>CM060945.1:95814619-105814619 GCA_030765085.1 Allium cepa | reverse complement strand
GCAGATTTTGGAAAACAAAAGGACCCTTCGAAACCATCTTGATCGAAAGATAGGAAGCGACAGCTATACTTTTCGACCATGTCTAAAGAGATCATTTAAAAAAAGAGCAACCCAATCGAAACCATCATTTTTAGACCATTTGACTTAGCTGAAAGCATTTAGGTCGAAAGCATCTTTGTCGAAAGCAAGCAGGCGCTCTTTCCTTTGAAACCAAAACAATGCTTCACCTCTTTCAGAACCCCATGGTTTCGATCCTACACCTTTCGCGCTCTTCCAAGTCATTAGGTATCAGTTATCTGACACCATGTGCATTGGTTTCGACTGTGCCGAAATGGGAGGGATAAAGGTAGAACTTAGGTGCCGAAGGAGACGAAACAGTAAAAAGTTTGTTTATTTGTACTTTAAAACTATGCTTTTGTACCTAACCTGCCCTGTTTGTCTAAAGTGAAAATAAGGACACATTCCTAAAATCAAACTTAATACACAAAATATCCTCCGCATAAAAAAGATATAAATTACATCATTATTTTCAAATACTACATTTTTCTTCCTACAATACCCCTCTTCTCCATTGAAGCAATGTTGATTCTTCATATATATGCATGTTATTCTCACATCCATCATTAGAATTTGCACCCCATTAATTATCAATCTTTAAAACGCAATAACTTCTTGTAGGAATGACAGATTAACAAACCATATGCAATTATATGCAATAGTTGCAATTGTATGCAACTGTATGCAACAATTGCAGACATGTGTGCAATTATACCATATAATTGCAGAAATGTCTACAATTATACGCAATAGTTGCAGCTACGTGCAATAATTGTAGACATGTCTACGATTATACCATATAATTGCAGTAATGTCTGCAATTATATGCAATAGTTGCAACTGTATGCAATAATTGCAGATATTTATGCAATTATACTATATAATTGCAGAAATGTCTGCAATTTTATGCAATAGTTGCAGACATTTCTACAACTATATGCAATAATTGTAGACATGTCTGTAATTATTCCATATAATTGCAGAAATATCTGCAATTATATGCAGTAGTTGCAGATTTGAAAAAAATCGAAGATGTTTAAAATTTGCAGAATTGTCTGCAAATATATGGAATAATCGCACCTTTACTGCAAACATGATTTTTTGGTATCAACATTGGATCTCATTTTAAAGATCATAAATATTTTGATTTTTTGGTGAAAATGGTATGCTGATCCAATGTTTCTACAAAAAGTTATACGCGTTTGAAATGTTAAAAACATAAAGGGTATTTAGGTCTTTATGCATGCGTGAATTTGAAAACAGGGACCGGAAACTTATTGAAAAAACGGAGGGATGTTTTGTGTGTTTTCAAACCTTAACAGGATGTATGTTAAATGCGCCCTTGTCTAAATCTAATTAGTTGCCAGATTTTTCTTTTCAAAAATGCTGCCGACTTTCTATATTTAGCAATTTAAACACTTTTATAAAAAGCCCTTCTTCTCTTTAATTATATAAAACATTTAAGTCACATACCTTAAATAATTTTATACAACTATCAAAATACTTAAGGAAAATATGCAAAATTCTAGAAAATCACTTTACATATGTTTTCTATCATATAAAAATTTCATATCCAAATAATTAATTATTTTTCCATAAATAATTTGTAATCCGAAATACCATTTTCTTTGCTAGAAAATTCATATTAAATCCATGAAAATTCAGAAAAATCTAGAAAGTGAAATACGTCTCTAAAATATCTTTTTAGATCTTCATAAAAATTCACAAGGCAATAGGATGTCATTTAATAAGGTTTTCATCTCAAAACATGTCATAATATCTATATGAAAATTCATAAATCACCAACAAGTATATATAATCATTCTATCATTCAAAACAAGGCAATCCTTTGCAAAATATTCGAATTTAATCTTAAAACTGAACCCATAAAAAGTTCGAGATGTAAACATTGTTCACCTTAGTTTTAGAGATCAAAGGAGCTTGAGATATGGATGGATTTGATTTGTATTTAATTTTTCCTTTATCTTTTCATACTTTTTCTTCCCCTTTCCTTGTTAATGGTGGTCGACCTTGTTTTATGAAACTTTTGAAATGAAATAAACGTGTAACATTATACACGGCCTAAGGAACAAATATAGGATTGGCCTCTTTCCTACATTACTCCTCATATAATTCATTTTAAACTCTTCTTTAATTTATTCGTTTTAATGGCACGGCTACCTTAATTAAAATAAATCTCAATCCCCTAATCAACACATTATTTTATTTAGTTTGACTAACTAAATGTCCTAAGTAATGTTACCAAAAATCTGGTGTGTTGAAGACTCCCCCTCAAAAAGAATTTCGTCCTCGAAATTACGATAAGGCACACAATAAATCAAACATGAAGGTAAAACATACCATCAAATAAGTCAGTATAAGCATCTCTAATCTTGCTCTTAACCTCCTAAGTACAGTCATCTTCATCGTCTCTCCACTGGACTTTGACTAATATGTTCGTCTTAGTTCTCGGCCTCTTCTCATCCCTCGAAACAATGCGAACTGGCTTCCTTACTACGGTCAAGTCCAATTCTACCCCAAAATCATCTAGCACAGTCGGTGCAATAGCAATCTTCAGATCTCTAACACACTTTCTGAGATGAAAAACATGAAAAACATCATGGACACCTGCCAAACTACTTAGTAACTCAACTCTATATGCGATTTTTCCGATCCTCCCAAGAATAGGAAAAGGTCCAACGAATCTCGGTGATTACTTCCCCGATTTCCCAAATCTAATCACACCCTTCATTGGTGAAATCTTGATGAAAACCTGGTTTCCAACTGAGATATCTAAGTCTCTTCGTCTCTTATCTACATAACTCTTCTACCTAGACAGAGCCTCCTTCATTCTAACCCGAATGATGTCAATCCTTTCTACAGCTTCTCTAACCAAATCTAGACCAAAAACAATCTACCCTCAGTCTCCAGCCAACATACGGGAAATTTGCATGGCCTTCCATACAAAGCTTCAAATGGTGCTATCCCAATACTAGCTTGATAATTGTTGTTATACAAAAAATCAACCAGATGTAGATGTTCTTTCCATGATCCTCAGAAATCTATAAGATAAGCTCTTAACAAATCTTCCAAGCTCTTGTTAACTCATTCTGTTTGCCCATCTGTCTGCGGAAGGTAAGCAGTACTCATCTTGAGCTTGGTTTCCAAAACTTCCTGTAGACTCTTCCAAAACTCACTAGTGAATAAGGAATCTCTGTCACTAACTATACTGCTAGGAATCCCATGAAGTCCAACCACATTCTTCATGAAAAAACCTCGCTAGAATAGGTTCTATCCTGGATGACGTAATTGGAATGAAATGGGCACTCCTGGTCAATCTGTCCATTATGACGCATATACTTTCATTTTCGCTATTTGACCTTGGCAACCCGTCAATAAAGTCCTTCAAAATAGAATTCTACTTACAAATTGGAATATCTAGCGGTTGAAGCAAATCACTTAGCTTTTGGTGTTCGACCTTTTCTAGTTGGCAATTCAAGCACTACTTTACACATAAACCAATATCCCGCTTCATACCTTCCCTGAAGAAACTACTTTTCATATCCTGATACATCTTGGTACCTACAGGATGTATAGTAAACATTGAACGGTGGCATTCTGCTAAGACCTCCTTTCTTATGTTTCATACTCTCAGAACACATAACCTTCCTTTCTTTCTCAACCACGCATTATGGTCATGACTGAAATCTTTTAAGTTATCTCTCTTGGTTCCTTCTCTAAGCTTTCTGATCCGTTCAACTAACACTAGATCCTCCATCTGCTTAGAAGCAATCAGTTCGAACAACACTGGTCGAACTTCCAAGCAAGATAATACAACTGTATCCCCACTAGACTCAGCCTCGGATCTCCATTGCACTCTGCAATCTGCTAGTGCGTCTAAGTCTTTCCACTCAGCAACCATTGCTAACACTAAATTCTGATGTTTTCTACTAAGTGCATATACAACCTTGTTTCCTTTCCCTGGTGTGTACTCAATCCCAAAATCATAAGCGGCTATAAACTCTAACCATCTCTACTGTCTCATGTTTAGCTCCCTCTGAGAGAACAAATACTTCAACGACTTATAATCTGTATATAACTCAAACCTTCCTCCCAAAAGGTAATGTCTCCATACCTTCAAAGGAAAAATCATTGCAGCATATTCCAAATCATGCATCGGATATCTGACCTCATATAGTCTAAGCTGTCTAGAATCATACACAATCACTTTACCTCTCTACATCAGCATAGCTCCTAATCCTGTTCCATGCACGTTGGTATAAACCATCAATCCTGATCTTCCTCTAGAACAACAAACATATGTGCATGGGTCAATAAGTGTTTCAAACTCTAGAATGCTTCCTCACACTTATCGGTACACATGCACTTCGCATCCTTTCTCGTTAGCTTGGTCAACGGTGCTGCTATCCATGAAAAATCCTTAATGAATCTCCGATAATAACCAGCCAACCCAAGGAAACTCTTTTCTCGTTTACTGCCTTGGGTCTCTTCCAACTATTCACTACCTCGATCTTATTCAGATCTACAAACAACCCTCTTTCTGAGACTACATGACTAAGAACTTCACTTCCTTTTTCCAAAAGTGACACTTCGAAAACTTTGCTTTCAACTGATACTGCCTCAGCGTCTCAAGCGCCACTCTAAGATGAACTTTATGCTCTCTCTCATCTTTAGAGTAAATCAAGATATCATCTGTGGACAAATGCGAACCTATCCAAGTGCTCTTGGAAAATCCGACTCATCAAATCCACAGAGAAAGCTGGTGCATTCGTCAGCTCGAACGACATAACTAACCATTCGTATGACCCATATCTGGTCTTGAACGCCATCAAATATATACTATCCTTTACTACCTAGAGCTAATGGAATCATGTTGCCAAATCCAATTTAGAAAATACCTTTGCTCTACTCAACTGGTCGAAAAAATCATCAATCCTGGGTAATGGATATCGACACTTTATCATCCTCTCATTCAACTTACGACAATACATAGTCTCAATGATCCGTCCGACTTCTTAACAAACACTCCTACAGCACCTCAAGGTGAACTACTCAGCCTGATAAAACTCTTTCCTTCCAGATCCACCAGCAGCCCTTTCAACTCCCTCATCTCTGTAGAGGTCATTCGGCTCGGCGGTCTACTCACTAGTTTTGCTTTCGGAACCAAATCTATCTGAAACTCTATGGCTCACTTCGGGGGCAGCCAACTATAAGCTCAAAAACATCAGCGAATTCTCTAACCTCGAAAACTCGACTCAATTCATCATTTGATTCCATAGCACCCAACAAAGCAAACACCTCATCGCCAGAACCTTCTAAAGTATAAATAATCCAGTCGCTGCTATCAGGGTGTCTAAGAGATATCTTCCTATCTTGGCAAAATATCCTAGCATCGTACTCTCTTAACTAATCCATCATAAGGATAATCTCGAACCCCACAAAATCAAACACATGCAAACTGCAAAAAAAAGTATGACCTAATAGGTCAAACTCTAACTGGGCACATCTCAACCCTAGAGTTGCACACCCTCCTATTAGTTTCGCAACCCGTAAGGAAGTAACTAAATATGTGAGTTCAAGGTTTAGCTTATCTATCAAACATCTAGATATAAAATAATGCGATGTACCATTATCAAATAAAACACAAACAGACATACCAAGAATCTGAAGCGTACCTCCCAAAAATGCCTTTCCCTTCTCCTGGGCTGTTGGCTTGAAGTAGTAGGCTCCAACGCATACACCTTGCCCTTAACATCTCTAACGGGCTCCTTACACTGGTTCTTATAATGGCCAATCTAGTCACAATTAAAGCACCTAACATTCTTTCCCCTAGCCACATCCTTGGCTTACCCAGCATGACACTCATTCTTAAAGTGCCCCTTCTTGTCGCACTTATACCAGATAATCCTCGACTTTTCTTTCTTGGCTGCTCCACCCTTCTAAGCACCTTTCTTGTGAAAGAACTTCCTCTTATGGCCCTGCCTAACCTGGACCTCCTTACCCTTGCTCTTCTCCAGAGACTCAAGAACCTCCTTCTGCCTCATGGCCATCTCCATAACAATATCAAAAGGATCCCTAAGATGAGACAAAGTAGCCATAGTGAACTCAGGCTTCAATCCTATGATGAACTTCTCTTTCCTCTTCATCACCGTATCCACTGAAGCATACACATACCGAGCCAACTCTCCGAGCTTCCTAGCATACTCTGCAACTAACATCTCTCCCCGCTCTGACTCAGCAAAATGCCTGATCAGAGCTGACTACCATAACGGACACGAACCTCTCTTGGAATCTCCTCTTGAAATCCTCCTAGGTCATTGTCTCCTCATCAACTATTATAGTCACACTACTCCACCAGTAGAAAGTAGGTCTCTGAAGCTGTCTAGATGCCAACCTCCTTTACTGCTCATTATTGAGCCCCAAATCTGCAAAAATCCTTTCACAGTGCAATAACCAGTTCTCCATCTGAATGGCATCCTCCGTTCCCGTAAAAGGCTTCCTGTAATGGCTCGAAATTTTCGACGTTCGAAAATTGACATCAATACGTTCACTACATATCATGCTGAATAATCAAGTGTCGAAAATACCAGATCATTAGGGATGAAGAAGAAAAGATAGAAGAAAAGTAGAAACAGCGATACAGAATCTCACAATCGCAACGGAACAAAATATAATATACAATAACAGATTTTATACAAAACAATATGCAGCTGTTAATGTATATATGTATACAATCATCAAAGTATAACAATCAACAATCAATTTGGATAGTTATAATAACTTTTCCTTACAATATTGAACATTCAGCTTAACACACACAGTGGAATATAAATCAAGTACGTTAACTATGCCCGAGTCTCCTCCAGCTCGTCTCCTGAGCTCCATAGCATTCTACCTTGAATCTGTAATACTCGGTCTGACCCGAGCATTATAAAATAACACCCGAGTCTGTCTGGAAAACTAGCATGAGAAAACACACTCAATTTGAATTATTACTATTTTCAAAATCCTTTGAAAAACAAAGGTATCTTGTAAGACCACGCCACACATAAACAAGACGGGTTTTTACCTTACGATAACCAAAACATTTTATATCAAAATTGTCTGATATTATAATAGGGTCTACAGAAAATAAATTAGAAAATAGTTGAAATGCTAGCATCTCACATTTCAGCAATATCGGTATACAATCAAACCACACAGACTCATAGTGGATATTGGATTCCGACAATGACTGGGCTACTGGGGTACCGCCTATCATAGTACACCTCTAGAAAAATGTACTGAGGACCTCGCTTGGATCCCCTACCAACACAGGACTGGCCTACCCCTAACCTAGGTAGTATCGAATATGTTATCACCCCAGGTGTTCCCACTCTAATTGAGCGCTCTCTTTTCCATGCACATGCATATCCATTATTTTAATATAATATATCCGAGGGTTTCTAGAATGGTGATAACATACCTGAATGGAGGTGACCCACTTAGCCCTGCTGCATCTCCCATGTTTTAGTAATTTTCGTTTGATGAGGCTTGAGGCTACATTTTACCTTTAGAATAGCATTCATACTTGGAATGCTAACACTGCCTTCCAAGCAACAATGCAATGATAGCATTCATCTATACAAGTTGCTCTGGTCTAAACAAACCAAATCTCCAAGACCACCGCCTTCATTATCTTCAAGATATCACAATTCGTAACGCACAAACCGGATCGAAGTGGTTTTTAGATAATTAAATCCGATCCTAGTCTCTTCGAAACGATTAATGAATTTAACCAAATTTGATAGTCGGTTACTTAACTGTCAAATAACATCCATAAGCAGTCACTAGGGCTTATTTTATAAATCTTTCAAAACATTCATTTAAAAATATCTTTACAAAAATATATATTCAACTTTCATCCTGTATGCCAACATTTGGAACGATTTCAAATACTTATACATAACAGGATATTTTTAAACCATTGAACACTTAGAAATATTTTCGAATTCAATTTGCAACACTTAGGATAACATTATATGTAAATCATTTTACCACTTTAAATATTTTCCAAAACCCTCTTTTAAATACGTAGGAGAATATTTCATAACTTATCTCATAATCTTCGAAATTTCGAAATTATTAGTAAATTCCTTCTTACAATTTGCAAAACCGATTTATACTCTTTTATAAATCCAACTAACCATTTATAACTTCCTTTATGGATTCAGATTTCATTTTCAAAGTTCCCATATTCAACATTTTTGAAATTCCATTTTTTCCAATCCCTTATAAAATTCCTCTCATCAAAATCATATCCATTTTATAAACCCCATTTAAGAATCTCGAGAGAATTTATAAATAAAATTTCAAACACTTCAAAACTATATATATATATATATATATGATAAGTGTTTTAAAAGAATAATAATTTATTTTTAAAACAAATTTTATGTAATTATTTAAAATATCAAAACACTTTTAATAAAACATCAACAACTCATTTCCAACTCATTTTTAAATAAAACTAATCGATTTACAAAGCTGAAAATAAAAAATTAGAATTTTATTTCAATTAATATTAGATATCTGAAAAAATTCACTTCCAAAGTATTTCAATACTAACTAGCTTTAAATCACATAGTTTAATACATAAAATTTTCCTTTTTAAAACAAAACTTTGCTTTTTAATAAAATATATATTTAAAATCCCAATGACCAATTTAATTTATAAATCCCTCTCGATTCACCACACATCGATTTCATTCTGATTCCCTAACTATTCTCACTTTTCAAAATAGAATCCACTATTTTTTCCAAAATCTATTTTCATATCTCGATATAAATTCACACTGTGAAATTATATTCCAATTTATTAATTAATTTCATTTCGCTTATTTGTAAACATTGTTTATAAATTTATAACTCCTTTGAGTTTCACTTGTTTATAAAACTAATCCCATTTATAAAATCTCATTTTATAAATCCATTCTTAATAAATTCCATTTATTTCACAAATCTATTTAAAATATCAATTTCAAATCCTTTCCTATTTTCCAGAAATATCACTTAAAAATCCATCGTTTAAAAATTCCGGGATATTACATCAAAAATCTCCAAACCAATCCTATCGTGTAGATTTCATAGCTATAAGCCACACTTAACTTGTTTCATGATTTTTGGACCTCGTGTGCAATTTATATGGATTAATGAATTTCGAAATAATTTAATTTATAATTAACTTAAATTTTAAATTTTGGTTTTTATATAAAATTACCTTACTAACAAGATAACCCTTCTTTCCTAATGAAATCTTGCCTCTGTGCAGTATCGTGACTACTCCCCTTCATCGCTGCAAGGCATCGCGATCTGGAAATTATCCATAGCCAGGTTATCATTACTGCTTTAACATCACGAGCCTCATCGAGGTGAACCCTCCAGTCGGAAGACAACATCGCCCTTCCACAGCTCTGCCTACCATCGCCGACACCCTACTAGGACTTGCGCAAGCTATCACAGCACGTATCCTGGTTCCAGCACTCCACTTGACCGCCTTCTCTTGCACTGCATCTTTCCCACCCAAGTCGCCACCACTTCCACAGCCGGAAATCAAAGCCCTAGCTCCTCCACGTTGCCGCTGCTAACACGACGACTATCAGCTCGCGGTAACTCCTCTCTTGGTTGCGTCATGACTTTCATTCGATCCCCGCCCCTTCTTTTCTCTTCTAGCTCAAATCGGTTTGGGGAAAAGAATTACGGGCGAATGAACGGGATTCGATTTTTTTATATTCTGAATGAGGAGAGAGTGTTTTGTTGTTTTTTTTAATTTATTCGAATTTATTTCGAACTTTTGCCTTTCAGAAGAAGATAGGAAAGTAAACGCGGTTTATAAGTTGAGGAAAAACTTCTCGTGTACGAGCATTAAGTATAGGGTTTGACTTTAAACGATTTATAATATTATTTAATTATAAAATATCTCGTTTTAGCAACTTCAAATTTTGATCTCCTATCGAGGCATACTACCTATCATTTCTAATGTTATACCACTATTCCGAACCCAATGGAACAAGTTTTGGAGTCTAATTCGATCGTATGTGGAAGATAGCTTTATAAATCGACTATTTAAATTAAATTCAATTAAATTCTTTCTAGGCGTTTTCAGATCGTATGACGAAACGGTGAATCTAAACGCTACGAAATTTGAAATCCGATAATAATACACTATTGAGGATCCAATAGAACTAGTTTCTTCAAATTCCGAGACTGTGCTACGAAAGGCTATTTTAACGCGTCGATGAAATCATCGATTTCAAAAATTGGCGAAATCGCTTGAAATGTCAGTTTTAAAAACTTATTTACTCAATTATTATTCCAATAGAATTTATATCAACATTAGAAATCACTTCGATTCATATTCAATTCTAATTCAATTACTTAAACGATTTTCAATTATTAATTCAATAGTTAAATTTATCCAATAAATCACTATATTTGGAACTTAAGTATTCCACATATTTGATCGATAATTTCATATTAAAATTCATTTACATTTCAAATTCAACATTTAAAATAAATTAAATGTAAAAAATCAAAAAACTGAAAATCCGGGTCGTTACATTCCTTCCCCCTTAAAAGAATTTTGTCACCGAAATTACTAAGATAGGACGAATGATCCAAACCCATTAACTTTCCAGAAACCCACTTATTGAAAATTTGATATTCCATCTTTCCAAATCTTTTAGTTACATTCCAAACAAATTATTTTCATTTCTAGTTCCTAAACCCTTTATTCTAATTACAATTCGAAATCAAATTTTCACTAACAAAAAATTCCCAAAAATTTTCAAAACTAAATTTTCGAATTTTTTTGGCAGAGTCTCCTTTGTACGGAGAGCCTTTTGCAATATGACAAAAATGATAAAAATATATACATCGACTCACACGGTCGGAAACAATATATATATATATATATATATATATCATTGCTGTATTTAATCCAAAAACTTGCCTTTATTTAGCGTTATTAAGCGAGTGAGCTTATCTTATATGCACTTTCACAACCTAAAGCTAGCCCAATAGCTCCCTTGTACCTGTACTTACTTAATTTAAATACATAAGTTCCATAAATATGAAATTTCATAATATTTCATTCAATTAACTAGTTAAACACATGAACTTCATAAACAATGCATGCTCTAACATGTATTTAAAATGTATATACAATTAAAAGGTCCCAACATTCAATTTTTTGCTTCTAATGAAATTTACATGCCATTTATACAATTTCCAAATGCTCATACTATTAATTGACATTCAAGTCATATTCACATCCAATATAAATCAAATTTCATTTTCGACGCTATAAATCAATTCTATATCCAGTTTCTATATGGAATTAGTATATTCCATCAATCCATTTCAAATTTCCTAAGTAAAAATTCAATTCCAAAAATCTACATTTCATTTAATAAAATAATCGCTTAAGCTTATGAACCATTTTCAATTGATTTTAAATCAATTTATCAACTTCTATTAATTCACATATAATTTATTCTCAAAATCTTATTTGCTCAACTTTATATTTAATTAACAAACTAGTTCATGCCCATTTTATTTATGAACATTTCATAAAATTAATATTAAGGTTTATTATAACCTTTTATACAACACATATATTCATTTCACACTTCAAAACTGAATTTCATACTCGAATTCTTTTAAATAATATCTCAAATCCATATTCAATTTATTTACATTTAAATTGAATTTATTTATAACTTAAGTTATCATCATTCAATCCATTTCTATTTTATCTGACAACATTTCCAAAATATATTTAATTCGCGTACATGTAAGTCGAATTTCATTTATAACTCAAGTTCCACATTCAATTTTAATTCCAATCCACAACTCATTTTACTTAACCAAGTTAATTTCTAGTTTTATATTCAATTACCTCATTAGTTCATCTAATCAGTTAACTTTCATTTTATAATTCAATATTTGGATTTTATTTCAGAAATCACTTCAATTGGTTTGACTTGAGTTCACATTCATTTTATAATTCAAATTTGAATTTCCATTTAACTTTACTTAAGTCCACGTTTTTTTATCCTATATGCTCGAGTCCCCATTCACTTTATCGCAAATCAAATCCATTTTTTATAATCCAAACCTGTATTTTCGTTTCTATCAATCCAAATATTCAAGTTTGGATTTTATTCCAAATATTTAACCAGTCCATTTTGGTTTTCTATTCCATCACTCAATTTAATAAGTTGTACCACTTATTGTTTATAATTTCATAAATTCGATGTTCGAGTTTATTTCATTCAAAATTATAACTTATAGTTATAAAATCATTTTACAACCCAAATTTTTTATTCAATTCAATTTGATATCGTTTTAAGTCCAATCCAATTTTATTTATCTTAGTTTAAGTTAAATTGCAACTCATATAATTTTTTTAACTAACTTAAGTAAATTTTCAAATTTCAAAATTCAATTTCACACTTTATTTAGATGAAATCCCAGAATTTAAACACCTGGTTTTATTTCAAATCATTTTTAAAATCAAATATGTATTCAAATATTCAATTTTGTATATCGAACTCATTTTCCCCAAAATAATCTTGAAACAACAATCCTGGTAGCAATTCGTCACTTAGGAACTCGAAAATGAAGACTGATGATGCAGGCGTCATCACCAGAATTATTTTCCAAGGACTGTAATGAGTCCAGTGCTTTCTTACTTTCAACATCCATTTAAAACACTTCCATTCAAAAATATTCCATAAATAATATCACCATTACTCTTTTCAAACACTTTGGAAAACATTTCCAAAATCTCCGAGATTTAAAAATTCCCGAATACTTAGTTCAAATTCATTCAAAACTCTTTCCATCTGTTTGCCAACATCAATCAGAGATTGAATGGCAAGAAGCGATACACAAACATTGGTAAAATGGGTTATTCATTATATTTTCCATGATTTTGGCTGTGCCTATAACTTCAATGCATAGACAAATCTTTGAACCAGTTTATGGGGACTATATTATCAAAACCAATAAGAATAATATAACATAGGCATCAAAAAATTATGTATATAATATGATGTCAAAATTTACCATCTCACCCTCATAACTTGCCTAGTCACTCACTGCCGCGTAAATAAATTTGCATGCAATACCAACACACACATAAATACACACATTCAAACTTATATACACACACAAAGATAATTGCCTATGATTGTTTACCCACATACACTATAACACACACACGGAGACACTTGTATGCATGAAAGGACACACGCAGACACCTGTATGTATTTATATAAAAAGATACATATGAAAACATACCTACTACACAGCAGCCCTCAAATCCCCTATACACTAAAACACATGTGCACACACCCACTCACCCTTACACACATAGGTGAGTACACACACGTTCACATCCCTGTCTACAGAGCAAGAAATGTATTGGGACGAGGAAAGAACACACCAAAAACTCAACCATGCACGCAGAAAATGCAAGGCGAAAGCATAACCACCATATTTATATATTAATACACACACAAAATATGCAGACATACCCTCACGTACTCAGCCGAACCATATCTATCTATCAACCACCTACCTGCATATGTAAAACACAACACTTCATTTATAAAATGTACATTCTACACACACAAAGGCACAGCACACTTAAACATCTAACACCATAAACGCACTCTAACACTACTACACACATATATGTACTGGATCACCTACTTATAAGGATACATACGCATAATGCTTTCCCCATACACCTGGACAAAGGACTTTGAAATGCAAATGCACATATTATTTAATGTACACACTCTCACACTCATGCAAATCACAGATGACCACAATCACGAAAACACATAAATACACACTCAAATGTAGATATGAAGGCTAGGTTATGATCGATTATAGTTCGTCACTCCCAATAAAATGCATGAAACACATAACAACCAAGAATCAATGAATGTAGGCATGAAATTTTAAAGATAGGGATTTAACATAAATAGCCTTCAAAAACATTTTCGAAATTCCCGGGATTTGAATTTCCAAATTCTGCTTTGAATCCACCTTCAATTTCATTTCATATGTATAATCATACTTATACAATTTCTATTTGGTTATATATAACCATTTTAATTTTTATAAGCTTGTTTCGATTATAACAATATCATCCAAACACACCAATATACTATAACAATCTTAGAAAATTATTTTTTTCATATCAAAATATAACTGGGTAAAATTATTTCATTTAGCCTCTTCATAACAATACCATGTCAGTTTATCTGGTTCAAGTGTTTAAAAATTCTTATCAATTTCGTGGCATTCCACCATTCGACCAGAATTCGTAAACCACACAACAGATAAATCAACACAATATAAAACATTTTATATTCACTAACAAATACGCACTCATATCTATTAATACACTCAAACTCATGCTAGTGTACTACTGACCCTATCTCTAATGAGTAATCCACACCAAAGCCAAGGTTCTCCCTTAACCTTTAGCTTCGATACCAAGTGTAATGGTCCAAAATTTTCGACCTTCGAAAATCGACATCAATACGTTCACCGTATAGCTTGCTGAGCAATCGAGTGTCGAAAATACCATATCATTAAGGATGAAGAAGAAAACGATAGAAGAAAAATAGGAACAACAATACCGAATCTCACAATCGCAGCGGAACAAAATATAATATATAATAACAGATTTTTATACAAAAGAATATGTAGCTGTTGATGTATATATATACAATCATCAGAGTACAATAATCAACAATCAATCTGGACAGTTATAATAACTTGTCCATACAATACCGAACATTTAGTATAACACACACAACGGAATATAAAACAGGTACGTTAACTATGCTCGAGTCTCCTTCAGCTCGTCTCCTGAGCTCTATAGCATTCTAACATGAATATGTAATACTCGATCTGACCCAAGCATTATAATAAAATAACACCCGAGTCAGTCTGGAAAACCAGCGTGAGAAAGCACACTCAATTTGAATTATTACTATTTTCAAAATCCTTTGAAAAACAAAGATATCTCCTAAGACCACACCGCATATAAACACAACGGGTTTTTACCTTATGACAATCAAAGCATTTTATATGTGACGCCTTACCCTGACACCCACACTAATAAAGAGCGTTATGGAGTAATACAGTCTGTTAATGTAGAGAATAGGGCAGGTTAAGAGCGACCATCCGTAAGATTTGTCTTAAAAAATTATCGAATACGTCGATTGGGTGCTCTAATTTTTTCTTTACCTTTCTCAAGTGAATCGACATACTCAATAAATGTTTAACACAAAACTACGGTGGCTAATGGATCTATCAGAACAAAATATAACAAAAACAAATACAATTGATCACAGAACAGCAATCACACATATATATGTATGTATATATATATATATATATATAGATACATCATAGTACACTACATAATGATACACCAATTTTTGAAAATAGACCACAATATATACATCGAGTCAAATAGAATATGTACATATTAGAGTATGCAAAATAACTAAAAGGCTACATAAAAGATGACTAACATCCAAAAGAAAGCAAGAAAGTCCATAGCGGTAATCTATAGTAGGTGACTAACCTGAAATAACTCGGTCTGACCCGAGTATATAAATACATGGGTCAGTTTAGCTTAAATAAACTGATTAGCACAAGATAGATAAAGTATAGGGATAAATGATAATATTTCTTCTCGATGGAGAATAAGCAACACCAAATATATATATATATATATATATATATATATATATATATATCAACTACCAAAATATCATATGAGGGTTTCTTGAAAGAGGCAAGATCAACTATAACATCAATTAGTCACAAATAATCACCTCATATCATCGGCATCAACAACAACCAATATCATGGCTTCCATCAATACCATAACTCCTAAATACGAAATCACAAATCTCAAAAAGGCCAAATGATGGCAACCACAAATAACAATATGTAGAACTCAGTTAAGAGTTCAAAACTCTAAAATGTAATCACCATATAATAAATCCTCCAATGGCTTAAAGGCTCAATAATCACGAAATGGAGAAAGCATTTGGAAATCATAAATAAATCAAGAAATACCACAAAAGATGGATCCATGTCACAAATGGCGAGTCTAAGCTATGCTTACACATGCTCAACAAAATGGCCGAACCCCGCCAAGTACTGTATCACAAATATGGTGCCTAATATAAATGATCCGAAGGCCAAACGACCCGACGGTCCAACGGCTAGAAAGCCCAAATGACCCGATGGTCCAGTACTGACAAATGACCCGAAGGTCCATGAAATGTGTATAGCTTCAATAGAACGAATCCATAATTAACCGATATAGAAAACCTACGAATCCCAAACCACGTGGTTTTTCATATCATCTAAATCACTTCCTTGTTTTCTTGAAGAGTGCAATTTTTTTTTCTTTTATAAAAAATACTTTTCTCTGAGAAAACTAGTTTTTAAAATAATTTTTGAAATCGTTTGGAAATTATGGCTTTGAAATTCTCTTTATTATAGAGAATATATAATTTAAATAGCTTCAAAAATAATTATAAATGTTGTAAATTTTTTATTTTGAAAGCTATTTTATTATAAAAATCATTCCAAAATCGGTTTAGAAAACATGTGCTCGAAAACAACAAAAATCACCGAAAATGCTATGAAATCGACATATGAAAACTACTCAAAAACACGTCAATCCAGAGTACAGATCAACAATAATGTTGGCTTACCAATTGATAGGTTTAAGCCCTTCAAAAAACTTCAAATATCACAGGAATTGGTCACAAAATCATTGTAATAACCAAAATAACCAAAACAGTGCACATGAAAAAAAAACAGAACAACCTGGACAAATTTAAAAAGGAAGGGTCGACCCTTATATGGCTCAGGTCGACCTTAGGGTTGACTCCCAGAGTGCCTGGGTCGACCTGGAAGTCGTGAATGCTACAGGCATTTATGCCTGTTATGTTTTTAACTTCGAGCACTGATTTCGGGCACTTACAGGTTGAATCAAGCTATGAAATTTGACATGCAACTACTATAAACATGGTCTATGATCCAAAAAAGGGTTAACTCAATTTCGGTATGAAACCAAAGAGATATAGGGTCACAAAGTTGAACCCAGACAAGATATTTACTATAAACTAGAAATTCTAATTTACAGTTTATAGTATATCAAAAAAACAATAGAAACTGAAACAAATTTTTACAAGCAGATTGGTTTGGCTAGAAGAGTGAGTTACTACTCACCTTGTTAAGATTTTTAGCGATTTGAATTGCTAGGAGTGGTCTTTTTGCCTTGGAGAAGCTTCAATTACTTATAGAAAGAAGAAAGAAGACATGCAAACAAGGAATTAAAGTTACAGACACTGACTTTCTCAAAATAAAAAAATAGAGGATGAAACAAATATTGTTTTGGTGAGATTACCTGTATTAGGTGAGGATTTATTTAATTTCACAGTTTGATTTACTTTTATTTGGAGCGAGTTTAATTTAGGGAGTTTGAAGAAGAGGCTATTTTTGCTCTTTTCAGACTTTACAGAGGAAGCTAGAAAATGAAAAGAAGAAGATGTACGTACAGCTCAATACCATCCTATTTTGACCATTCTAGAGAATGGGTTTAGGCTTGAACCCATTACCCAATAAGCCTATGTACCAACACTTAGTTAATTTTTAGTTATATTATATTATGTTAACATAATTTCACCATATTTACACATATCTTAACTAAATAAATTTATACAATATATTTCAACATTTACAAAAACGTTTTACAACATACAAAAATTAGTCTAGCCATTTAAAAACTATTTTCCAACATTAAATTCTTATTTTTTATTAAATACTTCAATTTACACCATTATTTACATAATACAATATTTTTAACACCAAAATTTAAATCATTTTCTTATCCAATCAAACATAACAAACCATATTAACAATATTTTTAGATCTAAATATTATTTTTGAACAGGACACTACCTTTTTACCATGTTAAATTCTAATACTTCATTAAAATTAACAAAAATCAACATTTTATCACTATTTCCATAATTATTTATTTTATCAAAATAAAATCATCCAATGCTTATTTTGATCACAAATTCTCATAACAAAGTTTCTAAAACTTTATTTCCAACATTATTTATTTATTTAAAACAAATGATATTGAATTAAATTGTTTTACTTCACTTATTTAATTAATTTACCACCAAAATATCATATTTCCATTAATCTTAATTTATTACCAACCAAACCAACCCAATACCATTTTATTTTACCAAAATCCATTGTTTATTTAAAATAAACAATTTTAACAAATTTTACATCTCTAATTTATTTTATTCCTCCATTATTAAATTACAACCACCATTATAATTTAATTTCACGGGTAATCACAAAACCATGGTTGTTACAGACTTCCCCTTATAAAAATTGCATCCTTGCAATTTCCTAGCAAAGAGCTATAAACAACACAATTTATTTCATTTAGTAAAGGGAAATAGTTAAGCTTGAGTTTAAAATTCTCACCATCAATGCAAGAAGATAGAAAACCAGATAAGATCGCTCGATAAATTCTTTGGTTTCCCATGTACAGTCACTGGGATTAGCGGACCATTGAATCTTCACGGGCAGTACATCCTTATTTGGAAAACGTTTCACCTTCGAAGCAAGAACACAGATAGGAGGTGCAATCAGGTAAGATCTCAAGCTCTTGCAAAATAGAAGGATCAATAACAGAATTTTAGCCATGAAGGCACTTCAAAAGCCGAGAGACGTGAAACACGTCATGAATACTAGAAAACTGGACCGAAAGTGATACTCTATAAGCAACTGGGCCAATATGCTTAGTAATGGAAATGGTCCTCTGAATCGAGGAGCCAATATTTCGATCCTACTGAAACGTATTACCCCCTTCAATGGAGATACATGATTATAAAGAAGATCACCAATAGAGAATTCAAGAGGCTTCCTACGGTTTTCCGCGTAGGATTTCTAACAACTTTTTGCCTCTTTAATGCTCTGACGAATAAGATCGATCTACTCTAAAGCTTCACAAATAGAATCAGGGCCTAAAATAAACTTCTCCCTAGATTCCAACAAACATGAAGGTGATCGAATGGCCTTCCGTATAGGGCTTCGAAAGGAGCCATACCGATACTGGACTGAAAACCGTTGTTATAAGAGAACTCAACAAGCGGTAGGTGGTCTTTCCAACTACCGCCAAAATCAAGAATGCATGCATGAAGTAGATCCTCAAGCATACGATTCACCCATTTAGTCTGTCCATCAGACTGCGGATGATAAGCTGTGCTGAAGTTAAGCTTTATACCCAAAGATTTCTGAAGATTCTGCTAGAAATTACTGGTGAAAAGTGGATCTCTATCATAAATGATCGAACTAGGAAGACCATGAAGTCTCACAATCTTCTTAATATATAGCTTGGATTGACGAGAAGCTGTTCTATTAGATCTAATAGGAATGAAATAAGCGGATTTAGTTAAGCGATCCACGATAACCCAAACACTATTGTGGCCCAGTCTCGAATGAGGTAGGTCATCAATAAAGTCCATAGTGATTTGATCCCATTTCCACAACGGGACCTCAAGAGGCTGAAGAAGACCATTGGGATACTGATGTTCGACTTTAATGAGTTGACAAGTCATGCAATTACTTGCATAACTTGCAACATCATGCTTCATGCCTTCCCAATAATACAAGCGTCTTATATCTGGGTACATCTTGCTACTGCCGGGATGAATAGTATACTTAGAACGATGACAATCATCAAGAATGTCCCGCCTAAGATTAGAAACACAAGGCATGATCAATTGATTCTTCTTATGAAGACAACCATGAATATCAATGCTGAAATCCCTCAACTCATCATCACGGATTCAGTATTACATAGCTGAATAAGACATACAAAATATGGATCTTGCCACTGAGCATCGGCAATACGATCCCATAAGCTAGGAAAAGCTTCCAAACTAAATAACAAGATAGGAGAATCTGAAGCTGGAGCACGATCACGAATATCACAAAGAGATAAGTTCTCCAACACATCCCACTTGGGTAACATCATAGAAACAATAGCTGAGTGCTTACGACTTAGCACATCTACAACTCAGTTCCCCTTTCCAAGAGTGTACTGGATATCAAAATCATAAGAGGTTACGAACTAGAGCCAACGCTGTTGCCGCATATTAAGCTCTTTTTGGGTGAATATATATTTCAATGATTTATGATCGGTATAAAGAATGAAGCGCTTGCCTAATAAATAATGGCGCCAATTCTTTAAGGCAAAGACTATGGCGGTTAACTCTAAGTCGTGGGTGGCATAGGGAACCTCGTTCTGACACAATTACCTAGAAGAGTAGGCAATTACCCGGTCTCTCTGCGTAAGCACGACACTGAGACCACATCTACTAGCATCGGTATAGACAACAAGATCTTTATTCCCTTCCGAAACTACACGGATATGAGCATTAGTGAGAAGTTCTTTCAATTTTTAGAAAGAAATTTCACACTTATCAGACCAAATAAATCGATTACCTTTTTCTAGTAAGGCTAGTGAGAGGAAGAACAATGTAGGATAAATCCACGATGAACCAACGGTAATAACCTGCCAATCCAAGGAAACTATGAATCTTAAAAATGTTCTCTGGCCTTTTCCAATTCTAAATAGCTTCTACCTTCAATGGATCGACAAAAAGGCCATCAGACGATACAATATGGCAAAGGAACTACACCTTATTCTCCCAAAAGTGGCACTTGGAGAATTTGGCTTTAAGTTGATGCCGACGAAGAGTACTCAAAACAATCCTCAAATGAAGAGCATGATCGACTTCAGACTTAGAATAGATAAGAATATTATCATTGAACACAAGGATGAAATTATCGAGATATTACCTGAATACTCGATTCATGAGATCGATGAAATAAGCTGGAGCGTTCGTCAAACCGAACGACATAATGAGCCTCTTATAAAAACCATAATGAGTGCGGAATGCGGCAAGAGGAATGCTGTCCTCCGCAACTCGTAGCTGATGAAAAATGATGGCAAGGTCAAGTTGAGAAAAGACCTTAGCACCACTTAACTGATCGAACATGTCATCGATCCTAGGCAATGGATACATATTCTTAATGCTCAACTCATTAAGCTTGCGTTAATCGATGCAAAGCCTAAGAGTACCATCATATTTCAAGACGACTGCGGCACCCCACGGTGAAGAACTCGACTGAATGAATTACTTGGCTTCAAGCTCCAACAATTGCTTTTTGAGTTCCTCATTTTCCTTAGTGGACATCCTCGTGGGAGGACGACTAATAGGCCGAGCACCAGGAATGAGGTCAATACAGAACTCAATTTCCCGCTTAGGTGGCAAACCCAAAACAAACTCAAATACATCAGCAAAATCATAAACGATAGGAATTCGAGATACATCATCATCATCTTGAGACTCAAGAGCAAATAAAGATGCTTTGGAATCACCCTCAACATTCCAAAGAACAAGTGATAACCGATCAGCCGAATTAATATGCCTAAGATATAAGATCCTTTCAGAACATAGGATTCGGGCTTGATAATAAGCAAGCCAATCCTTCCCCAAAATCATATCAAAAGATAGTGAATAACGTATAGATTTGCATAGAAAGAAAAACCATAAAGAATAATCTCAACATTCTCACGCAACATGCTAAGTGTTGCGGATCTCTCAATAGGATTCACAATCCTCAAAGAAGTAACAAGGCACGAAACATCCAACGGTACTGATGTGCACGTAAATGTGCATATTTTTACCACCATATTTGTTCTTTTTAAATTAAATAAATGATCATATTGGGTATTTTAACCTGTTTAAACCAAAATTCATATTATTTGAAATTGTCACATATTCATCTTCATCCAGGGGCAAAATGGTCATTTTTGTGCATATATTAATTTGAGAAAATTTAATTGAAAATTTGTATATATTTTTGTAGGAAATTGATCTCAAATAGAAGTGGTTTCATGAAGATATGCATGCACAAAATTAATACAAAGGAATGAAGATGGAAATAATTCAAAGTGAAGAACATGGAGGACCCCACCTACCCACCTAACTTAATGTACAAATTAAAGGCTAATGCACATGCTTTTGGACTTAATGGCTTCATGTACACTTAATGGGGGATTAAGACATGTTAATGGTTACTTGGCCTCCACACTTCCTAAGGGGCATTTTGGGTATTCCCCAAAAATATGAATTAGGGTTTCATACATGTATAAATACCCATATGTTTCATGTAACATGATCTCTTCTCTTAGTCTCTCTTAGGCCTCCTTCTCTTTAGTTTAGTTTAGATCAAAAATAAAATGAAAGCCCCTCTTTCTCTTTTCATGGCTACTTAGCCATTTTATTTTATGTAATCTTTTTTATTTTATGCAATTTAATACATGTTTTTTTCCTTTCATGTTCATTTACTTTCATGTTGTAGCGTAGATCTCTTTTATTTTATGCAAGTAGAATAATTTTTCCTTTTATTTTGCTCTCTTTTTCTCTTCTTGTTTAATGTTGTTTTCTACATTTGTTCATATAATAACAAATATGAGAGCTTAATCCCTACAATTTAGGGGTAATGAAGCTCTCTAGTATGTAGATGCAACATTTTGATGTTTATACTCTCTTTTTGTGCTTTAATGGAAACATTTGAAGTGGTTTAATGATGTTGTTTAGCTTTGAATTTGATAGTCTATGTTGTTCATAACAAATAGGCTATGCTTAAACAAACAAAACACAAATTGCCTCTTCATCTACATATGATTATGGCAAAGAAGTGATTGTTGAAATTGAAATTTGATAGCCTATATTTCTAAACAATAGTTAATAGGCTATGATTAAAATAGATTTCTATTTCAACTTGTTGTCATATTTCATGAGAGTTAAATGTGTATTAGTGGTTGTGTTATAGTTTGATGGTTTATATTGAGCTAATTAATAGCACAAGTATACCATACTTATAATAAGCACATCAACTAATTCACTAATGACAAGAAAAAAGAGATCATAACTTCAATTTGTTGATTTATGTGATCTAGAGAGTGGAAATTGCCTCTAAATTGTCTTAACACTCTCGTATTTTTATCAATTTTCTTTTGCTTGTTTTTATCATTTTTTTAGCTAATCACTCTCGACTTTGGTTTAATTTGATTGAATAGAATTTTAAAATCAACAATTCCCTGTGGATCGACCCGTATTCGCCGCGTGCTACATTCGTACACCGTGCGCTTGCGGTTATTTATATTACAAAATTCGTTCGATGGTTTTCTAAACCGATAGAATTTCCGTTCGACGACAATACAAAATCAACAAGCTCCTTCGATTCGAATGAGTGTTAAGCAATCGTATCGAAGAGAACTCAAATAGAACGATCATTAAATAACATAGAACCTTCGAGGATAGAAGGAGAAGTACCTCTGTGCTGAGAAGAACCACCAGAAGCATCCACCACATTGAGCTTGCCCAACTAAACATTACTAGGAACCATGGGATAATATGAAATCTGATGTCCCTCTTTCGTGCAATAACGACACACATGAGGCTTCGGACAATCTCAAATCAAATGATCAAAAGAGCCACAATTGAAACACCCCTTTTGACTAAGAGGTGCTCCACTGGGTCGAGAGCCAGAACCAACAGACTTCTTCTTCTTGCTATGAGGAAAAGACTTGGACTTCTAAAAAGGAAACTTCTTCTTGTTGGGGTTCTTTTGAACCTCGGTCTCATCACTACTTTCTCTCTCCTTCTCAACTGCTTCAAGGTGAAGCGTCGAGTCAACCAACTCCTCAAATGAAAGCTTAAGCTGAAGCATCAAAGATTTCTTCAAATATTTCTTGAGGCCAGAAACAAACTTGATATTCTTCTTATAAGAAGTGCTAATATACTCGAAACTGTACTTGGACAAGGCCTCGAATAAAGAAACACACTCGAAAACTGAAGACTTCCCTTGCTTCAACTCAAGGAAGCGATGGGCTAAGAGGACTTTCTCGGACTCGAGAACGAACTTAAGTTCGAATCGCTCCCTAAACTGGGTCCAAGAAAGAGTAGACTGATTAAGCTCAGCAATAAGAAGCTCATACGAATCAAGTGCATGCTCTTGCAACATACTTGATGCTACAAAGAACTCGATGATGGTGGAAAGATCCATGCGAGTAAAAATACGCTCGCATGTACGAAGCCATGCCTGGACCTCAAGAACAGACTCTGAGCCTTTGAAACGCTTGCCTCAAAGACTAGAGAAATCAGTGCATATACATGCAAAAGTAGACTTGCGCGGACGGGACGAAGGAGTAGCAGAAATAAGTTGAGTGCTCCTAAATAACTCCATAAACTGACCAGCAAACATATGTGCACTATTTGGATGTGAGCCACTGGACGACCCAGCATCAGATCGGCGACCTCTGCCTCTTCCAGCCATAAGCTGAAAGTATAAGATAAAGATTATTCACAGGATAAGATATCATTATTTAAGTTTTGGAATACTACGAAATTAAAATGCATTCCTAGATGTATTCCCAACTTATACCTACCCCCAAGGACACAGAAATATTAAGGACACAATGATTAGGGAACATGTAACACTTATACTGTACTTTGATGTACTGTAATATATGTTTTGTTCTGTGTTTATCATATTTTGTCCTGAACTCTACTCTGTTACCAAGCTATGACGCCCCACCCTGAGACCCATATTAACAAAGAGCATTACAGAGTAATACTGTCTGTTAATGCAGAGAATAAGGCTAGTTAGGAGCGACCATCCGTAAGATTTGTCTTAAATAAGTATTTAATACGTCAATTGGGTGCTCTAATTTTTTTCTTTTACCTTTCTCAAGTGGATCAACATACTCAATAAATGTCTAACACAAAATTACGGTGGCTAATGGATCTATGAGAACAAAATATAACAACAACAAATACAACATATCACAAAATAGCAGTCACACATATATATGTACATATATATATATACACACAGATACATCATAGTACACTACATAGTGATACACCGGTGGTGGTACATAGCCATCATATATATGTCGAGTCAAAAAGAATATGTACATATCAGAGTATACAAAATAACTACAAGGCTACACAAAAGACGACTAGCATCCAAAAGAAAACAAGAAAATCCATAGCGAAAGCATCATATTGGTAATCTACAACAGGTGACTAACCTAAAATAACTTGGTCTGACCCAAGTATATAAAATACACGGGTCAGTCTAGCTTAAATAAACTGATTAGCACAAGATAGATGAAGTATAGAGATAAATGATAATATTTCTTCTCGAAAGAGAAGAAGCAACACCATATATATATATATATATATATATATCAACTACCAAAATATCATATGAGGATTTCTTGAAAGAGGCAAGATCAACTACAACATCAATTAGTCACAAATAATCGCCACATATCATCGGCATCAACAACAACCAATATAATGGCTTCCATCAACATCATAACTCCTAAATAGGAAATCACAAATCTAAAAAACACCAAAGGATGACAACCACAAATCACAATATGAAGAACTCGGTTAAGAGTTCAAAACTCCAAAATGTAATTACTATATAATAAATCCTTGAACGGCTCAAAGGCCCAATAATCACGAAATGGCGAAAACATTTGGAAATCACAAATAAATCAAGAAATATAACAAAAGATGGATCCATATCACAAATGGCGAGTCTAAGCTATGCCTGCACATGCTTAACAAAATGGACGAAGCCTACCAAGTACTGTATCACAAATATGGCGCCTAATATAAATGACCCGAAGGCCAAACGACTCGAAGGTCCAATGGCTAGAAAGCCTAAATGACCCGAAGTTCCAGTACTGGCAAACGACCCAAAGGTCCATGAAATGTGTATAGCTTCAATAGAACGAATCCAGAATTAACCGATATAGCAAACCTACGTGTCCCATACCACGTGGTTTGTCATATCATTTAAATCACTTCCACATTCTCTCGAAGAGTGCAAAAAATGTGTATTTTATATAGAAAATACTTTGCTTCGAGAAAACTAGTTTTTAAAATAATTTTTGAAATCATTGGAAATTATGGCTTTCAAATTCTCTTTATTACATATAATTTAAATAGCTTCAAAAATAATTATAAATGTTGTAAAATATTTATTTTGAAAGTTATTTTATTGTAAAAATCATTCCAAAATCGGTTTAGAAAACATATGCTCGAAAACGAAAAAAATCATTGAAAAAGCCATAAAATCGGCATATGAAAACTACTTATAAACATGTCAATCCAGAGTACGGATCAACAATAATGTTGGCTTACCTATTGATAGGTTTAAGCCAGTCAAAACACTTCAAAACATTACAGGAATTGGTCACTAAAATCACTAGAATAACCACAATAACCAAAATAGTGCATAGCAAAAAAATAGAACTACCTGGACAAATTTAAAAAGCAAGGGTCGACCCTTATACGACTCAGGTTTACCTTAGGTTGACCCCCAGAGTGCCTGGATCGACCTAGAAGTCGTAAATGCTACAGGCATTTTTTCCTGTTCCGTTCCAAACTTCGAGCACTGATTTCGGACACTTCCAGATTGAATCAAGCTATGAAATTTCACATGCAACTACTACTAAACATGGCATATGATCGTAAAAGGTTTTACTCAATTCTGGTATGAAACCAAAGAGACATAGGGTCATAAAGTTGAACCCAGACAATATTTTTACTGTAAACTAGAAATTACAATTTACAGTATATCAAAAAAACAACAGAAACCGAGATAAATTTTTACAGGCAGATTGGTTTGGCTAGAAGAGTGAGTTACTACTCACCTTGTTAAGATTTTTAGTGATTTGAATGGCGAGCAGTGGTCTTTTGGCCTTGGAGAATCTTCAATTACCTGTAGAAAGAAGAAAAGAAGACATGCAAACAAGGAATTGAAGTTATAGACACTGACTTTTTCAAAATAAAAAAATAGAGGATGAAACAAAGATTGTTTTGGTGAGATTACCTATATTAGATTAGGATTTATTTAATTTCACACTTTGATTTACTTTAATTTGGAGAGATTTTACTTTAGGGAGTTTGGAGAGGAGGCCATTTTTTCTCTTTTCAAATTTTACAAAGGAAGTCAGAAAATGAAAAGAAGAAGATGTACGTACAGATCAATACCATCCTCTTCTGATCATTCTAGAGAATGGGTTTGGGCTTGAACCCATTACCCAATAAGCCTATGTACCAACACTTAGTTAATTTTTAGTTATGTTATATTATGTTAACATAATTTCACCATATTTACACATATCTTCACTAAATAAATTTATACAACATATTTCTATGCTTACAAAAATGTTTTCCAACATACAAAAATTAGTTTAGCCATTTAATAACTATTTTCCATCATTAAATTCTTATTTTTTATTAAATACTTCAATTTACACCATTATTTACATAATACAATATTTTTAAATCAAAATTTCCACAAAAATCATTTCTTATCCAATCAAACATAGCAAACCATATTAACATTACTTTTACATCCAAATATTATTTTAGAACAAAGCTCCACCTTTTTATTTACAATATTTACCATATTAAATTCTAATACTTCATTAAAATTAACAAAAATCAACATTTTATCACCGTTTCAACAATTATTATATTTTATCAGAATAAAATCATCGAATGCTTATTTTTATCACAAATTCTCATAAAAAAGTTTCCAAAATTTTATTTCCAACATTCTTTATTTATTTAAAACAAATGATATTGAATTAAATTCTTTTACATCATTTATTTAATTAATTTACCACCAAAACATCATATTTCTTTTAATCTCAATTTATTACCAACCAAACCAAACCAACCCAATACCATTTTATTTTACCAAAATCAATACTTTATTTAAAATAAACAATTTTAACATATTTTACATCTCCAATTTATTTTATTCCTCTATTATTAAATTACAACCACCGTTATAATTTAATCTCACAGGTAATCACAAAACCAGGGTCGGTACATTATATCAAAATCATCTGATATTATAATAGGGTCTACAAAAAGTAAATTAGAAAATAGCAGAAATGCTTGCATCTAACATTTCATCAATATTGTTATACAATAAAAACCATATAGGCTCGTAGTGGATATTGAATTCCATATAATGACTGGGCTACTGGGGTACCGCCCATTATAGTACACCTCTACAAAAATGTACCGAGAACCTCACCTGGATCCCATGCCAACATGACCAGCCTACCCCTAACCTGGATAGTACCGAATATGTTCTCACCCCGAGTGTTCCCACCTTAACCAAGCGCTCTCTTTTTCATGCACAACCATATCCATAATTTGAATAAAATATATCCTAAGGTATCTAGAAAGGTGATAACATACCCCATGGGAGCGACCCACTTAGCCCTGCTTCATCTCCCCTGTTTTAGTCATTCCCATTTGATGAGGTTTGAGGCTACGTTTTACCTTTAGAATAGCATTCATACTTGGAATGCTAACACTACCTTCCATGCAACGATGCAATGATAGCATTCATCCATACAATTAGTTCTGGGTCTGAACAAACTGAATCTCCAAGAACACTGCCTCCATTATCTTCAAGATATCACAATTTATAATGCATAAATCGGAACGAAGTGGTTTTCGGATAATTAAATCCAATCCCGATCTCTTCGAAACGAATAACGAATTTGGCCAAATTTGATAGTCGGTTATTTAACTATCAAATAACATCTTTAAGCAGTCACCAGGCCTTATTTTATAAATCTTTCAAAACATTCATTTCAAAATATCTTTACAAATATATATATTCAACTTTCATCCTGTATGCCAACATTTGGAACGATTTCAAATACTTATCCATAACAGGATATTTTTAAACCATTTCAACACTTAGAAATATTTCCGAATTCAATTTGCAACACTTAGGAAAACATTCTATGGAAATCATTTTACCACTTTAAATATTTTCCAAAACCCTCTTTTAAATACTTAGGAGAATATTTCATAACTTATCTCATAATCTTCAAAATTATTAGTAAATTCCTTCTTACAATTAACCTATTTATACTCTTTTATAAATCCAACCAACCATTTATAACTTCCTTTATGGATTTAGATTTCATTTTCGAAGTTCCCAGATTCAACACTTTTGAAATTCCATTTTCTCTAATCCCTTGTAAAATTCCTATCATCAAAATCATATCCATTTTTGTAACAACCTATATATTTGGACCATTTAAATTAACAATAATCCACACATGTCAGCTTAAATAGCACAAAACACGAATCATTAATGGAGTATATGTATATAAATGAGAATCATCATAAAATCACAGACAGATACAATATAATAGAATAACGCAGCGTAATTACAACAATGTCAAAATAGTAGTTCATGAAGCTACTAAGTAAATACAACAATGTCTCAAGCAAATGGTGAAATAGATATACATAGATGTCTGATACAAGTATCATAATAGAATAGAGCAATACTGATAAAGATAAATGATAGTCTTCAAAGTCTTCAACTTCCAAGCAGCACGGCAACAGAAATCCTCAGACTGACCGGAGCATAAGCACAAACAAACACTCGAGTCAGGACATATATTCTTATACAAGATGATATGGCTCAAATTTGAAATAATAATAACTCAAAGATGAATGGAATGAACATCTTTTAGGATCCGTTAAACTATCTGTACATAGTAGTGTACGCTAAGTAGAAAATGTCTAACAGTAATATAAAGTATCAAAATAGTGTTAAGGCATTACCATTATTCCCCTTAATACATTTATATAGCACCATAGTCTATATAGAACTGTAAACTCCACCGTAAACTAGTAGGCAATTAGGGAGTACTCCATAGGTATAGTACAAAACAAATCATAGTGGTCGCGCATAGGAATACAAGTATGACAAGGCACATGAGGCAATACCCAAGATAGTGAAACTACCATTTGCCTGATCCGGACCGGCGAGAACACATCGCCGCAATGATCGCAACACCGCGATACAACACTCCAAATTCAAGGGTGCGCATCAATCAAAACAAGTAATGAGTAGTTTACGAAGAAGTGTATTCGCTAGAGGTAGCTAACCTCATTGGCCCGGCACGGCTCCTGTTTAAGTCATTTCTAATTTGACACAAGTGTCAAGGTCATCCATCATCATTCTCTTTCTTCAATCATCAACGTACATCATTCCAACCACTTCATTTTGGATCACACTCCGCGTATAATAGTTATTAAAGTGGTATTCGGTTTAGACAGGGAATATGTCCCAAACCGATCCTGGACTCATTAATAACTACGTAATTATTACACCGATTGGCCATTTAATAACTTTCAAAACCAAAATCAATTTCACTTAGAATTCAAAAGCCAACATCCCATTTGACTTTGAATATCAATTTCCATAATTTAAGTTTAAAAAATTTCCAATTTCCAATTTCAAATTTCTTCTTGGTTTCCCAATTCAATTTCAATTCAATTTTAAAATAATTCAAGTATTGATTTAAATTCATATATGGATTCCATTCAATAATCATTTAAATTAAGTTAATTTAACATTCAAAACAAATTCGATTTAATTTCTAATTGATTAAATCATTCACTTAAGTTGACCTAAATTATATCCAAACTTGCAAATTTAATTTAATTGAATTCGCCAAATTAAATTCTTTAAATTACAAGTTATATTCAATTCATTTAAATAAATCACATTTTATTTCTTATTAAAGAAATTCAGTTTCACTTATTTACTTGTTCAATTAAATAATCACAAGTTATATTTCTTAAGTGAATAAGTTACAAATTCGTTTTGTTATTAAATAAAGTTTCAAACTCAATTTAACAATTTATTAAATTTAAACAACTTAACTTCCATCAAACATTTGTTTAAACATTTTTTTTTCAATTTATCAAACATTTAACTCTTGAATTACAGTATAATTTCAAATTTAATTAAACCCATTCATCATTCCTTTTAAATCAAATCTCATTTTACTTAAATCAAATCATTGACCAATCGGGTTTCTTATTTAATTCTCTATCCTAGGTCAAGTGTTTTATTTGGGTATTTATCATTTCAACCCGATTCAATTTCAAATAAAAAAAATCTGAGACATAGTAAAGGGAACTTGCAGTGTGATAATTGGGACGGTGTCAAAGTAAATAAACAAGCAATAACAACAATCAATAACAACACAATAATTAATTTAAATAATCTCGAAATAATCGTATTAATTTTACATTATTATTTCATGTAAATTAATACAATTATTTATAGAATCTACACTATCATTTCATATAGATGAAAGATTATTACGCTATTATTTCATGCGATTCTACCCTTGTTATCTACTTAATTCCAATCCATACTTTAGCAAATTTACACAATATGAAATTTGTTTACATTGTTTCAAAGTGTCGCTAGCTATATTTCTACTTGTCTACTAATTAGACATTTCAAAGGTTATACTATATAGATTTTAATTTAATCAAATTCAAGTACATATGTCAGATTCAAAGTGTTAACTACCATACGTCTAATTCAAGTGTATATTATTTATCAATTCATGTGCTAACAATTTAACATTCAATATTAACATCAAACAATCACCAATATCATCAACCAAACTTGATTATCATTGTATAATAATATAAGTCGTGAAATTTATTCACCTTTAGTGGTTAGGGAGAATTGAATGACGAAGCACGAAGAGGCACGAATAGATTTGACTCGAACGCAACACAAACACGAACAATCAAACAAGCTGCAACCATTGACATAAAAATAATACCGCGTCAACTTCCAATATAACATTTATATATATATATATATATATATATGTAAATATAATCATACACACACACACACTCTTACCAATCAACAAAGAAAGAGGAAAAGGAGCTGAGAGGAAGCTGCTACAAGGTGAATGACTTCAGGTAGTTACTGTACAACAACAAAGAAGAAAACTGTTACTACCCTTTACAACATACTACAAACATATATATACAACTGTATATATATGCAAAAGCAGAGATATGGGTTTTTATGAAAGCAACGGTAAAACATTTTTTTTAATTTTTTTTATAAAGTAGAAAACTGTTTCAAAAATATGTATATATATAACCTATATATACATGTATTTTGCAAAACATTTTCGGCATGGAATAGGGACGTAGGGTCGAGTGCTGCTGCACTGGTTTGCGGTTTCTCCATGCGTGTGTTCGAGCCACAGGAGGTGGAGCTGGGGTGACGGTCATGTGAGGTGGGTGGCGAACGACACAGTGAGGGAATTTGGTGGCGGCTATGGACTGCACGGTGTCAGGATCGATTTCACGAAGGGGAGAAGGCCGGTTCCAGGGTGGCTTACGGTAGTGACCACGTCAGGGTAGGCGAACTCACGAAGGGGTATGCGGTGGCTTAGTGGGGTGGGCGGCGCAGGCGAGGTGACAGAGGCAGAGATGGCGAAGGAGGGGAGTGGGTTGCGACACGGTGGCGATGGGTGCGGGTGGCGCAGGCGACGCGGTCGTGGTGGAATGCGACGCACGGTGGGAGTGAGCAGGTGAAGTGGGAAGTGGCGATGCTGATTCCTTTATACACTGTTTTTTTTCTCTTTTTTGGAAATAATGGCAAAGAGAAGAAAAATATAAAAGATGAGAGAAGGAAAGATTGTCGGATATGTTTACCTGCAGCAAGCAAAATGTTGTAAACGAAGGTAGCGCAGAAAACAATGAAGTTTTACATTCAGCTGGGTATACCAAAGGTCAGGAACCATCAGCCAGGGAATATAAATTATTGTGAGTTACAAGATATATTGCATATTTTCCATGCTATCAACCAGCTGCTAACACTCTAATCAATTCACTTCAGCGAAAGATTTTTTTTCAAAATTTTGAATGCACATGGGCATTCAATTTTGGGCCGAATATTCATTTAACCGGTCCGTTTGGAACGATTAAATTAGTGTGACGATTTACGCCGAACTTCGATTTATACAAATAAATATACCATTCTGATCGACGCGACGAGGCGCTTACAATGGTACACAGTTATTGACGATATGACAGTTCTATCAAAGCTCAAAATTTTACGCCAATTAAATTGTTAGTTTGACAGAACAATTTAAATGAAGCGAGCGACGACGAAATTAGACGAAACGGAATGCGAAGTCTCGATCAGATATTTTTTTTACAACATTACTTTGTAAAATATCTAGATTCGGAAGATGAAAATTTACGCACTTTATAATGAACTGATATACAATAAAATGTGAACGAATTTTACTTTGGTATTTTACGACAAAACTTTTCCTATATCCATAACTAACTAGACGTATTTTATATTCGAAGTTTGGATGTTAACAGAGAACGTATATAAATTTCAAATTTTATACTAAAATAATTGATTCAAAATTTTAAATTGGGTCGGACATTCAGGGTCATTACAATCTACCATACTCAAAACATTTCGTCCTCGAAAAGGAACGAAGCGGAACAAGTAGAAAAGAAACAAGCAGAAAATCAAGATAGATTTGAGAAAAACGGATTATACCCGGAGTCAGCAATTCATGGTTTGAACCCCAAATACTATCCTTGTTTTCCCATATGCAATCTCGATCGTCCGAACTCCACTGAACTTTAACGAGATTTACCATCTTCCTTCTAAGCTGTTTCGTATCTCGGTCGACTATCCGAAGTGGCTTCTGCTCAATAGTCAAGTCAGGCTCAATGACTAACTCTTCCAACTGAGCAGTGGGAATGGTCATAGATGGATCGCGCACTACTTTGCGAAGATGTGAGACATGGAACACATCGTGCACACCAACAAACTTCTCTGGTAATGCGATTCTATAGGCCAAGGTTTCGATCCTTTCCGTAATCTCAAACGGGCCAACAAATCTGGGAGCAAGCTTTCCTTTCCTGCTAAATCGAATAACATTCTTCAAAGGCGACACTTTGAGGAATACTCCGTCTCCCATACTGAATTCGAGATCTCTCCTTCTTCTGTCAGCGTAGCATTTCTGTTTGACTTGTGCCGTCTTTATCTTTCTCCTGATTTCTTCAACTTTCTCGGAAGCTTCCATAATCATTTCTGCACCAAGCACTAATCGGTCTCCAAGCTCAATCCAACAAGATGGTAATTTGCACGGCCGTCCATATAAAGCTTCGAACGGCGCCATATCAATACTCGCCTGATTATTGGAGATAAATCAATTTCGATTCAAATATACTATTCAAATTGGAATTTGATTTTAACCTGATAACTACTATTATAAGTGAATTCAACCAATTATAGATGGTCTTCCCAGGATCCACCAAAGCCTATAATACAAGCACTTAGAAGATTTTTCATAATCTGATTCACCCTCTCAGTTTGGCCATCTGTCTGAGGATGATAAGCTATGCTCAGATTTAGTTTAGTGCCCAAGGTATCTTGAAGTGCCTTCCAGAATTTACCAGTGAAAATAGGATCTCTATCGCATATGATACTAGATGGTACACCATAAAGTCTTACAACTTCCCTCATATATATATCAGCCAAACTCGAAGCAGTACGGTGGTCTTGACTGGAATAAAATGAGCGGATTTTGTCAGCCTATCGACAATCACCCAAATGCTCTCATTACCTCTTCTGGTCCTTGGTAGCCCGTCAATAAAGTCCATAGAAATCCGCTCCCACTTCCAACTTGGAGTTTCTAGAGGTCGAAGCAGTCCTGCCGTCTTTCTGTGATCGGCCTCAACTTGTTGACAGGTTGTGCATCTACTAACATAGGTAGAGATATCTCGTTTCATTCCACTCCACCAATATAACCTCTTCATATTCTTATACATCTTTGTGACTCCTGGACAAAATGAAACAAGGATTAATGGTTTTCTCTCAGCACTTCTTGTCTTAAACCGTCAACATTAGAACACAAATTCGATTGTCGATCCTCAAAACACCATTACTATCTACTTGTGCACCTATTTTACTATCAACATTTCCGACTCTACTGAGAACTATTTCCTTGATATGATAGAGCAGGATGTCCTGATATTACTTAGCTATGATTCGATCCATAAGATCTAGGGAGACAATGAGCTGAAATAACATTCCTTCCACAAGATTACAACATATCATTGCTTTGTTTCTGCTCAAAGCGTCAGATACGGCGTTTTCTTTCCCTAGGGTGTAGGTAATTTCGAGATCATATGCAGCTAAGAATTTGAGCCATCGGACTTGTCTCTGGTTCAAGTCCTTCTGTGAGAAAATATATCTCAATGACTTATGGTCTGTAAATAATTCAATTTGGTTCCCAAAAGATAATGCCTCCATAGCTTCAGAGCAAATACAACCACAAGAAGCTCTAAATCATGAGTTGCATAATTTGCTTCATGGGTCATTAACTGACGACTAGCATAAGCAATGACCTTTCCATTCTGCATTAAAACTGCTCCTAACCCATCACGGAAGGCATCAGCATAGACGGTCAATCCTTCGCTTCCGTCAATAACTGTAAGAATTGGAGCAGAGTCCAACTTTCGTTTCATCTCACTGAAAGCTGATTCACACTTTTCATTCCAATTAAATTTAACATCCTTTCTGATCAGTGCGGTGAGCGGTGCGGTAATACGAGCAAAATTTTCTATAAATCTACGATAATTGCCGGCCAAGCTCAAGAAGCTGCAAATATCTGTAGGAATTTTGGGAGTCTCCCAATCCTACAAATTCGAGGGATTTTAGTTTAGATAGAGATAAGATATTTGGATAGAAATGACAAATAAGGATAGAACTTACATTGATTACGGCGATCTTAGTTGGATCGACCGAAATCCCATTCTCTGAAACAATATGGCCAAGAAATCGAACTTCGTCTCTCCAAAAGTGGCATTTCGAGAACTTGGCTTTAAGCTAATGACTACGAAGAGTTTCAAGGACAAAAGCCAAATGTGACTTATGCTCTTTCTCATCTTTAGAAAAGAGGAGAATAACATCGATGAAAACAAGAACAAACTTGTTAAGAACATCACGGAAAACTCTGTTCATCAAATCGACAAATTAAGCTGGAGCATTAGTTAGGCCGAACGACATAACCAGCCATTCAAAGAAACCATTATCAGTGCGAAATGCTGTTTTAGGAATACTCTCCTCAGGAATTCTAAGTTGGTGGAAACCAGTAGCCAGATAGAGTTGAGAGAAAACTTTAGCTCCATGAAGCTGGTCGAATAAATCATTAATGCGGGGCATTGGATATCTATTTTTGTGTGTGAGCTTGTTTAGCTCTCTATAGTCTACACACATTCTAAGAGAACCATCTGACTTTGTGACGAATACAACTGCAGCTCCCTATTCTGAATGACTTTTCCTAATCAAGCCTTTAGTAAATAAATCTTCAATCTGAGCATTCAATTCTGCCTTCTCTTTAGGAGCCATTCTCCTGTGAGGGAGAACTACTGGTCGAGCACCTGGAATAAGATCAATGCAGAACTCGATTTCCCACGGAGGTGGTAGAGAATTGACTTCTCCAAACACATCAGGAAAAAGATGAATAATCGGGGTGGAGCTTAGATCATTCGGATGAGAGTCAAGAGAGAATATAAAACTTTCAGCACACTCCTGAGGCGATTTACCTTCAATAACTAAAGATTTACTCCCGTCGTCAATTAGGGAGATGGTTCGAGCTTTGCAAGAGATAACGGCCTCGGACTTCCGTAGCCAATCAACACCTAATAGGATATCGAATGCCTCAAACCCAAGGACATAGAAATCCCAAGTGAAACGATGCATACCATACATAAGCGTGACATATTTGCATACCCTTTTTAGGTTAGCGGGTCCTCCGATGGGATTTGATACACATAAGAAAGTTGAGGCAAGAATGGGTTCCAATTCAAGTTTATTACACAAATCAATAGATATGAAACTATGTGTTGCTCCAGTATCAAATAGAACTTTAATAGGTAAAGTATGCAACATAAAAGTACTCTGTAATGTACCTTGGTCATCCTGAAATTCAGGGGTAGGGGTGGTAATAGCAAAAACTCCAGATGGGGTACCCTTCTTCTGGGTAGGGCAATCTTTTTTAAATTGTCCTGGCTGTAAGCAAATGTGACATACATCTCTCTTGGCCATCTGAGCTGGTGGCGGAATAGCGGCTCACTTTGGGTATAGGTAACTGCTGGCATAATGACCATTTTGATTACAGTTGAAGCAGGTGATAGAGGATAAGTCGATGGGCTTCTTCTGATAATAACCAAGCTCGGTTGTCTTATGTCAGTTCTTCCTTTGCTGCTTAAAATTCGACTTCCTCTTTCCAGTCTGACTAGAGGATGACTGAGCAACTGGTGTCTTGGTGACTGATGCACCCCTTGGTTTTCCCTCATATCTAAGGGCATAATCCATCAGCTCGGTGAAAGTGCCATGGACATGAGCCGTGAGGAGATCATAATACTCCGGACATGCTCCATGAATAAATTTCTCGTGTTTCAGAAGTGGTGTATCAATCAAGCCAGGTCCGAACTTAGAGAGTTCATTAAACTTCCTTTCATACTCGAAGAAAGTCATGTTATCCTGATTGAGGTCCATAAATGATTGGTAGAGCTGAGCCTTTCCGGCCGTTGGCATCCACTGAGCCAAAAAGGAATCCCTATTCACAAGCGGACAAAGATGAGTGAAGATTTGAAGAGATAGAAGGAATTATTCAGATGAAATTTCAGTTAGATTTTACCTAAACTGGGCCCAGGTGATAGTTTCCATGTCAGTACGGGAGGTTACTGACTCCCACCAATCTTGTGCCACATTATGAAGCTGCCAAGCGGCCAATTGACGCTTCTATGCATCAGTAATCTCAAGACCAATGAAGATCCTTTCCAGGATCTTCAACTACTATTGCGCTCCAATGATGCTCTCGGATCCAGAGAATTTGATGCCGCCAAGCTGGGTGCACTCTTTGCTAAGAGTAGAGAACTTGACTGCTGGAGCTGGGGTACGTGGTGCGGGAGCATTTCCTCTGCCCCCACCTTTGGCGTTCCTACTAGTACTCATCCTGGAATACCAAATGCGATTTAGAATCAAAGATGGAAATTTATAGAACTTAAGGAAATTCTAATAAAACAAATTCAATAAGGAGGATGGAATCAAAAGGATATAGATTCTGAAATGATTCTCCTCATTCTGGGGTATTGTTACCCAATCTCTAATGAGCTTACAACTCCATAGGCTAAGGTTTTCGGGAACCAAAGCTCTGATACCAACTGTAACAAACCGTATATTTGGACCATTTAAATTGACAATAATCCACACATGTCAACTTAAATAGCACAAAACATGAATCATTAATGGATTATATGTATACAAATGATAATCATCATAGAATCATAGACAGATACAATATAACAGAATAACGCAGCGGAATTACAACAATGTCATAATAGTAGTTCTTGAAGCTACTAAGTAAATACAACAATGTCTCAAGCAAATGGTGAAATAGAAATACATAGATGTCCGATACAAGTATCATAATAGAATAGAGCAAAAATGATAAAGATAATTGATAGTCTTCAAAGTCTTCAACTCCCAAGCAGCACGGCAACAGAAATCCTCAGACTGACTCGAGCATAAGCATAAACAAACACTCGAGTCAGGACATATATTCTTATAAAAGATAATATGGCTCAAATTTGAAATAATAATAACTCAAAGATGAATGGAATAAACATCTTTCAGGATCCGTTAAACTATCTATACATAGTAGTGTATGCTAAGTAGATAATGCCTAACAGTAATATAAAGTATCAAAATAGTGTTAAGGCGTTACCATAATTCCCCTTAACACATTTATATAGCATCATAGTCTATACAGCACTGTAAACTCCACCGTAAACTAATGGGCTATCAGGGAGTACTCCATAAGTATAATACAAAACAAATCGTAGTGGTCGCGCATAGGGATACAAGTATGACAAGGCACATTAAGCAATACCCAAGATAGTGAAACTACCGTTTGCCTGATCCGGACCGGTGAGAACGCACCGCCGCAACGATCGCAACACCGCGATACAACACTCCAAATTCAATGGTGCACACCAATCAAAATAAGTAATGAGTAGTTTACGAAGAAGTGTACTCGCTAGAGGTAGCTAACCTCATTGGCTCGGCACAGCTCCTGTTTAAGTCATTTCCAATTTGACACAAGTGTCAAGGTCATCCATTATCGTTCTCTTTCTTCAATCATCAACGTACATCATTCCAACCACTTCATTCTGGATCACACTCCACGTATAATAGTTATTAAAATGGTATTCGGTTTAGACAGAGAGTATGTCCCTAACCGATCCCGGACTCTTTAATAACTACATAATTATTACACCGATTGGCCATTTAATAACTTTCAAAACCAAAACCAATTTCACTTAGAATTCGAAAGCCAACATCCCATTTGACTTTCTATATCAATTTCCATAATTTAAGTTTCAAAAATTTCCAATTTCCAATTTCCAATTTCCAATTTCCAATTTCCAATTTCCAATTTCAAATTTCTTCTTGGTTTCACAATTCAATTTCAATTCAATTTTAAAACAATTCAAGTATTGATTTAAATTCATATATGGATTCCATTCAATAATCATTTAAATTAAGTTAATTTAACATTCAAAACAAATTCGATTTAATTTCTAATTGATTAAATCATTCACTTAAGTTGACCTAAATTATATCCAAACTTACAAATTTAATTTAAATTAATTCGCCAAATTAAATTCTTTAAATTACAAGTTATATTCAATTCATTTAAATAAATCACATTTTATTTCTTATTAGAGAAATTCAGTTTCACTTATTTACTTGTTCAATTAAATAATCAAAATTTATATTTCTTAAATGAATAAGTTATAATTCGTTTTGTTATTAAATAAAGTTTCAAACTCAATTTAACAATTTATTAAATTTAAACAACTTAACTTCCATTAAACATTTGTTTCAATTTGTCAAACCTTTAACTCTTGAATTACAGTATAATTTCAAATTTAATTAAACCCATTCATTATTCCTTTTAAATCAAATCTCATTCTATGCAAATCAAATCGTTGACCAATCAGGTTTCTTTTTTAATTCTCTATCCTAGGTCAAGTGGTTTATTTGGGTATTTATCATTTCAATCCGATTCCATTTCAAATAAAAAATCAGAGACATAGTAAAGGGAACTTGCAATGTGATAACTGGGACGGTGTCAAAGTAAATAAACAAGCAATAACAACAACCAATAACAACACAATAATTAATTTAAATAATCCCGAAATAATCGTATTAATTTTACATTATTATTTCATGTAAATTAATACAATTATTTCTAGAATCTACACTATCATTTCATGTAGATTGAAGATTATTACGCTATTATCTCATGCGATTCTACACTTATTATCTACTTAATTCCAGTCCATACTTCAGCAAATTTACACGATATGAAATTCATTTACATTGTTTCAAAGTGTTGCTAACTATATTTCTACTTGTCGACTAATTAGACATTTCAAAGGTTGTACTATGCAGATTTTAATTTAATCACATTCAAGTACATATGTCAGATTCAAAGTGTTAACTACCGTACGTCCAATTCAAGTGTACATTATTTATCACTTCATGTGCTAACAATTTAACATTTAATATTAACATCAAACAATCACCAATATCATTAACCAAACTTGATTATCATTGTATAATAATATATGTCGTGAAATTTACTCACCTTTAGTGGTTAGAGAGAATTGAACGACGAAGCACGAAGAGGCACTGATACATTTGACTCGAACAGAAACACAAACACAAACAATCAAACAAGATGCAACCATTGACATAAAAATAATACCGCGTCAACTTCCAATATAACATTCATATATATACATATATATATGTAAATATAATCATATATATACACACACACTTACCAATCAACAAAGAAAGAGGAAAAGGAGGTCATAGGAAGCTGTTGCAAGGTGAATGACTTCAGGTAGTTGGTGTACAACAATAGAGAAGAAAACTGTTACTACCCTTTACAACATACTACAAACATATATACACAAATGTATATATATGCAACAGCAGAGATATGGGTTTTTATGAAAGCAACAGTAAAACATTTTTTTATAAAGTAGAAAACTGTTTCAAAAACATGTACATATATAACCTATACGTATACATGCATTTTGCAAAACATTTTCGGCATGGAACAGGGACATATGCTCGAGTGCTGCCGCATTGGGTTGCAGTTTCTCTATGCGTGTGTTCGAGCCGCAGAAGGTGGAGCTAGTGTGGCGGTCATGTGAGGTGGGTGGCGAACGGCACGGTGAGGGAAGTTGGCGGCGGCTATGGATGGAACGGTGTCAGGATCGGTTTCACAAAGGGGAGAAGGCCGGTTCCAAGGTGGCCTACGGTAGCGACGATGTCAGGGTAGGCAAACTCGCAGAGTGGTATGCGGTGGCTCGTTGGGGTGGGCGGCGCAAGCGAGGAGAAGGGCGGGGTGATGGAGGCAGAGATGGCGAAGGAGGGGAGTGGGTGGCGACGCGGTCGCGATGGGTGCGGGTGGCGAAGGCGACGCGGTTGCGGGCGCGGTGGAAGGCGACGCGAGGTGGGAGTGAGCAGGCGAACTGGGAAGTGGCGATGCCGATTCCTTTATACGTTGTTTTTTTTTCTCTTTTTTGAAAACTATAGCAGTGAGAAGAGAAATATTAAAGAGGGGAGAAGGAAAGATTGCAGATATGTTTACCTGTAGCAAGCAAAATGTTGTAAACGAAGCTAGCGCAGAAAACAACGAAGTTTTATATTCAGCTCGGTATACCAATGTCAGGAACCATCAGCCAGAGAATATAAAATTTTGTGAGTTACGAGATATATTGCATATTTTCCATGCTATCAACCAGCTGCTTACCACCTTAATCAATTCACTTCAGCCAAAGATTTTTTTTTCAAAATTTTGAATGCACATGGGCTATATCAATTTTGGGCTGAATATTCATTTAACCGGTCCGTTTGGAACGATTAAATTAGTGCGACGATTTACGCCAAACTTCGATTTGTACAAATGAATATACCATTTTGATCGGCGCGACGAGGCGCTTACAACGATAAACAAATATTGACGATCGACAGTTCTATCAAAACTCAAAATTTTACGTCGATTAAATTGTTCGTTTGATAGAACAATTTAAATGAAGCGAGCGACGATGAAATTAGACGAAACAGAATGTGACGTCTTGATCAGATATTTTTTTTACAACATTACTGTGTAAAATATCTAGAGTCGGAAGATGAAAATTTATGCACTATAAAATGAACTGATATACAATAAAATGTGAACGAATTTTACTTTGATATTTTGCAACGAAACTTTTTCTATATCCATAACTAACTAGACGCATTTTATATTCGAAGTTTGGATGTTAACTGAGAACATATATAAATTTCAAATTTTATACTAAAACAATTAATTCAAAATTTTAAATTGGGTCGGAAATTCAGGGTCATTACAATTTTATAAACCCCATTTACGAATCTCGAGAGAATTTATAAATAATTTTCAATCACTACAAAACTCTATATATATATATATATATATATATGATAAGTGTTTTTAAAAGAATAATAATTTATTTTAAAACAAGTTTTAAGTAACTATTTAAAATATCAAAAGACTTTTGATAAAACATCAATAACTCATTTCCAACTCATTTTTAAGTAAAACTAATCGATTTACGAAGTTGATTATAAAAATTAGAATTTTATTTCAATTAATATTAGATAGTTGAAAAATTCACTTCCGAAGTATTTTAATACTAACAACTTTAAATCACATTGTTTAGTAAATAAAAATTTCCTTTATAAAATAAAACTTAGCTTCTTAATAAAAAAATATATTTAAAATTCCAATGACCAATTTAATTTGTAAATCCCTCTCGATTCTCCACACATCGATTTCATTCTTATTCCCTAACCGTTCTCACTTTTCAAAATAGAATCCACTATTTTTCCAAAATCTATTTTCATATCTCGATATAAGTTCACACTATGAAATTATATTCGAATTTATCAATTGATTTCATTTCTCTTATTTATAAACATCGTTTATAAATTCAAAACTCCTTTGAGTTTCACTTGTTTATAAGACCAATCCCATTTATAAAATCTCATTTCATAAATCCATTCTTAATAAATCATTTATTTCTCAAATCTATTTAAAATATCGATTTCAACTCCTTTCATATTTTCCAGAATATCATTTAAAAATCCATCGTTTAAAAATCCTCTATATAAATTATTTTAAAATCTCTATTTAAACTATTTTTACGAATAATTAAATACAACCTAAAATCAATTATTGTTTTATCAAAATTAATTTCTTTAAAAATAATCCAAATTTGGATATAAATATTTTTATACTCAAAATCTCCTTTTAAATTCTTTCAAATTCCAAAAATAATATTTATGGTATTTAAAATACCAAAAGTTAGGCTAGTGCTACTATAGCATCTAATAAAACATATCACACAACAATCCATAACAGATTATCAATTAACATCATATATCACTATATATGAAAACAATCAATTTACATACATACATACATACATACATATATATATATATATATATATATATATATATATATATATATATATATATATATATATATATATATATATATATATATATATATATATATATATACGCACACACACGCGCGCGCACACACACACATATATATTTGAAGAATCCAGTTGGATCCCTTCATCCTGTTTTTCTACATCCGTAGATGTTATACAACATAAAAATACCAATCCCGCTTCGAGGCGGGATATCATGGTAATATTAAGTCATCCGCTATTATGCGGGGCGCATAACGTGTCATCCGCTCCAACAGGCGGGAAATATATCCAACTACTAATATGTACTACTATATACAATATAATATTCAGCTGATAATGATTTATCGATTCAATCACTCATCCAATAATTAATTTAAATTATTTAAAAATTAATCTAGTCAACCAAATTGAGTGAGATTTACTCACCTTAATTTTTATTTGTAAATCCATTCCAATTTAATTTAAAATCCTAGCTGACTTCAAAAATCTCCAAACCAATTCTATTGCATAGATTTCACAGCTACGAGCCACACTCAAATTGGTTCATGATTTTTGGACCTCGTATGCAATTTTATATGGATTAATGAACTTCAAAATAATTTATTTTATAATTAACTTAAATTTAAAATTTTGGTTTTTAAATAAAATTACCTTACGAACAAGATAACCCTACTTTCCATATGAAACTCTTGCCTCTTTGCAGTATCGCGACTACCCCCCTTCATCGCTGCCAGGTATCGCGATCTGGAAATTATCCATAGCCAGGTTATCATTACTGCTTTAACATCACGCGCCTTATCGAGCTCAACCCTCTAGTCGAAAGACAGTGTCGACCTTCCATAGCTCAGCCCACCATCACTTACACCCTATTAGGACTTATGCACGCTATCACATCACGTATCCTGGTTTCGGCAATCCACTTGACCGCCTTCTCTTTCACTGCGTGAGACGATCCTGACTCAACCTTCGAAAATCGGTACCGAATATATCACCTATAATCAAAAGCCGTAGATTCAAACGTCGAATCTGGTTCGCCGGAGCTTATAACACATTAAGTATAACAACACAGCGGAAGAAAAGAATGAATATCATATACAAGTCCAATGATACAATATCCAAATATACAACAATGATCAATATCATAGATACAATGAAATGCTACAGCGGAAACACCAATGAACTAGCAGCGGAAATAACTAGAACTTGAAACTTCAGAAGAAACACCAATATCAACAATCTGCATAGATAGCTTGAACCACCATCAAGTTGTACCAAGCTAAGCAAGGTCAGTCATCCCAACCAAAGACTTCAATATCCAAAATCTCCAAATAATTCCAAAGAGAAAGCTGAAAGCTACTGAATCGATATCTACTATCTGAAAAACCCAACTCTAGACTGCCCGTGTGGAAAATTGTGGGCACCCAGAGTTTAGGAAGGGAACAATAAACTTCGGGCCAGTCATAGGACTGGTATGAACAAAGAAAAGCAGTTTACCTTTATCAAAAGCAAAACAAAAGATTTAAAAGAAATCCGTAATGCTTTTTGAAAAATGAAGCTACCATAAGGCCTCCCACCGCACACACAATGCAAACGTAGAATTAGAGGAGATTTCTCCTTATGATAGTCAAACATGCTTGATATGTGAAAACCATTTTGATATTATTATTAGTGCATAGTATGGAAAACATTTCGAAAGTATAATATTAATCTTAGCCAGCATAGGCATTTCGCACTTATGCCTGCTATAGCTACCATGTTCAATAGCAGGTTACCGCCGCATTCCATGGCAGGTTATACAACTAAAACCGTACAAGGCGCGTATTGTTTTGTTTGGATTTCCAACAAATGGTCAGGCTAAGGAACTTTCAACTGCCACATGGGTACGCCTCTGGAGGGACGTCTCGAGAACCTACCCGGCTTTCTGCCAACACGAGGCCGGGTTGCCTCTGTAACTAGGTAACTACTACTCGAGCATGCCATCCTCCGGTCATTTGCGACCTTTATCCGAGGTGCCTCTCAACCACAAAGCAATCACAAAGTAATAGATTTGCAGTGACCTCATGAGTTAAGTATCTGGGCTCCATACCATGATACCACCCTTTTCCAGAAGGGAACGACACACCCTAAAGGGCGTGACCCTCATAACCTTGCCGCATCTTTCCTGTTACGACCATTTCCGGGGAGTAAGGTCCTAATGCAGTCTCATCCACAAAGCTAAGCTTTATAAAAAAGCCATGCTTTGATCAACAAATGATCACACAGCAGCGCTCAGCATGCCACACTACCAAATTGGGAGTATATCACTGATAACTATCAACTACATAACCTTTGAGCTCATACGTCTCAGAGAAAGGTGTTAAGCTAAGAGAATAAATTCTCCCCCACCAAGGAGAAATGTATATGATAGAGATTAGTTTTATATCTCAAAGTGTAATGTCAGACATATAACCATACAAGTCTGTTTCAGGTTTGAACATAACCGAAGGCACTTTCAAAGAAGCCCTTGAAATTTAGGCATCCACAATACCGATCGAACTTCCCATTACATATGGAGAACTCTATACCGGAGCAACTCAGTGTAGAGTCAATCGACAGGTTATCCTATCGTTCTTGAAGACACCCGGTCTTCACCGCCGGTCTTCAATTGCAATTCCTAACGTCGTATCACTATTCGAAATGGGTTATATGACACAAGGTCCTCTCCCGGCTAAACCGAATAGTGAGCGCAATATTTAAAAACATATGGATATGGGATTTCAGTTAATTCACAACTTTTAAAAACCCAAAACCTTTCTTCTCAAAAGGTTTAAACAAATTACCATTTCAAATCTTTAAATAAAAAGATTCATTTCATAAAGTTTGTTGAGTCACAAGCTTTATGAAAGTTTTGATTTCTGACAAATAAGGCGATTGATTTCTGACAACAAGGCGATCGACAAAAACAAGGTCATTAGAGCTATATATGGTACTCTAGATTATAGGTTGATTATTTGTTGTTGTAATAGTAATAAATTTGTTAAAATCTATCCTCAAATAATCATGCATATCAAGGGAATCAATATATATACGAATAATTTATAAGTTGCATGCAGTTGCACAATTCAATGTGCAATTTAACAGGCACCGGTCGACCGGTCAATATAGGTGCGGTCGACCGTTCCTGTGTAAATTGCACAGTGAACGTGCACACATGCACATAACGTATATATATTTTTTGAATTCCTGTCTACTGGTCACTTTTTAGCCTGTCGACCGTTTTTGAACAGAAAGCAATTTTTTCAAAAGACACTTCTCTTCTCCAAAGGTTGCATCTCTTAATCTTTCACCAAAGATCATATCTCTTAATGGCAAAGAGTTACAACCATTCTTGTCTATATAAACTAATCCAATTCGTTGATTAAGTACAACGATTTCATATATTCTTTTAATCTAATCTCTGATCTCAATTCTGTATTATAAAAGCTCTAAATTATTTATTGAATCTTTGAAACTATTTCATATCCTTTGATTCAATAATATACTTTCCTTAATCTTTTCAAAACATCATATCGCATACTTTGAGGATAAGATTATAGGAAGGGTGTACTGCTAGTGACAAATCCGTGTTTTCAAGAACACAAGTTGTCAACAACAATTGTATTTGTTCTTTTGTTGAAGTCCTCTGTGTTGTAAGAGGCAAGTGTTGAAGTCCTCAGTATATTAGAGGCGTGAAATCCCGTTCGGTTGTTCGGGTGTTGTAAACCTGTTCCTCCGGGTGAAGCGAGGTAGTTAATAGTGAAAATCCAGATAGAAGTCTGGGACTGGACGTAGGACGGTGCTCCGAACCAGTATAAAAATCTCTGGTGTGATTTTTCTATTTTCTATTTACAATGCTATTATCATCTATTTCCGCATTTGTATTGTAATCCATATTACACGATCCGTGTATACTATATTAGCACATATAATTGTATACACACCGCACTTTCATTTGGTATCAGAGCACGGTCATCATATAACCGTAACACAGTTATTTGATATATTCTTGTAATATGGCAAATAACGCAAGTACTAGCACTCAAAACACCACTTACACAGAAGGGCAATCGACACAAAGACCTCCATTTTTCAATGGTCTTAACTATAGTTATTGGGCAACACGTATGTCATTCTTTATGCAATCAAGTAGCTATGATGCTTGGAATGCTACTCAAAGAGAAATAGTGAATCCAACAACCGATTATTCAGAATGGACTGTGGCTGAGAAAACGGCAGCAGCCGTAAATGCAAGAGCAATAAATATGTTGTTCTGTGCATTAGACCAAAATGAATATAACCGTGTTAGTATCTGCACTACTGCATATCAAATTTGGCAAACGCTAAAAATCACTCATGAAGGTACTAACAAGGTTAAACAAGCCAAAATAGCCATGCTGAAAAGTCAATTTCAAAATTTCAAAATGAAACCAAATGAAACAATCAATGACATGTATTCACGGTTTCAAACTATTCACCATGCACTTATTGGGTTAGGACAAAAGTATTCTGATTTTGATGTTGTTTCAACAGTCCTACATTCTCTGACTAATGAATGGGAAGGAAAAGTATTAGCAATTGAAGAAGCTAATGACCTTTCCGTCATGAAGCCAGATGAATTGATAGGAAATTTAATGTCCTATGAAGCAAATTTGCAGGCTAGAAAAGAACAGAAAGAAGAAAAGAAAAATGTAGCATTTCATGTTGAGAAAGATGAAAATGAATCAGATTCTGAAGATGAAGATTTGGCGTTCATTGCTAAAGGTTTCAAAAAATTCCTAAAATATCGAAAAGCCAGTCGCTACAATAAAAGGAAACCTGGATCAAATAAACCATCTTCATCTGCTATAGAATGTTTCAACTGCCATAAAAAGGGACACATGCAGAAGGATTGTCCAGAACAAAAGAAAAAGTCAGAAAATGACAAATTCAAATATAAGAAGGACAAATCAAAGAAACGAGCCTTCTCAGTAACATGGGATGATTCAGAGTCATCTTCATCAGAAAGTGAAAGTGATTCGGAGAATGAACAAGCTAATGTTTGTTTTATGGCAACAGAAGATGAGGTACAAATTCCTACATTTGATGAATTACTTGATATTAATGCTGAATTGATAGTCAAATATAAAGACATAAAACGTCAATTAAAAGTAGTCAAAGCAGATTTAAGTAGAGCAGAGTTTGAACGAGATATGTTAAAAGATGAGAAGAAAATATTAGAAGAAGAACTTGAAAATATTCAAGAATCATCATCTAATGTTGACTCTCAAATATCTCTTTTGAGTCAAGAAATAGAAGCTCAAAAAGAGAAAAATAATGCTCTCACTACTGAAAATCATGAACTTAAAGCAAAAGTCAAAATTCTAGACCTAGAAAAAGCTAGTTTACAAACAAAGTTTGATGACATTACTCAAAATGTTTCTAACTTTAACAAAGGTCGAGAAAATTTGACTAAAATCATTGAAAGTTCACAATCTATTTCAGATAAACAAGGTTTGGGATATAACAAACATGAAACTAAGAAACATCTTAGAAATAAAAGGAAGAAGAAAGTACAAAAAACTGAAGCTAAGAAAAATCTTAGTTTATTATATTTCAAACCAAAACCAGTTGTGAAATTTCAAAAGAGAAATGTCAAGACTATCAAAATATGGGTTCCTAAAACAAATAATAATTTGATTAGGAACAAATACATTCAGCAATTCATGAATAATGTACATTTTAATAACAATTATATATATAAAGGGGATACCGGACCCAAATGGGTTTGGACTCCTAAGACCTAACTCTTAGGACCCTATAAAAAGTGGGTACCATGAACTTAATTCTATTTTTTGCAGGTCCCACTGAAGAAAAGAGGGAAGTGGATATTGGACAGTGGTTGCTCAAAGCATATGACGGGAGACAAGAGCTTATTAACAAATATTAAATACTCAGATGGTGGCTCAGTCACTTTTGGAGACAATTCAAAAGGTTATATCATCGGCAAAGGCGATGTGAGCAATTGCGGTACATCTAACTTACCTCTTATTACTAATGTCATGCTAGTTAGAAATTTAAAACATAATTTACTTAGTATTAGTCAGTTATGTGACAAGGGTTTTATAATTTCCTTTTCAAATAATAAGTGTAGTATTTTAGATAAAGACCATAATTTGGTTTTTGAAGGTTATAGAGACAGAAATATATATATTCTAAATATGAATATTAATCATAATTCAGATATGTGTCTTGTGGCTAATGACAATGATCCATGGCTATGGCACAAACGTTTCTGTCATATAAACTTCAGAACTATTGACAAGCTAGCCAAAAACAATCTAGTTAGAGGACTACCCAAAATGAGTTTTAAAGTTAACAACATTTGTGATGCATGTCAATTAGGAAAATTGACCAAATCATCGTTTAAATCCAAGAAAGTCATATCAACATTACAACCACTTGAGTTACTGCACATGGATTTATTTGGACCTACTAAAGTTCAATCAATAAATCATAGTCAATATGTGCTTGTAATTGTTGATGATTTCTCTCGTTATACATGGACAATTTTCTTAAAAAATAAAAGTGATACTTTCGATCATTTCAAATCTTTTGTCAAAAGAATTCAAAAATCAAAAGGGATTAAAGTTAAAAGTATAAGAAGTGATCATGGCGGAGAGTTTGAAAATAATGAATTTGAACATTTTTGTACAAAGAAAGGTATATATCATAATTTTTCGTTTCCCAGAACTCCACAACAGAACGGAGTAGTAGAACGAAAGAACCGAACTTTACAAGAATGTGCAAGAACATTATTGAATGGAACCACCTTACCAAAACATTTCTGGGCAGAAGCTGTCGCAACTGCCTGTTATGTTTTAAATCGTGTGTCCATAAGACCTCTTACCAAGAATACTCCTTATGAATTGTTTAACAAAAGAAAGCCCAAAATCTCATACTTCAAAGTTTTTGGTTCCAAGTGCTTTATTTTAAATACGAAAGACCAGCTTGGAAAATTCGATCCAAAAGCCGATGAAGGAATATTTGTCGGTTATTCGGAACGAAGTAAGGCCTATCGGATATTTAATAAACGAACCAAAACTATTGAAGAATCACTTCATGTCTCTTTTGATGAAATCTATCAGCATCCTCACACAATATCAGATGATGACGAATCAATAGTCATTGATAATCCAATCATCTCAAATACTGATTCTGACTCAGAAGTAATTATTGAGAATACTCCTCAAATATGTGAATTACAATCACCACCAAGAATATTAAGAGACCATCCGGCCCAAAATATAATAGGTGAAATAACATCACATGTCAGAACAAGGAGTCAACTCAATCAAATGGGTCATGTCGCTTTTCTCTCAAATATCGAACCTAAGAATCCAAAAGAAGCTGCTACAGATGATTACTGGATCATTGCCATGCAGGAAGAACTAAATCAGTTTGAGCGCAATAACGTTTGGGAACTTGTTCCGAGACCAACTGATCAGTCAGTAATTGGTACTAAATGGGTCTATAAAAATAAGGCTGACGAAAAAGGAAATATCATCAAAAATAAAGCAAGATTAGTAGCACAAGGATACAATCAGGAAGAAGGTATCGATTATGAAGAAACTTTTGCACCAGTCGCTCGACTAGAAGCTATTAGAATTCTATTATCTTTTGCTTGTCATCATAATTTCAAACTTTATCAGATGGATGTCAAAAGTGCTTTTCTCAATGGATTTATCAAAGAGAATGTCTATGTCGAACAACCTCCTTTGTTCGTACATGAAAAATATCCCGACCATGTGTTCAAACTTAAGAAAGCTCTGTATGGTTTAAAACAAGCACCTCGTGCTTGGTATGAACGATTACGTAGCTATCTTATTAATTCAGGATTTGAAATAGGCAAAGTCGATCAAACTTTGTTTATTAAACATTCTCGAAAAGATATTCTGGTTATCCAAATATATGTAGACGATATCATCTTTGGTTCAACAAACGATAAACTCTGCAAGGAATTTGCGAGTATTATGACCAAAGAATTCGAAATGTCTCATATGGGAGAACTATCTTATTTTCTTGGACTTCAAATCAAACAACTTTCAAACGGTATTTTTATCAATCAAGAAAAATACTGTGAAAATCTTATCAAACGCTTCGGATTACAAAATACATCTGGTAAACCAACTCCTATGAGTACAACTACACATCTTGAAAAAGATGAAAGTGGTAAGAATGTTGACCAGAAATTATATCGAAGCATGATTGGTTCTCTTCTTTATCTTACAGCTAGTCGTCCAGATATATTAATGAGTGTTTGTTTATGTGCTCGTTTTCAAGCCGATCCAAAGGAATCACATTTACGAGCAGTGAAACGTATAATTCGTTATCTTAATAATACCAAAGATTTTGGTCTTTTCTATCCAAAAGAATGTCCATTTGAATTAGTATCATATAGTGATGCTGATTTCGGTGGCTCACGAACAGATAGAAAAAGTACAAGTGGTACATGCCATTTTATTGGAAAATCACTTGTCTCTTGGTTTAGTAAGAAACAGAATTGTGTTTCACTATCAACATGTGAAGCTGAATATATATCAGCGGCTCTCGCTTGTACTCAAGTACTATATATGCAACAAACACTTCAAGATTTTGATATTCATTTATCAAATTCTATTATATACTGTGATAACACAAGTGCTATAAATCTTTCTAAAAATCCAGTGAATCACTCTCGAACTAAACACATTGATATCCGTCATCATTTTCTTCGAGATAATATTGAAAAAAGAAATATATGTCTTGAATATGTCCATACTGACAATCAATTAGCGGACATTTTTACTAAGCCGCCGCTCGAATCTAATTTTATTAGATTACGAAGAGAGCTTGGTTTAATTTCAAGAAAAAATCTTGACTAAGCAATTACTAATGTACACCTTCTCTTTTGGTTATTCTCTTTAATTATAATTTTTTGTTTAAACTAAACTAATGTCTTTTCTCTTAGTAACCGTATCTTTTACTTAACCTATTTTTTATATTAAATATTAGCCATTGCTTTATTTAATGGTTAAATTCTATTTACTCATTTTATAAATTCAGTTTTAAAAACAAAGCTATTTTTAGATTTACAATAAAATTTCTGCTTATATTTTCGTGGTTAAAAGTTATCATTAACTCACATCCATAAGATTATATATAAGAAACTTATATATAAGCTTGCAAAAAATTTTTATTTTGTTCATCTTTACTTCTTATCTAACCATAATACTATATTCAACTTACACTATGGCTCATATTTGTGACAAATGTGCGCAAGAATCTCACATTTCTATTACAAGCTCTGAGTCGGACGAATATTATTCTCCTACTACTCCAAAACAAAAATCAAGCTGTCATCATCAATGCTCTTATATGTCTGATAAAACTCCAAATTCAAAACGAGTTAAAAGGACACTATTCTATTCTCCTCGAACCAAAGCTCAAATTGATGAGATACACCACTACCAAAAACATCAGATAGACCTTCAGAGACAACTCCATTACGGGCAAAGTCAACTTTATCACGAGCAACAACGGACATCGGCACGATTGTCTGTTTTAGAAAAGTTGGCAACATTTTTCTGCGGTTCCAACAAACATGACGTGCATGAACCAATGCCGTCTAGGCCATCAACATCTAAAAGTCCTAACTCATGGGATCGGAACTATGAAAAGAATGAAGGAGCTCAGAAACAATGGAGTCCATGGTCGAATCGTATTGAAGGAAACAACGATAATTCTAATGACGAACTTTCTCATTAGATTTATATATAGTTGTTATATATTTATCTATCTCTTGTGTAATGATGGTTATATTTTGTATTATGTATAAAATATAATATATATATATATAGGTTGATATATAATAAAAAACTTGAAAAAGAATCCTATATGCACAACAGACCAGGACCGGTCGACCGCCCATATTATTGCCGGTCGACCGTTTGCTCTCTGGTTGAAAACGGTCGACCGGCCAAAAGTTGTAGGTCGACCGGTTACGCATTTTTCAGTTTTTTTTTTATATATAACCCTATACGTTACTTTACCCTCTACCCTCATTCACTCTCTACTCAAACTATTCTCTTACCCCAAATCACAAACCCTAGTTCCCATTCTTCAATTCCCAAATCACAAATCCTCCAACAATGGCTCCTCCTCAAAAGAAATCAAAGAAAGGAGCAACCTCTGAAACTTCATCTCTTACCATCTCCATAAAAAAATGGCTTCAAACTCCAATTGCTGTAACACGATGGAATCAAATGACAAATTACAAGTTTCATCCAGGATCTTTCATCAAATTTGATGATTTCACGGCTTACGGAGTTCGGAGGTTAGCCGATAATGCCAACATTACTCCATTGATAGATTTTTCGGCAAATAGTGTGGAGATAAATCATTTAATGATTAAATTATTTTACGCCAACATGAATCTTGATGAATATCAACCTGATAATCCAAACGGCGTCATCTGGTCTATGGTCTGTGGAAAACAAATTTTTCTTACTCATGCTAGAATTGCCTCTATACTTGGTATACCAAATCGAGGCGAAGAATTTTCATCTACCTTCTGCGAAGTTTTCACTCGAAATAGTACAAGTCATCAGTTTATAGAAGACAATAGTGATGGCACTAAGTCTATTGGACTTCGACCGACAGCAAGGTTACTTCATCGAGTCTTGATGCATTCTCTTTTTCCTAGACTTGGAAATTATGATGCAGTGTACAAAGAAAACTTCAAAGCACTCTATGCTATCTATGGTGAAATTCAAATCAATTGGGTTCACATGCTTTTTGATGAATTTCTCAAGGTAAATAATTCAACCCGGCCTCATTTCTTCTATAATGAATATATCATGAGATTGTTGTTAGCATGTGGGGTCAATCCTCCTGATTCTGCAACTTCAAAACCAAAATGCATTGATTCCATAACCATCAAAAGAATGAAGCTTCCTCCACCTTATCTTGAGATTATGCCTTTTGAAGAATGGCAACAACGAGGACCGAGAAAACAAAGAGCAACTTCCTCTCGACCTCGTTCCGATGAGGTGAAACTTTTAAGATCAAAGTCATCAACAAAAGAATCTCTTGAAACCATTGCGCGTAATCAATTTCTGCTTGAATCTCGTCTCAAGCGTATGGACTCTAAAATTGATAAGCGCTTCAATAAGGTCAAGTCGTTCTTCGGTATGCTATGGGACGCTATATCATGTTCCTCATCCACCTCTGTTCAAGCACAAGACCCAGGAAAACGTCCTGCTGCTCCAGTTTTCACATGGACTTCATCTGTCGAAGGCGAATCGTCTAGAGGGAACAATGATGAGGAGGAAGAAGATGAAGATGATGATGATGACGACGATGATGATGATGAAGAGGAGATTCGATCTGCTTCATCCTAGATTCTATTATGTTTTAGCTCTTTAAAAACATTCTTAGACACTTGTACTAAATAGTGTCGTTATTTATGCTTTTCAATTAACATTATGTTCTGTAGTAAACTCTGTTATGTCTTTGATGTGTTAATGATTTATTTTTCTATGCTTATCATATTCATTCTACGCATATCATATTCTAGTAATCTGTTACTCCTTTTTGTCGATGACAAAGGGGGAGAAAGGGCTAACAATTGCTTGCAGGAAAGAAATCACATACTCAGGGGGAGATTCAGATTTGCAGATATATATATTGTCATCAATCAAAAAGGGGGAGAATGTTGAGTCACAAGCTTTATGAAAGTTTTGATTTCTGACAAATAAGGCGATTGATTTCTGACAAACAAGGCGATCGACAAAAACAAGGTCATTAGAGCTATATATGGTACTCTAGATTATAGGTTGATTATTTGTTGTTGTAATAGTAATAAATTTGTTAAAATCTATCCTCAAATAATCATGCATATCAAGGGAATCAATATATATACGAATAATTTATAAGTTGCATGCAGTTGCACAATTCAATGTGCAATTTAACAGGCACCGGTCGACCGGTCAATATAGGTGCGGTCGACCGTTCCTGTGTAAATTGCACAGTGAACGTGCACACATGCACATAACGTATATATATTTTTTTAATTCCTGTCTACTGGTCACTTTTTAGCCTGTCGACCGTTTTTGAACAGAAAGCAATTTTTTCAAAAGACACTTCTCTTCTCCAAAGGTTGCATCTCTTAATCTTTCACCAAAGATCATATCTCTTAATGGCAAAGAGTTACAACCATTCTTGTCTATATAAACTAATCCAATTCGTTGATTAAGTACAACGATTTCATATATTCTTTTAATCTAATCTCTGATCTCAATTCTGTATTATAAAAGCTCTAAATTATTTATTGAATCTTTGAAACTATTTCATATCCTTTGATTCAATAATATACTTTCCTTAATCTTTTCAAAACATCATATCGCATACTTTGAGGATAAGATTATAGGAAGGGTGTACTGCTAGTGACAAATCCGTGTTTTCAAGAACACAAGTTGTCAACAACAATTGTATTTGTTCTTTTGTTGAAGTCCTCTGTGTTGTAAGAGGCAAGTGTTGAAGTCCTCAGTATATTAGAGGCGTGAAATCCCGTTCGGTTGTTCGGGTGTTGTAAACCTGCTCCTCCGGGTGAAGCGAGGTAGTTAATAGTGAAAATCCAGATAGAAGTCTGGGACTGGACGTAGGACGGTGCTCCGAACCAGTATAAAAATCTCTGGTGTGATTTTTCTATTTTCTATGTACAATGCTATTATCATCTATTTCCGCATTTGTATTGTAATCCATATTACACGATCCGTGTATACTATATTAGCACATATAATTGTATACACACCGCACTTTCAAAGTTCACCCAGTTTCACAAAGATACCATTCATAGATTTTAAAACAATTTCCATTTAAATTAGGATTAACTCATCTAATATTTAAAACAAAGATTTAATTTATAGCTTTCAAACCCGTTTCCAAAGATTTATTCATAACTTGGAAAACCATTTTCATTTCAAACTTGAAATCCCTTTAACACAAATTGGAAATTCATTTCTTATATGAAAGCTTTTATTATTTGAAAACAAGTAGGTTTCATTTCGAAAAAATCCGATTTCAATTATACAAGTTTAAAATCTTTGGGTTAAATTCAAAGTCCTAAAACAACACTTTAAAAATGATTTAAAACCCATATAAACTTGTATAACCTTTTAAAATCATAAATTCTCAACATGGAATTCAATTTTGAATTTTGAATTCAAATTTTAATCAAATTTCAAAACTAAATCAAGTTATTCAAAAATAACTTTTATCTTTGAAATTCCTTTTCAAAAGCTTTTCACTTTAAACCAATCCATTTCCAAAACCATTTGGATTCAAAAATTAAATTTCAAACAATTTCAAAAATCTAGGACTTAACAAATTTCTTCGTGCAATCCATATTTGTGTGTGTATAAGTGTGGTCCAGGGGTTTTACACAATAAAAGTGCAACATCATCAATTAGCACAGATTCAAATACAGCGATATATTTGATAAGTGGTATAAACTATAACGCATCTTTATTCACAGATCACAGATAAATAACATAGGTACATCGCAGATAAATAAATTACATTCATCACAGATAATAAGTTACATTTCATAGCTTAATCATATCATAGAACATCATATATCAGGGATATCACACAATTCAAAGCATCCAATTCAATCCAAACATTCATAAGTAAGATCAAATAACTGTCTGATTAATTCAAATCAGATTAATTATTTATGAAAATTTTGCCAATCCTGGTTAATTAATTACAAACCATTTTGATTAATTATTCTTTAATCATGTATTAATTTAACCTTTTATTAATAATTAATTACATTAATTAATTAACCATCCTTAATTAATTACATTAATTAGTTAACCCTTAATTAATTACCATTTGATTAATAAAATTTCAATAAGTGATCATCCCAATCACTTACATTAATTAATTAACCTTTGATTAATTATCTTCAAAATAATTATTTTAAATTGATTAACCATATTAACTTATTATCCTTTAACAAATCATTTAATTAATCAACTTTAATCATTAAATAAATTATCCTTAATTACTTAAATCAAATAATTAATCTTTTAAACACTTAAGATTTTAATCAAATCAAAAGTTAACCCCTTTATCTTAAATTGATTGTTTTAAATATCAAAGGTTATTTTTAAATACATTAAAAACACTTTTTACAATTAATAAATTCTAAAATAATTTATATTTAAAAACTTTAATTAATACAAAAGTAAACACATATTGTACAAAAGAAGTTGTTTAACAAAGTTTGTTTAAACTTGATTAAACTTTCAAAAACTTGTTTAGAATTTAAAACTTTAAAAACTGGTTTTAAATACTTTACTTTGGAAACTTATACATTTAAAACTTGATTTGTTTAAAATTTAACCTATAACTGTTCCAACCCGAAATAACTCGAGCTAACCACCAATATCCCCGAGCCATCCTCAAGACCTTTTGCAACATTCAATTGCTTCGAGTCAGACATCATACTTTTCGAGTTCAACTCCGAGTATTCTCCTTCGTCTTCCCCAAGCTACAAAACAACCTAGACATACACAGGTTTGCGTGTACGTGCACAAGCGGCTAGATCACTTTCGACCCCTTCCACGGCCATCAGCATGTCGACGATCAACTACATGAATGCTTCAACCATTCAACATCGACGAATTCGTCACGAAATCGAAATGAGTTATCAATTCGACATGGAAACCCAACCCAGCAACCTAAATCCACCCCCACGCCATCGACCTCATCCACCGACGACCTAGCCACCACGACCAAAGCTACCCCGTCGACCCCTAAACAATTTCCTGTGGATGCGATCGAATAAAAGTCTTTGACGAGAACGCAGTTCTACCGATAATCCCATCAAGCAAAAACTACCGTCGAACCCTAGATCGAAAAATTCCTATTGCCACAGTATTTTATAAATTGAATTCATATTTTTCCTAAATCCACCGATGCCCCAACTAGCTTTACCAAGAATCACGGCCTACAGTTCGCCGTAGATCACCAGAATTTGACCATATTCCCTTCTTCGGTCAACATAAGATTCCTCAATGATTAGTGATTTAAAAATCTTGAAGTTAATCTTAAAAATTGTAACTTTTAATTTCAAAACAGATTATATAAGTGAAACAATAAATCCTTAAAGTCAATTTTTTTGTCATACCTTTGAAATTTTACTGTAATTCATACTTCCAGGTTAAAATTACTTATGAACTATACTTAACAGTATTTTTAAAACCAAGATCTGGTTAATATAATCATTTTTTTATTTGTATCTCGAATTTTAAAAATGATTAGAAGTAGAGGAATTTAGTCTTAATCTTATCACAAGTCTGTATATCTTTTAACAGAGTGAATATGCTTGTACTATTTCATGCATACCCACATATCTTTGAATACATCAAGCACACGATCAAATTTATATTCATGCAAAACAATTTCATTTCACAGAAACAAAGCATAATCCAGATTCAAGTTTTATAGATAGATTTTCTCACTGGATCAAAAGAACAGAGGACAGAACGACGATTTTCGAATTTAAGCTTCAAATTTGTTTTACTTGTTGTTGTTTTTGATGCTTTCAGATTTTGCTTGCTATTCGAATCTGATCCTACTTTTATTTTGATGCTCCGATCCTTAAGTTTGATTTATAACTACCCCGATAATCACGTGCAAATAGATATTCGACAAATCTTGAGTTTAGATAGTGAGTTTACTCACAGACATTTCAAAACAAGGAAGGTGAAGTTTTCTCACCTTGCATGGTCGAACAGAGGACAAACTTCTTATTTTTGGTTCCAGGTTTTAAATGCTTTGGTTTTGATTCCTGAAGATTTTTATTTTCTAGTTTTGCTTCTTGGATCTTGAAGATTGCAAATTGATTTGTTTGGAATTTATACTGAGATAATCTTTGGTTTGATCTTCCAGGCTTTGAAAAAACTGTGGTTTGATTTAATTTCCAGATTTTGAAAACTCTACTTACTGATTGTTGATGATTTGTTTTAAACATTTGATCAATTTGTTGCTTCAAGTTTAAACTGTTGATCTGGTTGCTTTTGAAACAAGCTATTTAGATTTTAGATTTAAATTTGTTTTTGATTAGTTTTGAAAAAGATTGAGAAATCTGATTTCTCTTACTTGTTCATATTTTATAAATTTTGGATAAAAAGAAAAACCCTTTTCTTGCCACTTGTATTAACAAATAAAGACATGCTTACACTTGTTAGTTTATATTTCCCCTTAATCTACACTTGTAAGGTGGAATCATTTTTATGTCTAAATCCTTTTCTTTATTTTTATTTATAAATTTTAATTTAAACCTTATGTTAACAAATTTACACCTTTGTATCCTATATTTTAAAACTTATCATATGCTTATGTTTTTATCTTTATATACATTCTCATTTGCACAAATAAAATTTATTTCAATCATTTTTCACATTACAATTTTAATTTAGTTCAATACATTTACATATACATATTTATATATTTTTCTTACCATTTCTATTTGCACAACTTTTAAAGGAAAAGAATAATTTGAAAATAGATAATCACATTAATTTATATAAGAGAATTTAACTTAAAAATAATTTCTTGAAAATTATTACATCAATTCTCAAATTACATTTTCCAATTATTAGTATATATTAAAACTTACAAACAAACTTTTATAAATCTTAAAGCTTTAAATTCTATTTATTTTCAATATATTTATTTTTAATTCCAATTTTATTTATAAAATACTTATCCTTACATTTCAAACAAAAATTCTATTTATAATCTAAAATTTTGTTTATTCTAGAAATCTTCCAATTAATTCACAAGTATATTCCAAAATTAAATTAATTGCCAAGTTAAACTTGGCTAAAATTCAGGAATGTTACACTTCGTCTCTCCCCCCAAGTTGCCACCACTTCCACAGCGGGAAATCAAAGCCCTAGCTCCTCAATGCTGTCGTTGCGAACACCGCGACTGTCAGCTCGCGATAACTCCTCTCCAGGTTGCCTCGTGACTTTCATTCAATCCTCGCCCTGTTTTTCTCTTTGTAGCTAAAATTGTTATGGGAAAAGAATTACGGGAAAATGAACGGGATTCGATTTTTTTACTCTGAACGAGGAGAGAGTGTTTTGTTAGTTTTTTTAAATTTATTCGAATTGATTTTGAACTGTTGCCTTTTATAAGAAGAAAGGAAAGTAAACGCGATTTGTAAACTAAGGAAAAACTTCTGGTATATGAGTATTAAGTATAGGGTTTGACTTTAAATTATTTATAATATTATTTAATTAAAAAATATCTCATTTTAGCAACTTAAAATTTCGATCTCCTATCGAGGCATGCCTCCTGGCGTTCCTAATGTTATACCGCTATTCCAAACCCAATGAAACAAGTTTCGGAGTCTAATTTGATCGTATGTGGAAGATAGCTTTTTTAAATCGACTATTTAAATTAAATTAAATTATTTCTAGGCGTTTTCAGATCGTACGACCAAAGATGAATCCAAATGGTACGAAATTTGAAATATGATAATAATACACTATTAAGGATCCAATAGAACTATTTTCATCGAATTCCAAGACTGTGCCCCGGAAGGCTATTTTCACACGTCGATTAAATCGACGATTTCAAAAATTGGCAAAATCGCTTGAAATTTCAGTTTTAAAACTTATTAACTCAATTATAATTCCAATAGAATTTTTATTAACATTAGAAATCATTTCAATTCATATTCAACTCTAATTCAATTATTTAAACGATTTTCAATTATTAATTCAACAATTAAATTTATCCAATAAATCGCTATATTTGGAACTTAAGTTTTGTTCCACATATTTGATCGATAGTTTCATATTAAATTTCATTTACATTTGAAATTCAACATTTAGAATAAATTAAATGTACAAAATCAAATAATTGAAAATGGGTCGTTACACTTCCCTCCAAGCGTAACATAATCTCCACTCAGCTTAGCAAAATGGTTAACCATTAGAACTTCCGAAACCCCTGCTCCCGCAGAATTTCCTCCTAACACTCCGGCTGCAACCCCCACTTGCATCATATTATGGAAAAACTGATATATAGCTTCCATTCTGACTTGTGGGACCTCAGCACCAACATTCTCGGCTTGGGCTTGACCTTGACCTCTCCCCGCATTAGATCTGGCATTACCATCGGTGCTTCCCCTTCCTGGGTTAGCACTTCATCTTCTACATCCATATCTATATTCAAACCTCATGAGATACAGAAAGATAACCTAATCAAAGATAGGCGACTAGAGATAAAGTGCATACTTATTATGTTTAGCAAATACAAGTATGTTACTGTAGCATTATCCCAAACCCCAATCTTTCTCTAATTCCTTTGGATTTTGTTTTCAAAACCATTTTTAGTAAAAAAATTCATAAACCTATGCTCTGATACCAAGTTGTAACATTCCGTATCTAGATGCCAAAAGCTAAGCGCTACAGATGTTGCAGTCATCCATAGTATTAAATTCTGGTGATGAAATACGGTAATGTTAATGGTATCTATAATATCAGAAGCATTTGAATATGAACAGAATCAAATATTAAAAACATTTACAACGTTTACATTTAAGATAAAGTTATATCTAAGTTACAAAATCCCCAAAAAGTATCCCGGGCAATGATCAAATATAATTTTACAATAATACGCCAAGAGAGACATATGAAGATGCCCCTAGGATGATCAAAGCAATATATTCATAATTGATTTAATACACAGCGGAAACGAAACAAATGAATTCCTAAAATAGCTATCCGTCAGCCACTTGCTCGTCTTCGGAAGCTTTATTTGCTAAAACTACGAAAACCTAAACCCTCGGCCTACTCAAATCAATTTAGAGCACCTGAGAGTTTAAGGGGAAACAAAAACTTCGAGTCAGACAAAAAGCCTGGTATAAATAATTTTGTTACATCTCTGATTACTGATATTGAGTGAGGCCACACTGCTTAGCGGAATGGGTTTCCCCCACTAATATCCCATTTCAAAACATATATCTTGCAAATCCTTTCCTGCAACAAAACTGGTTAATCAAACTAATTATGACAATCATATAGAAAGATCTGTTATGCTTAAAAAACAGGAAATAAATGGACCATCTATCCTAAATCTCCAGGCTAACTACCCTCAATTGATTATATCAAAATAGCAATATCTTTTATGCTAATAAATGGACTATCTTTCCATAAAACAAGTAATATGTGGACCATCTGTCCGAAAAAGTAGCAAGGCCTGTTATGCTAACAAATGAACTAACTGTTCATAATTTGGGCTTGCCGCCCTGGATTGGACTAATTGTTCTTTGGACTAACTGCTCTCAAAATGGACTAACTTTACAAAATTTTCTTTGGTTCAACTACCTTTCTTTTCCTTGAAAACTTTTCAAAATGATTTAGTTTGTCAAATCATACATATACAAGGAAAATATATCTTTAGCTTTGCTCTAAGCTATTTTTTCCATGTTATATATAATTTACTCAAAATAATGTTGATGATATTCAATAAGGATTACCCATCCTATTAAAATAAGTTGAAGTCCTTTATAACTTACTAACACTTAGGCTATTCTTCCTATTATATTCAAAACATTTAAACAATCCTTTTGAAACCATTGAAGGTAATTACTCCTTCGAAACCATTGAAAGACCCTTTCGAAACCATTAAACATTGCTTTTCGAAAATATTGGAAAAGCCATTCCTTTCTTTTCTCCGAAAGCTTCAAAATATCAAACATCCCCTTTTAAAGCTTTTTAAATATTGCCTTTCGAAAAGATACGAAAAACCTTCCTTTTCAACCTTTTCGAAACTCAAGGAACTACCACTTTCGAAAACATTCAACGAAAACCTTTCAAAACAGTCAAAAAATCCTTTCGAAAGCGGGTTCAATTTAAAGTATGTGGATACCTTATGAAACCATTCGAAGTTAACTACTTCGAAACCCCTTTTAAAAAATTTCGACTAAAATCCTTTGGATTATGCCTTCAAGTAGAGTAAAAGGATTAGAAAACCAATAGAGTCGAAAGCATCCGCTTTGAAACCATTTCTTAAGCAAAGAAGTGATGGTGTCGAAACCTTTCCTTCAAAAGCTTTGGAGAGGAGGCAGATTTTGGAAAACAAAAGAACCCCTTCGAAATCATCTGGATCGAAAGGTAGGAAGCAGAATCTATCGGTTTCGACCATGTCGAAAGCAATCATTTAAAACAAAAGAGAAACCAAATCGAAACCATGATTTTTAAATCATTTGACTTAGCCAAAAGCATTTAGGTCAAAAGCATCTTTGTCGAAAGAAAGTAGGTGTCTTTCCTTTGAAACCGAAACAATGCTTCACCTCTTTCAAAACCCCATGGTTTCGACCCTATACCTTTCGCCCTCTTCCTATTCATAACATATCAGTTACCTGATACTATATGCATTGATTTCGACTATGACGGAAGAGGAGGGATAGAGGTGGAACCTAGGTGCCGAAGGAGACGAAACAGTAAAAAGGCTGTTTATTTGTACTTTAAAACTATGCTTTTGTACCTAATTTGTCTTATTTGTCTAAATCTGATTGGTTACCAGATTTTCCTTTTCAAAAATGCTGCCAACTTTTTATATCTAGCAATTTAAACACTTTTATAAAAAGCCCATTTTCCTCTTTAATTATATAAAACATTTAAGTACCATACCTTAAATAATTTTATATAACCATTAAAACACTTAAGAAAAAACTGGAAAAATTCTAGGAAATCATTTTACATATATATTCTAACATATAAAAATTTCAGGTCCAAATAATCAATTATTTTCCTGTAAATAATTTGTAATCCAAAATACCATATTCTTTACTAGAAAATTCATATTAAATCCACGAAAGTCAAAAAAAATATGAAAATTGAAAACCATCTCTAAAATTCTTTTTAGATCTTCATAAAAATTCACAAGGCAATATGATGTTATTTAATAAGGTTTTCATCTCAAAACATGTCATAAAATCTATGTGAATATTCATAAATCATCAACGTGTATATAATCATTCTATCATTCAAAAACATGACAATCAATTGCAAAATATTCGGATTTAATCTTGAAAACAAACCCATAAAAAGTTTGAGATGTAAACATATTCACCTTTGCTTTAGAGATTAAAGGAGCTTGAGATTTGGATGAATTTGGTTTGTATTTAGCTTTTCCTTTTGCTTTTCTTACTTCTTCCCCTTTCCTTGTTAATGGCGGCCGGTCTTGTTTTATGAAAACTTTGAAATGAAATGAACATGTAACATTATACATGGCCTACGAAATAGATATAGGAATGGTCTTTTTCCCACATTACCTCTCCTCTAATTCATTTTAAACCATTCTTTAATTTATTTGTTTTAATGGCACAACTAACTTAGTTAAAATAAAATCTCAATCTAGTAATCAATACATTATTTTATTTAGTTTGAGCAACTAAATGTCCTAAATAATGTTACCAAAAATTTAGGGTGTTACAAATTGAAAAGTATAAGCTGCGATGATTGAGTGATTTAAAGGATAAGGAAGTAAGGAGAGAGCAGGGTACCAAAAGAAAGAAACATAAAATGCGACTGTTGAGTTTTTGAAATATTCAAGTAGCCTCTATGCTTTACAAATGAAACTCACTAATAATCATATAGTATTGATGCTACCATCGGATATCCGTTATCTTCAACATCAGGACAGAGGTAACAGGATTATACCAAAGACAGTAAGTTAACCTAATTGCAACTATATTCTTAGTCTTTAGAGAAAGATAACGATAAACCTTCGGCAAAAAAATCAAATCGATAATCGATAACCAACAAATACCAGCCAAATACATAAACTGCACAAAGAAGAGGGGATGACGTTTGAGGAGATTACCTAAATGTGACAACCTTTGCGTGCCTTGGGAACATACAAAGGATCAGTGGGAAAGATTGCCAAGGTTACGGTGAAGAATAACGGTTGGAAGACAAAATCACAATGGTCTTAAAGGGGACAACATCATTCTCCTTGATGAATTTGAAATTTGAAATTAGGTTTAGATTGGAATGTAGGGTCGAAGGAATTGAAAAGTATAAGTTGCGATGATTGAGTGATTTAAATGATAAGGAAGTAAGCCAAGAGCAGGGTACCAAAAGAAAGAGACATGAAATGCGATTGTTGGGTTTTTGAAATATTCAAGTGACCTCTATGCTCTTCAAATGCAACACACTAATAATAGTATAGTATAAATGCTTTAATAAAGATTAATGTCTGGCCTTCAAAAAAATAAACAAATACCATAGGAGGATATAAAAAAATTACATTTATAGATTATCAATAAATTACATTTAAATCACTAAATGTACAATATTGATGTGCATGTAAATATACATATATTTACATCCATATTTAATCTTTTTTATTTAAATAGATGTCATAATTGATTATTTTTACATGTTTAAAACCAAATTTCAAATATGATTTCAAGTCATCATTCATACATCAATGTGGGGGTAAAATAGTAATTTTGTGAATGAATTAATTTTGAGAATATTTATCTGCATATTTTCTTTTGACTTAAAGAAATTTTTGGATGGAAATATGAAGGTGTTTTCATGAAGATATGCATGCACAAGGTGGAAAACAAAGGAATGAAGATGGAAATAATTCAAACCATGCATTATGGAGGACCCCACATACCCACTTACCTTAATATATGATTAGAAGCTAATGGAAAAGTTAGTGGAGGTTAAAGTTTTATGCATACTTAATGATGAATTAATTGGAAACTAATGATTACTTGGCGGCCACACTTCCAAAAGGGTATTTTGGGAAGCTCCTTAAAAATTGGATTAGAGTTTTGTACATATATAAATAGCCCTCTTATGAACATGTAAAAGATATTCTTCTCTTTTAATTACTTAGGAAATGAGAATGCAAGTTGTAAACTCAAAGTTAAATGAAATAAAAATGGCTTCCTAAGCTTCTTGTTCCTTTTCTTCTTCCTTGTTCTTATTTTATTTTCTTGTTCATTTTCATTTACGTGCTCTTTCATTTCATGTTAATAGCTTAGTTTTACTTTTATGCAACTAATTTAGATCTTCTTTTACTCTAATTAGCTCTTTCCTTTCCGCTTTTGTTAAATGTTGAAATTTACGTATGTTGATTTGATAACACAAATGAATAGCTAAACCCATCCAATTTAGGGGCAATAAAGCTCTCTAATATTATGTAAATTCGACATATATTTAGATTTATGGCCTCTTTTATGTTCCATGAGAAGTAAATATTTATGTAAGTTTATAAAGATGAATTTGATATCCTATGTTGTATTTACAAATAGGCCATTCTTATTCAAACATAAAACACAATTTACATCATCATTTTATTAATTGATTTTGGATTATGAAATTAAGGTTGAAACAAAATTTGATGATTTATGTTACTAAATTTAACAGTAAATAGATCATACTTAAAATAGATTTTGCTTTGACTTTATTTTCATGAGAATTGATAAATGATTTTGGTTGTTGTATTATAGTTTGATGGCTTAAGTTATGTTAATCAATAACATAAATAAATCATACTTATAATAAATACATGACTAATTCCACTAAATATCAAAAATAGGGATCATAAATTACTTTTGTGTTGATTTACGAAAAAGAGTGAATTTGCCTCTAAATTGTTTTCTAATCTCATATTTTCCATCACTTTTAGTTCTAACAGTACAACAAACTGAACCTTTTACAGCCTTTAAAAACCGCGTAAAAGCTATTAACAGCCTTTTTGATTGCGCTGTGTAACAACATGCCATCATAGGTTAGAAATATACTAGCAATAGAGTAAACGATGTAAAAAGTAGTTTTTAACAACGTTTTGCTGATGTTATTAATAAATTTTATAGCGTTTGTGTTCATGAACCGAATCATTTTTCTTATCGTTTCTCTTCCGCTTTAAAATATATTTTATAGCATTTTTTGTATGCTATGAGTTATTTTAATAGCGGTTTTATGTGTTGCTATGGGCATTCCCTTTTTATAGCGTTTACAAAATGCAATTATTTTCCATAGCATTTTTAAAACGCCGTTGAATTTTTTCACAGCATTTCCCCATATGCAGGTTCCATTCAGTACGCGTGCACAATTAGTATCAACATATACATCTGATATGTTCATTATCAACATATTATATTAATCACATATTTCATTATCGACATATTATATTAATCACCAATCTCATAGTTAACATGTAACATTACATAATAAATGTATTCGATATTCTTACGTCAAAACATATATAATACGTCCTAAATATTTAATAAACAATGTGGAAAAGATAGCAGCTAGTGACCAAAAATAGAAACAAACACAAACATACAAACCAAAACATAGCTCTGACATCAAAAGTAACTTCAAATCCATAACTTGTTGCGGCATGGTCCTATTTTTTGCATCAAGGATATCTACCCACCTATAAGGTAAAAGTTCTTTTGTTATACATACTTTAACTCAATGTAAATAAAACTACGAATAATGAGTTACATTTCATTTAAGACAATCTACTAACATTACATAAGACCTACTAATTTCAAGACATGAAATATTTTCAAGATAGTCTAAATTGCTAGATTTCCCCCATTACATTCTTTAACTATACATCACTGCTGGTCCTTGAGATGATGGTTTTAATGACAACAACCTTATGACTTGTTATAAAATATAAATACTGACATTATAGTTTAGATAAATATGCATATATATATATATATATGCATGATATAAACATGAAGGTACCAAGAATGAAGATTATACAGTATAGAGATTCAAGACTGAAGATATCAAAATTGAAGACTCATGAGTATTAACATATCAAGAGTTCAAGATTTCAATGGTACAAGATAAGTATTGAGTCTATAATTATGTTAAAACTTCTTGAAAGCATTTTACATCTTTATTCAAAATTTATTCGTGGAATGGAATCCACTTCGAGCCTGTTAAAGGGATGTAACCCTAGTAGGATAGAACCTACGACAATATCTAGTGGAACATATAGTGGTCCTATTTTGATATCCACTAATTTTATAAAAATGTTTTTCAAAAATATATCTCTTGTTTTTAAAAAATGTTTTCAAAACTTTCTTTTTAAAAAGATATCTCTCTTGGTTTTAAATATTTTAGCCTTAAAAATATTTTTATCATTTTTAATATTTTGATTTCAAAATTATCCTTGTTTTTAAACCATCTCTTGTTTTAAATATTTATATACTCAGATTTTAAATCACTTTATAAATTAAGATTATATATATTAAAAATTACTTTCTAAACTCTTTTATATGTTTAAACTATATTCAAATATATTTACAAAGTTTAGAAATTGTTTTGACAAATTATAGAAACCAATTTTAATAAGAAAATCAAAACATCAAATTTTCCTTAAGCATGTCGACATCCCTCAACCCCCCATGTCGACATGGTGTCCGTTATTTTCAAATTTCAATTTTCAAAAGAAGTGTCCATTCGTCGTATCCTTTCATGAATAGATATGGTTGTTTCTCTACTATAGATACCAGTAAGTTCTAAACGAATTTTTTACCAGATTTCATTTATTTTCTCTCCTCTTCATCTTCCACATTTATTCTAAAGAATCCTAAACTATACTCTGCCGAAATACCAAGTGAATCAAACTTGATTATCTCTTGTTTGATTCTTTGCCACTCTCTCCATAAGATCTCAATGCCATTCAGAGTTATAAAATCTTTTGTAAATCAAACTGTTGAGTAAAAGGTGCGGTTAAGTTTTGAAATCAATTGGGTGTGATTGTAGCCCGAAAATCAATTAGGTGATCTTGTAGCCTGGTTAAATCAAGAGAGTTTGCCCTGGACTCAAATACAAGAGGGTGTACCTCGTAGCCCTGAAATCGAGGGTGTAATCTGGAAGATTATTTTGATAAGAAATCCGTATGATTATATAAGACTGGATGTAGGGTAACTCCGAACCAGTATAAAATCCTGGTGTGTTCTTTCCTTTACTGTTTTTATTTAGTTTTTGCATCTATGTCTGATTCTGTGATTATATATGTGTCCGTGAATTGCATTTTTTGGTGCTTAAATTACATAAGTTTCAAAAATTTTAGAAAATCCATAAAACACTATTCACCCCTCCTCTAGTGTTATTCCAGCCTTAAGATCCGTAATCCACATTTCTCACATTTGGTATCAGAACATTGGCTTTCAAAGTTTTCATAATCTGAATTTTGAAAAGTTTAAAAATTAGCTACCAACACTGGTTCTGTTAACACTATCACTAGTTCATATGCAGAGGGTCAGTCTACTGCCAGACCACCATTTTTTAATGGCAGTAACTATGCATATGATATTTGAAAAACTTTGCAAGTTACTCATGAAGGAACAAGCAAAGTCAAAAAGACTAAAATATCCATACTGACAAATCAGTTTCAATTATTCAAAATGAATTCTAATGAGCCCATTTCAAATATGTATAGTAGATTTCAGGAGATTGTGCATTCTCTAATATCATCGGGAAATTTTTTTTCCGAACAAGATCAAGTCAGAAAAATTCTAAATTCTCTTACTCCGGAATAGGATCATAAAACTCTTACAATCAAAGAACCAAATGATATCAATACTTTAAAGATTGAAGAATTGATTGGAAATCTAATGTCGTTCAAAGTACAAATGCAAGGGAGAAGAGATAGCAAGGCATTCGAAAAGAAGTCAATTGCCTTTAATGCATTAATAGATGGATCAGACTCGGAAAGTGATGATGATGAAGAAATAGCTTTCATGACAAAGAATTTTCAAAAGTTTCTGGAATACAGAAAGATGAAAAACTTCAAAAAGAATGATCATAGGAATTCTAGAAATCATAAGGAAGTAGCAAACCACGTCAAATATTTCAATTGTGACGAGCCAGGCCATCTCAAAAGAGACTGCCCGCATCCTGGTAAGCAAAGTTTCCTACAGGCAATGATTATACAAAGAAAAGGAAAAGAGTGTATACCGCTACACTAGACGATTCAGACTCAGACTCATCCTCAAGCGATGATGATCAGAAGACGGAAAATTAAAAAATGTGCTTTACGGCCATTCATGATTCCGATGATCTCGGAGATACGAATATAGAAAAAGGTACACGTTTACAATATATTGGTTAAAATTGTCTGCTTAAAATTGTTTGATTGTTTTTGAAATTATGTGTTATTTGAATTTTAATTTTTCATTATGTTTATTTTTAATATTATAATATTTTTTATTAAAAGATTATTATTATATTTAATATTACTCCAGAAAATATATAGACATTAAAAATAATAAACGTATATAGATATTAAAGTATATAGAAAAATATAAGTCACATGAATTCTCTGATCCATGTCGACATGGCCCTACCCACGATGTCGACATCCCTGTCAGAAATTTGAAATTCAAATTTGAATCCAAATCTTTGAATTTCCCTCCACCTTTTCATCAAACCCAATGTTCTGGAAAGGTACCTCTTGACTAGAGAACATGTCTATTGAATATCTATTTATTTCCATTATCTTATCATACCTTTTCACTTTAATTTTAAACTTCAAACTCTCTTTCACTCTTTCAAACTTTCTACTCTCTTCAAAAATGGTTTCTTCAAGTACTCCATCCACAATGAGGCTGTCTAAAACCATTAAAGAGTAACTCTATAATGATCCTGAAGCAATCAAGGCTTATATAATCTATGCTAATTTTGAAAAAGTTCATACGGGAAAGTTTGCTTTCTTTAGCGATTTCTTCACATGTGAAATAAATACTCTTCTTGAAGAGAATCATATCCTTAGTCTTTTTGAAATTTCTCAAAATTATTTTATTTGTTACCCAAATCTTGTTAAAACTTTTTATGCGAATTTGAATTGCGGTTTTTATGAAAGAAATGAAGATAAAATTTGGAGTAGAGTTAAAGACAATAAAATTGTTTTAAACTATGAAATTTTTGGCAACATTCTCAGTTACAAGAATTCGGAATAGGTCTTTCTACTTTTAATATTGATGAACATGATCGTGAGACATTTCATCACATTTTCAAAGGAGATGACAACTTTGAATTTAAAAATCGTAACTTTGGTCTGAAAGCACGTATTATCAATCTTCTTTTGCAACATACTATCACTCCTAGATCGGAAAATTTCAATAACGCGACTTTAAAAGTTTGTAAAGCTCCTTTTGCTATCATTGGTGATTATGACATTAATTGGGCGCAAATGATTATGGATGAACTTAGTCCTAAGAATTTGGAAATGGGTGAGAATACCTTGTATCATGGAATAAATCTCACTCGGATTTTTAATTATTTTAGCGTTGATTACAAAAGGGAAGAATTTGTTTCAAGAAAAGTGTTTAATCATGCCAACATTTCTCTCATGAAAGTTCCTTTCATATTTCAACAATATGAATTTCTTGCCGAAAAGGATGAAAGATTGGCACATGAAGATTTGGAGGTAGAAGATGAAGAAGAAGAAGAAGGGGAGGAAATGGAAATTGAAGAAGATAATGAAGAAACCTCCTTGGAAAGTATTGAATATCCTACCAATACTAACAATCCTTCCAACAAAACCCTCCTCAAAAATTAAAAGATTATAGTGCAAAATCAACAGATTCTCAAGTAAGAAATTGGATAAAATATCCACTAATATGAAAAAATTCTTTGCTAAAGTTGATCGGAAACTTGGCTTATCATCATCCTCCTCATCCTCTAGCACATTCGAAGAACTAGGTTGTGATGTATTAGTTTGTTTTGTAAGCTTGTATTGTTCTTTTTATCATATTATGTAGTATCTTATGTGTCATCTCATCTATTTATAAAAATCATCTATCTTATGTTTTCCTACCTTATCGTGTCTCTGGAATAAATGTTAGTATAGTATATAAGTTTATATATATACATACTTATTTACAGAATAAATAAGACACAAAAATTAACAGACCCATGTCGACATGCCTCTACCCCCCATGTCGACATATAACTGTCAGATTTGGTTATTTTTTAAAATTTGAAATTAGAATAACTAACTCGTGTCTATTCATTTTAAACGAATTTCTACCTAATTAAACACCTGTTTCTTCCAGAAATTTGTAATCTTTTCATTTCTACTTATCTCTATTTGCATCTCTTCACCAATTATCAAAAATGGCTTCCTCTTCTCAAACTCTAAGTGATAACCTTGAAGAAACTCTCAATTCATTCAAGAATATACTTACTTTTTTCTCCGCAATCAAAGGCACTTAGAACTAAGTCAAATGCAGATGATAAAAGAACAAGAGAAGCATTTTGATGCCCTTCGTTGGATGATTTCTGCCCCAAACAAAGATGATCTCGATGCAAATCCTGTAGGAACTTTGATTCAAGATAATGAAGATTGAGAAGTTATTAAAAAGGATCCTATCTTTGGAGAAGAAGGATGGGTTGAAGTTCCTAGAAATATTTGATCTCCTTATGGTTTGAATTGCTTGTTTTTGAGTCGTTTGGTTTGATTTGATCAGAACTGATTTAGTTTGAATGGATTGTATAACATTATATAAAACATAGTATATATTTATTGGGTTTAAACTTTCATGTTTATCATGCATTTATTATTAACCCATGTTATTATATATAAATACACACACATGCACTCTCCATCATAATTTGTTACAGGTACTCCAGTATAAGACTAAGGGGGAGTTATATTAGTTTAGGATAAGTTTTTTTTGTTGATGACAAAGGAGAAGAAATATAAAATAGAGTAGTTAGGCTTAGATTAAGGGGGAGTTATTAGTTTTACGGCGAGTTATAGTGAATGTGAAGTATACTTTATAAACATAGGTTGTCATAATCAAAAATGTGGAGATTTTTAGTCCTTGAGATGATGGTTTTGATGATAACAACCTTAGAACTTGTTATAAAATATAAATACTAACATTATAGTTTAGATATATGTGTGTGTGTATATATGCAGGATATAAACATACAGGTACCAAGAATGAAAACTGTACAGTATAGAGATTCAAGACTGAAGATATCAATATTGAAGACTCACGAGTATCAACATATCAAGAGTTCAAGATTTCAATGGTACAAGATAAGTATTGAGTCTAGAATTATGCTAAAACTTCTTGAAAGCATTTTACATCTTTATTCGAAATTTATTCGTGGAATGGAATCCACTTCGAGCCTGTTAAAGGGATGAAACCCTAGTAGGATGAACCCCACGACAATATCTAGTGGAACATATAGTGGTCCTATTTTAATATCCACTAATTTTATAAAAATGTTTTTCAAAAATATATCTCTTGTTTTTTAAAATGTTTTCAAAACTTTCTTTTTAAAAAGATATCTCTCTTGGTTTTAAATATTTTAGCCTTAAAACTATTTTTATCATTTTTAATATTTTGATTTCAAAATTGTCCTTGTTTTTAAACCATCTCTTGTTTTAAATATTTATATACTCAGATTTTAAATCACTTTATAGATTAAGATTATATATATTAAAAATTACTTTCTAAACTCTTTTATTTGTTTAAACTATATTCTATTTACAAAGTTTAGAAATTGTTTTGACAAATTATAAAAACCAATTTTAATAAGAAAATCAAAACATCAATTTTTCCTTGAGCATGTCGACATCCCTCAACCACCCATGTCGACATGGTGTCCGTTATTTTCAAATTTCAATTTTCAAAAGAAGTGTCTATTCGTCGTTTCCTTTCATGAATAGATATGGTTGTTGCTCTACTATAGATACCAGTAAGTTCTAAATGAATTTTTTTACCAGATTTCATTTATTTTCTCTCCTCTTCATCTTCCACATTTATTCTAAAAAATCCTAAACTATAATCTGCCGAAATACCAAGTGAATCAAACTTGATTATCTCTTGTTTGATTCTCTGCCACTCTCTCCATAAGATCTCAATGCTATTCAGAGTTATATAATCTTTTATAAACCAAACTATTGAGAAAAAGGTGCGGTTGAGCTTTGAAATCAATTCGGTGTGATTGTAGACCGAAAATCAATTAGGTGATCTTGTAGCCTAGTTAAATCAAGATAGTTTGCCTTGGACTCGAATACAGGAGGGTCTACATCGTAGCCCTGAAATTGAGGGTGTAATCTGTAAGATTATTTTGATAAGAAATCCATACGATTATACGAGACTGGATGTAGGGTAACTCCGAACCATTATAAAATCCTGGTATGTTCTTTCCTTTACTGCTTTTATTTAGTTTTTGCATCTGTGTCTGATTCTGTACTTATATATGTGTTTGTAAATTGCATTTGTTGGTGATTAAATTACATAAGTTTCAAAAAAATAGAAAATCCATAAAACACTATTCACCCATTCTCTAGTGTTATTCCAGCCTTAAGATCCGTAATCCGCATTTCTCACATTCACTCGGTACAAGACGGCTATATGAGATTTCCTCTTGTTGTAAATGACAAGTATCATTGCATTCTACAAAATTTAATGCATACAGTCTATTATGTTCTACACCATTACATGGAGTTTAAGGATGCACTGCAATATACATGTAAAGGCTGTAATGCTTTTTCTCAGAAGTCTATAAATAGCATGGAGTTTATTTGGTATTAAAAAAAACATTGCATTTTATGTACAAAAATAAAACAAACTGTAAAATTAAAAAAATATTGTATTTAACATCATAATATTTTGTAAGTGGACAAGCATCATTGTCCAAATGGTTAACTGATTCGGCTTTGGTGCGAGAGGTCACAAATTCGAAACTTGCGTAACTTGATTCGAACGTTTATTGACATGTGTTATGTTTTCCTAGTGACATGTTGTATATAAATACCATTTCAAAAAAATGGTAAGCAGAAAGACAGTAACAGAAGGTTTTTTTAATGTCATTACCAAATTTAAGTCACATTTTTTATTCGACCAAGCTAATTAATTGGCTAAAATGGAAACAAGTCCAATAGACCATCGGCAAATTTAATTACCAAAAGATGACTCTTATTAACATATCCATCTCTAACTAAAATTGTTAAAATAGCTCTGGACATTAATGGATGATGGTACAAGTTACAAACTTGATGTCAATTACTCATTAATATTTATATTTTTTCTACCTCTCCATAAAGGCAAATTAAACTAGGTGAAGTATATACTTATTATAAGCTTTATAATATCTCATTTAAATTTGAAAATTACTAACTAATTTAGTTCATTTATATATTTTCGCGTAACGAGAACAAAAACAAGGAATCAGATGCATAATATCTTGGAGAATTAGACCAAGCTTATAATTTATTATCTATAGTTTAACAATAAGTAATTGTGTTTGATTAGCTTTATGCACACATCACCCGAGATACAGTGGATAAAACATCAATAATTAGTTGTTGAGATTCTACGATAAAAGTTTCTTTACAATCACGACAATATCATGCCTAACAAAATGAGGATTTTCACTCGAAGGGTTTCTTTATGCAGGATAATAAGTTTTAAAAATGGTAATTCTAAAAAATTAGTTTTAAGGACAAATTACAGGAAAAAGATAAATGAAGTTATCATTTTCAGTTATACAAAAATAATGATAAATGAATTTATCTTTTTCTTGTATAACTTAAAAAGATAAATGAATTTATCATTTTTCTGTAAATTGTCCTTAAAACTAATTATTCAAAATTGTTGTCTTTAAAACTTATTACCCTAGAATAAGAAGCCATTCAACCTAATTTCCACTAACAAAACCATGTGCACAATTTGACCACAAAAGTACAAAATCTAATCTGGTTATTTGGAATATGACAACCTATGAGTAGTATAATGTATGTTTATTCATTTACAAATTTTATACAGATAAAATGTTATAAACTTTTGAAATAGTTAAATTTTACGAACTTAGTTGACTTGTATAAAAATTAGTTAAATTCTATTAACTTAGTTATTTTATAAACTTAGTTTTTCTTTTCTTTTCAAAAACTCGATTAATTCTTATAAACTTAGTTATTTTTACAAACTTAGTTTTTTTAAAACTCGATTAGTTCCTATAAACTTAGTTATTTTCTAAAACTTTTTAATTTTTAGTAGTTATTTAATTTTTATAAAATTTAGTAAGTTTGTAAAAAATAGTTAATTTTTATACAGATTAGTTTAGTTTTGTAGATTAGGTTAAGTTTTATAAATTTACTTAATTTGTATAACACTTGGTTAGCTTAGTTAAACCTTTGTTAAATTTAGTTGGGTTTTGTAAATTTATCTAATTTTTATGAGATTTTGATAATATTTAGAAATTTATTTAACTTTTATAAAATTTTAACATAGTTAAATTTTTGTAAAACATAGTTAATTTTTATAAATAGTTTAAGTTTTATAAAATTCAGTTAATTTTTAGAAAAAAAAATTACTTTTTATTAAACTTGGTTAACTTTAAATTGTTGTCTTAATTATTTTAGTCTTAGTTTTTTCTTTATAAAACTTAATTAACATAGTTAAAAGTTTGTAAAACATAGTTAATTTTTAAAAATATGTTTAATTTTTATAAACGAGTTTAATTTTTATAAAAATTGCTTAGCATAATTAAATTTTGTAAAAATTAGTTAACTTTTGTAAATTTGGTTAGTTTTATATAAAAGTTTTATAATTCGGTTAATTTTTATAAACTTAGTTATTTTTTTATAAAACTTAGTTAACTTGATTAAACTTTGTTAAAATTTGTCGATTTTTATAACTTTATTTAATTTTTGTAAAATTTAATAATATTTCAAAATTTATTTATTTTTTATATACCTAGTTAAATTTTTATAAAACATAGTTAATTTTTAGAAAAGTATTTAAGTTTTATCAATCTTAGTTAACTTAGTTAAATTGTTATAAAACTTATTTTTTTTATAAAATTAGTTATTTCATTAATTATAAAAGTTAGTTAACTTAGTTAAAAATTTGTACAACATAGTTAATTTTTATAAATATTTTTAATTTTTGTAGATGCGGTTAATTTTTGTAAGTGTTATCCCGCCTTTTTAGCAAGGCCGTGATATCATAAGATCGACCGAGAAAAGTAAGATAGCTCGTCTCAAAGATTGGTCAACTCAACATCTCAACAAAGCAAGTTCTGTTGAATAATTTTCCATCTAAGATCCCCTACGGAGGGGGGGTCCAGGGGGGTGGCAACCCCCCATGGTGGGGGTGCGGGGGCAACGCCACCGCTACGGTGTTCGACCTAGAGCATGGAGTATCCAACGAGCTAGAGCAACTCAGCGAGTTAAGAGCAACGGTCTAAAGGCAGCAACCTAGGATGGTACACGACCTAGCGACCTAACTTCTCAAGTATGCAGCGATCTATAACGTCCAACGACCTAACGTCTCAAGCGACCTAACTAGTTCCCGACCTAACACTTGTGCCGACCTAAAGGTTGCGACCTAACAGCCTAGCGACCTACGACCTAACAACTTAGCGACCTACGACTTAACAACCTAGCGACCTAACGACCTAGTGCTTACTCACTCCCTTAGATCGTCAGTTCTTGAGGTGGCGTACCATACCTCCTTAGGTCGTTTACGACCTACCTACTCCCATAGGTCGCCCGTAGGTCGCTCCTGGTACCTCAGCATGATAAGCCGCTTACTAACCCATCCCTTTAGGTCATAACTCATCAACCCACGACCTACGACCTACCTTAGGTCGGTCACGACCTATACCCAGCCGACCTAACTCCGAACTCTCCTATAAATACTCCGCCTACTCCAACGACAAAGGGGCTTTTTCGAATTTCAAGGCGCCTATACTCTGCTGATTTCTCGACTCTCCGAACACCTCAACCATTGAAGATTCTTCATTAATAGATATACTCCATTCAGCATGGATCCGAAGAACAATCCATGATCAAAGTCCAAATCTCCTTCTTCAACCGTGTTGTAAACTTGAAAGTTTAGTTGTAAAAGTGTTGTAATCAAGGGATCGTGTTGTAATGTGTTGTAATCTTGTAAAAGTGTGCTCGAAGAAGATAATGGAGGATGTAAAGTGGATGTAGGCTTAACTCTAAGCCGAACCACTATAAAAATCGCGGTGTCTCTTTTACTTTTCTGCTATTTTTTGTTTACTTTGATTCCCGTGCAAACGGGTGGTGCTTTCACTTCATCACGACATACACCGGGTGTTAGCGTTAATCTCATTTTTATCGTTAACATTTTGGTGCTTTCACTGAGAACCGAACTCAGGAATTCCATCAATCAAGAGTTGGATACGAGAAATCCGAAGAATTATGGTAAGGCGATCGAGTAGACTACAAAGACCAGAGAATAGTCCACATAACGGAAGTCAAGAGGCTTCTTCGAGAGCAAGCCAAACTTCAGCCTTTGTTACAAGAGAGGAGATGGAGGCAATGATGAAAAGGCAAGAGGATTTGATCCAGAATCTGTTTCATCAGATTGGGCGGCTTGGAGCGCAGAATCAAAGAGGAACAGAAGCCCAACCGAAAGAACAGATTCCACCGTCCCCTCGTGAACTCGAGGGGCAAGAAGAAGGCCAAGGGCGAGGACTGTCACTTAGAGACAACGACATATTAGCGGAAATGGTCAAAAAGGCTATGAGAGGTGGTTTGGTAAACAAGGACTTGGAGGATGTGAATAGAAGCCCTTTTACCGCAACAATCAGGCGAGCTAAGAACCCACCAGACTTTAAGCTACCATCGTTGGATATGTACAATGGAAGGACAGACCCTACAGTTCATCTGACGAAATATATAAGGCATATGGAAGTGCTGGAGGCGTCGGAGGAAGTTATGGCCCAGTGCTTTCCACTGTACTTGACAGATATTGCGGCACTATGGTTCAGACAATTGGAAAATGGATCAATCGAAATGTGGAATGATTTGATTGTGAGGTTTATGAGGAAATTAAGGGTCCACATCTCAAGGCCCAAGAATGTTATGAGTTTGACAGTACTAAAGCAAAGAACCGGAGAATCTTTGAGAAGCTTTTTGACGCGATTCAACGCAGCTGCGGCATCAGTGGATCGACCAGATCCATCCATGGTTCTGATGGCAGCCGTGTCGGGCATAACTAATGGCACAGAGTTCAAGAATTCATTGACCAAAGATCCTCCTATGGATTTGGGAGAATTTTTCCATGAGGCCGAAGGGTTCTTGCGATTAGTGGACGCAAAGGCTGATATAGAAGAAGAAGGAATCGATGTTTTTGTGGTCAAAAGTGGGAATCCTCCAGAGAAAGGTGCAGAAACCAGCAAAGGTAAACGAAAAGCTAAGGATAACAATGAAAAATCAGCACGACAACAAAGGGGATCACGATTCACCACGTACACAGAGTTGAATGGGACTTTGGAGCGAATCTACCAGGACACTAAAGGACAGATTCCTTGTCGAAAGCCCGTAAGGAGAGATCCAACCAACAACGAGAAAAAGTCGGACAAGTATTGCTTGTTCCATGAGCTAAATGGTCATAACACGTATGACTGCAGGCACTTGAAAGATGAAATTGAGGGGTACATCCGGGATGGTTTGCTCTCGCAATATGTGAAAAAGAAGACTGCAACGGTGGAACAGGAACGACCACCCGTACCAACTGGAGACGCCTCGGGATCGAAGCGTCGGCCTGTTATCGAATAATTGAGATTGTGACGAATGAGTGGAAAACTCTACATCGACACAATTAAGTTGTTCACACATGTATGGGACCACGATCGATCCCCAGGCATGCTCTGATACAACTATACATCATATCGATGTAGGTGTTTGCACTCGGACGTCAATTCTTTGCTTTTGAATTTTACTTCTGATGATTGACTATTCGTATTTTACATCTGAGGAATGATTACTTCGCTTTTGATGTTTGGATTTGGCTCGGCATTGCTTTCATGTTTTGCTTCTGATGATTGAGTTTGGCTCTGCGTTGCTTTCATGTTTTGCTTCTGGTGTTTGAGTTTGACTCTACATTGCTTTCATGTTTTGCCTCTGATGTTTGGATTTAATTCCACTGTGCTTTCATGATTTGCTTCCGATGTTTGGATTTGATTCCACATTGCTTTCATGATCTGCTTGGGATGTTTGGATTTGACTTTTTCAGACATTTCTACTTGACAATTTTTCAGTTGAATATTTGATTTTTCATGATTTTGATTGAGCCCTACGAACATGCACCTCTAAGTCCTACGAACAGGCACCCGACTTCAAACAGTCTCAATGATTAAGTCCTATGAACAGGCACCCGACTTCAAACAGTCAAATAAAAAACTCGCCTCGAACGGCAAAAACTCATGGATTTAAGTGCTTGACCGCCAACAGTGCTTGACAGTAGTCAGCCGCGCTTCAATTCATAACTCAATCCTAAGCGATCGTCGCATAGAATTAAGTGCTTGACCACGCAGGGCCGCACTTGACCTGATATGACTCGACCCCGATTGGTCGTCATTTGAAGTTAAGCGCTTGACCATGAACGGCCGTGCTTCCTACCGCCAACAGTCGCACTTTCACCTCAAATGGCCCGACCCCTAATGGTCATCGTTTGAAGTAAAGCGCATGATTGTGAACGGTTGCATTTCAGCTCACTTGGCTTGATCCCGACCATCATATAAAGCTGAGTGCTTGACCACGGACGGTCGTGCTTCACCTCAAATAGCTCAATCCCGAATGGTCGCCATTTGAAGTTAAGCGCTTAACCGCGAGCGGCCGCGCTTTATCACTTGATCGCTCAGGGCCGCACTCTACTACAAATGGCTCGACCCCGAATGGTCGTCATTTGAAGTAAGGCGCTTGACCATGAACGGTTGAGCTCTACCACTGGGCCGCTCAGGGCCGCACTTTACCGCAAATGGCTCGACCCCGAATGGTCGTCATTTGAAGTAAAGCGCTTGACCATGAAAGGTTGTCATTTCGATCGCGCAGGGCCGCACTTTACCACGAGTGGCTTGACCCCGAATGGTCGTCATCCGAAGTAAAGCGCTTGACCATGAATGATCACATTTCATCGCAAATGACCCGTTCCTGGACGATCGTCACATGGATTTAGACGCTTGACCGCGCAGGGCCGCACTTCACCTCGAATGACTCGATCACAAATGGTCGTCATTCAAAGTAAAGCGCTTGACCATGAACGACCGCGCTTCATCCCAAAATAGATCGATCCAGAACGGTCATCATTTGGGGCGATATAAAACTGCCAATTCCTTTACAGGTTATCAATAGGATACGAACGTCTGGATTATGGCATTACAAAACACACCTTCCTACCATAAGGCATGGTTTAGGGGGCAAGTGTTATCCCGCCTTTTTAGCAAGGCCGTGATATCAAAAGATCGACCGAGAAAAGCAAGATAGCTCGTCTCAAAGATTCGTCAACTCAGTATCTCAACAAAGCAAGTTCTGCTGAATGATTTTCCATCTAAGATCCCCTACGGAGGGGGGGGTCCAGGGGGGTGGCAACCCCCCATGGTGGGGGTGCGGGGGCAATGCCACCGCTACGGTGTTCGACCTAGAGCATGGAGTATCCAATGAGCTAGAGCAACTCAACGAGTTAAGAGCAACGGTCTAAAGGCAGCAACCTAGGATGGTACACGACCTAGCGACCTAACTTCTCAAGTATGCAGCGATCTATAGTGTCCAACGACCTAACGTCTCCAGCGACCTAACTAGTTCCCGACCTAACACTTGTGCCGACCTAAAGGTTGCGACCTAACAGCCTAGCGACCTACGACCTAACAACCTTGCGACCTACGACCTAACAACCTAGCGACCTAGTGCTTACTCACTCCCTTAGATCGTCAGTTCTTGAGGTGGCGTACCATGCCTCCTTAGGTCGTTTACGACCTACCTACTCCCATAGGTCGCCCGTAGGTCACTCCTAGTACCTCAGCATGATAAGCCGCTTACTAACCCATCCCTTTAGGTCATAACTCATCAACCCACGACCTACGACCTACCTTAGGCCGGTCACGACCTATACCCAGCCGACCTAACTCCGAACACTCCTATAAATACTCCGCCTACTCCAATGACAAAGGGGCTTTTTCAGATTTCAAGGCGCCTATAATTTGCTGATTTCTCGACTCTCCGAACACCTCAACCATTGAAGATTCTCCATCAATAGATATACTCCATTCGGGATGGATCCGAAGAACAATCCATGATCAAAGTTCTAATCTCCTTCTTCAATCGTGTTGTAAACTTGAAAGTTGAGTTGTAAAAGTGTTGTAATCAAGGGATCGTGTTGTAATGTGTTGTAATCTTGTAAAAGTGTGCTCGAAGAAGAAAATGGAGGATGTAAAGTGGATGTAGGCTTAACTCTAAGACGAACCACTATAAAAATCGCGGTGTCTCTTTTACTTTTCTGCTATTTTTTGTTTACTTTGATTCCCGTGCAAACGGGTGGTGCTTTCACTTCATCACGACATACACCGGGTGTTAGCGTTAATCTCATTTTTATCGTTAACAATAAGCGTGTTTAATTTTTATAAACTTGCTTAGCATGGTTATTTTTGTAAAAATTAGTCAATTTTTGTGAACTTGGTCAATTTTTATAAAAATTCAACTTGGTTAAATTTCTATAAAAATTAGTTATTTTTATAAACATATTATATTTCATAAAATTCCAAAAACATCTCATTTGCGCGGTTATTGTTTTCTCGCACACCCTAGCTCAATATATATTTACTCGATTAAACCAAGATTGGATTCATATGATATAAATATACTTCATGATAGCATACTTTCATTTAGAAGCATAAAAACTTACATTTTATTGGCAATTTTAGCTAGCAATCTTCTATATATCAAAGCAATATTTTGTATACCTATAGAGCAAAGTAGAGAGAATAATTGGGATGCAAATCTATAAATAGTCAAGTAATTATGTAAAAGAGTGAAATTCAAGCATGGCCTATATGAAGCAGAGAAGATCGGCTTCCAGACATTTGGGAATGAAGGAATAAATCCTCCAGTTCAGCCTACACAGACAAAGTACTATTGAAGCGGACATAATTATTTGGTTCTCCTTAGTATTTACCATATATCGCACATAATTAGCAATCAACAATCAATTATCCAATAAATTTCATGATTAATCAGTTTAATTTAACCTGCCAATATGAAATTTAACAAGTGAGCAAATTTTACATTGCATTATCTCCTCTAAAACTGATGGCTCTTATGTATATTTGATCCATTCATGATCATAAAAAATGTACATCAATATTATAGATATGGTAATCTGAACCATAGAAATGTTGCCAAGAGTTAAGGTAAGTATGTACACATCATATCAGTTCACCAAACTATAAAAATATACCATGTTTTCAAAGTTCATCTCATACCAGTCCAACAAAATATAACGGATAGATATTTTTAACCAACCAATATGAAAATATGTATCATAGTCCATCCAAAGTGATTGATCACAGTTTATGATATACAAGCATAAAGTTATGAAATGTCAGATCAAGAAAAATGAAAATGGGTTTTGTTACCTAGTAAAAAAGGTCTGTCATGTTGAAGCTACATGCAGCAATTGACTGACGTTCCAAATCAGCAACACGAACAGCCTATATTGGCAAGAATAAAATTACCAACTGAATAATGAATGGCATGAAATAGCAAAAGGTCAGTATTTGATTGATAGGCCTGCTTTCAAAACTTATTGGATTTACTCCATTTAAGCAATCCTACTGAATATAAACATATTTAATATTGTTGCTCTGAATGAACATAAATTTCTACCATACCAAATATAAGATTTGATTAAAGTCTACCATATCCTAGTGACATAAGAAACTGAGATTACTAAATCCTACAGGTAATATCATATGGTAGATTTGATTATATCCTAGGATATATCAATATAAGATTTGATTAAAGTCTACCATATCTTACAAATAACATTATATGGTAGATTTAATTGTAGTAGGATATATATATCTAAATTACCAAATATAAGACCAAATAAGATTTGGTTAATTCCAGGGAATATAAATTACCTGCTATAAGATACTGGTAGAAATTTGATATGGCAATATAAATTTAGGCAATCCTATTGAATATAAGTTTGAATTATACTTAACGCGATTGATTATACCAAATCTAAAACGACATTTAAGATTGAAACATAAATTTAAGACTGTTGTTTTTTGTATATAATCATGGAAGAAAATTAAACCACATTCATTTCTTCATTGCCTTGCAAATATAAAAAAAATCAATAATAAATTTATGAATTAGTCTTTGTTTAGCATAAATGTGAAGTACTATTATTAGTTTACTATTAGATTAAAAAAATACAACAAAATGTAAGCTAGAATGAAATAATAACAGGCAAGCCAGCAGATGAGGCACAAGATGTGGATCCAGAGCCGGCTCATGGGCCAGGCCCATCAGACGCTGGCCTGGGGCAACCCCCTTAGACGAGCAACCTCCCACCCAAAAAATACCCTACTTAAAAATCGCGACACAAAGAAAAATTAAACGCGATTCAAAAACAAAATCATCACTCAAAATCGCACCAAAAAAAAGAAGAAATAACCCTAGAACAGAATCGGCGCCAGAACAGCACAGCTGCACAAACTGTCAAGCACAAGGCGGCTCTGCCTATCATAATGTTGCTGGATCAGCGTCGGCTCTGCCTCTACACAAGGTAAATGTTGCTCTTTTAATTTTGGTTGATCGATGATCTTACAATTAATTGTGAATTGATTTCATAATGAAATTGCTAAAAGCATGAAATAAGCCAAGTTTTGCAATTTACAGACCTGCAGTTTTGTAATTTTCTGAGTTTGAGTTTGCAATTTTTATTGTTATGCAATTATAAACAAGTCATATAATTGTTTGAGCGACAAAGCTACTCTACCCGAAAATTATTTTGTCAAAAATTGAGATTTCAATCCCGACCTTTAAACTGTTTAGCCCCTCCTAATATGATTCATTGATGGTGATAATCAAGTGCAACAAGAGCCTGGTAAAACAGAAAGATAAACGTCATTTATTTATGCGGTTTTAATTAACTGGAAGTAGGCATGGTATTAGTTAACGTTATTTGTGTAATATTATTTGATTGTCAAGCCTTAGTACATGGTAAGAGTACAGTAAACCATACTTGATTTTGGACTGCCTGTTTTAATTTCAGATTAAACATGTTATTGTTTTGATAAGGGATGGTAAGATCAATTTGGTCTACCACATTCTGCTCATCTAAAGTTGTATAAGCCAAATAAACTGACAACCACATACTGCAGTTTTTTAATTCTGAGTTTGCAGTTTTTAATTTTTTTTTAATTTCAACTGCTACAAGTCATATAATTTTTTAATTCAAAACCGCAACGGCTAAAAACCTGTCATGCTTTACACTACAAAAACAAAGAAAATATGAATGAATTTAGCATGCCTTAACTTTGAAATCAGCTAGTGAATTAATGGATACCTCTATTGATTTCTTTTCTATATTATTAATTTGGGAATGCGTAGGAAAAATGATGAAGAACGAAGATGATAAAAAATCGAATTAGATTTCGAAAGCAAAATTCCGGAGCTCACAATAGAAGAGTTAAAGGAAAAAAAAGAGGAACTAGAAAAATCACTAATTGGCTCAATTTCTAATTTGTTTCAAGCAAAAATACAAAAATCTCAATGTTCAACTTCAAATATTATTGAAGAAAGCAGTCATGATTATGATGAGAAAGATTAAGTGGGTTGGCGATGATTTCCATTGAAAAAGATTATTTGGATATGTTAGAATATAATGATATAATTGACGAGTTCACTTCTAAAAACTCGAGAAGGAGTTGTTTTCGTTGAATGTACTATTGTCAAAGATGTGTGTGACATGTTTACATTTTGCTTGAATATATTATCCATTTTGGGTGTTTTGTAATGAAATTGTGGAAAAAAAATACGTTGTTGGTTTTTTTTCTTCTTTTCGTTGTAAAGGGCAACAAAAATATTTCTTGCCTAGGGCAACCCAATGATCCGAACCGGCCCTGTGTGGATCGATTAACTGGGTGGAGCAAAAATTGCAGAGGAGGGCAGAGGTTCAAATAATGGTTGACAAGATTTGCAAGAGAAGAGTGAATGGGATATTTCTTTTTTGGGGTTTCCTAAAGGATGGGAAGATGAGAGAAGAAAATGAAGGCGAGGAGGAAGTAATTAGAAAAAGAGCATGCTAATGTAAAGCATAAGATTAGCCACTCCCTATAAAGTGGATAATTTTGTTTGATAAAATTACTTACAGGAATAGTTGCACCAAGGAGGTCCTATATCATTAATTATAGGAATAGCTGCTCCGAGGAGGTCCTATGCAAAGATATAAGTTGGTGAATTCATGGAAAGACAGTTAAATTGCCAAGATTAGTAGCCCACAATTATAGTATAGTAATAACAAATGTAATCCACCCATATATCATTTGTGAGATAACACCAATGGTATAAATAGATGAATTCTCTATTCAACTAAGACCTTAAGAAATTCATTTAAAAGTAAATTATAAGTGAATGGAGCAATGAGCAATAACAAAGAACAATCAACGTAAAGTGAAGAGGTGTGTCTGGCTAAGGAAGATGGTTGTAGTGGTTGAAACAATTCAATTCACTAAAGTTCAACAATGACAGAGCAATACAAAATTAAGCTGTAATATACCTAGTCAGATATTCTTCAAAAGACAACAATTTAAGTTTTGTGTAACACATTTAGAATATCAAAGCTCAGCTTCATAAATAAACTTTTCTAGTATGTATTACATAGGATTTCATGCATTATTTTCTTTACTAAGAACAATTATCAGTTCATGGTCAACATGACCTGAAATCATTTGATTTATGTCCAAAAAAATGGGAACATACACTAACCTGTAGCCAATTCACGAGGAAATAGCTTTTCATGAGAATATGTAGTGAGGCAGCATCAATTACAAATGGAAGAGCCTTCATGATATCCAAAGCAGGCAATCTAGGCCTAGGAGTGCAGTCTTCACTTCCCATACTAGAGGAATTACTTAAACTACCATTCCCAGTTGTTGAATTGTTCAAAGATTGGATGCCTCCTCTGTTTATTTTCCAAAACATCATAGTTAAAAGACTATCAACATTCTGGTGAACTGATGTTCCATGTTCGAGACCTGATAGTGTACATATGCAAGACAAGCCTGATGTTGCTGATACTCGGTTTTCAACTTAAGAAATGAATCAACAAACATAGGCTGTGAGGAACTACTGTTGCTAAAGCTATTGATATTACCTGTTGCATTGTTGGATTGAACCTGAGAGTTGCACAATAGTCCCTGGATTAGTATGGCATCACAACAAACGATAAAAGGGAGTGGTCCACAATCTACATGCAAATTTTAGGTTTGAGAACAATATAAGAATATATAAGAAGAGAGCTACAATCACTTCTAAAGTATATAAACAACGCATGTCTTGTAGAGTTAACTTAGTAGTAAAATTTCTATAAAACTTCGTTTTATAAACTTAGTAAAATTTCTAAAGCATTTAAATTTTCTAAGTTTGTAGAATTAACAAATAGCAGTAAAATTTATAAAGCATTTAAATTTCTATAAAACTAAGTATATAAAATTAGTTAAGTAACGACCCGTAAATTTTAACTCTTTTAATAAATATGATTTATTGAATTTTCGTGAAATTTTGAATTTGAAATTTTGAAATAAGAATTTAATATTTGAAATGCGTCTAGTTAAACATAGCTACTGGTAAATTTTCATCTGAAAATATGAAAGTTTATTTCGTATGTAATTTTGATTTCAATTTAATCAGTTAGTAATTGATGAAAATAAAATATTTTCAAAATCTGAATATTTTTACATAGAAAAATTCTAAATCGTCTTCTGAGCAAGACGTCATTTTTCATTTTTCCAAATTCGGACTTCTTTAGCTCCGTCGATCTTATTTTTCTGCGTTTTTGCTGCATTTTCTGTTAGTAAAAAAAATCCGAATTCTTATAATTCAATCGTACCACCGATATCCGTATACCATTTGATCGTCTCATCGTGCTGATCTCTACGGTATATTCGATTGTCAAATTCGGAGTTCAGTGTACGTTGCACTTTGCGAAACAGTTATTCATATCCGTACCGTTTCGTTAATTATTCACAGAATTCAGTTTTGACTTTAACTATTCCCCATACATTAGCAGATTATTTTGCATTTCATAGCCGTTCTCTACTTCATAATAGTTCACTTCTACTTTACCTGGCTTCTCATCTTCTCACATTTATATTTCATGTTCCTGACACCTCCTTAATTCTCATTTCTTCTTTTCTCCTTCCTCTTCATTTTCTTTCTTCTACATAAATTACAACAGTAAACCAATTGGCCTCACCAAAATCCCGCTTCACCATATTTTTCCTTCGGCCTTCCTTCTCTACCCGCAACACCGCCTGGACATCCACCTCCGCCCGACCTCGTGAAGCCTGCTTCAGTTCACCCTGTACCTAGCCGACCCACCTAGTCGACTCCGCCCACCGCCCCGCCAAGCATCGCCGTTTTCACCTCCGCACGCCTGACCGGCCACCGCCATCTCCTTCTCTTCCCTGCTTGACCCCTCACCACCCCGCCCTCCACTTTCCCGTGAGCAACCACCTACTCACCGAGCGGCCGAAACCTCCACCATGTTTGCCAAGCCCCACAGCCTCCACGTCACTCCCCTATCACCGCTTCATCTTCCCGAGTATATGCAACCAACAGACTGCGCCCAGCGTTCAACCACACATTTCAGTTTGTCTTCCATCTTCCTCGTCTTTGAATCGTTGAAAGTAATGCGTTATAATATTTTTAAAAATATGATTTATAGTATATATTTTCAGCTGTATAAGTTTTGTATATAATGTTTACGTGTAGTATAAAGACTGTTTGCATTTAGTTGCATGTGCGTTCATATTACAGTTATAATATGTTTGTTATATTATATTTGAAGTATAAGTTTATACAAAAAGTACAAATTATAGTATTTTTATTTTGGTTTTAAAACGTCACATATAAACAATATATGTTTTCTAAGCTTTTATATATAAAGTTTTGATGTGTCAGTGTTAGTTACCATATGGGTTTAATCTGTTGTGTGATTATATTTACTGGATATAGATATTTAGTCTGTAGTTGACCCAGTGCATGTTTTATTTTGAATGCGCATATATATTATCTATGAGGTTTAAACAGTTAAGTATTATAAGATATATTTCGCGAAAGTTTGTATATAAGTCCTTTTGCATTGGTTATATATTAGTATATATATGTATATTGTTTATTCCAAGTGTTGTACTGTTATAAATTTACAGTTGCATACAGTTTTGACTTTTTTTTAATTTATATTGATTTTTCTTTTACAAATGACAATCTATTCAAAGCTTGTACTGAGATATGTATCTTTTGTAACAGTATATTTTATATTGATTATCTCGAATATTTTATTTTAGACTTACAGTATATTTAATATTTACAATATATATCATACCCAAATATATTGGTATTTTGATTATCTCGAGTATTGTTTTTTTTTTAAATGTAGATATTCTGATTTCGGTTTGTTACTGGTTTTAAGAAATATGTATATATAGATCTTATTTTGATAGATATTTTAAGTTGAATACGGATTTTATGACAATTATCATATTATTGTGTTTCAGTTATTTAAATGTGTTCACTTATACCCGATTATCATCATCAATCCAATTCTGATTTGATTTCGTCAATTCCTATTTGTTAGCTTTGCTTGTCAAATTCGCGTTCAATCTAGCTTGCTTTGTATTCGTAACTCATCTGATTCTCGTTTGTCTCTACCCTCGAAAAGTGAGCAGTCACTCACGATTAATGTTCTTTTATTTATTAAATTTGATTTCAGTTGAAACGACAATTGAAATATGCTGCTATACTATTATATATGCTATTACCTGTATCAGTCCACATGTGACATCTAACAACATTATCTGTTATATATATAATAATAATCCAGTATGGTTGTTAAATGATTGATTGTTTGGTATTGATATTGGACGTTAAATTGTTAATGTATGAAGTGATAATAATTTACAATTGAAATTGACGTAGGAATAAAAAAATTAAATTGATATATGTGTTGAATTTGATTAGATAAATTTGTATAATATGACCCCTTTAAATGTTAAATTTCTTGACACGTAGAAATATAGTTGATTGCACCTCGAACCATTTAAATGTATGCTGTCTAAGTTGATATAGTATGAAATTGAATAATCGATGTCAGGTGAAGAACCGTATAAATATTAATGTAAATAATCTTTAATCTACATGAAATGATAGTGTAGATTCTAGAAATAATTATATTAATTTACACAAACAACAATGTGAATTAATATGATTATTTCGGGATTATTTGAATTGATTATTGGATTATTGTTGATTGTTGTTATTGTTAGTTTATTTACTTTGACACCATCCCAGTTATCACACTGCAAGTTCCCTTTGTTATGTTTTGATTTTTGAATTGAATGGAATCGGGTTGAAATGATAAATACCCAAATGAAGTTGACTTAGGATAGAGAATTTAATAAACCCGGTTGGTCAATAATTTGATTTAAAAATAAAATAATGATTTTATTTGAGTAAAGAATAAGGTTTTGAAATGAAATTGGAATTTGAATTTAATGAAAGGAAAATGTTAATATTTAAAATCTGAAACAAATATTAACATAGTAGTTGTTGGAAGAACGTTGTTTTGAAATTAATCATTTGGCAATTAAATTTGGAATTATTCATTGAATTAAGTTTGAAATGATTTAATAATTAAGTTTGAAATTATAATTAAGTTTGAAATTATTAAGTTTTGATATTATTTAATAATTAAATAAGATTGGATTATTTGATAATTAAATAAAAATTTGAATTCTTTGATAAGAGAAATTGAACTTTTGAATAAGCGAATTTGAATTTCGTTAATAAATGAAATTGGGTTTCTTTATTTATTAAGTTTTGGAAAAATTATTTAAGTAAGTTAATAAGTGAAATTGAACTTCTTGAATATGTGAAATTTAGTTTCTTTATTAATTGAGTTTTGAAATTTGTAACTAAGTAAATGAATAAGTGAAATTAAATTTCTTTAACAAGAAATAAATATGTGATTTATTGAAATTAATGTAAGACTTGTAATTTAATAAATTTGATTTGAAAATTTGATTTAATTCGATTTATAAGTTTTGATATAATGAAATTGAACTTAAGTAATTGATTTAATGCACTGGAAATTAAATAGGAATTGTTTGAATGATTATTAACTTAACGAATATTGAATGAAACCGATAAATGAATTTAAATTGATTTGAATGTTAAATTAAATTAATTTAAATGATTTCGGAATGAAACTTATATTCGAACTTGAATAAATATTTGAATTGTTTTAAATAAAATTTGTAATTGAATTATAAGATTTTGAAATGGTAAATTGGAAGTTTTAAAATGTAAATTATGGAAATGACCTTTGAAAGACAAATGAAATGTTGATTTATAAATTCGAATTGAAATTTGAAATTGATTTGGTTTTGAAATATATAAACGACCAATCGGTGTAATAATTTCGAAAGTTATTAAAGAAACCGGAATCGGTTATGGACATACTCTCTGTCTAAACCGAAAACCACTTTAATAACTATACGCGGAGTGTGATCCAGAGTGAAGTGGTTGGAATGATGTACGTGATGACTGAAGAAAGAGAACGATAATGGATAGCCTTGACACTTGTGTCAAATTGGAAATGACTAAAACAGGAGCTGTGCCGGGCCAAATGGGGTTAGCCACCTCGAGCGAACACACTTCTTCGAAAATTACTCATTACTTGTTATTGATTGGTGCACCCTCGTACTTTTGGGAGTGTTGTTTCGCGGTGTTGCGATCGTTGCGGCGATGCGTTCTCACCAGTCCGGATCAGGCAAACGGTAGCTTCACTACCTTGGGTATTGCCTCATGTGCCTTGTCATACTTGTATCGCTATATACGCGACCACTACGAATTTGTTTTGTGTTATACCTATGGAGTACTCCCTGATATCCACTAGTTTACGGTGGAGTTTACAGTGCTGTATAGACTATGATGCTTATAAAATGTGTTAAGGGGGATAATGGTAACGCCGTAACACTATTTTGATACTTTATATTATTGAAAGGCATTATCTACTTAGTGTACATTACTACCTAGTAGATAGTTTAACAGATCCTTAAAGGATGGTTATTCCAAACATCCTTTGAGTTACTTGTATTTCGATTGCTATTTCACTTGAGTTGGATTTATTGATATAAGAATGTTAATCTTGACTCAAGTGTTTTGTGTTTTGCTTTACGCTCGGGTCAGACTGAGTGTACCAGTATTCGAGACTCACCTTTGGAGTTGGAGCTTTGCTTGAAGATCCAACCATCTATTCTGCTTTCAGTATTCGATGATTCCAGTGATGTATTCTGATTTGTACCTGATGTATCGTGTTACTCTTCTATTGTATCTGGTTTAACTCTGATGTATCTTATATATTTATATAGTAGCTTCATGAACTACTATCTCTTTTACTTCTGCTGCATATTATTACTCTGTATCTGTGATTCTATGATTATTTATTTACTGTATATCTCAGTTTTGCCAAATTTAAATTAACAATTCGGTATTTTGAATTATTCAAGTCCAACATGTGCGGATGCGAATAGTCCAAAATAGCGGGTCGTTACAGTTAACTTTTACAAACTTATCGGATATTATAAATTTCTAGCAACACCTCCTTCGCATGATTAGTGCTTTTCCGCACATCTTAATTCAATATATATATTTATGCCATCAAAACAAGATCGGATTTGTGATTAGTGCTTTCCGCACACCTTAATTCAATATGCATTTGCACGATCAAAACAAGATCGAATTCATATATATATATATATCTATGTATATATATATGTATAACAAAATATACTACATATAGCACACAAATTGAAATGCGTAAAAACATAGCTTTTATTAGAAATTTTAGTTAGCAATCTTCCGTATAGAAAAGTAATGCTTTATTTTCCTATATAGCAAAGTAAAAAGAATTATTATGGCGGAAATCTAAAAAAGAGTTGTGTAATTATGCAAAAGAGTTAAATGCTTAACATAAAACTTAATTAATTTCTACAAAGTCATCCGTAGTATAGATGACCACCAACGACAATTCCTATCAATTTCTGGCATTTGATATTTGCACTCATGACAATTTATGGCATGTGATATTTCTATTTTATTTTTATTTTTTGCATAGGATTTTGTTTGCTATGGCCATATAAAAAAATATCAATATGTGAGATGTAATTTGATAATGATTTGGATGATGAAAACTAAAGATTCCAAGGGAGAAGAAGAGAAAATCATGGCTACCTTGTCCATCAAGAATAATCCAATCTTTGACGAAAATCCTGATCAGACCTCTAGAGAACCTTCTCCTCGTGTTCCCAATCCTCCTCTCCATCCACCTTCATTCTTATCAAATCTGAAAGATAAACCTCCTGATCAAGTCAATGATGGCTTTCAAATTGTTAAAAATCAACGCAGAAATATTACAGCGAAATCTCAAAGAACTTCGCAAGGGCATTCAGTGAATCCCCCAGCCAGGCCTCTGACCACTGGGCAGAGATCTAACCAGAATTTCACTAACAAGCAGTCAAGATTCAATCAAGTTACGAAGTCTTCAAGAATACATCCATCTGAAATACAACAATCCTTCCAAGCCATCATCATCCTGGGAAGAATTAATCAAGAATGGTGGCTTCAAAACTAACGTTGATTTAAACTTTTCCGCTCTTATTAAATTAGGGGATAAGAAAATTGTTGTTGTTAAGGAGGAGATAAGCCGAAGGATGAACAAGTGGAGTAACTCTATAATAGCTTATGTATATGGCTCTCGTCCCTATTATCATCACTTCAGGAATTTTGTCTCAAAAACTTAGAACCTGATTGGTAATTTCAAAATCTTCACAAGAAACAATGGTTTCTTTATCATTAGATTTTTAGATGAACAAGACTGCAACAAAGTTATTCAAAATGTTCCATTTTTTATTGGTGGCAAATTAATCATCTTGAAAAGATGGGACAAGAAACTGGTTCTTGACCGAGATTTTCTTTCTACCTATCCAATCTGGATTAGGTTGCCTGAAATAAATCTCAGACTATGGGACAAAGAGGCTTTTGCTACCATAGCTAGAGTAGTGGGCAACCCGCTAAAGCTAGATGAGCCCACGGCAAACGAGATGCGTCTCAGCTATGCCAGAACATTAGTTGAAATAAAAGATACAGACGAATTACCAGATCGTGCTCTCATCTATGCATGATGGCGAAAGTATTACACAAAAAATCGAATATGAATTCATTCCACCATGATGTTTGAAATGCGCCTCCTTCGGACATCTCATAGAATATTACTCATGGAAAACTGTTTGGAAAGAAAAAAAGTCTTCAAATTACAATTTTGATAAAAGTTCTTTGTCGGTTCTAGCAAACCCAAGAAATTTATATCAAGAAAATCGGATTCCGAAAGACCTTACTTCTGATACTAATATCTCAATTCCCTCGGTTCCTGTTACTATATTAGATTCTGAAAGCTCTCTTCAAAACATTGAACACAATCCAAACCCAGTATTTACAAAAGGAAATATTGAAAAGAGTTCTGTTGACATGGCTGAGCAATTTGAGAGTTCCAATTCGCAAGAGATTTCAAGAAATAATAAAGTTAAAGCCTCAAATATTGATGTAGCCAAGGATATTGATCAGCAAATGATAGAGATTGATTTTGTTCTTTCAGATCCAAATGGCAATATTAAAGTAAACAGAGGTAAACAAACTCAGAGTAAAGGGAATTATAAAGAACAGTTCTTGCTTCCTCCCCCAGCAGGAAAAAGTAATTTTAGTTATAGAAAAAGATTCAAATGATTCACAAATAGAAGAAGATATAATACTCTCAAAAAATTGTCCCTCAAAAAGCACAGTTCTGCCTAAATCTATGTTAGAGAATGCTGGATTACTTTTCTCCTCCACTTCATCCCCTGTCAATAGCAAAAGAAAAAAGTCGAGAAAAAGTATATCCATGAAATCATGAATAAAAATGCTGATGAAAGCCCAATTCCAAATTCCAAATTATTTGAGAAGAAATACATTATCAAAAGCCCTGAATGGGAAGAGTTTCTTAAAGTTCAAGGCAAAAAAGACTGTAAAAGGAAAGGGGAGAAAGCTACTGAAAGCATAGGAATAAGCAGCAAATTCTCACTATAGCTGCTATTATATCCTTTATATATCCTTTATTATATTTATAATTATGAATATTATTACTTGGAATGTGAGGGGACTTAATTCCCCTGAAAGGAAGTTAGACCTTTCAAATTTATTGCTCACTTACAAACCTTCTTCAGTAGGCATTTTAGAACCTAAACTTTCTGATAAAAACATTGATTTGCTTAAGATTAATAACCTTAACAATTGGAATCTTATTCATAATAATTCCATGGAAGGAAATGGTAGGATCAATGTTTTTAAGGATCCCAACATTTGGGACCTTTGCAAATTTTCTCTTAATCTTCGATATATTCATTGCAATTTTAAAAATAAAGAAGGCCTCCAAATTTGTCTCTCTTTTATTTATGCTTCTAATTCTGAAAATGAAACAACTCAGTTCTGGAATTCTTTAGATCACCTTAGTTCAAAAATTAATTCTGCTTGGGTTGAAAAAAGAGGTGGAATTCCAATTCCTTTTAAAAAATTAGAATTTTTTCTAATTTTCTCATCAAGACAGGACTTGTTGAACCCAATGTCAAAGGTAATAAATTCACCTGGAAATCAGGTGAACATATGAATATTCATTGTAAGCTTGATAGAATTCTAGTCAATCAAGCTTTCATAAATCATTTTTCTAACTTTAACTGTTATACTTTACCTCAATACACTAGTGATCATACTCCTATCTAGCTTATTCTCTCTCAAAACATTTCAATCAATTTTTTTTCCTTTTAGATTTAAGAATGGGTGGGTTCAGGATCCAGATTATAAAAACATCATTCAAAACTATCTTCAGTTTTCTTCCAAGGGCATTGCCCAATTCAAATTTTGAAAATTCCTTCAACACACTAAAGAAAATCTCAAAGCATGGAACCTCAGCAACATCAAAAATAATCAAATAAGAGACGAATGTGTGAAATTGCAAGACAATATTGATTTTTACGGCTCAGACCAAATTAATGTTAATTTTTTTTCATTTGCAAAGAAAGCTTTCCAATTCTCTTCACACTGAGGCTATTAATCTTAGGTAGAAAGCTAAAGTTAACCGGCTTTCTCATGGAGACTTGCCAAGAAAAAATTTCTATGCTAAAATGTCTTGTAGAAAACATTGTAACAACATAGGGTAATATAGTTAATGAAGCCTCTTTACTAGAGAAGGAATCTATTCTTTACTTTTCTGATCTGTTCAATTGTGTGGAGAGCCCAAGTATTTTTTCAAATATTTCCCCCAAATTCTTACTTCATCCTAATAGTGAGGAAATCCTTCTTGCTCTTATATGTTTAGATGACATTAAATTTTTTTTTCTTAGCTAAAGATGATAAAAGTCCTGGCCCAGATGGGTTTGGGGCCAAATTCTATAAAACTCATTGGGATGATTTAAAAATCATGATTTTTGAGGTCGTCAATGAATTTTTCTCAACTGGTAGGCTTTTAAAAAGCATTAGTCATACTTTTATTACGCTTGTCCCTAAAACCAAAAGCCCTTCCTGCCTTGGGGAGTATAGGCCAATTACTTGTAATTTCTTGTATAGGATTATAGCTTCTATTTTAAATAACAGAACTAAAAAAAAAATTTCATTTCTAAAAATCAATGTGCATTTATACCAGACAGGTTTATTGTTGAAAACATTCTCCTTGCTCATGAATTATTAAGGAATTTTAATCAGGCTGGTAAAAATAAGATGTGTATCAAAATTGACTTACACAAAGACTTTGACAAAATTAACAGAAGTTTTATTATTTATATGATTAGTCAACTAGGTTTTAATGAAAAATTCTGTAACCTAGTTAAATAATGTATTTGTAATGTACCTTATCCCATACTTATTAACGGATCTCCTTGCGGGTTCATCCATAGCAATAGAGGTATTAGACAAGGAGATTTCTTATCTCTTTACTTATTTACAATTGCTATGGAAAATTACATTACAAATGGATAAGGAACAGTTGAATAACAACTTAAAACCAATAAATTCGATTATTCCTAGAATTTCTCATTTATTATATACTGATGACTTATTAATTTTTTTAAATGCAAGTACTCAAAATGCAGCTACCATTAAGAAAATATTTGACAACCTCAATCAACAAGCTGGTCTTCAAATAAATGAAAATAAAAGCAAATTTTGTTTTAGTAAAACTTGTAAGAACAAGATGGAGATCCTCAATATTCTAAAATTTCAACAAGTGACCTTCCTGTCGAATACCTTGGACTCCCCCTCAGTAACAACCAAATCAAAGAAAGAGATTGTGTTAAATTATATGATATCATTTAAAGTAAAATAAACAACTAGTCCAGTAAATTATTATCTACTGCAGGAAGAGTAGAGTTTATTCATATCGGTCATCACTGCAGTCATCATGTACTGGCTACAATCTCACGACATTCAATAAAAACTATGGTGAAAATTGAAAAATTATGTGCTAACTTCATTTGGAATGGAAAATTTCACAAAATCTCTTGGAATACTGTTACTAAGACTAAGAAAGCATGTGGTTTAGGAATCAGAAACTTTTCAGACATAAATGAGCATGCAAGTTCAAGCTTTTTTGGAAATTTATTGAAGGCAAAACACTATAGGCTGAATGGATGAGAGCTAAATATGTCAAAAACAAAAATTTCTAGTCCATGCCTATTGGAAATCACTATTCTTATGTTTGGAAAAACATTCTAAAATGCAGGAAAATTGGAGTCAAATTATTAGAGAGAAAATTTAAAGATGGTAGTCACACCAGCCTCTGGTTTGATCTTTGGATCAATGGTAACTCTCTTATCAATTTATTAATATGGAATAATCTCTATTGTTTGGTAAAGTCAATGCTAAAGTTGATAGTATCATTCAAAATTCAATTTGGAATACTCAAGCTCATCCTACTGCTTCTATCTTTAACTCCACAATTTATAAAATAGAAATTGATCCAAGTCAAGAAGAAGACGCTTGGAGTTGGAAATTATCTTCAAAAGGAAAATTATCTTTCAAAAATACTTGGGATTTCTTAGAAGGAGATGAAGTGGAAGTTGATTGGTATAAATCAGTTTGGAATTCCGTCAATTGTCCAAAAATGGCTTTCTGTACCTACTTTCCATTATTAAATCGTCTACCAACAAGAGAAAAGTGTGGAAAATGGAACAAAAACGCTGGAAACATCAATTGCCTTCTTTGTAAAACTGAAAATATAGATCACCTCTTTTTTGAATGTAAATACTCTAGACATATTTGGTTCATTACCAAAAATAAACTCAATCTTAATCAACATTTGGCTCTCCAAAACATAAGTGACAGCATACAATATTTTTAGGAAACATTCAAAGGCAAGAAAATAGAATTCAACAAAGCAACTGTAGTTCTTATTACAGTTATCTACTTTATTTGGAAAGAGAGAAATAATAGGCGTCATAATAAAGCTAAAGCTATAATAAAGCTGAAACTGATAGCATTCAACTTTGGAAAACCATTGAAATAAATTCAACATCATTCTTCAAAACGCAAGCAATTCCAACAAAAACAACAATCGAATTCATAATATTCTGGATGCTGATAACTATGAAGACTATGTTGAAGAATACTTACAAAGGGATAAATTTCTCAAAAATTCCCCATATCATCTTTCAAGCAGTGGATGCCTGAGAAAGCCAACTGAGTATGTTAATTCCAATGCTTCAGTTGAAGGTTGCTGCTCCAATATCCATACCAAGAATAGTTCCTATAAGGGAAGTAATCATATTATCAGTATTAGTTGTAGTTATAAGAATATTTTTGCTATTAATTATAATACTCTTTTACCTGATATGAATAGGAATAGCCGTCACTCCAACTCTGTGCATCTGCTTTTCAATGACTGCCATTTTCATAGCAATAACATTAAGACAAATGCTGCGGATCTTAGAGTTAAGGCCAAAAATTATGACAAGCTCTTATCTCCTTTGGCTCAAGTTAATGAAACAGACAAGTTCACTGATGACAACGCCCCTGAAAATCATCTCAAAGCTTGCAAGGGAAGTAATAAGGCTTATATTAAAAATAATTCTAAATTTGATAATGAATATCACGCTAATACAATTTTTTTTTACCGGATTCTAGTAGGAGAAGCTGCGATATCACTGAAGACGATAACAATTTTCTCCTGGCCATCAGTGAACAAAGATTAGGAGACTCCTTCTATTTAAGTAAGTTAAATAAGCAGATCTACCACTTATCTGTCTGGGATAAAAGAGAGTCTAGCAAATCTTCCTCGGTTACTTCCTACTTCCTCGGATTTAATTTTTGGAGGCATTGTAGCAAGCTTCAAGGATATGAAGACAAAAATAGCGAGACATCGCCATTTTTGCCTCACTCCCGAGCTTGATAGACTTCAAACTAAAGAAATAAAGGAGTGGAGGCCTCACTGAAGATAATTTCTCCTGATTTCTTAGTCTCCCTGAGCATAGTATTTCCAGACTGGAAATCAATTCAAGTAGTGGATGCTAAGAGACCAAGGATGCTCAGTGCTGCAAAGCTATGAAGGAGTGGAAACCTCCTTGAAGCTTATCTTCCATTGACTATATGGATTGCTTCCACCATTTTTAAGTTTTCTGCCGAGTTTCAAAGAGTTTAGGGTTTGGATAAGTTGGCAACCCTAGTTGCAGCTTTATTGATATTTTGTTTTGTGGTTTCGGGTTTGCTTTGTTATGCACCCGACTTTATTTGTTTGGGCTGGGCCCATTTTAACTATTTTCAAATAAAAAATAATGTAAATTGATCAATACATAGAGGAGGTAGTCTAAATTTCAGTTAAAGAAAGGGGCAAATTCAGAGCTGATGCAAGCCTACACCATCCAATAAAAAACATTAGTGCACACTAGGAGAATTGATGCAAAATCCAGTACATCTCGATATATGATTTTGCAGTCATTCAGAAGATCTGCATCTATGTCTTGAATCAAAACGCTGAAATGCACCAGCATAAGTTTCAAAATAGGCATGCATCGGCACAAACTCGGAAATATGGGAAGGAGAAGCACTGTGAGATTAGTCATGAAGCCATGCGTCGACATAAAAAATCAATATATTAAATGCAACTCGACATAACATAAGGGTATTTTCTCACATGGGAGGATTTGAAATACACTGCATATATTATATTGGTCATAAGGAACCCTGTGCTAGCAAGGTTAAAGGTTTAGTCCATGCCAACATTACCCATATCGACCCTAGATGTGTCAAAATGTTAAAAGGGTAACATTCACATCCTTAAGTGTTTACAACAGTGGGAAGGGTTCCTTGGTTCATCAAATATTTGGGGAGACAATATGATTTTTTTTTATAAGGCAATAATATCATGTTTAAGCTAAGTTTCCTAATACCGCTCATCCAAATAAACGCTAAAAATTAAGAAGATATATTTTTATAAACCGAACTTGGAGAATAAGTGTAACTCTAGACATGGAGAAGAATGAGAATATGATATACCTATCATAGGAATATGGATGCAACCTAAGCATTATGTTCTTATCCAATCATACGAATATGGATGAAACTCAATAGGGGGAGAGATAAAAAATACCAGATATTTATCAATTATGGCTTACAAATAGTGTAACAGCCCAAAATTCTTAATAAATATTTATTTTGTTTAAAAAATGAATGGTTAGGTTGAAATTTGAAGTAAAACTTTATTTTGGAATTTTGATTTTGTTTAAAAAATGGAATTCAAGTTAAGTAAATAAAATATGATATTTTAATATAAATTTGAATTTAAGGTGAATTAATAAAGTGTTATTGAGTTTTCTATAAATTAAATGGTTAAATAAATTAATACTTAAAAATGTAATTTGAATTATATCTTAATGTGAAGTTTGGTTTAAGAATAAAGGTTAAGTTAAGAAATAAACAGGAAAATAAGTTATATGTGAAATGGAAATTAAACTTAATTATTAAGTTAATTTTTTTTTGAAATACAATGATTAGAAAATTGTGCACTTGACTTTAATAAGTGAAGCTTTGAGAAATTGATATTTACTTGTGAAATTTACTTTATAAAAATCATAAATTATTGGGTATTTTAAATGACCATTTTGAAGTGGGAAAATATGATTTTATAAGTTAGATTTTATTGTTGCTGAAATTGTATTGAAATTTAGAAATTGAATTAACTTAAAATCTATTGTAAAGGATATTACTGAACTTTGTAAGTGCCGTAGTTGATACAAATGAACTAAAGGCTAAAATTAACTAAGGGCTATTGTAGCACTTGGTAAGTGTTGTGGTTGCAGAATTAAAAATAAAACTGAATAAATAAAAGGGCTACGGTAGCACTTGTTAAGTGTTGTAGTTAGCAGGAATGGGACTTTTGAATATATGATTTGTAAGTATAATAACTTCACTTTTAAATAGTTAAAATGAAGTATTTTGGATTGGAATATAAACTACTTTCGAAATTTATAACCACGGGTAATAATAACGATGGTGGTTAAAGAGACCGGGATCGGATATGGGCATACTCTCTGTCGATACCGAAAACCACTTTAACAACCGTGTACGCGGTGGAGATTCCAGAATGAAGTAGGATGGTGGTGACGTTCTATTGAGGTAAGTACATGGACCTGACTCCCTTGAGTTGGCATAAGGTGGCTAAAACAGGTGCGATCGACGGGCTAAGGAGGTAGCACCTCTTATCGGAAGCACTTCTTTGTATGCCATTCTATAACATTGTGATTGTTTGGTGCGCACCTTTGATTTTGGGAGTGTTGTTCGAGGTGGGCGATAGTAGTAGCTACGCGCTACCACCGATCCGGAAGCGTAATTGGTATATCTACCCTGGCATTGCCTAGTTGTGCCATGTCACCTACCCTAGCGAGCCTTGTACGAGTTTGATTTGTGTCGTACCTATGGAGTATCCTCTGGTAGCCTCCGAATCAGGATGTATTACGGTACTGTATAGACTATTGGCACTATTATGTGTTAAGGTGGAAAATGTAAAGCCTTGACGTTATTTTAAAATAAGTTTACTTTACTAATAGACACTATTATAATATTTCATTAATACATAGTAAATAGTTTTACGGATCCGTAGAGGATGGGCGATCTCAAGCATCCTTTAAGTTACTTGCCTTTATATTACAGTTCACTTGAATTAGTTTACACTGTATAAGTATTTGTGTCCTGACTCGAGTGTTTGTGTTTATTTCTTACGCTCGGGTCAGCCTGAGTATCAGTTTGGACTTCCTTTCCTGGAGCTAGGACTGCTGGAGATCATCTTTATCGAGTTGCTCTCTATTTTCTATTCAGTCTTTTATCTTAGCCTATGTAATTTGAGACAAATGAATTTGGGATTTTCTGTGGTTGTTTCAAATTGTATTGGTTTTAAGACTTTGTAATTTATACTTATTTTGAGATCATGTTGATAGTGGCTTCATGAACCACTATGGTCTTTTATTTCCGCTGCGAGTATTCTGATTTCTATGTCTGTGATTCTATGATTTGTTTTCATTTTCTCCAATTTTCTTACAATCTATTGTTTTGAACTATTCAAGTTTGACATGTTTTAAATTATTGTCGAATTCGAATGGTGCAAAATAGTGGGTCTTTACAGTTGATATCAGAGCTTTGGTTTTTAGGAAAACCATAGCCTACGGAGCAAAAACTCATTAGAGATAGGGTAGAAATACCCTAGAATGAGTGAAGTCAATCCTTTCCTTGTGAGAGAACGTATTTTAAAGTTTAAAATGATTTTTTTTAAAGGATTTTCAAAGAAGTATTTTGATATAAAACTTTCTTGTTTTGAAATCAAAATTTTTCCGACTACTTCTTTTCCTTTCTCCACCTCATGTAATTAGGTCCTCTGTTGAATGCCTGTTCTAGTTGAACTTTGTCTTATCTAATCTGTCTTGGTGTCTATTTTTCCCTCTGTCCTTAAATTCATTCTTGATTTCTCAGGATGAATCGAGAAAATGCTGGAGGTAGGGGACGTGGTCCTGTCTCAGCTTCTGCACCCGCTACCCCAGTTAGGTTCACTCAGCTTTGCAAGGAATATACCGAGCTTGGTGGCACCAAGTTCACAGGTTCTGAGAGCATAATTGAAGCTCAACAGTGGTTGAGGGACTTGTACAGAACCTTCTCCAGTCTTGAGATCACGAATGCCCAGCAGCGCCAGTTGGCAGCTTGGCAATTAAAAGGAGCAGCTTTGGATTGGTGGCTGTCAGTTACAGCTCACACCACTGAGGCTGACATTACTTAGGAACAATTTAGGTACCTTCTTCTGTTGTTCAAATTGGTTCAGTTTCCTCCCTTTTGAAATCTGTCTTTATCTCTTATCGTGCTTTAGGGATGCTTTTCTCGTGAAATGGATGCCCGAAGTAGGAAAGTCTCAGCTGTATCAGGAATTCATGGATTTGAAGCAAGGTGATATGTCCTTTGCCGAATATGAGAGGAAATTCAGTGAGCTATCGCAATATGGCCTTAATCTGATAGACACTCCTCTTAAGAAAAATGAGAAGTTTATTGCTGGTGCACGTGCCGAGAACTATATCGCCTCATTACCCACGTGTATGGTACTTTTACCTCTCTAATGGACATGGCTATTAGATATGAGAATCCTACCTCTAAGGACCCTCCAGCTGCCCGGTCTGCCCCATCTCAGTCTTCTGGTAATTCCAAGAAGAGAAAGCCCCACTTTCAACATCGGCCAAGGAATCAGAATAGGACTCCAGGGTTGGGATCGTCTTCTTCATCAGCCTGTAGACCTATCTTCCATTACCTATTACCGATGTGATCAAAAAGGATATTACGCAAATAGTTGTCCTACTTTGGGTGCTGCTATTCCACCACAAGCTCAGTTGGCCAGGCGAGACCTCTGCCACATTTGTCTTCAGTCGGGACATTTCAAGAAGGACTGCCCTACTCAGAAGAAGGACAAGGCATCTGGTATTTTTGCTGTGACTTCTGCATCTTCTCCAGCTCCACCGCCTGCACCTGCACTCGCTTCTACTCCTAGTGATAGCGAAGGTACACTTCAGGGCACTTTTACTTTGTTTAAATCTCCTGTCCGTGTTTTATTCGATGCTGGAGCTTCCCATAGCTTTATCTTAGTAGATCTCTGTAATAAATTTGAGAGCCTTCTTTTCCTGAGTTTACTTTTGTGCCTCTATGTGTTTCAAACCCTATTGGTGGTCCTGCGTACCTTAGTAAGATTTGTAGGAATGTGAAACTCTTCCTTGATAGTTATCGATTCACTAGTGACTTCTATGTTCTGGGTTTTGACGCTTTCGATCTACTGCTTGGAGGTGATTGGTTGGATAGGCATGATGCCCATATTTCTTGTAGTTCTCGTATTGTCTCCCTATTTGGGGATAAAGGTGATTCTTTGGTGATTCGGTGTAGTTTACCCAAGGATTTTGCTGGCAGTTTTATTTTTCTCTTGATACTTTCCCTGGTGATATCCATTCGACTCCTGTAGTCAAACTATTTCCCGACGTATTTGTTGAAGTCACTTCTCAACCTCCGAAAGCGGGAAATTGATTTCCGTGTTGATCTTATCCCTGGAGCTCGACCTGTAGTTCTTCTATCCAGAAGAATGGCACCGCGCGAGAAGGTTGAGTTAAGGAAGAAAATTCAGGACTTGTCCTCTAAAGGTATGATCAGACCTAGCTTTTCAGAATGGGGAGCATCCATAGTTTTCGCCACCAAGTCTGATGGTTCTCTTCGGATGTGTGTTGATTATAGGTAGCTGAACAAGCTCACTATGAAAAACAGATATCCTATGCCTCACATTAATGATATGTTTGATCAGCTCTATGGAGCCACCGTTTTCTCTCGACTTGATCTTGCCACAGGTTTTCACCAACTCAGAGTTGCTGAGGAGAGCATTCCCAAAACTGCTTTCCGTACTGAGAATGGTTTCTTTGAATGGCTAGTTATGCCTTTTGGTTTGACTAACGCTCCTGCTTTCTTTGTTGATTCGATGAATCATGTCTTTCGAGATGTGCTCAATTAATTTGTTCTAGTCTTTATTGATGATATCCTTGTGTTCTCCAAGTCCGAGGAAGAGCATAAATCCCATTTGAGATATGTTTTAAAGACTCTTAGAAATCATCAGTTGAAGGCTAAATTCTCTAAATGCCATTTCTGGGAAGAGGAAGTCCGATTTCTCGGACATATTGTTTCTAGTGATGGAGTTTCAGTTGATCCAGTCAAGATCGCTGCGATCAATGTAAGTCTTTCCTTCCTTTCTCTTTTTGAAATTGATCACTCTATCTTTTCTGGGGTCCTTATTTCTCCCTATTATGTTACAAGATTGGGAAACTCCTAAAACTCCAACTGGTATTCGCAGTTTTTTGGGCCTTGCCGGTTACTATTGGAGGTTCATTGAGAACTTTGCTCGGATTTCTGCACCTCTCACTGCTCTAACTCGTAAGAATGCTAAGTTTATATGGAGCGATGAGTGTAAAGCGTCATTCCAAGAGTTAAAGAATAAGCTTACTTCTGCACAAGTGCTTACCGTTCCAAATGGAAATGAGGGATTAACGGTATACACCGATGCTTGTCGCGAGGGTTTGGGAGTTGTATTGATGTAAGATGGGAAGGTGATTGCCTATGCTAGTCGTCAGTTCAAGACCCATGGGCTAATTATGCTGCTCGTGATTTAGAATTGCTGGCTGTTGTCTTTGCTTTGAAGCTTTGGAGACATCATCTCTTGGGTGCTTAGTTTGACCTCTTCACCGATCATCAGTCTTTGAAATATATCTTCACCCAGAAGGATTTGAATCAGAGACAAGTTCGGTGGCTCGAGTTTCTTGCTTCTTATGATCTCAACATCAACTATACCCCTGGAAAAGCTAATGTTGTGGCAGATGCTTTGAGTAGGAAGAATTCCATGTTGTGTCAGCTTGTTGTTTCGTCTCCCCTTTTGGATCATATCAAAGCTAAGCAGGATGAGGATGGGATCATCAGATTGATTAAGGAGAATGTTCGCAGCAGGGTTGGTGGTAGTAGTCTTGATGGTAGCGGAGCTCAGATTGATGATAGAGGGATTTTGAGGATTAATAATAGGATTTGTGTCCCGAATGTTGGTGAATAGAGGAAGGAGTTACTTCGGGAACATCGTCAATCCAGACATTCCATTCATCCTGGTGTGGCGAAGATGTATCAGGATTTGAAGAAGCTTTATTGGTGGAGAGGTATGAAGTGTGATGTCTCTATCTTTGTTAGTAGGTATGCGACTTGTCAGCAAGTCAAGGCGGATCATTAGAAGACCCCCAGTTTGTTGCAGCCTCTTGAGATTCCCAATTGGAAGTGGGAGCAAGTTTCTATGGATTTCATCGATGGGTTACCAAGATCAAGGAGGGGAAATGAGAGCATTTGGGCTATAGTGGATAGACTGACCAAGTCCGCGCATTTTATTCCGGTCAAGTCTACCCGTTCAGCTTCGAGCTTATCTGAGATTTATATAAGGGAGATTGTTCGCCTCCATGGTGTTCCCCTCAGTATTGTTTGTGATCGAGACCCTATCTTTACCATTCAATTTTGGAAAGCTTTCCATGAATCTGTGGTACTCGTCTGAATCTGAGCACTGCTTACCACCCACAGACGGACGGTTAAACGGAAAGGGTAAATCAGATTCTAGAGGATCTTCTTTGTGCTTGTATTTTGGATTATGGAGGATCTTGGGAAGATCATCTCCATCTTGTGGAATTCACCTATAACAATAGTTACCAGGTATAATTCCAATCCTCTGTTCTTATCTTATCTTAGTCCTCTATCTGTCTCATTCTATCTTTTGTTCAGGCTAGTCTTAAGATGTCTCTGTTTCTGCTCTTTACGGTAGACCTTGTAGATCTCCATCTTGCTGGATTGAATCCGGTAATCGTTTGGTTCTTGGTCCTGAGATGATTTTGGAAGCTTCGGAGAAGGTCGAGGAGATTAAAAGGAGGTTAAGGATTGCTCAGGATAGGCAAAAGAAGTACGCTGATCATCATAGAAGGAGTTTGGAATTTGCTGTTGGTGATTTGGTTTTCCTTAAGGTCTCTCCCGTAAGGAATGTGGTTCGGTTTGGGCGTAGAGGGAAGCTTGCTCCTAGGTTCATCGGTCCATTCCGCATCTTGGGAAGGGTTGGGTCTCTTGCTTATCGACTGGATTTGCCCGAGAAATTCGCTGGAGTACATAATGTATTCCATGTATCACACCATCGCCACTATTTGCATGATCCATCACTTATTATCCAGCCTTCTGCTCTTGGTAGTTTGGATATTGAGCCTAATTGGACTATTGAGAGGAAGCCACTTCATATCGTCGATCGGGGTACGAAGCAGCTAAGAAGGAAATCTGTCTGACTGGTCAAGGTGCAGTGGAGCACTGATTGAAGGGATTGCACCTGGGATACGGAGGTAAGCATACGTGCTTCGGATCCGGAATTGTTTGTTTCAGGTACTTTTGCCCTACTATCTTATCTTCCTTTGTTTTCCCTTCTTTCGTTCCTTTTCGAGGACGAAAAGTTTTGAGTGGGGGAGAGTGTAATAGCCCAAAATTTTCAATAAATGTTTTATTCATTTTATTCAAAAAAGAAAACTTTAGGGTTTAATTATTTAAAATTTAGGATTTTAAGAAATTTCCTGAATTGGTTAAATTATTCGCCCAATTTTATTTGGTATAAACAATTTCTGTAATTTTGACTTTGGGTTAAAGTTTGACTTTAATTGAAATTTTAAATTCTAACTTCCATTCTTTTATTATAAACTGTATATATATGTACAAAAATTGTTCAGCTTTTGTTTCATGTAAATTTGTTATATACTTTTTAAATTAAGTAATAAATAATGTGTAAATAGCTATTTAATTATACGTTTTATTTGGTACGTTTATATCATTTCTTGTTTAATTATTTGGCGTTATATAAATGGAACGTTATTTTTTGAAATATACTTCAGCATATATTTTACTAAATAAATAAGAAACAAATAAATTCAAAGTACGTTACTTTGTTATGAATTTTGGGCATACGTTTCGATTTAATTATTGCATCTCTAATACGCACTCTTTAATTTCTTACCTTAGCTGGAAAAAAAATCAACAGCCGTGCCTTTTCTAAATGAAAGAATTCAAAACCTTGCCTTGCAAATTCACGTGTAAAATTTTATCTCACTCCACTTTCCATTTACTTCTCCTTATATAATAGGAATAAAATCCTCCAATTCCTATAGTCATTTCAAAAAAAATTATTTCTTGCCGTCTTTTTTCTTCATCCAATTTATCAACTTGAGACTCCCTGATAAATAAAACCCGGTACACAAACTTCCTTACCACATCAACTTGTCCTCATCTTCTCGCGTGTGAAGCTTCAGGTAATGGCCGCATGCACTTATATGTATTTTTTCTTTTTCTTCTTTCTTATATTTTCTTTTGTTTCCATCATCTGTTCAACCAAGTACTCGGCTCATTCACCATCACGAACCGGCCTACGCCCCTCCTCCACCACCAGTACGGCCTTCCATGATGTCCAGAATTGGCCCTGTTTTGCTGTTGCAGTTCACCATTTCAAAACTCATAAAAAGCATGGCCGTACCCCTCCTATTTTGCCTCCACCATCACGTGTAGCTGCAGCCACCACAGTCGTAGCTAACACCACCACCGCCTCTAACCTTAGCCGCGCCTTTAGGTGATGATAGCCAGACCGTGACCATGCCCTTGCAACAGGCCGGGCTCCTTATGCTTTGAACCAAACAAATGAACACTTTTCCTTGCACCACTTGGCTGTTGAAAAATCACAGCCTATATTCCTCGACTTCCCGATGCTTTGCGAGCCATTCGAGTCTTTAATTTGGACATGGCCGAGCCATGTGGGTTGGAGGTGGAGACGTGTGGTGAAGAGGCTGAGTCACTTGGGTTCATATCATTCTTATTCAATCTTGTTTTCCCAGTCTTGCTTTATTAAAACTTGATATATGCGTATGTGTGTTAGCATACTTAGATTTGCTTTATTTTTGATTTCAAGATTTGAATCTGGTAGTCGCATCCTCTAAAATCTGATCGTGCTTTCTTTGCGCTTTTCGGTGTGGATGTGGTTATTTTTGAATCAAATCTCCAGTGTCGTAGAGGTGAGTATTCACGTTTGACATTCATACTTATAGAATTGTAAATTGATAGCAAGTGAAATTGTAGGAATGTTATATATTATTATACTTGTATGTGATGTAATGATGTTAAACCCTGTTATAAAATTGACACATCATCCACTATGATATATGATGTTATATTATATGTTGTTTTACTGTTTATTTATTTCTATTTATCACACTGCAAGTTCCCTGTAGAGTAGAATCACTATGGGTTGAAATGATACATACCCGAACGGACTTAAGAATAAGGGAAAATCGTTATGGGCTGAAATGATAGGCCGGAGCGATTTTTATTTATTTAATTTATTTAATTCATTTATTTATTTAACTTGGGATTGTGGGTTTGAAATGATAGAACCCGGTTTTTCTTTGTAAATTATGGATTGAAATGATATATTATCCATACCACTTGACCTAGGTTAGAAAATATTATACAGTCCCGTGGTTATTTTATATATATATTTTTGGAAATTTTAAGTATTTTTAAATTTGTATATTATAATACTTTTATTTAAATTGAATTAAAAATGGTTGTAGTGATTTTCGACAAGTTAAATATATAAATAAATGAATGGTTAAGTTGTAATTTGAAGTATAAATTTATTTTGGAATTTTGATTTTGTTTAAAAAATGGAATTCAAGTTAAGTAAATAAAATATGATATTTTAATATAAATTTGAATTTAAGGTGAATTAATAAAGTGTTATTGAGTTTTATATAAATTAAATGGTTAAATAAATGAATACTTAAAATTTTTATTTGAAATATATCTTAATGTGAAGTTTGGTTAAAAATAAAGGTTAAGTTAAGAAATAAATTGGAAAATAAGTTATATATGAAATGGAAATTAAACTTAATTGTTAAGTTAATTTTTTTAAAATACAATAATTAGAAAATTGTGCACTTGACTTTAATAGGTGAAGCTTTGAGAAATTGATATTTACTTGTGAAATTTACTTTATAAAACTCATAAATTATTGGGTATTTTAAATGACCATTTTGAAGTGGGAAAATATGATTTTTTAAGTTAGATTTTATTGTTGCTAAAATTGTATTGAAATCTGGAAATTTAGTTAACTTAAAATCTATTGTAAAGGATATTACCGCACTTTGTAAGTGCCGTAGTTAATATAAATGAACTAAAGGCTAAAATTAACTAAGGGCTATTGCAGCACTTGGTAAGTGAAGGTTGCAGAATTAAAACTAAACTTGAATAAGTAAAAGGGCTATGGTAGCACTTGTTAAGTGTTGCAGTTAGCTGGAATGAGACTTTTGAATATTTGATTTGTAATTATAATAACTTCACTTTTAAATAGTTAAAATGAAGTATTTTGGATTGGAATATAAACTATTCTTGAAATTTATAACCACGGGTAATAATAACGATGGTGGTTAAAGAGACCGGGATCAGATATGGGCATACTCTCTGTCGATACCGAAAACCACATTAACAACCATGTACGCGGTGGAGATTCTAGAATGAAGTAGGATGGTGGTGACGTTCTATTGAGGTATGTATGTGGACCTGACTCCCGTGAGTTGGCATAAGGTGGCTAAAACAGGAGCGATCGACGGGCAAAGGAGGTAGCATCTCATATCGGACGCACTTCTTCGTATGCCATTCTATTACATTGTGATTATTTGGTGCGCACCTTTGATTTCGGGAGTGTTGTTCGAGGTGGGAGGTAATAGCAGCTATGCGCTACCACCGTCCGGAAGCGTAATTAGTATATCTACCCTGGCATTGCCTAGTTGTGTCGTGTCACCTACCCCAGCGAGCCTTGTACGAGTTCGATTTGTGTCGTACCTATGGAGTATCCTTTGGTAGCCTCCCGATCAGGAGGTATTACGGTACTATATAGACTATTGGCATTATTATGTGTTAAGGTGGAAAATGTAAAGCCTTAACGCTATTTTAAAGTAAGTTTACTTTACTAATAGGCACTACTATAATAGCGAAATATTACTACATAGTAAATAGTTTAACGGATCCTTAGAGGATGGGCGATCCCAAGCATCCTTTAAGTTACTTGCCTTTATATTATAGTTCACTTGAATTAGTTTACACTGTATAAGTATGTGTGTCCTGACTCGAGTGTTTGTGTTTATTTCCTATGCTCGGGTCAGCCTGAGTATCAGTTTGGACTTCCTTTCCTGGAGCTAGGACTGCTGGAGATCATCTTTATCGAGCTGCTGTCTATTTTCTATTCAGTCTTTTATCTTAGCCTATGTAATTTGAGACAAAATAATTTGGGATTTTCTGTGGTTGTTTCAAACTGTATTGGTTTTAAGACTTTGTAATTTATACTTATTTTGAGATCATGTTGATAGTGGCTTCATGAACCACTATGGTATTTTATTTCCCCTGCGAGTATTCTGATTTCTGTGTCTGTGATTCTGTGATTTGTTTCATTTGCTCTAATTTTTCTTACTATCTATTGTTTTGAACTATTCAAGTTTGACATGTTTTAAATTATTGTCGAATTTGAATGGTGCAAAATAGTGGGTCGTTACAAATGGGAACACACTCTTTCAAATTTTCTAGCTTTGTATTGTGATCCTTGATTTCTCTATCGACATGATATACCTAAGACCAAGCTAGTTTTTTCTTTAAATTTTGCAACTCATGAGAAATCTCTTCAACATGTCCCATGTTTTTAATTTTCTCACCCAATTCATTTAGCTCTTTAACAATGGGATTTAATTGATGATTCAAGTTCATTCAATGTTGCATGTGCCAGTTCTAGCTGATTTCTGATATATAAGAGTAGCTCGCTGACTAGCTGAAGAAGAGATGCCATAAAAAAAACTATAAGATTATTAGAATAAGATAGTTAGCACTTCACACAACTTAGAAAAGACATCTTATTGACTATTGATAAAAGGGAAATTTAGGAACTGCAATCATAAAATTACAAACTTAAAAAAAACGAGTAAATCCATTTGGTATAAAAACTATTTGAACTAAAGTTGATACTAGAAAAAGAAAGAATTTGATGAAATAAACATGGCTCCTAGGACCATATACTTGGATCTAAATAGTTTGATTTTCAAGTTCAAGTTTCACTCCAAAAGGTGTTAAAATTTGTAATACATCGATATGTATGGCACCTACCAGGAAGCATACCAAAGTGCAATATACATACATACATCCATATGCATATAAATACATATATATAAATATACACACACATACACACACACATATATGTGTGTGTGCATGTATATGTAAATATGTACAGTATTTAGTTTGCGCTATTTTGGTAATTTATTTTATATTGCATGTTTTTATTTTATAATTGTTTATAGTTGTTGATGTATACATACATACATACAGACATACATACATATGTGTGTGTATCAAATTATGATATATAATACTACAATCCACATCATACAACGGCTTATCAAAGTAAAAAACATACATAAAAGCAAAAAACGTTTGATCATGAGTGATTATATTTATTATTCAAAACCACAATAAATTTATGTTGGCATCCTAGGAAAACAAATTTTTAAACAAAAATACTAGATGGTTTGTAAAAATCCTGTAATTAGTTCATTCAGACCTTCATAATGCACATGAAATAATAATAAGCACCTTAAGGTAAGATAGTACATTAAATGTAAACACAAAGAAATGTATAGATGTATTTTGAGAAAATGCATAAAAATAATTTACTTTTTAAATTAATTTCCATATATAAGTATAGAAAATTCTGTAATAATTTTTTGTCCCCTATATAAGGCGTGCACAGTGGCATGCCTTTCACAACTAAGCCAAAATACAAGTTTTGGTTCAACCAAAAGCTTTAATGTTTCTGGTCCGGTTCTACCAAAGTTTCAAGATGACCATTCCTATTCAAAAAGTCTTGGTTCTACTTGAAATAGCTATTGGAATAACAAACGGTGCATTGTTAAATTAATGACTTTGCATTTCATCGTGTAGTCATTTTACCTTAGGTGTGTGCAATTAAGCAATTATACAAGAATGTGATGCCAATTTTATAAGATTGGTTGTAAAAATGTACTTTGTTTATTGCCAATCATATTTTGGAATACGTAAAAAAGACTGAACGCTCTTGAAAATCAACAATAGCATTATGTGGGTTGAATCCATATAACAACACAAAGTTAGGCATGAATGATGCATTGTTCAATCAATGACTTTGCATTTCACTATGGGGTCGTTTTAGACTAGGTTAGGTATAATTAAGAAAATATACAAGAATGAGATGCCAATTTTATAAGATTGATTGCATAAATGTATCTTCTTTATTGCTAATGATATTTTCGAATACGTATAAAGGACTAAATGCTCTTGAAAATCAAAGTGGCTTGAATTCATACAACATCCCAAAGTGACACGAGCTACTCAAACAATGTCTATGCATCTTCTTTATGTAAATTGCTTATATAAAATAAATGAAATGAAAAATAGCTAGATCTAACCTTAATTTCTTCTATTCTCCATTATGCTCCGTCATTGATGAAGAACTAGCACATTAGAGTATGAATATTGTAAGATGGAGAAAGGAGAGTGTAGTTAACACTCCCTTGAAATAATATTCATTAAGAAAATGTGCACTAGACCTATAATAGCAGAAATAAATGATGAACATAAAGTCCAGCATATTTTATACAGCTGAATGCATTTTACGTACAGGATATTTTATACAACTAAATGCATTTTATGTACAATAACACGAAAGATGAGCTTGCATAAATTATGAGCATTTTCAAAGATGAAATAACCAAACATTTCTACTCAAATTTTTTCTTTTGATATTCCGAACTCTGATTTTAACACGCAATAATAACACAATTCATTATCAGCCAAAAAATGTAAAATATGCTCACCTTAAATTAGTATTTACCATTTCTAGAATGCAAAAAATCTCTGCTTTTTTTCCTTAGTCGTAATAACACTTGGATCTTCAACACAAATCCACAAAACAATATTCCAAAAACTAGTAAGAGAAAGGAAACAAGAATTACGCAAAAGATATCCTTCAAATGCATAACAAATAGATGCATAGAAGTATTGGGATAGAATTTATTTGGAAGATTGGACACAGCAAACGGGGACAATTACAAATAACAAAAATCTTAAGTACTCTGTATAAAAGAAAGAGGTGCATTAATAGCGATTTATATTATGAATGTAACAATTTTGGTAGTGACATCAAACTATAACATCGCTCTTCTTTCCAAGATAGAGATTAATAGTGCAATACAGTTATCAGTTGAATATGTTAAGATTTTGGCAAAGACAAGATGAGAAATATGTTAAATTGATTATTAATCATGTTCATTAAAAAACATTTCTATTTACTAAAGAACAGAATGTGAATGTGGAAATCAAAAGAAATAAAAAGAACATAAAAAAGATTTGAATCAATCTCATAGAAAGTTAACAGCGGAAGTAGAACAATATTTGAAGTACTGTACAGCCTAGATATGAACTTATTCCCCTTTCCACATTTGATATATACAGGTTTAAAGTTGAGAAAATCTATCATAATTAACTATTACATCATGATTCTTCGGAAAAATAATAATTTATAATCAAATACTTATACTTTATGATTTAAGATTCAAAAGCCTTGCGCACACACTCATAGTCAACGCGGATATTCATAAACACATACAATTATATACTTGCACATGCTCGTAGTTCCACATCTTCAAAATCACACCACCTACATCTTCAAAACCACTTGGTGTAATGTACTATCATGGGTCATGAAAAATCCAAGTACCTGCTTGTATGGTTACAATAAATTCCAAATAATCTTGTGTTGATTATAATAAATTTCAGTAGACCTAATTCTAATGTCTATATTTTGCATTCAGACCACCCATATTTGTTAGCTATTTCATACAAAAGCAAGATCAATTGTAGATTAAGATGGAATTTAAATCATTTTAAAAGCGCATTACAGTAGATTTATTCATTTTCACAAACAGTCGCACAACAGCAAATGTTACTGCATACACTGTTTTCATCCAAACAATATTTCATCTTTAATACGACAACAATGAAGCATTAAGCATTATCTTCAGCTAAACAAGGACGTACACACACACCCAAACACATAGGAGAAACTTTGAACATGATATTATCTTCAGCATATCATCAATTGTAAGCAATAATTATTATACCATATATGCAGGATCTGAATAAAAATAGGGTAAACTTTGAACTGTTAGCAGATTGGATAAGCCATAAATGGGAACCAGGAAGTTGTCTTTGAGGCGTGTCAGGAGGACACTCTCTTTAAGGAATTGATCGCGCCCCACTACGAATGAGATTGCTCAAGGGTTAATGGCGGAATTTCTCCAGGATACAACAAAGACTTCTCTTGCAGGGAGCAATGGACTGCAAGAGCAATCTGTGTTTTGTTGAAGTGTTGAAAGAAGGAATGCAGAAAAGATGGGAAGGAATATGTGAAGTAATGTCTGAGTAATTCAAATATGTTTACGTAAGGCATGAAAAGGCATAATGCAACTATCAATAAACCAATGGACGTGACTGTTAAAATTCAAAAGTTAGAGAAGCAACCGCACCAAATAAATAGTCGCCACTGTAGGACGCGCCCACATGTCGTAAGTGCCTGATTTTTGACAATTAATATGCATACGTAGCCATGTCTTCTTCTTACTTCTTTATATTCACACTCTCTTTGTTCTATTCATATATATATATATATATATATATATATATATATATAGTGAAATATACCCAAATCTTAGATGATGTGGGATATTACAATATTTCAATCTTTTCAACATTCCCTCACTAGATTGTAATATTATACATGTACATTTATGCGTAAAAGAAAGTACCTTTCGGTTTAAACTTCCTTATTAGTTTAGAAATTTAAATTTTAATAGAAAATCTGGTGGCTAATAGCTTAAACCAAAATCCTTTATGTTAAAACGAAATATCTAAACACATAAATGTATATATACTTCAACAAAATCACCATAACATTGTATTGGTTATAACCATTCCCCTGGTATTCATGAACATTTATAAAGTTTAACTCTAAATAACTTTTCTCATGTTTATATAGGTGTCTATTTTGATCCGTTATTGTTACTATGACAAACAGACACCATGATCGTAACAAACAAACATTTGGTATCCAATGTATTGTGTAACACATTTAGAATGTATATCAAAGCTTAGCTTCATAAATAATATTTTCTAGTATATATTACATAGGATTTCATGCATTTTTTTAATGTACTAAGAACAATTATCAGTTCTATGTCAACATGACCTGAAATCATTTGATCAATAGATTATGTCCAAAAAAATAGGAACATACACTAACCTATAGCTAACTCACTAGGAAATAGCTTTCCATGAGAATATGTAGTGAGAGCAGCATCAATTATAAATGGAACAGCCTTCATGACATCCCAAGCAGGCAATCTAGGCCTAGGAGTGCAGTCTTCTCTTCCCACACTAGAGGAATTACTTAAACTACCATTACCAATTGTTGAATTGTTCAAAGGTTGGTAGCCTCCTCTGTTTATTTTTCAAAACATCATAGTTAAAAGGCTATAAACATTCTCATGAAAGGGTGTTCCATGTTCGAGACCTGGTAGTATATAGATGCAAGATAAGCCTTATGCCGCTGATACCCAATTTTCAACTTAAGAAATGAATCAAGAAACATAGGCTGTGATGAACTGCTGTTGCTAAAGCTATTGATATTACCAGTTGCATTGTTGGATTGAGCCTGAGAGTTGCACAGTATTCCTTGGATTAGTACGGCATCACAACAAACGATAAAAGGGATGGTCCACGATCTACATGCAAATTTTAGTTTTGAGAACAATATAAGAATATATAAGAAGAGAGCTACAATCACTTCTAAAGTATATAAACAATGCATGTTTTGTAGAGTTAAATTAGTAGCAAAATTTCTATAGAACTTAGTTTTATAAATTTAGTAAAATTTCTAAAGCATTTAAAATTTCTATGTTTGTAGAATTAACAAATAACAGTAAAATTTCTAAAGCATTTAAATTTCTATAAAACTAAGTATATAAACTTAGTAAAATTTCTATAAAACTTAGTTAACTTTTAGGGACTTATCGAATATTATAAAATTCTGGCAACACCTCCTTTGCACGGTTAGTGCTTTTCCGCACATCTTAATCCAATATATATTTATGCAATCAAAACAAGATCGGATTTGTGGTTAGTGCTTTTTTCGCACACCTTAATTCAATATGCATTTGCACGATCAAAACAAGATTGAATTCACATCATATATATCAAAATATACTACATATAGCACACACATTTAAATGCGTAAAAACATAGCTTTTATTAGCAATTTTAGCTAGCAATTTTCCATATAGAAAAGTAATGTTTTGTGTTCCTATATTGAAAAGTAAAAAGAAATATTATGGTGGAAATTGAAAATAGAGTTATGTAATTATGGAAACAAGTTAAATGCTTAACATAAAACTTAATTAATTTTTACAATGTCATCCGTAGAATAGACGACCACCAACGACAATTCCTGGAAATTTTTGGCATTTGATATTTGCACTCATGACAATTTCTAGCTTGTGATATTTCTGTTTTATTTTTATTTTTTTGCATAGGAGTTTGTTTGGTTATGGCCATATAGAAAAATATCAGTATGTAAATGTAAATTGATCAATACATAGAGGAAGTAGTCCAAATTTTAGTTAAAGAAAGCGACAAATTTATAGCTGATGCAAGCCCATACCATCCAATGAAAAACAGTAGTGAACATTAGGAGAATTGATGCCAAACCCGGTACATGTCGATGTATGATTCTGCAGCAGTTCAGAAGTTGTACATCTATGTCTTGAATCAAAACGCTGAAATGCACAGGCATAAGTTTCGAAATAGGCATGCATCGACACAAACTCAGAAATATGGGAAGGAGAAGCAATATGAGTTAGTCTTGAAGCCATGCATCGAAATAAAAAATCAATATATTAAAAGCAACTCGATATAGCACAAGAGTATTCTATCACATGGGAGGATTTGAAATACACTGCATACATTATATTGGTCATTAGGCACCCTGTTCTAACAAGGTTGAAGGCTTAGTCAGTAGTGAATTTTATTTTAATGTGAGCGGAAGGGAATCATTTGATCAGGATCTAGTATTGTCTATTTAGATATCAATGCAACTTAAAAATCAATTATCTAATCTCGCAGACATAATAGCAGAAATAAGAGACACAAAAGATTTAACATGATTCGGATATGAATATCTTACGTCCATGGAGTCCCAACAACTTCTTTTAATCAGGAAGTACAAGAGATTACAAGCCACTCAGGATTAGGGAGTTAAAATATATGTGGAGATTCTTCCAAATCTATCACTCAATTGAAGAGTTACAAAACATAGCACAAAAATTGGCAGAGTTTTTGATCTCTAAATTGTCTGTCCTTAAAGTGTAGAATCTCCGATATTTATAGAATGAGAAAGTGAGCAGAGCAGCTGCAACATATCACTCTGAGATCTGGTTCGGCAAAAATTGGTTCGGCAATCATCTGGTTTGGCATCAGTAATTGGCATTTGGATCAGCAAAATATACCCGAACCAAAAATCTAGAGCGGCATCTTCCCGAACCACAAATCTAGACCCACATCCATACTTCCCTCTACTAAAAAATACTGTCATCACCGAACGAAATCCACTCCTCCACCAAACTAAATATTTGGTTCGGTATCACTATGAATACCGGACGAGATTGCTACTTCATCAAAAAACCATCTCTTCTCCTCATTAGCTACCGAGCCAACCATTACCGGATGAGATTTCTCGTCCAGCATTCTACACATCACCAATTCAAAATAAGATCATCATCGGACCAGATTTCTGGTCCAGCATCTCCACCCCCGAATGAAATTCTCGGTTCGTCTAGAAGCCCTAGCACATCACCGGACGACACTGTTTCTTCCTTCTCGTCGACCTATGGTTTCATGACTTCTCCAATTTGGTCTGTACATGTTTTAATCGCACAATTTCAAAACTCCACCTCGATTCAAATATGCATGTCTCATCATCAGACAATCAACATAGAATTTATTGGGTCTAGCGCCCCATAGCGCTCATATAACAGGAATCAAACCGATTAAGTTTTAGCAATGCTCAAACTTGTCCTTTGGAAGTGACTTTGTCATCATATCTAAAGGATTATCCAAAGTACTCACCTTCAATAATTTGATCTTTCTTCGTTCCTCCTCAAGCATAAGAAAGAAACCTCTAACATCAATGTGCTTCATCCATGAACTATAAGCTTGATTCTTTACAGGATGAATCACACTCTGACTGTCTGAAAATAGCTCTATTGTCCGCTACACTTCTGAAAGATCATCCTGTAGGATTGATTTCACCCTAGAGGGTGGTGAATAGGGTGATACTATCAATTATTAAATGTGTAAATATATAAAATAATTGCAGCACTGATAATAGCAGAATAATAGTAGCATGGATAATAGCAGAATATTAAAAGCAGAAATAGAACAGCACAAATTTACCTAGCTTCGGCAAAAACCTGCCTATGTGCTGCCCCCAAGGTTTCTACTATAAATTAAGTAGTCAGAGACTTACATACGTAAACTCGCGACACCCGCTATCGAATAACCTAACTCTACGCTCAAAACCCTACCACAAATCAGCCACTGAGTTGCGAATTCTCGAACTGCACCACCGTAGTTCGTCCCCTAGTCACACGACTAGAAAATTGCAAAAGGTTTAACAGAAAAATACAAATTAAGAACAACTTTAAAAATACAAAACCCTAATTTATAAACTAAAGCCCAAAATAATAAGACCAGCCCAAAGAAAAATTAAGTTATATCCCCCTTTTCCTTTTCTCTGTGTAAAAATGTTGGCCGATTCCCTTTTGCTTTCGTTGCTTCTCTTCGTTCCTCTTTGTGAAAATTAGGGCTTCGTGATAATTGAGCACGTCGATTCAATTTATCGTTCAAATAGATGATCTCGTGTAGCTTTGTTGACCGATTGTTTCTTTGATTTGCACACGGCTGCTTCTCGATCGAGTTCAATTTTAATTGGTATGTTATTTCCTTTTTTCTTTTCTGGTTAATTTGCTTGAACTCGATTCGATTCGAGTTATCGATTTGAAACCATGCTCTATGTTATTGTTTAAACTCGAATGAATGATATTCCGATGATGATTGGGTTAAATAGGATTCAAAATCCTACAATTTTGTTTATATATATTTATTTTAATTCTTCATGTGCTATGCTTGGCCACTGATTTTCGTTTGGATGCTTGTGATGTTTTCTGACATTTTCAATTCGTATATTTTTGTTGCTTGAAAATCACGGCTTCCATTTTACCCTAGTCACCACGGCTCTGACTTTGGTATTTAAAATTGCGATAATCTGGACTTTGGATTTTGGTTCCGTTCTTTATGTTGTTGACATCGGCCACTTTGATTTTGTGATAATATTGACTTGTTTGATTCTTGTTAACACCTGGCTTTTACTCTTACGTGTTCAAACTCTACTTGACTTCATTCCAATTTTTGCTGGCTTTGATTATGGTATTTGAATTTGCTGACTACACTTTGGTTGATTGCACTGTCCACTTTTTTGCACTGCATATTCCAATGTGTCTCTGGTTTGAATTTGCTCGAGTCATGTGTACTTGATTTGTGCACTTGTATAAACTTCGAGTCACTGAACATTTAATTCGGAGATTTCTTGTGTCTTTACTATGATCATTGCCATTGCATTTCATGTGAACTGAGCATGTCGACTTGTATTCAGTTGCATATGTAATTGTGTACATTTTCATGTGATTTGCCATCGTCTTGTATTTGCATGCTTGGAGTCTTGATTGATTTGCTCACTGGACTTTACTGTTGAGGCTGTATTTGTACTATTTTGTTTTCTCTTGGAGTTAACCTGTTTTCATTTGAACTGTATTGGGTTGTAGCCTCACTTGCATACTGCTGTGTTGATGTTCATGCAGTTGAGTTAATTCATTTACTGCCTTGTATATTAGATGTTGATCCACTTGGTTGAACATGTGCTGTTGCTTTTGAACTCATATATGTGTATACATATATGTGTGCATATATGTATATATGTTTATGTGGTCTTTGTTTTAGTGCTTTACTTGTGCATGTCACTTTTCGTACCGGTTCATTGTGATTTTGGATTATGTCTTGGTACATTTGAGTCTCTATTTCATTAGTTTTTTTTTGCGTTGAGTTGTATTCATGTTACTTCGAGCCAGTTTATTGTTGTCACTGGACTTGTAGTGAGAAATGCGGATTACAGATCTTAAGGCTAATTAACACTAGAGGGGGGTGAATAGTGTTTATTGGAATTACTAATTCTTTTTGAGTTTATATTAATTTGAACACAAATGTATGCAATATTCAGACACAGATATGATCACAGATTCAAACACAGATGCAAATATAAAGTAAAAGCAGTAAAGGAAAGAACACACCGGATTTTATATTGGTTCGAAGTTACCCTACATCCAGTCCCGCAACACAAGTACGGATTTCCTTACAAAATCAATTCTTACAATTACACCCTCGATTTCCAGGCCACGAGGTACACCACTCCAGGTTCATAATCCTCTGGGTAGAGATACTTGATTTTACGGGCAACAATTTCACCCAATTGATTTTCTAGGCTATAATCACACCTTTTCTCACTTAATTGATTACAAAGAAGCCTGTAACTCAGAATAGCACAGCGATCTTGTTGAGATAGTGATAGCGAATCAAACCAGAGATGATCTAGTTAGATTCAATGGTGATTTCGGTATAGTAATGATAAAAATGTATATAAGAAAATGTGGAAGATGAGGAGAAGTGAAATCAGAGAAAATATGAATATAAATTCGTTTAAAACAACCCCTATTTATAGTAGAACAACAGCCATGTCCATTCGTGAAAGGATATGACGAATAGACTCTTCCTTTGAAATTCATACTTTTGAAATAAACTGCCACCTTGCCGACAAGGGTACCTTGGGGTTGTCGACAAGCCTTTGTTATTTTTGATAATTTGTTTTCTTTGAAAATAACTTCGATCTTATATTAAAACTATTTTAAACTTTATAAATATACTTAACTATAGTTAAAATACAAAAATAAGTATAAAGAATATTATTTTGGTATACAAAATTTTACTATAATTTATATTTAAATCTAAGTATAAATATTAAAAATTAAATATATTATGATTAAAAGATAGTTTAAAACCAAAGATAATTTGGTATTGAAAATAGAGATTATTTTGAGGCTAAAAGTATTTTAAAAACAGGATAGATGTTTTTGATTTAAAAAGGAAGATTTTGAAATCATTTTGAAAACAAGATATAAGTTTGTAAAACATTTGAATAAAAGTTAGTGGATACAAAACAATGTTCCACTAGATTTCTCGTAGGTTCCATCCTACTTAGGGTTCCATCCCTTTAACTGGCTCGAAGTGGATTCCATTCCACAAATAAAATGGATTTTAAGATGTCGGTGCTTTTCTAGGACTTTTAACATAATTCTAGACTTGATACTTACCTTATACTATTGAAATCTTGAACTCTTGATATCTTGATACTCATGAGTCTTGAATCTTGATGTCTTTGATCTTGAGTCTCTATACTGTACAGTCTTCATTCTTGGTACCTGCATGTTTATTTCCTGCATATACATATATATATCTCAATTATAATATTAGTATTTATATTTTATAATCTTATTCTAAGGCTGTTGTCATCAAAACCAACTTCTCAAGGACTAACAATCTCCCCTTTTTTGATGATGACAACCTTTGTTTATAAAATATTACTTCTATCCTAATAACTCCTCCTGAAACTAATAACCCCCCTTTAATCTATGCCTAAATATCCTATTTTGTACTTCTCCCCATTTGTCATCAACAAAAACTAACTTCAAACTATATAACTCGCCCTTATTCTTGTACTAAAGTACCTGCATAAAATATTTGATGGAATATATATATATATATATATATATATATATAATAGATAGATTAAGAAATAATTATACTTGTTAGAAATATAGATAGAGTAGATAAGAAATGATTTTGAGTGATGAATTCTGGAAGAAATATGTATTTATAGGTGTACGTAGAAATTCGTTTGAAATGAATAGACACAAGGTAGTTATTCAAATTTCAAATTTAAAATGAAAAGTCATTTCTGACCAGTGCTTGTCAACATGATGTCTGAGGGGTTGTCCATAGGGGTCAGTTCATTTTGATGACTCATTTTGATTTTGTGAATAATTGTGCATATGTATATATTTATATAATATACTAACATTTATTCTGGAGATAAGATAAGCTAGATAACAGAAAAGTAATTCAATTTCATTTCATAATAGAATGATACAACGGTTAAACATTAAGAACTACACGAACATTCAAATCAAATCAAACTAAAACAACACAACATGATATGAAAAGGTAGAACTAGTTAGAAGATGACGAAGATGAAGATAATCCAAGCTTCATGCTAACTTTGGAGAAAAACTTGTTCATCTTGGATGACATTTTATCTAATTTCTTACTAATGGATCGTTTAAGAATCCGTTGAGTCACAACAATAGTCTTTTGATTTTTGAGTAAGGTTTTGTTGGTTGGATTATAGGTCACCTTCTTCTTCTTCTTCTATTTCCATTTCATCCTCCTCCTCTTCTTCTTCTTCTTCCTCTTCTTCCTTCTCCTCATGACCCAAACGCTCTTACTTTTCGGCAAGAGTCTCATATGGTTGAAAAATATATGTAATTTTCATAAGAGAAATGTTTGAGTGATTAAAAACTTTTCTTGAAACAAATTCTTCTCCTTTGAAATCTACTCCAAAATAATTAAAAATCCGAGTGAGATAGATTCCATGATACAAAGTATTTTCACCCATTTCAAGATTTTTGGGAAGAAGTTCATCCAAAATAACCTGCGCCCAATTAATATCATAATTTCCAAAAATAGCAAAAGGTACTTTGCAAACTTTTGAAGTTGGATTGTTAAAACTTCCCGATCTTGGGGCCAAAGTATGTTGTAAAAGAAGATTAACAATTCTTGCTTTTGGTCGAAAGTTTCGATTTTTGAATTCAAAGTTTTCATCTCCTTTGAAAATGTGATGAAATTCCTCACGATCATTTTCATCGATTTTAAAACAAGAAAGATCCATTCCCGTGCTTTTGCAATTGAGAATAGTACCCAAAACATCACAATTTAAATTGATTTTAGTGCCTTTGACACTACTCCAAATTTCATCATCATCTCCATTATAAAATCCACGATTGAGATTTGCATTGAAAATTTTAACAAGATTTGGATAACAAACAAAATCATTTTGTGAAGCATCAACAAGACTAAGAATTTGGTTGTTTGCAAAAAGAGAATCGATTTCACAAGTAGAGAAATCTTGAAATATAGCAAACTTTCCGGAATGGACTTTTCCATAGTAAGCATAGTCGATATATGCTTTTATAGCTTCCGGATTATTGAAGAGTTGCTCTTTCATGTTTCTGGAAAGTCTCATTGTGGAGGGGTTGCTTGAAGAAGCCATTAGAGTAGAGAGTAGAGAGTAGAGAGCTTGATATTTTGAAATAAGAGTTTGAATTTGAAAACGAAAGTGAAAAGTTGTGATATGAGATAGTAAATAAATAGATTCTCAAAGGACAGGTTCTCTAGTCAAAAAGTGACTTTTTAGAGACTTGAATGAAGTGAAAAGATGGAGGGATATTCAAACATTTGAATTCAAATTTGAATTTCAAATTTATGTACCCTTGTCAACAACGTGGGAGGACTATGTCGACAGGTGTCTATGATTTATTTGTCTTAAATATTCTAATATATACATATATTTTAATGATTATATATATCTGGAATATTACTAGAATTATAGTATATTGCATAATATATTATGATAATTTTGAAAATAAAAATAATAATAGAATAATAATAAAAATTTAATAAAATAATAAAAATTTAAAATTCAAACGTCACACCAATTCAAAATCAATCAATCAAACATCCAATCCTAAGCATGCAATTTAACCAATGTATTGTAAACGTGTACCTTTTTCTGAGTCCGTTTCTCTGAATTCATCGAAGTCGTGAACTGATGTAAAACACATATTTGAATTGTCTGTTTTTTGATCATCATAGCTCGAGGACGAGTCTGAGCATCTAGGGTAGCGGTAAAAGCACGTTTTCATTTCTTTGCGGAATCATTGTTTGTAGGAAGACTTTGCTTATCTGGATGCGGACAGTCTCTTTTGATATGGCTTGGTTCGTCACAGTTGAAACATTTGATATAGTTTGATACTACATTCTGATTACCAAAGTTCTTATAGTTCTTTCTCTTGAGATTATTTACCTTTTTGTATTTCATGAAATTCCAAAAGTTCTTGGTCATACAGGCCATCTCTTCATCATTATCACTACTTGAGTCAGATTTATCGGTCAATGCATTGAATGAAATTGATTTCTTTTCAGATGCTTTGCTTTCTCTTCTTCCAATCATTTGGACTTCAAACGACATTAGATTTTCAATTAATTCTTCTATCTTTAAGGTACTGATGTCATTTGTTTCTTCGATCGCAAGTGTCTTTTGATCCCATTCTGGAGTAAGAGAATTTAAAATTTTCCTGACTTGATCTTCTTTCGAAAATACCTTTCCCAGGGATATGAGAGAATGTACAATATCCTGAAATCTACTATACATATCTGAAATAGACTCATTAGGATTCATTTTAAATAATTGAATATGATTTGAGAGCATGGAAAGTTTGGTCTGTTTAACTTTGCTTGTTCCTTCGTGAGTAACTTGCAAAGTTTTCCAGATTTTGTATGCAGACTTACAAACTGACACTCTATTAAATTCATTCCTATCAAGTGAACAAAATAGAATACTCATAGCTTTAGAGTTATTTTGTGCGACTGTCATTTGCTCAGCAGTCCACTGTGCAAAATCAGTTGTGGGTTTAAAATATTCAGTCTGTGTGATATTCCTAGTGTCTTGTCCTACTGATTGTAAATATATTTTCATACTACATGCCCAATATGCATAGTTACTGCCATTAAAAAGTGGTGGTCTGACAGTAGACTGACCTTCTACAAATGAACTAGTGTTGGTAGTAACAACAGTACCAGTGTTGGTAGCCATTTTGAAATTTTTTAAAATTCAGATTATGGAACTTTGAAAACCTTGCACCGATACCAAATGTGAGAAATGTGGATTACGGATCTTAAGGCTAATTAACACTAGAGGAAGGTGAATAGTGTTTATTGGAATTACTAATTCTTTTTGAGTTTATATTAATTTGAACCCAAATGCATGTAATATTCAGACACAGATATGATCACAGATTCAAAAACAGATGCAAATATAAAGTCTTGGTACATTTGAGTTTGAGTCTCTATTTCATTAGTGGTTTTTTTTGCGTTGAGTTGTATTCATGTTACTTCGAGCCAGTTTATTGTTGTCACTGGACTTGTAGTGAGAAATGCAGATTACAGATCTTAAGGCTAATTAATACTAGAGGGGAGGTGAATAGTGTTTATTGGAATTACTAATTCTTTTTGAGTTTATATTAATTTGAACACAAATGTATGCAATATTCAGACACAGTATGATCACAGATTCAAAAACAGTTGCAAATATAAAGTTAAAGCAGTAAAGGAAAGAACACACCGGATTTTATACTGGTTTGGAGTTACCCTACATCCAGTCCCGCAACATAAGTACGGATTTTCTTTCAAAATCAATTCTTACAATTACACCCTCGATTTCAAGGCCACGAGGTACACCACTCCAGATTCACAATCCTCTGGGTAAAGATACTTGATTTTACGGGCAACAAGTTTGCTATGACGCCCCACCTCTATACCCACGTTAGCCAAGAACACTACGGAGTAATGCTGTCAACTAGCACGGAGAATAAGGCTGTTGAGGAGCGACCATCCATGTAATTTCTTTGTGCGAGCACCGATATGTCAGATAGTATAGCATGCATTTCATTTAAGGAGGATATCCGACATACCGATACAAACTCAAAGCTATCACACAGTAGCTATATATAATCTTCGGAAACAATTATAGAAATAAACATAACACAAATCAGTCACAGACATCCATATCACAAAGGCGGAAGAAGATATGAATATAACACATAAAAGTGTACATCAGAGTAGTGGTCTGAAAGATCCATAATAACACAAAAGAGTAGCAACATGTGCTATACAAAAGAATAAGTATACATCATGGAGTCTATGTATCAAATGTATACAACAAAAACTGCTAATCTATGTGGTTAGCCAAAAGTCAGAGTAACAAATCCCTGGGGAGAAGTCAAGCAGAACCACCTGTAACATCTCGGTCTGACCCGAGTATTATTTAATAAGAAAATAATAAACGGGCCAGTCTAGCTATAAATATCAAACGGTATGATATAGAATAAGAGATATGGCATAAACGTATAATAACCATAATGACACACTATGATAAGTATGTAAATGAACATCAATAAGAGATAAATCGATATCACAAGAATCTTCTCAAAGATCCAAATTCACAAAAAGGTAATGACACACAAATTCACCAATGCACAAAAATTGATAAAACTTATCAATGGAAATCACGAAAATTGGTGAAGCACAAATTCCAGAAATCAACACATGAAATCTAGAAATCACAAAAAGGGAAAGAGGCCTATCACAAGACGGGAGCATGAAAACTCACCAACACGTGTATCACAAGACGGAAAGCTATTCCATGGTTGCTAACCATTTTCACTAGAACGGCCCGAAGATCATGAGTCAAAACTCCACTAAAATGGCCCGAAGACCATGGGGCGCTACCCCACATATGCGAGTAGAAACATCAAACAAACGGGGTCTAGTCTCCCTCGCTGACAAAGAGACATCGCTCAATCGCTAGTCTAAATCACAAAAATGATCGTCATTGATCATCGAGAAGTGTCAATCACACTAAGCTAGTAAATACATGAGTTTAGCTTCATGTCCCATAACCACTAGCTTAACTTAAATATTTACGAACAAACTGTAGATCTTCACTAGGAAATTATCACAAAAGGTTCAATCGAACAAGTCCAAGAGTTAACCGACGAAGCAAACGCAAGTGTTTCATACCACTTGTTTTACTAAGCCGTTTAATTCGATTTCTCATCCGAGTGAAGTAAAGGCTTGTATATACTAATAGATTGGAAAACGGTTTTGGAAAAGTGCTTTGTAATAAAATAGTTTTGAAATCGCTTTGATGAAAGAGTTTTGATATTTACTACTAGTATTGAAACCTTTATATTTTTAAAGTGACAAATCACAGTAATTGATTGTAGAATCAACAAGTCACAAAAATTCACGTTCGAAGACGTGAATGAAATCCAAGGAAATCAGTTCCAAATCCATCAAGTTGAAATACCCATGCGACCTATCATGGCTGAGCTAAAGTGAAAATGGAACGACCTACAGGGCAAGCAGCCTAAAGTAAAATAGGTCGAATGACCTAAGGATAAACACCCAAAGTTGGGCCGTGCGACCTAGTGAGACTAACGACCTAACGATAGCATGCCGAGAGACCTAGGTGAGCGACCTAAGCATGAGGCGCGACCTATAAGGACCGAATGACCTACAGCAGGTGTAAGTAATATAGGTAGAACGACTTAAGGTCTAACGACCTAAGGGCGAACGAGTTAAGGCATTAACGGCCTAACAAGGTGGATGTATGCAGTGATGCGACCAAAGTGGTAAGGAGGGTCGAGCGACCTAAAGGAGAAAACAGGTCGAACGACCTAGTTGGATGCGCTTAGGTGGTGAGCGACCTAAGCACGCGACCTAAGGTAGGTGAACGATCTATTGTCGAACGACTTAGGGACGAAACGACCTAAGTGGTAAGGAGGAGCGACCCAACGGCTTAGCCAAGCCGTGCGACCTAACGAGGTAAGGGGGGATGCGACCTAACATGTGAAAGGGCCGAACGACCTAAGGAATGTAACGGCCTAAAGCCAACGCGACCTATAGGGAACGACCTATAGGGGAACGACCTAAAAACAGGCCGAGAACCTTTCATATGCAACGAGCTAACGACCTAACGTCTTTGAGGCCGAGCGGCTAAATGACTCGCGACCTAACGACCTAAGCAAGGTCGAGCGACCTAGTGGTGAACATCCGATGCATGGAACGACCTGTGGCCGAGCGACCTAAGGCAAGGCCGACCTAAATGCAAACGAGCTAAATGCACAGGGGCGATTTTTCCACGCCCGAGTGACCTAAGCCCAGTAATTTGCCAAAAATGCTACAAATTGGAGTTTTTCACCAATTCAATCCAAACCAAATGCAAATGCACATGTAAAAGTGATAGGAAATCATTCCCAACAATCCAAGATAGTTATAGACAAGAATGTGAGATAAAAATCTCACCTTTGCACAAAAACCAATGAAAATGAAGCTTAAAGCAAAGTAAGAATCAACCACAAGCTTGAATCAATGACCTCTCCTTGAATTTGGAGTTAGATGTTGGATTTGCAAATGAACTTGAGCTTGGACTTTTAATTTCCCATTCCCTCCACCATTTTTGATGAAGGTTTAGTGTTAGGAATTTATGAAGAGATGAGGAGAAGGAAGGAATGAAGCTTAAGTTAATAGTTAGGCTAACCCAACCCAAAGTCCAAAGTGTAAAAAGTGGAAAAATTCCACTAACTCCAAATATATCGAAGTTTATACTTAAAAGATTGCAAACGACGTTTTGAACTCAATGGAAGTGGTCTCGAGTCCTAATTTGACCGTATGCAAAAAGTAGCTTTTCGGACCAAAATCCGATTAACGATAAAATATTTAAATATGAAATCGATAAATATGCGGGTTGTTACAGACTCCCCCCTTAAAGAAATTGCGTCCTCGCAATATATAAGGTGGAAATAAAAAGTAACAACTATAAAAGCATATTAACTCCAAAAGAAATTTGAAATAAGAAGTTCACCTCAAAAGAGCATGAGAGAGTAAGTCCGGATGTGTTAGCTCGATGAATTCTCTAGATTCCCAAGAAAAAATCCTTAGGATTTGAGGACCATTAAACTTTCACAAGCGGAACATCTTTATTTTGAAGTCGTTTGACGTCCGAAGCGATAATACGAATAGAATGCTTCTCATAAGTTAAATTAGGCGAAATTCAATTTCTTCCACAACACCGGGCTCAAGAATAGAATCGGAATCACGAAAGCATTTCCGTAATTGAGAAACGTGAAACACGTCATGAATAGCAGAAAATTGAGCCGGTAATAAAAGGCGATAAGCCATGGAATCCATACATTCGGTGATAGGAAATGGCCTAATATATTGAGGCGCTAATTTTTCCCGATCGACTGAAACGTACAACACCCTTCATAGGTGAAACACGAATAAAATCTGGACCTAAAACCAGCTTCTCACCGGCCTCAAGCCAACAAGAAGGGGATCGGCATGGCCTCCCATAGAGTGCCTCGAAAGGCGCCATACCAAAACTAGATTGGAAGCTATTATTATAGGAAAACTCAAATTGAGAAATATGATCTTCCCAACTTCCATCAAAATCAAGAACACAAGAACGAAGAAAATCTTCATGAGTTTGATTCACACGCTCGGTTTTTCCATCGGACTAGGGGTGATAAGCGGTGCTAAAATTAAACTTCGTTCCTAAAGCTTTTTGAAGACTCTTCCAAAATCCACAAGTAAACAATGGATCTTGATGCTAACAATAGAAGTAGGAACTCCATGCAATTTAACAATTTCTTTGATAAAGAGTTTGGCCAAAAGAGGAACAGTTCGATTGGACCAAACGGGAATAAAATGGGGAGATTTAGTAAGTCTGTCGACTATCACCCATAAGCTATCATGACCCGAACGAGAACGGGGAAGGCCATCTATAAAATCCATGGAAATTTGGTTCCACTTCCAAATTGAAATTTCCAAAGGTTGCAATAACCCACCGGGCCTTTGATGTTCGGCCTTAGCAAGTTGGCAAGTCATGCAACACTTAACAAAGTTAGCAATATCAGATTTCATTCCCACCCAATAATAAAGTCGCTTCATATCTGCGTACATTTTACTACCACCGGGATGAATGGTAAATTTAGAACGATGAGAATCTTCTAAAATATCTTTACGAAGATCACTAACATTTGGTACGATAAGTTTACCAAATTTTCGAATGCCGCCACTGGAATCAATATCGAAGTCTTTCAAACTTTCAATATTAATTTTATCCCTACAACTTTGGCTAAGAAGAGCCAATTTGGGATCTAGCCCTTTGAGCTTCAAGAATGCAGTCTAAAAGAGAAGGATGATCCCCTAGGCTACATAAAACAAGAGATGCACATAAATTGGGTTTCGCGATCTCGAATCTCACAAGTGGCTAGAGTCTCGAGATCATTCCATTTGGATATCATCATAAAAACAACCGCTTGTTGCTTACGACTAAGTGCATTGGCAACACGATTTCCCTTTTCGGGAGTATAAAGAATATCAAGATCATAAGATGCAAGAAATATGAGCCAAAGTGGTTGACACCAATTAAGTTTCTTATGAGAAAATAGATATCCCAATGATTTATTATCGAGGTAGAGAACAAATTTCTCCCCCAAAGATGACGATGCCAAACACTAAAAGCAAAAACAATAGCCGCGAGCACCAGATCATAATTGACATACCTAGTCTCGATCGGCTTTTATGATTTAGAAGCACAAGTGATTGCACGTTCTCTTTCGCAAGAGAACGACATCCATACCAATACGATTAGCATTGGTACTAAAGTTAAAGTCTTGGTTCCCTTCGGGAATCACAAGAATAAGAGTATCGAAAAGAAAGAATTTAATCTTCTTTCCCGGAAAGCTAAAACTTTCAAAATCACAATTACCTTTATAGAAAAATTTACATTTTACAAGTAAATATATCATGTCTGATTGTCTCATCAAAGCGTTTAGAAAATCCCTATCGATAATGTTGATCAAGCGCATCGATCAGAATTCTTAAAGCACCCAACGGGCAACACAATCACAAAATCATCTTCTATATGTTAAAATATCTCTTAAATTTTTTAAGAATATTCTTTGTTTGTTTCAAGAACAAAATCCAATTATATATTTTAAACATCTCCTTAAAAAGATTTGCAAAATTTTAAATTGCTATTTTCATCCAAAATCAATAAATATAAGAATGGAGTCATCGAGATATTCGTAGCATACTCGATTTATAAAAAGGATGAAATAAACTGGATAAACTAAATGACATAATAAGTTATTCATATGAATCATAACGAGTGCGGAATGCGGTATGTGGAAGGCTAACTTTCGCAACTCGTAGCAATTGAAATTCGATGGTAAGGTCAAACTGAAAAGACCTTAACACCACTCAAAAGATTGCTTAGTTGATAATCCTAAGACAAACTCAAAAATACCGGAAAATTCTCAAACGATATGAATGAGAGAAATATCACTTTCCTCGTCATGAGGGCTTAAAGAATAGAATGATGCCATCAAATTGGAATCAAAATCACAAAGGAAAATAGAAATCTGCTTAACAGATTAAAAATGTCGAAGATGAATAGTCCTCACGGAAAATAGGGTATGGGCTTCGCAATAAGCCAATCCTTTCATGCAGATCAATTCCGAAGCCTAAGCAACGCATAATATGCAAATCGGTTCAAAAAGAAAAATCACATGAAATAATTTCGACATGAATAAAAAGCAAATTGAGTGTTGCGGATCCACTAATCCGGATTCGCAATCCTCAAAGAAGTCATCAAGCCCAAAATGGTTTAAAGAAAAAGAATCAACAAGTTCTTTTGATATAAAAATGATGGGATGAACCCTTATCAAAAAGAGTTCGAATAGGATAATTACAAAACAAATGTAATCAAGGATTGAATAAGAAATACCTTGACCAAGAGAAGAGTTGCCAGGGCTTGCAGCTTTCCTTTTTCTCTTGCTTTGAAGTTTGGGGCATGTAGATAAGTAATGACCCGAGCCTTTGCAATAGAGGCAATAAAGGGGTTTCGGGCACTTAATTACATAATGGTATGTGGAACCACAATTGAAGCATTTTTTACGACTTAGGGTAGGTGTCTTGGCTACCAGAGTTTCTGGTTCCGCCTTCTTCTTGCTTAGAAGTATGGGGCAGACAGAAATATGATGACTTGAATTTTTGCAATAACGACAAAAGAGTGGTTCCGGACACTCCTTTGCATAGTGGTCCTTAGAATTACAATTGTAGCATCCTCTACAAATAGTGTCTGGTGTCTTTGCTACCAAAGTAGGTTGCTTCACCTTCTTATTGGGATAAGGCTTTTGAACTTAATATGCCTCTTCTTGGACATCCCAATATCACTATCAATTCCTTTATCAGCCTCTTCATGTCGAAGAGTGATATCCACAAGCTGATTGAAAGGAACTTCATGTTTCAGAGGTAAAACCATTTCAGGGTTCTTACACAAAGCACATATAAACATTTGATTCTTAGCAAGATCCAAAAGTTGTTGGGAAGACATGAATTTGCCATCCTGAGAAGGGCTACTGGATTGACTAGCGCTAGGACCGCTAGAACTAACCATCTCTTCTTCTTTTAAGAAAGAAAGGAAGAAGAAGGAAAAGGTTATTCTTGGAATGAATATCAAGCAATCTTGATAGATAAAACAAGGAATCATAAAGAAAACAGGATGAATTGGTTCGAAGACTCGAACCAAATCCTGAAGCACGACTCCTCAGGTGGACTTAGGACGATGATCCTTGTTAAGTTATTCAACATTGTTCTGAAGTTTGGCTTTGATACCAAGCTGTGACGCCCCACCTCTATACCCACGATCTCCAAGAACACTATGGAGTAATGCTGTCAACTAGCACGGAGAATAAGGCTGTTGAGGAGCGACCATCCATGCAATTTTTTTGTGCGAGCACCGATATGTCAGATAGTATATCATGCATTTCATTTAAGGAGGAAATCCGACATACCGATACAAACTCAAAGCTATCACACAGTGGCTATATATAATCTTCAGAAATAAATATAGAAATAAACATAACACAAATCAGTCACAGACATCCATATCACAAAGACGGAAGAAGATATGAATATAACACATAAAAGTGTACATCAGAGTAGTGGTCTGAAAGATCCACAATAACACAAAAGAGTAGCAACATGTGCTATACAAAAGAATAAGTATACATCATGGATTCTATGTCTCAAATGTATACAACAAAAACTGCTAATATATGTGGTTAGCCAAAAGTCAGAGTAATAAATCCCTGGGGAGAAGTCAAGCAAAAGCACCTGTAACATCCCGGTCTAAATCGAGTATTATTTAATAAGAAAATAATAAACGGGTCAGTATAGCTATAAATATCAGATGGTATGATATAGAATAAGAGATATAGCATGAACGTACAATAACCATAATGGCACACTATGATAAGTATGTAAATGAACATCAATAAGAGATAAAACGATATCACAAGAATCTTCTCAAAGATCCAATTTACAAAAAGGTAATGACACACAAATTCACCAATGCACAAAAATTGATAAAACTTATCAATGGAAATCACGAAAATTGGTGAAGCACAAATTCCAGAAATCAACACACGAAATCTAGAAATCACAAAAAGGGAAAGAGGCCTATCACAAGATGGGAGCATGAAAACTCACCAACACGTATATCACAAGACGGAAAGATATTCCATGGTTGCTAACCATTTTCACTAGAACGGCCCGAAGACCATGAGTCAAAACTCCACTAAAATGGCCCGAAGACCATGGGGCGCTACCCCACATATGTGTGTAGAAACATCACACAAACGGGGTCTAGTCTCCCTCGCAGACAAAGAGCCATCGCTCAATCGCTAGTCTAAATCACAAAAATGATCGTCATTGATCATCGAGAAGTGTCAATCACACTAAGCTAGTAAATATATGAGCTTAGCTTCATGTCCCATAACCACTAGCTTAACTTAAATATTTACGAACAAACTGTAGATCTTCACTAGGAAATTGTCACAAAAGGTTCAATCGAACAAGTCCAAACCGACAAAGCAAACGCAAGCGTTTCATACCACTTGTTTTACTAAGCCGTTTAATTCGATTTCTCATCCGAGTGAAGTAAAGACTTGTATATACTAATAGATTGGAAAACGGTTTAGGAAAAGAGCTTTGTAATAAAAAAGTTTTGAAATCACTTTGGTGAAAGAGTTTTGATATTTACTACTATTATTGAAACCTTTATATTTTTAAAGTGACAAATCACAGAAATTGATTGTAAAATCAACAAGTCACAAAAATTCACGTTCGAAGACGTGAATGAAATCCAAGGAAATCAGTTCCAAATCCATCAAGTAGAAATACCCATGCCACCTATCATGGCCGAGCTAAAGTGATAATGGAACGGCCTATAGGGCAAGCGGCCTAAAGTAAAATAGGTCGAACGACCTAAGGATAAACACCCAAAGTTGGATTGTGCGACCCAGTGAGACTAACGACCTAACGATAGCATGCCGAGCGACCTAGGTGAGCGACCTAAGCATGAGGCGCGACCTATAAGGACCGAACGGCCTACAGCAGGTGTGAGTTATATAGGTAGAACGACTTAAGGTCTAATGACCTAAGGGCGAACGAGTTAAGGCATTAACAGCCTAACAAGGTGGATGTATGCAGTGATGCGACCAAAGTGGTAAGGAGGGTCGAGCGACCTAAGGGAGAAAACAGGTCGAACGACCTAGTTGGATGCGACTTAGGTGGTGAGCGACCTAAGCACGCGACCTAAAGTAGGTGAACGAGCTATTGTCGAATGACTTAGGGACGAAACGACCTAAGTGGTAAGGAGGAGCGACCCAACGGCTTAGCCAAGGCCGTGCGACCAAACGAGGTAAGGGGGGATGCGACCTAACATGTGAAAGGGCCGAACAACCTAAGGGATGTACCTGCCTAAAGCCACGCGACCTATAGGGGAACGACCTATAGGGGAACGACCTAAAAACAGACCGATAACCATTACAATGCAACGAGCTAACGACCTAACGTCTTTGAGGCCGAGCGACTAAATGACTCGCGGCCTAACGACCTAAGCAAGGTCGAGCGACCTAGTGGTGAACGTCCGATGCATGGAACGACCTATGGTCGAGCGACCTAAGGCAAGGCCGACCTAAATGCGAACAAGCTAAATGCACAGGGGAGATTTTTCCACGCCCGAGCGACCTAAGCCCAGTAATTTTCCAAAAACGCTACAAATTGGAGTTTTTCACCAATTTAATCTAAACCAAATGCAAATGCACATGCAAAAATGATAGGAAATCATTCCCAACAATCCAATATAGTTATAGACAAGAATGGGAGATAAAAATCTCACCTTCGCACAAAAACCAATGAAAATGAAGCTTAAAGCAAAGCAAGAATCAACCACAAGCTTGAATCAATGACCTCTCCTTGAATTTGGAGTTAGATGTTGGATTTGCAAATGAACTTGAGCTTGGAGTTTTAATTTCCCATTCCCTCCACCATTTTTGATGAAGGTTTAGTGTTAGGAATTTATGAAGAGATGAGGAGAAGGAAGGAATGAAGCTTAAGTTAATAGTTGGGCTAACCCAACCCAAAGTCCAAAGTGTAAAAAGTGGCAAAATCCCACCAACTCCAAACATATCAAAGTTTATACTTAAAAGATTGCAAACGATGTTTTGAACTCAATGGAAGTGATCTCGAGTCCTAATTTGACCGTATGCAAAAGTAGCTTTTCGGACCAAAATCCGATTAACGATAAAATATTTGAATAAAATATTTAAATATGAAATCGATAAATATGCGGGTTGTTATATTCACCCAATTGATTTCCTAGGCTACAATCACACCATTTCTCACTTGATTGATTACAAAAAGCCTATAACTCTGAATAGCACTGAGATCTTGTTGAGATAGTGATAGAAAATCAAACAAGAGATGATCTAGTTAGATTCAGTGGTGATTTCCACAAAGTAATGATAAAAATGTATATAAGAAAATTTGGAAGATGAAGAGAAGTGAAATAAGAGAAAATATGAATATAAATTCGTTTAAAACAACCCCTATTTATAGTAGAACAATAGCCATGTCCATTCGTGAAAGGATATGACGAATAGACTCTTCCTTTGAAATTCACACTTTTGAAATAAACTGCCACCTTGCCGACAAGGGTACCTTGGGGTTGTCGACAAGCCTTTGTTATTTTTGATAATTTGTTTTTCTTTGAAAATAACTTCGATCTTATATTAAAACTATTTTAAACTTTATAAATATACTTAACTATAGTTAAAATACAAAAATAAGTATAGAGAATATTATTTTGGTATACAAAATTTTACTATAATTTCATATTTAAATCTAAGTATAAATATTAAAAATTAAATATATTATGATTAAAAGATAGTTTAAAACCAAGGATAATTTGGTATTGAAAATAGAGATTATTTTGAGGCTAAAAGTATTTTAAAAACAGGATAGATGTTTTTGATTTAAAAAGGAAGATTTTGAAATCATTTTGAAAACAAGATATAATTTTGTAAAACATTTGAATAAAAGTTAGTGGATGCAAAACAATGTTCCACTAGATTTCTCGTAGGTTCCATCCTACTTAGGGTTCCATCCCTTTAACTGGCTCGAAGTGGATTCCATTCCACAAATAAAATGGATTTTAAGATGTCTGTGCTTTTCTAGGACTTTTAACATAATTCTAGACTCGGTACTTACCTTATACTATTGAAATCTTGAACTCTTGATATCTTGATACTCATGAGTCTTGAATCTTGATGTCTTCGATCTTGAGTCTCTATACTGTACAGTCTTCATTCTTGGTACCTGCATGTTTATATCCTGCATATACATATATATCTCAACTATAATGTTAGTATTTATATTTTATAATCTTATTCTAAGGTGTTTGCCATCAAAACCAACTTATCAAGGACTAACACTTGTGAGTCTGACCATTTGAACCATTGACTGTATAGCCTGTACTTGTATTGTCCACTTTTGTTCAACTAAGTTGTGTTGTTGTTTATGTCTTTGAGCCTGGGCAAGTGTGCTTGTTACTGCAGCCACCTCAGTTTTGTATAGATCGAGCCAGTGTAGTTTTAGTTCTCTTGAATGCTTTGATATGTTGTTATTTATGTTATCACCATATATGTACATACATACATATGTATGTGTGTGTATATGTGTTGTTGCAGTCCTCTCTGTTGTATATCATCATGCTTGTGATTGCTTTGCTGTTTCACTTGATCTGGTTCATCTTAAAGTCTACATGTGATTATTGATTTGAAATACTTCCTTGTGTTTGCAGTTTTCGTTTCTGGGCTTAGTTGAACCTGAACTTTGTTTTCCTTGACCACCATGCCTGATTTTGTACATTTTGTCTGGAGTAGTTCTGAATTATATATATAGACACACACACACACATACACACACACACACACAGATATATATATGCATGTGCACCACTGTTATCTTGATATTGCTTTGTTTGCATTGAGTTGATGTGCACTTGCTGTTGGTCTTCATGTATATTGATGTTGTGTTTATTTGTTTGGGGCTTTTGTTTTTCATGTGTACACTACCGTTTGGACTTTCTAGCCTGAATAGTTGAACTGTTTGGTGCCAGATTGAAGTTTAGCTCTGCACTTGCCTTGAGTTTGAATGGTTGAGTAGTTTTCATGTGTACTCACTGAATTTTTGGTCGAGGCTTGTTTTATGTTGGTTTTTCGATTCTAGTGCTCGAAAATTTTGTGGTGTTTTTGTATTGCACCTAAGTTGATCCTAGCTTTCCCTCGGGTTTGACCTTGTGCTCGCATGTCCCTACAATTTTATCAAGTGTATATCGGTGTGCATGACCTTGTGGCATGTATAGTGATATACTGTGCATGTCACAAGTTGTTCATGTATGATGAATTCAAAATAAATGATGACCAACAACCCAAATAATTGAGGCAAACAATATTTTCAAAATATACATTTCATTTTACACTACAATTTTTTTTTCAATTTTACCGTGTCAGCGTTCATTTTGCAGGTAACTTAGATGCTGGATTCAATCTAGAATAGAGTTGAAGATAAATACGAGTGAATGAGTAATATGTAGTGAGGTGCAAATGTAAATTGAAAATTGTGATGTAATCAAAATTGTAATGTAATTGAAATTGTGTATATATTATGAGAGCTCAAATTTGTACTATGCAAAATTATAATAAAATATTTGTTTGAATTTATATTTTGTGTTATTTATTTTGTTCAACAAATATTTATTTAATTATGTGAAAAATAAAATAGTACAGTAGAAAATACATTTAAATGAATATATATATATATATATATATATATATATATATATATGTTTATTATCATCAAACAAAAATCATATACTAGCATATTCAACAATCTCCCCCTTTTGATGATAACAAACAAATATTTAATTTTTTGAATGTATTAAATGTATTTGGTAATTGATGAACTCTTTTTGCTCCCCCTACTTGAATGCTCCCCCTACAACCAAGATCCTCCTTCATATATGCATGAAAATAAAAAAAAATACGCAAATGTACCTATATAGGAATATGCAAATAAAATATTTGTATTGACCCGTATTTGTCAAAATCTTAACTATTCTCTCCCCTTTTGTTATCAGCAAAAGAGTAATAGTGTTAAAAAAAATAGAGATAAAGTGATAGATATTAATACATTATTAATACCCAACTAAGTATAAATATTAAATTTGAATAAAAAAATCAAACAAAAATCATAAATACTCTTTTAGGCGCATATTCCACTTTAAAATGATAGAGATGATATCGGCATATAAAACCATATAGCTTTGCCTATTCGTGGTATATTTATATCTGGAATTTGAATATCTACTAACCATGCATAACCGTTAGGACTTTTAAATGGGATTAGTAGTATTCCAAATTTAAAATAAATAAATAATGAATTTAAGCATCTCCTAACCACGCATAACCGTGAGGACTTTTAAATGGGATTAGAATCAACTTGTCCATTTGATAATCAATTTTGATATGTGTTCCATACGTGCATAACCGTGAGGACTTTTAAATAAGCATGAAAGAACATAATCAAAAATTCCAAGTAATTCACCCATGAATAACCATGAGGATTTTTAAATGAGAGTGAATACTTTGGATGTTTTTATTGCTAAAAATAAAATGAAAAAAGAATAATTTTCCGTTTAAAATGCCACATATTGACATACTATATTGGATTTTAATGAGAGATGGTCGTTAGAAATATGATAGAAATAGAGATGGTCATGGAATTTTTTATCAATTTTTTTTTATAACTATTGTTTAAATTTTTAAGGAAATTTACTACATACACTTTCTCAAGTTATAATATATGATTAATATCAAGACTCATCACCTTTTTCAATCACTGTTTATCTTTTCGATAATCAACAGGGAGTCAGTTAGTTAATGTAGTCATTTAAAATCAAATCCAAAAATAATTATAAAATCAAATTTTCTAAGATGACTAATCTAAAGGGAAAAAACTATTTTCTGGAAGGGGTTTTATAAGAAAAATTTCTACTATTTGAAAATTAGTTGAAATGAAAAATATGTAGATATTTTCTTTGAAAATAATGCAACTACTGAATGTCTCAACATAAACCACGTTCCGCTAGTAATTTTTCTATCAACTAGATTACCAGTGTAATATGTATTCGAATTTTCCTTTGACTCAAAATTATCATTCGTTGGATGTCATAGACCAGACTGTGAAGTGTGCAACAAAATACCAAAAAATCTTTTTATGGCTTTTAAATGAAATTCATTTGAATTTGAATTGAAACCATGCAAATAAACAAATCAGTGAATACAATGACAGGTCTCGAATCAGTAAAATAACCAAATATATCTACGAGTATCTTGAACAATCATCAACTAATAAAACATTGTTAGTCCAAACAAATCTATATGAAATAGCTCAAGAATGAAATGATGAGTGGTCAACATTTTTGCACAAATCAGAATCAAAAATAAGAATAATTCAAATAAGAACATATCAAATAAGAATTAGTCAGAATCAAAATCAACATTTATTTTATTACCACATAACTGGCTGATTTAAATCAGATTATGGTGCAAATTTTCACATTTAATATATCATTCAAGATAAATATACCATAACCTATTTTACCTTTACGATATTTTTTGTCGTAACTCATTGTGATTCTGCCACCTTTATACTAGGCTAAGAAACTTTTGATTTGTCGCCCGCCGTGTGCCTGGAACAACCAGAATCCAGGTAACACTGTTGTTGTTCCTTAGCCTGCCATCACACCTACACGAGAAAAGATCTTTGTGGCCTATTTGTTTTTATAGGTCCATGGTTGTTAGTGGCAAATTTTTTTGAAATATATGTTTGTGTAGACCCAAAACAATTTATATTTATTCCTTTCGGTACCCAGATTTGTTTAACTTTAAGAGATTTTATATTTGTTCCTTTTGGAACCCAAATTAGTATGGTTTCATGTTTTTGGGTCTATACCAACAATTATTTTGATTGTATCCAATTTTTCTAGAAATTGTGCACTTGAATTTGACTTGATTAATTTTGCATCTAGCAAGTTCAGATTGATTATATCCAATTCCTTGTCTATCTGTATTAACAGTTTGTTTCCCTAATAGCATATTCAACGATTTTTCTCCTTTGGAAAATTTTTCTAAAGTAGTAGACAATTGTTGGACTTGTGTTTTAAGAGATTCATTTTTATTCAATAATTGTGTGCGCTTTTTAATAGAATATTCTCTCCTCGTGTTTTCACTTTCTTTCAAAATTAGAATTTCATTTTCAAGTGATTTTATTTTAATGCCTGATTTTTTAATTTCTTCTTCAAGTGATTTTATTTTAATGCTTGATTTTTTAATTTCTTCTTCAAGTGATTTTATTTTAATGGCTATTTTTTAATTTCTTCTTCAAGTGATGGACACTTATCATACTTAGGGCTCTTGGTTTGATATTTTTTAACCAATTGATCAAGTTGTTTATTTAAATCTATCAAAGTATCTCTTTGTGATTCAATTTTAGCATATTTCTCCCTAAGTCTTTCGAAACAGCCATTTACTTCGTGAAAATATATAAGTAATTTTGAATGAGTAAGTTTTGATACCTCGCTTGGCTCGTCATCATCACTGTTAGTTATATCACCTCGAAGGCATGGATCTGCTTTTTCACTCTCACTACCTGTGCTTTTATCATCTTCATCGGTTTCATCCCAAGTGGTTGCAAAACTTCTCCTTTTTGGTTTCTTTCCTTGGCTGAATCGATTCTGAGGACAATTGGGCTTGATATGACCGGGTTTGTTGCATTTGTGACAAATATTCTCCCGTTCTTCTGAGTTGTATTGTGCTTTGAATATTCTGCTTTTCAATTGTTGATTTAGAGCTGGATTTTCGTATTTGCGGTTCCACCTTTTGAATTTCTCTATTAATAGTGCTAGCTCAGCTGCTCCATCATCATCACTTTCCGTTGTTCCTTTAAGAGCGATTGATTTCTTTCGAGTATCACCTCCTTTGCATTCTTCCATGAATTTCATTTCTAGCTCATAAGTAGTGAGATTTTCGATGAGTTCTTAAACTTTGATTTGTTTCAAATCTTTAAATTCTTTAACGGCTGTAACTTTCGCTTCAAAACTTCATGGAATGACTCTGAGGAATTTTCGAACTATTTCCAATTCTTTGTATGATTTTCTGAGTGCTTTTGATTTGTATACAATATTGGAAAGTCATCCTTACATCTCTTTGACATTTTCATCCTTGGCCAATGTGAAGTTCTCGTATTCGCTACTAAGCATGGCAAGGCGAGATTCCTTGACTAGAGATGTTCCTTCGTGGGTCACTTCAAGTGTGCGCCAGATTTCCTACGCAGTTAGACAATGTGAGACACAATTAAATTTGATTTGATCCAATGAACAAATAATAGAATTCATAGCTTTAGCATTAGCATTCTGTAGTCTATTTTTAAGATCTATCCATTGATCTATCGGTTTATCTATTTACTGATTAATTACTACTATAGTTGATGTCCTATAACCTGTCTCAACAATATTCCAAGCATCAATGGTGTTAAAAAAAAAATTCATTATGTTTTTCCAGTAAGCATATTCACCATTGAATATTGGTGGTCTAACTATGGAATGACCCTCAGCAAAAGCATTATTAAAAGAAGCTATTTAAAAATTTAAAAAAAAAATTTGTTTTTGGAAAGATTAAATTTTTAAAACAAAATTTGACTTTTGTTCCTAGCTCTGATACCACTTGTTCAATTTATTGTATATATATACATCTGTTTGAAATTTTTTGACCCATGGCTTGTTTGGTTTTTGAGTGCCTTTGTGATTTTCTTTGAATCTGATCTTCGAGCCAGTTCATGTAGTACCTTATCACTGCTAACATATACATATATGCATTGTGTTGGTATTTGCAGTCTTGAGTCATGTGTACATTTGTTTGCAGTTTGGTTGGACCGTCTAGCCTTTGTTTTCTTGTATCTGATCTAGTTGCATATATATATATATATATATATATATATATATATATATATATGTTACTTGATTGCATTTTCCACTCCTGGCATCATCATGTAATCTGCTTTGGAACTTGTTGATAGTTTGAGTGTTTCTGACCTGGTTGTGATTGTTTGTTGGTTCATGTGTACACTTTGACTGTTGAGGCTATGTTGTATTATTTGATGGTCAGTGGTCTAGGCACAACGTTGTTCACCTCAGTTGCATTCCATTGTATTTGTGACTGATCATATGTGTTTACATTGAGTTGTTGCTTCGAGCTAGTTTGCACATGTTTCTAGGTCTGTACTTTGTTGTCTTCATTTTGCCTTGCTCATTGATCTAGTTTTATTTGGAGCTTCATGAAGTTACAACTATGCAGTCTACACTTGTTTCATACATTACACTGTCTGGTATATGTTTTTGAATCTGCTTCCATTGTGCTACTTGTTGTTCTTCATGTATACTTGAATCTGGTCTTGGCCTTGGTTTCTTTGTAGCCATTCTGAAATGTTGGGTCTGTTCTTTGTTTCACTGGTGCATGTGCTTGTTCTTATTTCTGGACTGACTTTGGAAACTGATCTTGTTGTACTCGACAATTTAGTAATGTATTTATATTGCACCTGAGTTGAACCTAGCTTTGCCTCAGGTTTGACCTTGTGCTTGCCTGTCCCTACAGTTTTATCAAATGTATATCCCTGTGTATGGCCTTGTGGCATGTACAGCGATACACTGTGCATGTCACAAGTTGTTTGTGTATGATGAATTCAAAATAAATGATGATGAACAACCCAAATAACTGAGGCAAATAATATTTTCAAAATACACATTTTATTTTACACCGCAAAAATATTTCTTTTTCAATTTCACTGCGTCAGTGTTTATTTTGCAGGTAACTCAAATGCTGTATTCAATCTGGAATAGAGTTGAAGACAACTACGAGTGAATGAGTGATATGTAGTGAGGTGCAAATGTAAATTGAAAATTATGGGGTAATCGAAATTTTATTGTAATTGAAATTATGTATATATAGTGAGAGCACAATTTTGTACTATTCAAAATTGTAATAAAATATTTGTTTGAATAAAATATTTGTTTGAATTTAAATTTTATGTTATTTATTTTATTCAGCAAATATTTATTTAATTATGTGCAAAATAAAATAGTACAGTAACAAATACATTTAAATGAATATATATAAATATATGTTCGTTATCATCAAACAAAAATCAGATACTAGCTTATTCAACACATCCAACAACTGAAGTAAGTATAACCCTTCCTTTATTGCTTCCAAAATCGATATCAACTCTGCTTCGGTAGTCGACAAAGCTACAATAGATTGCATCTTTGATCTCCATGAAATTGAGCCTATGCCAAGTGTAAAAACATAGCCCGACACTGACTTCCTAGATCCTCTATCCCCAGCATAATCAGAATCACAGTATCCTCTAAGAGAGATGTGACCATCCACTCCACCATATAACAAGTCCACCGAAGAAGTGCCTCGAAGATATCTAAGAATCCACTTCACTGCTTGCCAATGCTCTTTGCCTGGGTTGGACATATATCAACTCACAACATCCACTGCAAGGACCAAATCTGGTCTTGTGCATACCATCGCATCCATAAGACTACCAGCATCACTAGAATAACGTATATCAGCCATATACCTTTTGTCTTCTTCCGATGAGGGAGATAAATCCGTTGACAACCTAAATAGAGCCTAATGGAGTGCCAACCGGTTTGGCTTTCTCCATACCAAATCGAGCAAGGACCTTCCCGATGTACTGCGCCTGAGTGAGCCTTAACTCTCTCCGCTTCCTATCCCTGCTTATCTCCATACCCAATATTCTTTGTGCATTTTCCAAATCCCTCATATCAAACAATCTACTGAGCTCTGCTTTTAACTCCTTAATTCCGACCATGCTTCAAGATGCAATCAGCACATCATCAAATATAACAACAAATAAATCATATCACCATCACATCTCCTAAAATAAACACACTGGTCTTTGAAACTTCTGGAGTATCCCTGTGAAAGTATAAACTTATCAAACCTCTTATTCCATAGTTTAGGAGACTGCTTCAGTCCATATAGAGATTTGTTGAGTTTGCAAGCATAATCTGGTCTGTACTATCAATTAATCCTTCTAGCTACTATAAATAAATCTCCTCATCTAGATCACCATGCAAGAATGCAGTTTTGACATCTAGTTGCTCTAATTCCATATCATAGAGAGCAACTAATGCCAAGAGAATACAAAAAGAAGTATGCCTAACCACTAGAGCAAAGATATCATGATAGTCCACCCCCCTTCTTCCAAACATACCCCTTTGTGACTAATCTTGCCTTGCATCTGAAATCACCATTTTCACCGTCTTTCACTCTATAGATCCACTTGCATCCAATAGCTCTCTTGTCGGTGGGAAGAGGCACCAAATCCCAAGTATGATTTCTCTGCAATGATTCAATCTCCTCCTCCATAGCAACTATCCAATTGGAACAGTTAACAGATGCGATAGCTTCTCTATAATCACAGGGCTCATCATGGACAACATTCAAAGCATATGTTGCCATATCATCGAAGTTAATGTCTTCGATGCTCAATCCAACAAACTCATCAAGCCACTTAGGCTTTCTTCTTTGTCTGACAGGCCTAGGTTCTGAATGAGCTCCACCTTTAGTCTGATCCTCTATACCAACATTAATATTATCCTTATCAACCACGGTGTCATCGGAAACACCATCTGAACGTCTATGGAAAAAATCAACAGATGACTTGCTTTGTGTCTGGTATTCTTCACATGTCCTCTCATTGTCATCCGATGAGGAAGGCTCCATCTTCAACATAGCCTTCTCATCAAAAGTCACATGCCTGCTTATAAAAATCTTCTTGCTAATAGGACACCATAGCCTATATCCCTTCACTCCTCTCCAGTAACCTAAAAATATACACTTGCGAGCTCTAGGTCCTAGCTTCTCTTTACTCTCATGCACATAAGCTGGGCAACCAAACATTCAGAGAAATAAATAGCTAACAAGCTCTCCATTCCAAACTTCTACAGGGACCTTCATATGTATGGCAGTGGAAGGTGCGCGGTTGATGAGGAAAGCCTCCATAGATAAAGCTTCAGCCCAAAATCCCTTCTTCAATTAAGCAGTCAGTCTGAGGCATCTTGTTCTCTCCAATAATGTCCAATTCATCCTTTCTACAATTCCATTAGACTGGGTGTCATTTGGTGTAGTGTAATGTCTCTTAATGGCTTCGGACTCACAATAATCGATGAATTCCCACGATACAAATTCACTGGCATTATCTGAGCAGAGAACTTTCAATTTCTTCCCCGACTGCTTCTCAACTGTAGATTTCCACTTTCAAAACCTGGCAAAGGATTCACTCTTTGACTGTAGAAAGTATACCCATACTTTATGAGAGAAATCATCTATAAATGAAATAAAATACCTAGCTCCACCTAAAGACTGACAAGGGGAAGGACCCCAAATATCTTTATGAACATACTCCAAGACAGCTTTTTCTTTATGCTCTCCTATACCAAAAGAAATCTTTATCTGCTTTCCAAGAACACACTCTACACAAAACTGAGTTTTGAATAATGAACTCCACCAATCAATCCTCATTTTCTCAACTCATCCATACTGTACTCACCGATGTGACCCATCCGTAAGTGCCATAATCTGGAAGAATCTGAATCAACAGATGTAATAGAAGACGATTCACCAACTACAGTAGTGCCTTTTAATAGATAAAGATTTCCTGCCCTCACACCTCTCATAACAATCGTGGAACCCTTCGATATATTCATCTTCTCTCATTCTACTACAATCTTCAAATCAAGTCTACTCAATGCCCAAAAAAAATCAAGATCCCGATCATCACACTACCAACACCAACCATATGGCAAGAAGAATCATTTCCTATCAGAACATCTCCTCCATCAATTTCACGATAAGTGGAAAAGCAGATTCTATCAGGTGTCATATGATAAGATAAGTCTTCAGTATCATTATCCAAGCTAGTGCTCGCCAATCTACCTCTTAATACTTCGTTATGAAGACCAGCCTTTACATCAGACATGCTAATTTTACTACGGCCATAAATCATGGAATTAACAAAAGCAGTATACTCCTTAAGCAAGGAACATATGAGGATCAAAGCTTGGGCCTCATCAATAATATCAACTTCTGTTGCCTTCAGGTTCATAATCAAAGTGGTCAAAGCATCTACATGCTCCATAAGATCGGCTTCAGGCACCATCTTGAACGAATAGAGTTGTTGTTGAAGAATAATCCGATTAGTGAGAGACTTGTCTCGATATGCATCTGATAATGCATTCCATAGTCCTTTCGCTGTCTTCTTCTGAGAGAATTCTCTAAGAACTTCATTTGAAAGACTCAACTGAATTGTTGTGAAAGCTTCATCTTCCATCTCTTCCAAATCAGCTGCATCAATATCTTTTAATTTCTTAGGCACAATAAGTCTTCTCCTTCTTTAATATGTCCTCCATCTTCATCTTCCAAGTACCAAAATCTCCTTTTGCATCAAAATGTGTTATGCCATGATTAACACCAGATTTACCAACAGACTTACTAGAAGTAGCCATTAATATCCAAACAGGAACAATAACACTGGCTCCGATACCAAACTGTAGTGAAATTTATTTTAATGTGAGCAGAAGCAAATTATTTGATCCGGATCTAGTATTGTCTATTTAGATATCAATGCAACTTAAAAATTAATTATGCAATCTCAAAAACACAATAGCAGAAATAAGAGACACATAAGATTTAACGTGGTTCGGATATGAATATCCTACGTCCACGGAGACCCAACAACTTCTTTTAATCAGCATGTACAGGAGATTACAAGCCACTCAAGGTTAGGGAGTTAAAACATATGTGGAGATTCTAGTTCAATATTTATAGAATGAGAAAGTAAGCAGGGCAGTTGCAACATATTAACTTTTAGATCTGGTTCGACAAAAATTGGTTCGTCAATCATCTGGTTTAGCATCAGTACTTGGCATCTGGATCGGCAAAGCACACCCAAACCAAAAATCTGGAGCGGCATCTTCCCGAACCAAAAATCTAGACCAGCATCCATACTTCCCTCTGCTAAAAAATACTGTAATCATCAAACGAAATCCACTCTTCCACCGAACCAAATATTTTGTTCGGTATCACTATGACTACCGGACGAGATTGCTACTTCATCAAATAACTATCTCTTCTCCTCATTAGCTACCGAGCCAACCATTACCAAATGAGATTTCTCGTCCGGCATTCTACACATCACTGCTTCAGAATAAGATCATCACCGGACCAGATTTCTCGTCCGGTATCTCCACCACCGAACAAAATTCTTGGTTCTCCTAGAAGCCTTAGCACATCACCGGACGACATTGCTACTTCCTCCTCATCGACCTAGGGTTTCATGACTTCTCCAATTTGGTCTGTACATGTTTGAATCACACAATTTCAACACAGTCCACGCCAACATTACCCACATTGACCCTCAGATGTGTCAAAATGTTAAAAGGGGAACATTCACATCCTTTAGTGTTTACAACAGTGGGCAAGGTTCCTTGATTCATCAAATATTTGGGAAGACAATATGATTTTTTATAAGGTAACAATATCATGTGTAAACCAAAGTTTCCTAATATTGCTCATTCAAATAAATGCTGAAAATTAAGAAGATATATTTTTATAAACTGAACTTGGAGAATAAGTGTAACTCAAGACAAGGAGAAGAATGAAAATATGGTGTATACATATCATAGGAATATGGATGCAACCAAAGCATTATGTTCTTATCCAATCATAGGAATATGGATGAAACTAAATAGGGGGAGAGATGTAACAACCCGCATATTTATCGATTATATATTTAAATATTTTATTTAAATATTTCACCGTTCATCGGATTTTGGTCCGAAAAGCTACTTTGTGCAAACAGTCGAATTGGGACTCAAGACCACCCCCATTGAGTTAAAATTGACGTTTGCGACCTTTTTGAGTATAAGCTTCGATATGTTTGGAGTAAGTCGAATTTTGACCTTTTTCACTTAGGGCTTTGGTTTGGGCTGAGCCCATTAACCCCACTTATGTATTCAGTCCCAACCCCCTCTCCTCTTCATTACTTCATTCTTCATTTCCTAATACTCAAGCTTTTATAATAATGGTGGAGAAGAGTGGAAATTAAAACTCCAAGCCCTAGTTCCATAGCAAAATCCAAGTTCTTGCTCCAAAATCTATGAGAACCCATTGGTAAGCATCTCCTTCTTCTTCTCCAACTCATTCTCTCTTTGATTTCTAAAATTTGCTAAACCTAAATTTAGGAATGTTCTTCTTTTGAGTTGAGAATTAAGCTTCTTGAGTTGGATTTGAAGTGTGGTTGATTCCTCCTTTGCTTTCAAGCTTCTTCTTCAATTGTTTGGGTTCAAAGGTGAGATTTTTAATCTCACATCTTAGTCTATGATTATCTTCGATTGTTAGGTATGAATTCCTAACGCTTATTCGTGTGCATTTGCTTTTGGTTTGGATTTATTTGGTGAATATTCCAATTTTTAGTGTTTTGAGTTCAATTCTTTGAAAATCATAATTGAACATGTTTTTGGTGATGCATCGAGGAGCCAATAGGGCCGGGTAGCCGTTAGGCATAATTCCCTAGCGTCCGTGCTCGTTTGGTTGCGAATTGGTGGAGGTTGCACATCAATTAAATGGACATCAATTTGCAGAGCATCAGGTCGGCCGACCGAACCCCTGAGCCGGTCGACCGACCTGCTATTAAAAGTGCAGTTTGCACTTCTCTGTTTCTGGTTCGGTCGGCCTGCTGCAGGGCTCGGTCGACCGACCTGATGTCCCGAGAAATTTTCAAAACAGGGTCCGGTCGACCGAGCTCTGTAGCCGGCCGACCGACCTGATGCAATTTTGCCTATTTTCACCTAGTTGCTTGAATTTCCAAGTTTATTCGATTCATGTTGTTTCCTATTTGTTGTTATCATCTATTATGATTTTGATGACTCTTTTTAGGGATTTTTGAATATCCATTTCAATAGATCCTTTATCGATTTCTTTGGATTTTATTCACGTCTTCGTAGGTGAATTTTAGTGATTGATTGTTTCTATAATCAAGTTTGTGATTTGTCACTTTAAAAATATAAAGGTTTCTATATTAATAGTAAATATCAAAACCCTTTTCTTCAAAACGATTTCAACTCTATTTTCAATTACAAAGCTCGTTTCCTAAACCGTTTTCCAACCTATTATTATATACAAACCTTTACCTCACTCGTATGAGAAATCCAATTAAACGACTTAGTAAAACAAGTGGTATGAAACGCTTGCGTTTACTTCGTCGGCTAATTCTTGGACTTGTTCGATTGAATCTCTTGTGACAATTTTCTAGTGGAGATCTACAATTTGTTCGCAAATATTTAAGTTAAGCTAGTGGTTATGGGACATGATGCTAAACTCATATATTTACTAGCTTATTGTAATTGACACTTCTTGATGATCGTTGACGGTCATTTTTGTGGTTTAGACTAGCAATGTGCGATGTCTCTTTGTCCGTATGGAGGACTGTACCTCATTTTATTGAGCTTCATCTCATTTATCGCATGGGTCGTACCTATTTAGGTGCATCGATGTTCGACTCGTTTGGAGGAGCTTCGGCTCGTTTGGAGGAGCTTCGGCTCGTTTGGAGGAGCTTCGGCTCGTTTTGTGATACACGTGTTGGGAGTTTTTATGCTTCCGTTCTAGTGACAGGCCTCTTCCCCCTTTTTGTGATTTTTGGATTTCTATTGATGATTTCTAGAATTTGCGTTTCACCAATTTTCATGATTTTCATTGATAAGTTCTATCATTACTTGTGCATTGGTGAATTTGTGTGTCATTGACTTTTGTGATTGGCATTGATATAATTGTCAATATTTATGGATTGGAGAATGAAATTATAGAGTATGACATTCTTTTTTATCTTTGAGAAGATTCTTGTGATATCAACTAATTTTTGGTTGATTTGTTACATACTTATTATAGTATGGCCTGGTGGTTATCATACTTTTTTTCCATCATATCTCTTATTCTATATCATGTCATCTGATATTTATAGCTAGACTGATCCGTTTATTATTTTCTTATTAAATAATACTCGGGTCAGACCGAGATGTTACAGATGCTTCTACTTGACTTTACATCCGGGATTACCTTCTTGACTTTTGGTTAACTACTTAGATTTGTAGTTTTTGGTTGTATACAATTGAGATATAGACTCCATGATGTATACTTATTCTTTTGTGTAGTTCTTGTAACTATTCTTTTGTGATATTGTGGATCTGTATTAGACCGCTACTCTGATATACACTTGGTGTAATATTCATATCTATTTCTGCCTTTGTGATATGAACAGTCTGTGACTGATTTGTGTTATGTTTATTTCTATATTTGTTTCCGAAGATTTTATATAGCCACTGTGTGATAGCTTTGAGTTTGTATCTGTATGTCGGATTTCCTCTTGAGATGAAAAGTTATATTTTTACTATCTGACATATCGATGCTCGCACAAAGAAATTACACGGATGGTCGCTCCTCAACAGCCTTATTCTCCGTGCTAGTTGACAGCATTACTTCATAGTGTTTTTGGCTAGCGTGGGTATAGAGGTGGGGCGTCACAGCTTGGTATCAGAGCCAAACTTCGGAACAATGTAGAATAATTTAACAAGGATCATCGTCCTAAGTCTTTCTTAGGGGTCGTGCTTTAGGATTTACTTCGAGTCTTCGTACCGATTCATCCTATTTTCATTTTATGATTCCTTGCTTTATCTATCAAGTGTTGCTTGATATTTATTTGACAATAACTTTTCTTCTTCTTTCTTTCTTAAAGAAGAGAAATGGTTAGACCTGGCCGTCCCAGCGCCGGTCAATCTAGTGCTACTCCCCAGGATGGAGCATTTATGTCCGCACAACAACTTCTAGATCTTGTTAAGAACGCTCAAGCAGCCGATCCCAATTCAGAGCCTACTCATCCTAGATCCGATTTTGCACGCCTATGTAGAGACTATACCGATTTGGGTGGAAGGCCATTCACGGGATCCGAGAGCGTTATAGAAATTCAAGCTTGGCTCAAATCATGCGATCGCATCTTTTCTCGCATGAACCTTATTGATCTACATCGAGTCCAAGTGGCTTCTAGCATGCTCCAAGAAAGAGCATTAGATTGGTATGAGCTTTCAATTTCTGAAATCGTTGAGGCGGATCTCACTTGAGAGCAATTCCGGGAAAGATTCGAATTGAAATTTGTGCCGGAGGCCGAAAAAGTAACTTTGGCTCGGCGTTTTATTGACCTTGTTCAAGGTGAATCTTCTGTGACGGACCATGACGCATCTTTCGAATCTCTTTCCAAATACGGGGTTGAATATATCAATACCCCATTGAAGAAAAATCAGAGATTTGTCTATGGCTTGAATAAGAATCTTAAGAAGCCATTACTTCTGAAACTTGAGGTTTCATTTGATCAGCTTATTGATATCGCTCTTCGTCTTGAAGAGGCCGATAATGAAGGTGATGTTGAAGTTGTGCGTGCCCAACAGAACTTCGACAATTACTTGAAGAGGCCTATCAAATTCAAAGGCCCCGATTCTAATAAGAAAGGGAAGCAACAAATTCCGGTAGCAAAGACTCCTACCTCTAGTCGTGGTCAATGCTACAATTGTGGTTCCACGGACCATTATGCAAGGGAGTGTCCAAAACCCCTCTTTTGTCATTATTGCAAAGGTTCGGGTTATCTTTTATCTTCGTGCCCTAAGCTTCCAAGCAAGAGAGAAGGAAAGCTGCAAGCCCCTAGCAACTCTTCTCTTAGTCAAGGTAGCCATTCTATCCTTGATGACATTTGTTTTATGATTTTCCTTTTCGAGTCCTTTTTGATATGGGTTCCATCTCACTAATTTATATCAAAAGAACTTGTTGATTCTTTTTAAACATTTTTGGGCTTGAAGACTTCTTTGAGGATTGTGAATCCGGATGGATCCGCAACAATTTGCTTTTGTTTAGATGTCGAAATTATTTTATGTGATTTTTCTTTCCGAGCCAATATTTTTGCTTAGGCTCCGGAATTGATTTGTGCGATAGGATTGGCTTAATCATTATGAAGCCCATATCCTATTTTTCCGAATGGATTATTCATCCTCGACATTTTTAATTTGTTAAGCAGATTTCTAATCTTTCTTTGTGATTTTGATTCCAACTCGATGGCATCATTTTATTCTTTAAACCCGCATGATGAGGAAAGTGTTATTTCTCTCAATCATATCGTTTGAGAATTTTCTGGTATTTTTGAGCTTGTCTTAGGATCATCTCCTAAGCAATATCTTTTGTGTGGTGCTAAGGTCTTTTCATTTTGACTTTACCACCAGTTTTCATTTGCTACGAGTTGCGGAAGTTAGCATTCCACTTACCGCATTCTGCACTCGTTATGATTCTTATGAATGACTTACTATGCCATTCAGTTTGTTCAGCTTATTTCATCCATTTTATAAATCGAATATTCTGTGAATATTTCGATGAGACCATTCTTATATTTATTGATTTTGGATGAAAATAGTAATTTAAAATTTTGCAAATCCTTTTCATAAGATTCATTTATAAGTAAAACTGGATTTTTGTTCTTGAAACGAGCAAAGAATATTCTTAAAACTTTTTAAGAGATTTATTTATCCTATAAAAGAGGATTTGGTGATTGTATTGCCCATTGAGTGTTTTAAGAATTTTGGTCGATGCGCTTGATCAACGTTATCGATAGGAATTTCCTAAACGCTTTGATGTGACAATCAGACATGATATATTGACTTGTAAATTGTAAATTTTTCTAGAAATATTTTTACATTGAAATAATTGTGATTTTGAAAGCTTTAGCTTTTCAGGAAAGAAAATTATTTGAAAGAATTCTTTTTCGCTGCTCTTATTCTTGTGATTCCTGAAGGGGAACAAAGACTTTGCTATTTGTGCCAATACTAGTCGTGTTGGTTTGGATGTCGTTCTCTTGCAAAGGAGAACGTGCTATCACTTGTGCTTCTAAATCATTATAGCTTATCGAGACTAGATATGCCACTTATGATCTGGTGCTCTCGGCTATTGTTTTTGCTTTTGGAATTTGGCATCATCATATTTGGATGAGAAATTTGTTCTCTACCTCAATCATAAATCTTTGGAATATTTATGTTCTCTTAAGGAACTTCATGTTGACTTGAGTTCCTAGCATCTTATGATCTTGATATTCTTTTTATTCCCGAAGGGGAAATCGTGTTGCCAATACATTTCGTCGTAGGCAATAAGGTGTTGATTCTTTGATGATGTCGGAATGAAATCATCTTTTTACCAAGTTCATCGGGCGTTTTGGTGTACTTCGTTTTATTGAGTTTCATCTCATTTCTTTTATGGTCTAGCGTCCGATGTTCTTTGATTGTGTTCGGTTCATTGGACGTACCGTTTTTGTACTACGTCGTGTCCCGAAATCATTCGGGCTTCGGTTCATTGGACGTACCGTTTCTGTACTGCGTCGGTGTTCCGAATTATTTGAGCTTTGATTCATTGGATGTACCGTTTGTACTACATCAATGTCAGTGTTTTTGATTCATTGGATGTACCGTTTGTACTACATCAATGTCTTTGCTTTTTGATTCATTGGATGTACCGTTTGTACTACATCAATGTATTTTCTTTTTGGATTCATTGGGTGTACCGTTTGTACTACATCAGTGTCTTTGATTCATTGGATGTACCGTTTGCACTACATCAATGTCTTTGCTATTTGATTCATTAGATGTACCGTTTGTACTACATCAATGTCTTTTCGTTTTGGATTCATTGGATGTACCGTTTGTACTACATCAGTGTCTTTGATTCATTGGATGTACCGTTTGCACTACATCAATGTCTTTGCTTTTTGATTCATTGGATGTACCGTTTGCACTACATCAATGTCTTTGCTTTTTGATTCATTGGGTGTACCGTTTGCACTACATCAATGACTTCGCTTTTTGGTTCATTGGACGTACCGTCTTTGTACTACGTCGGTGTTCCAAATTATTTGAGTTTCTAGTTTCTCTAGCGTACTGTTATTATACTACGTCGTTGCACCAGCTCAATTTTCTGATATTCATGACGTTTTCCACGTCTTTTAACTATGGAAATGCTTTTATGTTTCCGATTTTTATTCTTGAGCCCGGTGTTATTGAGGGGATTGAAGTTTCACCAAATTTGACTTTTGAGCAACATTCTATTCGCATCATTGCTTTGGAGGTTGAGCGCCTTCGATATAAAGATATTCTTTTTGATAAAAGTTCAATGGTTCTCAAATCCTAAGGATTGCTCTTGTGAAATCTTGAGAATTCATCGAACGAAAACTTTCGGATTTACTCCTTCGTGCTGTTTATGGTGGACTTCTTGATTCAAAATTTTCTTTTGTGTTGATATGCTTCCACGGTTGTTACTATATATTTCCTTCTTAATTATTGCGAGGACGCAATTTCTTTAAGGAGGGGAGTCTGTAACAACCCGCATATTTATCGATTATATATTTAAATATTTTATTTAAATATTTCACCGTTCATCGGATTTTGGTCCGAAAAGCTACTTTGTGCAAACAGTCGAATTGGGACTCGAGACCACCCCCATTGAGTTCAAAATGACGTTTGCGACCTTTTTGAGTATAAGCTTCGATATGTTTGGAGTAAGTCGAATTTTGACCTTTTTCACTTAGGGCTTTGGTTTGGGCTGAGCCCATTAACCCCACTTATGTATTCAGTCCCAACCCCCTCTCCTCTTCATTACTTCATTCTTCATTTCCTAATACTCAAGCTTTTATAATAATGGTGGAGAAGAGTGGAAATTAAAACTCCAAGCCCTAGTTCCATAGCAAAATCCAAGTTCTTGCTCCAAAATCTATAAGAACCCATTGGTAAGCATCTCCTTCTTCTTCTCCAACTCATTCTCTCTTTGATTTCTGAAATTTGCTAAACCTAAATTTAGGAATGTTCTTCTTTTGAGTTGAGAATCAAGCTTCTTGAGTTGGATTTGAAGTGTGGTTGATTCCCCCTTTGCTTTCAAGCTTCTTCTTCAATTGTTTGGGTTCAAAGGTGAGATTTTAATCTCACATCTTAGTCTATGATTATCTTCGATTGTTAGGTATGAATTCCTAACGCTTATTCGTGTGCATTTGCTTTTGGTTTGGATTTATTTGGTGAATATTCCAATTTTTAGTGTTTTGAGTTCAATTCTTTAAAAATCATAACTTTGATGTTTGAACATGTTTTTGGTGATGCATCGAGGAGCCAATAGGGCCGGGTAGCCGTTAGGCCTAATTCCCTAGCATCCGTGCTCGTTCGGTTGCGAATTGGTGGTGGTTGCACATCAATTAAATGGGCATCAATTTGCAGAGCATCAGGTTCGGCCGACCGAACCCCTGGGCCGGTCGACCGACCTGCTATTAAAAGTGCAGTTTGCACTTCCCTGTTTCTGGTTCGGTCGGCCTGCTGCAGGGCTCGGTCGACCGACCTGATGTCCCGAGAAATTTTCAAAACAGGGTCCGGTCGACCGAGCTCTGTAGCCGGCCGACCGACCTGATGCAATTTTGCCTATTTTCGCCTAGTTGCTTGAATTTCCAACTTTAATCGATTCGTGTTATTTCCTATTTGTTGTTATCATCTATTATGATTTTGATGACTCTTTTTAGGTATTTTTTAATATCCATTTCGATGGATCCTTTATCGATTTCTTTGGATTTTATTCACGTCTTCGTAGGTTAATTTTAGTGATTGATTGTTTCTACAATCAAGTTTGTGATTTGTCACTTTAAAAATATAAAGGTTTCTACATTAATAGTAAATATCAAAACCCTTTTCTTCAAAACGGTTTCAACTCTATTTTCAATTAAAAAGCTCGTTTCCTAAACCGTTTTCCAACCTATTGTTATATACAAACCTTTACCTCACTCGTATGAGAAATCTAATTAAACGACTTAGTAAAACAAGTGGTATGAAACGCTTGCGTTTACTTCGTCGGCTAATTCTTGGACTTGTTCGATTGAATCTCTTGTGACAATTTTCTAGTGGAGATCTACAATTTGTTCGCAATATTTAAGTTAAGATAGTGGTTATGGGACATGATGCTAAACTCATATATTTACCAGCTTATTGTAATTGACACTTCTTGATGATCGTTGACGGTCATTTTTGTGGTTTAGACTAGCAATGTGCGATGTCTCTTTGTCCGTATGGAGGACCGTACCTCATTTTATTGAGCTTCGTCTCATTTATCGCATGGGTCGTACCTATTTAGGTGCGTCGATGTTTGATTACTTTGAGGAGCTTTGGCTCGTTTGGAGGAGCTTCGGCTCGTTTGGAGGAGCTTCGGCTCGTTTGGAGGAGCTTCGGCTCGTTTTGTGATACACGTGTTGGGAGTTTTTATGCTTCCGTTCTAGTGACAGGCCTCTTCCCCCTTTTTGTGATTTTTGGATTTCTATTGATGATTTCTAGAATTTGTGTTCCACCAATTTTCGCGATTTTCATTGATAAGTTCTATCAATACTTGTGCATTGGTGAATTTGTGTGTCATTGACTTTTGTGATTGACATTGATATAATTGTCAATATTTATGGATTGGAGAATGAATATAGAGTATGACATTCTTTTTTATCTTTGAGAAGATTCTTGTGATATCAACTAATTTTTGGTTGATTTGTTACATACTTATTATAGTATGGCCTGGTGGTTATCATACTTTTTTTCCGTCATATCTCTTATTCTATATCATGTCATCTGATATTTATAGCTAGACTGATCCGTTTATTATTATTTTTATTAAATAATACTCGGGTCAGACCGAGATGTTACAGGTGCTTCTGCTTGACTTTACATCCGGGATTACCTTCTTGACTTTTGGTTAACTACTTAGATTTGTAGTTTTTGGTTGTATGCATTTGAGATATAGACTCCATGATGTATACTTATTCTTTTGTGTAGTTCTTGTAACTATTCTTTTGTGATATTGTGGATCTTTATTAGACCGCTACTCTGATATACACTTAGTGCAATATTCATATCTATTTCCGTCTTTGTGATATGAACTATCTGTGACTGATTTGTGTTATGTTTATTTCTATATTTGTTTCCAAAGATTTTATATAGCCACTGTGTGATAGCTTTGAGTTTGTATCTGTATGTCGGATTTCCTCTTGAGATGAAAAGTTATATTTTTACTATTTGACATATCGGTGCTCGCACAAAGAAATTACACGGATGGTCGCTCCTCAACAGCCTTATTCTCCGTGCTAGTTGACAGCATTACTTCATAGTGTTCTTGGCTAGCGTGGGTATAGAGGTGGGGCGTCACAAGAGATAAAGGTACTAGATATTTATCAATTCCGGCTTGCAAATGGGAACACACTCTTTCAATTTTTCTAGCTTTGTATTGTGATCCTTGATTTCTACGTCGATGTGATATACCTAAGACTAAACTATTTTTTTCTTTAAAATTTGCAACTCATGAGAAATCTATTCAACATGTTCCATGTTTTTAATTTTCTCATTCAATTCATTTACTCTTTAACAATGGGATTTTATTGATGATTCAAGTTCATTCAACGTCGCATGTGCAAGGTCTAACTGATTTGTGATATTTTGGAGTAGCTCGTTGACTAGCTGAAGAAGAGTTACCTTAAAAAAGAACTACAAGATTATTAGAATAAGATAGTTAGCACTTAACACAACTTAGAAAAGATATCTTATAGACTGTTGATAAAAGGGAAATTTAGGAATTGCAATCAGAAAATTACAAACTTTAATAAAAACGAGTAAATCCATTTGGTATAAAAATATTTGAACTGATGTTGAAACTAGAAAAAGAAAGAAATTGATGACATACACATGGCTCCTAGGACCATATACTTGGATCTAAAAGGTTCAATTTTCAACTTCAAGTTTCACTTGAAAAGGTGTTAAAATTCGTAATACATCGATATGTATGGCACCCACTGGGTAGCATACCAAGTGCAATATACATACATACATATACATAAACAAATACATACATGCATACACACACATATATATGTATATGTATACATATGTATATATGTATAGTATTTAGGTTGCACTATTTTGGTAATTTATTTTATATTGCATGTTTTATTTTATAATTTTTTTAGTTGTTGATATATATGTACATACGTACATATATATATATCTATGTGTATGTGTGTGTGTATATATATCAAACTATGACATATAATACTACAATCTAGATCATACAGCAGCTTATCAAAGTAAAAAACATATATAAAAGCAAAAAACATTATATAATGAGTGATTATATTTATTATTCAAAACCACAATAAAATTATATTTGCATCCTAGGAAAATAAATTTTTAAGCAAAAATACTAAATGGTTTGTAAAAGCCCTGTAATTGGTTCATTGAGATCTTCATAATGCACATGAAATAATAATTAGCATCTTAAGGTAAGGTAATACATTAAATGCAAAACCAAAGAAATGTATATATGTGTTTTGAGAAAATTGCAGAAATATAATTTACTTTTAAAATTAATTGCTGTATTCAAGTATAGAAAATTCTGTAATAATTTTTTTATCCCCAAATAAGGCGTTCATTATGGCATGCCTTTCATAATTAAGCCAAAATACAGTTTTTTGCTTAATTCCAAAAGCTTTAATGTTGCTGGTCCGGTTCTACCAAAGTTTCAAGATGATAATTCCCTTTCAAAAGGTCTTAGTTCCACTTGAAAGAGCTATTGGGATAACAAATGGTGCATTGTTAAATCAATGGCTTTGCATTTCATCGTGTAGTCATTTTACCTTAGGTGTGTGTATTAAGCAATTATACAAGAATGTGATGCCAATTTTATAAGATTGGTTGTAAAAATGTACTTTGTTTATTGCAAATCATAGTTTGGAATAAGTAAAAAAGACTAAATGCTCTTGAAAATCAAAAATAGCATTATGTGGGTTGAATCCATACACCAGCATAAAGTTAGGCATGAATGATGCATTGTTCGATCAATGACTTTGCATTTCACTATGGGGTCGTTTTAAACTAGGTTATGTATAATTAAGAAAATATACAAGAATGCGATGCCAAATTTATAAGATTGATTGGATAAATGTATCTTGTTCATTGCCAATAATATTTTGGAATACGTATAATGGACTAAATGCTCTTGATAATCAAAGTGGCTTGAATTCATACAATAGCCCAAAGTAACACGATCTACTCAAACAATGTCTATGCATCTTATTTATGTATAAGTGTTTATATAAATAAATGAAATGAAAAATAGTTAGATTTAACCTTAATTTCTTCCATTCTTCATTAAGCTCAGTCTGATGAAGAACTAGCACATTAGAGTATGAATATTGTAAGATGGAGAAAGGAGAGTGTAGTTAACACTCCCTTGAAATAATGAAATAATTTTCATTAAGAAAATGTGTATTAGACCTATAATAACAGAAAATAAATGATGCACAAAAAGTCTAGCATATTTTATACAGCTGAATGCATTTTACGTACAGGATATTTTATACAACTAAATGCATTTTATGTACAGTAATAGGAAAGATGAGCTTGCATAAATTATGAGCATTTTTCAAAGATGAAACAACCAAACATTTCTACTCAAATTTTTTCTTTCGATATTTTGAACTCTAGTTTTAAACATGCAATAATTATACAATTCATTATCAGCCAAAAAATGTAAAATATGCTCCCCTTAAATTTGTCTTTACCATTTTCAGAATGCAAAAACTCTCTGCTTTTTTTCCTCGGTCATAATAACACTTGGATCTTCAACATAAATCTACAAAACAATATTCCAAAAACGTAGTCAGAGAAAGGAAACAAAAATTACGCAAAAGATATCCTTCAAATGCGTAACAAACAAAGCATATAGAAGTACTGGGATAGAATTTATTTGGAAGATTGGACACAACAAAAGGGGACAATTACAAACAACAAAAATCTTAAGTACTATGTATAAAAGATTTTAGGAAAAATCCCTTCTAATAATTGGTCTAAAGGAATAAAAAACCCAATGCAGTGGAAAACAACTAGATCGTGATTGTAGTGAGATGATACAAATAGAGGTAAACACCAAAAAAGACAGTCACGGATCTATGCAATGCAGAAAAATAAATAACACCAATATTTATAGTGGTTCCACTATAACGAGGCAGTGTACATCCACTCGGAGAGAGGAGATTTTATTAATCACTGAAAGATTAGAGTTAAAAGATTGATTCACTTTTGGAGTCCATATATAAGAAAAATTAACAATATAGACAAAATTCTAAAGAGTTTCAGCTCTTTAGGATGCCTCTAAAATTGGTTGAAATTAGCTCTCTAAAATTGGTTGAAATTAGCTCTCAATTTTGACTGTCATTGTTGTCCAGAAGCTCCTCTATTTATAAAGTGGAGAAATGAGGAGGGATAGCTGCTATATAGCAGTACTAGAGTTTAGTTCGACAAAACACCGAGCAAAAATTTGGACCGGCATTTCCCCTATTGGAGCGGCATACTCAAATAGCGAACGAAATATTTCGTTCGGCATGCCCAATTGCCGCTCCAAAATTATCGGACGAAAGAATTCGTTTGGCACTTCCACTTTACCGAATTAAAACCCTAGCTACCGAACGAAGCTTCCTTTTCTCACCGCTCCAAATTGCCAAACGAAGCTTTCTTTTCTCTCCGCTCCAAATTGTCAAAGGAAGCTTTCTTTTCTCTCCGCTCCAAATTGCCGAACGAAGCTTCCTTTTCTCATTTTCATGTTGCTCTTGCTCCAGCTAGGTTTTAAGCTCCGTGACTTCTTCTTCCTCCATTCGACAAAATTTTGGAGCTAGGGTTTTGTCTCTTGAATTCAGGTATCATATTCAACAATCTTCACCTTGATACCACATTCCAAGCAAGCCTTCCAACTTCATCTACACCTTCATGCTCCAAGCAATGGATACTTACCCGATGAGCTTTGGCAATGCCATCACCCATTACACTATGTCAACGAACTCCAATAGCTTCGGCAATTCCATCACCCATTACACCATATCAACGAATTTCGGCAAGGCCACCACCCGTCAACAAAGTGTTTTAAGTACCCGGTCCATGTAGAACCTATCAATCTCCACCATGAAAACAAACGTCTTCATGAACCATATCAACTCTCCCCCCATGACACCTAGCACTTTATTAAGCGAATCAAGTCCGAGCAATGCTCGAACTTAGCAACGACTTGGTAAACATGTCTGCTGCATTCTCCTTTATGTGAACTTTCTAAAGATGAACTAGGTTCTCTTTACTCATCAAGACAAAGAAAGACTCTCTCACCTCAATATGCTTCGTCCTCGAGTTGAATGCCAGATTTTCAGCTAAGTGAATTGCACTCTGACTATCATAGTACACATTCACGCCGTCATATACGAAGCCCAAATCACACAACAGTCGTCTTAAATAAAACACTTACTTAGCTGCTTCAACCGCAGTTATGAGCTCTGCTTCTGTAGTGGACAAAGCCACAATCGTCTACAACCTCGCTCTCCAACGAATCGCTATCCCACCAATAGTGAACACATATCCGATGGTTGACTTCCTTCAATCTCTATCACCGGCACAATCAGAATCACAAAATCCAACCAAGCTGAAATCTCTTCCTCTGCCGCCAAAGACAAGTCCATGGTTTTGAGTTCCTCTAAGGTATCTGAAGATACACTTCACTGCTTCCTAATGCGTATTTCTTGGATTTTCCATGAACCTACTCACCAATCCAACAGCCTGTGCAATGTCAGGTCTAGTGCAAACAATGGCATACATCAAGCTGCCAACTGCACTTGTATATGGGACCTTCATCATATAAGCCTTGTCCTTTTCTAAGATCGGAGAGCCTTTACTAGAAAGCTGTATGTGCAAAGGCATCAGTGTGTTGATTGCCTTTGCCTCTTCCATGCTAAACCGAGCAAGCACCTTTCGAATGTACTCCTTTTGAGTGAGGCTCAAAAGTCCTAGCTTTCTATCCCTTCGGATTTTCATACTTTAAATTTTCTTTGCTTCTCCAAGGTCCTTCATTTTAAATTCCGCTTTTAACTTTCGCTTTAAACTATCGATTTCAGCTTTATACTTAGAAGCAATCAACATATCATCCATGTACAAGAGAAGGTACACCCATCAACCATTCTTTAAATGCTTGAAGTATAGACAAGCATCTTTGATGCTACGATCAAAACCAAGTGAAAGCATAAAAGACTCAAACCTCTTGTACCATTGTCTGGGCGACTGTTTAAGTCCGTACAAAGACTTCTTCAATTTGCAAACCCAATTTTCTTTCCCATCTACAACAACTTCTAGCAGCTTCATGTAGATGGTCTCATCCAAGTCTCCGTGCAAGAAAGCGGTTTTCACGTCCAGTTGTTCTAGCTCCAAGTCATGAGCTAGGATGAAAGCGATCAAAATACCGATGGACATATGCCTCACGATTGGAGAGAATATATCATCGTACTCCAATCCTTTTCTTTGTGAAAACCCTTTAGCAACTAGTCTAGCCTTGTATCTCCCATCACACTTCACCTTGATTACCCATTTGCAACCTATGGCTCGGCTTCCTTGAGGAGGTGGTACCAAATCCTAAGTCTTGTTCTTCTTCAAGACTCTAACTCCTCTTCCATAGCGAACATCCACTTTGAACTGTCACATGAATTCAAAGCTTCATCAAGGTCAAGCGGCTCTTCATGAACCACATGTATGGCACAGTCAAACTGATCACCAAGGCTAAGGTTCGTAAACTGCCAATCACCATACCTTTTGGGCGGCTTAATTGTCTAATGACTTACCCGGGTAGGTACTGATTCGCCTAAACTCCTTTCAGCTCCACCGTGAACTAAACTACCTCTAGATTCATGCACATCACCAGCACTACTAGAAGGTACCTGTGGACTATCCTGTGATGTTTCATCAACTGCGTTTTCCTCGACAACATCAACAACAACTCTACTATTTGGCTGGAATACGGGAACTTCCTCCATCTCCTTAGGCTTATCAGAATCTTCTAATGTGGTAGGTATCTTTTCCTTTGGATTTATAATAACAGACTGATCATAACATGTCTGGAATGAGCAATCTTCCAATCAATAGGATTCCAAGTTCGATACCCTTTGATACTATCGGTGTATCCCATTAGTATGCCCTTGTATACTATAGCCTCCAACTTATCATCACCTGTACGGTGAACATACACAGGACAATCAAAAATTCGAAAGTAACCAAGATACACTGATTTACCTCTCCACTTCTCCTCTGGAATCTTCCCATCTATGGCTGAGCACAGAATTCGATTTACGATATGCGCCGCACCTGATAAAGCCTCATCCCAAAAGTCTCTAGACAAGCCCACCGTCAATCTCAAACAACGACCCTTCTCTATTAGAGTCATGTTCATCCTTTCTACAACCCCATTGGATTGCGGATCTTCGGGTGTAGTGAAATGTTTTTGAATACCATGCTATCTACAGAAATCGAGAAACTCCATAGAGACAAATTCACCACCATTATCAGATCTCAGTACCTTCAAACTAGAACCAGATTGGTTCTCAACAAGTTCTTTCCAGTATTTGAACTTCTCAAAACTTTTTGATTTGGCCTTCATCACATACACACATACTTTCAGAGAAAAGTCATCAATGAAAAGATAAAATACTTTGCTCCTCCAAGAGAAGGAGTAGCAACCGGTCCCCAAACATATGTATGCACGTACTCAAGTACTCGCCTCGATCTATAGAGTCCAACTCCAAAATATACTTTAGTTTTCTTGCCTAACACACACTCCTAGTAAAAGTCCATCTTGTCGAAGCTTTCTTCTTTGATCATCTTCCGTCTTCGAAGCAACTCTAAGCCCTTCTCTGAAATATGACCCAGCTTGAGATGCCAAAGCTTTGTGGCACCCATGCACGAGAACTATCTACTCCAACACATGACTTTCTAAGAACTGTGGTTCCTTTCAACAAATACAGATTTCGAAACACATCTCCTTTTATAAGAACTATTGCACCTCTCGAAACCTTTAGGCTAACCTTCTCGATAGTTACCTTGCATCCCAAAGATGCAAATTGTCCTAAAAAATTAAGGACTACCGAAGAACTGGAATATACGGGACACCTGTCAAAGTGCGTATCACTCCGTCAAACATCCTGGTCCTTACTGTACCTTCACACATTACTCTACAGCTAGCATCAATATCTATAAGAATAGAGCTTCCCTCTTGTCCAATGAAAGAACTGAAGTAATCCTTATTAGGCGTCATATGGAAAGACGCCCCCGAGTCTAGCACCCAATGGTCTAAGACGTCCGATACTGCTGTAGACAACACATCGTTAGATACAGAATTCTCCACCGCAAATGATGAAGGGCCGTCTTCTTCCTTTTTCCTAAAATTTGGACAACCTTTTTTCAATGACTAAGTTTCTTGAAGATAAAGCACTTCCCATCCTTAGACTTTCCTCTTCTACCATTACCAGGCTTTCTAGAATTGGAACGCCCTCTATAGTGCAAATTCTTCTTATCTTCCCTATCTCTTTCAACAAACAGGTCGTGAATACTACTTCCACCTCTACTTTTTTCACTTATCTCCTTCATTCGATCTCTCAAGCCCTCAAATAGAAGGCCTGACTCTACATCTTCCACTGTCAATGTGTCTCTAGTGAAGATAAGGCTGTTAACGAAACCTGCGTAACGCTTCAGAAGAGAATACAAAAGAATCATTGCCATTTGCTCCTCATCCATCTTTGAATCAACAGTCTTCATCTTCATTACGAGATCATCAAAGAAATTAAGATGTTCCTTCACTGAAGTACCCTCTCTCATCCGCATGGTGAAAAATGCTTCAGCAATATCAAACGGTTAGTCAGAGATTTCTTCCAGTAGAGAATTTCCAGCTTGGTCCAAATGTCCCTAGTAGTGGTCTCACTGCTAATCTTTGAGATGACATTCTCTCATATAGCTGGCTATAAAGCAGTAAACGCCCATTTCTCCATCTCATTCCTTTCCGCGATTGAGATGTCAGTTGTCAACTCCTTAGGGGCAAACACTACTGGATGGACTTCATTCCCTATTAGAACAGCCTTCATCCTCCTTTGCCACTTCTCGAAGTCTTTATCCCCATTCCATTTCTCAATTGCCAGCTGTGATCCTGACGTGATATACATCTCTCTAGTATAGGGTCTTGTAATAACTGGAGTCACTTCATCTCCTGCCATATCATCTAAACTCCTCAATAAACCTTGCAGCTCTGATACCAAACTGTTGGGGAAAATCCCTTCAGATGATCAGTCTATGGGAATAAAAAACCCAATGCAGCGGAAAACAACTGGATCGTGATTGTAGTGAGACGATAAAAAAAGAGATAAACAACAGAACAGACAGTCACAGATCTATGCAATGCAGAAAAATAAATAACATCAGTATTTATAGTGGTTCCACTACCACGAGGCAGTGTATGTCCACTTGGAGAGAGGAGACTTTATTAATCACCGAAAGATTAGAGTTACAAGATGGTTTCACCGTCGGAGGCTATACATAAGAAGAATTAACAATACAAACAAAATACTACTGAGTTTCAGCTCTCTAGGATGGCTCTGAAATTAGCTAAAATTAGCCCTCAATTTCGGCTGCCACTGTTGTCCAGAAGCTCCTCTATTTATAGAGTGGAGAAATGAGGAGGGGTAATTGCTATATAACTGTAACGACCCGCCTTTCATTCCGTAGAAAGATGCATCATTGAAAAAATAGAATGAGATAGAAAAGAGAAAAGATAGAAAAGAAAGAACTAAACAACATTAGAATCTCACAACGGAACGAATAAATTATATTATATCACATAAGATATTACATAGTATCATATACATCAGAGTTATATAGTTTATACATCACAAACTAGACAGTTATAAACACCTGTCTAGTCATTACAACTCAAGTACATCACAGAAATATAGATGGATCCACTATATATCTACACGCTGAAGCCTCCTGCTCCAAATCTCCTCTAGAATTCATCAAATCTAACCTGAATCCCTTGGATACTCGTAAAAATTTGAGTACCCAAGAGTTTAATAAAGCTGAAAATAAACTCCGGGTCAGACATGGGTCTGGTGTGAGTAAACGGGTTAAAGTTGCTTAACTTTGAAAATCTTTGGAAACAAAAAGTATCTCGTAAGTCTTCCCGCACATAAACACGAGAAAGTTTTTACCTTACGATAACCAAAAAAATTGATAGGAAATCCAGTTATATTATAATAGGGTCTAGGGTTTTCATGCAAAATACAGAAATTGCTGGAATGCTTACATCTCACGTTCCAACATAGTTGGGCATAATCAAAACATACGCCTCTTATGGAAGATTGGATTCCATACAATGGTAGGGCTACTGGGGTACCGCCCATCACAGTATGTGGCCTAGATCACCGTACCGAGGATCTCTCCCGATCCCCTGCAACACAAAGCCGGAACCATCCCTTACTGGATAGTCCCGAACAAGACAACCCCGCAGTTGTCATGACCAACTGCCCACACAGCCGAATAAAAAGGGACCACTAGACAGGGGTAAATCTCGTCCTACTTGGTTGCTACCCACTTAGCCTTGCTGCACCTCCCCTGTTTTAACCATTCCCGGCTGATGAGGTTTGAGACTACGATTACCTTTATAGAACACATCTATCTTAGAATGCTCATCGTCCTCTTTATGATGTTCTGAAAGCATTCAATCCATACAAGTCCATTCCAGGTTCGAACGAAACCGATGGTACTATCTCGCTACACTCATTTTGGAATCACCCTCAGAGTTAATGACAATAGCCCTTGCACTTTGAATCTTCATCTTGATCTCCACTTGAGATTTCACGACCTAGTGTTTAATTTGGACCGATGTGTTTTTGGAATTCCAAATCTGGAAATCCGATCCCGGTCTCACAGAAATCCAAAACGCCGTCTTAATGTCCAAGTTGTTCAAGTTTAAACAATTTAATTCAATTGAATACATTAATTCACACAACATCTTTCATAGATAAATATCACACATTTATCACAGATATATCCAATATCACATCACAGAATATCACAGATTATCATTCAATAGATATCAACCAATCTAGACATTCTACTCAAACAATCATCCATAAACAGGAATTATTAATCCAAATTATAATTAATTTAATCAACTTAAATTAAATTAATTATTTGAGAATTAATCACATAATCCAGCTTAATCAATCATTAATTAATTACAAACCATTTAATTAATGAATCATTCTTTAATTACCTTATAACCCAATTAATTAATCTTTAATTACAGATTAATTATCCTTTAATTATTCTCTTAATTAATCATCCTTGATTAATTATTTTTTATTACATTAAGTAATTAGCCTTTAAAATAATTACACAAATGAATTATTCTTTAATTATTTATATTAATTAACTTTTATTTACTCTCTTTAATTAATTAACTATAATGAATTACATTGATCCTTAATTAATTATATTAATTAATTATACAATAAGCACTTCATTGATTAATTAATCTCATTCATTAATTAACTAACCCTTTAATTATTCTCATTAATTACATTAATTAATTATCTTCTAATTACTTCTATTAATTAGTCACTCTTTTAATTAATTCCATTTAACAAGAAATCTTTTACTTAATTACATTCTTTAATTACTTACATTAATTAAATTAAATCCTTGATTAATTACATTAATTAATTCTTTAATTAATTACACTGAGTAATTAACCCTTAATTACTTCCACTAAGTAATTATCCTTTAATTACCTTCCATCAAGTAATTTCCCTTTCATTTATTACATCCAGTAATTATCCATTAATTACTTACACTAAGTAATTACACTTTATTAATTACATTAAGTAATTATACTTAACAAATCATCAAGTAATTCTCTTTAATTAATTAACTAATTAATTAACTTTAATTAACCATATTAATTTAATTAATTACATGAGTAATTAGTTTCTTTAATTACTTCATTAAGTAGTTACCCTTAATACTCCTTCTAATATTAAGTAATTAACCTCTAATTACATCCATTACTTAATTATTCCTTAATCCTTTGATTACTTAGATTAATCAATCCTAAATTAAGTAATCAACTACCTTTAATTAATTACACAAATTAATTTATCTTAGTTTAATATCCTAATTAATCATCTTAGTTAATTGAGTAATTATACCTTAATTAATTTAATTAGTAAACTTGATTAAATTAAGATAACCCATTTACTACATTAGACTCTTACCTACCATTTAAATTAAATTTAAATTTAAATTTAAAAGCTTGAATTTGGTTTATACAAAATCATCATCTTTTAATTTATTAAAGTTAAATACCTTTCACTTTAAACACATTTCAATTTCATCGATTACATTTTACTTGAAAACATTAAGGGACAAATTACAAAAATTTGTTTAATGTAATATTTATATAAACCAAAATTATTTTTAAAACAAAATTTAAAACTTTGAAAATATATTATTTTAAAACTTAAACTTGTTTAACATCATTCTCTAAACTCAACATTACATACATCTTTAAAAACTGGTTAAAAACTTTGTTTAAAATTTAGCTTTGCTTTAAATTTTGAAACTCATTTACAGTTTAAAAATTTGGACAAGTTTAAACCCTGGAAATAAAACGTTCCCGAGCAAAAATAACAAACCCACGAGACAGCCATCGAGCAACACTCGCGTGCTTTTTCACCGAGACACTATCAATAAAAACTTCGAAAAACCCTAGGCCAAAACCCTTCTTCCCAATCCACAAAACTCAGACTTGAACCAGAGTATCACACGTGCACGTGTACCCCGCAACCATCGAACTCCGACCATCTCTACGACCCTCTACACGTCGCTGACACTCTCATCGGCCCTCACGACCACTCAGATCACCCAAAACGCCCGAGGAAAAAAATTGAGCACTCAAATCCATAGCATCTTAAAACTCGACCAATACAAACCCATGCCGATGGTGAACTACGCCACCAGAACTCAAACTGCTTTGACCATGGTCGCTTCTCGAACCACTGAATCCATTCCCCCTATGCGATCCATCCTGGTGCGCCACCGTAGCCGTACCACCCTCGTCAAACCCGACCACCAAAACTTACCACAAAACCCTACTTCCTTCTCCCTTGACCACCACGGCCTAAGATAAAATCAACCATTATTTTTCTAGAGACTCCTGACACCCCGGCCACCTCCATGCCAAACCACGATCATCCTATCGTCGTCGAACGACAGAAATCGACCAAAATCCCAAAAATGAGCAACTCACCAATTCTCGTCAAATGCTAGTTTAAAAATCAGAAAATTTATACCAAAATTCATGATTCGTTTACATGAATTAGGATCCAAAGTCCAAAGATGAAAACACAGACATTAATTTTCACTTATATTTTGATTTTTGTTGTAATCTTAAATTTACAGAATATTTATTAAATATAAACACTTAAGATTATTTTTAAAACAAAATTTCCTTGTTACAATCAATTTCTTTTCAAAAATCAAAGTCTAATAGTGATTCAATTGGAAGATAGAAAATTTTCTAATTGATCTTGAACCAGAAATTCAACAGAGACCTATATTCTAGCATATACAGGCATTTTTCCAATACATAGCAGCATTTTAAACCAGATTCGAGTTGAACATGCATGCACACACATTTACATCATTATCACACAGATATATTAGCACCAAAGATTTACTTTTAAATGTTTACTCACCTCTTCTGGAAACAGAGAGAGATCTATGTTTTATTCATGTTTTCTGGAGCTGTTTCCTGATCTCGATTTGATCGAGCATTTTGAATTGATTGTTTGTTTAAGCACTGGCACTTGAATCCTTTAAGTTGAGTTTGCTTGTTGATTGAAACTTTTGTTTGTTGAATTTGCTGTTTGATCCAGAGAACTTGCACTTATCTTGATTAAAGTTTGTTTTAATTTTGTTAATATTTTTAAGAAGAAGAAAGAAAGAGAGTACAGAGGAAAATTTTGAACTGGAAGTTATAAAACAGGTTTTGCTTCTTTTTAACATTGTTGTATTCTAAATTTTCTTTAAAACAAGGTGTGGCCACTTGTTAACTTAAGTTGTGGAATGTTTACAAATGTCTTTGCATGACATTATGATTATACAAATGTCCAAAAGCAATATTATATGAATAACAAATGTTTTAATCCCTCTTTTTGAATTAATTACTTATATTTACAAATGTTTTAAATCATTATTAAATTAATTTCTTATATATTATATTAACATGTTTATGTTTACTTCCATTTATGTTTTATTTACATATATATTCAAAAATACATTTTCCAAAGCTAAATTTAAAAGAAAGAAAATTAAAAAGAAATGGACATTAAATTAAATCTTATTTTAAAGTTTAAACTAAAAATATTGTACTTAAATATATATATATATATATTTATATATATAAACTAAATTTATTTCAAGCACAATTTTTTTAAAAGAAAACAGATTAAACTTTTAATATAATATACTTTTTTAAGCTATTATATTTTTAAACAAAATAAATATTTACTTTAAGTGTTTTTGAAAATATAAGACAAATTTTTTTATAGCTTTTGAAAAGTTTTTATATTAAATTCAATCATAATCTTCCAAATCATAATATTCATATACATATATATATATTATAATTTGAAAATATTTTTATTAAATTGAAACCAAACTTCCTATTCATAATGTATATACACATATACATTATAAATAGAATACTTTTTTTTATTAGCTTTGAAAGATAAAATTTTATCAATTAAATGTTATTAACTTTGAAAAGATTAAAATTTGCCAATTTAAATTATTATTGTTATTAGTTTTGAAAAAATAATTAGTTAAATTAGATTATTAAATCAATATTGCACATTTAAAAATAATTATTAATGGAAATTATCAAACAAATATTGCCTAAAATTCCGGGACATCACATTCCTCCCCCTTAAAAGAATTTCGTCCTCGAAATTTAAAAGCAAAGATAATATAAAAATCCAATCAAAGGTTTTAATTTTTAAATAGCAAGCATATGTTATCAACCATATACTAGCAATCATAGCAGCCAATTCATCTAAACAAACAAATCTAACTATGCAGACAAAATTCTGGATAGAACTTCCTAGAGTTTCCCAGGTACAAACACCGGGATATTCGCTCTACCCAATCTAAACTAGCTACACTACTCTGATCCTGAGCTCCTATATCTAGATCTACAATCTGAACAGGATATTAAACCACGGACAAGTCCTGTTCAACTTCCAAATCTCCTGGGCTGCTGGTTCTAAAACCAGTGATGGATCATACACGTATTTCCTTAGAGATACATGAAATACATCGCGAATCCCAGCCATCCCAACTGGAAATTCAATCCTGTAGATCAAAGAACTTAACCTTGTGAGATTACAGAAAGATCCAATACACTTCTGAGCTAGCTTCTAGTCTTACCCAAATCTTCCAAATCTTATTGCTCTTACGATCGGAGAAAACTTATCCAAAATTAAATCTCCGACTTTGAATTCCGAATGAACTTCCTATAGAAATCCTCTAATCCAGAACAAACACAAACTTCCAAGGAGTCTGAGGTTGCTTCTATTCTGGAATAGTTGCTCCTTACTTCCGCTACACAACTCTGATCTGAAGAAGATGAGAATGCCGTTGATGAACACAAGCACAGACTTGTTCAACCCATCTTGGAAACATTGTCCATCAAATTCCATAAAATCTTGGTGACCTATCCGATTCGGTCATAAACACCACAACAAGAATCCTGCCAGAAACTAGATCCGATCAATCCCGGCTGCTTCACCAAATCCTTATTCTAGGAGTCCTCCTTCTACTAGGCTGAACCACCGGTATAGCCCAAGAACCAAGTCGATACATAACTCAATCTTCTGATGCAGATGCAAACCTTTGACTTCTTCAAAGATATCCGAAAAATCTCTGACAACTCTGATAACTTCTACCTCCTCTAGAGATGCCCTGATCCTAAACAAAAGATTACCCAAGAGAACACTCAACTATCGCAAGTCGCTTTTGCGATCCTACCCAAATCAATTCCCAAAGACACTGTTCTCTCTTTACCAATCAGAACAGCTTATTCTTAACCAATCCATTTAGGGTCCACTCTGCTACTTTTGAACTCTACCTCAAGGAAACTGCTTCCTCCTGATAGGAAGAATTCCCACTCTATGCTGCCACCGATGCCAACTACTTCTTATCCATAAGCTCTTCGATCCTCAAAACCATATCAACCATTCCACAAAGAGCCTTTGAGATGACAGACATCTCTCAAGAAACTCGGGCTCCAACCAAGCACAAACATCTTGCTGAACTGAGTCTCACACTCCAATATAGACAAAACTCCTTCCGACGGTTGCCAAGATACCATCACTTGCTTCAGCACTTCCGACTGATCCAAACTCTAGAAAATCCGCTCACACGAGCGCAACTAAACTTATACTTCAAAGATGGACTCCAAACCTTAAAAAGGTTTCCTTTAGAGATCGGTGAAATCCTTACACTATGCTGCAAAGCTTACTCAAGATGCCCAATACCGCCCTAGCAGATACACTTCCACCTTCAACACTCGAACTTGTTCTATTGGTAGTCGTGCTACACACACCACTACCCTCAACCAAAGAACTCACGTTGGCAAACCAAAATAGGTAACCCAACAAATTAGGTATACACACACACACAAGTACGCTCTCTCAGAAAGAAATCACTCCAAAGCCTAAGTATTTACTCAACCTAGCGCTTTGATACCACAATGTAACGACCCGCCTTTCATTTTATAGAAAGTCGCATCATTAATAAGAAAGAATGAGATAGAAAAGAGAAAAGATAGAAAAGAAAGAACTAGGCAACATCAGAATCTCACAGCGGAACGAATAAATTATATTATATCACATAAGATATTACACAGTATCATATACATCAGAATTATATAGTTTATATAACTATCTAGTCATTACAACTCAAGTACATCATAGAAATACAGATGGAACCACTATATCTACACGCTGAAGCCTCCTGCTCCAAATCTCCTCCAGAATTCGTCAAAGCTAACCTGAATCCCTTGGCTACTCGTAAAAATTTGAGTACCCAAGAGTTTAATAAAACAGAAAATAAAATCCGGGTCAGACATGGGTTTGGTGTGAGTAAACTGGTTAAAGTTGCTTAAATATGAAAATCTTTGGAAACAAAAGGTGTCTCGTAAGACTTCCCGCACATAAACACGAGAAAGTTTTTACCTTACGATAACCAAAATATTTGATAGGGAATCTAGTTATATTATAATAGGGTCTAGGGTTTTCAAGTAAAATACAGAAATAGCTCGAATGCTTACATCTCACGTTCCAACATAGTTGGGCACAATCAAAACGTACGACACTTATTGGAGATTGGATCCATACAATGGCAGGGCTACTAGGGTACCGCCTGTCATAGTACGTGGCCTAGATCACTGTACCAAGGATCCCTCCCGATCCCCTGCAACACAAAGCCGGAACCATCCCTTACCGGATAGTCCCGAACAAGACAACCCCGCAGTTGTCATGACCAACTGCCCACACAGCCGAATAAAAAGAGACCTCTAGACAGGGGTAAATCTCGTCCTACTTGGGTGCTACCCACTTAGCCTTGCTGCACCTCCCATGTTTTAACCATTCCCAGTTGATGAGGTTTGAGGCTACGATTACCTTTATAGAACACTTCTATCTTAGAATGCTCATCGTCCTCCTGATGATGTTCTGAAAGCATTCAATCCATACAAGTCCATTCCGGATTCGAACGAAACCGAAGGCACTATCTCGCTACACTCATTTTGGAATCACCCTCAGAGTTAACGACAACAGCCCTTTCACTTTGAATCTTCATCTTGATCTCCACTTGAGATTTCACGACCTAACATTTAATTTGGATCGATGTGGTCTTCGGAATTCCAAATTTGGAAATCTTATCTCGGTCTCACCGAAATCCAAAACACCATCTTAATGTCCAAATTGTTCAAGTTTAAACAATTTAATTCAATTTAATACATTTAATTCACACAGCATCATTCACAGATAAATATCACACATTTATCACAGATATATCCAATATCACATCACAAAATATCAGAGATTATCATTCAATAGATATCAACCAATATAGACATTCTACTCAAACAATCATCCATAAACATGAATTATTAATCCAAATTATAATTAATTTAATCAACTTAAATTAAATTGATTACTTGAGAATTAATCACATAATCCGGCTTAATCAATCATTACTTAATTACAAACCATTTAATTAATGTATCATTCTTTAATTACCTTATAAACCAATTAATTAATCTTTAATTATAGATTATTTATCCTTTAATTATTCTCTTAATTAATCATCCTTGATTAATTATTTTTTAGTACATTAAGTAATTAGCCTTTAAATTAATTACACAAATTAATTATTCTTTAATTATTTATATTAATTAACTTTTAATTACTCTCTTTAATTAATTAACTATAATTAATTACATTGATCCTAATTAATTATATTAATTAATTATACTATAATCACTTCATTGATTATTTAATCTCATTCATTAATCAACTAACCCTTTAATTATTCTCATTAATTACTTTAATTAATGATCTTCTAATTACTTCCATTAATTAATCACTCTTTTAATTAATTCCATTTAACAAGAAATCTTCAACTTAATTACATTCATTAATTACCCTTAATTAATTATTTTCAAAAATTAACTATTCTTTAATTACTTACATTAATTAAATCCTTAATTAATTACATTAATTAATTCTTTAATTAATTACACTGAGTAATTAACCCTTAATTACTTCCACTAAGTAATTATCCTTTAATTACCTTCCATCAAGTAATTTCCCTTTCATTAATTACATCCAGTGATTATCCATTAATTACTTACACTAAGTAATTACACTTTATTAATTACATTAAGTAATTATACTAAACAAATCATCGAGTAATTCTCTTTAATTAATTAATTAACTAATTAATTAACTTTAATTAACCATGTTAATTTAAATAATTACGTTGAGTAATTGATTTCTTTAATTACTTCATTAAGTAATTACCCTTAATACTCCTTCTAATATTATGTAGTTAACCTCTAATTACGTCCATTACTTAATTATTCCTTAATCCTTTGATTACTTAGATTAATCAATCCTAAATTAAGTAATCAACTACCTTTAATTAATTACACAAATTAATTTATCTTAATTTAATATCCTAAATTAATCATCTTAGTTAGTTAAGTAATTGTATGTAATAGTCTGCAAATCCGTACTCCTTGAATAGACAGTAATCTGTTGAATATGCGCTTTGTGCTATATGATTTTTGTTTGATGATAATAAACATATATACATTCATATAAATGTATTTGGTAATGTACTATTTTATTTTTCATAGTTTAAATAAATATTTGTTGAATAAAATTAAATTTCACAGAATTTGAATTTGAATTCAAACAAAACAAGTTAAACAGATTTTGAATTCAAACAGAAATTTTATTCAAACAAATATTTTGTATAGTATGTATTTGGTTAGATAAATATCTGTTGAATAAAATAAATTACACGGAATTTGAATTTGAATTCAAACAGAACAAGTTACACAGTTTTTTTGAATTCAAACGAATATTTTATTCAAACGAATATTTATTACAAACTTGAATAGTACAAATTCATGCTCTCACTATACATATACATTTTTGATTACAATCACATCACATTTACATTGATAACCTCACTACATATCACTCACACTCGTATTTTTGTCTTCAACTGCATTCTGGTTTGAATCCAGCATCTGAGCAATCTGCAAAAATATAAACTAACGCAGTAAAATTGAAAAAGAAATATTTTTGCAATTCAAAAATAAAATATGGTTTTTGAAAATAATATTTGCCTCAGTTATTTGGGTTGTTCGTCATCATTTAAATTTGAATTCATCATACACGAACAACTTGTGACATACACAGTATATCACTGTATATGCCACAAGGCCGTGCACACCGATATATACACTTGATAATGCTACAGGGACAGGTGAGCACAGGTCAAACCCAAATGCAAAGCCGGGTTCAACGCACGTGCAATATATTTAAAATCACGACACAAGCACAAGGTCAAACCCGAGCTGCAAAACTGGGTTCAACACAGGGCAGGTGCACAGTTACAACCAACTACATGCAAGAGGCAATAAAGACCAATCAGTAGCATGCTAACAAATTATCAAACTTCACAAGCAATGACCCGTGCAATGACCAAGAAATGACCAAACAAAGCCAGTTCAACAAAGATCAAGTCATGGAGTCGCAGTCACAATGAAACTGCAGTGGAAGTAATGATTGTAATGCAACACAGTGCAAGCAAAAAATGAAAGAGAACCAGGTTAATGCAATCTACAGCATAAACAAGACTTGTACACAAGGCATGGGGGCACTGGAGCATATGATGCAACTATAATGCAACAACACCATAAGTATACAAACATACCAGATCAATGAAACAGAATTCATCACAGTGAAACCAGACCACAAAGAAAAAGCAACAAGGAAAACAATCGATCAAGGCTACACACGACAATGTTCACAAATGCAAAAGAACAGTGAAGCATGTACAAACTGTAGTGAATACAGACAGTAAACCAAGCTTCAAAATAAACATCTCATGAATATAAGATGTCGAAGCCAGCAGCATCAATGCAATAAGCAACAGTATGCACCAGTCCAGGCTACGACATAGATGGAACTACAGGGATGAATACAAAATGACAGTACAAACAGTGACAGTGGCATATTGATACATGATCAATATCCAGTTACAACAAAGTACAAGTACAAGTCATAGCAATGCATGCAACAGGTCAGAAACAATTATGCAATAGTGAAAAACACAAGTCGAAGTGGTCAATGCACAAATGCACAAAATACCAACTGCAAATATCCAAAGCCACAGGAGAACAAGACACAGTACACAAATGCAAGTGCACAACTAAACTCGAGTGGAACAGAGAAGCTATGGTACAAGTGCAGTGACCAGAAACTCAAGCTTCAAAAAGCTACAGCAACAATGCAAATCATGGAAATGAAACAACTCCACTGACTCAAATGAACATACTGAACAACACAATCAAACTGCAACACAGCAAACACAAATGGAATGCAACAGTGAGGTTCAACATTATCAGAGAACATATGGAAGGGTACATAAAGCAAACAACAACACGAAGGCAACATGATCAAGAGTTCAGTGCCACAACAATCATGACAACAGCAATACATTATCATGAAGACCAAAATTCACAGTGAAGTCAAATATACACAAGTGTAGATGAACAGATTCAAGCCAAAGTCAAAAATAAATTATCAGTGTTCAACGTCAAAGATCATGGCCGTAGTAATGCAGAACCATGAGTCACGAAATCATAACAGTGCCGAGATTGCCTTGGCAATGAAGGAATATAACCAAGTCAAAGCCGGTGGTCATCACAAAATCCAACACGAAGTCAACCAGAGAAAATCACGAAATTGATTTTAAAACCGTGTCAACCAAGGAACCAAGTTTATACGATTATGAAAAAGTCAGAATCAATCTCAAACATTCAAGCATTATCAAGTGGCCGAGATGAATATTTGACAAATTCAAATAAATATATACGATCGAAGATTCAGGAAATCGAACGCGTATATAACCCAATCATCATCGGCAATCAATGTATCGAATTCCAGAAAGCATAAACCAGTAAAGAAAAAAAGCACATAATTACATACCGGAATTCGATCAACGAAGCAGCCGCAGTGAGCAAATCAAAGAGTCTCGAAGTAGCCAGAGAGAGCAACAACAAATCGATCGAGCAACGCAACTCTCGAACAAATATATATTCGATCGAACAAGAGTCGGCTCTTCGAAAGCCCTAATTTGCATCAAGGAGGAAACCCTAATTTCGCAAGGAGGAACGAACAATTGTTTCAAAGAGGAACGGCCGCATCTCAAAATAAAGGAACGAAGAAAATAAAAGTGCCGGTCCTTAAAAATAAAAAGGGGGTTTTGTTTTGGGCTTTTATTAATATTGTTTTTAGGGTTATTGTTTTTAATTTATTGTTTTTTATTTTACGAACCAAAAAGTTAGTAAATCACCACCTAGGTTAGGTAGTGTCAGATTGTCTATTTTGAATTAGTTCAGTGAGCAGGGAGTGCGAGTTTGCAAAGCTCGATAGGCGGGAGCAGTGTTTGCGAGTGAGCGAAACTCTATAGGCGGGAGCAGGGTGTGCGAGTCTAGTAGAGTGTTTGTGAGCGGGAGCAAAAGGGTCTGCGAGTCTAGTAGAGTTGTTGTAAGCGTGATACTGTTTAATTCTAATAGAAATATGTGAATGCAGCAGTAGGCAGGGGTTGCCGAAGCTGGGTAAATTTTGTGTGTGATTTACTTTTCAGCATATTTATTTCTGCAGTTTATTTCTGTGTTTAAATCGAGAAAATTTGCTATAACCCTATTCACCCCCCCCCTCTAGGGTTAATCTAGATCCTACAAGTGGTATCAGAGCCCGGTATATATTTTTTAACTCTAGAGTCACGAGTCTACAAAATAATGCTTTTTCTGAGGGGCAGTCTATTGCTAGGCCACCCATGTTTAACGGGAACGATTATGCTTATTGGAAAGTTAGGATGAGTATTTATCTTAGTTCCGTTGATTATGATGTTTGGGATATTATTGAAACTGGCTATAAACCTCCCACTATAATCGTTGGTGGTACTGAGATTCCTAAACCTAAGGATAGATGGGATGCAAACGATAAGAAATTGAAAACGACAAATGCTAAAGCCATGAATGCTTTGATATGTGCTCTTGATAAAAATGAATTTAATAGAATTTCTCATTGTACAACAGCACAGGAAATATGGCATACTTTGGAGGTGACACACGAAGGAACTTCTCAAGTCAAGGAGTCTCGGCTAGCCCTATTCAGCAATGAATACGAAAACTTTGTGATGGACAAAGACGAGAGCATAAAGGATATGTTTGGACGTTTTTCAACCTTGGTATACAATGCTAGAGCGCTTGGGAAGGTATTCACTGAGGTAGAGCTTGTGCGGAAGATACTACGAGTTTTACCAATGAACTTTGAGGCAAAAGTCACAGCAATCTAAGAATCAAAAGATCTAAGCAAACTAAGCATGGAGGAGTTGATTGGCAACCTGATGACATATGAGCTTGAGTTAAAAGCAAAGGAAGAACGCAACAACTCCGAACCAAAGAAGAAGACGATTGCCTTAAAAAGTAAAGAAGAAAGCGATGAAGAAGATCCAATTGAAGAGCTTGCAATGGCTGTCAATAATCTTAGAAGATGGTCAAGATTCAAGCCACGCAAGAAGAAAACAAAGGGCAATAGGTCAAAAGATTCCGAAAATTCCGATAATGAACTGATATGTTATAACTGCAACAAGCCTGGCCACATCAAACCAAAATGCCCACTTCTCAAAAACAACAAAGAAAAGAAAAAGGCGAAGAAGGTATTTGCAGCGACTTGGGATGATGAAGAAGGAGAGGAAGCTTCGGATTGCAGCCCAGAGGAGGCTAACTTGTGTTGCATGGCAAAATCAGAATCAGAAGCAACCTCCGACGAATCTAGTGAGGCAGGTGAGTTTTCTTATAAAGAACTTGTTTTTATGTGTTCTGATCTTTTTTTTTATCGAAATAATTGTTGGTATAGACCCAAACACGTGAAAACTATACCAATTTGGGTTCCAAAAGGCACAAATATAAAATCTTTGAAAGTCAAACAAATTTGGGTGCCAAAAGGAACATGTATAAATAGTTTTGAGTCTCCAAAAACATATTTTTCATATTCTGCCACTAACAACAATGGACCTATAAAAACAAATAGGTCACATAAATCTTTTATCGTGTAGGTGTGGTGGCAGGCTAAGGAACAACAATAGTGTTCTCTGGATTTTGGCTGTTCCAGAAACACAACGGGCGACAAAGCAAAGTTCCTTAGCCTAGTTCAAACGTGACAGAATCACAACGGACAACAACGAAAAATATCGTAAAGGTAAAACAGGTATGGTATGTTTTTAAACGATATATTAATTGTGATAATCTGCACCGTATTTTGAATTAATTCAGCCAATATTGAGATGAGCAAAAGATGATGATTTTGATTTTATAATTTTTTTTTAAAAAAAATAATAATAATGACTAACCATCTTTAAATAGAATTACTTGGAGTAATTATGATGGTTGACTGATTTGGACTTAATTGATATGATTTTTTGACTTGTTCTTATTTATGACATTAATTTGTGCTTAATTGATGACCAACCAGATTTTAAATTTTTGAACTAATTTATATAAATTTGTTCAGTCAAATGCTGGTTACTCATGCTACACGTAGATATATTGGTTCCGACATTTTGATCACTGCTTGTAAATTTGCACGATTTCAAATTCATGAGAAAAAGGATTTTAAGAAATTGTTTTTGAAATAATTATGATGTTGATTGACTGTTGATTACTCATGAAAATAATTGTTTATCCTCTGGTTTCTGAATTTATCATCATGATATTTATTTTGAGTGTTAACACGGCTTAAATTCAAAATTCAAAAGAATGATGTTTTGAAATTTTTGGTGCACATCTCATGGTTTGATTCAACAAGTGAATATTGAGTGAAATTTAAATTCAGATGCGGATTACACTGGTAATATAGTTGATAGAAAAATTATTAGTGTAACGTGATTAATTTGTGAAACATTTATTTGCTGCATCGTTTTTTTTAAAGAAAATATCTGCATATTTTTCACTTGAAATAATTTTCAAATAGCAGAAAATTTTCTTATAAAACTTCCCTCAAGAAATCATGTTTGACCATATTTACAGCTTAATTATTTTTGAAAAATTGATTTTATAATTTTTAATTTGATTTTAAATGACAAGTTTGACTAGTCTGACTCCCTTTGATTATCGAAAAGATAAATAGTGATTGAAAAAGAGATAAATGTTGATATTTATCATATATTATAACTCGATAAAGTATAATTAAAAATTTCTTTAGAATTTCATAACAAGAGTTATAAAAACCTTTTGTTGGATAATAATTTCATGACCATTTCTATTTCTATCATCTTTCTATCGAACATCACTCATCAAAATCATATTTAATATGTAAATTTGTGGTAGTTTACAAAGGAAATCATTTGTTCTTCAATATCTTTAAATCGGTGAAGGAAATTATTTGTGCTTCAATTTCTTATATTCAGCAATTAAAAATAAATATCCAAAGTATTCACTCTCATTTAAAAGTCCTCACGGTCATGCATGGGTGAATTACTTGGATTTTTGATTATGTGCTTCCATGCTCATTTAAAAGTCCTCACGGTTATGCATGTATGGAACGCATATTAAAAATAATTGATTTAATAGACAAGTTGACTCTAATCCCATTTAAAAGTCCTCACGGTCATGCGTGGTTAGAAGATACTTGATTTCATTTTTTAAATTAAATTGGAATACTACTAATCTCATTTAAAAGTCCTAACGGTTATGCATGGTTAGTAGATATTCAAATTTCCAGAAATAAATATACCACAAATAGACATATCTATATGAATTTTTTTTTTGATGATTCTATCTCCATCACTACTGAAAGTGGAATATGCGTTTGACAAGGGTAATTATGATTTTTGTATGAGTTTTATTGAAATTTGATATTTATATTTAATTGAGTTAAATGTTTGATTCATGTCTATCACTTCATCCCTATTTTTATAACACTGTTATTCTTTTGCTGATAACAAAAGGGGGAGAGAAAAGTTAAGATTTTGTCAAATAGAATCAAGCAAAGGTGTCAAATAGAATCAAGCAAAGGTCAAATAACTTTCAATTTGCATATAGGCTCATTTACATATTTTTATTTGTATGCATATATATAGGGGGAGCCATATATGTAGGGGGAGTATCACATATAAAGGAAGCATTCAAATAGGGGGAGCAAATGAAATTATCAAATACATTTAATATATTCAAAATCTTAAATATATGTTTGTTATCATCAAAAGGGGGAGATTGTTGAATATGCGCTTTGCGCTATATGATTTTTGTTTGATGATAATAAACATATATACATTCATATAAATGTATTTGGTAATGTACTATTTTATTTTTCATAGTTTAAATAAATATTTGTTGAATAAAATTAAATTTCACAGAATTTGAATTTGAATTCAAACAAAACAAGTTAAACAGATTTTGAATTCAAACAGAAATTTTATTCAAACAAATATTTTGTATAGTATGTATTTGGTTAGATAAATATCTGTTGAATAAAATAAATTACTCGGAATTTGAATTTGAATTCAAACAGAACAAGTTACACAGTTTTTTTGAATTCAAACGAATATTTTATTCAAACGAATATTTATTACAAACTTGAATAGTACAAATTCATGCTCTCACTACACATATACATTTTTGATTACAATCACATCACATTTACATTGATAACCTCACTACATATCACTCACACTCGTATTTTTGTCTTCAACTGCATTCCGGTTTGAATCCAGCATCTGAGCAATCTGCAAAAATATAAACTAACGCAGTAAAATTGAAAAAGAAATATTTTTGCAATTCAAAAATAAAATATGGTTTTTGAAAATAATATTTGCCTCAGTTATTTGGGTTGTTCGTCATCATTTAAATTTGAATTCATCATACACGAACAACTTGTGACATACACAGTATATCACTGTATATGCCACAAGGCCGTGCACACCGATATATACACTTGATAATGCTACAGGGACAGGTGAGCACAGGTCAAACCCAAATGCAAAGCCGGGTTCAACGCACGTGCAATATATTTAAAATCACGACACAAGCACAAGGTCAAACCCGAGCTGCAAAACTGGGTTCAACACAGGGCAGGTGCACAGTTACAACCAACTACATGCAAGAGGCAATAAAGACCAATCAGTAGCATGCTAACAAATTATCAAACTTCACAAGCAATGACCCGTGCAATGACCAAGAAATGACCAAACAAAGCCAGTTCAACAAAGATCAAGTCATGGAGTCGCAGTCACAATGAAACTGCAGTGGAAGTAATGATTGTAATGCAACACAGTGCAAGCAAAAAATGAAAGAGAACCAGGTTAATGCAATCTACAGCATAAACAAGACTTGTACACAAGGCATGGGGGCACTGGAGAATATGATGCAACTATAATGCAACAACACCATAAGTATACAAACATACCAGATCAATGAAACAGAATTCATCACAGTGAAACCAGACCACAAAGAAAAAGCAACAAGGAAAACAATCGATCAAGGCTACACACGACAATGTTCACAAATGCAAAAGAACAGTGAAGCATGTACAAACTATAGTGAATACAGACAGTAAACCAAGCTTCAAAATAAACATCTCATGAATATAAGATGTCGAAGCCAGCAGCATCAATGCAATAAGCAACAGTATGCACCAGTCCAGGCTACGACATAGATGGAACTACAGGGATGAATACAAAATGACAGTACAAACAGTGACAGTGGCATATTGATACATGATCAATATCCAGTTACAACAAAGTACAAGTACAAGTCATAGCAATGCATGCAACAGGTCAGAAACAATTATGCAATAGTGAAAAACACAAGTCGAAGTGGTCAATGCACAAATGCACAAAATACCAACTGCAAATATCCAAAGCCACAGGAGAACAAGACACAGTACACAAATGCAAGTGCACAACTAAACTCGAGTGGAACAGAGAAGCTATGGTACAAGTGCAGTGACCAGAAACTCAAGCTTCAAAAAGCTACAGCAACAATGCAAATCATGGAAATGAAACAACTCCACTGACTCAAATGAACATACTGAACAACATAATCAAACTGCAACACAGCAAACACAAATGGAATGCAACAGTGAGGTTCAACATTATCAGAGAACATATGGAAGGGTACATAAAGCAAACAACAACACGAAGGCAACATGATCAAGAGTTCAGTGCCACAACAATCATGAGAACAGCAATACATTATCATGAAGACCAAAATTCACAGTGAAGTCAAATATACACAAGTGCAGATGAACAGATTCAAGCCAAAGTCAAAAATAAATTATCAGTGTTCAACGTCAAAGATCATGGCCGTAGTAATGCAGAACCATGAGTCACGAAATCATAACAGTGCCGAGATTGCCTTGGCAATGAAGGAATATAACCAAGTCAAAGCCGGTGGTCATCACAAAATCCAACACGAAGTCAACCAGAGAAAATCACGAAATTGATTTTAAAACCGTGTCAACCAAGGAACCAAGTTTATACGATTATGAAAAAGTCAGAATCAATCTCAAACATTCAAGCATTATCAAGTGGCCGAGATGAATATTTGACAAATTCAAATAAATATATACGATCGAAGATTCAGGAAATCGAACGCGTATATAACCCAATCATCATCGGCAATCAATGTATCGAATTCCAGAAAGCATAAACCAGTAAAGAAAAAAAGCACATAATTACATACCGGAATTCGATCAACGAAGCAGCCGCAGTGAGCAAATCAAAGAGTCTCGAAGTAGCCAGAGAGAGCAACAACAAATCGATCGAGCAACGCAACTCTCGAACAAATATATATTCGATCGAACAAGAGTCGGCTCTTCGAAAGCCCTAATTTGCATCAAGGAGGAAACCCTAATTTCGCAAGGAGGAACGAACAATTGTTTCAAAGAGGAACGGCCGCATCTCAAAATAAAGGCACGAAGAAAATAAAAGTGCCGGTCCTTAAAAATAAAAAGGGGGTTTTGTTTTGGGCTTTTATTAATATTGTTTTTAGGGTTATTGTTTTTAATTTATTGTTTTTTATTTTACGAACCAAAAAGTTAGTAAATCACCACCTAGGTTAGGTAGTGTCAGATTGTCTATTTTGAATTAGTTCAGTGAGCAGGGAGTGCGAGTTTGCAAAGCTCGATAGGCGGGAGCAGTGTTTGCGAGTGAGCGAAACTCTATAGGCGGGAGCAGGGTGTGCGAGTCTAGTAGAGTGTTTGTGAGCGGGAGCAAAAGGGTCTGCGAGTCTAGTAGAGTTGTTGTAAGCGTGATACTGTTTAATTCTAATAGAAATCTGTGAATGCAGCAGTAGGCAGGGGTTGCCGAAGCTGGGTAAATTTTGTGTGTGATTTACTTTTCAGCATATTTATTTCTGCAGTTTATTTCTGTGTTTAAATCGAGAAAATTTGCTATAACCCTATTCACCCCCCCCTCTAGGGTTAATCTAGATCCTACAAGTGGTATCAGAGCCTGGTATATATTTTTTAACTCTAGAGTCACGAGTCTACAAAATAATGCTTTTTCTGAGGGGCAGTCTATTGCTAGGCCACCCATGTTTAACGGGAACGATTATGCTTATTGGAAAGTTAGGATGAGTATTTATCTTAGTTCCGTTGATTATGATGTTTGGGATATTATTGAAACTGGCTATAAACCTCCCACTATAATCGTTGGTGGTACTGAGATTCCTAAACCTAAGGATAGATGGGATGCAAACGATAAGAAATTGAAAACGACAAATGCTAAAGCCATGAATGCTTTGATATGTGCTCTTGATAAAAATGAATTTAATAGAATTTCTCATTGTACAACAGCACAGGAAATATGGCATACTTTGGAGGTGACACACGAAGGAACTTCTCAAGTCAAGGAGTCTCGGCTAGCCCTATTCAGCAATGAATACGAAAACTTTGTGATGGACAAAGACGAGAGCATAAAGGATATGTTTGGACGTTTTTCAACCTTGGTATACAATGCTAGAGCGCTTGGGAAGGTATTCACTGAGGTAGAGCTTGTGCGGAAGATACTACGAGTTTTACCAATGAACTTTGAGGCAAAAGTCACAGCAATCCAAGAATCAAAAGATCTAAGCAAACTAAGCATGGAGGAGTTGATTGGCAACCTGATGACATATGAGCTTGAGTTAAAAGCAAAGGAAGAACGCAACAACTCCGAACCAAAGAAGAAGACGATTGCCTTAAAAAGTAAAGAAGAAAGCGATGAAGAAGATCCAATTGAAGAGCTTGCAATGGCTGTCAATAATCTTAGAAGATGGTCAAGATTCAAGCCACGCAAGAAGAAAACAAAGGGCAATAGGTCAAAAGATTCCGAAAATTCCGATAATGAACTGATATGTTATAGCTGCAACAAGCCTGGCCACATCAAACCAAAATGCCCACTTCTCAAAAACAACAAAGAAAAGAAAAAGGCGAAGAAGGTATTTGCAGCGACTTGGGATGATGAAGAAGGAGAGGAAGCTTCGGATAGCAGCCCAGAGGAGGCTAACTTGTGTTGCATGGCAAAATCAGAATCAGAAGCAACCTCCGACGAATCTAGTGAGGCAGGTGAGTTTTCTTATAAAGAACTTGTTTTTATGTGTTCTGATCTTTTTTTTTATCGAAATAATTGTTGGTATAGACCCAAACACGTGAAAACTATACCAATTTGGGTTCCAAAAGGCACAAATATAAAATCTTTGAAAGTCAAACAAATTTGGGTGCCAAAAGGAACATGTATAAATAGTTTTGAGTCTCCAAAAACATATTTTTCATATTCTGCCACTAACAACAATGGACCTATAAAAACAAATAGGTCACATAAATCTTTTATCGTGTAGGTGTGGTGGCAGGCTAAGGAACAACAATAGTGTTCTCTGGATTTTGGCTGTTCCAGAAACACAACGGGCGACAAAGCAAAGTTCCTTAGCCTAGTTCAAACGTGACAGAATCACAACGGACAACAACGAAAAATATCGTAAAGGTAAAACAGGTATGGTATGTTTTTAAACGATATATTAATTGTGATAATCTGCACCGTATTTTGAATTAATTCAGCCAATATTGAGATGAGCAAAAGATGATGCTTTTGATTTTATAATTTTTTTTTAAAAAAATAATAATAATGACTAACCATCTTTAAATAGAATTACTTGGAGTAATTATGATGGTTGACTGATTTGGACTTAATTGATATGATTTTTTGACTTGTTCTTATTTATGACATTAATTTGTGCTTAATTGATGACCAACCAGATTTTAAATTTTTGAACTAATTTATATAAATTTGTTCAGTCAAATGCTGGTTACTCATGCTACACGTAGATATATTGGTTCCGACATTTTGATCACTGCTTGTAAATTTGCACGATTTCAAATTCATGAGAAAAAGGATTTTAAGAAATTGTTTTTGAAATAATTATGATGTTGATTGACTGTTGATTACTCATGAAAATAATTGTTTATCCTCTGGTTTCTGAATTTATCATCATGATATTTATTTTGAGTGTTAACACGGCTTAAATTCAAAATTCAAAAGAATGATGTTTTGAAATTTTTGGTGCACATCTCATGGTTTGATTCAACAAGTGAATATTGAGTGAAATTTAAATTCAGATGCGGATTACACTGGTAATATAGTTGATAGAAAAATTATTAGTGTAACGTGATTAATTTGTGAAACATTTATTTGCTGCATCGTTTTTTTTAAAGAAAATATCTGCATATTTTTCACTTGAAATAATTTTCAAATAGCAGAAAATTTTCTTATAAAACTTCCCTCAAGAAATCATGTTTGACCATATTTACAGCTTAATTATTTTTGAAAAATTGATTTTATAATTTTTAATTTGATTTTAAATGACAAGTTTGACTAATCTGACTCCCTTTGATTATCGAAAAGATAAATAGTGATTGAAAAAGAGATAAGTGTTGATATTTATCATATATTATAACTCGAGAAAGTATAATTAAAAATTTCTTTAGAATTTCATAACAAGAGTTATAAAAACCTTTTGTTGGATAATAATTTCATGACCATTTCTATTTCTATCATCTTTCTATCGAACATCACTCATCAAAATCATATTTAATATGTAAATTTGTGGTAGTTTACAAAGGAAATCATTTGTTCTTCAATATCTTTAAATCGGTGAAGGAAATTATTTGTGCTTCAATTTCTTATATTCAGCAATTAAAAATAAATATCCAAAGTATTCACTCTCATTTAAAAGTCCTCACGGTCATGCATGGGTGAATTACTTGGATTTTTGATTATGTGCTTCCATGCTCGTTTAAAAGTCCTCACGGTTATGCATGTATGGAACGCATATTAAAAATAATTGATTTAATAGACAAGTTGATTCTAATCCCATTTAAAAGTCCTCACGGTCATGCGTGGTTAGAAGATACTTGATTTCATTTTTTAAATTAAATTGGAATACTACTAATCTCATTTAAATGTCCTAACGGTTATGCATGGTTAGTAGATATTCAAATTTCCAGAAATAAATATACCACAAATAGACATATCTATATGAATTTTTTTTTTGATGATTCTATCTCCATCACTTCTGAAAGTGGAATATGCGTTTGACAAGGGTAATTATGATTTTTGTTTGAGTTTTATTGAAATTTGATATTTATATTTAATTGAGTTAAATGTTTGATTCATGTCTATCACTTCATCCCTATTTTTATAACACTGTTATTCTTTTGCTGATAACAAAAGGGGGAGAGAAAAGTTAAGATTTTGTCAAATAGAATCAAGCAAAGGTGTCAAATAGAATCAAGCAAAGGTCAAATAACTTTCAATTTGCATATAGGCTCATTTACATATTTTTATTTGTATGCATATATATAGGGGGAGCCATATATGTAGGGGGAGTATCACATATAAAGGAAGCATTCAAATAGGGGGAGCAAATGAAATTATCAAATACATTTAATATATTCAAAATCTTAAATATATGTTTGTTATCATCAAAAGGGGGAGATTGTTGAATATGCGCTTTGCGCTATATGATTTTTGTTTGATGATAATAAACATATATACATTCATATAAATGTATTTGGTAATGTACTATTTTATTTTTCATAGTTTAAATAAATATTTGTTGAATAAAATTAAATTTCACAGAATTTGAATTTGAATTCAAACAAAACAAGTTAAACAGATTTTGAATTCAAACAGAAATTTTATTCAAACAAATATTTTGTATAGTATGTATTTGGTTAGATAAATATCTGTTGAATAAAATAAATTACACGGAATTTGAATTTGAATTCAAACAGAACAAGTTACACAGTTTTTTTGAATTCAAACGAATATTTTATTCAAACGAATATTTATTACAAACTTGAATAGTACAAATTCATGCTCTCACTATACATATACATTTTTGATTACAATCACATCACATTTACATTGATAACCTCACTACATATCACTCACACTCGTATTTTTGTCTTCAACTGCATTCCGGTTTGAATCCAGCATCTGAGCAATCTGCAAAAATATAAACTAACACAGTAAAATTGAAAATGAAATATTTTTGCAATTCAAAAATAAAATATGGTTTTTGAAAATAATATTTGCCTCAGTTATTTGGGTTGTTCGTCATCATTTAAATTTGAATTCATCATACACGAACAACTTGTGACATACACAGTATATCACTGTATATGCCACAAGGCCGTGCACACCGATATATACACTTGATAATGCTACAGGGACAGGTGAGCACAGGTCAAACCCAAATGCAAAGCCGGGTTCAACGCACGTGCAATATATTTAAAATCACGACACAAGCACAAGGTCAAACCCGAGCTGCAAAACTGGGTTCAACACAGGGCAGGTGCACAGTTACAACCAACTACATGCAAGAGGCAATAAAGACCAATCAGTAGCATGCTAACAAAATATCAAACTTCACAAGCAATGACCCGTGCAATGACCAAGAAATGACCAAACAAAGCCAGTTCAACAAAGATCAAGTCATGGAGTCGCAGTCACAATGAAACTGCAGTGGAAGTAATGATTGTAATGCAACACAGTGCAAGCAAAAAATGAAAGAGAACCAGGTTAATGCAATCTACAGCATAAACAAGACTTGTACACAAGGCATGGGGGCACTGGAGCATATGATGCAACTATAATGCAACAACACCATAAGTATACAAACATACCAGATCAATGAAACAGAATTCATCACAGTGAAACCAGACCACAAAGAAAAAGCAACAAGGAAAACAATCGATCAAGGCTACACACGACAATGTTCACAAATGCAAAAGAACAGTGAAGCATGTACAAACTGTAGTGAATACAGACAGTAAACCAAGCTTCAAAATAAACATCTCATGAATATAAGATGTCGAAGCCAGCAGCATCAATGCAATAAGCAACAGTATGCACCAGTCCAGGCTACGACATAGATGGAACTACAGGGATGAATACAAAATGACAGTACAAACAGCGACAGTGGCATATTGATACATGATCAATATCCAGTTACAACAAAGTACAAGTACAAGTCATAGCAATGCATGCAACAGGTCAGAAACAATTATGCAATAGTGAAAAACACAAGTCGAAGTGGTCAATGCACAAATGCACAAAATACCAACTGCAAATATCCAAAGCCACAGGAGAACAAGACACAGTACACAAATGCAAGTGCACAACTAAACTCGAGTGGAACAGAGAAGCTATGGTACAAGTGCAGTGACCAGAAACTCAAGCTTCAAAAAGCTACAGCAACAATGCAAATCATGGAAATGAAACAACTCCACTGACTCAAATGAACATACTGAACAACACAATCAAACTGCAACACAGCAAACACAAATGGAATGCAACAGTGAGGTTCAACATTATCAGAGAACATATGGAAGGGTACATAAAGCAAACAACAACACGAAGGCAACATGATCAAGAGTTCAGTGCCACAACAATCATGACAACAGCAATACATTATCATGAAGACCAAAATTCACAGTGAAGTCAAATATACACAAGTGCAGATGAACAGATTCAAGCCAAAGTCAAAAATAAATTATCAGTGTTCAACGTCAAAGATCATGGCCGTAGTAATGCAGAACCATGAGTCACGAAATCATAACAGTGCCGAGATTGCCTTGGCAATGAAGGAATATAACCAAGTCAAAGCCGGTGGTCATCACAAAATCCAACACGAAGTCAACCAGAGAAAATCACGAAATTGATTTTAAAACCGTGTCAACCAAGGAACCAAGTTTATATGATTATGAAAAAGTCAGAATCAATCTCAAACATTCAAGCATTATCAATTGGCCGAGATGAATATTTGACAAATTCAAATAAATATATACGATCGAAGATTCAGGAAATCGAACGCGTATATAACCCAATCATCATCGGCAATCAATGTATCGAATTCCAGAAAGCATAAACCAGTAAAGAAAAAAGCACATAATTACATACCGGAATTCGATCAACGAAGCAGCCGCAGTGAGCAAATCAAAGAGTCTCGAAGTAGCTAGAGAGAGCAACAACAAATCGATCGAGCAACGCAACTCTCGAACAAATATATATTCGATCGAACAAGAGTCGGCTCTTCGAAAGCCCTAATTTGCATCAAGGAGGAAACCCTAATTTTGCAAGGAGGAACGAACAATTGTTTCAAAGAGGAACGGCCGCATCTCAAAATAAAGGAACGAAGAAAATAAAAGTGCCGGTCCTTAAAAATAAAAAGGGGGTTTTGTTTTGGGCTTTTATTAATATTGTTTTTAGGGTTATTGTTTTTAATTTTACAAACCAAAAAGTTAGTAAATCACCACCTAGGTTAGGTAGTGTCAGATTGTCTATTTTGAATTAGTTCAGTGAGCAGGAAGTGCGAGTTTGCAAAGCTCGATAGGCGGGAGCAGTGTTTGCGAGTGAGCGAAACTCTATAGGCGGGAGCAGGGTGTGCGAGTCTAGTAGAGGGTTTGTGAGCGGGAGCAAAAGGGTCTGCGAGTCTAGTAGAGTTGTTGTAAGCGTGATACTGTTTAATTCTAATAGAAATCTGTGAATGCAGCAGTAGGCAGGGGTTGCCGAAGCTGGGTAAATTTTGTGTGTGATTTACTTTTCAGCATATTTATTTCTGCAGTTTATTTCTGTGTTTAAATCGAGAAAATTTGCTATAACCCTATTCACCCCCCCTCTAGGGTTAATCTAGATCCTACATAATCTCCATTGATTAACTCAAGATGAACGGAAATACGAACCATTATGGTTAAAGAAGGAAGAAAGAGGTAGAAGAAGAGAGAAGAGGATAGAAGAAAACAGAAGAAACAACACAACAATATCAGAATCTCATAATCGCAGAGGATCAACATATAATAGATAAATAAATAATCATTAAATCAAAAGAACTATACATTTTATACATTACATCACATTACATTCATTATCAGAGTGTACAACGACAAACAGCGGAAAAGAAATACTATATACAATAGATAATATGCTACGCCATCCAGCTCGCCTCCAGATATCTGTAGCAACACCTGAATCCAGAATGACCTGATAACCTAACTCTAGACTGCCCGTGTGGAAATTGGTGGGCACCCAGAGTTTAGGAAGGGAAACAATAAACTCCATGTCAGTCAGGTGACTGGTGTGAGAACTTAAAACAGTTTATTTATCTTTAAATTAAAGGACAGGATAATTTTAAAATAGATTCACAATGCTTTTAAAAAATGAGACTACCATAAGGCCTCTCGCACACACACACAATGCAAACGCAGAATCGGAGGAGATTTCTCCTTATGATAGTCAAAGATGCTTGATACGCATTAAAAAGAACATTTGATATATTACTAGTGCATATTGTAGGAAAAATTATTTCGAAAGTAAAGATATAAATCTTAGCCAACATACGACCATTATCGTATGTCTACTATAGCTACCATGTTCAATAGCAGGTTACCGCCACACTCCATGGCAGGTTATACAACTAAAACCATACAAGATCGTATTGTTTCTTTGGATTTCCAACAAATGGTCAAGCCAAGGAACTTCCCATTGCCACATGGAAACGTATCTGGAAAGACGCCCCGAGAACCTAACCCGATCTCTGCCAACACAAGGCCGGGTTACCCCTAACTGGGTAACAACTGACACGAATATGTCATTCCCCGATCGTAACCGATCTATCCGAGGATCCTCGATTTCCAACAACCACAAAGCAATAAATTTGCAGTAACCACATAGGTTAAATATCTAGGATCCATACCATGATACCACCTCTATCCAGAAGGAATGAAATACACTAAAGGGGCGCTACCCCCTAATAACCTTGCTTTATCCTTCCTGTTTTGACCATTTCCGGGGTGTGAGGTCCGACGAAGTCTCGTCCACAAAGCTACGCTTTGGTACAAAGCCATGCCTTGGGTCAACAAATGATCAAAGTAATGATCACAAAGATAAACTATCAAACAAATGATCATATCACAAATGATCAACACAATGATCATTTCACAGCAACACTCAGCATGCCACACTACCAAATTGGGAGTATATCACTAACAACCTTCAACTACATAACCTCTGAGCTCATACGTCTCAGAGAAGGGTGTTAAGCTAAGAGAATAAATTCTCCGCCACCAACAAAAATATATTTGAAAGAAATCAGCATTATATCTCAATTTGCAATGTCAGACATACAATCCATACAAGTCTGTTCCGGGATCGAACAGAACCGAAGGCACTTACAAAGAAGTCCTTGCATTCCGGATAATTTCTAATCACGTCCGGACTTCCCGTCACTAAGGGTGATAAAACCTCTATATCGGAGATCAGCCGATGCAGAGCAACTCAACGGTAATCCTTCCGTTTTCAAAAATATCCGGTCTTCAACACCGGTCATCAAATGCAATCCATTACGACGTATCACATATTCGAAATGAGTTATACGACCCCAAGGTCCTTTCCCGGCTAACCCGAATAGTGAGCGCTTATTCAAAAATAAGTGTGGTATTCAAATTCAAGCAATTCACAACAAATACCTATTTAAAGGTAAATATTGATAGTCGGATAATTAACTATCAATAGGCATGCTCAACATCACCAAATTCGAAATAATTTTCCAAATTATTTATTTTCCAAAATATCTTTACAAGATATTATTTTTTTCACACTTCAACATTTGAAAACTAATTTTCAAATCACTTTTCACCTTTACCACTTTTGAAAACAAATTTCAACCATTTTCCTTATGCGAAATACTTTCATTTCAACACCATTCATTTAAACCAATTAAATAAATCCTTACCGATTTACTTTATATTTACGTTCCAAATCCGTAAATTAATTCCCACACTTTAAAAATAAATCAACGTTTATTTTTAAACAAATTCCCCTTTTCATTTATAAATTCCATAGTGAATTTACATTCCAAAATATTTATGAATATACGATTCCAAAATCGATTTCTAATATTCATTTTCAATTTGTCTTAAAAAAAGATAAATTCTCAAAACGTTTCTTTTTCATATTGGAAAAGCATTCCCATACTTATTCTAATAATAAGTATTTCACAAACCCATTTATTTTCAACATTTGAAAATATTCAATATACTTAAATCAAAATTTATTATATATTTCATTCTTTAAGAAATCATTTTCTTAACACATAAATTTGAGTCAAAACGAATGTTACGTAAAACATCGTTACGACGACCCAAAATCACTAGTATAGGGATTCAAAGTTTAAATAGATATATATAAATCCCAATACTATATAAAACATTTCCTTTCGGAAATCATTTACTATAACAACAGTGTTATAGTCCACCATTTCCTTCTTTCTCGAAAACGTCTATTTCAACAATGAATGTTGAAATATATGGTTTCGATACTTAATACACTTTAAAACATCGTTAAAACGATTAACTTCATTTTATAATATCGCTTTCCCAAAACATATCCATTTCATTTAATAATATATTCACTGTTCAAAATCGTGAATATACTTCGTTAACCAATGTCAACATTTCTACATATTTAATTAAAGGATTATCCACTGTCCAAAATCGTGAATATACTTCCTTTAACAAGCTATAAGAATTTACTTATCAAAATAAGTCGGTTTTCGAATTTATAAAACAATGTTTATAAATTCACATTTATATTTTATAACAACTTAGATTTGTAAATATCTTTTATAATCCAATTCAGTTTATAACTCAATTACATACCAAAAGTCCATATTATAAGTTAAATGCTTATAATCCTTTTATTTACAAAATCGTTCTTTTTATGTCAACATTAATTTGTAATCTAAAATTCTTATTTATTTACAAATCCATGTTTATTCCATTTTTTTTACACTTATAAAACTCGTTTTAAAATTTCAATATTCTTAATCTATAAATATCAATTTTATAAATCTTTTATATAAATTGTTTATAATTATTCAAAAATCTCAATTTAAATAAACCAATCCTTTTAATAATTTATAAATCTTTATTTAAGGCTTATATAACTTCAAAATCGTTCTTAAGTATTATTTTGCAAAAATATAACTTTTACAACAATAAAAATTATAACGTTTATTTATTTAAAATGAATCAATTCAAAAGTTTAATAAAATGTATACTTTGAAAAATCAATTTAAAAACCTTTTTAAAATCAAAATCGTTACTTTTAAAACTTCAAAAATGGATCCGATGATGCAACATCACAGAATAGTCAATCACGACATCCAAATATCATATATCGATATGATAATCAATCAAATATCACAATATCTGAAATCAAATAAATATTTGTGAGGAATCCAGTTGGATCCCTCCAACCTGTTTCCTTGCATCCACAGATGTTAGCACAATACCAATCCCGTTTCAAGACGGGATATCGCGGTATATGCGATTTATAAAAATATTATCCGCTTAATAGGCGGCGCAATAGGGTCTCATCCGCTATACAATGCGAGAAATCAACCAACTGCAATATATACATATGCCAATATATATATATTGCTATATACTAATATATCCTACTATATCTAATATCACAATCAAGCAAACAATCAATCAATCAACAAATTTTAAATCTAACTATTTAAAATTTAAACAAAACCCTTTGAGTGAGAAGTTCTCACCTTTGCTTTTTATTTTGCAGTCCATTTCCATCTTCACTCGTTTTCTCGATTTATAGACCTTGTATAAATATTATACGAATTAATTAATATTCGAACCAATTAAATAATAAATTTTCGTTTTTGATTGTTTAATTAACTAATAGTTTCATTTAAACCAATTTCTTATTTAATAAATTGATTTAACTAAAAATTAAATTTAAACTAAATTTCCATTAATAATTTATTTCTAGTAACTAAACGAATCAAATAAACTTATCAAACAATCCATTTCCCTTAATAAATTCGTTTAACTAAAATTTTGGTTTTAGAAATTAAAATTTTCTTTTAATAAAATATTTAACTAAAAATAACTTTCGAAACCAAATTTAATAAAATAACCTTTGGTAAAAAAAATTAAATTAGTTTTATTAAATAAAACTACCTTTAATATATTATAAATTCAAAATCTGCAAACTGAAACTACAGTGAACATCCTTTACTGTAAATTTACACATCCTTTTTCTTTCAAAGTTTTATCCATATATTCATTTACTGTTTTCTTAAATACGTTTAAATTGAAATATACATATGTATACATGAAAAAGGAAAACTGCAGCTCAACCTTACAGTAATTTTTTATTTTATTTTTTTATTCATCATTTTCTTTCAACAGAAATATATGAATATTTATTCAATTTAAAATTAGTAAACATGGATTGTTACCTCGATCGACCACCATGTTAACACTGTCGCTACTTCCAGCAGTGTCCCTTCCAGCTCATCCACGTCGCTGCCTCGCCTTCACCAGGTCGCGACAATCGCACGCCTTCTCCTCATCGCGACCTATGCTAAACGACGCCGCCCACGAAACCGCCATCACCAGACATCGCGATGTTGTCCCCTGCCCTAATCGGCAATCCATCGTGCGCACGCGTGATTCGATCGTGTACGAACCCACATCACCTCGCGAACGCGCCGTCCACCAAACCCTAGCTCGAGAACCCTAGCCCACCGCGAATCTCGTCGCCCCTCCCTCCACCGCCTGTCGTTCACGACATCTTCCCCTAACCTAGCTACAAGCTTCCAACTTCCAATGCGACAGCGCCTCCGCTGTCGACGAACCCTTGTCGATGACGAACCCTTGTCGATGCCTACCCAAAACGAAATCACGAATTCGTTATGCGTGATGCCTTCCTTTTATTTTGATTTCGTGAAAGCTATGAGAAGGAAGGAGGGAATAGGAGAGGAGGAACGAAATGATTCTTAAATCGAAGAGCGGCCATTTTCTCGATTTTAAACGAAGAAAAATTTTCGTTTATTTTTTTCCAAATGCTCGGCTAAAAATAAGGAGAGTTGCGTGATTATAGGCGTAATCCCAGGCATGATAAATGGAAGCTACAATAACCTGAGTTGATAAAAGGCAGCTGATGTTTGACTAATTTAAATTAAAATTTAAATTGAATTCGGCTTAAATTTCAATGCGTTTACACGTCGTGTGCTCACATATAAACTCCGAAAAATACGAAATTTGAAAACTGGTAATAATTCAATATTACGGACCCAATGGAACTGGTTTCATCGAATTCCGAGACTGTGCCACGGAAGGCTATTCTTAAATATCGATTCAAATGATATAATTTCAAAACTGATCAAATCACTTCCAAATTAAATTTTGAAGCTCCTATTATCTTCAGTATTATCAATATGGATTTTACAAGCCTTTGAAATATTTTTAAATCAAATTAAATTGAAGATTCAAATTTTTATTCAACTTCAATAGATTAAATTTTATAATTTAATCGCCAAATTCATTCTAATAATTTGAAATTCAAGTCAAACCATCATTCAAATATTTAAAATTAATTAAATATTTTCAAATTAAATCGTTCAAAATTCTGGGTCGTTACAATCTTCCCCCCTTAAAAGAATTTCGTCCCGAAATTACAAGTTAGGAAGAAATGGGCCTTAACTCGTCTACTATTTTTCACAATCCAATAGTTTTATGAACTTACTAACCTAAATCTTTTTATTAAAGATCCATTATCATTTCAACTAGCTTTCCGACTTCAATTATAAGTTTCAAACAACATTGTTTCCTTAACAATTCAAATTTAAATTCAAATTCAAAATTTTAAACTTTCAAATTTTCTAACACCCAAAATTTTCGAAAAATTTCGCCAGCGTCTCCTTTGCGCGGCTAGCTCGGTACGACTACAAAATGGCACCACGGCCCCTCAGATCCAAAAAGAAAAGAGAAAGCCAAGTGGCTGGAGAAGAAAATCACCAAATTTCATACTGAAATTGAAATACGTACCTTTTTGTCGAGCAATTCAATTTTATCTTTGAAATCAAAATCCCAATTCCATTTCTTTAAATACACCTGTATATCCTGCTAGTAGTAGTATCCAATTCCAACATTCAAATCATTTTTGCCAATTCCATTACAAAATATTCAATATATGCTTCTTAAACATTTTTACTTCACTATTGAAGCTACATATTTATTTTCATTCATTTCAATTTCAATTCAATTCCATTCATTTTCATTTGAATTCAATTCATTTAAGCCATATTAAATTTGTCATTTCTTTTAATTAGTGTTCGCTTACTAAATTTTTTCAATACTTTCTTTGTTGACCATAAATCAATTCCAATTTATTTTAGCTACTCCAAATTTATTTCTTACTTAATAATATTCCATAAATATTTTTAAATAGGATTTCAGAGTCTTTTCAACTCAAAACCATTTTAGAATCAATTCAAATTATTCTTTGAATTTCCAAAACCAAACCTAAATTTTCCAAACAACTTTCATTAAAATTGACTGGGCAGCAATTTCTCTTTTGGAAACCCGAAAATGAACATCAATGATGCTACAGTCATCACCGAAGTTATTTTCCAGCGACCGAAAAGAGTTTAGAGCTTTTATCTCTTCAAAATACTTTTCAAAACTTTTGAAAATCATTTTCAAATCAAAAAGGAATTTAATTTCTAAAATTTCCAAATCTTTTCAAAAACATTTCCAATAAACTTCCCTGGAATTCTATTTCTAATTATAAATCACATTTATAATTTACATTCTCAAGTTTCATTTGTATGAGAATTTATTTCAATTTTCATATAACAATGATTTCAATTCTTATTCAATTTCAATGGTAATAGTTTAATATTACTACTACCTGACAACCATGCATCCATATACTATAATAATTCACAGAAAATCATTTCCTTTATATACAAAAATAGTTTTGGGCAAAATTATTTCATTTACCCTATTTTTAAAACAATACCGTGTCAGTTTATCTTGTTTAAGAGTTTAGAAACTTCTATCAACACAGCTAGCTAGACTGCACCGACCAGAATCTATAAACAATCAACCGATAAGTCAGCACAATACAAAACAATTTCATATTCACTAACAAATACGCACTCATATCTATTATTACACTCAAACTCATTCTAGAGTACTACTGACTCCATCTCTAATGAGTAACACCGAACAGAGCCATGGTTGTCGCTTAACCATAAGCTCTGATACCAAATGTAATAGTCTGCAAATCCGTACTCCTTGAATAGACACTAATCTCCATTGATTAACTCAAGATGAACGGAAATACGAACCATTATGGTTAAAGAAAGAAGAAAGAGGTAGAAGAAGAGAGAAGAGGATAGAAGAAAACAGAAGAAACAACACAACAATATCAGAATCTCACAATCGCAGCGGATCAACATATAATAGATAAATGAATAATCATTAAATCAAAAGAACTATACATTTTATACATTACATCACATTACATTCATTATCAGAGTGTACAACGATAAACAGCGGAAAAGAAATACTATATACAATAGATAATACGCTACGCCATCCAGCTCGCCTCCAGATATCTGTAGCAACACCTGAATCCAGAATGACCTAATAACCTAACTCTAGACTGATCATGTGGAAATTGGTGGGCACCCAGAGTTTAGGAAGGGAACAATAAACTCCAGGCCAGTCAGGTGACTGGTGTGAGAACTTAAAACAGTTTATTTATCTTTAAATTAAAGGACAGGATAATTTTAAAATAGATTCGCAATGCTTTTAAAAAATGAGACTACCATAAGGCCTCCCGCACACACACACAATGCAAACGCAGAATCAGAGGAGATTTCTCCTTATGATAGTCAAAGATGCTTGATACGCATTAAAAAGAACATTTGATATTATTACTAGTGCATAGTGTAGGAAAAATTATTTCGAAAATAAAGATATAAATCTTAGCCAACATACGACCATTATCGTATGCCTACTATAGCTACCATGTTCAATAGCAGGTTACCGCCACATTCCATGGTAGGTGATACAACTAAAACCGTACAAGATCGTACTGTTTCTTTGGATTTCCAACAAATGGTCAGGCCAAGGAACTTCCCATTGCCACATGGAAACGTCTCTGGAAAGACCCCCCGAGAACCTAACCTGATCTCTGCCAACACAAGGCCGGGTTACCCCTAACTGGGTAACAACTGACACGAATATGCCATTCCCCGATCGTAACCGATCTATCCGAGGATCCTCGATTTCCAACAACCACAAAGCAATAAATTTGCAGTAACCACATAGGTTAAATATCTGGGATCCATACCATGATACCACCTCTATCCAGAAGGAATGACATACACTAAAGGGGCGCTACCCCCTAATAATCTTGCTGCATCCTTCCTGTTTTGACCATTTCCGGGGTGTGAGGTCCGACGAAGTCTCGTCCACAAAGCTACGCTTTGGTACAAAGCCATGCCTTGGGTCAACAAATGATCAAAGTAATGATCAAAAAGATAAACGATCAAACAAATGATCATATCACAAATGATCAACACAATGATCATTTTACAGCAACACTCAGCATGCCACACTACCAAATTGAGAGTATATCACTAATAACCTTCAACTACATAACCTCTGAGCTCGTACATCTCAGAGAAGGGTGTTAAGCTAAGAGAATAAATTCTCCGCCACCAACAGAAATATATTTGAAAGAAATCAGCTTTATATCTCAATTTGTAATGTCAGACATACAATCCATCCAAGTCTGTTCCGGGATCGAACAGAACCGGAGGCACTTACAAAGAAGTCCTTGCATTCCGGATAATTTCTAATCACGTCCGGACTTCCCGTCACTAAGGGTGATAAAACCTCTATATCGGAGATTAGCCGATGTAGAGCAACTCAACGGTAATCCTTCCGTTTTCAAAAATATCCGTTCTTCAACACTGGTCATCAAATGCAATTCATTACGACGTATCACATATTTGGAATGGGTTATACGACCCCAAGGTCCTTTCCCGGCTAACCCGAATAGTGAGCGCTTATTCAAAAATAAGTGTGGTATTCAAATTCAAGCAATTCACAATAAATACCTATTTAAAGGTAAATATTGATAGTCGGATATTTAACTATCAATAGGCATGCTCAACATCACCAAATTCCAAATAATTTTCCAAATTATTTATTTTCCAAAATATCTTTACAAGATATTTTTTTTTCATACTTCAACATTTGAAAACTAATTTTCAAATCACTTTTCACCTTTACCACTTTTGAAAACAAATTTCAATCATTTTCCTTATGCGAAATACTTTCATTTCAACACGGTTCATTTATACCAATTAAATAAATCCTTACCGATTTACTTTATATTTACGTTCCAAATCCGTAAATTAATTCCCACACTTCAAAAATAAATCAACGTTTATTTTTAAAGAAATTCCCCTTTTCATTTATAAATTTCATAGTGAATTTACATTCCAAAATATTTATGAATATATGATTCCCAAATCGATTTCTAATATTCATTTTCAATTTGTCTTAAAAAAAGATAAATTCTCAAAACGTTTCATTTTCATATTGGAAAAGCATTCCCATACTTATTCTAATAATAAGTATTTCACAAACCCATTTATTTTCAACATTTGAAAATATTCAATATACTTAAATCAAAATTTAGTATATATTTCATTCTTTAAGAAATCATTTTCTTAACACATAAATTTGAGTCAAAACGAATGTTACGTAAAACATCGTTACGACGACCCAAAATCACTAGTATAGGGATTCAAAGTTTAAATAGATATATGAATCCCAATACTATATAAAACATTTCCTTTCGGAAATCATTTACTATAACAACAGTGTTATAGTCCACCATTTCCTTCTTTCTCGAAAACGTCTATTTCAACAATGAATGTTGAAATCTATGGTTTCGATACTTAATACACTTTAAAACATCGTTAAAACGATTAACTTCATTTTATAATATCTCTTTCCCAAAACATATCCATTTCATTTAATAATATATTCACTGTCCAAAATCGTGAATATACTTCGTTAACCAATGTCAACATTTCTACATATTTAATTAAAGGATTATCCACTGTCCAAAATCATGAACATACTTCCGTTAACAAGCTATAAGAATTTACTTATCAAAATAAGTCTGTTTTCGAATTTATAAAACAATGTTTATAAATTCACATTTATATTTTATAACAACTTAGATTTGTAAATATCTTTTATAATCCAATTCAGTTTATAACTCAATTATATACCAAAAGTCCATATTATAAGTTAAATGCTTATAATCATTTTATTTACAAAATCGTTCTTTTTATATCAACATTAATTTGTAATCTAAAATTCTTATTTATTTACAAATCCATGTTTATTCCTTTTTTTCTACACTTATAAAACTCGTTTTAAAATTTCAATATTCTTAATCTATAAATATCAATTTTATAAATCTTTTATATAGATTGTTTATAATTATTCAAAAATCTCAATTTAAATAAACCAATCCTTTTAATAATTTATAAATCTTTATTTAAGGCTTATACAACTTCAAAATCATTCTTAAGTATTATTTTCCAAAAATATAACTTTTACAACAACAAAAATTATAACGTTTATTTATTTAAAATGAATCAATTCAATAGTTTAATAAAACGTATACTTTGAAAAATCACTTTAAAAACCTTTTTAAAATCGAAATCGTTACTTTTAAAACTTCAAAAATGGATCCGATGATGCAACATCGCCAAATAGTCAATCACGACATCCAAATATCATATATCGATATGATAATCAATCAAATATCACAATATCTGAAATCAAATTAATATTTGTGAGGAATCCAGTTGGATCCCTCCAACCTGTTTCCCTGCATCCACAGATGTTAGCACAATACCAATCCCGTTTCAAGACGGGATATCACGGTGTATGGGATTTATAAAAATATTATCCGCTTAATAGGCGGCGCAATAGGGTCTCATCCGCTATACAATGCGGGAAATCAATCAACTGCAATATATACATATGCCAATATATATATATATATTGCTATATACTAATATATCCTACTATATCTAATATCACAATCAAGTAAACAATCAATCAATCAACAAATTTTAAATATAACTATTTAAAATTTAAACAAAACCCTTTGAGTGAGAAGTTCTCACCTTTGCTTTTTATTTTGCAGTCCATTTCCATCTTGGCTTGTTTTCTCGATTTATAGACCTTTTATAAATATTATACGAATTAGTTAATATTCGAACCAATTAAATAACAAATTTTCGTTTTTGATTGTTTAATTAACTAATATTTCATTTAAACCAATTTCTTATTTAATAAATTGATTTAACTAAAAATTAAATTTAAACTAAATTTCCATTAATAATTTATTTCTAGTAACTAAACGAATCAAATAAACTTATCAAACAATCTATTTCCCTTAATAAATTCGTTTAACTAAAATTTTGGTTTTAAAAATTAAATTTTTCTTTTAATAAAATATTTAACTAAAAATAACTTTCGAAACAAATTTAATAAAATAACCTTTGGTAAAAAAAAATTAAATAAGTTTTATTAAATAAAACTACCTTTAATATATTATAAATTCAAAATCTGCAAACTGAAACTACAGTGAACGTCCTGTACTGTAAATTTACACATCCTTTTTCTTTCAAAGTTTTATCCATATATTCATTTACTGTTTTCTTAAATACATTTAAATTGAAATATACATATGTATACATGAAAAAGGAAAACTGCAGCAGTAGGTTTTTGTTTTATTTTTTTATTCATCATTTTCTTTCAACAGAAATATATGAATATTTATTCAATTTAAAATTAGTAAACATGGATTGCTACCTCGATCGAGCACCATGTTAACACTGTCGCTACTTCCAGCAGTGTCCCTTCCAGCTCATCCACGTCGCTGCCTCGCCTTCACCAGGTCGCGACAATCGCACGGCTTCTCCTCATCGCGACCCACGCTAAACGACGCCGCCCACGAAACCGCCATCACCAGACATCGCGATGTTGTTCCCTGCCCTAATCGGCAATCCATCGTGCGCACGCGTGATTCGATCGTCTACGAACCCACATCCCCTCGCGAACGCGCCGACCACCAAACCCTAGCTCGAGAACCCTAGCCCACTGCGAATCTCGCCGCCCCTCTCCCCATCGCCTGTCGTTCACGACATCTTGCCCTAATCTAGCTACAAGCTTCCAACTTCCAATGTGGCAGCGCCGCCGCTGTCGACGAACCCTTGTCGATGCCTACCCAAAACAAAATCGCGAATTCGTTATGCGTGATGCCTTCCTTTTATTTTGATTTCGTGAAAGCTGAGAGAAGGAAGGAGGGAATAGGAGAGGAGGAACGAAATGATTCTCAAATCGAAGAGCGGCCATTTTCTCGATTTTAAACGAAGAAAAATTTTCGTTTATTTTTTTCCAAATGCTCGGCTAAAAATAAGGAGAGTTGCGTGATTATAGGCGTAATCCCAGGCGTGATAAATGGAAGCTACAGTAACCTGAGTTGATAAAAGGCAGCAGATGTTTGACTAAATTAAATTAAAATTTAAATTGAATTCGGCTTAAATTTCAATGCGCTTACACGTCATGTGCTCACATATAAACTCCGAAAAATACGAATTTGAAAACTGGTAATAATTCAATATTACGGACCCAATGGAACTGGTTTCGTCGAATTCCGAGACTGTGCCACGGAAGGCTATTCTTAAATATCGATTCAAACGATATAATTTCAAAACTGATCAAATCACTTCCAAATTAAATTTTGAAGCTCCTGTTATCTTCAGTATTATCAATATGGATTTTACAAGCCTTTGAAATATTTTTAAATCAACTTAAAATTGAAGATTCAAATTTTTATTCAACTTCAATAGATTAAATTTTAAAATTTAATCGCAAAATTCATTCTGATAATTTGAAATTCAAGTCAAACCATCATTCAAATATTTAAAATTAATTAAATATTTTCAAATTAAATCGTTCAAAATTCTGGGTCGTTACAATCTTCCCACCTTAAAAGAATTTCGTCCCGAAATTACAAGTTAGAAAGAAATGGGCCTTAAGTCGCTACTATTTTTCACAATCCAATAGTTTTATCAACTTACTAACCTAAATCTTTTTATTAAAGATCCATTATCATTTCAACTAACTTTCCAACTTCAATTATAAGTTTCAAACAACATTGTTTCCTTAACAATTCAAATTTAAATTCAAATTCAAAATTTTAAACTTTCAAATTTTCTCAAAAATTTTCTAACACCCTAAATTTTCGAAAAATTTCGCCAGCGTCTCCTTTGCGCGGCTAGCTCGGTATGACTACAAAATGGCTCCACGGCCCCTCAGATCCAAAAAGAAAAGAGAAAGCCAAGTGGCTGGAGAAGAAAATCACCACATTTCATACTGAAATTGAAATACGTACCTTTTTGTCGAGCAATTCAATTTTATCTTTGAAATCAAAATCCCAATTCCATTTCTTTAAATACACCTGTATATACTGCTAGTAGTAATATCCAATTCCAACTTCAAATCATTTTTTCCAATTCCATTACAAAATATTCAATATATGCTTCTTATACATTTTTACTTCACTATTGAAGCTACATATTTATTTTCATTCATTTCAATTTCAATTCAATTCCATTCAATTTCATTTGAATTCAATTCATTTAAGCCATATTAAATTTGTCATTTCTCTTAATTAGTGTTTGCTTACTAAATTTTTTCAATACTTTCTTTGTTGACCATAAATCAATTCCAATTTATTTTAGCTATTCCAAATTTATTTCTTACTTAATAATATTCCATAAATATTTTTAAATAGGATTTCAGAGTCTTTTCAACGGTTTCAAAACCATTTTAGAATAAATTCAAATTATTCTTTGAATTTCCAAAACCAAACCTAAATTTTCCAAACAACTTTCATTAAAAATGACTAGGCCACAATTTCTCTTTTGGAAACCCGAAAATGAACATCAATGATGCTGCAGTCATCACCGAAGTTATTTTCCAGCGACCGAAAAGAGTTTAGAGCTTTTATCTCTTCAAAATACTTTTCAAAACTTTTGAAAATCATTTTCAAATCAAAAAGGAATTTAATTTCTAAAATTTCCAAATCTTTTCAAAAACATTTCCAATAAACTTCCCTGGAATTCTATTTCTAATTATAAATCACATTTATAATTTACATTCTCAAGTTTCATTTGTATGAGAATTTATTTCAATTTTCATATAACAATGATTTCAATTCTTATTCAATTTCAATGGTAATAGTTAAATATTATTACTACCTAACAACCATGCATCCATATACTATAATAATTCACAGAAAATCATTTCCTTTATATACAAAAATAGTTTTGGGCAAAATTATTTCATTTACCCTATTTTTAAAACAATACTTTGTCAGTTTATCTTGTTTAAGAGTTTAGAAACTCCTATCAACACAGCTAGCTAGACTGCACCGACCAGAATCTATAAACAATCAACCGATAAGTCAGCACAATACAAAACAATTTCATATTCACTAACAAATACGCACTCATATCTATTATTACACTCAAACTCATTCTAGAGTACTACTGACTCCATCTCTAATGAGTAACACCGAACAGAGCCATGGTTGTCGCTTAACCATAAGCTCTGATACCAAATGTAATAGTCTGCAAATCCGTACTCCTTGAATAGACACTAATCTCCATTGATTAACTCAAGATGAACGGAAATACGAACCATTATGGTTAAAGAAAGAAGAAAGAGGTAGAAGAAGAGAGAAGAGGATAGAAGAAAACAGAAGAAACAACACAACAATATCAGAATCTCACAATCGCAGCAGATCAACATATATTAGATAAATGAATAATCATTAAATCAAAAGAACTATACATTTTATACATTACATCACATTACATTCATTATCAGAGTGTACAACGACAACCAGCGGAAAAGAAATACTATACACAATAGATAATATGCTACGCCATCCATCTCGCCTCCAGATATCTGTAGCAACACCTGAATCCAGAATGACTTGATAACCTAACTCTAGACTGATCGTGTGGAAATTGGTGGGCACCCAGAGTTTAGGAAGGGAAACAATAAACTCCAGGTCAGTCAGGTGACTGGTGTGAGAACTTAAAACAGTTTATTTGTCTTTAAATTAAAGGACAGGATAATTTTAAAATAGATTCGCAATGCTTTTAAAAAATGATTCTACCATAAGGCCTCCCGCACACACACACAATGCAAATGCAGAATCGAAGGAGATTTCTCCTTATGATAGTCAAAGATGCTTGATACGCATTAAAAAGAACATTTGATATTATTACTAGTGCATAGTGTAGGAAAAATTATTTCGAAAGTAAAGATATAAATCTTAGCCAACATACGACCATTATCGTATGCCTACTATAGCTACCATGTTCAGTAGCAGGTTACCGCCACATTCCATGGCAGGTTATACAACTAAAACCGTACAAGATCGTACTGTTTCTTTAGATTTCCAACAAATGGTCAGGCCAAGTAACTTCCCATTGCCACATGGAAACGCCTCTGGAAAGACCCCCCGAGAACCTAACCGGATCTCTGCCAACACAAGGTCGGGTTACCCCTAACTGGGTAACAACTGACACGAATATGCCATTCCTCGATCGTAACCGATCTATCCGAGGATCCTCGATTTCCAACAACCACAAAGCAATAAATTTGCAGTAACCACATAGGTTAAATATCTGGGCTCCATACCATGATACCACCTCTATCCAGAAGGAATGACATACACTAAAGGGGAGCTACCCCCTAATAACCTTGCTGCATCCTTCCTGTTTTGACCATTTCCGGGGTGTGAGGTCCGACGAAGTCTCGTCCACAAAGCCACGCTTTGGTACAAAGCCATGCCTTGGGTCAACAAATGATCAAAGTAATGATCACAAAGATAAACGATCAAACAAATGATCATATCACAAATGATCAACACAATGATCATTTCACAGCAACACTCAGCATGCCACACTACCAAATTGGGAGTATATCACTAATAACCTTCAACTACATAACCTCTGAGCTCGTACGTCTCAGAGAGGGGTGTTAGGCTAAGAGAATAAATTCTCCGCCACCAACAGAAATATATTTGAAAGAAATCAGCATTATATCTCAATGTGTAATGTCAGACATACAATCCATACAAGTCTGTTCCGGGATCGAACAGAACCGAAGGCACTTACAAAGAAGTCCTTGCATTCCGGATAATTTCTAATCACGTCCGGACTTCCCGTCACTAAGGGTGATAAAACCTCTATATCGGAGATCAGCCGATGCAGAGCAACTCAACGGTAATCCTTCCGTTTTCAAAAATATCCGGTCTTCAACACCGGTCATCAAATGCAATCCATTACGACGTATCACATATTTGGAATGGGTTATACGACCCCAAGGTCCTTTCCCGGCTAACCCGAATAGTGAGCGCTTATTCAAAAATAAGTGTGGTATTCAAATTCAAGCAATTCACAACAAATACCTATTTAAAGGTAAATATTGATAGTCGGATAATTAACTATCAATAGGCATGCTCAACATCACCAAATTCCAAATAATTTTCCAAATAATTTATTTTCCAAAATATCTTTGCAAGATATTTATTTTTTTCACACTTCAACATTTGAAAACTAATTTTCAAATCACTTTTCACCTTTACCACTTTGAAAACAAATTTCAACCATTTTCCTTATGCGAAATACTTTCATTTCAACACGGTTCATTTCAACCTATTAAATAAATCCTTACCGATTTACTTTATATTTACGTTCAAAATCCGTAAATTAATTCCCACACTTCAAAAATAAATCAACGTTTTTTTTAAACAAATTCCCCTTTTCATTTATAAATTCCATAGTGAATTTACATTCCAAAATATTTATGAATATATGATTCCCAAATCAATTTCTAATATTCATTTTCAATTTGTCTTAAAAAAAGATAAATTCTCAAAACGTTTCATTTTCATATTGGAAAAGCATTCCCATACTTATTCTAATAATAAGTATTTCACAAACCCATTTATTTTCAACATTTGAAAATATTCAATATACTTAAATCAAAATTTAGTATATATTTCATTCTTTAAGAAATCATTTTCTTAACACATAAATTTGAGTCAAAATGAATGTTACGTAAAACATCGTTACGACGACCCAAAATCACTAGTATAGGGATTCAAAGTTTAAATAGATATATAAATCCCAATATTATATAAAACATTTCCTTTCGCAAATCATTTACTATAATAACAGTGTTATAGTCCACCATTTCCTTCTTTCTCGAAAACGTCTATTTCAACAATGAATGTTGAAATCTATGGTTTCGATACTTAATACACTTTAAAACATCGTTAAAACGATTAACTTCATTTTATAATATCGATTTCCCAAAACATATCCATTTCATTTAATAATATATTCACTGTCCAAAATCGTGAATATACTTCGTTAACCAATGTCAACATTTCTACATATTTAATTAAAGGATTATGCACTGTCCAAAATCGTGAATATACTTCCTTTAACAAGCTATAAGAATTTACTTATCAAAATAAGTGGTTTTCGAATTTATAAAACAATGTTTATAAATTCACATTTATATTTTATAACAACTTAGATTTGTAAATATCTTTTATAATCCAATTCAGTTTATAACTCAATTATATACCAAAAGTCCATATTATAAGTTAAATGCTTATAATCCTTTTATTTACAAAATCGTTCTTTTTATATCAACATTAATTTGTAATCTAAAATTCTTATTTATTTACAAATCCATGTTTATTCCTTTTTTTTACACTTATAAAACTCGTTTTAAAATTTCAATATTCTTAATCTATAAATATCAATTTTATAAATCTTTTATATATATTGTTTATAATTATTCAAAAATCTCAATTTAAATAAACCAATCCTTTTAATAATTTATAAACCTTTATTTAAGGCTTATATAACTTCAAAATCATTCTTAAGTATTATTTTCCAAAAATATAACTTTTACAACAATAAAAATTATAATGTTTATTTATTTAAAATGAATCAATTCAAAAGTTTAATAAAACGTATACTTTGAAAAATCACTTTAAAAACCTTTTTAAAATCGAAATCGTTACTTTTAAAACTTCAAAAATGGATCCGATGATGCAACATCGCCAAATAGTCAATCACGACCTCCAAATATCATATATCGATATGATAATCAATCAAATATCACAATATCTAAAATCAAATAAATATTTGTGAGGAATCCAGTTGGATCCCTCCAACCTGTTTCCCTGCATCCACAGATGTTAGCAAAATACCAATCCCGTTTCAAGACGGGATATCGCGGTGTATGGGATTTATAAAAATATTATCCGCTTAATAGGCGGCGCAATAGGGTCTCATCCGCTATACAATGCGGGAAATCAATCAACTGCAATATATACATATGCCAATATATATATTGCTATATACTAATATATCCTACTATATCTAATATCACAATCAAGCAAACAATCAATCAATCAACAAATTTTAAATCTAACTATTTAAAATTTAAACAAAACCCTTTGAGTGAGAAGTTCTCACCTTTGCTTTTTATTTTGCAGTCCATTTCCATCTTGGCTCGTTTTCTCGATTTATAGACCTTGTATAAATATTATACGAATTAATTAATATTCGAACCAATTAAATAACAAATTTTCGTTTTTGATTGTTTAATTAACTAATAGTTTCATTTAAACCAATTTCTTATTTAATAAATTGATTTAACTAAAAATTAAATTTAAACTAAATTTCCATTAATAATTTATTTCTAGTAACTAAACGAATCAAATAAACTTATCAAACAATCCATTTCCCTTAATAAATTCGTTTAACTAAAATTTTGGTTTTAAAAATTAAATTTTTCTTTTAATAAAATATTTAACTAAAAATAACTTTCGAAACCAAATTTAATAAAATAACCTTTGGTAAAAAAAATTAAATAAGTTTTATTAAATAAAACTACCTTTAATATATTATAAATTCAAAATCTGCAAACTGAAACTACAGTGAACATCCTTTACTGTAAATTTACACATCCTTTTTCTTTCAAAGTTTTATCCATATATTCATTTTCTGTTTTCTTAAATACATTTAAATTGAAATATACATATATATACATGAAAAAGGAAAACTGCAGCTCAACCTTACAGTAAGTTTTTATTTTATTTTTTTATTCATCATTTTCTTTCAACAGATATATATGAATATTTATTCAATTTAAAATTAGTAAACATGGATTGTTACCTCGATCGAGCACCATGTTACACCGTCGCTACTTCCAGCAGTGTCCCTTCCAGCTCATCCACGTCGCTGCCTCGCTTTCACCAGGTCGCGACAATCGCACGCCTTCTCCTCATCGTGACCCATGCTAAATGACGCCGCCCACGAAACCGCCATCACCAGACATCACGATGCTGTCCCCTGCCCTAATCGACAATCCATCGTGCGCACGCGTGATTCGATCGTGTACGAAACGACATACCCTCGCGAACGTGCCGACCACCAAACCCTAGCTCGAGAACCCTAGCCCACCGCGAATCTCATCGCCCCTCCCCCCATCGCCTGTCGTTCACAACATCTTGCCCTGACCTAGCTACAAGCTTCCAACTTCCAATGCGGCAGCGCCTCCGCTGTCGACGAACCCTTGTCGATGCCTACCCAAAACGAAATCGCGAATTCGTTATGCGTGATGCCTTCCTTTTATTTTGATTTCGTGAAAGCTGAGAGAAGGAAGGAGGGAATAGGAGAGGAGGAACGAAATGACTCTCAAATCGAAGAGCGGCCATTTTCTCGATTTTAAACGAAGAAAAATTTTCTTTCATTTTTTTCCAAATGCTCGGCTAAAAATAAGGAGAGTTGCGTGATTATAGGCGTAATCCCAGGCGTGATAAATGGAAGCTACAGTAACCTGAGTTGATAAAAGGCAGCTGATGTTTGACTAATTTAAATTAAAATATAAATTGAATTCGGCTTAAATTTCAATGCGTTTACATGTCGTGTGCTCACATATAAACTCCGAAAAATACGAAATTTGAAAACTGGTAATAATTCAATATTATGGACCCAATGGAACTGGTTTCGTCGAATTCTGAGACAGTGCCACGGAAGTCTATTCTTAAATATCGATTCAAATGATATAATTTCAAAACTGATCAAATCACTTCCAAATTAAATTTTGAAGCTCCTATTATCTTCAGTGTTATCAATATGTATTTTACAAGCCTTTGAAATATTTTTAAATCAACTTAAAATTGAAGATTCAAATTTTTATTCAACTTCAATAGATTAAATTTTATAATTTAATCGCCAAATTCATTCTGATAATTTGAAATTCAAGTCAAACCATCATTCAAATATTTAAAATTAATTAAATATTTTCAGATTAAATCGTTCAAAATTCTGGGTCGTTACATTATACCTTAATTACTTTAATTAATAAACTTGATTAAATTAAGATAACCCATTTACTACATTAGACTCTTACCTACCATTTAAATTAAATTTAAATTTAAAAGCTTGAATTTTGTTTATACAAAATCATCATCTTTTAATTTATTAAAGTTAAATACCTTTCACTTTAAACACATTTCAGTTTCATCGATTACATTTTATTTGAAAACATTCAGGGACAAATTACAAAAATTTGTTTAATGTAATATTTATATAAACCAAAACTATTTTTAAAACAAAATTTAAAACTTTGAAAATATATTCTTTTTAAACTTAAACTTGTTTAACATCATTCTCTAAACTCAACATTTCATACATCCTTAAAAACTGGTTAAAAACTTTGTTTAGAATTTTGCTTTAGGCTTTAAATTTTGAAACTCATTTACAGTTTAAAAATCTGGACAAGTTTAAACCCTGGAAATAAAACATTCCCAAGCAAAAATAACAAACCCAAGAGACAACCATCGAGCAACACTCGCATGCTTTTCCCCCGAGACACTCTCGATAAAAACTTCGAAAAACCCGGGGCCAAAACCCTTCTTCCCAAACCACAAAACTCAGACCTGAACCAGAACCCAACTCAGACCATCGCTACGACCCTCTACACGTCGTCGACACTCTCATCGTCACTCGCGACCACTCAGATCACCTAAAATGCCAGAGGAACAGAATCGAGCACTCGAACCCACAACATCCAAAAACTCGATCAACGCAAACCCCTGCCGACGGCGAACTACGCCACCAGAACTCAAACTCCTTTGACCACGGTCGCGTCTGGAACCACTGAATCCATTCCTCCCTATGCGATCCATCCCGGTACACCACCGTAGACGTACCACCCTCGTCAAACTCGACCACCAAAACTTACCAAAAAACCCTGCTTCCTTCTCCCCTGACCACCACGGCCTAAGATAAAATTAACCACTATTTTTCCAGAGACTCCTGACAACCCGGCCATCTCCATGCCAAACCACGATCATCCTATCGCCGTGGAACGACAGAAATTGACCAAAATCCCAAAAACGAGCAACTCACCAATCCCCGTCAAATGCTAGTTTAAAAAACACAAAATTTATACTAAAATTCATGATTCGTTTACACGAATCAGGATCTAAAATCCAAAGATGAAAACATAAACATTGATTTTCACTTATATTTTTATTTTTACTGTAATCTTAAATTTACAGAATTTTCATTATATATAAACACTTAAGATTATTTTTAAAAACAAGATTTCCTTGTTACAATCAATTTCTTTTCAAAAATCAAAGTCTAATAGTGATTCATTTGGAAGATAGAAATTTTTCTAATTGTTCTCGAACCTGAAATTCTACAGAGACCTATAATCTAGCATATACAGACATTTTCCCCAATACGTAGTAGCATTTTAAACCAGATTCGAGTTGAACATTCAGGCACACACATTTACATCATTATCACATAGATATATTAGCACCAAAGATTTACTTTTAAATGTTTACTCACCTTTTCTGGAAAGAAAGAGAGATCAAAGTTTTATTCATGTTTTCTAGAGCTGTTTCCTGATCTTGATTTGATCTAGCATCTTGAATTGATTGTTTGTTTAAGCACTGGCACTTGAATCCTTTAAGTTGAGTTTGCTTGTTGATTGAAACTTTTGTTTGCTGAATTTGCTGTTTGATCCAGAGAACTTTCACTTGTGTTGATTAAAGTTTGTTTTGGTTTTGTTAATATTTTTAAGAAGAAGAAAGAAAGAGAATACAGAGGAAAATTTTGAACTGGAAGTTATAAAACAGGTTTTGCTTCTTTTAAACATTGTTATATAATAAATTTTCTTTAAAACAATGTGTGGCCACTTGTTAACTTAAGTAGTAGAATGTTTACAAATGTCTTTGCATGACATTATGATTATACAAATGTCCAAAAGCAATATTGTATGAATAACAAATGTTTTAATCCCTCTTTTTAAATTAATTACTTATTTTTACAAATGTTTTAAATCATTATTAAATTAATTTCTTATATTTTATATTAACATGTTTATGTTTACTTCCATTTATGTTTTATTTACATATATATTCAAAAATACATTTTCCAAAGCTAAATTTAAAAGAAAGAAAATTAAAAAGAAATGGACATTAAATTTAATCTTATTTTAAAGTTTAAACTAAAATATTGTACTTAAATATATATATATATATAGTAAATTTATTTCAAGCATAATTGTTTTTAAAAGAAAACATATTAAACTTTTATTATAATATACTATTTTAAGCCATTATATTTTTAAACAAAATAAATATTTACTTTAAGTGTTTTTGAAAATATAAGATAAATTTTTAAATAGCTTTTGAAAAGTTTTTATATTAAATTCAATCGTAATCTTCCAAATCATAATATTCATATATATATATATATATATTATAATTTGAAAATATTTTTATTAAATTGAAACCAAACTTCCTATTCATAATGTATATACACATATACATTATAAATAGAATACTTTTTTTATTGGCTTAGAAAGATAAATTTTTATCAATTAAATATTATTAACTTCTATAAGATTAAAATTTGCCAACTTAAATTATTATTATTAATAATAATTTTGAATTTTTTTTAGTTAAATTAGATTATTAAATCAATATTGCACATTTAAAAATAATTATTAATGGAAATTATCAAATAAATTTTGCCTAAAATTCCGGGACATCACAATAACTGCCGTGGGATTTGGTTCGTTATGCACCTGGTTTGGTTCGGCAAAACACCGAGCAAAAATTTGGAATGGTGTTTCCCCTATTGATGTGGCTTGCTCAAATAACGAACGAAATATTTCGTTCGGCATGCCCAATTTCTGCTCCATAATTACCAGACAAAAGAATTTGTTCGGCACTTCCACTTTACCGAATGAAAACCCTAGCTGTCGATCGAAGCTTTCTTTTCTCTCCACTCCAAATTGCCGATCGAAGCTTTCTTTTCTCTCTACTACAAATTGCCGAATGAAGCTTCCTTTTCTCATTTTCATGTCGCTCTTGCTTCAGATAGGTTTTAAGCTCCATGACTTCCTCTTCCGCCATTCGGCAAAATTTTCGAGTTAGGGTTTTGTCTCTTGAATTCAGGTATCATATTCAACAAAGAAAAGAGGTGCATTATTAGCGATTTGTATTATGAACGTAACAATTTTAGTAGTGACATCAAACTATAACATCGCTTTTCTTTCCAAGATAGAGATTAATAGTGCAATACAATTATCAGTAGAATATGTTAAGATTTTGGCAAAGACAAGATGAGAAATATGATAGTTTGATTATTGATCATGTTCGTTAAAAAACACTGGTATTTAGTAAAGAACAGAATGTGAATGTGGAAATCAAAAGAAATAAAAAGAACATGAAAAATATTTGAATCAATCTCATATAAAGTTAACAGCGGAAGCAGACAATATTTGAAGTACCGTACAACCTAGATATGAACTTATTCGCCTTTCCACATTTGATATATACAGGTTTAAAGTTGGGTAAATCTATCATAATTAACTATTACATCATGCTTCTTTAGAAAAATAATAATTTACAATTAGATACTTATACTTTATGATTTAAGATTCAAAATCCTTATGCACAAACTCATAGTCAACGCAGATATTCATAAACACATACAACTATAAACTTGCACATGCTCGTAGTTACACATCTTCAAAATTCACACCACCTACATCTTCCAAACCACTTGGTGTAATGTACTATCATGGGTCATGAAAAATCCAAGTACCTTCTTGTTTGGTTACAATAAATTCCAAATAATCTTGTGTTGATCATAATAAATTTAAGTAGACCTAATTCTAATGTCTATATTTTGCTTTCAGACCACCCATATTTGTTATCTATTTCATACAAAAGAAAGATCAATTGTAGATTAAGCTGGAATTAAAATCATTTTGAAACCGCATTACAGTTGATTTAATCAATTTCAAAAACAATCACACAACAACAAATGTTACCTGCATACACTGCTTTCATCTAAACAATATTTCATCTTTAATACGACAACAATGAAGCATTAAGCATTATCTTCGGCTATATAAGGACATACACACACTCCCAAACACATAGGAGAAACTTTGAACATGATATTATCTTCAGCAATATCATCAGTTGTAAGCAATAATAATTATACCATATATGCAGGATCTGAATAAAAATAGGGTAAACTTTAAACTATTAGCAGATTGGATAAGCAATAAATAAGAACCAGGAAGTTGTCTTTGAGGTACGAATGAGATTGCTCAAGGGTTGATGGTGGAATTACACCAGGATAAAACAAAGACCTCTTTTGCAGGGAGTAATGGACTGCAAGAGCAATCTATGTTCTGTTGAAGTGTTGAAAGAAAGAATGCAAAAAATATGGGGAGGAATATGTGAAGTAATGTCTGAGTAATTGGAATCTATTTATATAAGGCATGAAAATGCATAGATGCAACTGTCAGTAAGCTAATGTACGCAACTGTTAAAATTCAAAAATTAGAAGAGGCAACCGCTTCAAATAGTCACAACTGTAGTACGCGCGCGGCTATGTGCCGTAAGTGCCTAAGTGCCTAATCTTTGACATTTAATATGTATATGTAGCCATGTCTTCTTCTTTCGTCTTTCTATTCATATTCCCTTTGTTCTATTTCATATATATAGTGAAATATACCCAAATCTTTGACGATGTGGGACTTTAAAATATTTCAATCTTTTCAACATTCCCCTACCAGATTATAATATTGTACATATACATTTATGCAAAAAAGAATGTACTTTCGGTTTAAACTTCCTTATTAGTTTGGATATTTAAATTTTAATAGAAAATTTGGTGGCTAATAGCTTAAGCCAAAATCCTTTATATTAAAATGAAATATCTAAACACATAAATGCATATATACTTCAACAAAATCACCATAACCTTGTGTTGGTTATAACCATTCCCCTAGTATTCATGAACATTTATAAAGTTTAATTCTAAACAACTTTATTGAAACATTGTTTCTTATGTTATTATAGGTGTCTATTTTGATCAATCATTGTTACTATGACGAACAGTCACCACGATCGTAACAAATAAACATTTGGTATCCAATATTTATCCATCTCTTGACTCCATCTTGTTATTACCCTTTAAAACTTAGGCTAGAAAACAAAAGGTTGGTTCCATTGCAGAACTATGGAGAGACTTTAGACCCATTCCACAACTAGTTGTTTTAACCATATGTCTTGGTAATCCTTTAGTCAATGGGTCCGCCAGACTTTTCTTTGATCTTACATATATAATTGTAATGATGCCATCTACAATGAGTTCTCTGACATATGCATGTCTTAAGCTTATATGCCTAGATTTTCCATTATCGATTTTATTATATGCTCTAAACATTGTGGATTCACTATCACGATATATGGGAATGGATGACGATGGTTGTGGCTACAACTCTATTTCCATTGACAAATTTCGTAGCCATTCTGCTTCCTTTTTCGGTGCATCAAAAGCCATGAATTCAGCTTCCATTATAGAACGTGTGATGATTGTTTGTTTCTTGGAAGCCCATGATACAGCACCACCTCCTAGATTAAAAATCCGTATAGTAGTTCCTTTATTTTCATTTTCAGGGGTTGCACCACTTGCTTCTGAATATCCTTTTGAAACTGCTAGGAAATTTTCATATTGGAGTCCTAATTTAGTTGTCCTTTCAAGATATCCTAGAACTCTTCCAACTGCTCTCCAATGTGCAATACTGGGGTTATTTGTATATCTAGACAATTTGCATACAGCATAAGAGATATCAGGACGTGTACAGTGCAAAACATATATGAGACTACCGATAACACTTGCATATTCGAGTTAAGCTACTGCTCTTCTAGAATTAGCAAATAATTTAATTAAGGAATCATAGAGACTATTTTCTTCTTTAAAATTCAAATGTTTGTATTTTAAAAGTAACTTTTCAATATAGTGGGACTGACATAAAGCATATCCTCCACTATGTTTCTTCACTTTGATTCCTAAAATAGTATCAACTTCGCTTAAATCCTTCATTTTGAAACACAAAGTTAAATATTTCTTTATCTCATTTGTGCAATTCGTGTCAGTACTAAATATTAGCATGTCATCCACGTATAGACATATAAGTACACCATAACTATCTGTGAATTTGGAATAGATGCACTTGTCTGCACTATTATGCTTAAATCCATTGGATAAGATTACAACATCAAATTTCTCATGCCATTGTTTGGGAGCTTGCTTTAGTCCATATAAAGACTTGACTAGCTTACAAACTTTGTTTTCATTTCCACTAAGGATGAACCCTTCTGGTTGTTCCATATATACTTCTTCGTCTAAATTTCCATTAAGAAAGGCGGTCTTAACATCCATTTTGTGCATATGAAATCCATTAATAGATGCAAGAGAAAAAAGAAATCTTATTGAAGATAGTCTAGCAACTAGAGCATATGTGTCAAAATAATCGATATCCCCCTTTTGTCTGAATCCTTTGGCAACCAGTCTTGCCTTGAAAGTTTGAATAGATCCTTTCGTGTTATATTTCTTTCGAAATACCCATTTACAACCTATTGGTTTAGACCCTACCGGTGGATCTGTTAGGACCCAAGTATCGTTAGATAGAATCCAATCTATCTCATCTTGTATTGCTTCTTTCCAGAAGGTAGCATCCCTTGAAGCTATAGCTTCCTTAAAGGTTTTAGGGTCTTCTTCATTGTGTAGATTAAAAACAGTTTCGTCTATTATTTCATTTCCTATTTCCAACTATAAGATGAATTGCATCGTCTGATGAGACGAAATCAGGATCCAAAACTTTGGTTTTTTTTTTGTTCTTATACTTCTTCTAGGTTCCTCAGGCATGCTTGGAAGTTTTCTTTTAGAAGAAGTATGCTCGATATTTTCATTATCTTCTTCGTAGACAATTTGCGTAGAAACTGATGTTTGTGTGAGGTCATATATAAATTAATTTTCGATAAATTCAACATCCCTTGACTCCACAATCACATTGGACGCTATGTCCAATAATCTATATGCTTTTGAATTTTCAGCATATCCTACGAATACACTTTTCAAGGCTCTTGGTCCTAGCTTACTTCCTTTTGGATCTGTTACTCGATAAAAAGCTAAACACCCCCACACTTTTATATATTTCAAGTTAGGCTTTCAGCCTTCCCATAATTTATAGGGAGACACCTTTGTTTTCTTTGGTGGAATCCTATTAGGCAGCTGACATGCAGTTAGAAGTGCCTCTCCCCATAAATTTACATTCTATTTAGAAATAGCGTTGGTCATTTCAACCAATGTTCTATTCTTTTGTTCGGCTAAACCATTTTTTTTGAAATAGTACTTTATATACAACTTATCACTGGGACAACATATCACATGTCAATAAACGTTCGAAACACGCTACGCAAGTTTTGAACTTATGACCACTCGCACCAAAGCTGAATCACAAGCACCTGGACAATGGTTCTTTTCTCGGCTAAACCATTTTATTGTGGGGTATATGTTGCACTTGATTGATGAATAATACCATTCTCTTCACAAAAAGAAGAAAATTCTACAGAGAAATATTCTCCACCTCTATCACTTCGTAGCACCTTTATTTTCTTTTCCTTTTGATTTTCAATATTGGTTTTAAATCGTTTAAATTTCAAAAGCCTGATCTTTTGATCTCATTAAATATACATGTATATATCTAGATTAATCATCTATGAAAGTAATAAAGTATCTATTGCCTCCTCTAGTTAATATGTCATTTAGTTCATAAATATCAGAGTGTATCAGTTCAAGCAGTTGAGTTTTTCTTTTAAATTTTGGAAAAAGCTTTTTGCACATTCTTGCTTGTATGCAAATTTCACATTTTGATGGATTTGTTTTGTCATAAGTTCTTAATCCTTATTTAGACATAAAGCATAATGATTTAAAATTTAAGTGTGCTAATCTATTATGCCATAAGTGAAATGAATCAACAATATAAGCAAACTCATTCATTTTATTAATACTTAGTTTGAACAAACCATTACAGGCATATCCCTTTCCAACAAACACACCTCCTTTAGTTAAATAAGACTATTTCCATCTAAGATCCATTTAACACCTTTGTTACAAAGAAGGCTGGAAGAAACCAAATTCTTACGTATTTCTGGAACGTGCAGAACATTAAGAAGAACAAGTTTCTTTCCAGAAGTGAACTCTAATTCAATAGTTCCTTTCCCGACGACTGCTGTTGTGTTATGGTTGCCCATTAGCACTTTGTTTTCATCAGAAAATTTCTTGTAGAACTTAAATATAGATTGATTGTTGCAAACATGTATAGTAGCACCAAAATCATACCATCAATCAGTATATTTTGAAGTATCAGTAAGGTTTAATTCTATCACCATGTCTATATGCAAATGACTTATCATTACAACGATTTTAGAAACATCATGCTCAATCATGTTAGCAGTGTGGGAAGATCCTTGATTTGGTTTTTTGTTTCCATGATTGATATTCTGTCTGTGTTCCTTTTTCTGATTTTTGAAAAATCTACAATCACGTTTGAAGTGTCCAGATTTGCTACAGAAATAACAATCTTTCTTGTTTTTGCCCTGGTCATTGTTGTTGCTGCCTTCTATAGGAAATGCGGATTACAGATCTTAAGGCAGAATTAACACTAGAGGGGGAGGGTGAATAGTATTTAATTAATTTTGTCAATCTTTTTGAAATATTTTCAAATTGAACCCAAACATATGCAATTCACAAACACAGACAATCAAAAACAAACGCAGATGCAAATAGTAAGTAAAAGCAGTAAAGGAAAGGACACACCAGAATTTTATACTAGTTCGGAGTTACCCTATATCCAGTCCCACACAATTTCTTATGCAAATTTCTTTTAAATTATTATGTCGATATTACAACCTCGATTTCAATGCCACGTGATACATCCTCCTGTCTCTGAGTCCAGGGCAAACTCTCTTGATTTAACCAGGCTACAAGATCACCAAATTGATTTAGGGGCTACAATCATACCGAATTGAATTAAGGGCCACAATCAAACCATTTCCAATCACACTTTGATAGAGAGAGACCTGATACACTTCAATCTTTCGATCATTGATTACAAATGATCCTATAACTCTGAATAGTACTGAGATCATAAGAGAGAGTGGCAGAGAATCAAACTAGAAATGATTGAGTTTGATTTACTTAGGATTTCGATAGAGTTTTGTTAAAGCATTTGAAATATAAGAGAATATTTGAGTGGAGAAGAAGGAGTGAAGAAACGAAGAAAAACTAACTTAAAATTCATTGAACTCCTGGTATATATAAGAGAATAACGGTCATGTCCATTAATGAAAGGTTATGACGAATAAACACATCTTTTGAAAATTTAAATTTTAAAATCTACAGTTACCATGTTGACATCGGGGGTATAGGGATGCCAACATGCCCATGTGAATTTTGAAAATTGATTTTCTTTAAAATGATTTCTATTCTAAAACTTGTCAAAACAATTTCTAAACTTCGTAAACTATTTTAAATATAGTTTAAACTTATAAAAGAGTTTTAGAAAGTAATTTTAAAATATATAATCTATAATATAAAAGTGATATTAAAAACTAAATATATAAATATTTTGAGAATAAAGCAAAAACATTAAAACCAGGAGATAGTTTAAAAACGAGAAATGATTTTGAAATTAATACGATTAAAAATAGTTTTTGAATTAAGGCTTAAATATTTAAACCGAAAGAGAGATATCATTTTAAAAAGATAGTTTGGAAAAAATCTAAAAATAAGTCATTTTGAAAATTTTGTGGATTCCATTCCACTAGAGAAGGTCATGTATTCCTTCCCACTAAAGAGGTCTTCTGTTCCATCCCACTATTAAAGCGAGAAGGTGAATTCCGTTCCATAATTAGAATCAGAATAAAGATTTTAGTGCTATTATGAAGTTTTAACATAAACCTAAACTCTATTACTTATCTTGGTATCTTGAACTCTTGATACTCATGAATCTTCAGTCTTGATTTTTTCAATCTTGAATTCGTCAGTTTTGAATCTCTATAGTGTACAGTCTTCACTCTCAGTACCTGCATACATACATACATATATATATATATATCATGCATATACATATATATCTAGAAAAGAATATTAATATTTATATTTTATAACAAGTCCTAAGGTTGTTGTGATCAAAACCATCATTTTAGGAACTAACACCTTAAATTCTTTTCTGTTTTGTAGAGTTTTTATTCCCTTTAGTACCCACAAGGTTTACATTGGAAGTAGTATCAAAAATCCTCTTTTCAAGAATTCGAGTTTCCTCTTCAATTCGCAGATGCTTTTGAATTTGTTCCATTGTAAAATCTTTAGAGGAATGCTTAAGTTTCTTTCGATATCGCTCTAGGTTTGTAGGAGTTTTGCCGTGACAGCACTAACTTGCAATTGCTCAGGGATAATAATTTTGATATCCTTGAGTTTGTTGAAAATAACGTGTAATTCGTGGACTTGATCTAGAACAGAGGCATTGTCAAGTATTATAAATTCAAAAATTAGGAACTTATCTATGCCTTTCTTCTCATTGTTGTATTTAACCCCCAAGGACTTCTAAATTTCCCATGGCGGTTTGACAGAAATGAAAAGATCATATAATCGATCAGATAATGTGTTGAGTATATGCCCTCTGCAAACCACTTCATCTTCCTCTCGTTTCTTCCTTTTTGCTACAAGTTCTGCGGTATCAGTTGATGCAGGCGTTGGGACTGGTTCCAAGTCTGGATTAAGCACGTAGGCAACCTTGAGTGTAGCATGTAGAAACAGCAGCTTGTCTTGCCAGTGAGTGTAATTTGTTCCATCGAAGCGATCAAGTTTGGTGTACTCGTGATTCATTATCTTGTAAGTCGTTTCATCACCTTGTGTTAATGCCATATCAATTCCTTAAAATTGTTAGCAGATTGGATAAGCAATAAGCGGGAACTAGGAAGTTGTCTTTGAGGCGTGTCAGGAGGACACTCTCTTTAAGGAATTGATCACCCCCACTACAAATAAGATTGCCTAAGGGTTGATGGGGAATTTCTCCAGCATACAACAAAGACCTCTCTTGCAAGGAGCAATGGACTGCAAGAGCAATCTGTGTTTTATTGAAGTGTTGAAAGAAAGAATGCAGAAAAGACGGAGAGGAATATATGAAGTAATTTTTGAATATTTCAAATATGTTTATATAAGGCATGAAAGGCATAGATTCAACTGCCAGCAAGCTAATGGACGCGACTGTTAAAATTCAAAAATTTGAAGAGTTTATGTATACGTAGCCATGTATTCTTCTTACTTCTTTCTATTCATAGTTGAAACACCCCACACCCCTTGTTATACCCAAAAGGATACATTAAAAGGTGTGGTGCATTGTAAGTATAACTAAAGCTATCGGAGACTAAGAATCACAAGACAAAAATAGGTAAAAACAACGAAACTAAAATAATAACTTAATTGAAGTAAAGCTTCATAATTACTTCACAAATAAGTCAAGTACCAAATACAACATTCATATCTCAAAACCCATCGTGTCTTATGAAATAAAAATTCATAGTCTCAAAATCAGAGTACATAACATCCGTTAAAATAAGCCAGTACATAAAAAGAACTAAAGCTGAAATAAAAGAACTACATAAAAGAAATCTCCTCCAAGAAACTCCAAGCTGCAGCAATCTATTGACTTCTCCCTTGATTGCCTAAGCGGGGAAGGGGGAAATAGAGGAGTGGGTCAGACTAAAAGTCTGGTGAATGATAGTAATTACTAGAGTCTTTAAGCAAGATAAAGTAATAGACTCTGCAATAGTTCTAGCATAAATAGGGATAATAAAAGAAATATGAAAGAGATAAACTGGAATAAGTACGGTTAAATATTTCCCAATTTATAAGATAGGTTAACTTTGATTGCTTGCACTTGTCCTTGATTTCTTCTTTGATTAGGCTAAATTCCTAATCCTATAATTAGGATGTAACCTTAATTCTACCCTTTTTGATCGGCTTGCTACTACATAGACCTTTCTGTGGACGAACCGATATATAACTCCCTACACAACAACCAATGGTATCAATGGAAGATGCTCAGAGAAACTACTGGATCCGGATGACATATATAGCTCCCTACATAGAAGGCAATGGTGCCTACTAAGACACCATACTAAGCGCTTCGAACTCATAGATATTACTGAGCACCCGGATGGAAGTCGCATGTGTAACTGCCACCATGCCCATGCTACCTTTTGCTCCACCTATTGGGTCTTCTTATTATCTCCAACGTACAGCATAGCGTGCATCTCACTTCAGGCTAATGCGAGATCACCATGTGTCAATAAAAAATAGAGCAAATGTTGTTGGTACTGGCCCTTCATTCAAACAATATCTAGTTGCACCCCTTATCCAAATCCCCATGATTTGGACTTCTTTTTGACCAATTACTACCATTCTTAGCATAAGCGTGCCTTAGGGAATGCTATTTGGTATAGATCCTACTTTCATCATTGCTTATTAACTTAGATAAATTATTTAAATAAGCCTTTATTACCATTTTTACTTTCTATGCTTATTAATTTATCCCATGCCTTGAAATAAGCCCATTCCGTTCTTTTTCTTATTATAACCTACATTATAATCACGCTTATTACTTAACCCGAGGTCTAAGTGTGTAAATAAACTTCTTCCATTTTGTTTACTTCATTTATTTATAATCCTAAGTTATAACTATGCCAGTTATCTTTAATTAGTCCATTTCTAATTACAATTAGGCATAAATTCAGTCCAATTCCATTATTTAATTACAGTCTCCATAATCTACATCTTATCTTCTTCATTTAATATTCTTAGTTATAAAATCCATATCCACGTTTTTAATTTAATCTATCCGTATGCATAGAAAAGGGGAATGACGAGATTAGACGCTTGTATAAAATCCAAAACGTCGAAAAAATGTAAATAAAAAATAAGTAATAGTAAATAAACTTAAATGCTGTAAATAGACTGTAAATTAATAAAAAGCTATGCTTAACAGTAATAATTTATAATTAGCAGAAATGCTATTAAATTACTGAAAGGAATAGCTAAATAAACTTAAAATAATTAAAAAATGTAAATAATTACTGAAAAAGGCTATTCCAAAAATCGAAGAAAACTATAACTATTGGAAACCCTATTATTTTAAATTACTTAAAGAAATCTTAAAATGATTACAATCACCCACCTCCAGTCCTAAGCTCTTCCTTTGGTCTTCCAGGATCCACTTGGAGTTGTAAAATAATTTTTAGTAAAAAGATTCTCTCCTTGGAAAATTATTCCATTTAGGGTCTTTCCTGAAAATGTGAACCCAAGCGGAGAAAATCTAGAATGATAAAAAGTGTTAGGTCTAGGGGTCTACTTATATGTGTAGAAGTGGATCTCGAACCGTTGAATTTGAAGATTGAATAGGATGCAACCACGTCATAGGCTGAATAGGAGCCATCAGATGCAGTAACAGAGGGACTGGATTAAACAAAACAGTGCAAATGACGTGTTCCGATGCTTCTCATTCGTTCGAAAAAATGTTCGTGCGCCTGCCAAATTACAAGGCAGTTCGACTGTCCCCTCGCCCAGGTTGACCAGTCGGTCGACCTGACCTTATACACACACACACACACACACACACACATATATATATATATATATTCTTTACATTATATTTTTGCTTGTTTTGTTTCTTTTATAACTTGGTCATATTAGCTCGGTTTTTGACGTTCTATATATGGAAATTGACCATAAAATTACCACGTACACAATGGTGTAACTTCCATGGCTTAATTTTGATAATTTCATAATTATTACGGGTTAAATTTCGGGTTGTTACATTCTCCCTTCCTTAAGTGATTTCGTCCCCGAAATCTCTAAGGATAAAAGAATGTACTAAATATTTTCATCCAATTCTACAACCAACTACTCAATTATCAACCATTCATCCATTTTCCTTAAGTTTTTCTAATGCAGTTTATGATACTTACACAATTAGTGTAGTGTAAATGTCCCTAGCTAATGCAAAAGATTAGGCGGTCCACTGATTCAGTTGACCTCCTTTTTATGCAATCATGTCCGTGCCATATATCCAAATGAATGCAAAAATTTCCTAATGATAACCGATAGTTCTATATGAGTGCTACAAACATCATCCAAATGCAACAATCATGTAATAATCATCCATTTATAGCAATCATGGAAATAAAATAAAAATGCGCACATGTCCATATGCATATGCTCTAGTGTCCTAGTTAGGCCGATCCCTAAGGAATAATAGTGCCTAGTGTATCTATATGCGTTCATAGCATCCACTAGCAAATACTTGCAAGAACTAGCATACATCATTCATAACATGTTCTATTAACATGTTTACATCAAATCCTACCATCCATGGATTAAATCCTAAGTTTTACCCTCCCAAAGGATAATAAAAAAAAGAACCTATTCAAAACTAAAGATGGAAAAACGAAATTATAAAACCTATTATCAAAGAGACATGGATATGACATACAAATTCTCTCCTAATCAAATTATTCTTCTCCGAAATCTCTCTAACCATGTCGGAATCAAGAAGCAACCTTTTCGTAGACTCCAACCAACATGAAGACGTCTTATACAGCCTTCCCAAAAAGAGCTTCAAAAGGTGTCGTTCCAATGCTAGCTTAAAAACTACTACCATATGAATTACACTAAAGAAAGATGCTTTTCCCACATTCTTCCAAAATCAAGAATACTCATTCTCCACCATGCTTGTCTTACCATCCTACTAATTTCATCTTATTGTTCTTCATGAATCAATATTCCTAGGTTCTTACTAGTGTCCTATAAACTTTACAAAAACTTCCCTTATTACTTCTAAAAGTAATTACTGTTGTCTCCTTTATAGCCTTACACCTTTTTCGTTACACGTAGGAAATGATTCCTATCTTCTCCACATTTAAGGGCTTGGTTTGGTATTTATCACCTTTTTTAAAAAACTAAAGTTTCTAAATTTTTTAAAACATCAAATCCCAAAATCTTTATCTTTAAAAGTGTTATCTTCTCAGTTTTTATTGATTTCAAAAATACTTAGTCACTTAATATTATTTCCCAATCTTAGAGCGAAAATCTTCCTAATTTTTTTAAGTTTAAAACTTATATCTCTCTTTCTTTGAAAGATTTTTACAGCTTTTTTATAACAATTTTAATTTTCAAAATTTTTACTTTTATTAAGTATTTCCTTTCGAAAACTCATTTACTTTTTCACCAAACCATTTTCTTTTAAAATGTTTTTTAAATAGTCCTTTATGTGTTTTCATAACAGCTTCTCATTACACCTAGCAGTTCATATTTTAATGTATTTGAACAACTTTCTCTTATGAGAAGTTATTAGCGCTAAAATCTTCTATGAACCTTTTAAAAGAGAATTTCATGTTTGTGAAATTACAAGGAACTTATTTTTTATTTTTTGAAATAGGCTATACAAATATGGCGCTTTTGCTACCTTGTATATCTCTTTCATGTATTCCTTGTAACTTGCACAAAACATTTTTATTGGTCTCATAGAAATCACAGCATTATTGTTTTCATGATAAATATTTTCTAATATCTAACTTACACATTTTCCTTTTAAAAAAATTCATCTTCAAAACTATTTTAATATTTCCATAACTACAAAAACACTTCCTTACACTTATTAATAATAAGTGTATTTTACAAACCATTTTGTTTCTATGCTTAGAAATTACCTTTTAAAATACATTCTTTTTATTTAGGTTAAAATGGATGTTGTGTAAAACACCATTACTACAACCCAAAAATACTAGTGTATGGATTCAATTAAATAAACACCCATAAATATCTTATACCTATGTAAAAATATTTCGCTTGGAAGTCACTTACTATAACAATAGTGATAGCCTATGCTACTCTTATTTTTCACGAAAACATTTAATACAACAATAAAAGTTGTAATCTACGTTTTCAATACTTGATATACTGTAGGTTTTTATGTTTAAATTTTTTGTTTACTTATAATGAAACTAGCGAGTTATTTATATATACACTCCATAATTCTTCAAAAAGAATTCCAATTTTTCATTATATAAAAACCAACTTAAGTTTCATATCATTCTTCAAAAACCCCATGTTTATTTTATGAATGAAAATATCAACAATGAAAATTTTCAACTCCAACAATTACAAAAAAAATTCAACTTTTTAAATTTCGAAAATTTCATTTTATTGGGCTTAGCATAAAGTGGGTCTTCCTACTTACTACCCTCAAAGTACTTTTCCTAAACTAAAGACTTTTACTCATATTCTTCTTCTATACTCATATTTATTCTAAGGCATCACCGTCAAATCCACTTGTTTGAGATAATTATGATTTCTGCAATTACCTACGCATGGACTTTCTTCTCTGCTTATCTACTGAATTTTAATATACATCTCTAACCTTTTCCTACCTCTCTTTGGATTTCCATAATCCTAATCCTAAATGTACATAACCATTTCTTCCATTTGTAGACCTTCTCTATGCCCCAAAAACACACTTCAAAAGTGATACTTCAAGAACTCTGTTCTCAACTGACGAACACGAAGCATACAAAGAACCTCCTTTGGATGAATAACATGCTCTTTCATACTTCTTGGAAAACACCAAAGTGTCGACCACGAATACCACCGTACCTTTTTTTTAGGACATCTCTAAAAACATGGTTCATCAAATCTATAGAATAGGCTGCGACATTGGTTAGCCCAAACGTCATGACTAACCACTCAAAGAATACATCTGATGTCCTAAATGCGGTTTTATCAATGTTATCATCAGCGACCCTAAGCTGATGAAACCTAGTGGTTAAATCAAACTGGGAGAATACCAAAGAGCCAACTAACTCATCAAAAAGATCATCTATCCTAGAGAGTGGATAATGGCTCTTCTTTGTGAGCTAATTCAATTCTCTATATTCAATGCAAAGTCGAAGAGAACCACCTGCTTTGGTAGCGAAGACGACTGGCGCTCCCTATTTCGATATGTTTCTTCTTTTGAAACCTTTCTCCAAAGTTCACGAATCTGCTAGCTCAATCCATTCCTTTCCCTAGGCGCCATATGCCCTATAGGTAAGGCTACTGGCTAGCCAAATAAATCCTGAAGTCAATCTCTCTCTTAGGAAGGGTAATCCCTTAACCTCCTCAAAGATATCTGGAAAAAATTTCGACGATCGAAACCGAATCTAACTTTGATGATGATGAATTGAGGGAATAAAGGAAGCTTAACATGACTGACCCTTGCGAGTCGCAAGAAATTTGGAGAGTCCTACTGATGCATGTCTCTAGTCTAACAACTCTCCTCTCGCAATCTAATATAGCTCCATATGTGGGTAGCCATCTATTCCTAAAATCATCCCATACCCCAAAAATCCCAAAATATAGGCGTCATAGTCAAATTCTACGCCTAGGATAAAATTTTTCAAACCCCTACAAACCATAGACAAGAGTGCCAATTTACCCATGGGGTTTGAAACAACAATGGGGTCTACTACTAAAGAGAAGTCTAAGTGCAAACAATTTACCATAGAACTAGAGATGAAAGAGTGTGATGCTTTAGGATCGAAAAGAGTCTGAATGGGAAAATTAGAAATAGAAACCAAAATTTTCTACCTCGATCCGGTCTGCTGTTGGAAGGTGTTGCATCCAAAGTCTGTATCTGCACTGCAGGTGCACTCGGTCCCTGCCCCATCTTCTGAGGACAAAACTATTATGGTGACTGGATTGTGCGCAAGTGTAACACTTTCCCTTCATCTTTTCTTTCTTGCAGTTTCTTTCGTAATGACCAATAATCCCACAACTATGGCACTTTTCTCCCTTCTTGATTTGCTTCTAAAGGCCTTCCTCTTTTCTCCTGTCCTTATCTTTCTTGTCCTTCCACCACTGCTTCTTAGAACCTGTAGGAACCTCCTTAAGTTCTCCCTTTGGCTGCCAATATGTAGGTTGAATTCGTTGTCGGTCCTCCAAACCTAACCGCCAAAACCTTCGCTCCATATCCTCCAACCTAGCTTGCGTCTCCTCGAAATCCTCCATGCTAGAAAATGTTCCACCCATATACTAGCAAAGTCCTTGCATAGCATAGAAAAATCGGCTAGTGTAGTTGGATTGAAAGGATTTCCACCTACCGGTGTTGTATTGGGCACTCGTCCTTGCACCTCTGGCATCGTAGCTCTACGGAACTAGTCAGCCATAACACGCAAAGAAAAGGAAACTTAAGCTTCAAAGAAACGAAAGAAGGTTGAACTGGACTTTGAGGGGATTTTATAAAAACTCTTTTATACTTAAAAACTATTTCTAAGAGTTCTTTTCATAAAAATACTTTAAAAAAAAGTTATTTTGGAAAATACTTTTAAAATAAATTTTTAGAAATCCTGTAACCTTAGGCTCTAATACCAAGTGAAACACCCCACAACCCTTAATATAACAAAAAAGACACATTAAAAGGTGTGGGGCGTTGTAGGTATAACTAAAGCTAACAGAGACTAAGATTCACAAGACAAAAATAGGTCAAAACAGTGGAAACTAAAATAATAACTTAATTGAAATAAAGCATCATAATTACTTTATAAATAAGTCAAATACCAAATACAACATTCATATCTCAAAACTCATCGTGTCTTATGAAATAAAAATTCAGAGTCTTAAAATCAGAATATATAATATCTCTCAAGATAAGCCAGTACATAAAAAGAACTAAAGCTGAAATAAAAGAAATACATAGAAGATATCTCCTCCAAGAAACTCCAAGCTGCAGCAATCTACCAACTTCTCCGTTGATTGCCTAAGGGGGAAAAGGGAAATAGAGGAGTGGGTCAAACTAAAAGTCTGGTGAATGATAGTAATTACTAGAGTCTTTAAGCAAGGTAAAGTAATAGACTCTGCTATACTTCTAGCATAAATAGGGATAATAAAAGAAATATGAAAGAGATAAACTGGAATAAGTACAGTTAAATATTTCTTAGTTTATAAGATAGGTTAACTTTGATTGCTTGCACTTGTCCTTAATTTCTGCTTTGATTAGGCAAAATTTCTAATCCTATAATTATGATGTAACCTTAATTCTACACTTTTTGATCGGCCTGCTACTTCATAGTCCTTTTGGTGGACCAGCCGCTATATAACTCCCTCCACAGCAGCCAATGGTATCTATGGAAGATGCTCAGAGCAACTACTCTGTATCCGAACCACATATTTAGCTCCCTACACAGAAGACAATGGTGCCTACTTGGACACCATAATAAGCAGTTGGAACTCACAACTATTACCGAGCACCCGAATGGAAGTCACATGCGTAACTGCCACCATGCCCATGCCTCCTTTTGCTCCACCTATTGGGTCTTCTTATTAACTCCATCGTACAGCATAGCGTGCCTTCATCTCACTTCAGGCTAATGCGAGATCAGCGTGTGTCCATAGAAAAATACGAGAAATGTTGTTGGTACTATCCCTTCATCCAAACAATATCTAGTTGCGCCCCTTATCCAAATCCTCGTGATTTGGACTTTTGTTTGACCAATTACTACGATTCTTAGCATAAGCGTGCCCTAGGGAATGCTATTTGGTATATGTCTTACTTTCATCATTGCTTATTTACTTAGATAAATTATTTAAATAAGTCTTTATTACCATTTTTACTTTCTACGCTTATTAATTTATCCCAAGCCTTAAAATAAGCCCATTCCGTTCTTTTTCTTATTATAACCTCGTTATAACCATGCTTATTACTTAAACCATGGTCTAAGTGTGAAAATAAGCTTCTTTCATTTTTTTACTTCATTTAGTTATAATCCTATGTTATAACTATGCCAATTACCTTTAATTAGTCCATTTTTAATTATAATTAGGCGTAAATTCAGTCCAATTCCATTATTTAATTACAATCTCCATAATCGACATCTTGTCTTCTTCATTTAATATTCTTACTTATAAAATCCATATCCACGTTTTTAATTTAATCTAATCCATATGTGCTGAAAAAGGGAATGAAGAGAATAGACGCTTGCATAAAATCCAAAACATCGAAAAGGTGTAAATGAAAAATAAGTAACAGTAAATAAACTTAAATAATGTAAATAGACTGTTAATTAATAAAAAGCTATGCTTAAAAGTAATAATTTATTATTAGCAGACATGTTATTAAATTACTGAAAGGAATAGCTAAATAGACTTAAAATAATTAAAAACTATAAATAATTACTGAAAAAGGCTATTCCAAAAATTGTAGAAAACTACAACTATTGGAAACCCTATTATTTTAAATTACTTAAAGAAATCTTAAATAATTATAATCACTTACCTCCGGTCCTAAGCTCTTCCTTTTGTCTTCTCGGATCCACTTGGAGTTGTAAAATAATTTTTATTAAAAAGATTCTCTCCTTGGAAAATTATACCTTTTAGGGTCCTTCCTAAAAAGGTGAACCCAAGCGGAGAAAATCTAGAATGAGAAAAAATGTTAGGTCTAGGAATCTATTTATATATGTAGATGCGGATCTCAAACCATTGGATTTGAAGATTGAATAGGATGAAACTGTTGAATATGCACTTATATGATTTTTGTTTGATGATAATAAACATATATTCATTCATTTAAATGTATTTGATAATATACTATTTTATTTTTCACAGATTAAATAAATATTTGCTGAATAAAATAAATAACACAGAATTTGAATTCAAACGAATATTTTATTCAAACGAATATTTTATTCAAACAAATATTTATTACAATTTTGAATAGTATACAAATTCAAGCTCTTACTATTCACTATACAACTTTGATACAAATTCAATTACATCACTATTTTACATCAGCACCTCACTACATATCGCTCACACTCTTATTTATCTTCAACTGCATTCAAGTTTGAATCCAGCATCTGAGCTATCTGCAAAAATATAAACTAACGCAGTAAAATTGAAAATAAAATATTTTTGCAATATAAAATAAAACGTGAATTTTGAAAATGATATTTGCCTCAGTTATTTGGGTTGTTCGTCATCATTTAAATTTGAATTCATCATACACGAACAACTTGTGACATACACAGTATATTACTGTATATGCCATAAGGCCGTGCACGCCGATATATACACTTGATTGATTTACAGGGACAGGCAAGCACAGGTCAAACCCAAATGAAAAATCGGGTTCAACTCACGTGCAATAACATTGAAAATCACGACACAAGCACAAGGTCAAATCCGAGTTTTGAAACTGGATTCAACACAAGGCGACATGACATGAATGCAACGAAGACCAACATTAAAATGGACTGCAACATGGATATCACAATCAAACTGCAACAAGGCAACTAGGAATGAACAGAACATAACAGCACCAATGCAAGCAAGTCAGTGGCAAAACACAAACTGCAGTGGACAGACCAGAGTGCATCAGTGCCAAGAAACTCAAGTGCACGACTAAACTGACGATGAATACAACTTGAAGCATACAAGCTCAATGAAGATTGCAGCAACAACAGTGAGCACACTCATATGAACAAGTGCAAAGAACAATGAAGTATGCACAGCAAATAACATACACCAAAGCTAACAGCAGTGTCAAGAAATGAAACACTGCAACTCAGTGCATCAACCAAAGTTAAGGCGACATGAAGTCAGCAAACTGCAACAAACACATATATGGTCTAAGTGAATCAAGCAAATGAATATAGTGAATGAAATGCACAAAGACATAGCATCTGTCTCAGGTTAATAAACCAGAGAAATGCACAGTGGAATGAAGTCAAGTGATGCACATATACTTGAAAGCTACAGCATCAAGTAGACCAAGTTCATATACAATGAGAGGAACATCAAAGACAAGACTAAGTGCAGCATCAGTGAAGACAGTTACTTCACAATGAACAAGTGCACAACAACTTCAACAAAGACTCAAGCTACAGTGCATAATGGTCAACACAGTAAGACATGAAGCAATGGTCAAGAGAAGTTCAAAGCAGTAGGGTACATGAAGCAAACAACAACACGAATGCAAGTGCAGACGATAGCTACTCATTGTAACTCAGTAATACAAGGCAAACTGACAACAACAAACATGAATACAACTCGATGTAACAGTCACAAATCAAGTACATGAAGATGGCAACCCACAGTATCCACAACAAACAACTCAGTAACCAGAAGCAACAACATGTACAGTGATATGCAGCAAAGTAAACAACACTTTGAATAAAATCGAGCATGAGTACAGTTTGAACAATATCCAGAAGAGCAGTATAAAAAAAATTCAAAATGGCCGAAGTCATCAGGTAAAAGAAATTGAACTCACGAGTTAAAGTCAGAGCCTTAGCAATAAAGCTATTCACAGAGCCATGTAACCAAGTCAAAGCAAGTGATAACCAAACATCTCATATTCAAGGCATCGAGTCAAGTCAGAGAAATTCAAGGAGCCAGGATTGAACATAAATTCAAAGCCGTCGTTTTTAAACCAAGTCAACCAAGAAATAATAAGAATAATTCGCATATGAATTAGTCAAGATAAATCGCAATCATCCAAGCATAAACGATCGGCAGAGATAAAATCAAATATATTTTGTGCGAACGAAAATATAGGGTTACAAACCCTATATAAGAAAATCATCATCGGCAATCTTATCTATCAGAGTTCGAATACTAAAATTAAAAAAGTAACGAAGCATAAATTCGTACCAGAAGCAAAAATCGAACTCATCGAAGTAGCCAGTGAAAGCAACGAGATTCGATCGAGAAAGGCAACACTTATTCAACCAGAGATTCGATCAAATCTAATAGGCGCTTCGAAAAAGCCCTAATTTTTAATCAGGAAGAAGGAACGAAGGAAGCCGCCATACTTTCTCACAAAGGACTGAGCAAATAGAAGTGGATCGGGCCACATAAAAAGGGGACGGCTTGAATAATATAAAAGGATTCTTGTTTATATTAAGGGCTATTTACTTTTTATGTTTGTGTTTCTTTTAATCTTAAAATTCTCTTTTAAACCGTGGTAATTTTCTAGTCGTGTGACTAGGGTACAAACTACGGTGTGTAGTTTGGGAATTCACAACTCGGTAGTTGAGTTGTGGTCAGGGTTTTGAGCGTAGAGTTAGATTAGTCAATAGCGGGTATAGCGAGTTTACGTGTGTAAGCGAGGGACTGTCTAATTTCTAGTAGAAACCTTGGGGGCAGCACGTAGGCAGGTTTTTGCCGAAGCTGGGTAAATTCTGTGTTGTTCTATTTTGTTATTTATATTCTGCTATATCTGTGCTGCTATTCTGTGATCTGTGTTAATATTAATTAACTTCTGCAATTAAGTTTTTATAATTTACACTATCACCCTATTCACCCCCCCCTCTAGGGTGAAATCGATCCTACAGAAACCACGTCATAGGCTGAATAGGAACCATCAGATGCAGTAACGGAGGGACTGGATTAATCAAAACGGTGCAAATGACGTGTCCCGATGCTTCTCATTCGTTTGAACGAATAAATGTTTGTGCGCCTACCAAATTACAAGGCGGGTCGACCGGCCGATCGACTGCCCCCTTATCCAGGTCGACCTGCCGGTCGACCTGACCCTATATATATATATATATATATATATATATATTTCTTTTCGTTATATTTCTGCTTATTTGGTTTCTTTTATAACTGGGTCATATTAGTTCGGTTTCTGACGTTCTATATATGGAAATTGACCAGAAAATTACCACGGACACAATGGTGCAACTTCAATGGCTTGATTATGATAATTTCACAAAAGTTATTTTATTATTTAATTAACTAACAAATTAATTATAATGGGTTAAATTTCGGGTTGTTACAATATTCCCTTTGTTATATTTCTTCCTATATAGTGAAATATACCAAAATCTTAGACTATGTGGGACATTAAAATATTTCAATCTTTTCAACATAAACTCAGTCTGATAACAAAAAATGATTTGAAATCAAACAGAAATCTAGGGTAAAAATGCTCAACAAATTCTTTGTTCTCAGCTGATTTTAGGGCAACCGTGAGCGGGGAAACCGAAGCGGAAAGTGAAGCCACCTAAGTTTAAGGCAACCGTAGGTAGGGAAACCGAAGTGGAAAGAAAAACTGCCAAGTTTAGCTAGCGATAAAGAAATCGATGCGGAGGATGAAGGATTGAAATCAAAGTTTACCTGAGGGAAAAAGGAAATTGAGGGAGAGGGAAATGAATATTGTGCGAAGAGATGAGAAATGGGATTTTTTCCATCTTACGCATGGATGAATTCCGTGTTAAGAGGCAGCAAATCTTTGTCAGTGTTAAACCTTGAAAATGATATCGCCAAATATATTTTCTATAGATTTCACAGTTTGAACAATTTGAGTAAATGCTTTCAAAAGTCACTTTTGTTATAGTGTAGCTTTTTGTTTTATATTTTTAGCTAATCATAACTTCAAATCTTGATTTAATTTAATTGAATAGAAAATTTTAAAATCTAAACAATTCCCTGCAGATTGACCTATGCTCGCCACGTAACAAAATTGTACACCATGCGCTTGTGGTTAATTTTTAGTTTAAATTTATTGGCTATTTTCCAATTTGACAGAAAATTAGTTGATAAACAAGTTTTTGGCGCCATTGCAGGAGAATTTTGATTTTCTATTCTTCGAATTATTTGTTGTTTAATTTTATTGTCCGTATTCTGTGTATATCGTATTTAAAAAAATCAAAAAGTATTGTGTTTTTGTTGTTTGATTTTTATTTGCGTTGTGATTGTATGCATTTCTTGTTTTCTAGTTTCATTTTCCATTTGCATTTCTATTAAAAAATATAGACACAATTTCATTTGCAAAAAGAAAAAAAATTGTATTCCAATTCATTTTCAATTTACATTCAATTACATTTACATTTTTTTTCTTTTTCTTTTTTCAAAACTGTGCACTATGCACTTTGTTTTTCATCCACTCCAAGCAACTTCACTTCCATTCAACACCACTACAGCCGTTTACCGACAACCAGTGAAAACTAGGCCCATCAATGGATGCTTTCGGATGTGGATAGTGCCACATTCGCATCCGCATCCAAAATCTTTTTCGGGTATCGTACATCCGCATCCGTGGATACGGACGGATATCAAATAATTATCCTATCTGCTAACGACCGATAAATAAAGAATCATAAAAATAAAATTTTAATTTAACATAAATATTTTTCAATCCCATTATGTATGAAAATGTTAAAAATTAATAAATATGATGATAGTAAATAGTTTCGAGCAGTTAAAAAGCATTAAGTGCATATATTATCTGCTAACTTAATAAAATAATAAACAAATATCTTTCACTTCACTAAAATATACATAATTTGAACTATAATCTTGTCAAAATCCGGATGGATAATTTTCGGATGCGGATGTCTTCATATCCGCATTCTTTTTTCGATATCAGATATTTATCTACTTCTCGGATGTGGATGCAAATGGATTTCAGATTTTTCGGGTATCCGTTAATAGCCCTAGTGACAACCATCTCCCATTGCAGCCAACAATCACTACAATCTACAATCTCCAAACACAAACCATTTACCACTACTTCTCTCACTATATCATTGCAGCGCCAATACATACTCACTACCACAAACAGTTATAGTACTAAACAAACTCACCACTTAAGACCATAAACTGCCGCCAATTTCCACCTCTATCACACAATTCTCCTCTTACATATACAAACCGCAATCATCATCAACATACAAATACTTTCTCCTCTTGCCTACATATGGAGCTCCACAGTTCCACAACCACAGTCACTACAATCCACCATCGTTCCATTCACTTCCTTGCAATGAACTCCCACATCCACCATATCAACATTACCACCACTAATCACTTTAACTTCATACAACAATCCACTGACCACCATCCCCACTGTCCCTTACTATATCTCTCTTCCAAACTTCCCTACCATATCAAACAATCACTGCTAACATTTTCAACTACACCTCTTTGACCATCAACAGTGCACACCTGTCACCACTTCCATACCATATCATCAACCATACAACTATAAAGTAACTGCATAAACCCACTTCACCACATACGACCATTCAACCTCACATCAACCACCACAGCACTGCACTCAACATTGCTACTGTAACACATCTCTAATCACCTTCTCAAACATTCATCTACCACATTGCTGCACTGTCATTACCCCACAATTCTCAATAACATCTTCCCCCATAATAACAACTCTCAATAACATTTTTGCTCTTACAAACATCTGATGCCACAACTGCCAACATCTACTGCCATAATCACCTTCCATCTGCCGTTCCTAACTTACTGCCAACTGTAGGAAATGTGGATTACGTGTCTTAAGGTAGAATTAACACTAGAGGATGGGTGGATAGTGTTTAATTAATTTTATGAATCTTTTTGAAATCTTTGCAAATTAAACCCAAACAGATACAATTCACAAACACAGAGATAATTAGAGAATCAGACACAGATGCAAATAGTAAATAAAAGCAGTAAAGGAAAGAACACACAGGAATTTTATACTGGTTCGGAGTTACCCTACATCTAGTCCCACACAATTTCTTGTGCAGATTTCTTTCAAATATAATGTCGATATTACAATCTCTATTTCAAGGCCACAAGATACACCCTCCTGTCTCTGAGTCCAGGGCAAACTCTCTTGATTTTACCAGGCGACATGATCACCAAATTGATTTTCGGGCTACAATCACACCCAATTGATATACGGGCCACAATCATACCGTTTCCAATAAAACTTTGATAGATAGAGACTAAATACACTTCGATCTTTTGATCTTTGATTACAAATGATCCTATAACTCTGAATAGCACCGAGAACTTTGAGAGAGTGTGGCAGAGAATCAAACTAGAGACGATCGAGTTTGTTTCACTTAGGATTTCGGTAGAGTTTTGTTAAAGCATCTGAAATATAAGAGAATATTTGAGTGGAGAAGAAGGAGTGAAGAAATGAAGAAAAACTAACTCAAAATTCGTTGTAAACTACTGGAATATATAGGAGAATAATGATCATGTCCGTTCTTGAAAGGTTATGACGAATAGACACTTCTTTTGAAAATTCGAATTTTAAAATCTACGGCTACCATGTCGACATTGTGGGTATAGGGATGTCGACATGCCTATGTTAATTTTGAAAATTGATTTTGCTTTAAAATGATTTCTATTCTAAAACTTGTCAAAATAATTTCTAAACTTTGTAAATCATTTTGAATATATTTTAAACTTATAAAAGAGTTTTAGAAAGTAATCTTAAAATAATACAAAAGTAATATTAAAAACTAAGTATAGACTTCTTTAAAATATATTTTATTTTGGATTTAAAGCTAAAATATTAAAACCAGGAGATGGTTCAAAAATAAGAAATGATTTTGAAATTAATATGATTAAAAATGGTTTTTGAATTGAGGCTAAAATATTTAAACCAAGAGAGAGATATCTTTTTAAAAGATAGTTTTGAAAAAAATCTAAAAATAAGCCATTTTGAAAATTTCGTGGATTCCATTTCACTAGAGAAGGTTGTGGGTTCCATCGGACTAAAGAGGTCATGGGTTCCATCCCACTATTAAAGCGAGAAGGTGGATTCTATTCCACAATTAAAATCTGAATAAAGGTTTTAGTGCTATTATAAAGTTTTAATATAAATCTAGACTCTATTACTTATCCTGATATCTTAAACTCTTGAACTCTTGATACTCATGAGTCTTCAGTCTTGATTTCTTCAATCTTGAATTCGTTAGTCTTAAATCTCTATATTGTACAGTCTTCATTCTCAGTACCTATATATATATATATATATATCCTGCATATACATATATATCTAAACAAGAATATTAGTATTTATATTTTATAATAAGTCCTAAGGTTGTTGTCATCAGAACCATCATCTCAGGAACAAAAAATCTCCCCCTTTTTGATGATGACAACCTTTGTTTATAAAATCTACTCCAACAAACTTCGATTCTACTCTAACTCCCCCTTATTCCAATAATTCCCCCTTAATCTACTAACTCGCCCTTAATCTATGCCTATCTAACCTATTTTATAATTAATCTCCCCATTTTTGATGATGACAACCTTTGTTTATAAAATCTACTCCAATAAACTTTGATTCTACTCCGACTCCCCCTTATTCCAATAACTCCTCCTTTGTTATCAATAAAAAACTAATCCTAAAATTTGACTCCTCCTTAAACTAATACTATGGAATTAAATGGTAATAACGAAGTATAATAAGCGAACATTTATTATATATAATGTTATATTACATATATATATGAATTGTAGACACAAATATATACAAGTGCACAAAACACAAAAACATAATAACAATCTAATGAGAATCCTTAACAATTGGTGACTTGTGAATCGAATAATTAGGGTAATGGAGGCAAACGTTTCCATGTTGTTTGACCAAATTACCATATATTTTTTTCTCAAAATAAACTTCTCCAACGCAAACAACAAATCGTCCTCGTCCGTTTGCGCTTATTCCACTTCTTCTTTGTCGTCCTCTAATAGATTTTGAATAAGTATGTTAGAGGAATCATCTTCAATCACAATAAGACGGCATGACTATCCATTAGAAATTTTTGCAAATTTCTAAGAATCTTGCCTTGTTTCTCTTGTTCCTTTGCCATCCTTACTTGCATGACTTGTAATTCAGTCAGCATTTGCAAAGAATCCTTCATAGTTTCCTCAATCTTCATCACTCGAGCCAATGTAGTACGTTGGAATGGACCAGAATTAGAAGAAGGGAAGTAAATGGTTGCATTTTGGTTTGATTTAGAAGAGGAGGCCATTATTTTATATTTTCAGAAGTTTATTATAGAGAAAATGAAGAGAGAAGACAGATGAATTCAAAATATTGTGGTTTATATAATCACCAAACCGATTTTAGAGGAAAAATCAAAATTTCAAATTTTGCGATTATATGTCGACATGGGGGTAGGGGCAAGTCGACATCCTTATGAAAATTTTGACAATTTTGTTTTTCTCTACTTTTTTAAAAATATATGTTACTATATCTATATTCTATATCTCAGTTATAGAACAAATATCCAGTTCTCTTCTTAATTTAGTAAAGGTTGATTGATTCAAGGGTTTGGTCAGAATATCAGCTATTTGATTCTCAGTGTTGATAAATTCAAGAGAAATAATTTCTTTACTTATATTGTCTTTGAGAAAATGTTGTCAGATTTCAATATGTTTGATTCTAGCATGATGAGTAGGAATTTTGGATAAATTTATTGCACTGTATGGTCACAATAAATTGGTAAACATTATTTGGAAACTGTAGATTTCAATATGCTTGTTTCAGACCATATAAAGATTTCCTTAATTTGTAAACATTATTTGGAAAATTTTCTTCTTCAAAAAGTGGCGGTTGTTCAATATAAACATCCTCTTTAACAAAATCATTTAAAAATGCGCTTTTGACATCCATTTGAAATAATTTGAAATTATTGCAGTTTGCGAAAGTAGGTAGAATTCTAATGGCTTCTAATCTTGCTATGGGTGCATAGGTTTCATCAAAGTCAATTCCTTCTTCTTGATAATAACCTTGCACGACTAACTGAGCTATATTTCTAACGACCTCACCTTGTTCATTCATTTTACTTTTATAAACCCATTTGGTTCCTATTATAGTTTTGTCCATAGGTCTAGGAACAAGTTCCCATACATCATTTCTGGTGAATTGATTCGGTTCTTCTTGCATAGCAAATATCAATGAACCATCAGATGATGCTTCCTTGGGATTTTTGGGTTCAATAGTTGATATAAAAGCTACATTACTCATCTTGTTTAGTTAATTTCTAGTTCTAACAGATTCAATATTTCCTAGAATATTTTCTACAAGATGATCTTTTAAAAGCCTGATCCTTTTATTAGGATAAACAGTTTCACAATTTGTTTCATTTGATTCATTATTTAAAGTAACAAAATCATCTTCATCATTTATTTCAAAAAAACTTTGAAATTTTCATCAAAAGATACATGCATTGTTTCTTCAATGGTGTTAGTTTTTCAATTGAAAACTCTGTATGCTTTACTTCTACTAGAATATCCGATAAAGATTCCTTTGTCGGATTTAGGATCAAATTTATCTAAATTGTCCTTTGTATTTAGTATAAAGCATTTACTTCCAAAAACTTTAAAATAAGATACCTTTGGTTTCTTATTGCAAAGAACTTCATATGGTGTTTTATTGGTTAGAGGTCCAATTAAAATCCTATTCAATATGTAATAAGCTGTAGCAACTGCTTCAGCCCAAAAATTTCTTGGTAAATTACTATTTGAAAGCATAGTTCTTGCACACTCTTGAATTGTCCTATTTTTATGCTCTACCACTCCGTTTTGTTATGGAGTTCTTGGAAATGAAAAATTATGATCTATTCCTTTATGATTGTAGAAATTCGCAAAATTTTAGTTTTCAAATTCTCCGTTGTGATCACTACGAATAGTTTTGAATTTTAAAGAAAGTTGATTTTTAATTCTTTTTGCAAAAGTTTTAAATAAATCAAAAGCACCACTTTTATGTTTTAGAAAAATTGTCCATGTAAATCTAAAATAATCACACTGTTTCCAATCACACTTTGATAGAGAGAGACTCGATACACTTCGATCTTTCGATCTTTGATTACAAATGATCCTATAACTCTGAATAGCACTGAGATCTTTGAGAGAGTGTGGCAGAGAATCAAACTAGAGACGAGTTTGACTCACTTAGGATTTTGGCAGTGTTTTGTTAAGAATGTTTGAAAATAAGAATGGTAGAGAAAGAGGAGAGAAAACAAAGAAATCTTAAGTGAAAATTCGTTGAAAACTACTGGTATATATAGGAGAATAGCAGTCATGTCCATTCATGAAAGGTTATGACGAATAAACACTTCTTTTGAAAATTCGAATTTTAAAATCTACGGCTACCATGTCTACATGGGGGTATAGGGATGTCGTCATGCCTATGTTATTTTTGAAAATTGATTTTTCTTTGAAATGATTTCTATTCTAAAATATGTCAAAACAATTTCTAAACTTTGTAAACCATTTTGAATATAGTTTAAACTTACAAAATATTTTTAGAAAGTAATCTCAAAATAATATAAAGGTAATATTAAAAACCAAGTATAGACTTCTTTAAAATATATTTTATTTTGGATTTAAAGCTAAAATATTAAAACCAGAAGATAGTTTAAAAATAAGAAATGATTTTTGAATTAAGGCTAAAATATTTAAACCGAGAGAGAGAGATATCTTTTTAAAAAGATAGTTCTGAAAAAAAATCTAGAAATAAGCCATTTTGAAAATTTCATAGATTCCAATCCACTAGAAAAGGTCGTGGGTTCCATCCCACTAAAGAGGTCATGGTTTCCATCCCACTATTAAAGCGAGAAGGTGGATTCTATTCCACAATTAAAATCTGAATAAAGGTTTTAGTGCTATTATAAAGTTTTAACATAAATCTAGACTCTATTACTTATCTTGATATCTTAAACTCTTGAACTCTTGATACTCATGAGTCTTCAGTCTCGATTTCTTCAATCTTGAATTCGTTAGTCTTAAATCTCTATATTGTACAGTCTTCATTATCAGTACCTATATATATATATATATATATATATATATATATATATATATATATATCATGCATATACATATACATATATATCTAGACAAGAAAATTAGCATTTATATTTTACAACAAGTCCTAAGGTTGTTGTCATCAAAACCATCATCTCATGAACTAAGACCAACATCATTGAACCATTGGAACATCATCATCATTCAACCAGAAAATCGACGACTTCACTACAACCTCGTACAACATTGTTGCATTACAGCCTTAACTTCCCTACCATCCCCATTGCACCACCAGTTCCCCATCTTCACATTAACCTATCACAACACTACCACCTTTATCACATGACCACTTCTCTGTCCAATAAGCTAACCTCTGATCAACATACTTCACCACAGTGCCACTCCTCCATACTACCACTGCAATCACCGGTCATCAAACTCCACAATCACACCCTTCCACTAAAATTGTCAATAAACATTCACCATTGGAATGCACCCCATACAACTTCTGCTGCTCACCACCCCTACCTTGCTATCGACCATTCCTTTGCGCATTCAATCACCTCTGCTCGGACAACAAACAAACTGATAGAAAATAGTAACTTCCCTTACTCCCTCAATTATCCATCATTCTCCCAAAGCCCTCTTGCCTTACAACCTTACTGTAACCACCGCGCCCAAACCATCAGCAATTCCTACATCCTCGATGCATCGCAATCACCTATAACTACTCAAACTCCTCCAGCAAGCCGCGAACGAGCCCAATCCCAAGCCACCTCAATCGCGACCTTCCACTATCTTGCCATCGCCCAATTCCCCAAATCTTTAACCTCAAATGTAACTCAAACCACAACTCTCTGATTTCCCCAAAGTGAATCTGATTTTGCGATTTCCATTTAATTCTTTTCCCTCTTTCTTTCTCAGTTCGTGTTTTAGAAAGAAAAAAATATGGTTGTCTTGAGTACATTTTGAATTGGCTTGGGCCGGGTTTGTTTTGTGTGCTGAAGTTAGTTTCGTTTCTTTTTAAAACAATTGTGAATTTGTTTATATTGTTTTGTTTTGTTTTAACTTTATTTAGTCCATCATTGTTAAAAAAAATTGTCTGCTCAAATTGTATTGTTTAATTTTTTTAGTTTTATTTTGTTTATCCTTTAAAAAAAGAAAAAAATTAATTTTAATTTGTTTTGTTTTAGATTTTTTAAGTTTCATCCTTATATATTTAAAAAAACAATCGTATACATTTTGTTTGAAATTTTAGGTTGCCAAAATATAAAATTGTAAGGAACTAATGCTTGAGAAATTGAAATTGTCTTACATACTTCACCTTTAACTATAACATAAGTATTTTGCATAAAAGAAAGTAAACATATTAAAGATTATTATCTATATTCCTATATTGGAATATGTGTAAAACTTAAAATTAATATTATATGTCTAACGACCCTGACTCGACCTTCGAAAATCGGCACCGAATACGACACTTGTATTCAAATGTCGCAGATCCAAACGTCGAATCTGGTTCGCCGGAGCTTATAACACATTATGTACAACACAGCGGAAGAAAACAATGAAATAATATCATTGATATACAACATTGATACAATATCTGATACAATATGATACAACAGATGATACAATAGATATCAATATACATCAGAGATATGATACAAGACAATAGCAGCGGAAAGAAAAGATAACACCAGCAGTGGAACAATATCTCCAATATGGTCTTCAAGAGAGAAAGAGAGGTAGAATCGAGAACTGTACTCCATCTCCAAAGCACCAATCCAGAAATTGCTCGAACTCCCAATCAAGATGAAGTGAATCAACTCGATCCAAATGCGATTGCCAAATCCTAAGGGTGAAAGCTATCAAATCTACACCTACTATTCGATTATCTGAAAAACCTAACTTTAGACTGCCCGTGTGGGAAAATTATGGGCACCCAAAGTTTAGGAAAGGAACAATAAACTCTAGGTCAGTCATGGGACTGGTATGAGCAAACAAAAACAGTTATCTTTAAAACAAACAACAAAAGAAATTAAAATTTAAATCCGCAATGCTTTTTGGAAAATGAAACTACCATAAAGCCTCCCGCCGCACACACAATGCAAACGCAGAATTGGAGGAGATTTCTCTTTATGATAGTCAAATATGCTTGATACGAGAAAATTTCTTTCATATTATTACTAGTGCATAGTGTAGAAAAACCATTTTGAAAGTATAATATTAATCTTAGCCAGCATAGACATTTCGTACTATGCCTACTATAGCTACTATCTAAACAGTGGTGACCACCATAAGTAAATGGCAGGTTCTACAACTAAAACCAGACAAGGCACGTATTGAAGATTGGATTTCCAACAAATGGTCAGGCTAAGGAACTTCCTACTGCCACATGGGTACGCCTTTGGAGGGACGTCCCGAGAGCTTAACCAGCTCTCTGCCAACATAAGGCCGGGTTACCTCTGTAACTAGGTAACTACTGCACGAGCATGACATCCTCCGATCGTTTGCGACCTTTATCCGAGGCGCCTCTCAACCACAAAGCAATCACAAAGTAATAGATTTGCAGTGACCATATGAGTTAAGTATCTGGGCTCCATACCATGATACCACCCTTTTTCAGAAGGGAATGACACACCCTAAAGGGAGCGACCCTCATAACCTTGCCGCATCTTTCCTGTTCCGACCATTTCCAGGGTGTGAGGTCCTGATGCAGTCCCGTTTAAAAGCTACGCTTTATACAAAAGCATGCTTTGATCAGCAAATGATACACATCAGCACTCAGCATGCCACACTACCAAATTGGGAGTATATCACTGATAACTATCAACTACATAACCTCTGAGCTCGTACGTCTCAGAGAAGGGTGTTAAGCTAAGAGAATAAATTCTCCGCCACCAAGCAAAAATGTATTTGATAGAGATCAGTTTTATATCTCAAAGTGTAATGTCAGACATACAACCGTACAAGTCTGTTCCAGGTTCGAACATAACCGAAGGCACTTCCAAAGAAGCCCTTGCAATCCGAGCATCCACGATTCCGATCGGACTCCCCATCACATATGGAGAACTCTATACCGGAGCAACTCGATGTAGAGTCAATCGACAGGTTATCCTATCGTTCTCGAAGACACCCGGTCTTCAAATGCTATCGTCGTATCACTATTCGGAATGGGTTATATGACACAAGGTCCTCTACTGGCTAAACCGAATAGTGAGCGCAATATTTAAAAACATATGGATATGGGATTTCAGTTAAGTCACAACTTTTTTAAAACTCGAAACCTTTCTTCAAATGGTTTAAACAAATTACCATTTCAAATCTTTAAACAAAAAGATTCATTCATAGATTTTCAAAATGATTTCCCTTTCATTTCAAACTTAAAACTTTTCAATACAAATTGGAAATCCTTTCCTTTTATGAAAGCTTTTATTATTTTAAAACAAATAGTTTTCGTTTCAAAAAAATACAATTTGCACGAGTTAAAGCCCTTGAGTTAAATTCAAATTCCCAAATCAATATCTTTAAAATGGTTTAACCCATATATAACTTGTATAACATCTTTAATCCATAGTTTCCAAACATAGAATTCAATTTCTAATTTTGAATTTAAATTTAAATCAAATTATTTAAACTTCAATCTTAATCAAGTTATTCAAAATAACTTTTATCTTTCAAAGTTCCTTTTCAAAAGCCTTTTCAAATTCAACCCAATTTCATTTCCAAAATCGTTTGGATTCAAAATTCAACAACTTTAAAAACCTTTTTAAAAAATATGTGACTTAACCAATTTCCTTGTGCAATCCACATTTGTGTGTGTATAAGTTTGGTTCAGGGTTTTACACAAAAAAAGTGCAACATCATGTACATATTCAAATACAGCAATATATTTGATAAGCGGTATAAACTATAATGCTTATCTTTCATTCACATATCACAGATAAATAACATAGGTACATCGAAAATAAATTCATTTCATCACAGATAATAGGTTACATTTCACAGCTTAATCATATCAAAGAACATCATATATCAGAGATATCACACAATTCAAAGCATCCAATTCAATCCAAACATTCATAAGTAAGATCAGTTAATTGTTTGATTAATTTAAACCAGATTAATTACTTATGAATTACTAATCCTGGGTAATTAACATTAATAAATAACAAATCATTTTGACTAATTATTCTTTAATCATTTATTAATTGACCTTTAATTTATAATTAATCCTCTGATTAATTATCCTTAATTGATTACAATAATTAATTAATCTTAATTAATAATCATCCCTTAATCACTTCCATTAATAAATTAACTTTTAATTAATTAATTAATTATTCTCAAATTAATAACCTTAAGTTAATTACAATAAGTGATCATCTCGAATCACTTGATCAACTTTAACCATTGGTTAATTACTTTTAATTAAGTAATTGTTTTTAAGCAATTAATCACCTTTGATTACTGATCATAAATCAGTCAACCTTTAATTAAACTAATCAACCTTTAAGAAGTCACACTAATTAATACTTCAAAATAAATTATCATTATCATATAGTTTAACTTAAAACTTTTAAGTTTACTAATGATTAAAAATATTATTTTAAGATAAACCATTTATCTATTAAATCGACTTCTTAATTAAGCTTATTGAAAATTATTTCAAAACAACTTAAGAAAATAAAACTTACTTAATTTTCAGTTGAAAAGCTACACAACTTTTATCAACCATTGATTTAAATAAAATTTTATTGTATAAAAGAAATTGTTTTTAAAATATGATTTCTAAAACTTGTTTCAATATTTCTTTAGAAAAATCTGTTTAAAAAAAATTAATTTTGCAACCTAGTTAAACATCTCAAAACACACTCGGCCCAAGCCCAGAAATCATGACCAGGAACCCGAGCTACAACCCGTACCTCCCAAGCATGTCCCCGAGTCACCCCTTCATCATTTTTTTCTTCAGTTTTTTTTTGTTTTGTTAAATTTTTTTTAAACTTGTTGTAAAATCCACACGAACTACCCTGTCATAAACCCGAGATATTTCCACCCCTTCCTCGAGTTCGTCTTCGAGTTCGAACTCCTTTTCTCTTCAATAAAACAAGACTGACACTAGATGTACAGTATACATGCACCGATGATCGGAGCTTCTCCGGTCATCGCCGCCACCCCACCCAAGTCATCAATGACCACCTCGACTCAACCAAACACCCAAAACTCTTGAGGACAACCGGAATCAAAATCGAACGCAACAGTGTCACCTAGAACCAACTATAATCACCGAAAAAAATGCCTAGTGTGGCCACCTCCGGCCACTGGCAAACCTGCGATCACCCCAAAAGCTGCGTCATTTTTCCACACATTAATTCCCCCACCTGCGATCGCCTGAAACACCTCGAGATTGACGCAGTTCCTCTTCAAACCCATACCAGTAAAACTAGCTTTAAAACCCTACATCATCATCGTCAAAACACCACAATGATCAGAGAAATATAGCTCCATTTTTCCACCAATCTTCGACACCCGGCTACCTTCCTTCATGATCTCGACGAAGATAAATTTGTCAATCGACGGAAATTGACAGAAACAAGTTTCCAGTTCAACTCTCAATTCCTCCTCATTTAAAAATTTAAAAATTAAAATTCGATCTCCAAAAATAATCATCTTTGAATGCGAACCAGAATATATATTTGAAGCTTTCAATTATGTTTGTTGAATTTTTCTGATATATTTGTTCTTTACTGTATAATTCAATATTATCAGAAGAATACTTAGTGATTTCATTTGAAATTGTTTTTAAAAATTGTATTGCCTTCATACAAACATATACTCTTAAGACATCATAACCTATAATGTCTTAAATAAAGAGAAATTGAATTTTTCTTTTTGGGAGACGAGCCTGTAAACTAAGCAAAGATATGATGCCTGAAACACAGACCTGTACACACTCATTTATGTGTATAGATACAGTCATGCATGTATTTCTAACAGCCATACAACCAATCTTCATCACATACTTTACGAATGAATCCAACCGTCATAATAAAATAACAGAATCAAAGGGTTTGCTCACCTCAAAATTGAAGACAGAGGACCAGCCTTGAATTTGAATTTGGTCTTTGCTTGCTTGATCTTGTTTTGATATGATCTAGCTTTTATATGTTTCCAGTTTTAAATATTTGAATCCAGACTCGGCTTTCCAGATTGAAGCTTGCTTATTTTCTTCCAAGTTTCAGATTGAATGATTGTATTTGTTTCCTAGGCTTTTGAAATTTGAACTGCTGTTTTGATTTCCAGTTTGAAAATACTTTTAGGCCTGGAGCATTGACATTGATATTGCCTGATTATATGCATTTGCATGCTTCAGGTTGAAGTTGCTTTGCCTGATTCCAAACTTTGGTTTCAAGGCTTTGAATTGTTTACTTATTTTAGTTTATTTTTAGGCTTGATCTTTACCTTTGCTCTGGTCTTTATTTTGAGAATTCTCGATCTCAGGTTTCAGATTTTTTTTGAAATGAAGATGAGAAGAGTTTGAGAAAAGAGATATGAAATAAGTAGCCTAGTTTCTTTCTAATGTACGTTTAGTTTTTCTTATTCTTCAATATAAAATTTAATTCATTTTAAACAAAATCAATGCCACTTGTTTACATTGCATGCCAATTCAACTACACTTGTAATCCTACATACCTATTTGTTTCACAAATGTCATTTGTTATAAATTTATGTTTATATCCCTTCTCTTAAATTCATTTGTACATTTTGTTTTTTAAACCCTTATTTTATTTTAATTTATAAACATGTTTTATATTAATGTGTTTATTGCAAAAAGGTATATTCATAACAAAGCCTTTATATTTATTCTAACTATATTCATCTTTAATTATATAAGAGGAAAGCATTTTAAAATTTTAATTAAATCTTACTTTATTTTAGATTTAATTTTTTTATTTTAAATCCTTAATCAATTTGTGAATTGATTTATCTTATGTGTATTTTAATACTTATGCTCATATTTCAAAAGATATATACACATCAAAGCTTTTTAAATATAATCTATCTATTAAACCAATTTTATTCCCAATATATTTATTAAATTTCAAAGGGTAAATAATTTATTTTCATTATTGTTTTAAATTTTAAATTCAAGTCATTGTACAAATCATAACTTTTAAAGAAATTGATTTTAAAGTTTAGTAGTACCTTAATAATAAACACATATATAGATTAAATATGTATATAACTCTTTTAGAATAAAGATTTAACTCCAAACAACTTTTAAAAGTTATTATATCCAATTCAAAATAAAATTCCCAAACCTTCAAATACATTCTCAGTTAATTCAATTTAACCAAAATTCTATATTAATTACCAAATAAATTCGACTCAAGAATCGAGATCGTTACAATATACATAAGTTAACTAATTTGCAAAAAATCAATGCTATATACTTAAAAGTAAAAATTACCTACTCTGTAAAAGAAGGGCGTATAAATCTCAGGATACCACGCCGCCACCAAAGGCATCAATAATAAAACTAGTTCAACTTCAAGAACTTAATACTCTTTACTTAAAAGTAAATATTTCTTAGGTTGTAAAAGAAGGGCGCATCGATCTTGGGATTCGACGCCACCACCAAAGGCATCAACAGAAAAATGATTTCAACTATAGTCAACCATGGTATCAGTGGATACGTGAGATTGCTTTTGCTGCCATATCAGTCGATTCTTCACTGTGGAATGTACGAGTAAGTTTCAATTTGGGGAATTTTATATAATTTCAAATTATTTCTTGCTTCGTTATATCCTATACAATAAATTGCATTGAGCCAATTTATTAATTGTTAATATACTAGTATAGAGCCCGTGCCGATGGCACGGGTGCATATGTTCATAGTTAACCAATGGTGTTGTACATAGATCGTAAGAGTATTTTGGTAGCCATATATTTTTTTACATGAAAAACGTTTAAGAAAACATTTTGATATCAAATTAATTGCTATGAAATAATAAAGCCATTATGTACATGGAGTAGGATAGTCATGGTGCCCAATCAAAAAATGGACATAATTCATCAATTGTATCTTTCGTGAAAAAAACCAAGAGAAGTAGTCAAGAGATATAAATTTTACACCACACCAAGCAAACATGGAAAAAAAGCAACAAATGTGATTGTAGTATCCGATGTGTAAACAACACGAAGGGGAACTGATATCATAAAGTTTGGCGCATTCAAATGAAAGTAAATGTATTATACAATGCTTGGTTTAAATGAGAAGTGCATACCACATTTAAAGAAAAGTTTAAAGTTTAAAGTTGAAGTTTTTATGGATTGAAATGATGATGGGTGAGTGGAGAGTAATAGTGGGTTAGGAAGTTACTACGCATGAAGGATTTTATTTTTCGTAGTGGGTTCTAACGGTGACTTTAACAACGTTAACAGTAGAAATAATTGCTGACGTGGCTAAATTATGTTCCCCTGATGTCTTTTGTCAACATTAAATCACAACCGTTCTTTGTCTTTTCAGTTAAGCCCATGCGCTGCACGAATGTGTAGTTTTTTGAATATTATTATTTTTGTTAAATTCGACCTGTGTGTAAAATCAAACTGAACATTAAAAATGCTAAAATTATTTAATATTATTGTATTTTCAAGTCAGACCCATACAAATGACCAAGAAAAATTAACGCTGTTGAATGCATCTAAGAGGCTAAGGGTATATTATCCAATAGCACCTATTATGAATAATTTTTAGTATACTCTCATTTTACAATTCTACTTTACATGGTTGAAATATTTTTGTAATTTGTTTAATTCCTACTTCCTTTCATAATATGTGGTTGTTCATGTAATGAATCATGTCCAAAACATAAGTGGTTATAAATTAAAGGCCAATATTTGAGTTGAGAATAAGGACTATAATTCCATAACAAACAATGGTTAATAATGCACAATAATAAAATCAGTAGTAACAGTCCATGCATGAGCATGGATTATAATCTCATTGGTAGAATGAGGTATACATCCTTCAGATAAGGTATTAAATCATTTTACCCGTCGATTTTAAGCACTTTTCGGAAATGATATAGGGTTTCTAAGGGGATTGTACTCAAATTGATAATGATATTATTCAAAACTTTTAACGTAGGTGAATGCAATCAAATTGAAATTTCCTTCCGCTGTAGAACTTCCAATCTTGATTCTTATAACAATGTAGGTTCGCTCTGTGTAATTTGTACCTCCAACTTTATCTCCATTTGTACCCATGTCCTTTATTCTCATGCAATTTTCCTTGTACAGTATGCTTTCTCATGTTTAATCTTCTTAACGTGAAACCAAGTCACCACCACCAACCACTTCCAATGTTTTAGGTCGATGCCCTCATCATTATAACCAAGTAAGCAAGAACTAAACATTTTGTGTGTATTCCTTCCTAAAAATTTGATAGTATAAGTAATAGTAACCACTTAATAAGAGAAAATAGCGAAAAAGCAAATATGACTAAATTTGGTATTCTTAATTCTTGACCATACCATCTATTAGAGACTATGAACAAAATATGGTTCATTGTAATTGTAACATTCACTTAATCATCACTAACACCCAAACTAATCATATCTTCTTGAAACAAACATTTTATAGGATACATGTATTAAAATAATCATGATTGTCCAAACCATAAATGTTTGTGTACTTGGTTGCAATTTTGCTTAATACATTCTGCAAACTAATTTCTTAATATCATTAATGTTACGTCAGATTACTGTTATTATGCCAAATATGTAGCATAACATTTAAGAAAAAGTAATATATGAGTGGATAGTTTGATTGTGGTACATTTTGTAAACAGTCCGGGGTAGTAGTATGTTGTCATTTGGAACAGTTACATAAACAAAGCTAATGGATATATTTAGTAAATTATTTTGTGACGTACTTCTTATAGTATATGTAATTTGGTTAGATAATCAATCGGTTTTATTATCACAGTAGACCATAATAACATACACTAAACTCTATGCTCATTGTGGCAAAAACTACACTTGTTATTTTCATATATAAGCACTGTTTAGGTGCTATTAATTATTGCTTCTTTGTAGCCATGTTAGAGTAAAACTCATAATTGGGTTGTTGTATATGTTAAGACAAAGTTGGGCAACTTTTAAGTTTATTTCTCATAAAATCAACTTTATACTTGTACAAAGTTTCTGTCACTTCTGGTCCATAATATATAATTCTTGCGTGCTTATAAGTCACCACAAGTAAGAGTGTCTCCATAGACACATCCTTCAACCCTTCATATTCAAGCCAAACTCTCCAACAATCTATATTACTTGTAATATTACGTATAATATTCATGGACCAATGTAGGATTCTGAATTGGGTACGCCTATTTAATAGGCATCCAACGTCAGGCTCTTATTAAATAGACATCCAGCAATATAACATACAAACTTATTGTTTACCTTTTCTATGTTTAAATCTCACCCATTATGTATTTATTGTTTACCTTTTCTGTTGAAGCCCAGCAATCTTATTGTGTTTACTGCACATTATTTTCAATCTGCAATAATGTATTAGTAAAGCAATTGTTAATGAGCATGTGAAAATATGGTAGTGCATTTGAACACGAATAAAGTACTAAAAATCAGAGCATAAAATAGAAAGTATAAGTTTATCACATTCCAAATTTACACGATGGTAGAGTATATATTATCTTATTTATAAATTGGGGGAAGTAATAGGAGTATAGTAGTAATTTTGGTCATACGTAGCAATGCACAAAAAAAAACCATAATTGAAAAAGAACATAAGACGGAAATTAGTAATAAATAATTCAACAATCAAGAAATGATCACAACATGTGAACAGGTAGAAGTAGGTGACTGTACACAATTCAACACTATAATCTTATTTCCAACCATGTTAAATGTTACAAAAGTAAGCATACAAAAATCATGTCTATGGAATTGGTTAGGTATCAGGAGAACTACAACACATAACAAAATACTGGAAGATATACATTACTATCTCAATATTCAGTGGTAAAACAATTCATGTTATTAAAGCATTATGGCACGCACATCCATGACCCATGTGCATGATTTTATAGTTGTAGGTAAACTTCTACAATCTATCTTTGCTAACAAACACCAACTGCGAATTGAATGAAAATAATTGTGTATAATTTCCACAAACACGTTAACTGCATTACTAAAATGGATAAATTAAGGTACTTGGAATAAAAAGGAAGTCTACCCAAATATCCATAACCGAGTCATAGGTAAATTAATATTAAACAAAATCAAAAGGCCATCTCACCTACACTGTTAAACACATACAGTAGTTAAAAAATTAGAAAATATAAAATCAACTTCAAAAAAAGTATATAAATTTTTTATCTAACCTTCAAAACATGCTTGTTGTCACCAAACAAAAAAGAACCAACCATTTGAAGCTAAACTGTGAAAGAGACCATAGTTATACAATCAGTATTTTGATGGTCACAGATTCAAGTGAAAAAGAAAATTCAAGCCTGGAGTTCTGTAATATGACGCAATATGGAGCATACAACATCTAGAGAAGATTTTTCCTAAAACTCTTGATTGCAATTGCAATGGATTTTGTTTTGGTAAAAGGAAAAGTTAATTATTACATATATGTCGGTTTGAAGAGAAGGGGGAAAGATAATTTCATTAAGCTAAAGATATATATGATGGAAGAAGTGGTTAATCAATCATAAATAGAGGATGATTAACTGCTTGTACATGAAGCATGTTTGAAATTGTAAGACCTGAAATTTTCGAACCCGAAAATTCCAGATAGTTATGAAGAAAAAGAGATAGAAGAAGAAGAAGAAGAGAAACATCAACTCACATTCGCAGCGGATAAAATATAATAATAAATAACAGTTTACAGAAGTATACTATATCAGTTAATTACATTTAATATACATCAGAGTTACACATATATACAGACACTGGACATATACAAATCATGTCTCAGATACACAATAATACACTACAGCGGAAATACTCTATACGTTATAGCCATCCAGCCCGCCTCCTGAGCTCCAGAACGTACCTACCTGAAAATCTGTAATACTCGGTCTGACCCGAGCATTACATATTAGTAACACCCGAGTCAGGCTAGAAACCAGCGTGAGTAAACCTATCCAACATGGAATACAAAGTAAGCATCTCATATAAACCCGGGGTACTTATATCAATTTTACAACTTCATAAGTTACTATAGACATCACTTGTTTCACAAAGCAATTTCTAAGTGCCAGAACTTAGATTATATGGTCCAATTCACTTTAATCATTCCTTTACACCCTATTGATTTCACACATCAATTTACAAGAATCGGAGCGGTTTCGGGTATTAACTATTACCCGACTCCAGTCTCTTCGAACTCAGTTCACAAATTATTCAAGTGAAATATAATTCAATTTTAAATAAAGGATATTCCCTTTACTTAGCAATTCCTCATAGATAAATAACCACATTATCATTGCCCACGCAACACATCAGATCACGAACCATTTCATATGAGGGGTATTAATCAATTCAGGGCTTTAAATTATCATTTAATCATACTTTAGCAAGATACATCAATCACACCATCTCGAATAAACCCAATTAGCCATAATTGAATTAAATCAATGGCATTAAGTCCTGCTTGTTTATTTATTTCCAACCCAATTGTTTAATCATTCCATAATCATTCATCTTAATTAATCCTCCTTGATTAATTATTTTCTAATTACATTAAGGTAATAAACTCCTAATTAATTACACAAATTAATTATCCTTAAACAATTTCATTCATTAACCAATCCTGATTATCACATTAGTAATTAACTTCCCTTAATTACTTATATTGATTAAATCAACTCTTTGATTAATTTCATTAATTACTCTTGTAATTACATTGAGTAATTATCTCTTAATTACTTTTCCATAAGTAGTTATCCTTCAGTTTCTTCCCAATAGGTAATTTCCTTTTTTTATTAATTACATCCAGTCATTATTCATTCATTGCTCCGTAAAGAAATTTCACCTTATTGATTTAGTAATTATACTTAAATCCACGTCAAATGATTATCTTTACCTAAATAAATTGATTAAAATTTACCATATTAACTTAATTAATTATACTGAGTAATTAATTTCCTTAAATTACTTTATTGAGTAATTTTTATAATATATCTTCCTTTAACATTAAGTAATTAACCTCTTCCTAATTATTTCTTAATTATCTTTGTAGTCTATAAACTATTTTTATTAATTATCACTTAGCTTAGAACTTTTCAACTTTACTTACTAAATAAATTCTACACTTTGTTTAACCAAACAACTTGAGAAATTAGGCTAATTACTAGAAAAATGGAACCCGTGGAAAACGCTGGGTGATTCGAGCAACTCGAGTTCCTCTCATTTCTTTCCCAGCCCCACTCTCTTCCTCATACCTTCTCCTTCTTCTCCCTGATTCCTTTCTTCCTCTTTGTTTTATATTTTGTTAAAGTTAAAGCCCTAACCAAAACTGGAACAAGAATTTGCATAAACACGAGTCTCGACCACGCGTTCGATCCCCTAAGACTCGAGAACAACAGAGTAACCAGCCCCCCATCTTTCCACTGACATGCTGACCAGCCGTGCACGTGCACGGAGCGGCGAGCCTCTCTGGCGATCGAGAAAACCTCCACCAAATCACAAATCACCTCGACATCGATTACATAGCATCGAGCGACTCCACTTCTTCGTCAACCAAAATCGAGTGAAGCTCGAGAAACTCCAACCTAGTCACTATCCACGATCTCACCCCATAGACGCAACTCCAACAATCTGAAAGCTAACACCGCCGGCGATGTCTCCGACTCACTCTCAACTATCTCCTTCCAGAAATTCGTGCAACTCGATGCACGAGAGGAAGCGCGGCGACCCCAAATTCAAACACCATAAAAACTAGGTTTACAGAAGAAAAATCGACGCCGTCGTCGCTTCCGTGGATGATACCACCACCGGTCATTTTTCCTACGACCATCGTGGGCTTCTCCACTTCCTCGTGTAACCTGACCACCCCCATCTCCTTCGATCGCCTGAATTTGGCCGAAAACCCCTTTTTGTTCATCTACGAATTTCTCTTTGAATACTTAATGAAATATTACCAACTTTGATTTAAAAATCCTATCTTTTGATAACAATTCAAGCTATATAATTTAATTCAAGTTTCCTGACATTCATAAATATCATAAAGTTAAGTTTCCCTTAAAAAAATGAATTTTGCAGTTGCTACCAAACAATATTCTACTTGAAAAATATTTTCAGATCTCAATCACATATAAACCAACTTGTTTTGTTTAAACTTCAAAGTCCAATAATGATTAAATGAAGTGATTGTTGACTTCTATGTTGATTTTCTATTCTGAAACCCAAACAGAGGACAAGTAATACACAGCATGTATATATGTGTGACAGAGACAAATCTAGAATGATTACTCAACCAAGCACTCTCAAATCATATCATACATACACGATTTAAGTTTAACTTCAATCTTAAGAACATGTTGTTTACTCACCTTGAAACAATCTGAACCAGGAACAACTTCCAGATTGAAGCACTGCAGTTTGAATTCTTGAAAGTCTCCCAGCTTTGTTGTTGATTTTGTTTGAGTTTATAAGGTAAAGATGTTTATTTTATTATTATTTTCTCAGGTTTGCTTCTAAGTTTTTTGTAAACGAACTGATAATATGATGTGTGTGTATATATATAGAAACATCTCTAGACAAAATAGTGTCTTCTAGTACAAGCTTCAACTTGTATTAATCAGATATGGTTTTGTTAAATTACTGTAAATGGAAGTGATATTGCAAAATTTCGGCTGAACATATTTTGTACTGAGATATTTCTTTTGTAGATTGGAAATGACATATGTGTGCTAGCATTTAATGAACATGTCTTCATATATGTTTACAATATTATGGTTTGCTGATATTAGTATTTGTGTACTAAGATATTTTGAATATGATATGAATAATTTGCCTCTTTGCATTGGTTATACAGCACTTACGTATCTTACAGCAACACTTATGTTATTATTAGCATAGCTCCTTAATTTTATTTCTTTGCTTACCTTCTTTGAACAAACAAACTTCCTTTGGGGCTGAAGTGATTTTGATTTATGCTTAAGAATAAATAGCATTAATTGCTTATGTTCCCATTTTTGTTTACATATAATCCTATTGATGTTTGTAAGTACATCTTTGTTTTATTTTATCTTTACACATTTGTATTTTATTTTTATCCTATACTTCTAAATTTACAGTTTATATTGTATGCTCGCTTATTCGTTAACTATCAGTGTTTAAATTAGATTCATAAGTTTGACTTACTTATATTTATATTTTATATTGATAGAATTTGGTTTGACTTCAATCTTATGATCTATATATAATATTTACCGAATGTAAACAAAGTAAAGTATTTTAATTCAATTATATAAGATAAGTTTTTCTGTAAATACTATTGAGATATGTTATTCTAAATTTTCAGAATCAAATTTTTTTTTAATACAAATCCATACAAATAAATGGCAATTATTCCAAAAGCCATATTCATTTTAAAATGATAAGTTTATTTTTTTTTATTTAAATTACATTAAATATTTATTAAATAATAGGGCCATAATTCAGGGTTGTTACATTCCTCCCCCATTTGAATCTTTTCGTCCTCGAAAAGGAACGAAGCCAGAATTATTAAAATGCTTAAAATTAGATAAATTTTCTTTGATCATTTTTAAACTACTTTACAAATCAATATAATATTTCTAAATAGTTTTTTTTTAAATCCTTTTATAACTTGATGTTTCGACAGGTCCATCCTTGTTCTCACAGAAATTCGGTCATACGTTGATGACGCGTACGACTGAAAATCCATAAGTGCTTGGCCGACCCGTTTCCAACATCCAGTGAAAATACTTGGGAAAATAATTTTATTGAAAATATAGAAATTTTTATTTTGAAATTAGAGAATATATTTTTGGCGAGAATGCTCTGGAAATCATCACCCCCATCCATGGTCACAGTTACATACCAGGGTTACATTGCAATCACAACAAAAGTCCATGTAACTGCAGGCTCTCCGCGGCCTCTCGATTACGCCATGGATCCCACACAACAGATCACAGTTACATCCAGGGTTACGTTGCCGTCACAGCAAAAGTCCATGTAACTGCAGGCTCTCAGCGGCCTCTGATTTTCGCTGACGAAATGAAACTTCTCCACTCCTACATAGGTCGCAGTCTACCGAGGTAAACTCAAACGCAGACTATTGGCTCTCAACGGCACACACGACTTCCGCTATGTGGTATACCATAGTGTCGTAGTCTACCGATATAAAATCAAACGCAGACTATTGGCTCTCAGCGTCACATACGACTTTCGCTATGGTACACTACTCATAATCCTCAGGAACTAGTTTTGTTCGGACTCCTCACAGGATCAACTTTAGAACCCCCCCCCCCCCCCCCTTGGGGCTCAAGGCAGCACCACCCGGTGGCACTCCTGAGAAGTCCATTTCAAGGGAGCGCCTTTTTCCCCAGAGCAATCATCAAAACACTTTATACTATACACATATAGTATCTTCCAAATCATACACCTAGTATGAATTCCATCAAAGCTCCTGTACACAAAATCGATTATCCCAAAATCGATAATTCTCAAACTAGGCTTTCCAAATCCAATATTCTCATAAGATCCCAAAATCGATTATCCCAAAACCTTTTCCAAAATTCTCATAAGATCCTTTATATATATTTTTAAAACTTTGGATCTTTTCAAAATTATATAAAATTCCTTTCTATTCACAATCCCTTATTCACATTTACATTAATCCCCATTTGGATTATCACTTCAATCCTTATCTCAGTTAGTTATTTAATAAATAACAGTTTGAACTCCGACCAGTTTAGAAAAATAGCTTGAAAATTTTAAAAATAGGTAAGTAGTTGAAAAATAATTATTAGTTTGCAAAATAATTTTAAAATAGTTAACTACTTATAAAATAGTTGGAAAATAGTTAAATAATTATAGAAATCTTAAATAATTGCAAAATAGGTGTAAATTAGTAATTAATTTGTAAAATAGTTGAAATATAGTAATAAGTTTAGAAAACAGTTGAAAAATGGTTAAATAGTTCCAAAATAATTGTAAAACAAGTATAAAATAATTTGGCTTTAAGAAAGAAAGGTTGTATAGCTTGGAAAAATAAGTTAATATTAAAATAGTGCAGAGTCAAAATTGTTCACTTTCCCAACACTTCAATTTAAATTTCCACTCTCATTTAAATTGATTCAATTCTAACTTCAATTTCCCTTGAAATTGACTTACCCCAATTCCAAATCAAATTCCATTTGATTGATTGATTTTTTTTATTCAACTTTAATTATAATTTAAATTTTACACTTCTATTTATAATCAATTACATTCACATTTGCTTTTAACTCGGAATTATACATTTTATTTAGCCAATATATTTTTATTATTCCATAAACATTTTAAACAAGATTCTAGAGTTTAAACAATTTCCAAATTTCAGGTATCACCTTAGACTTCAACTATATTCAATATTCTTTGGCAAATTCAATTATCCCTTTGAATCTCAAAACCATACCCAGCTCTCCTACAATTCCAATTTAAAACAATTTGGTAGCAATTTCTCTTCTAAAAACTTGAAAATGAATATCGATGATAATGCAGTCATCACCGACGTTATTTTCCAGTGACCGAAAGAGTTTAATGCTTTTATCTCTCTAAAAACACTTCCAATATTTTTGATTTCAAATCTCCCAGATTTCAAATTCAACACCAAAAATATTTTTGAAATAATGCTATTATTTCTTCAAAACCTTTGGAAACCACTTTCAAACCCAAAGGAATTTTAAATTTTCCCAAAATTCCAAATTCCCAATCCATCCAATTCATATTTAAACATTACTCTGGAATTTTCTTCTTACTTTATTTTCAAATATTCTCTGAAATTCTATTTCAAATTATAATCTCATGTTATTCCAATCACTTTGGGCTAATATCCATTCAATTCCGAAATTTTCCATTTGAAAGACTTATACACCTTCAATCACAAGTCCAACTAATTTAAGTCAGATTTAATTTTGGACTAATTCAATTTCAATCCCAAATTTTAAACCATCTCGAATTATATACATTCGAGTTAAAAAAAAATTAAAGTTGGTTTAACCCCTTTAAACCAAATTAACATTTATTAAAAGCGTTTAAATAATTAAATTTATGAGTCCAATTTTCAATATTCCATTTTAAATTATCTTTACTTATGTATTTTCAAGGTTCAAATAAGAGTTCAATACAAATTTATGTTAAAATTTAATTTATTACTAAATTTTATCTTCCAGACTTTAATTTATAAATTCAATTATTTAAATTTTCAATTTTAAGTAATTTCACATCCATACTTTCAAATTAAAGTTAAATTTTCCTTTTTACCTCAATAATGAATATGCTACCACATTTCATTTCTCATTTATTAAACAAATCCAATCCACGGTTTTAAAGATTTGTTTAACAACAATAGGATGGTATCATCCAATTTATTTTAAAAACATCCATCCATTTCTCAATTTCCAGATCTCAAACCCATTTTGAGATCACACAAACTCCCAATTTAAATTAACCATTTAACTTTCCAAGTTAAATCCCAATTTCAACTTGAAATTTCCTATTCCAATTGTTCATTCAAACTTATTTAACTTCTTCCAAGTTAAATTTCAATTTGCTTAATCCAATCAACCCAATTCGAATTTCCACTTCAAATTCAAAAATTCCTTCCCTCTTATAAGTTCAAGACTTATATCACTCTGGGTTTTATATCACATTTCAGGGAAAATCAAACTCAACACTTTAGGGTTTATTTCCAATTATCTTTGATATCACATATATCCAGACATTTATACATATTTATTTCTTGGCCCACCCTGCCATATTTTAAAATTTTAAACTACCTTGGGTTTTAAATTCAAATCAAATTTCCAAACAACCCATTGTTTGCAACAAGTCCCTTTTATTCAAATAATACTTATGTATTATTTCTTTCAGCACTTTGAAACAAATTTCAAATTCTAGACCTAGATTCAAAAATTTACCATTTAGGTATTTTCACTTCCATTTTCTAAGTTATGCTTACCCAAATGTTTTCACTTCCTTACAACATTTCATTTTAAACTTATCTGTATTTAATTTTAATTTGGTTGTATTTCTATTACCATTTAATTTAATTACGAATTAAGATTTTAGTTTGGTTGTATTTTATATTTTCTCCACTTAATTCTATTAATTTAACAACCATCCACCTTAATATTCATTGCTTTATATATCAAACTATACTTTTATATAAAATCATTTAAAACCTTTATAAGCAAATAACAAGTACGCTCTCATGTATATATACACTCAACTCATTTTAGAGTTCTACAGACTCTATTTAATGAGAAATTCCCACCAGAGCCAAGGTTCTCGCTTAACCTTTCTGCTCTGATACCAACTGTAACGACCTGAAATTTTCGAACCCGAAAATTCCAGATAGTTATGAAAAAAAAAAGATAGAAGAAGAAGAAGAAGAGAGACATCAACTCACATTCGCAGCGAATAAAATATAATAATAAATAACAGTTTACAGAAGTATACTATATCAGTTAATTACATTTAATATACATCAGAGTTACACATATATACAGACACTGGACATATACAAATCATGTCTCAGATACACAATAATATACTACAGCGGAAATACTCTATATGTTATAGCCATCCAGCCCGCCTCCTGAGCTCCAGAACGTACCTACCTGAAAATCTGTAATACTCGGTCTGAGCCGAGCATTACATATTAGTAACACCCGGGTCAGGCTGGAAACCAGCGTGAGTAAACCCATCCAACATGGAATACAAAAGTAAACATCTCATATAAACCCGGGGTACTTATATCAATTTTACAACTTCATAAGTTACTATAGACATCACTTGTTTCACAAAGCAATTTCTAAGTGCCAGAACTTAGATTATATTGTAACATCCCGGAATTTTTGACAATATCAATTTAATAATCTGTGTTAAAAATTAAATTGATATTGATAATCTGATGATAATTATTCAAATAAATTTAATAATCTTCTTCAATAAATATTTAAATTGGTTATTTTATCTTTTAAATGATATAAATTGATTTCTATTTTCAATATAAATATTTGGTTTATATTTTAAATAGATTAGTATTGTTTTAAATTTTGAATATATTCAATAAAATGTTTTATGGTTTAATAAAATGGATATCTTATTGTTAAAAATATAATTTCTTGTAAAATGGTTCTAATTTGATAAGAAGATATTTATAAAAACAATATGGATATGGTATTGTCTTTATAAATAAATTTTGAATAGGTTTGTAATTTTAATTTCAAATTGAATTTTTATTTATAACTTAATTTGAGAATATTTGATTTTTAAGTTTAGTTTGAATTTAAATTCTAAATTATAAAATCTAAATTGTTTTAATCTATAATATGTATAAGTTTCATTTATTAACATAGATTGTTTTTATTTTCATTTGCAAATTTATACACATGTTTAAATATAAATCAACAACTTAATTTAAGCAAAATACATACATTAATTTGTAATTAGTGTTAACTACATATAAGGTTAACATGTGTTGCATTTTTAAAAAGAGTAAATTGACAAGTGTCTCATTTTAGACAAGTGTTAGTTTTAGTTTTTAATTTTCTTTTATTTCCTAAAATCTGAAAATACCTTTTGTATAGCTTGCATTCTTCATTTCATATAACATTTTCATTCTTCTTTAATCAAATAAAGATCAGATCTGCATATACAATTCACCCAAACCACATTCAAATCCATCAATTTACATTCCCTCAAATTCAATTCAGACCTCTGCATAATCAAAACAAATCTGCAAATTCCCCTGCATATTAAAAGACCAAATTTCTCATCAAATTCAATTTACATTTCCACAAAATTCAAATGAACTTGCATGTTCCTCTTCATAAAATTCAACAACAAATCTGCATACCCCGAACCATATTCAAATTCCAAGGCATGCACAATCAAATACTGCATTTCATATTCTAATTCAAAGAAGAGCCTACACATGCTTGTTTCTTCATAAATGAACATTTGCATGCATATGGAAAGTTGCTCAGCATCATCTATTTCCTACATGCAAGCAATCAGGCTATGAGCATGAGCAACAGAGAGGAAGCACCTGCATTTTTATAAGCCTGCATTTATGTTTGTGTTCTGCAAAATTCAAGTGGTCAACAGGGGGGTCTGCATTCATCAAGTGGTGAGTAACTTAAATTTATAAATTTATAATAGGATTGCATGCTAGAATTTGTTGATATATATATAAGTACTGCTGTGTTTAAGTGTGAAGTAATGTTTGTTTGCTGTTGTTTTTTACCTGATCTGTTTCTTGATGTTCTAGGCAGTTTTATTTAAACTTTATTCTTTAACTTTAACTTCTGGAATGATTTAATTTATATGTAAGGTTATAAATTATCTTAAGTTAACTTTTACAGTTCTAAGCAAGTGCAAAAAGAAATGTAGATATAAAACAGTTTTGTCTCTGTTAACTCAGGTAAAATTTTGCATGATTTATTTTATCAAAACTCAAACAAATGGATGTAGTAATTTCATAGTATAAAGCAAATATTTAAACAGCAACTTGTTTTTTTTTTTTTTTATCAAGTAATAGTTTTTTTTAGGTGTTTGATTAGTGGCAGTTTATTCTTGAAACAAAATATGAATTTGTGAAAAAGTTTTGCAATCTGTAATATAAGAAAACCCAAATTTCTTTCTGAGTTATTAAGTGGGGATCATAGATCCTTATAAAAAAATATATCAAATCAGAGATAGGGATTTTATTTTAGGGAAGTTACAGTTTGGTTTCAGAGTATGAACCCTAGTTAAGTGGGTCTGTGCATTTGGTCAGGGAGAAGTGTAGGATGGTTCGAGTGTTCTGATGTTTAGGGATTGGGAAGTTGGTGTGTAGATAGGCTCGTGGCCGGAGGGAAGGATGCTCAGGTGACCGGAATGGCGATCTGTGGCCGTTGACAGGTTTTGACAAAACCTGTTTTTCTAATTTTCAGGTTTTGTGTATTGGGGTTAAATCCTGACTTCGTGGATGTAGTTTGATTTGGATGATCGTATTGGGTTGTAGGATGGGATTTTGGTGAGTAGCGATCATGCTTGGCGATCAACGTTGGCTGGAGTCGCCGTGCATGTGCACGGCGATGGAAATTCTGGTGGTTTTGGGTTTACTGGTGTTGCAGGGAAGATGTGGAATTTTACTCGAAGTGGAAGGAAGTATGACTCGAAGCAAGGCTGTAGAAAACCCGAAGCAGAAATGAACTTGTCTCGGGTTGAATTATGTGCAGGCTTCAGGAAAACACAGTAAACTGTGTTTTGTTTTAAAATCTGGGTTTTTAACTTTTTAAAAATCTGGATTTTTTGAAGTTTAAAATCTGTAGTTATAGATTATAAATAAGGCTTAAGTTTAAATTTAATTTAAGTTTGAACAACTAATTTAAATTTAAAATCCAGGTTTGAATTTGAAACCTGTGTATTTTCTGTTTTCTGCAAATCAGGATTTAAATCTTTTTAAATCTGCAGTTATCTTTTGAGTAAAATTTAAGTTCAAATTTAATTGTAAGTTTAAAATTCTCATCTGATTTTAAATTCCAGTTTTTAAAACAGAAACTTAAGTTTAAAAATTTAACTTTATTAACTATATCATGTTGAAAGGATAGTTTAAACATTTTGATAATAAGGTTTTTAAAAAATGTGAGTAGATTTAAAGTTATTTAAATCTGGAAATTTAAAATTAAAATTTGAAATGCAGTTTAAATTTTAAAGAAGATTTAAAATTTGAAGTTTCAAATTAAAAAGGAAATTTAAATTACTGAAGGTTTTGAAAAGACTTTAACCTTTAAAATTTCCATAGCATTAGTTGATTTGCAATTTAAAAAGTTTTAAATTTATTTAAAACTTTGATAAGTTTAAAATTATTCTATTTTAAACTTGAATTTGAATTGAAATTTAAAGGTAATTTCAAAAGTACTTTGTTTGAATCAAATTGTTTTAAACATAATTAAGTTATGTTTTATTTTGGAAAATTTGATTAAGAATTATGTTTTAAAATTTATTAACAGGTAACTAAAATTAATTAATTAATTTAATTAATTAATTAAATTTGGAATTAATAATTGATTAAGGATTAATCAATTTGGAATTAAGATCATTAATTAAGTTATTAATTAATGATAAATGAATGATAATTATGTAATTAAGTTTTTAATTAAGGTTAATTAATCTTATAATTAACTTTAATTTATAAATGAATAAAGATAGTTTAAATAGTAATTAATTTAAGTTAATTACTTTAATAAAATAATTTAAGGATGGTTAATGAAGGTCATTAACCATGATTATTTAACAATTAATTAATGTAGTTAATTTTTATAATTAATTAGATTAATTAATTTAATAATAATCAATTGTAAATGGTTTGAGTAATTACTTGATAAAGTAATTAAGAAATTAATTACTTAATGTAATTAATTTAATTGAATGAGATTGTTTAATTTAATTAATTAAGTTTAATTAATTTTAAACACTTGGGTTAAGAATAATTACTTTATGTAATTAATGATTCGGAAATTGCTTAGTTATGTAATTATATAATAATTACAGGTTGTAATTAAGGAGATGTTTAAGTATGAAGGAATTTGGATTAATAATTTAATAATTAATCAAGGGATTAAGTAAGAAATTAATTTAAGGATAATTAATTTGGTTTTAATATAGTAATTAAGTTGGTTAATTACTTTGAGTAATTAATTTAAGAAGTAATTAGGATCATTAATTATTTTAATTAATGACGTAATTAAAGATGATTAATTATGATTGACTAATCAATAATAGGTAATTAATGTAATTAATTAAAGATTAATTATGATTAGTCAATTAATTAATTGAGTAAGTAAGGGTTAATTACTGTTTAGTGAGGATAATTAATTTGTGAAATTAATTAATAATAATTACATGAATGTAATTAAGGGTAATTAATCAAGAGTGATTAATTAAAGTAATTTATGATTGATTAATTGGTTGTAATCAATGAAATGATTGAGTAAGCAAGATTTATATTGATGAAGTAATTAATTTAATTTAATTACAGATGAGTAATTAATTTAATTCATTTTAAATTAATTTGAGATAGAGATAATTTATTTAATTCATTTTAAATTAATTATATTATGGTATGAATAAATCATTGTTTATGGATGAATGGTTGAACTTGATTGACTTGGATGCTGGGTGATCTCAGTAATGAGATAAGTATGGTTGTGTATGTTGGATTGAATTGTGATGATAACATGGGTTATCTATTGTGATGTTGATATGTGGTATATCTATTTGATATTGATGATGTGAATTACCTGTTATGTGATAATGTTGATTATCAGTTATGATTTAAGTTATCTATCTGTATGTATATAGATACTGTGATTGTTTTGTTTTAAAACTTTAAAACAACTTGGACCTTAAAAGACACGCTTTGGTTTTCGATGAGACCGGGATCGGGTTTGCTTCATTACAGCGTGATAGGGGGTTCTCGCTTCGCGTTAGGTGGCGAACGGGAGACTCTTACCCCTACATGTCCCTTTTGGGTAGTAGAAGGCCCTGGGTTGGTTGCGACTCGAGAGGGTGGCCGTAAAAGCAAATTCGAGGTATCACTGTGAGCCACAGCGGGGCTGGGATGGTTGCAAAGCCTACCGGATTAGCTTTGACGATTTGTGGAGGAGCAATGGAGCAGGAGGCTTCTGCGTATAGCTATTGAGTATTCCGCTGTGTGTTCTCTGAGTTGTTGTATTGAGTTGTATAACCAGACAGGTGTCTATAACTGTCTAGTATGAGTTGATTATGTTGTGTATCTCTGATGTATATGATACTATGTAAAGTATTATGTTATTAATATATATAATTTATTCGTTCCGCTGTGTTAGATTCTGATGTTGTTTCTTTCTTCTCTTTCTTTCTATTTCTATCCCTTTCTTTCTTCAAAATGACGCGATTTCCTGGAGATAGGAAGTTGGGTCGTCACAGTTGGTATCAGAGCTTTAGGTTGAGCGAATACCTAGGCTCTGGAATGAATCTTTCTTTAGGGAGCATTAGGCTGAGTGAATACCTAGGCCCTATAGTGGTGTCTTTCTTGAGAGAGCGTATTTGTAATTTTAATATATATATATATATATTTCTACCTATTAGTTGGGTTACCGTTCAGGTTTTCCAATGTAAGTTATAAAGGTAGATGAGGTAGTAGTGTGTGTAACACGACTACCATTTGTGGGAGTTTGAATGTTTGAGGTTAGAAGTGTTTTGTTGAGACTGTAGACCTAATACCGTCTCGATTGAGTTCTGAAGTGATGAAGAACTTCATTGATCTCTGAAGGAAACCTGTTAAGGTTCGGAGTTTATTTTTGAGATTGGATGAGTAGTGATTGGATTTGTTGGCTAAGCAGAAGCAAGTGATGGTATTTTGAATACCTCAGGAATAGTAGCTGCGTGATGAGATGCAGTGACTATGAATGTTCCCAAAGATTTTTTCTTTGCAACAAGTTAAAGAAGTGAGTCTGCTTCAGTAGTATGGCTGTGGTCAGCTGGAATTTCTGTTTTCTTTGAGGTCCTAGTTTCTCGGAGAGCTTTGTTTTGGAATTCTTTGGCATCTGAGGCAGCAGTGCAGTATGGAGTGTTCTCGGTGTTGGCAAGAGATCTTTTGGTTTAGCAGTTTTTCTGAAGTGGAGTTCAGAAGCAGTTATATGGACCCGTTTCTTCGATGGGTTAGCTAGTTGAGATTGAGCTGTTCTGTTTGGTTAAGGGAGAACAGTTTTCTTGGATTTGGTTTGAGTGGATCGCAAAAGTGACTTGCGATTGTTTGAGTATTCTCTTGGGTTATCTGAGTTTTTCTGAATGTCTTCAGGAAGTCAGAGTTCTGTTTGCATCTGGAGATTGAGTTTCCTTATCGATTGGAATTCCAGGAGTGGTATTGGAGGTTCAGCTTTATAGTAGAATGATTCCAAGAGTTGAGTTGGTGTAGCAGCTCGGAGTTTTGGAGGAACTCCTGAATGATTCTTATGGATTTGTTGAACCAAATCTCTGGGGTGTGTTATCCTGTTTGTGCTTGTGTTCTTCTTCAGCATTCTCTTCTTCGGATCAGAGTTGAGCAGCGGAAGCAGTTGGGGAGTGTATCTGCTTTTCTTTCTGGACAGGAGAAGTAAGTTGTTGTTTTCTGATGTTAAGGAGTAGAGGTTGAGTCTTGATTTTGGTTGATCTTGAGTAGATCATTTTGTTGAGTTGATTGGTATGGTTTGTTTCTAGAAGCTTCAACAAGGGTTGAGCTGAGAAGTAAGGTTGTGGACAGCCCAGGATCGTCTGGAGAGTTTTGTAGATAAGAGTCAAAGAGATTTGGACTCTGAAGACGGAGATTTATTTTGGATAAGTTTTCTCCGATCAAAAGTGAGCTATAAGTTTGGGTGAGTCTGAGAAGTTAGCTCTGAAGTGATTTTGGATCTTTTTTGTGATCTTGGAGATTAAGTGATTGATCTACAGGATTGGATTGCCAGTTTGGATAACTGGGATCGATGAGTTTCACGTATCTCTGCACGAGTACGTGTATGATCTGTCTCTGGTTGTGGAACCAGCAGTTCTGGAGTTTTGATTGTTAAGTCAGACTCGTCTGTAGTCTGATATCTTGTCTAGTGTTTAGATATAGTTGTATAGGAGCTTTGTAGCTTCATGGTATTGTTTGTTTGGATTTTCTAGAGCGAGTGTCCCAGTGGATATATACACACACTGGGGAAACTCGATGAGATTTTATCCAGATTTTGTCTGGATAATTAGATTTGTTTGATTGGTTGAATTGGTTGTTTGATTGTTAGCATATGTTTGATATATGCTTGTGTTTAAAATTAAAATATAATAAGATTATTAAATTACCTTTGTTTTAAATTTCGAGGACGAAATTCTTCTAAGGGGGAAGGATTGTAACATCCCGGAATTTTTGACAATATCAATTTAATAATCTGTGTTAAAAATTAAATTGATATTGATAATCTGATGATAATTATTCAAATAAATTTAATAATCTTCTTCAATAAATATTTAAATTGGTTATTTTATCTTTTAAATGATATAAATTGATTTCTATTTTCAATATAAATATTTGGTTTATATTTTAAATAGATTAGTATTGTTTTAAATTTTGAATATATTCAATAAAATGTTTTATGGTTTAATAAAATGGATATCTTATTGTTAAAAATATAATTTCTTGTAAAATGGTTCTAATTTGATAAGAAGATATTTATAAAAACAATATGGATATGGTATTGTCTTTATAAATAAATTTTGAATAGGTTTGTAATTTTAATTTCAAATTGAATTTTTATTTATAACTTAATTTGAGAATATTTGATTTTTAAGTTTAGTTTGAATTTAAATTCTAAATTATAAAATCTAAATTGTTTTAATCTATAATATGTATAAGTTTCATTTATTAACATAGATTGTTTTTATTTTCATTTGCAAATTTATACACATGTTTAAATATAAATCAACAACTTAATTTAAGCAAAATACATACATTAATTTGTAATTAGTGTTAACTACATATAAGGTTAACATGTGTTGCATTTTTAAAAAGAGTAAATTGACAAGTGTCTCATTTTAGACAAGTGTTAGTTTTAGTTTTTAATTTTCTTTTATTTCCTAAAATCTGAAAATACCTTTTGTATAGCTTGCATTCTTCATTTCATATAACATTTTCATTCTTCTTTAATCAAATAAAGATCAGATCTGCATATACAATTCACCCAAACCACATTCAAATCCATCAATTTACATTCCCTCAAATTCAATTCAGACCTCTGCATAATCAAAACAAATCTGCAAATTCCCCTGCATATTAAAAGACCAAATTTCTCATCAAATTCAATTTACATTTCCATAAAATTCAAATGAACTTGCATGTTCCTCTTCATAAAATTCAACAACAAATCTGCATACCCCGAACCATATTCAAATTCCAAGGCATGCACAATCAAATACTGCATTTCATATTCTAATTCAAAGAAGAGCCTACACATGCTTGTTTCTGCATAAATGAACATTTGCATGCATATGGAAAGTTGCTCAGCATCATCTATTTCCTACATGCAAGCAATCAGGCTATGAGCATGAGCAACAGAGAGGAAGCACCTGCATTTTTATAAGCCTGCATTTATGTTTGTGTTCTGCAAAATTCAAGTGGTCAACAGGGGGGTCTGCATTCATCAAGTGGTGAGTAACTTAAATTTATAAATTTATAATAGGATTGCATGCTAGAATTTGTTGATATATATATAAGTACTGCTGTGTTTAAGTGTGAAGTAATGTTTGTTTGCTGTTGTTTTTTACCTGATCTGTTTCTTGATGTTCTAGGCAGTTTTATTTAAACTTTATTCTTTAACTTTAACTTCTGGAATGATTTAATTTATATGTAAGGTTATAAATTATCTTAAGTTAACTTTTACAGTTCTAAGCAAGTGCAAAAAGAAATGTAGATATAAAACAGTTTTGTCTCTGTTAACTCAGGTAAAATTTTGCATGATTTATTTTATCAAAACTCAAACAAATGGATGTAGTAATTTCATAGTATAAAGCAAATATTTAAACAGCAACTTTTTTTTTTTTTATCAAGTAATAGTTTTTTTTAGGTGTTTGATTAGTGGCAGTTTATTCTTGAAACAAAATATGAATTTGTGAAAAAGTTTTGCAATCTGTAATATAAGAAAACCCAAATTTCTTTCTGAGTTATTAAGTGGGGATCATAGATCCTTATAAAAAAAAATATCAAATCAGAGATAGGGATTTTATTTTAGGGAAGTTACAGTTTGGTTTCAGAGTATGAACCCTAGTTAAGTGGGTCTGTGCATTTGGTCAGGGAGAAGTGTAGGATGGTTCGAGTGTTCTGATGTTTAGGGATTGGGAAGTTGGTGTGTAGATAGGCTCGTGGCCGGAGGGAAGGATGCTCAGGTGACCGGAATGGCGATCTGTGGCCGTTGACAGGTTTTGACAAAACCTGTTTTTCTAATTTTCAGGTTTTGTGTATTGGGGTTAAATCCTGACTTCGTGGATGTAGTTTGATTTGGATGATCGTATTGGGTTGTAGGATGGGATTTTGGTGAGTAGCGATCATGCTTGGCGATCAACGTTGGCTGGAGTCGCCGTGCATGTGCACGGCGATGGAAATTCTGGTGGTTTTGGGTTTACTGGTGTTGCAGGGAAGATGTGGAATTTTACTCGAAGTGGAAGGAAGTATGACTCGAAGCAAGGCTGTAGAAAACCCGAAGCAGAAATGAACTTGTCTCGGGTTGAATTATGTGCAGGCTTCAGGAAAACACAGTAAACTGTGTTTTGTTTTAAAATCTGGGTTTTTAACTTTTTAAAAATCTGGATTTTTTGAAGTTTAAAATCTGTAGTTATAGATTTTAAATAAGGCTTAAGTTTAAATTTAATTTAAGTTTGAACTACTAATTTAAATTTAAAATCCAGGTTTGAATTTGAAACCCGTGTATTTTCTGTTTTCTGCAAATCAGGATTTAAATCTTTTTAAATCTGCAGTTATCTTTTGAGTAAAATTTAAGTTCAAATTTAATTGTAAGTTTAAAATTCTCATCTGATTTTAAATTCCAGTTTTTAAAACAGAAACTTAAGTTTAAAAATTTAACTTTATTAACTATATCATGTTGAAAGGATAGTTTAAACATTTTGATAATAAGGTTTTTAAAAAATGTGAGTAGATTTAAAGTTATTTAAATCTGGAAATTTAAAATTAAAATTTGAAATGCAGTTTAAATTTTAAAGAAGATTTAAAATTTGAAGTTTCAAATTAAAAAGGAAATTTAAATTACTGAAGGTTTTGAAAAGACTTTAACCTTTAAAATTTCCATAGCATTAGTTGATTTGCAATTTAAAAAGTTTTAAATTTATTTAAAACTTTGATAAGTTTAAAATTATTCTATTTTAAACTTGAATTTGAATTGAAATTTAAAGGTAATTTCAAAAGTACTTTGTTTGAATCAAATTGTTTTAAACATAATTAAGTTATGTTTTATTTTGGAAAATTTGATTAAGAATTATGTTTTAAAATTTATTAACAGGTAACTAAAATTAATTAATTAATTTAATTAATTAATTAAATTTGGAATTAATAATTGATTAAGGATTAATCAATTTGGAATTAAGATCATTAATTAAGTTATTAATTAATGATAAATGAATGATAATTATGTAATTAAGTTTTTAATTAAGGTTAATTAATCTTATAATTAACTTTAATTTATAAATGAATAAAGATAGTTTAAATAGTAATTAATTTAAGTTAATTACTTTAATAAAATAATTTAAGGATGGTTAATGAAGGTCATTAACCATGATTATTTAACAATTAATTAATGTAGTTAATTTTTATAATTAATTAGATTAATTAATTTAATAATAATCAATTGTAAATGGTTTGAGTAATTACTTGATAAAGTAATTAAGAAATTAATTACTTAATGTAATTAATTTAATTGAATGAGATTGTTTAATTTAATTAATTAAGTTTAATTAATTTTAAACACTTGGGTTAAGAATAATTACTTTATGTAATTAATGATTCGGAAATTGCTTAGTTATGTAATTATATAATAATTACAGGTTGTAATTAAGGAGATGTTTAAGTATGAAGGAATTTGGATTAATAATTTAATAATTAATCAAGGGATTAAGTAAGAAATTAATTTAAGGATAATTAATTTGGTTTTAATATAGTAATTAAGTTGGTTAATTACTTTGAGTAATTAATTTAAGAAGTAATTAGGATCATTAATTATTTTAATTAATGACGTAATTAAAGATGATTAATTATGATTGACTAATCAATAATAGGTAATTAATGTAATTAATTAAAGATTAATTATGATTAGTCAATTAATTAATTGAGTAAGTAAGGGTTAATTACTGTTTAGTGAGGATAATTAATTTGTGAAATTAATTAATAATAATTACATGAATGTAATTAAGGGTAATTAATCAAGAGTGATTAATTAAAGTAATTTATGATTGATTAATTGGTTGTAATCAATGAAATGATTGAGTAAGCAAGATTTATATTGATGAAGTAATTAATTTAATTTAATTACAGATGAGTAATTAATTTAATTCATTTTAAATTAATTTGAGATAGAGATAATTTATTTAATTCATTTTAAATTAATTATATTATGGTATGAATAAATCATTGTTTATGGATGAATGGTTGAACTTGATTGACTTGGATGCTGGGTGATCTCAGTAATGAGATAAGTATGGTTGTGTATGTTGGATTGAATTGTGATGATAACATGGGTTATCTATTGTGATGTTGATATGTGGTATATCTATTTGATATTGATGATGTGAATTACCTGTTATGTGATAATGTTGATTATCAGTTATGATTTAAGTTATCTATCTGTATGTATATAGATACTGTGATTGTTTTGTTTTAAAACTTTAAAACAACTTGGACCTTAAAAGACACGCTTTGGTTTTCGATGAGACCGGGATCGGGTTTCCATAATTGGATATCCGAAAACCACATCGATTCCAAATAACGTTAGGTCGTGAATCAAAGTGGAGCTTTGTGAAGACTCGAGGTGTAAGGACTATGAGTCGTTATAACTCTGTGGGTGATTCCGTAATGAGTTGACGGAATTAGTCCTTATAGATTCGAGATGATGAATTAGAGTGCAAGGGTTATTGTCGTTAACTCTGAGGGTGATTCCAAAATGAGTGTAACGAGATAATGCCTTCGGTTTCGTTCGAACCCGGAACGAACTTGTATGGATTGAATGCTTTCAGCACATCGTCAGGTGGACGATGAGCATTCTAAGTGATATGTCCTATAAAGGTAATCGCAGCCTCAAGCCTCATCAACCGGGAATGGCTAAAACAGGGGAGGTGCAGCAAAGCTTCGTGGGTCGCGCCCACTGGAGAGCAAGATTGATCCCTGTCTAGAAGTCCCTTTATATTCGGCTGTGTGGGTGGTTGCTAGCTACAGCCACGGGGTTGTCTTGTTTGGAACTGTTCAGTAAGGAACGGGTCCGGCTTTGTGTTGCAGGGGATGAAGGGAGTAATCCTCGGTACGGTGATCTAGGCCACGTACTGTGACGGGCGGTACCCCAGTATCCCTGCCATTGTATGGAATCCAAAATCCAATAAGTGCCAACGGTTTTGATTGTATTACCCACTTTTGTGGCTAGTAGCTGGAATTTAATCATGTAACAATTTCGGCTATTTCTTATTTATTTGAAAACCCTAGACACTATTATAATATCATCGGATTTCCTATCAAATGTTTTGGTTAGCGTAAGGTAAAAACTTTTCCATGTTTATGCGTGGGAAGTCTTACGTGATATCTTTCTTTTCAAAAGGTTTAAAAGTTAAGCAACTTTAACCTGTTACTCACACCAGACCCATGTCTGACCCGGAGTTTATTTTTGTTTTTCATAAACTCTTGGGTACTCAAATTTTTATGAGTAGTCAAGGGATTCAGGTTAGAATTCTGGATTAGCTTTGACGATTTGTGGAGGAGCAATGGAGCAGGAGGCTTCTGCGTATAGCTATTGAGTATTCCGCTGTGTGTTCTCTGAGTTGTTGTATTGAGTTGTATAACCAGACAGGTGTCTATAACTGTCTAGTATGAGTTGATTATGCTGTGTATCTCTGATGTATATGATACTATGTAAAGTATTATGTTATTAATATATATAATTTATTCGTTCCGCTGTGTTAGATTCTGATGTTGTTTCTTTCTTCTCTTTCTTTCTATTTCTATCCCATTCTTTCTTCAAAATGACGCGATTTCCTGGAGATAGGAAGTTGGGTCGTCACATATATGGTCCAATTCACTTTAATTATTCCTTTACACCATATTGATTTCACACATCAATTTACAAGAATCGAAACGGTTTCAGGTATTAACTATTACCCGACTCCGGTCTCTTCGAACTCAGTTCACAAATTATTCAAGTGAAATATAATTCAATTTTAAATAAAGGATATTCCCTTTACTTAGCAATTCCTCATAGATAAATAACCACATTATCATTGCCCACCCAACACATCAGATCACGAACCATTTCATATCAGGGGTATCAATCAATTTAGGTCTTTAAATTATCATTTAATCATACTTTAGCAAGATAAATCAATCACACCATCTCGAATAAACCCAATTAGCCATAATTGAATTAAATCAATGGCATTAAGTCCTGCTTGTTTATTTATTTCCAACCCAATTGTTTAATCATTCCATAATCATTCATCTTAATTAATCCTCCTTGATTAATTATTTTCTAATTACATTAAGGTAATAAACTCCTAATTAATTACACAAATTAATTATCCTTAAACAATTTCATTCATTAACCAATCCTGATTATCACATTACTAATTAACTTCCCATAATTACTTATATTCATTAAATCAACTCTTTGATTAATTTCATTAATTACTCTTGTAATTACATTGAGTAATTATCTCTTAATTACTTTTCCATAAGTAGTTATCCTTCAATTTCTTCCCAATAGGTAGCTTCATTTTTTTATTAATTACATCCAGTCATTATTCATTCATTGCTCCGTAAAGAAATTTCACCTTATTAATTTAGTAATTATACTTAAATCCACATCAAATGATTATCTTTACCTAACTAAATTGATTAAAATTTACCATATTAACTTAATTAATTATACTGAGTAATTAATTTCCTTAAATTACTTTATTAAGTAATTTTTATAATATATCTTCCTTTAACATTAAGTAAATAACCTCTTCCTAATTATTTCTTAATTATCTTTGTAGTCTATAAATTATTTTTATTAATTATCACTTAGCTTAGAACTTGTCAACTTTACTTACTAAATAAATTCTACACTTTGTTTAACTAAACAACTTGAGAAATTAGGCTAATTACTAGAAAAATGGAACCCGTGGAAAACGCTGGGTGATTCGAGCAACTCGAGTTCCTTTCATTTCTTTCCCAGCCCCACTCTCTTCCTCATACCTTCTCCTTCTTCTCCCTGATTCCTTTCTTCCTCTTTGTTTTATATTTTGTTAAAGTTAAAGCCCTAATCAAAACTGGAACAAGAATTTGCATAAACACGAGTCTCGACCACGCGTTCAATCCCCTAAGACTCGAGAACAACAGAGTAACCAGCCCCCCCATCTTTCCACTGACATGCTGATCAGCCGTGCACGTGCACGGAGCAGCGAGCCTCTCTGGCGATCAAGAAAACCTCCACCAAATCACAAATAACCTCGACATCGATTACGTAGCATTGAGCGACTCCACTTCTTCGTCAAAAAAAATCGAGCGAAGCTCGGGAAACTCCAACCCAGTCACTATCCACGATCTCACCCCATAGACGCAACTCCGACAATCTGAAAGCTAACGCCGCCGGCCACGTCTCCGACTCACTCTCAACTATCTCCTTCTGGAAATTCGTGCAACTCGATGCACGAGAGGAAGCGCGGCGACCCCAAATTCAAACACCATAAAAACTAGGTTTACTGAAGAAAAATCGACGCCGCCGTCGCTTGCGTGGATGATACCACCACCGGTCATTTTTCCTACGACCATCGTAGGCTCCTCCACTTCCTCGTGTAACCTGACCACCCCCATCTCCTTCGATCGCATGAATTTGGCCGAAAACCCCTTTTTGTTCATCTACGAGTTTCTCTTTGAATACTTAATGAAAAATTACCAACTTTGATTTAAAAATCCTATCTTTTGATAACAATTCAAGCTATATAATTTAATTCAAGTTTCCTGACATTCGGAAATATCATAAAGTTAAGTTTCCCTTAAAAAAATTAATTTTGCAGTTGCTACCAAACAATATTCTACTTTAAAAATATTTTCAGATCTCAATCACATATAAACCAACTTGTTTTGTTTAAACTTCAAAGTCCAATAATGATTAAATGAAGTGATTGTTGACTTCTATGTTGATTTTCTATTCTAAAACCCAAACAGAGGACAAGTAATACACAGCATATATGTGTGTGTGAAAGAGACAAATCTGGAATGATACTCAACCAAGCACTCTCAAATCATACCATACATACACGATTTAAGTTTAACTTCAATCTTAAGAACAGGTTGTTTACTCACCTTGAAACAATCTGAACCAGGAACAACTTCCAGATTGAAGCACTGCAGTTTGAATTCTTGAAAGCCTCCCAGCTTTGTTGTTGATTTTGTTTCAGTTTATAAGGTAAAGATGTTTATTTTATTATTTTGTCTCAGGTTTGCTTCTAATTATTTGTAAACGAACTGATAATATGACGTGTGTGTATATAGAAACATCTCTAGACAAAATAGTGTCTTCTAGTACAAGCTTCAACTTATATTAATCAGATTTGGTTTTGTTAAATTACTGTAAATGGAAGTGATATTGCAAAATTTCGGCTAAACATATATTTGTACTGAGATATTTCTTTTGTAGATTGGAAATGACATATGTGTGCTAGCATTTAATGAACATGTCTTCATATATGTTTACAATATTATGGTTTGCTGATATTAGTATTTGTGTACAAAGATATTTTGAATATGATATGAATAATTTGCCTCTTTGCATCGGTTATACAGCACTTACGTATCTTACACAGCAACACTTATGTTATTATTAGCATAGCTCCTTAATTTTATTTCTTTGCTTACCTTCTTTGAACAAACAAACTTCCTTTGGGGCTGAAGTGATTTTGATTTATGCTTAAGAATAGATAGCATTAATTGCTTATGTTCCCATTTTCGTTTACATATAATCCTATTAATGTTTGTAAGTACATCTTTGTTTTATTTTAACTTTACACATTTGTATTTTATTTTTATCCTATACTTTTAAATTTACAGTTTATATTGTATGCTCGCTTATTCGTTGACTATCAATGTTTAAATTAGATTCATAAGTTTGACTTAGTTATATTTATATTTTATATTGATAGAATTTGGTTTGACTTCAATCTTATGATCTATATATAATATTTACCGAATGTAAACAAAGTAAAGTATTTTAATTCAATTATATAAGATAAGTTTTTCTGTAAATACTATTGAGATATGTTATTCTAAGTTTCTAGAATCAAATTTTTTTTAATACAAATCCATACAAATAAATGGAAATTATTCCAAAAGCCATATTCATTTTAAAATGATAAGTTTATTTTTTTTATTTAAAAATATTTATTAAATAATAGGGCCAAAATTCAGGGTCGTCACAGGAATGATGGTACGCATGTGGATAAACGGGAGTAGAGTTCGGGGAAACGTAAGATAACTGTATGCAGTTGAAAGCAAAAGAGGAGGAGAGTTAGGGGGACAGAAGATAACGGAACGTTTGTTCAAAATAACGGAAGTTAAAAACTTTGATTAGGTGGATAATTTAGCAGCGTCTGATATTGTGACGCCCCACCTCTATGCTCGCAATAACAAAGAGTATTAAAAGAAATATTGTCTGTTATCACGAAGAATAAGGCTGGATAGGAGCTGTCATCCGTAGTTAGGCCTTACACTAGTATTGGTTACCTCGATAGGAGTGATATATATTTTTAATTTTTCATCCCTTATTTATTTACTCCCATCGACATACCCAATTCCAGTATAAAACGAACTACGATGGTTCATAATAGTTTAGGACAATATATATAATAATAACACAGATAATGTAAATGCGTAACACAGATATAATAGAAAGTCTCATATATATATAACTGATGTCAGTTGATATACATGTGATACAATACATATGATACAACTACAACTGTCGACTCTGGAAGTTACACATACAAGTACATTATCGTGAATAATATACATGAATATACAACATCCTATACTAAGACAATGACTACTCCAAAAAGTATGAAAAGGCTTCATAGCTCTAGCAACAACCCAAAGTAAGATATCAACAACCTGTAAATACTCGGTCCGACCCGAGTATTAAATTCAAGAGAAAATAATACACGAGTCAGTCTAATTCAACTCAGTTATTAGTGCACAAAAGCAATAATAATTAAATATGAGTAGACGACAGTCACAATAAATTCCATTTATCCAACCCTTCTAGAAGAGAATCGGATAACGGTAAATATAACACGTAATAGTGTTAAACAACAAATCAACAGATTCAAATCATCAACAGAGATAAATGAAAAGATCATCAATGAAGATAATTTAGAAAACATCAGAATTGCCTAATTGGCAATTAACAAAAAAAATCTAATTATTAAATAAATAATTAGAAACTCAGAATCTAATTATCAAATAGATAATTAGACAACAACAAATTGATCGAATCAAATCAAAACAAAGATAATTTTAAAATATTGAATCGAACACAGAAATAATTCAGCAATTGGAATATCACTTAAAACATCAATTACTGATTGGCTGCAGTACACGCTAACGTGTACTGCCTCGCCAATACGGCATATGAAATACACAACGGATCAGGAAATACATAATGAAAGATCACAAACGTACACTAGGTCAAACCCGGAATACCGGATTCAACTCAAGTGTAATTAGATAAACAAATCCAATCGCATCAATGCGATGCAAGCCAAGAAGAGAACCTGCATAAATGAATACAAGGGCACTGCAACCAAAAACTGCAGCCACCACAAGATCCCACATGAAGCCACTTAAAACCGTCGAGCATAAATTCAAACACAACCGAACAGTGCAGCAATGGGTATGCCACCAAGTGACGCAGCTCAGGAGATAAGTCGTACTCGACTTAAGGTGGAAGGCCTAAATCATTCACGAGTTAAGGAAGCTTCGTTTTTAAACCTTAAGCCGTTCACGAGTCAAAATGGGGAGAAAGGTTTTAAGGCGCAGAAAGCATCGGTTTTAGGTCGGCAACGACCTAAGGACTTAGGTCGACAACGACCTAACAAAGCTCGGGGGACAAGGCCACGACCTAACTGGTCTGAAGAAGAAGGGCTGCGACCTAAGGAAGCGGCCTTGAGTCGGTCACGACCTAACAGGACAGAAGAAGAGAAGCTACGACCTAAGCAACGATGAGTTGAGTCGTGTGATTTTAGGTCGTCACCGACCTAAGTGATGTAATTTGTTGAGTAGTTATGTCGTGTACTTTGTGTTGTAGGTCGTAAGTCATTGAGTCGTAAGTCGCTGATTCTGTTAGGTCGCGACATATTGTTAGGTCGCATACCTGTGTTGTGTGAATCTGTTAAGTCGCGTACGACCTAAGTTGGGTCGTGAGTAATTGCCTTGAGTCGTAAGTGGTGAGTTTCTTTTATAAGCCGTGTACGCCCTATGTTAGGTCGGTGAAATTGAGTCGTGAGTCGAAGTGTGTTAAGTCGAATGCGACTTAAGGGTCAGGGTCAAAACTCTATAAACACGCGTGAGTTGTACATTTGAAGGGGGTTGATTTTTGAATAAAATTTCTTGTTGATTGCTGTGTGCTTTCATCTCAAATTGGTAGTTGAGTGTAATCTCCACTTTCGGTTATTCGAGTGCGGTCGAATCAACGATTGTTGAAGCCGATTCGCGGAATCAAGTGCGCTTGATCAACGCTTGAAGAATTGAAGATCTTCTTTCACGGTATCGTGCGCGATCAACGTGTTAGAGATAGCTAGAATTCGTTATCTTCGGATCAACGAATTTGGGCATTTTGGTATTCATCAATCCACCGATTGCTACTTTCACCGATTGAAGTTTATTTTGATTAATCCGCTGCGTCAGTTTTTGGTATCAGAGCCATACTTAGCCAATCATAGCTAAGTTGATTCTTAGAGCTAAGTATTTGATGTTTGAAGTTGGAGTTCATCGTGTTCATCTTGAAGTTGCAACGAGTTGAAGATTTTGATCCATTTCATTTTGGATCTAGAGTTGAAAGGGTGTTTGAAGTGTTTGTAGGTCGAGCATCAGTTTTGGTATTCATCAATCCACCGATTGCTATTTTCACCGATTGAAGTTTATTTTGATTAATCCGCTGCGTCAGTTTTTGGTACACCACTAGCTCGCACAAAACTCCTTGGCTCGGCTATACCACTACACGACTTCAAACAATGATACCAGAGGTTGCAAAATCTGAGGCAAGGGACGAAATCTGTTAGTGACTATGCTGATGAATTTTACCAACTCATTGCCAGGAATGATATTATGGAAACGGAAGAACAGCTAACTGCTAGATTTATTGGGGGATTGAGAATGCAGATCCAGGATATGGTTAATATGTTTGATCCTAGATCAGTAGCGGAGGCACATCAGAAAGCGTTGGCTTGGGAGAAGCAGGGAAGGCGTGGAGGTGGTGTGTTTACTAATTCCAATAATCAAGTGAAGGGTGTTAGTGGGAGTTCTAATGTTCCTAAACCTGTCAGTAAGCCAGTTGTGAAGGAGGCTGAGAAGGCGAAGGTTAGCAGCGGTTTCAAATGTTATAATTGTCAGGAGTTGGGTCACAAAAGCAATGAATGTCCAAAGCCGAAGAAGAGAGCAATGGTTGCTGAGATTGAGGATGATGGTGAGGAGGCAGATGTTCAAATACACCTTATGTTGTGGAGGAAGAAGAATTGTCTGGAGATGAAGGTTGTAATCTTATGATGAGAAGGTCATGTCTTACACCAAAGCAAGAAGAGGATTCTAGTTGGTTGAGAAGCCATATTTTTCAGTCGACATGCACTATTTTGGGAAAGGTTTGCAAGTTCGTTATTGATGCCGGGAGTTGTGATAATATTATCTCTACAGAAGCAGTAAGGAAGTTGAACTTGAAAACTGAGAAGCATCCTAAACCGTACAAGTTAGCATGGTTAAGGAAGGGAGGTGAAGTGAAGGTGTGTCGAAGGGCTTGTGTGAATTTTTCTATTGGGAAGAAGTACAAAGATGAAATTTGGTGTGACGTTGTAGACATGGATGTGTGTCATCTGTTGTTGGGCAGACCATGGCAGTTTGATAGAGCAGTACAACATGATGGTCGTGCTAATAGTTACAGATTCATGTTCGAAGGTACTAAAATCACTTTAGTTCCTAAGAAGCAACAACAGAAGGAAAGCAAGTTGGAGGAGATTGAAGAGCTGAAAACTTTGCTGTCTTCGAAGGAGTTTGTTAAGGAAGTTGAAGATGAGCCTGAAGTCTTTTTGTTGATTGGGCGAGAGTGTAACGAAGAGGTTGAAATTCCAGAAGAAGCGAAGCCAGTTTTGAAAGAATTTGAAGATGTATTTCCAGAAGAGTTGCCTAGAGAATTACCGCCACTGAGAGACATTCAACATCAAATCGATCTTGTTCCGGGAGCAGTATTACCGCATAGACCACATTATCGAATGAGTCCAAAGGAACATGAGGAGTTACGAAGGCAAGTGGAAGAGTTGTTAGAGCAGGGACGTGTTCAGGAAAGCTTGAGTCCTTGTGCAGTACCAGCCTTGTTGGTGCCGAAGAAGGATGGAACATGGAGAATGTGTACCGATAGTAGAGCTTTGAACAAGATTACTGTTCGTTACAGGTTTCCTATGCCAAGGTTGGATAACTTGCTAGATCAGTTGAGTGGGGCTACTATCTTTTCGAAAATTGATTTGAAGAGTGGTTATCATCAGATTCGGATTAGACCAGGAGACGAATGGAAGACAGCTTTCAAGACGAGAGAGGGGTTGTACGAATGGTTAGTTATGCCATTTGGTTTATCGAATGCACCTAGTACATTCATGCGGGTGATGAATCAAATCTTTAGACCATTCATTGGGAAGTTCGTGGTGGTTTATTTCGATGATATTCTGATATACAGCAGGAGTACGGAGGAGCATGTAGAGCATTTGAGGAAGGTGTTAATTATTCTTCGTGAGGCACAATTTTATGCAGTTACGAAGAAATGTGTGTTCATGACGAGAAGTGTATTATTTTTGGGATATGTTGTATCTGAGAAGGGAATCCAGGTGGACCAGAGTAAAGTTGAAGCTATTAGAAATTGGCCACAGCCGAGAACTATCACTGAAATTAGAAGTTTTCATGGATTGGCATCATTCTACCGAAGATTCATTCCATACTTCAGCAGCGTGATGGCACCAGTTACTGATTGCATGAAGGGGAAACAATTTTCTTGGACAGAGGAAGCTGGGATTGCTTTTGAGAAAATCAAGGAACTGTTGACGATAACACCAATTCTTGTATTACCAGATTTTCAGTTGTTGTTTGAGCTACACACTGATGCATCAAAGGTTGGGATTGGAGGAGTGTTGAGTCAGAGTGGGAAGCCAGTTGCTTATTTCAGTGAAAAGCTATCAGGGGCAAAGATGAGATACAGTACCTACGATTTTGAATTTTATGCTGTTGTGCAAGCTGTTAAACATTGGAGGCATTATCTATTTCAGAAAGAGTTTGTTCTTTACACAGACCATGAAGCTTTGAAGCATTTACAGGGGCAGGATAAGATTTCAGCGAGACATGCATCATGGATTGCATATTTACAGCAATTTACCTTTGTTGTTAAGCACAAATCTGAGGTGACGAATCGTGTGGCTGATGCTTTGAGTAGAAGAAACCATTTGTTGACTACAATGAAAGTTGAGGTGACAGGGTTTGAATTATTGCCAGAATTGTTTGAAGAAGATCCTTACTTTGCAAAGTTTGTTGAAAAAGTTAAGGATGGGAATTCTGATGAATTTGTGTTAGTTAATGGATTCTTGTTTAAAGGAAATCGGTTGTGTATTCCTGAGAGCAGTTTGAGATTGAAGATTATCAAAGAGTTACACGAGGAAGGACATGTGGGCCGTGATCGTACATTACATTTGATTTCTCAATCTTACTTTTGGCCGTCGATGAGTAAAGAGGTTGAAAGGTTTGTGGAAAGATGTCATATATGTCAGGTTTCGAAGGGAACTGCGACCAATTCAGGATTGTATATGCCGTTACCTGTACCATCTAAACCATGGGTTGATATTAGCATGGATTTCGTTTTGGGTTTGCCGATAACTCAAAGGGGGAATGATTCTATATTTGTTGTGGTGGACAGATTTTCGAAGATGGCACATTTTATTGCCTGCAAGAAGACAGCAGATGCAGTTCGAATGGCACAATTATTCTTTAAGGAGGTGTATCGGTTGCATGGGTTACCATAATTTATTGTTTCTGATCGGGATACTAGATTTTTGAGCCATTTTTTGTTAAGTTTGTGGAAGATGGTGGGAATAAAGTTGAAATTTAACAGCGCTTATCATCCGCAAACTGATGGACAGACCGAAGTTGTTAACAGATCGTTAGGAAATTTGTTGCGATGTCTTGTGAAGGACAATCTGAAAAGTTGGGACATGAAGTTATGCTAGGCGGAGTTTGCTCATAATCATGCAGTGAATCGTAGTACGGGATTCAGTCCATTTCAGATTGTATATTCAAGTTTGCCCAGGGGACCGTTGGATTTAGCAGTAGTGCCACAACCGAAGGGGACGGTTAAACGAGCTGTTGATTTTGTTGATGAATTAACTGAATGTCATAAGATCGTTCAGGAACGATTGGAAAAGTCAAATGAGAAATATAAGAAATTTGCAGACTTAAAGCGACGAAATGTTGAATTTAACGAAGGAGATTTGGTGTATGCTGTGTTAACGAAGGATCGTTTTCCAGTAGGCGCTTATAACAAGTTGAAAGCCAGAAAAATTGGTCCTATAGAAGTTGTGAAACGGATCAATGAAAATGCTTACAAGTTGAAGCTACCGGAAGATGTATACACTTCTGACGTGTTCAATGTTAAGCATATTGTACCATATTTTGGGGATGAACAATCCGAAGTGAACGAATTTACAAATTCGAGGACGAATTTTTCTCAACCAGGGGAGGATGATGCAGCTCAGGAGATAAGTCGTACTCGACTTAAGGTGGAAGGCATAAATCGTTCACGAGTTAAGGAAGCTTCGTTTTTAAACCTTAAGCCGTTCACGAGTCAAAATGGGGAGAAAGGTTTTAAGGCGCAGGAAGCATCGGTTTTAGGTCGGCAACGACCTAAGGACTTAGGTCGACAACGACCTAACAAAGCTCGGGGGACAAGGCCACGACCTAACTGGTCTGAAGAAGAAGGGCTGCGACCTAAGGAAGCGGCCTTGAGTCGGTCACGACCTAACAGGACAGAAGAAGAGAAGCTACGACCTAAGCAGCGATGAGTTGAGTCGTGTGATTTTAGGTCGTCACCGACCTAAGTGATGTAATTTGTTGAGTAGTTATGTCGTGTACTTTGTGTTGTAGGTCGTAAGTCATTGAGTCGTAAGTCGCTGATTCTGTTAGGTCGCGACATATTGTTAGGTCGCATACCTGTGTTGTGTGAATCTGTTAAGTCGCGTACGACCTAAGTTGGGTCGTGAGTAATTGCCTTGAGTCGTAAGTGGTGAGTTTCTTTTATAAGCCGTGTACGACCTATGTTAGGTCGGTGAAATTGAATCGTGAGTCGAAGTGTGTTAAGTCGAATGCGACTTAAGGGTCAGGGTCAAAACTCTATAAATACGCGTGAGTTGTACATTTGAAGGGGGTTGATTTTTGAATAAAATTTCTTGTTGATTGCTGTGTGCTTTCATCTCAAATTGGTAGTTGAGTGTAATCTCCTATCTCCACTTTCGGTTTTTCGAGTGCGCTCGAATCAACGATTGTTGAAGCCGATTCGCGGAATCAAGTGCGCTTGATCAACGCTTGAAGAATTGAAGATCTTCTTTCACGGTATCGTGCGCGATCAACGTGTTAGAGATAGCTAGAATTCGGTATCTTCAGATCAACGAATTTGGGCATTTTGGTATTCATCAATCCACCGATTGCTACTTTCACCGATTGAAGTTTATTTTGATTAATCCGTTGCGTCACCAAGTGAGTATGATAACACAACCCATCAGTTGAAACAGCGACTATGAAATGAATATAACAAAATATATGCAACTGCACCAAGGTATGGCACATGTATGCTACAGTTCTGAACCCACAAGGGCAGTGACAACATAGAAAAATGACCAGGCAGCATGAATTATGTAACCTGAACATCTCAATGACTACAATGACCAAGTGCACAAAGGCATTGGTACAAACTTACGTGAAGACAGCCGAGTGAAGGTGAGAGCACCAAAAGTATGGCACCACAGCACACGACAGTAATGAGTCGAGTGGATGCAACATGAACCAAAAATGTGAAAAAGGCTCGAACACATGTTAGTACAAAAATCAGACTACAATGAACTAATGGACAGAACAAGGGCAGCTAGTATGGCTGAGAACTGATACAAGAGACTACATGAAATACATGAAGGCCATGCTCAAACAACTGCAACAATGTACAGTGAAGTGAAGTGGGTAGTGTACTCAATACAACGTGAAGTGATGCAGTGTAGAAGACTACTGCACCCAGAACATGGCAACAAATGAAATAGTGCAACAACAATGGTTCAACACTATGCTAATATGATCATACTTATATGCAACAGTAAACTGAAGTGGATAGCATGTCTCAAGCAACAGTAAAATGAGTTGGATAGCATGTCTCAAGCAATGGACAGTACGACCCAAAATCAGGTTGCAATGAATCAAATAGGAATTGCAACAACGGGAAGTGGCAGTCATGCCAATGTCACCAAGTAAAGTCAGGAGGAAGGCTTTACTGTTTTGGGATCAAATGCATATTGGCCGAAGCCACAATGTAGTAATGTGAATGGACAAGATTCAAGTATAATACTCATGTCAACAGAGTTTAATGCAACATGAAGCTACAAACCAACTAGTATGTATACAACTAGACCACACTGAAATTACAATTCAAATTAATTTAAATCAAGTGCACAGAACAACATTATGACCACAGTGAACACACTTAAGGCAGCGCGTAATTCAAGTGAAAGACTGCAGTACTGTGGTCAAAACCAAATAAACATACGTATTCCAAAATCATGTATCAACAGTTTCGAACTAAATAAAGACCGTAGTCAACATTAAAGAAAATTGCAAAATCAAGTAGATTCTCCTCCAAAAGTATTTTCAAAAAAATCAAGTTTGCAGTCGAAAACAACTGTAGGCCTAAGCCAATGCCGAAGTCACAGAAATCCACTAACCAAAGCTGTAAAGCTTGTAATAACAAAATATTTGAAGTGTATGTAATTCTCAAGTACAAGCCGATGCCAAAAAAAATTTAAATAGCCACTGCCGAAGTTCAATTTGTAAACAAATCAAAGTCGTGAACCACTGACCGGAGTCGTGGAATAACAAAGTGGTGCATCAAGTCAAGCTTAATGTCACACACGAAATATTTTCACCAAAATCAACTTAATCCATTCAAGTGACCAGCCAATAGAAATCTAAATCGAAACAGTGATACTCAAGAAATACGAACAAGGTCAAACTCAAAAAGTCGAACAACATCAACATCGCAAAATCAAGCAGCTCAAGTCAATCAAGTGTTCAAAACCAAGCTAAATTAAAGCCTCAACTGTCATCAACATTCAAATGAAATTAGTCGAAGTGCGAGTTGAAGAAGATGTGAGTGAAAAAGTTCACTCACCTTAGATTTGAAGAACCCAACGCAATCGAAGCCGAAGGCATCTCCTCTTGCTCGCCTCTGCACGGTGTCCAAACGATGCAAAGACGAACTCGAATCAGGTGGAGGCGCTCAACGATTTGAAGCGATCGAGAGATCAACTGAGGAAAGCCACGAATCTTTGAAGTCGCCATGAATTTTTCCTTTGTATGCTTTTGTTGGCGATGCGAAAATAATTGGAGGAGGAACGAACGAACGAATTTTGAGGCCGCCATTTTTTTTTTCTCGTTTGTTTTGATTTAGGGTTTTTGAAGAAATTGAATACCAAGCCCCCACTAATTCGTTCGTATGTTTACCTTAGGGTTTGAACAAAGAGGAAATCAAAATGAATCGGGTTTGATAACAATCTAGGATCAAACGAATGAAACATGGCCTAATTTTTAAACTGAAGCCCGCAAAATACTTAACAATTCTCAAAAGAATTTCAGCCGATTCAAAACTCCCAATTGTAATAAACCAACAGACTAATTGTTTAATGATGATTATAAAATGGTGCAAAACCCTGATTTGTTACAGACTCCCCTCCTTATAAAAATTGCGTCCCCGCAATTTTCATAATTAGGGTCGTCAATAACAATTATCTTTCTAACATAAACTGGTTAAGCTAGAAAAATGAAAGTCGGGAATACAAACGCCAAAGAATCTTTTAATTTCACAAAAGAAATTCACAAATTCTCAACAAAAATATAACTATCAAATAGATAATCAGAAAACAACAGAACTGAATGAATGCAATTATCAGCAATATTCAATTATTAATTAAATAATTAGAATACAGAAATCACAAAACAGCAATATCTAATTATCGATACGATAATTAGAAAATAGCAAAATCTAATTATCAACAAAGATAATTAGAAAACACAAAATTCGCAAATCGCAAACTGCCAATATATAGTTATTCAAAAGATAAATAGAAAACACGAACTTCAAAGTCAGCAAACTCTAACTATCAATAGAGATGGATAGAAACAAAAATTCAATATAATCAACATAATCTAGAATCAATCAGAGATTAGAAAATCTTATAATCAGCAAAATTAGCAATTACCTAATTATCAAGACGATAATCAGAAATCTCATATCAACAAATATTTAATTATCTCAAGCGATAATCAAATTTCAAATCAACAATTATTCAATTATCAAAAATGATAATCAAATCAACAAATATCCGATTATCAAAAATGATAATCAGAACTCATATCAACAAATATTCGATTATCAAAAACGATAATCAAATCTCAAATCAACAAGTATTCAATTATCACAATCGATAATCAAATTTCAAATCAACAAATATTTAATTATCACAAGCGATAATAAAATTTCAATTCAACAAATATTTGATTATCTCAAGCGATAATCAAATTTCAATTCAACTAATATTCGATTATCTCAAGCAATAATCAAATTTCAATTCAACAAATATCTGATTATCTCAAGCGATAATCAAATTTCAATTCAATAAATATTTGATTATCTCAAGCGATAATCAAATTTCAATTCAACAAATATTTGATTACCTCAAACGATAATCAGAAACAACAATTATTCAATTATCAAAAACGATAATCAAATCAACAAATATTCGATTATCAAAAACGATAATCAGAACTCAAATCAACAAATATTCGATTATTAAAAACGATAATCAAATCTCAAATCAACAAGTATTCAATTATCACAATCAATAATCAAATTTCAAATCAACAAATATTCAATTATCACAAGCGATAATAAAATTTCAATTCAACAAATATTTGATTATCTCAAGCGATAATCAAATTTCAATTCAACAAATATTTGATTATCTCAAGCGATAATAAAATTTCAATTCAACAAATATTTGATTATCTCAAGCGATAATCAAATTTCAATTCAACAAATATTTGATTACCTCAAGCGATAATCAGAAACAACAATTATTCAATTATCAAAAACGATAATCAAATCAACAAATATCTGATTATTAAAAACGATAATCAGAACTCATATCAACAAATATCCAACTACCTGCAGATAATTGGAAACAACAAATATCTAGAAATCAATTAAGATAATCTAGAAAATCAACATAAATGGTTGGATCGATCCCATCAGATGGTGAGTTTTAGCTACGCCGCACGTGCATCAACAAATGGGCGAAGCCTACCAAGTACCCAACATAATTTTTGGCGCCCAACAAATGACCCAGAGGTCCAACAAATGACCCGAAGGTCTGGTACTGGTATTGACCCGAAGGTCCAACAAATGACCCGAAGGTCCAACATATTGGCTCGAAAGCACACGAAAATCATCATATATTCAATTAACGAGTCCGGAATTAACCGAAATAGCAAACGCACATGTCCCATACCACGTGTTTTACTAAATCATTTGATTCTCTTCATCGTTTCCTTGAACTTGTAAAATCATCAAAATCATCAAACAATAAATGTTTCAATTAACGAGTCCGGAATTAACCGAAATAGTAAAAGTATGGTTCCATACTCCGCACTTTTGCTAAATCGTTTAAATCTCTTTATCGTTTCCTTGAAAGTGCAAAATTGTGTATTCAAAAATAACAATTCACATTCTCAAACAGACAAGTTCGGAATTAAGCGAATCAGTAAAAGAAAGGGGTCATAATCCTCGATTTTGCTGAAACGTTTAAATCACTTTCTCATTCTTCTGAAAGCGCAAACTATAAAAATTATAAAAACAATTTTTTTTTATAAAGTAAATAATTTACATTCTCAAACGAACAAGTCCGGAATTAAGCGAATCGGTAAAAGAAAGGGTTCATAGTCCTCGATTTTGCTGAATCGTTTAAATCGCCTCCTCATTCTTATGAAAGCGCAAACTATAAAAATTTTGAAAAACAATTTGCAAATCCGTGATAAAACAACAACATTAGTGACAATTTCAATAAGAAAATTGTACTTCTCAAAACACCGTAGAAACGGATCTCAAAATCAGCATTGCGGGATAACCGCTTGAAAATCCACTTTAAAATATGACGGTTACTGAAGTCAAAGCGACAGTAATTTTTAAACATCAAAATCTCATCAAAATAATTCGCATCAAAATATAATACCAGTGAATTTTCATTCATTTAAAAATGTCAACAAAATACCACGCTTCAAAAATATAGCATTGGTGTAAAAATCTCGTTATAATAATAACGGCAACAAAATACGTTTAAACCAAACATCGGTTCAACGTAAAATTAATGCAGTAACATGCAACATAAATTTGCACGTATACCGCAAAAAGAACAAAGAAATCATTCAAATATATCTTCAATGAAGATAATTTAAAACAGCAGAAATCTCAACAAAAATCACATAACTGCAGTCATTTCGAATCCTCAAATCAGATTCGAAATTTTTAAAGAAAACAAATTAAACACAGCTATGTAAACAACAAATGAAATTTATTTCAATTTCATAATTTGATTTTCAAATCAAAAAGGTTATCAGCCGTACTCAGCGAAGACAGTTTCACTGTTTCCGCTGCGCACTCTGATAAACAGTCACAAATCAAACAAATCAACAAAATACAATTTCACTTTTATTTTTAAATAAAGATATTTAAAAATTTCAACATATTTTCAAAACTTCAGTTTTGACTCAAAGCACAAATAAAACATCGACTAATAGTTGTAACACATGTTCCATCTAAGTTATGTTTTATATTACGTCCATAAACCCCAAGCTCTGATACCAACCGTGACGCCCCACCTCTATGCTCGCAATAACAAAGAGTATTAAAAGAAATATTGTCTGTTATCACAAAGAATAAGGCTGGATAGGAGCGGTCATCCGTAGTTAGGCCTTACACTAGTATTGGTTACCTCGATAGGAGTGATATATATTTTTAATTTTTCATCCCTTATTTATTTACTCCCATCGACATACCCAATTCCAGTATAAAACGAACTACGATGGTTCATAATAGTTTAGGACAATATATATAATAATAACACAGATAATGTAAATACGGAACACAGATATAACAGAAAGTCTCATATATATATAACTGATGTCAGTTGATATACATGTGGTACAATACATATGATACAACTACAACAGTCGACTCTGGAAGTTACATATACAAGTACGTTATCGTGAATAATATACATGAATATACAACATCCTATACTAAGACAATGACTACTCCAAAAAGTATGAAAAGGCTTCATAGCTCTAGCAGCAACCCAAAGTAAGATATCAACAACCGTAAATACTCGGTCCGACCCGAGTATTAAATTCAAGAGAAAATAATACACGGGTCAGTCTAATTCAACTCAGTTATTAGTGCACAAAAGCAATAATAATTAAATATGAGTAGACGACAGTCACAATAAATTCCATTTATCCAACCCTTCTTGAAGAGAATCGGATAACGGTAAATATAACACGTAATAGTGTTAAACAACAAATCAGCAGATTCAAATCATCAACAGAGATAAATGAAAAGATCATCAATGAAGATAATTTAGAAAACATCAAAATTGCCTAATTGGCAGTTAACAAAAAAATCTAATTATTAAATAAATAATTAGTAACTCAGAATCTAATTATCAAATAGATAATTAGACAACAACAAATTGATCGAATCCAATCAAAACAAAGATAATTTCAAAATATTGAATCGAACACAGAAACAATTCAGCAATTGGAATATCACTTAAAACATCAATTACTGATTGGCTGCAGTACACAATAACGTGTACTGCCTCACCAATACGGCATATGAAATACACAAAGGATCAGGAAATACATAATGAAAGATCACAAACGTACACTAGGTGAAACCCGGAATACCGGATTCAACTCAAGTGTAATTAGATAAACAAATCCAATCGCATCAATGCGATGCAAGCCAAGAAGAGAACCTGCATAAATGAATACAAGGGCACTGCAACCAAAAACTGCAGCCACCACAAGATCCCACATGAAGCCACTTAAAACTGTCGAGCATAAATTCAAACACAACCGAACAGTGCAGCAATGGGTATGCCACCAAGTGAGTATGATAACACAACCCGTCAGTTGAAACAGCAACTATGAAATGAATATAACAAAATATATACAACTGCACCAAGGAATGGCACATGTATGCTACAGGTCTGAACCCACAAGGGCAGTGACAACATAGAAAAATGACCAGGCAGCATGAATTATGTGACCTGAACATCTCAATGACTACAATGACCAAGTGCACAAAGGCATTGGTACAAACTTACGTGAAGACAGCCGAGTGAAGGTGAGAGCACCAAAAGTATGGCACCACAGCACACGACAGTAATGAGTCGAGTGGATGCAACATGAACCAACAATGTGAAAAAGGCTCGAACACATGTTAGTACACAAATCAGACTACAATGAACTAATGGACAGAACAAGGGCAGCTAGTATGGCTGAGAACTGATACAAGAGACTACATGAAATACATGAAAGGCCATGCTCAAACAACTGCAACAATGTACAGTGAAGTGAAGTGGGTAGTATACTCAATACAACGTGAAGTGCTGCAGTGTAGAAGACTACTGCACCCAGAACATGGCAACAAATGAAATAGTGCAACAACAATGGTTCAACACTATGCTAATATGATCATACTTATATGCAACAGTAAACTAAAGTGGATAGCATGCCTCAAGCAACAGTAAAATGAGTTGGATAGCATGTCTCAAGCAATGGATAGTACGACCCAAAATCAGGTTGCAATGAATCAAATAGGAATTGCAACAACGGGAAGTGGCAGCCATGCCAATGTCACCAAGTAAATTCAGGAGGAAGGCTTTACTGTTTTGGGATCAAATGCATAATGGCCGAAGCCACAATGTAGTAATGTGAATGGACAAGATTCAAGTATAATACTCATGTCAACAGAGTTTAATGCAACATGAAGCTACAAATCAACTAGTATGTATACAACTAGACCACACTGAAATTACAATTCAACTTAATTTAAATCAAGTGCACAGAACAACATTGTGACCACAGTCAACACACTTAAGGCAGCGCGTAATTCAAGTGAAAGACTGCAGTACTGTGGTCAAAACCAAATAAACGTACGAATCCCAAAATCATATATCAACAGTTTCGAACTAAATAAAGACCGTAGTCAACATTAAAGCAAATTGCAAAATCAAGTAGATTCTCCTCCAAAAGTATTTTCACAAAAATCAAGTTTGCAGTCGAAAATAACTACAGGCCTAAGCCAACGCCGAAGTCACAGAAATCCACTAACCAAAACTGTGAAGCTTGTAGTAACAAAATATTTGAAGTGTATGTAATGCTCAAGTACAAGCCGATGCCAAATCAAATTTAAATAGCCACTGCCGAAGTTCAATTTGTAAACAAATCAAAGTCGTGAACCACTGACCGGAGTCGTGGAATAACAAAGTGGTGCATCAAGTCAAGCTTAATGTCACACACGAAATATTTTCACAAAAATCAACTTAATCCATTCAAGTGACCAGCCAACAGAAATCTAAATCGAAACAGTGATACTCAAGAAATACGAACAAGGTCAAACTCAAAAAGTCGAACAACGTCTACATCGCAAAATCAAGCAGCTCAAGTCAATCAAGTGTTCAAAACCAAGCTAAATTAAAGCCTCAAAAGTCATCAACATTCAAATGAAATTAGTCGAAGTGCGAGTTGAAGAATATGTGAGTGAAAAAGTTCACTCACCTTAGATTTGAAGAACCCAACACAATAAAAGCCGAAGGCATCTCCTCTTGCTCGCCTCTGCACGGTGTCCAAACGAAGTAAAGACGAACTCGAATCAGGTGGAGGCGCTCAATGATTTGAAGCGATCGAGAGATCAACTGAGGAAAGCCACGAATCTTTGAAGTCGCCATGAATTTTTCCTTTGTATGCTTTTGTTGGCGATGCGAAAATAATTGGAGGAGGAACGAACGAACGAATTTTGAGGCCTCCATTTTTTTTTCTCGTTTGTTTTTATTTAGGGTTTTTGAAGAAATTAAATACCAAGCCCCCACTAATTCGTTCGTATGTTTGCCTTAGGGTTTGAACAAAGAGGAAATCAAAATGAATCGGGTTTGATAACAATCTGGGATCAAACGAATGAAACATGGCCTAATTTTTAAAATGAAGCCCGCCAAATACTTAACAATTCTCAAAAGAATTTCAGCTGATTCAAAACTCCCAATTGTAATAAACCAACAGACTAATCGTTTAATGATGATTATAAAATGGTGCAAAACCCTGGTTTGTTACAGATATCTTCTGTCTAATTAAATCTAATCTATTGTTTGTCTTTTCCGTTAAGTCCGATCTATTTTGTTATATAGACAATATACATAATTTAACTAATTTGCAAAAAATAAATGTTATATACTTAAAAGTAAAAATTAAGGGCGTATAAATCTCAGGATACCACGCCGCCACCAAATGCGTCAATAATAAACCTAGTTCAACTTCAAGAACTTAATACTCTTTACTTAAAAGTAAATATTTCCTAGGTTGTAAAAAAAGGGCGCATCGATCTTGGGATTCGAAACCGCCGCCAAAGGCATCGATAGAAAAATGATTTCAACTGTAGTCAACCATGGTATCAATGGATACGTGAGATTGCATTTGCTGCCATATCAGTCGATTCTTCACTGTGGAATTTACGAGTAAGTTTCAATTTGGGGAATTTTATATAATTTCAATTTATTTCTTGCTTTGTTATATCCTATACAATAAATTGCATTGAGCCAATTTATTGATTGTTAATATACTAGTATGGAGCCCGTGCCGATGGCACGGGTGCATATGTTCATAGTTAACCAATGGTGTTGTACATAGATCGTAAGAGTATTTTGGTAGCCATATATTTTTTTACATGAAAAACGTTTAAGAAAACTTTTTGATATCAAATTAATTGCTATGAAATAATAAAGCCATTATGTACATGGAGTAGGATAGTCATGGTGCCCAATCAAAAATGGACATAATTCATCAATTGTATCTTTCGTGAAAAAAACCAAGAGAAGTAGTCAAGAGATACAAATTTTACACCACACCAAGCAAACATGGCAAAAAAGCAACAAATGTGATTGTAGTATCCGGTGTGTAAACAACACGAAGGGGAACTGATATCATAAAGTTTGGCGCATTCAAATGAAAGTAAATGTATTATACAATGCTTGATTTAAATGAGAAGTGCATACCACATTTAAAGAAAAGTTTAAAGTTTAAAGTTGAAGTTTTTAAATGATGATGGGTGTGTGGAGAGTAATAGTGGGTTAGGAAGTTATTACGCATGAAGGATTTTATTTTTCGTAGTGGGTTCTAGCGGTGACTTTAACAACGTTAACAGTAGAAATAATTGCTGACGTGGCTAAATTATGTTCCTCTGATGTCTTTTGTCAACATTAAATCACAACCGTTCTTTGTCTTTTCAGTTAAGCCCATGCGCTGCACGGATGTGTAGTTTTTTGAATATTATTTTTTTTGTTAAATTCGACCTGTGTGTAAAATCAAACTGAACATTAAAAATGCTAAAATTATTTAATATTATTGTATTTTCAAGTCAGACCCATACAAATGACCAAGAAAAATTAACGTTGTTGAATGCATCTAAGAGGCTAAGGGTATATTATCCAATAGCACCTATTATGAACAATTTTTAGTATACTCTCATTTTACAATTCTACTTTACTTGGTTGAAAGATTTTTGTAATTTGTTTAATTCCTACTTCCTTTCAGAATATGTGGTTGTTCAGGTAATGAATCATGTCCAAAACATAAGTGGTTATAAATTAAAGGCCAATATTTGAGTTGAGAATAAGGACTATAATTCCATAACAAACAATGGTTAATAATGCACAATAATAAAATCAGTAGTAACAGTCCACGCATGAGCATGGATTATAATCTCATTGCTTGAATGAGGTATACATCCTTCAGATAAGGTATTAAATCATTTTACCCGTCGATTTTAAGCACTTTTCGGAAATGTTTTAGGTCTTCTAAGGGGATTGTACTCAAATTGATAATGATATTATTCAAAACTTTTAACGTAGGTGAATGCAATCAAATTGAAATTTCCTTCCGCTGTAGAACTTCCAATCTTGATTCTTATAACAATGTAGGTTCGCTCTGTGTAATTTGTACCTCCAACTTTATCTCCATTTGTACCCATGTCCTTTATTCTCATGCAATTTTCCTTGTACGGTATGCTTTCTCATGTTTAATCTTCTTAACATGAAACCAAGTCACCACCACCAACCACTTCCAATGTTTTAGGTCGATGCCCTCATTATCATAACCAAGTAAGCAAGAACTAAACATTTTATGTGTATTCCTTCCTTAAAATTTGATAGTATCAGTAATAGTAACCACTTAATAGGAGAAAATAGCGAAAAAGCAAATATGACTAAATTTGGTATTCTTAATTCTTGACCATACCATCTATTAGAGACTATGAACCAAATATGGTTCATCGTAATTGTAACATTCACTTAATCATCACTAACACCCAAACTAATCATATCTTCTTGAAACAAACATTTTATAGGATACATGTATTAAAATAATCATGATTGTCCAAATCATAAATGCTTGTGTACTTGGTTGCAATTTTGCTTAATACATTCTGCAAACTAATTTCTTAATATCATTAATGTCACGTCAGATTACTGTTATTATGCCAAATATGTAGCATAACATTTAAGAAAAAGTAATATATGAGTGGATAGTTTGATTGTGGTACATTTTGTAAACAGTCCGGGGTAGTAGTATGTTGTCATTTGGAACAGTTACATAAACAAAGCTAATGGATATATTTAGTAAATTATTTTGTGACGTACTTATTATAGTATATGTAATTTGGTTAGATAATCAATCGGTTTTATTATCGCAGTAGACCATAATAACATACACTAAACTCTATGCTCATTGTGGCAAAAACTACACTTGTTATTTTCATATATAAGCACTGTTTAGGTGCTATAAATTATTGCTTCTTCGTAGCCATGTTAGAGTAAAACTCATAATTGGGTTGTTGTATATGTTAAGACAAAGTTGGGCAACTTTTAAGTTTATTTCTCATAAAATCAACTTTATACTTGTACAAAGTTTCTGTCACTTCTGGTCCATAATATATAATTCTTGCATGCTTATAAGTCACCACATGTAAGAGCGTCTCCATAGAGACATCCTTCAACCCTTCATATTCAAGCCAAACTCTACAACAATCCATATTACTTGTAATATTATGTATAATATTCAGGGACCAATGTAGGATTCTGAATTGGGTACGCCTATTTAATAGACATCCAACGTCAGGCTCTTATTAAATAGACATCTAGCAATATAACATACAAACTTATTGTTTACCTTTTCTATGTTTAAATCTCACCCATTATGTATTTATTGTTTACCTTTTCTGTTGAAACCCAGCAATCTTATTGTGTTTACTGCATATTATTTTCAATCTGCAATAATGTATTAGGAAAGCAATTGTTAATGAACATGTGAAAATATGGTAGTGCATTTGAACATGAATAAAGTACTAAAAATCAGAGCATAAAATAGAAAGTATAAGTTTATCACATTCCAAATTTGCACGATGGTAGAGTATATATTATCTTATTTATAAATTGGGGGAAGTAATAGGAGTATAGTAGTAATTTTGGTCATACGTAGCAATGCACAAAAAAAAAACCATAATTGAAAAAGAGCATAAGATGGAAACTAGTAATAAATAATTCAACAATCAAGAAATGATCACAACATGTGAACAGGTAGAAGTAGGTGACTGTACACAATTCAACACTATAATCTTATTTCCAACCATGTTAAATGTTACAAAAGTAAGCACACAAAAATCATGTCTATTGAATTGGTTAGGTATCAGGAGAACTACAACACATAACGAAATACTGGAAGATATACATTACTATCTCAATATTCAGTGGTAAAACAATTCATGTTATTAAAGCATCATGGCACGCACATCCATGACCCATGTGCATGATTTTATAGTTGTAGATAAACTTCTACAATCTATCTTTGCTAATAAACACCAACTGCGAATTGAATGAAAATAATTGTATGTAATTTCCACAAACACGTTAACTATATTACTAAAATGGATAAATTAAGGTACTTGGAATAAAAAGGAAGTCTACCCAAATATCCATAACCGAGTCATAGGTAAATTAATATTAAACAAAATCAAAAGGCCATCTCACCTACACTGTTAAACACATACAGTAGTTAAAAAATTAGAAAATATAAAATCAACTTCAAAAAAAGTATATAAATTTTTTATCTAACCTTCAAAACATGCTTGTTGTCACAAACAAATAAGAAGCAACCATTTGAAGCTAAACTGTGAAAGAGACCATAGTTATACAATCAGTATTTTGATGGTCACAGATTCAAGTGAAAAAGAAAATTCAAGCCTGGAGTTCTGTAATATGACGCAATATGGAGCATCCAACATCTAGAGAAGATTTTTCCTAAAACTCTTGATTGCAATTGCAATGGATTTTGTTTTGGTAAAAGGAAAGGTTAATTATTACATATATGTCGGTTTGAAGAGAAGGGGGAAAGATAATTTCATTAAGCTAAAGATATATATGATGGAAGAAGTGGTTAATCAATCAAAAATAGAGGATGATTAACTGCTTGTACATGAAGCATGTTTGAAATTATAACGACCTGAAATTTTCAAACCCGAAAATTTCAGATAGTTATGAAAAAAAAGAGATAGAAGAAGAAGAAGAGAAACATCAACTCACATTCGCAGCGGATAAAATATAATAATAAATAACAGTTTACAGAAGTATACTATATCAGTTAATTACATTTAATATACATCAGAGTTACACATATATGCAGACATTGGACATATACAAATCATGTCTCAGATACACAATAATACACTACAGCGGAAATACTCTATACGTTATAGCCATCCAGCCCGCCTCCTGAGCCCTAGAACGTATCTACCTGAAAATCTGTAATACTCGGTCTGACCCGAGCATTACATATTAGTAACACCCGGGTCAGGCTAGAAACCGGCGTAAGTAAACCCATCCAACATGGGATACAAAAGTAAACATCTCATATAAACCCGGGGTACTTATATCAATTTTACAACTTCATAAGTTACTATAGACATCACTTGTTTCACAAAGCAATTTCTAAGTGCCAGAACTTAGATTATATGGTCCAATTCACTTTAATCATTCCTTTACACCCTATTGATTTCACACATCAATTTACAAGAATCGGAGCGGTTTCGGGTATTAACTATTACCCGATCCAGTCTCTTCGAACTCAGTTCACAAATTATTCAAGTGAAATATAATTCCATTTTAAATAAAGGATATTCCCTTTACTTAGCAATTCCTCATAGATAAATAACCACATTATCATTGCCCACCCAACACATCAGATCACAAACCATTTCATATGAGGGGTATTAATCAATTCAGGGCTTTAAATTATCATTTAATCATACTTTAGCAAGATAAATCAATCACACCATCTCGAATAAACCCAATTAGCCATAATTGAATTAAATCAATGGCATTAAGTCCTGCTTGTTTATTTATTTCCAACCCAATTGTTTAATCATTCCATAATCATTCATCTTAATTAATCCTCCTTGATTAATTATTTTTTAATTACATTAAGGTAATAAACTCCTAATTAATTACACAAATTAATTATCCTTAAACAATTTCATTCATTAACCAATCCTGATTATCACATTAGTAATTAACTTCCCTTAATTACTTATATTCATTAAATCAACTCTTTGATTAATTTCATTAATTACTCTTGTAATTACATTGAGTAATTATCTCTTAATTACTTTTCCATAAGTAGTTATCCTTCAATTTCTTCCCAATAGGTAATTTCCTTTTTTTATTAATTACATCCAGTCATTATTCATTCATTGCTCCGTAAAGAAATTTCACCTTATTGATTTAGTAATTATACTTAAATCCACATCAAATGATTATCTTTACCTAAATAAATTGATTAAAATTTAACATATTAACTTAATTAATTATACTGAGTAATTAATTTCCTTAAATTACTTTATTGAGTAATTTTTATAATATATCTTCCTTTAACATTAAGTAATTAACCTCTTCCTAATTATTTCTTAATTATCTTTGTATTCTATAAATTATTTTTATTAATTATCACTTAGCTTAGAACTTGTCAACTTTACTTACTAAATAAATTCTACACTTTGTTTAACCAAATAACTTGAGAAATTAGGCTAATTACTAGAAAAGTGGAACCCGTGGAAAACGCTGGGTGATTCGAGTAACTCGAGTTCCTCTCATTTCTTTCCCATCCCCACTCTCTTCCTCATACCTTCTCCTTCTTCTCCCTGATTCCTTTCTTCCTCTTTGTTTTATATTTTGTTAAATTTAAAGCCCTAATCAAAACTGGAACAAGAATTTGCACAAACACGAGTCTCGACCACGCGTTCGATCCCCTAAGACTCGAGAACAACAGAGTAACCAGCCCCCCATCTTTCCACTGACATGCTGACTAGCCGTGCACGTGCACGGAGCGGCGAGCCTCTCTGGCGATCGAGAAAACCTCCATCAAATCACAAATCACCTCGACATCAATTACATAGCATCGAGCGACTCCACTTCTTCGTCAACCAAAATCGAGCGAAACCCGAGAAACTCCAACCTAGTCACTATCCACGATCTCACCCCATAGACGCAACTCCGACAATCTGAAAGCTAACGCCGCCGGCCACTTCTCCGACTCACTCTCAACTATCTCCTTCCAGAAATTCGTGCAACTCGATGCACGAGAGGAAGCGCGGCGACCCCAAATTCAAACACCATAAAAACTAGGTTTACAGAAGAAAAATCGACGCCATCGTCGCTTCCATGGATGATACCACCACCGGTCATTTTTCCTACGACCATCGTGGGCTTCTCCACTTCCTCGTGTAACCTGACCACCCCCATCTCCTTCGATCGCCTGAATTTGGCCGAAAACCCCTTTTTGTTCATCTACGAATTTCTCTTTGAATACTTAATGAAATATTACCAACTTTGATTTAAAAATCCTATCTTTTGATAACAATTCAAGCTATATAATTTAATTCAAGTTTCCTGACATTCAGAAATACCATAAAGTTAAGTTTCCCTTAAAAAAATGAATTTTGCAGTTGCTACCAAACAATATTCTACTTGAAAAATATTTTCAGATCTCAATCACATATAAACCAACTTGTTTTGTTTAAACTTCAAAGTCCAATAATGATTAAATGAAGTGATTGTTGACTTCTATGTTGATTTTCTATTCTGAAACCCAAACAGAGGACAAGTAATACACAGCATGTATATATGTGTGACAGAGACAAATCTAGAATGATTACTCAACCAAGCACTCTCAAATCATATCATACATACACGATTTAAGTTTAACTTCAATCTTAAGAACAGGTTGTTTACTCACCTTGAAACAATCTGAACCAGGAACAACTTCCAGATTGAAGCACTGCAGTTTGAATTCTTGAAAGCCTCCCAGCTTTGTTGTTGATTTTGTTTGAGTTTATAAGGTAAAGATGTTTATTTTATTATTATTTTCTCAGGTTTGCTTCTAAGTTTTTTGTAAACGAACTGATAATATGATGTGTGTGTATATATATATATATATATATATATATATATAGAAACATCTCTAGACAAAATAGTGTCTTCTAGTACAAGCTTCAACTTGTATTAATCAGATATGGTTTTGTTAAATTACTGTAAATGGAAGTGATATTGCAAAATTTCGGCTGAACATATTTTTGTACTGAGATATTTCTTTTGTAGATTGGAAATGACATATGTGTGCTAGCATTTAATGAACATGTCTTCATATATGTTTACAATATTATGGTTTGCTGATATTAGTATTTGTGTACTAAGATATTTTGAATATGATTTGAATAATTTGCCTCTTTGCATTGGTTATACAGCACTTACGTATCTTACAGCAACACTTATGTTATTATTAGCATAGCTCCTTAATTTTATTTCTTTGCTTACCTTCTTTGAACAAACAAACTTCCTTTGGGGCTGAAGTGATTCTGATTTATGCTTAAGAATAGATAGCATTAATTGCTTACGTTCCCATTTTTGTTTACATATAATCCTATTGATGTTTGTAAGTACATCTTTGTTTTATTTTATCTTTACACATTTGTATTTAATTTTTATCCTATACTTTTAAATTTACAGTTTATATCGTATGCTCGCTTATTCGTTAACTATCAGTGTTTAAATTAGATTCATAAGTTTGACTTACTTATATTTATATTTTATATTGATAGAATTTGGTTTGACTTCAATCTTATGATCCATATATAATATTTATCGAATGTAAACAAAGTAAAGTATTTTAATTCAATTATATAAGATAAGTTTTTCTGTAAATACTATTAAGATATGTTATTCTAAATTTCCAGAATCAAATTTTTTTTTAATACAAATCCATACAAATAAATGGAAATTATTCCAAAAGCCATATTCATTTTAAAATGATAAGTTTATTTTTTTTTTATTTAAATTACATTTAATATTTATTAAATAATAGGGCTAAAATTCAGGGTCGTCACATTCCTCCCCCCTTTGAATCTTTTCGTCCTCGAAAAGGAACGAAGCCAGAATTATTAAAATGCTTAAAATTAGATAAATTTTCTTTGATCATTTTTAAACTACTTTACAAATCTATATAATATTTCTAAATAGTTTTTTTTTTAAAAATCCTTTTATAACTTGATGTTTCGAGAGGTCCATCCTTGTTCTCATAGAAATTCGGTCATACGTTGATCAGGCGTACGACTGAAAATCCATAAGTGCTTGGCCGACCCGTTTCCAACATCCAGTGAAAATACTTGGGAAAATAATTTTATTGAAAATATAGAAAAAGTTTTTTTTCAAATTAGAGAATATATTTTTGGCGAGAATGCTCTGGAAATCATCACCCCCATCCATGGTCACAGTTACATACCAGGGTTACGCTGCAGTCACAACAAAAGTCCATGTAACTGCAGGCTCTCCGCGGCCTCTCGATTACGCCATGGATCCCACACAACATATCACAGTTACATCCAGGGTTACGTTGCCGTCACAGCAAAAGTCCATGTAACTGCAGGCTCTCAACGGCCTCTGATTTTCGCTGACGAAATGAAACTTCTCCACTCCTACATAGGTCGCAGTCTACCGAGGTAAACTCAAAGGCAGACTATTGGCTCTCAGCGGCACACACGACTTCCGCTATGTGGTATACCATAGTGTCGCAGTCTACCGATATAAAATCAAACGCAGACTATTGGTTCTCAGCGTCACATACGACTTTCGCTATGGTACACTACTCATAATCCTCAGGAACTAGTTTTGTTCGGACTCCTCACAGGATCAACTTTAGAACCCCCCCTTGGGGCTCAAGGCAGCACCACCCGGTGGCACTCCCAAGAAGTCCATTTCAAGGGAGCGCCTTTTTCCCCAGAGCAACCATCAAAACACTTTATACTATACACATATAGTATCTTCCAAATCATACACCTAGTATGAATTCCATCAAAGCTCCTGTACACAAAATCGATTATCCCAAAATCGATAATTCTCAAACTAGGCTTTCCAAATCCAATATTGATTTTACCCAAAAATCAAAAGCCTTTCCAAATCTAAAGGTTCCCAAAACCTTTTCCAAAATTCTCATAAGATCCTTTATATATATTTTTAAAACTTTGGATCTTTTCAAAATTATATAAAATTCCTTTCTATTCACAATCCATTATTCACATTTACATTAATCCCCATTTGGATTATCACTTCAATCCTTATCTCAGTTAGTTATTTAATCAATAACAGTTTGAACTCCGACCATTTTTGAAAAATAGCTTGAAAATTTTAAAAATAGGTAAGTAGTTGAAAAATAATTATTAGTTTGCAAAATAATTGTAAAATAGTTAACTACTTATAAAATAGTTGGAAAATAGTTAAATAATTATAGAAATCTTAAATAATTGCAAAATAGGTGTAAATTAGTAATTAATTTGTAAAATAGTTGAAATATAGTAATAAGTTTAGAAAACAGTTGAAAAATGGTTAAATAGTTCCAAAATAATTGTAAAACAAGTATAAAATAATTTGGCTTTAAGAAAGAAAGGTTGTATAGCTTGGAAAAATAAGTTTATATTAAAATAGTGCAGAGTCAAAATTGTTCACTTTCCCAACAATTCAATTTAAACTTCCACTCTCATTTAAATTGATTCAATTCTAACTTCAATTTCCCTTGAAATTGACTTACCCCAATTCCAAATCAAATTCCATTTGATTGATTGATTTTTTTTATTCAACTTTAATTATAATTTAAATTTTACACTTCTATTTATAATCAATTACATTCACATTTGCTTTTAACTCGGAATTATACATTTTATTTAGCCAATATATTTTTATTATTCCATAAACATTTTAAACAAGATTCTAGAGTTTAAACAATTTCCAAATTTCAGGTATCACCTTAGACTTCAACTATATTCAATATTCTTTGGCAAATTCAATTATCCCTTTGAATCTCAAAATCATACCCAGCTCTCCTACAAGTCCAATTTAAAACAATTTGGTAGCAATTTCTCTTCTAGAAACTTGAAAATGAATATCGATGATGCTGCAGTCATCACCGACGTTATTTTCCAGTGACCGAAAGAGTTTAATTCTTTTATCTCTCTAAAAACACTTCCAATATTTTTGATTTCAAATCTCCCAGATTTCAAATTCAACACTAAAAATATTTTTGAAATAATGCTATTATTTCTTCAAAACCTTTGGAAACCACTTTCAAACCCAAAGGAATTTTAAATTTTCCCAAAATTCCAAATTCCCAATCCATCCAATTCATATTTAAACATTACTCTGGAATTTTCTTCTTACTTTATTTTCAAATATTCTCTGAAATTATATTTCAAATTACAATCTCATGTTATTCCAATCACTTTGGGCTAATATCCATTCAATTCCCAAATTTTCCATTTGAAAGACTTATACACCTTCAATCACAAGTCCAATTAATTTAAGTCAGATTTAATTTTGGACTAATTCAATTTCAATCCCAAATTTTAAACCATCTCTAATTATATACATTCGAGTTAAATTTTTTTTAAAGTTGGTTTAACCCCTTTAAACCAAATTAACATTTATTATAGCGTTTAAATAATTAAATTTATGAGTCCAATTTTCAATATTCCATTTTAAATTATCTTTACTTATGTATTTTCAAGGTTCAAATAAGAGTTCAATACAAATTTATGTTAAAATTTAATTTATTACTAAATTTTATTTTCCAGACTTTAATTCATAAATTCAATTATTTAAATTTTCAATTTTAAGTAATTTCACATCCATACTTTCAAATTAAAGTTAAATTTTCCTTTTTACCTCAATAATGAATATGCTACCACATTTCATTTCTCAATTATTAAACAAATCTGATCCACAGTTTTAAAGATTTTTTTAACAACAATAGGATGGTATCATCCAATTTATTTTAAAACATCCATCCATTTCTCAATTTCCAGATCTCAAACCCATTTTGAGATCACACAAACTCCCAATTTAAATTAACCATTTAACTTTCCAAGTTAAATCCCAATTTCATCTTGAAATTTCCTATTTCAGTTGTTCATTCAAACTTATTTAACTTCTTCCAAGTTAAATTTCAATTTGCTTAATCCAATCAACCCAATTCGAATTTCCACTTCAAATTCAAAAATTCCTTCCCTCTTATAAGTTCAAGACTTATATCACTCTGGGTTTTATATCACATTTCAGGGAAAATCAAAACTCAACACTTTAGAGTTTATTTCCAATTATCTTTGATATCACGTATATCTAGACATTTATACATATTTATTTCTTGGCCCTCCCTGCAATATTTTAAAATTTTAAACCACCACGGGTTTTAAATTCAAATCAAATTTCCAAACAACCCATTGTTTGCAACAAGTCCCTTTTATTCAAATAATACTTATGTATTATTTCTTTCAGCACTTTGAAACAAATTTCAAATTCTAGACCTAGATTCAAAAATTTACCATTTAGGTATTTTCACTTCCATTTTCTAAGTTATGCTTACCCAAATGTTTTCACTTCCTTACAACATTTCATTTTAAACTTATCTGTATTTAATTTTAATTTGGTTGTATTTCTATTACCATTTAATTTAATTACGAATTAAGATTTTAGTTTGGTTGTATTTTATATTTTCTCCACTTAATTCTATTAATTTAACAACCATCCACCTTAATATTCATTGCTTTATATATCAAACTATACTTTTATATAAAATCATTTAAAACCTTTATAAGCAAATAACAAGTACGCTTTCATGTATATATACACTCAACTCATTTTAGAGTTCTACAGACTCTATTTAATGAGAAATTCCCACCAGAGCCAAGGTTCTCGCTTAACCTTTCTGCTCTGATACCAACTGTAATGACCTGAAATTTTCGAACCCGAAAATTCCAGATAGTTATGAAAAAAAAGATAGAAGAAGAAGAAGAGAAACATCAACTCACATTCGCAGCGAATAAAATATAATAATAAATAACAGTTTACAGAAGTATACTATATCAGTTAATTACATTTAATATACATCAGAGTTACACATATATACAGACACTGGACATATACAATTCATGTCTCAGATACACAATAATATACTACAGCGGAAATACTCTATACGTTATAGCCATCCAGCCCGCCTCCTGAGCACCAGAACATACCTACCTGAAAATATGTAACACTCGGTCTGACCCGAGCATTACATATTAGTAACACCCGGGTCAGGCTGGAAACCAGCGTGAGTAAACCCATCCAACATGGAATACAAAAGTAAACATCTCATATAAACCCGGGGTACTTATATCAATTTTACAACTTCATAAGTTACTATAGACGTCACTTGTTTCACAAAGCAATTTCTAAGTGCCAGAACTTAGATTATGTGGTCCAATTCACTTTAATCATTCCTTTACACCCTATTGATTTCACACATCAATTTACAAGAATCGGAACGGTTTCGGGTATTAACTATTACCCGACTCCGGTCTCTTCGAACTCAGTTCACAAATTATTCAAGTGAAATATAATTCAATTTTAAATAAAGGATATTCCCTTTACTTAGCAATTCCTCATAGATAAATAACCACATTATCATTGCCCACCCAACACGTCAGATCACGAACCATTTCATTTCAGGGGTATCAATCAATTCAGGGCTTTAAATTATCATTTAATCATATTTTAGCAAGATAAATCAATCACACCATCTCGAATAAACCCAATTAGCCATAATTGAATTAAATCAATGGCATTAAGTCCTGCTTGTTTATTTATTTCCAACCCAATTGTTTAATCATTCCATAATCATTCATCTTAATTAATCCTCCTTGATTAATTATTTTCTAATTACATTAAGGTAATAAACTCCTAATTAATTACACAAATTAATTATCCTTAAACAATTTCATTCATTAACCAATCCTGATTATCACATTAGTAATTAACTTCCCTTAATTACTTATATTCATTAAATCAACTCTTTGATTAATTTCATTAATTACTCTTGTAATTACATTGAGTAATTATCTCTTAATTACTTTTCCATAAGTAGTTATCCTTCAGTTTCTTCCCAATAGGTAATTTCCTTTTTTTATTAATTACATCCAGTCATTATTCATTCATTGCTCCGTAAAGAAATTTCACCTTATTGATTTAGTAATTATACTTAAATCCAGATCAAATGATTATCTTTACCTAAATAAATTGATTAAAATTTACCATATTAACTTAATTAATTATACTGAGTAATTAATTTCCTTAAATTACTTTATTGAGTAATTTTTATAATATATCTTCCTTTAACATTAAGTAATTAACCTCTTCCTAATTATTTCTTAATTATCTTTGTAGTCTATAAATTATTTTTATTAATTATCACTTAGCTTAGAACTTGTCAACTTTACATACTAAATAAATTCTACACTTTGTTTAACCAAACAACTTGAGAAATTAGGCTAATTACTAGAAAAATGGAACCCGTGGAAAACGCTGGGTGATTCGAGCAACTCGAGTTCCTCTCATTTCTTTCCCAGCCCCACTCTCTTCCTCATACCTTCTCCTTCTTCTCCACGATTCCTTTCTTCCTCTTTGTTTTATATTTTGTTAAAGTTAAAGCCCTAATCAAAACTAGAACAAGAATTTGCATAAACACGAGTCTCGACCACGAGTTCAATCCCCTAAGACTCGAGAACAACAGAGTAACTAGCCCCCCCATCTTTCCACTGACATGCTGATCAGCCGTGCACGTGCACGGAGCGACGAGCCTCTCTAGCGATTGAGAAAACCTCCACCAAATCACAAATCACCTCGACATCGATTACATAGCATTGAGCGACTCCACTTCTTCGTCAAGCAAAATCGAGCGAAGCTCGAGAAACTCCAACCCAGTCACTATCCACGATCTCACCCCATAGACGCAACTCTGACAATCTGAAAGCTAACGCCGTCGGCCATGTCTCCGACTCACTCTCAACTATCTCCTTCTAGAAATTCGTGCAACTCGATGCACGAGAGGAAGCGCGGCGACCCCAAATTCAAACTCCATAAAAACTAGGTATACAGAAGAAAAATCGACGCCGCCGTCGCTTCCGTGGATGATACCACCACCGGTCATTTTTCCTACGACCATCGTAGGCTCCTCCACTTCCTCGTGTAACCTGACCACCCCTATCTCCTTCGATCGCCTGAATTTGGCCGAAAACCCCTTTTTGTTCATCTACGAATTTCTCTTTGAATACTTAATGAAAAATTACCAACTTTGATTTGAAAATCCTATCTTTTGATCACAATTCAAGCTATATAATTTAATTCAAGTTTCCTGACATTCAGAAATATCATAAAGTTAAGTTTCCCTTAAAAAAATGAATTTTGCAGTTGCTACCAAACTATATTCTACTTGAAAAATATTTTCAGATCTCAATCACATATAAACCAACTTGTTTTGTTTAAACTTCAAAGTCCAATAATGATTAAATGAAGTGATTGTTGACTTCTATGTTGATTTTCTATTCTGAAACCCAAACAGAGGACAAGTAATACATAGCATATATATATGTGTGACAGAGACAAATCTGGAATGATACTCAACCAAGCACTCTCAAATCATACCATACATACACGATTTAAGTTTAACTTCAATCTTAAGAACAGGTTGTTTACTCACCTTGAAACAATCTGAACCAGGAACAACTTCCAGATTGAAGCACTGCAGTTTGAATTCTTGAAAGCCTCCCAGCTTTGTTGTTGATTTTGTTTGAGTTTATAAGGTAAAGATGTTTATTTTATTATTTTTTTCTCAGGTTTGCTTCTAAGTTTTTTGTAAACGAACTGATAATATGATGTGTGTGTATATAGAAACATCTCTAGACAAAATAGTGTCTTCTAGTACAAGCTTCAACTTGTATTAATCAGATTTGGTTTTGTTAAATTACTGTAAATGGAAGTGATATTGCAAAATTTCGGCTAAACATATATTTGTACTGGGATATTTCTTTTGTAGATTGGAAATGACATATGTGTGCTAGCATTTAATGAACATGTCTTCGTATATGTTTACAATATTATGGTTTGCTGATATTAGTATTTGTGTACAAAGATATTTTGAATATGATATGAATAATTTGCCTCTTTGCATTGGTTATACAGCACTTACGTATCTTACACAGCAACACTTATGTTATTATTAGCACAGCTCCTTAATTTTATTTCTTTGCTTACCTTCTTTGAACAAACAAACTTCCTTTGGGGCTGAAGTGATTTTGATTTATGCTTAAGAATAGATAGCATTAATTGCTTATGTTCCCATTTTTGTTTACATATAATCCTATTGATGTTTGTAAGTACATCTTTGTTTTATTTTAACTTTACACATTTGTATTTTATTTTTATCCTATACTTTTAAATTTACAGTTTATATTGTATGCTCGCTTATTCGTTGACTATCAATGTTTAAATTAGATTCATAAGTTTGACTTACTTATATTTATATTTTATATTAATAGAATTTGGTTTGACTTCAATCTTATGATCTATATATAATATTTACCGAATGTAAACAAAGTAAAGTATTTTAATTCAATTATATAAGATAAGTTTTTCTATAAATACTATTGAGATATGTTATTCTAAATTTCCAGAATCAAATTTTTTTTTAAATACAAATCCATACAAATAAATGGCAATTATTCCAAAAGCCATATTCATTTTAGAATGATAAGTTTTCTTTTATTTAAATTAGATTAAATATTTATTAAATAATAGGGCCAAAATTCAGGGTCGTCACATAAATGATGGTAGGCATGTGGATAAACGTGGAGTAGAGTTCGGGGAAACGTAAGATAACTATATGCAGTTGAAAGCAAAAGAGGAGGAGAGTTAGGGGGACAGAAGATAACGGAAATTTTGTTCAAAATAACGGAAGTTAAAAACTTTGATTAGGTGGATAATTTAGCAGCGTCTGATATTGTGACGCCCCACCTCTATGCTCGCAATAACAAAGAGTATTAAAAGAAATATTGTCTGTTATCACGAAGAATAAGGCTGGATAGGAGCGGCCATCCGTAGTTAGGCCTTACACTAGTATCGGTTACCTCGATAGGAGTGATATATATTTTTCATTTTTCATCCCTTATTTATTTACTCCAGTCGACATACCCAATTCCAGTATAAAACGAACTACGATGGTTCATAATAGTTTAGGACAATATATATAATAATAACATAGATAATGTAAATGCGGAACACGGATATAATAGAAAGTCTCATATATATATAACTGATGTCAGTTGATATACATGTGATACAATACATATGATACAACTACAACTGTCGACTCTGGAAGTTACACATACAAGTACATTATCGTGAATAATATACATGAATATACAACATCCTATACTAAGAATATGACTACTCCAAAAAGTATGAAAAGGCTTCATAGCTCTAGCAGCAACCCAAAGTAAGATATCAACAACCTGTAAATACTCGGTCTGACCCGAGTATTAAATTCAAGAGAAAATAATACACGGGTCAGTCTAATTCAACTCAGTTATTAGTGCACAAAAGCAATAATAATTAAATATGAATAGACGACAGTCACAATAAATTCCATCTATCCAACCCTTCTAGAAGAGAATCGGATAACGGTAAATATAACACGTAATAGTGTTAAACAACAAATCAGCAGATTCAAATCATCAACAGAGATAAATGAAAAGATCATCAATGAAGATAATTTAGAAAATATCAGAATTGCCTAATTGGCAATTAACAAAAAAAATCTAATTATTAAATAAATAATTAGAAACTCAGAATCTAATTATCAAATAGATAATTAGACAACAACAAATTGATCGAATCAAATCAAAACAAAGATAATTTCAAAATATTGAATCGAACACAGAAACAATTCAGCAATTGGAATATCACTTAAAACATCAATTACTTATTGGGTGCAGTACACGCTAACGTGTACTGCCTCGCCAATACGGCATATGAAATACACAAAGGATCAGGAAATACATAATGAAAGATCACAAACGTACACTAGGTCAAACCCGGAATACCGGATTCAACTCAAGTGTAATTAGATAAACAAATCCAATCGCATCAATGCGATGCAAGCCAAGAAGAGAACCTGCATAAATGAATACAAGGGCACTGCAACCAAAAACTGCAGCCACCACAAGATCCCACATGAAGCCACTTAAAACTGTCGAGCATAAATTCAAACACAATCGAACAGTGCAGCAATTGGTATGCCACCAAGTGAGTATGATAACACAACCCATCAGTTGAAACAGCGACTATGAAATGAATATAACAAAATATATGCAACTGCACCAAGGAATGGCACATGTATGCTACAGTTCTGAACCCACAAGGGCAGTGACAACATAGAAAAATGACCAGGCAGCATGAATTATGTAACCTGAACATCTCAATGACTACAATGACCAAGTGCACAAAGGCATTGGTACAAACTTACATGAAGACAGCCGAGTGAAGGTGAGAGCACCAAAAGTATGGCACCACAGCACACGACAGTAATGAGTCGAGTGGATGCAACATGAACCAACAATGTGAAAAAGGCTCGAACACATGTTAGTACACAAATCAGACTACAATGCACAAATGGACAGAACAAGGGCAGCTAGTATTGTGACGACCCGGAAATTTTAAGCAATTTAAATCGGAATATTTAATCAATTTGGATTATTAAAAAGTTTAATTTTAACTTGAACTTCAAATATCAATATTTATTGGATAATTAATTGATGAATTTAATTTTTGGAAATTTGGCAAATTGTGAATCTGGAATTTTAAGCCTGTTACAGATAAGTTGAAGGCTTGTAAAATTTATATTGACAATACTGAAGACAATAAAGTGACAGAATTGAATTTAAAGGCGCTTTGTTTAGTTTTGAAAATTTATATCGTTTAATTGAATTTAAAAATAGCCTTCTGAGGCACAGTCTCGGATTTCGACGAAACCAGTGCAGTTGGATCTGTAATATTAAATTATTGCTGGATTTCAAATTTCATAATTTTTGGAGTCTTCGTGTGAGCGTACGAGATATAAACGTTTCGAGAATAATTAACCGTTTTAATTCAAAATATCCTACATCTAATCACTGCCGTACCATCCTTCTTTCTTAGCTTCTCGAGTACACTTCCTTTCCTAACATAACTTCCCTCTTTCTTCCCTTATTTCTACTGCAGACATTCATAACTAAAAAAAAAAATAGATATACACGGCTGCTTCGAATTAATGGCCGCGTTTTCTCCCTCATATCAGTAAACGAAATCGAAAGCGATTTCGATTCGAGCTTAGGGCCAAGATTTGCCCTCGTTCTTGGAGGTTCACGAGCGCGTGATAGCCGCGAGGGCATGGGGGAATTGCAAGCAAGGAGGAGGTCGTATCGCGATCGAGTAAGGGGGGAAAACCATGAGCCGATGGGGGGGGGGAACTCGAACTTGAAGTCGTGAACTATGATGTTCGACGTCGAACTCGAAGTACGTAGTATGGATGGATGGCAGCACTTGTCTTGGGGATCGGCAGTGGAAAGGTCGATCTATCTTTGGGTTAGGGTTTGGGATCTTCGTGGTTATAGGGGGCGATTGGGAAAGTGGAAGGCGTAGGCAAGTTGGTGGCATCGATGTAGGCGCGTGTGAGGCGGCCCGCGATCCGATTGAGGGGTGGTGGTACTCGCGGTGTTCGGAGGCTACACAACTTCTGGGAGGAGTTCGAAGTAGAGCTTGAGTTCGGCGAACAGTGAAGCCTGGCTGGTTTCGAGCGTGTCGTATCAGTGAGGTACTTTCTTTGTTTTGAAATATACGTGTTAAAAAAAATGAATGTAAATGAATGTAAAATTTTATTTGTTATGAGGAAAATTAGTTGATAGAATAATCTGGCTAATTTAAATCTATCTAATAGGAAAATGATCAACAGACTGGTTCAAATTATAGGTGTTAATTAATTAAATCTATTGAAAGGAAATTGATTGTTCGATAAATCATATAAATTGTTTATTCTAGGTCAAAAAAATGGGAAAACCAAGGCAATAAAGAAGTGGATTACAAATAAAATCAAAGGTGAGTTAATCTCACTCAGTTTAAATTTTAACTGATAAAATTTAAATGATTGTTTGGATAGCTGAATTGGCCGATGTGATATAGTATGATATTTTGTAATTGGTGTACTATATTGTGCTAACGTCTGTGGATGTAGGGAAAACAGGTTGGAGGGATCCAACTGGATCCCTCAACATTTATTTAAATTATTTAACTTTCTTTGCTGTGAATATTGACATTCTATAATGAGTTATATTGGAATATTGAATGTTATGGTTGATCGGATATATTTGTGGTATAATGACTTACCAAAATTATATGGATTGGATTTTGGAAAGAAAATAAAAGAAATAAATGGGTAAATAAAGTAATTATAGGAAATTTGAATAAATTAAGAGTGAATTGAGAAAAATAGAAGTAATATGAAAATAATAATAAATGACTTCGAGAATGAAGAGAAAGAACTTTGAATAAAATAAAATTGATGAATTGTAAACTTAAGTTATATCAATAAAAGAATAGAGAATTATTTTAAAATTTAAAGTTTAAATGTATTTAAAGAATAAAGAAGTAACTTGAGAAATCTAAGAATTGGTATTTTCAGTTAAAAGTAATTTAACTCATAATTAAGGAAATAAAATCTAGAATTAATAGATTTTGAAATAGAAAGGAAGAAGATTGGAATTCAATTTGGAAATTGATTCAAGTGATAGAAATTAGAATTTCAAGAAGAATGTAAAGGGAAGTATATTTCCCTGGATAGCCAAGTACGGTTTTTTTTAAAAGAAAATTTAAATATAAGATAAAAGTTTAATGTGGTTTTAAAAAGCATATTTTAGGAATTTTATTATTTCTGAATGTTTAAAATTCATAAGTAATTATGTTTCAAATCTATTATTGTAATAACCATTTAAAATGTGACTTAGTATTTTATTTTTAAGAGTGAAAACCTAGTTTTATATGTTATAAAGTAACTTTATTTTCAAAAATCATATAGTATGTATTTTTAGTAAATTATAGTTTTTAAAATGAATGTTGTAAGATAAATTTCAAAGTAAAGTGTTTTTAAATTATTTTAAAAATCTTAAGTTTTGTGCTTAGCGATTTCAGTGGAAATAGAAACTGTTTGGGAAATTGATTCTGAGAAAGGAAGATAGTTTTAAAACTGTTTTCAAAAGGGTTTGAAAGTGGAAATATATCTTGTGAAGATATTTTGAGGGTAATAAATAATTTGGGAAATTATTTATTGTTGGATGGTTGATTATGAATATTAATTGATAGTTAAATAACCGACTATCAATATTGGCCAACTGCGTTGATCGTTTCGAAGAGGCCGGGATCGAGATTTATTTCTCGAAAACCACTTCGATCCGGTTTGTACGTTTCATGCGAAAAACGTGTTCGGAGTCGAAGATGGAGCAGTGAAGTGCAAGGGCTAGTCGCTACTAATCCTGAGGATATTTCCAAAATGGATGTAGTAGGAATAGTGCCTTCGGTTCCGTTCGAACCCGGGACGGACTTGTGTGGATGAATGCTTGCGAAACATCGTCAGGTGGACGATGGGCATTCTAAGTGAAAACGTTCTAAAGGCAACGCTTAGCCTCAAGCCTCATCAACCGGGAATGACTGAAAATCAGGGGATATGCAGCAAGGTTAGGTGGGTCATGCCTAAGCAGGACAAGATAATTCCCCTATCTAGATGTCCCTTATATATCTTTCGGCTTAGTGGGTGGTTGGTCGCGCCAACCACGGGGTTTATCTTGTTCGGGACTGCTCAGTAAGGAATGGTTCCGGCCTTGTGTTGCAGGGGATGAAGGGAGTAATCCTCGGTACGGTGATCTAGGCCCCGTACTATGACAGGTGGTACCACAGTGCCTAGTCATTGTTGGAAATCCATTTTCCCTACGAGCCTTGTATGAGTTTTGTTTGTATTACCCACTCTGTGGCTAGTAGCTGGAATTTAATCGTGTAACAATTTCGGCTATTTTATAAGTATTTGTATATGGACCCTATTATAATATCAGAGGATTTTTATAAAAATTGTTTTAGCTATCGTAAGGTAAAAACCCAACATGTTTATTTGTGGCGTGGTCTTACGAGATGCTTTTGTTTTCAAAGGATTTTTGAACTTTAATAATCAATTGGGTGTGATTTTCTCACGCTGGTATTCCAGACTGACTCGGGTATTATTTAACTGTAATGCTCGGGTCAGACCGAGTATTATAGAATACAGGATACGATGCTGTGGAGCTCAGGGGATGAGCAGGATGGCGATACGTACCCTCGTACTTGTATATTTATATATATTCCGCTGTGTTGAGTTGATGTGTATTCAGTTGTATGTTATTGATGTGAGTTGTGACTGATGTACTCTGATGATGTAATGTATGTAAACAGATATATTTGATTTTGAGTAAAGATTATTTACTATCTATTATATTTTATTCTGCTGCGATGGTTAGATTCTGATGTTGATTTTGTTTTCTCTTCTTCTACCTCTTCTTCTTTAACCCTAATGGTTCGTATTTCTGTGCAACTTGAGTTGATTGTTGTAGAATAGTGTTGACTCAAGGGGTACGGATTTGCGGGTCGTTACAGTTGGTATCAGAGCTTAGGTTGGTGATAACCTTGGCTCTGGTGGGAATTACTCATTTAAATTAGAGTCTATAGTACTCTATAATGAGTTTGAGCGTATTAATAGATATGAGCGCGTATTTGTTAGTGAATATAAATTGTTTTAATATTGTGTTGATTGGTTTATTGAGTGGCATATGAACCTTCGTCGACACAGTCTGCGCAACTGTATCGAAGGGGTTTCTAAACACTTGAATAGAGCAATTGACACGGTATTGTTTTAAATGTGGGTAAATGAAATAATTTTACCCAAAAATATATTTTCAATATAAAGGAAATTTTTGTAAGCTATTTAGCTAATATATGGTTGCTTGGATGTTAGAAAGGATAATATTAAAGTATTATCATTGTTAAATGAAAATTTAACTAGAAATTGGAAAAAAAATACCCAAAGTTTGAAGAAAATAAATTCATTATAAAATGAAACATATAATATGAATTGTAATTGTAATTTATAAATTGAAGTGTAATCAAGTGAGAATTTGTATAAGCATAAACTGTACAAAAGAAATATAGTTAAAACTTATTTAAGCAAGATTTGGAAATTTAAATTCCGATAATTTGGAAGTTTTTTGAAGATAAAACGATAGCATTGTTTTGGAGGTATTTCTGAAAGGAAATTTGTTTTAAATGGATTTTGAAAGTGATATAGCATTGAAATTACTTGGATTATTGGAAAATAATTCTGATGATGACGGTCGCATCATCAGTATTCATTTTCGAATTTCTAAGTGACGAATTGCTACCAAAGTGATTTCTTCTGGAAGCAGATGTTTTTGAAAATTTCAAAGGAAATTTGTTGGAAAAAAAACAAGATTAGTTTAATATATGAGAAATGTGATTTGAGATGTTGGAGATTTCAAATCAATTTGAAACTAAAACTGGGAGTTTAAAAATCCTGATAGGATGGGTTGTAAGTTTATAAAATTGAGATGAGTTTCAAATCAGGAAGGAAATATAGGCTCTGAATGTTGGAATTAAATAAAGTGAGAAGTTGTAAAATTGAAATTAACTTGGATTGGGAGAACAAAATTTAACTGGATTAAAATAAATTGAATAAGCAGAAATAATATCCAGTTATATTCAAATTAAGTTGAAATCGAATTGAGTTGAATAAATCAGAGTTGAAATAAAATTGAATTGGAATAGAAATTCAATTGAATTATTGAATGAATTAGATTCTTACCTGAACAAATGGAAAACAAGTTGGATAAGAATTGGAATTGGAATAAATAAATAGGACTTATAAAAGAAGAATATATTCAAGCTTATGATGAATGGAATTGTATGAAGAAGAAAAATAAGTTGTGACTTATTAAATTGGAAATGGAATACAATGAATACAATTCCCAAAATCAATATTTTGATAAATTGAGAAATGAAATGAGGATCCAAACTTGAAGTATAAAATAATATTGAGCTTAAGAAAATTAAATGGAGTGATATTTGGAATAAAAATTCAAGTGTTGGATTATGAATAAGGGAAGAACAAATTGGATAATAAATTAGTTAATGGAATTGAATTATAAGTTTATGATGAAGTTGGAAATAAACTCAAGTTATAAATTGAAATTGATTCAAATTGTTGATGAAGTGAAAGTAATTGAGAATGAGGTTGAATTGTGAGTTAATAAATTGGATGGTAAATTAAAAGTGAATAATAGGATCAGAACTTGAGTTATTAATAAAATTAGACTTGAAGTGTTAACAAAATAAATATAATTTGAAAAGTATAGAGTAAAAATGAAATGGATTAAAATAATAATGGTATGAATTGCAAATAAAAATCCTAATAAGTGGAAATAAATTGGAAATGGCCTTGTAATAAATTGAATGAGTTAAATCTGGAACGTTAAATTTTATTATAACTAATCAAATAAATTTGTAGTTTGAAATGAGACTGGATTGAGATAGAATCAAATTAAATTGAAAAGAGAAATTTATTTGCAAAATGAAGTGAGCTTAAGAATAGAAAAAAAAAGATTTACTTGAAAATAAAATGGGCTTAAGTATAAAATTGGAATGAATAAACTTCAGCTAAAAGATGGAAAGGAGTTGAATTGAATTCAACTAAAAATTAAGTTTAATAATATTGGATTGGTTTTAAACCCAGTGAAGATAAATTTTTAAATCGAAATTAAATTAAGTGAGTTATAAATAATATTAATGGAATGAAATTCCAGAAGAAATAATTGTAAACCATTTAAAAATTATTAAGGAATTGAAATAATTAGGGACAATAAGGAAATGGAATGTTTAAGTTAATAGAATGGGTTTAAATGAAGGCGGATAAAGAATGAAACCCTATTGAATACATCTAACATTGAAATAGTTATTGGACGAAATAGCTTGGATTATCTTTGAGCTAAATAAAACAGTTTGGAATAAACAAATATGGAATGTAATGTTAATAAATGAGATGTAAGTGAAATTTAAAAAGGGAGTGTGTCGAGCTAAGTAAATGGTTGTAAATGGATTAAATAAAAAAGGGAAATTTAGTTGGCAATTAAGATGAACCTAGGTTGTATATGGTTTGGATGAACTAATTGGTTAATAAAATGGAATGCGAGTGAATAGATTCAAATTTAAAATGCAATGAGAATGAGAATATATAAATTGTGAATAAATTTAAAAATGGGATAGAATTAAGTATAAATTGAGTTGAAATCCATTAAAAATTGGTTATAACACATAATACTTATTTATTCACATAGTTTTCATCAAATTTGCAAAGAATAAATTATAATTGAATGTAAATGGAAGTTATTAAAATGCCTTGGATGGATAGGAGTAAAATAAATTGATTTTGAAAGCAATTGAATTAAATGTGAGTTCAGTTTGCTTAGGAATAAATTAAAAGTAAGCTATTGTGTTTTAAACCATTCAAATTTGATGAAGATGTATACGAATGGATTGAAAACCATTCGAATTGAATGAAAATGGTTATAAATGAATTAAAACAGTTGAATTGGCATGGGAACTATATAAATTGCTTACAGAAAAATGTTTTGTATGAGATTCTTTTAGAATTCATATGTTTTAACTATTGTAAATAAGTGAAATATAGTTAAACTGCATATATTTGGGACTTACATGTTTAAGTTGAGTAAGTACAGGTACCTGGAAGCCGTGTGGCTGGATTTGGCTGTGCTATTTGTTAAAAATAATAAGATGCTTGCTTAAAATGCTAAATAAGGTACGCCTACGCAATTAAAATATGAAATATGAACTGTTTTTGGTTTTTCCGACCGTGTGGGTCGATGTATATATATTTATCTCTTTTGTCAAATTGCAAAAGCTCCTCCGTACAAAGGAGACTCTGCCAAAAAATTTCAGAAATTTTGGGGAGTTAGAAAATTTTTGAAAATTTTGGAAAATTTTATTAACGACAAAACTATTTAGAATTGGAAACTAAAATAAGTTAGTAAATGAAACTAATTAAAGTAATGACTTAAATTAGGAATAAATGAAGGATAAAAATTAAAAATTCAAAGTTGAAAATAAATGAAATACATATGTAATGTGGAAACCGATTTGAATAGAAATAAGTATAAACTAAAAGAGGTAAAGAGAAATAAAGATAAGAAACGTATAAAATGTTTATACTAACTTAAGAGAGGAATGGTAAATTCTAGATTGGAAATTGATATTACAAATATAATCTAAGATGATATTGAAATGAATAGATGTTGACATTTTGTGAGAAAGTCGATAAAATATTTTGGGATATTGTGATTAGATATTAGTGCTAAGCAGGATATGCAGGTATTATAAAAGGGAAAAGGAAATTAGATTTGATTTCAAGAGATAAATTTGAATTGCCCGACAAAAGGTACGCATTTAAATTTGGTATGGAATTCGATTGGGATTTGGATTTGGATTGAGCCACTTGGCGTTTTGTTTTCTTTTTGGATTTGGGAGGCCGTAGAGCCATATTGTAGTTGTACCGAGTCAGCCGCGCAAAGGAGACGCTGGCGAAATTTTTCGAAAATTTAGGGTGTTAGAAAAATTTTGAGAAAATTTCGATTATTCAAAATTGGTTTTATGATTAAAACTTGAATGGTTGGGCAAATAGGATAATTTGCAAACTAGGGAAAGGTTTGGAAAGTTAATAGGAATAATAATAGGCCTTTTGTAAAAATGATAGTTGGTAAGATGTTGAATTGTTAGAAACTGTTTGGTTTAGGGAAATAATAAATGGGTATTGGACCATTCTTCCTAATTAGTAATTTCGGGGACGAAATTCCTTTAAGGGGGGAGGAATGTGACGACCCGGAAATTTTAATCAATTTAAATCGGAATATTTAATCAATTTGGATTATTAAAAAGTTTAATTTTAACTTGAACTTCAAATATCAATATTTATTGGATAATTAATTGATGAATTTAATTTTTGGAAATTTGGCAAATTGTGAATCTGGAATTTTAAGCCTGTTAAAGATAAGTTGAAGGCTTGTAAAATTTATATTGACAATACTGAAGACAATAAAGTGACAGAATTGAATTTAAAGGCGCTTTGTTTAGTTTTGAAAATTTATATCGTTTAATTGAATTTAAAAATAGCCTTTTGAGGCACAGTCTCGGATTTCGACGAAACCAGTGCAGTTGGATCCGTAATATTAAATTATTGCTGGATTTCAAATTTCATAATTTTTGGAGTCTTCGTGTGAGCGTACGAGATATAAACGTTTCGAGAATAATTAACCGTTTTAATTCAAAATATCCTACACCTAATCACTGCCGTTGTTAACGCTAAAATTTGAACGCTAACACCCCGGTGTATAAAGTGTAGTTGTGAAAGCACCACCCGATTATTCGAGAACAGAGTATAAGCAGAAAACCACAGAAAAAAGCAGTGAATAACAACGATTTTATAGTGGTTCGGCTCAAGGCTAGCCTACGTCCACTTTAATTCTCTTTATTGCTAAATCGATTACAACTTTACAACAATCTTCAATTACAATTATGACGAGACAAACTAGAACTTTGGTGGAGAAGAATTCTTCGAATCCATGTAGATTGCGTTAGATTTTCCCTTGAAGTTAGTTGAGATGCCTTTCGAACTTGAAATGTCGGGTGAGTTGAGAATTCAGCAGAGTATTGGCGCTTGAAGTGATTGGTCCAAAAGTCCCTTGAATGTTGGAGATGGCTTTCTATTTATAGGCAAATCTGTTTAAGAATTTTTCCCAAGTCCTGAGTCGTCACCGACTTTAGTTGAGTCGCGGCCGACCTATAGAGGCAAATTCACGGTCTAGTAGAGTTAAGCCGACCTACCTAATTTCATGCAAGTCCAAAGTCGTAAACGAGTTATGGGGCCGGGTCACGAAATGATGAGGTATCTGATTCGCTTGCTTAGGTCGCGAACGACCCAGCATAGGCCTTAGGTCGGTTTTCTAATGAGTCGGCCAACATCTTTAAAGCATCAAGGTTATAACCCGGTGAGTCGCTGTCCCTGTTAAGTCGGCAATAAGTTGAGTCGTCACTTATTCTGAGTCGATTCATTCGTTAGGTTGGCAACAAGCTAAGGCTGTTGAGTCGGAACTTCCTTTGAGCTTTAAGTCGGCATCATTTCAAGACGTTAGGTCGGTAGACCTTTATAAGTCCTAGGTCGGAATCTCCTTGAACCTTAAGTCGGCATCATTTCAAGACGTTAGGTCGGAACTTTCTTTAAGGCATTAGGTCGGCATGCTTCTCAAGGCCCTTAGGTCGGTATCCCTCTTAGGTCTCATGCAGTTAGGTCGGTCTTCCATATTAAGATACTAGGTCGGCATCCCTTTGAACCTTAAGTCGGCATCCTTCGTTAAGTCGGCAGAGTGTTAGGTCGTTTATTATCTTGGATCGGTGAGCCACGGCCGAGGCGGGGTTAACATTTGCCCCTCGAAGCATGCGCCTAATGATTAGGTCGTATGCTTCGATACTCTTTAACCCGTTCCTTTTTTAGATCGGTAGGTCGTAAACGACCTAACAGTTAGACGGCCTAAGTCACTTCAGCCTCTACCACAGCAAGATATAAGTCGTCCATTTTCTTTTCTTTTCCATCTTTATTACTTACCCCCTTGTTCGATTCCACCATTAAAATTTTCTCAAGCTCCTAAAGGCGATCTCATTCCAATTGATCACTGGTAATCTCTGCTATTCATCGCGTAAGTGGTCCTGCTCTCTTCTCGATCATAGATTACTGTTAGTCCATGAATTCCGCCACTCGAACTCGAACTGCCTCCTTGTTCAATGCTTCATCATGAATCCTGTTACGTTTATAGTTGATGAGGCTTAGGTTGCTCGATTTTGGCTTCAGACGACAGTTGAGACGATGAAGATGGTTTACCACCCCAGGCTCAATGATTTCTGATGGCAGGGCAATGGATTTGTGACAACTTTGAGCTTTTTATTGGGCGATCCGATAGCTTGAATGAAATGAAGGCTGTTGTTGATGGAACGGCTATTGGGTTAGCGGGTCGATGGAGTGTGATGTTGGTTTGGGAGCGAGTTAGTGAATTTGGGTGGTTTAGCCTTTGGCCGACCTGACTCTTAGTGACCTTAAGTCGTGGTTGAGATAATGCTTGAAGGAAACTTGCCGATTTAAACTTTAAGGCTTGGATCGTGACCGAGTCAATACTTGGAGAAGTTCCTGCCTTTTGGATCGGAGCTTACTTTCTTATCTCTTCCTTGCGACCTAGAGGACTGAGCTGCCGAACTAACTTTGACTCCGACCCGCTACCGACCTAGCCTTATCTCGCGAAAGACTTTTAAAATCGTAGCCGACCTAATACTTAAGCTTTGGACGTGTTAAATCGTAGCCGACCTAATACTTAAGCTTTGGACGTGTTTTCATTTAGGATCATAGACCCACTTTGAGTATTTGACTTGAACTGCCGAACTAAGTTTGCCTAAATTCTGAACTGCCCCAACTTTAAATTTGCTTGAATCTCATTGTATTATTTCACATACCGCATTAACTTATAAGCTGCCAACCTGTTGAAAATAACAAACAAAGAAACCAAGGCGAGAATACTGCCATTGACTGCCCACATCGAATGACAGATTAGTCGAGATGAAACAAGCAACTTGAATATATTGCATGAAATGTTTGTGAATCAATCAACTAAAGTTAAACATCAATGCAAAATATCAACAATCTGAACTGATTTGTCTGCATCAACATTATACTTGCATATTTAAGCTTAAAACAATAGTCCCTGGGTTTCATAACTAACAAATGCTTGCTAGTTTTCATTCCAGTTATATTTGTTTATTGCTTTGTTAATTTTACACAACACCTCACACATTTTAGGAAACGTGCACCTTGATGTTTGAATATCCAGTTATTTATGTAGAATGACTTCCCATCAAGAAGAAATGGCAGCTCAAGAGGAAGAAACTTTTCCGGTAGCTTTACCTATAGAGAACCCTCCAGAGAGAACTCCAACCATTCTAACCCCGAGAGCATTTACTCAGCTGCGCACTCAATTTGGTTTTACTGAGAGTGATGTCCTGCTCCCTGGGCCAAGTGATACTGCCGACAGTCCTCCCCGTGGCTTTATTGCAATCAATCGTCAAATGTGTTTAAGCGGAGCGATCCCTCCTTTTAATGACTTTCTCCGAATTCTTCTTCTTCGGTTGTCAATCTCTCCGTCCCAACTTCATCCTAATGGTTATGCCATCTTGATGGGGTTGTGCGTTTTGTTCAGAAGAACTTTTGATCGCTTACCAAGTTTTGAAGAAATTCGTTACTTATGCTCGTTTGCAAAGAGTAGAGATCATCCTTCCCTTATAATTGTGAGGAGTGCTAGAAACCGCAAACTTATTTCTGACCTTACCGAAAGCGTTCATGGATTTCTGAACCAATTTTTCTTTGCTCGCTGCCCCCCAGGGTTTTATGCCGATTGGAGAGTAGGAAGTGAGATTACTTGTCTCCATTTTAAACTTTCTCGAGATCCGAATTACCAATTGCTAATTTCATTCTTTGCTCTTTTCAGCACTTCCTCTTCCCTCTAGAGATCCGGTCCATAAGCAGACTTTTGATAGATTGAGTGCCGTGGCCATAGCAGAGAGAAGCATTAAGTTTTTGTTGGGGGATGAATTTTTGCACCAATACGGGCTTTACATACTTCTCGTTCTACACATCCTCATGAAATCCCAGACTCCCTGCCTAGAGCATTGGATGCCCCCGTTTCCACAGATACATCCATACCAAAAGAACCTGCTCCCGAGGCTTCGCTAGTGAAGTGCTCCACTTCTGTTGATGTTGCGGGGCCATCTGTCGAGCTTGCCCCGGTTATTGAGGAAGAAGAGCTCCAGGGATCTCCCCGACTGTCACAGAAATCTGGCGAAGAAGCCGAAAAAACTAGCCTTGCTAAGCAGAGCAGGGATGATACTTTCGAAGGGCTGAGCGACCTCTTCGCCACCTCGCAAGAGATCTTCAAAGATGATCCTATCACTACTGGGGTTTCTTCTTCAATATTTGAAGCAACTTCTGTCCTGCAGCAAACTCCGTCAACTCAGGGGTTGACGCTGACTATTACACCCACAACTACTCCTCAATTAAAGGGTGGTTCATAGTTTGATGCGCGTAGTTTGCACGCCACACACACTTAGAATTTCTTTTTTTGGCACTTTTATGCTTCTGACTTTTTGTACTCTGAAGAATTCTAAGATTTAGCTCTTTTTTATTTCAGATCCTCTGATGGGGCGCAGCGGATCCTATTATGTTGATTTCCAGCGCTACGGGAGGCGTAGCCAGTACGATTACAGGCGATACCTTCCCTCTTACAGAGAATCTGATGAAGAGAGAGCCACTCGAAAGGCTCAAGAAAAGAGGGCTCAAGAGGAGCGCTATGAGAGAAGAGAGAGAGGGAAGAGCGCCACGATTCTTCACAGAGAGGTGACGATTCCCATAAAAGAAAAACCCATGATGACAGAGGAAAAAGTCATATGGTTGAAGATTCGAGCAAGCGAGCCCGACATGGTGAGAAGCACACCACTACAACTCCTGAAAAGGTTACTGCCCCTGCCTCGCTTGATATTCCTTCCGGCTCTCCCGCTCTCGGGAAGTCAGACATCCAAACAATAATTAGCAGACCCAAATTCCAAGTTGGACCGGGTCCTGCCACTTTGCAAAGTCGGTTTCCACAGTGGTGTCTGAAGGGAGTAAGGTTTGACCTTGACTTGGTCCCCATTGACAAGTCTGCCATGTTACGAAACCTTGACGCCGTCAAGCTTGATATTGAGAGGATGTCGAACTGGCAGAAACTTGTTGACGAGCTTCAGAGGGTTAATCGTGCAAACATAGAGGCCATGCTCACCATGGAAAATGATAAAGCCGAATGGCAAAAGGTGCTTGAGCAACATGACACCGAGATGAGAAGCATTGCTTCTTACAATGAGGAGCTTGAAGCAAAAGTTGAAGAACTGAAACAAGAGCTTGCTGCTTCCTCTACTTCTTATTCTCAAAAAGAAGAAGTGCTCCTAAAACAAGTGAGAGATGCTCATGCTAGCCAAAGGGATGCCGAAGACAGGCTCGAAGTGCAGAAAAGAATTAGCGAGGGCTATGTCGCTGACATTGAAGAGCTTCGGAAGAAGAATAACTCCCAAGAGGCGGAGATCCAAATGCTTAAGCTTCAACTTTCTAAAGTTGAAATGGAGCGTGATGAGGCCGTTGCCGGCAAAATTGCAGCTGAAGAATCTCACGAGGCAACGAGGGCCAACATCAGCTCAACATTATTTGATTTCTATCTGCATAGCATCTTGGGGCGCGGTAGCCTCTCCTTTCTAGGCCCCAAGTATGAAATTACACTAGCTGAAGTTTGGGAGGCCGCACCTGATATGCTCGGTGGTAAAGGCGTTGGCTACGCTGAGTCAGCTCTTGAAGAGCATTATCTTGATGATGATGCTCGCCCCGCTCTTGCCAAAGGGAGAGAACAGCTTGCAAAATTAAGGGCCGAAACAGCGGCAGGAGAATATTCAGGAAAAATCACCTCAACTACTCCAATTCAACCTTCTCCTTCAGCCGAAATTGACATTATCGGTTCTAGTTCTCATTCCCCATCTCCTACTAAAGTCACCACTGATATTACAAGCATACAAGGTGGAGATGAGGGCGGCGAGAGTGCCGAGGCACAGGCTTACGTAGTTGACGTCAGGGAACCGACTTCTGCAGGTAACCCTACTGACAATCTTGCCCAAGTAGACTGCTCATCTGTTTCTTATGAACTTGATGAGATTTTTGACTACTTCTTGAATCTCAGCGAACCTTTATCTCCGCTTTTTGCTAACTTGAACTTTTTCCTTCTGCAGAGAAAACGTCGGGCATTGTTCAGGCTTCTCCTCCTCCAATTATTCCTTCCCCGCCTCTTAAGGTCACTCCTCCTTCTGCTTCGCAACCCGGGTCACAAGAGGAGCAAATAGAAGCTCTTCACGGCTTAGATGATCCCGTTGCTTCTCAAGATCCGAAAGGAGAAGAAACTAAAGGAAGCGAGAGGACTCCAGAACCAACTGCCTCCGATGCTGAACCGTTATCCAAACTTCTTTCTCCAGGGAGTGGGTCTTCCTCCAAGAAGAGAGGAAAGCAGGGAGCTTCCAAGAAGAAGAATAAGAAGGGATCTTTAACTGGCGAAGAGGAGACGGAAGAAAGTCCGATCGAGTCCCTTTCTCCTCCATCCCCTACCCTTACAAGCCGGCCTAAAAAGTTGGTCATTCGGCCAGGTGCGGGCTCAAAAGGTGGGCGGAAGAAGAAATGATGGCTCTGGTTCTGTGGCTTTCATATCGCTTTTTTGCCTTTTTTGCATGCAATGACCGGAAATTGTGCGGGTACCGGCCCCCCGCTTTTCTTTTGTTGTTTTTTTTTTTACTTTGGAACCTGTACCTGTATATAAAATAGTGTTGAATAAAATGATTCTTTTTCTTTGTACAAACTTCTGTCTATATCTGAGAATGCATTTACTATTCATTTTTGTACAAGTTTCTTTATACGATATTGCAGTGAGCTTGTGGTATATATTGTTCGAGCGCAATTTTACCGATGTAGTTACGCCATGCTGCCCCTATACCATAAGCCCATTGTAATATTTTATTTTATGAGGAACTTGTGCTTTTATTTTTTAGAGAATAATTATTTCACATTTGGAGGAATATGATTTCATTAAAAAATAGAGCACAAATAAGTTTCTACCCTTCAACTTTCGAAGATATCACTCTTTATTTTGTGCATATACACATTTTATTGAAGGAAATCTTCTATGTGGTAAAGCGGGTATTTGTAAAGTACTTCAACTTCTTTTTGAGGAAGAGAATTTTCTAGAACAAGTAATTCATTCTTCCTTTGAAAGTTAAAGTGTGCTCTTAATGAGGATTTTTTTTTACTTGCCACAGTAAAGGGCTTCTTGATTTTTGTTTCTTTGAAAAGTTGCACCTCTGAGGAAGACTTTTTCATGTTTCAACACTTGGAAGTTTTACTTCAATCTTGGTGAAACGTGTGCCTCCGAAGAGGTCTTTCTGCTTGATTGTGCCTCCGGGAGGAGGTCTTTTCATTTCTGCCTTTGGGAAGAGGTCTTTCTGTCTTATTGTGCCTCTGGGAAGAGGTCTTTCTGTCTTATTGTGCCTCTGGGAAGAGGTCTTTCTGTTTCTGCCCCTTGGGAGAGGCTCTCTTTTTTTTTTTTTTAGCATTTCATCTCTGGTGAAGTGAAACTTCGAAGAGCGGCTGTTGCACTTCAACTCCTGGCGAAATGGGCCTCCGAAGAGGGCTTTTATTTTGTTTTACATTTCAACTCTGGTGAAGTGAAATTCCGAAGAGCGGTTGTAACACTTCAACTCCTGGTGAAATGAGCCTCCGAAGAGGGCTTTTATTTTGTTTTACATTTCAATTCCGGTGAAGTGAAACTCCGAAGAGCGGTTGTAACACTTCAACTCCTGGTGAAATGGGCCTCCGAAGAGGGCTTTTATTTTGTTTTACATTTTAACTCTGGTGAAGTGAAATTCCGAAGAGCGGTTGTAACACTTCAACTCCTGGTGAAATGTGCCTCCGAGGATTGCCTGGAAGTTACTCTCTCATGGTTGGAGGGTCATGACTCCTCCAATCTTTTTTGGTTGAGTAGAGAACTTTCTTTTTTGCGGCATATGCTTCGTTAGAGGTCTTTATCCTCCGAAGAGTTGTGCCTCCGAAGAGGAGTTGTGCCTCCGAAAAGGGCTTTAGTTGTTCCTTGTCCACTTGCTTATGCCTTTTCAGTGATCCTCTATTTTTTTTTCTTTTCAAGCTCGCACTCCCTTCTCTTACAAGTAGTTTGTTTAATCCAAAGAAGTGTACTTCATTGCTAGGCCAGTTCGCAAGAACGGACATAGGCTTCTTAATTGGATGTTTGTTTGTTCAAACTTCTCAATTTATTAGCTAGAGCCCGTTTCCGACGAAATCATTGACCGTTCAATTGAAGCACTTCTTATCTAGGATTTAAATTCGGTAATTTTGTGACTTGGAATTTGTTTGTTGAATGATAACAAGAATCACTTGGTCTTCTAATGTGCAAGTTTTGTTTTCGTTGCCTGCAAAAATTTAAATCGACATTTCAGCAATACATTTAAGGTATTTTTCATATTGAAAATAAAGCAGACATGTAATAATAATAAGGAACACAAGATTTATAGTGGTTCGGCCAAGAATTTGGGCCTACATCCACTTTATAGTCTTTCATTATTCACTTGCATCGGTTTTACAATCGCTTTCAATCACAGGAATCATACATTCATAATTCTTTTTACAATATTTCAACAAAGCTATCAAGTAAAGTATGGACGCAAGTGATTGCTGTTCCAAGCTCTTGGAATTTGATCTCCTTCGACAGTAGTGAGTTTGAATGTGCCGTCAAGAAGCTTCTGACCTATGACATATGGTCCTTCCCAATTTGGCCCAAACACACCTGTCGCTGTCATAATTCTTTTTAGGACTAGATCTCCAATCTCAAAGCTGCGTTGGCGAACTTTGGAATTGAAATGTCTGGCTATCCTTTGCTGATGAGATGCGATTCTGAGCTCAGCCTCTTCTCTTTTTTCATCAAGGAGATCTAGTGCCTCAAGCTGTAGTTTTTCATTCTCCGCTTGATTGAAATGGATTCTTCTATGTGAAGGGACCTCTGTTTCTACCGGAATCATTGCCTCTGATCCGTATGCCAATGAAAACGGAGTATGCCCAGTCGCAGTTTTGTGGGTAGTTCTGTATGCCCATAGTGCTAGCGGTAGCTTATCGACCCAACCACCTTTTGCTCTTTCAAGTTGCTTCTTGATGGTTGACTTGATAATTTTAGTTACTGCTTCCACCTGCCCGTTTGCCTGCGGATGAGCTACTGCTGAGAAGCTTTTTCGAATTTTGAATCGTTTGCAAAAATCTTGGAATTCTTCACTTTCGAACTGAGTACCATTGTCTGTAATTATTTTTTGAGGCACACCATATCTGCAAATGATACTTTTAGTCACAAAACTTATCATCTTTTTCGAGGTGATAGTAGCCAGTCGTTCAGCTTCTGCCCACTTAGTAAAATAATCTACAGCAACAATGGCATATTTAATTCCAGATTTGGCAGTTGGTAACGGTCCTACAAGGTCTATCCCCCATATTGCAAACGGCCATGGACTGACCATCTGTGTGAGTTCAGTGGAAGGAGCTCTAGGAATTTTGGCGAATCTTTGGCATCTGTCACATTTTCGGGAATAGTCTGCTGCATCTCGATTAATTTCTAGCCAAAAATATCCATATCGGAGAATCTTCTTTGCTAAAGTTTGACCACCTAAATGATCACCACATTCTCCCCCATGCACCTCAGCTAGGATTGTTTTGGACTCTTCCCTGGATACACATCGAAGTAACGGCATTGAGAATCCCCGTCTGTATAACTGGCCATCCTGGACTATATAGCGAGAGGCTTTCCTCAGTAGCTTCTTTCGTTCTTTTGAATTTTTCGGTAAAGAGCCATTGAGAAGATATTCTGTTATTGGAGTCATCCATGATTCTTGCTCTTGAGACACGCTCATGATCCAATCAATATCCATCTCATCAATGCTCGGAGTCGACAGGACCTCCACTGGAGTTAACCCCAGAAATTGAGCTTCGCCTGTGCTAGAGTACTTTGCGAGAGAATCCGCTTTCATGTTTTCTTCTCGAGGAATATGACTTATCATGTAATGATCGAAATCACCCAGGAGTACCCAAGCCTTTGACAAGTAGTCGGGTAGATTTCCCCCTTTCGCTTGGAATTCCTTCTTGACTTGGCATACAAAAAGCTGAGAATCACTGAAGATCTGTAATGCTTGGATGTTTAGTTCTTTAGCAATCCTTAAGCCAGCGATAAGGGCTTCGTATTCTGCTTCATTGTTTGTTGAAGGAAATTCCAATCTTAGTGCATAGCATAATGATCGACCTTCAGGGGTCTCAAGTACAACTCCAGCTCCAGAACAATAGTCGTTTCTCGCGCCATCGACATATAACTTCCATTGGATTGGGGAATCGTCGATCGTTTCCTCCTCACTGTTACCCTTATCTGTGAATTCTGCGATGAAATCCGCTAAAGCTTTGTAGGATCTAGATTAACCCTAGAGGGGGGGTGAATAGGGTTATAGCAAATTTTCTCGATTTAAACACAGAAATAAACTGCAGAAATAAATATGCTGAAAAGTAAATCACACACAAAATTTACCCAGCTTCGGCAACCCCTGCCTACTGCTGCATTCACAGATTTCTATTAGAATTAAACAGTATCACGCTTACAAACGCTCTACTAGACTCGCAGACATTTGCTCCCGCTCACAAACACTCTACTAGACTCGCAAACATTTGCTCCCGCTCACAAACACTCTACTAGACTCGCACACCCTGCTCCCGCCTATAGAGTTTCGTTAACTCGCAAACTCTGCTCCCGCCTACAATAGAACTTTGCTTACTCGCAAACTCTGCTCCCGCCTACAATAGAACTTTGCAAACTCGCACACCCTGCTCACTGAACTAATTCTAAACAGACAATCTGACACTACCTAAACCTAGGTGGTGATTTACAACTCCTTTGACTTGAAAAGAAAAACAACTTCAAAAATACAACCAGGAGCAAAAATTAAAATACGAACTTTGGACACATGATTTTTGCTCAAAATAAAAACTAAAAACCCCTATTATAAAATTAAAAACTAAAACCCCCTTTTAGTAATAAGGCCGGCCCCTTTATCTTTCAACCCGATCCACTGTCTTCTTTTATTCTTTGACCCGATCCACTCTTTTGCTTAGTGAAGAAAAAATGCGGCCGATTCTCTTTGCCACTAATTTAGGGCTTCTGTCTTTGATTCAAAATTGGGGCTTTCTGATGTTCGGTGCTCTGACTTGCGTTGCTCTTGCTCACACTCGTTCTCTGATGATTTATGCATGTTGCTCGCTCGATCGAGTTGTTGATGATTTCGGTATGTAGTTTCTTTTGTTGCTCGTTTGATTGCTTGCTTCGATTGAACTTGATTTTAACTCGATGTCGATGATGTAAATTGGGTTTGATATTTATATGAATTCAAATCAATTGATTCGTTCGTATTCACTTTGATACTTTCCCAATTTTGTTGCAACTTGATGCGCACGGCTTCTATTCTGTAGCGTTCGATCTGGTATTGATGCTTGAGATTTGTTCTGACTTTGTCACTATCGTATTCTTGGTATTACTTGGTTGACACGGTGTTGATTCATTGCTTGGTCAATACGGTTTTTGAATTGTGACTTTGTCAATTTGCTTGGTTATCACGGTGAACGCTTGATTGACTTTGACAATACTGATTTCGTGAATTTTTTACTTTGTTAACTTGTTCAACATTGAATTGGCGATTCAATGTCACTTCGGCCTTAATACTGAGTGTTTACTTCGGCCATTTGATTTTCTAAACTTCTGGATATTGTGGGATGCCATCTCCATTTGGTTGTTTTGATTTTAACTTCTGTAGTGATATGATATTACTGCAATGTGAACTGTTGTGATGGTTCCATTGTTGTATTTCTTGACCTGTTGCATACATGAACTGTTTTGTTCTTTGTGCTTCGACTCTGCCATTTTTTATGTTCACTGGCCTGTACATTTGCATTGTATATATTCTTGGATTTGGATTTGAACTGCTTCACGTACTTGATATTGTGGCATGTGGTCTTTGCTGTTATGTTGATGCATTGTGCCTTTGTGGTTGTAACTGGACAGTTCATATTGCTTTGCTTCATCGTTTGTGTCCACTGCATTCTTCGTTTGGTCTACTCATTCTATTGCACTTTGGTTTAGTTGTGCATTTGTCCAACCATTCAAACTGATCTTGTACTTCTGGTTTTGATTCATATGTTCTTCAAATCAGTGGTGCACTGTGCCATTTGATCTGTTGCACTGTTGGTTGACTATCTCCTTGAGTTGCAGTGAGCTTGACATTGTTGTTTACTTCACTTGTGGTCTTCATTTTTGATGCAGAACTTCAGTGCTTGTATTGACATGTTATGGCTTGTACTCGGTTTTCTTTTTATGCATGCTGGTGCGGTGTTGTTACTGCATTCATGATAGTTTGTATATGCATTTGCCTATTGTTTCATTTGTCTGCACTTGATCATTCTTGAGCTCAAGTTGCTCCATTATGACCTGAACTTGACATTGCCTTACTGATCGACTTTCTGTTGACATATAGTCTCTGGCCATGTTTGAACATGATTGTGGTCAATTGCTTTGTCTATTCATTTGCCTTGAGTCTGTTGTAATGTGTGCACTTGCCCTTGATATTGTAGTCTTGTTCATTTGGGCTGCTGGACTTGTTGTACATTGCATAGTGCATTGCCTTGTTTGTTGAAGTTGTGCTTGCACACTTGCTATTTTTGGCTGCGCACACGAGTTGGCGAGGCAGTGCACACGTGTATGAATGTACACGTGTGTATTGCAGCCACTTATGATTACCTGACCCTGTAATATCTATATGCACGAGTTTGTGATGAATTCAAGTGTAAATTATGACGAACAACACAAATAACTGAGGCAAATCATATTTTCAAAAATTATTTATTTTTGAATTTGCAAAAATATTTCTTTTTCAATTTTACTGCGTTAGTTTATATTTTTGCAGATTTCTCAGATGCTGGATTCAAACTAGAAGGAAGTTGAAGATAAAAATACGAGTGTGAGTGATATGTAGTGAGGTTAACTGTAAATGTGAAATTTGATGTGATTGTAATCAAAGTTGTATAGTTATAGTGAGAGATTGAAATTGTACTATTCAAAATTGTAATAAATATTTGTTTGAATAAAATTTCTGTTTGAATTCAAATTCTGTGTCATTTAATTTTATTCAGCAAATATTTATTTATTCTATGAAAAATAAAATAGTACATTAACAAATACATTTAAACGAATGTATATACGTTTATTATCATCAAACAAAAATCATATAAGCGCAAAGCGCATATTCAACAATCTCCCCCTTTTGATGATAACAAACATATATTTAAGATTTTGAATGTATTAAATGTATTTGATCGTTCAATTTGCTCCCCCTATTTGAATGCTCCCTCTCTACACAATACTCTCCCTCTCTACACAATACTCCCCCTACATATATGCATACAAATAGAAATATATAAATGAGCCTATATGCAAAGTGAAAATTATTTGACCTTTGCTTGATTCTATTTGACAAAATCTTAACTTTTCTCTCCCCCTTTTGTTATCAGCAAAAGAATAACAGTGTTATAAAAATAGGGATGAAGTGATAGACATGAATCAAATATTTAACTCAATTGAATATAAATATTAAATTTCAATAAAACTCAAACAAAAATCATAATTACCCTTGTCAAGCGCATATTCCACTTTCAGAAGTGATGGGGATAAAATCAAAAAATCATACAATTCTGTCTATTTGTGGTATATTTATTTCAGGAAATTTGAATATCTACTAACCACGCATAACCGTTAGGACTTTTAAATGAGATTAGTAGTATTCACAATTTTTATTTAAAAAAAATGAAATCAAGTATCTTCTAACCACGCATGACCGTGAGGACTTTTAAATGGGATTAGAATCAACTTGTCTATTTGAATCAATTAATTTTGATATGCGTTCCATACATGCATAACCGTGAGGACTTTTAAATGAGCATGGAAGCATATAATCAAAAAATCCAAGTAATTCACCCATGCATAACCGCGAGGACTTTTAAATGAGAGTGAATACTTTGGATATTTATTTTTATTGCTAAATATAATAAGTTGAAGCACAAATAATTTCCTTCACAGATTTAAAGATATTGAAGAACAAATGATTTCCTTTGTAAACTACCACAAATTTGCATACTAAATATGATCTTGATGAGTGATGGTCGATAGAAAGATGATAGAAATAGAAATGGTCATGGAATTTTTACCCAACAAAAAGTTTTTATAACTCTTGTTATGAAATTCTAAAGAAATTTTCTAATTATACTTTCTCGAGTTATAATATATGATAAATATCAACACATATCTCTTTTTCAATCACTATTCATCTTTTCGATAATCAAAGGGAGTCAGATTAGTCAAAATAGTCATTTAAAATCAAATTCAAAAATTATAAAATCAATCTTTCAAAAATGACTAATCTGAAAATATGGTTAACAATGATTTTCTTGAAGGGGTTTTATAAGAAAATTTTCTGCTATTTGAAAATTATTTCAAGTGAAAAATATGCAGATATTTTCTTTGAAAAACGATGCAGCAAATGAATGTTTCAAGAATTAATCACGTTACACTAATAACTTTTCTATCAACTATATTACCAGTGTAATCTGCATCTGAATTTAAATTTCACTCAATATTCACTCGTTGAATTTGATTAACCAAACCATGAAGTGTGCACCAAGAATTTCAAACTTAACATCAATTTAAATGACATTCTTTTGAATTTGAATTGAAGCCGTGTTAATAATCAAAAAAAAAATCATAGTGTCAATCTTAGAAGCCATAGGATGAACAACTATCAACAGTCATTAAAACTTCATTATTATTTCAAAACAATTTCTTGAAGTTTTAACAATTTCATAAAGTTCTTTTTCAACAGCTTTCACATGAAAATTGAAATCGTGCAAATTTACAAGCAGTGACCAAAATATATCTACGTGTAGCATGAGTAATCAAATACCATCATTTGACCGAACAAATTTATATGGATTAGTTCAAAGTTGAAAATCTGATTGGTCATCAATTAAGCACAAATCAATGTCATAAATAAGAACAAGTCAAAAAATCATATCAATTAAGTTCGAATCAGTCAACCATCATAATTACTCCAAGTAATTCTATTTAAAGATGGTTGGTCAATATTCTGAAAAAGAATCATAGCGTCAAAATCATCATCTTTTGTTTATCTCAATATTGGCTGATTTAATTCAGATTATGGTGCAGATTATCACATTTGATATATCGTTCAAAAATAAATTTACCTGTTTTACCTTTACGATAATTTTTCATCATTGTCCATTGTGATTCTGTCACCTTTGTACTAGGCTAAGGAACTTTGCTTTGTCGCCTGTTGTGTTTCTGGAACAGCCAAAATCCAGAGAACACTGTTGTTGTTTCTTAGCCTGCCACCACACCTACACGATAAAAGATTTATGTGACCTATTTGTTTTTATAGGTCCATTGTTGTTAGTGGCAGAATATGAAAAATATGTTTTTGGAGACCCAAAACTATTTATATATGTTCCTTTTGGCACCCAAATTTGTTTGACTTTCAAAGATTTTATATTTGTGCCTTTTGGAACCCAAATCGGTATAGTTTTTACATGTTTGGGTCTATACCAACAATTATTTTGATTATGTCCAAATTTTCTGCAAATCGAGCACATTATGTTGACTTGATTAAATTTTGTGTTCCTGTGACTATGATGTCCAATTATTTCAGATCGAGCAACACTTTTACCTTTATCATCATCTTGTGATTTTCCAAAACCTAGTCCTTTTCTATTGTTAGCAAAAATTTGATTTCCCAATAACATTTGGAATGATTTTTCTCCTTTTGAAAAATTATTCAAGGATTTCTCAAGATTTTGGACTTTGGTTTTTAATGTTGAGTTTTCAGTGACAAGTGAGGTGCATCGATTTATAAAATCCTTTTTCCTAGTGTCAATGGTTTCCTTAAGATTCAAGTTTTCTTTTTCAAGATTCTTAGAGTTATTCTTAAGTCTTGTCAATTCTGAATCTAAAATTTTACTTTGTTACATTCTAGGTTTTGAATATTTTCAAGTTCAGTTTTTAACCTAAAATTTTCACGAGCAAATTCTCTCCTATCAGATTTCAGTTTTTCAATTTTAGATTCAAGAGTATCCACTACCTTAGTAAGATCAAGACACATAAAAACAAGATCTCTATAGGAATACTCACCTGCCTCACTAGATTCCTCGGAGCTTGCTTCTGAATTTGATTTCGCCATAAGACACAAGTTAGCCTCCTCCGAGCTGCTATCCGAAACTTCCTCTCCTTCTTCATCATCCCAAGTTGCTGCAAAAGCCTTCTTTTTCTTTTTCTTTCCTTTGTTGTCTTTGAGAAGTGGGCATTTTGGTTTGATGTGGCCAGGCTTGTTGCAGTTATAACACGTCAGTTCATTATCGGAATTTTCGGAATCTTTTGACCTATTGCCCTTTGTTTTCTTCACGCATGGCTTGAATCTAGACCATCTTCTAATATTATTGACAGCCATTGCAAGCTCTTCAATTGGATCTTCTTCATCGCTTTCTTCTTTGCTTTTTAAGGCAATCGTCTTCTTCTTTGGTTCGGAGTTGTTGCGTTCTTCCTTTGCTTTTAACTCAAGCTCATATGTCATCAAGTTGCCAATCAACTCCTCCATGCTTAGTTTGCTCAGATCTTTCGATTCTTGGATTGCCGTGACTTTTGCCTCAAAGTTCATTGGTAAAACTCGTAGCACCTTCCTTACAAGCTCTACCTCAGTGAAGACCTTCCCAAGCGCTCTAGCGTTGTATACCAAGGTTGAAAAACGTCCAAACATGTCTTTTATGCTCTCGCCTTTGTCCATCACAAAGTTTTCGTATTCGTTGCTGAATAGGGCTAGACGAGACTCCTTGACTTGAGAAGTTCCTTCGTGTGTCACCTCCAAAGTATGCCAAATTTCCTGTGCTGTTGTACAATGAGAAATTCTATTAAATTCGTTTTTATCAAGAGCACATATCAAAGCATTCATGGCTTTAGCATTTGTCGTTTTCAATTTCTTATCGTTAGCATCCCACCTATCCTTAGGTTTAGGAATCTCAGTACCGCCAACGATTATAGTGGGAGGTTTATAGCCAGTTTCAATGATATCCCAAACATCATAATCAACAGAACTAAGATAGATACCCATCCTAACTTTCCAATAAGCATAATCGTTCCCGTTAAACATGGGTGGCCTAGCAATAGATTGCCCCTCAGAAAAAGCATTATTCGGTGAATTCATGACTCTAGAGTTAAAAACAAAATACCGGGCTCTGATACCACTTGTAGGATCTAGATTAACCCTAGAGGGGGGGTGAATAGGGTATAGCAAATTTTCTCGATTTAAACATAGAAATAAACTGCAGAAATAAATATGCTGAAAAGTAAATCACACACAAAATTTACCCAACTTCGGCAACCCCTGCCTACTGCTGCATTCACAGATTTCTATTAGAATTAAACAGTATCATGCTTACAAACGCTCTACTAGACTCGCAGACATTTGCTTCCGCTCACAAACACTCTACTAGACTCGCAAACATTTGCTCCCGCTCACAAACACTCTACTAGACTCGCACACCCTGCTCCCGCCTATAGAGTTTCGTTTACTCGCAAACTCTGCTCCCGCCTACAATAGAACTTTTCTTACTCGCAAACTCTGCTCCCGCCTACAATAGAACTTTGCAAACTCGCACACCCTGCTCACTGAACTAATTCTAAACAGACAATCTGACACTACCTAAACCTAGGTGGTGATTTACAACTCCTTTGACTTGAAAAGAAAAACAACTTCAAAAATATAACCAGGAGCAAAAATTAAAATACGAACTTTGGACACGTGATTTTTGCTCAAAATAAAAACTAAAAACCCCTATTATAAAACTAAAAACTAAAACCCACTTTTAGTAATAAGGCCGTCCCCTTTATCTTTCAACCCGATCCACTGTCTTCTCTTATTCTTTGACCCGATCCACTCTTTTGCTCAGTGAAGAAAAAATGCGGCCGATTCTCTTTGCCTATAATTTAGGGCTTCTGTCTTTGATTCAAAATTGGGGCTTTCTGATGTTCGGTGCTCTGACTTGCGTTGCTCTTGCTCACGCTCGTTCTCTGATGATTTATGCTTGTTGCTCGTTCGATCGAGTTGTTGATGATTTCGGTATGTAGTTTCTTTTGTTGCTCGTTTGATTGCTTGCTTCGATTGAACTTGATTTTAACTCGATGCCGATGATGTAAATTGGGTTTGATATTTATATGAATTCAAATCAATTGATTCGTTCGTATTCACATTGATACTTTCCCAATTTTGTTGCAACTTGATGCGCACGGCTTCTATTCTGTAGCGTTCGATCTGGTATTGATGCTTGAGATTTGTTCTGGCTTTGTCACTATCGTATTCTTGGTATTACTTGGTTGACACGGTGTTGATTCATTGCTTGGTCAATACGGTTTTTGAATTGTGACTTTGTCAATTTGCTTGGTTATCACGGTGAACGCTTGATTGACTTTGACAATACTGATTTCGTGAATTTTTTACTTTGTTAACTAGTTCAACATTGAATTGGCGATTCAATGTCACTTCGGCCTTGATACTGAGTGTTTACTTCGGCCATTTGATTTTCTAAACTTCTGGATATTGTGGGATTCCGTCTCCATTTGGTTGTTTTGATTTTAACTTCTGTAGTGATATGATATTACTGCAATGTGAACTGTTGTGATGGTTCCATTGTTGTATTTCTTGACCTGTTGCATACATGAACTGTTTTGTTCTTTGTGCTTCGACTCTACCATTTTTTATGTTCACTGGCCTGTACATTTGCATTGTATATATTCTTGGATTTGGATTTGAACTGCTTCATGTACTTGATATTGTGGCATGTGGTCTTTGCTGTTATGTTGATGCATTGTGCCTTTGTGGTTGTAACTGGACAGTTCATATTGCTTTGCTTCATCATTTGTGTCCACTGCATTCTTCGTTTGGTCTACTCATTCTATTGCACTTTGGTTTAGTTGTGCATTTGTCCAACCATTCAAACTGATCTTGTACTTCTGGTTTTGATTCATATGTTCTTCAAATCAGTGGTGCACTGTGCCATTTGATCTGTTGCACTGTTGGTTGACTATCTCCTTGAGTTGCAGTGAGCTTGACATTGTTGTTTACTTCACTTGTGGTCTTCATTTTTGATGCAGAACTTCAGTGCGTGTATTGACATGTTATGGCTTGTACTCGGTTTGCTTTTGATGCATTCTGGTGCGGTGTTGTTACTGCATTCATGATAGTTTGTATATGCATTTGCCTGTTGTTTCATTTGTCTGCACTTGATCATTCTTGAGCTCAAGTTGCTCCATTATGACCTGAACTTGACATTGCCTTACTGATCGACTTTCTGTTGACATATAGTCTCTGGCCATGTTTGAACATGATTGTGGTCAATTGCTTTGTCTATTCATTTGCCTTGAGTCTGTTGTAATGTGTGCACTTGCCCTTGATATTGTAGTCTTGTTCATTTGGGCTGCTGGACTTGTTGTACATTGCATAGTGCATTGCCTTGTTTATTGAAGTTGTGCTTGCACACTTGCTATTTTTGGCTGCGCACACGAGTTGGCGAGGCAGTGCACACGTGTATGAATGTACACGTGTGTATTGCAGCCACTTATGATTACTTGACCCTGTAATATCTATATGCACGAGTTTGTGATGAATTCAAGTGTAAATTATGACGAACAACCCAAATAACTGAGGCAAATCATATTTTCAAAAATTATTTATTTTTGAATTTGCAAAAATATTTCTTTTTCAATTTTACTGTGTTAGTTTATATTTTTGCAGATTTCTCAGATGCTGGATTCAAACTAGAAGGAAGTTGAAGATAAAAATACGAGTGTGAGTGATATGTAGTGAGGTTAAATGTAAATGTGAAATGTGATGTGATTGTAATCAAAGTTGTATAGTTATAGTGAGAGATTGAAATTGTACTATTCAAAATTGTAATAAATATTTGTTTGAATAAAATTTCTGTTTGAATTCAAAATTTGTGTCATTTAATTTTATTCAGCAAATATTTATTTATTCTATGAAAAATAAAATAGTACATTAACAAATACATTTAAACGAATGTATATATGTTTATTATCATCAAACAAAAATCATATAAGCGCAAAGCGCATATTCAACAAGCTTGTCCGTTGATTGCTTTTCGGGGATGATAAGTGATGTCATATTGACTGAGTTCAATATTCCACTTTAGAAGACGACCCGAAGTCTCAGGGCGAAACAGGACTTGCTTTAAATGTTGATCAGTGAGGACTCTGATAGGATGAGCTTGGAAATATTGCCTCAACTTCCTGGGTGCAATCAGTAGGCAATAAGCGAGTTTTTCCAACTTAGAGTAATTCATCTCTGCCCCAGTGAGTCTTTTGCTGATATAGTAAACTGGATGTTGAATCCTCTTGTCTTCTCGTATCAGCGCTGCACTTAAAGCATGAGATGATACTGCCAAGTATATAAGAAGATCCTCGCCATCGCCAGGCCTAGAAAGTATTGGAGGCGTTTCCATATGGCGAATCAATTCATCAAAGGCTTTTCGGCATTCGGGAGTCCAATCGAAGTTTTTCTTTCCTTTCTTTAAGGCGTCAAAGAATGGGATGCATTTATCTGTGGCTTTGGAAATGAACCGACTCAAGGCGGCGACTTTTCCATTGAGACTTTGCAATTCCTTCTTCGTTCTAGGAGCTTTGACTTCCTTTAAGGCGGTAATTTGAGCTGGACTAGCCTCAATGCCCCTAGCACTCACGATGAAACCTAAAAACTTTCCGGATTCCACTCCAAATGAACATTTTAAAGGGTTGAGCTTCATTCCGTATTTTCGGAGGACTGCGAACATGTCTGCTAAGTGTTCTATGTGATCCACTGCTTTCTTAGACTTTACTAACATGTCATCGACGTAGACTTCCATAGTCTTGCCCAATTGCGGTTTGAACATAGCATTAACAAGTCTTTGGTATGTTGCCCCTGCATTCTTCAGCCCGAAGGGCATAACTCTGTAGCAGTAAAGACCAACGTCGGTGATAAAGCTCGTGTCCTCCTGATCTGGCTCATGCATCATGATCTGGTTATATCCAGAGTAGGCATCCATAAAAGATAACAATTCGTGTCCCGCTGTTCCGTCTACCAGTTGATCGATCCTGGGTAATGGGAAGCAGTCTTTGGGGCAGGCCTTGTTTAGATCTGAAAAATCGATGCACACTCTCCATTTTCCGTTGGCTTTCTTAACCAGCACTGGATTTGAAACCCAATTCGGATAGGTAGATTCTTTGATAAAGTTATTCTCCATGAGCCGATCAACTTCTTCTTTTAACGCTGCTGACCTTTCTGGACCTTGAGTTCTCCTTTTCTGCTTCACAGGTGTAAATTTTGGATCAATATTCAGGGCGTGTACTGCAACTTCTGGCGATATTCCGCACATATCGGCATGAGTCCAAGCAAAAACATCCAAATTTGCCTTTAAAAAAGATATTAAGATATTCTAAATTGACACATTAAGTTGTGAACCCACATTCAACACCTTGTTTGGGTCCTTTGGATCAACAGGTACTGGTATTGTCGTTTCCACTGGTACCACTCTATTCTCCCCTGCATTGGCTTTCCTAGGATCCATCTCTTTTCGTGCTCTGCTGTGCTCGCCAGTGAAGGGTCCGCCCTGTAATTGCTACAAGGCTGGTTCTTTGATGCGGACTAGGGTTGCCGCATCCTTTCCCATTTCTCTTTTCCTTGTTTCTCGTAGCTCTGTCAAATAACACTCCCGCCCAGCATTTTGATCCCCTTTTATAACTCCCACTCCATTATCTGTGGGAAATTTAATGGTGAGGCACCATGGGGCCAGAACAGCTTTGAATGCTGCGAGAGTTGGACGGCCAAGGAAAGCATTATAAGCAGAAAACTCGTCGACAATCACAAAAGGTTGCTTGCGGACCACTTTTCTTTCTCCCTCTCCAAGTTCTACAAGCAAATCAATGGTTCCTATCGGCTGTTTTGGCTCCCCAGTGAAGCCAGCGATTTTCTGCGATGATGCTTGCACATCAGCCATAGGGATCTTCATTTGGTTGAATGTTTCCTTGAAGAGGATATTGCAGGATGCGCCACAATCAATGAGAACTCTTCTGACAATAGCTGGCCCGATACCAGCTGAGATGACTAAGGGATCCAAGGTAGGAGCTTCAATACCTGTGGAATCCTTGGCTCTGAACACAATATCATCATTGAAAGTTCTTTGTTGCTTCAGGGGCGTAGTACCTTCCAAAACAAATATATCTTCCTCGGTCGGTACATACTTCCAAGCTCGGGTATATCTTTCTATCTCACCCCAGCTCCTGCCTGCTGGGTGAGGTCCTCCCGTAATGACATTGATAACAGGCCTTCCGGATTCATGCCCTGCAGTCTTCTCACTTGTTCTGGGTTGATGAGCAGGAGCTCGTTGCCCCTGACTAGTCGAAGCGGGATTGCTGCTATTCTTTTCCACAAATTGCTGCAGCTTGTTTTCCCTTATCAATTCTTCAATCAAATTTTTCAATTGGCGGCATTCATCGGTATCATGACCGGGTTGATTATGGAAGCGGCAAAACTTTCCGCTCTGTACAGCTTTTTTCCCGGTTCTCAGAACGGGAGGTTTAGGATAATCAACAGAATCTCTAGTGGCAAGGTAAATATGCTCCGGCGTATCTGATAAAGGGGTATATTCCGATGGCTTGAAGGAACGAGGCTTCTTCAGATTTTTCTGTTTCTTCCCATCGTTATTTTCCCTTTTCTGTCCTACAGATTCATTCTTGCGTGGAGCAACAACGTTATCTTCAGCTTTTTCCAATGCTGCCTTTACGGGTACCGGACGGTTTTCCAGGCGTATGAACTCATCTGCTTTCTTGTAGAAGTTTTCAAGGGAATTTGGTTCCTTCATGTTAAGCCATTTTCCAAATTCGCTCGACTTGTCGATGGCCCTCATCAGATAGGTCAAGATCATCTGTGGTTCTGCATTGTCTACCTCGGCCAGCGCTATATTAAAACGATTCAAGAAAGATCTGATAGTTTCCCCTGGATTCTATTCTAAACTTGACAACGACATGATATCTTTGGCTTTTGAAGCGTATAGTCTGAACTGCTCCTTGAATTTCCGGGTTAGGTCAGAAAACTGATCTATAGACCGAATTGGTAGCTTGGTGAACCAAAGCATAGCTACACCTTCCAAATATACAGGAAAATATCGACACTTTATTTCATCAGAAGCTCTGGCACCTGTCATGTGCCAATCATACTTATACAAGAATTCGTTCGGATCACTTGTTCCTTTGTAAGCTGGGATAGTTGGAGGGGCGAACTTCCTTGGGAACTCAGCCTTTAAGATTCTTTCGGTAAACGGGGTTTTACTTGGAGCGAAACCCCATTCCTTCTCATCTTCATTCCTTTGCATGCTTTCTTTCATGATTTGTCGAACCATTTCAGAAAGATACCCCTCATCATTTCGAGCTTTAGATCCACTAACTTCAGGAAATGTCCGCTCAAAGGGGCTGGCAGCCCTCTCAGGAATGTTTCTTTCTTCATCCTCATGAATGTTGCCAGCAAAGTTCCTTTCATTACCCGTTGGTGGACGGTTTACTCCAAGCAAGTCATTCAACTTATTCAAAATTAGGGCATTTTGGACATTCTGAGCCTCCAATTGTGCACTTTGGGCATTTATCTGCTGGTTCAGCCCTAAGATTACAGCATCCAACTCCGCTTTTGTAACCCCAACAGGTGGAGTGGCTTGATTAGATACTGGGGAAGCGGAGGTTCCCTCTTGAACATTTCCAGATCTAACAGATCTACTCTTTCTCCCCGGAGCCATGATTTCAGATAAGCTTCTAGTTTTCAGAGAAGTTACTTCAATAAACTTTCGTGGAGCAATGATGATAATTTGCCTGAGTTCCATTCTCAGAGAAAGCACCAAAAATGTTAACGCTAAAATTTGAACGCTAACACCCCGGTGTATAAAGTGTAGTTGTGAAAGCACCACCCGATGATTCGGGAACAGAGTATAAGCAGAAAACCACAGAAAAAAGCAGTGAATAACAACGATTTTATAGTGGTTAGGCTCAAGGCTAGCCTACGTCCACTTTAATTCTCTTTATTGCTAAATCGATTACAACTTTACAACAATCTTCAATTACAATTATGACGAGACAAACAACTAGAACTTTGGTAGAGAAGAATTCTTCGAATCCATGTAGATTGCGTTAGATTTTCCCTTGAAGTTAGTTGAGATGCCTTTCGAACTTGAAATGTCGGGTGAGTTGAGAATTCAGAAGAGTATTGGCGCTTGAAGTGATTGGTCCAAAAGTCCCTTGAATGTTGGAGATGGCTTTCTATTTATAGGCAAATCTGTTTAAGAATTTTTCCCAAGTCTTGAGTCGTCACCGACTTTAGTTGAGTCGCGGCCGACCTATAGAGGCAAATTCACGGTCTAGTAGAGTTAAGCCGACCTACCTAATTTCATGCAAGTCCAAAGTCGTAAACGAGTTATGGGGCCGGGTCACGAAATGATGAGGTATCCGATTCGCTTGCTTAGGTCGTGAACGACCCACCATAGGCCTTAGGTCGGTTTTCCCATGAGTCGGCCAACATCTTTAAAGCATCAAGGTTATAACCCGGTGAGTCGTTGTCCCTGTTAAGTCGGCAATAAGTTGAGTCGTCACTTATTCTGAGTCGGTTCATTCGTTAGGTCGGCAACAAGCTAAGGCTGTTGAGTCGGAACTTCCTTTGAGCTTTAAGTCGGCATCATTTCAAGACGTTAGGTCGGTAGACCTTTATAAGTCCTAGGTCGGAATCTCCTTGAACCTTAAGTCGGCATCATTTCAAGACGTTAGGTCGGAACTTTCTTTAAGGCATTAGGTCGGCATGCTTCTCAAGGCCCTTAGGTCGGTATCCCTCTTAGGTCTCATGAAGTTAGGTCGGTCTTCCATATTAAGATACTAGGTCGGCATCCCTTCGAACCTTAAGTCGGCATCCTTCGTTAAGTCGGCAGAGTGTTAGGTCGTTTATTATCTTGGATCGGTGAGCCACGGCCGAGGCAGGGTTAACAGCCGTACCATCCTTCTTTCTTAGCTTCTCGAGTACACTTCCTTTCCTAACATAACTTCCCTCTTTCGTCCCTTATTTCTACTGCAGACATTCATAACTAAAAAAAAATAGATATACACGGCTGCTTCGAATTAATGGCCGCGTTTTCTCCCTCATATCAGTAAACGAAATCGAAAGCGATTTCAATTCGAGCTTAGGGCCAAGATTTGCCCTCGTTCTTGGGGGTTCACGAGCGCGTGATAGCCGCGAGGGCATGGGGGAATTGCAAGCAAGGAGGAGGTCGTATCGCGATCGAGTAAGGGGGAAAACCATGAGCTGATGGGGGGGAACTCGAACTTGAAGTCGTGAACTATGATGTTCGACGTCGAACTCGAAGTTTGTAGTATGGATGGATGGCGGCACTTGTCTTGGGGATCGGCAGTGGAAAGGTCAGTCTATCTTTGGGTTAGGGTTTGGGATCTTCGTGGTTATAGGGGGAGATTGGGAAAGTGCAAGGCGTAGGCAAGTTGGTGGCATCGATGTAGGCGCGTGTGAGGCGGCCCGCGAACCGATTGAGGGGTGGTGGTACTCGCGGTGTTCGGAGGCTACACAACTTCTGGGAGGAGTTCGAAGTAGAGCTTGAGTTCGGCGAACAGTGAAGCCTGGCTGGTTTCGAGCGTGTCGTATCAGTGAGGTACTTTCTTTGTTTTGAAATATACGTGTTAAAAAAAATGAATGTAAATGAACAGCAGAAAATATACGCAGTAGAATATAACTATGCAGATTCTAAGTTTGTATATATATATGTACAGAAATTAACAGAACAAAAATAAATATACATCTTAAATTTACTTGATTGTTTTTAAAGTAGTGCATTCAGGAGTTTAGCTTAATTAATTATTTTGTAACGTAAAATTTTATTTATTATGAGGAAAATTAGTTGATAGAATAATCTGGCTAATTTAAATCTATCTAATAGGAAAATGATCAACAGACTGGTTCAAATTATAGGTGTTAATTAATTAAATCTATTGAAAGGAAATTGATTGTTCGATAAATCATATAAATTGTTTATTCTAGGTCAAAAAAATGGGAAAACCAAGGCAATAAAGAAGTGGATTACAAATAAAATCAAAGGTGAGTTAATCTCACTCAGTTTAAATTTTAACTGATAAAATTTAAATGATTGTTTGGATGGCTGAATTGGCCGATGTGATATAGTATGATATTTTGTAATTGGTGTACTATATTGTGCTAACATCTGTGGATGCAGGGAAAACAGGTTGGAGGGATCCAACTGGATCCCTCAACATTTATTTAAATTATTTAATTTTCTTTGCCGTGAATATTGACATTCTATAATGAGTTATATTGGAATATTGAATGTTATGGTTGATCGGATATATTTGTGGTATAATGACTTACCAAAATTATATGGATTGGATTTTGGAAAGAAAATAAAAGAAATAAATTGGTAAATAAAGTAATTATAGGAAATTTGAATAAATTAAGAGTGAATTGAGAAAAATAGAAGTAATATGAAAATAATAATAAATGACTTCGAGAATGAAGAGAAAGAACTTTGAATAAAATAAAATTGATGAATTGTAAACTTAAGTTATATCAATAAAAGAATAGAGAATTATTTTAAAATTTAAAGTTTAAATGTATTTAAAGAATAAAGAAGTAACTTGAGAAATCTAAGAATTGGTATTTTCAGTTAAAAGTAATTTAACTCATAATTAAGGAAATAAAATCTAGAATTAATAGATTTTGAAATAGAAAGGAAGAAGATTGGAATACAATTTGGAAATTGATTCAAGTGATAGAAATTAGAATTTCAAGAAGAATGTGAAGGGAAGTATATTTCCCTAGATAGCCAAGTACGTTTTTTTTAAAGAAAATTTAAATATAAGATAAAAGTTTAATGTGGTTTTAAAAAGCATATTTTAGGAATTTTATTATTTCTGAATGTTTAAAATTCATAAGTAAATATGTTTCAAATCTATTATTGTAATAACCATTTAAAATGTGGCTTAGATTTTATTTTTAAGAGTGAAAACCTAGTTTTATATGTTATAAAGTAACTTTATTTTCAAAAATCATATAGTATGTATTTTTAGTAAATTATAGTTTTTAAAATGAATGTTGTAAGATAAATTTCAAAGTAAAGTGTTTTTAAATTATTTTAAAAATCTTAAGTTTTGTGCTTGGCGATTTCAGTGGAAATAGAAACTGTTTGGGAAATTGATTCTGAGAAAGGAAGATAGTTTTAAAACTATTTTCAAAAGGGTTTGAACATGGAAATATATCTTGTGAAGATATTTTGAGGGTAATAAATAATTTGGGAAATTATTTATTGTTGGATGGTTGATTATGAATATTAATTGATAGTTAAATAACCGACTATCAATATTGGCCAACTGCGTTGATCGTTTCGAAGAGGCCGGGATCGAGATTTATTTCTCGAAAACCACTTCGATCCGGTTTGTACGTTTCGTGCGAAAAACGTGTTCGGAGTCGAAGATGGAGCAGTGAAGTGCAAGGGCTAGTCGCTACTAATCCTGAGGATATTTCCAAAATGGATGTAGTAGGAATAGTGCCTTCGGTTCCGTTCAAACCCATGACGGACTTGTATGGATGAATGCTTGCGAAACATCGTCAGGTGGACGATGGGCATTCTAAGTGAAAACGTTCTAAAGGCAACGCTTAGCCTCAAGCCTCATCAACCGGGAATGACTGAAAATCAGGGGATATGCAGCAAGGTTAGGTGGGTCATGCCCAAGCAGGACAAGATAATTCCCCTGTCTAGATATCCCTTATATATCTTTCGGCTTAGTGGGTGGTTGGTCGCGCCAACCACGGGGTTTATCTTGTTCGGGACTGTTCAATAAGGAATGGTTCCGGCCTTGTGTTGTAGGGGATGAAGGGAGTAATCCTCGGTACGGTGATCTAGGCCCCGTACTGCGACAGGTGTTACCCCAGTGCCTAGTCATTGTTGGAAATCCATTTTCCCTACGAGCCTTGTACGAGTTTTGTTTGTATTACCCACTCTGTGGCTAGTAGCTGGAATTTAATCATGTAACAATTTCGGCTATTTTATAAGTATTTGTATATAGACCCTATTATAATATCAGAGGATTTCTATAAAAATTGTTTTAGCTATCGTAAGGTAAAAACCCGACATGTTTATTTGTGGCGTGGTCTTACGAGATGCTTTTGTTTTCAAAGGATTTTTGAACTTTAATAATCAATTGGGTGTGATTTTCTCACGCTGGTATTCCAGACTGACTCGGGTATTATTTAACTGTAATGCTCGGATCAGACCGAGTATTATAGAATACAGGATACGATGCTATGGAGCTCAGGGGACGAGCAGGATGGCGATACGTACCCTCGTACTTGTATATTTATATACATTCCGCTGTGTTGAGTTGATGTGTATTCAGTTGTATGTTATTGATGTGAGTTGTGACTGATGTACTCTGATGATGTAATGTATGTAAACAGATATATTTGATTTTGAGTAAAGATTATTTACTATCTATTATATTTTATTCTGCTGCGATGGTTAGATTCTGATGTTGATTTTGTTTTCTCTTCTTCTACCTCTTCTTCTTTAACCCTAATGGTTCGTATTTCTGTGCAACTTGAGTTGATTGTTGTAGAATAGTGTTGACTCAAGGGGTACGGATTTGCGGGTCGTTACAAGTATGGCTGAGAACTGATACAAGAGAGTACATGAAATACATGAAGGCCATGCTCAAACAACTGCAACAATGTACAGTGAAGTGAAGTGGGTAGTGTACTCAATACAACGTGAAGTGCTGCAGTGTAGAAGACTACTGCACCCAGAACATGGCAACAAATGAAATAGTGCAACAACAATGGTTCAACACTATGCTAATATGATCATACTTATATGCAACAGTAAACTGAAGTGGATAGCATGCCTCAAGCAACAGTAAAATGAGTTGGATAGCATGTCTCAAGCAATGGACAGTATGACCCAAAATCAGGTTGCAATGAATCAAATAGGAATTGCAACAACGGGAAGTGGCGGTCATGCCAACGTCACCAAGTAAAGTCAGGAGGAAGGCTTTACTGTTTTGGGATCAAATGCATAATGGCCGAAGCCACAATGTAGTAATGTGAATGGACAAGATTCTAGTATAATACTCATGTCAACAGAGTTTAATGCAACATGAAGCTACAAACCAACTAGTATGTATACAACTAGACCACACTGAAATTACAATTCAACTTAATTTAAATCAAGTGCACAGAACAACATTGTGACCACAGTGAACACACTTAAGGCAGCGCGTAATTCAAGTGAAAGACTGCAGTACTGTGGTCAAAACCAAATAAACATACGAATTCCAAAATGATATATCAACAGTTTCGAACTAAATAAAGACCGTAGTCAACATTAAAGCAAATTGCAAAATCAAGTAGATTCTCCTCCAAAAGTATTTTCACAAAAATCAAGTTTGCAGTCGAAAACAACTGCAGGCCTAAGCCAATGCCGAAGTCACGGAAATCCACTAACCAAAACTGTGAAGCTTGTAATAACAAAATATTTAAAGTGTATGTAATGCTCAAGTACAAGCCGATGCCAAATAAAATTTGAATAGCCACTGCCGAAGTTTAATTTGTAAATAAATCAAAGCCGTGAACCACTGACCGGAGTCGTGGAATAACAAAGTGGTGCATCAAGTCAAGCTTAATGTCACACACGAAATATTTTCACAAAAATCAACTTAATCCATTCAAGTGACCAGCCAATAGAAATCTAAATCGAAACAGTGATACTCAAGAAATACGAACAAGGTCAAACTCAAAAAGTCGAACAACATCTACATCGCAAAATCAAGCAGCTCAAATCAATCAAGTGTTCAAAACCAAGCTAAATTAAAGCCTCAAAAGTCATCAACATTCAAATGAAATTAGTCGAAGTGCGAGTTGAAGAAGATGTGAGTGACAAAGTTCACTCACCTTAGATTTGAAGAACCCAACTCAATCGAAGCCGAAGGCATCTCCTCTTGCTCGCCTCTGCACTGTGTCCAAACGAAGCAAAGACGAACTCGAATCAGGTGGAGGCGCTCAACGATTTGAAGCGATCGAGAGATCAACTGAGGAAAGCCACGAATCTTTGAAGTCGCCATGAATTTTTCCTTTGTATGCTTTTGTTGGCGATGCGAAAATAATTGGAGGAGGAACGAACAAACGAATTTTGAGGCCGCCATTTTTTTTTCTCGTTTGTTTTGATTTAGGGTTTTTGAAGAAATTGAATACCAAGCCCCCACTAATTCGTTCGTATCTTTGCCTTAGGGTTTGAACAAAGAGGAAATCAAAATGAATCGGGTTTGATAACAATCTAGGATCAAACGAATGAAACATGGCCTAATTTTTAAACTGAAGCCCGCAAAATACTTAACAATTCTCAAAAGAATTTCAGCCGATTCAAAACTCTCAATTGTAATAAACCAACAGACTAATCGTTTAATGATGATTATAAAATGGTGCAAAACCCTGATTTGTTACAGACTCCCCTCCTTATAAAAATTGCGTCCCCGCAATTTTCATAATTAGGGTCGTCAATAACAATTATCTTTCTAACATAAACTGGTTAAGCTAGAAAAATGAAAGTCGGGAATACAAACGCCAAAGAATCTTTTAATTTCACAAAAAAATTCACAAATTCTCAACAAAAATCTAACTATCAAATAGATAATCAGAAAACAACAGAACTGAATGAATGCAATTATCAGCAATATTCAATTATTAATTAAACAATTAGAATACAGAAATCACAAAATAGCAATATCTAATTATCGATACGATAATTAGAAAATAGCAAAATCTAATTATCAACAAAGATAATTAGAAAACACAAAATTCGCAAATCGCAAACTGCCAATATATGGTTATTCAAAAGATAAATAGAAAACATGAACTTCAAAGTCAGCAAACTCTAACTATCAACAGAGATGGATAGAAACAAAAATTCAATATAATCAACATAATCTAGAATCAATCAGAGATTAGAAAATCTTATAATCAGCAAAATTAGCAATTACCTAATTATCAAGACGATAATCAGAAATCTCAGATCAACAAATATTTAATTATCTCAAGCGATAATCAAATTTCAAATCAACAATTATTCAATTATCAAAAACGATAATCAAATCAACAAATATCCGATTATCAAAAACGATAATCAGAACTCATATCAACAAATATTCGATTATCAAAAACGATAATCAAATCTCAAATCAACAAGTATTCAATTATCACAATCGATAATCAAATTTCAAATCAACAAATATTTAATTATCACAAGCGATAATAAAATTTCAATTCAACAAATATTTGATTATCTCAAGCGATAATCAAATTTCAATTCAACAAATATTTGATTATCTCAAGCGATAATCAAATTTCAATTCAACAAATATTTGATTATCTCAAGCGATAATCAAATTTCAATTCAACAAATATTTGATTATCTCAAAGCGATAATCAACTTTCAATTCAACAAATATTTGATTACCTCAAACGATAATCAGAAACAACAATTATTCAATTATCAAAAACGATAATCAAATCAACAAATATCCGATTATCAAAAATGATAATCAGAACTCATATCAACAAATATTCGATTATTAAAAACGATAATCAAATCTCAAATCAACAAGTATTCAATTATCACAATCGATAATCAAATTTCAAATCAACAAATATTCAATTATCACAAGCGATAATAAAATTTCAATTCAACAAATATTTGATTATCTCAAGCGATAACCAAATTTCAATTCAACAAATATTTGATTATCTCAAGCGATAATCAAATTTCAATTCAACAAATATTTGATTACCTCAAGCGATAATCAGAAACAACAATTATTCAATTATAAAAAATGATAATCAAATCAACAAATATCTGATTATCAAAAACGATAATCAGAACTCATATCAACAAATATCCAATTACCTGTAGATAATTGAAAACAACAAATATCTAGAAATCAATTAAGGTAATCTAGAAAATCAACATAAAAGGTTGGATCGATCCCATCAGATGGTGAGTTTTAGCTACGCCGCACGTGCATCAACAAATGGCCGAAGCCTACCAAGTACCCAACATAATTTTTGACGCCCAACAAATGACCCGAAGGTCTGGTACTGGTATTGACCCGAAGGTCCAACAAATGACCCGAAGGTCCAACATAGTGGCTCGAAAGCACACGAAAATCATCATATATTCAATTAACGAGTCCGGAATTAACCGAAATAGCAAACGCACATGTCCCATACCATGTGTTTTACTAAATCGTTTGGTTCTCTTCATCGTTTCCTTAAACGTGTAAAATTATCAAAATCATCAAACAACAAATGTTTCAATTAACGAGTCCGGAATTAACCGAAATAGTAAAAGTATGGTTCCATACTCCGCACTTTTTCTAAATAGTTTAAATCTCTTCATCGTTTCCTTGAAAGTGCAAAATTGTGTATTCAAAAATAACAATTCACATTCTCAAACAGACAAGTTCGGAATTAAGCGAATCAGTAAAAGAAAGTGGTCATAATCCTCAATTTTGCTGAAACGTTTAAATCACTTTCTCATTCTTCTGAAAGCGCAAACTATAAAAATTCTAAAAACAATTTTTTTTTAAAGTAAATAATTTACATTCTCAAACGAACAAGTCCGGAATTAAGCGAATCGGTAAAAGAAAGGGTTCATAGTCCTCGATTTTGCTGAATCGTTTAAATCGCCTCCTCATTCTTATGAAAGCGCAAACTATAAAAATTTTGAAAAACAATTTTAATTTTTAAAACAATTTGCAAATCCGTGATAAAACAGCAACATTAGTGACAATTTCAATAAGAAAATTGTACTTCTCAAAACACCATAGAAACGGATCTCAAAATCAGCATTGCGGGATAACCGCTTGAAAATCCACTTTAAAATATGACGGTTACTGAAGTCAAAGCGACTGTAATTTTTAAATATCAAAATCTCATCAAAATAATTCGCATCAAAATATAATACCAGTGAATTTTCATTCATTTAAAAATGTCAACAAAATACCGCGCTTCAAAAATATAGCATTGGTGTAAAAATCTCGTTATAATAATAACGGCAACAAAATACGTTAAAACCAAACATCGGTTCAACGTAAAATTAATGCAGTAATGTGCAACATAAATTTGCACGTATACCGCAAAAAGAACAAAGAAATCATTCAAACATATCTTCAATGAAGATAATTTAAAACAGCAGAAATCTCAAAAAAAATCACATAACTGCAGTCATTTCGAATCCTCAAATCAGATTCGAAATTTTTAAAGAAAACAAATTAAACACAGCTATGTAAACAACAAATGAATTTTATTTCAATTTCATATTTTGATTTTCAAATCAAAAAGGTTATCAGCCGTACTCAGCGAAGACAGTTTCGCTGTTTCCGCTGCGCACTCTGATAAACAGTCACAAATCAAACAAATCAACAAAACACAATTTCACTTTTATTTTTAAATAAAGATATTTAAAAATTTCAACATATTTTCAAAACCTCAGTTTTGACTCAAAGCACAAATAAAACATCGACTAATAGTTGTAACACATGTTCCATCTAAGTTATGTTTTATATTATGTCCATAAACCCCAAGCTCTGATACCAACTGTGACGCCCCACCTCTATGCTCGCAATAACAAAGAGTATTAAAAGAAATACTGTCTGTTATCACAAAGAATAAGGCTGGATAGGAGCGGTCATCCGTAGTTAGGCCTTACACTAGTATTGGTTACCTCGATAGGAGTGATATATATTTTTAATTTTTCATCCCTTATTTATTTACTCCCATCGACATACCCAATTCCAGTATAAAACGAACTACGATGGTTCATGATAGTTTAGGACATTATATATAATAATAACACAGATAATGTAAATACGGAACACAGATATAACAGAAAGTCTCATATATATATAACTGATGTCAGTTGATATACATGTGGTACAATACATATGATACAACTACAACTGTCGACTCTGGAAGTTACATATACAAGTACATTATCGTGAATAATATACATGAATATACAACATCCTATACTAAGACAATGACTACTCTAAAAAGTATGAAAAGGCTTCATAGCTCTAGCAGCAACCCAAAGTAAGATATCAACAACCTGTAAATACTCGGTCCGACCCGAGTATTAAATTCAAGAGAAAATAATACACGGGTCAGTCTAATTCAACTCAGTTATTAGTGCACAAAAGCAATAATAATTAAATATGAATAGACGACAGTCACAATAAATTCCATTTATCCAACCCTTCTAGAAGAGAATCGGATAACGGTAAATATAACACGTAATAGTGTTAAACAACAAATCAGCAGATTCAAATCATCAACAGAGATAAATGAAAAGATCATCAATGAAGATAATTTAGAAAACATCAGAATTGCCTAATTGGCAATTAACAAAAAAAATCTAATTATTAAATAAATAAATAGAAACTCAGAATCTAATTATCAAATAGATAATTAGACAACAACAAATTGATCGAATCGAATCAAAACAAAGATAATTTCAAAATATTGAATCGAACACAGAAACAATTCAGCAATTGGAATATCACTTAAAACATCAATTACTGATTGGCTGCAGTACACGCTAACGTGTACTGCCTCGCCAATACGGCATATGAAATACACAAAGGATCAGGAAATACATAATGAAAGATCACAAACGTACACTAGCTCAAACCCGGAATACCGGATTCAACTCAAGTGTAATTAGATAAACAAATCCAATCGCATCAATGCGATGCAAGCCAAGAAGAGAACCGGCATAAATGAATACAAGGGCACTGCAACCAAAAACTGCAGCCACCACAAGATCCCACATGAAGCCACTTAAAACTGTCGAGCATAAATTCAAACACAACCGAACAGTGCAGCAATGGGTATGCCACCAAGTGAGTATGATAACACAACCAATCAGTTGAAACAGCAACTATGAAATGAATATAACAAAATATATGCAACTGCACCAAGGAATGGCACATGTATGCTACTGGTCTGAACCCACAAGGGCAGTGACAACATAGAAAAATGACCAGGCAGCATGAATTATGTAACCTGAACATCTCAATGACTACAATGACCAAGTGCACAAAGGCATTGGTACAAACTTACGTGAAGACAGCCGAGTGAAGGTGAGAGCACCAAAAGTATGGCACCACAGCACAAGACAGTAATGAGTCGAGTGGATACAACATGAACCAACAATGTGAAAAAGGCTCGAACACATGTTAGTACACAAATCAGATTACAATGAACTAATGGACAGAACAAGGGCAGCTAGTATGGCTGAGAACTGATACAAGAGACTACATGAAATACATGAAGGCCATGCTCAAACAACTGCAACAATGTACAGTGAAGTGAAGTGGGTAGTGTACTCAATACAACGTGAAGTGCTGCAGTGTAGAAGACTACTGCACCCAGAACATGGCAACAAATGAAATAGTGCAACAACAATGGTTCAACACTATGCTAATATGATCATACTTATATGCAATAGTAAACTGAAGTGGATAGCATGCCTCAAGCAACAGTAAAATGAGTTGGATAGCATGTCTCAAGCAATGGACAGTACGACCCAAAATCAGGTTGCAATTAATCAAATAGGAATTGCAACAACGGGAAGTGGCAGCCATGCCAATGTCACCAAGTAAATTCAGGAGGAAGGCTTTACTGTTTTGGGATCAAATGCATAATGGCCGAAGCCACAATGTAGTAATGTGAATGGACAAGATTCAAGTATAATACTCATGTCAACAGAGTTTAATGCAACATGAAGCTACAAACCAACTAGTATGTATCCAACTAGACCGCACTGAAATTACAATTCAACTTAATTTAAATCAAGTGCACAGAACAACATTGTGACCACAGCGAACACACTTAAGGCAGCGCGTAATTCAAGTGAAAGACTGCAGTACTGTGGTCAAAACCAAATAAACATACGAATTCCAAAATGATATATCAACAGTTTCGAACTAAATAAAGACCGTAGTCAACATTAAAGCAAATTGCAAAATCAAGTAGATTCTCCTCCAAAAGTATTTTCACAAAAATCAAGTTTGCAGTCGAAAACAACTACAGGCCTAAGCCAATGCCGAAGTCACAGAAATCCACTAACCAAAACTGTGAAGCTTGTAGTAACAAAATATTTGAAGTGTATGTAATGCTCAAGTACAAGCCGATGCCAAATCAAATTTAAATAGCCACTGCCGAAGTTCAATTTGTAAACAAATCAAAGTCGTGAACCACTGACCGGAGTCGTGGAATAACAAAGTGGTGCATCAAGTCAAGCTTAATGTCACACACGAAATATTTTCACAAAAATCAACTTAATCCATTCAAGTGACCAGCCAACAGAAATCTAAATCGAAACAGTGATACTCAAGAAATACGAACAAGGTCAAACTCAAAAAGTCGAACAACGTCTACATCGCAAAATCAAGCAGCTCAAGTCAATCAAGTGTTCAAAACCAAGCTAAATTAAAGCCTCAAAAGTCATCAACATTCAAATGAAATTAGTCGAAGTGCGAGTTGAAGAATATGTGAGTGAAAAAGTTCACTCACCTTAGATTTGAAGAACCCAACCCAATCGAAGCCGAAGGCATCTCCTCTTGCTCGCCTCTGCATGGTGTCCAAACGAAGCAAAGACGAACTCGAATCAGGTGGAGGCGCTCAATGATTTGAAGCGATCGAGAGATCAACTGAGGAAAGCCACGAATCTTTGAAGTCACCATGAATTTTTCCTTTGTATGCTTTTGTTGGCGATGCGAAAATAATTGGAGGAGGAACGAACGAAAGAATTTTGAGGCCGCCACTTTTTTTCTCGTTTGTTTTGATTTAGGGTTTTTGAAGAAATTGAATACCAAGCCCCCACTAATTCGTTCGTATGTTTGCCTTAGGGTTTGAACAAAGAGGAAATCAAAATGAATCGGGTTTGATAACAATCTGGGATCAAACGAATGAAACATGGCCTAATTTTTAAACTGAAGCCCGCAAAATACTTAACAATTCTCAAAAGAATTTCAGCTGATTCAAAACTCCCAATTGTAATAAACCAATAGACTAATCGTTTAATGATGATTATAAAATGGTGCAAAACCCTGGTTTGTTACAGATATCTTCTGTCTAATTAAATCTAATCTATTGTTTGTCTTTTCCGTTAAGTCCGATCTATTTTGTTATATAGACAGTATACATAATTTAACTAATTTGCAAAAAATAAATGTTATATACTTAAAAGTAAAAATTAAGGGCGTATAAATCTCAGGATACCAAGCCGCCACCAAATGCGCCAATAATAAACCTAGTTCAGCTTCAAGAACTTAATACTCTTTACTTAAAAGTAAATATTTCCTAGGTTGTAAAAAAAGGGCGCATCGATCTTGGGATTCGAAGCCGCGGCCAAAGGCATCGATAGAAAAATGATTTCAACTGTAGTCAACCATGGTATCAGTGGATACGTGAGATTGCATTTGCTGCCATATCAGTCGATTCTTCACTGTGGAATTTACGAGTAAGTTTCAATTTGGGGAATTTTATATAATTTCAATTTATTTCTTGCTTTGTTATATCCTATACAATAAATTGCATTGAGCCAATTTATTGATTGTTAATATACTAGTATGGAGCCTGTGCCGATGGCACGGGTGCATATGTTCATAGTTAACCAATGGTGTTGTACATAGATCGTAAGAGTATTTTGGTAGCCATATATTTTTTTACATGAAAAACGTTGAAGAAAACTTTTTGATATCAAATTAATTGCTATGAAATAATAAAGCCATTATGTACATGGAATAAGATAGTCATGGTCCCCAATCAAAAATGGACACAATTCATCAATTGTATCTTTCGTGAAATAAACCAAGAGAAGTAGTCAAGAGATATAAATTTTACACCACACCAAGCAAACATGGCAAAAAAGCAACAAATGTGATTGTAGTATCCGGTGTGTAAACAACACGAAGGGGAACTGATATCGTAAAGTTTGGCGCATTCAAATGAAAGTAAATGTATTATACAATGCTTGGTTTAAATGAGAAGTGCATACCACATTTAAAGAAAAGTTTAAAGTTTAAAGTTGAAGTTTTTATGGATTGAAATGATGATGGGTGTGTGGAGAGTAATAGTGGGTTAGGAAGTTATTACGCATGAAGGATTTTATTTTTCGTAGTGTGTTCTAACGGTGACTTTAACAACGTTAACAGTAGAAATAATTGCTGACGTGGCTAAATTATGTTCCTCTGATGTCTTTTGTCAACATTAAATCACAACCGTTCTTTGTCTTTTCAGTTAAGCCCATGCGCTGCACGGATGTGTAGTTTTTTGAATATTATTTTTTTTGTTAAATTCGACCTGTGTCTAAAATCAAACTGAACATTAAAAATGCTAAAATTATTTAATATTATTGTATTTTCAAGTCAGACCCATACAAATGACCAAGAAAAATTAACGTTGTTGAATGCATCTAAGAGGCTAAGGGTATATTATCCAATAGCACCTATTATGAACAATTTTTAGTATAATCTCATTTTACAATTCTACTTTACATGGTTGAAAGATTTTTGTAATTTATTTAATTCCTACTTCCTTTCAGAATATGTGGTTGTTCAGGTAATGAATCATGTCCAAAACATAAGTGGTTATAAATTAAAGGCCAATATTTGAGTTGAGAATAAGGACTATAATTCCATAACAAACAATGGTTAATAATGCACAATAATAAAATCAGTAGTAACAGTCCACGCATGAGCATGGATTATAATCTCATTGCTAGAATGAGGTATACATCCTTCAGATAAGGTATTAAATCATTTTACCCGTCGATTTTAAGCACTTTTCGGAAATGTTTTAGGTCTTCTAAGGGGATTGTACTCAAATTGATAATGATATTATTCAAAACTTTTAACGTAGGTGAATGCAATCAAATTGAAATTTCCTTCCGCTGTAGAACTTCCAATCTTGATTCTTATAACAATGTAGGTTCACTCTGTGTAATTTGTACCTCCAACTTTATCTCCATTTGTACCCATGTCCTTTATTCTCATGCAATTTTCCTTGTACAGTATGCTTTCTCATGTTTAATCTTCTTAACACGAAAATAGCGAAAAAGCAAATATGACTAAATTTGGTATTCTTAATTCTTGACCATACCATCTATTAGAGACTATGAACCAAATATGGTTCATCGTAATTGTAACATTCACTTAATCATCACTAACACCCAAACTAATCATATCTTCTTGAAACATTAATTTTATAGGATACATGTATTAAAATAATCATGATTGTCCAAACCATAAATGTTTGTGTACTTGGTTGCAATTTTGCTTAATACATTCTGCAAACTAATTTCTTAATATCATTAATGTTACGTCAGATTGCTGTTATTATGCCAAATATGTAGCATAACATTTAAGAAAAAGTAATACATGAGTGGATAGTTTGATTGTGGTACATTTTGTAAACAGTCCGGGGTAGTAGTATGTTGTCATTTGGAACAGTTACATAAACAAAGCTAATGGATATATTTAGTAAATTATTTTGTGACGTACTTATTATAGTATATGTAATTTGGTTAGATAATCAATCGGTTTTATTATCACAGTAGACCATAATAACTTACACTAAACTCTATGCTCATCGTGGCAAAAACTACACTTGTTATTTTCATATATAAGCACTGTTTAGGTGCTATTAATTATTGCTTCTTTGTAGCCATGTTAGAGTAAAACTCATAATTGGGTTGTTGTATATGTTAAGACAAAGTTGGGCAACTTTTAAGTTTATTTCTCATAAAATCAACTTTATACTTGTACAAAGTTTCTGTCACTTCTGGTCCATAATATATAATTCTTGCATGCTTATAAGTCACCACATGTAAGAGCGTCTCCATAGAGACATCCTTCAACCCTTCATATTCAAGCCAAACTCTCCAACAATCCATATTACTTGTAATATTACGTATAATATCCAGGACCAATGTATGATTCTGAATTGGGTACGCCTATTTAATAGGCATCCAACGTCAGGCTCTTATTAAATAGACATCCAACAATATAACATACAAACTTATTGTTTACCTTTTCTATGTTTAAATCTCACCCATTACGTATTTATTGTTTACCTTTTTTGTTGAAACCCAGCAATCTTATTGTGCTTACTGCACATTATTTTCAATCTGCAATAATGTATTAGTAAAGCAATTGTTAATGAACATGTGAAAATATGGTAGTGCATTTGAACATGAATAAAGTACTAAAAATCAGAGCATAAAATAGAAAGTATAAGTTTATCACATTCCAAATTTACACGATGGTAGAGTATATATTATCTTATTTATAAATTGGGGGAAGTAATAGGAGTATAGTAGTAATTTTGGTCATACGTAGCAATGCACCAAAAAAAAACCATAATTGAAAAAGAGCATAAGATGGAAATTAGTAATAAAGAATTCAACAATCAAAAAATGATCACAACATGTGAACAGGTAGAAGTAGGTGACTGTGCACAATTCAACACTATAATCTTATTTCCAACCATGTTAAATGTTACAAAAGTAAGCATACAAAAATCATGTCTATGGAATTGGTTAGGTATCAGGAGAACTACAACACATAACAAAATACTAGAAGATATACATTACTATCTCAATATTCGGTGGTAAAACAATTCATGTTATTAAAGCATCATGGCTAAAATAATTGTTAACAAACACCAACTGCGAATTGAATGAAAATAATTGTGTGTAATTTCCACAAACACGTCAACTGCATTACTAAAATGGATAAATTAAGGTACTTGGAATAAAAAGGAAGTCTACCCAAATATCCATAACCGAGTCATAGTGTGACGACCCTGACTCGACCTTCGAAAATCGGCACCGAATACGACACTCGTATTCAAATGCCGCAGATCCAAACGTCGAACCTGGTTCGCCGGAGCTTATAACACATTAAGTAAATAACACAGCGGAAAAAAAAATGAATAACATATATCAATATACAACATTTGATACAATAACTGATACAACATGAATGATACAACAGAATGCTACAATAGATATCAACATTATCAGAGATACAAAGAATAGCAGCGGAATTAAAAGATAACACTAGCAGCGGAACAAATCTCCAAAATAGTCTTCAAGAAAGAACTCCAGTATCAGTAATCTCCATCTCCAAAGCACCAATCCAGAAATAGCTCGAACTCCAAATCAAGATGAGGAGAAGCAACTTGATTCCAAAATGCGATTGCCAAATCCTAAGGCTGAAAGCTATCGAATCTACACCTACCATATATTATCTGAAAATCCCAACTCTAGACTGCCCGTGTGGGAAATAGTGGGCACCCAGAGTTTAGGAAAGGAACAATAAACTCCAGGTCAGTCATGGGACTGGTATGAGCAAACAAAAGCATTTGGTCTTTGAAACTAACAAGAGAATTTAAATTTGAAATCCGCAATGCTTTTTTGGAAAATGAAACTACCATAAGGCCTCCCGGCACACACACAATGCAAACGCACACATGGGGGAGATTTCTCCTTATGATAGTCAAACATGCTTACTACGAGAAAAATTCTTTGATATTATTACTAGTGCATAGTGGAAAATCTTTCGAAAGTATAATATAAATCCTAGCCAGCATAGGTACCATGATGCTATGCCCACTATAGCTGCCATGTTAAATGGCAGGTTCTACAACTAAAACCATACAAGGCACGTATTGGATGAATGAATTTCCAACAAATGGTCAGGCTAAGGAACTTCCTATTGCCACATGGGTACGCCTCTGGCGGGACGTCCCGAGAACTAACATTACGGTTAGATCTCTGCCAACACAAGGCCGGGTTACCTCTGTAACTAGGTAACTACTACACGAATATGTCATCCCCCGGTCCTTTGGGACCTTTATCCGAGCGCGCGCACAACAACACCACACAGTAATAGGTATAGTGTATCAACATGAGTAAGTATCTGGGCTCCATACCATGATACCACCCTTTACCAGAAGGGAATGACACACCCTAAAGGGCGCGACCCTCATAACCTTGCCGCATCTTTCCTGTTTCGATCATTTCCGGGGTGTGAGGTCCTGATGCAGTCTCGTCCACAAAGCTACGCTTTGTGCAACAAAGCCATGCTTTGGGTCAACAGATGACCAAAGCAATGATCACAAAGATAAATGATCAAACAAATGATCATATCACAAATGATCAACCAATGATCATCACACAGCAGCACTCAGCATGCCACATTACCAAATTGGGAATATCACTGATAAATATCAACTACATAACCTCTGAGCTCGTACGTCTCAGAGAAGGGTGTTAAGCTAAGAGAATAAATTCTCCGCCACCAAGCAGAAATGTATTTGATAGAGATCAGATAACATCTCAAAGTGTAATGTCGGACATACAACCATACAAGTCTGTTCCGGGTTCGAACAGAACCGAAGGCACTTCCGAAGAAGCCCTTGTAAATCCGGGTATCCACAATCCCGATCGGACTTCCCATCACTAAGGAGAACTCTATACCGGAGCAACTCAGTGCAGAGTCAATCGATAGGTTATCCTATCGTTCTCACAAATACCCGGTCTTCACCACCGGTCTTCAAATGCTATCCATAACGTCGTATCACTATTCGGAATGGGCTATATGACACAAGGTCCTCTCCCGGCTAAACCGAATAGTGAGCGCCATATTTTAAAACATATGGATATGAGATTTTAGCTAAGTCACAACTTATAAAAATCCAAAACTTTTCTTTCAAATGGTTAAACAAATTACCATTTTTAAATCTTTAAACAAAAAGATTTATTTCACAAAGTTTCACCCGGTTTCACGAAGATCTATCCATAGATTTCAAAACAATTCCCACTTCAATTGGATTAACCCAATTAAATCTTTAAAATTAAAGATTTATAGCTTTCAAAACACGTTTCCAAGGATTTATCTAAAGTTTGAAAAACTATTTTCATTTTAGACTTGAAGCCCTTTTACACACATTGAAAGTCCATTTCTTATAGGGAAGCAAATCTAATTTATACAAGTTGAAATCTAGAGTTGAATTTAAATTCCAAAACGTCACCTTTAAAATGGTTTTAAAAACCCATATAAACCCAATTATAAGTTGAATAGCCTTTTTAAACCTTAGTTTCCAAATTTTAGAATTCAATTTCAAATATTGAATTCAAATTTAAATCCAATTATCTAAATTTTCAAAACTTAATCAAGATATTTAAAAATAACCATTTTCAAAAGCTTCAATTCTAGTTCAAAAACTATTTAGGATTTAAAAATCAAATTTTTAAAACAATTTCAAAAATCTGTGACTTAACTAATTTCCACGTGCAATCCATATTTGTGTGTGTATAAGTGTGGTCCAGGGGTTCAACACAATAAGAGTGCCACATTATCAATCAGCACAGATTCAATCATTACAATTCGATGTGGGTTTCGGATAACCAAATGGAATCCGACTCCCTGTCGCATCGAAATCCAAATGTCGTTTTACGGGTCAAGGGTTTGCATATACATATAACAACATATACGTCTCAAATAAAATAGCCCAGCACAAAGCATTACATAGCATCACAAAACATATCAATCCATCATGAAGCATTCAATTGGCAATCAAACATCTACAATTAAGATGAATAAATCTATGTGGTTTTAAATCTATTCCTCACATAATCACTTCCATTAGTAATGAACTACCCTTAATTGCTTCTTTAATTACTTCTAAATTAATTACATTAATTTATTACCTATTATTGATTAATTAATCCTAATTAATCATCCTTAATTACATCACTAATTAAATAATTAATGATCTAAATTATTTCTTAGATTAATTACTCAAAGTAATTAACAACTCAATTACTATATTGACCCAAATTAATTATCCTTAATTTAATCTCTTAAATTAATTATTTGATTAATTACTAAATAATTAATCCAAATTATCTCCCACTTAAACATCTCCACTTAATTACATCTGTAAATATTAAACAATTACTTAACTATGTAATTTCCAAATCATTAATTACATAAAGTAGTTATTTATAAAACCCAAATGTTTAAAATTAATTAAACTTTATTAAACAATCTCATTCAATTAAATTAATTATATTAAGTAATTAATTTCTTAATTTCTTTATCAAGTAATTACTCAATCCATTTATAATTGATTATTATTAAATTAATTAATTTAATTAATAAATAAAATTAACCAAATTAATAAATTGTTAAATAATCCTGGTTAATGACCTTCATTAACCATTCTTTAATTATTTTATAAGGTAATTAACTTAAATTAATTACCAATTAAATTATCTTTAATCATTTATTTATTAAAGTTAATTATAAAGTTAATTACCCTTAATTTAAAACTTAATTACATAATTAATATTCATTTATCATTAATTAAAATTTAATTAATGATCTTAATTCCAAAATGATTTAATCATTAATCAATTATTAATCCCAAATTCAATTAATTAATTAAATTAATTAACAAATCTTAATTACCCTTATTAATAAATTCCAAAACATAATTCTTAATCAAATTTCCAAAGTAAAACATAACTTAATTATGTTTAAAACAATTTGATTCAAAACAAAGTGCTTTTGAAATTACCTTTGAATTTCAATTTAAAATTCAAATTTAAAATAAAATAAATTTTAAACTTATCAAAGTTTTAAATAATTTAAAACTTATTTAAAATTACAAGTCAAAACAAAAGTTTGACTTAAAAATGAAATCACAAGAATTTGAAATTAAATTTATTTCAAAATTTTAGAAGTTTTAAATCATTTATGTTTTTAAAACTTTCAAATTTAAATTTTCTTTTAAATTTGAAACTGAACTTCATTTATACTCAGATTCCAGTTTAAATTTAATTCTTAAATCTTAATCACCTTTTAAAACTTCATTATTAAAGTTCCAACTATTTTACACAAAATAAAATAGTTAATTAAGTTAAATTTAAAACTTAAGTTTCTGTTTTATCAAAAAAAAAACTGGAATTTAAAATCAAATGAGAATTTTAAACTTACATTTAAATTTGAACTTAAATTTTACTCAAAACCACAACTGCAGATTTAAAAGAGCTTAAACCTTGATTTGCAGGAAACAGATAACAGGTTTCAAATTCAAACCTGGAATTTAAATTCAAAGTAATTCAAACTTGAATTATGTTTTAAAAATTAAGTTTTAAACCTAAACCTTATTTAAAACCTATAACTACAGATTTTTTTAAATTTGACAAACCCAGATTTTAAAAAGTTTTAAAACCCAAATTTTTAAAACAAAACACAGTTTTGCTGTGTAATCTGTAAACTACAGGTTACCCGAGAAACATAACTTTTACTTCGGGTTTTATGCTCTCCCACTTCGAGTTTAAAAACCATTTGCTTCGAGTCATTTAACAACTTCTTCGAGCAACTCAAGGTATCCCCTGAAACCTCCCATACCAACCAGTTCACCAGTGATTCCATCGCCGCCACCTCTGCCGATCATCTCAGATGATCCAATCAACTCCAGCCGCCCACCACTACTCCAACTCCAACCCAGATCGATCAAAAATCAAGCATTCAAAAGTTCACCAAATTTTCAAAAGCTGTAAACTTTCAAACAGGTTTTATGACAAAACCTGTCAGCGGCCTCAACTCTCATCTCCGACCACCTGACATCCACTCTCTTCGACCACGAACACTTCCACACACCCTCTACCCATATCCAAAACGCCAAAGCTCTCGGTCAACCCACCACTTCAAACTGACTCAAAGCTCAACCCAATACTAAACTAGGTTTAACTGAAGAAACTTAAAAACTACACTCAATCAAATCAGTTTAATCACTTCTCTGATTTTTTTTTTTTTCCAAGATCTATGATCCATTCTTGATAACTCAGAATAAATTTGAGTTCCCTTAAGCTACAGATTATATACATTTGCCCCAAATTCATATTATTGTTTCAGTCCAGACAGTAAATGAAACAAACACTTAAAAATATTAATATTTGATTTATAATTTAAATTTATGTCAATGCATTAAGTTTATGAATCTGGATTTAATGTGTTTGATTTTGATCTAGAACAACATATGATAAGATTGCATGTGTTTACAGAGATACACCCTGTATTTAACTCACCTAAAAACTTAAATCTTGACTTAAGAAAAACACATTCTTACTTAAGTTTAGACAACCCCAGGCAGAATAAACATTTTACCAAAAAGAATATTTTGTTACTAACCTAAAGTAAACAAACAAATTATAATTACTTTAAAACCTATACTAACCAGATTCTAAACAGGTTTTGTGAATTCCTTTAAATAGGAAAAAAATGAATTCATAGTCACAGCAGAGTATAACCAACATGCATTCATAAATATATTACCAGACTTTTATAACCACAATCATTACTCAATTATATCTAACATAAGCATGCAACCTATTTAAAACTTAAAGTTCAAAGTTACTCACTCTTGAAAAATGCAGAGCTCAGTTGAATATGCAGAAAACTCAAAAATGCAGGCATTCCATCTCATACACAAACACAGACATATCCATCATACTTGTCAGGCAACAAATTTAAGCAACTATATCATTTTAATTTAGTTTTTAAAATAAATTGTTACTCACTAACAAAAATAAACAAACTCAGGGAGGAGATTTGCTCACCTGATTTTTTTTTAGACTTAATTCATGGGTAAACAATCTGGTATGAATTCCTAAGCTTATCAGAGATTATATGATGAGGATTTGGGATTTGGTTACATTATCTTTTTTTCTCTTTTAACTCTGTAACTTACAGAGATGATATCAGATATGCACCCAACAATATTCACATATATACTATCAATTCATGTCTAAACCAACATGCAAGCATCACACAATGGATTCATGCATCAGATTCATCAAGTAATACGCAGCAAACACCAAAGAAACACCACAAAGCAGATCATACACATATCAACTTAAAGAGTTTAGAAAAGTGGTTTGCTCACCGTTTTGTTGCTCAGAGAAGAACAGAGACTTCAACTCGTTTCTGTTTTGACATTTAGTTTGCTGGTTTGAAAACTTGATCATATTTGAACATTGAAATTTGGTTTTGAAGATGATCTGTTGTTGCCTTTGGGTTTCCATATTTCTATTTTGAATTTGCTTTTGTTTTGCTTAGCTTGCCTGACCTTAAACTCAGTTGAAATCCCTGAATACTTGAAGCTGTTCAATCTCTACTTTCATTTTGATTTCTTGTTTGATTTTCTCCTCTGATTTGTGTGTGTTTGAAGATTGAACTGAAGAGAAGAAGAGTTGACAATTTTTCTTTCTTTTGGTTTGAACTGAGTTGTTTTGTTTCTTCCCCTTTTTTTTTCTTTGTTAAGATTTGAAATGCAAAATCTTTTATTACTTTGTTTGTTCAGATTTTCTGAGATGTTTAATATGATTGCATTTTGGGGAACTCAAAAGTTTTCCTCAGATTTTTATTTTATTTTAATTATTTTATTAAGGAAATGATGTTTTTATGCCACTTGTTAAAAACAATCTTAAGTTTTAAGATCTTGTTAATTCTTCTACTCCACCCTCATGTGTATATGTTTACATTTGTTTTAAATTTCAATTCAAATTGAATTATAACCACTTCCAAATATTAATAAAATTAAAAATATAGAAACAACTATCATTATCTTTTTATTAATCTCAAGCTTTTATATTTCTATCCTACCTTTAATACATTTTATTTTTAAATTCAATACTTGTTTTATAACTCACTTATTCTTAAATTTCTGATATAAATTACTATTTAAAATCAAAATTATCTATTTATTCTAGAAAATTTTCTAATTAATTCTCAATTTATTTTCAAAAATAAATTAAATTGCCAATTTAAACTTAATGAATTTCAGGAATGTTACAGATTTCCCCCCTTAAAAGAATTTCGTCCTCGAAATTTGCAAGGAAGACGACAAAGAATAGATGATAGATAAAGAAATGATTGACCAGATCAGATCGAACTATTTATTCTGCATCCGGCTTACCAAATCAGAATATCGACAATATGAGAACAAACTCATATAATATTACACAAAATATTTGGGTCCACCGGTCTACGAATATGCAAGGGCATTGATTAGTTCGAAGGGATAACTAATCGTTCGTAGAATATATCGGATCCCAGAGAAAAGGTAGATGGACTTAATTCTCAACAATTCCCAAATGCTAGATATGGATACCAAATTCAAGCCAGAATACTCCAAAGTATATAGACTTTGATATACACACGAAATTACAATTTTAAATTTGGTTTTAACCGATATCGTTTTATTTATACAATTCAAATTTAGCTTTACATTCTATTAACCAATTAACTTAATTTAAAATTTTCAATTTATTTAATTTAAATCTTCAAATTCATTAGAGTTTAAAACGAAAAGCTGATAAGAAATTGGATGAAGATACGAAGTAAGAATTTTCTACAACGATTCGTAGGGTCACCATCGCACCGAAACTTTTTTCTGGAGCTGTCACGAAGCAGTCAAAAGAATACGAAATCGAATCAAAGGAGATTGATAGGGAAAAGCTGTTTCCACTGTTGCAGGGTATTGACCATTTGTAGTGGTACTCCCCCGACCCCTATCTCGTTCTCTTCCCGCACTCATACTTACTATCAGTGGATAGCAAGAGAATTTACTGAGGCATTCGAACGGATATCTTAGGGATATACACATTCTAGGATATACCTCACCCTATCTCTAATGAGTTACCTAATGTGTTATACTCCTGAGCTAAGGTTTTAACCATCAGCTCTGATACCACTTGTGACGACCCTGACTCGACCTTCGAAAATCGGCACCGAATACGACACTCGTATTCAAATGCCGCAGATCCAAACGTCGAACCTGGTTCGCCGGAGCTTATAACACATTAAGTAAATAACACAGCGGAAAAAAAAATGAATAACATATATCAATATACAACATTTGATACAATAACTGATACAACATGAATGATACAACAGAATGCTACAATAGATATCAACATTATCAGAGATACAAAGAATAGCAGCGGAATTAAAAGATAACACTAGCAGCGGAACAAATCTCCAAAATAGTCTTCAAGAAAGAACTCCAGTATCAGTAATCTCCATCTCCAAAGCACCAATCCAGAAATAGCTCGAACTCCAAATCAAGATGAGGAGAAGCAACTTGATTCCAAAATGCGATTGCCAAATCCTAAGGCTGAAAGCTATCGAATCTACACCTACCATATATTATCTGAAAATCCCAACTCTAGACTGCCCGTGTGGGAAATAGTGGGCACCCAGAGTTTAGGAAAGGAACAATAAACTCCAGGTCAGTCATGGGACTGGTATGAGCAAACAAAAGCATTTGGTCTTTGAAACTAACAAGAGAATTTAAATTTGAAATCCGCAATGCTTTTTTGGAAAATGAAACTACCATAAGGCCTCCCGGCACACACACAATGCAAACGCACACATGGGAGAGATTTCTCCTTATGATAGTCAAACATGCTTACTACGAGAAAAATTCTTTGATATTATTACTAGTGCATAGTGGAAAATCTTTCGAAAGTATAATATAAATCCTAGCCAGCATAGGTACCATGATGCTATGCCTACTATAGCTGCCATGTTAAATGGCAGGTTCTACAACTAAAACCGTACAAGGCACGTATTGGATGAATGAATTTCCAACAAATGGTCAGGCTAAGGAACTTCCTATTGCCACATGGGTACGCCTCTGGCGGGACGTCCCGAGAACTAACGTTACGGTTAGATCTCTGCCAACACAAGGCCGGGTTACCTCTGTAACTAGGTAACTACTACACGAATATGTCATCCCCCGGTCCTTTGGGACCTTTATCCGAGCGCGCGCACAACAACACCACACAGTAATAGGTATAGTGTATCAACATGAGTAAGTATCTGGGCTCCATACCATGATACCACCCTTTACCAGAAGGGAATGACACACCCTAAAGGGCGCGACCCTCATAACCTTGCCGCATCTTTCCTGTTTCGACCATTTCCGGGGTGTGAGGTCCTGATGCAGTCTCGTCCACAAAGCTACGCTTTGTGCAACAAAGCCATGCTTTGGGTCAACAGATGACCAAAGCAATGATCACAAAGATAAATGATCAAACAAATGATCATATCACAAATGATCAACCAATGATCATCACACAGCAGCACTCAGCATGCCACATTACCAAATTGGGAATATCACTGGTAAATATCAACTACATAACCTCTGAGCTCGTACGTCTCAGAGAAGGGTGTTAAGCTAAGAGAATAAATTCTCTGCCACCAAGAAGAAATGTATTTGATAGAGATCAGATAACATCTCAAAGTGTAATGTCGGACATACAACCATACAAGTCTGTTCCGGGTTCGAACAGAACCGAAGGCACTTCCGAAGAAGCCCTTGTAAATCCGGGTATCCACAATCCCGATCGGACTTCCCATCACTAAGGAGAACTCTATACCGGAGCAACTCAGTGCAGAGTCAATCGATAGGTTATCCTATCGTTCTCACAAATACCCGGTCTTCACCACCGGTCTTCAAATGCTATCCATAACGTCGTATCACTATTCGGAATGGGCTATATGACACAAGGTCCTCTCCGGGCTAAACCGAATAGTGAGCGCCATATTTTAAAACATATGGATATGGGATTTTAGCTAAGTCACAACTTATAAAAATCCAAAACTTTTCTTTCAAATGGTTAAACAAATTACCATTTTTAAATCTTTAAACAAAAAGATTTATTTCACAAAGTTTCACCCGGTTTCACGAAGATCTATCCATAGATTTCAAAACAATTCCCACTTCAATTGGATTAACCCAATTAAATCTTTAAAATTAAAGATTTATAGCTTTCAAAACACGTTTCCAAGGATTTATCTAAAGTTTGAAAAACTATTTTCATTTTAGACTTGAAGCCCTTTTACACACATTGAAAGTCCATTTCTTATAGGGAAGCAAATCTAATTTATACAAGTTGAAATCTAGAGTTGAATTTAAATTCCAAAACGTCACCTTTAAAATGGTTTTAAAAACCCATATAAACCCAATTATAAGTTGAATAACCTTTTTAAACCTTAGTTTCCAAATTTTAGAATTCAATTTCAAATATTGAATTCAAATTTAAATCCAATTATCTAAATTTTCAAAACTTAATCAAGATATTTAAAAATAACCATTTTCAAAAGCTTCAATTCTAGTTCAAAAACTATTTTGGATTTAAAAATCAAATTTTTAAAACAATTTCAAAAATCTGTGACTTAACTAATTTCCACGTGCAATCCATATTTGTGTGTGTATAAGTGTGGTCCAGGGGTTCAACACAATAAGAGTGCCACATTATCAATCAGCACAGATTCAATCATTACAATTCGATGTGGGTTTCGGATAACCAAATGGAATCCGACTCCCTGTCGCATCGAAACCCAAATGTCGTTTTACGGGTCAAGGGTTTGCATATACATATAACAACATATACGTCTCAAATAAAATAGCCCAGCACAAAGCATTACATAGCATCACAAAACATATCAATCCATCATGAAGCATTCAATTGGCAATCAAACATCTACAATTAAGATGAATAAATCTATGTGGTTTTAAATCTATTCCTCACATAATCACTTCCATTAGTAATGAACTACCCTTAATTGCTTCTTTAATTACTTCTAAATTAATTACATTAATTTATTACCTATTATTGATTAATTAATCCTAATTAATCATCCTTAATTACATCACTAATTAAATAATTAATGATCTAAATTATTTCTTAGATTAATTACTCAAAGTAATTAACAACTCAATTACTATATTGACCCAAATTAATTATCCTTAATTTAATCTCTTAAATTAATTATTTGATTAATTACTAAATAATTAATCCAAATTATCTCCCACTTAAACATCTCCACTTAATTACATCTGTAAATATTAAACAATTACTTAACTATGTAATTTCCAAATCATTAATTACATAAAGTAGTTATTTATAAAACCCAAATGTTTAAAATTAATTAAACTTTATTAAACAATCTCATTCAATTAAATTAATTATATTAAGTAATTAATTTCTTAATTTCTTTATCAAGTAATTACTCAATCCATTTATAATTGATTATTATTAAATTAATTAATTTAATTAATAAATAAAATTAACCAAATTAATAAATTGTTAAATAATCCTGGTTAATGACCTTCATTAACCATTCTTTAATTATTTTATAAGGTAATTAACTTAAATTAATTACCAATTAAATTATCTTTAATCATTTATTTATTAAAGTTAATTATAAAGTTAATTACCCTTAATTTAAAACTTAATTACATAATTAATATTCATTTATCATTAATTAAAATTTAATTAATGATCTTAATTCCAAAATGATTTAATCATTAATCAATTATTAATCCCAAATTCAATTAATTAATTAAATTAATTAACAAATCTTAATTACCCTTATTAATAAATTCCAAAACATAATTCTTAATCAAATTTCCAAAGTAAAACATAACTTAATTATGTTTAAAACAATTTGATTCAAAACAAAGTGCTTTTGAAATTACCTTTGAATTTCAATTTAAAATTCAAATTTAAAATAAAATAAATTTTAAACTTATCAAAGTTTTAAATAATTTAAAACTTATTTAAAATTACAAGTCAAAACAAAAGTTTGACTTAAAAATGAAATCACAAGAATTTGAAATTAAATTTATTTCAAAATTTTAGAAGTTTTAAATCATTTATGTTTTTAAAACTTTCAAATTTAAATTTTCTTTTAAATTTGAAACTGAACTTCATTTATACTCAGATTCCAGTTTAAATTTAATTCTTAAATCTTAATCACCTTTTAAAACTTCATTATTAAAGTTCCAACTATTTTACACAAAATAAAATAGTTAATTAAGTTAAATTTAAAACTTAAGTTTCTGTTTTATCAAAAAAAAACTGGAATTTAAAATCAAATGAGAATTTTAAACTTACATTTAAATTTGAACTTAAATTTTACTCAAAACCACAACTGCAGATTTAAAAGAGCTTAAACCTTGATTTGCAGGAAACAGATAACAGGTTTCAAATTCAAACCTGGAATTTAAATTCAAAGTAATTCAAACTTGAATTATGTTTTAAAAATTAAGTTTTAAACCTAAACCTTATTTAAAACCTATAACTACAGATTTTTTTAAATTTGACAAACCCAGATTTTAAAAAGTTTTAAAACCCAAATTTTTAAAACAAAACACAGTTTTGCTGTGTAATCTGTAAACTACAGGTTACCCGAGAAACATAACTTTTACTTCGGGTTTTATGCTCTCCCACTTCGAGTTTAAAAACCATTTGCTTCGAGTCATTTAACAACTTCTTCGAGCAACTCAAGGTATCCCCTGAAACCTCCCATACCAACCAGTTCACCAGTGATTCCATCGCCGCCACCTCTGCCGATCATCTCAGATGATCCAATCAACTCCAGCAGCCCACCACTACTCCAACTCCAACCCAGATCGATCAAAAATCAAGCATTCAAAAGTTCACCAAATTTTCAAAAGCTGTAAACTTTCAAACAGGTTTTATGACAAAACCTGTCAGCGGCCTCAACTCTCATCTCCGACCACCTGACATCCACTCTCTTCGACCACGAACACTTCCACACACCCTCTACCCATATCTAAAACGCCAAAGCTCTCGGTCAACCCACCACTTCAAACTGACTCAAAGCTCAACCCAATACTAAACTAGGTTTAACTGAAGAAACTTAAAAACTACACTCAATCAAATCAGTTTAATCACTTCTCTGATTTTTTTTTTTATTTTTTTCCAAGATCTATGATCCATTCTTGATAACTCAGAATAAATTTGAGTTCCCTTAAGCTACAGATTATATACATTTGCCCCAAATTCATATTATTGTTTCAGTCCAGACAGTAAATGAAACAAACACTTAAAAATATTAATATTTGATTTATAATTTAAATTTATGTCAATGCATTAAGTTTATGAATCTGGATTTAATGTGTTTGATTTTGATCTAGAACAACATATGATAAGATTGCATGTGTTTACAGAGATACACCCTGTATTTAACTCACCTAAAAACTTAAATCTTGACTTAAGAAAAACACATTCTTACTTAAGTTTAGACAACCCCAGGCAGAATAAACATTTTACCAAAAAGAATATTTTGTTACTAACCTAAAGTAAACAAACAAATTATAATTACTTTAAAACCTATACTAACCAGATTCTAAACAGGTTTTGTGAATTCCTTTAAATAGGAAAAAAATGAATTCATAGTCACAGCAGAGTATAACCAACATGCATTCATAAATATATTACCAGACTTTTATAACCACAATCATTACTCAATTATATCTAACATAAGCATGCAACCTATTTAAAACTTAAAGTTCAAAGTTACTCACTCTTGAAAAATGCAGAGCTCAGTTGAATATGCAGAAAACTCAAAAATGCAGGCATTCCATCTCATACACAAACACAGACATATCCATCATACTTGTCAGGCAACAAATTTAAGCAACTATATCATTTTAATTTAGTTTTTAAAATAAATTGTTACTCACTAACAAAAATAAACAAACTCAGGGAGGAGATTTGCTCACCTGATTTTTTTTTAGACTTAATTCATGGGTAAACAATCTGGTATGAATTCCTAAGCTTATCAGAGATTATATGATGAGGATTTGGTATTTGGTTACATTATCTTTTTTTCTCTTTTAACTCTGTAACTTACAGAGATGATATCAGATATGCACCCAACAATATTCACATATATACTATCAATTCATGTCTAAACCAACATGCAAGCATCACACAATGGATTCATGCATCAGATTCATCAAGTAATACGCAGCAAACACCAAAGAAACACCACAAAGCAGATCATACACATATCAACTTAAAGAGTTTAGAAAAGTGGTTTGCTCACCGTTTTGTTGCTCAGAGAAGAACAGAGACTTCAACTCGTTTCTGTTTTGACATTTAGTTTGCTGGTTTGAAAACTTGATCATATTTGAACATTGAAATTTGGTTTTGAAGATGATCTGTTGTTGCCTTTGGGTTTCCAGATTTCTATTTTGAATTTGCTTTTGTTTTGCTTAGCTTGCCTGACCTTAAACTCAGTTGAAATCCCTGAATACTTGAAGCTGTTCAATCTCTACTTTCATTTTGATTTCTTGTTTGATTTTCTCCTCTGATTTGTGTGTGTTTGAAGATTGAACTGAAGAGAAGAAGAGTTGACAATTTTTCTTTCTTTTGGTTTGAACTGAGTTGTTTTGTTTCTTCCCCTTTTTTTTTCTTTGTTAAGATTTGAAATGCAAAATCTTTTATTACTTTGTTTGTTCAGATTTTCTGAGATGTTTAATATGATTGCATTTTGGGGAACTCAAAAGTTTTCCTCAGATTTTTATTTTATTTTAATTATTTTATTAAGGAAATGATGTTTTTATGCCACTTGTTAAAAACAATCTTAAGTTTTAAGATCTTGTTAATTCTTCTACTCCACCCTCATGTGTATATGTTTACATTTGTTTTAAATTTCAATTCAAATTGAATTATAACCACTTCCAAATATTAATAAAATTAAAAATATAGAAACAACTATCATTATCTTTTTATTAATCTCAAGCTTTTATATTTCTATCCTACCTTTAATACATTTTATTTTTAAATTCAATACTTGTTTTATAACTCACTTATTCTTAAATTTCTGATATAAATTACTATTTAAAATCAAAATTATCTATTTATTCTAGAAAATTTTCTAATTAATTCTCAATTTATTTTCAAAAATAAATTAAATTGCCAATTTAAACTTAATGAATTTCAGGAATGTTACACATAGGTAAATTAATATTAAACTAAATCAAAAGGCCATCTCACCTACACTGTTAAGCACATACAGTAGTTAAAAAATTAGAAAATATAAAATCAACTTCAAAAAAAGTATATAATTTTTTTATCTAACCTTCAAAACATGCTTGTTGTCACCAAACAAATAAGAAGCAACCATTTGAAGCTAAACTGTGAAAGAGACCATAGTTATACAATCAGTATTTTGATGGTCACAGATTCAAGTGAAAAAGAAAATTCAAGCCTGGAGTTCTGTAATATGACGCAATATGGAGCATCCAACATCTAGAGAAGATTTTTCCTAAAACTCTTGATTGCAATTGCAATGGATTTTGTTTTGGTAAAAGGAAAAGTTAATTATTACATATATGTCGGTTTGAAGAGAAGGGGGAAAGATAATTTCATTAAGCTAAAGATATATATGATGGAATAAGTGGTTAATCAATCATAAATAGAGGATGATTAACTGCTTGTACATGAAGCATGTTTGAAATTGTAACGACTTGAAATTTTCGAACCCGAAAATTCCAGATAGTTATGAAAAAAAAGAGATAGAAGAAGAAGAAGAAGAGAAACATCAATTCACATTCGCAGCGGATAAAATATAATAATAAATAACAGTTTACAGAAGTATACTATATCAGTTAATTACATTTAATATACATCAGAGTTACACATATATACAGACACTGGACATATACAAATCATGTCTCAGATACACAATAATACACTACAGCGGAAATACTCTATACGTTATAGCCATCCAGCCCGCCTCCTGAGCTCCAGAACGTACCTACCTGAAAATCTGTAATACTCGTTCTGACCCGAGCATTACATATTAGTAACACCCGGGTCAGGCTAGAAACCAGCGTGAGTAAACCCATCCAACATGGAATACAAAAGTAAACATCTCATATAAACCCGGGGTACTTATATCAATTTTACAACTTCATAAGTTACTATAGACATCACTTGTTTCACAAAGCAATTTCTAAGTGCTAGAACTTAGATTATATGGTCCAATTCACTTTAATCATTCCTTTACACCCTATTGATTTCACACATCAATTTACAAGAATCGGAGCGGTTTCGGGTATTAACTATTACCCGACTCCAGTCTCTTCGAACTCAGGTCACAAATTATTCAAGTGAAATATAATTCAATTTTAAATAAAGGATATTCCCTTTACTTAGCAATTCCTCATAGATAAATAACCACATTATCATTGCCCACCCAACACATCAGATCACGAACCATTTCATATGAGGGGTATTAATCAATTCAGGGCTTTAAATTATCATTTAATCATACTTTAGCAAGATAAATCAATCACACCATCTCGAATAAACCCAATTAGCCATAATTGAATTAATTCAATGGCATTAAGTTCTGCTTGTTTATTTATTTCCAACCCAATTGTTTAATCATTCCATAATCATTCATCATAATTAATCCTCCTTGATTAATTATTTTCTAATTACATTAAGGTAATAAACTCCTAATTAATTACACAAATTAATTATCCTTAAACAATTTCATTCATTAACCAATCCTGATTATCACATTAGTAATTAACTTCCCTTAATTACTTATATTCATTAAATCAACTCTTTGATTAATTTCATTAATTACTCTTGTAATTACATTGAGTAATTATCTCTTAATTAATTTTCCATAAGTAGTTATCCTTCAATTTCTTCCCAATAGGTAATTTCCTTTTTTTATTAATTACATCCAGTCATTATTCATTCATTGCTCCGTAAAGAAATTTCACCTTATTGATTTAGTATTTATACTTAAATCCACATCAAATGATTATCTTTACCTAAATAAATTGACTAAAATTTACCATATTAACTTAATTAGTTATATTGAGTAATTAATTTCCTTAAATTTCTTTATTGAGTAATTTTTATAATATATCTTCCTTTAACATTAAGTAATTATCCTCTTCCTAATTATTTCTTAATTATATTTGTAGTCTATAAATTATTTTTATTAATTATCACTTGGCTTAGAACTTGTCAACTTTACTTACTAAATAAATTCTACACTTTGTTTAACCAAACAACTTGAGAAATTAGGCTAATTACTAGGAAAATGGAACCCGTGGAAAACGCTGGGTGATTCGAGTAACTCGAGTTCCTCACATTTCTTTCCCAGCCCCACTCTCTTCCTCATACCTTCTCCTTCTTCTCCCTGATTCCTTTCTTCCTCTTTGTTTTATATTTTGTTAAAGTTAAAGCCCTAATCAAAACTGGAACAAGAATTTGCATAAACACGAGTCTCGACCACGCGTTCGATCCCCTAAGGCTCGAGAACAACAGAGTAACCAGCCCCCCATCTTTCCACTGACATGCTGACCAGCCGTGCACGTGCACGGAGCGGCGAGCCTCTCTGGCGATCGAGAAAACCTCCACCAAATCACAAATCACCTCGACATCGATTAAATAGCATCGAGCGACTCCACTTCTTCGTCAACCAAAATCGAGCGAAGCTCGAGAAACTCCAACCTAGTCACTATCCACGATCTCACCCCATAGACGCAACTCCGACAATCTGAAAGCTAACGCCGCCGGCCACGTCTCCGACTCACTCTCAACTATCTCCTTCTAGGAATTCGTGAAACTTGATGCACGAGAGGAAGCGCGGCGACCCCAAATTCAAACAACATAAAAACTAGGTTTACAGAAGAAAAATCGACGCCGCCGTCGCTTCCGTGGATGATACCACCACCGGTCATTTTTCCTACGACCATCGCAGGCTCCTCCACTTCCTCGTGTAACCTGACCACCCCCATCTCCTTCGATCGCCTGAATTTGGCCGAAAACCCCTTTTTGTTCATCTACGAGTTTCTCTTTGAATACTTAATGAAAAATTACCAACTTTGATTTAAAAATCCTATCTTTTGATAACAATTCAAGCTATATAATTTAATTCAAGTTTCCTGACATTCAGAAATATCATAAAGTTAAGTTTCCCTTAAAAAAATGAATTTTGCAGTTGCTACCAAACAATATTCTACTTGAAAAATATTTTCAGATCTCAATCACATATAAACCAACTTGTTTTGTTTAAACTTCAAAGTCCAATAATGATTAAATGAAGTGATTGTTGACTTCTATGTTGATTTTCTATTCTAAAACCCAAACAGAGGACAAGTAATACACAGCATATATATGTGTGTGACAGAGACAAATCTGGAATGATACTCAACCAAGCACTCTCAAATCATACCATACATACACGATTTAAGTTTAACTTCAATCTTAAGAACAGGTTGTTTACTCACCTAGAAACAATCTGAACTAGGAACAACTTCCAGATTGAAGCACTGCAGTTTGAATTCTTGAAAGCCTCCCAGCTTTGTTGTTGATTTTGTTTGAGTTTATAAGGTAAAGATGTTTATTTTATTATTATTTTCTCAGGTTTGCTTCTAAGTTTTTTGTAAACGAACTGATAATATGATGTGTGTGTATATAGAAACATCTCTAGACAAAATAGTGTCTTCTAGTACAAGCTTCAACTTGTATTAATCAGATTTGGTTTTGTTGAATTACTGTAAATTAAAGTGATATTGCAAAAGTTCGGCTAAACATATATTTGTACCGAGATATTTCTTTTGTAGATTGGAAATGACATATGTGTGCTAGCATTTAATGAACATGTCTTCATATATGTTTACAATATTATGGTTTGCTGATATTAGTATTTATGTACAAAGATATTTTGAATATGATATGAATAATTTGCCTCTTTGCATTGGTTATACAGCACTTACGTATCTTACACAGCAACACTTATGTTATTATTAGCATAGCTCCTTAATTTTATTTCTTTGCTTACCTTCTTTGAATAAACAAACTTCCTTTGGGGCTGAAGTGATTTTGATTTATGCTTAAGAATACATAGCATTAATTGCTTATGTTCCCATTTTTGTTTACATATAATCCTATTGATGTTTGTAAGTACATCTTTGTTTTATTTTAACTTTACACATTTGTATTTTATCCTATACTTTTAAATTTACAGTTTATATTGTATGCTCGCTTATTCGTTGACTATCAATGTTTAAATTAGATTCATAAGTTTGACTTACTTATATTTATATTTTATATTGATAGAATTTGGTTTGACTTCAATCTTATGATCTATATATAATATTTACCGAATGTAAACAAAGTAAAGTATTTTAATTCAATTATATAAGATAAGTTTTTCTGTAAATACTATTGAGATATGTTATTCTAAATTTCCATAATCAAATTTTTTTTTAATACAAATCCATACAAATAAATGGCAATTATTCCAAAAGCCATATTCATTTTAAAATGATAAGATTTTTTTTATTTAAATTATATTAAATATTTATTAAATAATAGGGCCAAAATTCAGAGTCGTCACATTCCTCCCCCCTTTGAATCTTTTCGTCCTCGAAAAGGAACGAAGCCAGAATTATTAAAATGCTTAAAATTAGATGAATTTTCTTTGATCATTTTTAAACTACTTTACAAATCTATATAATATTTCTAAATAGTTTTTTTAAAAAAAATCCTTTTATAACTTGATGTTTCGACAAGTCCATCCTTGTTCTTACAGAAATTCGGTCATACGTTGATCAGGCGTACGACTGAAAATCCATAAGTGCTTGGCCGACCCGTTTCCAACATCCAGTGAAAATACTTGGTAAAATAATTTTATTGAAAATATAGAAAAAGTTTTTTTCGAAATTAGAGAACATATTTTTGGCGAGAATGCTCTGGAAATCATCACCCCCATCCATGGTCACAGTTACATACTAGGGTTACGTTGCTTTCACAACAAAAGTCCATGTAACTGCAGGCTCTCCGCGGCCTCTCGATTACGCCATGGATCCCACACAACAGATCACAGTTACATCCAGGGTTACGTTGCCGTCACAGCAAAAGTCCATGTAACTGCAAGCTCTCAGCGGCCTCTGATTTTCGCTGACGAAATGAAACTTCTCCACTCCTACATAGGTCGCAGTCTACCGAGGTAAACTCAAACGCAGACTATTGGCTCTCAGCGGCACACACGACTTCTGCTATGTGGTATACCATAGTTTCGCAGTCTACCGATATAAAATCAAACGCAGACTATTGGCTCTCAGCGTCACATACGACTTTCGCTATGGTACACTACTCATAATCCTCAGGAACTAGTTTTGTTCGGACTCCTCACAAGATCAACTTTAGAACCCCCCCCCCCCCTTGGGGCTCAAGGCAGCACCACCCGGTGTCACTCCTGAGAAGTCCATTTCAAGGGAGCGCCTTTTTCCCCAGAGCAATCATCAAAACACTTTATACTATACACATATAGTATCTTCCAAATCATACACCTAGTATGAATTCCATCAAAGCTCCTGTACACAAAATTGATTATCCCAAAATCGATAATTCTCAAACTAGGCTTTCCAAATCCAATATTGATTTTACCCCAAAATCAAAAGCCTTTCCAAATCTAAAGGTTCCCAAAACTTTTCCAAAATTATCATAAGATCCTTTATATATATTTTTAAAACTTTGGATCTTTTCAAAATTATATAAAATTCCTTTCTATTCACAATCCCTTATTCACATTTACATTAATCCCCATTTGGATTATCACTTCAATCCTTATCTCGGTTAATTATTTAAGTAATAACAGTTTGAACTCCGACCAGTTTAGAAAAATAGCTTGAAAATTTTAAAAATAGGTAAGTAGTTGAAAAATAATTATTAGTTTGCAAAATAATTGTAAAATAGTTAACTACTTATAAAAAAGTTGGAAAATAGTTAAATAATTATAGAAATCTTAAATAATTGCAAAATAGGTGTAAATTAGTAATTAATTTGTAAAATAGTTGAAATATAGTAATAAGTTTAGGAAACAGTTGAAAAATGGTTAAATAGTTCCAAAATAATTGTAAAACAAGTATAAAATAATTTGGCTTTAAGAAAGAAAGGTTGTATAGCTTGGAAAAATAAGTTTATATTAAAATAGTGCAGAGTAAAAATTGTTCACTTTCCCAACAATTCAATTTAAATTTCCACTCTCATTTAAATTGATTCAATTCTAACTTCAATTTCCCTTGAAATTGACTTACCCCAATTCCAAATCAAATTACATTTGATTGATTGATTTTTTTTATTCAACTTTAATTATAATTTAAATTTTACACTTCTATTTATAATCAATTACATTCACATTTGCTTTTAACTCGGAATTATACATTTTATTTAGCCTATATATTTTTATTATTCCATAAACATTTTAAACAAGATTCTAGAGTTTAGACAATTTCCAAATTTCAGGTATCACCTTAGAATTCAACTATATTCAATATTCTTTGGCAAATTCAATTATCCCTTTGAATCTCAAAACCAAACCCAGCTCTCCTACAATTCCAATTTAAAACAATTTGGTAGCAATTTCTCTTTCTAGAAACTTGAAAATGAATATCGATGATGCTGCAGTCATCACCGACGTTATTTTCCAGTGACCGAAAGAGTTTAATGCTTTTATCTCTCTAAAAACACTTCCAATATTTTTGATTTCAAATCTCCCAGATTTCAAATTCAACACCAAAAATATTTTTTAAATAATGCTATTATTTCTTCAAAACCTTTGGAAACCACTTTCAAACCCAAAGGAATTTTAAATTTTCCCAAAATTCCAAATTCCCAATCCATCCAATTCATATTTAAACATTACTCTGGAATTTTCTTCTTACTTTATTTTCAAATATTCTCTGAAATTCTATTTCAAATTATAATCTCATGTTATTCCAATCACTTTGGGCTAATATCCATTCAATTCCTAAATTTTCCATTTGAAAGACTTATACACCTTCAATCACAAGTCCAATTAATTTAAGTCAGATTTAATTTTTGACTAATTCAATTTCAATCCCAAATTTTAAACCATCTCGAATTATATACATTCGAGTTAAATTTTTTTTTAAAGTTGGTTTAACCCCTTTAAACCAAATTAACATTTATTAAAAGCGTTTAAATAATCAAATTTATGAGTCCAATTTTCAATATTCCATTTTAAATTATCTTTAATTATGTATTTTCAAGGTTCAAATAAGAGTTCAATACAAATTTATGTTAAAATTTAATTTATTACTAAATTTTATCTTCCAGACTTTAGTTTATAAATTCAATTATTTAAATTTTCAATTTTAAGTAATTTCACATCCATACTTTCAAATTAAAGTTAAATTTTCCTTTTTACCTCAATAATGAATATGCTACCACATTTCATTTCTCATTTATTAAACAAATCCGATCCGCAGTTTTAAAGATTTTTTTAACAACAATAGGATGGTATCATCCAATTTATTTTAAAACATCCATCCATTTCTCAATTTCCAGATCTCAAACCCATTTTGAGATCACACAAACTTCCAATTTAAATTAACCATTTAACTTTCCAAGTTAAATCCCAATTTCATCTTGAAATTTCCTATTCCAGTTGTTCATTCAAACTTATTTAACTTCTTCCAAGTTAAATTTCAATTTGCTTAATCCAATCAACCCAATTCGAATTTCCACTTCAAATTCCAAAATTCCTTCCCTCTTATAAGTTCAAGACTTATATCACTCTGGGTTTTATATCACATTTCAGGGAAAATCAAAACTCAACACTTTAGAGTTTATTTCCAATTATCTTTGATATCACGTATATCCAGACATTTATACATATTTATTTCTTGGCCCTCCCTGCCATATTTTAAAATTTTAAACCACCTTGGGTTTTAAATTTCAAATCAAATTTCCAAACAACCCATTGTTTGCAACAAGTCCCTTTTATTCAAATAATACTTATGTATTATTTCTTTCAGCACTTTGGAACAAATTTCAAATTCTAGACCTAGATTCAAAAATTTACCATTTATGTATTTTCACTTCCATTTTCTAATTTATGCTTACCCAAATGTTTTCACTTACTTACAACATTTCATTTTAAACTTATCTGTATTTAATTTTAATTTGGTTGTATTTCTATTACCATTTAATTTAATTACGAAATAAGATTTTAGTTTGGTTGTATTTTATATTTTCTCCACTTAATTCTATTAATTTAACAACCATCCACCTTAATATTCATTGCTTTATATATCAAACTATACTTTTATATAAAATCATTTAAAACCTTTATAAGCAAATAACAAGTACGCTCTCATGTATATATACACTCAACTCATTTTAGAGTTCTACAGACTCTATTTAATGAGAAATTCCCACCAGAGCCAAGGTTCTCGCTTAACCTTTCTGCTCTGATTCCAACTGTAAAGACCTGAAATTTTCAAACCCGAAAATTCCAGATAGTTATGGAAAAAAAAAGATAGAAGAAGAAGATGTAACGCCCCGAAAATTTTCGACTTTCGAAAATTCAACATCGACACTCACTTTATCGACTGCCGAGAAATCGAAGGCCAAAAACCCGAAATGTTATGGGTTTTAAAAAGAATTTAAGAAAAGAGAAGAGAAAAGGATAATTTAGAGAAGAAAAGATAGGAGAGAAAATAAGAGATAAGAGAAAGGAAAATAGAATATCTAGAAAAATAGAAACGGAAAGAAAGGAAACAACTGAACAACAACATATAATAATAAATGAATAATCTTTAAACAAAGAACTATATCAGTTATTACATCACATTATATTACATTACATCAAATCATCAGAGTGTACAACAACAAACAATTACAACAGCGGAAAAAGAGATACTATATACTAATAATACGCCATGCCATCCAGCTTGCCTCCAGCAACTCCAGAATATCCAGAATATCCTGATAAACCTTAACTCTCGACTGCCCGTGTGAAAATTGGTGGGCACCCAGAGTTTAGGAAGGAAAACAATAAACTCCAAGTCAGTCATGAGACTGGTGTGAGAACTCAAAACAGTTTATTTATCTTTAAAATTAAAATAGAGAGATATTTTTAAATTCAATTCGCAATGTTTTTAAAAATGGGACTACCATAAGGCCTCCCGCACACACACACAATGCAAACGCAGAATCGGAGGAGATTTCTCCTTATGATAGTCAAAGATGCTTGATACGCATTTAAAATAACATTTTTATATTATTACTAGTGCATAGTGTAGGAAAAATTATTTCGAAAGTAGAATATAAATCTTAGCCAACATACGACCATTATCGTATGCCTACTATAGCTACCATCTAAACAGTGGTGACCACCATAAGTAAATGGCAGGTTCTACAACTAATACCGTACAAGTTTCGTATTGGGAATTGGATTTCCAACGAATGATCAGGCCAAGGAACTTCCCATTGCCACATGAGAATGCCTCTGGATGGACATCCCCGAGAACCAAATCGGATCTCTACCAACACAAGGCCGGGTTACCCCTAACTGAGTAACAACTGACCGAATATGCCATCCCCCGGTCCTTTGGGACCTTTTCACCGAGCGCTCGTAATCAATTCACACAATCATAACAAAGTGTTTTCAACATGAGTAAGTATCTGGGCTCCATACCATGATACCACCCTTTTCCAGAAGGAAATGGACACATCCTAAAGGGTGCTACCCCTCATAACCTTGCTGCTTCTTTCCTGTTTTGACCATTCACGGGGTGTGAGGCTCGACGAAGTCACGTCCACAAAAACATACTTTATACAAAAGCCATGCTTTGGGTCAACAAATGATCAACACAATGATCACAAGGATAGACGATCAAATAAACGATCCTATCACAAACAATCAACACAATGATCATTTCAGCATCACTCAGCATGTCACATTACCAAATTGGGAATATATCGCTGATAACATTCAACTACATAACCTCTGAGCTCGTACGTCTCAGAGAAGGGTGTTAAGCTAAAAGAATAAATTCTCCGCCACCAACAGAAATATATTTGAAAGAAATCGGCTTTATATCTCAACTTGTAATGTCAGACATACAATCCATACAAGTCTGTTCCGGGCTCGAACAAAACCGAAGGCACTTACAAAGAAGTCCTTGCAATCCGAATATCCACAATCCTGATCGGATTCCCCATCACATATGGAGAACTCTATACCGGAGCAACTCGATGCAGAGTCAATCGACAGGTCATCCTATCGCTCTCGCAAATATCCGGTCTTCAACACCGATCTTCAATGCAATTCATAACGACGTATCACATATTCGGAATGGGTTATACGACCCTATGGTCCTTTCCCGGTTAACCCGAATAGTGAGCGCTTATTCAAAAATAAGTGTAGCATTCACATTCAAACAAATCACATCAAATACCCATTCAAAGGGAAATACTGATAGTCGGTTATTGAACTATCAATGGATATGCACACATCACCAGATTCCAAATAATTTTCCAAATTATTTACTTTCCAAAATATCTTTACAAGATATATAATTTCAACACTTCAAAAATAAATCAATATTTATTTTTCTAAACCAATTCCACTTTTCATTTATAAATTCCATAATGAATTTATATCCTCAAATATTCATGCATATACGATTTCAATTATCCATTTTCAATTTATCTTCAAAAAGATAAATTCTAATTATTCACTTCATATTGGAAAACAATTCCATACTTATTAAAAATAAGTAATTCACAAATCTTTTTATTTTCAACACTTAGAAAATATTCAATATACTTAAATCGAGATTAAGTATATATTTCATTCTATTAAGGAAATCATTCTCTTAACATATTTATTTGGGCCAAAACGAATGTTACGTAAAACATCGTTACGACAACCCAAAATCACTAGTATAGGGATTCGAAATTAAAATAGATATATAAATCCCAATACTATACAAAACATTTCCTTTCGGAAATCATTTACTATAACAACAGTGTTATAGTCCACTATTTCCTTTTATTTCTCGAAACATCTATTTCAACAATAAATGTTGAAATCTATGGTTTCGAATCTCAACACCTTTTTAAAACATCGTTAGATCGTTTTAATTCTATTTAAAACATTCACATTCAAACCATTTTCTTTAACGTGTTATTCACTATTCAAAAATGTGAATAAACTTCATTAAGAAATCTCATCCTTTTATTCTTTTTAATTCAAAGGATTATTCACTATTCAAAAATGTGAATATAACTCCTTTAATAGGTTCCAACAATTTTCTTATCAAAATAAGTCATTTGCGAATTTATAAAACATCGTTTATAAATTCCATTTCTATTTATTTATAAAAACTTCCTTTTTATAAATTCTTTTATTAACCTATTCCAGTTTATAACTCAATTATAACTCAAAGTTCATATTATAAGTTAAGTGCTTATGATCTATTTGTTTGCAAAAATCGTTCCTTTGAACTTCATAATTATAAATCTTATAACCTATAAGATTCAATTATTCACCCAAATCTATTCCTCCATTAACTTCACCAATTTATAAATCTTACTATTTATAAATTTTATTTATAACTTCACGGTTTATAATTCTATAAATTTCATTCATTTATGAAATTCATTTTCACTTCATTCAAACACTTATAAAAACTCGTTTTATAATGTCCATATTTCAATTTATAAATATCCATTTATAAATCTCTTAATATAAATCAAATTATATTATTCTTTAAAACGTCTTTAAATTCCTTTAAAAACTTCACCATTTTGATTTATAAAATAATCAAATTTTATAAATCCTATATTTAAACTTTTTATAGCAAGTTCAGAATCCCAATTTAAACTCTTCATAAAGTCATTAATTCCTTATTTTCAAAAATCAGCTTTTAACTATATTTCTTAAAAATCATAATTTTTATAACTTTAAAAATTATAATGTTTATTTATTCAAAATGGATCAATTCTAAAAATATAGTATATTTTCAAAAATCACTTTAAAAATCATTTTAAAATCCCAAAATCTGGGTCCAATGATGCTACACACCAAATAGTCAATCACGACAACAACGATATCATATATCAATATGATAATCCATCAAATATCGAAATATCTGAAATCAAATAAATACTGTTGAGGAATCCAGTTGGATCCCTCCAACCTGTTTTCCTGCATCCAAAAACATTAGCACAATACCAATTTCGCTCCAGTACGAAATTATCGCGGTATATGTTTTTAATAAATATTATCCGCTTACTAACGGCGTAATAGGGTCTCATCCGCTAAAAAATACGGGAAATCAATCAACTCCAATATATACATATGCCAATATATATATATTGATATTATATATAATACCAATTTCACTGTTTATGAAATATTCGCGGTATATGTTTTTAATAAATAACATCCGCTTACTAACGGCGTATAATGTCTATTTTAACAATCAATAGATAACAATCATCATTCAAACATACATTCAAATATTTTAAATCTAACTATTTAAAATAAAATCGAAACTGATTCGATTGAGTGAGAAGTTCTCACCTTGATTTTAATTTCCGTTTTAGCGATTTATTTCGAATAAAATTAAACGGACGTTTAATTTTACCCAAAATTCTCACTAACTCCAAACGACTCCAATCCAACTCCATCGCGTAGTGCTCGTCCATACGATTCCAACGCAACTGGTTTCGCGCGTTTTCGACCTCGTATGAAAAAGTTATGTATTTTACAAGTTTATACACGATTTATACAACATTTTATAACATAAATTTTAAAATTTATAACCTAACAGATCTGGACCCTTGATTTCAAAATTTCCAAATCCTGGCCGCAAGCATCTTCTTCCCCATGCGCGTGCGTTTTGCTTCAGGAAACATGAACCCATCGCCAACATCCTAGGGCTTAAGGCCGCATACAACACGATCCACTAGAGATCGATCAGACAACGCCAAATTGAAGCCTATCACCTAAGCCACCATCGACCAGAAGAGCTTCGAGCTCGGTCATGATCTCGGCCCAAAAACGCGTATAACACGTACGAACTCGAACGACCCTGGCCATCGATCCACAGCTCCGTTTAACATCATCACCGTTCAATCTCCCCGTCTCGATATGCTCTACGTTTTGTTAGTTGGAGCCTTCATCTAATTTCGCCTAGATTGGGAGGAAAACGTGGAGGAAGAAGGTGAACTGCTGGCCGTTCAGCATATGGGAGGTGGCGGCTACATTAAAATTAGGGTTAGGTTTTATAATTTTCTAAAATTATGAAAGGTAGGGGCTATTTATAAGGAACCGACGAAACACTATTCATTTCGGAAATTTCGAACTCCGATTTAGACGCCGTAACCAGCGTTTCTAAGGTTTACCCCGCGTTCCGGACACAATGGAATAGGTTTCGAAAGCTAATTCGGACATCTGTGCGAGTTATGGCTGCCAACGCTCAATTTAAATTAAACCGATTTAAATCGATTTCCAGGCGTTTTAATTCGTACAGGGCAAACGGTAAATCCAATTGACTTGAAATTTGAAACCTTACAATAATATCACATTACGGATCCGATGAAATTGGGTTCGTCGAAATCCGAGACTTTTTGAAAAATGGCTATTTTGACTCGCCAAATTTAAATTAAAAACAATTCAATACGTTTCGAGCTGCCACGATCAAACGATAGCTCCGATTGACACGAAAATTGAAATCCGGTAATAACTAACTATTACGGATCCAATGGAACTAGTTTCGTTCAATTCTGAGACTGTTCAAAAATTGACTATTTTCACTAGTCGATTTAATTATTAAAATATTCAATTTTCACAAATTAACTTTTAATTCGATTTTAAAAGTTCTAAAATATCATTCTAACTCCAATATGATAAAATAAAATTTTACAAATCATTTTCAACCATATTTAACCCTATTTTCAATTATTTCCATAATTTAACGTATTAAATTATCGATTTAATTATCCAATTAAATCCAATAATTCAAAATAAAATTTATTTGACTTATAAATTCACTTATTAATATTTAAAATTAATTAAATATTAAAATTTTAATTAATAAAAATTCTGGGTCGTTACAGAAGAAGAAGAGAAACATCAACTCACATTCGCAGCGAATAAAATATAATAATAAATAACAGTTTACAGAAGTATACTATATTAGTTAATTACATTTAATATACATCAGAGTTACACATATATACAGACACTGGACATATACAAATCATGTCTCAGATACACAATAATATACTACAGCGGAAATACTCTATACGTTATAGCCATCCAGCCCGCCTCCTGAGCTCCAGAACGTACCTACCTGAAAATCTATAATACTCGGTCTGACCCGAGCATTACATATTAGTAACACCCGGGTCAGGCTGGAAACCAGCGTGAGTAAACCCATCCAACATGGAATACAAAAGTAAACATCTCATATAAACCCGGGGTACTTATATCAATTTTACAACTTCATAAGTTACTATAGACATCACTTGTTTCACAAAGCAATTTCTAAGTGCCAGAACTTAGATTATATGGTCCAATTCACTTAAATCATTCCTTTACACCCTATTGATTTCACACATCAATTTACAAGAATCGGAACGGTTTCAGGTATTAACTATTACCCGACTCCGGTCTCTTCGAACTCAGTTCACAAATTATTCAAGTGAAATATAATTCAATTTTAAATAAAGGATATTCCCTTTACTTAGCAATTCCTCATAGATAAATAAACACATTATTATTGCCCACCCAACACATCAGATCACGAACCATTTCATATCAGGGGTATCAATCAGTTCAGGGCTTTAAATTATCATTTAATCATACTTTAGCAAGATAAATCAATCACACCATCTCGAATAAACCCAATTAGCCATAATTGAATTAAATCAATGGCATTAAGTCATGCTTGTTTATTTATTTCCAACCCAATTGTTTAATCATTCCATAATCATTCATCTTAATTAATCCTCCTTGATTAATTATTTTCTAATTACATTAAGGTAATAAACTCCTAATTAATTACACAAATTAATTATCCTTAAACAATTTCATTCATTAACCAATCCTGATTATCACATTAGTAATTAACTTCCCTTAATTACTTATATTCATTAAATCAACTCTTTGATTAATTTCATTAATTACTCTTGTAATTACATTGAGTAATTATCTCTTAGTTACTTATCCATAAATAGTTATCCTTCAATTTCTTCCCAATAGGTAATTTCCTTTTTTTATTAATTACATCCAGTCATTATTCATTCATTGCTCCGTAAAGAAATTTCACCTTATTGATTTAGTAATTATACTTAAATCCACATCAAATGATTATCTTTACCTAAATAAATTGATTAAAATTTACCATATTAACTTAATTAATTATACTGAGTAATTAATTTCCTTAAATTACTTTATTGAGTAATTTTTATAATATATCTTCCTTAAACATTAAGTAAATAACCTCTTCCTAATTATTTCTTAATTATCTTTGTAGTCTATAAATTATTTTTATTAATTATCACTTAGCTTAGAACTTGTCAGCTTTACTTACTAAATAAATTCTACACTTTGTTTAACCAAACAACTTGAGAAATTAGGCTAATTACTAGAAAAATGGAACCCGTGGAAAACGCTGGGTGATTCGAGCAACTCGAGTTCCTCTCATTTCTTTCCCAGCCCCACTCTCTTCCTCATACCTTCTCCTTCTTCTCCCTGATTCCTTTCTTCCTCTTTGTTTTATATTTTGTTAAAGTTAAAGCCCTAATCAAAACTGGAACAAGAATTTGCATAAACACGAGTCTCGACCATGCGTTCAATCCCCTAAGACTCGAGAACAACAGAGTAACCAGCCCCCCCATCTTTCCACTGACATGCTGATCAGCCGTGCACGTGCACGGAGCGGCGAGCCTCTCTGGCGATTAAGAAAACCTCCACCAAATCACAAATCACCTCGACTTCGATTACGTAGCATTGAGCGACTCCACTTCTTCGTCAAGAAAAATCGAGCGAAGCTCGAGAAACTCCAACCTAGTCACTATCCACGATCTCACCCCATAGACGCAACTCCGACAATCTGAAAGCTAACGCCGCCGGCCACGTCTCCGACTCACTCTCAACTATCTCCTTCTAGGAATTCGTGAAACTCGATGCACGAGAGGAAGCGCGGCGACCCCAAATTCAAACAACATAAAAACTAGGTTTACAGAAGAAAAATCGACGCCGTCGTCGCTTCCGTGGATGATACCACCACCGGTCATTTTTCCTACGACCATCGCAGGCTCCTCCACTTCCTCGTGTAACCTGACCACCCCCATCTCCTTCGATCGCCTGAATTTGGCCGAAAACCCCTTTTTGTTCATCTACGAATTTCTCTTTGAATACTTAATGAAAAATTACCAACTTTGATTTAAAAATCCTATCTTTTGATAACAATTCAAGCTATATAATTTAATTCAAGTTTCCTGACATTCAGAAATATCATAAAGTTAAGTTTCCCTTAAAAAAATGAATTTTGCAGTTGCTACCAAACAATATTCTACTTGAAAAATATTTTCAGATCTCAATCACATATAAACCAACTTGTTTTGTTTAAACTTCAAAGTCCAATAATGATTAAATGAAGTGATTGTTGACTTCTATGTTGATTTTCTATTCTAAAACCCAAACAGAGGACAAGTAATACACAGCATATATATGTGTGTGACAGAGACAAATCTGGAATGATACTCAACCAAGCACTCTCAAATCATACCATACATACACGATTTAAGTTTAACTTCAATCTTAAGAACAGGTTGTTTACTCACCTAGAAACAATCTGAACTAGGAACAACTTCCAGATTGAAGCACTGCAGTTTGAATTCTTGAAAGCCTCCCAGCTTTGTTGTTGATTTTGTTTGAGTTTATAAGGTAAAGATGTTTATTTTATTATTATTTTCTCAGGTTTGCTTCTAAGTTTTTTGTAAACGAACTGATAATATGATGTGTGTGTATATAGAAACATCTCTAGACAAAATAGTGTCTTCTAGTACAAGCTTCAACTTGTATTAATCAGATTTGGTTTTGTTGAATTACTGTAAATGAAAGTGATATTGCAAAAGTTCGGCTAAACATATATTTGTACCGAGATATTTCTTTTGTAGATTGGAAATGACATATGTGTGCTAGCATTTAATGAACATGTCTTCATATATGTTTACAATATTATGGTTTGCTGATATTAGTATTTATGTACAAAGATATTTTGAATATGATATGAATAATTTGCCTCTTTGCATTGGTTATACAGCACTTACGTATCTTACACAGCAACACTTATGTTATTATTAGCATAGCTCCTTAATTTTATTTCTTTGCTTACCTTCTTTGAACAAACAAACTACCTTTGGGGCTGAAGTGATTTTGATTTATGCTTAAGAATATATAGCATTAATTGCTTATGTTCCCATTTTTATTTTACATATAATCCTATTGATGTTTGTAAGTACATCTTTGTTTTATTTTAACTTTACACATTTGTATTTTATTTTTATCCTATACTTTTAAATTTACAGTTTATATTGTATGCTCGCTTATTCGTTGACTATCAATGTTTAAATTGGATTCATAAGTTTGACTTACTTATATTTATATTTTATATTGATAGAATTTGGTTTGACTTCAATCTTATGATCTATATATAATATTTACCGAATGTAAACAAAGTAAAGTATTTTAATTCAATTATATAAGATAAGTTTTTCTGTAAATACTATTGAGATATGTTATTCTAAATTTCCAGAATCAAATTTTTTTTTAATACAAATCCATACAAATAAATGACAATTATTCCAAAAGCCATATTCATTTTAAAATGATAAGATTTTTTTTATTTAAATTACATTAAATATTTATTAAATAATAGGGCCAAAATTCAGGGTCGTCACAGAAACGATGGTAGGCATGTGGATAAACGTGGAGTAGAGTTGGGGGAACGTAAGATAACTGTATGCAGTTGAAAGCAAAAGAGGAGGAGAGTTAGGGGGACAGAAGATAACGGAAAGTTTGTTCAAAATAACGGAAGTTAAAAACTTTGATTAGGTGGATAATTTAGCAGCGTCTGATATTGTGACGCCCCACCTCTATGCTCGCAATAACAAAGAGTATTAAAAGAAATACTGTCTGTTATCACGAAGAATAAGGCTGGATAGGAGCGGCCATCCGTAGTTAGGCCTTACACTAGTATTGGTTACCTCGATAGGAGTGATATATTTTTTTAATTTTTCATCCCTTATTTATTTACTCCCGTCGACATACCCAATTCCAGTATAAAACGAACTACGATGGTTTATAATAGTTTAGGACAATATATATAATAATAACACAGATAATGTAAATGCGGAACACAGATATAACAGAAAGTCTCATATATATATATAACTGATGTCAGTTGATATACATGCGATACAATACATATGATACAACTACAACTGTCGACTCTGGAAGTTACACATACAAGTATATTATCGTGAATAATATACATGAATATACAACATCCTATACTAAGACAATGACTACTCCAAAAAGTATGAAAAGTGTAACGATGCTGAATTTTTGAACAATTTAAATTGGAAATATTTAATTTATTTTAAATATTTGAATGATAATTTAAATTGAATTCCCAATATAACTATGAATTTGGCGATTAAATTTTAGAATTTAATCTATAAAAAGTTGAATAAAAGAAAATTAAATTTGACTTTGGAGTTGAAATTGAATATGGAATTTATATATTAAATTTGTATTTGAAATTCGAACTAATGATTAGAAAGATAATTTGGATTTAAAATTTTTGTTTATGTAAATTTATAAATGGATGGTTAGTTTTAAATAACATTTTTCTTTTCTTTAAAATAGAAAGGAATAAAATTTTAATCAATACAAAATAGATAAAGAAATACACATAGTTAAAAATTCAAACAACAAAATTTACAAAACAAAGTAAAGAAAATAATTATACAAAACAAATTGAATTTAAAAATAAAAAAAATAAGAAGAAAAATAAAAATATTGCAAGATCTTTGGTACACAATATATTATACTTTTCAATCAGTTTAAATTCATTTAAAAAAAATGTTAAAAAGAGGTTGTGGGCTTTAAATAATTTAATAGTGGTCCATGTGTTTTCTGGGCCGTGATAATTTACAAGGGGTAAAACCCGTCCCCATTTTCTCTTCCACACTTCGTAAAACCTAAGCAAAGAAACGAAAAAAAAAAAAAACAATGGCGGCCTGTTCCTCTCTTCCTTCGATCTGACAAAATTAGGGCTTCAATAAAAATCCACTTGAATTTGAGGGCGATGCTTCAATCTCTTCGACCCTTCACGGCTTTGACTTCAAATCGTTAGATTCCTCTGATGTTGCTCGCGTGCTCCTTGGTTGGACGAGTTCGAACATTGTTTGGCTTCATCGTCTTCTACCCCAGCTAGCAAGGTGAGTTTTTTCCTCACGATTAATATTTATTCAAGTTTTTAGATTTGTTTGAATTGGGTGTTTGGTTGCACGCTATGATTTGGGGGTTATTTGTTATCATTTCCTCTGATAATTTAATCTAAACTGATATGAACAGATAAGTCTCTGCATGTTTGTTTTGTTGGGTGTTATTTGCTATCATTTGCTCGATTGCTTGAATTTAAACTGATAAGAACAGATGCTATTTGTAATTTATTTTTAAATTGATAAGAACAGATGCTATTAAAAACTTGACTTGCTATGTTTTTCTGCATGTGATGGGTCTTTGAATCTGGTTGTGGAAAACTTTGTTTACATGTGCTTGTTTGAACATCAGTGCATATGTGATGTATGTATGTGTCTGTAAATAAATTTTTCCTCCAGTTTGAAATGCCTGTGAGTAAACCATGCCTCCCTCTTATCAGTGTTGCTATGTGTATGTTGAGTGATATAGGAAATGTAAATCTTGTTGCATGCAAGAAATTTGAATGCTTGTATAATTGTGAATAGCCTTTGCATGTGAATTAATGGCTATGCTTGTGTTTATATTTGCTTGGAAATGTTGTTTTGACCTTGGACTGCAACTTGAAATTGAATCTGATCCACTACTTAATCCCAGTTTTTGATCACATTCCCTCAGGTCAAAAATAATGGGATTAATTATGTTTTTAATTGCTTCAAGATTTCTTTAAATTTTAATTAGGGGTTTTACTTGAATCACCTGAGGGGTGAAGCAGAGCCTGTATATTGAATTTTGAACTGCTTTAGCTTTTTTTTGAATTGAAACTTGTTGAAGCCATTTGATTTGATTATTAACTTGCATGTTTCTGATTCTTGTTTACTTGCTATCATACATAATTTAAGAAGTTTGAATCTCTGTTTTGAAATGAGAGAAAGTATAGAGTTAATCTCTGTTTAAAACTTAAGTTATAAATTTAACTTGTTTGTTTCATTTAAAAGTTAAATTTAAAATGTCTTTCAAATAAGAAAATCAAAACAGTGATATTTGAAAACTACATTGTTCTTTTCTTTTTAAGTAAGTAACCATAAAATTTATAAGTTGTTTTAAAATTTATTTGTGCATTGTTGTGCTGTGTCTTCGAGCTGCTGTGTTGATCACTGATGCATGGTTTTCATTTTGCTTCACTTGTGTACACTTGCACCTGTACTTGGTCATAATTGACTGTTGACACTTGCATGCATTTCTGTTGGACTTGATCATGGCTTCCTCTGTTGTATACATGTCCACTGCAGTTTCCTCATTGATGCATTTGGACTTGACTGTTGCACTTGTAGTTGCATTCCATTCTGTTGCATTTGACTTAGTGTTTCTGGTCTGCATACTATTCAGTGCTTCATTGTTGCATTATGTTGGTATAACTGTATGCATTTGGTTTTATAATAAATGATCGTGAATTGAGATAATAATTTTGTGTTTCCATGGTTGCAAATTTATAGTTCATCCTCTGTTAACAGTGCTCACTGTAAATTAACCGCACCCTTGAAATTGGTTACGCACCCATATTGGTAGTTACCTTGACTGTGCTTCATCCCTTACCTGTTGAATTTTCCATAATCTTTTGCCTTGACTCTGTTCATCCTTCACTGCCTGTTGCTGTGAAAATAAGTCACGATTGCCTTGAAAATCTGTTCGCATAATACCCTATAGCCATGGGAATTTGTATATATTTCACTGTTGGTTCCATTTGTTTTGGAAATTTCAAGTACACACCTCAAATTGCCTGATACGTCCCTTGTTTCTTTTGGAATTGTCATGCCTTACATTGCCCTGTTGCATTTAATTGCTATGTCCTACATCAGCATGTTGCTTTGGTGAGTCACGTTCCCTACCTTATTGTGATGAATGGTTATGTACAAGACCATAATGCAATTGAACACATTAATTTGGGCTTAAGTGCAAAGTTTTTATTTTGTGAATGGTAGCAAATTTTGCTGTTTTAACACTGATGCAATGATCTTTGCCTGTAGCTTAACCTATAGCTTAAAGTGGTCACATATATTTTTGCTTTTGCATTTATTGCTTGCGTTCTGACATAGATAGTGTTTTATTTTGCTTTGTCCTTTTGCTTTGGTACAAAGCCACTTTGCCATGGAAGGGAATATGGATGTGTGCTGTCATGTTTGTTATATTATATAGCTTATTATCTAGTACTTGTACATGCTTATTTTAAAGGCCTAGCACCTTTTCTTTTGTTTTTAAAACATCAGCTGTTCTTTGCACTTGTGTGTGTATTAGAATTTGAGCTAGTACGTATGGACATATATTATCATAGTTTTACTTGACAACTACTAGTTTAAAGTTATGTTAAAACTTGGATGCGCATATTTTTTCCAAATATGAGTGTATATATATATTTCAAAGTTTCATGTATTTACTTCCAATTTTAGTGTTTTACATTGCCTGTTTTCGAAATATAGATTTATTGCTTGATTTTTAGGCCCCAAGCAACATAGCTTAACTTGCCAATCATTTTAAATAAAAAAAAGTATTTTTATGGTTATTAAAGTATGATAGTAAGTGTAAAATTAAATTGTTTCAAACAGTTGTTGTAAACACCATCTTGATTGCTGCTGTGTTGTGTAGTAGCTGCGGTCTCTGTTGTTGTAGCATGCATTGCTGTGAGTTGAGTTGTCTGCACCTTGTATGTTGCTGCATTGGTGCATTGGGTTTGTCTCAGCCTTGAACCTTTGTAATTGTTCCAGTCTTCATGTTCACATATGCCTTCTCATTCACTGTTGCCTGGTCTAGTCTTGAATGCATTCTCTAGCCCCATCTTGACTTGGGGTTTAATGTCTTACTGTTACCATATTTGAGTGTTGCCTCTGACCTGATGGCTTGGTTTCCATTGTCCACACATGTTCATGCTTTACTGCTGTTACTATTTTATTCAGTTCATTGCAAACTTATTTACTTGAATAAAGATTAATCCTGACTCGAGTGTTTTTGTGTTTTGCATAAAACGCTCGGGTCAGACCGAGTATTTTTGCAGCTTGGAGTTTTTTCTCGCAGCGAAGTTAGAGAGAAGGGAAAGCACTTCAATAAAGCTTTTCAGAAAAATTTTCTTGTACTTTAAAAAGATATATGTATATTCCGCTGTATTAAATGTAATTCATTGTATAACTCTGATATTTGTATATAAAAGAAAAAATTCATTTATAAAATATATTATTGTTTCTATAATTCTGTGATTGATTCTGTTTAAATGTTATAAACTAAATAACAATCCGTCATTTTGAACGTTTCTAGTTGGTTTAATTACCGACTAGAGGCGGTCAGAGCGGCGGGTCGTTACAGAAAAGGCTTCATAGCTCTAGCAGCAACCCAAAGTAAGATATCAATAACCTGTAAATACTCGGTCTGACCCGAGTATTAAATTCAAGAGAAAATAATACACGGGTCAGTCTAATTCAACTCAGTTATTAGTGCACAAAAGCAATAATAATTAAATATGAATAGACGATAGTCACAATAAATTCCATCTATCCAACCCTTCTAGAAGAGAATCGGATAACGGTAAATATATAGTGTTAAACAACAAATCAGCAGATTCAAATCATCAACAGAGATAAATGAAAAGATCATCAATGAAGATAATTTAGAAAACATCAAAATTTCCTAATTGGCAATTAACAAAAAAAATCTAATTATTAAATAAATAATTAGAAACTCAGAATCTAATTATCAAATAGATAATTAGACAACAACAAATTGATCGAATCAAATCAAAACAAAGATAATTTCAAAATATTGAATCGAACACAGAAACAATTCAGCAATTGGAATATCACTTAAAACTTCAATTACTTATTGGCTGCAGTACACGCTAACGTGTACTGCCTCGCCAATACGGCATATGAAATACACAAAGGATCAGGAAATACATAATGAAAGATCACAAACGTACACTAGGTCAAACCCGGAATACCGGATTCAACTCAAGTGTAATTAGATAAACAAATCCAATCGCATCAATGCGATGCAAGCCAAGAAGAGAACCTGCATAAATGAATACAAGGGCACTGCAACCAAAAACTGCAGCCACCACAAGATCCCACATGAAGCCACTTAAAACTGTCGAGCATAAATTCAAACACAACCGAACAGTGCAGGAGTATGATAACACAACCCATCAGTTGAAACAGCAACTATGAAATGAATATAATAAAATATATACAACTGCTCCAAGGAATGGCACATGTATGCTACAGTTCTGAACCCACAAAGGCAGTGACAACACAGAAAAATGACGAGGCAGCGTGAATTATGTAACCTGAACATCTCAATGACTACAATGACCAAGTGCACAAAGGCATTGGTACAAACTTACGTGAAGACAGCCGAGTGAAGGTGAGAGCACCAAAAGTATGGCACCACAGCACACGACAGTAATGAGTCGAGTGGATGCAACATGAACCAACAATGTGAAAAAGGCTCGAACACGTGTTAGTACACAAATCAGACTACAATGAACTAATGGACAGAACAAGGGCAGCTAGTATGGCTGAGAATTGATACAAGAGACTACATGAAATACATGAAGGCCATGCTCAAACAACTGCAACAATGTACAGTGAAGTGAAGTGGGTAGTGTACTCAATACAACGTGAAGTGCTGCAGTGTAGAAGGCTACTGCACCCAGAACATGGCAACAAATGAAATAGTGCAACAACAATGGTTCAACACTATGCGAATATGATCATACTTATATGCAACAGTAAACTGAAGTGGATAGCATGTCTCAAGCAACAGTAAAATGAGTTGGATAGCATGTCTCAAGCAATGGACAGTACGACCAAAACTCAGGTTGCAATGAATCAAATAGGAATTGCAACAACGGGAAGTGGCGGTCATGCCAATGTCACCAAGTAAAGTCAGGAGGAAGGCTTTACTGTTTTGGGATCAAATGCATAATGGCCGAAGCCACAATGTAGTAATGTGAATGGACAAGATTCAAGTATAATACTCATGTCAACAGAGTTTAATGCAACATGAAGCTACAAACCAACTAGTATGTATACAACTAGACCACACTGAAATTACAATTCAACTTAATTTAAATCAAGTGCACAGAACAACATTGTGACCACAATGAACACACTTAAGGCAGCGCGTAATTCAAGTGAAAGACTGCAGTACTGTGGTCAAAACCAAATAAACATACGAATTCCAAAATCATATATCAACAGTTTCGAACTAAATAAAGACCGTAGTCAACATTAAAGAAAATTGCAAAATCAAGTAGATTCTCCTCCAAAAGTATTTTCACAAAAATCAAGTTTGCAGTCGAAAAACAAGTGCAGGCCTAAGCCAATGCCGAAGTCATAGAAATCCACTAACCAAAACTGTGAAGCTTGTAATAACAAAATATTTGAAGTGTATGTAATGCTCAAGTACAAGCCGATGCCAAATCAAATTTAAATAGCCAATGCCGAAGTTCAATTTGTAAACAAATCAAAGCCGTGAACCACTGACCGGAGTCGTGGAATAACAAAGTGGTGCATCAAGTCAAGCTTAATGTCACACATGAAATATTTTCACAAAAATCAACTTAACCCATTCAAGTGACCAGCCAATAGAAATCTAAATCGAAACAGTGATACTCAAGAAATACGAACAAGGTCAAACTCAAAAAGTCGAACAACATCTACATCGCAAAATCAAGCAGCTCAAGTCAATCAAGTGTTCAAAACCAAGCTAAATTAAAGCCTCAAAAGTCATCAACATTCAAATGAAATTAGTCGAAGTGCGAGTTGAAGAAGATGTGAGTGAAAAAGTTCACTCACCTTAGATTTGAAGGACCCAACCCAATCGAAGCCGAAGGCATCTCCTCTTGCTCGCCTCTGCACGGTGTCCAAACGAAGCAAAGACGAACTCGAATCAGGTGGAGGCGCTCAACGATTTGAAGCGATTGAGAGATCAACTGAGGAAAGCCACGAATCTTTGAAGTCGCCGTGAATTTTTCCTTTGTATGCTTTTGTTGGCGATGCGAAAATAATTGGAGGAGGAACGAACGAACGAATTTTGAGGCCGCCATTTTTTCTCTCGTTTGTTTTGATTTAGGGTTTTTGAAGAAATTGAATACCAAGCCCCCACTAATTCGTTCGTATGTTTGCCTTAGGGTTTGAACAAAGAGGAAATCAAAATGAATCGGGTTTGATAACAATCTAGGATCAAACGAATGAAACATGGCCTAATTTTTAAACCGAAGCCCGCAAAATACTTAACAATTCTCAAAAGAATTTCAGGCGATTCAAAACTCCCAATTGTAATAAACCAACAGACTAATCGTTTAATGATGATTATAAAATGGTGCAAAACCCTGATTTGTTACAGACTCCCCTCCTTATAAAAATTGCGTCTCCGCAATTTTCATAATTAGGGTCGTCAATAACAATTATCTTTCTAACATAAACTGGTTAAGCTAGAAAAATGAAAGTCGGGAATACAAACGCCAAAGAATCTTTTAATTTCACAAAAGAAATTCACAAATTCTCAACAAAAATCTAACTATCAAATAGATAATCAGAAAACAACAGAACTGAATGAATGCAATTATCAGCAATATTCAATTAGTAATTAAATAATTAGAATACAGAAATCACAAAACAGCAATATCTAATTATCGATACGATAATTAGAAAATAGCAAAATCTAATTATCAACAAAGATAATTAGAAAACACAAAATTCGCAAATCGCAAACTGCCAATATATAGTTATTCAACAGATAAATAGAAAACACGAACTTCAAAGTCAGCAAACTCTAACTATCAACAGAGATGGATAGAAACAAAAATTCAATATAATCAACATAATCTAGAATCAATCAGAGATTAGAAAATCTTATAATCAGCAAAATTAGCAATTACCTAATTATCAAGACGATAATCAGAAATCTCAGATCAAAAAATATTTAATTATCTCAAGCAATAATCAAATTTCAAATCAACAATTATTCAATTATCAAAAACGATAATCAAATCAACAATTATCCGATTATCAAAAACGATAATCAGAACTCATATCAACAAATATTTGATTATCAAAAACGATAATCAAATCTCAAATCAACAAGTATTCAATTATCACAATCGATAATCAAATTTCAAATCAACAAATATTTAATTATCACAAGCGATAATAAAATTTCAATTCAACAAATATTTGATTATCTCAAGCGATAATCAAATTTCAATTCAACAAATATTTGATTATCTCAAGCGATAATCAAATTTCAATTCAACAAATATTTGATTATCTCAAGCGATAATCAAATTTCAATTCAACAATTATTGATTACCTCAAACGATAATCAGAAACAACAATTATTCAATTATCAAAAACGATAATCAAATCAACAAATATCCAATTATCAAAAACGATAATCAGAACTCATATCAACAAATATTCGATTATTAAAAACGATAATCAAATCTCAAATCAACAAGTATTCAATTATCGCAATCGATAATCAAATTTCAAATCAACAAATATTCAATTATCACAAGCGATAATAAAATTTCAATTCAACAAATATTTGATTATCTCAAGCGATAATCAAATTTCAATTCAACAAATATTTGATTATCTCAAGCGATAATCAAATTTCAATTCAACAAATATTTGATTACCTCAAGCGATAATCAGAAACAACAATTATTCAATTATCAAAAACGATAATCAAATCAACAAATATCTGATTATCAAATACGATAATCAGAACTCATATCAACAAAAATCCAATTACCTGCAGATAATTGGAAACAACAAATATCTAGAAATCAATTAAGATAATCTTGAAAATCAACATAAAAGGTTGGATCGATCCCATCAGATGGTGAGTTTTAGCTACGCCGCACGTGCATCAACAAATGGCCGAAGCCTACCAAGTACCCAACATAATTTTTGGCGCCCAACAAGTGACCCGGAGGTCCAACAAATGACCCGAAGGTCTGGTACTGGTATTGACCCGAAGGTCCAACAAATGACCCAAAGGTCCAACATAGTGGCACGAAAGCACACGAAAATCATAATATATTCAATTAACGAGTCCGGAATTAACCGAAATAGCAAACGCACATGTCCCATACCACGTGTTTTACTAAATCGTTTGATTCTCTTCATCGTTTCCTTGAACGTGTAAAATCATCAAAATCATCAAACAGCAAATGTTTCAATTAACGAGTCCGGAATTAACCGAAATAGTAAAAGTATGGTTCCATACTCCGCACTTTTGCTAAATCGTTTAAATCTCTTCATCGTTTCCTCGAAAGTGCAAAATTGTGTATTCAAAAATAACAATTCACATTCTCAAACATACAAGTTCGGAATTAAGCGAATCAGTAAAAGAAAGGGGTCATAATCCTCGATTTTGCTGAAATGTTTAAATCACTTTCTCATTCTTCTGAAAGCGCAAACTATAAAAATTCTAAAAACAATTTTTTTTTTAAAGTAAATAATTTACATTCTCAAACGAACAAGTCCGGAATTAAGCGAATCGGTAAAAGAAAGGGTTCATAGTCCTCGATTTTGCTGAATCGTTTAAATCGCCTCCTCATTCTTATGAAAGCGCGAACTATAAAAATTTTGAAAAACAATTTTAATTTTTAAAACAATTTGCAAATCCGTGATGAAACAGCAACATTAGTGACAATTTCAATAAGAAAATTGTACTTCTCAAAACACCGTAGAAACGGATCTCAAAATCAGCATTGCGGGATAACCGCTTGAAAATCCACTTTAAAATATGACGGTTACTGAAGTCAAAGCGACAGTAATTTTTAAACATCAAAATCTCATCAAAATAATTCGCATCAAAATATAATACCAGTGAATTTTCATTCATTTAAAAATGTCAACAAAATACCGCGCTTCAAAAATATAGCATTGGTGTAAAAATCCCGTTATAATAATAACGGCAACAAAATACGTTAAAACCAAACATCGGTTCAACGTAAAATTAATGCAGTAACGTGCAACATAAATTTGCACGTATACCGCAAAAAGAACAAAGAAATCATTCAAATATATCTTCAATGAAGATAATTTAAAACAACAGAAATCTCAACAAAAATCACATAACTGCAGTCATTTCGAATCCTCAAATCAGATTCGAAATTTTTAAAGAAAACAAATTAAACACAGCTATGTAAACAACAAATGAAATTCATTTCAATTTCATAATTTGATTTTCAAATCAAAAAGGTTATCAGCCGTACTCAGCGAAGACAGTTTCACTGTTTCCGCTTCGCACTCTGATAAACAGTCACAAATCAAACAAATCAACAAAACACAATTTCACTTTTATTTTTAAATAAAGATATTTAAAAATTTCAACATATTTTCAAAACTTCAGTTTTGACTCAAAGCACAAATAAAACATCGACTAATAGTTGTAACACATGTTCCATCTAAGTTATGTTTTATATTATGTCCATAAACCCCAAGCTCTGATACCAACGGTGACGCCCCACCTCTATGCTCGCAATAACAAAGAGTATTAAAAGAAATACTGTCTGCTATCATAAAGAATAAGGCTGGATAGGAGCGGTCATCCGTAGTTAGGCCTTACACTAGTATTGGTTACCTCGATAGGAGTGATATATATTTTTAATTTTTCATCCCTTATTTATTTACTCCCATCGACATACCCAATTCCAGTATAAAACAAACTACGATGGTTCATAATAGTTTAGGACAATATATATAATAATAACACAGATAATGTAAATACGGAACACAGATATAACAGAAAGTCTCATATATATATATAACTGATGTCAGTTGATATACATGTGGTACAATACATATGATACAACTACAACTGTCGACTCTGGAAGTTACATATACAAGTACATTATCGTGAATAATATACATGAATATACAACATCCTATACTAAGACAATGACTACTCCAAAAAGTATGAAAAGGCTTCATAGCTCTAGCAGCAACCCAAAGTAAGATATCAACAACCTGTAAATACTCGGTCTGACCCGAGAATTAAATTCAAGAGAAAATAATACACGGGTCAGTCTAATTCAACTCAGTTATTAGTGCACGAAAGCAATAATAATTAAATATGAATAGACGACAGTCACAATAAATTCCGTTTATCCAACCCTTCTAGAAGAGAATCGGATAACGTAAATATAACACGTAATAGTGTTAAACAACAAATCAGCAGATTCAAATCATCAACAGAGATAAATGAAAAGATCATCAATGAAGATAATTTAGAAAACATCAGATTTGCCTAATTGGCAATTAACAAAAAAAATCTAATTATTAAATAAATAATTAGAAACTCAGAATCTAATTATCAAATAGATAATTAGACAACAACAATCGAATCAAATCAAAACAAAGATAATTTCAAAATATTGAATCGAACACAGAAACAATTCAGCAATTGGAATATCACTTAAAACTTCAATTACTTATTGGCTGCAGTACACGCTAACGTGTACTGCCTCGCCAATACGGCATATGAAATACACAAAGGATCAGGATATACATAATGAAAGATCACAAACGTACACTAGGTCAAACCCGGAATACCAGATTCAACTCAAGTGTAATTAGATAAACAAATCCAATCGCATCAATGCGATGCAAGCCAAGAAGAGAACCTGCATAAATGAATACAAGGGCACTGCAACCAAAAACTGCAGCCACCACAAGATCCCACATGAAGCCACTTAAAATTGTCGAGCATAAATTCAAACACAACCGAACAGTGCAGCAATGGGTATGCCACCAAGTGAGTATGATAACACAACCCATCAGTTGAAACAGCAACTATGAAATGAATATAACAAAATATATGCAACTGCTCCAAGGAATGGCACATGTATGCTACAGTTCTGAACCCACAAGGGCAGTGACAACATAGAAAAATGACGAGGCAGCATGAATTATGTAACCTGAACATCTCAATGACTACAATGACCAAGTGCACAAAGGCATTGGTACAAACTTACGTGAAGACAGCCGAGTGAAGGTGAGAGCACCAAAAGTATGGCACCACAGCACACGACAGTAATGAGTCGAGTGGATGCAACATGAACCAACAATGTGAAAAAGACTCGAACACGTGTTAGTACACAAATCAGACTACAATGAACTAATGGACAGAACAAGGGCAGCTAGTATGGCTGAGAACTGATACAAGAGACTACATGAAATACATGAAGGCCATGCTCAAACAACTGCAACAATGTACAGTGAAGTGAAGTGGGTAGTGTACTCAATACAACGTGAAGTGCTGCAGTGTAGAAGAATACTGCACCCAGAACATGGCAACAAATGAAATAGTGCAACAACAGTGGTTCAACACTATGCGAATATGATCATACTTATATGCAACAGTAAACTGAAGTGGATAGCATGCCTCAAGCAATAGTAAAATGAGTTGGATAGCATGTCTCAAGCAATGGACAGTACGACCCAAAATCAGGTTGCAATGAATCAAATAGGAATTGCAACAACGGGAAGTGGCGGTCATGCCAATGTCACCAAGTAAAGTCAGGAGGAAGGCTTTACTGTTTTGGGATCAAATGCATAATGGCCGAAGCCACAATGTAGTAATGTGAATGGACAAGATTCAAGTATAATACTCATGTCAACAGAGTTTAATGCAACATGAAGCTACAAACCAACTAGTATGTATACAACTAGACCACACTGAAATTACAATTCAACTTAATTTAAATCAAGTGCACAGAACAACATTGTGACCACAGTGAACACACTTAAGGCAGCGCGTAATTCAAGTGAAAGACTGCAGTACTATGGTCAAAACCAAATAAACATACGAATTCCAAAATCATATATCAACAGTTTCGAACTAAATAAAGACCGTAGTCAACATTAAAGCAAATTGCAAAATCAAGTAGATTCTCCTCCAAAAGTATTTTCACAAAAATCAAGTTTGCAGTCGAAAACAACTGCAGGCCTAAGCCAATGCCGAAGTCACAGAAATCCACTAACCAAAACTGTGAAGCTTGTAATAACAAAATATTTGAAGTGTATGTAATGCTCAAGTACAAGCCGATGCCAAATCAAATTTAAATAGCCACTGCCGAAGTTCAATTTGTAAGCAAATCAAAGCCGTGAACCACTGACCAGAGTCGTGGAATAACAAAGTGGTGCATCAAGTCAAGCTTAATGTAAAACACGAAATATTTTCACAAAAATCAACTTAATCCATTCAAGTGACCAGCCAACAGAAATCTAAATCGAAACAGTGATGCTCAAGAAATACGAACAAGGTCAAACTCAGAAAGTCGAACAACATCTACATCGCAAAATCAAGCAGCTCAAGTCAATCAAGTGTTCAAAACCAACCTAAATTAAAGCCTCAAAAGTCATCAACATTCAAATGAAATTAGTCAAAGTGCGAGTTGAAGAAGATGTGAGTGAAAAAGTTCACTCACCTTAGATTTGAAGAACCCAACCCAATCGAAGCCGAAGGCATCTCCTCTTGCTCGCCTCTGCACGGTGTCCAAACAAAGCAAAGACGAACTCGAATCAGGTGGAGGCGCTCAATAATTTGAAGCGATCGAGAGATCAACTGAGGAAAGCCACGAATCTTTGAAGTCGCCATGAATTTTTCCTTTGTATGCTTTTGTTGGCGATGCGAAAATAATTGGAGGAGGAACGAACGAACGAATTTTGAGGCCGCCATTTTTTTCTCTCGTTTGTTTTGATTTAGGGTTTTTGAAGAAATTGAATACCAAGCCCCCACTAATTCGTTCGTATGTTTGCCTTAGGGTTTGAACAAAGAGGAAATCAAAATGAATCGGGTTTGATAACAATCTGGGATCAAACGAATGAAACATGGCCTAATTTTTAAATTGAAGCCCGCAAAATACTTAATAATTCTCAAAAGAATTTCAGCTGATTCAAAACTCCCAATTGTAATAAACCAACTGTGACGACCCAAACTCGATGTTCGATAAACAACACCAAATTCGCATCGCCGGAGCTTATAACAACAATTAGATGAATATAAAACAGCGGAACATAATCAATATCATAAATATCATCACAGTTACAACATCAACATAATATCCATACTACAACAGAGTACATAATACATACACTACAACTCCAAATACAACAGTGAACATATATCTAAAAAATTTCAAATGAGAGAGATGGTGACGAACTCCCAAAAGCTAACACCTGAAATCTCCAATAGCTCCTAAGATATCTCCAAGATAAGAGCTCCAAAATAATGCTACTCCAAAATACAGAAACCTGCTACTAGGCTGCCCGTGTGGAAATAATGGGCACCCAGAGTTTAGGAAAGAAAACAATAAACTCCGGATCAGTCATGGGACTGGTATGAGTAAACAAAAACAGTTGCATTTAAATAAAAACAAGATTTATAAAAGAACTTTCGGAATGCTTTTAAAAATGGAACTACCATAAGACCTCCCGCCACACACACAATGCAAACGCAGAATTGGAGGAGATTTCTTCTTATGATAGTTAAATATGCTTGGTACGAGAAAAGAAAAATTTTTTTTTGATATTATTACTAGTGCATAGTGAAGAAAACATTTCAAAAGTAGAATATTAATCTTAGCCAGCATAGGTACCATTATATTATGCCTACTATAGCTACCATATTAAATGGCAGGTTCTACAATTAAAACCGTACAGGGCTCGTATTGTTTCTTTGGATTTCCAACAAATGGTCAGGCCAAGGAACTTCCCATTGCCACATGAGAACGCCTCTGGAAGGACGTCCCCGAGAACCAAACCGGATCTCTGCCAACACAAGGCCGGGTTACCCCTAACTGGGTAACTACTGACACGAGTATGCCATCTCCCGGTCGTAACCAACCTTTAACCGGGGCCCCAGCAAAAAATCACAAAAATCATATATATATATATCTGCGATATCAACATAAGTTAAGTATCTGGGCTCCATACCATGATACCACTTCTATCCAGAAGGAAATGCACATACCCTAAGGGGTGCTACCCCCAATAACCTTGCCGCATCTTTACTGTTTCGACCATTTCGTGGTGTGAGGTCCGACGAAGTCTCGTCCACAAAGCCACGCTTTATTCAAAAGCTATGCTTTGGGTCAACAAATGATCATAGAAATGATCACCAAGATAGACGATCAAACGAATGATCCTATCACAAAATGATCAACACAATGATCATTTCACAGCAACACTCAGCATGTCACATTACCAAATTGGGAATATATTGCTGATAACCTTCAACTATATAACCTCTGAGCTCGTACGTCTCAGAGAAGGGTGTTAAGCTAAAAGAATAAATTCTCCGCCACCAACAGAAATATATTTGAAAGAAATCAGCTTTATATCTCAATTTGTAATGTCAGACATACTATCCATACAAGTCTATTCCGGGCTCGAACAGAACCGAAGGTACTTCCAAAGAAGTCCTTGCAATCCGGATATCCACAATCCTGATCGGATTCCCCATCACATATGGAGAACTCTATACCGGAGCAACTCGGTGCAGAGTCAATCGACAAGTCATCCTATCGCTCTCGCAAATACCCGGTCTTCAACACCGGTCTTCAAATGCTATCCATAACGTCGAATCACATATTCGAAATGGGTTTTATGACACAAAGGTCCTTTCCCGGCTAATTCGAATAGTGAGTGTCATATTTTAAAACATGTGGATGTCATTCACAAATATTCACAGGTTCGATGTGGGTTTCGGATAACCAACTGAAATCCGATTCCCTGTCGCATCGAGGTTTAAATGCCGTTTTACGGGCAACAGGGTTTTCACATCAATACAGAATGAATCACAATCACAATGCAGTACATGGCAATTTATATAACACAGCATCACAATCAGAATAGAAATATCAATATAGTGCACAGCGATAGTTAATCGTTTTCCAAATCAAAGTGAACGGGATTTAATAAATTAACCATATAAATATTATTTTTTCTTGATTACTTTAAATCGATGATTTATTATTTATAATTACAATTAATTAAATCTCAATTGACTATATTAATTTATTATTCCTTAATAAATTATCTTAATTATCATTTGAAAATCTGCTTTACACTTTTAAAAATTTGACTTATTGTTGCATTGAAATTGTAATGTAAATTAATTTTAATTCTTGTTTTAAATTTTATCATTTAATTAAAGGTTTAACTAATTTTATTTTAAATTTTCATTACTTAATCAAAGAGTTAACAAAATTCTAAGACATTGTTAACAAATTTAACTCAAAATAAGTTTTTTTTTTTTAACAAATCTGCGTTTGTTTAACTTGCAAATGCCAAAGTTTTTATCTAACAATTGTTAACTTGAAATTTGTTTTGGGCTAAACCCAAATACGCAAGCAAACCCGATTAAACAGAGTTCTTTCAGCCTTCTTCCCTGAGTCATCTCCTTTCCCTCTCGTTCTCTCTTCCACTTTTTTTTTATACTGAAGTAACAAAATCACGGTCCCAAACCAATTCGAACAAATCGATTCATTATACCCGAGCCAGAAGCGATAACCCCTATCCTTTCGAAAACGACTCGAAGAAAAATTAAAGTTCCCTGATACTTCGTCCCCTCCCTGAGTCAGACGTGCACGTGCACGTATCCCAACGCCACCGTCCTCAGACGATCGTCGCGATGATGCTCCACGACCCCACGAACTCCCTCGAACACAAAATCGTACCCAGTTTCCGTGAAAACCTACTGAGTTGAAATCGAGCTAAAATCTCGATCCAACAGCATAGCCCTTTGCCAGAACTTTGCCCCTCCTCATCGCCTCCGCTCAGAAACCACCGGCCACCTTCACCGAAACTGCTACACACCTTCCCGCTGCCATTCCCCCACTCGCGATCCCTTCCGATGATCCCTTGAGGACCCACGAACCCCAAAACATCAACATGAACTGAAGCACCACTAAACCCTAATTCTAACTCGTACTCCCAATTCACGCAATAGAAAAATTAATTTACATTTTTCCCAACATCGTGAATGGTTATGCTTGCTTCAACTCAATTTTCAGCAATTTAAATTAATTCACTTACAAGAAATTGGTAAAAATTCAATTTTTATTCAAATGCAAATTGCCTTTTTAATACTAATCTAAAATTCTTCATTTTTGTTTTAAAAATCATAAATTGTAGTATAGATTCAGATTAAAATCTTGAATCAATGTTTTTCACCCTTTTATTTTTATCAAATTTCAACTTGAAACCTGTAAAACATGTTTCCAGTGGAAAATAAATTACTATAGGTTCAAAACAACTTTACACAACTTGATCGAGGATTAAAACGACTTGAATTATTTGAAAACCCAAGCTTGTCAGTGATTAAAGCAAATAGATTTCAATTTTAATAACAAATGTAATCCCTGCATGAATGACACAAAAAACACAGAGCATCATACTGTAATATGAACAAAGCAGTTATAATGGAAGTTTAAACTGTTATAAATAAACTTAATATCCTTTACAAATCATGTTTACTCACCTGTATAATGAATGAGCAGAGACTATAAATGTGTTTGCAACTGCAGTTTGAATTTCCCTCTGTTCTTCTTTCTTCAAAAATTTGTTTTCAAGCTTGAATGAAGTTGAGCTTGTTAATAAATGACACCTATGTTTTTCTTTCTTTTTAATTTATGTTCTCTGCTAAGATTGTTAAATGAACTTTAAAACAAAGGTTGTGATGTTTATATATATGAAGATGGTGTACATGCTGCATTGTATAGGTAGGTAGAATACTGTTTTTAAATATTGACTAACCCAGGCTAGAAAGTAACATCATTAATTGCCAGCATGTTAACAACAGTCTTTACTTTAGATTCTTGTTTGGCAGATCTTGTTTATGGCTGATGTGATTCTTGTTTATGGAAGAGAGTAGATAGCATTTAATGCAAGTATGCAATGTAGTGTTTTCCTTGTATGGTTTATACAGGAAGTCTTACTTTACATTTGCTGAAGTGTATAGCATTAAATGCATCATGCCTTCTTGTACTCCTACAGGTAAAGTTACTTTATCATTTTTATTTTTATTTACTACAAACTTACTTTATTTTGTTAAATGGAAGAGTTTTGTTTAAAAAGGTTTATTTTTCTTATGTCTACTTATTTGTTTACATAGCTAATTGAAAGTGTTTTCTTTTACAGTTTTATATTTTCTTCACAAAAATTTGTTATCTTAGTTTATTTGTTTATTTGTTTACTTGTTAGATTATAATTATGTGATTTAAACTTTTTTATAAATTTATCATAACTTACATTAACAATTTTATTTCTATTAAAAGCTCATCTATCATAATTTCTTGTTTTACTTTGTCATAATTTCTTATTTTACTTTGTTAAAAGGAAAAGTTGTTTTAGTTATTAACATTAAATAACTATGTAATTTTATTTCTTTTGAATTTCTCAAATTTACATTTAAAAGTTCTAATAAATGTCCAAATTTTTAATTCAAAATTTCCGGGATGTTACACCAACAGACTAATCGTTTAATGATGATTATAAAATGGTGCAAAACCCTGGTTTGTTACAGATATCTTCTGTCTAATTAAATCTAATCTATTGTTTGTCTTTTCCGTTAAGTCCGATCTATTTTGTTATATAGACAATCTCTACTATTAATAATAATATTTCAATGAGCTGTGTTCGACCGTGTCTTTTGGAATGTCCGATAATACCCTTCGAGCTACTCTCATATCCTTCCCCATTTCACTCTGTCTCGCACTTCACTTTATTGCTTCATAAAAAACCTAACCCTCAAATCATCAATGTCCTCATCGTCGCTAATACATTATAGACGCTAAACATTCGCCAACGTCTAATCACCTAAGCCGTCCGTTGCTGTAAATTGCACTTCGTCCACCGCTATGCTGTCAGCAATCGACCGATTTTGTAGATTAGGTTTACCTTACTGTGCTCCGATTCCTCAAGTTCGTCGACTTCTGCTGCTCCGATTCCTTGCATATTGCTCCTTGCATACCGAACTTCGACTATTTTAGGTATTTTTTATACTTCTACACTTTTTTTTATTCGTCCCCTTTTACCATTGTTGCTACACTACAGCCGACAATGTGTTTGGGCATTTCTCCACGTTTTAGGTGTTTTTACAACACTGTCAAATTGTTTGACACTGCAGTAGCTACACTGAAACGTGTATAGTAAATTGTTTGATATTTTCAACACTGAAAATATTTTAACTTGATATAGAATCTGAAAAATCTACTTTACTAGATGATTACAGTTATGGTTAATAATTATTTGACCGATTACAGTAGCTACACTGATAATTTACCATTAAATAGTTTGTTACTGTATTGCAAAGTTAAACGATCTGATAGCGTTAAAAAAACCTAAAATGTAGTGAAATGAGCCACAATGTTAAGCTATTTTATATTCCACTGTAGTCTGATTTTTTTTTATATTGGATTCAGTTTGAAATTGTTACGATTAACATTGTTATGTTTTTTTGGTTGCTTTTACATTTTTGACAATAGAATGTCGTTGATTATCTCATGGGATGAGTGATACCCAACTGATTTGATGCTTGCTGTTTTACCTTTTCCTCTATTTGAAGTTTCATGGGTTGATATGTTTGCTGCGAATTTTTTGCCAAATTTAACTAAAATTGAAAAAATTGTTAACACTGATGAGATTTAGCTGTATAAATTATTCCACTTTTTCCTAATCAACAAAAATTACATTAATCCCATTTACGGTTAGGTGCCGTGATTTGTGGTTTGAGATGATTCCGTCTTTTCCATTATAATTTTCTACTTTAGGTGATGATTGTATCCTTCAACAATTGTTTTTATTATTAATAATCAGTAGTTTCACCGTTATGAATGATTTTAATGTTTTGTTACCACTACATTTACAATTGGCATCAGTAAATTTAACAAAGACCGTTGATAAAGCCGTTAAGTTCATTTTTAGTTGTGGATTGCTTGGAAATGGTACAACATCGGTTAATTGACAGTAAACTTTTGGGCCTGATAAGTTTTTGTAGTTTTTATCACATTTCATTTTTAATTAGCTATGCGTGTATTTGGTGTTTGCGATAAATTTGCTTCCATTGAAGTGGTTTTGCATATGATCTATTTATCTAGCTATGAACTAAACAATTTCATGTTTTAAAAATATTGAGAAATTATATGAACTAAATAATCTTCCCTTAAACGAAAACGAACAATAGAATATAATTGTTTTATCATCATATTTTTTGATGCAATCTATTTTGTTAACAAGAGTAAATATAGAAGCTAGAATTTTTGATGTAATCTATTTTGTTAACTAAACTAAGTATTAAAGTAGGAAGCAAACATAAACTCTCTCTGTGTGTGCGAGAGAGAATTAGGACGCGGATGAGGCTATAGTTTAGGCTGGGCATTGCTATCCTTTGTAGCTTCGAATTGATCAATAGCAAATATTTTCAGGGAAGTTCATGTTTTTGTGTAGGCTCTTTAGTAATTGACGGGTGATTGTTCAGTGCAATGTTCAACACAGTAGCGAATATTTTCACTATTTTTTTTTTGAAACGGCTTAGCTTCCCTCAATATTAGTTTTATACCACCTCTACTAAATCTATTTGTTCTTTGATTAATTTTATGTAGCCTCTTATTGATTTCTACTGACTTGATGAATTTTGCATGTGTATTTCTTGGGAATCTTAAGCTCAAAAAAACAACAACTAGGAAACTGAAAAAATGCTCATGCCAAATTCTTCTATAATAGGAATGACTTTTCTGGATGCAAAGTTATGGATAATGGATGCATGAAGGTATGGGGTAACATTTATTTAAAGTTTACAAAAAATTAATAATTTTGTGTTAGGTCTTTCAAATAGTAAAGTTCATTTGGAATTCTCATACATAGGTCCACAAAATATACTTAAACAGATACAAGATGGTATTACGTTAAATTTATAACTATGTTCACTTTAGATATCAATATTTCAAGCTTTCAATTGCCATCTATAAATTTGTTGTTACTTTTAGAATTAATTTAACTATATTTTATATCATTGATTTTGTTCATGGAGACTCCCAACCAAAAGTAATGATTCCAACAGATCGTTAGTATCATGTATTTTTGGTTATAAATACTCTTTTGTCATATTCAACTAATTATGCAGTCCTAAGTACATTTGCTATATAAGTGCCTTATTATGCCTTATTTCTTTACCACTTATAAAGTTGTGGTAGTGATATATTATGCCTTATTTCTTTACCACTTATAAAGTTGTAATATATTATACATTGGTTTGTCTTTTACAAGAATATGTTTTAATTTTAGTTTAGGGCCAGTATTACTTGAACTGTTCAGTTGCTTACATACTCGACTTATTTTTTCATGCGATTTTGAAGGAGTTAATTAAAAATGAATCATTTTATTTCTCTACCTACTGAATGTTAAGGTTCAATTACATTAGTTCTTTGGCAACATGCCTTTTTAAAGAGAAATCGATCAAAGAAAATCATATATGATTAATTTTTTATTTTCCTTCTATTTCTTTTGTTTCTCTAATTTTGATGTGCTTAAATTAATTAAAATTTATCAATAGATAACGGAACCAGAGAGTTCGGTCTATTTTATTTCAGTTTTATCATTAATTCATTCTCTAAAAATCATTCTTTTTTACTACAAGTTTTGTATGCTAGCGTAATTATATATATATTTTAAACAAATGGAGTTTACGAAATCAAAGTGTTTTATTTATTTTAATTCAATTCTATTAATTTTTTCCACTCTCTAATTGATTTTGATATCCACTTTTGTTTTTAAAATTTAAATTGAAAATTGGAACCAATTATTCCTGTAAAATTAAATTGGAAAATTTATCTTTGCTATTTATTTTTATATCCATCCGTATATTATGATGTAAACAAATATTGATTCTATGATATCCAATTTCTTATAATTAGGAAAGTTTAATGCATGTTTAGATAGAAAAGTAGATGTATGAATTCACTATAACGTTATAATGAATTGGTGGATGAAACCTGAGTCATAACTTATAGTGCAAGTTGTTATGTGTAATTTCCTAATAATGCTACTTCGGAGAGTATTTTATTTCTGATAGTGCTTCTAGGAAGAGATTTCGAGAAGAGATTATGGCCAATAAGCTTTTCTCATTATCTTTATACTTCATATGTTGGGTTATAATTAATAGGACAGGACCGTATACTTGGTGTACTTGACATTTAGCAACTTGTTGTAGGCTATAGAGAATTACACAACACTTCAAAGCTACATCATCACCTAGAACATCAAAGGTTGATTTATTAAAGGTATTTTTGCACAACATTTGCTATAGGTTATAGAGAACTCCATAGAGATTGCTGAGCCTGAATTACTAATCAAGGACTAATGAGTTTGTTGTTGATTAATTTTGAAACGAATCTTACGGAATTTGAAGTGTAAGCTTTGAGAAAGATAATAAATGTTTTTAAGTGCAGAATTAACCCTTTTACAGATAATTTTAAGTCACAACAACTTAACATATTCGTAAGTAACGGTCACGATGTTAATTATAATATCATCATTCATGATATTTTGTGTTGGGTATCCTACGTGCTTACTGCTTTAATTCCGTATTTCCTATAAAAATAAGCATATAAATTTGGCATAATAACTATATTAGTGTTTTTGCTTCACTCAAAACATGCAATTACAACAACCCTTCAGATGTGGCTCTTGAATCTAGCGGTAATATTATGGATAATGCCAACGGTTATAATAGGACAATGGAACCTTGATACCAGCTTTAAATGCAACAGATGATTGAGAAACTAAAAAAGAACCAAATTCAAGCTTGAATGGGGTATTTGACATTTAGCAGCTGCACAGAGATCATAATCAATTAAATATACATTGTATAATTAAATGTTCTTCTATTACAGGAAAAGGAAAATATGAAGAACAGTTTATTAAATTTAAGATCAATATTGGCGATACATTGTATTTTTGACATAACTAACTCTTTGTTTGCATTTGCAGGTAGACATAGGCAGTCCAATATATTGCATTGCATCATTTGTTACTGCAATGTTTACAGCAGACTACTTTTAGGTATTCCTTATTGTTTAAACTACTGCATTTTTTATAATTTCTAACATTGTTGCAAATTATCACTAGCGTTACTTTTGTGTTTGGTTGTTCTTTTGATGTTGCATATTGCCATCGTAGATTAAGATTAACCTAACTTAACATTAGTTTCTATTTAAACCAAAATTTAATCTTTACTACTAATATCTTTACTACTAATAATGATAGTTCAATGAATATAAAATCAACCGCGTCTTTTTGGAATTCCCATTATACCCTTACATTTTCTTCGTTTTTTCTCTGCATTTGTTTGCCTTCCCAAAACTGAAGTACCCTAAACGAGTTCTCATTTCTTCCCTATTGCAGAAAAGATGCGATTCTAGATCGAACACGATTCCAGATCCACCGTCTTCTCCAACGCCTTCTCCAACAATCGATCCGTGGTTAGTCCATTGAACCATACAAACTAGGTCTACTTGCGCGATTCCATATTATCAGCTAAGGTTAGTTCGACCTTTACTCCGGCAATCCACCATCTTCTCCAACAATTCACTAAGGTCACTTCAGCGCGGTTCCAACAATCTACCATTTTCTCGATCGATCAATAATTCACTAAAATTAGTCTTGATAATGGTGCGGTGTTTACTTCTTCTATTACGACGTATGGTTCTTATATGAAGTTTTGAAGATTGGTTAGTATTTTGGAGGATAATTATTTTAAAGATTTGTAGTATGATTGTTTTAGATGTAAACTAATATTTATTGACCACAAAGTGATAGGTTCATATTGGAGGAAATCGATACCTTCAAGCTGATGGTTGTTGTCTGGAGAAACAAAATACTGAAGGAAATGTAACGGAAAGTTAAACTTTCAACGCTTAATGTGCTCCAATTAAGATTAACTTACCGTGCTCCGATTCTTCAAGTTTGCTGATTTATGGTGCTCCGATTCCTTAACTATTGCTCCTTACATACCCAACTTTGACCATTGCAGGTATTTTTTTTAACTTCTGCACTTTTTTTATTCGTGCCTTATTACCATTGTTGCTAGACTACAACCGAGATTGTGTTTGGTGCATTTCTCCATGTTTTAGGTATTTTTACGACACTATCAAATATTTTGATATTTTATTAAATTGAATGATACTGTGTAGTAGCTAAACTGAAAAGTGTATAACAAACAGGTTGATATTTTTAACATTGAAATAGTTTAACTTGATATAGAATCTGGAAAATCTACTTTACCAAATGATTACAGTCATGGTTAATAGTCATGGGTAAAATCTATTTTACCATTAAATAGTTCGCTACTGTATTGCAAAGTTAAACAATCTGATGGCGTTGAAAAAGCCCAAGACGTAGTGAAATGATTCACAATATCAAACTATTTTATATTCCACTATTGTCTGATTTTTTAAGTGTTGGGATCGCTTTGAAATTGTTACTATTAACACTGTTATGTTTGCTTGGTTGTTCTTACATTTTTCATGCAATAGACTACTATTGATTATCCCATGGAATGAGTAATACCTAACCTGCTTTGGTGCTTACTGCTGTACGTTTTCGTCATTTTAAAGTTTGATAGCTTGATATGTTTGCCTTGAATTTGTTGCCGATTTAATTGAAACTGATAAAATTGTTGATACCGATGATATTTAGTTGTATAAATTATTCCAGTTTTCCCTAATCAACAAAAAGTACATTAAGCACATTTACAGTTGTGTACTATGATTCATGGTTTGAGAGGATTCCCCTTTTTTTCCTTCATCTACTTCGGGGATGATTCTATCTTTTCCGCTATAATTTTCTACTTTGGGTGATGAATCTATCTTTCAAAAAAATTTATTATTATTATTAGCATAATCAATGGTTTCAGTTAATAAATAATCAGTGGATTCACCATTGTAAATGATTTTGATGTTTTGATTACCTTACATTTACAGTTGGCATCGGTAAATTTATTCAGGGGTATTGATACAGTAGTTTAGTTCATTTTTGGTAATGGATTGCTTGAAAATGGTACGGCATCGGTTAACTGACAGTAAACCTAAATTCATTATTGGTAACGGATAGCTTGGAAATGGTATGCCGTTAGTTATTTAACAGTAACCATAACACCATATCATATATATTCATCTTAGCTTAAAGTAGAATAAACAAAAATAAAAACATGAACTTAGACAAATTCATCCTTCCATCTCATTTATTCATTTATGCGAAGAATATTTTTTCATTTAAATTTTATTTTATACTCATTTACCAAAATATCATCTTGCTAGGAATCATATAGATATAACATAACAAGATAATTACACGAAAGCTGCAAGCATGATATGCAAAAATACTCAGGGGCGATATAGACTTAAGAGTCCAAAACAATTGACTATAAAGAAATATACGTCTAAAATTATGTCATGAGGGTAAGTGAACCGAGTAAGAAGTGCAAGTTAATTAGAGGATAGCTACTTTACCTGTATATATGTTTTATTTTGATTTTAGATTGGCACAGAATTGTGCTAAAAGTGCTATATGCTCCGAGGAGCATTCAAGAAGTAAGTGTTGTGTGTTTAAGTATGAAATCCTCATCAAATAGTTTAACCAAGGATTTTATTATCAATGATTCCGCTGATATGGCAGAAATTTAAAAATATGATTATATAATTTGTAACACCTAAAATAAGGTATTAATAAAAGGGAAACTCTATGCACAATCATTGTGAAACTTCACTACCGATGCCTTTTCCAAACTCTATTTACAACTACTCTGAAACTATGGTAATTTTCTTCATTTACAGTTAAGTACAATCATGTGCCGTGATTTTCTAACTTTGGTGATGACTCTTCTATGTTTGGTTGTTCTTCTGATGCATCGCTTAGACTTTGAGATATAACTACTTAGGAAAATTATGGTTATAGGCTATTGTTAGTTTTTTATATTGTTTAGTACGGTCGTGCACATAACAATGCTACGAAGTTTCCTAAGATGTTATTTACACATTTGGCATATGGATTTAAATATTAAGCTGTAATTAGTCACGTAGATTTAATAACAATACTTTATCACTATATGCTATTGTCACCCAATATTATGTTGTAATTAAGCATATTTGACACATTATACTTTCTCAGATGATGCAACTTTTAAAGGCGGAAAATGTGACCAATGAGATATTATGTTGCACTTTAAATCCGTGTCAATTGATTACTAATGTTGCATTCTATGAAGCTTCAGTCCTCTCTCACAAGGTATGTCGTTGATTTCATCATTGAATGGTTGATTACTAATGTTGCAATTCATTCTTATATGACAGAGTTAATTATGACTTTGCTACACAATTGAATGAGAAATTAAGAAAAGAAGGCACACACACACACACACACACACACATATATATATATATATATATATATATATATATATATATAACATACACAATTTCATTTTAAAACAATAATATCTATATTGCATTTCTGCATAGTTGTTTTCTGTTTTCTATCTAGCTTTGTTTTGTTCTTGATTTCAAGTTGTTCATTATCTGTTCATTTAGTTACACATTTGCAAGTTGAACAATTTTCAGTTCTAATTCCCTATTCTAAATAAATTTCTGTTCGTAGTGTGTTGTTTGATATATTCATTTGTTTTGTTACATTCAGTTCTCTGCTGTTACATTTTTTAGTTCACAACATACTGTTCATATATGTTCTCATTTCTATGGTCTGCTTCAACCACTGCAACACTATCAACACACAAACAACATTCATTAAAACTGTCTCACCAGCATTTTACAATTTGTATTTCATTTTGAATAAAACAGATACAAACTTTTAGTTAAAGGCATTTTGAAAAAAAATCATTGCATTTGCTCTATTCTCTGTTACATTGTGTCTCTCTGTGCACTGTCATCAACCAACCTTCACTTTCAAATTCTAACCTTTAACCAGCACTTCTTGCAAAACTACTACTTTCCTTTCTTCTGAAAATCCAAGATAATTGGCTTTTCTTTTTTGTGCAGGAACATCAGTTTTGGAAATAGTCATGGAACGAAGTACACTTGAAGTTGCTATGAAGATAGACTTATAGACAAATGCAGAGATAGACACTTGAAGTTGCTTTTCTTTTCTTTCTTCATGATATTTGTGCTTTACATTATAATATACAACTGTAATATATGCTGGGTAGGCATCTTTTTATAGTGATATCACTGTAACTTCAGACAGTGCATGCATGTATCCTGTAAGCATCTTAATTATACCTTTGCAATGAGAACATAAATAATGAAAAACTGAACTCCGAATCATGCAAATTATACGTGCAATGATATTTTTTTTTCTAAAGTGTAATTAACCGATTACTAAAAATATGGTTTAAAGGTTTTTTTACTGAAGAATATATTCTTAGAATTTTGAAGCAACAATCAGGAGATGAATCAAGTTTAGATATGAATGTGGTATTGAACGGATCATGCAAATAAAAGTATCAAGGTAATGAATAGCTGATATTTCAATGTTAGTTTGTCTCAAAAAGAAAGCGACCGAAGTTATACAATAAAAGCATCAATCTATCCATTATACACCACCTAATCATGTTGAAACTTCAAATAACATCACAAAATTTTTACGGTGCCTTATCCACGCAAATTATCATAAACCGTATTTTTTATGTAGTGAAAGATTTGAAGCTTTGTTATGACTCTGCTACATCAGATGGTAGTTGCGACCGTAAAGAGTTACTCAACTTTCAAAAACCCTTATAATAATTATTGGTATGCTTGGACTGGACTTATGATTTGCTTAGCTTTATTTGAGATCAGTCTTCTCCTTTTTTAATAGTCATTGTATGTAATAAAAGAAGTTGTTTGTTGGTATTTTGTAGTAAAATACGGTTGTGTTTTTTAGCATTACTTGCATTTCTCTTTGTATTAGAATGTAATGTTTCTCTTAGTTCATTAATAATATTGATGGTTAATGAACTTTGGTTTGTCCCATATGAGTTATAGCACCATCTTGCATTGAATTTTTTAACCAGTATACAGAATTAGTAACACGTGCATTTTTTAGTTTTAAATCCTTTTATCATATTCCTAACGTTGAAACAATTTTTTAGTATTTCATTCTATTTATGTGGTCTTAAACATATTCATTCTAATTTTCCAGTGAAGATTAGAACTATAAAACAATAATATGAAAATAAGGCTTAGTATATTAAATGCTGCACTCAGAATTCTGACACTATCATCTTCAATTAGTTTTTTTTTATTCTTGCTACTAAGTCATTCTATCATCAAATGAATTAATCATTTTTTACTGGAATCTGCAAGAACTTGATGGCACTGTTGGAGGTTTGATTGTTGTAACATAGAAAGTTATCAACGTTTGAACCTATAACAACAAATATAGTATAAGATATTATGTATAAACTCTAAATATCCAATTTATTAGATGTAAGCCAACATGTGTATTATCCTTTATTTACCGAGTTTTTCACCATACAATCATTTCTCTCAAATTTTGTATTCACATCAAACATATTTTTTATAAATGATAATTCAGTGATTTATACATATTTAAAAAAAATTATAAATATGTTTTACAATGTCCAGTTCCTAAACTTACACATAACTCACTAATTTTTTAAATTGTGCGACTAACAATTTTATAATTTATGAGCGTGGCCTGGTTTATTGATTATAGAGAAAAAACTAAATACACAAATATAAAGAAAAACCTCCATATTCTAAATAAAAAATAAAAAGTAAATGGTAAAGTCAGCATGACCAAATGCAGGTCACTCGTATACATAATTTAACTAATTTGCAAAAAATAAATGTTATATACTTAAAAGTAAAAATTAAGGGCGTATAAATCTCAGGATACCACGCCGCCACAAAATGCGTCAATAATAAACCTAGTTCAACTTCAAGAATTTAATTCTCTTTACTTAAAAGTAAATATTTCCAAGGTTGTAAAAAGAGCGCATCGATCTTGGGATTCGAAGCCGCCGCCAAAGTCATTGACAAAAAAATGAATTCAACCTTAGTCAACCATGGCATCAATGGATATGTGAGATTGCATTTGCTGCCATATCAGTGGATTCTTCACTGTAAAATTTACAAGTAAGTTTCAATTTGGGGAATTTTATATAATTTCAATTTATTTCTTGCTTTGTTATATCCTATACAATAATTGAGCTAATTCATTGATTATTAATATACATTTTTGCAATATTCAAGATAAAATGTTATAATAGAAAATGAATGAAGTACTAACATTTTACAACTTGAGTTTCAAATCCACACCAGCATGGATCATCTATTTTCCAATATAATATAGTCAGTTGTGTTAAAGTAAAACTAATAAAACCCTTAAATACATAACAACCAAGCAAACATGGCAAAAAAGCAACAAATGTGATTGTAGTATCTGTTGTGTAAACAACACGAAGGGGAACTGATGTCAAAAAGTTTGGCGCATTCAAATGAAAGTAAATGTATTATACAATGCTTGGTTTAAATGAGAAGTTCATACCACATTTAAAGAAAAGTTTAAAGTTTAAAGTTGAAGTTTTTATGGATTGAAATGATGATGGGTGTGTGGAGAGTAATAGTGGGTTAGGAAGTTATTACGTATGAAGGATTTTATTTTTCGTAGTTGGTTCTAACGGTGACTTTAACAACGTTAACAGTAGAAATAATTGCTGACGTGGCTAAATTATGTTTCTCTGATGTCTTTTGTCAACATTAAATCACAACCGTTCTTTGTCTTTTCAGTTAAGCCCATGCGCTGCACGGATGTGTAGTTTTTTGAATATATTTTTTTTTGTTAAATTCGACCTGTGTGTAAAATCAAACTGAACATTAAAAATGCTAAAATTATTTAATATTATTGTATTTTCAAGTCAGACCCATACAAATGACCAAGAAAAATTAACGTTGTTGAATGCATCTAAGAGACTAAGGGTATATTATTCAATAGCACCTATTATGAACAATTTTTAGTATACTCTCATTTTACAATTCTCTGTATTAGTAGCACTGCATGAAGCTTATCAATAAAACACAACCATATCCATAGTTTACCAAGCAACTCACTCGGTGCATAAAGAATTCAAAAATATAGCAGTAGTCTTTTTGAAATTTCAAAAATGCCCTTGCTTTCCGTTTATAGGTTCTCGCTCAAACAAAATATCAACGTATATAATAATACAAACGGTCCGTGTGCGAAGCACGGGTCCATACTAGCGACTAATAAAATTCATAATATAATCTACTCCACGTTATGCTTTGGCAACTTATGCAATTCATGCTTCAGCAATAGTCTACTCCAGTTTAGCATATCTATCAGTTCACTCTTCTCAAACACAGTTTAGCATAATTATCACCAGCTTTTTACGCCACTTATTGCAGTGCACAAGTAAAGCATGCGTCATAACAGTTCATCCACACAACACTACAACGTTTGCTCCGTATCATGTGCTAACTCTGTGGCTGGACTGTCCATTTCTAATGCATTGCTTCTGCACATTAGTCTCCCTCAATTAATGGATAGAAATAAGAATATGTTACCGCTTTCTTATTGGCTATGCGGCTATATGCCTATTTGCGGTAACAGTGCGGTCATGGGCTTTTTATCAGGCCCAAGCCCGTATTCCCTTTCTGTTGTATCCGTATAAATACAGGAGCATTGAGTCTGTATCAATTATTCATGTAATAATGCATCTTTCATGAATGCATTGTGATTGTACACTTTCTTCTATGGTATTTTCTCATGAGCACATATTTCAGCAAATACCTTATCTGAAAACAAAATAACTTCCACATATGCATTTACAGACCTAAAGTATTTGAAATATTTCAAAGCAAATCAGAATTGAACTCATTAAAAATAAAAAAATATATAATTGGATTAAATAATAATGCCGCCATCCAACTGATTATGTACTGATAAGCAAAAAAATATAAACAAATCGACAATTGAAAACATTATGCTTAGAATTAATTAAGTATACATGATCAAGCATAACCTCGTAAACTAATAGATAAACAACAACGCGGTAAACTTGAAAAACTAACGAACCTAGATTGCAAAAATAAAATTGAACTTGAATATTAAATATTGCCTAAATTTATGGATTGGTTTTTTTCCTTTTTAGACAAGGGTAAATATATATGTGTATGGACAACTTATGATATGGACAGTGTATTATTGTCAACATCACAAGGGCGATCCTTGATTCAATCATACAGACAATTGCAAAGGTCAAGCCCAAAGGCTTAACTCGGTCAATCTCTTAAATTTCCGATGATAAATTCATCATTGTATTGGTTATTTATTTTTTATGTTTATATGTCAGTGTAATATAGTAAGGCTCAACTCATAGCGTCCTTCGTACTTTTTTTATCGAAACTGAATTCTAAACTTTCTCATTTTTGCATTATAGGTCATTTTCAACATCTGCTAAAACACTATCAAGTAAGCAAATCAAAACTGTGCATTGGATGCCTCCCAGGCCAAATTTTGTTAAATTGAATTTTGATGGAGCAGTTTCAAGAAATAGAGCTGGATGTGGCTACATTGTCCGTGATTGCAATGGTTCCATTCTTCTAGCCGGAGGTGATGTGGTCACTGGATTAGATGTTACAGAAGCTGAGCTAAATGGAGTAGTAAGGGGGTTGGAAAAATTGATCGAGCACTATCCTGATAGGAAAAATGTTTGGATTGAAGGAGACTCATTAACCGTAATAAATTTTCTGAACAATTTTAGTACTAAATATGCAAACAAGTGGCCGATATTGAATCAGGTTCCATATTTGTTCAAACAATTTACGAACGTCATATCTTCGCATAATTATCGGGAGGGTAATCGGTGTTCTGATTTTTTGGGCGTCCGAGCGAAAGTAAGGCAACATCCATTTCTTTGGATGAATAGTTATCCAATTCAACTACTGCATCTCAACCACAAGGACAACACAGTGGAGTTCTCCAGGATATTAAAGAAATAGCTTCGTATTTCTATTTGACATTAAATGGTGTGGTAGTTCTCATGGTTTATTACATTTGCAAAATAGTTTATTTTGAATCATAATATCATTATACAAGTGATATATATACTATTGTGAACCCGTGATACACTATTGGGTTGGACTATAAATCAGGTGTTAATGATTTGACTTTCTTCTTCCATTTTTTTTCTTTAAATTTAGCTTTTAGTTTAAGTTAAAACTGGAAAACATATTTTCTCTCACGATCTACTCGAGTCCATACTCGAGCCACCTACCCCAACACCCGAGCTTCCCTTCGAGTCACACCATAACCAAAACCACTGACACAAACTAACTCTGCGATGCACATGCACCGACGACCGAGCTGTCTCCGACCATCCACAACACCTTCGACTCATCGACCATCGTCGTTGCAAACAATTCCGACCACCAAATCACTAGCACAAGCCCACGATCGAAATCGAGGTACTCAGTCGAACCTAGAACCAAACCCAATGCCAAAAGCTTCCCCGAACCCGCGTCTCCGATCACCAAAACACCTGACCCTCCGGCCATACCTTCGCTAGCCTTCTACAATGCTTTTCCTCAAATTCTAAGCAACTCGAATCACCCGCGACGCCGCAGTAAACCAAAACCAGACCTTGAACCATTTAAAGTTTTAAACCCTACTATGATCGATTGCCAATGCCACGATGGTTTATCCACCCATCTGACATTTTTCCCCGACTCGGCAACTCCCCAACAACCTCCAGACGAAACCTCGACCCTCCACATCACTCCGATCACCCGCAATTGCTCAAAAACCATTTCCTGGTCAACACTGAATTGCTCACTCGATTTCCCACTAAAAATCGTGAATTAACCCTTAAAAATCATGATTTAAGATAGTGATTCAGATTATATACCTGAATCAAAGAATTATTCAAGTCGAGGATTTGATAAGTTTATAATTTCCACTGTTTTTCTAAATTTCCAAACAACTTTCAACTCATCATGCTTAAATATATCTTTAATACTTCGCTTAAGTAAAGACAAACATATTTTGTTCAAATTTCACAACCTATAAGTGAATGTTTGAAGAGAACTTGATCTTTGATCAAGATTTAAGCCTGTCAGTTATAAACCAGGGATATGCACAGGGTTTCATACATGCACACTTATACACCTACATATTTATAACATGCAAACCAAAATTACACACATGCAAAAAAAAATCACATCACCTACTTACTAAATACATCACAAACCACAATTTAAAACAAAAGTTAGTTGTTTACTCACTTGTTTGATGATGAGCAAAGAGTTTGAAACAGTTTGAAACTGCAAATTTGTTACTTGAAATCTGGTTGTTAAAATAATCTAGCTTGAACTTTGATGATGAGATGATTTAAGACTTTTGATTTCAGGTTTGCTTGCTTTGATTGTGATGCAGGTTGAAGAGTTGTTGAGAAGATTTAAGTTTGAAAACAGAGACGATCTTTGGTTGATTAAATTTTTCTGGTTGAAAATTGATTTACAAGCTTTTGATTTTGATTAACCTCTGTTTTGAGAAATGTTTTTACAGGGTATTGTTTTGAGAATTTGTGTTATACTTTGTGTTTTGAAAATGAGATAGGAAAAAGAATGAGAAGAGAAAGGAGATGTATATATAGATTAAATTTATGATAAAAATAAAAAGACGACACTTGTTCAATTCTTTACATTTGTCATTTACAATTGATTATTAAATTACACATGTTATAACAAGCTTTTATAATTAAACACTTGTCATTATATATTTTTAATTATTTTTAAATGTAAATAAAAAGCTTTAGTATTAAATCTCCTAATTAATAAATACCTTTCTAAATTTATATAAACAAAACCCTTTAAAGAAAATAAAGTAAAAACCAATTATATTCTAAATAAAATCATATATAATATATTTAATTCCAAAATATATTTAAGATATATATATATATATATATTTTAAATTTCAAATTTAAAATCCAAAATTAAATTCAAATTCAATTTTAATTTAAAAATCCAATTTAAAATCAACTCAAATATATATATGTATGTATGTATGTATGTATGTATATGTATGTGTATATATATATATATATAAACAAACTCAAATTCAATTTGTAAATAATAATTCTATTTTAAAATCTATTCGTATCTATATTTAAAAACATCACATTATTATTATTGTTTGAAAATAATAGTTTTGCTAATTTTAAATAATTAATAAAGGAGATTATCATATTTTAAATTGTTTGGAATTCTGGGATGTCACACTATTTAAATCAGGTATCAATTTCCCTTTTTGTTCAAAATAGGCTCATTTATTAGTTACAGGTTTGGGTTTTCCTTTACATAATATCATAAAAAACATGACCACTTTGAAAAACATGCTGTGAATTGTGAATAATGGGTTGTAAATCAATGATGCAAGAACTCATGTAATGTTCACGATATGATCAAAGATAACATGAAATAAAATTCTTAAATTACATTTCACAAAATCAAAATTTCTAAGGCATAATATGTATATGACTATATTTTGTCATGACTTAATAAAGAGATGAGCCAACAAAATTCTATAATACAAAGAATTTTGTGTACCAAAAAATTGACATGCCAAAAATAATAAAGTAGAAATAGCAATAATTGGCAGGAAAAATGGATTAGCCTTAGAAATGAATCTCTCAAGAGTACTGTTACCCGGGTAATTGACCCGGTAACGCGTGTGTCACCAAGCAAGCACATCGTTCGGCACGAAGAACCGTTCAGCACAAAGCGTCGTTCGACACACCTCCCCTCGCTCGGCATAGAGCCTCGTTCGGCATAGATGGGTTGTTCGGCATAGAGAGATCGCTCGGCATCTTGCCTCGTTCGGTATAGATAGGTCGCTCGGCGTAAGGCCTCGTTCGACATAGAGAGCTGGTTCAGCATTGAGGGGTCGCTCGGCATTGAGCCTCGGTCGGCACACCTCCCTTTGCTCGGCATAGAGCATCGATCGTCATAGAAGGGCCGCTCGGCATCTCGCCTCGCTCGGCATTGAGAGGCCGTTCGGCATGAAGCCTCGTTCGGCACAAGACCTCGAACGCCATAAGTAAGTCGTTCGACATCTCCCTCCGACCAGCATCAAGTCTCGTTTGGCATACAGGTACCGTTCGACACGCCTCTCTCGATCGGCATATGAATGCCGTTCGGCCTGAATATGTGGTTCGGCAATTGTCGTTCGGCATTTACAGCTCGACGCGTAGAAATTTACACGGGCCGAGGTGCTTTGTTCCTAGGTCCATGAGAGAAGTCCAACCCATCTTCGTCTATAAATAGAAGGGCAGGGGCACAGTGAAAGGGACCTTTTTTCGAGAACACCGGGGAGACTTTGCCGCATTCAAGACTCATTCTCTTTACTTAGCATTTGTATTCAAGTAGTTGGTATACAGATTGTATCTGTAATCAATCGTTGAGTAAAGCAATAAAGATTAACATCAAAGTGAACGCAGGTAGTTACGTCGAACAACTATAAATCCGGTGTTCTTGTCTTTGCATTTAATTTAGCATACAATTCTCTATTTTAATTTACTTTCTTCATTAATCTCTCTACATAATCTATCTCAAGGGTGTTAGTGACCAATTCTGATGCTAACATTTTGGTGCTTTCACTGAGAATTCAAATTCTCAGGCCACTAGGATTTGCTTTGTAGCTACTAGATTGAATAAATCCCCCGAAGGAGATCCAAGTCATTCATAGGACGTCTGTTGATTCTACTCAGAGTTCCTATCAATAACTCTACTATGGGAAGACCGCGTACTAGATCGACCTCTCATAACGCAGACGTCAACGAGACTACTAGTGTACAACAAATAGGACCTAGCAATCAACAAGCAAATCTAGGCGCAGGGACTACCACCCAAAATCAAATGGAAGTCATCAAAACAGGATAGAGTTCAACGACTTGATGAGAGAACTCATGGAAAGTAGAAGACAACTCGCTGAGCAGATTCAATCTAACGCTAACCCCATGACTCAGCTTACTCAGCAACAGCATCAGAATGCTGGAGGTAGCCCCGTTCCTTACTCTTCATCTGATAGCTCGACTTCATCCGATGAACCTCCCAGGCGTAGACGCCGTAAAAAGGAAACCGCACAAGCAGGTGCTACTGATCGATCAACTAGGGATCACTTACATCTTGGAGATCACACTCAAACCAGAATGGGAAACTTAGGAGCTGGAGCACGTGTGGTGACTGGACGTCCGGCTCACCAAGACCCCAATGAAGCTAGTCCCCAAGATACACGTTTGGCAGACCGCCAACAGAGGAGACACCAACCTGAGCGGTCCCGTAGAACAGAGTCCAACCTTCCATCCTCCATACAAACTCTGAACTTATCAGCTATGGTTAGACAGTTGATGAGAGAGAATCAAGGCTTGACCAATGAAGATTAGGGGATATCCAGGAGTCATACTCAATTCACAGATACTATTCTACAGGTCGAGTACCCCAGAGTTTAGCATGCCAACTATCCCGGCCTACGAAGTAAAGACCGACCCCAGACAGCATGTGATGAGGTATGAATGGATGATGGATTCGGCTAGAGCGAATGATGCGACCAAGTGTAGATGCTTCCCAATCACTTTATCCGCAATCTCCACCATGTGGTTCACTCGACTTCCCCCACGGTTTATATCTAGCTTTGATGAGTTGGCAACAAAGTTTGTAGAACAATTCAGGATACACGCCACTCATCCCAAGGATGTGATGTCCCTATCTAGTGTAATCCAGGCTCCGGAGGAGTCATTGAAAGAGTACTTGCAGAGATTTCATGTTGCGACAACTGAAGTTAGCAACCCTAACGACCACACAATTCTGATGGCGGTAATGCGAGGATTAGATCCGGATTCAAAGTTTGGAGATTGGTTGGCAGGAAAGCCTCCAACTACACTGGAGCATTTCTATTCGAAGGCTCATCAATTCATAAGGAGGGAGGAAGCTAGATGGACGAGACGGGATAAGGCACCAGGGCCTGTTCAGGAGACTGTGAAAAGTAACATCGCTGTGAAACAATCTGGTGACAACAAGTCAATGTCCAGAACAAGCCTGGGCAATCTAAAGGGTCCGGAGGAGGAAATCCCGGAAAGAAAAGAGAAGCAAGGAAATAAAAACCACGGATTCCGACCTACAATGAATACACCCTACTGAATGCATCTCTTGAGAATATTTACCTATCAACTTGTAATACTTTCCAGTATAGAAAGCCGCGCCCAAAGGTGTCAACAGAGGAATAGAAGCGGACTGAGAAGTATTGCCGCTTCCATGAGACTTATAGGCATAATACGAAAGAGTGTAGACCCTCCATGATGCCATAGAAAATCTGATTAGATAGAAAAATTGCAGGAGTTTGTCAAGAACCTAAAGGAGGGTAGGCAAAGAACATCAGACCCCGGACACGGGCCGGCTCCACGCCAACCAGAGGAACCTGCCCGAACCGTGGGTAGATTGGTCATAAACACGATAGTCGATGGACCTTACCCTGCGGACAAGAATTGGAAGGAGATGGAGCGATATGCTAACTCCTTAAGGCATGCAGATTATGAGTGTTGTTCGAATGTGGAGGATGGGACCTCTGCAAAGCAGCAACGCATGATGACAAACGATATAGTGCTTAGGAGCCGAGATGCGGACAAGGTGGAGGCTCCTACTATCGACCCGATGGTCATATCTGCGACGATCGGGCCGGCATATGTGAAGAGAATTTTAATTGATTGTGGACCATTAACATCATCTTCAAAAGGGCATACGACCAAATGAAGATGGAGACAAAGGATTTGAAACCATCTAAATCCCGAATCCATGGCTTTAATGGTGCAGCGATTGATGTAGTAGGATATGTTGACTTTCCAGTTGAACTGGGACAAGGTGAATGTAGGAGGGTACGAATCCTAACTTTTATAGTTTTGGATGTTGATTCTCTATACAATGTGTTTCTGGGTCGACCACCCTAGCAGAGTTTAGGGCAGCTTTGGCCCCGTGGTGTTTAACGTTGAAATTTCCAACAGACAAAGGAGTCGATGTGGTGCATGGCGATCAGGCGACCAGTAGCGCATGTTATGTGGCTGAGCTGAGAGAGGCCCGGTGGCGAGAGAAAGGAAAGGTCGCGGACAACTCCGTCCACATCCAGAATACTGACAATTGACAAGTAGTGCCCAAGCCCTAGCTCGGGCCACATTCTCGGATCTATAGAGACATAGATCCGAGAGATGATGATGGGGAACCTAGGGAAGCAAAAGCAGCACCGTCTGAACTGACGATTGACATTCCAGTCAGCCAAGATGACCCATCACGAGTACTCAAGGTTGGATCACAACTCGACCCGTCAATGGTCGAGGATCTCACTGATTTCCTCTGAGCAAACCTGGATGTTTTCTCTTGGATGCGTTCTGGTATGTGTGGGATTTTTTCTGCAATTGCAAGTCATATGTTGAACATAGACCCAAAGTACGTTCCTGTAAAACAGAAAAGGAGAGGCATGGACCCGGAGAGGTCCGCTGCTCTTAGAGAGGAGGTGGACAAACTCAAAGCCAATGGGTTCGTCCGCAACGCCCTCTACCATGAATGGGTGTCCATCCCTGTGATAGTAACGAAAGCGAATGGGAATTGGAGAACTTGTGTTGATTACTCTGATTTGAACAAAGCATGCCCGAAGGATAGTTTCCCTTTACCCAGAATCGACCGGCTCGTCGAATCAACGGCTGGACACGAGTTACTGTCATTTATGTATGCATACTCGGGATATAATCAGGTCCCGATGTATATTCCAAACCAAGAACACAACAGTTTAATCATAGACATTGGGTTATATTGCTATGTAGTGATGCCCTTCGGATTAAAGAATGCTAGATCGACTTATCAGCATCTGGTGAATCGAATGTTTAAAGACCAGATTGGTAGGATGATGGAAGTCTATGTGGATGACATGCTCGTGAAGTCACGACAGTCAAACGACCACATTCGGGACTTAGCGGAGATGTTCGATATACTTAGACATTATGGGATGAAGATCAATCCTTTGAAGTGTTCCTTTGGCTTTGCGTCAGGGAAGCTTTTGGGTTTCATTATGAATGTGCGGGAAGCTAACCCGTAGAAGATTCAAGCTATTCGAGACATACAAGTGCCTAAAACTATAAAACAAGTACAAAGCTTGAATGAGAAGGTGGCCACGCTGGGTCGTTTCATATCTAGAGCCATAGACAAGTGTATTCCTTTCTTCAATGTAATAAAGAAAGGAAAGAGAAATTTCGAGTGGACATCCGACTGTGAAGAAGCATTTTGAGCTCCGGTAAGGCTTTTAGAAAGTCCCCCGATACTATCGAACCGGTAGACCATGAGATGTTGTACATGTACTTGGCTGTATCCCAACATGCTATCAGTATGGCTTTGGTTTGCGAGGAGGACCGAGTTCAGAAGCCGGTGTACTATGTCAGTAAACGTTTAATGGGGGCAGAAAGAAATTATCCTAAGATCGAGAAACTAGCCTATTTCTTGGTGATTGCATCACGCAAGCTCCGGCCATACTTTCAGGCACACTCAATTAGTGTTTATACTGATCAACCCTTGCGGCAGATACTCCAACGACCGAAAACTTCCGGAAGGATGTTAAAATGGAATATCAAGTTGATACAGTTCGATATTACCTACCCTCTACTAAGGGCCATACAAGGGCAAGCGCTAGCAGACTTCATTGCTGAATTCACCATGTCAGACGAATCAGACGGTAACAATGTCATACCTCCCGTTCGATGGAGGATGTACACCGATGGGGCATCTAACGACCATTGCTCGGGGGCTGGCATATTTTTTGTGACTCTTGAAAACCGATCATTTTGTTAGGCTTTGAAGCTCGAATTCCCAGCAACAAATAACGAAGCCGAGTATGAAGCATTGATTGCTGGCTTGAGACTTATCAGAGAACTGAGGGTAAAATCGGTTGAAATCTTTTGTGACTCACAACTGGTGGTATACCAGGTGCGGAGGTACTATCAAGCGAAGGGACAGAGAAGCCGATTCAAGAGCTGCTAGCAAATCTAGAATATTATGATAATTCGTATGTCCCGCGTAAACAAAACAGAGAAGCCGATTCATTGGCAAAATTTGTAAGCACTGGCGATGCACAGCAAATGGGATTGGTTCCCGTTGAAACCTTACATACTCCGAGTATAAATATGATGGAGGTAGATTTCATGTTAGAAACAGAAATCGAGAAGGAATCATAGATGACCCCATTCAAGAAATACTTACTACACGGGGCTTGCTCGAAAGAAGAAGTGAAAGATGACAAGTCATTCGTACGGCTTTGCGATATGTAATGCAGGACAGAATAATGTATCAGAAGGGATTCTCGACCCCTTTACTCCGGTGCATTGCCCATGATGAGATAGAACGAGTCCTGAAGGAAGTCCATGAAGGAGAATGCGGTGACCATACTGGGGGGTAGACATTAGCAAAGAAAATCCTCCGCTATGGATACTATTGGCTAACTGTAAATCGAGATGCTGCAGACTATGTAAGGAGATGCGAAAAATGCCAGAAGTATGCAAAAATCCTGAGAGCTTAGCCGACGGAAATCACGCAAATGGTTAGTCCCTGGCCGTTTGCAATGTGGGGAATCGACATAATCGGTTCTTTACCCATATCCAAAGGTGGTGCAAAATACGCGATAGTTGCGGTCGATTACTTTACTAAGTGGGCAAAAGCAGAGCCTTTGACCACGAACACCACCAAAAAGGTCATTGATTTCATTGTACGAAACATTATAGGCCGTTTTGGCCTTCCACGAACTATCATTACAGACAAAAGAACTCAATTCGAAAGAAAAAAGTTCAAAGAATTTTGTCAAAAGTATGGCATTGAAAAAAGGTTTGCAGCAGTTTCTCATCCAAAAGCCAATGGACAAGTGGAAGCCGTAAATAAAGTAATCAAGTCCATATTGAAAAAGCATTTGGAAAAGGCTAGAGGCAAGTGGGTGGATGAACTTCCAACAGCGCTTTTGGCTTATAGAACCACCCACAAGTCCGCGACTAGCCACACCCCATTCACATTGGCATAGGGCATGGAAGCCGTTATACCCGAAGAACTTGAAGTTCAGTGGCATCGGGTAACTCATTACGACCCCAAGATGAATCAGGAACTTTTGCTAGAATCGCCGGACTTCATTTATGAAAAACATGAAGAAGCTGATTTAAGAGCGGCCGCGTATAGACATCGAGTCGCTCGATATTATAAAGAAAAAGTCCGGCCAAGAGTCTTCGACGTGGACGACCTCATTTTGAAACGAGTTTTTCCGGTCCCGTCGCATTTGAATCCCACATGGGAAGGTCCATACGTCATCGAACGGAGGCTTGGAGAAGAAACTTTCAAGCTAGCGACCGTTGATGGCGCGACACTCCCCCGAGCATGGAATAGCAAGCATCTGCAACATTATTATATTTAGTCTATTCATTTTCTATCTTTGTTGCAATTATTTTCAGTATGTTTTCATTCCGTTGATTCTTAGTTTTTAGCATGTAATAAGACAATTTAGCTTGCTTCATTAATAAAGGCTTGAAGCCATTTTTCCATGAATTATTGATGTCTCCGTGTATGATAATTTTATGACAAAAAACTAGAGTTACATTATTCTGTCTAACCTACGAACGTGCATAAACAACTTAAAATCTCCAAGTCCCCTGAGTGCGGACTGGAGTACTCTGAGTCCCCTGAGTGCGAACTAGAGTATAAATGGCTTAAAATCTCCAAGTCCTCTGAGTGCAGACTAGAGTGCTCTGAGTCCCCTGAGCGCGGACTAGAGTATAAATGACTAAAAATCTCCAAGTCCCCTAAGTGCAGACTGGAGTACTCTGAGTCCCTTGAGCGCGTACTAGAGTATAAACGACTAAAAATCTCCAAGTCTCCTAAGTGCGGACTGGAGTACTCTGAGTCCCTTGAGTGCGGACTAGAGTATAAACGACGTAAAATCTCCAAGTCCCCTGAGTGCAGACTGGTGTACTCTGAGTCCCCTGAGTGTGGACTAGAGCATAAACGACTTAAAATCTCCAAGTTCCCTGAGTGCAGACTGGAGTACTCTGAGTCCCCTGAGTGCAGACTAGAGTATAAACGACTTAAAATCTCTAAGTCCCTCAAGTGCGGACTGGAGTACTCTGAGTCCCCTGAGTGCAGACTAGAGTATAAACGACTTAAAATCTCTAAGTCCCCTGAGTGCGGACTAGAATACTCTGAGTCCCCTGAGCGCGGACTAGAGTATAAATGACTTAAAATCTCCAAGTCCCCTGAGTGCTGACTGGAGTACTCTGAATCCCCTGAGCGCGGACTAGGGTATAAACAACTAAAAATCTCCAAGTCCCCTGAGTGTGGAGTGGAGTACTCTAAGTCCTATGAGTGCGGACTAGAATATGAACGGCTTAAAAATCTCTAAGTTCCCAGACTGCAGACTAGAGTACAACTGACTGGAAGTCATCAAGTCCCTGGCGTACGGACTGAAAAATATTCTAAGTACCCGAAGCATGGAATAAAGGATGTACAATTTCAAAGAATTTTCGAGTTATATGAAGATGAATTGGGGGTTTATGTAACTCCCAACAGCTCGGGTTTCGACCGCAATAATACAAAAAGCTGAATAGTAAAAGTCGTTTGAAAGACAAAAGAACTAAATTTTATTTATTCATCCAAAATAAAGTTCTACCACAACTCCTCCAAAACTCGGAGTAAAAAGTCTATTTACATTGACTACAGAAATAGCTACACATAATCTAAGCTAGCTCTCGTTGAACGAGTGTAACAACAACTTCTTTGACTTCATGGGTTTCTTTTCCTCCTTTGTTTTCTCAGGCAACTCTTCCCCCACGCATTTTCGTTTGGACGTTTTGCTTGATGGGGAGGTAACAACCGAGGAAGAACGAGGGACCTCTAGTGGCCTAGACCCACTAGGGAGGATGACCATCAAAGGCTTGTTCAAAGGATCATCTAGATCCACGACTCGGGGCTCGACTTTGATTTCAGCTGTCCTTTTCTTTTCCTCCGCGAGCTGCTCCTTCATGCTCATTTTAGAAGTGTGTCCAGAGGCGCTTGTGATCTCAATTTCATAACTTTCTTCAACGGGAGACGAAGTCTTAGACTTATCTTCATCAAGCGCCTCGATCACTTAAGCATCTGGATCGGGAGACTCTCCCGTATGAGTAGCCTCACTCGTTTTCTCCTTCTTCTCCTTGGCATCACTGCTCCTCGGAGTGGGCTCGGGGTCAGTGCGACCTACGCAAGATCACAAGAGACAGATGTTAGAATATAATGAACTCATGCTAAAAACAATGGCTCTTTGAACTTTAAGAAGAAAAGTTATTTACCGGATTCTTGCTGGCTCTCAAACGTCCGTGGGGTTTCACCCTCTGGAATGGGAGATAGAATGTGAATGTCGAGGCCAGGGTCTTCCGGGTCATCGCCAATGTGTTGCTCGAATGGATCAAGTACTGGCCGATCAGCCGATTGAGTAGGAGGAAGGCCTAGAGACTCGGTTCCAGATGGACCGACAATGACATCTTTTCCTCTTGATGAGGAGGAACCTTTGCAGTAAAGGGCCTTCGCTGCAGACAAGTCTGAAGGCTTGTTCCCCTGAGAAATTCTTTCACCAAAGCCTCCTCGTCAACCTCTTCGGTGCCCAACTTGACCTTCTTGATCTTTACTAAAGTCTACCATGCCTCGGCTAGAGATTCGAGGTAGCCCTCGCCAAGAAAAGTTAAGTCCCGATGCATGAGAACACGGGCATTGTATTCTGCTATAAGTGGGTCGAACATGCACTTAATCTCCTCCCTGCCAGCCTCTGTAGCCTCCTTAAGGCGAGAGTCAATCTCTGTGGATGCTATTTTTTTCCCTCTTTACGGGCTTCATCCTTCAGCATCCCGACCTTAGAGAGCTCGTCGTCGAGCTTTGCCTTCAGGAGTCGCGTAGCAACAATCCCATCGCAATATCGTTGTGACTCTTCCTGGGCAGTAGTTTTTTCCTCTCTCTCTTTGGAGTTGATCTTCCAACTCTTTGACTCGGAGGGCAAATTCATCTCTTTCCTTCTGAAAAGAATCCTTCTCTAAAGCCAGGGCCCCACAGTATTGGACCGCTTCGTCAATTTCTTTCTTATGTGTCATTTCCAAACGATTAACGGCCTCCGCAATATCTTTAGCACTTTGTTGGGGGGCTTCAAGTTGAGACTTGTACGAAGAGAGCTCTTCATCTTGAGCTTTGATAATGTCTTTATCATGAATGGCTTCAAGCTTCAGGCGATCAATTTCGTGTTGACGCTCAAGAGAGACTTACAAGACTTTTTCGGCTAAATGGACAAACGCGTTATGGTGAACATAAACGTCGTTGTTACAAGCAATAGCGCTTTGTTTGACGTGTCCCGGAATGTGATGGATCGCTGGGAGAAACTTCAGATCATCGAAGCATATTTTGAGGAACTTAGCCTTAAGCTCGGCTAGCCTCTCCGATATCGTCGGATCTGTTGCGGGAATAGGAGGAGATGGTTTTGAGAGTTCAGTCTTCTTATGGGGTTCTCGGGATTGCCGTGTGCTAGATGAACCAGAGTGTTGATTACGGGGGGCATCGGATTGGGACCCCTTGTGGCCGTGTTTCTCCCTGCATTTCTCCAAGTGAGAAGGAAGATTATAATGGTATGAATGCCGATGATAAGTTTTCTTTCGAGATGATGAATCCTGGGAGTGATAATCCCTGTGGCCGTCATCATCTCTATCCCGACGTCTTTCGGAGCCCGAGTCCCGTCTAGAGTGGTGAAAGATAGATGACCCGCGAAGTCGAACGAGTCCATGTGTATGTCCTATATCACCCGCACAGAATTTGAAAAAAAACAAGTCAGCAAAGAGTAGCGCGATAGCATAAATTTAAGTGCAAAGGTGAAGTGCACGTGTCCGTGTGTGTCCTAGTGTTTTCCCCAACGGACCAGTTTCTTTATCTCTACTTATGGGAGTTTTTTCTCCCTGAACGTGGGCTTGAGCGCCTACATCACCTCTTGTGGGCGAATGAAGTTTAAGCGCTTCCAGATCATTGAAGTCGTAGTTAAGCATATCATCAGGAATAGTAAGGTCCGACAGGCCTTTCAATGAACTTTCTAAGTGTTGAGGAGAAGGCTCTCTCTCCACCAGAGTAATGGTGACTTTAGAAGTTCCGCCCGTTGTCTTCTTCCTTAGTTTGTAAGTCAATTTTTTCTTTTCCTTCATGGGGGGAGGTGTTACTTCGATATCGTGCACCTCGACTACCATCTCTCGAGCGGGGCCAACAGTTTTGCCTTGTACTTCGAGCGTTTCAGCTTCTTTAATCTCCCCCTCCTTAGATGTGTCAGGGGCGTCACATGCTGAGGGCCCAGCTTGCTTTTTACCTTTTCCTGAGGCAGATGCTGTTATGGCGACACCTTGAGGAAGGCTTATTCGGCGACCTGTCTCCATCAGCCTAAATTCGAGAGCGACTCATTCGAAATAAGTGACCTAATGTCCCGGTCTCCTGCGGGGATAGCTCGAATAGCCTCGATAGCTTCAGAATACCTAGAGCCTTCGGGACGTGGGCCGATACCTGAAAAAGTAGATAAAGAGTCAGAAAAGATGCAAATCGCCAAATGCAAGTATTGATCCAAAAAACAAACTTACATCCTTCTACCCATCTCCTTGCGAAGCCGTAGGGCAACGCACGTAGAACCACTCCTGCTTGTACTTGGCGAATTTGCTCCATGCCTCGGTCAGAATTTGACACTTGTTGTGTGGTTTGAGAAATACAAAAGATGGTCTGTCCGATCATCTCTTGAAGCGATAAATATAACGAATATCGCCAGGAGTCGGGAGCCTGAAGAGGACGCTCATAAAGAGAATGCATGTGCCGTATATGAATGCATGACTGTTTGGATGTAGTTGCGATGGAGCGATCTCAATATACTGTAACAGATCGCGGAGGAAGGAGTTGAATGGCGGCACGCTACCAACCCAGCACATAAATCTGTTGCAGGCTGTGTATTCGACTGGGGGCAGGTGAGGACGATCTTGCCTTGATGGAACCAACACATCATCCAAGGGAATCCCATGCACCAAGCCCATGCGACGAAGAGCGCTTTCGTTAATTCTCGAGCCTTGAGAATCAATCGGATCGTCTAAAAAGATCACTGCATCCAGGGCATCAGGAGCCAAGTCTACGGATGCAATCGTAGGGCTCGGCATGTCTTGAACAGGAGTAGTTGATGGATTTGAAGTCCCAACTACTTCTTGTTGAGAGGGTGGCCCGGGTCTGTCCGAGATCGTGGCAGAACTAGATTTCCTAGACATCTCTAATGAGTGAAGAGTTCGATGAAAAGTCTATTTAAACTATACTTAAAAAACGATCGATATTAGACATAACAACAAAAATACTCCTGCCCGTGTGGTGTGTGAACTAGTGCGATCGTTCAAGTATACTGTCAAAGAATTTAAGGTCATGATACTAATGGGATAAAGTAAAGTAAAGGTTTCCAATGATGGTTTTTAATTTGGAAATTCATAATATATATTGAGGCTATAGTCTGTTTTTATCGAGTTAAATTCAGATTTATAGTTCTTGAGACGGAGAGTTGTCAGTCCGGAGTGGTCGATATGTTTATTTGCTTAAGTCCTTGTCCTTGTCTTTGTCATATGTTTAGGCATGATAGGTAAGTCAAGTCAACATGGATTACATTTGAGTTAGAATGGTTATGATTATTGCTGTCTACTTCAAAACTTAATGCCAAACGATACTCGAGAGACTCATCGAAGTAATCACCTAACCTCTCCTCACTCGCCCTTCACCGTTCGGCATGAAGGAGTCATGCCGAGCCATGATCATACCGAGCTGCTTCGGTCGGCGCTCTAGGTTCAGCCCTCACTTCTCTCCTTTTTCCTCGTTCGGCATGTGGGAGTCATGCCGAGCCGCGATAATACCGAGCCACGCCGCTCGGCCCTATAAGCCCAATACTCATCCCTCACCAGCGTCCCCTCTCCGCCGTTCGGCATGACAACACTCATTTTTCTCCCGTATTCTTTCTTTGCCATTCGGCACTACTCATTTCTCTCCTCCAATCTCTCTTCTTCGTTCAGCATGTGAGAGTAATGCTGAGCCATAGCCATTTCTCTTCCTTCCACCACTCCGCCTAGCCCTAAGACATGTTCTAACCTCGATTCGTTGTCCTCATCCACGCGGTCCATACTGTCCTCTATTTTACAGAGATTCACGAATTCATCTCGTGCTAAGTTTCCTAGTTGAGATAAAGTGTTTAAATGAGAGGTCATTACCTAAGAAATGACTCAAAGCTTAGGGAGATCCTGGAGTAGGAAACACGATTCTGTTAAGATTCGTTGATTAAGGAAGGAGGCGAAGCAACGTATTGGGTTCGAGAAGAGAAGAGAAGGGTATATTGTTCGCAGAGGTCTGGTGAAAGATGAGTTCGTAAGTTATATAGAGCATAGGTAAAATTAAAAGGGAGAAGAGGAAGGAGTAGTGGCTTATATAGAGAAAAGAGAAGTTGAACAGGTATTGACTGGTGGACCCGTTCAAGGTATCTCGATGGTTTGGCATCCATATGGAACATTTTTGTGTATGTTACAAAAGAGAAAAGGGAATTTGATATTAACTCAAAGCGTGTCATGTTGTCTCACATAACACACTTTTGGGGGTAAGTGTTACCCAGGTAATTGACCCGGTGACGCATGTGTCACCAAGCAAGCACATCGCTCGGCACAAAGAACTGTTCAGCACAAAGCATCGTTTGGCACACCCCCCTCGCTCGGCATAGAGCCTCGTTCGGCATAGATGGGTCAATCGGCATAGAGAGGTCGCTCGGCATCTTGCCTCATTTGACATAGATAGGTCGCTCGGCGCAAGGCCTTGTTCGGCATGGAGAGCTTGTTCGGCATTGAGGGGTCGCTCAGCATTGAGCCTTGGTTGGCACACCTCCCCTTGCTTGGCATAGAGCATCGATCGACATAGAAGGGCCACTCAGCATCTCTCCTCACTCGACATTGAGAGGCCGTTCGGCATCTGGCCTCGTTCGGCATGAAGCCTCGTTCGGCACGAGACCTCGCTTGGCATAAGTAAGTCGTTCAGCATCTCCCTCCGACCGGCATCAAGTCTTGTTTGGCATACAGGTACCGTTCGGCATGCCTTCCTCGATCGACGTATGAATGTCGTTCGGCCTGAATATGTGGTTTGTCAATTGCTGTTCGGCATTTACAGCTCGACGCGCAGAAATTAACATGGGCCGATGTGCTTTGTTCCTAGGCCCATGAGAGAAGTCCAACCCATCTTCGTCTATAAATAGAAGGGCAGAGGCACAATGAAATGGGGCCTTTTTTCGAGAACACTGGGGATACTCTGCAGCATTCAACACTCATTCTCTTTACTTAGCATTTGTATTCAAGTAGTTGGTGTATGGATTGTATCTGTAATCAATTGCTGAGTAAAGCAATAAAGACTAACTTCAAAGTGGACGTAGGCAGTTACGCCGAACCGCTATAAATCCGGTGTTCTTGTCTTTACATTTAATTTAGCATACAATTCTCTGTTTTAATTTACTTTCTTCATTAATCTCTTTACATAATCTATCTCAAGGGTGTTAGTGACCAATTCTGGTGCTAACAAGTACTATTAACTAAAAGAAGACACTTCATTAAAATGAAATATGATAATTCATTACTACCTTCCATTAAACATGTGCTTAACCAAATGTTGGCATGTAGCATAAATTTCAATAGCAATCTATAAAAGTATAAATCTTTCATGTGAGTAGTAAGGAAAGGAAATTTGGATTATCTTTAGTAGTGGAAAAATAAAGAAAATCTCACATATTCAATACCCAAGCTTCCTTTGCAAATGATATTGACGAACGAAACATCAAGATCATAGGTATAGTCACATCTAAACATTGCTACGATTAAAAATTATCGTGCATGGAGATTAGGAAAATTGAGTTTTTGTAGCCATTTTTGTTTAAAATGAAGTACTAAAGTATATAATGAACAATAATAAATTTATAAACTTAGCAATTACCAATTCGGTTTATTTTTCAAATGTAGCAATACTGGTGTACATTTATACGCACAAATTACATGTGTGCTTGTGTACATATATATATATATATATATCTGTGTGTGTGTATATGTATACTTACACATAAACATGTGCGTGTGTATATCCGTTGTGTGCACATGTATATATGTGTATACATATATTCATATATGCATATAAATATTGTAAATGCATGTGTATGTGTATATATGGAGATAATTACCAAATTTAGCATAATAACAAGGGAAGTGTTAAAAAGGACAATGAATATATAATGATTCTACTAAGCATAACTTTTGTGTTCTTCAAATTACTTCAGCCCAGCTAAAGCTTAAGGGTAAAAAGTCATCAAGTTATGTTTATATATAAGATATAATATAGTGTTCAATTTAATTATAGCCATATTAAATTATGAAGATAAGGAAAGAACAAAGCTATATCGAAATGGTAATTCTAAAAATGTTCAAGTGCAATATTTTTACGGTGTTATCTTTACAGTTATGTGATAACACAACCAATACAAACTATAGATTTCCTCACATTGGTGAAACACATAATGTTAATTAATTTAGTTTAAACCAATGTTTCTTTATTTAAGAACTACTTTATCATACTTTTGTGATTTTTTTTTTCAATATTGCAAAACATGATCTAAAACATAATTTTCTTAATTTTTTATAACATCAGATCATCAAGATGTATTGAGTGTGAGCGTATTCATTTGTATTTGTATGTGCATGCATGCATGCTTAGGTTGATTGATTGTAACTTGCACCCAGACAAAAGAAGCCGAGAGCCAACCTAAAATAAAGAGAGTCTTCATTCAACCTGAGAAGAAACAATAAATCAGAAATTATAAATTTAGTACATATTAGTTGCGCACTTGTTTGATAATCATGTTACAACTATAATTCTAAGTGGCTTTACGTTGCAATCTTTACTCATTTATTATCCTTTTGTAATGGCCTAGAAATGAGCATATCAATAATAGAGAAATAACTCAATAAATATCATGTATTTGAAAATCATAAACCAATCCATCTATAAAGGCATTAATTTTTTCACTTTGTGTTGCTATAATCACACCAACTTCATTGTTAACTGTTAGTTATCTAACCATTAAAACAAATATAACCAATTAACGCATGAGGTTGGCAACAAAGTCATTTATTAAACCTGCGAATATATAATTTAAAATTCAAATCATATGATCCTTATCATGGAATTTCAGTCCACTTTCTCAACACATAATTGGTATGTGCTAGCCATGAGAGGTTATAAAACAACACCTCTTCCATGGTAAACTTAATAAAAAAGGCTGCAATCAAAGCCATACATTTATTACCATATTAAAAACAAAATTATATAAATAAGTGGACCATTGGTTAATATAATTGGATATTAGAAAATGTAGAAAACATAGAATAAAATCATTATGATTCGATATGGAACCAAACTACTACTACTAATAGCCTAGGAAACAACCATTCGAGGAAGAAAATTAATGAGAGTAGTAGTGTTAGCAAACACAATTATAATACTATGGTTTTTGAGTTTCTATTCACACAATTAAAATGTCTTAGAGTATGGAGCTTGCTTGAAAAACATTTCTAAAAAATTTGATAGCAAAATAGACTACTAAGCCTTTTCTACATATATTAGAAAATTGATTGTGAGTATGTTGCACGTTTGTGGAGTAGATAAGTCAGTTCATGGACTTTGGAAGAAAAGACTCGAAGCATGTAGGTGAAGCTTGCTACAAACTGAAGAAAGTAATTGGATTTTGGTACTTAAAGAGAATAAGAAGTAAAATAATAAAGCAAAAATAGTACTAAAATGTTGGACCCAAATTTCATTATATATAATATTTTGATGTGCAAAGTGATTAAGTGTGACCATGAAGAAATAAATTGATTTATACTAAAAGTGTTGTTTTATTACTCTATTTTTTTAATTTATATGTGTGAAGTCTTGACTACATCGCAAATCCATGTAATTTTAACCAAAATCATAGTGATTTCTGTGAAAAAAGCGCAACGATGACACCTTGTGCTTTCTTAATCGCATGAGCATCACTTATATGTCCTTTTTAGCAAATATTTCAGCACTTCACAAATAATATTAAACAGGATTTCGAATAATAAAATACTAAAATTCATGAAATTTGGAGAATAAAACAACATAAACTGTCATAGTCCCAAAAAAACATGATTTCATATGTAAACAGAAGTAGTTTTACATTCTGAATTAGTTTTAAGTCTCAACCTTGAGCCAGGTCAAGACTAATTTTAAAAATTAGTTTAAACTAAACTTTTAAGTTTCTAAATCAGTTTTAGAAATTTAAATAGTAATCATTTAAAAAAAATTTAATCGATTTAAATATAAATGTTTCTAAATCAAAATTGTTTTGATACTCTAAATCACTCTAGCATTTAAATTAAATCCTAAATCCTAGTTTAAAATTTTAAATAAAAATAAGTTTATAAATTAAATCATTTCAATTTAATATCAATTTAGAAATTTACATCAGTTTAACTTAAATTATTTAAAATTTTCAATTGAACTTTTATCATAAATTTCAAATTTTTGAAAGCAGTTCAATTTAAAATTTGAACAACATAAACTTCAAAATTTTAAATCAAATCTTTAACTTCTAATATAAACTTCTAAACCCAGAATCATTTGTACCCCTTTTTCTTAAGTAATCTTTCTTTTAGGCTCACTTTTAAAATATGGTTTACATTTTTCTACCTAGCCTATATAGCAAAGTGTAAAGAGGGCAAAAACGAAAAAATTCAAAAAAACTGAGTATTAGAATATGCCTAAATAAAAATATCATCAACAACAAAATAGGACACCACATCCAAAAATCAGGGCGAGAAGAAGAATAGAAATTACCTTCCTCACGCTGTTGATAATCATGGTGGAAGAAATTGGGTGGAAGAATAGCTGGAAACGGTAGCCTTTCATTTTTTAGCTAATGGAATAAGGATAAACATAAACAAACACTCATTATTATATCTGGACGACTAGGTGTAAGATAAAGAAGAGAACCAATCATGCTTCGATACAATTTCTGGTCAACATTCTTACCACTTTCATCTTTGTCAAGATGTGTAGTTGTACTCATAGGAGTTGGTTTACCAGATGTATTTTCTAATCCGAAGCATTTGATAAGGTTTTCACAGTATTTTTCTTGATTGATAAAAATGCCGTTTGAAAGTTGCTTTATTTGAAGTCCAAGAAAATAAGATAGTTCTCCCATATGAGACATTTCGAATTCTTTGGTCATAATACTTGCAAATTCTTTGCAAAGTTTATCATTAGTTGAACCAAAGATGATATCGTCTACATATATCTGGATAACTAGAATATCTTTTCGAGAATGTTTAATAAACAAAGTTTGATCGACTTTGCCTATTTGAAATCCTGAGCTAATAAGATAGCTACGTAGTCGTTCATACCAAGCACGAGGTGCTTGTTTTAAACCATACAGAGCTTTCTTAAGTTTGAACACATGGTCAGGATATTTTTCATGTACGAACAAAGGAGGTTGTTCGACATAGACATTCTCTTTGATAAATCCATTGAGAAAAGCACTTTTGACATCCATCTGATAAAGTTTGAAATTATGGTGACAAGCAAAAGATAATAGGATTCTAATAGCTTCTAGTCGAGCAACTGGTGCAAAAGTTTCTTCATAATCGATACCTTCTTCCTGATTATATCCTTGTGCTACTAATCTTGCTTTATTTTTGGTGATATTTCCTTGTTCGTCGGCCTTATTTTTATAGACCCATTTAGTACCAATTACTGACTGATCAGTTGGTCGTGGAACAAGTTCCCAAACGTCATTGCGCTCAAACTGATTTAGTTCTTCCTGCATGGCAATGATCCAATAATCATCTGTAGCAGCTTCTTTTGGATTCTTCGGTTCGATATTTGAGAGAAAAGCGACATGACCCATTTGATTGAGTTGACTCCTTGTTCTGACATGTGATGTTATTTCACCGATTATATTTTGAGGCGGATGGTCTCTTAATATTCTTGGTGGTGATTGTAACTCACATATTTGAGGAATATTCTCAATAATTATTTCCGAGTCAGAATCAATATTTGTGATGATTTGAGTGTCAGTGACTATTGATTCGTCATCATCTGATATAGTGTGAGGGTGCTGATAGATTTCATCAAAAGAGACATGAAGTGATTCTTCAATAGTTTTGGTTCGTTTATTAAATATCCGATAGGCCTTACTTCTTTCCGAATAACCGACAAATATTCCTTCATCGGCCTTTGGATCGAATTTGCCAAGCTGGTCTTTCGTATTTAAAATAAAGCACTTGGAACCAAAAACTTTGAAATATGAAATTTTAGGCTTCCTTTTGTTAAATAATTCATAAGGAGTATTCTTGGTAAGAGGTCTTATGGATACACGATTCAAAACATAACAGGCAGTTGCCACAGCTTCTGCCCAAAAATGTTTTGGTAAGGTGGTTCCATTCATTAATGTTCTTGCACATTCTTGTAAAGTTCGGTTCTTCCGTTCTACAACTCCGTTCTGTTGTGGATTTCTGGGAAACGAAAAATTATGATATATACCTTTCTTTGTACAAAAATGTTCAAATTCATTATTTTCAAATTCTCCGCCATGATCACTTCTTATATTTTTAACTTTAATCCCTTTTGATTTTTGAATTCTTTTGACGAAAGATTTGAAATGATCGAAAGTGTCACTTTTATTTTTTAAGAAAATTGTCCATGTATAACGAGAGAAATCATCAATAATTACAAGCACATATTGACTGTGATTTATTGATTGAACTCTAGTAGGTCCAAATAAATCCATGTGTAGTAACTCAAGTGGTTGTAATGTTGATATGACTTTCTTGGATTTAAAAGATGATTTGGTCAATTTTCCTAATTGACATGCATCACAAATGTTGTTAACTTTGAAACTCATTTTGGGTAGTCCTCTAATTAGATTGTTTTTGGCTAGCTTGTCAATAGTTTTGAAGTTTATATGACAGAAGCGTTTGTGCCATAGCCATGGATCATTGTCATTAGCCACAAGACACATATCTGAATTATGATTAATGTTCATATTCAAAATATATATATTTCTGTCTCTATAACCTTCGAAAACCAAATTATGGTCTTTATCTAAAATACTACACTTATTATTTGAAAATGAAATTATAAAACCTTTGTCACATAACTGACTAATACTGAGCAAATTGTGTTTTAAATTTCTAACTAGCATGACATTAGTAATAAGAGGTAAGTTAAATGTACCGCAATTGCTCACATCGCCTTTGCCGATGATATAGCCTTTTGAATTGTCTCCAAAAGTGACGGAGCCACCATCTGAATATGTAATATTTGTTAATAAACTCTTGTCTCCCGTCATGTGCTTTGAGCAACCACTGTCCAATATCCACTTTCCTCTTTTCTTAAGTGGGACCTGCAAAAAATAGAATTAAGTCCATGGTACCCACTTTTTATAGGGTCCTAAGAGTTAGGTCTTAGGAGTCCAAACCCATTTGGGTCCGGTATCCCCTTTATATATATAATTATTATTAAAATGCACAGTATTCAAGAATTGCTGAATGTGTTTGTTCCTAATCAAATTATTATTTGTTTTAGGAACCCATATTTTGATAGTCTTGACATTTTTCTTTTGAAATTTCACAACTGGTTTTGGTTTGGAATATAATAGACTAAGATTTTTCTTAGCTTCAGTTTTTTGTACTTTCTTTTTCCTTTTATTTCCAAGATGTTTCTTGGTTTCTTGTTTGTTAAATCCCAATCCTTGTTTGTCTGAAATAGATTGTGAACTTTCAATGATTTTTGTCAAATTTTCTCGACCTTTGTTAAAATTAGAAACATTTTGAGTAATGTCATCAAACTTTGTTTGTAAGCTAGCTTTTTCTAGGTCAAGAATTTTGACTTTTGCTTTAAGCTCATGATTTTCAGTAGTGAGAGCATTATTTTTCTCTTTTTGAGTTTCTATTTCTTGACTCAAAAGAGATATTTGAGAGTCAACATTAGATGATGATTCTTGAATATTTTCAAGTTCCTCTTCTAATATTTTCTTCTCATCTTTTAACATATCTCATTCAAACTCTGCTCTACTTAAATCTACTTTGACTACTTTTAATTGATGTTTTATGTCTTTATATTTGACTATTAATTCAGCATTAATATCAAGTAATTCATCAAATGTAGGAATTTGTACCTCATCTTCTGTTGCCATAAAACACACATTAGCTTGTTCATTCTCTGAATCACTTTCACTTTGTGATGAAGATGATTCTGAATCATCCCATGTTACTGAGAAGGCTCGTTTCTTAGATTTGTCCTTCTTATATTTGAATTTGTCATTTTCTGACTTCTTCTTTTGTTCTGGACAATCTTTCTGCATGTGTCCCTTTTTGTGACAGTTGAAACATTCTATAGCAGATGAAGATGGTTTATTTGATCCAGGTTTCCTTTTATTGTAACGACTGGCTTTTCGATATTTTAAAAAAAATTTGAATCCTTTCGCAATGAATGCCAAATCTTCGTCTTCAGAATCTGATTCATTTTCATCTTTCTCAACATGAAATGCTACATTTTTCTTTTCTTCTTTCTGTTCTTTTCTAGCCTGTAGATTTGCTTCATAGGACATGAAATTTCCTATCAATTCATCTGGCTTCATGACAGAAAGGTCATTAGCTTCTTCAATTGCTAATACTTTTCCTTCCCATTCACTAGTCAGAGAGTGTAGGACTGTTGAAACAACATCGAAATCAGAATACTTTTGTCCTAAGCCAATAAGTGCATGGTGAATAGTTTGAAACCGTGAATACATGTCATTGATTGTCTCGTTTGGTTTCATTTTGAAATTTTGAAATTGACTTTTCAGCATGGCTATTTTGGCTTGTTTAACCTTGTTAGTACCTTCATGAGTGATTTTTAGTGTTTGCCAAATTTGATATGCAGTAGTGCAGATACTAACACGATTATATTCATTTTGGTCTAATGCACAGAACAACATATTTATTGCTCTAGCATTTACGGCTGTTGCCGTTTTCTCAGCTGCAGTCCATTCTGAATAATCAGCTGTTGGATTCACTATTTCTCTTTGAGTGGCATTCCAAGCATCATAGCTATTTGATTGCATAAAGAATGACATACGTGTTGCCCAATAACTATAGTTAAGACCATTGAAAAATGGAGGTCTTTGTGTCGATTGACCCTCCGTGTAAGTGGTGTTTTGAGTGCTAGTACTTACGTTATTTGCCATATTACTATAATATATCAAATAACCGTGTTACGGTTATATGATGACCGTGCTCTGATACCAAATGAAAGTACGGTGTGTATACAATTATATGTGCTAATATAGTATACACGGATCGTGTAATATGGATTACAATACAAATGCGGAAATAGATGATAATAGCGTAGTAAATAAAAAAATAGAAAAATCACACCAGAGATTTTTATACTGGTTCGGAGCACCGTCCTACGTCCAGTCCCAGACTTCTATCTGGATTTTCACTATTAACTTCCTCGCTTCACCCGGAGGAACAGGTTTACAACACCCGAACAGCCGAACGGGATTTCACGCCTCTAATACACTGAGGACTTCAACACTTGCCTCTTACAACACAGAGGACTTCAACAAAAGAACAAATACAATTGTTGTTGACAACTTGTGTTCTTGAAAACACGGATTTGTCACTAACAGTACACCCTTCCTATAATCTTATCCTCAAATTATGCGAATGATGTTTTGAAAAGATTAAGGAAAGTATATTACTTATTGAATCAAAAGATATGAAATAGTTTCAATGATTCAATAAATAATCGAGAGCTTTTTAGAATGCAGGAGTATATAAAGTAAGATCAGAGATTAGATTAAAAAGAATATGTGAAATTAATTGTTGTTTAATCAACGAATTGGATGAGTTTATATAGATAAGAATGGTTGTAACTCTTTGCCATTAAGAGATATGATCTTTGGTGAAAGGTAAGAGATGCAACCTTTGGAGAAGAGAAGTGTCTTTTGGAAAAATTGCTTTCTGTTTAAAAACGGTCGACAGGTTAAAAAGTGACCAGTAGACAGGAATTTAAATATATATACGTTATGTGCATGTGTGCACGTTCAATGTGCAAATTATGCAGGAACGGTCGACCGCCTATATTGTGACCGGTCGACCGGTCCCTGTAAAGTTGCACACTGAATGTGCAACTACATTCTAATCGTATATATATTAATTTTCTTGAAAATGCATGATTATTTGAGGATAGATTTTAACAATTTTATCACTAATATAATATCAAATAATCAATCTATAATCTAGAGTAACATATGTAGCTCTAATGACCTTGTTTTGTCGATCGCCTTTAGTTATTTGTCAGAAATCAAAACTTTCATAAAACTTGTGACCCAACATTCTCCTCCTTTTTGATTGATGACAATATATATCTGCAAATCTGAATCTCCCCCTGAGTATGTGATCTCTCTCTCTTTGAATTCTTATATATGTATGTTCCTGCAAGCAATTGTTGGCCCTTTCTCCCCCTTTGTCATCGACAAAAAGGAGTAACAGATACTAGAATAGTAGAATGCATAGCAAAATAAATCATTAACACATCAAAAACATAACAGAGTTTACTACAGAACATAATGTCAAATGAAAAACAAAAATAACGACACTATTAAGTACAAGTGTCGAAGAATGTTTTTAAAGTGCTAACCCATAATAGAATCTAGGATGAAGCAGATCGTATCTCCTCTTCATCATCATCATCATCATCATCTTCTTCTTCCTCATCATTGTGCCCTCTAGATGATTCTCCATGTCCATGACCACTCATTCCTGTAGACTCGTCAGATGATGTCCAGGTGAAAACTGGAGCAGCAGGACGTTTTCCTGGGTCTTGTGCTTGAACAGAGGTGGATGTGGAACATGATATAGCATCCCATAGCATACCAAAGAATGACTTGACCTTATTGAAGCGCTTATCGATCTTAGAGTCCATGCGCTTGAGACGTGATTCAAGCAAAAATTGGTTACGCGCGATTGTTTCAAGTGATTCTTTTGTTGATGACTTTGATTTTAATAGTTTTACTTCATCGGAACGAGGACGAGAGGAAGTTGCTCGTTGTTTCCTTGGTCCTCTTTGTTGTCATTCTTCAAAAGGCATAATCTCAAGATAAGGTGGAGGAAGCTTCATCCGCTTGATGGTGATGGAATCAATGCATTTTGGTTTTGAGGTTGCAGAATCGGGAGGATTGACCCCACAAGCTAACAAAAGTCTCATGATATATTCATTGTAGAAGAAATGAGGCCGTGTTGAGTTATTTACCTTGAGAATTTCATCAAAAAGCATGTGAACCCAATTGATTTGGATTTCACCATAAATAGCATAGAGTGCCTTGAAGTTTTCTTTGTACACTGCATCATAATTTCCAAGTCTAGGAAAAAGAGAATGCATCAAAACCCGATGAAGTAGTCTGGCTGTCGGTCGAAGTCCAATAGACTTAGTGCCATCACTATCGTCTTCTATGAACTGATGACTAGTATTATTTCGAGTGAAGACTTCGCAGAAGTTAGATGAAAACTCTTCGCCTCGATTTGGTATACCAAGTATAGAGGCAATTCTAGCATGAGTAGGAAAAATTTTCTTGCCACAAACCACAGACCAGATGACGCCGTTTGGATTATCAGGTTGATACTCATCAAGATTCATGTTGGCGTAAAACAATTTGATCATCAAATGATTTATCTCCACACTATTTTCTGAAAAATCGATTAATGGTGTAATGTTGGAGTTATTGGCTAACCTTCGAACTCCATAAGCCGTGAAATCATCAAATTTGATGAAAGAGCCTGGATGAAACTTGTAATTTGTCATCTGATTCCATCTTGTTACAGCAATTGGACTTTGAAGCCATTTTTTGACGAAGATGGTAGGAGATGAAGTTTCAGAGGTTGCTCCTTTCTTGGATTTCTTTTGAGGAGGAGCCATTGTTGGAGGATTTGAGATTTGGGAGTTGAAAATAGGAAATTAGGGTTTGTGATTTTGGGTAAAAGAACAGCTTGAGTAAAAAGTGAAAGAGGGGAGAGGGAAGAATGACGCATAGGTTTATATAAAAAACTGAAAATACGTCAACCGGTCGACCTACTAATTTTGGTCCGTCAACCGTTTTCAACCAGAGAGCAAACGGTCGACCGGCTATAACAGGGGCGGTCGACCGGTTTTGGTCTGCTGTGAATAATAAGTTTATTTTTCAAGTTTTTATCGTATATGAACCTATATATATTATATTTTATACGTAATACAAAATATAATCGTCATTACACAAGAGATAGATAAAGATATAATAACTATATATAAATCTAATGAGAAAATTCGTCATTAGAATTATCGTTGTTTCCTTCAATACGTTTCGACCATGGACTCCATTGTTTCTGAGCTCCTTCATTCTTCTCATAGTTCCGATCCCACGAGTTAGGACTTTTAGATGTTGATGGCCTAGACGGCATTGGTTCATGCACGTCATGCTTGTTGGAACCGCAGAAAAATGTTGCCAACTTTTCTAAAATGGATAATCGTGCCGATGTCCGCTGTTGCTCGTGATAAAGTTGACTTTGCCCGTAATGGAGCTGTCTCTGAAGGTCTATCTGATGTTTCTGGTAGTGGTGTATTTCATCGATTTGAGCTTTGGTACGAGGAGAATAGAATAATGTCCTCTTCACTCGTTTTGAATTTGGAGTTTTATCAGACATACAAGAGCATTGATGATGACAACTTGATTTTTGTTTTGGAGTTGTAGGAGAATAAAATTCCTCCGACTCAGAACTCGTAATTGAAATGTATGATTCTTGAGCACATTTATCACAAATGTGAGCCATAGTGTATGTTGCATAGAATATTATGGTTAGGTAAAAAAGAAAAGATGAACAAAATATAAAAATTTTGCAAGCTTATATACAAGTTTTTTTGTGTATAAACCTATGGATGTGAGTTAATGATAAATGTTAACCAAGAAAACATAAGCAGAAATTTTATTGTAAATCTAAAAATAGCTTTCTTTTTAAAACTGAATTTATAAAATGAGAAAGGAAAGGACGATCACAAAAAAAATGAGTAAAGAGAATTTAACCATTAAATAAAGCAGTAGCTTATATTTAATGTAAGAAAAATATAGTTTATGCAATAGTTAAAGTTAAAGGATAACTAAAAAGAATAACTAAAGGATAACTAACAAGAATAACTAAAGGATAACTAACAAGAAGACGTTCTTTAGAAATTACTTAGTCAAGATTTTTTCTTGAAATTAAACCAAGCTCTCTTCGTAATCTAATAAAATTAGATTCGAGCAGAGGCTTAGTAAAAATGTCTGCTAATTGATTGTCAGTATGAACATATTCAAGACATATATTTCCTTTGTCAATATTATCTCGAAGGAAATGATGACGGATATCAATGTGTTTGGTTCTAGAATGATTTACTGGATTTTTAGAGAGATTTATAGCACTAGTGTTATCACAGTATATAATAGAATTTGATAAATGAATATCAAAATCTTGAAGTGTTTGTTGCATATATAGTACTTGAGTACAAGCGAGAGCTGCTGATATATATTCAGCTTCGCATGTTGATAGTGAAACACAATTCTGTTTCTTACTGAACCAAGAGACAAGTGATTTTCCAATAAAATGGCACGTACCACTTGTACTTTTACTATCCGTTCTTGAGCCACCGAAATCAGCATCACTATACGATACTAATTCAAATGGACATTCTTTTGGATAAAAAAGACCGAAATCTTTGGTATTATTAAGATAACGAATTATATGTTTCACTGCTCGTAGATGTGATTCCTTTGGATCGGCTTGAAAACGAGCACATAAACAAACACTCATTATTATATCTGGACGACTAGCTGTAAGATAAAGAAGAGAACCAATCATGCTTCGATACAATTTCTGGTCAACGTTCTTACCACTTTCATCTTTGTCAAGATGTGTAGATGTACTCATAGGAGTTGGTTTACCAGATGTATTTTCTAATCCGAAGCGTTTGATAAGGTTTTCACAGTATTTTTCTTGATTGATAAAAATGCCGTTTGAAAGTTGCTTTATTTGAAGTCCAAGAAAATAAGATAGTTCTCCCATATGAGACATTTCGAATTCTTTGGTCATAATACTTGCAAATTCTTTGCAAAGTTTATCATTAGTTGAACCAAAGATGATATTGTCTACATATATCTGGATAACTAGAATATCTTTTCGAGAATGTTTAATAAACAAAGTTTGATCGACTTTGCCTATTTGAAATCCTGAGCTAATAAGATAGCTACGTAGTCGTTCATACCAAGCACGAGGTGCTTGTTTTAAACCATACAGAGCTTTCTTAAGTTTGAACACATGGTCAGGATATTTTTCATGTACGAACAAAGGAGGTTGTTCGACATAGACATTCTCTTTGATAAATCCATTGAGAAAAGCACTTTTGACATCCATCTGATAAAGTTTGAAATTATGGTGACAAGCAAAAGATAATAGGATTCTAATAGCTTCTAGTCGAGCAACTGGTGCAAAAGTTTCTTCATAATCGATACCTTCTTCCTGATTATATCCTTGTGCTACTAATCTTGCTTTATTTTTGGTGATATTTCCTTGTTCGTCGGCCTTATTTTTATAGACCCATTTAGCACCAATTACTGACTGATCAGTTGGTCGTGGAACAAGTTCCCAAACGTCATTGCGCTCAAACTGATTTAGTTCTTCCTGCATGGCAATGATCCAATAATCATCTGTAGCAGCTTCTTTTGGATTCTTCGGTTCGATATTTGAGAGAAAAGCGACATGACCCATTTGATTGAGTTGACTCCTTGTTCTGACATGTGATGTTATTTCACCGATTATATTTTGAGGCGGATGGTCTCTTAATATTCTTGGTGGTGATTGTAACTCACATATTTGAGGAATATTCTCAATAATTATTTCCGAGTCAGAATCAATATGTGTGATGATTTGAGTGTCAGTGACTATTGATTCGTCATCATATGATATAGTGTGAGGGTGCTGATAGATTTCATCAAAAGAGACATGAAGTGATTCTTCAATAGTTTTGGTTCGTTTATTAAATATCCGATAGGCCTTACTTCTTTCCGAATAACCGACAAATATTCCTTCATCGGCCTTTGGATCGAATTTGCCAAGCTGGTCTTTCGTATTTAAAATAAAGCACTTGGAACCAAAAACTTTGAAGTATGAAATTTTAGGCTTCCTTTTGTTAAACAATTCATAAGGAGTATTCTTGGTAAGAGGTCTTATGGATACACGATTCAAAACATAACAGACAGTTGCCACAGCTTTTGCCCAAAAATGTTTTGGTAAGGTGGTTCCATTCAATAATGTTCTTGCACATTCTTGTAAAGTTCGGTTTTTCCGTTCTACAACTCCGTTCTGTTGTGGAGTTCTGGGAAACGAAAAATTATGATATATACCTTTCTTTGTACAAAAATGTTCAAATTCATTATTTTCAAATTCTCCGCCATGATCACTTCTTATATTTTTAACTTTAATCCCTTTTGATTTTTGAATTCTTTTGACGAAAGATTTGAAATGATCGAAAGTGTCACTTTTATTTTTTAAGAAAATTGTCCATGTATAACGAGAGAAATCATCAACAATTACAAGCACATATTGACTGTGATTTATTGATTGAACTCTAGTAGGTCCAAATAAATCCATGTGTAGTAACTCAAGTGGTTGTAATGTTGATATGACTTTCTTGGATTTAAAAGATGATTTGGTCAATTTTCCTAATTGACATGCATCACAAATGTTGTTAACTTTGAAACTCATTTTGGGTAGTCCTCTAACTAGATTGTTTTTGGCTAGCTTGTCAATAGTTCTGAAGTTTATATGACAGAAGCGTTTGTGCCATAGCCATGGATCATTGTCATTAGCAACAAGACACATATCTGAATTATGATTAATGTTCATATTCAAAATATATATATTTCTGTCTCTATAACCTTCGAAAACCAAATTATGGTCTTTATCTAAAATACTACACTTATTATTTGAAAATGAAATTATAAAACCTTTGTCACATAACTGACTAATACTGAGCAAATTGTGTTTTAAATTTCTAACTAGCATGACATTAGTAATAAGAGGTAAGTTAGATGTACCGCAATTGCTCACATCGCCTTTGCCGATGATATAGCCTTTTGAATTGTCTCCAAAAGTGACGGAGCCACCATCTGAATATGTAATATTTGTTAATAAACTCTTGTCTCCCGTCATGTGCTTTGAGCAACCACTGTCCAATATCCACTTTCCTCTTTTCTTAAGTGGGACCTGCAAAAAATAGAATTAAGTCCATGGTACCCACTTTTTATAGGGTCCTAAGAGTTAGGTCTTAGGAGTCCAAACCCATTTGGGTCCGGTATCCCCTTTATATATATAATTATTATTAAAATGCACAGTATTCAAGAATTGCTGAATGTATTTGTTCCTAATCAAATTATTATTTGTTTTAGGAACCCATATTTTGATAGTCTTGACATTTTTCTTTTGAAATTTCACAACTGGTTTTGGTTTGGAATATAATAGACTAAGATTTTTCTTAGCTTCAGTTTTTTGTACTTTCTTTTTCCTTTTATTTCCAAGATGTTTCTTGGTTTCTTGTTTGTTAAATCCCAATCCTTGTTTGTCTGAAATAGATTGTGAACTTTCAATGATTTTTGTCAAATTTTCTCGACCTTTGTTAAAATTAGAAACATTTTGAGTAATGTCATCAAACTTTGTTTGTAAGCTAGCTTTTTCTAGGTCAAGAATTTTGACTTTTGCTTTAAGCTCATGATTTTCAGTAGTGAGAGCATTATTTTTCTCTTTTTGAGTTTCTATTTCTTGACTCAAAAGAGATATTTGAGAGTCAACATTAGATGATGATTCTTGAATATTTTCAAGTTCCTCTTCTAATATTTTCTTCTCATCTTTTAACATATCTCGTTCAAACTCTGCTCTACTTAAATCTGCTTTGACTACTTTTAATTGACGTTTTATGTCTTTATATTTGACTATTAATTCAGCATTAATATCAAGTAATTCATCAAATGTAGGAATTTGTACCTCATCTTCTGTTGCCATAAAACACACATTAGCTTGTTCATTCTCTGAATCACTTTCACTTTGTGATGAAGATGATTCTGAATCATCCCATGTTACTGAGAAGGCTCGTTTCTTAGATTTGTCCTTCTTATATTTGAATTTGTCATTTTCTGACTTCTTCTTTTGTTCTGGACAATCTTTCTGCATGTGTCCCTTTTTGTGACAGTTGAAACATTCTATAGCAGATGAAGATGGTTTATTTGATCCAGGTTTCCTTTTATTGTAACGACTGGCTTTTCGATATTTTAAAAAAAATTTGAATCCTTTCGCAATGAATGCCAAATCTTCGTCTTCAGAATCTGATTCATTTTCATCTTTCTCAACATGAAATGCTACATTTTTCTTTTCTTCTTTCTGTTCTTTTCTAGCCTGCAGATTTGCTTCATAGGACATTAAATTTCCTATCAATTCATCTGGCTTCATGACAGAAAGGTCATTAGCTTCTTCAATTGCTAATACTTTTCCTTCCCATTCACTAGTCAGAGAGTGTAGGACTGTTGAAACAACATCGAAATCAGAATACTTTTGTCCTAAGCCAATAAGTGCATGGTGAATAGTTTGAAACCGTGAATACATGTCATTGATTGTCTCGTTTGGTTTCATTTTGAAATTTTGAAATTGACTTTTCAGCATGGCTATTTTGGCTTGTTTAACCTTGTTAGTACCTTCATGAGTGATTTTTAGTGTTTGCCAAATTTGATATGCAGTAGTGCAGATACTAACACGATTATATTCATTTTGGTCTAATGCACAGAACAACATATTTATTGCTCTAGCATTTACGGCTGCTGCCGTTTTCTCAGCTGCAGTCCATTCTGAATAATCAGCTGTTGGATTCACTATTTCTCTTTGAGTGGCATTCCAAGCATCATAGCTATTTGATTGCATAAAGAATGACATACGTGTTGCCCAATAACTATAGTTAAGACCATTGAAAAATGGAGGTCTTTGTGTCGATTGACCCTCCGTGTAAGTGGTGTTTTGAGTGCTAGTACTTACGTTATTTGCCATATTACTATAATATATCAAATAACCGTGTTACGGTTATATGATGACCGTGCTCTGATACCAAATGAAAGTACGGTGTGTATACAATTATATGTGCTAATATAGTATACACGGATCGTGTAATATGGATTACAATACAAATGCGGAAATAGATGATAATAGCGTAGTAAATAAAAAAATAGAAAAATCACACCAGAGATTTTTATACTGGTTCGGAGCACCGTCCTACGTCCAGTCTCAGACTTCTATCTGGATATTCACTATTAACTTCCTCGCTTCACCCGGAGGAACAGGTTTACAACACCCGAACAGCCGAACGGGATTTCACGCCTCTAATACACTGAGGACTTCAACACTTGCCTCTTACAACACAGAGGACTTCAACAAAAGAACAAATACAATTGTTGTTGACAATTTGTGTTCTTGAAAACACGGATTTGTCAATAACAGTACACCCTTCCTATAATCTTATCCTCAAAGTATGCGAATGATGTTTTGAAAAGATTAAGGAAAGTATATTACTTATTGAATCAAAAGATATGAAATAGTTTCAATGATTCAATAAATAATCGAGAGCTTTTTAGAATGCAGGAGTATATAAAGTAAGATCAGAGATTAGATTAAAAAGAATATGTGAAATTAATTGTTGTTTAATCAACGAATTGGATGAGTTTATATAGATAAGAATGGTTGTAACTCTTTGCCATTAAGAGATATGATCTTTGGTGAAAGGTAAGAGATGCAACCTTTGGAGAAGAGAAGTGTCTTTTGGAAAAATTGCTTTCTGTTTAAAAACGGTCGACAGGTTAAAAAGTGACCAGTAGACAGGAATTTAAATATATATACGTTATGTGCATGTGTGCACGTTCAATGTGCAAATTATGCAGGAACGGTCGACCGCCTATATTGTGACCGGTCGACCGGTCCCTGTAAAGTTGCACACTGAATGTGCAACTACATTCTAATCGTATATATATTAATTTTCTTGAAAATGCATGATTATTTGAGGATAGATTTTAACAATTTTATCACTAATATAATATCAAATAATCAATCTATAATCTAGAGTAACATATGTAGCTCTAATGACCTTGTTTTGTCGATCGCCTTTAGTTATTTGTCAGAAATCAAAACTTTCATAAAACTTGTGACCCAACATTCTCCTCCTTTTTGATTGATGACAATATATATCTGCAAATCTGAATCTCCCCCTGAGTATGTGATCTCTCTCTCTTTGAATTCTTATATATGTATGTTCCTGCAAGCAATTGTTGGCCCTTTCTCCCCCTTTGTCATCGACAAAAAGGAGTAACAGATACTAGAATAGTAGAATGCATAGCAAAATAAATCATTAACACATCAAAAACATAACAGAGTTTACTACAGAACATAATGTCAAATGAAAAACAAAAATAACGACACTATTAAGTACAAGTGTCGAAGAATGTTTTTAAAGTGCTAACCCATAATAGAATCTAGGATGAAGCAGATCGTATCTCCTCTTCATCATCATCATCATCATCATCTTCTTCTTCCTCATCATTGTGCCCTCTAGATGATTCTCCATGTCCATGACCACTCATTCCTGTAGACTCGTCAGATGATGTCCAGGTGAAAACTGGAGCAGCAGGACGTTTTCCTGGGTCTTGTGCTTGAACAGAGGTGGATGTGGAACATGATATAGCATCCCATAGCATACCAAAGAATGACTTGACCTTATTGAAGCGCTTATCGATCTTAGAGTCCATGCGCTTGAGACGTGATTCAAGCAAAAATTGGTTACGCGCGATTGTTTCAAGTGATTCTTTTGTTGATGACTTTGATTTTAATAGTTTTACTTCATCGGAACGAGGACGAGAGGAAGTTGCTCGTTGTTTCCTTGGTCCTCTTTGTTGTCATTCTTCAAAAGGCATAATCTCAAGATAAGGTGGAGGAAGCTTCATCCGCTTGATGGTGATGGAATCAATGCATTTTGGTTTTGAGGTTGCAGAATCGGGAGGATTGACCCCACAAGCTAACAAAAGTCTCATGATATATTCATTGTAGAAGAAATGAGGCCGTGTTGAGTTATTTACCTTGAGAATTTCATCAAAAAGCATGTGAACCCAATTGATTTGGATTTCACCATAAATAGCATAGAGTGCCTTGAAGTTTTCTTTGTACACTGCATCATAATTTCCAAGTCTAGGAAAAAGAGAATGCATCAAAACCCGATGAAGTAGTCTGGCTGTCGGTCGAAGTCCAATAGACTTAGTGCCATCACTATCGTCTTCTATGAACTGATGACTAGTATTATTTCGAGTGAAGACTTCGCAGAAGTTAGATGAAAACTCTTCGCCTCGATTTGGTATACCAAGTATAGAGGCAATTCTAGCATGAGTAGGAAAAATTTTCTTGCCACAAACCACAGACCAGATGACGCCGTTTGGATTATCAGGTTGATACTCATCAAGATTCATGTTGGCGTAAAACAATTTGATCATCAAATGATTTATCTCCACACTATTTTCTGAAAAATCGATTAATGGTGTAATGTTGGAGTTATTGGCTAACCTTCGAACTCCATAAGCCGTGAAATCATCAAATTTGATGAAAGAGCCTGGATGAAACTTGTAATTTGTCATCTGATTCCATCTTGTTACAGCAATTGGACTTTGAAGCCATTTTTTGACGAAGATGGTAGGAGATGAAGTTTCAGAGGTTGCTCCTTTCTTGGATTTCTTTTGAGGAGGAGCCATTGTTGGAGGATTTGAGATTTGGGAGTTGAAAATAGGAAATTAGGGTTTGTGATTTTGGGTAAAAGAACAGCTTGAGTAAAAAGTGAAAGAGGGGAGAGGGAAGAATGACGCATAGGTTTATATAAAAAACTGAAAATACGTCAACCGGTCGACCTACTAATTTTGGTCCGTCAACCGTTTTCAACCAGAGAGCAAACGGTCGACCGGCTATAACAGGGGCGGTCGACCGGTTTTGGTCTGCTGTGAATAATAAGTTTATTTTTCAAGTTTTTATCGTATATGAACCTATATATATTATATTTTATACGTAATACAAAATATAATCGTCATTACACAAGAGATAGATAAAGATATAATAACTATATATAAATCTAATGAGAAAATTCGTCATTAGAATTATCGTTGTTTCCTTCAATACGTTTCGACCATGGACTCCATTGTTTCTGAGCTCCTTCATTCTTCTCATAGTTCCGATCCCACGAGTTAGGACTTTTAGATGTTGATGGCCTAGACGGCATTGGTTCATGCACGTCATGCTTGTTGGAACCGCAGAAAAATGTTGCCAACTTTTCTAAAATGGATAATCGTGCCGATGTCCGCTGTTGCTCGTGATAAAGTTGACTTTGCCCGTAATGGAGCTGTCTCTGAAGGTCTATCTGATGTTTCTGGTAGTGGTGTATTTCATCGATTTGAGCTTTGGTACGAGGAGAATAGAATAATGTCCTCTTCACTCGTTTTGAATTTGGAGTTTTATCAGACATACAAGAGCATTGATGATGACAACTTGATTTTTGTTTTGGAGTTGTAGGAGAATAAAATTCCTCCGACTCAGAACTCGTAATTGAAATGTATGATTCTTGAGCACATTTATCACAAATGTGAGCCATAGTGTATGTTGCATAGAATATTATGGTTAGGTAAAAAAGAAAAGATGAACAAAATATAAAAATTTTGCAAGCTTATATACAAGTTTTTTTGTGTATAAACCTATGGATGTGAGTTAATGATAAATGTTAACCAAGAAAACATAAGCAGAAATTTTATTGTAAATCTAAAAATAGCTTTCTTTTTAAAACTGAATTTATAAAATGAGAAAGGAAAGGACGATCACAAAAAAAATGAGTAAAGAGAATTTAACCATTAAATAAAGCAGTGGCTTATATTTAATGTAAGAAAAATATAGTTTATGCAATAGTTAAAGTTAAAGGATAACTAAAAAGAATAACTAAAGGATAACTAACAAGAATAACTAAAGGATAACTAACAAGAAGACGTTCTTTAGAAATTACTTAGTCAAGATTTTTTCTTGAAATTAAACCAAGCTCTCTTCGTAATCTAATAAAATTAGATTCGAGCAGAGGCTTAGTAAAAATGTCTGCTAATTGATTGTCAGTATGAACATATTCAAGACATATATTTCCTTTGTCAATATTATCTCGAAGGAAATGATGACGGATATCAATGTGTTTGGTTCTAGAATGATTTACTGGATTTTTAGAGAGATTTATAGCACTAGTGTTATCACAGTATATAATAGAATTTGATAAATGAATATCAAAATCTTGAAGTGTTTGTTGCATATATAGTACTTGAGTACAAGCGAGAGCTGCTGATATATATTCAGCTTCGCATGTTGATAGTGAAACACAATTCTGTTTCTTACTGAACCAAGAGACAAGTGATTTTCCAATAAAATGGCACGTACCACTTGTACTTTTTCTATCCGTTCTTGAGCCACCGAAATCAGCATCACTATATGATACTAATTCAAATGGACATTCTTTTGGATAAAAAAGACCGAAATCTTTGGTATTATTAAGATAACGAATTATATGTTTCACTGCTCGTAGATGTGATTCCTTTGGATCGGCTTGAAAACGAGCACATAAACAAACACTCATTATTATATCTGGACGACTAGCTGTAAGATAAAGAAGAGAACCAATCATGCTTCGATACAATTTCTGGTCAACGTTCTTACCACTTTCATCTTTGTCAAGATGTGTAGTTGTACTCATAGGAGTTGGTTTACCAGATGTATTTTCTAATCCGAAGCGTTTGATAAGGTTTTCACAGTATTTTTCTTGATTGATAAAAATGCCGTTTGAAAGTTGCTTTATTTGAAGTCCAAGAAAATAAGATAGTTCTCCCATATGAGACATTTCGAATTCTTTGGTCATAATACTTGCAAATTCTTTGCAAAGTTTATCATTAGTTGAACCAAAGATGATATTGTCTACATATATCTGGATAACTAGAATATCTTTTCGAGAATGTTTAATAAACAAAGTTTGATCGACTTTGCCTATTTGAAATCCTGAGCTAATAAGATAGCTACGTAGTCGTTCATACCAAGCACGAGGTGCTTGTTTTAAACCATACAGAGCTTTCTTAAGTTTGAACACATGGTCAGGATATTTTTCATGTACGAACAAAGGAGGTTGTTCGACATAGACATTCTCTTTGATAAATCCATTGAGAAAAGCACTTTTGACATCCATCTGATAAAGTTTGAAATTATGGTGACAAGCAAAAGATAATAGGATTCTAATAGCTTCTAGTCGAGCAACTGGTGCAAAAGTTTCTTCATAATCGATACCTTCTTCCTGATTATATCCTTGTGCTACTAATCTTGCTTTATTTTTGGTGATATTTCCTTGTTCGTCGGCCTTATTTTTATAGACCCATTTAGTACCAATTACTGACTGATCAGTTGGTCGTGGAACAAGTTCCCAAACGTCATTGCGCTCAAACTGATTTAGTTCTTCCTGCATGGCAATGATCCAATAATCATCTGTAGCAGCTTCTTTTGGATTCTTCGGTTCGATATTTGAGAGAAAAGCGACATGACCCATTTGATTGAGTTGACTCCTTGTTCTGACATGTGATGTTATTTCACCGATTATATTTTGAGGCGGATGGTCTCTTAATATTCTTGGTGGTGATTGTAACTCACATATTTGAGGAATATTCTCAATAATTATTTCCGAGTCAGAATCAATATGTGTGATGATTTGAGTGTCAGTGACTATTGATTCGTCATCATCTGATATAGTGTGAGGGTGCTGATAGATTTCATCAAAAGAGACATGAAGTGATTCTTCAATAGTTTTGGTTCGTTTATTAAATATCCGATAGGCCTAACTTCTTTCCGAATAACCGACAAATATTCCTTCATCGGCCTTTGGATCGAATTTGCCAAGCTGGTCTTTCGTATTTAAAATAAAGCACTTGGAACCAAAAACTTTGAAGTATGAAATTTTAGGCTTCTTTTTGTTAAACAATTCATAAGGAGTATTCTTGGTAAGAGGTCTTATGGATACACGATTCAAAACATAACAGACAGTTGCCACAGCTTTTGCCCAAAAATGTTTTGGTAAGGTGGTTCCATTCAATAATGTTCTTGCACATTCTTGTAAAGTTCGGTTTTTCCGTTCTACAACTCCGTTCTGTTGTGGAGTTCTGGGAAACGAAAAATTATGATATATACCTTTCTTTGTACAAAAATGTTCAAATTCATTATTTTCAAATTCTCCGCCATGATCACTTCTTATATTTTTAACTTTAATCCCTTTTGATTTTTGAATTCTTTTGACGAAAGATTTGAAATGATCGAAAGTGTCACTTTTATTTTTTAAGAAAATTGTCCATGTATAACGAGAGAAATCATCAACAATTACAAGCACATATTGACTGTGATTTATTGATTGAACTCTAGTAGGTCCAAATAAATCCATGTGTAGTAACTCAAGTGGTTGTAATGTTGATATGACTTTCTTGGATTTAAAAGATGATTTGGTCAATTTTCCTAATTGACATGCATCACAAATGTTGTTAACTTTGAAACTCATTTTGGGTAGTCCTCTAATTAGATTGTTTTTGGCTAGCTTGTCAATAGTTCTGAAGTTTATATGACAGAAGCGTTTGTGCCATAGCCATGGATCATTGTCATTAGCAACAAGACACATATCTGAATTATGATTAATGTTCATATTCAAAATATATATATTTCTGTCTCTATAACCTTCGAAAACCAAATTATGGTCTTTATCTAAAATACTACACTTATTATTTGAAAATGAAATTATAAAACCTTTGTCACATAACTGACTAATACTGAGCAAATTGTGTTTTAAATTTCTAACTAGCATGACATTAGTAATAAGAGGTAAGTTAGATGTACCGCAATTGCTCACATCGCCTTTGCCGATGATATAGCCTTTTGAATTGTCTCCAAAAGTGACGGAGCCACCATCTGAATATGTAATATTTGTTAATAAACTCTTGTCTCCCGTCATGTGCTTTGAGCAACCACTGTCCAATATCCACTTTCCTCTTTTCTTAAGTGGGACCTGCAAAAAATAGAATTAAGTCCATGGTACCCACTTTTTATAGGGTCCTAAGAGTTAGGTCTTAGGAGTCCAAACCCATTTGGGTCCGGTATCCCCTTTATATATATAATTATTATTAAAATGCACAGTATTCAAGAATTGCTGAATGTATTTGTTCCTAATCAAATTATTATTTGTTTTAGGAACCCATATTTTGATAGTCTTGACATTTTTCTTTTGAAATTTCACAACTGGTTTTGGTTTGGAATATAATAGACTAAGATTTTTCTTAGCTTCAGTTTTTTGTACTTTCTTTTTCCTTTTATTTCCAAGATGTTTCTTGGTTTCTTGTTTGTTAAATCCCAATCCTTGTTTGTCTGAAATAGATTGTGAACTTTCAATGATTTTTGTCAAATTTTCTCGACCTTTGTTAAAATTAGAAACATTTTGAGTAATGTCATCAAACTTTGTTTGTAAGCTAGCTTTTTCTAGGTCAAGAATTTTGACTTTTGCTTTAAGCTCATGATTTTCAGTAGTGAGAGCATTATTTTTCTCTTTTTGAGTTTCTATTTCTTGACTCAAAAGAGATATTTGAGAGTCAACATTAGATGATGATTCTTGAATATTTTCAAGTTCCTCTTCTAATATTTTCTTCTCATCTTTTAACATATCTCGTTCAAACTCTGCTCTACTTAAATCTGCTTTGACTACTTTTAATTGACGTTTTATGTCTTTATATTTGACTATTAATTCAGCATTAATATCAAGTAATTCATCAAATGTAGGAATTTGTACCTCATCTTCTGTTGCCATAAAACACACATTAGCTTGTTCATTCTCTGAATCACTTTCACTTTGTGATGAAGATGATTCTGAATCATCCCATGTTACTGAGAAGGCTCGTTTCTTAGATTTGTCCTTCTTATATTTGAATTTGTCATTTTCTGACTTCTTCTTTTGTTCTGGACAATCTTTCTGCATGTGTCCCTTTTTGTGACAGTTGAAACATTCTATAGCAGATGAAGATGGTTTATTTGATCCAGGTTTCCTTTTATTGTAACGACTGGCTTTTCGATATTTTAAAAAAAAATTGAATCCTTTCGCAATGAATGCCAAATCTTCGTCTTCAGAATCTGATTCATTTTCATCTTTCTCAACATGAAATGCTACATGTTTCTTTTCTTCTTTCTGTTCTTTTCTAGCCTGCAGATTTGCTTCATAGGACATTAAATTTCCTATCAATTCATCTGGCTTCATGACAGAAAGGTCATTAGCTTCTTCAATTGCTAATACTTTTCCTTCCCATTCACTAGCCAGAGAGTGTAGGACTGTTGAAACAACATCGAAATCATAATACTTTTGTCCTAAGCCAATAAGTGCATGGTGAATAGTTTGAAACCGTGAATACATGTCATTGATTGTCTCGTTTGGTTTCATTTTGAAATTTTGAAATTGACTTTTCAGCATGGCTATTTTGGCTTGTTTAACCTTGTTAGTACCTTCATGAGTGATTTTTAGTGTTTGCCAAATTTGATATGCAGTAGTGCAGATACTAACACGATTATATTCATTTTGGTCTAATGCACAGAACAACATATTTATTGCTCTAGCATTTACGGCTGCTGCCGTTTTCTCAGCTGCAGTCCATTCTGAATAATCAGCTGTTGGATTCACTATTTCTCTTTGAGTGGCATTCCAAGCATTATAGCTATTTGATTGCATAAAGAATGACATACGTGTTGCCCAATAACTATAGTTAAGACCATTGAAAAATGGAGGTCTTTGTGTCGATTGACCCTCCGTGTAAGTGGTGTTTTGAGTGCTAGTACTTACGTTATTTGCCATATTACTATAATATATCAAATAACCGTGTTACGGTTATATGATGACCGTGCTCTGATACCAAATGAAAGTACGGTGTGTATACAATTATATGTGCTAATATAGTATACACGGATCGTGTAATATGGATTACAATACAAATGCGGAAATAGATGATAATAGCGTAGTAAATAAAAAAATAGAAAAATCACACCAGAGATTTTTATACTGGTTCGGAGCACCGTCCTACGTCCAGTCCCAGACTTCTATCTGGATTTTCACTATTAACTTCCTCGCTTCACCCGGAGGAACAGGTTTACAACACCCGAACAGCCGAACGGGATTTCACGCCTCTAATACACTGAGGACTTCAACACTTGCCTCTTACAACACAGAGGACTTCAACAAAAGAACAAACACAATTGTTGTTGACAACTTGTGTTCTTGAAAACACGGATTTGTCACTAACAGTACACCCTTCCTATAATCTTATCCTCAAAGTATGCGAATGATGTTTTGAAAAGATTAAGGAAAGTATATTACTTATTGAATCAAAAGATATGAAATAGTTTCAATGATTCAATAAATAATCGAGAGCTTTTTAGAATGCAGGAGTATATAAAGTAAGATCAGAGATTAGATTAAAAAGAATATGTGAAATTAATTGTTGTTTAATCAATGAATTGGATGAGTTTATATAGATAAGAATGGTTGTAACTCTTTGCCATTAAGAGATATGATCTTTGGTGAATGGTAAGAGATGCAACCTTTGGAGAAGAGAAGTGTCTTTTGGAAAAATTGCTTTCTGTTTAAAACGGTCGACATGTTAAATAGTGACCAGTAGACAGGAATTTAAATATATATACGTTATGTGCATGTGTGCACGTTCAATGTGCAAATTATGCAGGAACGGTCGACCGCCTATATTGTGACCGGTCCCTGTAAAGTTGCACACTGAATGTGCAACTACATTCTAATCGTATATATATTAATTTTCTTGAAAATGCATGATTATTTGAGGATAGATTTTAACAATTTTATCACTAATATAATATCAAATAATCAATCTATAATCTAGAGTAACATATGTAGCTCTAATGACCTTGTTTTGTCGATCGCCTTTAGTTATTTGTCAGAAATCAAAACTTTCATAAAACTTGTGACCCAACAGATCAGTTATACACAGGTTCACGGCGGATATAGGAAAACTTGGTCCAAGTTTGGATCGAGCTACAATTAACATGGTATGACAAAAAAAGCTATAAAAGCCAAAATTCCAAATTTCGGTTCAATCGGAGTTTGTATGCTCAATTTATAAATCGATCAAAATCCATGTAGAAGATGTCAGTTCGTATCCATCAAAGTCCATCCCTCTTCATATCCATCCAACTTCATATCCATCAATTCCACTTTCATTCGGTTCATACCGATCACACATCATCAATCCATCATACCGTGTGTTTCGTATCGACTGCTCATTTGATACATTTCGTATCAATCGACCATGCATTGATACGAAATATACAACCGAGTATCGATACGAAACCCATGACTGGGCATCGATATGAAGACAGCCTCCAGGATCGATACAAAGAAGGCATGGTAAACCGAAAGAAACGGTCTACAAGCGTGATATATGGATCTCCACAAAATGCTCTGGCAAAGTGATTGATACAAAAGCATCGATATGCACTCTTTAGCCAAACTGCAAAATCCAATCTTGGATCGATTATAACTCGAAAATTACAAGTCCAAATGCCTCCAAATTTTCACAGAAGCTTTCTTATTATTTGAAGAACCACCATGATTGATCGCAGCTCAATGGAATTAATATCAGCCGATAAAAAGGTGATAGGGATTTATCAGGATCAATCCAAAATGACCCCCGATCGATCTGGTGGGCCCACTCACATGTGCGAAGGGGTATTCCAAGGTTAGAGGGAGATAATTCTAGACCTACACCTATAAATAGCACCTCTACGCCTATAGAGAAAGGACGTTTTTTGCTTTTGTGCCGTTCCTCTGCTGCAACTCCTTTGTAACTTAAAAGCTAGTGATCTTTATTGTTGTAAACAGTTGTCAATCATCAATAAACAACAACCTATTCAAAGTGGACGTAGGATACAACGCCGAACCATTATAAACTCTTGTCTCTTTCTATTTCTGCTTGCTTTATTTGGTGTGATTGTTAGATTAGCCTGTATTTTCATTTACTTTCTTCATTCTAATCTCTTCAATTACATCTGAAGAGTATTGTGCCCAATTTTGGTACAAACATATTGATGTTTTCACTGAGAAAACTCTATTTTTCTCTGATTCATTAGATCTACTGCCGTTATTGGATTGCTAAAATCTAAGGAGGAGATCCAGATCTGTCTTTTTGTGGTTCCCTCCATTCTTTTCAGATTATTCAAGATCTAGGAAAGAGCTACATCAATCATGGTGCGTACTACCAGAACTGCTTCAAATGCTACAGATCTAGAAGGAAGGGATTGGAAAAATCGCACGCAGCTGACTATAGTAGGCCAGAAATCAGCTGAAACTTCAGATCCACAAGGCCCTGTGACTAGAGAGGAGTTCCAAACACTCATGCAAGAGCTTACTCAGAGCCGACAAGAGCTCACTCAGCAAATCCATGCCAACACAGAGCCAGTAAACCAGTTGGGAGAAGAAAGGCGAAGGAGATCTAGAAGGGATTATATCTCACATTCCTCGATTGAAAGCTCGACTTCGTCTGACTTCAACCACAGATCTACACACCATCGGCTGGAAGGAAATTATGCAAGACCCTCCAGGCATTAGCGTGCTGTGAATCTCGAACGAGCCGGGATTGATCCTTTTACAGGGATCAAGCTGGACCCTCCTTCCCAGGTGGGCCAATTTCTTATCACACCATTCAGGGCCATGCAGTTGGTGCCACTATAGATCTGGAAGCTGAGATCCAGAACCAACCAGATCTGGCCCTTCGTCAAGACGTCCATGCTCATGAACCCTACTTTCTTAAAGACTGGGAGCCAAGGAGGCGAGGAATGGACCATTGGACTGTGCCCAGACCATCCTCGCAACGTGGAACACGACCATTCCCTGGCCTCGAACATCCAGATGCCTATCATTCCAACCAAGATACGCCAAATGATCCGAGAAAGTCAAGGTCTTAGTGATGATTGGCACATCTCCCAAAGTCATACTCCGTTCACCAGCGACATTCTTTATACCGAGCCACCTCGTTGATTCAGGATGCCTACCTTGCCCGTGTATGAAGGGAGTTCGGATCCTAACCAGCATATGTTGAAGTATGAAAGGCTCATGAACGCCGCTTGAGATGACTATGCGCTCAAGTGTAGGAATTTACCTATCTCCTTGGGAGGCATTGCAACTATGTGGTCAAATGCCAACAGATCCAAGATTGAAGGATGTCAACACCTTGTCCAGTGTCACTCAAGCTCCAAGAGAGACTCTTAGGCATTATCTGGAAAGGTTCCATGCTGCTTGTGCTGAGGTCAGAAACCCCAATGATAATTCCAGTCTGATGGCATTGACTAAAGGGATCGATCCTGATTCTAAGTTTGACAATTAGTTGGTTAGGAAACCCCCGCTTTGTTGGATTGTTTCTATGCTAAGGCGGCCCAGTTTTTGAGGAGAGAAGATGCTAAACGATCTAGGAAGCAAGACGATGTGGGGCCTAGTGTTGAAGGCATTCAAAGTAATGTTGCTGTGAAATAGATCGCTGAGAATTTCAGCAAAGTATATTTGAACATTCGGAACAAAAAAGGTCAACAGAAGGGCAATGGAGCTCAGGGAAAGAAGAGAGACCCAAATCGCAGACCGAGACTTAGAACTCCTGTGTACGACTGATATACTCCCTTGAACACATCACTGGAAAATGTTTATCTACAGACTTGTAATACTGGACAATATAAGAAACCAGCTTCGAAACCATCTTCTGAGAAACAAATTCGAACAGGAAAGTTTAATAGATTCCATGATTGTTACGACCACAATACTGATGAATGTCATCGTTTACAAGACATTTTTGAGAATTTGATTAGGAAATGGAAGTTAGAGCAGTTTGTTCAGGCTCCGCGGGATGGAGGTGAGGGCCTATCTAACTCGAATCAAGTTCAAGGCCAAGCTAGGCCAAAAGAACCCGCGTGTACTGGAGGGAGGTTAGTGATAAATACAGTAAGTGGTGGTCCTCATCCAGCTGATCGAAGGTGGAAGTAAATGGAGTCATATGCCAGCTGGATTAGGCATATAGACTTCAAGTGTTTAATAATTTTGATGATGGGGTCCCGATAAAACAACAGAGAACTATGACAGACGACATCGTTTTCAAGAACTGAGATGCTGGTAGAGTCGAGGCCCCCACTATAGATCCATTGGTAATATCACCCCAGATAGTTCCTTCTTGGATAAAGAGGATCATAGTCAACAGCGCAAGTTCTATCAATATACTTTTCAGACGTGCCTATGACCAAATGAGAATGGAGGTGAAAGATCTAAAACTGTGTCAGTCCCACATACATGGTTTTAATGGAAGTGCAACCATACCGACTGACATGGTAGAGTTACCCGTTGAATTGGGTATTAGAGATCGCCGAAGAGTCCGGATGTTACAATTTGTTGTGTTAGACATACCTTCACCCTACAATGCTTTCTTGGGCCGACCGACCCTTGCAGATTTCAGGGCAGTGATTGCCCCATGGTGTTTGACTCCTAATTTCCCCACTAATAACAGGGTCAAAGTTGCTTATGGTGATCTGGTGGCCGGATGCGCCTGTTATGTTGCGGAGCTATGGGATGTGAAGCAGAAGGGAAAGGGCGTAGAGCAATCTCTCTACATCCGTTTTTCAGATAATTGACAGCTAACACATGAGCTTAGGCTCGGGCGCCAAAACATGTTCCTTTGGGACCTTGATCCCAAAGACAATAACGATAAGGATGAAGTCAAAGATAACAGGGCTTCCCGATGGAGTTGACGATTGATGTTCCAATCTACGATGACGACGATTCTAGAATGGTAAAGGTCGAATCTCAACTTAGCCACCAGATGAGACAGGAATTGGTTGCTTTTCTTTGGGAAACCTTGATGTGCTTGCTTAGACTCACTCAGATATGTGTGGGATCTCGCCAGACATCGCGATCCAAGCATTAAATATTGATCCGTGGCATGTCCCGGTCAAATAAAAAAGGCACGGTATGGATCTAGAGGGATCTTCCGCCCTTAAGGAAGAAGTAAATAAACTCATATTTATTGGGTTTATTCGCGATGAATTATACCCGTAGTAGGAATCAAATATAGTGCTTGCCAGGAAATCGAATAGGAAATGGCGAACATATGTGGACTACTCAGATTTGAATAAAGCCTACCCTAAAGAAAGTTGTCTTCTTCCTAGAATCAATCAACTTGTAGAATCAACAGTCGAACATGAGATCCTATCCTTCATGGACACATACCTCGGCAACAATCAAATACCAATGCATTTCCCCAACCTAGAACATACTAGCTTCGTCACCGATCTGGGACTCTATTGCTACAAAGTGATGCCGTTCAGACTTAAGAATGTTGAGGCAACTTACAAAAGGCTCGTGAACCGAATGTTCGCTAACCATATCGGGAAGACCATGGAGGTGTACATGGACGATATGCTCGTGAATTCGCGACTGTCCATCAACCATTTAAGAGATTTGGCAACGATGTTTGACATACTCCGACAGTACAAAATGATGCTCAATCCATTGAAGTGTCACTTCGAAATTGCATCAGGAAATTTCCTTGGATTCATTGTCAACGCTTGAGGAATTGAAGCCAACCCTGAGAAAATCTAGAAGATTCAGAATCTCGAAAATCACAGAACCATAAAGCAGGTGCAAAACCTCAATGGGAAGGTGGTAGCCTTAAGCAGATTTATTTCCAAATCCATAGACAAGTGCATTCCTTTTTTCTGCTTGACCAGAAAAGGAAAGCGAAACTTCGAATGGAACGAGGAGTGTAAAGGTAAATTCCAAGCCTTAGTTCAACATTTAGCGACACCTTCCATTTTTTCGAAGTCGGTTGATCACGAGAGATTATACACCTATCTGGCGGTTTTAGCAAACACAATCAGTGCTGCATTAATTCGAGAAGAGGATCATATCCAGCGACCGGTCTATTATATCAGCAAAAGGTTAACTCATGCAGAGAGAAACTACCCGAAGGTGGAAAATATGGCTTATTGTCTCGTCATAGCCTCGAGAAAGCTCTGTCCATATTTTCAGGCTCATCCGATCACAGTCCACACTGACTAGCCGTTGCGACAGATCTTAACATGACCTAAGACGTTTGGTAGATTACTCAGGTGGAACATTGAGTTGAGTCAATATGATATTGCTTATACATCGAGGCGAGCCATTCAAGGACAAGTTCTAACAGACATCATAGTTGAATTTACCATACCGGAGGGTGCCTGAAACCAGTGAATCTCCCAAATACATATGGAATCTATACACTGATGGTGCATTAGACGACCATTTCTCAGGTGCTGGAGTGGTACTCGAAACCCCAGAAGGTCGATCCATATGCTATGCTTTAAAGTATGACTTCCACGCAACTAACAACAAAGCTGAGTATGAAGCCTTACTCCCTGGACTTAGACTTGCTAGAGACTTAGGAGTTATTATTGTAGAGATCTATTGTGATTCGCAATTGGTTGTACGCCTGGTGCGAGGAGAATACCAAGCCAGAGACTGGAGATTAGCTGCTTATCTTACTCAGGTTCAAGAAGTGTTGAATCAGTTCGACTACTATGTTATCCACTATATTCCCCGAGAGCAAAATTAGAAAGCCGATACTTTGGCAAAACTGGCCAGCCTTGGCGAAGCACAACAAATAGGACTTGTCCCCACTAAAACTCTCACCTCTCCAAGTATCGATCAATTAGAGACAGACTAGTTGCACGAGGCAGCGCCCGAGAAGGAGTCGTGGATGACTCCCTTCAGAGACTATCTTGAGCATGGAGTTTTGCCCAAACGCAGGAGTGTTAAAAATAGATTCTCTGAATAGCTTCACGATTTAATACAGAAAGGAGTCCTGTACAGAAGAGCATATTATGTTCCTTTACTCCGTTATATCGCCCATGATGAGATCAAACGAGTGTTACATGACGTGCACGAAGGACAGTGTGGCAACCATGCTGGAGGGCAAGCCCCTGAAAAAAAAGATACTCAGATATGGATAATACTGGCCAACCGTGAATCGAGATGCATTGTCTTATGCCAAGAGATGAGATAGATGCCAGAAGCATGCCAGGATTCCAAGAGCCCCGCCTACCGAAATCATTCAGATGGCCTGTCCATGGCCGTTTTCCACATGGGGCATTGATATAATAGGGTCTTTACCTTTGGCCAAAGGTGGTGCGAGGTACGCCATCGTTGTAGTTGACTACTTTACGAAATGGCTGGAAGCTGAGCCCTTGCTACAATCACTACGAAGAAAGTAATCAACTTATTATCCACGACATCATCTATCGCTTTGGCCTTCCACGAACGATAATCACTGACAACGGGATCCAATTCGATAGTGTCAAGTTTAAAGATTTCTATCAACGCTACCATATCTAGAAGAAATTCTTGGTAGTAGCTCACCCTCAATCAAATGGACAAGTTGAAGCTGTCAACAAAGCTATCAAGTCCATTCTAAAGAAACGACTGGAGAAGGCTGGAGATAAGTGGGTTGATGAGCTTCCCATGGCCCTATGGGCATATCGAACTATCCACAAGTCCATGATTGTCCATACTCTGTTTGCACTTTCCTATGGCTACGAAGCTGTTATTCCAGTTGAACTAGAAATACCTTCTTACCAAATGTGACCTATTACGATCCAAAGACGTATGCCATACTACTTGCAGAATCTCTGGATTTACTGGATGAGAAACGTGATGTAACAACCCAGAATTTCTATCAATTAAAATTCGTATATTTAATTAATTTTAGATATTAATAAGTAGAATTTGTAAGTCGAATAAATTTTATTTCGAATATAGTGATTTAATTGGATAATTAAATCGATAATTTAGTATTTGAAATTACAAAAATAATTGAAAATTGGGTTTAATATGATTAAAATTGATTTGTAAAATTTTATTAAATCATATTGGAGTTAGAATGATGTTATAGAACTTTTAAAACCGAGTTAAAAGTTAATTTATGAAAATTGAATATTTTAATATTTAATCGACGTATAAAAATAGTCATTTTTCAAACAATCTCGGATTTCAACGAAACAAGTTTCATTGGATCCGTAATGTTATATTATTGTAAGATTTCAAATTTCGTGTCAATCAGATTTACAATTTGTCCCGGACAGGCCAAAACGCATAAAAATTAGTTCTAAACGGTTTAATTTAAATTTGATCGTTTATTTTCGTAACTCACACATACGACAAAATTAGCCTCTGAAACACATTCCATTGTGTCCGGAGCGCGGGGTAAACCCTAGAAACGTCAGCCGGCACGCTTTGTTTGGAGTTCGGAAAATTCCGGATGAATAGTGTTTTGAGAAATTTTCTATAAAAGGCCCCCTCTATCTTCATTTTGCAAAAGAAAACCCTAACCCTAGTTTCTTAATTTAGCCGCCACCATTGTTTTCTATGGTCGAAAATTCATCTCCTTCTCCCTCATTTTTCTTCAAATCCGTCAATCAATTCGAGAAACATCCAACTGCAAACTTGTAGAGCTAATCGAGCTCTAGAAGATCAACGGTCAAGATCGAAAAATATGCAGCGGATCATCGGCAAATCGAGTTCAAAGGCATGCGTTCGTTCATGATTTCCTCGGCCATAGATGGACCGAGCTTTGCCGCATTCATGGTGGTTGTAGCTCGTGTGATGGGCTTTGGAGTGGTGGTTGTTGATCGACCTAAAGCTTGTCGTAGAGATCGCGATAATGAGGGGTAGATGGAGGCCGATGGGTTTAAGGTGCATGCAAACCCTGGGAACGGCTTTGGGGAAGAAAACAAGAGTGCGGCTCTGAATGAAGAAAGTAGATCGTGCGGCCTGGATTGTCTTAGGTTAAAAATAATAAATAAAATTGTGAAATTAGTTATATTTAAAATTTGTACAAACTTTAAATTAGCATAACTTTGTCATACGAGGTCGGAAATTCACGAAACGAAGTGCATTGGCTTCGTATTGACGAGCACTACGCAATGGAACTTGTTTGGAGTCATTTGGAGATAGTGATAATTTTGGGTAAAATTAAACGTGTGTTTAATTTTATTCGAAATAAACACTGCAACTGTTATTGGAAACAAAGTGAGAACTTCTCACTCAATCGAATCTGTTTCAATTTAAATTTTAAATAGTTAGATTTAAAATTGCTTGATTTTATGCCTGGATGATAAATTATTATCTGTTATATTGAAATAGACCATATACAACGTATATTAAGCAGAGGTTATTTATTAAAAACATATACCGCGAATATTCCACCTTGAAGTGGAATTGGTATTATATATGTACTTGGAGTTGATTTCCCGCATTTTATAGCAGATGAGACCCTATTGCGCCGCATAATAGTGGATAATATTTTATATAAACCCATATACCGCGATATCCCGTATTGGAACGGGATTGGTATTGTGCTAACATCTGTGGATGCAGGGAAACAGGTTGAAGGGATCCAACTGGATTCCTCACCCGTATTGATTTATTTACAGATATTGTTATATATTCTGTTATCATATTGATATATGATGTTTGGATGCCATGATTGATTATTTGGTGCTGTTGCATCATTGGGCCTATTTTGGAGTTTTAAAAATGTTAAAGGAACGATTTCTAATTTAAAAGGGTTTTAAAGTGATTTTTGAAGGCATACGTTTATTGAATTTTGGAATTGATTCGTTTTAAATAAATAAACGTTATAATCTTTATGTTATAAAAATTATGGGTTTTGTGAAATAAAACCAGAACATGATTCTTGGAATATGAAATGAACTATTTTGTAAAATAGTATAAATGGAGATTTTTGAATTTATTATAAATGGTTTATAAATAAGATTTATAAAAATTGAATTTTTATAAATCAGAATAATGGAATTTTAATGCAGTTTTTATAAATGTAAAAAGGGAGTTATAAATGAATCTTATAAGTAATAAGATTTAAAATTTGTGAATTTTTAAAGGAATGATTTTGTAAATAAGTGAATTATAAGTATTTAACTTATAATATGGACTTTTGGTATATAACTGAGTTATAAATTGAATTGGTTAATAAAGGAGATTTATAAATCGAAGTTTTTTTAAATAGAAATGGAATTTATAAACATTGTTTTATAAATCCGAATAATTGAAATTATAAAGGAGTTTTGAAAATGTTTTAAAATGGTGTTATAAAAGGATTTTATAAAAGAATAGAATCTACGATTTTGAAGTTATAAAATGAATGAATTTGTAAATGGAGAATTATAAGTAATTTGCTTATAATTTGGATTTTGGCGTGTAAATGAAATATGGATAGAATTTGTGAATAAAGTGATTTTATAAGTTGAAGTTGTTATAAAATATAAATGGAATTTATAAACATTGTTTTATAAATCTGAAATCGACTTATTTTAATAAGCTAATTATTATAGCTTATTAAAGGAGATATATTCACGATTTTGGACAGTGGATGATCCTTTAAATAAAATGTGTAGAAATGTTGAATTTGGTTAACGAGATATATTCACGATTTTGGACAGTGAATAATATATTAAAGAAATGTTTTGAGGAAGTGATATTTTAAGTAGAATTAAAACGACTTAAAAATGGTTTAAGTGTATTAAGTATCGAAACCATAGATTTCAACATTTATTGTTGAAATAGACGTTTTCGAGAAATAGAAGGAAATTGTGGACTATAACACTGTTGTTATAGTAAATGATTTCCGAAAGGAAATGTTTTATATAGTATTGGGATTTATATATCTCTATCTTAATTTTGAATCCCTATACTAGTGATTTTGGGTTGTCGTAACGATGTTTTATGCAACATTCGTTTTGACTCAAATAAATGTGTTTAAGAGAATGTTTTCCTTAAAGAATAAAATATATACTTAACTGTGATTTAAGTATATTGAATATTTTCCAAGTGTTGAAAATAAATAGATTTGTCAATTACTTATTATTAAATAAGTGTGGAAATGTTTTCCAATATGAAGTGAAATGTTTGCAGATTTTATCTTTTAAAGATAAATTGAAAGTGAATATTTGAAATCGATTTGAAAATCGTATATCAGTGGATATTTGGAAATTTAAATTCACTACGGGATTTATAAAGGAAAGGGAAATTTGTTTAAAAATAAACATTGATTTATTTTTGAAGTATGGAAAATTATATCTTGTAAAGATATTTTTGGAAAATAAATAATTTGGGAAATTATTTGGAATCTGGTGATGTTGTGCATATCTATTGATAGTTAAATAACCGACTATCAATATTTACCTTTAATTGGGTATTTGTTGTGATTTGCTTAAATTTGAATGCTACACTTATTTTAAAGTAAGCACTCGTTATTCGGTTTAACCGGGAGAGGACCTTTGGGTCATAAATCCCATTCCGAATAGTGATACGTCGTAATGGATAGCATTTGAAGACCGGTGTTGAAGACCGGATATTTTTGAAAACGGAAGGATTACCGTCGAATGTTTCTGCATCGGCTGATCCCCGATATAGAGATTTTATCATCTTTTGTGATGGGAAGTCCGGTCGTGATTAGTGAATATTCGGATTGCAAGGGCTTCTTTGGAAGTGCCTTCGGTTCCATTCGATACTTGTATGGATGTGTGTCTGACGTTACAATTTGAGATGTAAAGCTGGTTTCTATCAAATATATTTCCGTTGGTGGCGGAGAATTTATTCTCTTAGCTTCACTCCCTTAGAGGTTATGTAGTTGATGGTTACTAGTGATGCATTCCCAATTTGGTAATATGGCATATGAAATGCTGTTGATCATTTGTTGATCGAAGCAAGGCTTTGTATAAAGCGTAGCTTTGTGGACGAGACTTCGTCGGACCTCACACCCCGGAAATGGTCGAAACAGGAAAGATGCGGTAAGGTTATTAGGGGATAGAGCCCCCTTAATGTATGTGATTTCCTTCTGAATAGAGGTGGTATCATGGTATGGAGCCTAGATACTTAACCTATGTTGTTGCTGCAAATTTATTACTTTGTGGTTGTTGGAATAGAGGATCCTCGGATAAAGGTTGTTTACAATCGGGGGATGGCATACTCGTGTCAGTAGTTAGGCAGGAGTAACCCGGCCTTGTGCTGGCAGAGATCTGGTTAGGTTCTCGAGGCGTCTTTCCAGAGGCGTACCCATGTGGTAATGGGAAGTTCCTGGGCCTGACCATTTGTTGGAAATCCAAACTTCAATACGCATCTTGTACGGTTTTAGTTGTAGAACCTGCCATTTACTTATGGTGGTCACCACTGTTTAGATGGTAGCTATAGTAGGCATACGATAATGGTCGTATGTTGGCTAAGATTTATATTATACTTTCGAAATGTTTTCTACACTATGCACTAATAATAATAAAAATCAAATGATTCTGCGTAGTAAGCATCTTTGGCTAACATAAGGAGAAATCTTCTCCGATTCTGCGTTTGCATTGTGTGTGTGTGTGTGGGAGGCCTTATGGTAGTTTCATTTTCCAAAAGCATTGCGAATTGACTTTAAAATTATCCTGTTGTTTGTTTTAAAGAAGGATAACTGTTTTAAGTTCTCACACCAGTCCCATGACTGACCTGGACTTTATTGTTTCCCTTCCTAAACTCTGGGTGCCCACCAATTTCCACACGGGCAGTCTAGAGTCAGGTTATCAGGTCATTCTGGAATTCAGGAGTTGCTGTAGAAATCTGGAGGCAAGCTGGATGGCATGGCGTATCAACTAGTATATAGTATTTCTTTTCCGCTGTTTGCTGTTGTACACTCTGATAATGTAATGAAATGTGATGTAATGTAATAACTGATATAGTTCTTTGTTTTAAAGATTATTCATTTATCTATTATATGTTGCTCCGCTGCGACTGTGAGATTCTGATATTGTTCTGTTTCTTCTTCTTTCTTTCTTCTTCTATCTTTTTCTTCTTCTTAAACCCTAAGAATTCGGTTTTTCGGCATTCGATTGCTCGGCAGTTGATACAGTGGACGTATTAATGTCGATTTTCGAAAGTCGAAGAATCGGGTCCTCACACGTGAAGAGGCAGATTTGAGGGCAACTGCACACCACAGTCGAGTCTTCCGATTATATAGCGCCAAGGTCCGACCAAGTACCTTCGAAGTTGGCGATCTCGTACTCAAATGAATTTATCGGGTCCCTTCGCACATGAAACCGACATGGGAAGGACCATATGTCATTGAGCGGAGACTTAGAGGCGGCACATTCAAACAATCAACTATTTATGGTCTCACATTACCGAGAGTATGGAACATTGAGAGTCCCCATCGCTATTACACATGACTGGCTTTTATTCATATAGTCTACTTTTCCTTTGAAATTTGTTTATGCATTTTTTGAATTTGAACTTGTAATAAGCCAACTAACGTTGCTATAATTTATTATTCCAACAATAAAATGCAGACTCATCGAGCTAGAGTGGTGATTCTTGATATGCGTCGTGCGATCGTCATGATGTACGAAGAGCTTAGTACTATCCTATGGTGGGACTCATTCAAATAAGGAGTGACCGTGATCCAATCGATCACTCAAGAAATGAAACCCCGAGCTCGGTGGCAAACAGCTATAAAGAAAGAAAGGAATGAAACACGACAATCTCCTAACCAACTCCAGCTCCCAGAGTGCGAGCTGGAGTACAAACTCCAAGTTCAAGCTCGAGGAGGATGGATCCGTCCATCTGCTACTTTGCTTAACAAATCAGGGTGGATGTGATCTAACCGTCCACAACCTTGATCAACTCCTTATTCCCAGAGTGCGAATGAGATCCTAATACCTAAATAGATGTGATTGGCCATCTGTCAACTAACTCTAGATTCTCGGAGTGTGAACTGGAGTATAAACACAAACGGGTGTGACTGACCACCCACCAACTAACTCTAGTCCCGAGAGCACGGACTAGAGTATAAACACCAAGTGGGTGTGACTGACCACCCATCAACCAACTCTAGATTCCTGGAGTGCGAAATGGAGTATAAACATTAAATGGGTGTGACCGACCACCCGTAGAACAACTTATGTCCCCGAAGTGTGGATATAATTCTAAACGTTAAATGAGTGTGACTGACCACCCATCGACTAACTCTAGCCTCGAGAGCGCGGACTGGAGTATAAATGCTAAACGGGTGTGACGAATAGCTCGTAAATTAACTCATGTCTCTAGAATATGGTTATGATTCCAAGCATTAAACAGGTGTGACTGACCACCTATAAAACAACTTATGTCCCATGAGTGTGGATATAATTCTGAACGCCAAACGGGTGTGACCTACCGCCCATAAATTAGCCTTTGTCCCTGGAGCACGGATATGATCCTAAGCGACAGGCAGGTGTGACCGACCACAAGCATGCAAGTTCGATCCCCAGAGTGTGGATGCAAGTACCAGCCGATGAACGAGTGTGAGCCGACCACTTGATCTCATTTCACTTTAGCTTTGTTCCGACTTAGTTAAATTAAAACTAGCAAAGATGGAAAACGACTGCCGACTGACTACTTCAATTTTCCCCGAGATTGGGGACATAATTCAAGTACTAGCCGCTGGCAGAGACAGCGCAACATTGGAACTTGACTTGACATTTGGTTATGAACCGAAGCCATGACTTCGGGACTTAACGACTAGACTCAAGTTCGACTCAAAGACTAAAGCCTCACAAGTCCATTGAATGGAAACGCAGGTGCTGAAATACTTAAACAAATAAACACAGGGTGATGCTAAAAAACAAAATGAAGTTTTATTCCCACTATTCCTTGAGAAAGATAAGTGCAAAAACTTATTTGAAGAATTCCTATAAGCAGGGGCCAAACCCGCATCTATACACAGCTTACAAAAAGCAAAAGAGAATCCTATTCCAGCTATCTACAGAAAGAAAAAAGAAAAAGTGCAAGTCTACGCCTTTGATTTTTTATCCTTCTTGCTCTTCTTTGGCATAGACCCACTTGTACTGCCACCTGGTCCTCTCTTCGAGCCTTTACCTCCTTGGCCTACACCAGCCGATTTATCTCCGATCGAGGGAATTACAGTTGTCTCCTTCTCAAACTTACATGGACTGAAGTTTCCTCTATGTGCGGGGCTGGAGGAATGGGGGTACTCTCGATGTTAGTAGAAGGAGGAGTGCCCGTATCAATAACCATGCCACCAGGAGAAATGATAAGTATTGGGACCGGGCTAGGACCCACTATGCCGCCAACTCTATGATTCAACTCAGCATGCTCCATATCGGCCTTAATCACCTCCATTATCCGATCAACCCACTCCGCGCGAATGCCCATTAGAATACTACTGGTTGGGCCAGAGGAGCTTTCAATTATCACGTCATCGTCTAGGCTGAAGGGCACTTCAAAGTTTGGGTCGCTTTGATGACCGAGGAGTGCTTCCATCATTTGTTGATCGAGCACGCAGCTGCTTTCATGCATCGCCCCAGCAATGTAGTGACTGTTGTAGTTGTCGCCTCCGTCATTATAGCCTCCTGCTCATGATGTATTTCTTGAGTTGCAGGAGGATCGATTGATGCAACATCTAGAGCTGAATAAAGATAGGAGAAAATATTAGTGACATCTTTGACGGTGCTCCTGCATTTGGATGAATGGAAGAAGTGTTCAGAATACCTTCCTTGGGTTGACTCATGTGCTAGGCCAGTGTGCCTTCAGAGCTACGTTCGTGTACTGCAGATAAGTGCGGCTTATTAGGGATGTATCCCGAAATAGATAGTAGATCAATAGAAGAAGTAGGCTCAGATTGAGAGATTGGGAGCACTTGGAAACCTACTTCATGATGCTCAACTCCGGATCCTTCTCCAACCTCCGAATACTTAGCAGCTAGCTTTTCCTTTTTTAGAGCGATGATTGTATCGTGAAGGACTTTCGGTTCATCTTCGACAAGTATTTTATTTTCTAGTTCAAATTCATCGATGATTATAGTGTTTCAGATCACCTTCTCTTCTTCCACCAAGCGGCTCCAATCCTTATACAGTTGGAAAGGATAGTCCTTACTGAGCCAGTTTTGATTGCAGTTCCTTAGGTGGTTGGCATTGTACGTGACTAAGGGATCATAGAATTCATTCTCCATCGTAGCCTCTGCCGCTTTGATTGCATTCTCAATTCTGCCTCGGCTTCCTGAGCCTATAAATTCGCCGCATCCCTTTCATCCTTGAGCACTAGTGCCTGCTCGCATGCCTCCTGGGCGGATTTGTTGGCCTCATCCTTTTCCTTGATAGCCTTAACAAATTTTGCCTTTAGCTCGTTAAGCTCTTTCAGTGCAGCATCTCTCTCTGCAATAACAGTAGTATTCCGATGGCCCATCTTCTCAACTAAGTCCATATGAGTCTGTCGCATTTTTTCCGTGGATTGTTTTGTCTCTTCGGCTCTCTTATCGACCTCCATCTCCGATTTCCTTGAAGATCCAGCTTCGTTATTAAGCACTTCTATTATTCGATTTTTCTAAGCTAGGTTGGTCTCCATTTTCTTAATAGTTTTAGCTCGCTCAAAAGCAACTGACAAAGCCTTTTCTGCAGTTTTCACTCATTCCCGGTACCGATTGTAGACATCATGCACGTAGTCCTGTACCATTCTTTCTATGTCACTGGGAATTCATTTCAAGTTTGAAGGAAAGTTGAAGCCATCAAAGCAAATGTCTGGGAGTCTTTCTTGAGCTTGGAAATTCGAATGGCTCCCTCTCTAGTGGGTTCTATAGCGGCCAGTTCTGCAATGATGGAAGCTTCTGCCTTAGTCCTACGGCATTGATCGTCGGATTTCAAAGTATGAGAAGGCACTATTTGATGTGAAGTTTTCGAAGATTGCTTGCCAGAGCTAGAGGGTTTTGAGGGATCTTTGGGTGGTGGAGACCGTGACCGAGAACGGCGCCTACTTTGATGTGGCCTTTCCCTCTCCCTTTCATAACACTTGCGCTCCTTGCTGGAGTAATGGCTGAAATCGTAATCTATTTCTGTTTCGTGCCTATTAGACTCGAAGTAAGAGCTGTAAGAATAGCGTTTAGAACGAAGATTGTTGTGCATGAACTTCTGCCTCATCATTGTGTCTGTAAAATGAAAAGAGAAATAGAATTAGTTATCTCATGAAACTAGAAAATATGTGATTAAAAGTTGTGTGGTGCCGTGAAGTGTGTGTATGCATGTGCAAACCCCCCAACCAACCGATTGTGGTTGCCTTGCTCATAGGAGTTGGATCCCCTATATCTAAAGCACATAAGCTCGCGTCAGTTTGTGATGGGGAGTGGAGCCCCTTTAATCCAAGATCTTGAAATGAAGCTATATCATCTGGAATTGGGACATCCACCGATCCTCTCGGTAAACACTCCATTTGCAAAGAAGAAGTCTCCTGACTTGTCGCAGTTGCAGCTGGCAGAGATACCACAACAGTTTTACACCTTTGGGATTTATGGGCAAAAGTCTTGCCTTTCCTTTTTGACTTCGATAATCGAAGACCTTACGTGGGCGCAACCATGGGCTCATCCCTAGCCGGTGCGCTCTCATCATCGCCCTATTCAATGATTACGACCCCACGAGCACTCTGAACTCCTCTGACCGGGGGCACATCAGGAGCTTTTCTTGCTCCTCGCCTTACTGGAGCCACTTTAGGGAGTCCTATTAGCCCGATGCTTTGATCCCTCTCTATAAGCCCTGCGGTGATTAGTTTTCATCGGTAAGGACTTCATCCATTTCTTTAAGCTCATTTGGAACTGATTGGAGAATCCTTACTATCTACTTAAATTGCGCTCCTTCGGGCCACAGGATCAAAGCTGTAAAAGAAATATAGTTTTAGACTCAACATCGACTTATAGTATACAGTTAATCGATGAAGAAGTTGGAGCACTTACGTCTAACTAGCCATCGCCTGGCAATTCCTGGTGGACACCGAACGAAGAACCATTCTAAGTAGCTTAATTTACTCCAAGTGGTCGCCACTACTTGGCAATTTCTGGCTTCTTCTAAAAAGATGAACAAAGGGTTATCCCTATGACTCTTGTCTGATTTCAAAACGGTCGTGGTCGAAAAATATGCTACATGAAGATAATATACAAGCTGTTAAGAAGAGCATATCCATTAGGATGCAATTGAGTAGGCGCAATCCTCAAAAAGCACAACACTTCTCGAATAAACTGGTTGAATGGGGGCAACGTTCTGACTACGCACGTAAACCTATTGCAAGTAGTATACCATTTTGGGGGATTGTGGGCTTTGTCTTCCAACCCTGATAATAAAACATCTTCTAGAGGTAATCCATGCCTGAGGCAGATCCTACCTAACATATCTTCAAAAATTATAGAACGAACTGAATCCTTCGGGTTTAGATTGAAAGCTGAACCTGGCAGTTCATCCAAGGCAGGACTAACTACATCTGCCGCAATGTCTGGTACTTCGATTCTAGGAAGTGGAGGACTCTGAATATCCTACAGCTCGGAGCTTTCGGAATCCATAGCTATTGAACTCAGTAAAAATCATCCTTAGATGGTAATAAACCCGTGTTCCACCCGGTGTGAAGTAAATGATCGTGTTGTGTAGTGCAGTGCTACATAATACTTTAAGTTTCTACAAGTTCAAAAGATAGTAAAACGACAAGACTTCGAGATTTGACCGAAATGACCGTCATCGCTGACCTCCCAATCGTGTCATCCTGACTTCGAAGAAAGATCCATGTTAAAGTTCGTTATGTTGTCAAATTATAGTTCCATCGACGAGCTTTAAAGGATAGTCGGATATGCAGTTTAATGGCTAAGTCCAGATATGCAAGCCTGAAGCTCGTCGGAGTCAAGTGTTCGAATATGCAAGTTTCGTATCCGTGAAGTTTTAACTCGAATTGTTCCTCTAAAAGCCTGGTTTTGTATCGATCCGAAGGGTCTGATTTCGTATCGATCACACAGCTATGACTTCGTATCGATCACATAGCATAGCTTCGTATCGATCACTGTAGACCGATGCTCTCCGTATCGATCCAAGACGAACAGTTTTGTATCCATCAACATGGATCGATATGAAATCCCATATTTCCAGATCGACACGAAGCGTCTCCCATTATCTTGTATCGATACGAGTTTGAAGTAGGCGGTACGAAGCCAATGACTTCCTTGTCTTGATTGACTGCTCGCCTTCTTCCCCACGCTTCCAAAACGCCATTAAAATGGTTCCCAAACCTCACTCTAACCTTATTCCGGCATCGACGACGCCGGAATCGGCCATGACCTTGGATGAAATGGCAACGAGATTCAAGTCTTATCATTTTAGAGTGGATTTAGTCAATTAATTACCTAAGTTTGAGGGAATTAGATCAAAGGGTACTGGATAAAAAATAGGTTGTATGAAGATGAAGGCATTGTGGTTCTTTCTCTCAAGTTTTCAATCGACACGAAGCCAAGGAAAAAAACAACGGCATGTAGAAAAAAATTTCTAAGTACAAAAGGTATTTATATGCCTTCGTAACCAATAGAAAACATTTCATATCCCAGTGGCAAAAACCGATAGAAGCGGTCAAAGTGTTATCGATAAAAAGGGAGCTGTACAAGCATACCTAGAACATTCGTATCCATCAGTACGAAGACACTGCTTCGTATCCATCAGCCCAGAGCGATCCATAGTTTACACTTCGGAACCATCGATCAGCAGCCCTTTACTTTGTATCCATCGATACGAAGCATGCACTCCAAAATCATACCATCACGTATCGATGACCATCGATACGAAAGTCACTACAAGATCGTATTTTAACCACCCAACTCCATCAATAAGAACCATCTATTTCATATCCATCTGTTCGAAGACACAAAGCCTCATATCCATCGATGCGAAGTATCCCTAGGGACTATCTATCTCGTATCGATATCCATCGATACGGAGCATACACTCCAACATCTCATATCAATCCAAGAGAGGATCGAAACGAGGAGGTGAATGAAAGAAAATATCAATCGTTATTACAACTGGAATTTCACATCGATCCAAGAGAGGATCAATACGAAACTCGATCCAAACGAGAATAAAAGAACTTGACAACGACCTGTGAATGTGCAAACACAAACAGGAGTCAGCTAATATACATGCATGTATGACAAACTAACATTTGATTTTCAAAGTTAATAGGAATTGAATGCTTATCTGATGACAATCAGGACAGTGAATAGCAAATCACTAGCACTCAACCTTCAGTTACAAAAAAACACTGCATGATCGTTGGCAGTCAACAATTCAACATTTATATTACAGGAAATCAATCAATGGTTGCATCTCTAAACGAAAAGACAACAACTATTCAACGAATCAGATAGAACTTTTTTAGAATAAAGAATGTAGCTTTTCAAAGCACATCATGTTCACACTAGACATACTTTGCAGGTAATGTTATTCCGCCTTTTGGCAATGTCGTGACACCAAGTACTTGACTAGAAACTAAAGATAATTCGTCTCGAAGATCGGTTATACACAGGTTCACGATGGATACAGGCAAACTTGGTCCAAGTCCAGATCGAGCTATAATTAACATGGTATGACAAACAAAGACATGAAAGCAAATATTCCAAATTTTGGGTAATTTGTAGTTCGTACGCTCAAGTTATGGATCGATCAAAATCCATTTAGAAGATGTCAGTTCGTATCCATCAAAGTCCATCCCTCTTCGTATCCATCCAACTTCATATCCATCAACTCCACTTCCATCTGGTTCGTATCGATCACACATCATCAATCCATCTCACCGTGTGTTTCGTATTGACCGCTCATTTGATACATTTTGTATCAATCGACCAGGCATTGATACAAAATCTACAAGCGAGTATCGATACAAAACCTATGACTGGGCATCGATACGAAGACAACCTCCAGGATCGATACGAAGAAGGCATGGTCAATTGAAAGAAACGGTCTACATGTGTGATATATGGATCTCCACAAATGCTCTGGCAAAGTGATTGATACAAAAGTGATCGATACGAAATCATCGATATGCACTCTTTAGCCAAACTGCAAAATCCAATCTTGGATTGATCATAACTCGAAAATTACAAGTCCAAATGCCTCCAAATTTTCACGGAAGCTTTCTTATAATCTGAAGAACCACCATGATCGATCGTAGCTCAATGGAGCTAATATCGGACGATACAAAGGTAGTGGGGATCGATCAGTATCGATCCCAAATGACCCCCGATCGATCTGGTGGGCCCACCCACTTTGAGAAGGGGTATTCCGAGGTTCGGCAAGATATTTCCAGAGCTACACCTATAAATAACACCTCTACTCCTATAGAAAAAGGACTTTGTATGCTTTTGTGTCGTTAGTCTGCCGCAACTCCTTTGTAACTTGAAAGTTAGTGATCTTTACTGTTGTAATTAGTTGTCAACAATCAATAAACAGCAAGCTATTCAAAGTGGACATAGGCTACAACGCTGAACCACTATAAACTCTTGTCTCTTTTTGTTTCTGCTTGCTTTATTTGGTGATTGTTAGATTAGCCTCTTATTTCATTTATTTTCTTCATTCCAATCTCTTTAATTATATCCGAAGAGTTTTGTGCCTAATTTTGGTATGAACAGAAGTAGAACTCCCCGTGTTTTCAAAATGGGGTTAAGCGAACATAGAATATGCCTACTACCAAGGTATTTTAATGTGTTATAATAGACAAAAATTTGGTATTAGTTTATACACATTCACATTGCATGATTGTAAGAAATATGGCCAATTGTAGGAAAACTACAAGGATCCATATGAACATTTTTATGAGCTTATCATACCTCCCTAATAGGCCACTAATATCTAAGGAACAAATGAATGTGTCATATTCAAAAGTACATTATTTTTATTACCAAAATGTACGATAATAGTTTATGTAACGGAAAAGAAGAGCACATAACCTAGGTTTTCAAATTCGTATATAAAGCGTAATTAAAAATTATAAGTGAAACCAAATTTTTGTTTAACAAATCAATCCCATAGTATAATCATATATAACAGGTATAAATTCATTGTTTCAACATATTCCACCCCTATAATGTTGTTTTTTCAATATGTTAAAAAGTTAAGAAAACCTATTCAGTATATATCATTACAATCGTATGTTTGAATAAGCCAGAAACATATAACATGGTGAATTATATGTCCATCGTTTTTTAGCGTTGTCTAATATGGTATAGAATAATCAGTCAAAACATTAATTTATTGGAATTTACAACATTAACATTTCGATTCCCAATCAAGTAGTAACTATACAAAGAAAACCCATAATTCTAATACAATATATATAGTGTATGTAAAATGAAAAAGCTACATTTAGAGGGAGATAACTATAAAGCAGTGTATTAAAGGAAAATTTCATAGCCCTAAACTGTAATGTAATAAACCAAATTGCATAAGAGGAATTCCGAGAAGGATATAAAGAAGATTTATATTGATCGTTTGCCTGGGTATTTTTTTGCTAAAGTTCAGAGTTAAACATACCTTTGATTTGAAATTGATGGTTGCAGATATGGATCTTTAGTGAATGATCCATTATTGAGCTTATGTGAGCAAAGCACGTTGACTAAATCATTGTTGGTAATGTGTGACGCCCCACCACTATGCCCACAATAACAAAGAGTAATAAAAGAAATACTGTCTGTTATTACGAAGAATAAGGCTGGATAGGAGCGGCCATCCGTAGTTAGGCCTTACACTAGTATTGGTTACCTCGATAGGAGTGATATATATTTTTATTTTTCATCTCTTATTTATTTACTCCCATCGACATATCCAATTCCATTATAAAACGAACTACGATGCTTCATAATAGTTTAGGACTATATATATAATAATAACACAGATAAGCTAAATGTGGAACACAGATAATAAAAAGTCTCATATATATATATATATATAACTGATGTCAGTTACAATACATGTGATACAGTACATATGATACAACTACAACTGTCGACTCTGGAAGTTACATATACAAGTACATTATTGACAATAATATACATGAATACATATCTTCCTATATTATGACAATGACTACTCCAAAAGGTATAAAGAGACTTCATAGCTCTAGCAGCAACCCAAAGCAAGATATCAACAACCTGAAATAACTCGGTCTGAACCAAGTATTAAATTCAAAAGAAAATAATACACAGGTCAGTCTAATTCAAACTCAGTTATTAATGCACGGAAGCAATAATAATTAAATAACAAATAGACGACAGTCACAATAAATCTCGTCTATCCAATCCTTGAATAAGGAAATCGGATAACGTAAATATAACACATAACAGTGTTAAACAGCAAATCAACAAAATCAAATCATCAACAAAGATAAATAGAAGGATTATCAATGAAGATAATTTAGAAAACAATAGGATTGCCTAGACGGCAATTAACAACAAAATTCTAATTATTAAATAAATAATTAGAAACTCATGATCTAATTATCTAGAAGATAATTAGATAACAACAAAATGATCAAATCAAACCAAATCGAAATATAATTTCAAAATATTGAATTGAGCACACAAAACAATTCAAGTAATTGAAATATCAATTAAAAACGTCACTTCTATTTGACTGCAGTACACGCACGCATGCACTGCCTCGCCAATACAGCATATGAAATATGTAAAAGAACAGGAAATGCACAATGAAAGTTCACAAACATGCACAAGGTCAAACTCGAAATACCGGATTCAACTCAAGTGCAATAAAATAATGTCACAATTTTCAGCACCAGGTCAAATCCGAGCTACAAGATGGATTCAACACAAGTGAATTCGAGAAACAAATCCAAATACAATCAAGTGGTCAAGACAGCTACATACAGTCTCAAGTGCAAGGTCACAGTGAAGATTGTATGCCAGCCAAGTGCACAAATACTAAACAGGAGAATCATGCACAAGGTAAAACTGAAACACAAGGTTCGACAAAAGACATACACAAAAGCATATATACAAGTGCAGTCCAGTTCATGCACAGCAGCTCAAGAGCAACCAAAATCAAGACATATACAGGAAAAACTGGAACAACAGCATGCATAAGCACAAAAGTGAATACAACAAGGAAGTACAACATATACAGTTCAGCAAAAAGAATGGCTAAGGCAAAACTATCATCAACTTGAAGTTTGTCTTATCCACGCCAACAACAAATCCAAACCGTTATCATGGTACATATTAAATTCAAACCCAGAAATGATAGGTGGAGACATAAGCTAACATACACATATATACATCCATGAATGTATGTACACATGTGATGTTATACCATAGAGATGACACTGCAACTACTTAACAAATACTAGATCAACTGAATACAAGTAAGTGGGACGGAAAGCACATGAATGTGCAAACTACACCAGACAGTGAACTTCAATTTCAGTTTCAAACAACACAGTATGACCAGAGCATGAACAATAGTGAAAACCGGAATATAGGCCAAAATCAATTCTCAAACCAAATGCAACAAATATATGATGCTATGCACAACGAAGATTACATGTGCAACAGCCTCAGTAATGAAATAGCCATGTTTGAAACCCAATACAGAGAATAAAGCATCAATGACCAAAATCATTAACCAAATACAGAGGTCTAGTCATTGTTATCAGGACTCAACACAACTGCAAGGCCAAACCAAAGTTAACAGCAATATCAAGAAATTACACAACAATGCAGGCTCAAGAGTTCCAAATGTAAAGAAACAAGACTCAACATGAATGGTCATGCAATGTTCATATAACCATCATGTTAAAGCATGCAAGTGAATCATAAACCAAGTACACAAAAAATACAACATATATGCAACTGTAAAACTGGACAGTGCAAGTGATACAACAGTCAATCAAAATGACCGAGGTAAACACGATCAGTGCCAAGGCCGAAGCAAGCCAAAATTCATGAAATCAGAGAGTGGAGTCAAAAAATCATAAAATGCAGATCAATTGAACTAGACAAGGCATAGTTCAAATCAAGTGAAGTTACTGCAGTTCAAAACCAATGCCATGAAATCAAGTAATCAGATATACACAAATGGGAACGAGTCAGAGACAAGTCCCACCACGGAGACCAAAGTCAGACCCTTGGTAGACAAGGAATCAGCAAATACACTGAGCAAAAAGATTATTACTGTCAACAAGCACAAGTGCAACACCAACACGGTAGTGAGACAGAGTCGTGCAAGTTCCAAAATCATGGTACGACTATTTCAACTCAAGATAGTGTCAAACCCAAACATTTTCATAAATCAACATAATCAATTCAAGTGACCAAAGTCAACAAAAATCGAGATCGTGGTGGTTACGAACGACGTTAATATCGTCAAACCAAAATCGAAACAATGATGACCAAGAGAAATGACCAATTCAAAATCAACATCGAAACGAAATCAAACTGCCGAAACGAAGTCAAACACAATCAGACGAACACAATTCAAAAATTCAAATGTTATAAAAACAGCGGTTTAAATTAGATGTGAGTGAAAGTTGAAATTCACTCACCTTGATCAAAGCAAAGACGAACTCAGTCAAGCAACCGCACGCGTCTTAAGAGACGATCAGCCACTCGAGCAAGAGAATCAAGTTGAATCGAGCCTTTGAAGTCGCAACTTCGAAATTTACGAAAACCGTAATTCAAAGAAAGGAGAATGAGCCGCCACCATTTTTCTCGTATGTTTTGTTTAAGGTTTGAAAATGAAAATGAATGAAGAGAGAGAGGAACGGTATTCACTTTAACACGGCATCAAACAAAAATATGGGCCAAGACGATTTTAAAGCCCACAAACCCTTAACCAATTTATAAAAGAATTTCAACCAGGTTTAATAACTCCCAAAAGCAATTAACCAACAGATTAATCGTTTAATGACGAAAATTAATCTATACGAAACCCCGGGTTTTTACAGACTCCCCTCCTTATAAAAATTGCGTCCCCGCAATTTTCATAATAAAAGGCTTCAATAACAATTATTTTTCTAACATAAACTGGTTAAGCTAGAAAAATAAAGGTTAAGATTACAAACGCCAAAGAGATCTTTTAATTTCATAAAAGAAATTCACAAATTTTCAACAAAATCTAACTATCAAATAGCTAATCAGAAAACAACAAAACTGAATAAATGCAATTATCAGCAATATTCAATTATCAATTAGATAATTAGAATATAGAAATCACAAAACAGCAATATCTAATTATCGATACGATAATTAGAAAACAGCAAAATCTAATTATCAACAAAGATAATTAGAAGACACAAATCACAATTCGCAAAACTGTAATTATCTAGTTATCAACCAGATAATTTAAAAACAACAATTATCTAATCTCCAAAAATGATAATCAAAAGTCTCAAATCAACAATTATCTAATTATCAAAAACGATAATCAGAAACAACAAATATCCAATTATCAAAAACGATAATCAGAAACAACAAATATCCAATTATCAACAAAGATAATTAGAACTCAAATCAGCAAATATCTAATTATCAACAAAGATAATTAGAACTCAAATCAGCAAATATCTAATTATCAACAAAGATAATTAGAACTAAAATCAGCTAATATATAATTATCAATAAAGATAATTAGAACTCTAATCAGCAAATATCTAATTATCAACATAGATAAGTAGAACTCAAATCAGCAAATATCGAATTATCACAAACGATAATCAGAAACAACAAATATCCAATTATCAAAAATGATAATCAGAAACATCAAATATCCAATTATCAAAAACGATAATCAGAAACAACAAATATCTAATTATTAGAAACGATAATCAGAAACAACAAATATCTAATTATCAAAAACGATAATCAGAAACAACAAATATCTAATTATCAAAAACGATAATCAGAATCTCAAATATCTAATTATTAAAAACGATAATCAGAAACAACAAATATCTAATTATCAAAAACGATAATCAGAAACATCAAATATCTAATTATCAAAAACGATAATCAGAAACAACAAATATCCAATTACCTGCAGATAATTGGAAACAACAAATATCTAGAAATCAATTAAGATGACTAGAAAATCGACATAAAAGGTTGGATCGATCCCAGCAGATGACGAGTTTTATCTACGCCGCACGTGCATCTCAGATGGTCGAAGCCTACCAAGTACTATAAATTTTGGCGCCCATCAGATGACCCGAAGGTCCGCAGAGTGACCCGAAGGTCTAGTACTGGTATTTGACCCGAAGGTCCGCAGAGTGGCCCGAAAGCCCAATAAATGACCCGAAGGTCCATCATATGACCCGAAGGTCCAACATATGACCCGAAGGTCCATCAGAGTGGCTCGAAAGCCAAATAAAATCATCAGAATCATCAAACAACAGATATTTCAATTAACGAGTCCGGAATTAAGCGAAATAGCAAACACACATGTCTCATACCACGAGTTTTACTAAATCATTTAATTCTCTTCATCGTTTTCTTGAAAGTGCAAAATTGTGTATTTTGAATAAATAACATTTTACCTTCTCAAACGGACAAGTCCGGAATTAAGCGAATCAGTAAAAGTGAGGGTTCATAGTCCTCAATTTTGCTGAAGCGTTTAAATCGCTTCCTCATTCTTTTGAAAGCGCAATCTGTAGAAATTTTGGAAAACAATTTTATTTACAACAATTTTTTTTAAAACACGTGATTAAATAGCAACATCTGTAACAATTTCGATAAGGAAATTGTACTTCTCAAAACACTGTAAAAACAGATCTCAAACTCAGCATTGCGGGATAACCGCTTGAAAATCCACTTTATAATTTGACGGTTACTGAAGTCAAAGTGACAGTAATTTTTAAACGTCAAAATCTCATCAAAATGATTCGTATCAAAATATAATACCAGTGAATTTTCATTCATTAAAAGTGTCAACAAAACACCGTGCTTCAAAATTATAGCGTCGGTGTGGAAATCCCGTTATAAAAATAACGGCAACAAAATACGTTTAAAACCAAACACCGGTTCAACGTAAAATTAATGCAGCAACGTGCAACTCAAATTTGCACGTATACTACAAAATGAACAAAGAAATCACTCGAATATATCTTCAGAGAAGATAATTTAAAACGGCAAAAATCTCAACAAAATCACATAACAGAAATCGCTTCGGATCCTCAAATCGGATTCGAAATTTTCAAAGAAAGCAAAATAAACATATCTATGTAAACAACAAATGAAATTTATTTCAATTTCATATTTTTGATTCTTAAATCAAAAAGGTTATCAGCTGTACTCAGCAAAGACAGTCTCACTGTTTCCGTTGCGCACTCTGATAAACAGAACACAAATTAATAAATCATCAAAACACAATCTCACTTTTATTTTTAAATAAAGATATTTGAAAATTTCATCATAATTTCGAAACTTTAGTTTTGACTCAAGGCACAATAAAACATCGACAAATAGTTGTAACACATGTTCCATCTAAGTTATGTTTTATATTATGTCCATAAACCTGATACCGACTGTGACGCCCCACCTCTATGCTCACAATAACAAAGAGTATTAAAAGAAATACTGTCTGTTATTACGAAGAATAAGGCCGGATAGGAGCGGCCATCCGTAGTTAGGCCTTACACTAGTATTGGTTACCTCGATAGGAGTGATATATATTTTTATTTTTCATCTCTTATTTATTTACTCCCATCGACATATGCAATTCCAGTATAAAACGAACTACGATGGTTCATAATAGTTTAGGACAATACATATAATAATAACACAGATAAGCTAAATGCGGAACACAGATAATAAAAAGTCTCATATATATATATATATATATATATATATATATATATATATATAACTGATGTCAGTTACAATACATGTGATATAGTACATATGATACAACGACAACTGTCGACTCTGGAAGTTACATATACAAGTACATTATTGACAATAATATACATGAATACATATCTTCCTATACTATGACAATGACTACTCCAAAAGGTATAAAGAGACTTCATAGCTCTAGCAGCAACCCAAAGCAAGATATCAGCAACCTGAAATAACTCGGTCTGACCCGAGTATTAAATTCAAAAGAAAATAATACACGGGCCAGTCTAATTCAAACTCAGTTATTAGTGCACGGAAGCAATAATAATTAAATAACAAATAGACGACAGTCACAATAAATCTCGTCTATCCAATCCTTGAATAAGGAAATCGGGTAACAGTAAATATAACACATAACAGTGTTAAACAGCAAATCAGCAAAATCAAATCATCAACAAAGATAAATAGGGGGATTATCAATGAAGATAATTTAGAAAACAACAGGATTGCCTAGACGGCAATTAACAACAAAATTCTAATTATTAAATAAATATTAGAAACTCATGATCTAATTATCTAGAAGATAATTAGATAACAACAAAACGATCAAATCAAACCAAATCGAAATATAATTTCAAAATATTGAATTGAGCACACAAAACAATTCAAGTAATTGAAATATCAATTAAAAATGTCACTTCTGTTTGACTGCAGTACACGCACGCGTGCACTGCCTCGCTAATACAGCATATGAAATATGCAAAAGATCAGGAAATGCACAATGAAAGTTCACAAACGTGCACAAGGTCAAACTCGAAATACCGGATTCAACTCAAGTGCAATAAAATAATGTCACAATTTTCAACACCAGGTCAAATCCGAGCTACAAGCTGGATTCAACACAAGTGAATTCGAGAAACAAATCCAAATACAATCAAGTGGTCAAGACAGCTACATCCAGTCTCAAGTGCAAGGTTACAGTGAAGACTGTATGCCAGCCAAGTGCACAAATACTAAACAGGAGAATCATGCACAAGGTAAAACTGAAACACAAGGTTCGACAAAAGACATATACAAGAGCATATATACAAGTGCAGTCCAGTTCATGCACAATAGCTCAAGAGCAACCTAAATCAAGACATATACAGGCAAAACTGGAACAACAGCATGCATAAGCACAAAAGTGAATACAACAAGGAAGTACAACATATACAGTTCAGCAAAAAGAATGGCTAAGGCAAAACTATCATCAACTTGAAGTTTGTCTTATCCACGCCAACAACAAATCCAAACCGTTATCATGGTACATATTAAATTCAAACCCAGAAATGATAGGTGGAAACATAAGCTAACATACACATATATACATCCATGAATGTATGTACACATGTGATTTTATACCACAGAGATGACACTGCAACTACTTAACAAATACTAGATCAACTGAATACAAGTAAGTGGGACAGCAAGCACATGAATGTGCAAACTACAACAGACAGTGAACTTCAATTTCAGTTTCAAACAACACAGTATGACCAGAGCATGAACAATAGTGAAAATCAAAATATATCCCAAAATCAATTCTAAAAGCAAATGCAACAAATATATGATGCTATGCACAACAAAGTTTACATGTGCAATAGCCTCAATAATGAAATAGCCATGATCGAAACCCAATATAGGGAATAAAGCATCAATGACCAAAATCATTAACCAAATACAGAGGTCAAGTCACTGTTATCAGGACTCACACAACTGCAAGGCCAAACCAAAGTTAACAGCAATATCAAGAAATTACACAACAATGCAGGCTCAAGAGTTCCAAATGTAAAGAAACAAGACTCAACATGAATGGTCATGCAATACTCATATAACCATCATGTTAAAGCATGCAAGTGAATCATAAACCAAGTACACAAAAGATACAACATATATGCAACTATAAAACTGGACAGTGCAAGTGATACAACAGTCAATCAAAATGACCGAGGTAAACACGATAAGTGTCAAGGCCGAAGCAAGCCAAAATTCATGAAATCAGAGAGTGGAGTCAAAAATCATAAAATGCAGATCAATTGAACTAGACAAGGCATAGTTCAAATCAAGTGAAGTTACTGCAGTTCAAAACCAATGTCATGAAATCAAGTAATCAGATATACACAAATGGGAACGAGTCAAAGACAAGTCCCACCACGGAGACCGAAGTCAGACCCTTGATAGACAAGGAATCAGCACATACACCGAGCAAAAAGATTATTAGTGTCAACAAGCACAAGTGCAACACCAACACGGCAGTGAGACAGAGTCGTGCAAGTTCCAAAATCATGGTACGACTGTTTCAACTCATGATAGTGTCAAACCCAAATATTTTCATAAATCAACATAATCAATTGAAGTGAACAAAGTCAACAAAAATCGAGATAGTGGTGGTTATGAATGACGTTAATATCGTCAAACCAAAATCGGAACAGTGATGAACAAGAAAAACGACCAATTCAAAATCAACATCGAAACGAAATCAAACTGTCGAAACGAAGTCAAACACAATCAGATGAACATAATTCAAAAATTCGAATGTTATAAAAACAGCGGTTTAAATTAGATGTGAGTGAAAGTCGAAATTCACTCACCTTGATCAAAGCGAAGACGAACTCAATCAAGCAACCGTACGCGTCTCAAGAGACGATCAGCCACTCGAGCAAGAGAATCAAGTTGAATCGAGCCTTTGAAGTCGCAACTTCGAAATTTACGAAAATCCTAATTCGAAGAAAGGAGAACGAGCCGCCACCATTTTTCTCATATGTTTTGTTTAGGGTTTGAAAATGAAAATGAATCAAGAGAGAGGGGAACGGTATTCACTTTAACACGGCATCAAACAAAAATATGGGCCAAGATGATTTTAAAGCCCACAAACCCTTAACCAATTTATAAAAGAATTTCAACCAGGTTTAAAAATCCAAAAAGCAATTAACCAACAGATTAATCGTTTAATGATGAAAATTAATCGATACGAAACCCCGGGTTGTTACATAATGTATACACCTGTGATGGAATTGTTAATGCAAACAGTTACCTTTTCAGATTGTTGGATATGCCATTTAGTTCGTATAATTTCAAATCTTTATTTAACTTGTTGAACTTATTTACCATGTTGACGTGGTTTCACATATGTTAGTGGTGGTAAGGTATGTTGTTTCCATTTTTTTATTTTCTATTCTAATTCTGTATTTGTCGATGCGTATTTCCAAGCATAGGAGATAATGTATGAATGTTATATTGTAATTCGAGTAAATGCATGGCAAGGGTCTTTGAAATTAATCGGTGTGTGTAGTGTACCTTTTTGGATCTTGAAATCAATCTATTATTTATCATATCACATGGACAATAGTTATATATATATATATATATATATATATATATATATATCACATGATAGAAATATATAGTTATTTTATAGAGTAAAAGTATGTAGAGTCTACCAAAAAGATATCAGTATCTATATTTACCTTTTAAAATTAACATTACCAATTTCTTTGTAAGAATGATTAATGTAAACAAAGCCACCGTTCTAATGAAAAATACGATCTATGGTGATACGGATAGAGTTAGGGGATGCCCTAAGGGCAATTATGTAATTTGTTACATATATCTAACTCGTTGAACAATCTTGTTCACAATAAAGGTGTTTCTTTCTATTATATACTTGATATAATGTGGTTATATTAATTAATTAGTTTAATTAAAAGTAATTTAATAGAAAATCCATAAATGACATATTTTTGTGGTAGTAGTTAGAAAGTGTTATAACCGTGATTGATTTATCACAATAAAACAAATACACCATTTTAAATGTTCCTAGTCAAGATACATTGAGAATGGATATCAATGTATCCGTTGAGACTACAGTACGTAAAGCTCTCCAAATGTTGGGTAGTGTATTACTCATGACTGCTGGGGGCACCAAGGGGTTACGTATTGATAGTTATTGGATAATTATGGAACGATTTACTCGATCATTTTCTATTGGTTAATATAAATATGGTCAAATAAAAAATATCGATGTGATTAATTTACACAGTTCTTTTGAATTGAGAATATTATAGATCTTCAATGTGGAAGCTCCGCTTTAATTATAGTCAAATTTTGGCACGACATCCATCAAGTGACTATAGGTGGGTCAAGTGGAAGTATTGGAAGTGAAACAGTATTTAAAAGAGGATTTGTCTCCTCAATTATATTGGATTAGTATCACGGTCAACTTAAGTCAACACAAAGTCAAAATCTCTGGCCAGAGTAGTTCGGATAATAATAATTGTAGGTCTTTGTGTTTGGATTATAGAGTTGAATATGGATGATATTGGAATTTTGACCATAACCAAATTCAATAAGTCCAAAGTGATATAGTTTTGACGAAGAGAATTAGCATAAATAATTGTCACAAAAGGGCAACGCTTAATAAAGTGAAATTGGATTTTACCAAACTTTAGTAAGCGATAAATTTGGCCATAATGCCACACCACCTGCTAAGTGACGTGTGAACGTTGACATTCGAATAGTTCAATGTTGATCGCTGATCGAATTTACATCCAAGAATCACACAACAAAAACAATTAATTCTCTTTAGACAAAATTATTTAATTGATTTATAATTTTTATAAATTAATTAAATTGCTTAATATTTTATGAAATATTAATTATGAAATTTGAATATGATATGAGAAATAAATTTATTTGCATATATTTATAATAGTTGTAAATATATTAGTTGATATTATATATCGATAAGAAATTGAGTTAAATATGATTGTACTTATTTAACTGGGTTAAATGGGATAACAATCCATGAAATTATTGAGTTTTAGGCGTTGGTTTTGGCTAGGGTTAGAGGTGGCTTGAACAAATGGTTAGAGTTTGGAGATGTGTGGTTAAGATCTAGTGGTTTGATCTCTTATCTTACCATATAAATAAACGGTCTCAAACCCCTAATTTGTTAGAAATCTTTCTGCTCATTTTTGAGCCGCCACTCTCTTTCCTCTTTCATGGTTGAAACCCTCCTCTAAATCAATCCTAAAATTCTCATATCAAAGTCAAATAAAAACTAAAAGCTATTTGATAGTAATTGGTCGTAGATTCCAGATCAGCAATCTGAAGAATCAAAAACATTTCAAAAGAAGAGAATTGATTATTCAAGGTGTGACTTTAGGGCATCTTTTATTTTTATCAAATTATTATGTTTTCATAATTTGTTAATTATATAAATTTAAGTGTACAATTAGATTGTTGTTTTGTTAGTTAGGTGAGATTTTGTACGTTTTTGTATTGTCACGATGGAGATTGGATATGTATATAATAATTAATGATTTATTCCATAATTATGTTTCAGATCTAAAATTTTAACATTAAAATTTAATTTTAAGTTTGAAATTATTTATGTTTATACATATTGATCATATGTGTAAATCTTATACGTTAATTTTTTGTGTTAAATCTTCATATACAATTTGAATTAAGAGATATGTTTTGTTATATGTTGTATATATAGATTTGAATATTTGCAAATGTTTATTTATGTTTATTATAAATTATAAGTGCTGAAATTATATATATATATATTATTAATTTTAATATTTAATAATTATCTGAACCAATAAATTCATATATAATAATAAATGTTTCTTAACTTCAGTTTAATATTTTCTAAAATTCACCTTTTATATTAGAAGCCTTCAAGAAAAATTCCAAATTTTTTGAACTTAAAACAATAATTTTAAAAATTAATTTTATTTTGGACCCGAAAACTATTATTGAATAAAAATATCATTTTAATTTACAAAATGATGGAAATTTTTTCAAGACCTAAAATACGTTATAGCAACCTCGAGATTTCTATTACTTAATTTCATAATTTTAATATTTAATTTGATTTCGTGTCTACAATAAATTATATATTTAAATTATTATTTTAATTGAGAAGATTTCAGAAAATTTTCTTAAGGCCAAAAATGTGTTTCTAGATTTTCTAAAATTATAAAATTTATAATTTTATCATATAGTTATTTTATGATAATTTACTATGGCTGAATCTGTTTATTAAATATATTAAATATATTGGATATATTAAATGAAAAATCTTTGGAATTCCGAATCTAGTATATTTTCTAATTGGTAATTATAAATGAAAGAAATTTTGAATTATATATATATATATATATATATTCATTGTTATTTATGGTTTAATATATTGTCATATAAATAAATAAATATTTTGTATGATATTTTAATGTTAAAGTTAAATTTTATGCATATATAAAATACATATATATAATTTTTCAAAATAATCACATGAAATTCATAGTTATATATTTATGCACATATTTGAAAATATACAATACATATAAAATGAGCTAATGTGTCTTTGCGATGTAAATCCCAACATCTATATACGGGCATGTTATACCCCGCATGGATTGTTATGTTACACATGCATACATGTATACATATGTATACGATACACACACACACACACATATAAGAAAAATTAAGCAAATCCCAAACTACCCTTTGTAAATTTAAATAAAACATATGATTTTATATAAATCAAATTTAGAAAAGTTTTAAATAAATTTAAACTTCGTAGGCCCATTAAAGATCCAAGATGGCAATTTTTTTTGAAATTCACCCATTTCTTTCGTTACGGGCTGGCCAGGTTCATTCAATTGTATCGGAGCCCAATAGCCTATGTTTTGTAAATTAGTCATGTCAAGGCTAACTAATTAAGCTTGCCCACTAAGTACAGTGTCTAGAAAGGTAATGTTTAGGATTGAAATTGGGTAATCAAGTACCCTGTCCTAACTGGTTACTAGCCTAGCCTAAGAGGTGGAGCAAGCCTATAGGTTATCTGTGACGCCCCACTCCGAGACCCACATTAACAAAGAAAATTACCGAGTAATTCTGATTGCTAATGCGGAGAATAGGGCTGGTTAAGGGCGACCATCATAGTCTTGCATTAGATAAGAGCTAAGTATGTCGATTTAGTACTCTAATTTTTTTCATTTTGTTTCAAGTATTCGACATACTTAATTTCCATATAATACACTACTATGGTGGCTATAGGATTGATTCAGAAACAAAACATAACAACATCAACAGTCTCAAGTCATAGATCAGTAAACACAAACAGATATACATATACACATACATCAAATGTAATACAAAATGTCGTAAGTGGTATTCAACCACAATATATACATACATACATCCCAACAAAAGAATATACATATCTAAGTTCCCAACAAGACAACTACTACAAAAACTACACAAGAACTACACTTCCTATTCAAAAGGGTTGATAGTGAAGTCCAAAAGATACTGCTAAGCCAAAAGTCCAAAAGATACTACTAAGCCAAAAGTCCAAAAGATCTTAACCTGCAACTCGGTCTGACCCGAGTAATAAATACACGGGTCAGGCTAACAGAACTTGATATTAGCAAGAGATAAATGGATATTCATGCATAAGGGGAACATTCCTTTAGATAGAAAGGAATGTTAAAAATGAAGTTCTATTCACAATTCTAAGGGTGGCAATGGTATAATGGCTCAACGATAACTCGTGATAGGTTTAACATGCCATAAGTGATTCCTACTCAAGTTTATTCAACATAAATGTGAATAAGCAAAATGATAGCCATAAGAGGAAACATCAAAATCCCCAACTCAATTATGCCTCATTTCATCGGCACATAAATATATAACTCAGAATCAAGGAATCATGCAAACTCTTAACTCAAGGAACTCAATAAGAGTACAAAACCTCATAAAAAATGAAATCACCATATATATATAAAACATCTCATATAGCTCTAGGCTATCGATATACTAAAGATATCACAAATGGTGAAATTATAAGAAAACTCAGAAAACCCGGATTGGCTAGACCCCCGATTGCATGCCGAAGCAATGTTGCACGTGCCAAACTCAAACCAGTACTATAATATATATTAGGTACCTATCCCAGATGACCGAAGTCGTAGAACTCAAAGGACTGAATTCGTAAATACCAGACGATCGAAGTCGTAAATCCCAGATGACCAAAGTCGTAATCTCAGATGACCTGAAGGTCTATAGTACTGGTAAACCCAGAATGTGTCACAAACTTCCAGAAAGGAACCCGAAGAGTGGTAACAGTGCATCCCATACCACCCGTTCTCACTTAACGGTTTCCTAACCGCTAGTTAATTCCACATTAGAAAACAAAATCATCAAAAATCTTAAAGCTCAATAACTCATGACTTGCCTCTTCTCATCGGCAAGCAAAGCAATATATCTAGTTCTCATAGATTATGATTCCACAACTTAGAGATCTTGAACCACTAATCTCGCCAAATATTGGCCATCTTAGATAATTCCTAAAAATAGGAATTATAAATCTCAAAATACGCCATAAAACGGCAAATCCCAGAAATCATCTCAAATCAATAGCCCAGAATTGCTTCAATCGTACAAGTCCGGAATTAACCAAAAAAGTAAATGTGCGTGTCCCATACCACGTGTTTTACTAAATCTTTTAATTCTCTTCCTCATACGTCCAAAAAGTGTAAGAATAATATATATTATTTATAAATAATTTACTTGAGAAAACGGGATTTTAAAAAAAAATTCGAAACTATTTTGAAATCAATTTAGTGAAAATTCTCCTTATTATAGGAAATAATTATAATTAAAATACTTTGAAATAATTTATAAATATTGGTAAATATTTATTTAAAAGTCATTTGAATTATAGAATTATTCCAAAAATTTATTCTAGAAAACCTAGTTTTTGAAACAACAGAAATCGATAAAAAACATTGAAATTCAACATTCGGAAACAACTCAAATACTCATCAATCTGGGGCTCGGATTGAATATAACATTTTCTCACCCATAGATAGGTTAGAGCGCCAGAAAAACATCTCAAAGTTGCACAAAAACGATTGCCGAAAGCATAGCAAAATGAAGGAAAAAGCGGCAGAAACACATAAGAAACAAGCCAAGAATGCACAGATTCAAGTGAACAAGGGGGGTCGACACTCTGGCTCAAGGAGGTCGACCTCCTTATCAACCATATGAAGGCTGGGTCGACAGGCCTGTCGACCAGGGAGTGTGCTAGGTCGATAATGATGTCGACCTAGGCTACGGGAAGAAGGAGGTTACCAAATTCTTGCACGAACTGATTTTCTAATAGCATTTTGGCATATCAAACAGATGTATTTTGCAATGAAATTTGACATGCACTAAGACTAATAACTAAACTATAATTCGATAAAGATCCGGCAGCAATTCGTGGAAAAAACCAACAGATAAAGCTGCTCAAAGTAGCAACTAAAAACGAGAAACACACAGAAACAAGGGACACAAACTTTTCATATACAGTGATCAAATTTGTGAACGATTAACCCAGCAAACATCATGTTTTGTTAGTAATTATGAGTTCTACACTCATCTTAGCAAATAAGAAAGAATTTCGGGCAATTTTGGAATCAAGTTGTAAGCTTGTGTGATGAAGAGAAGCTTCTAGGACCTGTAAAAGCTAGAAGAGAGACATGCAATAGTAAAAGAAATTGTTACAGACAAATTCATATCTAATGCAAAACTTTTGATGAAATTCATTTAGGATTGGTGGAGATTACCTTCTATAATTTGTTTTGATGAATTTTCTCTTTTATTTGCAGTAATTTGAGGAGAAATGGAAGACATTGTTTTTCTTTCTTTTTACTATATTGAGTTTCTGAAAGGAAGGAGATGAGAAACTAACATACTATTAATTTCTCTCTTTCCTGAAGTTTCCAGATCAGGATAATGGGTACAAATTTTATACCCAATAAGCCCAAATCGAACATACTTAGTGAAAATATAAAGGAGTGCACACTTTTATCCTATCTTGACAATATAAACACACCAATTTTCACATTTTAAAACCAAATAAAAATCGATACAACAAATGTATGTGACTAAAATACATCATTTATTTAATTTGTTATCTCTAAACTAATAAAAACCTAATACTTACAATTTATTTAACCAAATCTCCATACAATCAAATTTTAAACCCAATATTTAACCTCAAACACATTGTTTATTTGAAATAAACAATTTTAACAAAATTTATCTTCTCCAATTTATCTTAATTTACAATATTAAATTATAACTTCTGTTATAATTTAATATATATATATAGGTAATCTCTGTTTGCACCAAAATTGGGCAACACCCTTTGGGAGTTTTTGAAGAGGTAATAAATGAAAAACTTGAAGTGAAAATAAGGACTATCTAACAAAAACTCCAAGTCACAGAAAAGTAAATTGCACAGAAGACAAGGATTTAGAGTGGTTCGGCTATGCGCCTACGTCCACTATGAAGTTTTATCACTTTATTCCTTAGTACTTGAAGATTACAAGTGTTTTTAAGCAAATTACAGCAGTAGATGGACTTAAATTCGAAATTAGCAGCCAAGGAGGTGGTATGGAGTGATTCTGGCAGCGTTTAGGCTTATTCTTTTTCTCTAGTTTCTCCGACCCCTTTTCTGAATGACCAGGGGCTCTATTTATAGGTGCGGAAGGCCAAAATCCCGCCTAAAACTCAGGGAGGTTGCCTGGCACGTGAGGGGGGCCCATAAGCCCGCGTTCTCAGAGTCCGTGCCCAGTTTGGGATCGATTCGAAGTGAACTTCGAATCGATCAAAAATGCATCCAATCGAGGCGAAATTTGGTGTGGACATTCTTCAACATGTATGCAAGCTTCTGTGAAAATCTCATGGCATTTGGATCATGGGATTGAGAGATATGATCGATTTAAGATTGCGTCTTCGTGTACCCTGTTTGCTTCGACTCCACCTATTGATTCATTCGAATCCATATGGTTTGAATCCATATGGTTCGAATCCACAGGTTCGAATCCATACGGTTCGAATCCATGGGTTCGAATCCATATGGTTCGAATCCATGCTTTTGTATGCGAAGGCAGTGACGTGGTGTACTGCGTGGATGGATTCGAAGCCGATGGATGCGAGGCCGATGGAGTCGAAGTTGATGGGTTCGAAGTATGTACTGGCTGATGGATTCGAGGTTAGGTGAAGTCGTCGATTCGAAGCGTATTCACCTCCGATGGATTCGAAGGGAGGCATGCCCCTGATGGATTCGAAGTAGGGAGTGCTTTAGATGGATTCGAAGTGAAGGCTTTCTTGATGGACTCGAAGCAAATGCACTTCTCATGGGTTCGAGGCGTCATGCGTCTTGATGGATTCGAAGGAAGGTCAGGGGATGGTTTCGAATTACGTGGGTTCGAACTGGACGAACTCGAATCAACGTGGAGGTGATGGGTTCGAACCAAGCAACATTCCTCTCTTTCAATCTTGAAGCCATCATAACTTGAGCATACGACCTCGGATTGACTTGAAACTTGAAATGCTGGTCCCTATGACTTTGCTCATCATGTCTTGTCGATTTTGGCCCAATCTGGGCTCGGACAATATTCATCGTTATCCATAGCGAAGGGGAGTGCGATCAATCTCTGAGGTGAACTTTCTTCTGTTTTTGACCAGTCTTTTGATATCACGGCTTTGCCAAAAAGCGGCATAACATTTTGCCCCCCAAAGTATGTCTTGTGGGAACATGACGTGCTTTGAATAGTCGCCATCTCTTTCTGAAAAACCATTGCTCTCTTTTGCTGAGGCTCATACGCCATATTGTTGTAACTTTGCCTTGATATGATTGATTGCTGTATAATTGCGCTTAGTCGTTGGCTGTTGTAGTCGTAACAGGATGAGTGTTTGATCCCTGTAAATGTTTAAAATTGAATGTTAGTTTGATATGTGTGCATATGTATTAGTTTGATCCCTATTAACATCGTGCGTTCACGAGTTATGTTGGTTCTTGTTTGCTGCTGAATTCCGTATCGATTTTCTCCTGAATCGATTTAAGATTCAAGTCAAAGTATTGCTTTTATGGTTGTCTATGATTATCCTTTTGTATCGATCCTCTCCTGAATCGTTATACGAGGTAGACGAGTAGTTTTTTACATTTGAGGCGATCTCGTCCGTTTTCGTCAGTGGCCTTCGATGGATTCGAAGTTATGTTTGCGTAAATAGGCGGCTTTCGAATCGATGGCCCGATGGGCCTCGTGCTTCGAATCGATTGGACCTTCGATCCAGCCCTTGCTCATGTGCTTCTTCGAATCGATGATGTCTCGTATCGATGCTGCCTTGCCAGATTCGAAGCTTAGGGGGGAGTCGGAGCTGTGATTGATTCGAAGCTGTGATGGATTCGAAGCAGCGATGGACTCGAAGCTGTGATGGATTCGAAGCAGTGATGGACTCGAATCTGTGATGGATTCGAAGCAGTGATGGACTCGAATCTGTGAAAGGATTCGAAAGTAGTCGTTCGAATCGATGGGGTTGTGACCTGTGGTAAGCGGTCAATATGACCGAGAGTTGAAGCGCCACTAATCCCCCTTGGAATCCATATAAATGCACGAGGCCGACTCCATTTTCTCTTTTTACCTTTTTACCATTGCTTTAGCTGCTTCTTTGAATCGATCTCAGAGCCAAATCAAACGTTCTTTTCCACGAGTCGATCAAATTCCTCCAAGCTTCTATTTGCAATCGAACCAAGCCAGGTAACCAAGGAGTTGATTCGAGTTGAAAATGATAACACTGCAATTTTTTGGCATTGATTCAACACTTTCTTCTGGAAATCTTGAAGTGTGATAAGATATGAACAAAGTGGGTCGACTCGATGGAACTGAGGAATGAAAACATTCGAGTCGTATCATTCAGAGTATTGTCTTTCACTGTTTCGCATCGATCCAGGGGTGAGCGATTCGAGTTGGCTTCGAATGTGTGGCTTCAAATCGATGATTGCAGATGAACAAGAAAAGGGCTTGCAGTGATCGATTCGAAACAGCAATATTCCGATCGATTCGAAGCGATGACACGTTGATCGATTCGAAGGAGTTTAACTTCGATCGATTCGAAGTCAGGTGGAGTTCCATGGATTCGAACTGCTCTTGATGGATTCGAAGGAGTTCGACTTCGATCGGTTCGAAGTTAGGTGGGGCTCCATGGGTTCGAACTGCCTCTCTGTTCCCAGGTCTCATCAAGTCGAACTACGTGGCATTGGGGCCCGCCGATTCGAAGTTTATCGATTCGACTCGTGTCGAATCGAGTCGATCGATTCGAACGTTCTCGCTTCTGGAACTTCCACTCCTTTGATTTGTTCCAATATCTGAACTACGACCAACTTTAAATTGAACTCTGAAGAACTCACTAAATTTTTTAGCATATTTGATTCCGACGAGCTTCGGCCTTGCATGATCAAAGTTGACCTGACCTGTCTTTTGGAGCTCGTCGATGGCACCATGTCTTAAACACATATAACGAATTCATACTTGAATTGGTCAGTAGCATCTGAGTGTCGTGAAAGTGACGGTCAGCGATGACGGTCGTTTTCGTTTTCCAATTCTAATGTTTCGTCGTTCGGACACCGTGTTCCAATCTTGTAAAATTTGCTTTAGTTATGCACTTGCACTGCACGGCATATTCATATACTTCACACCGGGGAATATACGGGCTTTCTCTGTATTTTAACACTGCTTTCTCGTGAGTTAGTTAATTATGGAGTCTTCGGGTTCTGAACAACAAGAGTTACAATGCTTGCCTCCTCCAGTGCTAGAAATTCCAGAGATCCTTCCCGAAGTAATAGATCCTGCTCCGGACGAATTGCCGGAGGCCTTACTTATCGAAGATCCCATAGACTCCGTCCGATCCAATATTTCTGGAGCATTATTGGGTCGGATATGTTCGAAACATAACTTATCTCCGGATGACGTTTTGCTACCGGGAATTGATGATAGACCTCACAATCCACCCGAAGGCTACACTGCTTTATATCGCCATGCCTGTGCGGCTGGAACTCTCCCCCCGTTTAACCAATATATCAGGGAGATGCTATCGTTCATTGGAATTGCTCCCGCACAACTTCATCCCAACGGGCACGCGTTGCTGAACAGTGTTTTCATTTTATTCATGGATCGCCTTTTTCGTCCGCCTAGGCCAGCTGAGATTAGACATATATTCAATTTCAAGAGCAGGGGTGATAGTCCGTCTTTCACCTTTCTGGAGGCAGTTAGAAACTTCCAGATTGTGACGGGAGCCTGGACCAGACTTAGTTACTTTAAGAATGAATGGTTTTTTGTCCGATGCCCCCCAGGATTCGCTAGGCGATGGCTGTCCAGACGTGAGTGCCGTAAAACATGTAAGCCTTCTTTAATAGTCGTTGTTGACACTCGAACTGACGTCAGGCGTTTTTCTTACAGCTATCATATCAAGGCCAGACGGTGGTCGATACAGAAACGTCATCCGAAGTTTACAAGAGATCCCGTGTGATTTGCGGAACATTGACTTGGTCTTAACTGATGATAACTTAAGGATGCTGGGTTTAATCGAGACGAACCAGAGTATTGTCATTGAGGGATTGGCGAAATCGGCTCCGAAGGCAAAGAGGAAAACCGGTGTAGTGATAAGAGAAATGAGCGATGATGAGAGGACGCCTACTGACACCGGGCTAGTGGCTGACCTTCCCCGAGCAGGAAAAAAGCGGAAAGGCAAGGCTGTTGTTCCTAAATTTAAGAGACGGAAGTCTGTAGTCGTGTCTCGCTTGATCCCTGGAATTATTTCTTCTGACTCCGCTCTTTGTCAACCAGGAAACATTTTCATAGGACTGGATGACGTTCCCATCCCGGAATGCGTTTCTCTTTATCACAAGTCCGGGTTGGTTGAGCTCCGGGAAGCGTTAGACATGAGCGAGCTTTTACCTGTTAGTGCAGTTGATACTTCTGGTTGGTCGGGGGCTTTGCGCATTTGCATACACTTTCATAACACTACATGACTGCTTCTCATGCCATATCGATTTTGCCTGGTACTTAACTGAACCGCATCTCTTTTCCAGGTAACATGGCTGGCCGTCAGTCTACATTGGACAAACTCCGGAGAGTGCATCATCCATCAGCTTATTATGAATCTCGACGTAGAGACTTCGATCGTGATCGCGACCGGAGGCATCATGGTCAGGAGTATCATGCAAAGAATCATCACCGCGGTTACTCTAGCCAGGAACGATCGGACAGGGATCGTAGGCATCGCTCCCCTTCTCGATCTCCTCCGCCATCCCGAAGTCATGTCCAGGTATCCGAGCCTCTGCGACATCAACCGTCTTCGCAAGTTTCGAGGCTCGAGCCACATCGTCCTCGAACTGAGGTTGCAACGTCCACGTCCGCGGAGGAGACCCTTATTGAGTCTTCTGGCGAAGGGGCTATCAGGCTTGCTCAATTGAGGAAGGATTTTCCAGAGATTTGCTTTGACGCTTGTATTTTTCCTCCCAATCTTAAAAGATTTCCCAAAGATGCTGCGACCACGGCGCTCAGCTATACCCGTGACTTTTATGCTCAGTACAAAGAATGGTACAGGGCGGCTGTTAAGGCTTCCAAAGCTGCCTTCGACCGGGCCCAAACCATCGAGAAGCTGGAAGCCGACTTGGCTCAAAAGAGTCGCATTGTCGACATACTCCAATCTGAGGCGGAATCTTCCCGCAAGGCCGAGGTCGAGTCGTTAAAAAAGGTTGATGAGACATTAGTTGAGATGGGGAAGATGCAACAGGCACATTGTACTTTAGTTGAAGACTTAGGCCATCGATACAAGAATGTTGAAGCTGAGCGGGATGCGGCAGTCAAGGAACTAGAGGAGTTAAAGGCTAAGTTTGCTGACATGAATAAAGAAAAAGATGATGCGAACGTGGCCGCGCAAGAAGCGTGTGAGCAGGCTGTATCTTTTCGAGCTGAGCGTGATGCGGCAATTGCAAGGGTTAAGGAGGTTGAATCGGAGGTGGAGGAGAGAGTCCAAGCAGAGAGGTTCAAGATGGAGGCCGAATTCGACGATCTCTTGGGCACATATAATGCCAATGTATTAGAACATAGAAATCTCTCCTGGCTAGGGGATTACTCGATGCCTCTCTACAATGCTTGGAAGAAATTAGTGGAAAACAAGAGGATGTCTTGTCCGGATGGGGTATTAGATGAGTTTGAGCTTGAGTCACGTCTGCTCAGCGAGGATGAGAGGAGAACCCTTCATGAAGCAGTAATTTTTGTTGAAAAAGAAAGACTTGGCGTCCATCAAACGGAGGTCGGCGAAGGTTCGGGTATTATGCATCATAGCGAGAATACTGAAGTCCCTGTTTCGACTTCGTCCGCAGCTGTTGCTGCGGTTGATCCACAAGCCATTCCAGCCTACAATCCGGACCAACCGGAACTGTCTTCGGGCAAGACTCTCATCCCCGAGCTTGTTCAAGCTCCAAGGCAAGGTAAAGTAGGTATTTTGATTACTCTTCTTACGTCTTAAAACATTGATTTTCGAGGGAACTTCTTGGTCTGATAGCTCTAATTTTTGTTGTTTAGTGACCGAGAGTGTCGCACCCGTGCTCCCTGTTTCTTCAGCTTTATATCCTACGCGTGGAGTTATTGTCACTGAGGCAATTTCAACTGCCGCCATGGTTGGTGATATGGGAGAGGGAGGCTCAATGTCATTCGATGTTCAAATGTTTGAAGAGCTATTCGGTCACCCTCTTGACCCCATTTCCGATCTTCCTTTTACGACGAGTGGAGCTGCTCCAGTTTCTAGCTCGATTGTGATGACCACTAGCGTATCTAGCGCGGCCCAACTGTCTCGAGAGGAAGAGATTTTAGCCGAGATGAGTGCCGAGATGGCTACGACAGTGACAGTTGGTCCCGGTTGTGACGCTGCTCCCTCAAGCTTATCTTCTCTAATGATGATTTCTCCTGGTGGCACGGTAACCGTCTCGAGTGTTGCTGAACAAGTACATGTTACCGCTCCCATGCCCTCGGCTCACCCCCACAGAAGGATCTCTATCCCTTCCAGTTCTGAGGAAGACGTCGATATTATGCCAGACCCGGAGGATGTTCCTAAGAAAGGCAAAAAGTCTCGCAGGAAGCCAGGCAGTGGGTCTAGCAGCTCGACTCCGAGGAAGAAGCACCGGAGGAAGAAAGAGTGAGCCCTTCGCTTCGTCATGTGATTACGGATAACAATTCTTTTATCTTTTCTCTTGTTCTTTTTGGGCCGTGTATATGTGTGGATTCGACCTCTACTTAATCGAAACATCTTTACTTGCCCTGTAATCAAACCTGTTTTTGCTGGCTGATGAAATGGGAAATTATTCTTTTCTTTTACCTAAATGCCTTGCAGCATTTGTCTTCTATCCGCTTAATATTTTAAATATAGCTTCGTGTCGTGATTTAATGAATGAGTTGGACTCTGATTACATTATCACTTAGGCCAATGATTAACACTCAGCTTTTTGCCCCTTAGTTGCGGGGCATAATATTCATATTCTGGCGGCTGATTGCGTTTATTGCAAGTCTTGGGCATATGCCCCCCTTCTGGGGACTTATGACAATTTGAGATCGATAATCTGTCCTGCATTCTAGGAATCTGAGAGTTATCGATGTTTGGAACACGGTTCGCGCTCTGGGAACTTGGAATTGATGTTCATACTCCACTTCACGCTATGGGAATTGGGAGTTGATGTTGACATCTCGGCCCGTATTTCGGGGACTTTGAATTGTTGTTCGTGCTTTGATTCGCGCTCCGGGAATCTGGACTAGATGTTTATACTCCAATTCGCACTCTGGGAAGTTGGAGTCCGTTCGCATTCCGGGAACGAATTATGGAATGCTTATACTCCAATTTACGCTGTGGGAAGTTGGAGTTAGCCGATAGGTGGTCAGTCACACCTATTTGGGCTTTTTAGGACTTCGTTCACACTCTGGGAACGATGGATTTGATGTTTATACTCCAATTCGCACTTTGGGAAGTTGGAGTCCGTTCGCACTCCAGGAACGAATTATGGAATGTTTATACTCCAATTTACGCTGTGGGAAGTTGGAGTTAGCCGATAGGTGGTCAGTCACACCTATTTGGGCTTTTTAGGAATTCGCTCACACTCTGGGAACGACGGATTTGATGTTTATACTCCAATTTATGCTGTGGGAAGTTGGAGTTAGCCGATAGGTGGTTAGTCACACCTATTTGGGCTTTTTAGGAATTCGTTCACACTCTGAGAACGACGGATTTGATGTTTATACTCCAATTCGCACTCTGGGAAGTTGGAGTCCGTTCGCACTCCGGGAACGAATTATGGAATGTTTATACTCTAATTTATGCTGTGGGAAGTTGGAGTTAGAAAAAGGATTGTCGTGTATCAATCCCTGTGAATGCTGGTACTGTGTTTTGTCCCCGAGCTCGGGTTTCATTTAGTGAGAGACTGGTCGTATCACAGTTACTCCCTATTCGAATAAATCCCACCGTGCGATGGAATTTATCTCTTCGTGAAACGTGATATTATGTGTTATTTTCAGTGAATCGTAACTTTTGGCTCGAAGAGATGGCATTTTATTGCTGAAACGAAAGAAACATGGCAAAATCAGTTGCCTTATTACAAGTTCAAACTTCAAAATGCAAAAACAAAATGCTAAGGAAGAAATTGATAAAAGATAGATAAATAAAGCCTGTCAGATGTAGTAGCGACGGAGGCTTCCGCTATTCCAGGCTCTTGGTAAAGTGAGACCATCAACGGTTGATAACTTGAATGTGCCATCTCTGAGCTTTTGTGAAATCATATACGGCCCTTCCCAATTTGGGTTTATGTGCGAAGGGACCGGGTAAACTCTCTTGAGTACCAGGTCGCCGGGTTCAAAAGTTCATGGGCGGACCTTGGCGTTGTATATTCGAGCGACTCGTCCTCGATATGAAGCTGCCCTCACATCGGCTTCTTCACGCTTCTCATCAAGCAGATCTAGGGATTCAGCAAGTAATATAGCATTCATTTTCGGGTTGTAGTATGTCACACGGTGAGAGTGAACTTCCATTTCGACTGGAATAACTACTTCAGAGCCATAGGATAGAGAAAAAGGGGTGTGTCCGGTCGCAGTTTTGTGAGTCGTTCTGTACGCCCACAGAGCCATTGGTAGTTCATCAACCCACTTGCCCCCGGCTTTCTCCAGTCCTTTCTTCAATATAGACTTGATAACCTTATTGACGGCCTCGACCTGACCATTTGCTTGTGGGTGCGCTACTGCTGAGAATCTCTTATGGATGTGAAATCGCTGACAGAAGTCCCTAAATTCAGCACTGTCGAATTGGGCTCCATTGTCGGTGATAATAGTATGCGGGAGACCAAACCGACAGATGATGTTGCGTACCACGAAGTTGATTACCTTCTTTGTCGTAATTGTTGCAAGAGGTTCGGCCTCAGCCCATTTGGTGAAGTAATCAACCGCAACTATGGCGTATTTTGCACCCCCTTTAGCTAAAGGTAATGCACCGATTATATCCATCCCCCACATTGCAAATGGCCTCGGACTGACCATTTGGGTTATTTCAGAAGGCGGGGCTCTAGGGATCCGAGCGTGTCTCTGGCATTTATCACATCTTTTGGCATAATCCATAGCATCGCGGTTAACGGTAGGCCAATAATATCCGTATCGAAGTATTTTCTTGGCAAGTGCTTGCCCCCCAGTGTGATCGCCACATTCTCCTTCGTGCACCTCACGCAACACTCGCTTGATTTTGTCATGTGCGATACACCGGAGAAGAGGAACAGAGTATCCCCTCCGATACATAACTCCGTTTTGAATGACAAATCGTGAAACCTTTCGAAGAATCTGTCTTCTTTTACTTCGTTGTTCCGGTAGTGTGCCATGCTCAATGTAGTCTCGGTAGGGGGTCATCCATGATTCCCTCTCGGAGGTAGCTTCAAATATGAGTTCATTCTCCGTTCGATCAATGCTTGGAGAGGATAAAGTCTCGACGGGAACGAGTCCCAAGTGTTGAGTTTCGCCTGTGCTTGCCAACTTTGCCAACGAATCGGCTTTCTGATTGCGCTCTCGTGGTATGTAGAAAATGGTATAATAATCAAACTGACCCAGTATTTCTCAGACCTGGGCTAGATAAGCGGCTAGTCTTCGATCCTTGGCCTGATATTCACCCCGAACTTGGCATACCACCAACTGGGAATCGCAGTAGATCTCAACAACGATAATTCTCAGGTCACGGGCCAACTTCAACCCGGTGAGCAAGGCTTCGTATTCAGCTTCGTTGTTGGTTTCCCGGAAATCAAACTTTAAGGCGTAGCAGATGGATCGGCCTTCGGGAGTCTCAAGCACTATCCCTGCGCCCGAGCACCGATCGTTGGATGCACCATCAGTGTATAGCTTCCATATATATTCGGGGGAGTTACTAGTTTCAGGTAAGTCTTCAGGAACAGTGAATTCGGCAATGAAATCTGCTAGGATTTGACCGCGTATGGCTCTCCTCGGAACATATGTGATGTCGAATTGACTCAGTTCAATGTTCCACTTTAGTAACCTGCCAGACGTCTCAGGTCGTGCGAGGACCTGTCGTAACGGTTGGTCGGTGTACACAATGATAGGGTGAGCCTGAAAATATGGACGGAGCTTCCTCGAGGCGATGACTAGGCAGTATGCCAATTTTTCTAGCCTTGGATAATTTCCCTCGGCCCCGGTTAATCGTTTACTGACATAATAGACTGGTTTCTGTGTTTGGTCTTCCTCTCGAACTAATGCAGCGCTAATAGCATTTTCAGATACAGCCAGATAAAGGTATAATTGTTCGTGATCAACAGGTTTTGAAAGAATCGGTGGTGTGGAAAGATGCTGAACTAGCGATTGAAACGCGCCCTCACATCCCGTAGTCCATTCGAAGTTTCTTTTCCCCTTTCGGATCAGATCGAAGAAGGGTATGCATTTATCCGTTGATTTCGAGATGAACCTGCTCAGCGCTGCAACCTTCCCATTGAGACTCTGAACCTGTTTTATGGTCCTTGGGGTTTGAAGATTCCTGATCGCCCAGATCTTCTCGGGGTTGGCCTCTATTCCCCGGGCGTTGACGATAAACCCAAGGAACTTTCCGGAAGCGACCCCAAAATGACATTTTAGCGAATTGAGCTTCATCCCATATCTCCGGAGGACATTGAACATTGACTCTAAGTCTTTGACATGATCAGTGGAGTATCGTGATTTTACCAACATGTCATCCACATAGACCTCCATGGTTTTCCCGATCTGGTCGGCAAACATTCGGTTGACTAAGCGTTGGTAAGTTGCTCCGGCATTCTTTAAACCAAAAGGCATGACCTTGTAGCAGTATAGTCCCAGGTCAGTTACGAAGCTTGTATGTTCTTGATCGGGCACATGCATGGGTATCTGATTGTACCCAGAGTAAGCGTCCATGAAAGATAATAATTCATGTCCGGCCGTCGAATCCACAAGTTGATCGATTCGAGGAAGTGGAAAACTGTCTTTCAGACAAGCCTTATTTAAGTCAGAGTAGTCGATGCACGTTCTCCATTTTCCATTTGGTTTGCGGACAAGTACAGTATTGGATACCCACTCCGGGTACAAAGCATCTCGGATAAACCCATTCGTCTTCAACTTATCGACTTCTTCTTTGAGGGCGGCAGATCTCTCTGGATCCATACCGCGTCTCTTTTGCTTGACCGGGATGTACCGCGGGTCAATATTTAAAGTGTGGCTCGTGATGTCCGACGAGATTCCACACATATCGGAGTGCGTCCAGGCGAATACGTCTAGATTCGCTTGGAGAAATTCGACCAATTCCTGTTGTGCTTGCAGGTTTAGCTGAGACCCAATTTTCAATATTTTCGAATCATTACTGTCATCAATTGGAACATCGATCGTCAGCTCGGCTGGGGAAGCTTGACTTTCTTTGGATTCATCATTACCCTTAGTGTCTCGAGGGTCAAGATCCTTCTGGAATTGGTCGTGGTGCCCGGGCAGAGGCCCAGGCGCTAATTGTCAATCATCGGCAAAGCGGACGCAGAGAGATTCCTCTACGCCCTTTCCTTTCTCCCTCCTATGTGCTTCTCGTAGTTCAGCAACATAACAGGCTCTCCCGGCAGCCTGGTCCCCTTGAATGACCCCAACCCCGTGGTCAGTAGGGAACTTTAGAGTCAAACACCACGGGGCAATTGCTGCCCTAAATTCGGCAAGGGCTGGTCGGCCCAAAAAGGCATTATAGGGTGAATGGATATCCAGGACAACAAATTGTAACATTCGGACTCTGTGGCGTTCTCCGTTTCCCAATTCTACTGGCAATTCTACCATCCCGGTGGGTATATTAGCACTTCCATCGAAGTCGTGGATCCTATATTGACAAGGCCTTAGATCTTTAGCTTCCATCTTCATCTGATCATATGCCCTTTTAAACAAGATGTTTACTGAGCTTCCACTGTCTACCAGGATCCTCTTCATCCAAGCAGGACCAACCTGGGCGGATATGACTAGTGGGTCTATAGTCGGGGCTTCGACTTTATCAGCATCTCGATTTCTAAAAACGATATCATCCGCCATCGTCCTCTGTTGCTTAGCCAGAGACCCTTCATCAAGTGTACTGCAGCTTTCAAAACTCACGTGCCTGATCGAATTGGCGTATGATTCCATTTCCTTCCAACTTCGATTTGCTGGATGAGGACCACCACTGACTGTATTTATGACCAACCTTCCGCTTGTACTAGCGGGCTCCTCCTGTCTTTCTTGGTTCTGTGCACGATTTTGGTTTGACGGGCCCACACCACCGGCTTACGGTGCCCGCACAAATTGATCCAACTTCCTTTCTCTGATCAGCTTTTCAATAAGGTCTTGCAAATGCCTGCAGTCATTGGTGTTGTGCCCATAGCTTTCGTGAAATCTACAAAACTTCCCCGTTTGAATCTGTTTCTCCGATGATGGCTTCGGAGTCGGCTTCTTATACTGCATCGTATTAAAGGTTTGTAGATATACGTTTTCCAGTGTCGTATTCAGCGGTGTATAGCTTTCAAACATTTGCGCCCTACGTCGCGGGCCACGATTCTGATCCTGCTTCTTACTCCTATTATCGCCGTTCCTTGGCTGGGTTTGCTTGTTCTGAATATTCAGCTGCACTCTTCCTGAGCCTTCCCCTGACTGTTTAACCGCCACATTGCTTTGAACCCCTTCATTGCTAGGCCTCGCATCGTCCTGCTTCCTAGATTGTTTCGCATCCTCACGCCTCAAAAATTGGGCGGCTTTGGAATAGAAACGATCCAACGACGCGGGAGGTTTTCCAGCTAGCCAGTTTCCAAAATCAGAGTCGGGGTCAATCCCCTTAGTCAGAGCCATCAAGATTGAATTATCATTGGGGTTAGTGATTTCTGTGCAGGCGGCGTTGAATCTTTCCAGGTATCGCCTGAGTGTCTCCCCGGGGGCTTGAGTGACACTAGATAAAGTATTTACGTCTTTAGGCCTGGCGATGTGCATACGGAATTGTTCAATAAATTTGGTAGCCAATTGGTCAAACGAGGAGATAGACCGTGGTAGTAAACGTGTAAACCACATTGTCGCAATTCCCCCTAAGGAAATAGGAAAGCTACGGCACTTTACTGCATCATCAGCTCTGGCAGCAGTCATTGACCATTCGTATTTCAGAATATGCTGGCTAGGGTCGGAGTTTCCTTCATACATGGGCAAAGCTGGCATCCTGAATCGCCGGGGAGGCTCAGCATATAATATGTCATTAGTGAACGGGGTGTGACTTCGAGAGATCCCTCAATCGTCATTTGTTAAGCCTTGACTTTCGCGAACCATTTGGCAGACCATAGCTGTGAGATCAGGCGTTTCCATATTCGAAGGGTGTCGATCCAAAGTGTGGTCGGGTTCCACAGTGCGAGGTGGGATCGGGCGCTGTCGACGATCCGAACCTCGCCTCCTTGGCTCGATGTCTTCTGGGACATTCGGTTCGGGGACACGTTCCTGTTGGCGGTAGTTTGGACTGGAGTGATTTCGGGTGTCAACTCCTGTGTCAACTGCGGTGGCTTGGTTATCCGCAGTGTGCTGTGGAACAGTGCCTCCTCGAGAGGAAAGTCCCGTATGAAAACTGGCAGAGGGGCCAACCCTTATTTGTCCAACAGTTAACGTTTGCCGGAGACCAGAAGCATGCGCATGACTTCCGTCTAACCTGGGGCGCGTAGATCTGCCGTCATAGTCGGATGAGGCAGAGCTTTCCGTGGAAGAATGCAAAGCGTGGTCCCTCTTGAATCTTCTTTGCCCCTGACGGTTTAGTTGGTTAGTCAATTCAGCATTGACACGTAACTGCTCAGTTAGCTGTTGTCGGCTTTGAGTTAATTCCTGGAGTAACGTTTGGAACTCCTGTCTTGTAACCGGGCCTGACTGATCCGTTTGTCCAGCGGCATCCTGATTGGCTGACTGTAGCTGTGCGGGATTTTTCCTATCACGGCCTTCTTGATTACCAACGTTGGAAGTGGTTCTTGTACTAACCATCCTGAAGGTTGGATTCCTGTCCTAGATTTTTAGCAAATCTGAAAAGGAATGGAAGGAATCTGAATTTGAGGTCTGGATCCCCCTCTTAGATTTATGCAATCCGGTATTGAAGATAGATCCACGGAGCAGAAGAAAGAGCTGGTTTTTTTCTTCTCAGTGAAAGCACCAAAATGTTTGCAACAAAATTGGGCAACACCCTTTGGGAGTTTTTGAAGAGGTAATAAATGAAAAACTTGAAGTGAAAATAAGGACTATCTAACAAAAACTCCAAGTCACAGAAAAGTAAACTGCACAGAAGACAAGGATTTAGAGTGGTTCGTCTATGCGCCTACGTCCACTATGAAGTTTTATCACTTTATTCCTTAGTACTTGAAGATTACAAGTGTTTTTAAGCAAATTACAGCAGTAGATGGACTTAAATTCAAAATTAGCAGCCAAGGAGGTGGTATGGAGTGATTCTGGCAGCGTTTAGGCTTATTCTTTTTCTCTAGTTTCTCCGACCCCTTTTCTGAATGACCAGGGGCTCTATTTATAGGTGCGGAAGGCCAAAATCCCGCCTAAAACTCAGGGAGGTTGCCTGGCACGTGAGGGGGGCCCATAAGCCCGCGTTCTCGGAGTCCGTGCCCAGTTTGGGATCGATTCGAAGTGAACTTCGAATCGATCAAAAATGCATCCAATCGAGGCGAAATTTGGTGTGGACATTCTTCAACATGTATGCAAGCTTCTGTGAAAATCTCATGGCATTTGGATCATGGGATTGAGAGATATGATCGATTTAAGATTGCGTCTTCGTGTACCCTGTTTGCTTCGACTCCACCTATTGATTCATTCGAATCCATATGGTTCGAATCCACAGGTTCGAATCCATACGGTTCGAATCCATGGGTTCGAATCCATATGGTTCGAATCCATGCTTTTGTATGCGAAGGCAGTGACGTGGTGTACTGCGTGGATGGATTCGAAGCCGATGGATGCGAGGCCGATGGAGTCGAAGTTGATGGGTTCGAAGTATGTACTGGCTGATGGATTCGAGGTTAGGTGAAGTCGTCGATTCGAAGCGTATTCACCTCCGATGGATTCGAAGGGAGGCATGCCCCTGATGGATTCGAAGTAGGGAGTGCTTTAGATGGATTCGAAGTGAAGGCTTGCTTGATGGACTCGAAGCAAATGCACTTCTCATGGGTTCGAGGCGTCATGCGTCTTGATGGATTCGAAGGAAGGTCAGGGGATGGTTTCGAATTACGTGGGTTCGAACTGGACGAACTCGAATCAACGTGGAGGTGATGGGTTCGAACCAAGCAACATTCCTCTCTTTCAATCTTGAAGCCATCATAACTTGAGCATACGACCTCGGATTGACTTGAAACTTGAAATGCTGGTCCCTATGACTTTGCTCATCATGTCTTGTCGATTTTGGCCCAATCTGGCCTCGGACAATATTCATCGTTATCCATAGCGAAGGGGAGTGCGATCAATCTCTGAGGTGAACTGTCTTCTGTTTTTGACCAGTCTTTTGATATCACGGCTTTGCCAAAAAGCGGGATAACAATCTCTAAACCAGGGTTGTTACAGACTCTCCCTTAAAAAAATTGCATCCTCGCAATTTCTAGAGAAGAGTTTGTATTCAACATATTAATTTCATCAATCAAAGGAAGGATAGATAAGCACGAGATCAAAATTCCTTATTCTCTCCCCAGGAGGAAAGAAGACCAAGATAAATTGCTCGGTAAATTCAATGATTTTCCTAAGTATAAATACTATAATTTGCGGATTATTGAATTTCTTGAGCAATACATCATGATTTCGAAAGTATCTCACTTTCAAAACAAAACACAATGGGGTGCTACTCAAAAATCTATCGGAGGAGTTTGATTTCACAAAAGTTTCTCGAATAGAGTTGGGATTTAGCATTGCTTTATCCTAACCACATGCTGATGACCTTCCGTATATCACTACGGAAGGAGCCACACTGATACTAAGATAACAACAATTGAGGTAAGAAAACCCAATGAGAGGTGGTTACTTCAAAGACCACCCTACTCAAACGACCACAAAATGCTAGTCGTTAGACCCTTGCACTAAGGCAAGACAATAACGAGGAACACAATAGATACAAATTTTAATTTACAATCAAAATTTATTAGAGTTCGAAATTCACTATCTTCAAAACCATAATCAATTTTTGTTTACAATCAAACTTCTTAAAGTTCCAAAACTCATTACCTTTAAATTCAAAATCTCAATTTTCAACACTTGGAAATTTTACAAACTCCTTCCTATAGTTCTTATAAAATGACAAATAATTTCAAAGTCATATTCCATTTTATTCCAAAATTAAATTTTCAAAATAATTTTATAATTTCATTTCAATAATTCTTAAGATAAAATTTTAAAATTTACTATTCTTTATTTTCAGATACTCAAATTTTCATAACAAACTCCATCTTTAACATGTATAACTTGTTTTAAATTATTCAATAAACATTTATTTTTCAAACAAAGTATTATCTCATCATTTCAACAATAAAACATAACTATATTAAAAATCATATTTTTCAATTATCATAATGGCATTGCCTCGCCATTGATATATATTAAATAACCCTATCGATTGGCTACAGAGTTGACTAAAGGATCAAAACCGCCTTGCCATTCATCCAATCTCACTATGGTCCAATGGCTTCATATGCCATCCAGAATAAAATTTAATTCTCAAATATTTTTAATTTATTTCTAAATTTAATCTTATTAAAACTCAACTTATCATGTCTGATTGTCTCATCATAGCATTTAGGAAATTCCTATCGATAACGTTGATCAGGCGTATCGACCAGAATTCTTAAAGCACTCGATGGACAACCCAACACAAAAATCATCTATTATAAAAGAAGTACCTCATATTTAGTTCTCAAAATGTTCTATATTTATCCCAAAAAAACCAATCCAATATCTCTTAGAAATATATCTTCAATTTTTGAAAAATTTGAAAAAACAATTCATTACGTATACCCAAAATCAAAAACACAAAAAAAAAAAGACTCATCGAGATATTCCCTGAATACTTGATTCACAAGAGTGAGTGAATAGGTTGGAGTGTTCGTCATTCCTAACGGGTTAAATGTAACGACCCGGAAATTTCGATCCCGAAAATTCCAGATAGTTAGTGAAAAGAGAAAAGAGAAAGAAGAAGAAAACAGAAACAAGACAGAAACCTATTCGCAGCGGATCAAAATATAATATCACATAATAATAACAGTTATACAAAAGAAAACTGTATCTATCAATTTTTATTTATATACATCAGAGTTACAACATATACAATACTGGTCACAAATGAATCAACATGTACTAGATATGCTACAATAATACTCAGCGGGCACGCTCCATACGTTCATGCCTTCCAGCTCGCCTCCTGAGCTCCAGATTGTCCTTACCTGAAAATCTGTAATACTCATAACAAGTGCGGAATGCAGTAAAAGAAACACCATCCTTCGCAACTCGTAGCTAATTAGAATCGTTGTAGGGTCAAGCTGAAGAAAGATCCTAGCACCTCAAAATAGATCGAATAAGAAATTAGCGAGATATAAGGGGAAGGGTAAAATGTCTTCTCGAATGAGAAGAAGAACATAAACGGAAAATCATTACTTCGAGTGAAGTAATATTACAAAGCCTATAAATGAGTATCCAAAATGGTTATCTCTAAAGAGGTAAGAATGGCAATATTAATTAAATTCCAAGGATCACCACATTTCCTTAGTGAGCATCCTCGTGGAAGGATAATCGAAAGGCTAAGAATTAGGAATGAGGTCAATACAATACTTGATTGCCCGATTGGGTGTCATACCCGAACAGACTCACAAAAATCAACAGAATCACAATGATGGGAATTCGAGATATATCATCAACATTTCAATATGCAATAGCGAATACAGAGACTTCAGATTCATAATCAATATTCCGAAGACAAGAAATAAAAAACCAGCAGAATTTGGATACCTAAACATAGGATCCTTCAAATCACAGAATGTAGGTTGATAAAATGAGAGCCACTCCTTTACAAATTACTCCAAACTTTAGATAGAAAATAGCGTGCTAATTCACACGAAATGATAAACTACAAGGAACAATCTCAACATTCTCACGCCAAGTATTGTGGTCCCTTCAAAGATTCGCAATCCTCAAGTAAGTAATAAGACCAGAACATCTAATAGCATTAACAAATTTCTCCGATACGGATAAATGCCAGGCACCCGTATCGAAGAGGATTCGAATAGAACGGTCATGAAAAAGAATAGAATTTTCCAAAATGGTAGGAGATATACCTCGAGACTGAGATGCACTACCAGAAGCCTTTGGCCCATTTAGATTCCCCAAACTAGAAACTTTCGCTTTCTTAGGACACGAAGAAACCATATGTCCTTCCTTCTTGCAATAGGCACACTTGCGCGGATGAGGACGCTCCCTAGCTAGGTGATCAAGAGAATCACAATTGAAGTAAGCTAAAACTCTAGCTAAAGAAAGTGCTGCATGAGGATGAAAACCAGAACTGTCTTGCTTTTCCATCTTCCTCGGAGGAAAGGATTGGGATCTCTAAAAGAGAAATTACTTCTTATGTGAGTTCTTTCGAACCACGACCTCATCACTACTATCCCTTTCTTTTTCGATGGCTTCGAAGTGAAGCGTCGAATCCACAAGCTCCTCGAATGAGAGCTTAAGCTGAAGCATGAGAAACTTCTTCAGATATTTCTTAAGTCCAGAAATGAACTTAAGATTCTTCTTATATGGGGTGCTAACGAACTAGAGCCCATACTTGGACAAGGACTCGAAGGAGGATACATAATCTGAAATAGAGGATTTTCCCTGCTTTAACTCTAGGAAGCGGTGGGCAAGAAAAGCCTTCTCGGATTTTGGCATTAACTTAAGCTCAAAACAGTCTCGGAAATACTGCCAATTAATAGTAGACTCATCTATCTCGGCAATAAGGAGCTCGTACCAGTCTAGTGCTCGGCATACTCGATGCCGCAAGAACACGGTGATGATCGGAGATCTCCATGCGAGTAAAGATGCGCTCGCATGTTTGGAGCCAAGCTTGAACCTCTAAAACTATCTCGGAGCCTTGGAGGGGCTTGCCTTTGAGATGGTTGAACTCGCTTCACATATGTGTGAATGCAAATTTGCACGAAGGAGAGGAATGAGTAGGAGCGGGAGGCTGAGTGCTCCCAAGAAGCTCAATAATCTGATCGGTCGACATATAGACTCCTTCAGGATGAGGACCACTGGACGGTCCCGCCTCTGAAGTGCGACCTCTTCATCTTCTAGCCATTAGCTGGAAGTTAAGATAAGATAGGGTTATTCACAGGGGTAGATATTTGCAATTTAATTAAATAAGGAATACTATGGAATTTAAAATTAACATTCCTAGACATATTCCTCTTATCTACCCCCATAGGACATGAAGAAGTTAAGGGCAAGATTGGGTTCGCTACGATTGGGGATGATGTTTACACTTGTATTATACTTGATGTATAGTAATTGTGTGTACCGTTCTGTGTTTTATTACATTTTGTTCTGAATCTAGCTCTTATACCAAGCTGTGACGCCCCACCCCGAGACTCACATTAACAAAGAGAATTATTGAGTAATTTGTCTGCTAATGTGGAGAATAGGGCTGGTTAAGGGCGATCATCATAGTCTTGCATTAGATAAGAGCTAAGTACGTTGATTTGGTACTCTAATTTTTTTCATTTTGTTTCAAGTATTCAACATACTTAATTCCTATCTATTACACTACTATGGTGGCTATATGATTGATTCAGGAACAAAACATAACAACATCAACGGTCTTAAGTCACGGATCAGCAAACACAAACAGATATACATATACACATACATCAAATGCAATACAACATGTCGTAAGTGGTATTCAACCACAATATATAAACACATACATTCCCACAAAAGAATATACATATCTAGGTTCCCAACAAGACAACTACTACAAAAAATACATAAGAACTATGCTTCCTATCCAAAAGGGTTGATAGTGAAGTGCAGAAGATACTGCTAAGCCAAAAGTCCAAAAGATCTTAACCTGCAACTCGGTCCGACCCGAGTAATAAATACACGGATCAGGCTAACTATAACTTGATATTAGTAAGAGATAAATGGATATTCATGCATAAGGGAAACAATCCTTTAAATAGAAAGGAATGTTAAAAATTAAGTTCTATTCACAATTCCAAGGGTGGCAATGGTATAATGGCTCAACGATTACTCATGAATAGGGTTTACATACCATAAGTGATTCCTACTCAAGTTTATTCAACATGAATGTAAATAAAAAAAATGATAGCCATAAGAGGAAACATCAAAATCCCCAACTCAATTATGCCTTATTTCATCGGCATATAAATAAATAACTCAGAATCAAGGAATCATGCAAACTCTTAACTCAAGGAACTCAATAAGAGTTCAAAACCTCATAAAAATGAAATCACCATATATGTATAACATCTCATATAGCTCTAGGCCATCGATGTACTAAAGATGTCACAAATGGTGAAATCATAAGAAAACTCAGAAAACCCAGATTGGCCAGATCCCCGATTGCATGTCGAAGCAATGCTGCACGTGCCAAACCCAAACCAGTACTATATATATATATATATATATATATATATATATATATATATATATATATATATATATATTAGGTACCTATCCCAGACGACCGAAGTCGTAGAACTCAAATTACCGACTTCGTTAATCCCAGATGATCGAAGTCATAAATCCTAGATAACCGAAGTCGTAAACTTAGATGACCCAAAGGTCTATAGTACTGGTAAACCCAGAATGTGTCACAAACTTCCAGAGAGGAACCCGAAGAGTGGAAACAGTGCGTCCCATACCACACGTAATCACTTAACGGTTTCCTAACCACTAGTTAATGCCACATTAGAAAAAAAATCATCAAAAATCTCAAAACTCGGAAAACTCATGACTTGCCTCGTCTCATCGGTAAGTAAAGTAATATATCGAGTTCTCATAGATTATGACTCCATAACTAGGAGATCTTTAACCACTAATCTTGCCAAATATTGGCCATCTTAGATAATTCCTAAAAATAGGAATTATAAATCTCAAAACACGCCATAAAATGGCAAATCCTAGAAATCATCTCAAATCAATAGCCCAAAATTGCTTCGATCGTACAAGTCCGGAATTAACCGAAAAAGTCACATGTCCCATACCATGTGTTTTACTAAATTGTTTAATTCTCTTCCTCATACATCCAAAAATTGTAAGAATAATATATATTATTTATAAAATAATTTACTTGAGAAAACGAGATTTTAAAACAATCTTCCGAAACTATTTTGAAATCAATTTATTGAAAATTTTCCTTATTATAGTAAATAATTATATTTAAATACTTTGAAATAATTTTAAAATAATTTAAAAATATTGGAAAATATTTATTCAAAAGTTATTTGAATTATAGAATTGTTACAAAAATTTATTCTAGAAAAACTTGTTTTCGAATCAACAGAAATCGATGAAAGTCACTGAAATTCAACATTCGGAAACAACTCAAATGCTCATCAATCCAGGGCTCGGATTGACCACAACATATTCTCACCCATAGCTAGGTTAGAGCACCAGAAAAACATCTCAAAGTTTCACAAAAACGATTGCCAAAAGCATAGCAAAATGAAGGAAAAAGTTGTAAAAACATATAAGAAACAAGACAGGAATGCACAGATTCAAGTGAACAAGGGAGGTCGACACTCTGGCTCAAGGAGGTCGACCTCCCTGTCGACTATATGAAGGCCTAGTCAACAGCCCTGTCAACTAGGGAGTGTGGTAGGTCGATAGTGTTGTCGACTTAGGCTACGGGAAGAAGCAGGTCACCAAATTTGCACGAAGTGATATTCTGATAGCAATTTGGCATATCAAACAGATGTATTTTGTAATGAAATTTGACATGCACTTAAATTAACAACTAAACTACAATCCAAAAAAGATCTGGCAGCAATTCATGGTAAAAACCAAGAGATAAAGCTTCTCAAAGTAGCAACCAAAAACAAGAAACACACAGAAAAATGGAACAGAAACTTTTCATATACAGTCGTCAAACTTGTGAACGATTAACACAGCAAACATCATGTTTAGTTAGCAATTGTGAGTTCTATACTCACCTTAGCAATTTAGCAAGAATTTTGGGCAATTTTGAAATAAAGTTGTAAGCTTTTGTGATGAAGAGGAGCTTCTAGGACCTGTAAAAGCTAGAAGAGAGACATGCAATAACAAAAGAAATTGTTGCAGACAAATTCATATCTAATTCAATTTTTTTTGATGAAATTCATTTAGTATTGGTAGAGATTACCTTCTATAATTTTTTTTGATGAATTTTCTCTTTTATTTGCAGCAATTTGAGGAGAAAATGATTTTGTTTAGCAAATGGAAGACATTGTTTTTCTCTCTTTTTACTGTATTGAGTTTCTAAGAGGAAGGAGATGAAAAACTAACGTACTGTTAATTTCTCTCTTTTCTGAAGTTTCTAGATTAGCATAATGGATGCAAATTTTATTCCCAATAAGCCCAAATCAAACATACTTAGTGAAAATATAAAGGAGCGCACACTTTTATCCTATCTTAACAATATATATGCACCAATTTTCACATTTTAAAACCAAATAAAAATCTATACAACAAATGTATATGACTAAAATTGTTATCTCAACAAAATAAAATTTATTTTATTTATGAATAAAAACCTAATTTTATCAAATTACACAATTTACACTAATTTATTATGAAAACACTACTTTTAACACAACAATTTGTTCAAAAATTATTTTCTTGTCAAATAAATTTCAACAAATCATTTTAACTTTATTTAGTCATCAAAATATTATTTTTAAACAATATTTCATCTTTTAATTTAATAAAATACATAATTTATCTATATTTCTCCTTTTTAAATCAATAAAAGATTAATATTGATAATATTTTCTAATATTGTTACATTTACCGCAAATAAAATTACCAATTGATTATTTTCTTCTTCAATTCTCAAAATGAAGTTTTCAAAATTTTATTTCCATCAATTTAGATTTATTTCAATAATTTATTGTTGAAATACATCACTTATTTAATTTATTAGCTCCAAACTAATAAAAACCCAATATTTGCAATTTATTTAATCAGATCTCCATACAATAAAATTTTAAACCTAATATTTAACCTCAAACACATTGTTTATCGGAAATAAACAATTTTAACAAAATTTATCTTCTCCAATTTATCTTAATTTACAATATTAAATTATATTTTCCGTTATAATTTAATATATATGCGGATAATCTCCAAATTAGGGTTGTTACATTATCCGTAACAGAAAAGGCCCAATTTAATAGGGACTTGGGCTAATTTTCAAAAAAAATTTAAAAATTAAGACAAGATTTTAAATTTAAAAAGTTAAATTTAAAATAAAAACATGTTTATTATAAAAGGTTATAATAGAACATAAATTTTAAAATGTTTGAGAAGGCAATAAAAATTTCAAAATGTTTGAAACTATTTTAATATTAATTTCAAAACTGAAATTTTATTAATAAAATTAATAAAATAAATTAATTAAATGAGTTTACTTATATGCATGTATTATATATGTTGGTATATGTTATGTTATTTTAAAGTGTTAAGATAACATAAGTATGCATGTATGGAAGATAAATTTTGAAATTTATATAATTTATTTAGAATTATTTAATTAAATAAATTAATTAAAGGTAAATGAATAAATTTATAAAAGCACATATCTCTACTACTAATAATGATAGTTCAATGTACACAAAATCAACCGTGTCTTTTTAAAATTCCGGAATTACCCTTCGTCCATTTTAACCTTGCTTTCTCGCTTTTTGTCTGCTAACCAAAAACTAAAAAACACAAGCAACGCGATTCCAGATCCAGGCGATTCCTCACCCAACATCTTCTCTAACGCATGCGTTTCCAGATCCAGGTGATTCCTCACCCAACATCTTCTCCAACGCACGCGATTCCACATCCAAGGGCGATTGCAGTCCCATCGTCTTCTCCAGCAAATCGCACAAACTAGGGTTACATCAGCACTATTCCAGACAACGTCTTCTCCAACGCATACGATTCCACATCCAAGGCGATTGCAGTCCCACGTCTTCTCCAGCGAATCGCACAAACTAGGGTTGCTTCGGCGCTATTCCAGACAATGTCTTCTCCACCTTCGACGTATGATCAACGCTCACGGATTCATTGCCGATCGATTAAGGTTAGCAATTTGCGGTTCTACATTTAACATTTACCAATATTGTGTGTTTCTTATGCTTAATTTTATTCAACGGTGTTTACATAATTATTTATGGTTGATAAGCTATGGAGTATTGTCTGAAATTTGTCTGGTTACTAGATAGATCTTGGTAGGTAACGTTCTCCTCCTCCATCCAACATTAACTACACAAACAACAAGTATTTGAGATTATTGTTGAGTTATACTTAAGGTAGACCTGAGTACTTTAGAAAGATGCATGTTATACTTATGGAGATAACTAAATAAGCAATAGAATTAATAGATTAATTGCATATGTAAGGAACCTAATTTTTAGTGGCACAAACACACTTACTGTGGTAATTATACCTGTTGTGGAACCTTTTTAAGCTATAATATAATTTATTATTACAAAACGAGTGAAAGAGGTTGAACTGTTAAATTCCTCTCATCAACTAATTGTTCATGGATGCAATAACGGTGGATCATTGACAACTTTTACGTTTTTCATCTCATAATAAATTTGTTAACGAATCAATGAATGGAGTTTTTGCAACAATACTGACCCAAGTATAACTTGCTATTTATACGCAGTCTCTGACTAATACCATACAGCACGAAGTATAAATGTATAAGTACAGTGGAACTTAGAACTAAACAGGTTAAAATTAGATGCATTTATGAGTCAATAAACAAGGAACCCTACTGTCAAAGTGTCTAAAACCGTGAAACATAAATTTGACAACTTTTAAAGGCAACATACAAATTTGTATTCTGTCATATATAATGTGTTGCTAAAGGTTTGGCACCCTGTCATTTAACTGTATAGTTAACTTCTGCTAATCCGTCAATTTTCGTTTAGCCGTGAACAACTTAATATTTGGTATCTTGGATGATCATTTTCTCAAATTTGGAATTTTAGGTACATAGTTCCCTAATTTTCAGCTTCATTTGGATATTAATATATAGTAGGTTTCAAGAAAATATTGTTCATGGATTCTATTAACAATTAGTGAGACATCTCAACTATCTACCGTAGTAAAATTTTCTTCCTTGACAATTTGGAATACATCATTATGCCAGATATTGACAGTCCTCTTTTACGCCAAATATTTAAGCATGGAAATTGAATCAAACTTGCAAATTTCGGAATCAATAACAATTTCCATATAACTGAGACCTATCTGCATTTTCTTCATCTTTTTTTCTTCTTCATATTTTCTATTTGATATTCAGAAAACCATGATAAACATGATATTTCATATTTAGGTTAATGGCTGAAGATGCTTCGCATTAGCAGCAATTTTGTTTTAGAAATATCTGTCATGAGTTGAGAAACAAAACCAAATTTAAGCGCATAAAATATTATCCACAGGCAATGGCTGTTCAAAAGTTGCTTACAAAATTAAATTTTATATACACTGGAGATGAACTTATAGGTTAAAAAGATGAACATGGTGATAGATTTGTGTATCTGTGATGATACGTTTAGAACAAAGTACATGGCTAATTATATGAAATTATAGAAAAGGGCACAGTGTAATCATGTTTCATCTATATTTTTTTTCTTTTAAGATGACATTGGTATTAAAAAAACACACCTTCTCTGTTGCTTATTAACATGACATCTAATGAAGCAAGTGCTTTGAAGGATGTGAATGAATCTATTCATTTCCTCATGAACAGTCTAAAAATATATTATTTTTGTATGTAATGAAAGATAAACCTTCAGAGTAGAACCAACATATACAGTCACTCCCGATTACGGCTAGCAACCAATGTCCTACCTTTAGTTAATCTAAAGACTGAATCGAAAATATATTTTATTTCGAAGTATAAAACATCAATTTGCTTTTACTCTCTTTTACCTCATATACTGAATCTATCATGAAAATGCTTGATAAAGAGCCGCTAGGTAGTTTTGTTCTGCCATTTGAGTATATTATGTTTTGGTGTGTAATTGCGTTATATCATTTTTGAAATTGATATTGGGACTTTAATTTGATTATGCTAATTTTATTGAAATTTAAGATAATAGTGAATTTAAAATTGACAAAAAAAATAAAAATTTGCAATTTCTACAATCAATAATTTATTATATTGTTATGGTTACCAGTTACGTGAATCAAACTTAAATATACACACAGTTTATTGTTTTGAAGCTTCTTTTTGTTATTTGTTATTAGTTCAAGTAAAGGTCATTAGGTCATAGATAATATGAGGGAGAATAAAGATGAAATTAGGTTCGAAAACAAAAACGAAACTTGGAAGCTTGCTGTACAAAAGTTAAGCGATGTAATATGAGAAATAGCTCTCATCAAACCTCTGTTGAGATGCTTGGAAAATAGCTCTGTTTCCTTGCCTGGACCCTATAGCATTTTTTATTTTAGTGCCTGATCAAATGAAATATTTCACATATGATTAAATATAAGAAATAAAGATGAGAATAATTTTCGAAGTTGATCCCATATAACTTCAATCAAGGTTAGAATATGCAACACAAGCATTTATAAGGCAATTGATATGTACAAGGTTGCAATTAGTCAATTTTAATCATATCTACATAGGTTGTCAGGAGTTCAAACTTTATTTGACTACCAATGCACAAAAAGTAATACACTTGAATAATTGAATACCAAATAAGAATTTTAATCTTTCTTGATTTGAAATCTTATCAATAACAAAAAAATACTCATGTTGTGCTGAATAATTACTCATTGTATCCTTTCATTGTTTTACCATTAAGACTTGAAAAGTGCAGGATTCTTCCAGAAACAATAGGGTACATGCATATAATCCCATTTATATAGCTTAAAATAATAGTCAGCCTAGCTCTTTTTTTTCCATTTTCAAGCTACAAGGCTACTAGATAAAAACAGTCAGTCAAACTCTTTAGTTTGATGTTTCAAACTTGAAGGTCGTTCGATCTAAAGAAAAATACGGGTAGTGTTTGTCTTCATTTTGTTTATATTTTGTTTTTAGTGGCTTGGATACGTCCTATCGTAATTAACTTTTGATTGTTCCATGATTATTTGATCCATTTTTCCATACGCTCGCGTTTATGTACTTGCAGATTAACGACATGCATAAAAATTCAATGGCATAAATTTATTATGGCCTCTTTAGTTTTATGTGTTTATCTCACAAATGATATAATTCTTAAACTGGTCACATCATTATTATTTTATACAGTTTTATAGAACATACACTACATCGAAATTGTTCAAACATACATCACAGTATGTGTGCATAAAAGTGGAGGAGATGCGACTCTATTTATCTTGGGTTCATGCATTCTATAATTTCGTTACATTTCATTTTATTCCACAAATGGAATCATTATGTTGTATGGTGTACTAATTGAAAATTTGACTATGCTATTTTATTCAAATTCATAGTTATGAAATTTTCTCCTTCAGAACAAGATAAATTTTGAAAATAAAGCGTGCGAACCTAACCGCTCAAACAGGAGCTAAATCTAGAGTTAAAGGTGGAATAATCATAGAGGTATTGTTGTATCATTGACAATTAAAAATGATGCATTGGTGGAACATTTAGTTACTGAATAATTATTCTTTTGTCTCACACAAAGAAAGGTGAAGATGTGAATAAGAGTCAGGGTAGAAATAAGGATTGAAAACTGAAATAAGGATGTAAAGAATTGTTGCTAAGGAGATTTGTTTTTAATAGCTTGCGTTCTATAATGGATCAAATAATGATCATTTTTTTGGTTGTTGAGATGTGTTTTCTCATAGGAATTTATACAACTCTTTTAACAGTAGATATATAAATAAGGTCACTTACATTTCAAATAAAACGAATCTAAGTTAAACACTTTCATGGTTCATCACCCTGACATCCCTTATACACGCAAAACCACTGCAATTCGCTAATTTCCAAATACCTTCGACCTGCAAAGTTATGTTATATTTTCGTCAATGTTGAGAAACAGTTGCGTCTGAATTATTATTCTAACTACCTCCCTCTCTAGCCTAATTTACTACCTCTATGCTTTATGTTTCCGCAACTATGCTGATGACTATACTTTTTTTGTGTATGACTGAAGGATTTATGCGTTTTCCAGTCTAATTTACCTAAATTTCTCATTCACTTCTTCGCATTATACTTTTACTAACACATTATGTTCGTACATTTAATCAAACTTCGTTTTCAATAATAAAAAATGTACATGCTATGATTATTTTAGTCATACTATATGTTGCATTGGTTTATGTTAACCATATTTAAAGTATACTTTGTCACTTGCTACACTGCTGATTTTACAGGCCACAACCTGCGAGACCTGCTATTACTCTGTTATCATTGTAGGACCATGCTACTATTATGAATAGAGAGACTTTTCTGTAGTTGTATGCTATGTTCATATCGGTTAATCCTGCACTGTATGCACTGTAGAAGCCTAAGACTGGTGCAAGGATATAGGTTAGGATTATGTAAGTACTATTTTAGTTAAGGGAAGATTAAGGAGATTGATTGGAGTGAGATTATGGCAAAAAACGGTGGCATGAGTAGGCGATCCAGATTGGTATTCTTTCTTTAGCAAAGAGTTTGTTTCTTTGGAATCGTCGAAGCCAGGAATATCATTGTTTATGAGTCAGCCTGTTGACGTGACAGCAGCATGACCGACTGTCAATGCCACGTTTGGAGACACTGAGAGGTAGCATTCCGAACTGGGAGATGTGGGCATTTATCTTGCAAAGTGGGTTGCTGTATCAGTATACTGTTGTTTTACTGAAACACCTGAAACAAATATAGTGTAGGCTAATGAATTTTCGGTAGTTTCTCCACTTGCTGATACTGATAATGCTGTAATGAACCCCAATTGATCATTGCTGCAACGCAGTCTCTGATTCTTTCATCATTTTTCAGTTAAAACCTAAGCATAAATGTTATTGTATTTTGTATATCTTATGGTAATAAATGGATTTCTAGTAAAATACTAATACATTGTAAGGTTTTATTGGTTTTATTGTCTCATAAAACAATTGATAAGAGGTGATTACTATCAGTTGGTAATTATTGTTAAAGCGTCAGCAATAAAGCTATCACCATTGTCATCAAATTACCCACTTTGTATCCAGTTGCACTCCAAGCCTCCAAAAACATGCGAAGTGCCTTCAGTTAAGAATATAGAGAACCATGTGATATGTGAAATTCAAGTGGTCCAATAATTTACATTATAAACCAAAATCAGTTCAATTCACTACGAAGTGTTTCATCAAACTGTAAGTGGTTTGAAAAATACCAAATAGTTCATATTGCTAACTCAAATTAAGACTATGAAAATTTAGGGCCTGAAATTTGAGACCTGTATAATGTTTTGCACAACATAAATAGTACATATGATAAAAAAAAATGTTTACAACATAAATGGTACATACGATAAAAAAAATGTTCAAAATATTTGATAAGGCTTATTGATATCTCCATAGGTAATCCATAGCTTAAACCAACAATTAGTAAATGATGCAAATATGATAATTTATAATGGTGAGTAATGGATCTTATTCAATTTACAATTTGAGATATGAAAAGTTGAAATATGTCCAGTTATTGCAATAGATAATGTTTTCCACGATTGGAGGTTATAACTATCATTGTATAAGTGTCAATTACATTTAGTATGGCACATAATTTTATTATTAGTTTTCAAAATTTACAATAAATGGAAGTATTATTAGTTTATCATTTATTATGATCAGTTGTGCCTTTCTCTTTTCTTATGGTAGGGCTATTGTTAGTTGGATAAATATTTCCTTAAATTTATGAATGTTGTCATGTGGACCATCTACTTCATTAATGCTATTTAATAATGTTTTACTCACAAAAACATTCTTAACAGTGGTAATGATTTGTATATATTAGATTGTTGGCTAATATTATCTCTATCTCTACTGCTAATCAAAAGAATTTAATAAATAAGATTTCCACGCTGTTCTTTTGAATTTTCTAAAATACTCCATCCACCAATGGAATCTTGCCATCGGTATATAACTTTCACCACCCTTTCCCAACTATCCATCAAGTGGATTATACCATCAATTTACCACCAATACCGCCAACAATACAACATGAAATAAAAATATTGCAATTATCAAAATATTTGCACTTACAATACATATCCATCCACTTATTTTTTTTACTTAAATAAAAAGTAAACATCTCTAGCCAGTAGATGCATATACATTTTATATTAGTTCTAAATAGTAATATTTAATGATGGGGTTTTAGCTTACATGCTAATTTAGAATCACATGTCTAATCTTATGCAACATCTCTAATTAATTAGCTTAACAAAGATATCTGATAGTTGAAGACATAACTAAAAGCAAACTCTTACATTTTGCTTCACTGCATCTACTGCCTTCATTATCCAGAAGTTTCCATGATTACTTTGCTTTATGTTCTAATACTTTTAATTAGGAATTCAACTGAATGTATCTTGTCCATTATATATTTTATCCTTAAAAGGAAGTATCCAGCCAAAAATAACACCACATTTTGTAATAAGTGCAACGCCATCTCATATAATCTTGACTTACAAGAGACATATATGATGCCATAATATAATAATTAAATTCCTTTATAAATAATAGAGGATAGTAAAATGCTTATGCACAAAAGAAATAAAAACAGAGGAAGCTTAATACTAGAAAGGAAAAATGATGGAGAGATTGAATAGAAAGAGAGTTAATAAGCTGACGATGGGCGACAGAGTTTTCAAAGGAGGTGCAGACCTTATAAAACTACTGCCAAGTGAAACGTTGTTTCTTTTTTATTTTTTAAGCCCTCTTCTAAAAAATAATGGACATTTCCATACCCTTAACAAGTTATTATTAATATTTTAGACCATATTATGGCGTGTATATATATACTACGAATTGCACTCTCTGTGATATGATATATTTTCGATTTTACTTTTCTAACTCAGTTTCAGTGCAAATATTGATTCATTAACTTTCTTTAATTAAACTGCATGCTTTCACTTGGCTATTAAAAGTTGAAAGAATTAGGCCAGTTGGCATTAGAGTTGTTCCAGGAATCAAGAAGTCTATGCGTGAAAAAGTTAAGCTGGTATATGGTGAACTACTTGATGTTGATTGTGTAATCTATGCTATGGCTTACAAAAGCAATGTTCCTTCTTGGTTACAGGTAATGTATTTCGGTAGAAGTTAGATGTACATCATAAACATAAAGTTTTTGGTAGTTATATTATTGGGGGAAATTGATCGAGTGTGAATTTCTTTTATGTTTTTAGGGATTTGAGTTTTTTTTCAAAGGAGGGATTTCCTAATAAATTTTTTCTAAAGGGGGGGAAAGGGAAGTACGTGATTTATGCATTGGATTTACAAGGTAGGGTCTATCTGGAACTTCTTCAGATGTAGTGAAAATAGTAGAAGATGTTGCAGAGGTTTGGAGAAACGAAAGAAAGCAAGAAAACACATCACTTGCCATAGATGTTGCTTACCTCAGTATGAAAAATGATATGATATTATTTTATATAATCTTCATATAACTATATATTTTGACTTTGAATTAAATAGAACGTGACAGAAGAAAGATGTCAAATCCAAATTTTTTTTTTGAACTGGTACTTTATATACAACAAATCATTGGGACAACATATCCTATGTCAAATTAACGTTCGAAAGCAAGTTTTGAACTTGTGACATCCTGCACCAAAGCCAAATCCAAATTTTTGGCACTAAAATGGACTTTTTTTATAGAAGGAAAAAACATGATGATCGAACTTCCGTTTAACCTGGCTTTGTTAAGTTCATTTCTGTGTATTAATTTGGTGTTTACGTATGATCACTATATATAATAACTAATATTAGCTTGGTGTTGACTGTATTTTTTTTCATTTTCCATTTAATCGAGCATATATTATCATAACTAAATTTATACATGTAGCGCCATTAAGTAGATGCCCTGAAATAAGGTGTTATAAACTTACATGCACCGCGATAAGGTGAATTTGGGTTGGAATTCATCATGAACACTATCTACATAATTCTAAAATTATAATTACAAATAAATTATGAAAAAGCTTAATTTTGGGTTTAAGTTCACCAAAACAATAAAAACCTAAAAATATACGAACAAATATGCATAAAGCTTAATTTTATGCTGAAAAAACCTTCGTGATACAAACAAAAAGAAAAAATATGATCCAACAATCGAATACATGTCCATCTGGATGTTAGTTGTAATATTTTGGGCTCATCTATTTCGCATACATTATTCTAGAGTTTGGTTAAAGTTGAAAATAAGTGAAGAACATTGGTGTGAGGTGAAAAACACATTACACATGTGTTACTGATAGTGAGTTTTAAGTTGGAGAACATTTTTTCAAACGTCATCGACTAAGCATAATTTTCATTAGATGTGCTTTATTTTTGTTAACCAAGCTTTCATTGCATAGTTTTTACAGTAACTGATCTAGAAAAAAAAGTGCTTCGGAGAACTATTATATCCACTCTTTTCTTTTTTTTTCTTTTTTTTCAATGCATATCAGGTTGTTATTATATTCCTCCCAATCTGTTGTCTTTGCATGAATAGATATATCATATATGAATGAAGGATGCCATGGTTAACAAGTTAGTTGATTATTCTTGAATTGGAAAAGTGGAATAATCGTTCTAACCAACATGGCTCAAGTTTGTGTTATGTATATGTCGCAAATTAAAGTAATTCACCTTTTGTTTTAAGTGTAGATCAGTTGAGTAGCAAGTTGATTACATACTCAATATTTGGTTTGAGAAGATTTTTATTATATTTTGAGTTGTAGTGGTTTATTCCATTGGACGAGAGAGTGAAAAATGAAAACACGGAATTAAAGTTCACATTAACAACATAGATACATAATCATCACGCACATGGTACACATGTGGACATGCCAACCCATGTAGAAATTCATATAAACACACGGTTAAAGTAGGATCACATGCAAAATTTCAAAGTTCACTTGGTCAATCTAGCAAAAAAAAAAAATCTCCAACGACACCTTCATCCTTTTCATCCTTCTTCTCACTACCCTTCTTCATCTCCTCTACCTTGGTTGGAACTTCTGGCTTGAGCTTCTCTTCATGGGCACCGGCTTCCTCCATACACCAGAATAAATCCCCTTTTGTGTGTGATATTATATGTCTTTTTCTATGTCTCTGCATCTGGGTGTATGCATGAATTTGTTTCGACCAGCCCAATCCTGTCATAAGGCAACGAAAATTGCTCACAACCCACATTAGCTAAAAGAGCATATGCATGTAAAAGTACGAGTGTTATTTCCATTTCCACTATTATAAATAAACCAAAACAAAAGAAACGATTGATAAAATTATGAATACTTATAAGTTACTAGTTCTACGAATGTTCTTCAATTGTCTCGGTCTTCTCGGTTGTTGCTTCAGGTTCAGTTTATATTAACAATGGCACCGTTAAATCTACTTCCAAAGGTGCAACTATAAACGCATGCACATTGTGATTAATGCAGGTCCACTTGGGCGTGCATATATACTCGTATATATAGGAAATACGTGTTATACTATAAAGGTTTAGTATACACTATAAAGGTTATAATAGATATGTCCAATATAAATGTTGTATTGGAATAATAATATAAAATTAATTTAAAAGTTAATTAATTTAAATTAATTAAATACGATTTAATTAAATAAAATGTTATACATAAGACTATCATATAAGTAATTTGTAATATAAAAGTTATATAACAACAAAACTTATATGATATGAATGTATAAACTAAAAGTGGAACATTAAAGAAACCCAAATAGACTTAACGAATAAATACATACGTAAATGTACGCATACTGTGATTTGTAATGTATCTAACACTTATATCACGAGGGTATTTCATAAGAAATAAATTGTTTTATAATTCGGTATCACTCGATATAATATATTAAAGATTATGAATCTTCAATATAATGTTGTCCTCTATCATATATATATATATATATATACATACATACACACACACGAGTATGGTGGCATGTCAAGAAGGAAGGGTGAAAATTTTATGTGCGCTACAGTTATTGTAGTGAAATATACACACACAGAGACACATACATACATATGTACATAGATATATGTGTGTGTTTATATCTTTAATAATAGTTGTAATGCCTTTGGTGTCACGCTTTTTTGGTGTCAGCGTGAACTACCAAAAATGCCCCTGCTAAATCTTAATATCACTTGAAAATATGATAGAACAATTAAATTTCTTTTACAAATTCAATTGTGTTATTAAACAATGTGTAAGGTTTTTTGAATTTTATAAATTGACGTTGATGTACATGTAATGTTGCATGTTTTGGATACTTACTTTTTGAATGCATCCACGTCCAATTGACATGTATATGGAACGTTTGTATCAAACATGGAAAGAAGCTTCATATCAGACCGACCTTAAGTGGAGAAAAAGAAAAGTAATAAACGCATAAAAGTATGAATTATTCTTCCATGTTCATGCAAACCGTAGACAAAAAATTTGATTCCTAAGGGAAATATAATATTTTCTTCATTACATATAGTAGGTAATCTGAAATAGATATGGTAGCATTTTGTGATAAGAAGGAAACAAAACAACATATTGTAGCTCACAAAATATTTGACAGTAAACTTTAAGTAGTAAGTGTAGTCTTAATCGTTTTCTCTCCTCCTTGTTCCAGGCTTGAGATCGACATCGGTAATAAGTTGATGGCAGAGTTAAAAACGTTTTATAAGGAATTTTTATGTTAACTAAACATGAGTTGCAGTAGTAAAGGTGGAAATATTTGTTCGTACAGATATACAGAAAAAATTAACCCAGTGCTGTATTTTATTGAGGCTATAGTTGAATATATGACCAAAAAACAATAAAATGGAGAAAACGATTTTAACTGCAATTATTACTCATTTATGGTCGTATAAAAAATAACATATTTAGATAGAGCAATAAAACACTTGTGAAGAACATATGGGTATGCATGGGGAAGAATAATATTTAGAGTAAATGTACTGCATGTGAAGTGGAAAAAATGAAATATAGTTAACTAAGTTCATGATTACATGTTAATAACACATCCTTATATACAAAAAATTTAGTATGTGTACCCTTTCTATTTCGAACTTTTCCATTTTTCACCAAAACTTTGTTTCTTCGTGAAACTCCACTTGATAAAGCAACATATAGCTGACCATGACTGAAAACATGTTCCGAAAGATAAATATCAACCCAAGGGATGGTTTGTCCTTATGAAACGTGTGCTTTTACGTTTAAATTTTTCTATGGGAGGGGATAATGCAAGCTCTTTACCTTGAAGTACGTTTTTGTTCTACAGAATCAAAAATATATGCCAGCTGTGGATAATAGACAAACAGATAATTGGTGTAAGCGGAAAAAATGATAACATATATGAAGAAGACACTGTGTGACAGTAAACAGTAGAAAGAAAAATAAAACGCTGTCCATTTACTTAGAAAGAAGAAGAATTTGCTGCAGTAATCATAGTTGGACAAAATAGGTTACATGTGTGAATAAGAGATAAGAGAGAAGTACCTTTGTCATTTTGTTATGAAAAGTAACATGGAGATTCAAGAAGTTTGAGTAGAATATACGTAGGCAAAAGAATTTATAGAGGTTAGTTAATGGGGATAGGCGAACGTGTGCATTGAAGTGGGTAGTAGAGCTGAGTTAGTCGTATACGTCAGTAATAATGTTGAGTGGAAAAGTACATATCAGCCTAGAGGAGCATTTATAGGGAATGAAAAGCAGGGAAAAAGATAAATCTTGCAATTTTTGATGTTATTTGTACTTGGCAGGTTAATAAGTGACTTGTGGGCCCTATGTAATTCTGATGTGTTAGACTACATAGATATCTAATTTATAATCCATGATGTTGGATCGTGAACTGGTGCAATGTATAGGGAGTACATGTTATATCTAGCACATGCTAATATTCTCATACCTATGTACTATATAATTCTAGCTGAAACAGTTCCACAAAGTAAATATATCTCGAGTTTGATTTAGCTTGCACTTGTCATTAGTTTAATTATTAAACAGAAAAAGCTTTATCCATATAACTTCCAAACTAACATTGCCAAAATTCAAACCTTTATTTAATCTTACAACTTTAACGTTAATATAACTACAGAATATACTTAATTTTACATTTATTTGATAGGAAAAGAATAAGAGATTGAAAGACTTCTAGAAACATGTATCCATTATAATATCTTTCATGAGTGTACCATGTGAGAAACACACTTTCGTTGGCCATTACACCAGTGTAGTGGGCCATTGTATTCAAATCTTTCCAGGGTGTCATGTCAACCATGAACATAAGTAGTATAATTGAGTGGGATTAGGAACTTGTAACCATCTAATGATTTTCTTCTAGAACTGTACCTTATAAAAATAAATAAAAATACAAAATGAACATCAGATCTATGCCATATCTATCATTATCATACATACAAATAAAAACAAATAGCGTATGAATTTCTATTGCCATCCATTAACTGGCTTTCAAGGCACATCACAACATGGTCTCCATACCAAGATGCTTTAAATGTTCTGTGTCTACAACATAAATCCCTTTTTTATTACAACATTCATTAATAGCTCTTGTTGACTCTTCTATAGCCCATAATATTTTTTGAACTCCTCAGTTTTTGATTTCTATGTAAATGTGGACATTAGTACATAGAATATAGACGTTGTAGAAAATTAATAGTCATCTTGCTACTTGCCTTGGCTTAGTATAACTTTTTATCTATAGAGACAGGTTTATACCGACGATGACGGACGATGAATTATGCTAGTTGCCATGCCCTATTGTATCTTCTGTTTTAAAGAAACAAATTCATATCGATGATGTTGATAACAATGAAGAAGACGACGACGATGACAACAACAACAATAATGCTACTTAGGTCGAAAAATATAAACCAATATCATATTCAAATGTAAAACAATGAACTAATTTTGTAAGCTGTATATACATACGAAGATTTATTATTAATCAACGAGAAAAATGTACTATAATTATATTAAAAGAAAATATTTTAACTCCACTATCACCACCATACATTAAAATATACTCCTGTGCATTCATAGTGTGTATGACTATGATGTATAGCAGTCAAGTTTTGAGCATAGTGAAGTACATATATAAAGCATGATATTAGTGAGAAAAATATGTATCATAATGACTCACGTAAGGTATGGTATGGTTAACAAAGAAGTCACACAAAATAATAGAAGAGTATCTTAGGTAAAGGAAAAAACATGAAATATAAAGGTAGCCTTCATTTAGTTCACCTTAGTATTCTCCAAATATAAAAATAAATAACTACTTCATATGAATGGTTCCCTTATGAATGCATGTTTCATAGTAAAACACAATGTAAGTTTGAAAGAAAGAATATGCAGTACAACATTTTAGAGTAAAGTACATAAAAATCTAGCCAATATGCATTCAAGATGACCAATCATTCTTATAGTAATCAACTTCACAGTAGGTTTAGATTAAAACCATGTCATGAATGAGTATTAGATTTTCATAATAGATTCTAACAATTTTCAGCATGGATTATATATGAGTAATCCATAAGCATCAAAAGCTATGAGTTAACCTTGTTGTAAAAGCGAAAGATATGAATCTCTAAGGTAAGGGAAAATACACGTCTTAAACATAATTTAAACATGAGCTTTTGCACCAACTTGACCAACATAAAGGAACATTTAACGGTAACTATCTACGTGTAATTGCATTCAATATGCATTATGAAGTGTATATAAAAAAATGAAATGTTTAAACTAATAATTTAAATAGACAAATACAAATGTTAGTCAATAATAAACCAACATTCGACTTTATTCTTATGTTCAAAACCACAAAGAGTCATTACCCCAGAGGAATAAAATAAACAAAAGGAAAAACTCCAAACTGGAGTAAGAGATCTAGGCTGACTTTTGTATCTTTTTTTAATGGTAACTCGATATTAAATAGTTGAAATTTATTAATGATTTATTCAAACACAGCACAAAAAGTTTCTAGCTAGAAAAATAAATCAATTCAGCATTAATAAAAGATTACAGCTGTTAACCCTTAATTCTCTACGACCTAAGAAACGTACGACTCAAGGAGCTGGTACGAGTTAAGACTTAACGAGTTAAGGATATGTACAACTTAAAGCCTCTACGACTCAAGAAGCCTACGACCTAAGATATGCAACTGGAGGAATGTTAAGAGTTAAGAAACCTAGCGGGTTAAGGCCTATATGACTTAAGAAAATGAACGGCCTACGACTTAAAGGTTGTGCGACTTTAAATATGATACGACCTAATTACAGCTACGGTTGAACGACCTAAGACTTCAGGGACAAGTTCAATACCATGCTGAAATGAGATAACTCGTTGACGAGTTACGATCAATGATGAGTCGTGTACGACTCATGCTAGCATCAAGAAAGTTGCGTTTGGATAACTCGTGAACGACTTATCACTTTGGACCAAGCCGTGAGCTAACCCAGTAGGTCGGCCGCGTGTTAACATGAGACGACTCACCATGACTCGTCCACGACCTAAAGTTACCAAGTCGTAGCCCGCTATCATGATACTTATATCAAAGAGGAATGACTCGTATACGACTTAAGACTTGTGCTATATTCAGAGGATCGAAGGCGCTCTGGTACGAAGCTGGGGTTCAACCTGTTGAGTCGTCCACGACCCAACCTGACTCGACTATGAGTTAACGATGAGTCGGGTACGACTCACGACTCAAGGCCGAAAACTCCTATAAATACATGACCACTTCCAACATTTGGGGGACTTTTGGCCAATCATTTTCAAGCGCTAATACTCTGCTGAATTCTCAACTCACCCGACACTTCAAGTTCGAAAGACATCTCAACTAAATTCAAGGGAAAATCTAACGCAATCTACATGGATTCGAAGAATTCTTCTCTACCAAAGTTCTAGTTGTTTGTCTTGTCATGATTGTAATTGAAGATTGTTCTAAAGTTGTAATCAGTTTAGCAATAAAGAGAATTAAAGTGGACGTAGGCTTGCCTTGAGCCGAACCACTATAAAATCGTTGTTATTCGCTGCTTTTTCTGCGATTTTTTGCTTATACTCTGCTCCCGAATCATCGGGTGGTGCTTTCACAACTACACTTCATACACCGGTGTGTTAGCGTTCAAATTTTAGCGTTAACATTTTTGGTGCTTTCATTGAGAGCTAAACTCAGGCGAACCGTCATCATTGCTCCACGAAAGTTTGTTGAAGTAACCTCTCTGAAGACTAGAAGTTTATCTGAAATCATGGATCCGGGGAGAAAGAGTAGATCTGTTAGATCTGGAAATGTTCAAGAGGGAACCTCCGCTTCCCCAGTACCTAGTCAAGCCACTCCACCTGTTGGAGTTACAAAAGCGGAGTTGGATGCTGTAATCTTAGGGCTGAACCAGTAGATAAATGCCCAAAGTGCATAATTGGAAGCTCAGAACGCCCAGAATGCCCTAATTTTGAATAAGTTGAATGACTTGCTTGGGGTAAACCGTCAACCAACGGGTAATGAAAGGAACTTTGCTGGAAACATTCATGAGGATGAAGAAAGAAACATTCCTGAGAGGGCTGCTAGCCCCTTTGAGCGGACATTTCCTGAAATTGGTGGATCTAAAGCTCGAAATGATGAGGGATATCTTTCTGAAATGGTTCGACAAATCATGAAGGAAAGCATGCAAAGGAATGAAGATGAGAAGGAATGGGGTTTCGCTCCAAGTAAAACCCGTTTACCGAAAGAATCTTAAAGGCTGAGTTCCCAAGGAAGTTCGTCCCTCCAACTATCCCAGCTTACAAAGGAACAAGTGATCTGAACGAATTCTTGTATAAGTATGATTGGCACATGACAGGTGCCAGAGCTTCTGATGAAATAAAGTGCCGATATTTTCCTGTATATCTGGAAGGTGTAGCTCTGCTTTGGTTCACCAAGCTGCCAGTCCGGTCTATAGATCAGTTTTCTGACTTAACCCGGAAATTCAAGGAGTAGTTCAGACTATACGCTTCAAAAGCCAAAGATATTATGTCGTTGTCAAGTTTAGAGCAGAATCCAGGGGAGACTATCAGATCTTTCTTGAATCGCTTCAACATAGCACTGGCTGAGGTAGACAATGCAGAGCCACGGATGATCTTGACTTATCTGATGAGGGCCATCGACAAGTCAAGCGAATTTGGAAAATGGCTAAACATGAAGGAACCAAATTCCCTTGAAAAATTCTACAAGAAAGCAGATGAGTTCATACGCCTGGAAAGCCGTCCTGTACCGGTAAAGGCAGTGTTAGAAAAAGCTGAAGATAACATTGCTGCTCCACGCAAGAGTGAATCTGCAGGACAGAAAAGGGAAAATAACGATGGAAAGAAACAGAAAAATCTGAAGAAGCCTCGTTCCTTCAAACCATCGGAATATACTCCTTTATCAGATACGCCAGAGCGTATATACCTTGCCACTAAAGATTCTGTTGAATATCCTAAACCTCCTGTTCTGAGAACCGGGAAAAAAGCTGTGCAAAGTGGGAAGTTCTGTCGCTTTCATAATCAACCTGGTCATGATACCGATGAATGCCGCCAATTGAAAATTTTGATTGAAGAATTGATAAGGGAAAACAAGCTGCAGCAATTTGTGGAAAAGAATAGCAGCAATCCCGCTTCGACTAGTCAGGGGCAACGAGCTCCTGCTCATCAACCCAGGACAGGTGAAAAGACTGCAGGGCATGAATCCGGAAGGCCTGTTATCAATGTCATTACGGGAGGACCTCACCCAGCAGACAGGAGCTGGGGTGAGATGGAAAGGTATACCCGAGCTTTGAAGTATGTACCGACTGAGGAAGATGTATTTGTTTTGGAAGGTGCTATGCCCCTGAAGCAACAAAGAACTTTCAATGATGATATTGTGTTCAGAGCCAGGGATTCCGCAGGTATTGAAGCTCCTACCTTGGATCCCTTAGTCATCTCGGCTGGTATCGGGCCAGCTATTGTCAGAAGAGTTCTCATTGATTGTGGCGCATCCTGCAATATCCTCTTCAAGAAAACATTCGACCAAATGAAGATCCCTATAGCTGATGCGCAAGCATCATCACAGAAAATCGTTGGCTTCACTGGAGAGCCAAAACAGCCGATAGGAACCGTTGATTTGTTTGTGGAACTTGGAGAAGGAGAAAGAAAAGTGGTCCGCAAGCAAACTTTTGTGATTGTCGAAGAATTTTCTGCTTATAATGCTTTCCTTGGCCGTCCAACTCTCGCAGCATTCAAAGCTGTTCTGGCCCCATGGTGCCTCACCATTAAATTTCCCACAGATAATGGAGTGGGAGTTATAAAAGGGGATCAAAATGCTGGGCGGGAGTGTTATCTGACAGAGCTGCGAGAGGCAAGGAAAAGAGAAATGGGAAAGGATGCGGCAGCCCAGTCCGCATCAAAGAGCCAGCCTTGTAGCAATTACAGGGCGGGCCCTGCACTGGCGAGCACAGCGGAGCACGGAAAGAGATGGATCCTAGAAAAGTCAGTGCAAGGGAGAATAGAGTGGTACCAGTGGAAACAACAATACCAGTACCTGTTGACCCAAAGGACCCAAACAAGGTGTTGAATGTGGGTTCACAACTTAATGTGTCAATTCAGAATATCTTAATATCTTTTTTAAAGGCAAATTTGGATGTTTTTGCTTGGACTCATGCCGATATGTGCGGAATATCCCCAGAAGTTGCAGTACACGCTCTAAATATTGATCCAAAATTTACACCTGTGAAGCAGAAAAGGAGAACTCAAGGTCCAGAAAGGTCGGCAGCGTTAAAAGAAGAAGTTGATCGGCTCATGGAGAATAATTTTATCAAAGAATCTACCTATCCGAATTGGGTTTCAAATCCAGTGCTGGTTAAGAAAGCCAACGGAAAATGGAGAGTATGCATCGATTTTTCAGATCTAAACAAGGCCTGCCCCAAAGACTGCTTCCCATTACGCAGGATCGATCAACTGGTTGACGGAACAGCGGGACACGAATTGTTATCTTTTATGGATACCTACTCCGGATATAACCAGATCATGATGCATGAGCCAGATCAGGAGGACACGAGCTTTATCACCGACGTTGGTCTTTACTGCTACAGAGTTATGCCCTTCGGGCTGAAGAATGCAGGGGCAACATACCAAAGACTTGTTAATGCTATGTTCAAACCGCAATTGGGCAAGACTATGGAAGTCTACGTCAATGACATGTTAGTAAAGTCTAAGAAAGCAGTGGATCACATAGAACACTTAGCAGACATGTTCGCAGTCCTCCGAAAATACGGAATGAAGCTCAATCCTTTAAAATGTTCATTTGGAGTGGAATCCGGCAAGTTTTTAGGTTTCATCGTGAGCGCTAGGGGCATTGAAGCTAGTCCAGCTCAAATTACCGCCTTAAAGGAAGTCAAAGCTCCTAGAACAAAGAAGGAATTGCAAAGTCTCAATGGAAAAGTCGCCGCCTTGAGTCGGTTCATTTCCAAAGCCACAGATAAATGCATCCCATTCTTCGACGCCCTAAAGAAAGGAAAGAAAAATTTCGATAGGACTCCCGAATGCCAAAAAGCCTTTGATGAATTGATTCGCCATATGGAAACGCCTCCAATACTTTCTAGGCCTGGCGATGGCGAGGATCTTCTTATATACTTGGCAGTATCATCTCATGCTTTAAGTGCAGCGCTGATACGAGAAGACAAGAGGATTCAACATCCAGTTTACTATATCAGCAAAAGACTCACTGGGGCAGAGATGAATTACTCTAAGTTGGAAAAACTCGCCTATTGCCTACTAATTGCATCTAGGAAGTTGAGGCAATATTTCCAAGCTCATCCTATCAGAGTCCTCACTGATCAACCTTTAAAGCAAGTCCTGTTTCGCCCTGAGACTTCGGGTCGTCTTCTAAAGTGGAATATTGAACTCAGTCAATATGACATCACTTATCATCCCCGAAAAGCAATCAATGGACAAGCTTTAGCAGATTTCATTGCAGAATTCACAGATAAGGGTAACAGTGAGGAGGAAACGATCGGCGATTCCCCAATCCAATGGAAGTTATATGTCGATGGCGCGAGAAACGACTACTGTTCTGGAGCCGGAGTTGTACTCGAGACCCCTGAAGGTCGATCATTATGCTACGCACTAAGATTGGAATTTCCTTCAACAAACAATGAAGCAGAATACGAAGCCTTTATCGCTGGCTTGAGGATTGCTAAAGAACTAAACATCCGAGCGTTACAGATCTTCAGTGATTCTCAGCTTATTATATGCCAAGTCAAAAAGGAATTCCAAGCGAAAGGGGGGAATCTTCCCGCCTACTTGTCAAAGGCTTGGGAACTCCTGGGTGATTTCGATCATTACATGATAAGTCACATTCCTCGAGAAGAAAACATGAAAGCAGATTCTCTCGCAAAGTATTCGAGCACAGGCGAAGCTCAATTTCTGGGGTTAACTCCAGTGGAGGTCCTGTCGACTCCGAGCATTGATGAGATGGATATTGATTGGATCATGAGCGTGTCTCAAGAGCAAGAATCATGGATGACTCCAATAACAGAATATCTGCTCAATGGCTCTTTACCGGAAAACTCAAAAGAACGAAAGAAGCTACTGAGGAAAGCCTCTCGCTATATAGTCCAGGATGGCCAGTTATACAGATGGGGATTCTCAATGCCGTTACTTCGATGTGTATCCAGGGAAGAGTCAAAAACAATCCTAGCTGAGGTGCATGGGGGAGAATGTGGTGATCATTTAGGTGGTCAAACTTTAGCGAAAAAGATTCTCCGATACAGATATTTTTGGCCAGAAATTAATCGAGATGCAGCAGACTATTTCCGAAAATGTGACAGATGCCAAAGATTCGCCAAAATTCCTAGAGCTCCTTCCACTGAACTCACACAGATGGTCATTCCATGGCCGTTTGCAATATGGGGGATAGACCTTGTAGGACCGTTACCAACTGTCAAATCTGGAATTAAATATGCCATTGTTGCTGTAGATTATTTTACTAAGTGGGCAGAAGCTGAACCACTGGCTACTATCACCTCAAAAAAGATGATAAGTTTTGTGACTAAAAGTATCATTTGCAGATACGGTGTGCCTCAAAAAATAATTACAGACAATGGTACTTAGTTCGAAAGTGAAGAATTCCAAGATTTTTGCAAACGATTCAAAATCCGAAAAAGCTTCTCAGCAGTAGCCCATCCGCAGGCAAACGGGCAAGTGGAAGCAGTAAATAAAATTATCAAGTCAACCATCAAGAAGCAACTTGAAAGAGCAAAAGGTGGTTGGGTCGATAAGCTACCGCTGGCACTATGGGCATACAGAACTACCCACAAAACTGCGACTGGACATACTCCGTTTTCATTGGCATACGGATCAGAGGCAATGATTCCGGTAGAAACAGAGGTCCCTTCACATAGAAGAATCCATTTCAATCAAGCGGAGAATGAGAAACTACAGCTTGAGGCACTAGATCTCCTTGATGAAAAAAGAGAAGAGGTTGAGCTCAGAATCGCATCTCATCAGCAAAGGATAGCCAGACATTTCAATTCCAAAGTTCGCCAACGCAGCTTTGAAATTGGAGATCTAGTCCTAAAGAGAATTATGACAGCGGAAGGTGTGTTTGGGCCAAATTGGGAAGGACCATATGTCATAGGTCAAAAGCTTCTGGACGGCACATTCAAACTCACTACTGTCGAAGGAGATCAAATTCCAAGAGCTTGGAACAGCAATCACTTGCGTCCATACTTTACTTGATAGCTTTGTTGAAATATTGTAAAAAGAATTATGAATGTATGATTCCTGTAATTGAAAGCGATTGTAAAACTGATGCAAGTGAATAATGGAAGACTATAAAGTGGATGTAGGCCCAAATTCTTGGCCGAACCACTATAAATCTTGTGTTCCTTATTATTATTACATGTTTGCTTTATTTTCGATATGAAAAGTACATTAAATGTATTACTGAAATGTCGATTTAAATTTTTGCAGGCAACGAAAACAAAACTTGCACATTACAAGACCAAGTGATTCTTGTTATCATTCAACAAACAAATTCCAAGTCGCAAAATTCTCGAGCTTAAATCCTAGATAAGAAGTGCTTCAATTGAACGGTCAATGATTTCGACGAAAACGGGCTTTAGCTAATAAATTGAGAAGTTTGAACAAACAAACATCCAATTAAGAAGCTTATGTCCGTTCTCGTGAACTGGCCTAGCAATGAAGTACACTTCTTTGGATTAAACAAGCTACTTGTAAGAGAAGGGAGTGCAAGCTTGAAAGAAATAAATAGAGGATCACTGAAAAGGCATAAGCAAGTGGACAAGGAACAACTAAAGTCCTCTTCGGAGGCACAACTCTTCGGAAGATAAAGACCTCTAACGAAGCATATGCCGTAAAAAAGAAAGTTCTCTACTCAACCAAAAAAGATTGGAGGAGTCATGACCCTCCAACCATGAGAGAGTAACTTCCAGGCAATCTTCAGAGGCACATTTCACCAGGAGTTGAAGTGTAACAACCGCTCTTCGGAATTTCACTTCACCAGAGTTGAAATGCAAACAAAATAAAGACCTCTTCGGAGGCACATTTCACCAGGAGTTAAAGTGTAACAGCCGCTCTTCGGAATTTCACTTCACCAGAGTTGAAATGCAAACAAAATAAAGACCTTTTCGGAGGCACATTTCACCAGGAGTTGAAGTAGCCGCTCTTCAGAGTTTCACTTCACCAAAGTTGAAATGCAAAACAAAATAAAGACCTCCTCCTGGAGACACAATCAAGAAGAAAGACCTCTTCGGAAGCCCACGTTTCACCGAGATTGAAATAAAACTTCCAAGTGTTGAAACGTGAAAAGGCTTTCTTCAAAGGCACAACTCTTTGGAGGTACACGTTTCACCAAGATTGAAATAAAACTTCCAAGTGTTGAAACGTGAAAAATCCCTCCTCAGAGGTACAACTTTCTATGTTTTTTTTAAAAAAAAAATCCTCATTAAAAGCACACTTTAACTTTCAAAGGAAGAGTGATTTACCTATTCTGGAAAATAATCTTCCCAAAAAAAAAAAAAAAAGTTAAAGTACCCTTTAGAGGCCCGCTTTACCTCATAGAAGAATTCACTTGGTAAAATGTGTACATAAGCAAAAGAAAAAAGTGATTTCTTCGAAGGACAAAGCGTAAAAACTTATACGAAGGGAGTTGTACTCTACGAAAAATTTCTTCAAGAATGAAATAATTATTCTTCAGAAAATAAGAGTGCAAGTCCGCTCGAAGTATAAGATATTGCAGCAAGCTTATGGTATGGGGGCAACATGGTATAGTTACATACAATATGGTATAGCCACATCAGCGAAAGTAATGCTCAAACAACAAGCCATAAGCCCGCTGCAATATCATATAAATAAACTTGTGCAAAAATGAATAATAAATGCATTCTCGAATTCAAACAGGAGTCTGTACAAATAAAGGATCATTTTATTCAATTGTATTGCAGATACAAGTTTCAAAATAAAAAAGCAGGGTCCGGTACCCGCACAATTCTCGACCAGTACATGCAAAAGACAAGAATCTAAAAGCTGGAATCTTCATTTCTTCTTACCACCTTTGGACCCTTTACCCGGCCGAATGGTTAGCTTTTCAGGTCGGTCTGTAGGCATAAGGGAAGAAGGAGAGGGAGGTGCAACTGGTCCAACTTCCGGTTCCTCTTCGGTAGCAATGATTTTCTTCCCCCTCCTCTTTGATGTTCCGTGCTTCTTTCTCCTCTTCGAAGAAGACTCACTCCCTGGAGTAACAAGAGCAGACAAAATTATGTCATCAGAAGGAGTCCGCTCCGGAGATATCTCACCTCCCTCAAGTCCCTCGTCTTTCTGCTCTTGCGAAGCGATAGGATCATCTAAGCCATGAAGAGCCTCTATTTGCTCCTCTTGTAACCCGGGCTGTGAAGCAGAAGGAGGAGCCACCTGAAGAGACGGAGGAGGGATAACCGGAGGAGGCGAAGTCTGAAAGATGCTCGATACTTTCTCTACAGGAGAAAAGAGGGTAAAGTCGGTAAAAAGAGGAGATAAAGGCTCGTCAAGATTCAGAAAATAGTCAAGAAGCTCATTGAACCCATAAGAAACAAGTGAGCAGTCTACTTGAGTGAGGTTTACAGTAGCGAGATTAACGGTGGAGTTACCTGGAGAAGTTGGTTTCCTGACATCAACCTCATAAGCCTGCACGTCAGCACTCTCGTCACCTTCATCTCCACCCTGTATGCTTGTAATCTCGGTAGTAACTTTGGTAGGAGATGCAAAATAGGAACTGGAACCAATAATGTTGATTTCAGACGAAGAAGGAGGCTGGACTGGAGTAGTTGAAGTATTTTTTCCCAACTGGTCCCCTTCTGTCGCTCCAGTTCTTAATTGTGCAAGTTGCTCTTTTCCCTTCGCAAGAGCAGCACGAGTTTCCTCATCTAGATAGCGCACCTCAAGCTCTTCCTCGGTATACCCGGCGCCTCTGAACATGTCGAGAGAAGCTTCCCACACTTCAGCCAAGGTGATTTCGTATTTAGGACCAAGAAAAGAGAGACTGCCGTGCCCCAAGACGCTGTGCAAGTAAAAGTCGAATAGATTTGAACTGACGTTGGCTTCCATGGTTTGAATAGATTCTTCAGCTGCGATTTTACCAGCCTTGGCCTCATCTCGTTCTTTTTCAGTTTTAGCAAGTTGAGCTTTTAACGCTTCAATCTCCATGTCTTGGGCGCTCATTTTACTCCGCAACTGAGCGGCATCAGTGCGGTAATTCTCTACGACCTCTTCTAGCCTCTCGACTTTAGCTTCGGCATCTCTTTGGCCAGCATGTGCATCCCGCACTTGTTTTTGTAGCACCTCTTCTCTTTGAGTGTAAGTGTTAGAAGAGGTGGTAAGATCGTCTTTAAGCTGCTTGACTTCAGCTTCAAGTTTCTCGTTATACTCGGTTATGTTTTTCATCTCGATGTTGTGCTGGTCAAGAATCTTCTGCCATTCCGACTTATCGTTCTCCATAGTCAGCATCGCCTCGATATTGGCCCGATTGACCCTTTGGAGTTCATCAACAAGCTTTTGCCATCCAGACATTCTTTCAATATCAAGTCTGACGGCATCAAGATTTTGGTACATGGCTTCTTTATCAATGGGAACTAAATCAAGATCGAAGCGAACCCCCTTCAAGCACCAATTCGGGAATCGGCTCGATTACAGGAGAGATAGTTTTGGAAACATCATCTTTAAAAAGTTCTTGTGAAGTCACAATTAGTTCGCTCAACCCCTCAAAAACATCATCACCATCATGCTTTTTGGGACTTGCTTTCTCAACTCCTTCGTCAGCAGATCTCCCGGAAGATCGTGGAGGTTCTTCCTCTTCGATAACTGGGGCAAGTGTCAAATTGCTAGACGGCCCCGCAACATCAGTGAGAGTGGGGCACTTCACCAGTAAAGTTTCAGTGGAGGGATCTTTTGGCATAAGCTTTTCAGCCTCCGCTGGAGAATCGGGAACTTCACAAAGCTGAGTGGAACGAGAAGGGTGAAGGAGTCCAAACTGATGAAGGAATTCGTCATTCAACAGAAATTTTATGTCCCGCTCTTCAATTGGGATAGCCATGAGCCTCTCTAAAGTTGGCTTGTGGCTAGGATCTTTAGATGAAGGGGGGAGCGCTGAAATGGAAAAACAAAGTTAGCACTTGATAGTTCAGAATTCACAAAACTCAAAGAATAGAAGAAGTAGAGATAGACGATCTCACTTCCTTCCCTCCACGCAGCATAGAACCCCGGGGGGCATCGAACAAAGAAGAACTGGGTCAGGAACCCATGAGCAGTGTCGAGAAGGCCAACGATTAATTTGCGATTTCGGGGACTTCTCACAATGGTAATGGAATGATGATCTTTGGTCCGGGTAAAGGAGCATAAGTAATAGATTTCGTCGAAGTCCGGAAGTCGATTAAACGTTCTCCCAAATAACACGCACAACCCCATTAGGATGGCATAGCCATTGGGGTGTAGCTGGGATGGAGAAATGGCCAGTCGACGAAGAAGATGCTCGAGAAAGTTGTTGAAAGGAGGGATGGCCCCGTTCAGGCACATTTGTCGATTAACTGTCACAAAGCCGGGAGGTGCTACGTCGGCAGTATTACTTCTTTCGGGAAGAATAGCATTTGATTCAGCAATGCCAAACTGACCACACAACTGGCGAAAAACTTTGTATGATAGTGTGGTAGGGGCTCTTTCGGGAGGATTGGCTAGTGAAGCTGGAATAACAGTTGCCTCCCCAGTCTGAACCGTTGTATCCTCCTGCTGAGAATCCATTCTACACAAGCAACTGGATATTCAAATGTGAAGGTGCATGTTTCCTAAAAGTGTGGAGTGTCGTGCAGAACTAATAAAAATGACAAGTAAATATAACTGGAATTAAACTAGTCGATGATTGATCGATTGTAAAAATTTCAGAACTTGTTGATCTAAAGTTCAAGCATAATATTAGTGCAAGCTGGTCGATTTCAATTGACTATTTCAGTGTTGCTTTAATATTTTACTTGAAATTGATAAGTCGAAAGCACTTCATTCACACAATTTATTTAAGTTAATCATCTGTTGTTAACTAATCTGTCATTTGATGTGGGCGGTCAACGGCAGTATATTCGTCCCAATTTTCTGTAAATGTTGTATCAAACAGATTGTTAGCTTACAAGTTAAAGTAATCTATAAAAGAATGCAGCAAAGTTCAACAGTTCAAAATCCATACAAAAGTGCCAAGTGCTAAGTCGTAGACGACTTAAGCACTAACTCGCCTACAACCTTGGAATTATGAGGCGAATAAAGTTGAGCCATTTCAATCTTAAGTCGTCAATGCATTAGGTCGGCTATGCTCTAAGTCGTAAGTCAAGGAACAGAAGGAGGGCTGCGGTTCAAAAACAACAAGAAATCTTCTAAGTTCTAACTCGGTCACGACTCATGACTTAAGTCGCCAAACTTGCTAGGTCGGATTAAAGTTAATTGCAAAGGCCACTGGGTCGCATGGAAGTTGCTAAGTCGTACATGGGGCAATCTCCTACTTTATTCGGCCAACTCGCTTCCCCCTCTAACTCCTAACCCGTTAATCCAATGGCCTCTCCAACAGCAACAACCTTAACCCTATCACACTACAGGATCGCCTCGAATGGCGAATCGCCATATGTCAAATCAGACAAACCTAAGTTCATCAGCAATCAATCCAACGAAACTCATAGGGCTCGAAGGGGCGAACCGGAGGCGGAGAATTAAGCGCGTGAGGTGATAATGATCAACGATCGAAGAGAAAGAAGAAATCGCTTACGATTGTGTGTTACTGGAGAGGATTGGGTGTGAATTGGATCAAGATCGTCTTTAAAGGTTTAGAGAATGTGGTAATGGCAGAAATGGCTTAAGGATAAAGTGATGAGAAGGAGAAACGACTCAAGCATTTTATAGTTCGAGACAGTAGAACTTGAGTCGGTACGTACGAGTTAGGATGAGTCGAAGCACACGACCTATGACATAGGCATGTACTTCGAGGGGCAAATGTTAACCCTTAATTCTCTACGACCTAAGAAACGTACGACTCAAGGAGCTGGTACGAGTTAAGACTTAACGAGTTAAGGATATGTACGACTTAAAGCCTCTACGACTCAAGAAGCCTACGACCTAAGATCTGCAACTGAAGGAATGTTACGAGTTAAGAAACCTAGCGGGTTAAGGCCTATATGACTTAAGAAAATGAACGGCCTACGACTTAAAGGTTGTGCGACTTTAAATATGATACGACCTAATTACAGCTATGGTTGAACGACCTAAGACTTCAGGGACAAGTTCAATACCATGCTGAAATGAGATAACTCGTTGACGAGTTACGACCAGTGATGAGTCGTGTACGACTCATGCTAGCATCAAGAAAGTTGCGTTTGGATAACTCGTGAACGACTTATCACTTTGGACCAAGCCGTGAGCTAACCCAGTAGGTCGGCCGCGTGTTAACATGAGACGACTCACCATGACTCGTCCACGACCTAAAGTTACTAAGTCGTAGCCCGCTATCATGATACTTTCAAAGAGGAATGACTCGTATACGACTTAAGACTTGTGCTATATTCAGAGGATCGAAGGCGCTCTGGTACGAAGCTGGGGTTCAACCTGTTGAGTCGTCCACGACCCAACCTGACTCGAATACGAGTTAACGATGAGTCGGGTACGACTCAAGGCCGAAAACTCCTATAAATACATGACCACTTCCAACATTTGGGGGACTTTTGGCCAATCATTTTCAAGCGCTAATACTCTGCTGAATTCTCAACTCACCCGACACTTCAAGTTCGAAAGACATCTCAACTAAATTCAAGGGAAAATCTAACGCAATCTACATGGATTCGAAGAATTCTTCTCTACCAAAGTTCTAGTTGTTTGTCTTGTCATGATTGTAATTGAAGATTGTTGTAAAGTTGTAATCAGTTTAGCAATAAAGAGAATTAAAGTGGACGTAGGCTTGCCTTGAGCCGAACCACTATAAAATCGTTGTTATTCACTGCTTTTTCTACGATTTTCTGCTTATACTCTGCTTCCGAATCATCGGGTGGTGCTTTCACAACTACACTTCATACACCGGGGTGTTAGCGTTCAAATTTTAGCGTTAACAACAGCTAATATAAGAATTGCAAAGTTGTGCTTACTATTGATTTATGCTATTGCCACTTGTAAGGAAATCATCCACATATTGCCTCTTGTGTTGGTTTATTTGCTGTTATAAGTTTTTTTTATAAAAAGTTTGTATTTAGTTATATATTTAATACATGATTGAAGTAACACAAAAGCATTTTAATATTTATATCAACAATGCACTCAATGACTCAACTATGCAGACAATGACTCGCACACAAAATTCGGTTTTAACATACCATCTATAAAAAAAAATCTTTAAAATTTAAGAAATTATTTAAGTACGGTGATTAGGAGGATTTTTAATGTTCATGAATATTGTCAAATTGTAAAACTTTGCCTCGATTGATACAAATGAATATAGGTTGTTATGAATTAATAATTAACCTGAAAAAAGGATCTGTGAATTTATACTTTTTTTAAAATAATAATGCTGATTAATTCCTAAATAATAATTGACTTGCTATAACTAACCTAATTAATAATTAAATATAACTTAAAACCATTTAAACAACTAAATAATTAGTCCTCTGAAATATTCTTTAAACACCTTTTCAAATTACCAGTTAATAATTAAAAAACCCTTCTTTTAAAGACAACTTCATTCCTCGATAAACTATATTTTCCAATTCCAATGTAACCGGTCTAACATTTATAATCTCTCTTGATTTATTTCCAATTTGATTTACGTTCCAATTCCATAAGTTTCCATTTCAAGTTTCCAAAAATAAATCTACCTCTTATTTTTAAACCGATTTGCATATTCCCTTCTAAGATCTCCACCGTGTGTTTATAATTTCCATTTATCCACTGATAATCACTTTACTTTATTTATTAACCTTCTTTATAAATTCCATAGTCTCATTTCCCTTTTATAGCCGTTTTAAAATACTTAATTCGATTTTAAATCGATTTTCTAAGTTAAATTCCATTTTTTAAATTATTTTCTTAAATAACCCAAATATATTTCAAAGCACAACTAATTTCAGATCTTACTTCCTTTTTTTGACTTAAAATCTTATTTAAATCTGAAACATCAATTCATCTTTTATTTACAATTTTCCATTTTATTTTTCCCAAACTATTTTAAATCTTGATTTTAAAAACAAATCCTTTTTCACTTAAACAATATTGCTTAAGTTCTATTATTAAAAATCCTTTAATTTAACTTGTTTCCAAAATCCCTATTTTCCTTATTCCAAAGTTATCAAGCCCAATTTTGAAATCAAACTATTTATTTTACCCAATATTCATTTCTTCGAATAAATCCAAAATTTCACTATAAATATTTTTACTTCCAATTTTCCCTTTTAATTTTTCTTTTACTTCAAAAAATTTATTATTGGCTTTAGAAATACCAAAGTCCAGGTCAATACTACCATAGCATCCAATAGATTCAAATTGCACTGTAATCTACCACATATTACTTAAACAGATCATATATCGATATATATGGAATTAAATTCAACATTTTTGAGGAATCCAATTGGATCCCTCTAACTTGTTTCCCTGCATCCACGGATGTTAGCACAATATAAAAATACTAATCCCTCTTTGAGGAGGATATCGTGGTATATAGGGTCATTCGCTATTATGCGGGGCATATAGGATCTCATCCGCTATATATATACGGGAATATCAATCACTCCAATATATATATACTACTGTATATAATATAACATCCAGACTGATAATAATTATCAAATTCAATCAATCAACCAATAATTAAATTTAACTATTTAAAATTAATTGCAGTATTCCAAAATTGAGTGAGATTAACACACTTTGGTATTCAGTCGTTTTCGCGTTCCATTTCCTATTAGGTCCGAATGCATTTGAAATTATCTAAAAAAATTAAAAGCTCTAATTTCATCCAAAACATTTCCTATGCATAGATGATGACATCACGATCCCAGCGAATCTTGAATGGTCCGAAACGGACCTCGTATGCATGAGATATAAATTTTATAAGTTATCAATATTTTAAATTTATGAAAATAATTTAATTATATTTTTAAAAAATCACATACCCCACATTATTAAACCCGACCCAAACTCGAATGTTTCTTCCCTAATTGAAATGAGAATGCACAAACACTCGAAACCCAAATCGACCATGCATGCTATATCACTGACATACCCAGATCGCTCACCTACGGCCAAACCACCATCGCCAAGCAACTCGCCAGTCTCCCACGACCCCGCCTACCATCGATTCGCCGAACATTTCCCCTATATCGAACTGCAACGTCCTCGTCCTCCCCTAATGTGGCGACTGCCATTCGAGAGTCGCACGCCACCACACTATGCCCATTGGTGCGCCTATCCACCTCGAGCCTAACTCTGCCCTCCGTTTCATCGATCGACGACTAAACCCCCCATAAACTCGAACCTTAGCCTCACTGCTGTTCGTCACTCCCTGTCGATCAACCTCACTCGAAGCCGCACTCTAAAATTCGTATACCAATGCGAAGCTCATTGAAAAACTCAAAATTTAGCAGGTGGTTTTGGATTTTTTTTATTGAGTATAAGTTGAGAAATCGAATTTTTAAAGCTTCCATTTTTATTTTCTTTTTATTATGTTCATTGTAACTATTGCGTGAGTTATAAATGAGAGGGAGATGGGAACGTTAGTGTGTTTTGAAATGTTTGCGTGTAAGTGATAAGCTACAGGGCTTTAAAGATAAAGGAAAACGGTTTAATGGAAATAAATATCAAATCATAAATAATTATTTTATTTAAATTTTCAAAACGTCTCGATTATGCAACTTAAAATCTCAACCTTCTATCGAGGCATGCCACTAGGCGTTCATAATGTATACCCCTATTTCGCATGCAATGGAAAAGATTTCAAGTCCTAATTCGATCGTATGGAGAAGATAGCTTTTTGGACCCGATTATTATATTGAATTTTCGATATAAATTTCAGCGCATTTATATTTCCTATGATCAAACAATAACTTCAAACGCTACGAAATTTGAAATCTGACAATAATGCACTATTACGGATCTAATGAAACCGGTTTCATCGAATTCCGAGACTGTTCCCCGAAAGGCTATTTTTAAATGTCAATTTAAACGATATATTTTAAAAAATAAACAAATCACTTTTAAATTCGAATTAAAAAGTTTTATTATGTCCCGTATTATTAATACAAATTTTATAAGCCTTTTAAATTATTTTTAACAAGCTTAAAACTCAAGATTCACTGATTTACCTAATTTTCAATTATTAAATTCAGTAATTAAATTATCTGACAAAGCCTTATATTTGAAATTCAGGTTAAAAATTAACTTTTAAATATTTAAAATCAATTAAATATTCCATTTTCAAATAACCAAAATTCTAGGTCGTGACACACCTAGAGTCACGTGTTCACACGCAAGTGTGTACATTCGCCATGCTCTATACCCTTCTCACGAAAGCCCAAAAAGCAGTGCATGATCGGTATATCTGGCCTTTAGTTTATCTGATTTAGATGTATGTGTATAAAAATTCTTTCATTAATAACGCCTATAGTCGATAGGTGTAACGACCCGAAATTTTCAAACCCGGAAATTCCAGATAGTTATGAAAAAGAAGAAAGAGATAGAAGAAGAAGAACAGAAACATCAACAACTCACATTCGCAGCGGATAAAATATAAAAATAACTAATAACAGTTTACAAAAGAATATCATATCTGTCAATTACATTTAATATACATCAGCGTTTATACAGTCACTGCATATACAATTATCATGTCTCAGTTTAACAATAATATAATACAACGGAAATACTCTACACGTTCCTGACGTCCAGCTCGCCTCCTGAGCTCCAGAACGTACCTACCTGAAAATCTGTAATACTCGGTCTGACCCGAGCATTACATCAAAGTAACACCCGGGTCAGGCTGGAAACCAGCGTGAGTAAACCCATCTATCAAGTAATACAAAAGTATACAGCTCATATAAACCCGGGTTACGTATATCAATTTACAACTTCATAAGCTGCTATAGACATCACTTATTTCATAAAGCAATTAAGTGCCATGACTTAGATTATATAGTCCAAATCATTTTAAATCATTTTATTTCATCCTATTGATTTCACGTATCAATTTATAAAGAATCGAAGTGGTTTCGGGTATTAACTAATACCCGACTCCGGTCTCTTCGAATTCCGTTCATCTTAACACATATTATCCAAGTGAAATGCAATTCAATTTTAAACAAAAGATGGCACCTTTACTTAGCAATTCCTCAATGATAAATAACCACATTATCATTACCCACCCAAACACAACATATCAAGAAACATTTCATATCAGGGTTTCAATCAATTCGGGGCATTTAATTATCATTTAATCAGACATAAGCAAGATAACTCAACCACACCATCTCGAATCAATTACCTTTAAGTCCTGCTTATTAATTTCAACCCAATTGATTAACCATGTCATAATCATTCATCTTAATTAATCTCCCGTGATTAATTATTCTTTAATTACATTAAGATTATCATCAATATCTATTACTTTCATTAAGTAATTATACTTAACCAAACTCTATGAATGTTTATCCCAAATTAATCAATTAAACTTAATTAATTGCATCCACTAATCAGTCCCAATTACTCATAAACAGTAATTACTCCTCTGTAATTACTTACCCAAGTAATTACCCTTTAATACTTCCCATTAAGAAATTCCTTTTAATTTATTACATTCTGTAATTATGAATTTCTTCACTAAACTTCATCAAGTATTTATATTTAATTACCCTTAAACCCAATTAATGAATCTTAATTGCGGATTATTTATTCTTTAACCATTAATTGATAACCCTTAATTATTGACTAACACATCTTAATTGCAAATTAAGTAGTCCTTAATCACCAGTTAATTAAATTGCTGAATTTACTTAACTAATCATTCGTTCATTAGCTTTAAGTAGTTAATTATGAATTTATTTATCAATTAATCATTAATTAATCCACACTGTAATTATAATTATAATTAAATTATTCTTAATTACACAAGATTATTATTATCAATCTTTAATTTCAAACTTATTAAATCTTAAACTATTTACTTAATCACCATTATAAATTAAATTCATTCTTAGTTATCTTTCAATTTAAATTATCCATTTTATGTTTTTAAAACCCTTCTTAATAAATTTTACATCAAGTCTTATCTTAAACCTTGTCAACAATGTTTACTTTCCTAATACTGAGTTTTGTTAACAAAAATAATATAGAAGTTTAGGCTTAACCCCCTTAAAATGGACCCGAGTCAAACACGATAATTACTCGAGTAAGGCCCGAGTTTCCCAACCCCTTTTCCCGCGTCCTTCTATCCTCTACTCGCGCTCTTCTTCCTATTCTACTCTTCCTTTCTCTTCTGTTTATTTCCTCTCTCTCTCTCTCTTTTAACAGCAGAACACGAAAAAGTAATCCACGCACAACCTAGGCAAAACCCGAAGAAAACGCCTAACATCTCGAGTATCACTCGAAACGACCAAAACTTGAAAACTGCCGACCTTCATGCCACCGTGCACGTGCACGTGCATCGACGTGCCACCTACCTCCGGCCATCCTCCAGATCTCCCACAAGTCGACACTGACTTCGACATCAACCACGACCATCCAGATCGAAGAATCACGTCACCAAATCAAATCGAGCAATCTGAAGCAACCCACTCTCAATCTTCATTGACCAAGAAGATGTTCGCCACGACGATCTCGGCGACAGGGCCCCACGTCCTTCTGACATCAGCCTCATTATCGACCCACGCAACCCTTCCCACACTCGCGGTCGAACACGACGCCTGGATTAAGCCGAGATCACTTCGCCACTACACATCACAGAATCTCCTCCCAAAACCCTATTTCACCCTATTCCGGCCACCACCGCCCAATATAAAATACAACCATATTTTTCCCTAACTCGACGTTCACCAATCAAGCTCCTTCCAAAGCCCCGACCTCGAAAATTTCACCAGTCTTCTGAATTTACTCCAAACCCAAAAACTGATCAACCCAAATTTGCAAGCCAAAAACTAAACTAAAATTCATGATATGATTACTAAAATTCATGGTTTGGTATTTCGAATTCAAATATATACTTAAATCTGAAAATTACATTGAGTAAATTTTGACCAAAATTAAGATTTCACTGTAAAACTTTAATTTCCAAACCAAAGATTGATTCTGAATTCCTGTAATTGTTTCTAGGTGAAATGTTACATGGTTACAAACAACTTTCATTCACAAACCACAAAATTAATTCAAATTCAAAGTTGAGATATTGAATATATTAAGAAATCCAAACCTGTAGTTATCAACAGAACCTATTTTTAAATCTACACAGACATTCAACAATCACACATATAACATGTCTCTGTTCCATCCAAATTTACAGGCTAACAAGATGGATTATATTCAGATATCATGGACAAAATTTTAAGTTTAAAGCTGTTTTAAAAAAAAACTTGTGTTTTCTCACCTGCAAGGTTTTGTTGAACAGAGAACCCTCTGATGATTTGAGACCCTATAGTTGAATCTGCCTTGTTGAACTTATTTGAGTTTGTGAAGTTCTCTTTTTTTTTCTTTTCACAGTTTTGCTTCTCAGGTTCACTAAATTTTCTAAGTTATTGTAAACGAACTAGTATATTATGATGTGAATATATAGAAAGCTTTGAACAGCTGTAGGTTAAACAGGTACAAGTCTTACTTGTATTGACCAGGTTTGATCGGAGATGTTTTCTAAAACTTGAAATGATATTGTACATTTCAGCTGAAAGGTTTTCTTGACAAAAATTTGTGCTAATTTAATGCATATGTCCTCAAGTTGGTTTACATTTAATTAATATTAGCTGATACTTAGATTTGGTGCAAAGATATGTTTGGATATGATGTGAACGCTTTGTCTTCTTTGCATTGTTCAAGTGTATGTACAGGTTATGGAAATAGTTTATACACATATTTTTGTCAGGTTTTACATCACACTTGCAGGAAACTACTTGGTTTTGGCTATGAAGACATTTTGTATGAAGACATTTGTTTTGTCAACCATCACCTTGAACGTAGATATGTGTATGAAGATACTTGTATATAAATATTCATTTCAGGTATACTTTGGTCTTGTAGATAGAGATAATTTGTTTTATTATTTCCTGGCTTAATTCATATACATATGTTTGAGTTATTTTATTTTATACTTTACTTACAATTTTCCGGTTTATGTTGTATGCTTGCTTATACATTTTAATTCTATTTGTATGTTAACTATCAATGTTTAAATTAGATTCATATGTTTGACTTACTTGTATTCATATTGATAGGATTTGGTTTTATTTCAACATTATGATCTATATATAATATTTACCAAATGTAAACAAAGTAAAGTATTTTAATTCAATTATATAAGATAAGTTTTATTGTAAATATTATTGAGATATTTTATTCTAAATTTCCACTCTTTATTTAAATTAGATTAAATATTTATTAAAATAATAGGACCAAAATCCAGGGTCGTCACATTCCTCCCCCCTTTGAATCTTTTCGTCCTCGAAAAGAAATGAAACCAGATTTATTAAAAATACTTAAAATCAGATAAATTTTCTTTGATCATTTTTAAACTACTTTAAAAAATTCAAGATAATATTTCTAAAATAGTTTTTATAAAAATACTTTTATAACTCGATGTTTCGACAAGTCCATCTTTGTTCTCACGGAAATTCGGTCATACGTTGATCAGGCGTACGACTGAAAGTCTATAACTACGTAGCAGACCCATTTTCAACATCCAGTGAAAATACTTGGAAAATAATTTTATTGAAAATATCAAAAACAATTTTTGAAAATAGAGGAAATATCTTTAGTGAGAATGCTCTGGGAATCATCACCCCCATCCATGGTCGCAGTTACATCCTAGGGTTACGTTGCCGTCGCAGCAAAAGTCCATGTAACTGCAGGCTCTCCGCGGCCTCTCAATTACGCCATGGATCCCACACAACAGATCACAGTTACATCCAAGGTTACATTGCCGTCATAGCAAAAGTCCATGTAACTGCAGGCTCTCCGCGGCCTCTGATTTTCGCTGCCGAAATGAAACTTCTCCACTCCTACATAGGTCGCAGTCTACCGATATAAAATCAAATGCAGACTGTTGGCTCTCCGCAGCACACACGACTTTCACTATGTTATACCATAGGTCGCAATCTACCGATATAAAATAAAACGCAGATTGTTGGCTCTCAGCGGCACACACGACTTAGGCTATGGTATACTCAACTCATAATCCTCAGGAACTAGTTTTGTCTGGACTCCTCACAGGATCAACTTTAGAATCCCCCTTGGGGCTCAAGGCAGCACCACCCAGTGGTACTCCTGAGAAGTTCATTTCAAGGGAGCGCCTTTTTCCCCAGAGCCATCATCAAAACATTTTATATTATACACATATAGTATCTTCAAATCATACACCTAGTATGATCTCATACAAAGCTCATTTACACAAAATCGATTATCCCAAATCGATAATTCTCAAACTACTCTTTCCAAATTCAATATTGATTTTACTCAAAAATCAAAAGCCTTTCCAAATCCAAAGTTTCCCACAACCTTTTTAAAATCCTCATAAGATCCTTTATATATATTCAGATATATAAAATTTAAAAACTTGGATCATTTCAACCTCGTACAAAATTCCTTCGTACTTCAAACATTTTCAAAAACATTTTTCTTCCAGCAATAAATTCAACAAGGGAAGATTTATCTTATATAACAAAGTTATACAACTTTGTTTATTCAAAACAAATATTCAAATTTGATTACTCATCCCAATATCAATTCCATTCAAATCCGTACGATGTACACTTATCCTCCGTGCGCTATACCAATCTGATCGCTCACTCGATCACACAATTTCACTTCCGAACTAGTATCGTCCACCCGACTTCCTAGTGCGGACACAAATCTGGTTTCTTGATCAGAAAACGTCATTCTCCTTGCATAGCCATAACTATGATGGAGAATATCCAGAACCAATCAACAATCCATATCCAGGTTCGCCGTCGAAAATCGAGTGAAAAATCCCAACTCGGATTGATAACTATCTCGAAATTCTGTGCTCGAATCTGGATCAAATCACTATGCGAACAGAATAATATACGTACATCCTACGTATTTAACTTCATTGATTATTAGCTAAATCAATTTCCTTGCTATTCATATTCACTTAAATTTTCATTCACTTATCCACATTTACCTTAGCCCCCATTTGGATTATCACTTCAGTTCTCATCTTAGTTGGGTATTTTACTAATAACAGTTTGGACTCCGACCATTTATATTTGGAAAATAGCTTGAAAATTTTAAAATAGATAAGCAGTTGAAAAAAAAATTTATTAGTTTGCAAAATAACTGTAAAATAGTTAACTAATTGTAAAATAGTTGGAAAATAGCTAAAAAGTTTCAGAAATTTTAAATAATTGCAAAATAGTTGTAAAATAGAAATTAGTTTGTAACATAGTATTTAGTTTAGAAAACAGTTGAAAAATAGCTAAATAGCTCCAAAAATAATCGTAAAACAAGTATATAAAATAATTTGGTTTTAAAGAAAGAAAGGTTGTATATATTTAATAGCTTAGAAAAATAAGTTTATATCAAAACAATTTATATTGAAAATAGTCAAGAGTCAACTGTTCACTTCCCCAACAATTCAATTTAAATTGACCCAATTCCAATTCAAATAACTCCAAATTCCATTGGACTTGATTAATTCCCAATTCAAATTGAATCAATCTTGATTCCTTCCCCAATTTAAATCAAATTCTAGTTGATTTTAATCCAGTTCAATTTTAATTATAATTTCATATTATTCCAATCAATTTGAATTATTATTAATTGAACCCATTTCAAATTCAAATCATTTCAATATAATCCAATTTAATTTCTCATTTAAATTTTAAACTTATACATCTTCAATCACCAATCCAATTAATTCAAACCAAATTCAATTTTGAACTAATTCAATTTCAATATCAATTTTAAACCATCTCGAATTATTTAAATTCGAGTTAAATGCTCAAAGGTTGGTTTAACTTTTTAAACCAGATTAACTTTTATTCAAAGTTTTTAATCAATTTAACTTTCTGAGTTCAATTTTCAAAATTCCATTTTAAATTATCTTAACTTATGTATTTCAATGTTCAAATAAGAATTCAATACAATTTTATTTATTTTCAAAATTAAATTTATTATCCAATTTTATCTTCCAGTTTGAAGCCAGTTCTTAAATTAGTTTATTTTACAATTCAATTATTCAAATTTATTGTATTTATACAATTTCATTCTCAATTTAATGATTTTATTAACAACAGGATAATATCATCCAATTTATTTTAAGACGTCCATCCATTTTCAATTTTTAAATCTCAAACCCGTTTGAGATCACACACATTCCCGCTTCAAACTTCAAAATTCTTTCCCTCTTATAAGTTCAAAACTTATATCACTTTGAGTTTTTATATCACACTTCAGGGAAAAAAATCAAAACTCAACACCTTAGAGTTTATTTTAAATTATTTTAAATTATCCTTGATATCATGTATATCCATACATATATACATATTTATTTCTTGGCCCTCCCAGCCATGATTTAAAACTTTAAACCATCCTTGGTTTTAAATTCAAATCAAACTTCAAATAACCCATTGTTTTCAACAAGTCCCAGTTATCTAAATAATTCTTATTTATTATTTTTCATTACCTTGGAACAAATTTTCAAATTCTGGAACCAGATTTAGAATTTTAATTTCAATCCATTAAATTTTAATTTGGTTGTATTTTTATTTCTACTCAGTTTAATTCCAATTCAAGACTTCAATTTCAGTTTGAATCCATTTCAAACTTATCTTTATTTAATTTTAGTTTGGTTGTATTATATTACTTCTTAATTTAATTCTAATAATTTTACAACCAATCGCCTTAATATTTATTAGAAGGAAATATCGCTTTATATATCAAAAATCATTTAAAATCTTTTTATAAGAAAATAACAATACGCGCTCATATAGATATACTCAACTCATTCTAGAGTACTTTAGACTTTAGTTAATGAGAAATCCCTACCAGAGCCAAGGTTCTCACTTAACCTTCAGCTCTGGTACCAACTTTAACGACCCAAAATTTTCAAACCCGAAAATTCCAGATAGTTATGAAAAAGAAGAAAGAGATAGAAGAAGAAGAACAGAAACATCAACAACTCACATTCGCAGCGGATAAAATATAATAATAACTAATAACAGTTTACAAAAGAATATCATATCCGTCAATTACATTTAATATACATCAGAGTTTATACAGTCACTGCATATACAATTATCATGTCTCAGTTTAACAATAATATAATACAACGGAAATACTCTACACGTTCCTGACGTCCAGCTCGCCTCCTGAGCTCCAAAACGTACCTACCTAAAAATCTGTAATACTCGGTCTGACCCGAGCATTACATCCAAGTAACACCCGGGTCAGACTGGAAACCAGCATGAGTAAATCCATCTATCAAGTAATACAAAAGTATACAACTCATATAAACCCGGGTTACGTATATCAATTTACAACTTCATAAGCTGCTATAGACATCACTTATTTCATAAAGCAATTAAGTGCCATGACTTAGATTCTATAGTCCAATTCATTTTAAATCATTCCATTTCACCCTATTGATTTCACGTATCAATTTATAAAGAATCGAAGTGGTTTCGGGTATTAACTAATACCCTACTCCGGTCTCTTCGAATTCCATTCATCTTAACACATATTATCCAAGTGAAATGCAATTCAATTTTAAACAAAAGATGGCACCTTTACTTAGCAATTCCTCAATGATAAATAGCCACATTATCATTGCCCACCCACATACAACATATCACGAAACATTTCATATCAGGGTTTCAATCAATTCGGGGCATTTAATTATCATTTAATCATACATAAGCAAGATAAGTCAACCACACCATCTCGAATCAATTACCTTTAAGTCCTGCTTATTAATTTCAACCCAATTGATTAACCATGTCATAATCATTCATCTTAATTAATCTCCCATGATTAATTATTCTTTAATTACATTAAGATTATCATCAATATCTATTACTTTCATTAAGTAATTATACTTAACCAAACTCTATGAATGTTTATCCCAAATTAATCAATTAAATTTAATTAATTGCATCCACTAATCAGTCCCAATTACTCATAAACAGTAATTACTCCTCTGTAATTACTTACCCAAGTAATTACCCTTTAATACTTCCCGTTAAGAAATTCCTTTTAATTTATTACATTCTGTAATTATGAATTTCTTCACTAAACCTCATCAAGTATTCATATTTAATTACCCTTAAACCCAATTAATGAATCTTAATTGCAGATTATTTATTCTTTAACCATCAATTGATAACCCTTAATTATTGACTAACACATCTTAATTGCAAATTAAGTAGTCCTTAATCACCAGTTAATTAAATTGCTGAATTTACTTAACTAATCATTCGTTCATTAGCTTTAAGTAGTTAATTACGAATTTATTTATCAATTAATCATTAATTAATCCACACTCTAATTATAATTATAATTAAATTATTCTTAATTACACAAGATTATTATTATCAATCTTTAATTTCAAACTTATTAAATCTTAAACTATTTACTTAATCACCATTATAAATTAAATTCATTCTTACTTATCTTTCAATTTAAATTATCCAGTTTATGTTTTTAAAACCCTTCTTAATAAATTTTACATCAAGTCTTATCTTAAACCTTGTCAACAATGTTTACTTTCCTAATACTGAGTTTTGTTAACAAAAATAATATAAAAGTTTAGGCTTAACCCCCTTAAAATGGACCCGAATCAAACATGATAATTACTCGAGTAAGGCCCGAGTTTCCCAAGCCCTTTTCCCGCGTTCTTCTATCCTCTGCTCATGCTCTTCTTCCTATTCTACTCTTCCTTTCTCTTCTGTTTATTTCCTCTCTCTCTTTTTTTAACAACAGAACACGAAAAAGTAATCCACGCACAACCTACGCAAAACTAGAAGAAAACGTCCTAACATCTCGAGTATCACTCGAAACGACCAAAACTTGAAAACTGCCGACCTTCATGCCACCGTGCACGTGCACGTGCACCGACGCACCACCTACCTCCGGCCATCCTCCAGATCTCCCACAAGTCGACACTGACTTCGACATCAACCATGACCATCCAGATCGAAGAATCACGTCACCAAATCAATCGAGCAATCTGAAGCAACCCACTCTCAATCTTCCTTGACCAAGAAGATGTTTGCCACGACGATCTCGGCGACAGGGCCCCACGTCCTTCTGACATCAGCCTCATTATCAACCCACGCAACCATTCCCACACTCGCGGTCGAACACGACGCCTGGATTAAGCCGAGATCACTTCGCCACTACACATCACAGAATCTCCTCCCAAAACCCTATTTCACCCTATTCCGGCCACCACCGCCCAATATAAAATACAACCATATTTTTCCCTAACTCGACGTTCACCAATCAAGCTCCTTCCAAAGCCCCGACCTCCAAAATTTCACCAGTCGCCGGAATTTACTCCAGACCCAAAAACTGATCAACCCCAATTTGCAAGCCAAAAACTAAACTAAAATTCGTGACATGATTACTAAAATTCCTGGTTTGGTATTTCGAATTCAAATATATACTTAAATCTGAAAATTACATTGAGTAAATTTTGACCAAAATTAAGATTTCACTGTAAAACTTTAATTTCCAAACCAAAGATTGATTCTGAATTCCTGTAATTGTTTCTAGGTGAAATGTTACATGGTTACAAACAACTTTCATTCACAAACCACAAAATATATTAAGAAATCCAAACCTGTAGTTATCAACAGAGCCTATTTTTAAATCTACACAAACATTCAACAATCACACATATAACATGTCTCTGTTCCATCCAAAATTACAGGCTAACAAGATGGATTGTATTCGGATATCATGGACAAATTTTAAGTTTAAAGCTGTTTAAAAAAAACTTGTGTTTTCTCACCTGCAAGGTTTTGTTGAACAGAGAACCCTCTGATGATTTGAGACCCTATAGTTGAATCTGCCTTGTTGAACTTATTTGAGTTTGTGAAGTTCTCTTTTTTTTCACAGTTTTGCTTCTCAGGTTCACTAAATTTTCTAAGTTATTGTAAACGAACTAGTATATTATGGTGTGAATATATAGAAAGCTTTGAACAGCTGTAGGTTAAACAGGTACAAGTCTTACTTGTATTGACCAGGTTTGATCGGAGATGTTTTCTGCAAACTTGAAATGATATTGTACATTTCAGCTGAAAGGTTTTCTTGACAAAAAGTTGTGCTAATTTAATGCATATGTCCTCAAACTGGTTTTGCATCTAATTAATATTAGCCGATACTTAGATTTGGTGCAAAGATATTTTACGCTTTGTCTTCTTTGCATTGTTCAAGTGTATGTACAGGTTATGGAAATAGTTTATACACATATTTTTGTCAGGTTTTACATCACACTTGCAGGCAACTACTTGGTTTTGGCTATGAAGATATTTTGTATGAAGACGTTTGTTTTGTCAACCATCACCTTGAACGTAGATATGTGTATGAAGATACTTGTATATAAATATTCATTTCAGGTAGACTTTGGTCTTGTAGATAGAGATAATTTGTTTTATTACATCCTGGCTTAATTCATATACATATGTTTGAGTTATTTTATTTTATACTTTACTTACAATTTTCCGGTTTATGTTGTATGCTTGCTTATACATTTTAATTCTATTTGTATGTTAACTATCAATGTTTAAATTAGATTCATATGTTTGACTTACTTGTATTCATATTTCATATTGATAGGATTTGGTTTTATTTCAACATTATGATCTATATATAATATTTACCAAATGTAAACAAAGTAAAGTATTTTAATTCAATTATATAAGATAAGTTTTATTGTAAATATTATTGAGATATTTTATTCTAAATTTCCACTCTTTATTTAAATTAGATTAAATATTTATTAAAATAATAGGACCAAAATCCAGGGTCGTCACAATAGGTGTACATACTTGTGTGTACACTCGCCATGCTTTGTATTCCCCTCATGCAAGCCCGTAAAGCAGTACATGGGTGATATATCCGACCTCAGTTTTCTAAGTTAGGCATATGTAAATATTGTTAATATCAATAAAATTTTCAAATAAAGGGAGACTAAGCAGTTGAAATCCAAGCAATATTTTCACTTGTTTGATTTGAATTGTTATTCAAAAGAAATGAAAATACCACTTTGAAAAACTTTGATAATCAACTAAGGATCCATTTTATAGCTACATTATGTTGTCAACCGAAACAACTAGCCAAACTAGAGTATATTCGTTATGATAACTTAATTTCTGTTGAAAGTTTTGATGAGTAAAAAGTCTTAAATTTCTTGATAATGACCAAAACTTATATTTAACTTATCCGTGTCAATTTGAAAGTAAATTCTTCATTTGTAAATATTTCCTAAACTTGCATTCAAATCTTTGTAAATAAATCTTGCATTTAGGAATGTTTCATATTGCATTTGGATTTTGTGGGTAGTATCCGTTGAAAACCCTCATGAGACAACATTCGTTCTATTAGGGACACCCAGAAGTTTAATGGCTTGTTGCATACGCTCAATGCAATCTATTTGCTACGAAAACTAATTTATCTTAGTTTTAGTTTATTCGAGGATGAATAAAAAGATAAGTGTGGAGGTATTTGATGTGCACATAAATGTGCATATTTTTACTTTCATATTTAATCTACTTTTATTTAATAACTGAACATATTTAGGTGTTTTTACATGTTTAAAATCAAATTTCAAAAATGCTTTCAAGTCGTCATTCATACATTAATTTGAGGGTAAAACGGTAATTTTGTGCATACATTAATTTTAGAATATTTATATGCACGTTTTATTTTTATTTGTAGGAAATTTGATGAAAGATGGAAGAGGCTTCATGGAAATATGCATGCATAAGAGTTAGAAGCTAACGTACATAGAAGACTCCATCTACTCATTAACCATGATCTTCAATTAGGAGCTAATGTACATGTTAATGGAGATTAAAAGCACATGCACATTTAATGGAAGATTAATTACATGCTAATAGTGACTTTGTCGCCACACTTCCTCAAGGGTTAGGGTTTTAGGCATGTATAAATACCCATTATGTTTCATATAATGAAGCTCTTAGCATCACCTTCTAGTTAGTTTTAGTGGTAGCTACAAATTGTAAATATAAACTCTCTTTCTCTCTTTCATGATTTTATGCAAGTAGATTATATTTACATGTAATTTAGTTAGTTCTCTTTTTTCATTTGTTTTTTTTCTATGTTGCAATCTACATTTGTTGAAATGATAACAAATATGAGAAGCTAAACCCCTTCAATTTAGTGGTAATGAAGCTCTTTTAATCATGTAGAGTCAACATATTTGCTAATTTATGATCTTTTTTTATGCTTCATGGAATTTTGATGTGATTAAATTTTGTGGTTTTGCTTTGAATTTGATAGCTTATGTTGTTGACACCAAATAGGCTATGCTTAAACAAACATAAACACAAATTACCTCTTTATCTACATATGATTTTGGTAATGAAGTGGATTTTAGAATCAAAATTTGATGGTTTATATTACTAATCAATAATAAATAGATCACGCTTAGAATAGATTTTATTTTTAATTTCATTATCATTTTCATGAGAGTTAACAAGTGGTTTGGAGGGTGTGTTAAAGTTTGATGGTTTATGTTGGGCTAATTAATAGCACAAATAGACCATACTTATGATAACGCATCAAATAAATTCATTAATGACAAAAAAGAAAGATCATAATTTCACTATGTACATTTATGTGACGTGTGAATGAATTTGCCTCTAAATTGCATTCTACTCTCATATTTTTATCCACTTTTTTTTGTTAGTTATTTTTACATTTTTAAGCTTAGTCAAAACTTCAAACTCTTGGTTAATTTGATTGAGTATAATTTAAATCAATTCAATTCCTTGCGGATCAAACCGTACTCGCCACGTACTAAAATTATATGCTGTGCGCTAAAGGTTATTTTTATTACAATTTTTTGACAATTTTCTAGCTGATAGAAAAACCATTGATTCAACAATCAAAGCATCAAGGATGCTTGTGTATATCTCAAGAAGTTGAAAATTGATTATTGGGTGTATTTACTCTTATATGTGGATGACATGCTCATTGCTTCTAAGGATAATAATGAAATCAACAAGTTAAAACTAAGTTTGAAATCGGAGTTCGAAATGAAGGATCTTGGAGAAGCAAAGAGAATATTGGGTATAGAAATAGAAAGGGATCGAAAGCGTTTTTGAGTTAAAATTGACTCAAAAGGAGTATATAGAAAAAGTGCTTTGTCGGTTTAGCATGGAGAATGCAAAGGCATCAAATACACCTTTACTTTTGCATATGAAGCTTCGAGTAAGGGATCACATATCTAGGGTAAAGATAAGCTTATATGGCAAAGGTGCTATATGCTAGTGTGATTGGAAGTCTAATGTATGATATGGTGCGTACAAGGCCCAATATTGCAAATGTCGTTGAGATGGTTAGTTAGTTTATGGCTAATCCAAGGAAATTGCATTGGGAAACTGTGAAGCTTATATTGAGATACCTTAGAGGTATATCATCTCATGATCTTGTTTTGGTGATAGTGATGGGAAGAATTGCAAGTTGGTTGGTTATTGTGATTCTTGACTACGTCGGTTATAGGGATCGAAGAATATCAACTTCCAAATACGTCTTCTGAGACGACCCGACTTTCTACTTCCAGAAAATCGCATCATCTATTAAGAAAGAAAGGGATAGAAGAAGAAAAGAAAGAAGAGAAAGAAGAAACAACACTAGAATCTCAACAGCGGAACGAATAAATTATATTAATAACATAAGTATTTACATAATATACAATATCAATCAGAGATACACAGCATACACATCACATATACTAGACAGTTATAAACACCCGTCTAGTATTTACAACTTAATACAAACACAACACAGAGAACACACAGCGGAAAACTATATCTCTAACGCAGAAGCCTCCTGCTCCATTTCTCCTCCTTTATTCGTCAAAGCCAACCTGTATCCCTTGGCTACTCGTAAAAATTTGAGTATCCAAGAGTTTACGAAAATAAAGATAAACTCCGGGTCAGACATGGATCTGGTGTGAGTAACAGGTTAAGGTTGCTTAACTTTAAAAACTTTTTGTAAAGAAAGGTATCACGTAAGACTTCCCACACATAAACATGGAAAAGTTTTTACCTTACGTTAACCAAAACATTTGATAGGAAATCCGGTGATATTATAATAGTGTCTAGGGTTTTCAAGTAAATAAGAAATAGCCGAAATTGTTACATCTATTAAATTCCAGCTACTAGCCACAAAAGTGGGTAATACAATCAAAACCGTTGGCACTTATTGGATTTTGGATTCCATACAATGGCAGGGCTACTGGGGTACCGCCCGTCACAGTACGTGGCTTAGATCACTGTACCGAGGAGCCACCCTAACTCCCCAACAACACAAGGCCGAAACCATTCCTTACTGAACAGTCCCGAACAAGACAACCCCGTAGTTGTTTGCAACCAACTGCCCATACAGCTGAATATAAAGGGACTTCTAGACAGGGGTAAATCTCACTCTCAAGTGGGGGTTACCCACGAAGCCTTGTTGCACCTCTCCTGTTTTAGCCATTCCCGGTTGATGAGGCTTGAGGCTACGATTACCTTTAGAGAACACATCTCTTAAAATGCTCATCGTCCACCTGACGATGTTCTGAAAGCATTCAATCCATACAAGTTCGTTTCGGGTTCGAACGAAACCCAAGGCATTATCTTGTTACACTCATTTTGGAATCACCCTCAGAGTTAACGATGATAACCCTTGCACTCTGAATCTTCATCTTCACTTGAGATTCACGACCTATCGTTAATTTGGATCGATGTGGTTTTCGGATATACAAATATGGAAACCCGATCCCGGTCTCATCGAAATCCAAAACGTGTCTTTTAGGTCCAAGTTGTTTTAAGTGTTTCAAACAATTCAATTCAATATTATCTATATACGCACAGATAGATAATTCACAACATCACAATAGATAATCAATATTATCATCACAACAGATAATCTATATTATCAGCCCAAACAGATAATTCATATTATCAATCTCAAATGCAACCATAGCATCCATATCACACCATATCACTTATCTCATATCTGAGATCTTAACTACTCAGGGTAATCAGTATTAAACAACATTCACAAGCAATGACTTATTAATCCATTCTATAATTAATTTAAAATGAATTAAATTAATTACTTCTTCCTTAATTAATTTAAAATGAATTAAATTAATTACTCATCCATATAAATCTTGCTTACATATCCCTTAATTAATTACAAATCAATCAATTAATTACCCTCAAATAAATTACCCTAATTAATCATCTTGATTAATTATTCTTTAATTACATTCAAGTAATTAACCTCCATTTAATTTCACAAATTAATTAATCCAAACCAAATTCAGTAATTAACCTGTAATTGCTTCATTAATTAATTAATTATAATTAATTACATTAATCCTTAATTAATTACATTAATTAATTCCTTCATTGATTAATTGTTCTTATTAATCAATCCTTAATTACATCATTAATTATTTAAATTAATGATCCCAAATTATTTCTATTCATAATTACCCTATTTAAATTAATTAATTAATTATCAATTATCCATATTGATTAATCACTCTTGACTAATCATATTAAGTAATTAACTTAATCAATTTCATCTCTTAATTATCTTTAAATAACTCAATTATCAAAACCTAAATTAATTACACTAAGTAATTAATTATTAATTACTTACTTAAGTAATTATTCTGCATACTAATTACATATTAATTACACAAAGTAATTGAATTCCAAAACTCCTCCATTATCTAAGTATTCTTCAATTAAATTACATCAAGTAATTTATCTTCTTAATTACTTCACTAAGTAATTATTCATTTTTATTAACATTGGTAATTACTTCTCAAATCAACCAGTGATTAATTTAAATTAATTAAACTTAATTAACCAACTTAATTAATCAAAATAAAATTAATTAATTACAATTAGTAATTAGTTTCCTTAATTACTTTCGTTAAGTAATTACACTTAAACAATTCTCAAATGATTATCTTTAAATTAATTAATGCAATTAATCATTAAAATTAATCACATTAATTAATTATAAAATAATATTAAGTTAATGACCTTCATTAACCAATAACAAAACTTTAATTACTTTTCTAAACTAATTAAATTTAATCAATATTAATCCTTAATTTATTTATAAAACTCATTAATTTATCTCTAATTATTAAATTAATCAAGTGTTAATTAAAAACTTAATAAATTATTAATTACCTGATTAATAAATTCAAATCATTAATTAAATTAAATCAAATCTTATTTAATTAATGATTTCTAAATCACAATTTAATCAATCTTAATTAACTTACTAATCCTTTTAATTAATTAAATAAAACCCTTAATTATTTAATTAATTAACCCAAATTTTTAATTAATTAAATTAATTAATTACAAAATTTAACTACCTTAATCAATTAATGAATTATAAATCATTAAGTTCTAATTAACTTAATATAAATATAAATCACATTAATGATTAAATCATCATTAGCAAAATATTTTAAAAACAACTTGCTTTTAAAATTTCATCTAAATTCCATTTTAAATTAAGATGAAATCAAGTTTAAACTTAAACAAGGTTTAAGTATTTAAAACCCTTTTATTTCATATTAAAGAATTACTTAAGGTAAATTTAAAAAAAACAGTTTAACCCATTATCAATTTAAATAAATTTAAATTATACTTTAAATATATTCAAGTGATTTTGAAACATTTAAATTCAAAATCTTACTTCATTTCAAACTAGAATTCAAATTATGTTTCAGATTCAGATTTAAAAATTTAAATTTAAAATCCTGTTTTAAATTTCATTTCAGATTTATAAAAACACATGTAATAAATACTAAAATATTCAAACTTGATTATAACATTAGAATTTATAAACTTATTTCCTTTTCAAATTCTAAGATTCAAATTCAAATTTGAATTCAGGTTTACCATTCAGATTTTTAAACTTAAATCTAAAATCATGTTTTAAATTTCATTTTTTTTCCAGATTTATAAGACATTTTATATAAAAACTGTACAGGTTTAAGTTGTTAACCATTTCATCTTTTATAAAATTATTTATTTTCAAAAACCAAAATTCAAATTCATTTTGAATTCATAGTTTAAACTTGCTTTGTTTTCTCTCATTTAAATATAGTTTAAATTTTTGAAAACCTGAAACAGTCAGGTTTCCTGAAAACAAAACCTGCAACTATAACATACTCGAGTCCTACCCCTATTTACTTCGAGACACCTCACACTTGACTTCGGTAAAATACTGAAATGACTCGAGTATTCACTCGAGTACCATACCCTTACCAATATTCCCAGTTCATCAGAAAATATGAGCACCGTGCACATGCATGGTGGCTCTGACATTCACTGGTCAACTCCGGCAGTGTCAACACACCAGAAAACACCCCCTCGCAACATCACGATCACCAAACTTATCCCATTCACCCACAAAGTCAAAACTAGCCTCTCTTCAAAACCTGGAAACACGGTGCCTCCAAAACCTCAAACCTGTCAACGATGATTTCTTCCCCCTCCGACCATCGTTTGAGTTGAAACCTCGGTCACAACCTCGTCATGGTTCCACCTACACTTTTCCAAATCTGCTTCACACTCGAACAACTAAAAAGTCAGAAAAGATCGAATTTCTAAATTTGTTTAAAACTAGGGTTACAGAACAATTACCCCACACCTTTGCTAATCCAAAAACTTATTCCCCAATTTGATAATTTTTGTGAAATTCCTATTTACTCTTTTACAAACAGAAGAAACTTCAAACCCCCAAAATTCCAAAATCAACAGAATTTCCCAAATTCACCTATTCGAGATAAAAGTGAACTGCCCCCAAAATCTTAAGCTATAAATTGTGTTTTCTGATTTAAAAATCATGTTTTCATATATGGTTTCAAATTAAAATCTTAATTTACTGAATTAAGGAATTTAAGTTTTTAAACAAAATCATGTTTCCAGGTCATTTTGATTTCCAGAGAAGGTTTTGAATTAAATTTTCCCTATTTAAATTTTTTTTCTTAGATTTATTTTCAACAAACAATTTTGTTTGTAACTTAAATCATAACAATGGCAAGATCCAGAGATAGGGGTATAAATTAAAAATAAAAACTGAGTTTAAACTAGAAGCAGAGGGTCAAAGATATTAGCAAACATGCACACATCTCATCCCAATATCTACAGATAATTCATAGATATATATACAGAAACTTACTTCTCACAAGTCATACTCATCACAGAAATAAATCATGCAACCATGTTAAACTTAAATTATTTAACAAAAATGTTACTCACCTTAAATCTGAAGAACAGAGCAGTTTATAAATCTTGAAAAGCTTGAACTTTAAAAATTTAGTTGCTCCTTTTTATTTACTAAGCTGATGATTAATTTCCAGAGGTGCAATGCAGTTGATCTTCAGGTTGTAAAAAAAGAAAAAGAAATGCAGATTGAACTACAGGCCTGAATTTTAGAGATGAAATGCAGGTTTGTTTCTTTGTTACAGGTTTGGTTTGCAATTTAAATTTTGAGGAGTGAAAATTCTTAGATTTTCTTTGAGGCAATTTTGGGTTTTCAGATTTTTCTTTTTTGTTTTCAACTAGCTTTTGATTTTTAAAAGAGAATGAAGGGAAATGAAAAATAGTTAAGGGTTGAAATTAGTTGAATTAAAATAAAAGAAAGATATAAAACATAATGACACTTGTCATGTTGCTTTATTTTTAAATAAACACATGTAGCTTAGATTACTAAATAGGTTACACTTGTCTTTTATATAATTTTGTTATATTTTTAAATGTTAATGAAGAATTTTTCTTAATTTATTTTATACTTATATGAATATATATGAATTTCTTATTTAAAGAAAAAAATGTAAATAAAACAAATTATAAACTAAAACTTATGCAAATATTTTTAAGAATCTATTAATTTGAAATCCAAATAAAATTCCAAATTCAAATTGATCCTTTGAATTTCAAATTAAAATCAATTTATTCAATTTAAAATGAAATTTTCATTTTCTTATTTTAATTTCTTTTTATATTTATTGGAAAATAATACATTTATTAATATGGCTTGAAAATAACAATTTAACAAATTTTAAATGATTTATAAAGAGATTATAAATCACTTTTATTAATAAATAAATTTAAACCATATGCTATTTTGTATTTTAAACTTATATATAATATTTCCAAATCATATTTATTAAATAATATTTAAAAAGAAATAAAACAAACTTTTTATTTTAAATTTAAAAATTAAGCCAAGATAAACTTTTAAACAAATCTAACATTTATTTTAAATATTTACAAACCATATAATTATTAACTTAAATAGATTTTTAAAAGCTTAATATTAATTTAAAACATAATTCCCAATTACTAAATATATTATTAGAATTTAAAAACAAAACTTCATTTATTTATTAAATTCCAAAACAAAGGTTATCTATAATATATATATATACACAAATATATATACATTATAATTAAAAACATTTATTTTAGCTTTTAAAAGATAAATCACAAATTAAATATTTATTTAATCTGATTATTAAACCAGATCATATTTTATTGATCAATATTATCAAATCAATTTAATTTTATATAAAGATTATTAAATTGATATTGTCAAAATTTTCGGGATATCACATTCCTTCCCCCTTAAAAGAATTTCGTCCCCGAAATTTAAAACATTCGTAATTTAATAATCTATCTAAGATTATTAATTTTAAAGCACAAGCATATATCAAACATATGCTAACAACCATAGAAATCAATTCATTCAATCAAACAAAATTAACTATCCAGACAAAATTCTGGATAGAGTTTCCTCGAGTTTCCCAAGTAAACATCGGGTTACTCGCTCTATAAAACCCAAACAATGAACATTACTAAGCTACAAAGCTCCTACTCATCTAGATCTACAACCCAATAAGATATCAGACTACAGACAAGTCTGACTCCGCAACCAAGTCTCCCAGAACAGCAGATTCCAAAGCCAGAAATAGATCATACACGTACTTCCTCAGAGATACGTGAAACACATCGAATTCCAGTTGTCCAAACTGGCAATTTAATCCAGAAAATTAAACACTTATCCAAAACAGAACTCCGAAGAAATCCAAAACATCTCGGAGCTAGCTTTCCCAACCTTACCAAAATTTATAGCTCCAAAAAACTGAGACAACTTATCCAAAATCAGATCTCCGACTTCAGATCCACAAAATCCTTTGGACGATCTTGAGCTGCCTACTTACTACCTGATCAGCCCAATCCTTGCTGATGTCTCAAGTAACAAATTGGACCAAACTCAATCCACCAGAATGATCCTCCACGATCAACCAAGATCAAGAACAAACTCCACTCACAACCATCAGAAGAAAACAAACTTCTCATATCCGGAAAAGAAAAGCAGATGCACTTCTAAACTGCTTCCGCTGCACAACTCTAATCTGGAGTAGAAAAGAATGCTGATGAAGAACACAAGCACATATAGACAACAAAACCAAGAAGATCTCTAATAACCCATAGAAAACTCAGAAGTTCCTCAAATCCTGAGTTGCTTCAACAAACTCCATCTCAAGGAACCAACCTTCAACTAGTTGAACCACCGGAACCACACTCGGAATCCTGGTCGATAAGAAAACTAAATCTCTAGATGCAGACAACCTCTTACTTCCCTGAAAACATCCAGAAAAATCTCCAACAATCCAAGAGAATACTCAATCATCGCAAGTCATTTTTGCGATCAGTCCAAACTAAAATCCAAAGAAAACCGTTCTCTCTTTACCCATCAGAACAAATTATGTTGGTCTAGCCAATCCATCTAAGAAATGGATTCTACTCTACTGCTTCTGAACTCCATTTCCAGAAAACTGTTAAGCCAGAAAACTCTGCCGACACGTAGAACACTCCGAGCTTCACTGCTGACACCAATGCCAAAGAATTCCCAATCCAAAGTTCTTCGAAAAACTCGGACTTCAAATCAAACAAAAACATCCTGCTGAACTTAGCCACAACACCGATGCAGACCTACTTCCTTAAAATTGTTTCAAAGAAATTATCTTCGGAAACATCCATAGTCACTGCATCTCATCACGCAGCTACTAATTCCTAAAATATCAAGATACCATCACTCGCTTTTGCTCAGCCAACAGATCCAAACCCTACTCATCCAACTTTAAATATGAACTCCGAACCTTAACAGGTTACCTTTAGAGATCAAAGAAGTCCATACTTTACTGCAAAGTTCACTTGGGACGGTATTAGGTCTACAGTCTCGATAGATACACTTCCAACCTCAAACATAGAAACTCCAACCAATGGTAGTCGCGTTACACACACCACTACCTTAATCTACCTTTATAACCTATATTGGAAAACCCGAACAGATAACCCAATAGAGAGGTAGAAATATATATAAATATATTAAAAATTACAATTACGCTCTCTCAAGATAGACACCACTCTAGAGCCTAGGTATTCACTCAACCTAATGCTCTGATACCAACTGAGACGACCCGACTTTCTACTCCCAGAAAATCGCATCATCTATTAAGAAAGAAAGGGATAGAAGAAGAAAAGAAAGAAGAGAAAGAAGAAACAACACTAGAATCTCAACAACGGAACGAATAAATTATATTAATAACATAAGTATTTACATAATATACAATATCAATCGTAGATACACAACATACACATCACATATACTAGACAGTTATAAACACCTGTCTAGTATTTACAACTTAATACAAACACAACACAGAGAACACACAGCGGAAAATTATATCTCTAATCCAGAAGCCTCCTGCTCCATTGCCCCTCCATTATTCGTCAAATCCAACCAGAATCCCTTGGCTACTCGTAAAAATTTGAGTACCCAAGAGTTTAAGAAAACAAAGATAAACTCCGGATCAGACAAGGATTTGGTGTGAGTAACAGGTTAAGGTTGCTTAACTTTAAAAACTTTTTGAAAAGAAAGGTATCACGTAAGACTTCCCATACATAAACATGAAAAAGCTTTTACCGTACGTTAACCAAAACATTTGATAGGAAATCCGGTAATATTATAATAGTGTCTAGGGTTTTCAAGTAAATAAGAAATAGCCGAAATTGTTACATCTATTAAATTCCAGCTACTAGCCACAAAAGTGGGTAATACAATCAAAACCATTGGCACTTATTGGATTTTGGATTCCATACAATGGCAGGGCTACTGGGGTACCGCCCGTCACAGTACGTGGCCTAGATCACCGTACCGAGGAGCCACCCTAACTCTCCTGCAACACAAGGCCGGAACCATTCCTTGTTGAACAGTCCCGGACAAGACAACCCCGCAGTTGTTTGCAACCAACTGCCCACACAGCCGAATATAAAGGGACTTCTAGACAGGGGTAAATCTCACTCTCAAGTGGGGGTTACCCAAGAAGCCTTGCCGCACCTCCCCTGTTTCAGCCATTCCCGGTTGATGAGGCTTGAGGCTACGATTACCTTTAGAGAACACATCTTTTAGAATGCTCATTGTCCACCTGACGATGTTCTGAAAGCATTCAATCCATACAAGTTCGTTCCGGGTTCGAACGAAACCCAAGGCATTATCTCGTTACACTCATTTTGGAATCACCCTCAGAGTTAACGACGATAACCCTTGCACTCTGAATCTTCATGTTCACTTGAGATTCACGACCTATCGTTAATTTGGATCGATGTGGTTTTCGGATATCCAAATATGGAAACCCAATCCCGGTCTCATCGAAATCCAAAACGTGTCTTTTAGGTCCAAGTTGTTTTAAATGTTTAAAATAATTCAATTCAATATTATCTGTATACACACAGATAGATAATTCACAACATAACAATAGATAATCAATATTATATCACAACAGATAATCTATATTATCAGCCCAAACAGATAATTCATATTATCAATCTCAAATGCAACCATAGCATCCATATCACACCATATCACTTATCTCATATCTGAGATCTTAACTACTAAGGGTAATCGGTATTAAACAACATTCACAAGCAATGACTTATTAATCCATTCTATAATTAATTTAAAATGAATTAAATTAATTACTTCTTCCTTAATTAATTTAAAATGAATTAAATTAATTACTCATCCATATAAATCTTGCTTATATATCCCTTAATTAATTACAAATCAATCAATTAATTACCCTCAAATAAATTACCCTAATTAATCATCTTGATTAATTATTCTTTAATTACATTCAAGTAATTAACCTCCATTTAATTTCACAAATTAATTAATCCAAACCAAATTCAGTAATTAACCTGTAATTACTTCATTAATTAATTAATTATAATTAATTACATTAATCCTTAATTAATTACATTAATTAATTCCTTCATTGATTAATTGTTCTTATTAATCAATCCTTAATTGCATCATTAATTATTTAAATTATTGATCCCAAATTATTTCTATTCATAATTACCCTATTTAAATTAATTAATTAATTATCAATTATCCATATTGATTAATCACTCTTGATTAATCATATTAAGTAATTAACTTAATCAATTTCATCTCTTAATTATCTTTAAATAACTCAATTATCAAAACCTAAATTAATTACACTAAGTAATTAATTATTAATAACTTACTTAAGTAATTATTCTGCATACTAATTACATATTAATTACACAAAGTAATTGAATTCCAAAACTCCTCCATTATCCAAGTATTCTTCAATTAAATCACATCAAGTAATTTATCTTCTTAGTTACTTCACTAAGTAATTATTCATTTTTATTTACATTGGTAATTACTTCTCAAATCAACCAGTGATTAATTTAAATTAATTAAACCTAATTAACTAACTTAATTAATCAAAATAAAATTAATTAATTACAATTTGTAATTAATTTCCTTAATTACTTTCGTTAAGTAATTACACTTAAACAATTCTCAAATGATTATCTTTAAATTAATTAATACAATTAATCATTAAAATTAATCACATTAATTAATTAAAAAATAATATTAAGTTAATGACCTTCATTAGCCAATAACAAAACTTTAATTACTTTTCTAAAGTAATTAACTGAATTAATCAATATTAATCCATAATTTATTTATAAAACTCATTAATTTATCTCTAATTATTAAATTGATCAAGTGTTAATTAAAAACTTAATTAATTATTAATTACCTGATTAATAAATTTAAATCATTAATTAAACTAAATCAAATCTTATTTAATTAATGATTTCTAAATCACAATTTAATCAATCTTAATTAACTTACTAATCCTTTTAATTAATTAAATAAAACCCTTAATTATTTAATTAATTAACCCAAATTTTTAATTAATTAAATTAATTAATTACAAAACTTAATGAATTATAAATCATTAAGTTCTAATTAACTTAATATAAATATAAATCACATTAATGATTAAATCATCATTAGCAAAATATTTTGAAAACTTGTTCTTCGACTGTAATGACATAAAGCATGTATGGCAGCTTGTTAAGGCAAAGCTCTGCAGGAATGAAACTTCTCATGACAACTGGGATGAGTGGAATATAATACATGCGAGAACAGGGTACATACGAAAAGAGAAGAGATTATATCTTGCAGTTTTGAAAAGCTTCATAGCTGTGGTTTGGAAGGAACGGAACACTAGGGTGTTTGAACCTAACAACGCTAAATCTGAAACAATGTTTAAGCTTTGGGTGATGCATGAGATCAAGAATACACTGAGTATGCTCTCTTTCCCCATTGATCCAGGCATTTATCATTCATTCTAAGAGTGCTTTTTTTTCTTGTTTTAGTTTCCAGTTTTTTGTAGTGCTTTGTATACCTCTTATTCTATGAGCTTGCTCATTGTTGTCTCTGTTGTAATCATCTTGGTGCTGCAATAAAATGGTCGAGGCCCATCCAACCCCGTCGGCCTTGCAAAAAAATATATTTTGAAAACAACTTGCTTTTAAAATTTCATCTAAATTCCATATTAAATTAAGATGAAATCAAGTTTAAACTTAAACAAGGTTTAAGTATTTAAAACCCTTTTATTTCATATTAAAGAACTACTTAAGGTAAAAAAATTTAAAAAAAGTTTAACCCATAATCGATTTAAATAAATTTAATTATACTTTATATATATTCAAGTGATTTTGAAACATTTAAATTCAAAATCTTACTTCATTTCAAACTAGAATTCAAATTATGTTTCAGATTCAGATTTAAAAATTTAAATTTATAATCCTATTTTAAATTTCATTTCAGATTTATAAAAACACATGTTATAAATACTAAAATATTCAAACTTGATTATAACATTCGAATTTATAAACTTATTTTCTTTTCAAATTCTAAGATTCAAATTTGAATTCAGGTTTACCATTCAGATTTTTAAACTTAAATTTAAAATCATGTTTTAAATTTCATTTTTTTTCCAAATTTATAAGACACTTTATATAAAAACTGTACAGGTTTAAGTTGTTAACCATTTCATCTTTTATAAAATTATTTATTTTCAAAAACCAAAATTCAAAATCATTTTGAATTCATAGTTTAAACTTGCTTTGTTTTCTTTTATTTAAATTTAGTTTAAATTTTTGAAAACCTGAAACAGTCAGGTTTCCTGAAAACAAAACCTGCAACTATAACATACTCGAGTCCTACCCCTATTTACTTCGAGACACCTCACACTTGACTTCGGTAAAATACTGAAATGACTCGAGTATTCACTCGAGTACCATACCCTCACCAATATTCCCAGTTCATCAGAAAATATGAGCACCGTGCACATGCACGGTGGCTCTGACCATCACTGGTCAACTCCAGCAGCGTCAACACACAAGAAAACACCCCCTCGAAACATCACGATCATCAAACTTATCTCATTCACCCAAAAAATCAAAACCAGCCTCTCTTCAAAACCTGGAAACACGGTGCCTCCAAAGCCTCAAACCTGCCAACGACGAGTTCTTCCCCCTCCGACCATCGTTTGACTTGAAACCTCGGTCACAACCTCGTCATGGTTCCACTTACACTTTCCCAAATCTGCTTCACACTCGAACAACTAAAAAGTCAGAAATGATCGAATTTCTAAATTTGTTTAAAACTAGGGTTACAGAACAATTTCTCCACACCTCTGCTAATCCAAAAATTTATTCCCCAATTTGATAATTTTTTGTGAAATGCTTGTTCACTCTTTTACAAACAGAAGAAGCTTCAAACCCCCAAAATTCCAAAATCAACATAATTTCCCAAATTCACCTATTCCAGATAAAAGTGAACAGCCCCCGAAATCTTAAGCTATAAATTACGTTTTCTGATTTAAAAATCATGTTTTCATATGTGGTTTCAAATTACAATCTTAATTTACCGAATTAAGGAATTTAAGTTTTTAAACAAAATCGTGTTTCCAGGTCGTTTTGATTTCCAGAGAAGGTTTTGAATTAAATTTTCCCTATTTAAATTTTTATTCTTAGATTTATGTTCAACAAACAATTTTGTTTGTAACTTAAATCATAACTACGGCAAGATCCAGAGATAGGGGAATAAATTAAAAACAAAAACTGAGTTTAAACTAGAAGCACGGGGCCAAAGTTATTAGCAAACATGCACACATCTCATCCCAATATCTACAGATAATTCATAGATATATATACAGAAACTTACTTGTCACAAGTCATACTCATCACAGAAATAAATCATGCAACCATGTTAAACTTAAATTATTTAACAAAAATGTTACTCACCTTGAATCTGAAGAACAGAGCAATTTATAAATCTTGAAAAGCTTGAATTTTAAAAATTTATTTGCTCCTTTTTATTTACTAAGCTGATGATTATTTTCCAGAGGTGCAATGCAGTTGATCTTCAGGTTGTAAAAAAAAAAAATGCAGATTGAACTACAGGCCTGAATTACAGAGATGAAATGCAGGTTTGTTTCTTTGTTACAGGTTTGGTTTGCAATTTAAATTTTGAGGAGTGAAAATTCTTAGATTTTGCTTTGAGGCAAATTTGAGTTTTCCGATTTTTCTTCTTTGTTTTCAACTAGCTTTTGATTTTTAAAAGAGAACGAAGGGAAATGAAAAATGTTTAAGGGTTCAAATTAGTTGAATTAAAATAAAAGAAAGATATAAAACATAATGACACTTGTCATGTTGCTTTGTTTTTAAATAAACACATGTAGCTTAGATTACTAAATAGGTTACACTTGTCTTTTATATAATTTTGTTATATTTTTAAATGTTAATGAAGAATTTTTCTTAATTTATTTTATACTTATATGAATATATATGAATTTCTTATTTAGAGAAAAAAATGTAAATAAAACAAATTATAAACTAAAACTTATTCAAATATTTTTAAGAATCTATTAATTTGAAATCCAAGTAAAATTCCAAATTCAAATTGATCCTTTGAATTTCAAATTAAAATCAATTTATTCAATTTAAAATGAAAATTTCATTTTCTTATTTTAATTTCTTTTTATATTTATTGGAAAATAATACGTTTATTAATATGGCTTGAAAATAACAATTTAACAAATTTTAAATGATTTATAAAGAGATTATAAATCACTTTTATTAATAAATAAATTTAAACCATATGCTATTTTGTATTTTAAACTTATATATAATATTTCCAAATCATATTTATTAAATAATATTTAAAAAGAAATAAAACAAACTTTTTATTTTAAATTTAAAAATTAAGCTAAGATAAACTTTTAAACAAATCTAACATTTATTTTAATATTTACAAACCATATAATTATTAATTTAAATAGATTTTTAAAAGCTTAATATTAATTTAAACATGATTCCCAATTACTAAATATATTATTAGAATTTAAAAACAAAACTTCATTTATTTATTAAATTCCAAAACAAAGATTATCTATAATATATATAAAAATATATATACATTATAATTAAAAACATTTATTTTAGCTTTTAAAAGATAAATCACAAATTAAATATTTATTTAATCTGATTATTAAACCAGATCATATTTTATTGATCAATATTATCAAATCAATTTAATTTTATATAAAGATTATTAAATTGATATTGTCAAAATTTTCGGGATATCACATCTTCACACTTGGTGGTACAACCATAAGTTGGAGATTGAGATTGCGGACCGTAATTGCTTTATCCAGTATGGAGGCGGAGTTGGTGGCCGTGGTGGAGGCGACAAAGGAGGTACTTTACTTGTGGCGATTGTTGTGTGACTTGGAACACGAGCATGATAGTGTCGATGTTCAATGTGATAGCCAGAGTGCTATTCACTTGGCGGAGAATTTGGCGTTTAGCTCATAGACTAAGCATATTGAATTATGGAAGTCATTTCTAGTAGCCGTGGATAAAGATAAGCAAGTATATCTTTGGAAAGTGCACACAAAGGATAATGCAGTGGATATGTTCACCAAGGCATTGCCGGCTGGAAAGTTCGAGCATTGCTTGAATTTGATTCGCTTGTTGAAGTGCTAGGTGCCACGGGGTGGCATGGTTGAGAGAGAAGCTTAGTTATAGATGATAAAGAGTATCAATGAGAGATTATGATTCTATCTTCTTGGTGAGTGCTACTTTACACTCCTTAGCACTAGTCTTTGGTGAGACGGTTTAGGATTTGGATGTTTTCAACAATTCGTTAGCAGGCGAGGTTTTTGCTTGAGCTCGTTGATGGAGTGCAATGGGCGGTGGATTTGCCGGTGCTCATTGGGAAAGCATTCATGTTTGGTTGAAGGTAGAAGTGGTGATAGTTGGTGCTATCGGTTGTTGATGATGATATGATACCATTGGAGTTGGAGATGGATATAGTGTCGAGGTGGAGTGTTGAATTTTGGTGACACTGTATGGAGAATTGAAGAAGTCGAAAGTAGCTTTAAAAGGTAAAAACGGTTCATAAATCGGAACTCGAATGAGGAAGATATGGTGAAGTAAGTGGATGTTATGGCCAGCACCAGGCGATAGACGTTTGTCATAAAGTGATAGACGTCCGTGATAGCAGGACTTGGAGCCCAAGACTTGGGACATATGTTTGTCACTTTGGGACAGACGTTTATGGTTTTAGGAAGTGTTTTCCTGAAATATATGACAGACGTCTTTCATAAAGTGAAAGATGTTTGTGACTTTTTCAGCCTATTTTCAACCCAGGTTCTGGTGCCAAGATTTGTGATATTCCAAGGGGCAATTCTAAAATTTTACGTAGGTTTTCTACTCTCCTATATAAGCTATTTTCAAGATTCAAAGACGGAAGAAGATTAAGGGTTTAATCAAGGGTTTTAGCCTCCACTAATTAGGGTTTATCTAAACATAATTTCCTTCAATTTTCTTCTCTACAAATCAATTCTATCAGAATTTTGACCATCGTAATCAATCTCTTGTATTCTTCTCATTGGTATTAATAAAGGCTCTCTCCCAAAGTGGATGTACACTAACAAGATGTTAGTGGAATCACTATAAATCGGTATGAGATATATTTTATCGTTATTGCTTTGATTTTATATTGCTTGTGTGGAGATTGTGATTGGTATTGGATTGGATTGAGTTTTGGATGGAGATATTGACTGGTTGTTTTTGCACTTCTTACCGCGATCTCATTTTCGTTGTGCTTTGGGGTTTTGATTTGAGTGGTCTCGAGTTAGAATTTCCACAACGATATTACCTATTACTTTAATCCTCTCAACATTTTATGTCGACTCAGTTGCATTTCCGTTGTTGAAGTTTAGATAGATGCTTCAATCCACTAGGTAATTAATTATTTATTTGTTGATTACATCTATTGTAAGTGATAATAATGAACATATGGAAAACTCATTGCTTACTGAATTAAAGACAAAAGGCCATGGAATACTAAAATGCAACTTTCCATTTAAAATGCGTTTCTTTTTTCTTTTTTACGTATTTGTCCTAAAGGTTATATATTTATATTTCATGTACTTTGTGGTTCTAAATTGTATCTGTGAAGTTACTTAAATACAAATTCTCTTGGTAGAATATCATAAATAATATATTATGCTTTTAATTGTGTTTCGATCTATAATAGAAGATAAAAGGAAATAGAAGAAAGAAGCAGATTAACAGTGCTTGGTATGTGAATATATATTGGGTTTCGCCTTTTGTACAACTCATCTCCTTACCATCCCTACTATTTTTGTTGATTTTCTTCTCTGCGAAGTTATTTACAGTTAGTAGCTTTCATAGATAAATATAAAAGATAAAAGTTGTAATAGCTAAGGTATTGAAAAGCTTGGTGGTTGAAATGGTGAAAATGACACTATCTGTAACAACCCTGTATTTTCTGATTATTTTTAATTGTATATTTTAATTATTTTAAATTGAATTCCTGATTTAAAAACTTTATTTTATTTATTAAAATGAATACATTTTGTTATTTTAAATATAAATTTTGATTTCAATGTAAATTATAATTTCAAACATGTATAAATTGAATATTTTCCAAAAAAAAGTGAATTTTGGTCAAAATGGTCAAACTTTGACTTTTAAATTTAAATTTTAAAATTTTGAATTTTTGAATTTTATCTTTTATTATGAAAATAAATTAAATTTCAAGAATACTTCTTTTTTTCGTTGAAATCTGATTTATATTGTGAAAGTTATACTTTTTGCAATATTGTGTGTAAATTATTTTATTTAACAAAATTGTTTATTTTAAATTATATAAATAATATTATTTTTTAAATTTGTGTATATACGTATATATAACATTTTATGTATTCATTTTTATTTTTAAAACATTTTTAAAATGTTGTTATAATTTTCCAATGTTCATTGTATTTTGTTTACAATTTTTAAATGTTAGTTTCAATATATTAGCTATTTTCTTAATTATTTTCTATTTTTCCTTAAATTATATTTTTATTTTATTTTTTCATTTTATTTTGTTCAGTTTTATTTTTATTTTACTGAACTTTATTTTTTTTATTTTGAATTAAAAGGAAATGGAAATACAAAGAGGCAAAACCTTTCATTTTCTAGTGACCTTTCATTTGCTTACCTCTTCCTTTTCCTGGTGACCTTCCACTTTCCCTTACCTTCAGCCGTGCATTTCTACGTGATATTCACGTGAAAAAAACTTCCCACTTCATCTCCATTCACGGCTATTTCCATTTGAAAGGAAAAAAAAAATGAACAATGGCTTCCAATCTTCCTTTTTTTTCTCCTTTTCCCTTGATTTTTTGCCTTGATCTTCTCTTGTTTGCTCGGCCATATCCCCTCATCCCTCCACCGACCACCACCACCACTTCCTTCCCCACAACCTCCACGGCCTGACTCTTTCTCCTCTGACTAGCAAGTGTCGTGACCATCCCATGAACAAAACTCCACAAAAATGTGTGCAAAACCCCTCTAAAACAATGCTAGCCAAGCCAATACTCCACCTACCTTTCACATATTGCCTTGCCGCCTCCTATTGCTCCACCACCACCATGATACCACCTCTGGCCACCCACCTATCCACTTTCCAGACCTAAATCATGCAAGTGCCGAGCCCACTTTCCCTTTGGCCGAGCCAAAATGTTGACCAAACTCCACTATTTAGCCTTGTTCTCTTGTATACTTCATGTTATAACTCCTACCATCATCTCCACTTGTAGTCGCACTTATATGATGCCATAACCCAAGCTTTATCACCTTAATAGCTGAGAATATGAACCCTATGGCCAAGCAATTGGAGTGGTTGAAGCAAGGTCTAATCTGTCTTGTTCATTATTGCTTCGTATTTCAATTTGTTTCTATATTGTTTTGTGTTAAACATATTCATATGTTATATTGCATTGTCTTGTTTTGGTTGTTGTGACAAGATGATATCTTGGCTCTCTCCACTCATCTGAATCACTAGTCGTGTTGTACCGTGCATTTCGTGCATTTGGAATCGTTTTGTGTGTCGTAGTGGTCTTCAGCTTGAAAAGGTGAGTCTTTCTCACTCCGACATTTGTACTTATGAAATAGTAAATGGATGACAAGTGTTTAGTAATTAAAATGTTATGCAAGTTAATGATGATTATATGTTATGTTATTCCATGTTATTACCATGTTAACTCTGATAATTATCACCTGACATCTGATATTTGACATTATATTGTGATATTGACATTGTTTATGTTGTATACGTATATGTTCACACTGCAACTTCCCTGTTAGAATAGATCACTATGGGTTGAAATGATACATACCCGAACGGACATTAGAATAGGGAAAAATCATTAAGGGCGGAAATGATAGACCTTAGCGGTTTTTATTTATTTTATTTACTTGGGATTGCGGGTTTGAAATGATAAAACCCGGTTTTCTTTTTAAATTGCGGATTGAAATGATATATATCCGTATCACTTGACTTAGGTTAGAAAATTATATACAGATCCCGTGGCATATTTTTAAATGATTTTTATTAAAAATGTATTTTTAGAAGTATGAATTTGATTTAAAATATATATTTTATGGTTTGAAGAAAGTTAAAAAACTAAATTTTGAATTTGTGAATTTAAATATGTAAATTTGAAGTATATGTGATTTTTGACTTTAAATTTTATTTTAAAAATGTAAGTAAATAATGGAAATTAAATTTAAAATTTTGAAATGATATTTGAAGTAAAATGTTAAGTTTTATTAAATTTGTAAGTTAATAAACAGTGAATTTTGACTTAACAAATGAAAGTGAGTTTTAATTGGATATTTAATTATAAAATTTTGTTGTGATAAATCATATGTTAAAATTATTTAAATGTGAAATTTTGAAGTCTAGAAATATGATTTATAAGTTTAAAATTTGCTAAAATTGAAGTTTTATTATTTTTGAAAAGTTATAATAAAATCTGGAATTTTATTGATAGCATTTCTAAAAATGCTGTAGTTTTATGACAGCGCTTTAAAATGCTGTTGTTTTGAACTTAACTATGTTTGAAATAACTAAATGTCTATTACGGCATTTTACGAATGCCATTATCCTTGAACTAAACTATTTTGGAAACTGTAAGCTATGATAGCACTTGATAGATGCCGTCATGCTATAATTTGACAATGTTTTGAATTGTTATAGATTTTAACACTGTTTGAGTTATATTTTGAAAGTATTAAATGATTTAACTTTTGGAATTGATTATTTGTGAAATATAAGGAGTTTTGAATATAAATTTAATATTTAAATTTAAATTTTTAAGGATTCAAAATTGAATTGAATTTTGAATAAGGTTTACTTGGTTATGTGTTAAATGAAATGAAATGTAATGAGATAAATGAATTTTTGAATGGAATTTTGAGATGTATTTTGAAATGATATTTGAAATAGTAAAAGAAAGACATATTTGATTTTTAAAATGATATTTAAAATTTGAATATTTGAAATTGAATTCAAATAATGATTTGATAATGAGGTTTTGAAGGATATGATATTTTAATGATTTTGAAATGGTTTTTTTTATGATATAATCTTTATTTGATAAAGAATGTGAATTTGGAATGGTATTGAATTTTGATAAATGGATATTTGAAGTTATATTTGTATGAATAATATTGGATTTATGAAATGAATATTTCAAAACTAAGTAATAATGAAGTCAAATTTAGGATATGTGAAATTATAGAATTTAGTTTTGAAATGCGGGATATTTAAGCTTTGAAATATATTAAAAATTGAATAGTTTAATTTGTGGATCAAATCTATATTTGAAATTAATATGATTTGAAATGGTTGTTGGGAAATTTAATTGAAACTGGTGGTTTGAATTGAATTAAGTTGAAAATTGGATATTTGGGATTAATTGAATGAATTGTAAAATGTAAAGAATTAAAGAAATGTTTCATGATTTCAAATGTATGATTTTGAAATGTTATGATTTTCAAAGTGTAATTATTTCAAGCATTTTTGGTTTCGAAAGATTTAAACTTTAAAAGTATTATGATTTTGAAATGAATATATGTTTGAAATGTTTTTGGTTTCGAAGTATAAACTATTTTGATTGAATAAATAGTTTTGAAATAAAAATGATTTTGGTTTCGAAGTATAAACTATTTTGATTGAACAAATAGTTTTGATATAGAAATGATTTTGGTTTCGAAGTATAAAGTATTTTGATTGAATAAATAGTTTTGAAATAAAATGGTTTTGGTTTCGAAGTATAAACTATTTTGAAAGAAATATAGTTTGAAATGAAATGATTTGATCTTTTTGAAGTATAAACTATTTTGAAATGACCACGGCGTTATAATAACGTTTGGTTGTTAAAGAGACCGAGATCAGAAGTTGTCATACTCTCTGCCAACTCCGAAAACCACTTTTAACAACCGTGTACGCGGTGGAGATTCCAAAATGAAGTAGGATGGTGGCGACGTTCTTGAGGTATATTACGTGGACCCAACTCCCGTGATTTGGCATAAGGTGGCTCAAACAGGAGCGATCTCGGGCCAAGTGAGGTCATTCCTCCGATCAAACACGTTCCTTCGATACTATACTCCTACTTGTGATTAATTAGATGGTCATCCTCTGATTTTGATATGGAAGTGTGTTTCGAGGTGGGCGTATGTGGCTGCTGCATTATCACCAGCCCGTGTGCGTAATTGGTATATCTACCCTGGCATTGCCTTGTGTGCCGTGTCACCTACCATACCGAGCCTTTACTACGAGTTTGTTTTTCTCCCGTAGCCCGTATGGTATCCTCTGATAGTTTTGCGATCTGGAGATATCATGATATTAGATGGACTACTTGGACTATTATGTGTGAAGGGTGATATGGGTAAGCCCGGAACGCTATTTTAAAGTAAGCTTATTTTACTGTAGACATTATTATAATAGCGCAATATTACCACATAGTAAATAGTTTGACGGATCCTTGGAGTATGGGCGATCCCAAGCATCCTTTAAGTTACTGATGCATTTTGTTACTGTCCACTTGAGTTGATTTACAGTTCATAAGTATTTATGTCCTGACTCGAGTGTTTTGTGTTTTGCTTTACACTCGAGTCAGATTGAGTGATTCAGCATTCAAGACTCACCTTCGGAGTTGGAGCTTTTCTTGAAGATCCAGCCATATATTCTGCTTTCAGTATTCAGTGATTTCAGTGATCTATTTTGATTTGTACCTGATGTATCTTGTTACTCTTCTGTTGTATTTTGTTTAACTCTTATGTGTCTTATTATTATATAGTAGCTTCATGAACTACTATCCGTTTTACTTCCGCTGCATTATTATTCACTCTGTGTCTGTGGTATGTGACTATTTATTTACTGTATATTTTGAGATTTGCCTAATTTTATTTACGACGCGGTATTTTGAGCAATTCAAGTCCGACATGTGCGGATGTGAATGGTTGAAAATATCGGGTTGTTACACTTGGTATCAGAGCTTTGGTAGCTCTAGGCAAAACTCAGTATATAAGGTAAATGTATTTACAGAATCACTTTCATTCGAGTTTAATTCTCTTCCTTTTTGACTCGATTCCTTTGAATTTTGGAACGTTCCCTGTGGTTCCAAAATTCATTTCGTGTCCCTCACTATTCATTTTCTTTTGATTTTGGAGTATCCAATAACTCCACTTCGAAGGATCTTTATAATGAGTCGGCAGTCCGACCAATCTCAAATTATTTGTAAAGGAGTGAAACTCCTTTACAATAGCATCGATTCACCAAGGATTTTATATCCTCGGTTTAGATGCTAGTATCTCTTATTAACCCAGACTCTATCTCTTGAGATAGAATGTTGATTTACCCAAGAAATCCACATCGATCTTATCCTTTAAGTCACGGTTGACCCAGTTAAGGTTGCCCGCGATTTATATAAGCTTATCCATCTTCCTATTCTATTATTTAATCATATTATCTCTGTTTTCAACTTATCTTCAAATCATTCTTGAAGTGTATTTGTAACTAATATTTAAAAATGTTTTATATATTGTGTTGTTTTTGAGTTGTTGATGTTGATTTGGGTTTCTGATCGATTCGTCTGATCAACGCTATCGATAAGATTTCTAAAACACTTGAACAGAGCAAACTGGCACAATAAGGTTTTTTTTCTTCAAATTTAGTAATGAAATAATTTTGTAACTATATTATAAACCTTTTTTTGGATTTTATTGAATTGGTTGTTAAGAAATAATATTTGATTTTATATACCATTATCTCTTGTTTCATACATAAATAATTGAATTATAAACATGGTTATAAATTTATTTGGAAATTTAAAATAAATTTAAACAAGAATTTGAGAATTTAATTTCCGATGGATTTCAAACCTTGTATTTAAAGTTTTAAAAGGATATATCATTTAAAGTATTTTCGAATAGAAATTTGTTTCCAAAAGAATTTTAAAGTTTAAAACTAGTGCTCTTCCCTTTGTCGCTGGAAAATAATTTCGGTGATGACTGCAACATCATCGACATTCATTTTTGAGTTTCGAAGTGAAGAGACCGTTCTGTAGTCTTGCTACAGTTTTATTTTGGGAAATTTAATTGATTTGAATTTCTGAAATAAGACTGATTTATAACATATGCTGATATATGATTTAAATTTGAATGGATATATATAGTATATGTGCATTTATTTGTCTCTAAATAGTTTGGAATTTATCGGAAATTTAATTCCTAATTTTATCTCGAAAGATAATTTTTAAGTATAATCTCAATATTTGGATGAATATTTAAGCTTGAAATGATTGAATTGAAAATTTTATTTGTATAATACACAATTTTATTCCAACATAACTTACCTAAATTATACAGAAGTTGAATATGTAATTGGATAATATACAATATAAAAAGGGATTTTTATAAATAAAATTTGAGTGGTTATAATAAATATTATATACTTAAATTTTAGTTATAAAAAGATTAACAAATGTAAATAGAAAAAGGGGTAATGGAATAATTTACAATATAAAATGATGTTAAAGGAACTAAGAACAAATTAAAGCAGTTATAATAAGCGTAAATATATTTAACATAGGTGATAAAATATATTGAGAGGAATAAATTTAATTTTAATTAGGATAAGGAAGAATTAAATTTATTAAGTATATTTTGAGTATAATAAATGATTTTTCCAAATCCATGATTTTAGAAATTGTTAATTTAAGATAATTAGATGATAAGGTAATGAAATTTGAGATAGTTAAGATTTATTTAACTTATGTAAAATTAATTTCCAATTTAAGTCGAAATTTTCATGGTTCCAAATTTATTATCTTATTTTTGTTTTTCAAACTATCTTCTGGTTGTCCTTATTTCCCTTATCTTGCTACAGAATGGGAGGCTATTGCTTATAGCAGTCTGTTTAGAAATCTTCCTGTAATCATTAATAATCTTTGGTACTCATCTTAGAATCTGAGCACTGCTTGCCATCCATAGACCGTCGGTCAAGCGGAAAGGGTGAATCGGATTCTAAAGGATCTTTTTCGTGCTTGTGTGCTTTATTCCATCTCCACTTTGTTAAACTTACCTATAACAATAGTTATCAGGTATAATTTCAATCTTCTTGTCATCTTCTCTTAATCCTATTTCATTCTATTTTTTTCTGTGCTTTCCCGTACCTTATTCCTTTTCGGGGACGAAAAGTTTTGAGTGGGGGAGAGTGTAACAACCCTGTAGTTTCTGATTATTTTTAATTGTATATTTTAATTATTTTAAATTGAATTCCTGATTTAAAAACTTTATTTTATTTATTAAAACGAATAAAATTTGTTATTTTAAATATAAATTTTGATTTTAATGTAAATTATAATTTCAAACATGTATAAATTGAATATTTCCAAAAAAGTGAATTTTGGTCAAAATGGTCAAACTTTGACTTTTAAATTTAAATTTTAAATATTTAAATTTTATCCTTTATTATGAAAATAAATTAAATTTCAAGAATACTGCTTTTCGTTTCGTTGAAATCCGATTTATATTGCGAAAGTTATACTTTTTACAATATTGTGTGTAAATTATTTTATTTAACAAAATTGTTTATTTTAAATTATATAAATAATATTTTTGTTTGTTTTAATTTGCGTATATATGTATATATGACATTTTATGTATTTATTTTTATTTTTAAAACATTTTCAAAGTGTTGTTATAATTTTCTAATGTTCATTGTATTTTGTTTACAATTTTTAAATGCTAGTTTCAATATATTAGCTATTTTTTTTAATTATTTTCTATTTTTCCTTAAATTATATTTTATTTTCTTTTTTCATTTTATTTTGTTTAGTTTTATTTTTATTTTACTGAACTTTGTTTTTGTTTATTTTGAATTAAAAGGAAATGGAAATACAAAGAGGCAAAACCTTTCATTTTTTAGTGACATTTCATTTGCTTGCCTCTTCCTTTTCCCCGTGACCTTCCACTTTCCCTTACCTTTAGCCGTGCATTTCTATGTGATATACATGTGAAAAAAACTTCCCACCTCATCTCCATTCACGGCTATTTCCATTTGAGAGGAAACGAGCAATGGCTTCCATTTTTTGTTCTTTTTTTCTCCTTTTCCCTTGATTTTTTGCCTTGATCTTCTCTTGTTTGCTCGGCCATATCCCCTCATCTCCTCCACCGACCACCACCACCACTTCCTTCCCTACATTCTCCATAGCCTGACCTCTTTCTCCTCTGACTAGCAAGTGCCGTGACCATCCCATGAACAAAACTCCACGAAAATGTGTGCAAAACCCCTCCAAAACAATGCTAGCCAAGCCTATACTCCACCTACCTTTCACATATTGCCTTGGTTGCCTCCTATTGCTCCACCACCACCATGATACCACCTCTGGCCACCCACCTACCCACTGTCCAGACCTGAACCATGCAAGTGCCGAGCCCACTTGCCCTTTGGCCGAGCCAAAATGTTGACCAAACTCCACTATTTAGCCTTGTTCTCTTGTATACTTCATGTTATAACTCCTGCCATCATCTCCACTTGTAGCCGCACCTATATGATGCCATAACCCGAGCTTTAGCACCTTCATAGCTGAGCATATGAATTCTATGGCCAAGAAATTGGAGTGGTTGAAGCAAAGTCTAATCTATCTTGTTCATTATTGCTTCGTATTTCAATTTGTTCCTATATCGTTTTATGTTAAACATATTCATATGTTATATTGCATTGTCTTGTTTTGGTTGTTGTGACAAGATGATATCTTGGCTCTCTCCACTCATCTGAATCACTAGTCGTGATGTACCGTGCTTATCGTGCCTTTGGAATCGTTTTGTGTGTCGTAGTGGTCTTCAGCTTGAAAAGGTGAGTCTTTCTCACTCCGACATTTCTACTTATGAAATAGTAAATGGATGACAAGTGTTTAGTAATTAAAATGTTATACAAGTTAATGATGATTATATGTTATGTTATTCCATGTTATTACCATGTTAACTCTGATAATTATCACCTGACATCTGATATTTGACATTATATTGTGATATTGACATTGTTTATGTTGTATACGTATATGTTCACACTGCAAGTTCCCTGTTAGAATAGAATCACTATGGGTTGAAATGATACATACCCGAACGGATATTAGAATAGGGAAAAATCGTTATGGGTTGAAATGATAGGCTTGAGCAGTTTTTATTTATTTTATTTACTTGAGATTGCGGGTTTGAAATGATAGAACCCGGGTTTTCTTTTTAAACTACGGATTGAAATGATATATATCTGTATCACTTGACATAGGTGAGAAAATTATATACAGACCCCGTGGTATATTTTTAAATGATTTTTATTAAAATATGTATTTTTAAAAGCATGAATTTTGATTTAAAAATATATATATTATGGTTTTAAGAAAGTTAAAAAACTAAGTTTTGAATTTGTGAATTTAAGTATGTAAATTTGAAGTATATGTGATTTTTGACTTTAAATTTTATTTTAAAAATGTAAGTAAATAATGGAAATTATATTTGAAGTAAAATGTTAAGTTTTATTATATTTGTAAGTTAATAAATAGTGAATTTTGACTTAACAAATGAAAGTGTGTTTTAATTGGATATTTAATTATAAAATTTTGTTGTGATAAATCATATGTTAAAATTATTTAAACATGAAATTTTAAAGTCTAAAAATATGATTTATAAGTTTAAAATTTTCTAAGATTGAAGTTTTATTGTTTTTGAAAAGTTATAATAAAATCTGGAATTTTATTGATAGCATTTCTAAAAATGCTGTAGTTTTATGGCAGCACTTTAAAATGTTGTTGTTATGAACTTAACTATGTTTGAAATAACTAAATATCTATTACGGCATTTTATAAATGCCGTTATCCTTGAACTAAACTATTTTGGAAACTATAAGCTATGATAGCACTTTATAAATGTCGTCGTTGCTATAATTTGACAATGTTTTGAAATGTTATAGATTTTAATACTATTTGAGTTATATTTTAAAAGTGTTAAATGATTTAACTTTTGGAATTAATTATTTGTGAAATATAAGGAGTTTTAAATATATATTTAATATTTAAATTTGAATTTTTAACGATTTAAAATTGAATTAAATTTTGAATAAGGTTTACTTGGTTATGTGTTAAATGGAATGAGATAAATGAATTTTTAAATGGAATTTTGAAATGATATTTGAAATAATAAATGAAAGACATATTTGATTTTTAAAATGATATTTAAAATTTGAATATTTGAAATTGAATTCAAATAATGATTTGATAATGAGGTTTTGAAGGATATGATATTTTAATGATTTTGAAATGGTTTTTTTATGATATAATCTTTATTTGATAAAGAATGTGAATTTGGAATGGTATTAAATTTTGATAAATGGATATTTGAAGTTATATTTGTATGAATAATATTGGATTTATGAAATGAATATTTCAAAACTAAGTAATAATGAAGTTAAATTTGGGATATATGAAATTATAGAATTAGTTTTGAAATGCAGGATATTAAAGCTTTGAAATGTATTAAAAATTGAATAGTTTAATTTGTGGATCAAGTCTATATTTGAAATTGATATGATTTGAAATGGTTGTTGGAAAATTTAATTGAAACTGATGGTTTGAATTGAATTAAGTTGAAAATTGGAATTTTGGGATTAATTGAATGAATTGTAAAATGTAATGAATTAAAGGAATGTTTCATGATTTCAAATGTATGATTTTGAAATGTTATGATTTTCAAAGTGTAATTGGTTCAAGTATTTTTGGTTTCGAAAGAGTTATACTTTGAAAGTATTATGATTTTGAAATGAATATATGTTTGAAATGTTTTTGGTTTCGAAGTATAAACTATTTTGATTGAATAAATAGTTTGTGAAATGAAAATGATTTTGGTTTCGAAGTATATACTATTTTGATTGAATAAATAGTTTTGAAATAAAAATGAATTTGGTTTTGAAGTATAAACTATTTTGATTGAGTAAATAGTTTTGAAATAAAAATGGTTTTGGTTTTGAAGTATAAAATATTTTGAAAGGAATATAGTTTGAAATGAAATGATTTGATCTTTTTGAAGTATAAACTATTTTGAAATGACCACGGCGTTATAATAATGTTTGGTTGTTAAAGAGACCGGGATCGAAAGTTGTTATACTCTCTACCAACTCTGAAAACCACTTTAACAACCATGTACGCGGTGGAGATTCCAAAATGATTTAGGATGGTGGAGACGTTCTTGAGGTATATTACGTGGACCCAACTCCCGTGAGTTGACATAAGTTGGCTAAAACAGGAGCGATCTCGGGCCAAGTGAGGTCATTTCTTCGATCGGATACATTCCTTCGATACTATACTCTTACTTGTGATTGATTAGATGGCCATCCTCCAAGTTTGATATGGGAGTGTGTTCCGAGGTGGGCGTATGTGGCTGCTGCGTTACCACCAGTCCGTGTGCGTAATTGGTATATCTATCCTGACATTGCCTTGTGTGCCGTGTCACCTACCATACCGAGCCTTTACTACGAGTTTGTTTTTCTCCCGTAGCCCGTGTGGTATCCTCTGATAGTTTCCCAATCCGGAGATATCATGATATTGGATGGACTACTGAGACTATTATGTGTGAAGGATGATATATGTAAGCCCGAAACGCTATTTTAAAGTAAGTTTATTTTACTGTAGACATTATTATAATAGCGCAATATTACCACGTAGTAAATAGTTTGACGGATCCTTGGAGGATGGACGATCCCAAGCATCCTTTAAGTTACTGATGCATTTTATTAATGTTCACTTGAGTTGATTTATAGTTCATAAGTATTTATGTTCTGACTCGAGTGATTTGTGTTTTGCTTTACGCTCGAGTCAGATTGAGTGATTCAGCATTCAAGGCTCACCTTCGGAGTTGGAGCTTTCCTTGAAGATCCAGTCATATATTCCGCTTTCAGTATTCAGTGATTTCAGTGATCTATTCTGATTTGTACCTGATGCATCTTGTTACTCTTCTGTTGTATTTTGTTTAACTCTTATGTATCTTATTATTATATAGTAGCTTCATGAACTACTATCTCTTTTACTTCTGCTGCATTATTATTCACTATGTGTCTGTGATTTGTGACTATTTATTTACTGTATATTTTGAGATTTGCCAAATTTATTTACAACGCGGTATTTTGAGCAATTCAAGTCCGACATGTGCAGATGCGAATGATTGAAAATATCGGGTTGTTACACTATCGAGGTCGTGCACAGTTTCGGCTTTTGTCTAATAAATTATATGTATGACATTCATCTACCGATATTTATTAACAGTTAAATATTTCTGTATATATTTACGACTGTATTTATATGTATTTTTGCAATAAGGAAAAATTAGATTGTAGATTTCTTCGTGCACTACTGCTTTATTTAATCTCATATTATGACACTCCAAATTATAGAGTGTAATAAAGCGAATATCAAATTCGAGTCAAAATCAATGAATGATTGTTAAGATTATTCTTGACTATTTACGAAATACCAAAGGATTGTTTATAAACATAAAGAACTACTTATGAAAAAACGTTAGGACTCGAACTTCATAAAAGACATCGAATATAGTAAGTCAATATTAAATTCATATATGGCTATAATAATGGATCTTTAGGTTAGAAAGGTTCCAAATTAGAGGTTGTGAAAGATTCAACTACGAAGCCTAAGCATGTTTCCTTTATTTAGCGCCTTAATGAAAGTTGTATGTATGCGCAAAATTATGAGAAAGTCAGGAATGGTTTCCACCACTAAGAATCTAGTAATGTATTATGAAAACAATGGTGCAATATAGATTGCAATACGACAGACAACTTAATAAGAGATCAAGGTATCTTTTGCGAAATTACCACGTGATGAAATTGTTCGTCCATGATAAATATTATTAAAAAAGTAATACAAATACTAATATTACTGATCTACTCACTAAGGTCATTTCTCAGCATAGTCTAGGATAACTAATCGATAGTGTGGTTACGAGTCACCATAATTGGCTTCAACTGTAAGTTGTAGATTGATACAATTAAAGACGTTTCATAGGAGCAATTATGCAATTTGATTATATATCTTAACTCTTATAGCAAATCTTGTTTGAAACAAATTATGTTTTTGTTTTATTTTATATTATATATACTTTTATATTAGGATATGATAAATGTTTTAAAAACATTTAGCATATACAAATATAAAATTCTTATGAAAAATATTTAGTTGATTGTAGCGACGAATGTATTTGTATTCGTAACCATAATTATCGTGTACCAATAAACTCTTAATATTCATAGTTAAGATTAATCGAAAATTAAATATCGATACATATATTGAAACTAGTATACGCAGTGATGTTCACACGACCAAAGATGAATTGATCATCACCCATGGGAAGTATGGGTTTAATTGGTGTAGTTGGTTGGAAAAATTATAAAACGGCTCGTCATGAGGTTAAAAGTTAACAGAATATCTCAAGTGGCCCGAAATTGCTTGCACGAAAACGGCGACACCAACCTAGGGTTTTGAAGCGCATTATAGTAGAGGGTTTTCAAGCTCATTTTTCGTTCCAAATGGCTCCTGCCAGCAAAATAAAGCAAAAGAATGAAACTACCAAATCCAAACCTTCAAAGTTCCAATCCAAAATCGAACTCAAAAGGGATGCGAAGCAGTTCAAACCCAAACCCGTTATGGAGGAACCCAACACTCCAAGAGAGCGTCGGCTGGCTGCTAAGGTGAGGAAATTTTATGTTCGGTTGTATTTTTGGATGTTTGATTAATTTGTATAAGCTTTTATTTGAATATTTTGGCATTTGCTAGGAGTTGTCCGAGGAGAGGAAGAAGAAGAGGAAGCCAAACTATAATCTTGAGAAAGTAAGTCATGATTTATTTATATATTATGTGTGTTTATTTACATCGGAACATAACTTTACGGCATATAGTTTTGAAACGTTTTTTATAATTTTGAAGTATGTAGTGCTGTAGTACCAAATTTGTAGGTTACCGTGATTGATGAGTTATCCGTTTAGCCTCGCTTACAATAGGATAATTCACACTCATTGACAAGTCCCATTGAGTTGTTTTGGAGTTTTGTAAATACAAGCATTGCTTATTGCGTTGATCGAAGCAATTTAAAAGCAATGCTATGAATTTGGAGTCCTAATAGTAGAATTTGTGCAGGAGCTTGCTTCTTTGTGGGAAAAAATGAGGCGTGTCAATATTAGCAAGGAGGAGAGATCCAAGTATGCAGTTTGTTTGTTATATATGTTACAGTATTCTTAACTGCAGATTAATGTTATACTTTGATCAGGCTGGTAACTGAAGCTCTTCGGAAGATGAATGGGAAATTTTTGGAGATTGCTAGTTCACATGTTTCTGCGCGTGTTCTTCAGGTGAGTTTTCATTATGTTCAGTGAATTTTCCCAAGAGAATTGACCTGACCCATTTTTATGTCATCTCTATTGTTTGCATTGACTATTTTCACAATGCTATATGATTAATTTTGACACACCGGTTATAATTTTCAGACATGTATAAAATACGGTTCAAAAGCAGAAAAGGAGACTGTTTTTGCAGCATTACAGCCTCATCTTCTTATACTTTCGCGAAAGAAGTATGCAGTGCATCTGGTAAATAAACTATTAGATAATGGTAAGCACCTGCATCTTACGTTAATGCTAATGTAAAGTGTAAAAATTTTAGATTCCAAAAGATGCCTAGTATGTGTTTGATGTGTTAATATGCTTTTGGCTTAATGAACAGCATCAGATAAACAATTGGAAGCTTTTATATCATCACTCCATGGGAATGTTTCTTCTCTTCTTCGTCATTCGGTAGGATCTGCAGGTATGTTCAACTATTGTACAGTCTGTAATCAATTATCACCTATGGTGCTTCAATTTCTGCAGACTCCAACATTTTTAGCTTCTTGAGGTAAACGATAGATCTACATATCAATTCACACATGGTATGGAACGAGTGTGTATATACGTGTGTGCTAAAAATGGTAACTGATGGGGTAACTCTATCTTTAGTTGATTTTTCATCTTAAATAACATATCCTTTATACAATTAGGTCAATATATGATGAGGAATAATAAATTTTCCTCAACATTTAATATGTTGTACTTCTGCAGTAAAAATTTAACCATCTTATACATTTGAAAATTTAGTCCTGTAGTCATTGATGTGAATTAATACCAGTTACTGATATGAGTTCGATATGCTAGAGTTATTTTAACAAAAAACTGAATTTGTTTTGAGCAACCGTTTAAATACATTTTGTTAACAGTGATTCCAAAAATCATTCGTTGTGAGGTCTGTAGAATAAATGGTATCATTTCTTGTAAGAAAAAAACTTTGATAGGGATGCATACAGAACACCCATTAATAAATTTCCTACCAAAATTGCTTAGTATTAATTCTACCTAACCATCAGCATTCAAGTGTTTAAATTGAACATGCAACTATGCATAATACAAAACATATGGAAAATTAGCTCATTTCTTCAGGTTCGTTTCTCACGCTGGTTAAATAATAAGGATATCAAATACATCACTGCTTTCCACATCACACTGGTGAGATATTGAGCAATATATTTGTTTGATGCTAATGGATCGAGTCTTTCATTACAGTTGTTGATCATGCATACCAATTGGCAAAAGGATCTCAGAAACATAGGCTTCTGATAGAAATGTACTCCACAGAGCTTCAGTTATTCAAAGACTTGACCCTAGTAAAGTCAGGAAGGCAAGTAAACTATTTTTTGCTTCATTTTGCCATTATGTGATGACAAAAGGGCTTATATTTCTGCCTTATCTCTTTTTTATATTTCGCAATTTGTATGATTAGCTAAATCTAAAGTTGGGTTTTCCTCTCTCACTCCACTCATCTACAATCAGTGTTTTACTATTATTATCATTCTAGGCGTGTTATTCGTCAGGCGAGCGAGACACTTAATCTGTTGAATTAATCTAAAAAACAATGCTCCAGTGCAACAACACAAACTTAACCGAATTTTCACTTAAAAGCTTTTACATTTATGACTTTCATGATTTAAAGGATGCAAGATTTGACAAACGTTGCCTCTATAATTGGACACATCAACTCTACCTCTAGTAAAAATCACCAGCTAACTATTCTCCTTGGTTAGCAGTAGCTACTCATTTCAATGTTGTTAACGGAATGTTTAGATCTCTATACTTAAGAAACTCCGGTACTTCTATAAGTTAGAAGTTTACAACCTTTCATATTGTTTGACGGTTATGAATAATACCTATTTGCGGCAAATGCATAAATCGTAGAAGGGAACCGACAGTTCGGTGTTCTTCACAAATGGGAGTATTTTGATATGGCTTCCCAGAATTGTGACCCTGAATGGTGATGATTTTGTGTGTGTTCATGGTTAGAATTAATCTTTTAATTCACGTGATGTTTCAGTTATGGTATCCTCATTCACATAGGGCATAAGCAAATTGTGAAAAGAAGATATATTGCAGTAAAAAGAATTATTTACTTATTTGTTCCTTTTTCCTTATAATCATTCTTCCGTATGATTGGTCTTGTGGTTCAAAACTGTTCGAGGAAATAAATTTGAGTGCACACTTGTTGAGAGAAAATTTGTGCAAGTTTAGAAGAGAGCATCAGTGCTTGCAACATTAAATGCTTATCTGACAAAATTCAGTTTTTCAGGTTGATAGACATTATTTCTAAACTTGGACTTCAAAGATCAGCAGTGTTACAATATATGACATCTGTAATACAACCAATTCTTGAGAAGGGGATTCTGGACTATTCAATCATTCACACTGTATTACTGGAATATTTTACAATAGCTGACAAGGTAATTTTGACTTTCTGAGTGTCTTTTTTCCCCTTGTACATGCTAACATAACTATAGCTGATTAAACTGATATTTGATGCTATAAATTTTCAAGTCCTCTGCGACAGATGTTATCCAACAACTTTTACCACTTCTCGTTCAAGAGTCTTCTGGCATGGAGGAGGGTATGCAAGCATCTAAGAAAAGGAAACACAAGAAACCAAGGACAAAAATTCCATTACTCGTTCGAATGGCTGGTTCAAGAGATGGTTTAAAACTTGGCATTATTTGTGTCAAGCACGGGAGTGCCAAGGTGATACTAGCTCTTTTTTTTTCCTTCTTTTCTTTTCTTGTTTTATTTAGATTTTTTTTGGTTTTTTCCAATATGCTGGGTCCCATCTCGAAGTCAATTTTTTTGTTCATATAGGAGCGAAAGAAGATCGTCAAAGGCATTAAGGATCATGTTAGAAACCTAGCTTTTGATCAATATGGTAGCATCGTGAGTGCTAACTTTCCACTCCCATAATGTCATGTTTTGCACTATATTTATTACGATAATCTGATTCAAAGTTATTTTTACTACTTTTACATTGTCATATTTTCACATTCCAGCTACTTACGTGCATCATCTCAGTGGTTGATGATACAAAGCTTGTATCAAAGGTCAGTTTTGAGTTTTACTCTGATATTATTTGGCGCATGTTACATTACCACATAATGCATATCCAAACTTATGTTATCTTATTTCCAGTTTGTTATTCGTGGGCTACAATCAGGAGTCAAGGAACTTATAACAAACCAAGTATACTTCCTTTTTGTGATAATAGCTGCTTATTTAATTTTGTTACTTTCTATATATAGTGTTTTTTTAATTCCTGAATTTGCTTTCAGTATGGGAGATTACCAATATTACAACTACTCCACCCACAATGCCCTCGCTATCTTGGTCAAGAAAATCTGAAATGCCTAGATATGTCGGTCGCTTCTCTATGTGAACAGGTTATTTTTCTAGTAGTATTCTTATTCTCAACTTTTATATTTATTGATTGGTCATATATGTTAAATTTGTGCATCGTTACCAGGATACTACTAGCGTATATGACACAACCAAGGATAATGAGAACACCGAAGTTTGTGAAAAGAACAAAAAATTTATTGTTGGTGGCAAAAAAGATGCTATTTTGAGAAGACGTGAACTGTTGATTGACAGTGGATTGGCTGAGGTAAATATAACATCATGATGCCTTAATGCGAACTATGTCAACATACTTTAATCAGGCTGAATCAAATCTTGGTCAATTCATCATAGGGAAACATTTGTATCCAGCTCTTATAAAAATTGACTGGGTGGTATATCTATATCGATTTTGTTCAACGCTTGAGATTTTTGCTCTTTTCAAACACAAATATATAGAAGCATTATTACTATCCTAATGCATTAACTTTGCATGATCAAATATCTCATGCTGCTCTTTGAGATGGATAAGAATATTAATCTACTCTAATTATTGGTTATTCGAGTTGAGATTATTAAAACAATTGCAGAAAGCGAAACTATGCTGACTATTTACTATTATTTGCAGTCTCTTATAGATACTTGCATCGAGAATGCCAGTGAGTTGCTCAAATCAAATTTTGGCAAGGAAGTGTTATTTGAGGTGTGATGTTTTTTTTTTTTTTTTTTTAATTTCTTAGTGCGTGCATGCGTTTTATGCGCAACACGAACATGTAATACTCCATTCTATCATGGCATTTACATACAAACATAAAGGTTTTTTAAATCCGATTCTGTAAATTAAAGGTGGCTGCTGGTGGAGAAAGTGATGTATTGCAATCAACTGACAAATTACAAGAGTTGCATAAAGCAATAGCATCTGTTGCTGTTCTTCCAAAAGAAGAAGAGGATGAACATATATTTGAAAACTTCCACTCAAGCAGAACTATCAGAAAGCTGATTCTCGAGTCTCCTACATTTGCAAAGACCTTGTGGAAAACAGCCTTGGAAGGAAAATGTGAAATGTGGGCTCAAGGCCACAGGTACTTTCCCAGTTTATATTTTTGTTTGTGCAATGTTTACTTTTTAATCCAAGATACTGGTATGTATGCTTAATAAATCCTAGTGTGATAAAGGTTTCGAGTAGCTAGTTTTTGGCATAATATTGCATAATAAACTAAAGGTTCTAGTTTTGCATATAGTTTCTAAGAAGGGAGCTTTTGTACATGAAAATAAAGAGTGAAATAAGTACAATAACAAATGCATGTGAAACAAAAATATGAAGAATGAATAGTTTTAGAAGTAGTATTTATTGGTATTGATAGTATATTTTTTTGGGAAAGTTGAAAGATATTTTTTTTTTATATACTGTTCTGGACTGAAATTTATACCCTTCACCTGATTTATGTATCAAAATTTTCAACCGAATGCAAACACTAGGTTTTTTCTCTCATAATAATGGAGAATCAAACCCGTGGCCTCATTTGAATACCGTATATATTTTAGGAATTTTGTAATAGGACTAACAAATTGCGAACATACTACAATTCTAGTAAATATTATCTTGATCCATCACAATGAGATATATGTAATTGCATTTTTATAGAATAACTTTTACATAACGATATATGATTATTAAATTTCAATTTTATATATCGTTTTAGTAAATATAATCTGAAAAATATAAAGAAAAGAGTTATTAACTTTTTGCTGAGATTTGGATTCAAACTTGCATATCACATCTTCCATTTGAAAATAAATATTAAATGCTAGTTTTTTATTCAAATCAGTATACAGTATACACACTAGTACTTCCTCATTTGCACACTAGTGCTTTTTTTTTTTGGGAAATTCACATAATACCTTAACTGCATTCCAACTGTTGGTAAATATGTGTGTAGCTATACAGTATACATACATGTATATGTACGTACGTACATATGTGCACGTTTCCATATCTCGTTTTTTTTGGGGTTATATTTTTTGTTTGCTTGTTTCAAATATTACCATCTATACAAGTGCACGCACACGTCCAAATCTGGTCTTTTTTGGTTTGCTTGTTTCAAATATTACCATGCATACATACAAGCAACTAAGTATACCAAACTCCATTTCTGTTTTAAAATTCTGTAGCAAGCTAAAAAGTTACTTCTTGTTGTTTATTGCAGTGGTAAGGTGGTTGCAGCTTTTCTAGAGTCAAACGATTCTGAAGTGAAATCTTTGGCTGAGTCTGAATTGCAGCCTTTGGTGGATAGGGGCACTTTGAAGATCCCTAATATAGAAGTTCCAAAGAAAGCAACTCAATGAGCTGCTTATTTATCATATCTATTTATAATACCGCTTGTGGAGGAAAGATGTTGCTCTCTTCAAATTGTTACCTTAAAAATAGTCCAGTGAAATTTTGTAGGGTCACAGCCTGTAACTTATGCGTTTAGATTTTTAGTATCATGTTCCAAAACGATCTTTTCTAGTTCATCAGAATATGTTCTCCCTTTGCTCAACTGTAATTGAAGGGTCTGTCCAGTTTGAAAAAAAACCACCTATTGCTTCAACTGTGTTCCCTTATTAGAAAGGGATTAAGCCACTGTCAAGGCAGGCAGGAGGCATACTAGGTATCACAAGATGCTTATAGTACTCTCCGGTATCGAATCCAAGTGATTCTGACTTCGCTGAGTAGAGAATGTTCTTCCCCTTTAGCTTAAGCTTAGTTTCAGGCTAATGCCTCAGATTTTGTTTTCATTGCCTATTTTGTTTTCTCATCTTCGTCTCCTAAGAGGATGGTTGTTGCAGCGAGACGTTTGTTACCTTACTAGGCTTCAAAGAAGCGGGTTTCTTCTTAGCTGTTTCTCTGGTTCACACCATGTGAGGCTTTACTTCGGCATTTTGAGAATTAGAGGAAGCTAGGTCTCATCTGATTCTTTCAATTGTGCCTTCGGTTAGGCCTTGCCCTGGCACTTGGTGAGAGGTACACTACAGCTGGAAGAGAGCCCCTCGAGTTCTATATGAGAAAGAGCCGAAAATGAGGTGGGCTGGTAGATCTACCTAAAAGGTTTCAAAATGCGGATTTCATTTTGACTTTCCAATGCCCATATATTGAATGCACTTATTTTGGCTTTTTGACTGTCTTGGAAGATATGAAAGATCTTCCTTCAAGCCGTACATGCGACTTTCATCGAATACGGTTTTCCATAGAATAATATATGTATCTATGAAATCGCGTATGGAATTTTGTTTACACTTTAAATTGAGTATCTGTTTTCCTCCTCTTCCTGCTAGGATCGAAATCCTGTATTTTGCGTGTCAATATGATTGAGTCCTTAAGTTTTTGAAATAACGTGATATAAAAAGAAGTGTTTCGAATCATTGTTGTTTAAATCGGACCTGTTTTGAAAAAGTGAAGGTGTTTTGAATTGTTTGTTGAGAGGCTTGAAATCCATATTATGCAAGGAGAAGCTTTAGGCCAATAGACAATAGCTGATGTCACTAGCCTGAACTTCTTTATCTACTTGAAAGCTGATGGGAGCACAGCTTTATGCAAGGCCCTATATTAGTAAAGAGTACTTGTATTAGCCTTTTTGGGTAAGCCTAGATGCAAGGTGCAGTCAAGCCTCTAGAATGACTCTCTCTCTTCCATTATGACTTCAAGACTGAAACCTGTGGCAATTTGGTATATTTTAAGAATATTAATAATTGCAAAAACTAACACCGGCATTGCATTTTAAGTGCAATATAATTTTTGGAAATTGTTAGTATTTGTAATTTAACACAGATTGGGGTACTGGATGATAAGCAGTGTAAATTATACCTTAGTGGGGAACGCGGTGATTGTGTAAAAGGACTTTATAACATGGCATAACATGTTATACATTTATGCTTTGATGTTATCGTTAGGTTATCTAATCACCTTGTCCAAATTTTGTTTTTCTGTACCCACTCAATAAGAAAACGATAAAGTTTGCAAAAAGATAAGATGGACTTCCCATTTTTTCTTGTGTTCTCAGAGCGTACGCTCAACATGATTTCATTAGGATGAAACACAACTGTATGGTTCCAAGTTGAGCATTCCTAAAAGTGGGAAGGAAGCTTTTCAAAAATGGCTGATATGACGAGTGTATCGATACACACTACTTCTCCAACAACATCTTAACTGTACGACTTACCTCATAGCTCTTTTTCACATTCGTCGTATATGATTCATGGCGACAATGATGCTGTTCAAGTTGTCAAAAATTGTGTTGTTCAAGACTAAGTTTAAGTCCATATCCTCATTGCAGTTTAGAATCCAACAAATTCACAGATTGAATCCTTTCCCACTCCTTGACATTTCCACACACATTGATTTTAACAGAAGTTTAACCACGAGTTCAATGTTACCACTAAAGTTAAACATATACATAAAGGGTAGTAATTAGTGTATATGTGTAATGTATCAAATCTATCTCTTTTCAGTGGTATATAATATCGTAGCATTCTCAACGGTGTTACACAAGGCTATTTTAATGCATTTTTGCACAAAATGAGCCGTAAAATTTTAGAAAACTTCAATTGTGCAACTCGCACTATTTCTCTCTACTCGTAAACATAAAATGTTCGTCAACACTCTACGATGCTTGTTGGCGTATGAACATCTAAAAAAATATAAATACAAATAATCATTAAAATTATGTGCATATAAATTCATGGTAGTTAAATTCTCCCTTTTTTAATGAAGGCATATATGAAATTCCAAGAAGGGAACAATGGAATTAAACGACTAGCAAGCAAAATGACATCATGTATATCAAATAAAACAACTAAAAAAATAAAGCATGATGGGCTAAAATACAACAATCACATCTAGGATACAAATAACTTAAATGCTCCCTACCATCTCCCCATATACAACCTGTAACATCCCATATCTAAAGGCCAAATGCCAAGCCTACAAATGCTACAGCCATCTATAGTATTAACTTCTGATGACAAAATACATTATTGCTAATAGTATCCATAATATCAGAAGCACTTGAATATGAACAAAATCACAGATTTTCAAAACGACATTTTGCTGCTTACATATCAAAACAATAATTCATATCCAATTATATAATCCCATAACTTTTCCCAGATAATGATCAAATATATCAATTATAAAATACGCCAAGTGCGACATATGACGATACCCCCTTGGTTAACCAGAGTCAATATAGTCATATTTGACTTAATACACACAGCGGAAGTAAATATAATAAACTGTAACCTCTAATTAGCCATTCGTTGGCCACCTGCTCATCTCCGAAAGTTTTATTCGCCAAAACTAAAACCTCAACCCTCAGTCTGCTCAAATCAATTTTGAGCACCCGAGAGTTTAAGGGGAATACAGAAACTTCGAGTCAGACATAAAGTCTGGTGTGAATAATACTATACATCTTGGTTGTTAATGTTAAGTGAGATCATACCGCTTAGCGGAATGAATTTCCTCTCACTATCATCCTTTTAAAACATATCTTTTACAAATCTTTTCCTACAGCCAAAACTGGTTAAAATCTGTAATGCATCATTATGTAAACATACATATCAGGTAATATTTGAATTATCTGTTCGAACATTATAGTTTTGTTTGACTAACTATTAACCCATGGCTGACTCGGTCCTACCAGACAATATAAACCAAATTTATCTAACATTTGCTAGGCACTTCCCTTCTGGACGGTCTATCCTTAACTATTTGTTAAATACTTCTCTTTTGGACGGTTATTCCCTAACTTATCATCTCTCAGGGTCACCTGATCCTAATAGTTTTGGGGGCTTAGCAATAACCTATCTGTATGCAAACACATATCCCTTTTGTATATAATCATAATTTTAGCCTTACCTATGACAAAGCCCCACACACTGGAATTTTGGATTGTAACGACCCGTAAATTTTAATAATTTTTATAACGTATTTAATTGAATTTTTGAGAAATTTTAAATAATAATATTTTGAAATAAAAATTTAATATTTGGTACACGTCTATTTTAACGTAGCAACTAGTAAATTTTCATCTGATAATACTGAAATTTATTTTATTGTGTAATTTTATTTCCATTTAAATCAATTAATAATAGTGGAATTTAAAAGTATTCCGAAACCTAAATATGTCAACATGAGAAAATTTATTTAGAACACTCTGAATCAGATTGCGAAATTCGTTTCGTGAAATTCGAACGTTTATGGCTCCGTTTGGATTTTTCCATACGGAATAACAACGTATATCGGTACCGATTATCGACTTTTGACCGGATAATCGTACCACTGATATCTGCATACCGTTTTGATCGTCTCATCGTGATGATCTCTGCGGTATAGTCAAGTCTGTGCTTTAAGATCAAGTACGCAACGGCAACGATGAAACAGTTCACTATAATGGTATTTTTCAAATCTTTACCGTGTCATCCAAGCAAGAATTAATTGCTTTAATAAATGTTGCAGAATCAGTATACAGACCTTACCATTCCCATCTTTTCACTTTATTACATACGGTACGTTCCTTTACCTGTTGCCTGTCCATCTTTTACCTGATGCTTGCGCCTTTATATAAGCCAGCTCATCTTCCTCTGCAGGCTTCTGTTCTCATTTCTCTTCATAAATATTTTACTGTTTCTTTCCTTTTTCATCTCTTCTCCCCCTTATTTCTTCCCTGAGCTTAAACTTTCTTCTTCCCACCTCTGCCACTCAGGTCCGATCCACCAGCCTTCTCTACCCAACCCCAGACTTGTACTCGCGGCCACCATAACTCGCAACCACACAAGCAGCCGACCTCGCCTCCCCGCAGCCAAGCCGATCCGCTCCTTTCGACCATCACCTGTCCTCCACGTCGGCCTCTCGTGCCTCAAGCACAAACTCACCAAAACCCGAGCCAGCGTCGCACCTCAACCACCACCCAATCCGACCTCTCCTCACGCCGAACAGCACGCGACCCAAACCCCTCACACAGCAACCCTCCGGCCTTCATCCCCTTTAGCGCCGCCTTGCGCCACACCCAGACCGTTGCCACTTGTTCCATCTCCGCCCGCTTTGCTCCACCATCTCGCCATCTCTCTCCACCTTCAACTTGCCGTGCCGAGCCTCTTGTGTCGCTCCTCCCATCTTCTTTCTCGAACAATACACACACGAGTATGGTGGCACGTCTGTTGGACGTTGCGTAATAGGGAGAGACCAAATTTTATGTTTGTTATAGTTGTCGTGTTGTTAGAGAGTATGGTAAAGTGCTTGGTAGTGGTGGGGAAAAGGAGAAAATGATATGGCAAGCAAGCAGAAATAAAATATTAAATTTTAGTCCAACTAAAATATATGTGTGAATAAACTGACGTAACACTCTACATTATAGTATTAGAGTGTGTAGGTAGGTGGAGTAATTGTTCCAACCTCAACCTAATTTAATATTTGTTTGGTTGTGTTAATTTACCGTGAAGAATTGTATATGCAGTTGATGTTAATTGGTCACTTGCTTTTGTTTGCACAGTATAAAATATGATGAGTGGTGAAGGATAAAAAATTGTTGTTGATTGGTATAAAAGTTTGTTAATTGAATGAGCTAACTTGTAGCTTTGTGAAATGTAGAAAAAGGAGCCTAGAAATCTAAGTTTAAAGAGAATAGAATAATTGGAGAGGAAGAATGTAATTGATAGTTAACGTAAGTTGGTAGAACAGAGTACTGGTTGTTATTGATGAGGAAGAAAATAAGCAAGCAGTACAGTAAATAGTTTGGTAGACGGACATTAGATTATACATAGTACTAAATGATATAAAGCAGAGGAGTCATGGTAGCTAGTTTATTGGCAGTTGCAGGTTGAGAAAATATATGGTGGAACAGTAGGAGGAGCAAATGTTGTAGCAACAAGCAGCACAATCAGTTGTGAGAACGCTCTGCAATAAAAAGCTCAATAGTTTTATCGCACTCTTCCATCTGTAAGAGAAGGTAAAATGGGTTGGAAGCTAGAATAAGCGTATAGTTGTTGAGTAGTAGGATTATGTGATAAGTATAGGGAGTTATGTGTTGCATACCACTTGAGGTGTGAAGAAAGCATCCCAATTTTCGTCTAGCTGACAGGGTGGACACCGTTCGTGCTTGTTATGAATTTAGGATTGTTTTGCAAATGTAGACGGTTGTTCTACCTTGAAGTTTTGCTGTGTAGTAGTAGGTGTTGTTATGCAACTCTTGAAATGTTGGTGTGCAATAGCCGGTGATGCTGTAGAGGAGGGAAGCTGCAGCAGGAGGTCTGCATTGGTACATTTGTCCGAATCGTCCTCTAAAGCCCAAGGCGGTGATGCATCAACTATTTCAGCGGGCGGTGATTGTAGAAGTTTTGACGCACGGGTGCATTTTCGCTTTGTTCTGTCTGTGGAAATGGTAGGCGGAACTTGTTGAATGGTTGTTGAACATTTGCTCTGCGTGGACGGAAATAAATTACCAAATTTTTTATGGGATAGAAGTATACAAATTAAGTATGAAAACGTGGTAGAATTAATGGTGGACGAAGGAAGTTGGATTAAATTTGTGGACATGCGGGATGAACGGACAATGTTTGGATGTAGTTGTAGTAGAAAATTAAGTACGCGTAAGTTATGCAGCCAAAGTGGTTTTACTGTGAATGTGCTGTAAGCGGTAGAAGTAAGAGCTAGTTAACGCACCGATGTACTGTGCAATAGGAGGTGTAATGGTGTGGTACAGGTATTAAACATCCATATGGATTTGTAAACGTGTTAAAAAAATAAGCAGTATGTTGTGAAGTTGGTAAAAAGACGAAAAGTAAAAAAATATGAGGAAACATTAAGACAAAAAAATTACCTTTTTCATTGTGGTTGTAGCGGGGATGAATAGAAGAGTAAAAATCTTGTGACGGGGAAGAGTTTATATGAGGATGAGAATGTCAGTTGGATGTAGGTGAAAAGCTGACAGGCAGGAGGGAAGGATGGGTATTGGAACAAATTAAGCAGAAATATGCGGTGGAAAGTTTTACTGTTTCGGAGGGGATACAAATGAAGGGACTGAAGGTTGGGAACATGACACGTAAGTGTGCAGGAAGTGGAATACGTACTATTTTGCTGAACGTATCTTACGGTGTACCTGCGTGTAGTGAATGAAGGAACAGGGAGAAGAAGTAACGTCTGTAGAGTCAGTAATTTAATATATAGGCTTGCAGAGGACAGCTGTATCGTAAGCAGGTGCACATTAGTTGGAGGAAATGTTGCACAGATGTTGTAAACTATTGTATGTAGGGTCAATATTTTGTTGTTGTGCAAAGTAAGGTAGATGTTAGGTTCATTAATTATGATTGGTATTAGTAATATAGTAAGATATGTGTGTCAGAGTAAAGTTCGTTGCGTAGGGTTTTTTATTTTCAGCGTGTGAAAAGGCAACAGTGTAAAATTGAAGCATGTTTCATAAGGCTGCTGAAAAATAGCTGAAAATAGAGAGGGAATTATTTTTATTGACATGCATGGTGCCTGTTATGACAACCAATTAAAGAAAACTATGAGTGCATCATTTTTTGTCGCGTGAAAATGAATATGAGAATTTAATAAGCATGAAAATGTCATTTGCTTCATCTTATTGCAGTAGTAGAAACTTGCATGACGGTAGGAAAGTCAGAAACTTTGGCTTTATGAATAAAATAAATAATGAAAGGGTATGCAGGGACAGAAGTCATAATATGAAGTGATTAGGAGCATGCCCTCAAGATGGTACAGTATGAGAAAAAATACTCGTACAAATAAATAACAGCAACCAATCGATTTCTGTAATCCGAAAAGAAAATATACTATAATTTATTTATGTAAACTGAGGGCCTGTCACATGAATTACACGTTTAACATCAGTGTTTTGGCAATCTTCATGAAACATTAGCAAGTCCCACGTTCAATTCATCCTTCTGTGCCACATGAACATGTGAAAGTATTTAGTGTAAAAAACCAAACTATTAGTAAGTTATTCCTGAAACACAACCCGAAGTAGTTCTGAAGCCATTAGACACCTTGCGCTGAAGTGAATGGTGGAGAAGGGTCCGATCTTCCATTGAAGGAGCGGCTCGAGGTGGGTAGGTAGCACAGTTGGTGGGCAGAAAAATGGAGGGAAGAAGAACGCAGTTTCAAAGTGTAAAAGAAGGTCATCTATTGCATAATTGGTAGGAGTTCGCCGTGCACTGGACTCCCATCTTACCACCAAGCTTGAATTTAGTCATTTTGATATGCGGTGAAGTTGCAACTCCCACTGTTCCATGCCTGTATGTATGAAGTAGTATAAGTAAACAATATTTATTTCAAATGAAATAAAGATGTGAAGGTAATAGTTGTTGTGTTTCCAATCCTTTTTTTATGCAATGAAGGCAGGAATGAGTAGGTAAGAATAGTGCAGAAACAATGGCAAAAAACGTATGGCCAAATGGTATAGTGGAAAAATGCATAAACAGTGCATCAGGATGGAGAATAATATCAGGGTTGTGGTAATAGAAATATCCAACCGCAATTGAATAGGGGAAAAAGTTATAATAAAAATCAAATTAGGAAGGAGAAAACGAACAATTAATTTGATGTAGACACTGATGTATTGACAACTTCAACTTTATGTTTGTTCAGTTTGTTCGTACTTTCTATGCGACGGATGTAAAACATTTTGTCAATGTTAAAGAATTGAAGGTAAAAAAATGGTAGTTAAAAATAGCACTTTACTTTTCATTTTATCTCACTGCGTAGACTGGTTTTCATCCGGTCCTTATGTACATCCATCATAGCCATTGCGGGAGTTGCCAAAGCAGAGGAGACAGTAGGAGGAAGAATCGCTTTGTTGCACTGAAAGAAACAAAGTGATAACTTCAGTAATGAAATAGGCCTTGCTTTTACTGTGTTTAATTCTTGTAGACAATGTTAGCGAAATGATATAAGTAAACTATCAGTCAAATGGCGGAGGATACGCCAGCTAAGTGGATGCATACCATTTAGTTTTCAGTGGCGGAAAGGACATTTGTGTCATCTTTATGCTTTGTCCATGTAGAAGACCAAGTAAATCATGTTTGCAGAAGAAATAAAAACAGAACATTGTGTTAGAAGAACGATGTGCATAATGTGTATAGTTTGCAAGATTACAGTTTGACCACTTACATTTTCTGTAAGTCAGTTCAGTTCGCAGGAGTGCGTGAAATTTTGGGTTGGAAAACAGCATTGGTGGAGCAGGTTTGTTGGGTGAAGTTTGTACATCTGTAGCCCCGGTGATATATTGGGTTCAGCATTTACCCCCCTCGCTTGAGCTCGAAGATTGAACCCAAATTGTAGTTGTCAAGTAAATCACCAGCAGTTTTTATGCAGGAAAGAGCAAATGAAATTTGGTAGTAGGTAGAGAAACATAATAGCACAACAAATGGAAAGTCATATGTTAAATGCAAAGGCCGCGAATAGTATTTCTGTGAAGAACAAATGGAGTGAGGGGGTATGATGAGAAGAAGGATGTGCAGTTTTATTATAATGTTTGTTTATTATTTGATTGTGGAATGTAAATGCATGATAAACGGTGGAGGTGAGGGTTGAAAAAAAAAAGTGGAGTGTAAGTTAGAACATAGTAACTGCAGCAGCGGGATTGGAAGAGGTAGGGAGGGTGAAGTTGGATGCATGGACGGGTGGTTGAAAAGTGGGGTCGGTAAGATGTCTTCAGGGGACATTCATAATTTGAGCGCATGTGTAACGACCTGCCTTTCATTCCATAGAAAGACGCATCATTAGAGAAGAAAGAAAGGGATAGAAAAGAGAAAAGAAAGGACAGAAGGAAACAGACAACATCAGAATCTCACAACGGAACGAATAAATTATATTATATCACATAAAACTTTACATAGTATCATATACATCAGAGTTATATAGCTAATACAACACAAACTAGACAGTTATAAACATCTGTCTAGCAATTACAATTCAAGTACATCAGAGATAAACAGATACAACTCAAAACACAGCGGAAACACTATATATATATATATATATATATATCTACACGTCGAAGCCTCCTGCTCCATATCTCCTCCAGAACTCGTCAAAACAATCCTGAATCACTTGACTACTCATACGTAATATGAGTACCCAAGAGTTTAATAAAACATAAAATAAACACTCGGGTCAGACATGGGTCTGGTGTGAGTAAACGGGGATAAAAGTTGTTTAACTTTAGAAAATCCTTTGAAAATAAAAGGTATCACGTAAGACTTCCCACACATAAACATGGAAAAGTTTTTACCTTACGCTAACCAAAATATTTGATAGGAAATCCAGTGATACTATAATAGTGTTTAGGGTTTTCAAAATAAAATACAGAAATAGCTGGAATGCTTACATCTCACATTCCAACATAGTTGGGCACAATCAAAACCGTACAGGCACTTATTGGATTATGGATTCCATCAATGGCAGGGCTACTGGGGTACCGCCCGTCACAGTACGTGGCCTAGATCACCATACCGAGGAGTATGCCCGCTCCCCTGCAACACAAAGCCGGAACCATTCCTTACTGAACAGTTCCGAACAAGATCACCCCGCAGATTGGCCGTCGCTAACTGCCACACAGCCGAAATATAAAGGGACCTCTAGACAGGGGTAAATCTTGCTCTCTAATGGGGGCTACCCATGAAGCCTTGCCGCATCTCCCCTGTTTTAGCCATTCCCGGTTGATGAGGCTTGAGGCTACGATTACCTTTATAGGACACATCAATCTTAGAATGCTCATCGTCCACCTGACGATATTTTGAAAGCATTCAATCCATACAAGTTCGTTCCGGGTTCGGACGAAACCGAAGGCACTATCTCGTTGCACTCATTTTGGAATCACCCTCAGAGTCAACGACCATAGCCCTTGCACTCTAAATCACCATCTCGAACCTATAAGTACTATTTTGTCAAACTCATTACGGAATCACCCACAGAGTTATATTGACGTATAGTTCTTACACCTCGAGTCTTCAGTTGCTCCACTTGGATTAACGACCTAACGATTAATTGGAATCGATGTGGTTTTCGGATATCCAAATTTGGAAATCCGATCCCGGTCTCATCGAAATCCAAACGCCATCTTAATGTCCAAGTTGTACTTAAAGGGTATTAACCAATAACTCATTTCATTATTATCTATTTCACACAGATAGATAAACTTCATATCACAATAGATAATCACATTCTCATCATAAACAGATAATCTGTATCATCATCACAAACAGATAATCATCACAACCAGATAATCCATCACAAACCATCATACTTTAACCAAGCATCCATATCATACAGATACAACTCATCTCATTACTGAGACCACAACCATTCAATCAATAACATCCATAAGCAATCATTTATTAACCATCAATTATAATTAATTTAAAATGAATTAAATTAATTACTTCTATCTCTGATTAATTTAAATTAAATTAATTACCACATTTAAATCCTGCTTAATATCCATTAATTAATTAACCCAGTTAATTTTTTCCTAAGTATTCAACTTGATTGAACACCTTTGATTAATCATCCTCTAATTACAATAAGCAATTTGTATTTAATTAATTTCACAAAATTAATTAACCTTAATCATAAGTAATTAACATTTAATTACTTCGTTAATTAACTATAATTAATTACATTTGTCCTTAATTAATTACAATTAATTACTCACCTAATTATTAATTATTCCTTAATTAAACCTTCTTAATTACATCATTAATTATATTAATCAATGATCTCTAATTCATATTTCAAATTTATTACTTTATTTAATATTAATTACATTTAGTAATTAATCTCCAACCATCAATCACCTTAATTAATATTAATCCAGTAATTAATTACCCTCTATTACTCATTAACAAATTAATTATTCCATAATTAATTATCTTCATTAATTAATCCCTTGATTATTACAAAAGTAATTATCCAAATTACTTTATTAAAAATCATCTTCACTAATTACATTCCAGTAATTATCAATTATTACTTCTCTAAGTAATCCTGCTCCATTAATTACATTAAGTAATTACACTCATTTAATCATCAAATGTTTACTTAAATTAATTAAACTAAATTAATCAACTTAACAAATCACAATAAAAAAAATTAATTGCAATAAGTAATTAATCTCTTAATTACTTTTATCAAGTAATTATGCTTAACAAATTACAATTGATTATATTCAATTAATTCATCTAGTTAATTATCAAAATTAATTACATTAATTAATTACTCAATTATCCTTAGATAATTATTTTTATTAATTAACAACATTTTCATTAATTACTTACTTAAGGAATTTATCTTAGATTAGTTATCAATTAATCATCTCTAATTATAAATTAATTCATGTCATTATTTAAAATTAAATAAATAAGTAAATTCTTAATTATCCTAATTATTTCCAAATAATTCATTTACTTATTAATGACTTTATTTAACATTCAAAAATGTATTTTAAACAATACCTTTCTAAATTAAATTCAAATTCATTTTAAAATTTAAAGATTTCAAAATGTTTAACCTTTAAACATTATCCAAAATTTAAATAAACTTATGATGCTTAAAATAAAATAAATGTTAGAGAACATTCATTACTAAAATATATAAGAAAAGTTTAAAAACCAAATTACTTAATTTAAGAAATCAAGCCTCTAAAATAAATTGATCATTTTGCTTTTCAAAATAAAGTTAAACACACTTCATATCTTTTTATTCAAATATTTAAGAAAAGAATTTATCAAGTTTAAAATTATTTGAAAACAGCTCATCTTTAAAGTCTATTTTAAACATTTAAACCTGATCAACATTTAAGATTTACAAAAACTGCTAAATTCAAAACCTGGTTTCACTGTAGGCTTAAACCATATTTTTGTCCTAATTTAAAATCTGATTTAAATTTTGCTTAAATTAAAAAAAAAATTATTTTAAAAACTTTGAACTCCAAAGTTTACTTGAATTCAAATCCCACTTAAGCTTTTAATTTAAATCTCTGCTTATTCAACTTGAATTTCATTAAAAATTTAAAAACTGCAATCTGACAGGTTGAAAAAAAAACTGAAACTAAAATGACCCGAGTCCCCCTAGCAACTGCTTCGAGTCATTTACTTCAATGCTCCGAGACAAAAACCTGAAAACCCGAGACCATCTTCTAGCTAAAAACCCTGCACATCCCCAAAAGTTCACCAGAGAAAGAATATGCACGGTACATATGCACCAGTGCTCAGATCAACTCCAGCCACCCTAGGCCACTCCTCCTAGTCGCCTACCATCCTCCAACATGGGTACGACCATCTGGTTTTCCACTGCAGTTCGAATTCCAAATTTCAGGTTGACAAATGCAACCAGAAATACAACTGCACCCTTACCAAAACCAGTCAACACCGAGGAAACCCACCTCCGACCATTATCATCAATGCGACTTTGGCCATAGCTCCATCTACATCCCCTCTGCAACCTCCCAAAACCCTAACTCACTCGATGCATCACAGAAAATCAAGAAGCTACTAAAACCCCGACCACTCCAAATTAGGGCTAGAACATGTAAATCACAATTACCATCTCCTCCCATCTCTGATCACCTATTGCCCAATTTTCCTCCACTCCCCAATCAATCTTCCACCTCCAGGAAGAATAACAACTTCCAAAATCCACTAGAAAATCAAACAAACCCAAAAACCCTAATTCTGTTTAAAACAGAAATACTAATTCCACAGTAATTTTAAAAATATGAAATTTGTTTTAAAATTCTTGTTTTCAAACATGCTTTCAAGATACAAAGCTGTTTTATTGATTTAAGATGTTTGTTATATGTTTCTATTTTCAATGATAACTGATTCTTGTAGTTTACAGAGGCAACAGATTTTGATTTAAACTAAATTATAATTTATAAATCTCAATCTATACCAAACAAACACATTTTGTTCACACAACAAATCCTAACAGAGAACCAATCAGGAGATGTGGGTTTTATTTAAAGATTCTTAGTTTAAAAAAAAAACAGAAATAGGTGCCTGACAACATTCATATGTGTATTTATATGCATATACAGAATATCTTCACAAAACAGTCATACAAACTTGCTTACTACTACCAATATACATGCACAGACAACATAAGTTTTAGTATTGTGAGGTTAATCACTAAAAAAGAAACAGAGCAGTTTTCATCTAACAGTTTTTAATTTATGTGAACTAGTACTTAAGTTATGGAAATTTTATTTAGCTTTGATTTTAAAAGAAAAACTGTTTTTAAATAAAGAAGTTTACTCACCTATTGAAGAGGCAGAAAACAATCCCAAATGCATTCATATTCCTGGAACCTGTTTTGCATGTTGCATCTGCTTGTTGAAATCTGGGCTTACTTCTAATTTTTGTTGAATTTATTTGTTGAAGTTTGCTTTTACTTGTTGAATTAAAACTACAATTGCTTCCAGTTTGATTACAGAATTATCGCATGCAGACCCTATCTTCACTTGCTTGAGTTTGAGGTTGAAGCTTGCTTTCAGGTTGCAGATTTTTTAAACATGAATTGAATTTGGGTTTTGCAGATTTGAATCAAATTGGAAGAGCAAGCAAATTGTGATTGTATTTGGGTTTTGCATATTTTGATTCTGCAGATTTTATACAGTTTTGGGATTTGCAGAATCTAGATTGAATTTGGGTTGTAGATTTGGAACAAGAATTGGTTTTCGGATTTGGATTTTGAATTTTACTTAAAATCAGATTTTCAGATTTTCTTTTGATTGAAGATAATGGTTTTAACAAAATGTATTTGCAATGTTTTCTCATCAATATATTTTAAATAAAAAGTTTTTAAAACAATGCCACTTGTTGACTAAGGTTATAGATTAAGTACAAGTGTCTTCTTTATGTATTAAGAGTCTAACACATGTGCATTTTTAGTATAAAAAGAAAATTCTAAATTTATAAATGTATTTAACTTTTTCTAAAACCATTTCTAATTTAATTTAAGATGTTTTAAATGTTTATTTACATTTAGTCTTTAAAATGGTTACAAATAAATTTCTTTTATAACATTACACATTTTAAATGTTTCCTTGAATATTTTAAAATAATATTTTAAAACTAATTTTCAAAAGAGAAAATTTTAAAAAGAAAAGAAATGTTGAATTCATTTTATTCAAAAGTTTTCAAACCAAAATACCATACTCTAATAAAAATGAACTAAATTTATTTCAAAAGAAAATAATTTTTAAAATAAAACAAAATAAAATTTTATTATAAAATACAATTTTTAACTATTATATATTTATAACAAAATATTTACTTTAATTTCTTTTGAAAATATAAGATAGATTTATAAATTAACTTATGAAAAGTTTCAATACTAATTTCAATTAATTTAATCAATTCATAATTTATACATCTACATATATAAAATAATTTAGAAAATATTCTTTATTAAATTTAAACTTAAATTAAAATCAAATTCCTATTTACAATGTATACACATATATACATTATAAATAAAATATCTTTAAATCAGCTTAGAAAGATAATTTAATCATTTAAATATTCTAACTTTTGAAAACAATAAGATTCTCAAATTAAATTATCATTATTATAAATTTTGAAAAGAATATCATTTGACAAATTAAATGAATATTAATCTTCAAAAGAAAATTCCTGTTTGAATTAAATTATTAAATCAACATTTCACATTTTAAAATAATTATAAATGAAATTATTAAATAAATATTGCCCAAATTTCCGGGACATCACATTCCTCCCCCCTTAAAAGAATTTCGTCCCCAAAATTTAAAAGCAAAGGTAATTTGATAGTCCCATAGAGATTTTAATTTAAAAGAGCAAACAAATGCTATCGACCATATACTATCAACCATAGCAATCAATTCAAACAAACAATTCTAACTATCCGGACAAAATTCTGGATAGGATTCCCTAGAGTTTCCCAGGTACAAACACCGGAATACTCGCTCTATATAACCTAAAGTAGCTACACCACTCAGATCTAGAGCTCATATAAACCTAGATCTACTAATCTAAACAGAAAACTGGACCACAGACAAGTCCTGATCAACTTCCAAATCTCCAGAACTACTGATTCTAAAACCAGTGATAAACCATACACGTACTCCCTCAGAGATACGTGAAAAACAAAACAAATTCCAGCCATCCGAACTGGCAATTCAATCCTGTAGACCAAACACTAAACCCTTGAGGAAAAAACAGAAAGATCCAATACTCTTATCCATAAATCTCTCTTGTCGATCTTGGGCTGCCTCCAACCTTCTTGATCAATCCTATCTTTGCAAATGCTCTCGGAACAATTCTGGACAAAGAAATAAATGATCTCCAAATCTTACTCAACAAAATAGCTGTCCCAAAATCCATCAAAATTCACCACTCAAACTCTACTACACAAATATCAGAAGACTCCAAGCATACTGCTCTTATTCTGAAAACAGAACAGATGCACAAACAACCAAGCCTCCAGATTAAAATGAATTTCCTGTAGAAATTCTCTGATCCAAGACAAAACACAAATTCCCAATGACTCAGGTGTTGCTTCTATTCTGGGATAGCTACCACCATGCTTCCACTGCACAACTCCGATTTGAGAATGCTGTTGACGAACACAAGTATAGACTTGATCAATCCATTCCGAAAACATTTGTCCATCCAATTCCATAGAATCTCAGTGACCTATCCGATTCGGCCACAACGCTACAGCAAAAATTCAACCAGAAACTAGATCCGATCAATCTTGCCAGCTAAAACAGATCTCTTCCTCAAAGAGCCCTCCTATTAAGCTAAATCATCGGTAAAGCTCCAAGAACTAAGTCGAAACAGAACTCAAACTCTTGATGCGGATGCAAATCTCAACTCCTTCGAAGATATTCAGAAAATCAAACCATTCGATAACTCAAACATCCTCAAAAGATGCTTCAATCAAAACAAAGATTACTCAGAGAACTTTCGAACCATCGCAAGTCACTTTTGCGATCCCACTCAGTACAGATCCTAAGTAACCGTTCTCTCTTCAACAATCAGAACAGCTAAAGCCTTCAAATCAAAAGGAGAAACTAGTGGTCCACCTTCAACCACAAACATCACACCCAGTTGAGCTTCCAGAAGAAATGAACAAGCTTCACCATCTGCCCGGACTACTGACCAAAGAATCACAAAGACTTCTGAACCATCGAAGAAACAGGCCTCACTACTGCTGCCAAAGACATCTTATCCAAAAGCTCATCGAATCACAAAGTTACACCAGCCTCTTCAAAATAGAGCCTTCAAGATAGATATTCCTCAGGAAACTCGACTCCAAACCAAGCACAAATATTCTGCCAAACTAAGTGTCAAACTCAAATTCAGACAGAACTCCTTTCTAAGGTTGCCAAGATACCAACTCTGGCTTCAGCACTTCCTACTGATCCGAACTCAAGAAAATTCACTCACACGAGTGCAACCAAGCTTACAATCCAAAGATAAACTCCGAACCTTTGAAAGATTTCCTTCAGAGATCGGTAAAATCCTTCATACCAAACTGCAAAACTACACAAGATGCCCAAAGCTGCCCTAGCAGACCACTTCCAACCTCAAACACTCGAACTCCAACCATTGGTAGTTCTGTTACACACACCACTACCCTCTTTACCTTTATTACTTATTGGAAAACCTGAAAAGGTAACCCAATCAAATAGGTAGAAATATATATATATATATATATATATATATATATATATATATATATATATTCAAAATTAAAAATACGCTCTCTCAAGACAGATGCCACTCCAGAGTCTAGGTATTCGCTCAACCTAGTGCTCTGATACCACAATGTAACGACCCGCCTTCCATTCCATAGAAAGACGCATCATTAGAGAAGAAAGAAAGGGATGGAAAAGAGAAAAGAAAGGAAAGAAAGAAACATACAACATCAAAATATCACAGCGGAACGAATAAATTATATTATATCACATAAAACTTTACATAGTATCATATATATCAGAGTTATATAGCAAATATAACACAAACTAGATAGTTATAAACATCTGTCTAGCAATTACAATTCAAGTACATCAGAGATAAACATATACAACTCAAAACACGACGGAACCACTATATATATATATATCTACACGTTGAAGCCTCCTGCTCCATATCTCCTCCAGAACTCGTCAAAGCAATCCTGAATCACTTGACTACTCATACGTAATATGAGAACCCAAGAGTTTAATAAAACAGAAAATAAACGCTCGGGTCAGACATGGGTCTGGTGTGAGTAAACGGGGATAAAAGTTGTTTAACTTTAGAAAATCCTTTGAAAACAAAAGGTATCATGTAAGACTTCCCACACATAAACATGGAAAAGTTTTTACCTTACGCTAACCAAAACATTTGATAGGAAATCCAGTGATATTATAATAGTGTCTAGGGTTTTAAAAATAAAATACAGAAATAGCTTGAATGCTTACATCTCACGTTCCAATATAGTTGGGCACAATCAAAATCATACAGGCACTTATTTGATTATGGATTCCATCAATGACAGGGCTATTGGGGTACCGCCCGTCACAGTACGTGGCCTAGATCACCGTACCGAGGAGTATGCCCGCTCCCCTGCAGCACAAAGCTGGAACCATTCCTTATTGAACAGTTCCGAACAAGTCCACCCCGCAGATTGGTCGTCGCCAACTGCCACACAGCCGAAATATAAAGGGACCTCTAGACAGGGGTAAATCTTGCTCTCCAGTGGGGCCTACCCACGAAGCCTTGCCGCACCTCCCCTATTTTAGCCATTCCCGGTTGATGAGGCTTGAGGCTACGATTACCTTTATAGGACACATCAATCTTAGAATGCTCATCGTCCACCTGACGATGTTTTGAAAGCATTCCATCCATACATGTTCGTTCCGGGTTCGAACGAAACCGAAGGCACTATCTCGTTGCACTCATTTTGGAATCACCCTTAGCGTCAACGACCATAGCCCTTGCACTCTAAATCACCATCTCGAACCTATAAGTACTATTCCGTCAAACTCATTACGGAATCACCTACAGAGTTATACTGACGTATAGTTCTTACACCTCGAATCTTCACTTGCTCCACTTGGATTAACGACCTAACGTTTAATTGGAATCGATGTGGTTTTCGGATATCCAAATTTGGAAATCCGATCCCGGTCTCATCGAAATCCAAACGCCATCTTAATGTCCAAGTTGTACTTAAAGGGTATTAACCAATAACTCATTTCATTATTATCTATTTCACACAGATAGATAAACTTCATATCACAATAGATAATCACATTCTCATCATAAACAGATATTCTGTATCATCATCACAAACAGATAATCATCACAACCAGATAATCCATCACAAACCATCATACTTTAACCAAGCATCCATATCATACAGATACAACTCATCTCATTACTGAGATCACAACCATTCAATCAATAACATCCATAAGCAATGATTTATTAACCATCAATTATAATTAATTTAAAATGAATTAAATTAATTACTTCTATCTCTAATTAATTTAAATTAAATTAAATTAATTACCACATTTAAATCCTGCTTAATATCCATTAATTAATTAACCCAGTTAATTTTTCCCTAAGTATTCAACTTGATTAAACACCTTTGATTAATCATCCTCTAATTACAATAAGTAATTAGTATTTAATTAATTTCACAAAATTAATTAACCTTAATCATAAGTAATTAACATTTAATTACTTCATTAGTTAACTATAATTAATTACATTTATCCTTAATTAATTACAATTAATTAATCACCTAATTATTAATTATTCCTTAATTAAACCATTCTTAGTTACATCATTAATTACATTAATCAATGATCTCTAATTCATATTTCAAATTAATTACTTTATTTAATATTAATTACATTTAGTAATTAATCTCCAACTATCAATCACCTTGATTAATATTAAATCCAGTAATTAATTACCCTTAATTACTCACTAACAAATTAATTATTCCATAATTAATTATCTTCATTAATTAATCCCTTGATTAATTACAAAAGTAATTATCCAAATTACTTTATTAAAAATCATCTTCACTAATTACATTCCAATAATTATCAATTATTACTTCTCTAAGTAATCCTGCTCCATTAATTACATTAAGTAATTACACTCATTTAATCATCAAATGTTTACTTAAATTAATTAAACTAAATTAATTAACTTAACAAATCACAATAAAAAAATTTAATTACAATAATTAATTAATCTCTTAATTACTTTTATCAAGCAATTATGCTTAACAAATTACAATTGATTATATTCAATTAATTCATCTAGTTAATTATCAAAATTAATTACATAAATTAATTACTCAATTATCCTTAGATAATTATTTTTATTAATTAACAACATTTTCATTAATTACTTACTTAAGGAATTTTTCTTAGATTAATTATCAATTAATCATCTCTAATTATAAATTAATTCATGTCATTATTTAAAATCAAATAAATAAATTCTTAATTATCCTAATTATTTCCAAATAATTCATTTACTTACTAGTGACTTTATTTAACATTCAAAAATGTATTTTAAACAATACCTTTCTAAATTAAATTCAAATTCATTTTAAAATTTAAAGATTTCAAAATGTTTAACCTTTAAACATTATCCAAAATTTAAATAAACTTATAATCCTTAAAATAAAATAAATGTTAGAGAATATTCATTACTAATATATAAGAAAAGTTTAAAAACCAAATTACTTAATTTAAGAATTCAAGCCTCTAAAATAAATTGATCATTTTGCTTTTTAAAATAAAGTTAAACACACTTCATATCTTTTTATTCAAATATTTAAGAAAAGAATTTATCAAGTTTAAAATTATTTGCAACTCATCTTTAAAGTCTATTTTAAACATTTAAACTTGATCAACATTTAAGATTTACAAAAACTGCTAAATTCAAAATCTGGTTTCACTGTAGGCTTAAACCATATTTTTGTCTTAATTTAAAATCTGATTTAAATTTTGCGTAAATTAAAAAAAATTCATTTTAAAAACTTTGAACTCAAAAATTTACTTGTATTCAAATACCACTTAAGCTTTTAATTTAAATCTCTGCTTATACAACTTGAATTTCATTAAATATTTAAAAACTGCAATCTCACAGGTTGAAAAAAAACTGAAACTAAAATGACCCGAGTCCCCATAGCAACTGATTCGAGTCATTTACTTCAATGCTCCTAGACAAAAACCTGAAAACCCGAGACCATCTTCTAGCTAAAAACCCTGCACATCCCCAAAAGTTCGCTAGAGAAAGAATATGCATGGTGCATATGCACCAGTGCTCAGATCAACTCCAGCCACCCTAGGCCACTCCTCCTAGTCGCCTACCATCCTCCAACATGGGTACGACCATCTGGTTTTCCACTGCAGTTCGAATTCCAAATTTCAAGTTAACCAATGCAACCTGAAATACAACTGCACCCTTACCAAAACCTGTCAACACCGAGGAAACCCACCTCCGACCATTATCGTCGATGCGACTTTGGCCATAGCTCCATCTACATCCCCTCTGCAACCTCCCAAAACCCTACCTCACTCGATGCATCACAGAAAATCAAGAAGCTACTAAAACCCTGACCACTCCAAATTAGGGCTAGAACCTGGAAATCACAATTACCATCTCCTCCCCTCTCTGATCACCTGTTGCCCAATTTTCCTCCACTCCTCAATCAATCTTCCACCTCCAGGAAGAATAACAACTTCCAAAATCCACTAGAAAATCATACAAACCCAAAAGCCCCAATTCTGTTCAAAACAGAAATACTAATTCCACAGTAATTTTAAAAATATGAAATTTGTTTTAAAATTCTTGTTTTCAAACATGCATTCAAGATACAAAGCTGTTTTATTGATTTAAGATGTTTGGTATATGTTTCTATTTTCAATGATAACTGATTCTTGTAGTTTACAGAGGCAACATATTTTGATTTAAACTAAATTATAATTTATAAATCTCAATCTATACCAAACAAACACATTTTGTTCACACAACAAATCCTAACAGAGAACCAATCAGGAGATATGGGTTTTATTTAAAGATTCTTAGTTTTTTTTTAAAAAAAAAACAGAAATAGGTGCCTGACAACATTCATATGTGTATTTATATGCATATACAGAATATGTTCACAAAACAGTCATACAAACTTGCTTACTACTACCAATATACATGCACATGCAACATAAGTTTTAGTATTGTGAGGTTAATCACTAAAAAAGAAATAGAGCAGTTTTCATCAAATAGTTTTTAAGTTTTGTGAACTAGTACTTAAGTTCTGGAAATTTTATTTAGCTTTGATTTTAAAAGAAAAACTATTTTTAAATAAAGAAGTTTACTTACCTATTGAAGAGGCAGAAAACAATCCCAAATGCATTCATATTCCTGGAACCTGTTTTGCATGTTGCATCTGCTTGCTGAAATCTGGGCTTACTTCTAATTTTTGTTTAAATTATTTGTTGAAGTTTGCTTTTATTTGTTGAATTAAAACTGCAGTTGCTTCCAGTTTGATTACAGAATTATCGCATGCAGACCCTATCTTCACTTGCTTGAGTTTGAGGTTGAAGATTGCTTTCAGATTGTAGATTTTTTAGATATGAATTGAATTTGGGTTTTGCAGATTTGAATCAAACTGGAAGAGCAAGCAAATTGTGATTGTATTTGGGTTCTGCATATTTTGATTATGCAGATTTTATACAGTTTTGGGATTTGCAGAATTTAGATTGAATTTGGGTTGTAGATTTGGAACAAGAATTGGTTTTCGGATTTGGATTTTACTTAAAATCTGATTTTCAGATTTTCTTTTGATTGAAGATAATGGTTTTAACAAAATGTATTTGCAACGTTTTCTTATCAATATATTTTAAATAAAAAGTTTTTAAAACAATGCCACTTGTTAACTAAGCTTACAGATTAAGTACAAGTGTCTTCTTTATGTATTAAGAGTCTAACACATGTGCATTTTTAATATAAAAAGAAAATTCTAAATTTATAAATGTATTTAAATTTTTCTAAAACCATTTCTAATTTAATTTAAGACGTTTTAAATGTTTATTTACATTTAGTCTTTAAAATGGTTACAAATAAATTTCTTTTATAACATTACACATTTTAAATGTTTGCTTGAATATTTTAAAACTAATTTTCAAAAGAGAAAATTTTAAAAAGAAAAGAAATTTTGAATTCATTTTATTCAAAAGTTTTCAAACCAAAATACTATACTCTAATAAAAATGAACTAAATTTATTTCAAAAGAAAACAATTTTGAAAATAAAAAAAATAAACTTTTATTATAAAATACAATTTTTGACTATTATATATTTATAACAAAATATTTACTTTAATTTCTTTTGAAAATATAAGGTAGATTTGTAAATTAACTTATGAAAAGTTTCAATACTAATTTCAATTAATTTAATCAATTCATAATTTATACATCTATATGTATAAAATAATTTAGAAAATATTCTTTATTAAATTTAAATTTAAACTAAAATCAAATTCCTATTTACAATGTATACACATATATACATTATAAATAAAATATCTTTAAATCAGCTTAGAAAGATAATTTAATCATTTAAATACTCTAACTTTTGAAAACAATAAGATTCTCAAATTAAATTATCATTCTTATAAATTTGGAAAAGAATATCATTTGACAAATTAAATTATTATTAATCTTCAAAAGAAAATTCCTGTTTGAATTAAATTATTAAATCAACATTTCACATTTTAAAATAATTATAAATGAAATTATTAAAGAAAATATTGCCCACGGGACATCACATTCCTCCCCCCTAAAGGAATTTCGTCCCCGAAATTTAAAAGCAAAGGTAATTTAATTATCCCATACAGATTTTAATTTAAAAGAGCAAACATATGCTATCAACCAAATACTATCAACCATAGCAATCAATTCAAACAAACAATTCTAACTATCCAGACAAAATTCTGGATAGGATTCCCTAGAGTTTCCCAGGTACAAACACCGGAATACTCGCTCTACAGAACCTAAACTAGCTACACCACTCAGATCTAGAGCTCCTATAAATTTAGATCTACTAATCTAAACAGAAAACTGGACCACAGACAAGTCCTGATCAACTTCCAAATCTCCAAAACTACTGATTCTAAAACCGGTGATAAACCATACACGTACTCCCTCAAAGATACGTGAAAAACAAAACAAATTCCAACCATCCGAACTGGCAATTTAATCCTGTAGATCAAACACTTAACCCTTGAGAAAAAATAATAGAAAGACCCGATACTCTTATCCATAAATCTCTCCTGTCGATCCTGGGCTGCCTCCAACCTTCTTGATCAATCTAATCTTCGCAAATGCTCTCGGAATAATTCTAGACAAAGAAATAAACGATCTCCAAAACTTACTCAACAAAATAGTTCTCCCAAAATCCATCAAAATTCACCACTCAAACTCTACTACACAAACGTCAGAAGACTCCAAGCATACTACTCTTATTCTGAAAAAAGAACAGATGCACAAACAACCAAGCTTCCAGATTAAAATGAATTTCTTGTAGAAATTCTCTGATCCAAGACAAAACACAAATTCCCAATGAATTGGGTGTTGCTTCTATTCTAGGATAGCTGCCACCATGCTTCCGCTGCACAACTCCAATTTGAGAATGCTGTTGATGAACACAAGTATAGACTTGATCAATCCATTCTAGAAACATTCGTCCATCCAATTCCATAGAATCTCAGTGACCTATCCGATACGACCACAACACTACAGCAAAAATTCAACCAGAAACTAGATCCGATCAATCTTTCCAGCTAAAACAGATCTCTTCCTCAAAGAGCCCTCCTATTAAGCTGAACCACTGGTAAAGCTCCAAGAACTAAGTCGAAACATAACTCAAACTCTTGATGTGGATGCAAATCTCAAATCCTTTGAAGATATTTAGAAAATCAAACCACTTCGATAACTCAAACTTCCTCAAAAGATGCTTCAATCCAAACAAAGATTACTCAGAGAACTTCCGAACCATCGCAAGTCACTTTTGCGATCCCACTCAGTACAGATCCTAAGTAACCGTTCTCTCTTCAACAATCAGAAAAGCTAAAGCCTTCAAATCAAAAGGAAAAACTAGTGGTCCACCTTTAACCACAAACATCACACCAAGTTGAGCTTCCAGAAGAAATGAACAAGCTTCACCACCTGCCCGGACTACTGACCAAAGAATCACAGAGACTTCTGAACCATCGAAGAAACAGGCTCACTACTGCTGCCAAAGACATCTTATCTAAAAGCTCATCGAATCACAAAGTTACATCAGCCTCTTCAAAATAGAGCCTTCAAGATAGATATTCCTCAGGAAACTCGACTCCAAACCAAGCACAAATATTCTGCGAAACTGAGTCTCAGACTCAAATTTAGACAGAACTCCTTTCTAAGGTTGCCAAGATACCAACTCTGGCTTCAGCACTTCCTACTGATCCGAACTCAAGAAAATTCACTCACACGAGTGCAACCAAGCTTACAATCCAAAGATAAACTCCGAACCTTGGAAAGATTTCCTTCAGAGATCGGTAAAATCCTTCATACCAAACTGCAAAACTACACAAGATGCCCAAAGCTACCCTAGCAGACCACTTCCAACCTCAAACACTTAGACTCCAACCATTGGTAGTTGTGTTACACACACCACTACCCTATATACCTTTATTACTTATTGGAAAACCTGAACAGGTAACCCAATCAAATAGGTAGAAATATATATATATATATATATATATATGTGTGTGTGTGTGTGTGTGTGTGTGTGTATTTAAAATTACAAATACGCTCTATCAAGACTGATACCACTCCAGAGTCTAGGTATTCGCTCAACCTAGTGCTCTGATACCACAATGTAACGACCCGCCTTTCATTCCATAGAAAGACGCATCATTAGAGAAGAAAGAAAGGGATCGAAAAGAGAAAAGAAAGGAAAGAAAGAAACATACAACATCAGAATCTCACAGTGGAACGAATAAATTATATTATATCACATAAAACTTTACATAGTATCAAATACATCAGAGTTATATAGCTAATACAACATAAACTAGACAGTTATAAACATCTGTCTAGCAATTACAATTCAAGTACATCAGAGATAAACAGATACAACTCAAAACACAGCGGAATCACTATATATATATCTACAAGTCGAAGCCTCCTGCTCCATATCTTCTCCAGAACTCGTCAAAGCAATCCTGAATCACTTGACTACTCATACGTAATATGAGTACCCAAGAGTTTAATAAAACAGAAAATAAACACTCGGGTCAGACATGGGTCTGGCGTGAGTAAACGGGGACAAAAGTTGTTTAACTTTAGAAAATCCTTTAAAAACAAAAGGTATCATGTAAGACTTCCCACACATAAACATGGAAAAGTTTTTACCTTACGCTAACCAAAACATTTGATAGGAAATCCAGTGATATTATAATAGTGTATAGGGTTTCAAAATAAAATACAGAAATAGCTGGAATGCTTACATCTCACGTTCCAACATAGTTGGGCACAATCAAAACCGTACAGGCACTTATTGGATTATGGATTCCATCAATGGCAGGGCTACTGGGGTACCGTCCGTCACAGTACGTGGCCTAGATCACCGTACCGAGGAGTACGCCCGCTCCCCTGCAACACAAAGCCGGAACCATTCCTTACTGAACAGTTCCAAACAAGACTTCTCCGCAGATTGGCCGTCGCCCACACAGCCGAAATATAAAGGGACCTCTAGACAGGGGTAAATCTTGTTCTCCAGTGGGGGCTACCCACGAAGCCTTGCTGCACCTCCCCTGTTTTAGCCATTCCCGATTGATGAGGCTTGAGGCTACGATTACCTTTATAGGACACATCAATCTTAGAATTCTCATCGTCTACCTGACGATGTTTTGAAAGCATTCAATCCATACAAGTTCGTTCCGGGTTCGAACAAAACCGAAGGCACTATCTCGTTGCACTCATTTTGGAATCACCCTCAGAGTCAACGACCATAGCCCTTGCACTCTAAATTACCATCTCGAACCTATAAGTACTATTCCGTCAAACTCATTACAGAATCACCCACAGAGTTATACTGACGTATAGTTCTTACACCTCGAGTCTTCAATTGCTCCACTTGGATTAACGACCTAACATTTAATTGGAATCGATGTGGTTTTCGGATATCCAAATTTGGAAATCCGATTCCGGTCTCATCGAAATCCAAACGCCATCTTAATGTCCAAGTTGTACTTAAGAGTATTAATCAATAACTCATTTCATTATTATCTATTTCACACAGATAGATAAACTTCATATCACAATAGATAATCACATTCTCATCATAAACAGATAATCTATATCATCATCACAAACAGATAATCATCACAACCAGATAATCCATCACAAACCATCATACTTTAACCAAGCATCCATATCATACAGATACAATTCATCTCATTACCGAGATCACAACCACTCAATCAATAACATCCATAAGCAATGATTTATTAACCATCAATTATAATTAATTTAAAATGAATTAAATTAATTACTTCTATCTCTGATTAATTTAAATTAAATTAATTACCACATTTAAATCCTGCTTAATATCCATTAATTGATTAACCCAGTTAATTTTTCCCTAAGTATTCAACTTGATTAAACACCTTTGATTAATCATCCTCTAATTACAATAAGTAATTAGTATTTAATTAATTTCACAAAATTAATTAACCTTAATCATAAGTAATTAACATTTAATTACTTCATTAATTAAATATAATTAATTACATTTATCCTTAATTAATTATTATTAATTAATCACATAATTATTAATTATTCCTTAATTAAACCATTCTTAGTTACATCATTAATTATATTAATCAATGATATCTAATTCATATTTCAAATTAATTAATTTATTTAATATTAATTACATTTAGTAATTAATCTCCAATTATCAATCACCTTGGTTAATATTAATCCAGTAATTAATTACCCTTAATTATTCACTAACAAATTAATTATTCCATAATTAATTATCTTCATTAATTAATCCCTTGATTAATTACAAAAGTAACTATCCAAATTACTTTATTAAAAATCATCTTCACTAATTACATTCCAGTAATTATCAATTATTACTTCTCTAAGTAATCCTGCTCCATTAATTACATTAAGTAATTACACTCATTCAATCATCAATTGTTTACTTAAATTAATTAAACTAAATTAATTAACTTAACAAATCACAATAAAAAATAATAATTACAATAAGTAATTAATCTCTTAATTACTTTTATCAAGCAATTATGCTTAACAAATCACAATTGATTATATTCTATTAATTCATCTAGTTAATTGTCAAAATTAATTACATAAATTAATTACTCAATTATCCTTAGATAATTATTTTTATTAATTAACAACATTTTAATTAATTACTTACTTAAGGAATTTATCTTAGATTAATTATCAATTAATCATCTCTAATTATAAATTAATTCATGTCATTATTTAAAATCAAATAAATAAGTAAATTCTTAATTATCCTAATTATTTCCAAATAATTCATTTACTTATTAATGACTTTATTTAACATTCAAAAATGTATTTTAAACAATACCTTTCTAAATTAAATTCAAATTCATTTTAAAATTTAAAGATTTCAAAATGTTTAACCATTTAAACATTATCCAAAATTTAAATAAACTTATAATCCTTAAAATAAAATTAATGTTAGAGAATATTCATTACTAAAGTATATAAGAAAAGTTCAAAAACCAAATTACTTAATATAAGAAATCAAGCCTCTAAAATAAATTGATCATTTTGCTTTTCAAAATAAAGTTAAACACACTTCATATCTTTTTATTCAAATATTTAAGAAAAGAATTTATAAAGTTTAAAATTATTTGAAAACAACTCATCTTTAAAGTCTATTTTAAACATTTAAACTTGATCACCATTTAAGATTTACAAAAACTGCTAAATTCAAAATCTGGTTTCACTGTAGGCTTAAACCATATTTTTTTCTTAATTTAAAATCTGGTTTAAATTTTGCTTAAATTTAAAAAAAATTCATTTTAAAAACTTTGAACTCAAAAGTTTACTTGAATTCAAATACCACTTAAGCTTTTAATTTAAATCTCTGCTTATACAACTTGAATTTCATTAAAAATTTAAAAACTGCAATATGACAGGTTGAAAAAAAAAACTGAAACGAAAATGACCCGAGTCCCCCTAGCAACTGCTTTGAGTCATTTACTTCAATGCTCCGAGACAAAAACCTGAAAACCCGAGACTGTCTTCTAGCTAAAAACCCTGCACATCCCCAAAAGTTCACCAGAGAAAGAATATGCACGGTGCGTATGCACCAGTGCTCAGATCAACTCCAGCCACCCTAGGCCACTCCTCCTAGTCGCCTACCATCCTCCAACATGGGTACGACCATCTGGTTTTCCACTGCAGTTCGAATTCCAAATTTCAGGTTGACCAATGCAACTTGAAATACAACTGCACCCTTACCAAAACCTGTCAATACCGAGGAAACCCACCTCCGACCATTATCGTCGATGCGACTTTGGCCATAGCTCCATCTACATCCCCTCTGCAACCTCCCAAAACCCTACCTCACTCGATACATCACAGAAAATCAAGAAGCTACTAAAACCCGGACCACTCCAAATTAGGGCTAAAACCTGGAAATCACAATTACCATCTCCTCCCCTCTCTAATCACCTGTTGCCCAATTTTCCTCTACTCCCCAATCAATCTTCTACCTCCAGGAAGAATAACAACTTCTAAAATCCACTAGAAAATCAAACAAACCCAAAAACCCCAATTCTGTTCAAAACAAAAATACCAATTCCACAGTAATTTTAAAAATATGAAATTTGTTTTAAAATTCTTGTTTTCAAACATGCATTCAAGATACAAAACTGTTTTATTGATTTAAGATGTTTGGTATATGTTTCTATTTTCAATGATAACTGATTCTTGTAGTTTACAGAGGCAACAGATTTTGATTTAAACTAAATTATAATCTATAAATCTCAATCTATACCAAACAAACACATTTTGTTCACACAACAAATCCTAACAGAGAACCAATCAGGAGATATGAGTTTTATTTAAAGATTCTTAGTTTTAAAAAAAAACAAAAATAGGTGCCTGACAACATTCATATGTGTATTTATATGCATATACAGAATATCTTCACAAAACAGTCATACAAACTTGCTTACTACTACCAATATACATGCACATACAACATAAGTTTTAGTATTGTGAGGTTAATCACTAAAAAAGAAACAGAGCAGTTTTCATCTAACAGTTTTTAATTTCTGTGAACTAGTACTTAAGTTCTGGAAATTTTATTTAGCTTTGATTTTAAAAGAAAAACTGTTTTTAAATAAAGAAGTTTACTCACCTATTGAAGAGGCAGAAAACAATCCCAAATGCATTCCTATTCTTGGAACCTATTTTGCATGTTGCATCTGCTTGCTGAAATCTGGGCTTACTTCTAATTTTTTTTAATTTATTTGTTGAAGTTTGCTTTTACTTGTTGAATTAAAACTGCAGTTGCTTCCAGTTTGATTACAGAATTATCGACCCTATCTTCACTTGCTTGAGTTTGAGGTTGAAGATTGCTTTCAGATTGCAGATTTTTTAAATATGAATTGAATTTGGCTTTTGCAGATTTGAATCAAATTGGAAGAGCAAGTAAATTGTGATTGTATTTGGGTTTCACATATTTTGATTCTGCAGATTTTATACAGTTTTGGGATTTAAAGAATTTAGATTGAATTTGGGTTGTAGATTTGGAACAAGAATTGGTTTTCGGATTTGGATTTTGAATTTTACTTAAAATCTGATTTTCAGATTTTCTTTTGATTGAAGTTAATGGTTTTAACAAAATGTATTTGCAATGTTTTCTTATCAATATATTTTAAATAAAAAGTTTATAAAACAATGCCACTTGTTAGCTAAGGTTATAGATTAAGTACAAGTGTCTTCTTTATGTATTAAGAGTCTAACACATGTGCATTTTTAATATAAAAAGAAAATTCTAAATTTATAAATGTATTTAAATTTTGCTAAAACCATTTCTAATTTAATTTAAGATGTTTTAAATGTTTATTTACATTTAGTCTTTTTAATGGTTAGAAATAAATTTCTTTTATAACGTTACACATTTTACATGTTTGCTTGAATATTTTAAAATAATATTTAATAACTAATTTCCAAAAGAGAAAATTTTAAAAAGAAAAGAAATGTTGAATTCATTTTATTTAAAAGTTTTCAAACCAAAATACCATACTCTAATAAAAATGAACTAAATTTATTTCAAAAGAAAACAATTTTTAAAATAAAACAAAATAAACTTTTATTATAAAATACAATTTTTAACTATTATATATTTATAACAAAATATTTACTTAAATTTCTTTTGAAAATATAAGATAGATTTATAAATTAACTTATGAAAAGTTTCAATACTAATTTCAATTAATTTAATCAATTCATAATTTATACATCTATATATATAAAATAATTTAGAAAATATTCTTTATTAAATTTAAATTTAAATTAAAATCAAATTCCTATTTACAATGTACACACATATATACATTATAAATAAAATATCTTTAAATCAGCTTAGAAAGATAATTTAATCATTTAAATATTCTAACTTTTGAAAACAATAAGATTCTCTAATTAAATTATCATTATTATAAATTTTGAAAAGAATATCATTTGACAAATTAAATGATTATTAATCTTCAAAAGAAAATTCCTGTTTGAATTAAATTATTAAATCAACATTTCACATTTTAAAATAATTATAAATGAAATTATTAAATAAATATTGCCCGAATTTCCGGGACATCACAGCATGTTTGCAAAACATCGTGGTAAACAACATTTCTAGTATGCGTTGCAGTACTCCGTCGAAGGTCTCCGGTTCGAACCAAATTTTTTGTTGTGCTGCTTGAAATCCCACGGGATAAAGCGATGTAAAGCTGACCGAGGCAGGTTATACAATTGCAATCGTAAAAGGCTCATATTTTTTCTTTGATTTCCAACAAATGGTCAGGCTAAGGAACTTCCTACTTCCACATGGGTACGCCTCTGGAGGGACGTCCCGAGAACCTACTCGGATCTCTGCCAACACAACGCCGGGTTACCTCTGTAACTAGGTAACTACTACTCGAGTATGCCATCTCCCGGTCCTTTGGGACCTTTATCCGAGGATCCTCTACACCAACAACCACAAAGAAAAGTATTTGCAGTAACCACAAAGGTTAAATATCAGGGCTCCATACCTGACACCACCCTTTTCCAGAAGGAAATTACATACCCAAAAGGGCGCGACCCTCATAACCCTGCCGCATCTTTCCTGTTTCGACTATTTCCGGGGTGTGAGGTCCGACGAGGTCTCGTCCACAAGCTACACTTTTCACGAAGTCATGCTTTGATCAACAAATGATCAACAGCACTTCGTATGCCACATTACCAGTTTGGGAATATATCGCTAGTAACCATCAACTACATAACCTCTGAGCTCGTATGTCTTAGAGAAGGGTGTTGTGACGACCCGGAATTTTCTAGCAATATCAATTTAATAATCTGCATTAAATATTAAATTGATTTGATATACTTTTGTTAATTAAATCTGAATTTGATACTTTTCTTTTAATAAATATCTAATGGATAAATTTAATCTGTTAAAAATTAATTGTTTGTTTTCTATTTATATATGTATATATTTATATACATTGTAAATAGATGAGATTTGTTTTAAAGTTTAACTAATAAATTATGTTTAAATACTAATATATATTTTAGTGAATTAGAAATTTGTGTTTTGTTTAATATAAACATTTCAAAGCTAAATAAATAAATAGTTTGAAAACTTATTTTAACTTAAGTTTAAATTTAAATTATTAACAAATTGATTTCTTTTCTTTTCTTTTTAGTATGGTTTGATTTAAAATATGAATTTAAAATGATATATGAGTTTTTAACAGAATTTTGTCAAACAATACATCAACATACATTAATAAAATATGTAGTTTATGATAAAAAGATAATTTAATTTATTTACCATTATAAATTGATAAATGAGTTACTCTTAAATAATATTAATAAATATAAATATAAGACTAAAAGATAAATTAGGAAAATGTAAAGTAGTACATTGGTTACATTATAATAGCTTAACAACTATAAATTCATTTAGTTTGCAAATAACAGAACAAAAATAACAACATTCACATGCATTTCAAAATATAACAAGTCAGCAATGAAACTAGAACAAATAAATTTTCAAATTTGTAAACCCATATATGAAATGCAGTATATACATATAAGTATATGTTTAAAGCATCTAGATAAATATGCAGGCCAATGAGAATATATATATATATATATATGTGCAGGCTGAGTTTTCAAAAGGAAGTAAAATATAAGATAAGTAACATATTTATGCATAACACATAAATAGCTAAGTACAAGCAAATCAAATATATGTGTGCAGGCCAAATGGAATGAACACATGACAGTAATATAAAAAAAATAAAAAAATAAAAACAAACAAGTGAAATCATATGCAGGCTAATGACAGTAACAAGATATAAAAATATAAATTGTGCAGGTCAAAATTGAATAAACAAATGACAGTAGCTAAGATAAACAAACTGCATATATATGTATGAAGCTTGCTTAGGAAGACATCATCAAATATCTTAAGCTAACAAACAAAACTAATTAATGTAAAATCTTTAGTACATTAAGTATTCCTATCATCCCACAATTTAAACAAATATCCCTGGAAAACAAATATGTACAACACAAGACTGTATACAATATTGTACAGTTTCATGAAACATAATTATAACCCTGCTCTTTTCTTTTCTATATGTTGGCTGCATATTCAGTTCAAACTAAGTTGGAATTAAAATAAACTTCATTGCAAACTCAAACAAACAAAGCTTCAGTCTAAACAACAACTTAAAATCAATTAATACTGAGAATCACAAGAGAGTTCAACCTGAATATTGCAAGCCAGAAGCAAAACAAAAGTGAAGCCTGTAAATTTCTAAGCCTGCTTCAACAACAGTGCCTCTGTTCTTTTCTGTTTCAGGTGAGTAGCATTTTTAACAATTACTTAAGTTTTAAATTCTGATGCATGCCTATATTAGAATATATTAGAATGTTTAAATGAATTGTGTGAACATGTATATCTTCATTTTCTCTGGATATTTGTGAGTTGTGATTCTGCATAACTAAAGCCTGCCAATCAAACCGTTTTTCTTAAAAACCGGTTGTGTTTCTATATGCTGTGAGTAACTTCCTTTTTAAAGCTAAAGCAAATTTTAATTTGTTGATTGTGAAAAACCTCTGAGATGAAATATGCTTTGTTTATATATATATAGGGTTGATAAATTTGGAGTTTATAAATGTTTGTTAATATGCTTGTCTGTTGTGTTCAGGTAACTCTTAGTTCAAAAAATTAAAAGTCGATAAAAATGCAAATCTATTCGTCTAATCTTTGTTAGAGTTAGAGATCTGAATAATTTAAGTTTGTTAATTCATGAGTTTAAGTTTAGAATTACACTTAAAGCAATATAGTCTTGAGTTTTACCTGGAACAAAATCTAACTTGCAGTGATGCATATGCTTGTTCTCTGTTACTCCCTGTAAAACAAAATTTTGCTATTAAACCTTATTTACTTCATCCCTGATTTATGCTTGCGCTTCAATTTCAAGCAAATGATGTTTGTATCATCTCAAACTAAGTCTAAGCATTTAGTTAAGATAAAACAACTTAAAATTTTCATCTGGAATACAATTTATTTTGAGCAAAATTCCTGCTCATAACCTAGTTGTAGTAGCCGAAGTATTGGGTTCTGTTCGACGCCATCAGGCGATCGAGTGCCGTGAAACTTTGTGAGGGGGTAGCTCAGTCTTTGATGCGTTCATGGCCGGAGTTTCTTGTCGCCACGTGGTCAGGGTTGGGGAAGAGCGGCGCTGACAGGTTTGAGGGGAGGAGAGGTTCTGTTGTTTCCAGGTTCTGTAATTTGTTTCCATTCGCGCGTGCCTGGTGAGAAACTCGAAGCAGCTCGTATATTTCCTCGGGGAAGTATCGCGTGTTACTCGAAGCAACGCAGGGGGCTCGGCTGTTGTTTTTCTGTTTCAAAACTGTTACAGGTTTTGACAGTTTTTATTTATTTATTTTTGTTTTAAAATTTAAGATCAAAGATTAAACTTAGTTTTAAAACAAGTTTAAATGGTGACTTTAAGTTAGATTTGAAAATAAAGTTGGGAATAATAAAGTTCTATAATTTAAATTAATTTAATAATTTAAAAGTACTAAATGTTTAAGTGTATTCAAAAAGGAGTTAAATTCAAAAATAAATAGAAATTGTTAAGAAATGATTTAGACAAGTAAAATCCACAACTTAAACTAGAACTTCGATTTGAACTTCAAGATTTGGAACTAAAATAAGTTTTATAATATAAATTGTTTCAACTATATTTTTAAGTGCCATCAAATATGTGAATTTAAAAAGGGGTTTTGAAAATTTAGTTTCAAACTTATTTAAGGATAAAATTTGAATATGTTTAAGAAGTAATTTGAAGTAAATGTTTAAACATGCTTTAAACTTTATTAATGATGGATATTAATTAATCTATTAATTATAGTATAAAAGTAGTAATTAAAGTTAATTAATGAATTAATTAACTAATATGTGATTTAGAACTATAGATTAGATTTTTAAATGGTTAATTAACTTATAATTAATAATAATTAATATAAGTTGATAATTAAATAATTATTAATGAAGTTCATTAACCAGATTATGTTATAATTAATTAATATGGTTGATTTTGTAATAAATTAATTAGATTAATTAATTCAATAGTTTAATTATAAATTATTTATTGAAAAGTAATTAAGAAATTAATTACTTATTAATTATGTAAATTGATTCGAGTTAATTAATTTAGTTTAATTAACTGATAATTTGGAATTGAATTACTTAGAGAAGTAATTGAAGGATAATTACGGGATGTAATTAATTGGGTGATGTTATTAATGGAAGTAATTGAAATATAATTACTTAAAATTAATCAGGGGATTAATTTAGAGTGTTATTGAGAAGTAATTAATATTGAATGATTAATTACTGTTTGTTATTAATCAAGAGGATTAATATTTATGATTTGAAGATGTGTATTCTTAATATAAATTAACAAATGAAGATGTAATTAGAAATCATTAATTAATAATTAATGATGATATTGATTTATTTGAGAATAATAAATCAACAAGATAATTAGAAAGGTAATAAATCTATATAAATGTAATTAATTAATGGATTTATTCAAGATTTATTTTTGTAAATAAATTAAGGAAATTACTGGGATGTTGCAAAAGATATTTAAAGCAAAGATGATTAATTTGAATATATATATAAGTAATGGATAATAAGATTAAATTAAGAAATCATTTAATGATTTGATATATGTGAATATAAGTGTAATTAATGGAGCATAATTACTCAGAATAGTAATTGGATGATAATTACTTGATGAGATTCATTCAAGATGATTTGTAAATGAAGTAATGTGAGTAATTTCTTTTATAGTTAATCAAAGGATTTATTTATGGGAATAATTAATCATGGAATGATTAATTTGTTAATAAGTAATTAAGGATAGTTAATTACTGGTTTGTTATTAATCAAGGGGGTGATTAATAATTGTGTTTAAGTAAAGATTAATCACTTAATTAATTTAAATAAGTAATTGAATATAAATTGAAGATCATAATTACTATAATTAATGATGTAATTAAGAATTGTTTAATTAAGGAATAATTAATAGGAAAGTAATTAAATGTTAAATTGCTATGAACGATTTATAATAATTCATTTTAATTAAACAAAGACTAAATTATTCTTGTAATTAGAGAATGATTTAGTAATTTGATTTATAATCAATTATTGATTATGAGAGCGGGATTTATGGAATGAGTAATTAATTTAATTTATTTTAAATTAATTAAAATTGGAAGTAGTTAATTTAATTCATTTTAAATAACTATAGCTTATGATTCATAAATCATTGCTTATGGATGATATGGATATTTCACTGATTGATTGTAATCTCAGGAATGAGATGGGTAATGTCTATGTGATATGGATGTATGTTTTAAGTATGATAATGTTTAATTATCTGTTTGGATGATAATATTAATTATCTGTTTATGATGATGATGTATTATCTATTATGAGATGTGAATTGTCTATCTGTGCATATTGATGATATTGAATTCACTGTTAAGACTAAATAGACAACTTGGCCTTAAAAGACACGCTTTGGATTTCGATGAGACCGGGATCGGGTTTTCCGCATTAGGAACATCCGAAAACCACATCGTTTCCAAATTAACGTTAGGTCGTGAATCTGAAGTGAAGATGAAGGTTCAGAATGCAAGGGTTATCGTCGTTAACTCTGAGGGTGATTCCAAAATGAGTGTAACGAGATAATGCCTTCGGTTTCGTTCGAACCCGGAATGAACTTGTATGGATTGAATGCTTTCAACACATCGTCAGGCGGACGATGAGCATTCTAAGAAATATGTTCTATAAAAGGTAATCGTAACCTCAAGCCTCATCAACCGGGAATGGCTAAAACAGGGGAGGTGCAGCAAGGTTAGGTGGGTCATGCCCAAGCAGGACAAGGATATTCCCCTGTCTAGATGTCCCTTTTTATTCGGCTTAGTGGGCGGTTGGTCTGCAGCCAACTGCGGGGTGTATCTTGTTCGGGACTGTTCAGTAAGGAATGGTTCCGGCCTTGTGTTGCAGGGGATGAAGGGAGTAATCCTCGGTACGGTGATCTAGGCCCCGTACTGTGACGGGCGTACCCCTGTAGCCCTGCCATTGTATGGAATTCAAAATCCAATAAGTGCCCACGGTTTTGATTGTATTACCCACTTTTGTGGCTAATAGCTGGAATTTAATCATGTAACAATTTCGGCTATTTTCTATTTACTTGAAAACCCTAGACCTATTATAATATCACAGAATTTCCTATAAAATGTTTTGGTTAGCGTAAGGTAAAAACTTTTCCATGTTTATGTGTGGGAAGTCTTACGTGATACCTTTTGTTTTCAAAGGATTTTTCAAAATTAAGCAACTTTAACCTGTTACTCATACCAGACCCATGTCTGACCCGAAGTTTATTTTGTTTTTCATAAACTCTCGGGTACCCAAATTTTTACGGGTAGCCAAGGGATTCAGGTTTAGCTTTGACGAAGTCTGGAGGAGCAATGGAGCAGGAGGCTTCAGCGTTTTAGATATATTTAGTTCCGCTGTGTGGTATCTCTGTGATGTATTGTGTATTGAGTTGTATTAACTAGACATGTGTTTATAACTGTCTAGTATGTGATGTATTATCTGTATAGCTCTGATTGATGTATATATTATGTAAATACTTATGTAATTAATATATTTTATTCGTTCCGCTGTGAGATTCTGATGTTGTTGTTCTTTCTTCTCTATCTTTTCTATTTTCTCACCCTTTTCTTTCTTATTAACGATGTTACTTCCTGGGAGTAGGAAGTGGGGTCGTTACAGTGGTATCAGAGCGCTAGGTTGAGTGAATACCTAGGCTCTTAAGTGATTTCTTTCCTGAGAGAGCGTATTTGTAAATTTGATATATATATATATATATTTTTTTTTTTCTATCTATTTGTTGGATTACCTGTCCGGGTTTTCCAATATAAGTATAAGGATAGATTGAGTAGTGGTGTGTGTAACACGACTACCTGCGGTTGGAAGTATATTTGACGAGACTGTAGACCTAATACCGTCTCGAATAGATTCATGGTGTAAGGATTTCACCTAATCTCTGGAGGGAAAACCTGTTGAGATTTGGAGTCCATTTTTTTTTGTTGTACAAGTTTGGATGAGAAGAATTTGGATTTTTGTGAGTTGAGCAGAAGCTTAAATATTATCTTGGTAACTCAAGAAGTAGTGGTTGTGTGTTGAGATGCAGTAGCGATGGATTGTTTTCGAAGAAGTTCTCAAGATTTTTGGATAAGGAAGTATGTCTGCATTAGTTTTGAAGTTGAGTCCAGCTGAATGTTGTGTTTGGCTTTGAGGCCCGAGTTTTTCGAGGAGTTTTGGATTAAGGAGTTTTGGCATCAGTAGCAGTGTTGCAGCTCAGATTGTTCTGCCGGCACGCGAGAAGGTCATCTGTCAACAGTTCTTTAGAAGTGAAGTCCAGAACCAGTTTTGTGAATCCATTTCTTCAATAGATTGGTTGGATAAGCTTAAACTATTCAAATTGGTAGGAGAGAACAGTTTTCTTTGGATATTAACCTGAGTGGATCGCAAAAGTGACTTGCGATAGTTAAGTATACTTTGGGATGGCAGAAATTTTTCTGAATATCTTTGTAGAGGTCGGTGGTTTGCCTTAGCATCTGAGGAGTTGAGTTTGGTATCGACTAGATTTCAGAAGTAGTACCGATGGTTCAGCTTAGTAATCGAATGGTTTCTGGAGAAAGGAATTGGTAAAGCAACTCGAGTTTCGGAGGAATTTCTGAGTTCTATTTTGAATCTGCTGAATCATATTTTTGTAATGTGTTGTCCAGTTGTGCTTATGTGTATCATCAGCATTTTCATCTACTCTAGATCAGAGTTGAGCAGCGGAAGCAGTTGGGAGTGCATTTGTTTTTCTTTTCTGGGAAAGAGAAGTTGTTTTCTACCGAGGATAGTAAAGGTTGTGTTCTTGGTTTTGGTTGATTTTGAGAAAATTATTCTACTGGATTGTTTTTGGATTCAGATTGTTATAGGAGTTATCAGCGAAGGTTGAGCTGATCAGTAAGTTGAAGGCAGTTCTGGATTGTCAGAAGTATTTGGTGGATAAGAGATGAGGGAATTTGGATTTGGGAGTCGGAAATTTCATTTTGTATGAATTTTCTCTGATTCGGAGGAGTTCTATAGATTAGGAGTATAGACTGATTGGATTCTATAGATCGAGTATTCCGGTATTATACTGGGAAACTCTAGGGAACTCTATCCAGAATTTTGTCTGGATAGTTAGTTTTGTTGATTGAGTAGATTGGTTGTGATGATTGTTAGCATGTGATTGATATATGCTTATGATTTAAAATTAAATTAAAATCTTAAATATATTATTAAATTACCTTTGCTTTTAAATTTCGGGGACGAAATTCATTTAAGGGGGAGGAATGTGACGACCTGGAATTTTCTAGCAATATCAATTTAATAATCTGCATTAAATATTAAATTGATTTGATATACTTTTGTTAATTAAATCTGAATTTGATACTTTTCTTTTAATAAATATCTAATGGATAAATTTAATCTGTTAAAAATTAATTGTTTGTTTTCTATTTATATATGTATATATTTATATACATTGTAAATAGATGAGATTTGTTTTAAAGTTTAACTAATAAATTATGTTTAAATACTAATATATATTTTAGTGAATTAGAAATTTGTGTTTTATTTAATATAAACATTTCAAAGCTAAATAAATAAATAGTTTGAAAACTTATTTTAACTTAAGTTTAAATTTAAATTATTAACAAATTGATTTGTTTTCTTTTCTTTTTAGTATGGTTTGATTTAAAATATGAATTTAAAATGATATATGAGTTTTTAACAGAATTTTGTCAAACAATACATCAACATACATTAATAAAATATGTAGTTTATGATAAAAATATAATTTAATTTATTTACCATTATAAATTGATAAATGAGTTACTCTTAAATAATATTAATAAATATAAATATAAGACTAAAAGATAAATTAGAAAAATGTAAAGTAGTACATTGGTTACATTATAATAGCTTAACAACTATAAATTCATTTAGTTTGCAAATAACAGAACAAAAATAACAACATTCACATGCATTTCAAAATATAACAAGTCAGCAATGAAACTAGAACAAATAAATTTTCAAATTTGTAAACCCATATATGAACTGCAGTATATACATATAAGTATATGTTTAAAGCATCTAGATAAATATGCAGGCCAATGAGCAAATATATATATATATATATATATATATATATATATATATGTGTGTGTGTGTGTGCAGGCTGAGTTTTCAAAAGGAAGTAAAATATAAGATAAGTAACATATTTATGCATAACACATAAATAGCTAAGTACAAGCAAATCAAATATATGTGTGCAGGCCAAATGGAATGAACACATGACAGTAATATAAAAAAAATAAAAAAATAAAAACAAACAAGTGAAATCATATGCAGGCTAATGACAGTAACAAGATATAAAAATATAAATTGTGCAGGCCAAAATTGAATAAACAAATGACAGTAGCTAAGATAAACAAACTGCATATATATGTATGAAGCTTGCTTAGGAAGACATCATCAAATATCTTAAGCTAACAAACAAAACTAATTAATGTAAAATCTTTAGTACATTAAGTATTCCTATCAGCCCACAATTTAAACAAATATCTCTGGAAAACAAATCTGTACAACACAAGACTGTATACAATATTGTACAGTTTCATGAAACATAATTATAACCCTGCTCTTTTCTTTTCTATATGTTGGCTGCATATTCAGTTCGAACTAAGTAGGAATTAAAATAAACTTCATTGCAAACTCAAACAAACAAAGCTTCAGTCTAAACAACAACTTAAAATCAATTAATACTGAGAATCACAAGAGAGTTCAACCTGAATATTGCAAGCCAGAAGCAAAACAAAAGTGAAGCCTGTAAATTTCTAAGCCTGCTTCAACAACAGTGCCTCTGTTCTTTTCTGTTTCAGGTGAGTAGCATTTTTAACAATTACTTAAGTTTTAAATTCTGATGCATGCCTATATTAGAATATATTAGAATGTTTAAATGAATTGTGTGAACATGTATATCTTCATTTTCTCTGGATATTTGTGAGTTGTGATTCTGCATAACTAAAGCCTGCCAATCAAACTGTTTTTCTTAAAAACTGGTTGTGTTTCTATATGCTGTGAGTAACTTCCTTTTTAAAGCTAAAGCAAATTTTAATTTGTTGATTGTGAAAAACCTCTGAGATGAAATATGCTTTGTTTATATATATATAGGGTTGATAAATTTGGAGTTTATAAATGTTTGTTAATATGCTTGTCTGTTGTGTTCAGGTAACTCTTAGTTCAGAAAATTAAAAGTTGATAAAAATGCAAATCTATTCGTCTAATCTTTGTTAGAGTTAGAGATCTGAATAATTTAAGTTTGTTAATTCATGAGTTTAAGTTTAGAATTACACTTAAAGCAATATAGTCTTGAGTTTTACCTGGAACAAAATCTAACTTGCAGTGATGCATATGCTTGTTCTCTGTTACTCCCTGTAAAACAAAATTTTGCTATTAAACCTTATTTACTTCATCCCTGATTTATGCTTGCGCTTCAATTTCAAGCAAATGATGTTTGTATCATCTCAAACTAAGTCTAAGCATTTAGTTAAGATAAAACAACTTAAAATTTTCATCTGGAATACAATTTATTTTGAGCAAAATTCCTGCTCATAACCTAGTTGTAGTAGCCGAAGTATTGGGTTCTGTTCGACGCCATCAGGCGATCGAGTGCCGTGAAACTTTGTGAGGGGGTAGCTCAGTCTTTGATGCGTTCATGGCCGGAGTTTCTTGTCGCCACGTGGTCAGGGTTGGGGAAGAGCGGCGTTGACAGGTTTGAGGGGAGGAGAGGTTCTGTTGTTTCCAGGTTCTGTAATTTGTTTCCATTCGCGCGTGCCTGGTGAGAAACTCGAAGCAGCTCGTATATTTCCTCGGGGAAGTATCGCGTGTTACTCGAAGCAACGCAGGGGGCTCGGCTGTTGTTTTCTGTTTCAAAACTGTTACAGGTTTTGACAGTTTTTATTTATTTATTTATTTATTTTTGTTTTAAAATTTAAGATCAAAGATTAAACTTAGTTTTAAAACAAGTTTAAATGGTGACTTTAAGTTAGATTTGAAAATAAAGTTGGGAATAATAAAGTTCTATAATTTAAATTATTTTAATAATTTAAAAGTACTAAATGTTTAAGTGTATTCAAAAAGGAGTTAAATTCAAAAATAAATAGAAATTGTTAAGAAAGGATTTAGACAAGTAAAATCCACAACTTAAACTAGAACTTCGATTTGAACTTCAAGATTTGGAACTAAAATAAGTTTTATAATATAAATTGTTTCAACTATATTTTTAAGTGCCATCAAATATGTGAATTTAAAAAAGGGGTTTTGAAAATTTAGTTTCAAACTTATTTAAGGATAAAATTTGAATATGTTTAAGAAGTAATTTGAAGTAAATGTTTAAACATGCTTTAAACTTTATTAATGATGGATATTAATTAATCTAGTAATTATAGTATAAAAGTAGTAATTAAAGTTAATTAATGAATTAATTAACTAATATGTGATTTATAACTATAGATTAGATTTTTAAATGGTTAATTAACTTATAATTAATAATAATTAATATAAGTTGATAATTAAATAATTATTAATGAAGTTCATTAACCAGATTATGTTATAATTAATTAATATGGTTGATTTTGTAATAAATTAATTAGATTAATTAATTCAATAGTTTAATTATAAATTATTTATTGAAAAGTAATTAAGAAATTAATTACTTATTTTTTTTTATTTGCAAAGCAAGCCGGTTTTATAGTGGACCGTCCACTATTTATTACGTAAGTAATAAAGTTGAAGTACAGGAGTAAGGTAAAGCACCTTAACTACTAAGAGATAATACAGAAAATACAGCACAGGTACGAGTTAAATTCAAAATTAATTACTTATTAATTATGTAAATTGATTCGAGTTAATTAATTTAGTTTAATTAACTGATAATTTGGAATTGAATTACTTAGAGAAGTAATTGAAGGATAATTACGAGATGTAATTAATTGGGTGATGTTATTAATGGAAGTAATTGAAATATAATTACTTAAAATTAATCAGGGGATTAATTTAGAGTGTTATTGAGAAGTAATTAATATTGAATGATTAATTACTGTTTGTTATTAATCAAGAGGATTAATATTTATGATTTGAAGATGTGTATTCTTAATATAAATTAACAAATGAAGATGTAATTAGAAATCATTAATTAATAATTAATGATGATATTGATTTATTTGAGAATAATAAATCAACAAGATAATTAGAAAGGTAATAAATCTATATAAATGTAATTAATTAATGGATTTATTCAAGATTTATTTTTGTAAATAAATTAAGGAAATTACTAGGATGTTGCAAAAGATATTTAAAGCAAAGATGATTAATTTGAATATATATATAAGTAATGGATAATAAGATTAAATTAAGAAATCATTTAATGATTTGATATATGTGAATATAAGTGTAATTAATGGAGCATAATTACTCAGAATAGTAATTGGATGATAATTACTTGATGAGATTCATTCAAGATGATTTGTAAATGAAGTAATGTGAGTAATTTCTTTTATAGTTAATCAAAGGATTTATTTATGGGAATAATTAATCATGGAATGATTAATTTGTTAATAAGTAATTAAGGATAGTTAATTACTGGTTTGTTATTAATCAAGGGGGTGATTAATAATTGTGTTTAAGTAAAGATTAATCACTTAATTAATTTAAATAAGTAATTGAATATAAATTGAAGATCATAATTACTATAATTAATGATGTAATTAAGAATTGTTTAATTAAGGAATAATTAATAGGAAAGTAATTAAATGTTAAATTGCTATGAACGATTTATAATAATTCATTTTAATTAAACAAAGACTAAATTATTCTTGTAATTAGAGAATGATTTAGTAATTTGATTTATAATCAATTATTGATTATGAGAGCGGGATTTATGGAATGAGTAATTAATTTAATTTATTTTAAATTAATTAAAATTGGAAGTAGTTAATTTAATTCATTTTAAATAACTATAGCTTATGATTCATAAATCATTGCTTATGGATGATATGGATATTTCACTGATTGATTGTAATCTCAGGAATGAGATGGGTAATGTCTATGTGATATGGATGTATGTTTTAAGTATGATAATGTTTAATTATCTGTTTGGATGATAATATTAATTATCTGTTTATGATGATGATGTATTATCTATTATGAGATGTGAATTGTCTATCTGTGCATATTGATGATATTGAATTCACTGTTAAGACTAAATAGACAACTTGGCCTTAAAAGACACGCTTTGGATTTCGATGAGACCGGGATCGGGTTTTCCGCATTAGGAACATCCGAAAACCACATCGTTTCCAAATTAACGTTAGGTCGTGAATCTGAAGTGAAGATGAAGGTTCAGAATGCAAGGGTTATCGTCGTTAACTCTGAGGGTGATTCCAAAATGAGTGTAACGAGATAATGCCTTCGGTTTCGTTCGAACCCGGAATGAACTTGTATGGATTGAATGCTTTCAACACATCGTCAGGCGGACGATGAGCATTCTAAGAAATATGTTCTATAAAAGGTAATCGTAACCTCAAGCCTCATCAACCGGGAATGGCTAAAACAGGGGAGGTGCAGCAAGGTTAGGTGGGTCATGCCCAAGCAGGACAAGGATATTCCCCTGTCTAGATGTCCCTTTTTATTCGGCTTAGTGGGCGGTTGGTCTGCAGCCAACTGCGGGGTGTATCTTGTTCGGGACTGTTCAGTAAGGAATGGTTCCGGCCTTGTGTTGCAGGGGATGAAGGGAGTAATCCTCGGTACGGTGATCTAGGCCCCGTACTGTGACGGGCGGTACCCCAGTAGCCCTGCCATTGTATGGAATTCAAAATCCAATAAGTGCCCACGGTTTTGATTGTATTACCCACTTTTGTGGCTAGTAGCTGGAATTTAATCATGTAACAATTTCGGCTATTTTCTATTTACTTGAAAACCCTAGACCTATTATAATATCACAGAATTTCCTATAAAATGTTTTGGTTAGCGTAAGGTAAAAACTTTTCCATGTTTATGTGTGGGAAGTCTTACGTGATACCTTTTGTTTTCAAAGGATTTTTCAAAATTAAGCAACTTTAACCTGTTACTCATACCAGACCCATGTCTGACCCGAAGTTTATTTTGTTTTTCATAAACTCTCGGGTACCCAAATTTTTACGGGTAGCCAAGGGATTCAGGTTTAGCTTTGACGAAGTCTGGAGGAGCAATGGAGCAGGAGGCTTCAGCGTTTTAGATATATTTAGTTCCGCTGTGTGGTATCTCTGTGATGTATTGTGTATTGAGTTGTATTAACTAGACATGTGTTTATAACTGTCTAGTATGTGATGTATTATCTGTATAGCTCTGATTGATGTATATATTATGTAAATACTTATGTAATTAATATATTTTATTCGTTCCGCTGTGAGATTCTGATGTTGTTGTTCTTTCTTCTCTATCTTTTCTATTTTCTCACCCTTTTCTTTCTTATTAACGATGTTACTTCCTGGAGTAGGAAGTGGGGTCGTTACAGGTGTTAAGCTAAGAGAATAAATTCTCCGCCACCAATAGAAATGTTTTTGATAGAAACCAGCTTTACATATCAAAGTGTAACGTCAGACGCATATCCATACAAGTCCATTCTAGGATCGAACGGAACCGAAGGCACTTCAAAGAAGCCCTTGCAATTCCGGATGTTCACAAATCACGTCCGGAATCCCCATCACAAATGTGATAAAATCTCTATACCGGAGCAACCCGGTGCAGAAACATTCGACAGGTAATCTTTTCATTTTCGAGAATACCCGGTCTTCAACACCATCTTCAAATGCAATCCCATTTCATCATATTGTCATTCTGAATGGGTTTTATGACACAAGGTCCTCTCCCGGCTAATCCGAATAATGAGCGCTTATTTTTAAAAATAAGTATTACATTCAGATTTCAACAAATCACAACAATTTTCACTTTGATCTTTTAAATAAAAGATCTATCACAATCACAAGGGTTCGATTTGGTTTTCGGATATCCACTTGGAATCCGACCCTCGGTCGCATCGAAATTCAAATGTTATTTAAACGCAAATATTGATAGTCGGCTATTTAACTATTAATAAATATTCACAACAAATACCAAGATTTAAATAATTTTCCCAATAATTTATTTTCAAAATATCTTTGCAAGATATAAATTTTTAACACTTCATCTATTTGAAAACAAATTTCAAATCACTTTTCACTCGCGGAATAAGATTCCCGATATTATTTATTTCTCTGAAAGTCTACCGAGTTCAAATATTTTAAAATACTTTAAATCACTTGTCCAAAATATATACCTGGAAACATTTAGATAAAACTATTTTAAAACATTTATTTAAATATAAGTTGTGAAGATATTATATCAAAATCTCATATAAAATTCAAGTACAAACTAATTTTAAAATAAAATTAGTAGATAGGATACAACTATTTAAATATTCATTTTCGAATAGTAGATATCATCCACTGAATAATTATTATAAATCAATCATCCAAGCATATAGTCAACCAATTTAAATTTAACTATGTAAAATCAAACTGGAAATTTCAATTTGAACTTCAGTGAGAAGATCTCACCTTTAACAATGCATGCAATCCATTTTCCATTCCAATTTGTTTTTCACGATCTTTAGACCTTGTATAAACAATTATACAATTTATTAATATTCAAAATAAATCAAACAATTTAATTATCAATTAATAATTTTATTTAAATAATGATTTAAATTTTAATGAATAATTAAATATCAAACTAATTTCCTTTTGAAATAACTTTTAGTAACTAAAATAAATTTTAAATAAGTTAACTAAACAAATATATTACTTTACAGTTAAACTAGTAAATTAAAAACGTATACGTATATTTATTTTATTAAAACTACGTATATACCTATATAAAAAAATGTTTTTATCAGGTCTGAACTTAAGTAATGGTTCATATAAAATCTGTATATGTTTACATATAAATATAAATCTTACATTTGAAAAATAAATGGTTTCATATACCTTACCGTAAAATTTTCTTTCCCTCATCGATTTACAACAAAAATAAATTTAAATAAATTTTCTAATTTACAACTAGATCGACGAATACCTCACTGACATCAATACCTGGGCCAGCCTCCTTGAATTCACGACCACCATCTCGTGCCTTTACTGCTGCACCCTCGCGCTTACTAAAACCCGATGACCCATCTTTAATCGAACGTCGACGACCAGTGCTTCTTGTAGATAACATCGCCTCTTTCCAGTCACGAGCTCCAATCTGTCTCTTCCACGCGAAAACATGGTTCAGGTGCTCACATACATGGCTCGCCAGCAGTCGCGAGCCCCCAGCCTTCACGAAATTGAGATCCAAATCGCCAGCCCTATTTCCTGATTCGAATTGTTTCGAATCAATCTTCGTGCGATGATGAATTTGGGAACGAAACTATCTACGTTAGAACTGCTACATCACGATTGCCCGAGATCGCCATTCAAAGGGTTCGGCATATTTTTCTTACAAGTTGATTTCGAGAGGTTTTTTTTTCTTTTTAGAATTAAAGAAGATAAGATAACTTGCGTGAGAATCCTACAGAGCTATAGTAATAGAAAAGAAAGAAAAAAAGTTTGATGTGGATGGAATTACGGCTGTTGATTAGAGTGTATAAATTTATATTTAAATTAAATCGATTAATTATTGTCTAGGCGTTTATATCTCATACGATCGCACGATAGCTCCGAAAGCTACGAGATTTTAAATCTGATAGTTATTCAGTATTACAGATCCAACGGAACTGGTTTCGTCGAATTTCGAGACTGTGCCTTGGAAGGCTATTTTTAAATGTCGATTTAAACTATATAATTTCAAAACCGAACAAAACATTTCCAAATCAAATTCCAAGGCTTCCATTATCTTCAGTATTGTCAATATAAATTTTTCAAGCCTTTAAATTATTTTTAACAAGCTCAAAAATCGAGATTCAATATTTTACCCGACTTCAATAAATCAAATTCAATAATTTGATTGCCAAATCCATAGTTATATTTTGAAATTCAAGTTAAGCTAACCTTCAAATGTTTAAAATCAATTAAATGTTCTATTTCAAATGTTAAAAATTTATGGGTCGTCACATCCTTCCCCCTTAAAAGAATTTCGTTCCGAAATTACAAGTTAGGAAGAACGATCCTTAACCCGTTTAATATTTTCCAAACCAAATATTGTTTTATCAACTTTCCAAAACAAATCTTTTATTTAAAGACTCCTTATCATTTCAACTAAATTTCCAAAATCAACCATAATTTCAAACAACCTTGTTTTCTCAATAGTTCAAATTTAAATTTAAATCCAAATTTCAAAATTCCAAAATTTTCTCAAAATTTTTCTAACTCCCTAAATTTTCGAAAAATTTCGCCAGCGTATCCTTTTCACGGCTAGCTCGGTACGACTACAAAATGGCACCACAGGCCTCCAGATTTCAAAAGAAAACAAAACGCCAAGTGGCTAGACAGGAAAATCACCAAATTTTACATAGAAATTTAAATACATACCTTTTGTCGAGCAATTTAAATTTTTCTTCAGAAATCAAAACCAATTTTCCTTTCTCTTTATAATACCTGTATATCCTACTTAGCCATAATATCCATTCATAGCCTTTAAAATTATTTTATACATTTTCTTACAGAAGTTTTCACATCTACTTCTATTCAATTAGTCTTCCCATTACCATATGAATTCAATTTATCTTCAACCCTGAATATTGAATTTTATCTTTCAATTATAACCGATTCATATTATTATTTTAAATTAGTTTCATTCACTAATTTACTTCAATTTCCAATTTGAAATTGTTTGTCGCTAACAAAAAATATTTCAAAAATTTTCTAACTCCCAAAATTTTCGGAAATTTTTGGCAGAGTCTCCTTCGTACGGAGGAGCCTTTGCAATTTGACAAAAGATATAAATATATATACATCGACCCACCCGGTCGAAAAAAAATAGTTCATATTTCCTATTTTTATTGCGTTGGCGTACCTTATTTAGTATTTTTAAGCAAAGCAGTTTATTATTAGCATTTTAGCGCGACCAAATCCAGCCAAACGACCTCCATGTTCCTGTACTTACTCAATTTAAACACGTAAGTGACATATATAGGAAATTCATTTACATTTCGCTTATTTTTGATAATAAACACATAGTTTTCATAAGCAATGCACTCAAAATAATTCCCATAAGCAATTTATAAGGTTTCAATACAGATTTAATTGCTTACAACCTCATTCCATACCATTTCTATTCAATTCAAGTGATTTACAATTCACTTTCTTTCATTCAATTCATTTTTTAAATGAAACGAACTCATATCCATTTCAGTTGATTCAAAAATCAATTTTATTGGCTTTCATTAACTCATAGAATTTTATGCAATCTCGTTTGCGTCAAACGACAATCATTTCTATGCAAATTCAACGATATTCACTAAATAGAATATCCAATCTAGTTTATAACTGATTTAAATTAATATCAACTCAATTTACTCTTTATTCTATTTCATTTCCAATTGATTCCGTTCAATTCATTTTGCATTCCATATTCACGTTCATTTTGATGCATTAATATACAAAAATCTTTGCTTAGCATCCATTTCATAAACCTCATTTATGCATATTCGACAACCAAGTATGCATTCACTATGCAATTATAGCTTACAAATCAACTATACTTGGCATCAATTTTCAAAGGTGTGGTGTTTGAGTAAATTTGGTAGAGGCAATTTGGCTTCTTCTAGTCTCTCCCTCAAACTTCAACAGATTCAAGAGTCCATGTTGTATGATCCTTCTAACAGTGAGTGGGCTGCCCAGGAAGCTTCCTTATCATCGCAACTATTTGCGGCTCTTCATCTTGAGAGCATGATGGTCAAGCAAAAAACTAGGTTGGAGTGGTTCAAGGATGGTGATAGGAACTTGTCTTTCTATCATTCCTCTCTTAAGGAACAAACGAGGGAGTTAATTGGTGTTCTTAAAGATGAGAATGGTTAGTTTATCTCTGACCCCCCTTATTGCAAATATGTTCCTTGACTATTTTGCCAAGATGCTTGGCAACTGTAATGACTTCTCTCCATCACTTGAGCTTCTAGATTCGATCAACATTCCCAAAATTTCTCTTGAAGATAGCAACTTCCTCTCTTCAGCAATTTCTGACGCTAAGATTAAAATAGCTCTCTTCTCTCTCAATGCTAACTCTTTTGGAGGTCCTGATGGCTTCAACGCCTGTTTTTTTACGGCATGCTGGGAATTTTTGGACCTAACTTCTTAAAGGCCATCCATAATTTCTTTAACAAATGCAAAATGATTGGATCTCTTAATGCTACCAACATATCCCTTATTCCAAAAGTGAAGAATGCCTGTCTTGTCTTTGAATTTAGGCCAATATCTTGCTGTAACACCATATATAAGTGCATATCTAAGATCATTGCTAATAGAATCAAGATGTTTCTGCCTAACATTATTTCTTCCAATCAAGCTGCCTTTCTAAGTGGAAGAAGTATTCTTGATAATGTTCTGATGACTCATGAATTATTGAAGGGGTACAACTCCTCTCGAGTTTCCCCAGAGCCATGTTCAAGCTTGACATATCTAAAGCATTTGACTCTATACAATGGAACTCTGTTGTTCGTATCATGGGGCTGATGAATTTTCCCAAGCATTTCGTGGCATGGATTGAAGCATGCATTTCTACTGCCAGGTTTTCCATAATGGTGAATAACAGTAATGTGGGGTATTTTCGGAGTAAACAGGGTATTAGGCAGGGTGGCCCAATGTCTGCTTACCTATTCATTATTGTGATGGAAGTTTTAACTCAAATTCTTATTTAGCATGTTAATAATGGTAGTTTCTCTGTCCATCCTAAATGCAAGAATCCCCTTATTACATCTTTAATGTTTGTTGATGACTTAGTTATTTTCTTCAAGCCCTCTATGTCCACAGTTACCTCTATTATTGACGGCCTTGATAAATTTTCCGAATTACTGGCCTATCCATTAATTTAGCTAAATCTGATCTGATGATAGCTGGTGTTGACAATGACTTGATAAATCAAATAACTAACCTTAACTCCATCGTGCAAAGATCTGACACTTCCATGTACTTAGGAGTCCCCTTAGCTACTTCTAGAATTTCTTATTCCCAATGCATTCCATTGTATGAGCAGATCACTGCTAGGCTTGATGTATGGTCTAATAGAATGCTTAGTCAAGCAGGTAGACTTACTCTTATTAATTCTATTATCTTCTCCATGTCTGTGTATTGGTCAAGATCCTTTATCCTTCCTATCAAGCTGATCAAGATGATTAGGAGTGCTATTATTGGCATGGAACTGTCATCTCGAATAAGATTTCTCCTTGTGCCTTCTCCAAACTTGAATTGCCTAAATCCAGAGGTGGCCTAGGAATTAAGAATATGCTTCTTTGGAATTGTGCAGCCATTGTTCAACATATTGATAATCTTCTGAATTATAAAGACAATATCTGGGTGAGGTGGTCTTACAAGGACATTATGAGCAGCAAAAACTTTTGGACTATGAGTGTTCCTCATTCTTGCAGCTGGACATGGAGATGTATGCTAAACCTTAGGAATGATATTCTTCCTTGCGCTAAGAGTATGATTGGCCTTAATGGTTGTATCTCTTTTTGGAATGATCCGTGGGTGAAGGAAGGAATTATCCTCTATAACTTACTTTCTTACAACCAGCAAGTTCAAACTGGTATTGGTAGGTATGCTTTGGCGAAAAACTTTATTCATCATGGTTGTGTTGCTCTCCCATATTCCAGTAATCAATATGTCAGACAACAATGGAATCAGCTGAGTAGTTATAATATTTCCCATTCTCAGAATGATGGCATTACATGCTCTTTCTGTTAGGACAAGTACAAGATTAGTGGCATGTACATCCATCTCGCTAATTTGAAGACTAGTGTGTCTTTCAGCTGGCATAAGCGAATATGGCTTAATCATAACTCGGAGAGACAGAACCTATTCCTTTGGAAAATATTCAGAAATGCATTGAAAACTAAAGCTTTGTTGAGACAGAGAGGAGTTAACATTGATACTACTTGCAGTTTTTGCCAATCAGCTGAGGAGAGTACTCTTCACTTATTCTTCAATTGTCCATTTGTTTTTATGTTATGGTGCTTTTCCAATAACCTTACCACTGGAAGGAGAGTTGAATTGGTTAGTGAAATTGAATAGGACTTAATTTACAAGGCAACGAGATGGAAATGTGAGGCGACTTATATTCTACTATTCACCCTTAAAATTTTACTATGATAATCTGGGATGAAAGAAATGCAATTATCTTTAGTTCTAAAAGAAAATCTGCTAAGCAAATGAAGTAAACCGTTGTTGAAGGATTAAGGTTTGGAGTTGTTGCCTCCAGGCATGTTTTCGACCCTGGACTGCTATTTGCTCTCTCCAGATTTGTGTGTCTCTTTGCTTGGTGTGCTTGTGTTTTTGTTCTTTTAATTTTTCTATTGGTATGCCTGTTTTCCCTTGTTTCTTGTTGCTTCGTATTCTGCTGGCCTAATTGTTAGGTAGCATGTTTCCTCTTTCTTTGTACTTATTTCTCGGTATATCAATAAATGGTAGGGGTCCATTTTTAACCCCGCTGGCCTTGCCAATTTTTTTTTCAAAACCAAGTTTTTATTTTTTTCATCTTTATTGACATTCAAATTCACATCATATTAATTCAATATTTCATTGTTAATATTTATACTTGCATTTTTAGTTCTATTCCATTCATTTGCATTTCATTAATCAAACAAGTTTCATTCACAGCCATTCCATAAACTTGACAACAACTATTTCACAATTTTCCTTAAGTCGAGCTTTTATCAAATATTTACTTAAGTTATTTCAATTCAAAACTCAAATTTATTTTTCCTTGTAACACTTCCAATTTTAAATCCTTGATTTTATTTTTCATTTATCAAATCCATTCCATTTACTAATTTAATTCAATTAGTTTTATTCACTTATCCATTTTTAATTTCAACTTTCCATTCTCAATTCATCTCGAATTTATTTTATCAATAACAAGGAAATTTTCAATTTATTTCTACTCACTTGAATTTATATGCAAATTTAACCCACAATTGAATTTTAATTTAACTAATTCAACTTTCCTATTTCATGAATTAATTAATTATCATATTAGTTTACTTGAATTCAATCCATATTATTTTTCCCAAGTTTGGATTTTTATTCAACTTGATCCAAATCAAATCTCATTCCATTTTTTCAATTCCAATTCATTTACTCACAAATGTTAACTCATTTATTCATTCACAAATTTATTCCACACTTACTTTTATATATCCCTTTTCCATTTGAATCTTATTCCATTCAAATTTCACATATTTTTTTATGAGTTATCAAACTTATTTAGATATCGTAACATTTTAGAGATTTCTGGAATCTTTTTAACAATTACTCACATTTCAAAACCAACTTTGAAATCAATTATATCCCTTCAAAATATTTTTCCAAATATTTTTAAATTTCAAACCCCACCAGATTTTGTATCCAACTCAAAAATACTTCTCAAACAATTATTTTTCAGACTTTTGGAAACCATTTTCAAATTAAAGATATTTAATCTTTTGAAATTTCAATCCAAATCCTTTAATTTGTATTTCAAAGATTACTCTGGCATCTCATTTCAATTTATAAAACTCATTTATACATTCACATTACGAATTTCATTCCATCAGTGAATTTTATTCCAAATTATAAATCGCATTTACAATTTACATACAAATCTTATTTGTATATGAATTCATTCCCTTATCCTTCCAATTCGTATTATAAATTTCATTTGTTAAATGAATTTATCTCCAAATCTTTGGTTATACCATTATTTCTTATTAAATTTCCATACAATAATGATGATAATTCAATATCATCACTTCCTAACAACCAAGCAACCATATACCATAAATTTTTACAGAAAATCATTTCTTTTATATACAAAAATAGTTTTGGGTAAAATTATTTCATTTACCCTATTTTAAAATAATACTGTGTCAATTTATCTTGTTTAAGAGTTTAGAAACCCCTATCGATACAGTTGGCTAGACTGCACCGACCGGAATCTATAAACAGTCAACCGATAAGTCAACACGATACAAAACAATTTTATATTCACTAACAAATACGCGCTCATATCTATTATTACACTCACACTCATTCTAGAGTACTACCGACTCTATCTCTAACGAGTAGCACCCAATAGAGCCAAGGTTGTCGCTTAACCAAATGCTCTGATACCACTTGTAAAGGTCCGCAAATCCGTATCCCTTTTTAGCTGGCAAAATTCCACAAAAATTCAGCCCAAAGAGGAATAAACCTACGAATCTTTAGGGTTTAAGGAAGAAGAGGTAAAAGAAGAAACATAAACAATAAACATAATCTCACAATTCGCAGCAGAACAACATATAATAGATAAATGAATATCTTTAAACAGAATCACTATATCAGTTATTATATTACATCACAATACATTATCAGAGTGTACAACAACAAACAGCGGAAAGAATATTACATATATAAGTGATACGCCTCGCCATCCAGCTCCAACTCCTAATTTCCATAGCAACTTCTTGACTTCGCTCCCAATAACTGCTAATCTGACTCTAGGCTGCCCGTATGGAAAATTATGGGCACCCAGAGTTTAGAAAGGGAACAAACTGGTGTGAGATCTAAAAAACCAGTTATTTTCACAAAGAAAATAAAAAGAAATCCGCTATGCTTTTTGAAAAATGAAACTACCACAAGGCTCCCGGCACACACACAATGTAATCGCACACTTGGGGGAGATTTCTCCTTATAATAGTCAAACATGCTTGATACGCAAACTTTTTTTTGATATTATTATTCGTGCATAGTATGGAAAACATTTTGAAAGTATAATATTAATCTTAGCCAGCATAGGTACCATTATATTATGCCTGCTATAGCTACCTCCTGAGGAGGCAGGTTATACAATTGCAATCGTAAAGGGCTCGTATTGTTTCTTTGGATTTCCAACAAATGGTCAGGCTAAGGAACTTCCTACTGCCACATGGGTATGCCTCTGTAGGGACGTCCCAAGAACCTACCCGGATCTCTGCCAACACAAGGCCGGGTTACCTCTGTAACTAGGTAACTACTACTCGAGTATGCCATCCCTCGGTCCTTTGGGACCTTTATCGGAGGATCCTCTACACCAACAACCACAAAGAAAAGTATTTGCAGTAACCACAAAGGTTAAATATCAGGGCTCCATACCTGACACCACCCTTTTTTAGAAGGAAATGACATACCCTAAAGGGCGCGGCCCTCATAACCTTGCCGCATCTTTCCTGTTTCGACCATTTTTGAGGTGTGAGGTCCGACATGGTCTCGTCCACAAAGCTACACTTTTTATAAAGTCATGCTTTGATCAACAAATGATCAGCAACACTTTGTGTGCCACATTACCAGTTTGGGAATATATCGCTAGTTACCATCAACTACCTAACCTCTGAGCTCGTATGTCTCAGAGAAGGGTATTAAGCTAAGAGAATAAATTCTCTGCCACCAACAAAAATGTATTTGATAGAAACCAGTTTTACATCTCAAAGTGTAACGTCAGACACACATCCATACAAGTCCGTTCAGGGATCGAACGGAACCGAAGGCACTTCAAAGAAGCCCTTGCAATTCCGGATGTTCACAAATCACGTCCGGAATCCCCATCACAAAGGTGATAAAATCTCTATACCGGAGCAACCCGGTGAAGAGAAATTCGACAGGTAATCCTTTCGTTTTCGAGAATACCCGGTCTTCAACACCATCTTCAAATGCAATCCCATTTAATCGTTATTCTGAATGGGTTTTATGACACAAGGTCCTCTCCCGGCTAATCCAAATAATGAGTGCTTATTTTTAAAAATAAGTATTACATTTAGATTTCAACAAATCACAACAATTTTCACTTTGATCTTTTAAATAAAAGATCTATCACAATCACAAGGGTTCGAAGTGGTTTTCGGATATCCACTTGGAATTCGACCACCGGTCGCATCGAAATTCAAATGTCGTTTAAAGGCAAATATTAATAGTCAGCTATTTAACTATCAATAAATATTCACAACAAACACCAAGATTTAAATAATTTTCCCAATAATTTATTTTCAAAATATCTATGCAAGATATAAATTTTTAACACTTCATCTATTTGAAAACAAATTTCAAATCACTTTTCACTCGCGAAATAAGATTCCCGATATTATTTATTTCTACTGAAAGTCTGTCGAGTTTAAATATTTTAAAATACTTTAAATCACTTGTCCAAAATATATACCTGGAAAAATTTAGATAAAACTATTTTAAAACATTTATTTAAATATTAGTTGTGAAGATATTATATCAAAATCTCATATAAAATTCAAGTCCAAACTAATTTTAAAATAAAATTAGAAGATAGGATACAACTATTTAAATATTCATTTTCTAAATCAAACACCAATTTAGTCTTTAAAATAATCCCTTTCTTTTTATAAAATTCTCATTGTGAATTTAAATTCCCAAATTCACTGATATATGATTTTTTTTAAATCGATTTCAAGGATCGTATACAAACATCAAATCAATTCCCAATCTGATTTCAAATTTTTATTTTGAACACCAAATCAAATTCCAAATTGATTTCCCAAAGATTTATTTTAAAACACCAAATCAATTTTTTTTATTTGATTTACAAATTCATTACCTTTAAAAATAAAATCCTTTATCAAATCTTTTCCTATTTTCTTGGAATCTATTCAATAGGATTTCACTATAGTTTTTCTGCTTAATTTAAAAATCAAATTTTATTTATTTATGGTATCTTACGATACCAAAAATATATTCGGCTAAATTTTAGCCTACAATGATTTCAATTACGATATAATCACACAGAGATTATCAACACACAACATATAAAACAAATTCAATATTTGAGGAATCCAGTTGGATCCCTCCAACCTATTTCTCTGAATACACAGACGTTAGCACAATAATTAAATACCAATTCCACTTCGAGGTGGAATATCGCGGTATTATACATTTATAAAATATCATCCGCTATTATGCGGCGCATCGGGTCTCATCCGCTATATAATGCAGAAAATCTATCACCCAATATATACTATATACTACTATATATATATAATATCATCCAGTGAATAATTATTATAAATCAATCATCCAAGCACACAATCAACTAATTTAATTTAACTATTTAAAATCAAACTGGATATTTCAATTTGAACTTGAGTGAGAAGATCTCACCTTTAACAATGCATGCAATTCATTTTTCATTCCAGTTTGTTTTTCACGATCTTTAAACCTTGTATAAACAATTATACAATTTATTAATATTCAAAATAAATCGAACAATTTAATTATCATTTAATAATTTTATTTAACTAATGATTTAAATTTCAATGAATAATTAAATTTCAAACTATTTCCTTTTGAAATAACTTTTAGTAACTAAAATAAATTTTAAATAAGTTAACTAAACAAATGTATTACTTTACAGTTAAACTAGTAAATTAAAAACGTATATGTATATTTATTTTATTAAACCTACATATATACCTATATGAAAAAAATGATTTTATCAGGTCTGAACTTAAGAAATGGTTCATATAAAATCTGTATATGTTCACATATAAATATAAATCTTACATTTGAAAAATAAATGGTTTCATATACCTTACTGTAAAATTTTCTTTCCCTCATCGATTTATAGCAAAAATAAATTTAAATAAATTTTCTAATTTACAACTAAATCGACGAATACCTCACTGACATCAACACCTGGGCCAGCCTCCTTGAATTCGCGACCTCCATCTCGTGCCTTTACTGCCGTACCCTCGTGCTTACTAAAACCCGATGACCCATCTTTAATCGAACGTCAACGACCGGTGCTTCTTGTAGACAACATCACCTCTTTCCAGTCGCGAGCTCCAATCTGTCTCTTCCACGCAAAAACATGGTTCAGGTGCTCATGTACATGGCTCGCCAGCAGTCGCGATCCCCCAGCCTTCACGAAATCGAGATCTAAATCACCGGCCCTATTTCCTGATTTGAATTGTTTCGAATCAATCTTCGTGCGATGATGAATTTGGGAATGAAACTATCTAGGTTAGAACTGCTACATCGCGATTGCCCAAGATCGTTATTCAAAGGTTCGGCATATTTTTCTTTCAAGTTGATTTCGAGAGGTTTTTTTTTCTTTTTAGAATTAAAGAGGATAAGATAACTTGCGTGAGAATCCTGCAGAGCTACAGTAATAGGAAAGAAAGAATTTTTTTTGATGTGGATGGATTTACGGCTGTTGATTAGAGTGTATAAATTTATATTTAAATTAAATCGATTAATTATTGTCTAGGCGTTTATATCTCGTACGATCACACGGTAGCTCCGAAAGCTACAAGATTTGAAATCCGATAATAATTCAATATTACGGATCCAATGGAACTAGTTTCGTCGAATTTTGAGATTGTGCCTCAGACGGCTATTTTTAAATACCGACTTAAACTATATAATTTCAAAACTAAACAAAACATTTCCAAATCAAATTCTGAGGCTTCCATTATCTTCAGTATTGTCAATATAGATTTTTCAAGCCTTTAAATTATTTTTAACAAGCTTAAAAATCGAGATTCAATATTTTACCGACTTCAATAAATCAAATTCAATAATTTGATTGCCAAATCCATAGTTATATTTTGAAATTCAAGTTAAGCTAACCTCCAAACATTTAAAATCAATTAAATGTTCCATTCAAATGTTAAAAATTTCCGAGTCGTCACATGAACAATTCAAGTCCAGCATGTGTGGATGCGAATGGCTGAAAGTATCGGGTTGTTATATATGTTGATAATGATTTTTAGAGTTTTGGAAGGAAATATATGGATTTTAATAAATATTTATTTAATATAATGTAAAGATATTTTATTTTGAAAAATTTAGATTTTTAAATTATATGTTTCGAAAAATAAAATTTATAAGTTAGTTTTGAAAATATAACTTATTAAATTTTTACTTAAATTTTATTATTTTCAAATATGTATAAAATAGATTTAAAATAGATTTGATTGTACAAAAAATTTAATTTACTTAATATGTAATTTGTTTAAAACATTTAATTAAATTTATATTAATATTTTAGATTTAAATAATTTAAAAATTGAATATATGTTTTTTTATTAAAATGGGTAATCTGAGATTTTATTTAACTATTATTAAAATGATTAAGTGAATATTTTCCAATTTGAAGAAAAATTAAAATTAAATATTGAAAAATAAATGAAACTTAGATTGAAAATGTTTGAATATTTAAACTTTGAATCTTTTTGGAATTGAAGTAATAGTTCAAACCTAGATTTGAAATCGATAAAAAATCGAAATGTTTTATTGAGAATTTGAATTAAATCTTTAACCTTTTAAATTGAAAGTGTTGAACATGGATTGATTTAAATTGAATTTTTGGAATTTAAGTTGATTTGAATCGATTTGTAGAATTGGATGAAATAATTCTAACTGGGAAACTATTTCAGTATTGTGATGACCCGGAATTTTGAGCAATATCAATTTAATAATCTTTGATAATAATTGAATTGATTTGATCATTTACATTATAAATTGACAAGTTAAATTTATTTTAAAGGTTAATGATAATAATTTGTTAATATCTATTAATATTTTTCTTAACAGTATAAATAAGCAAGATTAAATTCTTTTGGAGTTTATAGTAATTTGATTTGGAAATATTTATTTGATAAATAAGAAGTTTTAATGTAATAAAACTTTGTATTCAAATTGTAATATATATGAATGTATATATATTGTGATTTGATATTTGTTTTAAAATTTAATATGGAAATTAATAAATTTAAGGTTAGAATGTTTTTCAATTTGAAATGTGTACATATATTTATATATATATTTGAAATAGGAAAATTATTAATTTGAATTTAATAAGAATTTTTAAACTTGAATATATTTAGTTTTGAATTTGAAATGATAATTTGATTTAATATCTTTGAAATGATATTTGAAATTTAAATTTTAAATAATAAAGTTAATTTCTTATTTTATAAACATATATTTTAGCTTTTGTTTTTAATAAGATAAAAATTGTTTTAAAAATCTATGTAAGGAGTTAAACTAATTTTCTCAATTTATGAACAAATGATAAAATTAAATTGATTAAAATACAAGTTATTTTAAAAAATGCCTATATGAATTTGTTTCTAAGATAATGAAATCCTAAAGTTTATTTTTATAAGATGGAAGCATTTTATAATTGTCTAACATTTCATTAATGTATGTATGTAGCTTAAATAGATTATTAATAAGGAAATAACATTTAAAATATTAATTAAGTATTAAAAAAACATTTTTTAAACATTAAGATAACACTTATAAGTATATTTGGCTTATTAAAAGACATTTGTTAGAATATAAACATATATGGGACAAGTGGCAATTCTATTGATAACTTAATTTAAAAATTTAAAAATTGTAAAATAAGAAAGAAGAAAAATCTACTCTTGAAAACTTCAGCTGAAAAACACTTTCTTCAAACTCAAAATTAATACAAAACTGAAAAGGAAAATGTAAATAAAAACAAATCAAAGATGAATACAAATCTGTAAATCTGGATATTCAAATCAAGTGAAAGATCATCTTCAAATTTATCAACCAACTCAGAAATCAACTGCAAGTGGATTGATTTCATCATGCAAGCTGGAAATAAATCATCACTTCAACATGCAAAAGGGAATTGAAAGCCTGGAAAAAATAATATGCAGTTCTTTTTTTGGAAATTCAGGTGAGTAAATAAATTTCAAAAACAGTTTTAAAACTTGAATTCTATCTTGGATTGTGAATAAAATATCATGCTGTTGCTTGGATATCTGAATTGAATTAAATGCATGTTTGAATTCCTGTGTAGTTACAATTTATGCTCTGTGTTAATAGCAGGGTTACAAATTTGATAATAAATTCAATAACTTGTTCTTGAATTCGAATTAGAACTTTAATTGTAAATAGAAGTTGTTTGAATTTAAGTAAACTATCATCTAGAAACAATTACCAGTTTTTAAAGTGAATAAATGATTCTAAATACTTGAATTTACAGTAAAATATAAATTTGGGTCAGAAATTCATGAATTCAATTTTAAATTTTGGATTCATAATTGAATTGCAAATGGAAAATGATGATTTTTAGTACTTGAATCACAATTTTTAATGGGGTAATTTGTGAGCATTTTGGGATTTACTGATTTGGGGTATTCGGCCAAATCACGGCTAACCACGGCGAAGTGGACATCGCCGTTGAACTCGAAGGTGGAGGGGACTTAAGTGATCATGCGAAAAATGTTTTATGAATTTTTAGTAGATTGTGATGATTGTAATTTGAGGGAATAGGGTTTAACAACCTGTTCATGACAGTGTTGTTCTGTTGGGCTTTGTGGCTTTGAGAGGTTATTGGGGGCGTTCGCATATGGTTCTGGGGTTGCGGGGAAGTTAGTTGGAGCTACGGTGGTGGTGGTGTGGTCTCCGGTGAAGGGGATGGCCGGTGGTGGTTGGATTTGGGGTTGGTACTTTCGAATGGTTTTGGGTTGAGGGTCGAAAACTCGTTCTCGATCGAATTTGTGATTTCTGGGTTTAGTACGTTGATGTCGAAGTTGAAGTCGACTTGGGGATGACCGGAAAAGAGTTCGCCAACGACCAACGTGGGTGTGCACGTTAATGTGCACGGATCTGTGTTTCAGGGGGAGGTTCTGGGGAGAAGAAGGAGGAAACTCGAAGTAGGATCCGTGTTTTTGATGTTCTGACTCGAAGCAGGAGGTAGGTAGGGGAAACTCGGTGTGTTTGTTAGTTTTGCTTGGGGTAAACGAGGGTGTTGCTCGGGTTTTAGGGGGTGATTACCCGAGTTTGTAATGCAGCTTTGGTTTGCTTCAAAGTTTTATTATATAAAGCAATGTTTAAGATTTTGAAAGAAAAAAGAAATTTGATTTATAGATTTAGTTAAATTTTATAAAAATATAAACAAGCTTACTTTTATAACTATTTTGGTTTCAAAGTTAAGTTTTAATAAATTTTATATTTTAAAACATAAAGGTTTTAAAAATGAAATAAGTGGATTTTAAATAATAAGTATTATATTTTGTTTAATTACTTCGGGAAGTTCAAACATTTTTAATTTTGAATGTTTCAATTGTTTTAGTTAAAATTGATTTCTAAAGTATTTTATTTTAATAAGTTAAATAATAAAGATTTAGAGATTAATAAAATTATCTTTAGTTATTTTAAATTCTGATTTAATTAAAGATAATTAAATTCGAAATAAAATATAATTAAGATAATTAGATTATTAACTATTTAAGGTTATTGGTTAATATAATGATTTAATTAAGACAATGTTTTCTTAATTAAGAGTTTTATAATATTAAAAGTTAAGAATCATTTAATTAATTTAAATGATTAAGTTAAATAAATTAATTAATTAAATAATTAATTAGTGATTAATTAAGATAATCAATTATGAGTTAATTTAATATAATTCCTTGGTGAAGTTATTAAGTGGTAATTACTAGAGGTAATTAAATTACTTTATGAAAAGTAATTAAGTAATGTGATTAAGAGTTAATCACTTTAGTTATTAACTAAAGAATTAATTAATAATTAGTTAAAGGTCTAAATTATTTGATTAATGATTAATTAATAAAAGGATTAAGAGTAATTAATTATATGATTAATTACTTGTTAAGTAATTAATTAAGATTATAATTAATGAAGTAATAATTAATTAATGTAAATAATTAATTAATTGTTAATTAATAATTTAAGAATGATTAATTTATAATTAAGTTTTAATTACTAAAGTAGTTAAAAGCAATTAATCAAAGGGTGATTAATTAAAAGTAATTAATTAAATATGATTAATTAAGAGTAATTAATCAAATATGATTTATTAGAAGTAATTAATCAGGTGTAATTAATTAAAGGATAATTAAGGAATAATTATCAGGATAATTAAAGAATAATTAATCAAGGTTGATTAATTTTTAAATGGTAATTAAGAGGAAATTACTTAGTATAATTTGGAGTAATTAATCACGATGATTAATTAATACGGTAATTAATTAATAATTACTTAAAGTAATTAAGTGATAATTAATCAGAGAAGATTAATTAAGTAATTAATTAATTTGTAATTAATTAATGAATAGTAAAATGGATTGAAGATAATCCAAGTATTTAATTTAAGGATTAATTAAATTAATCAAGTTTGAATCAAACTTGTTTATGAATGATTAATGATTGGATGATATATATCATTGGATGAGTTAATGATATTGGATGTTATTGGATGACATTGATTGATGGATGATGATGTGAATATGCTATATCTGAATGTGATATATATGCTGCTTTGTGATATGTATAGATGCATGTGATAATAGATGCTTATCTATCTGTGTAATATGATACATCCATTTATGTTAAGTGATATTTCTAAATATCTATTATTAAATCCCTTAAGTACAACTTGGACATTAAAATGGCGTTTGGTTTCGATGAGACCGGGATCGGGTTTCCATATTTGGATATTCGAAAACCACATCGATTCCAATTAAACGTTAGGTCGTTAATCCAAGTGGAGCAAGTGAAGACTCGAGGTGTAAGGGCTATACGTCAGTATAACTCTGTGGGTGATTCCGTAATGAGTTTGACGGAATAGTGCTTATAGATTCGAGATGGTGGTTTTAGAGTGCAAGGGCTATGGTCGTTGACTCTGAGGGTGATTCCAAAATGAGTGCAACGAGATAGTGCATTCGGTTTCGTTCGAACCCAGAACGAACTTGTATGGATTGAATGCTTTCAGCACATCGTCAGGCGGACTATGAGCATTCTAAGATAATTGGTCCTATAAAGGTAATCGCAGCCTCAAGCCTCATCAACCGGGAATGGCTAAAACAGGGTAGGTGCAGCAAGGCTTCGTGGGTCGCTCCCACTGGAGAGCGAGATACATCCCTGTCTAGATGTCCCTTTTTATTTCTGCTTTGTGGGCAGTTGGAACTGCAGCCAACTACGGGGTGGTCTTGTTCGGGACTGTTCAGTAAGGAATGGTCCCGGCCTTGTGTTGCAGGGGATGAAGGGAGTAATCCTCGGTACGGTGATCTAGGCCACGTACTGTGACGGGCGGTACCCCAGTAGCCCTGCCATTATTGGAAATCCATTTTCCCTACGAGACCCTACGGTTTTGTTTGTATTACCCACTTTTGTGGCTAGTAGCTGGAATTTAATAAATGTAACAATTTCGGCTATTTCATATTTACTTGAAAACCCTAGACACTATTATAATATCACTGGATTTCCTATCAAATGTTTTGGTTAGCGTAAGGTAAAAACCTTCCATGTTTATGTGTGGGAAGTCTTACGTGATACCTTTCTTTTCAAAGGATTTTCTAAAGTTAAGCAATCTTAAACCGTTTACTCACACCAGACCCCTGTCTGACCCGAGTGTTTATTTTCTGTTTTATTAAATTCTTGGGTACTCATATTATGTATGAGTAGTCAAGTGATTCAGGTTATCTCTTGACGAATTCTGGAGGAGCTTTGGAGCAGGAGGCTTCAGCGTGTAGATATAGTTAGAGTTTTCCGCTGTGTTGATATTCTGTATGATTGTCTTGTATTGTATATTAGGCAGAAGTAATATAACTGTCTAAATTGAGATGTTTAGTTGTATACTCTGATGTATATGATACTATGTATATGTTCTATATTATATTTAAATCGTTCCGCTGTGAGATTCTGATGTGTTGTTTTCTCTTTCTTCTCTTTCTTTTCTTCTTCTATCCCTTTCTTTCTTAATTAGTGATGCGATTTTCCGGGGGTGGAAAGTCGGGTCGCTACAGTTGGTATCAGAGCGTTAGGTTGAGTGAATACCTTGGCTCTGGAGAGGTGTCTATCTTGAGAGAGCGTACTTGTAATTTTTATATATAAATATATATTTATATAACTACCTAATCTGTTGGTTTATCTGTTCGGATTTTCCAACATAGGTTATAAAGGTAGATAAGGTAGGAGTGTGTGGAGCACAACTACCCCTAATGGTTGAGGTTCATATGTTGTGGTTGGAGGTTTTTATTGAGATTGTAGACTTAATACTGTCTCGAATAAGTTTTGTGGATTGTAGAAAGGATTTCTTTGAGTCCAGAGGAAGTATTTGCAAGTATTGGAGTATATTCTTGAAGTGTGAGGTTGATTTGCTCACAAGTGAGCGGGATTTCCAAAAGTTGAATCTGTCCTTTGAGGAGAAGCATGTAAGGGTATCTTGATAGCTTCAGGCAGGATTAGCTGTGTGATGAGATGTAGTTTCCATAGATGGTTCTGAAGATGTTTCTTTTGGAGTCAGATTTAGATGGTATTGGAAGAGTATTGATGTCTACTATAGTGGAGAGATTCTCTGGATCTCAAGTAAGGGCGTCTTATCTTTATTAAAGTAAGAGACTAAGGTCGATGAGTAACCTCATTTCGGACATGGTCTCATTTGTTTTCTTAAGAGATAAGTGGTTGGTGTTTGGTTTGGAGCCGAGTTTCTTGAGAAGATGTCAACTCGTCTCAAGGATGTTTTAGAGGATTTGGATGTTAGTTTTGTGTTTCAAGAAGCTTCTGGTTAAGGAAGATCTTGTGGCTTAGTAGTATCATTGAAGTGAAGTTTGAAAGCAGCAGCGTGGGTCTGTTTCTTCGATGATTCAGTAATCTTTGGAATTCTACTATTGGCAGACCAGGCAGATGGAGAAGGCTTATTCTTTTCTTTGGAACGCTCAGCAGAGCAGGATATTTATTGGAGGTGATCTATCAGTTTTTATGATAGGTAAGCCATTATGGAAAGGTTTATCTTGAATAGGAAAAGATGTTCTAGTTAAGAAGACAGTTCTTTGGAATCTGAACTGAATGGAATCGCTAAAGTGATTTGCGATTAGTTTGGGAAATCTTTGAATATTTTTTGGTTTGAGATTGAGGCATCTCAAGTGGAGGTAAAAGCGATGGAAGTAGTAAGAGATTCTCTAGATGTTTTGAGGGAATTAGAAGTTGACCTGAATCAGAGATTGAGTTTTCTTATCGACTTGGATTCCTAGAGCAATTTTGATGGTTCAACCTTATAGTAGGATGACTCTTAAAGCGAGAAGAGTTTGGTAAGGCAGCTCAAGATTCTTTGGAGAAGGATTGATCATCTTATTCTAGTTGAGATTCCGTTGAGATGTTTTGACCAAGTGGAATGGTCACTAAGATTTTATGAGTCGGATGAACTGTGTATGGAGAAAGATTTTGTTTATGTTCTTCGATAGCATTCTTATCTGCTCTAGATCAGAGTTGTGCAGCGGAAGCGAGTTGGGAGTTACTCTAGTATGGAGCAACCGGAAGTTGCAGTTTACCTGGATTAGAGGATTTCTACAGGAAATTCAAGTATGAAGAAATTTTCTGTATTTGGTAAGAAAGGTTGCCAAGTGCAACTGTTTGGCTATTCCAGATAGGAGAGATGTAGGTTTGAAGACCATTGATGATTGTGGAATAGAGTTGTATTTTGGATTTCAGCAAATTATTTTTGGGAAATCCGTTTTGTTGAGTAGGATTTGGAGATTTGGTTTGAGTTGGTGCTGTTGTTTCATGAAGCAATCAGCAAGGGTTAGGCTGATCAGGAATATTGGAGGTGACTCAGAAGCATCTGAAGAGTTGTGCAGTTAAGAACTGAGAAATTTTGTAATGTGCAGTTAGAGTTTGGATATTGTTTTGGTTTTATCCAATCAAAGGAGATACAAGAATGGGTAAAACTGGAGAGTTCGCTCTGGAAGTATTTTGAGTTGTTCATGTGTTCTCTAGAGATTAGATTTTGATCTACAGGATTGAATTGCCTGTCCCGATAACTGGAATTCATTGTACTTCACATATCTCTGAGGAATATGTGTATGATTCTTCGAGTGTTAGAATCAGCAGTTCTGAAGGAATCTGGTTGTTGGGATGGTTTTGAGTTTAATCTGATATCTTGTTCAGATTTGTGGGTTCAGAAGAGGGAGTTCATGGTTTTAATAGTGTAGTTAATTAAGATTCTGTAGAGCGAGTATTCCAGTATAGGTATCTGGAAACTCAAGATAATATTAGTAAGTTCTATTCAGAATTTTTCTGAATAGATAAAATTGTTTGTTTGAATTGGTTGCTATGATTGGTAGTGTATGATTGATTGTATGATTGCTAATTTAAATTCTCTAGCTGGATTATTAAATTATCTTTGCTTTTACATTTCGGGGACGAAATTCTTTTAAGGGGTGAGGAATGTGACGACCCGGAATTTTGAGCAATATCAATTTAATAATCTTTGATAATAATTAAATTGATTTGATCATTTACATTATAAATTGACAAGTTAAATTTATTTTAAAGGTTAATGATAATAATTTGTTAATATCTATTAATTTTTTTCTTAACAGTATAAATAAGCAAGATTAAATTCTTTTGGAGTTTATAGTAATTTGATTTGGAAATATTTATTTGATAAATAAGAAGTTTTAATGTAATAAAACTTTGTATTCAAATTGTAATATATATGAATGTATATATATTGTGATTTGATATTTGTTTTAAAATTTAATATGGAAATTAATAAATTTAAGGTTAGAATGTTTTTCTATTTGAAATGTGTATATATATTTATATATATATTTGAAATAGGAAATTATTAATTTGAATTTAATAAGAATTTTTAAACTTGAATATATTTAGTTTTGAATTTGAAATGATAATTTGATTTAATGTCTTTGAAATGATATTTGAAATTTAAATTTAAATAATAAAGTTAATTTCTTATTTTATAAACACATATTTTAGCTTTTGTTTTTAATAAGATAAAAATTGTTTTAAAAATCTATGTAAGGAGTTAAACTAATTTTCTCAATTTATGAACAAATGATAAAATTAAATTGATTAAAATAAAAGTTATTTAAAAAAAATGCCTATATGAATTTGTTTTTAAGATAATGAAAGCCTAAAGTTTATTTTTATAAGATGGAAGCATTTTATAATTATCTAACATTTCATTAATGTATGTATGTAGCTTAAATAGATTATTAATAAGGAAATAACATTTAAAATATTAATTAAATATTAAAAAAAACATTTGTTAAACATTAAGATAACACTTGTAAGTATATTTGGCTTATTAAAAGACATTTGTTAGAATATAAAAATATATGGGACAAGTGGCAATTCTATTGATAACTTAATTTAAAAATTTAAAAATTGTAAAATAAGAAAGAAGAAAAATCTACTCTTGAAAACTTCAGCTGAAAAACACTTTCTTTAAACTCAAAATTAATACAAAACTGAAAAGGAAAATGTAAATAAAAACAAATCAAAGATGAATACAAATCTGTAAATCTGGATATTCAAATCAAATGAAAGATCATCTTCAAATTTATCAACCAACTCAGAAATCAACTACAAGTGGATTGATTTCATCATGCAAGCTGGAAATAAATCATCACTTCAACATGCAAAAGGGAATTGAAAGCCTGGAAAAAAAAAAATGCAGTTCTGTTTTCTGGAAATTCAGGTGAGTAAATAAATTTTAAAAATAGTTTTAAAACTTTAATTCTATCTTGGATTGTGAATAAAATATCATGCTGTTGCTTGGATATCTGAACTGAATTAAATGCATGTTTGAATTCCTGTGCAGTTACAATTTATGCTCTGTGTCAACAGCAGGGTTACAAATTTGATAATAAATTCAATAACTTGTTCTTGAACTCGAATTAGAACGTGAATTGTAAATAGAAGTTGTTTGAATTTAAGTAAACTATCATCTAGAAACAATTACCAGTTTTTAAAGTGAATAAATGATTCTAAATACTTGAATTTATAGTAAAATATAAATTTGGGTCAGAAATTCATGAATTCAATTTTAAATTTTGGATTCATAATTGAATTGCAAATGGAAAATGATGATTTTTAGTACTTGAATCACAATTTTTAATGGGGTAATTTGTGAGCATTTTGGGATTTACTGATTTGGGGTTTTCGGCCAAATCACGGCTAACCACGGCGAAGTGGACATCGCCGTTGAACTCGAAGGTGGAGGGGACTTAAGTGATCATGCGAAAATTGTTTTATGAATTTTTAGTAGATTGTGATGATTGTAATTTGAGGGAATAGGGTTTAACAACATGTTCATGACAGTGTTGTTCTGTTGGGCTTTGTGGCTTCGAGAGGTTATTTGGGGCGTTCGCATATGGTTCTGGGGTTGCGGGGAAGTGAGTTGGAGCTACGGTGGTGGTGGCGTGGTCTCCGGTGAAGGGGATGGCCGGCGGTGGTTGGATTTGGGGTTGGTACTTTCGAATGGTTTTGGGTTGAGGGTCGAAAACTCGTTCTCGATCGAATTTGTGATTTCTGGGTTTAGTACGTTGATGTCGAAGTTGAAGTCGACTTGGGGATGACCGGAAAAGAATTCGTCAGCGACCAACGTGGGTGTGCACGTTAATGTGCACGGATCTGTGTTTCAGGGGGAGGTTCTGGGGAGAAGAAGGAGGAAACTCGAAGTAGGCTCCGTGTTTTTGATGTTCTGACTCAAAGCAGGAGGTAGGTAGGGGAAACTCTGTAACGACCCTGAAATTTTAACAATTTAAATTGGAAATATTTAATTAATTTTAAATATTTGAATGATAATTTAAATTGAATTCCAAATATAACAATGAATTTGGCGATTAAATTTTAAAATTTAATCTATAAAGAGTTGAATAAAAATTTAAATTTAATCTATTGGAGTTGAAATTGAATATTAAATTTGTGATTGAAATTCAAATTAATGACTTAAGAAAAATAATTTGGATTCAAGGATTACTACTTATATAAATTTAATGATTGAATTAAATTTTGATTTGAAACTATGGAGTTATTTGAATTTTTCAAGTTTAATATGAAGAACATATTTGAATTTAAAATTTGAGCTAGGAGTTTGTAAATTGATTTAAATTCCTTTCAATTTTTTTTAGGGGTTAAGTGGGCTTTGAAAATAATACCAGCCCACTTTTGATATCGATGCTGTGATTAGGCAGACCCGATCCCTTTTTCTTCTTCATTTCGAAAACCCTAAACTAAAAAAAAAGAAACGAACAATAATGGCGGCTTCGATTCTCATCTTCGTTCCTTCGTTCAAAAGAAGAATTTTGGGGCTTCGATCTTCGTTCAATTGTGCTCATTACTCTCTTCGGCTGTTTCGATTATAAAGGTGAGTTTTTTCTCACGATTAATCGTTATTCAAGTTTTTAAATTGGTTTGAATTGGGTGCTTGGCTGCGTGCTATGATTTGGGGTGTTATTTGTTATCATCTGCTCGGTTATTTGAATTTAAACTAATAAGAACAGATAAACCACTGCATGTTGTTTGTTGGGTGTTAATAGCAAGACATAATTTGAAAACAAGATTAAATCCAGATGAAGTTTAAATTAAAATAGCTTTGAAGTCTTAAAGTTTAAAATATTTAAAAAGAAGATTTCAGGTTTTAAAACAAACCTGACAGTTTCAGATTTTAAAATTAAAAATTAAAATATAAAAACCAAGATTTAAACAGTGGTTTAAATTTAAAAGTTAAGTTTAGTTTTCAAATAAATTTTTGAATCTCAAAATTTAAAATAAAATTTGGATCTTGAGACAAGGTTTCAAAACAAGTTATCAAATGTTTAAAACTTGAATTTACAAGTTAAATAATTTATCTATTTTAAAAATCTGAATTTACATAGTTAAATAAGTTAATTTAAAAGCAATTGAATGTATGAGAAAAATTTGAATTTAAAATAGATTAAAATTGCAAAGTTAAATTTGTAGTTATTTTAAATTCAAATAGTCTGAAATGGAACTTAAAAGTGAATTTGAAACAAAATGTTTTCAAAAGTGTTTGAGAAATGATAATTGAATCAATTATAAGAATTATGATTTTATCTCAAAGATAGTTCATTAAAATGTTAAGTTAAATTAATTAATGATTTGGATTTAATTAATTAAGAAAGTAAGGGTTTGATTCCATAAATTAAAGGTTTAAGTGAATAAATCAAGAATTAATTAATTTTAATCAAGAAATCATTGATTAGATAGGATCAGATTATTAGATAATGGTTAAGAGTTAATTAATAAAACATTAACATTTAACCAAATAATAAATTAGGATTAATTAATGAATTATTTATAGTTGGTAATTTTTTTTTAAAATATGGTTAAAGTTAATTAATCAAGTGATCAAGATATAATTACAATTAATGTAATAGAAAAGTTGATTTATTTATAAAGGTAATAAATTACTTAAAGAGAGTTATTTAATGAAATTAATTAAGGTTAAATGATTATGTAATTAACTTAAGGTTAATCTATTTAATTTATAGATTAAGAATAATTAATTAAAGTGTTTGGTAAATTAATTTATATCAAATGATTTGGAATTAATAAATCTGAATTGAATAATAAATTCATAAGTAATCAATTTACTAGGAAATAAATTGAATTGATTAGGATTAAACAATTAATTAATCCTGCTTACAAATGTTTATTGAATGCTTATGAATGATTGTATTGTATGACATGCCTTGAATTGATTATCCTATCTGATTTGTGATATTTTGTTTTGTAGATTGGACTGTGTATATTTATTGCATCTGTATATTATCTGTGAATCTGTGAATGGACGATGAGCGTTATAGTTTATATCGCTTATCAACTATATTTCTGTGTTTTAATCTGTGATGATTGATGATGTGGCACTTTTATTGTGTTAAACCCCTGGACCATACTTATACACACACAAATATGGATTTCACGAGGAAATCGATTGAGTCATAGATTTTTGAAAATAGTTTTGAATTTGAATTTTTTAAATTCAAATGGTTTGAAAATAAGATTGGGTTTAAAGTGAAAAACTTTTGAAATGGAATTTCAAAGATGAAATTTATTTTGAATAACTTGATAAAGTTTGAAATTTAAATAATTTGATTTAAATTTAAATTCAAAATGTGAAATTGAATTCTATAATTTGAAACTAGGGATTAAAAATGTTATACCAGTTATATAGGGGTTAAACTATTTTGGGAATATGAATATGAATTAAGAACTTTAACTCAGGTAAATATAACTGGATTTTTCTAAAATGAAAACTGTTTGTTTTCAAATAATTAAAGCTTTCACATAAGTAATGAACTTCCAATTTGTGTTAAAAAGATTCCTAGTTTAAAATGAAAATGATTTCCAAGTTATAGAAACGGTTTGAAAGCTATAAGTTAAATCTTTGATTTAAAGATTTAACGAGTTAATCCAATTGGAATGAAAATTGTTTTGAAATCTATAAATGGATCTTTATGAAACGGAGGTGAACTTTATGAAATAAATCTTTTTGTTTAAAAGATTAGAAATGGTAAATTGTTTAAACCATTTGAAAGAAAGTTTTGAATTATTTAAGTTGTGGCTTAATTGAAATCCCAATATCCATATGTTTTTAAATATTGCGCTCACTATTCGGTTTAGCCGGGAGAGGACCTTTGTGTCATATATCCCATTCCGAATATGTGATACGTCGTTATGGATAGCATTTGAAGACCGGTGTTGAAGACCGGATATTTTTGAAAACGGAAGGATTACCGTCGAATGTCTCTGCACCGAATGGCCCCGGTATAGAGATTCCATATGTGATGGGAATTCCGGACGTGATTAGTGAATATCCGGATTGCAAGGGCTTCTTTGGAAGTGCCTTTGGTTCTGTTCGAGCCCGGAACAGACTTGTATGGATTGTGTGTCTGACATTACAATTTGAGATATAAAGCAAATTTCTTTCAAATACATTTCTGTTGGTGGCGGAGAATTTATTCTCTTAGCTTAACACCCTTCTCTGAGACGTACGAGCTCAGAGGTTATGTAGTTGAAGGTTATCAGCGATATATTCCCAATTTGGTAATGTGACATGCTAAGTGTTGCTGTGAAATGATCATTGTTTGATCATTTGTCATATGATCATTTGTTTGATCATTTATCTTTGTGATCATTACCTTGATCATTGGTTGACCCAAAGCATGGCTTTGTACCAAAGCGTGGCTTTGTGGACGAGACTTCGTCGAGCCTCACACCCCGGAATGGTCAAAACAGGAAAGATGCAGCAAGGTTATTAGGGGGTAGCGCCCCATTAGGGTATGTACATCTCCTTCTGGATAGAAGTGGTATCATGGTATGGAGCCCAGATACTTACTTATGTGGACATTACAAACTTATATATATCTTGTTTTGTGATTTGATGTTGGGGCCCCGGTTAAAGGTTGTTACAACCGGGAGGTGGCATACTCGTGTCAGTAGTTACCCAGTTAGGGGTAACCCGGCCTTGTGTTGGCAGAGATCCGGTTAGGTTCTCGGGACATCCATCCAGAGGCGTTTCCATGTGGCAATGGGAAGTTCCTTGGCCTGACCATTTGTTGGAAATCCAAAGAAACAATACGAGCCTTGTACGGTTTTAGTTGTAGAACCTGCCATTCACTTATGGCGGCGCCCCACTGTTTGGATGGTAGCTATAGTAGGCATAGTTCGAAATGTCTATGCTGGCTAAGATTTATATTCTACTTTCGAAATGTTTTCTGCACTTTGCACTTATAATAATAATATCAAAGAAATTTTCTGCGTATTAAGCATATTTGACTATCATAAGAAGAAATCTCCTCCAAGTCTGCGTTTGCATTGTGTGTGTGGTGGGAGGTCTTATGGTAGTTTCATTTTCAAAAAGCATTGCGAATTTGCCTTAAAATTCTCTTGTTGTTTGTTTTTAAAAGATAAACTGTTTTTGTTGCTCACACCAGTCCCATGACTGATCCGGAGTTTATTGTTCCTTTCCTAAACTCTGGGTGCTCAAAATTTTCTACACGAGCAGTCCGGAGTTGGGTTTTTCAGATAATTAGATATAGTGGATTATCAGAAGTTTAGTTCAGTCTTTGGTTCGCACCAGTCTTGCCTAGCTTGGTGCATTGTTATGGGGAGTTCGAGCTATTGCTGGATTGGTTCTTGGAGATGGAGTTTCAAATTTGGAGTTCTTCGGTGAAGACTATCTTAGAGTTATTTGTTCCACTGCTAGCATTATCTATATTTCTTTTCCGCTGCTATTTTCTTGTATCTCTGATGTATATTGATATCTATTGTATCATCTGTTGTACCAGATATTGTATCAATGCTGTATATCAATGTATTTTTCTTTTATTCCGCTGTGATGTTTACTTAATTGGGTTATAAGCTCCGGCGAATCGAATTTGAACGATCGAATCTACGGCATTCGAATACGATTTAAAGTATGGATGTCGATTCTCGAGCGGGCAAAATTCGTTATCGTCACATTCACAAAAACACTCGGGTCAGAGCGAGTACTTTTACAGCTTGGAGATTTTCTCGCAGCGAAGTTAGAGAGAGAGGGGAAAGCACTTCACTAAAGCTTTTCAAGAAAATTTTCTTGTACTTTAAAAAGATATATGTTTATTCCGCTGTATAAAATGTAATTCATTGTATAACTCTGATATTTGTATATAAAAGAAAAGTTCATTTATGAGAAATATGATTATTATTCTATGATTCTGTGGCTGATTCTGTTTAAACTCTATAAACTAAATAACAATCCGTCATTTTGAACGTTTCTAGTTGGTTTAGTTACCGACTAGAGGTGATCAGAGCGACGGGTCGTTACAAAGTCTTATCAGTTTTAAAAACAAAATTTATAGCATCTGCTCTCATCAGTTTAAAAAGCAAATTTCAACTAATCTAGATGAAGCAAACTTAATTTAAAATTCTGTCTTGGGAAAATGATTGAATAATCTGACCTTCGCTAATAAGGATTGTAAAATTTTGATAGGAAATATATTTGTCAACATGAAAATCCATAATAGGTTTAATAGATTCAGTGATGAATTTGAATTTGAACGGGCATGGAATTAAGTTAACTGGAAAACTTAATATTGGAAAATTTGAAGTTGGCTTAAAACCAATATTGTGAAATGTATGCAGAATTCAAACTATGAATTAAGTCGAAGTTGAAAAAACTTAAATGGGAATGTTTTGGGGAAATAACATTATGAAATGAAGTAAATCCATTTGAAGTTGTTTTGAAATGTGTTAAGAATCGAAAACCTAGATTTCAACATTCATTGTTGAAATAGACGTTTTCGAGAGAAATAAAAGGAAATGGTGGACTATAACACTGTTGTTATAGTAAATGGTTTTTTTTGAAAAGAATGTTTTATATAATATTGGGATTTATATATCTATCTTAAATTCGAATCCCTATACTAGTGATTTTGGGTCGTCGATTTTGGGTCGTCGTAATGATGTTTTACGCAACATTCGTTTTGACTCAAATTAATGTGTTTGAAGAATGATTTCCTTTAAGAATGAAATATATACTTGATTTTGGTTTAAGTATATCGAATATTTTCAAAGTGTTGAAAATAAATGGATTTGTGAATTACTTATTATTGAATAAGTATGGAAATATTTTCCAATATGAAATGAAAGGTTTGAAATTTTATCTTTTAAAGATAAAGTGAAAAGTGAATGTTTTGAGATTTTATCTTTTAAAGATAAATTGATAATGAATATGTGAAATCGATTTGAAAATCGTATATTCATAGATATTTTGGAAATGTAAATTCATTATGGAATTTATAAAAGAAAGGGAAATTTGTTAAAAATAAATATTGATTTATTTTTGAAATGTGAATTTTTTTTTACGGATTTGGAACGTAAGTTTAAAATAAATCGGTAAAGATTTATTTGATTGATTTAAATGAACCATTTTAAGTTTAAAATGGATAACTATTTGGAAATGTTTCCGTTTAAGGAAATTGCTTTGAAATTTGTTTTCAAAGATTGAAAGGTGAAAAAAAAATGATTTGAAATTTGTTTTCAAATGGTTAAGTGTGGAAAAAAAGTACATATATATCTTGTGTAGATATTTTTTTTCTGGGAAATTTGAACAATTAGTTCAACTTGGAAATTTTCAAAATGATTGAATCTTGAGTTAAATTGAGTTTAACTTTGACACCCAAAATCAATATAAGTTGAACTTTGAATTTTGAATGGTCGATTTGGATTGTATGTCTAACATTGTGAATTGACGACATAGCAATTGATCTCTATTAAATATATATCTGTTGGTGGCGGAGAATTTATTCTCTTAGCTTAACACCCTTCTCTGAGACGTACGAGCTCAGAGGTTATATATCGGTAGACATCAATTATGTGTTGAGAATTGACGATGTAACATGAAATCCAAATCGAGTGTGAAGTCGATAATAAATTGGATTATGAATGTGAATTAGGTTTGAGATAACCTTAAATTTCCAAATCGACTTAGAGGGAAAATTTTAAATGGATAATGAAATGGAAAATTTGTGAATCCTCTATTTGTTATGGGTATGAGATATTGAGGTTTTCAGAACGTATATATGAGAATACGATAAATTCGAAAACCATTAGTTTGGAAGGTAATTGTTATGGAAAACTTATGTAAGTACATGAGTATGATATGTACTAAGTGTGAAATGAAATATTATATATGTATGTATGATATTATGTTTTCCAAATTGAGGATATGGAAAAGTACCTTCCATTTAAAATTTGTGAAGGTTGTTGGAACTCGAGATGAGTGTCCATTTGAAGATCGTAGCTACGTAGAATTCCATTAGTTGGATTGACCATTTGATTCCATTAGTTGGATTGGCCCTTTGTTTTCCATTAGTTGGATTGGCCATTTGTTTTCCATTAGTTGGAGTGACTAGCGTAATTTGAGGGGCGTGATGCCTACAGTTACAAGCGATTCCACTGGGATAGTGGCGCAACCGCCGTGTAAACTGCAATCTAGAAGCCAAAGCGAAATTCGAGGGGCGAGATGCCTACGGTCACAAGCGATTCTACTGGGATAGTAGCGTAACCGCCGTGTGGACCGCGATCTATGGCAACAACCATGGCGAAATTCAAGAGATGAGAAATCTATAGTTTACAAGCGATTCTACTGGGATAGTAGCGTAACCGCCGGGTAAACAGTGATCCATGGGGGAATGTGCTTTCCATATCCATTTAAAAAAAAAAAGATTTTTAAAGTATTTTCACTGGGAATTGAAGCAAGTATATTTAGTACTTAGAGATTTTTAGACTTGCGCCTGGCCAGCGTATGGCTAATGTCTTTAAGAACGACAATAGACTTGTTAAATTTCGAGTTAGCAAGTATTTTCAAACTTTAAATAGAAAATCAATAATCTGAAATTAAAGTAACATAAATTCCAACCTAATGAACTAAGGAAGAGGATTTTTGAAATGTTTTGAAAGTCCATAGTTTTGGAAAAGTTATACTATGTAAATTTCTTAAATGAAGAATTTCAAATTTAAAATTTGGGTTTTGTAAGTTGAAAACTTTAGTAAAAGACTTTTGCGTCTTGATTGTAGAAAATGATGAACAAAGGAGTTAATTAACAAAGCTAATGAGACAAAACAAATAGAATGAATTCTATACTCATTTATTTTTAATAAGTTTCAAACTTGATAAAATTGAGTAGGGTATAAATATTACTGAAATTTTAACAATCATTTTTCCTTACTTGTAATTTCGGGACGAAATTCTTTTAAGGAGGGGAGATTGTAACGACCCTGAAATTTTAACAATTTAAATTGGAAATATTTAATTAATTTTAAATATTTGAATGATAATTTAAATTGAATTCCAAATATAACAATGAATTTGGCGATTAAATTTTAAAATTTAATCTATAAAGAGTTGAATAAAAATTTAAATTTAATCTATTGGAGATGAAATTGAATATTAAATTTGTGATTGAAATTCAAACTAATGACTTAAGAAAAATAATTTGGATTCAAGGATTGTTACTTATATAAATTTAATGATTGAATTAAATTTTGATTTGAAACTGTGGAGTTATTTGAATTTTTCAAGTTTAATATGAAGAACATATTTGAATTTAAAATTTGAGCTAGGAGTTTGTAAATTGATTTAAATTCCTTTCAATTTTTTTTTAGGGGTTAAGTGGGCTTTGAAAATAATACCAGCCCACTTTTGATATTGATGCTGTGATTAGGCAGACCCGATCCCTTTTTCTTCTTCATTTCGAAAACCCTAAACTAATAAAAAAAGAAACGAACAATAATGGCGGCTTCGATTCTCATCTTCGTTCCTTCGTTCAAAAGAAGAATTTTGGGGCTTCGATCTTCGTTCAATTGTGCTCATTACTCTCTTCGGCTGTTTCGATTATAAAGGTGAGTTTTTTCTCACGATTAGTCGTTATTCAAGTTTTTAAATTGGTTTGAATTGGGTGCTTGGTTGCATGCTATGATTTGGGGTGTTATTTGTTATCATCTGCTCGGTTATTTGAATTTAAACTAATAAGAACAGATAAACCACTGCATGTTGTTTGTTGGGTGTTATTTGCTATCATTTGCTCTGATACCACTTTGTAACGACCCGTCGCTCTGACCGCCTCTAGTCGGTAACTAAACCAACTAGAAATGTTCAAAATGACGGATTGTTATTTAGTTTATAGAGTTTAAACAGAATTAGCCACAGAATCACAGAATAATAATCATATTTCTCATAAATGAACTTTTCTTTTATATACAAATATCAGAGTTATACAATGAATTACATTTTATACAGCGAAATAAACATATATCTTTTTAAAATACAAGAAAAATTTCTTGAAAAGCTTTAGTGAAGTGCTTTCCCCTCTCTCTCTAACTTCGCTGCGAGAAAATCTCCAAGATGTAAAAATACTCGGTCTGACCCGAGTGTTTTTGTGTTTTGCAATAAACGCTCGGGTCAGACCGAGTATTTTTACAGCTTGGAGATTTTCTCGCAGTGAAGTTAGAGAGAGAGGGGAAAGCACTTCACTAAAGCTTTTCAAGAAATTTTTCTTGTACTTTAAAAAGATATATGTTTATTCCGCTGTATAAAATGTAATTCATTGTATAACTCTGATATTTGTATATAAAAGAAAAGTTCATTTATGAGAAATATGATTATTATTCTGTGATTCTGTGGCTGATTCTGTTTAAACTCTATAAACTAAATAACAATCCGTCATTTTGAACGTTTCTAGTTGGTTTAGTTACCGACTAGAGGCGGTCAGAGCGACGGGTCGTTACAAACTCGGTGTGTTTGTTAGTTTTGCTCGGGGTAAACGAGGGTGTTACTCGGGTTTTAGGGGGTGATTACCCGAGTTTGTAATGCAGCTTTGGTTTGCTTCAAAGTTTTATTATATAAAGCAATGTTTAAAGATTTTGAAAGCAAAAGGAATTTGATTTATAGATTTAGTTAAAGTTTATAAAAATATAAACAAGCTTACTCTTATAACTAATTTGGTTTCAAAGTTAAGTTTTAATAAATTTTATATTTTAAAACATAAAGGTTTTAAAAATGAAATAAGTGGATTTTAAATAATAAGTATTATATTTTGTTTAATCACTTCGGGAAGTTCAAACATTTTTAATTTTGAATGTTTCAATTGTTTTAGTTAAAATTGATTTCTAAAGTATTTTATTTTAATAAGTTAAATAATAAAGATTTAGAGATCAATAAAATTATCTTTAGTTATTTTGAATTCTGATTTAATTAAAGATAATTAAATTTGAAAAAAATATATAATTAAGATAGTTAGATTATTAACTATTTAAGGTTATTGGTTAATACAATGATTTAATTAAGACAATGTTTTCTTAATTAAGAGTTTTATAATATTAAAAGTTAAGAATCATTTAATTTAAATGATTAAGTTAAATAAATTAATTAATTAAATAATTAATTAGTGATTAATTAAGATAATCACTTATGAGTTAATTTAATATAATTACTTGGTGAAGTAATTAAGTGGTTAATTACTAGAGGTAATTAAATTACTTTATGAAAAGTAATTAAGTAACGTGATTAAGAGTTAATCACTTTAGTTATTAATTAAAGAATTAATTAATAATTAGTTAAAGGTCTAAATTATTTGATTAATGATTAATTAATAAAAGGATTAAGAGTAATTAATTATATGATTAATTACTTGTTAAGTAATTAATTAAGATTATAACTAATGAAGTAATCATTAATTAATGTAAATAATTAATTAATTGTTAATTAATAATTTAAGAATGATTAATTTATAATTAAGTTTTAATTACTAAAGTAGTTAAAAGCAATTAATCAAAGGGTGATTAATTAAAAGTAATTAATTAAATATGATTAATTAAGAGTAATTAATCAAATATGATTTATTAGAAGTAATTAATCAGGTGTAATTAATTAAAGGATAATTAAGGAATAATTATCAGGATAATTAAAGAATAATTAATCAAGGTTGATTAATTTTTAAAGGGTAATTAACCGGTAATTACTTAGTATAATTTGGAGTAATTAATCAGGATGATTAATTAATACGGTAATTAAGTAATAATTACTTAAAGTAATTAAGTGATAATTAATCAGAGAAGATTAATTCAGTAATTAATTAATTTGTAATTAATTAATGAATAGTAAAATGGATTGAAGATAATCCAAGTATTTAATTTAAGGATTAATTAAATTAATCAAGTTTGAATCAAACTTGTTTATGAATGATTAATGTAACGACCCGTATTTTACGTGTCGATGGATCGTAGAATTTACAGGTCGTTAGTGTTGTTTGTGGTGTTCCTAGCCTGAGTCGTATTGGGAGATAACTCGTGTGTTAAGTGATGAGTCGGGACCGACTCATAGTTAGGTCGTGTACGAGTTACGACTTAGGAGGGTGCTCGGGTTAGCATGTTGCCGTGTTAGCTTAGGTCGTGAGGTAGTTTTGGTCGCTGGAGCGACCTAAGAGAGTGACCGACCTAAGAAAGTTGACCGACTCATGAAATAGAGGGCTTCCGAGTTAGGGAGGTTGCCGAGTTAACGACTTAAGGGGATAAGTCGTATACGAGTTAAGGCGATGAGTCGTATGGTTGTTAGGTCGGAAGGGTTTTGGAGCGACCTAAGGAAGTTAGGTCGTGGACGACCTAGCAGATAGGATGATGCTAGTGGCGACCGATCTAGTGTAGATCGACCTAGAGGTGTCCGACCTATAGTAGTAAACGACTTAACTTAGAAGGTGTAAGCTGTTAGGTCGTGTAAGTTTTGGGTCGTGGGAGTAGTTAGGTCGCGTGAGTACTGTTTAGACTTAGGTCGTAAACGACCTAAGTTAGGTCGGAGATATTAGGTCGGCCATAAGGCTAAGCTGTTAAGTCGTGTCCCGTATGGCCTTGGTCTATGTGTTTAGGACTTAGGTCGGCAGGGTCTTAGGTCGTAGGTCGGCATGCTAGTTAAGTCGTCAGGCGACCTAGGACTTAGGAAATGCGGCAGTGTGTTGAGTCGTGTGACAGTTGGGTCGGCAGTGCGTTGAGTCGTTAGGTCGGCCTGTGTTTTAGGTCGCGTCTGGGTTAAGTCGTAAGTCGGCCTTGGTTGTATGTTGTGTTGGTTAGGTCGTAGGTCGTAGGGGCTGATGAGTCGGCAACGACTCATAGTTAGGTCGGGGACGACCTAAGGGGCGACGACCTAAGGAGTTTCCAGCCTATAAATAGAGGGGTTCGGCTCACTTTTTGGCACCGGTTTTTGAAGCAACGAAGTGCTGCCATTTTGAAGACTCGACTACAACATTTCTTCATCTTCTTTTCTCCATTCCAATCAAGTGTTAGCATCCATCCAAGATCGAAGATCGGGATCGAAGATTCAAGTGTCCAAGTTGAAGATCTTCATCCGTTCGGGCTAGATTTCATCGATTGAAGCGAGATCTTGCCGGATCAAGCCTTGTTCTTCGCTGTCCAGATCTGAAGTGTGTGGTTTTTGAGGTGTTTGGGTGATTTGGTGAGTGGTAGTTATCTCTCACGCGGACCCAAAGGAGTGTAGTGGATTGGTAGCTAGTTTATGTGTTTGAAATAGCATTTTCTCGCATTGTCCTTAAGTCTGCATGTAGATCCATCATTTTTGAAGATGTTTACCTATGCATATTTGTTTAACAAGTATTAGAGACAAAACCCATGTTTTATATTTGATAGATCTATGCTAAAAACCTATGAATCATGCATGTTGGACTTATGCTCATTTATTTATGATATTGCCATTTTTGTTGATATTGCTTATTAAATCTTGTTTGAATGCTTGATTGTTTGTATTGATGAATGATTTGGATTGTTTCAAGTTAGCTAGTGGTTGATTTGGAACAAGATGGTTCGAGATGATTCAAAAGCTAGGTGGAAAAGCTCTTGAATGTGGAAGCTGCCTGTAGCATATGAAGCGGATGTGGAAGCTCATATGGATGGATTCGAGGATGTGGGATCTTGCCATGATACGAGAAGGCAAAGCATGATTGAGATGGGACTTTGCTATGATGCGATAAAGCAAGGTGTGATGTTGAAATGGGACGGGTCATGATGACGTTCCAAGAAGAGAGACTTTGCTATGATGTGATGAGGCAAGACATATGTTGTGATGGGACGGGTCACGATGACGTCCCAAGCACGGGCTGCGACGACGTGCAAAGTTATGTTGATTACTCGGTGATGCGATCCGAGTTGGTGATAATGGTTAGCTTGAGAGGCGCTTGAGCTAGTATGGAAATAGTCGTCGAGGAGGATGACTAGGAGGCTGAGATCTTATCGTTGTTGAAGGTTCTAGCATGCTCAAAGCAAGGGTACGTTGGAACGGGCTGCGACGACGTTCCAGGCACGGGCTGCGACGACGTGCTAGTACTCTGGGTAGTTGCGAAAATTCCTAGGCACGGGCTGCGACGACGTGCGGAGTTATGGCTAGAACCGGGGTTACCATTAGCCCTTGACAGGTGGTCATTCAACTAACGGTGATATCAAGGCAATGATACAGTGATAGCCAGAGTCATGGATGTTTGGTTGTACTATCATTCGGTCTCAAGTGCGGTGTTTTCTGGGTGCTTATCTGATCTTGGTTTAGGCCTTGGGGGTTTGTATTTGGAAAACATCGTCCTTGACTCGAGTGATTATTGCTTTATTTTAATTACCTGCTATGCTATGATTGCTTCTCCTTAGTGTGTGTCTGGGGGCTATCACTGTGAGAAGAGGTGGAGTGGGATGGTTTAGTTCCTATTCCTTTTATTCCTTATGCTCTTTTGGTATGTTTGATAGTTAATTTACTGCTCACTAAGACTTTGTCTGACTCAAGGTTTTATGTCTCCCCTTATTACCTTGGGCTGTTCATCCATGTTGGGATGGGCAGACTAGGTAGCAGGTGACAGGTGCTGTGCTAGGAGTTCTACGATGAAGATGACGAAGACGAGCAGGAGGCTTTGCATATTAGTTTTCTTACTATATGTACTGGGTATCCGCTGCTGTATTTGGTTGAGTGATTTGTAGTGAGGCTTTCATGTATGGATTTGAGTAGATGATTGTATAAAACTACTGTGATGCTTATATGATGATGTTCTGTTCTATGGAGCTTCACTATATTATATTTCTCTATTGTATTTTATCCATGCGCTGTGAGTTGTACGATAGAGATTCTTTTGTTTTGTTTTACCCTTGACGGTCACCCATGGCTGCCTTGCACGCCTTTTAGCGCATTATTACCTTGTTTTGGTGCGGGAGTCATGGGCGGTCGTCACATTTGGTATCAGAGCATTGGTTAATCGATTTCAGCCAACGCTCGCTGACGTAACTACGTATGAGAGACGTAATTGTATTTTGATGGATGATTACTATATATAATATAGTAGCCTAGAAGGATTTGAACTCCTTATGCAGTTGTTTCTTAAGGTGTTCTAATCATTCTTATTACAGATATTAAGGATGAGTCGAAGAGGGAGACCAGCTGCAAGGGAAAGCCGTGCTGATGAAGGAGCTGTTGATTATGGAACTATGTTCGAAGCGATGATGACTTCGATCATGAGAAGGATACCAGCTTCAGGATCATCAGTGGATGTGGGAGTTCAAGTTCAAGCTCCAAGACCCGTGGATTTTGCTAAGCTTTGCAAGGATTATACTTCTCTTGGAGGAAAAGCTTTCTTGGGGACAGAGTCGACTATTGAAGTACAGAGATGGATTGATGCTTGTCGAAGGATCTTTGGTGACTTAGGGATTGAGGATGCAACCAAGAGAAAGCTTGCATCGAGACAGCTTCAGGGAAGAGCTGCTGATTGGTGGAATTCTATCACCATCGATACACCAGAAGAAGAGATTACTTGGGAGCAATTCCGAGTTAGATTTGAAGCTAAGTTCATCTCTACGGCTCAGAAGTCTGTTTTGTTCAAGAGGTTTGTAGAGCTCAAGCAAGGTGGGAGACCAGTTCTTGAGTATATTTCCGAGTTCGAAGCTTTGTCTAAGTATGCCAGATCGTATATTGATTCTCCCTACCAGAAGAACGAGAAGTTTGTGACTGGTCTGGATGCTTATCTTGGGAGGCAGTTAGTGGATCACTTGGACGATCCATTTGAGAAGCTGGTGGAGAAAGCCCTTAGGCATGAGAGTTTGTTCCCTAAGGAAAATTCTGTTGTTGCTGTAACCAGGGAAGGATCTAAACCACAGCAGAGTGGGAATAGGAAGAGGAAGCAGCAGCAGCAGAAGAGTAAGGATGGCCAGAAGAAGCCAAAGGGCGAAGTGACCTGCTATAATTGTCAGAAGAAGGGCCATCTCTCCAAGGATTGTAGGAATCCAAAGGCGCCGGCGAAGTGCCATAACTGTGATAAGCCAGGGCATTTCAGGAAGGATTGTCCAGAACCGAGGAAGGACAGGCAAGTTGTGCAAGCTTATGCTTTGGAAGCTGTGCCGTCGTCTTCAAGAGCTCCTACTGCTGAGGAGAAGGGGAAGAGTGTGGTGGTTCAAGGTACTCTTTCTATTTGTGGTGTTCCAGTTAGAGTGTTGTTTGATACTGGAGCGTCGCATTCTTTTGTTTGTGATGATTTGGTAGGCCGGTTAGGTTTGAAACCGGATATTGTTGATAGGCCATTGGTTGTGACTAATCCAGTTGGGGGTTCGTCATGTTTGTGTATGAGATGTCGTGGTCTAGTTGTGTCGAGTCATGATTGCTCGTTTGTTTGTGATTGCTTTGTTCTGAACTTTGCGGGGTTCGGGATTATTTTGGGTATGGACTGGCTTAGGAAGTATGCGGCAAGGATTGATTGTGAGAGGCTTGAGGTGACAGTCGGGAATGTGGAAGGGCGAAAGGTTGTGATACGATGTAAGCATGAAGAAGGCGTCTTCATGAGCTTCATGTATTCGCTAGTTGTTCCACGGGATGGACTGTCATCGGTGCCTATTGTGAATGAGTTTGAGAATGTCTTTGAGGAAGTCAAAGGGTTGCCGCCGCATAGGGAGATCGAGTTTCGTATCGATCTAGTTGAGGGAGCCAGACCTGTTGTGATGCCTCTTAGGCGGATGGCACCGAGGGAGCAGCAAGAGCTGAAGGTGCAAGTCGATGATCTTTTGCGGAAAGGATTCATTCGGAGAAGTGTGTCCGAATGGGGTGCGCCCGTTGTGTTCGCAACCAAAACGGATGGATCGTTGAGGTTGTGTGTTGATTATCGTGAGCTGAATAAGGTGACTAGGAAGAACAAGTATCCATTGCCGAGAATAGATGACTTGTTTGATCAGCTTCACGAGGCTAGGGTGTTTTCTCAGATGGATTTGGCAACGGGATTTCACCAGTTGAGAGTGGCGAAGGATAGTGTGCCGAAGACTGCTTTCAGGACACCATCCGGGTTTTATGAGTGGCTGGTAATGCCGTTTGGATTGACTAACGCACCAGCCTATTTTGTGGATCTTATGAATAGAGTGTTCAGAGATCAGTTGGATAAGTTCGTGCTTGTGTTCGTGGATGATATTCTGATTTATTCCGAAACTGAGGAAGAGCACAAGACGCACTTGAGGATTGTTTTGGAAATTTTGTGGAAACATCAGCTGAAGGCTAAGTTTTCGAAGTGTCACTTCTGGAAGAGTGAAGTGAGGTTCTTAGACCATGTTATCTCTGGAAATGGAATAGCGGTTGATCCCGCTAAGGTGGCAGCGATCCAGGATTGGGTTAGACCTAAGAATGCATCTGATGTGAGAAGTTTTCTTGGATTAGCAGGATATTATCGACGGTTTATTAAAGACTTTTCCAAGATAGCTGCACCGTTGACAGGATTGACGAAAAAGAACCAAGTGTTCAAATGGGATGATAAATGTGAGCAAGCTTTCGTGATCCTGAAAGAGCGACTGACAAGTGCTCCTGTTTTAACAATTCCTAGTGGGAATGATGAGATGGTGGTCTACACCGATGCATGTGGCACTGGACTAGGAGCGGTGCTAATGCAGAAGCATAAAGTTGTTGCGTATGCTAGTCGACAACTAAAGCCGCATGAAAGGAATTATCCGACTCATGATTTGGAGTTAGCGGCGATTGTGTTTGCTTTGAAGATGTGGAGACACTATCTATTGGGAGTTAGATTCGAGCTGTTTACAGATCATAAGTCGTTGAAGTATCTGTTTTCCCAAAAGGATTTGAATCTTCGACAGCAAAGGTGGCTAGAGTTCTTAGCATCGTATGATTTTGGTATAGCCTATACTCCAGGGAAAGGTAACGCAGTGGCTGATGCGTTGAGTCGAAGACATGCAGGATTGGGAGCCATGTTTTCGGAATGGAAGAGTCTTGAGTATTTGGCTGGATTTGATTTCAGGCCTAGATGTGAATTGGAACCTGAGATGTTGGCAAACTTATCGATAAGGCCTACTCTTGTGGAAAGAATTGGCGAGAGGCAAAGGAGAGATGATAAGCTTATCAAGATTATCCGTGATTTGGAATCCGGATTGGATCCAGAAAAGGATAAAGGATTCGAGGTCGATCGAGAGGGTTGGCTTCGAAAGCAAGGGCGATTAGTTGTTCCCGATATTGATGGATTGAGAGATGAAGTTCTGAGGGAAAGTCATCACTCGAAGTTGACAATTCATCCAGGTGGAAATAAGATGTATCGGGATATGAAGAGAACCTACTACTGGGAAGGTATGAAGAAGGATGTTGGAAATTTTATTTCCAAATGTATGAACTGCCAGTTGGTGAAAGCTGAGCAGAAGAAGCCCAGTGGATTACTTCAGCCATTAGAGGTTCCTACATGGAAGTGGGAGCAAGTATCGATGGATTTTATCGATGGTCTACCTAGGACCAGGACAGGAAATGAAGGGATTTGGGTCATTGTAGATCGTTTGACTAAGAGTGCAAGGTTCATTCCTGTTCGATCGACTAGGACTGCATCGAAGTTGGCTGAGTTATATGTGAAGTGGATAGTTCGATTCCATGGTGTTCCGAAGAGTATAGTGAGCGATCGAGATCCATTGTTCACTAGTGGATTTTGGAAGAGCTTCCAGGAAGTTTTGGGAACCGAGTTGTGTTTGAGTACAGCTTATCACCCTCAAACAGATGGTCAGACTGAGAGAGTCAACCGAGTTTTGGAAGATCTCCTTAGAGCATGTGTTTTGGACTTTGGAGGATCATGGGAAGATCACCTTCATTTGGTAGAGTTTGCTTATAATAACAGTTATCAGTCGAGCATTGGTATGGCACCATATGAGGCATTATATGGAAGACCGTGTAACTCTCCGACATGTTGGTTGGAAGCCGGAGAAAAGCTGTTACTTGGGCCAGAGATGATTCGACAGACTTCGGATTGTATAGAGATCATTCGACAAAGAATGAAGGCAGCCCAGGATCGTCAGAAAAGTTATGCAGATAATCGTCGTAAGGATTTGGAATTCGACGTGGGTGATATGGTTTTTGTCAAGATTTCTCCATTGAAGAATGTTATAAGATTCGGAAAGAAAGGAAAGTTAACTCCGAGATTTGTTGGACCATTCCCGATTATCGAGCGAATTGGAAAGCTCGCTTATAGATTGGAGTTACCGGAAAAGATGGCGGGTGTGCACAATGTTTTTCATGTATCTTATCTACGGAAGTATGTGCACGACCCAACTACTGTGGTTTCTGCTGATAGCTGTGAAGACTTGGAGGTTTATCCAGTTGTTTCGAGACCTCGTAAGCCGCTTCGTATTGTTGAAACCGATACGAAACAGCTTAGGAGGAAGACGATTACGTTGCTCAAGGTACAATGGAGTGATGATGTTAACGACTGTACATGGGAGGAGGAAGAGAGGATGAAGGCAGCTCATCCCGGACTCTTCGAGGTATGGCCCTAAAGTGTCGTGACATCTCATGAATTTGTAGCTTGTTCTGAGTCTTAGAATTCTGCATGCTAGGCTAGAATTGGTTGCATGGTTTGTTGATTGCTTTGGATGGTAGGCATGCGGAATATCTTTGATTTCTGATTGTTTGCTTGGAATTTCGGGGGCGAAATTCCTAAGGGGGAGAGAATGTAACGACCCGTATTTTACGTGTCGATGGATCGTAGAATTTACAGGTCGTTAGTGTTGTTTGTGGTGTTCCTAGCCTGAGTCGTATTGGGAGATAACTCGTGTGTTAAGTGATGAGTCGGGACCGACTCATAGTTAGGTCGTGTACGAGTTACGACTTAGGAGGGTGCTCGGGTTAGCATGTTGCCGTGTTAGCTTAGGTCGTGAGGTAGTTTTGGTCGCTGGAGCGACCTAAGAGAGTGACCGACCTAAGAAAGTTGACCGACTCATGAAATAGAGGGCTTCCGAGTTAGGGAGGTTGCCGAGTTAACGACTTAAGGGGATAAGTCGTATACGAGTTAAGGCGATGAGTCGTATGGTTGTTAGGTCGGAAGGGTTTTGGAGCGACCTAAGGAAGTTAGGTCGTGGACGACCTAGCAGATAGGATGATGCTAGTGGCGACCGATCTAGTGTAGATCGACCTAGAGGTGTCCGACCTATAGTAGTAAACGACTTAACTTAGAAGGTGTAAGCTGTTAGGTCGTGTAAGTTTTGGGTCGTGGGAGTAGTTAGGTCGCGTGAGTACTGTTTAGACTTAGGTCGTAAACGACCTAAGTTAGGTCGGAGATATTAGGTCGGCCATAAGGCTAAGCTGTTAAGTCGTGTCCCGTATGGCCTTGGTCTATGTGTTTAGGACTTAGGTCGGCAGGGTCTTAGGTCGTAGGTCGGCATGCTAGTTAAGTCGTCAGGCGACCTAGGACTTAGGAAATGCGGCAGTGTGTTGAGTCGTGTGACAGTTGGGTCGGCAGTGCGTTGAGTCGTTAGGTCGGCCTGTGTTTTAGGTCGCGTCTGGGTTAAGTCGTAAGTCGGCCTTGGTTGTATGTTGTGTTGGTTAGGTCGTAGGTCGTAGGGGCTGATGAGTCGGCAACGACTCATAGTTAGGTCGGGGACGACCTAAGGGGCGACGACCTAAGGAGTTTCCAGCCTATAAATAGAGGGGTTCGGCTCACTTTTTGGCACCGGTTTTTGAAGCAACGAAGTGCTGCCATTTTGAAGACTCGACTACAACATTTCTTCATCTTCTTTTCTCCATTCCAATCAAGTGTTAGCATCCATCCAAGATCGAAGATCGGGATCGAAGATTCAAGTGTCCAAGTTGAAGATCTTCATCCGTTCGGGCTAGATTTCATCGATTGAAGCGAGATCTTGCCGGATCAAGCCTTGTTCTTCGCTGTCCAGATCTGAAGTGTGTGGTTTTTGAGGTGTTTGGGTGATTTGGTGAGTGGTAGTTATCTCTCACGCGGACCCAAAGGAGTGTAGTGGATTGGTAGCTAGTTTATGTGTTTGAAATAGCATTTTCTCGCATTGTCCTTAAGTCTGCATGTAGATCCATCATTTTTGAAGATGTTTACCTATGCATATTTGTTTAACAAGTATTAGAGACAAAACCCATGTTTTATATTTGATAGATCTATGCTAAAAACCTATGAATCATGCATGTTGGACTTATGCTCATTTATTTATGATATTGCCATTTTTGTTGATATTGCTTATTAAATCTTGTTTGAATGCTTGATTGTTTGTATTGATGAATGATTTGGATTGTTTCAAGTTAGCTAGTGGTTGATTTGGAACAAGATGGTTCGAGATGATTCAAAAGCTAGGTGGAAAAGCTCTTGAATGTGGAAGCTGCCTGTAGCATATGAAGCGGATGTGGAAGCTCATATGGATGGATTCGAGGATGTGGGATCTTGCCATGATACGAGAAGGCAAAGCATGATTGAGATGGGACTTTGCTATGATGCGATAAAGCAAGGTGTGATGTTGAAATGGGACGGGTCATGATGACGTTCCAAGAAGAGAGACTTTGCTATGATGTGATGAGGCAAGACATATGTTGTGATGGGACGGGTCACGATGACGTCCCAAGCACGGGCTGCGACGACGTGCAAAGTTATGTTGATTACTCGGTGATGCGATCCGAGTTGGTGATAATGGTTAGCTTGAGAGGCGCTTGAGCTAGTATGGAAATAGTCGTCGAGGAGGATGACTAGGAGGCTGAGATCTTATCGTTGTTGAAGGTTCTAGCATGCTCAAAGCAAGGGTACGTTGGAACGGGCTGCGACGACGTTCCAGGCACGGGCTGCGACGACGTGCTAGTACTCTGGGTAGTTGCGAAAATTCCTAGGCACGGGCTGCGACGACGTGCGGAGTTATGGCTAGAACCGGGGTTACCATTAGCCCTTGACAGGTGGTCATTCAACTAACGGTGATATCAAGGCAATGATACAGTGATAGCCAGAGTCATGGATGTTTGGTTGTACTATCATTCGGTCTCAAGTGCGGTGTTTTCTGGGTGCTTATCTGATCTTGGTTTAGGCCTTGGGGGTTTGTATTTGGAAAACATCGTCCTTGACTCGAGTGATTATTGCTTTATTTTAATTACCTGCTATGCTATGATTGCTTCTCCTTAGTGTGTGTCTGGGGGCTATCACTGTGAGAAGAGGTGGAGTGGGATGGTTTAGTTCCTATTCCTTTTATTCCTTATGCTCTTTTGGTATGTTTGATAGTTAATTTACTGCTCACTAAGACTTTGTCTGACTCAAGGTTTTATGTCTCCCCTTATTACCTTGGGCTGTTCATCCATGTTGGGATGGGCAGACTAGGTAGCAGGTGACAGGTGCTGTGCTAGGAGTTCTACGATGAAGATGACGAAGACGAGCAGGAGGCTTTGCATATTAGTTTTCTTACTATATGTACTGGGTATCCGCTGCTGTATTTGGTTGAGTGATTTGTAGTGAGGCTTTCATGTATGGATTTGAGTAGATGATTGTATAAAACTACTGTGATGCTTATATGATGATGTTCTGTTCTATGGAGCTTCACTATATTATATTTCTCTATTGTATTTTATCCATGCGCTGTGAGTTGTACGATAGAGATTCTTTTGTTTTGTTTTACCCTTGACGGTCACCCATGGCTGCCTTGCACGCCTTTTAGCGCATTATTACCTTGTTTTGGTGCGGGAGTCATGGGCGGTCGTCACAATTAATGATTGGATGATATATATCATTGGATGAGTTAATGATATTGGATGTTATTGGATGACATTGATTGATGGATGATGATGTGAATATGCTATATCTGAATGTGATATATATGCTGCTTTGTGATATGTATAGATGCATGTGATAATAGATGCTTATCTATCTGTGTAATATGATACATCCATTTATGTTAAGTGATATTTCTAAATATCATTATTAAATCCCTTAAGTACAACTTGGACATTAAAATGGCGTTTGGTTTCGATGAGACCGGGATCGGGTTTCCATATTTGGATATCCGAAAACCACATCGATTCCAATTAAACGTTAGGTCGTTAATCCAAGTGGAGCAAGTGAAGACTCGAGGTGTAAGGGCTATACGTCAGTATAACTCTGTGGGTGATTCCGTAATGAGTTTGACGGAATAGTGCTTATAGATTCGAGATGGTGGTTTTAGAGTGCAAGGGCTATGGTCGTTGACTCTGAGGGTGATTCCAAAATGAGTGCAACGAGATAGTGCCTTCGGTTTCGTTCGAACCTGGAACGAACTTGTATGGATTGAATGCTTTCAGCACATCGTCAGGCGGACGATGAGCATTCTAAGATAATTGATCCTATAAAGGTAATCGCAGCCTCAAGCCTCATCAACCGGGAATGGCTAAAACATGGGAGGTGCAGCAAGGCTTCGTGGGTCGCTCCCACTGGAGGGCGAGATACATCCCTGTCTAGATGTCCCTTTTTATTTCGGCTTTGTAGGCAGTTGGAACTGCAGCCAACTGCGGGGTGGTCTTGTTCGGGACTGTTCAGTAAGGAATGGTCCCGGCCTTGTGTTGCAGGGGATGAAGGGAGTAATCCTCGGTACGGTGATCTAGGCCACGTACTGTGACGGGCGGTACCCCAGTAGCCCTGCCATTGTTGGAAATCCATTTTCCCTACGAGACCCTACGGTTTTGTTTGTATTACCCACTTTTGTGGCTAGTAGCTGGAATTTAATAAATGTAACAATTTCGGCTATTTCATATTTACTTGAAAACCCTAGACACTATTATAATATCACTGGATTTCCTATCAAATGTTTTGGTTAGCGTAAGGTAAAAACTTTCCATGTTTATGCGTGGGAAGTCTTACGTGATACCTTTCTTTTCAAAGGATTTTCTAAAGTTAAGCAATCTTAAACCGTTTACTCACACCAGACCCCTGTCTGACCCGAGTGTTTATTTTCTGTTTTATTAAACTCTTGGGTACTCATATTATGTATGAGTAGTCAAGTGATTCAGGTTATCTCTTGACGAATTCTGGAGGAGCTTTGGAGCAGTAGGCTTCAGCATGTAGATATAGTTAGAGTTTTCCGCTGTGTTGATATTCTGTATGATTGTCTTGTATTGTATATTAGACAGAAGTGATATAACTGTCTAAATTGAGATGTTTAGTTGTATACTCTGATGTATATGATACTACGTATATGTTCTATATTATATTTAAATCGTTCCGCTGTGAGATTCTGATGTGTTGTTTTCTCTTTCTTTTCTTCTTCTATCCCTTTCTTTCTTAATTAGTGATGCGATTTTCCGGGGGTGGAAAGTCGGGTCGCTACAAGTATAATCTCTTTAAATAAATATAAACTATTTTAGTTTATAACTAATTTAATATATAAATTATTTTAATATATAAACTATTTTAATTCATAACTTTTTTAATATATATATATATACTATTTTTAATATCTAAACTATTTAAGTTGGAAGGGTTATGATTTCAAAAGTATTATAATTTTGAAAGTGCTACGATTGTGGAAATGAATATTATTTAAAGTGAATAATGATATCGAATCGATATGGTTTTGAAATGAATATAATATTTTGATATGAAGTATGAACTATTTGAAATAAAATGACCACGGTGTGAAATAAGCGTTTGATTGTTAAGAGACCGGGATCAGATATTGTCATACTCTCTGCCAATACCGAAAACCACTTTAACAACTGCGTACGTGGTGGAGATCCCTGAATGAAGTAAGATGGTTTGGCGACAATTCTATATGAGGTATTAGCGAGCCCTGACTCCTATGAGTCAGCTAGCTGTAGCTAAAACAGGAGCTATACCAGGCCAAGTGGGGTCAATCCCCCTATCGGGCATAATTCTTCGATAACATTCTATTGCTTTTGTGATTCGATTGGGTGCACCTTTGGTTTAAGAGTGTGCCCGAAGTGGGCGGTAGTAACTGCTATGCGGTACCACCACTTCGGGAGTGGAATTGGTATATCAACCTTGGGCATTGCCTTGAGTCTCTTGTCGCATGCCTTATCGCGCCTTCTGTGTGTTTGGTTTGTACCATACCTATGGAGTTCCCTTTGAGTAAACCTCATGGAGGAGCTTACGGTACTGTATAGAATATAAGAATATACAAAATGTGTTAAGGGGGATATGGGTAACCCCTAAACGCTATTTTAATAGTTTAATTTTCTATAGACATATTATAATAGCAAATATTACTACATAGTAGATAGTTTCACGGATCCTTAGAGGATGGAAATCCCAAACATCCTTTAAGTTACTTATATTTCAGTTGACATTTCACTTGAGTTGAATTTACTATATAAGAATGTTAATCCTGACTCAAGTGTTTTGTGTTTTGCTTTATGCTTGGGTCAGACTGAGTGCCACCGCATTTGAGACTCACCTTTGGAGATTGAAGCTTTGCTTAAAGATCTGTCTTATCTATTTAGCTTTTCCAATTGTTTGGTTCAGACTTGTCATCTGTTTGTATTCGAGACTACATTGTATTTCAGATATTCTGTTGGATTTTATTTCAAACTTTATCGATTATATAGTAGCTACATGAACTACTATTTATCTTTTCTGCTGCTTATTATTGTATTACTCTTTGTCTGTGATTTTGTGATTGATTTATTTACTGTATATGCTGATAATATAAATTAACAATATGTTGTTTTGAGTAATTCAAGTTCAACATGCGCGGATGCGAATGGTTCGAAATAGCGGGTTTTTAAACCCCTTCTCCATCTCGCGATCACGATTCCACCCTCCGAAATCCACCTCCACCGTTGAATCTAATTCAATCTCCAACCTTAGCTCGAAAACCCATTCTTCTTATAGTCGATCACCCAAAAAGATTGCCACACCCACCATAACTTATACCAGACTAAAGCTAATCTAACAATAGATTTTCAAAACACGTTTGAGATTATTTTTATAAAGTAGAGATGAAGATTTTAATATTTTTTTTGTTTGATCAGTAGCTTTTCTTTTTTCAATTGATATTTTCGGCTGTGTAAAAAAGAAGAGGAAGGGGACTTGAATTTGAAAGGAAGGTAGCGTGATAAAATGGATGTACAGTAGCTTGAAGGGAAAGGAAGGAGTTGATGTGAATAAAAGTCAAGTCAATTATATATATTATTTAAAATTTTAAATTGTATCGATTCCGCAACTTAAAATTTTGACCTCCTACGAGGTATGCCACTAGGCATTCTTAATGCTCTACCCCTATTCCGAACGCAATGGAAAAGGTTCCGAGTCCTAATTCGATCGTATGGAGAAGATAGCTTTTTGGACCCAATTATAATATTGAATTTTCTATATAAATTTCAGCGTGTTTATATACTATACGACCAAACGATAACTCCAAACGCTATGAAATTTAAAATCTGATAATAATATCCTATTACAGATCCAATGGAACCAGTTTCGTAGAAATATGAGACTGTGCCTTAGAAGGCTATTTTTAAATGTCAATTTAAACAATATATTTTAAAACCAAACAAATCACTTTTAAACTCAATTTTAAAAGTTCTGTTATCTCCATTATTATTAATATAAATTTTTCTATGCCTTCAAATTATTTTTAACAAGCTTAAAACTCAAGATTCAATAATTTAACTAATTTCTAAGTATTAAATTTAATAATTAATCTATCCAATAAATGGTTATGTTTGAAATTCAAGTTAAATATTAACCTTTAAATATTTAAAATTAATTTAAATATTCCGATTTAAATTTCCAAAATTCGGGGTCATTACATATAGGATAGAGTTCGACTAAATATTGGCTGATGTGACTAATGATCATAATATATATATTTAAAATTATCAAAATATCTAGAAATTTATTCTGAACCCCGATCGAGGTGTGCTGTTAGGCGTTCCTAATGTTATACCCCTATTCCGAACGCAATGAAACAAGTTTCGAGGCCTAATTCGATCATATGAAGAAGATAGATTTTTGAACCCAATTATTATATTGAATTTCCGACATTAAATTCAACACGTTTCTATCCCGTACGACAAAATGATAACTCCAGACCCTATAAAATTTTGAGATCCGATAAATACATAATTACGGATCCTATGGAACTTGTTTTGTCAAAATCCAAGACTGTCCCGAAGAGCTATTTTTATATGTTAATTTAAACGAGATATTTTCAAAATCAGTTAAATCAATTTTAAATCCAATTTAAAAGCTTTTCTATCTTGAACTTAAATATCCTTTGAAAGTATTTTTATCAAGCTTAAAAGTCAAGGTTCTATTATTTAACCAATTTCAATTATTATATTTAGCAATTAAATTATCCAACAAACCCCAATGTTTTAATTTTGAGTTATTTAATCTACAAATTTAACTTTCAAATATTTAAAATTAATTAAACACTCCAATCTCAAATGACTAAAATCCTAGGTCGTTACATTCTTCCCCCTTAAAAGAATTTCGTCCTCGAAATTGCCACAGTAGGAAATACGCCCAAACGCATTTCTTTTCTAAAACAAATTAGTTGAAATAACTTCCAAAACCAATTTGTTGAAACCTTGTTATTACTTTTACTAAGTTTCATATTCATTCATCGAATCTAATTAATATCATCCAATTTAATCATTTCAGGCTATAACTCAAAAATCAAATTTTAGTTATCAAAAATTTCTTCAAAATTTCTAACTCCTTATATTTTCGAAAAATTTCGCCAGCGTCTTCTTTGTGTGGCTAGATCAAAACAACTACAAATCGCCACTATGGATCCAAGCCAACAGTAGAAAACAAAGCCAAGTGGCTCAATCATAAAATCATCAAATTCAAACAACAATTTAAGCATGTACCTTTAGTCCAGCAACCCAGTTTTCTTATAATATCAAAGACATCAAATTAGCTCTTGCTTTTCAATACTTGCATCTTACTTACCAATGATATCCAATCATATAATTCATAATCATATTATTCTACATTTCCAATATCTACTTAACTTAAGCCCGTACGATGTACATATATCATCCGTACGCAATATCAAATCTGATCGCTCATTCGATAAATTAATATGGTTTACACGACTCTTTAGTACGGATGCAGATCTGGTTCCTTGATCAGAAATCATTATTCTCCTTGCATAGATATGTATGAGAATTCCACATACAATAAAAAAATCCACCTCTAGTGTTCTTCGTTGAAAATCGAGTGAAAAATTCCAACTCGGATCGATGTATACTATCTTGAAATTCTATGCTCGAATCTGGTTCAAATTGTCATACGAATAATTTAATATACATGCAACTTATATATTTATTCCAATTGATTATTAGCTATACCAAATTCTCTTATTCACATTCATTCCATTTACCATCAATTATTCTCTCACCATTATTCACATCCCTTATTTGATCTGCATTCAAGTATTTAGTATATTCCTTTCCATACTAATCTCACTTAAGAATTTCGCCCTCAAATTTTCTTAAGTCTATCATAAACATTTTATACAAATGTTCTTATATTTATTACTAATTCACCACTTAAGTCTATATTCATTTTAATCAAGTTCAATTTCAATTCTCAATTTCAACATTCATTTTTGTCTATCCACACTCAAACCATTTTAAGTCAACTACTTAATTCAATTAGTTCTGTCTTCGGTTTATTTCAGACCTAAGTTTTGATTCAATTCTCAATCAATTCCATCTCCAAAAATTATTTCATTTAGCTTTGGTTGAATTCCTTCCCACAATTCACTTTATTTATTTCTTAGCAACCATTCCATCAAATTTACTTTACAACATAAGTTCATATTTCAGTTGTTATCAAGCAACATTTGAACCATATTCCATTCACTAATTCTCTTCCAATTCAATTCCAAATTTTTACTTTTCCTGCATTCATATTTAACAAATTTAACCATTTATTTAACTTGCTGCTTTTCAAATTTCATAAGTTATCAAACTTATTTTCTCATTTTTAAATAAAATATTGTAAATGAGGATTCCCAGAGTTTTAAACTTCTTATTCTTAAGCACTTCAAATTTATCTTTGAAACCATACATACATATACGCAAAATCCTTTAATATATCAAATAATTCTTTTGAATTTCAAAATCAAACCACTTTTACCAAAACAAAATTCCAATGTAGTAGTTTCTCTTTTGGAAACTCGAAAATCAACGTCGATGATGCCGCAGCCATCACCGAAATTATTTTCCAACAGCCGAAGTGAGTTTACTGCTTTTATTACTTATAAAAACCATTCAAAAATACGTCCAACATAATACTATCATTATTATTTTTCGAAAACACTTTGAAAAACATTTCAAAATTTTCGGGACTTAGATTCAAAACTTCTCAGTTTAAATCCATTTTAATTTTAAGTCACATTTTTAAATTATACTTACAAAATTTCACTTCCTTAAAACATTTCACAAATGTTTCATCATTGTTTATCTTATAATAAACATCTTTTATTATGACACAATAACAAATTAATGATAATAATCAATATTATCATTCCTAACAATCAAACACGCCATATAATAATAATTTCTAAAAAATTATTCCTTTATATATAAAATATAATCAGGGTAAAATTACTTCATTTACCCAATTTCAAAACCATGCTATGAGTTGCTTTGTTCAAGTGCTTAGAAATCCCTACCAATGATGTTAATTACTCATATTGACCAGAATCCATAAGCCACTCGATGGATCAACAACAGAACACAAAACAATTTTTATATCATTAACAAATATGTGCTCATATCTATTAATACACTCAAACTCATTCTAGGGTACTACTAACCTATCTCTAACGAGTTACCCATCAAAGCCAAGGTTCTTGTTTAACCTTCATCTATGATACCACATGTGGCGACCCACCATTCTGTACCATTTGAATTGATAATAAACCATACTTGTCTAACCCAAATTGTATGAAAAACGAATAATTAAGAGAATGAAGAGGATAGAAGAAGAACATAAACAACAATATGCAAGCTCAAAATTGCACCGAAACAAAATATAATATATATTAGCGGATATTTATACAAAAGAATCTATAGTTATAAGTACATATATACAATCATTAGAGTATAACAATCGACAATCAATATGGACAGTTATTATAACTCATCCTCACCAAAGATGACTATACAACGTGACATAGATGGCGGAATAATAATCAAGTACGTGGAATACGTCTCTATTATCCAACTCATCTCCTGAGCTTTATAGCATCCTAACCTGAATCTGTAATACTCTGTCTGACCCGAGCAATATAATAAAATAACATCCGAGTCAGTCTGGAAAACCAGTGTGAGAAAATACACTCAATTTGAATTTAATTCTAATTCAAAAATCCTTTGAAATAAAGATATCTCGTAAGACTGTGTCACATACAAAGACGACGGGTTTTCACATTATAATAACCCAAAAAATTTATAATAGTTTCTATAGAAAATAAATTTGAAAATAACTGAAATGCTTGCGTCTCACGTTTCACCAATATTTGATATACAATCAAAAATCATACAGGCTCGTAGTGGATATTAGATTCCATACAATGACTGGGCTACTAGAGTACCGTCCATCACAGTACACCTCTAGAAATATGTACCGAGGACCTCGCCTGGATCCTCTACCAAGACAGGACTGACCAGCCCTTAACTTGGATAGTCCGGAATATGTTATCACCCTGCGCTCTCCTTTCCATGCATAACCATATCCATAATTTTAATATAATATACCTAAGGGTATCAAGAAAGGTGACAATATAACCTACTTGGGTGCAACCCACTTAGCGCTGCTGCATCTTCTTGTTTTAGTAATTTCCAGTTGATGAGGCTTGAGGCTAGTTTACCTTTAGAATGACATTCATACTTGGAATGCTAACACTACCTTCGTAGCAAGCAATGCAATGATAGGTGTAACAACCCTGGTTTTGGTGACTACCTGTATAGTTTAACTATAACAGTGGTTATAATTTAATAATGGAGAAAATAAAATAAAATAGAGAGATAAAAATTTGTTAAAATTGTTTATTTCAAATAAACAATGGATTTGCAGTAAATAAAATAGAAATAAGATAGTTTGCTTGGCAATAAATTGTGAATAATGGTAATTTGTTGATTTGAGATTAATTGAAGTAGGTAAAGATAAAATAATTTAAGTCAACATTATTTGTTGTAAATAAATAAAAAAATTGTTGAAATAAAGTTTTAAAAACTTTATAATATTAGTTTATAATAAAAATTAGCATTATATGGTTTTAATTTGATAAAATGAAATAATTTTGGAAATTATTGCCAAACTTTGAATTTTTTAATTTTAATTAAACGTTTGAATTTAATATGGATAATAATATAAATAAAAGATGGAATTTGGTTTAAAAATAAGCTTTAATTATAAAAATAATGTTAGGATGATTTATAACATATTTTTGTGCAAGAAAATAATTTTTATAAAATTATTTGAGCGAAAAATGGCGATTTAAGCTTTTATTTTGTAAAATTGGCTATTTGTGTAAATTAAGTGGTTTTAATAGTAAAAATGTTTTTAAAACTAAAATTATCTTTTTATATTTTGTGAAATATTTTATTCAACATGTTAGTGAATTTACATGAATTATTTGTAGAGAAAATTATAGAAAATTTGTTGTTTACTTTAATTATATAGTGTTTATACTTGTTTAGTGCTAATTAATTTCTCATAGGCTAATTAATTAAATAACTTTGGGTCCAAAGCCCACTTAGCTTAAATTAGAAATATTAAATGAAGCTTTCATATTCCAATACCTACATAACTCATTTTACAGTAAAAGCGAAAGGAAGAAACCCAACTCCTTTTCATAATCAAAAACCTAAATCCCCTAATTTAATTCAAATTCTTGTTGTAACTGCACCATTCATGGTTTTGAACCAAATTTAATTTGGTAATTAAAATAATTTTTTGAATTAAATAGTGAATTTAATGGTGAGTTAAGTTTTCCAAACAAAAAAGGTATTTATTTGTTTATTAATATAAATGTACATAAATATGATTGAAATAGAATTTTGGTTTGAAATTCAAAAATAAATATCTTACAAATAGATTTGGATTTGAAATTCAATAATAAATATATTATGAATAAATTAGATTTACTACTCTATATTTTAAAAGTTTGTTTTCTAAATTTTAATATATATATATATATATATATATATATATATATATATGTATGTATGTATGTATGTATATGCAGTTTGAAAATTATGTTTCGAATTTAATATAGAAATTTTCAAAAGCTATTTGAAGAGTTAAATTCAAATATATACATATTATATATTTATTTATTAATGTTTGATTATTTTTAAATCATATTCTTTAAAGTTATAAATATATATAAAGGTAAAGCATTAGTAAAGAAATAGAAATATAATATATTTTGAAATCAATATAATATTTAAAATAAGAAAGATAATATATATATATATATATATATATATATATTTAAACTAAATTGAAAATATGAAATAAAACATGATTCATAAATTAGAATAAAGTAGGGGTTTAAAAGATAAATTTCAATTTAAATGAAACAAGGGTTTATGACATAAAAATGCATTATTATGACATTTGTAAAATAATTTTAATATGCATATAACAAGTGTTAACATAAGATACAAGTGTAAAACATGAGATAAGAATTAAACAAGTGTCATTGGTTTTTAATATAATAAATAGAATATAAAAATCAAAGCTATGGATATATGTACATCTATGTCCTTCCTTCTTATTCTTTGTTGATCAAAACCAGAAATAAAAAATTAGCAATCAAAACTTTTTACAATTTAAAAACCTGAAAACAAGCAAAGCTTCAAACCTGAAGCATTTCAACCTGAAAAACAAAACCTAGAAAGATAAAAGTATTCTAGTTCAAAAGCAAGATCATCCCAGGGACCAAAAAAATACAAACCTGAAACAAAACTACAGATCAAAACAAATTGAAATAAAGTCAAAACTGAAAACAACAGTTCTTCTCAAAGCAACGATCAACCTAAAAAAAATCAAAATACAAAAAAGCAAATTCAAGATCTGGAATCAAGTTTTCAACATGATTCAATCTGAAGCCTATGGAAATCAAAGAAGAATTCAACTCAAACTTGATCAAGCTTCAAATTCAATTCAGTATATGTCCAAGTGCAGATCAAATTGAAAATTCTTTCCTAGGTTTTCAAGTTTGTCTCTATTCCAAGTACAGGTGAGCAAACTTTATTTTTTTAAACCACTTTCTTTTGATTCTCATGCCTGTGATGATAATGATTTGGAAATATTGTATGAATATGTATATAGCAACAAGTGTGTGTGTATATATATATATCTGTGTGTGTGTGTGAATTGAGGTGTGCATGTCTGTGTTATGCATATGCACCTCTCTGTTGTTCTACAGGAAGGCATTCTTCATAGAAAAAAATTCATATCTCGAAATCTAAAAAGATTTAAATAATGATCTTTAAAGAAAATTGTTTGTGCCCACCTGGTTCAAATTTTAAAAAATGATTTCAAATGTTTATGTTAAGTATTATTCTAAAATAATAAATGATAGTGTAAAATCAAAATAAATCAAAATTTGATGTTCATAATTGTGTGTTTTGATTATATGATCTTATTTGTGTTGCAAAAATATGAATTTAAATGTGGAAACCATAATTTTTAAAATTATGAATTTTTAAATATCTTGAGATGATCGATTTTCGTTTATTCGTAAAATTCAGACAAGCCACAATGAAGGGTGGATCATGCTGGTTGTCAGAGGTAGTTCGAGGAGGTGAGATCAAGGGAAAAACACTCGTTTGAATTATAGACTGCTATGGTGGCCGGACGATATGATAGTAGGGTTTTCAGGGCATGTTTGGTCGTTGTTGGAATCGAGTCGATTGTGTCGTCTCTGGTGGATCAGGGTGGATCCGACCCAGAGGAATCGATGTGTCGTATTATGGCGTTGCTTTGGATGGAATGGCGATGCATCCGATGGTTGGGATAGTCGGCGTAGGGTGGATTTGACGACTAGGGTTTGGGTTCCAAGTGGTGTTGAACAGCTTAATTTTGATTTCAGGCAAGACTGATGGCGCTGTGTGGTCAGAACGACTTGGGGAAACTCACGTGACTCGTCGATGGCCGGAGTAATGATCAGAGGCGGTCGGCTCAGGCGTACACGTGCACACGGGATAAGTTTGTGTCAGTGTTTGGAGAAGGAAGTAACAACTTGGGAAAAAGCTCGGGTAAGTGATGAATTGACTCGAATATTTTAGCGGGTGATTCAAATGGGTTTTTATAGGGTTTAAAGTTTAAATTTTAGCAAAGCTTTAAAAAGGAAAAGAGGTAAATCAGGGCTTCGCTCGGGAATTTCCAGATTTAGCTCAGGTTCCACTCGAGGTTTTCTCAGGTACCTATTTTATCAGTTTTGAAAATATAAATCAAGTTTTTCTTCTATGTTTTAAACTATTGTAACAACCCGCATATTTATCGATTTTATATTTAAATATTTTATTTAAATATTTTATCGTTAGTCGGATTTTAGTCCGAAAAGCTACTTTTTGCAAACAGCCGAATTAGGACTCGAGACCACCTCCATTGAGTTCAAAATGCCGTTTGCGACCTTTTTGAGTATAAACTTTGATATATTTGGAGTTAGTCAAAAATTTGTCCTTTTTCACTTTGGGTTTGAGTTTGGGTTCAGCCCACTAGCCAACTTATACTCAAAACCGAACCACTCTTCCCCATTCACCCTCACTTCTTCCTCTTTTCAGTTCTAAGGCAATAATGGTGGGAGAGATTGGAAATTAAAACTCCAAAACCCTAGTTCCTCTTGCAACCTCAAATTCCTAGCTCCAAATTCAAGAGAACCCATTGGTAAGCATTCTCTTCTTCTTCTCCAACTTATTCTCTTACCAATTTCAGAGATTCCTAAACCTAATTTTGGGAATGTTCTTGTTTTGAGCATATATTCAAGCTCATTTGGGTTGTGTTGAAGAGAGGTTGATTCTCCATTTGCTTTCAAGCTTCTTCTTGTTTGATTTTGTAAAAAGGTGAGATTTTTATCTCACATCTTAGTTTATAATTATCTTCGATTATTAGGTATGAATTCCTAACACTTACTCTTGTGCAATTGATTTTGGTTTGGATTGATTTGGTGTATATTCCAATTTTGGTATTTTGAAATCAAAATCTATGAAAATCCTTTTATGGATATTTGGACATGGATATTTGAGGCGTATCGACGAGTCGTTTAGGGCTGGGTTGTCACTTGGCGCAAATCCTTAGTCGTCACTTGCTCGTTCGATCGTTTCCGATATTCGTTTAGGCCATTTTTGGTCGAGGTTCAGAAAATGCTCTGAATTCCAGTTTCAGATGTCTGAATCTGGAATTTCAGACGTCTGAATTGGTTCTATTTCAAACAGAAAGAAAATAGGCTAAAATATGCCTATTTCAGATGTCTGAAACACTTGATTCAGACGTCTGAATTGTGTTCTGGAAATCTTTATATTTCCAGATTCAGACGTCTGAACCACTTGTTTCAGACGTCTGAAACTGCTGTGTTTTGCCCGCTTGCCTATTTTGTTTACGAATTTCAATTTTATCGACTTGTGTTGGTTCCCTTCTATTGTTATCATTTAATTATCAACTTTGATGACATTTTCTTGGGAATTTTTGGAAATATCCACTTTGATGGATTTAATATTGATTTCTTTGGATTTGATTCACGTCTTCGTATATGAATTTTGATGATCGATTGTTCCTACAATCCTTTCGATGATTTGTCACTTTAAAAATATAAAGGTTTCTATACTAGTAGTAAATATCAAAACCCTTTTCATCAAAACGATTTCAACTCTATTTTCAATTACAAAGCTTATTTCCTAAACCGTTTTCCAATCTACTAGTATATACAAACCTTACCTCACTCGTATGAGAAATCTAATTAAACGACTTAGTCAAACAAGTGGTATGAAACTCTTGCGTTTACTTCGTTGGTTAATTCTTGGACTTGTTCGATTGAATCTCTTGTGACAATTTTCTAGTGGAGATCTACAATTTTTTTGCAAATATTTAAGTTAAGCTAGTGGTTATGGGACATGATGCTAAACTCATATATTTACTAGCTTATTGTAATTGACACTTCTTGATGATCAATGATGATCATTTTATGGTTTAGACTAGCAATTGTGCGATGTCTCTTTGTCTGCGAGGGAGACTAAACCCCGCTTTGTGGAGTTTCGACTCAAATTGGTGGGGTAGCAACCCACGGTCTTCGGACCATTCGTGTGTCAGGTCTTCGGACCATTCGTGTGTCAAATTAATGGCTAGTTGCCATGAGATAGCTTCTTGTTCGTGTGTTACAGCTGTTGGTGAGTTTTCATGCTCCCGTTCGTGTGATAGGCCTCCCCCCTTTTTATTTTATGATTTCTGGATTTCGTGTGTTGAATTCTAGAATTTATGCTTCACCAATTTTAGTGATTTTCATTGATATGATTTATCAATTTTTGTGCATTGGTGAATTCGTGTGTCGTTAACTTGTTATGAATACAAGTTTTGGGTATGATACCCTTTTTGGATCTTTGAGAAGATTCTTTGATATTGATTAATCGTTTGTTGATTATCATTTACATACTTATAGTAGTATGCCATTATGGATATTATACGTCTATGCCATATCTTTCGTTCTATATCATGTTATCCGATATTTATAGCTAGACTGATCCGTTTATTATTTTCTTATAAATAATACTCGGGTCAGACCGAGATGTTGCAGGTGCTTCGACTTAACTTCTCTCCAGGGATCCATTACTATGACCTTTTGCTTACTACTTAGATTGTAGTTTTTGTTGTATACTCTTGAGATATTGACTCATTGATGTGTTCTTTTGTATAGCACATATTGCTATTATTTTGTGTTATTGTGGATCTTTCTGACCACTACTCTGATGTACACTTTTATGTGTAATATTCATATCTTATTCCGCCTTTGTGATATGAATTATCTGTGACTGATTTATGCTATGTTTATTTCTATATTTGTTTCTGAAGATATTACAGCCACTGTGTAGTAGCTTTGAGCTTGTGTCGGTATGTCGAATTGTTATACTATCTGACATATCAATGCTCGCGCAAAGCAATTACACGGATGGTCGCTCCTCAACAGCCTTATTCTCCGTGCTAGTTGACAGCATTCACCGTAATGTTCTTGCCTAGCGTGGGTATAGAGGTGGGGCGTCACAGCTTGGTATCAGAGCCAAACTTTGGAACAATGTAGAATAACTTAACAAGGATCATCGTCCTAAGTCCATCTTAGGAGTTATACCTTAGGATTAATTCGAGTCTTCGTACCTTTCTATCCTATTTTCTTTTATGATTCCTTGTTTTATTTATCAAGATTTCTTGATAATTGTTTGGTGAATAACCTTTTTCTTCTTCTTCTTTCTTTCTTTCTTTCAAAAGGAAGAGAAATGTCTAGACCAGGCCGCCCCAGAGCCGTGCCATCTAGTACTCCACCCCAGGATGGAGTTTTTATGACTGCTCAACAGCTTCTTGATTTGGTAACTAATGCTCAAGCAGCTAGAGCTAACCCGGAACCTACTCACCCAAAGTCGGGATTTGCACGCTTGTGCAGCGATTACACTAATTTGGGTGGGAAGCCCTTTAAAGGTTCCGAAACTATTATTGAAGTCCAAGCTTGGCTTAGAACATGCGATCGCATCTTTTCGCGCATGAATCTTATCGATCTACACCGAGTTCAGGTGGCCTCCAGTATGCTCCATGAGAGAGCATTGGACTGGTACGAACTTCTTATTTCTGAGATTAATGAAGCGGATCTCACCTGGGAGCAATTCCGAGAACGCTTCGAATTAAAATTCGTTCCAGAAGCTGAGAAAGTGACGATGGCTCGTCGTTTCATTGACCTTGTTCAAGGTGAATCCTCCGTGACCGATTATGTCGCGTCCTTTGAGTCGCTTTCCAAATATGGGCTTGAATACATCAACACCCCATTAAAGAAGAACCAGAGGTTCGTCTATGGCTTAAATAAGAATCTCAAGAAGCCATTACTTCTAATATTAGAAGTTCCCTTTGACCAACTTGTAGATATCGCTCTTCGTCTTGAAGAGGCAGATAGGGGGAGTGATGTTGAAGTAGTAGCTTCCAAACCTAGCTTCAACAACAAAAAGAGGCCTAACAAATTTAAAGGTCCTTATCCCAATAAAAAGGGGAAACAAGCAATTCCTACTGCTAAGACATTTTCATCTAGTGAAGGGAAATGCTACAACTGTGGTTCTAGGGACCATTTTGCGAACAAGTGTTCAAAGCCTCGATCTTGTCGCTATTGTAAAAGTCCGGATCATTTTATTCATCAATGCCTTAAACTTGAAGGCAAGAAGGAGGGAAAGTTAAATGTTGCTCAAGCCCCTGGCAACACATCTCGTGGCCAAGGTATTTCTCATTCTATTCTTGATGGAATTATTTTATTTCATGATCAACCTATTAGAGTTCTCTTTGATACGGGTGCATCCCATTCTTTCATTTCAAAGGAACTTATTGACACTTTTTCTTTGGATGTTTTATGTTTAATGACTTCTTTGAGAATTTCGAATCCGGTTGGTGGATCTGCAACGATTAGTTTGCTTTGTAAAGATGTGGAGATTATTTTATGTGATTTTTCTTTCCTAGCCGATTTGCATGTTATGCGCTACTTAGGCTTTGGAATGATTTTGGGAATGGATTGGCTTAACCGTTATGAAGCCCATATCCTATGTCCTGAGCGGACTATTCATCTTCGACATCCTCTATCTGTTAAGCAGCTTTCTATTATTCTCAAAGACTCGGATTCCAGCTTGGTCGCATCTTTATATTCTTTAAATCCTCGTGATGACGATGATGATGAGGGTGATATAATTTCTCTTATTTACGTCGTTCGTGAATTTTCTGACATATTCGAGCCCGTTTTGGGATTACCACCTAAGCGATCAATTGAGTTCAAAATTAATCTTGTTCCTGGAGCTCAACCTATTACTCGTCCTCCTTATCGTATGTCCAGTAAAGAAAACGAGGAGATGCGTAAACAATTATCTGAATTGGAGACGAAGCAATTTATTCGCTCTAGTTCCTCGCCTTGGGGAGCTGCAGCTATTTTTGGTGAAGAAATTCGATGGAACACTTAGGCTTTGCGTTGACTACCGCAAGCTTAATGATCTTACTATCAAAAATAAATATCCTTTACCTCGGATTGATGATCTATTCGATCAGCTTAGTGGTGCTAAAGTCTTTTCACAATTAGACTTAGCTAGTGGATTTCATCAGCTTCGTATTGCAGAGGAAAGCATTCCTTTGACATCGTTCCGTACTCGTTATGGATCTTATGAATGGCTTGTTATGCCATTTGGGTTAACAAATGCCCCGGCTTATTTCGTTGACCTTATGAATAGAGTTTTCAAGGACTTCCTCGACCGGTTTGTTCTCATCTTTATTGATGATATTCTTGTGTATTCAAAAACCGAAGAGGAACATGAGAAGCATCTTCGGATTGTGTTGGAAACTCTTAGGAGTAATCAACTGAAAGCAAAATTTTCTAAATGCCATTTTTGGCAATCTCGTGTGAAGTTTCTCGGTCATATTATTTCCGAATCCGGAATTTCCATGGATCCTTCAAAGATCGAAGCGATTCAAGATTGGAAGAGACCGGAGAGTGTGACGGAGATTCGTAGTTTTCTTGGATTGGCGCGTTATTACCGCCGTTTTATCAAAGACTTTTCTAAAATTGTCGTGCCTCTCACTGGCTTAACCAAGAAAGGCATTAAATACATTTGGTCGGACAAATGTGCTTTTCAGAAATTAAAAGAACTCCTTTCTGATGCTCCTATTCTTGTGATTCCCGAGGGAAACCAAGATTTCGTTGTTTATACCGATGCTAGTCGCGTTGGTTTGGGTGTCGTTCTTATGCAAAAAGAACGTGTTATTGCTTGTGCTTCTAGGCAATTGAAGCCAGCTGAGACTAGATATGCCACTCATGATTTAGAGCTCGCGGCTATTGTTTTCGCTCTTCGGATTTGGCGTCATTATCTTTTAGGAGAGAAATTTGTTCTTTATACCGATCAAAAGTCCTTGAAGTATTTATTCTCTCAAAAGGAACTTAATTTGCGTCAACAGCGTTGGCTCGAATTTCTTGCACCATATGATCTTGATATCTATACTCCCGGAAAGGGGAATCGCGTTGCGGATGCATTTATTCGAAAGAAACAAGCGGTTATTTCTATGATGATATCTGAATGGAACGATCTCGAGATCTTATCCATTTGTGAGATTCGAGACCGCGTATCCGATTTATGCTCATCATTTGTTTTATGTAGCCTTGAGGCTCATCCTTCTCTTTTAGACCGCATTCTTGAAGCTCAAAGGCTCGATCCTGACTTGGCTCTTCTTGGCCAAAATATTAAGAATAGAGGTGATATTGAAGGATTGAGAGAATTTGATATCGATTCTCGTGGCGGCATTCGAAAATTTGGTAGACTTATCGTACCAAATATTATTGATCTTCGTAAGGATATTTTAGAAGATTCTCATCGTTCTAAATTCACCATTCATCCCGGTAGTAGTAAAATGTACGCGGATATGAAGCGACTATATTATTAGGAGGGAATGAAATTTGATATTGCTAACTTTGTTAAGTGTTGCATGACTTGCCAGCTTGTTAAAGCCGAACATCAAAGGCCCGGTGGGTTATTGTAATCTTTAGAAATTCCAATTTGGAAGTGGGACCAAATTTCCATGGATTTTATAGATGGCCTTCCCCGTTCTCGTTCGGGTCATGATAGCTTATGGGTGATCGTTGATAGACTTACTAAATCCGCCCATTTTATTTACCGTTTGGTCTAACCGAACCGTTCCTCTTTTGGCCAAGCTCTTTGTTAAAGAGATTGTTAAATTACATGGGGTTCCTACTTCTATTGTTAGTGATCGTGATCCATTGTTTACTAGTGGGTTTTGGAAGAGTCTTCAAAAAGCTTTGGGAACGAAGCTCAATTTTAGCACCGCTTATCATCCTCAGTCCGATGGACAAACCGAGTGTGTGAATCAAACACTTGAAGATCTTCTTCGTGCTTGTGTGCTTGATTTTGCGGGAAGTTGGGAAGATTATATTTCCCTTGTTGAATTCTCCTATAATAATAGTTTCCAATCTAGTATTGGTATGACACCTTTTGAGGCACTCTACGGAAGGCCATGCCGATCTCCTTCTTGTTGGCTTGAGACCGGCGAGAAGCTGGTTTTAGGTCCCGATTTTATTCGTGATTCCACAGAAAAGATTGATCTTATTCGTCATAGGATGAAAGAAGCCCAGAGTAGATAAAGATCCTATGCCGATAACCAGAGAAGGAAATTAGAATTTTCTGTTGGAGACTCTGTTTTTATTCGTGTTTCACCAATGAAAGGTGTTGTACGTTTCAGTCAATCGGGAAAATTGGCGCCTCGATATATTGGGCCATTTCCTATCACTGAACGTATTGGTTCCATGGCTTATCGCCTTTTATTACCGGCTCAATTTTCTGCTATCCATGACGTGTTTCACGTTTCTCAACTTCGGAAATGTCTTCGAGATTCCGATTCTATTCTTGTGCCCGGTGTTGTGGAGGAGATTGAAGTTTCGCCTAATTTAACTTATGAGCAACATCCTATTCGTATCATTGCTTCGGAGGTCAAACGACTTCGAAATAAAGATGTTCCGCTTGTTAAAGTTCAATGGTCTTCAAATCCTAAGGATTGTTCTTGGGAATCTAGAGAGTACATCGAGCGAACACATCCGGACTTACTTTCTCGTGCTCTATGAGGTGAACTTCTTATTTCAAATTTCTTTTGTGTTGAATATGCTTTTATGGTTGTTACTACATATCTTCTTCTTAAATATTGCGAGGACGCAATTTCTTTAAGGAGGGGAGTCTGTAACAACCCGCATATTTATCGATTTTATATTTAAATATTTTATTTAAATATTTTATCGTTAGTCGGATTTTAGTCCGAAAAGCTACTTTTTGCAAACAGCCGAATTAGGACTCGAGACCACCTCCATTGAGTTCAAAATGCCGTTTGCGACCTTTTTGAGTATAAACTTTGATATATTTGGAGTTGGTCAGAAATTTGACCTTTTTCACTTTGGGTTTGAGTTTGGGTTCAGCCCACTAGCCAACTTATACTCAAAACTGAACCACTCTTCCACATTCACCCTCACTTCTTCCTCTTTTCAGTTCTAAGGCAATAATGGTGGGAGAGATTGGAAATTAAAACTCCAAAACCCTAGTTCCTCTTGCAACCTCAAATTCCTAGCTCCAAATTCAAGAGAACCCATTGGTAAGCATTCTCTTCTTCTTCTCCAACTTATTCTCTTATCAATTTTAGAGATTCCTAAACCTAATTTTGGGAATGTTCTTGTTTTGAGCATAGATTCAAGCTCATTTGGGTTGTGTTGAAGAGAGGTTGATTCTCCATTTGCTTTCAAGCTTCTTCTTGTTTGATTTTGTAAAAAGGTGAGATTTTTATCTCACATCTTAGTTTATAATTATCTTCGATTGTTAGGTATGAATTCCTAACACTTACTCTTGTGCAATTGATTTTGGTTTGGATTGATTTGGTGTATATTCCAATTTTGGTATTTTAAAATCAAAATCTATGAAAATCCTTTTATGGATATTTGGACATGGATATTTGAGGCGTATCGACGAGTCGTTTAGGGCTGCGTTGTCACTTGGCGCAAATCCTTAGTCGTCACTTGCTCGTTCGATCGTTTCCGATATTCGTTTGGCCATTTTTGGTCGAGGTTCAGAAAATGCTCTGAATTCCAGTTTCAGACGTCTGAATCTGGAATTTCAGACATCTGAATTGGTTTTATTTCAAACAGAAAGAAAATAGGCTAAAATATGCCTATTTCAGACGTCTGAAACACTTGATTCAGACGTCTGAATTGTGTTCTAGAAATCTTTATATTTCCAGATTCAGACGTTTGAACCACTTGTTTCAGACGTCTGAAACTGCTGTGTTTTGCCCGCTTGCCTATTTTGTTTACGAATTCCAATTTTATCGACTTGTGTTGGTTCCCTTCTATTGTTATCATTTAATTATCAACTTTGATGACATTTTCTTGGGAATTTTTGGAAATATCCACTTTGATGGATTTAATATCGATTTCTTTGGATTTGATTCACGTCTTCGTACGTGAATTTTGATGATTGATTGTTCCTACAATCCTTTCGATGATTTGTCACTGTAAAAATATAAAGGTTTCTATACTAGTAGTAAATATCAAAACCCTTTTCATCAAAACGATTTCAACTCTATTTTCAATTACAAAGCTCATTTCCTAAACCGTTTTCCAATCTACTAGTATATACAAACCTTACCTCACTCGTATGAGAAATCTAATTAAACGACTTAGTCAAACAAGTGGTATGAAACTCTTGCGTTTACTTCGTTGGTTAATTCTTCGACTTGTTCGATTGAATCTCTTGTGACAATTTTCTAGTGGAGATCTACAATTTGTTCGCAAGTATTTAAGTTAAGCTAGTGGTTATGGGACATGATGCTAAACTCATATATTTACTAGCTTATTGTAATTGACACTTCTTGATGATCAATGATGATCATTTTATGGTTTAGACTAGCAATTGTGCGATGTCTCTTTGTCTGCGAGGGAGACTAAACCCCGCTTTGTGGAGTTTCGACTCAAATTGGTGGGGTAGCAACCCACGGTCTTCGGACCATTCGTGTGTCAGGTCTTCGGACCATTCGTATGTCAAATTAATGGCTAGTTACCATGAGATAGCTTCTCGTTCGTGTGTTACAGCTGCTGGTGAGTTTTCATGCTCCCGTTCGTGTGATAGGCCTCCCCCCTTTTTATTTTATGATTTCTGGATTTCGTGTGTTGAATTCTAGAATTTATGCTTCACCAATTTTAGTGATTTTCATTGATATGATTTATCAATTTTTGTGCATTGGTGAATTCGTGTGTCATTAACTTGTTATGAATACAAGTTTTGGGTATGATACCCTTTTTGGATCTTTGAGAAGATTCTTTGATATTGTTTAATCGTTTGTTGATTATCATTTACATACTTATAGTAGTATGCCTTTATGGATATTATACGTCTATGCCATATCTTTCGTTCTATATCATGTTATCTGATATTTATAGCTAGACTGATCCGTTTATTATTTTCTTATAAATAATACTCGGGTGAGACCGAGATGTTGCAGGTGCTTCGACTTGACTTCTCTCCAGGGATCCATTACTCTGACCTTTTGCTTACTACTTAGATTGTAGTTTTTGTTGTATACTCTTGAGATATTGACTCATTGATGTATTCTTTTGTATAGCACATGTTGCTATTATTTTGTGTTATTGTGGATCTTTCTGACCACTACTCTGATGTACACTTTTATGTGTAATATTCATATCTTATTCCGCCTTTGTGATATGAATTATCTGTGACTGATTTATGTTATGTTTATTTCTATATTTGTTTCTGAAGATATTACAGCCACTGTGTAGTAGCTTTGAGCTTGTGTCGGTATGTCGGATTGTTATACTATCTGACATATCAATGCTCGCGCAAAGCAATTACACGGATGGTCGCTCCTCAACAGCCTTATTCTCCGTGCTAGTTGACAGCATTCACCGTAATGTTCTTGCCTAGCGTGGGTATAGAGGTGGGGCGTCACAGCTTGGTATCAGAGCCAAACTTTGGAACAATGTAGAATAACTTAACAAGGATGTATCATGTGACGACCCGCCCTCCTACTCACAGAAAGATGTATCATCATTAAGAATGAAAGGGATAGAAATAGAAAAAGAAGAGAAAGAAAAAAAACAACATCAGAATCTCACAGCGGAACGGAATAGAATATAATAATCAACATAACTATTTGATGTAGCTCAGGCCAAAGGGGTAAGGCATATACGACTTAAGGAAGGGATTATGGGTCGTCCACGACTTAAAGAGAAGAAGCTACGACCTAACGAAGAAGATGAAAGGAAGTTACGACTTAACATGGGCTTAAGTCGTTTGGGATGGATGAGTCGTACACGACTCAACGACTCATCTATAAGTCATCCACGACTCAAGGAGTCACGGAGGAAAAGCATACGAGTTAATATAAGTCGTTTCCGACTTAGGGAGTCACGGGGGGAAGGCTTACGAGTTAATGAAGAAGGACTGAGTCGCCTCCGAGCTAACATGATACCAGAGGAAAAATGGTGCCGAGTTAACGACCTAAATCTAACGAGTCACGACCTAAGGTCTTAGATCGGCAGCGACCTAAAGGAATATGTGTTGTATATGAGCCGAGTCAACGAGTTACGACTCATAATAAGCTGACCTATTTAAGTCGTTGAAGAGATATGCCGCAAGGAGCTCGTCTTGCTTGAGTCGTATGAGTCTTGAGTTGTCTGTGTTCTTTAAGTCATGTGGTATTATAGGTCGTCACCGACTTATGGGGGTGTTGTTGTAATATGTTTTTTTTTCTTTGAGTCATAGGTTGTTAGGTCTCATACGACCTAAGTTTGTTGAGTCGTTTTCATTGTGCTGTGTTGTACATGTGCTAAGTCGTGAGTCGTATGCGACTTAAGGTACAGGGTCAAAACTCTATAAATACGCGTGAGTTGTACATTCGAAAAAGGTTGATTTTTCGAATAAAAATTCTTGTTGATTGTTGTGTGCTTTCTTCTAAAATTGGTAGTTGAGTGTAATCTGCTATCTCCTCTTTCGGTTAATCGAGTGCACTCGATTCAACGATCGTAGAAGCCGATTCACGGTATCTAGTGCACTAGATCAACGTACGAAGAATCGTAGATCTTTGAACACGGTATAGTGCGCTATCAACGTGTTTGAGATAGCTAGAATTCGGTATCTTCGGATCAACGAATTTGGGCATTTTGGTATTCATCAATCCACCGATTGCAACTTTCATCGATTGAAGTTTATCTTTGATTAATCCGCTGCGTCAGTTTTGGTATCAAAGCTAGACTTAGCCAATCATAGCTAAATTGGGACTTGGAACCAATTTTTGAAGTTGAAGTTTGAAGTTATTGTTCATCGTGTTCATCTTGAAGTTACAACGAGTTTGAAGATTTTGATCCATTTCATTTTGGATCAAACTTGGAAAAGGTGTTTGAAGTATTGAGGCCGAGCTAGTGATTGGAGCCGTGCCTTGTTGTAGTTTGAATTGGAGGGTTGCAAGTGAGGCCGTGACTTGTTGGTCTTGTGTTGAAGTTTTGTGTTTGATTTGTTGAAGTATTTGAGAAGTTTTGAAGTGTTTGTGAAGAGTTTCCAATCATGCCGCCAAGGAGAGCTAACTGTCATCAAAATGTTGAAGCTTTGTATAGAAGAGAAGAAGCCGAGCTTATGGAACAACGTATCAATGAGAAATTTGATGAAGGCATTGGAAAGTTAGAGAAGTTGATGAATGATTTGAATCAAACTCAAAGGAGGAGATCACCAAACTCGAACCATGGAGGAAACCGAGTTTCGCCATCGGTTACGGAAGCGAGGAGGGTATCACCGCATTCTTTTAGAGATAGAAGAGAAACATCAATTTCATCACGGAGAGATCATCATGACAATGGACATGAAGAGAGAAGAAGTCAACGTGAATTTGAAAATGAGGCGTATAGAGATGAAGAGAGACCTAGTCGAAGAAGCATGCATGAACGAAGGGATGATAATGGTCGAGATCGATGTAGGCGTACTTTTGATTTTGATGAAGAGGGTGATAGAACTAGCATTCATTATCGAGATCGAGACCAAGTTCGAAATTCTTATCGGGATGCAGAGGATGATCATCGATGGGAATCGGGTATGAAGATGGAAATTCCAGAGTTTAAAGGATGAATGGTAGCTGAAGAATTCTTAGATTGGTTGTCAAATGTTGAAGAGATCTTTGATTTCAAGGAGGTTCCTGAGCATAGAAGAGTGAAGTTGGTTGCTACTAGGTTGAGGGGGAGAGCTTTGGCGTGGTGGCAGCAAACTAAACTTACAAGGGAGAGAATGGGAAAGTCAAAGATTGAATCATGGGAGAAGATGAAGAAGTTGATGAGAGCTACATTTTTACCTTACAATTATCAATCACTTATGTATCAGAGATTGCAGAATCTGAGGCAAGGGACGAAGTCTGTTAGTGATTATGCTGATGAATTTTACCAACTCATTGCCAGAAATGATATTATGGAAATGGAAGAACAGCTAACTGCTAGATTCATTGGGGGATTGAGAATGCGGATCCAGGATATGGTTAATATGTTCGATCCGAGATCTGTTGCAGAGGCACATCAGAAAGCGTTGGCTTGGGAGAAGCAAGGAAGGCGTGGAGGTGGTGTGTTTACTAATTCCAATAATCAAGCGAAGGGTGTTAGTGGAAGTTCTAATGTTCCTAAACCTGTTACAAAACCAGTGGTGAAGGAGGCTGAGAAGGCGAAGGTTAGCAGTGGTTTCAAATGTTATAATTGTCAGGAGTTGGGTCACAAAAGCAATGAATGTCCGAAGCCGAAGAAGAGAGCAATGGTTGCTGAGATTGAGGATGATGGTGAGGAGACAGAATGTTCAAATGCACCTTATGTTGAGGAGGAAGAAGAATTGTCTGGAGATGAAGGTTGTAATTTGATGATGAGGAGATCTTGTCTTACACCAAAGCAAGAGGAAGATTCTAGTTGGTTGAGAAGCAATATTTTTCAGTCGACATGCACTATTCTAGGGAAAGTTTGCAAGTTCGTTATTGATGCTGGAAGCTGTGATAATATTATCTCTACAGAAACAGTAAGGAAGCTGAACTTGAAGACTGAGAAGCATCCTAAACCGTACAAGTTAGCATGGTTAAGGAAGGGTGGTGAAGTGAAGGTGTGTCGAAGAGCTTGTGTTAATTTTTCTATTGGGAAGAGATACAAAGACGAAATTTGGTGTGACGTTATAGACATGGATGTGTGTCATCTGTTGTTGGGCAGACCATGGCAGTTTGATAGAGCAGTGCAACATGATGGTCGTGCTAATAGTTACAGTTTCATGTTCGAAGGTACTAAAATCACTTTAGTTCCTAAGAAGCAACAACAGAAGGAAAGAAAGTTGGAGGAGATTGAAGAGCTGAAAACTTTGCTATCTTTGAAGGAGTTTGTTAAGGAAGTTGAAGATGAGCCTGAAGTCTATTTTTTGATTGGACGAGAGAGTCATGAAGAGGTTGAAATTCCAGAAGAAGCAAAGCCAGTTTTGAAAGAATTTGAGGATGTATTTCCAGAAGAGTTGCCCAAGGAGTTACCGCCACTGAGGGACATTCAACATCAAATTGATCTTGTTCCGGGAGCAGTATTACCGCATAGACCACATTATCGAATGAGTCCGAAGGAACATGAAGAGTTACGAAGGCAGGTGGAAGAGTTGTTAGAGCAAGGACGTGTTCAGGAAAGCTTGAGTCCTTGTGCAGTACCAGCATTGTTGGTGCCAAAGAAGGATGGAACATGGAGATTGTGTACCGATAGTAGAGCTTTGAACAAGATTACTGTTCGTTACAGGTTTCCTATGCCAAGGTTGGATGACTTGCTAGATCAGTTGAGTGGAGCTACTATATTTTGGAAGATCGATTTGAAGAGCGGATATCATCAGATTCGAATTAGACCGGGAGACGAATGGAAGACCGCATTCAAGACGAGGGAAGGATTATATGAATGGCTGGTTATGCCATTTGGTCTATCGAATGCGCCGAGTACGTTCATGCGGGTGATGAATCAAATCTTTAGACCATTCATTGGGAAATTCGTGGTGGTATATTTTGATGATATTCTGATATACGGCAGGAGTACGGAGGAGCATGTTCAACATTTGAGAAAAGTGTTAATTATTCTTCGTGAGGAACAATTTTATGCAGCTACGAAGAAATGTGTGTTCATGACTCGAAGTGTATTATTTTTGGGATATGTTGTATCTTAGAAGGGAATCCAGGTGGACCAGAGTAAAGTTGAAGCTATTAGAAATTGGCCACAGCCGAGAACTATCACTGAAGTCTGAAGTTTTCATGGATTGGCATCATTCTACCGAAGGTTTATTCCACACTTCAGTAGCGTGATGGCACCGGTTACTGATTGTATGAAAGGGAAGCAGTTTTCTTGGTCGAAGGAAGCAGGAGTTGCTTTTGAACGAATCAAAGAACTTTTGACGACAGCACCAATTCTTGTATTACCAGATTTTCAGTTGTTGTTTGAGCTACACACTGATGCATCAAAGGTTGGGATTGGAGGAGTGTTGAGTCAGTGTGGAAGACCTATTGCATATTTCAGTGAGAAGCTATCAGGGGCAAAGATGAGATACAGTACCTACGATGTTGAGTTTTATGCTGTTGTGCAAGCTGTTAAACATTGGAGGCATTATCTATTTCAGAAAGAGTTTGTTCTTTACACTGATCATGAGGCGTTGAAGCATTTGCAGGGGCAGGATAAGATTTCAGCGAGACATGCATCGTGGATTGCATATTTACAGCAATTTACCTTTGTTGTTAAGCACAAATCTGGGGTGACGAATCGTATGGCTGATGCTTTGAGTAGAAGGAACCATTTGTTGACTACAATGAAAGTTGAGGTGATAGGGTTTGAATTATTACCAGAATTGTTTGAGGAGGATCCTTACTTTGCAAAGTTTGTTGAGAAAGTCAAGGATGGAAGTACTGATGAATTTGTGTTGGTTGATGGATTTTTGTTTAAAGGAAATCGATTATGTATTCCAAAGAGCAGTTTGAGGTTGAAGATTATCAAAGAGTTGCACGAGGAAGGACATGTGGGCCGTGATCGTACATTACATTTGATTTCTCAATCTTACTTTTGGCCGTCGATGAGGAAAGAGGTTGAAAGGTTTGTGGAAAGATGTCATATATGTCAGGTTTCGAAGGGAACTGCGACCAATGCAGGATTGTATATGCCGTTATCTGTACCATCTAAACCATGGGTTGATATCAGCATGGATTTCGTTTTGGGTTTGCCGAGAACTCAAAGGGGAAATGATTCTATATTCGTTGTGGTGGATAGATTTTCGAAAATGGCACATTTTATTGCCTGCAAGAAGACAACGGACGCAGTTCGAGTGGCACAATTATTCTTTAAGGAGGTGTATCGATTGCATGGGTTGCCAGAATCTATTGTTTCTGATCGGGATACTAGATTTTTAAGCCATTTTTGGTTAAGTTTGTGGAAGATGGTGGGAACGAAGTTGAAGTTTAGCAGCGCTTATCATCCGCAAACAGATGGACAGACCGAAGTTGTTAACAGATCGTTGGGAAATTTATCGCGATGTCTTGTGAAAGATAATCTGAAGAGTTGGGACATGAAGTTATGCCAGGAAGAGTTTGCTCATAATCATGTAGTGAATCGTAGTACGGGATTCAGTCCATTTCAGATTGTATATTCAAATTTACCCAGGGGACCGTTGGACTTAACGGTAGTACCACAACCGAAGGGGACAGTTAAACGAGCTGTTGATTTTGTTGATGAATTAACCGAATGTCATAAAATCGTTCAGGAACGACTGGTGAAGGCAAACGAGAAGTATAAGCGATCTGCAGATTTGAAGCGACGAAATGTTGAATTTAATGAAGGAGATATGGTATATGTTGTGTTAACAAAGGATCGTTTTCCAGTAGGCGCTTATAACAAGTTGAGAGCCAGAAAAATTGGTCCAGTAGAAGTTGTGAAATGGATCAATGAGAATGCTTATAAGTTGAAGCTACCGGAGGATGTATACACTTCTGACGTATTCAATGTTAAGCATCTTGTGCCGTATTATGCAGATGGACAATCTGATGTGGAAGAATTTACAAATTCGAGGACGAATTTTTCTCATCCAGGGGAGGATGATGTAGCTCAGGCCAAAGGGGTAAGGCATATACGACTTAAGGAAGGGATTATGGGTCGTCCACGACTTAAAGAGAAGAAGCTACGACCCAACGAAGAAGATGAAAGGAAGTTACGACTTAACAGGGGCTTAAGTCGTTTGGGATGGATGAGTCGTACACGACTCAACGACTCATCTATAAGTCGTCCACGACTCAAGGAGTCACGGGGGAAAAGCATACGAGTTAATATAAGTCGTTTCCGACTTAGGGAGTCACGGGGGGAAGGCTTACGAGTTAATGAAGAAGGACCGAGTCGCCTCCGAGCTAACATGATACCAGAGGAAAAATGGTGCCGAGTTAACGACCTAAATCTAACGAGTCACAACCTAAGGTCTTAGGTCGGCAGCGACCTAAAGGAATATGTGTTGTATATGAGCCGAGTCAACGAGTTACGACTCATAATAAGCCGACCTATTTAAGTCGTTGAAGAGATATGCCGCAGGGAGCTCGTGTTGCTTGAGTCGTATGAGTCTTGAGTGTCTGTGTTCTTTAAGTCGTGTGGTATTATAGGTCGTCACCGACTTATGGGGGTGTTGTTGTAATATGTTTTTTTTCTTTGAGTCGTAGGTCGTTAGGTCTCATACGACCTAAGTTTGTTGAGTCGTTTTCATTGTGCTGTGTTGTACATGTGCTAAGTCGTGAGTCGTATGCGACTTAAGGTTCAGGGTCAAAACTCTATAAATACGCGTGAGTTGTACATTCGAAAAAGGTTGATTTTTCGAATAAAAATTCTTGTTGATTGCTGTGTGCTTTCTTCTAAAATTGGTAGTTGAGTGTAATCTCCTATCTCCTCTTTCGGTTAATCGAGTGCGCTCGATTCAACGATCGTAGAAGCCGATTCACGGTATCTAGTGCGTTAGATCAACGTACGAAGAATCGTAGATCTTTGAACACTGTATAGTGCGCTATCAACGTGTTTGAGATAGCTAGAATTCGGTATCTTCGGATCAACGAATTTGGGCATTTTGGTATTCATCAATCCACCGATTGCTACTTTCATCGATTGAAGTTTATCTTTGATTAATCCGCTGCGTCACTATTACATATTTTTACAAATATCAAAGTTATACAATATCAGTACACATGACAGTCATATATACACCTGTCACTACATACATCAGAGATACATCATACATCAACTAACACAGCGGAACTAGATAGATATATACACGTCTGGGCTCCTGCTCCAAGCTCCTCCAGAAATCAAATCCAAAACCTATCACTTGGCTACTCATAAAAATTTGAGTACCCCAAGAGTTTATAAAAAACAAAATATAAACTCCGGGTCAGACATGGGTCTGGTATGAGTAAACAGTTTAAAGTTGTTTAACTTTGAAAAACATTCGAAAATAAAGGTATCACGTAAGACTCCCCACACTTAAATACGAGTAAGTTTTTACCTTACGCTAACCAAAACATTTTATAGGAAATCCAGTGATATTATAATAGTGTCTAGGGTTTTCAAGTAAATAGAAAATAGCCGAAATTGTTACATCTATTAAATTCCAGCTACTAGCCATGAAAGTGGGTAATACAAATCAAAACCGTAGGGTCTCGTAGGGAAAATGGATTTCCATCAATGGCAGGGCTACTGGGGTACCGCCCGTCACAGTACATGGCTTAGATCACCGTACCGAGGAGCCACCCTAACTCCCCTGCAACACAAGGAAGGAACCATTCCTAACTGAACAGTCCCGAACAAGATAACCCCGGAAGTTGTTGCAATCAACTGCCCCACACAGTCGAAATAAAAGGGACATCTAGACAGGGGTATATCTCGTCCTGCTTGGGCATGACCCACCTAACCTTGCTGCACATCCTCTGTTTTAGCCATTCCCGGTTGATGAGGCTTGAGGCTGCGATTGCCTTTACAGAACATATTTCTTAGAATGCTCATCGTCCGTCTGACGATGTGCTAAAAGCATTCAATCTATACAAGTTCGTTCCGGGTTCGAACGAAACCGAAGGCATTATCCCATTACACTCATTTTGGAATCACCCTCAGAGTTAACGACGATAACCCTTGCATTTTGAAAACACCATCTCGATCTTCACTTGAGATTATCACGACCTATCATTTAATTTGGATCGATGTGTATTTCGAAATATCAAATTGACACCCGATCCCGGTCTCATCGAAATCCAAACGCCATTTTAAAGGCCAAGTTGTTTATTAGTTTTAAACAGTTAAATTCAATACTTTGAATTCACATAGCATTCATCACAGATAAATCATACACAATCATCATAGATATATCAAAGCATATCATAGAACATCATAGAATATCACCAATAAATATCACAAATCAGATATTCTACATATACGACATTCATAAGCAAGCATCCTTAATTCTTTTTGTAATTAATTTAAATTTAATTCAATTACTTGAAAATCTCTTAATTAATTAATTATTTCGTTTCACACAATTTCATTAATTACTTCTTAATTTATTTATTTAACCTTAATTACATAATTAATTCCCCCTTAATTATTAATTAATAACTTTAATTCTTGTTGTAATTAATTTAAATTAGACTGATTATTTGAGAATTAATCACTTAATCCTGTTTATAATCATTAGGTATCAATTAATTACTTATTCCATTTCAAATTATTTAATTTAATTAATCATTTCTTAATCAATTATTAAATCTTAATTACTTAATTAATTACTCTTAATCATTAATTAATAACTTTAATTATTAATTTATAAAAATTAATTATCCATTTATTAATCACTAATTACTTAATTAATCAATTATCAATTATTAATTCTTAATTCTTAATTAAATTACTTAATTAATTAACTACTATACATACATTAATCAACTTGAAATAGTTAATTACAAATTCATTTATCACTTAAACATTAATCAATCTCTAATTACAATTATAATGTAATTATTCTAAAATAATTAATTAATTACTTACTATTCATCTTAATAAACATTCAAAAGAATCTTCTTTAACTTTGAAAATCAAGTTGTTATTAACTACACAACTTAATATTAATTTATTTTATACTCAACTTAAATTAATTACTTAATTAAAATATTAACTAACCGTTAAAATATGGTTAAGCATTAACTAAAATAATTTAAGTTTGTGTTAAGGTTTTAACTTCAATTGTTAAACATTTATTTAAATTTGCAGTACTTAAAACTAATTGAAAAAACAAGTGCTTAACTTTATTTTTTATAACATAATATTGCAGTTTGAAATAAACCCGAGAATCTCCTGGTTCAACTCAAGTAATACTTCGAGTTGCTCCAGCTTCCCACCCGAGACACTCATCCACGCAACTTCTTCTTCTTCCCTTTTTTTTTGTTTTTTTGTTTCCGGTAGTTAGTTCTAACTTAAGTTATGCTATCAGGCTTATACTCACGCACTCGATCAAAACCCCGAAGCAACCCACCTCAAAACTCGAGCACGACTCGAGACGCACACCCATATCGACACAGACACTAAACGCTTCGCCGTACACGTGCACGGCGACGCGACTCGTCTCCGCTGGACACCGGCATGAACAAAAAATCGCAAATTGTCCCTAAGCTCGAAATAAAAGTTCGAATTCCCTGGAAAAATTCAAATTCGAAATTTATCCTTCTGCATGAAAAACTGCAAACTCGACCATCAACTAAAACGCCTCGCGATCGTCACTCTGACCACCAGAGAAGCTCGAATTCCATCCACACCACAACAACACGCTCCTCTTCCACTCCCTTGAATCGCGTGAAGCTCGATCACACATAGATGACGAACTCGTCACGTTACTGACATGTTCAAAAACTTGAAATAAAACCCTAAAATGGATTCGACCCAACAATATATGCAATGGAAAAATTATCTAATAATTTTCCCAAGATCAATGATGTTCATAATAGCTTCAATTCAAGTTTCAACATTTATTATTGATTCGATCATGAGAAATTGGTAAAAATACAATTTTTTCTCAAATACAAACTGCTCTTAAATCACTGAACTAAAAAATCTTCATTTTAGTTTTAAAAATCATAACTTTCAGTAAGCATTCAAGTTATAAACTTGAATTAGCTTTTTATAACATATGAATTCATCAACTTCTTACTTGATTTCCTGTAAACAATGTTTCTAGGGTTACTACCTCTCCAACATACTTTAAACAGACTTTAAAAATCTTGGTTTAGGTTTTAAACATCTTGTTTGTTGAAAATTCTAAAACTTATCATGATTAGATGAGAAATATTTGAATTTAGGAAAAAAAATATGCAACTGTAACAAATAACAGAGATGTTCATAGCAACACAGAATTTTATGCAAGACTAAAGCGTAGACAATATCACATAATCAGTGAATTATCTTAATTGTTTTAATCTAAACTTTAAAGCTTTTAAGTTGATGTTTGCTCACCTGCAAGGAAGCTGAACAAAGAACAATCTGATGTGACGAAGATTGCAGTTGAAATTGCCTTAAGTTTTGTTTTGTTTTTGATTTAAATTTGATTTGAGTTTGCTTCTCCTTTTTCTTCTTTTTATTTTTCACAAGTTATTACTGAACGAACTAAAAGCAGATGTCTTCATATATAAGAGGACACAAGTGTTTAAGGGAGGAGTTAGCTTGTAAGATTCTTCTTTAAGATTGATATGAACAGATTTTATTACTGAAAAAGATAAGATTTGTAATAGTTTGCTTTTGAACAAAATATTGGATGAATTGATGGCATTTAATGCCTTGTTTCATAATATGTTTACACTATTATTATTTATATTTTGGTTGTATATAGATAGTTGTATGCAAATATTCACTTCCAGGTAGACTCTGGCTTGCAAATGAAGATAATTTGTTTAAAGATGTTTGTTTTTATTAACTTCTAGTTTGAATAATTTACATACATATGTTTATGTCAGGTTTATTTTCATACTTTGACTGATTTTCATTTTTCTACTTTGTTTTCATACTTATTATTATGTTTAGCTGTACATAGATATTTTGTTTTTATCTTTTTATTTTATGAACATATAGTTTTCAGGTTAGTTTATACACTTTTCCTTATTTTAACTTCTATTTGTATGTTTTATTAACTTCTAGCTTAAACTTCATATACATGTTTTTGTCTGATTTCACTTTATACATTTGTGCTTACAAATGTTCAGTTTATGTTGTATGCATATCTTAAATACTTAGTTCTTGTTTTCATTTTTATTTCTATTTGTATTTTTACTATCAATATTTAAATTACATTCATAAGTTTTACTTATATTTATATTGGTAGAATTTGATGTTATTTCAAACATTATCATTCATATATATTTATCTACCAAATGTTAACAAGATAAAGTATTTTAATTTAATTACATAAGATAAATTTTTATTTTAAATATTATTAAGAGATTTTATTTTAAATTTCCGAAATCAGCTTTCCTTTTCAAAATACAAATCTATATAAACAAATGGTAAATATTTCCAAAAATCCTATTCATTTTATAATGATCAGTTTACATTTTATTTAATCAGATTAAATATTTATTAAAATAAATAGGGCCAAAATCCAGGGTTGTTACATACCTCCCCCCTTAACAGAATTTTGTCCCCGAAATTTAAAACAAAGATAATTCAAAAGCTGTCATATCAGCCATGCAAACATACATATCGTTCATACATTAGCAAACAACCATAGAATCTATCCTATCAAACGTCACTAGCTATCCGAACACAAATCCGGATAAGTCTTCCTAAAACTATCCAGAGTTTCCCAGGTGCAATCTTTGGGATCCTCACTCCACTGCACTTCGACAAGCTTCACTACCTTACTCCTGAATTGCCTCTCGTCTTGATCAACAATCCAAACTGAATTCCTGATCATAGTCAAATTCGGCTCGACCTTCAAATCTTCCTGGACCACTGGTTCTACAACTAATGATGGATCATGATCGAATTTCCTTAGATGGGATACATGAAATGCACTATGAATTCCAGACATCCATTCTGGCAATTCAATCCTGTAAGCTACAGCACCAATCCTTTCCAATACCCAAAATGGACCAATATATCTCAGGGCAAGTTTTCCCGTCTTTCCGACTCCTTTGATCGGGGAAACTTTGACAAAAACAAAATAACCAGTCTCAAATTCCAATTGTCTCCTTCTCCTATCTGCATACTTCTTCTGACGGTCTTGAGCAGCACTTATTCATTTCTTGATAAGCTCAACTTTAACAGAAGCTTCACGAATCAAATATGGCCCAAACACAAGACGATCTTCGACTCTATCCAACAGGATGGAGATCTACATGGTCTTCCAAAAAGCTTCATAAGGGTCCATCTTAATATTCGTTTGGTAATTATTATTATAAGAGAATTCCACTAGACGAAGATGGTCTTCCCAAGATCTACCAATATCCAAAACACAAGCTCGCAGCATATCCTCTAGAATACGATTCAGCCTCTCCGCCTATCCATCTGTCTGAGAATGATAGGCTGTACTCAATCTCAAACTTGTTCCATAGCTGATTGCAAAGCCTCCCATAATTTGCTGGTGAAGATAGGATCACGATTACTTACAAAGCTGATAGGAACACCATGAAATCTGACTATCTCCCTCAAGAAAATCACTACTAGAGAAACTGCAGTGCGAGTTGCCTTATCCGGTATAAAATGGGCACTTTTAATTAAACGATCCATAATAATCCATATTCCATCGTTTCCTTCCTTGGTTCTAGGCAAACCATCGATGAAATCCATCGAAATCTTCTCCCATTTCCATCTGGGATTTCCAAAGGCTGCAACAAACCCGCTGATTTATGTTGATCTCCTTTAACTTGCTGACAGATAGCACAATTATTAGCGAAAGTAGCTACATTCCTTTTCATGCTCGACCACCAGAAAACTCGTCTCATATCTTTATACATCTTAGAAATTCCTAGGTGGATATTTAGCCTAGAGCGATGACATTCAGCTAAGACTTCTTGCCACAATCCATCTATATTAGGCACACACAAACGACCATTAATCCTCAAAACACCTTGATCATCCACCTTGAAATCTTAACACCGACCATCCTTAGTTCCAAGAATCAGTTCTCAAAAGATCTATCCTCCATTTTCTTACTAATGATTCTGTCCTGGAGAGATGGAACAACTTCCCATAAGAGACAAAACTACATTCCTGCTAAGAGCATCAACCACAACATTCTCCTTTCCCGGAGTATACAGAATATCCAAATCATATGATGCTAGAAACTCGACCCAATGCTGCTGCCTCGGATTAAGATCCTTTTGAGAGAAAAGATATTACAACGGTTTGTGATCCATGAATAACTCTAACTTCTCTCCTAAGAGATAATGTCTCTAAATATTCAAAGAAAAAACAATGGCTAACAACTCAAGATCGTGCGTAGCTTAGTTCCTCTCATGTGGCTTTAATTGCTGACTCGCATATGCACTTACTCTTCCATTCTGCATCAATACTGCTTCCAAACCAACTATACAAGCATCTGTATAAACTTCAAATTTGCTTTTCTCATCCGGAATAGCTAGCTCTGGTGCACAGGATAGCCTCGTCTTCAATTGTTGAAACGCTTCTTCACACTGGGATGTCCATTTGAACTTAGCTTCTTCCCTTGTCAACTTGGTCAGATGTGAAGAAATCTTGGAATAACCTTTGATAAACCTCCCATAGTGGCCAGCTAATCCTAGAAAACTATGAACTTCCGTCGGTGACTTCGGTTACTTCCATTCCAGAATAGTCTCCACCTTTGCTGGATCTACAGGGATACCTTCACCAGAAACAATGTGCCCCAAAAATTTGACTTCCGATTTTCAAAAATGGCACTTTGAGAACTTCATTGTCAAAACATGCCTCTTCAGTGTCTCCAACACTATCCTCAAATGCTGCTTGTGCACTTCTTCAGAGTTAGAATTGACCAAAATATCATCGATGAATACTAGAACAAAGTTATTCAATACATCATGAAAAACTCGATTCGTCAGATCAACACAAAACCTTAGCGATCCATCCGACTTAGTGACAAACACCGCAGCAGAACCCCAACAAGAAAAGCTGGGCCTAATCAACCCCTTCTCCAAAAGATCGTGAGTCTGCTTAACTAACTCTTCCCTCTCTCTAGGAACCATCCTCCTACTAGGCTGAATCACTGACACTGCTACGGGAACCAAATCAATGCGAAACTCTATCTCTCGATGTGGAGGCAAACACTTAATTTCCTTGAATACATCAGGGAAATCTTGGACCACATCGATATCTTCAATCTTCTCTTGAGAAGTCTCAACTCCAAACAAAAGACTACTCAAGTGAATTCCAGAATTATCACACGACATTCTGGAAATCCTACCCAAATCGGTTTCCAAAGAAACTATCCTCTTATCACAATTCAGAACAACCTTATACTATCGAGCCAATCCATCAAAGAAATGGAACCACTCTCCTACTTTTGAAATTACCTCAATAAAAAAACTGCTAACCAGAAAACTTCTCGACGGCACACAGAACACTTCGAGCTACACTGCTGACCCAAATGCTCAAAGATTTCCTATCCAAAGCTCTTCGAGAAACTCGGACCTCAAACCAAACAAAAACACCCTACTGAACTTAGCCACAACACCGAAGTAGACACACTTCCTTAACTTGTCCCAAAGAAACATCTTCGGAGACATCCATAATCACCGTGTCTCATCACACAGCTACTACATCCTGAGCTATCAAGATATCATGACTTACTTCCGTCCAACCGACAGATCCAAACTCTAGCTCATCCAAACTTACACTTCAAAGATGAACTCCGAACCTTAACAGGTCTCCTTCAGAGATCGATGAAATCCTTACACCACCCTACGATCACTCGAGACGGTAATAGGTCTACAGTCTCGACAGATACACTTTCAATCTCAAACATTCAGACTCCAACCGTTGGTAGTCGTGTTACACACACCACTACCATATCTACCTTTATAACTTTTATTGGAAAACCCGAACAGGTAACCCAACAAATAGGTAGAAATATATATATATATATATATATATATATATATCAAAATTACAAATACGCTCTCTCAAGAAAGAAATCACTCAAGAGCCTAGGATTCGCTCAACCTAGCGCTCTGATACCAACTGTGACGACCCACCCTCCTACTCATAGAAAGACGTATCATCATTAACAAAGAAAGGGATAGAAATAAAAAAAGAATAGAAAGAAAGAACAACAACATCAGAATCTCACAGCGAATGGAACAAAATATAATACATCACATAACTATTACATAGTTTTACAAATATCAGAGTTATACAATATCAATACACATGACAGTCATATATACACTAGTCACTACATACATCAGAGATACATCATACATCAACTAAGACAGCGGAACTAGATTGATATATACACGTCTGGGTTCCTGCTCCAAGCTCCTCCAGAAATCAAATCCAAAACTTACCACTTGGCTACTCATAAAAATTTGAGTACCCAAGAGTTTATGAAAAACAAAATATAAACTTCGGGTCAGACATGGGTCTAGTATGAGTAAACGGTTCAAAGTTGTTTAACTTTGAAAAACATTTGAAAATAAAGGTATCACGTAAGACTCCCCAAACATAAATACGGGTAAGTTTTTACCTTACGCTAACAAAAACATTTTATAGGAAATCCAATGATATTATAATAGTGTCTAGGGTTTTCAAGTAAATAGAAAATAGCCGAAATTGTTACATCTATTAAATTCAAGCTACAAGCCACGAAAGTAGGGAATACAAATCAAAACCATAGGATCTCGTAGGGAAAATGGATTTCCATCAGTGGCAGGGATACTGGGGTATCGCCCGTCATAGTACGTGGCCTAGATCACCATACCGAGGAGCCACCCTAACTCCCCTGTAACACAAGGCCGGAACCATTCCTTACTGAACAGTCCCGAAAAAGATAACCCTGGCAGTTGTTGCAATCAACTGCCCCACATAGCCGAAATAAAAGGGACATCTAGACAGGGGTATATCTCGTCCTGTTTGGGCATGACCCACCTAACCTTGCTGCACATCCCCTGTTTTAGCCATTCCCGGTTGATGAAGCTTGAGGCTGCGATTACCTTTATAGAACATATCTCTTAGAATGATCATCATCCGCTTGACGATGTGCTGAAAGCATTCAATCCATCAAGTTCGTTCGGGGTTCGAATGAAACCGAAGGCATTATCTCGTTACACTCATTTTGGAATCACCCTCAGAGTTAACGACGATAACCCTTGTATTCTGAAAACACCATCCCGATCTTCACTTGAGATTATCACGACCTATCATTTAATTTGGATCGATGTGGTTTTCGAAATATCAAATTGACACCCGATCCCGGTCTCATCGAAATCCAAACGTCATTTTAAAGGCCAAGTTGTTTATTAGTTTTAAAAGTTTAATTCAATACTTTGAATTCACATAGCATTTATCACAGATAAATCATACACAATCATCATAGATATATCAAAGCATATCATAGAACATCACAGAATATCACCAGTAAATATCACAAATTAGATATTCTACATATACAACATTCATAAGCAAGCATCTTTAATTCTTTTTGTAATTAATTTAAATTTAATTCAATTACTTGAAAATCTCTTTATTGATTAATTATTTCATTTCACACAATTTCATTAATTACTTCTTAATTAATTTATTTAACCTTAATTATTTAATTAATTCCCCCTTAATTATTAATTAATAACTTTAATTCTTGTTGTAATTAATTTAAATTAGACTGATTACTTGAGAATTAATCACTTAATCCTGTTTAATTAATCATTAGTTATCAATTAATTACTTATTCCATTTCAAATTATTTAATTTAATTAATCATTTCTTAATCAATTATTAAATCTTAATTACTTAATTAATTACTCTTAATCATTAATTAATAACTTTAATTATTAATTTATAAAACTTAATTATCCATTTATTAATCACTAATTGCTTAGTTAATCAATTATTAATTCTTAATTAAATTACTTAATTAATTAACTACTATTCGTACATTGATCAACTTGAAGTAGTTAATTACAAATTCATTTATCACTTAAACATTAATCAATCTCTAATTACAATTATAATGTAATTATTCTAAATTAATTAATTAATTACTTACTATTCATCTTAATAAACATTTAAAAGAATCTTCTTTAACTTTGAAAATCAAGTTGTTATTAACTACACAACTTAATATTAATTTATTTTATACTCAACTTAAATTAATTACTTAACTAAAATATTAACTAACTGCTAAAACATGGTTAAGCATTAACTAAAATAATTTAAGTTTGTGTTAAGGTTTTAACTTCAATTGTTAAACACTTATTTAAATTTACAGTGCTTAAAACTAACTGAAAAAAACAAGTGCTTAACTTTATTTTCTATAACATAATATTGTAGTTTTAAATAAACCCGAGAATCTCCTGGTTCAACTCAAGTAATACTTCGAGTTGCTCCAGCTTCCCACCCGAGACACTCATCCACGCATCTTCTTCATCTTCTCTTTTCTTTTTTTTGTTTCCGGTAGTTAGTTTTAACTTAAGTTATACTATCAGGCTTATACTCACGCACTCGATCAAAACCCCGAAGCAACCCACCTCAAAACTCGAGCACGACTCGAGACGCACACGCATATCGATGCTACACCAAACGCTTCGCCGTACACATGCACGATGACGCGACTCGTCTCTGGCGAACACCAACATCAACAGCAAATCGCAAGTTGTCCCTAAGCTCGAAATCAAAATTTGAATTGCCTGGAAAAATTCAAATTCGAAATTTAGCCTTCTGCTTGAAAAACTACAAACTTGGCCATCAACTAAAACGCCTCGCGATCGTCACTCCGACCAGCAGAGAAGCTCGAATTCCATCCACACCACAACAACATGCTCCTCTTCCACTCCCTTGAATCGCGTGAAGCTCGATCAGAAATAGATGACGAACTCGTCACGTTACTGACATGTTCAAAAACTTGAAATAAAACCCTAAAATGGATTCGACCCAACAATATATGCAATGGAAAATTATCTGATAATTTTCCCAAGATCAATGATGTTCATAATAGCTTCAATTCAAGTTTCAACATTTATTATTGTTTCAATCACGAGAAATTGGTAAAAATACAATTTTTGCTCAAATACAAACTGCTCTTAAGTCACTGAACTAAAAATCTTCATTCTAGTTTTAAAAATCATAACTTTCAGTAAGCATTCAAGTTATAAACTTGAATTAGCTTTTTATAACAAATGAATTCATCAACTTCTTACTTGATTTCCTGTAAACAACGTTTCCAGGGTTACTGTCTCTCCAACATACTTTAAACAGATTTTAAAAATCTTGGTTTAGGTTTTAAACATCTTGTTTGTTAAAAATTCTAAAACTTATCATGATTAGATGAAAAATATTTGAGTTTAGGAAAAAAATATGCAACTGTAACAAATAACAGAGATGTTCATAGCAACACGGAATTTTATGCAAGACTAAAGCATACACAATATCACATAATCAGTGAATTATCTTAATTGTTTTAATCTAAACTTTAAAGCTTTTAAGTTGATGTTTACTCACCTGCAAGGTAGCTGAACAAAGAATAATCTGATGTGACGAAGACTGTAGTTGAAACTGCCTTAAGTTTTGTTCTGTTTTTGATTTAAATTTGATTTGAGTTTGCTTCTCCTTTTTCTTCTTTTTATTTTTCACAGGTTATTACTGAACGAACTAAAAGCAGATGTATTCATATATAAGAAGACACAGGTGTTTAAGGGAGGTGTTAGCTGGTAAAGCTTCTTCTTTAAGATTGATATGAACAGATTTTATTACTGAAAAAGATAAGATTTGTAATAGTTTGCTTTTGAACAAAATATTGGCTGAGTTGATGGCATTTAATGCCTTGTTTCATAATATGTTTACACTATTATTATTATTATTATTATTATTATTATTTATATTTTGGTTGTATGTAGATAGTTGTATGCAAATATTCACTTGCAGGTAGACTCTGGCTTGCAAATGAAGATAATTTGTTTAAAGATGTTTGTTTTTATTAACTTCTAGTTTGAATAATTTACATACATATGTTTGTGTTAGGTTTATTTTCATACTTTGACTGATTTTCATTTTTCTACTTTGTTTTCATACTTATTATTATGTTTAGCTGTACATAGATATTTTGTTTTTATCTTTTTATTTTATGAACATATAGTTTTCAGGTTAGTTTATACACTTTGCCTTATTTTAACTTCTATTTGTATGTTTTATTAACTTTTAGCTTAAACTTCGTATACATGTTTTTGTCTGATTTCACTTTATACATTTGTGCTTACAAATGTTCAGTTTATGTTGTATGCATATCTTAAATACTTAGTTCTTGTTTTCATTTTTATTTCTATTTGTATTTTTACAATCAATATTTAAATTACATTCATAAGTTTTACTTATATTTATATTGATAGCATTTGATGTTATTTCAAACATTATCATTCATATATATTTATTTACCAAATGTTAACAGGATAACGTATTTTAATTTAATTATATAAGATAAATTTTTATTTTAAATATTATTAAGAGATTTTATTTTAAATTTCCAAAATCAACTTTCCTTTCAAAATACAAATCTATATAAACAAATGGTAAATATTTCCAAAAATCCTATTCATTTTAAAATGATCAGTTTACACTTTATTAATTAGATTAAATATTTATTAAAATAAATAGGGCCAAAATCCAAGGTCGTTACATTTCAGGTAATTTCAAAGGTTAAAAATTTAAAGAATAATGTTTTAAAATTTGTTTGATTTAAAATAATTTTTATTAATTATTTAGATCCGTGAGTGTCTTCAAAATATAATGATGTAATTGGAAATAATAATTAAGATAAATGGTTTTCTTAAGTTAATTAAGATCTTAATTTAATTAAGAGATTATGATTAATTTATTAAGAATAAATTACTTAACTGAGGTGATTAAATAATGTGATTAATTAAAGGGCAATTAATCAAGGTGGTTAATTTATTTATGTAATTAAGGGTAATTAATTAAAGGATAAATAATTTATTATTAAAGGTTAATTATTTAATGATTAAAGGTTGATTAAATTATTAATTAAGGTTGATTAATTAATAATTAAAATTTAATTAATTTATTATTAAGGGTTAATTAATAAATGATTAAAAGTTAATTAATTAAAGTTCCGTAATTATTTAATGTTAATTAACCAGGATTAGTAATTTATTCATAAATGATTAATCTGATTTAGATGATCAATTAATCTTACTTATGGATGTTTTTAATTGCATGGAATGCTTTGAATTGTCTGATATCCCTGATGTGTGATACTTTGTGATGTGAATTATTTTGATTTGAGCTGTGTTGAATATAATTTGTTTATCCATGATGAATTTATATTATTTACCTGTGAATTGGTGAATGAAGATAAGCGTTATAGGATTATACCACTTATCAATATTGCTGTATTTGGATTGTGATGATCGATGATGTTACACTATTGTGTAAAACCCCTGGACTACACCATACACACACAAATATGGATTTGCACGAGGAAATTGGTTAAGTCATGGATATTTGAATTTAATACTATTTATCCAAAATAATGAAATAGTTTTAAAATTGAATTATGAATCCAAAATGGTTTGGAAATATAATTGGGTTAAATGTGAAACCTTTTGAGAAGAAAGTTTTGAAAATTACTTTGAATATAATATAACTTGTTAAAGTTTTGAAATTTAAATAGTTCGATTTGAAATTGAATTCAAGATTTGAAGTTGAGTTCTATGAATATATGTTATAATTTTGGAAAGGTTATGGAAGTTATATAATGGATTTTAAACAATTTTTGAAGTATTTATAAGTATTATTTTGGGATTTTAAATTTAATTCAAGTTTAGAATTTAAAGACTATAACTTGTGCATATTTGATCCGATTTTCCGAAATGAAAAGTATTTGTTTTCTAATGATAATGGCTTTCATATAACGAAAGAACTTCTAGTTTTCGTTGAAAAGATTTCATGCTTGACATGGAATTGTTTTGAAAACTATGAATGAATCTTTGTGAAAGATTGGTGAACTTTGTTTTTTCAAAGTGAAGTGAATCTTTTTGTTTAAAAGATTAAAGTGGAAATTTGTTTAAACCATTTGAAAGAAAGGTTTTGGGTAATAAGTTGTGACTTATATAAGATCCCATATATCCATATGGTTTAAAATTAAGCGCTCATTATTCGGTTTAGTTGGGAGAGGACTTTATGTCATATAACCCATTTCGAATGATGATACGACGTAATGGATAACATTTGAAGACCGATGGTGAAGATCGGGTATTTTCGAGAATGAAAGGATTACCCATCGAATGTCTCTGCACGAGTCGCGATGGTATAGAGATCTCCATATGTGATGGGGAGTCCGAACGGGATTGTGAATACCCGGATTGCAATGGCTTCTTTATGAAGCGCCTTCGGTTCTGTTCAAACCCAGAACAGACTTGTATGGATGTATGTATGATATTACACTTTGAGATGTAAAGCTGGTTTCTATCAAATACATTTCTGTTTGATATCGGAGAATTTATTCTCTTAGCTTAACACCCTTCTTTGAGACGTACGAGCTCAGATGTTATGTAGTTGATGGTTACTAGTGATACATTCCCAATTTGGTAATGTGGCATACGAAGTGCTTCTGATCATTTGTTGATCAAAGCATGGCTTTTGTGTAAAGCGTAGCTTTGTGGACGAGATCTCTTGGACCTTACAACCCGAAAATGGTCGAAACAAGAAGAATACAGCAAGGTTATGAGGGTCGCGTCCTTTAGGGCATGTCATTTCCTTGTGGAAAAGGGTGGTATCATGATATGAAGCCTAGATACTTAACTCATGTGGTTACTGAAAATTTATTACTTTGTGTTTGTTGGTGTTGAGAGCTCTCGGATAAAGGTCGGTAACGACCAGGGGATGGCATACTCGTGTAGTAGTTACCTAGTTACAGAGGTAACCTGGCCTTGTGTTGGCAGAGAGCTGGTTAAGTTCTCGGGATGTCCCTCCAAAGGCGTACCCATGTGGCCCAGGAAGTTCCTTAGCCCGACCATTTGTTGGAAATCCAAAAAAAAACAATACGTACCCTGTACGGTTTTAGTTGTATAACCTGCCTTTTACTTATGGTGATGACCCGCATTTTAATTGGTAGTTATAGTAGGCATAGTACGAAATGTCTATGCTGGCTAAGATTAATATTATACTTTCGAAATGTTTTCTACATTATGCACTAATAATTATATCTAAAGGTTTTCGCGTATCAAGCATGTTGACTATCATAAGGAGAAATCTCCTCTAATTGTGCGTTTGCATTGTGTGTGTGGCAGGAGGCCTTATGGTAGTTTCATTTTCCAAAAAGCATTGTGGATTTCTTTTGTTTTCTTTTGTCAAAGATAAACTGTTTTTGTTTGCTCACACCAGTCCATGACTGACCTAGAGTTTAATGTTCCATTTCTAAACTCTAGGTGCCCACAGTTTTCCACATGGGCAGCCTAGAGTTAGACTTTCAGATAATCAGCTAGTAGATATAGATTCGGTAGCCTTCAGCTTTCTGTTTGGGAACCTTTGGAGTCTTTGGATTTTGGCGATCGCATCCATGACCGAGCTTGCTTAATTCTAGTTGATGGTGGTTAGAGCTTATGGCTTGGAGTTTTGGGGTTTGGCATTGAAGACATTATCTCTCCGCTGCTATCGTTTTGTCTTCCGTTTTGTTTATCTCTGATATATGTATTGATATCTCATTTGTATCAGATGTTGTATCAAAGATTGTATATCAATAAAGTTATTCTTTATCTTCCGCTGTGTTATTGTACTTAATGTGTTATAAGCTACGGCGAACCAGATTCGATGTTTGAATCTACGGCATTCGATTACCGGTGATGTATTTGGTGCCGATTTTCAAAGGTCGAGTCAGGATCATTTCGTTTGCTATCAAAGCTGAAGATTGAGTAAAAGCTTTAGCTCAGGAGTATAACACATTAGGTAACTCATTAGAGATAGGGTTATAAATACCCTAGAATGAGTATATCCCTAAGATATCTGCTCGTATGCCTCAGTAAATTCTCTTACTATCCACTGATAGTGAGTACGAGTGCAAGAAGAGGATGAGATATGGGACAGGGGAGTACCACTACAAATGGTCGATTCCCTGCAAGAACAAGGAATTTTTTTTCTCTTCAATCTCTTTGATCATCATCCGATATCAATTCTTTGATGACTTCATGGAAGCTCCGGAAAGAAGCTTCGGTGTGGTAGTGGCCCTGCGAATCGTTGATGATAAGTTTCTATTTCATATTCTCTTCATTGGTTTCTTATTAGCTTTTCATTTTCAACTCTAATGAATTTGAAAATCTATTTGAAATAAATTGGTTAATTAAATATAAAGCCAAATTGGATTATATCCGTTTGTCTATTCTTCGGGGTCTCGATATATTCTACGAACGGTTAGTTAGCCCTTCAGACTAACCAGTGCCCCTGCATATTTCGTAGAACGGATGACCCGAGTAATTCGTGAAATATCGAATAAGTTCGATCTCATATTTATTGATATTCTGATTTGGTAAGCCAAATGCAGAATGGATATTCAGTTTGATTTGGTAAAACATTTCTTATCTATTCTTTGTTATCTCACTGTCTAGCAAATTTCAAGGATGAAATTTTCTTAAGGAGGGAATCTGTAACATTCTCGGTTTTGAACCAAATTTAATTTGGTAACTAAAATTGATTTTTGAATTAATAGTTAATTTAATGGTGAGTTAATTTGAATTTTTCCAAATAAAATAAGGTATTTATTTGTTTATTAATATAAATGTATATAAATATGACTGAAATAGAATTTAGGTTTGAAATTCAAAAATAAATATCTTATAAATAGATTTGGATTTGAAATTCAATAATAAATATATTATGAATAAATTTGATTTAACACTCTATATTTTAAAAAAAATTCTAAATTTTAATATATATATATGTGTGTGTGTATGTATATGTAGTTTGAAAATATGTTTTGAATTTAATATAGAAATTTTCAAAAGCTATTTGAAGAGTTAAATTCAAATATATACATATTATATATTTATTTATCAATGTTTGATTAATTTTAAATCACATTCTTTAAAGTTATAAATATATATATAAAGGTAAAGCATTAGTAAAAAAATAGAAATATATATATATATATATATATCTTTTGAAATCAATATAATATTTAAAATAAGAAGATATAACACATATGTATATATTTAAACTAAATTGAAAATATGAAATAAAATATGATTAATAAATTAGAATAAAGTAGGGGTTTAAAAGATAAATTACAATTTAAATGAAACAAGGGTTTAATACTTAAAAATGTATTATTATGACATTTGTAAAATAATTTTAATATGCATATAACAAGAGTTAACATAAGATACAAGTGTAAACCATGAGATAACGAATTAAAAAAGTGTCATTGGTTTTCAAAAATAATAAATAGAATAAAAAAAATCAAAGCTATGGATATATATACATCTATCTCCTTCCTTATTATTCTTTGTTGATCAAAACCAGAAATAAAAGAATTAGCAATTAAAACTTTTTATAATTCAAAAACCTGAAAAACAAGCAAAGCTTCAAACCTGAAGTATTTCAACCTGAAAAACAAAACCTGGAAAGATCAAAGTATTCCAGCTCAAAAGCACGATCATCTCAAGGATTAAACAAATACAAACCTGAAACAAAACTACAGATAAAAACAAATCGATATAAAATCAAAACTAAAAACAACAGTTTTTCTCAAAGCAAGGATCAAACCTAAAAAAAGTCAAAATAGAAAAAAAACAAATTCAAGATCTGGAATCAAGTTTCAACATGATTCAATCTGAAGCCTGTGGCAACCAAAGAAGAATTCAACTCAAATTTGATCAAGCTTCAGATTTAATTCAGTATATATCCAAGTGCAGATCAAATTGAAAATTCATTCCCAGGTTTTCAAGTTTGTCTCTATTCCAAGTACAGGTGAGCAAACTTTATTTTTCTTAAACCAGTTTCTTTTGATTCTCATGCCTATGATGATAATGATTTGAAAATATTGTATGAATGTGTGTGTGTGTGTGAATTGAGGTGTGCATGTCCGTGTTATGCATATGCACCTCTCAGTTGTTCTACAGGCAGGCATTCTTCATAGAAAAAAACCCATATCCCGAAATCTAAAAAGATTTAAATAATGATCTTTAAAAGAAAAGTGTTTGTGCTCACCTGGTTCAAATTTTAAAAAATGATTTCAAATGTTTATGTTAAGTATTTGTTATAAAATAATAAAAGACAGTATAAAATCTAAATGAATCAAAAATTCGATGTTCATAATTTTGTATTTTGATTATACGATCTGATTTGTGTTGCAAAAATATGAATTTAGATGTGGAAATCATAATTTTTGACATTATGAATTTTGAAATATCTCGAGATGATCGATTTTCGTTTGTTCGTAAAATTTCGACGAACCACGATGAAGGGTGGATCATGCTGGTTGTCAGAGGTAGTTCGCGGAGGTGAGATTAGGGGAAAAATACTCATTTGAATTATAGACAGCTATGGTGGCCAGATGATGTGATAGTAGGTTTTTAAGGGCCTATTTGTCGTTGTTGGAATCGAGTCGATTGTGTCGTCTCTGGTGGATTGGGATCGATCCGACCCACGGGAATCGATGCGTCATATTGTGGCGTTGCTCTGGATGGAATGGCGTCACATTTGATGGTTGGGATCATCGGCATAGGGTGGATTTGACGACTGGAGTTTGTGTTCAAGGTGGTGTTGAATAGATTGATTTAGATTTAAGCAAGGCTGATGGAGCTATGTGGTCGGAATGACTTGGGGAAACTCAGGTGACTCGTCGATGGCCGGAGCAATGATCAGAGGTGGTCAGGTCAGGCGTACACCTGCACACGGGATAAGTTTGTGTCAGTGTTTGGAGAAGGAAGTAACGACTCAGGTAGAAGCTTGGGTAAGTGATGAATTGACTTGAGTATTTTAACGGGTGATTCAAATGGGTTTTTACAAGGTTTAAAGTTTAAAATTTAGCAAAGCTTTAAAAAGGAAAAGAGGTAACTCGGGGATTCGCTCGGGAATTTCCAGATTTAGCTCGGGTTTCACTCGAGTTTTTCTCGGGTGCCGGTTTTATCAGTTTTGAAAATATAAATCAAGTTTTTCTTTTAAGTTTTAAACTATTTTCTCCATATAGTAAAAGTTGTTTAACTTTGATTAATCAAGTTGATTTTTAAGTTTATTTAAAAAGCCAAATTTAGATGATGATAAAATGTTTTAAATCATTTGTTAACAACAAGTTTCTAAAGATATATGTATGGAACAATTTTCAAGTAATTTCAAAGGTTAAAAATTTAAAGAATAATGTTTCAAAATTTGTTTGATTTATAATAATCTTTATTAATTATTTAGATCCCTGAGTGTCTTTAAAATATAATGATGTAATTGGAAATAATAATTAAGATAAATGGTTTATCTTAAGTTAATTAAGAACTTAATTTAATTAAGAGATTATGATTAATTTATTAAGGATAAATTACTCAATTGAGGTGATTAATTAATGTGATTAATTAAAGGGTAATTAATCAAGGTGGTTAATTTATTTATGCAATTAAGGGTAATTATTAAAGGATAATTAATTTATTATTAAAGGTTAATTATTCAATGATTAAAGGTTGATTAACTTATTAATTAAGGTTGATTAATTAATAATTAAAGGTTAATTAATTTATTATTAAGTTAATTAATAAATGATTAAAAGATAATTAATTAAAGGTTTGTAATTAATTAATGTTAATTAACCAGGATTAGTAATTTATTCATAAATGATTAATCTGATTTAGATGATCAATTAATCTTACTTATGGATGTTTGAATTGCATGGAATGCTTTGAATTGTTTGATATCCCTGATGTGTGATACTATGTGATATGAATTATTTTGATTTGAGCTGTGTTGAATGTAATTTTTTTATCTGTGATGAATTTATATTATTTATCTGTGAATCTGTGAATAAAGATAAGCGTTATAAGATTATACCACTTATCAATATTGCTGTGTTTGGATTGTGATGATTGATGATGTTGCACTATTGTGTAAAACCCATAGACCACACCATACACACACAAATATGGATTTGCACGAGGAAATTGGTTAAGTCATAGATATTTGAATTTTATACTATTTATCCATAATAATGAAATGTTTTTAAAATTGAATTTTGAATCCAAAATGGTTTGGAAATATAATTGGGTTAAATATGAAAACTTTTGAAAAGAAAATTTTGGAAATTACTTTAAATATAAAACTTATTAAAGTTTTGAAATTTAAATAGTTTGATTTGAATTTGAATTCAAGTTTTGAAGTTGAGTTCTATGAGTATATGTTATAATTTTGGAAATTATGGTTTGGAAAGGGTATGTAAGTTATATAATGGATTTTAAACCATTTTTGAAGTACTTTAAAAGTATTATTTTGGGATTTTAAATTTAACCCAAGTTTATACTTTAAAGACTATAACTTGTGCATATTTGATCGGATTTTTCGAAATGGAAAGTATTTGTTTTCAAATGATAATGGCTTTCATATAACGAAAGAACTTCCAGTTTTTGTTGAAAAGATTTCAAGTTTGAAATGGAATTGTTTTGAAAGCTATGAAAAAATCTGTGTGAAAGATTGGTGAACTTAGTTTTTTCAAAGTGAAGTGAATCTTTTTTTTTAAAAGATTAAAGGTGGAAATTTGTTTAAACCGTTTGAAAGAAAGGTTTTGGGTAATAAGTTGTGACTTAACTAAGATCCCATATATCCATATGGTTTTAAAATCAAGCGCTCATTATTCAATTTAGCCGGGGGAGGACTTTATGTCGTATAACCCATTCTGAATAATGATACAACGTAATGGATAGCATTTGAAGATCGGGTATTTTTGAGAACGAAAGGATTACCCATCAAATGTCTCTGCAGTGAGCCGCGCCGGTATAGAGATCCCCATATGTGATGGGGAGTCCAATCGGGATTGTGAATACCTAGATTGCAAGGGCTTCTTTGTGAAGTGCATTCGGTTCTGTTCAAACCCGGAACAAACTTGTATGGATGTATATCCGACATTACACTTTAAGATGTAAAACTGGTTTCTATCAAATACATTTCTGTTTGGCGGTGGAGAATTTATTCTCTTAGCTTAACAACCTTCTCTGAGACGTACGAGCTCAGAGGTTATGTAGTGGATGGTTGCTAGTGATACATTCCCAATTTGGTAATGTGGCATACGAAGTGCTGCTGATCATTTTTTGATTAAAGCATGGCTTTGTGTAAAGTGTAGCTTTGTGGACGAGACCTCGTCGGTCCTCACAACCCGGAAATGGTCGAAACAGGAAGAATGCAACAAGGTTATGAGGGTCGCGCCCTTTAGGGTATGTCCATTTCCTTCTAAAAAAGGGTGGTATCATGGTTTGGAACCCAGATACTTAACTCATGTGGTTACTGCAAATTTATAACTTTGTGGTTGGTGTTGAGAGCTCTCGGATAAAGGTCGGTAATGACCAGGGGATGGCATACTCGTAGTAGTTACCAAATTACATGATTCTTTTTGCAGTTTAGATTATAGTTGTTGAACTGTATGCATACCAAATTTTAGATCCTTTCGACCAATGTACCTTATATAAATATGTTGCCGAACTATAATTCGAAGCATGTTTTTGCCCAGATTTTTATTGTGAAAACACCGCCTGGGTTCAAATTTGAGACATTATAACTTCCTTATACCTTATCCAAATTGCATGATGCTTTTTTCAATTTAAAATATAGTTGTTTAAATGTATGCATACCAAATTTCAGATCCTTTCGACCAATGCAGCTTATATAAATATGTTGTCGAACTTTGATTCGGAGCATGTTTTTGCCCAGATTTTTACAGTGAAAACACTGCCTAGGTTCAAATTTGAGACATTATAACTTCCTCATACCTTATCCAAATTACAGGATTCTTTTTGCAGTTTAAAGTATAGTTGTTGATCTTTATCCATACCTAATGTCGGATCCTTTCAACCATTGTAGCTTATAGAAATATGTTGCCGAACTTTGACTCGGAGCATGTTTTTGCCCACATTTTTACAGTGAAAACACTGCATGGGTTCAACTTTGAGACAATATAACTTCTTCATACCTTATCCAAATTGCATTATTCTTTTTTCAGTTTAAAGTATGGTTATTGAATTGTATGCATACCAAATTTCAGATCCTTTTGACCAATGTAGCTTATAAAATATGTTGCCAAACTTTGATTCGGAGCATGTTTTTGCCCAGATTTTTACAGTGAAATCACTGCCTGGGTTCAACTTTGAGACATCGTACCTTTCACATATCGTACTCAAATTTCATGATTCTTCTTCCAGTTTCAAGTACGGATATTAAATTATATGTGCACCAATTTTAAGCTCAATAAGAGGTCTTTTGGTCCTCTTTTTTTGGCTGTAATGTGAACTCAAGACGGCTTTCAGGCCTGGGGACATTTTTGTTTTTGAACTGTTGCAAACATGGTCTGAGTCCATGTTTGAGGCAGCGTAACTTTTTCATTTCCAATCGGAATTCATCGATTCTTTTTTTGTTTGAAAGATGAAGTTTCATACTATTTTCTCTCCTAATTTTGGTTCAATCAAAGGTGGTTTAGTCTCATGTTTCATGTCCAAAATTTGGACCTAGAGAAGATTTCAGACTTTGGTGTTATTTTGTCTGCATTTTTTATGTTCTTTTTTCTTTTGACTTTTGACTTTTACTTCATATTATTTTAATATTTCTGAACTATTTTGAGGGCTATGAAGGTTAGCCCAGTTTTGATAAATTTGAAATTCAAATTTGAATTGAATTACGTTTTTGAGTAATTTCTTTGATTTCGAGCACGGATTTTTCAAACGATTTTGAAATATTTTTAAAATTTATGGGAATTTTGAAATAATCATTATATAATATATTTTTAAGTATTTTCAAGTGTAAAATCTATTTATTCTCCATAATAAGGGAGATTTTTAAATAGGGTTTTCAAATTGATTTCGAGAATTAGTTTTCAAAGCTTGTTTTTCCAAAGTAAATTATTTTATGCATAAATTACACGTTTTTGCACATTTCAAGCGAATGAGAAGGAGAATTTAATGGTTAGATAAAACTTGTGGTATGGGACACATGGTTTATCCTATCGGTTAATTCCTGACTTGTCTGTTTGATCGTTTTGACCTTCGAGTCGAGTTTACCTATAAGATAAGGTAAACTTTTTACTACTTTGAGTGTGAAATTTACTAGCGGTTAGTAAACAGTTTAGTGCGAACGTGTGGTATGGGACACACGTTAACACTATTCGGGTTCCTATCCGACAGTTTGCGACACATTTGCCATTGCGGCATATTGCTTGTACTAGACCTTCGGGTCATCGTTATTGCGGCGTGATTGTCCACGAGACTTTTGCCATTGCAGCATTTTCCATTGTGGCATATTTTCCATTGCGACGTATATGCCTTCGGGCGTTGTACCATATTTGAGATCAGTATTTGGCAGGCTTCGGCCAAAAGGACGTGCAAATTTTGAGATGTTTTCATTGATTTCCTAAGTGTATCTCCATTTTCATGGTTGGCCATTCGAGCCATTATATATATATATATATATATATATATATATATATATATATATATATTTGTGGCGAGTACCTTATGGGAATTTGAGTTGTCTATACTGGTGTTATTTGAGATTTGCCTTTTGGCATTATCATTGAGATTTGCCTGTTGGCGTCATTACTGAGATTGCTTTTTAGCGTTTATTCAGGGTTATATTCTTCTATGTTGGAGAGTTATATTTGACTGCCTTGTGACGTATTTTTTTGGATGGTGATTTCTTTGAGATTTCTTTGAGTTTGCCAATATGGCGGGTTTGGGACTTTTCCATTTTAGGAATTATATTTCCCTAAACCATTATTGATGATTTGGGATATGCCGATGATACGAGGCTTGCTATATTTAGCGTTTTATGGATTGTTTTATCTCTTTTGAGATCGTTTGTTTGTGTAAGTTATACAATCTCATCACTTAAAAGTAACCATATCATACTTATACTCATGCTTATACTCAGTATTGTTCCTTCTTGTTTAAGAAGAACATTACCCTTATTCTTGGGCATTAATCACTGCTTATCCTCTTAAATTGATATGTTTGGCTCGACTGACCTATGTATTTTATACTTGGGTCAGACCGAGGTGTTTCAGGTTTGGTACTCTTATGGACTTAGCCTATTCTGCTTCCGCATGGACTTATCTGCTAGCCCTTTTTGTTGTAGTCCTTTTGTTGCTACTTTGATACGTATATTGTTTTGACTCGTGTGTATATTATGGTCGTCATACCACTTATGATGTATTATTTGTATTGTATTGGGATGAATCAGTATATGTGTATATACCTGTTTGTTGTTCTGTGATGTGTTATGCATTTGTGTTATTGTATTTTGTTCTGGTAGATCCTATAGCCACTTGTAGTTGTGTATTAAGCATTTATTGGATATGTCGATCCATTTGAGAAAGAAAAAAAATAAATAACACTAATCGATGTATTCAATAGATATTTAAGATAAGGTTATAGATTGTCGCTCCTCACCATCCCTATTCTCCGCATTAGCGGATAGTATTACCCAGTAATACTCTTTGTTAATATGTGCCTCGGGGTGGGGCATCAGAACTTGGTATCAGAGCCGAGTTTAGGACAAAATATGATAAACACAAAATAGAAACTTATATTATGGTACATCCAAGTATAGTACAAGTGTTACAAATCCTCTAATCATCATGTCCTTATCCTTTTCGTGTCCTTTGGGATAAACATAAGTTGGTAATACGTCTAGGAATATATTTTATTTCATAGTATTCCATAATTGAATTAATGATATCTTATCCTATGAACAATCCTTATTGTGATTTTTTTATTTGAGTTCTCTTCGATACAAGTGCTTGGTACATATTCGTATCGAAGGAGCTTGTTGATACTGTTGGGTGTTTTCTTATCTTGTTACTTATTTGAGGATTGCGTATCATACTGAGGGGATCTGCAATATTTGGCATGTTGTGTGAAAATATTGAGGTTGTTCTTTGTAGTTTTTCTTTCTATACAAATCTGCATATTAGTCTTCACCTTGGGTTTAGTGTGATTTGGGGATGGATTGGCTTGCTCGATATCGAGCCCCAATCCTTTGTTCTGAAAGGATCCTATAATTTAGGCATCTTAAATCGGCTAATTAGTTGTCTCTTGTTCTTCGGAATGTTGATGATAATTTCATACTATCTTTATTCATTCTTGAGTTTCGAGATGATGATGATGTTATATCTTGAATTCTAGTTAATTGTGATTTTGTTGATATCTATGAGTCCGTTATAGGTTTGCTACCCAATCAGACAATTGAATTCTATGTTGACCTCATTGTTGGTTCTTAGCTTATTAGTTTTCCTCCTACGAGGATGTCCACTAAGGAAATGAGGGACTCTAAGAGTGATTGCTGAAGCTTGAAGCCAAGCAATTCATTCAGTTCAGCCTTCACCGTGGGATGCCACAGTCATCTTCGTTATGAAATCTAAGGGTATTATTAGGCTTTGCATCCATTTTCGCAAGCATAACAAGTTAGCCATTAGAACGAGTATCTATTGCTTATGATTGATGACATATTCGAACTATTGGGTGGTGTTAGGGTCTTTTATCGGCTTAACCTTGCATCGATTTTCATTAGCTACGAGTTGCAGAGGATAGCTTTCCTCTTACTGCATTCCGCACCTGTATGGTTCTTGTGAGTGGATCGTTATGCCATTCGATTTGACGAACACTCCAGTTTATTTTGTCAAACTTGCGAATTGACTATTCTGGGAATATCTCGATGAGTTCTCCTTGTGTTCTTTTATTTTGAGTATAAGTAACAATTTGATATTGCAAATCTTTCAAATAGAAGATATGTGTTTAACTATAATTGGATTTTTGTTTATTGAGACAAGCAAAGAATAATTTGTAAATTATGTAAGAGGCCTTTTTTTAGAAAATGATTTTTTTGTTTGATTGTCCATAGATGCTTTAAGAATTCCAGTCGATGCGCCAGATTAACATTATCGATAGGAATTTCCTAAATGCTATGATGAGACAATCAGACATGGTAAATTAAGTTTAATAAGTAAAGGTTGGAATAAATTAATACGGTTTGAGACTTAAATTTTATTTTAATGTGTAGTGCAGCCATTTAACCATAATGAGGGATGGATGAGCAGCGAGGCAGCTTTGATCATTTGGTCAACTCTGCAGCCAATCGATGGGATTATACTTTATAAATCAATGGCGAGGCAATACTCTTGTATTATTTGAAATTTTTGAAATTGAATATGCGTATTTTAAACTTTTAGCATGAATTTGTGAGCAAATTTTTGTTTAAAATTTTTGGTTGCATTAGAATTTGTTGATGTGAATTTATAAAATTCTTTAGAAAACAAATTTGAATTAGTTATCAACTATAATAAAGTTTTATGTTGATAATTAGTGGAAAATTTAATTTTTGTGATAAAATGGAAATGTGAACTTGAGTTGTTTTAATAAGTGAATCATTTATGTAGTATAATCATTTTAATTGTGAGAATAACTTTATACATACATACATACATACATACATATATATATATATATATAGGTAGAATTTAAGAGTGAAACATTTTATTCACTTTAAATGAAGAGTTTGGAGATTAAATTGGATTTTTGAAAGAGGTTTTGAATTTTTTCGAAATTTTGAAATTTTAGAATTTGATTATGTAATAAAAGGATTTTAAAAACCTTAAAAAATATTGTTTTGTAAAATTGGAATATGAATATCCATTTCTTGAGTTTGTCTTGCCTTTGTGTAATTATCTAACGACTTGCATTTATGCGGTCATTTGAGATTGGTGGTGCTTGAAGAAACTACCTCTTGTCGAGTTTTCTTACCTCTATTGTTGTCAATCATATATCCGTGTGGTTCCTTCATGGTGCGATACGAAAAGTCATGCCAATAATTATCTAGTTAGTTAAAACCGAGATAAAATTTTGTTAAATCCCGACTCTATTCAAGAAACTCTTGAGGAATCAATCTCACTTGATTGATCTTTTTGTATGGCATCCTATGATTCAAAGGTAAGACAGCTTCGAAATCATGATGTATTGCTTGTAGAAATTCAATGATCCGCTAATCCCAATATTATCATTTCAGGAACCAAAGAATTAATCGAGCTATCTTAACTTGGTTTTCTATCATCCTGTGTCAAGAATGAGAAATTTTAAAATCGAGCTTATCTATCCTCCATTTCTTAATGAAATAATTTATGGTGAAAGCAGCTCTTCTTTAGAAATTGCGAGGATGTAAGTTTTATAAAGAGGAGTTTGTAACAACCCTGGTTTTGGTGATTACCTATAATGTTTAATTATAACGGTGGTTATAATTTAACAATGGAGAAAATAAAAAAAATTAGAGAGATAAAAATTTGTTAAATTTGTTTATTTCAAATAAACAATGGATTTGGAATAAATAAAATAGAATTAAGATAGTTTAGTTGGTAATAAATTGTAAATAATGGTAATATGTTGATTTGGGATTAATTGAAGTAAGTAAAGATAAAATAATTTAAATCAACATTATTTGTTGTAAATAAATATAAAATGCTGAAATAAAGTTTTAAAACTTTATTATGTTAGTTGGTAAAAAAAATGAGCATTATATGTTTTAATTTGATAAAATGCAATAATTTTGGAAATTATTGCCAAACGTTGAATTTTGTTAATTTTAATTAAATGTTTGAATTTAATATGGATAATACTATAAATAAAAGGATGGAATTTGGTTTAAAAATAAGTTTAATTATAAAAATAATGTTAGGATGATTTATAACATTTTTCTATGTAAGAAATTAATCTTTATAAAATTATTAGAGCTAAAAATGGTGATTAAAGCATTTATTTTGTAAAATTGGTTATTTGTGTAAATTAAGAGTTTTTTATAATAAAAATGTTTTTAAAACTAAAATTTATCTTTTTATATGTCGTAAAATATTTTATTCAACATGTAAGTGAATTTACATGAATTATTTATAGAGAAAACTTGTAGAAAATGTGTTGTTTACTTTTATTATATAATGTTTATACTTGTTTATTGCTAATTAATTTCTCATAGGCTAATTAATTAAATAACTTTGAGTCCAAAGCTGTAACGACCCACTATTTTGTACCATTCGAATTCGACAATAATTAGATAAATGTCGAGCTGGAATAGTTCAAAACAATAGATTGTAAAATAGCTAAGGAACAAATAAAATCAAATACACAGAATCACAGACACAGATATCAGAATCTCACAGCGGAATATAAAATAATACAGTGGTTCATGAAGCCACTTAAAACTTTTACCAAACAGAATTACATTGTTTATAATTTCCAATACAATTTTAAACATAAATAGAACAAGTCTTCAAAGGTCTTGATTTCAAATAAGATAAAACAGAAAAGCTTCCAGCAGCATGAATGATCTACGAGTGTCCTAGCTCTGGAGAGGAAACTGAAGCTGCAACTCAGGCTGACCCGAGCGTACAATAAAACAAAACACTCGAGTCAGGACATACATACATATATAATGTAAGCTAAATCAAGTGTACTGTAATATATAGCAAGTAACTTAAAGGATGCTTGGGATCGCCCATCCTCTAAGGATCCGTTAAACTATTTACTATGTAGTATATTGCGCTACTATAATAGTGTCTATGGTAAAGTAAACATACTTTTAAATAGCGTTAAGGAGTGACCCAATATTCCCCTTAACACAAATAATGCCCATAGTCTATACAGTACCGTAATACCTCCTGATCGGGAAGCTACCAGAGGATACTCCATAGGTACGACACAAATAGAAACTCGTAGGAGGCTCGCTAGGGTAGGTGACACGGCACAACTAGGCAATGCCAGGGTAGATATACCAATTGCTATCCGGACCGGTGGAAACGCGTAGCCGCAGTTACCGCCCACCTCGAACAACACTCCCAAATCAAAAGTGCGCACCAAAACAATCACAAGAGTAATAGAATGGCATACGAAGAAGTGCGTTCGATCAGAGGAGCTACCTCATTAATCCGAGAATCGCTCCTGTTTTAGCCACCTTATGCCAACTCACGGGAGTCAGGTTCACGTATATACCTTTCAAGAAACCGTCACCACCATCCTACTTCATTCTGGAATCTCCACCGCGTACACGGTTGTCAAAGTGGTTTTCGGTATCGACAGAGAGTATGTCCATATCCGATCCCGGTCTCTTTGCCAACCAAACGTTATTATAACCCGTGGTTATAGTTTTTTGAAATAGTATTTACTTTCAAATCAGATATATTTCAAATACCTTCAATTTCAAATCCTTGATTTAAAACATTTCCTTTGAAGATATACCATTTCAATTTATTCAATTAAATTTGGAATTTATTGCTTTTATCAAAAGAATAGAAATCAATTTTCTTCTTTTAAATCTTTCCAAACTCAATTTCTTACTTTATTAGCAATTTCATATTTAAATTCCAAATCTTAACGTATTCCCAAAATAGAGATGAAATTTAAACAAATCAATTTTAAATCAATTTCACTTCTACAGCATCTAGGAAATGCTATCTAAAGTATGGGTTTTAAAATAGTCAAGTTTCAAAAGACAGCAATTAAATGCTGTAGTAGACTTTTAGCTAAACATCAAATTTCAAATATAACTTATTATTTATTATTTCTGTATTGAAATCTTTACCTTTCCAAAAATATAGAATTTCTAAACAAGTTATATTCCAAAAATTTAACTCAACATTTATTTATTTAACCCCTTTTAATCATTGTAAATTTCATAAAAATCCTTTATATAATTTAAATTAGAATATCATCAAATTTCTAAATTTAAATAATTTAAAATAATTTCAGAAAATAATATATAAACCACGGGCCTGTATAAGATTTTCTAGCCTAGGTCAAGTGAAACGGATTTATATCATTTCAATCCGATATTTACACAACCCCGGGTTCTATCATTTCGAACCCGCAATCCCAAGACAATTTTCAGCAGTTAACAGAACAAGTGAACAATAAAAATCAATTAGGCCTATCATTTCAGCCCATACCATCTATAATAACAGGGAACTTGCAGTGGTGATTTAAGCAGTAAATAGACAATAACATAACTGCAGAAATAATATAACAGATAATACTGATGAGGTGTCAATTTGAATGGGGTCCATCATTCTATATTACACTACAGACAGATAATAGTGAAATACAATTTACACATACACTTGTAATAATTTACAAAATATAAATACGTATGTCTGGTGAGAAATACTCACCTGGATGTTGCAGAAATTTGAATTCAAAAATGACAATTCACCGGTTCAGACTGACAGAGAGTGACGGTCAAATTTCCCGGGCGTCGCCTAGATTTAGATCTAGAACAAAATTTCAAGATATTGGAGCGCGACTTTAGATTTTATAGTCAAAGAAAAATTTAAAGATAGGAAAAAGAAATTTGACTTGCTCGACCAAGATTTTCCTAAACAATGACTGCAAAATAATATGAATACGAGAACAAATGCACCACTTCTTCCTCTAGCCTGTTCATGCTTATTCCATACCTATGCACATCCTACCTTCTATTTTTTTTTTCACAAATAGTTTCCCAAATCCTTCAAATTCCATTTCAGATCACCCTGTAACAACAGACCTACAATTTGCACTAACCCGAGTTTCTCCCCTTCTTGCTTCGAGTCAGACCCTGCCTAGCTTCGAGTCACAACAAATCCTGCTTCGGGTCAATATGTATCTGCTTCGAGTCAAAATCTGGAATGTCCAAATTACTTGCATCTCCTACTACAGACCCCTGTCTCCTCACTACACCTAACTACTGACCTTCATCAGTCTCCAGTCACCTCCTATACACCCTGCCAATTGTCAGACCCCATCAGACTTGGACCTGGCATGCTCTTGATATGTGCATGTTTGTGCACGTGCACACTTCAGTTTTTGACAGTTGCATCTCCTCTCCCCCTTTTCTTTTCTCTTCTACTGCTAGCCTATTCCAAAACTTAACTGAGCAAACAAAGTCTCAACCTAACATCCATTCACCTATGCCTCTCTTCAGATCTGCCATGTTCTACCCAAAGTCTGCTTCACCTTCCAGATATCTGCCTGACCTGCCAAGCTCATCTGTCCTCAACTATATGCAACTACACATCAGACTATATGCAACTACACATCAGTCACTTGCTACCTTCTCTCATGCATTAACACTACTATCACCTAGTACATGTGCAGACTGGATATGAAGGTAAGTCTGACACTTAAACTAGCCTACAGATGCAAACTGAAATCATATCCATATGCACTGAACTACTACTATGATTTATAGACATGCCTTATCATGATGCAGACAAACTCCTTAAAAAAATTATAGCCTACTCTTTCAACTGCAAACTGGAAATCACCTCTACCTATTCACTGATATCCACCCCAATCCAGTCAGTCCATCATTCCAAATACTTAGCTACCTCGCCAATACAACCTAGCTAATTTATGCAGACTCATCAAATAGAACACACAACTCAGTCTGTTTATATCTCCCCAGATCTACATGTTTCCTACAACCAACAGCATGCTATCACTAGACTTTATGTGGCTACCCCTTTTCTTATGCATCAGTTTTAGGTATCATAAATCTATTGCCTGCCTATGATTCTTCCTATGTGGCACATATAAATCCAAACATCCTATATGTTACTCTGGAAAACTATATAGACAGCACACACATAGATCTCATACCAAAAAAAAAATGGGCATGGCCGAGCAAGTCAAAGGATAAAGACACATAGTATAGGAAAAGAAAAGGAAGATTATTACCTGATTTTTAGCAAAAGAATGGACTGGAAATGCAGAGAAAAATATGTAGAGGAAGATGTATAATATATAGGCCGAGACTTGAAATGGTGCAGAGGAAATCAAGGGCAGTTTCCTTTGTCATAACTCTGGAGAATTTGCGAGCTACTAATCCATCAGTTTCAAGATGAATATGGTCTTGCGTGATTGTAGCAACTGATGGTGTGATGGAGGGATAAAAGGTAAAGGCAGAGCTTTTTATTTCTAAACAATACGTTTAGAATTCTCGCCTAAATTTATCAATTCATTTAAGCCGAGCAATTTCCATTTCTCTGAAGGCTATATGATGCTTAAATTTTGAAAAGAAACTGATCAGAGATAAAGCTTGATAACTGAAGGCCGAAGTTAGGGGAAAGGTTGATGCAAGTTTTCAGTTTTTTTTTTCTTCCAGTGTATACTTACCTTTCGAATCGTTAATTTCAGGGCTTCTTTAATTTATTTTTATATGTGTTGTGATTTTAGCCTGGCCATGAATGAGATAGGGGAGATGATTGTGCACGTTCCAGTTTTGCAGTGAACGTGTACAAGTTGAAAAAAATTTGCCAGAGAGAATGAAAAGAAAAATGCTTGAACGTTTTATAATTAAATGTTGTGATTCATTTGGTTAAAGCCTCCCCTGATTTAGTTTGATATTGTTAATGCTAACGTTAAAGTTTTTATGTAGTCAGTTTAAATAGAACGTATGCCAAAATATAAAACCAGCTGATAAATAAAATACGTAACGTTCGTTAAAACACTGACTGATATTTTATGTCCAAAAATATTTAAAACATGATTTTTACACTACGCTAGACAGACGCAGTTTAAAACTTCAGAAATATTCGTAAAAATATTATTTTAAAAACACACGTTTTATTATGCCATTTATACCCTATAATTTACGCGTCTGTTAAACGCGAAATTTAACTGTTCAATCTTAGATTATATTTTTCACAGATATTATTTAATTTTTATTGACATGAAAATTTTTATAAAATATATCTCCAATTTAAATAACTAGACTATATTTTTAAACATAAATTATATAATATAGACTTCAAAAATTCAAATAACTAAATAGAATAAATAGCTAAAACTAGGGTTGTTACACTCTCCCCCACTTAAGAACTTTTCGTCCTCGAAAAGGAACGAAAGAAAGAAACAAAGGAAAAACAAGCTAGATAAACAAGGTACCTTAAACGAATAGTTCCGGATTTGAAGCACGAATGCTTTCCTCCGTTTCCCATGTGCAATCTCGCTCATCGGTGCTCCATTGTACTTTGACCAATTGGACAGATTTTCTTCTAAGCTGTTTCGTACCTCGATCGACGATACGAAGCGGCTTTCTTTCAATAGTTAGATCGGGTTCGATATCCAGACCATCAAGAGCAGTAGGCTGGATGACAAGAGATGGATCGTGGAGACAGCGACGCAGGTGAGATACATGGAATACATTGTGAATTCCAGCAAATTTCTCGGGTAGATCTAGTCTATAAGCAAGAGATCCAATCCTCTCTGAAATACGGAATGGACCGATAAATCTAGGGGCCAGCTTTCCTCTTCGACCAAACCGAACCACATTTCTTAAAGGAGAGATTTTAAGAAATACCAAATTTCCAACATCGAATTCCAACTTCCTTCTACGACGATCAGCATACCTCTTTTGTCTATCCTGAGCAACTTTTAACCTTCTCTTAATCTCCTCTACTTTCTCTGAAGCTTCTAAAATCATCTCAGGGCCAAGAACTAAGCGGTTACCAGACTCGATCCAACAAGAAGGAGATCTACATGGTCTCCCGTATAAAGCAGCAAAAGGGGACATCTCAAGGCTAGCCTGAAAAGATAGAATGAGATCGATAGAGAACTAAGATAAAATAAGAACAAATGATTGGAATTTATACCTGATAACTATTGTTATAGGTGAATTCTACAAGATGGAGATGATCTTCCCAAGATCCTCCATAGTCCAAAATGCAAGCACGAAGAAGATCTTCAAGAATTTGATTTACCCTTTCAGTTTGACCGTCAGTTTGTGGGTGATAAGCGGTGCTCAAGTTCAACCGAGTACCCAAGGATTCTTGAAACGCTTTCCAAAACTGACTGGTGAAAATAGGATCTCGATCGCAAACAATGCTAAGAGGAACGCCATGGAGGCGAACAATCTCCCTCATATAGATTTCGGATAAACTAGAAGCTGTGCGGGTAGATTTGACTGGAATAAAATGAGCAGACTTAGTCAGTCTATCCACAATAACCCATATGCTTTCATTTCCTCTCCGGGATCTCGGTAAACCATCGATAAAATCCATAGAAACTTGTTCCCACTTCCAGTTTGGATTCTCCAAAGGCTGTAACAAACCGGGTAACTTCTGATGGTCTGCTTTGACTTGCTGACAAGTCGCACATCTACTCACAAAGATAGAGACATCTCGCTTCATACCTCTCCACCAATATAGTTTCTTCAAATCCTGGTACATCTTGGCTACGCCAGGATGGATGGAAAGTCGGGACTGATGATGTTCCCGAAGTAATTCCTGCCTTAAACCGTCAACATTCGGGACACAAATTCTCTTGTTTATCCTCAAAACCCCTTTATCATCAATCTGAGCTCCCTTACCATCGGAATTATTACTACCTCTACTTCGAACATTCTCTTTCATACTTCTGAGTCTCACATCCTCGTCTTGTTTGGCCTTGATACGGTCCACCAGAGGAGAAGAAACAATAAGCTGGCACAACAAAGATTTCTTCCTGCTCAGCGCATCTGCCACTACATTAGCTTTCCCGGGAGTATAGTTGATGTCGAGATCATAAGAAGCAAGAAACTCGAGCCATCTAACTTGTCTCTGATTTAAATCTTTCTGGGTAAAGATATATTTCAGAGATTTATGATCAGTGAATAGATCAAACTTAGCTCCCAAGAGATGGTGTCTCCAAAGCTTCAAGGCAAATACAACAGCCAACAACTCTAAATCGTGGGCAGCATAGTTAGCTTCATGTGTCTTCAGCTGACGACTAGCATAAGCAATTACTTTCCCATCTTGCATTAGCACTGCTCCCAATCCTTCTCGACAAGCATCGGTGAATACCGTTAACCTTTCACTTCCATTAGGTACAGTAAGTACTGGTGCGGAGGTGAGCTTATCTTTCAACTCTTGGAAAGCAGCTTTACACTTACTGCTCCATACAAACTTAACATTCTTCCGAGTTAGAGCAGTCAGAGGTGCCGAAATCCGAGCAAAGTTCTCAATGAACCTTCGGTAGTAGCCGGCAAGGCCTAGAAAACTGCGGATATCAGTAGGAATCTTAGGTTCTTCCCACTCTTTGATTGCAGCGATCTTGACTGGATCAACAGAAACTCCTTCTTTAGAGACAATGTGTCCGAGGAATCGGACTTCTTCTTCCTAGAAATGACATTTAGAGAACTTAGCCTTTAATTGGTGGTTCCGAAGAGTCTCTAAAACATACTTCAAATGAACTCTATGTTCTTCCTCAGACTTGGAGAAGACAAGGATGTCATCAATAAAGACAAGGACAAATTTATTGAGTACATCGCGGAAGACACGGTTCATCAAATCAACGAAGAAAGCAGGGGCATTAGTCAAACCAAAAGGCATAACTAGCCATTCAAAGAAACCATTTTCGGTACGGAAAGCAGTTTTGGGGATGCTCTCCTCAGCAATTCTAAGCTGATGGAAACCTGTGGCTAAATCAAGCTGAGAGAAAACAGTTGCTCCATAGAGTTGATCAAACATATCATTTATGCGCGGCATAGGATATCTGTTCTTCATGGTAAGCTTGTTGAGTTCCCGATAGTCGACACACATCCGGAGAGAACCATCAGATTTGGTGACAAAGACAACAGCTGCTCCCCATTCAGAGAAGCTTGGTCTAATCAGTCCTTTAGAAGATAAGTCTTGAATCTGATTCCTTAATTCGCTCTTCTCTCGTGGTGCCATTCTTCTAGGTGGAAGGACTACAGGTCGTGCTCCAAGGATAAGATCGATGCGGAAATCAATTTCCCGCTTTGGAGGTAAAGAAATGACTTCACCAAATACGTCGGGAAAAAGTTTGACTACAGGGGTCAAATGGATATCATCTGGGAAAGTGTCAAGAGAATAGATGAAACTACCAGCAAACTCCTGAGGCAATCTACACTGGATTTCTAATGGATTCCCTAAATCATCTTTAAGAGCAACAGTACGAGAACTACAAGAGATATCTGCACCATGCCTATCTAACCAATCGCCTCCGAGTAGAAGATCGAAAGCGTCGAAACCCAAAACATAAAAGTCTCCAGTGAAGCATTGTTGGAAATGGAGGAGCTTCACATCCCTACAAACTTTACTAAGGTTCGCAGGACCACCGATGGGGTTTGAGACACATAAAGGTATGGGAGAAAGTTCAGGAGAAAGGCGATGTTCAAATTTATTACAAAGATCAGATGAAATGAAGCTGTGGGAAGCTCCGGTATCGAATAAAACTCGAACAGGTAATTTGAACAAAGTAAAAGATCCTTGAAGAGTACCTTGAGAATCATCTGGGGCTGGAGCTGATACTGGTGCAGGTGCAGGCTGCGGAGCTGTAGAAGATGCAGAAGTTACTGCAAAGACTCCGGATGTTGTGCCTCTCTTTTGAGTGGGACAATCCTTCTTGTAGTGTCCTGGCTGGAGGCAGATGTGGCATAGATCTCTCCTAGCAAACTGAGTAGGTGGTGGAATGGCAGCACCCAAAGTAGGACAGCGATTAGCAAAATGTCCTTTCTGGTGGCACCTATGGCAGGTGATGGTAGACAGATCTACAGGTGGCCTCGCAGAAACAGAAGATGATGATGATCCCAACCCTTGAGCCTTGTTCCTCTTATGACGGTAGAAATTTGACTTCCTTTTTCTTGAATTTCCAGAAGACTGGGCCGATGCAGACTGGGCAGCTGGAGTAGTCCTAGAGGTAGGGTTCTCGTACCGGAGAGCCATATCCATCAATGCCGTAAATGTCCCATGCACATGAGTAATGAGTCGATCGTAGAACTCAGGTCGAGCTCCAGCGATAAACTTCTCGTTCAGCTTGAGTGGGGTGTCAATCAGGTTCAGGCCATATTGTGAGAGTTCATTAAACTTCCTCTCATACTCTGTGAAGGTCATACTGCCTTGCTTAAGATCCATGAAGTCACGGTAGAGCTGAGACTTGCCCGCTTCGGGCATCCACTTGGCCAGAAAGGCCTCCCTAAAGCACGATAAGAGTTTAAAAGATAGATTCAAATATGGAATTCAAATCCGAATTTTTGACAACCAAAAGATACCTAAATTGCTCCCAAGTGAGGTCAGCCTCATTTGTCTGAGCAGTAATAGATAGCCACCAATTCAAGGCAGCGCCCTTCATTTGCCAAGCTGCGAGTTGCCTTTGCTGGGCATTAGTAATCTCAAGGCATGAGAAGATCCTTTCTAAGTCTCGAAGCCATTGTTGAGCTTCTATAATAGATTCCGTCCCCATAAATTTTGTGCCACCTAGCTCAACATAGTCCTTGCACAATTTAGTGAAACGGACAGGGGCAGCAGGAGGAGGAGCAGCTTGCCCTCGACCTCGATTGTTTCTTCTATTCATCCTGAAAGATTTAGGATGGATACTAAGGATAGAGGAAAAGTATTAAGATACTCTAGGATAAGATAAAATTAAGTAATTAACGAAAGCTCGAATATAACGAGGGAGAGAAAGAAGAAGTGTTTGGAAACTTATTTTAAAATAGGAAGTTTTCTTTTTTTTTTTTTTTTTTAATAAAATACTTCTTTAAAAATCTTTTTGAAAATCATTTTATATTTTTAAAATACGTTCTCTCACAAGGAAAGATTCTGAATTTTGACTTCACTCATTCTAGAGTATTGCTACTCTATCTCTAATGAGTTTTTGTTCCTTAGGCTATGTTTTAAACCTGGCTCTGATACCAACTGTAACGACCCACTATTTTGTACCATTCGAATTCGACAATAATTAGATAAATGTCGAGCTGGAATAGTTCAAAACAATAGATTGTAAAATAGCTAAGGAACAAATAAAATCAAATACACAGAATCACAGACACAGATATCAGAATCTCACAGCGGAATATAAAATAATACAGTGGTTCATGAAGCCACTTAAAACTTTTACCAAACAGAATTACATTGTTTATAATTTCCAATACAATTTTAAACATAAATAGAACAAGTCTTCAAAGGTCTTGATTTCAAATAAGATAAAACAGAAAAGCTTCCAGCAGCATGAATGATCTACGAGTGTCCTAGCTCTGGAGAGGAAACTGAAGCTGCAACTCAGGCTGACCCGAGCGTACAATAAAACAAAACACTCGAGTCAGGACATACATACATATATAATGTAAGCTAAATCAAGTGTACTGTAATATATAGCAAGTAACTTAAAGGATGCTTGGGATCGCCCATCCTCTAAGGATCCGTTAAACTATTTACTATGTAGTATATTGCGCTACTATAATAGTGTCTATGGTAAAGTAAACATACTTTTAAATAGCGTTAAGGAGTGACCCAATATTCCCCTTAACACAAATAATGCCCATTGTCTATACAGTACCGTAATACCTCCTGATCGAGAAGCTACCAGAGGATACTCCATAGGTACGACACAAATAGAAACTCGTAGGAGGCTCGCTAGGGTAGGTGACACGGCACAACTAGGCAATGCCAGGGTCGATATACCAATTGCTATCCGGACCGGTGGAAACGCGTAGCCGCAGTTACCGCCCACCTCGAACAACACTCCCAAATCAAAAGTGCGCACCAAAACAATCACAAGAGTAATAGAATGGCATACGAAGAAGTGCGTTCGATCAGAGGAGCTACCTCATTAATCCGAGAATCGCTCCTGTTTTAGCCACCTTATGCCAACTCACGGGAGTCAGGTTCACGTATATACCTTTCAAGAAACCGTCACCACCATCCTACTTCATTCTGGAATCTCCACCGCGTACACGGTTGTCAAAGTGGTTTTCGGTATCGACAGAGAGTATGTCCATATCCGATCCCGGTCTCTTTGCCAACCAAACGTTATTATAACCCGTGGTTATAGTTTTTTGAAATAGTATTTACTTTCAAATCAGATATATTTCAAATACCTTCAATTTCAAATCCTTGATTTAAAACATTTCCTTTGAAGATATACCATTTCAATTTATTCAATTAAATTTGGAATTTATTGCTTTTATCAAAAGAATAGAAATCAATTTTCTTCTTTTAAATCTTTCCAAACTCAATTTCTTACTTTATTAGCAATTTCATATTTAAATTCCAAATCTTAACGTATTCCCAAAATAGAGATGAAATTTAAACAAATCAATTTTAAATCAATTTCACTTCTACAGCATCTAGGAAATGCTATCTAAAGTATGGGTTTTAAAATAGTCAAGTTTCAAAAGACAGCAATTAAATGCTGTAGTAGACTTTTAGCTAAACATCAAATTTCAAATATAACTTATTATTTATTATTTCTGTATTGAAATCTTTACCTTTCCAAAAATATAGAATTTCTAAACAAGTTATATTCCAAAAATTTAACTCAACATTTATTTATTTAACCCCTTTTAATCATTGTAAATTTCATAAAAATCCTTTATATAATTTAAATTAGAATATCATCAAATTTCTAAATTTAAATAATTTAAAATAATTTCAGAAAATAATATATAAACCACGGGCCTGTATAAGATTTTCTAGCCTAGGTCAAGTGAAACGGATTTATATCATTTCAATCCGATATTTACACAACCCCGGGTTCTATCATTTCGAACCCGCAATCCCAAGACAATTTTCAGCAGTTAACAGAACAAGTGAACAATAAAAATCAATTAGGCCTATCATTTCAGCCCATACCATCTATAATAACAGGGAACTTGCAGTGGTGATTTAAGCAGTAAATAGACAATAACATAACTGCAGAAATAATATAACAGATAATACTGATGAGGTGTCAATTTGAATGGGGTCCATCATTCTATATTACACTACAGACAGATAATAGTGAAATACAATTTACACATACACTTGTAATAATTTACAAAATATAAATACGTATGTCTGGTGAGAAATACTCACCTGGATGTTGCAGAAATTTGAATTCAAAAATGACAATTCACCGGTTCAGACTGACAGAGAGTGACGGTCAAATTTCCCGGGCGTCGCCTAGATTTAGATCTAGAACAAAATTTCAAGATATTGGAGCGCGACTTTAGATTTTATAGTCAAAGAAAAATTTAAAGATAGGAAAAAGAAATCTGACTTGCTCGACCAAGATTTTCCTAAACAATGACTGCAAAATAATATGAATACGAGAACAAATGCACCACTTCTTCCTCTAGCCTGTTCATGCTTATTCCATACCTATGCACATCCTACCTTCTATTTTTTTTTTCACAAATAGTTTCCCAAATCCTTCAAATTCCATTTCAGATCACCCTGTAACAACAGACCTACAATTTGCACTAACCCGAGTTTCTCCCCTTCTTGCTTCGAGTCAGACCCTGCCTAGCTTCGAGTCACAACAAATCCTGCTTCGGGTCAATATGTATCTGCTTCGAGTCAAAATCTGGAATGTCCAAATTACTTGCATCTCCTACTACAGACCCCTGTCTCCTCACTACACCTAACTACTGACCTTCATCAGTCTCCAGTCACCTCCTATACACCCTGCCAATTGTCAGACCCCATCAGACTTGGACCTGGCATGCTCTTGATATGTGCATGTTTGTGCACGTGCACACTTCAGTTTTTGACAGTTGCATCTCCTCTCCCCCTTTTCTTTTCTCTTCTACTGCTAGCCTATTCCAAAACTTAACTGAGCAAACAAAGTCTCAACCTAACATCCATTCACCTATGCCTCTCTTCAGATCTGCCATGTTCTACCCAAAGTCTACTTCACCTTCCAGATATCTGCCTGACCTGCCAAGCTCATCTGTCCTCAACTATATGCAACTACACATCAGACTATATGCAACTACACATCAGTCACTTGCTACCTTCTCTCATGCATTAACACTACTATCACCTAGTACATGTGCAGACTGGATATGAAGGTAAGTCTGACACTTAAACTAGCCTACAGATGCAAACTGAAATCATATCCATATGCACTGAACTACTACTATGATTTATAGACATGCCTTATCATGATGCAGACAAACTCCTTAAAAAAATTATAGCCTACTCTTTCAACTGCAAACTGGAAATCACCTCTACCTATTCACTGATATCCACCCCAATCCAGTCAGTCCATCATTCCAAATACTTAGCTACCTCGCCAATACAACCTAGCTAATTTATGCAGACTCATCAAATAGAACACACAACTCAGTCTGTTTATATCTCCCCAGATCTACATGTTTCCTACAACCAACAGCATGCTATCACTAGACTTTATGTGGCTACCCCTTTTCTTATGCATCAGTTTTAGGTATCATAAATCTATTGCCTGCCTATGATTCTTCCTATGTGGCACATATAAATCCAAACATCCTATATGTTACTCTGGAAAACTATATAGACAGCACACACATAGATCTCATACCAAAAAAAAAATGGGCATGGCCGAGCAAGTCAAAGGATAAAGACACATAGTATAGGAAAAGAAAAGGAAGATTATTACCTGATTTTTAGCAAAAGAATGGACTGGAAATGCAGAGAAAAATATGTAGAGGAAGATGTATAATATATAGGCCGAGACTTGAAATGGTGCAGAGGAAATCAAGGGCAGTTTCCTTTGTCATAACTCTGGAGAATTTGCGAGCTACTAATCCATCAGTTTCAAGATGAATATGATCTTGCGTGATTGTAGCAACTGATGGTGTGATGGAGGGATAAAAGGTAAAGGCAGAGCTTTTTATTTCTAAACAATACGTTTAGAATTCTCGCCTAAATTTATCAATTCATTTAAGCCGAGCAGTTTCCATTTCTCTGAAGGCTATATGATGCTTAAATTTTGAAAAGAAACTGATCAGAGATAAAGCTTGATAACTGAAGGCCGAAGTTAGGGGAAAGGTTGATGCAAGTTTTCAGTTTTTTTTTTCTTCCAGTGTATACTTACCTTTCGAATCATTAATTTCAGGGCTTCTTTAATTTATTTGTATATGTGTTGTGATTTTAGCCTGGCCATGAATGAGATAGGGGAGATGATTGTGCACGTTCCAGTTTTGCAGTGAACGTGTACAAGTTGAAAAAAAATTGCCAGAGAGAATGAAAAGAAAAATGCTTGAACGTTTTATAATTAAATGTTGTGATTCATTTGGTTAAAGCTTCCCCTGATTTAGTTTGATATTGTTAATGCTAACGTTAAAGTTTTTATGTAGTCAGTTTAAATAGAACGTATGCCAAAATATAAAACCAGCTGATAAATAAAATACGTAACGTTCGTTAAAACACTGACTGATATTTTATGTCCAAAAATATTTAAAACATGATTTTTACACTACGCTAGACAGACGCAGTTTAAAACTTCAGAAATTTTCGTAAAAATATTATTTTAAAAACACACGTTTTATTATGCCATTTATACCCTATAATTTACGCGTCTGTTAAACGCGAAATTTAACTGTTCAATCTTAGATTATATTTTTCACAGATATTATTTAATTTTTATTGACATGAATTTTTTTATAAAATATATCTCCAATTTAAATAACTAGACTATATTTTTAAACATAAATTATATAATATAGACTTCAAAAATTCAAATAACTAAATAGAATAAATAGCTAAAACTAGGGTTGTTACAAAAGCCCACTTAGCCTAAACCAGAAATATGAAATGAAGCTTTCTTCTTCCTATACGTACATAACTCATTTTACAATAAAAGAGAAAGGAAGAAACCCAACTCCTGTTCATAATCAAAAACCTAAATCCCCTAATTTAATTCAAATTCTTGCTGTAACAATCATAAATAAACCATTAATTCAAGTAATCAATTCAAACTATTAATTTTTCTCGGGTTATTTTCTATTTTGTGAAAATTGAATCACTATTTTTGTTTTTGAACTATTACAAACATGGTCCGAGTCCATGTTTGAGGCAGTGTAACTTTTTCATTTCCAGACGGAATTCATCGTTTTCTTTTTTGTTTGAATGCTAAAGTTTTATACTATTTGCATGTTAAATTTTGGTTTAACCAAAGGTGGTTTGGCCTCCTATTTCATGTCTGAAATTTGAACCTAGAGAAGATTTCAGATTTGGGTGTTATTTTGTCTATGCATTTTTTATGTTCTTTTTTCGTCCGAATTTTGACTTTTACACCATGATTTTGTAATGTTTCTGAACTGTTTTGAGGGCTATGATTCTTATCAATAGGCTAGCCCAGTTTTGATGAATTTGAAATTAAAATTTGAATAACGATTTCGAGTAATTTCTTTGATTTCGAGCAAATGAGAAGGAGAATTAAACGGTTTGGTAAAACATGTGGTATGGGACACATGCGTCTATCTTATCGGTTAATTCCCGACTTGTTCATTTGATCGTTTTGACCTTCGAGTCGAGATTACCGATGAGATGAGGTAAACTTTTTTACTTCTTTGAGTGTGAAATTTACTAGTGGTTAGTAAACCGTTTAGTGCAAACGTGTGGTATGGGACACACGTTTACACTGTTCGGGCTCCTACCCGAGAGTTTGTGACACATTTGCCATTGCAGTATATTGCCAGTACTAGACCTCGGGTCATTGCCGTTGCGGTGTATTTGTCCACGAGATGTTTGCCATTGCGGTGTTTTCCATTGCGGCGTATTTGCCATTGCAGTGTATTTGCCTTCGGGCGTGGTACCATATTTGAGATCAGTACTTGGCAGGCTTCGGCCAAAAGCACGTGCAAATTTTGAGATGTTTTCATTGATATCCCGAGTGTATGTCCTTTTTCATGGTTGACCATTGGAGCCATTATATATATTTTTATATATATCAGGCGAGTACCTTATGTGAATTTGAGTTGCCTACACTGGCGTTATTTGAGATTTGCCTTTTGGCGTTATTATTGAGATTTGCCTATTGGCGTTGTTACTGAGATATCCTTTTGGCGTTTATTCGGGGTTATATTTTCCTATGTTAGAGAGTTATATTTGATTGCCTTGTGGCGTATTTTTTTAGATGGTGATTTCTTTGAGATTTCGTTGAGTTTGCTGATATGGAGGATTTTGGGATTTCTTCTTTTTAGGAGTTATATTTTCCCTAAACCACTATTAATGATTTGGGATATGCCGATGATATGAGGCTTGCTATATTTAGCGTTTTATGGGTTGTTTTATCTCTTTTGAGATCGTATGTTTTTGTAAGTTATATCATCTCATCACTTAAAAGTAACCATATCATACTTATACTCATGCTTATACTCAGTATTGTTCCTTCTTGTTTAAGAAGAACATTACCCTTATTCTTATGCAATTATCACTGCTTATCCTTTTGAACCGATATGTTTGGCTAGACTTACCCGTGTATTTTATACTCGGGTAGACCGAGGCATTTCAGGTTAGGTACCCTTATGGACTTAGCCTATTCTGCTTCCGCATGGACTTATCTGCTAGACCTTTTTGTTGTAGTCTTTTTGTTGCTACTCTGATATGTATATTGTTTTGACTCGTGTGTATATTGTGGTCACCATACCACTTATGATGTATTATTTGTATTGTATTAGGATGTATCAATATATATGTATATATCTGTTTGTTGTTCTGTGATGTATTATGCATTTGAGTTGTTATATTTTGTTCTGATGGATCCTATAGCTACCTATAGTTTTGTATTAAGCATTTATTGGATATGTCGATCCACTTGAGAAATAAAAAATATAGAGCACTAATCTTGTATTCAATAGATATTTAAGACAAGACTATAGATGGTCGCTCCTTACCAGCCCTATTCTCCGCATTAGTAGAAAGTATTACCCAATAATACTCTTTGTTAATGTGGGTCTCGGGGTGGGGCGTCACTATAGCATTCATCCATACAAGTTGTCCCGGGTATAGACAAAAACAAACTCTTCAAAGACCACCATCTCATTATGTTCACAATATCATAATTCGTAACACACAAATCGGATCGAAGTGGTTTTCCGATAATTAAATCTGATCCCGGTCTCTTTGAAATGATCAATGAATTCGGCCAGATTTGATAGTCGGTTATTTAACTATCAAATTGCGCACAAAATCAGCCACTGGACCCATATTATAAATATTCTAGAACATTTATTTCAAAGTATCTTGACAAGCTATATATATTCAAATCTCTTTCAATATTTCAATATTTGAAAACGATTTCAAAATAATTTAATCCATAACAGGATATTTTAAAAAATATTTCAACACTCAACATATTTTCGATCCAAACTAATATTCATTCCTTAGAAAAAATTTCTATATAAACCATTTTGTTGCTAAATCATCTCTGAAACCCTTAATTCCAATACCTAGGAAAAATTACAAGTCTACTTCCCAAAAATCCCTTCTAATATTCCATACTTAGGAAATTTCCATAGCTTCTCTTGAATATATGAGTATAACTATAAACAAGAGAGAATCTTCTCCTTTTTTCCCACTTAATAAGCATTTACAAATTCATTTACGAATCCTTAACCCAATATAGCTTATTTAATAAATTTCAAACGTCAATTTCAAATTCTTTTCATAATTTCAATCAAAATTATCGATTATACTTATTTATAATCAACTAATAATTTATAACTCCCTTTACATTCATATCCAATTTCCAAAGTTCTCGTATCTAAACAAACATGGAAATTTCTCTTTCTCAAATCTTTTAAATTTTTTGAATTCCGTTATAAGATTACCTTCATAAAATCACATCCATTCAATACAACCCTAATCACAAACTTCGAGAGCATTCATGAGTAACTTAAATAAATTTCCAAAAGTATACCTTTTAAAATAAGTATTCTAAAGGAAAATAGTAAATTTCAAACTCATTAAGTAATTATTTAAAATAACACCACTCCTTGTTAAATAACATTTATAGCTACTTTTCAATTTATTCATAAATAATAATAGTAGATTTTCAAGACTTATTATGAAAATTAGAATCTACTTCAACCAATATTAAATATTTAAGTAGTTAATTTTCGAAAATATTTAAACCCAATTAATAGTTTAATAAATAAAAGTCCTTTTCTAAAAACAAATCCACTTCATAAAATTATATTTTTAAACCAATATAACCTTTTTTCAAACTTATAAATCTCCCTCGATTTATCAAAATCCGATTTACACTTCCAAATTCACAACTACTTCCGATTTCCAAAATAGAATCTATTATTTCCTTCTAACTCGTTTCCCATATCTCATTTTAAAATTCATATTGTGAATTTATATTCCCATTTATTAAATGAAAATCATCCCACTTATTTATAAACATCGTTTATAAACTTTCATAACTCATTCCCAGTTTATAAAGGGCTATATTACAAAAATCCATTTATAAATCGATTTCTAATTATAATCCCAAATTAAATCTATTTTTCCAATAACCTAACTATATTCCAAAACCAATCAAATCTCGATTTCTACTTCCATTCCATGAATTTGAAAATCTTACTTAAAATTTTGGTATAACCAATTTTATATTTATTTCCAAATTTTCTTTTATTCTCCCCATCTATTTATATCTCGATTTTTAAAACCCTTTTACTTTTAAATAAGTATCACTTAAGATTTCTTATTTTAAAACCCTTTACGTACATTTTCCCAAAATCTTTATTTAAAATATCATGAAATAGTAAATACAAAGTCAAACCATTTATTTTATCCAAATCAATTTCCTTAAATAAATCCAAAATTCTATATAAATATATACTTCCAAATCACTTTTTAATTTCCTTTCCAATTTAAAAAAAATAATATTTATAGTTTTAAAATATTATAATTAGGGCTAGTGCTACCATAGCATCCAATAAATTTAAATCACATCATAATCTACTATAGACTATTCAACATGACATATATCACTATATATGAAACTAAAAATCAACAGTTTTGAGGATGTAGTTGGATCCTTCAAAACTGTTACCCTGCATCCATAGATGTTAGATAACATAAAATACCAATCCCGCTTCGAGACGGGATATCGCGGTAATATAGGGTCATCCGCTGTTATGCGGGGCGCATAGGGTCTCATCCGCTTCGATAAGCGGGAATAATCAATCCAACTACTAATATATATACACTAATATATATATATATATATATATATATATATATATATATATATATATATATATAACATACAACGGATAATAAAGTTTACCAATTCATCCAATCATCCAATTGTTAACTATAAAATTAAACTAGCAATCCAAATGAGAGAGATTTACACTCCTTGATTTTTATTGTCACTTTCGCGTTCTAATTTCGAATTAAATTCGAAGGTGTTTGAATTCAACTGAAAATGTGCAAGATCTAAACTCAACTAAGTTGATTCTACAGCAAAGACCTCGTTAATACGAACCCAACGCGACTAACCGCGTTGGATTTGGACCTAAAATGAATAAGATATTCAATTTATAAATTTAACAATTATTCTTAAAAATAATTTATATAAATAACCAACTTTTCCTTTACCCAAAAGTAACAGGCCTGGCCCAATATGAATAATACCTTCTTCCTTCGTTCCTAATTCCTCAAGCATGCATCTCCTCAACGGATAAGCATGCACGTATACACTGATACGGCCAACCCATCCCTATTTGGATGAAATGACTCCACCATCGAATCCCACTCATCATTCACCAAGATATAACACTTCGCTTTCCCCTCCGATCCACCAGAGAGCATTGCGCATCGCCAAATCTATCACCCAGCTGCTAATCAATCTTGGGATCATGAATCTAATCACCAATTTGACAAGTCCGCCCTCAAATTAATAAATGTCAAATCTCCAGTTTACCGCTTCACAACCATGGCCGCTGTACTTTTCCAAAATTCGCAGGCAACCCTCGAAAATCATCTCAGGTCGAAGATCATACCAAAAGGAGAATTTTAAAATTTGTTTCAAGATTTTATTGATCTGCATTTAAGTATTTTTTTATTTTTGAACTTTTTTTCTTGTTGTACTCTATTTGCTGTGTTTAAAAATTGAAGAGAAGGAAGCATCCATACGAAGGAAAATACAGAATAGGATTGGTGTGACGCCACACCTCTATACCCATGCTAGCCAAGGACACTACGAAGTAATGCCGTCAACTAGCATGGAGAATAAGGCTGTTGAGGAGCGACCATCCGTGTAATTGCTTTGTGCGAGCACCGATACGCCAGATAAATTATAACATGTATTTCATCTCAAGAGGAAATCCGACATACCGACGCAAACTCAAAGCTACTACACAGTGGCTATATATAATCTTCGGAAACAAATATAGAAATAAACATAACACAAGTCAGTCACAGGCAATTCATATCACAAAGGCGGAAATAGATATAAACGTTACACATAAAAGTGTATATCAGAGTAGTGGTCAAATAAGATCCACAATATCACAAAAGAATATGTATACATCAAGGAGTCTATTTCTCAAATGCATACAACAAAAACTACCAAACTAAAGTAGTTAGCCAAAAGATCATATGATGGTCCGATAAGGTGGCAAGTAGAAGCACCTATAAAATCTCAGTCTGACCCGAGTATTATTTAAGAAGAAAATAATAAACGGATCATTCTAGCAACAATTATCAGATAAAATGAGATATAAGAAGAGATGTAGTAAAATCGTATGATAACCAAAAATGTCATACTGCGACAAGTATACATAGAAAAATCAACAAAGGAAAATCATACAAATATCTCAAGAATCTCATAGCACCAAAAAGAATATCATATTCTTTATTTCATTCACCAAGCCACAGTAAATGACATACATATCAATGCCAATCGTAAAAGTTGGTGAAACATAAATTCCAGAAATCAATAATTAGAAATCCAGAAATCACAAGAAAAGGATGGCCAATCCCAAAAAATGAGCTGGAGCTCCTCCAGACAGGGTATAGTCCCCCATTGCGGACTTTGAGCCGAAGCTCCTCCTGGTGAGTCAAAAATTCCTCCTGACAGGGCATAGTCCCCCATTGCGGACTTTGAGCCGAAGCTCCTCCTAGTGAGTCAAAACTCCTCCTGACAGGGTATAGTCCCCCATTGCGGACTTTGAGCCGAAGCTGCTCCTGGTGAGCCGAAGCTCCTCATGACAGGGTATAGTCCCCCATTGCAGACTTTGAGCCGAAGCTCCTCCTGGTGAACCGAAGCACAATAAAAATGAGGTACAGTCCTCCACGTGGACAAAGAGACATGTGTGAGTCGAGATCACATGGATGAGGTCTAGTCTAGCCTCACGGACAAAGAGACATCGCACAATTTCTAGTCTAAATCATAAAAATGACCGTCATGATCATCAAGAAGTGTCAATTACAGTAAGCTAGTAAATATATGAGCTTAGCTTCATGTCCCATAACCACTAGCTTAACTTAAATATTTACGAACAAATTGTAGATCTCGACTAGGAAATTGTCACAAGAGATTCAATCGAACAAGTCCAAGAATTAACCGACGAAGTAAACGCAAGCGTTTCATACCACTTGTTTTACTAAGTCGTTTGATTTGATTTCTCATACGAGTGAGGTAAAGGTTTGTATATACTAATAGATTGGAAATCGGTTTGAGAAAACGAGCTTTGTAATAAAATAGTGTTGAAATCATTTGAAGAAAGAGTTTTGATATTCACTACTAGTATTGAAACCTTTATATTTTAAAAGTGACAAATCATAGAAAGGATTGTAGAAACAATCAATCATCAAAATTCACATTCGAAGACGTGAATAAAATCCAAAGAAATCGATAAAGAATCCATCGAAATAGATATTCAAAATCCATAAAATCGACCGAGAAGCCCAAGATAGTTTGTCTCGAAGAATGGTCAACTCAGCATCTCAACAAAGCAAGTTCTGTTGAAGGTTTTTCAGATAAGATCCCCTACGGAGGGGGGTCTGGGGGGGTGGCAACCCTCCAAGGTGGGGGTGCAGGGGCAACGTCCCCACTACGTGATTTGACCTGCCCGGTCAGGTCGCGGGGGTCCAGGGGGCAGCGCCCCCGGCGGGGTGTGGGGCAGCGCCCCGTCCACAACGGTATGACCTAGTGAAGACCTAAGGGAGGATAGGATCGATCAACCTCGATAATAAATGATAACAACAAATAGGATCATAACGAATCGATTTAAATTTGGAAACCACGCAAAATAGGCAAAATGGGCAAAACAGCAACAAGTCGGTCGGCCGGCTACAGAGCTCGGTCGACGGGACCCTGTTCTGAAAAAATCCTCGGGAAGCAGGTCCGTCGACTGAGCTCTGTAGTTGGTCGACCGGACGTGTGACAGAGAAGTGCTATGCACTTTTAGTAGCAGGTCGATCGACCGGCCCAGTGGTTCGGTCGGCCGAACCTGTATTCTTGCACCTCCTACCCTATTTCAAAAGAGGTGCAAACTCCCTCAATTTGCAAACGGTCGAGCAACGGCACTAAGGGTTTACGTTAATCGACTACCCGGCCATAGGAGCTCTTTGGTTCATCACCAAAACATGATCAAAACATCAAAGCTATGATTTTTAAAGAATTGAACCCAAAACACCAAAAATTGGAATATTCACCAAATCAATCCAAACCAAAAGCAATTGCACACGAATAAGTGTTAGGAATTCATACCTAACAATCGAAGGTAAATATAGGCTTAGATGTGAGATAAAAATCTCACCTTTGAACCCAAATCAATGAAGTAGAAGCTTGAAAACAAAGGAGGATCAACCACTCTTCAATCCCAACTCAAGAAGCTTGATTCTAAGCTTAAAAGAGAAATATTTCCCAAATTAGGTTTAGGAAATTTCTGAAATTGGAAGGAGAATGAGTTGGAGAAGAAGAAGGAGATGCTTACCAATGGGTTCTCTTGAATTTGGAGCTAGAAGTTGGATTTGCAAAGAAAGCTAGGGCTTAGGAATTTCCATTTCTAATCTCTTCCACCATTTTTACTTTAGCGTGAAGTGTTAGGAATATGAAATGAAGTAATGAAGAGTTGGAGTGGAGCTAGAGTCTTAAGGTGGAACATTGGGTGAAACCCAAACTCAAACCCAAAGTGAAAAAGTAGCAAAACTCGACTAACTCCAAACATATCGGAGCTTATACTCAGAAAGGTTGCAAACGGCATTTTGAACTCAATGGGAAGGGTCTCGAGTCCTAATTTGACTGTTTGCAAAAAGTAGCTTTTCGAACCAAAATTCGACGAACGATAAAATATTTAAATAAAATATTTAAATATACAATTGATAAATATGCGGGTTGTTACAGTTGGGTAGCTGTAGGATAGAGTTTGACTATATATAGCGGCTGATGTGAATGATGATGATAATGTGTACGCACACACACACATATATATTTAAAATTCTCAAAATATCTAGATATTTATTCTGAACCCCGATGGAGGCATACCACCAGGCGTTTCTAATGTTATACCCCTACTCCAAACATAATGGAACAAGTTTCAAGCCCCAATTCGATCGTATGGAGGAGATAGCTTTTTGAACCCAATTATTATGTGGAACTCCAATATTAAATTAATTGCGTTTCTGTCCCGTACAACTAAATGGTAATTCCAACGCTATGAAATTTTGAAATCCATTAATAATACATTATTACGGATCCAATGGAACTAGTTTCGTCGAAATCCGAGACTGTGGCCTGGAAAGCGATTTTTATTTGTTAATTTTGATGAGATATTTTCAAAATTAATTAAATCACTTTTAAATCCAATTTAAAAGTTTGTCTATCTTCATTTTTATTAAATAGAATTTAAAAAATCTTTGAAATTATTTTTATCAAGCTTAAAATTCAAGATTCTATTATTTAACCAATTTTAATTATTCCCTGTATTTGAATTTCAAGTTATTTAATCTATAAATTTAACTTTCAAATATTTAAAATTAATTAAACACTCCAATCTCAAATGACTAAAATCCTAGGTCGTTACAATATTGGTTTTCACAAATTCACATCTATTTGGTGGTGTAGGAGGTAGCCCCTCTTACACTTAACACCCTTCCCTAAGGCATATGAACTCGTGGGTTGTACTTTTATGGAGATCAATTAGTGTGTTGTTAGAAATAGCGATGTGGCATTCAAAGTAGTATTTATCATGTGAAAGGTTAAACATTACCTCATGCCTCACACATGGTAATGGAAAAAATAAGGTAGATGCGTAGGATTATGTGGTTTGCACCCATTATGATTTGGTCATCACCTTTCTAGAATATTCGGTTTGTTGTGTAGGCTATAAGACGTCTCGGATATGTCTAGAACGATTGGGTGATGTCATATTCAGTACTATCTAGGAAGTGGTATGCTAGTTCTGTGTTGGTAGAGGGCAGTTGGGTTGTGCCTTGTTATATTCCTCTAAAGATGTATTGTACAGAAGGTTGTCCCTTACCTTGTTATTGTTGGAATCCAACCTCCAATACATACCTTAACGTACTTGATTGTATACCAAAATATACTGTCAAATTTAATATATGTAACAATTCCGACTAATTCAACATGTTATTTGAAAGGGTTTTCAAAGCAATGTCATAACAAATAACATCAAATGATTTGATGAAAATGTTTTGGTTAACGTAGGTAAAAATTAGCTCGTGTTTATATGCAACGTAGTCTAATGAATACCATTTCTTTTCAAAAAGAGTTTGTTTGGCATCGATCTGATCTATGACACTCATATTTTTTTTTATGATTTTCATTTCTTACGTTGCTTTGCCATACTGACCTAGATATTTTTAATACTCGGGTACGATCTGAGTATTTTCAAGATTAGTTGTAGATGCATGGAGTTTCAAAAGGAGAGCTGGAGTTCTTCATCAACCAATGACTATAGATTATATTATCGCTGCATTTGTTTTATTGTTTTGGTTTTTTAGCATTTGTAAGGACATATGTTTTATAACTGTCCAAGTCGAACTTAGGATAAACTCTGATTTTTGTATTTAAAATTTCCACTGTAAAGATTACTGTTTAAAAATATATTGTATTTCCATTCGTGTGAGATTCTGGTCTTTGTCTCTATTTTCATTACACACCTAACTATCTTCCTTTTTGTTCAATTTGTGTTGGACATGTGTGGTTTATTATCAACTCAAACTGTATGGAAAAGTAGGTCGTTATATGATAGGGAAATGTTGGGGATGTTTGCACCAAAAATGGTCACAAACACGCCAGAATGGAATAATCGAGAAAGAAATAAAGAGTAATCTAAATTAAAAAGAGAAGATAAGTAATTATGCAATCTGAGTAAAGCAATAATTGAAAGACAAGGATTTATAGTGGTTATGTGTTGTGTGCCTACATCCACTTTGAAGATTTCTCCTTATTGATCACTTGGAAATCTAATTACAATAGAAGAATAATGATATCACTTGATTACAATGGATTCTAAAGTAACAGGTAGTGTCCAGATCCCTCAAATGAAGAGAGAAGTCTATATTTATAGGTTAGACGACGGAATATCTTGCTAGAAGTTCAGCAGAAGTGTAGCGACCCACCTTATTGACCATCGAAAGTTGACACCAAACACTACTAGTGTTTTCCAATGTCGTGCATCCAATCGACAAAAGGGCATATTGTTAGGGTAAATCAAAAGAAAAGAACAGAGAATGGATAAAAATAGAATTTCACAGCATAAACGACAACATATAATATAACAAGGATAGTAGAACCTGTCATTCCAAACATATAAAGTATATTAGAGTTAAAAACAAACCTATTCAGCCGAACAATTATAAAATCCCGACCTTACAAATGCCGATAGGTATACCGTATAATACAACGAAAATAACACTCTGCGATAGATGAATCTTTAGCCTCCCTCCATGATCTTTAAAACTTTAAGGACAAACTAGGAAAACACTTGGTCTGACCCGAGCATTATAAATAAATAACACCCGGATCAGTATGTAAATACCAGTGTGAGATAACTCAAATATTAGGGAACGTATAAAGTTCTATGAGACCATACCACTAACGCGGAACAGGTTTTCATCTCATAAGAATAACATCCATACAGGCAAGAGCAGAAATAAATATCAGGAAACAAATGCAAATAGGAATGGGCATAATTTTATATTAAAACCAGACTTGAAAGAATGGAAATAATCCAAGTAAAATCCAAACTAGACAGAATGTATAGGATAAGGAAAAGAGTCCATCTTGATAGAATTGACTAAATAAGTTAAAATCCAAACTTGATTGAATGGACTGAATAAGCTAACTGTCCAACTTGATAGAATGGACAAAATAAGGAAATAGTCCAACATTGATAGAAAGGCTTATATCAATATTTGAATACCATGATGAGAAGTTTGCTTTACACGTAGCAATTCAAAGCTAAAATAGATTCAGTGTTTTCAAATCAAATAAGGAAAGAAAAATTTCTAATAAATGACAAAGAAGGTTCATCCCCCCTTGGAGTGTATGTAACAACCAGTAATTTTCGATAATTTAAAAATTGTAAATTTAATAAGACATTGTGGTTTAATGTTAGGAGAAACAAAAATTTGTTATTTATTTATGAAATAATAAGTAAAATGAAAGGTAATAATATTAATCTAATTTGATTATTAACAATATGAATGAAATTCCAATAAATGGAAATAATGTAAATGTTATAGTTGGTTATACATTGAATGTATGAAAATAAATGTAAATATTTAATTCATTGAAATAGTACATGACAAATGGTAGTTGAATAAAAATCTGCGTATGTAAGTAATTGTAACATAAATAATGAACTTATAAATGTAATTAAAATTTAATGGTAACAATTGTTATAAGTTACCTATTTATTTAGTTCATTAAATTTACTTTGAAATCAATTGCAATTAATTCACTTAATTAGTGCAGTTAATGAAGGTTAAATTGGTAATTGGAAATGTTAAGTCAATAAGAAGTAACCTATGTAAATTCTATTCATAATATGGCAATTGATTGAATAAAAGAACAAAATCAGGTTTGCTCAAATTTATTGGAATTTAATTTATAATAATTAGACTTAGTGTAATTAAATAAACTTAAATATTACGTTAATATGGAGTTAGGTGAAATTGGAAATTATTAATGCAATAAATATAAACCAATGTTAATTATACCCATAAGATGATAATTTATCGAATAACAAGATGGAAATAAAATTAATGAAATTATTGGAAATTAAATTTATATGAATTTATTGAAATTGAAATCAAATAATGTAAATGGCGCAATATTCAATAATAAATTGATATAAGAATTTGTTCCAAGGATTATAAATTACTAAGTGGTTCAAGGTGATAGAAAGTGTAAATAATTAAATTTTGAATTTAAATAGTGATTTAATTAATTAAATATTTATTTATTTTATTTGCAATATAGCCATTGTGGAAACTGTCTTGGATTTCGACAAAACCAGTTTCATCGGATCTATAATAGTGAATTATTGTAGTATTTCAAGTTTCGTAGCGATTGGACTTGTCGTTTGAACGTATGGGCTTGAAACGCCTAGAAATCAATTTAATTAAAATCAATTGAAATAAGCTGAATTTTACATAAATTCTTCATATGAAGGAATTGGGATTTGAAACCTATTCCATTGAGTTTAAAAATATTGAAAACGTCTATTATGATATGTAGTATGACCCATTTTCGTTTCAGAGACAGAATGCGCTTTTCGGGTCGTTTATCATTCAACTTCCAAATTAAATCCTATCCATTCATCTCTACTTCTGACCTACCTATAAGTAGCCCATTATAAATCCTAGCTACTTCTTATTTCCATTTTTTTGTATGTACAATTCTCCGTGGCTCCTCCTTTCCAATGGCGAACAAACCAAACAAATTCCTCAATTCAATTTCAATTCAAAATTCAACTTTAAAATTCAAACTCCTCCAACCCAAACCAATTATATATCAATTCGAAGCTCTCGACGAGCGTAATTAACTGGAGGTTTTCATTTTTCAATTTATATTATTGTTTGATTAGAAATTGCGTTTGAACATTGGCCGTCCATTTTTGGGTTCAATTTTTAAACGGTGGATTTTCGTCGACAATACAATCGGGTTTCGCTGCACTATAGAGGATGTCGGGGTTCTTCGATCCATGTTGTTCATTCTTACAAGAGGTTGATGGAATTGCCAAATTTGGCATACGAAGGCGGTGGCGGAAGAGTGGCAAGGGGAGGCTGATGGGCATGCGCGCATACTTGGGGAGGTCGGCCGGAAGTGGCTAGGTCAGTGGCGATGTTAGATCAATAGTCAGGTATGTGGATTGTCGATGGCGAGGTGGCATAGCACGGCGACTAGGTTTTGAAAGAGGTTGCGTTTTGCTGTGCAGCTTTAGGTCATGAGTTTCAGAGGTGGCGCTGATGTGGTACTTTTTTCCCTTTTTTTCATTTAAATTTTGATTTCAATCTTGTAATTGCAATAACTTTTACGTACTAGGTCTAATTCACGCGCGGTTTGTTCCATTAGGATCTTATTCAAATTTCGAACATTTTAATGCTTGTTTGGATGAATTCTGAGACCATTTGAATTTTGGGTTAAATTGGATTTAAATTCAATTTAAATTCAAAGGTGAATGATTTGACCCATTCACAACTTCTGAAAGTTCTGATGTTAGTTATATTATATTTATGAAATGATTAGAAAGTATTCGTTGATATTTGATATGTTAAAATTTTCATTTTCGCTAAATTTGACTGTTATTGCATTTAATCATCATTAAATTTAAATATTGAATTTAATTCGTCGATTTAATACCTGTTGATAATTATCGGTCATCTATTGATGTTTATGAACTGAATTGCATGATTATTGTGATGGATGTTTGATTATTTTTATTGGATGACTAGATGTTGTATTTTACAATGTTAAAACACTACAAGTTCCTAATGGGTTGAAATGATACAAACCCGAATGATCTGTAGATTAGGGAAAATTCATTATGGGTTGAAACGATAGACTTGAGCGATTTTATGGATTTTATATTAATCCGAGATTGCGGTTTGAAATTATATATAACCCTAAAATTTTAAACTGCGGATTGAAATGATAAATATCTGTATCACTTGACTCTGTGGTAGAGAATTATATACGGACACCGAATTGGTTAAATTTAACGATTAAAATCCTTAAATTTTTGAATCCTATTAGATGATAGTTTGAAATAAAATTTGATTTATGCAAATTGAATTATTATAAAAAAAATCCAAGTTTTGTGTTAAATTTGGAATTGATTTAAAGGAATTGTGCAAAGGAATTAAATTGAAATTTTAAAGTGACTTTAAAGTATAATTTAAATTTGTCGAAATTGAGGTATTAAAATTGTTTGAAAGACAATTTTGGAAAGATTGATTTTGGAGTAGCTTAAATTGGTATGTTAAACATGGATTGAAAGCAATATGGAATTTAATAGTTTATTTGGAATTCAATTGAAAGATTTGAAATTGGGCTTTATTGATTAGGAAATTTGAAATGGTCTAGAAATGTTGAAATTAAATGAATAGTAAAGTTGATATAAATTCCAAACTCATATTTGAATATAAACCGCTAAAATATATTATTTTAAATTTTCGAATTGATAAGATTTTCAAATCATTAAACTATTTTAACCTATATTAACTATATAAATTATTGTAACCTATTTTAAACCAATTTAATTTACTTTAACTAATTTAAACCATTTAATCTATTGTGAATCTAATTAATCTATATTTAAAGCTATTAAATCTATTTTAATTATATTTAATCTATCTTAAATCTATTTAACTATCTTAAATCAATTTAAAAATATCTACAATCTATATTAAATTATTTTAGAAGTTTTTAACTATTAAAATTTTTATTCAAACTATTTATAGCTATTTTAAAACTACTTATAACTATCTAGACTATCTTTCTAAATTTTGACTAAATAAAGTGGATGTGTTCATATTTTAAACCCTCGATTTTTAAGGTGAAATTGGTTAAATGATATTATAACCTAAGTTGGAATTTAAATTAAATATTTGATTTGAATATGAATTTTTGAAACGGGGGTTTAGCTATTTTGAAAATATGATTTTTGAAAGTGAAAGCGAATGTAATTTCGAAGGTAATATGGTTTTGAAACTGAATATGATACTTTGATATAAATGGTGAATTGACTTTTTGAAATATAAAAGAACCGTCTGGTGTGAAATAAGCGTTTAGTTGTTAAAGGGACCGAGATCAGATATTGTCATACTCTCTACCAATACTGAAAACCACTTTAACAACTGTGCATGTGGTGGAGATTCCAGAAATGAAGTAGAATGGTTTGGCAAACGATTCTATATGAGGTATTTACGTGACCCTGACTCCCGTGAGTCAGCTAGATGCGCCTAAAATCAAGAACCGCGTCGGGCCAAGTGAGTTCATTCCTCCTATCGAACACACTTCTTTGATACTATATTCTGACTTTGTGATTTGATTTGGTGGCCACCCTTGATTTTGATTTGGAGTGTGTTCCAAGGGGGCGGTATATGCTTTACAACAGTCTGGATCCGCAAATGGTATATCTACCATGCCATTTCCTCATGTGCCATAGCGCAAGCCCTATTGTGCCATTTACGAGTTTGGTTTGTACTATACCAATAGAGTGCCCTCTGATAGCCCGCTAGTTTACGAAGGAATTATGGTACTATATAGACTATGAGAATATATAAAAATGTGTTAAGGGAGATATGCGTAAGCCTTAATGCTATTTTAATACTTTTACTTTACTGTAGACATATTATAATTGTGTATTATACTACATAGTAGATAGTTTAACGGATCCTTAGGAGATGTGAATCCCGAACAACTCTTGAGTTACTACACTCATGATAGACACTGGATAGGAGATGTAAAACCCCGTAAACATCTCTGACGCCGTCACACTCATATTTATCTTTGATTTAACTTACATAAGATGTTTTAGTTCTGACTCGAGTGTTTTGTCTTTTCAATTCCCTCGGGTCAGCCTGAGCATTTTAGGATCTGAAGACCTTATTTCTGGAAGACGAAGACAAAGATTTATACTATTACTATTTATTATATTTATTCTACTACATCATGTTGTTCCACTGCATTTATGTATTTATTTCTAATTTATGTAACTCTGATTCTGTATTGTATTAGTATCATCAAATGTTCTGTAAACCGCTTCGTTAATTGTTAGGTGATTATTATATTTTGTCATTCCGCTGCGAGATTCTGTTTTGCTTTTTTTCCTTTTTATGTTTTTCTTATTTACCCAAACAACAATCTGCCCTATGTATGGTTTGAGTTTGACGTGTGTGTCTGCTTAAAACATCCAAAAAGGCAGTCGTTACAGTTAGTATCAGTGCTTTGGTTTAGTGATAACCTTAGCTTTGTGGGGTCTGACTCTTTATTAATAGAGTAGTAATACCCTAGAATGAGTTGCTGATTGTGTATATATATGAGAAAGCGTATTTGTTAGTGTTATGAAAGGTTTTTATATTGTGTAAATTTGCTCCATTTTGTATTTATAAATTCTGGTCAGCGCATAGGACCCTATGACATCGATAGGGATTTCTAAACACTTAATAGAGTAGACCGACACAGTATTTGTTTTGAATATAGGTAAATGAAATAATTTTATCTATCATATATTTTTGTATATATAATAATGATTTATAAATGATATATTTGGTTGTAATATATTTGTTGTTAGGTAGTGAAATTTATAAATATTGGTTGAAAAAAAGATCAGTAAATAAAATAAATATAAACTGAAAATTTTAGAACCGAAGTTCCGGATTTTTGAAAATTTCATTCGAATTATTTTGGAATATAATAATAATATTATTTAGATGTATTTTCTGAGATAAATATTTCAATATGATTTGAAAGAATTGTTTTAAAGAAATTTTAGAAAGAAACAAGTTATGTGCTCCCCACTCTGTCGCTGGAAAACAATTTCGGTAATGAGTGCACGCATCATCCACATTCATTTTCGAGTTTCGAGGTGGGAAGACTATTGTAGTAGTTAACTACACCTTTGTTTGATAAATAAACCTTGACTTTCATCTTTAAATATGATTTGATATATATATACACACATGTATATAAAGGTATGGTTATAAAAATTATTTTAAATGAATTGAAGTGGAATTCGACATTTAGTTCTTCAATTTCTATGAATTAGAGATTTCAATTATTGTAATGAAATGAAATTTTAAATATTTAATAACTGGAACTTCTAAATGAAAATAAGAAATTAAATGCTAAGTATAGATGAAATATACGAGGATATGATTCAAGTTCTGTAATCTGGAATTGTAACCTGGAAATAAAAGGATACAAAAATAAGAAATAGTCATTATTTAACCTTTATTTACTAAAACGAAATAAGATAACGTAACAACCCACATATTTATCGATTGTATATTTAAATATTTTATTTAAATATTTCATCATTCGTCGGATTTTAGTCCGTAAACCTACTTTTAGCAAACAGTCGAATTGGGACTCGAGACCCCTTCCATTGAGTTCAAAATGCTGTTTGCAACCTTTTTGAGTATAAACATTGATATGTTTGGAGCTAGCTAAATATTTGGCCATTTTCCACTTTGGGTTTGGGTTTGGGTTCAGCCCACTAGCTAACTTAATACCCCAAACTGAACCACTTCTCTTCATTCATTCTCTCTTCCTTATATTTTCTGTTCTAAAGAGAATAATAAGGGAAAAGAAAAAGAATTAAAATCCTAACCCCTAGTTTCCATTTGCAAATCAAGTTCTAGCTCCAAATTCAAAGAGAAGCATTGGTAAGTATCATCTCCTTCTTCTCCAACTCATTCTCTCTTTGATTTCTGAAAATTCCTAAACCTAATTTGGGAAATGTTTCTCTTTTAAGCTTAGATTCAAGCTTCTTGTGTTGAGATTGAAGTGTGGTCGATCTTCCCTTGTCTTCAAGCTTCTCATTCATTGTTTTTGGGTTCAAAGGTGAGATTTTTATCTCACATCTAAGACTATAATTATCTTTGGTTGTTAGGTATGAATTCCTAACACCTCTTCATGTGAATTTGCTCTTGATTTGGAATGGTTTTGTGAATATTCCAATTTTTGGGTTTTTATGTCAAATTTGTGTGAAAATCCTTTTATGGATGCTTGATCATGCTTTTGGTGATGCACTAAGGAGATATAGGGCCGAGTTGCCGATTGGCATAAACTCTTAGAGCTAATGTTCGTCCGGTTGCATTTGGAAGAGTTTTCTCTTCATTTGGATAGGATGAAAAATAACCCAGGCATGATTCAGTTGACTGAAATCTCTTTTCAGTCGACTGAATCTGGAACCCAAAAGTTTCCAAGCATGATTCAGTCGACTGAAATCTTTGTTCAGTCGTCTGAACCTAGAAACAGAATGTTTCCATGCATGATTCAGTCAACTGAAATCTCTGTTCAGTCAACTGAAATCTCTGTTCAGTCAACTGAAATCTCTGTTCAGTCAACTGAATTTGCTGTTTCAGCCCACTTTGCCTTTTGGGATTGAATTTCCAATTTGAATCAATTCGTGATGATCCTATTTGTTGTTATCATTTATTACGACTTTGATGACTTCTTTTTAGGGATTTTTGAATATCCATTTTGATGGATTCTTTATCGGTTTCTTTGGATTTGATTCACGTCTTTGTGTGTGGATTTTAATGATTGATTGTTTCTACAATCGTTTTTATGGTTTGTCACTTTAAAAATATAAAGGTTTTCAATGCAAGTAGTAAATATCAAAACTCTTTCATCAAAATGATTTCAACACTATTTTATTACAAAGTTCGTTTCTTAAACCGTTTTCCAATCTAGTAGTATATACAAACCTTTACCTTACACATATGAGAAATCTAATTAAGCGACTTAGTAAAACAAGTGGTATGAAACGCTTGCATTTACTTCGTCGGTTAATTCTTAGACTTGTTCGATTAAACCTCTTGTGACAAATTTTCTAGTGGAGATCTACAATTTGTTCGTAAATATTTAAGTTACGCTAGTGGTTATGGGACATGAAGCTGAACTCATATTTTACTAGCTTAGTGTAATTGACACCTTTTGATGATCGATGATGATCATTTTATGGTTTAGACTAGCAAATGTGCGATGTCTCTTTGTCCACGTGGAGGACTGTACCTCATTTTATTGAGCTTCGTCTCATTTCTTTATAGGCGAGCAACCCATGTACTTTTAATGTGTTTCGATTCATCTGATGTTCCTTTTGTACTACATTGATGTCTCGGCTTTTCGGTTCATTGGACGTACCGTTTGTACTGCGTCGATGTTATGAATTGTTTTGCGTTTTGATTCATCTGATGTACCGTTTGTACTACATCAATGTCTCGGCTTTTCGGTTCATTGGACGTACCGTTTATACTGCATCGATGTTCTGAATTGTTTTGTGTTTCGATTCATCTGATGTACCATTTGTACTACATCGATGTCTCGACTTTTTGGTTCATTAGACGTACCGTTTGTACTGCGTCGATATTCTGAATTGTTTTGTGTTTCGATTCATCTGATGTACCGTTTGTACTACATCGATGTCTCGGCTTTTCGATTCGTTGGATGTACCGTTTGTACTACATCGATGTCTCGGCTTTTCGATTCATTGGACGTACCGTTTGCACTGTGTCGATGTTCCGAATTGTTTGTGATACACGTGTTGGTGAGTCTTCATGCTCTCGCTTGGGATTGGCCATCCTTTTCTTGTGATTTCTGGATTTCTATTTATTGATTTCTGGAATTTATGTTTCACCAACTTTTACAATTGGCATTGATATGTATGTCATTTTTTGTGGCTTGGTGAATTAAATAAAGAGTATGACATTCCTTTTTTATCTTTGAGAAGATTCTTGTGATATTGATTAATCTCTTGTTGATTTTCAATTACATACTTATCACAGTATGGCATTATGGTTATTATACGTTTTTGTCATATCCTTATTCTATATCATTTCATCTAATATTTATAGCTAGACTGATCTGTTTATTATTTTCCTTTTAAATAATACTCGGGTCAGACTGAGATTTTGCAGGTACTTCTGCTTGACTCCTTATCGGACCATCATCTGACTTTTGGCTAACTACTTTAGATTAGTAGTTTTGTTGTATACATTTGAGATACGGACTCCTTGATGTATACTTATCCTTTTGTCTTACACCTGTATCTATTCTTTTGTAATATTGTGGATCTTGTTAGACCACTACTCTGATATACACTTTTATGTGTAATATTCATATCTATTTCCGCCTTTGTGATATGAATCGCCCGTGACTGATTTATGTTATATTTATTTCTATATTTGTTTCTGAAGATTATATATAGACACTGTGTAGTAGCTTTGAGTTTGTGGCGGTATGTCGGATTTCGCATGTTATATTTTATCTGGCATATCAGTGCTCGCACACGGATGGTCGCTCCTCAACAGCCTTATTCTCCGTGCTAGTTGACGGCATTACTCCATAGTGTCCTTGGCTAGCGTGGTTATAGAAGTGGGGCGTCACAGCTTGGTATCGGAGCCAAACTTCAAAACAGTGTAGAATAATCTTGCAAGGATCATCGTCCTAAGTCTTTCTTAGGAGTCGTGCTTTAGGATTTAATTCGAGTCTTCGTACCGATTCATCCTATTTTCTTTATGATTCCTTGTTTTATCTATCAAGATTGCTTGATATTTATTTTGAGAGTAACTTTTCTTCTTCTTTCTTTCTTAAAGAAGAGAAATGGTTAGATCAAATCGTCCCAGTGCCGGAAAATCTAGTGCTACTCCCCAGGATGGAGTATTTATGTCTGCCCAGTAGCTTCTTGATCTAGTAAAGAACGCTCAAGCAGCTAGACCCATTTCAAAGCCTACTCATCCTAGATCCGGTTTTGCACGCTTGTGTAGAGACTATACCGATTTGGGTGGAAGGCCATTCATAGGATACGAGAGTGTTATAGAAATTCAAGCCTGGCTCAAATCGTGCGATCGCATCTTTTCTCGCATGAACCTTATTGATCTACATCGAGTCCAAGTGGCTTCTAGCATGCTCCAAGAAAGAGCGTTAGATTGGTATGAGCTCTTGACTTCGGATTTATCGAAGTGGATCTTACTTGGGAGCAATTCCTGGAAATATTTGAATCAAAATTTGTGCCGGAGTTTGAAAAAGTAACTTTGGCCCGACGTTTTATTGACCTTGTTCAAGGTGAATCTTCTATGGCAGAATATGTCGCACCTTTTAAATCTCTTTCTAAATACGGGGTTGAATACATTAATACCCCATTGAAGAAAAATCGAAGATTCGTCTATGGCCTGAATAAGAATCTCAAAAAGCCTTTGCTTCTGAAACTAGAAATTTCTTTTGATCAGCTTATTGATATCGCTCTTCGACTTGAAGAGGCCGATAATGAGGGTGATGTTGAAGTTGTGGGTGCCCAATAGAACTTCAACAATAACATGAACATGCCTATCAAATTCAAAGGCCCCACTCCCAACAAGAAAGGGAAGCAACAAACTTCGGTTGCAAAGACTCCTACCTTTAGTCGAGGACACTGCTATAATTGTGGTTCCACAAACCATTATGCTAATAGGTGTCTGAAACCTCTCTTTTGTCGTTATTGCAAAAGTTCGGGTCATCTTTTAGGTACATGTCCCAAACTTCCAAGCAAGAGGGAAGGCAGGCTTAATGTTGTGCAAACGCCTAGTGACACTTCTCGTGGTCAAGGTACTTTCTATTCAATCCTTGATGACATTGTTTTATTTCGTGACCTTCTTATTGGAATTCTTTTTGATATGGGTCATCATTTTTATATCAAAAGAACTCGTTGATTCTTTTTCTTTAAAATATTTTGAGCTTGATGTCTTCGCTGAGAATTGCCATCCGAATAGTGGATTCGCAACGCTCAGTTTGTTTTGAAAAGATGTCGAAATTATTTTATGTGATTTTTCTTTCCGAGCCGATTTTTTTCTTAGGCTTCGGAATTGATTTTTTTTGGAAAGGATTGGCTTAATCATTGTGAAGCCCATATCCTATTTTCCGAGTGGACTATTCATCTTCGACATTTTCTATTCGTTAAGCAGATTTCTATTTTTTTTTCTTTTGTGATTTTGATTCCAATTTGATAGCATCATTTTATTCTTTAAGCCCTCATGATGAGAAAAGTGTTATTTCTCTCATTCATGTAGTTTGAAAAATTTTCGGTATTTTTGGAGTTTGTCTTAGGATCATCACCTAAGCAATATCTTGTGTGGTGTTAAGGTCTTTTCAGCTCGACCTTGCCACCGGTTTTCATTTGCTACGAGTTGCGGCAGTTAGCATTCCACTTACCGCATTCCACACTCGTTGTGATTCTTATGAATGAATTATTATGTCATTCAGTTTGCCGATCTTGTTTCATCCATTTTATAAATCGTGTATTCTATGAATATCTCGATAATTCCATTTTTGTATTTATTGTTTTTGGATGAAAATAGAAATTTAAAATTTTGCAAATCTTTTTCATAAGATTTATTTATAAGTACAATTGGATTTTGATCTTAAACGAGCAAGGAATATTCTCAAAACTTTTAAGAGATATTTTCATCATATAGAAGATGATTTTGTGATTGTATTGCCCGTTGAGTGCTTTAAGAATTCTGTTCGATGCGCTTGATCAATGTTATCGATAGAAATTCCCAAAACGATTTGATGAGACAATCAGACACGATATATTGTAAAATGTAAATTTTTCTAGAAAGATTTTTACATTGAGATAATTGTTATTTTAAATTTTTTAGCTTTTTGGGAAAGAAGATTATTTAAAAGAAATCTTTTTCGATACTCTTATTCTTGTGATTCTCGAAGGGAACCAAGACTTTATCTTTTGTATCGATGCTTATCGTATTGGTTTGAATGTCGTTCTCTTACAAAAGAGAATGTGCTATCATTTATGTTTCTAAATCATTAAAGCCTATCGAGACTAGATATGCCATTCATGATCTAGTGCTCGCGGCTATTGATTTCACTTTTAGAATTTGGCATCATCATTTTTGGATGAGAAATTTGTTCTCTACCCCGATCATAAATCTTTGGAATATTTATTTTCTCATAAGGAACTTAATGTTGGCTAGAGTTCCTTGCATCTTATGATCTTAATATTCTTTGTATACTCCCGGAAGGGAAATCATGTTGTCAATGCCCATAGTCGTAAGCAACAAGTGGTTGTCTTTTTGATGATGTCCGAATGGAATGATCTTTTACCAAGTTCATCGGACGTTTCGATGTACCTTGATTTATTGAGCTTCATCTCATTTCTTTTATGGGTTTGTGTCCGATGTTCTTTTATGGTGTTCGGTTCATTGGACGTACCGTTTTTGTACTGCGTCGGTGTTTCGAATTATTTGAGCTTCGGTTCATTGGACGTACCGTTTTTGTACTGCGTCGATGTTTCGAATTATTTGAGCTTTGGTTCATCTGGCGTATCGTCATTGTACTACGCCGTTGTTCCAAATTATTCGAGTTTCTAGTTTCTCGGGCGTACTGTTATTATACTACGTCGTTGCGTCGGCTCAATTTTCTGTTATTCATGACGTTTTCTCACGTCTTTCTGCTACGGAAATGCCTTAGGGATTCCCATTTTTATTCTTGAGCCTGGTGTTATTGAGTAAATTGAAGTTTCACCAGATTTGAATTATGAGCCACATTCCATTCGCATCATTGCTTCGGAGGTTGAGCGCCTTCGGAATAAAGATGTTCTTCTTGTGAAAGTTCAATGGTTCTCAGATCCTAAGGATTGCTCTTGGGAATCCTAGGAATTCATCGAGCGATCCCGTTCAGGCTTACTCTTTCATGCTCTTTACGGTGAACTTCCTATTTCAAATTTCTTTTGTGTCGATATGCTTTTATGGTTGTTTCTCTTTATTTTCTTCTTAAGTATTGCGAGGACGCAATTTCTTTAAGGAGGGGTGTCTGTAACAACCCGCATATTTATCGATTGTATATTTAAATATTTTATTTAAATATTTCATCATTCGTCGGATTTTAGTCCGAAAATCCACTTTTAGCAAACAATCGAATTGGGACTCGAGACCGCTTCCATTGAGTTCAAAATGCCGTTTGCAACCTTTTTGAGTATAAATATTGATATGTTTGGAGCTATCTAAAAATTTGACCTTTTTCACTTTGGGTTTGGGTTCAGCCCACTAGCCAACTTAATACCCCAAACTGAACCACTTCTCTTCATTCATTCCCTCTTCCTTATCTTTTCAGTTCTAAAGAGAATGATGGGCGAAAAGAATTAAAATCCTAAGCCCTAGTTTCCATTTGCAAATCAAGTTCTAGCTCTAAATTCAAAGAGAAGCATTGGTAAGTATCATCTCCTTCTTCTCCAACTCATTCTCTCTTTGATTTCAGAAAATTTCTAAACCTAATTTGGGAAATGTTTCTCTTTTAAGCTTAGATTCAAGCTTCTTATGTTGAGATTGAAGTGTGATCGAACTTCCCTTGTCTTCAAGCTTCTCATTCATTGTTTATGGGTTCAAAGATGAGATTTTTATCTCACATCTATGACTATAATCATCTTTGGTTATTAGGTATGAATTTCTAATACCTCTTCATGTGAATTTGCTCTTGATTTGGATTGGTTTTGTGAATTTGGGTTTTTAAGTCAAATTTGTGTGAAAATCCTTTTATGAATGTTTGATCATGCTTTTGGTGATGCATCGAGGAGCATATAGGGCCAGGTTGCCGATTGGCATAAACCCATAGAGCCAATGTTCGTCCAATTGCATTTTGGAAGAGTTTGCTCTTCATTTGGATAGGGTGAAAAACAACCCAAGCATGATTCAGTCGACTGAAATCTCTGTTCAGTCGACTGAATCTGGAACCTGAAAGTTTCCAGCATGATTCAGTCGACTGATATCTCTTTTCAATCGACTGAACCTGGAAACAGAATGTTTCCAGGCATGATTCAGTCAACTGAAATCTCTGTTCAGTCAACTGAAATCTCTGTTCAGTCAACTGAATTTTCTGTTTCAGCCCACTTTGCCTTTTGGGATTGAATTTCAAATTTGAATCGATTCATGATGATCCTATTTGTTGTTATCATTTATTACGACTTTGATGACTCCTTTTTAGGGATTTTTGAATATCCATTTCGATGGATTCTTTATCGGTTTCTTTGGATTTGATTCACGTCTTCGTATGTGGATTTTAATGATTGATTGTTTCTACAATCATTTTTACACTTTAAAAATATAAAGGTTTTCAATGCTAGTAGTAAATATCAAAACTTTTTCATCAAAATGATTTCAACGCTATTTTATTACAAAGCTTGTTTCTTAAACTGTTTTCCAATCTACTATACAAACCTTTACCTCACTCATATGAGAAATCTAATTAAATGACTTAGCAAAACAAGTGGTATGAAATGCTTGCGTTTACTTCATCGGTTAATTCTTAGACTTGTTCGATTGAATCCCTTATGACAAATTTTCTAGTGGAGATCTACAATTTGTTCGTAAATATTTAAGTTATGCTAGTGGTTATGGGACATGAAGCTAAACTCATATATTTACTAGCTTAGTGTAATTGACACTTCTTGATGATCGATGATGATTATTTTATGGTTTAGACAGCAAATGTGCGATGTCTCTTTGTCCACGTGGAGGACTGTACCTCATTTTATTGAGCTTCATCTCATTTGTTTATGGGCTAACGACCCATATACTTTTAATGTGTTTCGATTCATTTGATGTACCGTTTGTACTACATTGATGTCTCGGCTTTTCGGTTCATTGGACGTACCGTTTGTACCGCGTCGATGTTCTGAATTGTTTTGTGTTTCGATTCATCTGATGTACCGTTTGTACTACATCGATGTCTCGGCTTTTCGGTTCATTGGACGTACCGTTTGTACTGCGTCGATGTTCTGAATTGTTTTGTGTTTCGATTCATCTGACGTGCCATTTGTACTACATCGATGTCTCGGCTTTTCGGTTCATTGGACGTACCGTTTGTACGCGCGATGTTCTGAATTGTTTTGTGTTTCGATTCATCTGAGGTACCGTTTGTACTACATCGATGTCTCGGCTTTTCGATTCGTTGGATGTACCGTTTGTACTACATCGATGTTTCGGCTTTTCGATTCATTGGACGTAACGTTTGCACTGCGTCGATGTTCCGAATTGTTTGTGATACACGTGTTGGTGAGTTTTCATGCTCCCGCTTGGGATTTGCCATCCTTTTCTTGTGATTTCTGGATTTCTAATTATTGATTTTGGAATTTATGTTTCACCAACTTTTACAATTGGCATGGATATGTATGTCATTTTTTGTGGCTTGGTGAATTAAATAAAGAGTATGACATTCCCTTTTATCTTTGAGAAGATTCTTGTGATATTGATTAATCTCTTGTTGATTTTCAATTACATACTAATCACAGTATGGCATTATGGTTATTATATGTTTTTGTCATATCTCTTATTCTATATCATTTCATCTGATATTTATAGCTAGACTGATCCGTTTATTATTTTCTTTTTAAATAATACTCGGGTCAGACTGAGATTTTACAGGTACTTCTGCTTGACTCCTTATCGGACCATCATCTGACTTTTTGCTAACTACTTTAGATTAGTAGTTTTGTTGTATACATTTGAGATATGGACTCCTTGATGTATACTTATCCTTTTGTCTTACACCTGTATCTATTCTTTTGTGATATTGTGGATCTTGTTAGACCACTACTCTGATATACATTTTTATGTGTAATATTCATATCTATTTCCGCCTTTGTGATATGAATTGCCTGTGACTGATTTATGTTATGTTTATTTCTATGTTTGTTTCCGAAGATTATATATAGCCACTGTGTAGTAGCTTTGAGTTTGTGTCGGTATATCGGATTTCGCATGTTATATTTTATCTGGCATATCGGTGCTCGCACAAAGCAATTACATGGATGGTCGCTCCTCAACAGTCTTATTCTCCACGCTAGTTGACCGCATTACCCCGTAGTGTCCTTGGCTAGCGTGGGTATAGATGTGGGGCGTCATAGATAAGCTTATGTAACTTTCAATTACATTCTTAAAAAAAGAAATATAACTTACCAAGATATTAAAAGTTTAAAATGTTAAATAATTATATATAATAGAATATTATACAAGTAAAACATAAATAATGAAAGTGTTCACTTAACTACTTTATAAATAGGAATTTTGAATTCTTAATTGTAATAAACTTAAGTGATAATTGAAATACTATTAAATAAAATGAAATATAAAAGTGAGTACGATAAGTAAATAATTATAAACTTAAGTTAATGTTTGAGGCTATTTATAATTAAAGTAACTAATTAATTAAGCAATATTTAGTAAATGATAAAACTTCAAAAGTTGTTAAAGGGATTCCGAAAATAGATTTAATATTCAATGACATTATATAAGAAAATGAATGTAAATTTAAAAGTAAGAAATTTGAGAATGAATTTATGCACTAATGAATATTAATATCAAATGGAAACCAGATATATAAATTAATAAATGTAAAGTAAACTGAATTGAAATAACTTATGTAAGCATTGGTTGTTAAATAGTGAATTCGTTGGTTGTTATATACAACTGAATTGAAATAATGAATTCATTGTGTGTAGTACTTAAATAATGAATTCATTGGTTGTATATAACAACTGAATTGAAATAACTTATGTAAGCATTGAATTTAATGCAACAAAAAGAAATTTGCATTATATGAATAAATGAAAGATGAATTTTTGTAAGTAATGAATGAAAATAAATGAAATAAACACCGAATGAATGAATGGAAATAAAAATTTGTAAGAAATAATGTAAATTAAAAAGATAAATCATTGTATGAATGAAAAGGAAATTAAACAATTAAGGTTGTGAAATGAAATTAATAAGAATGAACTTGATTAATGCTTGGAGTCATTGTTTTTTTGGTTTATGGGTTGTTTGGGATGGGGTACTTCTAATTGTTTGGATGTACGAATAATTTGTTGAATTTTGTCTAAGACTGTTGAGTATATGGTATACTTAATAGTTTATTTGTCATTCTATAGGATTTAAAGGTTTCTAAACCCAAAAAAACCATTTGTTTTGCTTCCTATGAATGGATAACTGATTTCATGTGATGATTGTAGGCTTTTGGTCGTAAGTGATTGTTGTTGTGTTATATTGATTGTTGCTATTAAGTGAAACGACTTAAACACTTCACTTTTATTTAATTATTAACTACTTTGGATTATATAAATGAAATGTAGGTTATGGAAGCAATTGCTACTGCTTTTGGTTTCATAAAATAAGTGTTATTTGCCCGACAAATAGGTACGTTCTCGGATTACAGTTTTATAGTGATATTATTGGGCGAATTCTCACCACCGATCCAAGGCCCAACCGAACCAATTCATCACCGGACCGAGACCACCGGATAAATACCAAATCCCAACTCACCTACCACCGAACCATCTCCTTTCCATGTCCCTACCGAACCAACCAACTACCGAACCAAAGCCTCTCCAACTACTACCGAACCAACCAACTACCGGACCAAAGCCTCTCCAACTACTACCGAACCAACCAACTACCGGACCAAAGCCTCTCCAACTACTACCGAACCAACCAACTACCGGACCAAAGCCTCTCCAACCAACCACCAGACCAAAGCCTCTCCAACAACCACCGGACCAACCATCACCGAACCAACCACTACCAGACCAAGACATGGCCGAACCAACACGCCAGGCCAAATTGCATCAGCGCAGGCCCACTAGCAGCTATATAGATCCAAGCCCCAATCTCACTCTATAAATAGAGAGGCGGGGTACAACAATGGCAGACAAGTTTGAGAGCTCAAGCACGGATAGAACTTTCAAACAACTTTCATGTACTTGTAATCAAAGCTTTTTACTTGTAATCAGATCAGTAAAGGAGAATAACATATAAAGTGGACGTAGGCACATTCTGGCCGAACCACTATAAATCTGTGTATCTGTTACAGTTTGGTCCCTGCTTTTTACCTATTTGCGTAAATCACCCAAATCGCTAAGAACGACATAAAATCGACTAAATTATACGACTTGGAGGTGTTTGCCCAATTTTTGTGCAAACATTTTTGGTGCTTTCACTAAGAGCTCGAGCTAGAAGCTTCAGCTTCTTCCACTAAACCTTCTTCCCAACAGCATCGCTCATTGCTTGGAAAACATGCCTCCCAGGCAGAGGAAAGATGCTGGCAAAGGAAAGAACATCGCAACTAGCATTATCCCAGATCCAGTGATCAGAGATCAAGAGAACCGTCCTATTCCAACAGCAAATGGAAATCAGGAAAATCCGACAGCCCCAGCTACGGAACAACCAATTACTAAGGCAGATTTGGACAGGGTTGTGGCTGAAGTAACTAACCGCTTCGCATCTCAACAAGAAGCCTTGGTGGACCAACTCATGTCACGCTTAAGGGATGCTGAAGAATCCAACCGCAACACCGAATCATGGGGTGAGTCCCAGTCTGGAGGATCTGGGAGGCGACAAAGATCTTTCTTCTTCGAAGAGGCTAACAACAGAAACAACAATGGTAGGAGCCGAACCCAGACTTAGCCCAAACTCCGACCCGAGGAAACACTTGGAACCGAACCCCATGGGGGAGGTACCAGACAGGGGTCGGATATGGCTGAGCCCGTCATGCTACCTAACCATGGGAACACCAGTGGATGGGGCCGAGCTGGAGTCCAGCCCGAAGTTGGACCCGAGGGAATGCGTATAGCAGAGCCCAACAGGGGAAGATCGAGGCAAGGGCCAACTGTGGTGACCCCGGCATGCTCCCAAAAGACCGCCACCGGAAAATGTTAGGAGTAATAGACGATATCATCCCTACAGGTCATCTGGATGGAATCAATCCCGTAGAGAAGAACCAAACTCATTTCTATCCGCTCCAAGTTCTGATAAAAGGATGGCGCGGTTGTTCAGAGAGTGCGTCCAACGGGACCAATGGGATCGGGGGATAAGCGCTAGGGTAACCAGCCCCTTCACCCGCAATATCGAAACTTCCATCACCCCCCGAGAATGGTAAATGCCAACAATGGAACCTTACAAGGGAACCTCTGACCCCGTTGTACACTTGCGTAGATACATACAGCATATGCTCATGAGCGGAGCAGCAAAGGGAGTGTTGTGTAAATGCTTCCCACTATGCTTGGCAGATCTAGCTACCTCCTGGTTCTACCATCTACCCCAAGGATCCATCAGCTCATGGGAAATGCTGAAAGAAAAGTTCATCAGCCAATTCCGCATTCATGTGGAACAACCCAAGGACGCTTATTCCTTATCCAATATCAAACAAAAGCCCGGAGAGACAGTGCAACAATATCTAACCCGATTCAATGCCGCAGCGGCCGCAGTCCAGGATGCCGATGAGAAACTTATACTAATGGCCCTCTGCAGTGGTGTGCATCCGGATACTAAATTTGCTAGAAGACTAACGAAAGAAAAACCAGCTACCTTACCCGATTTCTTCCATGAAGCCGGAAAATATATGAGACTTGAAGACGCTGCCATTGAAAGGCAGACAGGGCAACAAACTAAGGGAGCTCATGGCAACACACCCGCAGTAGCAAAGGACGTTCGAAGAAATGACTCCAGAGATAGTGCTGGGGGCAAGAAGGGAGAAAAGCGTTTATATAGGCCAGGATCGAGATTTGACTCTTACACTCCTTTGAATGAAACAATCGAAAACATCTTCTTGGCCACCCAAGACGAAGTTAGATACAAGCGCCCCCCACACAAGAAGGAATCAGATAACGCAGTTAAGTCTGGAAAGTTCTACCGCTTCCACGAATCCCATGGGCATGACACAAATGGATGCCATCACCTTCGGGACTTGATTGAAGAACACATCAGAAGGAAGTGGCTGGAGCGCTATGTGAAAGGTCAGAACAGGACTTCAACTCCTGCCAATGAGAACCCAGGGCTACCCTTCCCAGAAGTAGGCAGAGGAAATCGCAACACCAGCGGCTCTAGTCAAGAGAAGATAGTGGTCCATACCATATCAGGAGGACCACACATCGCCGACAGAAGCTGGGCAGAGATGGAAAGATACGGTAAGTCACTTAGAAACGATAAAGTCTACGTTAATTCTGTTATGGAAGAACGCCACCCGAAACAGAAAGAGAATGATGACATCACATTCAGTAGGTGTGATCTAGAGGGAAGGCAGTACACTCACATGGATCCTATGGTCATCTCTGCCTGGTTCGGTCCAGCCAAAGTTTTCCGAATTCTAGTAGACACTGGTAGCTCAGTAAATATCCTATTTAAGCATGCTTTCGACATGTCAATGAAAGATGTGTCTCCCTGCAACAAACCACTACACGGTTTCACGGGGGATGCTAAGATGCCCCACGGGCAACTGGACCTCTTTGTCGAAATAGAAAGTCATCCCCGCTCCGTTGTGCAGAAACAAACATTTGTGCTGATAGAAAACCACTCAGCCTACAACGCCTTTTTAGGAAGACCAGCCTTGTCTGACTTCCAAGTTGTCTTGGCCCCATGGTGCCAAAAGATGAAATTTCCAACAGTGACGCAGCAGATAATACGAAAATTAGATGGAACAGTGAAAGTAGCAATCGGTGGATTGAGAAATACTGAAAGGCCCAAATTCGTTGATCCGAAGATACCGAATTCTAGCTATCTCTGACACGTTGATCGCGCACGATACCGTGAAAAGAGATCTACAATTCTTCGAGCGTTGATCAAGCGCACTTGATTCCGCGAATTGGCTTCAACGAACGTTGATTCGAGCGCACTCGAATACCGTAAGTGGAGATAGGAGATCACACTCAACTACCAATTTAATGAAAGCACAAAGCTAACAAAAAAGAGTTTATTCCAAAATCAACAACCACTTACAACTGACCCGTCCATGCCTATTTATAGCATTTACAACACCAGACCCTTAGGTTGTCAGGCGACCTACGACTTAACCAAGGTCGTTAGCGACCTAACTACTTACAACACAACACTGGTACGCGACTTACAGTAGTCCACGACCTAACAACACGCGACTCAACGACATAACACTTGGCTGACCTACGACCTTCAATTCAAACGACTTAAGTAACACACACGAGTTAACAAACACAATGACTCACACGCGACTTACGACCTAACTACATGACCCAAAACTCACGACTTAACATGGACAACACAACCGAATACAACATATATTTACAAACTCGGACGACTTATGACTCAAACATGGAGCGACCTTAAAACATACGACAACAGCGACTCAAGAACAACTTCAGGAAATCTTCATACGACCTAGTCCTTCGCGACTTAAGGAATGTAGCGACTTAAGGAGATTGGATGCGGCATAACATTGAGCGGCCTAACATAAGTCGTAACTCGTTCCTGCGACCTACCTTAGGTCGTAGCTCGTTGGCTCTAGGTCGCGACTTATCATAGGTCGCTGGACCACTCTTTCTTGCATAACTCGTCACTCCGTTAGGTCGTAAGCGACCTAAGGTTCTTCACTAGGTCGTGAGTGACCTATTGGAATGCTTAACCCGATATCCCATAACTCGCTATGTTGTTGGAACGCCTTAATGCTTAAACCGCTGACTCGCGAGCGACCTTCCTTGGGTCGTGGCTCTTTAACTCGGAGTTTGGTAAGTTGCTGGTGACTTAAGGCGGAGTGAATTATGGAAAACGACCTAGTTTCCAATTGGGCTGCATCATCCTCCCCCGGTGGAGAAAAATTCGTCCTCGAATTTAAAAGTTCTTCCCCATTAGATTGTTCATCTCCATAATAAGGTTTAAGGTGTTTAATATTAAACACGTCAGAAGTTTACACATCCTCCGGCAGCTCCAACCTATAAGCGTTTTCATTGATCCGTTTCACAATCTTTACAGGACCAATCTTTCGAGCTTTAAGTTTATTATATGCTCCTACTGGAAAACGATCCTTTGTTAGTACAGCATATACTAAATCTCCTTCATTAAATTCAACACTTCTTCGCTTCAAATCCACAGATCGTTTATACTTCTCATTCGACTTTTCCAATCGTTCTTGAACGATTCTTTGACATTCTGTCAAACCATCAACAAAATCAGCAGCTCGTTTAACTATCTCCTTCGGTTGCGGCACTATCGTTAAATCCAATGGCCCCTTTGGCAAGCTTGAATATACAATCTGAAATGGACTAAACCCTTTACTTCGGTTAACTGCATGATTATGAGCAAATTCCGCTTGACATAACTTCACATCCCAGCTCTTCAGATTATCTTTCACAAGGCATCGTAATAAATTTCCCAACGATCTATTCACCACCTCTGTTTGCCCATCTGTTTGCGGATGATAAGCGCTACTAAAATTCAGCTTTGTTCCCACCATCTTCCACAAACTCAGCCAAAAATGACTCAGAAATCTAGTATCCCTGTCTGAAACTATAGATTCTGGTAAACCATGCAAGCGATAGATCTCTCTAAAGAACAATTGTGCCACATGAACTGCATCTGCCGTCTTCTTACAAGCAACAAAATGTACCATCTTCGAGAAACGATCCACCACAACATATATCGAGTCATTTCCCCTCTGAGTCCTCGGTAAACCCAACATGAAATCCATGCTTATATCTACCCACGGCTTTGTAGGAACAGGTAAAGGCATATACAACCCTGCATTTGTAGCTGTCCCTTTCGAAACTTGACAAACATGACATCTCTCCACAAATCTCTCAACTTCCCGCCTCATCGATGGCCAAAAATAAGACTGAGAAATCAAATGCAATGTGCGATCTCTACCCACATGGCCTTCTTCGTGTAACTCCTTTACAATCTTCATTCGCAAGCTTCCTTCTAGTATGCATAATTGATTCCCCTTGAATAAGAATCCATCCATCAACACAAATTCATCAGTACGCCCCTCCTTGGCTTTTTCAACAAACTTCGTAAAGTAAGGATCTTCTTCAATCAACTCTGGCAATAATTCGAATCCTGTCACTTCAACCTTCAACGTTGTCAACAAATGATTCCTCCTGCTCAAAGCATCCGCTACACGATTTGCCACCCCTGACTTGTGTTTTACAACGAAAGTAAATTGTTGTAGATATGCTATCCATGAAGCGTGTCTCGCTGAAACCTTGTCCTGCCCTTGTAGATGTTTCAATGCCTCATGATCGGTATAAAGAACAAACTCTTTCTGAAACAAGTAATGTTGCCAGTGCTTCACAGCTTGAACAATCGCGTAAAACTCTACGTCATAAGTGCTATATCTCAACTTGGCTCCCGACAACTTCTCACTGAAATAAGCAACTGGTCTTCCATTCTGGCTCAATACTCCACCAATTCCCACTTTCGAAGCATCAGTATGCAATTCAAATAACAACTGAAAGTTCGGCAGTACCAGAATTGGTGCTGTCGTCAAGAGTGTCTTGATCTTCTCAAAGGCAACCCTTGCTTCCTCTGACCATACAAACTTCTTTCCTTCCATGCAATCGGTTACAGGTGCCATCACACTGCTAAAGTGTGGAATGAATCTTCGATAAAAAGACACCAACCATGAAAACTTCTCACTTCAGTAATTGTCTTCGGTTGTGGCCAACTCCTGACAGCTTCCACTTTATTTTCATCTACTTGAATACCTTCCTTTGACAGAACATACCCCAGAAATAAAACACTGTCCCTCATAAACACACACTTCTTTGTTGCTGCATAAAACTGCTCTTGTCATAGAATCAACAACACTTCTCGCAAGTGCTGGATGTGTTCTTCCGTACTCCCACTATAAATCAAAATATCATCAAAGTAAACAACCACGAACATCCCAACAAATGGTCTAAAAATCTGGTTCATCACTCTCATGAAAGTACTAGGAGCATTTGACAAGCCAAATGGCATAACAAACATTTGTGCTGATAGAAAACCACTCAGCCTACAACGTCTTTTTAGGAAGACCAGCCTTGTCTGACTTCCAAGTTGTCTTGGCCCCATGGTGTCAAAAGATGAAATTTCCAACAGTGACGCGATAATACGAAAATTAGATGGAACGGTGAAAGTAGCAATCGGTGGATTGAGAAATACTAAAAGGCCCAAATTCGTTGATCCGAAAATACCGAATTCCAGCTATCTTTGACACGTTGATCGTGCACGATACCGTGAAAAGAGATCTACGATTCTTCGAGCGTTGATCAAGCGCACTTGATTCCACGAATTGGCTTCAATGAACGTTGATTCGAGCGCACTCGAATACCGTAAGTGGAGATAGGAGATCACACTCAACTACCAATTTAATGAAAGCACAAAGCTAACAAAAAAAGAGTTTATTCCAAAATCAACAACCACTTACAACTGACCCGTCCATGCCTATTTATAGCATTTACAACACCAGACCCTTAGGTCGTCAGGCGACCTACGACTTAACCAAGGTCGTTAGCGACCTAACTACTTACAACAAAACACTGGTACGCGACTTACAGTAGTCCGCGACCTAACAACACGCGACTCAACGACATAACACTTGGCCGACCTACGACCTTCAATTCAAATGACTTAAGTAACACACACGAGTTAACAAACACAATGACTCACGCGCGACTTATGACCTAACTACATGACCCAAAACTCACAACTTAACATGGACAACGTAGCCAAGTGCAACATATATTTACAAATTCGGATGACTTATGACTCAAACATGGAGCAACCTTAAAACATACGGCAGCAGCGACTCAAGAACAGCTACAGGAAATCTTCATACGACCTAGTCCTTCGCGACTTAAGGAATGTAGCGACTTAAGGAGATTGGATGCGGCATAACATTGAGCGGCCTAACATAAGTCGTAACTCGTTCCTGCGACCTACCTTAGGTCGTAGCTCGTTGGCTCTAGGTCGCGACTTATCATAGGTCGCTGGACCACTCTTTCTTGCATAACTCTTCACTCCGTTAGGTCGTAAGCGACCTAAGGTTTCTTCACTAGGTCGTGAGTGACCTATTGGAATGCTTAACCCGATATCCCATAACTCGCTATGTTGTTGGAACGCCTTAATGCTTAAACCGCTGACTCGCGAGCGACCTTCCTTGGGTCGTGGCTCTTTAACTCGGAGTTTGGTAAGTCGCTGGCGACTTAAGGCGGAGTGAATTATGGAAAACGACCTAGTTTCCAGCTGGGATGCATCAAACAGACAATGGAATAGGGGAGGTAGAGGGAGATCAAGAAACTGCTCGAGACTGCTATGTAACTGAACTTCGCAATAACCGCAGAAGGGATAAAGGGAAGAATGCAGAGACTACTCTCTGCATGAAAATCTTGGAAGCATAGCAACTAAAGAGAGCCCCTCCTCTTCGATATACCAGTGATCCTTTCAACGAATTAGACCCCAGGGACAAAGAGGAGGAGGCCATCGCCGAGCCTGCAGAGGCTATGGAGTTTGTGTCTGTAGACAAATATGACTCAAGTAGACTATTGAAAATCAGATCTCAACTAAGAACAGAATTGAGGGATCAACTCATTGATTTTCTCCACCACAACCTGGATGTATTTGCATGGATGCACGCTGACATGACTGGAATCTCCCCAGACATGGCATGCCACGTGCTAAACATCGATCCTACCAAGGCGCCAGTAAAGCAGAAAAAGAGAAGCATGGGGGCAGAACGATCAGCAGCCCTCGATGAAGAAGTAAAGAACATGCTTGCCAATAACTTCATACGAGAAGCCATCTACCCATAGTGGATCGCTAACCCGGTACTAGTAAAGAAGGCTAATGGGAAGTGGCGAACATGCATTAACTTCTCCAACTTAAATGACGCTTGCCCAAAGGATTGCTTCCCACGCCCTCGGATCGATCAGCTTGTGGACAGCACAACCGGGTACGAACTCTTATATTTTATGGATGCATACTCAGGATATAACCAAATTCCTGTGCACGCCCCCGATCAAGACCACACTAGTTTCATCACTGACCGGGGATTGTACTGCTATAGAGTAATACCTTTTGGACTTAAAAACGCCGGATCTACTTATCAGCGCCTCGTCAACAAGATGTTTGCGGAACTAATAGGACGAACCATGAAAGTTTATGTGGACGACATGCTAGTAAAGTCAGGAAAAGCCAACGATCACGTAAGCCACCTGGACGAGATGTTTCAAGTACTTCGTCGATATGGAATGAAGCTGAATCCTCTAAAGTGCTCCTTCGGAGTATCATCGGGAAAGTTCTTAGGATTCATCGTCCATGCCAGGGGAGTTGAAGCGAACCCTGAACAAGTCCGGGCTCTAAAAGAAATCAGGATACCTTCCACTCAAAGCGAAATGCAAAGCCTAAATGGGAAAGTGGCCGCCTTAACCAGATTCATCTCTAAAGCAACTGACAAGTGTGTCCCCTTCTTCGAAGCTATAAAGAAAGACAAGGGAAAGTTCGAATGGGCTGACGAATGCGTAACAGCCTTCCACAACCTAATCGAACACCTCCAGAGACCACCAGTACTCTCAACTCCAAATGAAGGCGAAGAGTTATACCTATACCTTGCTGTGTCATCTCATGCTCTAAGCGCCGCTTTGGTTAGAGAGGACAACCGCGCGCAGCGGCCAGTATACTTTGTAAGCAAGAGGTTCACGGGGGCAAAAGCCAGATATCCTAAACTTGAGAAGTTAACATATTTTTACTGATCACATCACGGAAATTGCGACACTATTTCCAATCCCATTCCATCAGAGTTCTAACCGATCAACCGCTAAGGCAGGTACTCCATCGTCCCGACACCTCTGGGCGACTGCTTAAATGGTGCATCGAGCTAAGTCAATATGATATCACCTACCATCCTCGCACCGCCATCAAGGGACAAGCCATGGTCGACTTCATTGCCGAATTCACTACCAACGAAGGTAAGGAGCCATTTGAAATAGCAGAAGACATCAAGTGGAATCTCTTTGTAGATGGAGCATCAAACGAACAAGGCTCGGGGGCAGGTATTGTAATAATCACTCCTAGGGGAAGGAAGCTACACTATGCTCTAAGGTTGGAATTCACTGCCACCAACAACGATGCAGAATACGAAGCAGTGATAGCCGGATTAGAACTTGCCTTAGAAATTGGAGTCATCTCTTTATGTCTACATAGTGATTCTCAACTTATTGTAAATCAAATACTAGGAGAATTTCAGACCCGAGGAGAACGACTCGCAGCATATCTGAAAAAGACCAAGCTGCTACTCAATCAATTGGATCACTATTTAATCAAACACATTCCTCGAGAAGAGAACCAAGAGGCCGACGAACTGGCAAAGCAAGCTAGCATGAAAAACGGAACCGTTTCCGGGACAATTGCCATCTCAAAGCAACTAGCCCCGAGCTTCGAGCAAGTGAATCTGATAGCTGCAATCGAAGAGGAAACTTGGGTGACTCCCATCCGAAAATACTTACAAGAAGGCACACTGCCTGACAAGCGTAACGAAGTTAAGAAAATCTTGAGGAAAGCTTCTCGCTACACAATACAAGAAGGCATCCTCTATCGACGTGGCTTCTCTAACCCCTTATTAAAGTGTGTCGCTGGAAGGGAAGCCAAGGAAATCTTATCCAACATCCATCAAGGGAGCTGCGGAGATCACACTGGTGGGCAAACTCTGGCAAAGAAGATACTCCGATGTGGATATTACTGGCCCACCTTAAACAAAGATGCCGTAGAGTTCGTCAAAAGATGTGACAGATGTCAGAAATTTGCTAAGATTCCTCGACTACCAACAAGTGAGATTACTCAAATGACCAGCCCTTGGCCCTTTGCAGTATGAGGAATTGACTTGATTGGCGAACTGCCGATGGGCCGAGGCGGAGCAAAATATGATATAGTGGCAGTCGACTATTTCACCAAATGGGTGGAAGCGGAACCTCTGAATAAAATATCTTCGGCAAAAGTTATTAATTTCTTGATCGAAAAACGTTCTATGCAGGTACGGGGTTCCACTCAAAATCATATCGGACAATGGACTTTAATTTGACAGCGAGGAATTCACCGAGTAGTGCCAAGAGCACGGAATTCACAAAAGCTTCTCATCTGTAGCTTATCACCAGGCAAACGAACAAGTCGAAGCTGTCAACAAAATTCTCAAAACTCTAATCAAGAAGAAACTTGAAAAGTCAAAAGGCGCTTGGGTGGATGAACTTCCTATGGCACTTTGGGCCTATCGCACATCTTACAGAACATCAACAGGGCATAATCCTTTCTCTTTGGCATACAGATCAGAGGCCATGCTCCCAGTTGAAACTGTAGTGCCTTCCCACCATAGGATCTACTACAACCCAGAAGAGAACGAAGAACTCCTCCACATGTCTTTGGATCTAATTGAAGATAGAATAAACGATGCAGCACTCAAAGCGGCAGATCACAAGCAAAAGGTGGCAGCGCAATACAACTCCAAAGTCAAGCACCGCAGCTTACAAGAAGGAGATCTTGTCCTTAAGCGGATCTTCCCACGCCCCGGAGCGCTAGATCCAATCTAGGACGGACCCTATGTAATTCATAAAGATCTCCACAACGGAGCTTATATTTTGTCAACAGTGGACGGAGAGGTGTTCCAGAGGGCATGGAACATCCAACACCTTCGTCGTTACTTTTCTTAACTTGTAGTGCCCATATGATGTGAATTAACAAAGAGAATCAGTGGACGTAGGCATTTTCGTGCCGAACCACTTTAAAAATCTTGTCTCTTTTTAACTTGTTCCTTTATATCTTGGCTGCTTGTTAAGCTTTATCCTTTTCTGTTGAACGAAATCCTGTGTAACGACATTTCCATTCTGGGCACTTCACGGCACAACCTCACCTGGACAAGACCTAACAAGTATTATACGAATCTATGCCCTCGCCAATGAGACACTTTTTCTCCAGCATCCCTCTGCTGCGGGTTAACTCATTGCTCGCGACGGCCCTCAAAGCCAACTGTAATGAGCCGATTATAAACCACCGAGGAGGCCGAATATAGCCTAGGAAGCTCATTACGGCGTTCGGCTCGCCGACAACCGTGAACCGATTATAAGCCCCAACATAAGGTGTGGCCAGCCAGGGGCAGTTCACAGTTGACGATCGACACCCGCGCTAGCCGGCCACGGTAAATCGAATAATACCCACGATTACGGGCCATAATGGCCCGGGTAGTTACCGTGCGCGATCTCGGCTCCGATGTGTCTTAAGTGCGGCTGTGATAAAAAAAGAAAACTCCCTGTAGAGGCGTAAGATGGGTGACAAATGTCTCCAAGACCCACAGCTAGGGAAGGTGACTACAAAACCCATTTGCCACGAACTTAAGCACATCGAAGGCCTTCCGTGATTGGAAGTTTTACTATTTCTTATATTTCCATTTTATTTATAAAAGCTTTCCTCCTATCCTCTATAACGATCACTAAAGTATAGGACACAAAATAGGAGACACTCGCTAATGGGAATAAGAACTCACAGCTGGATGGCAGGTCATTCAGCTGCATTCCATATTCGATTACATAAGGCATTCAAAGCTACCGTCTACAGCTAAAACTTGAAGGGCGGTATTTTCTTCTCTTGTACATAAATATGTAACTATAATTTATTCGCACATCACACTAACATTGCAAGACATGAAATTATATTTTAAGCAAGAACTTAGCGTCAAACACAATTGAATCACTAACACATGCACAACTATTTTATGCAACACATCAAAATAACGACAGCATTCAAACATAACAAAATCAGCTTATGTTATAAAGTTACATGCCAAAAATCAAGTTGTTCGTTACATAATTACAGCCTGAAAATTACATTAATGTTTTAAGACTAACATAGACATCAATGTCAAGTAAGCTAAAAAATGTCCATATCAAGCCAAGGAGCCTACTGCATTGGGGCTTCGCCTCTATCCTACTGGCCCTCCGAAGTCTACTTAACCGCCGGATCAGAGCTCCCAGCATGCTGACCAGAGGTAGTTGGCGCTTCGGAGGTCCCGCCTGTCCAATTCAGGAGAAGAATTCATTGAATAAACAATAAAAAACCAAGCTATGAAAAGGCTAAAAGGGAAGACTTACCAGCACCTGTTCCTTGATCATCATCCCCCAACTGCACACCTACCTCCTCAACAGCGAGCAGCCGCATGCCCTCCTTCACCGCCAATTTCTCCTCCTTAGTGAATTGGGCTGCAACCACATCCATTCTGAAGGCCATGCTACCCTCCTTGTCCGCATCAGCCTTGGCCTCCTCCAGAGCCCAGAGATAAATCCTGGCCATGATCCGGGGATAATCATCCATCCAGGATAAGTTGCCCTGCTTCCAAGTACAGAAATACATATCCTGGAGCATCTCATCCATCAACCCCTCGTTCTCCTCAAACTCCCTCATTCGGACCTCGGAAGCCAACAGCTTTGCAACGGCAGCATCCCTCTCCGATCGGTAGCGCGAGCGGTCAGCCTGAAGGGATTTCCTCATCGCCTCCATCTCTTCCTTCAGCTTGGCTTGAGCAAGCTCCGCGGCGTCAAGCTTCCCAGATAACTCCTCTACCCGCTCAAGATCCGCTTTCCGAACCTCATCCACCGTTGCAATGGCCATATCGATCCGTTCCTTGCAGATGGCCTCCATTTTCCGCAGCTCGGCTCTGCTAGCCTCTTCCATGGTTTTCTTTAGCCGTCTGGAGGCAGCCTCGTGCTGAGAGATCTGGATGGCCTGATCGGTAAGTTGCTTGGCCTGGTCGGCAACCACTAACCACAATCTTATGTTGGCACTCCCAATTTCCTCCCCAGCCTTGACCAGTCGGGCATGATGCCCCATAAACTTCCTAGTCTCCTCGACAACTCGGTCAATATTTTCCTTAGCTTCATCCCCTATAGTTACAATCCGAGTAGTAAGCAAATCAAGGTCCAGAGACTTGGCCTCATCAAGCACCCTTATCATAGGGTTGCGAGGGAGAAGGTGGTCACCGGTAACCTCGTCAAAGGAAATATCATGAGAACCCAGATTCAGATCTGGATGACCCGCGAATGGATTATGAGCCAAGCCGGGACGATCAATCTGAGTAACGGTAGGATTCTCAGACGGATGCAAAGAGGGTATGAACTCAGTATCCTCCCCCGTGATATCATGAATAGGCTGGGTTGGGGGCTGAGGACCAGGTGAAGGTTCTAATGAGGAGCGACTCCTCTTTTTCTTTCGAATATCCTCTTCAATAACTCCGAGAAGAGGACGGTAGCCGACTACGTCCCCGTAACGGTTAGTCGGAAGCTTTGGTTTAGCGGAAGCTTTGAGGAGTTTGAATTGTTCGAGACGTTGCCGAATGTCTGATGTCTAGGCCACCTTACCCGTTCCTGGAATAAAAACCAAGTGTTACAAGCATGCACGGGACTATAATCCAAGAAACATGTGGAGTTAAAAGAGGAGTCAAAAATTCACCTTGAATCGCCGGAGTTGCCCTAGCTGAAATGATCTTGGAAGATGGATCAGCACCAGTCCCGGCCTTATCAGTTTTCTTTGGCTTCTCCACCAAGGCCGATCCTTCCTCCAACCCCTCAAAAGCCTGGCGGAAAGCATCATCTGTCCACTCTTGAATCTCTCCTGCTTGCCCAGAAGACAAAGCCCCGGCGCCATCACCGCTCTGTCCTTCGCCACCATCACCACCATCACCTTCTCCATCACCTCCGCTCTCCTCCTCGCCTCTTTCCTCCTCTACATTTTCCTCCTAACCGGAACATCTGGGCATGTGCTAGGGGAGGGTCCATCGGATTTCTTGAGCTTCTCCCCCCCGGCGACTGGAGGTATCGAGAAGGGTTTCCTCTTGCTACTCTTCGACGTGGCCCCTCCTTTAGCTTTGACAGCCCTCTCCTCAGCTGTGTCTCTCTGCTTGACCATAGACTGACGTGGTAGAATTAAGTTGTGCTGCAGAAGAGTAGCATTCCTGATCAGGTAAGAAGCTGACCTCTCCCTTCCCGAAATGGCTTCCATCTCCGCAGCCATCTGAACCAGGCGATCGTTCTCCACGACCGCAAAGCCACCTGTCGCTAGCAAGAAATAAAAACACATAAGGAGAAGCATTGCAGTTAGAACGGAAATTATAAATAAGCTTCAACTTACAGTCGGAGGTGAAGCGACGGATAGAAACAGAGTCATCCGTAACGAAAAACCATTCTTTCTTGAAAATGTTGAACTTCGAATATAAGTCCAGGGCCGGCTTGAAGGACATGGTTGATTCCAAGCTGATGTATGGAGACCCCTTCTTATAGCCCCTCAAGTTGTACAAATACCGGATCTCCCGGTTGGAAGGGGGACGCCCGTATTTTCTCTGGAAAATGATGAATAGACTCACCAAGATAGCATAAGAATTGGGCTGAAGCTGGAAATGGGCCACCTTCAAATAGGTAATGAAGCTGACTATCCAAGCATTGATCAGGGGAATGGCCCCGCACATGCAATGGTACCTACTATAAGCGAGATATCCTTCAGGGGGGTCATACGGCATAACCCCATTCCCTGGCAGCACTATGTGTTCTCTGTCAATCCCGAAAGAACGAGATATAACATCAAGTTGTTCCTCTTTAAGGGAGCTAGGAAAGCAGTCAGGTGGCGAGTTCAGGAGCTCCTGGGATCCGTACCCATCTACTATTGATCTCAGGTGAGGTCCATGACGTCCCGATCCTGACTGAGCTGGGGGCACTATGGAGGACTCTTCTCTGTCCATGGATTTCTTCTTATCTGATCGAGTTTCTACTTTACGAGACATTTATCTGCAAACACAAAAAGTGCGTCGTTAGAATGAGGGAAGTGAACAAGAAAGTGTGTACAGTCTAGAATTTCATTTGTACTTCAAAACATAAAAGAACATTCGGCAAACCAAGGCAAAAGGCCATTCGGCCTTATACTCCCCAAGTTCATCCGGTAATTCAAATGTTTAAGTTCATTCGGTATTCGAACTCCCCTATCCCATTCGGTAGTCCAGCCATAAAAGTTCATTCGGCAGAAGAAAACTCACCTTGTTCGGCAGTTAAATGTGGTTCGGTACTCGGTTGATTCGGCTGTTTCGAACAGTCAAGTTTGCTTCGACACTCAATTGGTTCGGCTATCTCAAACGGTAAGGGAATAACAGTGGCATGATCCCCCTACTTATAGGCGAGCGCAGGATAACCGGACCAAACGATTCGGCACTTAGAACCGAATGAAGCTATCCCAACTGCAAGAAAACAAAGCGCGACACATGCAGGCATGTGCCCCACTTTGGGGGGGCAAATGTTGGGCGAATTCTCACCACCGATCCAAGGCCCCACCGAACCAATTCGTCACCGGACCGAGACTACCGGATCAATACCAAATCCCAACTCACCTACCACCGAACCATCTCCTTTCCATGTCCGTACCGAACCAACCAACTACCGGACCAAAGCCTCTCCAACTACTACCGAACCAACCAACTACCGGACCAAAGCCTCTCCAACTACTACCGAACCAACCAACTACCGAACCAAAGCCTCTCCAACCAACCACCGGACCAAAGCCTCTCCAACAACCACCGGACCAACCACCACCGAACCAACCACTACCGGACCAAGACATGGCCGAACCAACACTGCCAGGCCAGATTGCATCAGCCCAGGCCCACCAGCAGCTATATACATCCAAGACCCCTGCCCAGCCTCACTCTATAAATAGAGGGGCAGGGGTACAACAATGGCAGACAAGTTTGAGAGCTCAAGCACGGATAGAACTTTCAAACAACTTTCATATACTTGTAATCAAAGCTTTGTACTTGTAATCAGATCAGTATAGGAGAATAACATATAAAGTGGACGTGGGCACATTCTGGCCGAACCGCTATAAATCTGTGTGTCTTTTACAGTTTGGTCCCTGCTTTTTACCTATTTGCGTAAATCACCCAAATCGCTAAGAACGACATAAAATCGACTAAATTATACGACTTGGAGGTGTTTGCCCAATTTTTGTGTAAACGAATATTATATTGTTTTTCCCGTTGTTGGGATATATTATTTTGGAAAATTATGATATATTATTATTTTTGATATTATTATTATTTCCAGACCTCTCCGTACAAAGGAGACTCTGCCGAAATTTTCTGTAATCTTTGGACTTAGAAAATTTGTGAAATGTTTTCCAAACTTTTGTTAACTTGAATATAAAGGATTTAAATTGTTTATAAATTGATATATTTTACTTAAATTATATGATTTTGTAAATTCATTTGTTTATAAATCTAATATTTTGAATAAGACATATTGATTTCTAAATTTCTTCCTCTTTTTTCTCCTTTTTAGGGACGAAAAGTTTTTAGTGTAGGAGAGTGTAACGACCCGTAATTTTTTATAATTTAAAAGTCTTAAATTTAATGAGACATTATGATTTAATGTTGGGAGAAACAAAAATTTGTTCTTTATTTATGATATAATAACTAAAATGAAAGGTTATAATATTAACTAAGTTGATTATTAACAATTTGAATGAAATTCCAATAAATGAAAATAATGTAAATGCTATAGTTGGTTATAAATTGAATATATGAAAACAAATGTAAATATTTAATTCATTAATGAAATAGTATATAACAAATGGTAATTGAATAAAAATCTTTGTAAGTAAGTGATTGTAACATAAATAATAAACTTATAAATGTAATTAAAAGTTAATGGTAACGATTATTATAAGTTACTTATTTATTTATTTCGTTAAATTTAATTTGAAACCAATTGCAATAAATTTACTTAATTAGTGAAGTTAATGAATGTTAAATTGGTAATTGGAAATGTTAAATCAATAAGAATTAACCTACGTAAACTCTATTCATAATATGGCAATTGAGTGAATAAAAGAATAGAATCTGGTTTGCTCAAATTTATTGGAATTTAATTTATTATAATGGGATTCAATATAATTAAATGAACTTAAATATTACGTTAATAGGAAGTTAAATGAAACTGGAAGTTATTAATTTAATAAATATAAACCAAGGTTAATTATACCCATAAGATGATAATTGATTGAATAATAAGATGGAAATAAAATTAAATGGAATTATTGGAAATTAAATTTATAATCTTTGAATGTGACGCCCTACCTCTATACCCACGCTAGCTAAGAACACTACGGTGTAGTGCTGTCAAGGAGAATAAGGCTGTTGAGGATTGGCCATCCATGTGATTGCTTATCACACGGTGGCTATAAATAATCTTCAGAAACAAACATAGAAATAAGCATAACACAAATCAGTCACAGACATCCATATCACGAAGGCGGAAGAAGATATGAATATATAACTAACACATGAAAGTGTACGTCAGAGTAGTGGTCAAAAAGATCCACAATAATACAAAAGAATAGCAACACGCGCTATACAAAAGAATACAACTATGAGTCTATATCTCAAGTGTATACAACAAAAAAACTGCTAATCTAAATAGTTAGCCAAAAGTCAGAGTAGCAAATCCCGGGAAGAAGTCAAGGAGAAGCACCTGTAACATCTCGGTCTGACCCGAGTATTATTTAAGAAAATAATAAACGGATCAGTCTAGCTATAAATATCAGATGACATGGTATAAAATAAGAGATATGGCATAAACATAAAATATCCATACTGACATACTACTATAAGTATGCAAATGATGATCAATAGAAGATCAATCAATAAGAGATAAATCAATATCACAAGAGTCTTCTCAAAGATCCAAAGAGGGCATCATTCCCTAAACTTGTACTCATAACAAGTCAATGACATAAATTCCAGAAATCAACACAAGAAATTCAGAAATCATAGAAAAAGGGAAAGAGGCCTATCACATGACGGTCCGAAGACCATGGGGAGCTACCCCATATGGGTGAGTCAGAATCACCCAGATGAGGTCTAGGATAACCAAAAAGCAGAAAGGTATGTGTGAGTGGAATCACACAAATGGTGTCTAGCCTAACCTCGCAACAAAAAGGTATGTGTGAGTGGAATCACACAAATGGTGTCTAGACTAACCTTGCAGACAAAGAGATATGTGTGAGTAGGAATCACACCCATGAGGTCTAGTCTAACCTTGAAAACAAAGAGACATCACATAATTGCTAGTCTAAATCATAAAATGATCGTCATGATCAACGAGAAGTGTCAATTACACTAAGCTAGTAAATATAAAAGTTTATCTTCGTGTAACGACCCGAAATTTTCTAACCCGAAAATTCCAGATAGTTATGAAAAAGAAGAAAGAGATAGAAGAAGAAGAAGAAAAGAAACATCAACAACTCACATTCGCAGCGGATAAAATATAATAATAAATAATAGTTTACAAAAGAATACTATATTTGTTGATTACATTTAATATACATCAGAGTTTCACATATATATATACAGACACTAGACATATAAATCATGTCCCAGATACACAATAATATACTGCAGCGGAAATACTCCGTACGTACTTGCCATCCAGCCCGCCTCCTGAGCTCCAAACGTACCTACCTGAAAATCTGTAATACTCGGTCTGACCCGAGCATTACACCAAAGTAACACCCGGGTCAGGCTGGAAACCAGCGTGAGTAAACTCATCCAACATGGAATACTAAACAATCAACTTATATAAACCCGGGTAATTTATAACAATTTATCCAATTCAATTTACTATATGCAACACTTATTTCACATATAAATTCTGAAGTACCAAACTTAGATTAAATATCCAATACTCCTAAATCATTTTATTCCAGCCTATTGATTTCGCAAATCAATTTATAAGAATTCGAAGTGATTTTCGGTTATTTCCTAATATCCGATCCAGGTCCCTTCGAGTCTCATGTCATTCTAACCCAAGTGATCCAAATGAAATATACAACATTTTTTTTATCAGAGATATCAGCTAAATCAAACATTCTAAACCATTCAATCATCCATAAGAAAAACTTAATAAATTTAATTTCGTTAATCTTGATTGAATTATTAACCTCAACCACTTAGATTTCTTCATTTTACATTAATTAATTTCCAATCAATTAACCTTTACCCTTCCATGATATTTACATTGATCCTTAATAAATTACTCAAACTAATTACATTATAACCACTATTGATCGATTATCCTTAATTTAATCATACTCCTTAATTAATCTCTTTAATTAACTCATCCCGAATTGATTACTCTATGCAAATAATCCTTTTATTTGCTTTTATTAAATAATTATCCATTGGTTAATTATCCTTGCTTAATTTAACCTTAAAATTTAAATTTATTTACTTAATCCTTAACACATCAATTCTTAATAAATTACTCTTTTAAATTTCTTACTTTAAATCATTATTACTTCTAATTTTCATTTAGTGATTTCCCACTTATCACCCACCCTTAATTAATGGTATCTAGTAATTATTCTTTTATATAAGTAGTTTCTTTAATAAATTCAAATTGAGTAATTTACTTTTAATTATTATCATTCTTAATTGCAGAAATTGAACACATTGATAAATCAACCCCTTATATCGATTTCTCAAATTGATTAACAAATTATCTTAATAATTAAATTAATTATTTACCCCTTACTATAATTACATTAATCCACTATCATTCTTACTAAATAATTTATATTCATTCATTTGCATTAATTAATCATTTTAAAGACCTGAAGGAATTTCCTACTAAAATCACCCGGACCGGAAATCTGTAACCAAATAATTTACCCGAGCTATCCCTAAATTTCTTCGAGTAAAACTCTACCCTACTTCAAGCAAACTAAAATTACTCGAGATAAATTCGAGTATACCATTTAAAAATTTACATTAACAACTTAAGTTGTTTAAACATTTCATATTTATGTTGTTTAAACATTCCGTATTTTTTTTTAAAAAAAACTAATCTATTCAACAATGTCCACGCTAGACTTAAAAGAAAAACAAGACTTTCTTCCTCTTAACTGAGCATCAGTAATAAGGTTGAGAACCCAATACTACACGTTCACGAGAGCAACCAGAAGAGACACGAGAAAATTTGAGAAAACTCACCTGCCATCACCACTGTAAGCCTCCTCACCTCGAAATCGAACCACTGCTCATCGCCTCTGCATCACATCGCTTCGAAACCCTTTCTCACAACCCCAAACAGAGCGTGCGCTGCCCTATCATCGTTCGTCCTTTCTCCAGTCGCGTTCATCACTACCACCAAAACGAACGCCCTCCAGTTGTCACCGAAACTCAAGTTCGCACCTGCTTAATCACCCCTCGGCATTGAAATGCCCAATTCCCAAAACCCTACAAGCGCCGCATGACTACGACATGGCTCAATTTCCACTCGCGACTCGTGAATCCTCGATCTGAGCTAGGGATCGTTTCGCGTCGTGATTTCAAAATACGGTCATGGTGAAGAAGGCGATTTCATTTGTGAAATTGGATTCGTGAATTTAATGGAAGATGAAAGATTGATTTTAGATAGACTTCGGCCTTTATTCTCTTTGTTTTTTTTTTATAAGAGTTTAATTTCGATTCCGCTGCGGGATTAGAGAGAGGAAGACGAGATAAAATATTGGTTGGGAAGCTTCACGTGTACGCGTTGGATAAAAATATCTCTGACTGTTCGTACATCAAATTTTATTATATTATAAAAGTTCCAAAACGCCCCGTTAATTTCTACTAGAATTTCAAATTCCAGTTAAGGAATGCTACTAGGCGATTACAAAGTTTTACCCCGCGTTCCGAACACAATGAAACGTGTTTCGGAAGCTAATTCGTTCGTATGTGCGAGATACAAAAGAAAACGATCAATTTTAAATTGAAACGATTAAAATATTTCTAAGCATTTTGAGCTTCCAAGGTCAAACGACAACTCCAATTGCTACGAAAATTGAAATCCGATAATAACTAACTATTACGGATCCAATGGAACTGGTTTCGTCAAATTCCGAGACTGTGCCTCGGAAGGCTATTTTTAAGATTCAATTTAAACGATATATTATTAAAACTGAAAAAAATCACCTTTATATTAAATTTTAACCATTCTATTATCTTCAGTATCATCATTATAAATTTTATAAGCCTTCAAATTATTTAAACAGGCTTAAAAATTTCAAATTCAGCATTTTACCCAATTTTCATTTATTAAATTCAATATTTAAAACATATAATTCAATGATTTAATTATCAAGTAAATATTGATATCTTGTTTTCAAGTTTTAAATTAACTTTCAAATAATTTAAAATCGATTAATTATTCCAATTTAATTCGTTAAAATTTCCGGGTCGTCACATTCCTCCCCCCTTAAAAGAATTTCGTCCCCGAAATTACTAATTAGGAAGAATTGACCAATACCCGTTTATCTTTTCCAAAATTCACAATTCAACATCCTACCACTTATCCTTTATTAAAGGTCCACTAACACCTTATTCAACTTTCCCAAAACCTTCTATAGATCCAATCAATATTCTTCTGCTCAATCAATTAAATTTCAAATTAAAACCAATTTTTGAATTATCAAAATTTCTCAAAAATTTTCTAACTCTCTAAATTTCCGAAAATTTTTGCCAGCGTCTCCTTTGCGCGGCTAGCTCGGTATTACTACAAAAGGCCTCTACGGGCTCCCAAATTCCAAAAAGAAACAAAAGCCAAGTGGCTACATCAAAAATCCAATCCAATTTCATCCAGAAATTTAAATACGTACCTCCTTGTCGGGCAATTCAAATTTATCATTTGGAATCAAATCCAATTTCCTTCTCTTTTATAATACCTGCATATCCTGCTTAGCACTAATATTCAGACACAATATCCCAAAATCATTTTATACATCTCTTTAGATAAGTTTCATATCCACTTCTATTCAAATTAGTTTTCGCCATTTCATATGAATTCAATTCATTTTCGATTTCTAATATTGAGTTATATCATTCATTTAAATTGATTCATATTTGTTTCATTTACTAGTTTACTTTAAGTTTTCCGTTTGAAATTGTTTTGTCGTTAACCAAAATTTTCCAAAAATTTTCTAACTCCCAAAATTTCCGGAAAATTTTGGCAGAGTCTCCTTTGTACGGAGGAGCTTTTGCAATTTGACAATAGATATAAATATGTATACGTCGACCCACACGGTCGGAAAAAGCAAAAACAGTTCATATTTCCTATTTTTAATGCGTAGGCGTACCTTATTTAGCAATTTAAGCAAGCAGCTTATTAATTTTAGCAATTAGCATACCCCAAATCTAGCCAAACGGCATTCCTGTACCTGTACTTACTCAATTTACATACGTAACTGTCATACATAGAAAATCTATTCGCTAAACACACGCATTACATAAATAACAAGCACCAAATACTTCCAATAAGCAATTTATATGTTTTAAAGCACATCTAATTAGTTCCAACCAAATTTATATGCCTTTTCATTTCAATTTTAATGGTTTACACACAATTACTTGCATTCAACCCAACCTCATACATTCAATCTATTTTAAATCCAAACAAGATCATATTCCCTTCAATTGATTACAAATTCAAGTTATCTAACCTTTCTCAACTCAAAGAATTTTAATTTCTTTTATTCACGTCAAATGACAATTCATTTTATGCAAATTCGACAATATTCGCCTAATAGAGTAGTTATTTTAGTCTACAACTTCTTAAAATTAATTTTCAACTCATTTTATATCTAATTCCATTCATTTTTAATTTATTCACAATCCAAACATACGCATTTCATTTCTTCTCCGCATTGACTTCATTCAAACTATTTATTAAGTTTGGCACACTCAATACTTCTAAATTAATAACCATTTCCAAATTAATTTAATCCAAACTTTTATTTAATAGGCCTTAATCCATATTCGAAACCAAGCTTCAATAAATTTAAACTTAAGTTAATTACTTTAATTTATTCCAACATCAACTTAAGTGTACTTCCATTTGATTCTCACCTAATCAAGTTCCATTTAATTTAGTTAGCCCATCCATTTTAAATTTTAAATTTACTTACTTAATTCATTTTCAAATTTATTTTATTAATTCAAAGCCATTCTCAATTTATTTTTATTCACTTGTGTTTTGTTTGCAACCCAAACCATTTTTATTATAATCCACTTTCATTTCATTCAACAACACTTCCATGTTATCAAATTTTACTTGCAAATTACACTATATATTATTCAAATCACTTGAATTTTATTTGCAAGTCAAACCATCACCCTTTCTAGCCAACTTTATTTTTTTATTTACATCTCCTCTTATTTAATTCATTATCAAACCCAAGTCGAATTCTATTCACAATTCGAATTCATTTCCAACTTCATTATTAACTTACAATCCATTTTATTTATCCGAATTAAATTTTATTAACATACTCAATCAAGTAAGTATTTTGTTAATTAGCTTACTCCAATTCTATAACAAGATTCAATTTTATTACAGAATCACTTTATTAAATTTCCCGAGTTCAAATTTTATTTTATAATTCCAGTTTGGATTTTCCCTTTTAATCTCCCAAAATTTCAACACTTTTTTTTTTCAATTTAGAAATGCTTTTAAATTCAGATAATATAATTAAAATAGCTTTTTATAAAATATTACTTATAACTTGATGTCTCAACCAGTCCATCCTTGTTCTCACAGAAATTCAATCATACGTTGATCAGGCGTAGGACTGAAAATCTATAAGTACTTGGTAAACCCGTTTTCAACACCCAGTAAAATACTTCGAAAATAATTTTACTAAAAATATCGAAAACAGTTTTTGAAAATAGAGGAAATATCTTTAGTGAGGATGCTATGGAAATCATCACCCCCATTCCATGGTCACAGTTACACACCAGGGTTACGTTGCAGTCGCAACAAAAGTCCATGTAACTGCAGGCTCTCCGCGGCACTCTCGATTACGCCATGGAACCCACACAACAGATCACAGTTACATCCAGGGTTACGTTGCCGTCGCAGCAAAAGTCCATGTAACTGCAGGCTCTCCGCGGCCTCTGATTTCGCTGTCGAAATGAAACTTCTTCACTCTTACATAGGTCGCAGTCTACCGAGATAAACTCAACCGCAGACTGTTGGCTCTCAGCGGCACACACGACTTTCGCAATGTTACCATAGGTCGCAGTTACATCCTGGGTTACGTTGCAGTCACAACAAAAGTCCATGTAACTGTTGGCTCTCCGCGGCACACACGACTTACACTATGGTAACTCAACTCATAATCCTCAGGAACTAGTTTTGTCCGGACTCCTCACAGGATCAACTTTAGAACCCCTCTTGGGGCTCAAGGCAGCACCACCCAGTGGCACTCCTGAGAAGTCCATTTCAAGGAAGCGCCTTTTTCCCCAGAGCTATCATCAAAACATTATATACTATACATATAGTATCTTCAAATCATACACTTAGTATGATATTATACAAAGCTTCTTTACACAAAATCTATTATCCAAAATCGATAATTTTCAAACTAGGCTTTCCAAATTCAATATTGATTTTATCCAAAAATCAAAAGCCTTTTCAAATTTAAAGGTTTTCAAAACCTTTTCCAAAATTCTTATAGGATCCCTTATATATATATATAAATATAAAAATTTTAACACTTTGGATCCTTTCAAACTTGTATAAAACTCCTTTTTATACTTCAAACACTTCCAAAATCCTTTTCTTCCAGCAATAGATCCAACAAAGAATATATAAAGATATAACTTTGTTTATCCAAAATCAAATATTCTCATTTGATTACTCTTCCCAATATCAATTTCCTTTCTATTCACATTCACTTATTCACATTTGCCTTTATCCCCATTTGGATTATTTCTTCAATCCTCATCCCAGTTGGGTATTAAATCATAAACAGTTTGAACTCCGACCAGTTTATATTTAGAAAATAGTTTGAAAATTTAAAAAAAATAGATAAGTAGTTGAAAAATAATCAATAGTTTGCAAAATTGTTGTAAAATGATTGACTAATTGTAAAAGAGTTGGAAAATAGTTAAACAGTTATAGAAATCTTAAATAATTGCGAAATAGTTGTAAAATAGTAATTAATTCATAACTTAGTTGAAAATTAGTAATTAGTGTATAAAAAGTTGTAAATAGGTAAAGAGTTCCAAAAGTAGTGGTAAAACCAGTATAAAATAGTTTAGGTTTTAAAAAGAAAGTTGTATAGTAATTAGATCAGAAAATAGATTTAAAACTATTTATATTAAAACAATTTACATTGAAAATGGTCTAGAGTCAAATTTGTTCACTTCCCCAACAATTCAAATTTAAATTTCCACTCCATTTAAATTGACCCAATCCCAATTTAATTAACTCCAATTTCCATTGGACTTGATTCATCCCCAATTTAAATTAAATTGATTCTCAATTTCCTTCCAACTTCAAATCAAATTCCATTTGATCTTTAAACTTGTACAAATTTAAGTATAATTTCAATTTTACATCTTCTATTTATAATCAATTACACTCACATTTTGCTTTTAACTCAGAATTATACATTTTATTTAGCCAATATATTTTTATTATTCCATAAACATTTAATCAAGATTCCAGAGTTTAAACAAATTTCCAAAATTTCAATATCACCTTAGAATGCAACTATATCCAAAATTCTTTGGCAAATTCAATTATCCCTTTGAATTTCAAAATCAAACCCAATTTACAAACAATCCCAATTTAAAATAATTTGGTAGCAATTCTCTTTTAGAAACTCGAAAATAAACATCGATGATGCTGCAGTCATCACCGACTTTATTTTCCAGCGACCAAAAGAGTTTAATGCTTTTATCACTCTAAAAACACTTTCAACATTTTTGAAATAATGCTATATTTTTTTTTCTTTCAAAACCTTTAGAAACCACTTCCAAATCCAAAGGAATTTTTAGATTCTCCCAAAAATTCCAAATTCCCCATCCATCCAATTCATAATTAAACATTACTCTGGAATTTTCATCCTAGTTTATTTTCAAATATTCTCTGGAATTCTATTCCAAATTATAATCTCATTTATTTATGAAGTTTATTTCAATTTATAAATTTCATTTACAATCTATATTTCAAATTCCTTTTTGATTTTAAACCAATTCCACTTCAATTTCAATCATTACAATTCTATCCAAATCTTCCATTTAATTTTTTTTTTTGAACTTATACATCTTCAATTCCAAATTCAATTAATCTAAATCGGGTTAATTTGAATGAATTTAATTCCAACTTCAAATTTAAATCATCTCAAATTATATAAATTCGAGTTAAATTCTCAAGGATTGATTTAACCTTTTTAAACCAGATTAACTTTGTTTATTTTAAAGTTTCAAACAATTCTGATTCCTGAGTTCTAATTCTAGAATTTCACTTTTAATTAATTTAATTTAATTTAATTTGGTTGTATTATAGTCCTTCTTAACTTAATTCCAATAATTTAACACCCAATCACCTTAATATTTATTAGAAGGAAATATTGTTTTATATATCAAAATATACTTTTATATAGAACCATTTAAAATCTTTATATAAGAAAATAACAAGTACGCGCTCATATATATATACACTCAACTCATTCTAGAGTTCTACGAGCTCTATTTAATGAGTAATCCCCACCAGAGCCAAGGTTCTCGCTTAACCTTCAGCTCTGATACCAAATGTAACGACCCGAAATTTTCTAACCCGAAAATTCCAGATAGTTATGAAAAAGAAGAAAGAGATAGAAGAAGAAGAAGAAAAGAAACATCAACAACTCACATTCGCAGCGGATAAAATATAATAATAAATAATAGTTTACAAAATAATACTATATTTGTTGATTACATTTAATATACATCAGAGTTTCACATATATATATACAGACACTAGACATATAAATCATGTCCCAGATACACAATAATATACTGCAGCGGAAATACTCCGTACGTACTTGCCATCCAGCTCGCCTCCTGAGCTCCAAACGTACCTACCTGAAAATGTGTAATACTCGGTCTGACCCGAGCATTACACCAAAGTAACTCCCGGGTCAGGCTGGAAACCAGCGTGAGTAAACTCATCCAACATGGAATACTAAACAATCAACTTATATAAACCCGGGTAATTTATAACAATTTATCCAATTCAATTTACTATATGCAACACTTATTTCACATATAAATTCTGAAGTACCAAACTTAGATTAAATATCCAATACTCCTAAATCATTTTATTCCAGCCTATTGATTTCGCAAATCAATTTATAAGAATTCGAAGTGATTTTCGGTTATTTCCTAATATCTGATCCTGGTCCCTTCGAGTCTCATGTCATTCTAACCCAAGTGATCCAAATGAAATATACAACATTTTTTTATCAGAGATATCAGCTAAATCAAACATTCTAAACCATTCAATCATCCATAAGAAAAACTTAATAAATTTAATTTCGTTAATCTTGATTGAATTATTAACCTCAACCACTTAGATTTCTTCATTTTACATTAATTAATTTCCAATCAATTAACCTTTACCCTTCCATGATATTTACATTGATCCTTAATAAATTACTCAAACTAATTACATTATAACCACTATTGATCGATTATCCTTAATTTAATCATACTCCTTAATTAATCTCTTTAATTAACTCATCCTGAATTGATTACTCTATGCAAATAATCCTTTTATTTGCTTTTATTAAATAATTATCCATTGGTTAATTATCCTTGCTTGATTTAACCTTAAAATTTAAATTTATTTACTTAATCCTTAACACATCAATTCTTAATAAATTACTCTTTTAAATTTCTTACTTTAAATCATTATTACTTCTAATTTTCATTTAGTGATTTCCCACTTATCACCCACCCTTAATTAATGGTATCTAGTAATTATTCTTTTATATAAGTAGTTTCTTTAATAAATTCAAATTGAGTAATTTACTTTTAATTATTATCATTCTTAATTGCAGAAATTGAACACATTGATAAATCAACCCCTTATATCGATTTCCCAAATTAATTAACAAATTATCTTAATAATTAAATTAATTATTTACCCCTTACTATAATTACATTAATCCACTATCATTCTTACTAAATAATTTATATTCATTCATTTGCATTAATTAATCATTTTAAAGACCTGAAGGAATTTCCTACTAAAATCACCCGGACCGGAAATCTGTAACCAAATAATTTACCCGAGCTATCCCTAAATTTCTTCGAGTAAAACTCTACCCTACTTCAAGCAAACTAAAATTACTCGAGATAAATTCGAGTATACCATTTAAAAATGTACATTAACAACTTAAGTTGTTTAAACATTTCATATTTATGTTGTTTAAACATTCCGTATTTTTTTTTTTTAAAAAAACTAATCTATTCAACAATGTCCACGCCAGACTTAAAAGAAAAACAAGACTTTCTTCCTCTTAACTGAGCATCAGTAATAAGGTTGAGAACCCAATACTACACGTTCACGAGAGCAACCAGAAGGGACACGAGAAAATTTGAGAAAACTCACCTGCCATCACCACTGTAAGCCTCCTCACCTCGAAATCGAACCACTGCTCATCGCCTCTGCATCACATCGCTTCGAAACCCTATCTCACAACCCCAAACAGAGCGTGCGCTGCCCTATCATCGTTCGTCCTTTCTCCAGTCGCGTTCATCACTACCACCAAAACGAACGCCCTCCAGTTGTCACCGAAACTCAAGTTCGCATCTGCTTATCACCCCTCGGCATTGAAATGCCCAATTCCCAAAACCCTACAAGCGCCGCATGACTACGACATGGCTCAATTTCCACTCGCGACTCGTGAATCCTCGATCTGAGCTAGGGATCGTTTCGCGTCGTGATTTCAAAATACGGTCATGGTGAAGAAGGCGATTTCATTTGTGAAATTGGATTCGTGAATTTAATGGAAGATGAAAGATTGATTTTAGATAGACTTCGGCCTTTATTCTCTTTGTTTTTTTTATAAGAGTTTAATTTCGATTCCGCTGCGGGATTAGAGAGAGGAAGACGAGATAAAATATCGGTTGGGAAGCTTCACGTGTACGCGTTGGATAAAAATATCTCTGACTGTTCGTACATCAAATTTTATTATGTTATAAAAGTTCCAAAATGCCCCGTTAATTTCTACTAGAATTTCAAATTCCAGTTAAGGAATGCTACTAGGCGATTACAAAGTTTTACCCCGCGTTCCGAACACAATGAAACGTGTTTCGGAAGCTAATTCGTTCGTATGTGCGAGATACAAAAGAAAACGATCAATTTTAAATTGAAACGATTAAAATATTTCTAAGCATTTTGAGCTTCCAAGGTCAAATGACAACTCCAATTGCTACGAAAATTGAAATCCGATAATAACTAACTATTACGGATCCAATGGAACTGGTTTCGTCAAATTCTGAGACTGTGCCTCGGAAGGCTATTTTTAAGATTCAATTTAAACGATATATTATTAAAATTGAACAAATCACCTTTATATTAAATTTTAACCATTCTATTATCTTCAGTATCATCATTATAAATTTTATAAGCCTTCAAATTATTTAAACAGGCTTAAAAATTTCAAATTCAGCATTTTACCCAATTTTCATTTATTAAATTCAATATTTAAAACATATAATTCAATGATTTAATTATCAAGTAAATATTGATATCTTGTTTTCAAGTTTTAAATTAACTTTCAAATAATTTTAAAATCGATTAATTATTCCAATTTAATTCGTTAAAATTTCCGGGTCGTCACACTTCGTGTCCCATAACCACTTGCTTAACTTATATATTTACGAACAAACTGTAAATCTTCACTAGAAAATTCTCACAAGAGGTTCAATCGAACAAGTCCAAGAATTAACCGACGAAGTGAACGCAAGCGTTTCATACCATTTGTTTTACTAAGCCGTTTAATTAGATTTCTCATCCGAGTGAGGTAAAGGTTTGTATATACTAGTAGATTGGAAAATGGTTTAAGAAAAGAGCTTTGTTATTGAAAATAGAGTTGAAATCATTTTGTTGAAAGAGGTTTGATATTTACTACTAGTATTGAAACCTTCATATTTCTAAAGTTGTTATCCCGCCTTTTTAGCAAGGCCGTGGTACCATAAAATCGACCGAGAAGCCAAAGATAGTTTGTCTCGAAGAATGGTCAAATCAGCATCTCAACAAAGCAAGTTCTGTTGAATATTTTTCAGATAAGATCCCCTACGGAAGGGGGTGCGGGGCAGCGCCCCGTCCAAAATGGTACGACCTAGTGAAGACCTAAGGGAGGATAGGATCGAGCGACCTATTGGTTGCGTCCTAGGGGTGTTCGCGAGTTAGCAGAAAAGAGCGACCTAACAGAGGCGAGCGATTAAGGGACTCGCGACCTTAACAAAAGCACAGGCCAAGCGACCTAACATTTTAAGGCCGAACGACCTAATTAAACTCGCGACCTAACAGGGTACACGACCTAAAGGTATAAAGGTCTAACGACCTAAGGGAGGATAGGATCAAGCGACCTACGAGTATAAGGGTTCTAGCGACCTAGAGGTGTTCGCGACCTAACGACCTAAACAAGGTCGAGCGAGTTAAGGTGATGCGCGACCTAACGTGTCACGCGACTTAACGAAGGCAAGGCCGAGCGAGTTAGGGTGATGCGTGACCTAATGTGTCTTGCGACTTAACGAAGGCAAGGCCGAGCGAGTTAGGGTGATGCGCGACCTAACAGTTGCACAGGTCGAGCGACCTAAAGGGTTGTGACCTAACGATGTTTGCGAGTTAAGCAAGGCAAACGACCTACTGGTTGCCGACCTAAGAGGGAATACGGTCCAACGACCTAAGGGTTCACGCGACCTAGTGGAACACGCGACCTAAAGGGTAAACGACCTAAGGTCCAACGACCTAACTCATTCGAGCGACCTAATGGTTTAAAGGCCTAACCCATGTGAATAACTTAAGGTCATATGACCTAAAGGGGAACGACCTAAGGTAACGCGACCTAACGAGGTAGGCTAGGCCGAGCGACCTAAAGGGGCACGACCTAAAGGCAAGCAACCTACGACTTACGACCTTGCGACCTAACTCCGAGGCGAATTTTCCACCAGAACGACCTAATTACGAGGCAGTGCGACCTAACTGCAGTTTTTCGCCAAAAACTCTAAAAATTGGAGTTTTTCGCCAATCCAGTCCAAACCAAATGCAAATGTACATGCTAAAGTGATGGGGAATCATTCCCAACAGTCCAGTATAGTTATAGGCTAGAATTGTGAGATAAAAATCTCACCATTTCACAAATTCAATGAAGAAGAAGCTTGAAGTCAATAGAGAAGCAACTATATGCTTGAATCCAATGTCTTTACTTTGATTTTGGAATTGGATGTTGAATTTGCTAATGAACTTGGGCTTGGAATTTTAATTTCCCTTTCCACTCACCATTAATGCTAAAACTAGAGTTAGGTAGGAATTTATGAAGAGATGAGGAGAAGGGGTTGGAACTTAGGTTTAATAGGCTAAACCAACCCAAAGTCCAAAGCGGGAAAAGTTAGTGAAATTCCACTAACCCCAAACATATCAAAGTTTATACTTAAAAAGACCGTAAACGGCAATTCGAACTCAATGGAAGTGGTCTCGAGTCCTAATTTGAAAGTTTGCAAAAAGTAGCTTTTTGGACCAATATCTGATTAACGACAAAATATTTAAATAAAATATTTAAATATAAAATCGATAAATATGCGGGTTGTTACATTGAATTTACTGAAATTGAAATTTAAATACCGTAAATGGTGCAATATTCAATAATAAATCGATATAGGAATTTGTTCCAAGGATTATAAATTACTAAGTGATTCAAGGTGACAGAAAGTGTAAATAATTAAATATTGAATTTATATAGTGATTTAATTAATTTAATATTTATTTATTTATTTAACTTGGAATATAGCCATTGTGACAACTATCTTTGATTTCGAAGAAACCAGTTTCATTGGATCCGTAACATGAATTACTGTAGGATTTCAAGTTTTGTAGCGATCGGAATTGTCGTTTGATCGTACGGGCTTGAAACGCCTAGAAATCAATTTAATTAAAATCAATTGAAATCAATATGAAATAAGATGAATTTTACATAACTTTTTCATACAATGGAATTAGGACTTGAAACCTGTTCCATTGAGTTTAAAAATATTGAAAGCATCTATTTTTATATATGGGATGACCCACTTTCGTTCTAGAGACAGAATGGGCTTTTTGGGTCGTTTATCGTTCAACTTCCAAATCAAATCATGTACATTCATCTCTACTTCTGACCTACCTATAAATAGCTCATTATAACCCTAGCTACTTCTTATTTCCATTTGTCTATATGTACAATTCTCTTTGGCTACTCCTTTCCAATCGCAGACAAACCAAACAAATTCCTCAATTCAATTTCAACTCAAAATTCAACTTCAAAATTCAAACTCCTCTATCCCTAACAAGATATATATCAATTCAAAGCTCTCGACGAGCATAATTCACTAGAGGTGTTTATTTTTCAATTCAGATTATCGTTTGATCAGAAATTGCATTGGAACATCAGCCGTCCTTTTTAGGGTTTAATTTTTCAACGGTGGATTTTCATCGGAACGACGATCGGGTTTCACTGCACTATAGAGGATGTCGAAGGGCTTCGATCCATGCGGTTCTTTCTTACCAGAGGTTGACGGAATCGCCAAATTTAGTGTATGAAGGCGACGGCGGCGGCAGAGTAGGAAGGGAGGCCGATGGGCGTGCACGCCTACGTGGGGAGGTCGGCCGGTGGTTGCTAGGTCAGTAGCGATGTCAAATCAATGGTCAGGTATATGGACTGTCGGTGGCGAGGTGGTATAGCATGGAGGCTAGGCTTTGAATGGGTTGCGTTTTGCTGTGTAGCTTTGGGCCACTGTTTAAGAGGTGGCGCTGACGTGGTATCTTTTTTTCATTTAAATTTTGATTTCAATCTTCTAATTGCAATAACTTTTACATACGAGGTTCAATTCACGTGCGGTTCATTCCATTAGGGTCGTATTTAAATTTTGGATGTTATCACGCTAGTTTGGATGAATTCTGGGACCGTTTGAATTTAGGGCTTATATTGGATTTAAATTTAAATTCAAGGTGAGTGATTTGACCAGCTCACAACTTCTAAAATTTCTTATTTAGTTATTAAATTTATGATGTGATTAGAAAGTATTCATTGATGTTTGATATGTTAAAATTTTCATTTTCTCTAAATTTGACTGTTATTGCATTTAATAATCGTTAAATTTAAATATTGAATTTAATGCGTCAATTTAACACCTGTTAATAATTATCAGTCATCTGTTGATGTTTATGAACTGATTTGGATGATGATTGTGATGGATGTTTGATTATTGATATTGGAAGACAGGATGATGTATTTTAAAATTTTATAACACTGCAAGTTCCCTATGGGTTGAAATGATATATACTCGAACGATCTACGGATTAGGAAAAAATAATCGATATGGGTTGAAATGATAGACTCGAGTGATTTTATGGATTTTATATTAATCCGAGATTGCGGTTTGAAATGATATGTAACCGTAAATTTTTAAATTATGGATTGAATGATAAATATCTGTATCGCTTGATCCTAGAATAGAGAATTATGTGCGGACACCGGATTGGATAAATTTAATGATTTTAAAATCCTTAAATTTTTGAATCCTATTAAATGATAGTTTGAAATAAAATTTCACTTATGCAAATTGAATTATTATAAAAAAAATCCAAGTTTTATGTTAAATTTGGAATTAGTTTAAAGGAATTGAGTAAAGGAATTAAATTGAAATTTTAAAATGATTTTGAAGTATAATTGAAATTTGTTGAAATTGAATTCTTAAAATTGTTTGAAAGATAATTTTGGAAAGATTGAATTTGGAGTAATTTAAATTGGCATGTCAAACCTGGATTGAAAGAAATATGGAATTTAATAGTTTATTTGGAATTCAAATTGATAGATTTGAAATCGGGCTTTGTTGATAATGTAACAACCCGCAAAATTTTAGCATATTTTAAATGAAAATTTTAATTTAAACTTTGAATTTAATTATTTTAAAATCGATAAATTTGGAATTTTAATATATAATTTTGGAATTTTATGTAAATAGTTTTTCCAAATTTACAAAATAAAGATTTTTCTAAAAATTTAAATTTTGGTCAACTTTGGTCAAAGTTTGACTTCCTATTGAAGATTTTAAATTTGAAATTTTGAATTCTATTCTTTTTTTATGAAGCTTGGTTTAATTCTAACTTTTTTTTCCTACTTTTCATTTCATAAAATTTTGATTTTTGCTTCTCCAAATTTGTTGTTTTCAGCGTATTACACGTAGTTATTTTCCCTACAACTTTTATTTTATTTTTATTTTGATTTGTTTGGGTTTAGACCATCTGGGCTTGAAATCCTTTAGTTAAATGAGAGCCTAGATTAGGATTTTGGCTATTCTCCATCCATTCATTTGAGCCTCCACAAAAAATGTAAGTATTCTTTCCTTCTTCTTCCTCTTCTTTCCAAACCCGAGATGTCCTTTTTCACCACTCCCCTCCTCTACAAAATTTCGGCCACACCCACCTCTCACCTTCTTCTCTTCTCTCCTATTCTCTACCTCTTCCCGAAACCATAGACCTTCCTCTTCCAAACCCTAGTCGTGACCTCTTCCCTGCCCAAAACCGACCACCATTACCAAATAGCCTCCCCATAGCCGAGCACAAACCATTGCCTCCCCTTTGTTTTGCCTTCCTAGCCGTGAGCTTGCCCTAGAGATGATGGCCGAACCCACCTAACATAAACCTAGCCTAGACCAAACCAAAACCACCTCTAGACCAAGCCTATGCAAACCCTAGATAAGCCTCTTATGTATTTTGCAATTACATAATTTTCTATTTTTTTAATGATAATTATTTGTTTACGTATGGAATTTTTTTTAGCGTCGATTTGGATTCTCCTCTCACTCAAACTGATTCGTAATTTGTTGATTTTTGTGTTGCGCTTTGAATCACTTTTTCCAACCTAAGAAAGGTGAGTAATCACTCTTGACATACGTACTTATTGATTTGGTGAATCGATGACAATTGAATTGGGAGAATATGTATATGTAAGTTTGACATTTCACCCATGTTTATATAATGTTATTTCATTTATTTATTTCATGTTATTTAATATGTTTATTTCATATTATTTCATATGTTTATATCATGTTATTTCATATATTTATTTCATATGTTTATTTCATGTTATTTCATATGTTTATTTCGTATTATTTCAAATGTTTATTTCATGTTATTTCATATGTTTATTTCATATTATTTTATACGTTTATTTCATGTTATTTCATATCATAATATACCTATTATGATCATATTCCATGATATGTTGAATATTGTTATGTAAATTATTATTCTGTTCTCACACTGTAAGTTCTTTCACTATGAGTTAAAATGATATTAAAATGATGCATACTGGAACGATCATTAGAATAAGGAAAATTGTTATAGACTGAAATGATAGGCTTGAGCAATTTTATTTTACTTGGGATTGTGGGTTTGAAATTATACAAAACCCAAAAAATTAATAAATTGCGGATTGAAATGATATATGTCCGTATTTACTTGACTCTAGGGTAGAGAATTTTATACAAACTCCATGGTTGATTTAAAATGATTTTTATAAAAATAATTAAGTATTTTGGATTTTATATATGAATATCAACTAAAATTTAATGTAATAATTTCTGTAAATTTGTTTATATGTGTTAAAATTTTTATAAGAAATAAATAGTCGGAAATGTAAATTTTGGAATTTAATTTACAAGATGAAGGTTAATTGAAATTTAATTATCAGATTTGACATAATAATTTTATTTTATCCTAACCGATAAATTGTATGTTTTGATTTATGTAATAGTAATTAAAATGGAAAATGTTTTGTGAAAAAAAATGTAAGCTAAACGTACATTAGACATGTAAGTTTTAACTAATGTAAACGGCATAACTTGAGTAATAACAAGGATAACTATGGCTTACTGGAAATAATTAAAATGTAAGTTAAAATGTACATTTGACATGTAAGTTTTAACTAATGAACATGGGAATTTGAGAAATAAAAATAATAAATGATGCTTACTAAAAGGAAATAAAAATGTAAGTTAATAATGTGTTTTACTTAAAATAAGAAATTTCAGCTTTAGAAAGGGATATTATTGTGACGAATTATGTTTAATAAAAATAATGGTTTATTTAATATCCAAATGAATAATTGAGCGTAATAAAAAGATAAAAATATTTACGAAAAGGTTGTAAGTATATAATAATTTGATTGTAAAATTTTTAGAGGAAAAGCATTACATTGCTAAATATCTTAAGGTTACATTTATAAAATGCTACCATTTCTTAAGTATTACTATTTTCCAAAATGTTATGATGACTTATGGTTATGATTTAGAAATGCTGCCATTTCTAAATTGTAATGTTTTCAAAGTGCTATAATGGAAATTATTACAATTTAAAATGCTACTGTTGCTAAAATATTAAGATTCTAAAGTGTTATATTTAAACGTATAAATTTGTAAATGTTACGACTTTGGTAGAATGAATATTATTTTAAAAATTAAACCATTTGAAATTTATATAAACATGGGCTATAATAACGATTGGTTGTTAAGGAGATCGGGATCGAATATGGACATACTCTCTATCGATATCGAAAACCACTTTAATAACTGTGTACGCGTTGGAGATTCCAGAATGAAGTAGGATGGTGGCGATGATCCTAAAGATATATTTCGTGGACTAACTCACATGAGTTAGCATAAGGTGGCTAAAACAGGAGCAATCGACAGGCCAAGGAGGTAGCTCCTCTAATCGGACACACTTCATCGTTAGTCATTCTATTAATTTTTGATTGATTTGGTGCGCACCTTTGATTTGGGAGTGTGGATCGAGTTGGGCGGTCGTTGCAGCTATGCGTTACCAACAGTCCGAAAGTGTAGTTGGTATATCTACCCCGGCATTGTCTAGTTGTGCCGTGTCACCTACCCTAGCGCGCCTTCAACGAGTTTTTGTACCATACCTATGGAGTGCTCTCTGACGACGTCCTGTACGGGTGGGATTACAGTATTGTATAGACTATAGGAATTTATAAAATGTGTTAAGGTGGAAAATGTAAAGCCTTGACGCTATTTTTAAATAGTATACTTTACTTTAGACATATTACAATAGTGTATATTACTACATAGTAGATAGTTTAACAGATCCTTAGAGGATGGGCAATCCCAAGCATCCTTTAAGTTACTAATGCATTTCTTTAACAGTTCACTTGAGTTGATTTACATTTTATAAGTATGTATGTCCTGACTCGAGTGTTTCGTTTTTTGATTTACGCTTGGGTCGGCCTGAGTTTCACAGTTTCGGTTGCATCCTCTTTCGGAGCTAGGGATCCACTGGAGTTAACCGACTACTTGATATTTCATTACAATTATTTCCACGCTACTTGTGCTTTGTGGTAGAAACTTATGTACCTAACTTTACAAGTATTTGTTTCTAGATTTGGCATTATGTATTGGTTTTGAAACTTTGTATCTAGGAGCTTCACAAACTTCTATGATAATATATTCCACTGCGAAATTATTCTGATATTCTGTGTCTATGATTTTGTGATTGATTTTATTTGCCCTAACATTTATTAATAATCTTTTGTTTTGAATTATTCAAGTCTGACATGTGAGGTTTATTGTCGATTTGAATAGTCCAAAAATGGCAGGATATAGATAAGGAAATTTGAAAAGATCCAAAAATGTTGAAATTAAATGAATAGTAAAGTTCATATAAATTCCTAACTCATATTTTAATATAAACCATTTAAAATATATTATTTTAAATTTTCTAATTATTAAATTTTTTGAATTATTAAACTATTTTAACCTATATTAACTATATAAATTATTGTAACCTATTTTAAACCAATTTAATTTACTTTAACTAATTTAAGCCATTTAATCTATTTCGAATCTAATTAATCTATATTTAAAGCTATTAAGTCTATTTTAATTATATTATTCTATCTTAAATCTATTTAACTATCTTAAATTAATTTAAAAATACTTGCAATCTATATTAAATTATTTTAGAAGTTTTTAACTATTAAAGATTTTATTTAAACTATTTATAGCCATTTTAAAACTATTTATAACTATATAGACTATCTTTCTAAATTTAACTAAATAAAGTGGATGTGTTCATATTTTAAACCCTCGATTTTTAAAGTGATAAGGTTAAATGATATTATAACCTAAGTTTGGATTTAAATTAAATATTTGATTTGAATATGAATTTTTGAAATAGGGGTTAAACTATTTTGAAAATATGATTTTTGAAAGTGAAAGCGAATGTAATTTCGAAGGTAATATGGCTTTGAAACTGAATATGATACTTTGATATAAACGGTCAATTGACTTTTTAAAATGTAAAATAACCATCCGGTATGAAATAAGCGTTTGGTTGTTAAAGGGATCGGGATCAGATATTGTCATACTCTCTGCCAATACTGAAAACCACTTTAACAACTATGCACATAGTGCAGATTCCAGAATTGAAGTAGGATGGTTTGGCAAATGATTCTATATGAGGTATTTACGTGACCCTAACTCCCATGATTCTATATGAGGTATTTACCAGTTGAATATCTCTTACTATTTCTTCTCCTTAATTTGGCTGCACTAATATTTCTCTAGCATGGGCAGCGGAACGAGGAAATTTACCTATAGTCGCAAGATAGCAATACATAACAAATTTGAAACCTCCGGTCCAATAATAAACAGCTTGATCAGATTGCTGCAATTTGGAACTCTTCAAATCTACACTCACATTTTGCTAACAATAACAATGCTCTCTAAATCACTTACCTCTTAATCTCTTGAACTACAGAATAATCACCCTTTTGTCCTTTCTCTTTTCTACAGACAACAGACTTGTTCAAATTAACAAAAATATTATCCAACATGGGTTCAATCCACCGATACACATTGGATTATCAATCTTAATACCAATAACATCCAAAGGAATATCAATATGAGGCAGTAGAAAACAAGAAAAGTCAAAAATAAAACTCCCAACATATTCTATAATCATGAGACCATCCCTGAGTAAAACAGAACCACTTATCTTCATCTCAGGTGAGTAAAAACCAAAATAAGAACTAACAGCAACCCCTCTAGTTTTTGAAAATATAAAAACATCTTGATTGCTTTCGTTCAATATTTTATCTCCAAGTGGCATCACTTTTTGTGAAGAATGTGAACAATGATCCACAGCAAACCTGAAAAATTAAAAATGTCAGCATTTTTCTTTCCAACTGAGCTAAGTAACTTCATTAAATCATATTCGCCAGGTGACTTTCCATGAGAATCTCTATCTATGTTCTTAGCAAAAATTTTGTAAGTCGAATTGTCATCATCAACAATGAAGCCACCATTCACTTTATTCCTAGAAAATCATTCATCTCAGATGAACATGAAACTTCTATACCAGAATCAACACAAAGGAATACATCTAAACTGACACTATTGCTCTTATAAACATCATCAATGCAATCAAATAAAAGAAACTCTCCAGCAGGTTCGAGATTATATTGATTAACGCGAACATCTACATCGTTGACCTGATCATCAGAAAACTTATGATGATCCACATTAGCCTCGGTGCAAGAACACATTATTGGATCAATATCAACGCACAAAACTCAATCCGTTGTACGTAATCTTTCATCTGAAATAGATTTTGTTTTATCCCCACTACCATCAATAGTAGATGAAACCAAGAAACCTGAATTAGGAAAATCACTTGAAATTCTATGCACAATCTCGATATTATGACGATAACAGACTCTGACATCAGGATCCCATAAAAATATGTTATAATGAAATTCCTTATTCGATCCATTTACATTAAACTGCTCCGTATCCATCCATTGCGAATCTTCATAATCTTGATCAACATTATTACTATTGGATAAATCTTTAGATTGGAACCCATTCCAAATATCAGTATTCGAATACTATCCAGTATTATCAACAGTTAAGTAATCAAAATGCCAAAAAACTTGTTGAACAGATAGCCACATTCATCTTTATTTCTTACACAACAATCCATGAACAGTCCTCTCAATCTCAAGAAGTCATTAAAAAAATAGAAATGACGATCTTTAAGACTCGAGGGTTTAGAGAAAATAGGATCAGAGTGAGAAAAGACAGGCCCTAGATTAAGGAAAGGATTGAAATTCAAAGGGCACGACAATCTCTTGTGACCAAACACTCCACAATTAAAATAACGAATTGAATAAGAACAGTCTTTGATCTTTTGGTTTTATTACCACATCGATAACAATGAAAACCCCTTTTCCAATTCGATTTGCGAGATTTTTGAAATTGAGATTGTGGATGAGAAAATCTGTCTGCTCTTTTGGGCAAATAAGAGTTAAAAATGGGATTCACATGCTGATTTGGAGAAGATGAAAAATTGCTATCAGAACGATAATTTGAAGGAGAAGAATTGTGTAACATCCCGCATTTTCGCACGCTTTAAATCGACACACGTGCCAATTCAAACCATACAAAATGGCGGATTGTTATGGGGTAAATAAGAAAAATCAGAAGAAATAAAAGAAAACAGAATCTCACAGCGGAAGGATAAAATAAAATAATCAAATATATAGTTCATGAAGCTGTTTACAAAATATTTAATTATACTTATATAATATATATCAGAGTACACATAACAATAATAACAATGCAGCGGAACAATATGAGTGTAGTGGAATATAATAAATAATAATAGAAATCTCCGTCTTCGTCCTCCAGAGCTAAAGTCTTCGATCCTGAAATGCTTGGAGTGACCCGAGCGAATTTGGAAAGACAAAAACACTCGAGTCAGAACTAAAAGATCTTATGTAAGTTAAATCAATAGAAATAAATATGAGTGCAGTAACTCAAGAGATGCTCGGGATTTACATCTCCTAAGGATCCGTTAAACTATTTACTATGTAGTATATTTCGCTATTATAATAGTGTCTATAGTAAAATAAACATACTTTTAAATAGCGTTAAGGCTTTACATTTTCCACTTTAACACGTAATAGTCTCAGTAGTCCATCCAATATCATAGTCCCTCCTGATCGGGAAGCCACCAGAGGATACCATATGGGCTACGGGAGAAAACCAAACTCGTACAAGGAGCGATGGGGTAGGTGACATGGCACAACTAGGCAATGCCAGGGTAGATATACCAATTACGCATCCGGGCTGGTGGTAACGCGTAGCTGATACTACCGCCCCCTCTGACAAACTTCCCCTAAAATCAAAGAAATCAAAAGTGACCATCGAAACAATCCAAAGTCAGAGTATAATATCGAAGAGGAGTATCCAATCAGAGGAATGACCTCATTGGCCCGAGAATCTCTCCTGTTTTAGCCACCCTATGCCAACTCACGGGAGTCGAGTCCACGTAATTACCTCAAAGGAAAACGCAGTTGCCATCCTACTTTATTCTGGAATCTCCACCGCGTACACGGTTGTTAAAGTGATTTTCGGAGTTGGCAGAGAGTATGCCAACTTCCAATCCCGGTCTCTTTAACAACCAAACGTTATTATAACACCACCGTCTTTTCAAAATAATTTATACTTAAAACCAGAATATAATATCCCTTTTTAAAACCATATAAATACGATATCATTCTCCTCTTTAAAAATTAAATCAATATTGATATCATTTCAAATATATCTTTTTCTAAAACCATACCACTTTAAATTTATAATATCTCAAAACCATACATTTAAATTATAACTCTTCAAAACATAATACTTCGAATCCATAGCTTTAAAACCATAACTTCCAACTTAAATGGTTTGGTTATTCAACAGTATATAAATAAAATGGTTTGAATTTAAAATTACTTTATAAAGTAAATAATTTCCATGACTTCAGAATTTTATTTTCTTTAAATTAAGTCTAAATCCATAAATTTTAAATTCACTTCCAGTTTCAACATACCACTTCAGTTTCAATATATTTCAAACTTTGAATATTAAACAATTGGAACTAAGGTTGGAAATTTCTATTCAACAATTTAATGTCCTATTATTTAGTTTGAAATATTTGCAAACTAAATCCATTATCCTTTAAATAAAACTCAAATTACTTAAAACGAAATATTTCCTTCAATTTTATTTATACTAAATTTTTTCATTTAATTCATCTTGAATAAAAATTCAGTTATAAATATCATACCTTTTAAAATTTCAAGTTAATAAATTCTACATCAACTTATGAAGTTAAATTCTTAATTAATCTCAATTCCAAATAAATTTTCAATTTAACTCCCAATCTTAATTGATTTAAATTATTTAAAACTCTATATATATTCAATAATGTACTTAACCATATAATATAAGATAATCAAACTCCATTATTCCACTTATTTATTTTATTTAACAAATTTATACGTAGCTTAAATTCAATAATTTAACTATATATGTATATATAAAATAACATTCATATAACATCAAAATTTAATATTTATTTAACCGTATCCTATCCAAACCATAGAAATCGTTTTTTAAAATATTTCTATATATAGACCGCGGTGCCTGTATATAATTTTCAATCCTATGGTCAAGTGATACGGATATTTATCATTTCAATCCGCAATTTTAAAATAAAATTGCGGTTATATATCATTTCAAACCGCAATCTCGAATGCAATAAAATGCATAGTAACTTGCAGTTTATACAATATAAAATATATCATCCATTCATCCAAATATCAATCATCAAACATTTTATCAATTTATCATCCAATTCTAACAATCACATCAATAAATAATAATTAATTACTGGTAGTTAATTTTTCAATAATTAATTAAATAACTATTTAACTGTAGTTTATATGCAATAATAAATAAATTTAACTAGTAGTTTATATGTAATAATAAATTTAACTAAAATTTTAACTGTCAGTTTATATGCAAAAATAAATTAAATAACAAGAAAATTATATGAATGCAAAATAACTGAGGTATGAAATATATGCCAAACAGCCATAAATAAATTTCTAAACACATCATAAATCAATTTAACAAACATAAGAAATTTTAGAAATTGTGAGTGGGTTAAAACACTCACCTTTATACGAATCTGAAAATAATAGACTTCTAATCAATAGCTTCGCTCTACGTTTCCTTAGTCTTCTTCTTGATTGCTAGCTTTGTTCCGTAATTTTTCTTTTATTTTGATTTACTTTAATTTCCCTCCTTATTGGATTAATATATATATATATATATATATGTATGTATGTATGTATGTATGTATTTATGTATGTATTTTTAAAAGGTTTGGAAAAGATTTGAAAAATAAGAATTTGAAAAAGAAAAGGATTGAAATAAGAAGAACTGAAAAATTGTAGAGAAGATCCAGATTTGAAAAGAAAGAAGAAAGTTTGAAATAGAATAAAACATAAGAAGAAGAATATTTGAAGAGGAAGGAAAAATTAAAATGAGATATAATAAAGAGATATGAAAAAAAAGAAGAAGAAGATTTGAATGGAGGCTAGGGTTTCATTTGCATCATATCGTATTTATAAGGTTAGGGTTAGGTTTAGGGACAAAGAGATTTGAAAAGAGAGGCTGCTATTAATTAGAAATAAAGTAAATATGAACAAACTTGGTATTGGAATATAGTAAATATGAACAGTTTTTTTTATAAAAGTTGCAGGTATTAAAAAGAGGTAATTATTTATTAGAAAGGGAATGAATGTGGAGGGACAAAAATAAATGTCACGTTTTATTTGTTTGATTCTAAATTAATTAATTGCTAGATACAGAAAAGTTTGAATACATCATATATATTCATACTTTAACTGTGTGTCAGAAACGCTAAACATATATCAAGTACGATTAATTGGTGACAATATATAGGAATAAACAAGCATAAATGTAGTTGAAATCACATAAGGATCTAATAGGGAAGGAGATAAAAGGTGACGACATTGATTAATTCCACTTTCCCACTTTAGCCAATTTTATTAATACGACATTTAATTATCATGCAAGTTGTATTATGACTAGAAAACATAAACAACAAACAATAAATTAATATGTATATAATATTACCTCACCTTTAAATTGTTTGATAATAATAATAAAAATTAAATCATGCTATAGCAATTTGAAATTAAAATATTAAATGTTTATATGTATACACATGCACACAAACACAAATAATGTGTGTATAAAGATTAAACCAAAGCTTATTAATTAATTCAAAGCATACTTCCATACCACATTAAATTGTCTAATGCATTTGTAAAATTATGTATAATTGAAGTCAAAAATACATATACATATAAGTTAAACCTTTTTACCTTAATGAAATTTATTTATTTTTTTAAACAAAACAAAAGTGGAACACGACAAATTAAGCAATATAGTAACAAACCATTAAGATCCTTAAATAAGGACATTTGAGATAATAATTTAGGTAACAAATTTAAATATTGTTGTAATCAAAATCAAAGCTTAGATTTATTATCGAAAAATTGTTAAGCATATGTAAACTTCTATTATAATTTATTAGATTAAGAACAAATAATTTATTCAACAAGTATTCAACTTTCATGATATTTTCAATTCAAGATAAAGTGACAATATGTGTATACAATATTCCTGTTTCAATACAAATGCAAATTATATGTATGTAAACTTTCAGATCTAAAAAAAATGCAATTTGGTTTAAGAGTTTAAAACATGGATCTATAATTAAAACATTCTTTTAATATATATATACAAAATTCTTTGTTTTGTTTTGATTTATCAAATTGAAAGTCAAATTAATTCATTCAACAAAAAAATTCAAATAACATAACAATTTCAAAACAAATGAGGAAATAGCATATACATACAAACTATGATAATAACATTTTACTTAATATTTACTTACGTTTCGTTACATTGATACTTCTATATACATCTTATGCTTGTATAAATGTCTTTACTTCAAAATGTGAAATCTTGTTTATTACCCATACTAATTAAGGTTTTAAAACTAATAAATAAAATTCCCTTAAATTCAATCATATATTCATTCATACACCATTAGAGATACATTATTACCCATTTCTACCCTAATTTATACTAATATAACCTTTAATTAGATTAATTTCTATTGATTTCCCATTTTAATTTATTAGACTCCATTACCTTTAAGTTATCACTAACGGACAAGTGTTGAAATTGATTACATACATCGTTCTCACCCTGTTATCAATTGGATGAATTTCCATTGATTCGTAGCTATTGCATTAATATCCCCAAATTTCATCCACATCTCTATTAATGTAAAATTTAATATTAAATCCCCCTTATTTGCAATTAATTCACTTATTGAATTTTTTACTCTCAAATAAATTAATAAATCTAAAATTTCACTCCTAAGATCCACCACTTGTTATATTATAAATGAAATTAACATTGGTTACATCCTCTGGAATTAACAATCTTTTATGACAAATCAATTTATCCTAACTGCACAATTAGGTCAATTAACTGCAATAAATTTCACATTAAATTTTATGAATTATCAATTGAAAATTTAACAAATCCGTTACTTGATTTAAAACCCTGCTATTCAATAAATTGACATATATAGGTGAAATTAACATTGACTTATATATCATATCATAAATGCATGCTTTATTTCATACTATTTAGTTATATTTGCCAATTATGTATATTAATTACTATTTACATTCTTTAATTAATTTACTTTCTTGGTTTCATACTTAATAAGTTTTCACTTCCAACCATATTATAATTACCTACATGATATTGATTTTTATTTCATGAATTCATTAAATAAATCCACTAATTGCCTTTGTTTTCTTATATTCAATTTATTAGCAATTTAAATACGTTTATTATCAACAACATTACTTAAAATTACTTATCTATAATTATTGCATTGGTTTATTCAATAGTTACTTTTTATTAACTCATTTTCTATTTATAACCAAATGTAACAATTTTCACACTTCCTTTATGTTATTAATTACCATTAAAGTAATGTTTATCATCTACAATAAACATTGTAATTACTTACCTACATTGATTACAATTTTTTTTTTCATTTATTGCATATTACTTCCGGTTACTATAACATTGAATTCATTAAATTTATTACTAATTATATCATTACATTAGTTAATACAATATTCCCATTTGTTTTTCTTATATTCAATTCCTTAGCCTATAACAATTTCCATTACTTTAAATAAATCGTAATTTCATTTCCATTGTTAATACTTATCTTTAATTTTAAATGTTGCATTTCATTTGTTTAAAATTTTAGTATTTACTTATTTCTTACTAAATTAAATTACAAACTCTTAATTAAGTTAAGCAATTAATTTCTCAAAATTTACGGGTCGTTACAAATTAAAACGCTCGCCATTTTCTTGAATGCAGTTATTCTTCCAATCATACGCTATTACACAAGCTCAAGTTCATATGACAAACTTTTGGGGGTGAAATTTAATAAACAATAATATGGCTTGCTATAACGACACTTAATAAACTAAATGGAACATCGACACTAATTTTCAATTAACCATCAATATAATAACATAAGGATGTAAATATCTAATTATTTGCGAGAAGCCCCCTTTGGGTCTCTCTGCAGATTTTCCATGCAAAACAATGATTATGGATAATATATATATATATATATATATATATATATATAATCATATGGGTTTATAACGATCAAATTCATATGTCATCCATTTTCCAAATGGAAATTCAATCAAACATTCAATTAAATAATTTAATTAACATCCAAGAAAGTAATAAGTGCTTTTAACATCATTGATATGCTATAATAAAATTAAGTATGAGTTAAACTCCCATTGATTTTCGTTTCAGCCGAAACGTTTTTATTTTGGACTAAAACCAAATGGCCATTCAATTTTAGCCTAAATTTTCACTTGCTCCAAATCAGACCAAACAACTCCATCGCGATGATCTCGATGACATAAGTCCAATGCAATAAACGGCATTCAAATCCGACCTCATATAAGAGAGATACAAAATTTATAAGTTATCGATAAATTTAAAATTATAATATAAGCACTTAAACATATTTACAAGAATGCCCATCTACCCACTTTCGTCTTCCTCCTCCAAAATGTGCACATCAACATAGTGAAACCCAAAATAAAACGTGCATATATGGCACTAACATGGAAAAATACTCGACCATTCTCCAATTCGACATCGCCATCACGTTGCTCTACGAGAACACAGCTCGCTTGACACCACGGATTATCGTCCCTATGCCCTAAATGAACCATGACCTGCACCCCCTCTATTACTGACCAATAGGCACGTGTGACCCATCTTGTTGCTGAACCACTCAAAAACTCGGCTAAAGGTGCTATCTTCGATGCTAAATGTGACGACCCGGAATTTTCTAGCAATATCAATTTAATAATCTGCATTAAATATTAAATTGATTTGATAATAAAATCTGAATTAATACTTTTCTTTTAATAAATATCTAACTGGTAAATTTAATCTGTTAAAAATTAATTGTTTGTTTTCTATTTATATATGTATATATTTGTATACATTGTAAATAGATGAGATTTGTTTTAAAGTTTAACTAATAAATTATGTTTAAATACTAGTATATATTTTAGTGAATTAGAAATTATGTTTTATTTAATATAAACATTTCAAAGCTAAATAAATAAATAGTTTGAAAACTTATTTTAACTTAAGTTTAAATTTAATTTATTAACAAAATATTTGTTCTCTTTTCTTTTAGTATAGTTTGATTTAAAATATGAATTTAAAAATATAGATGAGTTATATATATAATTTTGTAAATCAATACATTAACATACATTAATAAAATATGTAGTTATTATAAAAAGATGATTTATTCTATCTATCTTTTCAAATTGATCATATGTTTTATAATATAAATAAGTAAGAATGTATACATATAGGGATGCAAGGTTTTAAGTAATAGGTTAAACATAGAAATAAAATAAAATATACATAAAGCTATAAATTAGAAGCTAACATACTATATATAATAAGTTAAATAAGTAATAATCATATTGGATAAATTTATATAGCATTCACAAACATTTACAAATTTACAATAACTAGTCAATAACACAACTAAACACAAGTCAACAATTAAAACTGGAAACAAAAGATATTTTAGATTTGTAAGCTAACATAAAAACAGGACTGTAGTATATATATGTATATGTTTAAGCATCAAGACAAACAAAATTCATGAACAAATATATTGTGTGCAGGCCAAAATTAGGTAAGATAAAACAAATGACAGTAATAAGTATATATGTCATATAAACAAATCAAATATAGGTGCAGGCCAAATGAAATAAAACAAATATAAATCGTGCAGGCCAAAATTGAATAAAACAAATGACAGTAGCTAAGATAAACAAACTGTGTATATGTGTGAAGCTTGCTTTGGAAGATAGTATTAAATATCTTAAGCTAACAAACAAAACTAATTAATGTAAAATCTTTTTAGTACACTAAGTATACATATCAGCCACCATTTCTAAAATATCTCTGGTTTAAAGACTGCACAAGCAAGATTTTTGGGTTATATTGTACAAATATTGTCTTAGTTACTGAAACATAATTATAACCCTGTTTCTTTTCTTTTTATAAATCTGCATATTCCGTTCGAACTAGGCATAAACTAAAATAAAACTTCATACAAACTAAAACATGGAAATAAAGCTATTTCATACTTAAACAAAATCCAAGAAGCAGAAGCAAAATGAAGTTACAGTTGTTTTCAAACCTGCTTCAACAAAGTGCCCTGTTCATTCACATATCTGTGAGTAACTTCCTTTTAAAGCTAAAGCAAATTTTAATTTGTTGCTTGTGAAAATTTCTGAGATGATAAGTGCTTTGTTTGTGTATGTATATAGGGTTGATAAATTCTAAGTTTATAAATGTTTATAAATATACTTGCCTGTTGCATTCAAGTGACTCTGTTCTTAGTTCAGAAATTTAAAAGTTAGATCCAAATACAAATCTGTTCATCTAATCTTTGTTAGGATTAGAGATCTAAACAATTTAAGTTTGTTAAATCATGAGTTTAAGTTTAGAATTATACTTAAAGCAATATAGTCTTGAGTTTTACCTGGAACCAAGAAATGCAGTAGCAATTCTAAAATGTTCGATAAATCAAGTGTTAAAATTTGATATTCTGAATTTATAACTTGAATATATTATGAAAATGAAGATTTTTAAAACTAAAAATTAGATTTTTAGAAATGGGATGGAAGAGAAATTCAGTGTTGACTGAATATTGGGTTTCTGAGTTTATCTGGTGATCAATGGAGAATGGAGCCTTGGGGTTTCATCGGGAGGTGGAGGACTGTGCAGTGAGGCTAGGAAAAATGTGAGGAAGGGTGTCAGATCAACGTGGTGATTGCGGCGATGAGTTTTGGGTTTTTAGACCTAATTTTGTCAGGTCTGGTAACTAGGGCAGTACGGATTCTAGGGTTGATCGAGTTGCTTCAGGGCTTGGTGATGGCTGAGTGGAAGTGTTGTGGAGATGAGGACCGGAGTTCAGACGATCAGGTGGCCGGAATCTAGGATTCCAATGATTTCTCTGGTGATGGTTCTAGATTTTAAAATCCAACTGAGTTGCTCGATTTTGAAGTGAGCCTCATATCTGCGACTGAATGATCGGAGGTTGATGTTGGAGTGATGGTTGGTTTGTCGACGTCGCTGGTGGTGATCATCGGCGTCAGAATGGATTGTGCAGGTGCACAGTGATGATTTGGGTTAGTGTTTCCAGGTTTTGGTTTTATTTATTTGCGTGCGCCCAGGGGGAAAACTCGAAGCAGTTTGAATTTTTACTCGGGGGAAACTCGCGTATAACTCGGAGAGAACGCAGGGGTGCTTGGGTTTTAGTGTACAGGTTGGTGTACAGGTTTGAAAACCTGAAACTGTTTTTTTCTTTTTTACAGTTTCATCTGTTTTTGAACTTGTGTCTTAAAACTTAAAATCAAAACTAAAAGCTAGTGCTAAAAGAAAGTTTAAATGATGGATTTAAGTTAGTTTTGAATATAGTTGGAAATAGTAAGCTTTCAAAATTCAAATTATTCTAATATCTTAAAAGTGTTTAAAAATTTAAGTATTTTCAACTAGAGTAAGTTCAAACAAAAATTTAAAGCTGTTTAGGAAAGAAAAAAAAAATTTGGAAATTAGGACCTGGGCATGAAAATCCAGATTTGGAAATAAAGTGAAGTTGTTCTAATTTTAATTTATTCAAATAAGTTTTAATTGTAATTAAACATGTGTGTTGCAAAGGGGTTTTAAAATAAATTAGTTATAGAATTTTATTAATGATACATTGGATTTTAATTAGAGAGTAAATTAAAATAAATGTTTTAAACATATTGGAAGTAAGAATTTAAATCAATTATAAGAACAATTTACTTTAATTCATGAAGTTTTGGAATTTTATATGCATTACTCTTAAGTTGATTAAGTAAGCTAGTAATTATAGTGTAAAAGTGGTAATTAAAGTTAATTAATGAATTAATTAACTAATATGTGATTTAGAACTATAGATTAGATTTTTAAATTAATAATGGTTTATTAATTTATAATTAATAATTAATATAAGTTGATTATGTTAGAAGGAAATAATTAAATAATTATTAATGAAGTTCATTAACCAGATTATGTTATAATTAGTTAATATGATTGATTTTGTAATAAATTAATTAGATTAATTAATTCAATAGTTTAATTATAAATTATTTATTGAAAAGTAATTAAGAAATTAATTACTTATTAATTATGTAAATTGATTCGAGTTAATTAATTTAGTTTAATTAACTGATAATTTGGAATTGAATTACTTAGAGAAGTAATTGAAGGATAATTACGGGATGTAATTAATTGGGTGATGTTATTAATGGAAGTAATTGAAATATAATTACTTAAAATTAATCAGGGGATTAATTTAGAGTGTTATTGAGAAGTAATTAATATTGAATGATTAATTACTGTTTGTTATTAATCAAGAGGATTAATATTTATGATTTGAATATGTGTATTCTTAATATAAATTAACAAATGAAGATGTAATTAGAAATCATTAATTAATAATTAATGATGATATTGATTTATTTGAGAATAATAAATCAACAAGATAATTAGAAAGGTAATAAATCTATATAAATGTAATTAATTAATGGATTTATTCAAGATTTACTTTTGTAAATAAATTAAGGAAATTACTGGGATGTTGCAAAAGATATTTAAAGCAAAGATGATCAATTTGAATATATATATAAGTAATGGATAATAAGATTAAATTAAGAAATCATTTAATGATTTGATATATGTGAATATAAGTGTAATTAATGGAGCATAATTACTCAGAATAGTAATTGGATGATAATTACTTGATGTAATTAATACAAGATGATTTGTAAGTAAAGTAATTTGAGTAATTTCTTTTATAATTAATCAAAGGATTAATTTATGGAATTAATTAATCATGGAATGATTAATTTGTTAATAAGTAATTAAGGATAGTTAATTACTGGTTTGTTATTAATCAAGGGGGTGATTAATAATTGTGTTTAAGTAGAGATTAATCACTTAATTAATTTAAATAAGTAATTGAATATAAATTGAAAATCATAACTACTATAATTAATGATGTAATTAAGAATTGTTTAATTAAGGAATAATTAATAGGAAAGTAATTAATTGTTAAATTGCTATGAATGATTTATAATGATTCATTTTAATTAAACAAAGACTAAATTATTCTTGTAATTAGAGAATGATTTAGTAATTTGATTTATAATCAATTATTGATTATGAGAGCGGGATTTATGGAATGAGTAATTAATTTAATTTATTTTAAATTAATTAAAATTGGAAATAGTTAATTAAATTCATTTTAAATAACTATAGCTTGTGATTTATAAATCATTGCTGATGGATGATGTTGATATTTCACTGTTTGATTGTAATCTCAGGTGTGGATGAATAATGTCTATGTGATATGGATGTATGTTTTAAGTATGAAAATGTTTAATTATCTGTTTGGATGATAATATTAATTATCTGTTTATGATGATGATGTATTATCTATTATGAGATGTGAATTGTCTATCTGTGCATATTGATGATATTGAATTCACTGTTAAGACTAAATAGACAACTTGGCCTTAAAAGACACGCTTTGGATTTCGATGAGACCGGGATCGGGTTTTCCGCATTAGGAATATCCGAAAACCACATCGTTTCCAAATTAACGTTAGGTCGTGAATCTGAAGTGAAGATGAAGGTTCAGAATGCAAGGGTTATCGTCGTTAACTCTGAGGGTGATTCCAAAATGAGTGTAACGAGATAATGCCTTCGGTTTCGTTCGAACCCGGAACGAACTTGTATGGATTGAATGCTTTCAACACATCGTCAGGCGGACGATGAGCATTCTAAGAAATATGTCCTATAAAGGTAATCGTAACCTCAAGCCTCATCAACCGGGAATGGCTAAAACAGGGGAGGTGCAGCAAGGTTAGGTGGGTCATGCCCAAGCAGGACAAGGATATTCCCCTGTCTAGATGTCCCTTTTTATTCGGCTTAGTGGGCGGTTGGTCTGCAGCCAACTGCGGGGTGTATCTTGTTCGGGACTGTTCAGTAAGGAATGGTTCCGGCCTTGTGTTGCAGGGGATGAAGGGAGTAATCCTCGGTACGGTGATCTAGGCCCCGTACTGTGACGGGCGGTACCCCAGTAGCCCTGCCATTGTATGGAATCCAAAATCCAATAAGTGCCCACGGTTTTGATTGTATTACCCACTTTTGTGGCTTGTAGCTGGAATTTAATCATGTAACAATTTCGGCTATTTTCTATTTACTTGAAAACCCTAGACCTATTATAATATCACAGAATTTCCTATAAAATGTTTTGGTTAGCGTAAGGTAAAAACTTTTCCATGTTTATGTGTGGGAAGTCTTACGTGATACCTTTTGTTTTCAAAGGATTTTTCAAAATTAAGCAACTTTAACCTGTTACTCATACCAGACCCATGTCTGACCCGAAGTTTATTTTGTTTTTCATAAACTCTCGGGTACCCAAATTTTTACGGGTAGCCAAGGGATTCAGGTTTAGCTTTGACGAAGTCTGGAGGAGCAATGGAGCAGGAGGCTTCAGCGTTTTTGATATATTTAGTTCCGCTGTGTGGTATCTCTGTGATGTATTGTGTATTGAGTTGTATTAACTAGACAGGTGTTTATAACTGTCTAGTATGTGATGTATTATCTGTATAGCTCTGATTGATGTATATATTATGTAAATACTTATGTGATTAATATATTTTATTCGTTCCGTTGTGAGATTCTGATGTTGTTGTTCTTTCTTCTCTATCTTTTCTATTTTCTCACCTCTTTCTTTCTTATTAACGATGCTACTTCCTGGGAGTAGGAAGTGGGGTCGTTACAGTGGTATCAGAGCGCTAGATTGAGTGAATACCTAGGCTCTTAAGTGATTTCTTTCCTGAGAGAGCGTATTTGTAATTTTGATATATATTTATATTTATTTTTCTATCTATTTGTTGGATTACTTGTTCGGGTTTTCCAACATATGTATAAGGATAGATTAAGTAGTGGTGTGTGTAACACGACTACCTGTGGTTAGAAGTATATTTGGCGAGACTGTAGACCTAATACCGTCTCGAATAGATTCATGGTGTAAGGATTTCACCTAATCTCTGGAGGGAAAACCTGTTAAGATTTGGAGTCCGTTTTGTTGTACAAGAGTGGATGAGTAGATTTGGATTTTTGTGAGTTGAGCAGAAGCTTAAATATTATCTTGGTAACTCAAGAAGTAGTGGTTGTGTGTTGAGATGCAGTAGCGATGGTTTGTTTCCGAAGAAGTTCTCAAGGCTCTTTGGACAAGGAAGTGAGTCTGCATTAGTTTGAGGTTGAGTTCAGCTGAATGTTGTGTTTGGCCTTGAGGCCTGAGTTTTCTGAGGAATTTTTGGCATCAGTAGCGGTGTTTCAGCTCAGATTGTTCTGCCGGCACGCGAGAAGGTCATCTGTCAACAGTTCTTTAGAAGTGAAGTCCAGAACCAGTTTTGTGAATCCATTTCTTCAATGGATTGGCTAGATAAGTTTAAGATGTTCAAATTGGTAGGAGAGAACAGTTTTCTTTGGATATTAACCTGAGTGGATCGCAAAAGTGACTTGCGATAGTTAAGTATTCTCTGGGATGGCAGAAATTTTTCTGAATATCTTTGTAGAGGTCGGTGGTTTGCCTTAGCATCTGAGGAGTTGAGTTTGGTATCGACTAGATTTCAGAAGTAGTACCGATGGTTCAGCTTAGAAATCGAATGGTTTCTGGAGAAAGGAATTGGTAAAGCAACTCGAGTTTCGGAGGAATTTCTGAGTTCTATTTTGGATCTGCTGAATCATATTTTTGTCATGTGTTGTCCAGTTATGCTTATGTGCATCATTAGCATTTTCATCTACTCTAGATCAGAGTTGAGCAGCGGAAGCAGTTGGGAGTGCATTTGTTTTTCTTTTCTGAGAATGAGAAGATGTTTTCTACTGATGATAGTAGAGGTTGAGTTCTTGGTTTTGGTTGATTTTGAAAAAATTATTCTACTGGATTGTTTTTGGATTCAGATTATTGTAGGAGTTATCAGCGAAGGTGGAGCTGATCAGTGGGTTGAAGGCAGCTCTGGACTGTCAGAAGTATTTAGTGGATAAGAGATGAGGGAATTTGGATTTGGGAGTTGGAGATTTCATTTGGATGGATTTTCTCTGATCCCAAGAGTTCTATAGATTAGTAATATAGACTGATTGGATTCTATAGATCGAGTATTCCGGTATTATACTGGAAAACTCTAGGGAACTCTATCCAGAATTTTGTCTGGATAGTTAGTTTAGTTGATTGAGTAGATTGGTTGTGATGATTGTTAGCATGTGATTGATATATGCTTATGATTTAAAATTAAATTAAAATCTTAAATATATTATTAAATTACCTTTGCTTTTAAATTTCGGGGATGAAATTCTTTTAAGGGGGGAGGGATGTGACGACCCGGAATTTTCTAGCAATATCAATTTAATAATCTGCATTAAATATTAAATTGATTTGATAATAAAATCTGAATTGATACTTTTTTTTTAATAAATATCTAACTGGTAAATTTAATATGTTAAAAATTAATTGTTTGTTTTCTATTTATATATGTATATATTTGTATACATTGTAAATAGATGAGATTTGTTTTAAAGTTTAACTAATAAATTATGTTTAAATACTAGTATATATTTTAGTGAATTAGAAATTATGTTTTATTTAATATAAACATTTCAAAGCTAAATAAATAAATAGTTTGAAAACTTATTTTAACTTAAGTTTAAATTTAATTTATTAACAAAATATTTGTTCTCTTTTCTTTTAGTATAGTTTGATTTAAAATATGAATTTAAAAATATAGATGAGTTATATATATAATTTTGTAAATCAATACATTAACATACATTAATAAAATATGTAGTTATTATAAAAAGATGATTTATTCTATCTATCTTTTCAAATTGATCATATGTTTTATAATATAAATAAGTAAGAATGTATATATATATAGGGATGCAAGGTTTTAAGTAATAGGTTAAACATAGAAATAAAATAAAATATACATAAAGCTATAAATTAGAAGCTAACATACTATATATAATAAGTTAAATAAGTAATAATCATATTGGATAAATTTATATAGCATTCACAAACATTTACAAATTTACAATAACTAGTCAATAACACAACTAAACACAAGTCAACAATTAAAACTGGAAACAAAAGATATTTTAGATTTGTAAGCTAACATAAAAACAGGACTGTAGTATATATATGTATATGTTTAAGCATCAAGACAAACAAAATTCATGAACAAATATATTGTGTGCAGGCCAAAATTAGGTAAGATAAAACAAATGACAGTAATAAGTATATATGTCATATAAACAAATCAAATATAGGTGCAGGCCAAATGAAATAAAACAAATATAAATCGTGCAGGCCAAAATTGAATAAAACAAATGACAGTAGCTAAGATAAACAAACTGTGTATATGTGTGAAGCTTGCTTTGGAAGATAGTATTAAATATCTTAAGCTAACAAACAAAACTAATTAATGTAAAATCTTTTTAGTACACTAAGTATACATATCAGCCACCATTTCTAAAATATCTCTGGTTTAAAGACTGCACAAGCAAGATTTTTGGGTTATATTGTACAAATATTGTCTTAGTTACTGAAACATAATTATAACCCTGTTTCTTTTCTTTTTATAAATCTGCATATTCCGTTCGAACTAGGCATAAACTAAAATAAAACTTCATACAAACTAAAACATGGAAATAAAGCTATTTCATACTTAAACAAAATCCAAGAAGCAGAAGCAAAATGAAGTTACAGTTGTTTTCAAACCTGCTTCAACAAAGTGCCCTGTTCATTCACATATCTGTGAGTAACTTCCTTTTAAAGCTAAAGCAAATTTTAATTTGTTGCTTGTGAAAATTTCTGAGATGATAAGTGCTTTGTTTGTGTATGTATATAGGGTTGATAAATTCTGAGTTTATAAATGTTTATAAATATACTTGCCTGTTGCATTCAAGTGACTCTGTTCTTAGTTCAGAAATTTAAAAGTTAGATCCAAATACAAATCTGTTCATCTAATCTTTGTTAGGATTAGAGATCTAAACAATTTAAGTTTGTTAAATCATGAGTTTAAGTTTAGAATTATACTTAAAGCAATATAGTCTTGAGTTTTACCTGGAACCAAGAAATGCAGTAGCAATTCTAAAATGTTCGATAAATCAAGTGTTAAAATTTGATATTCTGAATTTATAACTTGAATCTATTATGAAAATGAAGATTTTTAAAACTAAAATTTAGATTTTTAGAAATGGGATGGAAGAGAAATTCAGTGTTGACTGAATATTGGGTTTCTGAGTTTATCTGGTGATCAATGGAGAATGGAGCCTTGGGGTTTCATCGGGAGGTGGAGGACTGTGCAGTGAGGCTAGGAAAAATGTGAGGAAGGGTGTCAGATCAACGTGGTGATTGCGGCGATGAGTTTTGGGTTTTTAGACCTAATTTTGTCAGGTCTGGTAACTAGGGCAGTACGGATTCTAGGGTTGATCGAGTTGCTTCAGGGCTTGGTGATGGCTGAGTGGAAGTGTTGTGGAGATGAGGACCGGAGTTCAGGCGATCAGGTGGCCGGAATCTAGGATTCCAATGATTTCTCTGGTGATGGTTCTGGATTTTAAAATCCAACTGAGTTGCTCGATTTTGAAGTGAGCCTCGTATCTGCGACCGAATGATTGGAGGTTGATGTTGGAGTGATGGTTGGTTTGTCGACGTCGCTGGTGGTGATCATCGGCGTCAGAATGGATTGTGCAGGTGCACAGTGATGATTTGGGTTAGTGTTTCCAGGTTTTGGTTTTATTTATTTGCGTGCGCCCAGGGGGAAAACTCGAAGCAGTTTGAATTTTTACTCGGGGGAAACTCGCGTATAACTCGGAGAGAACGCAGGGGTGCTTGGGTTTTAGTGTACAGGTTGGTGTACAGGTTTGAAAACCTGAAACTGTTTTTTTCTTTTTTACAGTTTCATCTGTTTTTGAACTTGTGTCTTAAAACTTAAAATCAAAACTAAAAGCTAGTGCTAAAAGAAAGTTTAAATGATGGATTTAAGTTAGTTTTGAATATAGTTGGAAATAGTAAGCTTTCAAAATTCAAATTATTCTAATATCTTAAAAGTGTTTAAAAATTTAAGTATTTTCAACTAGAGTAAGTTCAAACAAAAATTTAAAGCTGTTTAGGAAAGAAAAAAAAATTGGAAATTAGGACCTGGGCATGAAAATCCAGATTTGGAAATAAAGTGAAGTTGTTCTAATTTTAATTTATTCAAATAAGTTTTAATTGTAATTAAACATGTGTGTTGCAAAGGGGTTTTAAAATAAATTAGTTATAGAATTTTATTAATGATACATTGGATTTTAATTAGAGAGTAAATTAAAATAAATGTTTTAAACATATTGGAAGTAAGAATTTAAATCAATTATAAGAACAATTTACTTTAATTCATGAAGTTTTGGAATTTTATATGCATTACTCTTAAGTTGATTAAGTAAGCTAGTAATTATAGTGTAAAAGTGGTAATTAAAGTTAATTAATGAATTAATTAACTAATATGTGATTTAGAACTATAGATTAGATTTTTAAATTAATAATGGTTTATTAATTTATAATTAATAATTAATATAAGTTGATTATGTTAGAAGGAAATAATTAAATAATTATTAATGAAGTTCATTAACCAGATTATGTTATAATTAGTTAATATGATTGATTTTGTAATAAATTAATTAGATTAATTAATTCAATAGTTTAATTATAAATTATTTATTGAAAAGTAATTAAGAAATTAATTACTTATTAATTATGTAAATTGATTCGAGTTAATTAATTTAGTTTAATTAACTGATAATTTGGAATTGAATTACTTAGAGAAGTAATTGAAGGATAATTACGGGATGTAATTAATTGGGTGATGTTATTAATGGAAGTAATTAAAATATAATTACTTAAAATTAATCAGGGGATTAATTTAGAGTGTTATTGAGAAGTAATTAATATTGAATGATTAATTACTGTTTGTTATTAATCAAGAGGATTAATATTTATGATTTGAATATGTGTATTCTTAATATAAATTAACAAATGAAGATGTAATTAGAAATCATTAATTAATAATTAATGATGATATTGATTTATTTGAGAATAATAAATCAACAAGATAATTAGAAAGGTAATAAATCTATATAAATGTAATTAATTAATGGATTTATTCAAGATTTACTTTTGTAAATAAATTAAGGAAATTACTGGGATGTTGCAAAAGATATTTAAAGCAAAGATGATTAATTTGAATATATATATAATAATGGATAATAAGATTAAATTAAGAAATCATTTAATGATTTGATATATGTGAATATAAGTGTAATTAATGGAGCATAATTACTCAGAATAGTAATTGGATGATAATTACTTGATGTAATTAATACAAGATGATTTGTAAGTAAAGTAATTTGAGTAATTTCTTTTATAATTAATCAAAGGATTAATTTATGGAATTAATTAATCATGGAATGATTAATTTGTTAATAAGTAATTAAGGATAGTTAATTACTGGTTTGTTATTAATCAAGGGGGTGATTAATAATTGTGTTTAAGTAGAGATTAATCACTTAATTAATTTAAATAAGTAATTGAATATAAATTGAAAATCATAATTACTATAATTAATGATGTAATTAAGAATTGTTTAATTAAGGAATAATTAATAGGAAAGTAATTAATTGTTAAATTGCTATGAATGATTTATAATGATTCATTTTAATTAAACAAAGACTAAATTATTCTTGTAATTAGAGAATGATTTAGTAATTTGATTTATAATCAATTATTGATTATGAGAGCGGGATTTATGGAATGAGTAATTAATTTAATTTATTTTAAATTAATTAAAATTGGAAATAGTTAATTAAATTCATTTTAAATAACTATAGCTTGTGATTTATAAATCATTGCTGATGGATGATGTTGATATTTCACTGTTTGATTGTAATCTCAGGTGTGGATGAATAATGTCTATGTGATATGGATGTATGTTTTAAGTATGAAAATGTTTAATTATCTGTTTGGATGATAATATTAATTATCTGTTTATGATGATGATGTATTATCTATTATGAGATGTGAATTGTCTATCTGTGCATATTGATGATATTGAATTCACTGTTAAGACTAAATAGACAACTTGGCCTTAAAAGACACGCTTTGGATTTCGATGAGACCGGGATCGGGTTTTCCGCATTAGGAATATCCGAAAACCACATCGTTTCCAAATTAACATTAGGTCGTGAATCTGAAGTGAAGATGAAGGTTCAGAATGCAATGGTTATCGTCGTTAACTCTGAGGGTGATTCCAAAATGAGTGTAACGAGATAATGCCTTCGGTTTCGTTCGAACCCGGAACGAACTTGTATGGATTGAATGCTTTCAACACATCGTCAGGCGGACGATGAGCATTCTAAGAAATATGTCCTATAAAGGTAATCGTAACCTCAAGCCTCATCAACCGGGAATGGCTAAAACAGGGGAGGTGCAACAAGGTTAGGTGGGTCATGCCCAAGCAGGACAAGGATATTCCCCTGTCTAGATGTCCCTTTTTATTCGGCTTAGTGGGCGGTTGGTCCGCAGCCAACTGCGGGGTGTATCTTGTTCGGGACTGTTCAGTAAGGAATGGTTCCGGCCTTGTGTTGCAGGGGATGAAGGGAGTAATCCTCGGTACGGTGATCTAGGCCCCGTACTGTGACGGGCGGTACCCCAGTAGCCCTGCCATTGTATGGAATCCAAAATCCAATAAGTGCCCACGGTTTTGATTGTATTACCCACTTTTGTGGCTAGTAGCTGGAATTTAATCATGTAACAATTTCGGCTATTTTCTATTTACTTGAAAACCCTAGACCTATTATAATATCACAGAATTTCCTATAAAATGTTTTGGTTAGCGTAAGGTAAAAACTTTTCCATGTTTATGTGTGGGAAGTCTTACGTGATACCTTTTGTTTTCAAAGGATTTTTCAAAATTAAGCAACTTTAACCTGTTACTCATACCAGACCCATGTCTGACCCGAAGTTTATTTTGTTTTTCATAAACTCTCGGGTACCCAAATTTTTACGGGTAGCCAAGGGATTCAGGTTTAGCTTTGACGAAGTCTGGAGGAGCAATGGAGCAGGAGGCTTCAGCGTTTTTGATATATTTAGTTCCGCTGTGTGGTATCTCTGTGATGTATTGTGTATTGAGTTGTATTAACTAGACAGGTGTTTATAACTGTCTAGTATGTGATGTATTATCTGTATAGCTCTGATTGATGTATATATTATGTAAATACTTATGTGATTAATATATTTTATTCGTTCCGTTGTGAGATTCTGATGTTGTTGTTCTTTCTTCTCTATCTTTTCTATTTTCTCACCTCTTTCTTTCTTATTAACGATGCTACTTCCTGGGAGTAGGAAGTGGGGTGGTTACACTAAATCCAAATACAACCTCCAATTTCCCAAACTCCATAACCGATCCACACAAAATCAAATCCTAGTTTTAAACCAGCAGGCAATCACACTGTCAAGCCCACCAATCCAAGGCTGCACCTTCAAATTTGAGCATAGGAAGTAAGATCTGGTTAAAACATGATTTTTAAAACTACTTTCATGATTTTTGGTCATGTATTGGTTTTTAATTTCAATTTTGAACTTTGATTGCAAAAGGGAAAGCTCCAATTTCATTTCTAGGAAAGTTTAAATAGAGGGAAAAGGGAATGGACAGGTACGAGGGGGCATGGGCAAGCATGCTTTGTTATGGGCACTAACCATGGTTGAATATAACGAGCATATATATATATATATGTATTTATATACATACTATTTTAAACTATTCAACAAACCTTACCCGAAAATTTCGAACCCCGAACGAGGCGTGTCGCCTAGTGTTCTATATAGTATACTCCTATTCCGAATATAATGGAACTAGTTTCGAGGTCAAATTCGATCATATGCAAAAGATAATTTTTAGACCCAATTATTATATTAAATTTTCGATATTAATTTCTACGCTTTTCGAACTCGCATGACCAAATAATTCGTCTAACCGTTATGAAATTTGAAAGAGTAATATAATTTATTATTATAGTTCCAATGAAATAGGTTTTATCGAAATCCAAGAATGTACCCCTAAAGGCTAATTTCACGGATTTAAATATAGTTTTATATTTTAATTATCGATATTTATCAGATCTTTTATATTTGTAAATAAATTTACAAATTGAATTCACCAATATTATTTATTAATTAAAAGGAGTTAAATATCCATTTAATTAACATTAAATTCCATAATTCAAATATTTTAATTATTCTAAATATTTGAATTATAAATTATTAAATTCCAAAATTCAAATATTTAAAATTAATTAAACATTTAAAATCAAATGAAAAGAATTTTGGGTTGTTACATTCTCCCCCTCCCCCTAAATGAATTTCGTCTTGGAAATTTCCAAGGAAGAAAATATTTCCAAACCCTTATATTTAAAACCATTAGTTAAAACGAGTTGTCAAACTTATTTTCAAAACAAATTAGTTGAAATATATTCTAAAGTATCCAAGTCTTTTAAATTAACTCACCTATACCAACTAATTCCCTTCCTTTCATTCATTCTAAGATATAAATCAAAATTAAAACTTTTAGTTATCAAAAAATTTCCAAAATTCTTAAAAAATATTCCAACTCTTAACTTTTCAAAAAATTTTGCCAGTGTCTCCTTTTTACAGCTCGATCGAAACAACTACAAATTGCTTCTACGGGCTCCAAACCAATTAAAGAAAATAAAAGAAAAATAGCCTCCCATATCTGGGGTATAAAATCATCAACCAAAAAAAAAATTCTAAATTTTATTACTTACCTTTTTTCGTTTGATTTATATTTTGGCAAGTAATTTATTATCTTTTTTGCAAATGCAGGTGCACAAGAATCAAATAGCAATCTCTTACATATCTGTACTTATAAGTATAAAGAAAATTAGGCTAACCAAATCAATGTCATGTAACTCTACGTGCAAAAACTAGACTGATATAAATCCATATGAAATCAACAACCATATCTTAATCATATGCAACAAAATTCAAAGAATATTCTGTAATAGATGCTATGCATCTAATTATTTCAAATGATAATTTAGATCTAAATACCTGGGTTTTCAACCAAAAGTTTATTTTAAAATTTATCAAAAGAGAAAAATCAAAGACAAAAATCAAAATGGCAAGGAGGGGATTCCTCCAAATAAATTATGGTGAAACTCTAGAATCAAAACAACATTGGAGCATCTAGTGATATTCCGGTTCCTTCCAAAACATCTAGAGTGAATAAGTATCATTCCTTTCCCAAAATCTTCAGGAGTCATCTATTTCAAAATCACCGGGATTTAGGTCCTTATAATAACAATTCAAAATCCTTTGTCTAAAAATTTAATTTTATAGACAATGGTATATGAAATCACACACCCAATCAATTCGATTCAATCAAATCAAATCAATCAAACTTCATGATAGTATAAACTAACATTAACAGTCAATCAAATTCCATTATAGAAAAATTACCACTTAACATTATTTTAAAATGTCAAATGACTAACAAACAAATTTTAACTTAGGTTCTAAAATTTCTTGAAGGTCCAAAAATATAGATATTTATCCAAGCGTACCATTTTGCTCGTTAACTTTTGTTTATTGCTTAGAAGATTATCCAAACTCACTCGGACAAAATGGAAAGTTATACTCTATATTGGGGCATTTCACCAGAAGGACAAACTTTGCAGTCCAATTAGTTTCTAGGATGCACATTCAAAGAAATTACTTTCAAGGCCAAAGTAAGCATAATAATTACTTTCAAGGACAAACTCAGCCGTCCAATTACTTTCAAGGACATAATTTCATAGGTTTTTAGGCCCTAGAAACTAATTATTTTATGTTTTGTCCTTGAAAGTAATTATTTCAGTTGTGTGTCCTAGAAACTAATTCCACTTGCAAGTAGGCCCTTGTGGCTAATTTCCACATCTATATTTTTATTAGTTTCTTAATAATATTAAAATTTTCTAAATCACTTATATTTTCACTTAGCATTTATTCAATACTAAAATTATTTATGAATTATTTCATAAATTCTCACTAAAGTTTTAAAATATTTTATAAAGTCATTTCTTTATAAAACATCAAATAATAACTTATTCCACTTTAGTAATTGTATAATACTCTTCTACGTCCTAAGAGTACATACAAAATTTTATTTTACTATTTCAAACATCTTGATGGAGATCAAATTAAATTATGGTTTTTTTAAATATCGAGTCCACTTATTAACCTTTATAACTTAGAATGTTAAAAAAATAATATTCATAGGATGACGCAATCAAGAAGTAGTTTACACTACTTAGATGTTTTAAACAAATATATGATTTTAATAAAACAATGTTTACCATAACTTTCTTATTTACTTTAACCCTATTTACCTGCGTTAAATTCTCCCATATCTTATCTAAGGGGAAAAAAAAATCTTATTTATCAATATAACCTTTTATTATATATGCTTTTTGTTTTGAAATCATTTCCCTTTAAGGGAACTTAAAAGAAATTAAATACCTGGTTTTAAATATCTAAAACTCATCTTCAAAAGAATACTACATATATTTTTATATATAATGACTTCAAATAATTTATTTATTAAAATTCACTTTGGGTTTAATCAGATTTGAAGTCATTTCGATCGCACAATGATAAAGAGAATAATCTACTAAGTACCCCACAACGTTCGCCTAAGAAAACATCCGATCGTTTCTCAAAAGATTATTCAAATTGCCACAAAGCTAATAGAAATGATTTCCTCCTAATTATCCCAAATAAAATGCATTCCATTTAAAATTACTTCCAAAACAACATTACTATTTCTTCTCTTAAAAATCTTTTGAAATTAGTTTCAAAAATTTTGGGATTTAGACTCAAAAATCCCTTTTAAAATATGTTTTAAAAACTAAATTTACATAAAAATTTCATTACGTAAAAATCATCTCTTATTATAATAATTCCGCTTTACTATAATAGAATTATCCCAAATACTTATTCTCTAAATATCTTATCACACTATTTAGATTATATTAACAACTTTTTGTAAAGTTTAATCCTTAACTCACTATTATTAAATGGCGAATCATTAACTTTATCATATTCTTCGAACACCTTATAGTCGAATTGTGAAAATTAATTTACAAAGGGTTCGTTTTTAAATCAAAACGATAAATGCTCCTAAATAAACCAAGCACAATTTAGCAACTAACAAACAATAGTCAATGCTTCTAATTTGAAGTAAGCATCATCGAACAATCAATAGTGATAATAAATAAATATTATCACATTCAAACCAACTCACTTTATAGCGGTATAAAGTTTTGAAAATTATTCCTTTATATATATAAAATATAATCCTAGGCAAAATATTTAATTTGCCAAAATTTTCAAAAGCTTCAATACCATGTCCATTGGCCTTGGTCAAGTGCTTAGAAACCCCCAACGATACTGTGACATCTCACGTTTCGACCAGAATTCATAAAAACTCAATAGACTAATAAACAAAATCGTTTTTATAACATTAACAAATATGCTCTTGAATATATAGCACTCTCAAACTCATTGTAGAGTGTCGCTTACCTTCTCTAATGAGCTAAACCCTACCAAAGCCAAGGTTCTCGCTTAACCTCATGATTTGATACCACTTGTAACGATCTAGGCTTTTCAACCTTCGATAACCCGTATCATGCAGTATGTGACGCCCTACCTCAATACCCACGCTAGCCAAGAACACTACGGAGTAATGTTATCAACTAGCGTGGAGAATAAGGCTGTTGAGGAGCGACCATCCATGTAACCTCTTTGTGCGAGAACCGATATGTCAGATAGTAAAGCATGCATTTCATTTAAGGAAGAAGTCCGACGTACCGATACAAACTCAAAGCTATCACACAGTGGCTATAAATAAATCTTCGGAAACAAATATAGAAATAAACATAACACAATCAGTCATAGACATCCATATCACAAAGGCGGAAAAAGATATGAATATATAACAAACACATGAAAGTGTACATCAGAGTAGTGGTCATGAAAGGACCACATACACAAAAGAGTAGCAACACATGCTATACAAAAAAATACATCTATGAGTCTATATCTCAAGGGTAAACGACAAAAACTGCTAATCTAAATCGTCAGTCAAAAGTCAGAGTAGTAAACCCCTGGGGGAGAAGTCAAGCAGAAGCACCAGTAACATCTCGATCTGACCCGAGTATTATTTATAAGAAAATAATAAACAGATCAGTCTAGCTATAAATATCAGATAACATGATACAGAACAATAGATATGGCAAGAACATATAGTAACCATAAAGACATACTATGATAAGCATGTAAATGAAGATCATCAAGAGATCAAACAATATCAAAAGAATCTTCTAAAAGATCCAAATTCACCTATACATAAAAGCTGGAAAATCATAACAATGAAAGTCATGAAAATAGGTGAAGCACAAATTCCAGAAGACTACACAAGAAATCCAGAAATCACAATATAGGAGCATGAAAACTCACAAAATGGGAGCATGAAAACTCACCTACACGTGTAACACAAAGCGAGACGCTATCTCATGGTTGCAAGCCATAGTTTTGACACACGAATGGCCCGATGACCGTGGGGCGCTACCCCACATATGTGATGGCGAAACATCACACAAATGCGATGGCAAAACATCACTAGAGCGGGGTCTAGTCTAGACAAAAAGACATCGCACAATTGCTAGTCTAAATCACAAAAATGATTGTCATGATCATCAAGAAGTGTCAATCACATTAAGCTAGTAAATATACGAGTTTAGCTCCATGTCCCATAACCACTGGCTTAACTTAAATATTTACGAACAAACTGTAGATCTTCACTAGAAAATTGTCACAAAAGGTTCAATCGAACAAGTCGAAGAATTAACCGACGAAGCAAACGCAAGCGTTTCATACCACTTGTTTTACTAAGTCGTTTAATTAGATTTCTCATCCGAGTGAGGTAAAGGTTTGTATATACTAATAGATTGGAAAACGGTTTGCGAAAAGGGCTTTGTATTAAAATAGTGTTGAAATCGTTTTGATGAAAGAGTTTTGATATTTACTACTAGTATTGAAACCTTCATATTTCTAAAGTTGTTATCCCGCCTTTTTAGCAAGGCCGTGATACCATAAAATCGACCGAGAAGCCCAAGATAGTTTGTCTCGAAGAATAGTCAACTCAGCATCTCAACAAAGCAAGTTCTGTTGAATGTTTTTCAGATAAGATCCCCTGCGGAGGGGGGGTCCAGGGGGGGTGGCAACCCCCCCAAGGTGGGGGTGCGGGGGCAACACCCCCGCTACGGGGTTCGACCTGCCCGGTCAGGTCGCAGGGGTCCAGGGGACAGCACCCCGTCCAAAATGGTACGACCTAGTGAAGACCTAAGGGAGGATAGGATCGAGCGACCTATTGGTTGCGACCTAGGGGTGTTCGCGAGTTAGCAGAAACGAGCGATCTAATAGAGGTGAGCGACTTAAGGGACTCGTGACCTAATAGGGTACAGACCTAAAGGTATAAAGGTCATGCGACCTAATGGTATTAAGGTCTAACGACCTAAGGGAGAATGCTCGTGCGACCTAAGTGGTCATACGACCTAAAGTTAATAAGGTCAAGCGACCTAAGGTGACATCGGATCAAGCGACCTAAAGACGCCGCGACCTAGCGACCTATCGAAATAAAAGGGGCGAGCGACCTAACTCAACCAGCGACCTATGACCTAACGAGGTAAACGGTCAAGCGACCTAACAATATAAGGCCGAGTGAGTTAGAAGGCGAACGACCTAGTGGTTGCGCGCGACCCAGCTGGACACGCGACCTAATAGTACAAAGGTCCAATGACCTAAAGTTATTAGGTCATGCGACCTAAAGTGTCGCGACCTAGGGGCTTGAACGACCTAACGCCGCATACAAATCCGAGCGACCTAACTCAACCAGGGACCTACGACCTAAAGCCCAACGACCTAGCGACCTAAAACCAAATGACCTACGACCTAATTCCGAGTGCCGAGCGACCTAACGTTGTAGGCCATTTTAAGGTCGAAAACGAGCTATTTTAAGGCCGAGACTTTTCCACGAGAACGACCTAGCATAGGCAGAACGACCTAAGTGCAGAATTTCACCAAAAACACTAAAAATTGGAGTTTTTCGCCAATTCAATTCAAACCAAATGCAAATGTGCATGCAAACGTGGTAGGGAATCATTCCCAACAGTCCAAGATAGTTATAGGCAAGAATTGTGAGATAAAAATCTCACCTTTTCACCAAATTATGAAGGTAAAGCTTGAAGGTGAATGGAGAAGCAACTACAAGCTTGAATCCAATGCTTTTCCTTGAATTTGGAGTTGAATGATGGAGTTGGAGTTGAAACCTAGGCTTGGAGTTTCTAATTTCCCTTTCCACTCACCATTAATGTTAAAGTTTGTGTTTGGTAGGAATTTATGAAGAGTGAGGAGAAGGAGAGAAGTGGGTTTGAGTTATAATGGCTAATCTAACCCAAAGTCCAAAGCGGCAAAAGTAAGTGAAATTCCACTAACTCCAAACCTATCAATGTTTATACTTAAAAAAGTTGTAAACGGCATTTCGAACTCAATGGAAGTGGTCTCGAGTCCTAATTTGACCGTTTGCAAAAAGTAGCTTTTCGGACCAATATCCGATTAACGACAAAATATTTAAATAAAATATTTAAATATAAAATCAATAAATATGCGGGTTGTTACAGACTCCCCTCCTTAAAGAAATTACGTCCTCGCAATATATAAGATGTAAATAAAAAGTAACAACCATAAAAGCATATTAACACAAAAGAAATTTGAAATAGGAAGTTCACCTCAAAAGCAGGAGTAAGCAAGTCCGAATGTGTTCGCTTGATGAATTCTCTGGATTCCCAAGAGCAATCCTAAAATTAGCTTAATATTAGAATTGGGATAATTGGTAATTCTGAGTGTAAATAGATATAAAATTAGATTCTAAAATTTATTTTAAGTCTATTTGGGTTTGAATTATAATATTGGATTGTTGGATGGAATTAGAAGTCGATAGGTTGAATTTGGAATTTTATATTAATTTAATAATGGAACTTAATAATATAATAATGCCAATAATCAGATTTTGGTTCGAAACGAATCGGAATGATTTTAAATGTGAATATAAATTTTATACGAATTATAATAGAGTTAATAAAATTTTAAAAAAGTGAAATTTTAGGTGATTTCGACGATTTTGAAAATCGCTCGAGTTGATCGACGAGTTAAAATAGCCTTCCGGGGCATAGTCTCGAAATTCGACGAAATTAGTTCCGTTGGATCCGTAATAGTTAGTTATTATCGGATTTCAATTTTCGTAGCAATCAGAGTTGTCATTTGACCCCAGCAACTTAAAACGCATAAAAAATACTTTAATCGATTTAAATTAAAATTGACTTTTTATTTGCGTAACTCGTGTATATGATCGAATTAGCTTCCGAAACAAGTCCCACTGTGTTCGGAACGTAGGTAGAACCATAGAAACGCTAGGCGGCACGTGTTATTTGGAGATCGTTAGAATAAGTTGCTTTATAATGGTTTTAATATTAAAATAATATAACTAAACGTTTATATATATATATATATTAAAATTTAGGCCGAAACCCTAACTTATTCCCAGCCGCTGCTTATGTCATTTTATTGGCCGATACACATCGACCTTCACCTTCAATTCGCGATCAATCCATCAAACAATCGCAAAAACCTCCAACTGGAATGTCGTAGAGGGCGGAGAGAGCTTTAGATCCAACGGCGGATCTTGTTTGTAGTCGTCGTTTGGAGGTACAATTTTGTACCGTTCGGCGCGCGTTCGAGCTCATCTTCATGACAGAGGAGGCGACCGAGCTTATCATGTTTTTGGCCATGGGTGTGCGTCACGTGAGGCTTCGACATAGGCTAAGTTGATAGGAGTCCGGTCGTCGTTTGGGGGTGCGTTTCGAAACCCTAAATGGGATTTTTGGGTTTGGCAATTTTTCCGTATTCGCGTGGGGAAGAAGGATGACGTAAGGCCTGATTTGTGTTTGGGTAAAATAAATTAAAATAAAGGAACGATTTGTTTTAAATTTTATATTCAAACTTTGAAAATTCATATCTAGTACATACGTTATCAGATTTCAACGAAACTGGCGAAGCCGAAATCGCAGAGACGCGTACTACGCTGTGGAGCAGTTCTGGACTCATTCCGAGCAAGTAAAAGTGTAGGTTAAATTGAACGTCATTCGATTTAATTTAAATTTGAACGCTCGTCGGAAACCCAAGGTGAGTTTAACTCACTCACTTTTGGAATATTAGTTAATTTAAATGTCAATATTTAAATGATTGCTTAATTGGTTGAATATGATAATTATTATTAAATTGAATCTATATATATTGTTGTGCTAATATCTGTGGATGCAGGGAAAACAGGTTGGAAAGATCCAACTGGATTCCTCACAAATAGAAATTTATTTATATTCTATAATATATCACATTTATATTCTGTGATAAAATTGTTTTAGATCCTGTTATGCTATTCTCTGTTTATTTACTGTGATAAATAAATTGGAAATTTAAACGAGTTGTGCTCTGATTTGGTGAATACAACCTAGAAATTTAAATATAAATAAATTGGGTTAAACGCAAATTAAAGAAATTCTTAAATAAAGAATTTAAAAGGATCAAGTGATTGGTTGATAATATGAAGTGTTTGAATTTGTGGTTTAAAAAGGGAATTAAGAATTGTTAAAAATAATAGCGAGATTTATTTTAAAGAATGGGAAGTATGCTTTCTCCTGGAAATTTTATTTTGTATTTAAGAAAGCTTTGAAATTATAAATATGCAATTTAAATATGTTTAGAATATTTTAGAAAGGAATATTATTTTAAATCGCTTTTAAGTGAAAGAAAATGTTAGATTAAGTAATTATGGTATTTAATTATTTAAAAAAAAATTAAAGTAGTATTAAGTTTTCAAAAGGAAATTATAATATAAATATTTGATTTAATAACTTTATTTTGAAGGGTAATTTGACTTAAAATACTTAGGAAACCTCTATATATTTCCTTAAGTATTATTTTCAATTAAATAATTTTTAGAAGCTTTATTTTAAATATTTTAAACGCATATTTGAAAGTGATTTCCAGGAAATAGCAATGCTTTTAAAAATAAAAGGAGCAATTTTTTTCAAGTATGGGAAGGAAAGATACAAGATGAATGTAAAATTGATTTGGATAAACGTGTGGGATTTATAAAAGGAATTCTTTGAGTTATCCTAAATGGAAGTGTATTTCCCTGAAAAGCCAAGTACGCTTTTAAACTGATTTTGTAAAGTTAGAAGCTTTGAAGTTATATTAAAGAATGGTTTTAAGAAAATTATTTAAGTTGTAAGAAATTTTAAAGGTGAACATATATCAAAGTAGATATAGTAGTAATTATTGTAAAGGGTAATTAGAATTATTTTTTAAAGAATATTATTATTATTTACACATTATAAAATGGTTTTATTTTAAAGATAATCAATCAAAGTATTATTTAGAAATTGTATAGAGTTTCATAACTTTATTTTAAAATTTAGTATGACTTAACTTTATTTTAAAGATAATAGTTCGTATTTTATTAAGCAGTTTTATTTGAGATATTTCTAAAAGTGTATATATATATATATATATATATATATATAATTTAAATCAAGTATGTAAGAAGTTTTAATATAAATATTTAATGTATTTTCAAGAATAAAGAATTTAAATTATTTTAAACCTTAAACATTGGTACTTGGATGTTTTCAAGGGAAGAAACAATTTGGGAAATTTATTCCATGGAAAGAGTTGGGTTTGAAACTGTTTCAAAAGTGGTTTGAAAACGAAAATATATCTTGTAAAGATATTTTGAGGAAATAAATAATTGGGCAAATTATTTATTGTGTGATGGATGTTTGTAAATGTTAATTGATATTTGAATCACTGACTATCAATATTGGACAAATGCGTCGATCGTTTCGAAGAGACCGGGATCGAGATTAATTTCTCGAAAACCACTTCGATCCGGTTTGTACGTTTTCATGGGAAAAATGAGTTCGGAGTCGAAGATGGAGCAGTGAAGTGCAAGGGCTAGTCGCTACTAATCCTGAGGATATTTGCAAAATGGATGTAGTAGGAGTAGTGCCTTCGGTTCCGTTCGAACCCGGGACGGACTTGTATGGATGAATGCTTTCGGAACATCATCAGATGGGCGATGGGCATTCTAAGTGAAACATTCTAAAAGGTAACGCTTGGCCTCAAGCCTCATCGACCTGGAATGACTTAAAATCAGGAGATATGCAGCAAGGCTTGGTGGGCAGCACCCATTTTCAGGTAAGGCCATTCCTGTGTAGATGTCCCATTTATCTCGGCTTAGCGGTGCGGTTGCTGATCCCAACCATGGGGTGATCTTACTCGGGACTATCCAGTAAGGGGTAGTCCGGGCCTTGTGTTGCAGGGGATCGGGCGTGGTCCTCGGTACGCTGATCTAGACCAGGTACTGTGACAGGTGGTACCCCAGTGCCTAGTCATTGTTGGAAATCCATTCTCCCTACGAGCCTTTTATGAGTTTTGTTTGTATTACCCACTCTGTGGCTAGTAGCTGGAATTTAATAGACGTAACAATTTCGGCTATTTTATAAGTATTTGTATATAGAACCTATTATAATATCAGAGGATTTCTATAAAAAATGTTTTAGCTATCGTAAGGTAAAAACCCGAGATGTTTATTTGTGGCGTGGTCTTACGAGATGCATTTATTTTCAAAAGGATTTTTGAAACTTTAATAATCAATTTGGGTGCATTATTATCAGCTGGTATTCCAGACTGACTCGGGTGTTATTTCATTATAATGCTCGGGTCAGATCGAGTATTATATATTCAGGACAGGATGCTATAGAGCAGGAGAGGAGCTGGAGTCCGAGACGTATTATTCGTACTTGTATATATATCCACTGCTGTGATTGTATGGGATTGTCTGTCTGGTAAATGTTGTTTGTTGAGATACTCTGATGATATATTGCATAAAACAGATATAGTTTTCGTTTTGTGTAAAGATCTGATATTATATATTATATTTTATTCCGCTGCGACTATGAGATTCTGATATTGTTTAGTTCCTTCTTTCTTCTACCTTCTTTCTTTTTCCTCAACAATCTGACTTTTTCGGCACTTGATTATCGGCATATCATACTGTGGGGTATTTTGTGTCGGTTTTTCGAGGTCGAGAAGGCGGGTCATGACACTTACAAAGGATAGCAAAGCTCAAAGAGCAACAAATCGTTTTTATGGTGACAATACACCATGAAGAAAGCTAAATCCGATAATTAATAAATCGATTATCGGGGAAAATTAAAATGATCATACATGGAAATTAAATTTCATATATTTACCACTACTCGTTGATTCCAGACAAGCCCTATCTCTCGGTTGAAAATGAAGCTAGGCAGAAACTGGATGACATTTTTAACCTTTGAGATAGAAACAAGTCCAAGCCTCAACGTTTAGCATTAAATGCATGACTAGATCCTTTGCATATAAACGAAATCGATTATGGAACTATTGTTCTATAACTGAAATCAAACTTTAACTTATTTTCAAAAACTGAACGTGTGCTTGATTTCCATATTAGTAAACACTTTTAGAATTAGTTCCTGATTGTTAAAACAATAAGAGAGAAAAATTTACAAGCGCACGACCCCGAACGCCTAAACCAACATCAGATCGAACACCCAGAAGTTTATCCAACTTAACATCCTGATAATTGAGTTCTAATTCCTTTTTATAACTTTAAACAATATTAATTATTCTGAAAGATAATTAATCACATTTAAAATCTCTTTAAAATAAACAATCCATTGTCTTTAATAATAAATATAATTATTTCCAAACACTTATATAACATTAGTAAATTAACCTTATATTCTTTATTATATCAGTTTACTAACTTTAAATCAATTGATTAAAGCAATTTTATTATATTAGATAGTTTACTTAAATCACTTTTATTGAATCAGTTAACTTACTTTAAATATCGTTAATACAAATATTAATAAAATACAAATAGTCATCAGTTAAAACCGAGTAAGTCATCTCAAATATCATTTAGTAAATGATGGGTAATTTTAAATTCCATTAATTAAAACAATTAATCAAGTTCAAATAATCATAATTAAATGGATTAATTAAATTCAAACCCCATTAGGTAAAATGTCCAATTAAAATATCATCTGTTAAAATGATTTATTTAGTTATAAATCAATCATTAATTAAAATGATGTAGCTAAATTTCAAATTACATTAGTTACAAAACTAATTAAATTTAAAACGGTCATTAGTATAAATGATTAATTAAATTCAAGTACCATTATTTAAAATGACTAATTACCTTTAAGTATCACTAAGTAAAATGACTAATTACCTTTAAATATCACTAAGTAAAATGATTATAAATTTCGATATCATTAGTTGAAATAATTAATTAAGTTCAATAAATTAATTAAACTCCATTATCATTAATTAAGAGAATTAATTAAACTCAAATAATAATAAGTTAAAATGGTTAATAAAGTATAAAACATCATTAGCAAAAATGATTAATTAAATCCAAAGATTAACCAATTTTTAATCGTCATTTATTAAATTGGTTAACTAATCTCAAAATCATAATTTAAATGATTAATTAATCAAAATTATCCTTAAACAAAATGATTAACAAATTCTTAATATTCTTTTTTGTGCAAATACACAAGCTCAAATTCATATGACAAAATTTTGGGGGTGAAATTTAATAAATGATGACATAGCTTGCTATAATGGCACATAACAAATTAAATGGAATATCATGATTTATTTTGAATTAACCATCAATATAATAGCGTAAGGATGTAAATATCTAATTCTTGGCGAGAAATCCCTTTGTGTCTCTCTACATATTTTCCCTACAAAACAATGGTTATGGATGATACATACATACATACATACATACATACATACATACATACATACATACATACATACATATATATATATATATATATATAATTATATGGATTTATAATGATTAAATTTATATGTCATCCATTTTCCAAATGAAAATTCCACCAAATATTCGATCAAACAATTTAATTAACATCCAAGCAATCAATAAATGTTTTTAACATCATAGATATGCTATAATAAAACTGAACATAAGTTACTCTCATTGATTGTCGTTTTCGCCGAAACGTTCCGATTTGGATTAAAACCGAACAGTCGTCCGATTTTAGCCTAAACTTTCACTTGCTCCAAATCCGATCGAACAATTCCATGGCGATGATCTCGATGACACAAGTCTAACGCAATAAATGGCCTACATATCCGACCTCGTATGAGCGAGATACGAAATTTATAAGTTATCGATATATTTAAAATTATAATATAAGCACTTAAACATATTTACAACACTGCCCCTCTGCCTACTTTCATCTTCCTACTCCAAATGTGAACAACAACATAGTGAAACCCAAAACAAAATGTTCATGCAAGGCATTGACATGACAAAATACTCGACCATTCTCCAATCCGATTTCGCCGTCGTGTTGCTCTACGCGAACACGACTCGCCTGACACGACGGATCATCGCCCCCATGCCCCAAATGATTCGTGTCCTACACCGCTCTACTGTGCGTGCAAGACCCATCTTGTTGTTGAACCACTCAAAAACTCGGCTAAAGATGCTATCTTCAATGCTAAATCCAAATAGAACCTACAATTTCCCAAACCTCATCGCCAATTCACAAAAAATCATACCCTAATTCTAAATTCCCACGCAACCACACCATCAAGCCCACTAATTGTGACGATCCAGGCTTTAACCTTCGAAAATTGGCATCTAATACATCACCAGTATTCAAGTGCCGGAGATTCAAACGTTGGAGTCCATTTCGCTGGAGCTACAACACATTAGATGATAACAATACAGCGCAACAAAAATAACTTTCATTGATACACAACATGCATTACAACATTCTACAACAAGACAACAATAGAGCCAATATACACAACAACAGAATATAATACAACAACGGAAAAGATAACTTCAATATGGGCCTTCCAAAAGAGAGAAAGAGTGAGTCCAACATACTCCATCTTCATTGCCAAAGCTCTAGAGTCCAAAAAAAAAGCTCATAATCAAAAGCTTCAAAGACTTCCAGATCCATATCTACTTTCCAAGAACCTATTGATAATCTAACCCTAGGCTGCCCGTGTGGAAAATTACGGGCACCTAAAGTTTAGAAAAGGGAACAATAAACTCCGAGTCAGTCATGGGACTGGTGTGAGAAACATAAAACAGTTATTTGTACAAGAAGAAATCCATTCATTGTTTTAGAAAATGAAACTACCGTAAGGTCTCCCGGCACACACTCAAATGCAATCGCACACATGGGGAGGTTTCTCCTTATAGTTGTCAAACATGCTTGATACGCGAAAATCCTTTTGATATTATTATTAGTGCATAGTGTGAAAAACATTTTGCAAGTATAATATTAATCTTAGCCAGCATACGTACCATTATAGTATGCCTACTATAGCTACCATGTTAAATGGCAGGTTCTACAACTAAAACCGTTAAGGGCTTGTATTGATTGTTTGGATTTGCGACAAATGGCCAAGGCTAAGGAACTTCCTCTATCCAAATGGGTATGCCTCTGGAGGGACGTCCTGAGAACCTAACCAGATCTCTACCAACACAAGGTCGGGTTACCTCTGTAACTAGGTAACTAACTATCATGAGTATGCCTTCCCCCGGTCGTAACCGACCTTTATCCAGGGCCCCACAAATTCCAACAACCACATAAGCAAAATATCTGGGCTCCATACCAGAATGCCACTTTTTATCTAGAAGGAAATGCACATACCTTGAGGGTTGTGAACTCCATAATCTTGCTGCATCCTTCCTGTTTCGACCATTTCCCGGGCTATGAGGTTCGATGAAGTCTCATCCTACAAAGCTACGCTTTACACAAAAGCCACGCTTTGATCAGCCAATGCTCAGCACTTGGCATGCCACATTACCAAATTGGGAATATATCACTAATAACCATCAACTACATAACCTCTGAGATCGTAGGTCTCAGAGAAGGGTGTTAAGCTAAGAGAATAAATTCTCCGCTACCAAATAGAAATTTGTTTGATAGAAATCAGCTTTATATCTCAATGTGTAATGTCCGACATACATCCACACAAGTCCATCCCGGGTTTAATGGAACCGAAGGCACTTCGTCCAATTAAGGAAAGAAGTCCTTGCAAATCTAAATATCCTCAATCTCGACCGGACTCCCCATCACATAGGGTAATCTCCATACAGGAGCAACTCGGTGTTGGGACAATCAACAGGCAGTCCTTTCCTTTTTTAAAATACCCGATCTTCAACGCCGTCTTCAAATGCAATTCCATTCCATCGTATCATTGTTCGAAATAGGTTTTACGACTTAATGTCCTCGCCCGGCCTTTTCGAATAATGAGCGCTTATTTTAAAACATGTGGATACATTTGGGTCTTACTTAAGTCACAACTTATTTCCCGAAACCCTTCTTTTTGAATGGTTTAAACAAATTTCCATTTGCTAGATCTTTTAAACAAAATATCTACCTTTTATTATTCAATGTAGAATATTATATTCACACAACAATTCGTCATAGATAAATATTTGTTACAACTCAATCCAAAGCATTGCACATCACAGAACATCACAGATCAACATACTAGAGATATTAATCAATCCAAACATTCTATACAATAATCATCCATAAGCAAGACTAATTAATCCCATAATTTAATTAATTTAGTTAACTCAAAATAAATAAATAAATTACTTATGAATTAATCACCTAACCCTGTTTAATTAACATTAATTAATTACAAACCATTTTAATTAATTATTGAATTAATTAATCACATAATTACTTTCATTAACGAATTATCCTTTAATTACTGATTAATTATCCTTTAATTATTAATTAATCATCCTTTAATTATTAATTAATTAACCTTTAATTAATTAATGATTAATCTTTAATTACCAATTAATTATTCTTTAATTACTTACATTAAGTAATTATCCTTTAAGTAATTATCCTTTAATTACTTTCATTAACTAATTATTCTTTAAGTACTCTAGACCTTAATTAATTTAAAAGATAAACCATTTATCTTAATTAATTACTTAATTATCATTAAAATCTTATTTAATAACCCTTGAAAATTAAGTATCATTGACATATGAATTAACTAAAGATCTTAAGTTTAATTAATGATCAAAAACATTTTACTTTCTTAATTAACCTTAATTACACTATGTTAATAAACTTAAGAATTAATAATGAATAAAGAACTTTTAATAAAATATATTAAACTTAATTAATTTAAAATAATTAATTTTACAATCTTTAACTAATCCAAAACTTAAATAAAAACAATTATTATTTAAGAGAATTGGTTTAAGAAAATTGTTAAAACTTGATTTATTTAAACTTTTAAAAACTTGGTTTATACCCTACACTGACATGAGTTCCTACCTTAGCCAAATGAAAATTTTCGCAGGCTCTTCCCTGAGCCACTTTTTTTTTGATTTAAATTTTAAAACTTGTTAAAATATGTTAACCCACATGAACACACCTAAACACTAACTCGAGCCAATAACCCAATTCCCCGAGTTCAAACTTGAGTCTCCACCATGTCCTCAAACTCTTTGACACACAGATACCAGTGTACGTGCACGATCGATCACCTGCGCTCCAATCACCCCTGCCATCGCCGGCAAGTTAGTTACAGCCTTCCCTTTCGATTTCGACCATCGACACTTCGAATAAATTTGAAAATCAAATTCGAGCAAATGGGTTACAACTGGAACAGAAATGACCACCCAATAAATCACCTCGACCCACCGCCTCTGGTCACCTGAACACTCGACACTCTGACCGAAGACCCACGCTTCGATCCCCCGCACACCCAGCCAATCCGATGCTTTAACGACGACGAAATTGCGTGGAAACCAATGTCGACCAAACAAAGTCCTTAAAACCTACTTCAATGTCGTTCGGCTACCACAGTGGATTATAAATTCACCGGGTATTTTTCTCAAGACCCCAACATCCAAGCATGTTCCAACAACAATCACGGCCTTCCACTCCTCGCCGATCACCGGAAATCAAGGAAAGTCCCAATTCCGTTCAACCCGATAATTCTACCTCAAATCAAAACTAAAAATCCTGATTTTATTTTTAAAGTTCATGGTTTTTATATTAAAATCAGATGATGTAAGTGAAATTTGAAATCATGACACTTAATTTTGACATGCATTTGAGTTTACTGTATATCTTCTGATTTTCTAGAAAACCTCTAACTAATGTTACCTAAAAATATTTTTTAAGCTTAGATCATGTTAATTCAAACACTTTTTGTTTGAACATCAAAGCCTGAAAAGGATTAGGGGATGAGATTTTGATTTTTGAATAAGTTTTAAAAACCTGTAAACAAGAACGAGCATGCATACTGGTACGCAGACATGCACATAATCGTTTGCATATATATATATATATATATATATATATATATATATATATATGGTTATTTACATCCATACAATCATTTTTCGCAACATACATCAAGTATTATCGCATGCAATCAAAATATAACAGGTTTAAGATTTTATCAAGGTAGTTTACTCACTGTTTTGTTGAACAGAGCAAAGCTTGGAACTTGATTTGTTTTGAATTGGAAATGCTTTGATTTTGAACTTTGATCTGTAACTTGATTTGAATTTGCTTGATGTTCTAATCTGATCTATAGCTTTGATTCAGGTTTTAGATTTGTAAGGATTGTTTGTTTAGTTTTTATCTCCTGTTTTTATTTCTCACATTTTTGTTTTAGAACATAAAAGATAAATTGAGAAAGAAGGAGTATAGTGGTATACATAACTTGTTTTTCATTTTATTCATTAATTCAAAAATAAAAAGAACTAATGACACTTGTTATTAGCATGATAAAATAGTTACACTTGTTAAACTTCATGTTATAATACTTACATTTGTAAATTTGCATGTTAATAATATTTTTGTATAATTTATATATTATATTATATTTATTTTTATATTTATATATGTTTTTATGTTTTATATTTATATATATACAACTATATTTATTTTATGCAAAAATTTCAAAAGAAAGTATATTAAACCTTTCAATTATATTTATATATACAACTTTAAAGAAAAATGATTTAAAATTAATTATACACTAATAAATAATCATACTATATATATTAGTTTTTAAAACATAGAGTTTTAAATCCAATTTATTTTTAAAATATTTATTTTTGAATTTCAAATCAAAATTTTATTTACAATATATATATATATATATATATATATATATATATATATATAACAAATACTTATCTTATTTTTTCGGAAAAATTCAAATAATTCACAAATTAATTCCAAAAATTATATTTATTATTAAATTAAATTTGGCTTAAAAACGGAATCGTTACAAATTCCTCCCCTTAAGAAAATTTTGTCCTCGAAATTTGATAGACAGGGAGAAAAAACAAAGAACATATGAACACATAAAAAGATAGAGAAATGGCTTATCAGATCAAGCCGAAATATCCACTCTACACTTGGGATAGGACTTCTGCATGCTTTCCTCTATTTCCCAAGTACAATCATTCAGATCTCCACTCCATTGTACTTTTATCAATTTCACCACTTTATTCCTTGACCGCTTTTCATCTCGACCAATAATCTTCAATGGTTCTCTTTTCACTGCCAAGTTAGGTATGATTTTCAAATCCTGTTGAGCGGCCTGCTTAATGATATGATCTGGGTTGTACACATACTTTCGAAGGTGTGAAACATGGAACACAATTTGTACGCCAGCTAACCGATTAGGTAACTGCACTCGATGAGCCAAAGGACCGATCCAATCAAGTATAGAAAAAGGACCTATATATTGTGGTGCCAGCTTACCTGTCTTTCCAAATCTCAAAACTTCACGCATTGGAGAAACCTTTAAGAAAACTAAATCTCCAACCTAGAACTCTAAAGTTCTTCTCCTATGGTCAGCATAACTTTTCTGTCGACTCTGGGCAGTTTTTAATTTCTTCCGAATGAAATCAACCTTCTCAAAAGCTTCCCTTATCATGTCCTTACCAAGGACAAGCCTATCACCCGACTCAATCAAACATGCAGGTGATCTACAAAGACAACAATACAATGCTTCAAAAGGTGCCATTCTAATATTGGCCCGATAACTATTATTATATGAAAACTCAACCAAATGCAAATGGTCCTCCCATGAACCTCCAAAATCAAGAATACAAGCACGAAAAAGATCTTATAAGATTCGATTTATTCTCTCATATTGCCCAACAGACTGCGGGTGGTAAGCAGTACTAAGTTCAACTTGGTTCCCAGTGCGGCTTGAAATGCCTCCCAAAATCTGCTAGTGAAGACCGGGTAGAGATCACTCACTATATTACTTGGTATTCCATGGAGTCGAACAATCTCCTTTACATATAACTCTGCCAAACTCACTGCCGTTCGGATAGATTTAACTGGGATATAGTGGGCAGTCTTGGTCAGACGATCCACAATAATCCAAATCGCCTCATTACCCTATCGAGTTCGTGGCAAATCATCTATGAAATCCATAGACACTTGGTCCCAATTGCATTTGGACACTTCCAGTGGTTGGAGTAAACCTGCCATCTCCATTTGATCACTCTTTATTTGTTGACAAGTTGCGCATCGACTAACATAAATGGATATATCCCTCTTCATCGTTTTCCACCAGAAGGTCCTCTTAATATCTCGATACATTTTTTTAACCCCTGGTTGGATACTAAACTTGGACTTGTGACATTCGTTCAATATTTCTCGTTTGAGATTTGGGATTTCTGGGACACAAATCCTCCCATTCAACCATACAATTCCACTATTATCGGTTTCAAAGCCGGAATCTTCACCTCGACGTATTCTCCCATAAATTTCTTGAAGAAACTTGTCTTCTTTTTTCTTACTAGAAATCTTCTCAAGAAGAGTGGGGTGACAACAAGATAAGCAAGAACAACATGCCTACTACTTAAAGCATCAGCTACCACGTTGGTTTTACCAGGTGTATACTGAATATCCAGGTCGTATGACGCTAGGAATTCCAACCAACGTTGCTGCCTTAGAGTCAAATCCTTCTGGTAAAGAAGCATTTCAAAGATTTATGGTCGGTGAACAATTCAAATTTTTCACCCAGAAGATAATGATGCCAGATTTTCAAAGCAAAGCTAACTGCCAAAAGCTCAAGATCGTGGGTCGGGTAGTTCTTCTCATGTGGTCGCAATTGTCTACTCCGTAGGCAATCACTCTGCCTTCTTGCATTAGAATAGCACCTACTCCTTCACCACATATATCTGTGTAAATAGATAAATCTTTATTCCCGTTAATAATAGCAAGAACAGAAGTAGTGGTCAACCTTTTCTTTAATTCCTGGAACGCTTCCTTGCACTTTGGAGTCCAAATAAATTTGGCATCCTTCATAGTCAGCTTAGTTAATGGACTGGCTAACTTAGAGAAATCCTGGATAATCTTTCGGTAGTACTCGGCTAATCCTAGAAAAATTCTGACCTCTTTTGGGGTTATGGATTGCTTCCAATCTAGGATAGTGGAAACCTTACCAGGGTCTACAGAAATTCCTTCTTCTATTACAACATGTCCCAGAAATCTAACTTCTTTTACCCAAAAATGACATTTAGAAAACTTGACAAAAAGAATATTCCTCCTCAATATTTTCAAAACTATTTTTAAGTGTTCGGCATGCTCTTCTCCAGTTTTGGAATAAATTAGAATATCATCAATAAATACGAGAATGAACTTAATCAATACTTCATGAAATACTTGGGTCATTAGGTCTACGAAATATGCAGGGGCATTGGTTAGTCTGAAGGGCATAACTAACCATTCATAGAACGTATCAGGACCCGTAAAAGCAATCCAATGAATACAATCTTCCACGATTCTCGGTTGATGCAATCATTGGGCTAGGTCCATCTTGGAAAAGAATCAAGCACCATGCAATTGATCGAATAGGTCGTCGATTCGGGGCAAAGGAAATTTATTCTTAAAGGTTAACTTATTAAGATCACGATAATCTATGCACAATCTCAAAGATCCATCAGACTTGGCTACAAATACTACAGCTGAACCCCAACTAGAACGATTAGGTCGTATAAATCCTTTCTCTAGTAAATCTTGGATTTGCTTAACTAGCTCTACTCTTTTCCTTAGTGCCATCCTACGACTTGCATGCACAACTGGACGGGCACTAGGAACCAAGTCGATTCTAAATTCGATTTCCCTATGCGGAGGTAAAGACTTAACTTATTCAAATACGTCAGGAAATTCTCGAACAATAGGTATGGATTCCAAACTTAGTCGGGATACCCTAAAGTATACATTAGCTTGTCCCTCTTCGGACATGGATTCTCACAGGAAATCACAACAAATTCCCAAATTTGGTTTTAACTGAAATCGTTCTATTGATACAATCTAATTGAGCTTTGTATTTTGTAAACTAATTCATTCCAAGTAAAATTTCAAATTCATTAAAGTCAAAAATGAAAAGGCTGATAGGAAACTGATGATGATAATACGAAATAGGAACTTTTCTACAACGTAAACAAAGATTCGCTGGGCCTCCTACTGAGTTCTTCACACAAATAGGTTCGTTTCTGAATTCGGGCTCAATATTTAACTCTTCTACGGTTAGTTAGGAAATAAAAATATATGTGGCTCTAGTGTTGAATAGAACTCTAACAATTTTATCATAAATAAGAAGATTACCTTCCAAAACTCCTTTCCCTTTTAGCTCCTGAGGTTGAAGGTTCATCCTTGATTGCATATACCTTTGCTATTGGGCATGCTTCATTGTCGGGCATTCTTTAACTATGTGTGCTGACCTATGGCAATAGTAGCATTCCCTGGCTTCTTGTCCTGACTTCTTAGATTGATCCTTCTTCCCTTGTTTCTTGGGCTTCTTGCAATTACTTGAGTATTGACCTTTTCCAAATAGTTGAAATAGGTAACATTCTTTGCCTTGTTCTCCTGAGTATTCTTCTTTTCTTTACCTTGCCAAGGCTTCTTTCCTCCAAACTTCCTCTTCTTCCAATTTGGATTACTTCCGCTTCCTTTCTCTTCTGGAGTCTCTTCTTTATCTAAGGTGGCATATCTATATCCCATGTCTACCAAATCAGCAAAGGCTCCTTTAAATGGCCTGTCATCCTTTCATGGAACTTCTTGTTCATCCCTTTAATAAATCTCTCATTCTTCTTAAGAGGGGTATTCACCAATTCAAGTCGAAATCGGGATAAATCATTAAACTTATTTAAGTATTCTTCAAAAGATAGATTTCCTTACTTCAAATCGGTAAACTCTTGATACATCTAGGAAATACCAGCGGAAGGCATATAGCGCTGCTCAAATACTTGCTTGAATCAATCCTATGTAAACTCATCCTCCGATTCGGCCAAAGTAATGGTCTCTACCATGCCAAAGCTTCTTCCTGGAGCTGTCAGGAAGCCATCAACCTCTTTTGATCATCATCCAATTTAAATCCTTCAAAAATCCTTTCACAAGGTCAAATCCAAGCTTGCCCTTCTATAATTGTCTCCTTGCCTTTGAATGGTTTCCCTCCAAGTCTTGAGAAACTCCGATATAACTTTGCCAGATTTGGCTGGGGTTGGATGGGAAGAGTTGCTCCTTCCATTACTGTGTTGTAGGGTCTCGACCATTTGTAGTGGTACTCCCCCTTCCCCTACCTCGTCCTCTTCTTGCACTTATTCTCACTATTTGTAAATATTAAGAAAATTGATTTAGGCATGCGGATGAGATATCTTAGGGAATATACTCATTCTAAGGCATTTCTAACCCTATTTCTAATGAGTCATCTAATGAGTTATACACCAAAGCTAAAGTTCTTACTCAACCTTTAGCTCTAATACCAAATGTGACGATCTAGGCTTTAACCTTCGAAAATTGGCATATAATACATCACCTATATTCAAATGCCGGAGATTCAAACGTTGGAGTCTGGTTCGCTGGAGCTATAACACATTAGATGATAACAACACAACAGAACAAAATTAACTTTCATTGATACACAACATGGATTACAACATTCTACAACAAGCGACCAACAACATCAGAGCCAATATGCACAACAGCGGAATATAACACAATAACGGAAAAGATAACATCAACATGGGTCTTTGAAAAGAGAGAGAGAGAGAGAGGGTCTAACACACTCCATCTTCATTTCCAAAGCTCCAGAGTCCAAACCAAAAGGCTCAAAACCAAAATTTTCAAAGACTTCCAGATCCATATCTACTTTCCAAGAACCTACTGATAACTTGACCATAGGCTGCCCGTGTGGAAAACTAGGGGCACCCAGAGTTTAGAAAAGGGAACAATAAACTTTGAATCAGTCATGGGACTGGTGTGAGAAACATAAAACAGTTATTTGTATAAGAAGAAACCCGTTCATGCTTTTAGAAAATGAAACTACCATAAGGTCTCCTGGAACACACTTAAATGCAATCGCACACGTGGGTGAGGTTTCTCCTTAGAGTAGTCAAACATGCTTGATACGCGAAAATCCTTTTGATATTATTATTAGTGCATAGTGTGGAAAACATTTTGCAAGTATAATATCAATCTTAGCCAGCATACGTACCATTATAATATGCCTACTACAGCTACCATTATGTGGTTGTTAAATGGCAGGTTATACAACTAAAACCGTAAAGGCTCGTATTGATTGTTTGGATTTCCAACAAATGGCCAAGGCTAACAATCTTCCTTTATCCGAATGGGTACGCCTCTGGAGGGACGTCCCGAGAACCTAACCGGACTCTGCCAACACAAGGCCAGGTTACCTCTGTAACTAGGTAACTAACTTTCATGACTATGCCATCCCCTGTCGTAAAGACCTTTATCCGGGGATCTACAAATTCCAACGACCACATAAGCATAATATCTAAGCTCCATACCAGAATACCACTTTTTATCATGAAGGAAATGCACATACCCTAAGGGTCGCGAACCCCATATCCTTGCCGCATCCTTCCTGTTTTGACCAGTTCCCAGGGTGTGAGGTTCGATGAAGTCTCGTCCCACAAAGCTACGCTTTACACAAAAGCCATGCTTTGATTAACCAATGCTCAGCACTTAGCATGCCACATTACCAAATTGGGAATATATCACTAATAACCATTAACTACATAACCTTCAAGCTCGTACGGCTCAAAGAAGGGTGTTAAGCTAAGATAATAAATTTTCCGCCACCAAACAGAAATGTATTTGATAGAAATCGGCTTTACATCGCAAAGTGTAGTGTCAGACATACACCCATACAAATCCATCCTTGGTCTGAATGAAACCGAAGGTACTTCGTCCAATTAAAGAAAGAAGTCCTTGCAAATTCGAATATCCCCAATCTCGATCGGACTCCCTATCACATAGGGTAATCTCTATACCGGTGCAACTCGGTGTCGAGACAATCAATAGGAAATTCTTTCATTTTCAAAAATACCCGATCTTCAACACCGTCTTCAAATGCAATTCTATTCTGTCGTATCATTATTCAGAATGGGTTTTATGACTTAATTTCCTCCCTTGGCCTTTCCGAATAATGAGCGCTTATTTTAAAACATGTGGATACATTTGGGTCTTAGTTAAGTCACAATTTATGTCCAGAAACACTTCTTTTTGAATGGTTTAAACAAATTTCCATCTTTAGATCTTTTAAAAAAAAGATCTACCTTTTATAATTCAATGCAGAATATTATATTCACACAGCAATTCATCACAGATAAATATTTATCACAGCTCAATCCAAAGCATTTCACATCACAGATTAACATACTAGAGAAATTAATCAATCCAAACATTCTATACAATAATTATCCATAAGCAAGATTAATTAATCCCATAATTAAATTAATTTAATTAAATCAAAATAAATAAATAAATTACCTATGAATTAATCACCTAACCCTTCTTAATTAACATTAATTAATTACAAACCATTTTAATTAATTATTGAATTAATTAATCACATAGTTACTTTCATTAATTAATTATCCTTTAATTACTGATTAATTATCCTTTAATTATTAATTAATTATCCTTTAATCGTTAATTAATGAACATTTAATTATTAATAAATTATCCTTTAATTACTAATTAATTGATTAATTAATTATTCTATAATTACTTACATTAAGTAATTATCCTTTAAGTAATTATCCTTTAATAACTCTCATTAATTATTCTTTAATTACTTAGGATCTTAATTTATTTAAAAGATAAACCATTTATCATGATTAATTACTTAATTATCATTAATATCTTATTTAATAACCCTTGAAAATTAATTATCATTGACATACAAATTAACTGAAGACCTTAAGTTTAATTAATGGTTAAAAACATTTTACTTTCTTAATTAACCTTAATTACACTATTTGAATAAATTTAGGAATTAATTATGAATGAAGAACATTTAATAAAATATCTTAAACTTAATTAATTTAAAATAATTTATTTCACAATCTTTAACTAATCCTAAATTTAAATAAAAACATTTATTATTTATAAGAATTGGTTTAAGAAAATTGTAAAAACTTGATTTATTTGAACTTCTAAAAACTTGGTTTATACCCTACATTGACCTGAGTTCCCACCCGAGCCAAATGCAAATTTTCTCAAGCTATTCCCCGAGCCACCTTTTTTCCTTTTGTTTTGATTTAAATTTTAAAACTTGTCGAAATCATATTAACCCACATAAACACACCCAAACCCTTAATCGAGCCAACAACCCAATTCCCTGAGTTCAAACTCGAGTCTCCACCTTCCCCTCAAACTCTCGGACACACAGATACCTATGTATGTGGACGATCGATCACCTGTGCTCCAATCACCACTACCATTGCCGGAAAGTCCGTTACAGCCTCCCCCTATGATACCGACCACCAACATTTCGAACGAATTCAAGCAAATGGGTTCCAACTGGAACAGAAACGACCGCCCAATAAATCATCTCGACCCGCTGCCTCAAGTCACCTGAACACTCGCCACTCCGACCAAAGCTTCACTGAAGACCCTCTCTCCGATCCCCCACATTCCGAGCCAGTCCAATGCTTTGATAATGACGAAATCGCCTGGAAACCAATGTCGACCAAACCAAGTCCTTAAACCCTACTTCAACATCGTTCGGCTACCACGGTGGATTATAAATTCACCGGGTATTTTTCTCGAGATCTCCGAGCTCAAAGCATACTCCAGCAATAACCACGACCTCCCAATCCTCGCCGATCACCAGAAATCGAGGAACGTCCCTATTCCGTTCAACTCGATAATTCTACCTCAAATCAAAACTAAAAATCCTGATTATATTTTTAAAATTCATGGTTTTTAAATACAAATCAAATGTTGTAAGTGAAATTTGAAATCATGACACTTAAATTTTGACATGCATTTGAGTTTACTGTATATCTTTTGATTTTCTAGAAAACCTTTAACTAGTGTTACCTAAATTTTTTAAGCTTAGATCATGTTAATTCAAACACTTTTTGTTTGTACATCAAAGCCTGTAGAGGATTAAAGGATGAGATTTGATTTTTGAATAAGTTTTAAAAACCTGTAACAAGTACAGAGCATGCATACTGGTACACAGACATGCACACAATCATTTGCATATATATATATATGTATGTATATATATATACACACAGGGTTATTTACATCCATACAATCATTTTCACAACATACCTCAAGTATTATCACATGCAATCAAAATATAACAGGTTTAAGATTTTATCAAGGTAGTTTACTCACTGTTTTGTTGAACAGAGCAAAGCCTTGAACTTGATTTGTTTTGAACTGGAAATGCCTTGATTTTGAACTTTAAAATGTAACTTGATTTGAATTTGCTTGATGTTATGATCTGATCTATAGCTTTGATTCAGGTTTTAGATTTGTAAGGATTGTTTGTTTTGTTTTTATCTTCTATTTTTATTTCTCAGGTTTTTGTTTTAGGGCATAAAAGAAAAAATGAGAAAGAAAGAGTATATTAAACCTTTTATTTATATTTATATATACAATTTTAAAGAAAAATGATTTAAAACTAATTATACACTAATATATATATATATATATATTAGTTTTTAAAATATAGAGTTTTTAATCTAATTTATTTTTAAGATATTTAATTTTGAATTTCAAATCAAAATTTTATTTATAATATATATATATATATATATATATATAAAACAAACACTTATTTTATTTGTTTTTGGAAAAGTTCAAATTAATTCACAAATTAATTCCAAAAATTATATTTATTACTAAATTAAATTCGATTTAAAAACGGGATCGTTACACTAATCCAAGGCTACACCTTCAAATTTGAGCATATAAAGGATGATCTGGTTAAAACATGATTTTTAAAACTACTTTCATGATTTTTAGTTGTGTATTGATTTTCAATTTCAATTTTAAACTTTGATTGCAAAAGGTAAAGCTCCAATTTACTTTCTACGGAAGTTTAAACTGAGGGAAAATGGTATGGACAGGTACAAGGTAGTATAGGCAAGCATGTTTGCGAATGGGCACTAAGTATGGATGAATATAACGAGTGTGTGTGCGTGTATGTGTATGTGTGTGTGTATATATATTATTTTAAATTTTAAATTATTCAACAAAACATACCCACAATTTCGGACCCCGAGCGAGGCGTTTCGCCTGGCATTTTATATGTCATACCCTTGTTCTGAACACAATGGAATTAGTCTCGAGGTCTAACTCAATCATATGCAGAAGATAGATTTTTAGACCCAATTATCATATTAAATTTTTGATATTAATTTCTACGCGTTTTGAAATCGCATGACCAAACAATTCATCCGATCGCCCTAAAGTTCGACGATGTAACATAATTTATTAATATGGTTCCAATAAAACCGTTTTCGTTGAAATCCAAGATGGTGCCACAAAAGGCTAATTTCGCAGTATCATTTTATATTATACTTATCGATATTTATCCAATCTATTTATATTTGTAAATAAATTTACAAATTGAGTTCACCGATATTATTTATTAATTAAAAGGAGTTAAATAAAATTATTAAGTCCATCTAATTGACATTAAATTCCATAATTCACTTATTTTAATTATTCCTATATTTGAATTATAAATTATTAAATTCCAAAATTAAATTATTTAAATATTTAAAATTAATTTAACATTTAAAATCAAATGACAAGAATTTTGGGTTGTTACAAGAAGGCTCTCCAGATCTATAGGGGCCCATCAATACGATCGCATATGTTAGTTCTTCATTTTGAACGATCGGGCCGATCGTTGTTTTTGGCTCTAGTTGATGTATGATGTTTCAAGGTGGCTTGTCCATGTCTCTAGACCTTGCTCTAAAAGTTTAGTGTCATTCTGAGTTGTGGTTTGTGAGATATCAACCAATCTTTATCGAATATAGATCAATCTACCGATTCCATACGTTCGTTCATGAACGATTGACACTTTTTTACATTTTTGTGATTTTTGACCTACGATCATTTTTCTAGACTCCACTCTTCAATATACTGATGCTCTGAAAGTTTCAAATGTGTTGGAGTTGTAGATTTTGAGATATCGATCGATCATCGTTAGTTTATATTATTTTATGAATCGTTCCCAATCGATCCATATAGATTCTTCTTATGTTCATAGCTTAAGCATATGAACTTCAATTGACTTAAAATTTGTAATGTAGCCTTATGGGGCCTTCCGTATCACTTCATACTGATTGCACATTGATTGGGGCTCGACCCGAATCCGCTCGACCATCGTCCATAGTCTTGTATGAAACTGATCCCCAAGACTAATAACCATCCGTTTTTAGCTAAGTCCTCAATTTCATGGCCTTGCCAAAAGGCAGGATAATGGTACATAAGCACAAGGATAAAGGCAGAAGGGGACACACAAGGTAAGGTGGTACAAAGTTAGTAGCGGGTAAGCACTTAGGGTTAATATGGTAATTTAGTAATTACCTTTCATATAAAAACAATCTTCCTTACTCTCTTGTCATCTTCTATAATTCCACTTCTCTTTTTTAAAACATTCTCCATGCTCTTATGTCTTTCATGGCTTCCATTCATTTATCCAAAGTTTAAAAATCCTAACCTTATCACTTTGAATTCATGAAAACCATTATTTAAGCACCTCCCTTGCCTTTTACACTTCCAATTAGCCAAAACAAACCTTATCTACCACCAATAGTCATGGTCGAACCATGTATCTCCATGGTCGATCCACCTTGGCACTAAGGGCCTCCAAAATCATGTTTTTCCAAAATCAAAGCAAAGAATCTAGGTTATTTTCCAAAAGTTAGTGAAGTTCGAATTATTTTGGATGGTTTTTGGTGAGTAAAACTAACTAATTTATCTGAAGTTTTCAACTTTATGTACTGCTTCTTTTGGTTAATAAATATGAAACTTATTTGGATGGTTTTGATGTTGGTTTGTAGGTTTATATGTGTGTTTGGTCGTGATTTTTTATATACTTGAAATAGGTGAAAGTTAAAGTAAGTTAGCTAGTAAAGTTTGCGAGTTAGGTTCTTCACTAGTTGTATGTTTTGATGTTATATATATATATATATATATATATATATATATATATATGTGGTCCATATATGTGATGTATATGTTAAGAAAGTAAGCATTTAGACTTGTAGAAACAACATAGAAAATTCTTTGTTTTCAAACAAGCTTTACTTAAGTGTTTTTCCAAAAGCTTTTTACCAAGTTTGTAAAATTACACTTTAAGTTTCCCATACCCTTTTCCAACGCTATAAGAACAAGTTAAACCCAAAACGATAAAGTTTTGAAAGTTATTTGGAACATAACAGAGGATTTGAAATTATGAGTTACATAGCGGTAGTCGTTATAAATGCTATTCGTAAAAACGAAATCTTTTTTACATTTAAAAGTAATTTTCATCTTAAATATATTTTGGAAAAGTATTTCAAACTTATTTTAAGTATATAAAAGCAATTATTATTATTCAATTATTTTTTTATTTAATGATTATTTAATTAAGTAATTAAGTAAGGTACTTGGTACCTAATCATTAATTAAGTTAGGATAATTAGTACTAAATTATTTTTAAGTAAGATAATTATAATCAGTAAATTAACTTACATTAATTATTAATTAATTATATTTAAGAATGTTTAGTTATTAATTAATTTCTAATTAAAACAAGTTTAATTAAAATTTAATTAAAACTAATAAAGTTTAAATTATTACTAAATAAAGGTTTAAATTATTGTTAAATTATAATGTAAGGACCACCTATTTATTTAATTATTAATTAAGAGGATAATTATTTATTTAATTAATTATTTAAAGGACAATTATTATTTAATTATTTACTTAAAAGTTAACTATTTAATTATGAAAAAAAGTTTACTTTTTATTAAACAAAGAGTTTAAATGTAATTAAACTATTAAATAAAACTTTCAAAGTTTTAAACCGCTTTATTTCTAAAGATCGGTTTTATTTCAAAGCAAATCTCTATAAGGGATTTCATTTTCGACTACCCTTATGTAACCCCAATTGGATATGAAACCCAATGACATAAATTTAGCTGAATAAAACATCATTTTGCTAATTAAATTTTAATTGAATCTGTTAGAGGAATAAATCGCCGTTCTACTATAATTCACTGAATAGATTATGTTTAACATCTATTAAGTAGAATAAAAACCTTGTTCTGTTATCGTGGTAACTTGAACACTTACCTATGTATCGATTGATTATTATTGGTTGGTCCCTTTTACATATCTGCTTGTTACGTAAATACCCATGTTATAACCTGGATAGTTAAACTCAATTAAATAAGAACCATTATGGTCACTAAGCCTTTTTCTGATTTTGTGAAGTCGAATACTTTATTTTATCTTCTTTTCTCTAAATTGTTTAAAGTTTATTACTATTTTAAAAATGATATTTAAAGCATAAGTAAACAGTTATTTTATAAAAAATGTTGGAAGTCAATTTAATACTTTTTAAATGATTGTTAAAACCATTATTTTGTTAATGTGATTTAAAGAGAATTAAATGACGAATGGTTAAATAATAACTTGTTTATTTAAAAGTGTTTTATATAATTGATTTTATTAGAGAAACTGTATTAAATAAAGTTTATTAAAGAAGTTTTTTTAACTAAGGGATATTTATGAAAGGAATTTTATAAATTGAAAGCAGATCTTGAAATTTAGGAAAGAATTTTATAAATGAATTTGGATATTTATTTAAGAGCTTTATAAATTATTTTAGACATTTATAGAAGAGTTTATAAATGGTTTAGATATTTATAAAAAAGTTTTACAAACAGACCTGGAGATTCATAAAGAAATTCTATAAATATATTTGGAGTTTGGTAAATGAGATTTCCAACAATAAAAGAGATTAATTAAAAGGATTTATAGAAGAAATTTATAAAAAAAATTGAGTTATGGATTTTCCTTAACTGACCTTCTTATGTGGAACTTTCGTTCCATGCTTAACACAAAAGGAATAGGGTTTGGGATTACTCTTATCTCTAATTTAAATAATCTTTTTTATCCTTTTGATATTATTTCAAAATAAGAAATCTCTCATAAATATTTTGTGAATATACTTATGCCGGTTGGATAAGTATATGAATATCTTGGTAGAAATTCTGAAAAGAGATTTAATAAATGAAAGATTTATTTTGAGTCTTAGTGGTTGCCATTGGAAATTAAATATTTGGATTTTTTTATTGTGTATTTGATAGTTAAATAACCGACTATCAAATCTTGGCCACTTTGACATAGAATGTAAATAAGAGCTTCACATGTTCATACAGTTTGAGTTCCCTCGAGGGACTTATTCCAACAAAACATCTCTAACTCTAAGTGATATATTAGATATCCCATTGGGACTCTGGCATAGTCCGCTTACTTCTAGGAGAATTGGGATTGAGTCAACCGGGAACTATTGGATTTTGTTTCGAAGTGACTAGGACCATGTAAGTATAAATTATCTAAAAACATACTCGATCCAACTTAAGCGTTTGAATTTAACACATCTTGAAGAGTATGGAACCAAAAACGGAGCGTTTGAAGTGAAAGGGCTACTTGCTACTAATCCTGAGGTTGATTCCGAAATGGATGTAGTAGAAGTGGTGCCTTTGGTTTCGCTCAGACCTAGAACAAACTTGTATGGGTGAATGCTGGCACTGCATTTCTGCTGGGGAGATGGTGTTAATATTCCAGGTTGGATTTTCTAGGAGAAAAGGTAAAATCCTTGACTCTAGCCTCAAAACCCCATTAATGGCTAAAACATGACAGATGCAGTAGGGCTATGCGGGTCGCCCTATTAGGGTGTGTTATCACCTTTCTAGATTATCATATAATGGGATTTTGTTGTGCATGAGAGCTCACTATAAAAGTTGGGGAAAACCGAGTTGATGACATATTCGGTACTATCTAGTAAGGGATATGCTGGTTTTGTGTTGGCAGAAATCGAAAGGTTTTCGTCCTCAGGTACATTATATCTAGAGGTGTGCCATTTTCAAAAGGTAGTCCCTTACCTTTGCATTTGTTTGAGTTGATTTTTCATATACATACCTAAGCGTTTTTGGATTGTATACCTATTGTTGTTGTGATGTATGCACGTCACAACTACTTGATTACTGATATCTAAAACCCATAGAGATTATTATATTATCATTGGATTTTCGAATATAAAATGTTTTGGTTACCTTCAAGTAAAATATCGTTTGTGTTTATGTGTGGTGTGGTTTTACGAGATAACATTTAATTTAAAAAGGGTTTTCAAATATAAATATCAATCTGATTGATTTTTTGAGCTTTCTCATGGTGGTTAACAAGACTGATCTGGGCATTATTTTCTTATAATGCTCGGACATCCCGTGCATATTTTCTAGATTTAGTTGGATGCTTTGGAGCATTCAGGAGACGAGTTGGATTCTCTAAGACGTATTCATATATCTTATATTCTTCCGCTACACAGTTTTTTTTCATGACTGTTTGTCTTTATAAAAAATTATAAGGACGTGCAATTATAACTATCTATGTTAATAATAGGTTAGTGTACTATGATGTTGTGTATATAGTAATGATGTTTTCCCTTTGTAATGATCTTGTGTATACTATATATTTCTCTCATCATAATGTAAGATTTTGTTCTCTCTTTTTCTTTATTCACCTCAAATGACCTGTCTTTTGGACACTTAAACGATCGGCACACAAATACCGAGAATGTATTAAGTGTTGCCTTTAGGTGTAAGAAAGGAATATAGTTACAGTGTGGTATTAGAGCTTTGGTTGAGCGAACATATTGGCTTTGGTGGGATAAATTCATTTGAGATAGGGTAAGTGAGTCTCTAGAATGTGTCTGAGTGTGCTGTACATATAAGCACGTACTTATTAGTTCTATAAAATTATTTTATATTGTATTGATTTACCTATTGAGTAGATTATGAATTCTTGTCGACACTAAGGGTACAACTATATTGTGAGTGCTATAAAATTATTTTGGACCTACATCCAAATAGTCAGAAGTTGGATAGGTTTTAAAATCAAATTTTTTATATATATACTCTTATCATGTAGGAGATTATTATGCACATAATACATTAAAATAACTTTATGAATTGTTTCATAAATAAGTTGTAAGATTTAAATGTTTGAACCTAAGCTGAAATTTTTGTGAAATATTTTTATAAATATTTTTGGAAGGGTAGAAAGTAAGTGGGTGAATAAAAACCTTTAGGTGAGTGTGTAAGCTATAAGTTGATCATATTCCTTTCTACGTAATTCTCGAACTAAGATTCAAGTACATGACTTGATGTGTTCTACACCATTCTGAATAAGGATTTATCACTTGATTTTTGATGGTAAACACTTAACAAGGATTCTTAGTATGGAATCAAACGTTTTCTATCATAGTATATGGCTATGTTAAGATAATAGAGGTTTCTAATTAAGAAGCCTGATTATAGGCCGCACTAGAAAGTCGAGTGAGCAATACTAGTTCAAAGGTAAAGTCATGTATTTGAGTAGGTAATCAAATTAGATTTTGCATAGGAGTGATCTATGCACATTCCATGGACTGATGAGTAGTGTTAAGTATTTATGGGTTTAAGGCTATGGTAAAATTTCTGGGTCGAAAATCTTTTAAGGGGAGAAGAGTTTAACGACATGGAATTTCACAACTTTGATTTACATACATTTGATTAATTCTAAATATTAAATAATGGATTTGATAATTAAAATAAAACTTATAAATAATAACCAGTAGGGATGAAATGGTTTTCAAAATTTGTTTACCCAAATAATTGGTTTGAAAAAATCGAAAACGTGATCGGAAATCGTTTTCCAAATTCAATTTTTTGTTGGCTAAAAGTCGTCGGATTGGTTGCAAACATTTTAGTATCATAACCTTACATTTATAATATAAAGTTAGGATTTGTTTTTATATGTTTGCATGTATTTAAGCAAATATGAAGTTTGATAGAACTTTATTTCAAAAGGGATTAAAACTAAAAAGATGTTTAAAGTAAAAGCGAAACATAAGAAAACATAAGTATATAATAGTGATTATCGCATGTTGGCATGGAAAAGAAGGGGTGGGTACATGTTGGGGGTGTTAGTACAAGGGTGAAGGGTGAGGGGGACAAACATGGTAAGGTGGCACAGAGGTAGTGGAGGGTAAGTACTTAAGGTTAATAAGGTAATTTAGTAACTACATTTCATATAAAAACAATCTTCTATACACTATTCTCATTTTTTTTATCATCCACTTCCCTTTTTCAAAACTCCTTCTTGTTCTCATGCCTTTCATGGCCTCATTTATTTTCCCACAGTTTAAAAATCCTAAATTTATCAATTTTAATTCATGAAAACCCTTCTTTAAACATCTTCTCTTCCTTTCTACACTTCCACTTAGATAAAACAAGACCCTACCTATGTCAACTAGCTATGGATAATAATGTAGCCTCTATGGCCAAACCACCTTGGCACTAATGGCCTCTAGAATAGTGCTTTTCCAAAAGAAAAGAAATGGATCTAGGTTATAAAGTAAGTGAAGTTCGAATTAATTTGGAAAGCTTTTGGTGAGTAAAGCTGGATAATTTATCTAAAATTTTCCACTTTAAATATTGCTTGGTTTGATTGATAAATATGATACTTGTTTGAATGAATTTGATGTTGGTTTGTATGTGTATACATGTGCTTGGTTGTGATGTTATATACACATGAAATAAGTGAAAGTTAAAGTAAGTTTGTCATGACCTGATTTTCGACCTTCGAAAGTCGACATCAATATGTTCACTGTATTACATGCCGAACTATCGAATGCCGGAAATACCAGCCCGTAAGGGAAAAGAAAAGTAAGTAGAAGAAGAAATAGAAAACAACATTAGAATCTCACAATCATAGCGGAAATAGAGAACAACTGATCTTTGTACAAAAAGAACTAAAATTATTTTTATGCATCACATCATCAGGGTACATACAATCAATAGCCAAATACTGGACAGTTGTAACAACTTGTCCTCACAAAAGCTGACTATACAGCTTACACTGCACAACGGAATATACATCAAGTACATGTGATACGTCTCGCCATCCAGCTCATCTCCTGAGCTCCAAAGCATCCTATCCTTTATCTGCAACACTCGGTCTGACCCGAGCATTATAATAAATAACATCCGAGTCAGTCTGAAAAACTAGCGTGAGAAAACACACTCAATTGAATTATTAAAGTTTTCAAAATCCTTTGAAATCAAAGGTATCTCGTAAGACCATGCCACAAATAAACATGACGGGTTTTTACCTTACGATAACCAGAACGTTTTTATCAAATCCATTTGGTATTATAATAATGTGTATAGAAAGTAAAATAGAATCTAGCTGAAATGCTTGCATCTCACGTTCCAGCAATAGTTGGGCACAATCAAAACCGTACGGGCGCTTATTGGAGATTGGAATCCATACAATGGCAAGGTTACTGGGGTACCGTCCGCCACAGTACCTGGCCTGGATCAAAGTACCTAGAAACACTCCCGATCCCCTACAACACAAGACCATAGATACCCCTTATTGGATAGTCCGAATAAGGCCACCCGGCGGTTGGGATCAGCAACCGTCCACTAAGCCGAGAACAAAAAGGGACTCTAGACAGGGATGACCTTACCCTACTTTGATGCTACCCACTTAGCCTTGCTGCACTTCTCATGTTTTAGCCATTCCCGGTTGATGAGGCTTGAGGCTATGCATTACCTTTTTAGAACACATTTCACTTAGAATGCTCATCGTCCTCCTGATGATGATCTGATAGCATTCGTCCATACAAGTTGCTTTAGGTCTAGACAAACTGAATCACCATCTTCGTCATCTTCACGGTCTTCATTCGCAAACGTTTAAACTGGATTGAAGTGGTTTTCGGATAATTAAACCCTATCCCAGTCTCTTCAAAGCTATCAACGCATTGGCCAATATTGATAGTCGGTTATTTAACTATCAAATAGCATTCACAAGCCAAATATTTTATTTCCACTGAAAAGCACCAAATCTTATCAAATTTAGTTTTCACATAAATTAAATCACTTTATCCAAAAGTATACACTTAAAACATTTAAAATAGAATTTCTCAAATCGCTTTATTCAAAATAATAGTTATGAAATTATATAATAATTTCCCAAGTAAAACGTTAGCCAAAACTACTTTTAAAATAAAATGATTATATAAAATATAAATAGTTAAAAATTATCCTTTAAATCATAATACTAATTTAAACTTTTAAAAATAATTAACTACTAAAATTAACTTAAATAATATTTACTTTAACAATTTTTAAACAGCTAAAAATAACTTTTCTAAAACATTCTTTCAAACACCTTTAAAACTTCCAATTTATACTGAAAAATCTTTCGTTGAAATAATAATTAGCTTTTCAGGAGAATAAACTTTCCACTCCAATATATCCCATCTAATCATTTATAAATCCTTCCCGATATATTTCCAGTTTAATTTACGTCTCAATCCCGTAAAGTTTTTTCCATACTTTTAAAAATAAAACTACTCTTTTATTTTTAAAACGATTTACTCATTCCTCTATAAATTCCCACCATGAATTTAAAATCTCAAATATCCATGGATATTTATTCACTTTATTTATAAAGCTAGTTTATATATTCCATAATCTCATTTCCCTTTAAATCACAGTTTCCAAAACACTTAATCGATTTTCGAATCAATTCTCTGAATTCAATTCCCTTTAAAATTTTATTTCTCGATTTATCCAAATTTATTCAAAAATCCATTAATTCCAGTTTCACTTCTTCATTATGATTTAAAACCTTATTTAAATCTATCATTGTAACTTCACCCTTTATTTCAAATTCCCCTTTTTAATTCTCATCAACCATTTTAAATCCTGAATTTAAAAAAAATAAATCCTTTGCTTCTTTAAACAATATCGCTTAAGTCCTTAGACCCCTGTATTTCCATTTATTCAAAGATATCTATTTTTTCCCTAAACTCGGAATTTATTTGTTAGGATTTTAAAATCAAACTTCTTATCCTTTTCCAAATTCATTCTTTCAATTTACCCAAATTCAGCATAATTATTTCACTTAAGATTTTTCTTTTTATTCTCCTTCAAAAATTCCAGTCTTTATATTTTCGACATCTTAAAATACCAAATATATTCAACAAACCATATCATTCAATAATTTGAATTTTAAATATAATCTATCGTAGATTATCAAATAAATCATATCTCTGAATATGAAAATAAAATTCATGTTTTGCGGAATCCAATTGGATCCCTCCAACCTGTTTCCCTGCATCCATAGATGTTAGTCAATAAATAAAATACCAATCCCACTTCAAGGCAGGATATCACGGTATATAGGGTCATCCGCTATTATGCTGGGCACAAAGGGTCTCGCCCGCTATACAATGAGGAAATATCAATCACTCCAATATATATACTAGTGCGAACCCGTGCTTCGCACACTGATTGGCCTAAATATGGAAACATATTTAAATAAATGTAAATACAACCTATTACCGTTGTAAATACGGTTTCGGGCTTAGCTTTTTTTCGTCCAGCACAAATCCATACAATATTCCCTATATAAAAGAACAATAAGAAGAATAAATATATGAAAATAGTCCTTTCCATATATATAAGATGTCTTGTCATAATAATTCCAGCTGGCAGATGTTGTAGTACAAAATTGGGTTACATTTTATCATTAACATATGTTATGTGAACAGAACAGTATTAAATCATGGACACATGGTGGAATGAATCTGCAATATAAAAGTACAACAATATATGGTATTACTGTTTATGAACCAATATATCCAATAACCAATTATCGATATAAGAATGTATAGTGAAATATGAATATCAGAAACTTCAACATACAAACAAAAGGTTCAAAACATCAGTTTACATAAACCCTCAACTATAGCAACATGATATGCATAAAAATGTAGCTACACAGGTTGTTTTTATTACTGAAATGATAACAAAAATAATTGCGATGCAGCTGAACAGCTTTATTCCATACATTTTGGGTCCAAAACAGCAACAACAACATGAAAATAAACAAAACTTCCTATTAATAAATTCACTATCATGCATACAGTTTAGCTAATAAAGGCGGAACAAAATAAATGTATATTAATTGGTTTACCATGAATATAGTTTCAAAGTAAAGGTTGATTACATCTTTGTAGTTATAATTGATTGGGTGAAATCAAGAGCAGGAAACAAATTAAATTTATTAACAATTTATACATTAAAAAAAACACTAACAATTTCCTATAAGTTTTTGATAGAACCCATGTATTTGCATATCATGTTGATATAAGCCTACCGTTTCCAATAATAAACAACCACAGATATCAAGTAGAAGTGAAAATGTACGGTATTGATTCTGCTCTCTTTAACTATTGATAAATCAATAAAGATGTACAGAAGCCAGCGTAATAAACAACTAAATTGTAGGTTACTTAGTTTTACCTACAACGAAACAAAATATACATGTATAACTTTAACAACCAAATGGTGAATATTGATTTAGCAATATTTTATTATTCATATGCAGCATGTTTTGCAAAGGTAAGAAACATTACATTTGGTATACATAATTGAGTTAGTATGGTTTCTTTAAACGATTGGATGCAAAAACAGAAAATGGAATTTTCATCTAAAAATGGATTTTTTATCAGGTGTATGTATTGCAAGTAAATGTACAAACAATCTAATATTTGGCAGCGGTGACAATATCTTTTTATGTAAGAAATCCAAATTATTTGAAATGGTAAAAGAATTTATCTGAAACGTAGACAATTGAGTGTACCTCCAAAAGTTGTTTAATTACCGGCTGTAAAATATGGTAAGAGCATGTGTGCTCCTGCATGAATTTAATTGCAATGAAGCTTGGAGAATTTGCTTTAGGGAAGAAAGCACAAACAAAGAAAACATAGAAGAATGATGAGGGAGAATTGTGGAATATGTAGATTGTGAAGTGTAAATAGTGAACAAACATACCTCGCTATCCAAAAATTATAAGTTGAATCCAATTACATCATTGATTTTTAAGTTGACTGAGTTCCACAACCTGCCAATCCGCACTCGTATCGTTGCCCATATAGTGTGAATGGTAAGTGATTCGAGTGGTGAAAGTACAATATCGATTGTTGAAAGCGCGGTACATAATAGGAATAAAGTAAGTTAGCTAGTGGGAAGTCAGATGAGTAGTCTGGTTTCATAGGAATTAGGCAGTGGTAACTTATGACATTTAATTTGGAGTAATGCAATTCAGTTTAAAGACAATGTAAACCTTTGGGCTTCTAATTATTCTGTTCCAATTTGATGGCAATAAGTAAATTGAGTAGCTGAAATAATAAGGGCTGCAAGCGGTTACTGAAACTATATTGCCTGTAGGATAGCAAATGAAGTATAAAAAGTGGCAAGGAAATGGATAGGCCAAAAAAGGAAATAAAGAGTCAGCATTAAATGTTATGCATTCAGAATACCAATCAAAGAGAAAGAGACAATACCTGATGATATTAGTGCATTTAAACAACTGCCGCTATAGCAAGAAATTAAAATGAATTCAAAGCTTCAAAATGTAAAATCGAATTAACTTCAAAACCTTAAAATTAGTATTCCCAAACGGTGAAAAAAATATAAATTTTAATGGGAAGAAGCAAAAAAATTTAAAAAAAAGAAAAAAAAACTACAACTGAAAGCACCAGGGAGGCATGTGGAAAATTATGATTAAGTAATATAGTGAAGACATGAAAATGGCTTTTAATATAAAGCAATTTATGAAATACAAATAAATTATAAGTGTCTCGTTGAGGATATCATGTAGCATATATTAATGTAATTAACCATGGCTTTTAATGCCCGTGCTTTCTTACTATTTTAACTCTATTTACACTAATTTGTTTGTATAAACCTGTCATCCAAAAATAACCAACAATGAACTTATCCAAATGCAAAGAAGTAAGCTTAATGCGTAGTTAATATTTAATAATTTCATAAGTAATTTGTATGCGGAAGTTGAGTTTTTGTTTTATTATGCCATTACATGTCTCTTTAGTTTATGAAAACGACACCGCCATTTTTTTAAAAATGCAGACATCAGAAAGGAGAGTATATGTATATAATATATCAAGTTCAGAATGTATATAAAAAGGTCATCATTATTCAACACAAAACTAAAAACTATACATAAACTCATTTGTAGACCTATCATTACCACGACTGTAACAACCCTGTATTTTCTGATTATTGTAATTGTATATTTTAATTATTTTAATTTAAATTCCTAGTTTAAAAACTTTATTTTATTTATTAAAATGAATATATTTTGTTAATTGAAATATAAATGTTGATTTTGATGTGGATTAGAATTTCAAACATGCATAAATTGAATATTTCCAGAAAATGTGAATTTTGGTCAATCTGGTCAAACTTTTACTTTTAAATTTAAATTTTAAAAGTTTGAAAATTTTAATTTTTTCTTTTATTATGAAAGTAAATAAAATTTCAAGAACACTGCTTTTCGTTTCGTTGAAATCCGAATAATATTGTGAAAATTATGCTTTTTACAAAATTGGGTGTAAATTGTTTTATTTAACACTACTTTTTATTTTAAATTATATAAATAATCTTTTTAATTGTCATACATTATTCTAAATTGTATTATATGTTATGTTACATATATTTTTACCTTTTAAATATTTTAAAGTGATGTTTGAATTTTTCCAAAGCTCATTGAATTTATTTTCTATTTTTAAAGGTTAGTTTCCATTTTTCTGCTATTTTCTTCATTTAAATTATATTTAATTAAAATTTATTTATTCATTTTTATGTATGCATTTTATTTTTATGTTTTTATCTTTATTTATAAATATTTTTCATGTACAAACAATTTTCCCAAAGTTCATTTCATTTATTTTCAAATTTTCAAGCCTAATTTACATTTTCTTTGTTATTTTCTTAATTTAATTATATTTAATTAATATTTATTTATTTATTTTTGTTTGTTTACTATATTTTCGTGTTTTATCTGTATTTATACATATTTTACATGTATTTAAATTTTAAAAAAAGAAATTAGAAATTCAAAGAGACAAGGCTCTTCATTTCTTGTGACTTTTCAATAGCTAGTCTCTTCATTTCCTTGGCTTTTCATTTTCTCCTTGATAGCCGTACATTTCCCATTGCCTTTCACGTGAAAATACTTCTTATCCTCTTAAACTCACAGCTATTTCTCATTTGAGAAAAAAAAATTCCAAGTCAATGGCTTCTCTTTATTCTTTTCTACCTTTCTTCCTTGAATTTGCCTTGTTTTCTGCTTAAATTTGCCTTGACTTCACATATGATTCTCGGCCTATCACCTCCACCATCTCTCCACCATCTACAGAAGCACCAACCCCCTCTCCTCTGACCACCACCTCTGGCCATGACCATTAGATGAAGCCACCACCTCAAATTTGCAAAGCACTTCACCAAAACAATGCTAGCCAAGCCTATACTCCACTATTTCCTTCATAGTTGCCTTTGGCCACCCCTTAGCCACCACCACCATCATCTACTTCACCTATGGCTGCCCCTCTCAGTACTGTCCAGATCTGACCTGACATGAAGACCCCATGGCCGAGCCTATATGTGGTCATAGCCGAGTCAAAATGCACCAAAAACTTCACATATTTGCCCTGAACCCATGTATGCTTCATGTTGTAACTCTTCCACCACCTTCATCCACTTGTAACCTGACCTTTATGGTTGCCATACATGACCCAAACCAGAGCCTAGTGTGGTGAGATCAAGCCCATTTGATCATGTGACAAGCTTATGTTGTCGTGTGCAAGTCTTTTGCTTCTAAGGTTTGGTCATCTCTCTTGTTTTGCAACTATTCTGCAAACTAAAGTTGTTGATTATATTTGTATGTCGATACCTATATTTGTTCTTATGTATGTTATATTTTGTGTTGTTTACAAGGGTCTCCATCAATTCAAATCAAATCGTGCTTGTCGTGCCTTTGGAATCGCTCTTGTGTGTGTTGTTTGTCTCTAGCTTCGTAAAAGGTGAGTCTTTCTCACTCTGACATTTATACTTATGAAATAGTGAATTGATGACAAGTGTTTAGTAATATAAAATGTTTATGCAAGTTAATGATGATCATATGATATTCTATGCCATGTTATTACCATGTTAAAACTGTTAATTATCACCTGACATCTGATATATGACATTATATTGTGACATTGACATTGTTTATATTGTTTATGCATATATTCACACTGCAAGTTCCCTGTTAGAATAGAATCACTATGTGTTGAAATGATACATACCCGAACGGACATTAGAATAGGAAAAAATCGTTATGGGCTGAAATGATAGGCCTGAGCGATTTTTATGATATTTTATTTGACTTGGGATTGCGGGTTTGAAATGATAGAACCCGGGTTTTCTTTGTAAACTGCGGATTGAAATGATATATATCCGTATCACTTGACCTAGGTTAGAAAATTATATACAGACCCCGTGGTATATTTTTAAATGATTTTTATTAAAATATGTATTTTTAAAAGCATGAAATTTTGATTTAAAAATATATATTTTATGGTTTTAAGAAAATTAAATATTAAGTCTTGAAATTGTGAATTTGAGTACGTAAATTTGAAATAATTGTGATTTTTGACTTTAAATTTTATTTTAAAATGTATATAAATAATGGAAATTAAATTTAATGTTTTGAAATGACATTTGAAGTAAAATTTTAAGTTTTATTAAATTTATAAGTTAATAAACAGTGAATTTTGACTTAATAAATGAATGGACTTTTTAATTTGAATATTTGATCTAAAATTTTTATTGTGTTAAATCATATGTTATAATGATTTTAAATGTGAAATTTTGAAGTCTAGAAATATGATTTTAAACTTATAATAAAAATTTGGAGTTTTATTATTATTTTTGAAAAGCTAAAATGAAATCTGGAATTTTATAGCATTTTTAAAATACTGTAGTCTTTTGACAGCATTTTTAAATGCTGTTGTTTTGAATCTAACAATGTTTGAAATAACTAAATATCTATTACGACATTTTATAAATGTCTCTATTCTTGAAATAAACCATTTTGGAAAATATAAGCTACGATAGCACTTTATAAATGCTGTCGTTGCTATAATTTGACAATGTTTTGAAATGTTATAGATTTTAACACTGTTTGGGCTATATTTAAAGTGTTAAATAATTTAACTTTTGAAATGGATTATCTGTGAAATTTTAGAAGTTTTGAATATTTAAATTTGAATTTTTAAGGAATTTAAATTGAATTTGAATTTAAATAAAGTTTACTTGGTTATGTGTTAAACGGAATGAAATGTAATATAATAAATGAATTTTTGAATGGAATTTTGGAATGTATTTTTGGTAATGATGTTTGAAATAATAAATGAATGACATATTTGATTTTTAAATGATATTTAACTTTGAATATTTGGATTTGAATTCAAATAATGATTTGATTATGAAGTTTTGAAAGGATGTAACATTTTAATGATTTTGAAATGGTTTGGAAATGATTTGATCTTTATTTTAATAAAGAATGTGAATGTTGAATGATATTTGATTTTTCTTTATTTGATAATGGAATATTTGAAGTTTATATTTGTATGAAAAGATATTTGGTTTAATTGTAATTTAAGTTTATTTTAATAATATTGGATTTATGAAATGAATATTTCAAAACTACATAATAATGAAATTAGATTTGAGATATGAATATATGGAATTATAAAGTTTAGTTTTGAAATGTGGGATATTAAATGTTGGAACATATTAAAATTGGATAGCTTATTTTGTAGATCAAATCTATATTTGAAATTTATAAGATTTGAAATGTTTTGTTAGAAAACTGAATTGAATTGAAATTGATGGTTTGATTTGAATTAAATTGGAAATTTGAAATTTTGAATTAAATTGGAAATAAATTTGTAAAATGTAAAGAATTAAATGAATGTTTCATGATTTCAAATGTATGATTTCAGAATGTTATGATTTTCAAAGTGTAATGATTTCAAGTATTTTGGTTTCGAAAGAGTTATAACTTTGAAAGTATTATGATTTTTGGAAGTGAATATAGGTTTGAGATGGAAATGATAAAGTATAAACTATTTTTATTTGAATATAGTTTTGAAATAAAAATGAATTTGGTTTCGAAGTATAAACTATTTTGATTGAATAAATAGTTTTGAAATAAAAATGGTTTTGGTTTCGAGGCGTAAACTATTTTGAAAGGAATATAGTTTTGAAATGAAATGATTTGATCCTTTTGAAATATAAACTATTTTGAAATGACCACGGCGTTATAATAACGTTTGGTTGTTAAAGAGACCGGGATCGGAAGTTGTCATACTCTCTGCCAACTCCGAAAACCACTTTAACAACCGTGTACGCGGTGGAGATTCCAGAATGAAGTAGGATGGTGGCGACGTTCTTGAGGTATATTATGTGGACCCAACTCCCGTGAGTTGGCATAAGGTGGCTAAAACAGGAGCGATCTCGGGCCAAAGGAGGTAGCACCTCTGGTACTCTTACTGGTGATTGATTAGATGGTCATCCTTCGATTTTGATATGGGAGTGTGTTACGAGGTGGGCGTATGTGGCTGCTGCGTTACCACCAGCCCGTGTGCGTAATTGGTATATCTACCCTGGCATTGCCTTGTGTGCCGTGTCACCTACCATACCGAGCCTTTACTACGAGTTTGTTTTTCTCCCGTAGCCCATGTGGTATCCTCTGACAGTCACCCGGAGTGGAGATGGCATGATATTGGATGGACTACTGAGACTATTATGTGTGAAGGGTGATATGGGTAGCCCGGAACGATATTTAAAAGTAAGTTTATTTTACTGTAGACATTATTATAATAGCGCAATATTACTACATAGTAAATAGTTTAACGGATCCTTAAAGGATGGGCGATCCCAAGCATCCTTTAAGTTACTGATGCATTTTTGTTACTCTACACTTGAGTTGATTTACAGTTCATAAGTATTTATGTCCTGACTCGAGTGTTTTGTGTTTTGCTTTACGCTCGAGTCAGATTGAGTGAGCTAGCATTCAAGATTCACCTTCAGAGTTGGAGCTTTTCTTGAAGAGGCAGCCATCTATTTTGCTTTCTGTGTCCAGTGATTTTAGTGATGTATTCTGATTTGTACCTGATGTATCTTGTTACTCTTCTTTTGTATCTTGTTCAACTCTGATGTATCTTATTTTTATGTAGTAGCTTCATGAACTGCTATCTATTTTATTTCCGCTGCATTATTATTTACTCTGTGTCTGTGATATGTGATTATGTATTTACTGTATATTCTGAGATTTGCCAAATTTTATTTACAATGCGGTATTTTGAGCAATTCAAGTCCGGCATGTGCGGATGTGAATGGTTGAAAATATCGGGTTGTTACAGTTGGTATCAGAGCTTTGGTAGCTCTAGGCAAAACTCAGTATATAGGGTAAATGTATTTACAGAATCACTTTCATTCGAGTTTAAGCCTCTTCCTTTTTGACTCGATTCCTTTGAATTTTGGAACATTCCCTGTGGTTCCAAAATCCATTCGTGTCCCTCACTATTTATCTTCTTTTGTTTCTGGAGTATCCCATAACTCAACTTCAAAAGATCTTCATAATGAGTCGGCGGTCTCGCCAACCTCAAATTTATTTGTAAAGGGGGAAAACTCCTTTACAACAACATCGATTCACCAGAGATTCTATATCCTCGGTTTAGATGCTAGTATCTCTTATAATTTCGAACTCTACATCTTGAGATCGAATGTCGATTTATCCAAGAAATCCACATCGGTCTTATTCTTTAAGTCATGGTTGACCCGGTTAAGGTTGCCCGCGATTTATATAAGCTTATCCATCTTTCTATTCTGTTATTTAATTATCTCATCTTTGTTTCCAACTTATCTTCAAATCATTCTTGAAGTGTAATTTTAAACTAATATTTAAAATGTTTTATATATTGTGTTTTTTGAGTTGTTGATGTTGATTTGGGTTTCTAATCGATTCGTCAGATCAACGCTATCGATAAGATTTCCAAAACACTTAAACAGATCAAACTGACACAATATGTTTTTAAAATTTAGTAATGAAATAATTTTGTGAAATAAATTTTGTAACTATATTATAAATCTTTTCTGAATTTTATTGAATGGTTGTTAAGAAATAATATTTGGTTTTATATATCATTATCTCTTGTTTCATTTATAAATAAGTGAACTATGAACATGGTTATAAATTTATTTGGAAATTTAAAATGAATTTAGACAAGAATTTGGGAATTTAATTTCCAATGCTTCCAAACCATGTGTTTAGAGTTTTAAAGAATGTACTATTTAATGTATTTTCGAGTAGAAATTTGTTTCCAAAGAATTTTAAAGTTCAAAATTTTGTGCTCTTCTCTTTGTCGCTGGAAAATAATTTCGGTGATGACTGCACCATCATCGACGATCATTTTCGAGTTTCGAAGTGAAGAGACTGTTCTGTAGTCTTGCTACAGCTTTGTTTTGGGAAATTTAATTGATTTGAAATTCTAAAATATGATTTGATTTATAATATATATAGATATATGCTTTAAATTTGATTTGACTTATTATGTATATATAATTACTTATCTTCAAATGGTTTGGAGGTAATCAGAAATTTAGTTCTTAAATTTTATATTGAAGAATAATTTCAATTATAGTTTCAAAATTTGGATAAATATTCAAGCTTGAAATAATTGAATTAGAAATTTTTATTTGTATAATACACAATTTCATTCTAATATAACTTACCTAAATTTTCAGAAGTTGAATATGAAATTGGATAATATACAATATAAAAAGATTTTATAAATAAAATTGGAATGGTTATAATAAATGTTATACACTTAAATCTTAGTTATAAAATAATTAACAGAGGTAAATATAAGAAAGGATAATTAAATAACTTGCAATAAAATAATGTTAAAAGAACTAAGAATAAGATAAAGTAATTATAATTAGTGTGAGTATATTTAACATAGGTGATAAAATATATTGAGAGGAATAAATTTAATTTTAATTAGTAGTGAAGAAGAATTAAATTTTATTTGGTACATTTTGAGTATAATAAAAGATTTTTCAAATAAATGATTTTAGGGATTTGTTAATTTAAGATAATTGGATGATTAGATAATGAAATTAGAGACGCTTAAGATTTATTTGACTTATGTAAAATTAATTTTCAGTTTAAGTTGAAATTTTATGGTTTCAAATTTATTATCTTATTTTGTTTTTTCAAACTATCTTTTGGTTGTCCTAATTTCCCTTATCTTGCTATAGAATGAGAGGTTATTGCTTATACCAGTCTGTTTAGAAATCTTTCTATAATCTTTAATAATCTTTGGTACTCATCTTTGAATCTAAGCACCGCTTGCCATCCACAGACCGTTGGTTAAACGGGAAGGGTGAATCAGATTCTAAAAGATTTTTTTTGCATGCTTGTGTTCTTGATTCTGGAGGATGTTGGAAAGATCATCTCCACCTTGTTAAACTTACCTATAGCAACAGTTATCAGGTATAATTTTAATCTTCTTGTCATCTTGTCTTAATACTATTTCATTCTATCTTTTTTTGTGCTTTCCCGTACCTCATTCCTTTTCGGGGACGAAAAGTTTTGAGTGGGGGAGAGTGTAACAACCCTGTATTTTCTGATTATTGTAATTGTATATTTTAATTATTTTAATTTAAATTCCTAGTTTAAAAACTTTATTTTATTTATTAAAATGATATATTTTGTTAATTGAAATATATATGTTGATTTTGATGTGGATTAGAATTTCAAACATGCATAAATTGAATATTTCCAGAAAATGTGAATTTTGGTCAATCTGGTCAAACTTTTACTTTTAAATTTAAATTTTAAAAGTTTGAAAATTTTAATTTTTTCTTTTATTATGAAAGTAAATAAAATTTCAAGAACACTTCTTTTCGTTTCGTTGAAATCCGAATAATATTGTGAAAGTTATGCTTTTTACAAAATTGGGTGTAAATTGTTTTATTTAACACTACTTTTTATTTTAAATTATATAAATAATCTTTTTAATTGTCATATATTATTCTAAATTGTATTATATGTTATGTTACATATATTTTTACCTTTTAAATATTTTAAAGTGATGTTTGAATTTTTCCAAAGCTCATTGAATATATTTTCTATTTTTAAAGGTTAGTTTCCATTTTTCTGCTATTTTCTTCATTTAAATTATATTTAATTAAAATTTATTTATTAATTTTTATGTATGCATTTTATTTTTATGTTTTTATATTTATTTATAAATATTTTTCATGTACAAACAATTTTCCCAAAGTTCATTTCATTTATTTTCAAATTTTCAAGCCTAATTTACATTTTCTTTGTTATTTTCTTAATTTAATTATATTTAATTAATATTTATTTATTTATTTTTGTTTGTTTAATATATTTTCGTGTTTTATCTGTATTTATACATATTTTACATGTATTTAAATTTTAAAAAAAGAAATTAGAAATTCAAAGAGACAAGGCTCTTCATTTCTTGTGACTTTTCAATAGCTAGTCTCTTCATTTCCTTGGCTTTTCATTTTCTCCTTGATAGCCGTACATTTCCCATTGCCTTTCACGTGAAAATACTTCTTATCCTCTTAAACTCATGGCTATTTCTCATTTGAGAAAAAAAAATTCCAAGTCAATGGCTTCTCTTTATTCTTTTCTACCTTTCTTCCTTGAATTTGCCTTGTTTTCTGCTTAAATTTGCCTTGACTTCACATATGATTCTCGGCCTATCACCTCCACCATCTCTCCACCATCTACAGAAGCACCAACCCCCTCTCCTCTGACCACCACCTCTGGCCATGACCATTAGATGAAGCCACCACCTCAAATTTGCAAAGCACTTCACCAAAACAATGCTAGCCAAGCCTATACTCCACGATTTCCTTCATAGTTGCCTTTGGCCACCCCTTAGCCACCACCACCATCATCTACTTCACCTATGGCTGCCCCTTTCAGTACTGTCCAGATCTGACCTGACATGAAGACCCCATGGCCGAGCCTATATGTGGTCATAGCCGAGTCAAAATGCACCAAAAACTTCACATATTTGCCCTGAACCCATGTATGCTTCATGTTGTAACTCTTCCACCACCTTCATCCACTTGTAACCTGACCTTTATGGTTGCCATACATGACCCAAACCAGAGCCTAGTGTGGTGAGATCAAGCCCATTTGATCATGTGACAAGCTTATGTTGTCGTGTGCAAGTCTTTTGCTTCTAAGGTTTGGTCATCTCTCTTGTTTTGCAACTGTTCTGCAAACTAAAGTTGTTGATTATATTTGTATGTCGATATCTATATTTGTTCTTATGTATGTTATATTTTGTGTTGTTTACAAGGGTCTCCATCAATTCAAATCAAATCGTGCTTGTCAAGCCTTTGGAATCGCTCTTGTGTGTGTTGTTTGTCTCTAGCTTCGTAAAAGGTGAGTCTTTCTTACTCTGACATTTATACTTATGAAATAGTGAATTGATGACAAGTGTTTAGTAATATAAAATGTTTATGCAAGTTAATGATGATCATATGATATGCTATGCCATGTTATTACCATGTTAAAACTGTTAATTATCACCTGACATCTGATATATGACATTATATTGTGACATTGACATTGTTTATATTGTTTATGCATATATTCACACTGCAAGTTCCCTGTTAGAATAGAATCACTATGGGTTGAAATGATACATACCCGAACGGACATTAGAATAGGAAAAAATCGTTATGGGCTGAAATGATAGGCCTGAGCTGTAACGATCCCGATTTTTAATTAAATTTAAATTGATAATTAAAATGAATTTTGGAATAAAATTGTAAATTAATTTGAATTTTTCAATTTAAATAGTATATTTGTTTATTTGAGTATTGATTTTAAAATTTAATTGAGATTTTGAATTTCTATATTTAAAATCTTATAGATAAAAAGGTAACATCCCAAAGTTATCAATTTAAATAAATAATATGTTTTAAACTTTTGGAATTTAATTTGAAATTAAATTGGAAGAAGAAAAATCCTAAACAAATAAAAATAAGTGGAAATAATATATGAATTAAATCCCAATTTTATTTTGAGTTTAAAATTATTGAAATAATAAATGTTGTTAAAAGTCATTTGTATTTAAAATCTTACATATATATATATATATATATATATGTATGTATGTATATATATATATATATGTATGTATGTATATTACAAATATGAGTAAATTGAATGCATATTTAAAATTAATTTAAATTTGTTCAAAATAAAGTGTGAATGTAGAAATGGATATGAAAGTTTATATTTCAAGTTTGAAATTGAAATTTTAATTTAAATTTAAAATAAATGTTTTAAAAATTAGTAGCATGTAAAATCATTAAGATGTAACATATGTAATGTAAATTTGGTTAAACTTTTCTTTTAACATTGTACGTATGTATGTATATATTCAAAAGAATAAGATATACATTATTTTTAAAGTGTATAAGTTATAAATATAAAATTTATAAAATTCTTTTTGCTTCATAATATCAACATGTGAGAGGTGGAGTAGGGGGATGAACAAATCTTGCTCTCATCATTGCTTTTTACAAATGGCATGAATTGTCTTATAAAAAGATAAAATATTCACATAAAAAATTAAAGAAACTTTTCAGTTTCCAAGGAGATTTCGAAATTATAAGCCTCTAGCTTTTGAAATACAACCACAAAGATTTAGCTTTTCAAAACTTCAACACTCAAGCAAGAAAAAAAAATTCATAAAAAAAAAGAAAGAAAGAAAACTGTCAAGCTTTATTCAATTCAAACTAAAAACTGAAGTGATTTCTAAAGCATCAAGTGTAGTGTGATACATTCAGGTAAGTTTTTAAAATTTTATAGTTAATAAAATTATGATTTTGAAGTCATATTTTTAACAACAAATTTAAATTAAAAACTGCAGATTAGCTTGTAAAGGCAGAGGGCAGTTTTTCTTTGATTTCTGGAAATAATTGAAAGGCAAGTAACCTTTTTAATTTTGAAGTTGCAATCTGTAATAAAGTGAGAATTAAGTACAATAACAATATCCAATCATTTGCAGGAGGAATCAAGAATTAAAAGCTATTTTGGTTTTCAAGTTTCTATTTTCAAAACTGCAGAAAAAAAGAAAAAGAAAAAAAGGGGGCTTCTCTGTTATAAATCCTAACTGTAAGTCAATTTAAGTTAGTTGTTATTAATGATTAAGTAAGTAAATCCAATAGGGAATAACCAAAGATCTGCAACTCTAACTTACAGATCCAAAACTCCAAATTTTAGAGTAGGAGAAGAAGAAAGATTGCAGGCTTTTCTCTCTGTTGTGAAAAAAACCATCAGGAGCTTATGGGAAAAAAAAGATGTGAGCAATCCCTCAACTCTGAGTTTGTTTATTTGGTTCTTTTTCTTTTGAAATTCGATTCTGCTATGATGATGTTGAAGTTGTTTGCATGCATGTATGTTTGACTGTGTGTATATGGTTGATTAAATATCTGTGTGTAGATATACAGAGATATCTCTCTGTTAGAAAACAGGTTATCAAATTAAAAAAAAAATGAATCTTCCAATCTAAACCATATCAGATCCTAGCATATGAATGAAAGTTGTGAATTTATGTATGATGGTAATTTTAAAAATTGTTTCTGAAATTTTTAATTCACATAAAAAGAGGTAAATGGATATTACAGTAAAACAACAGTTTCATGTTAAAAAAAAAATTGATATCTTTAATTCTTGCTTTGGATTGTATAGACGGATTAGTTGCTGGAAATGATGATTTTTAACATGAAATTTATAATTGTTAAATTGATATTCAAATGGAAATTTGGGAATGGACAGTTTGGGCAATGAGGTGAATTGCCGATGATCAACACGTTGATTCGAGTTGAATTTATGGTCGAGGCTAGCTTTCGAAGTGTTGATGAGGGGAAAAATAATTTCGAATTTTTCCTTTGGCCAATTTGTTCAGATTCGATTAAACTAGGGTTTAAGGCATGGGTTTCTCGACGAAGTTGGAGGTGGAAATGCATCGTCGTTGTGGAATCGGTCGAGGCCGGTTCAATTGGAACAGAAGCTGGAGGAAGAGATGAGTTCACGGTGGGGTCGGCATGGTGAATGGAGGCCTAGATCATCGGCATTGAGGCGTTTTTGGTTATGCACTGGGTTTCAGTTTTGCTTCAATATGTTCGATTTCGAGACGATGGGGTTTTTGTGTTTCTGAGTGACCGTATGGGGTGAGATGATCATCGGAGACTTAAGGGCGGTCACGGCGTCCTTGGGAGATGATCGGGATATTGGTGCATGTGCACACGAGAATGCTGTGCATCTGGGGAATGGGATGGAGTTTGGGGAAGAAGATGGTAAACTCGAAGCCAAGCACGGGGATTTGATTAGTTTACCCGAAGCAGGAATAGGGTGCAGAGCGAAAATACTTAGTAAATTTTTTAGGTTGGACTGTTGGGGGGCTCTCGGATAAAATTGGAAAAAAACTCGAAGTGGCACTCGAGTATATTGGGTTTTGGCACAGGGGATACTCGGGTTTTGCCTGAAAACTTTTATATTCCAGTTTTTTTTAAACTTTAATAAATTTGTTTGATGAATCCTGAAACTATTCCTCCTTATCAGTGATGATTTATTTATTTATCAGAAAGTATAAATTAAAAGTTTTAATATGAAGGATTTTAAAAACAATTAAGTTTTAAATTTACATTTGTAACAAGTTATCTTAAAATGAAACTTAATAAATGATTTAGAGATAAAATTCAAATGTTTAAATTTTTAACTCAAAAGTAAGTAAATTTATATCGTTAATGATAATCAAGTAAGTAATAATTTGTGATTAAGATTAATTCATTAATAGTTAAAAAAAAACCAATTAAAGGATAATTAGTTATAATTAAGATTAAATTAATTAATAATTGAGCTTTTATTAATTTAAGTATATTAATTGGTAATTTAAGTTAATCAATTAAGTAATTAATAAACGATTAAATTAAAATAGTGATTACTTAGTGAAAGTAGTTAAGGGAAGATGATTAAAGATTAATGATTAATTTATCAATAATTTAAGGTTTATTAATTAAAGTAGTTAATTAAGAAATTTAGATTTTATTAATTAAGGGTCAATTTATTTAGATAATTAATTCGGAGATGATTTAATTAATAAAGGTGATTAAAAAACTAAATCAATTGTAGTGGATGAACTTAATCATTGATTAAGAATTATTAATGAAAATAATCATGTGGTTGATAAATTTAAAAACCACCCAAATTATTCATCTTAGTTGTAGAGGTTTGATTTCTATTGGATGTTATGTGACGGATTGATATATTTGATATGTGATGTGATGCTTTGAAATGCTTGTGCTGAGTTGTTATATCTATGATGAATATATTGTTATATATGCAAACCCTTTGACCCGTAAATGACATTTGGTTTTCGATGCGACAGGGAGTCGGATTCCAGTTGATTATCCGAAACCCACATCGAATCATATTAGTGAATTTTTGTGATTGATAAATTTATTTTATCTATGAATCTGTTGATGAAGATAAGCGTTATGGGTTATACCGCTTATCGACATATCTGTGATGATTGATGATTGTGCACTATCGTGTAAAACCCCTGGACTACACTATGCACACACAAATATGGATTGTACGTGGAAATTGGTTAAGTCACAGATTTTTGAAATAGATTGGAAAAAAATTGAATTTTTAAATCTAAATGATTTTGAAAATGGATCGGGTTTTAAAATGAAAAGCTTTTGGGAAAAGAATTTCTAAGATAAAAGTTATTTTGAATAACTTAATTTGGTTTTGGAATCTGATTTAAATTTGAAATTGAATTCTATTTTGAGAATTTAAGATGTAAAAAGGTCATACAAGTTTATATGGGTTTTTAAACCATTTTTAAAGGGTTGTTTCGGGAATTAAATTTAACCCAAAGATTTTAACTTGTATAAATGAAATTGGATTTTTCCAAAATGAAAACTAATTGTTTTCCAATGATAGAGCTTTCATATAAGGAATGAATTTCCAATTTGTATAAAAGGAATTTCGAGTTTGAATTGAAATGATTTTCCAAGTTATGAATGAATATTTGGAAACGGTTTTTGAAAGCTATAAGTTAAATCTTGGATTTAAAGATTAAATGAATTAATCCGATTAAAATGGACATTGTTTTGGAAACCGTAAATGGATCTTTGTGAAACTGGTTAAACTTTGTGAAATAAATCTTTGTTTAAAGATTTGAAATGGTAATTTGGTTTAAACACTTTAAAGGAAAGTTTTGGATAATAGGTTGTGACTTAACTGAAAATCCCATGTCCATATGTTTTAAACTATTGCGCTCGTTATTCGGTTTAGCCGAGAGAGGACCTTGTGTCATGCAACCCATTTCGAATAATGATACGTCGTTATGGATAGCATTTGAAGACCGGTGGTGAAGACCGGGTATTTGCGAGAATGATAGGATGACCTATCGATTGTCTCTGCACTGAGTAGCTACGGTATAGAGATTTCCTAAGTGATAGGAAGTCCGATCGGGATTGTGAATACCCGGATTTGCAAGGGCTTCTTCGGAAGTGCCTTCGGTTCTGTTCGAGCCCGGAACAGACTTGTATGGTGGTGTGTCTGACACTACACTTTGAGATGTAAAGCCGATTTCTTTCAAATACATATCTGTTGGTGGCGGAGAATTTATTCTCTTAGCTTAACACCCTTCTCTGAGACGTACGGGCTCAAAGGTTATGTAGTTGAAGTTTTCAGCGATATACTCCCAATTTGGTAGTGTGGCACGCTAAGTGCTGCTGTATATTGATAATCATTTGTTGATCATGTGTTGATCAAAGCATGGCTTTGTGAAAAAGCGTAGCTTTGTGGTCGAGACCTCATCGAGCCTCACAAACCGGTAATGGTCGAAATAGGAAAGATGCGGCAAGGTTTCAGGGGTAGCTCCCCTAGGGTATGACCATTCCTTCTGGAAAAGGGTAGTATCATGGTATGGAGCCTAGATACTTACTCATGTGGACACACTATTATTATTACTGTGTGATGTTGTTGTTGGAGAGCTCTCGGATAAAGGTCCCAAAGGACCGGGGGTGGCATATCTCAGGTTTTATTCCCCGGGAAGGGGGTAGCCGACCTTGTGTTAGCAGAGAACAGGTTGGTTCTCGGGACGTCCCGCCAGAGGCGTTCCCATGTGGCAATAGGAAGTTCCTTAGCCTGACCATTTGTTGGAAATCCATTCATCCAATACGCGCCTTGTACGGTTTTAGTTGTATTACCTGCCATCTACTTATGGTGGCGCCCCACTGTTTGGATGGTAGCTATAGTAGGCATAGTTCGGAATGTCTATGCTGGCTAGGATTTATATTATACTTTCGAAATGGTTTTTCCACACTGTGCACTTATAGTAATAATATCAAAGAATTTTTCTCGTATCAAGCATATTTGACTATCATAAGGAGAAATCTCCTCCAATTCTGCGTTTCAATTGTGTGTGTGGCGGGAGGCCTTATGGTAGTTTCATTTTCTAAAAAGCACTGCGGATTTAAAACTTTAAAAGCTTTGTTGTTTGTTTTAAAAGACCAAATGTTTTTGTTTGCTCACACCAGTCCCATGACTGACCTGGAGTTTATTGTTCCTTTCCTAAACTCTGGGTGCCCACTATTTTCCACACGGGCAGTTTAGAGTTGGGTTTTCAGATATTCCAGTAATAGGTGTAGATTCATTAGCCTTCGAAGTCTTTGGATTGGTAGCTTTCAGTCTATGGGATCTTCTTCAGTCTCGGACGACTGACCTTGCTTAGCTTAGTGCAACATGATCTAGAGTTCTTGCTAGCTTTGGATTGAAGATGGAGTTCTCGAAGTTTGGCATTGAAGACATTATCTTTCCGCTGCTATTTTCTTGTATCTCTGATATTATTGTTATCCATTGTACCATTCTATTGTATTCTGTTGTATCAAATATTGTATTAAATGATGTATATCAAATGTATCATGCATATTTCTTCCGCTGTGTTGTACTTATTGTGTTATAAGCTCCGGCGAACCAGGTTCGACGTTTGGATCTGCGGCATTTGAATACGAGTGTCGTATTCGGTGCCGATTTATCGAAGGTCGAGTCAGGGTCGTCACATGAGCCATTTTTATGGTATTTTATTTGACTTGGGATTGCGGGTTTGAAATGATAGAACCCGGGTTTTCTTTGTAAACTGCGGATTGAAATGATATATATCCGTATCACTTGACTTAGGTTAGAAAATTATATACAGACCTCATGGTATATTTTTAAATGATTTTTATTAAAATATGTATTTTTAAAAGCATGAAATTTTGATTTAAAAATATATATTTTATGGTTTTAAGAAAATTAAATATTAAGTCTTGAAATTGTGAATTTGAGTACGTAAATTTGAAATAATTGTGATTTTTGACTTTAAATTTTATTTTAAAATGTATATAAATAATGGAAATTAAATTTAATGTTTTGAAATGACATTTGAAGTAAAATTTTAAGTTTTATTAAATTTATAAGTTAATAAACAGTGAATTTTGACTTAATAAATGAATGGACTTTTTAATTTGAATATTTGATCTAAAATTTTTATTGTGTTAAATCATATGTTATAATGATTTTAAATGTGAAATTTTGAAGTCTAGAAATATGATTTTAAACTTATAATAAAAATTTGGAGTTTTATTATTATTTTTGAAAAGCTAAAATGAAATCTGGAATTTTATAGCATTTTTAAAATACTGTAGTCTTTTGACAGCATTTTTAAATGCTGTTGTTTTGAATCTAACAATGTTTGAAATAACTAAATATCTATTACGACATTTTATAAATGTCTCTATTCTTGAAATAAACCATTTTGGAAAATATAAGCTACGATAGCACTTTATAAATGCTGTCGTTGCTATAATTTGACAATGTTTTGAAATGTTATAGATTTTAACACTGTTTGGGCTATATTTTAAAGTGTTAAATAATTTAACTTTTGAAATGGATTATCTGTGAAATTTTAGAAGTTTTGAATATTTAAATTTGAATTTTTAAGGAATTTAAATTGAATTTGAATTTAAATAAAGTTTACTTGGTTACGTGTTAAACGGAATGAAATGTAATATAATAAATGAATTTTTGAATGGAATTTTGGAATGTATTTTTGGTAATGATGTTTGAAATAATAAATGAATGACATATTTGATTTTTAAATGATATTTAACTTTGAATATTTGGATTTGAATTCAAATAATGATTTGATTATGAAGTTTTGAAAGGATGTAACATTTTAATGATTTTGAAATGGTTTGGAAATGATTTGATCTTTATTTTAATAAAGAATGTGAATGTTGAATGATATTTGATTTTTCTTTATTTGATAAAGGAATATTTGAAGTTTATATTTGTATGAAAAGATATTTGGTTTAATTGTATTTAAGTTTATTTTAATAATATTGGATTTATGAAATGAATATTTCAAAACTACATAATGATGAAATTAGATTTGAGATATGAATATATGGAATTATAAAGTTTAGTTTTGAAATGTGGGATATTAAAGTTTGGAACATATTAAAATTGGATAGCTTATTTTGTAGATCAAATCTATATTTGAAATTTATAAGATTTGAAATGTTTTGTTAGAAAACTGAATTGAATTAAAATTGATGGTTTGATTTGAATTAAATTGGAAATTTGAAATTTTGAATTAAATTGGAAATAAATTTGTAAAATGTAAAGAATTAAATGAATGTTTCATGATTTCAAATGTATGATTTCAGAATGTTATGATTTTTGATTTCAGAATGTTATGATTTTCAAAGTGTAATGATTTCAAGTATTTTGGTTTCGAAAGAGTTATAACTTTGAAAGTATTATGATTTTTGGAAGTGAATATAGGTTTGAGATGGAAATGATAAAGTATAAACTATTTTTATTTGAATATAGTTTTGAAATAAAAATGAATTTGGTTTCGAAGTATAAACTATTTTGATTGAATAAATAGTTTTGAAATAAAAATGGTTTTGGTTTCGAGGCGTAAACTATTTTGAAAGGAATATAGTTTTGAAATGAAATGATTTGATCCTTTTGAAATATAAACTATTTTGAAATGACCACGGCGTTATAATAACATTTGGTTGTTAAAGAGACCGGGATCGGAAGTTGTCATACTCTCTGCCAACTTCGAAAACCACTTTAACAACCGTGTACGCGGTGGAGATTCCAGAATGAAGTAGGATGTTGGCGACGTTCTTGAGGTATATTACGTGGACCCAACTCCCGTGAGTTGGCATAAGGTGGCTAAAACAGGAGCGATCTCGGGCCAAAGGAGGTAGCACCTCTGGTCGGACACATTCCTTCGATACTATACTCTTACTGGTGATTGATTAGATGGCCATCCTCCGATTTTGATATGGGAGTGTGTTCCGAGGTGGGCGTATGTGGCTGCTGCGTTACCACCAGCCCGTGTGCCTAATTGGTATATCTATCCTGGCATTGCCTTGTGTGCCGTGTCACCTACCATACCGAGCCTTTACTACGAGTTTGTTTTTCACCCGTAGCCCATGTGGTATCCTCTGACAGTCACTCGGAGTGGAGATGGCATGATATTGGATGGACTACTGAGACTATTATGTGTGAAGGGTGATATGGGTAGCCCGGAACGCTATTTAAAAGTAAGTTTATTTTACTGTAGACATTATTATAATAGCGCAATATTACTACATAGTAAATAGTTTAACGGATCCTTAAAGGATGGGCGATCCCAAGCATCCTTTAAGTTACTGATGCATTTTTGTTACTCTACACTTGAGTTGATTTACAGTTCATAAGTATTTATGTCCTGACTCGAGTGTTTTGTGTTTTGCTTTACGCTCGAGTCAGATTGAGTGAGCTAGCATTCAAGATTCACCTTCAGAGTTGGAGCTTTTCTTGAAGAGGCAGCCATCTATTTTGCTTTCTGTGTCCAGTGATTTTAGTGATGTATTCTGATTTGTACCTGATGTATCTTGTTACTCTTCTTTTGTATCTTGTTTAACTCTGATGTATCTTATTTTTATGTAGTAGCTTCATGAACTGCTATCTCTTTTATTTCCGCTGCATTATTATTTACTCTGTGTCTGTGATCTGTGATTATGTATTTACTGTATATTCTGAGATTTGCCAAATTTTATTTACAATGCGGTATTTTGAGCAATTCAAGTCCGACATGTGCGGATGCGAATGGTTGAAAATATCGGTTTGTTACAACGACTTCAACACTCCAATGCAAAATAACACATACATCGATTACATTAAAAAATAACACTTATTAAGATCTAAAGTGTCCTTTTATGATTATCAAATGGATGAAACTGATATATGGATGAAACTTGAAAACAATATATTAAAATTTAAATGAGCAAATAAATCTCAGGGATAATTTATTTTTTAAAGGCAAAAAGTGAATAGAAACTTAAATTTGTAAGAATACAGATCATAAAATTAATTGACAAATAAAAAAAATTGCTACATAAAGCAACCGACAAAAAAGTAACATAATTTACCTAGTTAGGGCTATGGATGGTGAAAGTAGAGAGTCTGTAGATTATTGATTTCCGCTCAGTAGTTCCCAATACCTCTTTCATGCACTACTTCTACAACATGCCTGCAATCATGTCTATCCACTGAACCAAAATAAACCACCTGCAACTCATCAACTAACTAAGTATATCACATTATCTTCAAACAAATTTCTTGGCAAAAAACACAAATTATGTTTGAAAATTGTACTATGAGTAACCATAAGAACACAATTAAAACATTGTCAAACCATACTTTTCATTATATATGATGAAGCTAGAAAAAATAGAATATAGAGAATAAAATTAAGGAGAATTATGCGTACCCATAAAATACATTCAGCAATTGTAGAAGAAATGCACACAATGACTTCATGCTTCAAAATTTGAATTTATTTTATAAAGATAGAGTCAGGATATTGAAAATTTTCTAGGCTAGTTTGTCATATTTACCTATGAAAATTAAGTTAAGGAAGAATATAGTAACAAAAGAAGATCCCAGCTTCTTATATGAAATTAAAGCATGTTAAACTTTTAAATTGGCAAAACAGTGAGCATTAATAACAAAATATATAGCCTAAAACCAGATTAGTAAAGACAACCAATATCATATATATTGCATCCAAATAGCTCGTAGCAACTTACCAAATAAGTCCCAGTAAGCTTGTAATTGCTTAATTTTATACACTTAAATTCACTCTATGCTGGTTGCATAATGTAAAGAGTATTTTAATATATAATAATGATCTTCTCCTTTAATTGACAATCTCCTTTCAAGGCGTTAAAGAAAGACACTAATTTTTCGATTACCTTATATAGATTACAAAATGCTACCTAAATTAGGGTGTACAACGGATTTACTGAATCAGAGTGCAAAACATACTGTACTACCAATCCCATCCTGACCTTCACAGTGTGACTTGTGAAAAGGTTACAGAGATATTCTGTGAAACTGAGTATATAAATTAGATTACTTGATAATTTATGGCTATAAGAGCATTTCTATCAAAATAGTAAGTACTCCAATGAATACCTAATGGGACAAATGCAAAAAGATGGCTAACAATCTTTATAAATGAAAGAACAATTATCCTAAAGAAACCGTAGATAGAATAATAGTAATGAGGGGTTTAAGTATCAGTTTCATATGTCCGATGTTATCGTAAAAATAGTCATTGTACCAATGACTGCATAAATTAGATTATATTTTTCAAAAAATAAAAGGTGCATACCACCACCACCACTACTAATACTATTCCCATTGCAATATTATATTGAATTTTGAAGAACCTTTCACTAAGTGTAGTTTAGTTTAAGTGCAGTTTACTTTCCGAATAAAGTTCTATTTAGCTTACATTCTCTAATTTTAAAAAATAAGGATCTGATTTCCAAAATCATGATCTTAATGGCCTTTTTTATAACAAAAATAAGAACAGGAACTTGTATTTTTTACTAATAATTTAAATATCAAATATTAGGTAGAGAAAGTGGAAAATCAAGCTAAGTAGCTATAAAAAAATATGTTGAGAAAATGAATTATATTTATTTATAGATTTCCACATTGTTGTATGCTTGTATCAAATAAAGAAATAAACATACCTTGCATTTCATGGACAATGTCAGCATCAATTTTTGATAAAATAAAGACCAAGATTTTATATCTTCTAAATCTTTTCAGTATGATCTTCTCCAAACCAGTTTTTACTTGATCCAAAAACAAATAGGACGTACATACCATATGTAACAAAACATGTGTTAACTCCGTTTAGGCAACGAGTTAAGGTCTGGGCCGATTCACGACTTAAGGTTCTTAACGGTTCAGGAGGGACCCACTACTCAAGAAGCCTCACGACTTAAAGGGTGAACCGACTCAACAAGCAACCGACTCAACAAGCTACCGACTCAAAAAGCTAACGAGTTAAAGCTTAAGGCGACTTAGAGGAGTAAAGCGACTCAAGGGATTAACGGTGTATGGGATAGACCGACTCAAAGCATTACCGACTCATCAAAGGAATTGCTTCAACGACTCAACTGGTAGCGACTCAATTGGCTGACGAGCTAAGGCTCAAGGCAGCTTAGAGGAATGGAACGGCTCATGGAGGTTAGCGGTTCATGATACAGGCCGACTCATTGAGTTACCGACTCAACGAAGTTCACGACTCGTATGAGACGACTCAAGGACTGGACCGACTCATCATAAGAAACAACTCAAGAGGATTGACGACCTAAGAAGTGACTTGACGACTCATAACTCAGGACGACTCGTCCGCGACTTAAAGCCACTGAGTCGTATTCTGTTACAACAATGCATGTCCCAAAGAGAGTTGACTCGCCAACGAATCAGGACTTGGATTAGAATCCAGCGAGAGAATGAGCTAGTGAGAAGACCAAATGCAAATAAGCCGACCACGACTCAACTTGACTCGGCCACGGCATAGCCTGAGTCGGTCACGACTCATGACTTAACAATTCCAGCCCAGAAATTTGCCTATAAATACATGGCCACATCCAACATTCAAGGGACTTTTCGGCTCATTCATTTCAAGCGCTGTTACTCTGCCGCATTCTGAACTACTTCAACACCTTCAAGGAACTTCACGAAGAAATCAAACATGTCTAACCTGTGTTCAAAGATTCGGATCAACATTGAAGTTTAGACTACTTGTTCTAAGTCACTTGAATTTCAAAGTGTGTTGTAACCAAAGTGTAACTGCATTGATTTGTAATCGAATCGTCAATAAAGATATTCAAAGTGGACGTAAGCTCTCTCTTAAGCCGAACCACTATAAAATTGCTGTTGTTTACTACTCTTTCACTGTTATCTGCTTATAATCTGTTCCCGAGCTATCGGGTGGTGCTTTCACAATCTCACTTCATACTCCGGGGTGTTAGTGTTCAAATTTTAGCGTTAACATTTTTGGTGCTTTCACTGAGAATTGAACTCAGGCGAGTTATCATCATCGCTTCACAGAGGTTTGTAGAGAGAATTTCCTTGAAAACCAGAAGTCTATCCGAAATTATGGCTCCTGGAAGGAAGAGTAGATCTGTCAGATCTGGAAATATTCAAGAGGGAACCTCCGCTTCCCCTATATCGAATCAAGCCACTCCAGCTGTCGGAGTTACAAAGGCAGAGCTGGATGCTGCAACCTTAGGGCTGAACCAACAGATCAATGCCCAAAATGCACAATTCGAGGCTCAGAATGCCCAGAATGCCCTAATTCTGAATAGGTTGAACGATTTGCTTGGGGCAAACCGTCAACCGGCAGGTAATGAAAGGAATTTTGCTTGCAACATTCATGAGGCTGAAGAAAGGAATGCTCCTGAAAGGGCTGCTAGCCCCTTTGAACAAACACTTCCTGAGGTTGGTGGATCTAGAACTCGACATGATGAGGAGTATCTTTCTGGAATGGTCCGACAAATCATGAAAGAGAGTATGCAGAGGGTTGAAGACGAGAAAGAATGGGGTTTCACCTCGAGTAAAACTCCATTTACTGAGAAAATCTTAAAGGCTGAATTCCCAAGGAAGTTTGTCCCTCCAACCATTCCAGCCTACAAGGGGACAAGTGATCCGAACGAATTCCTATACAAGTATGATTGGCACATGACAGGTGCCAGAGCCTCTGATGAAATAAAGTGCCGATATTTCCCTGTGTATCTCGAAGGTGTAGCTCTGCTTTGGTTCACCAAACTTCCAGTCCGATCTATAGATCAGTTTTCTGACTTAACCCGGAAATTCAAGGAGCAGTTCAGACTATATGCCTCAAAAGCAAAGGATATCATGTCACTGTCAAGTTTGGAGCAGAATCCAGGAGAGACTATCAGATCTTTCTTAAACCGCTTTAATATAGCGCTAGCTGAGGTGGACAATGCAGAACTGCGAATGATATTGACTTATCTGATGAAGGGAATTGACAAGTCGAGCGAGTTTGGGAAATGGCTAAACATGAAGGAACCAAATTCCCTTGAAAAGTTCTATAAAAAAGCAGATGAATTCATACGATTAGAAAGCCGTCCCGTACCGGTAAAGGCAGTGTTGGAAAAAGCCGAAGATAAGACTGTTGTTCCACGCAAGAATGAATCTGTAGGGCAAAAAAGGGAAAATAACAATGGGAAGAAGCAGAGTAATCTGAAGAAGCCCCGATCCTTCAAGCCATCAGAATATACTCCTTTATCAGATATGCCGGAGCGTATCTACCTTGCCACTAAAGATTCTATTGACTTTCCTAAACCTCCTCCTCTAAGGACCGGGAAAAAGGCTATACAGAGTGGGAAGTTCTGCCGCTTCCATAATCAACCCGGTCACGAGACCGACGAATGCCGTCAGTTGAAAAATCTGATTGAAGAGTTTCTAAGGGAAAACAAACTGCAGCAATTTGTGAAAAAGAATAGCAACAATCCTGCTTCATCTAGTCAGGGGCAACAGGCTCCTACTCATCATCCTAGGACGATTGAGAAGGCTACAGGGCATGAATCTGGAAGGCCCATTATCAATGTCATTACAAGAGGACCTCACCCAGCAGGCAAAAGCTGGGGTGAAATGGAAAGATATACCCGAGCTTTAAAGTATGTACCGACCAAGGAAGATGTATTCGTTTTGGAAAGTGCTACGCCCTTGAAGCAACAAAGAACTCTTGATGATGATATTGTATTCAAAGCTAGGGATTCCGCAGGTATTGAAGCTCCTACCTTGGATCCCTTAGTCATCTCGGCTGGTATCGGACCAGCTATTGTCAGAAGAGTTCTCATTGATTGTGGCGCATCCTGCAATATCCTCTTAAAGAAAACATTCGACTAAATGAAGATCCCTATGGCTGATGTGCAAGCTTCATCGCATAAAATCGCTAGCTTCACTAGGGAGCCAAAACAGCCGGTAGGAACCATTGATTTGTTTGTGGAACTTGGAGAAGGAGAAAGAAAAATGGTCCGCAAGCAAACTTTTGTGATTGTCGACGAATTTTCTGCTTACAATGCTTTCCTTGGTCGTCCAACTCTGGCAGCGTGCAAAGCTGTTCTTGCCCCGTGGTGCCTCACCATTAAATTCCCTACAGACAATGGAGTAGGAGTTATAAAAGGGGATCAAAATGCTGGGCGAGAGTGTTATCTGACAGAGCTACGAGAAACCAGAAAAAGAGAAATGGGAAAGAATGCGGCAGCCCCAGTCCGCATCAAAGAACCAGCCTTGTAGCAATTACAGGGGCGGACCCTGCACTGGCGAGCACAGCGGAGCAAGGAAAGAGATGGACCCTAGAAAAGTCAGTGCAGGGGAAAATAGAGTGGTACCAGTGGAAACGACAATACCAATACCTGTTGACCCAAAGGACCCAAACAAGGTGTTGAATGTGGGTTCACAACTTAAGGTGTCAATTCAGAATATCTTAATATCTTTTTTAAAGGAAAATCTGGATGTTTTTGCTTGGACTCATGCCGATATGTGCGGAATATCCCCAGAAGTTGCAGTGCATGCTCTAAATATTGATCCAAAATTTACACCCGTGAAACAAAAGAGGAGAACTCAAGGTCCAGAAAGGTCGGCAGCATTAAAAGAAGAAGTTGATCGACTAATGGAGAATAATTTTATCAAGGAATCTACCTATCCGAATTGGGTTTCAAATCCAGTGCTGGTTAAGAAAGCCAACGGAAAATGGAGAGTATGCATCGATTTTTCAGATCTAAACAAGGCCTGCCCCAAAGACTGCTTCCCATTACCCAGAATCGACCAATTAGTAGACGGAACAGCGGGACACGAATTGTTATCTTTTATGGATGCTTACTCCGGATATAACCAGATCATGATGCATGAGCCAGATCAGGAGGATACGAGCTTTATCACCGACACTGGTCTTTACTGCTACAGAGTTATGCCCTTCGGGTTGAAGAATGCAGGGGCAACATACCAAAGACTCGTTAATGCTATGTTCAAACCGCAACTGGGCAAGACTATGGAAGTCTACGTCGATGACATGTTAGTAAAGTCTAAGAAAGCAGTGGATCAAATAGAACACTTAGCAGACATGTTCGCAGTCCTTCGGAAATACAGAATGAAGCTCAATCCTTTAAAATGTTCATTTGGAGTGGAATCCGGCAAGTTTTTAGGCTTCATCGTGAGCGCTAGGGGCATTGAGGCCAGTCCAGCTCAAATTACTGCATTAAAAGAAGTCAAAGCTCCTAGAACAAAGAAGGAATTGCAAAGTCTCAATGGAAAAATCACCGCCTTGAGTCGGTTCATTTCCAAAGCCACAGATAAATGCATCCCATTCTTTGACGCCCTAAAGAAAGGAAAGAAAAACTTCGATTGGACTCCCGAATGCCAAAAAGCCTTTGATGAATTGATTCGCCATATGGAAACGCCTCCAATACTTTCTAGGCCTGGCGATGGCGAGGATCTTCTTATATACTTGGCAGTATCATCTCATGCTTTAAGTGCAGCGCTGATACGGGAAGACAAAGGATTCAACATCCCGTTTACTATATCAGCAAAAGACTCACTGGGGCAGAGATGAATTACTCTAAGTTGGAAAAACTCGCCTATTGCCTACTAATTGCATCTAGGAAGTTGAGGCAATATTTTCAAGCTCATCCTATCAGAGTCCTCACTGATCAACCTTTGAAGCAAGTCCTGTTTCGCCCTGAGACTTCGGGTCGTCTTCTAAAGTGGAATATTGAACTCAGTCAGTATGACATCACTTATCATCCCCGAAAAGCAATCAATGGACAAGATTTAGCAGATTTCATTGCAGAATTCACAGATAAGGGTAACAGTGAGGAGGACACAGTCGACGATTCCCCAATCCAATGGAAGTTATATGTCGATGGTGCGAGAAACGACTACTGTTCTGGAGCCGGAGTTGTACTTGAGACCCCTGAAGGCCGATCATTATGCTATGCACTAAGATTGGAATTTCCTTCAACAAACAATGAAGCAGAATACGAAGCCCTTATCGCTGGCTTAAGGATTGCTAAAGAATTAAACATCCGAGCGTTACAGATCTTCAGTGATTCTCAGCTTATTGTATGCCAAGTCAAAAAGGAATTCCAAGCAAAAGGGGGGAATCTGCCCGCCTACTTGTCAAAGGCTTGGGAACTCCTGGGTGATTTCGATCATTACATGATAAGTCACATTCCTCGAGAAGAAAACATGAAAGCAGATTCTCTCGCAAAGTATTCTAGCACAGGCGAAGCTCAATTTCTGGGGCTAACTCCAGTGGAGGTCCTGTCGACTCCTAGCATTGATGAGATGGACATTAATTGGATCATGAGCATGTCTCAAGAGCAAGAATCATGGATGACTCCGATAACGGAATATCTGCTCAATGGATCTTTACCAGGGAACTCAAAAGAACGACAGAAGCTACTGAGAAAAGCCTATCGATGTATAATCCAGGATGGCCGATTATACAGACGGGGATTCTCAATGCCATTACTTCGATGTGTATCCAGGGAAGAGTCCAAAGCAATCCTAGCGGAGGTGCATGGAGGAGAATGTGGTGATCATTCAGGTGGCCAAACATTAGCAAAGAAAATTCTCCGATATGGATACTTTTGGCCAGAAATTAATCGAGATGCAGCAGAGTATTCCCGAAAATGTGACAGATGTCAAAGATTCGCCAAAATTCCTAGAGCTCCTTCCACTGAACTCACACAGATGGTCAGTCCATGGCCGTTTGCAATATGGGGAATAGACCTTGTAGGACCGTTACCAACTGCCAAATCTGGAATTAAATATGCCATTGTTGCTGTAGATTATTTTACTAAATGGGCAGAAGCTGAACCACTGGCTACTATCAACTCAAAGAAGATGATAAGTTTTGTGACTAAAAACATCATTTGCAGATACGGTGTGCCTCAAAAAATAATTACAGACAACGGTACTCAGTTTGAAAGTGAAGAATTTCAAGATTTTTGCAAGCAATTCAAAATCCGGAAAAGCTTTTCAGCAGTGGCTCATCCGCAGGCAAACGGGCAAGTGGAAGCCGTGAACAAAATTATTAAATCAACCATCAAGAAGCAACTTGAAAAGGCAAAAGGTGGTTGGGTCGATAAGCTACCACTGGCACTATGGGCATACAGAACCACTCACAAAACTGCGACTGGGCACACCCCGTTTGCATTAGCATACGGGTCAGAAGCAATGATTCCGGTAGAAATAGAGGTCCCTTCACACAGAAGAATCCATTTCAATCAAGCAGAAAACGAAAAGCTACAGCTCGAAGCGCTAGATCTCCTTGATGAGAAAAGAGATGAGGCTAATCTCAGAATTGCAGCTCATCAGCAAAGGATAGCCAGACATTTCAATTCCAAAGTTCGCCAACGCAGCTTTGAGATTGGAGACCTAGTCCTGAAGAGAATTAGGACAGCGACAGGTGTTTGGGCCAAATTGGGAAGGACCATATGTCATAGGTCAGAAGCTTCTTGACGGCACATTCAAACTCACTACTGTTGAAGGAGATCAAATTCCAAGGGCATGGAACAGTAACCATTTGCGTCCATACTTTACTTGAAAATTTTGTTGAAATATTGTAAAAAGAATTATGAATGTATGATTCTTGTAATTGAAGGCAATTGTAAAACTGATGCAAGTAAATAGTGAAAGAATATAAAGTGGATGTAGGCCCAATTTCCTGGCCGAACCACTATAAATCTTGTGTTCCTTATTATTATTACATGTTTGCTTTATTTTCGATATAAAAAGTACATAGAATGTGTTGCTGAAATGTCGATTTAAATTTTTGCAGACAATGGAAGTGAAACTTGCACATAAAAAGACCAAGTGATCCTCGCCAAATTTCAAGTCACAAAAGCCCCGAATTCAAATCCTAGATAGGAAGTACTTCAATTGAACGGCCTATGATTTCGACAGAAACGGGTCTTTGCTAATAAATTGAGATCCTTTGAGCAAACAAACATCCAATTAAGAAGCTAATGCTCGTTCTCACGAAATTGCCTGACAATGAAGCACACTTCCTTGGATTAAACAAGTTACTTGTGAGAAAAGGGAATGAAAGCTAAAAAAAAAGAGAGCAGAGGATCATTGAAAAGGCATAAGCAAGTGGACAGAGGAACAACCAAAGCCATCATCGGCAGCACAAGTCCTCTTCGGAGGCACAACTCTTCGGAGGATAAAGACCTCTAATGGGTCATACGCCACAAAAAAGAAAGTTCTCTACTCAACAAAAAAGATTGGAGGAGTCATGACCCTCGAACCATGAGAGAGTAACTTCCAGGCGATGAAAACCCTCTCTGAGGCACATTTCACCAGGAGTTGAAGTGTTACGACCGCTCTTCGGAATTTCACTTCACCAAAGTTGAAATGCAAACAAAATAAAAGACCTCTTCGGAGGCACATTTCACCAGGAGTTGAAGTGTTACGACCGCTCTTCGGAATTTCACTTCACCAAAGTTGAAATGCAAGCAAAATAAAAGACCTCTTCGGAGGCACATTTCACCAGGAGTTGAAGTGTTACGACCGCTCTTCGGAATTTCACTTCACCAAAGTTGAAATGCAAACAAAATAAAAGACCTCTTCGGAGGCACATTTCACCAGGAGTTGAAGTGTTACGACCGCTCTTCGGAATTTCACTTCACCAAAGTTGAAATGCAAGCAAAATAAAAGACCTCTTCGGAGGCACATTTCACCAGGAGTTGAAGTGTTACGACCGCTCTTCGGAATTTCACTTCACCAAAGTTGAAATGCAAACAAAATAAAAGACCTCTTCGGAGGCACATTTCATCAGGAGTTGAAGTGTTACGACCGCTCTTCGGAATTTCACTTCACCAGAGTTGAAATGCAAAACAAAATAAAGACCTTCCTGGAAGCCCACGTTTCACCGAGATCGAAATAAAACTTCCAAGTGTTGAAACGTGAAAAGGCTTTCTTCGAAGGCACAACTCTTTGGAGGTACACGTTTCACCGAGATTGAAATAAAACTTCTAAGTGTTGAAACGTGAAAAATCCCTCCTCAGAGGTACAACCCCTTCCCGGGGACACAATTAAAAAGAAAGACCTCTTCAGAGGCCCACGTTTCACCGAGATCGAAATAAAACTTCCAAGTGTTGAAACGTGAACAGGCTTTCTTCAAAGGCACAACTCTTTGGAGGTACACGTTTCACCAAGATTGAAATAAAACTTCCAAGTGTTGAAACGTGAAAAAACCCCTCCTCAGAGGTACAAATTTCTATTTAAAAGAAAAATCCTCATCAAGAGCATACTTTAACTTTCAAAGGAAGAGTGATTTACCTGTTCTAAAAAAAAAGGAAGAAAGTTAAAGTACATTCAGAGGTCCGCTTTACCACATAGAGGAATTCACTTGGCAAAATGTGTACATACGCAAAAGAAAAAAGTGATTTCTTCGAAGGACAAAGTGTAAAACTTATATGAAAGAAGTTGTACTCTACAAAAAATTTCTTCTAGAATGAAGTAATTATTCTTCAAAAAATAAGAGTGCGAGTCCCCTCAAAGTATAAAATATTGCAGCAAACTTATGGTATGGGGGCAACATGGTATAGTTACATACAAAATGGTATAGCTACATCGGTAAAGTACGCTTTAACAACATACCACAAGTTCACCGCAATATCATATAAATAAACTTGTGCAAAAATGAATAATAAATGCATTCTCAAATTCAAACAAGAGTCTGTACGAATAAAGGATCATTTTATTCAATTGCAGATACAGGTTTCAAAATAAAAAAAGCAGGGGCCGGTGCCTGCACATCATCCGACCATTACACAAAAAAGGAGTCAAAAAGCCCGAAGTCCGACTCTTCACTTCTTCTTGCCACCTTTGGACCCTTTGCCTGGCCGAATGATTAATTTTTCAGGTCTACCTATAGGCATAAGGGAAGAAGGAGAGGGAGGTGCAACCGGTGCAACTTCCGGTTCCTCTTCAGTAGTGATGATTTTCTTCCCCCTCCTCTTCGATGTTCCCTGCTTTTTTCTTCTCTTCGAAGAAGACTCACTCCCTGGAGTAGCAAGAGCGGACAAAACTACGTCATCAGAGGGAGTCCGCTCCGGAGAGATCTCGCCTCCTTCAAGTCCCTCGTCCTTCTGCTCTTGCGAAGCGATAGGGTCATCCAAGCCATGAAGAGCCTCAATCTGCTCCTCTTGTGACCCGGGTTGTGAAGCAGAAGGAGGAGTCACCTGAAGAGATGGAGGAGGGATAACCGGAGGAAGTGAAGTCTGCACAGCACTTGGTGTTTCAACTGCAGAAGAAGAGAAATTAAAAATATTAGTATCTCCCCAAAAGAAGGGGGGTATGGGTTCGTCGAGATTCAAGAAGTAATCCAGAAGCTCATCAAACTTTTGAGGAGTAAGCAGGCAATCCACTTGAATCAGACTAGTATCAAAATTACCTGAAGATGTTTGCTTCGTTAGTTCAATCTCATAATTCTGAGCCCCGATATCCTCCAAAGCTTCATCATCAGTAGGGGTGATTACCCCGGTTCTTGTAGGAAGCAGCGAATGAGCACTGGAACCTGTAATGTCCACTTCGGAAGAAACTAAAGGACGTTCAGAAGCGGTAGGTGGTATTTCTTTCTCAGAACGTTCCCCTTCCGCCATTCCGGCCCGTACCCTGGCGTGTAGCTCTTTTCCCTTGGCAAGAGCGGCGCGGGCATCATCATCAAGATAATGCTCTTCAAGAGCAGACTCAGCGTAGCCAGCACCTTTACCACCGAGCATATCAAGTGCTGCCTCCCAAACTTCAGCTAGCGTAATTTCATATTTAGGGCCTAGGAAGGCAAGGCTGCCACGCCCCAAAATGCTGTGCAGATAGAAATCAAATAATGTGGAGCTAATGTCAGCTTTGGTTGCTTGATGGGCCTCTTCGGCCGCGAGTTTACCAGCAACAGCCTCGTCACGCTCCTTTTCGGCCATAGCAAGTCGAGCTTTTAGCATCTCTATCTCCAAGCTTTGAGACTGTAAAGTTTCAGCGCGATATTCTTCTATGACCTTCTCCCGGTGTGTAAGCTTATCTTCGACTGCCCTTTGACTGGCATGCGCATCTCGTACTTGTTGCTGAAGCATGCTCTCCCTTTGAGAATGGAAAGTAGATGAAGTAGCTAATTCTTCCTTAAGCTTTTCTACTTCCGCTTCCAACTTTTCATTATAGGAAGCAATACTTCTCATTTCGGCGTCATGCTGTTCGAGAGTCTTCTGCCACTCAGCCTTATCATTCTCCATTGTGAGCATGGCCTCGAGATTGGCTCGGTTAACCCTCTGAAGCTCGTCGACAAGTTTTTTCCAGTTCGACATTCTTTCAATATCGGTCCTGACAGTATCAAGATTTCGCAGCATAGCCGATTTGTCGAGAGGAACCAAGTCGAGATCAAATCGAACCCCTCTCAAGCACCACTGAGGAAATCGACTTTGAAGAGTGGGAGGACCTTGCCCGACTTGGTATGCGGGCCGGTTGATGATTGCTTGAATGTCGGAGCGAACGGGAGCAGGAGATTGAGCAGGAACATGTTCAGAAGCTGTCGGCATTGTTTCTTCAGTAAGTCTAGCCCGCTTGCTAGAAGAATCGTCCAAGTGACCTTTACCTCTCTCATCGTGAGTCTTTCTTTTCTGGGTATCATCATCTCTGTGGGGAGGGTCATGTCTTTCTTGTTCTCTTCGGTGACGTTCTTCATATGCTCGTCTCTCGTCTGCTTTCCTGATGGCCCTCTCCTCATCGGATTCTCTGTAAGAAGGGAGGTAACGCCTATAATCATACTGGCTACGCCTCCCGTAGCGCTGGAAATCATCATAGTACGAGCCGCTGCGCCCCATAGGAGAATCTGGAATAAAAATAATAAGCTTTAGAAATCTTTAAAGTACAAGAAGATAAACGCGTAGAAGTGATGAAAAATCCTAAGTGTTGTTAACGTGTAAACTACACGCATCAAGTTACAGACCACTCTGTGGAATAGAGGTAGTGATAACTTGAGTAGGAGGAGTTGACATTTGTTGTAGAGAAGATGTCGCCTCAATTGCAGAAGAGACAGTTTTGGAAACATCATCTTTGAAAAGTTCTTGAGAAGTCACAATTAAATCGCTCAACCCCTCGAAAACATCATCGCCATCATGTTTTTTGGGACTGGCTTTTTCAACTCCTTCGTCGGCAGATCTTCCGGAAGATCGTGGAGTTTCTTCCTCTTCGATAACTGGGGCAAGTGCAGACTTATCAGACGGCCCCGCAACGTCCTTCGGAATTGAACATCTCACTAGTGGAGTTTCTATAGAGGTTCCTCCCTGCATGTGCTCTTTAATAGAGACCGGGGCATCAGGGGTTTCCGCCGGAGAATCGGGAATTTCAGTTGGGACTTCACGAAGTTGAGTAAAGCGAGAGGAATGAAGAAGCCCGTATTGATGTAGAAATCCATCATTTAACAAAAACTTTATACTCCTCTCTTCTGCCGTCACGGCGTTCAATCTCTCGAAAATTTGTTTATAGCATGGATCTCTAGAGGGAGGAGGAAGCGCTAAAACAGGAAAAAATAAAGAAGCCAAGTTAGCATTTAGCAACTCAGATTTCGAAAAGCCCAAGAATGGAGAAATAAAAACAGGAAAATCTTACTTCCTACTCTCCAGATGGCATAAAACCCTGGAGGGCAACGAACAAAGAAATATTGGTTTAGAAATCCATGAACACTTTCAGGAAGATCGGTGATGAGCTTGCGGTTTCAAGCACTCCTTATAACTATGATAGAGGGATGATCTTTAATTTTTGTGAATGAGCAAAAGTAGCAGACTTCCTCAAAGCTCGGTAATCGGCCCAGAACTCTATTAAATAGTACACATAACCCCATCAGAATGGCATGACCATTGGGGTGCAATTGGAATGGAGAGATGGATAATCGAAGCAAGAACTGCTGAAGGAAGTCATTGAAAGGTGGTATGGCACCGCTCAAGCACATTTGGCAGTTAACAGCAATAAAGCCAGAAGGGGGCCTATCTGCAGTATCATTTGGCCCCGGCAGTAAGGCATCAGCTTCGGCAATGCCAAATTGGGTGAGCAATTGATTAAACACCCGCTGATTCAGAGTGGTGGGAGTTCTCTCCGGAGGATTATCCAACAAGTTGGCTACTGGGAAGACATCTTCAGCCAGGCCCATCGGTTCTTCTTGTTGAGATGTCATTCTACACAAGCAACTGGGTGTTCAAATGCGAAGGTGCACGTTTCCTAAAAGTGTGAAGTGTTGTGCAGAACTAATGAAAATAACAAGTAAATATAACTGGAATTAAACTGGTTGACGATTGATCGACTATGGTAATTTCAGAACTTGTTAATTTAGAGTTCAAGCATAATATTAGTGCAGGCTGGTCAATTTCAATTGATTGTTTTAGTGTTGCTTTAATATTCTACTTGAAATCGATAGCACTTCGTTCACACGATTTGTTTAAGTTAATTATCTTTTATTAACTAATCTGTCATTTGATATGGGCAATCGATGACAGTATATTCGTCCCAGTTTTATGTGAATGTTGTATTGAACAGGTTGTTAGCCTGCAAGTCAAAATAATCTGTGAATGAATGCAATAAAATTCAACAGTTCAAAGTTAATGCAATGGTCCAAAGTTCAAACAGAATTCACGCAAGTCATAACTCGTCAACGGTTCAAAAATTCTGAGTCGGCAGTGCCCTAAGTCATGAGTCGTAGAAATAAGGAGATTATCTCCAAGTCTTATCTCGGCCACGACTCAAGGGTTTTATCTCGGCCACGACTCAAGGGTTTTATCTCGGCCACGACTCAAGGCTTAGGTCGTGGAGCATGTTGAGTCGTATCATGGTTAAATCGCAAAGGTCGCTGGATCATACAAAAATAGCCGAGTCATACCTACGGCAATGTTCGAATCAATCTGACCGACTAACCATCTAACTCCTAACCCATTAACCATCTAATCCCTAACCCGATAACCCAATAACCTCGCAATGGTTAACCCCAGTTCCATCACACCACTAGGTCGCCTCAAATCTCGAATCGTTACAAGTAAGATCAAACCGCCTGCCTTTAATCCATCAATGTCCGATGTAATAATATTCGCAAGGATCAAGGGGGAAAAACAGAGGCGGAGATCGGCAATCATCAGCAATTGAAAAAAGATGCAAAATCTCTTACACGGTGTGATGCTAAAGATGATCGAAAATAAATCAGGTTGGAATCGCCTTTGAGAGCTCGAAGATGCGTTAATGGCAGACACGGTTCAAAGGATAAGAAATGAGAAGAAGGAAGTAAGGGGAACGACTCAAGTATTTTATAGCTTTGAGCAGTGGCAGTTGAATCGGCACACGAGTTAAGATGAGTCGAAGCACACGACCTACGACTTAGGCGTGAACTTCGAGGGGCAAATGTTAACTATGTTTAGGCAACGAGTTAAGGTCTGGGCCGATTCACGACTTAAGGTTCTTAACGGTTCAGGAGGGACCCACTACTCAAGAAGCCTCACGACTTAAAGGGTGAACCCACTCAACAAGCAACCGACTCAACAAGCTACCGACTCAACAAGCTAACGAGTTAAAGCTTAAGGCGACTTAGAGGAGTGAAGCGACTCAAGGGATTAACGGTGTATGGGATAGACCGACTCAAAGCATTACCGACTCATCAAAGGAATTGCTTCAACGACTCAACTGGTAGCGACTCAATTGGCTGACGAGCTAAGGCTCAAGGCAGCTTAGAGGAATGGAACGGCTCATGGAGGTTAGCGGTTCATGATACAGGCCGACTCATTGAGTTACCGACTCAACGAAGTTCACGACTCGTATGAGATGACTCAAGGACTGGACCGACTCATCATAAGAAACGACTCAAGAGGATTGACGACCTAAGAAGTGACTTGACGACTCATAACTCAGGACGACTCGTCCGTGACTTAAAGCCACTGAGTCGTATTCTGTTACAACAATGCATGTCCCAGAGAGAGTTGACTCGCCAACGACTCAGGACTTGGCTTAGAATCCAGCGAGAGAATGAGCTAGTGAGAAGACCAAATGAAAATAAGCCGGCCACGACTCAACTTGACTCGGCCACGGCATAGCCTGAGTCGGTCACGACTCATGACTTAACAATTCCAGCCCAGAAATTTGCCTATAAATACATGGCCACATCCAACATTCAAGGGACTTTTCGGCTCATTCATTTCAAGTGCTGTTACTCTGCCGCATTCTGAACTACTTCAACACCTTCAAGGAACTTCACGAAGAAATCAAACATGTCTAACCTGTGTTCAAAGATTCGGATCAACATTGAAGTTTAGACTACTTGTTCTAAGTCACTTGAAATTCAAAGTGTGTTGTAACCAAAGTGTAACTGCATTGATTTGTAATCGAATCGTCAATAAAGATATTCAAAGTGGACGTAGGCTCTCTCTTAAGCCGAACCACTATAAAATTGCTGTTGTTTACTACTCTTTCACTGTTATCTGCTTATAATCTGTTCCCGAGCTATCGGGTGGTGCTTTCACAATCTCACTTCATACTCCGGGGTGTTAGCGTTCAAATTTTAGCGTTAACAACATGGAAATAATAAACTAACCTTAATACGGAATAATAATAAAATGATTCAAGTAACTGATTCGGTTTTCTTTAGCACACATAGTATATCTTGGATAAACAATATTCCCGTTAAGTTTCCCAATATCTTTCACTTGAGCAGTGCCATCATCATAGTGTATTGCAGCTATTTTTTCATTTATAGCAATAATCCAAAGTTACATATGCAGGTACAAATATGTTTTATTATCAAAGGACATCCAAAAAGATTCAAGGATCAATTACTCTCTTTTCATACTATTTTGCAAATGTTGAAGCTCTCTAGATCTTCATCATGTAATAAGAAAAACAACTTACTATTAGGGTAAAAGGTTGATGTCAATGAGAACTGATAATGAGGCATGTGCAATGCAGGATGAGAAGTCACAATTTAATTACATCAACATGCACAGTCTTATTTCTATTGTCCATGCGTCATTATAAAATCTAAGTCGTATCGTAAAATAATTATAAGTAATATTGGAGTAAATGGAAAATAACTATTATTTAACCTTTGTAGAACAATAAAATTGATTTTGGTTAATACTCCATATATGCATATCACTAAGGCCTTTAGCACGTAAATGTTTAAACTTGTACATTTTAGATTCATAATCATATCCACCAATTATATATTAAGAACTAACATTTTTTTTGTAATACAAATCAAATCACATCTAAAAAATTGCTATAAAATCATGAAACTTGTATAGTTACCAGTGTGCGGTTAAATCAAGGCAAATATGCCCATACTTTACTATAAATCAAGTATTTAGATGCTACTTTTTACAGGTTTGGCTAATAATAAAGTATAAGCAGTCATATACATCATAAGAGTATTCATATATCCTAATAATATCAATCAACTATAATATTTTCGTAACAAACTATGATACAAATAAACCTTTCTATATACCTGCATGAGTGGCATATTTTGATATACAATAGTTCAAGACATACCACTGAAAACCTTATTACCACTGTCCACTCACATGTATGAACCCGTGCTCCGCACACGGGCATGGTGAAAATATTATAGTTATACATTTCGTAGAAAAACTATTAAAACGGATATGCAATCAATTTGAAATATTATTTAACAAATACAACCAAACGATTGTTATTTTTTTATTAGACCCCTCCAAAGTAAATTAAAAATATTAGTTACAAAAAACATAATTGCTGTTATTTTCTTGTAAGACCTTCAATAATTAAAGATCAATCAAAGGATCCTTTTAATCATGTTTGACCTTCTAGTAGAGTTAAAATTTGAATCATGTACGAAAAATCTCTAATTTATAAATTGGCTTTATGTATAACAGTAGATGATATAATAGATTTGATCAAATAGACAATCATGAAAAATAGATTATATAAAAATAAATTTAATACATCCTTCATGACCGCATACTACTCCAAGAAAGGAGGAGGAAGAAGAGGTAGTTGGTTTTGTGATTGGAAGGTACTAAATGTTTCACTCATTTATTACACCAATGCTTTCCCTTCTTGAAAATTATAATATAATTTTTATTTTTTAGCACGATACGAATGAAGACAATAATGAATGTATATACATAGTATAAACCTTGAGTGATTCCAAAATATTATAGTTATACATTTCGTAGAAAAACTATTAAAACGGATATGCAATCTATTTGAAATATTATTTAACAAATACAACCAAACGATTGTTATTTTGTTATTAGACCCCTTCAAAGTAAATTAAAAATATTAGTTAACAAAAAACATAATTGCCGTTATTTTCTTGTAAGACCTTCAATAATTAAAGATCAATCAAAGGATCCTTTTGATCATGTTTGACCTTCTAGTAGAGTTCAAATTTGAATCATGTACGAAAAATCTCTAATTTATAAATTGGCTTTATGTGTAACAGTAGATGATATAATGGATTTGATCAAATAGACAATCATGAAAAACAAATTATATAAAAATAAATTTAATACCTCCTCATGACCGCATACTACTCCAAGAAAGGAGGAGGAAGAAGAGGTAGTTGGTTTTGTGATTGGAAGGTACTAAATGTTTAACTCATTTATTACACCAATGCTTTCCCTTCTACAGAATTATAATATAATTTTCATTTTTTAGTACGATACAAATGAAGACAATAATGAATGTATATACATAGTACAAACCTTGAGTGATTCCAAGTTTATCTTAAACAAATTGAGTGACTTATATAAATAGCACATGTTGCACGGTTTCCAAGGCATTGACAAAGTAACTTAACAAAATAGGATTGCTTAAACTAATCTGGTAGATTGAACAACAAATTGGTAATATTTTTAGCCGTGCTAACTTATCATAATTTTTTCAAATACTGTTAAAGGACAAAGAAAAGTAAAAAAAACTCATATCAGTAAAAGAAGGTACTTTTACAAAGCTGATAAATAGCAACAACAAAACAACACATTGCACTCATCTAAATGTAAAAGAGTGTACCGTAGAAATGCATAGCATGAGTTGAAAATCTTTATTTTTTCCACAGTTGACCATGATAATTAAGATTCCATGTTGCCAAGCTATAGCCAAACTGCATATAATTCAGGATAAAATAAAGTACTGAACTAAATGACTTATTAGTCTGGTCTATGAAATTATAACTCATGTCTTTGGATACATATAAGTGAGGTTACAATGCAAAATTAGGGTGAAGTAATCCAAACTGAACTGCAACTTATATAACAAACAATTTTTCCCACTACTAATTTCTTTTGCTAATCTGCACAATAAAAATATGTATGTGAACATGAAATCAAGCTAGTAATATGGTGAATGTTATTGCATATTTAGTGCTTTATCCATATTATGTTAAACTTCAACATAATAGATATATTAAATAACTGTAGGAAACTTGTTATTGTTTAATTCAAAAGCACCGTGACTACGTTCAAAGTATTAAACTTCACAATCAATTGTATAAGGCAATCCAACAATAAAAACAAAAAATCGAATAATTATTTTGTTCCAGCCTGTAGAACGTGAATAAATAAAAGGAAAAAAATTGGGTTTTCCTTAAAAACGTACCGAAACTGGTAGAAACCTTGATAAATCTGAAACTCAAATCCATGCTTTACATGATGTAGCGATTACGAAAAGTCATAGCTAAGCAAGAGTTGAGAAGCAGCAAATGAGTTCATCTCTAACCAAAAGTCTTCTAAGCGATGAACTTTTGCATACCTTTAGCTTTAGATCTACCTGACAATTCCAAAAACGGAAAAATAAAATGCAATAAGAAGCCAAATACCGTGATAAATTATCAATTTATATTCAAATCAAACAATTACTGGTTTCAAATTACAGAACCCTTCATACGCAGCTAACATGCATTGTTAATTAGTATCAACATAGTTCCTATTTAGGTCATAACAAATACATCTAAAAAAGGCTGAAATCTGCAAAAAGAAAAGATTTTGGGGGGAAATTTTCAAAATACGTGATGCATAATTTAACGAACGGAAAGGGAATGAGAGGCGCAGTCGATTGTCAATCTTTCTGGAGTTGATTCCGTGTTGAAGTGGCTGGCAGCGGTAGTTGGAGGAGAGCAGAATAATGACGAAAATGGAGAATTTTCACTTGGAGGGTCTATACCTTTTTTGATTAGAGGAGGAGAGAGGAAGAAGAGAAGGAATTCGTAGAGAGGACATTACTATCTAGGATTTGGAGGATGAGTCAGAAAGGGAGAGTTGGGGATGAATGAAAGAAAATGAAGTACGCGACTGTTGATTTAACACAATACTGTAGAGGAAGGAAATTTTGAAGACTCCTCGGTTGCCAAATTTCAAGGGGGCCTGTGTGAGTTTGAAATTCAACTCACTAATAATAATATAGTATAGACTACTACTACTATATATAATATCACATCCAAATTGATAATAAACTATCAATTCAAGCAATCATCTAGTAATTTCAATTTAACAATTTAAATCCACCAGTAAAATCCAATTTGAGTGAGATTAACTCACCATTGACTTTTAATTTGCAATCCACTCTAAACCGGCTTGCCTCTTCTTTATATTTGACCTTGTATAAACATTATATGGTTTATAGATATTTGAAATAATCCAAAATTTTATTTTTACCACCTAATAAATTTTAATTACTAGTTTCAAAATAATATTTAAAATAACCTAATTTACATTTGGAATAAATACCTTTGGTACCCCTTGAAATAATAGTTTATACACTTGATTTTAAATAAGAAATAAATCATAGTTGATAATGAATCTCTAAAATGGTATAACTTTTATAATAAGTAATATTAGAAAATCTTTAAAATTAAGTTAAGATGTTTTATAATATAGATATTCCCATAATATCTATTAAAATTTAACAGTAAGATTTCAAAATGTGTATATATTCATTATATATTTCTTTTCAAATGTATATATATAATCGTTACAAAAAACTACTACCTAACTGCCGAACGACGAATGAAAACGATCCACAGTCGCCATCCATTGCATGGCCGCGCTACCCAACCTCCGAAGACTCCTCGTCTCGATAATGCAATCGCCTTCTCCCCCAAAATTGCACCGCCACCTAAGTAGCCGGGCCTCATTACCACGCAATGCTGCTGAAGCTACTCATCGAACGAAACCCACCTGCCACTCCATCGTTAGCAACTAACGACCACTGCTTCGCAAAACCAGAAACCCTAGCTCTCTACAATGTTCGTTCACTATTGTTGAGTCCAACAACTTGGCGCTGCAACCTACACAGCACATAGCGGATCGAAGAGAGCTTCGATATACGATTTCTTTTATATGAACGAATTTGTTCCACCATTTTTTCGAATAGAGGGGAGAAAAAGGGAGATTCACTTTTCTTTTGAACAGAAACAGGAGAAGAGGAAGGACGAGAATTTTTTTTCTCGGCTGAATAAAAAGAAGGAGGGAAGAAAAGCTCGATTTGATTTTGAACAGAAGGGGAGAAGACGTGATATAAAGAGTGAGGGGAATTTTTTGTGTTGAATTGGGTGTGCAGAATTGAAAAGAAGGGATAAAACTGATGTCAAATTTCCTTTGACTGGCCAATATAATATATATTACTTTAAATTTTAAATCGTCTGTAAATTGCAATTAAAATCTTGACCGACTATCGAGGAGTGCCGCTAGGCGTTTATAATGTTATACCCCTATTTCAAATACAATGGAAAAGATTTCGAGTCCTAATTCGATCGTATGGAGAAGATAGCTTTTGGGACCTTATTATTATATTGGATTTCGATATAAATTTCAGCGTGTTTATATCCCATACGATCACACGACAATCCAAACACTACGAAATTTGAAATCTGATAATAAACCACTATTACGGATCCAATTGAACTGATTTCCTTGAAATCCGAGACCGTGCCTCGGAAAGCTATTTTTAAATGTCGATTTAAACGATATATTTTCAAAACTGAACAAATCACCTTTAAATTCACTTTTAACATTTTTATTATCTTCAATATTATCAATATAAATTTTATAAGCCTTTAAATTTTTTTAACAAGCTGAAAACTCAAGATTTCATATTTTACCCAATTTCCAATTATTAATTCAATAAATTTAATTACCTAATAAATAGATATATTTGAAACTTAGTTAAAAGCCAACACCAGAATATTTAAAAATATTCCAATTTCAAATGTCCAAAATTCTGTTTCGTTACATTTCTCCCCCTCAAAAGAATTTCGTCCCTGAAATTGCTAGTTAAGAGGAATGGTCCACAACCCGTTATCTATTTTTCCAAAACCAAACAGTTTTATCAATCTCACTAACTTTCCAAACTCATCCATCTGTTTCAAATAATATTACCTACTCAACAATCCAAATTATAATTTAAAACCAAATTCAAATCATCAAAATTTTTCTCAAAATTTTTCTAGCTCCTTGAATTTTTGAAAAATTTCGACTCATCTCCTTTGCGCGGCTAGTTCGAAACAACTACAAAATGCCTCTACAGGCCCCAAATTTCAAAAGAAAACAAAAGCCAAGTGGGTAGATCAAAAAAGCATCAAATTTCATATTGTAATTTAAATACATACCTTTTGTCGGGCAATTTAAATTTATCTTCTGAAATCAAAAACACCAATTTCCTTTTTGCTTTTAAATACATGTATCCTACTTAGCAAAAATATCTCATCACAAAATTAAAAAACATTTTATTCATTTCTTTTATAAAATTTCAATATTTTCTTTACTTAAACCCATACGATGTACATACACACTCTGTATGCAATACCAACTCTAATCGCTCACTTGATCATACAATTTCATTTCCGAACTAGTATCGTCCCTCCAACTACCTAGTGCGGACTCAGATCTGGTTCCTTGATCAGAAACCGTCATTCTTCTTGCATAGCCATATAATATGATAGAGAATTACAGGATAAATCAAAAATCCATATCCAAGGTTCGCCGTCGAAGATCGAGTGAAAAATCCCAACTCGGATCGATATAAATATCTCAAAATCCTATGCTCGAATCTGGATCAAATCGTTATGCAAATAAGATAATATACGTACACCCTACGTATTTCTCTTAATTGATTATTAGCTATGTCATTTCTCTTTTTATTCACATTTATTTTGGTTTCCATTCACTTATTCTCAATTTCCCATTTCACACGTTTATTGAATCTTCATTCAAATATTAACTTAGAATATTTTCCCAATACCGATTTTTTTTACTTAAGAACTTCACCATTTACTTTCTTAAGTTTATTATAAATATTTTATCCACTTCTTATATTTATTTTCATTTCACTACTTTGGTTTATATATAATTTTATTCAAATTGGATCTCCAATTCCATATGAATTCAATTTACCTTTCACTTTAAATATTGAATTCTATTCATCTTATCTCAAAATATATTTAATTAACTGTTCCTTTAATTAGTTCCACTTACTGATTTATTTTAATTCTCAATGTATTTTATTTCCAAACTCATATTATTTTTAGTCCACTTCGAATTAACTCTTCAACTTTACTTTACATAACTCAATTTACATATATTTTTTCAACATTAAATTCAACCCCATTTACTTACAAATTAAATTAATTTGTTCCTCCTCAAATTCATTTCCACTTAATGAATTTTATTTTAATGGCCATTTTACTTAGTCTACTTAGACTTTTCTTAAATTCACTTTTACTTAACTAGATTCAATTTCATTCTGATCCAATTTAATTTTTTATTAAACTTCTATAAGTTTCCCAACTTATTTACATTCCATTTACTAATCTCTTTAATTTACTTCATTTAATTGGCTTACCCTTCTACCCTATTTCGTCTTCACACTTGCTTTAATTTAACTCTTCTTCAAGTTAAATTTTATCCTTTAGATTTCAAATTTTATAAGTTATCAAACCCATTTATATTCCATAAACATTTTTAATTAACTTCCAGAGTTTAAGCAATTACTCAACATTTCAAAATCACCTTTGAAATCAACTATATCATAAATCCTTTGTTATACCAAATTATTTCTTTGCATTTCAAAACCAAACCCACTTTTGTAAAAAGTTCCAATTTAAAACCTTTAGGTAGCAATTCCTCTCTTGGAAACTCGAAAACAAACACCGATGATGCCGCGATCATCATCGGAATTATTTTTCAGCGACCGAAGTGAGATTGATGCTTTCACTCTTTAAAAATATTTTTCAAATATTTTTAAATTCCAAATCTTACCATATTTCATATCCAATCCAATAAATATTTCCGAATACCTGTATTCCCCTAAATCCTTTGAAAATCAGTTTCAAACTCAAACGAAATTAAGTCTCCTAAATTTTCAAATTCCAAATCCATATTCAAATATTTCTCTGGAATTTTATCCCATTTCAATTATTAATCACATTTACAATTCACATTTTCCAATTCCATTCTGTTATATAATTATTTCTTAACTTTGATTATAATTTTAATTCCCTATTTCAGTTTTCCACACAACAATGATAATAATTTAATATTATCATTCCATAACAGCGAAACAACCATATATACTTACAATAATTTACTAAAATTATTTCTTCCATATATAAAAATAATTTGGGTAAAATTATTTCATTCACCCTATTTAAAACAATACCGTATCGAATCGTTCTGTACAAGTGTTTAGAGATCCCTATCAATAACGTTAATTACTTGTATTGACCAGAATCCATAAGACCTCAACAAACCAATCAACACAATATAAAACAGTTTTATATTCACTAAAAGATACGCGCTCATATCTATTAATACACTCAAACACATTCTAGAGTACTACTGCCTATATCTCTAATGAGTAATCCCCACCAGAGCCAAGGTTCTTACTTAACCTTCAGCTCCGATACTAAAATGTAGAGATCAGTAGGCTTTTCAACCATCTTGACAGCGACCACTCTCCGTCATAGTCTACACTGGTACCTCGAATTTGCTTTTATGGCCAGCCACTCTACTGCAACCAACCACTCTGGGACATGTAGGAGGAAGAGTCATCTGTTTGCTACCTAATAAGAATCGAGAAACCCCTATCATGTTGTAATGAAGAAAATCTGATCTCGGTTTTTTCGAAACGGTCAGCGCATTAGCCAATATTGATAGTCGGTTATTTAACTATCAAATAACATTCACAAGCCAAATATTTTATTTCCATTGAAAAGCACCAAGTCTTATCAAATTTAGTTTCACTTAAATTAAATCACTCTATCCAAAAGTATAAGCTAAAAACATTTAAAATAAAACTACTTAAATCGCTTAATTCAAAATAATAGTTATGAAATTCTATAATAATTTCCTAAGTAAAACTTTAGCCAAAACTACTTTTAAAATAAAATTATTATATAAAATATAAATAGTTAATAATTATCCTTTAAATCATAATACTAATTTAACCTTTTAAAAATAATTAACTACTAAAGTTAACTTAAATAAATATTTACATCAGCAATTTTTAAATAGCTAAAAATAGCTTTTCTAAAACATTCTTTCAAACACCTTTAAAACTTTTAATTTATACTTAAAAATCTTTCTTTGAAAATTTACTTAGCTTTTCAGGAGAATACGCTTTCCACTCCAATATATCACATCTAATCATTTATAAATCCTTCTCGATTTATTTCTAGTTTAATCTACGTCCCAATCCCGTAAATTTTCTTTTCCATACTTTTAAAAATAAAACTACTCTTTTATTTGTGACGGCCTGGAAATTTGGACATTTGAAATTGGAATATCTATTGATTTAAATATTTAAAATTTAATTTTTAAACTTGAATTTCAAATATCACTAATTTTGGGATAATTAGATTATTGAATTTAATTACTGGAAATTGGGTAAAATGTTAAATCTAGGGTTCTAAGCTCGATAAAAACAATTTGAAGGGTTGTAAAATTTATATCGATAATACTGAAGGTAATAGAACTTTTAAAATTGAATTTAAAAGTGGTTTGTTTAATTTTGAAAATCTATCATTTAAATTAACATTTAAAAATAGTCTTCCGAGGCAGAGTCTCAGATTTCGATGAAACATGTTCCAATGGATCTGTAATAGTGTATTATTATCGGATTTCAATTTTCATAGCATTTGAAGTTGTCGAGTGATAGTACGGTAGATAAACGCGCTAAAATCTATATCGAAATTCAGTATAATAATAAGGTCCAAAAAGTTATCTTATTCATATAATCGAATTAGGACTTGAAACCTTTTCCCTTGCATACGAAATAGGGGTATGACATTATGAACGTCTGGCGGCACGCCTTGATAGGATGTCATGATTTTAAGCTACAAATTCTAGTTGATTTAAATATAAATATAAATATAAAATATACCTTGTTTGAACTGGTCAAATAAACATCACATCAGATTTTTTCACCTTATTTCAGAAGCACTATAGCTCTTTCGAATCACGCCATCACGTTTGAAGATTTTCCTATCACCTTTAAGTCGCATCTGCCCCTTCTAATAATTTGGACACGCAAACCCTTTTTCTAAAAAATCTGTCCCTCGTCTCCTTCCATTTCAAACAAAAATTCCCATATTAAAATTCCAATAATATCGCAATCATGGCATCTTCAACCTCAACTCTAGATCTGAAGCCCGCACTACAAACCCTACCTCCGTCTATCCCGTCTCTCCCTCAAACTCAATCTTCATCCGAAGATGATCTTTAGTCCACTCCCAAATCTCTTCAACACACAATCGAATTCGTCGAAATCCAAGAAAACTACATCCAAGATGAACTTAAAAACCTTAAGCGCGAGCACCTACGTGCCTAGGAAGAGGTGAAGCGGATTCAGTCCATTCCACTGGTGACTGCACAGTTCATGGAGATGGTGGACCAGAACAATGGGATTGTGGGTTCCACCATGGGTTCTAATTATTATGTGAGGATTTTGAGTACTATTAATAGGGAGTTGCTGAAGCTAAGTGCGTCGGTTAAATTGCGTAGGCATTCGAATGCACTTGTGGATGTTCTACCGCCCGAGGTTGATGCAATTGCTACGGCGCATTTTGATGCACAAACTAATGCTGATAAAGAAGTCCAGCGTATCCTTATGGAACTACTTAATCATATGGATGGATACAACCAAACTATGAATGTAAAGGTTATCATGGCAACAAATAGGGCTTATACTTTGGATCCTGCTCTTTTGCGTCCGGGTAGGCTTGACATAAATTTAGTTCCCTTTGCCAGACAGAAGGCAGAAAAGGCTAATCTTCCAGGTTTAAAATCGTGAAAATCAAGTCGGGATTGAAGTGGATGGGCAAAAAAATCAAAGGTGAGTAAATCTCACTCAAACTGGATTACTGATAGTTAAAATTAAATTATTTGATCGATTGTTTGGATTGAAATTTATTATTAGTCTAGATGTGATATTATATATAGTAGTATATATATATATATTGGAGTGATGGATATTCCCGCATTATATAGTGGATGAGACCCTATGCCCCCCGCATAATAGCGGATGGCCCTTTATACCACGATATCCCACCTCGAAGTGAGATTGGTATTTTTATGTTGTGCTAACATCTATGGATGCAGGAAAACAGGTTGGAGGGATCCAACTGGATTCCTTGAAAATATTGAAATTTATTTTAATAGTGTGGTTGTGATTTATTTGATAATCTGTAATAAATTATATTGAGTATTGAAGCTATTAAATGCTACGGTTTGGCTGAATATATTTTGAATGTTTGAAATATCAAAGGAAAAAGTATTGGGCTTGAAATGAAACAAAATGAAAAGAAAACGGTTTCAAAATAATTAGTTTATGGTTATATAAATTAGGTAATTTAAACCTTAAGTTAACTTAAACCTTAGAATTGGTAAAGGCTGGGATAAATAAAATGATTTAAACTTAAATTTAATTATGTTTAGGTAATTTTATATATACATTAATTATTTATTAATTACAAAGGTTTACTAAAGTGAATAAATAGTTATAATTAGTTAATAGTTAATGATAAAATAAACTGATCTAAACTTTTAAATTATTTAAATCTTAAGTTATTATACTTGTTAATTATTAGTTAATTCAAGATATTTAATTAGAATAAAATGTATATGGTTTGTAATTTGTTTAATAATAATTAAACGTTGTTTGGAAATAATTAATAAATTCTGTTTTAAGTAAATTAATGATTTGTTTGACTAGTTAATCTAGTCTATGAATAGTTTTAAATTGAATAACTTAAATGAGCAGTTAAATTTAAATGTGAGACATTTTATTTGAATAGATATTTGCGATGGGATTTTTATGTGAAGGTTGACATTCTGAAATTGAATAGTTTTGATAAAAGTAACTTGGATTAAAAGGTGGCGTTGGATTCGAAGAACCAGATCGGATATCAGCAATATCCGGAACCCCTTCGATTTATTAACTTAAATCTTTACGGGTTTGTTTTGTAGAATCAAAAAGTGTGACGCCCCACTCCGAGACCCACATTAGCAAAGAGTATTACAAGGTAATACTGTCTGCTAATGCGGAGAATAGAGCTGGATAGGAGCGACCATCCATAGCCTTGTGTTAACTATCTACTGAATACGTCGATAAATGTAGCATATATATTTTTAGGCTGATCGACATATCCAATGGATATTTAATACAAAAATATAATGGCTATAAGATCTAACAGTACAAAATATAACAGCTCAAATGCAAAACACAACACAGAACAGTAGACATCACATACATATACACATATACAGATACATCACGGAGTATACAAAATGATACATGTCAAGTGGTGTAGTAGCCACAATATACAGGCGAGTCAATAGAATATACATATTAGAGTTACAACCAAAAAGGACTACACAAAAATCTATAACAAAAGGAGCTAGTAGAATAGTCCATGCAGAAGCAAAATAGGCTAAGTCCAAATGTACCTAACCTGAAACATCTTGGTCTGACCCGAGTATAAAATACACGGGTCAGTCTAGGTAAATAAATCAGTTAGATAAGCTAAATGATAATGAACATGGAAGGTCATAAAGTACCACAAATATCTCTAAAGGAGATAGCTCGATCATCTAACAAAAGATGAATCATAACAAGCCTCATATCATCGGCAACTCAAATAAAAAAAAGGATATGAATATCCCAAATCACGCCAAAACAGAAAATAATAAATACCAGTAAAGGTAACACAAGTTTCCACAGGGTAATCGCTATATGTCGTGTGGTACAAAGGACCTACCACGAAAGGCGATACTCTAGGGAAATATAAATATTAAAGAAACAAAGGATGCATGCGCTTAGTACTGTATAAACAAGGATCCACAATCCCAAAGGCGATAAACCCAAGTATCTCTTGACCGGTGAAGAAGGACTAACTCTAAAAGTGAAACTAAAGGGCAACAAACCCGAAGGCACAAACCCGAAGGCAATAAACCCGAAGGCACAAACCCGAAGGCAACAAACCGTAGTGGCGAAGGTCCGGAGGCCCAGTACTGGACACCACTAACTGACAATATGTGTCACAAATCCCTCGGGTAGGAACCCGCAAAGTGTTAATGTGTGTCCCATATCACACGTTCACACTAAACTATCTACTAACCGTTAGTCAATTCCATACTCAAAGCAGTACAAAGTTTACCTCATCTCATCGGTAAACCAGACCCGAAGGTCAAAACGATCAAACGAATAGATTAGGAATTAAATGAAAGATAAACACACATGTTCATGGCACGCGTTTTATCTAATCGTTTAATTCTCCTCCCTCTTCGCTCGAGGTGCAAAATTGTGTGTTTTATATAGAGATTAAGTTGATGAAAACGAGTTTTAAGAACGTTTCGAAATCGCTTTAGAAATTGTCTTTGAAATTCTCTTATTATAGAGTATATAATTTTTATATTAAAAATAATATATAATAATAATTTCGAAAGCCCATTTATTTGAAAACCATTTTTAAAACACATTATAATACCTATATATGAAATCCATAAAGAAATATCAAGAAAACATCGAAATAACGGAAATTACACCAAGTATTATCCGTTTAAAACAAGCTGCGACTCAATATTCGACAACAGGTTTGAACAAGTTAACAGTGTCAAAATAACTTAAAATTTTGCAAGAATGTAGTTCAACATTCCTACTACGATTTTCTAAAAGAATCATTCAAATCCGATTTGAAATGAAGAATTTGAAACGTTTCAAATTTGGACCAAAACAAGGTTAAATCGATGAATTCCAACAGGCTGTGGGTTCAAGTTCGACAGCAGTTTCAAAATAGCAAACGAATCCAGATTGCCATGAAATTTTTCAAAATTGTAATTCAACACTCCTACTTCAATTTGAAAAAATAATAACACAAATCCGATTTAAAACAAATGAGTTATGCTGTCTCAAACATGGACTCGGGCCAAATTTGCAACAGTTCAAAAACCGAAATGTACAGGCCTGAAACCATTTTGGATTCAACTTCCAGGCATGAAGCAGAGGAACAAATTGCATTGGATTAAGCTCAAAATTAGTATGCATGTAGTAGAAAACTTATCTTTAAAAAAAAAAAAAAAGAATGATGAAATTTGGATAAAATATGAGAAAGTTATGATGTCTCAATGTTGAACCAAGACAGTGTTTCACTGTAAAACCCTGGGCAAAAACATGGTCCAGGTCAAAGTTTGGCAACATATTTATATAAGCTATCTATGTCGAAATGACCTCAAATTTGGTATGCTTATAGTAGAGAACTTCATCTTTCGAACAAAAAAAATCATGCAATTCGAGTAAGAAACGAAAGAGATTTGCTATCTCAAACATGGACTCGGGCCATGTTTGCAGCAACTCAGAAAATAATGTGCATAGAAAATTTTCAGGCTGTGCGTTGATTTTGCAGTGCAATTTTCAAGCATCAAGCGAACATGCTTTGCAATGAAATTTGACATGCATATACTACAACACACATGCTATTAACTGAAGAAAATTTGGCAGTATTTTGTTGCCAGAATCAAAAGATATAACCATGCAAAGAGACAACCCAAACAGATTCACAGCAAGAAAACTATCATAAAAAATGAGTACAAAAGCTCAAATTTTGATTTTTGAAGATTTGTTTCAGTTAGAAATCGTGAGTGTATCACTCACCTTGTAGAATACTTGTGCTACAAGAGAAAATCGGTGAAAAGGAGCAAGCTTTGGCCTTGAAAATGGATTCAACAATAAAAAAATGTGCATAAACATGCAAGAACAAAACTTATTGTAATTATGGTGAAACTTTAAGCTTGAATTGATGAAATTAAGTTCATAGCTTGAGATTTGTAAAAATGGTGAGGTGGGTTTTCTTTTCATTTTTCTTATTTCAAAGAAGAGGAAGAAGGAGAAGTATGAATGTACTGCCAATGTTTTCCTCTTTCTCAATATTAGGTTAAGTGTACTAATGGGCCTAATGGACTCAAAAATAAAAGAAAAATACCAGCTTGGTTTCAGAACTGAGCTCAGAACGATATATTTTTGTGGAATTTTAGAAGTTAAAAATAATGTTCTGACCGTTTATTTGTGAAAATTGTGTACTTTTGTAAAATAAAGAATTTTAATAATAAAAAATGTTTTAAAAATATAAATTTATCTTTTATATGAGTTAAAATGTTTTATTTCATATGTATAAAAGTTTATATATTTTGTTTGATTAAAACTTGAAAGAGAAATGTAATTTATTTGGTAATATTGTGTAACTTGTACATAATTGTATATGTACACACTCCTAAAAGAGTAATTCCCTAAACCATTCATATTGATTACGATTGCCGATGATATGAGGCATGCTATATATTAGCGATTCATGAGATTTTTTTGTCTCCTTTGTGTTTTATGCTTATTGAAGCAATAGTGTTCTATCACCTAGTGTAATTATATATGCCATACATGATGCATATCCTCCATGTGTCCATAGCTAGCTTTCTTATTGTTTCTTCTTGTTTTAGAAGAATATCACTATGCTTTATTATTCTGCTATCACTTTTACTGATTCGTTTAGCTAGACCGACCCGGTTATTTTATACTCGGGTCAGACCGAGGTGTTCCAGGTTAGGTACATTTGGACTTAGCCTATTCTGCTTCTGCATGGACTATTCTGCTAGCTCCTTTTGTTATAGCTTTTTATGTAGTTCCTTTTGGTTTGCTACTCTGATATGTATATTCTTTTGACTCGTGTTTGTATTGTGGTCGTTATGCCATATATGTGATATATCATTTTGTATACTCTGTGATGTATCTGTATATGTGTGTATATATGGGATTATCTGCTGTTTTGTGATGTGTTTTACATTTGAGTTGTTGTATTTTGTTCTGACAGATCCTATAGCCACCAATGGCTTTGTATTAAGTATTTATTGGATATGTCGATCTACTTGAATCAGGAAAAATAAATATGGCACTGTCGACGTATTCAATAGATATTTAAGATAAAGCTATAGATGGTCGCTCCTATCCATCCCTATTCTCTGCATTAGTAGACAGTATCACCCAATAATACTCTTTGTTAATGTGGGTCTCGGGGTGGGGCGTCATAGCTTGGTAGTTATAATTTAATATTAACAGGTAATCTCCCAAATTAAGGTTGTTACAAAAAGGGTGGAATAAATTAAGTATGTCCGACTATTTTGAATAAGTAACTACACTTAGATAGTATTTTAAATAATGGATTTGGCAGCATGCGTTGGTAATAACAAGATAAGAACTCGTAATGTTGAATGAGTTACCTTGATTTTCATTGACTTTTTTACAACTCTAGTATTTCAATTTAAATGGATTTACTCATGCTGGTTTCCAGCCTGACTCAGGTGTTACATTATTGTAATGCCCGGGTCAGACCGAGTATTACTGATTTTCAGGTTGGGGACGTTTTGGAGCTCTGAAGACGAGATGGATGGCAGAGACGTATTGATTATTTTTCCACTGTGTATTAGAGACTGTAGATATAGTATTCAGTGACAAGTTGTTACAACTGTCCAGATTCATTGTACTTTGATATATTGTATGTATATTGATAGCTACAGCTTTTCTTTGTATAAATGCTGATATTTGTATATTATATTGTTCCGCTGCGAATGTGAGATTCTATGTTGTTTTTATTTTTCTTCTTCTACCTCTTTCTTCTTTTTCCCTTACGGTCTAGTATTTCTGGCATTCGATTATTCGGCATGTAATACAACAGATGTATTAGTGTCAACTTTCAGAGGTCGAAAAACCGGGTAGTGATATTTTGGTATCAAAGCAGAAAGGTTAAGCAAGAACCTTGACTCTGGTGGGGATTACTCATTAGAGATGGGGTCAGTAGTACCCTAGAATGAGTTGAGTGTATTATATGAGAGCGTACTTGTTATTTTCTTATATAATGATTTTTAAAAAACCGTTTAAAAAAAGTTTTTATATAATCTTAAATTTTGATATATAAAGAAGTAGTTTTTCTAATTATTTTATACATTAAAGTAAACGGGTAGTTGTTAGTAAAATTAAATATGACTATAAGAATTAAGTGGTAATATATATATATATATATATATATATATATATATATATATATATAACCGAATAGAAATTTGCGTAAAGATTAACCTTGCATATAAGCTAAGTAAAAATAGATTCAAACCCTAAAATTAAATCTTTGGAAAATTCAAAGGAATTTTCAAAGTGATTCAAATAAGTTACAGTTATTATATTTTACAGTGATTTATGATGGAATTAGTTGTCGAGTCTTAATAAATGGATGTTTATTTTTAAAATAAATAATGATAAAGCAGAATGAAATGTTTAAAGGAAGTAATAATTTATTTAAGTATGATTTATATATTGAAATAGATTTAAATTGTGAAGTTTTAAAATCTAAGTCTAGAAAACTTGGAATTGTTTCGAAGTGTTAAAGGAGATAAAAAAATTTGAATATAGAAATTTTGCTTTAAAACAAGATGGTTGGAAGATGAAATTGTTTTGAATTAAAACAAGAATGGTTTAAAAGTGAGAGTATAACCCAAAGAGAAGTAAGTTTTTAACTTATAAGTAGGAAATGATGCTGATAAGAAATTTAAATTTGAATGGAAAATTTAAATTGCGTAAAATTGAATGGATTGAAATTTAACTTAGAGAAGTAAAATGGGTTAAATTGAAAGGGAGTTATGTGTGATCTCAAAACGAGTTTGAGTTCTGGAAATTGGTAATGAATTCTATTGATTGGTACTTTAGATAATTTGGATATTTATTTACTTTTGCATAACCGGTTATCATCCTGCTGGTTAGTAACTGTATATATAAAATTGTAAATTGAATTACTCCGGTAAGTTGAGAAATGGAGTGAAATGATGTACATCCATTCCTAAAATTAAATGGAAATAAAACTTTATTTTGAAACTACTTAAATGATTTTGATTTTCAGAAACAAAAATTGAACTTAGGAAAATGGAATCACTTTGGACTTAGGATTGAATTTTAAAAATGGATTTATCAACCAAAATTGTTTAAAGGGATTGGGTTTAAAAATTTGAAGTTGTTGGATCATAGGTTTTGATTGCTGACAAAAATTCACGAATCTACGACTACGACATCATGCTGACTCAACGACTCAAAGTATGGTTCATATAGTTATATATTTTTACAAGAGTCATGAAATATGTATATAGAGTCTAGTTAGTGCTTTGTTAAAATCTTTCCTCAAGGATCATCATTCACATAAACTTGCATGCATATTTTAATCAAAATCAAGTTTTCAAAAAATGCATGGAGCAGGGCTCGAACCCAGGTCACTAAATTGGAAGGCAAGTACTCTAACCAAATGAGCTACTGCAGTTTTTGCTTAACAACAGAATTCAGTCGACTGAATACAATCAACTTGTCGACTGAATCTGTGCATTTTAACATAAATGTGCATGTTTTTAAATTCAGTCGACTGGATGATCTAAGTCAGTCGACTGAACCTGATCCCGAGAGTTTTTTACACTCTGTAATCAGTCAAATGACCAAAAACGACCAGTCGACTGACCTGAACCTAACTGTCATATTTCTGAAAGGACATCTTCTTCTGCGAAGGGAAGCAACTCTTCTCTGAACGGAAATGGACGCTCCTCTTCGTCAGAACCCTTCACCAATGGCAGTAACTCTTCAACTACTATATATAGATACTCCCAAACACTTCATATTCATTGATTTTCATTCTAAATCTCTAATACTCTTCTTGTGCTTTAATATTTACATTCAAACAGTGAGCATACATTTTTATTGCTTGGAATCTCCAAATTAACTTTCATAATCTTCGATTCTTAGCATTACCTTCCTTTCATATCTTCATATACACTTCATAAACTTGAGGATTTGATTATAGGAAGTTTGTACTATCAGAGACAAATCAGTGTTATCAAGAACACACGGTGTCAAATATACTTTTGTATTTGTTGGAGTCCTGTTCTGCTGCTCAGGCGTCAAGTCCTCTTCGACTACTGAGGCGAAATCCTGTTCTACTGCTCAGGTCCCCGTTCTGCTGCTCAGGGTTGTACAGACCTGTTCCTCCGGGTTAAGTGAGGGTTGTTGTAGTGAAATTCCAGAAGGGGTCTGGGACTGGACGTAGGACGGTGCTCCGAACCAGTATAAAATCTCTGGTGTCATTTTACTATACTGCATTTTTACTTCGCATTATTTACTATCTATACTCTGTATTACCGTTTTTCCATATTATACGGTCCTACACACTTTCAGAAGTATAATTGGGAAATCAATTGAATTCCGAGAATTGATTTGCTTAAGAAGATTTTAACTCCCACTCGAACCTTAAATAAGTTTAAGTAGGAGAAATTTAAAATGGATATTTAAATTTGGGCTCAGAATTAAATTGTATAAATCGAGATGGTTTAAGATTTGAAAATGAAATTGGGATTAATTCAAAGGTGGAATAAAATGAATTAATTGGAAATGGAATCAAAGTTGAATAATTTAAATTCAAATGGGAAATATATTTTCCAAGCTATTAACTATACAACTTTTATTTTTAAAACTCAAACTATCCTATAGTAGTTATTTAACTATTCTACCATTACTTAACTATTTTAAATTAGTCAAGCTATTTCCTAAATTTCAAACAAGTCATAGTGGAACTAATTGATTTTGAAAGGCTTTGATTATGAGAAAAATCAATTTTTAGGAATTTGGAAAGCCAAGTTTGAGAATTCTCGATTTTGAGATATCGATTTTGAAGTTTATATGTGGTACATATAAAGAGTATGTTTTGAAAGATACTATATGTGTATAGTATAAAATGTTTTGAGAATGCTGTGGGGAAAAAGACGCTCCCATTTAGAGTTGAAACTTATAGTAGGAGATCCACGGGGTGGTTCTGCCTTGAGCCTTAAGGGGGGTTCTAAATTTTGATCCCAGAAGATGTCCGGACTGAACTGTAGTTCCTGTGGATTGTGGTTGGTGTAGCGAAAGTCGGGGGCGCTGATGCCTATAGAGACATTAGGGTTATGCTGTGACGGCAGTGTAACTCGGTGCAACTGCGATCTACTACGTTTCCATAGCGGAAGTCGAGGGGCAGCGATTGCCTAAACTCTACATTTGATTTCGCTGGGAGAGCGACGTAACATCGGTAGACTGCGATCTATTAGGACATAGCGAAAGTCGTGTGGCAGTGAGTGCCTACAGGCTACATTGGGACACGATTGATGTAGTCTACGACCTATGTGGTGAAGTTTCATTTGGCGGCGAAATTCGAGGGCGCTGATGCCTATAGTTACATTGTTTTTTCCGTGATGGCAACGTAACCTTGGATGTAGCTGCGATCTGTGGCGGTTCCATAGTGTAATCGAGGGCCGCGGATGCCTACGGTTTTCTATGAATTTTGCCGGGATGGCGATGTAATCATCGGGCTAACTGCGACCATGGAGGGGGTGATGATTTCCAGAGCATTCTCACAAAAATATTTTCTGCATTTTCACAAATGTTTTTCTAAGTATTTTCACCGAGTAATGAAAACGGGTCTGCTAAGTGCTTATAGATTTTCAGTCCTACGTCTAATCAACGTATGGTCGAATTTCTATGAGAACAAGGATGAATTTGTTGAGACATCGAGTATAAAAAGTTTTTTTATACATAAAAACTATTTTGGTAACATTATCAATATTTTAAAGTGTTTTAAAATTTTGTACAAAAGAGATATAAAAAGTATTTTTATAAAGATAATTTTGGTGATGAATAAAAATGAAAGGTAAATTGAATTGAAATAGAATTGGAAATTTAAGTTAAATGAAAATAGATATAAAAGCTTAAGTGGTAAAGTAAAAATAAATAAAAGAATTGTATAAAATATTATATTATGCTTAAGGAAGTAAATGGTAAATTCTTAAGTAAATTTGGAGTTGAGAAATATACTAAGTTAATATTTGATTGAAGATTTAAATAAAAGTGGTAAAAAGGGGAAATTGTGAATAAGTGAATAGAAATCAAAATAATTGTGAAAAAAATAATAATAATAAAAAAGAATTGATATAATTAATAATCGATTGGAAAAAAACACGTACGATGTACGTATATTATTTTATCCACATAGCGATTTGATCTAGATTCAGGCACAGAATTTCGAGTTATTTATATCGATTTAAGTAGGGATTTTTCACTCGATTTTCGACGGCGAACCCTGGATATGGATTTTTGGTAGATCTTGAAATTCTCTATCATAGTGTATGGCTATGCAAGGAGGATGACGGTTTTCGATCAAGGAACCAGATCTGAGTCCGCATTAGAGAGTCGGGTGAACGATACTAGTTCAAAAGTGAAATTGTGTGATCGAGCAAGCGATCAAATTTGATATTGCGTACGTATGATATATGTGCATCATACGGGCTTAAGTAAAGCGAATATTGAAAATTTTGTAAAGAAATGAATAAAATGATTATGTATTCTGTTATTGGACATCATTGCTAAGTAGGATATATAGGTGTTCTAAAAGCAGAAGGAAATTGGTTTTGATTTCAGAAGATAAATTTGAATTTTCCGAAAAAAGGTAAGTGTTTAAATTATCGTATGAAATTTTATGATTCTCTGATCTAGCCACTTGGCTTTTTTTCTTTTGAAATTGGGGCTCGTAGAGGCATATTGTAGTTGTTCCGAGCTAGACGCGCAAATGAGACGCTGGTGAAATTTTTCGAAAATTTAAGCAGTTATAAAATTTTGAGAAATTTTTTCTAAGATGAAAATTTGATTTAAATTATAATTTGAACGTTGAAGAAATAATATTGTTTGGAGTCTAAGGATGAGTTCGGTAGGTTAGTAAGCGGGATAGTTGTCTACAATAAATAGATTGTTTGGGAAGTTGTTTGAAACTGTTTAGTTTTGGGAAATAATGAACGGCATCGGACCATTCTTCTTGACAAACAAATTCGGGGACGGAATTTTTTTAAGGGGAGAGGAATGTGACGTCCCAGAAATTTGGACATTTGAAATTGGAATATCTAATTGATTTAATATTTAAAAGTTAATTTTTAAACTTGAATTTCAAGTATCACTAATTTTGGGATAATTAGATTATTGAATTTAATTACTGGAAATTGGGTAAAATGGGGGTTTTAAGCTTGTTAAAAATAATTTGAAGGGTTGTAAAATTTATATTGATAATACTGAAGGTAATAGAACTTTTAGAATTGAATTTAAAAGTGGTTTGTTCCGTTTTGAAAATATATCGTTTACTCGGATTTCGACGAAACCAGTTCTATTGGATCCGTAATAGTGTATTATTAGCGAATTTCAATTTTTGTAGCGTTTGGAGTTTTCGAGTGATGGTACCGTAGATAAACGCGCTAAAATCTATATCAAAAATTCAGTATAATAATAAGGTCCAAAAAGCTATCTTCTTCATATAATCGAATTAGGGCTCGAAACCTTTTCCATTGCGTTCGGAATAGGGGTATGACATTATGAATGCCTGGCGGCATGCCCTAATAGGATGTCAAGTTTTTAAGCTGCGAATTCAAGTTGATTTAAATTTAGATTTAAATATAAAATATACCTTGTTTGAACTCAAATAAACATCACATCGAATCTTTTTCACCTCATTTCAGAAGCACTATAGCTCCCTCAAATCACGCCATCACGTACGAACAGATTCCTATCACCTTCAAGTCGCATCTACCACTTCTGTTAATTTGAACGCGCAAACACTTTTTTTTAATCTGTCGTACGTATCCTTCCATTTCAAAATAAATTCCTATATCAAGTTCCAATGACATCGCAATCATGGCGTCTTCAGCTTTAGCTCTAGACCCGAAGCCCGCACTGCAAACCCTACCTTCGTCCATCCTATCTCTCCCTCAAAACCAATCTTCATCCGAAGACGATCTCTACTCCACTCTCAAATCTCTACAACGCGCAATCGAATTCGTCAAAATTCATGAAAACTGCATCAAAGACGAACTCAAGAACCTCAAGTACGAGCACCTATGCACCCAAGAAGAGGCGAAGCAGATTCAGTCCATTCCACTAGTGACTGGACAGTTCATGGAGATGGTGGACCAGAACAATGGGATTGTGGGTTGCACCACGGGTTCTAATTATTATGTGAGGATTTTGAGTACCACCAATTGGAAATTGCTAAAGCCAACTGCGTCGGTAGCATTACATAGGTATTCGAATGCACTTGTGGATGTTCTACCACCCGAGGTTGATGCTATTGCCACGGCGCATTTTGATGCTCAAACTAGTGCTGATAGGGAAGTCCAGCGTATCCTTATGGAACTACTTAATCAGATGGATGGATTCGACCAAACTGTGAATGTAAATGTTATCATGGAAACAAATAGGGCTGATACTTTGGATCCTGCTCTTTTACGTCCGGGTAGGCTTGACAGAAATTGAGTTCCCTTTGCCGAACAGAAGGCAGAAAAGGCTAATCTTCCAGGTATAAAATCATGAAAACTAAATCGGGATTGAAGTGGATGGGAAAACAAAAATCAAAGGTGAGTAAATCTCACTCAAACTGGATTACTGATAGTTAAAATTAAATTATTTGTTTGCTTGGATTGAATTTTATTATTAGTCTGGATGTGATATTATATATAGTAGTATATGTGTGTGTATATATATGCTGGAGTGATGGATATTCGCGCATTATATAGCGGATTAGACCCTATGCTCCCAGCATAATAGCGGATGACCCTTTATACCGCGATATCCCACCTCGAAGTGGGATTGGCATTTTTATATTGTGCTAACATCTATGAATGCAGGAAAACAGGTTGGAGTGATTCAAATAGATTCCTCGAAAATATTGAAATTTATTTTCATTGTCCGTGGTTGTGATTTATTTGATAATCTGTAGTAGATTATATTGAGTATTGAAGCTATTGAATGTTGCGGTTTGGCTGAATATATTTTGAATATTTAAGATATCAAAAGTAAAAGTATTGGGATTGAAAGGAAACAAAATGAAAAGAAAACGGTTTCAAAATAATTTGTTTATGGTAATATAAATTAGGTAATTTAAACCTTAAGTTAACTTAAACCTTAGAATTGGTAAATGCTGGTATAAGTAAAATGATTTAAACTTAAATTTAATTAAGTTAAGGAAATTTTATATATATGTTAATTACTTATTAATTACAAAGGTTTATTAGAGTGAATAAATAGTTATAATTAGTTAATAGTTAATGATAAAATAAACTGATCTAAACCTTTAAATTATTTAAGTCTTAAGTTATTATACTTGTTAATTATTAGTTAATTCCAGATATTTAATTAGAATAAAATGTAAATGGTTTTTAATTTGTTTAATAATAATTAAACATGGTTTGGAAATAATTAATAAATTCGGTTTTTAAGTAAATTAATGATTTGTGTGACTAGTTAATCTAGTCTATGAATAGTTTTAAATTGAATAACCTGAATGAACAGTTAAATATAAATGTGAGACATTTTATTTGAATAGATATTTGTGATGGGATTTTTATGTGAAGGTTGACATTATGAAATTGAATTGTTTTGATAAAAGCAACTTGGCTTAAAAGATGGCGTTGGATTCGAAGAACTGGGATCGGATATCATTAATATCTGGAACCCCTTACATTTATTAACTACTTAAACCTTTATGAGTTTGATTTGTAGAATCAAAAAGGGCTGGAATTGAATAAGTTAAGCAAGTCCGACTATTTTGAGTAAGTAACTGCACTTAGATAGTATTTTAAATAATTGATTTGGCAGCATGTGTTGGTCATAACAAGATAAGAACTCGTAATGTCGAACTAGTTACATTGATTTTCATAGGCGTTTTTACAACTCTAGTATTTCAATTTAAATGGATTTACTCACACTGGTTTCCAACATGACTCGGGTGTTACTTTATTGTAATCTCGGGATAGACTGAGTATTATAGTTTTTTAGGTTGGGGACGTTTTGGAGCTCAGTAGACGAGCTGGATGGCAGAGACGTATTGATTATTTTTCCGCTGTGTATTAGAGACTATACAGATCGTATTCAGGGACAAGTTGTTACAACTATCCAGATTCATTGTACTTTGATATATTATATGTATATTGACAGTTACAGCTTTTCCTTATATAAATGCTGATATTTGTGTATATTATTCTGCTGCGAATGTGAGATTCCGTGTTGTTTCTATTCTCTTCTTCTACCTCTTTCTTCTTTTTCCCTAATGGTCTGGTATTTTCGATGTTCGATTGTTCGGCATGTAATACAACAGACGTATTAGTGTCAACTTTCGGAGGTCGAAAAACCGGATCGTGACATTATTTTTAAAACGATTTACTCATTCCTTTATAAATTCCCACCATGAATTTAAAATCTCAAATATCCACTGATATTTATTCACTTTATTTATAAACCCAGTTTATAAATTCCATAATCTCATTTCCCTTTAAATCATAGTTTCTAAAACACTTAATCGATTTTCAAATCGATTCACTGAATTAGATTCCCTTTAAAATTTTATTTCTCGATTTATACAAATTTATTCCAAAATCCATTAATTTCAGTTTCACTTCTTCATTATGATTTAAAACCTTATTTAAATTTGACATTCTCAACTTCACCCTTTGTTTCAAATTTCCCCTTTTTTATTCTCCCAAAGCATTTTAAATCCTAAATTTGTCTTTAAACAATATCGCTTAAGTCCTCAGACCCATGTATTTACATTTATTTAAAGATCTTTATTTTTCTCCCAAACTCGTAATTTATTTGATAGGATTTTAAAATCAAACTTCTTATCCTTTTCCAAATTCATTATTTCAATTTACCTAAATTTTCTATAATTATTTCACTTAATATTTTTCTTTTCATTCTCCTTCATAAAATCCGGTCTATATATTTTTGAGATCTTAAAATATCAAATCTATTCAGCAAACCATATCATTCAATAATTTCAATTCTAAGTATAATCTGTCACAGATTATCAAATAAATTATATCTCTGAATATGAAAATATAATTCAATGTCATGAGGAATCCAGTTGTATCCCTCCAACCTGTTTCTCTGCATCCACAGATGTTAGTCAACAAATAAAATACCAATCGCACTTCAAGGCGGGATATCGTGGTATATAGGGTTATCCGCTATTATGCGGGGCGCATAGGGTCTCATCCGCTATATAATGCGGGAATATCAATCACTCTAATATATATACTACTATATATAATATCACATCCAGACTGATAATAAACTATCAATTCAAGCTATCATCTAATAATTTAAATTTAACAATTTAAATCCACCAGTAAATACAATTTGAATGAGATTAACTCACCTTTGACTTTTAATTTGCAATCCACTCTAAACCGGCTTGCCTCTCCATTGTATTTGACCTCGTATAAACATTATAGGGTTTATAACATTTGAAATAATCCAACAATTTATTTTTACCATTTAATAAATTTTAATTAACAAGTTTTAAATAGTAGTTAAACTAGCCTAATTTACATTTGGAATAATTACCTTTGGTACCTCTTGAAATAATAGTTTATACACTTGATTTTAATTAAGAAATAAATCATAGTTGATAATGGTTCTCTGAAATGGTATAACTTTTATGATAAGTAATTTCATAAAATCTTTAAAATCGAGTTAAAATGTTTTATAATATATATATTCCCATAATATCTATTAAAATATAACAGTTAGATTTCAAAATGTGTATATGTTCATTATATATTTCTTTTCAAATCTATATATATACTAGTTAATAAAAAGAAAAGAAAAACACCTAAGTGCCGAACGATGAACGAACACGATCCACAATCTCCATCCACTTCCTAGACGCACTACGAAACCACCAGAGACTCCTCGTCATGACCACGCAATCGCCCTATCCCCTAAAATTGCGCCACCACCTGAGTAGTCGGACCTCACTGTCACGCGAGGCTGCTGAAGCTACTCGTCGATCGAAACCCACCTGACACTCCCTCGTTAGCAACCAATGACCACTGCTTCCCAAAACCCGAAGCCCTAGCTCTCTACAACGTTCGATCACTACTATTGAGTCCAACAACTCGATGACGCAACCCACACAGCACATAGAGGATCACAGAGAACTTCGATATACGATTTAAGATTTTTTTATATGAACGAATTCGTTCCGCCATTTTTTTCAAATAGAAGGGAGAAAAAGGGGAATTCGCTTTTCATTTGAACAGAAACAGGAGAAGAGGAAGGGCGAATTTTTTTTTCTCGTCTGAATAAAAAGAAGGAGGGAAGAAAAGCCCGATTTGATTTTGAACAGAAGGGGAGAAAATGTGATATAAAGAGTAAAGGGATTTTTGCGTGTTGAATTGGGTGTACAGTATTGAAAAAAGGGATAAAACTGATGTGAAATTTCCTTTGACTGAACAATATAATATATATTACTCTAAATTTTAAATTATCCCGAAATCACAAATTAAAATCTTGACCTCCTATCGAGGTGTGCCGCAAGGCGTTTATAATATTATACCCCTATTTCGAACACAATGGAAAATGTTTCGAGTCCTAATTCGATCGTATGGAGAAGATAACTTTTTAGGCCTTATTATTATTTTGGATTTCAATATAAACTTCAGCGCGTTAATATCCCGTACGATCATACGACAATTCCAAACACTACGAAATTTGAAATCCGGTAATAATACACTATTACGGATCCAATGGAACATGTTTCTTCGAAATCTGAGACCGTGCCTCGGAAAGCTATTTTTAAATGTTGATTTAAATGATATATTTTCAACACCAAACAAATCACCTTTAAATTCACTTTTAACATTTTTATTAACTTCAGTATTATCAATATAAATTTTATAAGCATTAGAATTATTTTTAACAAGATTAAAACATAAGATTTCATATTTTACCCACTTTCCAATTATTAATTCAATAAATTTAATTACCCAATAAATAGTTATATTTGAAATTCAAGTTAAAAACTAACACCCGAATATTTAAAATCAATTAAATATTCCAATTTCAAAAGTCCAAAATTCTAGGTCGTTACAAAGTTAGTTAGTAAAGTTTGGAAGCTAGGTTCTTTAGTTGTATGTTGTGATGGTATATATATTATGATGTGGTTCATATATTTGATGTATATGCTAAATTAGCATTTAGACTTGTAGAAGCGACACAGAAAATCCCTTGTTTTCAAACTAGCTTTACTTATGTGTTCTTTCAAAAAGTTTTTATAAAGTTTTTAAAACTATTTTAAGTTTCCAAGACGCTTTTCCAAAGCTATAAGAACAAGTTAAACCAAATATATACAGTTTCAAAGTTATCTGGAACATAAAATAAGATTCGAAATTATGGGTCATACAACGATAGTTGCTATAAATGCAGTTCATAAAAACGAACTCTTTTTTATAATTTAAAAGTTGTTTTCATCTTAACTATATTTTTGGAAAAGTATTTCAAACATATTTTAAGTATAGAAAAGTGCTTATTATTTTTTAATCAATCAATTAATTATTTAATGACTATTTAATTGAATAATTAAGTATAAATAATTAAGTAAGATAATTAGTACTTAAACATTAATTAAGTGAGAGTAATTAGTACTTAATTATTTTAAGTAAGATAATTATATTTATTAAATTAATTTAAGTTAATAATTATTTATGTATTATTTGAGGAGGATTTTTATTAATTAATTTCTAATTAAGATAAGATTAATTAAATTTTAATTAAAACTAATTAAGTTTAAATTATTATTAAATAAAGGTTTAAATTATTATTAAATTATTAATTATGGACTAATTATTTATTAAATTATTAATTAATAAAATTATTAGTTATCAAAAAGATTAAATATTATTTATTTAAAGGATAATTATTATTTAATTATTTATTTAAAAGTTAATTATCTAATTATTAATTAAAGATATTATTTTTATTAAATAATCAGTTTAAATTTTATTTAATTATTAAATAAAAAATTTAAAGTTTTAAATCACTTTATTTCTAAAGATCGATTTTGTTTCAAACCAATACCATTTTAAATGATATTTCTAAATATAGGGATTTCATTGCCGACTACCCATAAGTAACCCTAATTGAATATGAAACCCAATGACATATGTTTAGCAGAATAAATTATCGTTCTGCTATTAAATTTTAGTTGACATCGTTTAGTAGAATAAATCACCATTCCGCTATAATTCAATGAATAGATTATGTTTGACATCTATTAAGTAGAATAAAAACCCAGTTCTGTTATTATGTTAACTTGGACATTTACTTATATGTTGATTGATTATTATTGGTCGATTCCTTTTACATATCCACTTGACATGTATACCCATGTTAGACTCGGATAGTTAAACTCAATTAAATATGAACCATTATGGTCACTGAGCCTCTTTCTAATTTTGTCAAGTCAAATTTTCATTTACCTTTTTTTAAATTGTTTAAAGTTTAATACCATTTAAAATAAGATATTGAAAGGATAATTAAGCAATTATTTTATCAAAAAATTTGGAAGTTAGTTTGGTACTTTTTAAAAGATTGTTTTAAACCATTATTTTTAATGGATTTAAAGAGAACTAAATGAAGAATGTTTAAATAATAACTTGTGTATTTAAACATGGTTTAAGTAATTGATGTTATTAAGGAACTTTACCGATTAAAATTTATTAAAGAAGTTGTATAAAGAATAGAAGTATGTAAAAGAAAATTTATAAAATGAAAATAGATCTTGAAATCTGGAAAAGAGTTTTATGAATGATTTTGGATATTTATAAAAGAGCTATATAAATGATTTTGGATATTTATAAAAGAGTTTATAAATGGTTTTGATATTTATAAAAATGTTTCATAGACAGACTTGAAGATTTATAAAGAAATTCCATAAATAGATTTGGAGTTTGGTAAAGGAGATTTCCATAAACAAAAGAGATCTATTAAAATGATTTATAGAAGAACTTTATAAAAGAATTTGAGATTCGGATTTTCTTTAACCGACCTTCTTTGTTATGGTGTTATAGAACTTTCATTTCATGCTTAACGCCGAAGGAATAATGATTGAAGTTATTCTTGTCTCTAATCTAAATAACCTTAGTTTTGACCCATTTGATGTGATTTCGAAATAAGAAATCTTTCACAAATCTTTCGTGAATACACATAAGCTAGCAGGATAAGTATATAAGTATTTTGATAGATATTCTAAAATAGGATTTGATAAATGAAAGATTTATATCGAGGCTTAGTGGTTGCCATAAGAAACTAAATCTCTACATTGTTGTTTGATTCTGTATTTCATAGTTAAATAATCGATTATCAAATTTTGGCCAGTTTGATTTAGGAAGTAAATAAGAGCTTCACGTGTTAATATAGTTTGAGTTCCCTTGGGAGTATTCATTGCGTCTCTTGCACTAAGGAATATATTAAAGATCCCCTTAGTACTCTAGTATAGTCTGCTTACTTCTATAAGAACCAGGATTAAGTCAACTGGGAGTTATCAAATCTTGTTCTGAAGAGACCGGGATTGGACACATATAAATTATCTGAGAACCAATTTTACCCAACTCAAGCGTTCAAATTGAAGATATCTTCAAGAGTATGAAATCAAAATCATAGCTTTTGAAGTGCAAGGGCTACTTGCTAGTAGTCCTGATGGTGATTCCAAAATTGATGTAGTAGAAGGTGCCTTCGGTTTAGTTCCAACCTAGAACAAACTTATATGGATGAATGTTGGAATTGCATTTTTGCTTCGATGATAGTGTTAACATTCCAAGTAGAGTTTGTGAAGAGGAAAGGTAAACACATTGCCTCAAGCCTCATAATCCCGGAAATGGATAAATCTGGGTAGATTCAATAGGGCTATGTGAGTCAATCCCATTAGAGTGTGTCATCACCTTTCAAGGTTATCATATTATTGATTTTGTTGTACATGTGAGCTTTCTATAAAGGCTAGGAACAACCGAGGTGATGACATATTCAATACTAGCCAATAAAGGGTAGGCCAGTTCTATTTTGGCAGAGGTCGAATGGTTTTCGTCTCAGCTACATTCTTTCTAGAGGTGCATAATTTTCGGAAGCTAGTTCCTTATCTTGCCATTTATTGGAACCATTTTCCATATACGTATAAAGTAATATTACAAATGGGAGCTCCTAACCAGCCTTATTCTCTATATTACTCGACAACATCACTTGTAATTTTTTTGGGTAATATGGATACAATGTCGGGGCATTGCAAAATCAAAAGAAAGTTACTTCTAATAGCATGAGCATATGAAAACCCCTCAATGAGCCACAAGTTACAACTGCATCGTCCAACACTCAGATATACATGACAAGTTTGAGTTGATTGAACTTCGTACACATCAAAAGTAGATCTAGTAATTTTCCACTGAACACTCTCAAGGTATACATCCCTTGTAAGTTTTTCCATGGCAAGGCACGAATGACTATTCCATAATTTACTTGTTTCACATCGATCTGACATAAGTTTCATAAGCTTCAAAGAATTCTATCCAAACATCTAGTGATAAGTAAATGTCTTTCCTCCAAAATCCATCGATTAAAGCTTTCAGTACGGTAAGAACTCATTTCCTCATAATGATTTCCAACCAAAAAAATTAGCAAACTTTTCAAAAGGCAAACCATTCAAAAAAGCTTGCTACTGTAGCCCCACCAGCAATCCAAAACTCCGACAAAACATGATTAAATACATCTAAGTCAGCAGCATCGACAACTTTAAAAACAAAGAAATGATCCATTTCTTTTTTCATTTAGGACCTTTCATTAAAATACTCTTCAAATTATTCTTTAAATGATAGTAATAAGAACTATGAGCTTAAGCTGGGAAAACTTGAGGAACAGCAAGCAAAATACCACGATGCCAATCAAATACAAAGTAAAAATACGATCATCATATAATATTTCGCTAAGCTTTGTTAAAAACCAATGCCAATTAGATTCTTTTTCACCAGATACAACACCAACTATTAGTGGAAAAAACCCTAATATAAACGAAAATAGATATGTCATATATACATACATGCATATATATATATATATATATATATATATATATATTCATAAAATAAAAATTGTTGAACCTATCGAATTTACAACAGCATAGAAATACCAATATATTCTAGACAAATAATTACCAAGAAAATATTTTCAAAGAAATACATGCTCAAATTTTCAAATATCAAAACCAGTCAAAAAATAAGAAAAAAGTTTAAGACTATATCATGCTCTGTTTATCATTCTTAGCAGGAGCAGATATAATACAACCTTGTCCTCTACCTTTCATGAATGTCCCATCAAGAAAAAAACAACGGACAACAACTGCCAAATCCATATTTGAAAGCTTCATATCCAATAAAAATCCTCTTAAATTTAAGACTAGTAGGATGACCTTGAAGTTGAACAATACTTCTAGGACTGTAAACAAAAATAACTGCATATAAAAATCTCAAACGATGGTCGAAAAGCAAATCATTCTTATGGATTTCTTCAAGCGCTAATTTTTACCAATGTACGCATATTTGTAATTAAAAATAATATAGTACATAGTCTTAATTAAATGAACAATACCATTCATCATCATTAAAGGATTTGATCGAACAAAGTCAACACCCAACTTCTTAACCAAATTGATAGAAACATGTGGATAGTTAACATCAACAATGGCAGTTCTAAAAGAGTGAATAGGTTGCATAGTTTTAATAACAAAAAAAAACCTAGAAGATTGAATTTACGACAAGCATGAACATGAAATGTGAAACCTTCGTATGAACAAATAGCTGTAACACAATCCCTATAATTCTTAACAACATTAACTTTGTATCCATTCTTAATACGAGTATCATAAGACTCAATCGAAACTATTCAACACTACCAGGAAATCTTTGATATACTCCAGTAAACACTAGTTTGCTAGAATAATTTTTTAACATTTTTTTTAATGTACTAGAATCAAATAAAGAAACAGCCATAGAAGAATTACACGAACCACCTTCAATAAAAAAAATAGCAAATGACAAAAAACTAACATCAACTGAACTTCCATCAGACCTCTTAAATATAGGTAAAGCATTTGATATAACAAAAACAAGTAGATAATCTTCACGACTATGACCAACAAGCAACAATATATTATACGAATCAAAATTTGTTTCACGTACTCTTTTCCTTCATCTCTTTCATAAAACAATTAAATAGAACTAGCTAGCTGTTAATTCAGGCCAACGTTCACGTAGATCATCGCTCCATATCAACACAGTATCACTCAAATCAAGCCTCTTGCTATAAGTATCATTACCTAACATAGAAAAACAAGAACATCAATATAAAAAGACATGCATAAATTAAAATACAAATACAATATACTAAAACAAAATAATAAAAAAATGAAATCGAAACATTTGATAATCAAATATACATTAGGAAAATATATATAGGCAAATATTTGCCATAAAAATATTCGCCTGATATATATTTGACCGTCAAATACAAAATTGCATGACAGTTCTCTAAATTAAATACCTAACATTATACCCATTTTAATAATTCAATTTAATAAGATGCTATATACAAATTATAACAATGAACAATAAAACTGGCATCATCAATTCAAAATTACTTATTTGCACAAAAATGAACAATGCTATATTCAATTCAAAAATACTTATGTAACGATCCCGTTTTTAAGCCAAAATTAATTTAGTAATTAATATAAATTTTTGGATTAAATTGTGAATTAATTTGAATTTTTCAAAAAAAATAAAACAAGAATGTATTTATATATATAAATAGATTTTAAATATAATTTTGGATTTGAAATTCAAAAATAAATGTTTTAAAAATAAATTGGATTTAAAAACTTTATATTTTAAAAATTAATAAAAATTTGTTTTCTAATATATATGTGTGTATATATATTGTAATTGGGAATCTATGTTTTGAATTAAATATAAAAAAATTTAAAAGCTAATTAAGGGTTAATTATAATATATACATGTGTTTATTTATTAATGTATAATTAAATTTTAAAATCATTTTGTTTAAGGTTATATAAATATTTATAAAAGGAAATGTATATAGATAAATATTTATTTATTTAATAGCTTTAATTAAAATAAGATTTAATAAAAAAGGTTTAAAATAGTTTCTTTTAAAAATTATATATGAATAAATATAGTTTGTGTATATATATATATATAACATATGTTAACATAAAAAGAAATGCATTATTTAAATTTGGAAATATAATATAAATTATATAAAAACATATATAAATATAAAATCATATTAAAGATATTCTAATATGCAAAAATTACAAGTGTAAAAAGATTATGCCATGCATTAAACATGTGTAAGTATTATAACATACATAATAACAAATGTTAGCTTGATTTGAACATGCATTTACAAGTTTCATTGATTTCTTTTTATTTTTAAAATGATAAATAAAATTAAAAAGAGATTATAAATACACATATACTCTCCTTTCTCATTTTCCTTTCACATATTCAAATCAAAGAAACAAACCTAAGCAATGCTGGAAACTTAAATCCAGAGAAAACAAAACCAGAGAATTAAAAATATAAAAGAAAAGCAAAGATTCAAATCGAACAACAAATCTTAAACTTGAAACAAGCAAATTTCAACCCGAAAGCAAAGTAGATTCAAATCATAGAGTAAGCCAATTCAAACCTGAAGCTTCTCAAAACAAGTTTCAGTTTTCAAAGTGGCAGATCAAATTCAAGTTTCCAATCAATTTCCAGTTTTTCAAATTTCAAAAGCCTGTTCTCTGTTCAAACGCAAACAGGTGAGTAAACTACTTGAACTTGTTGATATATCTTAATGTTTTGATGTTGATACTTGAGGTATGTGGTGAAGAATGTTGTATGGACGTAAAATATATTTGCATGTATATAATATGTATGTATATATATATATATGCGTGTGTGTGTGTGTACACAAATGATTGTGTGCATGTTTGTGTTCCAGTAAACATGCTCTGTTCTTGTTTATAGATTTTTAAAACTTATTCAAAAATTAAGATCTCATTCCCTTATCTTTTTCAGGCTTTAATGTTCAAACAAAAAAATGTTTGAATTAACATGATCTAAGTTTTAAAATTATATAACTAGTTAAAGTTTTTCCAGAAATTCATAAAATACAATAAAATCAGAAGCATGTCCAAATTCGAGAGTCTTAATTTCCTGATTCAATTATATTATCTGATTCGTGTTTAAAAATGATGATTTTTAATAATATTATTAAGATTTTTAAGTTTGGATTTGGGTAGAAACTATGAGATGAACGGAATTGAACTTTATTCGATTTCCGACGATTGGTGAAGGGTAGAAGTTCGCCATTGGAGCTGGAGGTAGCTTGAGGTCTGGAGATCACAGGAAAAATGATCATAGAGTTTTCAGGTCATCGTGGCGGCTAGTCGGCGGCGTTGTAGGGTTTAAGACCCTATTGGGTTCATCGATGTTTTCGAGTCGATTTCTCCGATGAGGGAGCATTTGACCTGGTTGGAGTAGGTGGAATAGGAGCATAGGTTTAGGGCAAAGGTTTGGTGGGAGTGTTGAACCTTCTAGTGGCCAGAGGTGGCAACACGAGCGGATTTAAGTGATCAGGTTTGGTTCCAAGGGTTGCTTGTTTGCTCGATTTTGTTTTCCAGTTAGTTTTGATGATCAAGTGGTCGAGATGTTAGGGGAGGTCGTCGGTGACCTGTTGACATCGGCAAGGCTGGCCGGAGTGAAGGCGAACTGGTGTGCACGTGCACGAGTTATCATTTGTGTCAGGTAGTTTCTGTGCTAGTTGGAGCTTGGGGAAGAGCTCCGGAATGTGAGGGTATGGTTCGAGTTAGAACAAGGGTAGTTTGCATGAGTGTTATAGGTTCTAAACAAGTTTAAAATTTTAAACAAAATATAGAAAAAAATGTGGCTCGGGTTAGACTCGGGTAAATCTGTATCTGGCTTGGGTTTAACTTGAGATTATCTCGGGTAAGGGATGCAACAGTTTTGAATTTTTAAATAAAACAAGTTTTTAAAAATTTAAAATAAAACAAGTTTTAAGCTATATTCTTAAAACAATTTCTTTTAAATAATAAATGTTGATCTAAACTTTGGGTTAGTTAAAGTTTTAAATAAATTATTTTAAAATTAATTCTTAATTTATTTGAACAAGTTTAGTGTTTTAATGTATATCCTTTATTTTAAAAAGAATTCTTAATTTTATTTAAATAAATTTAAATGATATAATTAAGTAGTTAACTAAGATGAAGTATTTTTAATTAACATAAGGGTTTTAGGATAATTCATATGTTAACATAAATTTAATTTTCAAGGTTATTTAAATGATGATTAAGTAATTAATTAAGATAAAAGGTTTATCTTTAATTAATTAGGGTCTTGATTAATTAAAAGATCATTAATTAATGTGATTATTTAAGGGATCACTAATTTAATAATTAAGCAGGATTTAGAGGTAATTAATTTAATTTATTTGGTGATTAAATTAAATTAATCAGAAATTAAGTAATTGATTTAGATAAATGGTTTATCTTCTAATTAACTAAGGTCTTTAGTGATTAAAAGTTAATTTGTTAAGGTTAATTAATTTGAGGACAATTAGTTAATGTAATTAATTAAGAGTAATTAATTATTTAAATGTTAATTACTTAATTAAAGTAATTAAGGATAATTAATTAATGATTAAAGGTTAATTAATCTAGTGATTATAGGATAATTACTTAATGTAATTAAATTAAAGGATAATTAATTACCTAAAGGATAATTACTTAATGTAAGGAATTAAAGGATAATTAATTTATTAAAGGTTAATTAATTTATGATTAATGGATAATTGATTTGTAATTTAAGGTTAATTAATTGGCAATTAAAGAATAATTGACCAGAAATTATAGGATAATTACTCAATGAAAGTAATTGAGGATAATTACTTAAGATAGATAATTAAGGATCATTAATTAATTTCATAATAACAAATGGTTTGTAATTAATTATGTTAATTAAGCAGGATTTAAAAAGTAATTAAATTAATTAATTTAATTTATCTAGAGGTTACATTGAATTAATTAGCGATTGAGCAACTAATTGATCTTGCTTACGGATGATTGGATTATATTGAATGCCTTTAATTGTTTGATATCTCTGATATGTGATGTTCTGTGATACGAATTGATTTTGATTGAGCTGTGATTATTTATCTGTGATGTATTATTGTGTGAATGTGAACTTCTGGATTGAATTAAAATTGTTTACTTAAACAACTTGGCCTTAAAACAGCATTTGAATTTCGATACGACTGGGGATCGGATTCCAAATGGTTACGAAAACCACATCGAATCTTAAAGGTGGATCTTTTGTTTAAAAGATTAAAAATAGAAATTTATTGTGACTATATCCACATAATTTTCAAAAAAGCGCTCATTATTCAGATTAGCCGGGAGAGGACATTAAGTCATAAAACCCATTCCGAATAATGTTACGACGAAATGGGATAGCATTTGAAGACGGTGGTTAAAGACCGGGTATTTTCAAAAATGAAAGGATGACCTGTTGATTGTCTATGCACTGAGTTGCTCCGGTATAGAGATAACCCTAAGTGATGGGGAGTTCGGACATGATTGGGGGATATCCGGATTTACAAGGACTTTTTCCTTAATTGGACGAAGGGCCTTCGGTTCCATTCAGACCCAAGATGGATTTGTATGGATGTATGTCTGACGTTACATTTTGAGATGTAAAGCTGGCTTCTATCAAATACATGTGTTTGTTGGTGAAGAATTTATTCTCTTAGCTTAACACCCTTCTCTGAGACGTACGAGCTCAGAGGTTATGTAGTTGATGGTTACTAGTGATATATTCCCAATTTGGTAATCTAGAATGCTAAGCAGTGATCATTGGTTGATCGAAGCGTGGCTTTTGTGAAAAGCATAGCTTTATAGGACGAGACTTCATCGAACCTCACACCTCGGAATTGGTCGAAACAGGAAGGATGCAGCAAAGTTATGGGGGTCACGCCCCTTTGGGTATGTGTATTTCCTTCTGGATAAAAAGTGGTATCATGGTATGGAGCCCAGATATTTTACTTACGTGGTTATTAGAATTTGTTGTTGGCGCCTTGGTAAAGTTCGGTTACGAACGGAGGATGGCATACTCGTGGCAGTTAGTTACCTAGTTATAGAGGTAACCCGGCCTTGTGTTGGCAAAGATCTAGTTAGGTTCTCGGGGCGTCCCTACAGAGGCATACCCATTCAGAAAGGAAGTTCCTTACCCTAGACCATTTTTTGGAAACCCAATCAACCAATACGAGCCTTGTACGGTTTTAATTGTATAACTTGCCATCTAACATGGTAGCTATAGTAGGCATACTATGATGGTACATATGCTGGCTAAGATTAATATTATACTTTCAAAATGTTTTTCACACTAAGAACTAATAATAATATCAAAAGGATTTTCACGTATCAAGCATGTTTGACTATCATAAGGAGAAACCTTCCCCATGTATGCGATTGCATTGAGTGTGTGCCAGGAGACTTATGGTAGTTTCATTTTCCAAAAAGCATAACAGATTTCTTTTTATTTCTTTTTGTGATTTCTTTTGTACAAGTAACTTTTTTTTTCTCACACCAGTTCCATGACTGACCCAGAGTTTATTGTTCCCTTTCTAAACTCTGGGTGCCCATAGTTTTCCACACCGGCAGCCTAGAGTCTGGTTATCAGTAGATGTAGATTTAGGAAATCTTTGAAGCCTGTGGATTGGGGATCGCATTTGCTTCATTGCAGCATGATAGATTTTGTTTTTGAGGTTTTTGGATTTATCTTTGGAGCTTTGGCAATGAAGATGCAATTCATTGGATTCTGTCTTTCTTTCTCTCTCCCTCTCTTGGAAGCTCCGTTGAAGATATCTTTTCCGATGTTATTCTTTTCCCCTGTTGTATATATTGGCTCTGATGTTGTTCATTTGTTGTAATCCATGTTGTATCCATATTGTTGTGTATCAATAAAATCATTTCTTCTTTGTCTCGCTGTGTTGTTTTCGCCTAATGTGTTATAAGCTCCGGCGAACCGGACTCCAACGTTTGAATCTCCAGCATTCGAATATGGGTGATGTATTGGGTGTCGATTCTTAGCCGTCGGAACACAGATCGTCGCAGTTGGTATCAGAGCTAAAGGTTGAGTAAGAACTTTAGCTTCTGAGTATAACACATTAGGTGACTCATTAGAGATAGGGATATAAATGCCCTAGAAGGAGTATATAACCTAAGATATCTTGTCTGTATGCCTCAGTCAATATTCTTACTATTCACTGATAGTGAGAATAAGTGCAAGAAGAGGACAAGGTAGGGGACATGGGAGTAGCACTACAAATGGTCGATACCCTGCAACAACACTAATGGTTGGGAACAACTTTTCCCATCAACTTCCTTTGATCATCATCCAATTTTAATCTTTTGATTGCTTCCTGGTAGCTCCAAGAAGAAGCTTTGGTATGGTGGAAGATAATTAATTTGGCCGAATCGGTATGAGTTTACAGAGGATAGATTCAAGCAAGTGTTGAGCAGCATTATATGCTTTCCGCAAGTATTTCTAGGATGTATTAAGAAATTACCTTACTTCTTACCTACTTTTCTTATTTAGGATAAAAATTGTTAGAGTTTTATTCGACACTGGAGTCACGCATAATTTTATTTCTCAACAAACCGTAGAGTTAAATCTTGAACCCGAATTCATAAATGAACCTATTTGTGTGAAGAATCTGGTAGGAGGCCCTGCGAATCTTTGTTTACATTGTAGAAAAATTCCTATTTCATATTTTCATCATCGGTTTTCTATTAGTCTTTTCATTCTTGACTTTAATGAATTTGAAATTTTAAATTGAATGAATTGGTTAAAAAAATATGAAGCTAAATCAGATGGTATCAATGGAATGAATTCAGTCAAAACCAAATCTGGAAATTTTTGTTGTAATTTCTTATGAGGATCCAAGTACGAAGAGGGACATGCTAATGTATACTTTAGGTTCCAACCTGAGTATGGAACCCTAACTGTTGTTTGAGAATTTCCTGATATATATTTGAAGAAGTTAAATCTTTATCTATGTATAGGGAAATCGAATTTAGAATTAACTTAGCTTATGATGCCCCTCCGGTTGTGCATTCAAGTCGTAGGAAAGAGTAGAGCTAGTTGAGCAAACCTAAGATTTACAGGAGAAAGGATCCATACGACCTAGTCGTTCCAGTTTGGGTTCAGCTGTAGTATTTGTGGCCGAGTCCGATGGATCTTTGAAATTGTGCGTAGATTATCGTGATTTTAATAAGTTAACTCTTTGAAAATAAATTTCCTTTGCCCCAATCGACAATTGGTTCGATCAATTGCATGGTGCTCGATTCTTTTCCAAGATTGGTCTAGCCCAAGGATTCCATAAGTTGAGAATTTCGAAAAATTGTATTTGTTTGTCTTTTGTTTTAGGAGTTTCAATGTATTCTATGAATGGTTAGTTATGCCCTTCGGAATAAACAATGCCCTTGCATATTTTGTAGATCTGATGACCCGAGTATTTCGTGAAGTATTGAATAAGTTTGAAATCGTATTTCTTGATGATATTCTGATTTATTCCAAACTGCAATCTCAAATGTAGAATAAATGTTCCGACTTGATCGGGTAAGCCATTTCTCTATCTTTTTTGTACTCATATGTTCTTTGGTTGTCTCCCTGTCTAACAAATTTCGAGGATGAAATTTTATTAATGGGGAATCTGTAACGATCCCGTTTTTAAGCCAAATTTAATTTAGTAATTAATATAAATTTTTGGATTAAATTGTGAATTAATTTGAATTTTTCAAAAAAATAAAATAAGATATGTGTTTATATATATATATATAAATAGATTGTAAATAGAATTTTGGGTTTGAAATTCTAAAATAAATGTCTCAAAAATAAATTGGATTTAAAAACTTTATATTTTAAAAATTAATAAAAATTTGTTTTCTAATATATATATCTGTGTGTGTGTGTATTGTAATTGGGAAGTTATGTTTTGAATTAAATATATAAAAATTAAAATCTAATTAAGGGTTAAATTATAATATATACATGTGTTTATTTATTAATGTATAATTAAATTTTAAAATCATTTTCTTTAAGGTTATATAAATATTTATAAAAGGAAATGTATATAGATAAATATTTATTTATTTAAAGTTATAATAGCTTTAATTAAAATAAGATTTAATAGAAAGGTTTAAAATAATTTCTTTTAAAAATTATATATGAATAAATATAGTTTGTATATATATATACATAACATATGTTAACATAAAAAAATGCATTAACTAAATTTGGAAATATAATATAAGTTATATAAAAACATATATAAATATAAAATCGTATTAAAGATATTATAATATGCAAAAAATACAAGTGTAAAAATATTATGTCATGCACTAAACATGTGTAAGTATTATAACATACATAATAACAAATGTTAGCTTGATTTTAACATGCATTTACAAGTGTCATTGATTTCTTTTTATTTTTAAAATTATAAACAAAATTAAAAAGAGATTATAAATACACATCTACTCTCCTTTCTCATTTTCCTTTCACATATTCAAATCAAAGAAACAAACCTGAGAAATGAAAATCTGGAAACTTAAATCCAGAGAAAACAAAACAAGAGAATTAAAATATAAAAGCAAAGAAAAGATTCAAATCAGATAAAAAATCTTAAACCAGAAATATGCAAGTTTCAGCCTGATAGTAAAGTAGATTCAAATCATAGAGCAAGCTAATTCAAACCTGAACCATCGCAAAACAAGTTTCAGTTTTCAAATTGGCAGATCAAATTCAACTTTCCAATCAACTTCCAGTTTTTTAAATTTTTAAAGCATGTACTCTATTCAAACCCTAACATGTGAGTAAACTACTTGAACCTGTTGATATATCTTGATGTTTTGATGTTGATACTTGAGGTATGTAGTGAAGAATGTTGTATGGATGTAAAATATATTTGCATGTATATATATATATACAATTGATTGTGTGCATGCCTGTGTTCCAGTAAACAAGCTCTGTTCTTATTTACAGGTTTTTGAAACTTATTCAAAAATTAAGATCTCATTCCCTAATCTTTTTCAGGCTTTAACATTCAAACAAAAAATGTTTGATTTAACATGATCTAAGTTTTAAAAATATTTTCAAGTATAACTAGTTAAAGTTTTTCCAGAAATTCAGAAAATATAGTAAACAGGAGCATGTCAAAATTCGAGAGTCTTAATTTCCTGATTCAATTATATTATCTGATTCGTGTTTAAAAATGATGATTTTATGTAATATTATTAAGATTTTTAAGTTACGATTTGGGTAGAAATTAAGAGATGAAAGAAAATTGAACTTTGTTCGATTTCCGACGATTGGTGACGGGTGGAATTCGCCATTGGAGCTGGAGGTAGCTGGACGTCTGGAGATCACTGTAAAAATTATCGCAGATTTTTCAGGTCATCGTGGCGGCTAGTCGGCGGCGTTGTAGGGTTTAAGACCCTGTTGGGTTCGTCGATGTTTTCGAGTCGATTTCTTTGACGAAGGAGCATCAGACTTGGCTGGAGTAGGTGGAATAGGAGCGTAGGTCTGCGACGAAGGTTTGGTCGGAGTGTCAAACCTTCTGGTGGTCGGAGGTGGCAACACGAGGCAGATTTGGGTGATCAGATTTGGTTCCAGGGGTTGCTTGTTTGCTCGATTTTGTTTTCCAGTTAGTTTTGATGATCTGGGTGGTTGAGATGTTATGGGAGGTCGTCGGTGACCTGTTGACGTCGGTGAGGCTGGGTGGAGCGACGGTGAATTCGTGTGGACGTGCACGAGTTATCATTTGTGTCAGGTAGTTTCTATGCTTATTAGAGCTCGTTGAAGAGCTCGGGAATGTGAGGGTATGGCTCGAGTTAGAGCATGGGTAGTTTGCATGAGTACTATAGGTTTTGAACAAGTTTAAAAATTTAAACAAAACAATGAAAAAAAATGTGGCTCGGGTTGGACACAGGTAAATCTACTTCTGGCTCGGGTTTGACTTGAGATTTTCTCGAGTAAAGGATGCAACAGTTTTAAATTTTTAAATAAAACAAGTTTTTATAAATTTTAAATGAAACAAGTTTTAAACTATATTCTTAAAACAATTTCTTTTAAATAATAAATGTTTATCTAAGCATTAGGTTAGTTAAAATTTTAAATAAATTATTTTAAAATGAATTCTTAATTTATTTAAATAAGTTTAATGTGTTTTAATGTATATCCTTTGTTTTAAAAAAAATTCTTAAGTTTATTTAAATAAATTTAAATGATATAATTAAGTAGTTAATTAAGATGAAGTATTTTTAATTAACTTAAGAGTTTTAAGATAATTCAAATATTAAAAATAAATTTAATTTTCAAGGTTATTTAAATGATGATTAAGTAATTAATTAAGATAAAAGGTTTATCTTTAATTAATTAGGGTCTTGATTAATTAAAAGATCATTAATTAGTGTGATTATTTAAGGGATCATTAATATAATAATTAAGCAGGATTTAGAGGTAATTAATTTAATTTATTTGGTGGTTAAATTAAATCAATCATAAATTAAGTAATTGATTTAGGTAAATGGTTTGTCTTTTAATTAATTAAGGTCTTGAGTGATTAAAAGTTTAATTATTGAAGTTTAATTAATTTGAGGACAATTAATTAAGGGTAATTTATTACATAAAGGTTAATTACTTAATGAAAGTAAATAAGGATAATTAATTAATGATTAAAGGTCAATTAATCAAGTGATTATAGGATAATTACTTAATGTTATTAAGTTAAAGGATAATTAATTACTTAAAGGATAATTACTTAATGTAAGTAATTAAAGGATAATTAAATTATTAAAGGTTAATTAATTTAAAATTAGAGGATAATTAATTAGTAATTTAAGGTTAATTAATTAGCAATTAAAGAATAATTAACCAGAAATTATGGGATAATTACTTAGTGCAAGTAATTGAGGATAATTACTTAAGATGGATAATAAAGGATCATTAATTAAGTTTATAACAACAAATGGTTTGTAACTAATTAATGTTAATTAAGCAAGATTTAAAAATTAATTAATTTAATTTATTTGGAAATTAAATTGAATTAATTAGGGATTGAGCAACTAATTTATCTTGCTTACGGATGATTGGATTATATTGAATGCCTTGAATTGTTTGATATCTCTGATATGTGATGTTCTGTGATATGAATTACTTTAGATTGAGCTATGATTATTTATCTGTGATGCATTACTGTGTGAATGTGAACTTCTGGATTGAATTAAAATTGTTTACTTAAACAACTTGGCCTTAAAACGGCATTTGAATTTCGTTGCGACCGGGGTCGGATTCCAAATTGTTATCCGTAAACCATATTGAATCTTAAAGATGGATCTTTTGTTTAAAAGACTAAAAATGAAAAAAAATTATGAACATATCCACATGTTTTCAAAAAAAGCGCTCATGATTCGGATTAGCCGGGAGAGGACATTAAGTCATAAAACCCATTCCGAATAATGATACGACGAAATGGGATGGCATTTGAAGATGATGGTTGAAGACCGAGTATTTTCGAAAACAAAAGGATGATCTGTTGATTGTTTATGCACTGAGTTGCTCCGGTATAAAGACTTTCTAAGTGATGGGACGTCCTGACGTAATTAAGGGATAATCGGATTTGCAAGGAATTTTTCCTTAATTGGACGAAGTGCCTTCGGTTCCATTCAGACCCAAGATGGACTTGTATGGATGTATGTCTGATGTTACACTTTGATATGTAAAGCTGGTTTCTATCAAATACATTTTTGTTTGGTTGCGGAGAATTTATTCTCTTAGCTTAACACTCTTCTCTAAGACGTATGAGCTCAGAGGTTATCTAGTTGATGGTTACTACTGATATGCTCCCAATTTGGTAATGTGGCATGCTAAGTGCTGATCATTGGTTGATCGAAGCATGGCTTTTGCGAAAAGCGTAGCTTTGTGGGATAAGACTTTGTCGAACCTCATACCCCAGAAATGGTCGAAATAGGAAGGATGCAGCAAGGTTACGTGGGTCACGCCCCTTAGGGTATGTACATTTCCTTCTGGATAAAAAGTGGTATCATGGTATGGAGCCCAGATATTTTACTTATGTGGTTGTTGGAATTCGTTGTTGGCGCCACGGTAAAGGTCAGTTACGACCGGGGGATGGCATACTCATGACAGTTAGTTACCTAGTTACAGAGGTAACCCGGCCTTGTGTTGGCAGAGATCCGGTTAGGTTCTCGAGGCGTCCCTCCAGAGGCGTACCCATTCGGCAAGGGAGTTCCTTAGCCTTGACCATTTGTTGGAAACCCAATCACCCAATACGAGCCCTGTACGATTTTAGTTGTATAACCTGCCATCTAACATAGTAGCTATAGTAGGCATACTATAATGGTACGTATGCTAGCTAAGATTAATATTATACTTTGAAAGTTTTTCACACTATGCACTAATAATAATATCAAAAGGATTTTCACATATCAAGCATGTTTGACTATCGTAAGGAGAAACCTTTCCAATGTGTGCGATTGCATTTAGTGTGCGCTGGGAGACCTTATGGTAGTTTCATTTTTCAAAAAGCATAATGGATTTCTTTTTATTTCTCTAAACATGTTTGACTATCATAAGGAGAAACCTTCCCTATGTGTGTGATTGCATTGAGTGTGTGCTGGGAGACCTTATGGTAGTTTCATTTTTCAAAAAGTATAACGGATTTCTTTTTATTTCTCTTTGTGATTTATTTTATGCAAATAACTATTTTTGTTTGCTCACACCAGCCCCATGACTAACCTGGAGTTTATTGTTCCCTTTCTAAACTCTAGGTGCCTATAATTTTCCACACGGGCAGCCTAGAGTCAGGTTATTAGTAGATGTAGATTTTGGAAATTTTTAAAGTCTGTGGATTGGGGATTGCATTTGCTTCATTGTAGCATAATAGCTTTTGGTTTTAAGCTTTTTGGATTAATCTTTGGAGCTTTGGCAATGAAGATGTAGTCCGTTGTATTTTGTCTCTCTCTCTCTCTCTCTCTCTCGGAAGTTATGTTGAAGATATCTTTTCCGCTACTATTCTTTTCCGCTATTGTATATATTGGCTCTGATGTTGTTCATTTGTTGTAATCCATGTTGTATCCATATTGTTGTGTATCAACAAAATCATTTCTTCTTTGTTTCCGTTGTGTTGTTTTCACCTAATGTGTTATAAGCTCTGGAGAACCGGACTCCAACGTTTGAATCTCCGGCATTCGATTAGAGGTAATATATTAGGTGTCGATTTTCGGGCATCAGAATCTGGGTCGTCGCAACTTATTCGCCCAATTATTTCCAAATAGAGATGGCACCATTAATGAAGAAAGTTTACATTATTCAATTCATTAAGATGTTGTAGAAAAGTCAAAAATAAAATATAAATATAAAAACGACAAACATTGAAACAATTGTTTAATCACAATTAATTTGCTAAACACAACATGAATATGAAGAAAGACCCTCGTACATAATTTGATGAATACGATATCGATAATTTGATGAATCAGATCAAACACTATTAACCCGTCATTTTCGAAGACAGTAAACAAGCGGATTTAATCTAATAGGCTTCGTAATTATCAAGGCTGATAAATGCAGAACGATAGTTGCAGGACCTAGAAATAGAGCTCAGATAGTTATACAGAGCCCAGATTGAACAACATTGATAGGCAGATAGTTCAGGATGCTTGAAATATGGATTTTGGCTTGGATAAGTTAGGTATTGGTATGATATAGTGCAAAGGATCGACATTCTAAAACTAGAGGGGTCAGTATACTTCAATGGCTTAGCAAGTGGAAGGGATCAACATGTTATGTTGAAGGGGTCGGCATGTTTCAATGTGAAGGAGTCAGTATAGGCGTACTTCATGATGAAAGGGATTGGTACAGGTAAAAGCTGAGGGATTGGTATTGGTATAGGAAAAGGGTTAGCACGGTGGGAGCAAAGGAGGGATCAACATTGGCGAAAATAGTTGGTTCGGCATAGTCTAGGCGGGATGGATTGGCAAAGTGCAAGGCAAGATGGATCAGCATGGATGATATGATGGAGGGTGCGGCATATATGGAGATACATGGTTCGGCATTACTGGTTCAAGAGGTTATGTCTTAATCCATAAGGGAGGGATCGGCACTATAGGCTATAAGAGATCGGTATAAGGGATCGGTATGGATGGATAAAAAATTGTTTGGCATAGCTAACAAAAGATGGATCTGTGTAGCGTACGAAGGAAAGAATCGGCATAGCATGTAAATGGATGGGTCGGCGTACAAGGATGCATCGGCATATATCAAAAACCACGTGTATTCTTACATTTAACAAACATTAACTTAAGCTTCATTGATCCAAATGACATGAAACTTTGGGGGCTAACATATTTAAGCATGAGAAAGCTGCCATAGGGGTCGCTGCCCCAAACTCAACATATGGAGGGATCGGTACCGATTCCTCTCCATTTAGAGTTGGGCTTAGCGCTCCTTATGCTGGGCCCATATGGACGAGAAGGCCATGTAGTCGAAGTTTCACCTATAAATGCAGAAGGCATGGCTTCAAAAAAAGGGCCTTCCTTCATTCTATTTTCCTTCATCTTCTACCTAGGCTATACTCTAACATTTTTATTTTGGAATTTCAGATTGTAACTGTAATCAAATTACAACATAATAAAAAGGATTATTTTGGAGTGGACGTTGGCTAGAGTTAGCCGAACCACTATAAATCTTGTCTCTTTTTACTTGTGTAACGACCCAGAATTTTATTTAATTAAAATTTGGATATTTAATTAATTTTAAATATTAATAAGTGAATATATAAGTCAAATAAATTTTTATTTGAATAATTGGATTTAATTGGATAATTAAATCGATAATTTAATATGTGAAATTATGGAAATAATTGAAAATTGAGTTAAATATGATTGAAAATGATTTGTAAAATTTTATTTTATCATATGGGAGTTAGAACGATATTTTAGAACTTTTAAAATCGAATTAAAAGTTAATTTGTGAAAATTGAATATTTTAATATTAAAATCGACTAGTGAAAATAGTCAATTTTTGAACAGTCTCAGAATTGAACGAAACCAGTTCCACTGGATCCGTAATAGTTAGTTATTATCGGATTTCAATTTTCGTGTCAATCGGAGTTATCGTTTGATCGTGGCAGCTCGAAACGCATCGAATTATTTTTAATATTAATTTGGCGAGTTAAAATAGCCATTTTTCAAAAAGTCTCGGATTTCGACGAAACTAGTTTCATCGGATCCGTAATGTTATATTATTGTAAGGTTTCAAATTTCGTGTCAATTGGATTTACCGTTTGTCCGGTACAAATTAAAACGCCTAGAAATCGTTTAAATCGGTTTAATTTAAATTGAACGTTTATTGCCATAACTCGCACAGATGTCCGAATTAGCTTTCGAAACTTGTTCCATTGTGTCCGGAACGCGGGGTAAACCCTAGAAACGCTGGTTACGGCGCGTGAATCGGAGTTTGGAATTTCCGGATTGAATAGTGTTTGAGAAAATCCTATAAATAGACCCTAAGCCTTCATAAATTAAAAAAAAAATATTAGGTTTTATAAAACCCTAGCCGCCAGTACCCCCATCAATGGCCGAAAATTTGTCACCTTCTCCCTCTAATCTCTCTTTATGTATTCAGTTTTAGCCAAAACTTTCAACATGAAAGTCGGAGAGGGAAGTGAGAGCTACAATCTGAACGGTTGTGATGTAAAACGAAGCAACGTAGAGGGAGTTATGGGGCCGCGTTCTCTTGGAAGTTGCGCACGAAATACGAGAGAAAGGGGGGACCGAGCTCTATGATGTTGGGGGCGAAGGTGGCTCTTGGTCGTGGCTACGAAATGGTGTATCCTGATCATGCTAGAACGCGACGTGGAGGAGGCAAAATTTAACCCTAATGGAAGAGTTGGGTTCGGCTGTTGAACGTGAGAGAGAGGGAGAAGGAGGGTGCGGCTGTGATGAAGGGGATGGGGATCTAACGGCCCATGTTTGATTTAGGTTAAGAAAATAAAAATATGTGTTGTAATTTATGATAATAAAATTCGTGTAAACTTCAAATATTCATATCTTTTTCATACGAGGTCGAAAACGCGCGAAACCAGTTGCGTTGGAATCGTATGGACGAGCACTACGCGATGGAATTGGATTAGAGTCGTTTGGAGTTAGTGAAAATTTCGGGTAAAATTAAACGTCCGTTTAATTTTAGTCGAAATAAATCGCTAAAACGAAATTGAAATCAAGGTGAGAACTTCTCACTCAATCGAATCAGTTTCGATTTTTATTTTAAATAGTTAGATTTAAAATATTTGAATGCATGTTTGAATGATGATTGTTATCTATTGATTGTTAAAATAGACATTATGCGCCGTTAGTAAGCGGATGTTATTTATTAAAAACATATACCGTGAATATTTCATAAACAGTGAAATTGGTATTATATATAATAGCAATATATATATATTGGCATATGTATATATTGGAGTTATTGATTTCCCGCATTTTTTTAGCGGATGAGACCCTATTGCGCCGTCTATTAAGCAGATAATATTTTAAATCCCATATACCGCGATAATTCCGTACTGGAGCGGAATTGGTATTGTGCTAATGTTTGTGGATGCAGGAAAACAGGTTGGAGGGATCCAACTGGATTCCTCAACAGTATTTATTTGATTTCAGATATTTTGATATTTGATGGATTATCATATCGATATATGATATCGTTGTTGTCGTGATTGACTATTTGGTATGTAGCATCATTGGACCAAATTTTGGAATTTTAAAATGATTTTTAAAGTGATTTTTGAAAGTATACGTTTATAAAATATTTTTGAAATTGATTTATTTTAAATAAATAAACGTTATAATTTTTAATGTTATAAAAATTATGATTTCTGAGAAATATAGTTAAAAGTTGATTTTTGAAAATATGAGGCTAATGATTTTATAAAATAGTTTAATCGGGATTTTTGAAATTATTGTGAAAAGTTTAAATATAGGATTTATGAAATTTAATTATTTTATAAATCAGAATGATGAAATTATAAAGGAGATTAAAGATGTTTTAGAATAATAATACAAATTGATTTGTATAAAAGATTTATAAAATGGATATTTATAAATTAGAATATTTTGAATTATAAAACGAGTTTTTATAAGTGTTAGAATGAATTGTGAATGAATTTTATAAATGAATGAAATTCATAGAATTATAAACGGTGAAGTTATAAATGGAATTTTATAAGCAGTAGGTTTATAAAATTTGAAAAATTAATTGAAGAATGGATTTTTGATAAATAAATGAATCTTATAAGTTATAAGATTTATAATTTAGAAAGTCTTAAAAGGAACGATTTTGTAAAATAATCGTTTTATAAGTATTTAACTTATAATATGGACTTTTGGTTCATAATTAAGATATAAAGTGAATAGGTTAATAAAGAAAATTTATAAAGAAAGATGTTATAAAACAAATAGAAATGGAATTTATAAACGTTGTTTTATAAATTCGCAAACGACTTATTTTGATAAGTAAATTGTTGAAACCTATTAATGGAGTTATATTCACGTTTTTAACTGTGAATAATCCTTTGAAATAAAATGAATAAAAGGATGAAATTTGTTAACGAAGTATATTCACGTTTTTGAATAGTGAATAATATGTTAAAGAAATTGTTTAGAATGTAATGTTTTAAATTGAATTAAAACGATCTAACGATGTTTTAAAATGTGTTGAGATTCGAAACCATAGATTTCAACATTTATTGTTGAAATAGACGTTTTCGAGAAATAAAAGGAAATAGTGGACTATAACACTGTTGTTATAGTAAATGATTTCCGAAAGGAAATGTTTTGTATAGTATTGGGATTTATATATATCTATTTTAATTTCGAATCCCTATACTAGTGATTTTGGGTTGTCGTAACGATGTTTTACGCAACATTCGTTATGGCCCAAATAAATATGTTAAGAGAATGATTTCCTTAAAGAATGAAATATATACTTAATCTCGATTGAAGTATATTAAATATTTTCCAAGTGTTGAAAATAAATAGGTTCGTGAATTACTTATTTAATAAGTATGGAAATGTTTTCCAATATAAAGTGAATATTGTGAGAATTTATCTTTTTGAAGATAAATTGAAATGAATAATTGAAATCAGATATCAGTAGATATAGTGAAATATAAATTCACTAAGGAATTTATAAAAAGGGGAATTTGTTTAAAAATAAATATTGATTTATTTTTGAAGTGTGAAATTATATATCTAGTAAAGATATTTTTGGAAAATAAATAATTTGGAAAATTATTTGGAATCTGGTGATGTGTGCATATCCATTGATAGTTCAATAACCGACTATCAATATTTCCCTTTGAATGGGTAATTGATGTGATTTGTTTGAATTTGAATGCCACACTTATTTTTGAATAAGCGCTCACTATTCGGGTTAACCGGGAAAGGACCATGGGGTCGTATAACCCATTCCGAATATGTGATACGTCGTTATGAATTGCATTTGAAGATCGGTGTTGAAGACCGGGTATTTGCGAGAGCGATAGGATGACCTGTCGATTGACTCTGCACCGAGTTGCTCCGGTATTGAGTTCTCCATATGTGATGGTGAATCCGATCAGGATTGTGAATATCTGGATTGCAAGGACTTCTTTGTAAGTGCCTTCGGTTTTGTTCGAGCCCGGAACAGACTTGTACGGATTGTATGTCTGACGTTACAAATTGAGATATAAAGCAGATTTCTTTCAAATATATTTCTGTTGGTGGCGGAGAATTTATTCTTTTAGCTTAACACCCTTCTCTGAGACGTACGAGCTCAGAGATTATGTAGTTGAAGGTTATCAGCGATATATTCCCAATATGGTAATGTGACATGCTGAGTGTTGCTGTGAAATGATCATTGTGTTGATTATTTGTGATAGGATCATTTGTTTGATCGTCTATCCTGGTGATCATTTCTATGATCATTTGTTGACCCAAAGCATGGCTTTTGTATAAAGTATGTTTTTGTGGACGTGACTTCGTCGAGCCTCACACCTCGGGAATGGTCAAAACAGGAAAGATGCGGCAAGGTTATGAGGGGTAGCGCCCTTTAGGATATGTGCATTTCCTTCTGGAAAAGGGTGGTATCATGGTATGGAGCCCAGATACTTACTCATGTTGAAAACACTTTATGATTGTGTGAATTGATTGCGAGCGCTCGGTTGAAAGGTCCCAAAGGACCGGGGGATGGCATATTCGGTCAGTTGTTACTCAGTTAGGGGTAACCCGGCCTTGTGTTGGTAGAGATCCGGTTTGGTTCTCGGGGATGTCCATCCAGAGGCATTCTCATGTGGCAATGGGAAGTTCCTTGGCCTGATCATTCGTTGGAAATCCAAAGAAACAATACGATCTTGTACGGTATTAGTTGTAGAACCTATCATTCACTTATGGTGGCGCCCCACTGTTTGGATGGTAGTTATAGTAGGCATTGTTCGAAATGTCTATGCTGGCTAAGATTTATATTCTACTTTCGAAATAAATTTTTCCTACACTATGCACTAATAATAATATCAAATGTTCTTTTAAATGCGTATCAAGCATCTTTGGCTATCATAAGGAGAAATCCGTAACGTCGTACCACTATTCGGAATGGGCTATATGAAACAAGGTCCTCTCCCGGCTAAACCGAATAATGAGCGTAATATTTAAAAACATATGGATATGGGATTTTAGTTAAGTCACAACTTAAAAATCCAAAGCCTTCCTTTCAAATGGTTAAACAAATTACCATTTTAAATCTTTAAACAAAAAGATTTATTTCATAAAGTTCACCCAGTTTCACAAGATCAATTCATAGATTTCCAAAACAATTTCCATTTCAGTTGGATTAACCTGATTAAATCTTTAAAATAAATATTTAACTTATGGCTTTCAGAACACGTTTCCAAAGATTTATTCATAACTTGGAAAACTATTTTATTTCGAACTTGAATTCCTTTTAACACAAGTTGGAAGTTCATTTCTTATGTGAAAGCTTTTATTATTTGAAAACAAACAGTTTTCTTTTTTTGGAAAAACTGATTTCATTTATACAAGTTAAAACCTTTGGGTTAAATTTAAAGTCCCAAAACAACACTTTTAAAATGATTTAAAACCCATATAAACCCATTTATAAGTTGAATAACCTCTTTAAACCCTAGTTCCCAAATCATAGAATTCAATTTCAAATATTGAATTCAAATTTAAATCAAATTATTTAAATTTCAAAATTCAATCAAGTTATTCCAAAATAACTTTTATTTTTGAAACTCATTTTCAAAAAAATTCAATTCTAATTCCAAAACTATTTTGGATTCAAAAATTCAATCTTTAAAAACTATTTCAAAATCTGCAACTTAACCGATTTCCACATGCAACCCATATTTGTGTGTGTATAAGTGTGGTCCAAGGGTTTTACACAATAAAAGTGCCACATCATCACTCAGTACAGATTCAATATATTGATAAGCGGTATAACCCATAATGCTTATCTTTATTCACAGATTCATAGACAAAATAAATTTATCAATCACAAAGATCTGCCATTACACTTCGATGTGAGTTTCGGATAACCAACTGGAATCCGACTCCCTGTCGCATCGAAATTCAAATGTCGTTCTACGGGTCAAGGGGTTTGCATATTCATATAACGTTATATACATCATGGATATAACAGCTTAGCACAAAGCATTACATAGCATCACATCACATATCAACTATATTAGTCCATCACACATCATTCAATAGCAGTCAAAAGTCTTTAGTTAAGATGAATAAATCGTGTTGTTTAAATTTATTACCCACATAATTACCCTCATTAGTGATCTTTAATCAATGATTGATTATCATTAACTACAATTTATTAAGTCTTAATCACCTTCATTAATTAATCATTTCTTTAATTAATTAATTAACCCTTAATTGTAATTAATTAGACCTTAATTACTTTTATCAATTAACCTTTAATAAATTACTTTAATTAATAAATCCTTAATTATTAATTAAATCTTAATTATAATTAATTATCCTTAATTGATTATTCTTAATTTAATTACTCTAACTAATTAACCACATTAATTTAATATGCTTTAAAGTAATTAAGCCTTAATATTTGATTAATCAATCTTTAATCTTTAATTATCTACTCTTAATTACTTTCACTAAGTAATTATTATTTTTTATATAATTATTTAATTAAATTAAATATAGTGAATGCCATTTGTACAAAGATGATCATGAGACTCTAAAGAAATGTTTACTCCTTTACTCTATCTCCTTTTTGTATGCTTACATTTGTAATTTTCAAAGACAAAGGAAATTTTTATATAAAATTTTACATCATATTTATTCTATAAATAAATGCACTTCTTTGTTCATTTGGATGTGTGTGTGTGTGTGTGTATATAATGTTAAAAGAATTATTTTTAGCCAACATTTACATTATATAAATTTCACCACAATGATTTTAAAAGCCATATGTTTATTTTAAAAAAACATTTATTTCAAATGTAGATTCAAATTCCCAATTTATTTGAATTAAAATTTATTTATATCTATTTACATATATTCATTCATTTTTTTATTATCTATTTTTCTACAACTTTATATAAAAAAAGGATGGATTTAAATACTTTGATTTCATATAGCAATTGTTACCTTTATTTATATAAGAGAATTAAGTCCTAAAAATAAATCTTTTTGAAATTTATTATATCCTCCAAATATATTTAATATTTTAGAAAGCAACTATTATTAACTTTTTAAAGCTTGTTATTTCTATTTTATTTTTAATACATTTTATTTTTTATTTTATTTTTAAATTCAGTATTTGTTTATAAAATACTTATCCTTATATTTTAAATCAAATTTCTATTTATTCCCAATATTTATTTATAAGATACTTATGCTGAAATCTCAAATTAAATTTCTATTCAAAATTAAAAATTATTTATTTATACTAGAAATCTCTAATTAATCCATAATTTATTTTCAAAAATAAATTTAATTTCCAAATTAAACTTGGTAAATTTTCAGGAATGTTACAGATTCCCCCCTTTAAAAAAAATTTCGTCCCCGAAATTTGCTAGGAAGACGAGAAAGAAAAGATGAAAGATAGAGAAATGATTGATCAGATCAGATCGAAATATTTATTCCGCATTCGGTTTACCAAATATGAATATCAACAATATGAGAACAAATTCATACAATTTTACACTAGATATTTGGGTCCACCGGTATACGGATATGCAAAGGCATTGATTAGTTCGAAGGGATAACTAATCGTTCGTAGAATGTATCGGATCCCAGAGAATAGATAGTGTGACGCCCCACCTCTATACCCACGCTAGCCAAGAACACTACGGAGTAATGCTGTCAACTAGCACGGAGAATAAGGCTACTGAGGAGCGACCATCCATGTAATTGCTTTGTGCGAGTACCGATATGCCAGATAAAATATAACAAGAGGAAATCCGACATACCGACGCAAACTCAAAGCTACTACATAGTGGCTATATAAAATCTTCTGAAAGAAACATAGAAACAAACATAACACAAATCAGTCACTGATAATTCATATCACAAAGGCGGAAATAGATATGAATATATAACTAACACATGAAAGTGTATATCAGAGTAGTAGTCAAGAAAGACCCACACTGTCACAAAAGAATAGTTACAAGAACTACACAAAAGAATAAGTATACATCATAGAGTCTATATCTCAAATGCGTACACCAAAATAAACTACTAATCTAAGTAGTTAGCCAAAAGTCAGAGGAATCAATCCCAAGTGATAAGTCAAGCCGAAGCACCTGTAACATCTCGGTCTGACCCGTGTATATTTAATAAGAAAATAATAAACGGATCAGTCTAGCTATAAATATCAGATGAGAAGATATAGAATAAGAGGTATGACTAAACGCACAATAATCACAATGCCAAGCTGTGATATATAAGTAATTGAAAATCAACAAGAGATTAATCAATATCACAAAAATCTACTCAAGGATCAAAAGAAATGTCATACTCTTTATTACGTTCACCAAACCATAAATATTGACGATTATATCAATATCAGTCACAAAAGTCAATGACGCACAAATTCACCAATGCACAAATATTGATAAAACTTATCAATGAAAATCACGAAAATTGGTGAAGCGCAAATTCTAGAAATCATCTCTAGAAATCCAGAAATCACCAAAGGGGGAAAGGCCTATCACAACAGGAGCAAAAAGCTCACCAACACGTGTATCACAAACGGAACGCTAATTCCATGGTTGCTAACCATCACAAATTGAGCCGAAGCTCCACAAACGGCCCGAAGACCATGGGTTGCTACCCCACCAATTTGAGTCGAAACTCCACAAAACGGGGTTTAGTCTCCCTCGCAGACAAAGAGACATCGCACATCGCTAGTCTAAATCACAAAAATGATCGTCATGATCATCACGAAGTGTCAATTACACTAAGCTAGTAAATATATAAATTTTGCTTCATGTCCCATAACCACTAGCTTAACTTAAATATTTACGAACAAATTGTAGATCACCACTAGAAAATTGTCACAAGAGATTCAATCGAACAAGTCCAAGAATTAACCGACGAAGTAAACCGCAATCGATTCATACCACTCGATTTACTAGGTCATTTAATTAGATTTCTCATACGAGTGAGGTAAAGGCTTGTGTATACTAATAGATTGGAAAACGGTTTAAGAAACGAGCTTTGTAATAAAATAGTGTTGAAATGTTTTGTTGAAAGAATTTTGATATTTACTATTAGTATTAAAAACCTTTATATTTTTAAAGTGACAAATCATAGAAATGATTGTAGAAACAATCAATCATCAAAATTCACATTCGAAGACGTGAATAAAATCCAAAGAAATCGATTACGGAATCCATCGAAATGGATATTCCCAAAAATCATGAAGAACATGTCGTCAAAGTCAATAATAAATGATAACACAAAAAGGGATCAACACGAATCGATTAAAGTTGGAAATTCAAGCTAAATAGGCAAATAGGCAAAAATTGGCATATTCAGACGTCTGAAAGGTATGATTCAAACGTCTGAATCTAGAAAATAAAATACTTTACAGGATAGAATTCAGACGTCTGAATCAACAAATTCAGACGTCTGGAAATGCTAAATTTTAGCCTATTTCCTTTCTGGTTCAATTCGAACGAATTCAGATGTGTGAAATATAGATTTAGACGTCTGAATACTGGGGAATAAAAATTTCCATTATAATATTCAGACGTCTGAATACTACGTTTCAGACGTCTGATTCAAAGGTTCAGGGCAATTCCCTGAACCTAGGCCAAAAATGGCCAAACGGATACCGGAAGTGATCGATCGAGCGACAACGACTAAGGATTTACGCCAAGCGACAACCCAGCCTTAACGGCTCTTCGATACGCCTCAAATATCAATGTCCAAATATCCATAAAAGGATTTTCATAGATTTTGATTTCAAAACATCAAAAATTGGAATATACACCAAATCAATCCAAACCAAAATCAATTGCACAAGAATAAGTGTTAGGAATTCATACCTAACAATCGAAGATAATTATAGACTAAGATGTGAGATAAAAATCTCATCTTTGAACCCAAACGATTGAAGAAGAAGCTTGAAAGCAAAGTAGAATCAACCACTCTTCAAATCCAACTCAAGAAGCTTGATTCTAAGCTTTAAAAGGAGAACATTCCCAAAGTTAGGTTTAGGAATTTCTGAAATTGATAAGAGAATGAGTTGGAGAAGAAGAAGAGAAGGCTTACCAATGGGTTCTTCTATTAGTTTGGAGCTAGAGTTTGATTTGCAAAAGAAAACTTGGGCTTGGAGTTTTAATTTCCTCTTCCACTCTCCATTGTTATAAAAGCTTGAGTATTAGGAAATGAGGAATGAACTAATGAAGAGGAGAAGGGGTTGGGACTGAATACATAAGTGGGGTTATTGGGCTCAGCCCAAACCAAAGCCCTAAGTAAAAAGTGGCTAAATTCCTCTAACTCCAAACATATCAAAGCTTATACTCAAAAAGATCGCAAACGGCGTTTTGAACTCAATGGAAGTGGTCCCGAGTCCTAATTCGACCGTATGCAAAAAGTAGCTTTTCGGACTAAATTCCGAGTATCGAAAAAATATTTAAACAAAATATTTAAATATAAAATCGATAAATATGCGGGTTGTTACAGACTCCCCTCCTTAAAGAAATTGCGTCCTCGCAATATTTAAGAAGAAAATATAAAATAACAACCATAAAAGCATATTCAACACAAAAGAAATTTGAAATAAAAGTTTCACCTTAAAGAGCACGGGAAAGTAAGTCCGGATGTGATCGCTTGATGAACTCTCTAGATTCCCAAGAACAATCCTTAGGAGTTGAAGACCATTGAACTTTCACAAGCGGAACATCTTTATTTCGAAGTCGTTTGACTTCCGAAGCAATAATACGAACAGGATGCTGCTCATAAGTTAAATTAGGCGAAACTTCAATCTCTTCCACAACACCGGGCTCAAGAATAGAATCGGAATCTCGAAGACATTTCCGTAATTGAGAAACATGAAACACGTCATGCATGGCGGAAAACTGAGCCGGTAATGATAGGCGATAAGCCATGGAACCAATACGTTCAGCGATAGGAAATGGCCCACGTATCGAGGCGCTAACTTTCCGATCGACTGAAACGTACAACACCTTTCATAGGTGAAACACGAATGAACACAAGATCTCCCACAGAAAATGCTAACTTCCTTCTCCGGTTATCGGCATAGGATTTTTGTCTACTCTGGGCTTCTTTCATCCTATGTCGAATAAGTTCAATCTTTTCAATGGAATCACGAATAAAATCTGGACCTAAAACCAGCTTCTCACCGGCCTCAAGCCAACAAGAAGGAGATCGGCATGGCCTTCCATAGAGTGCCTCGAAGGGTGCCATACCAATACTAGTTTGGAAGCAATTATTATAGGAAAATTCAACAAGAGGAATATGGTCTTCCCAGCTTCAACCGAAATCAAGCACACAAGCACAAAGAAGATCTTCAAGAGTTTGATTCACACGCTCGGTTTGTCCATCGGACTGGGGGTGATAAGCGGTGCTAAAATTAAGCTTCGTTCCTAAAGCTTTTTGAAGACTCTTCCAAAATCCACTAGTAAACAATGGATCACGATCACTAACTATAGAAGTAGGAACGCCATGTAATTTAACAATTTCTTTAACAAAGAGTTTGGCCAAAAGAGGAACGGTTATGTTAGACCGAACGGGAATAAAATGGGCAGATTTAGTAAGTCTATCAACAATCACCCATAAGCTATCATGACCCGAACGAGAACGGGGAAGACCATCTATAAAATCCATGGAAATTTGGTCCCACTTCCAAATTGGAATTTCTAAAGGTTGCAATAACCCACCGGGCCTTTGATGTTCGGCCTTAACGAGTTGGCAAGTCATGCAACGCCTAACGAAGTTAGCGATGTCAAGTTTCATTCCCTCCCAATAATAAAGTCGCTTCATATCCGCGTACATTTTACTACCACCGGGATGAATGGTAAATTTAGAACGATGGGAATCTTCTAAAATATCTTTTCGAAGATCACTAATATTTGGTACGATAAGTCTACTAAATCTCCGGATGCCGCCACGAGAATCGATATCAAAGTCTTTCAAACCTTCAATATCACCTCTATTCTTAATATTTTGGCCAAGAAGTGCCAAGTCGGGATCTAGCCTTTGAGCTTCAAGAATGCGGTCTAAAAGAGAAGGATGAGCCTCAAGGCTACATAAAACAAGAGATGAACATAAATCTGAAACACGGTCTCGAATTTCGCAACTGGATAAAATCTCGAGATCGTTCCATTCGGATATCATCGTAGAAATAACAGCTTGTTGTTTACGGCTAAGAGCATCAGCGACACGATTACCCTTACCGGGTGTATAAAGAATATCAAGATCATAAGGAGCAAGGAACTCGAGCGAACGTTGTTGATGTAAATTAAGTTCCTTTTGAGAAAATAAATACCTCAAAGACTTATGATCGGTATAAAGAACAAATTTCTCTCCTAAAAGATAATGACGCCAAATCTGAAGAGCAAAAACAATAGCCGCGAGTTCTAAATCATGAGTGGCATATCTAGTCTCGGTCGGCTTTAATTGCCTAGAAGCATAAGCAATAACACGTTCTTTTTGCATAAGAATGGCACCCAAACCAACGCGACTAGCATCGGTATAAACAACGAAATCTTGATTCCCCTCGGGAATAACAAGAATAGGAGCATTAGAAAGAAGTTCCTTTAGTTTCTGAAAAGAAGTTTCACATTTGTCCAACCAAATGTATTTAACACCTTTCTTCGTTAAGCTAGTGAGAGGCACGAAAATCTTAGAAAAGTCTTTGATAAAACGGCGGTAATAACCTGCCAATCCAAGGAAGCTATGGATCTCCGTCATACTCTCCGGTCTCTTCCAACTTTGTATCGCTTCAATCTTTGAAGGATCTACGGAAATTCCGGATTCGGAAATAATATAACCGAGAAACTTCACACTAGATTACCAAAAATGGCATTTAGAAAATTTTTGCTTTTAATTGGTTACTCCTAAGAGTTTCCAACACAATCCGAAGATGCTTTTCATGCTCCTCCTCGGTTTTTGAATACATAAGAATATCATCAATAAAGATGAGAACAAACCGGTCGAGGAAGTCTTTGAAAACTCTATTCATAAGGTCAACGAAATAAGCCGGAGCATTCGTTAGACCAAATGGCATAACAAGCCATTCATAGGATCCATAACGAGTACGGAACGATGTCAAAGGAATGTTATCCTCTGCAATACGATGCTGATGAAATCCAGTAGCTAAGTCTAATTGTGAAAAGACTCTAGCACCACTAAGTTGATCGAATAGATCATCAATCTGAGGTAAATGATATTTATTTTTGATAGTAAGATCATTAAGCTTGCGGTAGTCAACGCAAAGCCTAAGTGTACCATCGGATTTCTTCACAAAAATAGGCGAAGCTCCCCAAGGCGAGGAACTTGAGCGAATAAATTGCTTCATTTCCAAATCGGATAATTGTATGCGCATCTCCTCATTTTCTTTATTGGACATGCGATAAGGAGGACAAGTAATAGGTTGAGCTCCAGGGATAAGATTAATTCTGAACTCAATTACTCGCTTAGGTGGTAATCCTAAAACGGGCTCAAATATGTCGGAAAATTCACGAACAATGTGAATAAGAGAAATTATATCTTCCTCATCATCATTATCGTCATCACAAGGATTTAAAGAATATAAAGATGCAACCAAGCTGGAATCCGAATCTTTAAGATTAATAGAAATCTGCTGAACAGATTGAGGATGTCGAAGATGAATAGTTCGCTCAGGACATAGGATATGAGCTTCATAACGGTTAAGCCAATCCATTCCCAAAATCATCCCAAAGCCTAAGTAAAGCATGACATGCAAATCGGCTCGGAAAGAAAAATCACCCAAAATAATCTCGACATCACTACACAATAAACTGATTGTTGCGGATCCACCAACTGGATTCGCGATTCTCAAAGAAGTCATTAAAGCAACCACACTTAAAGAAAAAGTATCAATAAGTTCTTTTGATATAAAAGAATGGGATGCAACCGTATCAAAAAGAACTCGAACGGGTTGATCACGAAATATAATGGTGCCATCAAGGATAGAATGAGACATACCTTGATCACGAGATGTGTTGCCAGGGGCTTGAGCAACATTTAACTTTCCCTCCTTATTGCCCTGAAGCTTCGGGCATGAAGATATAACATGACCGGGACCTTTGCAGTAGCGACAAGAGAGAGACTTTGGACACTTGTTCGCGTAATGGTCCTTCGAACCACAATTATAGCATTCCCTACGACTAAAGGAAGAAGTCTTTGCCACAGGGGTTGCTTGCTTCCCTTTCTTATTGGGATAAGGGCCTTTGAATTTACCGGTCCACTTTTTGTTGTTGAAGTTTGGTTTGGAACCCACCACTTCAACATCACTTTCCCTATCCGCCTCTTCAAGACGAAGAGCGATATCAATGAGTTTGTGATTTCTCGGAATTTTTGGCAATATCAATTTAATAATCTACATTAAAAATTAAATTGATTTGACAAATATTGTTAATAATAAATTTGAATTGATTCAATAGTCTTCTTTTAAATAAATAATTAACTGATAATTTATCTTTTAAAAGCCAATTAAATTGTTTTCTATTTATAATATGTATATATATCTGTATATGTTGTAAATAGATAATCTTTGTTTTAAGTTTAATAAAGTAAAGACATGATTTCTAATTCTAATATTTTTGGTAAATTAGGAATTTGATTTTATTTAATATTGAATAAATAATCATTTGACTTTAAAAATACTCAAGATAAGTTTAATTTGTTTAAAAATAAATTCTAGCCTAGGTTTAAATTTAAATAAAAAGATTGTTTTGTTCTTTTTAATTTAGCTTTATAAAATAAGTAATTTATATTTTGAATAAATTGTTTCTTTTATAAATTATTTTGATTTAATAATGAGTTATATTAATAATGTAAATCTTTACAATGGACTTAAATAAATAGGAATTATTATTTTAAACTTATATACACATATTTTGGAAAGCTATAATTTAAAATAAAATCTTTCAACAATGTTTAAAAATTAAACAAAACTTTATACATATGAAACATAAGTGTAAAACCAAGTATAGGCTATAAAATAAGTCTGCATGCATAAACTTATGAAATTGTGAAATTAACATAAGGTTAAGAAACAATAAGTAACTAAAGTAATAAACCAAACAGATGACTAAAACAATTTTTATAATATGAATGTAAACTGTTGCAATGCAAAGTAAAGTTCAAAACATATGCTTGTAAGTATGAAACAAGACAAAATAATAAAAGCAATCAGGCAAGAATAAAGTATGAAAACATAAGTAGGCAAGTAAATTATGCATATCCTGTAAAATAAAGATGCAAGGCAAGAACAAAGTGTAAAGGGAATATATTATGTAACTTGTAAGTAATGTATGCAAGACAGGAATAAACAAAAATGTCTATGCATGAAGTATAAAAACAAAACAGGAAAGAAACTTATATAGGAAGTTACATGCTGTAGAATAGAAAATATCTTTAGACACAAAAATGAGGTTAGTGAAACATAAAGTACCATAGCATTAAATGCTTCCATTTCTCAGCACAAAAACTTGGTCAATTCGAAATATTGAAAATCATTTCAGTTTGTACAAGAATCCAGCCAAAGAAAAGAAGGAGATCATCTCAGCCTCCATATAAAAAATATCTCTGACCTAAAGTAAAGCTTGTCCCAGATAACACCTACCCCTTATACATAAACCTGTCTTCTTATATATATGCAATACTTTTGCGTTCAACTAAGCTAACCAGAAAAAAAAGAGTAAGCTTTTCCTTTCTTTTACAAACTGAAACAACAATCAAGCAAGATGATCAAGGTAGCAGTTTTCTAATCAGGAGTGCTCTGTCTATCTCCTCTTAAGTGGTGAGTAACTCATCTTCTTAAATTTTAAAAAAAAATATAAGTTTGTTGTTTATTTAAATCTCCGTGAATAGGATATATATGTATATATGATACTCTGAATATTGAAACTGGAAGTGTTACTTTAGTTTATTGATTGCTTAAGACCTCTGTTCGAGTTCCTCAATACAAATGTTTGATTTCAAAACAGTTTCGTCAAGATATAATTAATTGTGTGAGCTTAGTGTTAAGCCAATATAAGTTGTATATTCTAAACTAAAGATTTAAACATGTTTTAAGTTAAAACAGTTAGATCATAATCTCTGAAACTGATTTAATTTATATATTTTTTTAAGCATAGGTTGACCTGAGTTTTCTAAAACAAATTTAAAAAAAAAAAATATAGGTCACTGTAAAACTTAGGTTACTATTTCACTGATCCAATTCTTAGTGAAATCTGATCAGTGTGGTTGGGAAGATTGTTCAACCTGGTTTGTTCATTTGTTTTGCATCATTGATTGTACCTACTGTTCCATTTAACCAAAGCATTGCTTTCATGTATTGTCTGTGCACCGTGTAGCCACTGATCATATATGTGTGACTAGGTATACTTGTGTGTGGTCTTCATTTACATTGTGTAGTAGTTTGAGCATTGATCTTGTTGAATTGGTTATCTCACATGATTGGTTGAGCTGTCCGTGTTGCCACTCTAATCTGGTATGCCCTTTTTAAGTGCTCACTGACCTGAGATGTATATGGGTTAGACCACTTAACTTTGTTTAGCATGTCTCTGTTGTTTCCTTGATCTGGTATCTGCAGTGATTCTACCATTGACTGAGTTTGATTTGTATTTCATGTTAGCATTTTCTTCCCTCTGCCTGTACTCAGTGTGGGACTGAATTCCAAGCTTGTTGTGATGCTATGGCCTCTGTCTTGACAAATGTATGAGCCCGTTACACTGTTGTTTCCATGTTTTGTTTAATTAAGATGTTGGCATGTTAGTCTCGGGGAAACTCGAGATTTTACTCAGGGATTTGAAGTGTTTGGCCCGAGAGTTTTTATTGCCATCTCGGGGATGTGTGTGATTCAAACTTGAACTGTTCCCTGAAAAATCTGAAGTTGATATGTAACTCTAGATCAAGATTTAACTGAGTTTAACTAAAGTATTTAAGTTAATTCAAGTTAGCTTTGGATAACCTGGTTTTGGGATAAACATGTTTAAACTGCATTGTTTTAAACAACTTAGAGTTGATAAGTAAATTACGTGGTTTATGGATTGAATTTAAATCAAACTGTACCCGCTTCAGTTTTTTTTTACAATGTAAAAGTTGAAGCAAGTCTTAAACAGGTGTTTAAATCATAGATTTAAGTTGAATTCAAATAAACCTTTGAAGCCTAAATTTTAAAATGAAATTTAAAGCAAGGTTTAAACTAAGTTTAAATCAAGGAATTATAAAATCAAGTTTTATGTGAATGTTGAATTTAAATAAATTTCTTTGTTTCAAATTTAAATGATTAAAATAAGTTTGAATAAAGTATGTTAAAAATGATTTGATTTCAAGTAAGGTTTAAACTTACTTTATATGAATTCTTTTCTAAAAAGGATTTCTTTAACATTTAATGGAATGTTAATAAATTAGTATAACATAAAATTGTAAGTTAAATAATCAAATTTTTTTTAGCTTTAATTTAAAATAACTAAGTGATTTAGTAAATCTTTCCTTATATAAGTTTCTTATGTAAGAATGAATGTTCTTTACATTTAATTCAAGACTTATAAAGTAATTTTATTTAAGGTTAATCATTTTGAATCTTAAAATGAAACTTGAATGTAAATTCAAAGTGAAATGTTTTCAAATACATATGTTAATATTAATTTGGTCATTAATAAAGAAATAAATTATCTTAGAGATAATTAAAGTATTAAATGATTTAATTAATAAGATGATAAAGGAATGATTATTTATTAAATTTATAAATTAATGATTTAGATTAATTTATAATTACAAATTAATTAAGAAAGTAATTTAAGAAATGTTATTAGAAAATGAGAATAATTAACTAAGTATTATTAATAATTAATTAGTATGATAAATATTATTAATTAATTAGTTTAATTAATTAAGATAATCATTTGTAATTTGGTTAAGTGTAATTACTTGATGAAAGTAATTAAGAGATTAATTACTTATTGTAATTAATTATGATAATATGATTAGTTAAGTTAATTAATTTAGTTTAATTAATTTAAGAAATCATTTGATGATTTGATAAGTGTAATTACTTAAGTGTAATTAATGGAGATAATTACTTAGTGAAGTAATTAATGTTAATTACTGAATGTAATCAGTGAAAAATGATGTGTTAATAAAGTAATTTGGATAATTACTCTTGTAATTAATCAAGGGATTAATCGATGTAGATAATTATGGGATAATTAATTTATTAATATGAGTAATTAAGGGTAGTTAATTGCTGGTTGATATTAATCAAAGTGATTAATAAATTGTGTTTAATTAAAGATTAATCGCTTAATGTAATTAGGTTAAATAAAGTAATTAAATTTAAATCTGAATTGGAGATCATTAATTAATATAATTAATGATGAAATTGAGAATTGGTTAATTAAGAAATGATGAATAATGTGGTGATTAATTTATATAGTTAATTAAGGATAAATGTAAGTAATCATATTTAATTAATAAATGAAGTAATTAAATGTTAATTAATATAAATGGTTTAGGATAATTAATCTGTGAAATTAAATAAAGACTAATTATTTTTTGTAATTAGAAGATGATTAACTAAAGGTATTTAATCAAGATGCATATCTGGAGAATAATTGATTAATTTGATAAGCATGATTTATAGATAAAGAATTAATTTAATTTACTTTAAATTAGTTAGAGATAGAAGTAGTTAATTTAATTCATTTTAAATTAATTACAAATGGTATGATTATAAATCATTGCTTATGAATAATATTGATAGTCATTTGATGATTGTGAATTCAGATCTGACATGAATAATATCCATGTGATATGGTTGTTTGGTTTAAGTATGATGATATTTAATTATCTGTCTTGATGATATTATCTGTTTATGATAATGATGTGATTTTCTACTATGATATTATGAATTATCCATCTGTGTGTATATTGATGATATTGAATTAAATTGTTAAGACTAAATAGACAACTTGGCCTTAAAAGACACGTTTTAGATTTCGATGAGACCGGGATCGGTTTTCCACATTAGGAACATCCGAAAACCACATCGATTCCAAATTAACGAAAGGTCGTGAATCTGAAGTGAAGATGAAGATTCAGAATGCAAGGTTTATCGTCGTTGGCTCTGAGGGTGATTCCAAAATCAGTGTAACGAGATAATGCCTTCGGTTTCGTTCGAACCCGAAACGAACTTGTATGGATTGAATGCTTTCAACACATCGTCAGGTGGGCGATGAGCATTCTAAGAAAAGTATTCTCTAAAGGTAATCGTAACCTCAAGCCTCATCAACCGAGAATGGCTAAAACAGGGGAGGTGCAGCAAGGTTAGGTGGGTCATGCCCAAGCAGGACAAGGATATTCCCATGTCTAGTTGTCCCTTTATTTCGGCTTAGTGGGCAGTAGGGACGGCTATCTGCGGGGTTATCTTGTTCGGGACTGTTCAGTAAGGAATGGTTCCGGCCTTGTGTTGCAGGGGGTCGGGAGTGATCCTCGGTGCGTTGATCTAGGCCACGTACTGTGACGGGCGGTACCCCAGTAGCCCTGCCATTGTATGGAATCCATAATCCAATAAGTGTCAACGGTTTTGATTGTATTACCCACTTTTGTGGCTAGTAGCTGGAATTTAATAATGTAACAATTTCGGCTATTTTCTATTTACTTGAAAACCCTAGACCTATTATAATATCACAGAATTTCCTATCAAATGTTTTAGTTAGCGTAAGGTAAAAACTTTTCCATGTTTATGTGTGGGGAGTCTTACGTGATACCTTTTGTTTTCAAAAGGATTTTTAAAATTAAGCAACTTTAACCTGTTACTCATACCAGACCCATGTCTGACCCGGAGTTTTTTTTTTCATAAACTCTCGGGTACCCAAATTTTTACGGGTAGTCAAGGGATTCAGGTTAGCTTTGACGAATTCTGGAGGAGCAATGGAGCAGGAGGCTTCAGCGTAGTAGATATACATATAGTTCCGCTGTGTTGATATCTCTGTGTTGACTTGTGTATTGAGTTGTATAACTAGACCGGTGTTTATAACTGTCTAGTATGTGATCTATTGTCTGTATAACTCTGATTGATGTTGTATATTATGTAAATATTTATGTGATTATTATAGTTTATTCGTTCCGTTGTGAGATTCTGATGTTGTTGTTCTTTCTTCTCTATCTTTTCTATTTCCTCGCCCCTTTCTTTCTTCAAGATGAAGCGGTTTTCTGGGCATAGAAAGTCGGGTCGTCACAGTTGGTATTAGAGCGCTAGGTTGAGTGAATACCTAGGCTCTTAAGTGTTTTCTTCCTTAAGAGAGCGTATTTGTAATTTTAATATATATATATATATATATATATATATATTTCTACCTATTGTTGGGTTACCTGTTCGGGTTTTCCAATATAAGATATAAAGGTAGATAGGGTGGTGGTGTGTGTAACACGACTACCAATGGTTGGAGTTTGAATGTTTAAGGTTGGAGGTATAATTGTCGAGACTGTAGACCTAATACCGTCTCGAGTAAGCTTTGAGTGGTATAAGGATTTCATTGATCTCTGAAGGAAATCTGTTAAGATTCGGAGTTCATTTTTGAAGTGTAAGTTTGGATGAGCTAGAGTTTGGATCTGTCGGTTGGACAGAAGCCCGTCTTGATATCTGGATACATCAAAGTGTAGTAGCTGTGTGATGAGACACAGTGACCATGGATGTCTCCGAAGATGTTTCTTTGGGACAAGTTATGTAACGACCCGTATTTTACGTGTCGATAAATCGTAGAATTTGCAGGTCGTTAGTGTTGTTTGTGTTGTCTCTAGCTTGAGTCGTTTAGAAGTTAACCCGAATGCAAGTGATGAGTCGTGACCGACTCATAGAGGACCGACCTATAGGTGTTGCCGAGTTAGTAGGCTTAGCCGGGTTAAGAAATTCAACGACCTAAAAGTTAGGCGACTTAGTGATGGTGACCGACCTATAGTAAGTCGTAGACGACCTTAGGAACTGGCCGAGTTTAGTGTGGAGCGACCTAAGGTAGATAGGTCGGGAGAGCGACCTAAGGTAGATAGGTCGGTAGAGCGACCTATAGGAATGACCGACTTAAGGAGTGAACGGGTCATAGGAGTGTTTGATTTAGGAGCTAACGACCTAAAAGGTTGCCGAGTTAAGGTTTAGGCCTGTGGAACGACCTAAGGGGTTAGGTCGTATGGGAGATAAGTCGTGAACGACTTATGGTTTTGTTAGGTCGCTAGGCCGTAGCATAGTTAGGTCGTTTGGCATTGTTGAGTCGGCTAGGACTTAGGTCGGCACTAGGCTATGCCGTGTTCTTGTTAGGTCGGCAGCTAGTTAGGTCGTATGGCCCGTGTTGTTGTTATGTCGCTTGAGTTTTAAGTCGGCAGTGTGTTAGGTCGTTGGATGAGATGAGTCGTAGGTCGCGTGGTTGGTTGAGTCGACTTATAGTTAGGTCGGCCTTGGGTTCTTGAGTTGTTTAGGTCGTGAGTCAGTAGATTTAGGTCGGTCGAGGGATAAGGTCGTATGCGACCTAAGTTGGTTCTGAGCTAAGAGTTAGGTCGGCACGTTGGCTGAGTCGTCGTACGACTTAAGACTTAGGTGTGTTAGCGGCTGTGTAGTTAAGTCGTATAGGTCGGCAGCGACCTATGTTAGGTCGGAGTCTTTTAGGTCGGCAACGACCTAATAGCGAGCTCCGAGTTAAGAAGACGGCCGAGCTAAGGGGTTTTCCAGCCTATAAATAGAGGGGTTTGGCTCACTTTTTGGCACCGGATTTCGAAGCGACGAAGTGCTGCCATTTTGGAAACTCGACTACAGTATTTTCTTCACTTCTTTCTCTACTTCTATCAAGTGCTAACATCCATTGAAGATTGAAGATCAAGATCAAAGATCAAGAGCCAAAGTTGAAGATTTTCATCCGAAGAGGCTAGATTTCACCGTTTCAAGTGAAATTTCTCCGGATCAAGCCCAAGTCCTTGCTGTCCAGATCTGAAGTTGTTTGATTTTAGGTTGTTTTGGTGATTTGGTGAGTGGTAGTTATCTCTCACGCGGATCCAAAGGAGTATATTGGATTGGTGGCATGTTTGGGTGTTAAAGTTAGAGATTTCATGCATTTTTCTTAGATCTAAGTCTAGATCCATGGTTTTTGAAGATGTTTACTTATGCAAGTTTGTTTAATAAGCATTAGAGACAAAATCCCATGTTTTATAATTGATAGATCTATGCTAAAAACCATGATTTCACATATGTTGGACTTTTGCTCGTTTATTTACGAAATTCCCATTATAGTTGATATTGCTTAAATTGCTTAATAGATCTTGTTTGAATGATTGATTATTTGAATGTATGATTGATTTGATTGTTTCCAAGTTAGCTAGTAGTTGATTTGGAACAAGATGATGAAAGAGGATTCAAAAGCTATGGAAGAAGGCTCTTGAATGGTGAAAGCTGCTTAAGGCATATGTAGCGGATGTTGAAGCTCATATGTATAGATTGGATGATGTTGAGATGGGACTTTGCCATGATTTGATGAGGCAAACCATGTTGTTGAGTTGAGACTTTGCTTTGATGCGATGAAGCGAAGTATGATGTGAGTCTTGGCTTAATCCAAGCAGGGATCATTCCAAGCATGTTGATAACTTGAAGAGTAGTTCAAGTTGGTTGATAATGGATTGTTCAAGAGGTAGCTTGAGCTTGTATGAGGATAGTCGTCAAGAAGGATGGCTAGGAGGCTTGGATCTCGTCGTTGTTGAAGGTTCTAGCATGCTCAAAAGCAAGAGTACATGGGGCGCCCATAACGACTACAGGTAGGTAGTCGGGACACCCAAAAGACTACAGGTAGGTAGTTGAGTACTCTGGGCAAAGTAGATAAGTCCTAGGCACAAGGCAGTGTGCGGAGTTATGGTTAGAACCGGGGTTACCATTAGCCCTTGACAGATGGTCATTCAACTAACGGTGAAATCGAGGCAAGGATAACAGTGATAGCCAGAGTCATGGATGTTTGGTTGTATTATCATTCGGCTTCAAGAGCGGTGTTTTCTGGGTGCTTATCTGATCTTGGTTTAGGCCTTGGGGGTTTGTATTTGGGAAACATCGTCCTTGACTCGAGTGGTATTCGCTTTACCTTAATTGTCTATGTTGTTATGCTTGCTTCTCCTTAGTGTATGTCTGGGGCTATCACTGTAGAAAGAGGTGGAGTGGGATGGTTTGGTTCCTATTCCTTTTATCCTTTATACTCTTTTGGTATGCTTGATAGTTGATTTACTGCTCACTAAGACTTTGTCTGACTCAAGGTTTTATGTCTCCTCTTATTACCTTGGGCTGTTCATCCATGTTGGGATGGGCAGACTAGGTAGCAGGTGACAGGTGCTGTGCTAGGAGTTCTACGATGAAGATGACGAAGACGAGCAGGAGGCTTTGCATATTAGTTTTCTTACTATTTGTTCTGGGTATCCGCTGCTGTATTTGGTTGAGTGATTTGTAGTGAGGCTTTCATGTATGGATTTGAGTAGATGATTGTATAAAACTGCTGTGATGCTTATATGATGATGTTCTGTTCTATGGAGCTTCACTATATTATATTTCTCTATTGTATTTTATCCATGCGCTGTGAGTTGTACGATAGAGATTCTTTTGTTTTGTTTTACCCTGACTATCGTCCATGGCTGCCTGGCACGCCTTTCAGCGCATTATTTCCTTGTTTGGTGCGGGAGTCATGGGCGGTCGTCACATTTGGTATCAGAGCTTTGGTGAATCGATTTCAGCCAACGCTCGCTGACGTAACTACGTATGAGAGACGTAATTGTATTTTGATGGATGATTACTATATATAATATAGTAGCCTAGAAGGATTTGAACTCCTTATGCGGTTGTTTCTTAAGGTGTTCTAATCATTCTTATTACAGATACTAAGGATGAGTCGAAGTGAGAGACAAGCTGCGAGGGGTAGCCGTGATGCTAGGGAAGCTGTTGATTATGCTCCTATGTTTGAGGCCATGATGACTTCAATCATGAGGAGAATACCAGCTTCAGGATCATCTGTGGATGTGGGAGTTCAAGTCCAAGCTCCGAGACCGGTGGATTTTGCCAAGCTTTGCAAGGATTATACTTCTCTTGGAGGAAAAGTTTTCTTGGGGACGGAGTCGACTATTGAGGTGCAGAGATGGATTGATGCTTGCAAAAGGATCTTTGGTGACTTAGGGATTGAGGATGCAACTAAGAGAAAGCTTGCATCGAGACAGCTTCAGGGAAGAGCTGCTGATTGGTGGAATTCTATCACCATAGATACACCAGAAGAGGATATTACTTGGGAGCAGTTCCAAGTTAGATTTGAAGCCAAGTTCATCTCTACTGCTCAGAGGTCTGTTTTGTTCAAGAGATTTGTGGAGCTCAAACAAGGCGGAAGGCCTGTTCTGGAGTATATTTCTGAGTTCGAAGCTTTGTCTAAGTATGCCAGATCATATATTGATTCTCCCTACCAGAAGAATGAGAAGTTTGTGACTGGTCTGGATGCTTATCTTGGGAGGCAGTTAGTGGATCATTTGGACGATCCATTTGAGAAGCTTGTGGAGAAAGCCCTTAGGCATGAGAGTTTGTTTCCTAAGGAAAGTTCTGTTGTTGCTGTAACCAGGGAAGGATCTAAACCACACCAGAATGGCAATAAGAGGAGGAAGCAGCAGCAACAGAAGGGTAAGGATGGCCAGAAGAAGCCGAAGAGCGAAATGACTTGCTATAACTGCCAGCAGAAGGGCCATCTTTACAAAGATTGTAAGAATCCCAAAGTGCTGGGAAAGTGTTACAACTGTGATAAGCTGGGACATATCAAGAAGGATTGTCCAGAACCGAGGAAAGATAGGCAGGTTGTGCAAGCCTATGCTTTGGGGGCTGTTCCATCGTCTTCGAAAGCTCCTACTGCTGAAGAGAAGGGGAAGAGTGTGGTTGTTCAAGGTACTCTTTCTATTTGTGGTGTTCCAGTTAGAGTGTTGTTTGATACTGGAGCGTCGCATTCTTTTGTTTGTGATGATTTGGTAAGCCGGTTAGGTATGAAACCGGATATTGTTGATAGGCCATTGGTTGTGACTAATCCGGTAGGGGGTTCGTCATGTTTGTGTATGATATGCCGTGGTCTAGTTGTGTCGAGTCATGATTGCTCGTTTGTTTGTGATTGCTTTGTTCTGAACTTTGCGGGGTTCGGAATTATTTTGGGTATGGACTGGCTTAGGAAGTATGCGGCAAGGATTGATTGTGAGAGGCTTGAGGTGACAGTCGGGAATGTGGAAGGGCGAAAGGTTGTGATACGATGTAAGCATGAGGAAGGCGTCTTCATGAGCTTCATGTATTCGCTAGTTGTTCCACGGGATGGACTGTCATCGGTGCCTATTGTGAATGAGTTTGAGAATGTCTTTGAGGAAGTCAAAGGGTTGCCGCCGCATAGGGAGATCGAATTTCGTATCGATCTAGTTGAGGGAGCCAGACCTGTTGTGATGCCTCTTAGGCGGATGGCACCGAGGGAGCAGCAAGAGCTGAAGGTGCAAGTTGATGACCTTTTGCAGAAAGGATTCATTCGGAGAAGTGTGTCCGAATGGGGTGCGCCAGTTGTGTTCGCAACCAAAGCGGATGGATCGTTGAGGTTGTGTGTGGATTATCGTGAGCTGAATAAGGTGACTAAGAAGAACAAGTATCCATTGCCGAGAATAGATGACTTGTTTGATCAGCTTCACGAGGCTAAGGTGTTTTCTCAGATGGATTTGGCAACGGGATTTCACCAGTTGAGAGTGGCGAAGAATAGTGTGCCGAAGACTGCTTTCAGGACACCATCCGGGTTTTATGAGTGGCTGGTAATGCCGTTTGGGTTGACTAACGCGCCAGCATATTTTGTGGATCTTATGAATAGAGTGTTCAGAGATCAGTTGAATAAGTTCGTGCTTGTGTTCGTGGATGATATTTTGGTTTATTCCAGAACTGAGGAAGAGCACAAGACGCACTTGAGGATTGTTTTAGGAATCTTACGGAAACATCAGCTGAAGGCTAAGTTTTCGAAGTGTCACTTCTGGAAGAATGAAGTGAGGTTCTTAGGTCATGTTATTTCTGGAAATGGAATAGCAGTTGATCCCGCTAAGGTGGCAGCGATCCAGGATTGGGTTAGGCCTAAGAATGCATCTGATGTGAGAAGTTTTCTTGGATTAGCAGGATATTATCGTCGGTTTATCAAAGACTTTTCCAAGATAGCTGCACCGTTGACAGGATTGACGAAGAAGAATCAAGTGTTCAGATGGAATGATAAGTGTGAACAAGCTTTCGTAATCCTGAAAGAGCGACTGACGAGTGCTCCTGTTTTGACTATTCCAAGTGGGAATGATGAGATGGTGGTTTACACCGATGCATGTGGCACTGGACTAGGAGCGGTGCTAATGCAGAAGCATAAAGTTGTTGCGTATGCTAGTCGACAACTAAAGCCGCATGAAAGGAATTATCCGACTCATGATTTGGAGTTAGCGGCGATTGTGTTTGCTTTGAAGATGTGGAGACACTATCTATTGGGAGTTAGATTCGAGCTGTTTACAGATCATAAGTCGTTGAAGTATCTGTTCTCCCAAAAGGATTTAAATCTTCGACAGCAACGATGGCTAGAGTTCCTAGCATCTTATGATTTTGGTATAGCCTATACTCCAGGAAAAGGTAACGTAGTGGCAGATGCGTTAAGTCGAAGACATGCAGGATTGGGAGCCATGTTTTCGGAATGGAAGAGTCTTGAGTATTTGGCTGGATTTGATTTCAGGCCTAGATGCGAATTGGAACCTGAGATGTTGGCAAACTTATCAATAAGGCCTACTCTTGTGGAAAGAATTGGCGAGGGTCAAAAGCAAGACGATAAGCTTGTCAAGGTTATCCGAGATTTGGAATCTGGATTGGACCCAGAGAAGAATAAAGGATTTGAAGTCGATCGAGAGGGTTGGCTTCGAAAGCAAGGGCGACTAGTTGTTCCCGATGTAGATGGATTGAGAGATGAAGTTCTGAGGGAGAGTCATCACTCGAAGTTGACAATTCATCCAGGTGGAAATAAGATGTATCGGGATATGAAGAGAACCTACTACTGGGAAGGTATGAAGAAGGATGTTGGAAATTTTATTTCCAAGTGTATGAATTGCCAGTTGGTGAAAGCTGAGCAGAAGAAGCCCAGTGGATTGCTTCAGCCATTAGAGGTTCCTACATGGAAGTGGGAGCAGGTGTCGATGGATTTTATCGATGGTCTACCTAGGACAAGAGCGGGAAATGAAGGGATTTGGGTCATCGTAGATCGTTTGACCAAGAGTGCAAGATTCATTCCTGTTCGATCGACTAGGACTGCATCGAAGTTGGCTGAGTTGTATGTTAAGTGGATAGTTCGTTTCCATGGTGTTCCGAAGAGTATAGTGAGCGATCGAGACCCATTGTTCACTAGTAGATTTTGGAAGAGCTTCCAGGAAGTTTTGGGAACCGAGTTGTGTTTGAGTACAGCTTATCACCCTCAAACAGATGGTCAGACTGAGAGAGTCAACCGAGTTTTGGAAGATCTTCTTAGAGCATGTGTTTTGGACTTCGGAGGATCATGGGAAGATCACCTTCATTTGGTGGAGTTTGCTTATAATAACAGTTATCAGTCGAGTATTGGTATGGCACCATATGAGGCATTATATGGAAGACCGTGTAACTCTCCGACATGTTGGTTGGAAACTGGAGAAAAGCTGATACTTGGGCCAGAGATGATTCGACAGACTTCAGATTGTATAGAGATCATTCGGCAACGAATGAAGGCAGCCCAAGATCGTCAGAAAAGTTATGCAGATAATCGTCGAAAGGATTTGGAATTCGACGTGGGTGATAGGGTTTTTGTGAAGATTTCTCCATTGAAGAATGTTATTAGATTCGGGAACAAAGGAAAGTTAACTCCGAGATTTGTTGGACCATTCCCGATTATCAAGCGAATTGGAAAACTCGCTTATAGATTGGAGTTACCGGAGAAGATGGTGGGTGTGCACAATGTTTTTCATGTATCCTATCTACGGAAGTATGTGCACGACCCAACTACGGTGGTTTTTGCTGATAGCTGTGAAGACTTAGAGGTTGATCCCATGGTTACGAGACCTCGTAAGCCGCTTCGTATTGTTGAAACCGATACGAAACAGCTTAGGAGGAAGACGATTACGTTGCTCAAGGTACAATGGAGTGATGATGTTAACGACTGTACATGGGAGGAGGAAGAGAGGATGAAGGCAGCTCATCCCGGACTCTTCGAGGTATGGCCCTAAAGTGTCGTGACATCTCATGAATTTGTAGCTTGTTCTAAGCCATAGAATTCTGCATGCTAGGCTAGAATTGGTTGCATGGTTTGTTGATTGCTTTGGATGGTAGGCATGCGGAATATCTTTGATTGTTGTTGTTTGTTTGGAATTTCGGGGGCGAAATTCCTAAGGGGGAGAGAATGTAACGACCCGTATTTTACGTGTCGATAAATCGTAGAATTTGCAGGTCGTTAGTGTTGTTTGTGTTGTCTCTAGCTTGAGTCGTTTAGAAGTTAACCCGAATGCAAGTGATGAGTCGTGACCGACTCATAGAGGACCGACCTATAGGTGTTGCCGAGTTAGTAGGCTTAGCCGGGTTAAGAAATTCAACGACCTAAAAGTTAGGCGACTTAGTGATGGTGACCGACCTATAGTAAGTCGTAGACGACCTTAGGAACTGGCCGAGTTTAGTGTGGAGCGACCTAAGGTAGATAGGTCGGGAGAGCGACCTAAGGTAGATAGGTCGGTAGAGCGACCTATAGGAATGACCGACTTAAGGAGTGAACGGGTCATAGGAGTGTTTGATTTAGGAGCTAACGACCTAAAAGGTTGCCGAGTTAAGGTTTAGGCCTGTGGAACGACCTAAGGGGTTAGGTCGTATGGGAGATAAGTCGTGAACGACTTATGGTTTTGTTAGGTCGCTAGGCCGTAGCATAGTTAGGTCGTTTGGCATTGTTGAGTCGGCTAGGACTTAGGTCGGCACTAGGCTATGCCGTGTTCTTGTTAGGTCGGCAGCTAGTTAGGTCGTATGGCCCGTGTTGTTGTTATGTCGCTTGAGTTTTAAGTCGGCAGTGTGTTAGGTCGTTGGATGAGATGAGTCGTAGGTCGCGTGGTTGGTTGAGTCGACTTATAGTTAGGTCGGCCTTGGGTTCTTGAGTTGTTTAGGTCGTGAGTCAGTAGATTTAGGTCGGTCGAGGGATAAGGTCGTATGCGACCTAAGTTGGTTCTGAGCTAAGAGTTAGGTCGGCACGTTGGCTGAGTCGTCGTACGACTTAAGACTTAGGTGTGTTAGCGGCTGTGTAGTTAAGTCGTATAGGTCGGCAGCGACCTATGTTAGGTCGGAGTCTTTTAGGTCGGCAACGACCTAATAGCGAGCTCCGAGTTAAGAAGACGGCCGAGCTAAGGGGTTTTCCAGCCTATAAATAGAGGGGTTTGGCTCACTTTTTGGCACCGGATTTCGAAGCGACGAAGTGCTGCCATTTTGGAAACTCGACTACAGTATTTTCTTCACTTCTTTCTCTACTTCTATCAAGTGCTAACATCCATTGAAGATTGAAGATCAAGATCAAAGATCAAGAGCCAAAGTTGAAGATTTTCATCCGAAGAGGCTAGATTTCACCGTTTCAAGTGAAATTTCTCCGGATCAAGCCCAAGTCCTTGCTGTCCAGATCTGAAGTTGTTTGATTTTAGGTTGTTTTGGTGATTTGGTGAGTGGTAGTTATCTCTCACGCGGATCCAAAGGAGTATATTGGATTGGTGGCATGTTTGGGTGTTAAAGTTAGAGATTTCATGCATTTTTCTTAGATCTAAGTCTAGATCCATGGTTTTTGAAGATGTTTACTTATGCAAGTTTGTTTAATAAGCATTAGAGACAAAATCCCATGTTTTATAATTGATAGATCTATGCTAAAAACCATGATTTCACATATGTTGGACTTTTGCTCGTTTATTTACGAAATTCCCATTATAGTTGATATTGCTTAAATTGCTTAATAGATCTTGTTTGAATGATTGATTATTTGAATGTATGATTGATTTGATTGTTTCCAAGTTAGCTAGTAGTTGATTTGGAACAAGATGATGAAAGAGGATTCAAAAGCTATGGAAGAAGGCTCTTGAATGGTGAAAGCTGCTTAAGGCATATGTAGCGGATGTTGAAGCTCATATGTATAGATTGGATGATGTTGAGATGGGACTTTGCCATGATTTGATGAGGCAAACCATGTTGTTGAGTTGAGACTTTGCTTTGATGCGATGAAGCGAAGTATGATGTGAGTCTTGGCTTAATCCAAGCAGGGATCATTCCAAGCATGTTGATAACTTGAAGAGTAGTTCAAGTTGGTTGATAATGGATTGTTCAAGAGGTAGCTTGAGCTTGTATGAGGATAGTCGTCAAGAAGGATGGCTAGGAGGCTTGGATCTCGTCGTTGTTGAAGGTTCTAGCATGCTCAAAAGCAAGAGTACATGGGGCGCCCATAACGACTACAGGTAGGTAGTCGGGACACCCAAAAGACTACAGGTAGGTAGTTGAGTACTCTGGGCAAAGTAGATAAGTCCTAGGCACAAGGCAGTGTGCGGAGTTATGGTTAGAACCGGGGTTACCATTAGCCCTTGACAGATGGTCATTCAACTAACGGTGAAATCGAGGCAAGGATAACAGTGATAGCCAGAGTCATGGATGTTTGGTTGTATTATCATTCGGCTTCAAGAGCGGTGTTTTCTGGGTGCTTATCTGATCTTGGTTTAGGCCTTGGGGGTTTGTATTTGGGAAACATCGTCCTTGACTCGAGTGGTATTCGCTTTACCTTAATTGTCTATGTTGTTATGCTTGCTTCTCCTTAGTGTATGTCTGGGGCTATCACTGTAGAAAGAGGTGGAGTGGGATGGTTTGGTTCCTATTCCTTTTATCCTTTATACTCTTTTGGTATGCTTGATAGTTGATTTACTGCTCACTAAGACTTTGTCTGACTCAAGGTTTTATGTCTCCTCTTATTACCTTGGGCTGTTCATCCATGTTGGGATGGGCAGACTAGGTAGCAGGTGACAGGTGCTGTGCTAGGAGTTCTACGATGAAGATGACGAAGACGAGCAGGAGGCTTTGCATATTAGTTTTCTTACTATTTGTTCTGGGTATCCGCTGCTGTATTTGGTTGAGTGATTTGTAGTGAGGCTTTCATGTATGGATTTGAGTAGATGATTGTATAAAACTGCTGTGATGCTTATATGATGATGTTCTGTTCTATGGAGCTTCACTATATTATATTTCTCTATTGTATTTTATCCATGCGCTGTGAGTTGTACGATAGAGATTCTTTTGTTTTGTTTTACCCTGACTATCGTCCATGGCTGCCTGGCACGCCTTTCAGCGCATTATTTCCTTGTTTGGTGCGGGAGTCATGGGCGGTCGTCACAAGTTAAGGAAGAGTGTCTGTTTCGATTGTGGCTGTGTTCAGTTGGGAGTTTATGTTTGGTTGGAGTCCGAGTTTCTCGAAGAGCTCTGGATTAGGAATTTCTTGGCATTGGTGTATTGGCAAGGAAGTTTTTGACTTCAACGTCAGCAGTGAAGTTCAGAAGCAGCAGAAGGGTTCCATTTCTTCGATGGATTGGCCACATAGGTATAAGCTGTTATGATTAGTAGAGAGAGCAGTATTTTCGAATTAGGCTGGATCGATCGCAAAAGTGACTTGCGATGGTTTGATTATTCTCTTGTGAATTTTTCTGGATGTCTTCAGGAAGTCAGAGTTTGGTCAGCATCTGAAGATTGAATTTGGTATCGATGGGATTTCAGAAGTAATACCGATGGTTCAGCTTAGTAATAGGATGATTTTTGAGTTTGGGGGAAACAGCTTGGATTTTGAAGGAACTTCTGAGTTTTATTTTTGGATATGTGAACTTTATTGTTGGGGTGTGTTGTCCAATCTGTGTTCGACTTCATCATTTTCATCTGTTCACTCAGAGTTGCGCAGTGGAAGCATGGTGGTAGCTGTTTTGGTTTGGAAGCAATTGGACGTTGCAGTGTTTGGATTGGAGAATTCTACAGAAAATTTTTCAGGATCGGAGGCCAGTTTGGAGTGCACCTGTTTAATCTTTTCCGGATAAGAGAAGTGAGTTCTGTTTTCTGATTTGGAATAGAGTTTGTGTTCTGAGTTTTGGTTGATCTTGAAAAATTATTTGTTGGATTATTTTTGGACCAGTTTATTTCTAGGACATCAGCAAAAGTTGAGCTGATTAGTAAGGATGAGGGAAGCCCAGGATCGTCCGAAGGGTTTTATGGATAAGAGACGGAGGAACTTGGATTCCGAAGTCAGGAATTTGATTTTGGATAAGTGTGTGGTCTTCAGGATTGGATTGTCAGTTTGGATAACTGGAATTTGTTGTGATTCACATATCTCTGAGGGAGTACGTGTAAGATTTATTTCTGATTGTTGAACCAGCAGTTCGGGAAGTTTTAGTTGTTGATTCAGACGTGTCTGTAGTCTGATATCCTGTCTTGTTTTATAGATCTAGATGAGTAGAAGTTCTGTAACTTAGTGGTATTGTTTGTTTGGATCTTGTGGAGCGAGTGTCCCGGTATTTATACTTGGGGAAACTTGAGAAAATTCTATCTAGAATTCTGTCTAGATAGTTAAATTTGTTTGATTGGATGAATTCTATGGTTGTTAGCTCATAATTGAAATATGCTTGGGTTTTAAAATTAAATCTTTAACTAGATTATTAAATTACCTTTGTTTTAAATTTCGGGGACGAAATTCTTTGAAGGAGGGAGGAATGTGATATCCCGGAATTTTTGGCAATATCAATTTAATAATCTACATTAAAAATTAAATTGATTTGACAAATATTGTTAATAATAAAGTTGAATTGATTCAATAATCTTCTTTTAAATAAATAATTAACTGATAATTTATCTTTTAAAAGCCAATTAAATTGTTTTCTATTTATAATATATATATGTATATATATATATATCTGTATATGTTGTAAATAGATAATCTTTGTTTTAAGTTTAATAAAGTAAAGGCATGATTTCTAATTCTAATATTTTTGGTAAATTAGGAATTTGATTTTATTTAATATTGAATAAATAATCATTTGACTTTAAAAATACTCAAGATAAGTTTAATTTGTTTAAAAATAAATTCTAGCCTAGGTTTAAATTTAAATAAAAAGATTGTTTTGTTCTTTTTAATTTAGCTTTATAAAATAAGTAATTTATATTTTGAAGAAATTGTTTCTTTTATAAATTATTTTGATTTAATAATGAGTTATATTAATAATGTAAATCTTTACAATGGACTTAAATAAATAGGAATTATTATTCTAAACTTATATACACATATTTTGGAAAGCTATAATTTAAAATAAAATCTTTCAACAATGTTTAAAAATTACACAAAACTTTATACATATGAAACATAAGTGTAAAACCAAGTATAGGCTATAAAATAAGTCTGCATGCATAAACTTATGAAATTGTGAAATTAACATAAGGTTAAGAAACAATAAGTAACTAAAGTAATAAACCAAACAGATGACTAAAACAATTTTTATAATATGAATGTAAACTGTTGCAATGCAAAGTAAAGTTCAAAAATATGCTTGTAAGTATGAAACAAGACAAAATAATAAAAGCAATCAGGCAAGAATAAAGTATGAAAACATAAGTAGGCAAGTAAATTATGCATATCTTGTAAAATAAAGATGCAAGGCAAGAACAAAGTGTAAAGGGAATATATTATGTAACTTGTAAGTAATGTATGCAAGACAGGAATAAACAAAAATGTCAATGCATGAAGTATAAAAACAAAACAGGGAAGAAACTTATATAGGAAGTTACATGCTGCAGAATAGAAAATATCTTTAGACACAAAAATGAGGTTAGTGAAACATAAAGTACCATAGCATTAAATGCTTCCATTTCTCAGCACAAAAACTTGGTCAATTCGAAATATTGAAAATCATTTCAGTTTGTACAAGAATCCAGCCAAAGCAAAGAAGGAGATCATCTCAGCCTCCATATAAAAAATATCTCTGACCTAAAGTAAAGCTTGTCCCAGATAACACCTACCCCTTATACATAAACCTGTCTTATTATATATGCAATACTTTTGCGTTCAACTAAGCTAACCAGAAAAAAAAAGTAAGCTTTTCCTTTCTTTTACAAACTGAAACAACAATCAAGCAAGATGATCAAGGTAGCAGTTTTCTAATCAGGGGTGCTCTGTCTATCTCCTCTTAAGTGGTGAGTAACTCATCTTCTTAAATTTAAAAAAATAATATAAGTTTGTTGTTTATTTAAATCTCTGTGAATAGGATATATATGTATATATGATACTCTGAATATTGAAACTGGAAGTGTTACTTCAGTTTATTGATTTCTTAAGACCTCTGTTCGAGTTCCTCAATACAAATGTTTGATTTCAAAACAGTTTCCTCAAGATATAATTAATTGTGTGAGCTTAGTGTTAACCCAATATAAGTTGTATATTCTAAACGAAAGATTTAAACATGTTTTAAGTTAAAACAGTTAGATCATAATCTCTGAAACTGATTTAATTTATATTATTTTTTTAAGCACAGGTTGACCTGAGTTTTCTAAAATAATTTTTAAAAAAATAAATAAATACAGGTCACTGTAAAACTTAGGTTACTATTTCACTGATCCAATTCTTAGTGAAATCTGATCAGTGTGGTTGGGAAGATTGTTCAACCTGGTTTGTTCATTTGTTTTGCATCATTGATTGTACCTACTGTTCCATTTAACCAAAGCATTGCTTTCATGTATTGTCTGTGCACTGTGTAGCCATTTATCATATATGTGTGACTGGGTATACTTGTGTGTGGTCTTCATTTACATTGTGTAGTAGTTTGAGCATTGATCTTGTTGAATTGGTTATCTCACATGATTGGTTGAGCTGTCCCTGTTGCCACTCTAATCTGGTATGCCCTTTTTAAGTGCTCACTAACCTGAGATGTATATGGGCTAGACCACTTAACTTTGTTTAGCATGTCTCTGTTGTTTCCCTGATCTGGTATCTGCAGTGATTCTACCATTGACTGAGTTTGATTTGTATTTCATGTTAGCATTTTCTTCCCTCTGCCTGTACTCAGTGTGGGACTGAATTCCAAGCTTGTTGTGATGCTATGGCCTCTTTCTTGACAAATGTATGAGCCTGTTACACTGCTGTTTCATTGTTTAATTGAGATGTTGGCATGTTAGTCTCGGGGAAACTCGAGATTTTACTCAGGGATTTGAAGTGTTTGGCCCGAGTGTTTTTGTTGCCATCTCGAGGATGTGTGTGGTTCAAACTTGGACTGTTCCCTGAAAAATCTGAAGTTGATATGTAACTCTAGATCAAGATTTAACTGAGTTTAACTAAAGTATTTAAGTGAATTCAAGTTAGCTTTGGATAACCTGGTTTTGGGATAAACATGTTTAAACTGCATTGTTTTAAACAACTTAGAGTTGATAAGTAAATTACGTGGTTTATGGATTGAATTTAAATCAAACTGTACTTGCTTCAGTTTTTTTTTACAATGTAAAAGTTGAAGCAAGTCTTAAACAGGTGTTTAAATCACATATTTAAGTTGAATTCAAATAAACCTTTGAAGCCTAAATTTTAAAATGAAATTTAAAGCAAGGTTTAAACTAAGTTTAAATCAAGGAATTATAAAATCAAGTTTTATGTGAATGTTGAATTTGAATAAATTTCTTTGTTTCAAATTTAAATGATTAAAATAAGTTTGAATAAAGTATGTTTAAAATGATTTGATTTCAAGTAAGGTTTAAACTTACTTTATATGAATTCTTTTATAAAAAGGATTTCTTTAACTTTTAATGGAAAGTTAATAAATTAGTATAACATAAAATTGTAAGTTAAATAATCAAATTATTTTTTTTAGCTTCAATTTAAAATAATTAAGTGATTTAGTAAATCTTTCCTTATATAAGTTTCTTATGTATGAATGAATGTTCTTTACATTTAATTCAAGACTTATAAAGTAATTTTGTTTAAGGTTAATTATTTTGAATCTTAAAATGAAACTTGAATGTAAATTCAAAGTGAAATGTTTTCAAATACATATGTTAATATTAATTTGATCATTAATAAAGAAATAAATTATCTTAGAGATAATTAAGGTATTAGATGATTTAATTAATAAGATGATAAAGGAATGATTATTTATTAAATTTATAAATTAATGATTTAGATTAATTTATAATTAGAAATTAATTAAGAATGTAATTTAAGAAATGTTATTAGAAAATGAGAATAATTAACTAAGTATTATTAATAATTAATTAGTATGATAAATATTATTAATTAATTAGTTTAATTAATTAAGATAATCATTTGTAATTTGGTTAAGTGTAATTACTTGATGAAAGTAATTAAGAGATTAATTACTTATTGTAATTAATTATGATAATATGATTAGTTAAGTTAATTAATTTAGTTTAATTAATTTAAGAAATCATTTGATGATTTGATAAGTGTAATTACTTAAGTGTAATTAATGGAGATAATTACTTAGTGAAGTAATTAATGTTAATTACTGAATGTAATCAGTGAAAAATGATGTGTTAATAAAGTAATTTGGAAATTACTCTTTTAATTAATCAAGGGATTAATCGATGTAGATAATTATGGGATAATTAATTTATTAATATGAGTAATTAAGGGTAGTTAATTGCTGGTTGATATTAATCAAAATGATTAATAAATTGTGTTTAATTAAAGATTAATCGCTTAATGTAATTAGGTTAAATAAAGTAATTAAATTTAAATCTGAATTGGAGATCATTAATTAATATAATTAATGATGAAATTGAGAATTGGTTAATTAAGAAATGATGAATAATGCGATGATTAATTTATATAGTTAATTAAGGATAAATGTAAGTAATCATATTTAATTAATAAATGAAGTAATTAAATGTTAATTACTATAAATGATTTAGGATAATTAATCTGTGAAATTAAATAAAGACTAATTACTTTTTGTAATTAGAAGATGATTAACTAAAGGTATTTAATCAAGATGCATATCTGGAGAATAATTGATTAATTTGATAAGCATGATTTATAGATAAAGAATTAATTTAATTTACTTTAAATTAGTTAGAGATAGAAGTAGTTGATTTAATTCATTTTAAATTAATTACAAATGGTATGATTATAAATCATTGCTTATGAATAATATTGATAGTTCATTTGATGATTGTGAATTCAGATCTGACATGAATAATATCCATGTGATATGGTTGTTTGGTTTAAGTATGATGATATTTAATTATCTGTCTTGATGATAATATTGATTATCTGTTTATGACAATGATGTGATTTTATACTATGATATTATGAATTATACATCTGTGTGTATATTGATGATATTGAATTAAACTGTTAAGACTAAATAGACAACTTGGCCTTAAAAGACATGTTTTGGATTTCGATGAGACCGGGATCGGTTTTCCACATTAGGAACATCCAAATACCACATCGATTCCAAATTAACGAAAGGTCGTGAATCTGAAGTGAAGATGAAGATTCAGAATGCAAGGGTTATCGTCGTTGACTCTGAGGGTGATTCCAAAATGAGTGTAACGAGATAATGCCTTCGGTTTCGTTCGAACCCGGAACGAACTTGTATGGATTGAATGCTTTCAACACATCGTCAGGTGGGCGATGAGCATTCTAAGAAAAGTATTCTCTAAAGGTAATCGTAACCTCAAGCCTCATCAACCGGGAATGGCTAAAACAGGGGAGGTGCAGCAAGGTTAGGTGGGTCATGCCCAAGCAGGACAAGGATATTCCCCTGTCTAGATGTCCCTTTATTTCGGCTTAGTGGGCAGTAGCGACGACTATCTGTGGGGTTATCTTGTTCGGGACTGTTCAGTAAGGAATGGTTCCGGCCTTGTGTTGCAGGGGTCGGGAGTGATCCTCGGTACGTTGATCTAGGCCACGTACTGTGACGAGCGGTACCCCAGTAGCCCTGCCATTGTATGGTATCCACAATCCAATAAGTGCCAACGGTTTTGATTGTATTACCCACTTTTGTGGCTAGTAGCTGGAATTTAATAATGTAACAATTTCTGCTATTTTCTATTTACTTGAAAACCCTAGACCTATTATAATATCACATAATTTCCTATCAAATGTTTTGGTTAGCGTAAGGTAAAAACTTTTCCATGTTTATGCGTGGGGAGTCTTACGTGATACCTTTTGTTTTCAAAAGGATTTTTAAAATTAAGCAACTTTAACCTGTTACTCATACCAGACCCATGTCTGACCCGGAGTTTATTTTTGTTTTTCATAAACTCTCGGTACCCAAATTTTTACGGGTAGTTAAGGGATTCAGGTTAGCTTTGACGAATTCTGGAGGAGCAATGGAGCAGGAGGCTTCAGCGTAGTAGATATATATATAGTTCCGCTGTGTTGATATCTCTATGTTGACTTGTGTATTGAGTTGTATAACTAGATCGGTGTTTATAACTGTCTAGTATGTGATCTATTGTCTGTATAACTCTGATTGATGTTGTATATTATGTAAATATTTATATGATTATTATAATTTATTCGTTCCGCTGTGAGATTCTGATGTTGTTGTTCTTTCTTCTCTATCTTTTCTATTTTCTCACCCCTTTCTTTCTTCAAGACGAAGCGGTTTTCTGGGCATAGAAAGTCGGGTCGTCACAGAGTTGGTCGAAAGAAACTTCTAATTTTAGAAGTAATGGCTTCTTGAGATTTTTGTTTAAGCCATAAACAAATCTTTGGTTCTTCTTCTATGGGGTGTTGATATATTTAACCCCGTATTTAGAGAGAGATTCAAAAGACGCGACATAATCTTCCACGGAAGATTCACCTTGAACAAGGTCAATAAAACGGCGAGCCAAAGTCACCTTCTCAGCCTCTGGTACGAATTTTAACTCGAAGCGCTCTCGGAATTTCTCCTAAGTGAGATCCGCTTCATTTATTTCAGAAATCAGAAGCTCGTACCAGTCTAATGCTCTTTCTTGGAGCATATTAGAAGCCACCTGAACACGGTGAAGATCGATGAGGTTCATGCGAGAAAAGATTCGATCCCATGTCCTTAACCAAGCCTGGACTTCAATAATAGTTTCAGAACCTTTGATTGGCTTCCCACCCAAATTGGTATAATCGCTGCACAAACGTGCAAATCCCGACTTTGGGTGAGTAGGTTCCGGATTAGATCCAACTGCTTGAGCATTTGTGACAAGGTCAAGAAGTTGTTGGGTAGTCATAAAAACTCCATCTTGGGGTGGAGCACTAGATGGTCCAGCTCTAGGACGACCAGGTCTAACCATTTCCCTTCCTTTAGAAAGAAATAAAGAAGAAGAAAAAAGGTTATTCACCAAATGAATATCAAGCAACCTTGATAGATAAAGCAAGGAATCATAAAGAAAATAGGATGAATCGGTACGAAGGCTCGAATTAAATCCTAAGGCACGACTCCTAAGAAGGACTTAGGACTATGATCCTTGTTAAATTATCCTACATTGTTCCGAAGTTTGGCTCTGATACCAAGCTGTGACGCCCCACCTCTATACCCACGTTAGCCAAGAACATTACGGAGTAATGCTGTCAACTAGCACGGAGAATAAGGCAGTTGAGGAGCGACCATCCGTGTAATTGCTTTGTGCGAGCACCGATATGCCAGATAAAATATAACAAGAGTAAATCCGACATACCAATGCAAACTCAAAGCTACTACATAGTGGCTATATAAAATTTTCGAAAACAAACATGGAAACAAACATAACACAAATCAATCACAGATAATTCATATCACAAAGGCGGAAATAGATATGAATATATAACTAACACATGAAAGTGTATATCAGAGTAGTAGTCAAGCAAGACCCACACTGTCACAAAAGAATAGTTACAAGAACTACACAAAAGAATAAGTATACATCATAGAGTCTATATCTCAAATGTGTACACCAAAATAAACTACTAATCTAAGTAGTTAGCCAAAAGTCAGAGGAACCAATCCCAAGTGATAAGTCAAGCCGAAGCACCTGTAACATCTCGGTCTGACCCGTGTATATTTAATAAGAAAATAATAAACGGATCAGTCTAGCTATAAATATCAGATGAGAAGATATAGAATAAGAGGTATGACTAAACGCACAATAATCACAATGCCAAGCTGTGATATATAAGTAATTGAAAATCAACAAGAGATTAATCAATATCACAAAAATCTACTCAAGGATCAAAAGAAATGTCATACTCTTTATTACGTTCACCAAACCATAAATATTGACGATTATATCAATATCAGTCACAAAAGTCAATGACGCACAAATTCACCAATGCACAAATATTGATAAAACTTATCAATGAAAATCACGAAAATTGGTGAAGCGCAAATTCTAGAAATCATCTCTAGAAATCCAGAAATCACCAAAGGGGGAAAGGCCTATCACAACAGGAGCAAAAAGCTCACCAACACGTGTATCACAAACGGAACGCTAATTCCATGGTTGCTAACCATCACAAATTGAGCCGAAGCTCCACAAACGGCCCGAAGACCATGGGTTGCTACCCCACCAATTTGAGTCGAAACTCCACAAAACGGGGTTTTGTCTCCCTCAGAGAGAAAGAGACATCGCACATCGCTAGTCTAAATCACAAAAATGATTGTCATGATCATCAAGAAGTGTCAATTACACTAAGCTAGTAAATATATAAATTTAGCTTCATGTCCCATAACCACTAGCTTAACTTAAATATTTACGACCAAATTGTAGATCTCCACTAGAAAATTCTCATAAGAGATTCAATGGAACAAGTCCAAGAATTAACCGACGAAGTAAATGCAAGCATTTCATACCACTCGTTTTACTAGGACTTTTAATTAGATTTCTCATACGAGTGAGGTAAAGGCTTGCATATACTAATAGATTGGAAAACGGTTTAAGAAACGAGCTTTGTAATAAAATAGTGTTGAAATCGTTTTGATGAAAGAATTTTGATATTTACTATTAGTATTAAAAACCTTTATATTTTTAAAGTGACAAATCATAGAAATGATTGTAGAAACAATCAATCATCAAAATTCACATTCGAAGACGTGAATAAAATCCAAAAAAATTGATTACGGAATCCATCGAAATGGATATTCCCAAAAATCACGAAGAACATGTCATCAAAGTCAATAATAAATGAAAACACAAAAAGGGAATCAACACGAATCGATTAAAGTTGGAAATTCAAGCTAAATAGGCAAATAGGAAAAAATTGGCATATTCAGACGTCTGAAAGGTATGATTTAGACGTCTGAATCTGGAAAATAAAATACTTTCCAGGATAGAATTCAGACGTCTGAATCAATAAATTCAGACGTCTGGAAATGCTAAATTTTAGCCTATTTCCTTTCTGGTTCAATTCGAACGAATTCAGACGTCTGAAATATAGATTCAAACGTCTGAATACTGGGGAATAAAAATTCCCAGTATAATATTCAGACGTCTGAATACTACGATTCAGACGTCTGATTCAAAGGTTCTGGGCATTCCCTAAACCTAGGCCAAAAATGGCCAAACGGATACCGGAAGTGATCGATCGAGCGACAACGACTAAGGATTTACGCCTAGCGACAACCCAGCCTTAACGGCTCTTCGATACGCCTCAAATATCAATGTCCAAATATCCATAAAAGGATTTTCATAGATTTTGATTTCAAAACATCAAAAATTGAAATATACACCAAATCAATCCAAACCAAAATCAATTGCACAAGAATAAGTGTTAGGAATTCATACCTAACAATCGAAGATAATTATAGACTAAGATGTGAGATAAAAATATCACCTTTGGACCCAAATGATTAAAGAAGAAGCTTGAAAGCAAAGGAGAATCAACCACTCTTCAAATCCAACTCAAGAAGCTTGATTCTAAGCTTTAAAAGGAGAACATTCCCAAAGTTAGGTTTAGGAATTTCTGAAATTGATAAGAGAATGAGTTGGAGAAGAAGAAGAGAAGGCTTACCAATGGGTTCTTCTATTACTTTGGAGCTAGAGTTTGATTTGCAAAAGAAAACTAGGGCTTGGAGTTTTAATTTCCTCTTCCACTCTCCATTGTTATAAAAGCTTGAGTATTAGGATATGAGGAATGAAGTAATGAAGAGGAGAAGGGGTTGGGACTGAATACATAAGTGGGGTTATTGGGCTCCGCCCAAACCAAAGCCCTAAGTAAAAAGTGGCTAAATTCCTCTAACTCCAAACATACCAAAGTTTATACTCAAAAAGATCGCAAACGGTATTTTGAACTTAATGGAAGTGGTCCTGAGTCCTAATTCGACCGTATGCAAAAAGTAGCTTTTCGGACTAAATTCCGAGTATTGTAAAAATATTTAAACAAAATATTTAAATATAAAATCGATAAATATGCGGGTTGTTACAGATAGATGGATTTAATCTTCCATAATTCTCAAACACTAGATATGGATTCCGAATTCGGGTCGGAATACCCCACAGTATACATCAACTTGTCCCTCTTCGGATTTCAGTGTACACAAGAAATTACAACAGAATTTCAAATTTGGTTTTAGTCGATATCGTTTTATTGATACAATTCAAATTTAACTTTATATTTGTTAACCAGTTTAACTTAATTTAAAATTTCCAATTTATTCTATTCAAATTTTCAAATTCAAATTCATTAAAGTTTAGATCGAAAAGCTGATAAGAAACCGATGAAGATACAAAGTAAGGATTTTCTACAACGATTCATAGGGCCACCATCACACCGAAGCTTCTTCCTCGAGCTGTCACGAAGCAATCAAAAGAATTCGAAATCGAATCAAAGGAGATTGAGAGAGAAAGTTGTTTCCGCTATTGCAGGGTATTGACCATTGGTAGTGGTATTCCCATGTCCCCTATCTTGTCCTCTTCTCGCACTCATACTTACTATCAGTGGATAGTAAGAGAATTTACTGAGGCATTCGAACGGATATCCTAGGGATTACTCATTCTAGGGTATACTTCACCCTATCTCTAATGAGTTACTTAATGTGTTAAACTCCTGAGTTAAAGATTTAATCCTCAGCTCTGATACCACTTATAATGATCCTGACTCGACCTTCGAAAATCGTCACCGAATACGACACTCGTATTCAAATGCGCAGATCCAAACGTCTAATCTGGTTCGTCGGAGCTTATAACTCATTAAGTACAACACAACGGAAGAAAATGAACAGCATATATCAATATATAACAATGATACAGTATCTGATACAATAAGATACAACAGATGATACAATGAATAACAAAATACATCAGAGATATGATACAAGACAATAGCAGCGGAAAGAAAAGATAACACCAGCAGCGGAACAAAATCTCCAATATGGTCTTCAAGCGAGAACTCTAGCATCGGTAATCTCCATTACCAAGGCCCCAATCCAGAAATAGACCGAACTCCCAATCAATAATGAAGTGAAGAAACTCGATCCAAATGCGATTGCCAAACCCTAAGTTTGGAAGCTATCGAATCTACACCTACTATTCGATTATCTAAAAAACCTAACACTAGACTGCCCGTGTGGAAAAATAGTGGGCACCCAGAGTTTAGGAAAGGAACAATAAACTCTAGGACATTAGTGGGACTGGTTGAGCAAACAAAAACATTTTGTCTTTTAAAACAAGTAAAGAATTTAAATTTGAAAATCCGCAATGCTTTTTAGAAAATGAAACTACCATAAGGCCTCCCGGCACATACACAATGCAATCGCACACTTGGGGGAGATTTTCCCTTATGATAGTCAAATATGCTAAATACGATAAAAATTCTTTGATATTGTTAATAGTGCATAGTGGAAAATCTTTTGAAAGTATAATGTTAATCCTCGCCAGCATAGGTACCATGATATTATGCCTATTATAGCTGCCATGTTAAATGGCAGGTTCTACAAATAAAACCGTACAAGGCGCGTACTGTTTTGATTGGATTTCCAACAAATGGTCAGGCTAAGGAACTTCCTATTGCCACATGGGTACGCCTCTGGCGGGACGTATCGAGAACCTAACCGGCTCTCTGCCAACACAAGACCGGGTTACCTCTGTAACTAGGTAACTACTACTCGAGTGTGCCATCCCCGGTCCTTTGGGACCTTTATCCGAGCGCTCGACACCAATAACCACAAAGTATCACAAAGTAATAGATCTGCAGTATCCACATGAGAAAGTATCTCTGCCCCATACCATGATACTACCCTTTTCCAGAAGAGAATAACAAACCCTAAAGGGCGCGACCCTCATAACCTTGCCGCATCTTTCCTGTTTCGACCATTTCCAGGGTGTGAGGTCCTGATGCAGTCTCGTCCACAAAGCTATGCTTTATACAAAAGCCATACTTTGACCAACAAATGATACACAGCAGCACTCAGCATGCCACACTACCAAATTTGGGAGTATATCACTGATAAATATCAACTACATAACCTCTGAGCTCGTACGTCTCAGAGAAGGGTGTTAAGCTAAGAGAATAAATTTTCCGCCACCAAGCAGAAATGTATTTGATAGAGATCAGTTTAATGTCTAAAAGTGTAGTGTCAGACATACAACCATACAAGTCTATTCCGGGTTCAAACAGAACCGTAGGCACTTCCAAAGAATCCCTTGCAATCCGGGTATCCACAATCCTGATCGGACTTCCCATCACTAAGAGATAACTCTATACCGGAGCAACTCAGTGCAGAGTCAATCGACAGGTTATCCTATCGTTCTTGAAGACACTCGGTCTTCAACACCGGTCTTCAAATGCAATCCGTAACGTCGTACCACTATTCGGAATGGGCTATATGAAACAAGGTCCTCTCCCGGCTAAACCGAATAATGAGCGTAATATTTAAAAACATATGGATATGGGATTTTAGTTAAGTCACAACTTAAAAATCCAAAGCTTTCCTTTCAAATGGTTAAACAAATTACCATTTTAAATCTTTAAACAAAAAGATTTATTTCATAAAGTTCACCCAGTTTCACAAGATCAATTCATAGATTTCCAAAACAATTTCCATTTCAGTTGGATTAACCCGATTAAATCTTTAAAATAAATATTTAACTTATGGCTTTCAGAACACGTTTCCAAAGATTTATTCATACCTTGGAAAACTATTTTTATTTCAAACTTGAATTCCTTTTAACACAATGTAGAAGTTCATTTCTTATGTGAAAGCTTTTATTATTTGAAAACAAACAGTTTTTGTTTTTTGGAAAAACTGATTTCATTTATGCAAGTTAAAACCTTTGGGTTAAATTCAAAGTGCCAAAAACAACACTTTTAAAATGATTTTAAACCCATATAAACCCATTTATAAGTTGAATAACCTTTTTAATCCCTAGTTCCCAAATCATAGAATTCATTTTCAAATATTGAATTCAAATTTAAATCAAATTATTTAAATTTCAAAATTCAATCAAGTTATTCCAAAATAACTTTTATTTTTGAAACTCATTTTCAAAAGTTTTCAATTCTAATTCTAAAACTATTTTGGATTCAAAAACTCAATCTTTAAAAATTATTTCAAAATCTGTGACTTAACCCATTTCCACATGCAACCCATATTTGTGTGTGTATAAGTGTGGTCTAGGGGTTTTACATAATAAAAGTGCCACGTCATCAATCAGCACAGATTCAATATATCGATAAGCGGTATAACCCATAACGCTTATCTTTATTCACAGATTCATAGACAAAATAAATATATCAATCACAAAGATTTACCATTACAATTCGATGTGGGTTTCGGATAACCAAATGGAATCCGACTCCCTGTTGCATCGAAATTCAAATGTCGTTCTACGGGTCAAGGGTTTTGTATATTCATATAACAATATATAAATCACGAATATAACAGCATAGCACAAAGCATTACATCGCATCACATCACATATCAACTATATTAGTCCATCACACATCATTCAATAGCAGTCAAACGTCTTTAATTAAGATGAATAAATCGTGTGATTTAAATTTATTACCCACATAATTACCCTCATTATTGATCTTTAATCAATGATTGATTATCATTAACTACAATTTATTAAGTCTTAATCACCTTCATTAATTAATCATTTCTTTAATTGATTAATTAACCCTTAATTGTAATTAATTAAACCTTAATTACTTTTATCAATTAACCTTTAATTAATTACTTTAATTAATAAATCCTTAATTATTAATTAAATCTTAATTATACTTAATTATCCTTAATTGAATATTCTTAATTTAATTACTCTAATTAATTAACCACATTAATTTATTATGCTTTAAAGTAATTAACCCTTAATATTTGATTAATCAATCTTTAATCTTTAATTATCTACTCTTAATTACTTTCACTAAGTAATTATTATTTTTATTTAATCATTCATTGATTAGTTGATTAATTAACTTAATAATTTAATGAACCCATATCACTAAATTCTCTTTATCTTTGAAATAAAACATTTCTTACTTAATTAAAGCATTTAAAAACAATTTGCTTTCAAATTTACTCTAAATTTCATTTTAAATTTAAGATTTAAAACGAATAAAAATTTAACTTAAACAAAGTTTTTAAAAAAACAATTCAAGAACCTTTTTATCTCATAAGTTAAAGAAATATTCATTTTATAAAAGAAGTTTAAAAGAATTTTTAAACCAATTCATTTCTTTTAAATTCAAATCAATTTAAAAATACCTTCAACAAACAAATTTGTTTAAATCATTTTAAATCTATAAACTTTCATTTATTTCAAAACCGGAATACATATTAAATTTTGATTCCAGATTACTTAGATTCAAAAATTTACTTACATTTAAACTTCATTTTTAAATTCCAAATCATTCAACCATTTTTAAAGTAGTTAAAACAATTTAAATTTAAAAACTTTATTTTATTTTAAAAAACTGAGATTCGAACTCACATTCCAGATTTTAACACTTATATTTAAACTTATTTAACCCTTACTTACAATTCAAACTTTCAGTTTTAAATTCAGGCCAGATTCACTTTAAATGCTTAAAGGTGTTAAAACAAATCTAAATTTCAAAATTTTAAATCATTCCAAAACCTAGGTTCGAACTTGCTTAAAGTCAGATTCAAACTTAGGTTTCATACTTAGTTTAAAACTCTGATTTTCGTCTTTAAAACTTCAGTTTAAGTTTTAAAACAAAATACTACAGGTTTCTGTTAAAACCTGTAACCCTATTTTTTTTACCCGAGGCAAACTTAATCTACTTCGAGCAAATGCTCGAACTTCTCGAGAGAAAACCCGAGATCCTTCCCTCTGCTAACCAAAGATTTCACCAGAGACTCAAGTGCACCATGCACATGCACGGTGATTTTAATCAGCTCCGACCATCTCTGATGGTCTTCCCCTATCGGCGACCAACTCCATAACCAAACACGATCACAGCATCATCCTTCCAAGGCTCGAAATTGCATCCGAGTTCAAAGATCCCTAAACTTGGAACAGAAACAGGAACCTCCTCCACCAAAACCTGGAAAAACTAATCGTTCTCGACATCGATGTCATCGGAGTATTCGATACTCCGGTCATCACTTCGTCAATGCCTCCTCTACCACCTCCCAAAAACAAGTAGCACTCGATCAACAAGGGAGGATGAATGAATCGAAATACTGGACCTAGTTGAAACTAGGGTTCCAAAAAAGAATCAAGTACCGCGAATTCCTCAATGAATTAATCATCTCCCTGACAATTTTCCCATCATCATCGATCACTCTACTACCTTCAGGAAGAACCACAACATCCCAAGTCATAGAGATAACCAGAAAACTTACCAAAACCTATTTCTGGTTAAATCAGAAATGCTCACTCAATCGCAAATTAAAAAAATGATTTTAGTGTTAAAAATCATGTTTAAGTTCGTGAATTCAAATTAAAATCCTGAATTTATGAATTACAAAGTTTGGGTCTTGACACATTTTTATTTTTTTGCTCAGTCATTTTCGATTCCCTGATAATTTCCAGATAAACTTCAATATCTTTAACTTAAGTATAATTTTAATCTCAATTTTGACATGAAACAACAAGTTTTGTTTATAACTTAAGTTTTAACAGAGATTAACTCAAGAGTTCCTGAATTTAAATTAAAACAAGAATCTGGAAATCATGACCAGAGAGGATTCAGATAAACAAACATACAACCATAATTTTTCACTACTTCACAGAAACAAGCATAACACATCATATCAATTCAAAGATCAGGTCGAAGAAGTTTGCTCACCTGAAAGTTATGTTGACAGAGAACAGGAGCAGAGAGTTTCAAATGAGAATGGCCTGGAAAGAAAGATCTTGAACTTGCTTTGAGAACTTGAATTTGTTTTAGTAGTTCATCATTTCCCTCAAGTTGAAAATACCAAAGTTAATTATGGTTCTAAATTTGCTTCAGGTTTTAAACTTTAATTATGGTTTTTTTTTCTGAATTACCTGAGTTTGATCACTCCAGGTTTTTGAAGCTTCAGATTCACTTGCTCTTTAGTTTGTTTTCCTGCAACTTATTAATAAAGTTGTTCAAATTCTTTGTTTTATTACCGACTACACCATTAAATTCAAATTTTAAAAAGAAATTTCACTTGCCTATAGAGTTTCCCAGAGGATTTTTCTCACTGTCCAAAACTGTAGCTTTGAATTTGAAACTTGCCTCAAGTTGAAGATTGAAGTTTGATTGCTTTCTTCAATTTTTCCAGATTTGATTTTTTTTTTAATCCATACTTAGTTTGTATTGCAGCTGAACTGATCTTTAGGTTGCAGTTTGAATTTGTTGAAGCTTTCAGATTTGAAATTTCTGTGTTGCTCTTTATCATTTTTTCAGGTTTTATCATTTTTTTGTTTGGTGTTGTAGATTTGAAATGCCAAATCTTTGGTTACTGTATATTTTCAGATTTACTGGAAATTTTAATAGTTGCATATGGGGAAGTGAAGAATTTTTTTGTAGTTTTTTATTTAATTATTTAATTCAATTAAATATAGTGAATGCCATTTGTACAGAGATGATCATAAGACTCCAAAGAAATGTTTGCTCCTTTACTCTATCTCCTTTTTGTATGCTTACATTTGCAATTTTCAAAGATAAAGGAAATTTTTATATAAATTTTTTACATCATATTTATTCTACAATTAAATGCACTTCTTTGTTCATTTGTATGTATATAAATAATGTTAAAAGAATTGTTTTTAGCCAACATTTACATTTATAAATTTTGTGAGAAATGCGGATTACGGATCTTAAGGCTAAGATTAACACTAGAGGAGGGTGAATAGTGTTAATAAAGAATTACTAAATATTTTTAATTTATGTTAATTTAGACACAAAAGTATGCAATATACAAACATAGATATGATCACAGAAACAATCACAGATGCAGAATTAAAATAAAAGCAGTAAAGGAAAGAACACACCGGATTTTATACAGGTTTAGAGTTACCCTACATCCAGTCTCACAACACAAGTACGGATTTCCTTTCAAAAGCAATTGTATAAGTACACCCTCAGTTTCAAGGCTACGAGGTACACCCTCCAGAATTTCGATCCTCTGGGTAGAGATACTTGATTTCCAGGCCACAAGTTTACCCAATTGATTTATCAAGGCTACAATCATACCTTTTCCCTTTTGATTGATTTTCAAGGTTACAATCACACCTTTTCTCGCTTAATAGATTACGAAGAAGTCTATAACTCTAAATAGCACTGAGAATCTTGTAGAGATAGTGATAGAGAATCAAACTAGAAGTAATCGAGTATGATTCAATGTTGATTTCGACAGAGTAATGATAAGAATATGTATTAAGAAATGAGGAAGAAGAAGAGGAGTGCAAACCAGAAAAAAGTGATTGAAAATTCGTTGAAACTGACCCCTATTTATAGAAGAATAACAGACATGACCATTCACGAAGAGTTATAGCGAATGTACCCATAGGCATGTCGACATCCCAAAGAATTTTATGATGTTTTGAATTTCTTTGAAAATAACCTTTATCTTATATAAAAACTAATTTAAACTTTATAAATATACTTGACTATAGTTGAAATTCATAAGTAAATATAAAGAATAATATATATAGAATTTAACCATAATTTTATATTTAAATCTAGGTATAAATATTTAAAAGTTAAATATATTATTTAAAAAGATAGTTTAAAATCAGGAGTAATTTGACTTTGAAAATAAAGATGTTTTTGAGGCTAAAATTATTTAAAATCGGGATCAAGGGTTTTGAATCTTTTAAAAGGAAAGTTTTGAAAACATTTTGAAAACAGGATATAATTTTGAAAAATCATTTTGAATAAAATTTAGCGGATACAAAACAATGTTCCACTAGATTTTTCGTAGGTTCCATCCTACTTAGGGTTCCATCCCTTTAAAGGGCTCGAAGTGGATTCCATTCCACGAATAAATTGGATTTTAAGATGCCAGTGCTTTTCTACGAGTTTTAACAAAAAATCCTAATCCTTGAAATCTTGAACTCTTGACAGTCTCGATACTCATGAGTCTTCTATCTTGATATTTTATCTTGATATCTTGAATCTCTATACTGTACAGCTTCATTCTTAGTACCTGCATGGTTAAATCCTGCATATACATATATATATATATATATATATATATATATAAACTTATAATGTTAGTATTTATATTTTATAATCTATACTAAGGTTGTTGTCATCAAAACCATCATCTCACGGACTAACAATCTCCCCCTTTTTGATGATGACAACCTTTGTTTATAAAATATTATTTCTATTCTAATAACTTCCCCTAAAACTAACAACTCCCCCTTAATCTATACCAAACTACCCTATTTTATATTTCTCCCCCTTTGTCATCAACAAAAACTTACTCCCCCTCATTCTTGGGCTTCAGTACCTGCATTGATAAACTATACAACAGAATATATAGAGTAGGAAATAATTATACTTCTAAGCATGATAACTAATTTAAAGATTATACATTTCAATGTGTATATATGTTTTACACACCAATCTTCAAATAAATAAGAAATCAATCCACACAAAGTATCAATTCAAACCAAATCCATTCAAATAAATCAAAAAAGTAAAAAAAATCAAACTTTACGTGGAACTTCCACCCATCCTTCTTCTCCAAAGATTGGGTCTGCCTTAATAGCATCCCAATTATCATTGTCATTGGTGAGAGAGACAGGAGGATGTGCTTCGCTATCATCCTTGTGCAGAGAGGAGATCATCCATCGTATCACATCGAAGTGCCTTTCTTGTTCCTTTATCATCTCCATTTGACTTAATTCTAAATGACGCTGGTTTCGTAGAATAAATGAGAAAGAAATCTTGAACGAATTAAGAGTTTCTTCAAGATTTTCGGATAAATTATGAATAGGATTAGCCATAGTTGAATTTGTGAAAGAAATGGAGGATATAGATGATAAGAAATAAATTTCAGTGAAGAATTCTGGAAGAAACAGGTATATATAGGTGTAGAAATTCGTTTGAATTGAATAGACATGTGGTAGTTATTCAAATTTCAAATTCAAAATCAATTGCCATTTCTGACCAGTACATGTCGGCATGGTCACATAGGGGATGTCGACATGGGTTAGTGAAATGTTGTGACTAATTTGATTTTGTGAATAATTATGTATGTGTATGTATAATACACTAACATTTATTCTAGAGATAAGATAAGGTAGATAACAGAAAGGAAATTTCATTTCATTGCATACTACGATAATACAATGATTAAGCACACAACAAACTACATGACCATTCGAAATGAAGCAAACTAAAACAAATACAACAAGATATGAAAAGATAAAACTAGTTAGAGGATGAAGTTGATGAAGATAATCCAAGTTTCTTGCTGATTTTTGAATAGAACTTGTTTATCTTCGAAGAAATGTTATCCAACTTTTTACTAACGAATCGTCTTAGAATCTGTTGATTCTCCACAATTATCTTTTGGTTTTTGAGAAGGGTTTTGTTGGATGGATTGGAAGGATATTCAATGCTTTCCAAAGACGTTTCACCTTCTTCTTCTTCTTCAATTTCCATCTCATCCCCTTCTTCTTCTACTTCAACTTCCTCTTTTTCATTTCCTCATGAGCCAAACGCTCTTCCTTTTTGGTAAGAGTCTCATAAGGTTGAAAAAAATGGAATTTTCATAAGCGAAATATTGGAATGATTGAAAACTTTCTAGAAACAAATTCTTCGCGTTTGAAATCCACTCTAAAATAGTTAAAAGTCCGAGTGAGATAAATTCCATGGTATAAAGTATTCTCACCCATTCTAAGATTTTTAGGACGAAGTTCATCCAAAATAACTTGCGCCAATTTATGTCATAGTTTTTGAAAGTAGCAAAAAGAGATTTGCAAACTTTTGAAGTCGGATTGTTAAAATTTCCCGATCTTGGGGTCAAAGTATGTTGCAAAAGAAGATTAAAAATTCTTGCTTTGGTCGAAAATTTCTATTTTTAAAATCAAAATCATCATCTCTTAAGAAAATGTGATGAAATGTCTCACGATCATGTTCAACGATTTTAAAGTTAGAAATATCCATTCCCGAACTCTTGGAATTGAGAATGGTACCCAAAAGATCACAATTCAAAACAACTTGAGTGCATTTGACACTACTCCAAATTTCATCTTCGTTACCAACATAAAATCCGCGATTTAAATTCGCATAGAAAATTTGACAAGATTAGGATAGCAAACAAAATCATTTTGAGAAGCATCAATAAGACTAAGAACACCATTGTTTGCAAAAAGAGAATCAATTTCATAAGAAGAAAAATCTTGAAAAATAGCATATTTTCCGGGATGGACTTTGGCATAGTTAGCATAATTGATGTATGCTTTAATTGCCTCCAGATCATTAAATAATTGCTCTTTGATTTTTCTAGAAATTCTCATGGTTGAAGGGTTGCTTGAAGAAGCCATTAGAGTAGAGAGTAGAGAGCTTGAAGTTATGAGAAGAGAGTTTGAATTTGAAAATGAAAGTGAAAAGATATGATAAAAGATAGTGAATAAATAGATTCTTAAAGGACATATTCCCTGGTCAAAAGGTATCTTTTCAGAGAATTGAATGAAGTGAAAAGATTGAGGGAAATTCAAACATTTGAATTCAAATTTTGAAATTCAAACTCAGGTAGCCATGTCGAAATCATGGTAGGGACCATGTCGACATGTGCCTTTGAATTTTCATGAATTGAATTTTCCTAAGATCTCTAATATATATATATATATATATATATATATATATATATTATTAATGTCTATTATATATTTCTGAAATATTATTATACTTATAATACATTTAAGAAAGTGTTAAAAATAATAAAAAATAGAAAATAAATTTTAAAATTCAAACAACACACCAAATAAAAAAACAATAAATCAAACAATCAAGCAACTAATTCTATGCAGTCAATTTCAACCAATTGTATTGTAAATGTATACCTTTTTCTGAGTCTGTTTCTCTGAATTCGTCGGAGTCGTGAACAGCTGTGAAACACAAATTCGAATTATCAGTCTTCTGATCATCATCACTTGAGGACGAGTCTGTGTCATCTAGAGTAGAAGTAAATGCACGCTTTCGTTTCTTTGCTGGTTCATTGTTCATAGGAGAATTTTGCCTTTCTAGATACAGACGGTCTCTTTTGAAGTGGCCTGGTTTATCACAATCGTAACACTTGTCATTATTTGGCACTATATTCTGATTTCTAGAATTTTTAGAGTTGTTTCTCTTAAGATTATTCATCTTTCTGTATTTCAGGAATCTCCTAAAATTTCTGGTCATAAAGGCTATCTCTTCATCATTATCGTTGTTTGAGTCTGATCCATCGGTTAATGCATTGAATGCCATTGATTTCTTTTCAAATTCTTTACTTTCTCTTCTCCCAATCATTTGAACTTCATAAGAAATTAGATTTCCAATTAATTCTTCTATCTTCAAAGTACTGATGTCATTTGCCTCTTCAATCGCAAGTGTCTTTTGATCCCATTCTAGAGTTAGAGAATTTAAAAAATTTCTGACTTGATCTTCTTTAGAAAATTCTTTTCCCAAAGATATTAGAGAATGCACAAAATCCTGAAATCTACTATACATATCTGAAATAGACTCATTAGCATTCATTTTAAATAATTGAAACTGATTTGTGAGCATGACAATTTTGGTCTGTTTAACTTTGCTTGTCCCTTCGTGAGTAACTTGCAAAGTTTTCCAAATTTCATATGCAGACTTACAAACTGACACTCAATTGAATTCATTTCTATCTAGTGAACAAAACAGAATATTCATTGCCTTAGAATTATTTTGTGCAACAGTCTTTTGCTCAACAGTCCACTGTGCAAAATCAATTGTGGGTTCAGAATATTCAGTTTGTGTGATATTCCAAGTGTCTAATCCTATAGATTGTAAATATATTTTCATCCTACATGCCCAATATGCATAGTTACTGCAATTAAAAAGTAGTGGTCTGACAGTAGACTGACCCTCTACAAATGAACTAGTGACAGGGATACTAGTGTTAATAATAATACCAGTGTTGGTAGCCATTTTGAAAACTTTTCAAAAATCAGATTATGAAACTTTCAAAACCTTGCTCTGATACCAATTATGAGAAATGCGGATTACGGATCTTAAGGCTAAGATTAACGCTGGATGGGGGGGTGAATAGTGTTAATAAAGAATTACTAAATCTTTTTAATTTATGTTAATTTAGACACAAAAGTATAAAATATACAGACACAGATATGATCACAGAAACAATCACAGATGTAGAAATAAAATAAAAGCAGTAAGGGAAAGAACACACCGGATTTTATACTGGTTCAAAGTTACCCTACATCCAGTCCCACAACACAAGTACGGATTTCCTTTCAAAAGCAATTGCACAATTACACCCTCGATTTCAAGACTACGGGGTACACCCTCCAGAATTTCGATCCTCTGGGTAGAGATACTTGATTTCCGGGCCATAAGTTTACCCAATTGATTTACCAAGGCTACAATCACACCTTTTCCCTTTTGATTGATTTCCAAGGCTACAATCACACCTTTTCTCGCTTAATAGATTACAAAGAAGTCTATAACTCTGAATAGCATTGAGAATCTTGTAGAGATAGTGATAGAGAATCAAACTAGAAGTAATCGAGTATGATTCAATGTTGATTTCGGCAGAAATTATAAGAATATGTATTAAGAAATGAGGAAGAAGAAGAGGAGTGAAAACCAGATAAAAGTGATTGAAAATTCATTGAAATTGACCCTTATTTATAGAAGAACAACAGCCATGACCATTCATGAAGAGTTATGACGAATAGACACTTCTTTTGAAATTTGAATCTTTGAACCAAGCTGTCACCATGTCGACATGGTACCCATAGGCATGTCGACATCTCAAAGTATTTTATGATGTTTTGAATTTCTTTGAAAATAACCTTTATCTTATATATAAACTAATTTAAACTTTATAAATATACTTGATTATAGTTGAAATTCATAAGTAAATAGAAAGAATGGCATATATAGAATTTAACCAAAATTTTATATTTAAATCTAAGTATAAATATTTAAAAGTTAAATATATTATTTAAAAAGATAGTTTAAAATCAGGAGTAATTTGACCTTAAAAATAAAGATGTTTTTTAGGCTAAATTTTTTTAAAATCAGGATCGAGGGTTTTGAATCTTTTAAAAGGAAAGTTTTGAAAACATTTTGAAAACAGGATATAATTTTGAAAAATCATTTTGAATAAAAGTTAGCGGATACAAAGCAATGTTCCACTAGATTTTTCATAGGTTCCATCCTACTTAGGGCTCCATCCCCTTAACGGGCTCGAAGTGGATTCCATTCCACGAATAAATTGGATTTTGAGATGCCAGTGCTTTTCTACGAGTTTTAACAAAAAATCCTAATAATAAAAAATACTTATACTTGAAATCTTGAACGATCTTGATAGTCTCGATAGTCATGAGTCTTCTATCTTGATATTTTATCTTGATATCTTGAATCTCTATACTGTACAATGTTCATTCTTAGTACCTGCATGGTTAAATCCTACATATACATATATATCTAAACTTATAATGTTAGTATTTATATTTTATAATCTATTCTAAGGTTGTTGTCATCAAAACCATCATCTCACGGACTAACAAATTTCACCTCAATGATTTTAAAAGCCAAATGTTTATTTTAAAAAAACAATTATTTCAAATGTAGATTCAAATTCCCAATTTATTTGAATTAAAATTTATTTATATCTATTTACATATATTCATTCATTTTTTTATTATCTATTTTTGTACAACTTTATATAAAAAAAAGGATGGATTTAAATACTTTGATTTCATATTAACGATTGTTACCTTTATTTATATAAGAGAATTAAATCCTAAAAATAAATCTTTTTGAAATTTATTATATCCTCCAAATATATTTAATATTTTAGAAAGCAACTATTATTAACCTTTTAAAGCTTATAATTTCTATTTTATTTTTAATACATTTTATTTATTTATTTTTTTAAATTCAATATTTGTTTATAAAATACTTATCCTTATATTTTAAATCAAATTTCTATTTATTCCCAATATTTATTTGTAAGATACTTATGCTGAAATCTCAAATTAAATTTCTATTTAAAATTAAAAATTATTTATTTATATTAGAAATCTCTAATTAATCCATAATTTATTTTCAAAAATAAATTTAATTGCCAAATTAAACTTGGTAAATTTTCAGGAATGTTACACAAGATGGATCGGCATGGATGATATGATGGAGGGTTTGGCATATATGGAGATACATCGTTCGGCATTACTTGTTTAAGAAGTTATCTTTCAACCCATAAGGAAGGGGTCGACACTGTAGGCTCTATGGGCTCGGCATAAGGGTTCGGTATGGATGGATGAACAAGGGATCGGCATAGCTAATGAAAGATGGATCGGTGTAGCATGTAAATGGATGGGTTGGCATATAAGGATGGATTGGCATACGTCAAAAACCACGTGTATTCTTACATTCAACAATCAATAACTCAAGCTCCACTGGTCCAAATGACATAAAACTTGGAAGGGGATTAACATATTTAAGCATGAGGAAGTTGCCATAGGGGTCACTGCCTCAAACTCAACATATAGAGGGATCGGTACCGATAACTCTCCATTGAGAGTTGGGCTTAGCGCTCCCTATGGTTGGTCTGTATGGATGAGAAGGCCCTGTAGCCAAAATTTCATCTATAAATACTAAAGGCATGGCTTTAGAAAAGGGAGCATCCTTCATGCTGTTTCTTTTCATCTTCTACCTAGGCTATACTCTACCATTTTTATTTTCAAATTTCAGATTATAACCGTGATCAAATTACAATATAATATAAAGGATTATTCTAGAGTGGACGTAGGCCAAAGTTAGCTGAACCACTATAAATCTTATCTCCTTTTACTTGCTTTCGTTTTAATTAGTTTATGCTTCATATTATATTCTCCACATTATACATTACTTGTGATTTGTGATTGGATATTAGTGCTTTCACATAATTGGGCATTTGTGGCCAATTTTGACGCCAATATACATGATCTTGTTTGTATGATTCCGCGATGTCAGTATTGAATGACTAAGAAGAAGATCTTAATTATAAAGACAATTTTGACAATTTCGATTGAAAATTTGAAATTGATTTTAACAAAGAAAGAAGAGATGAATAAATAGGGATGTAAAAGTAAGGGAAACTTTGGAAGAGGAAACTTATATAACGATTCAAAATAGGGACGACTCCCTAATTTTCACCTTATTTAACTTATAGAAATAAGATGTGCAAACCACAAAATTTCAAATTCATACTTTACACTTAATTTCTAATTATATTTTCTTTTAGAATCCTTTAATACTATAAGTAAAGTAGAAGGAAATAAAGTGGAATATGTTATAGATTATCTTACACACGAGTATATATTTGATTCTACTATGTTAATACAAAACAAACTGAAATTCCAACATATTCAAAGATTGACATTTACTTAGGGAAATCTAAGAATATTTTGTTATGTTTCCATTACCGAATTTCCTTAGGCATATATAAAATCTAAATAAATACAACACGACTACAAAAATGGGAAAACTTGATATTTCCACTCTTAGAAGATTCCTTGTTTTTAGATTGAATCTAATATATACTACTTCCAACTCTTTGTTAGATATTCCCTATTTTAACATACAAAAAAAAGAATTTTATCTTGATTAGATCTAAAATAAAAAACTAGAGAGGGGAACATGTAACGACCCGGAATTTTGGACAATATAAATTTAATAATCTGGGTTTAAATTTATATTGAATTAATAATTTTGATTAATAAATTTGATTTGATTTAAATAATCTTCTTTATTTAATTATTTAATTTGTGAAATTATTTTTAATGAGTTAATAAATTGTTTTCTATTCAATAATGTATATGTATTTATATATATTTTAAATAGACAAGTTGTTTTTAGTTAAATTGGTATAGCATAATTTTATATGTTTTGAAAATAGAAATTATGATTTATTTTTGATTTGAGTTTTTCAAAAATATTTAATTAAATACTATATGATTTTAAATAAGAGATAAATGTTTTAATTAGTTTAAAATTCATTTTTAATTCAAGTTTATATATTAAAATATGTTACAAACCCTTTTATAATTTGTTTTAAAAAAAAGTTTCTTTTCAAAATGATTTAATTGTGTATTGTTTTTCTTTGTTCTTTAGAATTATTTAATTCATAATTATGTATAAAATTTAATTAACAAAGCTTGATACTTATTTAACTTTAATTAAACATGGTTATTAATCAAAGAGACATGTGTACATATATTAGAGCTTAAAGCTAACAAGTGTTTATTTTAAAAAGACAAGTGTCAATGTTTCATTTAATTTTTCTTTTAATTCACTTAAATCTGAAAATACATTCATATAATCTTGCTCTTCATTCATTTGCATTTTTTTTTTCCTCATTCCTTAATAAAAGAGAAAACCAAATTACATTCTCCACCATATACAAGTCTGCACATACTTTGCATTCCAATATACAATCTGTTTTCTCCAAAATTCAAATCTGCATTTCATTTAAAACCTGCAACTCCTCTTTCAAAATTCAAATCTGCAACTTCTCTTTCCAATATACAAACCTGCAGCATACATTCATGCATTCAACTCCTCAAACTCAAAATATTACCTGCATGCTCTTGCATCTGAAAACAAAGCCTGCATTTCAAAACTCTGAAACAAGCATCAAGATTTTAAAAGCATCTGGGAACAGAGGCCTGCATGCATCATTTAAAAGCAAGAAAAGAGGTCTGCAACATGTGTTTGGATCTGAAGCCTTGCATATCATCTACAATCAAAGATTTAAGGCCTGCATGCATCAATTATTAATCAAGTTAAAGCTCTGCATTCTTCAAAATACAAACAAGCCTGCATGCATTTATTTTCAAGTCTGATACTCTGCAATTGGAATGTGCTCTGCATATTTGAATAGGCTCTGCATTTTATAAATCAGGTGAGTAACTTTCTTTATAAATTTAAGGATTAAAACTGTTGCATGCTAAGATAAATAATGTTCATATAATTAATGCCTACTGTCTGATGTATGAAGTACATATGTATATATGCATGCTGTCTACATTGCTATGATCTGTGTGTTTTCTATTTCTAGTTTCCAATTAAATTATTATTTCATCAATTTGTCTTTGTTAGATTTTAGAATTTAACTATGATGGTAGGCCAGTTTTATAGATTGGATTCTAGAATTTTATTAAGATAAAATTCAAATTTTACTTACTGGAATAAATACCGGAGCATAGGAAATTTTATAAGTAGATATATAAAACATTTCAAATCAATGTTGTAGAAGTAGAACTCAAAACATCAAGTGAATGCATGAATTTTAAATCAAAAATTAGTATTTATAATACTGTAAACAAAGAACAGTTTTAAGTTACAGTATTATACAGATTTGACAAACACAGTAGATATTGGCATTTGTTTGATTTGAATTTGCTACTGAAGATGCTGGAACTATCCAAGATTTGTAGAAATTTTTGAATTTGACTTAAAATTCTATTTTGGGTTTTGTATTTGGGAATTACAGTAAGAACACTAGTTTACTGGGTTAGAAAAAGTTGGATGCTGTGGCTTCTTGAATGAATCGAGTTCATTGATATTCTGGGTATTGATGGATTGTGTGTTGAAGGATTCGTTGCCGGAGTTTGGTTGATGATGATGGCCGGAGTTGTGAAATAATGGTGTTGACAGGTTTTGGGAAGTTTGGGTGTGGTCTGTTTCCAGGTTTGGGAGTTGATTGTTTTGGGTGCAGGGTTTAGTTACTCGGGTTGGTCTAGGGTAAATGGGGGAGAAAACTCGAAGTAGCAGGGATATTAACCCGAAGTAATTTTAGGCTTGCTCGAGAAATTTTTGTTACAGGTTTGTATATAGGAAACAGTATTATTTCCAGATTTTTTTTAAAAGGTTAAAGTTGAAGTAATAATAGGAATATAAACTTAAAGTTTGAAATCAGGTGGAACTTGAATTCAGTTATGGATTTGAATAATTCAAATCTGGAATTTGAAACATTTTAAATTCAACAATGTAAGAGGTTTAAATTTTTAACAGAAACTGTTCTGTTCTGTTTTAGGATTTTTAAAATTTAAAGTTTAAATTGATCTGGAAATGTAAACTCAGAATTTAAAACTTGAATCCTAAGTTGAATTCAAATACTTTGAATTCTGATAATTGATAACATGTGAGTGCAGAGATTCAAATTTTATTTGAAATATAAAAATATAAAAGAAGGAACATGAGCCTGTTTCCAGATTTTTAGGTTTGAAATAATTTGCAAACTAAAGTTTTATCTTATGATGTTAAAACTGAATTCAAGTATGAATTCAAATAAGTTTGAATTATGTTTTTTGAAATAGTTTAAATTCTGGAAAAAATTCAAGGTTTAAGTTTTTAATAAAACAGAAACTGTTTCTGTTTTTAAATGTAAAGGTAAATTTAAATTTAAATTTGCAGGAGGGGTTTAAAACTGAGTTTTGGTTTGAATTTGAATATGAATTCAAATTTGATTTGTCTGGAATTTGAAATCATTTAAGCTTTTAAAATTTAAATTTGATTTGGAAATCTCAAGTATAAATGCATTGTTGTTTTGCATATTGAATTGAAAAGTTAAGTTTTTAATTTAGGAATTCAAATTGAATTCAAACTGAGTTTTTAAATCTGGATTTAAAATTTAGATTTCAGTTTTTAAATTAAAGATTTAAATTTAAATTGTTTTCAAATGATTTGCATTTGAATTAAAGGTATAAATTATAGAAAGAGTTTAAAGAGTTAAAGCTAAAATAAGTTTGAAAGTTGAATTTCAAATGTTAAAGTAATTTTTAAATTTGTTTGGATTTGATTTGAATTGAAATTTAAATTTCTTTTCAACTTATTAATTAAGTATATGTTTCTTGTAAACATATAAGATTTGTATTGTTTAAAATCTTATTTTAAACAAATTAGAGTCTAAAGTTTAAAAGAAATGTTAAATTGAATTTAATGTGAAATTTAAACATTTTTGTTTTTAAATGCATAATTTAATAAGTAATATTTATCTAAAAGATAAATCAAGTTTAATGATGGATTTATTTAATCATTAAGGAAATTAAGATGAACATTAATTAATTAATTAATTAATAATATGGAATGTTTAATTAAATAATTAATGATTTTTAATTTAATTTGAGATTAATTAATTAGTTTAATTAATCTATGTTTAAGAATGGTTAATTAAATTTTAATTTATGATTAAGATTCATTAATCAAGTGATTAATGATAATAAAGATTTTAATTAACACTTAGTTAATTAATAATTGGAGATAAATTAAATAGTAATTAAATATTAATTACTTGATAACTAATGATGATTAATTTAAGTAATTCTTAATTAAGTAATTAAGAAATGTTAATGAAGTCATTAACTCAAGATTAATTAACAATTAATTAATGTGATTAATTTTTGATAATTAATTAGATTAATTAATTAATAATCAATTGTTAGATTAAATTACTTAAGAGAGTAATTAGTGAATTAATTACTTAATGTAATTAATTAAGGTTAATATGATTTGTTTAGATTAATTAATTAAGTTTAATTGATTTAAACATTTGTTGAATTGTTGATAATTACTTATGTAATTAATGAATTTGTAATTACTTAAGGAAGTAATTAATTAATAATTATAGAATGTAATTAAGGATATTTATTTTAGAATTAATTTGGATTTAAATTACTTTGAAATTAATCAAAGGGATTAATTTAAATAATTAATTAAGAATAATTAATTTATGGGTTGAGTAATTAATGTAGTTAATTATTGAATGGTTATTAATCAAGGGTGATTAATATATATGTAGGGTTTAATATAATTAACTTGTGTGATTAATATTAAATGCTAATTACTTATTGTAATTAGAGATAGTTAATCAGTAATGATTAATTGAATGATGATTTATAGATTGATTTGAAATCAATTGATGGTTAAGTTAAGAAGAATTTTATTGATAAAGTAATTAATTTAATTCATTTTAAATTAATTAGAGATTGAGTAATTAATTTAATTCATTTTAAATTAATTATAGAATGTGTGATCATTTGATCATTTGCTTATGTTTGATGATTGGTATTGGTTGTTAGTATGGTTTGTAATCTCAGTTATGAGATGAATAGAGTATGTGATATGGATGCATTGGTTGCTTTTGGATGATGGTATGAATTATCTGATTATGATATGAATTATCTGTTGATAATGATAAGGTTGATTATCTATTGTATTATGAATTATCTATCTGTGTATATTTAGATAATGAATTGAATTGTTTTAAACTTAAAACAACTTGGACATAAAAGACACGCTTTGGTTTTCGATGAGACCGGGATCGGGTTTCCATATTTGGACATCCGAAAACCACATCGATTCCAAATAACGTTAGGTCGTTAATCCAAGTGGAGCAAGTGAAGACTCGAGGTGTAAGGGCTATACGTCAGTATAACTCTGTGGGTGATTCCGTAATGAGTTTGACGGAATAGGTCTTATAGATTCGAGATGGTGAATCAGAGTGCAAGGGTTATTGTCGTTAACTCTGAGGGTGATTCCAAAATGAGTGTAACGAGATAATGCCTTCGGTTTCGTTCGAACCCGGAACGAACTTGTATGGATTGAATGCTTTCAGAACATCGTCAGGTGGACGATGAGCATTCTAAGATAAATGTGTCCTATAAAGGTAATCGTAACCTCAAGCCTCATCAACCGGGAATGGCTAAAACAGGGGAGGTGCAGCAAAGCTTCGTGGGTAGCCCCCACTTGAGAGTAAGATTTACCCCTGTCTAGAGGTCCCTTTATATTTCGGCTGTGTGGGACGGTTGATCATGACAACCGTCGGGGTTGTCTTATTTGGAACTGTTCAGTAAGGAACGGGTCCGGCTTTGTGTTGCAGGGGAGTTAGGGTGGCTCCTCGGTACGGTGATCTAGGCCACGTACTGTGACGGGCGGTACCCCAGTAGCCCTGCCATTGATGGAATCCAAAATCCAATAAGTGCCGTACGTATTAGTTGTGCCCAACTATGTTGGAATGTGAGATGTAAGCATTTCAGCTATTTCTGTATTTTATTTGAAAACCCTAGACACTATTATAATATCACCGGATTTCCTATCAAATGTTTTGGTTAGCGTAAGGTAAAAACTTTTCCATGTTTATGTGTGGGAAGTCTTACGTGATACCTTTTCTTTTCAAAGGTTTTTTTAAAGTTAAGCAACTTTAACCTGTTACTCACATCAAACCCATGTCTGACCCGGAGTTATTTCTGTTTTTCTTTAACTCTTGGGTACTCAAATTTTTATGAGTAGTCAAGGGAATTCAGGTTAGGATTCAGGATTAGCTTTGACGAATTGTGGAGGAGCATATGGAGCAGGAGACTTCTGCGCATAGTTATATATAGTTTTCCGCTGTGTTTTGTACCTCTGAGTGTTCTGTTTTGTATTGAGTTGTAATAACTAGACAGGTGTTTATAACTGTCTAGTATGTGTTGTATATGTCTGTGTAACTCTGATATTTGATGTATACTATGTAATACTTTGTTATTAATATAATTTATTCGTTCCGCTGTTGAGATTCTTGTGTTGTTTCTTCTTTCTCTTCTTTCTTTTCTTCTTCTATCCCTTTCTTTCTTAATTCATAATGCGATTTTCCGGGAGTGGAAAGTCGGGTCGTGACAGCTTGGTATCAGAGCATTAGGTTGAGTGAATACCTAGGCTCTGGAATGGTGTCTATCTTGAGAGAGCGTATTTGTAATTTTATATGTATATATATATATTTATTGGTTCTACCTATTTGTTGGATTACCTGTTCGGGTTTTTTCCAATGTAAGTTATAAAGGTAGATGAGGTAGAAGTGTGTGTAACACAACTACCATTGGTTGGAGTTTAATGGATGATGTTGGAAGTGTATTTGTCGAGACTGTAGACCTAATACCGTCTCGAGTGAGTTCTGTTGTGATGAAGACTTCATCGATCTCTGAAGGTAACCTGTTAAGGTTCGGAGTTCATCTTTGAAGTGCAGAATTGAGTTTTGATCTGTCGGTTGGACAGAAGCAAGTAAGTGATGATATCTTGATATCTTAGGAAATAGTAGCTGCGTGATGAGATGCAGTGACTATGGATATTTCCGAAGATGTTTCTTTGGAACAAGAATAAGAAGTGAGTCTGCCGGTGTTGTGGCTGAGTTTGGCAGAGTATTCTGAGTTGGTAGGGAGTCTTCTGGCTGGGTAGTTTTTCTGAAGTGGAGTTCAGAAGCATCCGAGTGGATCCGTTTCTCTGGTAAGTTGGCTAAGTCAGCATAAGCTGTTCTGTTTGGTTGAGAGAGAGCAGTTTTCTTTGGATTTAGGCTGAGTTGATCGCAAAAGTGACTTGCGATAGTATGTTCTCTTGTGTTTGTTGGAGATTGTCTGGATGTCTTCTGGAAGTCAGAGTTTGTCTGCATCTGGAGATCGAGTTTTCTTTCCAGGATTGGAGCTGGTGGTTCAGTTAGTAGATGGATGGTTCCTTGAGATAGAAGTTGGTGAAGCAACTCAGGTTTGGGAGGGACATCTGAGTTTTATTTATGGATATGTGGAACCATATTTCTGTGCTGGGTTGTCTGGTCTGTGCTTGTGTTTTCCGTCGGCATTTTCTTCTGTTTCGGATCAGAGTTGTGCAGCGGAAGCAGTTTGGGGATGGTTCTGTTTTCTTTTCCGGATAAGGAGAAGTTTGTTCTGTCTTCTGTTGTAGAGAAGCAGGGTTGTGTTCTTGGTTTTTGAGTGATCTTGAGGAGATCATTGGATTGTTTTGCTTCAGTCTGTTTCTTTTGGAATCAGCAAGAGTTGAGCTGATTAGGAGTGATGTTGGTAGCATAGGATCGTCCGAAGAATTTTATGGATAAGAGACAGAGGAATTTGGATTCTGGAATTGGAGATTTGATTTTGGTTAAGTTTTTTCTCTGACCCAAGGAGCTGTAAGTTTGGGAAGCTCGCTCTGAAGTGTTTTGGTTTCTTCTGTGTTTTTGGGTTAGATCAGTGTTTGGTATTCTAGAGTTGAATTGCCAGTTTGGATAACTGGGATTCAGGGTGTTTCGCGTATCTCTGAGGGAGTATGTGTTTGATATTTCTGGTTGAGGGACCAGCAGTTTAGGTTGGTTTGTTTGTTGTGTCAGACTCGTCTGTAGTCTGATACTCTGTATAGAATTGTTGTTAGGAGCTCTATAGTTTAGTAGTATTGATTGATTGTATTCTATAGAGCGAGTATCCCTATATATATATATATATATATATATATATACCGGGGAAACTCGTGAAGATTTTATCCAAATTTTTTTTGGATAATTAGATTTGTTCTGATTGTGTGAATTGGTTGCTTTGGTTGTAGGCATATGATTAACATATGCCGTGTTTTAAAATAAAATCTGTAAATAGATTATTAAATTGCCTTTGTTTTAAATTTCGGGGACGAAATTCTTTTAAGGGGGAAGGATTGTAACGACCCGGAATTTTGGACAATATAAATTTAATAATCTGGGTTTAAATTTATATTGAATTAATAATTTTGATTAATAAATTTGATTTGATTTAAATAATCTTCTTTATTTAATTATTTAATTTGTGAAATTATTTTTAATGAGTTAATAAATTGTTTTCTATTCAATAATGTATATGTATTTATATATATTTTAAATAGACAAGTTGTTTTTAGTTAAATTGGTATAGCATAATTTTATATGTTTTGAAAATAGAAATTATGATTTATTTTTGATTTGAGTTTTTCAAAAATATTTAATTAAATACTATATGATTTTAAATAAGAGATAAATGTTTTAATTAGTTTAAAATTCATTTTTAATTCAAGTTTATATATTAAAATATGTTACAAACCCTTTTATAATTTGTTTTAAAAAAAAGTTTCTTTTCAAAATGATTTAATTGTGTATTGTTTTTCTTTGTTCTTTAGAATTATTTAATTCATAATTATGTATAAAATTTAATTAACAAAGCTTGATACTTATTTAACTTTAATTAAACATGGTTATTAATCAAAGAGACATGTGTACATATATTAGAGCTTAAAGCTAACAAGTGTTTATTTTAAAAAGACAAGTGTCAATGTTTCATTTAATTTTTCTTTTAATTCACTTAAATCTGAAAATACATTCATATAATCTTGCTCTTCATTCATTTGCATTTTTTTTTCCTCATTCCTTAATAAAAGAGAAAACCAAATTACATTCTCCACCATATACAAGTCTGCACATACTTTGCATTCCAATATACAATCTGTTTTCTCCAAAATTCAAATCTGCATTTCATTTAAAACCTGCAACTCCTCTTTCAAAATTCAAATCTGCAACTTCTCTTTCCAATATACAAACCTGCAGCATACATTCATGCATTCAACTCCTCAAACTCAAAATATTACCTGCATGCTCTTGCATCTGAAAACAAAGCCTGCATTTCAAAACTCTGAAACAAGCATCAAGATTTTAAAAGCATCTGGGAACAGAGGCCTGCATGCATCATTTAAAAGCAAGAAAAGAGGTCTGCAACATGTGTTTGGATCTGAAGCCTTGCATATCATCTACAATCAAAGATTTAAGGCCTGCATGCATCAATTATTAATCAAGTTAAAGCTCTGCATTCTTCAAAATACAAACAAGCCTGCATGCATTTATTTTCAAGTCTGATACTCTGCAATTGGAATGTGCTCTGCATATTTGAATAGGCTCTGCATTTTATAAATCAGGTGAGTAACTTTCTTTATAAATTTAAGGATTAAAACTGTTGCATGCTAAGATAAATAATGTTCATATAATTAATGCCTACTGTCTGATGTATGAAGTACATATGTATATATGCATGCTGTCTACATTGCTATGATCTGTGTGTTTTCTATTTCTAGTTTCCAATTAAATTATTATTTCATCAATTTGTCTTTGTTAGATTTTAGAATTTAACTATGATGGTAGGCCAGTTTTATAGATTGGATTCTAGAATTTTATTAAGATAAAATTCAAATTTTACTTACTGGAATAAATACCAGAGCATAGGAAATTTTATAAGTAGATATATAAAACATTTCAAATCAATGTTGTAGAAGTAGAACTCAAAACATCAAGTGAATGCATGAATTTTAAATCAAAAATTAGTATTTATAATACTGTAAACCAAGAACAGTTTTAAGTTACAGTATTATACAGATTTGACAAACACAGTAGATATTGGCATTTGTTTGATTTGAATTTGCTACTGAAGATGCTGGAACTATCCAAGATTTGTAGAAATTTTTGAATTTGACTTAAAATTCTATTTTGGGTTTTGTATTTGGGAATTACAGTAAGAACACTAGTTTACTGGGTTAGAAAAAGTTGGATGCTGTGGCTTCTTGAATGAATCGAGTTCATTGATATTCTGGGTATTGATGGATTGTGTGTTGAAGGATTCGTTGCCGGAGTTTGGTTGATGATGATGGCCGGAGTTGTGAAATAATGGTGTTGACAGGTTTTGGGAAGTTTGGGTGTGGTCTGTTTCCAGGTTTGGGAGTTGATTGTTTTGGGTGCAGGGTTTAGTTACTCGGGTTGGTCTAGGGTAAATGGGGGAGAAAACTCGAAGTAGCAGGGATATTAACCCGAAGTAATTTTAGGCTTGCTCGAGAAATTTTTGTTACAGGTTTGTATATAGGAAACAGTATTGTTTCCAGATTTTTTTTAAAAGGTTAAAGTTGAAGTAATAATAGGAATATAAACTTAAAGTTTGAAATCAGGTGGAACTTGAATTCAGTTATGGATTTGAATAATTCAAATCTGGAATTTGAAACATTTTAAATTCAACAATGTAAGAGGTTTAAATTTTTAACAGAAACTGTTCTGTTCTGTTTTAGGATTTTTAAAATTTAAAGTTTAAATTGATCTGGAAATGTAAACTCAGAATTTAAAACTTGAATCCTAAGTTGAATTCAAATACTTTGAATTCTGATAATTGATAACATGTGAGTGCAGAGATTCAAATTTTATTTGAAATATAAAAATATAAAAGAAGGAACATGAGCCTGTTTCCAGATTTTTAGGTTTGAAATAATTTGCAAACTAAAGTTTTATCTTATGATGTTAAAACTGAATTCAAGTATGAATTCAAATAAGTTTGAATTATGTTTTTTGAAATAGTTTAAATTCTGGAAAAAATTCAAGGTTTAAGTTTTTAATAAAACAGAAACTGTTTCTGTTTTTAAATGTAAAGGTAAATTTAAATTTAAATTTGCAGGAGGGGTTTAAAACTGAGTTTTGGTTTGAATTTGAATATGAATTCAAATTTGATTTGTCTGGAATTTGAAATCATTTAAGCTTTTAAAATTTAAATTTGATTTGGAAATCTCAAGTATAAATGCATTGTTGTTTTGCATATTGAATTGAAAAGTTAAGTTTTTAATTTAGGAATTCAAATTGAATTCAAACTGAGTTTTTAAATCTGGATTTAAAATTTAGATTTCAGTTTTTAAATTAAAGATTTAAATTTAAATTGTTTTCAAATGATTTGCATTTGAATTAAAGGTATAAATTATAGAAAGAGTTTAAAGAGTTAAAGCTAAAATAAGTTTGAAAGTTGAATTTCAAATGTTAAAGTAATTTTTAAATTTGTTTGGATTTGATTTGAATTGAAATTTAAATTTCTTTTCAACTTATTAATTAAGTATATGTTTCTTGTAAACATATAAGATTTGTATTGTTTAAAATCTTATTTTAAACAAATTAGAGTCTAAAGTTTAAAAGAAATGTTAAATTGAATTTAATGTGAAATTTAAACATTTTTGTTTTTAAATGCATAATTTAATAAGTAATATTTATCTAAAAGATAAATCAAGTTTAATGATGGATTTATTTAATCATTAAGGAAATTAAGATGAACATTAATTAATTAATTAATTAATAATATGGAATGTTTAATTAAATAATTAATGATTTTTAATTTAATTTGAGATTAATTAATTAGTTTAATTAATCTATGTTTAAGAATGGTTAATTAAATTTTAATTTATGATTAAGATTCATTAATCAAGTGATTAATGATAATAAAGATTTTAATTAACACTTAGTTAATTAATAATTGGAGATAAATTAAATAGTAATTAAATATTAATTACTTGATAACTAATGATGATTAATTTAAGTAATTCTTAATTAAGTAATTAAGAAATGTTAATGAAGTCATTAACTCAAGATTAATTAACAATTAATTAATGTGATTCATTTTTGATAATTAATTAGATTAATTAATTAATAATCAATTGTTAGATTAAATTACTTAAGAGAGTAATTAGTGAATTAATTACTTAATGTAATTAATTAAGGTTAATATGATTTGTTTAGATTAATTAATTAAGTTTAATTGATTTAAACATTTGTTGAATTGTTGATAATTACTTATGTAATTAATGAATTTGTAATTACTTAAGGAAGTAATTAATTAATAATTATAGAATGTAATTAAGGATATTTATTTTAGAATTAATTTGGATTTAAATTACTTTGAAATTAATCAAAGGGATTAATTTAAATAATTAATTAAGAATAATTAATTTATGGGTTGAGTAATTAATGTAGTTAATTATTGAATGGTTATTAATCAAGGGTGATTAATATATATGTAGGGTTTAATATAATTAACTTGTGTGATTAATATTAAATGCTAATTACTTATTGTAATTAGAGATAGTTAATCAGTAATGATTAATTGAATGATGATTTATAGATTGATTTGAAATCAATTGATGGTTAAGTTAAGAAGAATTTTATTGATAAAGTAATTAATTTAATTCATTTTAAATTAATTAGAGATTGAGTAATTAATTTAATTCATTTTAAATTAATTATAGAATGTGTGATCATTTGATCATTTGCTTATGTTTGATGATTGGTATTGGTTGTTAGTATGGTTTGTAATCTCAGTTATGAGATGAATAGAGTATGTGATATGGATGCATTGGTTGCTTTTGGATGATGGTATGAATTATCTGATTATGATATGAATTATCTGTTGATAATGATAAGGTTGATTATCTATTGTATTATGAATTATCTATCTGTGTATATTTAGATAATGAATTGAATTGTTTTAAACTTAAAACAACTTGGACATAAAAGACACGCTTTGGTTTTCGATGAGACCGGGATCGGGTTTCCATATTTGGACATCCGAAAACCACATCGATTCCAAATAACGTTAGGTCGTTAATCCAAGTGGAGCAAGTGAAGACTCGAGGTGTAAGGGCTATACGTCAGTATAACTCTGTGGGTGATTCCGTAATGAGTTTGACGGAATAGGTCTTATAGATTCGAGATGGTGAATCAGAGTGCAAGGGTTATTGTCGTTAACTCTGAGGGTGATTCCAAAATGAGTGTAACGAGATAATGCCTTCGGTTTCGTTCGAACCCGGAACGAACTTGTATGGATTGAATGCTTTCAGAACATCGTCAGGTGGACGATGAGCATTCTAAGATAAATGTGTCCTATAAAGGTAATCGTAACCTCAAGCCTCATCAACCGGGAATGGCTAAAACAGGGGAGGTGCAGCAAAGCTTCGTGGGTAGCCCCCACTTGAGAGTAAGATTTACCCCTGTCTAGAGGTCCCTTTATATTTCGGCTGTGTGGGACGGTTGATCATGACAACCGTCGGGGTTGTCTTATTTGGAACTGTTCAGTAAGGAACGGGTCCGGCTTTGTGTTGCAGGGGAGTTAGGGTGGCTCCTCGGTACGGTGATCTAGGCCACGTACTGTGACGGGCGGTACCCCAGTAGCCCTGCCATTGATGGAATCCAAAATCCAATAAGTGCCGTACGTATTAGTTGTGCCCAACTATGTTGGAATGTGAGATGTAAGCATTTCAGCTATTTCTGTATTTTATTTGAAAACCCTAGACACTATTATAATATCACCGGATTTCCTATCAAATGTTTTGGTTAGCGTAAGGTAAAAACTTTTCCATGTTTATGTGTGGGAAGTCTTACGTGATACCTTTTCTTTTCAAAGGTTTTTTTAAAGTTAAGCAACTTTAACCTGTTACTCACATCAAACCCATGTCTGACCCGGAGTTATTTCTGTTTTTCTTTAACTCTTGGGTACTCAAATTTTTATGAGTAGTCAAGGGAATTCAGGTTAGGATTCAGGATTAGCTTTGACGAATTGTGGAGGAGCATATGGAGCAGGAGACTTCTGCGCATAGTTATATATAGTTTTCCGCTGTGTTTTGTACCTCTGAGTGTTCTGTTTTGTATTGAGTTGTAATAACTAGACAGGTGTTTATAACTGTCTAGTATGTGTTGTATATGTCTGTGTAACTCTGATATTTGATGTATACTATGTAATACTTTGTTATTAATATAATTTATTCGTTCCGCTGTTGAGATTCTTGTGTTGTTTCTTCTTTCTCTTCTTTCTTTTCTTCTTCTATCCCTTTCTTTCTTAATTCATAATGCGATTTTCCGGGAGTGGAAAGTCGGGTCGTGACAGAACAAATGTGAATTTAAATTAAATTAGAGGTTAGAATTTCTTACTTGAAATCTTACTATTCCTAAAAACCTAAAAGAGAAGATTTTGATAAAGCTTCGTCGTTGCTTTCATAAGTCTATGTAGAAAAAGGGGTAGGGTCTATTTATAGAGGTGATGAGGAAGCAGAACAATTAGATGAAAATAATAGAGAACGAGTCGTTCATGATGTAACGACCTATATTTTCGACCATCGAAAGTCGAAATCGAATACTTCAATGGCATTCAAATGCTAAAATCCAATCCTCGCAAATTTTAATGGTAAAATTAAACAAAAAGAATAGAGAACATGGAAGATAGAATCTCACAATGGAAATGATAACTTATAAATAAAGATATTATAAATTGTGTCACCAAGATACAAGATACATTAAAGTTAAAAACAAACTTTATCAAATGGATAGTTATAAATCCTGATCTTACAATTGATGATAGGTATATATATCATACATTGGAAATCAAAATACTACGGTAGATATTTCTCCAAATCTACTCCATAGATTCCATATCTCCAAAGCCAACCTAGGGAAAATACTCGGTCTGACCCGAGCACTATAATGAAATAACACCCTGGTCAGTTTGGAAAACCAGCACGAGAATACTCAAGTAATATGATCAATAATAGAACAGTTGGTAGGACCATGCCATAAACATGGAACGGGGTACAACCAATAAGAACAACATCCAAACATAAATGAACAGAAATAAACAACTGAAACAAATCCAAATATATAGTGTGGGTACAAGTAATAATAAATCCCATCATTAATAAATGGCATAAGTAATATCACGGTCAAGACTTGAAAGAACGAAAATAATCTAAACAAAATCCAAACTCGTAATAATGGATAAATAAGGTAAAAATCCAAACTGGTAAGAATGGATCAACAAATAATTAAACATAGAGAAGTGCACTAGGCACATCTCAATGCAATTAAGAAAATAATTCAAAGACTTGAATTAAACAAGGGAAATAAGTTTTTCCAACAACAACTAGTAGAGTGCGTGCAACAACCCACCCTTTCGATCCTTAGAAATCGATAGTAATACATCCTTGGTATTCACATATCTCAAATCCAAGCGTTGGATGGGCAGATTGATCAAGGGTAAAGAGAAATAAAGGTAGAACATAAAATTACATGAATGGAATAACATATTTGATTTCAATATATAATCTTTGCAATGGAAATTTATATACATTTATCAGAGTCTATCCTAAGCTCATATTGGACTGTTATAAATATATGTCCTAACAAATGCTGTTGTAACATCCCGATATTTTCATCCATTCGCATCCGCACATGTTGGACTTGAATTGCTCAAAACATTAGAGTGTTAATTTATATTTGGCAAAACTCAACATTTACATTAAATAAACAATGACAGTATCATAGACATAGAGTAATATAACAATAATAAGCAGCGGAAACAAATGAATAGTAGTTCACGAAGCTACTATATATATGTGATAGAGTTAAAGTCTCGAATACATAGAAGTCTCAATACAATAGTCAAATACAAAATCTGAATATATCAATGGAGTCAACTGAATAGATAAAATCTGAATAGATGTGGTTGGATCTCCAAGCGAAGCTCCAACCCCAAAGGTGAGTCTCAAATGCTGTGACACTCAGTCTGACCCAAACGTAAAGCAGAAACACAAAACACTTGAGTCAGGATTAACATTCTTATATCAATAAATCCAACTCAAGTGAAATATCAACTGAAATACAAGTAACTCAAAGGATGTTTGAGATAACCATACTTTAAGGATCCGTGGAACTATGTACTATGTAGCAATATACGCTATTATAATAATGTCTATAGTAAAGTAAACTATTGAAATAGCGTTAAGGCGTTACCCATATCCCCCTTAACACATTTTATATATTCCCATAGTCTAGACAATACCGTATTCTCTCCTGTACCGGAGGTCGTCGGAGTGCACGCCATAGGTATGGTACAAAACAAATACACGACACAACTAGGCAATGCCAGAGTATCGATGAAGTGTGTCCAATCAATCACAAAGTAATAGAATGGTATCGATGAAGTGTGTCCGATCGAAGGAGCTACCTCACTTGGCCCATCAATTGCTCATGTTTCATCCACCTTAAGCTAACTCACGGGAGCTAGGTCCACGTATATACCTCATATAGAATCGTTGCCACCATCCTACTTCATTCTGGAATCTCCACCGCGTACACGGTTGTTAAAGTGGTTTTCGGTATCAGCAGAGAGTATGACAATAACTGTTCCCGATCTCTTTAACAACCAAACGTTATTGTAACGCTGTGGTCATTTCAAAATATCGTTCTTCAAAACCAAAATATCATATTTATTTCAAAAACCATATCTATACAAAATAATTATTCACTTAAAATATATTCATTTCCAAATCATTGCACTTTTTAAAGTTATACACCTTCGAAATTATAAACTTAGAATTTATAATACTTTGGAAATCATAAGACTTTAAAAACATAGCTTGAAAATCATAATACTTCCCAGTTACATAGTTTAGATATTGAAATAGTATATAAAATAAAATAGTTTATATATTAAAATAGTTTGTATATTAAAAATAGTTACAAATTAAAATAGTTTATAAAATTAAAATGATTAGTATATTCATAAAATAGAAATATTAAAAATAATTTATATTAAAAATAGTTTTATATTAAAAATAGTTTCATCTTAAAAATAGTTTTATATTAAAAAAAATTATATATTAAAAAATTTATAAAGTAAAATATATACACACACACACACACACACATATATATATATATATATTAAAATACTTTATATAATAAAATAATTTCCTCAAATTCCATAAATCGATTCAAATCAACTCGAATTCCAAAATTCAAATTCAATCTCAATTCATCAATTTCAATTCAATTCAATTTCTCAATAAACCATTTCAAATTACATCGATTTCAAACACAAATTTGAACCACAAAATAAACCATTTCAATTTCAATATATTTCAAAGTCTTAAATATTCAACATTTTCAAAACTAAATTTGACAATTTCATGTATATCTTAATTTAATTTCATTATTGTTGACTTTGAAATATTCACTTAATCAATCCAATATCATTTAAATAAAACCTCAAACTACAAATAAACTAAATATTTCCTTCAATTTATTTAAACTTGCAATATTCATTTACTCACCTTAAACCAAAAACAAGTTATAAAATCATATCTTTAAAATTTCAAATTCAATAAGTTTCAAATTGATTTTTAATTAAATATAATTCTTAAAGAATACGATTTCAAATTAATTTAAATTCATCTTTCCAACCTTAACTTATAAAAATGATTATAAAATCAATTTTTAAAATATAATTTTAAATAAATACTTAAACATATTACATACTAATTAAATCAAAATTTATTAAATTAAAGCTTATTGTTAAATCTATTTTATATTAAAACTAATTTATACATGTTTTAAGATAGTAAAATTATAAGTAAAATTTTAAAATTTAAAATTTCGAAACTAAATTATAGTTTAATATTTTCAAACATATAATTTTTAAAATCTAATATTTAAACATTTATAAAAAAATAACATTTAATTATGTATAATATTTAAAAATCAATATTTATTAAAACCATATACATATTTCCTTTTTAAAACTTTGGAAATCATTTCAATATATATACCAACGGTGTTTATATATAATATTCTATCCTATGGTTAAGTGAAATGGATATTTATCATTTCAATCCGCAATTTAATTATCTACGGTTATATATCTTTTCAACCCGCAATTCCAAATTCAATTCAATGAAAATCTCTTGGGTTTATCATTTCAACCCTAACGATTTTCTCCTATTCTACAAGATCGTTTGGGTAATTATCATTTCAACCCATAGGGAATTCTATACTAACAAGGAACATGTAGAGTGAGAACATTGATGATAATAATATAACATATAACAACAACATATATCATCAATAACATATAAATAAAATATCATGGTGTCAGATGTAACATGTGAACAGATACATATAATTGTTAGTCCATGAGATGATGGTTTTGATGACAACAACCTTGAATAGATTATAAAATATAAATACTAACATTATAAGTTTAGATACATATGTATATGCAGGATTTAACCATACAGGTACTAAGATTGAAGACTGTACAGTATAGAGATTCAAGATATCAAGATAGAAGACTCATGAGTATCATGATTATCAAGAGTTCAAGATTCTAGGGTTAAGTATTTTTTATTAGGAATTTTGTTAAAACTCATAAAAAAGCACTGGCTTCTTAAAATCCAATTTATTCGTGGAATGGAATCCACTTCAAGCCTGTTAAAGGGATGAAATCCTAAGTAGGATGGAACCTATGAAAAATCTAGTGGAACATTGTTTTGTATCCGCTAACTTTTTATTCAAAATGATTTTTCAGAATTATATCCTGTTCTCAAAATGCTTTCAAAACTTTCCTTTTAAAAGATTCAAAACCCTCTATCCTGATTTTAAATAATTTTAGCCTCAAAATTATATTTAATTTCAAAGTCAAATTACTCCTGATTTTAAACATCTTTTAATATAATATATTTAACTTTTAAATATTTATACTTAGATTTAAAATATAAAATTAGAGTTAAATTCTATATATATTATTCTCTATATTTACTTATGAATTTTAACAATATTCGAGTATATTTATAAAGTTTAAATTAGTTTTAATATAAGATAAAGGTTATTTTCAAAGAAAATCAAAATATCAAAAAATGCTTAGGGATGTCGACATGCCTATGTACCCCATGTCGACATGGTGTCAGTTGAGTTCAAAATTTAAATTTCAAAAGAAGTGTCTATTTGCCATAAATCTTCACGAATGGACACGTCTATTGTTCTCCTATAAATAGGGATTAGTTTCAACGAATTTTATATCAGATTTTCTGGTATTTCACTCCTCTTCTTCTTCCACTTTTCTTAATACATATTCTTATCATTACTCTGCCGAAATCAACTTTGAATCGAACTCAATTACTTCTAGTTTGATTCTCTATCACTCTCTCAACAAGATTCTAAGTGCTATCTAGGGTTATAGACTTCTTTGTAATCTATTAAGCGAGAAAAGGTGTGATTGTAGCCTTGAAAATCAATCAAGAAAGAAAAGGTTGATTGTAGCCTTGGTAAATCAATTGGGTAAACTTGTGGCCCGAAAATCAAGTATCTCTACCCAAAGGATCGAATTTCTGGAGGGTGTACCTCGTAGCCTTGAAACCGATGGTGTAATTGTACAATTGCTTTTGAAAGGAAATCCGTACTTGTGTTGCGGGACTGGATGTAGGGTAACTCCGAGCCAGTATAAAATCCGGTGTGTTCTTTCCTTTATTGCTTTTATTTTATTTCTACATCTGTGTTTGTTTCTATGATCATATCTGTGTCTACATATTAAATACATTGGTGTCTAAATTAACATAAATCGAAAAAGATTTAGTAATTCTTTATTAACACTATTCACCCCCCTCCCTCTTGTGTTAATCCTAGCCTTAAGATCCGTAATCCGCATTTCTCACAATTGGTATCAGAGCAAGGTATTTAAAGTTTCATAGTCTGATTTTTAAAAAAAATTCAAAATGGCTACCAACACTGGTACTGTTACTAACACTAGTATCCCTGTCACTAGTTCATTTGTAGAGGTTCAGTCTACTGTCAGACCACCACTTTTTAATGGCAGTAACTATGCATATTGGGCATGTAGGATGAAAATATATTTACAATCTATAGGATTAGACACTTGGATTATCATACAAACTGAATATTCTGAACCCACAACTAATTTTGCACAGTGGTCTACTGAGCAAAAGACTATTGCACAAAATAATTCTAAGGCAATGAATATTCAGTTTTGTTCACTAGATAGTAATGAATTCAATAGAGTGTCAATTTGTAAGTCTGCATATGAAATCTGAAAAACTTTGCAAGTTACTCACGAAGGAACAAGCAAAGTTAAACAAACCAAAATTTCCATGCTCACAAATCAGTTTCAATTATTTAAAATGAATCCTAATGAGTCTATTTCAGATATGTATAGTAGATTTTAGAATATTGTGCGTTCTCTAATATCTTTAGGAAAGGAATTTTCTGAAGAAGATCAAGTCAGAAAATTTTTAAATTCTCTAACTCCAGAATGGGATCAAAAGACACTTGCGATTGAAGAGGCAAATGGCATCAGTACTTTAAAGATAGAAGAATTAATTGGAAATCTAATGTCGTATGAAGTTCAAATGATCGGGAGAAGAGAAAGTAAAGCATCTGAAAAGAAATCAATGGCATTCAATGCATTAACCGATGGATCAAACTCAAACAACGATAATGATGAAGAGATGGCCTTTATGATCAGAAATTTTAGGAAATTCCTGAAATACAAAAAAATGAATAATCTCAAGAGAAACAACTATAAGAATTCTGGAAATAAGAATGTAGTGCCAAATAATGACAAATGTTACAACTGTGATAAACCAGGCCAATTCAAAAGAGACTGTCCGTATCTAGATATGAAAAATTCTCCTATGAACAATGATCCAGCAAAGAAACGGAAGCGTGAATTTACTGCTACTATAAATGACTCAGACTCGTCCTCAAGTGATGATGATCAGAAAATAGATAATTCAAATTTGTGTTTCACAGCTGTTCATGACTCAGACGAATTCAAAGAAATGGACGTAGAAAAAGGTACACGTTTACAATACAACTGGTTAAAATTACTTGCTTAGAATTAGTTGCTTGATTGTTTGATTGATTGGTTTTGAATTGGTGTGTTGTTTGAATTTTAAAATTTATTTTCTATTTTTTATTATTATTTCATTATTTTATTATTATTATTATTTTATTTTTAATAGTATAATAATATTTTCTGAAATATACTTGAAGTTTTATAATATTTCAGATATATATATAGGCATTAATAATAATAATAATAATATTTATATATATTAGAGAACTTAGGAAAAATCAATTCATGAAAATTCAAAGGCACATGTCGACATGGTCCCTACCATGATGTCGACATGGGTACTTGAGTTTGAATTTCAAAATTAGAATTCAAATGTTTGAATTTCCCTCCACCTTTTCACTTCATTCAATTCTCTGAAAAGCTACTTTTTGAGCAGAGAATGTGTCCTTTGAGAATCTGTTTATTCACTATCTTTTATCATATCTTTTCATTCTCATTTTCAAATTCAAACTCTCACTTCATAACTTCAAACTCTCTACTCTCAACTTTAATGGCTTCTTCAAGCAACCCCTCTACCATGAGAATTTCCAGAAAAATCAAAGAGCAATTATTCAATGATCCGGAGGCAATAAAAGCATACATCAATTATGCTAACTATGCCAAAGTCCATCTCGTAAAATTTGCTATTTTTCAAGATTTTTCTTCTTATGAACTTGATTCTCTTTTTGCAAACAATGGAGTTCTTAGTCTTATTGATGCTTCTCAAAATAATTTTGTTTTCTATCCAAATCTTGTCAAAATTTTCTATGCTAATTTAAGCCGTGGATTTTATCATGGAAATGAGGATGAAATTTAGAGTAGTGTCAAAGGTACTAGAATTGTTTTGAATTGTGATCTTTTGGATACCATTCTCAATTGCAAGTGTACGGGAATTGATCTTTCTAATTTTAAAATCGATGAAAATGATCGTGAGACATTTCATCACATTTTCGAAGGGATTGATAATTTTGAATTCAAAAATTGAAATTTTCGACAAAAGGCAAGAATTGTCAATCTTCTTTTGCAACATTCTTTGACCCCAAGATCGGGGAATTTTAACAATCCTACTTCAAAAGTTTGCAAAGCCCTTTTTGCTATTTTTGAAAATTATGACACAAATTGGGCGCAAGTTATTTTGGATGAACTTCATCCTAAAAATCTTGAAATGGGTGAGAATACATTATACCATGGAATTTATCTCACTCGGATTTTTAACTATTTTGAGTGGATTTCAATGGCGAAGAATTTGTTTCTAGAAAAGTTTTCAACCATTCCAACATTTGGCTTATGAAAATTCCTTTTTTTCAACCTTATGAGACCCTTGCCAAAAAGGAAGGGCGTTTGGCTCATGTGGAAATGGAAGAAGAGGAAGAGGAAGAGGAAGAGAAAGAAGAAGGGGATGAAATGGAAATTGAAGAAGAAGAAGGTGAAACCTCTTTGGAAAGCATTGACTATCCTCCTAATCCATCCACCAAAACCCTTCTCAAAAACCAAAAGACGATTGTTGAGAATCAACGGATTCTTAAAAGATCCGTTGGTAAGAAGTTGGACAAAATTTCATCCAAGATGAACAAGTTCATTTCCAAAGTCAGTAAGAAACTTGGACTATCTTCATCTTCTTCATCCTCTAACTAGTCTTATCTTTTCATATCTTGTTGTATTTGTTTTAGTTTGCTTTATTTCGAATGTTCATGTAGTTTGTTGTGTGCTTAATCGTTGTATTATTGTAGTATGCAATGAAATGAAATTTCCTTTCTGTTATCTATCTTATCTTATCTCCAGAATAAATGTTAGTATAGTATATAAATATATATATACACACACAATTATTCACAAAATCAAATTAGTCATAACATTTCACTAACCCATGTCGACATCCCCTATGTGACCATGCCGACATGTACTAGTCAGAAATGGCAATTGATTTTGAATTTGAAATTTGAATAACTACCGCATGTCTATTCAATTCAAACGAATTTCTACACCTATATATACCTGTTTCTTCCATAATTCTTCACTGAAATTCATTTCTTATCATATATATCCTCCATTTCTTTCACAAATTCAACTATGGCTAATCCTATTCGTAATGTATCCGAAAATCTTGAAGAAACTCTTAATTCGTTCAAGAATATTCTCTCGTTTATTCTACGAAACCAGCATCACTTAGAATTGAGTCAAATGCAGATGATCAAGGAACAAGAAAAGCACTTTGATGCGATACGATGGATGATCTCCTCTCTGCACAAGGATGATAACGAAGCACATCCTCCTATCTCTTTCACCAATGACAATGATAATTGGGATGCTATTAATGCAGATGACCATGTCGACATGTACTGGTCAGAAATGACAATTAATTTTGAATTTGAAATTTGAATAACTACCAAATGTCTATTCATTCCAAACGAATTTCTACACCTATAAATACCTGTTTCTTCCAGAATTCTTCACTGAAATTCATTTCTTATCATCTATATCCTTTATTTCTTTCATATGTTCAACTATGGCTAATCCTATTCACAATCTATCCGAAAATCTTGAAGAAACTCTTAATTCGTTCAAGAATATTCTCTCGTTTATTCTACGAAACCAGCATCACTTAGAATTGAGTCAAATGCCGATGATCAAGGAACAAGAAAGGCACTTCGATGCGATACGATGGATGATCTCCTCTCTGCACAAGGATGATAACGAAGCACATCCTCCTGTCTCTTTCACCAATGACAATGATAATTGGGATGCTATTAAGGCAGACCCAATCTTTGGAGAAGAAGGACGGGTGGAAGTTCCACGTAACGTTTGATTTTTATTTATTTGAATTGATTTGGTTTGGATTGGTACTCTGTGTGGATTGATTTCTTGATATTGGTTTGAAAATTGTTGTATAAGACATATACATATATATATACACACACACACACATTGAAATGTATATAGACTTTGATTAGTTATCATGTTCATAAGTATAATTATTTCTTAATCTATATATTCCATTGTATAGTTTATCAATGCAGGTACTGAAGAATGAGGGGGAGTGAGTTTTTTTGTTGATGACAAAGGGGGAGAAATATAAAATAGGGTAGTTAGGCATAGATTAAAGGGGAGTTATTAGAATAGAAGTAAAATTTTATAAACAAAGGTTGTCATCATCAAAAAGGGGGAGATTGTTAGTCCGTGAGATGATGGTTTTGATGAAAACAACCTTAGAATAGATTATAAAATATAAATACTAAGTTTAGATATACATGTATATGCAGGATTTAACCATACAGGTACTAAGAATGAAGACTGTACAGTATAGAGATTCATGATATCAAGATGGAAGACTCATGAGTATCAAGATTATCAAGAGTTCAAGATTTCAGGGTTAAGTATTTTTTATTAGGAATTTTGTTAAAACTCATAAAAAAGCACTGGCATCTTAAAATCCAATTTATTCGTGGAATGGAATCCACTTCGAGCCTGTTAAAGGGATGGAACCCTAAGTAGGATGGAACCTACGAAAATTCTAGTGGAACATTGTTTTGTATTCGCTAACTTTTTATTCAAAATGATTTTTCAAAATTATATCCTGTTTTCAAAATATTTTCAAAACTTTCCTTTTAAAAGATTCAAAACCCTCTATCCTGATTTTAAATAATTTTAGCCTCAAAATTATCTTTAATTTCAAAGTCAAATTACTTCTGATTTTAAATATCTTTTAATATAATATATTTAACTTTTAAATATTTATACTTAGATTTAAAATATAAAATTAGAGTTAAATTCTATATATATTATTCTATATATTTACTTATGATTTTAACTATATTCAAGTATATTTATAAAGTTTAAATTAGTTTTAATATAAGATAAAGGTTATTTTCAAAGAAAATCAAAACATCAAAAAAAGCTTTGGGATGTCGACATGCCTATGTACCCCATGTCGACAAGGTGTCAGTTGAGTTCAAAATTTAAATTTCAAAACAAGTGTCTATTCGCCATAACTCTTTACGAATGGACATGGTTGTTGTTGTTTTATAAACAGGGGTTAGTTTCGACGAATTTTATATCAGATTTTCTGGTTTTTCACTCCTCTTCTTCTTCCACTTTTCTTAATACATATTCTTATCATTACTCTGCCGAAATCAGCATTGAATCAAACTCGATTACTTCTAGTTTGATTCTCTATTACTCTCTCTGTAAAATTCTCAGTGTTATTCAGAGTTATAGACTTCTTTGTAATCTATTAAGCGAGAAAAGGTGTGATTGTAGCATTGAAAATCAATCAAGAAAGAAAAGGTGTGATTGTAGCCTTGGTAAATTAATTGGGTAAACTTGTGGCTCTGAAACCAAGTATCTCTACCCAGAGGATCAAAATTCTGGATGGTGCACCTCGTAGCCTTGAAACCGAGGGTGTAATTGTACAATTGCTTTTGAAAGGAAATCCGACTTGTGTTGCGGGATTTGATGTGGGGTATCTCCGAACCAGTATAAAATCTGGTGTGTTATTTCCTTTATTGCTTTTATTTTATTTCTGCATCTGTGTTTGTTTTTGTAATCATATCTGTGTCTGTATATTGCATACACTGGTGTCTAAATTAACATAAATCGAAAAAGATTTAGTAATTCTTTATTAACACTATTCACCCCCCTCTAGTGTTAATCCTTTCCTTAAGATCCGTAATCTGCATTTCTCACAATAATAGCATATATATAGCAATTAAATAACTAACAGCAGCATATTTCAATTGTCGTTTCAATTGAAATCAAATTTCATAAATATAAGAATGTTAATCGTGAGTGATTGCTCACCTTTCGAGGCTTGATAGATTTGACAAAGAAATGAGCTATGATTTCCAAAGCAATGCTAGATGGACACGGTTCGACCAACAAAGCTGATAAATAGGAATTGACAAAATCAAATCAGAATTGGATCGATGATGATAAATGGTATAAGTGAACTCATATATATAACTATATATATAAGATAGTATTCCGAATCCAAACACATATTAAATTAAATATATATGTATTTATATATTTCAAAATAATTTTTCAAATTAAAACACATATATTAAAAATAAACATTTCTACATGGTATAAATACATATATATACTCATCAAAAAGGAAAAATACTTACATATATTATGTATGTTCAATTGAAAATATCTATATATATTTTCAAAAAATCAATTTAAACATATACCAATAAAAAACCCAAACTCATGTATAAATAAACTAATATATACTTAAATATATAACGTAACTTGGTATATCAACCAGCAACTATGTGCACATAACCATAGAGCAAAATACAAGTTCTAACTATATCTATAAGATATGTATATATTTTACTTGCTAAACAGAATGAGAAAAATGTAAACAAAGATCAAACCTCATATAATAGAACACTATATATATATATATATATATATATATATTGTAACCATTATAATGTATACCAGATTTATATAAACTATCCTATAATTTACATACTTAAATATATATATATGTATGTATGTATGTATGTATATTAACTCATACTTATAACAATTTAAAATCAATTTATTATATAATCAATATAAACAACAAAACCTCTCATAATAAATGGAGACCAACTACTGTAACAATCCATAATTTTTGTAAATATTTTTAATTCAATTTATTTGAAACTTTGATTTTAAATCATTTAAAAATTGGAATTTTGGAATTTTCCAATGTATTTTTGGATTTCGTTTATAATTATTTTTCCAAATAAAGTAAAATAAATATTTTCTGAAAATTTTATATTTTGGTCAACTTTGGTCAAATTTTGACTTACAGTTGAAATTTTTAAATTTGAATTATTAATTTCCAATCTTTTTCCTTAAAGCTGAATTTGATTCTGACATTCATTCTGTTTTTAGTTTCGTCAAATTCTGTTTTATACTTTTTAAATCTAATAAAATTCAACGTCTTACACGCGATTATTTTCAGTATTTTATTGTTTATTTTCTATTCTCTATTTTCTATTTTATTTCTGTTCTATTTTGTTTGGGCTTGATTTTATTTGGGTTGTTCGGCTTGTTTTGATTCAGGCTTTGCATTTGGGTTTTGAATTTCCTAATGAACACTTGTTTTCCTTTTCAAAATGAATTGGTGTCTTTCTATTTGTGCTAGCCATTCAAAACACCTTGCTCTCCATCTCTCCTTTCATTTTCCACTTCCAAAAAAAAGAATTTTTACAGTAAGTTATTCTCCTTTCTTCCTCTTTTTTATTTTTCTTTTTCTTATGTCTTTAAGCATATGTTCGGCCATCGCCATTCTCCTCCTTATGCCGACTATCTCTCCACCACCATCACCTACGTTCGACCTCCATCACTACCCAGGCCGCGACCCTCCTAGATCCAAAACCCATCACCAAAGCCTTAGAATCTCTAGCCGAGCACCACTAGATTCCACTTCCTTCTTGCTAGCCTCGGCTACCACCCACTCCGCCTTCTCCTATGCCTTGCCATGACCAATTCTTCCACCTCCAGGCCATACTACTTCAGATGATCACCTGACCACACGTCCAAGCCTAAACGGTACCAAACCGAGCCACTTTTACCTATGGTCGAACCACTTGTGGTCATGGCCATTCATGTTTGCCTTGCCTCTTTGATTTCCTAGCGCCTTTTGCTTTGCCACCCCTTCATCTACCTATAGCCATGTATATTTGCGACCATCGCCAAGCATGCTTGCTTCAAAACACCATTGCCGAGCCATGTTTTCATGATGGCTAGCCTATATGCAAAATGGCCGAGCCACTTGTTCTTGTTTATCTATATTTGTTTTGTTTGTTTAATTCTTTCTTGTGTAAACAATGGCATATATATGTTTATATTTTTTGTTTACAAGATTTGAATCTTGGCTCTTCATCCACTCAAATCTAGTTGGTGCTTTATCGTGCTTTTTGGAGTTGGGTTGTGTGTCTCGAATTGTCATTTCTAGCTTTAGAAGGTGAGTTTATCACTCTTTACATTCGTACTTATATAATTTTGAAACAATGACATGTGAATGTGTAGTAGTGATGTTCTATGATGATATAAGTTCATATATGCTATGATGATATAATTTCCTATATGATTTGATGATTTAAGTTCATATATATGCTTGCCACATGACTTTATATGATGTTATAACTTGATTATATGCATGTAACATCACCTGATATGATATGCTATGCTATACCGTTCCTTTTACTTTCTGCTTCTCACACTGCAAGTTCCTGTTAGTATAGAATCACTATGGTTTGAAATGGTACATACTTGAACGGACTTTAGAATAGGGAAAATCATTATGAGCTGAAATGATAGGCTGGAGCGATTTTTATTTTGTTTGACTTGGGATTGCGGGTTTGAAATGATAAGACCCGAAATTTCATAAATTAGGATTGAAATGATACATATCCGTATCACTTGACCTACGTTAGAAAATACTATACAGACCCATGGTTAATTTTTAAATAATAGTTTTATAAAAATTTATATAAGTATTTTGAAAATTTAAGCATATGGAATTTTAATTTAAATTTTGAATAAATGAGTTAAACAATATATATTGATTTTCATATAAGTTATATTTTATAAGTAAATAAATATTGTTTAAAAATCAAACTTTTAAGATTTTTTCTATGATATAAATTTAACTCAATATATAATTTAGATTAATATTGAATTTAAATTTAACCTGGTCATTGTGATTTATTTTATTTATGAAAAGAATATGTTTTGTATAATTAAGTAAATTTTAAAACTAAGATAAAATTGATATAGTACGTTTAAACATGTTATAGTAGTACTTGTAGCATTCCTAAAATGCTATGTTATTTAGTAATGTTTTCAAAATGCTATGTTACCTTAGGTTATGTTTTAAAGATGTTACTATTTCTAAATTGTAATATTTTCCAGAGTGCTATATATAAGGGTCACATTTTCAAAGTGTTATGGTTTCTAACTTATTACATTTTTAAAGTGCTATAATAAGTGTATGGTTTTGAAAGTGTTAAGTCTTTGGAAATGGATATCATTTTAATGGTATGATAGCATTGAACTTAAATGGTTTTAAAATGTATATGTTTGATTTGAAAGTATAAACCATTTGAAATAATTAACCATGGGTTATAATAACGATTGGTTGTTAAAGAGACCGGGATCGGAAGTTGCCATACTCTCTGCCAACTCCAAAAACCATTTTAACAACTGTGTATGCGGTGGAGATTCCAGAATGAAGTAGGATGGTGGCGACGATCCTATATGAGGTATATATGTGGATCCGCCACCCGTGAGTTGGCATAAGGTGGCTAAAACAGAAGATATCGACGGGCTAGTGAGTAGCTCCTCTGATCGGACACACTCCTTCGTATACCATTCTATTACTTTGTGATTGATTTGGTGCGCGCTTCTGATTTTTTTAGGAGTGTGGCTCGAGGTGGGCGGTAGTTGCGGTTATGCATTACCATCGGTCCGGAAGTGCAATTGGTATATCTACCCTTGCATTGCCTAGTTGTGTCGTGTCACCTACCCTAGCGTACTTTTCTACGAGTTTGATTTGTGTCGTACATATGGAGTATTTATAGTAGCCTCTCGATCTGGAGGTACGATGGTACCGTATAGACTATTGGCACTATAAAATGTGTTAAGGGGGATATAGATAACACCTTAACTTTATTTTTAAAATATATTATACTTTACTTTAGACATTATTATAATATAGTATATTACTGCATAGTAGATAGTTTAACGGATCCTTAAAGGATAGGCAGTCCCAAGCATCCTTTAAGTTACCTGTGCATTTTCTATTATAGTTCACTTGAGTTGGTTTACATTATATAAGTATATATGTCCTGACTCAAATGTTTTGTGTTTTGCTTTTTGCTCGGGTCAACCTAAGTATCACAGCTTTGGATTTCACCTTCTAGAGCTAGGAATTTACTGGAGATTATCTATCTATCTAGTTGTCATCTAATTCTATTCAGCTTATTTATTAGTGGATATATGTATTGGGATTTCTATTGTATTTACTTTAAGACTATGGTATTTTGTACTTGTTTTGAGACTATGTTTATAGTAGCTTCATGAACTACTATGGTTATTTTTATTTCCGCTGCGAGTTATTCTGATATTTCTGTGTCTGTGATTCTGTGATTGGTTTTATTTGCTCCAAATTATATTACAATCTATTGTTTTGAATTATTCAAGTCCGACATGTGTGGTTTGTTGTTGATATGAATGGTTCAAAATAGTGGGTCATTACATTTGGTATCAGAGCTTTGGTTTTAGGAAAACCTTAGCCTGCGGAGCAAAAACTCATTAGAGATAGGGTACAAATACCCTAGAATGAGTGAAATCAATCTTAGAATCATTTCTTTGTGAAAGAATATGTAACATCCCAAAAATTTATTAATTTAAATTTGGTAAATTATTTGAACTTTTGGAATTTAATTTGAAAAGTTTCGAAACAAATAAAATATTATTAATATTAAATATTACAAAAATATATGGATATAAACAAAGTATGTGGTAGTTTAAGTTCTAATAAATAAAGAAAAAAATATATAAAAACAAGGATTTTGGTTAAACATAAATATATAAGGTAGGATAAACCAAAATAAATACATATGGAAATTCATGTGTGAACGCAAGACAAAGGAAAAAAATGTGAATTTTATATAAGCAAGGCAAAAGAGAAGAAAACAAAAAAAAATATCTATGTATAAAACAAAAATGTATATACAAAAGTTCAATTAGATATGCTTGTAAACTAGAAAAGGAAACATTGCATTAAATGATATCATTTCAAGCACAAAAACAAAATCATTTCAGCCTCCAACTGAAAAAAAATCTCTGGTCAAAGAAAAAAGAAATCTGGCCTGAAAAAAAAAAACTATACCAGTTAACACCTACCTCCCCTGTACAAAAACTGTCTCCTCTATATATACATATATCCCAGTTCATTCATCAAATTAGCAAATTAGAGAAAAGAAAAAATATAAACATCACTATATTTTCAAACTCAAATACAATCTGCTGAAAAGAAAAAAAACAGGAAGATTTGAAACTACAGGTTTTCAAAACAAAACAGCTCCCTGTTCAAAAAAATTTCAAGTGAGTAAACATAGATTTTAAAGTTTTAAGTTTAAATTAAAAACAGTACATGATTCATAGATAATAAGGTTTATATATGTTTTGGTTTTGCATATAGTTCTGTGTTATATATATAAGTTTGTTCTGTGAAAAAATTAAACATACTGGTCTTCTCTGTTTGATGTTACAGGGTAAAATATTTAATCAAGATTCAAAATATTATCATCCAACCTTTGTTAGGCTTAAAGTATCAACAAAGCAAGTTTGTTTAAATTTAAATTATGGCATAAGAATTTGTTTTCTGCATGATAATGAAGAATTGATTCTGTAAATCCAGTTTTACAGTAAAAAAACAAATATATGATATATTCAAATAATTTAAAACATCGATTCCTTTGTATAACTTGAATCAACGGCTAAAGATAAGATTTTTAAAATAAAAATGGTTATTTTTAGTTTAGTATTTTACGAGCAGTTAACAATTGAACAGGTTTTGCATTTAAACCATTTTCTGATGATCGAACCAATTTTGAATGTTAAGATTTTGCTTGAAGCAAGTTTGAACATCTATGATTTTGAGAAAATTGCTGAATAATTTTTCTATTGCACGAATTGATGGGGTGAGATCATTTTAGGGTTTAAGCTCGATTGTGTTATGGTCAGAAAATGAGACGTGTTCGTCTTCTCTGATTGACCGAGCTTCTCGAAACTCAGGGGAATTGTAGAGTGGGTTGTTGATGTGGTGTGGACAAAATTGGAGCGTCTCCGGATGTCACGGCCCACAAATCCGTACCCCTTGATTAAACACTATTCTACAACAATCAACTCGAGTTGTACATAAATACGAACCATTTGGGTTAAAGAAGAAGAGGTAGAAAAAGAAAAAAGAAAACAACAACAGAATCTAACCATCGCAGCGGAATAAAATATAATAGATAACAAATAATCTTTACTCAACGTCAAATATCTCTGTTTATATATTACATCATCAGAGCACATCAATCACAGTTCAACATCAATATCATACAATGGATACACAACAACTCAACACAGCGGGATATATATATATATAAACAAGTATGGGAGTACGTATCATCGTCCTACTCGTCTCCTGAGCTCCACAGCATCTCCTGTATCCTATAATACTCGGTCTGACCCGAGCATTACAGTTAAATAACACCCGAGTCAGTCTGGAATACCAGCGTGAGAAAAATCACACCCAATTGATTATTAAAGTTTCAAAAATCATTTGAAAACAAAGGCATCTCGTAAGACCACGCCACAAATAAACATGTCGGGTTTTTACCTTACGATAGCTAAAACATTTTTATTAAAATCCTCTGATATTATAATAGTGTGCATAGAAAGTAAAATAAAATCTAGCTGAAATGCTTGCATCTCACGTTTCGGCAATAGTTGGGCACAATCAAAACCGTACGGGCGCGTAGGGAAAATGGATTCCAACTAATGGCTAGGCACTGGGGTACCACCTGTCACAGTACCTGGTCTAGATCAGCGTACCGAGGAGCCACCCTAACTCCCCTACAACACAAGACCGGAACCATCCCTTACTGGACAGTCCCGAGCAAGATCACCCCGCGGTTGGGATCAGCAACTGCCCACTAAGCCGAAATAAAGGGACATCTAGACAGGGATGACCTCACCCTCCAGTGGGGGCTACCCACGAAGCCTTGCTGCATAACCCCTGATTTTCAACCATTCCCATTTGATGAGGCTTGAGGCTAAGCGTTACCTTTTTAGGTTATATCCCTTAGAATGCCCATCGTCCACCTGACTATGTTTCGCAAGCATTCATCCATACAAGTCCGTCCCGGGTTCGAACGGAACCGAAGGCACTGTTCCTACTACATCCATTTTGGAAATATCCTCAGGATTAGTAGCGACTAGCCCTTGCACTTCACTGCTCCATTTTCGAATCCAAAATCGTTTTTCACGAAAACGTACAAACCGGATCGAAGTGGTTTTTGAGAAATAAATCTCGATCCCGGTCTCTTCGAAACGATCAACGTATTTGGCCAATATTGATAGTCGGTTATTTAACTATCAATTAATATTCACAAACAACCATCCAACAATAAATAATTTCCCAAATTATTTATTAATCCCAAAAATATCTTCACAAGATATATTCCCACTTTTCAAATCCTTTTGAAAAGAGTTTTCAAAACTATCTTCCTTCCTCGGAATAAATTCCAAATATTTCTATTTTCACTAGAATCACCAAGCACAAGATTTTAGATTTTTAAAATAATTTCAAAACACTTTAATTGTAAAGTATGTTTAATATTTAATTTGAAATTTTTACTTTAGTACTTAATTTAAAATAATACTTTAGAACAATCAAAATAAGTTTACTTTATAAATATAACCAAATTTTCTTCTTTAAACAAAGTACTAAATCATTCTTAAAATAATTATTACGATAATAGATTAACAAATTACTTACTTTAGAATTTATTTTAAAATATTTACATTAAAACTACTTCAATAATTGATTAAAAATATATACTATAGGAATATTTGAAAATAAGGTTACTTTATAAATATAAACTAGGTTTTCACCTTTAAAACAGAATTACTAAGTCACTCTTTATAAATTATTACCACGGTAATAATTTTGAATAAATATTTGCTCTAGAATTTAAACATTTAAAAATAATAAATTTCCAAGAACGTACTTTGTAAAGCAACATTAAAACCTTAATTTTATTTTAAAACTTACTTTGAAAACATACTTGGCTATCCAGAGAAATATACTTCTCTTCAAAACCTTTAAAAATAAATCACTATTTATTTTTAAACAAATTTTCTCATTCCTTTAATAAATTTCCACCTTGAATTTTATTCTTCCCAATATCCAATTTCAAACACTTAAATCAATTTCCAAATTGATTTTCAGTTTATTTCATTTACTCCAAAATCCTTTAATTTCATATTTTATTCCTTAATTATGATTTAAAATACTTTTGATTGAAATGCCAATCTAAATTTCTCAATTTACTTCTTATTCCTTTAAAAAATTTAAAGCTTTAAGTTTAAAATAATTCTTTATTCATTTAATTTAATATCACACAATTTTACAATTCGTTGATTACTATTTATTCAAACCCCTTTCTTTTCATACTCGAAGTTATTTGTTAGTATTTAACATACTTCTATTTCTTTTCCAATTCGTTCTTAATTTATTCAATTTTTCCAAGATTATTTCGTTTACAAATTTACTTCCTTTATTTTCTTTCCAAAATCCAATTTATAAATTTTTGGTAATTCATTATAACCAATATACATCCAATCCAATCATATCATTCAATATTCCAATATATTCAACATAGAATATCAAGTAATCACATCGGAGAATATTAAATAATAAATATTGAGGGGTCCAGTAGGATCCCTCCAACCTGTTTTCCTTGCATCCACAGATGTTAACACAATATAATATGCCAATTCCAAAATATACCATACTATAGCACAATAATCAATTTCAACCATTCAAACAATTATTTAAATTTAATCATTTAAATTTTATTTTAAATTAATTGAGTGAGATTAACTCACCTTTGCTTCCTGTCTGTAACCCATTTCGAAACCACCTTGTTTTATCACAATTCTTCACAATTAACCTTGTATAAACATTTTACATTTCATTAATATTTGAACTTATTGAACAATTTCTTCTCTTTGATAATTTTACTTAGCCGATTATTTATTTAAATTACTTTCCCTTTAATAAAATATTCCTTTGGTAACTAAACAAATAAATGAGTTTATTAACAAATTAATTACCATTAAATAAATAACTCAACTACTAATTTAGTTAAACCAAATTTTCTCTTACAATTCTTTTTAGTAACTCAATAATTTAGATAAGTTTATTAATCGTCTAAATCACTAATATACGTTATTAAGAAGACTTGTAGGTTTTATTCCTTAACTGCATATAAATAAATAGAAAAAATTCTGTTATATATGTCATCCTATAATACACTCATGTAATTACCCTTTTTACAAATAGAATAACAAATACCTTACTGCCAAAAAAAAATTCAGAAAGCTCCATCCAACAATCATCGATCTTCTCCACACGCACCAGAAATTCCCATCACGAGCTGCCCCGATATCCCTCCAAATCGCTGCGCGCCTTAGAGCTACCTACCTCGGCTTCGCGACGCTGATTTGAACCCAACTGCGACATCGCTCGAACACCCCTTGATAGATCGAACTCCCTCTTCTTGCCGAGCTCGAGAGCCAAGTCGAATTCGACCCTGAATCCATATGTTCATGATTCATTTAATTACAGAGGGGATTCGATTCTGAAACTTGAAAGAGGGAGGCGCGATTACGAGGAAAAGAAGGCCGGTCTGCCATTATTTCGATTTGGTTAAGGGATTAGGGAAAAAGAAATCGCTATCTCTTCTTTCTTTTTTATTCGAATTGGTCCGCATTTTCAACTGAAGGCTTCGTTTTTGAGAGGAATAATTGAAGTTAAGCATGCTTGGGGCTCTTGTTGAACGAGTGTCAGATTCCAGTAAAATAAAAAAAAGCGTACACGGGAAGATAACGGAAAACGTAGGCGTATAAGGGAAGAATTCCCTAATTTCACATATTAACAAACAACCATCAGACTTGACTATTTTAATTAAATTAGCTTAGACGCTTCTATGCATTTACGGGTTCTACGGCCAAACGTTAACTCCGAACACCGCGAAAATTGATATCCGGTAATAATTCAATATTACGGATCCAATGGTATGGGTTTCGTCGAATTCCGAGACTGTGCCTCGGAAGGCTATTTTTAAATTTAATTTAAACTATAAAATTTTAAAACTAAACAAACCACTGTTAATTTCAATTTTACAACTTCTATTATCTTCAGTATTATCAATATAAATTTTATAAGTCTTCAAATTATATTTTTAATAAGCTTAAAATTCCAAACTCAGCATTTTACTCAACTTCAAATTATTAAATTCAATAATTTAATTATCACATAAATAGTGATAATTGAATTCAAGTGTAAAAATTAACTTTTAAATACTTAAAATCAATTAAATATTCCAATTTTAAATGCTCAAAAATTCTGGGTCGTCACATTCCTTCCCCCTTAAAAGAATTTCATCCCCGAAATTACTAGTTAGGAAGAATGGCCCAATGCCCATTTACTTTTTCCCCGAAACCAAACGGTTTCTAACAATTCAACATATTACCAACTATTTTCTTACAAAAGACTCATTATTACTCTTATCAACTTTCCAAATTTTTCCAAAACCTTCTATAGTTTTCAAATAACTTACTTGTTCAACTATTCAAATAATAATTCAAAACTAAATTTTGAATTATCAAAATTTTCTCAAAATTTTTCTAACTCTCTAAATTCTAGAAAAATTTCGCCAGCGTCTCCTTTGCGCGGCTAACTCGGTACTACTACAAAAATGGCTCTGCGGCCACCCAAATCTAAAAAGAAAACAAAAGGCCAAGTGGCTCAATCCAAAATCCCAATCAAATTTCACAGAAATTTAAACACATACCTTTTTGGTCGGGCAACTCAATTTTTATCCTTATGAAGTCAAAACCAATTCACTTTTCCTTTATATTACCTGCATATCCTTCTTAGCACTAATATCCAAACACAATATTCCAAAACATTTTATCGACTTTCTCACAAAATGTCAACATCTATTCATTCCAATATTGACTTAAATTATATTAGTGGTATCAAATTTCATTTAAGAATTCACCATTCCCTCTTAAGTTTAGTATAAGCATTTTATATGCTTCTTATATTTATTTCTTCTTCCATTTTAGTTTATATCTATTTTTATTCAAATTGATTCTTTCATTTCCATACGAATTCAACTTATCTTTTGACTCTGAACATTTGAATGTTATTTTTCATTTATAACTAATTCATGTTATTACTTTAAGTTGGTTTCCTTTACTAATTTAGTTTAGTTTCCAATTTGAATTCGTTAGTCGTTAACACAATTTTCCAAAATTTTCTAACTCCCAAAATTTCTGATTTTTTTGGCAAAGTCTCCTTTGTACGGAGGAGCTTTTGCAATTTGACAAAAGGGATAGATATATATACATCGACCCACACGGTCGGAAAAACCAAAAACAGTTCATATTTCCTATTTTAATTGCGTAGGCGTACCTTATTTAGCATTTTAAGCAAGCGGCTTATTATTTATTAGCAGTTAGCGTGCCCAAAATCCAGCCAAATGGCTTCCCGATACCTGTACTTACTCAATTTAAACATGTAAGTGCCAAATATATGCAGTTTAACTATATTTCACTTAGTTGCAATGGTTAAAACATATGAATTCTAAAAGAAATGCACATCAAACATTTTCCGTAAGCAATTTATACAATTTTCATACTAATTCAACTGTTTCAATTAATTTACAGTCCAGTTTCATTCAGTTGAATTGTTTAAAACTTAACTGCTTACATTTAATTTATTTTTAAGCAAACTGAACTCATATTTAGTTCAATTGATCTCAAAATCAATCTATTTTACTCCTATCAATTCATAGCATCTTAATTATTTCCATTTACCTCCAATGACAATTTATTCTATGTTATTTAATGAGATCTATATGAATAAATAAGTATTTATGTTTTATAACCAATTTAAATGGATTTCAACTCAATTTATACTTAATTCTATTCCATTTTTTCAAATTTATTCACAACTCATATATTCTCATTTTCATTGCATTTCAGATTTGAATACATTCACTTGTATTTCATTTTATTAACCAAACTAGTTTCATTCAAAACCATTAACAATTTAGGTTCATCTTCATTACCAATTAAATTTCCTTTTTATTTTAATTCATTCACGACCATTTATTTAACTCGACACATCCCAAGCTTTAGTTACTTTACTCAATTTATTCCATATTTGTTTATGCCAAACTATTTTATTTAGCTCGAAAACAATCCAGGCTATTTCATTCAATAACTTTTCTCAACTCATTTAAACCACACTTTATTTGATTCTTATTTATTCCATCCATTTATTTATTCAATATAATTAGTTTATCCACTCAATCCATTTTGAATTTTCATTTCCTTAAATATTATTTATAACCTACCAAATTCTATTTAGATTCAGATTTATTTTCACTTGATTTAAATGCAACCCAATATCATTACACTTAGTTTTAGGTTGAATTCAATTCAACTCTCTTCCATTTGTTTAGTTTTAAGTTAATTCACTTCAAACTTTTATACTTAAGCTCATTCTCATTCCACAAGTAAATTTTCTTTTCTATTCAACTTAATTCTCTCTCAATTAAATCTCATTTTAAATCTACAATTTCATTTGATTAATCATTATAAAATTTAACTTTCCAGATTCAATTCATTCAGTTGATTACAAGGCTATTTCTAATTTATTTCTACTTATTTGGATTTTATTTGCAATTTATACCATTACTATTTTAATCCAATTTCATTTCATTTTTTTTATATACATTTCCGATTATATTTAATTTGTTCACACCTCAAGTTAAATTTTAATTTATAACTCGAGTTCTGAGTCCACTATTCACTTTTAATTTACCACCCAATTTCATGAACACACAATTCAATTACATTTACTTTACTGCAATTCAAGTCGAATTCAATTTATAACTTGAGTTTATTTCCAAACTTCATCATAAACTCACAATTCAACTACATTAACTAATTTATTATCTAATTAGTTTTTCCCCTGGTCAAAATTCAACACTTAATTTTTAATTCCGAAAATATCACTTCATTTAATTTTCTTGGTTCAATTTATTTAATAATTCAAGTTTGGATTTTCTTTTCATTATCCAAAACATCAAACAATGTTTATTTTGGATTTTCTATTCCACTTTCAAAATTTATAAGTCACAACTTATTATTTACACAATTCCAATCCTTATTCAATTTATTTCCCATCCGTTCAGGTAAGAATTTAATTCCATTCATTAATTCAATTGAATTCTCATCCCAATTCAATTTTACTTTAACTTAGATTTATTTAACTCAATTCGATTTCAACTTGATTCGAATACAACTGAATATTATTTTCAGCCTATCCAATTAATGTGAGTCCAGTCAAATTTTTATTTTCCGTTCAAGTTAATTTCATTTTTAACCTTTTTCTTTAAATTTAAATTTCAACATTCAAAGCTTATATTCCCTTCCTGATTTAAAAATCATCTTAATTTATAAGCTTACAACTATCTCATCAGGATTTTTAAACACCCGGCTTTAGTTTGAAATTATTTTGAAATCTCCAACATCTCAAATCACATTTCTCAAAAGCAATACCAATCCTGGTTTTATTCCCAACAAATTTCCTTTGAAATTTTCAAAAACAACTGGTTCTTTCTGAATAAATAAATTTTTGGCGGCAATCCGTCACTTAGAAATTTGAAAATGAATACTGATGATGCGGCCGTCATGATCAGAATTATTTCCCAATAATCCAAGTGGTTTCAATGCTATATCACTTCCAAAATCCATTTAAAACAAATTTCCCTTTCAGAAATACCTTCAAAACAATAATGCTATCATTTATCATCAAACATTTCAACAAATTCTTCCAAAATCTTCAGGATTTTAAATTTCCAAATCCTGCTTAAATCAATTTTAACCACAATTCATTTGTATAGTTTATGATTATTCAAATTCTCATTTAATTATATTTCAATTGATAAATTACATTTATAATTCATATTTATAAATTTCATTTTATAATGAATTTATTTCTTAAACCTTGGTTATATTTCAATTTCTAGTTAAATTTTTACACACCGATGATAATAATTTAATATCATCATTTCAAACATCCAAGCAACTATATATTAGCCTAAAATAGTTTACAAAAACTTTTCTTTATATCAAAATATATTGTGGGTAAAATTATTTCATTTACCCACATTAAAACAATACCGTGTCGATTGTTCTATTCAAGTGTTTAGAAACCCCTTCAATACAGTTGTCCAGACTATGTCGACGAAGGTTCATATACCACTCAATAAACCAATCAATACAATATTAAAACAATTTATATTCACTAACAAATACGCGCTCATATCTATTAATACGCTCAGACTCATTCTAAAGTACTACGGACTCTAATTTAAACGAGTAATTTCCCACCAGAGCCAAGTTTATCTCCAACCTAAGCTCTGATACCAAGTGTCAGGGCCCGCAAATCCGTACCCCTTGAGTCAACACTATTCTACAACAATCAACTCGAGTTGTACAGAAATACGAACCATTTGGGTTAAAGAAGAAGAGGTAGAAGAAGAAAATAGAAAACAACAACAGAATCTAACCATCGCAGCGGAATAAAATATAATAGATAATAAATAATCTTTACTCAACATCAAATATCTCTGTTTATATATTACATCATCAGAGTACATCAATCATAGTTCAACATCAATATCATACAATGGATACACAACAACTCAACACAGCGGGATATATATATATAAACAAGTACGGGGATACGTATCGTCGTCCTGCTCGTCTCCTGAGCTCCACAACATCTCCTGTATCCTATAATACCCGGTCTGACCCAAGCATTACAGTTAAATAACACCCGAGTCAGTCTGGAATACCAGCGTGAGAAAAATCACACCCAATTGATTATTAAAGTTTTAAAAATCATTAGAAAACAAAGGCATCTCGTAAGACCACGCCACAAATAAACATGTCGGGTTTTTACTTTACGATAGCTAAAACATTTTTATTAAAATCCTCTGATATTATAATAGTGTTTATAGAAAGTAAAATAAAATCTAGCTGAAATGCTTGCATCTCACGTTTCAGCAATAGTTGGGCACAATCAAAACCATACGGGCGCGTAGGGAAAATGGATTCCAACTAATGGCTAGGCACTGGGGTACCACATGTCACAGTACCTGGTCTAGATCAGCGTACCGAGGAGCCACCCTAACTCCCCTGCAACACAAGACCGGAACCATCCCTTACTGGACAGTCCCGAGCAAGATCACCCCACGGTTGGGATCAGCAACCGCTCACTAAGCCGAAATAAAGGGACATCTAGACAGGGATGACCTCACCCTCCACTGGGGGCTACCCACGAAGCCTTGCTGCATAACCCCTGATTTTCAGCCATTCCCATTTGATGAGGCTTGAGGCTAAGCGTTACCTTTTTAGATTATATCCCTTAGAATGCCCATCGTCCACCTGACGATGTTTCTCAAGCATTCATCCGTACAAGTCCATCCCAGGTTCGAACGGAACCGAAGGAGCTATTCCTACTATATCCATTTTGGAAATATCCTCAGGATTAGTAGCGACTAGCCCTTGCACTTCACTGCTCCATTTTCGAATCCAAAATCGTTTTTCACGAAAACGTACAAACCGGATCGAAGTGGTTTTCGAGAAATAAATCTCGATCCCGGTCTCTTCGAAACGATCAATGTATTTGGCCAATATTGATAGTCGGTTATTTAACTATCAATTAATATTCACAAACAACCATCCAACAATAAATAATTTCCTAAATTATTTATTAATCCCAAAAATATCTTCACAAGATATATTCCCACTTTTCAAATCCTTTTGGAAAGAGTTTTCAAAACTATCTTCCTTCCTCGGAATAAATTCCAAATATTTCTTTTTTCACTAGAATCACCAAGCACATGATTTTAGATTTTTAAAATAATTTCAAAACGCTTTAATTGTAAAGTATGTTTAATATTTAATTTGAAAATTTTACTTTAGTACTTAATTTAAAATAATACTTTAGAACAATCAAAATAAGTTTACTTTATAAATATAACCAGATTTTCTTCTTTAAACAAAGTACTAAATCATTCTTAAAATAATTATTACGATAATAGATTAACAAATTACTTACTTTAGAATTTACTTTAAAATATTTACATTAAAACTACTTCAATAATTGATTAAAAATATATACTATAGGAATATTTGAAAATAAGGTTACTTTATAAATATAAACTAGGTTTTCACCTTTAAAACGGAATTACTAAGTCACTCTTTATAAATTATTACCACGGTAATAGATTTGTATAAATATTTACTCTAGAATTTAAACATTTAAAATAATAAATTTCCAAGAACATACTTTGTAAAGCAACATTAAAACCTTAATTTTATTTCAAAACTTACTTTGAAAACGTACTTGGCTATCCAGAGAAATATACTTCTCTTCACAACCTTTGAAAATAAATCACTATTTATTTTTAAATAATTTTTCTCATTCCTTTAATAAATTTCCACCTTGAATTTTATTCTTCCCAATATCCAATTTCAAACACTTAAATCAATTTCCAAATTGATTTTCAGTTTATTTCATTTTCTCCAAAATCCTTTAATATCATATTTTATTCCTTAATTATGATTTAAAATACTTTTGATTGAAATACCAATCTAAATTTCTCAATTTACTTCTTATTCCTTTAAAAAATTTAAAGCTTTAAGTTTAAAATAATTCTTTATTCACTTAATTTAATATCGCCCAGTTTTATAATTCGTTAATTACTATTTATTCAAACCCCTTTCTTTTCATACTCGAAGTTATTTATTAGTATTTAACATACTTCTATTTCTTTTCCAATTCGTTCTTAATTTATTCATTTTTTCCAAGATTATTTCGTTTACAAATTTACTTCCTTTATTTTCTTTCCAAAATCCAATTTATAAATTTTTGGTAATTCATTATAACCAATATATATCCAATCCAATCATATCATTCAATATTCCAATATATTCAACATAGAATATCAAGTAATCACATCGGAGAATAATAAATAATAAATATTGAGGGGTCCAGTTGGATCTCTCCAACCTGTTTTTCCTGCATCCACAGATGTTAGCACAATATAATATGCCAATTCCAAAATATACCATACTATAGCACAACAATCAATTTCAACCATTCAAACAATTATTTAAATTTAATCATTTAAATTTTATTTTAAATTAACTGAGTGAGATTAACTCACCTTTGCTTCCTGTCTGCAACCCATTTCGAGACCAGCTTGTTTCATCACAATTCTTCACAATTAACCTTGTATAAACATTTTACATTTTATTAATATTTGAACTTATTGAACAATTTCTTCTCTTTGATAATTTTACTTAGCCGATTATTTATTTAATTTACTTTCCCTTTAATAAAATATTCCTTTGGTAACTAAGCAAATAAATGAGTTTATTAACAAATTAATTACCATTAAATAAATAACTCAACTACTAATTTAGTTAAACCAAATTTCTTTTACAATTCTTTTTAGTAACTCAATAATTTAGATAAGTTTATTAATCATCTAAATCACTAATATACGTTATTAAGAAGACTTGTATAGTCCTTAACTGCATATAAATAAATAGAAAAAATTCTGTTATATATGTCATCCTATAATACACTCATGTAATTACCCTTTTTACAAATAGAATAACAAATACCTTACTGCCGAAAAAAAATTCAGAAAGCTCCATCCAACAATCATCGATCTTCTCCACACGCACCAAAAATTCCCATCACGAGCTGCCCCGATATCCCTCCAACTCGCTGCGCGCCTTCGAGCTACCTACCTCGGCTTCGCGACGCTGATTTGAACCCAACCGCGACATCGCTCGAACACCCCTTGATAGACCGAACTCCCTCTTCTTACCGAGCTCGAGAGCCAAGTCGAATTCGACCCTGAATCCATATGTTCATGATTCATTTAATTACAGAGGGGATTCGATTCTGAAAATTGTAAGAGGGAGGCGCGATTACGAGGAAAAGAAGGCCGGTCTGCCATTATTTCGATTTGGTTAAGGGATTAGGGAAAAAGGAATCGCTATCTCTCCTTTTTTTTATTCGAATCGGTCCGCATTTTCAACTGAAGGCTTCGTTTTTGCGAGGAATAATTGAAGTTAAGCATGCTTGGGGCTCTTGTTAAATGAGTGTTAGATTCCAGTAGAAGAAAAAAAAGCGTACACGGGAAGATAACGGAAAACGTTGGCGTATAAGGGAAGAATTCCCTAATTTCACATATTAACAAACAACCATCAGACTTGACTATTTTAATTAAATTAGCTTAGATTCCTCTATGCATTTACGGGTTGTACGACCAAACGGTAACTCCGAACACCGCGAAAATTGATATCCGGTAATAATTCAATATTACGGATCCAATGGTATGGGTTTCGTCGAATTCCGAGACTGTGCCTCGGAAGGCTATTTTTAAATTCAATTTAAACTATAAAATTTTAAAACTAAACAAACCACTGTTAATTTCAATTTTACAACTTCTATTATCTTCAGTATTATCAATATAAATTTTATAAGCCTTCAAATTATATTTTTAATAAGCTTAAAATTCCAAACTCAGCATTTTACTCAACTTCAAAGTATTAAATTTAATAATTTAATTATCACATAAATAGTGATAATTGAATTCAAGTGTAAAAATTAACTTTTAAATATTTAAAATCAATTAAATATTCCAATTTTAAATGCTCAAAAATTCTGGGTCGTCACACCGGAGGTCTGAGCAACTACGGCGAAGTGGTTTCGTTGGATGGGTCGAGTGCAGTTTTTCGAACGAATTGCTTATTTTCGATTTAAATTTTTTTGTGTCGAATCGAGGTTTGATTTCGAGTATTGGGATGATTCACGACTTGCCGAAGTTAGTGGAGTTCGCCGGAGCCACGGTGAGACGTCGTGCACGTGTACGGCGTAGGTTGTGTCAGTATTGTTGACGGTGAGCAACTCGAGTTGTTACTCGAGTATATGGATGGATTGCTTCGGTTATAACCTGAGCGCGAGAGAGAGTTTCCTGATGCTTTAATTTAAAACTTAAACTAAATCTCGACTTAACTGGGAAAAAAAGAGGAAGAAGAAGCGTATGCAAGGAATGTCTCGGGTGAAATGGTGAGAAACCCGAGTGTCTACTCGAGTACAACCTGGGGTAATCTCGGGTTTTGTTTCAAAAGGGTTAAGCCCAATAAATTTAAGTTAATGTTGTTAAACAAATTTTAGTACTAATAAGGTAATTATTTTTTGACAACTTAAGTAAGAATTTATTTCAAGTTTTAATAAATTAAGTAAATACTTAACAATGTTTTAAAATCCAGTTAATACTTTAATTAAGTGATTAATGTAAGACAAGTTTTAAACTTAATTAAGGTTTCCAAGTTAGAAATAAATTGATTTTCAAAGATTAAAGAAGATTTTTAATTGTTAATTTAGATAAATAATTATTATTAATCAATTGTTTTGGAAAGTAATTAAGAATGATGAAATTAATAATTATAATTAACTAAGTAATTAAGGATTTATAATTGTAATTAAAGATTGGTTAATTAATGATTAAGTGTCTAATTTATTTTTAATTAAGAATTGTTAATTAGATAATTTAAGTTGATTAATTTATAATTAGCAGTTAATTAAAATAATTAATTAAGGAATAATTAACTAATAAAGTTGATTAAGATTCAATTAACTGATCATTAAGAATAATCAATCATTGATTCAAAATAATCAATAAAAATAGTTATGTGGTTAATTCACTTAAATCACATTCACCTTGATTGAAAATGATTAACTATTATCAAATGTTGTGTATTGGATTGATATTTTTGTTGTGATTATGATACTGTGTGATGTGAATTGCTTTGTGCTGAACTGTGGTTTGTAATTTGTTCCTATATTTAGGTGAAAACCCTTTGCCCGTAAAACGGCATTTAAATTTCGATGCGACGGAGAGTTGGATTTCAGTCATTTATCCGAAACCCACATCGAACCCTGAATGTGAATCTTTGTAATTGATACATCCACGTGTTTTAAATTTAAGCGTTCACTATTCGAATTAGCCGGGAGATAACCTTTGTGTCATATCACCCATTCCGAATAATGATACGACGAAATTAATAGCATTTGAAGACGGTGGTGAAGACAGTGTGTCTTCGAAAACGATAGGATAACCTATCGAATGTGTAACGAGACGGATTTTGCCCGTTCAAAAATCGACACCCATACTTCAAATCGTATTCGAATGCCGTAGATTCGACCGTTCAAATCCGAGTCGCCGGAGCTTATAACAACATTAAGTAAACAACACAGCGGAATAAAAGAATAATACATTGATATACAGCTTTGATACAATATCTGATACAACAGATGATCCAATAGATATCAATATACATCAGAGATATGATACAATAAATAGCAGCGGAAAAGAAAATAGATGACATTTAGCAGCGGAACAATATAACTCTAAGATAGTCTTCAAGCAAGAACTCCAAGAACTGCAACTCCATCTCCAAGAATCAATCCAGCAATAGCTCGAACCCCCAACAACGATGCACCAAGCTAAGCAAGACTGGTGCGAACCCAAGGACTGAACTAACTCCAGATAACCTACTAATCTGACTATCTGAAAAACCCAACTCTAGACTGCTCGTGTAGAAAATAATGAGCACCCAGAGTTTAGGAAAGAAACAATAAACTCTGGATCAGTCATGGGACTAATGTGAGCAACAAAAACAGATTATCTTTTAAAAAATTCAACATAAGATTTTTAAAGTCAATTCGCAATGCTTTTTAAAAATTAGACTACCATAAGGCCTCCCGCACACACACACAATGCAAACGCAGAATCGGAGGAGATTTCTCCTTATGATAGTCAAAGATGCTTGATACGCATTAAAAAGAACATTTGATATTATTACTAGTGCATAGTGTAAGAAAAATATTTCGAAAGTAGAATATAAATCTTAGCCAACATAGACATTTCGAACTATGCCTACTATAGCTACCATCCAAATAGTGGGGCGCCACCATAAGTGAATGATAGGTTCTACAACTAAAACCGTACAAGGTTCGTATTGTTTCTTTGGATTTCCAACGAATGATCAGGCCAAGGAACTTCCCATTGCCACATGAGAATGCCTCTGGATGGACATCCCCGAGAACCAAACCGGATCTCTACCAACACAAGGCCGGGTTACCCCTAACTGAGTAACAACTGACCGAATATGCCATCCCCCGGTCCTTTGGGACCTTTCACCGAGCGCTCGCAATCAATTCACACAATCATAAAGTGTTTTCAACATGAGTAAGTATCTGGGCCCCATACCATGATACCACCCTTTTCCAGAAGGAAATGCACATATCCTAAAGGGCGCTACCCCTCATAACCTTGCTGCATCTTTCCTGTTTTGACCATTCTCGAGGTGTGAGGCTCGACGAAGTCACGTCCACAAAAACATACTTTATACAAAAGCCATGCTTTGGGTCAACAAATGATCATAGAAATGATCACCAGGATAGACGATCAAATAAATGATCCTATCACAAATAATCAACACAATGATCATTTCACAGCAACACTCAGCATGTCACATTACCAAATTGGGAATATATTGCTGATAACATTCAACTACATAACCTCTGAGCTCGTACGTCTCAGAGAAGGGTGTTAAGCTAAGAGAATAAATTCTCCGCCACCAACAGAAATATATATGAAAGAAATCGGCTTTATATCTCAATTTGTAATGTCAGACATACAATCCATACAAGTCTGTTCCGGGCTCGAACAGAACCGAAGGCACTTACAAAGAAGTCCTTGCAATCCGGATATTCACTAATCACGTTCGGACTTCCCATCACATATGGAGTCTCTATACCGGGGACCAGTCGATGCAAAGACATTCGACGAGTTGTCCTTTCGCTTTCAAAAATATCCGGTCTTCAACGCCAGTCTTCAAATGCTATCCATAACGACATATCACATATTCGGAATGGGATATATGACACAAAGGTCCTCTCCCGGCTAAACCGAACAGTGAGCGCAGTATTTCAAAAACATATGGATATTGGGATTTCAATTAAGTCACAACTTATTACCCAAAACTTTTCTTCAAATGGTTTAAACAATTTACCATTTCTAATCTTCTAAACAAAAAGATTCATTTCATAAAGTTCACCCCCGTTTCATAAAGATCCATTCATAGATTTCAAAACAATTTCTATTTCAATTGGATTAATTCACTTAAATCTTTAAATCAAAGATTTAACTTATAGCTTTCTAACCATTTCTAAAATATGGAAATCATTCCCATTTTAAACAAGAAATCTTTTTAACACAAATTGGACATTCATTTCTTATGTGAAAGCTTTTATTATTTGAAAACAAACAGTTTTCGTTTCAGAAAAAAAATCCAATTATATTTACATGAGTTAAAGTTCTTGAATTATATTCACATTCCCAAATCAATACTTTTAAAATAGTTTAACCGTATATAACTGGTACAACATTTTTTTTCCTAGTTTTAAATCATAGAATTCAATTTCAAATCTTGAATTTAAGTTCAAATCAAATTATTCAACTTCATATTTTATCGAGTTATTCAAAATAAATTTCATCTATGAAATTCCATTTCAAAAGCTTTTCACTTTAAACCCAATCCATTTCCAAAACATTTGAATTCAAATATTCAAATTTAAAATTATCTCAAAAATCTGTGACTTAATCGATTTCCTCGTGAAATCCATATTTGTGTGTGTATAAGTGTGGTCCAGGGATTTAACACAATTAGTGCAGCAACAATCATCATCACGGATTCAAATATAACAATATATTTGATAAGCGGTATAAACCATAACGCTTATCTGTCATTCACAGATCACAAATATATTTATCACAGATAAATAAATTACAGATCATAACACAATCAGGATATATCACAAAGAATCACAGATCAGAGATATCAAACAATTCAGCATCCAATACAATTCAAGTATCCATAAGTAGAATGAATTTAATTATCTGATTTATTTTAATCGGATGATTTCCTTATGAATTATTCTGCTAGTTATGGTCAATTAATTACAAAACATTGAATAAATTATCTTTTAATTAATCATTAATTAATCCTTAATCAATAATTAATCCTTAAGTAATTACAAAAAAACTAATTAATTACTCCTTAATTAATAATTATTTCTTAATTAATTACACTGGTTAATTTATCACATCATCCTTCAATTAATTATTGCTTAATTACTCGATTAAATCAACTTTAATCATTAATTAATATCTAATTGATAATCCTTGGTTTACAAATTTTATTTTTCCTTAATTAATCTTTAAACCTTTAATTACCGATTTAATTAACTCAAATCATTAATTAATTAAACAAATAAATTATTCATTTTAATTTACTTATTAATGAATGAATTACAATTCATCATTATATCTTCATCACTAAAGTTAAAACTCAATCTCAGTAGTGCTTTAAATATCATTTATAAATATGTTTGGAAAAATTGATCTTCGAATTTATTTCAATTTAAATCCCAAGATTCAAATTGAACCCCAATTTATTGTCACTAAAGTTTAAATTAATTTCCAAACTTTTAAGTTTACATGTTAAAGAAATACTTATCTTTTAAAGGGAAAGTTAAAAGAGTTCTAAAACTATATTCAATTTAAATCAATTTAAAATACACTTTAAATATTCAAAGTTGTTTTACAATATTTTAAATTCAAAAACTTTATCATATTTCAAAACTAGGATTCAATTTAAGCTTTTGAATCTAGATTTAAATTTAAATTTAGATTTAATCTGTGTTTAAATATTAAATTTTTAGATTCTTTAAAAACATTTTTTTTTATAAAACACTTTAACAAATTTTAGTTGTAAAAAAAAACATTCCATTTTTATGAACTTATTTATTTAAATTTAAACTCGTTTTGAATTTAGATTTTAAACTTGCTTCAAAACCTTTGATTAAAACTTGTCTTTCAATTTTGAATTCAGTTTAAATTTTAAAAAGAAAAACTTAAACACTGTCTGGTTTTTAACTAAAACCTGTAGCTATTAAAAACTAGGTACACAACTAAACAAACCCGAGACATCATCGTTCCCTTCTCGAGTACAACTTCGAGTAAACACGCGAGAGTAAGCTTTATTCTTCCCAGGCAAAAGCAAAACAAATTTCCCAGATGCACAACATTTCTCGCGTGCATGTGCACCGCTCCATCACCTCCCTCCGGCCATCGCCACTAGGTCGAGCAAGTCACCGACCCACCTTAGACTATCCTCCGATCATCTGAACCTTCCCCGACATTCGAAAGACAAAAATGAGAGTCAGGTTGAAACCTGGAAAACACGAACAGGGAAACCACCCCAACCCTGTCAGCGCCTCCATCTTTTCGCCTCGACCACCAGAGGACCTAGAACTCCGGCCATACAATCGCCATCGTCCCTGCTATCATCCCCCAAAATCCTATCACACTCGATCGAACACAGACAGCGAACGAAACGAGAACCCATACCTCAACTAAACTAGGTTTAAAAACTTCAAACCCTCGCCGCCGCCGCCACGTTCAACTGCCGACCCTCTCACTATTTTTCCCTCCATCGTCGATCACTTCTCCACCACCTGGCTAGTTTCCAACCACCACTACTCAATGGATGACCCCGAAATCGCCAAATCAAAGAAATCCAGACAGCTACAGATTTCTCTTCAATCCTTATTCTAAAAATTATAATTTTTGTGTTAAAAATCGAGTTAAAACATATGAATTCAATCTGCATACCTGAATTCAAGAACTAAAAGATTTGAATTTTTACATATTGAAAGATTTCGTGCAGCTCTTTGATTCCCAGAGGTATTCAATTTAAATTTAAATTTAATTAAAATTCTAAACATTAGTCTATGATCCCATAAACAACTTTTGTTTTAAATCCAAGTTCTAACAGCAATTGGTTTTAGAGAATATGATTTTCGAACCAAAGTTTTGATCGTGACAACCATAACAGGATATCACTGATACATGCATTCACTTGTATACAGACAAAGATACTTATATATATCCACACAAAATATATTTTCAGATATAGATCGTGCAACAAAATCCTACTTAAGTTTCAAATAAAATTGTTACTTACTTGGCTGATGAAGCAGAAATAAAAACTTGATAGGTTGGAAACTGGAAATTGAACAGAGAAGCAATCCAATTTGTGTTTTTAGCTGCCTGAAACTTTAAATAGTTTGAATTTTGTTTAAGTGTGAATATGATATTTGCTTCATCCATTTTTTCTCAGTTTTGATGGACGAAACAAAATGAGGATTGATGTATAAAAAGAACTTACAAGTGATATTACATTTTGTACAACAAGACATGGCTGAGGATGCTTTCATTATGCTGTTTTACAGAGAAGTTACTCTTTGCTTGTACTTGTTTATGCATATTTAGGTATTTGTTTACTTGTTTCATTCCATGCTTATATTTGTACTTGTTTTCCTTAGTTACAGCCTACATACTTATCATTTATTTGCTTGTACTTAATGTCTACAACCTTACCTTATTTATTTTATTTTATGTTTATTTACTTACTCTTTTATTTGTCTGCATATTTGAATGCATTTAACTATCTATTTTTGTTCTATTGCCTTGTCTTGTTATTTTACTTTGTTTTTATAAGCTTATGCCTTAATTCTTTTATTTATACTTTTGTTTTATTACTTTGTTTACTTATTTCTTCTTTTGTATACTTTTGTACGTTGTTATTATTATTATTATTTTGACTTATACTTTACAATATAAATGAGCTTCTATTTTAATATGTTGCTAATGTGTTTTCTTTATATTTTATAATTTATCTTATAAATTTTTTTCCTATTTCTAGCTTAAGTATTTATTTTATCTTCATACAAATCGTCTTGTATTTCTCTATATATTTATTTCAATAGTTTATATTTTGATGTATTTTATAAGTACATTTTGTTTGTGTTTTATTTTTTCTTTGTATATTTTTGTTTGTTTCATCACTTGGTATTATTTTATATTGATTTACTAAGATATATATTTACTTTATATTGAATAAAATAATAAAATTTATTTATTTCGTAATATAGGGGAATTTCTAGAGTTCTAATTTGTTGTTTAGATTTTAGCAATTATTTATTTCTTTATATATATATTTTCCAAAATTTTATCTTTTAAATTATTTATTTATTTTTAAAACCATTTATTTAAGATTTTATTTCAAATCCAATTTAAATATATATTCACATATATACAAATTGTCAAATCCATATGACTTTATATATTTTCTAGTCGAATCGGGGAAACTCGCTTCCATTAAATCAATTTATCTTACAATTTTATTCAAAAACTCATTTAAATTATCAATTTAAATTTATAAAAAATCCTGGGTCGTTACAGAATGTCTCTGCACTGAGTTTCTCTGGTATAGAGATCACCACTTGTGATGGGGAGTCCAATCGGGATTGTGAATACCAGGATTTGAAAGGGCTTCTTCCTTTATTGGACGAAATGCCTTCGCTTCTGTTCGAACCCGGAACAGACTTGTATGGTTGTGTGTCTGACACTACACTTTGAGATATAAAGCTGATTTCTTTCAAATACATATCTGTTGGTGGCGGAGAATTTATTCTCTTAGCTTAACACTGTTCTCTGAGATGCACGAGCTCAGAGGTTATGTAGTCGAAGGTTATCAGCGATATACTCCCAATTGGTAGTGTGGCATGCTAAGTGTTGCTGTGTGTTGATGATCATTTGTTGAACATTTATGATCAAAGCATGGCTTTCGTGTAAAGCGTAGCTTTGTGGATGAGACCTCATCGGACCTCACACCCCGAAAATGGTCGAAACAGGAAAGATGCGGCAAGGTTATGAGGGTCGCACCCTTTAGGGCATATCATTTCCTTTTGGAAAAAGGTGGTACCATGGTATGGAGCCCAGATACTTTACCTATGTGGTTGCTGCAATCTCATTTACTATGTGGTTGTTTCTTTGTGGTAGAGGGCCCTCGGATAAAGGTCGCAAACAACCGGGAGGTGGCATACTCGAGTAGTAGTTACCTAGTTACAGAGGTAACCCGGCCTTGTGTTGATAGAGAGCCGGGTAGGTTCTCGGGACGTCCCTCCAGAGGCGTACCCATGTGGCAGTAGGAAGTACCTTAGCCTGACCATTTGTTGGAAAATCCAATTCCCTACGAACCCAGTACGTTTTTAGTTGTATAACCTGCCATTTACTTATGGTGGTCACCACTGTTTTGATGGTAGCTATAGTAGGCATAGTTCGAAATGTCTATGCTGGCTAAGATTAATATTATACTTTTGAAATGATTTTCTACACTATGCACTAGTAATAATATCAAAGAAATTTTCTCGTATCAAGCATATTTGACTATCTTAAGAAGAAATCTCCTCCAATTCCGCGATTGCATTGTGTGTGTGGCGGGAGGTCTTATGGTAGTTTAAATTTCCAAAAGCATAAACGGTTATCTTTTATAAATATTGTTTTATTTGAAATCAACTGTTTTTGTTTACTCATACCAGTGCCACGACTGACCCGGGGTTTATTGTTTCTTTCTAAACTCTAGGTGCCCATCATTTCCACACGGACAGCCTAGTAGCAGGTTTTCGTGTTCTGGTGTTAGCAGTATTTTGGAGGCTATCAGTTTTTGGAGGCTTTTACTTTGGAGATATTTTCGAAGCTTTTGAATCTCAAGGTGCTTAGTTTTTTGGAAGATCACTATTGCTTGATTCCTTTGAAGGCTTTTTGGCATATGGTCACTTGTTGTTCTATTATGATGTTCTATTTGGAGTTGTGACATGTGTATTATGATACTCTGATGTTGTAATGGATATTATGATCATGTTGTATCTGTGGTGCAATGAATGTTATTCATTTTGTTTTCGGTGTTTTATACTCATCTAATGTTGTTATAAGCTCCATCCGACTGGAGTTCGATGTTTGAATTTTCGGCAGTCGAATACAAGTGAGGTATTTAGTTTCAATTTTCGAACATTGAATTTCGGGTCGTGACATGTGGTATCAGAGCCAGGTTGAGTAAGAACTTTAGCTACGGAGTATAACACATTAGATGGCTCATTAGAGATAGGATGAAGTATACCCTAGAATGAGTATAACCGAGACTGAAACCCTAAATTTTCTTAGTCTATTTCCTTTAACTGCTGATATTCCTTAAGATATCTCGTACGAATATCTAAATCAGTTTTCTTGCTAATTACAGATAGTAAGAATGAGCAGACAAAGAGGAAGAGCTGGGGGGGCGAGGAAATGCCACAGCACCTAGTCAAGTTTCCCCAACAACAGAAGCATGCTATTCTTGCTCACCTTGTCATTGCTCCTACACTACTTGAAAAGATCGCCAACAAGCAAAAGAGGACAAGTTTCTTCAGGAAATATATGGGAGAATTCATGGAGGTGAAGATTCTAGTTTTGCAATTGATGATAATGGAGTTATAAGGATGAAAGGCAGAATATGTGTCCCTAACATCCATGATCTGAAGCGTGAAGTTTTAGATGAATGTCTTAAATCTAAGCTTTACATCCATCCAGGAGTCAATAAAATGTATCGTGATAACAAAAGAACTTTCTGGTGGAAGACAATGAAAATGGGCATATCTATATATGTGAGTCACTATGCTACCTGCCAACAAATAAAAAGCAATCAAAAGAAAATGGCGGGTTTACTTCAGCCTTTAGAGGTACCTAAGTGGAAATGGGAACAAGTATCGATGGATTTCATCGACGGGTTGCCTCGTACTCGGAAAGGCAATGAAGCAATCTGGGTCATTGTGGACCGTTTGACTAAGACAGCCTACATTTTGTCAGTGAAATCTACCCGCAACGGCAGCAAGTTTAGCCGAGTTATATGTGAAAGAAATTTTCCGTCTCCACGGTATTCCTAGCAGTATAGTGAGTGATCGTGACCCGATATTCACTAGTAGATTTTGGGAGGCATTTCAAGACGCATTAGAAACAAAACTGAATTTCAGCACTGCTTATCACCCACAATCTGATTGGAAGACTGGGAGGATTAACCGAATTTTAGAAGACCTATTGCGTTCTTTTATACTTGAATTTGGTGGTTCTTGGGTGGGAGGACCATTTACATCTGGTCGAATTCTCATATAACAATAGCAATCTGGCCAGTATAGAGATGGCTTCTTTTGAAGCTTTATATTGCATCCGTGTCGATCACCCGCATGTTGGATTGAGGCAGGTGATAGACTTGTCCTTGGACCGGATATGATTAAAGAAGCTACAGAAAAAGTTGATTTTATACGGAAGAAATTGAGAATGGCTCAAAGTCGTCAAAAGAGTTGTTATGATCGCAGAAGAAGGGATTTGGAATTCCAGATTAGAGACTCTGTCTTTCTCAAAGTATCTCCAATGCGAGGAGTATTAAGATTCGGAAAGACCGGTAAACTGGCACCACGATATATTGGTCTTTTCCCTATTCTGGAAAGGATCGGTTCTTTAGCCTATCGAGTGCAGTTGCCTAGCTAGTTATCTGGCGTGCATGATGTGTTCCACATTTCTAATCTTCAAAAGTGTGTGCACGATCCAGATAGTATTATTGAAGAAGCTGCTCAGTAGGACCTCGAAATCACTCCCATTTTAACAGTTTAAAGAGAACCGATAAAGATTGTAGATCGTGATGAAAAGCAATTGAGAAAAAAAGTTGTGAAACTAGTTAAAGTTCAGTGGCGTGGCAATCCAAAGGACTGCATTTGGGAAACCGAAGATAGCATGCAGAAATTATATCCCAATTGCAGAGTGGATATCTCGGCTTAAACTGGTAAGCCATTTCTCTTTCCTTTTCTGAATTCGGATATTCTTTGTTTTCTTTTCTCTCTCTTTCAAATTTCGAGGATGAAATTTTCTTAAGGGTGGATATTTGTAACATCCTAAAAATTTATTAATTCAAATTTGGTAACTTATTTGAACTTTTAGAATTTAATTTGAAAAGTTTCAAAACAAATAAAATATTACTGATATTAAATATTACAAAAATATATGGATATAAATAAAGTATTTAGTAGTTTAAGCTTTAAATAAATAAACAAAAAAAATATAAAAACAAGAATTTGTGTTAAACATAAATATATAACGTAAGATAAACCATAAATAAATAAATATGGAAATTCATGTGTGAATGCAAGACGAAGAAAAAAAATGTGAATTTTATATAAGCAAGGCAAAAGAGAAGAAACAAAAAAAATATCTATATATAAAACAAAAATGTACATACAAAGTTCAATTATATATGAATGTAAACAGAAAAGGAAACGTTGCATTAAATGATATCATTTCAAGCACAAAAACAAAATCATTTCAGCCTCCAACTGAAAAAAATCTCTGGTCAAAGGAAAATAAAATAAAAAATATGACCTGGAAAAAAAACTATACCAGTTAACGCCTACCTCCCCTGTACAAAAATTGTCTCCTCTATATATACATCTATACCAGTTCGTTCATCAACTTAGCAAATTAGAGAAAAGAAAAAATATAAACATCACTATATTTTCAAACTCAAATACAATCTGCCGAAAAGAAAAGAAAAAACAGGAAGATTTGAAACTACAGGTTTTCAAAACAAAAGCAGCTCCCTGTTCACAAACTTTTCAAGTGAGTAAACATAGATTTTAAAGCTTTAAGTTTAAATTAAAAACGGTACAGGATTCATTGATAATATGGTTTGTAGATGTTTTAGTTTTGAATATAGTTCTGTATTATATATATAAGTTTATTCTGTGAAAAAATTAAACATACTGGTCTTCTCTGTTTAATGTTACAGGGTCAAATATTTAATCAAGATTCAAAATATTATCATCCAACCTTTGTTAGGCTTAAAGTATCAACAAAGCATGTTTGTTTAAATTTAAATTATGGCATAAGAATTTGTTTTCTGCATGATAATGAAGAATTGATTATGTAAATCCAGTTTTACAGTAAAAAACGAACATATGATAAATTGAAATGATTTAAAATATCGATTCGTTTGTATAATTTGAATCAACAGCTAAAGATGAGATTTTTAAAACAAAAATGGTAAATTTTAGTTTTGTATTTTACGAGCAGTTCACAGTTGAACAGGTTTAGTATTTAAACCATTTTCTGATGATCGAACCAATTTTGATTGTTAAGATTTTGCTTGAAGCAAGTTTGAACATCTATGATTTCGAGAAAATTGTTGAATAATTTTTCTATTGCACGAATTGATGGGTCGAGATCAATTTAGGGTTTAAGGCTCGATCGTATTGTGGTTAGAAAATGAGACGTGTTCGTCTCTTCTGATTGACCGAGCTTCTCGAAACTCAGGGGAATGGTAGAGTGGGGTGTTGACGAGGTGTGGATGAAATTGGAATATCTCCGTGGGTCTGAGCAACTGCGACGAAGTGGTTTCGTTGGATGGGTCGAGTGCAGTTTTTCGAACGAACTGCTTATTTTCGATTTAAATTTTTTTGTGTCGAATCGAGATTTGATTTCGAGTATTGAGATGATTCGCAACTTGCCGAAGTTAGTGGAGTTCGCTAGAGCCACGATGAGACGTCGTGCACGTGTACGGCGTAGGTGGTGTCAGTATTGTTGATGGTGAGCAACTCGAGTTATTACTCGAGTATATGGATGGATTGCTTCGGGTTATAATCTGAGCGTGCGAGAGAGAGTTTCCTGATACTTTAATTTAAACTTAAACTAAATCTCAACTTAACTGGAAAAAAAAAGAAGAGGAAGAAGAAGCGTACGCGAGGAATGTATCGGGTGAAATGGTGAGAAACTCGAGTGTCTACTCGAGTACAACCTGGGGTAATCTCGGGTTTTGTTTCAAAAGGGTTAAGCCCAACAAATTTAAGTTAATGTTGTTAAACAAATTTTAGTACTAATAAAGTAATTATTGATTGACCACTTAAGTAAGAATTTATTTCAAGTTTTAATAAATTAAGTAAATACTTAACAATGTTTTAAAATCCAATTAATACTTTAATTAAGTGATTAATGTAAGACAAGTTTTAAACTTAATTAAGGTTTCCAAGTTAGAAATAAATTGATTTTCAAAGTTTAAAGAAGATTTTTAAATGTTAATTTAGATAAATAATTATTATTAGTCAATTGTTTTGGAAAGTAATTAAGAATGATGAAATTAATAATTATAATTAACTAAGTAATTAAGGATTTATAATTGTAATTAAAGATTGGTTAATTAATGATTAAGTGTCTAATTTATTTTTAATTAAGAATTGTTAATTAGATAATTTAAGTTGATTAATTTATAATTAGAAGTTAATTAAAATAATTAATTAAGGAATAATTAATTAATAAAGTTGATTAAAATTCAATTAACTTATCATTAAGAATAATCAATCTTTGATTTAAAATAATCAATAAAAATAGTTATGTGGTTAATTCACTTAAATCACATTCACCTTGATTGAAAATGATTAACTATTATCAAATGTGGTGTATTGGATTGATATTTTTGTTGTGATTATGATACTGTGCGATGTGAATTGCTTTGTGCTGAACTGTGGTTTGTAATTTGTTCCTATATTTATGTGAAAACCCTTTTCCCGTAAAACGGCATTTAAATTTCGATGCGACGGAGAGTCGGATTTCAGTCATTTATCCGAAACCCACATCGAACCCTGAATGTGAATCTTTGTAATTGATACATCCACGTGTTTTAAATTTAAGCGTTCACTGTTCGAATTAGCCGGGAGATGGCCTTTGTGTCATATCACCCATTCCGAATAATGATACGACGAAATTAATAGCATTTGAAGACGGTGGTGAAGACGGTGTGTCTTCGAAAACGATAGGATAACCTATCAAATGTCTATGCACTGAGTTTCTCTGGTATAGAGATCACCACTTGTGATGGGGAGTCCAATCGGGATTGTGAATACCAGGATTTGAAAGGGCTTCTTCCTTTATTGGACGAAGTGCCTTCGGTTCTGTTCGAACCCGGAACAGACTTGTATGGTTGTGTGTCTGACACTACACTTTGAGATATAAAGCTGATTTCTTTCAAATACATATCTGTTGGTGGCGGGGAATTTATTCTCTTAGCTTAACACCATTCTCTGAGATGCACGAGCTCAGAGGTTATGTAGTCGAAGGTTATCAGCGATATACTCCCAATTTGGTAATGTGGCATGCTAAGTGCTGATGTGTGTTGAAGATCATTTGTTGAACGTTTATGATCAAAGCATGGCTTTCGTGTAAAGCGTAGCTTTATGGACGAGACCTCATCGGACCTCACACCCTGAAAATGGTCGAAACAGGAAAGATGCGGCAGGGTTATGAGGGTCGCACCCTTTAGGGTATATCATTTCCTTCTGGAAAAAGGTGGTACCATGGTATGGAGCACAAATACTTTACCTATGTGGTTGCTACAATCTCATTTACTGTGTGGTTGTTTCTTTGTGGCAGAGGGCCCTCGGATAAAGGTCGCAAACGATCGGGAGGTGGCATACTCGAGTAATAGTTACCTAGTTACAGAGGTAACGCGGCCTTGTGTTGACAGAGAGCCGGGTAGGTTCTCGGGACGTCCCTCCAGAGGCGTACCCATATGGCAATAGGAAGTTCCTTAGCCTGACCATTTGTTGGAAAATCCAATTCCCAATACGAACCCACTAGTTTTTAGTTGTATAACCTGCCATTTACTTATGGTGGTCACTACTGTTTTGATGGTAGCTATAGTAGGCATAGTTCGAAATGTCTATGCTGGCTAAGATTAATATTATACTTTTGAAATGATTTTCTACACTATGCTCTAGTAATAATATCAAAGAAATTTTCTCGTATCAAGCATATTTGACTATCTTAAGAAGAAATCTCCTCCAATTCTGCGATTGCATTGTGTGTGTGGCGGGAGGTCTTATGGTAGTTTCATTTTCCAAAAGCATAAACGGTTATCTTTTATAAATCTTGTTTTATTTGAAATCAACTGTTTTTGTTTATTTATACCAGTCCCACGACTGACCCGGGGTTTATTGTTTCTTTCTAAACTCTAGGTGCCTATCATTTCCACACGGGCAGCCTAGTAGCAGGTTTTCGTTATCTGGTGTTAGCAGTATTTTGGAGGCTATCAGTTTTTGGAGGCTTTTATTTTGGAGATAATTTCGAAGCTTTTGAATCTCAAGGTGCTTAGTTTTTTGGAAGATCACTATCGCTTCATTCCTTTGAAGACTTTTTGGCATATGATCACTTGTTGTTCTATTATGATGTTCTATTTGGAGTTGTGACATATGTATTATGATACTACGATGTTGTAATGGATATTATGATCATGTTGTATCTGTGATGCAATGAATGTTATTCATTTTGTTTCCGCTATTTTATATTCATCTAATGTTGTTATAAGCTCCATCCGACTGGAGTTCGATGTTTGAATTTTCGGCAGTCGAATACAAGTGAGGTATTTAGTGTCAGTTTTCGAACATTGAATTTCGGGTCGTTACAGAACGTATTTTAAAGTATAAAATGATTTTCAAACAATTTTAAAAGGATTTTCAAAAATTATTTTGATATAAACTTTTCTTGTTTGGAAATCAAATTTTTCTTAACTTCTTCCCATTCCTTATCCACCTTGTTAGTAATTTCTTTATTTAGGGTATTCATTCTAGTTAAACCTTATCTTATCTAATCTTGTCTTTATTTCTTAATTACCTTTTTCCTAAAATTCATTCTTTATTTTTCCAGGATGAATCGTGGGAATGCCAGAGGTAGGGGTCGTGGTGTTGCCCCAGTTCCTGAGCCTGTTGCACCCAATAGGTTCACTGCTCTCTGTTAGAATACACTGAGCTTGGTGGTACCAAGTTTACCGGATCAGAGAGCATTATCGAGGCTCAACAGCGGTTGAAGGGATTGGAGAGGATTTTTCCGGTATTGAGATCAATGATGTACAGAAGAGTCGGTTGGCAGCTCGCAGTTGAAGGGAGCAGCTTTGGATTGGTGGGAGTATACTACCGCTCACGCTATCGAGGCTGACATTTCTTGGGAGCAGTAGGTATCATTTTATGCTAGTTTTGAATTTGATTCAGTTTCTCCTTTGAAATATTTCTTATGTTTCATTATCATGATTTAGGGATGCTTTTGTGGTAAAGTGGATGCCCGAAGCAGAGAAGTCTCAGCTATATCGTGAGTTTATGGATCTTAAGCAGGGCGATATGTCATTTGCTAAGTATGAGAGTAAGTTCAATGAACTTTCCAAGTTTGGCCCTAATTTGATCAACACCCCACTTAAGAAGAATGAGAAGTTCATAGCTGGTGCTCGTCCGGAGTATTATGATCGTCTCATCGCTCATGTGCATAGCCCTTTCACTGGTCTGATGGATATGGCCATCAGATATGAGAATCCTACTTCTAAGGATACTGTTGTTGCTCGTGCCACTTCATCTCAGCCTTTCTCTGGTAATCCTAAGAAGAGAAAGCCTAACTTTTATCAGCAGAAGAAGAATTTGAACAAGACTCCAGGTTTGGGATCTTCTTCTTCTTCTCAGAAGCATCCTGTCGACCTATCTTCCATTTCTTGCTCCAAGTGTGATCAGAAGGGACACTATGCCAATAGTTGTCCTACTTCAGTTGGTGCTACTGTTTCTCCTCCCGCTCAGCTGAACAAGCGTGATCTCTGTCATATTTGCTTGCAGCCTTGTCACTTCAAGAAGGATTGTCCTACTCATCATAAGGGCAAGCCCTCTGGTATCTTTGTTGTTACCTCTGCTTCTTCACCTGCTCCACCTGCACCTGCTCCTAGCGATAGCTAAGGTACTCTTCAGGGCACTTTTTCTCTGTTTAATTTTCTTGTTCGTCTTCTGTTTGATACTGGAGCTTACCCTAGCTTTATTTCTGTGGATCTTTGTGATAAGTTCGAGCATCTCCTTTCTCCCGAGTATGCTCCCGAACCTTTGTGTGTTAAAAATCCTACTGGTGGTCCTGCAAACCTTAGTAGGATTTGTCGAAGGGTGAAACTCTTCTATTCTAGTTATCTTTTTCTGGTGATTTCTATGTTCTAGGTTTTGATGCTTTTGATCTATTGCTTGGAGGTGATTGGCTAAAGAGGCGTGAAGCCGTTATCTCTTGTAAAACCCAAACTGTTTCCCTTGTTGGTGATAAGGGTGATCTTTTGATGATTTAGTGTCGTTTGCCTCAGGATTTTTCTAGCACTTTTATTTATTCTGTTGATTCTTCTCCTGGTGATCTTGACTCGACTCATGTGGTCAAACTCTATTCTAATATATTTGGTGAAGTCACTTCTTTACCTCTTAAGAGGGAAATCTACTTCCGCATTGATCTTATTCCTAGAGTCCGACCTGTAATTCTTCCTCCTAGAAGAATGGCACCCCATGAGAAGGTTGAGTTAGGGAAGAAAATTGAGGACTTGTTCTCTAAGGGTCTGATCAGACCTAGCCATTCCGAATAGGGAGTAGCAGTGGTTTTCGTCACTAAGTCCGATGGTTCTTTGAGGATGTATGTTGATTACCGGGAGCTGAAAAAGCTCACTGTGAGAAAAAGATATCCTATGCCTCGCATCAATGATATGTTCGATCAGCTCCATGGAGCTACTATTTTCTCTCAACTTGATCTTGCCACAGGTTTTCACCAGCTCAGAGTTGCTAATGAAAGTATTCCCAAGACTACTTTCCGTACTGAGAATGGTTTCTATGAATGATTAGTTATGCCTTTTGGTTTAACTAATGCCCCAGCTTTCTTTGTTGATTTGATGAATCGTGTCTTTCGTGATGTACTTAACAAATTTGTTTCAGTGTTTATTGATGATATCCTTGTCTTCTCCAAGTCAAGGAAAGAGCATGAGTCACATTTGAAATTTGTTCTGGAGACTTAGAAATCATCAGTTGAAGGCTAAATTCTTGAAATTCCATTTCTGGAAGGATGAAATCCGATTTCTCGGGCATATTATTTCTAGTAATGGAGTTTCTATTGATCCAATTAAGATCGTTGCGATCAATGTAAGTCTTTCTTTTCTTCTCTTTCTATTTTTGATCATTCTTGCTTTTCTGTGGTCCTTATTTCTCCCTATTATGTTACAGGATCAGGAAACACCTAGGACTCCATTTGATAGCTGTAGTTTTCTGAGCCTTGCCGGTTATTATCGGAGAATCATTGAGAATTTTGCTCGGATTGCTGCACCTCTCACTGCTTTGACTCGTAAGAATGCTAAGTTTATATGGAATGATAAGTGTGAAGCTGCATTCAATGAGTTGAGGCGTAAGCTTACTTCCGCACCAGTGCTTACCGTTCCAAATGGAAATGAGGGATTAACGGTATACACTGATACTAGTCGTGAGGGTTTGCGAGCTGTTCTGATGCAACATGGGAAGGTTATTGCTTATGCCAGCCACCATTTGAAGACCCATGAAGCCAATTATGCACCTCATGATTTGGAATTGCTTGTTGTGGTTTTTTCTTTGAAGATTTGGAGACATCGTCTTTTAGGTGCTAAGTTTGAGCTCTTTACGGATCATCGGTCTTTGAGGTATATCTTCACCCATAAGGATTTGAATCAGCATCAGGTTAGGTGGCTTGAGTTCCTTGCTTCTTATGATCTCGACAATAGCTATACCCCTGGGATGGCTAATGTTGTGGTCGATGCTTTGAGCCGGAAGAAGGCGATGTTGTGTCAGCTTGTTGTTTCTTGTTCTCCTCTTTTGGATTGTATCATAGCTAAGCAGGATGAGGATGAGTTGCTTAAGCTTATGAAGGAGAGTGTTATAGCAGGGTCGGTGGTAGTATTTTTGATGGTAGTGGATCCCAGATCGATGATAGAGGGATTTTGAGGATTAATAATCGATTTTGTGTCCCGAATGTTGATGGATTGTGGCAAGAGTTATTTTGGAAAAATCATCGATCCAGACTTTCTATTCATGCTGGTGTGGCGAAGATGTATCAGGATATAAAGAAGCTTTATTGGTGGAGAGGTATGAGGCGTGATATCTCTATCTTTGTTAGTAGGTGTGTGACTTGTCAACAAGTCAAGGCAGATCATCAGAAGACCCCTGGTTTATTGCAGCCTCTTGAGGTTCCCAATTGAAAATGGGAACAGGTTTCTATGGATTTTATTGATGGATTACCAAGGACTAGGAGGGGTAACGAGAGTATTTGGGTTATTGTGGATAGATTGACCAAGTCAGCTCATTTCATTCCGGTTAAGTCTACCCGTTCTGCTTCTAGTTTGTTTGAGATTTATATGAGGGAGATTGTTCGTCTTCACGGTGTTCCTATCAGTATTGTTTGTGATAGAGATCCTATCTTTACCAGTCAGTTTGGAAAGCTTTTGAGGAATCTTTAGGTACTCACCTAAATCTGAGCACAGCATACCATTTGCGGATCGACGGTCAAATGGAAAGAGTTAATCAGATTCTCGAGGATCTTGTTCGTGCTTGTGTTCTTGATTATGGAGGATCTAAGGAAGATCATCTCCATCTTGTTGAATACACCTATAACAACAGTTATCAGGTATAATCTCAACTATTCTATTTAATCTTATCTTAATATTTTATCTATCTCATTCCGTCTTTGAATTCAGGCTAGTATTGCGATGCCTCCGTTTGCTGCTCTTTACGGACAACCATGCAGATCTCCATCTTGCTGGATTGAATCCGGTAATCGTTTGGTTCTTAGTCCTGATATGATTTTGGAGGCTTCTAAGAAGGTTGAGGAGATTACGAGAAAGTTTAGGAGTGCTCATGATAGGCAGAAGAAGTATGTTGATTGGCGTAGGAGGAGTTTAGAGTTTTCTGTTGGTGATCAGGTTTTCCTTAAGGTCTCTCCCTTAAGGAATGCGATTCGGTTTGTTCGAAGAGGGAAGCTTGCTCCTAGGTTTATTGGTTCTTTGCGTATCTCGGAGAGGATTGGTTCTTTAGATTATCGTCTGGATTTGCCTGAGAAGTTTTCTGGAGTGCATAATGTATTCCATGTTTCGCATCTTCGTCGGTATCTGTATGATCCATCTTTGATTGTCCAGCCTTCTGCTCTCGAGGGTTTGGATATTGAGCATAATCTCACTATCGAGAGGAAGCCACTTCGTATTATCGACAGAGGCATGAAGTAGCTGAGAAGGAAACTGTCAACCTGGTCAAAGGGCAGTAGAGTACGGATGATCAAGATTGTACCTGGGAGACGGAGAAGAGCATGCGTGCTTCGAATCCGGAATTGTTTGTTTCAGGCATTGTTCGCTATTCTATCTTATCTTTCTTTGTTTTCTTGTGTCTTGTTCCTTTTCGAGGACGAAAAGTTTTGAGTAGGGGAGTGTAACAACCCATAATTTTTGTAAATGTTTTTAATTCTATTTATTTGAAACTTTGATTTTAAATCATTTAAAATTGGAATTTTGTAATTTTCCAATGTATTTTTGGATTTTGTTTATAATCATTTTTCCAAATAAAGTAAAATAAAGTTTTTCTGAAAATTTTATATTTTGGTCAACTTTGGTCAAACTTTGACTTCCGGTAGAAATTTTTAATTTTGAATTTTTAATTTCCAATCTTTTTCCTTGAAGCTGAATTTGATTCTGATAGTCGCTCTTTTTTTCGTTCCGTCAAATTCTATTTTATATTTTTTATATCTAATAAAATTCAGCGTTTTACACACGATTATTTTCAGTATTTTATTGTTTATTTTTCTATTCTCTATTTTCTATTTTATTTATATTTTCTATTTTGCTTGGGCTTGATTTTATTTGGGTTATTGAGCTTGTTTTGATTCGGGCTTTGCATTTGGGCTTTGAACTTCCTAATGGACACTTGTTTGCCTTTTCAGAATGAATTGGTGTCTTTCTATTTGTGCTAGCCATTCAAAACACTTTGCTTTCCATTACTCCTCTCATTTTCCACTTCCTAAGAAAATAATTTTTATAGTAAGTTATTCTCCTTTCTCCCTCATTTCTATTTTTCTTTTTCTTATGTCTTCAAGCATATGTTCGGCCATCACCATGCTCCTCCTTATGCTGACCATCTCTCCACCACCATCGCCTACGATCGACCTCCATCACCTCATCACCATCACTACCTAGGCCGTGACCCTCCTAGATCTAAAACCTATCACCAAAGCCATAGAAACCCTAGCCGAGCACCACTAGATTCCACTTCCTTCTTGCAAGCCTCGGCCACCACCCACTCCACCTTCTCCTATGCCTTGCCATGACCAATTCTTCCACCTCCAGGACGTACTACTTCAGATGATGACCTAACCACCTGTCCAAGCCTAAACAGTACCAAGCCGAGCAACTTTTACCTATGGTCAAACCACTTGTGGTCATGACCCTTCATGTTTGCCTTGCCTCTTTGATTTCCTAATTCCTTTTGCTTTGCCACCTTTTCATCTACCCATAGTCGAGTATATTTGTGACCATGGCCGAGCATGCTTGCTTCAAACATCATGGTTAAGCCATGTTTTCATGATGGCTCGCCTATATGCGAAATGGCCGACCACTTGTACTTGTTTATCCATATTTGTTTTGTTTGTTTAATTCTTTCTTGTGTAAACAATGGCTTATATATGTTTATATTTGTTTGTTTACAAGATTTGAATCTTGGCTCTTCATCCACTTGAATCTAGTTCGTGCTTTATAGTGCTTTTCGAAGTTTTGTTGTGTGTCTCTAATTGTCATTTCTAGATTTAGAAGGTGAGTTTATCACTCTCGACATTCGTAGTTATATAATTGTGAAACAATGACATGTGAATGCGTAGTAGTGATATGCTATGATGATATAGGTTCATATATGCTATGATGATATAAGTTCCTATGTGTTATGATGATTTAAGTTCATATATGCGCTTGTCACATGACTTTATATGATGTTATAACTTGATTATATACCTGTTACATCACCAGATATGATATGCTATGCTATACTGTTCCTTTTATTTTCTGCTTCTCACACTGCAAGTTCCTTGTTAGTATAGAATCACTATGGGTTGAAATGATACATACCTGAATAGACTTTAGAATAGGGAAAAATTGTTATGAGCTGAAATGATAGGCTTACGCAATTTTTATTTTATTTTACTTGGGATTGCGGGTTTGTAATGATAAAAACCAGAATTTTATAAATTACGAATTGAAATGATACATATCTATATCATTTGACCTAGGTTAGAAACTACTATATAGACCCATGGTTAAGTTTTAAATAATAGTTATATAAAAATTTATATAAGTATTTTGAAAATTTAAGCATATGGAATTTTAACTTAAATTTTGAATAAATGAGTTAAATAATATATATGTTGATTTTTAAATAAGTTAAGATTTTATAAGTAAATAAATGTCGCTTAAAAATCAAATTTTTAAGATGTTATCTATGATATAAATTTAAATCAATAATATAATTTAGATTAATATGGAATTTTAATTTGACCTAGTCATTGTGATGATCATACCATAATGGTTGTGAACTACATGGCCTTACGACATGCCACGTTTAATCAATTCTGGGTGATGAGGCTTGAGGCAACGATTTTCTTTCTCATAGCACACCTTTCACTTGAGTGCCATATTGCTAATTCCATTACACGCTATTGATTTTGAACAAATGTGCAACCTTTAAGCTCGTACGCCTCAAAGAAGGGTACTAAGTGTAAGAGAGTTACCTCCTACACTAATAAACATATATACTTTTGTAAAAATCAATGTACATGTATTTAGAAGTGCAATGTCAGACATTCGTCCATCCAAGTTGTTCAGGAACAGGACAAACCAAAGAAACTCTCCTACCACGTCCTGCCAGGAATCACCTCTAAGATTAGTAGCGAGCAACCCTAGCATCAAAGATTTCAAATGAAGTATTATTTCAACAAGATATGATATAGGAAAATTCCTCCAAGGGTCAGTGACAAGTAGCTCTACATTCCATCTTCCAAATCATTATCATTCTAAATCATTACCATTCCCAGTCTTTTCTCCCAAACACCTAATTTGGTTTGAAGTGGTTTTCGAACAGGAATCACCCAAATCTGACCCTAGTTTCTCTGAACCAACCATTGATAAAAGACGTTAAGTTTAGAGATGATTTTCATTTCATTTTCAATATCTTTTATCCAATTAAAATATCTCTTAGTGATATGTATTCTTTAAATCATTTCATTCTTGTACATACGAAATAATTAAACCTCCTTTATCAAATCCTCTGGTTATTACAACCCTTTCTAATTGAAACCATGTCATCTCGGATGATAAATCCAAATTAATTAGTACTTGAGTAAGACGAATCCATAGAAATTATACTAATTTTACTCAACATTAACATTTACTATCCATCGAATAACAATGATATCACCATTTAAATTCACGGATAGTATGAGTTCCCTCCTCGTAATTTAATACCAAGTATAAGAAGATTATTTCAATACAATCCAAGTTGTTTAAATTTGGAAATTTTAATCTTTTATACCTATCTTGTTTCTGACATTTCGACCTTATCTATTCCTCGCCTAAGAAGAGCCTAAGTGAGCTAGGGCATTGGTCGCTCTTGAACTTCTCCTTAGTTCAAACACACCACATCCAGATCTCGCAAATAGAAAATTCGGGTTCACTCATGGTAAAATATAACTCAAATCTTTAAATACTTAATTATTCATTTTAAAACATTAATAAAAGATTCAGTAAAAAATTGTTAAGTATAAATCCATATTTAAAAAGTTATTAAAAACCGCTGCAAAAAGTGATGAGAATAGCGTTTTTAAAGCTTCTTTGATCAAAATAGCTTTTCCATTATTTAGAAGTCTATTATTATAACTCAATTCTCTTTTAAAACATTTCAATATATTTATGGAATTTTTTCCGTGTTTCTAAAGAATTAAAAATATTTATTTCAAAGTATTATCACTTTGGTTTCTGTACTTCCAAAGCGCGACTATTTCGAAAAGTTGTTTTGCTCATATTTCAGAATCTACTAAATGAAATCTCGATCGTTTTCTTTTTCAAAAAAATATGATAGAAGAGTTCGGAAGATTCTTATTCCAAAGAATTCTGACTTTGAATCCATCGTATAAGTGGATATAAATTATTACTGCGTGAAATCGCGAACAGTAGTTACGCGACATGCCTATTTTAACTAAATTTCGATATTCTTTCCAAACTTTGTCGAAACACTTTTAAATGTTTATAAAACATAAATCATTTTAAAATATTTTAAATAGGTTTAACAATCTCATATACACCATTTTATTTATTAAAGGAAAGTGATTTCTTTTATGAATTTCGACATGTATTAAACATGAACCATTTCAATAATCAAATATCCATATTATCATACTCAAGCATGATAAACAACTATCATAAAAAAGCATAACCAAACATATACATCATCCAAAATAGCATATATAATATAGAGTTTCTCATCTTTGTTGGATATTAAACTTAGCTAAATGGACTGTAGCTCTATTATGATCGAAACAAAGCTTATGGAATTGGTCATTGGACCTTTGGGAAGGCAATGCCAAAAATAAACTATAGCTCTTCCTATAATTTGTGGAGGTTTGTCCTTGAGATTGAGATGGAGGGTGGCCAAAAGTATAGAAGAGAAGCGGTGAAGCATCGACCTTGAATTCACTAAATTAGACCTAAAAATATGTCATTTTCTCTCGGCTTTTTGACCATTTTCACTATAAATTTGTAATTGTTGTCAAAGGGAAAGTTTTGTGAAATTATCTCCTCTTGGATTTAAAAAATAATTACTCAATTTCTAGTTTTTTTGAGGGAGATGTGTTCAAGACATAAAGAGGTAGTTTTTTCGAACTTGAAAATCTAAGTTCAAAAACACTTTGCAACGAATTGAGATTTGGGTATAGCAAACCTCAAAAATGGAAGAAGTGATACATATGAAAGTTGTAAAAAATATAATTTTATACGGTTTGAAAGAAGAATTTCCCCGTTTGGTTCTAGTTTCTAGAAGTTATGGTAGAATGAAGGTGGAAAAAGAGTTAAGAATGTGGGTATTTACAACCAAAGTTTACATCCAAAATATCATGATATTTTAGCTACATCACAGAACTCTTACCATCACCATGTGCTCCTTCCACCTCCCCTACCTCACCCCTACACCACCCTTCCATCACTACCATCACATCATGCATGTGCATTGACTTTTGTATGGTAAATATCATTATATTTTCTAACTAAATATCATGATATTTATATATTTCTATCTTAAGTGAAACGTAATGTAACAACCCGATATATTTCTATCTTAAGTGAACTGTAGTATTAATGCACTATAACTTAAAGGATGTTTGGGATCGCCCATCCTCTAAAGATCAGTTAAACCGTAAATTTAAATACATTCCGTGATTAAAATTTCAAAATTACTTTGAAATCAAATATCATTTCAAAATTCAATATCATTCAAAAATCCATTTCAAAATATCAAAATATCATATCTTTTCAAAACCACATTCATTTTTATTTAAAATACCATTTCAACACACATTTCAAAATAGTTTATATTTCAAAACAAATTACTTCATTTTAAATCATTAAAACGAAGGTATTATATTTAATAATTAAACTATTAAATTTCTAAAATTTGAATCTTTCAAAGTTCATTTATTAACTTAAATTTATTAAAACAATGAAAATTCAACTTTCGCAGCATTTAGAAAATGCTACGGAAAGTTGCTTTTAAAACGGTTCAATTTAACAAAAGACAGCATTTAAAAAATGCTGTAATAGGGTTACTTTAGTTCAAATAAAACCTTAGTTAATTTCAGCATCTACAGCACTTACAAAGTGCTATAATAGCCCTTAATTCAAACTAGCCATTTAGTTCTTTTCTATCAACTACAGCATTTACAAATGCTGTAATATCCTATACATTAGAAATAATAACATTTCAAAATGCTGTTAATTAAATTCCAAATATTCAATATAATTTCACAAACAATTAAATTTTATTTAAATCATTTTAAACTTATAAAATCTTATATTTTCACTTTTAAAACAATCATTTAAAATACCCTTATATTCATGATTTTATAAAGTTAAATTTTCATTCAAAATCAATTTAATAATAATATACTTATATAACTCAACATTCAATTTCAATTCTTTATAATTAAATTTTTTGCTTAACACTTAAGTTTAAATTTCTAAACATAACTTATTTTTTATTTTATTTGCTTAACTTAAAATTCATTTTTTTAAACAAAATTCACGAATTTCCAATCTAAGTTATATTTACTTAACTTAAGATTCATTTTTCTAAACAAAATGCACAAATTTTCAATCTAAGTTATATTTCAAAATTCAACTTAAGTATTCATTTATTTAATTTTTTAACTTATTCAAAAATTATTAACACTTTATGAAATCATTTTAAATTCATTTAATTCAAAATTTAAATCTATTTATCTTTTTTCCTACTTAATTAGAATACCTTTATAACCAAATCATAATTTCCAAAATAACTTATATTTCAAATTTCTTACCTTACCATTAATATATTTTACTTACAAATTTTTAGAAAATCAACAATACATTACAAAAATCTTTTTTAATTAAGTTTAAATCAAAATATTAAAATATTTACATTACTAAGATATTTTAAAAATTTTAGATAAATATATTTTCACCACGGGTTTGTATATCATTTTTTAGCCTAGGTAAAGTGATACTGATCTTATATCATTTCAATCCGTAATTTACAAAGAAAATCCGGGTTTGATCATTTCAAACCCGCAATCCCAAGTAAAAATGAAATAAATAAAAATCGTTCAGGCCTATCATTTTAGCCCATAACGATTTTTCCTTATTCTAAAGTCCGTTCGGGTATGTATCATTTCAACCCATAGTGATTCTAATCTAAAGGGAACTTGCAGTGTAATAAACTAATATAAATAAACATAATAATATTATGTAACAGTAAAAGATGGTATAACAGGTAAATAAGCATGGTGCACATCTTATGATCATAACATAACAAATTTAGCATGGTGATATGTTTTACACATTCAATTGTGATCAGTTTACTAGTCATATAAGTATAAATTTGTTTGGTGAGAATTACTCACAAGTATAAGCTGAAGACAACAACCAAAGTACACGAAATGAGATCCAAAAAGGCACGATAGCACGACAATGATTCGAGAGTGGGAGAGCCAAAGCTAATTGCCTTGTTACATAACAAACAAAACAAAGTACAATACATAAATTTCAAACCAAACTATTATAAACAAAGCTAGAAATATAAGCACAATACATAGCTAAACTTTTTGCACTTGCATTCAACAACTTATGCTTCAGCTATGGACTGGAAAGGCACTGTAATGGGATGGTTTTGGATCAGGTTAAGATCGTATAGGGGTTGTCCATAGCAATATAAAGGAGATGAAGGTATGTGTGCATGCATTTACAAAAACACGGCAACTACAAGCAACAACATGGATTTCAAGGCCTAAATGTCTTCGGCCAAAGGATTATTGGGCATGGCCTGATCTGGAAGGATCAACTACAGGTGTGGCAGGGGTCCTAGGCTTAGGTTGTGGCTGGTGGCGGTGGTGAATGGTCGGCCGAAGTATGATGGTGGAGTGGTGATCAATGGAAGGCTCGGCTATGAAGTTTAAAGTGGAGTTTTCATCAATTTTTAGTGGATCATCATCCTATAGGGCTTCGGCCATGGATGGTCAGTGAGAAGGAGGGGATGATGGCTAAAGTAGGTGGTGGTGGAGGTGGCCAAAGTGCTGGAGTTGGCAGGCTGAACTACATGAAGGTGAAGGCAAGTGCAAAATCAAACAAAACAAGTAGAAAAGGTGAAAAAAAATGAAAGTTTTTACCAAAAATTTGCTTCGGGAAATGGTCGAACTTTTCTTAGGGTTTTGAATTTATTTTTTCACGTGAGAAAGTAAAGAGAAATTCGGCTGAAGAAAAGAGGTAAAGGTAGCAAATGTAGTGGTGTTGATTGATAATGAAAAGGTGGAGTGAATGTGAAAAGACTAGGAGTAAAAAGGGTCACAAACTTTTCATATTTCCCTATTTCTTTTTGAAATTTTAAATACATGAAAAATATGTATAAATATAGATAAAACATGAAAATATAATAAATAAATAAAATAAAAAAATAAATTTAGTTAAATATAATTAAATTAAGAAAATAGCAAAAATTGTAAACTAGGCTTAAAAATTTGAAAATAAATGCAATAAACTTTAGAAAAATTATAACATTACTTTAAAATATTTTAAAATAAACATATATACCTAACATGTCATATAAAACATATTAGAACATAATATGATAAATATAAATATTATTTATATAAATTAAAATAGACAATTTTATTAAATAAATCAATTTACATACAGTACTGTAAAAAGCATAGCTTTCACAATATAAATCGGATTTCAACGAAACGAAAAGCAGTATTCTTTAAATTTAATATATTTTAATAATTAAAGGATAAAATTAAAATATTCAAATTTTAAATTTAAAAGTCAAAGTTTGACCAGATTGACCAAAAATCCGCTTTTTTTGGAAAATATTCTATTTATTCAGGTTTGAAATTATAATTCATACAAAATCAAAATATACTTTTAAAATAACAAAATTTATTCATTTTAATAAATAAAATAAAGTTTTTAAATTAGGAGTTTCAATTTAAATAATTAAAATAAACAATTAAAATAATCACAAAATACTGGATTGTTACACTCTCCCCCACTCAAATCTTTTCGTCCTCGAAAAGAACGAATAAGGAAAAATAAGGAAAAGCACGATAGACAAGAAATAGTACCTGGAAAAACAATTTTGGATTCGAAGCACAAATGCTCTCCTCCGTTTCCTGGGTACAATCTCGATCATCAGTACCCCATCGTACTTCGATCAAACTAATAGACTTCCTTCTTAGCTGCTTCGTATCTCTGTCGACAATACGAAGTGGCTTACTCTCGACAGTCGGATTAGGCTCAACATCCCAACCATCAAGAGCAGAAGGCTGAACAAAAGATACCAGATAAAATATGAGACGTGGAACACATCATGCACTCCAGAATGCTTCTTAGGCAAATCAAACGATATGCCAAAGAACCATCTCTTTCCACAATGCGGAAAAGACCCTCGAAGAGGAAGAAGGTAGAAGTAGCTAGAAGGGAGAGTAAGTTGAAAGAAAAGGATGAACCATATTTTAAAACTATATAAATTTCAATTTAAAATTTTATGTTTGTAACATTTTAAACATTTTATAATATGATGAATAGTCATTTGATTCAAATTTGATAGTTCGAAGTAAACAATATTTAAAACATTTTAAATTATTTATAAAAGTAAAATAAATGATCAAAATATCCTTTATATAATACTTTATCAAAATACTTTTATAACTCGATGTCATAACAAATTTACTTTCGTTCCTGCAGACTCTGGCCATGCGTTGATAAGGCGCAAAGCTAGAATTCTCCACGTACTTAATAGACTTGTTTCAACACCCAATGAAAATATTGTAAAACCTTTAAAAACAACAAATATGGAAAGTACAATCCAAACAAATCAACCAAACCAAACATGTCGATCATGGATCGCGGATACACAATGGTTACACCTGGATCCCCCAGGAAACATCCGTATCTGTAGGCTGACTACCGTAGCCCTGCGATTACGCCATGAAGACTGGTAGTACTGCAAATACACAATGGTTACGCCTGGATCCCCCATGAAACATACGTACCCTTTGGCTCTCGCAACGCCTGCAAATTACGCTACCAAGTGACCCAATAGATCACAGATACACAATGGTTACGCCTGGATCCCCCAGGAAGCATCCGCACCCTTAGGCTCTCGCAGCCACTGTGAATTACGCTATGCATTTGCGATCATAAGACCATGGAGATCGCCATGGAATTCGATGGACACTCGAGTATCATATCCGAAAAACCCAAATCAGAGAGAATAATATCGATAGAATGAATGCACAGTGTGGCCACAGAGCGGATATCAAGCAGAAGGCACTTTCCATATCTTTACTTCGAAAATATGTATCATATAGTACCTTTCAAAATCACTTTCAAATATCATACTTATATCAAGTCCATTATATATAAGATTTCATTTCAAATTGAATACTTTCCAAATCAATAGTATATCAAATCATACTTATATAGACTTCGATTACATAAGATTCAATTTACAAGTTGAGTACCATTACAAATCAATAGTTTTCAAATCACTTCATACTTATACAAATCAGTTTTATATAAGTTCGATAACTCCCAAATCACAGTATTTAGTAAAACAAGGTTCTCAATTTCAATTCCTTTTCAATATCAATTCAGTTTCAAAATATATATGATTTCGCCAAATCATTTCTTCCAAATTACATATATTCAGTTTCAAAGATTCTTAAAACAATAGATTTAGAAAATAATCCAAATTTCCAAGCCAACAAAAATCAAATTCATTTTGGTTTCAAATATTCACTTTCAAAAATCATAATACTTCCAAAGTTATAAATCTTTCGAACCAAAATACTTGAAATCATTACACTTTGAAAATCATAACCTTTTGAAATCTTACATTTGAAATCATAAAACATTCCATTAATTCTTTACATTTCACAAATTTATTCAATTAAACCAAAATCTAAAATTTCCAATTTTAATTCAATTCAAACCATCTGTTTCAATTCAATTTAGTTTTCTAACAAAATCATTTCAAGTATTATCAAATTTCAAATAAAGATTTGATCCATAAAATAAACTATTCAATCTCTAATATATTTCAAAGCTTAAATATACCATATTTCAAAACTAAATTTTATAATTTCATATATCTCAAATTTTACTTCATTATTACTTAGTTTTGAAATATTCATTTCATAAATCTATCATTTTCAAATAAACTCAAATTACAAGTAAACCAAATATCCTTTCATACAAATACAAACTTCAAATATTCATTTATCAAAATTAGTTATCATTTCAAATTCACATTCTTTATCAAAATAAAGATTAAATCATTTCCAAACCATTTCAATCATCAAAATATCTAAAATGGTTACAAAGTTTAAAACCATCTCTTTTTATAACATTCAAAGTATTTATTCCTATGTAAAAAAAAGTCCAATTTACCATTGGAAAGATTATTATTCTATAAATATAGTTTATTCAAACATTTCAAATCTATATTTCATACCAGTATAATTCAAAATAGTCTTATTTATTTCACTCAACAAACAGTTTCAAACTTATATAAATCATATTACTTTATACTTTAATCATACCAAACTAAACTTATATTCTTTATCAAATACCCTATGCCTTTCAAAATTATCTATCCTTGAAAAGTTAACCTTGATTTGGAAGTGCTCGAACCTTAAAATAGTCGAAGAAATCATATTTTCAATCCAAGAGTTGGAAATCACCAACAAATCAGTAAACCAATTTTAAAAGATAGTGTTATACCAAAACATATCTGAATCTTGAGGACTGAACACCGGCTTACTTTAAATCATTTCAATTATATATACATATATCATTCGAATATCAATCCATACTTCAAAATCTAAAATCTAATTTTTGTTTCACAAAATCACTCGCATAGCAAAGATACTAGAGTGGCCTCAACCCACTCAGAAACTCGAAAATCAATGTCGATGATGCATGCATTCATGAACAAAATTATTTTCCAGCGATATAAGTGGGTTCTGTACTTTTATTTTCTGGAAATTTCATTGAAATCTCTTCGCAATCATTGGAATTCGTTCGAATACATTTGAAACATTTCTTATTCGAAAAAATATCTTTAAATCGTATTAATATTATATATTTTCCTAAATCTTAAAACCGATTTCAAAGCACCAGAGTTCGATTCCTCGAAATTCAAATTCAAAAATCTTTCAGTTATAAATCATTTTAATATAAATCAAATTTTTATAAATTTCAAAATTTCAAATCCTTTCAAAGCTTCAAATTCTCATTTTCAAAAGACATAAAATCCTTATTGAAAATATTTCACTTTTATATACAAAATAGGGTCATCCTTATCAAAATAATAATTTCGATGTATGCACAAATTCAAAATATAATCAAACACCAATTTCCAAAGAATGATTCAAGGTTAGATTTCAAACAATACAGAGATTCGAATTTAGTGGAACTCTAATCAAATAGAATTCTGGTTCGAAGATAAGCTCGAACGAAGATAATAAAATTTTATTACCAAATAGAAGATGGATAAGCCCATATAAATCGCCGGCGTCCTTAACTGGTCAACCGTTACTTCGGGAATATAATCAATGCGAAAAAAATTCTAAGGCAAATCGACATTCGATCGCCAGAGATAGAATCCAGATAGAGCAGGAGATAGATAGCATCGTAAACCGAAGATATAGAAATCTCAGGTTAATCAATGCCAATTATAAAGGAGTTTCAACTCTTTACAAATCATTCAAAGATTGACGGAATCACTGATCCTTATAGAGGCCATTCCAAAGTGGAGTTATGGAAGGTTCTAAGATCAAAAGGGTACAAGACTGGATTTCAAAACGAGTGGGAGCGTTCCAAAGCTCAAGGAATCCTATTGATACGAATCCTAACCAAGAGATTTCTAACAAGGTGGATACCGAAGGGATGAAGTTTAGAAAAATATTGACTTCAAAATAAGAAAAACTTTATACTAATATAATCTTTGAAAATCTTTTAAAATCATTTGGAAATTATTTTATACTTCGAAAATACGTTCTCTTACAAGGAAATGATTCTGGGATTGATTTCACTCAATCTAGGGTATTTCTACCCTTTCTCTAATGAGTTTTTGCTCCGCAGGCTAAGGTTTGCCTAAAACCAAAGCTCTGATACCAACTGTAACAACCCGATACTTTCAGCCATTCGCCTCCACACATGCCGAACTTGAATTGCTCAAAATACCACATTGTAAATAAATTTGGAGCAAATGAAATACAATCACAGACACAAAAATATCAGAATAACTAGCAGCGGAAATTAAAATACCATAGTAGTTCATGAAGCTACTATAACAAACTCTAAAAACATAATACGTAATACCAATCTGGAAAAACCATGTATAATAGAAATCTCAAATACATAGAAATTGATAAATACCAGAGCTGAAATAGAACAACTGAAACTGAAAGGGAATAGATAACTAGACAAGTCGAATCTCCAGCGATTCCTAGCTTCAGAAAAGAAATCCAAAGCTAAGCTGTAAATACTAAGGCTGACCCAAGCGTAAAGTAAAACACAAAACACTCGAGTCAGGATATATATACTTATATAATGTAAACAAACTCAAGTCAACTGTAGTATTAACGCACTATAACTTAAAGGATGCTTGGGATCGCCCATCCTCTAAGGATCAGTTAAACCATAAATTTAAATACATTTTGTGGTTAAAATTTCAAAATAGTAATTTATACTTTGAAATCAAATATCATTTCAAAATTCAACATCATTCAAAAGTCCATTTCAAAATATCATATCTTTTCAAAACCACATTCATTTTTATTTAAAATACCATTTCAACACACATTTCAAAATAGTTTATATTTCAAAACAAAGTACTTCATTTTAAATCATTAAAATGAAGGTATTATATTTAATAATTAAACTATTAAATTTCCAAAATTTAAATCTTTCAAAGTTCATTTATTCACTTAATTTTTGTTAAAACAATGAAAATTCAACTTTCGCAGCATTTAGAAAATGCTACGGAAAGTTACTTTTAAAACGATTCAATTTAACAAAAGACAACATTTAAAAAATGTTGTAATAGGGTTACTTTAGTTCAAATAAAACCTTAGTTAATTTCAGCAACTACAGCACTTACGAAGTGCTATTATAGCCCTTAATTCAAACTAGCCATGTAGTTCTTTTCTATCAACTACAGCATTTACAAATGCTGTAATATCCTATACATTAGAAATAATAACATTTCAAAATGTTGTTAATTAAATTCCAAATATTCAATATAATTTCACAAACAATTAAATTTTATTTAAATCATTTTAAACTTATAAAATCATATATTTTCACTTTTAAAACAATCATTTAAAATACCCTTATATTCATGATTTTATAAAGTTAAATTTTCATTCAAAATCAATTTAATAATAATATGCTTATATAACTCAACATTCAATTTCAATTCTTAATAATTAAATTTTTTGCTTAACACTTAAGTTTAAATTTCCAAATATAACTTATTTTTCATTTTATTTACTTAACTTAAAATTCATTTTTTTAAACAAAATTCACGAATTTCCAATCTAAGTTAACTTAAGATTCATTTTTTAAACAAAATTCACAAATTTCCAATCTAAGTTATATTTCAAAATTCAACTTAAATATTCATTTATTTAACCTTTTAACTTATTCAAAAATCATTAACACTTTATGAAATCATTTTAAATTCATTTAATTCAAAATTTGAATCTATTTATCATATTTTCCTACTTATTTTAAATTCCGTTTATAACCAAATCATAATTTCCAAAATAACTTATATTTCAAATTTCTAACTTTACCGTTAATTTATTTTACTTATAATTTTTTAGAAAATCAATAATACATTACAAAAATCTTTTTTAATTAAGTTTAAATCAAAATATTAAAATATTTACATTTCTAAGATATTTTAAAAAATTTAGAAAAATATATTTTAACTACGGGTTTGTATATCATTTTTTAGCCTAGGTAAAGTGATACGGATCTTATATCATTTCAGTCCGTAATCTACAAAGAAAACCCGGGTTTGATCATTTCAAACCCGCAATCCCAAGTAAAAATGAAATAAATAAAAATCGTTCAGCCCTATCATTTAAGCGAACGATTTTTCCTTATTCTAAAGTCCGTTAGGGTATGTATCATTTCAACCCATAGTGATTCTAATCTAAATGGAACTTGCAGTGTGATAAACTGATATAAATAAATAGAATAACACTATATAATAATAACAGATGGTATAACAGGTAAATAAGCATGGGTGAACATCATATGATCATAACATAACAAATATAGCATGGTGATATGTTTTAAGATTCAATTGTGATCAGTTAACTAGTCATATAAGTATAAATTTATCTGGTGATAATTACTCACATGTATAAGATGAAGACAACAACAAAAGTACACAAAATAAGATCCACAAAGGCACGATAACACGAAAATGATTCAAGAGTGGAAGTGCCAAAGCTAATTGCCTTGTTACATAACAAACAAAACAAAGTACAATACATAAATTTTTAACCAAACTATTATAAACAAAGCTAGAAATATAAGCACAACACATAGCTAAACTTTTTGCACTTGCATTCAATTACTTATGCTTCAGCTATGGACTGAAAAGGCTCTATAATGGGATGGTTTTGCATCAAGTTAAGGTCGTATAGGGGTCGGCCAAAGCAATATAAAGAAGATGAAGGTATGTGTGCATGCATTAACAAAAACAAGGCAACTACAAGCAACAACATGGATTTCAAGGCCTAAATGTCTTCGGCCAAGGGACTATTGGGCATGGCCTGATTTGGAAGGATCAACTACAGGTGTGGCAGGGGTCCTAGGCTCAGGTTGTGGCTGGTGGTGGTGGTAAATGGTCGGCCAAAGTATGATGGTGGAGCGGTGGATCAATGGAAGGCTCGGCTATGAAGTTTAAAGTGGAGTTTTCATCAATTTTTGGTGGATCATCATCCTATAGGGCTTCGACCATGGATGGTTAGTGATAAGGAGGGGATGATGGCTGGAGTAGGTGGTGGTGGAGGCGGCCAAAATGCTGGAGTTGGCAGGCCGAACTACATGAAGGTGAAGGCAAGTGCAAAATCAAATAAAACAAGTAGAAAAGATGAAGAAAAATGAAAGTTTTTGCCAAAAATTTGCTTCAGGAAATGGCCGAACTTTTATTAGGGTTTTGAATTTATTTTTTCACGTGACAAAGTAAAGAGAAAGTTGGCTGAAGAAAAGAAGTAAAGGCGGCAAATGAAGTGGTGTTGATTGATAATGAAAAGTTGGAGTGAATGTGAAAAGACTAGGGATAAAAAGGGCCACGAACTTTTCATATTTTCCTATTTCTTTTTGAAATTTTAAATACATGAAAAATATGTATAAATACAGATAAAAATACGAAAATATAATAAATTAACAAATATTAATTAAATATAATTAAATTAAGAAAATAGCAAAAATTATAAACTAGGCTTAAAAATTTGAAAATAAATGCAATAAACTTTGAAAAAATTATAAAATTACTTTAAAATGTTTTAAAATAAAAATATATACCTAAAATGTCATATAACACATATTAGAACATAATATGAAAAATGTAGATATTGTTTATATAAATTAAAATGGATAATTTTATTAAGTAAATCAATTTACATACAATATTGTAAAAAGCATAACTTTCGCAATATAAATCGGATTTCAACGAAACGAAAAGAAATATTATTGAAATTTAATATATTTTCATAATTAAAGGATAAGATTCAAAAATTAAAATATTTATATTTTAAATTTAAAAGTCAAAGTTTGACCAGATTGACCAAAAATCCGCTTTTCTGGAAAATATTCTATTTATTCAGGTTTGAAATTATAACTCACACAAAATCAAAATATACTTTTAAAATAAAAAAATTTATTCATTTTAATAAATAAAATAAAGTTTTTAAATTAGGAGTTTCAATTTGAATAATTATAATAAACAATTAAAATAATCACAAAATACTGGGTTGTTACACGTAAATACATATGGTAACTATATATGGTTTTATATGTATATGTGTGCAAGTGACATGAATATGCATATATATTTATGTGCACAAGTGAACCGACAATGCTATAATAACTTCGAACAACTTCCACTCATTAAACGTTGAAAATCGAAAAGCTGATTCCCGATCACATTTTCGGTTATGAATAAATTTACATATAAATTTAAACAAAATTTTAAAAATAATTTCTGATCATTTTTAATTAATAAAATGATTACATTTGAATTGTAAAATCATATAGGTCAATGTAGAATAATCGGTTACAAAACATGCTATTATGTCGATAAAGCGATGTCAATTTCCCTTATATTTTCAAATCAAATATATATCTTTAAAAAACTATCACAAGTGATTTATTATTACTAAATAACTACTAAAAAAGATTATAATCATTTTCAAAAATTATTTAAATAATTATAATAATTATCAAATCATTAAATGTCAATTTAAAATCATTAATGAATTATTAAATATATTGACCTCACCGTTAATATCATAAATACATTTTATTTCCCAATAATAAAATAAATAATTTTATTTAACATTTTTCTTTAATTGATAAATAAGTGTATGTATCTATCTCCGTGCGTGACTTATGATGATTATAGAGTTGTTTATCGATAAAACAATTTTCGGTCATTTTGTCAATATTCTTCCAAAGTACATATTGTAACGGCCTGTAATTTTCGATAATTAAAAACATATTAGTTTGATGAAGATTTGTGATTTAATGTTGGAAGAAGTAAAACTTTGTGATTAGATAATAATAATAATATAATTGGAATGAAATGTAATAGTATTAATTTAAGGAATTTATAATTGCTTTGAATGTAATTCTAATGAATTGAAATGACTATAGGTTATAATCAGTTATAGGTTGTAAATTAATTGTAATAGTATGTGTATCAATTGATAATTGGATTAAAAGTGTAATTGCAAATTTTAATGTTGATTAATTTATGAAAAAATGTGTAATAAATTGTAATTGGACTGAATTAGTATAGTGTAAGTTGTTATAACATTTGTTGTAAATAATAAACTTGCAAATATTATTAAATGTAGAAATGGTAAACAATTGTTATTTATTGCCAATTTAATTAATCGATTACATTAGATGTAAGTAAATGTTACATTAATATGAGTTAATATGATAATTGCAAATTAGGAATGTAATAAAATGTACAGAAATGTCAATTACACTCATAAGGCAATAAATTGGTTTAATAATAAAAATGAAACCAAGATAAATGAAGTTGTGGGAATTTAAATTTTAATTAATGTGAAATCAAGAAAAATTCAGTATAATTGGAAAGTTGCAATTAATGAATAAAAGATGGTAATTATGGAATACTAACGTAATAAGGTATAACCCAATGTTAAAATATGCATAGAGTAATGTTTGATTGAATAAAAAGATTGAAATTTAATTAAATCAATTTACTGAAATTAGAATATAATTAATTGGAATTTAATGTAATTAAATATTGTTGTTAATGTAAGAAAAGACGTCAATTGTAGAAAATAATGATAACAAGATAGAAACCTATGTTAATAATTTCATAAGGTATTGGTTGATATAATAGTAGGAGCGTAAATCAAAATAAAAGAATAAAAAATGAATAAGTTTAGTAAAGAAGTAAACATAAGTTTATTTATTTGAAATGTTTGGTAGCTGAAAGATTGATTGTAGAGACGAGAAACTATTATTTAGTAAGAATGTGTAATTATTGTTTATATCCAATAGTGTATAAATATGTTTAAATTACTATTAGATAGGAAATAATTGTTCTACTTCTCATTACATTCATTTAATCCATTTTGAAACTAATCAATTGAAATTAATGTAATTGAAAATTTTCAGTTAATAGGACGAAGAATACTAAATTATAAATTAATGGGTGTTATTAAAAGTAGCTTATGTTTTGTGAAAATATCAGGAAAGTTTGATTTAATGAAAAGAACATTTACATCAAATAAAATGAATGTTTCATTTGTGAATGTAGGTTTAATATAATTAAAATAAAGAATAGAATGATTGATTTTAAAGGAAGAAATAAATATTTATTTGAACTATGTTTTAGCTTACAGATTGATTACAAGAATAGGAGAATAATGTATTTCAGTAAGTTATTTATTACTCTTATGTATAAAAAAAAATTTATAAATGTGTTTAAATAAACAATTGTTCTATTGTAACGACCCGTAATTTCGCTACTTAGAAAATGAGAGATTTTGTTTATTTTCAAATTTAAAAGGAATTTAAATCTTAAATAAATATGTTATATATAATAAATAAATTATCTATTCTTTTAGTTAATAAATTATAAATTATAAATTTGGATTTAAGAATAAATCGACAGAAGTTAAGTTTTATTAAAAAAAATAAAGACTTAAATAAATGTATTTAAATATTTATTTAAAAAGATAAATCTTATTTAAAACATCTAATAAAGATAATAAAAATATATTAATATATCTAAAAGTATGTTAATAATCGTTTTACAAAAATAACCAAAATTTGTCGCATTTTATCAATTTTACATACATTGTAAAATTAGAGATTTTTACATTAATTAAATATGATTTTTAAATAAAGAGACATGTTTTAATATATTTTGAAGAAGTAAAATGTTCATTTTAAAGTTTGGTTTACTTCAATATATAGCTTAACAAAAACGTCAAATTTTGATTGTAAAATTTATCGACAAAAACACCGTTTTCAATCGAAACAAGTTTTTGTCAAGTTGTTGCAACTTGATAAATTTTTTAACATATAAATCCAACTTTACAAAGTTTTTAAATACTCTACATTTAGCACTAAAAGACAAAAAGAGTTTATTTTTGAAAAGTTTACCTAAAAGAGTATAAAAAGTGAAAAGACATGATTTGACTAATTAAATTTTATTTTAAATCTTTATAAACAACATCGTTACACATATGTCATGTCTCACTAATGGGATGTTATATGTATGCATGGAAAAGGAGCAAAAGTGTAATCATGTAATTTAAAAGGTAATAAGGATAAGATCATTACTTAAGGACTTAATATCACATCCAACCTTCTCTTCTCATTAATGCACATCCTTTCTCATCTTGAAATAAATATTTAAGTATGGTTTAAAAGCCAAAAAAGCAGGAAAGGGAATTGTAGTCATTTGGCAAGAATCTACAAATATAAATAAGCATTCATACCTTCCACTTTCTCACATTTCATTCCTCCCTTCTTCTTCACTTTCTCCTTCTTCTTCACCTCCATTTCCATGGCTTCCCACCTCTCCATTCTCTTCCACCTCCAAGACATTCGCCTTCTACCACTTATACTTCTCCTACAGAATACCAAAACCCTCTCCACCCTCGGCCAAAACCACCCTACACGCCTCCAACAACCCATACCCACCTCCCAAACCTACGGACAAGGCCATCACCACTAAGGCCAAGCCTCCCTACCCCCTTTACTCACCTCCAAACCACTTACCCACCTCCACCTAGGCTGTACCCTCCTCCTTAGGCCATGCACCCCCTAGCCGAGCCATATAAAGAAAAAGAGAGAAGGAAAGGAAACATAAAAGTCGAGACGTTTGGAAATAAAACGTTGGCTCGAGAGATGCGTATCTTATGTAAAACTTTGGCGGAGTTGATATAAATGTGAGAAATTCTCATCGCTTTTGAATTCATATTTTGGCTATGTTAAAACAGTCATATTTATACCCTTATGACATATGAATATTTATTTGATTATTAACATGGATGATTTGATTGTTGGTAGATAACTGAATTGTAATAATGTATTTCGTTATGGTATAAATAGTGAATGTTAAATTCGAAATCATATGTTATGTGATTGATTGAAGGGATGTTATGATAGTGATAAAGATGGATATTGGTTATGTTCAGTTTGATTAAATAATCATTTTTATTAATAAGACCATATTTTAGTGATATGAGATATTTTGAAGAAATAAGTCTCTTTTGAATTAGAAGTGAAATTAAAGTAAAAATAAAAGAGAATTTGAAATTTGAAGTGTAACAATTTGAAATTGAAATTGAGATGAATAGTGAAATTGAAATCGATTTTGAAAAACTAAAGTTAAGATTAAGGTTGAATTGAAGTTTAAATTGAAATTAAATTTGAAATCTAAGTTTTAAATAAGTTTAATTTGAAGTTAGAATTGAAATTGAATTGAAATTGGAATTTAAAATTTAATATTAAAATAATGGGAATAAAATAATATTACAATATGGTAATGGTGAAAATTCATTTTAAATACTTAAAAAGTGGAAATATTGATTTAAAATGATTTGTAATGATTTTATAAGTAATAGAATTCAATTTGAATAGATTATTTGAAGTATGAAAAATAAGTTCAAACTAGGTGCGTCGTGCAACGGTAGTTCGCGATTTCGTGCCGAAAAGTTCAAATGAGTGTATAGAGTGAAATATAGCTCGGAATTCTTCGCAATAAGAAAATTCCACACTATTATAACCATATCTTCTAAACGAAGAAAGAAATCAAAGTTTCATTGAGTAGATTTTTAATTAAGTCCAAAACAATTCTGTAGAAAAATCGCGCAAATGCGGTTATGTGACTATAACAGAAAATCTTTTTAAAATGAATGTTTTTAATTACGAAAAAATATGAAATAAATTTGATTAATCTATTTAAATAGTTTAAAAGAGATTTAAATTGCAAAATATGAATTTTCAAATACTTAAAAGTTGTTTAAATCAAATAAGCGTACATAGCACTTTTCGCAACACTTTTCTGCTGTGAATTCTATAACTTTTGGGAATATGAGTTTAAATGTAATCACTTTTCTCAGAATCAATTGTGAATGTTTTAAAAAGGATAATTAAGCGTTTTGAAAGATAATTTGAAATATTTATAAGTAGTTCCAAAATAAAGTTGAAAATCTAAGTATGTGGAAACGACTAGTACATTTGTCCTACCTGTGAGATCTAGAAAGATAAAACAAGGTGTTTAACTAAGGCTAGGGATGGAGCAACCAGTGCCCTGAGCTTATATGGCCTATGTTTTCTTTTCTTAGGCGAGGGGTGGAACAAATCGAAAGGAAAGCTCGGATGCTCTTAGATAAAAAAGATTTTGTTAAGTTTTCCAAAATAAAAGAAGATTAGTATTATCCAAAATTTAAGCAATCTCCAGAATAAATGGTTTCTATTTACTCAAAGAAAAAAGTTGCTAAGATTAATTTAGGGTTTATCATAACGATGTCTTAAATAACATTATTTTTTACCTGCCTAAAAGTTAAGGAATTTGGATCGAGAGTTAAGTAAGAAAAATTGAGATATTTTCCAAAGTAAAAGAATTAATTACTTAGAATTATCCTAAGACAAAAGAAAGAGATTTTGAAATCATCCTAAAATAATTAAAGTGAAAAGAGTCTTAATAAATCATATATATTCATATTTACCTTTTATCGATAATTGGATTTCGAAGGAACCGAGGTCGGATTTGGGTAATTCCTATCTGAAAACTGCTTCGAACCAATGTATACGTTCGAATGTGAAGACATGTTGAAGATGATAATTATTGAAGACCGTGGATCTTCATAGCGTGGAGACTGCTTGTTGAACATGCACTGGTTGGCACCCTTTATAGAGTTATTTATAGCAGTGGTCTCCTCGTGATGGAAATTTTTTGAATTGTAAGGGCTACTCGCTACTAGTGGCACTAGGAGAGTGCCTTTGGTTTGTCCTGTTCCTAGACAACTTGTATGGACGTGTAAAGACCCGGAATTTTCGATCCTGAAAACTCCAAATAGTTAGGAGAAGAAGAAAGAGATAGAAGAGGAAGAAGAAAAAACAAAACACAGATTCTCACATTCGCAGCAGATCAAAATATAATATCAAATAATGACAGTTTATAAAAGAATATTGTATCTGTCAGTTACATTTATAATACATCAGAGTTACTCTCATACACAAACACTGGACATATACAAATCAAATATGTCTCAGATAAACAGAAATAATATATCACAGCGGAAACACTCCATATGTTCCTTCCATCCAGCTCGCGTCCTGAGCTCCAGAATGTTCTTACCTAAAAATCTGTAATACTCGGTCTGACCCGAGCATTACATCAAAGTAACACCTGGGTCAGGCTAGAAACCAGCGTGAGTAAACCCATATAACATGAAATTCTAATGCTCAAGCATATTTAAAAACCCAGGGTAACTCGTACTCCATTACAAGTTCATTACTTATTATGCTCAACACTTATTTCACAAATCAAATTCTAAGTATTCTAACTTAGTTCAAAGATCCATATTATTCCATTTTAGACTATTGATTCACACGTCAAATCCATATAGAATCATGAAGATTACAAATCGAAGTGGTTTCGGGTATTACTGATACCCGGCCCCGGTCTCTTCGAATACAATCTCATCTTAACCCAAGTTATTCAAGTGAAATAAAATTAAACTTTTCGAGAAAAATGTGTGATCCTCTAATAAAAGAGGAGAGCACACATGGAACACTATATATATAACATAAAGGATGGAGCTGCCAACATGCCTGGCAGGTGGGCAGTCTATAAAAATAGAAAAAATAAAGAAAAAGATACCCCTTAAATGATCTCCGGCAAAGCCACCGCCCATTACACCCTATTATCGAACTCCGGCAAGGCCACCGCCCAATAATAGGGTGTTAGAGGTATCTAAAAAACTAGTCACACATGAAAGAATATCCAAAGAGAAGAACTCCAATAGGAAGACCAAAATGAAGAACTTCACACTGAAGATCTGGAGTAACCAAAGAGAAATGCCAAACACAATCTGAATCCCTGAGAAAAGCAATCCTGACAACCTGTATAAAGCTGAAAGCCATCCTGAAAACCGGATAAGAGAAAAAACCAGCAACCTACCTAAACCAAACCTGAAACAAAACTAAGAAATCAAGTTAGAATGAATCACATATATGTATATAAATAGAATTTATATACATATATGTGAGAAAAAAAACCAAAGAGTGAATTAAAGCAAGGATAAACTAGAACCAAAAACAAACGATTCTGAAAAAGTAAAGGAAAAATGTGATAATATAAGAGATAGAAGAAAAAACAAAGCAAGAAACTATTTTAAGGGCCTAATAAAGAAAGGGAATTATGATGCATCATGTGAACATTATTTAAATCAGAATAGGGATTAATACAAGTATTATTGGAAGCAAAATTATTGATGTTAAGAATGAATATGTTAATATTATTTCTAACCTTGCTAAGATAATCCTTAAAGCAATTATTTCTGGCTAATTTATATTTGGGATTAGATATTCAATTTAAGTAGAAATTTGAAATTAAAATTATCAAATTATTATATCGTTGATATTTATTATTAAAAATCCTTTGATTTCTTTCAAACCAAATGTACCAACAAGAAATAGTGAAAAAAGTATCAAGCAAGTATCTAAAATCCTTATTGAACATAAATCTAAAAGAGTTCCAATAGAAAAAACAATCAAAAACTCTAGAACTAATGTTAAACTCAAAGATATTAAGGGTCTTTATAAGAATAAAATGAGTATCCATGCATTTGTAATAAATATGTTTAATATCTTCACAGTATGTGTTGCAAAAGTAACATTTATTATCAATGTTAATTTTTCTCTTTTTTAAAAATTCAATAGTGTTTAATTTACCATGAATGATGAGCCACGTATGGATCTTAGATTTTGGAGGAGCATTTGACATCCAAATAAATTTAAAACAATTGACTGAAACCCCCGAAAAGTTAATAAATTTGTAAAAGGAATTAGAAGAATATTTCTTGCTCTTATCCCACTCCCAACTAATATAATCATTATCATTGTCAATGTTATAATGATTTAGTTTAGCATAAAGCAAGAAAAGTTGTCTAAGGGTAGGACCTACTAAAATACAATTAAAATTGAAAATCCAAGGAGGGTCACTATCAGAGTTGAAAACATCAGAAATAAACGCAAATTTAAAGTTACAAATATCATATAAATCTTTGAACTCATTCTTAAGAGGAGTAGAGGAAATCCAACTATCATGCCAAAAAGATGTATTATTACCAGAATGAACAATAATATTTATATCTATGTTGAAAATATCACTACATTTTAAGATAGATTTCCAAAAATAAGATAATTTACTATAAAAAGAAGGACTAGTTTGATAGAGATTATAAATACCATTTTAATAATATTTAGATATAATCTCCTTCCAAATGGCATTATCACTAGTATCTCTGAATTTCCATAACCATTTACCAAGAAGAGACAGGTTCATATTATGTAAATTAATGACTCCTAAACCGCCCTCTTTTTTAATTTACAGACAGTATCCCAATTAACTAAACATTTAATGCTACTGTTAGGATTATCACCACTCCAAAGGAAATCCCTTCTAATTTTATCTATTTTATCTATCACCCAATCAGGAAAAAGGTGCATAGACATCCAATAGATAGGGAGTGCTGATAAGACAGAATTAATCAAAACCAGTCTACCAGCTCTAGATAATAATCATACATTCCAATTAGTGATCCTATTTTTAATTTTATCAATGATTATTAACCAATCATCATGCTTAAGTTTTGAAGGTCTAATTACAAAACCAAGATAGTCGAATGGAAAACTCATAGTTTTACAATTTTAAGTATTTGCAACTAAATTTTCTACATAATCAAATCATTTAAAACTAAAACATAACTTTTATCAAAGTTTATTTTTAAACCTGATAAAAGTTCAAAACTATAAAGAATAAACTTAAGAGCAATAATGTGTCTAGGAAGATGAGAGGAAAAAAGCAAAGTATCATCAGCAAATTGAAGGACAGACAAACCAAAACTAGAAATATCATTACCAATAGAACCCAAAAGATTATTGCTAACAGCATTCTTAATAATCTTAGAAAAGACATCAGCTGCTAAATTAAATAGAAGGGGCGATAAAGGATCCCCTTGCCTTAAACCTCTCTTGGATTGGATTTTATTACCTACACCACCATTGACCATAATACTAGAGTTACCCGTGTTGAGCAAGTTAATGATATAATTAATCCATCTATTACTAAAGCCTCTGTCTATAAGAGAATCCCAATCAACCGAGTCAAAAGCTTTAGCAAAATCTAGTTTTAAAATAGCACAAGTTATATTATTTTTACAACAAAAATTAACATATTGTTGAACAACTGCTACACCATCAGTAATATTTCTACCTTTAATGAAAGCTGATTGAGAACAGTCAATAAGATCATTCATTTTTATACTAAGTCGATTAGCTAAAACTTTAGAAATAATTTTAACTGAGCAGTTAATCAAAGAAATGGGTCTAAAATCTTTTAAAGTATTAGCACCAACTTTTTTATGTAATAAAATAATGTTAGCAAAATTAAACCTACCTAATTGGAGATTACCATTATAAATTCATTAAACATACAAATTAAGTCTAATTTTAAAACCTCCCAAAAAGATTAATAAAAGAAAATAGGAAATCCATCCAGGCCCGGAGATTTATCTCTTGGTAAATCAAAGATGGCTTTTCGGATTTCCTCTTCAGTAAAAGGAACATCTAAGTCAGAAAGATTAATGTTAGAGACAGATGGATAAAGATCATTCCATCTAACACTAACTCTATGCTTGTTTTTATTGCCAAAGATTTCTTTATAATAATCAGTAAAAGCATTGTTAAGATCACGTTGTTCGACTAATTCCACATTATTAACTAAAATGGAATTAATTGTATTACTACGTTTTCTACTATTAGCTAAATTATGAAAAAAATTGGTATTATTATCATCTTCATTGATCCATTGAAAATTTGATCTCTGTTTCCACATAACTTCCTCTTTTTCAAGAATAATTCAACTTTAAATATAAGATGCCACCTTTACACACAGCAATTCACCATCGATTGATAACCATATTACCACTGTCCACTCAAACATCTCATATTAAAAAACATTTCATTTTAGAGATATCATCCAATGCAAAGCATTTAACAACATTCAATCATTCATAAGAAGATTTATCACTTCCTAATTAATTTCATTTGGTATCAATTATTCTAAATTATCTTTTTAATTAATCACTCTTGATTAATTACAATCTTTAATTACATAAAGTAATTAATTAAGTTAATTACTTAATGAACTTCTAAATAAATTTTATTTAACTCTTTAATTAATTACACTAAGTAATTAATTCTTAATTACTTCCACTAAGTAATTATCCATCTTATTAGTTACACAAAGTAGTTAAAACCAAAACTACTTCCATTCTTCAATTAATTACATCCAGTAATTATCCACTAATTACTTCATTAAGTAATTACACTTTATAAGTCTCATTAAGTCATTAAACTTAACCAATTCCACAAATGATTATCGTAAATTAATTAATCTAATTAATCATCTTAATTAATTGTAAGGACCTGATTCTTCATCTTCCGAAAACTGACATCAATACGTTCACTGTATCAACTGCCGAGTAATCGGTTGCCGAAAAACCGAACACTTAGGGTTTTAAGAAAAAGAAAAAGAGGTAGAAGAAGAGAGAGGTGGAAAATAGAGAATAGAGAGGAAAGAAAACAGAAAATAGAACGGAACTGAAAACAGCAGAACAACATCAGATTCTCACAATCGCAACGGAACAACATATAATAATAAATGAATAATCTTTAAACAAAGAACTATATCAGTTATTACATTACATTTCATTTCATTACATCATATCATCAGAGTGTACAACAATAAATAACATCAAACAGCGGAAAAAGAAATACTATATACTAGCAATATGCCATGCCATCCAGCTTGCCTCCAGCAACTCCTGAATTCCAGAATATCCTGATAAACCTAATTCTTGACTGCCCGTGTGGAAATTGGTGGGCACCCAGAGTTTAGGAAGGAAAACAATAAACTCCGAGTCAGTCATGTGACTGGTGTGAGAACTCAAAACAGTTTATTTATCTTTAAAATCAAATAGAAGAATATTTTTAAGTCAATTCGAAATGCTTTTAAAAATGAGACTACCATAAGACCTCCCGCCACACACACAATGCAAACGCAGACTTGGAGGAGATTTCTCCTTATGATAGTCAAAGATGCTTGATACGCATTTAAAAAGAACATTTCATATTATTATTAGTGCATAGTGTAGGGAAAAATCATTTCGAAAGTAGAATATAAATCTTAGCCAGCATAGGTACCATTATAGTATGCTTACTATAGCTACCATATTAGATGGCAGGTTCTACAACTAATACCGTACAGGGTTTCATATTGGGAATTGGATTTCCAACGAATGATCAGGCCAAGGAACTTCCCATTGCCACATGAGAATGCCTCTGGATGGACATCCCCGAGAACCAAACCGGATCTCTACCAACACAAGGTCGGGTTACCCTTAACTGAGTAACAACTGACCGAATATGCCATCCCCCGGTCCTTTGGGACCTTTTCAACCGAGCGCTCGCAATCAATTCACACAATCATAACAAAGTGTTTTCAACATGAGTAAGTATTTGGGCTCCATACCATGATACCACCCTTTTCCAGAAGGAAATGCACATATCCTAAAGGGCGCTACCCCTCATAACCTTGCCGCATCTTTCCTGTTTTGACCATTCCCGAGGTGTGAGGCTCGACGAAGTCACGTCCACAAAAACATACTTTATACAAAAGCCATGCTTTGGGTCAACAAATGATCATAGAAATGATCACCAGGATAGACGATCAAATAAACGATCCTATCACAAATAATCAACACAATGATCATTTCACGGCAACACTCAGCATGTCACATTACCAAATTGGGAATATATAGCTGATAGCATTCAACTACATAACCTCTGAGCTCGTACGTCTCAGAGAAGGGTGTTAAGCTAAAAGAATAAATTCTCCGCCACCAACAGAAATATATTTGAAAGAAATCTGCTTTATATCTCAATTTGTAATGTCAGACATACAATCCATACAAGTCTGTTTCGGGCTCGAACAAAACCGAAGGCACTTCTTACGAAGCCCTTGCAATCCGGGTATTCACAATCCCGATCGAATTTCCCATCACTTAGGAAATCTCTATACCAGGAGCTACCCAGTGCAGAGACAATCGATAGGTCATCCTATCGCTTTCGCAAATACCCGGTCTTCAACACCGGTCATCAAATGCAATTCATAACGACGTATCACATATTCGGAATGGGTTATACGACCCCATGGTCCTTTCCCGGTTAACCCGAATAGTGAGCGCTTATTCAAAAATAAGTGTGGCATTCAAATTCAAACAAATCACATCAAATACCCATTCAAAGGGAAATATTGATAGTCGGTTATTGAACTATCAATGGATATGCACACATCACCAGTTTCCAAATAATTCTCCAAATTATTTAATTTCCAAAATATCTTTACAAGATATATAATTTTCACACTTCAAAAATAAATCAATATTTATTTTAAACAAATTCCACTTCCTTTTATAAATTCCTTAGTGAATTTATATTTCACAATATCTATACATATACGATTTCAATTATTCATTTCAATTTATCTTCAAAAAGATAAATTCTCAAAATATTCACTTTATATTGAAAAACATTTCTATACTTATTTATTCATAAGTAATTCATGAACCTATTTATTTTCAACACTTGGAAAATATTCAATATACTTAAATCGAGATTAAGTATATATTTCATTCTTTAAGGAAATCATTCATTTAAACATATTTATTTGGGCCTAAATGAATGTTGCGTAAAACATCGTTACGACAACCCAAAATCACTAATATAGGGATTCGAATTAAAATAGATATATAAATCCCAATACTATACAAAACATTTCCTTTCGGAAATCATTTACTATAACAACAGTGTTATAGTCCACCATTTCCTTCTATTTCTCGAAAACGTCTATTTCAACAATCAATGTTGAAATCTATGGTTTCAAATCTCAACCCAATTAAAACATCGTTAGATCGTTTTAACTCTATTTAAAACACACATCTAAAATAATTTCTTTAACATAATATTCACTATTCAAAAACGTGAATATACTACGTTTAAAAAATTTCATTCTTTTATTCATTTTATTTCAAAGGATTATTCACAATTCAAAAACGTGAATATAGCTCCATAAATAAGTTTCAACAATTTACTTATCAAAATAAGTCGTTTGCGAATTTATAAAACAACGTTTATAAATTCCTTTATTAACCTATTCAATTCATAACTCAATTATAAACCAAAAGTTTATATTATAAGTGAAATACTTATAATTTATTTGTTTGCACCATCGTTCCTTTGAACTTCATAATTATAAATCTTATAACTTATAAGATTCAATTATTTATCCAAAACCATTCTTTTAATAACTTTATAAATTTTATAAACCTACTGCTTAAAAAATTCCATTTATAACTTCCCGTTTATAATTCTATAAATTTCATTCATTTATGAAATTTATTCACAATTCATTCTAACACTTATAAAAACTCGTTTCATAATTTCAATATTTCAATTTATAAATATCAATTTATAAATCTTTTAATATAATCAATTTATATTACTATTTTTAAAAATGCCTTTAAACTCCTTTATAATTTCATCGTTTTGATTTATAAAATAATCAAATTTTATAAATCCTATATTTAAACTTTTATAATATATTCAAAAATCCCGATTTTAACTATTTTATAAAATCATTAATCCCATATTTTCAAAAATCAATCTTTAACCGTATTTCTCAAAATCATAATTTTTATAGCTTTAAAAAACTATAACGTTTATTTATTTAAAATGGATCAGTTCCAAAAATATTCTATAAACGTATACTTTCAAAAATCACTTTAAAAATCATTTTGAAGTTCCAAATTTGGTCCAATGATGCTACATACCAAATAGTCAATCACGACAACAACGATATCATATATCGATATGATAATCCATCAAATATCAAAATATCTGAAATCAAATAAAAACTGTTGAGGAATCTAGTTGGATCCCTCCAACCTGTTTTCCTGCATCCACAAACATTAGCACAATACCAATTTCGCTCCAGTACGAAATTATCGCGGTATATGGGATTTAAAATATTATCCGCTTAATAGACGGCGTAATAGGGTCTCATCCGCTATACAAATGCGGGAAATCAATATCTCCAATATATACATATGCCAATATATATATTGCTATTATATATAATACCAATTTCACTGTTTATGAAATATTCACGGTATATGTTTTTAATAAATAACATCCGCTTACTAACAGCGCATAATGTCTATTTTAACAATCAATAGATAACAATCATCATTCAAACATGCATTCAAATATTTTAAATCTAACTATTTAAAATAAAAATCGAAACTGATTCGATTGAGTGAGAAGTTCTCACCTTGATTTTATTTTCATTTTAGCGATTTATTTCGAATAAAATTAAACGCGCGTTTAATTTTACCCGAAATTCTCACTAACTCCAAACGACTCCAATCAAATTCCATAGCGTAGTGCTCGTCCATACGATTCCAACGCAACTGGTTTCGCGCGTTTTCGACCTCGCAAGGTTATGATTTTTCAAAGTTTATACGAATTTATATACATAAATTTATAACATAATTTATAATTTTAAACCCTCAACAAATCAGGACCGTTGGATCTGCATCTAGAGAATCACGGCCGCACCCTCCTTCTCCCTCTCCCTCACGTTCAACAGCCGCACACAAGAACCCATACCATCAAATTAGGGTTTCAATTTTCGACCACCACGCTCGACAAAACTCCATCACACCACTGCCATGTCGAAGCCACCATCGCCTAGCACGAACGCCCAGAAGCACTTGAAGCTCGGCCTCCATCCTAGCGCGCACTTCGAGGCCGAACGGCCAGAGTTCAAGCTCGAACTGCCATCAATCCACAACGCCTATGACGATCTCCACCGTTGGATATGTAGAGCACACTAGCCTCTACGTTTTCCTAGTTGAAAGTTTTTGACAATATAGTGTGGATATGGAGATAAAGGAGGAGGAAATGGGGAAGTTTCTGGCCGTTCATAGCAATGGAGGCGGCAGCTGATGAATTAGGTTTAGGGTTAGGTTTTTTTTTTAATTTAGAGAGAGGGGTGGTCTATTTATAGGATTTTCTCAAGCACTATTCAATCCGGAAATTCCGAACTCCGATTCACGCGCCGTAACCAGTGTTTCTAGGGTTTACCCCGCGTTCCGGACACAATGGAACAGGTTTCGAAAGCTAATTCGGACATCTGTGCAAGATATGGAAATAAACGTTCAATTTAAATTAAACCAATTTAAACGATTTTCTAGGCGTTTTAATTTGTATCGGACAAACGGTAAATCCGATTGACACGAAATTTGAAACCTTACAATAATATCACATTACGGATCCGATGAAACTAGTTTCGTTGAAATCCGAGACTTTTTGAAAAATGGCTATTTTAACTCGCCAAATTAATATTAAAAATAAATCGATGCGTTTCGAGCTGCCACGATCAAACGATAACTCCGATTGACACGAAAATTGAAACTCGGTAATAACTAACTATTACGGATCCAATGGAACTAGTTTCGTCCAATTCTGAGACTGTTCAAAAATTGACTATTTTCACTAGTCGATTTTAATATTAAAATATTCAATTTTCACAAATAAACTTTTAATTCGATTTTAAAAGTTCTAAAATATCATTCTAACTTCAATATGATAAAATAAAATTTTACAAATCATTTTCAATCATATTTAACCCGATTTTCAATTATTTTCATAATTCAACATATTAAATTATCGATTTAATTATCCAATTAAATCCAATTATTCGAATAAAAATTTATTTGACTTATATATTCACTTATTAATATTTAAAATTAATTAAATATCCAAATTTTAATTAAATAAAATTCTGGGTCGTTACAATCTTCCCCCTTAAAAGAATTTCGTCCTCGAAATTATCAAGTAAGAAAAATTACAGAATCTATTAATTTTCCAAAATTCATAGCCAAACTTCTTACAATAAATTTACTAAGTTTTCAAATCAAACTTAGTTATCTTTTCAAAAACAACTACTATTGTTTAACTTTCAATTCCAAATCAAAGTTATAGTTTTCAAAAAATTTCCAATTTTCTCAAATTTTTTCTAACGCCTTAAATTTTCGGAAAAATTCGCCATAGTCTCCTTTGCGCGGCTCGATCCGAAAAAAAAATGACAGTATATATATCACAAATATACATCTCATCAAGTAATGAGGCATCCCGCAGGGAAAAAGTATAAAAGTGCGGTATGTAATCTGAGATATATACCTTATATTTTATTAGCGAGCATATACGGCTAATATAGCGCGAAAGCGAGCTCCAAATGCGAAGCAAACGCGATCCGCACCTACTAATCACTCAACAAACAACATGAGAATCATGCATATAGATAATAGTATCGATATACAACATATAGCAACATAATAACTATATATGCCAACATAGCAATTGAAACAAAAGCAATAAATGCAAACATCAACCAACTATCATCCATAACCAATAAATATTCATTCATATTCTCATTAATATTCAATGAAATAGTTTTCAATTTAATCACTTTTGATTTATTAACAGTGGATGTTTTTACTAACATTCATTTTCAATTAGTTTATATTCACTAATTCATATTCAAGTTGGTTTACTTCCAAATCAAATTCAATTTTATTTAAGATTCATTTAACTTCCAATTGAATTTCAATTACTTTAGCTTCCAATTTCATTAATACTTAATGAATTATATACAATCAACCAACTAACAACCATATAACAATCAATGTATATTAATTACAACCAAATTACTCTGCTTACAATTGGTTTAATTAAATTGATTTTCATTCAACTATTCAACTTTCTAATAACATTAGATCTTAATGAATTAACACTTACATTCATTATTTCATATCAATTATTCACATTTAATTGATTAACATTCAATCCATTAATTCAATTCAATTACAAAAGTTGAATTTCATTTATATAACTTAAGTTCATATCCATCACTTAACTTTATTAATTTTACTTTGATATCAATATCAACTTCATTCAACATCTCTTAAGTTATATTTTATTTCATAAACATCACTTTGTTTTACATAACTTAAATTCCAACTTATAAATAAATTCAGATTCCAATTCTAAAGTAAATTTCCATTTAACTTTAAATTCATCTTTTATTTCAACTCATATTTATAAATATATTCTTATAGTTTCACTTCTCATATATATGTATAAGTTTATTTCACAATTGTAAATCACTTTAATTATAATTCAATTCTCATAATTCTTTTTACTTATACAATTATTCTTTTACTTAGATTATTCAAACAACTAAACAATCAACTTATATACTTTAATAATTCTGAAAAATTATTCCTTTATATATAAAATATAATCAAGGTAAAATTATTTCCTTTACCCAATTTTAAAATCAATATTGTGCCGACTTGTTCTATTCAAGTGTTTAGAAACCCCTTCGGCATAGTCTTGCGGACCACGCTGACGAAAGTTCATATGCCACTCAATAAACCAATCATCACAATATAAAACAATTTTATATTCACTAACAAATACGCTCTCATAGCTATTATTACACTCAAATTCATTCTAGAGCACTACTGATTCTATCTCTAATGAGTAATACCTAATAGAACCATGGTTGTCGCTTAACCATATGCTCTGATACCACATTGTAAGGAACGTATCGTCAGCGGTCACAACCGGTAGGCTTTTCAACCATCCCAGCCCCACCGTGGCTTACACTGATATCCCAAACTTGCTTTTACGGCCACCCTTTCGAATGTCACGGCTTCGCCTAACCAACCCCGTAAAGAGGACGTGTGGGGGTAAGAGTCTCCCGTTCGCCACCAAACCGCGAAGCGAGAACCCCCCATTTTCTATTCCGTTCTATTTTCTATTCTCTTTTCCCTCTATTTTCTATCTTCTGTCTTTTTCTTCTTTTTCTTTTTCTAAAACATTGATAATTCGTATTTCTGTTCATCTTGAATTAATCTATGGAGATTAGTGTATATTCAAGGGGTACGGATTTGCGGGACATCACAAGTGGTATCGGAGTATATGGTTAAGCGACAACCATGGTTCTGTTGGGTATTACTCATTAGAGATAGAGTCAGTAGTACTCTAGATTGAGTTTGAGTGTAATAATAGCTATGAGAGCGTATTTGTTAGTGAATATGAAATTGTTTTATATTATGATGATTGGTTTGTTGAGTGGTATATAGATTCTGGTTAATACGAGTAATTAACGTTGTTGATAGGGATCTCTAAACACTTGAATAGAACAATTCGACACAATATTGTTTTAAAATTTGGTAAATGAAATAATTTTACCTTGAGTATATTTTATATATAAAGGAATAATTTTTCAGAATTATTAAAGTGTATATAAGTAGATTGTCTGGTTGTTGAATAAGATGTTTGAATAATCTAAATAAAAGAATAATTGTATAAGCAAAAGAATTATAAGAATTGAATTATAATTAAAGTAATTTACAATTGTGAAATAAACTTATATATATAATAAGTGAAACTATATGAATATATTTATGAATATGAGTTGAAATAAAAAAAAATGAATTTAAAGTTAAGTGATGGATATGAACTTAAGTTATTTAAATGAAATTCAACTTTTGTAATTGAATTGAATTAATGGATTGAATGTTAATCAATTGAATGAAAATAATTGATATGGAATAATGAATGTAAGTGTAATTCATTAAAATGTAATGTTGTGTAATGTTATTGGAAGTTGAATAATTGAATGAATATAAGCAAAGAAATTTGGTTGTAATTAATAAACATTGGTTGATATATGATTGTTAGTTGATTGTATATAATTCATTAAGTGTTAATGAAATTGGAAGCTAAATTAATTGAAATCCAATTGGAAGTTAAGTGAATCTTAAATAGATTTGAATTTGATTTGGAAGTGAACCAACTTGAATATAAATTAGTGAATATGAACTAATTGAAAATGAATGTTAGTAAGAACATCCACTGTTAATGAATCAAAAGTGATTAAATTGAAAACCAATTCATTGAATATTAATGAGAATATGAATGAATATATATTGGTTATGAATGATAGTTGATTGATGTTTGCATTTGTTGCTTTTACTACATTGGCTATGTTGGCATATATAGTTATTATGTTGCTATATGTTGTATATTGATACTATTTTCTATATACATGATTCTCATGTTGTTTGTTGAGTGTTTAGTAGGTGCGGATCGCGTTTGCTTCGCATTTGGAGCTCGCTTTCGCGCTATATTAGCCGTATATGCTTGCTAATAAAATATAAGGTACATATCTCGGATTACATACCGTACTTTTATACTTTTTCCCTTCGGAATGACTCATTACTTGATGATATATTTGTGATATATGTACTGTCATTTTTTATTCGGATCGAGCCGCGCAAAGGAGACTATGGAGAATTTTTCTGGAAATTTAAGGCGTTAGGAAAAATTTGAGAAAATTGGAAAATTTTGAAAATTTTAACTTTTATTTGGAACTGAAAGTTAAACAATAGTAGTTGTTTTTGAAAAAAAATAACTAAGTATGATTTGAAACTTAGTAAAGTATTATTAGAAGTTTAAAATTTGTTTTGGGAAAGTTAATAGATTCTGTAACTTTTCTTACTTGATAATTTCGAGGACGAAATTCTTTTAAGGGGGGAAGATTGTAACGACCCAGAATTTTTAGTAATTAAAATTTTAATATTTAATTAATTTTAAATATTAATAAGTGAATATATAAGTCAAATAAATTTTTATTTGAATAATTGGATTTAATTGAATAATTAAATCAATAATTTAATATGTCAAATTATGGAAATAATTGAAAATTGAGTTAAATATGATTGAAAATGATTTGTAAAATTTTATTTTATCATATTGGAGTTAGAATGATATTTTAGAACTTTTAAAATTGAATTTAAAGTTAATTTGTGAAAATTGAATATTTTAATATTTAAATCGACTAGTGAAAATAGTCAATTTTTGAACAGTCTCAGAATTGGACGAAATAGTTCCATTGGATCCGTAATAGTTAGTTATTACCGGATTTCAATTTTCGTGTCAATCGGAGTTATCGTTTGATCGTGGCAGCCCGAAACGCATCGAATTGTTTTTAATTTTAATTTGGCGAGTTAAAATAGCCATTTTTCAAAAAGTCTTGGATTTCGACGAAACCAGTATCATCGGATCCGTAATGTGATATTATAGTAAGGTTTCAAATTTCGTGTCAATTGGATTTACCGTTTGTCCGATACAAATTAAAACGCCTAGAAAATCGTTTAAATCGGTTTAATTCAAATTGAACGTTTAAAGCCATAACTCGCACAGATGTCCGAATTAGCTTTCGAAACCTGTTCCATTGTGTCCGAAACGCGAGGTAAACCCTAGAAACGCTGGTTACGGCGCGTAAAACGGAGTTCGGAAAATTCCCGGATGAATAGTGTTCGAAAATTCTCTATAAATAGACCACTCTCTTCATAAATTAAAAAAAAAAAAAAAAACCCTAAACTAAACCCTAGCTGCCACCCCTCATATGGACGACCAGAATTGTTCCATTTCCCCCCTCGTTTTCTTCGAATCCATCATTCTATCCAACAAACTCTCAACTAGAGAATCGTAGAGCACGAAGAGCTCTATAATATCAACGGTGATGACCGGGTTTGCTTGAGTGGATCGTCAGCAAAATCGCCTTGAAGTCAGGCCGTTGCGCACGCATTTCAATGAAAAGGGGGGGCCGAGCTTTATGGCATTGCAGCCGATGGTGGCCTTGGTAATGGCGAACGTGGTGGAGCTTCCTGATCATGCTAGAACGCGACGTGGAGGAGGCAAAATTAAACCCTAATTCGATCAAATGGGTTCGGCCTTTGTTTTATCCCCTGTAGAAGTTGCGTGAGAGGGAGAAAGGGGTGCACGGTCCAGATGAAGGGGAGATGGATCTTGCGGCTCTGATTGCATGGGTTAAAAATATAGTTAAATAAAGTTGTAAATTTAAGTTATAAAATCGTGTAAACTTCAAATATTGATATCTTTTTCATACGAGGTCGAAAACGCGCGAAACCAGTTGCGTTGGAATCGTATGGACGAGCACTACGCTACGGAATTAGATTGGAGTCGTTTGGTGTTAGTGAGAATTTCGGGTAAAATTAAACGTCCGTTTAATTTTATTCGAAATAGATCGCTAAAACGAAATTGAAATCAAGGTGAGAACTTCTCACTCAATCGAATCAGTTTCGATTTTATTTTAAATAGTTAGATTTAAAATATTTGAATGCATGTTTGAATGATGATTGTTATCTATTGATTGTTAAAATAGACATTGTGCGCCGTTAGTAAGCGGATGTTATTTATTAAAAACATATACCGCGAATATTTCATAAACAGTGAAATTGGTATTATATATAATAGCAATATATATATATTGGCATATGTATATATTGGAGTTATTGATTTCCCGAATTTGTTTAGCGGATGAGACCCTATTGCGCCGTCTATTAAGCGGATAATATTTAAATCCCATATACCGCGATAATTTCGTACTGGAGCGAAATTGGTATTGTGCTAATGTTTGTGGATGCAGGAAAACAGGTTGGAGGGATCCAACTGGATTCCTCAACAGTATTTATTTGATTTCAGATATTTTGATATTTGATGGATTATCATATCGATATATGATGTCGTTGTTGTCGTGATTGACTATTTGGTATGTAGCATCATTGGACCAAGTTTTGGAACTTTAAAATGATTTTTAAAGTGATTTTTGAAAAGTATACGTTTTATAAAATAATTTTGGAATTGATCCATTTTAAATAAATAAACGTATAATTTTAATGTTATATAAAAATTATGAATTTTTGAGAAATATAGTTAAAGGTTGATTTTTGAAAATATGGGATTAATGATTTCATAAAAGAGTTTAATCGGGATTTTTGAATTTATTATATAAAAAAAAGTTTAAATATAGGATTTATAAAATTTGATTATTTTATAAATCAAAACGATGAAATTATAAAGGAGTTTAAAGGCATTTTTAAAATAGTAATATAAATTGATTATACTAAAAGATTTATAAATTGATATTTATAAATTGAAATTATGAAACGAGTTTTTATAAGTGTTTGAATGAAGTGAAAATGAATTTTGTAAATGAATGGAATTTATAAAATTAAAAATGGTGCAGTTATAAATGAAATTTATAGATAGTAAGATTTATAAATTTTATAAAGTTATTAAAAGAATAGTTTTGAATAAATCATTGAATCTTATAAGTTATAGGATTTATAATTATGAAGTTCAAAGGAACGGTTTTTGTAAACAAATCAATTATAAGTATTTCACTTATAATATAAACTTTTGGTTTATAATTGAGTTATGAATTGAATAGGTTAATAAAGGAATTTATAAACGTTGTTTTATAAATTCGCAAACGACTTATTTTGATAAGTAAATTGTTGAAACCTATTAATGGAGTTATATTCACATTTTTGACTGTGAATAATCCTTTGAAATAAAATGAATAAAAGGATGAAATTGGTTAACGTAGTATATTCACGTTTTTGAATAGTGAATAATATGTTAAAGAAAATGTTTTGAATGTGATGTTTTAAATAGAATTAAAACGATCTAACGATGTTTTAAATGCATTAAGATTTGAAACCATAGATTTCAACATTTATTGTTGAAATAGATGTTTTCGAGAAATAAAAGGAAATGGTGGACTATAGCACTGTTGTTATAGTAAATGATTTCCGAAAGGAAATGTTTTGTATAGTATTGGGATTTATATATCTATTTTAATTTCGAATCCCTATACTAGTGATTTTGGGTTGTCGTAACGATGTTTTACGCAACATTCGTTTTGGCCCAAATAAATATGGTTAAGAGAATGATTTCCTTAAAGAATGAAATATATACTTAATCTCGATTTAAGTATATTGAATTTTTTCTAAGTATTGAAAATAAATAAGATTTGTGAATTACTTATGAATAAATAAGTATGGAAATGTTTTCCAATATAAAGTGAATATTTTGGGAATTTATCTTTTTGAAGATAAATTGAAATGAATAATTGAAATCGTATATGCATGGATATTGTGAAATATAAATTCACTATGGAATTTATGAATGGAAAGGGAAGTTGTTTAAAAATAAATATTGATTTATTTTTGAAGTGTGAAAATTATATATCTAGTAAAGATATTTTGGAAAATAAATAATTTGGAAAATTATTTGGAATCTGGTGATGTTGTGCATATCCATTGATAGTTCAATAACGGACTATCAATATTTCCCTTTGAATGGGTAATTGATGTGATTTGTTTGAATTTGAATGCCACACTTATTTTTGAATAAGCGCTCACTATTCGGGTTAACCGGGAAAGGACCATGGGGTCGTATAACCCATTCCGAATATGTGATACGACGTAATGAATTGCATTTGAAGATCGGTGTTGAAGACCCGGTATTTGCGAGAGCGATAGGATGACCTGTCGATTGACTCTGCACCGAGTTGCTCCGGTATTGAGTTCTCCATATGTGATGGGGAATCCGATCAGGATTGTGAATATCCGGATTGCAAGGACTTCTTTGTAAGTGCCTTCGGTTTTGTTCGAGCCCGGAACAGACTTGTATGGATTGTATGTCTGACATTACAAATTGAGATATAAAGCCGATTTCTTTCAAATATATTTCTGTTGGTGGCGGAGAATTTATTCTTTTAGCTTAACACCCTTCTCTGAGACGTACGAGCTCAGAGGTTATGTAGTTGAAGGTTATCAGCGATATATTCCCAATTTGGTAATGTGACATGCTGAGTGTTGCTGTGAAATGATCATTGTGTTGATTATTTGTGATAGGATCGTTTATTTGATCGTCTATCTTGGTGATCATTTCTATGATCATTTGTTGACCCAAAGCATGGCTTTTGTATAAAGTATGTTTTTGTGGACGTGACTTCGTCGAGCCTCACACCCCGTGAATGGTCAAAACAGGAAAGATGCGACAAGGTTATGAGGGGTAGCGTCCTTTAGGATATGTGCATTTCCTTCTGGAAAAGGGTGGTATCATGGTATGGAGCCCAGATACTTACTCATATTGAAAACACTTTATGATTGTGTGAATTGATTGCGAGCGCTCGGTGAAATGTCCCAAAGGACCGGGGGATGGCATATTCGGTCAGTTGTTACTCAGTTAGGGGTAACCCGGCCTTGTGTTGGTAGAGATCCGGTTTGGTTCTCGGGGATGTCCATCCAGAGGCATTCTCATGTGGCAATGGGAAGTTCCTTGGCCTAATCATTCGTTGGAAATCCAATTCCCAATACGAAACTTTGTACGGTATTAGTTGTAGAACCTGCCATTTACTTATGGTGGTCACCACTGTTTAGATGGTAGCTATAGTAGGCATAGTTCGAAATGTCTATGTTGGCTAAGATTTATATTCTACTTTCGAAATGAATTTTTCTTACACTATACACTAATAATAATATCAAATGTTCTTTTTAAATGTGTATCAAGCATCTTTGACTATCATAAGGAGAAATCTCCTCCGATTCTGCGTTTGCATTGTGTGTGTGTGCGGGAGGCCTTATGGTAGTCTCATTTTTAAAAGCATTGCGAATTGACTTTAAAAATATTCCTCTATTTTGATTTTAAAGATAAATAAACTGTTTTGAGTTCTCACACCAGTCACATGACTGACTCAAAGTTTATTGTTTTCCTTCCTAAACTCTGGGTGCCCACCAATTTCCACACGAGCAGTTAAGAGTTAGGTTTATCAGGATATTCTGGATATTCAGGAGTTGCTGGAGGCAAGCTGGATGGCATGGCGTATTATTAGTATATAGTATTTCTTTTTCCGCTGCACTGTTTGTTGTTGTTGTTGTTATACACTCTGATGATATGATGTAATGAAATGTAATGCATGTGATGTAATAACTGATATAGTTCTTTGTTTAAAGATTATTCATTTATTATTGTATGTTGTTCCGCTGTGAATTGTGAGATTCTGTTATTGTTCTGTTGTGTTCTGTTCTACCTCATTTTCTATTTTCTTTTCTCTCTATTTTCTGTCTTTCCTCTCTTCTTCTATCTCTTTCCTTTTCTTAAACCATAACATTTCGGGTTTCCGGCCTTCGATTCCTCGGCAGTCGATAAAGTGAGTATCGATGTTGAATTTTCGAAAGTCGAAAATTCCCGGGACGTTACATTTGGCATCAGAGCCAGGTTTCGATCCTGGGACCTGTGGGTTATCGACTGCCGAGCAATCGAAGGCCGGAAAACCGAACACTTAGGGTTTTAAGAAAAAGAAAAAGACAGAAAGAAGAGAGAAAAGACAGAAAATAGAAAATAAATAGAACGGAAAGAGAATAGAACATAGAACGGAACAGAAAAACAACAGAACAACATCAGAATCTCACAATTCGCAGCGGAACAACATATAATAGATAAATGAATAATCTTTAAACAAAGAACTATATCAGTTATTACATTTCATACATTACATTTCATAACATCATCATATCATCAGAGTGTACAACAAACAACAACAAACAGTGCAGCGGAAAAAGAAATACTATATACTAGTAATACGCCATGCGATCCAGCTTGCCTCCAGCAACTCCAGAATATCCAGAATATCCTGATAAACCTTAACTCTTGACTGCCCGTGTGGAAATTGGTGGGCACCCAGAGTTTAGGAAGGAAAACAATAAACTCCGAGTCAGTCATGTGACTGGTGTGGGAACTCAAAACAGTTTATTTATCTTTAAAATCAAAAATAGAGGAATATTTTTAAGTCAATTCGCAATGCTTTTAAAAATGAGACTACCATAAGGCCTCCCGCACACACATACAATGCAAACGCAGAATCGGAGGAGATTTCTCCTTATGATAGTCAAAGATGCTTGATACGCATTTAAAAAGAACATTTGATATTATTACTAGTGCATAGTGTAGGAAAAATTCATTTCGAAAGTAGAATATAAATCTTAGCCAACATACGACCATTATCGTATGCCTACTATAGCTACCATCCAAACAGTGGGGCGCCACCATAAGTGAATCATAGGTTCTACAACTAATACCGTACAAGATCGTATTGTTTCTTTGGATTTCCAACGAATGATCAGGCCAAGGAACTTCGCATTGCCACATGAGAATGCCTCTGGATGGACATCCCCGAGAACCAAACCGGATCTCTACCAACACAAGGCCGGGTTACCCCTAACTGAGTAACAACTGACCGAATATGCCAACCCCCGGTCCTTTGTGACCTTTTCACCGAGCGCTCGCAATCAATTCACACAATCATAAAGTGTTTTCAACATGAGTAAGTATCTGGGCTCCATACCATGATACCACCCTTTTCCAGAAGGAAATGCGCACATCCTAAAAGGCGCTACCCCTCATAACCTTGCCGCATCTTTCCTGTTTTGACCATTCCCGAGGTGTGAGGCTCGACGAAGTCACGTCCACAAAAACATACTTTATAAAAAAGCCATGCTTTGGGTCAACAAATGATTATAGAAATGATCACCAGGATATACGATCAAATAAACGATCCTATCACAAATAATCAACACAATGATCATTTCACAGCAATACTCAGCAAGTCACATTACCAAATTGGGAATATATTGCTTATAACCTTCAACTACATAACCTCTGAGCTCGTACGTCTCAGAGAAGGTTGTTAAGCTAAAAGAATAAATTCTCCGCCACCAACAGAAATATATTTGAAAGAAATCTGCTTTATATCTCAATTTGTAACGTCAGACATACAATCCATACAAGTCTGTTCCGGGCTCGAACAAAACCGAAGGCACTTACAAAGAAGTCCTTGCAATCCGGATAATCTCTAATCACGTCCGGACTTCCCATCACATAGGGAGTCTCCATACCGTAGCTACTCGGTGCAAAGACAATCGACGAGTTGTCCTTTCGCTTTCAAAAAGATCCGGTCTTCAACACCGGTCTTCAAATGCAATTCATACGACGTATCACATATTCGGAATGGGTTATACGACCCCATGGTCCTTTCCCGGTTAACCCGAATAGTGAGCGCTTATTCAAAAATAAGTGTGGCATTCAAATTCAAACAAATCACATTAATTACCCATTCAAAGGTAATTATTGATAGTCGGTTATTGAACTATCAATGGATATGCACACATCACCAGTTTCCAAATAATTTTTCAAATTATTTATTTTCCAAAAATATCTTTACAAGATATATAATTTCAATTCCTCAAAAATAAATCAATATTTATTTTTAAACAAATTCCACTTTCTTTTATAAATTCCTTAGTGAATTTATATTTCACAATATCTATACATATACGATTTCAATTATTCATTTCAATTTATCTTCAAAAAGATAAATTCTCAAAATATTCATTTTTTATTGGAAAACATTTCCATACTTATTTAATAAGTAATTCATGAACCTATTTATTTTCAACACTTGGAAAATATTCAATATACTTAAATCGAGATTAAATATACATTTCATTCTTTAAGGAAATCATTCATTTAAACATATTTATTTGGGCCTAAACGAATGTTGCGTAAAACATCGTTACGACAACCTAAAATCACTAATATAGGGATTCGAATTAAAATAGATATATAAATCCCAATACTATACAAAACATTTCCTTTCGGAAATCATTTACTATAACAATAGTGTTACAGTCCACCATTTCCTTCTATTTCTCGAAAACGTCTATTTCAACAATAAATGTTGAAATCTATGATTTCAAATCTTAACACATTTTAAAACATCGTTAGATCGTTTTAATTCTATTTAAAACATCAAATCTAAACATTTTCTTTAACATATTATTCACTATTCAAAAACGTGAATATACTACGTTAATCAATTTCATCCTTTCTATACATTTTATTTCAAAGGATTATTCACAGTCAAAAATGTGAATATAACTCCATTAATAGGTTACAACAATTTACTTCTTAAAATAAGTCGTTTGCGAATTTATAAAACAACGTTTATAAATTCCTTTATTAACCTATTCAATTCATAACTCAATTATAAACCAAAAGTTTATATTATAAGTGAAATACTTATAATTTATTTGTTTGCACTATCGTTCCTTTGAACTTCATAATTATAAATCTTATAACTTATAAGATTCGATTATTTATCCAAAACCATTCTTTTAATAACTTTATAAATTTTATAAACCTACTGCTTATAAAATTCCATTTATAACTTCACCGTTTATAATTTTATGAATTCCATTCACTTATGCAATCCATTTTCACTTCATTCAAACACTTATAAAAACTCGTTTTATAATTCAAATGTTTTAATTTATAAATATCAATTTATAAATCTCTTATATAAATCAATTTATACTATTATTTTAAAACATCTTTAATCTCCTTTAAAAACTTCATCATTTTGATTTATAAAATAATCAAATTTTATAAATCCTTTATTTTCAACTTTTTATAATAGATTCAAAAATCCCGATTAAACTATTTTATAAAATCATTAAACTCCATATTTTCAAAAATCAACTTTTAACTATATTTCTCAAAAATCATAATTTTTATAACATTAAAATTATACGTTCATTTATTTAAAATGGATCAATTCCAAAAATATTTTATATACGTATACTTTCAAAAATCACTTTAAAAATCATTTTAAAATCCCAAATTTGGTCCAGTGATGCTACACACCAAATAGTCAATCACGACAACAACGATATCATATATCGATATGATAATCCATCAAATATCAAAATGTCTGAAATCAAATAAATACTGTTGAGGAATCCAGTTGGATCCCTCCAACCTGTTTTCCTGCATCCACAAACATTAGCACAATACCAATTTCGCTCCAGTACGAAATTATCGCGGTATATGGGATTTAAAATATTATCCGCTTAATAGACGGCGCAATAGGGTCTCATCCGCTATACAAATGCGGGAAATCAATAACTCCAATATATACATATGCCAATATATATATATATTGCTATTATATATAATACCAATTTCACTGTTTATGAAATATTCGCGGTATATGTTTTTAATAAATAACATCCGCTTACTAACGGCGCATAATGTCTATTTTAACAATCCATAGATATCAATCATCATTCAAACATGCATTTAAATATTTTAAATCTAACTATTTAAAATAAAATCGAAACTGATTCGATTGAGTGAGAAGTTCTCACCTTGATTTCAATTTCGTTTTAGCGATTTATTTCGAATAAAATTAAACGGACGTTTAATTTTACCCAAAATTCTCACTAACTCCGAACGACTCCAATCCATTTCCATCGCGTAGTGCTCGTCCATACGATTCCAACGCAACTGGTTTCGCGCGTTTTCGACCTCGTATGAAAAAGTTATGATTTTTATAAGTTTACACGATTTTTAATATATAAATTACAACTTAAATTTTCTATTTATAAACCTTCATCAATTCCTAGCCACCGGATCCCATCACCCTCAACATCAGGCCGTCCACCATCTTCTTCCCCATCACGAACGTATCCAGTAATCACCACGCACAACAAACCCATTTAGTCGAAACTAGGGTTTTAATTTTCGACCACCACGCTCGACTAAACTCCATCACACCACCGCCATGTCGAAGCCACCATCGCCTAGCACGAACGCCCAGAAGCACTTGAAGCTCGGCCTCCATCCTAGCGCGCACTTCGAGGCCGAACGGCCAGAGTTCAAGCTCGAACTGCCATCAATCCACAAAGCCATTTGCAATCATAACCGTTGAACTTCAAGATCTCGCGTAGCTCTACCACTTTCTAGTTGTAAGTTTTCGCTATTAATGAACGGATTTGGAGATTGGAGGGGAAGAATGTCGCGTGTTTCTGGCCATTCATGCGTGGGTGGCGGCTAGGGTTTTACCTTTTTTTTTTTTAATTTCTAAAGAGAGGTGGTCTATTTATAGAATTTCGAACGACACTATTCATTCCGGAAATTCCGAACTCCGATTCACGCGCCGTAACCAGCGTTTCTAGGGTTTACCCCGCATTCCGGACACAATGGAACAGGTTTCGAAAGCTAATTCGGACATCTGTGCGAGTTATGGCTATAAACGTTCAATTTAATTTAAATCGATTTAAACGATTTTCTAGGCGTTTTAATTTGTACCGGACAAACGGTAAATCCAATTGATACGAAATTTGAAACCATACAATAATATCACATTACGGATCCGATGAAACTGGTTTCGTCAAAATCCGAGACTTTTTGAAAAATGGCTATTTTAACTCGCCAAATTAAAATTAAAAATAATTCGATGCGTTTCGAGCTGCCACGATCAAATGGTAACTCCGATTGACACGAAAATTGAAATCCGGTAATAACTAACTATTACGGATCCAATGGAACTGGTTTCGTCCAATTCTGAGACTGTTCAAAAATTGACCATTTTCACTAGTCGATTTAATATTAAAATATTCAATTTTAACAAATTAACTCTTAATTCGATTTTAAAAGTTCTAAAATATCATTCTAACTTCAATATGATAAAATAAATTTTTACAAATCATTTTCAATCATATTTAACTCAATTTTCAATTATTTCCATAATTTAACATATTAAATTATCGATTTAATTAACCAATTAAATCCAATTATTCGAAATAAAATTTATTCGACTTATAAATTCACTTATAAATATTTAAAATTAATTAAATATTCAAATTTTAATTATTAAAAATTCTGGGTCGTTACAATCTTCCCCCCTTAAAAGAATTTCGTCCTCGAAATTAACAAGTAAGAAAAGTTACATAATCTATTAACTTTCCATAAATTCATAGCCAATAAATATTCATTCATATTCTCATTAATATTCAATGAATTGGGTTTTCAATTTAGTCACATTTGATTTATCAACAGTGGATGTTCTTACTAACATTCATTTTCAATTAGTTTATATTCACTAATTCATATTCAAGTTGTTTTACTTCCAAATCAAATTCAATTCTATTTAAGTTTCACTTAACTTCCAATCGAATTTCAATTACTTTAGTTTTCAATTTCATTAACTCTTAATGAATTATATACAATCAACTAACAATCATATATCAACCAATGTATATTAGTTACAACCAAATTTCTTTTCTTATATTCATTCAATTATTCAACTTCCAATAACATTAGATTTTAATGAATTAACACTTATATCCATTATTCCATATCAACTTAATTCACATTCATTTGATTAACATTTAATCCATTCATTCAATTCAATTACAAAAGTTGAATTTCATTTATATAACTCAAGTTCACATTTATCACTTAACTTTATTAATTTACTTTGATACTAATATCAACTTCATTCAACATCACTTAAGTTATATTTCATTTTACAAACATCACTTTGTTTTTACTTAACTTAAATTTCCACTTATAAATAAATTCAGATTCCAATTCTAAAGTAAATTTCCATTTAACTTTAAATTCATTTTTATTTATTTACAACTCATATTCATAAATATATTCATATAGTTTCACTTCTTATATATATAAGTTTATTTCACAATTGTAAATCACTTTAATTATAATTCAATTCTTATAATTCTTTACTTATACAATTATTCTTTTATTTAGATTATTCAAACAACTAAACAATCCACTTATATACACTTTAATAATTCTGAAAAAAATTATTCCTTTATATATAAAATATAATCAAGGTAAAATTATTTCATTTACCCAATTTAAAACAATACTGTGTCGAATTGTTCTATTCAAGTGTTTAGAGATCCCTATCAACAACGTTAATTACTTGTATTAACCAGAATCTAAATACCACTCAACAAACCAATCATCACAATATAAAACAATTTTATATTCACTAACAAATACGATCTCATAGCTATTATTACACTCAAATCATTCTAGAGTACTACTGACTCTATCTCTAATGAATAATACCCAACAGAACCATGGTTGTCGCTTAACCATATGCTCCGATACCACCTGTGATGACCCGAAAATCCATACACCTTGAATATACACTAATCTCCATAGATTAACTCAAGATGAACAGAAATACGAATTATCAATGTTTTAGAAAAAGAAAAAGGTATAAGAAGAGAGAAAAAAAGATAGAAAGATAGAGAGGAAAGAGAATAGAACATAGAACGGAACAGAAAAACAACAGAACGACATCAGAATCTCACAATTCGCAGCGAACAACATATAATAGATAAATGAATAATCTTTAAAAAAAGAACTATATCAGTTATTACATTTCATACATTACATTTCATAACATCATCATATCATCAGAGTGTACAAAAAACAACAACAAACAGTGCAGCGGAAAAAGAAATACTATATACTAGTAATACGCCATGCCATCCAGCTTGCCTCCAGCAACTCCAGATTATCCAGAATATCCTGATAAACCTTAACTCTTGACTGCCCGTGTGGAAATTGGTGGGCACCCAGAGTTTAGGAAGGAAAACAATAAACTCCGAGTCAGTCATGTGACTGGTGTGGGAACTCAAAACAGTTTATTTATCTTTAAAATCAAAAATAGAGGAATATTTTTAAGTCAATTCGCAATGCTTTTAAAAATGAGACTACCATAAGGCCTCCCGCACACACACACAATGCAAACGCAGAATCGGAGGAGATTTCTCCTTATGATAGTCAAAGATGCTTGATACGCATTTGAAAAGAACATTTGATATTATTACTAGTGCATAGTGTAGGAAAAATTCATTTCGAAAGTAGAATATAAATCTTAGCCAACATACGACCATTATCGTATGCCTACTATAGCTACCATCCAAACAGTGGGGCGCCACCATAAGTGAATGATAGGTTCTACAACTAATACCGTACAAGATCGTATTGTTTCTTTGGATTTCCAACGAATGATCAGGCCAAGGAACTTCGCATTGCCACATGAGAATGCCTCTGGATGGACATCCCCGAGAACCAAACCGGATCTCTACCAACACAAGGCCGGGTTACCCCTAACTGAGTAACAACTGACCGAATATGCCATCCCCTGGTCCTTTGGGACCTTTTCACCGAGCGCTCGCAATCAATTCACACAATCATAAAGTGTTTTCAACATGTGTAAGTATCTGGGCTCCATACCATGATACCACCCTTTTCCAAAAGGAAATGCGCACATCCTAAAGGGCGCTACCCCTCATAACCTTGCCGCATCTTTCCTGTTTTGACCATTCCCGAGGTGTGAGGCTCGACGAAGTCACGTCCACAAAAACAAACTTTATAAAAAAGCCATGCTTTGGGTCAACAAATGATCATAGAAATGATCACCAGGATAGACGATCAAATAAACGATCCTATCACAAATAATCAACACAATGATCATTTCACAGCAACACTCAGCATGTCACATTACCAAATTGGGAATATATTGCTGATAACCTTCAACTACATAACCTCTGAGCTCGTACGTCTCAGAGAAGGGTGTTAAGCTAAAAGAATAAATTCTCCGCCACCAACAGAAATATATTTGAAAGAAATCTGCTTTATATCTCAATTTGTAACGTCAGACATACAATCCATACAAGTCTGTTCCGGGCTCGAACAAAACCGAAGGCACTTACAAAGTAGTCCTTGCAATCCGGATAATCTCTAATCACGTCCGGACTTCCCATCATATAGGGAGTCTCCATACCGTAGCTACTCGGTGCAAAGACAATCGACGAGTTGTCCTTTCGCTTTCAAAAAGATCCGGTCTTCAACACCGGTCTTCAAATGTAATTCATACGACGTATCACATATTCGGAATGGGTTATACGACCCCATGGTCCTTTCCCGGTTAACCCGAATAGTGAGTGCTTATTCAAAGATAAGTGTGGCATTCAAATTCAAACAAATCACATCAATTACCCATTCAAAGGTAATTATTGATAGTCGGTTATTGAACTATCAATGGATATGCACACATCACCAGTTTCCAAATAATTTTTCAAATTATTTATTTTCCAAAAATATCTTTACAAGATATATAATTTCAATTCCTCAAAAATAAATCAATATTTATTTTTAAACAAATTCCACTTTCTTTTATAAATTCCTTAGTGAATTTATATTTCACAATATCTAGACATATACGATTTCAATTATTCATTTCAATTTATCTTCAAAAAGATAAATTCTCAAAATATTCACTTTATATTGGAAAACATTTCCATACTTATTTAATAAGTAATTCATGAACCTATCTATTTTCAACACTTGGAAAATATTCAATATACTTAAATCGAGATTAAGTATACATTTCATTCTTTAAGGAAATCATTCATTTAAACATATTTATTTGGGCCTAAACGAATGTTGCGTAAAACATCATTACGACAACCCAAAATCACTAATATAGGGATTCGAATTAAAATAGATATATAAATCCCAATACTATACAAAACATTTCCTTTCGGAAATCATTTACTATAACAACAGTGTTACAGTCCACCATTTCCTTCTATTTCTCGAAAACGTCTATTTCAACAATAAATGTTGAAATCTATGATTTCGAATCTTAACACATTTTAAAACATCGTTAGATCGTTTTAATTCTATTTAAAACATCAAATCTAAACATTTTCTTTAACATATTATTCACTATTCAAAAACGTGAATATACTACGTTAATCAATTTCATCCTTTCTATACATTTTATTTCAAAGGATTATTCACAGTCAAAATGTGAATATAACTCCATTAATAGGTTACAACAATTTACTTCTTAAAATAAGTCGTTTGCGAATTTATAAAACAACGTTTATAAATTCCTTTATTAACCTATTCAATTCATAACTCAATTATAAACCAAAAGTTTATATTATAAGTGAAATACTTATAATTTATTTGTTTGCACCATCGTTCCTTTGAACTTCATAATTATAAATCTTATAAATTATAAGATTCCATTATTTATCCAAAACCATTCTTTTAATAACTTTATAAATTTTATAAACCTACTGCTTATAAAATTCCATTTATAACTTCATCGTTTATAATTCTATGAATTCCATTCACTTATGCAATCCATTTTCACTTCATTCAAACACTTATAAAAACTCGTTTTATAATTCAAATGTTTTAATTTATAAATATCAATTTATAAATCTCTTATATAAATCAATTTATACTATTATTTTAAAACATCTTTAATCTCCTTTAAAAACTTCATCATTTTGATTTATAAAATAATCAAATTTTATAAATCCTTTATTTTCAACTTTTTATAATCGATTCAAAAATCCCGATTAAACTATTTTATAAAATCATTAAACTCCATATTTTCAAAAATCAACTTTTAACTATATTTCTCAAAAATCATAATTTTTATAACATTAAAATTATACGTTCATTTATTTAAAATGGATCAATTCCAAAAATATTTTATATACGTATACTTTCAAAAATCACTTTAAAAATCATTTTAAAATCCCAAATTTGGTCCAGTGATGCTACACACCAAATAGTCAATCACGACAACAACGATATCATATATCGATATGATAATCCATCAAATATCAAAATGTCTGAAATCAAATAAATACTATTGAGGAATCCAGTTGGATCCCTCCAACCTGTTTTCCTGCATCCACAAACATTAGCACAATACCAATTTCGCTCCAGTACGAAATTATCGCGGTATATGGGATTTAAAATATTATCCGCTTAATAGACGGCGCAATAGGGTCTCATCCGCTATACAAATGCGGGAAATCAATAACTCCAATATATACATATGCCAATATATATATATATATATATTGCTATTATATATAATACCAATTTCACTGTTTATGAAATATTCGCGGTATATGTTTTTAATAAATAACATCCGCTTACTAACGGCGCATAATGTCTATTTTAACAATCCATAGATATCAATCATCATTCAAACATGCATTTAAATATTTTAAATCTAACTATTTAAAATAAAATCGAAACTGATTCGATTGAGTGAGAAGTTCTCACCTTGATTTCAATTTCGTTTTAGCGATTTATTTCGAATAAAATTAAACGGACGTTTAATTTTACCCGAAATTCTCACTAACTCCGAACGACTCCAATCCAATTCCATCGCGTAGTGCTCGTCCATACGATTCCAACGCAACTGGTTTCGCGCGTTTTCGACCTCGTATGAAAAAGTTATGATTTTTATAAGTTTACACGATTTTTAATATATAAATTACAACTTAAATTTTCTATTTATAAACCTTCATCAATTCCTAGCCACCGGATCCCATCACCCTCAACATCAGGCCGTCCACCATCTTCTTCCCCATCACGCACGTATCCAGTAATCACCACGCACAACAAACCCATTTAGTCGAAACTAGGGTTTTAATTTTCGACCACCACGCTCGACTAAACTCCATCACACCACCGCCATGTCGAAGCCACCATCGCCTAGCACGAACGCCCAAAAGCACTTGAAGCTCGGCCTCCATCCTAGCGTGCACTTCGAGGCCGAACGGCCAGAGTTCAAGCTCGAACTGCCATCAATCCACAAAGCCATTTGCAATCATAACCGTTGAACTTCAAGATCTCGCGTAGCTCTACCACTTTCTAGTTGTAAGTTTTCGCTATTAATGAACGGATTTGGAGATTGGAGGGGAAGAATGTCGCGTGTTTCTGGCCATTCATGCGTGGGTGGCGGCTAGGGTTTTATCTTTTTTTTTTTTTTAATTTCTAAAGAGAGGTGGTCTATTTATAGAATTTCGAACGACACTATTCATTCCGGAAATTCCGAACTCCAATTCACGCGCCGTAACCAGCGTTTCTAGGGTTTACCCCGCATTCCGGACACAATGGAATAGGTTTCGGAAGCTAATTCGGACATCTGTGCGAGTTATGGCTATAAACGTTCAATTTAATTTAAACCGATTTAAACGATTTTCTAGGCGTTTTAATTTGTACCGGACAAACGGTAAATCCAATTGATACGAAATATGAAACCATACAATAATATCACATTACGGATCCGATGAAACTGGTTTCGTCGAAATCCGAGACTTTTTGAAAAATGGCTATTTTAACTCGCCAAATTAAAATTAAAAATAATTCGATGCGTTTCGAGCTGCCACGATCAAATGGTAACTCCGATTGACACGAAAATTGAAATCCGGTAATAACTAACTATTACGGATCCATTGGAACTGGTTTCGTCCAATTCTGAGATTGTTCAAAAATTGACCATTTTCACTAGTCGATTTAATATTAAAATATTCAATTTTAACAAATTAACTCTTAATTCGATTTTAAAAGTTCTAAAATATCATTCTAACTTCAATATGATAAAATAAATTTTTACAAATCATTTTCAATCATATTTAACTCAATTTTCAATTTTTTCCATAATTTAACATATTAAATTATCGATTTAATTAACCAATTAAATCCAATTATTCGAAATAAAATTTATTCGACTTATAAATTCACTTATAAATATTTAAAATTAATTAAATATTCAAATTTTAATTATTAAAAATTCTGGGTCGTTACAATCTTCCCCCCTTAAAAGAATTTCGTCCTCGAAATTAACAAGTAAGAAAAGTTACATAATCTATTAACTTTCCATAAATTCATAGCCAATAAATATTCATTCATATTCTCATTAATATTCAATGAATTGGGTTTTCAATTTAGTCACATTTGATTTATCAACAGTGGATGTTCTTACTAACATTCATTTTCAATTAGTTTATATTCACTAATTCATATTCAAGTTGTTTTACTTCCAAATCAAATTCAATTCTATTTAAGTTTCACTTAACTTCCAATCGAATTTCAATTACTTTAGTTTTCAATTTCATTAACTCTTAATGAATTATATACAATCAACTAACAATCATATATCAACCAATGTATATTAGTTACAACCAAATTTCTTTTCTTATATTCATTCAATTATTCAACTTCCAATAACATTAGATTTTAATGAATTAACACTTATATCCATTATTCCATATCAACTTAATTCACATTCATTTGATTAACATTTAATCCATTCATTCAATTCAATTACAAAAGTTGAATTTCATTTATATAACTCAAGTTCACATTTATCACTTAACTTTATTAATTTACTTTGATACTAATATCAACTTCATTCAACATCACTTAAGTTATATTTCATTTTACAAACATCACTTTGTTTTTACTTAACTTAAATTTCCACTTATAAATAAATTCAGATTCCAATTCTAAAGTAAATTTCCATTTAACTTTAAATTCATTTTTATTTATTTACAACTCATATTCATAAATATATTCATATAGTTTCACTTCTTATATATATAAGTTTATTTCACAATTGTAAATCACTTTAATTATAATTCAATTCTTATAATTCTTTACTTATACAATTATTCTTTTATTTAGATTATTCAAACAACTAAACAATCCACTTATATACACTTTAATAATTCTGAAAAAAATTATTCCTTTATATATAAAATATAATCAAGGTAAAATTATTTCATTTACCCAATTTAAAACAATACTGTGTCGAATTGTTCTATTCAAGTGTTTAGAGATCTCTATCAACAACGTTAATTACTCGTATTAACCAGAATCTATATACCACTCAACAAACCAATCATCACAATATAAAACAATTTTATATTCACTAACAAATACGCTCTCATAGCTATTATTACACTCAAATCATTCTAGAGTACTACTGACTCTATCTCTAATGAATAATACCCAACAGAACCATGGTTGTCGCTTAACCATATGCTTCGATACCACCTGTGATGACCTGAAAATCCGTACACCTTGAATATACACTAATCTCCATAGATTAACTCAAGATGAACAGAAATACGAATTATCAATGTTTAAGAAAAAGAAAAAGGTATAAGAAGAGAGAAAAAAAGATAGAAAGATAGAGAGGAAAGAGAATAGAACATAGAACGGAACAGAAAAACAACAGAACAACATCAGAATCTCACAATTCGCAGCGGAACAACATATAATAGATAAATGAATAATCTTTAAACAAAGAGCTATATCAGTTATTACATTTCATACATTACATTTCATAACATCATCATATCATCAGAGTGTACAACAAACAACAACAAACAGTGCAGCGGAAAAAGAAATACTATATACTAGTAATACGCCATGCCATCCAGCTTGCCTCCAGCAACTCCAGAATATCCAGAATATCCTGATAAACCTTAACTCTTGACTGCCCGTGTGGAAATTAGTGGGCACCCAGAGTTTAGGAAGGAAAACAATAAACTCCGAGTCAGTCATGTGACTGGTGTGGGAACTCAAAACAGTTTATTTATCTTTAAAATCAAAAATAGAGGAATATTTTTAAGTCAATTCGCAATGCTTTTAAAAATGAGACTACCATAAGGCCTCCCGCACACACACACAATGCAAACGCAGAATCGGAGGAGATTTCTCCTTATGATAGTCAAAGATGCTTGATACGCATTTAAAAAGAACATTTGATATTATTACTAGTGCATAGTGTAGGAAAAATTCATTTCGAAAGTAGAATATAAATCTTAGCCAACATACGACCATTATCGTATGCCTACTATAGCTACCATCCAAACAGTGGGGCGGCACCATAAGTGAATGATAGGTTCTACAACTAATACCGTACAAGATCGTATTGTTTCTTTGGATTTCCAACGAATGATCAGGCCAAGGAACTTCCCATTGCCACATGAGAATGCCTCTGGATGGACATCCCCAAGAACCAAACCGGATCTCTACCAACACAAGGCCGGGTTACCCCTAACTGAGTAACAACTGACCGAATATGCCATCCCCCGGTCCTTTGTGACCTTTTCACCGAGCGCTCGCAATCAATTCACACAATCATAAAGTGTTTTCAACATGAGTAAGTATCCGGGCTCCATACCATGATACCACCCTTTTCCAGAAGGAAATGCACACATCCTAAAGGGCGCTACCCCTCATAACCTTGCCGCATCTTTCCTGTTTTGACCATTCCCGAGGTGTGAGGCTCGACGAAGTCACGTCCACAAAAACATACTTTATACAAAAGCCATGCTTTGGGTCAACAAATGATCATAGAAATGATCACCAGGATAGACGATCAAATAAACGATCATATCACAAATAATCAACACAATGATCATTTCACAGCAACACTCAGCATGTCACATTACCAAATTGGGAATATATTGCTGATAACCTTCAACTACATAACGTCTGAGCTCGTACGTCTCAGAGAAGGGTGTTAAGCTAAAAGAATAAATTCTCCGCCACCAACAGAAATATATTTGAAAGAAATCTGCTTTATATCTCAATTTGTAACGTCAGACATACAATCCATACAAGTCTGTTCCGGGCTCGAACAAAACCGAAGGCACTTACAAAGAAGTCCTTGCAATCCGGATAATCTCTAATCACGTCCGTACTTCCCATCACATAGGGAGTCTCCATACCGTAGCTACTCGGTGCAAAGACAATCGACGAGTTGTCCTTTCGCTTTCAAAAAGATCCGGTCTTCAACACCGGTCTTCAAATGCAATTCATACGACGTATCACATATTCGGAATGGGTTATACGACCCCATGGTCCTTTCCCGGTTAACCCGAATAGTGAGCGCTTATTCAAAAATAAGTGTGGCATTCAAATTCAAACAAATCACATCAATTACCCATTCAAAGGTAATTATTGATAGTCGGTTATTGAACTATCAATGGATATGCACACATCACCAGTTTCCAATTAATTTTTCAAATTATTTATTTTCCAAAAATATCTTTACAAGATATATAATTTCAATTCCTCAAAAATAAATCAATATTTATTTTTAAACAAATTCCACTTTCTTTTATAAATTCCTTAGTGAATTTATATTTCACAATATCTATACATATACGATTTCAATTATTCATTTCAATTTATCTTCAAAAAGATAAATTCTCAAAATATTCACTTTATATTGGAAAACATTTCCATACTTATTTAATAAGTAATTCATGAACCTATTTATTTTCAACACTTGGAAAATATTCAATATACTTAAATCGAGATTAAGTATATATTTCATTCTTTAAGGAAATCATTCATTTGAACATATTTATTTGGGCCTAAACGAATGTTGCGTAAAACATCGTTACGACAACCCAAAATCACTAATATAGGGATTCGAATTAAAATATATATATAAATCCCAATACTATACAAAACATTTCCTTTCGGAAATCATTTACTATAACAACAGTGTTACAGTCCACCATTTCCTTCTATTTCTCGAAAACGTCTATTTCAACAATAAATGTTGAAATCTATGATTTCGAATCGTAACACATTTTAAAACATCGTTAGATCGTTTTAATTCTATTTAAAACATCAAATCTAAACATTTTCTTTAACATATTATTCACTATTCAAAAACGTGAATATTCTACGTTAATCAATTTCATCCTTTCTATACATTTTATTTCAAAGGATTATTCACAGTCAAAAATGTGAATATAACTCCATTAATAGGTTACAACAATTTACTTCTTAAAATAAGTCGTTTGCGAATTTATAAAACAACGTTTATAAATTCCTTTATTAACCTATTCAATTCATAACTCAATTATAAACCAAAAATTTATATTATAAGTGAAATACTTATAATTTATTTGTTTGCACCATCGTTCCTTTGAACTTCCTAATTATAAATCTTATAACTTATAAGATTCCATTATTTATCCAAAACCATTCTTTTAATAACTTTATAAATTTTATAAACCTACTTCTTATAAAATTCCATTTATAACTTCACCGTTTATAATTCTATGAATTCCATTCACTTATGCAATCCATTTTCACTTCATTCAAACACTTATAAAAACTCGTTTTATAATTCAAATGTTTTAATTTATAAATATCAGTTTATAAATCTCTTACGTAAATCAATTTATACTATTATTTTAAAACATCTTTAATCTCCTTTAAAAACTTCATCATTTTGATTTATAAAATAATCAAATTTTATAAATCCTTTATTTTCAACTTTTTATAATAGATTCAAAAATCCCGATTAAACTATTTTATAAAATCATTAAACTCCATATTTTCAAAAATCAACTTTTAACTATATTTCTCAAAAATCATAATTTTTATAACATTAAAATTATACGTTCATTTATTTAAAATGGATCAATTCCAAAAATATTTTATATACGTATACTTTCAAAAATCACTTTAAAAATCATTTTAAAATCCCAAATTTGGTCCAGTGATGCTACACACCAAATAGTCAATCACAACAACAACGATATCATATATCAATATGATAATCCATCAAATATCAAAATGTCTGAAATCAAATAAATACTGTTGAGTAATCCAGTTGGATCCCTCCAACCTGTTTTCTTGCATCCAAAAACATTAGCACAATACCAATTTCGCTCCAGTACGAAATTATCGCGGTATATAGGATTTAAAATATTATCCGCTTAATAGACGGCGCAATAGGGTCTCATCCGCTATACAAATGCGGGAAATCAATAACTCCAATATATACATATGCCAATATATATATATATATATATATATATATATATATATATATTGCTATTATATATAATACCAATTTCACTGTTTATGAAATATTCGCGGTATATGTTTTTAATAAATAACATCCGCTTACTAACGGCGCATAATGTCTATTTTAACAATCCATAGATATCAATCATCATTCAAACATGCATTCAAATATTTTAAATCTAACTATTTAAAATAAAATCGAAACTGATTCGATTGAGTGAGAAGTTCTCACCTTGATTTCAATTTCGTTTTAGCGATTTATTTCGAATAAAATTAAACGGACGTTTAATTTTACCCGAAATTCTCACTAACTTCGAACGACTCCAATCCAATTCCATCGCGTAGTGCTCGTCCATACGATTCCAACGCAACTGGTTTCGCGCGTTTTCGACCTCGTATGTAAAAGTTATGATTTTTATAAGTTTACACGATTTTTAATATATAAATTACAACTTAAATTTTCTATTTATAAACCTTCATCAATTCCTAGCCACTGGATCCCATCACCCTCAACATCAGGCCGTCCACCGTCTTCTTCCCCATCACGCACGTATCCAGTAATCACCACGCACAACAAACCCATTTAGTCGAAACTAGGGTTTTAATTTTCGACCACCACGCTCGACTAAACTCCATCACACCACCGCCATGTCGAAGCCACCATCGCCTAGCACGAACGCCCAGAAGCACTTGAAGATCGGCTTCCATCCTAGCGCGCACTTCGAGGCCGAACAGCCAGAGTTCAAGCTCGAACTGCCATCAATCCACAAAGCCATTTGCAATCATAACCGTTGAACTTCAAAATCTCGCGTAGCTCTACCACTTTCTAGTTGTAAGTTTTCGCTATTAATGAACGGATTTGGAGATTGGAGGGGAAGAATGTCACGTGTTTCTGGCCATTCATGCGTGGGTGGTGGCTAGGGTTTTATCTTTTTTTTTTTAATTTCTAAAGAGAGGTGGTCTATTTATAGAATTTCGAACGACACTATTCATTCCGGAAATTCCGAACTCCGATTCACGCGCCGTAATCAGCGTTTCTAGAGTTTACCCCGCATTCCGGACACAATGGAACAGGTTTCGGAAGCTAATTCGGACATCTGTGCGAGTTATGGCTATAAACGTTCAATTTAATTTAAACCGATTTAAACGATTTTCTATGCGTTTTAATTTGTACCGGACAAACGGTAAATCCAATTGATACGAAATTTGAAACCATACAATAATATCACATTACGGATCTGATGAAACTGGTTTCGTCGAAATCCGAGACTTTTTGAAAAATGGCTATTTTAACTCGCCAAATTAAAATTAAAAATAATTCGATGCGTTTCAAGCTGCCACGGTCAAATGGTAACTCCGATTGACACGAAAATTGAAATCCGGTAATAAATAACTATTACGGATCCAATGGAACTAGTTTCATCCAATTCGGAGACTGTTCAAAAATTGACCATTTTCACTAGTCGATTTAATATTAAAATATTCAATTTTCACAAATTAACTCTTAATTCGATTTTAAAAGTTCTAAAATATCATTCTAACTTCAATATGATAAAATAAAATTTTACAAATCATTTTCAATCATATTTAACTCAATTTTCAATTATTTCCATAATTTAACATATTAAATTATCGATTTAATTAACCAATTAAATCCAATTATTCGAAATAAAATTTATTCGACTTATAAATTCACTTATAAATATTTAAAATTAATTAAATATTCAAATTATAATTATCAAAAATTCTGGGTCGTCACAGGTGGAGTTAGTGAGAATTTCAGGTAAAATTAAACGTCCATTTAATTTTATTCGAAATAAATCGCTAAAACGAAATTGAAATCAAGGTGAGAACTTCTCACTCAATCGAATCAGTTTCGATTTTATTTTAAATAATTAGATTTAAAATATTTGAATGCATGTTTGAATGATGATTGTTATCTATTGATTGTTAAAATAGATATTATGCGCCGTTAGTAAGCGGATGTTATTTATTAAAAACATATACCGCGAATATTTCATAAACAGTGAAATTGGTATTATATATAATAGCAATATATATACAGTGGCATATGTATATATTGGAGTTATTGATTCCCCGCATTTGTTTAGCGGATGAGACCCTATTGCGCCGTCTATTAAGCGGATAACATTTTAAATCCCATATACCGCGATAATTCCGTACTGGAGCGGAATTGGTATTGTGCTAATGTTTGTGGATGCAGGAAAACAGGTTGGAGGGATCCAACTGGATTCCTCAACAGTTTTTATTTGATTTCAGATATTTTGATATTTGATGGATTATCATATCGATATATGATATCGTTGTTGTCGTGATTGACTATTTGGTGTGTAGCATCATTGGACCAAGTTTTGGAATTTTAAAAGGATTTTAAAGTGATTTTTGAAAGTATATGTTTATAAAATAATTTTGGAATTGATCCATTTTAAATAAATAAACGTTATAATTTTTAAAGTTATAAAAATTATGATTTTGAGAAATACGGTTAAAGATTGATTTTTGAGAAATATAGTTAAAAACTGATTTTTGAAAATATGGATTAATGATTTTATAAAAGAGTTTAATCGGGATTTTTGAATTTATTATAAAAGTTTAAATACAGGATTTATAAATTTGATTATTTTATAAATCAAAATGATGAAGTTTTTAAAGGACTTTGAAGACGTTTTAAAAGAATAATATAAATTGAATTATATTAAGAGAATTATAAATGGATATTTATAAATTGAAATATTGAAATTATAAAACGAGTTTTTATAAGTGTTTGAATGGAGTGAAAATGGATTACATAAGTTAATGAAATTTATAAAATTATAAATGATGAAGTTATAAATGAAATTTATAAATAGAAGGATTTATAAATTTTGTGAAGTTATTAAAGAATATATTTGGATAAATAATTGAATCTTATAAGTTATAAGATTTATAATTATGAAGTTTAAAGGAACGATTGTGCAAACAAATAAATTATAGGTGTTTAACTTATAATATGAATTTTTTTTTATAATTGAGTTATAAATTGAATAGGTTAATAAAGGAATTTATAAACGTTGTTTTATAAATTCGCAAACGACTTATTTCAAGAAGTAAATTGTTGTAACCTATTAATGGAGTTATATTCACGTTTTTGACTGTGAATAATCCTTTGAAATGAAATGTATAAAAGGATGAAATGTGTTAACGTAGTATATTCACGTTTTTGAATAGTGAATATTATGTTAAAGAAAATGTTTAGATTTGATGTTTTAAATTGAATTAAAATGATCTAACGATGTTTTAAAATGTGTTGAGATTCGAAACCATAGATTTCAACATTTATTGTTGAAATAGACGTTTTCGAGAAATAAAAGGAAATGGTGGACTATAACACTGTTGTTATAGTAAATGATTTCCGAAAGGAAATGTTTTGTTTAGTATTGGGATTTATATATCTATCTTAAATTCGAATCCCTATACTAGTGATTTTGGGGTCGTAACGATGTTTTACGCAACATTCGTTTTGACCCAGATAAATATGGTTAAGAGAATGATTTCCTTAAAGAATGAAATATATACTTAATTTCGATTTAAGTATATTGAATATTTTCCAAGTGTTGAAAATAAATAGGTTCATGAATTACTTATTAAATAAGTATGGAAATGTTTTCCAATATAAAGTGAATATTTTGAGAATTTATCTTTTTGAAGATAAATTGAAATGGATAATTGAAATCGTATATGCATGGATATTGTGAAATATAAATTCACTATGGAATTTATATGAGAAAGTGGAATTTGGTAAAAAAATAAATATTGATTTATTTTTGAAGTGTGAAATTATATATCTAGTAAAGATATTTTTGGAAAAATAAATAATTTGGAAAATTGTTTGGAATCTGGTGATGTTGTGCATATCCATTGGTAGTTCAATAACCAACTATCAATATTTACCTTTGAATGGGTATTTGATGGGATTTGTTTGAATTTGAATGCACACTTATCTTTAAATTATTACGCTCGTTATTCGGATTACCCATTCTGAATAGTGATACGTCGTTATGAATTGCATTTGAAGATCGGTGTTGAAGACCTGGTATTTGCGAGAGCGATAGGATGACCTGTCGATTGACTCTGCACCGAGTTGCTCCGGTATTGAGTTCTCCATATGTGATGGGAAATCCAATCAGGATTGTGGATATCCGGATTGCAAGGACTTCTTTGTAAGTGCCTTCGGTTCTGTTCGTGCCCGGAACAGACTTGTATGGATTGTATGTCTGACGTTACAAATTGAGATATAAAGCAGATTTCTTTCAAATATATTTCTGTTGGTGGCGGAGAATTTATCCTTTTAGCTTAACACCCTTCTCTGAGACGTACGAGCTCAGAGGTTATGTAGTTGAATGTTATCAGCAATATATTCCCAATTTGGTAATGTGACATGCTGAGTGTTGCTGTAAATGATCATTGTGTTGATTATTTGTGATAGGATCGTTTATTTGATCGTCTATCCTGGTGATCATTTCTATGATCATTGTTGACCCAAAGCATGGCTTTTGTATAAAGTATGTTTTTGTGGACGTGACTTCGTCGAGCCTCACACCTCGGGAATGGTCAAAACAGGAAAGATGCGGCAAGGTTATGAGGGGTAGCGCCCTTTAGGATGTGTGCATTTCCTTCTGGAAAAGGGTGGTATCATGGTATGGAGCCCAGATACTTACTCATGTTGAAAACACTTTATGATTGTGTGAATTGATTACGAGCGCTCGGTTGAAAAGGTCCCAAAGGACCGGGGGATGGCATATTCGGTCAGTTGTTACTCAGTTAGTGGTAACCCGGCCTTGTGTTGGTAGAGATCCGGTTTGGTTCTCGGGGATGTCCATCCAGAGGCATTCTCATGTGGCAATGGGAAGTTCCTTGGCCTGATCATTCGTTGGAAATCCAAAGAAACAATACGATCTTGTACGGTATTAGTTGTAGAACCTATCATTCACTTATGGTGGCGCCCCACTGTTTGGATGGTAGCTACAGTGGGCATAGTTCGAAATGTCTATGCTGGCTAAGATTTATATTCTACTTTCGAAATAAATTTTTCCTACACTATGCACTAGTAATAATATAAAATGTTCTTTTAAATGCGTATCAAGCATCTTTGACTATCATAAGGAGAAATCTCCTCCGATTCTGCGTTTGCATTATGTGTGTGTGCGGGAGGCCTTATGGTAGTCTCATTTTAAAAAGCATTGCGAATTGACTTTAAAAATATTCCTCTATTTTGATTTTAAAGATAAATAAACTGTTTTGAGTTCTCACACCAGTCACATGACTGACTCGGAGTTTATTGTTTTCCTTCCTAAACTCTGGGTGCCCACCAATTTCCACATGGGCAGTCAAGAGTTAAGGTTTATCAGGATATTCTGGAGTTGCTGGAGGCAAGATGGATGGCATGGCGTATCACTAGTATATAGTATTTCTTTTTCCGCTGTTTGTTGTTGTTGTTGTACACTCTGATGATATGATGTAATGAAATGTGATGTAATGTAATAACTGATATAGTTCTTTGTTTAAAAATTATTCATTTATTATTATATGTTGTTCCGTTGCGAATTGTGAGATTCTGATATTGTTGTTCTGTTGTTTTCAGTTCCGTTCTATTTTTCTATTCTCTCTATTTTCTATCTCTTTTCTCTCTTCTTCTGTCTTTTTCTTCTTCTTAAACATTGATAATTCGTATTTCTGTTCATCTTGAATTAATCAATGGAGATTAGTGTATATTCAAGGAGTACGGATTTAATTGTAAGGACCCGATTCTTCGTCTTCCGAAAATTCAACATCAATACCCACTTTATCGACTGCCGAGAAATCGAATGCCGAAAAACCGAACACTGAGGGTTCAAAGAAAAAGAAAAGGATAGAAGAAGAGATAAGAAGGTAGAAAATAGAGAGAGAAAGGAAATAGAAAATAGAACGGAACAGAAAACAACCGAACAACAACGGAATCTCACAATTCGCAGCGGAACAACATATAATAATAAATGAATAATCTTTAACAAAGAACAATATCAGTTATTACATTACATCACATTTCATTACATCATATCATCAGAGTGTACAACACAACAACAACAAACAGTGCAGCGGAAAAAGAAATACTATATACTGGTAATATGCCATGCCATCCATCTTGCATCCAGCAACTCCAGAATATCCTGATAAACCTAACTCTTAACTGCCCGTGTGGAAATTGGTGGGCACCCAGAGTTTAGGAAGGAAAACAATAAACTCCGAGTCAGTCATGTGACTGGTGTGAGAACTCAAAACAGTTTATTTATCTTAAAAATCAAAATAGAGGAATATTTTTAAACTCAATTCGCAATGCTTTTAAAAATGAGACTACCATAAGGCCTCCCGCACACACACACAATGCAAACGCAGAATCGGAGGAGATTTCTCCTTATGATAGTCAAAGATGCTTGATACGTATTAAAAAGAACATTTGATATTATTATTAGTGCATAGTGTAGGAAAATATTTCGAAAGTAGAATATAAATCTTAGCCAACATACGACCATTATCGTATGCCTACTATAGCTACCATCCAAACAGTGGGGCGCCACCATAAGTGAATGATAGGTTCTACAACTAATACCGTACAAGCTCGTATTGTTTCTTTGGATTTCCAACGAATGGTCAGGCCAAGGAACTTCCCATTGCCACATGAGAATGCCTCTGGATGGACATCCCCGAGAACCAAACCGGATCTCTACCAACACAAGGCCGGGTTACCCCTAACTGAGTAACAACTGACCGAATATGCCATCCCCCGGTCCTTTGGGACCTTTCACCCGAGCGCTCGCAATCAATTCACACAATCATAAAGTGTTTTCAACATGAGTAAGTATCTGGGCTCCATACCATGATACTGCACACATCACCAGTTTTCAAATAATTTTCCAAATTATTTATTTTCCAAAAATCATATCTTTACAAGATATATAATTTTCAATATCTCAAAAATAAATCAATATTTATTTTTAAACGAATTCCACTTTCTTTTATAAATTCCATAGTGAATTTATAATCCAAAATATCTATGAATATTCGATTTCAATTATTCATTTCAATTTATCTTCAAAAAGATAAATTCTCAAATATTCCCCTTTATATTGGAAAACATTTCCATACTTATTAATTCATAAGTAATTCACAAATTTTATTTATTTTCAACACTTGGAAAATATTCAATATACTTAAATCGAAATTAAGTATGTATTTCATTCTTTAAGAAAATCATTCACTTAAACATATTTATTTGGGCCAAAACGAATGTTGCGTAAAACATCGTTACGACAACCCAAAATCACTAGTATGGGGATTCGAAATTAAAATAGATATATAAATCCCAATACTATACAAAACATTTCCTTTCGGAAATCATTTACTATAACAACAGTGTTATCGTCCATCATTTCCTTTTATTTCTCGAAAACGTCTATTTCAACAATGAATGTTGAAATCTATGGTTTCGAATCTTAACATATCTTAAAACATCATTAGATCGTTTTAATTCAATTTAAAACATCAAATCTAAACATTTTCTTTAACATATTATTCACTATTCAAAAACGTGAATATACTACGTCAACCAATTCCATCATTTCTATTCATTTTATTTTAAAGTATTATTCACAGTCAAAAATGTGAATATAACTCCATTAATTGGTTTCAACAATTTACTTATCAAAATAAGTCGTTTGCGAATTTATAAAACAATGTTTATAAATTCCTTTTCTATTTATTTTATAACAACTTCCTTTTATAAATTCCTTTATTAACCTATTCGATTTATAACTCAATTATAAACTAAAGGTTCATATTATAAGTCAAATGCTTATAATTTATTCGTTTGCAAAATCGTTCCTTTGAACTTCATAATTATAAATCTTATAACTTATAAGATTCATTTATTTATCCAAAACCATTATTTGAATAACTTTATAAATTTTATAAACCTACTGCTTATAAAATTCCATTCCCTTATGCAATCCATTTTCACTTCATTCAAACACTTATAAAAACTCGTTTTATAATTTCAATATTTCAATTTATAAATATCCATCTATAAATCTCTTAATATAATTCAATTTATATTATTCTTTTAAAACGTCTTTAAATTCCTTTATAATTTTATCCTTTTGATTTACAAAATAATCAATTTTATAAATCCTATATTTAAACTTTTTACAATACATTCAGAAATCTTGATTAAACTATTTTATAAAATCATTAACCTTATTTTTTCAAAAATAAATCTTTAATCGTATTTCTCAAAATCATAATTTTTATAACTTTAAAAATTATACGTTTATTTATTTAAAATGGATAAAATCCCAAAAATATTTATAAACGTATACTTTCAAAAATCACTTTTAAATCCTTTTAAAATTCCAAATTTGGTCCAATGATGCTACATACCAAATAGTCAATCACGACTAACAACGACATCATATATCGATATGATAATCAATCAAATATCAAAATATCTGAAATCAAATAAATACCGTTGAGGAATCCAGTTGGATCCCTCCAACCTGTTTTCCTGCATCCACAAACATTAGCACAATAGATAACATCATCATTCAAACATGCATTCAAATATTTTAAATCTAACTATTTGAAATAAAAATCGAAACTGATTCGATTGAGTGAGAAGTTCTCACCTTGATTTCAATTTCATTTTAGCGATTTATTTCGAATAAAATTAAACGGACGTTTAATTTTACCCAAAATTTTCACTAACTCCAAACGACTCCAATCCAACTATAATCCATAACCAATAAATATTCATTCATATTATCATTAATATTAAATGAATTAGTTTTTCAATTTAATCATATTTGATTCATAAACAGTGGATGTTTTTACTAACATTCAATTTCAATTAGTTTATATTCACTAATTCATATTCAAGTTGGTTCTCACGAAGCCCTTGCAATCCGGGTATTCACAATCCCGATCGAATTTCCCATCACTTAGGAAATCTCTATACCAGGAGCTACCCAGTGCAGAGACAATCGATAGGTCATCCTATCGCTTTCGCAAATACCCGGTCTTCAACACCGGTCATCAAATGCAATTCATACCGACGTATCACATATTCGGAATGGGTTATACGACCCCATGGTCCTTTCCCGGTTAACCCGAATAGTGAGCGCTTATTCAAAAATAAGTGTGGCATTCAAATTCAAACAAATCACATCAAATACCCATTCAAAGGGAAATATTGATAGTCGGTTAGTGAACTATCAATGGATATGCACACATCACCAGTTTCCAAATAATTCTCCAAATTATTTAATTTCCAAAATATCTTTACAAGATATATAATTTTCACACTTCAAAAATAAATCAATATTTATTTTTAAACAAATTCCACTTCCTTTTATAAATTCCTTAGTGAATTTATATTTCACAATATCTATACATATACGATTTCAATTATTCATTTCAATTTATCTTCAAAAAGATAAATTCTCAAAATATTCACTTTATATTGAAAAACATTTCTATACTTATTTATTCATAAGTAATTCATGAACCTATTTATTTTCAACACTTGGAAAATATTCAATATACTTAAATCGAGATTAAGTATATATTTCATTCTTTAAGGAAATCATTCATTTAAACATATTTATTTGGGCCTAAACGAATGTTGCGTAAAACATCGTTATGACAACCCAAAATCACTAATATAGGGATTCGAATTAAAATAGATATATAAATCCCAATACTATACAAAACATTTCCTTTCGGAAATCATTTACTATAACAACAGTGTTATAGTCCACCATTTCCTTCTATTTCTCGAAAACGTCTATTTCAACAATCAATGTTGAAATCTATGGTTTCGAATCTCAACCCAATTAAAACATCGTTAGATCGTTTTAACTCTATTTAAAACAACACATCTAAAATAATTTCTTTAACATAATATTCACTATTCAAAAACGTGAATATACTACGTTTAACAAATTTCATCCTTTTATTCATTTTATTTCAAAGGATTATTCACAGTTCAAAAACGTGAATATAGCTCCATAAATAAGTTTCAACAATTTACTTATCAAAATAAGTCGTTTGCGAATTTATAAAACAACGTTTATAAATTCCTTTATTAACCTATTCAATTCATAACTCAATTATAAACCAAAAGTTTATATTATAAGTGAAATACTTATAATTTATTTGTTTGCACCATCGTTCCTTTGAACTTCATAATTATAAATCTTATAACTAATAAGATTCAATTATTTATCCAAAACCATTCTTTTAATAACTTTATAAATTTTATAAACCTGCTGCTTAAAAAATTCCTTTTATAACTTCACCGTTTATAATTCTATAAATTTCATTCATTTATGAAATTTATTCACAATTCATTCTAACACTTATAAAAACTCGTTTCATAATTTCAATATTTCAATTTATAATATCAATTTATAAATCTTTTAATATAATCAATTTATATTACTATTTTTAAAAATGCCTTTAAACTCCTTTATAATTTCATCGTTTTGATTTATAAAATAATCAAATTTTATAAATCCTATATTTAAACTTTTATAATATATTCAAAAATCCCGATTTTAACTATTTTATAAAATCATTAATCCCATATTTTCAAAAATCAATCTTTAACCGTATTTCTCAAAATCATAATTTTTATAACTTTAAAAATTATAACGTTTATTTATTTAAAATGGATCAGTTCCAAAAATATTCTATAAACGTATACTTTCAAAAATCAATTTAAAAATCATTTTAAAGTTCCAAATTTGGTCCAATGATGCTACATACCAAATAGTCAATCACGACAACAACGATATCATATATCGATATGATAATCCATCAAATATCAAAATATCTGAAATCAAATAAAAACTGTTGAGGAATCCAGTTGGATCCCTCCAACCTGTTTTCCTGCATCCACGAACATTAGCACAATACCAATTTCGCTCCAGTACGAAATTATCGCGGTATATGGGATTTAAAATATTATCCGCTTAATAGACAGCGCAATAGGGTCTCATCCGCTATACAAATGCGGGAAATCAATAACTCCAATATATACATATGCCAATATATATATTGCTATTATATATAATACCAATTTCACTGTTTATGAAATATTCGCGGTATATGTTTTTAATAAATAACATCCGCTTACTAACAGCGCATAATGTCTATTTTAACAATCAATAGATAACAATCATCATTCAAACATGCATTCAAATATTTTAAATCTAACTATTTAAAATAAAAATCGAAACTGATTCGATTGAGTGAGAAGTTCTCACCTTGATTTTATTTTCGTTTTAGCGATTTATTTCGAATAAAATTAAACGCGCGTTTAATTTTACCCGAAATTATCACTAACTCCAAACGACTCCAATCAAATTCCATAGCGTAGTGCTCGTCCATACGATTCCAACGCAACTGGTTTCGCGCGTTTTCGACCTCGTATGAAAAAGTTATGATTTTTCAAAGTTTATACGAATTTATATACATAAATTTATAACATAATTTATAATTTTAAACCCTCAACAAATCAGGACCGTTGGATCTGCATCTAGAGAATCACGGCCGCACCCTCCTTCTCCCTCTCCCTCACGTTCAACAGCCGCACACAAGAACCCATACCATCAAATTAGGGTTTCAATTTTCGACCACCACGCTCGACAAAACTCCATCACACCACCGCCATGTCGAAGCCACCATCGCCTAGCACGAACGCCCAGAAGCACTTGAAGCTCGGCCTCCATCCTAGCACGCACTTCGAGGCCGAACGGCCAGAGTTCAAGCTCGAACTGCCATCAATCCACAACGCCTATGACGATCTCCACCGTTGGATATGTAGAGCACACTGGCCTCTACGTTTTCCTAGTTGAAAGTTTTTGACAATATTGTGTGGATATGGAGATAAAGGAGGAGGAAATGGGGAAGTTTCTGGCCGTTCATAGCAATGGAGGCGGCGGCTGATGAATTAGGTTTAGGGTTAGGTTTTTTTTTTAATTTAGAGAGAGGGGTGGTCTATTTATAGGATTTTCTCAAACACTATTCAATCCGGAAATTCCGAACTCCGATTCACGCGCCGTAACCAGTGTTTCTAGGGTTTACCCCGCGTTCCGGACACAATGGAATAGGTTTTGAAAGCTAATTCGAACATCTGTGCAAGATATGGCAATAAACGTTCAATTTAAATTAAACCGATTTAAACGATTTTCTAGGCGTTTTAATTTGTACCGGACAAACGGTAAATCCGATTGACACGAAATTTGAAACCTTACAATAATATCACATTACGGATCCGATGAAACTAGTTTCGTCGAAATTCGAGACTTTTTGAAAAATGGCTATTTTAACTCGCCAAATTAATATTAAAAATAAATCGATGCGTTTCGAGCTGCCACGATCAAACGATAACTCCGATTGACACGAAAATTGAAACCCGGTAATAACTAACTATTACGGATCCAATGGAACTAGTTTCGTCCAATTCTGAGACTGTTCCAAAATTGACTATTTTCACTAGTCGATTTTAATATTAAAATATTCAATTTTCACAAATAAACTTTTAATTCGATTTTAAAAGTTCTAAAATATCATTCTAACTTCAATATGATAAAATAAAATTTTACAAATCATTTTCAATCATATTTAACCCGATTTTCAATTATTTTCATAATTCAACATATTAAATTATCGATTTAATTATCCAATTAAATCCAATTATTCGAATAAAAATTTATTTGACTTATATATTCACTTATTAATATTTAAAATTAATTAAATATCCAAATTTCAATTAAATAAAATTCTGGGTCGTTACATTAATTATTAATTAATCATTTAATAATCCCTAGTTAATTACCTCTCATTAACTATTAACAATTTTTTAATTACTTTCCTTAAGTAATTAAACTTAAATTAACCCTTATTAATTACAAGGTAATTAATTCTTAATTACCAATTAATTCATCTCTAATTACTTAATTAATTAAGTGCTTAGCTGTAACTTAATCAATCTTTAATTATTTTAATTACTTGATTAATTAATTTCAAATCATTAATTAATAATGTTAACTTATCAAATTAATGATCTTTAATTACAAATTAATTAACCCTTAATGAATTAATTAACAACCTTAATTACTTAAGTAATTAATCCTTAATTAATTAATTTAAACTCCCAATTACTAATTAATTAATACTAATTAATTAATTAAATTTATTAATTACCCGTAAATTTCCTTATTAATTAAATGAATCACAAATCATTAAATCTTAATTAACTTTAAGATAAAAACATTTTTCATATTAATGACTTAATTATCATTTACAAATGCATTTAAAACCTTTTTACTTTTAGATTACTTTTATATTTCATTTCAAACAATTAAAATTTAATTTTAACAAAACTTGAAACCAATCTGAAAACCCTTTAAATCAATTATTTAAGAACACTTGTCTCATAAGGAAATCTATAAGAGTTTACCAAATTCATTTTACATTACACTTTAAACATTTAAAGTTGTTTAAACATTTAAAATTTCAATAAAACTTATTTATTTCAAAAACTAGGATACAAGATAAATTTGAATCCATATTTAAAACTTAATTTAAACTCTCTTTGGATCTTGCTTTAGATTTTAAAATTTCATTTCAAAATTTTAAAATTCAACAGGTTTAAAAACCTGTAACCAGCTATTGCCCGAGCCAACGCTTCAAAACCCCGAGTCACTACTCGAGTCTCCCTCTCAAAATCTTGATACCTTCTTCGAGACAAACCCAGACCAAAAATTACTGATACCCAAAAATATAGTCGTGCATATGCACCGCCCAACCAGCCTCCTCCGATCAACTACGACGACTTCCTCAAGTCGACGTTCATCCATCCTTACAACCTCCATCATCAGAACTCAAAGAACAACTCAAAATCAAAATTGAGTCTTCAAGCACAAACTGGAACCCAACCCCTAACCTAGAAAACCTCCCGTACCCACTCCTCCGGCCATCGGAGTGCCTGTCTTTCCAGCAGCACCTTCACCATTTCCCAAACATCCAATTCCCTCAATCTGGTGGAACTTGATCCACCAGAGTTGCCGAAACGAACCAATTCCTGATCACCAGAAAATTTAGGTTTAAAAACCAAATCGAACAACCATCGCCGCTACAGTAATCTATACACCATACCGACAATTTTCTCACATTCTCCATTCGTCCATCTACCATCAGTGATGATCGCGACTTTCCAGATCGCTTGGATCATTAGAGATCACCCAGAACACAAATTCTGGTCAAACTCAAACTTCTCTCTCCAACCCAATCTAAAAATTATGATTTCTCTTTTAAAAATCATGATTTTGTTTAACAATTTAGTTTATAAACCTGAATCAACGAATCAAGATATTTTGAAATTTGAACAAAGTTAATGCTTTCCTATTCTTTTTGGTTTCCAGAGTCATTTCAATTTATTTAACTTAATTATAATTTTTTAAACATTAATCTATACTAAAACAATCAACTTTTGTTTGAATCTTTAATCCTAACAAGGATCAGCTTAGGTGATAATGGATTTTAAACAAATCTTGAACCTGGAAAACTAAAACAGTGAAGCACGGAGACAACTGCATGCACACCTATTCATTCATATATATACACAACACAACACTTAAAAATATATACACAAACAAACTTATTTCCTGAGATAATCAAGAAACTAGATTTCATATTTAAGTTTAAAAAAATGATGTTACTCACCAGGCTGTGATGTTAATTGAAGGCAAGTTGTTCAGAGCATATTTCAAATTTATTTTGGCTTAAATAAATTTTAAAACTTTAATCTATGATGAAACAAACAATTTCTGTTTGAAATTTAAATCCTAACAAGACTAGATCAAGGGGTAAAGAATTTTGTTTAAAACCTCGGTTTTAAAAACTAATGACAGAGATGTCACAGGTGAAACAGGCATGCATACATTATACATCCAAATATGCATAGAAATTTACTGATATATGCACACAAACATACTACTTTAGTAGTTTCACATGAAACCAAATTATCAGTATTTAATTTTCTTTTGGAAGTGTTACTCACCTGGTATGATGTTGAACGGAGAACAAATTCCTAGATTTTAAAAGTTGCTAGCATCCCTCTGCTATAGGCTGTTGAAATTTGAAACTTGAATTGCTTGAAAACTGAGATGATCTGGGCTTCAATCACAAGTTGAAACTTGTCTTGTGATGATTGTTTTGAGTTTGATTTTTTTGCTAGCTTCTTGAATCAGATTTCGTTGTTTCTGGTTTTCTAAATTTGCTTCCATGTTTTTTTTCTTGTGGTTTGTTTTCTTTACAGATTTGTTTCTTTCTTTTAGGAAATGAGAAAAATGAAATAAAGAAAAGGGGAGACATATTTGTAGCTTATTTTATGATTAAAGAAAAAATAAAAAGAAGAATTGACACTTGTATTTACATGAAATGGATTAGGTTACACTTGTTCAATTACATGCTAATTTACTTAACACTTGCTCACAAATCCCATTTACACGTATAAATCTTTGTACACATGTTTACTTCCATATATTTATTATAAAATTTTATATTATATTTTCCATTTATCCCTATATATATATATATATATATATATATATATCTTATGTTTTAATATTATACATGTCTTAAATGTATGCTAAAATATTTGTAAAAATACATGTATTAATGATTTTAATATGCTTTTACGTTTTAAATTTTCAAAATAAAACTTCCAAGTCACAATATAAAAGGAGATTATTAAACTAATATTGTCAAACTTCAATAATTAAATATCTATCCAGATATTTATAATTTAGCATTTACTATAGTTCGAATTCATCTATAAACATATCCAAATATATATATATATATATATATATATATATATATATATATATATATATATATACATATATCAGAATTTTATTTGTTTCAATTTTTAACAATCGGTATTTTAATGGTTAAAATCAGCATTTCTTTTTAATTTACTCAATTAATTATCAATCACAGATATTAAAAATCCGGGTATCACATCCCTCCCCCCTTTGAATCTTTTCGTCCCCGAAAAGGAACGAAGCTAGTATTTGTTAAAATACTTAATATTACTTAAATCACCTTAATTATTTTTAAAACACTTTAAAATCTATATAATATTATCAAAATAGTCTTTATAAAAATACTTTTATAACTCGATGTTTCAACAAGTCCGTCCTTATTCTCATAGAAATTCGGTCTTACGTTGATCAAGCATAAGACTGAAAATCTATAAGTACTTAGCAGACCCATTTTCAACACCCAGTGAAAATACTTGAAAAATAATTTTATTAAAAATATCGAAAACATCTTTGAAAATAGAGTAAATATCTTTGGTGAGAATGCTCTGGAAATCATCACTCCCAACCATGGTCGCAGTTAACCCGATGGTTACGTTGCCGTCCCGGCAAAATCCATAGATAACTGTAGGCCTCCGCGCCCTCGATTACGCCATGGAACTCGCTACAGATCGCAGCTACAACTGCGGTTACGTTGCTGTCGCAGCAAAAACCCATATAACTATAGGCCTCAGCGCCCTTGAATTTCGCTGCCAAAAGAATAAAACTTCTCCACTCCCATATAGGTCGCAGTCTACCGATGTAAAATCAAACGTAGACTATTGGCTCTCAGCAGCACAAACAACTTTCGCTATGTTACCATAGGTCGCAGTCTACCGATATAAAATCAAACGTAGGCTGTTGGCTCTCAGCGGCACACACGACTTACGCTATGCTCTGCAGTAGATCGCAGTGACGTTGAGTTACACTGTCGTCACAGCATAACCCAAATGCCTTTGTAGGCATCTCTGCCCTCGACTTTCGCTACACTCTACACAAAATCCTTAGGAACTAGTTTTGTCCGGACTCCTCACAGGATCAACTTTAAAACCTCCCCCTTAGAGGCTCAAGGCAGTACCAACCTATGGTACTCCTGAGAAGTTCATCCTAAGGGAGCGCCTTTTTCTCCAGAGCCATTTTTAAAATACTTTATACTATACACATATAGTATCTTCTAATATCATACACCTAGTATGAATCTCGTATAAATCTCCTTTCTCAAAATCATCCTCATAAGATCCTTTATACATACATATATATATATACGTATGTATATATATAACTTTTAAAAACTTTGGATCTCTTTAAACTTGTATAAAACCCTTTTTGTACTTCAAATATTTTCAAAACCCTTTTCTTCTGGCTATAGATTCAACAAGGGGAGATTTATCTTATATATATAACAAAGATACATAACTTTGTTTTTCCAAATCAAATATTCAAATTTGATTTCTTTTTTTATAAAGTTGTATCCATCTTACTTATCATCATAAAAATATCCAACCTTCACTTTTATCCATTGTATATTTCATAAAATATACTTTCATTTCAAAAGAAATCATTTCGCATTTCTTATTCATAAATTTTCAATATCAATTTCATTCAATCCGTACGATGTACACATATCTTCCGTACACTATACCAATCTGATCGCTTACTCGATCACACAATTTCACTTCCGAACTAGTATCGTCCACCCGACTTTCTAGTGTGGACTCAGATCTGGTTTCTTGATCAGAAACCGTCATTTTCCTTGCATAACCATAACTAAGATAGAGAATATCCAGAACCAATCAAAAATCCATATCCAGGTTCGCCATCGAAAATCGAGTGAAAAATCCCAACTCGGATCGATATATTATCTCGAAATTCTGTGCTCGAATCCGGATCAAATCACTATGCAAATAGAATAATATACGTATATCCTACGTATTTATCTTTATTGATTATTAGCCAAATCAATTCTCCTTTCTATTCGCATTTATTTTAATCTCTATCCACTTTATTCACAATTTGCCTCTATTCCATTTGGATTATTACCTCACTTCTTATCTTAATTGGGTATTTATCCATTAACAGTTTGAACTCCGACCAACTTATATTTAGAAAATAGCTTGAAAAGTTTAAAATAGATAAATAGTTGAAAAATAAACATCAGTTTTTAAAATAGCTGTAAAAATAGTTAAACGGTTATAAAATAGTTAAGTAATTGTAAAATAGTTGGAAAATAGTAAAATAATTGCAAAACAGTTGTAAAATAGTAACTAGTTATAAAATAGTTGAAAAACAGTCATTAGTTTATAAATAGTTGTAAAATTGTTAAATAGTTTCAAAAATAATTGTAGAATAAGTATAAAATAGTTTGGCCTTGAAAAGAAAGGTTGTATATAGTAAATAGCTTGGAAAGATAGATTTAAGAAAACTTATATTAAGATAATTTGTTGAAAATAGTTTCAGAGTCAAACTGTTCCACTACCCAATCTTTATCTCAATTATTCAAGTTAAAATTTCATTTCCATTTAAATTGACTCAATACCAAAATAACTTCAATTTCCAGTCACTTTCCCATTCAAATAAATTGTTTCAAATCCAAATCAGGTTAAATTATCCTTGATTTCTTTCCAAATTCAAATCAAATTCCATTCGAATTTAAAACTATTCAACTTTTAATCACAATTTCAAATTATTTAAATCAAATTTCAATTTGGACTAATTTCAAATTGAATCCACTTAAATTTTCAAATTATTTCAATTTCTGTTTGAATTAATCCCAATTCCATTTGAATTTGACCTCATTCAACTTCAATTTTACTTTAAATTAATCCAATTCAAATTTTCCATTTGAATTTTATACTTATCCATCTTCAATTCAATTTGAACCAATGCAAATTTAAACCTCAACTTTAAACCATCTCGAATTATATAAATTCTAGTTAAATTTTCAAATATAGATTTAACCCTTTAAATCAAATTAACCTTTATTTTTAAATCAACGATCCAAATCTTTACACAATTTAATTCATACTTACCTGAATGTTTTACTATCCTAAAACATTTCATTTTGCTTACAACAATATTTTATGATAATAACCAAGATTATCATATCTGGAAACTAATTCATAATTATCTTATTCTGAAACTTTCCCCCAAATTCAGGATTTAATTTCAGTTTGAATCCATTTCAAACTTCCCTTAATTTAATTTCAATTTGGTTATATTTCTATTACCACTTAACTTAATTCCAATAATTTAACAACCGATTACCTTAATATTTATTAGAAAGAAATATTGCTTTATATATCAAAATATAATCATTTAAAATCTTTATATAAGAAAATAACAGGTACGCTCTCATATATATACACTCAACTCATCCTATGGTACCACTTACCCTATCTTTGATGAGTAAACCCACCAGAGCCAAGGTTCTCGCTTAACCTTCTGCTCTGATACCAAATGTAACGACCCAGAATTTTCGATCTCGAAAACTCCAGATAGTTAGGAAAAGAAGAAAGAGATAGAAAAAGAAGAAGAAGAAACACAACACAGATTCTCACATTCGCATCGGATCAAAATATAATATCAAATAATAACAGTTTACAAAAGAATACTGTATCGGTCAATTACATCTATAATACATCAGACTTACTCTCATACACAAACACTGGACATATACAAATCAAGTATATCTCAGATAAATAGAAATAATATATCACAGTGGAAACATTCCATACGTTCCTGTCATCCAGCTCGCCTCCTGAGCTCCAGAACGTTCTTACCTGAAAATATGTAATACTCGATCTGACTTGAGCATTACATCAAAGTAACATCCGGGTTAGGCTGGAAACCAGCGTGAGTAAACCCATATAACATGAAATTCTAATGCTCAAGCATATTTAAAAACCTGGGGTAACTCATACTCCATTACGAGTTCATTACTTATTATGCTCAACACTTATTTCACAAATCAAATTCTAAGTATTCTAACTTAGTTCAAAGATCCATATTATTCCATTTTAGACTATTGATTCACACGTCAAATCCATATAGAATCATGAAGATTACAAATCGAAGTGGTTTCGGGTATTACTGATACCTGACCCCGGTCTCTTCGAATACAATCTCATCTTAACCCAAGTTATTCAAGTGAAATAAAATTCAACTTTACATATAAGATGTCACATTTATACACAGCAATTCACCATCGATTGATAACCATGTTATCTCTATCCACTCAAACATCTCATATCACAAAATATTTCATTTCAGAGATATCATCCAACGCAAAGCATTTAACAACATTCAATCATTCATAAGAAGATTTATCACTTCCTAATTAATTTCATTTGGTATCAATTATTGTTAATTAACTTTTTAATTAATCACTCTTGATTAATTACAATCTTTAATTGCATAAAGTAATTAATTAAGTTAATTACTTAATTAACGTTTAAATAAATTTTATTCAATTCTTTAATTAATTACACTGAGCAATCAATTCTTAATTACTTCCACTAAGTAATTATCCATCTTATTAATTACCCAAAGTTGTTAAAACCAAAACTACTTCCATTCTTCAATTAATTACATCCAGTAATTATCCACTAATTACTTCACTAAGTAATTACACTTTATAAATCTCATTAAGTAATTAAACTTTACCAATTCCACAAATGATTATCCTAAATTAATTAATCTAATTAATCATCTTAATTAATTATATTAATTAATCATTTAATAATCCCTAGTTAATGACCTCTCATTAACAGTTCTTTAATTACTTTCCTTAAGTAATTAAACTTAAATTAACCCTTATTGATTACAAGGTAATAATTCTTAATTACCAATTAATTCATCTCTAATTACTTAATTAATTAAGTGCTTAGCTGTAACTTAATCAATCTTTAATTATTTTAGTTACTTGATTAATTAATTTCAAATCATTAATTAATAATGTTAACTTATCAAATTAATGATCTTTAATTACAAATTAATTAACCCTTAATTAATTAATTAACAACCTTAATTACTTAAGTAATTAATCCTTAATTAATTAATTTAAACTCCCAACTACTAATTAATTAATACTAATTAATTAATTAAATTTATTAATTACCCTTAAATTTCCTTATTAATTAAATGAATCACAAATCCTTAAATCTTAATTAACTTTAAGATAAAAACATTTTTCCTATTAATGACTTAATTATCATTTATAAATGCATTTAAATCCTTTTTACTTTTAAATTACTTTTAGATTTCGTTTCAAATAATTAAAATTTAATTTTAACAAAACTTGAAACGAATATAAAAACCCTTTAAGTCAATTATTAAAGAACACTTATCTTATAAGGAAATCTATAAGAGTAAATTACACTTTAAACATTTAAAGTTGTTTAAACATTTAAAATTTCAATAAAACTTATTTATTTCAAAAACTAGGATACAAATTAAATTTGAATCCATACTTAAAACTTAATTTAAACTCTGTTTAGATCTTGCTTTAGATTTTAAAATTTCATTTCAAAATTTTAAAATTCAACAGGTTTGAAAACCTGTAACCAACTATTGCCCGAGCCCACGCTTCAAAACCCCGAGTCGCTACTCGAGTCTCCTTCTCAAAACCTTGATACCTTCTTCGAGACAAACCCAGACCAAAAATTACTGATACCCAAAAACATAGTCGTGCACATGCATCGACCAACCAGCCTCCTCCGATCAACTACGACGACTTCCTTAAGTCGACGTTCATCCATCCTTACAACCTCATCATCAGAACTCAAAGAACAGCTCGAAATCAAAATCGAGTCTTCAAGCACAAATTGGAACCCAACCCCTAACCTAGAAAACCTCCCGTATCCACTCCTCCGACCACCGGAGTGCCTATCTTTCCAGCAGCACCTTCTCCATTTCCCAAACTTCCAATTCCCTAAATCTGGTGGAACTCGATCCACCAGAGTTGCCGAGACGAACCAAATCCTGATCACCAAAAAATTTAGGTTTAAAAACCAAATCGAACAACCATCGCCGCTACAGTAATCTATACACCATACCGAAAATTTTCTCACATTCTCCATTCATCCATCTACCTTCAGTGATGATCGTGACTTCCCAGATCGCTTGGATCATAATGATCACCCAGAACACAAATTCTGGTCAAACTCAAATTGCTCTCTCCAACCCAATCTAAAAATTATGATTTCTCTTTTTAAAATCATGATTTTGTTTAAGAATTTAGTTTATAAACCCGAATCAACGAATTAGGATATTTCGAAATTTGAACAAAGTTAATGCTTGCCTATTCTTTTTGGTTTCCAGAGTCATTTCAATTTATTTAACTTAATTATAATTTTTTAAACATTAATCTATACTAAAACAATCAACTTTTCTTTGAATCTTTAATCCTAACAAGGACCAGCTCAGGTGATAATGGATTTTAAACAAATCTTGCACCTAGAAAACTAAAACAGTAAAGCACAGAGACAACTGCATGCACACCTGTTAATTCATATATATATATATATATACACAAACAAACTTATTTCCAGATATAATCAAGCAACCAGATTTCATATTTAAGTTAAAAAAAATGATGTTACTCACCAGGCTATGATGTTAGTTGAATGCAAGTTGTCCAGAGCGTATTTCAAATTTATTTTAGCTTAAATAAATTTTAAAACTTTAATCTATGATGAAACAAACAATTTCTGTTTGAAATTTAAATCCTAACAAGAATAGATCAAGGGGTAAAGAATTTTGTTTAAAACCTCGGTTTTAAAAACTAGTGACAGAGATGTCACAGGTGAAACAGGCATGCGTACATTATACATCCAAATATGCACAGAAATTTACTGATATATATGCACACAAACATACTTCTTTAGTAGTTTCACATGCAACCAAATTACCAGTATTTAATTTTCTTTTGGAAGTGTTACTCACCTGTTATGATGTTGAATAGAGAATATGTGACGACCCGCCCTTCTATCCATAGAAAGACGTATCATCAATAAGAAAAGAAAGGGATAGAAATAGAAAAGATGGAAAGAAAGAATAACAACATCAGAATCTCACAGCGGAAACGGAACAAAATATAATACATCACATAACTATTACATGGTTTACATATATCAAAGTTACACAACATCATACAACAAGACAGTCATATATATATATATATATATATATATATATATATATATATATATATATATATATATTTGTCATTACATACATCCCAAAATACAACATACATTAACTAACACAGCAGAACTAGATAGATATATACGTCTGGACTCCTGCTCCAAGCTCCTCCAGAACTCAACAATCCAAAACCTATCACTTAGCTACTCATAAAAATTTGAGTACCCAAGAGTTTATGAAAAACAGAAATAAACTTCTGGTCAGACATGGGTCTGGTGTGAGTAAACGGTTTAAAGTTGTTTAACTTTGAAAACATTTGAAAATAAAGGTATCACGTAAGACTTCCCATACATAAAAACGGGTAAGTTTTTACCTTACGCTGACCAAAACAATTTTATAGGAAATCCAGTGATATTATAATAGTGTCTAGGGTTTTCAAGTATAATACAGAAATAGCTGAAAAGCTTACATCTCACATTCCAATATTGTTGGGCACAATCAAAACGTATGGCGCTTATTGGAGATTGGATTCCATATAATGGCAGGGCTACTGAGGTACCGCCCATCACAGTACGGGGGTTTGATCACTGTACCGAGGATCACTCCCGACCCCGTATAACACAAGGCCGGAACCATTCCTTACTGAACAGTTCCGAACAAGATAACCCCGCGGTTGTAGCTAGCAACCGCACATACAGCCGAATAAAAAGGGACATCTAGACAGGGGTACATCTCGTCCTGCTTGGGTGCTACCCACCTAACGTTGCTGCACCACCCCTGTTTTAGCCATTCCCGGTTGATGAGGCTTGAGGCTACGATTACCTTTATAGGACATATCTCTTAGAATGCTCATCGTCCACCTGACGATGTTCTGAAAGCATTCAATCCATATAAGTTCGTTACGGGTTCCGAAGAAACCGAAGGCATTATCTCGTTACACTCATTTTGGAATCACCCTCAGAGTTAATGACAATAACCCTTGCACTCTGAAAACACCATCTCGATCTTCACTTGGAAATTTACGACCTAACGTTTAATTTGCATCAATGTGGTTTTCGGATAATCATAACTAACACCCGATCCCGGTCTCATCGAAATCCAAACAACATTTTAAAGGTCAAGTTGTTTAACAGTTTTAAACAATTTAATTCAACACTTTGAATTCACATAGCATTTATCACAGATAAATCATAGACAACCATCGTAGATATATTAAGGCATATCACAGAGTATCATAGAATATCACCAAATATATATCACAAAATCAGATATTCTACTTATACAATCATCCATAAGCAAGCATCTTTAATCCTTATTATAATTAATTCAATTTAAATTAATTACTTGAGAATTAATCACTTAATCCTTTTTAATTAATCATCAATTAATTAACTATTCCATTTCAAATCATTTAATTAATTAATTACTTCTTAATCAATTTATTAAATCTTAATTACTTAATTAATTACTTCTTAATTATTAATTAATTAATCATTAATTACCAATTATTTAATCATTAATTCTTAATTTTTAATTAATAAAATTTATTTACCCATTTATAAATCACTAATTACTTAATTAGTGATTTATTAATTCTTAATTAAATTACTTAATTAGTTAACAACTAATCATACATTAATTAACTTTAAGTAGTTCATTTACAATTCTCAATTGCAAATTAACTAAACGCTTAATTATTAACTAACCAATCTTTAATTACAAATTGATACATCCCTAATTACTTAGTTAATTACAATTATTTAATCATTCTTGATCGCTTTCCAAAACAATTGATTAATAATTATTTATCTTAATTAACATTTAAAAATCTTCTTTAAACTTTGAAATCAATTTATTACTAACTTAGAAAGCTTTAATGGTAATTAACTTTAACACTTATCTTAAGTTAACTACTTAATTAAAATATTAATTAAGATTAAAAACATTCTTACGTATTCACTCAATTAATTAAAACTTGAAATAAATTCTTAACTTAAAATAGTTAAACATTAATTACTTCATGAATACTAAAATTTGTTTAACATTATTAACTTTAAATTTTAAGGCTTAACCCCTTTTGAAACAAAACCCGAGAATGCCCCCAGTTTTACTCGAGTAGACACTCGCGTTCCTTTCCATTTTCCCCGAGTCATTCTCTCGTTCCTCACATATGTTTCTTCTTTTTATTTTAAAACTTAAGTTTAAACTTAATAAACTATTTCCAGGCTCGAGAATCCCGCGTTCCAACCTGAAGCAAGCCCTTCAATATCTCGAGTATCAACTCGAGTCGCTCACCACTCAACAACCGCTGACGCATATCTACGCTGTACACGTGCATGGCGTCTCGCCGTCGCTCCGGCGAACCTCACTATCTCCGACAAGTTGCAAAACTCACCTACACTCGAAATCAAAACTCGATTCGATGCCAAAAATTTCAAATAGAAATTTAGCATTTCGTTCGAAAACCTGCACTCGACCTATCCAACAAAATCACTTCGCCCCAGTTGCTCAGACCATCGGAGATGCTCCAACTCCGTCCTCACAATGTCAACACCCCATTCTACATTCCCTTGAGTTTCGAGAAACTCGATCAAACCGAGGAGACGAACTCGTCTCATTTTCTAACCTCAACAAACTCGAGCCTTAAACCCTAAACTGGCCTCGTCCCTTCAATTCGTGCAATAGAAAAATTATTTGACAATTTTCCTGAAATCATCGATGATCAAACCTGCTTCGCGAAAAATTTCAACATCTAATATTGGATCGATCATCAGAAAATGGTTAAAAAGCATATTTTGTTCAAATATGAACTGCTCATAGAATACTAAACTAAAAATTACCATTTTTGTTTTAAAAATATGATTTTGCAATGTGGATTCAAGTTATGAAATTGAATTAGCATTTCATGACATTCGAATTTATCAAAATATTACATGTTTCCCTGTAAAACAAGATTCCAGTGGTGATACCTCACCAACATGTTTTAAACAGCTTTTAAAATCTGTATTTAGGTTTAAAATTCTTGTTTTGTTTGAAAACTCTAAGCTTGACAATGATTAGATGAAAATATTTTGAGTTTGAATAAATATTCAACTCTGTAACAATAAACAGAGAAGACCAACATATTCAATTTTCACAGAGCAACCTATATATAAACACAGAACTATATTCAAAAATAATTCATATACAACATAATATTGTCAATGAATCACCTGTTCAGCTCTTAATTAAACTTAAAACTTTAAATTTTATGTTTACTCACCTAAAAAGATTTCTGAACAGAGAGCAACTTTTATTTTGAAAACCTGTAGTTTTGATCTGCCTTTGAATCCTGTCTGTTTTTGTTGAATTAAATGATGTTTGAGTTTGTAAAATAATGATACTTATTTTCTTTTTTTTGGTTTTGCTTAGTTGTGAACGAGCAGGAACTAGCCTAGATGTATATATAAAGAAAACAGTTTGTACAGGGTAGGCTTTAACTGGTTTAGTTTTCTTCTTTTGTTTTGATCATATATTTTTTCTTTGACTAAACAGGATTTTTTTCTGAAACGAAAAGATTTGTAAATATTTGAAATGACTTTATTTTGTGCTTGATAAGATAGCATTTAATGCAATTGTTTCCTTCTAAGATTACAAACTTATCCTCTTTGATTTTTGTATATAGATATTTTGTTTTATTATATTCTTGCTTGCATAATTCATATACATACATTTTTCTGGTTTTGTCCTTACAAGTTTTAACTTATGTTGCATGCACACCATATTCACTTAATCCTTGTTTTTATTTTTATTTCTATTTTAATTGTCAACATTTAATTTATATTCATATGTTTGATACTTATATTTAATATTGATAGGATTTGATTTTATTTTAAACATTATTATCCATATATATATTTATACCAAATGTTAATAAGGTAGAGCATTCTAATTCAACTATATAAGATAGATTTTATTGTAAATATTTTTAAGAGATTCTATTTTAAAATTTCAAATCAAAGTTTTCTTTTCAAAATACATATGTATATAAATAAATGGCAAATATTCCAAAAATCCTATCTTTTTAAAATGATAAGTTTACATTTTATTTATTTGGATTATTAAAATAATATTGCCAAAATCCCAGGTCGTTACAGAACAAATTCTTAGATTTTAAAAGTTTCTAGCATCTCTCTGCTATAGGCTTTTGAAATTTGAAACTTGAATTGCTTGAAAACTGAGATGATCTGGGCTTCGATTACAGGTTGAAACTTGTCTTGTGATGATTGTTTTGAGTTTGATTTTTCTGCTAGCTTCTTGAATCAGATTTCGTTGTTTCTGGTTTTCCAAATTTGCTTCCATGTTTTTTTTCTTGTGGTTTGTTTTCTTTACAGATTTGTTTTTTCTTTTAAGAAATGAGAAAAATGAAATAGAGGAAAGGGGAGACATATTTGTAGTTTATTTTATGATTTCTAAAATAAAATAAAAAATAAAAAGAAGAATTGACACTTGTATTTACACGAAATGGATTAGGTTAAAATTGTTCAATTACATGCTAATTTACTTAACACTTGCTCACAAATCCCATTTACATGTATAAATCTTTGTACACATGTCTACTTCCATACGTTTATTATAAAATTTTATATTATATTTCCCATTTATCCCTATATATGTATATCTTATGTTTTAATATTATACAAATCTTAAATGTATGCTAAAATATTTGTAAAAATACATGTATTAATGATTTTAATATGCTTTTATATTTTAAATTTTCAAAATAAAACTTCCAAATCACAATATAAAAGGAGATTATTAAACTAATATTGTCAAACTTCAATAATTAAATATCTATCCAGGTATTTATAATTTAGCATTTACTATAGTTCTAATTCATCTGTGATATATATATATATATATAAGAATTTAATTTGTTTCAATTTTTAACAATCGGTATTTTAATGGTTAAAATCAGCATTCCTTATTAATTTACTCAATTAATTATCAATCACAGATATTAAAAATCCGGTTATCATGGGACGTTTGTTTGACGTTGCATTTCTAAAAGATTACATACATTGGTTTCTACAAACATATATCAGTGATGGCGAAGAAGGAAACTTCTCTTAGCTTAACACCCTCCTTGAGACGTACGAGCTCAAGGGTTGTATTTTTATGGAAGGCAATTAGTAGTTAACGGAAATGGCAATGTGACATTCGAAGATGTGATGTGTGCTTTGTGAAAAGGTAATTGTTGCCTCAAGCCTCATCAAATCGGAAATGATCGAAACAGGATTAGATGCGGCAAGGCTAAGTGGGTCATTCCCAATTAGGGTATTGTAACGGTCCGCCTTTTCGCATGCTTTAAATCGACGACAAACCACACACGTCTGACTTAAACCATATAGAAGGACGGATTGTTATGGGGTAAATAAGAAAAAGCAGAGAAGAGAAAAACAAAATAGAATCTTGCGGCGGAACAATAAATTATAATAATCAAATATACAGTTCATGAAGCTGTTTTACAACATATTTGATTATACTTATATAATACATATCAGAATTACACATACCAGAGAAAAATCAATAACAATGCAGCGAAACAGTGAGAATGTAGTGGAATACTATAATAATAACAATAATAATAATAAATCTTCGTCTTCGTCCTCTAGAATACGGTCTTCTAAATCCTGAAATGCTCAGGCCAACCCGAGCGAATTGAAAAGACAAAATACTCGGGTCAGATTTAAAAGATCTTATGTGAGTTAAATCAACAATAAACAATATGAGTGGAACAACGTCAGAGATGTTTACGGGATTTGACTTCTCCTATCCAGTGTCTAACGTAAGTGTAGTGACTTAAGAGATGTTCGGGATTCACATCTCTTAAGGATTTGTTAAACTATTTACTATGTAGTAATATTTCGCTATTATAATAATGTCTATAATAAAATAAACTTACTTTTAAATAGCGTTAAGGAGTGACCCAATATTCCCCTTAACACGTAATAGTCCCAGTAATCCATCCAATATCATAGTCCCTCCTGATCGGGAAGCCACCAGAGGATACCACACGGGCTACGGGAGAAAACCAAACACGTACAAGGCGCGCTAGGGTAGGTGACACGGCACAACTAGGCAATGCCAGGGTAGATATTCCAATTACGCTTCTGTGCCGGTGGTAACGCGTAGCGCGCAGCTACCGGCCACCTCTATCCACACCCCCAAATCAAAAAAATCAAAAGTGGCCACCGAATCAATCCAAAATTCAAAGTATAATATCGAAGGGATGTGTCCGATCAAAGGTGCTAACTCATTAGCCCATCAATCGCTCGGCCACCTTATGCCAACTCACGGGAGTCGGGTCCACGTATTTACCTCAAAGGAAACGCCGCACCATCCTACTTCATTCTGGAATCTCCACCACGTTTACAGTTGTTAAAGTGGTTTTCGGAGTTGGCAGAGAGTATGACAACTTCCGATCCCAGTCTCTTTAACAATCAAACATTATTATAACACCGCGGTCTTTTCAAAATAGTTTATACTTCAAAACCAGGATAATATTTATTTCAAAACCATATAAATACGATATCATTTCAAATTTAAAAACCAAATCAATATGACATCCCTTTTATTTCAAATCAATATAATATCATTTTATTTCAAATATATCCCCATTTCAAAATCATAGCACTTCCAAATTTTATACTTCAAAGCCAAACTTTTGAAATTTTAACACCTTTAAAACATAATGCTATGAAATTCATAACTTCGAAACATTTCAATTTCTATAAACATTTCAATTTCGATATATTTCAAGGCTTCAAATATTCCAAAATTTCAAAACTAAATTTGATAATTCCGATTCAACAATTAAATTTCCTATTATTTAGTTTGAAATATTTTATATAATAAACCCCTTATTATTTAAATAAAACTCAAATTACAAATAACTAGATATTGCCTTCAATTCATTATACTCAAAATAATCATTTAATTCACCTAGACCCAAAAATCAAGTTATAATAATTATACCTTTTAAAATTTTCAATTTAATAAATTTCACATCAACCCTATTGGTTTAATTCTTAAATAAATTCAATTTCATAAAATCTCAAATTTATCTGAATTTCAAATCAAATTTTATTCGAGTAAAATTCTTAAATAATTTAATTCACATCCATTTCATATTTTATCTTCCAAATCTTAATGTATTTAAATCATTATAACCTCTATATAAAATATGATTTAAATACTTAACCATATTTATTTTAATAAATCAAACTCCATTAATTAACTTATTGTCACTAAACAGATTTATACATAGCTTAAATACATGAATTTAACTATATATAAAATATTTTTATATAATATCAAAAGGAATCAATATTATTTAAACCGTATAATTCTATCCAAAACCATAGAAATCATTTTATATATATATATATATATATACATATATATATATAGACCGACGGTGTCTGTATATAATTTTCTATCCTATGGTCAAGTGATACGGATATTTATCATTTCAATCTGCAATTTAAAATAAAAATACGGTTATATATCATTTCAAACCGCAATCCCGAATGAAATGAAGTGCATAACAATTTGCAGTTTGTAACGATATAAAAAACAGCATTCATTCATCCAATATCAATCATCAACCAGTAATCACAATCATCATCCAATTCAATCAATAGCTTCAACATATAACGGATAATAAACAACAGGTATCAACTAGTAGTTTATATTCAATAATAAATTAAATGAAAATTTAACTGGTAATTTATATGATATAAATAATTAAATACCAATTTAATTCAATAAATTCAATTTTAACTGGACTGGTGATAAAAATATACCAATAGCAATAAATAAATTTCTAATCGCATCAGAAATAAATTTAACACACATAAGAAATTTTAGAAATTGTGAGTGGGTTAAAACACTCACCTTTTGAATTTAAATTAAATTTAAATTCAATTTAAACCCAAAATTGAACAGTCTCCAAATCCGTCCAAACTAGCGCCAAAATGTTCGGAATTCCAATACGATCCCAGCGAAGGAAACCGCGCGTGAATTTGACCTCGTATGCGAAAGTTATAGCGATTAGAACAATTGAATTCTAAATTAAAATAAAACAAGATAATAAATAAAAGACATCACCTATGACACGTCATCTCAATCTAATTCACGCAGCTTCTTCCAGATCACGAAAAATGTGCTCGGTTTTCTCCTATAACAGACGTACGTGCAAACGCAAAAACCACCGACCCTAGCCACTGACCCTGACCAACGTTGACCATCGAGCTGCCTACCGCGGCCATGCCAGACTCCCCCTCTCGATCGCCACTCACTGGCATACCTCCCTCCATCACGACGACCACGGCTTCGCGCAAATCTGACCATTAGAGAGCAGCAGCCGTCGCATTTTCCCAAACCCTAGCGAGTTGTTGCGCTCGATCTGACCGTCGAATCGCAGAATGAACACCACCATGCACTCCCAATTGTCCACTTTACAATACCCAGAAATGATTTGACGATCCGACAACGTTCATCGACGCGCGATGAACGTCCATGAATTAAACCTTAATTTCTGGCCAACCAAAAACTCAGAACGTGTAACGATCCCGGTTTAAAGACGAATTTAAATTTGTAATTAAATTAAACTTTTGGGTTAAATTATGGATTTATTTGAGTTTTCAAATTTAATAAGATATATATACTTATTTATTTTAAAAATTTGGATTTGAAACTCAAAATAAATATTTTAAATTGAATTGGATTATAAATAAAATTTTGATTTGGAAATTCAAAATGAATTGGATTTAAAGGTTATACTTTGGAAAAAATAATATATATGTGTATTTTGGAAGAAATCTGTTTTTTTCAATTTAATTAAAGGCTCTACATTATTAATATTTGATATAATATATGCAAATGGATGTAATATAGATACTAATGTTTAAAATAAAATTTATCCTATCAATATTAAATATAAGTGTAAAATATAAGTACAAAATATATGTTATAAATTAAATGTTTGAAAATCAAACTATAAATAGAAATAAAACAAAGAATTATGTTGATAATAAATATATAGGGTAACTCATATGGATACATAAGATTATTTTAGTAAAAATAAAACATAAATATTTAAGTAAACATATGAAGTACATGTATGTTTGTATGTGAGTTGTGTATGCATGCAAGAAGATAGATAAAACATCTATGTACATGTATAACGAAAAGAAACAAAAAAAATATCTATAAAACAAAACTGCATATACAAATCAAATAGGATTATATGTAGACAAAATGGGAACACATGCATTTAATATCCTATCTTCTCAGCACAACATTAAGTTATTTCGAATGATAAGAATAAAAACATTTCAGCCTCCAAACTAAAAAAAATGTTTAGTCAAAGAAAAAAAAAATCTGACCAAAAGAAAAGAAGCTTAACCAGAGAATACCTTCCCTTATGCAAACTGTTCTCTCTATATGTATGTGTTCATCCTATTCTAGTTCGTTCAGTAAAAAATTAAGCAAAACCAGAGAAAAAAAGAAAAGAATCATCTTCATTTTACAAACTCAAAATCATTCAACAAAAAAGCAGAAAGATTTACACGAAACTCAAAACTACAAGTTTTCAAAACACAGAATTGCTCTCTGTTTCAAGTTTTTTAAAGGTGAGCAAACACTTAAACTTATACATTCATCTTTTGGGTTTGCATCTGATGATCTTTGAATGAATGATATAAAGAATGCTTACATGAATATGAACTTCTGTATAGATGTATATGCTTGTGCATGTCTGTACACAAGTAAATGTCTCTGTTCTAAAGTATTACAGGGTTCAATCCTGTTTGAAAATCGAGAACTCACCCTCTGGTCAACTATGGATTTTATTGTTCAAAGGAAATTTGTTATAATTGTCAAGATCTCTTTCCTAAAAATATTTGGAGGCACTAAAGATAAATAGTTTTTCTGGAAAATGTCAAAATACAGTGGAATCTCATTTTTTGTAAAAATGTAATTGATAAAAATTTAAGTTTTGAATGTATGATCTTGTTCACCTTTACGAATCATGATTTTTAAAATAAAAATTGTGATTTTTAGTGCGATTTTGGGTGACAAATCGCGAGATGAACAGATTTGATCATATGGGAAAACTACGGTGGTTGGTGACTTTGTTCGTCTCGTGATTGGAGCTGTAGCTAGCCGAGAGGTCGTAGAGTCTAGGAAAAATACTCGCTAAATATTCAGATCACCGTAATGGGTGATCGGAGTAGAATTAGGGTTTAAGCCCAATGATTTTCAAGATCAAGAAACCTTGTCAGTACCACATCGCCAATGCATCGGAACCCATTGGACCGGGGGGAAGAGCTTCGGGGATCTTTGGGGTAGCTGTGGTTGAAGTGGTGTGACCTTTGGCGTCGTCATGCGGTGGAGTGGATCGAGTTTTGTGATCAAGTTGGGCTTCAGGAAAGAAAAATTGGACTCGAATTCACTCGATTTTGATTTAGGCAAAATTATGTATATTGGGTTGTTCGAATTGATTTGGGTGACCACCGATGATGCTTGGGTGGCTGCGGCGTTGACCGAAGTTGGTCGTGAAGTTCGTGCACGTGTACGTGCTTATGTACGTATCTGGGTTGAAGTGTTGGGGAAGAAGAATGTACAGGAGCTCGAGTTAAAGCGCGTGCGAATATGGGATGGACTCGAAGCATTCGAGTAATCGTCTCAGGGAAAAGAAATTTTGGGCATGAATGGATCGCGAGTAGCACGAAAGAGCCTCAGGAATTTTGTGTGATTATACAAGCATTTTAACATACAAGAAGCTTTAAAGTTATAATGTAAATTTTATTCAGTTTTAAAGGCAATAGAAAGTATACAAAGTTTCAAGCAAATTTTATTCAAAGTTTTAAAGTATAAGAAATCAAATAAATTTCCAAATTAGAATTATTAAATAAGATTTTAAAACAAGTTTTAAGGGTTAAATGTTAAGGCTATATGTTTTAAATTGGTTTGAAAAATAAATTGATTTTGAAATGACATGATGATTATGAATAAATTTCTAAGTATTTTCAAATGGGGTTTAATAATGTTTGAATTAAGAAGGTGATTATGGTAAGCGTATTGAGCTTTAATTAATCAATGTTTTGGTATAAAATAATTTCGAGCATTTAATTTGGATGATGAAATTAAGTAATGAATTAAGATAAAATGATTTATCTTTAATTAATTAAGTTGGATAATTAAAGGAATAATTAATTGATTAACTAATTAAGGTAATTAATTTAAGGTTACTTACTTAATTACTTAAATAATAATTTGTTAATGTGATCAGTTAATGGTAAATCTATTAATGTAATTGATTTAAAAGATAATTACTTTGTGTAATTAAATTAGGGGTATTTAATCACTTAAAGATAAGTGCTTAATAAAATAATTAAGGATAGTTAATTTATGATTAGAGGTTGATTAATCAAGTGATTAAACAATAATTAATTTAAGGATAATTAATTATGGTGATTAATTAAATCAAGGTAAGTAATTAAGAATAAATTTAATAATTAATGGTTAATTAATAAATGATTAAAATTAATCAAAATGATTTGTAATTTATTAATGTTAATTATCCAGGATTAGTACTTCATGAGTAATTAATCTGATTTAAATTAATCAGACAACTAACTGATCTTAGTTTCGAATGTTGGATTCTATTGGATGATTGAATTGTTTGATATCCCTGACTGTGACGCTCTGTTTGATTTGACCTGTGTTTAATGTAATTTATTATCTGTGATATATATTTGTGATCTGTGAATGAAAGATGAGCGTTATAGTTTATACCACTTGTCAAATATATTGCTGTATTTGAATATGTACTGATTGATGATGTTGCACTTTTATTGTGTAAAACCCATGGACCACACGCATACACACACATATATGGATTGTATGTGGAAATCAATTAAGTCATAGATATTTGAATAGTTTTAAAAGTTGAATTTTAAATCCAAATGGTTTTGGAAATGGAATTGTGTTGAATATGAAAAGTTTGTGAAAAGGGATTTTGAGGATAAAGTTATTTTGAATAACTTGATAAAGTTTTGAAATTTAAATAATTTGATTTAAATTTGAATTCAAAATTTGAAATCGAATTCTATGTTTGGAAACTATGGTTTAAAGATGTTGTACAAGTTATATACGAGTTAAACTATTTTAAAGGTATTGTTTTGAGAATTTAAATTTAAGTCAAGGGCTTTAAATTGTATAAATGTAATCAGATTTTTCCAAAATGAAAACTATTTGTTTTCAAAAAATAATAGCTTTCATATAAGGAAAGGATTTCAAATTTGTGTTAAAAGATTTCAAGCGTGAAATGGAATTGAAATAGTTTTGAAAGCTAGGGATTAATCTTTGTGGAAGATAGTTGAACCTTATTTGAAATTAATGGGGTATCTCTTATCTAAAAGATTTGAAAAGAAATTGTTTCGAAACCTATAATGGAATCTTCGTGAAATATTTGTGAAACGTTGTTTTCAAACAAAAGAGGATCTCAAAGACAGATCTTTTGTTTAATATTGTTAATGAATTTTGGTAAAAGATTAGTGAACTTTGTGAAGCGAATCTTTTTGTTTAAAGGATTAAAATGGTAATTTGTTTAACCATTTAAAAGAAAGGTTTTGGGTAATAAGTTGTGACTTAACTGAAATCCCATATCCGTATGTTTTTAAATATTACACTCACTATTCGGTTTAGCTGGGAGAGAACTTTGTGTCATATAACCCATTCCGAATAATGATACGACGTATATGGATAGCATTTGAAGACCGGTGTCGAAGACCGGGTATTTGCAAGAATGATAGGATAACCTATCGATTGTCTCTACACTGAGTAGCTACGGTATAGAGATTCCCTAAGTGATGGGAAGTCCAATCGAGATTGTGGATACCCGGATTGCAAGGGCTTCTTCAAAAGTGCCTTCGGTTCTGTTCGAACCCGGAACAGACTTGTATGGTTGCATGTCTGACACTACACTTTGAGATATTAAATTGATCTCTATCAAATACATTTTTTCTTGGTCGCGGAGAATTTATTCTCTTAGCTTAACACCCTTCTCTGAGACGTACGATCTCAGAGGTTATGTAGTTGATAGTTATCGGTGATATACTCCCAATTTGGTAGTGTGGCATGCTGAGTGCTGCTGTGTATCATTTGTTGATCAAAGCATGGCTTTTGTATAAAGCGTAGCTTTGTGGACGAGACTGCATCAGGATCCCACACCCCAAAAATGGTCGAAACAGGAAAGATGCGGCAAGGTTATGAGGGTCGCTCCCTTCAGGGTTTGTCATTCCCTTTTGGAAAAGGGTCGTATCATGGTATGGAGCCCAGATACTTCACTCGTGTAGATACTGCAGATCTATTAATTTGTGATTACTTTGTGGTTGTTGGATTAGAGGTACCTCAGATAAAGGTCCCAAAGGACCGGAGGATGGCACGATCGTGTAGTAGTTACCTAGTTACAGAGGTAACCCAGCCTTGTGTTGGCAGAGAGCTGGTTAAGCTCTCGGGACGTCCTGCCAGAGACGTACCCATGGACAGTAGGAAGTTCCTTAGCCTAACCATTTGTTGGAAATCCAAACAAAACAATACGCGCTGTGTACGATTTTAGTTGTAGAACCTGCCATTTACTTAAGGTGGTCACCACTGTTTAGATGGTAGCTATAGTAGGCATAGTTCGGAATGTTTATGATGGCTAGGATTAATATTATACTTTCGAAATGGTTTTCTGCACTATGCACTAGTAATAATATCAAAGGATTTTGCGTATCAAGCATTTTTGACTATCATAAGGAGAAATCTCCTCCAATTCTGCGTTTGCATTGTGTGTGTGGCGGGAGGCCTTATGGTAGTTTCATTTTCTAAAAAGCATTGCCAATTTTAATTTTAAAATTCTTGGTTGTTCGTTTTAAAAAATAAACTATTTTGTTTGCTCATACTAGTCCCACGACTGACCTGGAGTTTATTGTTCCCTTCCTAAACTCTGAGTGTCCATAATTTTCTACACGGGCAGTCTAGAGTTGGGTTTTTTTCCAGATAATCGAATAGTAGATGTAGATTTGTTAGCTTTCAGCCTTAGGATTTAACAATCGCATTTGGATCGGGTTGCTTCACTTCATCGTGATTGGGAGTTCGAGCTACTTCTGGATTGGTGCCTTGGAGACGAAGTTGCGGTTCTGGAGTTCTCTCCTGAAGACTGCTTTCTCTATTGGAGATATTGATCCACTGCTGGTGTTATCTTTTCTTTCCGCTGCTATTGTCTTGTATCATATCTCTAATGTATATTGATATCTATTGTATCATTCAGTTGTATCTGGATATTGTATCAAATGTTGTATATGATATATATATATTATTCATTTCTTCCGCTGTGTTGTACTTAATGTGTTATAAGCTCTGGTGAACCAGATTCGACGTTTGGATCTGCGGCATTTGAATATGAGTGTCGTATTCGGTGATGATTTTCGAAGGTCGAGTCAGGGTCGCTACAGATCGGGAAACGGACTGCAAATCTGACTTGCGCTCTTCGAGAGCTTTCCGACGATATATAATTTGATATTGTTTGTGGAGTTTGAATTTTTGCTTTGGATTTGATTTGGAATTTGTATTTGGGAATTAGGGTTTGTAGCCATTGGAAAGAGGAGCAAATAGAATGTACATAAATGAGGAATAGGGGTAGGCTAGGATTTATAATAGGGTATTTATAGATAAAGTTGAAATAGAATGGATCGGATCGATTGGATATACGCGATGAACGATAAAAAGGCCCGAAAAGCCCATTTCGACTCCGGAACGGAATTGGGTTAACCTATATATCAAAATAGATGTTTTTAAATACTTTAAACGTGATGGAATAGGTTTTAGGTCCAAATTCCATCGTACGAAGAAGTTATGCTAAAATCAATTTTTTCCAAATTGATTTCAATTGATTTCAATTTCATTGATTTCTATGAATTTCGAGTCCGTACGATCAAACGACAAAGTTCAAACGCTACGAAACTTGAAATCCTACAATAATTCACCGTTGCGGATCTGATGAAACAGGTTTCGTCAAAATCCGAGTCAGTGGCCAAAATGGCTATTTTTACATTAATTAAATAAATTAATAATTGATAAATTAAATCAAATTTCCAATTTCAATTCTAAAATTGATAATTCTTATCATTTTTATATTTCTAAATCATTCACGCTAATTTAACAAATTTTGATGTCAATTTAAAGTTAATTAATTTATCAATTTCAGTGTTAAAATTTCAATTTCATTATATTCACAAATTTTAATTTGAATTCTCAATAATCCCATTGAATTTACTTTTCATTCTTTTTATTCAATTCATTATTATCCAACGGATGAAATTAACATTGGTTCATGGCTTATTACATTATTATTCTCAAATTTCATCTCAATCTCAATTAACGCAAAAATTAAATATTAAATTTCACTTAATTGCAATAAATCCAATTGTTAAATTTAAGTTAATAAATCTTGATTCCCAATCCTTTTATTAAATCAACCATTAACTTATGGATAACTTTAACGCTACTATATATCCAATTGCCCTAATGGTTTATAGTTATCAGCTAAATTCATATTAACTTGTAATTAATTACGTTTAATTGCAATGGATTTAGATCAAATTTAATAGATTAAATAAATGGGTAAACAATTAATAATTATTATTATTTGCCTAATTTAACCCCATTCCTACTTAATTGTCAATTTACAAATATTATAATTTCTTACTAAACATTGATTTTTATTCAATTACCCTTTAATACGTTTATTACATCAATTTATATAACTTTGAATTCATTCACAATTTACAAATTTCAATCAATTATAACTTTACAATTTATTTCCAATTAATAGGTATTGCACAAATTTAGTTACTTACAACTTGCATCAACCTTATTACATTAATTTACATTCAACTACTATTCAATCTATGTTAATTCATTAATTAATTCAATATTCACGTTTGTTTTCTTACATTTGATTTATAGCCTAGTATAACATTTACATTAATCCTATTTCATTCAATCCATTAATTATAACCTTAAATTAGCATTGGTTATATCTTTATGCATTAATATTTCCCAATTTCATCTCAATTCTTATTTACGTAATATTCAAACATCAAATTTCATTTAATTCCAATTAATCCACTTTATTACATTTATATTAGTAATCTTGGTTCCCATTCTTATTTTATTATCAAACAACAACTGTCATAATTACTCTCTAGCAGTAATCCTATCAACTACAAATTATTACATATTATTTTATCAATTTGCTTTAACCTTATTACCTAAATTTACGTCCAGCTACTATTAAGCAATATTATTTCATTGGTTAATTCAACACTTACTTTTATTTACTCATTTTTTATTTTATAACCAAGGCAACAATTTATACTATTACATTATTGGGATTTCACTTGTAACAACCCTGAATTTTGTGATTGATTTTAATTTTTATTTTGATTATTTTATTTATTATATTTATTAAAATGAATAATTTTTTTATTTTAAGAGTATATTTTCATTTTTGTGTGAATTATAATTTCAAACCTGAATAACTAGAATATTTTCTAGAAAAGTGTATTTTTGGTCAATCTGGTCAAACTTTGACTTTTACATTTAAAATTTAAATATTTTAATTTTTGAATTTTATCCTTTGTTGTTAAAATAAATTTAAATTTAAGAATACTGCTTTTCGTTTCATTGAAATCTGATTTATATTGTGAAAGTTATGCTTTTTACAATATTGGGTGTAAATTGATTTATTTAATTAAATTATCTATTTTAATTTATATAAATAATATTTTTATTTGTCAAATCATGTTCTAATATGTGTTACATGACATTTTAGATATATATTTTATTTTAAAACAATTTAAAAGTGATGTTAAAAAAATTTCAAGATTTGTTGCATTTATTTTCTATTTTTAAAGACTAGTTTCCATTTTTCTGCTATTTTCTTCATTTGATTATATTTAACTAAAAGTTATTTATTTATTTTTATGCATGCATTTTATTTTGTGTTCTTATATTTATTTATAAATATTTTTCAAGTACATAAAAATTTTCCCAATTTTATTCCATTTATTTTCAAATTTTCAAGACTAGTTTGCAATTTTTGCTATTTTTCTTAATTTAATTATATATAATTAATATTTATTTATTTATTTTTGTATATTTACTAAATTCTAATGTTTTTATCTGAATTTATATGCATTTTCATGTTATTTAAAATTGCAAAAGAATTTTTGGTAATTTGAAGAGTTATGTGACTTTTGATTTGCTTGAGGCTTTTTATATTCTTGTCTTTTCATTTAAACCAACACCTTTTCATTATTTGCTACCTTAACTCCTCACTACCTTCAGCCGACCACTTCTCCCTCTCATTTTCACGTGAATTTTTCTTCTCAACCCATCAAAAAAAATTGGCCTCTTCTTTGTGAAAAAGTTTGGTAAAATCTCTTTTCTTTTTCCTTGTTTTATACTTGAATTATTGATTTGCACTTGCTTTCTTCACCATCTTTAGGTTCGGCCTGCCACTCCAGCCACCTTGGCCACCTCCACCACCACCTGAACCTGTCATCACCACCTCCTCTCCAGCTCCTGGCCAGGCCGTGCACCATTCATGTTGAAGATCCACCTTGGAATGCACCAAACTCCAACTGTACAACCATAGCCGATCACCTTAGTTGCCACCACCTCAAACTCCACCTTGGCTGTCACTTACACCACTATCTCCAACCCCTACCTGACCTGACACCACTGACACATCATCCCCAGACCCCACCTGAACCTGGCCGTGCCCATGGTTGCTTTGGCCGAGCCCATATGCTGCATGAATCCATTGTGTGTTGCCTTGTAGTTGTAGTTTCATGTGCATATATCTCTACTCCATTTAATGCATGATAGGCCGGCCCTATTTGGACCCAAACCAGATCCAAACTCTCACCATAGCCGTTTTTTTCTGACCCAAGGCTGAATCATAAGTGTTGAAAGCAAGTGCAAAAGATTTTAGCTTTGTTTCGTGCATTCATTTCTAGCTTTGTTTAATTGAATTTGGGTTGAAAACTTATGTAGATTATTTTGTTTGTTTGAATGTATTCAAGGTGATTAATCTTTGGCTCTCCCAATCTCAAATCTTAATTGTGCTTTTGTGCCTTCGAAGATCTCAGTTTGTGTGTTTCAGTTGTCGTCTCCAGCTTATACCAGTGAGTTATTCTCACCAGACAGTTTTATACTTATATAACTAGTAATTCAATCGCATTTGAATCTATAAATTGCATCACCATGTTACATCTGCTATGTTATGATTATATGATGTTCACCCATGCTTATTTACCTGTTATATCATATATTACTGTTATTTTATACTGTTCTATTATTTATATCAGTTTATCACACTACAAGTTCTCTTTAGATTAGAATCACTATGGGTTGAAATGGTACATACCCGAACGGACTTTAGAATAAGGGAAAATCGTTATGGGCTGAAATGATAGGCCTAAGCCATTTTCAATTATTTCATTTTACTTGGGACAGCGGGTTTGAAATGATAAAACCCAGGTTTTCTTTGTAAATTGAGGGTTGAAATGATATATTACCTGTATCACTTTACTTAGTGTAGAAAATGATATACAGACCCGTGGTCAAAATTTATTCTTCTAAAAAATTTAAAATATTTTAGAAATGTAAATATTATAATATTTTGATTTAAGATTAATTAAAAATGATTTTGTAAAGTATTTTGATTTTTCTGAGAATTTATAAGTGAAATAAATTAATGATAAAATGGAAATTTGAAATATAAGTTATTTTGGAAATTTTGATTTAATTATAAATGGAATTTAAATTAAATATGAAAATATGATAAATTTATGATATTTTGAATTAAATGAATTTAAAATGATTTTATAATATATTAATGGATTTTGAATAAGTTAAAATGTGAAATAAACGAATATTGAGTTGAATTTTGAAATATAACTTAAATTGAAAAATTATGAATTTTGTTTAAAAGTGAATTTTGAAGTTAAGTAAATAAAATGAAAAATAAGTAATATTTTGAAATTTAAACTTAAGTGTTAAGTTATTTAATTATATGAATTGAAATTGAATGTTAGAATTTAATAAGTGAATTATTATTAAATATTGATTTTTGAATGGAAATTTAACTTCATAAAATCATGAATTTAAGGAAAATTAAATGATGGTTATAAAAGTGGAAAATATATGATTTTATAAGTTTGAAATGGTTTAAATAAAAATTTAATGGTTTGTGAAAGTATAGTGAATATTTGGAATTTAATTAACAGCATTTTGAAATGCTATTATTTCTAAAGTAAAGGATATTACAGCATTTGTAAATGCTGTAGTTAATATAAATGAACTAAAGGGCTAAATTGAATTAAAGGCCATTATAGCACTCTGTAAGTGCTATAATTGTTGAATTTACCTAAGGTTTTATTTGAATTAATGTAACCCTATTACAACATTTTGAATGCTGTCTTTTGTTAAACTGAATTGTTTTAAAAGTAACTTTCCGTAGCATTTTTCTAAATGCTGCGAAAGTTGAATTTTCATAGTTTTAATAAATTTAAGTGAATAAATGAGTTTTGAAAGATTAAAATTTTTGAAATTTAATAATTTAGTTATTAAATATAATAACTTCATTTTTATGATTTAAAATGAAATAATTTGTTTTGAAATATAAATTATTTTGAAATGTGTGTTGAAATGGTATTTTAAATAAATGAATGTGGTTTGGAAGATACGATATTTTGATATTCTGAAAAGGATTTTTGAATGATAGTGAATTTTGAAATGATATTTGATTTCGAAGTATAAAATACCATTTTGAAATTTTAACCACGGGATGTACTTATTTATAGTTTAACTGATTCTTAAATGATGGGCGATCCCAAGCATCCTTTAAGTTATTTTGTATTTCTACTACAATTCACTTGAGTTAGTTTACATTATATAAGTATATATGTCCTGACTCGAGTGTTTTGTGTTTTACTTTACGCTCGAGTCAGCCTGAGTATTTACAGCTTAGCTTTGGATTTCTTTCCTGGAGCTAGGAATCGCTGGAGATTCTGCTTGTCTAGTATCTGTTCACTTTCAGTTTCAGTTTTTTCTATTTCGATTCTGGTATTTATAAACTGCTATGTATTTGAGATTTCTATTGTATATGTTTTTTTCAGACTAATATTATGCATTATGTTTTGAGAGTTTGTTATAGTAGCTTCATGAACTACTATGGTATTTTAATTTCCGCTGAGAGTTATTCTGATATTTCTGTATCTGTGATTATGTGATTGTATTTCATTTGCTCCAAATTTATTTACAATGTGGTATTTTGAGTATTTCAAGTCCGACATATGTGGATGCGAATGGCTGAAAATATCGGGTTGTTACATTTGGTATCAGAGCTTTGATTTTTAGGCAAACCATAGCCTACGGAGCAAAAAATCATTAGAGATAGGATAGAAATACACTAAAATGAGTCAAATCAATCTCAAAATCCTTTCTTTGTGAGAGAACGTATTTTCGAAGCATAAAATGATTTCCAAATGATTTTTAAGGGATTTTCAAAGACTATATTAGTATAAAAAATTCTTATTTTGAAACCAAGATTTTCTAAACTTCATTCCTTCTGTATATTCTTATTGATTAGGATTCCTTGAACTTTGGAACGCTCCCACTCATTCTGAAATCCAGTCTTGTACCCTTTTGATCAAGGAGCATTCCATAATTCCACATTAAATGACCTCACTAAAGATCGATGATTTCGCCAATCTTTGAATGATTTGTAAAGGGGTGAACCTCCTTTACAATTGGCATTGATTCACCGGAGATTTATATATCCTCGGTTTACGATGCTATCTATCGCCTGCTCTACCCAGATTCTATCTCTGGCGATCGAAGGTCGATTTGCCTTAGATTTTCGCATTGGATATATTCCTTAAGTCACTGTTGACTGGTTAAGGTCGCCCGCGATTAATATAGGCTTATCTATCTTCTATTGGGAAATTAAATTATCTCATCTTTGTTCGAGCTTATCTTCGAATCAGGATTCTATTTGATTAGAGTTCCTCTAAATTCGAATTTCTGTTTGTTTTGAAATCCATCCTTGAATCATTCTTTGGAAATTTGTGTTTGGTTGTATTTTGAAATTGTGCAAACATCGAAATTATTATTTTGATAAGGATAATCCTATTTTATATATAAAAGTGAAATGTTTCCAATAAGGACTTTTATCTTTAGAAAATGGAAATTTGAAACTTTGAAAAGATTTGAAAATTTGAAAATTTTGAGAACTTGACCTGTATAAAATGATTTATAACTGAAGGGTTTTGACTGTGAATTTCGAGGAATCGATCTCTGGTGTCTTGAAATCGGTTAAGATTTTTGAAAATATATAATAATAATACGATTTAAAGATATTTTCTGAATAAGAAAATATTAAAATGTATTTGAATGAATTCCAATGATTTCTAAGAGATTTCAAGGAAATAAAAGTCCAGAACCCACTTATGTCGCTGGAAAATAATTTCGGTGATGAATGCATGCATCATCTACATTGATTTTCGAGTTTCTGAGTGGGGGAGAGGCCACTCTAGTAGCTTTGCTATGCGAGTGATTTTGTGAAACAAATTTTTATTTCAGATTTTGAAGTATGGTTTGATATTCGAAAGATATATGTACATATATATATTTGAAATGATTTAAAGTAAGCCGGTGTTCAGTCCTCGAGGTTTAGATTTTTTTTTGTTTAACCCTATCTTTTGGAATTGGTTTACTGATTTGTTGGTGATTTCCAACTCTTAGATTGAAAATATGATTTCTTCGACTATTTTGAAGGTTCGAGCACTTCCATATCAAGGTTAACTTTTCAAGGCTAAGTAATTTTGAAAGGTATAAGGTATTTGATAAAGTATAAAGTAATATGATTTATATAAGTTTGAAACTATTTGTTGAGTGAAGTAAATAAGACTATTTTGAACTATACTAGTATGAAATATAGATTTGAAATGTTTTGAATAAGGTATATATATATATAGAATAAAAATCTTTCAATGGTAAATTGGATCTTCATATAGAAATAAATGGTTTGAAGTTTTTAAAAAGGATGGTTTTAAACTTAGTAACCGTTTTAGATATTTTGATGATTGAAATGGTTTGGAAATGATTTAATCTTTATTTTGATAAAGAATGTGAATTTGGAATGGTAATTGATTTTGATGAATGAATATTTGAAGTTTATATTTGTATGAAAGGATATTTAGTTTACTTGTAATTTTAGTTTATTTAAAAATGATGGATTTATGAAATAAATATTTCAAAAACTAAGTAATAACGAAGTAAAATTTGGGATATATGAAATTTTAAAAAAAATTAGTTTTCGAATATGGTATATAAGCTTTGAAATATATTAAGGATTGAATAGTTTATTTTATGGATCAAATCTTTAATTGAAATTTGATTATATTTGAAATGGTTTTGTTGGAAAACTAAATTGAATTGAAACAGATGGTTTGAATTGAAGTAAAGTTGGAAATTTTAGATTTGGGTTTAAATTGAATAAATTTGTGAAATGTAAAGAATAAAAGGAATGTTTTATGATTTCAAATGTATGATTTCGAAAAGTTATGATTTTCAAAGTGTAATGATTTCAAGTATTTTGGTTTCGAAAGATTTATAACTTTGAAAGTATTATGTTTTGAAAGTGAATATATGTTTGAAATGGAAATGAATTTGTTTGACCTAAATTTTGCTGATTTTGAAATTTGGATTATTTTCTAAATCTATTGTTTTAAGAAACTTTGAAACTGAATATATGTAATTATGAAGAAATGATTTGGCGAAATCATATATGATTTTGAAACTGAATTGATATTGAAATGGTTTGAAATTGAGAACCTTGTTTATTTAAATACTTTGATTTGGGAATTATCGAACTTATATAAAATTGATTTGTATAAGTATGAAGTGATTTGAAAACTGTTGATTTGGAAAAGGTACTCAATTTGTAAAGTGAAATCTTATACAATCGAAGTCTATATAAGTGTGATTTAATATACTATGGATTGGAAGTATTTGATTTGAAAATGAAATCTTATATATGATGGACTTTATATAAGTACGATATTTGAAAGTGATTTTGAAAGGTACTATATGATACATATTTTCGAAGTAAAGATATGGAAAGTGCCTTCTGCTTGATATCCGCTTTGTGGCCACATTCTGGATTCACTCTATCGATATTATTCTCTCTCTGATTTAGGTTTTTCGGATATGATACTCAAGTTTCCATCGAATTCTATGGTGATCTCCAAGGTCTTATGTTTACGACTGCAAAGTGTAAATCGCCTGGCTGAGATGGCCTGGGAGTACGGATGTTTCCTGGGGGATCCAGGCGTAAGCACCTGCGATCTATGTAGGTCGTAGTAGTAGCGAAATCCGCTGGCTGAGATAGCTTAAGGGTACGGATGTTCCTGGGGGATCCAGACATAACCATTGTGTATCTGCGGTCTACTAGTCATCATGGCGTAATTCACAGGGCTGAGCTAGCTTACAGATATGGATGTGTCATGGGGGATACAGGCGTAACCATTGTATATCTTCGATCCATGGTTAGACAAATGTTTGGTTTGGTTGATTTGTTCGGATTGTACTTTCCATATCTGTTGTTTTAAAAGGTTTTCCAGTACTTTCACTGGGTGTTGAAATAAGTCTACCAAGTACCTGGAGAATTCTAGCTTTGCGCCTGATCAACGCATAGCCAGAGTCTACAGGAACGAAAGTAAACTTGTTAAGACATCGAGTTATAAAATATTTTGATAAAGTATTATATAGAGGATGTTTTGATCATTTATTTTACTTTTCAAATGACTATTTATCATATTATAAAATGTTTAAAATGTTGTAAATATAAAATTTTAAATTGAAATGTATATGGTTTTAAAATAATGGTCCATCCTTGTGTTCCAACCTGTTGTTCCTTCTAGCTATTCCTACCTTCTTCTTTTTTTGAGGGTCCTTTCTACATCATGGAAAGAGTTGGTTCTTTGGCTTATCATTTAGATTTGCCCGAGAAACTTTCTGGAGTGCAGAATGTATTCCACTCTCACATTTTCTCTAGTATCTTCATAACTCATCTCTTATTGTTCAGCCTTCTACTTTTGATAGTTTGGATATTTAGCCTAATTTGACTGTCGAGAGTAAGCCACTTCGTATGGTCGACAGAGGTACGAAGCAGCTAAGAAGGAAATCTATTAGTCTGGTCTAAGTAATGTGTAAGTACTAATGATCGAGAATGTACCTGGGAAACGGAGGAGCGCGTTCGTGCTTCGAATCCGGAATTGTTTTTTTCAAGTATTGTTTTTTTTCTATCTTATTTTTCCTTATTTTCCTTGTTTGTTCTTTTCGAGGATGAAAAGATTTGAGCAAGGGAGAGTGTAACAACCCTGAATTTTATGATTTATTTTAATTTTAATTTTGATTATTTTATTTTAAAACTTTTTTATTTTTATTAAAATGAATAAAAAAATTTATTTTAAGAGTATATTTTGACTTTTGTGTGAATTATAATTTCAAACCTGAATAAATAGAATATTTTCTAGAAAAGTATATTTTTGGTCAATCTGGTCAAACTTTGACTTTTAAATTTAAAATTTAAATATTTGAATTTTTTAATTTTATCCTTTATTATGAAAATAAATTAAATTTTAATAATACCGCTTTTCGTTTCGCTGAAATCCGATTTATATTGTGAAAGTTATGATTTTTACAATATTGGGCGTAAATTGATTTATTTAATAAAATTATCTATTTTAATTTATATAAATAATATTTTTATTTGTCAAATCATGTTCTAATATGTGTTACATGACATGTTAGATATATATTTTATTTTAAAACATTTTTAAAGTGATGTTAAAAAATTTCCAAAATTTGTTGCATTTATTTTCTATTTTTAAAGCCTAGTTTCCATTTTTCTGCTATTTTCTTCATTTAATTATATTTAACTAAAATTTATTTATTTATTTTTATGCATGAATTTTATTTGTATTCTTATCTTTATTTATAAATATTTTTCAAGTACATAAAAATTTTCCAAAATTTGTTCCATTTATTTTCAAATTTTAAAGACTAGTTTGCAATTTTTGCTATTTTTCTTAATTTAATTACATATAATTAATATTTATTTTTGTTTATTTACTTAATTTTCGTTTTTTATCTGAATTTATATGCATTTTCATGTTATTTAAAATTGCAAGAATTTTTGGTAATTTGAAGAGTTTTGTGACTTTTGATTTGCTTGAGGTTTTTTATATTCTTGTCTTTTCATTTAAACCAACACCTTTTCATTATTTGCTGCCTTAACTCCTCACTTCCTTCAGCCGACCACTTCTCCCTCTCATTTTCACGTGAATTTTTCTTCTTAACCCATCAAAAAAGTTCGGCCTCTTCTTTGTGAAAAAGTTCGGTAAAATCTCGTTCTTTTTCCTTGTTTTATACTAGAATTATAGATTTGCACTTGCTTTCTTCACCATCTTTAGGTTCGGCCTGCCACTCCAGCCACCTTGGCCGCCTCCGCCACCACCTCAATCCGTCATCACCACCTCCTCTCCAACCCCTGGCCAGGTCGTGCAACATTCATGTTGAAGATCCACCTTAGAATGCACCAAACTCCAACTATACAACCATAGCCGATCACCTTAGTCGCCACCACCTCAAACTCCACCTTGGCCGCCACTTACACCACCATCTCCAGCCCCTACCTGACCTGACACTAAAAGAAATGCATATTAAGGATCTTAAGGCTAGGATTAACACTAGAGGGGGGTGAATAGTGTTTATAAAGAATTACTAAATCTTTTTGAGTTTATGTTAATTTAGACACAGATGTATGCAATCTACAGATACAGAGATAATCACAGAAACAGACACAGATGCAGAAATAAAATAAAGGGTACTTTTGGCACAGGTCCTCATTAAGTTTCAAAATTTACGAAAAGTCCTTCAGTAAATTAGGTCCCTGTTTTTTATTCATGATTATTGCAGAGCATGATGCAACTTTTTATAAAAGTTGCTGACATTTCCGCAACTTTTCTATACACTGTGAACATAGTGTATGAAAGTTGCTGAAATATCAGCACTTATTTATAAAAGTTACTGACATTTCAACAACATTTATGTACACTGTAAACACAGTTTATGAAAGTTACTAAAATATCAGCACTTATTTATAAAGTTTATGAAAGTTACTGTAAACACAGTTTATGAAAGTTACTGAAATTTCTGCAATAATTTTTCTTTGTTTCTAGAAAATAGGGACCGGATTTACAATGAAACTTTGACAGGGAAAGTTGCTGAAATATCAGCACTTATTTATAAAAGTTGCTGACATTTCAGCAATAATTTTTCTTCGTTTCCAGAAAACAGGGACCCGCTTTACAATGAAACTTTGACAGGGACCCGCTTTACAATATGAAAGTATGATAGGGATGCCTCCCTAATTTCCACTAAAATAAAAGCAGTAAAGGAAAGAACACACCGGATTTTATATTGGTTCGGAGTTACCCTACATCTAGTCCCGCAACACAAGTACAGATTTCCTTTCAAAAGCAATTGTACAATTACACCCTCAATTTCAAGGCTACGAAGTACACCCTCTAAAATTTCAATCTTCTGGGAAGAGATACTTGATTTCCGAGCCACAAGTTTACCCAATTGATTTACCAAGCCTACAATCACACCTTTTCTCGCTTGATTGATTTTTAAGGCCACAATCACACCTTTTCTCGCTTAATAGATTATAAAGAAGTCTATAACTCTGAATAGCACTGAGAACCTTGTTGAGATAGTGATAGAGAATCAAACTAGAAGTAATCGAGTATGATCCAATATTGATTTCGGCAGAGTAATGGTAAGAGTATGCATTAAGAAATAGGGAAGAAGAAAAGGAGTGAAAAACAAGAAAATTTGATACAAAATTCGTTGAAACTAACCCCTATTTATAGAAGAACAACAGCCATGTCCATTCATGAAGAGTTATGGCGAATAGACACTTCTTTTGAAATTTAAATTTTGAACTCAACTGACACCATGTTGACATGGTCACCATAGGCATGTCGACATCCCAAAGCAATTTTTGATGATTTGATTTTCTTTGAAAATAACCTTTATCTTATATTAAAACTATTTTAAACTTTTCTGATATAATTGACTATAGTTAAAATTCATAAGTAAATATTGAGAATAATATATATATATATATAATTTAACTATAATTTTATATTTAAATCTTAAGTATAAATATTTAAAAGTTAAATATATTATTTTTAAAAATAGTTTAAAATCAGGAGTAATTTTGACTTTGAAATTAAAGATAATTTTGAGGCTAAAATTATTTAAAATCAAGATAGAGGTTTTTGATGCTTTTAAAAGGAAGGTTTTGAAAACATTTTGAAAACAGGATATAATTTTGAAAAATGATTTTGAATAAAAAGTTAGCGGGTACAAAACAATGTTCCACTAGATTTTTCGTAGGTTCCATCCTACTTAGGGTTCCATCCCTTTAACAGGCTCGAAGTGGATTCCATTCCACGAATAAATTGGATTTTAAGATGCCAGTGCTTTTCCATGAGTTTTAACAAAACTTCTAATTAAAGAATAAATTACTTCAATTCTTGAACTCTTGATATTCTTGATACTCATGAGTCTTCAATCTTGATATCTTGAATCTTTATACTGTATAGTCTTCATTCTTGGTACCTGCATGGTTAAAACCTGCATATACATATATCTAAACTTATAATGTTAGTATTCATAGTTTATAATCTATTCTAAGGTTGTTGTCATCAAAACGATCATCTCACGGACTAACCCCGTTTTTGATGATGACAACATTTATTTATAAAATATTACTTCTATCCTAATAACTCCCCCTTAATTTATGCCTAACTAACCTTTTTTATATTTCTCCCATTTTGTCATCAACAAAAACTAACTCTAAACTTTTAGAACTCCAAACTATATAACTCTCCCTAATTCTAATATACTATGTGATTATAATACTAGTGTTATCATAAATAATCAACACTTAGATCTAATAATAAATCTAATCCTAAACTACTAACTATCTTAAGTATATAATAAACGTATAGTTATATGTACATATAAGGACACAATTAATTTATTAATCATATAGTTGAATGTACATTTTTCGTTGTAAACGTTTGAAGGAATAAACAACAATGGTAAAGAAAGAGAAGAAACTAATGTGTGTTTTTAAACATAGGAGATCTATGAATCGAACAGTTTGGATAGTGGAAATAGAAATTTCCACGTTGTTCGACTAGATTCTCATTCTTTTCAAAATACACTTCTTCAACACACACGACTTGGTCATCATCCTCGTGTGCGCTTCTTCCGTGGGTACTTCCTCTTCTCCTTCTTCTTCGCTGGCCTCTTGATTGAGTGAAGAATCTTCATCAATCAAGATAGGGTTGGCTTGATTATCCATTATAAATTTTGCAAATTCCTAAGAATTTTGCCTGGCTTTTCTTGTTCCTTTTCCATATGGAGTTGGATCACTTGAATTTCAGTCATCATTTGAAGTGTATCCTTCAGAGAGTCCTCTATTTTAGTCGTACGAGCGAGAGTAGTACGTTGAAATGGACCAGACGTAAGAGAGGGGAACGAAAAGGTTGATTTATGTTCGATTTAGAAGAGGAGGCCATTGATTATTTGATTTCAGAGAGAAGAACAAAAAGATAACAGAAATGATGAGTAGAATTTCGAAAATGTGAAGAATACACAACCAATTATTTTGAATTTTGGTGGGAAAAGAATTTAAAAAAAACGTTGCATGTCGACATGGGTATATGGGGGATGTCGACATGGTCCTTTTTATTTTTACTATTTGATTTATTTTAATGTTAATTATTAATTATACTTGTTTTTTATATTTTATATTTCAGTTATAGAACAAATACCTAATTCCGTTCTAAATTTAGTAAATATTGATTCATTTAAGGGTTTTGTTAAGATATTAGCAATTTGATTCTCAGAATTGATATAATCGAGAGTAACTACTTCCATACTTATATTATCTCTGAGAAAATGATGTGTGATATCAATATGTTTAGTTCGAGCATGTTGAGTAGTATTTTTGGATAAATTTATCGCACTTGTATTGTCACAATAAATCGGTGATTTTGAAAATTTTAAGCCAAAATCTTTTAAAATTTGTTGCGTATATATTACTTGAGAACAAGCCAAAGCAGCAGAAATATACTCTGCTTCAGTTGTTGATGAAGAAACTGTGTTTTGCTTTTTACTAAGCCAAGAAACCAGAGAATGCCCCAAAAAGTGACAAGTCCCACTTGTACTTTTTCGGTCTGATTTACAACCAGCATAGTCAGCATCACAGTAAGATATTAAGTCAAAAGAATCATTTTTAGGGTAAAATAAACCATAATCAGATGTGTGTTTAACATATCTTATGATTCGTTTTACGGCTTTTAAGTGGGTCTCTTTAGCTTGGGATTGATATCTGGCACAGAGACGAACACTATGCATGATATCAGGTCTACTGGCAGTAATATAGAGTAGTGATCCAATTATTCCTCTATATAATTTTTGATCTACATCCTTCGAGAGATCTTCTTTACTAAGGTACTCATTGGTTGCCATAGGAGTGGGTTTTCCACTCGCAATAGTCAAACCAAATTTACTAATTAGGTCTTTAGCATATTTTTCTTGACTGATAAAGATACCATTATCTAATTGTTTTATTTGTAATCCTAAAAAAGAAATTTAATTCACCCATATGACTCATCTCAAACTCTTTTGTCATTATTTCAGAAAATTCTTTATTCATTTCAAAATTAGTTGATCCAAAAATGATATCATCTACGTAAACTTGTACTAGTTGAATATCATTTTCATGTCTTTTAATAAAAAGAGTATTATCTACTTTACCAATTTCAAAATTAGATTGCAATAAATAAGATCTTAGTCTATCATACCAGGCTCTAGGAGCTTGTTTTAGACCATATAAAGCTTTCTTAAATTTGTAAACATGATTTGGTAATTTATCATTTTCAAAGAGTGGTGGTTGTTCAACATATACTTCTTCTTTTACAAATCCATTTAAAAAGGCACTTTTAACATCCATTTGAAATAATTTGAAATTATTATGATTTGCGAAAGCAAGTAGAATCCTAATGGCTTCCAATATTGCTACGGGAGCAAAGGTTTCATCAAAATCTATTCCTTCTTCTTGACAATAACCTTGAGCGACTATTCGAGCTTTATTTCTAACTACCTCTCCTTGTTCATTCATTTTATTTTTATAAACCCATTTAGTTCCAATTATAGTTTTATTTTCAGGTATAGGAACGAGTTCTCAAATATCATTTCTAATAAATTGATTTAATTCTTCTTGCATAGCCAAAATCCATGAATCATCAGTTGATGCTTCTTTTGGATTTTTGGGTTCAATAGTTGATATAAAAGCTACATTACTCATTTGACTTAGCTGATTTCTAGTTTTCACAAAAGATTGCATATCTCCCAGTATATTTTCTATAGGATGATCTTTTAAAAGTTTTGTCCTTTTATTAGGATGATTAATTTCATTATTAGTTGCAAGTGATTCTTGATTTTGAGTGATTAAATCCTCTTCATCATTTTGTTCTTTCAAAATATTTGAAATTTTCATCAAATGAAACATGCATTGTTTCTTCAATGGTGTTAGTTTTTAAATTAAACACTCTGTATGCTTTACTTCTATTGGAGTATCCGATAAAGATTCCTTTGTCGGATTTAGGATCAAATTTATCTAAATTATCTTTTGTATTTGAAATAAAGCATTTACTTCCAAAAATTCTGAAATAAGATACCTTAGGTTTCTTTGAATAAAGAAGTTCGTAAGATGTCTTATCAGTTAGTGGTCTAATTAAAATTCTATTTAAAATATAACAGGCGGTAGCAACTGTTTCTGCCCAAAAATTATTTGGTAAATTACTATCTGAAAGCATAGTTCTCGCACACTCTTGAATCGTCCTATTTTTACGTTCAACTACTCCATTTTGTTGTGGAGTTCTCGAAAATTAAAAATTGTGAGTTATTCCCTTTTTATTGCAGAATTCCTCAAACTTTTCATCTTCAAATTCACCACCGTGATCACTTCGAATAGTTATAATTTTTAGAGAAAATTGATTTTGAATTCTTTTTGAAAAGGTCTTAAAACATTCAAAAGTATCACTTTTATGTTTCAAAAATATTGTCCATGTAAATCTAGAATAATCATCTACAATTACAAAAACATATTTATTATGATTTATTGACAAAATTTGAGATGGATCAAATAAATCAAGATGAAGTAATTCAAGATGTTTCGAAATTGAAATCATATCTTTTAATTTAAAAGAACTTTTTCTAAGTTTTCCTAATTGACATGCATCAATTAAACTACCTAATTTAAATTCATTTTAGGGAGACCTTTTACTAGATCATGTTTTGACAATCTAGATAAGAGTTTGAAATTCAAATGCCCAAATCTCTTATGCAAAATGCAAGGGTCGCTTTTATTTGCCAACAGACATAGGTTATCATTTGAAACTTTCATACTAAGAATATAAATATTCTTTTTCCTGAATCCCTCAAATATTATGGTTGAATTATTATCTTCGATGTAACATTTATCTTTTTCAAATTTAATTTTATATCCTTTATTGCAGAGTTGACTTATACTTGGCAGATTATGTTTTAGATTCTTGACTAGCAAAACATAAGCAATGGTAGGAGTTTCAAAATTACCGACTTTCCCGATGCCAAAAACATATCCTTTTGAATTGTCTCCAAAGTTAACCAGTCCTCCGTCTTTGTATATAATATCATTCAGTATTTCTGGATTGACAGTCATGTGTTTAGAACACCCACTATCAAGTATCCATTTGTCCATTCTGAGCTGCACAATTTGTCCATTGTGGATTGATTCCTCAACAGCCATAAAGCATGATTCCTGCACATCAAACAATTTTGATAGATAACTTGAATTTGAATATTGATTATATGCAGACTCATGAAACAATGATGATTTGAATATTTCTCAACTAGTATTAACAAATATAGCCATTTTAAAAAAAAATTCAAAAATTAGATTATGAAAGTTTGAATACCTTGCTCTGATACCAATTGAAAGAAATGCGGATTACGGATCTTAAGGCTAGGATTAACACTAAAGGGGGGGTGAATAGTGTTTATAAAGAATTACTAAATCTTTTTGAGTTTATGTTAATTTAGACATAGATTTGTGCAATCTACATATATAGGATAATCAAAAAAACAAACACAGATGCAGAAATAAAATAAAAGCAGTAAAGGAAAGAACACGCCGGATTTTATACTGGTTCGAAGTTACCCTACATCCATTCCCGCAACACAAGTACAGATTTCCTTTCAAAAGCAATTGTACAATTACACCCTTGATTTCAAGGCTACGAAGTACACCCTCTACAATTTCAATCCTCTGGGTAGAGATACTTGATTTCCGGGCCACAAGTTTACCCAATTGATTTACCAAGGCTACAATCACACCTTTTCTCGCTTAATTGGTTTTCAAGACCACAATCACACCTTTTCTCGCTTAATAGATTACAAAGAAGACTATAACTCTGAATAGCACAGAGACTCTTGTTGAGATAGTGATAGAGAATCAAACTAGAAGTAGTCGAGTATGATTCAATATTGATTTCGGCAGAGTAATGGTAAGAGTATGTATTAAGAAATGTGGAAGAAGAAGAGGAGTGAAAAACCAGAAAATCTGATATAAAATTCGTTGAAACTAACCCATATTTATAGAAGAACAACAGCCATGTCCATTCATGAAGAGTTATGGCGAATAGGCACTTCTTTTGAAATTTAAATTTTGAGCTCAACTGACACCATGTCGACATGGTCACCATAGGCATGTCGACATTCCAAAGCAATTTTTGATGATTTCATTTTCTTTGAAAATAACCTTTATCTTATATTAAAACTATTTTAAACTTTTCTAATATACTTGACTATGGTTAAAATTCATAAGCAAATATAGAGAATAATATATATATAATTTAACTATAATTTTATATTTAAATCTTAAGTATAAATATTTAAAAATTAAATATATTATTTTAAAAGATAGTTTAAAATCAGGAGTAATTTTGACTTTGAAATTAATGATAATTTTGAGGCTAAAATTATTTAAAATCAGGATAGAGGTTTCTGATGCTTTTAAAATGAAGGTTTTGAAAACATTTTGAAAACATGATATAATTTTGAAAAATGATTTTGAATAAAAAGTTAGCGGATACAAAACAATGTCCCACTAGATTTTTCGTAGGTTCCATCCTACTTAGGGTTCCATCCCTTTAACAGGCTCGAAGTGGATTCCATTCCACGAATAAATTGGATTTTAAGATGCCAGTGCTTTTCTATGAGTTTTAACAAAATTTCTAATTAAAGAATAAATTACTTCAATTCTTGAACTCTTGATATTCTTGATACTCATGAGTCTTCAGTCTTGGTATCTTGAATCTCTATACTATACAGTCTTCATTCTTGGTACCTACATGGTTAAAACCTGCATATACATATATCTAAACTTATAATGTTAGTATTTATATTTTATAATCTATTCAAAGGTTATTGTGACGACCCTGAATCGACCTTCGAAAATCGGCACCGAATACGACACTCGTATTCAAATGCCGCAGATCCAAACGTCGAATCTGGTTCGCCGAAGCTTATAACACATTAAGTATAACAACACAGCGGAAGAAAAAGAATAATATATTTCATATACAGCATTTGATACAACATCTGATACAATATGATACAATAGACGATACAATAGATACTATTATACATCAGAGATATGATACAAGATAACAGCAGCAGAAAAGAAAAGATAACACAGCAGCGGAACAAAAATCTCTAATATGGTCTTCAAGAAAGAACTCCAGCATCGGTAATCTCCATCTCCAAATCACCAATCCAGCAGATAGCTCGAACTCCCAATAACGATGCACAAAGATAAGCAAATGCAGCTGTGGTCCAAAACTGAACCAACTCCAGAAATCTACTAAGAATCTGACTATCTAAAAACCCAACTCTAGAACTGCCCGTGTGGGAAATAGTGGGCACCCAGAGTTTAGGAAAGGAACAACAAACTCCAGGTCAGTCGTGGGACTGGTATGAGCAAACAAAAACATTTGGTCTACTAAAACAGATAGAGAAATTTAAACTTGAAATCCGCAATGTTTTTTTTTTGAAAAATGAAACTACCATAAGGCCTCCCGGCACACACACAATGCAAACGCACACATGGGGGAGATTTCTCCTTATGATAGTCAAACATGCTTACTACGAGAAAAATCCTTTGATATTATTACTAGTGCATAGTGGAAAATCTTTCGAAAGTATAATATAAATCCTAGCCAGCATAGGTACCATGATACTATGCCTACTATAGCTGCCATGTTAAATGGCAGGTTCTACAACTAAAACCGTACAAGGCACGTATTGGATGAATGGATTTCCAACAAATGGTCAGGCTAAGGAACTTCCTACTGCCACATGGGATCGCCTCTGGCGGGACGTCCCGAGAACTAACGTTACGGTTAGATCTCTGCCAACACAAGGCCGGGTTACCTCTGTAACTAGGTAACTACTACACGAATATGCCATCCCCCGGTCCTTTGGGACCTTTATCCGAGGCGCCTCAAAGCAACAACCACACAGTAAATGAGATTGGAGCAACCACATGAGTAAGTATCTGGGCTCCATACCATGATACCACCCTTTACCAGAAGGGAATGACATACCCTAAAGGGAGCGACCCTCATAACCTTGCCGCATGTTTCCTGTTTCGACCATTTCCGGGGTGTGAGGTCCTGATGCAGTCTCGTCCACAAAGCTACGCTTTGGCACAAAGCCATGCTTTGGGTCAACAGATGACCAAAGCAATGATCACAAAGATAAATGATCAAACAAATGATCATATCACAAATGATCAACCAATGATCATCACACAGCAGCACTCAGCATGCCACATTACCAAATTGGGAATATCACTGATAAATATCAACTACATAACCTCTGAGCTCGTACGTCTCAGAGAAGGGTGTTAAGCTAAGAGAATAAATTCTCCGCCACCAAGCAGAAATGTATTTGATAGAGATCAGTTAACATCTCAAAGTGTAATGTCGGACATACAACCATACAAGTCTGTTCCGGGTTCGAACAGAACCGAAGGCACTTCCGAAGAAGCCCTTGCAAATCCGGGTATCCACAATCCCGATCGGACTTCCCATCACTAAGGGAATCTCTATACCGTAGCTACTCGGTGCAGAGAAAATCGATAGGTTATCCTAACGTTCTCGAAGACACCCGGTCTTCAACACCGGTCTTCAAATGCAATCCATAACGTCGTATCACTATTCGGAATGGGCTATATGACACGAAGGTCCTCTCCCGGCTAAACCGAATAGTAAGCGCCATATTTTAAAACATATGGATTTGGGATTTCAGTTAAGTCACAACTTAAAAATCCAAACTTTTCTTTTAAATGGTTAACAAATTACCATTTTAAAATCTTCAAACAAAAAGATTTATTTCACAAAGATCTATTCATAGATTTCAAAACAATTCCCATTTCAATTGGATTAACCCAATTAAATCCTTAAATTAAAGATTTATAGCTTTCAAACTCATTTCCAAAGATTTATCTATAACTTGGAAAACACTTTTCCTTTTAGACTTGAAAATCCTTTTAACACAACTTGGAAGTCCATTTCTTATGGGAAAGCAAATCTAATTTATACAAGTTGAAATCTTGAGTTGAATTTAAATTCCAAAACGTCACCTTTAAAATGGTTTAAAAACCCATATAAGCCCATTTATATGTTGAATAACCCTTTTTAAACCCTAGTTCCCAAATCATAGAATTCAATCCCAAATATTGAGTTCAAATTTAAATCAAATTATTTAAATTTCAAAACTCAATTAAGTTATTCAAAATAACTATTTTCAAAAGCTTCAATTCTAATTCCAAAACTATTTTGGATTCAAAAATACAATTTTAAATATATTTCAAAAATCTGTGACGTAACCCATTTCCTCATGCAATCCATATTGTGTGCGTATAAGTGTGGTCCAGGGGTTTAACACAATAGTGCACAACATTTATCATCACAGATTCAATCAAATTGATAAGCGATATAGTCCATAACGCTTATCTTTATTCATAGAGTCATTGATAAACTGAATTTATCAATTACAAAGATTCACTATTACGATTCGATGTGGGTTTCGGATAACCAATTGGAATCCGACTCCCTGTCGCATCGAAATTCAAATGTCGTTTTATGGGTCAAGGGTTTTTCATATTCATACGACAGTATAATCATCACAAATATAGCAGCTCAGCACAAAGCATCACATAACATCACATCACATACCAAATATATCAATCCATCACAAAGCATTCCATAATAATCAAACATCCTAAGTTAAGATGAATAAATTTGTGTGGTTTTAAATTTATCCACCACATAATTACTTTCATTAGAAATCTTTAATCAATGATTAATTATCATTAATTACAATTGATTAAGTCTTAATCACCTTCATTAATTAATTAATTAATTTTTCTTTAAATTAATTAACCTTCAAACATTTGATTAATAAATCTTTAATCAATAATTAATTAAAGTTAATTATTAAATTAATTATCCTTAATTTAAACTTAATTACATTATTAATATTCATTTATCATTAGTTAATAACTTAATTAATGATCTTAATTTTAAATTGATTAATCACTAATCAATTATTAATTCCAAATTTAATTAATTAATTAAATTAATTAATCTTAATTACCTTATTAATCAATTTTAAAACATAATTCTTAATCAAATGTCCAAAATAAAACATAACTTAATTATGTTTAAAACAATTTAATTCATAACTAAGTACTTTTGAAATTACCTTAAATCTCAATTTAAATTCATGTTTAAAACTTATCAAAGTTTTAAATAATTTAAAACCTTTTAAATTGCAAATCAACAAATGCTATGAAATTTTTTTAAAGTTAAAGTCATTTCCAAACTTTCAATAATTTAAATTTCCATTTTAATTTGAAACTTCAAATTTAAGCCTTCTTAAAATTTAAACCTGAAATTCAAATTTACTTTTGGATTTCCAGATTTCAAGTTAACTTCAACTCTATTCATGTTTCTATAATCTTATTATCAAAAAGTTTAAACTATCTTATCAACATAATATAGTTAATAAAGTTAACTTTTTAAATTTAAGTTTCTGTTTTAAAAACTGGAATTTAAATTCAATTGAAATTTTAAACTTACATTTAAATTTGAACCTAAATTTTTCTCAAAACCATAACTACAGATTTAAAAAGGTTTAAACCTAGTTTTGCAGGAAACAGAAAACAGGTTTCAATTCAAACCTGGAATTTAAATTCAAATTAGTAGTTCAAACTTAAATTAAATTTTTAAACCTAAACCTTATTTAAAATCTATAATTACAGATTTTTAAATTTTGACAAAACAGATTTTAAAAAGGTTTAAAACCCAAATTTTTATAAAACAAAAACTCAGTTTACAGTGTAAACTGTAACTACAGGCTATCCCGAGAAACAAAACTTTTATTTCGGGTTTTCTTCTCATTTACTCCGAGTTTAAAAACCATTTGCTTCGAGTTTCCTTTGTTCCCAATCTTCCAAACTGTCACCAAGTACACGCGTGCACCGTGCACCGTGCTCTGACCATCGCCGGTCAACCACGGCAGCTTCCTCTCCTCGACAACCATCACCACACCCATCCACGATCATCAGATCATCACTACGGCCTCTAAATCCAAATTAAGGCTTCAACCCATACCTGGAACGATGACAAGCATCACCAAGTAAACCTGTCAACGCCTCGTCTATGCTCCCCCGACCACCAGAGTTGCTGAAACTCCGTCCAAGCCATCGCCTACGTTCCTGCTTCCAGCCACTTAAGTTTGGTTGAACTCGATCAACCAGAGAAATCGCGACATCCCAAATCACGCAGCCTAGTTAAATTAGGGTTCTGGACTTCAAATCGAAATCACAACTTCAAAAACGAAATGCAATCCAATCTGGTATTTTTCCCTTTATCTATGATAACTCCCCTTCATCCAGGACCAAATTCGACACCTCAAACCATTTGTGGCAAACGAGATACCCCAAAATACATAATACTGTCAAAACAGAATTGCTCTTGAAATATAGCATTAAAAATCGTAATTTTGCTTTGAAAAATCATAATTTTGTATGAAGATTAGATTTATAACCCTGAAACTCCAAATTATTATACTTGGGATTTCACTAATTACTGATTGATCATTGGTTTATATATATTCCAGAGGTGTTTATATATTATTTTGACTTATATAAAATTTTAAAATGAAGTTTTAATTTAAACAAACAAGTTTTGTTTGAATCTTAATCTTAAACTAATCAAAGGGTTTATGAATTTAAATTAACCTTGCAACTGAGAGGTATATAGAGGAACCATACATGGACAGGTACACAGCAGAAACACATTCATTTCAAATTTTACAAGCATGTAACCCAATATCAACAAGCAAGCATCACAAAGCAATTCACAAGTTCATAGATATCAGATTCAAAGGGAAGATTTTCAAGTTTGCTCACCTGGAATATATTGACAGAGAACAGGAATCTGGTGATGACCCCTTTTTTTTTCCTTTTGCTCTTGAACTTTTAATTTTTGTTTTTCTTTAATTCCCAGAGTTAAAACTGCAAGTTGTAAGAAGAAACTTGCTTATTTTACTATTGTATTTATTTGTTTATTTCACAATAACAACCAATCTTGATTTCACTTACAATTTGACTTTCTTGTTGTATAACAGAGGCTTTTAATTTTCCTTCTGCAATTAGAAACAGAAAACAAACTTTGCCTCGAACTTGATTCTCCTGGAAACAATTTACTGAACATTATTATTTAAATCTTGTTTTATTTGCTGATTAGCAACTTCAAACTAAAATATTTCAAAGGAATTTTACCTGCCTTTATTAATTTTCCACAGTGCTTGCACTGTTCTGCCAAAAAAAACTGCAGCACTATATTTTTTTATAAATCTGCATTTTATTGAATTTGTTTATGTCAAGCCTTTATTTTTGAAACCATAAATTCATTAAACTATGAAGTTAAAAGCTTACCTGAGAAATGCAAACAAAGCTTGAAGATTGTTTTTATCTTAATATTCCCAGGTTTCATTTTTTTTTCTTCCAGATTTCTTTTCCTGTTTTCCAAATCTGTTTTGCTTGATTAAGTTGAGATGCTCTGATTCTTGTTGAGTTGCTTCTAGCTTTTGTTTTGGAATCTTCTTGAATCCCATATTTTGCTTTTGATTTGCATGCAGAACCAATTTCCAGATTGCAGAATTTGGAAATCTAGTTCATAATGTCTTTCAGATTTTTATAAATTTTGTTTCTTTGGTGTTTGGACTTTGAAATGCTAGATCTTTGATACCTTTGTATTGTTGTAGTTTGAGGTATTCAAATCCTTTTCACTGTTTCTTTTCAGATTTGATGAGACTAAATAAATTCGAAATGGAAGTTGAAAGATTTTCTGAAATTTTTAAATTGAATATTTTAATTAAGCAATGAATGTGGAATGCCATTTGTTAGAATGAAATCATGAGCTTAGATTTTGTAAATTCTTCTACTCCACCCTCACATGTTGATATTATGAAGCAAAAAGAATTTTATAAATTTTATATTTATAACTTATACACTTTTAAAAATAATGTATATCTTTATTCTTTTGAATGTATACATACATGTTCAATGTTGAAAGAATTTAACTAACATATATATTACATCTTAATAACTTTTTTTTTTTAAAAAAAATGCTACTTACTTTTAAAAACATCTATTTTTAATAAAATTTAAATTTTCAATCTCAACTTGAAATATAAACTCATGTATATGTACTTACATTAAATTTTTGTTCAACATGTTTATACACTTATTTAAAATTTATATTAACACAATTTACATTCATACATTTTTTTTATTTTGTTTATTTTGTACAACTTCATAAAAAGAAAAGAATGGATTCAAACACTTTGATTTCATATTAACAATTGTTATATTTATTTATATAAGAGAATTAAAATCTTAAAATAAAATATAATTTATTTATTTTTTTTGAAATTTGTTACATCTACCAAATATATTTAATATTTTAGAAAACAACTATCATTCTCTTTTTATTAATCTCAGGCTTTTAATTTCCATTATATTTTTAATACATTCTATTTTGAAGTTCAATACTTGTTTTATAAATCACTTATTCTTAAATTTCTAATATAAATTTCTATTTAAAATCAAAATTATTTATTTATTCTAGAAAATTTTCTAATTAAATCACAATTTATTTCCAAAAATTAATTTCATTGCCCAATTAAACTTAATGAATTTTTAGGAATGTTACAGATTTCCCCCCTTAAGAAATTTCGTCCCCGAAATTTGCTAGGGAGACAACAAAGAGTAGGATGAAAGATAGAGAAATATCTTTCCAAATCAAAATGAATATTAATTCTGTATTTGGCTTACCAAATCAGAATATCAACAATATGAGAACAAACTCATATAATATTACACAAGTTATTTGGATACACCGGTCTACGAATATGCAAGGGCATTGATTAGTTCAAAGAGATAACTAATCGTTCGTAGAACATATCGGATACCAGAGAATGGATAGATGGATTCAATCTTTTACAACTTCTCAAACTCTAGGTATGGATTCCAACTTTGGTTTTGACTGTTATCGTTTTATCAATGCAATTCAAATTTATCCTTACATTTATTAACCAATTTACTTAATTTAAAATTTCCAATTTATTTAATGTTTTCAATTTCAAATTCATTAGAGTTTAGATCAAAAAGCTGATAAGAAACCGACGAAGATACGAATTAAGGATTTCCTACAACGATTCGTAAGGCCACCATCGCACCGAAACATCTTTCTGGAGCTTTTACGAAGATATCGAAAGAATTTAGAATCGAATCAAAGGAGATTGAGAAGAAAATTGTTTCCACTGTTGCAGGGTATTGACCATTTGTAGTGGTACTCCCCTGTCCCCTATCTCGTCCTCTTCTCGCACTCATACTCACTATCAGTGGATAGTAAGAGAATTTACTGAGGCATTCGAACGGATATCTTAAGGATACTCATTCTAGGGTATACTTCACCCTATCTCTAATGAGTTAATGTGTTATACTCCTGAGCTAAAGTTTTAACCATTAGCTCTGATACCAAATGTGACGACCCTGAATCGACCTTCGAAAATCGGCACCGAATACGACACTCGTATTCAAATGCCACAGATCCAAACGTCGAATCTGGTTCGCCGGAGCTTATAACACATTAAGTATAACAACACAGCGGAAGAAAAAGAATAATATATTTCATATACAGCATTTGATACAACATCTGATACAATATGATACAACAGACGATACAATAGATACTATTATACATCAGAGATATGATACAAGATAACAGCAGCAGAAAAGAAAAGATAACACAGCAGCGGAACAAAAATCTCTAATATGGTCTTCAAGAAAGAACTCCAGCATCGGTAATCTCCATCTCCAAATCACCAATCCAGCAGATAGCTCGAACTCCCAATAACGATGCACAAAGATAAGCAAATGCAGCTGTGGTCCAAAACTGAACCAACTCCAGAAATCTACTAAGAATCTGACTATCTAAAAACCCAACTCTAGAACTGCCCGTGTGGGAAATAGTGGGCACCCAGAGTTTAGGAAAGGAACAATAAACTCCAGGTCAGTCGTGGGACTGGTATGAGCAAACAAAAACATTTGGTCTACTAAAACAGATAGAGAAATTTAAATTTGAAATCCGCAATGTTTTTTTTTGAAAAATGAAACTACCATAAGGCCTCCCGGCACACACACAATGCAAACGCACACATGGGGGAGATTTCTCCTTATGATAGTCAAACATGCTTACTACGAGAAAAATCCTTTGATATTATTACTAGTGCATAGTGGAAAATCTTTCGAAAGTATAATATAAATCCTAGCCAACATAGGTACCATGATACTATGCCTACTATAGCTGCCATGTTAAATGGCAGGTTCTACAACTAAAACCGTACAAGGCACGTATTGGATGAATGGATTTCCAACAAATGGTCAGGCTAAGGAACTTCCTACTGCCACATGGGATCGCCTCTGGCGGGACGTCCCGAGAACTAACGTTACGGTTAGATCTCTGCCAACACAAGGCCGGGTTACCTCTGTAACTAGGTAACTACTACACGAATATGCCATCCCCCGGTCCTTTGGGACCTTTATCCGAGGCGCCTCAAAGCAGCAACCACACAGTAAATGAGATTGGAGCAACCACATGAGTAAGTATCTGGGCTCCATACCATGATACCACCCTTTACCAGAAGGGAATGACATACCCTAAAGGGAGCGACCCTCATAACCTTGCCGCATGTTTCCTGTTTCGACCATTTCCGGGGTGTGAGGTCCTGATGCAGTCTCGTCCACAAAGCTACGCTTTGGCACAAAGCCATGCTTTGGGTCAACAGATGACCAAAGCAATGATCACAAAGATAAATGATCAAACAAATGATCATATCACAAATGATCAACCAATGATCATCACACAGCAGCACTCAGCATGCCACATTACCAAATTGGGAATATCACTGATAAATATCAACTACATAACCTCTGAGCTCGTACGTCTCAGAGAAGGGTGTTAAGCTAAGAGAATAAATTCTCCGCCACCAAGCAGAAATGTATTTGATAGAGATCAGTTAACATCTCAAAGTGTAATGTCGGACATACAACCATACAAGTCTGTTCCGGGTTCGAACAGAACCGAAGGCACTTCCGAAGAAGCCCTTGCAAATCCGGGTATCCACAATCCCGATCGGACTTCCCATCACTAAGGGAATCTCTATACCGTAGCTACTCGGTGCAGAGAAAATCGATAGGTTATCCTAACGTTCTCGAAGACACCCGGTCTTCAACACCGGTCTTCAAATGCAATCCATAACGTCGTATCACTATTCGGAATGGGCTATATGACACGAAGGTCCTCTCCCGGCTAAACCGAATAGTAAGCGCCATATTTTAAAACATATGGATTTGGGATTTCAGTTAAGTCACAACTTAAAAATCCAAACTTTTCTTTTAAATGGTTAACAAATTACCATTTTAAAATCTTCAAACAAAAAGATTTATTTCACAAAGATCTATTCATAGATTTCAAAACAATTCCCATTTCAATTGGATTAACCCAATTAAATCCTTAAATTAAAGATTTATAGCTTTCAAACTCATTTCCAAAGATTTATCTATAACTTGGAAAACACTTTTCCTTTTAGACTTGAAAATCCTTTTAACACAACTTGGAAGTCCATTTCTTATGGGAAAGAAAATCTAATTTATACAAGTTGAAATCTTGAGTTGAATTTAAATTCCAAAACGTCACCTTTAAAATGGTTTAAAAACCCATATAAGCCCATTTATATGTTGAATAACCCTTTTTAAACCCTAGTTCCCAAATCATAGAATTCAATCCCAAATATTGAGTTCAAATTTAAATCAAATTATTTAAATTTCAAAACTCAATTAAGTTATTCAAAATAACTATTTTCAAAAGCTTCAATTCTAATTCCAAAACTATTTTGGATTCAAAAATACAATTTTAAATATATTTCAAAAATCTGTGACGTAACCCATTTCCTCGTGCAATCCATATTGTGTGTGTATAAGTGTGGTCCAGGGGTTTAACACAATAGTGCACAACATTTATCATCACAGATTCAATCAAATTGATAAGCGATATAGTCCATAACGCTTATCTTTATTCATAGAGTCATTGATAAAATGAATTTATCAATTACAAAGATTCACTATTACGATTCGATGTGGGTTTCGGATAACCAATTGGAATCCGACTCCCTGTCGCATCGAAATTCAAATGTCGTTTTATGGGTCAAGGGTTTTTCATATTCATACGACAGTATAATCATCACAAATATAGCAGCTCAGCACAAAGCATCACATAACATCACATCACATACCAAATATATCAATCCATCACAAAGCATTCCATAATAATCAAACATCTTAAGTTAAGATGAATAAATTTGTGTGGTTTTAAATTTATCCACCACATAATTACTTTCATTAGAAATCTTTAATCAATGATTAATTATCATTAATTACAATTGATTAAGTCTTAATCACCTTCATTAATTAATTAATTAATTTTTCTTTAAATTAATTAACCTTCAAACATTTGATTAATAAATCTTTAATCAATAATTAATTAAAGTTAATTATTAAATTAATTATCCTTAATTTAAACTTAATTACATTATTAATATTCATTTATCATTAGTTAATAACTTAATTAATGATCTTAATTTTAAATTGATTAATCACTAATCAATTATTAATTCCAAATTTAATTAATTAATTAAATTAATTAATCTTAATTACCTTATTAATCAATTTTAAAACATAATTCTTAATCAAATGTCCAAAATAAAACATAACTTAATTATGTTTAAAACAATTTAATTCATAACTAAGTACTTTTGAAATTACCTTAAATCTCAATTTAAATTCATGTTTAAAACTTATCAAAGTTTTAAATAATTTAAAACCTTTTAAATTGCAAATCAACAAATGCTATGAAATTTTTTTAAAGTTAAAGTCATTTCCAAACTTTCAATAATTTAAATTTCCATTTTAATTTGAAACTTCAAATTTAAGCCTTCTTAAAATTTAAACCTGAAATTCAAATTTACTTTTGGATTTCCAGATTTCAAGTTAACTTCAACTCTATTCATGTTTTTATAATCTTATTATCAAAAAGTTTAAACTATCTTATCAACATAATATAGTTAATAAAGTTAACTTTTTAAATTTAAGTTTCTGTTTTAAAAACTGGAATTTAAATTCAATTGAAATTTTAAACTTACATTTAAATTTGAACCTAAATTTTTCTCAAAACCATAACTACAGATTTAAAAAGGTTTAAACCTAGTTTTGCAGGAAACAGAAAACAGGTTTCAATTCAAACCTGGAATTTAAATTCAAATTAGTAGTTCAAACTTAAATTAAATTTTTAAACCTAAACCTTATTTAAAATCTATAATTACAGATTTTTAAATTTTGACAAAACAGATTTTAAAAAGGTTTAAAACCCAAATTTTTATAAAACAAAAACTCAGTTTACAGTGTAAACAGTAACTACAGGCTATCCCGAGAAACAAAACTTTTATTTCGGGTTTTCTTCTCATTTACTCCGAGTTTAAAAACCATTTGCTTCGAGTTTCCTTTGTTCCCAATCTTCCAAACTGTCACCAAGTACACGCGTGCACCGTGCACCGTGCTCTGACCATCGCCGATCAACCACGGCAGCTTCCTCTCCTCGACAACCATCACCACACCCATCCACGATCATCAGATCATCACTACGGCCTCTAAATCCAAATTGAGGCTTCAACCCATACCTGGAACGATGACAAGCATCACCAAGTAAACCTGTCAACGCCTCGTCTATGCTCCCCCGACCACCAGAGTTGCTGAAACTCCGTCCAAGCCATCGCCTACGTTCCTGCTTCCAGCCACTTAAGTTTGGTTGAACTCGATCAACCAGAGAAATCGCGACATCCCAAATCACGCAGCCTAGTTAAATTAGGGTTCTGGACTTCAAATCGAAATCACAACTTCAAAAACGAAATGCAATCCAATCTGGTATTTTTCCCTTTATCTATGATAACTCCCCTTCATCCAGGACCAAATTCGACACCTCAAACCATTTGTGGCAAACGAGATACCCCAAAATACATAATACTGTCAAAACAGAATTGCTCTTGAAATATAGCATTAAAAATCGTAATTTTGCTTTGAAAAATCATAATTTTGTATGAAGATTAGATTTATAACCCTGAAACTCCAAATTATTATACTTGGGATTTCACTAATTACTGATTGATCATTGGTTTATATATATTCCAGAGGTGTTTATATATTATTTTGACTTATATAAAATTTTAAAATGAAGTTTTAATTTAAACAAACAAGTTTTGTTTGAATCTTAATCTTAAACTAATCAAAGGGTTTATGAATTTAAATTAACCTTGCAACTGAGAGGTATATAGAGGAACCATACATGGACAGGTACACAGCAGAAACACATTCATTTCAAATTTTACAAGCATGTAACCCAATATCAACAAGCAAGCATCACAAAGCAATTCACAAGTTCATAGATATCAGATTCAAAGGGAAGATTTTCAAGTTTGCTCACCTGGAATATATTGACAGAGAACAGGAATCTGGTGATGACCCCTTTTTTTTTCCTTTTGCTCTTGAACTTTTAATTTTTGTTTTTCTTTAATTCCCAGAGTTAAAACTGCAAGTTGTAAGAAGAAACTTGCTTATTTTACTATTGTATTTATTTGTTTATTTCACAATAACAACCAATCTTGATTTCACTTACAATTTGACTTTCTTGTTGTATAACAGAGGCTTTTAATTTTCCTTCTGCAATTAGAAACAGAAAACAAACTTTGCCTTGAACTTGATTCTCCTGGAAACAATTTATTGAACATTATTATTTAAATCTTGTTTTATTTGCTGATTAGCAACTTCAAACTAAAATATTTCAAAGGAATTTTACCTGCCTTTATTAATTTTCCACAGTGCTTGCACTGTTCTGCCAAAAAAAACTGCAGCACTATATTTTTTTATAAATCTGCATTTTATTGAATTTGTTTATGTCAAGCCTTTATTTTTGAAACCATAAATTCATTAAACTATGAAGTTAAAAGCTTACCTGAGAAATGCAAACAAAGCTTGAAGATTGTTTTTATTTTATATTCCCAGGTTTCATTTTTTTTTCTTCCAGATTTCTTTTCCTGTTTTCCAAATCTGTTTTGCTTGATTAAGTTGAGATGCTCTGATTCTTGTTGAGTTGCTTTTAGCTTTTGTTTTTTAATCTTCTTGAATCCCAGATTTTGCTTTTGATTTGCATGCAGAACCAATTTCCAGATTGCAGAATTTGGAAATCTAGTTCATAATGTCTTTCAGATTTTTATAAATTTTGTTTCTTTGGTGTTTGGACTTTGAAATGCTAGATCTTTGATACCTTTGTATTGTTGTAGTTTGAGGTATTCAAATCCTTTTCACTGTTTCTTTTCAGATTTGATGAGACTAAATAAATTCGAAATGGAAGTTGAAAGATTTTCTGAAATTTTTAAATTGAATATTTTAATTAAGCAATGAATGTGGAATGCCATTTGTTAGAATGAAATCATGAGCTTAGATTTTGTTAATTCTTCTACTCCACCCTCACATGTTGATATTATGAAGCAAAAAGAATTTTATAAATTTTATATTTATAACTTATACACTTTTAAAAATAATGTATATCTTTATTCTTTTGAATGTATACATACATGTTCAATGTTGAAAGAATTTAACTAACATATATATTACATCTTAATAACTTTTTTTTTAAAAAAAAATGCTACTTACTTTTAAAAACATCTATTTTTAATAAAATTTAAATTTTCAATCTCAACTTGAAATATAAACTCATGTATATGTACTTACATTAAATTTTTGTTCAACATGTTTATACACTTATTTAAAATTTATATTAACACAATTTACATTCATACATTTTTTTTATTTTGTTTATTTTGTACAACTTCATAAAAAGAAAAGAATGGATTCAAACACTTTGATTTCATATTAACAATTGTTATATTTATTTATATAAGAGAATTAAAATCTTAAAATAAAATATATTTTTTTTTTTTTGAAATTTGTTACATCTACCAAATATATTTAATATTTTAGAAAACAACTATCATTCTCTTTTTATTAATCTCAGGCTTTTAATTTCCATTATATTTTTAATACATTCTATTTTGAAGTTCAATACTTGTTTTATAAATCACTTATTCTTAAATTTCTAATATAAATTTCTATTTAAAATCAAAATTATTTATTTATTCTAGAAAATTTTCTAATTAAATCACAATTTATTTCCAAAAATTAATTTCATTGCCCAATTAAACTTAATGAATTTTTAGGAATGTTACAGTTATTGTCATCAAAACCATCATCTTACGGACTAACAGACACCACTGACACATCATCCCCTGACCCCACCTGAACCTGGCTATGCCTATGGTTGCTTTGGCCGGGCCCATATATTGCATGAATCCATTGTGTGTTGCCTTGTAGTTGTAGTTTCATGTGCAAATATATCTACTCCATTTAATACATGATAGGCCGACCCCATTTGGACCCAAACCAGATCCAAACTCTCACCATAGCTGTGTATTTCTGACCCAAGGCTGAAGCACAAGTGTTGAAAGCAAGTGCAAAAGATTTTAGCTTTGTTTCATGCATTCATTTATAGCTTTGTTTAATTGAATTTGGGTTAAAAACTTATGTAGATTGTTTTGTTTGTTTGAATGTATTCAAGGTGATTAATCTTTGGCTCTCCCAATATCAAATCTTATTCGTTCTTTTGTGCCTTCGAAGATCTCAGTTTGTGTGTTTCAGTTGTCGCCTCCTGCTTATACCAATGAGTTATTCTCACCAGACAATTTTATACTTATATAACTAGTAAATCGATCACATTTGAATCTGTAAATTGCATCACCATGTTATATCTGCTATGTTATGGTCACATGATGTTCACCCAAGCTTATTTACCTGTTATATCATAATTATTGTTATTTTATGTTGTTCTGTTATTTATATCTGTTTATCACACTGCAAGTTCCCTTTAGATTAGAATCACTATAGGTTGAAATGATACATACCCGAACGGACTTTAGAATAAGGGAAAATCGTTATGGGCTGAAATGATAGGCCTGAACGATTTTCAATTATTTCATTTTACTTGGGACTACGGGTTTGAAATGATAAAACCCGGGTTTTCTTTGTAAATTACGGGTTGAAATGATATATTACCCGTATCACTTTATGTAACAACCCGATATATTCAACCATTCGCAATCCGCACATGTCGGACTTGAATTGCTCAAAATACCGTGTTGTAAATAAAATTTGGCAAATCTCAGAATATACAGTAAATAAATAGTCACAGATCATAGACACTGAGTAAATAATAATGCAGCGAAAGTAAAAGGGATAGTAGTTCATGAAGCTACTATATAATAATAAGATACATAAGAGTTAAACAAAAAATACAACAGAAGAGTAACAAGATACATAGGGTACAAATCAGAATAGATCACTGAAATCACTGAATACTGAAAGCAGAATATATGGCTGGATCTTCAAGAAAAGCTCCAACTCCGAAGGTGAGTCTTGAATGCCGAATCATTCAATCTGACTCGAGCGTAAAGCAAAACACAAAACACTCGAGTCAGGACATAAATACTTATAAACTGTAAATCAACTCAAGTGAATAGTAACAAAATGCATCAGTAACATAAAGGATGCTTGGGATCGCCTATCCTCTAAGGATCCGTCAAACTATTTACTAGGTAGTAATATTGCGCTATTATAATAATGTCTACGGTAAAATAAACTTACTTTAAAATAGTGTTTCGGGCTTACGCATATCACCCTTCACACATAATAGTCCCAGTAGTACATCCAATATCATGATATCTCCAGATCGGGAAATTGTCAAAGGATACCACACGGGCTACGGGAGAAAAACAAACTCGTAGTAAAGGCTCGGTATGGTAGGTGGCACGACACACAAGGCAATGCTAGGGTAGATATACCAATTACGCACACGGGCTGGTGGTAATGCAGCAGCCACATACGCCCACCTTGGAACACACTCCCATATTAAAATGGGAGGATGGCCATCTAATCAATCACAAGTAAAAGTATAGTATCAAAGGAATGTGTCCGACCAGAGGAGCTACCCCGTTTGGCCCAAGATCGCTCCTGTTTTAGCCACCTTATACCAACTCACGGGAGTTAGGTCCACGTCATATACCTCAAGAACGTCGCCACCATCCTACTTCATTCTGGAAACGCCATTGCGTACACAGTTGTTAAAGTGGTTTTCGGGGTAGGCAGAGAGTAGACAACATCCGATCCCGGTCTCTTTAACAACCAAACGTTATTATAACACCGTGGTCATTTAAAAAATCATAATACTTCAAAAAATCAAATCATTTCATTTCAAAACTATATTTCTTTCTAGATAGTTTATACTTCGAAACCAAAACCATTTTTACTTCAAAATTATATTCAAATCAAAATAGTTTGTACTTCGAGACCAAAACCATTTTTACTTCAAAACTATATTCAAATCAAAATAGTTTATACTTCGAAACCAAAATCATTTTTACTTCAAAACAATATTCAAATCAAAATAGTTTGTACTTCGAAACCAAAACCATTTTTACTTCAAAACTATATTCAAATCAAAATAGTTTGTACTTCGAAACCAAAACCATTTTTACTTCAAAACTATATTCAAATCAAAATAGTTTATACTTCGAAACCAAAACCATTTTTACTTCAAAACCATGTCCAAGTCAATACGATATCATTTCCATTTCAAACATATATTCACCTTTCAAAAATTATAATACTTCAAAGTTATAACTTTTCAAAACCAAAATACTTGAAATCATTACACTTTGAAAATGATAACATTTTGAAATCATACATTTAAAATCATGGAACATTCCTTTAATCCTTTACATTTTAAAAATTTATTCAATTAAACCAAAATTTCAAATTTCCAATTTAATTCAAATCAAACGATCAGTTTCAATTAGATTTCCCAACAACCATTTCAAATCATATCAATTTCAAACATAGATTTGATCGGCAAATTAAACTATTCAATTTTTAATCTATTTCAAAGCTTTAATATCCCGCATTTCAAAACTAAATTTAGAATTTCATATATTCATATGTCAAATCTAATTTCATTATTATTTAGTTTTGAAATATTCATTTCATAAATCCAATATTATTTAAATAAACTTAAATTACAATTAAATCAAATATCCTTTCATACAAATATAAACTTCAAATATTCATTTATCAAAAATCAGATATCATTCAAATTCATATTCTTTCTCAAAATAAAGATCAAATCATTTCCAAACCATTTAAATCATCAAAATATCATATCCTTTCAAAACCTCATTATCAAATCATTATTTGAATTCAATTTCAAATATTCAAATTTAAATATCATTTCAAAAATCAACTATGTCATTTATTTATTATTTCAAATATCATTATATAATACATTTCAAAAGTCCACTCAAAAATTCATTTATCTTATTTCATTTCATTCAATTTAACGTATAACCAAGTAAACCTTATTTAAATTCAAATTCAATTTAAATTCTTAAAAATTCAAATTTAAATATTAAATATATGTTCAAACTTCTTAATTTTCACAAATAATCAATTCCAAAAGTTAAATCATTTAACACTTTAAAATATGACTCAAATAGTGTTAAAATCTATAATATTTCAAACATTGTCAAATTTTAGCAACGATGGCATTTATAAAGTGCTATCGTAGCTTATAGTTTCCAAAATAGTTAGTTCAAGAATAATGGCATTTGTAAAATGCTGTAATAGATATTTAGTTATTTCAAACATAGTTAAGTTCAAAACAACAGCATTTTAAAGTGCCATCATAAACTACAGCATTTTAGAAATGCTATTAATAAAATTTCAGATTTTATTATAACTTTTCAAAACAAATAAAACTACAAATTTTTTATTTAAATTTATAAATCATAATTCTAGACTTCAAAATTTCACGTTTAAATATGTTTAACATATGATTGATCGCAACAAAATTTTACAATTAAATATACAATTAAAACTCACTTTCATTTGTTAAGTCAAAATTCACTGTTTATTAACTTATAAATTTAATAAAAATTAACATTTTACTTCAAATATCATTTCAAAACTTTAAATTAAATTTCCATTATTTACTTACATTTTTAAAATAAAATTTAAAGTCAAAAATTCACATTTACTTCAAATTTACATATTTATATTCACAAATTCAAAACTTAATATTTAACTTTCTTAAAACCATAAAATATATATTTTTAAATCAAAATTCATACTTATAAAATACATATCTTAATAAAAATCATTTTAAAAATAGACCGCGGGTTCTGTATATAATTTTCTAACTTAGGTCAAGTGATACAGATATATATCATTTCAATCCGCAATTTACAAGAAAATCCGGGTTCTATCATTTCAAACCCGCAATCCCAAGTAAATAAAAATAAATAAAAATCACTCAGGCCTATCATTTCAGCCCATAACAATTTTTCTTTATTTAAAGTCCGCTCGGGTATGTATCATTTCAACCCATAGTGATTCTATTCTAATAGGGAACTTGCAGCGAATATATGCATAAACAATATAAACAATGTCAATGTCACAATATAATGTCATATGTCAGATGTTAGGTGATAATTAACAGTTTTAACATGGTAATAATATGGCATAGCATATCATATGATCATGATTAACTTGCATAAACATTTTATATCACTAAACACTTGCCATCAATTCAATAATTCATAAGTAAATATGTCAGAGTGAGAAAGACTCACCTTTTACAAAGCTAGAGACCAAAACAGCACACAAGCACGATTCCAAGGGCACGACAAGCACGATTTGGCATGACTTGCACGATATTTGATTCGAATGAGTGGAGAGAGCCAAGATATCATCTTGTAAACAACCCAAAACAAGACAATATAAACATAACATTCAACACAAACTAACATTGAAACAAATTGAAAAGTAAAAGCAACAAAGACAAGATATGATTAGACCTTGCCTTAGCCACTCAAATTCTTGGTCTAGGGACTCTTTAGCTCGGCCATGATGTGATATAGCTCAGGTTTGGGTCAGGTATGGCACGGCAACAAGTGGACATGAAGGTGTAGTGGATAACATGAAGCATGCACAAGGACAAGGCTATATAGTGGAGTTTTGGTGACATTCTTGGCTCGGTCATGGGCAAGTAGTGGCTCGGCCATACTTTTACAGGTCTGGATGGAGGTCATGTGGAAGACATAGGTGATGTAGATGATGGTGGTGGTGGCTAAAGGGGTAGCCAAAGTGATAGGTGAAGGGTAAGTGAAGAACTAGCCCGGCTAGGCAATGTTTGGAAGGGTTTTTGTGCAATTTTATGGTGCTTACTTCAATGGATGTGCATGGTTTGGTCATGGTCAGTGGAGGAGGAGTGTTTGCTGCTGTAGATGGTGGAGGTGATGGAGGATCTGATGGTGGAGAGTAGTGGCCGAGCGAGCTAGGTGGAAAAGGAAGGCAAAATCATGTGAAAAGAGGAAAAAAAGATAAAGAAGAAGCCATTTTTTTTTCAATTTCTCTTTGCCGTGAGTTTTGAGAAGGGAGAATAAAATTTCTCATGTGAATATGGAAGGAAAATACATGGCAATGCATAAGAGAGTGGACAGTCAAAGCTGAAATGAAGAGGCGATAGCAAATGAAACGACAAGTACATGAAAAGCCACTAGAAAATGAAAGGACTTTGACTCTTTGATTTCCAATTTCTTTTAAATTAAAATAAACTAAATACTATTCAGAGAATGAAATACTGAAGAAAAAAATGAAAAAGAAAATAAATAAATAATTTAGGAAAAATATAAAATAAATAAGAAAATAGCATAATAATTGAAACTAGAAATAAAAATTGTAAACAAAGTACAATAAACATTTGAAAATTTTAACAACCCTTTTAAAATGTTTTTAAAAATAAAATCTATACATAAAATGTCATACAACACATATATACACAAGATATGATAAACAAAAATATTATTTATAAAAATTAAAATAAACAATTTTATTAAATAAAATAATTTATACCCAATGTTGTAAAAAGCATAACTTTCACAATATAAATCGGATTTCAACGAAACGAAAAGCGATATTCTTAAAATTCAATCTGTTTTCATAATAAAAGATAAAATTCAAAATTTTAAATTTTAAATTTAAAAGTCAAAGTCTGACCATATTGACCAAAATCCACATTTTTGGAAAATATTCAATTTATTCATGTTTGGAATTATAATTCTCATAAAAGTCAAAATATATCTATTTAAAATAAAAAAATTTATTCATTTTAATAAATAAAATAAAGTTTTTAAATCAGAAAATTCAATTAAAATAATTAAAATAATCACAAAATACAGGTTGTTACACTTTACCTGGTGTAGAAAATGATATATAGACCCGTGGTTAAAATATATTTTTCTAAAAATTTTAAAATATTTTAGAAATGTAAATATTATAATATTTTGATTTATACTTAATTAAAAATGATTTTGTAAAGTATTTTGATTTTTTTGAGAATTTATAAGTGAAATAAATTAATGATAAAGTGGAAATTTGAAATATAAGTTATTTTGGAAATTTTGATTTAATTATAAATGGAATTTAAATTAAATATGAAAATATGATAAATTTATGATGTTTTCAATTAAATGAATTTAAAATGATTTTATAATACATTAATGGATTTTGAATAAGTTAAAATGTGAAATAAATGAATATTGAGTTGAATTTTGAAATATAACTTAAATTGAAAAGTTGTGAATTTTGTTTAAAAGTGAATTTTGAAGTTAAGTAAATAAAACGAAAAATAAGTTATATTTTGAAATTTAAACTTAAGTGTTAAGCTAAGAATTTAATTATATGAATTGAAATTGAATGTTGGAATTTAATAAGTGAATTATTATTAAATACTGATTTTTGAATGGAAATTTAACTTCATAAAATCATGAATTTAAGGAAAATTAAATGATTGTTATAAAAGTGGAAAATATATGATTTTATAAGTTTGAAATGGTTTAAATAAAAATTTAATGGTTTGTGAAAGTATAGTGAATATTTGGAATTTGATTAACAGCATTTTGAAATGCTATTATTTCTAAAGTAAAGGATATTACAGCATTTGTAAATGATGTATTTAATATAAACGAACTAAAGGGCTAAATTGAATTAAAGGCTATTATAGCACTTTGTAAGTGCTATAATTGTTGAATTTAACTAAGGTTTTATTTGAATCAATGTAACCCTATTACAGCATTTTGGATGCTGCCTTTTGTTAAATTGAATTGTTTTAAAAGTAACTTTCCGTAGCATTTTTCTAAATGCTGCGAAAGTTGAATTTTCATAGTTTTAATAAATTTAAGTGAATAAATGAGTTTTGAAAGAAAATTTAATAATTTAATTTTTAGATATAATAACTTCATTTTCACGATTTAAAATGAAGTAATTTGTTTTGAGATATAAAATATTTTGAAATGTGTGTTGAAATGGTATTTTAAATAAATGAATGTGTTATGGAATATACGATACTTTGATATTTTGAAAAGGATTTTTGAATGATAGTGAATTTCAAAATGATATTTGATTTCGAAGTATAAAATACCATTTTAGAATTTTAACCATGGGATGTATTTAATTTATAGTTTAACTGATTCTTAAAGGATGGGCGATCCCGAGCATCCTTTAAGTTATTGTGTATTTCTACTACAGTTCACTTGAGTTGGTTTACATTATATAAGTATATATGTCCTGACTCGAGTGTTTTGTGTTTTACTTTACGCTCGGGTCAGCCTGAGTATTTACAGCTTAGCTTTGGATTTCTTTCCTAGAGCTTGGAATCGCTGGAGATTCTGCTTGTCTAGTATCTGTTCCCTTTCAGTTTTAGTTTTTTTTATTTCGATTCTTGTATTTATAAACTACTATGTATTTGAGATTTCTATTGTATATGTTTTTTCAGACTGATATTATGTATTATGTTTTGAGAGTTTGTAATAGTAGCTTCATGAACTACTATGGTATTTTAATTTCCGCTGCGAGTTATTTTGGTATTTCTGTGTCTGTGATTCTGTGATAGTATTTCATTTGCTCCAAATTTATTTACAATGCGGTATTTTGAGCAATTCAAGTCCGACATGTGTGAATTGGAATGGCTGAGAATATCGGGTTGTTACATCACTTCAATTGTCAACAATTAGTTTTAATAACCGTTGCTACGATTCATTCTTAACATTTACTAATTATAAAATTTTATTTCTTTCTAAATTTAGGTCAAAAAATCTTATTAATTTAACAAATTTAGTTATTGAAAATTTACGGGTCATTACACTCTCCCTCACTCAAAACTTTTCGTCCTCGAAAAGGAAAAGAAGAGAAAACAAAGAATTAAATAAACAATACATTTATTCAAAAATATCAATTTTATAACAAACAAACTAAAATATACCACTTTTGTAACTATCAATTCTTTTATACTTAAATTTAATAAAGTTTGGAAAACACTTCTTAAAATTTTCTATGTCCAAAATTTATGGAAAATTTTGGCAGAGTCTCCTTTGTACAGAGAGGCTCGGGGAAAATATAATATCAGATAATATACAACATATTTTCCAAAATAATATATCCCAACATGGGAAAAAGGATATAATAATGCTATAAAACCGTAATCCGAAAACGTACCTATTAGTTGGGCAAACAACGCTTAAGTTATGAAACCAAAAGCAGTAGCAATTGCTTCCATACCCTGTATTTCACTTATAAAATCCAAAACGAGTTAGTACTAATTATATAAAAATGAAATATTTAGGCTGTTTCACCTACTAACAAACAATTCAATACAAACAATCATCGATAGCAACAAAGCATACAACCATCACATAAAATCAACACAAATCAATCATTCATTCATATCAACAAAACAAATAGTTGTTCGGGTTCAAACTTTAAATTGCACAGAATGGAAAATAAACTACTTAGTGCACCATTTACTCAACAGTCTTAGATGAAGCTAAATAGATTATTCATACATCCAAACAATATTAAAGTATCCTTACCAAAACAACCATAAACCAAACAAACAACGATTTCAAACAACAGATTAAGTTTATTCTTATCAATTCCATTCATATATTTGTTGTTAGATTTCTTTTTCATTCATATAATGGTCTATCTTTTATTTCACATTCGTTCCTTGCAAAATTTCCGTTTTTATTATATTACATTCATTCATTTCTCAATTTCATTTATTTTCATTCATTTATCCATAATATTCAGATTTTAATTCAATTTCTTTGCATATTAGTTCATTTACTTAAGTTTATAATCTTATACTTACAATACGTACTTCATATTACCTTTATTACAGTAACATTTCAATTATAACTTAAGTTCCCAACAATTACAACATCGAATTCTTTAATAAATAAGAATTTCATTAATTACTTTCATTACCTCAAGTTTATTACTTGTATAATATCTATTACATTTTTCTTATTAACATTTCAACTTTTTTTATCTTTTGGTAAGTTATATATATGCCTTTAAGAAGGTACGCAAGTTTGTTTTATTATTCTTAATTAACTTAATGCTTAATAATAATATCCTTTGTCTTATAGGTTCTAAATTTCAAATTTCTTTTAATCCCATTTATAACTTAGCATTAAATAACTTATTTTAATTAAAGGTTCCAATTTATAAATTAGTTACAACCCATTTCCTACAATAATTGAACTATTGATTAACGGAAACTTAAGAACTAAATACCGGGTTAAATTTCAAATCATTTTAAAATAACAGATAAATATATACTTACAATTCATATATCTAATTATAATTAAAACAATTTAAAATTTTATATTTGGTTTATCAAAAGAAATCTGCAGTAAACTACTACAGTTGCCTTCCTACTTCGAAACTCGAAAATGAATGTCCATGATGCGTGCACTCATCACCGAAATTACTTTCAGCGACAGAGAGGGGAGTACAACTTATTTCTTTTCAAAGTTTCTTTAAAGCAATTATTTCAAATTATATTGAAATATTTATATCAGAAGATACTTCTAAAAGTATTATTATTATATCCCAAAATCATTTGAAAGAAATTTTCAAAACCCGAAACTTAAGTTCTATATTCCCAATTTTCATTTATTTTATTAGAAATGTTATTTTCAACTAATATCTAAAATTTTCACTACCTAACAACCAATACATTACACCAAATATAATCTTATAAAAATTGATTTTATATATAGAAAATATAATAGGCAAAATTATTTCCTTCACCTATATCAAAACAAATATTGTGTCGGTCTGTCCTATTAAGTGTTTAGAAATCCTTATTGATATCATAGCGTCCCATGCATCAACCAGAATTTATAACTACAAAACGAAACATATTAACATAATATAAAACCTTTTTATAACACTAACAAATGAGCTCTCTCATATATATACACTCAACGACTTATCATAGGGTATTACTACCCTATAAATAAAGAGTCAGACCCCACAAAGCTAAGGTTTATCGCTAAACCGAAGCTCTGATACCAGATGTATAGGCCCGCCTTTTCGCATGCTTTAAATCGACGATAAACCACATACGTCAGACTTAAACCATACAGAAGGGCGGATTGTTATGGGGTAAATAGGAAAAAGCAGAGAAGGAAAAATAAAATAGAATCTTGCAGCAGAACGATAAAATATAATAATCAAATATACAGTTCATGAAGTTGTTTTACAACATATTTGATTGTACTCATATAATACATATCAGAGTTACACATACCAGAGAAAAATCAATAACAATGCAGCGGAACAGTGAGAATGTAGTGGAATACTATAATAACTAATAATAACAAATCTTCGTCTTCGTCCTCCAGAATACGGTCTACTAAATCTTGAAATGCTCAGGCTGACCCGAGCGAATTGAAAAGACAAAACACTCAAGTCAGAACTAAAAGATCTTATGTGAGTTAAATCAACAATAAACCATATGAGTGGAACGGCGTCAGAGATGTTTACAGGATTTGACATTTCCTATCCAGCGTCTAACGTGAGCGCGGTAACTTAAGAGATGTTCAGGATTCACATCTCTTAAGGATCCGTTAAACTATTTACTATGTAGTAATATTTTGCTATTATAACAATGTCTATAATAAAATAAAATTACTTTTAAAGAGCATTAAGGAGTGAACCAATATTCCCCTAAACACGTAATAGCCCCAGTAGTCCATCTAATATCATAGTACCTCCTGATCGGGAAGCCACCAGAGGATACCACACGGGCTATGCGAGAAAACCAAACTCGTACAGGGCGCGCTAGGGTAGGTGACACGGCACAACTAGGCAATGCCAGGGTAGATATACCAGTTACGCTTCCGGACCGGTGGTAACGCGTAGCACGTAGCTACCACCCACCTTGAGCCATACCCCCAAATCAAAAAAATCAAAAGTGGTCACCGAATCAATCCAAAAGTCAAAGTATAATATTGAAGGGATGTGTCCAATCAAAGGTGCTACCTTATTAGCCCATCAATCGCTCCTCTTTTAGCCACCTTATGCCAACTCACGGGAGTCGGCTCTACGTATTTACCTCAAAGGTAACGCTGCCACAATTCTACTTCATTCTGGAATCTCCACCGCGTACACGGTTGTTAAAGTGGTTTACGGAGTTGGCGGAGAGTATGACAACTTCTGATCCTGGTCTCTTTAACAACTAAACGTTATTATAACACCGCGATCATTTCAAAATATTTTATACTTCAAAACCAGGATATAATATTTATTTCAAAACCATATAAATATGATATCATTTCAAATTTAAAACAAAATCAATATGATATCCATTTTATTTCAAATCAATATAATATCATTTTTATTTCAAATACATCCCTTTTTCAAAACCATAGCACTTCTAAATTTTATACTTCAAAATCAAACATTTGAAATTTTAACACCTTTAAAACATAATGCTATGAAATTCATAACTTCAAAACATTTAAATTCCTATAAAAATTTCAATTTCGATATACTTCAAGGCTTTAAATGTTCCAAAATTTCAAAACTAAATTTGATAATTCCGATTCAATAATTAAATTTCCTATTATTTAGTTTGAAATATTTTATATAATAAACCCCATATTATTTAAATAAAACTCAAATTACAAGTAACTAGATATTTCCTTCAATTCATTATACTTGAAATAATCATTTACTTCAACTAGACCCAAAAATCAAGTTATAATAATTATACCTTTTAAAATTTCCGATTTAATAACTTTCACATCAACCATGTTGGTTTAATTCTTAAATAAATTCAATTTCATGAAATCTCAAATTTAACTAAATTTCAAATCAAATATTATTCAAGTAAATTCTTAAATAAACTAATTCACATCCATTTCATATTTTATCTTCCAAATCTTAATTTATTTAAATCATTATAGCTTCTATATGAAATATGATTTAAATACTTAACCATATTTATTTTAATAAATCAAACTCCATTATTTAACTTATTGCCATTAAACAGATTTATACATAGCTTAAATACATGAATTTAACTATATCTAAAATATTTTAATATAATATCAAAAGGAATCAATATTTATTTAAACCGTATAATTCTATCCGAAACCATAGAAATCATTTTTAAAATATATATATATATATATAGACCGAAGGTGTGTATATAATTTTCTATCCTATGGTCAAGTGATATGGATATTTATCATTTCAATGCGCAATTTAAAATAAAAATACGGTTATATATCATTTCAAACCGTAATCCCGAATGAGATAAAGTGCATAACAATTTGCAGTTTATAACGATATAAAATACAACATTCATTCATCCAATATCAATCATCAACCATTAATCACATTCATTATCCAATTCAATCAATAGCTTCAATATATAACGGATAATAAACAATAGGTATCAACTAGCAGTTTATATTCAATAATAAATTAAATGAAAATTTAACTGATAGTTTATATGCAATAAATATATTGAATACCAATTTAATTCAATAAATTCAATTTTAACTGGACTGATGACAAAAATATATCAATAGCAATAAATAAATTTCTAATCACATCAGAAATAAATTTAGCACACATAAGAAATTTTAGAAATTGTGAGTGGGATAAAACACTCACCTTTTGAATTTAAATTTATTTTAAATTCAATTTAAACCCAAAAATTGAACGGTCTCCAAATTCGTCCAATCCAGCGCCATAATGTCGAGAATTCCAATACGATCCTAGCGAAGGAAACCGCGCATGAATTCGACCTCGTATGCCAAAGTTATAGCGATTAGAACAATTGTATTATAAATTAAAATAAAACAAGATAATAAATAAAAATCATCACCTATGACATGTCATCTCAATCTAATTCACGCAGATTCTCCCAGATCATGAAAAATGTGCTCGATCCTCTACAACAGAAGCACGTGCAAACGCAAAAACCATCGACCCTGACAAACGTTGACCATCGAGCTTCCTACCGCGGCCATGCCAGACTCCCCCTCTCGATCGCCACTCACTGCATACCTCCCTCCATCACAACGACCACGGCTTCGCGCAAATCTAAGCTTTCGAGAGCAGCAGCCGCCGCTTTTTCCCAAACCCTAGCGAATTGTTGCGCTTGATCTGACCGTCGAATCGCAGAACGAACACCACCGATGCACTCTCCATCGTCCACTCTACAATACCTAGAAATGATTTGAAGATCCGACAACGTTCATCGACGCGCGATGAACGGCCGTGAATTAAACCTCAATTTCTAGCCATCCAAAAAATTAGATCGATAAATGGACTGCAGATCTGACTTGCGCACTTCGAGAGCTTTTCGACGATATATAATTTGATATTGGTTGTGAGTTTGAAATTTTTATTTGGATTTGATTCGGAATTTGTATTTGGGAATTAGGGTTTGCAGCCATTGGAAAGAGGAGCAAATAGAACATACATAAATTTGGAATAGGGGTAGCTAGGGTTTATAATAGGGTATTTATAGACAAAGCTGAAATAGAATGGATCGGATCGATTGGATATACGCGTTCCCAAATTCCATCGTATGAAGAAGTTATGCTAAAATTAATTTTTTCCAAATTGATTTCAATAGATTTCAATTTCATTGATTTCTAGGTGTTTCGAGTCCGTACGATCAAACGACAAGTCTGATCGCTACGAAACCTGAAATCCTACAATAATTCACTGTTACGGATCCGCTGAAACTGGTTTCGTCAAAATCTGAGTAAGTGGCCAAAATGGCTATTTTTATACATTAATTAAATAAATTGATAATTGATAAATTAAATCAAATTTCCAATTTCAATTCTAAAATTGACAATTCTTATCATTTTTATACTTCCAAATCATTCACTCTAATTTAACAAATTTAGATGTCAATTAAAAGTTAATTAATTTATCAATTTCAGTGTTAAATTTTCAATTTCATTATATTCACAAATTTTAATTTTAATTCTCAATAATCCCATTGAATTTACTTTTCATTCTTTTTATTCAATTCATTATTATCCAACGGATGAAATTAACATTGGTTCATGGCTTATTGCATTATTATTCTCAAATTTCATCTTAATCTCAATTAACGCAAAAATTAAATATTTAATGTCACCTAATTGCAATAAATCCAATTATTAAATTTAAGTTAATAAATCTTGATTCTCACTCCTTTTATTAAGTCAACCATTAACTTATGGATAACTTTAACGCTACCATATATCCAATTGCCCTAATGGTTTATAGTTATCAACTAAATTCATATTAACTTGTAATTAATTACGTTTACTTGCAATGGATTTAGATCAAATTTAATAGATTAAATAAATGGGTAAACAATTAATAATTATTACCATTTGCCTAATTTAACCCCATTCCTACTTAATTATCAATTTACAAATATTATAATTTCTTACTAAACATTGATTTTTATTCAATTACCTTTTAATACGTATTATTACATCAATTTATATAACTTTGAATTCATTCCCAATTTACAAATTTCAATCAATTATAACTTTACAGTTTGTTTCCAATTAATAGGTATTGCATAAATTTAGTTACTTATCAACTTGCATCAACCTTATTGCATTAATTTACATTCAGTTACTATTCAATATATATTAATTCATTAATTAATTCAATATTCACGTCTGTTTTCTTACATTTGATTTATAGCCTAGTATAACTTTTACATTAATCCCATTTCATTCAATCCATTAATTATTAACCTTAAATTAGCATTGGTTATATCTTGATGCATTAATATTTCCCAATTTCATCTCAATTCTTATTTACGTAATATTCAAACATCAAATTTCATTTAATTCCAATTAATCCACTTTATTACATTTATATTAATAATCTTGGTTCCTTTTCTTATTTTATTATCAAACGACAACTATCATACTTACTCTCTAGCATTAATCCTATCAACTACAAACTATTACATATTATTTTATCAATTAGCTTTAACCTTATTACCTAAATTTACGTTCAGCTACTATTAAGCAATATTATTTCATTGGTTAATTCAACACTTACTTTTATTTACTCATTTTCTATTTTATAACCAAGGCAACAATTTATACTATTACATTATTGGGATTTCACTTCAACTGTCAACAATTAGTTTTAATAACCATTGTTACAATTCACTCTTAACATTTACTTCAATATAAATTATAAAATTTTATTTCTTTCTAAATTTAATTCCAAATATCTTATTAATTTAACAAATTTAATTATTGAAAATCTATAGGTCGTTACAGGCGTGATCATCCCTTTCTAGATATATTTCTTCCCACTATGACATTCGGGATGTAAACTAATATGGTGTATGCAAACGATCGCTTGATTAAAGGTCGATAACAACGGGGGGATGACATATTCGATACTGTCTAGTTATAGAGGTAGGCCGGTCTTGTGTTGATTGAGGAGCTTTGTGATGGTTCCTCACGACATCCATCTAGAGATGTACCCATTTCGGAAGGTAGATCCTTCACCTGGTCATTTGTATGGAAATCCATTCTCCAATAAGAACCTACGGACTTGATTGTAGAACCTAGTATGTTGGAATTTAATAATGGTAAGAATTTCGGCTAAGATTAATAAGTCTATTTGCAAAAAAATTCAAAGATATGTCATTAGAAATAATATCAAACGTTCTGATATATAAAAGTGTTTTAGTTATCAGAAGGTAAAAACCCATCCGTGTTTATGTGTGGACATGGTCTTATGAGATATTCTTTGTTTTCAAAGGATTGTCATTTATTATTGAGCTTTTCTCACGTTGGTTTATCAAGCCTGTCACGACCCAGTTTTTCGGGCATCGAAAAATCGGGTCATGACATTTTGGTATCAGAGCTAAAGGTTAAGCGAGAACCTTGGCTCTAGTGGGGATTACTCACTGGAAATAAAGTCAATGGTATTCTAAGAATGAGTTTGAGTGTATTAATAGATATGAGCGCGTATTTTTTAGTGAATATAAAAATTGTTTTATATTGTGTCGACTTATCAGATGAGTGTTTATGAATTCTGGTCGGTACGGGAAGTACAACCGTATCGATAGGGGTTGTTAAACTCTTGAACAAGATAAACCAATATAGTATCGTTTTAAAATGGATAAATGAAATAATAATTTTACCCAAAACTATATTTTGATATAAAAGAAATAATTTTTGTAAATTATTATAGTGTATATGGTTGCTTGGTTGTTAGAGAATGATAATACAAACACTGTTAAGTGGAAATTGAATGAAGAATTGAAATAGCATCTAAAGTTAAGAGAAATAATTATACAACAAAATAGAGTTTGTAAATGGGGATTATAAATGTGATTTATAATTGAAAATGAAAAAAAAATTCCAGAGTAGCGTTTGAATATGAATTGAAAGGATTTGAATTTTGAAGTTGTGAGAAAATTTAATTTCCTTTGAGTTTGAGAATGATCTTCAGAGGTTTTGGAAAAATAAAGTGATATTATTTCAGAAATATTTTTTTTGAATTGGATTTGAAATCCGATGACATTTGGAATTAGAAAAATATGGAAATGTTTTTAAAAAGGGTAAAAGCACTGAACTCTTTTCGGTCGTTGGAAAATAACTTCGGTGATGACTGCAGCACCATCGATGTTCATTTTCGAGTTTCCAGGAGAGGAATTGCTACCTAAATGTTTTAAATTGAAGTTGTTTGCAAAACTGAGTTTTGTTTTAAAATTCAAGAGATAATTTGATACCAAAGTATTTTGGATATAATTGATTTCAGAATGATTTTGAAAAACTTAAGTGATTGTTGAAAACTCTAGAGTTGGTTTAAAATGTTTTGGATGTTTAAGCAATTATTTTAAACTCTAGAAGTAAATTGAAAATGTTTATGGAGTATAAATAAGTTTGATAACTTATAAGATTTGAAATTTGTTAGAATAGAAAATTTTAACGTAAAGAAGAGTTAAATTAAAATAAGTGTGAAAACGAGATAAGTTAGAAAAATGAGCCAATTAAATGAAATATAACTAAATTAAGTTAAAATGAATTTAGAGTCTTAGTTGGTTAAATGAAATGGCAGTGGAAATAAAATTTACTATATTGGAAATAAATGTGTGAATGAACAAACTAATTTAATTGGTAAATAATTGAAATTGAATATTGAAATTCAATTCGAATTTGTATTAAACAAAGTGAAGTGAAGTATTAGTTTGAAGTGGACTAAAAATAATTAAAGTTTGGAAATAAAATCCATTAAGATTAAAAATAAATTAGTAAGTGGAACTAATTAAAGAAATAGTTAATTAAGTGTGGTTTGAGATAAGATGAGTAGAATTCAATATTAAATTGAATTGGGAAATAAATTACGAATTGAAGATAAATTGAATTCAAGATGGAACTGAAAATTTAAGTTAAATAAAATAGATGTGAGAGATAAAGTGCTGAAGTGAAAAATAAATATTTAGGTATGCGAAATATATATATTGAACTTAAGAAATGGATGGTAAATTCTTAAGTAAAATCAGAATTGAGAAATATACCGAGTAAAAATGTGAATAAAAGAGAATTGATATAGCTAATAATCAATTAAGATAAATACGTAGGATGTACATATATTATTTTATTCGCATAATGATTTGATCCAGATTCGAGCACAGAATTCCGAGGTAGTTATACTGATCCGAGTTGGGATTTTTTACTCGATTTTCGACGGCGAACTCTGGATATGGTTTTTTGAGTGATTCTGGAAATTCTTTGTCACGGTATATGGCTATGCAAGGAGAATGATGGTTTCCGATCAAGAAACTGGATCTGAGTCAGCGCTAGGAAGTCGGGTGGACGATACTAGTTCGAAAGTGAAATTGTGTGATCGAGTGAGTGATCGGATTGGATATCGCGTATGGATGATATATGTGCATTGTACGGACTTGAATGAAATAGATATTGAAACTTTTGTAAAGAAATGCATAAAACGATTTTGGATTCTGTGATTGGATATTATTGCTAAGTAGGATATACAGGTATTTTGAAAGGTTGGGAGTTTTGATTTCAGTAGATAAATTGATTTGCTCAACAAAATGTATGTATTTAAATTGTCATATGAAATTTGATGGTTTTCTGATCTAGCCACTTGACTTTTGTTTTCTTTTGAAATTTGAGGGACCGTAGAGGCATTTTGTAGTCGTACCGATCTAGCCGCGCAAAGGAGACGCTTTTCGAAAATTTAGAGAGTTAGAAATATTTTGAGAAAATTTTGATAATTTAAGCTTGGATTAATTTAAATTTGAAATGGTTGAGTAAGTAATGTTGCTCGGGAGCTATGAATGAGTTTGGAAAGTTAGTAAGAGGGATAATGTGCCTTTAATTAAAAGATTTGTTTCAGGGAAATGTTGAAACTGTTTGGTTTTATGAGATGGAAGACGGGTATTGGATCATTCTTCTTGATTAGTAATTTCGGGGACAAAATTCTTTTAAGGGGAGGAATGTGACGACCCAAAATTTTTGGATATTTGAAATTGGAATAGTTAATTGATTTTAAATATTTGAAAGTAAGTTTAACTTGAATTTCAAATATCATTGTTTATTTGGCAATTAAGTTATTGAATTTAACAATTGGAAATTCGTTAAAATAGTGAATCTTGGGTTTTTAAGCTTGTTAAAAATATTTCAAAGGCTTGGAAAATTTATATTTATAATACTGGAGATAATAGAAGTTTTAAATTTGAGTTTGAAAGTGTTTTCTTCAGTTTTAAAATTACATCGTTTGAATTGATATTTAAAAATAGCCTTCCGAGGCACAGTCTCGGATTTTGAAAAAACCGGTTCCATTAGATGCGTAATAGTATATTAATATTGGATTTCAGTTTTCGTAGCATTTAGAGTTGTTGCGTGATCGTACGATAGATAAACGCGCTGAAATCTTTATCGAAATCTAATATAAATAAGTGGATCAAAAAATTAGAAACCGTCGCGATCGAACATAGAAGCTCGAATCGATCTTATTCAAGATCTTGGCAGACGTACCGACCTGCGGTGTGATAAGAGGGTGCGTCGTCGACATGGGGAGAGGGAAACGATGGTGCAGGGGAAGGCAGTCGAAGCTAGGGCAGAGATTGAGGAATTGGAGGCAAGCGGTAATCGTGGTGGCCGCAATCTCTACCGCAGGAGCGGTCGAATGGGGGGTAGCAGCGCATCGGGGTTCGCAGTGGTTTAGGGATCGACGGCAACTCGATGTGGGCTTAGTCGCAATGGTTTCGCTTGCATGTGGTTGAGGAGACGCATTTGCATGAAGACGAGGAGATCGAGACTGGGAGGCTCGCGTTTGGGGATTTGGGCGGCACTGGTTCGTCGGAGTCGATATGCTAAGGAGGTCGAGCTAGGGTTGGGAGATTCTTGTTCAGTAACGTATTTGTTAGCAGCTTATTTTCAAATTTAAATCTAATTTAATTTATATGTATTTAGATTAGGAAATTAATTTACAGTAGGTAACATTTTGTTTGTTTGTTATTTTCAAATTAAATTTAATATATAAGTATGTATGCAGAAATAATTATAGAAATATAAATAGATATATATCGACGCTCGAAAATCAACATCAATACGTCCACTGTATTAAATGTTGAACAATCAAATGCTGGAAAAATAGTCCGTAAGGGATAGAAGAAGGAAGTAGAAGAAGAGAAAACAAAACATCAGAATCTCACAATTGCAGTGGACTAATATATAATAGATAAATGACTGATCTTTGGACAAAAAGAACTATATCTGTTTTATACATTACATCATCAGAGTACAACAAAATTCATAGCACATAACTGGACAGTTATCATAACATGTCCTCACAATAATTGACTATGCAGTTAATCATACACAGCGGAATATTCATCAAGTATGTGAGATACGTCTCGCCATCCAGCTTGACTCCTGAGCTCCACAGCATCCTTTCCTATATTCTATAATACTCGGTTTGACCCGAGTACTATAGTGAAATAACATCCGAGTCAGTCTGGAAAAGAAGTGTGAGAAAACACACTCAATTGGGTTATTAAAGTTCTCAAAATCATTTGAAATCAAAGGTATCTCGTAAGACCACGCCACAAATAAACATGCCGGGTTTTTACCTTACGATAACCAAAACATTTCTTATCAAATCATATGATATTATAGCAGTGTCTATATACAAATACTTATTTAAATAGCTGAAATTGTTATATTCGTTAAATTCCAGCATTATATGTATACAAACAAATCCGAAGGCATTTATTGGAGATTGGGTTTCCTTCATTGGCAGGGCTACTGGGGTACCGTCCGTCACAGTACCTAGTCTAGATCAGAGTAACAAGGATCCACCCTGATCCCCTGCTACACAAGACCGGAGCTACCCCTTACTGGATAGTCCGAATAAGATCACCCCGCGGTTGGATCAACAACCGCCCACATAGCCGAATAAAAAGGGACATCTAGACAGGGATGACCTTACTCTAATTGGTTGCTAGCCACTTAGCCTTGCTGCACCTCCCTTGTTTTAGCCATTCCTGGCCGATGAGGCTCGAGGCTATGTGTTACCTTTTTAGCACACATTCACTTAGAATGCTCATCGTCCCCTTGACAATGTTCTGATAGCATTCGTCCATACAAGTCCATTCCGGGTCCGAACGGAACTGAAGGCACTACTCCTACTACATCCATTTTGGAATCACCCTCAGGATTAGTAGCAATTAGCCCTTGCACTTCACTGCTCCATCTTCAACTCCAAGATCTTGTCTTCCTCACAAAAACGTTCAAACCGGATCGAAGTGGTTTTCGAGAAATTAATCCACATCCCGTCTTTTCGAAACGATCAGCGCATTGGCCAATATTGATAGTTGGTTATTTAACTATCATATAACATCCACAAACAACCATCAGGCTTTAATTATTTTCCAAATTATTTAGTTTAAAATATCTACGCAAGATATTTTCTACACTTCAACCCTTTGAAAATAGTTTTCAAATCACTTTCTCTTTCGTGGAATAAATTTCCATCCGATTATTTTATTTCCACCGAAAAGCGCCATGTCTTAATAATTAGATTTTTTAAATAATTTAAATCACTTTATCCAAAATATAATTTAAAACGCTTCAAATAAAAAATACTTCATTTAAAATACTAGTTATCAAATTCTATAATAATTTCTCATGTAAAACTTAAGCCAAAACTAAAATAAAAGTTATTCTATAAGGAACAAATATTAAATAATTATCTTTCAAATCATAATACTAGTTAAACCTTTAAAATACTTTACTTATATAATTAACTTAATAAATAATTACTTTTGAAAATTGAAAACCACTAAATAATAATTTCTTTCTAAAACATTCTTTTAAAGCCACTTTAAAGCCTCTAACTTTTACTTGGAAATCTTTCTTGAAAATATATTTGGCTTTTCAGGGAAATACACTTTCCTCACCTTTAAAAATAAACCACTGTTTATTTTTAAACAAATCACCCTTTCCTTATAAATTCTCATCCTGAATTTATACTTCCTAATTATCTCTGATAAATATTTCACTTTATTTATAAACTCTGTTTATAAATTTCACAATCTCATTCTCCATTATTCACTGTTTCAACACTTAGTCGGTTTTCAAATCGATTTCCAAAACCAACTCCATTTTAAAATAAAGTCCTTTACTTATCGAAATTTATTTCACAACCCATTTATCCCATATTCACACCTTTATTTATGACTTAAATTCTTATTTAAATCGAAAACACCAATTTGATCAACCGTCCTTCGTTAGTCCTTCATCAACCCCGTCCATACCTTCCACTGTTCCCTCCTCATTGACCGTGTCTAATCTCGTGCTCCCGCCTGCTCCTGACCCACCACCTCCTGTGCCTCATGACCATCATGTTCGTCCTCCTCCTCCAGCCATTTCGTCCAATCCTTCCTCCTCCCTCCCTCACTGGAACTCTCTTTTTAAGACAAAACCAAAAAATGCTGGAGCTTTCATTCCTTCTGTCATTCCTGTGTCTTTTGAGGGAGATGTTTTTATTCCTCCACTTGAAGTCATTCAAGCTGGAAATAAGGTGTGGGGTAAGCATCTGGTGGGGTTCTTCCTTGACAAACCTCTTTCATATACCACAGTCATCATGCACTTGAAGAAGGTTTGGAAGCTTAAAGGTTCCATCACTGTTAAATCTGACAGCAACTTGTTCCTTTTCAATCTTTCATCTGCGGATGATAGAAGGAAAATTATAGAAGCAGATCCACTGATTATCCGAAACAAGTTGTTCATTGTGAAACCATGGGATCCGATGATAGGGAATAGTTGTAGCACAATCAAGGCAGTCCCCATTTGGTTAAAATTATCTAACATCCCTATGTATGCTTGGTCTCACATTGGGATTAACTGGCTTTCTTCCAGAATTGGAAAATTACTGTGCCTTGATGAATCAACTGAGAAAATGCAAAGAATTGGCTATGCTAAATGTATGGTTGAAATAACTCCTGATCATTGCCTTTCAGATGAATTTCTTGTTCGTTCGTTGGATGGAAGCATCCAATATGTTAATGTGAGTTATCTCCGGAAGCCTTCTATTTGCTCCTTTTGCAAGGAGTTTGGTCATATTAATAGCAATTGTACTAGAAGGAAGCAAGTAGAAAATGCGATAAATGCTACTACGGCTAATATTCTTTCTGAAAAAGTAATATCTCCTACCCCTAAGGTCATTCTTAGGAATGTTGCAAATCAGAGAAGTGGCTGGCAAAAGGTTAAGACTTCTAAAGCGAAAGAAAGTAACAGGAAGCATCTTGTGTTAGGGAATAATCAAAGTGCAAATATTACTACTGGCACAAATATGACTAGATCTTCTTTAGTTCATCTGCAGGCTCTGGTGACTACTGAGATAAGAAATAAATATTCCGTTCTGTCTGTTGAGAATGACATAGATTGCGTTGGACATGGCATTAAGCTTTGTGAAGCAACAGTGAAGGAAGGAGAAATTGTCCAATTGAATATTGGGGTGAATGAACAGGACTGTGTAATAGCTGGAGGAAATAATATGCCTACCACCGATGATTCTTTTATTCTTCCTGATGAGGTTACTGCTGCTGAAGGTAGTACTGAGGATGAGAATGGAATAGATACTTTGCCTGAAATCTTATTAAATGCAACTGGGGTTATGATAAATGGTGCCTCAATGAAAAGTAGTCTGATTAATAAGAATACTGAAAACAGCAGTTTGGGGTGTGAAATGGTAGCAAGTGTTAAACCTCATCAACAAGGAATTTCTCCTTCTAATCCAATCTTAAATATGACAAGTCCCAGTGTAATTCTTTCTGTAGAAAATACACTACAGTCATCACCAGTTAACTGGGTGCACGTGCACACTGCCCCTGTGCACGCCAATTATCCTCTTGCCTCATCTTCTCCATCAATCCCTCCCAATTCTTCCTGTTTAACCCCTTCTTCTCCCTCATCCCTCTTTCAATCTAACCCTTCCCATGCCATATCGCAGCCCAAACTATCTCCTTATTCTTTCGTTGGCAATCTACCTGGTTGGATTGCAAAACCATCTATTCCAGTCATTCCCTTCCTCTCAGATATTCCTAACCCTTCCCCCACCTTTATTGGCCCCAGTTTGATTGACGAAAGGCTATCAAAAGGCTCTCCTTTAACAAGGAGCAAGATAGGAACGATTCATATTTCTCTTAATTCATCATGAGTTCACACCACTTAGCAGCATGTAACATTAGGGGTGCTCATAGCATGGAAAAATTAGACCACATCAAGTCTCTGATTCATTCTTACAATCTGTCCTTATTTGCGATTATTGAAACCAAACTTGATCTGTCTCGTACTATCTCAGCTAGCAATTACATCAACAGAAATTGGACTTTGCATCATAATCTTCATGAAGCCCCGTATGGGAGGATTATGGTGATATCCAACCCTTAAATTTTCTCCTTGTCTCCTATCCTTTTCTCCCCTCAATTCATCCACTTCCATGCTTTCTTAATCCTTGATTCCATTTCCTTTTATCTCACCATTGTCTATGCTTCTAACTCCCCTTCCACCAGACAGTCTTTCCTACGTCAAATTCCTGCTTTCAGACAAGATACCCACCTATGGCTTATTTTTGGAGATTTTAACTGTTGCCTCAACCTTGATGACAAGAGTGGCGGTCTGCCTCTAACTCCTAATGACATCTAGCCTCTCAATTATGCTATTGAAGGAGTCAATCTAATGACAATCAATAAATTTGGTTCCAAGTATATTTGGAATAATCATAGTCCCTCCGGCAATAGAATTCTTTCCACTATTGATCACTCCTTTTGTAACCTCAAATCTCTTTCAATCTGACCTTCCCTTTCTGCTCACCTTCCTCTTCCAATTCTGTCTGACCACTCCCCCATCATTCTTTCCACTAGCCCCCCGGCCATGATTGTGAAAAGTAGTTCTAATTATTTTAATATCTGGTCTAATGAGCCAGGGTATACTAATATAATCAATGAAACATGGTCCTCTTTATGCTACGATAATCCCACTTTTAAATTTTGCAGGAAATTGAAGCTTGTCAAGCTTTCTCTCAGAAACTGGTCCAAGAGTAATTTTGGGAAGGGTACTATGAAGTCTGAAGCCATCAGGAAGCAACTCGAAGAAACTCAAGTTCAATTATTCAACAGTCTTAGTGACGTTGAAATTGCGGCTCGTGAGAGTGTCCTATTTTCATCCCTTTCTGATGCCTTGAAGATGGAAAGCTCTATGAGGAGACAACAAATTAATTTTAAATGGTTGACTGACGGAGACCGCAACATCGCTTATTTCCATGCTGCTATCAAAGCTAAGCACGCCCATGAGCAGATTCATCATATTCAGGATGTCAATGGCAATTTTCTCACTTATCCTAATGATATTGATAATGCTCTGATTAGGTACTTCTCTTGCCTTCTTGGAAACTCTGATAATTTTGAAGCAAACCTCAACCATATTGACATCATCGAACTTCCCTCCATTAACCAGTCCCAAGCTGACCTTCTCATCTCCGTTGTTACTGATGAGGAAATTAAACACACACTCTTCAATATGAATAAGAAATCTAGCGGCGTTCCTGATGGTTTTAACGTGCAGTTCTTCATTCACAATTGGGATATTATTAAATCTGGTTTTTACCTTGCTATTCACAACTTCTTTAATAAATTCAAATTACTAAATCAAGTCAATGCTACTAATTTAGTCCTCATTCCCAAAGCCCACCCCCTTCTGATGTTTCCTCATTCAGGCCCATTTCTTGTTGCAATGTGTTGTATAAATGCATTGCCAAATTAATTGCTACCAGACTCAAAGTTGTCCTGCCTGATCTCATCTCTGCTAATCAGGCAGCATTTCTACCCAATAGAAACTCTCTAGATATTGTTATGTTAGCGCATGAGCTTCTCAATGGGTATGGTCGTGTTAACTCATCTCCGAGTGCTATGCTGAAACTTGATCTATCTAAAGCTTATGACAGTGTTCAATGGTCCACAATATGGCTCTGATGGGCTTCCCTAAGCCCTTTGTAGCTTGGATTTACATTTACATATCCACCCCTGCTTTCTCTCTTAACTACAATGGTAAGGTAGCCGGGTATTTGAAAAGCAAACAAGGCATTCGTCAAGGTGATCCGCTCTCATCTTACATTTTCCTCCTAGTTATGGAAATCCTAACTTGTATGCTTAATGCCAGATTCTGTTCCAAAGAGATTAAGTTCCACCCCAAATGTAAGCAGCCTTTGATAACGTCCCTACTCTTTGCTGATGACATTATGATCTTCACTTCCCCTTCTCATGAGTCCTTAAGCAATATTAAAAAAAACCTTGACATCTTTTATTCTTGTTCTGGTCTTAAGCTTAATCTATCCAAATCAACCATCTTGTTTGCTGGCATTCCTCCCTCCTTATCCTCTGAATTGACTGCTTTTTCTGGTCTCCCATCAATGCAATCTGATATGGTTTACCTGGGCATCCCTCTCTGTTCGTTTAGAGTCATCTTTGCCAACTGCCTTCCCCTCTACAACAAAATTACCAAAATGCTTGCTTGCTGGGCCAATCGCTTTCTCTCCCAAGGTGGCAGACTCGTCTTGATCAAATCATTGTGCTTTTCCATTATGGTTTACTGGGCTAGAGCTTTTTTCCTACCCAAAAAAACTGCTTCGTTTGGTCAGACGTGTTATGCTTAGGTTTTTCTAGACTGGCAGCATTCATAATAGAAAACCAATTCCCTGCTCTTTTGATAGCATTGAGAAACCTCTTTCATGTGGTGGTTTAGGTATCCTAAACATTGAGCGATGGAATTTAGCTGCGATCAGTCATCATTTTGAATCCTTACTTTCAAATAAGAAGAGCCTTTGGGTTCAATGGACTGTCACTTATAACTTAAAAAATAAAAGCATTTGGTCTGCGGATCCTCCTTGTGGTTGTAGTTGGATTTGGCATAAGATCTTATCTTTGCGCTCTGCGTTCCTTCCTTATTTGAAATATTCTCTCTCGGGTCAAAGCAATAAGAATTTCAGGAATGATCCTTGGTTAAGTAATGGCCTCATCATGTCTGCTACTTTAACACAACAGCAAATATATCAATCTGTAATTAACACTTTTGTAAAGCTGTGGACTTCATTGTTGACAACAAAGTATCCTTTCCTTATACTAGTAACCAATATTTGAGACAATTCTGGGTGAATCTTAGTAATTATCACAACTCTTTCCCTGATGCTGATTTGCTTTGCTGCGATGGTAAGCCTCACTCTATAAGGCATGTTTATCACTTATTATCTAACACTCGATTTAAGCCTAAGTACCTATAGTATAAGCTATCTGGAATAAACTCTCCTCTCCCTCTGACAATCTAATGTTGTGGAGGTCCTAACTAATGCTATCATGACGAAAGATAAGATGAATGGGTTTTGTCTGTGCCTGATCACTTGTGTGTGTTTTGCAAAAATGACATCGAAAGTGGTAAGCACCTGTTTTTTGAAGTACTTATCTGCACAAAATTTTGGAGAGAATAATGATGAAGCTTGGAAGGCCATGTATCCCTACTCAGTCTGCTCTTGAGTGGGACATGATTCTCAATTCCACAAACAAAAAAGATAATGCAGGTGAACTCCTGTGTTTTTGTCTCAAGAAATATGTTCATATTATTTGGAAGGAGAGAAATCAGAGATGCTTCAATAATGTGGAGCAATCTCAGCTTCAGCTGTGGTTAGTGTTGAAACACTCAATCATGAAAGAGTTACAGGTTCGCATTTCCTTCCTTTTACCCCTGCTACGGGATTGGTAAGGCTTGCTCTGCTGGCGGCATCGAGGAGTGCTTCGAGTTTTCACATCTACTTCTCTGTTTGGTCGTCTTCAGTTGTCCTGAATTTGTGCTTTCTTGGCCTCTTTGGTGGCTTCAGGTTTCTCTTCGGATTTTTCATGTCATTTCCTGCCTTGTGCTTGCAGTCTGCCATATGCTCTTGTTATGTTTTGTTTGTTGTGTTCTGTTTTTGCTTTTTCTCTCTGCCTTGTTATCTCAATTGTTCATTCCTGCTCAAAGCTTGTTTTTAGTAGTTTCTTTTTTTTCTTCTTAATAAAATATGGTAGGGGCCCAGTCAACCTCGCTAGCCTTGCTAAAAATACCAATTTCATACTTTACTTTAAAATTCTCCTTTTATTTTCCCAAACTCATTCAAATCTTGAATTAAAAAAAATATTTCTTTGTACTTACAAAGCAACATAATCTAAGTCTTTATTTTAAATAAAATCCTTTTTCCCATTTATTCAAAATCCCTATTTTTCGCATCCTTGAATTTATTATATAGGATTTAAAACCAAACCTTTATACCATTCCCAAATTCATTCCTTTAATTTATTTGAATTCACTATAATTATTTTACTCAAAAATTTTCCTTTTTATTTCCTTTAAAAAATCCAAACTTTATATATATTTCATTTTTCTCAAATACCACTATATATATTCAACCAAGCCATAGCATTCAATAATTTCAATTCCCAATGTAATCAATATAATCCATCACAGATTATCACATAAATCACATTACTGAATATAAAATAAATTCAACTTTTGAGGAATCCAGTTAAATCCCTCCAACCTGTTTCTCTGCATCCATAGATGTTAGCACAACAATTTAAAATACCAATCCTGCTTCAAGACGGGACATTGCGGTATAAAGGGCCATCCGCTATTATGCGGGGCGCATAGGGTCTCATCCGCTATATAATGCGAGAAATCAATCACTCCAATATATATATATATATATATATATATATATATATATATATACATATCACATCTAAGCTGATAATAAATTATCAATTCAGGAAAAAAGCCAATAATTTAAATTTAACTATTTAAATTTAAAAGGTAATCCAAATGAGTGAGATTAACTCACCTTTGACTTTAATTTGCAGTCCGATCCAAACCGGCTTGTCTCTCCACGATTCAGACCTTGTACAACATTATATGATTTATTAATCTATAATAATTTAACATTTAATAAATTAAATTGACCAACAATTAATTTAAACTCATCATTTTTTTATTTTAATAATTTGATATTAAACAAATTTTCCTTTTAATAAATTATCTTTAGCAACTAAATAGCTAAATAAGTTTATTAAATAAATTAATGACCCTAAATACATTTTTATCTTTGAAACTTCATATATATACTTATAAAATAATATATAGATTTCAAAATTTGTTTTTATATAAACTCTTCAAACATTTAAAATTCCTACTTTCTTTTCAAAATCTTACCTATAAATAAAATTTCCTTTTTATCTATATATGTATAATTTAAATAGAAGCATGTATGTGTGTGTATGTATTTATATTTATATTATTATTTCTACATATATACTTATATATTAAATTTAAATTTAAAAAAACAACCAAAAAAAATGTTACCTACTGTGAATTAATTTCCTAACCTAAATACATATAAATTAAATTAGATTTAAGTTTGAAAATAAGCTTCTGACAAATACCTCACTGAACAAGACCCCCTAACCCTAGCTCGGCCTCCTCAGCCTATCGATTCCGACGAACCAGTGCCGCCCAAATCCCCCAACGCGAGCCTCCCCAGTCTCAATCTCCTCATCTTCACATGAGTGCGTCTCCTCAACACTACTACAAAACAGGCCATTTGCATCGGTTGTTTGCCCCCTTTTGCATCAGTTCAGCAACCGATGCAACAGGCTTAATACTTTTGCATTAGTTCTGAAACCGATGCAAAAAAGTCATTTTTGCATCGGTTGTTGTTGAAAACTGATGCAAACTAATCCCTCTATTGCATCAGTTTTTTATAACAACTGATGCAAACTAATCCCTCTATTTGCATCAGTTTTTTATAACAACCGATGCAAACTAATCCCTCTATTGCATCAGCTATTTATACCTGATGCAAAAAAGCCATTCTCAGAAACCATTATTACAATACTCAAATAGACTATACACACACACACACACACACGAACATTTATATACATATATATGTTTAATTATAACAAACAATTATTGCATGCAATATTACAATCATTCAAAATTAAATGTGATGGAAAATACAAACTGAATAACATAATACAAAATAAACATATATCATCAATTATAGTGTTAATAATCTATACAAAATAATGGTTCATACATTCATTTTAGCAGCATAATTCAGATCTTTAGTACAATCATTAAGTTGTACATTCATCTATCTCTTGTTGGCAACACATAATTATAGTGTTAATAATCTATACATACCAGCGCCATCTCCATTAACCAACCATCAATCATACCTCTTCAACTTGCTGCCATCCTATACGACTGTCTTCCTCTCACTACCACAAACTGCAACTCAAACCACCACATCACTGCCTAGTTCCAAAACAACTACAGCAAACACTGTGCTGAAAAGGGCTACTGTTGCAAGGTGCCGTGCTCGGAAATGTATGAGCTTGTTATCGTTACAGGTGTTGTGCAAGGCGCTAAGTTGTACTGACAGCAATATTTAACACCTTGAAATTTTAACATTTGATGCCAGCTTACAAAATATCATCGCAAAGCATAAATTTTCAAAATATCACAACATAGCATACATTTTCTCTTACAATAGCACCCCTTAGGGCAGCTTTGAATAATTTTGTCGGTTTCAAGGGCAATTTGCTATAATCTATACAAGCAACTTACAACCATTCATGATCTTACCATCTAATGGATTATGTAGTGAAATCTTAGATAATTTTCATTGCAGAAAAAACATTTTCAATTTTGTAAAATCAATCAATAAATTTATCTAAATTTAGCTTCATATTTATGTTATTGATAATTTCAGTAAAACTACTCTGGCATAGTATCGGGATTACTAGTTTGATCTTTTTTTCTTATTATTATTATTTTTTTATCAAGGAAAAAAAAGTTTGTTTAAAATATGTTATGTAACCTGAACATATTTTGCAGACTAGACATCGATCTAATTTGTTTAAAATATGTTTGTTTATATAAAATATGTTATGTAACCTGAACATATTTTGATCTTAAAATATGTTTGTTTAAAAAAAAGTTTGTTTAAAATGTTTGTTTATTCAATGGAGACTAGACATCGATCTAATTTTGGCTGGTAAGTTCTTGAATTTCACAATTTTGTTTTGCCTTATAATTACGTTTTAGTTTCCCTGTATTTTGCAGACGTAACTAACATATATAGTTGCTATCTGATCATTTTCTTGCAAGTTATATATGGAAACAAACAGAATTTGTTCTCTTTATCCCTATAAAAGATCTCGTGTGTTATTAAGTAGTAAGTTTTAATGATTAGGAGAGTGTATATCGTGCAAATGATCACCAACATATTCTTCCTTAATTTGTCATATATAAAAAAAATATTTTATATCACCTTTTATTTTCCCATTTGGTGATTTACTAAATTAGCAAAGACTTAAAAATGTTATTTCTTAAACAATGAAGGCATAACTTGCCTGTTTATCAAATTTTTTCAATGAACTAATAGAATTCTTCTTTGACAAAAAGATGATGTGTAATGATATTTGATTTTTCAGGGATGAAGCAAGCAAAAAAAGCAACCAAAGACAAAGAGAGACTAACGAAAAAATTCCAAGAAAAAAATCAAGCAGCAAATTCAGTTCATTAAAACTAGTTCTTTTCATCATCGTCTTTGGAACATTTCTTACATTTCTCTTTTCACCAATTATTCGTACCAACCATGTCTCACAATCAAGTATAAGGTAAGATATATTGCTAAATCACTGCAGTATTAACACATGATCAAATTGCTCTTCCCTAAAATATACCAAAAATAAGTACTTTTTTTGTACATTCATATCCTTTCAATTCATTTAACTAGCTCAGGCAATTCTAATCCTATAATATACCAATAAAATCCAGGATCAAAGAAGAAGTTCATCAAACAGAGCACAAACCGGTAACAGATTCACGATATATATCACATATCAATGTAAACTGGACTCAAATATCAAAACTTATGGAAATTGTACTCAATGGTAAAAAGGGAAAGCTAAATACTGGACTACCAAATTTCAATACCACTGAGGTTAAGTACTGGAAAAACAATTATCCACATGCAGACACATCAATCATAAGCTTAAAAAATGCTGAGAAAAATGTTACCTGGGAAGATCTGTATCCTGAATGGATTGATGAAGAAGGGGAATGCTCAAAGTCCCAATTTGCCCACATTTTCCTAATCCACTTTACACTGTACGGTCTGAATTTGAACTTGTAGCCGTCAAGCAAACTAATGGACTAGTAGCCATGGTAGTCGTCTTTTAACATTTTTAATTCAAGTAAGTTGTCAAACTTGTTTGCATGCATGCAAGTAATATTCAAATAAAAATTTCAAACCCAGCAGTTAATTAGAAAACCAGTTATAACAATCCATACCTTAAAAGAAGCCTTAAGTCTTCTTTCAGGATGACGGTTGGGTGGCAAACTTCCTTCTGCAATTGCCTCCTCAACTGACCTTGCTTCAATCAATGAATCATCCCGATTCTTCTTTCAGTATTACTCACAAGCACTACCTTCTCATATTCTTCCTCATCCGCCATTCTTTTCTCTTTCTTCTTAGATTATTTTGCAAAATAAGTAGTTTCCTGAACATATTTTTTGAATGCAAAAACCAAATTAAATTTGAGTTGCAAACAAAATTTTTATTTCCGCAGATGTTGCCGACCTGCATTTGTGGATGCACTGCCTTTGCAGATGCAAGAAATGTATCAAACCCTAAATTCATTTGATAACGCATATCCTCTATCAAACCATACAACCAACTTCAACCATTAAAACATTATATATGTAAAGCTACTAAAAAACATATCCAAAATCACTGTATAGGATGTAAACAATTAATCAATGACATCACTATAGTACACTAATACAGAAGAATAAATGCACATTTTAAGTTATGGAAATCAAACTCACCAGAATATTAAGCTTCCCGTCAAAAGTTGATCCCACCTTCTTCATCAACTCCTCTCTCTTCTCTCGGATTGACAGATCACAAATGGATCTATTTACCTTCAAACACATATCTCTCCATTTCTTCAAGTAATCGTTTATCTCATTTTCTTTGCGTGAACAACTGTATACGTAGGCACCAAGTCTACTCAATTCTTTGACTATAGCATGCCTAATCGAGAGTCAATAACTATTTCATATGACAACAAGAAAAAGGAGAAGAAAAAATAGAAGTATATGGTGTGAGCTACTATACGCTTTTTCAGAAGTTTATGAGCAGTGTCCGGTATTAGATTAAAATAATTAGTCTATGTCACATTCTAATTATACTCGTTCAGGTAAAAAAAGTACAGAAGTTAGTGGAGACAGTAGATATACTCAAAATAAAAATGAGAAGATTACTACACATGTCTCTTTGCAACAGCAAAGTAATAAGAATGAGACAAACGAACAATGGTAGAAACAAGAATCTAAAATTTAATAACAGGAAAAACGAAATCGAAATTACCAAACACCCCATGAAATCTCAAACCACACAGCCATTTCGACATCAGAAACTCCACCACACAGCCAACCACATTTTCCTCCATGAAAAGGGTTGCAGGAAGCAAGAAAACTACAGCTATAGGAACCATGTATAGAAGGAGATTCATAGAGTTCAGTGTTTCCCTAAAACATACATGAACAAAGGTAAACTGGTGGATATTTCAGTAAGAATCCACCAACGAAAATAACATTGAACAGAAAAATGACAATAGTTGCTTTAATACAGATTATATAAAGTTTGGTGCACAAAAAGAGTAGTAAGATAAGTGATGGATTTTGACCAGAACACACCCAGCTATGCGTAAACATCCACAGTGATTTCAAGTTAACACACTCAAACAGGATATTACATACTTAGGGGTTAATATGTAAGAGGTTAAATTCAATGAATTGATGGTGGCAGAGCAATTTGTAAAGAGGATGGAAGTGGTGAGATGTAAGTTTGGTTGTGCAGTTATCTGTAGCAATAGTGGAGAAAGGTGAAGAATGGGTAGCAGTGGTGTTACGTAAGCTTGCAAGTTGAAAAATAGTAGTTTTTGAGAAGCAGTGTGATGAGGACGGTGAAGGGATGTAGTAGCTTTGGTAAAATGTTTGTGGTTGGCAGCAAGCAAGAGGAGGAAGTGGTGGATCAGGTGGATGATGATTTGGTGGTTTAACAGTAGGTAATGGAAAATGCACCGTGCACAGTTGTACGGTAGAAGGCAAGTGCAGATGAATTTTTTTGATGTCACTGTGATATGGCACTATTGTGGCTGATGTGGATGGCAGTGTTGTCTGAAGAATTGCACAAGGTTGCAAGTGTTGAATGCAGAGGTGGATTGAAGAGACGACAAGGGGAAGAGAATAGTTTTAAAGGCAGTGCACAGTTTGAAGTGCACAAAAGCAGTAAGCACAACAATCACAGCAATGAAACAGTGAAAAGCAATGTATGTACGGTGTAAACCAAAAGAAGAAATTGAAGAATGTAATTGTAAATTAAAAGTTAAAAATGTATTTGAAAATGCAATGGGATATTTTTTTCTTTCTTTTTGAAATTGTATATGCTCTTTTTTTTAACATGGAAATGCAAATGAAAAAAGATAGGCTACAGTAACATGCACACAAACAAATGGAAACAAAAATCACACAAACACAATTTTTTTTAAAATTCATTGATAAAATACATATAACCAATAACAAAATAAGCAGAGTGAAAAGAAAAAACTCACGCAGCACTAATGGAAGCAGTAATAGTGTAACCAATAGCAGTTCCGACCAAATTAACATACTGACAAATACCATAGAACCAAACTTGAGTTGTGCTTAGATTAGCTTTCACTGCAGCAATATAAGTATAGTTTCTTTTTCCATGTACTGGATCAGGAGTTCTATAGGAATCTGCCAATAAACTCGATGTGCAAAAAGTGATAACGGAGAAAATGACCAAGGTTAAAGATCCCACTATCCAACCAAGTTGTGCCATTGACCAAGCTAACGAGAGAACTCCAGAACCTGTCTGTTACAAAACCAAGTCGAATGTGAAATGTGCAACACAAGTTTCCAACAAAACCAAGTCGGTAAGCCACTGATCTCAGTTTCATTCCCACCTGAAATACTACATTGTTAGTTATACCAAAACAAAAATAAAATGAGACTGTGCTATGTATATAACATAATGGATTATTATGCATACTTACAAAATGAATCCTAATGCTTTTGCAGCCTTCTCAGTCACAGTGAGGGATTCTTTTGTTACATACATGGGCAACAACCAAATGACTATGGCAGGGAACATCAAGAAAAAGGAATGTTCCATTGCAGATAATAAGCCGAGTGGTTGTATTGATGGAGATGAGGCGGGTGATGACGCTGAGCAGCAGAGTCGAGTTTCTGGGAAATTCATGTGATGATAACAGGGGGTATTTTTACTTATTTATTGATGATCTGATATTGGTCAAGTTGGGAATGTGGTGGTTTGGTCAATGCAAGTGAAGGTGGTATGAAAATGCTATGGTGGTATGAAAGTAAAGGCAGTGGTTGCGGGTTGAAAGCAGTGGCGACCGGCAATTGACAATGGTGATATATGGATGAAGTGTGGTAATTTTGGTGATATGTCTGGTGGAACAATTACAAGTGTTGTACGGTTTTTGTTGGTGATTGTGGAAGTGTTGAATGGTTGTCTAGCAATTGTGGAAGTGTGCAGCAATTGTGTGGTTTGTTACTGTTTGCAAGTTGATGTTGTGAAGTTTGGTCAGGCAGTAAGGGAGGCTGGTAGATTTATGGTTAGGAGGATGTAATGTGGTAAGAATTGGTATGAAGCTTTGAATGATGGTGGTTGTGGCGCAGTTTGATGTTGAGAAGTCAGCTCTGTGATGAGCTGTAATATGATGAGCAGCAGTTGTGAAGTGTTGTTTGAGTTATGGATGACAGTCTGTGCAGTAAGGAGTGGATGTGCGGGTTGTTCGACTGAGTATGGTTGATGTGAAGGGAAGAGTAGAGTGGTAGTTGTTGGTGATATTGGTGAAGGGAAGATTGTTATTGAAGTAGAGTTGAAGTGCACTATAGGACAAATGAAGGCAAGGCAGTAAGCAAGTGAGCAAGGTGTTCTGACTAGAGGAGGAGGTGTACAGTGGAAACAAAGAGAAGTGAGTGGTTGTGAACAGTGCACAAATGTAATTTTTTTTTGAAGCAATGTAAAACAAAAATTTGTAAAAATAAAATGAGATGTAAATAGAAAAGGAAATAAAATATTTTTGTTTTTATTTTGAAATTGTGAACCCTGTGCGCATCATTCTTCTACCAGCAAACCACTACACTGTAAACCTGATAACAACTTGATTCACAGTGGCAATGCCTTCAATTGAACAGCAAAGAAACATCTTCCACATCACACTGATCACCAGCAAACATCCCCAAACACTCATCAACACAACGGCTGCAGATCTGTATACAACCTGAAACCATCCATTCCTTTGAAACATTTCGACCAACCAAGACTTGCACAAAGCATTACCACTTCAACTTGAACATCCTCCTTTCTTACAAAACAGTTCTAGCCTGCCTTCACCTCATTGTAATAAACAACTTCATCTTCACGCAGCAGCCTTCCCAAACCATCAGTTCACACCACCTCACAAATCCACACACACAACTACAAAGCAGCCTGCTCCAGTAACACTACTACAAACAATCCATCTGCGAACAACCAAATCATCTCCATCGCCGCTACCAAATTCCAGCACTCCAATTGCCACAACCTCCACTGCCAACCTAAATTGCCTGCAATTCAAATCGTGAACCACCGTGACAAATTCACTTCCTTGTCTTGAACTACACCATCCATTAGCCTCTGCAAATTGCCAAACCATTGCGACCCGAAACCTCCAATTTCTTCAACCCGAACTCACCGCAACCTTGCAATTGCCTTGAACAAAACCGGCAACCCAAGCAAGCGGCGACTCCATCCCCACGAACCTGCAACTCTAATTGCCCTATCGACCTTCAAATCATGAAATTTATTTCAACTGTGAAATTGAAACACGCCTCCTCACAATAGCCGCTGACGACGTATGCAAGGCTAATTGCCTGTATTTTATTTGAGTTTGGAATTAATACTGAAGGAGGAGATAAAAAGGAGATCTGGTTTAGGGTGGACTATAAAATTATTTGGCGACGGAATGAAAATATACGGAGAAACGAAATTTGAGAACAAAAATTTTAGCGGCAAAGATAAATGATTTGGCGGCGAACAAAATTTACCGCAGTTGCATCTGTTGAAATTTAAAACGGACGCAACTAAAACTATTTGCACATACCGATTACATCGGTTGTTGGTGACAACTGATGCAAATTTGATTTTTTATTACCTATTACTATCCACGTACCAATTGCACCAGTCCAGGAGTGCAATTGGTATATCTACCCTGGCATTGCCTCGAGTGCCATGTTCACATGCCTTATCATGCCTTCTCCAATTTTTTTGTACCGTACCTATAGAGTGCTCCCTGAGTATCCATCAGATTGGTGGGGCTTATAGTATCTGTATAGACTATGGGAATATATAAAAATGTGTTAATGGGGATATGGGTAATGCCTTAACACTATTTTAATACTTTACTTTACTGTAGACACTATTATAATAGTGTATTGTACTACATAGCATATAGTCTGTAACGACCCACTATTTTGGACTATTCAAATCGACAATAAAACCACACATGTACGTCGGACTTGAATAATTCAAAACAATAGAATGTAATATAATTTAGAGCAAATAAAACCAATCACAGACATAGATAAATCAGGATAACTCACGGCGGAAATAGAAATAACAATAGTAGTTCATGAAGCTAGTACAATACAGTCTCAAAACAAGTACAAAATACCAAAGTTTGAAAATAAATACAACAGAATTCCCGATACATAAATGTCCACTAATACATAAGCTGAATAAAAAATACTAAATGGAAATAGATAACAACTAGATAGATAGATAGATAGATAGTCTCCACCAATTCTCTAGCTCCAGAAGGTGAAATCCAAAGCTGATACTCGGATGACCCGAGGGTAAAGCAAAACACAAAACACTTGAGTCAGGACATACATACTTATGCAATGTAAACCAACTCAAGTGAACTATAATAGAAATGCACAAGTAACTTAAAGAATGCTTGGGACCATCCGTCCTTTGGAAAACATTATAATTTATAAATAGTAGCATTTTCAAAACATAACCTAAAAGTAACATAGCATTTTTAAACATAATTTAATTAATATAGCATTTTACAAATGCTACTAATACTATTATACATGTTTAAAACATACTATTTCAATTTTTATCATAGTTTTATTTTATACAAAACATATCTATTTCACAAATAAAATCTATTATTATTAGATTAGAATAAAAATTCCATGTTAACATACATTTAAATTATTAAGTTATTTATCATAGATAAAATCTTTAATTAAATTTTAAACCAATTATTTACCTATAAAAATTTAACTTAATAGAAAACCAATAATCACTATATTTAAAAGTCATTAAATCAAATTTTAAGTTAAAATTTCTTATATTTAAATTACTTAAAAAAGTTAGAAAACTATTGTTTAAAAATTAACCATGGGTCTGTATGATATTTTCTAACCTAGGTCAAGTGATACAGATATATATCATTTCAATCCGTAATTTACAAAAAAATATGGGTTTTATCATTTCAAAACCGCAATCCTAAGTCAAATAAAATAAAAATCGCTTGAGCCTATCATTTCAGCTCATAACGATTTTTCCCTATTCTAATGTCCGTTCGGGTATGTATCATTTCAACCCATAGTGATTCTATACTAACAGGAAACTTGTAGTGTAAGAAGCAGAAAAATAAAATAACAGTATAACATGGCATATCATATCAGGTGATGTAACAGGCATATAATCAGGTTATAACATCATGAAATATCATATCATAGACATGTATGAATTACTATCAACATAGCATATCATCAACTATAATTCATATATCATTGTTACACAGTTATATAAGTACGAATGCCTAGAGTGATAATCTCACCTTCTAAAGCTGGAGATAACAATTCAAGACACACGACCAAACTTCGAAAAGCACGAATCAAATTGGAGTGGATGGAGAGCCAAGATTCGAATCTTGTAAATAAATAAATATGAACATCCATAAATACAAAAGTCAACACATAAAATATGAATTAAACAAAAGAAAAATGAAGTAAAATTTGGCTTAACAAAACAAGTGGGCTCAGCCACAACACAATTGGCTTGACCATCATTACAACATGGCTCGGCCATGATGGCTTAGAAGCAATCATGCTCATCTATGCTATGGAATGGATGTGAACTTCTAAGGAATGTGAAGAGAAGCATAGCAAAGGTCAAGTGAAGGCAAAAAGTCAAGGGGATGCAACTTTGGGTTCGGCCATAGGCTTACATGGCTCGGCTTGGGTTTGTTTGTCTTGGATCAGATCTGGTCATGGCTAGGAGTGGGTGTGGTCATGGCCAAACAAGGCGAAGGAGGTGGAAATCGGTGGTGGCCGAGGCTATCAGGAGGAAAGTGGAAAATATGGTGCACGGTTAGAGTTTGTGAGGCCATTAGGTGATGGGTTTGGATCATGGTGGTCACGGCCTGGCTATGGTGGAGATGAAGTGATGGAGATGGCCAGCCTTAGGTGATGTAGAGGAGGATATGTGGTCGGCTATAAGGGAGGATAATGATGGCCAAGCTATACTTGAGGACCAAAGAGAAAAAGAAAAGAGAAGGAAAAGTAGAAATGAAAACTTACTGTAAAAAAATTTTAGTGAGGAAATGAAATGAGAAGTGGATGGAGATGAGAAGTTTTTGAACGTGAATTAAGAAGTATTTTGTACGGCTAAGGAAGTGCAAAGATTTGAACAGCTAAGGTAAATGGAGAGGCATTAATTCATAATAAAGAAAAGAAACTTGTGTCTTTTAGAATTTCGAAGTCCATACGAAATAAAAATAGAAAGTAGAGAATGGAAAATAAAATAAAATAAAAATAGAAAATAGAAAATAGAAATGGAATAGAAAATATAAAATAGAAAATAAATAAAATACTGAAAATAATCGCGTGTAAAATGCTGAAATTTATCAGATTTAAAAAGTATAAAACAGAATTTGATGAAACAGAAAGCAGAACGAATATCTGAATCAAATTCAGCTTCAAAGAAAAATATTGCAAATTTAAAATTCAAATTTAAATACTTCAATTGAAAGTCAAAGTTTGACCAAAGTTGACCAAAATATAAAATTTTCAGAAAATATTTAATTTATCATATTTGGAAAAATAATTGTAAACAAAATCCAAAAATTCGTTGGAAAATTACAAAATTCCAATTTTTAAATGATTGAAAAATCAAAGTTTCAAATAAATTGAACTAAAATATTTATTAAAATTATGGCTTGTTACACTCTCCCCTACTCAAAACTTTTCGTCCTCGAAAAGGAAGGAGACACGAAAAAGAGAAAGAAAGATAAGATAGAAAAGCAAATAGTACCTGAAACGAACAATTCTGGATTCGAGGCACGCATGCTCTCCTCCGTCTCATAGGTACAATCCCGATCATCAGTACTCCACTGCACTTTGACCATGTTGATGGATTTCCTTCTCAGCTGCTTTATACCTCTATCGGTAATACGAAGTGGCTTCCTCTCGACAGTGAGATTAGGCTCAATATCCAAACTTTCGAGAGCAGAAGGCTGGACAATCAAAGATGGATCATGTAGATATCGATGAAGATGCAAAACATGGAATACATTATGCACTCCAGAAAACTTCGCATGAAGATCAAGACGATAAGCTAAAGAACCAATCCTCTCTAAGATACGGAAAGGACCGAAAAACCTAGGAGCATGCTTCCCTCTCCGACCAAACCGAATCACATTCCTTAAGGGAGAGACCTTAAGGAAATCCAGATCACCAACAGAAAACTCTAAACTCCTCCTACGACGATCAGCATACTTCTTCTGCCTATCCTGAGCACTCCTCATCTTTCTCTTAATCTCCTTAACCTTCTTAGAAGCCTCCAAAATCACATCAGGACCAAGAACCAAACGATTACCGGATTCAATCCAGCAAGATGGAGATCTGCAAGGTCTTTTGTAAAAAATAGCAAATAGCGACATTTCAATACTAGAATAAATTCAAAGACGAAATAAGATAGATAAAAGATCAAGATAAGATTAAAATAGAAGAGTGAAAATATACCTGATAATTGTTGTTATAGGTGAATTCAATAAGATGAAGATGATCTTCCCAAGATCCTCCATAATCAAGAACACAAGCACGAAGAAGATCCTCGAGAATCTGATTCACTCTTTCCGTTTGACCATCGGTCTGCGGATGGTAAGCAGTGCTCAGATTCAAAGGAGTACCCAAAGATTCCTGAAAAGTTTTCCAAAAATAACTGGTAAAGATAGGAACTCTATCACAAACAATACTAAGAGGAACACCATGAAGACGAACCATCTCCCTCATATAGATCTCAGACAAACTAGAAGCAGAATGGGAAGACTTGACCGGAATAAAATGAGCTGACTTGGTCAATCTATCCACAATAACCCAAATACTCTCATTACCTCTCCGAGTCCTCGGTCAACCATCAATAAAATCCATTGAAACTTGTTCCCATTTCCAATTGGGAACCTCAAGGGGATGCAACAAACCAGGGTTCTTCTAATGATCTGCCTTGACTTGTTGACAAGTCGCCCACCTACTAACAAAGATAGAGATATCTCGCCTCATACCTCTCCACCAGTAAAGCTTCTTCATATCCTGATACATCTTCGTCACACCAGGATGAATAGAAAGTCTAGACCGATGATTTTCCCAAAGTAACTCTCGCCTCAATCCATCGACATTCGAGACACAAATCCGATTATTAATCCTCAAAATCCCTCTATCATCGATCTGAGCTCCACTACCAATAGGACTACTACTACCGACTCTGCTACGAATACTCTCCTTCATAAGCCTAAGCATCTCATCCTCATCCTACTTAGCTACAATACGATCCAAAAGAGGAGGAGAAGAAACAACAAGCTGACACAACATAGCCTTCTTCCGACTCAAAGTATCGGCCACAACATTAGCCTTTCCAAGGGTATAGCTATTGTCGAGATAATAAGAAGCAAGGAACTCAAGCCACCTAACCTGCTGCTGATTCATATCCTTCTGGGTGAAGGTATATCTCAAAGACTGATGATCAGTAAAGAGCTCAAACTTAGCACCCAAAATATGATGCCTCCAAAGCAAAAACCACTGCAAGCATTTCTAAATCATGAGATGCATAATTGGCCTCATGGGTCTTCAACTGGCGACTGGCATAAGCAATGACCTTCACATCTTGCATCAAAACAGCTCCCAAACCCTCACGACTAGCATCAGTGTATACCATTAATCCCTCATTTCCATTCGGAACGGTAAGCACTGGTGCAGAAATAAGCTTACGCTTCATCTCATTGAATGCATCTTTACACTTATCATTCCATATGAACTTGGAACTCGTATGAGTCAAAGCAGTGAGAGGTGCAGCACTACGAGCAAAATTCTCAATGAATCTCCGATAATAACCGACAAGGCCCTGAAAACTACGGATATCAAATGGAGTCCTAGGAATTTCCCAATCCTGCAACAGAACAGAGAGAAATAAGGACCACGGAAAAGGTAGAATGATAAATTACAGAAAGAGAAGAAAGGAAAGACTAACATTGTCACAGCGATCTTGGCTGGATCAACAGAAACTCGATTACTGGAAACAGTATTCCCGAGAAATCGGACTTCATCCTTCTAAAAATGGCATTTCGAGAATTTAGCCTTCAATTAATGATTTCTAAGACTCTCCAAAACAAACTTCAAATGCAACTCATGCTCTTCCCTTGACTTGGAGAAGACTATGATATCATCAACAAACACTAGAAAAAACTTGTTAAGCACATCACGAAAAACACTATTCATCAAATCAACGAAGAAAGTAGGAGCATTAGTCAGACCAAAAGGCATAACTAACCATTCATAAAAACCATTCTCAGTACAGAAAGCAGTCTTGGGAATATTTTCCTCCGCAGCTCTGAGCTGGTGAAAACCTGTGGCAAGATCAAGTAGAGAGAAAACAGTAGCTCCATGGAGCTGGTCAAATATATCATTAATACGAGGCATAGGATATCTATTTCTCATAGTGAACTTGTTCATCTCCCTGTAATCAGCACACATCCTCAAAGAACCATCGGACTTAGTGACAAAAAATATCGCTGCTCCCCATTCTGAATGGCTAGGTCTGATCAGACCTTGGAAGAATAAGTCCTCAATTTGCTTCCTTAACTCAACCTTCTCACAGGGTGCCATTCTTCTAGGAGGAAGAACTACAGGTCGAGCTCCAGGAATAAGATTAATATGGAAATCAATTTCCTGCTTAGGAGGTAAAGAAGTGACTTCGCTAAATACATCGAGATATAGTTTGACCACATTAGTCGAGTCAAGATCACCAGGAGAAGAATCTAAAGAATAAATAAAACTACCAGCAAAATCCTGAGGTAAGCGACACTGAATCACCAAAGAATTACCAAAATCATCAACAAGAGAAACAGTCCAGGTTTTACAAGAGATAGCGGCATCATGCCTCTTCAGCCAATCACCTCCAAGCAATATATCAAAAGCATCGAAACCTAGAACATAGAAATCACTAGAAAACCGATAGCTAGAATAGAAGAGTTTCATCGTTCTACCAATCCTACTAAGGTTCGTAGGACCACCAATAGGATTTTTAATGCACGAAGATTCAGGAGCAAACTCGGGAGAAAGAAGATGCTCAAATTTACCACAAAAATCCACATAAATAAAGCTATGGGAAGCTCCAGTATCAAATGGAACACGAACAAGAAAATAAAACAGAGAAAAAGTGCCCTGAACAGTACCTTGAGCATCACTAGGAGCAAGAGCAGGTGCAGGTGGAGCTGGTGAAGAAGCAGAAGTAACATCATAGAAACCAAAAGGCTTGCCCTTCTGCTGAGTGGGACAATGGTAATTAAGAAACAAAGACAAGATTCAACTGGAATAGAAATCCTAATCAAGGAATTTAATTCACAAGGTGGATAAGGAAAGGAATGAAATTAAGAAAATTTGATTCCAAAATAAGAAAAGTTTATATAAAAATAATCTTTGAAAATCCTTTGAAAATCATTTGGGAAAATCATTTTATACTTCAAAATACGTTCTCTCACAAAGAAATGGTTCTAAGATTGATTTCACTCATTCTAGGGTATTTCTACCCTATCTCTAATGAGTTTTTGCTCCACAGGTTAAGGTTTGCCTAAAACCTCGCTCTGATACCAGATGTAACGACCCACTATTTTGGACCACTCAAATCGACAATAAAACCACACAGGTCGAACTTTAATAATTCAAAACAATAGATTGTAATATAATTTGGAGCAAATAAAACCAATCACAAATACAGATAAATCAGAATAACTCACAGCGGAAATAGAAATAACAATAGTGGTTCATGAAGCTACTACAACATAGTCTCAAAACAAGTACAAAATACCAGAGTCTGAAAATAAATACAACAGAAATCCCAATACATAAATGTCCACTAATACATAAGCTGAATAGAAAATACTAAATGGAAATACATAATAACTAGATAGTATACAGTCTCCAGTAAATTCTCTAGCTCCAGAAGGTGAAATCCAAAGCTAATATTCAGGCTGACCCGAGCGTAAAGCAAAACACAAAACACTCGAGTCAGGACATACATGCTTAACAATATAAACCAACTCAAGTGAACTTTAATAGAAATGCACAAGTAACTTAAAGGATGCTTGGTGTAACGACCCATAGATTTTTAATAATTAAAAGTGTAATTTAATAAGATTTTTGTAATTTAATCTAGTAAGAAATAAAAACTTTACAATTTAATATTGAAATGAACGCTAAAATGAAATATAGCAATGTTAATTAAAAATAATTATTAGTAATATGAATAAAATTCTAATAAATGAAGTAGTGAAAGTGTTATACCTGGATATAAATTGAATATGAGAAAATAAAAGTAAGTATTGAATTAATTAATGAATATACACATTGTTAACAGTAATTGAATCTAAATTATGGACATATGTTAATGCAAGATGATAATTTATGAACTTGAATGAACATTCCAATTTAATAAAATAATTTAAATGTTATGACTTAGTTATAAATGGAATATAATAAAAACAAATGCTATTATTATATTAATGTGTGAAATAATATGATAGATGGTAATTGTTGTGGAGAATAACCATACAAGTATTATAAAGAGTATATTGGTGATAAATGGTTGTTGTTACCAGTATATTTACCAATTACAAATAAAGGTAATTAAATATTACTTTAATGATAATTTATATAATAACGGAAAATGTGAATGTAAATTAAAATAGAAACGTGAATTTAGTTATAAGGTAGTAATTAGTGTAATAGAAAGCATGAGACCAAGTAAATATATTTATTGAGAATATTAATTGTAATTGGATGTAGATTTAAAGTAATAACGTTAATGCAAGTTGATAAATAACCAATTTAGTGCAATCCCAATTAATTGAAACCAATTGCAATAAATGGAATTAAATATCAAGTTGGTATGGATTTAAGGTGGTATTTGGTAATAATGTATTGTTAATGGTTTATGACTAAACTGATAATTAAAATTAAAGGTAGTGATGTTAATATAAACTGACTATAAACGAGTTGAATGAAATCCAATAGAGGAAGTAATGCAAATGTTATATTTGGCAAAAATTTCAATACTAGTGGAAATTATAGCTAATACACAATGAAGAAAGAAAGTTGAGTATATTTAAGTAATGTAATGTAAAACCAGCATTAACTATGTTATTTGAAATTAGTGGATGGGATATAAAGATTGAAATCAAATAAAAATGATTTATTTGGAATTTAAATTTTAATAATTAGACTAGTTGGGATTAAATGAAATTAAATATTTAAATATTACGTGAATGGAAATTAAGATGAAATTGGGAAACATTAATGTGCTAAAGGATAAACCAATGTTAATTATACTCTTATTGTAATAAAAGGCTTGAATAACAAGGTTTAAAGGTTAATAAATGGATTTTGGTATTTCAAAAGTATAAATTCTAAATAATAATGGAATTGAAATTAAATACTGTAATTGATGGATTAATCAACTAAATTAACATCTAAATTGTTTAAAATATTGAAATTGTTCAAGAAATCAAAAATGATAAGATTTATTAATTTTGGAGTTGAAATTGAAATTTTGATTTAATTAATTAATTATTAATTTATTTAATTAACTGGAAAATAGCCATTTTGGCCACTGATTCAGATTTGGATGAAACCAGTTTCATCGGATCTGTAACGGTGAATTATTGTAGGATTTCAAGTTTCGTAGCAATCGGGCCTGTCGTTTGATCGTACGGCGAAACGCCTTGAAATCAATGAAATTGAAATCAATTGAAATCAATTTGGAAAAAAATTATTTTAGCAGAACTTCTTCATGCGATGGAATTTGGACTTGAAACATATTCCATCGTGTTAAAAATATTTAAAAACATCTATTTTGATATATGGGTTGACCTAAATTTCGTTCGAAGTCGAAACGGGCTTTTTTGGGCCATTTTATCGTTCAACGCGTATATCCAATCGATCCGATCCATTCTATTTTAGCATTGTCTATAAATACCCTGTTATAAACCCTAGCCTGCCTCTATATCTCATTTGTATGTACGTACAATTCAACTATATCAACTCCTTAATGGCAGACAAACAAATTCTCACCACCAAATCCAATTGAAAATCAAATCCAAAGCCAAAATTTCAAACTCCTCAAAAAAATTCAGGAAAATTATATATCAAAGCTCTAGAAGAGCGTAATCCTCTGGTTTGTTTCGTTTTCAATTTGGTACACCATTTACCCAAAATTCACGAATCAATTCTGGCCATTCATATTGGATTCTGGACGATCCAACGGCGGATCTACAGCCGACCGACGATCGGGAGGCAGCGTTGGGGAGCTGGTGACGTGCAGGTCTCGGATTTAGTATCTGTTCACCTAGATGTTGTGCAAGTTCGCCAGAATTGAGGGTTGAAGGGTCGGCGGCGGCGGCTTGCCGTGGGGCTTCGGGAGAGGCCGCGCGTGGCCGTAGGGGGTTGGCCTGGGGTACAGGGTGCGACGGCAATAGTGGATCGAGGCGATAGCGACCGTAGGCACGGCATTTTTGAACGATAGGTGATGGCTGTGTTATGTTCGGCTTGGGTTTCGTTGGAAACCACGAAGATGAATGCGTGCGAAGTTAGTTGAGGTGATGTGTAATGATTACTTATTTTATTTATTTTCAAAATTTAAATTCGTGTAACTTCTAATCGTGATATCTTGTGCATACGAAATCCAAATCTCACTCGGTTTTCTCCGCTAGGTTCGTATTGGAATTCCGGACATTTTGACGCTAGTTTGGACGAATTTGGAGGCTGTTCAATTTTTTGGGTTTAAATTGGATGTAAATTCAATTTAAATTCAAAAGGTGAGTGTTTTAACCCGCTCACAATTTCTAAAATTTCTTATGTTTGTTAAATTAATTTTTGATGTGATTAGAAATTTATTTATTGCTGTTTGGTATATTTTTATCATCATTCCAGTTAAATTTAATTTATTGAATTAAATCGTTATTCAATTTATTATTGCAAATAAACTGCTGGTTAAATTAGTTTATTATTGTATATAAACTGCCAGTGATTACCTGTTATTTATTATCTGTTCTATATTAATGTTATTGTTTGAATTGGATGATGATTGTGATAATGTTTGATGATTGATATTGGATGAACAGATGTTTTATTTATATTGTTATAAACTGCAAGTTGTTATCAATTTTTATTTCATTCGGGATTGCGTATTGAAATGATATAACTGTAATTTTTATTTTAAATTACTTGATTGAAACGACAAATATCTGTATCACTTGACCATACGATAGAGAATTATATACAGACACCGTGGTCTATATATATAAAAATATTTTGAAAGGATTTCTATGGTCCTTAAAGAAATATATGATTTTTGAGATATCGTTTTGGATATTTTAAAAATGTTCTTTTATATATAGTTAAATTCTTGGTTTAAGCTATGAACAAAATTTGTTTAAAGTATAAATTAAGTTTAATAATCAAGTTTGATTTTATTAAAATATAATATGGATAAGTATTTACTTAAATTATAAGGTAGTTTTGAAATTAATTGAGATTTTATCTAATTAAGAATTATATTTAATAAGAATCCATTTGGAACTTATTGAAATTGAGGTTTTAAAAGAATATGGTTTTATAACTTAATTCGGATTTAAGGTGATTAAGTGAATAAATTGAGGAATATTCAGTTTTGAAATTTGAAGTTTTAAAGGATATTGCTTTTAGTAAGCAAATATTTCAAAACTAAATAATAGTAAAAGTGAAATTTGTATATATATGAATTATAGAATTTAATTTTGAAATATTGAATATTTAAGCTTTGAAATATATTAAATTTAAAATTTAGAAATTCAGGTTGTTCGGAATTGATTTGTGAAATTTAAGAGGCTAGTTTGTTATATAAAATATTTTAATATTTAAATCCAAGGGTGGAAGTTATGTTTCAAAGTTATTAATTTCAAAGTATTACGCTTGGAAGTGTTATAGTTTTAAGTGTTTGGTTTCGAAATTTTATAACTTTGAAATACTATGATTTTTTTTAAATGATATCATATTGATTTAGTACTGAAATGAAAATGATATCGTATTTATATGGTTTTGAAATGGATATTATATTCTGGTTTTGAAGTATAAATTATTTTGAAATGACCGCGGTGTTATAATAACGTTTGGTTGTTGAAGAGACCGGGATCGAAAGTTGTCATACTCTTTGCCAACTCCGAAAACCACTTTAACAACCATGTATGTGGTGGAGATTCCAAAATGAAGTAGGATGATGGTGGCGTTTCCTTTGAGGTAAATACATGGGCCCGACTCCCGTGAGTTGGCATAAGGTGGCTAAAACAGGATCTATCTCGGGCCAAGGAGGTAGCCTCTCTTATCGGACACATCCCTTCGATATTATACTCTGACTTTTGGATTGATTCGGTAGCCACTTTTGATTTTGATTTGGGGATGTGGCTCGAGGTAGGCGGTAGTAGCTGCTACGCGTTACCACCAGCTCATGTACATAATTATTATATCTACCCTGACATTGCCTTGTGTGTCGTGTCACCTACCCTAGCGAGCCTTGTACGAGTTTGGATTTCTCCCGTAGCCCGTGGAGTATTTAGGGTAGTCTCCCGATCTGGAGATGCGCTGATACTGGATGGACTACAGCGACTATTACGTGTTAAGGTGGAAAATGTAAAGCCTTAAGGCTATTTAAAAGTAAGTTTATTTTACTATAGACATTATTATAATAGCGAAATATTACTACGTAGTAAATAGTTTAACGGATCCTTAGGAGATGTGAATCCCGAGCATCCTTAAGTTACTGCACTCATATTTATTTATGTTGATTTAACTCACATAAGATATTTTAGTTCTGACTCGAGTGTTTTGTCTTTTCAATTCGCTCGGGTCAGTTCGAGCATTTCAGGATTCGGAGACTTTATTTCTGAAGGACGAAGACGAAGAGTGTATTACTATTATCTATTATATTTTTCCACTACACCATTGTATGCCGCTGCATTATTAATATTCTCTGGTAAGTGTAACTCTGATTTTTATTGTATAAGAATAATCGAATATTTTGTAAAACAGCTTTATGAACTGTATATTTGATTATTATACTTTATCGTTCTGCTGCAAGATTCTGTTTTGTTTTATTTCTTTCTCTGCTTTTTCTTATTTACCCCATAACAATCCGCCCTTCTATATGGTTTAAGTCTAACGTGTGTGGTTTATCGTCGATTTAAAGCGTGCGAAAAGGCGGGACGTTACACTTGGGACCGCCCATCCTTTAAGGATCCGTTAAACTATCTACCAAGTAGTAATATATGCTATTATAATAATGCCTAAAGTAAAGTAATAATATATTTTAAAAATAGCATTAAGGCGTTACCCATATCCCCCTTAACATATTTTTATAGTGCCAGTAGTCTATACAGTACCGTAGTCCCTCCTGATCGGGAAGCCACCAGAGGATACTCCATAAGTACGACATAAATCAAACTCGTACAAGGCGCGCTAGGGTAGGTAACACGGCACAACTAGGCAATGCCAGGCTAGACATACCAATTGCACTTTCGGACTGGTGGTAACGCGTAGCAGCCACTACCGTCCACCTCGAGCCACACTCCCAAAATCAAAGGTGTGCACCAATCAATCACAAAGTAATAGAATGGCATATGAAGAAGTGTGTCCGATAAGAGGAGCTACCTTATTAGCCCATCAATTGATCCTGTTTTAGCCACCTTATGTCAACTCATGGGAGTCGGGTCCACGTATATACCTCAAAGGAATGTCACCACCATCCTACTTCATTCTGGAATCTCCACCGCGTACACGGTTGTTAAAGTGGTTTTCAGAGTTGGCAAAGAGTATGACAACTTCCGATCCCGGTCTTTTTAACAACCAAACGTTATTATAACCCATGGTTCTTTATTTCAAATGGTTTACATTTCAAACGAATATTTCCATTTTAAAACCAATTAAACCAATTACTATTACTCTTCCAAAATAATATCCACTTCAAAAATTGGTAATATTTCCAAATCCATATACTTAGTTATAGCATTTCAAAATGTAATAACTTAGAAATCGTAACACTTTCAAAACCATACACTTATTATAGCGTTTTCAAATGTGATAATTTAAAATCATAACACTTTCAAAACCATACACTTATTATAGCATTTTAAAATGTAATAATTTAAAATCATAGCACTTTAAAAATGTTATCGTTTAGAAATCATAATACTTGAAAAATGTGATCAGTATATATAATAGCATTTCAAAATGTTATCTTTATAAATACAGCATTTTTAAAACATTACCTAAAGTAGTGTAACAATTTAACAATATGACTTAAATAACATAGCATTTTGGAAATGCTAAAAATTCTACCATATATTTTAAACATCATATCTTCAGTTTTAAATCATAGTTATTTATTATACAAAACATATCCATTTTTATAAAATAAATTCTATCATTTAAAATGTAATAAGTTGGAAATTATAACACTTTGAAAATGTTATTCCTGTATAATAGCACTTTGGAAAACATTACAGTTTAGAAATAGTAGCATTTTCAAAACATAACCTAAAAGTAACATAGCATTTTTAAACATAACTAAATTAATATAGCATTTTACAAATGCTACTAATAGTACTAATACTACTATACATGTTTAAAACATACTATTTCAATTTTTATTATAGTTTTATTTTATACAAAACATATATATTTCGCAAATAAAATCTATTATTATTATTATTAGGTTAGAATTAAAATTCCATATTAACTTATATTTGAATTATTAAGTTATTTATCATGGGTAAAATCTTTAATTAAATTTTAAACCAGTTATTTGCCTATAAAAAATTAACTTAATAGAAAATCAATATATCAGTATATTTAAAAATCATTAAATCAAATTTTAAGTTAAAATTTCTTATATTTAAATCACTTAAAAAAATTTAGCAAACAATTATTTAAAAATTAATCATAGGTGTGTATAATACTTTCTAACCTAGGCCAAGTGATACGGATATATATCATTTCAATCCGTAATTTACAAAAAATCCAGGTTCTGTCATTTCAAACCCGCAATCCCAAGTCAAATAAAATAAAAATCGCTTGAGCCTATCATTTCAGCTCATAACGATTTTTCCCTATTCTAATGTCCGTTCGGGTATGTATCATTTCAACCCATAATGATTCCATACTAACTGGGAACTTGCAGTGTGAGAAGTAAAAAAATAAAATTACAATATAACATGGCATATCATATTAGGTGATGTAACAGGCATATAATCAGGTTATTACATCATGAAATATCATATCACAGGCATGTATGAATTACTATAAATATAGCATATCGTCAACTACAATTTACATGTCATTGTTTCACAGTTATGTAAGTACAAATGTCGAGAGTGATAAATTCACCTTCTAAAGTTGGAGATAACAATTCAAGACACACGACCAAACTCCGAAAAGCACGACAAAGCACGAATCAAATTCGAGTGGATGGAGAGCCAAGATTCAAACTTGTGAACAAATAAATATGAACATCATAAAAATATAAAATTCAACCATAAAATATAAATTAAACAAAACAAAAATGAAGTAAAATTTGGCTTAACCAAACAAGTGGGCTCGGCCACAACACAATTGGCTTGACCATCATCACAACATGGCTCGGCCATGATGGCTTAGAAGCAAGCATGCTCGGCTATGTAATGGAATGGATGTGAACGGCTAAGGAATGTAAAGAGAAGGCATAGCAAAGGTCAAGTGAAGGCAAAAGGTCAAGGGGATGCAACTTTGGGTTCAGCCCTAGGGTAACATGGCTCGGCTTGGGTTTGTTTGGCTTGGATCAGATCTGGTCATGGCTAGGAGTGGGTGTGGTCATGGTCAAGCAAGGCAAAGTAGGTGGAAATGGTGGTGGCCGAGGCTAGCATGGAGGAAATTGGAAAATATGGTGCACGGCTAGGGTTTGTGAGGCCATTTGGTGATGGGTTTGGATCATGATGTCACGGCCTGGCTATGGTGGAGATGAAGTGATGGAGATGGTCGGCCTTAGGTGATGTAGAGGAGGAGATGTAGTCGGCTATAGGGGAGCATGATGATGGCTGAGCTATGCTTGAGGACAAAAGAGAAAAAGAGAAGATAAGGAAAAGTAGAAATGAAAACTTACTGTAAAAAAATTTTAGTCAGGAAATGAAATGAGAAGGAGATGGAGATGAGAAGTTTTTGAACGTGAATTAAGAAGTGCTTTGTACGGTTAAGGAAGTGGAAAGTTTTGAACGGTTAAGGTAAATGGAGAGGCATCAATTCATAATAAAGAAAAGAAACCCGTGTCTTTTAGAATTTCTAAGTCCATACAAAATAGAAAATAGAAAGTAAAGAATGGAAACTAAAATAAAATAAAAATAGAAAATAGAAAATAGAAATGGAATAGAAAATATAAAATAGATAATAAATAAAATGCTGAAAATAATCGCGTGTGAAACGCTGAAATTTATCAGATTTTAAAAGTATAAAATAGAATTTGACGAAATGGAAAGCAGAACGAATATCAGAATCAAATTTAGCTTCAAATAAAAAGAATAGAAATTTAAAATTCAAATTTAAAAATCTTAACTGAAAGTCAAAGTTTGACCAAAGTTGAACAAAATATAAAATTTTCAGAAAATCTTTAATTTATTATATTTGGAAAAATAATTGTAAACAAAATCCAAAAATTCATTAGAAAATTCCAAAATTGGAATTTTTAAATGATTTAAAAATCAAAGTTTCAAATAAATTAAATTAAAATATTTATTAAAATTATGGGTTGTTACATAGTTTAACGGATCCTTAGGAGATGTAAATCTTGAACATCTCCTAAGTTATTCACTCACGTTAGACACTGGATAGGAGATGTCAAACCCCATAAACATCTCTGATGCCATCGCACTCATATTTACCACTGATTTAAATTACATAAGATCTTTTAGTTTTGACTCTGATGTTTTGTCTTTTCAATTCGTTTGGGTCAGCCTAAGCATTTTAGGGTTGAAGACCTTATTTCTAGAGGACGAAGATGAAGATTTTGTACTATTGCTATTTATTATATTTATTCCACTGCATCATGCTATTCCTCTGCATTTATTTATTTATTCCTGTTATGTGTAACTCTAATTTTATGTTGTAAAAGATAGTCAAATGTATTTGTAAAACAGCTTCATGAACTGTTATTTGATTATTATATTTTGTCATTCCGCTACAAGATTCTGCTCTGTTTTCTTTCTTTCTCTGTTTTTTTTCTTATTTACCCTATAATAATCTTCCCTTTTGAATGGTTTGAGTCTCACGTGTGTGGCTTATCGTTGATTTAAACCGTCCAAAAAGGTAGGTCGTTATAATTGTTATAAACTTAAGCTATAATTGGAATGCTACAAATTAAATGTAATAGAAAAGTGTGTACTATAAGAAAATGATTATAAACTTGAAGTAAATGTTTGAAACTATTTATAATAAAGTAAATAATAAATGTATACTATATTAAGTCAATGACTATAACTTCAAAAAGGTTGAAATGATTTAGAAATAGATTTAATATTCAATGACACTATATAATGAAATGAAAGTAAATTAAAAAGTAAGAAACTTAAGTATGAATTTATGCACTAATGAATATTAATATTGTAACAGCGTGATATTTTCAACCATTCACTTCCACACATGTCGGATTGGAATAGCTCAAAATACTAGATTGTTAATTTATATTTGGCAAAACTTGGCATATATAGTAAATAAAATAATCACAGAATCACGGACACAGAGTAATATACAATATGCAACGGAAACAAAATGAATAGAATTTCGTGAAGCTGCTATATATATATGTATATATATATATATATATCAGAGTTAAATAAGATATAGTAGAAGTTTCAGATACAATAGTCAAATACAAGATCAGAATACATCACTGGAATGAACTGAATAACTGCAATCTAAAAAGATGTAGATGGATCTCCAAACGAAGCTCCAACTATAAAGGTGAGTCTCAAAAGCAGTATCACTCTGTCTAACCCAAGTGTAAAGCAAAACACAAAACACTCGAGTCAGAATTAACATTCTTATATATATAAATCTAACCCAAGTGAAATATCAATTGAAATACAAGTAACTAAAAGGTTGTTTGGGATAACCATCCTTTAAGGATCCGTTAAACTGTCTACTATGTAGTAATATACGCTATTATAATAATGTCTAAAGTAAAGTATAATATATTTTAATAATAGCGTTATGGCGTTACCCATATCCCCCTTAACACATTTTATAGTGCCAATAGTCTATACAGTACCGTAGTCCCTCCTGACGAGGAGGCCACCAGAGGATACTCCATAGGTACGACACAAATCAAACTCGCAGTAAAGCACACTAGGGTAGGTGACACGGCACAACTAGGCAATGCAAGGGTAGATATACCAGTTACACTTTCGGACCGGTGGTAACACATAACCGCAGCTACAGCCCACCTCGAGCCACACTCCTAAAAAAATCAAAAGGTGCACCCAATCAATCACAATGTAATAGAATGATATTGAAGGAGTGTGTCCGATTAGAGGAGCTACCTCATTAGCCCGTCAATTGATTCTGTTTTAGCCACCTAATGCCAACTCACGGGAGTCGAGTCCACGTATATACCTCAATAGGACGTCGCCACCATCCTACTACATTCTGGAATCTCTACCGCGTACGCAGTTGTTAAAGTGGTTTTCGGAGTTGGCAGAGAGTATGACAACTTCCGGTCCCGGTCTCTTTAACAACCTACCGTTATTATAACACCGCGGTCATTTCAAAATAGTTTATACTTCAAAACCAAAATATCATTGCCTTTCCAAAACCATATCAATACGATATCATTTTCACTTCAAAACCAAATATGATATCATTTCTATTTCAAGTATATCCACTTCCAAAGTCATAGTACTCCAAAGTTATAACACTTTCGAAACCAAACACACGAAATTATAATACTTTCGAAAACCATAACACTTTCCTTTAAACAGTTTAGATATTAATAATAGTATATATATATATAATAAAGTATTTTATAAAGTAAAATAGTTTATATAAAAGTGGTTATAATTTAAAATAGTTTATATTAAAATGACTTATATCAAAATAGTTTATATGAAAATAATTTATAAAGAAAAATATGTAAATAGTTTTAAATATAATTTAGAATGCTTTATATAATAAAATAGCTTCCTCAGATTTCATAAATCAATTCCACATCAACTCGAATTTCAAAACTCAAATTTAGTCAAATCTCAAATCATCAGTTTCAATTCAGTCAATTTCTCAATAAACCATTTCAAATTATATCGATTTCATATACAGATTTGAACCACAAATAAACCATTTAAATTTAAATATATTTCAAAGCTTTGAATGTTCAACATTTTCAAAAAAACTAAATTTGATAATTCATATATATATCAAATTTACTTTACTACTATTTAGTTTTGAAATATTTACTTAATAAATCCAATATCATTTAAATAAACCTTCAAATTTCAAATAGCTAAATATTCCTTCAATTTATTTAAACTTGATATATTCATTTAAATCACCCTAAACCAAATCAAGTTATAAAATCATATCCTTTCAAAAATCTCAAATTCAATAAGTTTCAAATTGATTTTAATTAAATATAATTCTTAATTAAATACAATTCCAAATCTATCTTCTCAACCTAAATTTATTAAATCATTATAACTCTGTATTAAAATATAATTTAAATAAATACTTAACCATATTATATTTTAAATAAATCAAACTCTATTATCATTTAACTTATCTTATATTAAAACAAATTTATACATAGCTTAAGATCAAGAATTTAACTATATATAAAAAATAACATTAATATAATATCTAAAATCAATATTTATATAAAACCATATGTTTCTTTTCGAAAACCATAGAAATCACTTTTAAAATATTATATATATAGACAAACGGTATCTGTATAAAATTTTCTATCCTATGGTAAAGTGATACGAATATTTATCATTTCAATCCGCAATTTAAATATATGGACGGGTATATATCATTTCAACCCGCAATCCCAAATTCAATTCAATTGAAAATCGTTGGGGTTTATCATTTCAACCCATAACGATTTTCTCCTATTCTACAGATCGTTCGGGCATGTATCATCTCAACCCATAGTGAATCCTATACTAACAAGGAACTTGCAGAGTGATAACAAATACGATAATAATATAATAGGCATATATCAGCAATATAAATAACAGATAAAAGTGTCAGATGTCACAGGTGAACAGATACATATAATAGCATATATAACAATGTACATAACTAATAATAGTGTGACGTTTCGGATTTTTGCCCGCCCGAAAATCGACATCCATACTTCAAATCGTATTCGAATGCCATTGATTCGACCGTTCAAATCCGATTCGCCGGAGCTTATAACAACATTAAGTAAATAACACAGCGGAATAAAAGAATAATACATTGATATACAGCTTTGATACAATATCTGATACAACAGATGATCCAATAGATATCAATATACATAAGAGATATGATACAATAAAATAGCAGCGGAAAAGAAAATAGATGACATCAAGCAGCGGAACCACTAACTCTAAGATAGTCTTCAAAAGAGAACTCCGAGAAACTGCAACTCCATTTCCAAGAATCAATCCAGCAATAGCTCGAACTCCCAATAACGATGCACAAAGATAAGCAAGACTGGTGTGATCCAAAGACTGAACTAACTCCAGATAATCTACTGAACCTAGCTATCTGAAAAACCCAACTCTAGACTGCTCGTGTAGGAAATTTTGAGCACCCAGAGTTTAGGAAAGAAACAATAAACTCTGGATCAGTCGTGGGACTGGTGTGAGCAACAAAAACAGTTTATCTTTTAAAACATTCAACAAAAGATTTTCAAAGTCAATTCGCAATGCTTTTTAAAAATGAGACTACCATAAGGCCTCCCGCACACACACACAATGCAAACGCAGAATCGGAGGAGATTTCTCCCTATGATAGTCAAAGATGCTTGATACGCATTAAAAAGAAAAATTTGATATTATTACTAGTGCATAGTGTAGGAAAAATTCATTTCGAAAATAAAGATATAAATCTTAGCCAGCATAAGCATTCCGCACTTATGCCTACTATAGCTACTATGTTCAATAGCAGGTTACCGCCACATTCCATAGCAGGTAATACAACTAAAACCGTACAAGGTTCGTATTGTTTCTTTGGATTTTCAACAAATGGTCAGGCCAAGGAACTTCCCATTGCCACATGAGAACGCCTCTGGAAGGACGTCCCCGAGAACCAAACCGGATCTCTGCCAACACAAGGCCGGGTTACCCCTAACTGGGTAACTACTGACACGAGTATGCCACCTCCCGGTCGTAACCAACCTTTAACTGGGGCCCCAGCAACCAATCAAAAAGTTATATATATATATATATATATATATATATATATATATATATATATATATATATCTGCGATATCAACATAAGTTAAGTATCTGGGCTCCATACCATGATACCACTTCTATCCAGAAGGAAATGCACATACCCTAAGGGGTGCTACCCCCAATAACCTTGCCGCATCTTTCCTGTTTCGACCATTTCGGGGTGTGAGGTCCGACGAAGTCTCGTCCACAAAGACGTACTTTATACAAAAGTCATGCTTTGGGTCAACAAATGATCATAGAAATGATCACAAAGATAAACGATCAAATAAATGATCTTATCACAAATGATCAACACAATGATCATTTCACGGCAACACTCAGCATGTCACATTACCAAATTGGGAATATATTGCTGGTAACCTTCAACTATATAACCTCTGAGCTCGTACGTCTCAGAGAAGGGTGTTAAGCTAAGAGAATAAATTCTCCGCCACCAACAGAAATATATTTGAAAGAAATCAGCTTCATATCTCAATTGTAATGTCAGACATACAATCCATACAAGTCTGTTCCGGGTTCGAACAGAACCGAAGGCACTTCCAAAGAAGTCCTTGCAATCCGGATATTCACAATCCTGATCGGATTTCCCATCACTTAGGGAGTCTCTATACCGACGCGACTCGGTGCAGAAACAATCGATAGGTCATCCTATCGCTTTCGCAAATACCCGGTCTTCATCACCGGTCTTCAAATGCTATCCATAAAGTCAAATCACATATTCAGAATGGGTTATACGACACAAAGGTCCTTTCCCGGCTAAACCGAATAGTGAGCATGATATTTCAAAACAAATGGATAATGGGATTTCAATTAAGTCACAACTTACTACCCAAAACTTTTCTTCAAATGGCTTAACAAATTACCATTTTCAATCTTTAAACAAAAAGATTCATTTTCACAACCTTTAACGGTTTAAACAATTTTCACATTTTAATCTTTTAAACAAAAGATTCATTCACAGATTTTCCAAATCAATTTTCATTTCAATTTGATTAACTCGTTAAATCTTTAAATCAAAGATTTAACTTATAGCCTTCAAAACAATTTCATTTCAATTTGATTTAAACAAATCATCAATTTAAATCTGTTAAAAATAAACAGATTTAATTCATAGCTTTCAAAAAGAATTCATTCATAACTTAGGAAAATCATTTCTCTATTCAATCTTGAAATTCCCCTAATTAACTGGAATCTCAGTTCTTATCTAAAAGTGTTTATCATTTGAAAACAACAGTTTTCATTTTGGAAATCTGATTCATTTATACGAGTTGAAATCCTTGGGTTAAATTCAAATTCCCAAAACCATACCTTTGAAATGGTTTAAATTCATACAACATGTTTATAATATCTTTAACCATAATTTCCAATCATCGAATTCAATTCCAAATATCGAATTCAAATTCAAATTGAATTATTTAAATTGGAGATTTTACTGAGTTATTCAAAATAGCTTTTATCTGTGAAAACCATTTTCAAAAGCTTTACCGTTTAACCCAAATCCATTTTCAAAATCAATTTGAAATTAAAACTTTAATTTCAAAAACATTAAATTTAAATTATCTGTGACTTAACCGATTTCCTCGTGAAATCCATATTTGTGTGTGTATGGTGTAGTCCAGGGGTTTAACACAATAGTGCAATATCATTCAATCATCACAGATTTAAGTACAACAATATCTTTGATAAGCGGTATAACTATAACGCTTATCGTCAATTCACAGATTCACAGATAACATAACAATGTAAATAAATGGATAAATCATACACAGTCACAGAACAAAATATTACTGATCAGATAAGACAGTCAATTCAAGGTTTCTCATACAACACAATGCAATATAATCATTCATAAGTAAGGTCAAGCATTTAATAAATATTTATAGGCAGGATTAATTAATTGTTTAATCCTAATTAATTTATCTCAAATTAAATTAATTACTTATGAATTTATTATCCAATTCTGATTTATTAATTCCAAATCATTTGATATAAATTAATTTATCAAGCACTTTGAATTAATTAGATTATTCTTAATCAATCATATTAATTAAATTAACTTTTGAACCAATTATATAATTAAATTTACTTTAATAAATCAAAATACCCAAAATAATTTACAATAAGTGATTAATCCTTAATTATTTTCATTAACAAATAACGTTTCTTAAATTACTTCCTTAAGAAATTGTCTCAGATTTATCATTATTAGTTAGAATAAATTAACCCTTAATTAATTTTCATAAGTGATTATTCTTAATCACTTTTATTTATCAATTAATTACGTTGAGTAATTCTCGTTAATCACTTGATTACTTAATCTTTAATCATTAATTAATTACTTTAAATTAAGTAATTATCTTTAATCAAGTTCATAAGGTAATTAATAACTAACCTTTAATTATTTACATTTATAAACCATAATTACTTAAGATCTTTAAAAGATAAAATATTATTTTAGTAATGATTTAATTATCATACTCAAACACATTTGAAAACATTTTGTTTCAAATTCACTTTTAAATTCCATTTCAAATAAAAAAAAGAATTTACAATAGCTACAAATTTAACTTTACCATTTTTTTTTCTAAATTCAAATTTTTCTCATACATTCAATTGCTTTTAAATTATTAAAACAAATTGAATTTAAAGCTTTATTCATGTCCAAACTAAATTCTAATTCAACTTGGATTTACATTTACATTTTCATTTGAACTCAGTTTCTTTAACTTTGGTTTAATACTCAAATTTCGTTTTTAAAATTTTCAAAACAGAAAAAAAAAACAAGGTTTTAGTTTAAAACTGAAACAGGAATTCGACCCGAGAACTATTAAAATCTGCTTCGAGACCAACACTTCAATGCCCTGAGTAACACTTCGAGTTAACTTAAAAATGCAAGCGTGGAAATGCTTCAGGCCACAACATCCCAGATCATCAAATATAGTGCACGGTGTACGTGCACATCTCCGTTGGCCATCTTCCGGCCTCACCGCGACGTCAAGCATATCGACCATCCTCCCCCGAGCACGTTCTGATTCCTCGAACTTCACCGTTGCCTCAAAATCGAAATCGAGGCAAAATCCCAAACCTGGAAACGAAAGTACCCACCACCATCCAAACCTGGCAGCGCCTCGTTCGCCACTCCCCGACCATTAGCCATCCTACAACCTCGGCCATCGATTCGTCGACACCCCCTCTACCATCCTTTAGAAGCACGTTGAACTCGATCGTACATCAACGATAAGCGAGTCAAATTCCTCGGCCATGCCAAAATTAGGTTAAAAAAAATTTAAATGTTCGCCGCCGCCACCACGTCCATCTTCGCCACCTCCGGCCATTTTTCTAGTCAACCCCGTAGCCTCCTCCATCTCCACAAACAACCCTGACCAACTCGAATCACCCAATCACGAGAAAATGATTTAAAGGCAGATTTCGTTCCACTGTAAATTGCTCAAGATACATACAACTAAAAATCACTATATTTGTTTCAAAAATCCTATCTTGGGCTGTAAATTCAAGCTATATGATTTAATCCATAATTCATGATATTCGAAATTTCCAGAGACTTAAGTTTTTACTGTAAAAACTTGTTCTTTCACTCCACATACCTTTATTCTTCACACAACCATTTTTAGATGATAAATCGTACCATAACAAACAAAATTTGTTTTGATCTCGGGTTCAAATGTTTAATAGATCAAGTAGAAATGGATTTTAAATCAAAGTTTTGTTTTGAAAACTCCAAACAAAGAGCAGAGAAAAATAACAGCCTGTACACATAAGCTTTCAATATTCACAGGCATTTATATGTATACAAATTTAAACATACTCATCCGCATACATACTTGCAAAAAAATTTTACTTTTAAATTTGTTTTTAGAGTTATATTACTCACATGTTTCCCAGGAAAGAACAGAGCTACTTATTGTTGAACTTGCATGCTTGCTGAGATCTTCTTTGCTTCTTTGGTTTTCATTGATTGATGTTTTTAAGATAATGTTTACTTTAGTTGTTTCTCAACTTTGAATGGACGAACAAAATTGAAGAGTTTGATGTATAAAAGGAAACTTACCAGTGATATTATATTTTGTACAACAAGTCATGGTTGAGGATGCTTTCATTAAATGCATGACCTTTGTTCCCATGCTTGCCTTACTTTAGTACTTGTTGCTGTGTTATTTTCCAGGTTAAAGTATATTACTTTAGTTCTTAGTCTTCTTATTATTCTAGCCTAGCCTAGCTTACACAATGTTGTATCTTTTGTTTACAGCCTAGCCTACTTGTTTCCAGGTTTTAAGTATATTACTTTATACTATAAATAACTTCTATTTTAATGTGTTGTTAATTATTGTTATAAGATGGCATTTTGTTTAAGCTTTTTGAGATGAGATTTACTTTAGATTTCCTTAGCTTTGCATCTCAAAATTTTACAGGCAACTTATAATATTTATTTGCCTAGCATACTTTATTTTGTTTACTGAAATGAAGCTATCATCTCGGCTGATATGTTGTATATACTTAGAGATGCTTTATTTGTACTTTCTTTACAAGCTTTTGCTTTGGTTTTGTTTTAAGTGTACATATTTATGTTATTCTATTATGTATGTACAGTTTATATATTTGTTTGTTTGAGTTGAGATGAAAGCTTTAATTGTTTATGTACTTTATGTTTTATTCTTATCTCTTTTACTTGTTCTTTTTACTTCTATTTTTAGTTTAAATATTTATCATAAATTTTACTTTAAAATTTATTGTTTTACATTTCTCTATGTACACATATATTTTATATAACTCAAATTATCATCATTTATAAATTTTTAAATCAATTTACTTATTTATTTATTTTTATACTTGTGTCCAAAGTATATTATTTATTTTTCAAAATCATTTATTTAAAAAATTATTTAAAATCCAATATATACATATATATTCACATATATACAAATTTTCAAATCCATATGACTTTACATATTTTCTATTTGAATCGAGGAAACTCGCTTCCATTTATAATTAATTCTACAAATTTTTATTCAAAAATTCATTTAATTATTAATTTAAATTAAATAAAAATCTAGGGTCGTTACAAACTTCCCCCTTAAAAGAATTTCGTCCTCGAAATTCGCAGGCACGAAAACAACACAGAGATAGACAGATTCGATCTCTTATAATTCCTCAAACTTAAGATATGAATTCCAAACTCAAGTCAGAATATCTCAGAATACATACCAATTTGTCCCTCTTCGGACTTTGGTATTCATGAGAAATTACAATAGGATTTCTAATTTGGTTTTAAACGAAATTGTTTTATCGATTCAATTCAAATTTATCCTTATATTTCATTAACCAATTTAACTCAATTTAAAATTTCCAATTGATTTAAAATTTCAATTCTAAATTTCAAATTCATTATAGTTTAAAACGAAAAAATGATAAGAAACTGATGAAATACGAAGAAAGAATTTCTACAACGATTCATAGGGTCCTCATCACACCGAATCTTCTTCTTGTAATTGTCACAAAGCAATCAAAAGAATTGAAAAGACGAATCAAAGGAAATGGATGAGAAAGATGTTTCCACTGTTGTTACAGAGTATCGACCATTTATAGTCGTATTCTCCCGTCCCCTATCTCGTTCTCTTCTTGCACTCATACTCACTATCAGTAGATAGTAAGAGAATTTACTGAGGCATTCAAACGGATATCTTAAGGATTACTCATTCTAGGGATACTTCACCCTATCTCTAATGAGCTACTTAATGTGTTATACTCCTGAGCTAAAGTTTAACCTTAGCTCTGATACCAAATGTGACGTTTCGGATTTTTGCCTGCTCGAAAATCGACATCCATACTTCAAATCGTATTCGAATGCCATAGATTCGACCGTTCAAATCCGATTCGCCGGAGCTTATAACAACATTAAGTAAATAACACAGCGGAATAAAAGAATAATACATTGATATACAGCTTTGATACAATATCTGATACAACAGATGATCCAATAGATATCAATATACATCAGAGATATGATACAATAAAATAGCAGCGGAAAAGAAAATAGATGACATCAAGCAGCTGAACCACTAACTCTAAGATAGTCTTCAAAAGAGAACTCCGAGAAACTGCAACTCCATTTCCAAGAATCAATCCAGCAATAGCTTGAACTCCCAATAACGATGCACAAAGATAAGCAAGACTGGTGTGATCCAAAGACTGAACTAACTCCAGATAATCTACTGAACCTAGCTATCTGAAAAACCCAACTCTAGACTGCTCGTGTAGGAAATTTTGAGCACCCAGAGTTTAGGAAAGAAATAATAAACTCCGGATCAGTCGTGGGACTGGTGTGAGCAACAAAAACAGTTTATCTTTTAAAACATTCAACAAAAGATATTCAAATTCAATTCGCAATGCTTTTTAAAAATGAGACTACCATAAGGCCTCCCGCACACACACACAATGCAAACGCAGAATCGGAGGAGATTTCTCCTTATGATAGTCAAAGATGCTTGATACGCATTAAAAAGAAACATTTGATATTATTACTAGTGCATAGTGTAGGAAAAATTCATTTCGAAAATAAAGATATAAATCTTAGCCAGCATAGGCATTCCGCACTTATGCCTACTATAGCTACTATGTTCAATAGCAGGTTACCGCCACATTCCATAGCAGGTAATACAACTAAAACCGTACAAGGTTCGTATTGTTTCTTTGGATTTCCAACAAATGGTCAGGCCAAGGAACTTCCCATTGCCACATAAGAACGCCTCTGGAAGGACATCCCCAAGAACGAAACCGGATCTCTGCCAACACAAGGCCGGGTTACCCCTAACTGGGTAACTACTGACACGAGTATGCCACCTCCCATCGTAACCAACCTTTAACCGGGGCCCCAGCAACCAATCACAAAGTAATATATATATATTACTTATATATATATATATATATATCTGCGATATCAACATAAGTTAAGTATCTGGGCTCCATACCATGATACCACTTCTATCCAGAAAGAAATGCACATACCCTAAGGGGTTCTACCCCCAATAACCTTGCCGCATCTTTCCTGTTTCGACCATTTCGGGGTGTGAGGTCCGACGAAGTCTCGTCCACAAAGACATACTTTATACAAAAGTCATGCTTTGGGTCAACAAATGATCATAGAAATGATCACAAAGATAAACGATCAAATAAATGATCTTATCACAAATGATCAACACAATGATCATTTCACGGCAACACTCAGCATGTCACATTACCAAATTGGGAATATATTGCTGATAACCTTCAACTATATAACCTCTGAGCTCGTACGTCTCAGAGAAGGGTGTTAAGCTAAGAGAATAAATTCTCCGCCACCAACAGAAATATATTTGAAAGAAATCAGCTTTATATCTCAATTGTAATGTCAGACATACAATCCATACAAGTCTGTTCCGGGTTCGAACAGAACCGAAGGCACTTCCAAAGAAGTCCTTGCAATCCGGATATTCACAATCCTGATCGGATTTCCCATCACTTAGGGAGTCTCTATACCGGCGCGACTCGGTGCAGAAACAATCGATAGGTCATCCTATCGCTTTCGCAAATACCCGGTCTTCATCACCGGTCTTCAAATGTTATCCATAACGTCAAATCACATATTCAGAATGGGTTATACGACACAAAGGTCCTTTCCCGGCTAAACCGAATAGTGAGCACGATATTTCAAAAACAAATGGATAATGGGATTTCAATTAAGTCACAACTTATTACCCAAAACTTTTCTTCAAATGGCTTAACAAATTACCATTTTCAATCTTTAAACAAAAAGATTCATTTTCACAACCTTTAACGGTTTAAACAATTTTCACATTTTAATCTTTTAAACAAAAGATTCATTCACAGATTTTCCTAATCAATTTTCATTTCAAGTTGATTAACTCGTTAAATCTTTAAATCAAAGATTTAACTTATAGCCTTCAAAACAATTTCATTTCAATTTGATTTAAACAAATCATCAATTTAAATCTTTTAAAAATAAACAGATTTAATTCATAGCTTTCAAAAAGAATTCATTCATAACTTAGGAAAATCATTTCTCTATTCAATCTTGAAATTCCCCTAATTAACTGGAATCTCAGTTCTTATCTAAAAGTGTTTATCATTTGAAAACAACAGTTTTCATTTTGGAAATCTGATTCATTTATACGAGTTGAAATCCTTGGGTTAAATTCAAATTCCCAAAACCATACCTTTAAAATGGTTTAAATTCATACAACATGTTTATAATATCTTTAACCATAATTTCCAATCATCGAATTCAATTCCAAATATCGAATTCAAATTCAAATTGAATTATTTAAATTGGAGATTTTACCGAGTTATTCAAAATAGCTTTTATCTGTGAAAACCTTTTTCAAAAGCTTTACCGTTTAACCCAAATCCATTTTCAAAATCAATTTGAAATTAAAACTTTAATTTCAAAAACATTAAATTTAAATTATCTGTGACTTAACCGATTTCCTCGTGAAATCCATATTTGTGTGTGTATGGTGTAGTCCAGGGGTTTAACACAATAGTGCAATATCATTCAATCATCACAGATTTAAGTACAACAATATCTTTGATAAGCGGTATAACTATAACGCTTATCGTCAATTCACAGATTCACAGATAGCATAACAATGTAAATAAATGGATAAATCATACATAGTCACAGAACAAAATATTACTGATCAGATAAGACAGTCAATTCAAGGTTTCTCATACAACACAATGCAATATAATCATTCATAAGTAAGGCCAAGCATTTAATAAATATTTATAGGCAGGATTAATTAATTGTTTAATCCTAATTAATTTATCTCAAATTAAATTAATTACTTATGAATTTATTATCCAATTCTGATTTATTAATTCCAAATCATTTGATATAAATTAATTTATCAAGCACTTTGAATTAATTAGATTATTCTTAATCAATCATATTAATTAAATTAACTTTTGAACCAATTATATAATTAAATTTACTTTAATAAATCAAAATACCCAAAATAATTTACAATAAGTGATTAATCCTTAATTATTTTCATTAACAAATAACGTTTCTTAAATTACTTCCTTAAGAAATTATCTCAGATATATCATTATTAGTTAGAATAAATTAACCCTTAATTAATTTTCATAAGTGATTATTCTTAATACTTTTATTTATCAATTAATGACGTTGAGTAATTCTCGTTAATCACTTGATTACTTAATCTTTAATCATTAATTAATTACTTTAAATTAAGTAATTATCTTTAATCAAGTTCATAAGGTAATTAATAACTAACCTTTAATTATTTACATTTATAAACCATAATTACTTAAGATCTTTAAAAGATAAAACATTATTTTAGTAATGATTTAATTATCATACTCAAACACATTTGAAAACATTTTGTTTCAAATTCACTTTTAAATTCCATTTCAAATATAAAAAAAAGAATTTACAATAGCTACAAATTTAACTTTACCATTTTTTTTTCTAAATTCAAATTTTTCTCATACATTCAATTGCTTTTAAATTATTAAAACAAATTGAATTTAAAGCTTTATTCATGTCCAAACTAAATTCTAATTCAACTTGGATTTACATTTACATTTTCATTTGAACTCAGTTTCTTTAACTTTGGTTTAATACTCAAATTTCGTTTTTAAAATTTTCAAAACAGAAAAAAAACAAGGTTTCAGTTTAAAACTGAAACAGGAATTCGACCCGAGAACTATTAAAATCTGCTTCGAGACCAACACTTCAATGCCCTGAGTAACACTTCGAGTTAACTTAAAAATGCAAGCCTGGAAATGCTTCAGGCCACAACATCCCAGATCATCAAATATAGTGCACGGTGTACGTGCACATCGCCGTTGGCCATCTTCAGGCCTCATCGCGACGTCAAGCATATCGACCATCCTCCCCCGAGCACGTTCTGATCCCTCGAACTTCACCGTTGCCTCAAAATCGAAATCGAGGCAAAATCCCAAACCTGGAAACGAAAGTACCCACCACCATCCAAACCTTGCAGCGCCTCGTTCGCCACGCCCCGACCATTAGCCAGCCTACAACCTCGGCCATCGATTCGTCGACACCCCCTCTACCATCCTTTAGAAGCACGTTGAACTCGATCGTACGTCAACGATAAGCGAGTAAAATTCCTCGGCCATGCCAAAATTAGGTTAAAAAAAAATTAAATGTTCGTCGTCGCCACCACGTCCATCTTCGCCACCTCCGGCCATTTTTCTAGTCAACCCCGTACCCTCCTCCATCTCCACAAACAACCCTGACCAACTCGAATCACCCAATCACGAGAAAATGATTTAAAGGCAGATTTCGTTCCACTGTAAATTGCTCAAGATACATACAACTAAAAATCACTATATTTGTTTCAAAAATCCTATCTTGGGCTGTAAATTCAAGCTATATGATTTAATCCATAATTCATGATATTCGAAATTTCCAGAGACTTAAGTTTTTACTGTAAAAACTTGTTCTTTCACTCCACATACCTTTATTCTTCACACAACCATTTTTAGATGATAAATCGTACCATAACAAACAAAATTTGTTTTGATCTCGAGTTCAAATGTTAATAGATCAAGTAGAAATGGATTTTAAATCAAAGTTTTGTTTTGAAAACTCCAAACAAAGAGCAGAGAAAAATAACAGCCTGTACACATAAGCTTTCAATATTCACAGGCATTTATATGTATATAAATTTAAACATACTCATCCGCATACATACTTGCAACAAAATTTTACTTTTAAATTTGTTTTTAGAGTTATATTACTCACATGTTTCCCAGGAAAGAACAGAGCTACTTATTGTTGAACTTGCATGCTTGCTGAGATCTTCTTTGCTTCTCTGGTTTTCATTGATTGATGTTTTTAAGATAATGTTTACTTTATTTGTTTCTCAACTTTGAATGGACGAACAAAAATGAAGAGTTCGATGTATAAAAAGAAACTTACCAGTGATATTATATTTTGTACAACAAGTCATGGTTGAGGATGCTTTCATTAAATGCATGACCTTTGTTCCCATGCTTGCCTTACTTCAGTACTTGTTGCTGTGTTATTTTCCAGGTTAAAGTATATTACTTTAGTTCTTAGTCTTCTTATTATTTCTAGCCTAGCCTAGCTTACACAATGTTGTATCTTTTGTTTACAGCCTAGCCTACTTGTTTCCAGGTTTTAAGTATATTATTTTATACTATAAATAACTTCTATTTTAATGTGTTGTTAATTATTGTTATAAGATGGCATTTTGTTTAAGCTTTTTGAGATGAGATTTACTTTAGATTTCCTTAGCTTTGCATCTCAAAATTTTACAGGCAACTTATAATACTTATTTGCCTAGCATACTTTATTTTGTTTACTGAAATGAAGCTATCATCTCTGCTGATATGTTGTATATACTTAGAGATGCTTTATTTGTACTTTCTTTACAAGCTTTTGCTTTGGTTTTGTTTTAAGTGTACATATTTATGTTATTCTATTATGTATGTACAGTTTATATATTTGTTTGTTTGAGTTGAGATGAAAGCTTTAATTGTTTATGTACTTTATGTTTTATTCTTATCTCTTTTACTTGTTCTTTTTACTTCTATTTTTAGTTTAAATATTTATCATAAATTTTACTTTAAAATTTATTGTTTTACATTTCTCTATGTACACATATATTTTATATAACTCAAATTATCATCATTTATAAATTTTTAAATCAATTTATTTATTTTTATACTTGTGTCCAAAGTATATTATTTATTTTTCAAAATCATTTATTTAAAAATTTATTTAAAATCCAATATATACATATATATTCACATATATACAAATTTTCAAATCCATATGACTTTACATATTTTCTATTTGAATCGAGGAAACTCGCTTCCATTTATAATTAATTCTACAAATTTTTATTCAAAAATTCATTTAATTATTAATTTAAATTAAATAAAAATCTAGGGTCGTTACAAATAGCATATTTCAATTTTCATTTCAATTGAAATCAAATTTAGTAAATATAAGAACATTAATCATAAGTAATGGCTCACCTTTCGAAGCTAGAGAGATTTGACAAAGAAATGAGCTACGAATTCCAAAGCAACGCTAGATGGATACAATTCCACGAAAGAAGCTGATAAATTGACGAAACCAAATTAGACTAGATCAATGGTATAAATGAATATATATATATATATATAATTATGTACAAAAAATCATATTTATATATTCAAACACATTTTAAAATGTAAATATATATACACAGTATATAACTAACAAATATATGTAAAATCTATATATATAATACATTACAAACTATTACTTAACTGAAAACATATACATAAATAAAGAAAATCATAGTATGCATAACTATGTAGTCCTAACAAGTATACAGGCTCTTTCGTATGTAATCAAAAATAAATATCTGGGCTGGATATATATATATATATGAAATCCAGGCCCATATATTAACGTATTTTCTTATAATCATATCATTTTAAAATTTACCCATATAATGCTAGCAGCTAATATATGTATACAACCTTTAACTATATTTATATCTTATATAAAAAATATAAAGGCTGCAAACACTACATACACAACAGTATTACCTTTATATGACATTAATATACCTTTATGTATTATATATATATATATATATATTATAAACAACTCACCTACTACAACAGTTAATATATATGAAAGCATGCAATTGTATAAACACACATATGTATAGCTAGAAACTTGTACGGTTTAATATGATATATCCAAACTTCATAATAAAATCTATATATAAATCACATGTCAAATGTCTTTATAATTATATATATATACATAACAAATCATGCATGTAACAACCCGAATATTTATCAATTGTATATTTAAATATTTTATTTAAATATTTTGTCGTTCGTCGGATTTTGGTCCGAAAAGCTACTTTTTGCAAACAGTCGAATTAGGACTCGAGACCACTTCCATTGAGTTCGAAATGCTGTTTACAACTGTTTTTAAGTACAAACATTGATATGTTTGGAGATAGTGGAATTTCACTACTTTTTCACTTGAGTCTTTGGATTGGGCTTTTAGCCTATTAGACCCAACCTTCACCCCTCCTCTTCATAACTTCATTTCTATTTGCCTAAGCCTTCAAGCTTCTTCAAAAATGGTGGGGGGAATGGGAAATTAAAATTCCAAAACTCAAATTCAATTGCAATCAATCTTTCAACTCCAAATTCAAGAAGAAGACATTGGATTCAAGCTTCTTGTGCTTAGATAGAAGAGGGATTGATTCTTGCTTGCTTAAAGCTTCATTTTCAATGATATTTGGTGCAAAGATGAGATTTTTATCTCACAATTCTAGCCTATAACTATATTGGACTGTTGGGAATGATTCCCTATCATTTTTGCATGCATATTAGCATTTGGTTTGGATTGGATTGGCAAAAACTCCAATTTTTAGCGTTTTGGTGAATTTTCTGCACTTAGGCCATTCTGGCCATTTTTCTATGTTCGGAGTTAGGTCGCTCGCGTGTTATCGCGCTAGGTCACACTGCCTTGAATTTTCACTTCGGGGTTAGGTCGTTCCCCTTTAGTTCGTATGACCTTAAGTTGTTCACATGGGTTAGGCCTTTAAACCATTAGGTCGCTCGAATGAGTTAGGTCGTTGGACCTTAGGTCGTTTAACCTTTAGGTCGCGTGTTCCACTAGGTCGCGTGAACCCTTAGGTCGTTGGACCTTATCCCCTCTTAGGTCGACAACCAGTAGGTCGTTTGTCTTGCTTAACTCGTGAACACCGTTAGGTCGCAACCCTTTAGGCCGCTCGACCTGTGCAACTGTTAGGTCGCGCAACACCCTAACTCACTTGGCCTTGCCTTCGTTAAGTCGCGTGACACGTTAGGTCGCGCATCACCTTAACTCGCTCGACCTTGTTTAGGTCGTTAGGTTGCGAACACCTCTAGGTCGCTTGACCCCTTAAACTCGTAGGTCGCTCGACCCCTTACTTCCTTAAGTCGTTCGTCTTCCTTCGGTCGCTCACCTGGTTGAGTCGCACCTTACCTTAGCTCGGCCATGTTGGATCACAAGTTTCCCTTAGGTCGCGTACCCCCTTGAGTCGCTCGACAACTAGGTCGTGAACACCTTTAGGTCGCGTGCCCCTTTAGGTCGCTCGATCCTATCCTCCCTTAGGTCTTCACTAGGTCGTACCGTTTTGGACGGGGCGCTGCCCAGCACCCCGCCAGGGCGTTGCCCCCTGGACCCCCGCGACCTGACCAGGCAGGTCGAACCCCGTAACGGGGGCGTTGCCCCCACACCCCCACCTTGGGGGGTTGCCACCCCCCTGGACCCCCCTCCATAGGGGATCTTATCTGAAAAACATTCAACAGAACTTGCTTTGTTGAGATGCTGAGTTGACCATTCTTCGAGACAAACTATCTTGAGCTTCTCGGTCGATTTTATGGATTTTTGAATATCTATTTCGATGGATTCTTTATCGGTCTCTTTGGATTTTATTCACGTCTTTGAATGTGAATTTTTATGATTGATTGTTTCTACAATCACTTCTATGATTTGTCACTTTAAAATATAAAGGTTTTCTATACTTGTAGTAAATATCAAAACTCTTTCTTCGAATGATTTCAACACTATTTTATAACAAAGCTCGTTTTCTCAAACCGATTTCCAATCTATTAGTATATACAAACCTTTACCTCACTCGTATGAGAAATTTAATTAAACGACTTAGTAAAACAAGTGGTATGAAACGCTTGCGTTTACTTCGTCGGTTAATTCTTGGACTTGTTCGATTGAATCTCTTGTGATAATTTTCTAGTGGAGATCTACAATTTGTTCGTAAATATTTAAGTTAAGCTAGTGGTTATGGGACATGAAGATAAGCTCATATATTTACTAGCTTACTGTGATTGACACTTCTTGATGATCGATGATGATCATTTTATAGTTTAGACTAGCAATGTGCGATGTCTCTTTGTCCACGTGGAGGACTGAACCTCAATTTATTGAGCTTCGTCTCATTTCTTCGTGGGATGGCGCCCCATGTACTTTTAATATGTTTCGATTCATTGGATGTACCGTTTGTACTACATCGATGTCTCAGCTTTTCATTTCATTGGACGTACCGTGTGTACTACGTCGATGTTCCGAATTGATTTGTGTTTTGATTCATTGGATGTACCGTTTGCACTACATCAATGTCTTTTCTTTTTGATTCATTGGATGTACCGTTTGCACTACATCAATGTCTTTACTTTTGATTCATTGGATGTACCGTTTGCACTACATCAATGTCTTTGCTTTTTGATTCATTGGATGTACCGTTTGCACTACATCAATGTCTTTGCTTTTTAATTCATTGGATGTACCGTTTGCACTACATCAATGTCTTTGCTTTTGATTCATTGGAGTACCATTTGCACTACATCAATGTCTTTGCTTTTTGATTCATTGGATGTACCGTTTGCACTACATCGATGTCTTTGCTTTTTGATTCATTGGATGTACCGTTTGCACTACATCAATATCTTTGCTTTTTGGATTCATTGGATGTACCATTTGCACTACATCAATGTCTTGGCCAACCTTTTCTTGTGATTTCTGGATTTCTATATGATGATTTCCGGAATTTATGTTTCACAACCTTTTTCAGTTGGCATTGATATGTATGTCATTTATTGTGGCTTGGTGAATTAAATAAAGAATATGATATTCTTTTTGATGCTATGAGTTCTTGGGATTTTGTATGACTTTCGTGGTTTTCTAATGTATACTTGTCGTAGTATGACATTTTTGGTTATCATACGTCTTTTTATTATATCTCTTATTCTATATCATTTCATCTAATATTTATAGCTAGACTGATCCGTTTATTATTTTCTTAATAAATAATACTCGGGTCAGACTGAGATTTTACAGGTGCTTCTGCTTGACTCCTTATCGGACCATCATCTGATCTTTTGGTTAACTACTTAGCTTGTAGTTTTTGGTTGTGTACATTTGAGATATAGATTCCTTGATGTATACATATTCTTTTGTCTAGCACTTGTATCTATTCTTTTATGATATTGTGGATCTTTTTGACCACTACTCTGATGTACACTTTTATGTGTAATATTCATATCCGTTTCCGCCTTTGTGATATGAATTGTCTGTGACTGATTTATGTTATGTTTATTTCTATATTTGTTTCTGAAGATTATATATAGCCACTGTGTAGTAGCTTTGAGTTTGTGTAGGTATGTCGGAATTCCTCTTGAGATGAAATCCATGTTATATTTTATCTGGCATATCGGTGCTCGCACAAAGCAATTACACGGATGGTCGCTCCTTAACAGCCTTATTCTACGTGCTAGTTGACAGCATTACACTGTAGTGTTCTTGGCTAGCGTGGGTATAGAGGTGGGGCGTCACAATGCATACATGATATATACAACAACAATATATGTAATGCATAGTAATATAAAAAATGAAAATAACTGTACTACTATTCGAATATAGAAGCTGATGTAACAAATATACTATTGAAAAGTCGAATACTATTGTGAATATTATAACATATATAAACTGGCATATCTGCAAACAAATATATACCACAAATATATATTTCTTTTTTTACAACACCTATAACAATACAAAATATATATACACACAATGTAATATATACCTTAAAGCTGTAATAGGAAACCCAGGATATACATATATATAAAGGTATATATATACATAAGCAGATCTCTACCAAAACTTTTATAACTCAAACATTAAAACATAATCACAAAATACTCTCAGCCTAGTATATATACAAAACCTAATATAATACATAATATGGACACATATATAAAATACCTTATATAAAGGAGGAACGGCCCAGCCTGGGTGCTTGACACTGTGATGCGTGCACTGGCCAAGTAAGAAGAGGTAAAAGAAATAACAGTTTGCTCGAAAAATTTCAAATGGAGGAAGAGGGCTGTGGGCGGCTTTGGTTGATCACTGTAAAGAAAGGAGGGTCGAGTTGAGTGAGCGGGTTGATGACGAGAAAGTCCAAGGTGGCAGTTTGGTGAGCGGCTTTGGGTCAGCGGAGGGAGATGATCGCGGGAATGAGATGGATCGTATGGTGAAGAGGACCATGGTGGTGTTTGCGTGCGTGCTAATGAGATGAAGGCAAAGGTCGATGAGGTGTTGTGGACTTGCATGGAGTTGTAAGGGATGGCTGTTGAGGTTTTAAGAATGAGCAGCATTTTTTTTAAGCCTGTGAACAGTGCAAAAAAAATGAAATCAACGAACAGATTGTATTGAAAGGTCATGGCCAATTCTTGGAAGATTAAAAGTTAAGTAACCATTTTTACAACCGTTAGAAAGTGAATAGTCAAGGGAAAATCAAAAGGCCAAATTTCGGAAACCGTAACGGCTAACCATATCGTGGATTTCGTTGTGTTCTAGACTTCAAAACAGAATCGAATATACCGTAGAGATCAGCACGACGGGATAATCAAAATGGTACAAAAATATCAGTGGTACGATTATCCGATCAAAAATCGATATGGATACCAAAAATGCAGCAAAATGGCCAGAAACAAGATAAACGGAGCAATTGCAGTCAAAATTTGGAGAAATGAAATATGACGTCTCACTCAGAAGATGATTTACAAATTATTGTATAAAAATATTCAGATTTGGAAAACATTCATTATCATCAATTATTAACTAATTTGAAGTGAAATAGAATTACACAAGAAAATTTACTTTCGTATTATCAGATCAAAATTTACTATTTGCTACGTTTAAATAGACGTATTCCAAATATTAAATTTTTTATTTCAAAATTTTATTATTTAAAATTTCATGAAATTTCGGTTTATTCACGTTATTAAAACCATTAAAATGTATCGGTCGTCACACTCTCCCTCACTCAAAACTTTTCATCCTCGAAAAGGAAAGAGGTAGGAGAATAAAACTACCCAGAAAGGAAATATATTGAAATACAAAATAAAAAATTTATTTAAACCATATAAATATCAATTTAAATTAATTAATGTTGAATAATTTATTTTAAATTCAAGATATTTCATTTAGTTGATTTACTTCAAATTTTATCAATTCCCACAAAATAAAATCTATTTTATTTATCTCATTTATTCATTAGCCTATTATTCTATTCATCTCTATTAACCTTTTCATAATAATTGTAAGTGCATAACAGTTATTATAACCCCTCAAATTTTATTCATAAAATCATTTAACATCATTTTTCATTGTAAAATTATTCAATTACATATTCAACTTCTAGATGATCAAGGTAAGTTATATTGGAATGTAATTGAGAATTATACAAGTAAAATTTCCCAATTCAATTATTCAAGTTTAAATATTCATTTAAAAATTTTAGCTTTATTTTAAAACCATCCTTTAAGAAAATTTAAGAATTAAATTTCTGATTAACTTCAAACAATTTAGAGATAAACATATATCGAATCAAATATAAAATCATGTACCTATATATATATTATAATTCAAATCCAATTCATTTTCCAAAACAAAGTGTAGCAAAGCTACTAATTGGTCTCTCCACTTTGAAACTCGAAAATAAATGTCGATGATATGGCCGCCATCACCGAAATTATTTTCCAGCGATAAAAGAGGAGAGCTCTAATTTAAACATTTAAAAATTCTTTGAAAATCATTTCTATTCGAAAATATTTTCAATAATATAATTTAAAACTTTAAAAAAACAAAAGGCTTGGAATTACCAAAAATCAAATTCTCAAATTCTAATTTTAAATTCAATTAAATTTGCAAAACAGTTTCTAACCATGTTTTTATTATTCCGTTTATTTATACTATTGAAATAGTCAATGGTTTACAAAACAATAAATGAAAATCAATTATTATCATTTTTGACAACGAATTCAGTTATCAATTCAATTTCAGAAAATTATACTTATATATATAATATAATCATACAAAAATCTATTTCATTTACCAAATTTGAAAACAATATTGTTTCAGTTTGCTCTATTAAAGTGTTTTGGAAATTCTATCGATAGCATTGATCAAACGAATTGATCGAAGACCCAAATCAACATCAACGACTCAAACAACACAATATAAAACATTTTTATATTAGTTAGAAATACACTTCCTCCTTTAACGATACAAGAATGGATTTCAAAGCAAGGATAGAGATTCAAATTTGATGGACTCAAATTAAAGTGAATTTTTGTTCGAAGATAGGTTCAAACAAAGATAAGATGATTAAATAACAAAATAGGAAGATGGATAAGTTTATATAAATCGTGGGCAACCTTAACTGAGTCAATCGTGACTCCAAGAATAAGACTGATACAGAATTCTGCGGCAAATCGACATTCGATCGCAAGAGATAAAATTCAGGCATAGCAGAAGATAGATAGCATCGTAAACCGAGGATACAGAAATCGCCGGTAAATCAAAGCCTACTGTAAAGGAGTTTCACCCCTGTACAAATCATTCGAAGATTGGCGAGACCGCCGAGTTATTATAAAGATCATTCGAAGTGGAGTCATGGGGTACTCCAGGGTCAAAAGAATTTGGATGCAGGAAGACAAGAGTGGATTTCATAACGAATAGGGGAGTTCCTAAAATTCAAAGGAAACCGAATCAAAAAGGAAGGAATTAAAGCTCAAACGAAAGTGATTCCGTAATTAAATTTACTTTATACACTAAGTCTTGCCTAAAACCAAAGCTCTAATACCAACTGTAACAGCTTGATATTTTCAACCATTCGCATCCACACATGCCGGATTGGAATTGCTTAAAATACCAGATTGTTAATTTATATTTGGCAAAACTAAGCATATACACTATATAAAATAATCACAGAATCACAAACACAAAGTAATATACAATATGTAGCGGAAACAAAATGAATAGTAGTTCATGAAGCTACTATATATATCAGAGTTAAATAAGATACAATAGAAGTTTCAAATACAATAGTCAAATACAAGATCAGAATACATCACTGGAATGAACTGAATAACTGCAAGCTGAAAAGATGTAGATGGATCTCCAAACAAAGCTCCGACTACAAAGGTGAGTCTCAAAATCTGTATCACTCAGTCTGACCCGGGCGTAAAGCAAAACACAAAACACTCGATTCGGGATTAACATTCTTATATCAATAAATCCAACCCAAGTGAAATATCAACTGAAATACAAGTACTCGAAGGATGTTTGGGATAACCATCCTTTAAGGATCCGTTAAACTATTTACCATGTAGTAGTATACACTATTATAATAATGTCTAAAGTAAAGTATAATATATTTTAAAAATAGCATTAAGGGGTTAATCATATCCCCCTTAACACATTTTATAGTGCCAATAGTCTATATAGTATCGTAGTCCCTCTTGATCGGGAGGCCACCAGAGGATACTCCATAGGTACAACACAAATCAAACTCGTAGTAAAGCATGCTAGGGTAGATGACATGGCACAACTAGACAATGCCAGGATAGATATACCAATTACACTTCCGGACCAGTGGTAACACATAACTGCAGCTATCGCCCATCTCGAGTCACACTCCCAAAAAATATCAAAAGGTGCACCCAATCAATCACAAAGAAATAGAATGGTATCGAAGAAGTTTGTCCGATCAGAGGAGCTACCTCGTTAGCCCGTCAATTGCTCCTATTTTAGCCACCTTTTGCCAACTCACGGGAGTCGGGTCCAGGTATATACCTCAATAGGACGTCGCCACCATCCTACTTCATTTTGGAATCCCCACCGCGTACACAGTTGTTAAAGTGGTTTTCGAAGTTGGCAAAGAGTATGACAACTTCCGATCCCGGTCTCTTTAATACCAAACGTTATTATAACACCGCAGTTATTTAAAAATAGTTTATACTTCAAAACCAAAATATCGTTGCCATTTCAAAACCATATCAATACGATATCATTTCCATTTCAAAACCAAATATGATATCTTTTCTATTTCAAATATATCCACTTCTAAAGTCATGGTACTTCAAAGTTATAAAACTTTCGAAACCAAACACTTAAAATTATAATACTTTGAAAAACCATAACACTTTACTTTTAACAGTTTAGATATTAATAATAGTATATATATAATAAGTAGTTTATAAAGTAAAATAGTTTATATAAAAATGGTTATAATTTAAAATAGTTTATATTAAAATGACTTATATCAAAATAGTTTATATGAAAATACTTTATAAAGAAAAATATATAAATAGTTTTAAATATAATTTAAAATACTTTATATAATAAAATAGCTTTCTCAAGTTTCACAAATCAATTCCACATCAACTCGAATTCCAAAATTTAAATTTAATCAAATCTCAAATCATCAATTTCAATTCAATTCAGTTTCTCAATAACCATTCCAAATTATATCTATTTCAAATACAGATTTGAACCACAAATAAACCATTTATATTTCAATATATTTCAAAGCTTTAAATATTCAACATTTTCAAAAAAAAACTAAATTTAATAATTCATATATATATATATATATATATATATATATCAAATTTACTTTACTGTTATTTAGTTTTGAAATATTTACTTAATAAATCCAGTATCATTCAAATAAACCTTCAAATTTCATATAACTAAATATTCCTTCAATTTATTTAAACTTGATATATTCATTTAAATCACCTTAAACCAAATCAAGTTACAAAATCATATCCTTTCAAAAATCTCAAATTCAATAAGTTTCAAATTGATTTTAATTCAATATAATTCTTAATTAAATACAATTCCAAACCAATTTCAAATCTATCTTCTCAACCTAAATTTATTAAATCATTATAACTCTATATTAAAATATAATCTAAATAAATACTTAACCATATTATATTTTAAATAAATCAAATTTTATTATCATTTAACTTATTTTAAAATAATTATACATAGCTTAAGGTCAAGAATTTAACTATATATATAAAAAATAACATTAATATAATATCTAAAATCAATATTTATATAAAACCATATATTTCTTTTCCAAAACCATAGAAATCACTTTCAAAATTTATATATATATATAGACCAACGGTATCTGTATATAATTTTCTATCTTATGGTCAAGTGATAAGGATATTTATCATTTCAATCCACAATTTAAATATATATACGGGTATATATCATTTCAACCTACAATCCCAAATTCAGTTCAATTGAAAATCATTTGGGTTTATCATTTCAACCCATAACGATTTTCTCATATTCTACCGATCGCTCGGGTATGTATCATTTCAACCCATAGTGAATCATATACTAATAAGGAAACTTGCAGAGTGATAACAGATACGATAATAATATTATATGCATATAGCATCAATATAAATAACAGCTAAAGTGTTAGATGTCATAGGTGAACAGATACAGATAAAAGCATATACAACAATGTAAATAACTAACAGTGGCATATTTCAACTGTCGTTTAAATTGAAATCAAAATTAGTAAATATAAGAACATTAAACATGAGTGATGGCTCTCACCTTTCGAAGCTAGAGAGATTTGACAAAGAAATGAGCTACGAATTCCAAAGCAATGCTAGATGGATACGATTCGAAGAACGAAGCCGATAAACAAAGAATTGACGAAATCAAATTAGACTAGATCAATGAAGATCAATTGCATAAATGAATATATATATATATATATATATATATAATTATGTCTAAAAAACATATTTATATATTCAAACACATTTTTAAATGTAAATATATATACACAATATATGACTAACTAATATATATATAAAATCTATATATATACATATATATATAATACATTACAAACTATTACTTAACTGAAATAATATACATAAATAAAGAAAATCAACGTATGCATAACTATGTAGTCCATAACAAGTGTAACGACCCAGAATTTCTGTCATTTGAAAATCAAATATTTAGTTGATTTTAAATATCAACAAGTAAAATTTGTAAGTCGAATATTTTTCGAATATCTGGATTTAATTGGATAATTAAATCGTAATTTAATATTTGAAATAGCGTAAATAATTGGAAATTGGGTTTAATGTGATTAAAAATGATTTATAAAGTTATATTAAATCATATTGGAGTTAGAATAATATTTGTGAACTTTTAAAATTGAATTAAAAATTAATTTGTGAAAATTGAATATTTTGATATTTAATCGACTAGTGAAAATAGTCATTTTTCAAACAGTCTCGGATTTTGACGAAACTAGTTTCATCGGATCCGTAATGTTGTATTATTGTATGGTTTCAAATTTTGTGTCAATCGGATTTACCGTTCGTCCGGGGCAAGCCAAAACGCATAGAAATTTGGTTAATCGATTTAATTTAAATTTGATCGTTTATTTCCGTAACTCGCACACATGATCGAATTAGCCTCCGAAACCTATTCCATTGTATTCGAAACGTGGGGTAAACCCTAGAAACGCCAGTTGGCACGCTTCGGTTGGAGTTCGGAAATTTTTTGGTGAATAGTGTTTTCGTCAATTTTCTATATAAGGCCACAACATTTCTATTTTGCAAAAGAAAACCCTAGGATTTCATCTCCAAGCTTCAGCCGCCATTATCTTTTTGATGGCCAGAAACTCCTCTCGTTCTTCCCTCTTTTCCTTCCAATCCGTAAACAATTAGAGAAAGTTATCAACTACAAAAATGAAGATCGTATCGAGATCTATATTCTCAACGGGCACGATCTAAAATAACTTCATGGATCATCGGCAATCTGCTCGTAAAGGTCACGTGTTCAATCACGTTTTTAGAGCTCAATACTCGACCTAGCTTGGCCGGATTTTCGTTGATGTCGAGAGGGAGCTAGGCGCACGTATGGGAGGTTGTTGATCATCGCGTAGATGATCGGAGAGGGCTCGAGAAATTAGGGCAACGACGTGCTATGGGTTCGAACATTTCGTTCAAACCTAGAAGAAGATGAAAACAAACGCATGCGGCCCTGATGTGGGAGTTGAAATCAACGGTAGAGATTGAATTAGGTTAAGAAAATAAAAGAAATTTGTTAAGTAATGTATGTAATAATTCGTGTAACATTAAAATTGCTATAACTTTTTGCTACGAGGTCGGAAATGCATGAAACGAATTGCGTTGGCTTCGTTTTGTCGAGCATTACCCAATGGAGCTGGTTTGGAGTCGTTTGGAGCTAGTGAAAATTTTGGGTAAAATTAAACGTACGTTTAATTTTATTCGAAACAAAACGCTACAACTGTTATCGGAAACTCAAGGTGAGAACTTCTCACTCAATCGAATTGTTTCGATTTAAATTTAAATAGTTAAATTTAAAATTGCTTGATTGTGTGATTGGATGATAATTATTATCTGTTGTATTCAAATAGACCCTATACGTCGTATATTAAGTGGATATTATTTATTAAAAACATATACCGCGATAGTTCCAACTCGTATGGAATTGGTATTATATATGTACTTGGAGTTGATTTTCCCGCATTATATAGCGGATGAGACTCTATTGCGCCGCACAATAGCGGATAATATTTTATAAATCCCATATACCGCGATATCCCGTCTCGAAGCGGAATTGGTATTGTGCTAACATCTTTGGATAAAGAGAAACAGGTTGGAGGGATCCAACTGGATTCCTCAAACATTTGAATTTGTTTCAATGTTGTGTGTTGATCTATTTATTGATCTATTTATAATCTGCGTGATTATCTTTGTGATTGAAATCGTTAAAGGCTAAATTTTAGCCGAATATATTTTTGGTATCGTTAGATGCCGAAAATAAATAAAATTTGGTTTTTGGAAATTAAAGTTGAGAATTCATAATAAAATTTAATTTTGGAATTGATTCATTTTAAATAAGTAAACGTTGAAATTTTTATGTTATAAAAATTTTGATTTTTGTGAAATATAACCGAAATGTGATTTTTGAAATAAGTAGTTGATTTATCTATAAAATGGTTTAAATTGGGATTTTTGAATTATTATAAATGATTTATATAAAAGATTTATAAAATCGATATTTATAAATTAAAATATTGGAATTATAAAAGGAGTTTAATAAGTGTTAAAAAGAAGTATAAATGGATTTCATAAGTGGATGAAATCGATAGATTTATAAATTGTGAAGTTATAAAATGAATAGATTTTGTAAAATAAAAGATTTATAAGTAATTAACTTATAAATTGGATTTTGGCGTGTAAATGGGATATGGATAGAATTTGTTAATAAAGTGATTTTATAAGTTGAAGTTGTTATAAAGTATAAATGGAATTTATAAACGTTGTTTTATAAATTCGAAATCGACTTATTTTGATAAGTTTAATTATTATAGCTTATTAAAGGAAATATATCCACGATTTTGTACGGTGAATAATCCTTTAAATAAAATATATAGAAATGATAAATTTGCTAAATGAAGTATATTCACGATTTTGGACGGTGAATAATATATTAAAGAAATATTTTAGGAAAGTGATATTTTAAATAGAATTAAAACGATTCAAAAATGTTTTAAAAGGTATTAAGTATCGAAACCAAATATTTCAACATTCATTGTTAAAATAGATGTTTTCAAGAAATAGAAGGAAATGGTGGACTATAACACTGTTGTTAGTAAATGATTTCCGAAAGGAAAAGTTTTGTATAGTATTGGGATTTATATATCTATCTTAATCTCGAATCCCTATACTAGTGATTTTGGGTTGTCGTAACGATGTTTTACGCAACATTCGTTTTGACCCAAATAAATGTGTTTAAGAGAATGTTTTCCTTAAAGAATAAAATTTATACTTAATTGTGATTTAAGTATATTGAATGTTTTCAAAATGTTGAAAATAAATAGATTGGTGAATTACTTATTATTAAATAAGTATGGAAATGTTTTCCAATATGAAGTGAATGTTTTGAGATTATATCTTTTAAAGATAAATTGAAAGTGAATAATTGAAATCGATTTGAAAAAATCATATAAAAAAGTGAATATTTGGAAATGTAAATTCACAGTGGAAATTTATAAGGGAAATTTGTTTTAAAAATAAATATTGATTTATTTTTAAAGTGTCGAATAAATTTACGGATTTGGAACGTAAATTTAATAAATCGGTAAGGATTTATTTAATTGGTTTAAATGAACCATTTTGAAATGAAAGTTGTAAAGGTGAAAAGTGATTTGAAATTTGTTTTCAAATGGTTGAAGTGGGGAAAATATATCTTGTAAAGATATTTTTGAAAATAAATAAGTTGGGAAGATTATTTGGAATCGGGTTATGTTGTGAATATTGATTGATAGTTAAATAACCGACTATCAATATAGACCCTTAAATGGCTATTTGTTGTGAATTGGTTGAAATTGAATGCTACACTTATTTTTAAATTATTGCGCTCGTTATTCGGACTACCCATTCCGAATAGTGATACGACGTAATGGGTAGCATTGAAGACCGATGTTGAAGACCGGGTATTTGTGAAAACGATAGGATTACCTATCGATTGTCTCTGCACCGTTAGCTACGGTATGGAGATTTCCTTTGTGATGGGAAATTCGATCGGGATTGTGAATACTCGGATTGCAAGGGCTTCTTTTGAAGTGCCTTCGGTTCTGTTCGAGCCCAGAACAGACTTGTATGGTTACGTGTCTGACATTGCATTTGGAGATATAAAGCAGATTTCTTTCATATACAATTCAGTTGGTGGTAGAGAATTTATTCTCTTAGCTTAACACCCTTTTCTGAAACGTACGAGCTCAGAGGTTTTGTAGTTGAAGGTTATCAGCGATATATTCCCAATTTGGTAATGTGGCATGCTGAGTGTTGCTGTGTGATCATTTGTTGATCAAAGCGTGGCTTTGTGAAAAAGCGTAGCTTTGTGGACGAGACTTCGTCGAATCTCACACCCCAAAAATGGTCAAAACAGGAATATGCGGCAAGGTTATGAGGGTCGCCCCCTTTAGGGTATGTCATTTCCTTCTGGAAAAGGGTGGTGTCAGGTATGGAGCCCTGATGTTTAACCTATGTGGTTGCTCCAATCTCATTTTCTGTGCGGTTGTTGCTTGGTGATAGAGGGCCCTCGGATAAAGGTCCCAGAGGACCGGGGGTGGCATATTCGTGTAGTAGTTACCTAGTTACAAAGGTAACCCGGCCTTGTGTTGGCAGAGAGCTGGTTAAGTTCTCGGGACGTCCCGCCAGAGGCGATCCCATGTGGCAGTAGGAAGTTCCTTAGCCTGACCATTTGTTGGAAATCCAAACAAAACAATACGAGCCTTGTACGGTTTTAGTTGTAGAACCTGCCATTTAATATGGCAGCTATAGTAGGCATATTATAATGGTACCTATGCTGGCTAAGATTTATATTCTACTTTCAAAATGTTTTCCTACACTTTGCACTTATAGTAATAATATAAAAGAAATTTGCGTATCAAGCATCTTTGACTATCATAGGGAGAAATCTCCTCCAATTCTGCGTTTCCATTGTGTGTGTGCGGGGAGGCCTTATGGTAGTTTCATTTTCCAAAAGCATTGCGAATTGACTTTAAAATTTCTCCTATTGTTTGTTTTAAAGATAAATAACTGTTTTGAGTTCTCACTTCAGTCCCATGACTGACCTGGAGTTTACCGTTCTCTTCCTAAATTCTGGGTGCCCATAATTTTCCACACGGGCGGTCTAGAGTCAGGTTATCAGGTCATTCTGGATTCAGAAGTGCTATGGAGCTCAAGTGGCGAGCTGGATGGCGAGACATATTATTTGTATATGATATTATCTTTCCGCTGTAAATTCACTTGTAAGAACATGTTTGTATAACTGTCCATTGTCCAGTTGTGTTGTATATTGTTGTTGTATACTCTGTTGATGATGTAATGTAATGTAAGAACTTATATAGTTCTTTGTTTAAAGATATTCATTTATCTATTATATGTTGTTCCGCTGCGATTGTGAGATTCTGATATTGTTTTTATTCTGTTTTCTTACTTCTTCTATCTTTTTCTTCTACCTCTTCTTATATAACCATAACAGTTCGATTTTCCGGCATTCGATTGCGTGGCATTTGATACAGTGGACGTATTGATGTTGGTTTTCGAGCGTCGAAGAATCGCGACTATTACAACAAGTATGCAGGCTCTTTCATATGTAATCAAAAATAAACATCTGGGCTAGATATATATATACACACACACACATATACATATATATGAAATTCAAGCCTATATATAAACGTACTTTCTTATACACATATCATTTTAAAATTTACCCATGTAATGCTAGAAGCTAATATATGTACACAACTTCTAACTATAGTTATATATTATATAAAAAAATATAAAAGCTGCAAACACTGCATACACAACATTATTACCTTTATATGACGTGAATATACCTTTATGTATTATATATATATATATATATATATATATATATATATTATAAACAACTCACCTACTGCAACAGTTAGTATATATGAAAGCATGAAATTGTATAAACGCATATTTATATATATAGCTAGAAACTTGTACGGTTTAATATAATATATCCAAACTTCATAATAAAATCTATATATAAATCACACGTCAAATGTCTTTATTATTATATATATAACAAATCATGCATATATAATATATACAACAACAATATATGTAACGCATAGTAATATAAAAAATGAAAATAGGTGTACTACTATTCGAATATAGAAGCTGATGTAACAAATATACTATTGAAAAGTAAAAGACTATTGTGACTATTATAACATATATAAACTGGCATATCTGTAACACATATATACCACAAATATATGTATTTCTTTCTTTTCAACACCTATAACAATACAAAATATACATATATACAATGTAATATGTACCTTAAAGCTTCAAAAGGAAACCCAGGATATACATACATATATATAAGCAAACAAATCTCTACCAAAACTTTCATAACTCAAATATTAAAACATAACCAAAATGGACTCTCGGCCTAGCATATATATAAAATCTAATATAATACATAATATGTGTACATATATAAAATACCTTATATAAAGAAGGAACTGCCCAGCCTGGGTGCTTGACACTGTGATGCATGCACTGGCCAAGTAAGAAGAGGTAAAGGAAATAACAGTTTCCTCGGCAAATTTCAAACGGAGGAAGAGGGCTGTGGGCGGCTCTGGTTGACCTCGGCAAAAAAGGAGGGTTGAGTTGAGTGAGCGGGTTGATGATGTGAAGGTCCAAGGTGGTAGTTCGGTGAGCGGCTTCGGGTCAGCGGAGGGAGTTGCTCGCAGGAATGAGATGGATCGTACGGTGAATCGGACCATGGCGGTGTTTGCGTGCGTGTTGATGAGATAAGGCAAAGGTCAGCGAGGTATTGCGGACTTGCATGGAGTTGCAAGGGACGGCTGTTGAGGTTTTAAGAATGAGCAGCATTTCTTTTTTTAAGCCAGTGAACAGTGCAAAAAAATGAAATCAACGAACAGATTGTATTGAAAGGTCACGACCAATTCTTGGAAGATTAAAAGTTAATAACCATTTTTTTCAACCGTTGGAAAGTGAATAGTCAAGGGAAAATCGAAAGGCCAAATTTTGAAAACCGTTATGGTTAACTGCTTCGCGGATTCCGATGTGTTCCAACTTCAAAACACAGAATCGAATATACCGTAGAGATCAGCATGACGAGACAATCAAAACGGTATAAAAATATCGGTGGTACGATCATCCGATCAAAAATCGATTTCGATACCAAAAATGCTGCTAAATTGCCAGAAATAAGATAAACGGAGCAATTGCAGTCAAAATTTGGAGAAATGAAACATGACGTCTCACTCAGAAGATGATTTAAAAATTTATTATCTAAAAATATTCAGATTTGAAAAACATTTTATTGTCATCAATTATTAACTGATTTGAAGTGAAATAGAATTACATAAGAAAATTTACTTTCGTATTCTCAGATGAAAATTTACCATTTGCTATGTTTAAATAAACGTATTCCAAATATTAAACTTTTAATTCAGAATTTTATTATTTAAAATTTCACGAAATTTCGGTGTAATCACGTTATTAAAACCATGAAAATGTACGCATCGTCACAAATATCTAATGGAAATCAAGTATATAAATTAATAAATGTAGACTAAACTGTAACAAATGGTACATAATAGTTAAATAATAAATTCATTGATTATTTCATGGAAATAACTTACGTAAGTAATGTAATGTAATGTAAAGAAATGAAAATGATATTGTATGAATGAATGAAAAAGTGAATTTTGCAAGCAATGAATGGAAATAAAAGAAATCAAGTGCAGAATGAATGAATGGGAATTGAATTTATGAGAAATAAATGTAAATTAAAAAAAAAATTATAGTATGAATGAAAATTATGAACGGTAAATGATATGAACAGAAATTAATAAGAATGAACTTGAATAATACTTGGATATCATTGTTGTTTTGCCTTATGGATGTTTGGGAGGTGATATTTTAAATTGTTTAGGATGTGTGAATGATCTATTGAGTTTTATCTAAGACTTTTGAATGTATGGTATCTTAATAGTTCTTCATCATTTTATACAATTAAAAGTTGCTGAACTCGAACAAACCATTTGCTTTGGTTGTTATGAATGGATGGTTGCCTACTCTAATTGCATGTGATGATTGTATTCTTGTTTTCAAGTGAATGTTGTTATTTTATATTGATTTGTTTTGTTATTAAGTGAGACAACTTAAATATTTCACTTTTATATAATTATTAACCTCTTTGTACTATATAAGTGAAATACAGGTTATGGAAGCAATAGCTACTGATTTTGGTTTCATAAATAAGCGTTGTTTGCCCGACAAATAGGTACGTTTTCGGATTACGGTTTTATAGCGATATTATATTATTATTCCCATGGTTTGGAATGTATTATTTTGAAATATGAGCTATATATTTTTATTATTGATATTACTATTTCTCCCAGACCTCTCCGTACAAAGGAGACTCTGTCGATTTTTCCGTAAATTTTCGACTTAGAAAATTTTATGAAATGTTTTCCAAACTTTTGTTAACTTGAATATAAAGGATTTAATTGTTATAAATTGATATATTTTATGTAAATTATTTAATTATGTAAATTAATTGTTTATAAATTTAATATTTTGAATAAGATATATTAATTACTAAATTCCTTCTTTTCCCTTCTTTTTACATTTCGAGGATGAAAAGTTTTGAGTGGGGGAGAGCGTAACGAACCGTAGTTTTAGATAATTAAAAATATGTTAAATTAATGAAGATTTGTGATTTAATGTTGGAAGAAATAAACGTTTGTGATTAAATAATGAGAATATAATTGGAATGAAATGTAACAGTATTAATTTAAGGAATATATAATTGCTTTGAATGTAATTCCAGTTAATTGAAATGACTAAAGGTTATAATCAATTATAGGCTGCAAATTAATTGTAATAATATATGTATTAATTGATAACTGGATTAAAAGAGTAATTGACAATTTAAATTTTGATTAATTTATGAAATAATGTGTAAAAATTGTAATAGGATTGAGTTAGTATAGTGTACGTTGTTATAACATTTATTAGTAAATAATAAACCTATAAATGTTATTAAATGTAGAAATGGTGAAAATTGTTATTTGTTGCCAATTTAATTAATAAATTACAAATAGATGTAAGTAAATGTTACATTAATGTGAGTTAATATGATAACTGCAATTTGGGTATGTAATAAAATGTACATAAATGTCAATTACACTCATAAGGCAATAAATTGATTTAATAATAAAAATGAAACCAAGATAAATGAAGTTGTGGGATTTTAAATTTTAATTAATGTGAAATCAACAAAAATTCGATACAATTGGAAAGTTGAAATTAATAAATAAAAGATTGTAACAACCCTGTATTTTGTAATTATTTTTAATTTGAATTTCCTGATTTAAAAACTTTATTTTATTTTTTTTGTAAAAACCCTGTATTTTGTAATTATTTTTAATTTGAATTTCCTGATTTAAAAACTTTATTTTATTTTATTAAAATGGATAAATTTTGTTATTTTAAATATAATTTTGATTTTGATATAAATGATAAATTCCAAACATAATAAATAGAATATTTTCCAGAAATATGAATTTTTAACAATGTGGTCAAACTTTGGCTTTTAATTTTAAAATTTAAAATTTTGAACTTTTGAAATTTATCTTTATTTTATGAAAGTAAATAAAATTTTAAGTATACTGCTTTTTTTCATTGGAATCTGATTAATATTGTGAAAGTTATGCTTTTAAAACTATTGTATGTAAATTATTTTATTTAACAAAATTGTTTATTTTAATTTATGTAAATAATATGTTTATTTGTCATGTCATGTTCTAATTTTGTTTACATGGGTAACATGACGTGCCATGTGTATATATTTATTTATTTGAACTTGTACATGACATGAAGTTTGGAGAATCAAGAGTCTTTTGGTTGCATTTGCCTTTTTTATTTCCCTATGTTTGTTTCTCTAATTTTATTTCTATTTTTGTTCGTATAAATTTTGAATATATATTTATCTGATTTTGATTGATTTTTACTTTTAATAATAACTTAGGAATTTCAAGAGATATAGGTTACCTGCTTTGTGTATTTGTTGCCTTTTCCATTGCGTGTAAACAAAGAAAGAAATTTCAAATAAATATATGTTATGTTGCCTTACAGGCATATCTTTTAAAATTTATTTGTTTAATGTTCTTGCATTTATTTGTTTAGTAGAGGCTTCTTTTGTTTATATTTTATTTTTAAAACTGTAGATATTTATAACATCCATTCTGCTTTATTTCAATTAATTCTGATCTTTGCTTTGTAAATTTGGGTAACATACAGCATTTTAAAAAAATCTGCGTTTCATTTTTTATTTCTATATCCATCTTCTTATTTACTTCAATGGTGTGTATATAATTATTTATTTAGTGAAGGTTTCTTTTGTGTATATACATCTATATTTATTGGATAAGTAACAAATCAATTAAGATACGTTTTAAATATAGGCATACATTTCTTAATTTATTTCTTGCCTTTATATATTTCCCACCTTTTAATCTTCTACCATATCTATTCATAATGCATAGCCGTGATTTTCTCCTTTTCAATCATGTACAAAGTTCTCAAACTCCTCTTTTCATTTGTTTAAGAAAAATATATGCAAGATCTTTTCCTCCTTAAATTGTGCCTTTTTAAATTTCCTTGCCTTTTTATTTTCTAACTATTCCTAAACTTTAGCCCTTCAAATCTTCTTGTAAACCTAGCCGCCTCTTATCATTCACGTGGAAAAAAAGGATTCTCATTGTATCATTTGCATGAGGAAGGAAAAAGTCAAGATCCATGGCTTCCATTTTATCCTTTTCTTCTTCATTTTTTCTTTGGTTTTTTCCCAGCTCCTCACTAGTTTTGTTCGGCCACAACCTCCATCACCTCCACCTTCCTCCTCCACCTTCCCATCCACGGCCTACACCACCATCATCTCCTCCCTAAGCCAAGCCGTGAGTGCCATGACCCAAATCACCACAAATCCTTGCTAAAATTCCATAAAACAATGCTTAGCCGACAAAAAACTCCACCACCACCTCCACACTTTGCCTCGGCCACCACCCCTAGCTCCACAACCATCATGACCTGACCTCTGGCCACCAACATAACCTCTGACCTAACCTATAGCAGACCATAGGCTGAGCCTATGTACACCAAAACCTTCCATTCCTTGACCCAAACCCTTCCACTTGCTTGCCTTCACCTTCCTCATATTTTGCCTTCCACTTTCATACCCATAGCCATGTCTCATGACTCATGGCTGAGCATACATGACCTAGGCCGAGCCTAGGTGTGGTTAGATCAAGCCTATTTGCATTTTGGCCAAGCTTATGTTGTCTTATACAAGCCTTTTGCTTCTAAGGTTTGGTTATCTTACCTTGTTTTGAAATTGTTTTGCAAATCAAAATTTGTTAATTTTATTTTTATGTAACTTAAATATATTTGCTTATGTATCTATTATTTTGGGTTGATATGAGGCTCTCCATCCATTCAAATCTAACCATGCTTTTCGTGCTTTTGGGAATCATTCTTGTGTGTTGTTTTGGATCTATAGCTTTGATAAAGGTGAGTCCTTCTCACTCTGACATTATTACTTATGAAATGGTAAATGGATGACAAGTGATTAGTAATTAAAATATTATGCAAGTTAATGATGATATTATGATATATTATTCCATGTATTTACCATGTTAACTTTGTTAATTATCACCTGACCTATGATAAATGACAGTATATTGTGACATTGACATGTTAGTATATTTGTTTATATTGTTTACGCATATACTCACACTACAAGCTCCCTGTTAGAATAAAATCACTTTGGGTTGAAATGACACATACCCGAATGGACATTAGAATAGGGAAAAATCATTATGAGTTGAAATGATAGGCTCAAGTGATTTTATTGTATTTTATTTGACTTGGGATTGCGGGTTTGAAATGATAGAACCCAGGTTTTCTTTTTAAATTGCGGATTGAAAAGATACATATCTGTATCACTTGACCTAGGATAGAAAATTATATACATACCCCATGGTATATTTTTAAATGATTTATCTTAAGATATGTATTTTTTAAAGTTTGAAATTTTGATTTAAAAATATATATTTTATGGTTTTAAGAAATTTAAATATTAAGTTTTGAATTGTGAATTGGAGTATGTAAATTTGAAGTAAATGTGATTTTGACTTTCATTTATACTTAAAAATGCAAGTAAATAATGGAAATTAAATTTTAAATTTTAAATGGATATTTGATGTAAAATGTTAAGTTTTATTAAATTAGTAAGTTAAGAAAACAGTGGAATTTTGACTTAACAAATGAATTGTGTTTAAATTGGATATTTAATGTAACATCCCGCCTTTTTGCACGATTTAAACATATACACGTGCCAATTCAAACCATACGTAAGGGCGGATTGTTATGGGATAAATAAGAAAAAAGAGAAAGAAACAGAATCTCACAGCAGAAGGATAAAATACAATAATCAAATATACAGTTCATAAATCTGTTTACAAAAACCTTTGATTTATTTATACAATACATATCAGAGTACACATACCATATAACAATGCAGCGGAACAATATGAGTGTAGTGAAACCATATTATCTATAGTAATAATAATAAAATCTTCGTCTTCTTCCTCTGGAAATAAAATCTTCAATCCTGAAATGCTCGGACTGACCCGAGCGAATTTGGAAAGACAAAAACACTCGATTCAGAACTAAAAGATCTTATGTGAGTTACATTAACAGAAATAAATATGAGTGCAGTAACTCAAGAGATGCTCGGGATTTACATCTCCTAAGGATCCGTTAAACTATTTACTATGTAGTATATTGCGCTATTATAATAGTGTCTAATTGTAAAATAAACTTACTTTTAAATAGCGTTAAGCCTTTACATTTTCCACCTTAACAAATTTATATATTTCCATAGTCTATACAGTACCGTAATCTCCCCCGTACTGGGCGTCGTCAGAGGGCACTCTATAGGTATGGTACAAAACAAAATCGTATAAGGCGCGCTAGGGTAGGTGACACGGCACAACTAGGCAATGGCAGGGTAGATATACCAATTGCTATCCGGGCTGGTGGAAACGCGCAGCGCGCAGCTACCGCCCACCTCGAACAAACACCCCCAAAATCAAAGAAATCAATAGTGGCCACCGAATCAATCCAAAGTCAGAGTATAGTATCGAAGGAGTGCGTTCGATCAGAGGAATGACCTCATTGGCCCGAGAATCGCTCCTGTTTTAGCCACCTTATGCCAACTCATGGGAATCGGGTCCACGTATTTACCTTGCAGGAAACGCCTCCACCAACCTACTTCATTCTGGAATCTCCACCGCGTACATGGTTGTTAAAGTGGTTTTCGGAGTTGGCAGAGAGTATGACAACTTTCGATCCCGGTCTCTTCAACAACCAAACGTTATTATAACACCGCGGTCCTTTAAAATAATTTATACTTTTAAAACAATATCCATTTCAAAACCATATAAATATGATATCATTTCCTTTTAAAACTCAAAACAATATGATATCATCTTTATTTTCCAATATATTCTTTCCAAAAATCATAGTGGTTTCAAAGTAAAATATTTAGAAATCAAACTCTGGAATATAATATTTCCAAATTATACTACCTTGAAAATCATAACTTTGAAACAAGTTTCCATCTCTTAAGTGGTTAAATATCTGTTTGCACGAAAAATGGGCAAACACCTCCAAGTCGTGAGATTTAATGGGTTTTATGTGATTCTTAATGATTTAGATGAGTTATGTAAATATGAAAAAAGCAGGGACTGAAATGTAAAAGACACACAGATTTATAGTGGTTCGGCCAGAACGTGCCTATGTCCACTTTATATGTTATTATCTTCTTTCTTTCGGATTACAAGTACAATGCTTCGTGTACAAGTATATGAAAGTAGTTTGAAAGTTCCTTCCGTGCTTGAGCTCTCAAACTTGTCTGCCATTGTTGTACCCCTGCCCCTCTATTTATATAGTGAGGTAGGGGGCAGGGGTCTTGGATGTATATGGCTGCTGGTGGGCCCGGGCTGGAGCAATCTGGACTGGCAATCATCTGGTTCGGCAAGGCTTCATTCGGCTGTGCTTAGAGAAGTTGGAGTTTGGTTCGGTCATGGTGGTCCGGTGATAGGTGTGGTCCGGTGGTGGTCTGGTCCGGTCGTGTAGGGGAGGAGTGATGGCTCGGTGATGGCCTTGGTCCGGTATGCCGAATGGGGATGACCGAATGTCCTTATGCCGAATGAGCTTGTGCATGGAGAATGCCGGATGGACTTCGAGCCTTGTGTTTGCTGAACGAAGTGGAGGTTGCGAGCCCGGGTAAAACTTGTGACTTCTTAATCTCGAGATCTTCTGTGTGAGAATTCGCCCAACATTTGCTCCCCAAAGTGGGGCATGTGCTTGCATGTGTCGCGCTTTGTTTCCCTGTGGTAGGAAGGCTTGTTTCCTAGTGTCATAGGTTAGATGCCCATATCCTGTTGGTGTCCTGCAAAGGAATTTACAGTTTTAGTGTGATTTCAGGTAACGATCGTTCGGGATTGACATATTCGAGATGAAGTAAATTGTGTCGTTCGGGACGAGAGAGAGTGCCCCGAGGGGGCTTAGCATTATCGATGCAAGGTTCACGTTAGAGTGGGCCCCTGGATCGTTTGCCAAGGTGGTTTATCGCCAGCTCAGAGCATGCCTAAGGATCGTTCGCGACCCTGTACATGTGTAAGTGGCTTAGCCATTTCCTAATTATCAGAATCAAATATCCATTTAACCGATGAGCTTAAAAAGGAATGTCAAAGTGTAAATTCTCACGATTACAGGGTTAATAGCCATTCAGAGCGTGCCTATGGACCGTTCGTGGTTGCGTACACGTGTAAATGATTAACCCGTGTTAGTGAGAGATTTACGACTCATTCATTGTTATCATATTCTTTATTTTATTAGTAAGCTCTGGAGTTCGGTACTTATCTGAGTGAGGCGCCCTGCGTGCCCCCTGCTTCTGGTTTCTGCTGGTAGAGACAGTTTCATTCGGCTTCGAGTAGGTATAGGTTTTCATTCGGTTGGAGGTTGGTCCGGTATGCCGAACCATCTGGTCCGATGGTGTTCCTCCAGTCTATATATAGGGGCTGCACCCCCTTAGGTTTTCTTCACCGAATCAACAAGCGCCGAACCAATACTATACCGAATCAACAATCTTGCCGAATCAAACGAAAGCCGAACCATTTCGTGCCGAACCAACTTGCTTGCCGAATCAAACGAAAGCCGAACCATTTCGTGCCGAACCAACTTGCTTGCCGAATCAGGTATACACTTATTGCCGAATGGACTTACTACCGAATGTGCCTAATTTGCCGAATACATACGAAGGTCCTCGTTTTACCGAATGGGCCTTAGGCCTTAGTGCCGAATGGATGTATACCGAATGAACTCTTAGTGCCGAATGACATGTATACCGAATGAACTCTTGTATTTGGACTTTGAGTGGAACTCTGGACTTATGCATTCTTTTTCGCTTACATCTCTGTACTCCTTGTTCTAACAACTTGTCTTTTCGCTTTTGTGTATGCAGATAAATGTCTCGCAAGGCGGAAACACGATCAGACAGACGGAAATCCAAAGATAGAGGCGAGTCTTCCTCCGTGCCCCCAGCCCAACCAGGATCTGGGCAGCATCGACCTGTTCCGAGGTCGTTAGTGGACGGATATGGTCCACAGGAACTTCTGGTCTCCCCTCCCGATTGCTTTCCTAGCTCCCTAAAGGAGGAGCAACTTGATGTCATCTCTCGTTCATTTGGGATAGACAGGGCTCTTATGCTGCTGCCGGGAGATGGAGTGATGCCGTATAATCCCCCCGAAGGTTACTTCGCTTACAGCAGGTACCATTGCATATGTGGTGCTATCCCTCCTATCAATGCCTGGATAGTCAGCTTTACCACATATTTGAAAGTGGCTCCATTCCAGCTTCAGCCGAACTCTTATGCCATTCTGGTAAGCCTTTTCGTCATCTTCCAGAGGAGATACGGGCGCCCTCCTTCTAACCGGGAAATTCGGTATTTGTATAACCTGAGGGGCTACAAGAAGGGGTCTCCGTATATTAGTCTGGAAGCGGCTGTGCCCTTCAAACCGGTCTTGGACTTATATTCAAAGTTCACCATGTTCAAGAAGGAATGGTTCTTTATCAAGGACGATTCTGTTTCTTTCCGCCTTTTCACTTCCGGCTGTAAGATGAATTTCATTTATATTTTCCATGTTCTAACTGTTGTGCTTCTTCTGACACGCTTCTGTTTCTTGCTAGCGACAGGTGGTATTGCAGTCGTGGAAGATGATTCTTTGACGCGGATGGCTGCTGAAATAAAGGCCATTCCGGCACGGGACAGGTCGGCTTCTTTCCTGATCAGGAACGCTACCCTCCTGGAATACAACTTGATCCTGCCGCACCAGTCCGTGGTTAAGCAGAGGGACACGGTTGAGGAGAAGGCCGCTAAAGCTAAGGAGGGGGCCACGGTGAAGAGTGGCAAGAGGAAGCCCTTTGCACAACACCCAGTCGTGGGGGGTAAGAAGCTCAAGGAGTCTGATGGCCCCTCTCCTAGTACTCGCCCGATCATCCCGGAGGGGGAAGGTGTGGAAGAGGGCGAAGGAGGCGATGTGGGAGGAGAGTCAGGAGGCGGAGGAGATGGCGATGGAGATGGTGATGGTGATGCTGGTGCCTTAACCTCTGGGAAAGATCCTGAACTGGATGAGGCCCTCCGTCAGGCCTTTGGGGAATCGGAGGAAGAATCGGAAGCGGAAAAGGCAAAGGAGGCGGGCAAGGCTGTGGTTGGTGCCGATCCATCCCCTAAAGGCTCCTCAGCTAGGGTAACTTCGGCGGTGCAAGGTGAACTTTTATCCTCTGTCGATTCCCTTTTCGATAAGGACTTAGAAATATTTTATGATTCACTTCCGTCCTGGAATGAGATTCAGGACTTATTGCAGTACCCCACTCCTCCGCAGGGTTTGTATAATAGACGTGCCTTCACACTTTTCTTTCTTTTTACTTAACATGTTTCCTGAATTGGGGACCATTGTATGTTCGTAACACTTGTTCTTTATTCCAGGGGCAGGCCAGGCGGTTAAAACGTCAGACGTTCGACACCGCCTCGAACAGTTCAAGTTGATGAGAGCTTCTGCGAAGCCTCCCACTGGTCGTACTGGGGACGTGGTCAAATACCGTCCTCTTCTTGGGGTCATCGAAGAGAGCATTCAGAAAAAGAAGAGGAGTCGTTCTTTATTTGAGCCTTCCCCTGGTCCGCAGCTCCCTGTTCAGCCTCCTCGTGATGCCACGGAGGAGAGCACGGAGTTTATCCCCCCTCACCTCCTTCCAAGAATCCCACGGTTATCCGTATAAGGCGTCCTGACGTGCCTCGTGACCCCTTTGCCGGTCATCCTGATTTAGATCCAAGCTCTCGGGATATTTCATTTGATGAGGCCACGGGTGAACACCTCCTTCCCCGCAACCCCATGGTACGAGTGTTAGACGAGGCTAAGTCCCTAGATCTTGATCTGCTTACCACTCGGGTAGTTACTATGGGAGACGAGGCCAAGGCTAATATCGATCGGGTGGCTGAAGAGACCAAGAAGTTAATGAATTATCATGCTCAATTGGTCAAGGGCGGGGAGGAGATTGGGAGCGCTAATATTCGGTTGCGGCTGAAGGTTGCTGATCAGGCCGAACAGCTTGCCGGTCAAGCCGTTCAGATTTCTCGGCACGAGGAAGCCTCCAGGCATCTGAAAGAGACCATGGAAAAGGCTAGTAGGGCGGAATTACGGAAGATGGAGGCCGCCTGTAAGGAGCGGATCGACATGGCCATTGCGACAGTGGATGAGGTTCGGAATGCGGATCTCGAGCAGGTAGAGGAGTTGTCTGGAAGGCTTGAGGCCGCGGAGATGGCTCAAGTCAAGTTAAAGGAGGAGATGGAGGAGATGAGGAGGTCTCTCCAGGCTGACTGCTCGAGATACCGATCAGAGAGGGATGTTGTTGTCGCCAAGTTGCAGGCTTCCGAGGCCCGGGTGAGGTAGTTCGAGGAGAATGAGGGGATGATGGACGAGATGCTGCAGGACATGTACTTCCGCACTTGGAAGGAGGGCAGCTTGTCTTGGATGGATGACTATCCCCGGGTCATGGCCAAGATATATCTTCGGGCTTTAGAGGAGGCCAGGGTTGATGCGGGAGCGGCTTTTAGTCTGGACGTGGTCACTGCTCAGTTCTCGAAAGAGGAGCAAGCGGCGGTGAAGGAGGGGATGCGGTTGCTTGCTGCGGAGGAAGCGGGTGTGCAACTGGAGAATGAGGATCAAGTGGCGGACGCTGGTGAGTTATTCTTCTCTTTTCCTTTTCTTTCTGGGTTTCCATAACTTGATCGTTTATCGTTTGTTTAATGGATTCCTCTTCTGAATTGGACAGGTGGAACTTCCGATCAACATGCTGGGGGTTCCGGCCCTACGGCCAAATAGGCTTGGGAAGTTGGTGATGGAGTGCAGACGCAGCTGGTTACTTGTCCGGATTCGGCCGCTTTTTATTTCTTTTTACTGTTGTTTACGTTAGTCCAAAACATTGATGTGACTGTAATAATATTATTTGCAGAGAGTAACTTTGTGTGATTTTATAATATAAGCTGATTTTGTTATGTATAAATGTTGTTGTCATTTTGATGTGCTGCGTGAGAAGTATAACCATGTATATGCCTGTGATTTTAGTTGTGTTTGATGTTAAGCCTTTGCTTGAAATATAATTTTATGTTTTGCAATGTTGGTGTGACGTATGAATAAGCTATAGTTATGTATTTATGTACAAGAGAAGAGAGTACCGCCCTTCATGTTTTATTTGCAGGCGGTAGCTTCGAGCTTCTTGTGTAACTGATCATGGATATCTCTGAGTACCTTGCCACCCAGTATGCAGGCTTAGATTCTCATGACTGGATGCTCCCTATTTGGTTTCCTGTACTTTAGAGTTTGTTGTACAGGATAGGAGAAAAGTATTTAAATGAAATGGAAATATAGAAAAAGTAAAACTTCCAGTCACGGAAGGCCGTCGATGTGCTTAAGTTCGTGGCAAACGGGTTTTGTAGTCACTTTCCCTAGCTGTGGGTCTTGGAGACATTTGTCACCCATCTTACGCCTCCGCGGGGAGTTTTCTTTTTTACCACAGCCGCACTTAAGACACATCGGAGCCGAGATCGCGCACGGTAACTACCCGAACCATTATGGTCCGTAATCGTGGGTATTATTCGATTTACCGTGGCTGGCTAGCGTGGGTGCCGTTGGCCGTGAACTACCCCTGGCTGGCCACACCTTATGTTGGGGCTTAAAGTAGGTTCACGGTTGCCGGCGAGCCGAACGCCGTAATGAGCTGCCATCGGCTATAGTCGGCCTTTATGATGACTTATAATCGGCTCATTACAGTTGGCTTTGAGGGCAGGCGCGAGCAATGAGTTAACCCGTAGCAGAGGGATGCTGGAGCAAAAGAGTCTCATTGGCGAGTGCATAGAATCGTAGCGTACCTATTAGGCCTTGTCCAGATGAGGCCGTGGTGCGTCTTGAGTGGAGATGCCATAAGATTTTGTTCAACAAAAATGGATAAAGCATAACAAGCAGCCAAGATATAAAGGAACAAGTTAAAAAAGAGACAAGATCTTTTAAAGTGGTTCGGCATGAAAATGCCTACGTCCACTGATTCCCTTTGTTAATTCACTTCATATGGGCAGTACAAGTTAAGAAAAGTATCGACGGAGGTGTCGGATGTTCCATGCCCTCTGGAACACCTCTCCGTCCACTGTTGACAAAATATAAGCTCTGTTGTGGAGATCTTTATGAATTACATATGGTCCGTCCCAGATGGGGTCCAGTGCCCCGGGGCGCGGAAAGATTCGCCTGAGAACAAGATCTCCTTCTTGTAAGACGCGATGCTTGACTTTGGAGTTGTATAGTGCTGCCACTTTTTGTTTGTGAGCTGCTGCTTTGAGTGCTGCGTCGTTTCTCCTTTCCTCAATCAGATCCAAAGACATGAGGAGTAGTTCTTCGTTTTCTTCTGGATTGTAGTGGATCCTACGGTGGGAAGGAATAATAGTTTCAACAGGGAGCATTGCCTCCGATCCGTATGCCAAAGAGAAAGGAGTATGTCCCGTTGATGTTCTGAAAGAGGTGCGGTAGGCCCAAAGTGCCGTAGGAAGTTCGTCCACCCAAGCGCCTTTTGACTTTTCAAGTTTCTTCTTGATTAGGGTTTTGAGAATTTTGTTGACAGCTTCGACTTGTCCGTTTGCCTGAGGATAAGCTACCGATGAGAAGCTTTTATGAATTCCATGCTCTTGGCACCAGTCGGCGAATTCTTCGCTGTCAAATTGGAGTCCGTTGTCTGATATGATCTTGAGTGATACTCCGTACCTGCACAGAATATTTTTGATCAAGAAGTTGATAACTTTTGCTGAAGATATTTTATTTAGGGGTTCCGCTTCCACCCATTTGGTGAAATAATCGACTGCCACTATAGCATATTTGGCCCCGCCCCTGCCCGTTGGCAGTTCGCCAATTAAATCAATTCCCCATACAGCAAAGGGCCAAGGGCTGGTCATTTGAGTAATCTCATTTGTGGGTAGTCGAGGAATCTTGGCAAATTTCTGACATCTGTCGCATCTCTTGACGAAGTCTAAGGCGTCTTTGTTTAGTGTGGGCCAGTAATATCCATATCGGAGTATCTTTTTCGCCAGAGTCTGCCCTCCAATGTGATCTCCGCAATTTCCTTGATGGATGTTGAATAAGATTTCCTTGGCTTCCCTTCCAGCGACGCATCTGAATAAGGGGCTAGAGAAGCCACGCCGATAGAGGATGCCTTCTTGTATTGTGTAGTGGGGAGCTTTCCTCAAAATTCTCCTGACTTCATCACGTTTGTCTGGTAGTGTGCCGTCCTGCAAATATTTTCGGATAGGAGTCATCCAAGTTGCTTCTTCAATTGCAGTTATCAGATTCACTTGTTCAAAACTTGGGGCTAGCTGCCTTGAGATGGCTAGTGCTCCGGAAATGGTGCTATTCTTCATACTAGCTTGCTTTGCTAGTTCATCGGCCTCTTGGTTATCTTCTCGAGGAATGTGTTTGATTAGATAATGGTCCAATTGGTCGAGCAGCGGTTTGGTTTTCTTTAGATATGCCGTGAGTCGTTCTCCTCGTGTCTGGAATTCTCCTAGTACTTGGTTTACGATAAGTTGAGAATCACTATGAAGACATAAAGAATTGACTCCAATTTCTAAGGCAAGCTCCAATCCCGCTATTACTGCCTCATACTCCGCATCGTTGTTAGTGGCCGCGAATTCCAACCTTAATGCATAGTACAGCTTTCTTCCCCTGGGGGTGATTATCACAATACCTGCCCCCGAGCCTTGTTCGTTTGATGCTCCATCTACAAAGAGGTTCCACTTGATGTTTTTTGCTATTTCAAATTGATCCTTGCCTTCGTTGGTAGTAAATTCGGCAATGAAATCGGCCAGGTCTTGCCCCTTGATAGCAGTGCGAGGATGGTAGGTGACGTCATACTGACTTAGTTCAATGCACCATTTGAGGAGTCGTCCAGAAGTGTCGGGACGATGGAGCACCTGTCTTAGTGGCTGATCGGTTAGAACTCTGATGGAGTGAGATTGGAAGTAGTGTCGTAGTTTTCGTGACGCGATCAATAAACAATATGCCAATTTCTCAAGTTTAGGATATCTGGCTTCTGCCCCCGTAAATCTCTTACTTATAAAGTACACCGGGCGTTGTGTGCGGTCTTCTTCTCTTACTAGGGCAGCGCTTAAAGCATGAGATGATACAGCGAGGTATAGTTATAGCTCTTCGCCTTCGTTCGGAGTTGAGAGTACTGGTGGTTTCTGAAGGTGTTCGATCAGGTTAAGGAAGGCTTTTAAGCATTCATCGGTCCACTCGAACCTTCCTTTGTCTTTCTTGAGAGCTTCGAAGAAAGGGACGCACTTGTCAGTTGCTTTGGAAATGAATCTGCTTAGGGCGGCCACCTTTCCGTTTAAGCTCTGCATTTCTTTTCGGGTGGAAGGTATCCTTATTTCTTTTAGAGCCCGGATTTGTTCAGGGTTTGCTTCAATTCCTCTGGAATGGACAATGAATCCTAAGAATTTTCCCGATGACACTCTGAAGGAGCACTTTAGAGGATTCGGCTTCATTCCATATCGGCGAAGTACCTGAAACATCTCGCTCAGGTGGCTTACATGATCGTCGGCTTTCCTGGACTTTACCAACATGTCATCCACATATACTTCCATAGTTCGTCCTATTAATTCCGCGAACATCTTGTTGACGAGGCGTTGATAGGTAGCTCCGGCATTTTTGAGTCCAAAAGGCATGACTTTGTAACAATATAATCCCCGGTCAGTGATGAAGCTAGTGTGGTCTTGATCGGGAGCGTGCATGGGAATCTGGTTGTATCCGGAGTATGCGTCCATAAAAGATAAAAGTTCGTGCCCGGCAGTGCTGTCCACAAGTTGATCGATTCGGGGGAGTGGGAAGCAGTCTTTCGAGCAAGCGTCATTTAAGTTGGAGAAATCAATGCATGTTCGCCACTTCCCATTAGCTTTCTTTACTAGTACCGGGTTAGCTATCCATTCTGGGTAGATGGCTTCTCGTATGAAGTCATTAGCAAGTAGGTTCTTTACTTCCTCATCGAGGGCTGCTGATCGTTCTGCTCCCATGCTTCTCTTTTTCTGCTTTATCGGTACCTTGGTGGGATCGATGTTCAGCATGTGGCATGCTATGTCTAGGGAGATTCCTGTCATATCGGCATATGTCCATGCAAATACATCTAAGTTGTGGCGGAGAAAGTCAATGAGTTGATCCTTCAATTCTGTTTTTAGCTGAGATCCTATTTTTAATAGTCTGCTTGAATCATGTTTGTCTACAGACACGAATTCCATAGCCTCTGCAGGCTCAGCGGTAGCCTCCTCCTCCTTATCCCTGGGGTCTAGTTCATTGAAAGGATCGCTGGTGTATCGAAGAGGAGGGGCTTTCTTTAGTTGCTATGCTTCCAAGGTTTTCATGCAGAGAGTGGTCTCTGCATCTTTCCCTTTATTCTTTCTATAGTTATTGCGAAGTTCAGTTACATAGCAATCTCGAGCGGCGTCTTGATCTCCTTCAACTTCTCCTATTCCGTTATCTGTTGGGAATTTCATCTTTAGGCACCACGGGGCTAGGACAATTTGGAAGTCAGATAAGGCTGGTCTTCCCAAGAAGGCGTTGTAGGCCGAGTGGTTTTCTATTAGTATGAACGTTTGTTTTCGCACAACGGAGCGGGGATGACTTCCTATTTCGACGAAGAGGTCAAGTTGCCCGAGGGGCATTTTCGCATCTCCAGTGAAACCGTGCAGGGGTTTGTTGCAGGGAGACACATCCTTCATTGACAATTTCATTTTGTCGAAAGCATGCTTGAACAGGATATTTACGGAGCTTCCTGTATCTATTAGAATTCGGAAAACTTTAGCTGGACCGAACCAGGCAGAGATGACCATGGGATCCATATGCGGATATTGACTTCCTTCTAAATCACGCCTACTGAATATGATGTCGTCACTCTCTCTCCGTTTCAGGTGGCGTTCTTCCATAATGGAGTTAACATAGCCTTCAGCATTTCTAAGTGACTTGCCGTATCTTTCCATCTCTGCCCAGCTTCTGTCGGCGATGTGTGGTCCTCCCGAGATGGTATGGACCACTATCTTCTCTTGACTAGAGCCACTGGTGTTGCGATTCCCTCCACCTACTTCTGGGAGGGGTCGCTTTGAGTTCTCATTGGCAGGGGTTGGAGTCATGTTCTGACCTTTCACATAGCGTTCCAGCCTTCTTCTTCTGATGTGTTCTTCCATCAAGTCCCGGAGATGGTGGCATTCATTGGTGTCATGTCCGTGGGATTCATGGAAGCGGCAGAACTTTCCAGACTTGAGTGCGTTATCAGATTCTTTCTTGTGCGGGGGGCGCTGGTATCCGAGTTCGCCCTGAGTGGCTAGAAAGATGTTTTCGATTGTTTCATTCAAAGGAGTGTAGGAGTCAAATCTTGGTCCTGGTCTATATTGGCGTTTTTTAACCTTCCTGCCCCCAGCATTATCTCTAGATTCATTTCTTCGAGTGTCCTTAGCTGCAGCGGGAATCTTGTCCGAAGTCGTCTTACCTTGTTGCCCTGACTGCCTCTCAGTGGCGGCGTCTTCAAGTCTCATATACTTTCCAGCTTCATGGAAGAAATCAGGTAAAGTAGCTGGTTTTTCCTTAGTTAGTCTTCTAGCGAACTTGGTATCTGGGTGTACACCACTACAGAGGGCCATTAGGGTGAGCTTCTCATCGGCATCTTGGACTACGGCCGCTGCGGCGTTGAACCGGGTTAGATATTGTTGCAGTGTCTCTCCGGATTTCTGTTTGACATTGGATAGAGAATAAGCATCCTTGGGTTGCTCTACATGGATGCGGAACTGGCTAATGAACCTTTCTTTCAACATCTCCCATGAGCTGATAGATCCTTGGGGTAGATGGCAGAACCAGGAGGTAGCTAGATCTGCTAGGAATAGCGGAAAAAATTTACACAGCACCCCTTCTGTTGCTCTGCTCATGAGCATATGCTGGGTGTACCTCTGTAAGTGTACGATGGGGTCGAAAGTTCCCTTGTAAGGTTCCATGGTTGGCATTTTCCACTCCCGGGGGGTGATGGCAGTTTCGATATTGCGGGTGAAGGGGCTGGTGACCCTAGCGCCTATTCCTCGGTCCCTTTGCTCCCGTTGGACGCATTCTCTGAATAATCGTGCCATTCTTTCATCAGAATTTGGAGCGGATAGAAATGAACTTGGTTCTTCCCTGCGGGATCGATCTCGTCCAGATGACCTGTAGGGATGGTATAGTCTATCACTTCTGACGTTATCCAGCGGTTGCCTCTGGTTGCTCGGATGCATGCTAGGACCAGCTACAGTTGCCCCCTGCCTTGATCTTCCCCTGTGGGGTTCTGTTTCGGGCATTTCCATGGGGTCAACTTCGGGCTGGGTTCTAGCTCGGCTCCGTTCAGTGGGGTTTCTATGATTAGGTGGCATGACTGGCTTAGCTACATCCGACCCTCGCCTGGCGCCTCCCCCACTGGGTTCGGTTCCAAGCGCTTCCTCGAGTCGGAGTTCGGGCTGAGTCCGGGCGCGGCCCCTATCATTGTTGTTCCTGTTGATGGCTTCCTCGAAGAGGGAAGACCTTTGCTGTCTCCGAGATCCTCCAGATTGAGATTCATCCCATGATTCAGTGTTGCGGTTGGATTCTTCGACATCCCTCAAGCGTGACATGAGTTGGTTCACCAAAGCTTCTTGTTGGGATGCGAAGCGGTTAGTCACTTCCACCACAACTCTGTCTAGGTCCGCTCTAGTGATTACTGCCGGTTGTTCCGCGGCAGGGGCTGTTGGAATTGCCTGATCTACATGGGGCACTGCTGCCGTAGTGGGATGGTTCTCTTGATCTGGATCCACTGGATTTGGAGCGCTGCTAGTTGCAGCGTTCTTTCCCTTGTTGGCGTCTTTTCTTGGTCTGGAAGTCATGTTTCCTAGGCAATGAAGAATGCTATTGGGAAAGAAGGTTGGATGAGGGAAGCTGGAGCTTCGAGTTCGAAGCTCTCAATGAAAGCACCAAAAATGTTTGCGCGAAAAATGGGCAAACACCTCCAAGTCGTGAGATTTAATGGGTTTTATGTGATTCTTAATGATTTAGATGAGTTATGTAAATATGAAAAAAGCAGGGACTGAAATGTAAAAGACACACAGATTTATAGTGGTTCGGCCAGAACGTGCCTACGTCCACTTTATATGTTATTATCTTCTTTCTTTCGGATTACAAGTACAATGCTTCGTGTACAAGTATATGAAAGTAGTTTGAAAGTTCCTTCCGTGCTTGAGCTCTCAAACTTGTCTGCCATTGTTGTACCCCTGCCCCTCTATTTATAGAGTGAGGTAGGGGGCAGGGGTCTTGGATGTATATGGCTGCTAGTGGGCCCGGGCTGGAGCAATCTGGACTGGCAATCATCTGGTTCGGCGAGGCTTCATTCGGCTGTGCTTAGAGAAGTTGGAGTTTGGTTCGGTCATGATGGTCCGGTGATAGGCGTGGTCCGGTGGTGGTCTGGTCCGGTCGTGTAGGGGAGGAGTGATGGCTCGGTGATGGCCTTGGTCCGGTATGCCGAATGGGGATGACCGAATGTCCTTATGCCGAATGAGCTTGTGCATGGAGAATGCCGGATGGACTTCGAGCCTTGTGTTTGCTGAACGAAGTGGAGGTTGCGAGCCCGGGTAAAACTTGTGACTTCTTGGTCTCGAGATCTTCTGTGTGAGAATTCGCCCAACAATATCAAACTACTTTTATAAAACAAAATAGCTTCTTTAGATTTCAAAAATCAAATTCAAATATCGATTTAAACTTCCAAACACATTTCAATTCTTATGTTCCAAAGCTTTAATTATTTCACCATTTCAAAAAAACAAACTCATTTAAAAATTCCATGTATATTAAATTCAATTACTTATTATTTAGACTTGAAATCTTTACTTAATGAATTCAATATAATTTAAGAAAAACTTTAACTTCACATAACTGGAAAAAATCTTTCAATTTATTTTATATTCATTTAAATAAACCTGATATTCATTCATTTAAATCATTCTACACAAAAATCAAGTTATAAAATCATATCCTTTAAAAATTCTAACTTTTTATTAAATTTCCAATTTAACTTAATATTCATCTTCAAATCTTATTCTCTTTTAAGTCATTTAAAACTCCAGAAATTTAATTTTTTTATAAATTCTTAATCACATTGATCTCGAAAATCAACTAAATTTTATACTTCAAATCAAATTCATACAAAGCTTAAAAAAAACCAAAATTTACTATATATATATATAAATAACCAAATCAATATCCCATAAACCATATATATAGCTTTACAACACCATGAAAATCATTTCAAAAATAATTTTATATATATATATATATACCGCGGTGCCTGTATAAATCTTTCCACCCTATGGTCAAGTGATACGCATGTTTATCATTTCAATCCGCAATTTAAAAATAAAAATGCGGGTTGTATATCGTTTCAAACCGCAATCCTGAATGAATGAAATGCATAGCAACTTGCAATTAATAAAATTAATCATCCATTCATCCATCAAATCATACATCCATTTATCACAGTCATCATCTAATTTCAAACAATCAACAATACATAACAGGTGATAAATAATGGTATCAATTATCAGTTATACTCAAAATAAATTTAATAACTGTTAATTGGCAGTTTATATGCAAAAATAAACGTAAATTTAACTGGCAGTTAATATGAAATAAAAATTTAACATAACTATGACTGGCAGTTAATATGCAATTAAATAAATTCTAACTGTCAAATTTATGCAATAAATAAAATTAATTAACAGTTATATTAAATGAATGCGATTTATCAGAGATAATGAATAAAACATGCCAAACAGTCATAAATAAATTTCTACTCATATCTAAAATTAATTTAATAAACACAAGAAATTTTAGAAATTGTGAGTGGGTTAAAACACTCACCTTTTGAATTTAAATCGAATTTAAATTCAATTTAAACTCAAAAATTCGACGGTCTCCGAATTGGTCCAAACTAGCGTCAACAGATCTAGAATTTAATTACGATCCTAACAAAAAAATCTCGCGTGAATCGGACTACGTATGAGAAAGTTATTCGAAAATTTCGATTGAAACAAAAATTAAATAAAACAAAATAAACAAATTTACCCCATCACCATGCCACGTCACAGGCCACGTCCTTCTTCTCAAATTCGAGCACGCTGCAGCACCAATCAAAAAAATGGACAGTACCAACAGATTACGCTCTTCGAGAATTAAGACATATAATTTTTCTGGAATTTTTAGAGGAGTTTGAAATATATATATATATTTTTTTTTATTTTGGACTGTAATTGGATCTAGAAATTTTGCAGCCATTGGAAGAGAAGAAGTTGAAGAAAAGAACACACAAAGAGAAATGAAGATAGATGGAGGCTAGGGTTTACACAGCCTATAAATAGACAAAGTGAAATAGGATAGGTGGGCACGAATCATAAACGCGCAAAACGGTTGTTGGCCCACCAGAATATTTTATATTAATTGGATACGTTACGGATTAGTAAATAAATAAATTTCTTCCTCAGACATTTACATTGAATTTTAAACGTATTTACAAATGTAAATTTAGATGCTTCATTTATAAGTTTCAATATAAATTCACAATTTCATTAAATTCCAAATTCATAGATAAGTTTCCATTTTCAACTAAATTTCTAAATTACCGTAATAATTATCTTAGATTTTTATTCATTCTCAATAGATTTAACTATTGTAAATTGACTAAGTTTTCATACTATAAAAATCCACATTTCTATGTATATATACATTTGAATTCCCTACTAAAATATTTTATTTATATTTCGCAATTACTTCCAATCCATGTTTTTTTGGCATCGCACTGTTACTTAAATAAATAACCTATACCAACACTAATTATCATTAATTTGAAAACGGGTTACCAAATTTTGGATTTTATTAATAATTATTATTTATTACTTCATTGTTTATTAAAATTTAGACAATTTAAGATGTTTCTTAAATGTTGAGTACATTATTAACTTCAGCGTAAAACTTCAATTTTATTTTATCTACAAATTATAAATTAACTTTGCAGAAATCCTTTAGTTGACCTTTCATTTAATTATCCTATCTATTGGTATCCCATAGATGGGAATTCCTAAAATCCAAATGAATCCATATATCCTGCCTTCCATTCTTTTAATCTAACTAATTATCATATTCTGAATAAAGTTTACGTTATTTCCACCTATAAGCTACAAATAACAACGAATGTTGCATTTGATTTAGATTCTAAATAAATTGATGGGTAATAATTAATAATTCTCACTATTGCCCGATTTATTCCCATTCATGCTTAAATTACCAGCAACAAGCATTAAATTTACCTATCTTTTATTGATTCCATAAAATCGATTTGCCCTGAGTTAGTTACTGCATTTATCAAATTCCAATTTCGCAATCACCTTAAATACATAAATTGGTATTGCATTAACATTTAAATTTATTATCTTATGTCAACACTATTAACATTAATTGCAATATATTACCAATTTTAGTCATTACCCTAACTACTAACTCATATTAACCTACATTATTCCTAAGAATTTCATTGGTTTTTCTTATATTAAACTTATCAACCATATTAATTAAGGTTTTTTAAAAACAATTAATAAAATTCCCTTTAATATATACAACTTAGCAATCTATTAAGCATGGTATTATATTTCACGTAAATGTACATTTAATTACATTTATTACAATGTTATCCAAATAAATTGAATGATCTAAGTATATAACTCCTAATATCCACCCATCTTGCCTTAATCCCAAATAACATACAAATTAAACTACTCTTAATTTCAATTAACCCTATCATTACTTTTTATATTCCAAACAAATAAATTAATAATAGGTTAATTGAATCAGATTTACAATCCAACTTTAATTATTTGCAAATTTTGTCAGTTTGGACCACTTGGTAAATTCAGAATCCTTTAACAACTTCCTACATTAATTTATTTTTGAATAATCCCAAAATTTTCAATATTAAAGTACAAATCCAATTTATCAAAAATTAAAACTTAAATTTCAAGGAATTTATTTATTTAGGTTTAGATCCCGTTATTCACTAAAATTGGTTGGTATTTATTTCATTCGCCTCTTTAATTGTACGTAAATTTCTCATAAATACACCTAAAATTTCATTTAATTCCAACTGCTTCCTGATTTTCATTTCTACGTCTTAACACACTCTATATTAAACTTCTAGACATTGTATTGCTTATCATATTAATGTAACCTTTATTTAGTGTATTAACATTTATTTCAATTCAAATTCTATCAACCAATTAAACATGTAACCTATTACTATTGCTTACAAATCAAAATATTGCACCCATTGTCATCTTCTGAATGGAATTAGTCTTTATTTCAAAACTTATCTAAATTTACATTGAGACCATATTTAATCCTCTTCGATAATATTAATCCTCAATTTATTAAATGGAATCAATATATCTTACATAACATGTTTTACGCATAAATTTTTAATTAATATTATTTCAACTTATTTCCCATATTCTCAATAATTACCTAACATAAATCTACGCTTATTTTATTCTACGTTCACACTTCCGTTACTCTCAAATCAATAAGTAACGTTCATATAAATAAATGTTATGTCAGTTTCCTATTTATTGCGATATTTTTATTTATTTATTACTGCATAACTTTACTTATTTTCTTCCCATCACTTTAAAATTAATCGTTAAAGTAACGCTTATCAATACGCATCAAATTATTTACCAAATTAAAAGGTTTTGATTTTTTTAACCAATTAATTGACAGATTAATTAGGTAATGTATACGAATTGTTATTATACCCATAAATTTACACTTAACTAATTAAATGCCTTATTCTGTATCTTCCCATTATATTCAGGTACAATACTTACACCAATTTTTATTGAAAAATTTATTCATATTACAAACAAAGGCTTAAATTACCATTGTTAAATTAGCGTTCAATATATATTTATCACCTTTTATTATTTCTACTAAATTTTTATTACAAAATTCTATTAAATAAATTAAATCGTCGAAATTTACGGGTCGTTACATTTAATTATTAAAAAAATTGTTGTGATAAATCATATGTTAAAAATGATTCAAATGTGAAATTTTTAAGCCTAAATATGATTTATAAGTTTAAAAATAGCTAAAATTTAAGTTTATTTAACTCTGAAAATTTTAATAATAGGCTGCTATAGCACTTTGTAAGTGCTGCCGTTGCTAAAATTAACTAAGCTTTGAATTAATAAGAATGGCTACTATAGCACTTTGTAAGTGCCGCTGTTGCTGTAAATAAACAAAACATCTCTGCTATAGTACTTGGTAAGTGCTATGGTTGCTAAACTAAACTATATGCTGAAATACTTAATATAAGCTACGATAACACTTTGTAAGTGCCGTCGTAGCTGAATTTGACAATGTTTTGAAATATTATAGATTTTCACACTGTTTTGGAGTTATATTTTAAAGTGTTAAATGATTTAACTTTTGGAATTGATTATTTATGAAGTTTGAGGAGTTTTGAATATAATTTAATATTTAAATTTGAATTTCTAAGGAATCTAAATTGAATCTAAATTTAAATAAGGTTTACTTTGTTATGTGTTAAATGGAATGAAATGTAATAAGATAAATGAATTTTTGAATGGAATTTTGAGATGTGCTTTGAAATGATATTTGAAATAATAAATGAATGACATAATTGATTTTTAAAAATGATATTTAAATTGAATATTTGAATTTAAGAATGATAATGAATTGATAAGGGATTTGATAGGAAATGATTGAAATGGTTTTGATATGAATATAGTTTTGAAATAAAAATGGTTTTGGTTCCGAAGTATAAACTATTTTGAAAGGAATATAGTTCTGAAATGATATCTTTGGTTTTTGAAAGTATATACTATTTCGAAATGACCACGGTGTTATAATAATGATTGGTTGGAAAAGAGACCGGTATCGAATATAGGCATATTCTCTGTCGATACCGAAAATTACTTTGACAACCGTGTACGCGGTGGAGATTCCATAATAAAGTAGGATGGTGGTGGCGTTTCTTTTGAGGTAAATACGTGGACCCGACTCCCGTGAGTTGGCATAAGGTGGCTAAAACAGGAGCGATTGACGGGCTAATGAGGTAGCACCTTTGATCGGACACATCCCTTCGATATTATACTTTGACTTTTGGATTGATTTGGTGGCCACTTTTGATTTTTTTCTTTGGGGGTGTGGCTCGAGGTGGGCGGTTACTGCGCGCTACGCGTTACCACCGGCCGAGAATCGTAATTGGTGTATCTACCCTGGCATTGCCTAGTTATGTCGTGTCACCTACCCTATCACGCCTTGTACGAGTTTGGTTTTCTCCCATAGCCCGTGTGGTATCCTCTGGTGGCTTCCCGATCAGGAGGGACTATGATATTGGATGGACTACTGGGACTATTACGTGTTAAGGGCTATATGGGTAACCCCTTAATGCTATGAAAAAAGTATGTTTATTTTATTAATAGACATTATTATAATAGTGAAATATTACTACATAGTAAATAGTTTAACGGATCCTTAAAGGATGGGCGATCCCAAGCATCCTTTAAGTTACTGATGCATTTGTTACTGTTCACTTGAGTCGATTTACAGTTCATAAGTATGTATGTCCTGACTCGAGTGTTTTGTGTTTTGCTTTACGCTCGGGTCAGACTGAGTGATACAGCATTTGAGACTCACCTTCGGAGTTGGAGCTTTGCTTGAAGACCCAGCTATCTATTCTCTTCAGATACTCAGTTGATTCCGGTTATCCAGTTGCTTCCAGTTATGTATTCAGATTTTTACCTCATTACTCTTCTGTTGTATCTTGTTTAACTCTGATGTATCTTACATGTATATACAGTAGCTTCATGAGCCACAATCTCTTCTACTTCCGCTGCATTATATTGCTCTGTGTCTGTGATCTGTGATCATTTATTTACTGTATATTCTGAGTATTGCCAAAAAAAATATTTTCAACGCTGTATTTTGAGCAATTCAAGTCCGACATGTGCGGATGCGAATGGTTGAAAATGTCGGATCGTTACAAAGATGATTATTGTGGAATACAAATGTAACAAGGTATAACCCAATGTTGAAATATGCATTGAGTAATGTCTGATTGGAAAAAAAAGATTGAAATTTAATTAAATTAATTTATTGGAATTAGAATATAATTAATTGGAATTTAATGTAATTAAATATTGTTGTTAATGTAAGAAAAGGCGTCATTTGAAGAAAATGAGGATAACAAAATAGAAACCTATGTTAATAATGTCATAAGGTATTGGTTGATTTAATAGTAGAAATCAAAACAAAAGAATGAAAAATGAATAAGTTTAGTAAAGGAGTAAACATATGTTTATTTATTTGAAATGTTTGGTAGTTGAAATATTGATTATAGAGACGAAAAACTATTATTTAGTAAGAAATGTGTAATTGATGTTTGTATCCAATAGTGTATAAATATGTTTAAATTACTATTAGATAGGAATAATTGTTCTACTTCTCATTATATTCATTTAATCCATTTTGAAACTTAATCAATTGAAATTAATGTAATTGAAAATTTTTAACTAATAGGAGAGAGAATAATTAATTTTAGATTAATAGGTGTAATTAAAAGTAACTTATATTTTGTGAAAATATAAGGAAAGATTAATTTAATAAAAAGAACATTTACATCAAATAAAATGAATGTTTCATTTGGGAATGTAGGTTTAATTTCATAAAAATAAAGAATGGAATGATTGATTTTAAAGGAAGAAATATATGTTTATTTGAACTTTGTTTTAGCTTACAGATTGATTACAAGAATAGGAAAATAATCTATCATGGTAAGTTATTTATTACTCTTGTGTACAAAAAACAAATTTGTAAACATGTTAAAAAAAACCGTTGTTCTATTTTTCATCCATTTTATTTGTTTATTTTGAAATTTAAACTTTTTAAGTAATTGCAATTAATGTAATTCAAATATTTCAGTTAAAAGAAAAGAAAACGTTGATTGCAATTAATAGATTTAATAAAAGAAACGCACGTTTTGTGTTAAAGAAAAAGTGTGTTTTAATTGAAATAAAAGATTATTTTGGGAAAACCAAATTGAACGTTCTCATTTTTAAGGTAAGTGTAAAATTTTTATTATGCGTAGATAAAAACCTAAATGCGTACAAATTTGAATATTATTTGAGTTAATGAAGTTAATTTAGTTACGTTTCAAAAAAATTGAATTTCAAAAGGTTGTGCGATGTACATGGCCCTTTCATTTCTTTTGTTATTAATTATTGCATGAACCCTTTAAAATAGTTACCTTATTATTAATACTTGATCCGTTCATTTCTCCTTTTGTTTAATACCCGAGCCTAGGCTTTTAGGTTATATTTAATTTCACGTATATAAAATTTTAATTTCCTTTGGTTTGCAAACTTTTCCATTCCTATGTACATTTTCTTATGCATTATTAATGCTTGGAGCTTTCAAAATAAAATCTGACATTTTTTTGTCCCTCTACCTTCATTTCCTAATTATAAATAACCTACAGCTTATTTCTTCATTTGCATTTTGTCTCTCCTGAGACCTCATATTCAAAAGATCCTATTCTTGCAAATCCAAAAGCTTTCTTTTATGAAACATGATTTTTCTTCATTTTTCGTACACGTCCTATCCTTATCTTAGTTGTTATTCAATCTTTTCCTTAAGCCTCATCTTGAGAAAAATGTAAGTATTAAAATTTGTTTTTTTTATGCGTGCTAATATTTATTTTAGTAGTATTTCTTATAACATGAATATATTTTGCATATAACTTTGGTTCACGTGCAATTTCTTCTGTTGGATTCATATTTAAATTCTGGACAGCATGAAATTAATTTAGTTGAATTTGGAGATTGTTGAGTTTTTGCGCTTCTGTTTGGATTTTTATGGGCCAAAATCGAAGGTGAGTGTTTTGACTCACTCACAACTACTAAATTTTCTTATGTTAGTAGAATTAAATTTATGAAGTGACTAGAAATTGATTTATTGATGTTTGGCATGGTTGAATTATCATTCTAGTTAAATTTGCTTTTTATTGTAGTTAATCATCATTTAATTTAATATTGTATTCAATTGATACCTGTTATTGATTTCAATTATCTATTGATGTTTATGGATTGATGTGGATGATGATTGCAATGGATGTTTGATTATCGATATTAGATGACTGGATGTTATATATTTATATTGTTATAGCACTGCAAATTCCCTATGGGTTGAAATAATACATAACCCGAAAGATCTATAAATTAAGGAAAAATCGTTATGGGTTGAAATGGTAGACTCAAGCAATTTTATGGATTTTTATTTAATTTGGGATTGCGGTTTGAAATGATATATAACTGTAAAATTTTAAATTGCAGATTGAAATGATAAATATCCGTATCACTTGACCATAGGGCAGAAAATTATATACGGACATCGGTTTGGTTAAATTATATGATTTGTAAATCTTTAAATTTTGAATTCAGGTAACTGGTGTTTGAAATAGAAATTGATTTACATAAACTGAATTATTTTTGAAAGTCCAAGTGTAAATGTTGAAATTGAAATTGATTTAATGAATTGTTGAACGGATTTAAAATGGAATTTTAAAGTTCAAGTGTCAAAATAAATGAATTTATCGGAATTGAGTTATTCGAATGTTTGGATATAACTTTGAAATCTATTTTAACCAATTTAAACTATTTTAATCAATTTAAACTATTTAACTTATTTTAATCTATTATAACCTATTTAATTCAATTTGATCAAATTTACCTATTTTAAATTTATTTAATCTATTTTAAATCTATTTAATATAATTTAAATCCATTTAATCTATTTTAAATTTATTTAATCTATTTAAAACCTATTTAATATAATTTTAAATTAATTTAGCCAATATTTAATCTATTTAAATTAAATTTGAATTTATTTAAACTATTTTTACTATTTATACTATTTTAATTCTATTTTAAACAATTTTTAAAACTATTAAACTATTTATGACTACCTAAACTATTTTCTAAAATTTCAGACCATCTAAAGCTAAAGTATTGATATTTAAATCTGTGATGGTGATACAACCTAAGTTGGAATTTGGAATCGATACCTTTAGTGAAATAACGTATTCGAGTAAATATGATTTGGAAGTGAATGTGATTTTGAAAGTGAATATGATTTGAAATGATTTGGTTTTGAGAATATGATATTTTGTTTTCAATTGTGAATTAACTTTTTGAAATGTAAAACAACCATCTGGTGTGAAATAAGCGTTTGGTTGTTAAAGAGACCGAGATCAGATATTGTTGATGTGCACGTAAATGTGCATATTTTTATCATCATATTTATTCTTTTTAAATTAAATAAATGGTCATATTGGGTATTTTAACTTGTTTAAACCAAAATTCATATTATTTGAAATTGTCACATATTCATCTTCATCCAAGGGCAAAATGGTCATTTTTGTGCGTATATTAATTTGAGAAAAATTAATTGAAAATTTGTATATATTTTTGTAGGAATTTGATCTCAAATAGAAGTGGTTTCATGAAGATATGCATGCACAAAATTAATACAAAGGAATGAAGATGGAAATAATTCAAAGTGAAGATCATGGAGGACCCCACCTACCCACCTACCTTAATGTACAAATTAAAGGCTAATGCACATGCTTTTGGACTTAATGGCTTCATGTACATTTAATGGGGGATTAAGACATGTTAATGATTACTTGGCCTCCACACTTCCTAAGGGGCATTTTGGGCATTCCCCAAAAAGTGAGTTAGGGTTTTAAAACTTGTATGTGTACCCCTTATGTTTCATGTAGCCATCTCCTCTCTTAGTTAGTTGGTTTTAGTTTAGAAAATAAATCAAATCTCTCTTTCTTTCCATGGCTACTTAGCCATTTCTTCTCTTATGTAATTCTTTTCTTTTATGCAATGTTAATTATTGTTTCTTTTTAATTACATGTTCATTTCCTTTTATGCAAGTAGTGTAGATTTTCCTTTATGCAATTAGAATAGTTTTCCATTTCACTTTGCTCTCTTTTCCTTTTCTTTTTCTCTCATGTTGCAAGCTACATTTGTTCAAATGATAACAAATATGAGAGGCTAAACCTCTTCAATTTAGGGTAATGAAGCTCTCTAATCATGTAGCTTCAACTTAATTTGATGTTTATGCTCTCTTTTTATGCTTAATGAGAATGATTGAAGTGGTTTAATGATGTTGTTTAGCTTTGAATTTGATAGTCTATGTTGTTTATAACAAATAGGCTATGCTTAAACAAACAAAACACAAATTGCCTCTTCATCTACATACGATTATGGCAAAGAACTGATTGTTGAAATTAAAATTTGATGGCTTATATTTTTAATTAATAGTTAATAGGCCATGCTTAAAATAAATTTTTCTTTCAACTTTGTTGTCATATTTTATGAGATTTAAAAGTGTATTAGTGGTTGTGTTATAGTTTGATGGTTTATATTGAGCTAATTAATAGCACAAATATACCATACTTATGATAAGCACATCAACTAATTCACTAATGACAAGAAAAGAGAGGTCATAACTTCATTTTGTTGATTTATGTGATCTAGAGAGTGGATTTATTCTCTAAATTGACATTTAACTCTCATATTTGCATTTCTTTTCTTTTTGTTAGTTAGTTCATTTTCTCATTTTCTAGCTTAAATACACTCTCGACTTTGGTATAATTTGATTGAGTAGGAAATTTAAATCATCAATTCCTTGCGGATCGACCCGTATTCGCCACGTGCTACATTCGTACACCGTGCGCTTGCGGTTATTTTTATCTCTAAATTCGTTCGGCAGTTTTCTAAACCGATAGAATTTCCTCGTCCGAACAATTTTTTGGCGCTTGTCATACTCTCTGCCAATACCGAAAACCACTTTAACAATTGTGTACGTGGTGGAGATTCCAGAAATGAAGCAGGATGGTTTGGCGAACGATTTTGTATAAGGTATATATGTAACCCTGACTCCCGTGAGTCAGCCTAGATATGACCAAAACAAGAGATATACCGAGCTAAGTGAGGTCATTCCTCGTATCGGACACATTTATTCGTTACAATATGTTGACTATGTGATTAATTTGGTGGCCACCCTTGATTTTGATTATGGGAGTGTGTCCAAGGTGGGCGGTAGTAGTTGTTATGCGTTACCACCAGTCCGGGAGTGCAATCGGTATATCTACCCTAGCATTACCTCGAGTGACGTGTTCACATGCCCTATCGCACCATCTACGAATTTGTTTTGTACCGTACCTATGGAGTGCTCCCTGAGTATCCCATCAGTTTGGTGGGGCCTATAGTATCTGTATAGACTATGGGAATATATAAAAATGTGTTAAGGGGGATATGGGTAATGCCTTAATGCTATTTTAATACTTTTCTTTACTGTAGACACTATTATAATAGCTTATTGTACTACATAGTAGATAGTTTAATGAATCTTTAGGAGGTGTAAATATTGAACATCTCTTAAGTTATTGCACTCATGTTAGACATGGGATAGGAGATATCAAACCCTGTAAAAATCTCTGACGCCGTCGCACTCATATTTATCATTGATTAAACTTACATAAGATCTTTTAGATTTGACTCAAGTGTTTTTTCTTTACAATTCGCTCGGGTCAGCTTGAGCATTTCAAGGTTGAAGACCTTATTTCTGGAGGACGAAGACGAATATTTTATACTATTACTATTTATTATATTTATTCCACTGCATCGTGTTGTTCCACTACATTTATTTATTTATTCTCGTTATGTGTAACTTTGATTTTGTATTGTAAAAGAATAGTCAAATGTATTTGTAAAACAGCTTCATGAACTGTTATTTGATTATTATATTTTGTCATTCCGCTGTGAGATTTTGTATTTTTTTTCTTTCTTTCTTTCTCTGTTTTCTAATTTACCCAATAACAATATGTCTCTTTGAATGGTTTGATTCTAGCGTGTGTGTTGTTCATCGATTTAAACCGTCTAAAAAGGCAGGTCGTTACACATATTTTGTAAATATCCCAATTCAAAATAAATTTACGATTACTATTTATTGCTCAAAACATCATAGTTTATGTAAAGAAAACTTATATTTGAATATTTTAAAAAGAAATAAAATTTATCAAAGTGATAAATTTGAGGGTCGTTACAATGCATCCCCCTTAAAGTATACATCCAGTAATATACTTTGAGAAGGTCATTTACTCTATCACACATCTCAGACACGTCCAAGCCGGACCCCACCAACCTTACAGAGAATCTGAATATTTCTACATATAAATGCGCAACCGAATCCAGTCTAGATAACATTTGAAAACATCCTCATGAGAGCTACCTCACATAGCGTGGCTTCCACCCATGCTTTGGGATAAGTCATTTTCAAACAAAGGATATCAAAGATCAAAGAGTAACATATCATTTTTAAGGTGGCGATACACCATTGACGTAACAGCTCGACTTTTTACATCATATGAATTAAGAACTTAATTATAAATAAAAGAGGTTGAATGAATTCGATTAGTGGTGATTAATAATTTTAAAATAGAGTTAATCAAATTATATTTTAATAGTAGATTTTAATTTAATAAATTGAATTCAATTAAGAAATTCTTTTCGAATAACCTATTGAAATCAAATAAAATGTTGTAATCATTATAAACCTTTTTGAGGTGTAGATAACTTCTATGTGATTGAAATAGTGGAAAAAATAAATTTATTTTGCACTAGGACAATGAATTATTAAATTAAAAAATTGATAATAATAATACATGAGTGGGCCTTAAATTGAATAAAATTATCCAATTATTGATATATAATTTGTAGAATGTAATGTGAATCAATTTTGTACTAGATAAATAAATATTCAAATAATCAAAAATCAAATTTAAATGTATGGAGAATTAATTAAAATGAATTGAATTTAATTCAGGTCTAAAACAATCTCAGCCCAAAACAATCAAACCAGGACTCATTCTTTCATTCCTTGTATTGAAACACCCCACGCCCTTTTGTATACCTGGAAGGACACACTAAAAGATGTGGTGTGTCGTAGGAATAACTAAAAGTAGCAGAGACTAAGATTCGCAAGACAATAACTAAATAATAATAATAATAATAATAATAACACAGTGGAAACAATTAAAATATTTTGTTAAAAATAAACTCCATAATATAAGATGATAAAATAAGTCACCAAATACTAAATACATCAAATGTCAAACTACCCATATATGTTTTGTTAAATCAAAAGGCATGGTCTCCATAAAATTAGAGTACAATTATCAATTACAGTGCCAGTACAATACAAGAACTAAAACCTAGAAATTAAAGAAAGGAATACATCATAGGATCTCCAAAGAAGTCTTCCAAGAAGCTGCAATCTACCCTCCTTGCCCCTGATTGCCTATGAGGGAAAGGGGAAAATAGAGGAGTGGGTCAAACTAAAAGTCTAGTGAATGATAGTAACTACTAAAATCTTCAAGCAAAGTAAAAGTAATAGGCCCTCAATAGTTCTAGTATATAAAGGGAAATAAAGGAAATATGAAAGGGATAAACTAAAAATAAATACGATTAAACTATCGCCCAACTAATAAGATAGGTTTACTTTGATTGTTTGCACTTATCTTTGATAGCTGCTTGATTAGGCTAAATTCCTAATCCTATAATTAGGCTGAAATCCTAATTCTACCCTTTGATCGGCCTACTACTTCATAGACCTTAAGGCGGACCAGACGCTACATAACTCCCTACACAACAGCCAATGGTAACTACGAAAGATACACAAAGCTCTCGCTGTGAACTAAACGATACATAGCTCCCTACACAGAAGGCAGTGGTCTCTACGAAAGACACACATACTAAGCGCTTGGACCTCATCGAGATTACTGAGCACCGAAATGGAAGTCGCACGCGTAACTGCCACTATGCTCATGCTACATATTGCTCCACCTATTGGGTCGTATTATTACCTCGACTCAACATAAGTGTGCCCCACATCTCACTTCAGAAATTTATGAAACACTGTGTTCATAGAAATATAAGGGAATGCTACCGGTACTGGGCCGTCATCCAAACAATATCTAATAACGCCCCTGTCCAAATCCCCCATGATTTGAAAATATCCATATTAACCAATTACTACCACTACTAGAATAAGGGTGCCCCTCATCTCACTTCAAGTTTATGTGAAACACCATACCCATACAAAATAATAATGGTATGCTATTTGGTACAGGTCCTACTTTAATTCTTTGCTTATTAACTTAGATAAGTTATTTAAATAAGCATTTTCTCTTGTTCTTACTATTTGTGATTATTAGGTTATCCTAAGTCTTAAAATAAGCCTTATCCTGTTCTATTTCTTATTATAACCTACGTTATAATCATGCTTATTACTTAAGCAAGGTCTAAATGTGAAAATAAGCTTCTTTTCTTCTTTTATTCTTTTTAGTTATAATTCTAAGTTATAACTAGGTTAATTTCTTTAATTCGGTCCAATTAATATCATAATTAGGCATAATTTCAATCCAATTCCATTTATATTATAGTTTTTATAATTTACAGCTTATATTCCATTTTTTCAGATTTCTTATAATTTAATCCAGTTTCGCGTTAATTCTATTCTAATCCATACGCGAAGAAGAAGGAGGAATAAAAGAAAACTAAAAATAGAAGGAATTCCAAAGCGTAAGAAGAAGATGTAAATAATGCATAAATAACAGTAAATAAACTAAAATACTGTAAACAAACTATAAATAAATAGAAAAGCTAGAATTAAACTGAAATTAATTGAAAAGAATAGCTAGATGAAATAGACTGAAAGTAATTCTAAAAACCTTAAATAAATTGCTAAAAAGGTTACTCCAAAAATCGTAGTAAATAAGGAAACTGTGTTATACAAACGATCCAGAATTTAAATTTTTTTTAATTTAATTAGTTAAAATTAATATATTACAAAGATATTTATATGTATATATATATACATATTAAAATAAATAATAAGTATTATTTTATTATTATGTATATACTAGTACATATTTTATTCATGGTTTTTATAAAAAAAACTATTATTTAATATTTAAACTTATATACATTTAAATAGATATATTATAATAATATACATTCATACATATATTTATATATATATATATATATATATATATATTATTTATAAAATTTTATATATGCATACACGTATATGTATTATATAATTTGCATAAAATTATTTAAGCAAACTTTATATAACCATATATATATTTACAATATTTATATATAAGTAATTGTTTATATATACATATATCTAAACAACCTATATTTGCATAGCAGATGAGTAAACGTGTCAGTTGCGATATAGATCCCAACATCTATACACGGGTTGACATGTTACACATGTCCACACACACATATGTAGATGACACACACACACACACACATATATATATAAAATAAAATTATATATATATATATATAATTTATAAATTTAGATGAAATAAACAAATTATTTGAATAATATTTAGAAATTTTCTAAATAAATTGGACTTCATAGGCCCAATATAGACCCAACAAGGGAATTTATTTTGAAATTCACCCATAACTTCTGCCATGGGCTAGTCCAATTCTAACAATAGAAATTGTCGAAGATCCCTAAGGTGAACTACTTGGCCTTACAAAGCTCTTGCTTTCCAACTCTACTAGTTGCTTCTTCAACTTCTTTACCTCCTTTGGCAGCTTTATACTAGGGGTAGCTAAATATCTTGGCTCTCGGTATCAACTTGATATGAAACTTAATAACTCTCAAGAGTAGTAATCCTAAGACAGGTTCTAACACATCATGGAAGTCTATAACTACTTGCAATTCTCCAACAAATTCTTCCTTTGAAGCTAAAGCAGAGTAAAAAATTACAACTTTATAACTGGATTTAGGATTTTTCTTCGATATTAAAGACGCTCCCACACTTTAATTTGGGTAACTAAATGTTATAACCCTTTCGACACAAAATATTTCAATGTTATAAAGTTTAACCAATCCATCCCTAAATTTAATCTAAAGGCAATGAGTCAAAAATGTAAGGACCATAAAAAACTTATACCCACCTAACTCAATCTTTAAGTTAGTGCACTTAAATCCAGAGTGGCGTATCCCTTATAGGATTTACTATACATATAGAAGTGACTAAATAGCTAAACTCTAAGCCAAGTCTATCGACCAAGTTTTTAGCTATAAATGAATATGTAATACCGGTATTAAATGGTACTATAATAGAAATACAAAAATACCTTCTAATATTGTGCTCTTTCCTTTCTCCTTGACGGATGGCCTTTCCTTGGTCCCTCCAAAGCAAACACTTTAGACTACAACTTTGGACGGTCTTTCTTTCGATGCCCTATCTTGTCGTAGTTAAAACACTTCTGTTTTCCCCAGGTTCTCGATGTTGGGCGTTCAGATGCATAGTGAACCTTCTGCCCATGATTAACACAAACAACCTCTATAATAGCAATCTTAGTACTTTGACCTTTCGACAAGGTCTTTTGGCCTTTAGCATAAGAAGTGAACCTCTTCTTTTGCACTGCCTTAGACTTCGTCTTGACTAACCTCTTCTTTTGGTAAATTACATTGCATTTTCGGGTCATATCCACAACAAACTCAAAAGAAGATGCCAAGTGCTCCATCACATTATTGTCTGAAACATGCATCAAACCTTGGATGAACTTTCTTCATTAGGTGTTTATTATCTGTTGGTCGTACTTAACCAAAGCATTGAACTTTTATTTGTACCCTTCTATAAAAGATCTCCCTACTTCTAGTTAATAAACTCCCAAAGTATCGCACTTCATTGAGATTCCAATATGAGTTGTGTCTCAAACCTCTCCTTGAACGTATTCTAGTTGATCTCCTTTTCAAGGGTCACGGCAGTCACCATCTCACATTAATAAAGCATCTTTACAAACCACCTCAGAGACAATTTTCTCTTTTGCGCATCATCAACACCAAACCTCTAAAGATAAGCTCATAAATTTTCAACCAAATTAACACTTCCAATGATCCTTCCCCATAAACCTTTTTCCTCCCAAGTTTAATATATTCTCCCTCATCATTTGTACCATAAATTTCCATAACAGGGCATTCATGTCACGATCCGATTCTTCGACTCCCGAATATCGACATCAATACGTCCACTGTATCGAATGTCAATCAGTCGGATGCTGGAAAACCGAACACTGAGGGTTTAAGAAAGAAGAAAAGAAAAAGAAAGAGAGAGAAAAGAAAATAAATAGAACGGAACAGAACAGCAACAGAATCTCACAATTCGCAGCGGAACAACATATAATAATAAATGAATAATCTTTAAACAAAGAACTATATCAGTTATTACATTTCATACATTTCGTTTCATTACATCAGAGTGTACAACAACAAACAGTGGAAAAAGAAATACTATATACTAGTAATACGCCATGCCATCCAGCTTGCCTCCAGCAACTCCAGAATATCCTGATAAACCTTAACTCTCGACTGCCCGTGTGGAAATTGGTGGGCACCCAGAGTTTAGGAAGGAAAACAATAAACTCCGAGTCAGTCATGTGACTGGTGTGAGAACTCAAAACAGTTTATTTATCTTTAAAAACAAAATAGATGAATATTTTTAAAGTCAATTCGCAATGCTTTTAAAAATGAGACTACCATAAGGCCTCCCGCACGCACACACAATGCAAACGCAGAATCGGAGGAGATTTCTCCTTATGATAGTCAAAAATGCTTGATACGCATTAAAAAGAACATTTGATATTATTACTAGTGCATAGTGTAGGAAAAATTCATTTTGAAAGTAGAATATAAATCTTAGCCAGCATAGACATTTCAAACTATGCCTACTATAGCTAACTATGTTCAATAGCAGGTTACCGCCACATTCCATAGCAGGTTATACAACTAAAACCGTACAAGTCTCGTATTGTTTCTTTGGATTTCCAACGAATGATCAGGCCAAGGAACTTCCCATTGCCATATGAGAATGCCTCTGGAAGGACATCCCCGAGAACCAAACCGGATCTCTGCCAACACAAGGCCGGGTTACCCCTAACTGAGTAACAACTGACCGAATATGTCATCCCCTGGTCCTTTGGGACCTTTAACCGAGCGCTCGTAATCAATTCACACAATCATAAAGTGTTTTCAACATGAGTAAGTATCTGGGCTCCATACCATGATACCACCCTTTTCCAGAAGGAAATGCACATACCCTAAAGGGCGCTACCCCTCATAACCTTGCCGCATCTTTCCTGTTTTGACCATTCCGAGGTGTGAGGCTCGACGAAGTCACGTCCACAAAAACATACTTTATACAAAAGCCATGCTTTGGGTCTACAAATGATCATAGAAATTATCACCAAGATAGATGATCAAATAAATGATCCTATCACAAATAATCAACACAATGATCATTTCACAGCAACACTCAGCATGTCACATTACCAAATTGGGAATATATTGCTGATAACCATCAACTACATAATCTCTGAGCTCGTACGTCTCAGAGAAGGTGTTAAGCTAAAAGAATAAATTCTCCGCCACCAACAGAAATATATTTGAAAGAAATCGGCTTTACATCTCAATTTGTAATGTCAGACACACAATCCATACAAGTCTGTTCCGGGCTCGAACAGAACCGAAGGCACTTACAAAGAAGTCCTTGCAATCCGGATATCCACAATCCTGATCGGATTTCCCATCACATATGGAGAACTCTATACCGGAGCAACTCGGTGCAGAGTCAATCGACAGGTCATCCTTTCGCTCTCGCAAATACCGGGTCTTCAACACCGATCTTCAATGCTATCCATTACGTCGTATCACCATTCGGAACGGGTAATCCGAATAACGAGCGCAATAATTTTAAAATAAGTGTAGCATTCAAATTCAGCAAATCACAACAAATACCTTTCAAAGGTAAATATTGATAGTCGGTTATTGAAATCAATGGATATGCACAACATCACTAGATTCCAAATAATTTTCCAAATTATTTATTTTCCAAAAATATCTTTACTAGATATAAAATTTCACACTTCAAAAATAAATCAATATTTATTTTTAAATAAATTCTCCTTTTCATTTATAAATTCCATAATGAATTTATATTCCAAAATATCTATGAATATACGATTTCAATTCATCGTTTTCAAATTATCTTCAAAAAGATAAATTCTCAAATATTCACTTTATATTGGAAAACATTTCCATACTTATTTAATAAGTAATTCACAAATCTTTTTATTTTCAACTCTTGGAAAATATTCAATATACTTAAATCGAGATTAAGTACATATTTCATTCTTTAAGGAAATCATTCTCTCAAACATATTTATTTGGGCCAAAACGAATGTTACGTAAAACATCGTTACGACAACCCAAAATCACTAGTATAGGGATTCGAAATTAAAATAGATATATAAATCCCAATACTATACAAAACATTTCCTTTCGGAAATCATTTACTATAACAACAGTGTTATAGTCCACCATTTCCTTCTATTTCTCGAAAACGTCTATTTCAACAATAAATGTTGAAATCTATGGTTTTGAATCTCAACACATTTAAAATATCGTTAGATCGTTTTAATTCTATTTAAAATATCACATCCTAAACATTTTCTTTAACATATTATTCACTATTCAAAAACGTGAATATACTTTGTTAACAAATTTCATCCTTTTATTCATTTTATTTCAAAGGATTATTCACAGTCAGAAACGTGAATATAACTCCATAAATAAGTTATAACTATTTACTTATCAAAATAAGTCGTTTGCGAATTTATAAAACAATGTTTATAAATTCCCTTATTATTTATTTTATAACAACTTCCATTTATACATCTCTTTTATTAACCTATCTCAATTCATATCTCATGATATACTAGAAATTCATACTATAAGTCAAATACTTATAATTTATTTGTTTGCCAAAAATCGTTCCTTTGAACTTCATAATTATAAATCTTATAACTTATAAGATTCAATTATTTATCCAAAACCATTCTTTTAATAACTTTATAAATTTTATAAACCTACTGCTTATAAAATTCCATTTATAACTTCACCGTTTATAATTCTATAAATTTCATTCATTTATGAAATTCATTCACAATTCATTCTAACAATTATAAAAGCTCGTTTTATAATTCCAACGTTTTAATTTATAAATATCAATTTATAAATCCTTTATAAAATCAATTTATACTATTATTTTAAAACATCTTTAATCTCCTTTATAATTTCATCATTTTTGATTTATAAAATAATCAAATTTCATAAATCCTATATTTAAACTTTTCACAATAATTCTAAAATCCCAAATTAACTATTTTATAAAATCATTAACCCCATATTTTCAAAAATCAGTTTTTAACTATATTTCTCAAAAATATAATTTTTATAACATTAAAAATTATATCGTTTATTTATTTAAAATGAATCAATTCCAAACATATAGTATATTTTCAAAAATCACTTTAAAAATCATTTTAAAGTTCCAAAATTTGGTCCAATGATGCTACATACCAAATAGTCAATCACGACAACAACGATATCATATATCGATATGATAGTCCATCAAATATCAAAATATCTGAAATCAAATAAAAACTGTTGAGGAATCCAGTTGGATCCCTCCAACCTGTTTCCCTGCATCCACAAACATTAGCACAATACCAATTCCGTTCCAGTACGGAATTATCGCGGTATATGGGATTTAAAATATTATCCGCTTAACAGACGGCGCAATAGGGTCTCATCCGCTATACAATGCGGGAAATCAATAACTGCAATATATACATATGCCAATATATATATATATATATATATATATATTGCTATTATATATAATACCAATTTCACTGTTTATGAAATATTCGCGGTATATGTTTTTAATAAATAACATCCGCTTACTAACGGCGCATAATGTCTATTTTAACAATCAATAGATAACAATCATCATTCAAACATGCATTCAAATTTTTTAAATCTAACTATTTAAAATAAAATCGAAACTGATTCGATTGAGTGAGAAGTTCTCACCTTGATTTCAATTTCGTTTTAGCGATTTATTTCGAATAAAATTAAACGGACGTTTAATTTTACCCAAAATTCTCACTAACCCCAAATGACTCCAATCCAATTCCATAGCGTAGTGCTCGTCCATACGATTCCAACGCTTCTTGTTTCGCGCGTTTTCGACCTCGTATGAAAAAGATATGGATTTTACAAGGTTTTACACGATTTATATAAACTATTTACAACTAAATTTATAATAATTTTAAACCTAACTAATAATAGCCACTGGATCACACTTGCCTGCATCAGGGCCGTCCACCCCCTTCTTCCTCATCTCACGCACATTTCCCTCTCCAGTAACCATCACACGTGAAAACAAACCCATAGGCCAAACTAGGGTTCCATATTTCCATCACCTCGAGCATCAAAACTCCATCACTCCACCACCAAATCAAAGGCCTATGCGAACTCCAACTTCACCACGAAAATCACTGAGCTCGATCAAGCCCCCAGCACGAAAATCAAGGCCGAACGGCCACACTTCCAACTCGACTTGCCACCAATCCACAACTCCAAACACGATCTCCACCGTTGGATACGTAGAACGTGTTGTGCTCTACAAGATTGTAGTTGGGGGTTTCTGACGATTGTTGATGGATTGAGAGATCGGAGGGGAAGAAGTTGAGAAAATTTCGGCCTTTCATTTGTTGGTGGCGGCGGCTCTGTTAGGTTTAGGGTTTAGTTTATTTTATTTTTTTTTATTTGTGAATGGTTGGTCTATTTATAGGAAAACGAACGAAACACTATTCATTCCGGAAATTCCGAACTCCGATTTACGCGCCGTAACCAGCGTTTCTAGGGTTTACCCCGCGTTCCGGACATAATGGAACAGGTTTCGGAAGCTAATTCGGTCATCTGTGTGAGTTATAGCAATAAATGTTCGATTTAAAATTAAACCGATTAAACGATTTTCTAGGCGTTTTAGCTTGCACCGGACAAACGGTAAATCCAATTGACACGAAATTTTAAACCATACAATAATATCACATTACAGATCCGATGAAACTGGTTTCGTCGAAATCCGTGACTTTTTGAAAAATGGCTATTTTAACTCGCCAAATTAATATTAAAACAATTTTGATGCATTTCGAGCTGCCACGATCAAACGATAGCTCCGATTGCTACGAAAATTGAAATCCGGTAATAACTAACTATTACGGATCCAATGGAACTGGTCTCGTCCAATTCTGAGACTGTTCGAAAATTGACTAATTTCACTAGTCGATTTGATATTAAAATATTTAATTTTCACAATTAAACTTTTAATTCAATTTTAAAAGTTCTAAAATATCATTCTAACTTCAATATGATAAAATAAAATTTTACAAATCATTTTCAATCATATTTCACCCAATTTTCAATTATTTCCATAATTTAACATATTAAATTATCGATTTAATTATTCAATTAAATCCAATTATTCAAATAAAATTTATTCGACTTGTAAATTTCACTTATTAATATTTAAAATAAATTAAATATTCAAATTTTAAATAATTAAAATCCTGGGTCGTTACATACTTCCCCCCTTAAAAGAATTTCGTCCTCGAAATTATTAAGTAAGAAAAGTTACAGAATCTAACAACTTTCCAAAATTCATAGTTAAATTTCTTACAATAACTTTACTAAGTTTTCAAATCATACTTAGTTATCTTTTCAAAAACAACTACTATTGTTTAACTTTCAATTCCAAATCAAAGTTGAAATTTTCAAAAAATTTCCAATTTTCTCAAAAAAATTTCTAACGCCTTAAATTTTCGGAAAAATTCGCCAGTCTCCTTTGCGCGGCTCGATCCGAAAAAAATAACAGTATATATATCACAAATATACATCTCATCAAGTAATGAGGCATCCCGCAGGGAAAAAATGTAAAAGTACGGTATTTAATCCGAGATATGTACCTTATATTATATTATTAGCGAGCATATACGGCTAATATAGCGCGAAAGCGAGCTCCAAATGCGAAGCAAACGCGATCCGCACCTACTAATTACTCAACAAACAACATGAGAACCATGTATATAGACAATAGTATCAATATACAACATATAGCAACATAATAACTATATATGTCAACATAGCAATTGAAACAAAAGCAATATATTCAACCATCAACCAACTAGCATTCATAACCAATAAATATTCATTCATATTCTCATTAATATTCAATGAAATAGGTCTTCAAGTTAATCACATATGATTCATTAACAGTGGATGTTTTTGCTAACATTCATTTTCAATTAGTTTATATTCACTAATTCATATTCAAGTTGGTTCACTTCCAAATCAAATTCAATTCTATTTAAGATTCACTTAACTTCCAATTGAATTTCAATTACTTTAGCTTTCAATTTCATTAACACTTAATGAATTATATACAATCAACCAACAACCATATAACAACCAATGTATATCAATTACAACCAAATTCCTTTGCTTATATTCATTCATTTTGGTTTAACACCATCCCTTTCAATTGGTTTAATTAAATTGATTTTTATTCAACTATTCAACTTTCAATAACATTAGATTTTAATGAATTAACACTTATATTCATTATTTCATATCAACTTAATTCACATTCAATTGATTAACATTTAATCCATTAATTCAATTCAATTACAAAAGTTGAATTTCATTTACATAACTTAAGTTCACATTTATCACTTAACTTTATTTATTTACTTTGATACTAATATCAACTTCATTCAACATCTCTTAAGTTATATTTCATTTTACAAACATCACTTTGTTTTACATAACTTAAATTCCTACTTATAAATAAATTTAGATTCCAATTCTAAAGTAAATTTCCATTTAACTTTAAATTCATTTTTATTTATAACTCATATTCATAAATATGTTCATATAGTTTCACTTCTCATATACATAAGTTTATTTCACAATTGTAAATCACTTTAATTATAATTCAATTCTTATAATTTTTTTGCTTATACAATTATTCAAACAACTAAACAATCAACTTATATATGTATTCTTACATTTTCTTATCAACTTATATATACTTTAATAATTCTGAAAAATTATTCCTTTATATATAAAATATACTCAAGGTAAAATTATTTCATTTACCCAATTTTAAAACAATATTATGTCGAATTGTTCTATTTAAGTGTTTATAAACCCCTTCGGCATAGTTGTACAGACCGTGCTGACGAAGGTTCATATGCCACTCAATAAACCAATCATCACAATATAAAACAATTTTATATTCACTAACAAATACGTTCTCATAGCTATTATTACACTCAAACTCATTCTGGAGTACTACTGACTCTATCTCTAATGAAAATACCCAACAGAACCATGGTTGTCGCTTAACCATATGCTCTGATACCACATTGTCACGATCCGATTCTTCAACTCCCGAATATCGACATCAATACGTCCACTGTATCGAATGCCAATCAGTCGGATGCCGGAAAACCGAACACTGAGGGTTTAAGAAAGAAGAAAAGAAAAAGAAAGAGAGAGAAAAGAAAATAAATAGAACGGAACAGAACAGCAACAGAATCTCACAATTCGCAGCGGAACAACATATAATAATAAATGAATAATCTTTAAACAAAGAACTATATCAGTTATTACATTTCATACATTTCGTTTCATTACATCAGAGTGTACAACAACAAACAGCGGAAAAAGAAATACTATATACTAGTAATACGCCATGCCATCCAGCTTGCCTCCAGCAACTCCAGAATATCCTGATAAACCTTAACTCTCGACTGCCCGTGTGGAAATTGGTGGGCACCCAGAGTTTAGGAAGGAAAACAATAAACTCCGAGTCAGTCATGTGACTGGTGTGAGAACTCAAAACAGTTTATTTATCTTTAAAAACAAAATAGATGAATATTTTTAAAGTCAATTCGCAATGCTTTTAAAAATGAGACTACCATAAGGCCTCCCGCACACACACACAATGGAAACGCAGAATCGGAGGAGATTTCTCCTTATGATAGTCAAAGATGCTTGATACGCATTAAAAAGAACATTTGATATTATTACTAGTGCATAGTGTAGGAAAAATTCATTTTGAAAGTAGAATATAAATCTTAGCCAGCATAGACATTTCGAACTATGCCTACTATAGTTAACTATGTTCAATAGCAGGTTACCGCCACATTCTATAGCAGGTCTTGTTTCTTTGGATTTCCAACGAATGATCAGGCCAAGGAACTTCCCATTGCCACATGAGAATGCCTCTGGAAGGACATCCCCGAGAACCAAACCGGATCTCTGCCAACACAAGGCCGGGTTACCCCTAACTGAGTAACAACTAACCGAATATGCCATCCCCCGGTCCTTTGGGACCTTTAACCGAGCGCTCGTAATCAATTCACACAATCATAAAGTGTTTTCAACATGAGTAAGTATCTGGGCTCCATACCATGATACCACCCTTTTCCAGAAGGAAATGCACATACCCTAAAGGGCGCTACCCCTCATAACCTTGCCGCATCTTTCCTGTTTTGACCATTCCGAGGTGTGAGGCTCGACGAAGTCACGTCCACAAAAACATACTTTATACAAAAGCCATGCTTTGGGTCAACAAATGATCATAGAAATGATCACCAAGATAGACGATCAAATAAATGATCCTATCACAAATAATCAACACAATGATCATTTCACAGCAACACTCAGCATGTCACATTACCAAATTGGGAATATATTGCTGATAACCATCAACTACATAACATCTGAGCTCGTACGTCTCAGAGAAGGGTGTTAAGCTAAAAGAATAAATTCTCCGCCACCAACAGAAATATATTTGAAAGAAATCGGCTTTACATCTCAATTTGTAATGTCAGACACACAATCCATACAAGTCTGTTCCGGGCTCGAACAGAACCGAAGGCACTTACAAAGAAGTCCTTGCAATCCGGATATCCGCAATCCTGATCGGATTTCCTATCACATATAGAGAACTCTATACCGGAGCAACTCGGTGCAGAGTCAATCGATAGGTCATCCTATCGCTCTCGCAAATACCGGGTTTTCAACACTGATCTTCAATGCTATCCATTACGTCGTATCACTATTCGGAATGGGTAATCCGAATAACGAGCGCAATAATTTAAAAATAAGTGTAGCATTCAAATTCAGCAAATCACAACAAATACCTTTCAAAAGTAAATATTGATAGTCGGTTATTGAACTATCAATGGATATGCACAACATCACCAGATTCCAAATAATTTTCCAAATTATTTATTTTCCAAAAATATCTTTACTAGATATAAAATTTCACACTTCAAAAATAAATCAATATTTATTTTTAAACAAATTCTCCTTTTCATTTATAAATTCCATAATGAATTTATATTCCAAAATATCTATGAATATACGATTTCAATTCATCGTTTTCAATTTATCTTCAAAAAGATAAATTCTCAAATATTCACTTTATATTGGAAAACATTTCCATACTTATTTAATAAGTAATTCACAAATCTTTTTATTTTCAACTCTTGGAAAATATTCAATATACTTAAATCGAGATTAAGTACATATTTCATTCTTTAAGGAAATCATTCTCTCAAACATATTTATTTGGGCCAAAACGAATGTTACGTAAAACATCGTTACGACAACCCAAAATCACTAGTATAGGGATTCGAAATTAAAATAGATATATAAATCCCAATACTATACAAAACATTTCCTTTCGGAAATCATTTACTATAACAACAGTGTTATAGTCCACCATTTCCTTCTATTTCTCGAAAACGTCTATTTCAACAATAAATGTTGAAATCTATGGTTTTGAATCTCAACACATTTAAAATATCGTTAGATCGTTTTAATTCTATTTAAAATATCACATCCTAAACATTTTCTTTAACATATTATTCACTATTCAAAAACGTGAATATACTTTGTTAACAAATTTCATCCTTTTATTCATTTTATTTCAAAGGATTATTCATAGTCAGAAACGTGAATATAACTCCATAAATAAGTTATAACTATTTACTTATCAAAATAAGTCGTTTGCGAATTTATAAAACAATGTTTATAAATTCCCTTATTATTTATTTTATAACAACTTCCATTTATACATCTCTTTTATTAACCTATCTCAATTCATATCTCATGATATACTAGAAATTCATACTATAAGTCAAATACTTATAATTTATTTGTTTGCCAAAAATCGTTCCTTTGAACTTCATAATTATAAATCTTATAACTTATAAGATTCAATTATTTATCCAAAACCATTCTTTTAATAACTTTATAAATTTTATAAACCTACTGCTTATAAAATTCCATTTATAACTTCACCGTTTATAATTCTATAAATTTCATTCATTTATGAAATTCATTCACAATTCATTCTAACAATTATAAAAGCTCGTTTTATAATTCCAACGTTTTAATTTATAAATATCAATTTATAAATCCTTTATAAAATCAATTTATACTATTATTTTAAAACATCTTTAATCTCCTTTATAATTTCATCATTTTTGATTTATAAAATAATCAAATTTCATAAATCCTATATTTAAACTTTTCACAATAATTCTAAAATCCCAATTTAACTATTTTATAAAATCATTAACCCCATATTTTCAAAAATCAGTTTTTAACTATATTTCTCAAAAATATAATTTTTATAACATTAAAAATTATATCGTTTATTTATTTAAAATGAATCAATTCCAAACATATAGTATATTTTCAAAAATCACTTTAAAAATCATTTTAAAGTTCCAAAATTTGGTCCAATGATGCTACATACCAAATAGTCAATCACGACAACAACGATATCATATATCGATATGATAGTCCATCAAATATCAAAATATCTGAAATCAAATAAAAACTGTTGAGGAATCCAGTTGGATCCCTCCAACCTGTTTCCCTGCATCCACAAACATTAGCACAATACCAATTCTGTTCCAGTACGGAATTATCGCGGTATATGGGATTTAAAATATTATCCGCTTAACAGACGGCGCAATAGGGTCTCATCCGCTATACAATGCGGGAAATCAATAACTGCAATATATACATATGCCAATATATATATATATTGCTATTATATATAATACCAATTTCACTGTTTATGAAATATTCGCGGTATATGTTTTTAATAAATAACATCCGCTTACTAACGGCGCATAATGTCTATTTTAACAATCAATAGATAACAATCATCATTCAAACATGCATTCAAATATTTTAAATCTAACTATTTAAAATAAAATCGAAACTGATTCGATTGAGTGAGAAGTTCTCACCTTGATTTCAATTTCGTGTTAGCGATTTATTTCGAATAAAATTAAACGGACGTTTAATTTTACCCAAAATTTTCACTAACCCCAAACGACTCCAATCCAATTCCATAGCGTAGTGCTCGTCCATACGATTCCAACGCTTCTTGTTTCGCGCGTTTTCGACCTCGTATGAAAAAGATACGGATTTTACAAGGTTTTACACGATTTATATAAACTATTTACAACTAAATTTATAATAATTTTAAACCTAACTAATAATAGCCACTGGATCACACTTGCCTGCATCAGGGCCGTCCACCCCCTTCTTCCTCATCTCACGCACATTTCCCTCTCCAGTAACCATCACACATGAAAACAAACCCATAGGCCAAACTAGGGTTCCATATTTCCATCACCTCGAGCATCGAAACTCCATCACTCCACCACCAAATCAAAGTCCTATGCGAACTCCAACTTCACCACGAAAAGCACTGAGCTCGGTCAAGCCCCCAGCATGAAAATCGAGGCCGAACGGCCACACTTCCAACTCGACTTGCCACCAATCCACAACTCCAAACACGATCTCCACCGTTGGATACGTAGAACGTGTTGTGCTCTACAAGATTGTAGTTGGGGGTTTCTGACGATTGTTGATGGATTGAGAGATCGGAGGGGAAGAAGTTGAGAAAATTTCGGCCTTTCATTTGTTGGTGGCGGCAGCTCTGTTAGGTTTAGGGTTTAGTTTATTTTAATTTTTTTATTTGTGAATGGTTGGTCTATTTATAGGAAAACGAACGTGTAACGCCCCACTCCGAGACCCACTCTAGTAAAGAGTATTACGGAGTAATACCGTCTACTAGAATGGAGAATAGAGTATAATGGAAGCGACCATATGTAATCAAGCTATAACTATCTACTGAATACGTCGAATAGGTGGTTTTCTTTTCTCAAGTGGTTCGACATATCCAATAGATATTTATAACGAAACTACAATGGCTAAGGAAAATAGGTTCAGAACAAACATAATACTAAATGATAACATCATCATCACAGAACAGTCACATAACAGTCACAGAACATAGGTACAATATATCGTCAATACAGATCCAAGTATCAAAAGGTGGGTACAAAGCCACCACTCACACATGTGAGTCAAAAATATGTACATAAGAGTCTGAAATAACAGAGTAGCTAAATAGTGGACAAATAAAAGAGCTATCTATCAGCATAGCAGATAATGTCCAAGCGGAAGCACAGAAAGCTAAGTCCAGAGACCTAACCTGAAACAACTCGGTCTGACCCGAGCGAAAACACTCGGGTCAGGCTAGCTAAATAATCAGCAATAACTAAGATATATAATAATGCAGTACATAAATAAAACAGTACTTCTCCAAAGAGAAGAGTAATATGGACTACATGAATATAATGACGATCCCTAATCATCAATCAACAGTAAAAATCTCCAAAGAGAAAATCAACACCAAAGTGTAGAATAAATAAAATCGCCTCATATCATCGGCGTAGCCAAAACTATAAAAAGTTGCCCATAGGCAATAATCCCAAAAGTGACCAGAGTCTGTAATCAATGCCCAAGCAAAGATCGATGCTCCAAAGAGCAATAGGGATATACTGAAAAGTCAATGAAATCGAATACAGAAATGCAGTGTCCAGAGACACTGTGAATCCATAGGGTAATCGCACTTACATCGTATGGTTCCATAGAACCAACACCGAATGGCGATACTCGAATGGATATAAAAATCATCAGATAATACAAATATTGCACGTGCACTGAGCAGAGTCGTTGTTGCCAAGTACTGTTAAGTTGTGATCGATCACTCGCACAGATGCGGAACGCGCGAAACGACAAGATCCTTCCCAGAAGGATAAAGGCCCAGAGGCACATGCCGTAAAAACTGCTCCATAGAGCAGGTGTCCAGAGACGGTTGCCCAGAGGCGTGGTGACCCAGAGGTCCAGTACTGGCCGCCCAGAGGCTAATGTGTCACTAACATCTTGGAGAGGAACCCGTAAAGTGTTAACAATGAGTCCCATACCCCACGTTCGCACTAAACGGTTTACTAACCAATAGCAAGCTCACACTCCAAACAATAAAAAGTCCACCTCGTATCATCGGTAAACTAGACCCAAAGGTCAAAACGATCAACCGAATAGGTCGGGGATTAACCGGAAAGAAAATACACATGGTTCCATAGGCCGGAGATTTCCTAACCGTTTAAGCACCATTCCACTTCGCTCGATGTGCTAAAAAGTGAGTGTGTGATTTTTATTATAGAAAATAATGGTGCGAAACGGATTTATAATTGATTTTGAAATCACTTTAAAACGGTCTTTTGAAAAGTCTCCTATTATGAAGTAATTAATTTAATAATTAAAAATAATATTATATAATAATTTTCAAAAGCCATTTTGGAGTGAAAAATCCTTTTAAATCCTTTTTATAAAGCCGTGTACGAAATCCAGAGACAAATCTCAAAGAAATCGACGAAAACCAGAAAATCATCAGAAATATTCTAAGTGTTTGAAACCATTCAAAGACTGCTGCGAACCCAAGTTTGGCAATTTATTTGGACCAGCAAACTGTGTCCAAATGGCATGAAAACTGGTAGGCATATAGTCCAACATCCCTACTTTAAGATGCAAAAAGAATTTCTGGATTCCGAGTTGAGACGAAGTGGCAGCGACGTCTCAAAGTTGAACCCAGAGAAAGATTCATACTGTTTTCCAACAGCGACCAGAGTCTAACTTTGACACGAAAATCGAAGTACCAAACGAACTACAATGTTGCCCAAATTTTCCAGAGACGGAGTTCGGAACTCCCCCTTTCCAACGAGACCAAAAACGTCGAATTCCGACTTGGTATGCGATCAGGGCGGCATCACGAAGTGGAGGTAGAAAACTGGTAAACACAGTTGATTTTTTTTTTTTGTTGGACGCGGGCCCGGCCCGCTTCAGTCCGCCCCAGCCCAGGCGGGCTAGGTGAGCAGCAGCCCCAGCCCACGCGGGCTAGGTGTTATTTCCCAGCCCACGTGGGCTGGGAAGCACCCAGCCCACGCGGGCTGGGTGTATTTGCCCAGCCCACGCGGGCTGGGTTTATTTCCCAGCCCACGCGGGCTGGGAAGCACCCAGCCCACGCGGGCTGGGTGTATCTGCCCAGCCCACGCGGGCTGGGTTTATTTCCCAGCCCACGAGGGCTGGGAAGCACCCAGCCCACGCGGGCTGGGTGTATATCTGCCCCAGCCCGCCTGGGCTGGGGAGCCCCAGACCATGCGGGCTGGGGTTCAATGGATATGGCCAGCCCATGGTGGGCTGGCCTGCTTCTGGCTAGCCCAGCTGGGCTAGCCTCACCTGGGCAGAGCCTGGGTGCAACCCAGATCTGTTCTGGTGCACCCAGATCATCAATTCAGCCCCATTTCAATCTGCACACAATTCCAGCCAGCAATCTTTTGCATTTTTTTAACATTTAGGGGTGTTTATTTCAATTTTGGGCATCAAAATTTTCAACAAAATTTTACTAGCAATAATTACTAACAATTAGTAATTACCTCAATTAAGCAAAGGATCAAATGGTTTTAGTGCACAATATCAAGCAAGCCAAACTCCTCAACCCCAAAGCAAAGATCAAGAGGCTTCAAGGACCCAAAATCAACAAAGAAAACAAAATAATGATTACTACAAGATAAATGGGGATTAAGAAGGAGGATTAGAGAATAGGAGAGATTGCATTACCTTTCTTCTTCTCTTTTCTTTTTCTTCTAGGATTAAACTAATTTATGAAGAGAAGGAGATGGAGCTTCTAAATGGAGGCCATAATTTTGTTTAGATCTAGGTTTTAGGAATTTATGAAGAGGATGAGGGTTAGGGTTTATGGGAGGGGTTTGAGATATTAAATAGGAGTGGGTTGGTTAATGGGTCATGGTAAGAGGTTTTAAAACCCATTAGGACTTAGTTTATTTTCCTAAGGTTATCATGTGAACAAAATTCTAAGAAGCATCCTAGTTTTAAATAAAACCGTATAATTGCTCATTTGGCCCATTAACCTATAATCACATAAAAAAAATCTCCATTTCAACCCAAAAATATTTTAATTTGCGAACCAATTGCAAATTTAAATTCCCAAAAATTTGTTTAGCTCCCTTTTTAACTTAAAATCATAATTTTAATCATTATTCGGTAATTGCAATCTCAGGGTTGTTACAGACTCCCCCCTTAAGAAAATTGCGTCCCCGCAATTCCTTAATTATAGAAGTCGTCTATAACATCTAATCCACAAAAGGAATACAGAAGATAAAATATAGATGCTCACCCGTGCCGGAAGATGAAAGAAAACAAGGATAAGTACGCTCGATAAATTCTCTGGTCTCCCAAGTGCAGTCCTTAGGATTAGACGACCATTGAATCTTCACAAGCGGAACCTCTTTGTTTCGAAGACGTCTGACCTCCGAATCAAGCACACGAAGAGGTTGCTGTTCTAGAGATAGATCGGGTGAGATCTCCAAATCAGGTACGATATGAGGCTCGATAATAGAATCAGGTTTGCGGACACACTTGCGAAGCTGGGAAACATGGAACACGTCGTGTATTCCAGAGAAGTGAGCAGGTAGAGCCACACGATAAGCAACGGGGCCGATGCGTTCCGTAATAGGAAATGGTCCAATATAGCGAGGAGCCAATTTCCCTGTGGAGCTGAAACGTACAACCCCCTTCATGGGAGAAACCCGAATAAAGACAGAATCGCCAATGGAGAACTCAAGTGGCTTCCTACGGTTGTCCGCGTAGGATTTCTGGCGGTCCTGTGCCTCTTTCATTCTCTGACGGATATGAACAATCTTTTCAGAAGATTGCCGAACTGAATCTGGACCAAGAATAAGCTTCTCGCCAGATTCTAACCAACAAGCAGGAGAGCGACATGGCCTTCCGTATAGAGCCTCGAAAGGTGCCATGCCAATACTAGACTGATAGCTGTTGTTGTAGGAGAACTCTACAAGCGGTAAGTGATCCTCCCAACTACCTCCGAAATGCAGAATACAACAGCGCAAAAGATCCTCCAAAACACGATTCACCCTCTCCGTCTGACCGTCGGTCTGAGGATGATAAGCAGTCGAGAGATTCAGCTTTGTACCCAAAACTGACTGTAGGCACTTCCAGAAGTGACTAGTAAAGATAGTGTCTCGATCACAGACGATAGAGCTAGGAATGCCATGAAGTCGAACGACTTCCTTCACATATAGCTTGGCAAGCTGAGGAGCAGTCCGAGTGGACCTAATTGGAATGAAATGAGCCGATTTGGTCAAGCGATCAACAATAACCCAGATAGAAGTATGGCCTGACCTCGATCGAGGCAGACCGTCAATAAAATCCATGGATATCTGATCCCATTTCCATAATGGAATCTCTAGCGGCTGAAGAAGACCAGATGGACGCTGATGCTCGGCTTTGATCTGTTGACAAGTCATGCAACGGCTTACATAACTTGCAACATCTCTCTTCAAACCCTCCCAATAATATAGCCGGCACATATCGGCATACATCTTACTCGAACCGGGATGAATAGTGTACTTAGAGCGATGACACTCGTCTAGAATGTCACGCCTAAGTGATAAATCAGATGGTACAACAATACGGTTCTTCCTACGAAGACACCGATGATAATCAAGAGAATAATCCAGCAATGTCTCATCACTGGATCCCGACTCGAGAAGGTGAATAAGATGCAATAAGTCTGGATTCTGCCGCTGAGCATGGGCAATGCGATCCAATAAGACAGGACGAGCTTCCAAGCTGAATAATAAGACCGGAGAATCAGAAGATGGAGCTCGATCTCTAATATCACATAAAGATAGAGTCTCAAGAACATCCCACTCGGCAATCATCATAGAAACAACCGCCGAGTGCTTGCGACTGAGCGCATCTGCAACACGATTACCCTTGCCAGGGGTATACTGAATATCTAAATCATATGAGGCGAGAAACTCAAGCCATCGCTGCTGCCTCATATTGAGATCCCTCTGACTGAAAAGATACTTCAGAGACTTATGATCGGTGTAAAGAGTGAAGCGTTCGCCTAATAGAAAGTGACGCCACGTCTTCAAGGCAAAGACGATAGCTGCCAACTCAAGATCATGAGTCGGATAGCGAACCTCATTCGGACGCAGTTGCCTGGAAGCATAAGCAACTACCTGATCCTTCTGCATAAGCACAGCACCGAGCCCGCTACCACAAGCATCGGTGTAAACAACCATATCCTGATTACTTTCAGGAACCACAAGAATAGGAGCATGAGTGAGAAGTTCCTTCAGTCGCTGAAAGGAAGCTTCACACTTATCAGACCAAATAAAGCGAACACCCTTACGAGTCATCGTCGTAAGGGGAAGTGTAACTCGAGAGAAATCCTTGACAAACCGACGGTAATAACCCGCCAGACCAAGGAAGCTGCGAATATCATGAACGTTCTCGGGCTGCTTCCAATTCTGGATAGCTTCGATCTTGGCAGGATCGACAGAAACACCCTCAGATGATACAATATGGCCCAAGAACTTGACCTTGCTCTCCCAAAAATGGCACTTGGAGAGCTTGGCCTTAAGCTGATGCTGACGAAGAGTATCCAAGACGATCCGCAAATGAAGAGCATGCTCTGCCTCGGATCTAGAATAAATAAGAATATCGTCGATGAAAACCAGAACGAATCTATCGATGTATTCCCGGAATACTCGATTCATAAGATCGACGAAGAAAGCTGGTGCGTTCGTCAAGCCGAATGGCATGACCAACCACTCAAAAGAACCATAACGAGTGCGGAAGGCGGTAAGAGGGATGCTATCTTCCGCAACTCGAAGCTGATGAAATCCGGTGGCAAGGTCGAGCTGTGAAAAGACCTTCGCACCGCTCAACTGATCAAACATATCGTCTATCCGTGGCAATGGATAACGATTTCTGATGGTCAACTCATTAAGCTTGCGATAGTCAACGCAAAGCCTAAAAGAGCCATCGGGCTTCTTAACGAAGACCACAGCAGCACCCCATGGCGAAGAACTGGACCGAATTAACTGCTTCGCCTCAAGCTCCACTAACTGCTTCCTGAGTTCCTCATTCTCTTTAGTAGACATCCTCGTGGGAGGACGCCCAACTGGGTGGGAGCCTGGAATGAGATCGATGCGGAACTCAATGGCCCGCTTTGGCGGCAGGCCAGATACTGGCTCGAATACGTCGGGGAAATCCCGAACAACAGGAATACGAGATAAGTCCAAATCTTCATCTCGTGAATCAAGAGAAAATAGAGTAACATCAGAAAGCCCAACATCTTGAAGAACAATAGCTAACGGAGAGGACGAGTCAGGGTGATGAATGAATAATATCCGCTCCGAACAAATAATTTTGGCGTCGTGCTGAGCGAGCCAATCCATGCCAAGAATCATATCAAATACCAAATACTCCATAACGTGCAGATTCGCACGGAAAGAAAATCCACAAAGATCGATATCTATATTCTCACAAAGCAAGCTAAGGGTCGTGGATCCGCTAATGGGATTCACAATCCTTAGTGAAGAAACTAGACAAGTAACATCCAACGATAAAGCATCTACTAGCTCCTTTGATACGAATGAGTGAGAGGCACCCGTATCAAAGAGAACTCTACAAGATCTACCATGAAATAAAATAGAACCTTCGAGAACGGAAGGATGCGTACCTCGAGGCTGAGCTGAAGATGCAGGAGCCTTGGCAGCATTAAGCTTGCCAGGCTTGGCACTAGCTGGAGCAATAGGACAAGTGGAGATCCTGTGTCCCTCCTTCTTGCAAAAGGTACAATAGAGAGGTTTGGGACACTCTCGAATAAAGTGATCTGGAGAACCGCAGTTGAAGCATTTCCTCGGAGGACGGGTTCCACTAGGCTGTGACTGAATCTGAGGCTGAGTCTGAGGCTGAGCCTGGACAGCAGAACTGCCAGTCTTCTTCTTCTTGTTCCAAGGCTTGTTCTTTTGAAATGGACCCCGCTTCTGGTTGGGGTTTTTGGAACCCCCACCATCATCATCACTATGCTCCATCTCGACTGACTCAAGATGTAGGGCTGCATCGACTAGCTTCTCGAATGAGAGCTCAAGCTGTAGCATAAGATGCCTCTTCAGATATTTCTTCAAGCCCTCAACAAATTTGAGGTTCCTCTTATAAGGAGTAGCAATAAACTCAAGGCCGTACTTGGACAGGGCCTCGAAGGAAGAGACATAGTCAGATACGGAGGACTTCCCCTGCTTGAGATCAAGAAAGCGGCGAGTAAGGGAGTTCTTCTCTGACTCTGGGATGAATTTGAGCTCAAATCTCTGACGAAATTGAGCCCAAGTAAGTGTGGTCTCATCGACCTCGGCAATAAGGAGTTCGTACCAATCCAGGGCACGACTCCGAAGCTGACTAGAAGCAATAAGAACACAATCATGATCCGAGATATCCATACGAGTAAAAATGCGCTCGCATATCCGAATCCAAGCCTGGACCTCTAAGACATTCTCGGAGCCACTGAACGGCTTCCCTCCGAGATGGGTAAAATCACTGTAGAGACGCGCAAAAACAGACATGCGCGGAGCATCAGCAACTGGAGCTGGAGACTGAGAATGAGACTGAGAATTCCGAACCAGCTCCATGATCTGGTCGGTAGTCATGAACACGCCCTCTGGATGAGTGTTGCTGGACTGCCCAGCAGCACTAGTCTGACGTGTGGTTCTCCCTCTTCCCCTTCCAGACATACTGAAAGTCAAACGGGAATTAGAGTTAGACAAGATTCAATGATAGATACTTAATTAAGGAATACTATGGAATATAATAAATTCCTACACATATTCCTAACTTATCTATCAATAAGCATAAGGAAGGGATTTGATTTAATTCGGATCCAATTAAAATGTATTGTACTAAGTGTAACCGTTCTGTGTTTGTTATGCTTAATTCTGAACCTTAGCTCTGATACCAAGATGTAACGCCCCACTTCGAGACTCACTCTAGTAAAGAGTATTACGGAGTAATACCGTCTACTAGAATGGAGAATAGAGTATAATGGAAGCGACCATATGTAATCAAGCTATAACTATCTACTGAATACGTCGAATAGGTGGTTTTCTTTTCTCAAGTGGTTCGACATATCCAATAGATATTTATAACGAAACTACAATGGTTAAGGAAAATAGGTTCAGAACAAACATAATACTAAATGATAACATCATCATCACAGAATAGTCACATAACAGCCACAGAACATAGGTACAATATATCGTCAATACAGATCCAAGTATCAAAAGGTGGGTACAAAGCCACCGCTCACACATGTGAGTCAAAAATATGTACATAAGAGTCTGAAATAACAGAGTAGCTGAATAGTGGACAAATAAAAGAGCTATCTATCAGCATAGCAGATAATGTCCAAGCGGAAGCACAGAAAGCTAAGTCCAGAGACCTAACCTGAAACAACTCGGTCTGACCCGAGCGAAAACACTCGGGTCAGGCTAGCTAAATAATCAGTAATAACTGAGATATATAATAATGCAGTACATAAATAAAATAGTACTTCTCCAAAGAGAAGAGTAATATGGACTACATGAATATAATGACGATCCCTAATCATCAATCAACAGTAAAAATCTCCAAAGAGAAAATCAACACCAAAGTGTAGAATTAATAAAATCGCCTCATATCATCGGCGTAGCCAAAACTATAAAAAATTGCCCATAGGCAATAATCCCAAAAGTGACCAGAGTCTGTAATCAATGCCCAAGCAAAGATCGATGCTCCAAAGAGCAATAGGGATATACTGAAAAGTCAATGAAATCGAATACAGAAATGCAGTGTCCAGAGACACTGTGAATCCATAGGGTAATCGCACTTACATCGTATGGTTCCATAGAACCAACACTGAATGGCGATACTCGAATGGATATAAAAATCATCAGATAATACAAATATTGCACGTGCACCGACCAGAGTCGTTGTTGCCAAGTACTGTTGAGTTGTGATCGATCACTCGCACAGATGCGGAACGCGCGAAACGACAAGATCCTTCCCAGAAGGATAAAGGCCCAGAGGCACATGCCGTAAAAACTGCTCCATAGAGCAGGTGTCCAGAGACGGTTGCCCAGAGGCGTGGTGACCCAGAGGTCCAGTACTGGCCGCCCAGAGGCTAATGTGTCACTAACTTCTTGGAGAGGAACCCGTAAAGTGTTAACAATGAGTCTCATACCCCACGTTCGCACTAAACGGTTTACTAACCAATAGCAAGCTCACACTCCAAACAATAAAAAGTCCACCTCGTATCATCGGTAAACTAGACCCAAAGGTCAAAACGATCAACCGAATAGGTCGGGGATTAACCGGAAAGAAAATACACACGGTTCCATAGGCCGGAGATTTCCTAACCGTTTAAGCACCATTCCACTTCGCTCGATGTGCTAAAAAGTGAGTGTGTGATTTTTATTATAGAAAATAATGGTGCGAAACGGATTTATAATTGATTTTGAAATCACTTTAAAACGGTCTTTTGAAAAGTCTCCTATTATGAAGTAATTAATTTAATAATTAAAAATAATATTATATAATAATTTTCAAAAGCCATTTTGGAGTGAAAAATCCTTTTAAATCCTTTTTATAAAGCCGTGTACGAAATCCAGAGACAAATCTCAAAGAAATCGACGAAAACCAGAAAATCATCAGAAATATTCTAAGTGTTTGAAACCATTCAAAGACTGCTGCGAACCCAAGTTCGGCAATTTATTTGGACCAGCAAACTGTGTCCAAATGGCATGAAAACTGGTAGCCATATAGTCCAACATCCCTACTTTAAGATGCAAAAAGAATTTCTGGATTCCGAGTTGAGACGAAGTGGCAGCGACGTCTCAAAGTTGAACCCAGAGAAAGATTCATACGGTTTTCCAACAGTGACCAGAGTCTAACTTTGACACGAAAATCGAAGTACCAAACGAACTCCAATGTTGCCCAAATTTTCCAGAGACGGAGTTTGAAACTCCCCCTTTCCAACGAGACCAAAAACGTCGAATTCCGACTTGGTATGCGATCAGGGCGGCATCACGAAGTGGAGGTAGAAAACTGGTAAACACAGTTGATTTTTTTTTTGTTGGACGCGGGCCCGGCCCGCTTCAGTCAGCCCCAGCCCAGGCGGGCTGGGTGAGTAGCAGCCCCAGCCCACGCGGGCTGGGTGTTATTTCCCAGCCCACGTGGGCTGGGAAGCACCCAGCCCACGCGGGCTGGGTGTATTTGCCCAGCCCACGCGGGCTGGGAAGCACCCAGCCCACGCGGGCTGGGTGTATCTGCCCAGCCCACGCGGGCTGGGTTTATTTCCCAGCCCACGCGGGCTGGGAAGCACCCAGCCCACATGGGCTGGGTGTATATCTGCCCCAGCCCGCCTGGGCTGGGGAGCCCCAGCCCATGCGGGCTGGGGTTCAATGGATATGGCCAGCCCATGGTGGGCTGGCCTGCTTCTGGCTAGCCCAGCTGGGCTAGCCTCACCTGGGCAGAGCCTGGGTGCAACCCAGATCTGTTCTGGTGCACCCAGATCATCAATTCAGCCCCATTTCAGTCTGCACACAATTCCAGCCAGCAATCATTTTTTTGACATTTAGGGGTGTTTATTTCAATTTTGGGCATCAAAATTTTCAACAAAATTTTACTAGCAATAATTACTAACAATTAGTAATTACCTCAATTAAGCAAAGGATCAAATGGTTTTAGTGCACAATATCAAGCAAGCCAAACTCCTCAACCCCAAAGCAAAGATCAAGAGGCTTCAAGGACCCAAAATCAACAAAGAAAACAAAATAATGATTACTACAAGATGATAGAGATAAATGGGGATTAAGAAGGAGGATTAGAGAATAGGAGAGATTGCATAACCTTTCTTCTTCTCTTTTCTTTTTCTTCTAGGATTAAACTAATTTATGAAGAGAAGGAGATGGAGCTTCTAAATGAAGGCCATAATTTTGTTTAGATCTAGGTTTTAGGAATTTATGAAGAGGAGGAGGGTTAGGATTTATGGGAGGGGTTTGAGATATTAAATAGGAGTGGGTTGGTTAATGGGTCATGGTAAGAGGTTTTAAAACCCATTAGGACTTAGTTTATTTTCCTAAGGTTATCATGTGAACAAAATTCTAAGAAGCATCCTAGTTTTAAATAAAACCATATAATTGCTCATTTGGCCCATTAACCTATAATCACATAAAAAAAATCCCCATTTCAACCCAAAAATATTTTAATTTGCGAACCAATTGCAAATTTAAATTCCCAAAAATTTGTTTAGCTCCCTTTTTAACTTAAAATCATAATTTTAATTCATTATTCGGTAATTGCAATCTCAGGGTTGTTACAGAACGAAACACTATTCATTCCGGAAATTCCGAACTCCGATTTACGCGCCGTAACCAGCGTTTCTAGGGTTTACCCCGCATTCCGGACACAATGGAACAGGTTTCGGAAGCTAATTCGGTCATCTGTGCGAGTTATAGCAATAAACGTTCGATTTAAAATTAAACCGATTAAACGATTTTCTAGGCGTTTTAGCTTGCACCGGACAAATGGTAAATCCAATTGACACGAAATTTTAAACCATACAATAATATCACATTACGGATCCGATGAAACTAGTTTCGTCAAAATCCGAGACTTTTTGAAAAATGGCTATTTTAACTCGCCAAATTAATATTAAAACAATTTCGATGCGTTTCGAGCTGCCACGATCAAACGATAGCTCCGATTGCTACGAAAATTGAAATCCGGTAATAACTAACTATTACGGATCCAATGGATCTGGTCTCGTCCAATTCTGAGACTGTTCGAAAATTGACTAATTTCACTAGTCGATTTAATATTAAAATATTCAATTTTCACAATTAAACTTTTAATTCAATTTTAAAAGTTCTAAAATATCATTCTAACTTCAATATGATAAAATAAAATTTTACAAATCATTTTCAATCATATTTCACCCAATTTTCAATTATTTCCATAATTTAACATATTAAATTATCGACTTAATTATTCAATTAAATCCAATTATTCAAATAAAATTTATTCGACTTATAAATTTCACTTATTAATATTTAAAATAAATTAAATATTCAAATTTTAAATAATTAAAATCCTGGGTCGTTACAATTCACGTCCATGCTCGTTGATCAGTAGGTGGAGCAACTTTGTTTTCAACTATGCATGGCATTTTGCCTTCATTTCTTACATTAGTCTGAGTGCTTTTAATCTCTCTTCTTACATTTTCCCTTCCCATGTAACCCTTCCACTTCTCTCATCTACATTCTTACTTATTAAGAAAGTTTTCATTAGAATGGAAAGAAAGAGACTACAATAATAATATAGGGATAGATATATCCACCTATATATCTATATATCAAAAAACAATTATGTTATATATATAATATCGTATACCCTTTCTAAGATGTTAGTTTTCTAACAAGTACTTAACTAATTATAGCTCTATATTATCTAATTGTCCCTTGACCTCACCAATACCAACTATAACATCCTCTATTGTAAAATTCAAAGATAAAATACTAATGTGCTATAGTCATGTTGGAATTATCTTTCGGCAATATAATAAGATCAATACATAATTTAGCAGTATAAGTAAATAGAGAAACTAAAGGGAATTCATAGCATAAAAGTCTTTCAGTTTTTCCATAAATCCCAAATCGTGCCCACATTGGATCAAATATAAATAAAACATGGATAATAGTATCATGCCAGGCATATAAAGATGCCAACATGGTCACCTGTACAATGGAAATAAAACAACTACAATATACATAATAATAAGGCTTCCCATCTTCGTCTTTAGCACGACCTTAACAAAGTCCTACCTTCGGCTAATATTTAAAATCTAAAATCCTATAAATTTAGACTACTCAAATAAGTACCTGTGAGTTTTTCGGGGAGACAAATTAACGCATGAGTCGGACATAAGCCTAGTAATATCATTTTGCTTTTAAGTTCCTCAACTAGAGAGACCATAACGTTAGTGCACAGACAAGTACACCACACACCAGCATCGATTACACAATTGATATAAGACAAGTATAATCCATAAATTTCAATAAGTTTATATTAACGCAATGTAACATCCCTTATTTTGAGGGCCGAAGCTAACCACTACAGATGTTGTAGTCATCTATAGTATTAACTTCCAATGACAAAATACGGTAATGTTAATGGTATCCATAATATCAGAGGCACATGAATATGAAATAAAACCAACACAGATTTCAAAACAGCTTTTCAGATTACATTTCAAATCAATATTTTATATTCAATTACATAATCCTAAAATGATTTCCAAGTTTAGATAAATATAATTATTACAAAATATGCCAATAGAGACATATGAAGATGCCCTCTTGGATGATCAACATACTATATAGACATATCAGTCAATAAATACATCACAACAGACAATAATGGATAGACTCCTAAATAGCAAATCCTTGCCTTCTACACGTCTTCAGAAGCTTTACTAATCACCTACTAAAACCTGAAATACCTTAAATCTCAATCCATGCAAATTAAATTTTGGGCACTCAAGAGTTTAAGGAGAAAATATAAACTTCAAGTCAGATATAAGTCTGGTGTGAACAATTCTATTACATCTCAATTTACCGATATTAAGTGAGACCACGTCGCTTAGCGGAACGAGGTTGCCCTCACTAATATCCTTTTAAAATCACATCTTTTGCAAATCAAAATCCTACAATCAAACTGGTTATAAAAACAATAGCAATAACATATATGCAAATAAATCAGGCAATCAATGAACTATCCATCCGAACATTATAATTTTATCTGGCTGACTATTAGCCACTGGCTGACTCGAGCCTACTAGACATAATAAATATTCTAACTTTTGTTAGACATAATACTGGACAGTCTATCCTTAACTTACTTCTTAAAGGACAACTAATCCTACTGGTTTTGTGGGCTTACCAATAAACTATCTCTACTCTGTGTATTCCTTTCTGTTAGTTACAATATTTTAGTCTTACCTACGACAAAGCCTTACACACTAGAATTTTGGACTTATATTAGCTATGGGCTACTAGCTAAAGGATAGGGCATGACCCCACACCGATCCCATCTGGTATTCTGATATCTGAGTCATATACTTAGGGCTAACCATCATATTCAATTTTCCTTGAAAATATTTCTTTCAAATTGATTTAACCCATTTAAATCATTCTTAAACAAGGGAAATATACTCTTTTCTTACTTAAAATATCTATGCCATGATATATGCTTTACACAAAACAATGTTGATGAAAACTTAAAATCAATAGGGTTATCTATCCCTTTAAAATAAGTTAAAGCCCCTTTTAGTTTAGAAAACATTAAGCTATATACCCAAAACAATACCTTCGAAACCATTTGTTAAAACCTTAGACAATCCTTTTTTAAATTATTGAAAGCATCCCTTTTGAAATCATTGATTTCAACATTTAATAAAAATATAGGGTCTAAGTGAAGAAGGGCGAAAGCATCACTTTTCAAAGCATTGGTCTCAAGTAAAAGAATTAAGGAAGAGGGTAGTTTCGAAACTATCTTTTCAAGACCATTACCTTCGAAACTATTAGTAAAAGCGGCTAAGTCAATCCTTTTGAAAACATTGGGGAAGGTGGATTCAATATAGCGGAAGGTACGAAGACAAAAGTCTCCCCTTTTGCGTGCGTTATTTAAAGGTTGTAAAAAGTGCATCTAACTAAGGTAAAACTATTGGTGTGGCAACTAGGGTATTAAAGGGGTTCAAAGCAGCAACCATTTCGAAACACTCTTTTAAACAAAAGCAGGTATATAGGTTCGAGAGCTTTGGAAGACAACTTCACCCTTTTCGATGCATGCCTTCGACACCATATTACCTTTCGCCTATCTCCAATACACTACATACCAATGAATTGATACCATGTATAATGATTTTGAATGGGTACGGAAGGGGTTTTGTATGGGTGTGTGATGTTAGAAGCTAGCAAGGGTAGTGGCAAAGAAGTAATTTAAATAAAAACTGCATTTTAACCTTTTAAAGAAATTACTTTTTACCTAACCATCTGTATTTGTCAAATCTCATTGGTTTATAAAACTTTACCAATTTCTTTCTCTGAAAATACTGCCGCATATTATGTGCATGAATACTTAGACTATTTACATTTTAGCTCAAATGTAAACATTTTACTTAAGCAAATAAGCCCTTGTCATTGTAAATAATTTATTTACTCATCCTAAACTCTTAGAAAAAATCCCCAAAAATCAAATTAAACCAAGTTAGTCATTCTCTTCCCCATATCTAAATTTTTGGGCCAAAAACATACTTTAACCATTTAAAATATGTAAAACTGAACTAATCGTTTTCTAAACTTAGAAAATTCACCGTAAATCCATATTAACTTGGAAAATTATAAAACTTGAAACTCGCTTATAATAAATGATTCTCATATCATATCAAAATCTTAAGTCAATCGGATGTCATATGAATGGTTTTCTAACTCAAACATAACACAATAAATCATATTTAAACCATAAATCATCAACATAATATATAATCACTTTTTAACGCTAAAATTGACATATACTTGCAAAAGAAAACGGGTTTACCTTTAAACCAAAATCATTCATCAAAATAGAGATGTCAACTAATTATTCACTTTGGCTTATGTTAAGAAGGTTGAGATTTCCCCTTAGATTGATTTCTTCAAGCTTTCTACTTGAACCCTAGCATATCTTCCCTTTAAATCTTCTTAATGGTGGTCGGCCTAAGCTTAATATTATTATTGTTTAGTTTGAGAATGTAGAATGAATGAGGAAGTTGAGAGAATGGAAAAGTTTAGTGTATAGGAATAAAGGCTATTCCCATTTTACCCTCATCATATTCCTTCTCCTTAATTATGTTTAGTTTCCCTTTTGTTAACACATTCATTAAGGCACGACTCCTTCTTAGCTTACAAATCTCAATCCCTTAAATTTTATTTACTTTACCCATTTAAATGTTCTAAATAATGTTAACTAAAACTTGGATCGTTACAAACTCCCCTCCTTAAAGAATTTCGTCCTCGAAATTACGATTAGATACCTACAACAATCAAACATAAAGGTAAAACATACCATCAAATCAGTCAAGATAAGTGTCCCTAATCTTGGTCTCGGTTTCCCGAGTATAGTCTCTCTCGTTGTTACTACATTGGACTTTGATTAATTTGATTGTTTGTTCCTTGTCCTCTTCTCATCTCTAGCAACTACATGAACTGATTTTCTAACTATAGTCATATCTAGTTCCACTACTAGATCTTGTAACTTGGTCGGTGTAATAGTAGTCTCTGGATTTCAAATACACTTACGTAGATGATAAATATGGAAAACATTGTGGACTTCTGCCAAAGTATTCGGTAACTCTACCATATTTCCAATCCTTTTTATAATAAGAAAGGGTCCAACATACCATGGTGCCAACTTCCATGATCTACCAAATCTGATCACACCCTTCATCGGTGACACTTTTATGAAAACATGATCTCCAGTCGAGAACTCTAAGTCTTTCCGTCTCTTATCAGTATAACTCTTCTTCCTAGACTGAGCTTCTTTTATTCTAGCCTGAATTAACTCAATCTTTTATGCAGCTTCTTTAATCAATTCCTGACCACGAACTAATATATCCTCGGTCTCTAACCAACAAACTAGAGATTTGCATAGCCTTCCATACAAAGCTTCGAATGGTGCCATCCCTATACTAGTCTAATAACTGTTGTTATACAAAAACTCGACCAAGTATATATGGTCTTCCCATGATCCTCTAAAATCTAGCACACAAGTTCTTAACAAATCCTTTAAGACTTTGTTAACTCTCTCTGTTTGCCCATCTTTCTACGAATGGTAAGCGATTCTCATATTAGGCTGGGTACCTAAAGTTTCCTGTAGAATCTTCCATAACTCACTAGTGAATAAGGAATCTTTATCACTTACTATATTACTAGGAACCTATGCAGTCTGACTACATTCCTAATGAATAACATAGTTAAATCTGGTGCTGTCATGGTCGCCTTAATTGGTATAAATTGCGCACTTTTTGTCAGTTTGTCCACTATAACTCAAATACTCTCATTTCCTCTATTCAACCTTGGCAATCCGTCTATGAAATCCATTGAAATAGAATCTCATTTCCAGATGGAAACATCCAAAGGCTGAAGTAGCCCACTCGGTTTCTGATGTTCAGCTTTTATCTGTTGACAGTTCAAACACTGCCTTACCAATAAGCCCACATCTCTCTTCATACCTTCCTAGAAGAAACTTCTCTTCATATCTTGATACATCTTTGTTCCTCCTAGATGAATAGTGAACTTAAAATGATGGCATTCTTTAAGAGCTTCCTTCCTAATGCTCCCCATATTCAGAAGACATAGTTTTTTCTTCCTTAACTACCCATTCCGGTCAAGACTAAAATCTTTTAAGTCGTCGGTCTCAATTCCATTTCTTAACTTTTGTATCCGTTCAACTAATAATGAATATTCTCCCTACTTAAAAGAAATCCTTTCGATCATCATTAGTCGAACTTCTAAACACGACAACATAGCATTTTCTTGACTAAAACAACTCTTAGATCTCAACCGAGCTTCACGCATAGTCAATGCCTCTAAATCTTTCCATTTAGTTATCATAGCCAAAACTGCATTTTGATGTTTCCTGCTAAGTTCATCTGCCACCTTATTTCTTCTCCTGGTGTGTACTCAATCTCAAAGTCATAAGCAGCTACGAACTCTAACCATCTATGTTGCCTCATGTTTAACTCATCCTAAGGGAATAGTTATCTTAATGACTTATGATTTGTAAAAAAATCGAATCTTTACCTCAACAGATAATGTCTCCATACCTTTAATGCAAAAATAACTGTAGTTAATTCCAAATCATAAGTTGGGTATCTAATTTCATGCAGTCTGAGCTGATTAGAAGCATTGGTAATCACTTTACCTCTCTACATTAACACAGCTTCTAATCATGTTCCACATGCATCCGTATAAACAACTACGCCTTAATTCCTGTAACGACCCGTAAATTTCCGATAATTAAAATAGCTAATTTAATAAGTTTTCGTGATTTTAGTGTTAGAAAAAAATTATAAGTCGTTTGGAATAATAATAAATGGAATGAATTTCGACAACAATTATCCAAGTAATGAAAAATAAATGCTACTTAGTGAATGCCTTTGAAATCAATAGTTGAATAGGATAATAAATGTTGAAATTCATTGGGTATAATAGAGTAATTGATTGATAAGTAAAATCTATTTAAAATCAAATATTGAATATTGAACCGGTAAAATATTTTAAATTAAATATTTGGAAATTATTCAATAATTTAATAATGGGAATTAAATAACCGTATAATGGAAATAGTTGTTCTATAATTTTAATTCGTTTCAAAAGTTAAATTTTATAAGTTCATTTTGAATATTTCAAAAGATAGTGATTTAAGAATAATCAAATTTGTTAAATTTAATATTACGAATGTTTGAATAAATTAAATTCCGAATTTGATATGATTAATTTGATATTGAAATTTAATATACGAAAATAGAGTGAATAATTGAAATTTGATTTAATATGATTCAAATTGGTTTACAAAGTGAATGTAAGTTATATTTGGATTTTAATAGAGTTAATAAGATTTTAAAATTGGAATTTATTGGATAAATTGAATAATGGGTTTACTATGATTAAAAATGATTTGTAAAATTTTATTTTATCATATGAAAGTTAGAATGATGTTGTAGAACTTTTAAAACTGAATTTAAAATTTGTTTGTGAAAATTGAATATTTTAATATTTAATTATCGACTGGAAAATAGCCAATTTTTGAACAGTCTCAGAATTGGACAAAACTAGTTCCATTGGATCCGTAATAGTTAGTTATTATCGGATTTCAATTTTCGTAGCAATCGGAGTTGTCGTTTGACCGTGGCAGCTCGAAACGCGTTGAAATTGTTTAATATTAATTTTGCGAGTTAAAAATAGTCATTTTTCAAACGGTCTCGGATTTCGATGAAACTAGTTTCATTGGATCCGTAATGTGATATTATTGTAAGTTTTCAAATTTCAAGTCAAACGGATTTACCGTTTGTCCGGGGCAAGCCAAAACGCATAGAAAATCGTTTAATCGGTTTAATTTAAAATTGGTCGTTTATTTCCGTAACTCTCACATATGATCGAATTAGCTTCCGAAACCTATTCCATTGTGTCCGGAACACGGGGTAAACCCTAGAAACGTCGGTCACCGCGTTTCGTTTGGAGATCGTTTGAAAGAGCATGTAAATTTTGGAACTAATAATAAAATAATATATAAAATCTTATATAAACGTTTGCACAGTGAAACCCTAAGGGGTTTCGTGGCCGCCTCTTTCTGATTAATGGCCGAAATTTTGCCGACCTTCTTCCGTTAATCTCTCACAATCCATACGATATTTCAAGAAACTTTCAACTGGAAGATGATAGAGCTTGGTAGGAGCTTCAGATCCATACGGCTACTTCGTTGAATCGTCGACCAGAGACGCCAGATTTTGGCCGCGTCCACCCACGTATCGCGCACGCATTCCATTGTCGGGGGGAGGCCGAGCTCCACCGCCTTCTGGCCGAGTGTAGCTCGCGTTACGAGCTTCGAGGTGCCGCTCTCCGATCGTCTCCAGCCAGCTCGAGTGGGTCGCGATAATTGGGAGTTAGATGGCGGCTATGGGTTTTGGTTTGGACGTGTTTTACTGGGGAAGAAGAAGAGAAAACTCACGGCCTGGATTTGAGATTGGTAAATGCACGGCCCTGATTGCATCTAGGTTAATAAAATAAAATAGAATTGAAAATTTTATTGTAATTAATTCGTACAAACTTCTAAAAATCATATCTGTTTCATACCAGGTCGAAAATGCACGAAACTTTTTGCGTTGGAATCGTATCGACGAGCACTACACTATGGAATTGGATTGAAGTCGTTTGGAGCTAGTAAAAATTTCGGGTAAAATTAAACGCTCGTTTAATTTTATTCGAAATAAAACGCTGGAACTACATTGAAATCAAGGTGAGTGTTTTATAACGCTCACACCGTACTAAATATTTTTATGCTAGTTAAATTTGATATTATGAAGTGTTATGATTTTATTTATGGTTGTTTGATAAAAATTTAATTGTCATATAGCTTGTCATTTGCATTAACTGTTGAAAAATTAAATTGACAGTTAAATTGAAATTAAAATTGAATTGCGAATAAATTACCTGACATTGATAACTATGAAACTGCCATGAATTGTATTGTTTATTGGATGATGTATTTTGATGGATGCTATTGGTTGATAATTGAATGTTTGGATGTTTATTTGCTTATATAGATCCTGTTATGCATACATATGATGCTGTGATTTAATTTAAATAATATATACTCATCCTTGACATCTAATTGAAATAAATAACTACTTGGCCATAGGATAGAAAATTATATATGGACACCGAATTGGTTAAATTAATAATTTTTGAAATCGTCGATTTGAATTTATTTAAATGTTTTGATTTAAAAGTTATAAACAGAAACCGATTTATAGAAATTGAATTCATCGAAAAATTGAGTTTGGAATGTTGAAATAAAATTTGGTTAAAGGAATTTTGTTAAAGAATTAAGTTGAGACTTTGAAATTTAAAATTTGGTTATGATTGAAGTTCGAAAATTTATTCGTTTAAGGGATTGAACCTTAAATCGAGCTTTGAATATTATTAAGTAAAAGTGATATAAAATGATATTTTGAAATCGAGTTTGGAATTGAATCATATTTGAAATTGGAATTTAGACTTGAATATTGATGGAAAATTTGTTAAGTGTTATAAATGGATATTTTGAAATCCAGCTCCAAATCGATAAAAAAATTGAAATTGAATAAATTGAAGGTGAATGTAGAATTGAATTGATTTGAAGTTAAAGTTGACGTTGTTTTGAATTGAAATCGAAATTGAATCGGTAAAATGGAAATTGAAATTGATTGGAATTGGGAAGTTGTAATTGAAATGGATTGGTTTTGAAGCTGTTTTAATTTGTTTTCCAAATTACTCTGTTATATAAACCATTTTGAATACTTAAACTATTTTAATCTATTTTTAATCTACTTAACCCAATTTAAATTATTTTAAACTAATTTATCTATTTTAAATCCATTTCAAGATTTTAATTATTTTTAACTATTTTAATTATTTAAACTACTTTTAAACTACTTAAAACTATTTTCTAAAAATTTCAAGCTGGTTAATAAGGTGGAATGTTTATGTTTAAATCTTGAATTTAAATACGAATTGGGTTAAATGAAGTTGCAACATAAAATTTAAATTCGGAATGATTTTGAAACCGAAATAAGATATTGAGACGCAAAATGATTTTTGAAAAGGAACCTTATATTTTGAATGGCTATGTCGATATTTGAAATGGATTTGATTTTGAAGTGAATATGACATTTGATATCAATCATGAATCGATTCGAAATGTAAAAGAGCCAACGGTGTAATAATACGTAGTTATTAAAGAGACCGGGATCGGATATGGACATACTCTCTGTCGATACCGAAAACCACTTTAATAACTATTATACGCGGAGTGTTGATCCAGAATGAAGTGGATGGTTTGGTGAACGCGTTGACTGAAGAAAGAGAACGATTATTGGATGACCCCTGACATGACTAAAACAGGAGCCGCGCCGGGCCATTGAGGTTCGCCACCTCTAGCGGACACACTTCTTCGATACCATATCTATTACATTTGTGATGCGATTTGGGTGCACCCCTTGATTTGGGAGTGTTGTTTCGCGGTGTTGGGGTAGCTGCTGGCTATGCCCAACATCAGTCCGGATCACGCAACTACTAGTATCCTAGTTGGTATCGCCTCATGTACCTTGTCATACTGATTATCCTATTCGCGACCACTACGTTTTGATTTGTACCTTGAGTATATGGATTGCCCTCTGGTGACTTCCGGTTTTGGGGAAACTACGGTCTTGTATATGCTTTTGGGAATATAAAATGTGTTAAGGGGGATTATGGTAACGCCTTAACGCTATTTTGATACTTTATATTACTGATAGACATTATCTACTTAGCGTATATTACTACATAGTAGATAGTTTCACGGATCCTTGAGAGATGGAAAATCCCGTAACATCTCTTAAGTTATTGCACGCACGTTGACACTGGATAGGAGATGTCAAACCCCGTAAACATCTCCGACGCCGTTACACTCATATTTATTTACGACTGATTTAACTTTCATAAGGATATTTAGTCCTGACTCGAGTGTTTGTCTTTTCATTACGCTCGGGTCAGTCCTGAGTTTTCAGTTTAGGTTGAAGATCATTTTCTTGGAGGACGGAGACGAAGATTTGGTATATTATCTACTACTATTATATTCATTCCATTCCGCTGCATTGTTGTATGATATTTGTTGTGTATGTAACTCTGATAAATGTTGTATAATAATAATCAAATGTATTCATTTCAAATGTATTCATTTAATTAACAGCTTCATGAACTGTTATTTTATTATTATACTTTAGCCTTCCGCTGTGAGATTCTGTGTTGTTTCATTTCCTTTATTTCCCTTCCTTTTCTTTTCTTAATTACCCCAATAACTTTCTGCTCTTTTAATGGTTTGGAATCGACATGTGTAATTGATCGTCGGTTTTAAACTGTCCAAAAAGGCGGGTCGTTACAGTTGGTATCAGAGCTTTGGTTTAGCGATAAACCTTGGCTCTAGTGGGGAATAACTCATTGAAATAGAGGTAAACTATATGAATGAGTTGAGTGTATATGAGAGAGCGTACTTGTTATTTGATATAAAATGGTTTTATATTGTGTTAATTTGTTCCGTTGAGTATTTATGAATTATGGTTGATACTTGGGACGCCAAGGCGTCGATAGGAATTTCTAAACACTCGAATAGGACAAACCAACACAATATCGTTTTGGAATATATTTTATATAAAGAATTATTTGAATATTTATTCATTTTGATTGAATTGATTGTTAGGAGATGATAATATTAGATTATTATCGTTATTGTTTGATCAGTCAATATTTACAACAATTGATTAAATAACAATGGATTTAGGAAAATGAAATCTTGTAGACACAATTGATAATGAATATAAATGAATTTTAACTTGGATTTGGGAATTTAAATTTCGGTGTTTGAAATTGACTTACAAGAATTTGAAAAACATAATATGAGTATTATATGATAGTATAATTGAGTTGAAATTGTTTTCGAAGGATTTTTTTTTATGATAAGTGTTATATTCCCTTCTCTTGACGATGGAAAATGATTTCGGTGATGAGTGCACGCATCATCGGCGTTTATTTTCGAGAGTCCGAGTGGGGGAGACCACTTAATAGCTTGTCTAAACTTTGTTTTGATTCAAATTTTATTTTATTTTGTACTCTCTATAGTATGATTTGTTATATAAATTATATAGGTATATATTATTTCAAAACTTGATTTGAAATGAAACCGGGATTGGAATTCTTAAGTCCTTTAATAATTAATGATTTTTTTTTTAAAGGATTGAAATGAATTTAGACTTGAACCATTAAGGAACTTCTGAATTGTGAAATGAGAAATGAACCTAAGAGCTAAGTGAAAATATCAAGTGAGGTAGAAATCCTTAGAATTAGGAAATTATGAACTTAAAATAAAAGTGAAACTGTAAAACTCGCGTAGTATTAAAATTCATTCTATAGCATAGATATAACTTACCAAAATATTTCAGAAGTTCAAAAATGTTATATGAATTGTTAATTGGATAATATACAAGTATAGGTTTGAATAATGGAATATGCATTTAATCAATGGTTTGCAAATATAAATAAAATTGTTAGTAAATAATTGGAATTTAAATTAACCTTTAAAGGTGATTCACAATTATGTTAATATAAAATGGAAATACTATATATGAATGTAAATGTGAAAAAAAAATTATAGTGAAATTTAAGTAATGACTTAAGAATTAATAAATTGAAAATTCAACTTTAAATGGAAAGAAGTTGTATGTTGTTTAACTACATTCTATTTGCATAACTATAACTTACCAAATACTTAAAAGGTTTACAATGCTAATAAGGATAAGTAGAGAAATAATATACAAGTGTGAGAATGAATAATAAAATGTGAAGATCTATTGATAGTTGTAAATATAAAAGAAATTTAAGCTGTAAAATGAAGGATATATATAAGTGAATGAATAAAAATTTAAAATTAATGAAATATAGATTTGGTAAATGGAAACTAATTAAATTTGAATATAACTAAATGTCTATAAGCTTGGAAGTGTATGAAATTAAAATTGACATGGAAATGTATAATTGATTTAGTGTAGATTTTGGATGGATGTCAATGTTTGATATGCGTTGGTTGTTAGATGGATGATAATTGATTAAGTAGAATTCATTAGTGTTAATGGAATTGAATAAACGGAATAAAATTTTAAAATAATTAACTTCAAATTTGAAGCAAAGTGAAATTAAATATAATTGAATTCAATTTAAATTGAAGCAAATTGACTTGAATTAAAAATGTGAATGAAACAAACTTGAATAAATCGGAAACAAATTGATTGTAAACCTATTGTGTGGATGAATAAGAAAATAAATGACTTTGTGTTTATGATTGTTCTTTAGAAAATTTGAAGTTTGATGGTTTGTACTTTGAAATAATAGAAGCAAATTTTTGGAAAAAAATCCAAAATTGTCCAATATATGCTGAAACGAAAACAACCATAACTTTTAAATGGCTGAACGGAATTCGACACTTTTGGACTTTTCGAAAAGCTTAGAAACTATAGCACAACTTTTATTTAGAGTGTCTTGAGAAATTCCTTCGTCTACTAGGTTAAAAACTTGAATGTTACTCGCTGGCCTGTGTAAAATAAGTAAAAATCTGTAGTACACACCCTTAGTATTTTCGTCATATCTTTTGGCTGGTTTATCGGATTTTGATGATCTTGCACTTTCTGGAAAGCTAATAACTTAAGCTAAAACTTTTGTTTGAAGTGTTTTGTGTTTTGATGTCGTATAGAAGGTCGAAAACGCGGGTGAATGTCTCTGACCTGCGCAATTCATTGCCCAGGCTGAAGCGTATCCCCTAAGTAAAACAGCCATAACTTTAGAACGGATGGTCTGAATTCGACGATCTTGGACATTCCGGAAAGCCTGAAATGAATGCAATAACTTTTGTTTAGATTCTGTTGTCAAATTTTACAGTTTAGGTGACCTAAAACTAAGATTTGTTTGCTGTCCAGAAATTGAAATCTCAGTTTTGAAGCTAAATATGTTATATATATGTTGTGTAGGCTAAGTATAGCGATCTATCTTTATATGCATGGTTCTAACTTAGTTATTGAGCATTTTAGTAGGTAGCAAAGGGGTTGCGCTTTGTTGCGAAGCTCGCTTCTACGCTAAACGCATAATGTAAGTAAATTGCTAATAAATGCTAAATAAAAGGTACGCTTACGGTTTTGTATGGTATTGGTGATAGATATATGTTGTTTCCCCAGATATGGGATGCCTCATCATTGAGATGAGATGTATATTTGTGATATATATGCTATTATATTTTTTCGATCGAGCCGCGCAAAGGAGACTCTGCCGAAATTTTCCGTAAATCCGGGTGTTAGAAAATTTTCAAGTTTTAAAAAATTTTATAACTTGTTTTGATAACTAACTTTTAAAGTTAAAAAGGCATTTGGAATAACTTAGTAAAAGTGTAGTAATGACTTTATAGATGGAATTTCATTGTTTTATAAGTAGGTAACTTTGGATAAAATGTATCTAATGTTGAATTCTATACTTAGTTCTTTTTCCCTTCTTTTTTCCTTTTCGGGGACGAAAAGTTTTGAGTGGGGGAGAATGTAACGACCCGTAAATTTCCGATAATTAAAATAGCTAATTTAATAAGTTTTCGTGATTTTAGTGTTAGAAAAAAATTATAAGTCGTTTGGAATAATAATAAATGGAATGAATTTCGACAACAATTATCCAAGTAATGAAAAATAAATGCTACTTAGTGAATGCCTTTGAAATCAATAGTTGAATAGGATAATAAATGTTGAAATTCATTGGGTATAATAGAGTAATTGATTGATAAGTAAAATCTATTTAAAATCAAATATTGAATATTGAACCGGTAAAATATTTTAAATTAAATATTTGGAAATTATTCAATAATTTAATAATGGGAATTAAATAACCGTATAATGGAAATAGTTGTTCTATAATTTTAATTCGTTTCAAAAGTTAAATTTTATAAGTTCATTTTGAATATTTCAAAAGATAGTGATTTAAGAATAATCAAATTTGTTAAATTTAATATTACGAATGTTTGAATAAATTAAATTCCGAATTTGATATGATTAATTTGATATTGAAATTTAATATACGAAAATAGAGTGAATAATTGAAATTTGATTTAATATGATTCAAATTGGTTTACAAAGTGAATGTAAGTTATATTTGGATTTTAATAGAGTTAATAAGATTTTAAAATTGGAATTTATTGGATAAATTGAATAATGGGTTTACTATGATTAAAAATGATTTGTAAAATTTTATTTTATCATATGAAAGTTAGAATGATGTTGTAGAACTTTTAAAACTGAATTTAAAATTTGTTTGTGAAAATTGAATATTTTAATATTTAATTATCGACTGGAAAATAGCCAATTTTTGAACAGTCTCAGAATTGGACAAAACTAGTTCCATTGGATCCGTAATAGTTAGTTATTATCGGATTTCAATTTTCGTAGCAATCGGAGTTGTCGTTTGACCGTGGCAGCTCGAAACGCGTTGAAATTGTTTAATATTAATTTTGCGAGTTAAAAATAGTCATTTTTCAAACGGTCTCGGATTTCGATGAAACTAGTTTCATTGGATCCGTAATGTGATATTATTGTAAGTTTTCAAATTTCAAGTCAAACGGATTTACCGTTTGTCCGGGGCAAGCCAAAACGCATAGAAAATCGTTTAATCGGTTTAATTTAAAATTGGTCGTTTATTTCCGTAACTCTCACATATGATCGAATTAGCTTCCGAAACCTATTCCATTGTGTCCGGAACACGGGGTAAACCCTAGAAACGTCGGTCACCGCGTTTCGTTTGGAGATCGTTTGAAAGAGCATGTAAATTTTGGAACTAATAATAAAATAATATATAAAATCTTATATAAACGTTTGCACAGTGAAACCCTAAGGGGTTTCGTGGCCGCCTCTTTCTGATTAATGGCCGAAATTTTGCCGACCTTCTTCCGTTAATCTCTCACAATCCATACGATATTTCAAGAAACTTTCAACTGGAAGATGATAGAGCTTGGTAGGAGCTTCAGATCCATACGGCTACTTCGTTGAATCGTCGACCAGAGACGCCAGATTTTGGCCGCGTCCACCCACGTATCGCGCACGCATTCCATTGTCGGGGGGAGGCCGAGCTCCACCGCCTTCTGGCCGAGTGTAGCTCGCGTTACGAGCTTCGAGGTGCCGCTCTCCGATCGTCTCCAGCCAGCTCGAGTGGGTCGCGATAATTGGGAGTTAGATGGCGGCTATGGGTTTTGGTTTGGACGTGTTTTACTGGGGAAGAAGAAGAGAAAACTCACGGCCTGGATTTGAGATTGGTAAATGCACGGCCCTGATTGCATCTAGGTTAATAAAATAAAATAGAATTGAAAATTTTATTGTAATTAATTCGTACAAACTTCTAAAAATCATATCTGTTTCATACCAGGTCGAAAATGCACGAAACTTTTTGCGTTGGAATCGTATCGACGAGCACTACACTATGGAATTGGATTGAAGTCGTTTGGAGCTAGTAAAAATTTCGGGTAAAATTAAACGCTCGTTTAATTTTATTCGAAATAAAACGCTGGAACTACATTGAAATCAAGGTGAGTGTTTTATAACGCTCACACCGTACTAAATATTTTTATGCTAGTTAAATTTGATATTATGAAGTGTTATGATTTTATTTATGGTTGTTTGATAAAAATTTAATTGTCATATAGCTTGTCATTTGCATTAACTGTTGAAAAATTAAATTGACAGTTAAATTGAAATTAAAATTGAATTGCGAATAAATTACCTGACATTGATAACTATGAAACTGCCATGAATTGTATTGTTTATTGGATGATGTATTTTGATGGATGCTATTGGTTGATAATTGAATGTTTGGATGTTTATTTGCTTATATAGATCCTGTTATGCATACATATGATGCTGTGATTTAATTTAAATAATATATACTCATCCTTGACATCTAATTGAAATAAATAACTACTTGGCCATAGGATAGAAAATTATATATGGACACCGAATTGGTTAAATTAATAATTTTTGAAATCGTCGATTTGAATTTATTTAAATGTTTTGATTTAAAAGTTATAAACAGAAACCGATTTATAGAAATTGAATTCATCGAAAAATTGAGTTTGGAATGTTGAAATAAAATTTGGTTAAAGGAATTTTGTTAAAGAATTAAGTTGAGACTTTGAAATTTAAAATTTGGTTATGATTGAAGTTCGAAAATTTATTCGTTTAAGGGATTGAACCTTAAATCGAGCTTTGAATATTATTAAGTAAAAGTGATATAAAATGATATTTTGAAATCGAGTTTGGAATTGAATCATATTTGAAATTGGAATTTAGACTTGAATATTGATGGAAAATTTGTTAAGTGTTATAAATGGATATTTTGAAATCCAGCTCCAAATCGATAAAAAAATTGAAATTGAATAAATTGAAGGTGAATGTAGAATTGAATTGATTTGAAGTTAAAGTTGACGTTGTTTTGAATTGAAATCGAAATTGAATCGGTAAAATGGAAATTGAAATTGATTGGAATTGGGAAGTTGTAATTGAAATGGATTGGTTTTGAAGCTGTTTTAATTTGTTTTCCAAATTACTCTGTTATATAAACCATTTTGAATACTTAAACTATTTTAATCTATTTTTAATCTACTTAACCCAATTTAAATTATTTTAAACTAATTTATCTATTTTAAATCCATTTCAAGATTTTAATTATTTTTAACTATTTTAATTATTTAAACTACTTTTAAACTACTTAAAACTATTTTCTAAAAATTTCAAGCTGGTTAATAAGGTGGAATGTTTATGTTTAAATCTTGAATTTAAATACGAATTGGGTTAAATGAAGTTGCAACATAAAATTTAAATTCGGAATGATTTTGAAACCGAAATAAGATATTGAGACGCAAAATGATTTTTGAAAAGGAACCTTATATTTTGAATGGCTATGTCGATATTTGAAATGGATTTGATTTTGAAGTGAATATGACATTTGATATCAATCATGAATCGATTCGAAATGTAAAAGAGCCAACGGTGTAATAATACGTAGTTATTAAAGAGACCGGGATCGGATATGGACATACTCTCTGTCGATACCGAAAACCACTTTAATAACTATTATACGCGGAGTGTTGATCCAGAATGAAGTGGATGGTTTGGTGAACGCGTTGACTGAAGAAAGAGAACGATTATTGGATGACCCCTGACATGACTAAAACAGGAGCCGCGCCGGGCCATTGAGGTTCGCCACCTCTAGCGGACACACTTCTTCGATACCATATCTATTACATTTGTGATGCGATTTGGGTGCACCCCTTGATTTGGGAGTGTTGTTTCGCGGTGTTGGGGTAGCTGCTGGCTATGCCCAACATCAGTCCGGATCACGCAACTACTAGTATCCTAGTTGGTATCGCCTCATGTACCTTGTCATACTGATTATCCTATTCGCGACCACTACGTTTTGATTTGTACCTTGAGTATATGGATTGCCCTCTGGTGACTTCCGGTTTTGGGGAAACTACGGTCTTGTATATGCTTTTGGGAATATAAAATGTGTTAAGGGGGATTATGGTAACGCCTTAACGCTATTTTGATACTTTATATTACTGATAGACATTATCTACTTAGCGTATATTACTACATAGTAGATAGTTTCACGGATCCTTGAGAGATGGAAAATCCCGTAACATCTCTTAAGTTATTGCACGCACGTTGACACTGGATAGGAGATGTCAAACCCCGTAAACATCTCCGACGTCGTTACACTCATATTTATTTACGACTGATTTAACTTTCATAAGGATATTTAGTCCTGACTCGAGTGTTTGTCTTTTCATTACGCTCGGGTCAGTCCTGAGTTTTCAGTTTAGGTTGAAGATCATTTTCTTGGAGGACGGAGACGAAGATTTGGTATATTATCTACTACTATTATATTCATTCCATTCCGCTGCATTGTTGTATGATATTTGTTGTGTATGTAACTCTGATAAATGTTGTATAATAATAATCAAATGTATTCATTTCAAATGTATTCATTTAATTAACAGCTTCATGAACTGTTATTTTATTATTATACTTTAGCCTTCCGCTGTGAGATTCTGTGTTGTTTCATTTCCTTTATTTCCCTTCCTTTTCTTTTCTTAATTACCCCAATAACTTTCTGCTCTTTTAATGGTTTGGAATCGACATGTGTAATTGATCGTCGGTTTTAAACTGTCCAAAAAGGCGGGTCGTTACAATTCCCCTTTGGAACAACTAACATAGGTGCATTAGTCAACAAATGTTTCGGTTTCTAGAATGCCTCCTCACACCTATCATTCTAAACAAACTTCACATCTTTACGAGTTAGCTTAGTCATCGTTGCTGCTATTCGTAAGAAATCCTTAATGAATCTTCGATGATATCCTGCTAATCCGAGAAAACTCTTTATCTCGGTCGCTATCTCGGATCTCTTTCAATTATTCACTGCCTCGATCTTAGCTGGATATACTGACAACCCTTTCTCCGAGACTACATGACCAAGAAACTTTACTTCCTTCTTCCAAAAATGATACTTTGAAAATTTTGCTTTCAACTGATGCTGCCTCATGTTTCTAGCACTACCCTAAGATGAATTTTTTGCTCTCTCTCATCCTTGGAATATATCAAAATGTTGTCTGTTAATACTAACACAAATATGTCTAGATGCTCTTGGAAGATTATATCCATCAGGTCCATGAAGAATGCTGGTGCATTAATTATTTTGAATGCCATCACTAACCATTCGTACAATCCATATCTGGTCTTAAACATTGTCAAAGGAATACTATCCTCTACTACTCTAAGTTGATGAAACCCTGTTGCCAAATCCAACTGAGAAAATACTTTGCCTCCGCTCTGCTGGTTGAACAAATCATCAATCCTAGGTAACGAATATCGGTTCTTCATCGTCTTTTCATTCGTATTACAATAATGGATACACAACCTCAACGATTCGTCCAATTTCTTAAGAAATACCACGGCTGCTTCTCAAGGCGAACTGATTGGTCTAATAAAATTCTTACCTTCTAAGTCCAACAGTTACACCTTTAGCTCTTTCATCTCGGTATGTGTCATTCTACTTGGCGATCTACTAACAGGTTCAGATCCTGATATTAAATTTGTCCGAAACTCGATGGCTCGTTTTTTCGGTAGTCCTATCATAGGTTCAAAGATATCTGCAAATTCTCTAACAATGAATACTCGATTCAACTTATCTTCTTCCTTCATAATACCAAACAAAGCATTAACCTCAAAACTAGGGTTTTCTACGGAGTATATAATACAATTATTAGAACTAGGGCGTCTAAGTGATATTTTCCTATCATGGTAAAATATCATGTCATCGTACTTACTTAACCAATCCATACCCAAAATAATTCCTAAACTTACAAAATCGAATACACACGAACTATAAGAAAATATATGACCTAAAAATTCAAGCTCTAAGTGGTCACATCTCATCCTAAGAGGAGCATACCCTCCTATTGAATTCACAACCCTTAAGGATTTAACTAGGTATGAGGGTTCTAAGTTAAGCTTATCTACCAAACAATGAGATATAAAAGAATGCGATAGGCCAGTATCAAATAGAACTCTAACTGACATACCATGAATCAAAAGCATACCTCCTAACATAGCTTTTCCTTTCTCCTCTACTATTGGTTTTGAGGTAGCTAGTTCCAATGCAAAAACTTTGCCATTTCCATCCTTGGTTGGTTTCTTACACTGGTTCTTATAATGTCCAATCTAATCACAATTAAAGCATTTGATATTCTTCTTCTCGATCACTTTCTTTCTATTCCCTGAGCGACACTCATTAGTGAAATCTCCTTTCTTATCACACTTGTAGCAGATAACATCTATTTTTCATTTCTTGGCATCTCTACTCTTTTGAGCTCCCTTTTTGTGGAAAAACTTTCTCTTCTGGATCTACCCACCTTGAGTTTCCACTACTTTGTTACCATTAAAGAAAGCGAGCATCTCTTCATTCCTCAAAGCCATTTCAACAACTAAATCACATGGATCCCTAATATAAGGCAATGTTGCTCTAGAAAGCTCGGGTCTTAATCTGCGGATGAACTTCTCGTTCCTTTTGATAACTGTATCAACCGTAGCTTATTCGTATCCCAATAATTCCGCAAATCTAGTAGCATAATCAAGCATTACATAGTTGTTGCCACCAGAGCTTCCTGATTACCTTCTCCAGCATTTCCTCCAACTAACCCAACAGCAGCTCCAGTATGCATCATGTTGACGAAGAATTGATACATAGTTCCTATATCAACTTGCGGTGCTTCAACACCCACATTAGCAACTTGTGCATGACCTAGATTCCTTCGAGTATTCAGTCTGGCATTTCCATTAATTGTAGTGCTTTCTCCACCAAGGTTAACTCTTCCATTCCTAGCATCCATATTTTACTTTCTTTTAATCTGCTTCCGAACCTTTGTAAGATACGGAAGAATAGCCTAAGGGAGATGGGACGATGGAGATAAAGCATATACTTATATATAACAAATGCAAGTACGTTACTATAACATTACCCTATACCCCAATCTTTTCTCTAATTCCTTAGGGTTAGGTTTTTTCCAAAATCATTCTAGGTTTAAAATTTCTTTTAAGTTTTCATAAACCTATGCTTTGATACCAAGTTGTAGCATCCTATATTTTGAGACCCTAAGCTAACAGCTACAGATGTTGTAGTCATACATAGTATTAAATTTCAGTAACAAAATATGATAATGTTAATGGTATCCATAATATCAAAGGCATGTGAATATGAAATAAAATCAACACTAATTTCAAAACATCTTTTCTAATTACATTTCAAATCAGTATTTCATATTCAATTACATAATCCTAAAACGATTCATAAGTTTAGATAAATAAGATTATTAAAAAATACTCCAAAAGCGACATATGAAGATGCCCCCTTGGATGATATCGGTCAATAAATACATCACAGTGGAACAATAATGGATAGACTCCTAAGTAGCCAATCCTTGCCTCCTGCACATCTTTAGAAGCTTAATTCATTACCTACGAAAACCAAAAATACCTTAAATCTCAATCTACTCAAATTAAATTTTAAGCATTCGAGAGTTTAAGGAAAAAACATAAACTTCGAGTCAGATGTAAAGCCAGTTGTGAATCATTCTATTACATCTCAGTTTACTGATATTAAGTGAGATCACGCCGCTCAGCGGAATGGGTTTCTCCTCACTAATATCCTTTTAAAATCATATCTTTTGCGGATCAAAATCCCATAATCAAACTAATTATAGCAATAACAGAAATAACATATATGCATATAAATCAGGTAATTAATGGACTAATTGTCCAAACATTATAGTTTTATCTGGCTACTATTAATCACTAGCTGACTTGGGCTTAGCGGACATAATAAATATTCTAACTTCTGTTAGACACAATACTAAACGATAATCCTTAATTTACTTCTCATAGGGTCAACTGATCCTGATGGATTTGCGGACTCACTAATAACCTATCTTTATTATTTGTTTTCCTTTCTGTGTGTAACATCATTTTAGTCGGACCTATGACAAAGCCCTACACTACAATTTCAAATTACATTAGCTAGGAGCTACTGGCTAAAGTATAGGATGCGATCCCATACTAGTCCAATCTGATTTTCTAATATCTGAGTTATATACTTAGGGATAACCACCCTATTCAATTTCCCTTGAAAACATTTCTTTCAAATTGATTTAACCCTTTTAAATCATACTTAAACAAGGAAAATATACTCTTTGCTTACTCAAAATATCTATGTCATGATATATGCTTTACATAAAACAATGTTGATGAAAACCTAATATCAATAGGTTATCTAACCCTTTAAAATAACTTAAAGCCCATTTTAACCTAGAAAACATTAGGATATAAAGCCAAAATAATACCTTCGAAACCATTGTTCAAAACCTTAAATAATCCCTTTCGAAATCATTGAGTTCAACACTTAATAAAAATATAGGGTCTAAGGGAACAAGGGTGAAAACATCACTTTCGAAAGCGCTATTCTCAAGTAAAAGAATTAGAGAAGAGGGTGGCTTTGAAACTATCCTTTTGAAACCATTGCCTCTGGAACTATTAGAAAAAGCGGCTAAGTCAATCCTTTCGAAAACATTGGGAAAAGTGGCTTCAACATTAGAGGAAAGTACAAAGATGAAAGTCTCCATTTTCGCATGCATTATTAAAATTTGAAAAAAGTGTCCTCTAGCTAAGGTGAAAGTAATGATGCAGCACTTAGGGTATCGAATGGGTTTAAAATGGCAACCCTTTCGAAACACTCTTTTGAACAAAGGCATGTCTATAGGTTCGAAGGCTTTGAAAGACAACTTCACCACTTTCGAAAGCATGCCTTCAACACCATCCTACCTTCCATCTATCTCCAACACATTATATTCCAATGAACTGATACCATGTATATTGGTTTCGAATGGGTACGGAAGGGGTTTTGTGTGGGTGTATGATGTCGGAAGCTAGCGAGGATAGTGGCGAAGATGTAGTTTTAATAAAACTACGTTTTAACCTTTTAAAAGAAATTATTTTTACCTAAACAATCAATATTTATCAAAATCTCATTGGTTTATAAAAATTTACCAATTTCTTTCTCTAAAAATACAACCGCATGCATAAATACTACCGCATGCATAAATACTCAAAAATTTACACGTAAGCTCAAATTTAAATATTTTACTTAAGAAAATATGCCCTTGACGTTGAAAATAATTTATCACTCATCCTAAACTCTTAGGAAAAATTCCCAAAAATCAAACTAAATCAAATTATTCATTCTCTTCCCCATATCTATAATTTTTTGGCCGAAAACATATTTTAACCATATAAAATATTTAATACTGAATTGATTATTTTCTGAACTTAGAAAATTCACCATAAATCCATATTAATTTGGAAACTTATAAAACTTGAAACTCGCTTCTAAAATAATGATTCTTGTATCATACCAAATTTTCAAGTCAATCGGATGTGATATAAATGGTTTTTTCACTCAAATATAACACAATAAATCGTATTTAAACCATAAATCATCAACATAGCATATAATTACTTTTAAACACTAAACATGATATATACATGCAAAAGAAAATGGGTTTACCTTTAAACCTAAATCATTCATTAAAATAGAGATGTAAACTAATTATTCACCTTCGTTTTGTGTTAAGAAGGTTGAGATTGCCCTTAGGTTGATTTCTTCAAGCTTTATACTTGAATCTTAGCTTATCTTCCCTTTAAATCTTCTTAATGATGGTTGGCCTAAGTTTAGTATTGTTATTTTTAAATTTGTGAATGTAGAATGAATAAGGAAGTGGGGAGAATGGAAGGGTTTAGGATATAGGAATAAAGGTTATTCCCATTTAACCCTCGTCATATTCATTCTCTTTAATTATCTTTAGTTTTCCTTTTTAACACATTCATTAAGGCAAGGCTCCTCCTTAACTTACAAATCTCAATCCTTTACTTTCTACATTATTTTACTTAATTTACCCAATTAAATATTCTTAACAATGTTAGCTAAAACTGGGGTCATTACACGTAACCATACATAAAATGTCTCGATAAAACTAGACCTATTGAGTTCAGGGTCTTATAAAATACATTGCTTATCCTATGATCATATAAGGTTTCGAAACACTACTTCCAAAACTATCAATAGTTTCATTCGTTGTATCTCTTATATTATAAGATGCAGCCCAAAATGGCTTCGTTTATGCTCTCCTTAGCTTTATATCATAAGGTACATCCGTTGTAATCTCGGTAACCCATTTGTTAGTTTTATATTGTAAGGTATATCCTTAATAGTTTCGATTCAGTTTTTATATTACAAGGTACATCCTTAAGCGGTCACTTTATCTTATCTTTATACTTCAACTACATCCCTAAGAGGTCTTAATAAGTTTATTTACTTAAGTTTAAATTAGCATGTATGGTTTCTATGTTTTGTTGTAAGTCATACACATACACACATGCGATATTATGGTTGATTTTGTTATGTATTGGTGCACTAATATGTTTTGTTTAAGAAACATAGATGGGGAACTTACGTGTGTACATGATAGAATAGGCATAAGAAAGCCTAGGAATCATCATCGTAGCTTATTTGAATTTCAATGATGAAATTCCTATAAGGGGAAACTTGTAACACACCGTAAATTAATAAATAATCAATTAAGGAACTAATTATAAGGTAAAAAAATTTAAACTAATGAATTAGATTTTGTATCAATGGGAAGTTTATCTACTTATTATGCATGCATGAATCAAGTGAACTATGAAAGTTATAATTGAAAGTCTAGGATAAATGGGAACTAATAAATGCGGCCATGTTGGTCCGATCAATTTATGTTTGAAAAGAGAAGATTTGTAAAGAGGAAAACTGATAAAAATAATGGGATGAGGAAGCCTAAAATCTTTACTATATAAATGCCACAAATATACCCTCTACCACATTTTTCATTCTCTTTGGATCTAAATAAAAAGAACCCTAGCCGTCTGCCATTAATAAAAGAAAGAAGGGTAGGAAGGAGATTAAATTAAGGAAAACATAAAGCTTTAAATCAATAAAAATCAAAAGCTTAGGGGAGTAATATATTCCATTATCCCTATTTATCCTTTAAAAACCTCACGGCCAAGTCGATATTAATTATCTTTCATTCTTCTCTTAAAAAGACCAAGAATTTAATATGAAGATATAAACATAATACCATAAGTGGATTTTTATTTATAGAAATTTTCCATTAGAAAATAAATTTTTATAAATTATTAGAGGGTCGTACAATATGGAAAATGGTTAGAAAATTAGGAAGTTTGAGGAAAGATAAAGAAGAAAGTCATGGTTAAGTTTACTACAAATCATTGGAAACAGATTAAGTAATTTCTAAAAGAAAATAAGTGTGACCGAAGCGTTATAATAGGGAGCCAAAAGGAAAATGATAGTTTTTGGAAGGCGGTTTTATTAAATAAGGTATTATATATTATATCAATAGACCAAATCTGCTTTTTATGCTAAATGTGTTATCAAAGTACTAAATAATGATCGAAAATGACTAAATCAAAAAATTAGAAGTTGACATGTGGAAATTAGTGGTAGGTGTACATAAATGGTTCCTAAAGTATACCTGAAGGGGCATTGCCGAAGGAGGTTGACCAAACCAAAAAGTAAATAAACTAAAACCTTAAGTATAAAGACTTAAGTGGGAACATTAAGAAAAGTTAAGTATGAAGCTAAGAATGAGTAAAGAAGGTATTAACCGAGGGTCGAAGATGGTCGACAGTTAGATAGGAATTTGGGGTAGATGAGGTGATTTCGAAGATTAAAGATTTAATATCATAAGTCACTTAAGCCAAACTAAGACAGGCTTCCCTACACGAGATTGATGGATCGTTTTGCAGAAGACGGTGTAGCTTTTGGCAAAATATTAAAACTGAAGAAAATTGGCTTTTGGAAGAGAATATGTGATAAGATTTAAGATGGTCAAAATTATACTTAGGACATTGAAGACTATGCAATAAGAAGAATGGTTAACTGAAATATGGTTACCCCGAATGTTAGCTTAATGAATAGCTAAGTATAAACCGAACAGTGAATGGTTAGGTAATGTGTTCCCATGACGACATAAGGCTTGTAGTGGTAGTTAAGAGACAGAAATCATAGATGTAAGGCCAGATATGGAAACTAAGAACGAAGCAGGTGTAAGGTTAGGAGTGGCAGCGAATCATGAAAGCGTAGGTGTAAGGCCTAATATGGCAAACAATATTGACAATGTAGTGTAAGGCCCAAAGTGACAATCGTTCATACTACGAAAGTAATTGGTATAAGGCTTAGAGTGGTTATCAAGAGAACGATGAAAGACGTGAGGCCATGAGTGGCAGTCAAGAAATCGAAAACAAAGTAGGTATAAGTCATAGTGTGAAAACTGAAACATGATAGCATTGGTGTAATGCCTAAAGTGACAACCAAAATACTAGAACGAAGTATAGGCATGAGGATGGGAGTGGCATTCGAAAAGCAGTAGTGATGGTATAAGGATAAGTGGCAATCGGCATTGCTTAGTGTATTTGTTGGAATTTACTAAACTATGCAAGCATAAAACTTATGTTTTGGTCGAAGTTTGGGACTTTAATCATATATTATTTAACATAAGGCATAAGGCAATAGTGGCAGCCAAGGCTAGGGTATTTCGGTTATATTGCAGTATTCTAATATTTCTGTGGAATGAACCGAGAGATTGCTTTTGGTCCGCGCTTCACTATATTGAACATCTAATAATGAACCTATGACTTAGATTTACTTGAATATTGGATAATTTATTACTTTGTAATGGTGAAAGGGAAAAACCATCCCGTATATTAGTAGAGTGGTCTTACTATCTTCTTTGTTTAGAGTAGTATTAGTCATACCAGGCTTTAAGTTTGACCCATGTTTTTATTCTTGCTTTTCATATAAACTCATGGGTACTCATTCGAGTATGTTTTATGGGCTTAGACATGTGGCTTTTACAATGAATGAATAATGTAATGTAAAGATGAAGCAGGAGGCTTGGGTATTTGTGACGCCCCACCCTGAGACCCCAATTAACAAAGAGAATTACTTAGTAATTATGTATGCTAATGCATAGAATAAGGCTAGTTAAGGGCGACCATCATAGTCTTGCATTAGATAAGAGCTAAGTATGTCAATATTTGTACTCATCTTTTTCCCATTTCATCTCAAGTATTCAACATACTTAATTCCTATCTAATACACTACTTAGTGGCTACTAGATCGATTCAGAAACAAAATATAATAACTACAACAATCACAAATCACGGAACAGAAAAACAGATAATATACATATACATATGTCAAATGTAATACAACCCATCACAAATGGTATTCAACCACAATATGTACATAAATCCACACAAAAGAATATACATACATAATATATAGTTCCCAACCATAAATATCACTACACAAAAACTATGCCATATCCAAAGTCGACGGTGGAGTCCAAAAGGTAAAGCAAGCAAGAGTCCAAATGCTTAACTTGCAACTCGGTCTGACTCAAGTAATTAATACATGAGTCAGGCTAGCTAGAACTTGATATTAGTAAAAGATAAGAGGAATATAAGTGCATAAGGGAATTCTTCCTTTAACTATAAAGGAAAAGTACAAATATAGTTCAATTACCATGTCATGTTGAAGATTCACAAAGGGTTGTCGAATAATAGGTTTAGTTTATCATAAGAGATTTATACTCAAGGTCATTCAACTCAAATGAAAGGAACCATACAAAAGTCATAAGAAAAACTCATCAAAATTTCCAAACTTGAATCTTATGGAACTCTCAAAAGGAGTTCAAAACTCATAAAGATGAAATCACCATATATAACATCTCATATAGCACTAGGCTATCGATGCAACAAAGACATCTCCAAAATGGTGAAATCGCAATAAAACCCAGAAAGCTCAGAAAACCCAAATTGGCCAGATCCTCAACTACAATGCCGAAGCAATGCTGCACGTGTTATACCCTTGTCCAGTGCTATTTATATATTAGGTACCTATCTCATGGACCCGAAGGCCATACTCGTGCTGACCGAAGTCACATAACTCGTGGTGACCAGAGTCACATAACTCGTGGTGATAGAAGTCACATAACTCAAATGACCCGATGGTCTATAGCACTGGCATACTAGTGGATGTATCACAAACTCTCGGAAAGGAACCCAAAAGTGTTAATGTGCATCCCATGCCACGCGCTCGCACTAAACGGTTTACTAATCGATAGTTAACTCCACATCATAAAAACAAATATAATCTCAAAAATCTTATAAATCTGACATATCTTGCCTCGTATCACCGACAAGTGAAAATAAATCACATAGTGGTTTCTCGTAAACCATAATTCCCAAAACGGAAAATCGCATCTCAAGACTCGTCTCATCTTATCGGTGAGCAAAACAACATATATAAGCGATTCTCATCGGTTATTACTCCTATAATAGGAGATCTCGAACCTCTCAACTCGCTAGATTTTGGATAACTCATATAATTCCTATAATAGGAAATATAAATCCCAATTGTCATTGTCAACTCAAAACAATATATTCAAGAGGTTTCGATCGTATACATCCAGAATTACCCGAAAAAGTAAACTCACGTGTCACATACCACGTGTTTTACTAAATCATTTAATTCCCTTTCTCCTACATCCAAAAAGTGTAAAATTAAATTATATTATTTGGAAATAACTTACTTGATAAAAAGGGATTTGAGAATAATTTTAAGAAATCATTTTGAAGGCATTTATTTGAAAATTCCCCTTATCATAGGAAATAAATATATTTAAAATACTTTGAAATAATTTAAAAATAATTTAAAAATAATTTGAAAATATTTAATAATAATGATATAAAAAAATAAATTGTTTAGAAATTTTCTCAAAATTTATTTGGAAGAAATAGTGCTTGAAACCGAAGAAAAACAAAGAAATTACTCCAAATCGATATTCGAATTCGATTTGAATTTAAATCAAATTTTAAAGTTTCAAATTCCTCCAAATCTTGGCTAATCCATTGACGGATATCATATCCCATATCATCATCAAAATCATCTCAAAATTTGCATCAAAACAAGTAACAAAAACCATCACAATTCAAAGGCAATACTACGAAACAAGCTGCAAAAGGTATAGTAACATATGACCACAACTTCACGTACTGGAACAACTAGGGGGTCGACCCAACCCAATAGCCAGGTGGACCACCTGGTCAACTGCTAGGTCAACATAGGGTCGACTTGATGGTTTTTGGGTTGACCTGCAAGTCGACCCAGGCTACGAACATTTTTCCTGGGTGTTTTTCTGCCTCGTACTCAACTTTCAACAGTAAATTAGCATAGCAAACGACAAAGTTTTGCATCAAAAATTGACACGCATAAAGTTTAACAACTAAAATACAATTGGAAAAAGATCCGGCAGCAACTCGAATGATAATCAAAAAAAATTAGGGCTCAAAGTAGCAACCAGAAACAAGAAGTTTATATAACAAAGAACGGGGAGTATATTTACAGTAAGCAATTCTATGAACATTTTACACAACATTCAATCTTTCTAGCTGGCATTTGTGAGTGCTAAACTCACCTTAGCAAAATGGCAAGATTTTTGAGTGATTTCGGTGGGAAGATGGAAGATTTTGTGGAGAGACAACCTTCAGTAACCTGTATAAACTGAGACAGAAGCATGTAGAAGAAAATAGAAAAGGTTACATAGGGACTCTCTTCAAATTCAAGATTATTGATGAAATCTAGCTAGTATTAGATGTGTAACGACCCGAAATTTTCGACCTCAAAAATTCGACACCAATACATTCACTGTAGAAGTGCCAAGCAATCGAACGTCAAAAATCCTAGATTTGTTAGGGAAAAGAAAAAAAGAGGTGGTAGAAGAATAAGAAAACAACGGCACAGAATATCACATTCGCAGCGGATTAAAATATAATATCGAATAATAGCATTTATACAAAGAAAGTTGTAACTATCAATTCACATTCAATACATCAGAGTACAATCATTCACAAATAAACTAGACGGTTGTAACAACTTATCCCAGACTACTATCAATACAATCTCAAATACATAGCGGAATATACTCCATACGTTCCTGCCATCTAGCTCGCCTCCTGAGTTTCAGAACATCCTAACCTAAAAATCTATAATACTCGATCTAACCTGAGCATTACATTAAACTAACACCTGGGCCAGGCTGGAAACCAGTGTGAGTAAATCCGTATAAATTGAAATACTAAGTTATAAAACTTGTTTGAAAACCAAGGTAACTCTACTCCACTACGAGTTCTTAACTTGTTATAGTTAACCACTTATTCCATAAAGTAACATCTAAGTACTATTACTTAGTCTCAATGGTCCAGTTTAATTACTTTAATACATTCCAGCCTATTTGATTCTATAATCAAATCTATAAAGAATTATAGATTTACTAATCGAGTTGGTTCCGGATATCGCTGATATCTGACCCCGGCTTCTTCGGATCCAAAGCTATCTTTTAAGCCAAAACAATCCAAATTCAAAATGTCAATACTCACATAAATTCTATCACAATATATGTTCAAATAAATGTCTCACACTTGATACCCAATAATTCATTTCAGTTTATTTCATATCATAGGATAACACGAATTTAAAAACTCGAGATATTAAAGCAATCCAAAACATTAAATACAATTTAATTTACACAAATAAATTAACTACTTATAAATCTTGTTTAATTGTCATTAACTAATTTCAAGCCACTTAAATTTTATTCTAATTTTTAATTAAAATATTTGGAATCAGTTAAATAATTACAGGTATAAGTACTTAGGATTCTTAGTTAATTAATCCTTCCACAATTTATTACATTACCCCTTTACTAATTTCATCTATTTTATTTTACTTTGATAACTTAAGGAATTAATTATGTAATTATAATATATGTATAGCTATCTTAAACTTAACTAATTTAAGATTAAATTATTAATTAGCTTCATTTGCTAACTTAATGTTTAGGGTTAATATTAAGGTTTCAAATTGCTAATTATAAGTTTTAAAAACATTGGACTTAAAATACTTTGGTGAGAAAATCTTTTGAAACTTTGTTTACATCATTAATTTAATTTTATCTTATTACTTAATTCCCTCGGCCCAACAACTCTACTTCGGCCCGATCTTCTTCGCCTCTCCCTTTCTCTTTTTTTTATTTCCAGTTTCTTTTCCTTACCTAACAACATCACTCACTTATCTGAGACAACCGTGCACCACGACGTGCACATACACACAGCGACGATCCTTCGCCGATCATCTCCGATCTTTCCCCCGGTCGTCCCCGACCTACTCAAACACCTAGGCCACCCAGAACTTCCTCAAAGGCCCAAAATTGAAATTTTGAGCTCACGACCACAACCCAAAATGATCCGACCTCCTACCTCCACCTCATTCACCCTTCTCCGACCCCTGGAGCTTCCCAAAAACCACCAGTAGATTTTCCATGACCCCATCTCCCTTATTTTCCTATACCGCGGTTGCCTCTAACCCCTGTGACACCGCTGTTTGCCCTGAAAACGAACCTACTCGTACACTTACCCAAACCCTACTTCCCTCTCGCCAAGCCTCCTTACCCATCTACAAATTACCATCCCATTTTCTCAAGCTTGTTGTCACCCAACGTTTCTTCACGCCAAGCGGCAGGCCATCAAATCTAGCACCATGCCGGAAATTTCCCAATTCCCAATTGCCGTTCAACTTGGCATTCCCCTTAAAACAGAATGCTAAAAATCACGGAACCATGCCTGAAATTCATGACTCTAAACCTCGAACAATGTCAGATGATCCAAGCTTAAAATCTTTTGATAAATCTATTGTCACAATTGAGGTTCTTTCCATAAAATGGCCCTTCCTTCCTCTATACACTACGATAAGTAACAAAATGATTTTTATAATAAACTACTCTCTAGAACAAACGATATTTGTTTTGAAATCATTGGTTATAGCTTAATAGTTTTTGGTTTATTGATTTTCGAAGTTTCTCGATGACGGGTTTAAAAGCAAACGATCAAAAATAGAGAACTAAAAACTTACTACAGTAATTTCCAGCACTAAATCATGGCTGAAATTCATAAGTACAGCACAAATGCTAGCCCATACATGCATGCTTGACAAAATATATTCATTCAAACCATTTTAAAGATATGTGTGTGTGTGTGTGTGTGTGTAGTGATAAAAAGTTTTGTATTTACTTACTGATAATGGTTTGCATCAGAGAACAGATACATGCATATACATATTCACAGCAATTCATTTATATACCCAAACAAACACTTTTCATTCGTGCAAGTCATATTCAAGATATTTCTACTGTTAATTCTTGCATGCATAAGTTAATAAGGGGATTCAGCTTTTAAAATGAAAAGATTACTCACCTATTTTGTTGAACAGAGAAACCAGAAGTTTGAGATTTATAAAATGGAAGCTGCAAGCTTGATTTAGTTGAGATGAACTTGAATTTTTCTTGCACAATTAAAATTTGAAGTTGTTGTTTGGTTTTCTTTTTAGTTTTAGTTTTAGTTGAAATTTGAAGTTGTTGTTTGGTATTTCCAAAAATTAAATCTAGTTAATTACCAATTAACAGTTGTCCAAAAATCTGGGTTGTCACAGGATGTGATTACCTTTTCTATTCTTGATTTAGATGAATATCTTCTTGAATTAACAGCAAATTTAGGCAAAAATTGATTTTTGTTGAGAGTGGCCATTGTTTTTCTTTTTGTTCTTTATTGTATGTTTTTGTTTCAGAAATAAGAAGAACAAAATACGTACAACACTATTCTTCACACCAGAAACCTCTAGAGATTAGGCTAATGGATCAAATTTCTATCCAAAAAATCCCAAGAGTGCAAATACGTAAAGAAAATATAAAGTTATGTATGCATTTTCTCTAATTTTAACACTATATTCACATTTTTAACAATCAAATGCCAAATAAGATGTATACATCAAATTGCATTTGAAATAAAATTGTTATTATAACAAAATAAAATTTATTTCAATTATAAAAAGATATTTTTAACAATAAAACCCTATTTTACACAATATTTTGCAATTTACACTATTTTAGTGTAAAAACACCATTTTTAATGCATAACTTATTCAAAAATTATTTTCTTTGCCAAATAAATTACAATAAACCATTTTAACTTAATCAAATTTTCAAAATATTATTTTCAAACGATATTTCGTCTATTTTGATAAAATGCATATTTTCTTCATATTTCTTCTTTTAAATTCAATAAAAGGTAAATATTGGCAATAACTACCAATATTACCACATTGACTCGATTAAAATACGATAAATGATTACTTTTACCCCAATTTCTCAAAGTAATTTAAAACTTTATTTTCATCAATTTATATTTATTTCAATAATTAAATGTTGAAATACATCACTTATCTAATTTATTAACTCAAAGTAAATAAAAAGTCAATATTTATACTCAATTTGCATTGTTTATTTGAAATAAACAATTTAAACCAAATTTATTTTCTCCATTTCATTTTATTCGCAATATTAAAATATAAATATAAGATAATTAATATTTCAGGTAATCACCAATACTAGGGTTGTTACAGACTCCCCCTCATAAAAATTGCATCCTCGCAATTTCTAGAGGAAATTTGTATTCAACACAATTTATTTCATCAAAAAAAGGGAATTTAGGTAGATTAAAATGGAAAATTCTTACCATCATCGTGAGAAGATAAGAATCTAGGATACGATCGCTTAATGAATTGTTTGGTTTCCCAAATGCTGTCATTGGGATTATCGGACCATTAAATCTTCACGAGCGGAACACTCTTGTTTCGAAGACGTCTAATCTCCGAAGCAAGAACACTCGTAGGGTGCTGCACAAAAGATAGATCAGGAGAGACCCCCACTTCTCTAAAGCATGAGTATCAAGCATGGAATTTGAGTTTCATAGACACTTCCTCAATTGAAAGACATGGAATACATCGTGAACTTCAAAAAACTGATCAGGAAGTGTTGCTCGATATGCAATAGGATCGATACACTCTGTAAAAGGAAATGGCCCAATATAGCACGGTGCCAATTTCCCTCTCTGGTTGAAGCATACCACTTCCTACATAGGAGAAGCTCGGATATAAATAAGATCGCCCACTGAGAACTCAAGAGGCCTCCTACGGGAGTCCGCGTACGATTTCTATCGGTTTTTTCATTCTCTCTCGAATAAGATGGATCTTCTCAGATGATTATCGAATAGACTCAGGGCCTAGAATGAGCTTTTCCTCGACTCAAGCCAACAAGATGGAGAATAACACGACCTTTCATATAAGGCTTCAAAAGGAGCCATGCCGATAGAAGATTGGTAGCTATTATTATAAACAAACTCAACTAGAGGAAGATGATCCTCCCAGCTACCACCAAAATCCAACATACAAGCACGAAGCAAATCTTCCAAGATATGATTCACCCATTCAGTCTGTCCATCAGACTGTGGGTGATAAGCTATGCTAAAAGGAAGCTTTGTGCCAAAAGCTTGCTGAAGACTCTGCCAAAAGTGACTCGTAAAGAGTGGATAACGATCACACACAATAGAACTAGGAATACCATGCAATCATACAATCTCCTTAATATACAACTTCTTTAAGAGAGATGCACATCCTACTAGATTTAATAGGAATGAAATATGCAGACTTGGTGAGACAGTCTACAACAACCCAAATACTGCTATGGCTTGACTTCGACGAGGTAAGCCATCGATGAAATCCATATAAACTTGGTCCCGTTTCCAAAATGGAACCTCTAAAGGCTAAAGAAGACCACTGGGTCACTGATGCTCGACCTTAATAAGCTAACAAGTCATACAATTGCTTACATAACTTGTTTTATCACACTTCATGCCTTCCCAGTAATAAAGACTACGCATATCAGCATACATCTTACTTCTGCCTAGATGGACAGTATACTTAGAACAGTGACACTCAGCTAGAATGTCCCGTCTAAGTTCTGGAATAGAAGGCACGACTAGACGGTTCCTCCTTCGAAGACACCCATGAATATCGATGCTGAAATTCCTCGTCTCAGTATCTTTGTGGGATTCAGACTTACACTTCTGAATAAGAGCAGATATATCAGAATCTTACCATTATGCCTCGGCAATCCGATCAAGAAGAGCAGGATGAGCTTCTATGTTGTATAATAGGATAGGAATCAGATGTGGAAGCACGATCCCGAATATCACACATAGAAAGAGTCTCAAGAGCTTTCCATTCTGCAATCATCATGGAAACAATAGCTGAATACTTTCGACTCAAAGCATCAGCTACTCGTTCCCCTTGCTAAGGGTATATAGAATGTCGAAATCATATTGTGATGCCCTACCCCAAGACCCACATTAACAAAAAGAATTACATAGTAATTCTGTCTGCTAATGCGAAGAATAGGGTTGGTTAAGGACGACCATCATAGTCTCGCATTAGATAAGATCTAAGTATGTCGGTTTTGGCACTTTTTTTTCATTTCATCTCAAATATTCGACATACTTAATTCCCATCTAATACCCTACTATGGTGGCTACAGGATCGATTCAGAAACAAAATATAATAACTACAACAACCACAAGACACAGAACAACATCACAAATAATATATGCATACACATACATCAAATGTAATACAACCTGTCACAAGTGGTATTCAACCACAACATATACATATATCCCTATAAAAGAATATATACATCATAAGGTTCCCAAACAAAAGACTTCTACATAAAAACTAATCCATATTCAAAACGATGGTGAAATCCAAAAGGTAAAGCTAGCATAGGTCCAAAAGCTAACCGCAACTTGGTCTGACCCGAGTAATAAATACATGGGTCAAGCTAATCAGAACTTGATATTAGCAAGAGATAAAGAAATTTAAGGGTGTAAGGGAAGCATTCCTTTAAGGATAAAGGAATGATAAGAGTAAAGTCTATTCAAAAATAAGGATAGGTATTCCATAAAGGTTCTAAGTTAATCACATGATAAGGTTTAACATGGAATAGATGTTTCACATTCAAAGGGTTAAACCATATAAGTGAACATAAGCAACATATAAGCCATAAGTGAAATCATCTAAATCTCCAAATCAAAACTCATGAAACTCAATAAGAGTTCATAATCCCAATATCGAAATCATCATAAAACATATATATATATATATATATATATATATGCCTTTCTCTACTCAAGGCTATAAGTAAATTCATTATCTCAAATTGGTGAAACCGAAATAAAAAACTAATAAAAATTCCCCGGATTGGCCAAACCCCTTTTTTCTGTCGAAGCAATGTTGCACGTGCTATCCCACCAGTACTATATATAATTGAGGCATCTCATGACCGAAGTCGTAAATCCCAAACGACCGAAGTCGTAAATCCAGACGACCGAAGTCGTAAATCCTAGACGACCGAAGCCGTAAATCCTAAATGACCGAAGTCGTAATCCAGATGATCTGAATGTCTATAGTACTGGCAATCCCAAAATTTGTCACAAACTCCTAAATAGAAACCCGAAAAGTGTTAATGTGCATCCCATACCACATGTTCGCACTTAACGGTTTACGAACTGTTAATTAATGCCACATTAGAAAACAGAAATCATCATGAAATCTCGAAACTCGGAAAACTCAGACTCGCCTCGTCTCATTGGCAAGTAAACACTATATCTGGTTCTCATATACCATAACTCCTAAAATAGGAGAACTCAAGCCACAACCCGCCAAATATTGGCATTCCTAGATAATTCTTAGAGATTGGAATTATAATCTCAAAAACTTGCCATAAATGGCTAAATAAATCAGAAATTAAATACCCCAAATAGTTTCGATCGTACAAGTCCGGAATTACCTGATAAAGTAAACTCACATGTCCCATACTACGTATTTTACTAAATCATTTAATTCACTTTCTCATACGTTCAAAAAGTATAAAAATAAAGTATATTATTTATAAAATAATTTTCTAGAGAGAACGGAATTTTAAAATAACTTTCTAAACCATTTTGAAAGCAATTTAGTGAAATTTCTCCTTATTATAGGAAACAATATATTTAAAATACTTTAAAGTAATTTGATGATGATTTAAAAATATTTTTAAAATATTTTATAATAATGATTGCAAAAGTCAATTGATTTAGAAATTTTCCAAAATTTATTTGAAAGGAATAGTGCTTGAAAATCGAGAAAAACGAAGGAATGACTCCAATTCGATATTCGAATTAAATTCGAATTTAGGTCAAATTTAAAATTTTCAAATTCCACCAAATCTTGGCTAATCCATTGATGGATATCATAGCTCATAATCATCATCAAAAATATCTCAAAAATTGCATATCTCAAAAATTGCACCAGAAACCATAGCACAAAGCAAACAAAAGTTGTAGAAGACTCAGGATAAAAGGCCACGAACACATGTACCTGGGCCAACAAGAGGTTGACCTAGGCCTGTAGGCCGGTCGAACAACAGGTCGAATTGGAAGGCGCTGGGTCGACCTGCCTATCGACCCAGCCTACGGACTCTTTTCCAGGTGCGAAAATTGGCTCATACTCAACTTTAAACAGCAGATTACATAGAAAACAATCAAATTTTGCAGTGAAAATTGATATGCATATGGTTTAACACCGAAACTACAATCTGAAAAAGATCCGGCAGCAATTTAGTCAAAATTAATGAGTTATGGCCACTCAAAGTTGCAACCAAAAACAAGAAATCAAAGAACAACCAACAGAGAATAATATTTACAGAACTACTTTTCCAGCAACAATTTTTACAGGCAGAGCATATTTTTAGTTAGAAATTGTGAGATTTTACACTCACTTTGGCGATTTAGCAAAGCTTTGTTACCAAGCAATGATCTTTTAAGGAGATAGGAAGCTCTAAGCACTTGTAAAAGCTGAAAAGAGAACATGCAGTTCAAAAGAAAGAGTTACAGCCAATTATATCACAATTCAAAGATTTTGACGAAATATTTTGTAGTATTGGGTTTGATTACCTTGTATACTTTCTAGTGTAATGATTCTCTTCTTTAGTTTGTAGCAATTTTGGTGAAATATGGTTTTAATTTGAGGAAGCCATGGAATTTCTTTTAACTGTAAGCTTTTTTTCTTTTGTTCTGAGAACGAGATGAAAATTTACTACGTACAGGCTAATTTTCCCATACCAGAAACTACTGCTTAATGTTTATGGATCCTATTTCTGACCCAAAAATCCCAATTGCATAAATACATAGAAAAATATTAAGTTATGTTCACATTTTCTCTTATTTAACATAACATGCACACATTTCATCATTTAATTGCCAAATAAAATGTATACAAACTACTTATATTGAAATAAATTGTTATTATAACCAAATAAATTTTATTTTAATTACAAAAGGATAATTTTTAACAATAAAACCCCATTTTACATAATATTTCACAATTTTCACCATTTTAGTGTAAAAATGCTATTTTTAACATAACAAGCTTAATAAAAATTATTTCCTTGCCAAATAAATTGCAATATATCATTATAACACTTTTTAATCATCAAAATAATATTTTTAAACCATATTACACCTTTTATTTTAATAGAACACATATTTTCTCTTTTATATTCAATAAAAGGCTAATATTGGAATAATTACCAATATTACTACATTGACTTAAATAAAATCCAATAAATGATTATTTTCACTCCAAATTCTCAAAATAAAGTTTTCAAACTTCATTTCCATCAATTTATATCTATTTCAATAATTAAATTTGAAAAACATCACTTGATTAATTTACTAACTCAAATTTACCTAAAGTCCATTATTTTCCATTTATTACCTCTAAGTAAATAAAAACTCGATATTTGTACTCAAATCACATTGTTTATTTGAAATAAACAATTTAAATCAAATTTTTTTTCTCCATTTTTTTCAATATTAAATTATAACTAACGTTATAATTTAATATCATAGGTAATCACCAATACAAGGGTTGATACACATATGAAGTTAGAAACTCAAGCTAACACTGTTGTCGCATGTTGATCCCCTTCTGAGTGAACAAGTACTTGAGAGATTTATGATTGGTAAAGAGAGTGAAATGTTCACCCAACAGATAATGATGCTATATCTTCAAAGAAAAGACATTGGCGGCTAGCTCTAAATTGTGGGTAAAGTACCGAACCTCATTCGGACGTAACTACCATGAAGCGTAGGCAATTACCTAATCCTTCTGCATAAGAACAACACCAAGGCCATTATGGTTGGCATCGATATAGACAATAAGATCCTGATTCCCTTCGGGAACCACAAGAACAGGAGCATTAGTGAGAAGCTCCTTCAATCTCTGAAAGGAAGCCTCACACTTATCAGACCATGTGAAGCGAATGCCTTTCCTTGTAAGGCTAGTCAATGGAACATAATACGGGAAAAGCCTTTGATGAAGCGACGGTAATAACCCGCCAAACCCAAAAAGCTATGAATCTCATGAACATTCTCAGGCCTCTTCTAATTTTGGATGGCTTCGATCTTCGAAGGATCAACCAAAATGCCTTTGGGAGAAACAATATGGCCTAAGAACTTAACATGCTTTTCCTAGAAATGACACTTAGAAAGTTTTGCTTTGAGTTGATGCTGTCAAAGAGTACTCAAAACAATTTTAAGATGTCGAGCATGATCAGCTTCAGACTTTGAATACACAAGAATGTCGTCGATGAAAACAAGAACGAACTTATCGAGATATTCCCAGAATACTCGATTCATAAGATCAACGAAGTAAGCAGGAGCATTCGTCAAACCAAATGGCATGACGAGCCACCCATATGGATCATATTAAGTGCGGAAAGCTATAAGTGGAATGCTATCTTCTGCAACTCAGAGCTGATGAAATTTGGTGGCGAGGTCAAGATGTGAGAAGACCTTAACACCACTCAATTGATCAAACATATCGTCGATCCTAGGTAGGAGATAATGAATCTTGATGGTTAACTCATTAAGCTTTTGATAATTAACCCATAGCCTAAGAGTCCCATCGGACTTCCTCATGAATACCATCGCGGCTCCCCATGCTGAAGAACTAGATCGAATGAAATGCTTGGCTTTAATTTCGAGGACTTGCTTTTTGAGTTTGTCATTCTCTTTAGTAGACATACTCGTGGGAAGATGACTAACAAGTTGTGCACGTGGAATAAGGTCGATGCGAAACTCGATAGCCCGCTTGGGTGGTATCCCGAAACAGGCTCAAATAAATCTAGAAAGTCACGAACAATAGGAATCTGGGATACATCATCATCGTCAACGTCTCGAGATTCAAGAGAAAACAGAGAAGCTTCGGAACCATGATCAATGTCCCGAAGAATAAGGGATGTTCGTCGATGGTTTTTCTATCGGTTAGAAATCAGAAGAATGAATTTATAATAAAATTACAGCAAGCGCACGGTGTAATATCGTAGTATGTAGTGAGTACGGGTCGATCCGTAGGGAAATGTTGATTTTTAAATCTCTATTCAATGAAATTAACCGAAGTTGAAAGTGATTAGCTAGAAATGTAAGAAAAACAAGCAAAAGAAAATTGGTAAAAATATGAGAGTTTGAGGGCAATTTAGAGATAAATCCACCATCTAGATCACAAAAATCAATAAAATAAAGTTATGATCTCTTTTTTCTTGTCATTAGTGTACTTAGTTGATGTGTGTATCATCAGTATGGTATATTTGTGTTATTAATTAGCACAATATAAACCATCAAACTATAATACAACCACTAATACACATTTAACTCTCATGAAATATGAAAACAAAGTTGAAATCAAAATCTATTTTAAGCATGGCCTATTAACTATTAATTAGAAATATAGGCCATCAAATTTTAATTTCAACATTCACTTCTTTGCCATAATCATATCTAAGATGAAGAGGTAATTTGTGTTTTATGATTGTTTAAGCATAGCCTATTTGTGATGAACAATATAGGCTATCAAATTCAAAGCAAAAACAACAAGTTAAACCACTTCGTACATTTTCATTAAGCGCAAAAAGAAAGCAATATTTATCAAAATGTTGAAGCTGCATGATTAGAGGCTTCATTATCCCTAAATTGAAGGGATTAGCCTCTCATGTTTGTTATCATATCAACGTAAGTAGCATGAAACATGAAACACAAAAAAGAAGAGGAAAATGAGAGCAAAATGAAAAGAAAAGTTAAGTAAAAAGAAATAACACTAATCTACTTGCATGAAAAGTAAACTACATTACTAACATAAGAAGAGAAGAAGCATGTAAATAAAAGAGAATACTAATTAAAATTGCATAAAAGTAAGGAAAATTACATGAAATAAAATTGCTAAGTAGTCGTGGGAAAAGAAGAGAAGCTTTATTTTTATTTCTAAGCTAAAAACTAACAAAGAGAAAGAGGGTTACATGGAACATAGGGGGGTATTTACACAAGTTTGAAAACCCTAATTCATTTATTGGGGAATGCCTAAAATACCCGTGTAGGAAGTGTGGTGGTCAAGTTATCATTAGCTTTAATAATCACCCATTAAGTGTGCATGAAAGTATAATGGTCATTAGCATGTGGATTAACTTCTAATTTGTACATGAAGGAATGTGGGTAGGTGGGGTCCTCCATGATCATGGCTTTGAATTATTTCCATCTCTATTCCTTTATATTCACACTTGTGCATGTATATATATCTTCTTGAAGCCACTTGTCTATGAAGCCAAATTTCTACAAAATAATATAGAAATTTCCAATTAAATTTTCTCAAATTAATATATGCACAAAATGACCATTTTGCCCCTATATGGAGATGACTATGTGACGATTTGAAAATAATTTTAATTTGGTTTAAACAAGTTAAAATACTCGACAATCATTTATTTAATTTAAATAGATTAAATATGGTGGTAAAAATATGCACATTTACATACACATCAAATACCCCCACATTTATCTTTTTACTCATCCTCGAATAAACTAAAACTAAGATAAATCTGTTTTCGTAGGGAGCACAATTGCATTGAGCGTATGAAACAAGTCGTTAAACCTTTGGGTGTCTCCAGTAGGACGAGTGTTGTCTCGTGAGGGTTTTCAGCGGATAATTCCCACAAAATCCAAATGCAGGATGAAAAAATTTACAAAATGCAAGATTTATTTACAATGAGATGAATGCAAGTTTTTGAAAATATTTACAAATGAAAGATTTATTTTGAATTGACACAAATAAGTTAAATATAAGTTTTGGTTATCATTTTGAAATTTTATGCCATTTACTCATCAAAATTTCCTACAAAAATCAAGTTATCATAACAAATAGACAATAGTTTAACTTGTTGTTTCGGTTGATAACAAAATATAACTATAAAATAAATCCTTGGTTGATTATTAAAATTTATCAAAGTGGCATTTTCATTTCTTTTCAATGACAAGTATAATCAAATAAGTTAAAATAGTGCTTGAATTTCAAATGGTTACTCTCTCTTATTTGAAAACTTTATTGACATTACAATGTTTACATATGCCTAACTTAGGTGAACTGAGGCCAGATATAATATTCATGCACTGCCTTGCGGACTGATCTGAGGGGAATACAAAGCGTGGCGAGTGAACATGCAAGTGTTAACACTTATCGACTATAGGAATTATTAAAAAGAATTTTTATATACATACACCTAACTTAGATAAACTGAGGTCGGATATACCGATCGTGCACTGCCTTTCGGGCTTACGTGAGAAGGATACAGAGCATGGCGAGTGAACGCACGAGTGTGCACACATGATTTTAAGTGTTTATTAAAAAATATACATATGTACAAAAAAATATTTTTTTGTTTTTTTTTTGTTTGAAGATAGAGTTTTGAAAAATCATCTTAGTACCATTTAATTTAAAATACAAAAAAAATTATCTCCTTTACTTTAAATCAACCACTTTTTAAGACAAAGATTTTCAATTAGGTTGTGTTTCATAATTAACACGTATGAATCTTCCTATATACTAGTTAAACCATTTGTATTTGTAATCAAACTTCATTTTTATTTTTGTTAAGACAAAAAAAAATTCAAAAATTTCAATTTAGTAAACCAAAACCATATATTTATCCTTTAGTATTTCTTTAAAAATAAATCAATAGAAAATTTGTTTTTAGGATTTTTTATTTTTTATTTTTGAGAATTTTAAGAAAAATAAAAAAATAAATCATGAAAAATTAAAAATGAAGATGAGTCTCCCCACCACACTTGATTTTAACTGTGTCCCCATGGTCAACCCAAGTGGAAGGAGAAAAATAAAAATAAAAACATGACCCTTATTTAAATGAAAATTAATGGTATTTACACGAGATCAAAAAGTATATCATCAAAAAGTAAATTAAACGGTCTTCCAAAGACCGATTCATTTGTCTACTCAAGCATACGAGACACAGCTAAAGCCTAAAAACCAAACCTTAAAAGATTTTGAAGTTGAATGTTGATTTTGAAAAACGAATGCCGTTTTATTAAAAATCATACGAATTGTTTTATTGTCGATGATTTTTGGGGTCGATAAAACAATTGGTTGAAGTTCAAGTTTATTTTCACCAAATTGAGATTCAAGCTCTTCATTGAAAACTTTTTCAAAATTATTGATTTCAAAATCAAAATGGTGATGTAACTCTTCCCCATCAGAATTTGAAAATGCGTTTTCGGAAAGTCCAAAGAAATCATGTTCATTAAATTCGTCTTTCTTTGTTGAATTATCAACAACTTCATTGCGTTTCCCAAGCTCAAAATCCAAAGTTGTTGTATTCAAATTTTCGAAATCAAAAAAAGGAAGATCGAATTTTAAATTTGGTTCCACGCCCTCAAAAGAATTGAAATCCAACACAATTACCGTATTTTCAACAACTTCGCCATGATTTTTGTTTTTAATTTCAAAAGTTGTTGTTTGAAAATCGTCAAATTGGGTAAAAGATGGATTATCACTTGACTCTTCGCACGTTGGGATTTGATTTTGTTGTTCATGTTGTTTCATATATGTTTCCAACAACGAATCCGTGTGATCGTCGTAAATTTCGTTCATTTGCTCAACAAAATTGTATTTATAGTTATTATCTTGAGAATTTTCGACTTGGATTTGTTGAGAACAAAAATTTTCACTTGCATCATAGTCAAGATTATTCTCATTCCCAAAATTATTTGAAAAGTTATTTCCATTTTCGTTTTGATTTTGAAATTCACTTTGAAGAAAGAAATTGAATTGGTATGGGTTATACTCGAAATCATTTGAATTTTGAAGTAAATCCAAATTTTGATTATTTTGAAAAATTTGACTTGAGTTATTGCATAAATATGAATTACATATATCATTTATCTCTTGATTTTGTTGTGTAGAGATTTCAAGTAGAGATGAAATGCTATTTTCGAGAGTCGAGGGTTGGTCATCATTTTGCAAAATTTGAATCATTTAAACAGTAGTTGTTGTTAGAATATCCACATGAATTTGGAGTGAAATCATAAGGATTATTTGATTTTCAAAACTACTGTAAAATTCACGTAAGTGGGGAAACTCGGACATTTTCAAGAATGTTTTTTTTCTTTTTTTTATAAAGGAAAAATATTTACAAATAAAATTTATTTTTCAAAAGGGAAATTGATTTTTTTTTGGTTTTTCAAATTCTTTTCTTCGTTTTTGAAAAGGTTTTATAATATTTTTTTGGTTTTTCAATTTCTTTTCTTCGTTTTTGAAAAGGTTTTATAATATTTTTTGGATTTTGGTTTTTCTAAATTTTTTTGGATTTTTGAAGTTTCAAAGAAAAAGGATTTAAAACTTTCAAAGAAAAAGGAATATTTACAGTTTTTTTAGTTTTGGATTATGAATTTTTTTTAAACATGCATGAACTAATGCACCTATATGAATGCAAGGGTCAATTACAAATGATTTGTCCTAAGATAACCCAAAATATATAATCACACTTTGTCTTAAATCAACAAGATAGTTCTGAGCCAGGTAACGGGCATGAGTTATCGGTGCACCACGAATCACCGTAGCAATGCAGCAGAAGGTTTAAGTACCTTTAGAGGAACAACCATTATAATATTTACGAATCACCGTTGCTAGCAGCAAAATTGGTCACTAGCACCCTTGAGTAGGATTGTTTAGAGAGATTAATGAAGAAGGTAAACTAAAATAGAGGAATATCACAATCAGAACAGTAAAAAACGAGAACACCAGAATTATAATGGTTCGGCGTAACTGCCTACGTCCACTGTTAATGTAATCTGTATTGCTTTTCTCTAAGACTTGAATACAGATACAATCCGTAAACTTCTAACTCGAATACAAGTTTGAACTGAAAGAAAGCTAGCATAAACAATGGCAAAGTATCCTCGAGTTCTCGAAAAAAGGTCCCTTTACACTACGCCTATGCCCCTCTATTTGTAGAAGAAGATAGGCTGGACTCCCTATGCAGGCCTAAGGCAAGGTACATCGGCCCACATATGGCAATCACGAGTCGACTGAACTAGGCATTCCAGGCGACATATGTCCGATCGACAAATGCCGACCTAGTATGGCTGATCGACAGTCAAAGGGAAATTGACTCGAAGCAAAACCTTACAGGACTCGGAGTAATTCGCGATAGATCTCGAAGTAAAGTAGCGTTCGCTTCCTCACTCCGATGTCGATCCCACGCACAGGCTAACTCTCTCCTTGTGCACCGGTCCAGATGCACCGACCACATGTTCCGCACCATTTCTGACCGAATGACACCAACAGCCCTCCAATGCTGAGCGATCAAATACCGAGCCAAACGAATCAATCCCGTTGGGGCCGGTCTACCGAATACCGAGCCACTTTTGCCGAGCGACCTACCCTTGGACATGTCGACCAAGTTATTGCGTTTTCCTTCATCGACCGAGCGATATACGCTATGTTCCGGTGGCTTCCTTTCTTTGGCCGAACGATGTTGGTCGAGCGGCGCTTGTCGATCGATGCTTGCCGAACGATCCCTCCTAGGACATCTTGACCGAACCACATCTTGACCAAACACACCGAGCCATGTATTGGCCGAATGATATCTTAACTGCACTGGTCGCTTATATTTCCACCTCTTTTTTAGCTTGAGTCTCGCTTATGTTCAGCCGTAAGTTCTGTGACCCTCGCCATGTAGCCGGTCCAAAGTGCCGGGTAACAACCGTAATATTTATAAATGGTTATTGCTTTGTCATAGGCTAAACACTAAGAAATTAAATTGTTCAAAGATCAACTTGTCAATATACAATTAAAAGTTATCAATATCTAATCGTATTAATCAAAATATAGGATAAAATGCAAAGCAGAAATTAAAAGTGTATTAACAATGCAAATGGATTTTTTTTTTGAATTTTGAATTTTTTTTTATATATATAAATGCAAGCAATCAACAATGCAAAGCAACTAAAACAATAGATAAGGATGCAAAAAAAATTATAAACAAGCAAGCGGGCAATTATTTTTCCTTTTGTTTTGACAAGCACTTCTTCCTTTTACGAATTTCTGCTTTGGCAATCTGCAAGTAAAATAAAGATATATACAAATATGTTTTATTAAGAAGGAAAAGCAAAAAACTAAGGTAAAACAAAATTTAAAAAAATTAAAAATTAAAAATTATTGACTTCCCCAAAAAACAAAAGCAATATTTTTTTTAAGAAGAAGCAAAATAAAACTAAAGGAAAACAACCCGTTTAAAAAAAATTAAAACAATGATTTTTTTTTTCAAATGAGATTTCAAAACTAAATTCACCAAAACTAACAAAACTAGCCCGACTCAAATAAACAAGAATTTCACTAATTCACTAAAGAAAAACCTTTTTTTTTTTTTTTTTTTTTTTGCAGTTGCAACAAAACTAAGAGAACTAAAACTAAATTTAAAAAATAAATGAACGAGGCCTTCCCTTCTAACCCAGCCCACGAAGATAAAACAAATGAATGAATTGGCGATTCACAAAATTCTCGTTCATGAAATAAATTAACAAACACCACAACTCACGAAATACTCATTTTCTTCATTCACGAAATTTCCTAAAATCTCAATTCTTTCAAATTATGTAAATGAAAATCCCCAACTGCCCCATCAATTCAAATACACTCAACCGATCGAAAGATGTCAGATGAGATCAAAGGGTAGTTGCGAGTCGCCATTTTGAGTTTTGGGGATTGGCGATTGAGTGGAGACGAGTTGAGTTTGATTTGGGGTCGCGTGACAGTTTATGATGGATGGTTTTGGGGAATCGCGTGGGCAGTGGTTTATGATAGAAGGGGAGTGACAGTTTGATGAGGTAGAACTGGTATCGGTTTGTTTGTGACAATGTAAGTCTGGATAGTGGTGAAGTTGCACAGCAATAAGGCACGGTAGTTGTATGAAAGTGGCGTGTTGTATGAAAGTAGAGGTCGTTGACTTGCTGTGGTGAGTTGAAGCAGTTCGTTGTCGTTCAGGCAATGATCAGTGTGTTTTGACAGAATGAGAGTGGGCGAAGTGATGGCAGTTTTGTGGCCAGAGCAGTGAATGGCAGTAGGTAGTGAAGTAGTGGGTAGTAATGGATGTTTATAAAGAAGTGATGGCAGCTGGGAGAACTGTCATTGTTGAAGTGTACGTCTCAGGGGTATGGCTGATGGCAGTAGGGTATGTTGTGGTGTACGTTGTTGCTGAAGTGTGGAATGTAGTGAAGAGGCAGGTGAAGTGTTGGACTGTGAACTGCTGATGGATGGTATTGGAGTTGTTGGTGATAATTGTTAAACTGTGTCAGTTATGGTTGAGTTTGTCTGTTGTTGAATGTTACAAAGTGATGTAGTTTGTGGTCGGAGTTTGATGGTATTTGATGTTGTGTCGTGGAAGTGCTGACTGTGAAGTGAGAAGGCAAGTGATTTTGTATTGGGATGTTTGGTGATAGAGGAAGTGAATTGGCAGTGGCGCGTAGACATGCAATGCAACAGGGAGCAGAAGTATGTTGATCGGCAAGGTTGTTTGAGTGATGGTAATTTTGAGTGGTGGTCGTTTTGGTGGTCAGGTGCACAGTTGCAGTTAGAAGTTTAGGTGAAATGGTTTGTGTCAAGGGGGGAGATGCTGCTTGCAGGGGGTTCGTATGATGGTTGTGATGGTTTTGGCAATGAATTGTGATAGTAGTAGGAATATGCAGTGGGTCAATGGATGTATGGAAGTCTGTGTATAGTGATGTATGGGATTGTTGTGAAATGTTAAGGTTGGTTTGCAATGTAGTGTTTTTTTTTCTTTTGATGGTAGTTGCTGAAGTGTGACTGGAGTTCGGTCAGTATTGAAGTTGTAGAGGAAGTCAGAACTAATTGAACAGAAGTGTGTGAGTTATGGCAAAGAAATTTGTACTGTGCAAGGGAGAATGAAACGGATATGAAGAATGGTGTGTTTTGTTGACAGGCAAGTAGACAAAGGAAAGATGGTTGAACTGTGATGGGTTGTAAGGCAGTTATTCGCGAGGTAGGCATTGTGAAGTTGTCTGATGAACCAGAAGTATGGTTTGCTATGTATGTAGCAGAGATGAGTTGTATGTAACAGTGGACAGTGGCAAGAAGCAGTGGAGGAGGTCAGGTAATGATGGATGAACGGGTGGTACAGTAGTTTGGTTTGTGGAGTTATGTATGTTGTAGGAATGAGGCTGATGTTGAATGAAGTGGGATGTACTGCTGTGATGTAACAGAGAAAGGGAGGGAAATGCACAGAACAGTGGGGAGTGGATTTGTGCACAGTGGAGTTTTGTAAAATGTAATATGGTGAATGTAAAGTTGTAAACCAATGCAAATGAAAATGTAATCAAAACAAAAATTGTAAATGAAAACGAATTTTTCTTTTCTTTTTAATTGTGCATGTTTCCTTTTTTTTTTAAATAGATAACAATGCAAATGCAAAATGAAACAAGAAAACAATAACAAGCAAAATCGAAATGCAAGCAAATTTCACACAACAAGCACATATTTTTTTTTTAAAGAAAATTAACACACAAAATAAACTCACAATAAAATCAAACGAAAATAATCCGAAGAATTGAAAATCAAAATTAAAGCAATTCCCCAGCAACGGCGCCAAAAACTTGTTCGTCGACTATTTTTCTATCGGTTAGAAATCCGTTGAAGAATTTATAATAAAAATATCGCAAGCGCACGGCGTACTATCGTAGTACGTAGTGAGCACGAGTCAATCCGTAGGGAAATGTTGACTTTTAAATCTCTATTCAATCAAATTAACCAAAGTTGAAATTGATTAGCTAGAAAATATAAGAAAAGCAAACAAAAGAAAATTGGTTAAAATATGAGAGTTTGAGGGCAATTTAGAGATAAATCTATCATCTAGATCACAAAAATCAACAAAATAAAGTTATGATATCTCTTCTCTTGTCGTTAGTGTAGTTAGTTGATGTGTTTATCATAAGTATGGTATATTTGTGCTATTAATTAGCACGATATAAACCATCAAAGTATAACACAACCACTAATACACATTTAACTTTCATGAAATATGAAAACAAAGTTGAAAGCAAAAATTATTTTAAGCATGGCCTATTAACTATTAATTAGAAATATAGGCCGTCAAATTTTAATTTCAACATTCACTTCTTTAGCATAATCATATTTAAGATGAAGAGGCGATTTGTGTTTTATGATTGTTTAAGCATAGTCTATTTGTGATGAACAATATCAAATTCAAAGCAAAAACAACAAGTTCAACCACTTCATACATTCTCATTAAGCACAAAAAGAGAGCAATAATTATCAAAATGTTGATGCTACATGATTAGAGGCTTCATTACCCGTAAATTGAAGGGATTAGCCTCTCATTTGTCTTATCATATCAATACAAGTAGCATGCAACATGAAACATAAAAAAGAAGAGGAAAAAAGAGCAAAATGAAAAGAAAAGGTAAGTAAAAAGAAATAACACTAATCTACTTGCATGAAGAATGATGGGTAGGTAAGGTCCTCCATGATCATGACTTTAAATTATTTTCATCTTTATTCATTTGTATTCACTGTTGTGCATGTATATATCTTCTTGAAGCCACTTGTATATGAAGCTAAATTCCTGCAAAACAATATAGAATTTCCAATTAAATTTTCTCAAATTAATATATGCACAAAAATGACCATTTTGCCCCTATATAGAGATGACTATGTGACAATTTGAAAATAATTTGAATTTGGTTTAAACAAGTTAAAATACATGATATGATCATTTATTTAATTTAAATAGATTAAATATGTTGGTAAAAATATGTACATTTACGTGTACATCAAGGGACAACTGAGTAGGAGAGTCGGGATGTCGAAGACACAAGACTCTCTCTAAACATAGAATCGTGGCATCGTATCGAACTAATCAGTCCATACCCAATGTCATATCAAAACCAAGAGAAGGAACCACATGCAGATTTGCACAGAAAGAAAAGCCACAGATAAATATCTCAACTTCTTCGCAAAGCATACTAAGGGTTGTAGATCCCTCGATTGGAATCGCAATCCTCGATAAAGTAATCAAGTAAGAAACTCCAACTAAAAAGCATCAATGAGTTCCTTCGATACGAATGAATGTGACGCACCCGTATCGAAGAGCACTCTAATAGAACGACCATGGAACAATATAGAACCCTCAAGAACGTTAGGAGATATACCCCGAGACTGAGATGCACTACCAGAAGCCTTCGCCACATTCAGACTGCTAGAATGAGCATCCTTCTTCTTCCTAAGGAAAGTATAAATCATGTGTCCTTCTTGCTTGCAACAGAGACACTTGTGAGGATAAGGACACTCTCCAGCTAGATGGTCTCGAGAATCATAGTTGAAGCATGCTAAGACCTTGGCTAAAGGAGCTCTGACATGGGGATGAGCATTGGAACTGCCTTGGTTCTTCATCTTCTTAGGAGGAAAGGACTTGACCTCTGAAAAGGGAATTTCTTCTTCTATGGGTTCTTTCTAACTACAGCCTCGTCGCTACTATCCCTTTCCTTTTCGACGGCTTCGAGATGAAGCGCCGAATCTGTAAGCTCCTCGAACAAGAGCTTAAGCCGAAGCATGAGCAACCTTTTCAAATACTTCTTAAGTCCGGATACGAAATTAAGATTCTTCTTGTAGGGTATATTAATAAACTCAAGCCCATACTTGAAGAATGACTCAAAGGAGGATACGTAATCTGCCACTGATGACTTTCCCTACTTCAACTTGAAGAAGCGACGGGCAAGGAAAGCCTTCTCGGACTCTAGTATGAACTTAAGATCAAATTTGTCTCTAAAATGCTGCCATATGAGGTGGACTCATCCATCTTAGCTATAAGGAGCTCGTACCAGCCTAAAGCTCGTTCTTGTAGCATACTCGATGCCACAAGAACTCGATGATGATCGGATATCTCCATGTGAGTGAAGATGCGCTCGCAAGTACGAAGCCAAGCCTGAACCTCTAACTGTCTCGGAGCCTTTGAATGGCTTGCCTACAAGGTGGGTGAAGTTGCTGCACATGCACGCAAATGCGGATTTGCGCAGAGGAGAAGAGTGAGCTGGTTCAGAGGCTAAGTGCTCCTAAGCAGCTCAAGGATCTAGTCGGTCGACATATAAACTCCTTCGAGACAAGGACCACTGGACGGTCCCGCCTCCGAAGTGCGACCTCTTCCTCTTCCAGCTATAGCTGAAAGTTAAAATAAGATAGGATTATTCACAGGGTTGATATTAGCAATTCAAATGCAGTAATTAAGGAATACTACAGAATTAAAAGTTAACATTCCTAGACATCCTTTCTATCTACCCCCAAAGGAATTAAAAGTTAAGGACAAGATTGGGATTAATTACTATTAGGGATGATGTTTACACTTGTATTATACTTGATGTATGGTAATCGTGTATATTGTTCTGCGTTTATTACATTTTGTTCTGAATCCAAACTTTGATACCAAGCTGTGACGCCTCACCCCAAGATCCACATTAACAAAGAGAATTACTTAGTAATTATGTCTGCTAATACGGAGAATAGGGCTGGTTAAGAGCGACCATCATAGTCTAGCATTAGATAAGAGCTAAGTATGTCGGTATTTGTACTCAGTTTTTTTTCATTTCATCTTAAGTATTCAACATCCTTAATTCCTATCTAATACGCTACTATGTTGGCTACAAGATCGATTCAGAAATAAAATATAATAACTACAACAATCACAAATCACAGAACAGCAAACAGATAATATACATATACATACATCAAATGTAATACAACCATTCACAAGTGGTATTCAACCACAATATGTACATCTATGCAGCTAATGTCCTGCTATTACCCCGCTACAACTCTGCTAGATCTCATAGCATATTTCTACAACTATGATTTTTCCATATAGCCCCAAATAAAGCCTTTCCGCTTTAAGCCCCGTTATTTCCGCTATATCCCGTTATTTCCGCTATATTCCATTATATCTTCTTCAAAAGAAATGAATTGAAAATTGCCATTCATACATTAAAAAATTATGAAATTAATTTATTTAATATAATTTTTAATATATTTTTAGAAATGAAAATACTCTAATATTCTACTAAATTCAATTACGTTATATAATAGTTTTACGTTTATTTACAGTATATTCGAACATGTTTTTATTTAATATTATTTATGTATTAATTATAATTCAATTGAATGTTAATTTTTCATTTAATTACCATTTATACATTTATAAAAACATTATGTACGAGTTTTATATGTTATTTTAGAGTCATCCGCTATATCATGTTATATCCTCGCTGTATCTCCGCTATGACTTTTTGCGCCTCCGCCGCATTCAATTTGCTGAGCGCTTTAACTGCACAAATGTACATACATCTCCATAAAAGAATATATATATATATATATATACACACAACATATAGTTCTCAACCAAAAAGATCACTACATAAAAAACATACCATATCCAAAGTCGACAGTGGAGTCCAAAAGGTAAAGCAAGCAAGAGTCCAACTACCCAACCTGCAACTCGGTCTGACCCGAGTAATAAATACACGGGTCAGGCAAGCTAGAACTTGATATTAGTAAAAGATAAGAGGATTATAAGTGCATAAGGGAATTCTTTAACTATAAAGGAAAGGTACAAATATAGTTCAATTACCATGTCATGTTGAAGATTCACAAAGGGTTGTCGTATGAATAGGTTTAGTTTATCATAAAAGATTTATACTCAAGGTCATTCAACTCAAATGCAAGGAAGCATACAAAAAGTCATAAGGGAAACTCATCAAAATTTCTAAAACTCGAATCTCATGGAACTCTCAATAGGAGTTCAAAACTCATAAAGATGAAATCACCATATATAACATCTTATGTAGCACTAGGCTATCGATGCAACAAAGACATCTCCAAAATGGTGAAATAACAATAAAACTCAGAAAACTCCGATTGGCCGGATCTCCGAATGCAATGCCAAAGCAATACTGCACGTACTAAACTCTTGTCCAATGCTATTTATAAATTTGGTACCTATCTCGTGGACCCGAAGGTCATACTCATGGTGACCGAAGTCACATAACTCGTGGTGACCAGAGTCACATAACTCATGGTGACCGAAGTCACATTACTCGTGGTGACCGAAGTCACATAACTCAGACGACTCGAAGGTCTATTGCACTGGCATACATGTGGATGTGTCACAAACTCTCGGAAAGAAACTCAAAAAGTGTTAACGTGCGTCCCATACCACACGCTCGCACTAAACGGTTAACTAACCGATAATTAACTCCACATCATAAAAAAAAATCATAGAATCTCAAAAATCTCACATATCTTGCCTCAAATCATCGATAAGTGCAAATAAATCACATGGTGGTTCTCGTAAACCATAATTCCCAAAAAGGGAAATCTCATCTCAAGACTCGCCTCGTTTCATCGGCGAGCAAAACACCATACATAAGTGGTTTTGATCAATTATTACTCCGATAATAAGAGATCTCGAACCTCTCAACTCGCTAAATTTTGGCTAACCCAGATAATTCCTATAATAGGAGTTATAAATCCCGATTATCAACTCAAAACAATATATTCAAGAGGTTTCGATCGTAATAGTCCGGAATTAACCGAAAAAGTAAACTTACGTGTCTCATATCACGTGTTTTACTAAATCATTTAATTATCTTTCTCATACGTCCAAAAACTGTAAAAATAATTTATATTATTTTGAAAATAATTTACCAGAGAAAAAGGATTTTAAAATAATTTTCAGAAATCATTTTGAAGGCATTTATTTGAAAATTCCCCTTATTATAGGAAATATATATATTTAAAATACTTTGAAATAATTTAAAAATAATTTAAAAATGATATGAAAATATTTAATTATAATGATTTCAAAAACTAAATTGGTTAGAAATTTTTTCAAAATTTATTTGGAAGAAATAGTGCTTGAAATTGAAGAAAAATGAAGAAATTACTCCAAATCGATATTTGAATTCAATTCGAATTTAAATCAAATTTTAAATTTCAAATTCCTCCTAATCATTACTAATCCATTGATGGATATCATAGCCCATAATCTCATCAAAATCATCTCAAAATTTGCATCAAAACAAGTAACAAAAACCATCGCAATTCAAAGGCAATGCTAAGAAACAAGCTACAAAAGATATAGGAACATAACGACCACAACTTCACGTACTGGACCAACTAGGGGGTCGACCCAGCCTAATGGCTAGGTCAACCACGGGTCGACCCAGGTCGACATCAAGATCGACCCAGGCTATGGACATTTTTCTTGGGTGTTTTTCTGCCTCTTACTTAACTTTCAACAACAAATTAGCATAGCAAGCGATCAAGTTTTGTAGCGAAAATTGATATACATAGAGTTTAATAACTAAACTACAATCCTAAAAAGATCCGACGGCAATTTGAATGAAAATCAAAGACATATTGGTGCTCAAAGCAGCAACCAGAAACAAGAAGTTTATATAACAAAGAACAGAGAGTTTTATATTTACAGTAAGCAATTCTATGAACGTTTTATACAGCATTCAACCTTTCTAGCTAGCATTTGTGAGTACTAAACTCACCTTAGAAAAATGGCAAGATTTTTGAATGATTTCAGTTGGAATATGGAAGCTTATGTAGAGAGACAACCTTCAGTAACCTGTATAAGCTTAGACAGAAGCATGCAGAAGAAAATAGAAAAAGTTACATACAAACTCTCTTCAAATTCAAGATTATTGATGACATCTAGCTAGTATTGGATGTGATTACCTTTTCTATTCTTAATTTAGATGAATATATTCTTGAATTAGCAGCAAATTTGGGCAGAAAGATTTTAGTTGAGAGTAGCCATTGTTTTTCTTTTTGTTCTTTACTGTATGTTTTTGTTTCAGAAAGGAGAACAAAATACATACACCACTATTCTTCACACCAGAAACCTCTATAGATTAGGCTAATGGATCAAATTTCTACCCAAATAAGCCTAAAAGTGCAAATACTTAAAGAAAATACAAAACTATGTATGCATTTTCTCGTATTTTAACATTATATTCACATTTTCAACAATCAAATGCCAAATAAAATGTATACATCCAATTGTATTGAAATAAAATTGTTATTATAACAAATAAAATTTATTTTAATTATAAAAAGATAATTTTAACAATAAAACCCTATTTACACAATATTTTGCAGTTTACACTATTTTAGTGTAAAAACGCCTTTTTTAATGCATAACTTGTTCAAAAAAAATTTCTTTGCCAAATATATTACAATAAACCATTTTAATTTTATTAAATTTTCAAAATATTATTTTCGAACAATATTTTATCTTTTATTTTGATAAAATACACATTTTCTTCTTTTTTTTGGCAAGGCTAGCCGATTTTATAGTGGACCGTCCACTTTTTATTACGAACGTAATAAAAATTTGAAGTACAAGAGTAAGGTAAAAGCACCTTAACTACTAAGAAAAGGAAAAAGTACAGCACGTGAGTGTGATAGACATATCACAACTACTATATGAAAATCGAAAACTACTACTCCTCCGAAGAGGTAGCATCACCATCATCCACAAAATCCTGGGAAGACACCAAAGGGACATTCCCCAACAGTCCGGCAAAGGGGTGGAAATGGGAAACAAGACAAGGATCATAAGCCACAGAATCAGAAGAGTACAAAAAGGTACGATCCCAGCTTGTATCAGCAAGCAAGATAGAATTCGACCTCGTAAAAAAACAGTCCAAATCAAGAGCCAATGAGTCACTAGACGGTCTATAATAAAGGCATCTAAGGTCTAGATGATCATCAGCTCCAAGGGGTTAAATCTCATGTCAAAAATGTGATAAACCCAACATCTCTCAGCATCATCCCAAAAAATAAAGGGACAAGGTGAACCAGGAACAAGGGCATCAACAGGAATTGCAGAAACATCACCAGCAACCAACAAAGCAGAAAGGGAGGCGGGTCTTGCAGAAGACGCAGGAGGCGGACCCGATTCAGACAAAGGAACTGCCAGAGGAGGGTCAATAGGAGAGACAGAGGAAGAAACCTTAGGTACCCATTTCCTGAGCGGGGGGCGAGGCAATGGGATCTTAGGAGCAGCAGCAGCAGAGACAACGGAATGCTTGCAGGAAATTGCCAGGTGGCCAAAGGAGTGACAGGAGGAACATATATTTGGAACCCAACCGTAGCGAACACGAACCTTGACAACATGCCATACAGCAAGCTGAACAGAAATAGAAGAAGGCAGCTGCCGATCAGGGGAAATCTCAATCAGGGCCTTAATATACACCAATTTTTCACGTGCAACTGTATTTGAATCAAAACATTTCAATTTTCCAACGTTACAAGCTAGCCAGTTCAAACCAAGCAAAGGTTAAAGAGCAGAGATAATTTGCGAAAAATAGGCCCAAACAGGAATAGAAAAAACTTGCTCTCGTGCACTAGCCACAGTAGGGGACCAAGGAGTAATAATAAAGGGATGCCCATCATAAAAAGAAGGCTCTGCCTCTAGCACAAGACAGCGTTCCTCGGGGGAGGAAAACTTAAGGAAATACAAGGAGTCAACCAGCTTAACACGTAAATTACCACGAAACTTCCAGGACCTACGACAAACAGAAGCTGCATCGAGGAGGCGGTGATTAGGATCCAAAAAGAAACCAACTAAATAATCTGACCAAAAATCCAAACTGGCTTGCAACACAATAGGAGGAGGGATCATCATTCCATTTTCTTCAACAATATCAAACTCAATCGGCTTATAGTCACCCGCATTACGGGGAAGGGAGGTGAAAAGAGAGGACCAGGATTTGGTGCCAGCAAATGAAGTGGCAGCAGGGTTATGAAGTGGTGATCCAAGATGCACCGCCTCATGGGACAAACCAACCGAAGCCATACAGGCCGAACATTTAGAACATGATATACTGGGCTGGGGATTACATTTAACACAGGCATTTTCACAAGCACCATCAGAACGACAAATAACACAAGACGAAACAGCAGAATCATTGCGCAAAGCACTACCAATAAGACCATGCTTCAATCCAGAACCATCAGAAACAGCTCGTACTTCACACGTATCATTCACCTTCAATTTAGTACAAGTATTGCCTAAAACACAATTCAAATTACCAGATATACCCGTATCTGCTAGGCACGCAACATCAGTTAGAGGCACCATACCGAAAGCCGTAAAAGGCGAAGCACCAACCTCAGAACGTGATACAGCAGCAGGTTCCAAATTCGAAACCACAGGAACTGAAAAGGAGCTTGCGGCAGGAGCAAGGGGAGAATGATTAGAAGCTGGCAAAGGAGGAAAGTTAGAGTCAGAGTGGAGAGGAGGCAATGGAAGCTTCGCAGTCGGCATGACACTGAAAATCCGACCAGATCTGGTCGACGAACGGGAGGGGGATGGAGCGGAGAGCAGAGGGAAAAGGGAAGGAGAAACAGGCATACGACGGGAAGGAGAAGGGAGGAGGGCGCGGGGGGGGGGGGGGTGGGAGGAGAGCAACCCAGAATCAGGAAGAAGAGATGCAAAAAGGACGAAAAGTTGTCGCACAGGTCGCCATTGTTGTAGTTTCAATGAATAGAATAAATTGTCGCACGGGTCGCCATTGTTATAGTTTCTTCTTTTAAATTCAATAAAAGGTTAATGTTGGAAATAATGACCAATATTACCACATTGACTCAATTAAAACACAATAAATGATTATTTTTACCCCAATTCCTCAAAGTAAAGCTTTTAAAATTTTATTTTTATCAGTTTATGTTTATTTCAACAATTAAATGTTGAAATACATCACTTATCTAATTTATTAACTCAAAGTAAATAAAAACTCAATATTTATACTCAATTCACATTGTTTATTTGAAATAAACAATTTAAACCAAATTTATTTTCTCCATTTCATTTTATTCGCAATATTAAACTATAACTACCGTCATAATTTAATATTTCAGATAATCACCAATACCAGTGTTGTTACAATGTTATATTTATGTCGTTTTAATTCTGCTGCATAAATTTTTTATGTCGGGTGTCTTTATATGTTGGGCATGACATGACTGACTGTGTTGTATGATATTTCTAACCCTATGCGGGAACTACTTTGGGAAATAAATTTGTTAAAGTTAATCTGTAGTGATGATTAGTTATATCTATTATGTTTACTTAAGGCTATTAATATAATTGATCTCATCTCTGTCATCAAAAGATAATTTCAAAAATGCCTGTAGCACACTGGAGTTTGATTTTGGGTTTCAAGCGAGGGATGTTGTAGTGAGCCTTAAGACTAGTTTCGCAATATATCGTGCGTTTTAGTAACCCTAAGTATTACCTTCGGTTGTCTGTAACGACCCGAAAATTTCGATCCCGAAATTTCCAGATAGTTAGTGGAAAGAAGACAGAGAAAGAAGAAAGAGATAGAAGAAGAACAGAAAAGAAACACACAATCTCACATTCGCAGCGAATAAAATATAATATCACATAAATAATAGTTTTACAAGAAGAACTGTATCAGTACATTTACATTTTATATACCAGAGTTACAACATTTACACAACATAGGACAGTTCTAAATAAATATGTCCTAGATATATAACTATATATCACAGCGGGTACGCTCCATACGTTCCAGCCATCCAGCTCTCCTCCTGAACTCCAGAACGTCCTTACCTGAAAATCTGTAATACTCGGTCTGACCCGAGCATTACAACCAAATGTAACGACCCAGAAATTTCCATCCCGAAATTTCCATGTAGTTAAGAAAAGAAGAATAGAGAAAGAAGAAGAAGACAGAACAAGTCATAGAAACCTCATATTCGCAGCGGATCAAATATAATATCAAATAAAATAGCAGTTATACAAAGAAAACTATATCTGTTAATTTACATTTAAATACATCAGAGTTACACATGTACATAAACATTGGACAAACAATCATGTCCAGATACTACAATATCACAGTGGATACTCTCTATACGTCCCTGCCATCCAGCTTGCCTCCTGAGCTCTAGAACGTTCTTACATGAAAATCTGTAATACTCGGCCTGACCCGAGCAGCGGATCAAAATATAATATCACATAGTAACAGTTTACAAAAGTACTGTATTAGTACATCTATATTTTTATATATCAGAGTTACAACATTTACACAATACAAGATAGTTCTAAATCAACATGTTCTAGATATACAACCATATATCATAGCGGGTACGCTCCATACGTTCCAGCCATCCAGCTCGCCTCCTGGGTTCCAGAACGTCCTTACCTGAAAATCTGTAATACTCGGTCTGGATATTTCTATGGTTGAAATTTTGTTTATGGAAGTAATTTGGATTAAATTCCTATGTAATTAATCAGGGGATTAATTGAGATAATTAATTTAGGGTAATTAATCTGGGATTAAGGATTAATTAATTGATTAAGCGAGTAAATCAAGGATGAGATTAATTAATTAAGGTTAGTATTTAATTAATGATTGTATAAGCAAGATCAAATCAATTTCAAAGTTTCGGACCGAGTATTATAGATTTTCAGGTAAGGATGTTCTGGAGCTCAGGAGACGAGCTGGATGGCAGAAACGTATGGAGAGTTCCATTGTGATATTGTATATATCTGAGACATGTTAAATTGTATCTGTCCAAATGTTGTATAAAATTGTTGTAACTCTGATATATTGATGTAAATTGATAGATACAGTTTCTTTGGTATAACTATTGATGATATTATATTTTATCCGCTGCGAATGTGAGTTAGTGTGTTTCTTTTCTGTTCTTCTTCTATCTCTTTCTTATTTTCTCTAACTATCTGGAATTTTCGGGATCGAAATTTCTGGGTCGTTACATTTGGTATCGAAAGCTAATAGATCTCGGTATAGACTCTGTATCATAAGTTAATAGGCCTTTGCATTTACCCTATCCGAAAGTCAGTGTGTCTTAGAAAACTAATCACTACCTTTGGGTTTCATGTTAGGGAAGCCTTTTTTTTACACACGCTCGTTATGAACACCTTCGACAACCTGCCTCCACAATTGCCATTGTCTGGCCACCTCATCTGCAACCTTTGACCATCACCTTCGGCTTTATATTTGATTAATTCAACTATATCGAACCTTTTCTTTAGTTTTTCTTGGTTCATCAAACATATACCTTTGGCATTACTCCTTTCGGTGCACGTAATAAAGGCCACACCTCTCTTTCCACATGTTGGCTCCCTATTTGTCCTGCCTCACACTTTTTTAGTTGGCAATAATACTATTACCTACTTTGTAGCACCTAATTTGGATCATGTTTCTTATCCTTTTATATGATATTTTATTACAATGAAATACCTTTCAGTATTAATATCTGGGTTTCAATTATCGTATTTTAACTTTAGAAATACTTGTTTCAACAATTGAATTTACTTATAAAATTTTACTCAATCCCCAAAATTTCGCAATTATATTTCCTTATTTAAGCCATTTTCCCTTGTTTATTTCATATATAAATCCTTCAAAAATCCATTACTAACTATTTCAAAGATGGAACATTCTTAAAATAAAGCCGATTTCTAAAAATACACGTAAAACATTGCATTAAATTTTCGGATTGTTTAGAAAACATTATAGTAGGGATTCATAGACATAATTCATCTAGTAAAGACTATTCAATCCAAAATATTCGTTAAAATGCTTTTCGATCATATATGTGTGTATGTACACCATACATGAACTCTAACACATTACTCATAACTATATTCAATCGTGATAAAAATGGTAAACATGAGAATGATATTACTCATCTAAACCTTTGATTAGCTTTGATCTTTAAGTGCTTTAAGTTATCCTTATCTTGTTCATCTTTTTCTTCCTCTTTTCTAAGCAATAATGGACAACCACGGTTGGTGGAGTTTTGTTGTTTTCTTAAAATGAAGAGAGAATGGATGAAGGAATGAATGAATGGGAAGGATATGTTAAGCGGGGGTGCATGTGCATATGTATGTATACTAATGATTCAGGTTTGGAAAAATCCTTCCTTGCCTGATCTTTTTGTCAACTTATTTCCCGTAATATGGAATCTTATCCATTCAATCTTTCCTCGCCTAATTATTATTAATTTATTTCCCTTAATATGAGAACTTCTTCATCCAAATATTTAAATTTATTCCCTCATGCATATATGATCGAATTTAATAAATTTATTCTTGTTACCATTATTCTGTTTAACTAATCGTATTTAAATTTCATGCACTTAACTAATCAGTCTTTCTTATGTAATTATTTTAGTTAAATAACCTTAATTATCATTTGATGATTTCTTATTATTAATTTAATTCCATCTCGTGACACTCTAAATAAACGTTCCTTAAATATTTACTTTGCTTAATTCACACGTTTTCCACATTTAATTCTATAATTAAATCAAATTAACCTTTATTCTCATAACCAGTTCTTTAATTGATTATTCATTAATTTATGGGATGTTATAAATACATTGGATACCATAGTATGTATTTCGATGGAGCAATATACCCATATTGATAATAGTTGACTAATATTTTTTTATGTGCTAATTTGTTGGATGCAAGAGTAGGCGAGGTATGAATTTTCATACCATACTGCTCTTACTTACGATATATTGACTTTATATCCATTTTTTAAGCTTATAGATAACTCATAACAGATTATTGTTTGAAGTTTACTTGCATTGCTTCTTATATTCTCAAGCACTCTTAGATGAGTAGATTGAGCTACGGTATGGTGATACAACATGGAGATGCACAGTGGATGAGCCAGAGGCTTATGCATATATATATATATATATATATATATATATATATATATATATATATACATATAATTTTATGGAGATAGTGCCACTTACTAAGCCGCGTGGTGCTATGGAGTTGTCGGTGCTTCATTGTACAAAGAGACTGTTTATATTATGTAGTTTATAATGCATCAAGATGTATAAACTCATATATTATATATCCAAGAACTTTATGAACCATGTTTCGGGTTCATTTGATTATCTACTGTCTCACATGTTCTGTATCTACATCTAATATCATATTCTGTCTATGCATTGTAAGATATACGATAGATATTACGATCGATTTTTTACCCTTGATGATTTCCTCAATCGATGGGGTACCATTGCATCACACTACTTTGCTATATATTGGTGGTATTTAGGTAGTGGAGGTGAAGGGAGATCGCACGCTATTTCCTTTGTATTTAATTTATTAGAACATTTCTCTCTTGATTTTATTGAATGAGAGTGATTTTATTCTTAATACTTTAGTGCCGTAGGGATTATTATGTAAAATATATTAGATAATACTCTTGGTAAAATATGATGTAACAGTGCACGATCCATAGCTTCACCAAAAATTTGCTTGGTCATTGACTATTTGATCCATGTGTCCTCTAAAGAATGATTGCTATCATAGTCCCAGAACCATTTTCAACATCGATGTGCCAAAATCAATTGTTTTGTTGGATACATGTTGATTGACCCCGTGGATCGAAAATGATCGACGATGATTTACATATTTAGCTATTTTTTCCCTTGTTCTTTCATCGTTCCGTATTTGCTATCTCAACGTAAACACCCATGAATTCCAAGTGTAATGATCCAGAATTTTGGTCATCTGATTTTAAATGCTTAATTTAATTTTAAAGGTTGAAATGGAAATATTAATTGATTTTGAATATGTAAATTTTGGTTTAATTAGCGAAATGGTTTAAAATTTCAAATATAGCGAATAAATTGATTTGGTGAATAGTAATTTAATATTTGAAATTGGATAAATAGGTGAATCTGGAGTTAAATGTGAATGGAAATGATTTCTAAAGTTGATTTAAAGCTCTATTTGAATTAGAGTGATGGTAGTAGACTTTTGAATTAGTCGATAAAGTAAAACTGAAAATTTATATATTAATTTAATGGTGAAATTTAATATATATATATATATATATATATATTGTAATAGTGTAAATAATGGAATTTTGATTTAATATGAATCAAAGTGATTTCTAACATGGATAGAAATTCTATGTGATTTATAAAGGAGTTAGTAAGTTGTTAAAATTGAAAATTTCAAGCAATTTTGTTGATTTTGAAAATCGCTCGATTTAATCGACACATTAAAATAGCCTTGCGGGGCACAGTCTAGAAATTCGATGAAATCAGTTCCATTAGATCCGTAATAGTTTATTATTATCGAATTTCAAAATTCGTAGCGTTTGGAGTTACCGTTTGGTCGTGCGGGATAGAAATGCGTTGAGTTTAATATCAAAAATTTAATATTTTAATTCGATTCAAAAGGCTATCTTTCACATATGATCGAATTAGGCCTCAAAACATGTTCCAGCGTGTTCAAAATAGGGGTAAAACATTATAAACGCCAGACGACATGCTTCATTTGGAGTTTGTCTAGAAAAGCACGTTAATTGGGAAAATAATAATAAAATATTGTATATGTGTGTGTGTGTGTGTGTGTGTATGCTAGAAACAGTAACCTTAGCCATTTTCTTTTCACGCACCCGCCACCCTATTTCATTGGTCGAAAACATGCTTGACTTTATCTCCTTTGATCTCTCCATCAACGCGAAATTAGCCAACGAGTTCTAAAGCAAAGTTATTGAGTACATCGACATCTTCACATCCAACGGTGGATCTGAGTTACAACGACCCAAGGAAGCGGTAAATCGATGGTGAAGGCCAACCATTCGTGCACGTTTTCCTAGGGATAGGGAGGGCAGATTTCGACAATACTCTAACCAAAGGTGTGTGGTGGCTAGGGCTACGCGGTAGCTCTATTAGATCGACTTCCAACAACTTGTGGTGGGTGTCGTGATGGATTATACGAAAGGGCAAGTGGGTTTGAACATGTATCTCGACCAGGGTACAGACGCATTCGAGAAGATGAAGTTGCAGCCAAGATTTGCTGATCTAAGAATGTATGATCACGGTCAAGTGAAGGTTTAAAAAAAAGGAAAGAAAATTATTTATGTAAATTATATTCAAATATTTAAAACTTTATATCTTTGTCATACGAGATCGGAATCGGACGAAACAAGTGACGACGGAATCGTGGCAACGAGCATTATGTGCTGGAATAGATTTGGAGACGATTGGAGCTAGCCAAAATTTTATGTTAAATCGAACGCGTATGATTTAATTTAAAATTGGAATGTTTGGCAAATTTAAAACTCAAGATGAGTAAATTTCACTCATTCGGATGGTTGGCGTTAATTTTAAACAGTTAAAATTAATTATAGGTTGATTGGATGATTTGATAAATTTTATTATCAGTTGGATGTCATAATATATATATATAGTAGTATGTATTAGTAGTTGGATATATTTTCCGCCGATTAGAGCAGATGAGACCCTATGTGCCTCGCATAATAGCGGATGATCTTATATACCACGATATTCCACTTCGAAGCGGGATCGTTATTTTTATGTTGTATTAACATTTGTGGATGTAGGAAACAGGTTGGAGAGATCCAATTGGAATCCTCAAAAACATTGAATTTAACTTCACAAATAGTGATATATGTTTTGTTGAATAATCTGTGATAGATTATTGTATGACTTTAATTGATTGGATGCCATGGCAGTTTTGGCCTAAATTCCAATAATATATGGTTTGAATTAGAAAAGAATATTAAAAAAGATTTTTCAAGTAACATATTTATATAGAGTTTTGGATTAATTAATTGGATAAAATATATGTTTTTGAAATTGTACTTAACTATTTTCGGATATTTTAAATATGGATTTTGGAATAATGTATATAAAGGATTCCAAATAATAATTCTTAAGTGATATTTGTTTAAATAGAAAAGGTTTTAAAATTCGAGATTTTAAATAGATTGGAGGATAAAAATGGAATTTAGGGGTAAGTATAAAATTTGTTATACTGGATCTTAAATAAGATTTTTAACTTATGAAATGGAAGTAAAATCGAGTTGGTTGGTTTTGGAATATAATTGGATTATTTAAAAAATTGATGTATAAATGGATATTTATTCAGGAGTCGGTCTACAAATCAATTTAAGTGAATGAGAAACCGCTATAAATAGGAAATGAAACTGTGTGATTTATAAACAATGTTTATAAATAAAATAAATGATTATCATTTGATAAATTGGAGTTATAATTTCACGGTAAGAATTTATAATGAGATGAGTAAATCGGTTGAAAAGAAGGATAGATTTTCTTCTTCTTTGGAAATGTGAAAAAGAGGATTTGCGAAATTGGAACGTAAATCAATCGGTGTTAAAATCGAGAGGGATTTATAAATGTTAGACTGGCTATATTGGAATTGAAAATGATTGTTTGCACAAAAAATGGACAAACACCTCAAAGTCGTATGATTTAGTTGATTTTATGTTGTTCTTAGTAATTTGAGTGAGTTATGCAAATAAGTAAAAAACAGGGGCTAAATTGTAAAAAGACACGCAGATTTATAGTGGTTCGGCCAGAACGTGCCTACGTCCACTTCATATGTTATTCTCTCTTTTCTTTCAGATTACAAGTACAAAGCTTTGTATACAAGTATATGAAAGTTGTTTGAAAGTTCCTTCCGTGCTTGAGCTCTCAAACTTGTCCGCCATTGTTGTACCCCTGTCCCTCTATTTATAGAGTGAGGCTGTGGGCAGGGGTCTTGGATGTATATAGCTGCTGATGGGTCTGGGCTGAAGCAATCTGGTCTGGCATATCTGGTTCGGCGAAGCTTGGTTCGGCCGTGGCTGAGTGGAGTTTGATTCGGTTGTGAGCGAAGTGGCCTTGGTTCGGTGATGTATGGAGGGGGTTGGTTCGGCATGGGTTGATGTGGCCTTGGACCGGTGAAGCTTGGTCCGGTGGTATGAGGCTTTGGTTCGGTGTTGAGTTGGCTCGGTGGTGAGTGTTGGTTCGGCAGGAGGTTGGCTCGGTGGTGAGTGGTTGGTCCGGTGGCATGTGAAGTAGGTTGGTTTGGTGGTGGCCCGTGCACCGGATGAGCTTGGGTACCGGATGAAATGGAACGAATGGAGTGGGCAAACCCAGATGGAACCGATGCTTCTTGGTCTCGAGATCTCCTGGGTGAGAATTCATCCAACATTTGCCCCCCAAAGTGGGGCATATGCCTGTATATGTCGCGCTTTGTTTTAGATTATTCAGCCTAGGTACTTTCATTCGGCCCCAAGTGTCGAATCTGTTGGTCCGGTCGTATCTATGATCGCCTATAAGTAGGGGCCTAGGGCCTTCGTTCAACCTCCATCATACGAGACAGCCGAACCACATAAGTGCCGAATCATTTTTAGTGCCGAATCGTCTTAGTGCCGAATCAACTTAGAGCCGAATCGTCTTAGTGCCTAATCAACTTGGAGCCGAATCAGGTGCGTTCTTTTCGCCGAATGAGGTTTGAAAATCTATTATCGAGTAGATCTTATGCCGAATGAACACTTGTATTGGGGATGCCGAATGCGATATGCCGAATGAACCGTTGTGTTGGGAATGCCGAATGTGATATGCCGAATGGACCGTTGTGTTGGGAATGCCGAATGTGATATGCCGAATGAACCGTTGTGTTGGGAATCATGAGTGAAATCCCGGTCTTACATACACTTGCTTGCTTATATTTCCATACTCCTTGTTCTAACAACATGTCTTTTGCTTTTGTGTATGCAGATAAAATGTCTCAAAAAGTGGAAACCCGATCCGATAAACGGAAGTCCAAGGACAGAGCAGAGTCCTCCATAGTGCCCCCAGTTCGGGCCGAACGTCCTGGCCCTGCTCTGAGATCGCTAGTAGATGGGTACGGCCCCCAGGAGCTCTTGAATTCCCCGCCCGATTGTTTTCCTAGCTCCCTCAGGGAGGAGCAGCTTGATGTCATCTCTCGTTCCTTCGGGATTGACAGGGCTCGCATGCTGTTGCGGGGAGAGGGGGTTATGCCATATGACCCTCCTGAAGGATATTTTGCTTACAGCAGATACCACTGTATGTGTGGGGCCATTCCTCCGATCAATGCATGGATAGTCAGCTTCATTACCTATCTGAAGGTGGCCCCTCTCCAGCTCCAGCCCAATTCCTACGCTATCCTGGTGTGCTTATTTGTTATCTTCCAGAGGAGGTATGGGCGCCCCCCTTCTAACCGGAAAATCCGATACTTGTATAATCTGAGAGGCTACAAGAAGGGGTCTCCGTATGTTAGTTTAGAAGCGGCCGTGCCCTTCAAACCGGTCTTGGACTTATACTCAAAGTTCACCATGTTTAAGAAAGAATGGTTTTTTATCAAGGACGATTCTGTCTCCTTCCGCCTCTTCACTTCTGGCTGTAAGTTGAACTTTATTTACAATTTCCTTGTTCCGACTGCAGTGCTTCTTCTGATATGCTTTTACTTCTTGCTAGCGACAGGTGGCTTTGCAGTCGTAGAGAGCGATTCCCTGGTCCAGATGGCTGCGGAAATAAAGGCCATTTCGGGACGGGACATGTCAGCTTCTTTCCTGATCAGGAATGCTACTCTCCTGGAGCACAACTTGATCCTGCCACACCAGTCCGTGGTTAAGCAGAGAGACACGGCTGAGGAGAAGGCTGCCAAAGCCAAGGAAGGGGCCACGGTGAAGAGTGGCAAGAGGGAACCTTTTACAAAGCCTCCCGTTGTTGGAGGTAAGAAACTTAAGAAGTCTGATGGTCCCTCTCCTAGCACTTGCCCAATTGCTCCGGGAGAGGAAGATGTGGAGGAAGATAGAGGTGAGGATGAAGGAGGAGATGGACAGAGCGGTAGTGGCGTTGGTGCCTTAACCTCCGGGCAAGCGGGAGAGATTCATGAGTGGACGGACGATGCTTTCCGTCAAGCTTTTGGGGAGTCGGAGGAAGGATCGGTTTTGGTTGAGAAGGCAAAGGAGGTTGACAAGGTAGGGGCTGGCGCTAATCCATTCTCTAAGAGTTCTTCAGCTAGGGCGATTCCAGCGATTCAAGGTGATCTTTTGACTTCTGCAGACTCCATTTATGATAGGGACTTAGGAATATTTTATGGTTCGCTTCCGTCTTGAAATGAGATTCAGGACTTATTGCAGTATCCTACTCCTCCGCAGGGTTTGTATAATAGATGTGCCTTCTCACTCTTTTTATCTTAACATATTTCCTGAATTGTGGATCATTGTATGTTCGTAACACTTGGTTTTTATTCCAGGAGCGGGTAAGGCGGCCAAATCATCAGATATCCGGCACCGCCTTGAACAGTATAAGTTACTCAAAGCTTCTGCCAAACCAAAGCCTCCAACTGGCCGTCCTAGGGATGTAGTTAGATATCGCCCCCTTCTTGGAGTTATTGAGGAAGATATGCAAAAGAGGAAGAGGGGCCGATCTTCGTTTGATTCACCACCTGGTCCTCAGCCTCCTACTCAGCCTTCCTGAGATACCACGGAGGAGACCACGGAGTTTGTCCCCTCTCCGCATCCTTCCGAGAATCCTACCGTTATCCGCATAAAACGTCCCGACGTGCCTTGCAATCCCTTTGCCGGCCACCCGGATTTGGACCCAAGCTCTCAGGATATTTTATTTGACGAGGCCACGGGCGAGCATCTTCTCCCCCTAATCCCATGGTTCGGGTTCTTGATGAGGCTAAGTCCCTAGATCTGGATCTGTTGACTACTCGGATAGCTGCTATGGGGGACGAAGCCAAGGCCAACATCGACCGGGTCGCGGAGGAGGTCAAGAAGTTAATGGAACATCACGCCCTATTAGCCAAGGCCGGGGAGGAGATAGGGAGTGCCAATATAAGATTGCGGTTAGTGGTTGCTGATCAGGCCAAACAACTTGACGACCAGGCTATTTAGATTTCGCAGCATGAAGCCGACTCTCAACGACTGAAGAAGGCCATGGAAGAGGCTAGCAGAGCTGAGTTGCGGAAAATGGAGGCCGCTTGCAAGAAACGCATTGACATGGCCATTACTACGGTTGATGAGGTTAGGAGGGCGGATCTCGAGCAGGTTGAAGAGATATCTGGGAGGCTTGAAGCTGCAGAACTTGCTCAAGCCAAGTTGAAAGAAGAGATGGAGGAGATGAGGAGATCTCTCCAGGCTGAGTGCTCGAGATACCGGCGGGAGAGGGATGCTGCTGCCACTAAGTTATAGATTTCCGAGGCCCGGGTGAAGAGGTTTGAAGAGGATGAGGGGATGATGGACGATATGCTGCAGGACATGTACTTCCGCACTTGGAAGGAGGGCAGCTTATCCTGGATGGATGACTATCCCTGGGTTATGGCCAAGGTATATCTTCGGGCTTTAGAGGAGGCCAGGGTTGATGCGGGTAAGGAAGGTGGAGCGGCCTTTAGTCTGGATGTAGTCACCGCTCAGTTTTCGAAGGAGGAGCAGGCGGCGATGAAGGAGGGGATGCGGCTGCTTGCTGCGGAGGAAGCGGGTGTGCAATTGGAGGACGAGGATCAAGCGGCGGGCGCTGTTGAGTCTCTCTTCTCTTTCTCTTTTCTTTTTAGATTTTCATAACTTGATCGTTTACTGTTTGTTTAATGAATTCCTCTTCTGAATTGGACAGGTGGGACTTCCGATCAACATGCTGGGAGCTCCGACCCTGCGGCTAAGTAGGCTTGGAGAGTTGGTAGGATGAGGGCGAAGCGTGGACGCAGCTGGTTCCTTGTCCGGATTCGGCCACCTTTTTGATTTCCTTTTATCGCTGTTTATGTTAGTCCAAAACATTGATGTGACTGTAATAATATTGTTTATGGTGAATGACTTTATGTAATTTCATAACATAAGCTGATTCTTTTATGTTGGAATGTTATCGCTATTTTGTTGTGCTGTGTAAGTGATGTAACTATGCATGTTACTAGTGACTTGACTGTGCCCGATGCCAAGTTTTTTGCTTAAAGTATAATTTTCTCATTTTGCAACGTAAATGTGATGCGTGAATATGAACTGCAGCTATGCATTAATGTATAAAAGTAGAAGGTACCGCCCTACATGTTTCGGCTGTGGACGGCAACTTCGTGCGCCCTGTAAGACTAAGCACGGAATGCTGTTGAGTGTCTCGTCATCCGATTGTAAGTTTCTGTTTCCATTAGCGAGCGTTCCCTATTTCATGTCCTGTACTTTCAAGCACCGTTACGGAGAATAGGAGGAGAAAGGTTTTAAATGAAATTGAAATATAGGAAAAGTAAAACTTCCAGTCACGGAAGGCCGTCGATGTGCTTAAGTTCGTGGCAAACGGGTTTTGTAGTCACTTTCCCTAGCTGTTGGAGACATTTGTCACCCATCTTACGCCTCTGCGGGGAGTTTTCTTTTTTACCACAGCCGCACTTAAGACACATCGGAGCCGATCGCGCACAGTAACTACCCAGGCCATTATGGCCCGTAATCGCGGGTATTATTCGATTTACTGTGGCCGGCTAGCGTGGGGGCCGATCGTCAACTGTGAACTGCCCCTGGCTGGCCACACCTTATGTTGGGGCTTATGATCGGTTCACAGTTGCCGGCGAGCCGAATCGCTGTAATGAGCTGCCATGGCATAATCGGCCTTCTCGGTGGCTTATACTCGGCTTATTACAGTCGGCTTTAAGGGCCGAGGCAAACAATGAGTTAACTCGCGGTGGAGGGATACCGGAGCAAAGTGTCTCATTGGCGAGGGCATAGGATCGTAGCGTACCTGTTAGATTTTGTCTAGGTGGAGTTGTGTTGTGAAGCTCTGAATTGAAATGTCATCTACAAAGGATTTTGTTCAACAACAAAGGATAAAGCTTAACAAGTAGCCAAGATATAAAGGAACAAGTTAACAAGAGCCAAGTTTTTTAAAGTGGTTCGGCACGAAAATGCCTACGTCCACTGATTCTCTTTGTTAATTCACTTCATATGAGCAGTACAAGTTAAGAAAAGTATCGACAGAGGTGTCGGATGTTCCATGCCCTCTGGAACACCTCTCCGTCCACTGTTGACAAAATATAAGCTCCGTTGTGGAGATCTTTATGAATTACATATGGTCCGTCCCAGATTGGATCCAGCGCTCCTGGGCGCGGAAAGATTCGCTTGAGGACAAGATCTCCTTCTTGTAAGCTGCGATGTTTGACTTTGGAGTTGTATAGTGCTGCCACTTTTTGTCTTTGAGCTGCTACTTTGAGTGCTGCATCATTTCTTCTCTTCTCAATTAGATCTAAAGATATGTGGAGGAGTTCTTCGTTTTCTTCGGGGTTGTAGTGGATCCTACGATGGGAAGGTACAATAGTTTCAACTGGGAGCATGGCCTCTGATCCGTATGCCAAAGAGAACGGAGTATGCCCTGTTGATGTTCTGAAAGAAGTGCGGTAGGCCCATACTGCTGTAGGAAGTTCGTCTACCCAAGCGCCTTTTGACTTTTCAAGCTTCTTCTTGATTAGAGTCTTGAGAATCTTGTTGACAGCTTCGACTTGTCCATTTGCCTGGGGATAAGCTACGGATGAGAAGCCCTTATGAATTCCGTGCTCTTGGCACCAGTCGGCAAATTCCTCGCTGTCAAATTGAAGCCCGTTGTCTGATATGATTCTGAGTGGAACCCCGTACCTGCACAGAACGTTTTTGATCAAGAAGTTGATAACTTTAGTTGAAGATATTTTATTCAGAGGCTCCGCTTCCACCCATTTGGTGAAATAGTCAACTGCCACTATAGCATGTTTAGCTCCACCTCGACCCATTGGCAGTTCACCAATCAAGTCAATTCCCCATACTGCAAAGGGCCAAGGGCTAGTCATTTGGATAATCTCATTTGTGGGTAGTCGAGGAATCTTGGCAAATTTCTGACATCTGTCGCATTTCTTGACGGAGTCCAAGGCATCTTTGTTTAAAGTGGGCCAATAATATCCATATCGGAGTATCTTCTTTGCCAGAGTCTGCCCTCCAGTGTGATCTCCGCAGCTTCCTTGATGGATGTTGGATAAGACTTCCCTGGCTTCCCTTCCAGCGATACACCTTAATAAGGGATTAGAAAAGCCGCGCCGATAGCGGATTCCTTCTTGCAGTGTGTAGCGGGAGGCTTTCCTTAAGACTTTCCTGACTTCGCTACGCTCGCTGGGCAATGCGCCATCTTGTAAGTATTTCCGGATAGGAGTCATCCAGGTTTCTTCGTCGATCGCAGCTATCAGATTCACTTGCTCGAAACTTGGTGCCAACTGTTTTGAGATGGTTAATGTTTCGAAAATAGTGATGTTCTTCATGCTAGCTTGTTTTGCTAGTTCGTCGGCCTCTTGATTCTCTTCTCGGGGAATGTGTTTGATTAAATAGTGATCTAATTGATTAAGCAGTAGCCTGGTCTTCTTTAGATACGCTGTGAGTCGTTCTCCTCGAGTCTGGAATTCTTCCAGTATTTGATTTACAATAAGTTGAGTATCACTATGGAGACATAAAGAACTGACTCCAATTTCCAGTGCAAGTTCTAATCCGGCTATCACCGCTTCGTATTCTGCGTCATTGTTGGTGGCAGCGAATTCCAATCTTAGGGCGTAGTGCAGCTTCTTTCCCCTGGGGGTGATTATCACAACACCTACCCCCGAGCCTTGTTCGTTCGATGCTCCATCTACAAAGAGATTCCACTTGATATCTTCTGCTATTTCAGATTGGTCCTTACCTTCGCTAGTAGTGAATTCGACAATGAAATCAGCTATGGCTTACCCCTTGATAGCGGTGCGAGGATGGTAAGTGATATCATATTGACTTAGTTCAATGCACCACTTAAGTAATCGCCCAGAAGTGTCGGGGCGATGGAGCACTTGCCTTAGCGGTTGATCGGTTAAAACTCTGATGGAATGAGACTGGAAATAGTGTCGCAATTTCCGCGACGTGATAAGCAAACAGTATGCTAGTTTCTCGAGTTTAGGATATCTGGCTTCTGCCCCCGTAAACACCTTTGCTTATGAAGTACACTGGCCGTTGTGTGCGGTCTTCTTCTCTTACCAAAGCGGCGCTCAAAGCGTGGGATGATACAGCAAGGTATAGGTACAGTTCTTCGCCTTCATTCGGAGTCAAGAGTACTGGTGGCCGTTGGAGGTGCTCGATTAGGTTAAGGAAAGCTGCTGAACATTCGTCGGTCCACTCGAATTTTCCTTTGTCTCTCTTCAGGGCTTCAAAGAAGGGAATGCATTTGTCGGTTGCTTTAGAGATGAATCGGCTTAGGGCGGCCACCTTCCCGTTTAGGCTTTGCATTTCTTTCCGAGTAGATGGTATCTTGATATCTTGCAAGGCTCAGACTTGTTCGGGGTTTGCTTCGATCCCTCTGGAATGGACGATGAATCCCAAGAACTTTCCTAATGACACTCCGAAGGAGCACTTTAGAGGATTCAGCTTCATTCCATATTGGCGGAGTACTTGGAACACCTCGTCCAGGTGGCTTACATGATCGTTGGCTTTTCTTGATTTAACCAGCATGTCATCCACATAGACCTCCATAGTTCGTCCTATCAGTTCTGCAAACATCTTGTTGACGGGGCGCTGATAAGTAGCTACGGCGTTTTTAAGTCCAAATGGCATTACCTTGTAGCAGTACAATCCTCGATGAGTGATGAAGCTAGTGTGGTCTTGATCGGGGGCGTGCATAGGGATCTGGTTATATCCTGAGCATGCGTCCATAAAGGATAAGAGCTCGTGTCCGGCAGTGCTGTCCACGAGTTGGTCGATTCGGGGGAGTGGGAAGCAGTCTTTCGGGCAAGCATCATTTAAGTTGGAGAAATCGATGCATGTTCGCCACTTCCCATTAGCTTTCTTTACCAGTACCGGGTTGGCAATCCATTCCGGGTAGATGGCTTCACGTATGAAGTCATTGGCAAGTAAGTTCTTTACTTCTTCCTCGAGGGCTGCTGATCGTTCCGCCCCCATACTTCTCTTCTTCTGCTTTACCGGCACCTTGGTAGGATCAATGTTCAGTGCGTGGCATGCTATGTCCGGGGAGATTCCAGTCATACCAGCATGCGTCCATGCAAATACATTCATGTTGTGGCGAAGAAAATCAATGAGTTGATTCTTTAATTCTCTTTTTAACTGAGATCCGACTCTCAGCAGTTTACTTGGGTCGCGTTTGTCTACAGATACGAATTTCATAGCCTCTGCAGGCTCGGCGGTGGCCTCCTCCTCTTTGTCCCTGGGGTCTAATTCATTGAAAGGATTACTGGTATACCGAAGAGGAGGGGCTTTCTTTGGTTGCTATGCTTCCAAGCTTTTCATGCAGAGAATAGTCTCTGCATTTTTCCTTTTATCTCTCCTGCGATTATTGCGAAGTTCGGTTACATAGCAGTCCCGAGCGGCGTCTTGATCCCCTTCTACTTCTCCCACTCCATTATTCGTCGGGAACTTCATTTTCAGGCACCATGGGGCAAGGAAAATTTGGAAGTCGGACAAGGTTGGTCTTCCTAAAAAGGCATTGTAGGCCGAGTGGTTGTCTATTAGCACGAATGTTTGTTTCCGAACGGCGGAGCGGGGATGACTTCCCAATTCAACAAAGAGATCCAATTGTCCGAGGGGCATCTTTGCTTCTCCAGTGAAACCGTGTAGCGGTTTGTTGCAGGGAGACACGTCCTTCATTGACAGCTTCATTTTGTCGAAAGCATGCTTGAACAGAATATTCACTGAGCTTCCAGTGTCTACTAGGATTCGAAAAACTTCAGCTGGGCCGAACCAGGCAGAGATGACCATAGGATCCATATGAGGGTATTGCCTTCCTTCTAGGTCGCGCCCACTGAATGTGATGTCATTACTTTCCTTCCGCTTAGGGTGGCGTTCTTCCATAACAGAATTGATGCAGTCTCCCTCGCTTCTGAGTGAGTTTCCATATCTTTCCATTTCTGCCCAGCTCTTGTCGGCGATGTGTGGCCCCCCAGATATTGTATGAACCACTATCTTCTCTTGGCTGGAACCGCTGGTGTTGCAGTTTACTCCGCCTGTTTCTGGGTGGAGCTGCCCTGGGTTTTCCTTGGAGGTAGCTGGAGTCCTGTCCTGGCCCTTTACATAGCGTTCCAGCCTCTTTCTCCTGATGTGTTCTACAATTAGGTCTCGGAGATGGCGGCATTCATTGGTATCGTGCCCATGAGACTCGTGGAAACGGCAGAATTTTCCGGACTGGATTGCGCGATCTGACTCTTTCTTGTACGGGGGGCGCTTGTATGTAAGCGCGTCCTGGGTGGCCAGGAAGATGTTCTCGACTGTTTCATTCAAGGGAGTGTAAGCGTCAAATCTCGGTCCTGGTCGGTACAAGCGCTTTTCTCCCTTCTTGCCCCCTGCATTGTCTCTGGAGTCGTTTCTCCGAATGTCCTTCGTTGCGGCGGGGGCGTTTCCATGAGCCGTCTTAGGCTGTGGTCATGTCTGTCTTTCAGTGGCAGCCTCTTCGAGTCTCATGTACTTCCCAGCTTCATGAAAGAAATCGGGTAAGGTAGCTGGTTTTTCTTTAGTTAGTCTTCTAGCAAACTTGGTATCTGGGTGCACACCACTACAGAGGGCCATTAGGGTCAGTTTCTCATCGACATCTTGGACTGCGGCCGCTGCGGCGTTGAACCGGGTTAGATATTGTTGCAGTGTCTCTCCGGATTTCTGTTTGACAGTAGATAGAGAATAAGCATCCTTGGGTTGTTCCACATGAATGCGGAACTGGCTAATGAACTTTTCTTTCAACATCTCCCCTGAGCTGAGAGATCCTTGGGGTAGATGGCAGAACCAGGAGGTAGCCAGGTCTGCTAGGAATAGCGGAAAGCATTTACACAACACTCCTTCCGTTGCTCCGCTCATGAGCATATGCTGTGTGTATCTCTGCAAGTGTACAACGGGGTCGAAAGTTCCCTTGTACGGTTCTATCGTCGGCATTTTTCATTCTCGAGGGGTGATGGCGGTTTCGATGTCGCGAGTGAAAGGGCTGGTTACCCTAGCGCCTATCCCTCGATCCCTTTGCTCCCGTCGGACGCATTCCCTGAATAATCGTGTCATTCTTTCATCAGAATTTGGAGCGGACAAAAATGAGCTTGGTTCATCCCTGTGGGATCGATCTCGTCCAGATGACCTGTAGGGATGGTATAGTCTATCACTTCTGACGTTATCCAGTGGCTGTCTTTGGCTGCTCGGATGCATGCTAGGACCAGCTACAGTTACCCCCTGCCTTGATCTTCCCCCGTGGGGCTCTGTTTCGAGCATTTCCATAGGGTCAACTTCGGGCTGGGTTCTAGCTCGGCTCCGTTCAGCGAGGTTTCTATGATTAGGCGGCATGACTGGCTCAGCTACATCCGACCCTCGCCTGGTGCCTCCCCCATTGGGTTCGGTTCCAAGCGCTTCCTCGAGTCGGAGTTCGGGATGAGTCCGGGCGCGGCCCCTATCATTGTTGTTCCTGTTGATAGCTTCTTCGAAGAGGGAAGACCTTTGTTGTCTCTGAGATCCTCCAGATTGAGACTCACCCCATGATTCAGTATTGCGGTTGGATTCTTCGGTATCCCTCAAGCGTGACATGAGTTGATTCACCAAAGCTTCTTGTTGGGATGCGAAGCGGTTAGTCACTTCAACCACAACTCTGTCTAGGTCTGCCCTTGTGATTGCTGCCGGTTGTTCCGCGGCAGGGGCTATCGGAATTGCCTGATCTACATTTGGCACTGCTGTCGTGGTGGGTTGGTTCTCTTGATCTGGATCCACTGGATCTGGAGCGCTGCTGGTTGCAACGTTCTTTCCCTTGTTGGCGTCTTTTCTCAGCCTAGAAGTCATGTTTCCTAGGCAATGAAGGGTGCAATTGGGAAAGAAGGTTGAATGAGGGAAGCTGAAGCTTCGAGTTCCAAGCTTCTCAGTGAAAGCACCAAAAATGTTTGCACAAAAAATGGACAAACACCTCAAAGTCGTATGATTTAGTTGATTTTATGTTGTTCTTAGTAATTTGAGTGAGTTATGCAAATAAGTAAAAAACAGGGGCTAAATTGTAAAAAGACACGCAGATTTATAGTGGTTCGGCCAGAATGTGCCTACGTCCACTTCATATGTTATTCTCTCTTTTCTTTCAAATTACAAGTACAAAGCTTTGTATACAAGTATATGAAAGTTGTTTGAAAGTTCTTTCCGTGCTTGAGCTCTCAAACTTGTCCGCCATTGTTGTAACCCTGCCCCGCTATTTATAGAGTGAGGCTGTGGGCAGGGGTCTTGGATGTATATAGCTGCTGATGGGCCTGGGCTGAAGCAATCTGGTCTGGCATATCTGGTTCGGCGAAGCTTGGTTCGGCCGTGGCTGAGTGGAGTTTGATTCGGTTGTGAGCGAAGTGGCCTTGGTTCGGTGATGTGTGGAGGGGGTTGGTTCGGCATGGGTTGATGTGGCCTTGGACCGGTGAAGCGTGGTCCGGTGGTATGAGGCTTTGGTTCGGTGTTGAGTTGGCTCGGTGGTGAGTGTTGGTTCGGCAGGAGGTTGGCTCGGTGGTGAGTGGTTGGTCCGGTGGCATGTGAAGTAGGTTGGTTCGGTGGTGGCATGTGCACCGGATGAGCTTGGGTACCGAATGAAATGGAACGAATGGAGTGGGCAAACCCAGATGGAACCGATGCTTCATGGTCTCGAGATCTCCTGGGTGAGAATTCATCCAACAATGATATTTTTTTTGAGAAGTTAAGTTTGTTTTAAAAGAGGGATTTTTAATCATTAACTAGGTAATTTAAAAGGGTTTATGAATGTATCAGAAAATTAATTATTTGGCTGTTTTAACTGTTTAGAGTATATTTAATTATTAATTAAGTTAGTTATAGTGAGTTGATAAGAAGTTAATTGTTATTTAAGAATTAATTAGTATTATTGTTTTAGAAGGATAAATTATTCAATATTGATATTATAACTTTTATAGAAGGGTATATTCCTAAAATAAACTTGGGAATTTGTATAGGAATTTTATAAGTATTATTTTGAAAATTATTTAATAAAGTTTTTGAAAGGCAATGGTATGCTTTCATGGCGAAATCAGAGGCAGTGAGTGCCTGCAATTAAGTTTTGGATTTCTCTGGGATAGAGACGTAACCATTGAGCTGTGAATCCATGGTTGGTACGCGTGGTGCTTTCCATATTTATTTTAAAAAGTTTCAAATATTTTGGAAGAATGGTTAGAAAATGTACTTACTTCGATAAGATAAGTGCATGACTTTTGATAAGAGATTTAATTTATTAAAATTAAATTAAAAAGAGATATAGGGTTTTCAGTGGAAAAGAAAATATTTGGTTGAATGATTGTTTATTTGATAGTTAAATAACCGACTATCAAAATCTGGACTCAAAAATATAACTTCAGGAATATCTAGAAGAAACACGAGGATTATATGGTATAGTTAACGTTCGATGTGCTATACTTTACGTATAAACTCGTTTCATTCTTTTAGGACGATGATAAGGAAATCCTTCCCTTAACGGTTAAGAGGTGTTCACCGACCTTATCTTTGCCTGTTTATTTCCTAAAGAACCGGAGTTGAGTTTACCGGAAAGTATCGAACATTTTTTTCGAAGAGACCGGGATCGGATAAGTTATCCAAAAACCACTTCGATCCAACGAGTATGTTTTTGAAGGGAAAACAAGAGCATGGAGTCGAAGATGGAGCAGTGAAATGCAAGGACTAATCGCTACTAATCTTGAGGATGATTCCAAAATGGACGTAGTAGGAATAGTGCCTTCGGTTCTGTTCGGACCCATGATGGACATGTATGGATGAATGCTATCAGTACATTGTCATTGGAGGACAATGAGCATTCTAAGTGAAAATTTCTTTAAAATATAATCGTAGCCTCTAGCCTCATCAATCGGGAATGACTAAACAGCTAGGGAGATGCAGCAAGGCTAAGTAGGTCGCACCCAATTAGGGTATGTTTATCACCCTTCTAGATACCCTCAGATATTGTTACTACGATACATGTGAGGAGCTTAGAAAGGGTGGTAACACCCGAGGTGATAGCATATTCGGTCTATCCAAGTTAGAGGTAGTCTGGTCTTGTGTTGCAGGGGATTCCGGTGCGGTCCTTGGTACATTTTTCTAGATGTGTACTGTGACAGGTGATACCCTAGTGCCCAGTCATTCATATGGAATCTATTCTTCAATACGTGCCCTTTACAGTTTTGGTTGTAGAACCTAGTATGCTAGAATTTGATTAATGTAACAATTTCAGCTATTTGAATAAGTATTTGTACATAGACACTATAATAATATCAGACGACTTTGATATAAAGTGTTTTGGTTATCTAAGTTAAAAACCCGTCATGTTTATGTGTGACGTGGTCTTACGAGATACCTTTGTTTTTCAAAGGGTTTTGATAAAAGTTAATAATTCAAATTGAGTGTGGTTTCCCACGCCAGTTTTGTAGACTAACTCGGGTGTTATTTTTACTATAATGCTCGGGTCAGACCGAGTAATACATATATATGTTTAGATTGCTTTGAAGCTCAAGAGAAGAACTGGGGACTGAGACGTATTCCCGTACTTGTTTATCAGGCTGCAGTATTTTTGTTAAAATTATCAGCAATTGTGAGGACAGACTGTTATAACTGTCCAAGCTGGTAATTATTGATTTGTGTACTATGATTTGAGATATGTATATTACAGTTTCTGATTTGTGTAAAGAACTATTGTTATTATATATTATTCTGTCCAATGTGAGATTCTGTTTTGTTTATTTTATTCTTTCTTCTACCTACTTTCCTTTTCCTCAACAATCCGTCTTTCCGATTCTCGATCATTTGGCATGTTATGCAATGAGCATATTTATGTCGATTTTCGAGGGTCGAAAGGCGGGTCGTCACAGTTGGTATCAAAGCTTAGGTCGGCGATATACCTAGGCTTTGGTGGGGATTACTCCTTAGAAATAGAGTCAAAAGTACTCTAGAATGAGTTGAGTGTATTAAATGATATGGACACGTATTTATTAGTGAATATAAAATGTTTTCATATTGTGTTGACTTATCGGTTGAGTATTTATAAATTCTGGTCATTACAGGAAGTATATCAATAGGGGTTTCTAAACTCTTAAACAAGGTAAACCGACACAGTATTATTTTGAAATGGGTAAATGAAATAATTTTACCCAAACTATATCTTAGATATAAAAGGAATAATTTTCTGAAATTATTATAGTGCATATGTTTGGAATGTTTGGTTGTTAATATTATAATCAAATGAGATTATAAGGTTTGAAATGAGTTATATAACCAAATAGAATTTTTATAAGTATGATTTAAATAAAGAAGTCATAACCAGAAGTGGATTCAAACCAGAATTTGAATTTTAAATCCCGAAAATTTTGGAAAATGGTTTAAATGGGATTTGAACGAAGCGTTTGGAATTTTTAAATCTTGGAAATTTTGAAATGTTTTCCAAAGTGGTTGAAAGGAACAATGGAGTATTATTTTGGAGGTATTTCTGAATAGAAAATTGTTTTAAAATGAATTTTGAAAGTAAGGAAGCACTGAACTCACCTTAGCCGCTGGAAATAATTCGGGCGATGATAACCGCATCATCAGTATTCATTTTCGAGTTTTTAAGTGATGGATTTCTACCATAGTGGTTGACTATGGTTATTTGCTTTGAACTTGTTTGGTAACAAGTTTTGTTTTAGAAATTCCAAAGGGAAATTGTTTTGGGCAAGACCAAGTTGTTTTGAAAATTCGAAAGCATGATTTGATATACAAAAGTGATATATGTATATTATGATTTCAAAATGATTTGAAATAAAACCGGGTGATTGAATTCTAGGATTTCCATTTAAGTGATTTATAGAGTTAAGAAAAATCAATTATTCAACTTATAACTTGGAGTTGATATGGATAAAAAAGGAAAGTGTGGATTTTAATCCTAGAACTAATATTTAATTTGAGTAAGTTAAATGAATATTATGAGTTGAAATTTAACTTAAGATAAGTTGAATAAAGACTATAAAGTTGAATTGAATGGAATATAAAGTTGAAATGTAAAATTATATATATATATATATATATATATATATATATATATTATAATTATGATTATTAGATGGAATGGATAAAATTAAGCTATAAAGTGATATATGTAATCCAGAGTTATGCTTATAAATTGCGAATAGACTCAAATAAGCAATATGACATTTTAATTAAATAAGTTTTTGAACTTATGAATTGAGAATAAAATAGTAAAACGAAAATGGTTTGATATTATGGTAAAAGAACGGAAATTCATAAAAATTGAATTTTAAATGAAGGGTGAATTGAAATTGAGTAAATTAAATATAAACATGAATTGTGAAGTGGTTGTATAACTATATGTTATAAATATTGAATGTGAGTAAACTTAAGCTGAAATTCAGGGAATTGTAAATAAATAAGTTGTATAACTTATTAAACTGGAATAGTGGAAAAGTATGACCAAATTAAAAGGTTAAGCAACTGATAACAAGAAATGAATTCAATCTAAGAGTAAATGAATTATGATTTGGAATATGGATTTGATAAGGTTTGGTATGAACTTAAGTTATAAAGCTGAATACGAACTTAAGTATCGATATGGAATATTTATAATAAACATTAAAAATAATTTTGTGGAAAGGGTTTATAAATAAATCCGCATGGGATGAATGTCGTTCTTATAAAATGAAGTGGATAACACTATGTGAGTTAAATGAAAGTGAATGGAAAAGATGTAATATAAGTTGGATGTAAAGTTAATAGAAATGCAAGTGTAGGAACCATGTTATAATATAATAAATTGTTTGAGAATTGATCTACATGGAATGATTCCCAAGTGATAGTATAAATTGGATATACTAAGTAAATGGAAGCAAATAAATTTAATGAAAATCAATTTAAAGGAGAAATGGAATCTGATCGCAATGGAAACTTAACTTAAGTGACGATTTATGAATAAATTAACATGGATTAGAATGTTGTTTAATATAACATAAATGTGAATCAAATGGAAAATAAAAAATTGATTTAGAATCAATTAAAAGGGTAAATTGAAGTCTAATAAAATGGATTTGCATATAGTGGAAGTGAATAACGAATGGAATGCAAATAAATTGATTGTGAATTAATTTGAGATTGAGTAGAAGTGAATTTATGCAAGTAAAGTATATATAAATCAATTTGGAATGGATATGAGTTTGTTTGTTGTAAATATGAGTTGAATGCAATAAATTTGGTTGTAAATCATTTCGAGTTGAATGAAATGATATATAGGTCCATAGAAATAAATTAAATTAGTATTGGAACCTTAAAATTGCTTGTAATATATGATTTGCATGTTCAGGTTATGAAGTTCGTGTGTAAGCTAATAAATAAATGAAATGTATCAAAATTCATATTTTTGGTACTTACATGTTTAGATTGAGTAAGTACAGGTACCCGAAGGCTAGTTGGACTAGAGTTGGTTTACGCAATTGCATATAAAATAAGCCGCTCGCTTTAAAACGTTAAATAAAGGTACACCTACACAATAAAATAAAGAAATGATAATGTGTTGGTATATATTTTGTTTTCCAACCATGTGGGTCAATGTATATATTTTTTTCTCTGTCATATTGCAAAAGGCTCTCCGTACAATGGAGACTGTCAAAAAATTTCGAAAATTTAGGGTGTAAGAAAAAAAAATTGAAAAAAATTTGGAAAATTTTTATTAACAAAAAAAGTTGTTTTTTGAATTGTATTACAAATCAAGGTTTTTGAGTTAGAAATGAAAACAAACTATTTTGGATTAAACTAAAGGGTTTAGAGAAGTGAATGTAGGATTTTAACTAAGTGAGTTTTAGAAAAGTTAATGGGTTTAGGAGCATTTTTCCTACCTTAGCAATTTCGAGGACGAAATTCTTATAAGGGGGAAGGAGAGTAACGACCCAGAATTTTGGTCGTTTGATTTTGAACGCTTAATCTAATTTTAAAGGTTGAATTGAAATATTAATTGATTTGGAATTTGAAAATTTTGGTTGAATTAGTGAAATGGGTTTTAAATTTTAAATATACCGATTAAATGGATTTGGTGAATAGTAATTTAATATTTGAAATTGGGTAAATAGATGAATCTGGAGTTAAATGTGAATGGAAATGATTTCTAAAGTTGATTTAAAGCTCTATTTGAATTAGAGTGATGGTAGTAGACTTTTGAATGGAATTAAAAGTCGATAAATTAAAATTGGTAATTTATATATTAATTTAACAGTGAAATTTAATATACACACACAGTAATAGTGTAAATAATGGAATCTTGATTTAATATTAATTTAAGTCATTTCTAACATGGATATAAATTCTATTTGATTTATAAAGGAGTTAGTAAGTTTTTAAAATTGAAAATTTCAAGTAGTTTTGTCAATTTTGATAATCGCTCGATTTAGTTGACACGTTAAAACACCTTTCCGGGGCATAGCCTCGGAATTCGATGAAACCAATTCCGTTAGATCCGTAATATTTTATTATTATCGAATTTCAAATTTCGTAGCGTTCAGAGTTACGCTTTGGCCGTACGGGATAGAAACGCGTTGAGTTTAATATCGAAATTTAATATTTTAATTCGATTCAAAAAACTGACTTCCACATACGATCGAATTAGGTCTCGAAACATGTTCCATTATGTTTGGAATATGGATAAAACATTATAAACGTCAGGCCGCATGCTTTATTTGGAGTTTTTCTGGATAAGCACGTTAATTGAGAAAATAATAATAAAATATTGTGTATACGTATATATATACGCTAGAAACATTAACTGTGACGCCCCACTCCGAGAGCCTCGTTAACAAAGAGTATTACGTAGATAATACTGTCGGCTAACGCGGACAATAGAGTATAATGGAAGCGACCATGTGCAATCTCACCTTAACTATTCACTAAATAAGTCGAAAAGTAGAAACACATTAGAATTCGACCTATTCAATAAATATTTAAAGCAAAACTACAATGGCTATAGGATCTATCAGAAGAAAATATAACAACTCAAATGTAATATACATCACAGAACAGTCGATCATAATATACACATACACAGATACACTACAGAGTATACAAAATAATACATGTCAGGTGGTACAGGAGACCACAATATACAGACGAGACGAAAGAGTATAAATCAAAGTTACAGCAGATAAGGACTACAAAAGACGCTATAACAAAATGAAGCTAGCGAATAGTCCATGCGGAAGCAAAATAGGCTAAGTCTCCAAAAGCACCTAACCTGAAACATCTCGGTCTGACCCGAGTATAAAATACCCGGATCAGTCTAGATAACAAATCAGTTAGATTAACTGAACAATAATAAACCTGCAAGGTCATACAGTTTAACAAATATCTCCAGAGGAGATAACACAATCATCAACAAGAAATGAATCATATAGAGCAAGCCTCATATCATCGGCAACATATAGAAACAAAGGATACAAATATCCCAAAACAAGCCAGAAGGCAAATAACAAATACCCATAAGGTATACAAGTTCCACAAGGTAATCGCTATACTCCATGCGGCTCACAAAGACCAACACCGAAGGGCGATACCAAGGGAATATACATATCAATGAAACATCATGAAATTTTGCTCGAGCTCAGTACTGTACAAACAAGGATCCATGAGCCCGAAGACTCCAAACCCAAGTATCACCCATGCGGCACATAAGGCCAACATCAGAGCGAAACTATATAGGGCAACAAACCCGAAGGCACACACCCGAAGGCAACATACCCGAAGGCAACAAACCTAGGGAGACAGTCCGAAGACACTATCCCAGAGGCAACAAACCGTAGTGGTGAAGGTCGAAGACCCAGTACTGGACACCACTAACTGGCGGAATGTGTCACAACTCTCGAAAAGGAATCCGAAAAGTGTTAACGTATGTCCCATAACCACTCGTTCGCACTAAACGGTTTACTATCCGTCAGTCCCTTTCACACTCAAAGCAGTACAAAGTTTACCTCATATCATCGATAAACCAAACCCGAAGGTCAAAACAATCAATCGAATAGGTCAAGGATTAATCGGAAGGATAAACGCACAGATTCATGGTCCGTGTTTTGCCCAACCATTTAATCACCCTCCCACTTCGTTCGAAGTGCGAAAGTGTGTGTGTTTTAAATAGAATTTATAAATTAGAGAAACGAACTTTTAAATGCGATTCGAGAGATTATTTCATAAAAAACCCGTGGATTAAAATTAAAAGGAACCATCAAAGTCAAAACAATTGATAATCATACATAGGATCATCATGAATCAATTCAAATTGAAAATTCAATCCCAAAAGGCAAAGTGGGCTGAAACAGCAGGTTCAGTCGACTGAACAGAGTTTTTCAGTCGACTGACCCTGTACCTGGAAATTTTCTAGGTTCAGGAAACTTTCTGTTTCCAGGTTCAGTCGACTGTGCAGAGTTTTTCAGTCGACTGAATCATGCCTGGAAACTCTCGGGTTTCAGGTTCAGTCGACTGTGCAGAGTTTTCAGTCGACTGAATCTTGCCTGGGCTGTTTTCCAGCCTTATTCAAATGAAGAGCAAACTCTCCCAAAATGCAATCGGACGAACATTGGCTCTAAGGGCTTATGCCAATCGACAACCCGGCCCTATATGTTCCTCGATGCATCACCAAAACATGATTAAAACATCAAAGTTAGGATTTCAAAGATTTTAACCCAAAACACTAAAAATTGGATTATTCCTCAATTCAACCCAAACCAAATGCAAGTGCATATGAACAAGGTGTTAGGAATTCATACCTAACATCAATGAAATCAAGAGAAGTAGATGTGAGTTCAAAACTCACCTTTTCACACAAAACAAAGAAGATGAAGAAGCACAATTGCAAGGAATCAACCAACTACACTCCACTTCAACACTACAAGCTTCAATCTAGAATCAAAGAAAGTATTTCCTAGGTTAGGGTTAGGAAAATTACAGAAATTGAAGAGGAGAAGAGATGGAGAAGATGGAGATGAACTTACCAATGGATTCTCTATGAATTTGGAGCAAGAAATCAAGATACAAAAGAGAAACTAGGGCTTGCTAATTTCTAATTCTCTTCCCTTTCCCCCATTTCAGTTTTTAGCTTAAGAAGAAATGAAATGAAGATGAAATGAAGAGAAGGGTTGAGCCAGGGGGTTAAGTGGGCTAGTGGGCTGAACCCAATCCTAAACCCAATAGGAAAAGTAGCCAAAATTTCACAAACTCCAAACATATCAAAGATTATACTCAAAAAGATCGCAAACGCCATTTTGGAACCAATGGAGGTGGTTTCGAGTTCCAATTCGGCCATTTGTAGAAAGTAACATTTCGGACCCCAAAATTCGAATAACGATGCTATATTTAAATCAAACATTTAAATATAAAATCGTTAAATATGCGGGTTGTTACATTAACCCTAGTCATTTTCTTTTCGCGCAACCACTACCCTATTTCAATGGCTGAAAACAAGCTTGACTTTATCTCCTTTGATCTCTCCATCCATACGAAATTGGCCAACGAGTTCTAAAGCAAAATTGTTGAGTACATCGACCTCTTGATATCTAATGGTGGATCTGAGCTACAACGACTCAAGGAAGCGAAAATCGATGGTGAACGCCAACCATTCGTGCACGTTTTTCTAGGGATAGGGAGGGCCGAGTTCGAAAATACTCTGGCCGAAGGTGTGTGGTAGTTAGGGCTACGCGGTGGCGCTGTTAGATCGACTTCCAACTGCTTGTGGCAGATGCGGCGATGGATTATACGAAGGGGCAAGTGGGTTTGAACGTGTATCTTGACCTGGGTACAAACATGTTTGGGAAGATGAAGTTTGCAACCAAGATTTGCTGATATAAGAATGCACGGTCACGAACAAGTGAAGTTTTTTTTAAAAAAAAGAAAGAAAATTATTTATAAAAATTATATTCAAATCTTTAGAACTTTCTATCTTTATCATACGAGGTCGGAATCGAACAAAACAAGTTACGACGACATTGTGGCGACGAGCACTACGTGCTGGAACAGATTTGGAGACGATTGGAACTAGCTAAAATTTTAGGTTAAATCGAGCGTGTTCGATTTAATTTAAAATTGGAACGTTTGGCAAATTTAAAACTCAAGATGAGTAAATCTCACTCATTTGGATGATTGGCATTATTTTAAATAGTTAAAATTAATCATTGGTTGATTGGATGATTTGATAATTTTTATTATCAGTTGGATGTTATAATATATATATATATATATATATATAGTAGTATATATTAGTAGTTGGATATATTTCTCGCCGATTGGAGCAAATGAGACCATATGCATCCCGCATAATAGCGGATGACCCTATATACCATGATATTCCGCCTCAAAGCGGGATTGGTATTTTTATGTTGTGTTAACATCTGTGCATGCAGGGAAACAGGTTGGAGGGATCCAACTGGATTTCTCAAAAATATTGATTTTAATTTCATATATTATGATATATGTTTTGTTTGAATAATCCGTGATAGATTATTGTGTGATTTGAATTGATTGGATGCTATGGCAGTTTTGGCCTAGATTTTGGTATTTTTAAATACCAATAATATATAGTTTGAATTTGAAAAGAATTTTAAAAAAGATTTTTGAAGTAATATATTTATATAAGGTTTTGGATTAATTAATTGGATAAAATATATGGTTTTGAAATTGTACTTAACTATTTCCGGATATTTTAAGTAGGGATTTTGGAATAATGTATATAAAGGATTCTAAATAATAATTCTTAAATTATATTTTTTTAAATAGAAAAGGTTTTAAAATTTGAGATTTTAAATAGATTGGAGAATAAAAAGGGAATTTGGGAGTAAGTATAAAATCTGTTATACTGGATCTTAAACAAGATTTTTAACTTACGAAATGGAAGTAAAATCGATTTTGGTTGGTTTTGTAATATAATTGGATTATTTAAGAAATTGATGTATAAATCGAAATTTATTCAGGAATCGATCTATGAATCAACTTAAGTGAATGTGAAACCGCTATAAATGTGAAATGAGACTGTGAGATTTATAAACAATGTTTATAAATAAAATGAATGATTATCATTTGATAAATTGAAGGTATAATTTCGCGGTAAGAATTTATAATGAGATGAGTAAATCGGTTGAAAAGAAGGATATTTTTTTGGAAATATGGAAAAGGGGATTTGTGAAATTGGAACGTAAATCAATTGGTGATAAAATCGAGAGGGATTTATAAATGTTAGACTGGCTATATTGAAATTGAAAAAGAAATTTTTCTGAGAAGTTAAGTTTGTTTAAAAGAAGGATTTTTAATTATTAACTAGGTAATTTAAAAGGGTCTAAGGATATTTCAGAAAATTAATTATTTAGTTGTTATAATTGTCTAGAGCATATTTAATTATTAATTAAGCTAGTTGTAATGAGTTGATATGAAGTTAATTGTTTTTAAGAATTAATTAGTATTATTATTTTAAAAGGGTAAATTATTCAATATTGATATTATATAATAACTTTTATAAAAGGGTATTTGCCTAAAATAAACTTGGAAATTTGTATCGAAATTTTATAAGTATTATTTTGAATATTATTTAGTAAAGTTTTCGAAAGGCAATAGTATGCTTTCATGGCTAAATCGGAGGTAGTGAGTGCCTGCAGTTAAGTTTTGGATTTCTTTGGAATAGAGACGTAACCATTGAGCTGTGAATCCATGGTTGAAACCGCGTGGTGCTTTCCATATTTATTTTAAAAAGTTTCAAATATTCTGGAAGAATGGTCAATAAACATACTTACTTCGATAAGATAACTATATGACTTTTGATAAGAGATTTAATTTATTAAAATTAAATTAAAAAGAGATTTAGGGTTTTCAATGGAAAATGAAATATTTGGTTGAATGATTGTTTATTTGATAGTTAAATAACCGGCTATCAAAATCTGGACCCAAAATTATAACTTCGGGAATATCTAGAAGAAATACAGAGATTATATAATAAAGTTACCGTTCGAGGTGCTATACTTTACATATAAACTTGTTTCATTCTTCTTATACGATGATTAGGAAATCCGTCCACTAACGGTTAGGAGGTGATCTCCGATCTTATCTTCATCTTTTATTTTCTAAAGAACTGGAGTTGAGTTTACCGGAAAATATCAAACGTTGTTTTCGAAGAGATCGGGATCAGATAAGTTATCCAAAAACCACTTCGATCCAACGAGTACGTTTTCGAAGGGAAAACAAGAGCATGGAGTCGAAGATAGAGCAGTGAAGTGTAGGGGCTAATCGCTAATAATCTTAAGGATGATTCCAAAAACGGCCGTAGTAGGAATAATGCCTTGGGTTTCGTTTAGACCCATGACGGACTTGTATGGATGAATGCTATCAGTACATTGTCGTTCGAGAACAATGAGCATTCTAAGTGAAAATTCCTTTAAAAGGTAATCGTAGCCTTTAGCCTCATCAACTGGAAATGACTAAAAAGCAGGGGAGATGCAGCAAGGCTAAGTGGGTCGCGTCCAATTAGAGTATGTTTATCACCTTTCCATATACTCTCAGATATTATTACTACTTTATATGGAAGGAGATCAGAAAGAGTGGGAACACCCTGGGTGATAGCAAATTCGATCTATCCAGCTTAAGGGTAATCCGGTCTTGTGTTGTAGGGGATCCCGGCGTGGTCCTTGGTATATTTTTCTAGATGTGTATTGTGAAATATGATATCCCAGTGCCTAGTCATTCGTATGAAATCCATTCTCCAATATGTGTACTTTACGGTTTTGGTTGTAGAACCTACTATGTAGGAATTTAATTAATGTAACAATTTCAACTATTTGGATAAGTATTTGTACTTAGACACTATTATAATATCAGAAGACTTTGATATAAAGTGTTTTGTTTATCGTAAGTTAAAACCCCGTAATGTTTATGTGTGACGTGGTCTTATGAGATGCCTTTGTTTTTCAAAGGATTTTGGTAAAAGTTAATTATTCAAATTGAGTGTGATTTCTCACTCTGGTTTTCCATACTGACTCGGGTGTTATTTTTACTATAATGCTCGGGTCAGACCAAGTATTACAGGTATATGTTTAGATTGCTTTGGAGCTCAGGAGACGAGCTGTAGACTGAGACGTATTCCCGTACTTGTTTATTTGGCTGTAGTATTTTTGTTGAAATCATCAGCAATTTGTGAGGACATGCTGTTACAACAGTCCAGGCTGGTAATTATTGGTTCGTGTACTCTGATTTGAGATATGTATATTACAGTTTTTGATTTGTGTAAAGAACTGTTGATATTATATATTATTTTGCCCGCCGTGAGATTCTATTTTGCTTAGTTTCTTCTTTCTTCTACCTACTCTCTTCCCCTCAACAACCTGTCTTTCCGACACTCGATCGTTCGACATGTTATACAATGAGCGTATTTATGTCGATTTTCGAGGGTCAAAAGGCGGATCGTCATGCCTTTTCATTTCCTCGTTTTTCCAAGTTCAACTTCATCAAGTCCTCGAGTGCGAATTTTTTTGAAATATACTTAATTGTGATCCACACAACACAAATTCCATGAATTTATATTGACACATAACAACGTTTTATTTAACATAATAGTCTGCTATTATGTCGAATAAGATGATACTAAGTTTCGAACATCCGGCCAGTTACATATAAACATGCTGCAATGCAACTTTCTCAAAATCACACTCGAGATTTAAATATAACGATAACCACTAAAAAAACGGAGATATAACACCAAAAGGCTCCAGTTTACATCATTTATCCAAAAGTGCATGTGCATATTTTTGCTTGAACGAATATTATTGATATTTTCTTATGTTATATGGATGCTTTCAATAATTCATTTTAATTTATATAAGCACATTTTGATAATAATATTGTTTTTATCCAATCCAACCCAATCCAATCCAATCATGTGTAGGATTAAATATATAATCCACGTGACAAAAACCAATCTTTATGCAGCCGAAAGAGTACTAATACAACTTACAAGCTGGTAAAGGGTAACAGAATACAAGCGGTGTTGACCAGAATCACCCTACAGTCCAGGTACACGACAAAATCCTTCGTTTAGCGTTATTGTGCAAGTACCTCGCAGCTCCCTACATTTTCTCTTCAGTTATTTATATCTTCCTCCTCCTGCAAATCATGTCGTTCAATTACACTGCCGATTATATCAGCGGCTGACATCTCTCTCCTCATTCACCACGCGCCCTTTCAATAAAAGAAATAGCTTTTTTCCAGACCTAGATTCTTTGCTCTTAAGTTTCTATCTTCTAAAGTTATTATTAAATTAATTCTAATCCAGCTTTCCGTTATTTCATCAACCTGGGTCAGTTTATCACACGAGCTTTAGGGATCAAGTGATTAAAGCTGGTCGAAGCTTTTAACTGCTTCGATTGGGACAATTGAGGTTGTTTAGTCTGTTTCTGGCGATACATGCTCCTGTTCTTCCCGTTCGACCTACTCTAACCGAGCCCTAGATCTCCAAAATCAGGTAAAGTCGGTTTCTTTTTGTTTGGTGTTTCTGTTAGTTTAATTTGTTAGATGAATAAATTTGTTTTTCATGTAATATTGTCCGTGTATTTTGGGGTTTGTTCCTAAAGTGTTAATCTGGGAAGAGTCCTCAACTGCTAGCTGTGTTGGGCTGGAAATAAAGCAGTTATAGTATTAGAGTCTGACATACTGAATCTGAGTTCGTTTTGATTTATCCACATCAATTTGGAGTTTATATTGTAATTAGAGTGATAAAACAGAAATATACAAGGGCGATTGTGCATTGTTATTATTTGCTTAAAAAAAAAAAAAGAGGGCAAACTCAGCAAATGTTGTGGTTGCAATATAATTGCCTTTTTTTTCCCGTTATTTGTCAATTCACATAAGGGACACCTCGCTTACTTAGACAAGTATGTTGTGTTTTTGAGGCTGCAAATGTATTACAACTAAAATAGTTAATGAGGTTGACTAAAAGTGGAAGGATAATCTAACTGAAAAATAATGACATGTAGCTGCATTGCATATGTCAATTTTGAAACCTAATCCTCTTCCGTGCTAAATTCCTAATTTCATGTTTACTTATGTGTTGTGTGGATGGACAGATTTCTAGTGTAAAGTCACTTTGGACTACTATCTTGAGTTTGACACCACGAAGGGTAGATGATATAAGAACTGCTGAATTGCTCGGAGATGGAGGGTTGTGATTGCATTGAACCACAGTGGCCTGCTGATGAACTCCTAGTGAAATATCAGTACATATCGGACTTCTTTATTGCTCTTGCTTACTTTTCCATCCCTCTTGAGCTCATTTATTTCGTGAAGAAGTCTTCTTTTTTTCCTTATAGATGGGTGTTAATACAATTTGGTGCTTTTATTGTTCTTTGTGGAGCAACCCATTTAATTAACTTGTGGACATTCACTATGCATTCAAGAACACTAGCTATAGTTATGACAGTAGCCAAAGCTTCCACTGCGGTAGTGTCATGTGCAACTGCTCTAATGCTCGTGCATATAATACCTGATTTACTAAGTGTGAAGACAAGGGAACTATTTTTGAAAAACAAGGCAGAAGAGCTTGATAGAGAAATGGGTCTTATACGTGCCCAAGAAGAAACTGGACGTCATGTACGAATGTTAACTCATGAAATTAGAAGCACCCTAGATCGACATACTATATTGAAGACCACACTTGTTGAGCTCGGGAGGACATTAGACTTAGCTGAATGTGCATTATGGATGCCTTCAAGAACCGGCATGAATCTTCAACTCTCTCATTCATTACATAACCAGATGCCTGTTGGAACTAATGTGCCTATAAATTTGCCTATTGTTAATCAAGTTTTTAGTAGCAACCGTGCAATAAGGATTCCTCACACATGTCCATTAGCTCGAATTCGTCCTATAGTGGGTAAATATGTGCCACCAGAGGTTGTTGCTGTCAGAGTTCCTCTACTGCATCTGTCTAATTTTCAAATCAATGACTGGCCTGAGCTTTCTGCAAGAAGCTATGCTGTTATGGTCTTGATGCTACCATCGGATAGTGCAAGAAAATGGCGTCGACATGAACTGGAGTTGGTTGAGGTGGTAGCTGACCAGGTAAGTCTGGAACAATTTTATCACATCATCAGCGAACATTAGCACATGTTCCTTGTCAAATGTTTTAAAACAAAAATTTAGCGCACATGATTGCATCCTTATCGTAAATTTTAAAAGAATGAAAAAAACCCACTTTCTAAAAAATCTAAGAGGTAAAACACAACGATAAACGGAACTACCAATGGTGAGATGGAGTGCTACAACTAGACTTGTTGGTGAGTACAAGCTGATAATGATGGTGTTACATCCACATTTGTGTTCGAGATCATTTTCAAATATCTTTATCAGCGAATATGGGTTGACATTTGATTGTTAATTATCCATTTATAATTGATAGAACTAAAAAAGATAAATAGAAACTTTTTAGGTCAACTTAAAATTATTTCCATGGTTTTAAATCTTCTATATCACCCGAGATCTCCTTTTCATACTTAAACGGGACGAAATATCAAATTTTATTCATATCTCGTTCGACATCGATCTCATTTGAAATATTCAAATCGATCAAAATCTCAATCCGAGATCTCATCTGAAATTATACCGTTAATTTTGCATAATCATTATCATATAAGTTCAAAAGAAACTACTTGACCAAATTACTATTTATCAATTTCGTAAATGTAATTTTTTTTTACCTTTTTACTTCATTTTTTATGTTTAAATAAGAGAAAATTATTCAATCACTATCCAATCAATTAAGCTAATTAAGCTATCAACTTCACCAAGCTCATCCAGTCGCTCTTCGGCGAAATTACTATTTATCAATTTCCTAAATGTAATCCGCTCGCTCTCCGGCGATGGGACTCGACGACAACCAAGCTTATCCAGTCGCTCTCTAACCAAATGACCTGCTTTCTGCACTCTGGTCCCGATTCTCTGGTCGGGACTTAAATACGATCAAAGTCCATGGTCTCTTGGGACTCTTGCTGAGCTCAATCCGCTCGGTCTTCAGTGAGGGGACTCAACGACAAGTAAGCCCATCCGCTCACGTCCCGATGAAGGGACTTGCTTCTTGCACTTTGGTCCTGTCTCTCCTGATGGGACTTTTTGGCGATTAATGTCGTATATGTCCGTTCGCTCGTGCTTCGGCGATGAGAGTTGTACCTTGCACTCTTGTTCTATCTTTCCGAACGAGACTTTTAAAGCGATTAATTTCAATCATCACGTTTAAGTGGGTTTCGATAATCAAAGGTTTATCTAATGAGTCAAATTCAAGTACTAAGAAACAAAAAGCCAAACATTACGATAGATGCCTCTTTGGACGTTACAGTCTAACATCCAACTCAGAGCGTGCCTAAGGACCGATCGAGATCCCGTACATGAGTGAGTGTCTAGTCCATATTATTGCATGGTTTATTTAAATGGAAAGATAGAGTGTGAGATCAAACTTGATTTCCTGCCATCCCGATCGTGAGATAGCTATACTTGACCTCGATTCAGGGGTATTTCCATTTGCTGCGGTCGATGAATGCTTCTGTTCCACCACCGTAGTTTAATTCCTTACATATTGCCATAATCGATTATCTCTAATATATTCCTCAATCAGATCCCGCAGGTGCCTGCAATCATTCGTGTTGTGTCGATCCAGCTCATAGAATACGCAGTATTTTCCTGATGCCCTTTCACGTTCCATGAGCCTCTGCTCATTGGCTTCCGATAGAGGATCTACCCCATAGTATCCAAATAAATACGCTTTGGGGTTTCATTCAATTCCATGTAAGAAGAGAATTTTGATTCTCTCCTCTGCCGTTTTGATCCATAAAAGCTGTCATCCATCTTTCTTTTTCCTTTATCCTTACTTGATCCTTTTCCATGTGATCCTTCATTATGTAAAGCATTGACCTCTTCCTCATCGACTTCAGCATCCTCCTGGCAAAGAAACCTTTCAGCCTCGTGATAAAATTCCACGACATCCCTAGGAGGATCCCGTTCTAAAGCCCCCTTAAAATTCATCTTCGCTTCTATCCCTGAAACCGGCGTCATCAAAACCATTGAAGGGTCCGGCTTATCAATTGCAGTTGCCGCCGCATTGAACATTTTTAGGAAATTCCCGAGGGTCTCTTCGACCCTTTGTTTCATACTTGCAAGTATCATTACATTTTTGGATCATTAGATATGGACCCGGAACTGCTTCATAAATGTATGTACTAACTCGGTCCACGTGCTAATGGAACCGTTCTCCAGCTATTTAAACCATTGTGCTGTTAAACCTGTCAAATATAGAGGGAAACACCGTCACATTACCTCTTCAGACACATCCAATACTTCCATGTGCCAGATGTACTTCATCAAATGAACCGTTGGATCCGTCTTCCAGTCATACGTTTCCAACGTTGATAACTTGAAATTGGACGGATTCCTATTGTATCGAATATTCAGGGTGAATGGACTCTTGTTCACATCTTTCAAACTCTGATTAGGCAATCCATCCCTCATAACCCACCTCACCATCTCAGCAAGTATGCCATCGTCATTCAAATGAACTCTAAGGTTAGCAGTCTCAGTCCGTCCTCCAACTTTACGAGAGAATTCTGTTACATACTTATCTGGTTGTGCTTTTGCATTCCGATTCGCATCTAAACGCTCTGCTTCAGCTCCAATATGCACGTTATTCCTTCCAAGGTCAAGACGATCCGTGCTCCCGAGCCCTTGGGGTCGATACCGACTCGTACGTTTGGGTCGAGGTTTGCTTCAGGTCGTTCTACTCCATCTTCAGGTGCCTGCTTTCAGACTTTGATTTCGATTTGCTGCAACTCCAGCCATTCCGTCTTATCCCATCCTTCTGGAGAAATTCTTCGTCATCTCTTCCTGGCTAGCCATTATCCTTTCCTGCAATCCGTTCATCATAATTTCCATTTCATTCCTGCTTTTGTAGATTGATGGGGGCTAGCTCTTGAGGACACCTCTTGGCTGCCCCTAGTTGGTTTCCTCCTCCAACAATTCTTCTAGTTGATTATCGAGCCATTAGCATCATTTTCAGATCTTAAATCAGCGACTTCAAGCGTTTCTCAATGGAAGCACCAAATTTTTAAACGAAAAATGACACACCCAATAGACAGTAGAAGAGAATAAAAAATGAAGAAAACAAATTAAAACGAGTAAGAAATGAAAACACAGAGATTTATAGTAGTTCGGTAAACTCTGGTCTTCGTCCACTTAATGATTTATTGCTTAACTTCTGACTTGGGGGCGGAAGTCCTTAGGGGTCGGTACAATTCCGGCACTTAGATTTTCAAAATTACAGGAACATAGAGTAGAGTGGAACTAGAGTCAAAAAATCTTAAAAAAATGAAGCATACCCCTCTATTTATAGAGGTGAAGATCCAAAAATCTCATACAAAAGATCTTCAGACCGTTTTTCTTGCTATAGACAAGTTCTCCATAAAATAAAGTGCCATGTCATCTTGTTGGATGGGTCGGTACGACTCCAAAATGGTCGCCTCCAACTTTCTACTTTGGCTCGTCTTGTGTATGGCTTCATGATTACATAGTTGTTTGTACTAATATTAGATTGTTTTGGAGTTCAATTGACAGAGTTATGGAAGAATGAAATTGCTGATTCAGGAGTTCACAAAGATTGATAGAGGATTGCATTAAGTTGACGAAACAACATTGGAAATATGTTTCTAACATCATGTAGGATAGGTCGGCAGAAGATGAACCATGATGGTGGAGTAATTAGGGGTCGATACCGACCCATATGGTGCTACCGACCCAACACTTGTGCACTTGGGTCTTTGAGGTCACTGGGATGCACTTGTGTTTGCAATGTGTTCTTGGTTGTACTTTGGTTTTTGGGGTTCGTGGACATATCTCTGGGCGTCTTGTCTTGACAACTTCGAAGTTTGACTAGTCGGGTTTGTTAGTATACTGCCTGATCAAAATATGAGATGACAGTTACTAATGGTGCAAAGAACGCAAAGCCTCCACAGAGCCTTGGTGCATGACATGGTAAATAACACACCTTTTCAATTTACTGTGCATGTTTATAATTTTTTATGAATTTAATATATATAACAATTTATTTTAAAGATTCAATATAATTTATATTTTTTTACTACAATATATGCACCAAAGATTTTTTTAAACATTTTGAAGAAAACATTATCAAACATGATATCATAAGCATAAAATTTCAAGCATAATTGTTTTAAAAAGCCAAAATCCAAGATAATAGTTCATATTACTGATAAACTAGAAATCTGACTCCAAACCAATACTTCTATTATCATATTTATATGCTGCAACATCTTCCTCATTTGTTTCATTTAGATTCGTTTCTTCTTCGTGAAAAAGTAAAGAGTTGAAGCAGATGCTGAAAAACTTCTCGATATTGATGTCTTCTTCTTAGATCTTGCTTTCTTCTTTTCTACTGTTTTAGCAGCAATACTCCAAGTCAAATTATCATCATCAAATATAAGTTCATTTTCATCATCGATGCATCATTTATATCATTCATATTTTCCGTTAACCATTCATTACAAACATCGGTATTTTTCAAGGATATTGGATTTAACACATACCATATCATTTAGTTTAGGTGAGCTAGCATATTTCTCTTTTATGCTGTTTAGACTATGAAAAACGAACGATAAATAAAAAAAGAAGTAAAGCAATAAAATAATGAAAATGCGGTCATTTTTGCACCTCAATTGTCATTTGTGACATTTGATGCACATTTCCATGCGTCTCGCACCATGAGAAGAAATGTGCAAACACCGTGCTTTGCGTCATGACGTGAGCCTTTCGTAACTATGTACACATGCATATCAAATGATTAGATAGATATATATATATATATTATAATAAATGCTTAATATTAAAATAAGAATTATTGACACTCAAGTGATTAAAATAGAATACATTCAATTACGTATAAAACACTTCATTTAAAAATTATTAACTTAAGCATCATATATTAGTAAACAAATAGATACAACATAATCCTCTTTAAAATTATAAAAACTCTGGACATAGTTCTATGTAAAAGCAGACTATAAGTAGCAACCAAAGCACAATTCCGTTTCAAGTTTAAACAGAGACTATGAGAAGTAGCATCCAATTTACATACAATAAAAAAGGAAGCATAAACACACAAATTCAATTTACAAGTAGAAAAAAAACATGTAGTTATTCTTTTATGATTTTCTTCTCTGTCTTATTATCACGCGCTTTAAAAAAAAGTTATATCAAAATCAAAAACCAATTTCAACTTAGAAACCGACTATGAAATGGATTTATGAAATTTGTGTAGGAAATTTAAGAAAGAAAAATTGCGGTGTTGTTTTAATGTTTTCTTTTATCTTTTTTTTTGTTTGCTATGAAACGATTAAGGATTTGCAACTTTTGTCGAAAACAATTTTTGCCATAGTTAGTGGCAAAACAATTTGCCTTAAATCTAGGGTTGTCAATGGGTCGGGTTGAGTCAAGTCGGATTCAGGTTGATTTTAAATGGGTCGGATCAACTTGTTTATTAAACAGGTTGGAAATAGCTCAATTCGAATCCGACCGGAATATAAACGGGTTGAGCTGACCCGATTAATGTAACCCGATTATAAACGAGTGGGTCGGGTTGGATCGTAAACGGGTTTGGTCAACCCCGTATAAGTTATAAATGGGTCATAAACGGATTATGAACGAGTCAAATACGGGTTCACGGGTCTGGGTAATAATCGGGTCAGGTCAACCCATATAAGTATAAACGGATTATAAACGGGTCAAATTCGGATTCACGGGTCAACCTGAAACTCACCCGTTTACAAACGGATCAAATTCGGGTTGACCGAAAATGACCCGCTCACTTAAACGGATCGGGTTAACCCGCTATTTTTTGTATAATTTTCGTATCGTGCGGGAACTTGACAGCCCCACTTAAAACATATGTTTGAGCAGTTTGAGGTGTGGGAGGCTTATGTTTTGTACATCTCTCATGCCTTAAGGTGGGTATTGTGATGCCCTTGAGGCAAAATTTTCAAAACAAAGATAAAAATACAAATATACTGATAAAAATTAGTTTTGAGCAGCGAATATGCACACACACACAATATTAATTGTTGCTTTGATAAAAGAGTAAATTCCAACAATTTGTTTTACTAAAACACGTAATGTAAATTAACTTGTTGAAAAATTGGATGGATAATTTATGTGGATAACATCGTATCGTTATTTTCAGATGTTGGATATTTTTCCATTTCTCGAATGCAAATGAAGATGAATATCAAATTTTCGGGTATTCTTTTACATGCCTATCGACTAACAGGTTCTTTGCCCCATGTCTACATGAATAGAAATTAGCTACAGCCTAGCGGAATATTCAACAACATAGTTACCCGAGTAAAATGCAGGAAAGTATTTTTTTACAAGGTCTATGGATATCCAAAGAGTTTTCCGCAAATATCCCAAAACTAAAAAAAAAAAAGCGTTCTATAAATCTTCCCCTTTTATCTCTCCAGTTTTGAGCTTTGTCGACCTTCAAACCATTATACTCAGTAGAAAATGATGGCATCTGTGATGTTATTTATTGGAAAGCATACCATAACAATTGACGATTTTGAATAACTTATACTATTTTATTTTATTTTTATGTTACTGTGTGATTATCATTATTATTATTTTTAAATGAATACAATTTCTGGTGTGACTGTTTCCTGCAATCCAGCATCATAAAAGAAACTTACTTGTCATCAGAAACGATAGGTGGAGGCTTGTGGTAATAGGCGTTTTGTCATGTGAATTATATTGTAAAAATCCTCTAGGTCTACGTCTAGTTGCTAGACGAGGTGTACCATCTAGGTGTGTCTAGACAATGCTTACTGACTCATCTAAGCATCTAAATGAGTATAGGAACGTCATAGGTACTAGTTGAGGTTGGAATCCTCATATAGGCATCTACATGCTATTTTAGATGGTCCAGTCTACTTGCTGCTGCCAAGCCCATCCAAACCCAAAATTTCTAACTTGGATCAATTGCTAGTAAACTGAATACTAAAATTTTATTGAAAATATATTAGTATATCGAAAACGTCTAGATCCGAGTAATCTATGGTTAATCTCCGTCTAGACGATTAGTCTCTGTCCATACTCGTTGCATAGGGTCTGCCTACCATTTTTTCCAAGCTTGCATGTCAGTATAGTAGATGCAAATATATTCATTGGATTACTGGTTACAGACATACAGCATAACTTTTACATATTTTTTCTGAGTTTTATGTTTAGGGTAATAGCCAGGTACCAAAAGCAAAGTATAGGTATGATAGAGCCTTGGATTCAGAACAGAAGCCAACTAGGTCAGTCTTAAACTTCTCAATCACATCAACAAAATACATGATTATCATTAATCCTCATACGGCCTTAAAAATATCACTGTCTGCTAGCCCTATAAAATACAGATGACTGGCCTGAACTTAGGACAGTATTTTGTACGTGGAATCTTTACTGACATGCAATGGTACCTATATCTATGTTTTTGATTTCGTCAGTTACTTTTGATTTTGTCAGTTACTCACTAATCAAAACATCTAATTTGTATAAAAGCATGGAGTCTTTAAGACTGTTTATTTGAAAGTGTGCTGTTTGTGATGTTTTAGAGAGTCTGAATAACTTCAATGGAATGAATTGTGGGATCTGAATGCTTATTCATTCAGAGTTTACGAATGAAACTTTGTTCTTTGGGTGTTCAAATGTGTACACGCATACGCATGTATGTATGTATGTTAATGTGATAGCGTCTTACGCATAAATGCTAAACTACACCATAAACACAATGAATGATCAGTTTATCCTGCTCATATCCTCGTGTACTTATGTAGTATTTGGGAGTACGAAACTTGTAAACACTTGGTTAGCAACAAAATTAGGAGCATCATAGCTCATAATTGTGCCTTTTAAGGCCCAGTTGCCTTTACCTGAATTTGTCTCTAAAAAGGGCCTAGTTACCTGAATTTGCCTCGGTTTTTTGTTTTTGTATTCAATATTGTTTTGGTAATAATTATCAGAACATAAGATACTGTAGTAGTGGACAATTTCACTTGAGAATGTCATTCTTCCATGATAATTAATGCAAAAAAAAATGCATCGAAATGTGCGTTTTTTCAGAAAATTAAAAGACGTTTATCTTCTGTGCCAGATCAGATGACAAAAGATTTTTCTCAACTAAACAAGATAAAAGCATAGGAGTTAATATCTAAATGCATTATACATTGCACTACATGTTAACTGCACTTTCTGTTACTTAAATCTCCAGTTAATGTATTATTTCTAATTGATTCAGGTGGCGGTTGCACTTTCACATGCTGCCATTTTAGAAGAGTCAATGAGGGCACGAGATCTCCTCATGGAGCAAAATGTTGCTCTAGATTTAGCACGGCGGGAGGCTGAGATGGCCGTTCGTGCACGAAATGATTTTCTAGCTGTCATGAATCATGAAATGCGTACTCCTATGCATGCAATTATTGCCCTCTCTTCCTTGCTTCTTGAGACTGAATTGATGCCAGAGCAGCGTCTAATGGTAGAAACAGTATTAAAGAGTAGTAATTTGTTGGCTACCCTTATCAATGATGTTTTAGATCTTTCTCGGCTCGAGGATGGAAGCTTTGAGCTAGAAATATCAAATTTCAATCTTCATGCTGTCTTTAGAGAGGTAATGGATGGATTCGTAATACTTATATTACTATTGACAAGTCTATATGTCAGTTTTTTTTTAGTTTGGTTTGAATCTGGGTGATTTTTTATTGCCTATAATAGTTGAATTTCATATGACACATAGATTAGCAAAAGTAATGATAGTTGGCATGTAATAATGAGTAGTTATTTTAAGGAAACCTATAATACTAAAAAAAACCAAGTTTCCTTATGGCTTATGATTTTGTGTTTGTAATTCCAGAACTTTAACATTCGATTTACAAACTCAAACATATGTATTTTCACTTTTTGCCTCTTAACCAATTCAATGAGAACTGAATAAACCAAAAACTAATTCGATTGGTTGGAGTGGTTTTTTCCTGCCATTTTTACTTGGTTTCTAATACTTTTTCACCCAAAGACATGTAATATTGTAATACTATATTTCCATTTAGCATTCTACATAATTGGTAGCTCATTAGAGAATTTTAGAAGATAACATATGATCAATCTGCTTTAAGAATAATGCTCATCAAAGGCACTATGGGAACAAAGAGCTACATTAGTTGAGATCTTTATACTGTATTCTTCTTCTCACCATTCTCTTTTGATTCATAGGTAATTAGTCTGATAAAGCCAATAGCAGCTGTGAAGAGATTATCGATCAACGTGTCATTAGCACCAGATTTGCCCTTGTGTGCTACTGGCGATGAAAAGCGTCTCATGCAAATCATCTTAAATGTAGCTGGAAATGCTGTTAAGTTTACAAAGGAAGATAATATTTCAATAATGGCTAGTGTTGATCGACCTGATTCCATTAGGGACCCACAATGCCCAGAGTTTTATCCAGTTTCCACTGAAGGGCAGTTCTATCTGCGTGTACAGGTTCGTTGTTGGACCCATTTTCTTATTTGCTAATTATCTTTCATACTTCATTTGTTTTTACTTGATATTTGGGTAAATTTTAGAATTGTCATGACACCAACAAGTAGAGCTCGAATCCTATGTTCTCATCTCTCCATGTCCATGTGCTCCTCTTAAATCCTCACCATTCACTAAAAATAAATGTAATTAATCAATACATGAAAAATAAAAAATGGATGTTTAGATTCACATAGCAATGTGGGCATACAAAAACTGGATCAGAGGATTATCTATCCAACAGGTGAAAATATGTAGAATATTGAAATTATTAATGCGTACTGATAGCACTGGGGAAATTGATCCATCGTTTTGTTTAAAAAACCATTATTGTCAGTGTTAATTGACCTAGCTTCTTATTTTTTTTTCTTCTTCTTATAATTAGCCCTTTAAAGGTAAGAATATATTCTAGAGTGTACATCAAAATCCAGGAAACCCTATATGCTATGGCCTTGGTGAATCAGATTGCAACGATAGCTCTTATGTACCGCATTGGGATGCTTAGTTTATAGGGAACTTTTGGCTCACATCCCTCTCTTTAAATAAAATTAGTCCCACGTCCCTCCATATTTTGAAATACAACTTGCATCCTTGGAATTATTTATAGGCAACTATGTGAAGTTAAATTGTAATACTAAAAACGTGATATCCTTCGGTAGATTTATCGGATTTCAATTTCATTTTTACAATTAAATCATAAATTTCATTATCTTTCTATTAAGATCTATATATGATATGTTTTTTAAAATATTTAGTATGGAAAATATTTTTCTGGGGAATTCAGGTTGCCTTTCAGGCAAACATTTGCTGGGCAAATATTTGAATATTTGTCTGACATATTCGGACAAATTTTTGCTAGGCAAATATTTTCCCCCGTAAATATTAAAAAAATAATTCATGAAAACATATCATATATGGATCTTAATAGAATGATAATAAAATTTGCGATTTAATGGTGAAAACGAAATTGAACTCCGATAAATCTATTGAAGGATATCATGTTTTTAGTATTGCAAATATTTATTTAATCATGATGTCCAGTTATGAAGATCCAGCGAAAATGGATGTGGGTCTAATAAAGTTTAAAAATAAGGATGTGTTCCTAATTTCCACTAGTTTATATTTGGTATGTATGATTAATACCCACATTGGTTGCATCTCAATACATGGGTTTGTATGATATATGGTTTTCTTCCCTACACATATTGCTATACTGCCATTAAATGATCCTAGAGCTTGTAAAAGCCGTTGGCAAATATTAAATTTGACGAGGAAGAAATAGGCTTTTTTACAATTTGAAACAAATAATAGAAAACATCACCACTCTGCTATTTATTTATAAAGGGAGAATTATCATATCTAATAGACACAAATTTTACATGTAAACATAATGTATACCAATAGGAACAACTCTTTGTATGAAGTAACGTAATTTTGTAATGAAACTATGAAAGACACCTCTATATAGCATATAAACTTTTTTTTATGAACTATTATGTCTTTTTTATAATAAGCACAACCATTTATAACAAATCATGAATAACTAATACACATGAATAACGATTTATTTTCATAATTTAGAGATAGTTTTGTAACAATATCACGTATGTTTGTAAATGTTGATGTGATTTATATACGAATAAAGCAATATGTATACTAAATAAGTGATACATGTCCTAGTTGTGTGTCACACACGATGGTAGTTTTTCTACCTCTTTGATGGAAGGAGTTTCTATATAAAGACCTTTATCGCACATGCTTAATTCCACTTTTTTAAAGGGTAAAAATGGAATACATGGAAGTAACAAGAGCAAAAAAGGGAGAAAAAGGGGAAAAAAAGCATAACGAATAAATGAAAGACTCTAGCCTCTTTTAATTCATGAACATTGATCATGTTACTTTTGTATGGCATATATTCAAGTTGTGTGATATATTCCATACTTCAATCTTTGAAGTGCTAATGCCATACAGTGGTACGATTGTTTAATTCTATCAGAGTTTTCATTCAGAAGGTTTATGTTTATAATGAAAGCCCTCTCATGATATTTTTCCCTAGAAAATGTATGAAAGTTCTTTTCCCTATATCCATCTGTTTATTGCTTATTATTTCCATGAAATGAAACTAGCTATTTCACATCAGCCTACCGTTAACTGAGTCATTGGTCTTAAACTGTGTGACTGTCACGCTCTATTTTGAGACCATAACAAATTAAAAAATATATATAGTTATATATATGCAATGTTTTAATAACATTGAATACACACTTTTTTTTATATAGGTAAAGGATACGGGTTGTGGGTTCAGCCCTCAAGAACATCCACATCTATTCACCAAGTTTGCACACACACAAAACGGCCCTATCAAAGGATACAATGGCACTGGGCTCGGACTAGCTATTTGTAAAAGGTAAAAATTATATACCGTTTGGGATATTCTACCAAGCACCCTTGTACAAGTTTTGCGAAATGCCTCAGTAAATATTTGTTGCAAATATTTTCATCAAAAACTGCAGTTTCAAGAAAAGTGCAAATATTCGCGTTAAAAATGCAGATATTTGCAGTTTTCACTGTAAATATTTGCACTGAAAACTTATGAACTCTTTACAGTAAAAGTGCTAATATTAGCCTTTTTTTTTGTGATAACAACTTCGAATGATTGAACCAGGTTCATAAACTTAATGAACGGGCACATATGGCTAGAGAGCGAAGGCACAGGAAAGGGCTGTACAGCCACATTCATAGTAAAACTAGGAAAATTCAACAGTCAAAACGGCTTCCATCATCAGCAAATGCTACCTCCAAACCACGCCGATTTCTCAGTACCCAGAGCTTTCTTCAAAGAAGATAGCAGACTCGGTCTTTCCAAGCTGCATCATCAGAGGAGCCTGTAGAATTGTCGTTGGTACGATTGACTGGTAAAAAGAGCACAAGGTTTATGGGAACATAACATTGGTGTAAGTCCAAGAGTATATATATATTTAATATATAAGCAGCAGCATAATCATTTATTGTTTAGATAGAGTTCCAAGTAGGAGAGGCTTCTTGGCTGCGTATAAAATTGTTGTAAATGCTTCATTGCTGTGTTGTTGATCTCATTTTAGTGCTGGATGCTGCTAATTTCAATATATTATGAGTCGACTGTTCATGTGCAACTGTTTTTTATAATGTGAAAGCATTGAAAACTTTGTTTGGCATGTATAGATTGTTTGATGCTTTGATTTTTAGTACCGATTACAAAACACTTACTGATCAGTGTAGGTAAACGTTTAGTACCAAAGCAAATGTTTTCTGACATATGCAGACCAACTCTTATTTGGACTGAGCAAAGTTTTTTAAAATTCAACAATGGAAGTTAGAAGTTCACAAAATTTTCAATTTGTGGAAGAACCGAATTCACTGTTCTTTATTTTTTATTTTTTATCTTTTTTATTAGTGAACTGGGAATTTGCCTTGAAGATAACAAAATTTTCAAATTCCCGCATTGGATGTCTAATTTGGATGGTAGAATGAAAAGGAGAGTCATCAACCTTTAGTGATCGGAGATCAGGGTTAAGTCATCGAGGAAAATTTTGGTAATTCACGTTTAAAACCTAAAACCTTAACGCGCTTTAATTAAGACGATTTTGACATCAAGTGACGAAGGGGTGTTGGAGCTTGATCGAGAAGCCTGAACATTAAATATATAAACATAAAGAAAATCCTTAGAAATAATATTTAATTAATTGCACTTGCGAATTTGTTCGTAACCATGAGTTTTTAATCGAATATTTAAAATATTTATCGTTGAATTGTTTCTAGTCAAAATGTATTGAGAAACTGATATCGATGCATCAATTGATATTAGTGTACTACTCTTCATACGATGGACGGTGAATTACTTAAGACCGTTTGAATATTAAAAGATGACGTGTTTGTGATTCTTTAGAACAATTACAGAAAGACTTAACAAGAGTCCAGTATATTTCGATCCAACTAAGTTAAAACAGAATATCTAATTTAATAATGTGCAGTAGTCTTCGGGCTTGAGAGCAATATTGATCTTACTTAATTAAACTGCATTTTGATTATGGTTAATCATATGATGTCATGATCATGTTACGACCGCAGTTGGTTACATGTTAAACTACTTGAATTGAAACACTACTCAAGAGAAGATCTATCTTCTTCAGTGTATAATGTTAGTATTGAAGTGTTAATGATATGTCCTAGTGGAAATTATGTAATTTTTTTTACATATATCTAACTTTATATGTAATTTTGTTCGTAATAAAGGTATTTAACTTCTATTATATGCTTTGTTTTATAAAAATAATAAATAAATAAATAAATAAATTTAAAGTATATTAAAGTAGAAAATCCTTAAATGACATGTTATGCGATAACAATTATAAAGAGTTGTGATCACGAGAAAATTATCATAATATTAAACAACATATTATTTTAAATGTTCATAGTCGAAATGTTCCGGAAAATGATATCGATACATCCGTTGAGACCAAAGTATGCAATGCTCTTCAAATATTGGACATCGTATTACTCATAGCTACCGAGGCACCAAGTGGTTACATACTAATAGTTATTGGATAAGTATGAAATGACTCAGCTGTGAGTTTCCTATTGGTTAATAACAACCAGGTCAAACGTGAAATTTTGAAGTGACGATGTGATACAATTCTCTCGATTTAAGAATACCGTTAAGCTTCAATGTGGATATTCTACTTTAATTATAGTTAAATTATAGCATGACGACCATCAAACAACTATAGTTGGATCTGGATTGATGCATTGAAAGTGATAACACTATTCAATAGAGAATTCTTCTCCTCGGTTGCATAAGTTTAGTATAACGATCAATTATAGTCAGCTCAATGTCAAAACCTCTAACCAAAGTAGTACGGTTAATAACAAATGTTATTATTGAACCAATGACTTTTTTTATGGACTAATTGAGTGAAATATGGATGATATTGGAATTCTTATCAAAACCAAATTTCATAAGTCTTATTGTGATATAGTGTTGATGAGAAGAATTGATGTAACTAATTGTTGTGAAAATGCAAAGCTTAAAATTGTAAAATCGAACTTTACCTATAAAGATATATAAGCGTTAAATTTGATTAAACTGTCACTCCACTAATGTTAATACTTGAATAGTTTGATATCAACCACTAGTGGAATTTACACCCACGAGTCACGCAACCGTATTAATGAATTCTCTGAAATATCACAAGATTTAATTAACTTATAATTGTTATAAATTAGTTAAGTTAATTAATATTTATGAAATATTAATTATTTATTTATTTGGTATATGGTACCCACAGTATTTTCTAGGTGGCGTTAGTAATTAATTGGGTGCGTATATAAAAGTTATATATGTACATATCGATATACGATATCGATACATATTTAAATATGATTTAAATGATATTAACCACTTAATGGGTTTTGAGTGTTTTTATGGCCCACGAATTGCATAGTATGGTCGGCCGTAGCACAAGGGGATGGGTGATATTTTAAGTTATAAAATTCTCGATCTGTATCTTGAATTAGTAAATAGAGAACTGGTAAAAGGAGAAGAACTTGTCTCCTTCATTTCTCTATTAACCATACCCCTCACCTTTTCCCTCTTGAAAAGTCTTGCCCCTTTAATCGTCGTGAGCTCTCATCGATCCCTTTATCCGAAAATACATCATTCCAGCACATCAAATCTAGTAAAAACAATGGTACTTCAACCCATTGCAACGCCAGGAGATCGGTTTAAGGTGAATCTAGGAGATCCCGCCGATCAACGTGTGTTAAAAGGCTGCATCCTTGAGGTATAAATTTTATTTATCTTTTATATTATATATATATATATATATATATATATGATTTTATAGATAGATTATATAACAACTTTATGCACGCATTTGTTATATCTTGTAAAAAAACATGTTAATATGTCTCAGCATGTTACCCGATTTAACTGTTGTTGTTTTGATCTATGTAACTAAATAAAATTATATACATATATGTTAACATTTCAATTCGGCTATGACAATAACACATACACACACATATATATTATTTTTAAAATACTAAAATTATTTTATAATAATTGAAAATGATTTTTCTATTTTAAATCATCTATATATCGTATGTATTCAAAATTATCTAAAATTTAATTTTAAATTAAAAAATAAGTTTCAACAATAAAAAATGTTTGAAACTATATTTCAAAATAGTTTAATTATAATCATGCTATAAAAATTTTAAATAGTATTTATATTGAAACACACACACGCACACATATAAAGATAAGTGAATATTAATTTTTATTCCATTATAAAATGTTTTCAAAATGTAAAAAAATTGGCTGAATAGAAATATTATATTATATATACAAGAAAATAGGCACAAGGACAAACTTAGAAAAAAAATTTTAGGCTAAAGGACAACAAATTTGTTTATTAGGCTGAAGGACAATGCTAGTTTTGACTAGCATTTTATGTAGTGTAAAACTGAATATAATGCTAGATATAACTAGCATTTTGTATAGTGTAAAAGTTGAATATAATGCTAATTATAACTAGCATTTGTCCTTCAGCCTAAAAATGAAACTTGGTATCCGTCAACCTAATTTTTTTCAAAGTTTGTCTTTTTTCCTAATTACCTATTATATATATATATATATATATATATATATATATATATATAAATAAATTTAACAACTGTGCCATAGTAAAATACATAAATTAATTGTACCATACAATTAAAAAAATTCGCAATAGATTAATTTTATTTGTATATTTATTTTTAATTATTAATAAATATTTATCTGAATTTTATAGATTTGGATATAAAATTCAAATTATTTTACTATGTCAACACTAAATATTTTAGATATTAAATATGAATACAATTTTTATTGACTTAGTCAATGTTCAGATATTTTAAATGAGGTTTATTTTACTTAATATAAAATAAATTTTGAAAACTATTTATAAATATTATTTTCAGATAGCCAATGCATATATAAATGTCGGATGTATACGTTTTAGATGTAAATCCCAACATCTATTCACGTAGATATTAACCATGCACGCTTTACTATATGTTGCACAAGCATATATAATTGAGTATATTATGACAAACTCATAACCATATAATTATTAATTAACCAAATTAATTAATTAATTTAAAAAATTAAATAAAATTGGATTTTACTTAAATTAACTTGATTGTTTTTACAAACCCATCAAACTTCATAGGCCTACTATGATCCAAAACAGGAAAAAATTGAAATCCACGTATTCAATTGCTGTAGACTAGCCTAGTACCAGCAATGATATCAGAGTCCAAATGGTTTATGTGGTCTAAATTAGCGGCTTTAGGGCCAACGAATAAAACATACTTATATGGTAAGTGTCCAGAATAGTAGTGTTTAGGCTTGAGGTTGAACATTATCAAGTATTCTCCTCTACCTAGTTATTGGCCTGACCTAATGGTTGGAGCTGGTGTAAAATGTTGGCCCAATTATAAAGGCCTGAGTTGATTTAGGCCTTGGGCTAATTCTTAAAATTCAGTTTGAAAATTAAAAATATATTTTAAATTTAAAAGTTAAGTTTTAAAATATAAATTAAATTTTATAAAACTTAAAAGATATTTTTCAAAATTGTTTTGAAAGTAAATTTACATTTCGAAAATTTTAACATTTAATTAATTACATTAATTGAATAAATAAATAATTAAAAGTTGATTAATTAAAATAAACATATATATATGTGTGTGTGTGTATTAATATATATATATATATGTGTGTGTGTGTGTGTGTGTATAATTGTAAATGTTTTAGTTCTAGATAAATATTGAATTGTTTAAGGTATTCTTTAAAATAATATTTTGAATTATTAAAATTTTTTAATTAAATTTTTTAATCATATAATTTTTTCTAGTAAATAAGTTAATTAAATTTTAATTAATAAAGGCATAAATATATATATATATATATATATAATGATATATGCGTACAAAACTATAAATGTTATAGTTAATACTCATCTTAAATTGTTTAGTGTGAATTAAATAAAAGATTGAATTTTATAATAATTTAATTAATTAGTCAAAAAAATTAAAATTAGTTAAATATGATTTAATTAATAATATACCTAAGAATATTATATATGTTAATTAAATTATAAGCAATTGTAAATGAAATAAACATATATAATATAAACGTATAATATAAGTGAAACGGCACGGAAGCCAACTTAGATTTTAGGAATGAATACATACATATTGTACATTATATCGTGATTTCATATGTATTCGACACTTGAATTACGAGGGCATTTCATAAGAAATACATTATTTCCTAAATCGATATCACTTTAATTAATGTATATATTAAAGATTATGAGTATCCAATATATAAAGTTGTATGCTATCATTTATATACTCTTTAATTATTGAGTAAACTCAAGCTAGGGATGTAGTAGTACTATTGACTAGACGAGGTAAGATACATGCATATATTCATTGAGTGAACTCAAGGTGCGGCATTATACTTAAACCGTTGCAAAATGAGAGGTAAGAGTGAATAACCTCTTTCAATTTGTTGAACAAACTCAATTTGTTACCCACACTTTATCTGTTGTATCATAGGCCCGTAAGAGGGGATAACACTTAAGATAAGCCTAGGAATTCGATCATTGAAATGTCAATTTGATCGGTTTACGCATGGTGCAACTTATTTGTCATTCTTAATTGTTAAGGATTTACAAATTCACTTTTGGTACGAATTTGGCATAATCTTATAGTTGGGTTTTCCTTTTATATGGTTCGACCACTTGGAAAGGAAAGCAAATGTTCGAGAGTAGATGTAAGATAAGCACAGTTGGTGAAGAGAGTGAATGGTCATCCATTCTTTATAAAAACAAGAATTGTATATGCTAGTAGATTCTTAACATGGAACGCAAAATATGATTTCTATTTCGAATGTATTTTCACATAGATTTTTTTTCAATGAGAGTTATTTCTCGAGTTCAAGATATTTAATTTAAAACTCTCGATTGTAAACTACTTAAGTGGATGAAATAAATCAGATTGAATGTAGCTTTGTATTTTATGCACTGTAATAGTAATGGCGGATACAGTGCGAGTATACCACGTGGCACTTATAATGGATTCATCAAGATACGATAATTGTTTTTTTAAATATACCAAATATTGCCTATGAAATAATAACTATTTTCTGTATTGACTGAAAATAGATATAGTTTTATTTTGTTATGAATATTCGTTTCTTAATAAATTTGTTGCAGTTACGGTATTTGTTTTATAACATCTTTGATGTATTAACCATAGAAAATACCAAAGCATATGAATTCTTTCTTCAATTATTTTGGAATTAAGGACTAAGACATATATTTAAGAAATAGTTCTTTAATTCTATGACTATGAATCATGTGATACTAGTGAGTTATATCTCAAACGACTAAGATGAATCACTCATTTAGTGGAAGCGATCAAAGGATTGGTGAACTTTTCAGATTGATACATATAGATGTACGCAATCTAGGTCTAATGATACCAAGATGGCTCAACATACTTCGTTAGATTTACTGATGAATTGTCATAGATATGAACACGCATATCTTTCTTGTATTATTCCTACGATAAGTTCATGGAATATAAAACAGAGTTATATAAAATAACATGCAGAAGAATATACAAACAATTCGATTTGATCAAATATGTGAGTATATTGTAAAATTGTTCCAAATGTACCCAAAACGAATAAGATTCTATCTCAAAAGTCACTCCTTTCCATGATACAAAATGATGCATCGATAAGGTGTAATCATACTTTGTTAGACAAATAATGATTGAAGTTGAGTTAACTTCTTTCTGTAAGGATGTGCACTTAAGTAAGTACATAAATTGAATTGCATCTAAAGTATAGTTTACGAGATCATGAAAGATAAAGGTTTATAAGAAACTTTTACATATCCTAGGTCAAGGAGTTGACAGGTTATGTAAGACGAGAGGCTGCATATATTATTTTCTACCGAGAGATCTTATGTGGACCATCCTAAAGAAGTTTAGGAATAACCAATATTGGTTGTCTGATTTAGATTATGAACATAACTCTTGAAAACTCAAAATTAAATTGGCTATATATATATATATATATATATAAAGGTAGTTCATAAAATATTTCTGAATGTCTATTCCATTGCATTGAAGCACATTGTTTCAAGAAACGTTAACTTCAAAATGAAGGAATTTCTTTTATAATTATTAGTATTAAAAAGTATTTGGATATGATCAAAAGAAAAAACTGATAACGTAATGTTACGTCAAAATTTGGTTTTAACTTGATTGTTCAGTTCATAACAACCAATGGTACTTGGGCAAGTAATAGAACTCCTGGGTAAGTATGCATATCGTTATATTAGAAAATAATCAAGCATGAAAATAGGCAATTTTTCATGTATTAAGTCAGAAAGTCACAATTTGGATTTGACCTAATCGGCCATTAGAGCCCCAAATTCAAGCTTTTATTTGTGCTTGAAAATAAGAAAAAAGTACAAAATTTTCCACTTTTTAGTAAGGGGTACATGCTTATTTATAGAGAAATTGTGCCCTTAGATTTTTGACATGCGGTACTTGTAGGAGATGAACGAATGCTGGCGTGGCACATTGTCAACTTGACATTTGGCATGACTCATTATAAATTTCTTCATGATGATGTGATATTGTTGGACCAATTAGGAAATGGAACATTGCCTGTGGGAGCATCTATTTTAGGCAGTTTTATCAATATGCGATAACTCTCTGATCTTCATCATGCGATAGCAATGTGAATCTCAATATGTGATAGCTCTACATCAACTTGCGATAACTTGTCATTATTAACTTGTGACAGCTTCCTTTATCAACTTGCGATAGTCTTATATTATCATCTTGTGATAGCCTTATATAATTAACTTGCGATAATTTTATATCATCAACTTGTGATAGTTTTACATCATCAACTTGCGAATGCTTTATATCATCTAGTTGTGATGGCTAGGCTCATATATCAACCTGCGATAGCTTCATGTCATAATCATGCGATAGCTCTTTTAATCTTCAACATGAAATAACTATGTAGTTTTCAATATGTGTTAGATCTCTAGTTTTCACCATGCAATAACTCTTCGATTTTAAAAATATACATGGGCTTGGTCACTTCAACTTGCGATTGCTTCAACTTTATCATCTAACGTAGTACTACCGACTTGTGATAGCTTTAATATTATTATACGATAGCTTCTTTTCAACATGCGATAGTCTTTATCAACTCGCAAAAGATTCCTTCCTTTGTCTTGCGATAGCTTGCTGTTATCAGTGATAGCCAACTCACACAAACTTGCGGTAGCTTGACTTGCGATTGCCTCAATTACTCAATATGCGATGGCTTATTCATCAACCCGCGATAGGCTAAAATTTTAGGCGTAACATTTGCGACCCCTCCCCTTTAAGAAAAAGTACTTTATACTTTAGTGTAAACATGAATTCTTTTGCTTTCCTTTTAAATTAAACTCCTTGTATTCCTTATATCCATCATCTCATTCGTGAAAACTTTCACGGTTATAAATCGATGGCTAGATTGCTTGCCCTCTTCCCTTATAAATACCCTTCCTCCTCCTCATTTTTTAATAGTTCTCTTTGAAATCGATTTTAAATCCATCCTATTTAAAAAATAATACTATTCTTATATTTAGTTTCTTAAGGTAATTAGTTTATGATAGAGTTAGGAGTATGTCATAGGGGTAATTATGTAATTTGTTACATATATTTAATTCGTTAACCAACCTTGTTAAAAATAAAGGTGTTTTCTTTCTATTATATACTTGATATACTGTAGTTATATTAATTAATTAATTTAATTAAAATTATATTTAATATAAAATCGATGAATGATATCTTTTATGATAGTAGTCACAAAGTATTGTAACTGTGAGTAATTTACCACAATAGAATTAAATAATCATTTTAAGTTTTCCTAGTCAAGATGCATCGAGACTGGATATCGATATATTCGTTGGGACTAGGGTATGTAACGCTCTCTAAATGTTAGACAGTATATTACTCATGACTTCTAGGGAGACCTAGGGGTTATGTACTAATAGTTATTGGATAACCATGGAATGACTCATTTGATAGTTTTCTGTTAGTTAATATAACTAAGGTCATACAGAAACTATCGATGCGAATAATTTACACAGTTCTTTCGACTTAAGAGTACCGTGAATCTTTAATATGAAATCTCCGCTTGATTGGCACACCATCCATCTAGTGACTATAGTTGGGTCAAGTGGAAGTATTGAAAACGAAGCACTATTTAAGAGAGTATTCATCTCCTCGGTTTTATGGGGTTAGTATCAATGTCAACTCAAGTCAACCCAAGGTGAAAATCTCTGGTCAGGATAGTTCAACTAATAATAATTGTTACTATATTGAATGAAGGACTTTGTGTTTGGACTATAGAGTTGAATGTGGACAATGTTGGAATTTTGACCATTAACAAATTCAATAAGTCCGAAATGATATAGTTTTGATGAAGAAAATTGGTGTAAATAATTGTCATAACTGGGTAACGCTTATTACATTAAATGGGATTTTTTCTTTCGAAAATGAGTAAGCGATAATTTGGCCATATTATCACACCACTTGCTAAGTGAAGTGTGAATGTTAACATTCAAATAGCTCGACGTTAATCGCTGACCAAATTTACGCCTAAGTGTCACACTACAGAAATGATGAATTAAACCAAATGATTTAATTAGTTTATAATTGTTATAAATTAATCAAATTATTAATATTTATGGAATATTAATTATGAAATTTGAATCTGATTTGAGAAATATTTTTTTGCATATATATATATATATATATATATATATATAAGTTAGAAATATATTGATCGATATGAGATATCGATAACAAGATATGTTAAATATGATTGTACATATTTAATTTGGGTTAAATGGACTCACAACCTATGAAATTTAGAGAGGATAGGCATTGATTTGATAGAGGTTGGAGGTGGCTACAATGTAGGATTAGGGTTTGGAGATGTGTGCCTAAGATCTAATGAGAAACTTACATAGTCTGTTGTCTTATCCTACACATATAAAAATTAATCTCAAACCCTAATCTCAGGTTAATTTCATTTTTGAGCCACCATTTTCTTCTTCTTCTTCTTCCTCATTTTAATGGGAGCAGCTATCTTCTAAAACCATCCCAAATTCTCATATCCAATTCAATACTAATTTGCAGTAGAAGGTTTCCAATCTTGGATCAACAACCTGTCGGATTAGGAATTATTCTGAGAAGAGAAATCATTGTTCAACGTGGACTCAAAGGCTTCATTAAGAGGTGAACTTTCATTTATTATTATTGTTTTGATATCAAGTTTATCATACAAAAGTTGATTTATATTCAAATTATCTATCTGTATTCAGATATGTTTATTGTTTAGATTAGTTGAGATTTTTGTGGGTACATGTGTTTGTTACAATTGGATTGATTATGTGCTTGTTGTACTATTTTTCTTAATGTTTTATTGTTGAATTAACTTTCTAAAAAGAATTTTCAATTTTGATCTATACACACACTCACATACACATCCAATGTATAGAGATCTGCAAATTGTCAAAATGGATAATTGCATATATGATTATATATCATATATATTTGATCTTAATATTTTCTTATGATGATTTATACTTATTATGAATCATAAAATATAAAAATATTTTATTAAATATTTATATACATATTATATATTATTTAATGATTTTGTATGTTTTTTATTATGTATAAAATAATTAATGGTTTAAAATTTTAGTTATATATTTTTTAAATTTGCTGCAACATACAAGAAGCTTATTGTAAAATTTTCAAATCCTAGTTTAATGTGTTTTAAATTTATTTTTGCTTGCAATCAATTATTTAATTATAAATATAATTTCAACTAAGGAAATTCTTGAAATTTGTCTAACTCTTAAGCCTAAAATTATCTCAAGTACCTTTATAAAAATTTTCATGTTATTTAGAACTTAATTTGGTAATTTTTACAATTAATTTGTTTTTGGCCTACAATCAATTATTTAAATAAAAATATTATTTCAATTGAGAAAATTCCAGAAATTTTTCTTAAACCTAAAATATGTCTCAGGTACCTTCGAACGTTTTTTTTATAATTTTTCAACTTGATTTCATATTTTTAAGAATTGATTTGATTTCGGGCCGTTATTAGTTATTTAATGACAAATACTATTTTAATTGAGAAAATTTCATAAATTATTTTAAGGCAAAAATGTGTTTTCAGATTTTTCTTAAATTATAAAACTTCTAATTTTGCATATAATTATTTTATGTCAATTTATTATGGCAAAAACTGTTTTATTCAATAATATATATATGTGTGTGTATATATATATATATATATATATATATATTATGTATGTGCACACACACACACACACACATATATATTCATTTACATGTATTCATATCATGTTTTGCCATATTGTACTAGCACATATTTGGATAAATTACAATACACACAAAATGAGCTAATGTGTCCGGTACAATGTAAATCACATCATCTAACTTTATACCCTTCATGGATTATCATGTTACACATGCACACACAGATACATACATACATACATACATATGTATGTATATATATTTGATACATACATACATACACACACACACACACACACACACACACATATATATATATCTGTGTGTGTGTGTAAATTAAATCTAATCAATTAATTCAAATTAAAGAGAGAAATGAAAGGTTCATCTCTCCATTTAATACAACTAATGCTCTCAATTAGTTACTCGTTTTGGAGAAAGAAATGGAAGGTTTTCTTCCTTATATATACATTAAATTTTATTAATGCTCTCAATTAATTACTTTTTTAGGGAAAGAAATGAAATGTTTCCTTCTATATATATATATTAACTCTTATTAATAAATGTTAGGTGTGTTTGATACACTTTACATTTAAAATTAAATTTATTTAAAATTCATTTTAACTAACTTAAATAAAAGAAATGATTTTATTTAAAACAAATTTAGATATGTTCTAATTAAATTAGGCTTCATACGCTCAACTAAGATCCAATAGGGTAAAAAAGTTTGAAATTCACCAATTTCTTTCGCTGCGGGCTGGCCTAGTTTCTTCAATTCAATTTATTATCATCGTTTACTGATTTTTAGTTCGCTTTTGCATTTTTTGTTGATTTAAAGCTTTTGGGGATTGATTGATTTTGAACATTCAAACGTGTTTCATAAAATTTATATATGGTTTCCCTCATTTTGATCTTTTAACAGTTCTATATTTAACTAAATATTTGTTATTGGGTTTTGAATCTTATAACCTATTATCCACTTCAATTTTGGGATGGTACAGTTTCTATCCTTGATTATTTTAACATGTTTTAGTTGATTGACTAAGCATGCGTCATCAACATTTGACGTCATCGTGTGACGTTAATTTGTAATGTTATTATGCGACGTCATTGTAGAAGATTAGTATCACCATAATTTGTAGTCAACTTAAAGTCAAAATTTCTTGCTAGAGTAAATCAATTAATTGATAAATATTAACTACGGATATTATTGTACTTTTTGACCATCGACCAAACTTTAGATATCTTAGTGATATAGTGATGAAGAAAAGGAAACATGCATAGAATTTGTATAGACTTCATGTTTTTGTTTAAATATTACTAAAGATAAAGTTCACATAGGGAGTCAACACAACAATGTTGTCCATAAATTTTCAAGTTTAGCTCATTTAATTAAATTTTTAAATATTATAAATTAATAATTAAAATTACTGATGTTGTGTTAACTTATTATACCGTATAATTATTTATTTCCAACTTTATAATTGGTTAAAATAATATATAATCACTATATATTAATTTAATTAAATATATGGGTCGAAATAAATACAACAACAACAGAGCCATTATTCCTAAACAAGTTGGGGTCGGATAGAGATGGAACCCGAATTAAATGACAAAAGTAATTTAAAGGTTATAACAATAACAATAACAATGATAAAATTAAGTCAAATAGGTAAATTAATAATAGTAACTAAGTAAAATAAAGATAGAAATACATATGTATGTAAAAAAATAAAAACAAAAATAAATATTTAAATAAATACAATAAAATAAAATAAAAAATAAAAATGACGATAACAGTACAAATAGTAATAATGGTGCTGATAGTAACATTGATCAAAGACCAGACGCTACATCTTGGGCTCTTTTTCCCTAATCCTATAAGCTAACACTTATAAGACTCATAGCTCAGGGTTCTGGTGCATGGATTGTAACTTCCATACACTCGTATCCGTTACCAGCTCTTCGGCTATATTCCAATCCTTCAAGTCCCTTTTAACAACTTCTTCCCATGTCAATTTTGGTCAACCTCTACCTCTCTTTGAGCAAATGACACGGCCAACGATTCCAACGCGCATAGTTGCCTCGGGCGGCCTTTGTTGGAGATGTCCAAACCATCTTAAGCGATGTTGAATTAGTTTTTCCTCAATTGGTGCTACTCCAAGTTTTTCACGTATATCATCATTTCTAATTCAGTCTCTTCTTGTATGGCCGCAACTCCATCGCAGCATATGCATCTCTGCTACGTTTATCTTCTGGACGTGTTATTTTTTAGTAGGCCAACATTCTGCACCGTACAACATCGCAGGCCTAATTTCCTATCTATAGAACTTTCCTTTAAGCTTCTGTGGGACTTTCTTGTTACAAAGAATGCCAGATGCTTGTCGCCACTTCACCCATCCCGCTTGAATTCGAAAAATAACATCTTCATCAATCTCACCATTACACTGCAACATTGATCCTAGATATCGAAAGGATTCCTTTTTAGGAACTATTTGTCCGGCCAGAATAACATCTCCGTCCTCTGATTTGACACCGCTGAACTCGCACTTCATATATTCTGTTTTAGTTCTACTAAGCCTAAATCCCTTAGATTCTAAAGTCTGTCTCCATAGCTCGAGTTGTCTATCAACCCCAATCCTACTATCATTAATTAGCACAACATCATCAGCAAATAACATACACCAAGGAATCTCCCATTGTAACTCTTCGTAACCTCATTCATCACTAGGGCAAAAATGTAGGGGCTCAAAGCTGACCCTTGATGTAATCCTATGTTAATGGGAAAGTCACTGGTTACACCATCTCATGCTTTGACACTAGTTACAACATCATCGTGTATATCCTTGATCAGGGTAATGTACTTTGTTGGGACTCTCCTCTTTTTCAGAGCCCACCACATCATCTTTCGTGGTACTTTGTCATAATCTTTCTCCAAATCGATAAAAACCATGTGTAAATCCTTCTTTTGCTCCTTAAACCTCTCTAAGTTGTCTTATCAAGAACATAGTCTCTATGGTCGACCTTCCAGGCATGAAACCAAATTGGTTTTTTGAAACGCTTGTCATTCTTCTTAATCGATGTTCAATGACTTTCTCCCATAGCTTCATCGTATGGCTCATAAGCTTAATTCCTCTATAGTTTATGCAACCTTGTATATCTTCTTTATTCTTAAAAGTTGGAACTAATATACTTCTCCTCCACTCATCTGGCATCTTGTTTGATTTGAAAATATTATTGAACAATTTAGTTAGCCAGGCTATCCTTGCATCTCCAAGGCATCTCCACACCTCAATGGGGATTCCATTAGGCCCCAACGCCTTGCCCACTTTCATCCGTTTTAGCGCCTCCTTTACCTTGGATTCTTGAATTCTGCGAACAAAATGCCTATCATCAAAAGAGTCATCTATCACGATCAAAGTGCTATCACCTTCTTCATCAAATAGCTTGTCGAAGTAATATCTCCATCTATTTTTTATCTCATCGTCCTTCACCAAAAGTCTATTATTATCATCTTTGATGCATTTAACTTGATTGAAGTCTCTTGTCTCCTCTCATGGAGCTTAGCTATCCTATAGACTTCATTTTCACCCTCCTTCGTACTTAGCTTATGATACAGGTCTTCATTCGCCCGAACCCTTGCTTCACTCACCGCTCTCTTTGCGTTCTTCTTTACACCTTTATGCCTTTGCATGTTGTCCTCGCTCATGTGATGATGCAAGCACTTATATCATTCCTTCTTCTCTTTGATTTCCTTTTGCACATCACTGTTCCATCATCATGAATCTTTAGGTTCGTGTTTATTTTCTTTCGTTACCCCAAATGCCTCGATAGCCACTTTTCGAATGTCCGTTGCCATCTCATCCCACATGTGATTTGCTTCTCCTTTCAAATTCCATGCCCCTTCTCCCATCACCCTATCCTTAAATACCCGTAAGCGTCTCCTTTGAGTTTCCACCATTTCGTCCGACTAATCTTGGCTCCTTTATCCCGTCGAACACGTATCCGAAGATGAAACTCGGATATCAAAAGCTGATGTTTTGAGATAACACACTCTCTAGGTATGACTTTGCAATCTACACAAGCTCATTTGTCATCTCTTCTAGTAAGGACAAAATCAATCTGACTACAGTGTTGACCACTACTAAAAGTAACTAAGTGTGACTGTCTCTTTCTAAAGAAGGTATTAGCTATCATGAGGTCATAAGCAATAGCAAATTTAGTATTTCTTCTCCTTCTTGGTTCCTATCGCCATATCCAAAACCACCATGCACTCTCTCAAATCCACCACTAGCCGTACCAACATGCCCGTTGAAACCTCCTCCTATGAAAAGTTTTTCTCTACTAGGCAGATCTCTAACGTTAACATCTAACTCCTTCCAGAAATTCCTCTTGACGACTTCACTTAGACCTACTTGTGGGCATAGGCACAAATGACATTCAGAATCATATCGCGCACTACCAGCTTTACTAGGATGATCCTGTCCCCATGTCTCTTAATGTCGACGACTTCATTTCTATGGTTCTTGTCAATTAAGATGCCTACCCCGTTCTTATTACGTTCTTTTCCTGTGTACCATAACTTGAAGCCTGTATTCTCCACCTCCTTCGCCTTCTGGCCAATCCATTTGGTCTCCTAAACGCATAAGATATTTACACATCTCTTAGTCATAGTATCAACTATCTCTCTTAGCTTTCCTGTTAATGATCCTACATTCCAATTACCTAACCGAATCCTACTATCATCGATTAGCTTCCTTTCCCCTTGCACCCGTCAAGTAAAGTATGAAGACCCTTACTCATTTATCACTACAACGAGGTGTCTATGCAGCACACCGATAAGGGAGCGACGACCCAACCCTTGCATGTTTATCACCATATCCGAGCCTCGATATGACGCGCCACTAAGGGAGTGACGATCCAGCCTTTGCTCACTTTTCACCATACCCGAGCCTCGATATGGCGTGTCACTAAGAGGGTTACGCCCCAACGAAATAGAATTAGGTTCCATTTCCATAAGAGAGGTTGTGGTTTTTACGTTGGCTCGCCAAGCTTATCGCAACCCTCCTCCTTTATCCTAGCTTGGGACAGGCTGCATAGAAAACTACACTGGCGGAGTTATGTGTCGAAATGAATATTTATTTAGTTTATATTTGTGATATTAATTGGTCTTAGTATTATGGAATATATCCATAGGGGGGGTGGTCATATATGAGGAGGAATGATGGATATGAATATTTCATTTGTCTAAATGACATCTAGAATAAAGATAGGAAAAAATAAGGAGATATTTTGGATATTTAATGGCTATAAATACCAGCTCTCTTTATTTGTTTAGGAATAACCTAAAATCAAACCTCTAGGCCATATTGCCAACAAGGTGAAGCCTATAACTGAGATTTACAAACCAGTATAGGAGGAAGAAAGAACCAATCTCCAAGAGGAAAGGCTAGCATACAACGTGTCAACAAGCAACCGAATCTAGAGGTAAATGAACTTGATTTAAATTTGGATTTTCCACACACACATATCTGTGTGTGCACGAGCGTGAGTGTGCTTTTGTGCGTGTCTATGTGCATATGCGTGTATGTTTATGCAAAAAATCGACTTTTAGTTTGAAAAGTTCAAATTGAACTGGATTAGTGTGTGTGTATATATATATATAATACATACATATATATAACAATTATTTCTTATATACCTCCGACCTATATGTATATAAATATATTAATAATATCTAAATAATAAGATATGATCGGCTACCCCTCGTTTCTGCTACGCCTTTATTACCCCTGATGTCAACCACACATTCTGATTTGAATAATCATATAAGTGGTAGGGGAGAGAAACTACAGTTATATAAATTAGCATGTGTGGTTTAAATCAAAGGGAATGATGTTGTAGCAAAAATGTGGTGTAGCCGTTCCTAGCCCCTAAATAATATATATACACACACGCACGCACACACACATACGTATTATAATATTTTATACATATTTGTTAACAATTGTAATATTAAAAAACTGGATTTTTCCTTTCATCCTATTTTTCTGGCTTAAATTTGTCCACGCGTGTATGTGTGTATTATTACTGAGTTTTAAATTTAAATGAACTGTGCAATTTTACATATACATACATAACATTTTATAGATATTTGTTAATAATTTTTAATATTAAAAAAACTAGTTTTTTGATATTCAACCTTAAAAAATTATTTTTTCGGCTTAAATAATATATCCATGTTTGTGTGTATATACTATTACCAAGTTTTAAAGTTAGATTTTGAAATTTAAATGAACCACGCAATTATTCACACACACAATACAAACACACATTCATATGCATATGTATGTACATATATACATACATATTATTAAATTTTAAAACTTACACACAAACACAAACACACACACACACACACACACACTATTTTTCAGGCTGTGAGTTATATATTATAAAAAAATTAAGTTTTAATACGGATAGAGTAACACACACACACATACATACATACATACATACACGTGTGTGTATCTATATGTGTGTGTATAATCATGCAACATATATGATGTGATCATAAATCCCAACGATCACACATGCAACCCTTGTTATTTACTTCATGAATTATTTTGATTAGATATATACTATATTTGTATATTATATCACACTAATAATATTGCACATGTAATCATAAATAGTAAACATATACAAATTGTTCAAATACATTAAATTGATTGTATTCATAACTAAAATGAAATAACATTTACCAAATAAAATGTCATGGTTGAAATTAAACTAAAATCAATTTCAAAACATTAAACTTACTTTTAATGAAAATGCATTAAATATGATTTAATTAATGTGACTTATATTATACTCATGACAACAAAAAACTATGATTTAGTGCAAAATTAATAGAAGGAATTTCTTTTCAAATTTTCCCCTTTTTCTCCCATTGCCAATTAATTGATACAACATGTTGCTTTGTTTATCACTATTGGCAAAAAATGGATTTCAAATTGTCACTTGAAAATAATTCTAGTGGTGACTACAAAATCATCAACGTACATTTTTGGGTCTTGAAATGAGATATGTTACATTATTGTCATCCACCTTGATGTTTATCAAAGTGTAGTTCACTATTCACCTAGGTAATTTGCACTCACGAAGGTTAAAATCATTCAGCTTGGTGCTTACCTTGTGATATCTACTCGTTTGCCTTGGCAATTTTCTTTCATGAAACTTTCTTTCATCCACCTCAATGCTTACCCACAACGCTATCATTCACCTTGGAATTTACATCTATGGAGATTACTATCATTCATCTTGGCATTTACCATGGTAAAATTTTCATTTAACACTTTGGTTAATTCAATACCGAGAGAGTTAAGCATATGCCCTAAGGGAAATTCTGTAATTTATTCGCATTATTAGCTCTGTAATATAAAATCTCATTCAAAATAAAAGGTGTTTGTTTTTTATTATATACTTATTGTATTGTGATATATTGATTAAATAATTAATTTTAGTTATTAGAAGAAAATCCTTAAATGATATGCTATCTAAAAATAATTGCAAGGAGTCGTAATTGTAAATATATATCAGTATATAATATATTGCTTTAAATATTCCCAGTCGATAAGTTTGGAGAAAGGATATTTACATCCGTTGAGACCAGAGTACATAACGCTCTTCAAATGTTGGGTAGTGTATTACTCATGGCTTCTTACTTGTGGCTGTTAGGAACACCAACGGGTTATGTATTGATAGTCATTGGATAACATATAATGAATCATCCAAGAGTTTCATATTGGTTAATAACAACTAGGTCAAACAAGAATTCTTAGAGTGATGACATTATGCAGTTCTCTTGACTTGAGAATACCATTGAGCTTCAATATAGAAAATCCACTTTGATTATAGTTAAATCATGACATGTCGACCATCAAGTGACTATAGTTGCATCTGAGTTGAAGCATTGGAAGCGAAACAGTATCCAATAGAAAAATTTCTCTCGGTTGTATGAGGTTAATATCACAGTCATGTGTAGTCAACTCAAAGTTAAAATCTCTAGTCGAAGCAGTACAGTTAATAGTAAATGTTATTATTGAACCAAAGACTTTTTTATGGACTAACGAAGTTGAATGTGGTTGGTATTGAAATTTTGACTAAAACCAAATTCCATAAATTCCAAAGTGATATAGTGTTGATAAAGAGAATCGAAGTAAACAATAGTTACTAAAAGGTACCACTTAAATAGTAAAATTGGATTTTACCAATGAAGATTTATATGTGATAATTTGGCCAAACTATCATACAACTAGCTAAGATGACATGCAGATGTTATATCAAACTGTTTGATCTTAATCATTGATTGAATTTATTCCAGCAAGTTTCACACGTTAGTGATTTCTTTGAAATACCAAATAGTTTAATTGATTTATAATTGTTATAAATCAATTGAATTAATTAGTATTTATGAAATATTAATATTTATATATTTGATATATTAAGTGCTATTTGATTTTCTGTGTGCAATTAGAAATTTATTTAATGCATATATAAAAGTTATATATGTACGTACCGATATATAATATCGATATGCATTTAAATATGATTTGAATTTCAAAATTAATTAAATGGGCTATGATTGTTGAAGGATCGTAAACCATATTCTTAGGCGGCCATAAAAAAGGAAAGGAGGTGATATTTTTGATTTTGTGTTCTAGATCTAATCTTAGAGTTAGTAAGAAGAGAAACAAAAAAGGAGGAGAATTTGTCTCCTCCTCCTCCTCTATATAAATTAAGTTGTCTTCTCACCTTTGAGATCTTTATTCTCTACCTCCCTTAGCCACCATACCCATCTCCACTCTACCCATAATTGTGCATTCTAGTACCCAATATATACATCAAAATAAATCAAATTCTGCTGATGCTCTAGACTATTGCATGGTATAATATGTGATCAAGTTGGATATAAGAGAAATTATGAAATAAGGTGCATTCAAGGGCCTATCTTCAAAGTAATATATATCTACAATTATATATGTGGTAGTTAGAAATTTTGTACATGTATTAATTATCTTATCGACATTATAAATAATTTAGATCTTTTTATTTAATTATATCATATAGCATTGTTATTAATTTATAATTAAAAAAAATTATATACTTATTCATTTCGGCCATATATAATTATACATATGTTTTATAATTTTCTAAGAATTTTTATTAATTAAAAATGTTTTTTTACATTTTTGTTCATCATTTTAAAATCAATCTTCATTAATATAAATGTTTATATCTTTATGTGTAAAGCATATATAGACTAAATTAGCTTTTAGAAGTTAAAAAAATTAATATCTTTAGTATTTTAATATTTCTAAATCGTTTAATTATTAATATATATATATATATATTATTACTTTAAAACATTGTTTATGTTTAACGATAATATTTCAATATATTTTTTATTATTTAAGAAAAAAAATTACCATTGAAATACATGTATTTATTTATGTTTTAAAATATCATATATGTATAATAACTTATCTAAACAATTTTAAATAATTTAAGATATACAATTTTTTTTAACAAAATATTTTCTACAATAAGAAACAAAAAATTTGTTTTTATATTTAGCTTTACTTGATTTATTTAAGTATAAATATTTGAATTAGCTATATTAAATCTGGATTTAAATTAGAATGTTTTACCTTGTCTTGATAAGATATTTTTAATATAAAATTTTGTATTCAAATTTATCGATTTAGTTAAATTTGATTTTTTAAATATTAATGTGTGTATATATATATATACACACTTCTATATTTCTATTAATTATTTTCGAAATTCATATACATATATATACATACTTCACATATATTGAATTATTTTATGATAATCAAAATATGTACAAATGATGAATATATTCATTATGAATATAAATTCTAATATCCTTATGCATATACATCAACCATGAACACATTAATATGAAGCACTTCCACATCTTATACACATGGGTCTATATTAATATACTCAAAACTATATTAATATTAAATAATCTAAATCTCATTTAATTAAATAAAACTGCATTTTATTTAAATAATCTGATTGGATCTACTATAACCCATTAGACCTCATTGGCCCAATATGATCCAAAATAGGAAATTTATTTGAAATCTACCTATTTCACTCGCTGTTGACTGGGCCAAATCCAACAAATACAAAACTTTGGCCATTTCCATCCTAGATTTTGTAGGCGCTTCCTCAGTAAACAACGAAGGAAATAAAGAAAGCCCATCTCTATCTTTTCATCTCGAGTGTTTCCAAACATTGAAGCTCTTTTCTAAACAAAGGAATTCTATTATTAGCAAAATCCTCAGTCATATCCCAACTATCTTGTCATTAATCACCATCGGCATCGCTCTTTTTCAACGATGTCATCATAGTCTTGGTTATACCTGAAGCATGTAACTCTCGTTATTTACCCTCGTTGTTTGCATATCCCTCGACTAAACCTTAGAGTTTGGGATTTCGACAAAAACTAGTGCTTAATGATTCTACTTGATCGTTTATTCTCTTTAAGTCCACATTCTTATACCTTCCCCTATTATGTCTTGCACATGCTTGCTTGTCAAATTCTTATAGGCTAGTACAACAACTGTTCGTACTTTTTTTTTGAAATGGTACTTTATATACAACAAATCATTGTGACAATATATCACATGTCAATAAACATTCGAATCACGCTAGGCAAATTTCGAACTTGTGACCTCTCGCACCAAAGCCAAATCACTTAACCACTGGGACAATGGTGCTTGTCAACCGTTCGTACTTTAGTTGAGAAAAAACTTGTAGTGAAAGACTTTCTTCACCCAAATCGAACTACATAATTTTAAAAACAAAATTTTCATTAACTAATATTTTTGGACTTACACCGATAGGGGTTTTTCAAAAAAAATTTACTTTAAAAAACATAAAATAGTTTCATACATTCTCAGAAAATTTCCAAATATCCACAAAACCATTTACTTTCCAAAAAAAAATTGGATTTAGGGAACATTTGGCATTTTAAATTTAGAAATTCATTTATCGCCTTTTAAATCCATATAAATTCTTGCTATACATATAAATCATTTTTCTATGAAAATCCAATTTCTGTAATCACAGCCCAACATTATAATTTGGTTTATGTGTTTCTAAGCACAAATCAAGGATTTTAGAGGTCAATCTTCTCTTTAATAGTCATTTAATCAAGTTATCAAATCAATATGACCCTTCTATTGATATTTAAAGCTTAAACCCATTATACTTTTTTTAAATCATTTAAGTTTTTAATTCATGTTGAGGTAACATTACTCACCTAATCACAAAGACAATATTATCTTTAAACTTTCCTAGTTTTCTTCCGTTGAAGGTTGTTTGCTTTTTATTCTTAGTGAGATATTTAATCTTGGTTTAGTGGGATGCTATAGGAAAATTTAGAAATTTTTTCCTTCTTTAGTTGTAATGAGAATATGAAGAGGAGAGATAAAGTGGGATGACATATGGAAACATTAGGCTTCAATTGAAAATAACTTGGCCCATATAAGAAAATAAATCCCACTGCACATAACTTATTCAATATATTCTTTTTTACAACTTAATTGATTACCTCATTTATAATTATTTACTCTCAACCTAATTATATTATCATAACTAGTGTTAAACCATGCTATGCAAACAAATTGTAGCTACATTTTTGGTAATTTACATTTTGTACTTTTCATTGTTTGTGATGATATACAGTTTTTGGCTTTCGTATATTTTAAAGTTGTTTTGACTTTATTTTCCCATCATTATTCATGCATACTATTCTTGATTTGAAAATTTGGAAAAATAAAGAAGTAAAATAAAATGTATTATTCTAGTCAGTATATTTGTCATCAAATGGTTAGTAATATTTTTGTTTCTTTCTAACATTTATTTTAAATTATTTTTTTCCAATCCATGTTACAAAACATATATTTCATAGTTCGATGTTCTACAAAGTGACATGGACTCAAAGATAGAATCATTCAATATATCCCTATAATACACTCTTCATTGGGTAGACATATAAAAAAGTCATTTAGAACAACTTAATGAAGCAATTTCTAATGAGTATCAATTATTATTTAGATCTTATATAGAAAAATGAAGCTTTAAATCACCAGAACAGAAAACCGGGAAGGAACTAATAATTCATAAAATGCTATTGGCACCATAGTTGGCGGCAAACCCACGACCAAATAGTGTAAAAAAAAGAAGTTGTAGTGCCAATAGTTACTTCTCTGGCATGGTTGGTGCTTGGCGTTTTGGTACCTAAAGCTAGTTAACAATTATCAATCGCATGAGGCAAAATAATATTTAAGCTTTCAAATTATCCTAAATTTATGGTATGACATAACTTGTAAGTGCTTGCTCCATTTTATGGGTGCATCTAATTATTTTTATCGATTTTATAAGGGCTTTTGCTCCATTTTAAGAGTTTCATCAAAGGTATCATTCCAGAAAAAAGTTCTCCATCCAAATATAGCAATGGCAGTATTTTCCTCGACGTTCTGAAGGAACAACGGAGCCTGGTTCTAGCTATATCTAAAGTACTCTTTTTAATATGCTCATTTATGACAGACCCAAACCTAGGAGATCCTTTAGTACTGAAAATTGCTCAAATGTACGAGAATGATAGAAACAAGTACGAGGAAACTACTCATTTCTAGAATCGAAAGTACGCAATGGGGTGGTACCATCTTCCATGCTTTATGTTGTGTTTTTACAATTTCTACAACTATATACTTGCCTTGAGTCATATGTTCATGAACTAAGTATCACTATGCCACAAAGTGAATCAAACAATAATGATTGCACAACATAAAGTAGATTTCTTGTTATCCCACATTTTTACGCAACACATGATGTTTGCACAAAAAATAGGCAAACACCTCCAAGTCGTATTATTTAGTTGATTTTATGTGGTTTTCAATAATTTGGGTGACTTATGCAAATATGTAAAAAGCAGGGACTGAACTGTAAAAGACACACAGATTTATAGTGGTTCGGCCAGAACGTGCCTACGTCCACTTTATATGTTATTATCCTTTTTCTTTAAGATTACAAGTACAAAGCTTTGTATACAAGTATGTGAAAGTTGTTTGAAAGTTCCTTCCGTGCTTGAGCTCTCAAACTTGTCTGCCATTGTTGTACCCCTGCCCCTCTATTTATAAAGTGAGGTTGGGGGCAGGGGTCTTGGATGTATATAGCTGCTGATGGGCCTGGGCTGAAGCAATCTGGTCTGGCATATCTGGTTCGGCGAAGCTTGGTTCGGCCGTGCTTGGAGTGGTTGATCCGGAGGTTTATTCGGTAGAGGGTGGAAAGATGGTTGGCTCGGCAGGGAAGTGGAAAGATGTTGGTTCGGCATTGGCTTCTGGACCGGTGGTGGTGATGGAAGTTGGTTCGGTGGGGGGTGTCTGGGAGCTGGTTCGGTGATGGAGTATTGTGGACCGGTAGTGGATGGACCGGTAGTAGGAGTATGGTGGACCGGTGATGGAGTGGACCGGTGGTAGGTGGTTTGGAGGTTCATTCGGTAGTGGGTTTAGAGGTGTTGGTTCGACATGAAGGCGGTGTTGGTTCGGCATGGAGCTTGGACCGGTGATGGGTGGTTCGGTGGGGGAGTGTATATGTGTTGGTCCGGTGAGGCCTGCGACCGGATGGAGCATGACCGGATGGCCTTTGGTTCGGCAAGGAGGTGTTGTTTTGCTCGATGGGCTTGGTTCGACGAAGGATGGAAACTCATGGGTGGAAACACGCCCAAAATTTGCCCCCCAAAGTGGGGCACGTGCTTGCATGTGTCGCGCTTTGCTTTAAGTTGGATACCTGGTATAGCTTCATTCGGTTTGAGGTGCCGAACCTGTTGGTCCGGTGTGCCGAACCGGTTGGTCCGGTGCTTCTGCGCTCGTCTATATATAGGGGCTACACCCCCTTAGTTATTCCTTACCGATTCAGAGAGAAACCGAATTGATTGAGTGCCGAATCGACCTTGTGCCGAATCAGGTACACTTTTTGCCGCCGAATGAGCTTAAGTCTCTAGCGTCGAATGAACTTTGGGTTGAGAATGCCGAATGAAATTTTAAACCTTTAATACCGGATGGACTTTATGCCGAATGGGCTACGCCGATTGAGCTTTCATATTTGAATCTTGAGTGGAACACTAGACCTATATTCACCTGCTTGCTTTATGCACTTGTAGGATCTAGATTAACCCTAGAGGGGGGGGGGGGGTGAATAGGGTTATAGCAAATTTTCTCGAATTAAACACAGAAATATAATAGCAGAAATAAATATGCTGAAAAGTAAATCACACACAAAATTTACCCAGCTTCGGCAACCCCTGCCTACTGCTGCATTCACAGATTTCTATTAGAATTAAACAGTATCACGCTTACAAACACTCTACTAGACTCGCAGACCCTTTTGCTCCCGCTCACAAACACTCTACTAGACTCGCACACCCTGCTCCCGCCTATAGAGTTTCGCTCACTCGCAAACACTGCTCCCGCCTATAGAGCTTTGCAAACTCGCACTCCTGCTCACTGAACTAATTCTAAATAGACAATCTGACACTACCTAATCCCTAGGTGGTGATTTACAGATTCTTCGACTCGAAAAGAAAAAACAACTTCAAAAATAACACCGGAGCAAAAATTAAACTACAACTTGAATGCGTGATTTTTGCTCAAAATAGAATAACTAAAAAACCCCTTTTTTAATTAAACCCTAAATAAAAACTTAAGCCCCTTTAAAATAATAAAGGCCGGCCCACTTGAATTTCACCGTCCCCTTTTCTTTTGCTTGCGAAAAAATGTCGGCCTCTTATTGTCGAATTAGGGCTTCTGCTTCTTTCTCGAATTAGGGCTTCGTTCTGATGATTTATTACTGTTGCTAGCTCGTTCTCTGATGATCTTTCTCGTGTTCGTTCTCTGATGACCGAAGACTTGCGTCGCTTGTTCTCTGATAATTGATTCTTCGAGATTGCAAATTGTTTGCAGCTGCTTCTCTTGATCGAGTTCACTAAATTGCGGTATGTATTACTTTCGTTACTGGTTCAATTGCTTGCTTTAACTTGATTGCACTTGATTGAACTCGATGGCCGATGATGATGAATTGGGATTGTATTTATATGAATTTGAGACACTTGAATTCGTTCGAATTAACTTGATACTTTCCTAAATTCTTAATTGCCTGATGCGCACGTCTTTCCTGATTTTGTTACACATGATACTCACGGCTTTCCTGATATGTTTTAACTTGATAATCACGGTTTTGACTTGAGAGCGTTCGATTTTCTTCTTGTATAAAAACAGAAACTTTCCTCTTTTTGACATCTCTGACCATTTCAAAGAATAATGTTACGAATTTTATATTCATTGAACTCTGACTTCGGCTTGTATTTTACTTCGATCATCTCTGCTGCATACTGTACTTGGTCGAGTTCATCCCCATTCTGTAGATCTGAACTTTGCATTTTATACAACAGTACATGCTGACTACCTTCTGTTCACCTGCATGTTTACCGTGACGTTGGTCTTCATGTACTTGATATTGTAATCTTCTTCGAACTGTCTTCATGTCTTGTTTCATGTTGCAACTGACTTGTGTCTGCATTGTTGATTCAGAACTTCTGTTCATGTCGGCACCGGCTGTAGTTGAGTTGATACATTTGTCAGTTCTACATTTGTTTCACTTTGATGTTGTGTGAACTTGGTATTGCTGCATCCATTGTAGCTTGCTACTGTAGTTGTATACTTGGTTGTTGTTCACCTTGTAGTTGCTCATTTGCAAGTGCATGTTTCGATTCACTGTTGCACTTTCTCATTTTCACTGCTTCACCATTCTTGTTGCCACTGCATTCTATTTCACTTTGGTTTTTGGAGTTGCTGCTATATTGGTTTAAGTTGCACTGTACTTTGTGCTACTTTCACTGTGTCACTTAAGGTCTTGCAGTTTGGTTTATTGATGCATTCATGTACACTTTGTATTGATGCAGTGCTGTCATGTTGTTTGCAACTGTGTTGCACTTGTATCACTGGTATTTGAACAAAACTTGTGTATCTTGTAACTTTCATCCCTGGTGCATGTTCATTTCTTCATGTTCCCTTCAGTAGCTTCACTGTTGCATTTGTATCACTGGTTCATGCACTCTGTTGCAGTATTCATTATGTTGTTCCTATTTCATATGCTTGCACTACTTCTCTTTTGGTCTGACTGTTGCTTCTTGTTGTTGTTTGCTTCACTGTTGCGTTCCACTTGTGTTTGCACAGCACTGCATGTTATGTTGGCCATTTGGTCTTGTTTTGTAGTGATGCACTTGATTGCTTCTGATTCATTTTTGAGGCAGTTTCATTGTTTTAGTATTCCATGTTGCAGTGTTGGTCTTGGCCTGTACTGTGACTCGAGTTTTCACTATGTTCTGACTTGATGCTGCATACATGCTTGAGTTTCACCTCTGACCTGTTGGTTCATTCTGATGTTCATTTGCATTGTGGTCAGTCTTGTTGTACATTGCATAGTGCATTGTCGAAGCTTTGAACTGTTAGCAACTTGACACTGTTGTTTGATCTGAACTTGACGTTGTATTCACTGGTCAGTGGTGTTCATTGTGATGATTTGGCTTGTAGCACTTATGCAGTCTTCACTGTTGCTGTTTGATGCTGTCTTGATTTTGCGCATTGCCTTACTGACTCGATTCCTTTCATGTTGTGCTTGCACGCTTGCTATTTTTGGCTGTGCACACGAGTTGGCGAGGCAGTGCACACGTGTATGAATGTACACGTGTGTATTGCAGCCACTTATGATTACCTGTCCCTGTAATATCTATGTGCACGACTTTGTGATGAATTCAAGTGTGAATGATGACGAACAACCCAAATAACTGAGGCAAACGATATTTTTAAAAATCATCGTTTCTTTCAAATTTCAAAAATACTTCTCTTTCGATTTTACTGCGTTTGAAAATATTTTTGTAGATTACTCAGATGCTTGATTCAAACTGGAATGAAGTTGAAGATAAATACGAGTGTGAGTGATATGTAGTGAGGTGAATTGTAAATGTGAAATGTGAATTGTAATCAAAAATGTATATGTATAGTGAGAGAATGAATTTGTACTATTCAAGTTTGTAATAAATATTCGTTTGAATAAAATATTCGTTTGAATTCAAAAACTGTGTAACTTGTTCTGTTTGAATTCAAATTCAAATTCTGTGTAATTTATTTTATTCAACAGATATTTATCTAACCAAATACATACTATTCAAAATATTTGTTTGAATAAAATTTCTGTTTGAATTCAAAATCTGTTTAACTTGTTTTGTTTGAATTCAAATTCAAATTCTGTGAAATTTAATTTTATTCAACAAATATTTATTTAAACTATGAAAAACAAAATAGTACATTACCAAATACATTTAAATGAATGTATATATGTTTATTATCATCAAACAAAAATCATATAGCGCAAAGCGCATATTCAACAATCTCCCCCTTTTGATGATAACAAACATACATTTAAGATTTTGAATATATTAAATGTATTTGATAATTTCATTTGCTCCCCCTATTTGAATGCTTCCTTTTTATGTGATACTCCCCCTACATATATGGCTCCCCCTACATATATGCATACAAATAAAAATATGTAAATGAGCCTATATGCAAATTGAAAGTTATTTGACCTTTGCTTGATTCTATTTGACAAAATCTTAACTTTTCTCTCCCCCTTTTGTTATCAGCAAAAGAATAACAGTGTTATAAAAATAGGGATGAAGTGATAGACATGAATCAAACATTTAACTCAATTAAATATAAATATCAAATTTCAATAAAACTCAAACAAAAATCATAATTACCCTTGTCAAGCGCATATTCCACTTTCAGAAGTGATGGATATAGAATCATCAAAAAAATTCATATAGATATGTCTATTTGTGGTATATTTATTTCTGGAAATTTGAATATCTACTAACCATGCATAACCGTTAGGACTTTTAAATGAGATTAGTAGTATTCCAATTTAATTTTAAAAAATGAAATCAAGTATCTTCTAACCACGCATGACCGTGAGGACTTTTAAATGGGATTAGAATCAACTTGTCTATTAAATCAATTATTTTTAATATGCGTTCCATACATGCATAACCGTGAGGACTTTTAAATGAGCATGGAAGCACATAATCAAAAATCCAAGTAATTCACCCATGCATGACCGTGAGGACTTTTAAATGAGAGTGAATACTTTGGATATTTATTTTTAATTGCTGAATATAAGAAATTGAAGCACAAATAATTTCCTTCACCGATTTAAAGATATTGAAGAACAAATGATTTCCTTTGTAAACTACCACAAATTTACATATTAAATATGATCTTGATGGGTGATGTTCGATAGAAAGATGATAGAAATAGAAATGGTCATGGAATTATTACCCAACAAAAAGTTTTTATAACTCTTGTTATGAAATTCTAAAGAAATTTTTTAATTATACTTTCTCGAGTTATAATATATGATAAATATCAACACTCATCTCTTTTTCAATCACTATTTATCTTTTCGATAATCAAAGGGAGTCAGATTAGTCAAATTTGTCATTTAAAATCAAATTAAAAATTATAAAATCAATTTTTCAAAAATAATTAAGCTGTAAATATGGTCAAACATGATTTTCTTGAGGGGAGTTTTATAAGAAAATTTTCTGCTATTTGAACATTATTTCAAGTGAAAAATATGCAGACATTTTCTTTGAAAAAAAACGATGCAGTAAATGAATGTTTCAAAAATTAATCACGTTACACTAATAATTTTTCTATCAACTATATTACCAGTGTAATCCGCATCTGAATTTAAATTTCACTCAATATTCACTTGTTGAATCAAACCATGAGATGTGCACCAAAAATTTCAAAAACATCATTCTTTTGAATTTTGAATTTAAGCCGTGTTAACACTCAAACAAATATCATGATGTTAATTTCAGAAACCAGAGGATAAACAATTATTTTCATGAGTAATCAACAGTCAATCAACATCATAATTATTTCAAAAACAATTTCTTAAAATCCTTTTTCTCATGAATTTGAAATCGTGCAAAATTACAAGCAGTGACCAAAATGCCAAAATATATCTAAGTATAGCATGAGTAATCAAGGATCAATAAAATACCATCATTTGACCAAACATATTAAACACAATGATGAAAGGATGGTTGGTCTACTTTTAAGCACAAATCAAAGTAAAAACAAGTCAAAGGAAAAAATCATATCAATAAGTCAGAATTAAAGACATCACATCATTATCACAATTTTGGCTGATTTAATTCAGAATATGGTGCAGATTATCACATTTAATATACCTTCACCTGTTTTACCTTTACGATAATTTCTCGTGATTGCCCATTGTTATTCTGACACCTTTATATTAGGCTAAGGAACTTTGCTTTGTTGCCTGTTGTGTTTCTGGAACAGCCAAAATCCAGAGAACACCGTTGTCGTTCCTTAGCCTGCCACCACACCTACACGATGAAAGATTTTTGTGACCTATTTCTAGGTCCATGATTGTTAGTGGAAGAAACATTATGAATAAACAAACCCTTTGGAACCCAAACTTATTTAGTCCTTTTATTCTTGTTCCAATAGACATGAAATTTGTTTGTAGAATTCTTAGGAAGCCAAACTTGTATAAATTTAGTGTTCTTGTTCCTATGACTACAATTTTCAGAATGATGTCCAATTATTTCACATATATCAAAGACACTTTTCCCTTTTGCATTATCCTCAGCTTGTGTTTTCCCAAAACCAAGTCCTTTTCTGTTGTTAGCAAAAATTTGATTTCCCAATAGCATGTTGAAAGATTTTTCGCCTCTTGAAAAGTTATTCAAAGATTTCTCAAGATTTTGGACTTTGGTTTTTAGTGTTGTATTTTCAGTGACAAGTGAGGTGCATCGATTTATAAAATCCTTTTTCCTAGTGTCGATGGTTTCCTTAAGATTCAAGTTTTCTTTTTCAAGATTCTCAGAGTTATTCTTAAGTCTTGTCAATTCTGAATCTAAAACTTTACATCTTTTACATTCTAGGTTTTGAATATTTTCAAGTTCAGTTTCTAACCTAAATTTTTTACGAGCAAGTTCTCTCCTATCAGTTTTCAGTTTTTCAATTTTAGATTCAAGAGCATCAACTACTTTAGTGAGATCAGAACACATAAAAACAAGATCTCTATAGGAATACTCACCTTCCTCACTAGATTCCTCTGAGCTTGAATCTGAATTTGATTTCGCCATAAGACACAAGTTAGCCTCCTCTGCGCTGCTATCCGAAGCTTCTTCTCCTTCTTCATCATCCCAAGTTGCTGCAAATACCTTCTTCGCCTTTTTCTTTCCTTTGTTGTTTTTGAGAAGTGGACATTTTGGTTTGATGTGGCCAGGCTTGTTGCAGTTATAACATGTCAGTTCATTATCGGAATTTTCGGAATCTTTTGACCTATTGCCCTTTGTTTTCTTCTTGCGTGGCTTGAATCTAGACCATCTTCTAAGATTATTGACAGCCATTGCAAGCTCTTCAATTGGATCTTCTTCATCGCTTTCTTCTTTGCTCTTTAAGGCAATCGTCTTCTTCTTTGGTTCGGAGTTGTTGCGTTCTTCCTTTGCTTTTAGCTCAAGCTCATATGTCATCAAGTTTCCAATCAACTCCTCCATGCTTAGCTTACTCAGATCTTTCGATTCTTGGATTGCCGTGACTTTTGCCTCAAAGTTCATTGGTAAGACTCGTAGTATCTTTCGCACAAGCTCTACCTCAGTGAATACCTTCCCAAGTGCTCTTGCGTTGTACACCAAAGTTGAAAAGCGTCCAAACATGTCCTTTATGCTCTCGCCTTTGTCCATCACAAAGTTCTCGTATTCATTGCTGAATAGGGCTAGACGAGACTCCTTGACTTGAGAAGTTCCTTCGTGCGTCACCTCCAAAGTGTGCCAAATTTCCTGTGCTGTTGTACAATGAGAAATTCTATTAAATTCATTTTTATCAAGAGCACATATCAAAGCATTCATGGCTTTAGCATTTGTTGTTTTCAATCTCTTATCGTTAGCATCCCATCTATCCTTAGGTTTAGGAATCTCAGTACCACCAACGATTATAGTGGGAGGTTTATAGCCAGTTTCAATAATATCCCAAACATCATAATCAACGGAACTAAGATAAATACTCATCCTAACTTTCCAATAAGCATAATCGTTCCCGTTAAACATGGGTGGCCTAACGATAGATTGCCCCTCAGAAAAAGCATTATTTGATGGATTCATGACTCTAGAGTTAAATAAAAAAATATATACCGGGCTCCGATACCACTTGTAGGATCTAGATTAACCCTAGAGGGGGGGGGGGGGGGTGAATAGGGTTATAGCAAATTTTCTCGAATTAAACACAGAAATATAATAGCAGAAATAAATATGCTGAAAAGTAAATCACACACAAAATTTACCCAGCTTCGGCAACCCCTGCCTACTGCTGCATTCACAGATTTCTATTAGAATTAAACAGTATCACGCTTACAAACACTCTACTAGACTCGCAGACCCTTTTGCTCCCGCTCACAAACACTCTACTAGACTCGCACACCCTGCTCCCGCCTATAGAGTTTCGCTCACTCGCTAACACTGCTCCCGCCTATAGATCTTTGCAAACTCGCACTCCCTGCTCACTGAACTAATTCTAAATAGACAATCTGACACTACCTAATCCCTAGGTGGTGATTTACAGATTCTTCGACTCGAAAAGAAAAAACAACTTCAAAAATAACACCGGAGCAAAAATTAAACTACAACTTGAATGCGTGATTTTTGCTCAAAATAGAATAACTAAAAAACCCCTTTTTTAATTAAACCCTAAATAAAAACTTATGCCCCTTTAAAATAATAAAGGCCGGCCCACTTGAATTTCACCGTCCCCTTTTCTTTTGCTTGTGAAAAAATGTCGGCCTCTTATTGTCGAATTAGGGCTTCTGCTTCTTTCTCGAATTAGGGCTTCGTTCTGATGATTTATTACTGTTGCTAGCTCGTTCTCTGATGATCTTTCTCGTGTTCGTTCTCTGATGACCGAAGACTTGCGTCGCTTGTTCTCTGATAATTGATTCTTCGAGATTGCAAATTGTTTGCAGCTGCTTCTCTTGATCGAGTTCACTAAATTGCGGTATGTATTACTTTCGTTACTGGTTCAATTGCTTGCTTTAACTTGATTGCACTTGATTGAACTCGATGGCCGATGATGATGAATTGGGATTGTATTTATATGAATTTGAGACACTTGAATTCGTTCGAATTAACTTGATACTTTCCTAAATTCTTAATTGCCTGATGCGCACGTCTTTCCTGATTTTGTTACACGTGATACTCACGGCTTTCCTGATATGTTTTAACTTGATAATCACGGTTTTGACTTGAGAGCGTTCGATTTTCTTCTTGTATAAAAACAAAAACTTTCCTCTTTTTGACATCTCTGACCATTTCAAAGAATAATGATACGAATTTTATATTCATTGAACTCTGACTTCGGCTTGTATTTTACTTCGATCATCTCTGCTGCATACTGTACTCGGTCGAGTTCATCCCCATTCTATAGATCTGAACTTTGCATTTTATACAACAGTACATGCTGACTACCTTCTGTTCACCTGCATGTTTACCGTGACGTTGGTCTTCATGTACTTGATATTGTAATCTTCTTCGAACTGTCTTCATGTCTTGTTTCATGTTGCAACTGACTTGTGTCTGCATTGTTGATTCAGAACTTCTGTTCATGTCGGCACTGGCTGTAGTTGAGTTGATACATTTGTCAGTTCTACATTTGTTTCACTTTGATGTTGTGTGAACTTGGTATTGCTGCATCCATTGTAGCTTGCTACTGTAGTTGTATACTTGGTTGTTGTTCACCTTGTAGTTGCTCATTTGCAAGTGCATGTTTCGATTCACTGTTGCACTTTCTCATTTTCACTGCTTCACCATTCTTGTTGCCACTGCATTCTATTTCACTTTGGTTTTTGGAGTTGCTGCTATATTGGTTTAAGTTGCACTGTACTTTGTGCTACTTTCACTGTGTCACTTGAGGTCTTGCAGTTTGGTTTATTGATGCATTCATGTACACTTTGTATTGATGCAGTGCTGTCATGTTGTTTGCAACTGTGTTGCACTTGTATCACTGGTATTTGAACAAAACTTGTGTATCTTGTAACTTTCATCCCTGGTGCATGTACATTTCTTCATGTTCCCTTCAGTAGCTTCACTGTTGCATTTGTATCACTGGTTCATGCACTCTGTTGCAGTATTCATTATGTTGTTCCTATTTCATATGCTTGCACTACTTCTCTTTTGGTCTGACTGTTGCTTCTTGTTGTTGTTTGCTTCACTGTTGCGTTCCACTTGTGTTTGCACAGCACTGCATGTTATGTTGGCCATTTGGTCTTGTTTTGTAGTGATGCACTTGATTGCTTCCGATTCATTTTTGAGGCAGTTTCATTGTTTTAGTATTCCATGTTGCAGTGTTGGTCTTGGCCTGTACTGTGACTCGAGTTTTCACTATGTTCTGACTTGATGCTGCATACATGCTTGAGTTTCACCTCTGACCTGTTGGTTCATTCTGATGTTCATTTGCATTGTGGTCAGTCTTGTTGTACATTGCATAGTGCATTGTCGAAGCTTTGAACTGTTAGCAACTTGACACTATTGTTTGATCTGAACTTGACGTTGTATTCACTGGTCAGTGGTGTTCATTGTGATGATTTGGCTTGTAGCACTTATGCAGTCTTCACTGTTGCTGTTTGATGCTGTCTTGATTTTGCGCATTGCCTTACTGACTCGATTCCTTTCATGTTGTGCTTGCACGCTTGCTATTTTTGGCTGTGCACACGAGTTGGCGAGGCAGTGCACACGTGTATGAATGTACACGTGTGTATTGCAGCCACTTATGATTACCTGTCCCTGTAATATCTATGTGCACGACTTTGTGATGAATTCAAGTGTGAATGATGACGAACAACCCAAATAACTGAGGCAAACGATATTTTAAAAAATCATCGTTTCTTTCAAATTTCAAAAATATTTCTCTTTCAATTTTACTGCGTTTGAAAATATTTTTGCAGATTACTCAAATGCTGGATTCAAACTGGAATGAAGTTGAAGATAAATACGAGTGTGAGTGATATGTAGTGAGGTGAATTGTAAATGTGAAATGTGAATTGTAATCAAAAATGTATATGTATAGTGAGAGCATGAATTTGTACTATTCAAGTTTGTAATAAATATTCGTTTGAATAAAATATTCGTTTGAATTCAAAAACTGTGTAACTTGTTCTGTTTGAATTCAAATTCAAATTCTGTGTAATTTATTTTATTCAACAGATATTTATCTAACCAAATACATACTATTCAAAATATTTGTTTGAATAAAATTTCTGTTTGAATTCAAAATCTGTTTAACTTGTTTTGTTTGAATTCAAATTCAAATTCTGTGAAATTTAATTTTATTCAACAAATATTTATTTAAACTATGAAAAACAAAATAGTACATTACCAAATACATTTAAATGAATGTATATATGTTTATTATCATCAAACAAAAATCATATAGCGCAAAGCGCATATTCAACAGCACTTGCTTGCTTATATCTCCATACTTCTTGTTTTAATAACGTGCTTTTGCTTTTGTGTTTGTAGATAAATGTCTCACAAAGTGGAAACCCGATCAGATAAACGGAATTTTAAGGGAGAAGGAGAGTCCTCCTCCGTGCCCCCAGCCCAGCCAAGACCGGCGCAACATGGACCTGCCCCGAGGTCGTTAGTGGATGGGTATGGTCCCCAGGAACTTCTGAATTCTCCGCCCGATTGTTTTCCTAGCTCCCTCAGGGAGGAGCAGCTTGATGCCATATCTCATTCTTTTGGGATTGATAGAGCGCCCATGAGTCTCTCTTCTCCTTCTTCTCCATTCTCTCTCTCCAGTTCCTGAACATTCCTTACGAGAGTCTACATGCTCTTCATTTGATGATGAGGCCACCAAGGAATTCTCAACTCTCTGCATTTCTTCTTCAAAAGAGTTAGACCTATGTTTAATTCTTTCGCTGCTTGCGATATTGGCAAGTAAAAGTACTTCGATACTAGTTCAAATGTTAAGGCCGTTTTTTCCTTGTTCATCGTTAATTTCTTCTTATTTCCCTTTTTTTTATTCTTCCTTCTGATCATCATTAGATATCCTGTAGCTCAACTTGGACTTCTCTATCTCATAACTCAAGTCGTTGAAGATGATATTGAACTCTTCAGAAAGGGTCAGAGAAGCTAAACGAGGATCTGAAGGATGGTTTAGAGGAATGGCATTGATTATTTCATCCAAATCTGGTACTTCATTGTTCAAACCACTGAATGATCCTTCACTGAAATCTAGTTGAGCATCATCAAATCCACTGGGCAGACCATTAATATCATTCCAAAGATTATGATAATCTAAGTAGTGCAATTGGTTATTCATGACCGCAGAAGGACTGATCATGTAATTTCGTGTACGATGTTGAAATGTGTAGTCAATGCAAAGAAGATTGAAGCTGGTAATGAATGTGCATTTCGTCTTGAGTGTTCTGAGTTCAAGCCTTGCTTCCCCTTCTTTTCTTTTTAGGTTTTCATAACTTGATCGTTTATTGTTTGTTTAATGAATTCCTCTTCTGAATTGGACAGGTGGGACTTTCGATCAACATGCTGGGAGCTCCGACCCTACGGCTAAGTAGGCTTGGAGAGTTGGTAGGATGAGGGCGAAGCGTGGACGCAGCTGGTTCCTTGTCCGGATTCGGCCACCTTTTGATTTCTTTTTATTGCTGTTTATGTTAGTCCAAAACATTGATGTGACTGTAATAATATTGTTTGCGATGAATGACTTTATCTAATTTCATAACATAAGCTGATTCCTTTATGTTGGAATGTTATCGCTATTTTGTTGTGCTGTGTAAGTGATGTAACTATGCATGTTACTAGTGACTTGACTGTGCCTGATGCCAAGTTTTTTGCTTAAAGTATAATTTTTTCATTTTGCAACGTAAATGTGATGTGTGAATATGAACTGCAGCTATGCATTAATGTATAAAAGTAGAAGGTACCGCCCTTCATGTTTCGGTTGTGGACGGCAACTTCGTGCGCCCTGTAAGACTAAGCACGGAATGCTGTTGAGTGTCTCGTCATCCGATTGTAAGTTTCTGTTCCCATTAGCGAGCGTTCCCTATTTCATGTCCTGTACTTTCAAGCACCGTTACGGAGAATAGGAGAAAACTTTTAAATGAAATGGAAATATAGGAAAAGTAAAACTTCCAGTCACGGAAGGCCATCGATGTGCTCAAGTTCGTGGCAAACGGGTTTTGTAGTCACTTTCCCTAGCTGTGGGTCTTGGAGACATTTGTCACCCATCTTACGCCTACTGCGGGGAGTTTTCTTTTTTACCACAGCCGCACTTAAGACACATCAGAGCCGATCGCGCACAGTAACTACCCGGGCCATTATGGCCCGTAATCGTGGGTATTATTCGATTTACTGTGGCCGGCTAGCGTGGGGGCCGATCGTCAACTGTGAACTGCCCCTAGCTGGCCACACCTTATGTTGGGGCTTATGGTCGGTTCACAGTTGCCGGCGAGCCGAATCGCTGTAATGAGCTGCCATGGCATAATCGGCCTTCTCGGTGGCTTATACTCGGCTTATTACAGTCGGCTTTAAGGGCCGAGGCAAACAATGAGTTAACTCTCGGTAGAGGGATACCGGAGCAAAGTGTCTCATTGGCGAGGGCATAGGATCGTAGCGTACTTGTTAGGTTTTGCCCAGGTGGAGTTGTGTTGTGAAGCTCTGAATTGAAATGTCATCTGCAATGGATTTTGTTCAACAGCAAAGGATAAAGCTTAACAAGTAGCCAAGATATAAAGGAACAAGTTAACAAGAGCCAAGTTTTTTAAAGTGGTTCGGCACGAAAATGCCTACGTCCACCGATTCTCTTTGTTAATTCACTTCATATGGGCAGTACAAGTTAAGAAAAGTATCGACGGAGGTGTCGGATGTTCCATGCCCTCTGGAACACCTCTCCGTCCACTGTTGACAAAATATAAGCTCCGTTGTGGAGATCTTTATGAATTACATATGGTCCGTCCCAGATGGGGTCCAGCGCCCCGGGGCGCGGAAAGATTCGTTTGAGGACAAGATCTCCTTCTTGTAAGCTGCGAAGCTTGACTTTGGAGTTGTATAGTGCTGCCACTTTTTGTTTGTGAGCTGCTACTTTGAGTGCTGCATCATTTCTTCTCTCCTCAATCAGATCCAAAGACATGAGGAGGAGTTCTTCGTTTTCTTCTGGGTTGTAGTGGATCCTACGGTGGGAAGGCACAATAGTCTCAACTGGGAGCATTGCCTCCGATCCGTATGCCAAAGAGAAAGGAGTATGCCCTGTTGATGTTCTGAAAGATGTGCGGTAGGCCCAAAGTGCCGTAGGAAGTTGATCCACCCAAGCGCCCTTTGACTTTTCAAGTTTCTTCTTGATCAGTGTTTTGAGAATTTTGTTGACAGCTTCGACTTGGCCGTTTGCCTGGGGATAAGCCACGGATGAGAAGCTTTTGTGAATCCCGTGCTCTTGGCACCAGTTGGTGAATTACTTGCTGTCAAACTGAAGTCCATTGTCTGATATGATTTTGAGTGGTACTCCGTACCTACACAGAACATTTTTGATCAAGAAGTTAATGATTTTTTTCGAAGATATTTTATTCAGAGGTTCTGCTTCCACCCATTTGGTGAAATAGTCAACTGCCAATATAGCATGGCTGGCCCCGCCTCGGCCCATCGGCAGTTCGCCAATTAATTCAATTCCCCATATCGCGAAGGGCCAAGGACTGGTCATCTGAGTAATTTCATTGGTTGGTAGTCGATGAATCTTAGCAAATTTCTGACATCTATCGCATCTTCTGACGAAGTCTAAGGCATCTTTGTTTAAAGTGGGCCAGAAATACCCATATCGGAGTATCTTTTTTGCGAGGGTCTGCCCTCCGGTGTGGTCTCCACAACTTTCCTGATGGATATTGGATAGAATTTCCTTGGCTTCTCTTCCAGCAACGCACCTCAATAAGGGGTTAGAGAAGCCGCGCCGATAGAGGATGCCTTCTTGCATTGTGTAGCGGGAAGCTTTCCTTAGAATTTTCTTAATTTCATTTCGCCCGTCGGGTAGGGTGCCGTTTTGTAAGTATTCTTGGATAGGGGTCATCCATGTTTCTTCTTCGGTTGCAGCTATCAGATTTACTTGCTCGAAACTCGGGGTTAGTAGCCTTGAGACAGTTATCGTTCCAGAAGTGGTATCATCTTCCATGCTAGCTTGCTTTGCCAGCTCGTCGGCCTCTTGATTTTCTTCTCGTGGAATGTGTTTGATCGAGTAGTGATCCAATTGATTGAGCAGCCGCTTGGTCTTTTTCAGATATGCCGTAAGCCGCTCTCCTCGAGTCTGGAACTCCCCTAGTATTTGATTTACGATGAGTTGCGAATCACTGTGAAGACATAAGGAACTGACTCTGATCTCCAGGACGAGCTCTAATCCGGCTATTACTGCTTCATATTCGGCATCATTGTTGGTGGCAGCGAATTCCAGCCTTAGTGCATAACGCAGCTTTCTTCCCGTGGGAGTGATGATCACAACGCCTGCCCCCGAGCCTTGTTCGTTCGATGCTCCATCCACAAAGGGACTCCACTTGATGTCCTCTGTTATTTCAGACTGCTCCCTGCCTTCGTTGATAGTGAATTCGACGATGAAATCGGCTATGGCTTGTCCCTTGATGGCAGTGCGAGGATGGTAGGTGATATCATATTGGCTTAGCTCGATGCACCACTTGAGCAGTCGCCCAGAGATGTCGGGACGATGGAGCACTTGCCTTAGCGGTTGATCGGTTAAAACTCTGATGGAATGAGACTGGAAATAGTGTTGCAGTTTCCGCGACTTGATAAGCAAACAATATGCTAGCTTTTTAAGTTTATGGTATCTGACTTCTGCCCCCGTAAACCTCTTACTTACGAAGTATACGGGCCGTTGCGTGCGGTTGTCTTCTCTCACCAACGCGGCGCTTAGGGCATGTGGTGACACAGCAAGGTATAAGTATAGTTCCTCGCCTTCATTTGGAGTTGAAAGTACCGGTGGTCTCTGGAGGTGTCCGATTAAGTTAAGGAAGGCTGTCGAGCATTCGTCAGTCCATTCGAACTTTCCTTTGTCTTTCTTTAGAGCTTCGAAGAAAGGGATGCATTTGTCGGTTGCTTTAGAGATGAACCTACTCAGGGCGGCCACTTTCCCGTTTAGGCTTTGCATCTCTCTTCGAGTAGATGGTGTCTTGATATCTTGTAAAGCTCGGACTTGTTCGGGGTTTGCTTCAATCCCTCTGGCATGAACGATGAATCCCAAGAACTTTCCCGATGATACTCCGAAGGAGCACTTTAGAGGGTTCAGCTTCATTCCATATTGGCGAAATACTTGGAACATCTCGTCCAGGTGGCTTACATGATCGTTGGCTTTTCTCGATTTTACCAGCATGTCATCCACATAAACTTCCATAGTTCGTCCTATCAGTTCTGCAAACATCTTGTTGACGAGGCGCTGATAAGTAGCTCCGTCGTTTTTAAGTCCAAATGGCATTACCTTGTAGCAGTACAATCCTCGGTCAGTGATGAAGCTAGTGTGGTCTTGATCAGGGGTGTGCATAGGGATCTGGTTATATCCTGAGTATGCGTCCATAAAGGATAAGAGTTCGTGTCCGGCAGTGCTGTCCACGAGTTGGTCGATTCGGGGGAGTGGGAAGCAGTCTTTCGGGCAAGCGTCATTTAAGTTGGAGAAATCGATGCATGTTCGCCACTTCCCATTAGCTTTCTTTACCAGTACCGGGTTGGCGATCCATTCCGGGTAGATGGCTTCACGTATGAAGTCAATGGCAAGTAAGTTCTTTACTTCTTCCTCGAGGGCTGCTGATCGTTCTGCCCCCATACTTCTCTTCTTTTGCTTTACCGGTACCTTGGTAGGATCGATGTTTAGTGCGTGGCATGCTATGTCCGGGGAGGTTCCAGTCATATCAGCGTGCGTCCATGCAAATACATCCATGTTGTGTCGAAGAAAATCAATGAGTTGATTCTTTAATTCTCTTTTTAACTGAGATCCGACTCTCAGCAGTTTACTTGGGTCGCGTTTGTCTACAGATACGAATTCCATAGCCTCTGCAGGCTCGGCGGTGGCCTCCTCCTCTTTGTCCCTGGGGTCTAATTCATTGAAAGGATCACTGGTATACCGAAGAGGAGGGGCTTTCTTTAGTTGCTATGCTTCCAAGCCTTTCATGCAGAGAATAGTCTCTGCATTTTTCCCTTTATCTCTCCTGTGATTATTGCGAAGTTCGGTTACATAGCAGTCCCGAGCGGCGTCTTGATCCCCTTCTACTTCTCCCACTCCATTATTCGTTGGGAACTTCATCTTTAGGCACCATGGGGCAAAGACAATTTGGAAGTCGGACAAGGATGGTCTTCCTAAAAAGGCATTGTAGGCCGAGTGGTTGTCTATTAGCACGAATGTTTGTTTCCGAACGGCGGAGCGGGGATGACTTCCCAATTCAACAAAGAGATCCAATTGTCCGAGGGGCATCTTTGCTTCTCCAGTGAAACCGTGTAGCGGTTTGTTGTAGGGAGACACGTCCTTCATTGACAGCTTCATTTTGTCGAAAGCATGCTTGAACAGAATATTCACTGAGCTTCCAGTGTCTACTAGGATTCGAAAAACTTCAGCTGGACCGAACCAGGAAGAGATGACCATAGGATCCATATGAGGGTATTGCCTTCCTTCTAGGTCGCGCCCACTGAATGTGATGACATTATTTTCCTTCCGCTTCGGGTGGCGTTCTTCCATAACAGAATTGACGCAGTCTCCATCTTTTCTGAGTGAGTTTCCATATCTTTCCATTTCTGCCCAGCTCTTGTTGGCGATGTGTGACCCTCCTGATATTGTATGGACCACTATCTTCTCTTGGCTGGAACCGCTGATGTTGCGATTTCCTCCGCCTGTCTCTGGGTGGAGCTGCCCTGGGTTTTCCTTGGTAGGAGCTGGGGTCCTGTCCTGTCCCTTTACATAGCGTTATAATCTCTTCCTTCTGATGTGTTCTTCGATTAGGTCGCGGAGGTGGCGACATTCATTGGTATCATATCCATGAGACTCGTGGAAATAGCAGAATTTTCCGAACTGGATTGCGCGATCTGACTCTTTCTTGTACGGAGGGCGCTTGTATGTAAGTTCGTCCTGGGTGGCCAGGAAGATGTTCTTGACCGTTTCATTCAAGGGAGTGTAAGCGTCAAATCTCGGTCCTGGTCGGTACAAGCGCTTTTCTCCCTTCTTTCCCCCTGCATTGTCTCTGGAGTCGTTTCTCCGAATATCCTTCGCTGCGGCGGGGGCGTTTCCATGAGCCGTCTTAGCCTGTAGTCCTGCCTGCCTTTCAGTGGCAGCCTCTTCGAGTCTCATGTACTTCCCAGCTTCATGGAAGAAATCGGGCAAGGTAGCTGGTTTTTCTTTAGTTAGTCTTCTAGCAAACTTGGTGTCCGGATGCACACCACTACAGAGGGCCATTAGGACAAGTTTCTCATCGGCATCTTGAACTGCTGCCGCTGCGGCATTGAACCGGGTTAGGTATTGCTGCAGCGTCTCTCCGGGTTTCTGTTTGACAGTAGATAGGGAGTAAGCATCCTTGGGTTGTTCTACATGAATGCGGAACTGGCTGATAAACTTCTCCTTCAACATCTCCCATGAGCTGATAGATCCTTGGGGTAGATGGCAGAACTAGGAGGTAGCTAGGTCTGCTAGGAATAGCAGAAAGCATTTACACAACACTCCTTCCGTTGCTCCGCTCATGAGCATATGCTATGTGTATCTTTGCAAGTGTACAACGGGGTCGGAAGTTCCCTTGTACGGTTCCATCGTCGGCATTTTCCATTCTCGAGGGGTGATGGCGGTTTCGATGTCGCGGGTGAAAGGGCTGGTTACCCTAGCGCCCATCCCTCGATCCCTTTGCTCCCGTCGGACGCATTACCTGAATAATCGTGCCATTCTTTCATCAGAATTTGGAGCGGAAAAAAATGAGCTTGGTTCTTCCCTGCGGGATCGATCTCGTCCAGATGACCTGTAGGGATGGTATAGTCTATCACTTCTGACGTTATCCAGTGGCTGTCTTTGGCTGCTCGGATGCATGCTAGGACCAGCTATAGTTGGCCCCTTCCTTGATCTTCCCCTGTGGGGTTCTGTTTCGAGCATTTCCATGGGGTCAACTTCAGGCTGGGTTCTAGCTCGGCTCCGTTCAGCGGGGTTTCTATGATTAGGTGGCATGACTGGCTCGGCTACATCCGACCCTCGCCTGGTGCCTCCCCTATTGGGTTCGGTTCCAAGCGCTTCCTCGAGTCGGAGTTCGGGCGGCCCCTATCATTGTTGTTCCTGTTGATAGCTTCTTCGAAGAGGGAAGACCTTTGTTGTCTCCGAGATCCTCCAGATTGAGACTCATCCCATGATTCAGTGTTGCGGTTGGATTCTTCGGCATCCCTCAAGCGTGACATGAGTTGGTTCACCAAAGCTTCTTGTTGGGATGCGAAGCGGTTAGTCACTTCAACCATAACTCTGTTTAGGTCTGCCCTAGTGATTGCTGCCGGTTGTTCCGCGGCAGGGGCTGTCGGAATTGCCTGATCTACATTTGGCACTGCTGTCGTAGTGGGTTGATTCTCTTGATCTGGATCCACTGGATCTGGAGCGCTGCTGGTTGCAACGTTCTTTCCCTTGTTGGCGTCTTTTCTCGGCCTGGAAGTCATGTTTCCTAGGCAATGAAGGGTGCTATTGGGAAAGAAGGTTGAATGAGGGAAGCTGAAGCTTCGAGTTCCAAGTTCTCAGTGAAAGCACCAAAAATGTTTGCACAAAAAAGGGGCAAACACCTCCAAGTCATATTATTTAGTTGATTTTATGTGGTTTTCAATAATTTGGGTGACTTATGCAAATATGTAAAAAGCAGGGACTGAACTGTAAAAGACACACAGATTTATAGTGGTTCGGCCAGAACGTGCCTACGTCCACTTTATATGTTATTATCCTTTTTTTTTTAGATTACAAGTACAAAGCTTTGTATACAAGTATATGAAAGTTGTTTGAAAGTTCCTTCCGTGCTTGAGCTCTCAAACTTGTCTGCCATTGTTGTACCCCTGCCCCTCTATTTATAGAGTGAGGTTGGGGGCAGGGGTCTTGGATGTATATAGCTGCTGATGGGCCTGGGCTGAAGCAATCTGGTCTGGCATATCTGGTTCGGCGAAGCTTGGTTCGGCCGTGCTTGGAGTGGTTGATCCGGAGGTTTATTCGGTAGAGGGTGGAAAGATGGTTGGCTCGGCAGGGAAGTGGAAAGATGTTGGTTCGGCATTGGCTTCTGGACCGGTGGTGGTGATGGAAGTTGGTTCGGTGGGGGGTGTCTGGGAGCTGGTTCGGTGATGGAGTATTGTGGACCGGTAGTGGATGGACCGGTAGTAGGAGTATGGTGGACCGGTGATGGAGTGGACCGGTGGTAGGTGGTTTGGAGGTTCATTCGGTAGTGGGTTTAGAGGTGTTGGTTCGGCATGAAGGCGGTGTTGGTTCGGCATGGAGCTTGGACCGGTGATGGGTGGTTCGGTGGGGGAGTGTATATGTGTTGGTCCGGTGATGCCTGCGACCGGATGGAGCATGACCGAATGGCCTTTGGTTCGGCAAGGAGGTGTTGTTTTGCTCGATGGGCTTGGTTCGACGAAGGATGGAAACTCATGGGTGGAAACACGCCCAACACATGACAAAACCATTTGTTGTCTGAAGAGCCATAGAATCTTTCATCTGTTGTCCGAATAGCCTGTGAAATCTTATGAATAAGCTTGTTGCTCATACAACATTTTATATGTCGTCAGATTTAAGTTATCAATTTTTTTATTTTGGGCACCATCTTTTCCCTCTCAATTATTTCATGGTCGCTCTTTATTTTTGTTTCCATAGTATATATTTTTGTTCCCCCTTTCTTTCTATTCTATTTTTTTACTTATTTATTTCTTTCACTCCATATCAAAAATTCGACCCTACAAGCAACACATATGAGTGTGGACATGGAATAATAGAAATAAAAGCATGAATTTTAAAAACAAAAAATATAGGGAATAAAACCCTATAAATATACCTAAATCATCAGTGGCTTTAGATACAGAAGTCGAGAATGATATAAATCAAAAGGGGTAGATATCGTACCAATATAAATCAAAGAACTCTCGACAAGAAGCAGCCGCAACCATAAATTGCCTACTAATCGATGGACGCGAGCATCGATTGAAGAAGGAAAGCGATTCATTTCATCAATTTCAAAGTGGTAGTTTCAAATTAGAAACCATAAATCAAAGTACGCAATCAACTTAGTAACGACCCTGCAAAGATTGAAGAAGAAGGCGATTGAAGGAGCAAGACGATTCGAACGAATTTCAAAGCGCCCGAAAGCCTTATTCCAGAAATGGATGTTGTATTTCTTGCTTAGTTAGTGATGAATGTAGTTTTGTTGGTTCTTGCTTTGATGCATGTGTTAGCTGTTGTTTGAGTTGTTTGCTATGATGGATTCGACTTTCCTAGAGCTTCCTTGTGTATGAGTACATATTATTATGTTTATGCTTATGTTGGCTGTTGTTTGGGTATATTTATAGGATCTCTCTCGGTTGTGGATTCCTTTGCTGTTTTACTTTTCTTGTTCATCTTGGTATGATTTGTTGTATTGCCTTGTTTTAATTTATGACACTGCCTTTTCAATTTGTGCCATGCTCAGTTTGTGGCATTTGCTGTTTTAATCTGTGTCACTTGCTATTTTAATCTATGTTCCTTGCTATTTTAATCTATGTCCCTTGCTATTTCAATTTGTTATAAGGCAATTCACACTAGTGATGCCTTGTTTGTGCACTTTGATGGTCCATGTTGCTCTTGCCGTCTTAATTCGTCTATACATGTTGTTGAGTTGCCTTTCTACTCACTACGTACATATATACATGTATATACATATGTGTGTGTGTATTAGTGTGCCTGGTTATGTGGAAATGTATATGCTTGATTATATCGAAACTGTCCCTTGTTTGCTGCATTTGCACTAGCACTTGTGTATACATATGTGTATATATGTATATTTATGTTTATAACAGCATATCATTACATATTTATATATCAGTACATATGTGTATGTGTGAACTTCCATGTATATATGTCTGAATGTTCTTATATCTACACATATATGTTTTAATTCATGGCACTTGCTTTTGCACTGTGATTTCTTTTTACACTTTCAATTTGCTATTTTAATGTGTGAACTTCCATGCTTGAACCATTTTGAGGTTTAATCGAACTTGTTTTCAGTTTTGAACCATATTGAATTGCATTTGATTCAATGTGCGTGCATGGTTTTTTTGCTTGGTTCAAGGCAGTGTTGAGATATTTTGAGCCGAACCAATTTTGAACTACTTAAGCTTGAACCATTTTGAGTATGTACCTATATACATGTATATACATATGTGTATATATGTGTATTACTTGAGCTCTTAAGCTTGTTGTTTGGTTTGCTTGTATTTGTACTTGTATACGTGCTTGGTTTGTTTTGATTGACTCCTTGATACTTGTTGTTGGTTGAATCTCTGAACATGTGTTGCATATATGCATGTATACATGTATATACATATGTGTATATGTGTGTTGCTAAAATAATTGTTGTTTTGCTTGAGCTTATTTATGTGCACCGTGATTTCTTATTACACTTTCAATTGCAAATCTATTTATGTTCAGTCCTCACATATACTAGTATGTACTAAAGCTTGAACTATTTTGAGTATGTATGTAGATACATGTATATACAAATGTGTATATATGTATATTACTTGAGTTCTGAAGCTTGCTGTTTGGTTTGCTTTCGCTTGTACTTCTATTTGTATATGTGCCTGGTTTGTTTTGAGTTGTTGAATTGCTGAAACTATTTTTATGATATGTGCACCTGAGTTGAGCCTGAGGAGGCTTGGGCTTAACCTTGTGCGTATTTGCACCGTGTTGAGCCTTGGGGCTTGACTTTTGCGATAGTCCATGAGATTTAATCGATGCCCAGCCTTATGATATTCACAATGATACACTTGCGTATATCGTAAATTGTTCATGCACATATATATTTGTCCCCATCTAAAACATGAAAAGAAAACAAACCCATAAGCTGAGGCAATATTAATATTCAAATTCAGTTTTATCTTTGCAATTTAGCTTTGTTTCCTTTTCCATTTTACTGCATTTTTTATTTGACAAGTATAGGAGATGGCTAGACACAAGGTGGAGCAAGCAAATCAAGATCAACATTAAAAATAAGTCCGAGTGAGTATGAGTGAGTGCTAGTAAAAAAATGTTATATACGAGAGTGTAGAGAAAAGTTGTATATATGAGAGTGATATTGGAAGTTGTATTGTATTTGAAAATGTAAGTACGGTGAAAGTCGTATTGTATTTGAATTTGAAATAAAATATTTGTTTAAATAAAATTGTGATTCATTATTTCATTTTGCAAATATAACGTAAGTATAATTGGTTTGCGTATTAGTTATATATAGAGGCATCTATTTGGATCTAAACCGTTGTATTTTTTTGTCCTTATACGGGAGGTGAAATTCAGAGGGTAATCCAATGGTGTAAATACTTTATGCCGCCAATTGTGTCTATATTTTGTGTCCCAATAGACTTTCCTTATACGGGGGCAACTATTTGGACACAAAATTAAACACAATGAGATGGTACATGATTTAACGATAGATAGATATGCACTCAGGCAACGAAGCATATCTATTGTAGAGTTTTATCCTTAGTATATTTTGATTTATTTGGACTGTTGCTGTGTCGGATCATATATTACAAAATTTAGCTATTTGAACATGGTTACCTTTAACCGTATGGTTTAAAAAAGAAAAACAAGGGTACCCTTTTCTGTTTTTAACAAAGAGCTAATTGATGTAATAGTACTGTACAAATTATTAAAGCAACATCAGAATATTACTTGTAAAAAACACCATGTATGTTAACTATCGAATAATATGACAACAAATCAAAAACTTATGCCAATTTCCAAACAACTAAAACAAAAAATAAAGAATAGAATGCCTTTTCAACAAGACAGAAGAAGATGCTTGTGCCTGTGCAGTGTACCTGGAGACGGGGTCGCACCCTAAATTTGGACTTTCAGTTGCCTGTTTGATTTGATAGCCCCAGCCTACAAAATTCGTCGCTCAGCCGTCTTAACTCTAAATTTAGACTTTTAGCGTGTCCAGTCGCATGCTATTATTAAGACTTTGTTTATGTTATATATCATAGAAAACGTACGTTTTACAATTATTTGGTGGAGTTCGATATTAATTATTATAATGCTAGTTGGTCATTATTAAGTAGTGATGATTATATTACTATAAAAATTAAAGAAGTTATTATGCTTTGTTGTCACTTCATTTATATTCTATGTACAAATAAATAAAATATTGAAAGTTATTACTCTCACAAAACAAATATATTCTTAAATGCATAAAAGAGCTATTTTATTAAATATAATGTAGTGAAATAGCAAAAAATCGAACAAATGACTTATTTCATAAATATCCACTATGCAGTGAAGTGGTCGCTTTTTAATTTTGTAAAATAAAAATAGTATATGTATGCGATGGAAAGAGAAAACTTCCTTACTAGTTGCATCCAAAGGGTTTTCAACCACTGAGCACAAATTAATGCATTAATTCAACATTTAAACATTTTTATTTTCTTATGCCATTACCAATCAATGAACATGTGATTCAAAATAACATAATTTAGGTAAACACATGTATAATCACATAATACAATCAACTTATTAGATAATAATGACAAAAACTATTTAATGAAAGCATATGTATTAATTAGTTTTCAATAATTATTAAAACAAAATAATACAACATATTTTGTGTGGCATTAGTAATTTCAGAGTGATATTAAATAATAAAAGAAAGTCTTTGAAATCACAAGTGGTAAGTGATATGTTAGTCGTATAGGTTTGGAACGGTTATCCAAGAAATACAAAGGCATTTATAACTTAAGGTTATGTAAAAAATAATTAAGATGGAGAAACAACAATGTTTATTATAAATTTAGTTGACCACTAACAAAAAATGTATAGCTATTTCACTACAAAAGAGGCTTCATTTAGCGACAGTAAAATGGCGTCGGCAGCCATAGCCAGCCTTCGCTATTTACCTCGTCGCCAACAAAGAAAGCGACGACATTAGCGACGACTCCGTCACCATATTAGTGACGGTTGGTGATGGTTAAATGGACACGTGGCCATTTCTTGGAATTTTGAAGGATGTCGCAAACCGACACCAGCCGTCACTATTCGGGAACCAAACGACCGTCGCAAGCCGTCGCTAACCTGAGAACAGATAGCCATCGCTAGTCTGGAAACATTTTTCTGCAATTACCTTCTCCTTCGGCTATCCAAACACACATATCTCCATCCACCCTATTTAAAACACATATATACTCAGTTTCATAACCACTACTACTGCAAGAATCGTATAATCTCATACATATTACACATAATCAAAAATATAACGCAAATATCAATATTTACACATCCATTTCATCAATCAACACCAATATCTCATCAAATTACAAAACCATATCTACAAACAAGTCGATCAATCAAACCATCCCAACCAACTCATATACATCCAAAAAAAATCTCCTAATCCATCAAACAACCCTACCAACAAATAAGTATCAAATCCATGAATGCAACATATGTCACATATGTACAAAACAAAATGATCAAAATCCATCAAAAACACAGCCATACCTACTCATCATCATTGTCATCCTCCCCCGACATTGTTCCATGCTCAGCTAAGTATGCCGCAATATGCTCATCTAGCTGATGCGTCAATGCCCCACTCTTTTGCCAATCATTGATCTCTGCTAGCTATTGTTTTAATTGAGCTATCTCCTTTTCAGCCTGAGATCTCCTGTAGGACGACTCGATCGTCATGGCTTGTAAGTTATTGATAGCCTATTATAATTTATGCTCAATATTAAATATAGCTTATATATTAGTTAGTAAAGCATTTTACCTCCTGATTTTCGAAACTATAGCGCCTATTTTGCGAAGGAGGGTCATTCAAAGCATCCTATATCCTGTTTGACTCCTCTAAGGTCAACTAACGCTCAGTGGATTGTGCCACTCGAGCATGTTCTGTGTAATATCTTGCCTGCAATCACGAACAAAATTTTGCCATAATAAATATTTAATTTAGAAGTTTTGGAGTTTGAAGTTAAAAAATTAAGCATGTTTACCATTATTGATTCAGACTTATCATCTATCCAGGTATATGACACATTGCCTTCCTCATCTCTCTGCTCGACAATGTGAGTCATTGCGAAGACCTCAGCCATTTTAGGCTCACAATTTAGCTTCGTACGCTGTTACAAATATGATTAATGAACAATGTTATAAATATGATTAAATAATGTTACATCTGTTTATAAACGCAATTGCTAAACTTACCAACTCCGCACGATGTTGCTGATAGGATTTAGATCCACCACAGTGCAAAGCAGGATTTTTATTCCTGTTTGCACGGTTTCGTGCTGATAGTTCCTATAAATTTAAAGACATATTTAACTAATTTAATGCAACCAATATATGAAATTTAAACAAATTTTAGTAACAATATGAAATTAAATAACTTACTTTCATTTCAGGGGTTTCCTGCAGCTAGAGAAATTCGGCCCAATCATCGGCCCAAACTCGGTCTCGTACTCTACGTCATTTTCTTCTGTTCTCTTAAAGGCTTCTATTAATTCATTCGATTCATCATTCAACAACTCTACATCAATATCATTAGCTATTACTATTTCATTATTTGGCTCAAGATTAGCTTGATACGCTGCTTCGTCTGGAATATTAGCTTCAAATGTAAATCTTGTCTTTGTTTTAAAAACAGCCGGCCAATCTGGTTTATCTCTTTTTAAAGATGGATACGGAGAAAAATAAACTTGTAATGCCTGCTTGGCTAATACGAAAGGATCATACTTATAATAATGTGAGGTATACTTTATTTCAGTAAGCTTATAATCTTTGTGCATGTTGACTCCAGAACCAGGAATATTGCTGAACCAATTGCATTTGAATTAAAAAAACCTTTTCTACTGATTGCATATAATATGTCAATTCTAAAACTTGTGTTAAGACGCCATAAAAATATTTTATATGCTCATCTAGATCATTACTACCTTTGACAAATACACCGCTGTTATATGTTAATTTGTCAACACTATAATTTAAGGTGTTGAATTTAAATCCATTAACGAAGAATATTGGATAAGTCTTGACATTTCTTTTTGGTCTTAGTGCAAGATGTTGTAATCCTTCATCAACGACACTATTTCTTGGATCATAAATGTAGTTCGAAAACCATTTAGCAAAGTCCTTACTGAGATCTCTAGATGGATGCCGTGATTCGTATATACTGTGAACATATATGCAATATATTCCACTATAAGTAACATGTTAGTATAATTGAAATAAGTATGAATTTATTACTACCTAACAAATGGTGCAACTTCAGCACAATTAAGAAGAACATATGTGTGCGCTATATGGTAATCTCTATTGTCTAACCATATTTCCACACATTTTCCAACACGTTTGCCATGTTGTCTAAAAATATATAACATTGCTTGAGAGGAATCTTGTTCAACAGCTTCGTCATTACGAGGAACACTTGCAAATGATAAATACACATGGTCATTGAAGTAATGAGAGAAAAGAATGAAGCTTCTTCTTCAAGATATGATTTGCAAATCGACCCTTCAACTCATGATTTTTGTCTAACTTTTTTCTTTAGATGATTCAAGTACCTATTAGAAAACTATTTCAATTCAAATTTTCTTATGTAAATTAATTCAATTCAATTTAGAATAACATAAATATTATGGATAATTTGTATTTCCACTCAAAAGGATGATACATCCATCAATATTGCACATGACCTTGAAGAAGTGCTCCGGATGGAAGATGAATAGGTAAATGCTCCATTACATTAAAGAAAGCCGACGAATATATTTTCTCCAGTTTGTAGAGTAGTATATGGATTTCTACTTTAAGTTCTCATATACGGTCGACTTTTAACTTCGTCAAACAAAGTTGTTTATAAAACGTACTAATTATGTTATAAGACTCCTTACTTTTATGGGAAACATTTCTTTAAAAACCACCGGTAATAAATATTTCATCATGATATGGCAATCGTGACTTTTCATCCCACTAAGTTTATTGTTTTTAAAGTCAACACATCTATGGAGATCAGAAGAAATCCCATCAGGACATCTTAGTCCTTCCACCCACTTTAGCATGAATTTTACTTGCTTCCTGCCTAGTTCATAGCATGCTTTGGGTTATTGTTGTCATCGGGCATCATATGAAGTTCGGAAGGTTTACAAAAGTGTGCTATACCAAGTCTTGAATTCAAATTGTCCTTAGTTTTTCCCTTTATATTCATAACGGTATTAAACATGTTGTCAAATACATTTTTTTCATTGTGCATCACGTCAATATTATGTCGGAGTAAGAGATCTTTCCAGTATGGTAACTTCTAAAATATACTTTGTTTGTACCAATTATGAATGTCTGATTTACCTAGAATTTCAGTCTACGCTCCTATTTCATGTATTTTTGGACAGTCCTTCGCAATCTCATATGTTTCTTCGCTTGACCAAACCTTTGGTGGTTGCATATTCTCTTCTCTATTAATTTTGAAGTTTTTTTACCTCTTCTAAAAGTACGATTGGGATAGAGAAAACACCGATGACAATCAAACCATGAAATTTTCTTTCCATACCACAAAGAAAATGCGCATGTTTCTTCCATGCAATAAGGACAAGCTAGACGACCGTATGTGCTCCAACCTGAAAGCATCCCATATGCAGGGAAATCACTAATAGTCCATAACAAAGAAGCGAACATATGAAAATTCTTTTTCCTTGAAGTGCCGTATGTTTCAACTCCTTCATGTCATACTGTTTTCAAATCTTATATCAATGGTTGTAAATAAACATCGATTCCTTGTGTTGGATCATCAGGGCCATGGACGACAACACTTAGAAATATACATGGAGTTTTCATACACATCTATGGAGGTAAATTATACGGGGTAATGATAACAGGCCAAGATGAATATTTACTACTAGACTGAGAGAATGGTGAAGATCCATCCGCACATAAACCAAGTATCACGTTACGACTCTCTGCAGCAAATGAAGGGTATGTTTTATCGAAATGTTTCCATGCTTCTTCATACAGATGGATGTGTTAAAGTTCTCTCTTCCTATGTTCTCAGACCATGTCATCGCATATGACATGTCGTAGCTGAAGACGCATATAACCTTTGAAGTCTAGGGGTGATTGATAAATAATGCGTTCTCTTGTATGGAACTTCCTTTCCTTTCTTTTTCTTGGTTTGTATCTTTCCTCATTGCATATTTTGTAGTTTCTAAGGTTAATGTCATCTTTTTAATACAACATACAACCTTTTATACATATATCTATCTTTTGGTATGGCAGACCCAAAGCCGACATAAGCGTTTTCACTTTATAGTGACTATCACACATCAGACTATAAGGTGACGTATGTCGTTTTGTAGCTTGTACAACTGCTGAAAATCCAGCTTCTATAAAGTTAAGTTTTGATTTCATTGTGATGTGTTTGGAGGTTACTGATAATTCAGTTTCACTTTTACATCCATCCCACAATGGCCTCTTAGCAGCATCCAGTAAATCATAAAAAAAATTCGCTCCCACATTCGGTTCTTCTTTGATGTTTACGTCTTGATCGTCAACTTAGATGGTAGGGAACATTGATCGTGCTGCATCTTCCACCATATCTTCTATTGGGTTCATCATAACATGATCGTCCTCTGACGCTACAGAATTAGGTGTAGGTGTAGCATGTTCTCCATGACGATCATATGCACAAAACCAGCTTATACAAATGTACTTTAATTCTGTCTGATTTCTATTGCTTCAAATGTTGGCACTTACTACAAGGGCATCGAAGTTCTTCGTTATTTCGATTATTAGATATAGCAAATCTAATAAATTCGTGTACACCATTGTAGAAATGTTGCTTCAACGAACCTTTCATACCAGTTCTGACTTCATACATCTAAATACGGTAAAGAAAATAATCGAATATTATTCCTAATTTAAAAATATATGTTAGTAATTTCGACAACATAACTTGCACTCAAATGATATATTGTTGTTGTATTTTCTAAAATAAAGTAAAGCCAATTAGGGCTAAAGGCTTCGCACACCATACTTCTGTCTAATTTCAACAGCACTTCACTTCACTTCTCTTCTACACAAGAGTTAGCATCCAAGGGGTAATTTTTTGCTGTTGTATTTCTAAACTAAATTAAAACCTTTTAGGACTAAAGGCTTTAAAATTTTTTAGCGTCAATTATTTGTTAAAATAATATTTAATGCTTCTTTTCAAATCAACATTATATTCATTTCAAATTTCTTTAGAAAATCGATTTGGGTTTAATATTTATTCTCACTATATTCATTTCCTAATTTTTATTAGAAAACCGATTTTAGCAAAATATTTAATGTTATTATATTCATTTCTTCATTTTTTACAAAATCGATTTTCCCTAGAACATTTTCCGTTGTCTTTTCTACAATAAAGTAAAACCAATTAGGACTAAAGGCTTCACACACCATACTTTTGTCTAATTTCGATAGAACTTCACTTCACTTCTCTTCTATGCATAACTTGGCATCCAAGGGATATATATTTGTTGTTATATTTTTCTAAACTAAATTAAAACCCTTTGGGACTAAAGGCTTTAATTTTTTAGCATCAATTATTTATTGAAATAATAGTTAATGTGCTTACTTTCAAATGAACATTATATTCATTTCTTAATTTTTGTACAAAAATAATTTTAGTAGAAAATTTGTTGTTGTTATATTTGTTTCTTCATTTTTTTTTACAAAATCGATTTTAGTACAATATTAGTTGTTGTTAAATTCATTTCTTAATTTTTATTGCAAAATCGATTTTAGCAAGATATTTAATGTTATTATATTCGTTTCTCCATTTTTAACAAAATCGATTTTAGTAGAATAATTATTGTTGTTATAATATCTCTTAATTTTTTTCGAAAATTGATTTCAGTATAATATTTGTTGTTGTTTCTCATTTCAAAATTATATAATTTAATCAACTACTTAAATCGCCTACTTAATACATTCAGAATTTTAAAACGTATTTTAAACTTTAGTTAATAATTTATATTTTTTTTATTGATTTTGTAAATGACAGATTGATGTTAGCACTTGTAATAAATTAAATTAATTTTATTTTATAGTAACAACTGAAACTTCTAATGTACACATGTTAATTAAATAAAAAATATTACTTATGTTTAACCGTACCAATCTAGCAGTATATTAATCAATAATTATACACTAATTTTTGCATAAACTATAATAGACACTATTCTAAACTATAACAAGCATTCATGTAAAATCATCAATAAGCATATTAATAAATAATTATGAACTAATTTTTGGATTTTAAATTAACCATAATTTTTAACTACAAAGTAAACAATCAAATAACTAATTAATATCACTAAATCAAATAATTTTTTAATTATAATCAACTAATACGCTGTAAACATCAATTTCTAATCCATAATCAACTAATTTTCTAAACTAGGATTTTAATTATATACCCAAATCAACTAATAAACTATATTACCATCGACTAATAAGATATAATCATCAATTAAAAATCCCTAAATAACCCAATTTCATAATTAGGGTTGGGTTTATACCTGAAAACTATATATATTAGAGTGGAGGAGACACCGACAAGATTTGGAGAGCTTTACTTGGCGACGGCGGGCTGCGGCGGGGGCTGACAGTAGCAAGAAGAGGGGTTTGGGCTTTTTAGTGGGAAGGAGGCAAATGATTTGCCTGTTCGTGGTTTTGTTCGGTATATACAAATTTTGCATTGGCTAGCAACGACCGCCTTTTTTTGGTCGTCGCTGGCTGACACAAACGTCTATCGTAGTTGGTAGCCCTTCTAGTAGTGTTTCTTTTAAAAAAACTCATATTAAACTGGGAGTTAGCTATGCTTCAATGTACACCATTGTGTAATTATACTCACACCACTATTTTAAAATGGATATCAACATTATTGATAATATATGTTTGAAAATATTTAGTATGAATATTTGGTGTATATGCATTAACTTATGCAAATAACATTTGTACTTATGTTTTACCATATGCCGATAAAAATCCTTAAGATTAATACATAAGAACATAATATTGAATTTCTTATTTGACATCTTCCCATATGCACAGTGAACATTTCCATGTTATGCTCCCATATATAAGCATACATTTTTCGAATAATGCGGTTTCTTGTAATATGCTTCCTCATACAATCATATATATATATATATATATATATATATCATAGTAAGATTATACAAATAGTTATACCTATAATTTCTCTTTATAATCATGAATAATCTCGTTATTTAAGCCTGTTTTTTTAATGTATGGATATTCACTTACTAACATAAATCTATCAAATAGTAAGTATAGTGGCTCATGACCTTAACCGCCTAGTTAAATCCATACCACATTTGTTCAGTTCTCGCGTTCAGATAGAGAGTTGTGATTCTCATACATTTACACGGAATAAATGATAAAAATATTTTGAGTTTGTTTTAGTCATTCTTTTGATGGCAATTATCTAAACTTGATATTAATATAATAAATACTTATTCACAAAATGCATGCCCAAAGAGAGTGTCCCCTATGGTTAAATTTGTTATTCTAATGGTCCAATGATCGATTCATGTTGCGTTAATTACTCATGTTCAAAAAATGCATGCCCAAGAAATATTCCACATATAGATTAAAACTTTAATGCCATATGAATGATAAATTTATTCAAATTGTAGTATACATGTTCTTTGTTCATACATAATAGGCGCAATTATAATCATGCTTCAAATAGCAATTTGTGTGCATCTTGCACAATACAAATGTTGTTGCATATTATAGTTGATTCCATAGTGGATAACCCCTATAAAATAGCCTTGTATTTTAAGCACATATTAGTACCTATTTTATCGCAGTAAGATTTTAGTATTTGATCTACACATGCTTTTAAAACCAATTCTTAATATACTAAATATTCAAGGAATACAATTTTTTGGTCATTTCATTTAACAAATAGAATCTAGTATTATTATGTTATATTTTGTTCTACAACTTATAATATGTAACATCCTAGAAATTTCGATAATAAATTAGAATAAAATATAAGGATAAAAATATAATTAACATAAAAGGACAAAATTGGCAAAGACTATAACCAATGACATTTTCAAAGTTAGCGGAAACTATAACCTTTTCCACTGCATCCGAAATGACATTTACGGTTATATAACATATATAACTTGATAAACAGGTCAAAATTAGCGAAAACTATAACAGGTGGCATTTTCATAGTTTTTAATTTTGGATTTAGATTAGATAATCCTAGTTTTGAAATATAATAAGATCCTAACACTCCTCCTTTTCACACTAAACCGTGTTCGCCACCTCTATATTATGCACGCACAGTTTTCTTCTTCCTCAAAAACTTTTCGGATCTAAACAATACTTCTATTCTCTTCAAAAATTTCTACATAAAAAATAAAACAAAAGATATCTAATTCAAAGAGAAGAGAGAGAGAATCAAAATTAAAATTGAAAGAGAGAACGAAGGTGTACCGATCGAGCTTGGAGGTCTAGGAAAGGAGATTCAAATCAAGTTAGAAGAAGGAAGCTTTGAAATAATGATTGAATTGATTACAATATTATGATGATTCATAAGTAATTAAATTCCTTTATACTCTACCTGAATAATGATATAATTGTTGAACTTTGGAATAATAGTTTTAACATAGATTTAATTTGAATTATATTTTCGGCTATAAACCAAAAAGAATTGTAACGATGGAAAACCTAAGTGTTAATTAATAGATATAATCATAGAAAAGGAGGGAAAGGTAGACTAGAGTAGTTCACCTTAAATTCTATAGATTTATACCTTTATATGATAATGTTTGGTGTGATTTAGTAAGATTTGGATAAATAAAAGAAATCGAATACCCTTTTTATTTCACCTTAAATTGGTTATATAACTTGAAATATACGTGGACTTTTCATTCAAATTCCTTAGGTAGTTAAATTAAATTATATATATATATATATATATATTATAATCATTGGAATTAAATAGTTGAATTCACGTAAACAAGGACTATATACAAAATTCGGTAAAAGATGAATCTTAAGTCTACATTCGAATTTGTGAAGAAGACAGACAAAGTAAACAAAATAAACAAAAATTATAAAATTTAGAAAACACTAAAACCAAACATCTAAAGGTTAAATCAGATGTCTAAAATCATTTTCAAACAGTCTTAACCTATTAAAAATCAGTTCAAATTTTACTCGATTCAAATATATGAATTCTTTTTTAGACGTCTGGAATCAGAATCAGCGTCTGGGGAAAGAAGCCAGACGTCTGACTACCTTGAAAAATAATTTTTAATAAAAATGGTCAAGCATTTAAAATAAATTTTCAAATGTCTGAATTATTTCAGCAAGCCCAGGTTGAACTTACACCTTGTGCAGGCCAAGTAGGGCGAATCAGGGGACTTGTTCCAATATTTATGACTTTTAGGAGTTCATAAGGCTACACAGAGTAGGTGTAATAGAAAGTGTCAGTCCTACAATGGACTAGACGACATTCCTAGGTTCACACCTCATGGTGGGAATAACATGTAACTGGATAAGGTATGTGATGGCAACGCAACTAGACACTCTTATTATTAGTGGAGCACATGCCCGTTCACATGTTAAACATGTTGGAATCGGGGAACAAAGAAGGTGACGTTCACAATAGAAGGGTTATACGACCAGGTAGTGGCTGAACTTACTGGGGAATCACTATAGTGATTTCTTTAGCTTTAGGTTGAATGATAAAGAGCATAAGACAAATTTACCATTGAGAATGTGACATGAATGCTTCGGTAGGCCATGAAGTATTGAGGTAGCATATTCGATGCAATCCCAAGCATTGCGATGTTCACTCAGTGTGTAAGTGCGATATATGTGATTCATTATTGAGAAAGTTAACTCAATGCTGGTTAGGAGGCTATTAATCGGGATCATATACTAAGAATTGACGTAGAGTTATTAGTTGTTGGTTGTTCAACCCTGGGTTGGAAACCTTCATAAGTTGTTTATTTATGTAGGTGCAACAAGAATTATACCCCATGATAAAGTAACAACCTTTATATGTAACACACAAACACAAATAGAGATCCTAGGTTGTGTATATAATAGATGAATTTAATTGCTTATGAACCCCATACACTAGTAATACAATTCATTCACCAGACTTTGTCTAATCCGCTCCTTTTCTTCCTTTTTTATACCCACTACAGGAGAACAGGCGAGCAGATGATTTGGCCAGAATACGATGCATGGAGAAGGAGACTTAGTGTCTAGAGTTATACTACTTAAAGTTATTCTCCATGTACTTTATACTACATTATTCTATAAGTTATACTTTATGTTGTTATTTGGAGACGTTATTGTATGGACTACATTATGTTGAGACTATTATCTAATTCGCTTATTTTCTTTATTTATATTTTATTTCCTTCAATTGTGAGAAATGAAAATGTAGAATGCATTAAATGTATAATTGTCTACATATTATGTAATGTTCTAGAACCCCGACTACTCGTACTTCATGCTACGATGTGAGTTTTAAAGCTACTTTAGGCTTTAAATCAGTGTGCTCAAGGGTGTGGATTGTCATGGTTGGTATCAGAGTTTTGGTTTAGGATTCTCTAGCGATTAGGAATGTATTAAGGGAGTGTTCTCATATATTTTTCAAAAGTTATTATTATATATAAGTTTAACACAAACACACTCTCATATTCCAGTAACGCTTAACACTATCCAAGGAAAGTTGATAATAATTCCTATTTACATATAAGTGAGAATGAGAAATCAAATTAGAAATAGTTTTGGTAAGGAAGTGATGTTTTGGGTATGAACGTGCCTATGTAGTTCTTCAGGTATCTTCATGCATGGGACAAACTTAACTCAACCCCAATAGAGGGCCCGCATCACTAGAACACGTGGAAGTCTTAGCCCTGCTGCCTTGGATTTTCATAAATTATTTTAGGATTTCCAAACTTTGGGAGGAATGAATTGATATGGTGGTGAATCATTTGTTAAGACATGGGCATGGCTGAGGCATTGTTATAGTATTTTTGCTATGATGGTTGTGGAAGATGCAGTGAAGAGACAACTAATTTCTTGGCACTTGCAAGGAGAAGCCTTAAACTAGTGGGAGATTTTTATTGCTGAGACTAGGATTGCTTGGACCAATTTTATGAGGCCCTTTGAGATTAAGTTCATTTCCGAGGTAGAATGGGAAGTAGAGCCAGATAAGTTCATTCATTTGGAGCAAGGTAACTACAGTGTCCAAGAGTATGTAAATGATTTTAATCAACTGGTGAAGCATACCAAGGTGACTGCAGTGTCACTGAGTATTTGAATGAGTTAATCAGCTACCAGTATAGGTTAGATCTCATTAATACACCAGTCAAGATGGTGAACAAGTTTTCTAAGGGGTTGAATTCATCTTTGAGAGGTATTGCTTTGGGGAATGTACCTACTGGAGCAACTTTTGAGAGCTTGGTTGAAATAACTTTGCTAAATTCAATTCGGAAGGAAGAATCTAAGAAGGCAAAAGTGAAGCCAGTTCAGCAAGCCCACGACAGAAGTGGAATAGGATCTCAAGGCAAGATAAAGAAACCAAAATTTAAGTGTAAGAAGTGTCAGGGAAAGGGGCATCTAATAAGAGATTGCATGATGAGCATTGCAATGATCAAATGCTACAGTCGCAACCAATTTGGGCACATGAAGATAAAGTGTCTGAATACACTTAAGATTTCTACTCAGGTAGTTCCAGCATATCTACTCGATGTTATTCCTAACTCAAGCATTGCTCCGTCTATATGGATAAAGGAAAGAAGGTCGTCGTAGAAGGTGTGTTAACTCTTTATGATTTATCTATTTGTTTTTTATTTGACACCGAAGACTCACACTCATTTATTTTGAGAAGACTAGTAGATGAATTGCACTTAAAAAAAAACTAGTACATTTACAGACCCTATATGAGTATCGAACTCTATTGGAGGGTTGGTTCGTTTATCTAGGGGTTTGATGTTATATACTTTGGGATTCGAATTCGATTGTGATGCTTTTATTTTAGGATTTTCTAGGTTTGATTTAATTTTGGGAATGGGCTGGATAACTATGTATGGAGTAGCATTAGATTGTTATAAGGGAAATGGTTCGGTTGGGTACTCGTAATGGGTGCAACCACGAAGTTTACTACGATCATAAGATTTCAGTTATGTTGAGTTACCTGTATTTAGATATAGCACATGATGAGTTAGCTTCAGTACCAGCAGTTTGTAACTACCCGGATATTTTTTTCAAAGTTTCCGGTCTTTCTCCACACAAGGAGATCAAAATTTGAATTTACCTTAAAGAGAATGCTAGATATGTTGCCTCATCATTTAGGCATATGAATCCAAGCGAAAAATGAGAGCTAAATAAACAAGTAAATGAATTATTAAAGAAGGAACTGGGGAGCACCAGTTGTCATTGCTACCAAAGCAAATGGCTCTTTACGGCTTTGCATCAATTATCATGAATTGAACAAGACGATAAAGAAGAATCTTTATCCACTGCACATAAAGATGTATTTTGATTAGTTAGTTGGAGCAAAGGTATTCTCTCAGCTGGACTTGGCTAACAGGTTCCATTAGTTTCATAGCCGAGGATAGTATTTATAACACTAATTTTTGCACACCCGATAGATTTTATAATTGCTCGTCATGCCATTTGGACTGACCAATGCACCAACATATTTCATCAACCTAATAAATCAAGTCTTAAAAGGCTTGCTAAATAGGTTCATGGTGGTATTCATTGATGACATACTTGTTTGTTTGAAAAGCGAGGAAGAGCACATGTTGTATTCAAGAGAATTGCTCGATGCTCTTCGTAGGCAAAAGTTAAAGGCGAAAATTTCCAAAATTTACTTTTGGCACAAGGAGGTTCGCTTTTTAGAACATTTTATCTCTGAGATGGACAACCGATCGATCCTAGTATAGTTGCTATAGTATAGGATTGGGACATAGCAAAGAATGCTACAGAGGTGAGAAGTTTTTTTTGGTTTTTTTGGCTATTATAGGAAGTTTATTAAGGACTTTGCTAACATTTCCTCACCATTGACATGCCTTACCAAGAATAATTTATTTTCTACTGAAACTTCAAATGTGAAGATGCTTTTATTAAGTTGAAAGAGTTGTTGACTAATGCAAGTATTTTAGTACTTTGGATGGTATGAAGGCATTTGTAGTGTATACCGATGCTTTTGATAAAGGATTGGGCAAAATGTTGATGTAGGAGGGTAGTTTTATTTGTTATGCTTGTCGACAATTTGAATGCGAAATATTGATGAGCCATATTAGTTGAAGTCAAAGGAAAGACAAGGAGTTGTTGGATTTTTTTGAGAAGCTAAATAGATGAGAGCGTTCGAGTCGTTTGGATCGCTATTCGATTGATTTGAAAGGATGGTTGCGAAGAGAGGTAGGTTTTGTGTTCCTCTTGTTAAGGAGTTGGTTGAAGCGGTACAAGAAGAGTCCCATCGTTCTTGGATAGCTATTCATCTCGATGGTGAAAAAATATGTCGTGAGATGAAGAGAATTTTTTATTGGCCTAGTATGAAGACACATATACTAGAGTTTGTTTCCAAGTGCGTGACTTGTCAAAGGGTAAAGGAAAAGCAGAAGAAGCCTAGGTAGATTACTATAACCTTTGGATATTCCATGGTGGAAATGGAAGAGTATCTCTATGGACTTTGTCAATGGGATACCTAGAAGTAGAAAGGGGGGAATAAGAGTCTTTAGCTTATAGTAAATTGACTGATCAAATGCACCATTTTATTCCAGTCAGGAGTACGAGGAAAATTGAATCTTTAACGACCTTATATATGAGAGATATTATTTGGTTGCATGGAGTTCCTTCTAGCATTATTAGTGACTGAGATATGTTTTTCACTAGGGAGTTTTTGTGGAGTCTTTAGGGGCCTTAAGAATTAAACTAAATTTGAGTACCATTTATCACCCACAAACAGGTGGACAAACTAAGAGGATGAATCAAGTACCGAAGAACTTGTTATAGATCTGTATTTTGGGCTCTGGTGGTTCTTGGGATGATCACTGGTCATTAGTAGAGTTTGTATATAATAATAGCTGTCGGGGAAGTATTAGGATGGCATCATTCGAGGCATTGTACTAGTGGCCTTGTAGATCACTTTCTTGTTGGTGGGACACTATAGGTAGAATCGTTCTTAGACCTTCTATGATATAGGAGATGCTTTCCTGCCTTTTTATAAGGCCGTGACACCAAGAACATGAGTAGAAATCATGGACAGTCCATCCTGAAGGTCGGTTGTACACAGGTCTATTATGGATACTGGCAAATTTTGTCCGAGCCCAAATCGAGGTATAATTAATTTGGTGCGATAAGCAAAGCAATGAAAGCCAACGTTGAAAATTTCAAGTCAATCGAAGTTCGTAAGCTTAAGATATCAATCGATCAAGTTCAAGAAAACCAACTCTAGTCGTATCCATCAATCACCAACTTCCTTCATATCCATCAAAGTCAGACTTCTTCGTATCCATGGTGAATTGACATTTCTTATCGATCTTCCCATACACATACTTCGTATCAATCAAAAACTAATTGATATGAATAACATATGAAGGATCGATACAGAGGTGTCCTTGTTGATTGATGCGAAGTAGCGCCAGAAAGTATCGATATAAAGCCAATTAACTCCGTGATCGATATGAAAGAACTTCAAGAAAATCGTACGAATGGAGTAACATTGGGTCGATACGAACAAGGCATAGAAAAATGGAAGACTTGGTAATTCGGCATGAAAAGTGGATCGTTCCTAAAATATAGCACCACGTCACCCTGATCAATACGAACTAACATGGATACGTAGCGATCAATGCAAATGGGATCGATACAAACTTGGCAGCATTTTGCAAACCCAAATTGTATCAATCATAACTCAAAATCTACAAGTCCAAATGCTATCAAATTTTCACAGAAGCTTGCGTATCACTTCTACATGGTCTCTTATCGATCCCACCCCAAATGGAGTCGTTTTTGATCGATACGAATTGTATACGTATCGATCATGGATCGATCCCAAATGCCCAAGGATCGATCTGGTGGGCCCACCCATGCAAGAGAATGGGTCTTCCGAGATCTAAGCTAGACATTTTAAGCCTACGCTATAAATAGAAATCCTAGGCATTCAGAAAAGGATGGCATTCATAAAAGGGACTTTTGACTCTTCTATGCCGATACTCTACCGAAAACTCCATTGTATCTCAAGCGCTTGAGAGTGTACTATTGTAATAAGTTGTAATCAATTAGCAAAGTCAATAAAACAACAAATTTTCTATAGTGGATGTAGGCTACAACGCCGAACCAATCTAAATTGTCGTGTATTTATATTTCTATTTGTCTTTTTTTGGCCTGCTTGTTAGATTATCCTCCTTTACCATTTATATTCTTCATTTTAATCTCTTCAAATATCCCCGAAGAGTGTTGTGCCCAATTTTGGTACAAACACGTTGGTGCTTTCACTAAGAAAACCCAGCTTTTCTCCTGCTCATTGGATCTACTACCGTCGTTGGATTGCAAGAATGTAAGGAGAAGATCCAGATCCCACATCCAATACTTCATTCCAACCTATTCAAATTGCATAAAATCTAGGAAGGAGCTATATCATTCACTATAGTTACTACAAGGACTACTTCAACTGCTGCAAATCTGGAAGGATGGGATAGACAGAATCTCTCGCAGTTGTCCGCTACAAGTCAAAACTCAACAGGACCTTTAGATCCACAAGGCCCTATCACTAGGGAGGAATTCCAGGTGCTAATGCAAGAACAGACTCAAAGCCACAAACAACTTACATTGTAGATCCATGCCAACACGGAGCTAACCAACCGATTGAATAAGGAGAGACGAAGGAAATCTAAAAGGAATCGCGCTTCCTATTCATCCACTGAAAGCGCAGTTTCCTCTGATTACAATTATAGATCTACACGTCCACGGCCAGATGGAAATTATGCGCAAGCCCCAAGGCATCAACACTCTCTGAACCTTGGGCAAGCTGGAGCCGGACCTTTTACTGGACGGACCCTCCTCAAGAAGGAGGGGCACTTCCCTATCACAACCACTGATAGCCATGCACCTGCCGCCGCTATAGACTTGGAAGCTGACGTTTGTGCAGAGATTAGCAACCCTAATGATAATTCCCTACTGATGGCACTGACTAAAAGAATCAATCCGGATTCCAAATTTGGCAATTGGTTGGCTGGGAAACCCCTCGCATCACTGGATCGTTTCTATGCTAAGGCGGCCTAATTTTTGAGGCGAGAAGATGCCAGACAATCTAGAAAGATAGATGATGTAGGGCCCAGCATTGAGGGCATTCAAAGTAGTGTCACTGTGAAGAAAACCGGTGAGAGTTTCGGTAAAGTGCGGTTAGATAAACAGAATAAGCAGAATCAGTAGAAAGGCGATAGAGGTTAGGGTAAGAAGAGAGGTCAAAATCATGGACCGCGACGCAGAGCTTCCATGTTTGACCAATGTACCCTATTTAACACATCCGTGGAGAATGTTTATTTGAAAACCTATAATATTAGACAGTATAAGAAGCCTGCTCCGAAGCAGTCATTCGAAAAGCGAATTCAATATAGGAAATTCCATAGATTCCATGATTGCTATGATCACAATACCAATGAGTGTTGCCATTTATAAGACATCATTGAGAAGTTAATATGAAAGAGGAATTTGGAACAATTTGCTCGGGCGCCTGCATGCTGGAGGTGCGGGCCCATCAAACCAGAATCAAGGTCAGAATCAGCCTAGACCGGAGGAACCCACACGTACTCACAGAAGGTTGGTTATTAACATAGTTAGTGGTGGTCCTCATCCAGCTAATCGGAGATGGAAGGAAATGGAGTCGTATGGCAGCTCGATTTGGCATGCGGACTTCAAATGCTGCAGTAATTTTGACGACGGGCTCCAGCGAAACAACAAAAGACGGTGGCAGATGACATCATTTTTTAGGACAAAGATGTTGATAAAGTCGAAGCCTTCATCATTGATCCATTAGTCATATCAGCTCTAGTAGGCCTTGCTTGGATGAAGAGGATCCTGGTAAATAGTGGAAGATCCGTAAATATTTTCTTCAAACGAGCTTATGACCAAATGAAAATGGAAACTAAGGACTTGAAGCCGTGTCAGTCTCTCATACATGGCTTTAATTGAAAAGCAACGATACCCATTGGGATGGTGGAGTTATCAGTGGAGTTGGGGATAGGGGATCGTCGAAGAGTTCGGATTCTACAATTTGTTGTGTTGGACATCAACTCTCCGTATAATGCATTCTTGGGTCGACCGGCCCTAGCTGAATTCAAGCCAGCCATTACCCCATGGTGCCTAACTCTTAAGTTCCCCACAAACAATGAGGTTGGAGTTGTCCAAGGAGATCTGATGGCTTGACGTGCTGTTATGTTGCTGAGCTACGGGTGGCGCAGCGGAAAGAGAAGGTCAAGGACATAGAAGAATCTCTCTGCGTCCGTTTCAGTGAAAATTGACAGCTAATGCCTGGGCCTAGGCCCGGGCGCCACAACCAGTTTCTAAAAGATCTTGATCCATGAGATGATGATAATGAAGACGAAGTCAAATACAGTCAGGCTTCCCTGGCAGAGCTGACGATCGATGACGACGACGACTCCAGAATGATAAAGTTTGGATCTCAGCTAAGCCAACAAATGAGAGAGGAATTGGTTGAATTTCTCTACGAAAACATCGATGTGTTTTCTTGGACACACTCAGACATGTGTGGGATCTCGCCGGACGTCACGAGTCATACATTAAATGTTGACCGACGGCATGTCCCAGTCAAGAAGAAAAGGCACGGTATGGATCCAAAGAGATCTGCAGCCCTGAAGGAAGAGGTGGACAAACTCAAGTCAAACGGGTTTATTCGAGATGCATTATATCCAGAATGGATATCCAACCCAATGCTTTTCAGGAAACCCAGCGAGAAATGGAGAACTTTCGTGGACTACTCAGATTTGAATAAAGCTTACCCTAAAGATGGTATCCTACTTCCTAGCATTGATCAGCTTGTAGACTCAACGGTCGGGCATGAGCTCTTATCTTTCATGGACGCATATTCCGGCTACAATCAGATACCAATGCACTTACATGATCAGGAGCATACCAACTTTGTCACCGATTTGGGACTCTATTTCTATAAGGTGATGCCTTTCGAACTCAAGAATGCCCGAGCAACTTATCAATGGCTTGTGAACTGGGTGTTCGTCAACCAGATCGGGAGAACCATGGAGGTGTATGTGGATGACATGCTTGTAAAGTCACGGCTCTCCATTAATCATGTCAAAGACCTAAAGGCAATGTTCAACATCCTTCGGAAATACCGAATGAAGCTCAACCCATTGAAGTGTAACTTTGGAGTCACATCCAGAAAGTTCCTTGGATTCATTGTTAACGCTCAAGGAATTAAAGCCAATCCTAAAAGAATCTGGGCAATTTGGAATCTCGAGACTCCTAGAACTACAAAGCAAATACAAATCCTCAACGGGAAGGTGCAGCATTGAGCATATTCATCTCCAAATCCACTGACAAGTGTATTCCCTTCTTCGATCTGATCAGGAAAGGCAAGCAAAATTTTGAATGGACCGAGGAGTGTGAAGGCGCATTTTGACCACAGGTTCAGCATCTGGCAATGCCACTTATTCTGTTAAGGCCGGCTGATCTTGAAAGACTGTACATCTGTCTGGCGGTTTCAGCAAACACAATCAGTGCTGCGTTGATTTGAGAGGAGGATCAGATACAGCGACCGGTCTATTACATTAGAAAGCGACTGATTGGGGCAGAGCAGAACTATCCAAAGTTGGACAAGCTAGCTTACTGCCTCGTCATCGCCTCAAGAAAGCTCTGTCCATACTTTCAGGCCCATCTGATCATAGTCTACACCGACCAACTGTTACTAGAGGTTCTCACATGGCCTGAGACGTTTAGTAGGTTGCTCAAATGGAACATCAAGATGAGTCAGTTTGACATTACTTATACACCGAGGCGAGCCATCCAAGGACAAGTTTTGGCGGACATCATTGCTGAATATGCTATCCTAGAAGACATTCCCGAGACCATTGAATCTCCCAAATACATATGGAAGCTATACATAGATACGCATCAAACGACCGCTGCTCAGGCACTGAAGTTGGACTGGAAACCCCAGAAGGTCGATCCGTATGTTATGCTTTGAAGTTTGATTTTTGTGTGACTAATAATGAGGCCAAGTACAAAGCTGTGCTCACGGGACTCAGACTTGCTAGAGATTTGAGAATTGTTGCTGTGGAGACTTACTGCAATTCACAATTGGTCATATGCCAAGTTTGGGGAGAATACCAAGCTAGAGACCGGAGGCTGGCTGCTTATCTCGCTTGGGTCCAGGAAGTGTTGAATCAATTCAATATTATGCCCTCTACTGCATACCCCGAGAGTGTAATCAAAATGCCGATTATCTTGCAAAACTGGCCGGCACCGGTGAAGCACAACAAATGGGCTCGTGCCTATTAAAATACTTACCTCTCCGAGTATCGATCAAATGAAGATAGACTAGGTGCATGAAACCACACCTGAGAAGGAGTCACGGATGACCCAATTCAGAAATTATCTTGAGTATGAAGCTTTTCGTGAGCATTGAAGTGAGAAAAGGCAAGTCCTTCGGAAATCTTCACAATTCATTATCCAGAATGGAATCATGTACAGAAGAGGATACTCTGTTCCTTTACTCCGGTGTATTTCCTACGACAAAATCAAACGAGTGTTACATGATGTACACGAGGGAGAATCTGGCGATCACACTAGGGAGCAAGCCCTCGCTAAGAAGATACTCAGGTATAGATATTATTGGCTGACTATGAATTGGGATGCATTAGACTATGCTAAGAGATGTTATAAGTGCCAGAAGCATACTTGGATTCCAAGAGCCCCTCCTACTAAAATCACTCAAATGGTTAGTCCATGGCCTTTTGCCATATGGGGCATCGATATAATTGGTCGTTACCTCTGGCTAAAGGTGGAGCGAAGTACACCAACGTTGCAGTTGACTACTTTAGCAAATAGGCGGAAGCTGAGGCTCTTGCTACAATCACGACGAAGAAAGTAATCAATTTTGTTGTGCGCAATATCATCTGTCATTTTGGCCTCCTGTATATAATTATCACTGACAGCAGAGCCCAATTTCATAGTGTCGAGTTCAAGAACTTCTGTTAACATTTCCATATCTAAAAGAAGTTCTCAGCAGTTGTTCACCCTCAAGAAAATGGATGAGTCGAAGCTGTTAACAAAGTTATCAAGTCCATTCTGACGAAATAACTAGAGAAGGCCGGAGGCAAATGGGTCGAGAGCTTCCCATGGCCCTATGGGCATATCGAACTACCCACAAGTCCGCGACTGGCCACACTCCATTTTCAGTTTCCTACGGCTCAAAAGCCGTCATTCCAGTCAAATTAGAAGTACCTTCCCATCGTGTGACATATTATGATCCAAAGACGAATGACATATTACTCGTTGAATCTCTGGATTTATTAGATGAGAAGCGTGAACTAGTTGATTTGAGGGCAACCACTCACCGAAGTCGAGTCGCCCGATTATACAATGCTAAGGTTCGACCTTGAACCTTTGAACTTGGCGATCTTGTACTTAAAAGAATCTATCCGATCCCTTTGCACATGAAGCCGACATGTGAAGGACCATTTGTTATTAACGGAGACTTGGAGACGGCACATTCAAATTATCAACCATTGATTGTCTCACTTTGGCGAGAGATTGGAACAACGAGACTCTCCATCACTAATACACATAAAAGGCTTTGTTTATTCATTTAGTCTACTTTTCATTTGAAATTTGTTTATCATTTCGAAATTTGAACTTGTAATAAGGCATGACTTTGCCATACTTTCTTATTTCGGCAATAAAATGCAATCTATTTGAGCTAGAGCATTGATTCTTGAAATGTGTCATGCAACAATCACAATGCACGGAGAGCTATATTCCATCCCATGGTGGGACTTATTCAAATAGGGAGTGACTGCGATACGACCGGTCACTCGCTAAGTGAAACCCCGAGCACGGGGGCAAGCTGCTACACTAAAGCCAAAAAGAATTTATACACGACAACCCTCTAACTAACTCTGGTTCCTAGAGTGCGAACCGAAGTATAAACTTAAAGTCTGAAACATGGGCTCGAGGAGGGTAGATCCGTCCGTCCATGACTTTACCCATGTGTAGTCTAAACCTGAGGAGGATGGATCCGTCCACCCAACGACCTTGCTTTCCATATTTACAAGCTCGAGGTGGATGGATCCATCCATCTACGATATTGCTGGTCTAATCAAGGTGGATTTGACCTGACTATCCATAATCCTGATCAATTTATCGTTCCCAGAGTGCGAGCGAAATCTCAAAACTTACAATAGATGTGATTGACTGTTTGTTAACTAACTCTAAATTCCCAAAGGGTGAAGTAGAGTATAAACATTAAGATGGGTGTGAATGACCACCTATCGACGAACTCTAAGTCCCTGAAGCGTGGAATGGAGTATAAACTCTAGACGGATGTGATCAACTGCCCGTAAAATAACTCAAGTCCCCCGAGTGTGGACATAATTTTAAATGTCAAACATGCTTCACTGACTGTCAACGTACAAATTCAATTCCCAAAGTGCGGATGCGATTACCAATAAACGAGCGGGTGTGATCCGACCATTCGAACTCATCTCACTTTGACTTAGTTCCAACTAAGTTAAATCAAAATTGTTGAAGAAGGATAGTGACCATCATCCAAACACTTTGATTCTCTCCAAGACTAAGGTCATAACTCAAGCACGAGCCGCTAACTAAGATAGCACAACATTGGGAGTCGATTTGACGTTTGGTGACGACCCGAAGCTATGACTCTAGAATTTAACAACCGAACTCAAGTTCGATCCAGAGAGTAAAACTTAAAAAGTATAGTGAATGGAAATTCAAGCGTTAAAGCACTTAAGCAAATAAACTTGGAGTTATGCCAAAAAACAAAAGGAGATTTCAATTCGTCTATTCTTTAAAAATGAAACAAGTACAAAAAACTTATTCTAAAAATTCCTGTAAGAAAGGGTCGAACCTGCATCTATACACGGCCTACAGAAAGAAAATAAAGTCCTATTCTACCTATCTACCAAAAACAGGGAAACAAATAGACATATCTAGGCCCTATGTTTCTTCCTCTTCTTCTTCATTGTTGATCTGTTGGAACTACCACTCGGATGTCTCTTTAAGCTCTTGCCTTTCCCTGGTTGATCCCTGGCTGTGGGAATTATGGTAGTCTCTTTATCCGAACTCATGGAGCTTGGGATACTTTCTAAATGCAGAGTTAAGGGAACAGGGGACTTTTAATATGAGAGGATACAGGAGGTATGCCAGTGACAATGGTTGTATCGTCGGGAGAAATCATACGCAAAGGGACCGGGCCAGGACCCGCCATACCACCTTCAATGCTACTTACCTGTGCGGCTGCATCTGATTCAACATTGATCTCCGCCATTATCTCTTCCTCATGAATTGCTTGAGCGTCCATGGGAATGCTGCTAGTTGGGCCCAAGGAGCTGGTTGTGAACACGCCTTCGCTCGTGACAAAAGGCAAGTTGGTAAGTGGATCGCTCTGATGACCAAGGAGTTCTTCCATTATTTGTTCATTGAGAATAAAAGTGATCTTATGAACTTCCCTCGTTGATGTAGCAACCATAGTCATCGTCACCTCCGTCATAATAGCCTCCTATTCATGATGCAACTCTTGGGTTGCAGGAGGCTCAATCGGATCAGATCCTATAACAATATGAAGGTGAGAAAAGATATTAGTAACATCCACTGATAATGCTCCATACTTTGAATGAATACAAGAAGTGTTTAAAATACCTTCCTCCAATTGGCTTGTGGGTGGAGCCGGAGCACCTTCAGAAACATGCTCGTGAACTAAAGTCAAGTGTGGCTGATCGGGGTCATAAGGTGAAATAGATGGAGGGTCTACTGTAGAAATAAGTTTAGGTTGAGTTGATGCAGTCATTTTGAAACTTGCTTCGTGATGTTCAACTCCAGGCCCCTCTCCAACTTCCAAGTGCTAAGTGGCAAGCTTCTCCTTTTCGTATGTAACAATGAAATCATGGAGAAATTTTCTCTCATCCTTTGTTAAAACCCTATTCTCCAGCTCAAACTCATCAGTAGACGCCATGTGATGGTCCGCCTTTTCATCTTCAACTAAGTGGCACCAAGCATTATACAGATGAAGCAGTTACTCATCGAGCCATCTTAGGTCATGGTGGTTTAGAACATTGATGTTATATGTGATCAGAAGATCCTTAATGTTACCCTCCAACCTGGCCTTCGCTACTTTCACTTCACCCTCAACCCATGCCTCGACTTCTTGAACCTTCAGCGTTGCCGCATCCCTCTCATCCCTAAGCACCACAGCCTGCTCGCATGCTTCCCTAGCGGCTTTATTAGCATCGTCTTTCACTTTGACGACTTCAGTAAATTCGGCTTTAAGCTCCTCTAGTTTTAAAGCCTGGCATCTCCACGGCCAAGGTCAGATGCTCCTGTTGCATTTTTTTATTTTCTTGTTTGTCTCATCGAATTTATTAAGGGCCTTCGTTTTCGAGTTCCTCAGAGTGTCATTCTCGGTGGTAAGCACTTGCACTGTGCAATTTTTTTAGGCGAGATCTTTCTCTAGATTTTCAGTTGTCTTCACCCGATCAAAAGCCACCACTGAAGCTTTCTCTGTGGCCTTCATCCACTCTCGATACTGGTTGTCGATGTAATATACATAATCATGCACAGTTTGTTCAGCCCCATTAAGAATTTGCTTTAAGTTCAGGGGAAAGTGAAAGCCATCAAACAAAATATTAAGGAAATCCATTTTCAACTGAGTTATTCGGATGGCTCCCTCTCCCATGGGCTCCATAGCCATTGATGTAGTGACAGCAGGAACATCCATCCCAGTTCTATAGCACTGCTTGCTAGATCTCAAAGTTGGTGGAGGCGCTGGTTGGTGTGAGGTTTCGGTAGTTTGTTTTACGGAGACGACAGGTTGCGTTGGGCCTCTACGTGGCAGAGAGCACGACCAAGAACTGCGCCTATATTGCCTCTCCCTCTCCCTTTCCCTCTTTCCCTTTCTTGTCTGGAGTAGCCATGATCACCTTCTCTTTTGGCCTCACGCCTGTGAGACTCGAAATATAAGCTAGATGAATGGCGTGCAGAACGAAGATTGCCGAGCATGTATCTTCGTTTCGACATCATATAAGTAAAATTAAAAGAGAAAGAGAGTTGATTATCTCTAGAGGCTGAGAAGCGTGTGATTAGAGATTATGTGGTGATGTAAAGTGTGTGCATGTATGTGCAAACCCCCCAATCAACCGGTTGTAGCAGCCGTACTTGAAGAAGTTGGCTCCCCTATATATAAGGCGCTTTGAAGCCCCTCTAGTCCAGTATCCTGGTGCAAAGGAAAGTCATCCGGAATGGGGATGTCCACCAGTCTCGCAAAAGAGCTCTCTATCTGTGAAGGAGGAAGCTCTTGACTAGTAGTAGGCAAAGAGACTATGATGGTTTTGCGCCTTACAGATTTTCAACCAATACACTTGCCTCTTCTCTTCCGCTCTAAAGATCGAGGACTTTGAGAAGGCCCAGCCGTGGGCTTATATCCAGCAGGCATATTCTCATCACGACCTTGTTCAGTAATTACTATCCCAAGAGCACTTCTTCATGCTTGCCTCACTGGGGCCATCCTAAAAACTCCTATGAATCCAATACTCTGGTCTCTATCAATTAACCCCATAACAATCAGATTTCGTCTGTGAGGACTTCGTCAATTTCTGTATATGCGGTAGGCACCTCATAAAGAACCCTTACTATCTCCTTAAACCAAGCTCCTTCGGGCCGCAGAATCGAAGCTATAAAAGAAAGTAAGTGTTAGACTCGGCATTGACTATTGTTATCCATTCAATCAACAAAAAGGTTGGAACACTTACAACCGACCAACCACCTTTTGGCAAACCCCGACGGACACCGAACGAAGAACCATTTGGTCTTAAAGTAACTCATCTTGCTCCAAGCCTCGACCATCATTTGACAGTTCCTAATCGCTTTTAGGAAAGTGAAGGAAGGGTTGTCCCCGTGGCTCTTTATATTGAATAGGAATCCGATTTCTTCTACCATCAGAGGACGGAAGATGTGCATCATGAAGATGACAAACAAACTATTGAGCAAGGCATATCCGTTTGGGTGCAGCTGAGATGGAGTGATCCTCAAGAAAGGTAAAACTTCATGTATGAATGGTTGAGTGGAGGAAGTGTCTAGGCTACACACATAAACCTGTTGCAGGCTGTGTACCCTTTCGAGGGATTATGGGCACTATCTTCTGGCCTCGGTAGTAAGACATCGGTCAGTGGAAACACATGTGTTAGGCAAATCCTGCCTAACATGTCTTCACAAAAGTTGAAGCGGATAGAATCTTATGGATGTGCAATAAAAACTACTCCCGGTAGCTCATCCGGAGCAAGGCTAATAACTTTGGCTGCGATAACTGGAATTTCGATTACAGGAAGAGGTGGACTCTGAGATTCCTACGACTATGAACTTTCGGGTTCCATAGCTATTGAACTCAGTAAAAATCATTGTTATACAACAATAAACCCATGCTTCCCATAGTGTGAAGTGCGTGAATGTGTTGTGCAGTGCTATATTATACTTAAGAAATTCTACGGGATTTGTGAGATGTTCAAATGACAAGACTTCGAAATTCAACCGGAGTGGCTGTCATCGCTGACCGTCACAACCGTATCGTCCAGATTTTGGAGAATGATCCAAGTTAAAGTTCATCAAATTTGTCAAGTTATAGTTCCATCGACGAGCTTCGAAGGGCAGTCAAATATGCAGCAAAACTGCTAAGTCCAATTATACAAGGCAGATGCTCCTCGGAGTAAAATGTTATAGTGTGCAACAATTGCGTATCCATCAAAATTTGAACTTAGATCAGTCGACAAAAGACCAGTACATATCGATCAAGAAAAAGCAATTTGTATCGATCATTAAAACCGTCTTCATAGCGATCAGTAAACCATTAATTCGTATCGATCGAGTATCGGTTGCCAGTTCCAAAATTCGTATCGATTAATTCATATCGATACAAATGCCTACCATCCATCGACATGAAGCAATCCCTTCAATCGATATGAAGCTGTATCATATCAAGATCGATATGAACTCACCCTTCACCCATCAGAGATAAGAATGGTCCTTTCATGTTCCTCCACACTTCTTCTTCTCCAAGAAATGCAAAATACCATTTCAGCCTTCCTCGGCCTTGCTTCGACCATCGTCGACCTCCTCTTTACCATAATTGACAACGAACGCAAGTGAGATGACATGAGAATTTGAGTCTCATCATTTTAAGATTAAACTTGGTCGATTATTTACTGATTTCAGTAATTAGTTCAAGGGATTGAAGTTTGGTTCGATTTGAAAGCAAGAGCACTTGGTTTTTCAATCGTTACAAATGTGGCAGAAAATTTAAAGCAAGTGAGAAAATTTATAAGTACAAAACATAATTATATGGGCATGAAAGATGGAAGGAAATGATTCGTCTCCCTGTTATTTAGACTGGTAAAGAGCAGTCTCCCTCTAATCGATACGAATAAAGCTATTCATATCTGTTCACCATCGATCTAAAACAGCGACTGTTCGTAACTAGCAATTCAAATCGATCTGAAGCAATAGCCATTCATATCCATGACCCATTGATACGAAAGATACATAGAGGATTGTTTAAACTATTTAGATCCATTAATGATTCATCGGTACGAAATGACAATTTCGTATCCATCACTTTTAAGACCATCAGACTTCGTACCTACCGATATGAAGAAATTTCAAAGAACAAACTATTACGTATCGATAGCCATCTATACGAAATACCTATCATGACTTCTAAAATTGGACCAGAGAGGATCGATACATAGGGATACCCAAAAATGACCATCAAGAATTGTTTCAACTCAAATTTCACATCGATCCAGGAGAGGATCAAGACGAAACTCGATTTAAAAAAAAAGAACTTGACAACGACTCATGAATGCGCGAATGTTAATGGGAGTCAAGTTAACATACGTGCATGTATGACGAACTAATATTCAATTTTCAAAATTCACAGGAGTTGAATTCACTCTTGGTGACAACTACATCAGTGAACAACCAGTTGCAGACACTCAACACTCAGTTACAACAATGCACTTCATAACCATTGACAGTCAATAATTCAACATATATATTTCTAGAAATCAATCAAAGGTTACATCTTTTGACGAAAAGATAACAATAATTCAATGAATCAGATAGAACTTTTCAGACCGAGGATTGCAGTTTTTCAAGGCACTTCATGTTCACACAAGACGCACTTTGAGGGGGGGGGGGGCAAATGTTACCCCGCCTTTTAGTAAGGCCATGACACCAAGAACATGACTAGAAACTAGGGACAATCCATCCTAAAGATCGGTTATACACATGTCTACTATGGATACTGGAAAATTTTGTTTGAGCCAAGATCGAGCTACAATTAACATAGTCCGATAAGCAATGCTATGAAAGCCAACGTTCCAAATTTCAAGTCAATCGGAGTTCGTATGCTCAAGATATCGATCGATCAAGGCCAAGAAAACCGACTCTAATTGTATCCATCAACCACCAACTTCCTTCGTATCCATCAAATTCAGACTGCTTCGTATCCATGGAGAATTGACATTTTGTATCGATCTACCCCTACACATGCTTCGTATCGATCGACCACTAGTCGATACGAATAGCACGCGAGGGATGGATACAGACGATGTCCTTGTTGATCGATGTGAAGTAGTGCCGGAAAGTATCGATACAAAGAAAATTAAATCTGTGATTGATATGAAAAAACTTCAACGAAACAGTAAGAATGGAGTTACATTGGGTTGATACGAACAAGGCATGGAAAAGTGGAAGACTTGGTAATTCGGCATGAAATGTGGATCGATCCTAAAATATAGTGCCATATCACCCTGATCGATACAAACTAGTATGGATATGAAGTGATTGATACGAATTTGGCAGCCTTTTGCAAATCTAAACTTGGATCGATCATAACTTGAAATCTACAAGTCCAAATGCTACCAAATTTTCGCAGAAGCTCACGTACCACCTCTACTTGGTCTCTGACCGATCTCAGCCAAAATGGAGCCCTTTTTGATCGATACGAATTGTATATGTATCGGTCATGGATCGATCCCAAATGTCCACAGATCGATCTGGTAGGCCTACCCACGTAGAAGGAGGGGTCTTTTGAGTTCTGGGCCAGATATTTTTAACCTACACCTTTGAATAGCAGTCATAGGCACTAAGAAAAGGGACTTTTGACTCTTCTATGCCGATACTCTGCCGAAAACTCCATTGTATCTCGAGCACTTGAGAGTGTATTGTTGTAGTCTATTGTATCCAGTTAGCAAAGTCAATAAAACAACAAACTTTCTAGTGGATATAGGCTACAATGCCGAACCACTCTAAATTCTCGTGTTTTTATATTTCTGTTTGACTTTTTTGGCGTGTTTTTAGATTATCCTCCTTTTTCATTTATATTCTTCATTTTAATCTCTTCAAATATGCCCGAAGAGTTTTGTGCCCAATTTTAGTACAAACAGGAGAATTCAGAGAAAGTAGACTTGATCGATAGAAGGTTGAAGCCTACCCAAGATAGGCAGAAATCATATGCTGACAGGAGAAGTATGAAGTTGGAATTTGTAGTGGACAACATGGTCTTTATGAAGATCTCACCCTTTAGGCATGTTATGAGTTTGGTAATTCAGGAAATTTAACATCAAGCTTCATAAGGTCTTTTCCAATTATGGAGAGAGTTGGGAGGTTAGCTTATAAAGTGGAACTTCCTAAAATGTTAATGTAGATTCACAATGTCTTCCATATATCACACTTGTAGAAATGTCTACATGATTCAACTACTGTAGTCGAACCAAGTCAGTTGGAAGAAGTTAAAGTGGAGAGAGATTCACTTGTTCGCCATATACCCACTTGCATTGTTGATCATGGGATATGACAACTCTGAAATAAAGTAATTAGGATGGTTAGAGTCTAGTGGGGGAGATGATCTAACTGAGAGTGCTTGAGAGCCTGAGGAGAAATCCAAGTTACCCATCTAGAGATTTTTTTCTGGTACGTCTCTGTTTAAGTTATTCTAATCGCATGTACACTTAGTATTTAGCTTAGAATATTCCATATGAAAGTATGAATGGATGCCAGTCATGGTTATTATTGTGTCATTAAGACATGTTTTGGATGATGGTTGCTAATAAATGTATCTTATTAGTTAATATTGCACATATGGGCTGATATGCTCTTGTTGGCCTACGACACACATTACATTATCCATTGGATTTTATTAGTTGTAATCATAATGGTTGTTGCATTTTTATGTATGTATAGAATAGTTGCTCATCCATATAGAATTGCAAGTATATGACATTACATACAATTTAAATACATGGCTTAAGCACTTGCATTTCAAGATATCGTCTAGTTTAGGAAAGCGCCTAATTTTACATTATCTATATGTTTATATGCATTATATACCAATACATGCTAAATTAGAAAATTTGAATTTTGGGACAATGTTTGCAAAGTGTTTATGGTTGAGTGGATGGTTGTAGATATTGGTTGTACGAGTGAATTACACTTTTTATCCTTAGAGATTTCAAGGATGAAATCCATTTAACGGGGAGGATGTAAAACCCTGGAAATTTTGATAATAAATTAAAATATAAAATGAGGGTAAAAATGTAATTTTACAAAAATGACAAAACAGTAGATTTTCACAAACGATGGAATTAGGCCACGAAACCTATTTCATTGCGTCCGGAATGACATTACAGTTAGATGACATATATAACTTACTAAATTTGATTAAAAAGGTCAAAATTAGAGAAAATTATAACCAATGGCTTTTTATAATTACTAATTATGGATTCATAACAAGTAACTCTAGTTTTCAAATATAAGTAAGACCATAACCCTTACTTCTTTTCATTCTAAACCCTAGCCATCAACTCTTTATTTTGTACATACAATTCTTCTTCTTCCTCCTTGGAAACTACTCAAATATAAACAAAACTTTTATTCTCTTCCAAAGTTTCTACATCAAAAATTAAAAAATTATCTAATTCAAAAAAGAGAGAGAATTAAAAGTAAAGAAAAGAGAGAAGGTAGAATGAATCAATAAAACTTGGAGGCCTAGGAACGGAGATTCAAATCAAGGTAGAAGAAGAAAGCTTTGAAAAGATGAGTGAATTAATTATGACTTTACGATAATTCATAAGTAATTAAATTCCTTTATAATCTACCTAAAATAATTGTTGAATTGGAAACCGTAGTTTTAAACTATTTGAATTGTAATTTCAGCTATATATAAAAAAGAATAATAACGATGGAAAACCAAAGTTGTTAATTTAATAGAAATAATCATAGAAAAGGGAAAAGGATATATTAAAGTAGTTTACCTTTTATTTTATATATTTATACCTTTATAAGATAAAGTTTGGTGTGATTTGATTAATGTTTGGGTTGATTTGGATAAATGAAAGAAATCAAATACCCTTTTTATTTCAGCTAGAATTGGTTATATAACCTAAAATATATGTGGACTTTTCATCTGAAAGCACATAGATAGTCAAATAAAAAGTTATATATATTATAATCATTGAAATTAACTAGTTGAATTTGCGTAAATAAAGATAGAGACTATGCAAAAATTTGGTTAAAGACGAATCTTTAGTCTATATTCGAATCTGCAAAGAAGATTGGTTAAGTAAACAAAATAAAAAATTATAAAATCTGGAAAAAAAAGGAGACCTTTGAAGGTAAATCAAATGTCTGAAATCATTTACAAACATCTAGAATTTAGATAGTCTTTGCCCAAAAGAAATCGGTTCAAACTTTACTCGATTCAGGCATCTAAATTCTTTTTCAAATGTCTAGAATCAAAATAAGCTATCCGAGGAAAGAAGCCAGACATCTGAATGCTTGGAATTATAGGGTTAGACGTCTGAAATAAATTTTCAAATGTCTGAATTGTTTCGGTAAGCCTAGATTGAAACTGGACTTGATGCAGGACAAGAAGGGCGAATCAAGGGACCTATTCCTACTTTCTCGCCTTTAGACGTTCACATAGCTTCATGAAGCAGGTGCAAAAGGAAATATCAGTCCTACACCATATAATGTACCTAGATTCACACTTATTGCAGGTGTATTGTGGAACTCGACAAGACATGTGATGACATCATAATAAGAGCTCTTATTGTTACTGGGGCATGACGGGTCACATGTTAAACATGTTGGAATCGTTAAAGGGAGATGGAGATTCTGCAATAATAGGGCTATATAGACGAGTAGTGGCTGAATCTATGGAACAATCGCTATATTGATCTTACTTTAAGTTGAATGATAAAGAGCACATGACATGTTTACCATTAAGATGGTGGCATGAATGCTTTGATAAACTATAAATCGACTACTCAGGGTGATCTCGGGCATTGCAATATTCGCTCAATGTGTAAGTGCAGTATACCATCAAGCATGTCAACTCAATTTTGTTTAGGAGGTTATTAATCAGGACCATATACTGGGAATTGACCTAGAATTATTGGTTGTTGATTATTTAACCCTCGGTTGGAAACCTTCCGAATTTGTTTATTTATGATGGTGCAATAAGAATTATACCCCATGATTTGTGAAGTAACCAATCCTTTATATGTAATATACGAACAAAAAAGACGTCCTAGGTTGTGTAAATTATTGATGAAGTTAATTGCTTGTGAACACCATACACTAGCATGAAAAATCATTTACAGACTTTGTCTGTTTTTCTTCTTTTCTTCCCTTTTATACCACTATAGGAGGACAAGCAAGTGGGTGATTTGGCCAAGATAGTGCATGGAGGAGAAGACTTTGCGCCTAAAGTTATATTACTTACGGTTGTTCTCCATGTACTTTATACTATGTTACTCTATCAGTTAGACTTTATGTTGTAATTCGGAGACATCATTGTATGAGGTACGTTGTGTTGAGACTATTATCCAATTTTCTTACTTTAGTACTTATATTTCCTTCCGTTACGAGATCTGAAAGTGTAGAATGCATTAAATCTATAATTGTCTTTGTATTGTGTAATGTTCTAAAATCCCAATGACCCATACTTTTTAGAACGAAGCGAGTTCGAAGCTACTTTAGGTTTGAATCGGCGTGCCTAAGGGTAGGATTGTCACATGATATAGACCGATCTACACCTTGTTACCCAATATGACATGTGGAGTGCCTTATAATGGCACCCGAGGAAATAGGACGGTTGTTAAGGGTGAAATAACTAAAGCTCCAAGCATAACCCATCGTATATCCCATAGTGCATAAAATATAATATAATATCAATATTAGATATAAAATAAGCAAGAGGGATAAGTATAACTAAATAAACCAAAATAGATATCAGAGTGTAAAGTTCATAGTAGTCATACAAAGCAAATCGAGTAGGTTTTATAGATCATCAAATAATCTCAAAGAAAATCTATCTCTAAATAAATAAAGTACTGATTAAGCTCTATGGTGCTGCACAACGAAATAAGCAAAAAAAGTATAGTAACAAACATATAATAGCACCGGCTTATTGTTCATCCTCTGAACAACTTAGGTGTAAATTTCAGACCTGCTATTTGATCTAATCATTTAAGAGTACCTAAGACTAAAACCTTAAGTCGAAAAACTATCTGGTATGAGCAATAAAAAATCTCAAAATAATAAAAATCAATAGTGAAATAGAGACAGTGAGTATGGGGAATCATACCTAACGTGTCCCTGCATCCAAAAAGTTGGCATATAACACTATATATCCTACACTGTTTTTTGTATCATAAGAGTATACTGCATTATGCATAATATGGATGTTGGGGTATTTAACTCAAGAATACCTACATTACAAAATATCTATCCATAACATAGCAGTTGCACCAATCATAGCAATCAAGCAAACATAAAGTAATCATGCAATGACAAACATCATTAAGGTCTTATATCATCGCGGTTATCACCAAGATCTTACGCCCTCTTAACCACCTCCTAGGTCTTGCATCACCAAGATCATCATCGAAGCCCCGCTTCACTATGAACAACACCAAGGTCTCTAGGACACATGATAACTCGCTCAAACAACTCCTACGTTGGCGACATCCCATGTTGCAATCAGATTCAGTGTTCGAGCATATACCTATCCCATAGGTACTACCCTTCTAGAGCGGGCAAAACCATCCCATGGTATAGGTTACATAGGTGAGCATCCTCATATATCGTTGCCCCGTGAAACACACATCACATCAAAAGTTATCAACGATCCCTGTTGCACATGACTCAATTCAGAGCATCCCATTAACCATCATATCACTTCATCTCATCGAATGTGCATCCTTGGACTACCCTAGTTTCATATATACACTTCCCACTAGAAGTACCTAATCAAATGCCTCATGTCGTCGAAGTTTAGAACATCTCTATACATCCATCAAAAGTCCTAGATTCACTTGATCACTGTTCCAAAGTCACCAACTCGAAGCGTCACATCACCGCTTCATCGTAGAGGTCATTCTTTGTTGCGTAATAACATCAAAATCGAACAATAAATAATCAAACGAATGTACTCAACCCACATCTCAAAGTCCATGCTTTGCCTCCTTGGACCCTCATGCGCCATCCCCTACTCTAATGATGTGGGTACAGACATGATCATGTTGGTACCGACATGATGACTTAGTCAAAATATTGACTAAGTTCGTTATGCTTAACCTAAGTTTAAACTTGCAGTCCACCCCTCAAATGCCGAAGCTACTTCCTTTTTGCTTTGAAGCCATCATTTTGGTTCCAACATGTATACATGGTTGCATTTTTCTAGGTCCTAAAATTAAAACCTCTCATCATCAAGCCATATCCCAACGCCAAGCCCACATTTCTTCTCTTCATTCCCAAATAGACAACAAAAAAGGCCCAGGGAAATCATGTTGGTGTCAATATAATAGAACTGTAACAACCCACTATTTTGCACCATTCAAATTCGACAATAAAACCAAAATATGTCAAACTTGAATAGCTCAAAACAATAGATTGTAATAAAATTTGGAGCAAATAAAACCAATCACAGACATAGAATATCAGAATATGCGCAATGGAAATAAAAGTAACCATAGTGGTTCATGAAGCCAGTACAAACTCAATCTCAAAACAAGTACAAAATACACAGTCTGAAAAACAAATACAGTTCTGAAACAAATACAGTAGAAATCTCAAATACATAAGTCTCTAATATATCAGCTGAAATAACATGACTGAACTGAAATATATAAATTAGATAATTAGATAAACTCCAGAAATCTTTAGCTTCCATAAGATAGATCCAAGCTGTGATACTCAGGCTGACCTGAGCGTAAAAAAATAAACACAACGCTCGAGTCAGGACATACATACTTATACAATGTAAACCAACTCAAGTGAACTGTAAAATAAATGTACAAGTAACCTAAAGGATGCTTGGGACCGCCCATCTTCTAAGGATCCATTAAACTATTTACTATGTAGTAACATACACAATTATAATAATGTCTATTAGTAAAGTAAACTTACTCTAAAATAGCGTTAAGGGGTTACTCATATCGCACTTAACACATAATAGTCCCGGTAGTCTATCCAGTACCAGCGTACCTCCAAATCGGGAGGCTACCCTAAATACTCCACAGGCTATGGGAGAAAACCAAACTCGTACAAGGCACGCTAGGGTAGGTGACATGGCACAACAAGGCAATGCCAGGGTAGATATACCAATTACGCATCCGTGCTAGTGGTAACGCGTAGCGCGCAACTACAGCCCACCACGAGCCACACTCCCAAAATCAAAGGTGCGCACCATATCAATCATAAAGTAATAAAATGGCATACGAAGAAGGGTGTCCGAACAGAGGCGCTACCTCATTGGCCCGAGAATCGCTCCTGTTTTAACCACCTTATGCCAAATCACGGGAGTCGGGTCCACGTATATACCTCAATAGAACATTGCCACCATTCTACTTTATTCTAAAATCATCACCACATACACGGTTGTTAAAGTAGCTTCGGTATCCACAGAGAGTATGCCAATATCCGATCCCGGTCTCTTTGCCAACCAATCGTTATTATAACCCATGGTTATAAATTTCAAAAATGGTTTATATTTCACTTCAAAACATATTCATTTAAACCATTTAAATTCAATATCAAATAATATTCAGTTCAAAGTTGTAACATTTCTAAGTTCATTCACTTAATTATAAAATTTCCAAAATATTGTAAATTTCAGCTATAACAGCAAAATGTTATGGTAGATATAGCAATATTTCAAAAATACTGTCAAATTCAAAAACAACAACACTTATAAAGTACTACGGTAGGTATTTAGTTATTTCAAAACAGCTCAACTTCAAAACAACAGCACTTACAAAGTGCTACAGTAGGTATTAGTAATTCAAAACGGTTCACTTTCATTTCAGCAACAATAGCACTTACCAAGTGCTACAGTAGCTATTTAGTTATCCAAACAGTTTACTTTCAGCAACAACAGCACTTATCAAGTGCTGCAGTAGCTCTTTAGTTATTTTGAAATATAGTTTAGTTTCTGCAACAATAGCACTTACAAAGTGCTGCAGTGGCTCTTTATTATTTCAGAACTTAGTTTATTTCCAAAAATGACAGCATTTAACAAATGCTGTCTTAAAACCACAGCATTTCTAAACTGCTACCAATGCTAATTCTAGATTTACTATAAAATTTCAGAACAATAAAACTTCAATTTTATCCATCTTAACTTATAAAAATCATATTTTCACTTCAAAAATATTCATTTAGATATCATTTAATTTATAATTCAATAAAATAAACCTTTAATAAATAAAGATCCAATTTAAACAATAATCCACTTATTAAGTCAAAAGCAAAATATTTTCTCAACTTTTATTTTTAACAATTAACTTAATACTTTATTTTAAAATACCAATTTCACAAATAAAATTAAATTCCCATTTATTTACTTAACTTAAAAATTTCCATTAAAAGCCAAATTTCCAATTTCCGAGTTAAGTCACATTTTAAAAATACATCTTTCCATTTAATTCTTTATACATTCTAACTTATAGAAAAATCACTATAAATTCATTTAAATTGATTAAATCCAATTTAAGTTAAAATGTCATCTCTTTACATTTATAATACCTATAAATTTAAGAAAATATATATAATTTAACCACGGGTTTGTATTGTTTTCAAACCCAGGTCAAGTGATACTGATAATGTATCATTTCAATCCGTAATTTAAAAAGAAAAATCCAGGTTCTGTCATTTCAAACTCGCAATCCTAAGTAAATAAAATACGATAAAAATCATTCGAGCCTATCATTTCAGCCCATAATGATTTTTCCTTATTCTAAAGTTCGTTCGGGTATGATCATTTCAACCCATAGTGATAAGGGAACTTGCAATGTGAGATACAGAAAATAAAACAACAGTATAGTATAAAATATTATAATAGATGATGTAACAGGTATTAAATTAGGTTATTCATCATATAAACAGATCACAGGCATATATCAACATAGTATACCAATCATTACATATTCACTTGTCATCGTTTCACAAGTATATAAGTACGATTGTCTAGAGTGAATAACTTACCTTTTTGAAGCTAGATCAATTCAAAACAAAAAAATCCACACTCCGCAAAGCGCGAGAAGGCACAAAAAGATTCAAAAGAAGTAACACCCAAATTCAGATCTTGTAATCAAATAAATAATACAAATATAAATATATGTTTTAACATAAACAAGATATGAATTCAACAATGAAAAATATGAATAAATTTGAAACAAATATGGATTCAATCAATAAGTGGGCTTGGTCACATCACCTATAGGCTCGGCCATACCCCTACATGGCTCGGCCATGATGTATTAGAGGCAACTAGGCTAGGTTAGGGGGTCCATAGGCAAGGCTAAGGCTAGGAAAGTGGAGAAGATGGCAAGCAAAAGTCAAGTGAAGGCATAAGGCTTGGATCTAGTGGAGTTTTGGGCTTGGCTCATATCAAAGGTGGCTCGGCCTATGCTAAACTTGGTCGGATCTGGTCACACCTGAGGGCACGGCCTAGGACAGGGCAAGGAGGAGGAGTAGGTGGTGGAGTTGATGTTGTGGCCGAGGCTAGCAATAGGAGGATGATGGTCAATGGCTCAGCTTGGGTTTTGAAACAAGGGATGGTGATGGATCATTGGATCTAGGGTTTCGTGGCATAAGTGGTGGAGATGATGGGGTAGTGGGGCCGAGCATAGGTGGTGGAGAGGGGTGGTGGTTGGCCATAGCAACGGGTGGCCGAGCAAAATAATAGAAAGCAAGAGGAAAAAGAAAAGAGAAAAGAGAAGAGAAAGAGGAGGTCATTGAAAACTTACTGTAATTTTTCTCAGGAGAATGCAAATGAGAAAGTGAGATGTTTGAGATGTTTTTGTACATGAATTTCATAAGGCTAGAGGTGGCTAGGGTTCTGGGGAATTGGTTATGAACGGATATGAATTAATAAAGAGGGTAGGAAAATATAGAGGCAAGAATTAAAACAATGTAACCTATGTCTAATATAAACAATGTAACATATGTTTAATAAATTTTTTTCTAAGCCATTAAATAAAAGATGTACACAAGAAACATCCAATAACTAAATGTCTATACAAACAAAATAGAAAAATAAAATAAAGAGATGGATATAGGAAAAATATAAAATAGAACACAGAAATTAATTACGTGTAAGACGCTATATTTTATCCAATTTTAAAAGTATAAATCGGAATTTAACGAAAAGAAAAGCAGAATGGATGTCAAAATTATATCCAGCTTGAAATAAAAAGTTTAGAATTTTAAAATTTAAAATTTTCAAGTAAAAGCGAAAGTTTGACCAAAACATAAAATTTTAGAAATTGTTTATTTTATTGTATTTGGGAAAATAATTTATAACCAAACTCCAAAATTATATTGGAAAATTTCAAAATTTCAAAATTTAGATAACTATACATTAAAGTTTTAAATAAAAATGAATTAAAAATATTTATAAAAAATTTGGATTGTTACACTCTCCCCCACTCAAAACTTTTCGTCCTCGAAATGGAACTAAACAAGGAAAACAAAGAAAAATAAGATAGCAAAGCAAAAGTACCTGAAACAAACAATTCCAGATTCGAAGCACATTTGCTCTCCTCCGTCTCCCAGGTACAATCCCGATCATCCGTACTCCACTGCACTTTGATCAGGTTGACAGATTTCCTTCTTAGCTGCTTCGTGCCTCAATCGACGATACGAAGTGGCTTCCTCTCAGTAGTCAGATTAGGCTCAATATCCAAACTATCAAGAGCAGAAGGCTGGACAATAAGAGATGGATCATGCAGATACCAACGAAGATGCGATCCAAGGAATACATTATGTACTCATGAAAATTTCTCAAGCAAATCCAGATGATAAGCTAGAGAACCAACTCTTTCCACAATGTGGAATGGACCGATGAACCTAGGAGCACGCCTCCCTTTACGACCAAAACGAACCACATTCCTTAAGGGAGGGACCTTAAGGAAAACCTGAACACCAAAAGTAAACTCCAAACTCCTCATACGACGGTCAGCATTCTTCTTCTGCCTAACCTGGGCATTCCTCAACTTCCTCTTAATCTCCTCAACCTTCTCCGAAGCTTTAAAGATCATCTCAGGACCTAGAACCAAACGATTACCAGATTCAATCCAGCAAGATAAATATCTTCAAGGTCTTCCGTAAAGAGCCGCAAACAAGGACATTTCAATGCTAGCCTGAATTCCAAGACAGAATGAGATAGATAAAAGATTAAGATAAGATTAAAATAGAAAATTGAAAGTATACCTGATAACTGTTGTTATAGGTGAATTCAACAAGATGGAGATGATATTCCCAAGATCCTCCATAATCAAGAATATAAGCACGAAGAAGGTCCTCTAGAATCTGATTCACTCTTTGCGTTTGACCGTCGGTCTATGGATGGTAAGCAGTGCTCTAATTCAGGCGAGTACCTAAAGATTCCTAAAAAGCCTTCCAGAACTGACTGGTAAAGATAAGATTTCGATCACAAACAATGCTGATAGGAACACCATGGAGACGAACAATCTCCCTCGTATAAATCTCAGCTAGACTGGAAGTAGAATGGGTAGCCTTGACCGGAATAAAATGAGCGAACTTGGTCAGTCTATCCACAATGACCCAGATACTCTCATTCCCCTTCCCAGTCCTCAGTAATCCATCAATAAAATCCATGGAAACCTGTTCCTATTTTCAATTGGGAATCTCAAGGGGCTTCAACAAACCAGGGGTCTTCTGGTGATCTGCCCTGACTTGATGACAACTCGCACACCTACCAATAAAGATAGAGACATCACGCTTCATACCCTTCCACCAATACAGCTTCTTCATGTCCTGATACATCTTCATCATGGCAGGATGAACAGAAAGTCAGGATCGATGATGTTCTCGAAGTAACTCCTGCCTCAATCCATCAACATTCGGGACACAGATCCGATTATTAATCCTCAAAATACCTCTATCATCGATCTGAGCTCCACTACCATCAGGACTACTACCACCAACTCTGCTACGAACACTCCCCTTCATACTCCTAAGCATCTCATCCTTATCTTGCTTAGCAATGATACGATCCAAAAGAGGAGAAGAAGAAACAACAAGTTGACACAACATGGCCTTCTTCCGACTCAAAGCATCATCCACCACATTAGCCTTTCCAGGGGTATAGCTATTGTCAAGGTCACAAGAAGCAAGAAACTCAAGCCACCTAACCTGACGCTGATTCAAATCCTTCTGGGTGAAGATATATTTCAAAGACTGATGATCAGTGAAGATCTCAAACTTAACACCCAAAAGATGATGCCTTCAAAGCTTCAAAGCAAAAACAAAAGCAAGAAACTCCAAATCATGAGCATCACAATTGGCCTCATGGGTCTCAACTGGCAACTGGCATAAGCAATCACCTTCCTATCTTGCATCAGAATAGCTCCCAAACCCTCACGATAAGCATTAGTGTACACCGTTAATCCCTTATTTCCATTCGGAACGGTAAACATTGGCGCGGAAGTGAGCTTGCACTTCAACTCATTGAATGCAGCTTTACACTCATCACTCCATATAAACTTAGCATTCTTTCGAGTTAAAGTAGTGAGAGGTGCAGAAATCCATGCAAAGTTCTCTATGAACTTCCAATAGTATCCAGCAAGGCCTAGAAAACTGTGAATATCAGTTTGAGTCCTAGGATTTTCCTAATCATGTAACAAAATAGGGGGAAATAAGGACCACAGAAAAGATAGAATGATCAAATTAAAGAAAGAGAAGAAGGGAAAGACCTAAATTGATCGCAGCAATCTTGACTGGATCAACTGAAACCCTATTACTAGAAACAATATGTCCAAGGAATCGGACTTCATCTCTCCAAAAATGACATTTAGAGTATATAGCCTTCAACTGATGATTTCGGAGAGTCTCTAGAACAAATTTCAAATGCGATTCATGCTCTTCCTTTGACTTGGAGAAGACAAGGATATCATCAACAAAGACTAGAACAAACTTGTTAGGAACATTTTGAAAAATACGATTCATCAAATCAACAAAGAAAGTAGGAGCGTTAGTCAAACCAAAAGGCATAACTAACCATTCGTAAAATCCATTCTCGGTACGAAAAGCAGTCTTGGGAATACTTTCCTCAGCAACTCTGAGCTGGTGGTAACTTGTGGCAAGATCAAGTTGAGAGAAAATAGTAGCTCCATAGAGCTGATCTAGCATATCGTTGATACGAGGCATTGGATATCTGTTTCTCATAGTGAGCTTGTTCGGCTCCCTATAATCAGCACACATCCAGAGAGAACCATAGGACTTGGTGACGAAAACCACCGCTACTCTCCATTCAGAATGGCTAGGTCTATTCAGACCCTTGGAGAACAATTCCTCAATTTGCTTCCTTAACTCGACCTTCTCACATGGTGCCATTCTTCTGGGTGGAAGAACTACAGGTCAAGCTCTAGGAATAAGGTCAGTACGGTAATCAATTTTCCCCTTAGGAGGCAAAGAAGTGACTTCACCAAATACATCGGGATAGATCTTGACCACATGAGTCAAGTCAAGATCACCAGGAGAAGGATCAAGAGAATAAATAAAGCTGCCAACAAAATCCTAAGGCAAACTACATTCACCAAAGAATTACCAAGATCATCCATAAGAGAAACAGCTCGGGAACTACAAGAGATATAGGCAACATGCCTCTTCAGCCAATCACCTTCGAGCAATAGATTGAAAGCATCAAAACCCAGAACATAGAAATCACAAGTGAAACGATGATCAAAATAGAGAAGCTTCACTTGCTTACAAATCCTACTAAGATTCGTAGGACCATCAATAGGATTTGAAACACATAAAGGCACAGAAACAAACTCGTGCAAAAGACGATGCTCGAATTTATTACAAAGATCCATAGAGATAAAGCTATGGGAAGCTCCAGTATCAAATAAAACACGATCAGGGGATTTAAACAAAGTAAAGGTGCCTTGAAGAGTACCTTGTGAGTCAACAGGAGTAGGAGCAGGTACAGGGGCAGGTGGTGGAGCTGGAGAAGATGCAGAAGCAACATCAAAGATACCCGATGCCTTGCCCTTCTGCTGAGTAGGGCAGTCCGTCTTGAAATGGCCAGGCTGCAGGCAAATATGACAGAGATTCTGCCTGGTCAACTAAGCTGGAGGAACAGTAGCACCAACTAAAGTAGGACAGCTATTAGCATAGTGTCCTTTCTGATCACATCTATAGCAAGTAATGGCTGACAGGTCGATCGACTGCCTCTGAGATGAAGAAGATGATCCCAACCCTGAAGTCTTGTTTTGATTCCTCTTCTAATGGTAAAAGTTGGGCTTCGTCTTCTTAGAACTACCAGAGGAAGACGAAGATAGAGCATAGTGGGCAGCTGGAGGATCCTTAGAAGTAGGATTCTCGTATCTAATGGCCATGTCCATCAGAGTGGTGAATGGACTGTGCACATGGGCTATGAGGTGATCATAGTACTCCGAGCGTGCACCAGAATTTCTCATTTTTCTTGAGAGGAGTGTCAATAAAATTAATGCCAAACTTATAAAGTTCATTGAACTTCCTTTCATATTCAGCAAAAGACATATCACCCTGTTTCAAATCCATGAATTCCCAGTACAGTTGAAACTTTCCTGCCTTGAGCATTCATTTTACAAGAAAAGCATCCCCAAAGCACGATAAAGAAACATAAGATAGATTTCAAAAGAGAAACTGAACCATATTCAAGACAAATAGAAGATGATACCAAAATTGTTCCCAAGAAATGTCTGCCTCAGCGGTGTGAGCTGTGACAGTCTCCCACCAATCCAAAGCTATTCCTTTCAATTGCCAAGCTGCCACTGACGCTGCTTGGCATTAGTGATCTCAAGACCGGAGAAGATACGCACCAAATCCTTCAACCACTGTTGAGCTTCTATAATTCTCTCAGATCCGGTGAACTTGGTGCCACCAAGCTCAGTGTACTTCTTACAAAGCTTAGTGAACCTGACTGGGGCAGCAGGCTCAGGAGCTGGGGCAACACCATGTCCCCTACCTCTTGCATTCCTATGACTCATCCTAAAAAATCAAGAATGAATTTTAGGACAGAGGTAATTGAGAAACAAAGACAATATTAGATGCAATAAAATGCAATGGGAATTGAATATCCCAAACAAAGAAATTACTAACAAGGTGGATAAGGAAAAGAAGGAAGTTTAGAAAAATTTGACCTTCAACAAGAAAGGTTTTTACATCAAAATACTCTTTTAAAATCCTTTGAAAATCATTGTGTAATTTAAAATACGTTCACTCACAAAGAAAGGATTCCAAGATTGATTTTACTCATTCTAGGGTATTTCTACCCTATCTCTAATGAGTTTTTGCTCTGTAGGCTAAGGTTTTCCTAAAAACCTGGCTCTGATACCAAATGTAACGACCTACTATTTTGCACCATTCAAATTCGACAATAAAACTAAAATATGTCAAACTTGAATAGCTCAAAACAATAGATTGTAATAAAATTTGAAGCAAATAAAACCAATTACAGAACCACAGACACAAAATATCAGAATACTCATAGCGGAAATAAAAGTAACCATAGTGGTTCATGAAGCCACTATAAACCCAGTCTCAAAACAAGTACAAAATACATAGTCTGAAAAACAAATACAGTTCTGAAACAAATATAGTAGAAATCCCAAATACATAAGTCTTTAATACATCAGCTGAAATAGCATGACTGAACTGAAATAGATAAACTAGATGAGCAGATAAACTCTAGAAATCTCTAGCATCTAGAAGATAGATCCAAGCTATGATACCCAGGCTGACCCGTCTCTAGTACATCAGCTAAAATAGCATGACTGAACTGAAAAAGATAAACTAGATGAGCAGATAAACTCTAGAAATCTCTAGCTTCCAGAAGATAGATCCAAGCTATGATACTCAGGCTGACCCGAGCGTAAGAAAATAAACACAACACTCGAGTCAGGACATACATACTTATACAATGTAAACCAACTCAAGTGAACTGTAAAATAAATGTACAAGTAACTCAAAGGATGCTTGGGACCGCCCATCCTCTAAGGATCTATTAAACTATTTACTATGTAGTAATATACGCTATTATAATAATGTCTATTAGTAAAGTAAACTTACTTTAAAATAGCGTTAATGGGTTACCCATATCGCCCTTAACACATAATTGTCCCAGTAGTCTATCTAGTACCAGCGTACCTCCAGATCGGGAGGCTACCCAAAATACTCCACAGGCTATGGGTGAAAACCAAACTCATACAAGGCACGCTAGGGTAGGTGACACGGCACAACAAGGCAATGCCAGGGTAGATATACCAATTACGCATCCGGGCTGGTGGTAACGCGTAGCGCGCAGCTACCACCCACCTCAAGCCACACTACCAAAATCAAAGGTGCGCACCATTATCGATCACAAAGTAATAGAATGGCATGCGAAGAAGTGTGTCCGATCAGAGGAACTACCTCATTGGCCCGGGAATCGCTCCTGTTTTAGTACCTTATGCCAACTCACGGGAGTTGGGTCCATGTATATACCTCAATAGAACGTCGCCACCATCTTACTTCATTCTGGAATCTCCACCGTGTACACGGTTGTCAAAGAGGTTTCGGTATCGACAAAGAGTATGCCCATATTCGATCTCGGTCTCTTTGCCAACTAATCGTTATTATAACCCATGGTTATAAATTTCAAAAATGGTTTATATTTCACTTCAAAACATATCCATTTAAACCATTTAGATTCAATGTCAAATAATATTCAGTTCAAATTTGTAACATTTCTGAGTTCATTCATTTAATCATAAAATTTTCAAAACATTGCAAATTTCAGCTATAACAAAATTTATAAAATGTTATAGATATAGTAATATTTCGAAAAAATTGTCAAATTCAAAAACAGCACTTACAAAGTGCTACGGTAGGTATATAGTTATTTCAAAACAGCTTAATTTTAAAACAACAACACTTACAAAGTGCTACAGTAGGTATTAGTAATTTGAAACAGTTCAGTTTCATTTCAGCAACAACAACACTTACCAAGTGCTACAATAGCTATTTAATTATTCAAAACAGTTTACTTTCAGCAACAACAACACTTACCAAGTGCTGCAGTAGCTCTTTAATTATTTCAAAATATAGTTTAGTTTCTCCAACAGCAGCACTTACAAAGTGTCGCAATGGCTCTTTATTATTTCAGAACTTAGTTTATTTCTAGAAATGGCAGCACTTAATAAATGCTGTCTTAAAACCACAGCATTTCTGAAGTGCTACAATGCTAATTCCAGATTTACTATAAAATTTCAGAAACATTAAAACTTCAATTTTAGCCATTTTAACTTATAAAAATCATATTTTCACTTCAAAAATATTCATTTAGATATTATTTAACTTTTGATTCAACAAAATAAACCTTTAATAAATAAATATCCAATTTAAACAATAATTCACTTATTAAGTCAAAAGTAAATTATTTTCTCAACTTTTATTTTTAACAATTAAATTAATACTTTATTTTAAAATACCCATTTCGCAAATAAAATTAATTTTCCATTTATTTACTTAACTTAAAAATTTCCATTAAAAACCAAATTTTCAATTTCCAAGTTAAGTCACATTTTTAAAATACATCTTTCCATTTAATTCTTTATACATTCTAACTTGTAGAAAAATCACTATAAATTCATTTAAATTAATTAAATCCAATTTAAGTTAAAATGCCATCTCTTCAGATTTATAATACTTATATATTTCAGGAAATATACATAATTTAGCCATGGGTTTGTATAATGTTTTCTAACCTAGGTCAAGTGATATAGACAATGTATCATTTCAATCCGTAATTTAAAAAGAAAAATCCAGGTTCTATCATTTCAAACCCGTAATCCAAAGTAAATCAAATATAATAAAAATCATTCGAGCCTATCATTTCAGCCCATTTTGATTTTTTCTTATTCTAAAGTCCGTTCGGGTATGTATCATTTCAACCCATAGAGATAAGGGAACTTGCAATGTGAGATACAGAAAATAAAAGAACAGTATCGCATAAAATATTATAACAGATGATGTAACATGTATAAAATCAGGTTGTTCATCATATAAACATATCACAGGCATATATGAACATAGTATACCAATCATTACATATTCACTTGTCATCGTTTCACAATTATATAAGTACGATTGTCTAGAGTGAATAACTCACCCTTTTGAAGCTAGAGATCAATTCAAAAGAAAAAAAATCCACACTCCGCAAAGCACCACAAGGCATGACAAGATTCGAGAAGAAGTAACACCCAAATTCAAATCTTTTAATCAAATAAATAAAACAAATATAAATATATGTATTAACACAAAAAAGATATGAATTCAACAATGAAAAATATGAATAAATTTGAAACAAATATGGATTCAATCAACAAGTAGGCTTGGCCACATCACCTATAGGCTCGGCCACACCCCTACATGGCTCGGCCATGATGTGTTAGAGGCAACTAGGCTAGGTTATGGGGTCCACAGGCATGGCTAAGGCTAGGAAAGTGGAGAAGATGGCAAGCAAAAGTCAAGTGGAGGCACAAGGCATGGATCTAGTGGAGTTTTAGGCTTAGCTTATGTCAAAGGTGGATCGGCCTATGCTAAACTTGGTCGGATCTGGTCACACTTGAGGGCATGGCCTAGGACAAGGCGAGGAGGAGTAGGTGGTGGAGTTGATGTTGTGGCCGAGGCTAGCAATAGGAGGATGATGGTCAATGGCTCGGCTTGGGTTTTGAATCAAGGGATGGTGATGGATCATTGGATCTAGGGTATCATGGCATAAGTGGTGGAGATGATGGGGTAGTGGGGCCGAGCATAGATGGTGGAGAGGGGTGGTGGTCGGCCATAGCAAGGGGTGGCCGAGAAAAACAATAGAAAGCAAGACGAAAAAGAAAAGAGAAAAGAGAAGAGAAAGAGGAGGCCATTGAAAACTTGCCGTAATTTTTCTCAGGAGAATGCAAATGAGGAAGTGAGATGTTTGAGATGTTTTTGTACGTGAATTCACAAGGCTAGAGGTGGCTAGGGTTCTGGAGAATAGGTTATGAATGGCTATGAATTAATAAAGAGGGTAGGCAAATATAAAGGAAAGAATTAAAACAATGTAACCTATGTCTAATTAAAACAATGTAACGTATGTCTAATAGATTTTTCCCAAGCCATTAAATAAAAGATATACACAAGAAATATCCAATAAATAAAATAAAGTCTATACAAACAAAATTGAAAAATAAAATAAAGAGATAGAAATAGGAAAAATATAAAATATAAAACGGAAATTAATTGCATGTAATACGTTGTATTTTATTCAATTTTAAAAGTATAAATCGGAATTTAACGAAACAAAAAGCAGAACGGATGTCAGAATTATATCCAGCTTCAAATAAAAAGATTAGAATTTCAAAATTTAAAATTAAAATTTTTTAAATGAAAGTCAAAGTTTGACCAAAATATAAAATTTCAGGAATTGTTTATTTTATTGTATTTGGGAAATAATTTATAACCAAATTCCAAAATTATGTTGGAAAATTTCAAAAATTCAATAATTAAGCATCAAAGTTTTAAATAAAATGAAATAAAAAATTTATAAAAAATTTGGGTTGTTACAAGAACCCTTGTCCAAATCATGACGGCCCAAAGTCCATGCTGCATTTCCATTCCTCAGAATTGAAGCTAAGCTCCAAAATCCTTGAAGTTATTCTACCCCCGGCTTATTCTTGAGCCTACTACCGACATGATATCAGTCTCACCAAATCCTCATTATATCCCACCCAAACTTCACACGACTTTCTTTGTAACTCCCTTTGACCATAAACAACGACATATTTTGATCGCATTGCGTTATTGCTCATCAATTAATAAAAACGACGACTACTCTCATATCATAATAAAAAGAACCAAAGACGTGATAAACAAATGCATACAATTAATACACAACATTATGAAGCAATCCAAGCAATATTAAAGCACTTATTTTATCCTTGATCTATCATAAAAAAATGATGACTTATTTGGTCTAATACACAAAAACAAATTAAAATCAAAATCTAATCTTTTTAATACGTTTCAAAAGTGTTATTAGGGTAGATCTAGATTTGAAAATGATTTTAACATTCGAAAATCACTCAAAAATATCATCTTTAACTATATAGACAAGAATAGTATAGTGCGGATGATAAATCACCTGCTTAGATCCTAAATAGCATGAATACCAATGCAAATTCGTTGTGAACAACAACTTACAGATCCATATACACCTCCAAATCAGAAAATCCCGAAATTCCCTTGATCTCTTTCGCTAATTATTCACTAATCACTAAATTTGGCTAATTAAAGTGAAGAAAGCAATGTATTTTTTTTATAATTAGGATTAATGGAGGAATGTTTAGAAAAGGTAAATTATGGCTAAAACACTACTAAAGAAGCTGGTACTGACCCTAGTCCCGAAATGGGTTGACGGGACATGCCAGTCTCCTCTTAGTTAGCCGCTAATTTGCCTAAACACTATCCAAACCTAAAATAGCCATAGATTCTAAATAGTGAGTCCAAAATCCTATTATAACTATTTTTATTGAATGAGAAGCCATCTTATCTTTATTTGTGGTTTTAGTCCCTAATTCTGCTTCTATTAAAAGTTATAGGCCTTACAACATTTCTTAGGGTCAAAATTATCTAATAAAAACTATAAGGGCCAAAACATCACGACTCAACATTGTCTAAAATTATCGTCTTACATGACCCAATATGAGTTTAAATATTTCACAATCCTCCGATATGTAAAATACGGGTTGTTACACTCTCCCATGCTTTAGGAATTTCATCCCTAAAAACCCATCAAACAAGGTATGGTCAAACAACTAAGTTACTCTGCATGCTTAACAACCATAAGTAATAATATCATCCATTACATATGCACACAGTACCAAGAAAGTAAAACTTACGCATATTCCATCATGCAAGGTGCCAAACTACTTCATATGATATCACAAGTAAAAGTGAACCCGATAAACATAAAAAATTCCAAGTAGAGAGCTCTGTATAAGTGGTCATTACGCTATCCTCAGCACCCTCCGTACTATTTTCCTCGCTTCCACTATATAAAACTTCTGCTAACTTGCTCGTACTCCTCCCAAGACGCTCTGTATTACATCCTACTAGACGGATTGGCCTACGAGGACTTGAAGCTCCCGATTAAATCTCGATATCATCAATTTGATATGGTGCCATCTTTCCCAATGCCTTACGTAAGCCTTCCCAATATCCATTGATGGATACTGTGTCTCTAACGCTTAAAATGTTCTTTGGAACACCATAGACCGCACAATGCACTTCATATGCAACCCAACCAACTTCACTGTCGTTCTATTTAACTTCATGGACACTCTTCATCAATCTATCGACTATGACTCATAACCTACCATGTTCTTCTCTAGTCTTTTGGCAGACCATCAACGTCCATTCCTATTTCCATCCAGGAACCCCTAGCGGTCGCAACAACCCACTAGGCATAATCCTCTAAGCTTTCACTAATTGGTAATCCACATACATCAATCCTGACATCCTCCTACATCCTTTCCCCAATAAATATCCTTCTAATTCATCTTACTGCCATCAGAATGTATAATCAAATGAACACACTATTGTGTACCTCATTCCTAAATTCATCAACATCGGGTATAACTGATAGTATGCCCAAACCATATCTCCACTGGGATCACTACTCCTAAGTCGATACTTCTACCCAATACCATATGCATAATTCCCAAATGCTTCCTGTACTTTCTTTCCACTAGAGGACAAGAATACAACTTATGAAATCTAGTATACGCGTACTTAACTCTCGATACTCTACATGATCTTAATAAATCATTTGCCCACTATGCAAACACTACACAAACTCCTCATCCAAGTATACTCTTACGAATGAACTCTCCCTTCCATAGGTCATTCTCATGAACCTTATCTTTCTCTCTTTTGAGTACCACCCCCTTCAAAGATATAACATTGGTCACTAGGCCGATACAGAATTATAGCTCCTCATATTTTGAAGGGTCCCTAATATGGGAAATTAAATTAAAATTAATAGTAAGTAGATATTATTAAAGAGATTAACAAACTGGGTTAATCACAAGAATTTCCTAAGGAAGATTTAGTTAATTAAGTATGAAACACTTTAAAAGGTTAATTGAATTGATCAAGGCTAATTAAAGCAATTAAGATTGGTCTTGTTAATGAAAATAAACAATATAGATTTTAAATGGGAAGGATCGTGTTAAGGGAAGTTTGATGGTGTGAGTGGGCTAGAATGTGATATTAGCCCAAGCTAGAAACACAAGCCCACTTTCTTTGGACACATCCCCTCATTTCTGCTTCATTTAATTTTCTTACAAAATCCTTATGTTAAGGTCGGCTACCATTTTATAAAAGATAAGAGGAAAATCGAATTTTGAAAATCAAACTTTCCGTAAAACCTATCTGTTACGACCAAATTTTCCATGGTCTTAGAATAGACTCAAACAAATGAAATGGACTACAAATTGATGAGGAAATGGATCAAAGAGCTTGGAAGAGGTCAAGATTAAAGAAGTCAAGGATGTGGCTAAGTTTCATAAATGCAACTTAAGTTGGCACCAACATGATTTTCATCGACATGATTGATGCCGACATGATTAGATACATATAGAATGAAGATATGAAGAAACTTAGGAAGTTTGATGAACTTTCTAACAACAAAATCATGTCGGTAATGACATGATTTGGTTGGTACCGACATGATTTTGAGGCTTGGAATGACAAGAAATAGATGAAAGGAGCTTGAATATAAAGACAAAATTAGCTTTGCGTGCATAAATTCATCTAGTACTGATCAAATTCAGGTCAATACCAATCTAATTTTCTTTTCGATATTCATGCAGCTTGACTTGCTCTTCAAGCTGGATATTCGAATCTTGGAGTTGTAATGTTTTCAAACCTGAATGGCAAGATCTACCTTGGTATTCAGCTGTAAACATGAAGCTACTTAAAACTAGAAAAGAAATTGGCATTTTTGAGATCTAGATGTTATCTTCTTCAACCTTTACTCTTAAAAACTCGATAAATTTCGAAGTCTATTAGATTGTAGTTGGAATTGAGTTGTATACTTTGTATTCTGGAGAGAATGAAAAGGATATTAAGATTAAAGTGGTCGTAGGCCTTAGATTTTCCGAACCATTATAAAAATTTCTTATGTTTCTTACTTTATCTTGTTAGATCTATCTATTCAATTTCATTTTAGGGATGTTGTGCCATTTTTCGATGCAACATTTTTGGTGCTTTCACGGAGAAAGAGCTAGATTTGATAGCCTAAAGCTTGGATCTAAAGTTTGAAAGAGATGAAGATGCATTCTACTATTGTAATCATAGGACCAAGTTAACACAAGCATGGGTCTAGCCAGAAGGTGTCCTTAAGTTCAAATCCATCCATCCATATGATCAAAGAAGAGATAGAGAGGATGACGAAACACACAAGACAAAAATAATAGCTCGATAACTAAAGATGCGAGATGGATTTTTAAGTAGGATGGATCAACAAAGAATAGTCGAGGCAGTTGGAATTACAAACCAAAGAGCAGAAATCAATGCTGGAGCGTTTGGAGCTGGAGCGAAACAAACCGGAACAGTGACCCCAAAAAATAAGATCAATACCGACCTGAATTAGGTCGGTACAGACATGAATTAAAGAGGCATTGTCAATTTGGATTTGGGATGAACTAGGATGCCGAGAGCTGACAACGTTGGTGCCAGAGATGTAAATCAGAATGCAAATGCCCAACTGAAGGAGTATAAGCTAGAATTTTCCCATGGAAATGAGGGATATAATGTAGCTATGGATCAAAGAACTCCATTAGATGATAATGACTGCATAGCTTAGATGATCAATAGAATAGTGAGAGGTGGACCTCCAGACCAAAAGTTAGAGGATGTGAGCAAGAATCCATCCACTCTTAACATCTGATATGCGAGGAATCCTCCCAATTTCAAACTACCGATGTTGGAACTATATAACAAGAGGAAAAACCTGACCATTCGTCTGATGAGATATATCCACCACATGGTGGGTTGGGTTCTTCTAAGGAGCTAATGGGGCATTGTTTTCGATTTTACTTGATCGAGTTGGCTGCTATGTGGTTCATAAAGTTAGAGTATGGGTCCACAAGTACATGAGTCAGATTAGTAGGTAAATTCTTAAGACGACTTAGAATTCACATTTCTGGGTCAAAGAATATGATGATGCTTTTGAGTGTGAAGCAGAGGGCTGGAGAGATCCTAAGGAGTTACTTAACAAGGTCTAATGCATCAACCCTTGTGGTTCATAAGTCGAATCCATCGATTGTTCTAATGGCTATAGTGTCTGGATCTGCAAATAAGACAGACTTCAAATTTTCTTTAGAAAGAGATCCATCGATGGATCTTACAAATTTCTAACATAAGGCTGGGAAATATTTGTGCTAGAAGGACACTAAAGCTAAAAATGATGAAGTTAATGTTGTGGATTATGAAGGACTATCTTGAGAAGGATACAGTAAAGACAAAGAAAAGAAAAGGCTAAAGATATCTTCATAGGATCGACGCAGTAGAGGAGGGAACAAAAATTCATTTCTTACACTAGTCTAACTAAAATCACGGAGAGGATTTACCTAGATACTAGGGGCATATCCCCAAATGGAAGCTAATTAAGAGAGAGCCCACAGATCGGGAGAAAAGGCCGGAAGGTTTTGCATTTTCCATAAGATGGATGGACTTAAAGTGAACAAGCGCAAACACCTTCATAATTTAATATAAGAACAGGTTCGAAACAACCAAATATAATAGTATATGATAGTGGTGCAGTCGGAGAAGCCACCATTTGCGACGAACACTTTTGGATACGACCATGGAGCTTGGTCGAAAATGGTAATCCCTTGATTGGGATAGACATGAATCATTTCGATTCATAGTTTTGCTTTCTGTTTTGGATAAATATGATAATAATAACCTCAAGCCACTTACACATGTATGAGACCTCGATCGGTCTTTAGGCATGCTTTGAATTGGATATCTGGGATGAATGCGTAGGATATTTATTTATTGCTTTGATTTGGATTTCTAAAAAAATTATTTGATTTTGAAAACCACTAGAACTTGATGAGTGATATTGATTGAACATGGTAGTCTATCCAAAGAGATGGGGTGATGATCATAAGGTGTAAGTCCTTTACCGGAGGGTGAATGGATTGGACTTGAACAAATAACTAGCCCCCTCACTGGAGAGTAAGCGGATGGATTAGCTTAGAAAGCGAGTCCCCTCACCGGAGAGTGATCGAATGGAATTGCTTGGACATTGGTCCCCTCGTCGGAGAGTAGGCAGATTGGACTTAGCATGGATCCAAAGAAGTCCAACCCTAGATTAGATGTTAAATGATCAAAGAGATCGAATTCTAGATTAATTGTTGAACGATCTAACGAGATCATACCTTAGATTGGATGAGACCCTAAAGTGGATACTAATTTTGTGATTTGGAGAGATTAGATACTAGAGTAGACATTCACTTGATCTAAGGATTTCAATGCCTTATGATTAGACTAGGAATAGATAAACCGTAGACGACTACGAGACGATTTTGATATATGGTATTATAACTCTGGATGAAAACTCTGGATGACAACAAAGCGATTATGATTTATGACTAACACTTAAGCAAGGACAATAGTTCTTAGCTATGATTTTTTGGAATAAGCATTGATTTGTAGGTGAATCCAAAGGAACCAGATGATTCACCATGATCGGGATCGATGGATAGCCGGAGAGCTCGACTTCCAAAGATTGACTACTATTGAAACTTGTTCTTGAACAAATCATACCTTACATTAATAAGGCGTACTTTGGGGGCAAGTGTTATGGCCAAATTTTCCACAGTCTTTGAATAGACTCAAATAGAAGAAATGGACTGCAAATTGTTAAAGGAATGGGTCAAGAGCTTGGAAAAGGTCAAGATTGAAGAAATCAAAGATTTGAGCAAGTTTTGGTAATGCTAAATAGGCCAGTACCGACATGAATTTATACACGCAAAGCTGATTTTCTCTTCATATTTAAGCTCCTTTCATCCGTCTCATCCAGCTTGACCTGTTCTACGTGCTGGATATTTGGATCTTGGAGTTATGTTGTTTTCAAACCTAGAAGGTGAGATCGACGCTGGGGTTCGGCTATAAATATGAAGCTACTCGCAACTAGAAAAGGGATATGCCTTTTTGAGATCTAGATTCTACCTTCTGAAATCTTTACTCTTAAAAATTAATCAAGTCCAAGATCTCTAGACTGTGGTTAGCTTTGAGTTGTATACTCTATATTCTGGAGACAGTCATTGGGATAATAAGATTAAATTTAACGTAAGCCTCAGATTTGGTGAACCACTTTAAAATTTTCCTGTGTTTCTTACTTAATTTTATTTGATCTCTCTATTTGATTTCAATTTGGGGGTATTATGCCATTTTCTAATGTAACACTATCCTTACCCTTTTGGGTTCCATTTGATCTTTTATAAATGTTTTAATGATGATAAATGTGTTTAAATAATTAAGACTATATTTGGTTATGTTCGAAAATTTAATTAAGTGAATTTATTCATATTTTAGGGTAAAACGTGAATTAATCTAAGATAAATGCTTCATAATGAAATATAATTTTTAGAAGGATGAAATATAGGTAGGATTTTAATTTCATAATTTTTGGAATTAATTTGGAATTAATATGAATTTTCTTAGTTGATAAAATGATAAACGTAGAGTTTATTAATTATTAAAAATAATAAAATTAATTATTTTTACCTGAAATTTTGAGACAAGTTAAATTATGATGAGTTTGATTTTTGGTGAATTTATGGGATTTTCCCCATTAATTTTTGATTTTATTAGAATTTATTAGTGAAGGAAAGAAGTGAATAATCAAGGATAATTAATTAATTAAATGGGTATGTAATTAGTTAATTATAAAAAGTAAACTGTCAAAAAGGAAATTAACCGATGAAACTTGATACCAAATGGGATTTGGTGGAAAATTAATACCTCAAAAGGAAATATCAATTTTCAACAAAATTACAAATTTGCTATTTTAGACCTACAAAAGCTTACATATTATCTATGCACAATGACTACTAAATAATAATACACGATGACTTTGGAAAAGATAATACATGATGGTTTTGGAAAAGATAACACATGATGGCTAACGGGAAGACATGACGTGACGGCCCTTCGAGATTATCCCTCAAAAGCTATCAATATGAGAAGGCTATTTGTAATTGGCACGTAATGACTATGAAGAAGTTAGTACATGATAGCCCCCGTGGAGATTACTCACGATGGCTATAGGAAAGACCATAAGCGATGGTTATTAGACAAATAACCCATGACAACTATTCGAAGTTTGATATATGATAGCTTGGGAAGCTATTAACCCTCGAAGGCTCTTGAAAAGTTAACATAAGATAGCTAAGGATAGCAATACGCGATGGATTTGGGAGAACTAACCCACAATGGTCATGGGACAGTCAATACACAATGACTAAACTCAATGTTCGAAAGCTATGGATAGCTACCACATGATAACTAAAGTTAATTCATAATAGCTTAGGAAGCTATATATTTCTAAGTAAAATAGGAATACTTATGTCACTTTGGAAGATAGTTTCCAAGTGTTAATGAATTATTTCATAGGAATGAAATAAAGAGAGGATTTTAATAAGTGAAATTGTGTTAACTTGTTCTAAAATGAAGGAAATCTTGGAGAAGCCATTAAATAATAGGGTATCATTTAAACTAAAGGAGAATGATATTTTATCTAAAGAAAGTGCATGATATGCTACAACTGAATGAAATGGGTTGAACTTGATCATAAAGACATACTGGCTCATAGAGTTATTAGATGGTAAGGTGCCTTGACTATTAGTCTAAAGTCCAATGTTTAATTATTGTAGGATCGATTTCACCCTAGAGGGGGGGGGGGTGAATAGGGTGATAGTATTAATTATAAAAATTAATTGTGGAAGCTTATAAAATAATTTCAACGCAGAACACAGAATAAAAGCAGTACAGAAAATTAGCAGAATAAAATGCAGAAATAGAACGACACAGAATTTACCCAGCTTCGGCAAAACGCTGCCTACGTGATGCCCCTAAGGTTTCTACAAGAAATTAAGTAGTCACACGCTTACACACGTAAACTCGCGACACCCGCTACTGACTAACCCAACTCTATGCTCAAAACCCTGCCACAACTCAGCCACTGAGTTGCGAATTCTCAAACTACGCCACATAGTTTGTGCCCTAGTCACACGACTAGAAAATACAACGGTTTAAAATTTAAAAATAAATTTAAAAAGAAATTTTAAAAACAAAAGACAAGAAAACCCTAATTAAAAAATAAAAGGATCGACCCGTTTGCTTTTCACTTTATTCGGCCCGTTCCCTTTTTACTTTATTCGGCCCGTTCCCCTTTATGTTGAGATAATGGCCGCTCTTCGTTCTTCTCTTTAGAAACTAGGGTTTTGTTAATTCGTTGATAGCGATTACAATTGCTAGATTCAACTTGACTTCCTTGCTTTGTAGTTGATCGTCTCTTGAGATCGACTGCTTGATTGACTTCGTTTCTGCTTTGTATCGAGTACGTGATTTTTGCGTTTGATTTCTGGTTGTTAGTGCTTGAACTCGATATTATTTGCCGATGATGTCGATTGCAATTTATAGGAGTCGAACTCCTAAATTTTTGTCATATATTTCTTATTTGAATTCGTCAAAACATTCGCTCTGCCGCTTGATAATGCTTGAACGTTTTAGATTTCACTGACTTGTTCAATTCGAATATTTCCCTTACTTCACTGTCACGGTTTTAGCTTGAGATCGTTCGATCCTTCGTTGATCGTTACGGAAGCTACTTTCCTATTTTATTTGGATTTTATTTTTGACTTTTTCCATTTACTTGGATAACACAGTTTAGAACTCTGACTTGGTTCGATTCCTTGATTGCCAAGGCGTTGATTTCGTTCGTCTTTGGCTTTGACTTGATTTTGACGATGTTGATTTTGTTTATGCTCGACTCTGGCCATTTATGTTTACTGTCTCCGGTAGCACTTTCGACCTTGATTAGCTGTAGTTTTATGACATCGGCATTTAACTTAAAGTTGCTTGATGTTCACTTATTTTTCGAGACAGTTTGCATTAATTTGTAAATGGTTCATCACCGTTTTCTTCAAAAACTTATACTTTCATACTGTGTATTGTCACTGCATACTGCATGTTGAATTTTTGGTGATTGGTTTGGTGAATTCACTTGATACTGTTACATGCCCCTTGGTCACTGTTGCATACATGTTGAAGTTCCATCTGGTTCATTTTGATGAATTCTGTTTCTTTGTTCATTTTGTTGCTGTGTCACTTGATTGCCGAGTCTTTGAGCATTGTTGTTGTTGCTGAAATCTTGGTTCGGTCTGGTTGATGTTGTATTGATTTCTGAGTTTCCATTCATCATTACACTGCCCTTATGCACTTTTTTATATGAACTTGCTGCATGTAGTTGCTAGTTGCCTCGAGTGAATACTAAGTTCTGCCATATTTTTGCTTCACTGCATCTTCATTTACCTGTACATTTGAGTCTGGTTCCATCGAGTCTGAATTTGTGCTCTGATAGTCATTTATGCATCCCTTACCTGTTGCACTTGCAGTGTATTGATTGTCTGCACTTTGTCATGTTGTATTATTGACATGATACTCGTCTGTTGTACTTCATTGGGTTAGTCAGTAGCGGGTGTCGCAAGTTTACGTGTGTAAGCATGTGACTACTTAATTTCTAGTAGAAACCTTGGAGGCAGCACGTAGGCAGGGTTTTGCCGAAGCTGGGTAAATTCTGTGTTCATTTGAGTTTGGCATTGTTTTGATTTTCCTGTTCGCATGCTTGACGTTGTAGCCTGTACAACTGCCCTATGTTGAATCCAGCTAATAGCTCGGGTTTGACCTTGTGCACGTGTTGTGATTTTATTTGTATTGCATTTGAGTTGAACCCGGCTTTTCATTTGGGTTTGACCTGTGCTCACCTGTCCCTGTAACATTATCAAGTGTATATCGGTGTGCACGGCCTTGTGCCATATACAGTAATATACTGTGTATGTCACAAATTGTTCGTGTATGATGGATTCAAAATTAATTGATAACGAACAACCCAAATAACCGAGGCAAATATTATTTTCAAAATTCACTTTTTATTTTGTACTACACCAAAATATTTCCTTTTTAATTTTACTGCGTCAAAAATTATTTTGCAGATTTCTCAAATGCCGGATCCACATTGGAATAAAGTTAAAGATAAAATACTAGTTGAGTGAATGAGTGATATGTGGTGAGGTCAGATGTAAAAGTGAGATTGTGATGTAATTGAATTTGTATTATTCAAAAATGTAATAAATATTTGTTTGAATAAAATTTCTGTTTGAATTCAAATTCTGTGTTATTTAATTTTATTCAGCAAATATTTATTTTACCTGTGAAAAATAGTACATTAACAAATACATTTAAATATATATATATATATATATATATATATATATATATGTTTATTATCATCAAACAAAAATCATAACATATGAATCATAAGAGAATCGCATATTCAATAATTATATGGCAAGGTTCCATGATACGGTTCAATCCTAAAAGATTTGTAAACTCTAAAGGGGAGTTATGGAAGGGCATAAAAACATCAGGGTGGTGTTATAACTAAAATAAATATATCGACAACATGAACAATAACGGTTCAGGGATTAAGAGGAGCTATTGACGCTTAGAAAGTATGCTTACTAGAACGTATTTATGGTGTTTACATTCAACCTTTTAGGAGAGTCAATATGGATACCATTGGTAGAATGAGTGGCCATTTCATCAGGTGACGTCATTCGAGAAATGATGAATTAGTGATAAATGTGCCTAGGGAGGCAATCACTAAATAAATTAATGATAACCTAACAATGAAAGGCTAAGACCAGATTTGGAGATGTTTGAATGAATGATTGTATGACATAGTTCCTAATTGAATGATAAGTGTAGGTACTTAATTTGAATTGATATATAACAAGGTTCATAACAGGATAATAAGTGCAGGGTACACTTCTTGTTTGGATATATGAAAATGTTCGCTTTTATGAAAAGATGTTTATAAATATGGTGTATCTTGATGAGGATAAAATGAAGGGAAAACCCTTCAGCGTTAACGACATGGTCTCACAATGGACGATTAGTGTAAAGATTTTACTCATACTAAGATTTATGTCTGATCCATGTTTTTATCATTTCCCATGAACTCACGGATAATCATTCAAGTAGGCCAAGTTCATGGATTAGACATGATATTTGAAGGACGAATAAAGACTCTAAAGAGGATGCATGAGGCTTATCTAGAGAATAAAAGTTATTTTGAAATTTTACGATGTAAAACTAGAACTTATAACCGGTTATGTGTGGTGTTGGCTTCTTCATATGTCGGATACACACTACTATGGATTTCCTATTGTATTTATCCCTGCATGGAAACGTTTTAGGTTAAAGTGATGTAATGAATTATGTGAACCAAATTGATGTAGTGAAGAAGTTATTTAGCCACTTTGTTTACTGATGTTGTGCAAAATAATACTGAACTCACTTTGTCATTGAAAAATGATTTCGATGATGATTGCAACATCATCAGCGTCTATTTTCAAGTCTCGGAGTGGAGGATGTTACAACGTGGTATCAGAAATTAGATTAGAGGAACATCTAGGTAAAGTAGAGCTAATTAGAACCTTATTAATATAAAATGAACACCTTAGGGAAGGGTATATGCTATATTTGACATACTTGTATTTTGATATAGAGATACAAGAGAATATATCCACCCACATATGATTGAACTCACTTTCTTTACTTTTGTTTCTTATGAACCTTTGCTTACGTAGAAGGCAAGAATGGACCTACATAACTGATGTTTGACCATAGTAAGTGCGAGGACAAACCCTAGTAGAGGAACTAATAGTACACAAATAATGCCATGGATGGGAGGTGAACCTGGAAATTCGTACTAAAGTTGGTACTCAAGCCCCTGCCCCGATTGAAAGGGGAATGAACGTGAATGTTTTGTTGCGCCAATTTATGATGGAGATGATAAGGAAAGAGCTAGTTAGAGTTGTTGAGCTGAGATAGGAAGTAGTTAGGGAACCAGATTTTTCTAAGATGAACAAGAATTTCAAGAGCCATGGAGGAAAGGAGTTCAAAAGGAAGGATCCCACCATGGAGGTGTTTAATTGGTTGGAAGTATGTGAATGTATCTTTAGAGACTTGGGGTATAATAATTCTTAGAAGAGGAGGTTGGCTTATTGCAAGCGTCAGGAGGATGTGGGGGCTGATGAGAGGCCGTAATTGTTGAGGTCCCAGAGGAGAAGATAACCTAGGAGTAGGTTACAGAGAGATTTGAGGCTCAATTTATCCCTAAATCTCAGAAGTGTGCATTGTGTAGGGAGTTCCTTGACTTGAACTAAGAAGAGATGACATTGTCAAAGTACATCCATCATTTTAATGCTTTTTCGAAGTATGGAAGGGAGCATATGTATACTCCATTGAAGAAGAATGAGAAGTTCATTGAAGGTCTGTGAAAGGGGATGAATCAGAAGGTGATGGCTTATCTATTAGCTCCATTCGATATAGTGGGGAAACAGTGAGGAGGTATGATCGCTTATTTCAAGAAGAGAAGAAGGCTGATGTTTGACCCAAAGATGGGCAGAAGAAAAGATTCAACTTGTACCAGAAGGGAAAAAAGAACCATAAGGGAGGAAAGACATTGGAGGAGGGACTCAAATGCCGAACATAACTGATGTTACTTGTTTCAACCGTGGCTAGAATGGGCACTGCTCCGACAAATGTACCCTGCCGAGAACAAGGATAGGACCAAGTGCTTTATATATAATAGGGCTGACCATAAGAAGAGCTATATTTGAAGCTAAGCAGGCTATAGTTTATGCTTTGGAAGGACCTTCGACTGGACCAAGCATTGAAGTTAAAGGAAATGGTGTGCTTAGAGGTATGATTTCGATTTATAGTATATTAGTTAGAGCTCTGTTTAATACCGGTGCAACTCACCCATTCATTTTGAGAGATTTGGTCGATAAGTTAGAATTAGTCACTACCTATTCTATTACATTCTTATGTGTGGTTAATCTGATCGGTGGGTATGCCACTCTCGGATTAAGGTGCACTGACCTTGAGTTTGATTTGTATGGAAACTTATTTGTTTGCGACCTATATGTGTTTGACTTTGTATGGTGTGGGGTAAATTTGGGTATGGACTAGTTAGTATGTAATGATGCTAGGAACTATTGTACATATAGGATTATCGTCTTACAGAATCATAGAGGCAAAGAAAGAACTATGGTTGCATTGGATGTAATGAAGAAGTCAAACTTGATGCTATGTGCTATGAAGATCAAGAAGATGAGATTGGTAGAGTATGTATAGTCCGATAATTTGCAAATGTTTTAAAACCTGTAATAGGATTTCTGCCAAGAAGGGCAATTGGATTTCGAATAAACTTGATGCTGGCAGTGCAACCTATTAGTTGACCACCTAGATGAATGTTAGCCAAAAAGATGGTGGAATTGAAGAAGCAGCTAGTGAGACTCGAGGATAAAAGTTTCATTATGCCGAGTAGTTGGTTTTGGGGAGCATTTGTGGTATTCATGTAAAGTTGTATGGATCTTTATGGATGTGCATTGACTATTGTAAGCTTAATGAGCTGATAGTAAAGAATCATTATTCTTTGCTAAGGATAGGTTACTTGTTTGATTAATTGAGTGGAGCTCGAGTGTTCTCGGTGCTAGACTTGGTAATGGGATTCCATCTATTGAGCAGAAGATAGTATTCCATTAATAGCGTTTCGAATAGGATATGGTTCATATGAGTGCTTTGTGGTGCCGTCTGGATTGACCAACTCCTCTGCATTCTTCATTGATCTTATGAATCGAATCTTTTATGATTAGTTGGATAAATTTGTATCGGTCTTCACTAATGATATTTGGGTAAATTCTAAAGATGACAGAGAATATGAAGTCCATCTTAGATTGAGGTTGGAGACGTTGAGGTAACACGAGTTAAAGGTGAAGTTTTCAAAGTGCCATTTTTGGAAATGTTAGGCGAAGTTTCTTAGGCATGTTATTTTAGAAAATGGATTAGCTGTGGATCCATCGAAGACCGAAACAATTCATGGTTGGAAGAGGCTAGAGACGGTCAAAGAGATGAGGAGTTTCTTGGGTTTGTCTAGCTACTAACGTAGACTCATTAAGGATTTCTAATGTATAGCAGCAGCCCTGACTAAACTGATCAGAAAGAATGAGATGTTCGAGTGGACCGATAAATGTGAAGGGTCGTTTCAAGAGTTGAAAAATTATTGACGAATCTTCTATCTTGATCATGCATGAAGGTAACCAGGATCTGGTAGTTCTTGTGGATAGGTTTAAGGGCAGTGCTAATGCAAAGAGGGCAAGTGATAACTTATGCTTCAAGGCAGTTGAGACTGCATGAAGTTAGATATCTGACTCATGACTTTGAATTGGCAGCGGTAGTATTCACATTGAAAATTTAGAGACATTACTTGTTAGGAGAATGATTCGAGTTGTATATAGATCACAAATCCCTCAACTATATATTCTCTCAAAAAGAGTTAAATATGAGGTAGTAGAGATAGCTGGAATTCTTAATGGCATATGATTTTAGGATAGAATATATGTTGGAAAAGAGAACAAAGTTATCGGCGCTTTGAGTAGGAAGCATCAAAATGTAGTGCTAGCCATGATTGAGGAATGGAAAATGTTAGAGACGTTAGCCTCTTGCTGAGTGCATTATAGGCATAATGCTAGATCGAGTAGAAATCCAGGCACGTTAGCAAGTTTGGAGGTACATCCAACACTAGTGGATAGGGTTGCTACAAGGTAGAAGGAGGGCCCACTAATTGCAAAAAGGATTAAGCAATTTGAGATGAGGGCATACGTTGAGGATCTAAAAGGATTCAAGATTGGCTTGAAAGGATGACTAAGAAAGAAAGGAACACTAACTTTTTCGGATGTAAGAGGCCTTCAGAATGAAGTCTTGGAAGAAAGTCAACGATTGAAATTAATTAGTCATCCCGGAGGAACAAAGATGTAACGTGACATGAAGAGAAACCCCTTTTAGGAAGGGATGAAGAGGGATGTAGGAGAATGTGTGAAGAGGTACTTCACCTGTCAGCAAGTGAATGTTGAGCACCAGAAGCGAAGTGGTTTACTTCAACCTTTGGAAGTACCGATTTCAAAGTGGGATTCCGTGTCTATGGATTTTGTTGAGGTCGAGAATGGAAAATGATAGCATTTGAGTGATAGCCGACAGAGTGACTAAGAGTGCCCATTTTATCCTCGTGAAGTCAACAAGGATGACAGCTAGCTTAATAAAGCTATGTATGAAGAATGTAGGAGACTATATAAGATACCGAGTAGTGCTGTAAGTGATAAAGACCCATTGTTTATCAGTAAGTTTTGGAGAAGTTTGAAGAGTGCATTGGGTATGGATTTTAATTTGAGCATAGCTTACCACCCACAGACTGATGGTCAAACCGAGAGGGTGAAAAGTTTGCTTGAGGGTTTGTTGAGAGCATGTGTCTTGAACTTTGGAGGATCCTGAGAGATCATTTTCATCTAGTGGAGTTTGTGTATAATAATGGTTAATAGTCGAGTAACAGGATGACACTATTTCAGGCTCTATACTATGGACCGTGTAACTCACCAGTTTGTTTGTTGGACATAAGAGATATACTCATTCTAAGGCCTGATTTGGTAAGAGATGCCATTGAGAAGGTAGAATTGATTCACGATAGGATGAAGACAGTGTAATCAAGGTAGAAGAGTTATGCCGACAACCAAAGGAAAGAGCTTAAGTTCGCGGTAGGCGATCAAATGTTGATGAAAGTTTCTCTAATGCAAGTAGTTATGTGCTTTGGGAAGGTAGGGAAGTTGACATCTGTGTATGTAGGACCACTTCCAATGATTTAGTGGATTGATAAACTCGCCTATCAAGTTGAGTTACCTAGGTATGCATAATTTTTTTTTTTCATATATCACATTTAAGGATAAGTGTGTACGACCCAAGTTCGGTAGTGGAACCGAGGGCGATAGAGGATTTGTCTATAGTGCTAAATTTGACATATATGAGACGACCAAAAGGGATTGTAGGTTGTGATACGAAGGAATTGAGGAACAAAGTTATCATACTTGTCCGTGAACAATGGAGTGACGATAAAGAATATTGTACCTGGGAGGTATAGGATAAGATTAGGAACATCTATGCCGAGTTGTTTTAAACATTCATGTATATAGCAGAGGGTTTTTTTTTTGTCTATTATATGGACTAGTAGGGTACTTGTATATTCATATATGATATGATTGTGTGTTAGTAGTTGCAATTATACATTTATGGTTGATGATTGATGGTTTATATTAGCAGGGTGATGGTGTAATTTTTTGTGCTTGTGTGTACTTGATGATGACTATGCACGATCTGGGTGTTTGTGTAAATTTTGTTTTCCTTATCGAAATTTTAGGAAGCGAAATTTTTATAAGGAGGCAAGATTGTAACATCCCATATTTTGGAGGGTCCATAATATGGGAAATTAAATTAAAATTAATCATAAGAAGATATTATTAAAAAGATTAATAAAATGGTTTAACAACAACAATTTCCTAAGGAAGATTTAATTAATTAAGTATGCGACACTTTAATAGGTTAATTGAATGGAGCAAGGGTATGTTAATGAAAAATAAATAATATTGGTTTTAAATGGGAAGGACTGTGTTAAGGAAAGTGTGATGGTGTGACTATGCTAGAACGAGATATTAGCCCAAGAAAAAAGCACAAGTCCACTTTCTTGGCCATATCCCCTAATTTCTACCTCATTTCATTTTATAAACAAAATCTCTAAGTCAACGCTGGCTACCATTTTATAGAAAAGAAGAGGAAAATCAAATTTTAAAGATCAAGCATTCAACTTTAAGAAACAAGGAAGATTAAGTAAAGTTTTCACCTTAATCAAAGGTAAGTAAAAACTTTCCCTAAATCCATCCCTACTCATTTGGGTTCGAATTTGTTCTTGTATAAATGTTTTAATGATGGTAAACATGTTTAAATGTGTAAGACTTTTTTGGTTAAGTTTGGAAATTTTATTAAGTGAATTTTTTCATATTTTAAAGTTAAACATAAATTAATCTAAGTTAAATGCTCGAAATTGGAGCATGATGTTTAAAGGTGGTTTTTAATTTCATAATTTTTAAAATTAATTTAGAATTTATATGAATTTTCTAATTTGAGAAAAGAGTTAATTTTAGGTAAATTAAATATTAAAAATAATAAAATTAATTATTTTGACTTGAATTTTAAGACAAGATAAAATATGACGAGTATGCTTTTGGTGAATTTTTGAGATTTTTTCCATTATTTTTCGATTTAATATGAATTTATTAATAAAGGAAAGAACTGAATAATTAAGGATAATTAATTATTTAAATAGGTATGTAATTGGTTAATTATGAAAAGTAAACTGTATAGATGGAAATTGATTAACGGAAAGTCGACACCCAATAGGGTTTGGTGGAAAGTTAATACTTAGGAACGTAATGAATTAGTTTTCAACAAAATTACAAACCTAACCTTTTAAACCAACGAAAGCTTACCGATTATCTACTCACGATGACTAATTTAGTAATAATACATGATGATATTAGAAAAGATAATACACTATGGATTTGGAAAAGATAACACATAATGGCTTACGGGAAGTCATGACACGGTGGCACTTTGAGATTATCAGTTAAAAGCAACCAATACAAGTAATCTATTTGAAGTTGGTACGCGATGATTATGGAGAAGTTAGTACATGATGGCCACCAAAGAGATTACTCACGACGGCTATAAGGAAAACCATACACGTTGGCTATTGGCGAAGCAACCAATGATAACTATTCTAAGTTTGATATATGATAGCTTGGGAAGCTATCAACCCTCGATGGCTCTTCCGAAGCAAACATACAATAGCTAAGGATGGCTAATATGGAATGGCTTAGGGAGAATTAACCCACGGTGTCTATAGGATAGCCCATACACAATAAACTCAACGTTCGAAAGCTATGGGATAGCCAACACACGATAACTAAAGTTAATTCATGAAAGCTTGGGAATCTATATTTTTCTAAGTAAAATAAGGATTCTTAGGATACTTTGAAAGACAGTTTCCAAGTGTTAATGAACTATTTTATGGGGATGAAATAAAGGAATGACTTTAATAATTAAATATTGTGTTAACTTGTTTTAAAATAAAGGAAATCTTCAAGAAGCTAGTAAATGATGGAGTAACATTTAAACTAAAAGATAAAAGATGTTTTATTGAAAGAAAGTGTAGGGTACACTATAAGTGAATGAAATGGGTTGAATTACAATTGTAAAGATATACTGGCTCATGATGCATGGTGCCTTGACTATTAGTCTAAAGTTTAACGGTATATGACAGGGTGCCACAATAGGGTTCAACCCCAAAAATTTTATAAACTCTAAAAGGGAATTGGCAAGGTGTCAAAACATCAGGGTGGTGTTATTACTAAAATAAATAAATTGATAATATGAATAGTAGTTCAGGAACTAAGAGAGGAAATTTACGCTCGATAAGGACGCTTAAGAGAATGTATTCAAGGTGCTTACATTCAACCTCTTAGGAGAGTCAGGGTAGTTAGGATGATTCTCATAGGTGGAATGAGTGGTCATTTCATCAGGTGACATTGTTCGAGAAAAGATAAATTAGTGATAGTTTGGCCTAGGGAGGTAATCATTAGATTAGTTAATGATGAAAGCCTAAAATAAGAGATTAGGTTATCTTTGAATGGATGATGAATGATTGTATGACATAGTTCATAATTGAATAATAAGTGTAGGATATACTTAATTTGAAGTGATATATGGCAGGGTTCATTGCTAGGTAATAAGTGTAGGGTACACTTCTTGATTAGATATATGCACCTCTTATGAAATGATGTTTACATATATGATGTATCTTGATGAGGATAAAGTGAGGAGAAACCCATTTCGTGTTCATAGCATGGTCTCACTATGGATGATTAGGGTAAAGACTTTACTCATACCAAGCTTTATGTTTGATCCATGTTTTCATCATTTTCCATAAACTCACGAATACTCAATCGAGTAGGCTAAGTTTATTAACTAGACGAGTATTTTTGAAGGATGAATAAAGACTCTGAAGATGAAGCAGGAGGTTTACCTAGAGAATAAAAGTTATTTTGAAATTCCGCTATGTGAAACCAAACTTATAACTGGTTATGTGTAGTGTTGGCACCTTTGTATGTCAAACGCACACTACTCTGGTTTTCCTATTGTATTTACCCCTTCATGTGAATGTTTTGGGTTAAAGTGATGTAATGAATTATGTAAACCATTTTAATGCAATGAAAATGTTATTTAGCTTCTCTGTTTACTTATGTTCTGTAAAATAATATTGAACTTACTCTGTCATTGGGAAATGATTTTGGTGATGACTGCGGCATCATCGGCATCTATTTTTGATTCTTAGAGTGGAGCATGTTATGGAAACTCAATCTCTCTATATGGACATAATCTGATTACCTCGGATGGTCCCGTTTTATGGGAAATGATGATGATTCCTCCCATGGTATCCCAAGAGAATAAACCGAGCTAACCATAATTGTAACCTCCTAGGTGTACAGTCAAACTCTAGCTCCTGCTTTTCCCCTTGTCTCATTCATCGTCTACTGCAACTCATAATTTCACCACAACTTCATATCCCTTTGGTCACTCCATCTCTAAACGATATCAAACCCTACAAAACCCAAACAAAGCAACGACATGCAAACAAACATCCATAACTCGACACATTAAGCCTCGACAGACCACACTTAAGTTGGTCGAACCATCACTAAGTTCAAACCAACTCTAGGTCTGTCTATTGGGTCAAGACACAACCTTAACCTACTCACTAGGTCATCGGATATAAATGGTATAACGTGTCAATATCAAATAAAATGGTATAGCTATATCTGATGGAGAGCATACCTGAATAGTGATGTCATTCACTTTCTCCCTCGCCAAATAGAGTAGTCGACGAAGTACAAGCAGCACCCAATGCATAAGCAGCTGCACTCTCCTGATTCTTCTATAGCTTTGGGTACGTAGTCCCTCTTTATGTTCCCAGTCCTACCATAGACAAAGCGCTTCCTCTCCTCATTTCATGGAGTCCTGCAGTTCTTGCTCAGATGTCCCATATCATTGTAATTTAATCGCTTTGGCTCCCACTTACTATTCTTCTAGCCATCTTCTTTCTGAGATTGTTTCTTTTCTTTATTATCCCATCTTTTTTTGCCTCCCCCACCCAACTGTGGTTTGGATCTTTTTTCAAAACAACAACTACTACTTTTGGATTTGGGTATAGGTTCTCATGTCTCAAAGCCCTCTCCACAACCTTCTTAAAGGTCTTATCAATACGACCGATCATCCGTTCTCCTGGATACTCATTCAGGCCAACTCTGAACTTCTCTTTCTTCTTCAATAAAGTGTCAACAAAGGACAAATCATATTTCGACAACATGTTGAATTTTGATACATACTGTGAAATAGTCTTCCTCTCTATTTCAATTTAGTGAACCTCTTGTACCAAATCTGGGTGGCCGGTAAAACTTCTCTTTGAATATGGCCTTAACTTCTCCCTTGGGAGTAGCAATCTTAACAACATTCCACCATCCCATGGCGCGACCTTAAAGTTTCCTAAAGGCAAACTTCCTCTTTATTACATGTTTTAACTTTATGATTTAAAAGATATGCTTACAGGTATTCAACCAACTCTGCACTTCTGCTAGCAATTCCATTCCACAGAATGGTTTGCCCTAAAGGCTAGAGTAGTTCTTATTTAGTATGGCAATATCGGCTCTAGGTGCTTACACATGAGCACCACTACCTATCGAAAGAAAAGTAACACCTTCAAAATTTTACAACATGTTCCTCGTCATCTTAGTGAACAAGATCTGCATGTTGGGATTAGCTGCCTCCGAGCCAACTCTCTCTTCGCCTGCTCCTAAGATATAATTCCTAGTAGTGTTCCTTGTATGTCGACCTATTCTTAATATCTGTAATAAGAATAATTAGTCTCTCATAAAGGAAAACAACATCTAAGTTACTAAGGTGTGCAATGTGACTTATATAATATACATATGACTAATATAGAGTTTTGAAAACCAAAAAATATATAACAAGTACGCACTCTCATATATTGCTCGATCCATTTTAAGGCGTTCCACTTACCTTATCTGTAATGGACCAACCTAAGCTCTGACGCTACATAAGATGACCATTTAACGCCATAACACCTAGTAATTTTAATGCTAATTAATTTAAAAAGAAATTAATTAACAAATAATAACGTTGAAAAATAGAATTTTTATAAAGTTATAATTTGGCTATGAATCTTGCACTATTGGGTTTGTGGTGATTTCTAATCAATTTTCATATGTAAAGTTTTTCGATTGAAGTTCAAACAAAAATGTTATTGACATTTGAAATTTTGAAATTGGAAATAATTATATATGTAATTAAAGAAACAAATAAGAATTAATTAATGTTAATTACAAATAGTTAAACTTAAAGGTATCATAGACATTAAGAAAGTGTTAACAGGGAAGAAATTACAACGATCAGTTAAGTATGTAGCTAAATAAAAAAAATCAAGAAACACACAAATTCACAGATTTAAAAGGCCCATGGTCGACCCAGAATACATCATGGTCAAACACTAGGTCGACCGTGGGTACTCCGAATCGACAATAAATAGAGGCCTAAATGGTTCAGATTTAGATCAATATAATCACTTGAATTACATTGATTTGCCTAATAAATATAGACCTAAACCCCCGCTTCCAAACTCATATTTTCTAATGAACGTAGAATATCTGCCACTTTCACTTCTCTATAAATTAGTTCCAGTGATATGTATACATACAATTGGAGAATTGAAAAAAATGATAAAGAAGGGAAATAGGGTCAAATCAAATTGTTAAAGCCGAGGTAAATTGTAAATCTGGATCTTCAGTACAAATGAGATCAAAATCTCTTTTCTAATTTAAGATTTCTAATAAGATCTATATACCCTTGCGGTATATATTCAAATAGGGAGAAAAAAGGAGTCAAACTGTAATAACAGTGATTAGATCCGGATATTTAGACTGCTAAAATAGTGAGTGAGAAATTAGATAATTTATAATAATATTGGATTTATATCATTGTAGATCTATTTCATTTATGCCTAAATATAAATCATGATTTGGATGTTAATTTTTATATGCGCAACGAATGATACAAATCACGATTTGAATATTTAATTTGATATGCATAAGGAATTGATATAAATCATGATTTGAATATTTATTTTTATGTGCGTAATGATTATGGAAAATATAGCTATATGTTGTGGAAAACCCTAAACTCGATATATATTTTAATATTTGGGATTTGGTTAGTTTATATAGATTGTTGAACATAGATTAGAATTGAATATAGATTAAACCGAGATTAGACAATATTTTAATACATTGGAATGAATTGTGCAATAATGTGAATTTACATAAATTTTCTAAAACACAAATAAAAGTCTATTGGTTGAAATAATATGGAATGCAAAGAAAAAAGAAGAGATGTACAAACTAGGCAATCATCATATTTCGTATTGTCTATTCCAATAAAAAAGATAATTCCTTGTAATTTCACACATAACTCTTTTTAAGTAATTTATAGAGAATTGCAGTATTCACAAATTCCTTTGACGAAAGAAGTAATTCTAATGTATTAAGATATAAAAATCCTTAAGTATGACTAACCTAATGTAAGCAGGAATAATAACAATAATTGAAGAGGGAAACCTGAAGTATGTAATTTAAAATGGTGTAGAAAACAAACAGTACACAAAGATGATACAATTAAACGGATGTGAAAGCAATAAGTCTAAATAAGCAATTAAAAAAAGATATTAGTTAAAAGGAAAATAATTGATTCCATCCAATAATGTTAAATGAAAGGAAAAGGAAACCAGAAAAGATATTTAGAAGAAATCTAAATGACTTTAAGTTAAATAAGAAGTAAATGCACAGAAAAGTAAAGGAATGTTGTCAACATGAACAATAGAGGCATAGTAAATAAACAAGAATGAACGTAGATATATAAATTAATATATATATATATATATATATATATATATATCTGTGTGTGTGTGTATGTGTGTGTGTGTAGCCTTAAGTATGCGTTTATGATGGGTGTGAACTATGAAAGTTGATATATGGTTAAATGAATAGAATGACATAGTCATTAAAATCGGTTGGATTGTGAGGTCAGTAGTGTTACACAATAGAAGCCTGCCACCGTAAAGGCTACCAACAGTTATGTATACATTATATTGATGTTAGAGATGTCCAACCATAGGACCCTTGGAGAGTATACGCTTGCTTACATATAAAGGAATATGACAATAGATATGGTAGTATGCTTTAAAAAAATAGGAAAAGAGGCTATTTCCTTAACTGTAATAGGCAATCCAAATCGGATAATGAGTGAAGAACGTCGCTATGACATCATATTAGCTGAATTGGTATCAAATAAAGGAGTATGGCTATGCATAGATCGAGAATGTCTTCAATCCTTATCGACCAATGGGAAAGACTTGGGTTACACCTAATGGCTACATTGTCAACTAGTGTACAGTCCACAGTGGGTCATGCATCGCTACATTGTTTGCTAGTTTGTTTGTTAAGAGGCAAGGCCAGTTAGAGAAGTCTTTCAAACATAGGGTGGTCTATGAAGCTGAGTCCACAGCTGATAGGCTGAATCCACCTTATTTATAGTCCATAAAGCCAAGTATACAATCGGGAAGTAGATAAGAAAATCCCCAAAATAGTCTACTATGGGTGTCTTGATCGAATGGGGGACCGTTGTACTTACACACAACACTATAGTCTACTGTGGATAAATGGGATGTATCGTACGTGTATGCAGAGTCGAGACAACTAATTGAAAACAAAAGGACATAACAAAAGATAGAAGACAATCGACATAAACTAGTATTATGTATAAATTGTATAATTTACCCATTACTAGGACATTATTCTGACTTCCTCCTAATTACAACCCATAGGATAGCTTAGACGAACATGTACTGGTACAAATTGGGAATAGTGAAAGGCCATGTTCCTTATCCATGCTTGACGCTGACAATGACACTTGACATTAGAAGTGTCAAATCTTGGATAATGACTATGTTACTTATTATATTTTATTATTCCTTTGTAAGTTATATCGTTAGTGCTCTGATATACATTCGTTTACTTGTAGGATATCAAACCAATGATCCATACTTTGGTGGACTTGGATTTTCGATTTAGCGAAAATTCAGACCTATTAGGGTGCGGGTTGTTACATTTGGTATCAGAGCTTACGTTAGTCGACCTTGAAAAAAATTAGAAAACATTGGGGAAACATATTTGTATTTTTTCTATAAATATAAATATATTATACACAAAATCAAATAATTCTGACTATAGAGTAGTTGCAACCAAATGTAGAAAATATGGATACATTGATTATGAGTCGAAATAAGGAAAGAATTCGAAGACGTACACCCACCCGATTACCATATATGGAATAGGTCATACGGAAAAGCGTTAATTTAAAAAGGGCATGAGTGCGGCATATGGAAAGTCCATGAAAATGGGTAGTACGTGACTCCCTAGTCGGGTTTCTAACAGCCCAGTAATTGTGGATCCCTATATGACGCTAATCGATGATGTACAATAGGTTCAAATAAGGGAAAAGCAAGATTTCATATGTTTTTGATATCCGAAAGCAACTGAGTCTTGAAGGAAGGTGTGAAACAACCACTCCAAGATGATAGCCGAATTTTCAATACTATAAGAAGATAAGTCAATAAATTGAAGAAAGAAAAGTCTAAAAGAAAGAATAATTGAGTCCAACCCAATAGACAAATAGTTTTAAAATTTTAAAAAAATATGAGTAATATATTTAGAAAGAAAATGATAATAGTGAGTAGTAAATATTTAGTTTGAAAAATATTTATAAAGTTAGATTTTTATTGAAAATACGTATACGTACACACACACACACACACATATTTGGTTAAATTTAAAATTTTCCATTAATGGTTTCACCAAAGTTATTTGTGTGAAAAATATAAAGTGTCTATAGCTCGTTAGTTTCTCTGTAAAGAAAGAAAATTTTAAAATCTAGAATTATTTTAGGAGCAGACAATCGGAAGTGGTACTAGATTTATAATGCGGCAAGTAAAGATGGGATAGGAAACTTAAATTCCGACGGTAGAAATTAGGGAAAAGGGCAGCGATTGCAACGTATTGGTAGACCGGAGTTTCTCAATTTAGCTAGAGCCAAGGAGGAGAAGAGGAAACAAAACGAAGTAATGCTAGGCAATAGGTTGTAAAAGCGGAGCTAGTTTTGCCTATAATGGGCCTAGGTTCAAAATAGGCAATTTATATAGGGAACGGTTGACTGGTAGAGGTCGACCGTCGAACCCTAAGGGTCGACTATTGCCTATGTAAAATCGATATAAGTTGCCCGTGTCAAGCTGATTCATTTCTATTCCACTCTTCTTTCTTTTGAATGATTTCTGAAAACCCTACCCCTTTCTCTCCCTTAGCCATCAATCACTCCACCACGTCCAGCCACCGACGAAAGTCGTTGACCACTCTTTAAGCAACCACTGATTGGAGCAGCACCACCTTCTCCCTCTTAGAATCCCCAAAGCCTAGAATCTATGCTACCTCATCGTATTGAATTAGCCACCTAATACGTAGAGCTGACCATATAAGAATTAGCGTTGTGCCAGATTGATAGCCACATTGTCAAGACTTATATAGTGTAGCGACCCGACTTTCTATCACCAGAAAGACGCATCACTATTTAAGAAAGAAAGGGATAGAAGAAGAAAAGAAAGAGAAGAAAGAATAACAACACATCAGAATCTCACAACGGAACGAATGAAATATAATATATAACATATATATAGTATCATATACATCAGAGTACACAACTATACATCTGGATTTAGACAGTTATAACATTTCTGTCTAATGTACAATACAAGAACATCCATATAGAATGACATCATAGCGGAAACTCAATATATATATCTACACGTTGAAGCCTCCTGCTCCAAGGCTCCTCCAGAATTTGTCAAGATAACTTGAATAACTTGACTACTCATACATAGTATGAGTACCCAAGAGTTTAATAAAACAGAAAATAAACACTTGGGGTCAGATAGGGGTCTGGTGTGAGTAAACGGTTTAAAATTGCTTAACTTTAGAAAATCCTTTGAAAAGAAAGGTATCACGTAAGACTTCCCATGCATAAACATGGAAAAGTTTTTACCTTACGCTAACCAAAACATTTGATAGGAAATCCAGTGATATTATAGTAGTGTCTAGGGTTTTCAAGTAAATAAGAAATAACCGAAATTGTTACATTCATTAAATTCCAGCTACTAGCCACAAAAGTGGGTAATACAAACAAAACCGTAGGGTCTCGTAGGAAGAATGAGTTTCCATCAATGGCAGGGCTACTGGGGTACCGCCCGTCACAGTACGTGGCCTAGATCACTGTACCGAGGAGCCACCCTAATTCCTCTGCAACACAAGGCCGGAACCATCCCTTACTGAATAGTCCGCAGTTGGCTGCAGATCCAACTGCCCACACAGTTGAAATAAAAAGGGACATCTAGACATGGGTAAATCTCGTCCTACTTGGGCATGACCCACTTAACCTTGCTGCACCTCCCCTGTTTTAGCCATTCCCGGTTGATGAGTCTTGAGGCTGCGATTACCTTTATAGGACACATCTATCTTAGAATGCTCATCGTCCACCTGACGATTTTCTGAAAGCATTCAATCCATACAAGTCCATTGTGGGTTCGAACGGAACCGAAGGCACTATCTCGTTACACTCATTTTGGAATCACCATTAGAGTTAACGACAATAGCCCTTGCATTCTGAATCTTCATCTCGAATCTGAAAGTACTACCTTCGTTAAACTCATTCTGGAATCACCCTCGGTGTTATAACGATATATAGTTCTTACACTTCGAGTCTTCATTTCACTTCACTTGGATTAACGACCTAACGTTAATTTGGATCGATGTGGTTTTCGGATATAAAAACCCGATCCCGGTCTCATCGAATCCAAAACGCCATTTTAATGTCCAAGTTGTACTTAATGGTTTAAACAGCAGATATTAAGAATATCACTTAACATAAATGGATGATTCATAACACACAGATAGATAATCCACTATTATCAAATTCATCCACACATATCACAAAGCAGCATATATATCACATTCAAATCACTACATATCAACTAATGACATACAATATCATCCAATATCATTAACTCATCCAATGATATTTATCATCCAATCATTAATCATCCATAAACAAGTTTGGACTACCTTAATTAATTTAATTAATTCATAATTAAATTAATTCCTCACTTAATCACTTGTATTATCATCAATCCAACTTACTTATTCATTAACTAATTACAAATTAATTAATTACACATCACTTAATTATCCACTTTGATTAATCTTTCTTGATTAATTATTACTTAATTACTTTAAGTGATTATTCCTTAATTACAATTTTAATTAATCATCTTGATTAACTACTTCTTAACTATACCAAGTAATTATCTCCTAATTACCCTTTAATTAATCATCCTTAATAATTATTATTTAATTAGCCTAATAATTATCTCTTAATTATTCTTTTTAATTAATCACACCTGATTAATCACCTTTTAATTAATCACACTTGATTAATCACTTTTAATTAAACATACTTGATTAATTACTTTTAATTAAACACTCTTGATTAACTAATTTTCATTAATCATACTTAGTTAATTTCTTTTTAATTAATCACATTTGATTAATTACTTTTTAATTACATTTAGTAATTAAACTTTAATTTTGGATTAATATCCTTTAATTATTAATTACTAATTATTTATTTATTTCCATTAATTAATGATTACTTTCATTAATTGAATTTCTATTTAATAAATTACTTTAACAAGTAATTAATCACATTATTAAATTCTCTTAATCCTTTTTATTAATTAACCATTAATTAAATAATTTAATCCTTTAATTAATTATATTAATAAATTCTTTAATTAATAACACTGAGTGATTAATTCTTTAATCACTTCCACTTAATTACTTTCATAAAGTAATTAACCTCTAATTACTTTATTAAATAATTTCTCTTTACTTAATTACCTCCAGTAATTAATTACTAAATTACTTCACCAAGCAATTAAACCAAATTAAATCATAAGTGATTATCTTTAATTACTTACTAATTTAATTACTTAATCAATTATTTAACTAATCATTTAAATTTAGTTAATTCTTTAACTTCTTATATTATAAAGATCCTTAATTAAGAAATCATTATTTTAATTAAATCATTTATATTAACCAATAACTTTTTGATTATTAACAATAATTGAATTATCTTAATTATCTTCATAAATTTGTTTATCTTTAAATTAACCAAAATCTCAATTACTAGAGATAAATCTTTATTATAATTGATTACTAAATCGAAATCATTAAGCCTTATTTAAAATGAAATATATTAGAAATCAATTATAATTAAAACAATTTAAATATTCAAATTAAACTTTTAAATCTTTTAAACTTCCCAAAGTTATTGAATAAATTTAATACAAATATCATTTCAAAAATCCACTTATTTTATTTCAAAAACTTTCATATTTTGATATATATAAAACTTGTTTAAAACTAAATCTTGAAAAAATTAGTTTTATAGGTAAAACCTTGTTTTACTTTTGTTTTAAAACTTTAATTATTTACAAAATCAAATTTTCTTTGTTTTATAACTTTTTAAAACATTGCAGTTAAATTTTAAAACTTTTAAAACATTATAAACATTCCAAAATCAAATTCCTATATCATCTATTCATTGTTTTCCACTGATTTATAAAATTAGGTTACTTAAAATTCAAACCCGAGTTAATCTCGAGTAACCTAGCAAAAACCCCGAGCAAACCGTACAAAATCCCAAGTTTACCCCGAGTTCCCCCAACCCTACTCTGCTTCGAGAAACAACACCACATTCCCGAAGAAAAACTTGAGCTCCCATCATCTTCTTCCAAACCCAAAATTCCAGATGCACAATCGTGCTCATCCACGTGCACAACCTCCCTGGCCAACGACGAACCACCATACTCCGACCTCCGTTACGTCACACTCGACCATGACAACAGTAATCGAAACCTTGAAATCATGTTTTGATCGAAAATCAAAATTCGACTTCTAACCCAAACTGCCAGCAACGAACTTCTCCAGCAAACGTCCTCGTCACCGATGACCTAGACCCCTAAACACCTCGCCATTCTTGCCAAAGCACCACCTCGATCGCCTGCGCCTACAGCCCACCTCGCGATGGGTTCCAATCGCACCTCGACACCACAAATTCATATGAACTGCGACGTCAAACTCAGGGCACAAAACCCTATCTCGATCATTACCGGCCAACACGATCAATAATAAATACCCAAAGTATTTTTCTGATGATCATCATCCTCCCCTCAACCCTCAGAACGAAGCATGTCGGCCAGTTTGCTGCCGATCGAATGAAATCGACTAAAACAGTTGATTCGTTCAACTCCAGAAACCCTGTCAATTCTCCCATTAAAAATCGATATAATCACACAAAAATTCACGATTTTCTATTACTATTTCAATCATGAAGTCAAAACTAAAAATTAAATTCATAAATTTTTGACCCAATTTGATTTTTTATTGTCAATTCAAAAATTTGAGCTAATTATTCATTTTGAAAACTTATAATTATATTTAGATGAAAGATTACATGATTTGAAACACTTTTAATTTACAAATCATAAGCCAATTCTAATCCAACAATTAGATATTGAATTTATTATGACAATTGAACCTATTATTATCATATAGAGCCTATGTTTTAACTACACATGTATTCAAAATAAAATAAAATAAACATGCATCAATTTAATTCAAATATTTCAAAAATCATCATGATATTCATTCACCAGAACAAGTTGAAACCAAGTTTAAAACTGTTTTTTTAAAATTCATTTACTCGCCTAGAAATGTAGAGGATAGAAACTGTTTTGTTTCCAGGCTTTTGAAATTTCTTAGCTCCTGAATTTCTTTCTGCATGTTGAAAACAATCATGTTGCTGTTGAATTTTGAATTGCTTGATTGCAGTTTTACATCTTGCTGTTGATTAAACTTGCTTGCCTCTGATTTCTTGATTCCAGATTTATTTCTTCCAGGTTTTCTTCTTTCTTTCTTATTTTCAGATTTTTAAATTTTTTTAATTCTTTCTTTTTTTCTTTGTTTTGTACTACATTTTTGTTGAAATGAAGAAAAAAAATTTAGCTGAAGATTAAAACTCTTCTTCTTATTTTTTTAAATTAACTTATCAAGAGAATTGACATTTGTCTACCTTATATTCTAATTATCTTAAACATATGCTTAAATTCTTACAAATGTCTTTAATAAGCCTAATACACTTACAAGTATTATTTTATTTTATTTTTTATAATTTATTTAAGCCTTGCATGAAATATGTATATGTATGTGTATTTATAAAATGTATATAAAATGTTATTATCTTATATAAATAAGCTTTTAGATTTTAATAAATATTCAAAAGTGAATTCATGTAAACATTTATTTATACATAATTTATGCTTTTGATCCAATAAATATAACATATGTTTATATGCTTGAGAATTTTAATTTAACTCTATATTATTTTCACAAACCAATTTTTCCTTATGTTTGAATTTGAAAATGAAAGAATATTGAAAACAAAAGAAAATGAACTTCTAATTTAATTCTTATTTAAACTCAAGCTAAAATATATGTTTATAATAAATAAGAAATTATTATTGTTATTAAAATTTTAAATCTCAAATATCATTTTTAAAATTATATTAAAATTTTCAAATTACAAATTGTATATAATAAAGTTTGGAAACACTTAATTAAGTTCAAAACAATATTTTTCCCATTTCTAATATATATACAAATATATATACATTTCAAATGGAAAAATTTTTAACATTAGATTTGATAATTACTATATTAAATTTTGAAACACAAATCCAAACCACAATATGTATATTCATATATATTACAATTTGAATACATAGCCTTTATTACATTAAAGACTTCCTATTTACAATATATATCAATATATATATATATATATATATTATAAATAGAAAATATTTTGATTAGCTTTTGAAAAATAAATCTTACCAATTTTAAATTGCTAGAATAAATATTTCCAAATTAAAATATTATTTATTTTCAAAATAATTTAAACTTGCCAATTTTATGTTGTTAGGAAAAATGTTAATAGATATTATCAAATTAAATATTACTAGCTTTTAAAAGAATAAACTTGTCAATTTATAATATAAAATTATCAAATCAATTTAATTATTAACAAAGATTATTAAATTGATATTGCTCAAAATTCCGGGTCGTCACATTCCTCCCCCTTAAAAGAATTTCGTCCCCGAAATTTAAAAGCAAAGATAATTTAATAACCCAGCAAAAGTTTTAAACTTCAAACAGCAATCACTCAAATAAATAATACACTATCAATCATAGCAAACATTTCAAACAAACAATTTTAATTATCCAAACAAAATTCTAGATAGAATTTCCTAATATTATATAGAGTTTTCCAGGTAACTATACTGTAATACTCGCTCTACAGAACCTTAAGTAACTACACTACTATAACCCAGAACTCCCCTCATCTGGATCTACAAATCTGAACAAGATATCAGACTAAACTCAAGACCAACTGAACTACCAGATCCTTCTGAACTGCTGATTCTATTACTCGTGATGAATCACACACGTATTCCTCAGAGATACGTGAAATACAATGAATTCCAGCTATCCGAAATGGCAATTCAATCCTATAGATCAAAATCTAATCTCTAGAGAACACAGGAAAATCCTCAAAATACCTCCGTAGCAAGCTCTCCAGTTTTACCAAATCTTATATCTCCTTTGATCGATAAAACTAAAGCAATATCCAAATTCCAACTTCACATTCCAAATCTTCTCAATTCTTAACGGTATAACTCTACTGATGGTCCTGAGTCCTCCATCTTTCCTGGTCAGCTTAACCTTTGCTGATTGCTTTATGAAAAACCGGACCAAAATCAAACCAATCTCCAGGTCCTACTCAACAAAATGGTTCTCTCTCAAAAATTTGCAGAAATACAAAACACAACTCTATTCCACAAACATTTGTAGACTCTAAACCTACTTCTCTTATCCGGAATAGCCAAACAGTTGCACCCGACAACCTTGCCTTCAAATCCTGAAAATTCCTTCATACTTGAATTTTCCGTAGAAATCCCCTAATTCAAGAAAACTGCAACACCCGGTTGCTCCTATTCTAGAATAACTGCTATCTCGCTTCCGCTGCACAACTCTAATCTGGAGTAGATGAGAATGCTATCGAAGAACTCAAGCACAAACTTTCTCCATACACTGTTCATCCGACCCATAAAATCTTAGTGACCATTCCACTTGGTCAAAACATCCCAGCAGAATCTTAACTAGAAACTAGATGATCAATCCCTCCTCAAAATTCCTGAGCTGCCTCACCAAACTCTTCTCGCTCTAAGAGTCATCCCTCTACATGGTTGAACCATCAATATTGCTCCCGGAATCCAAGTCAATAAGAAAACTCAATCTCCGATGCGGGTAGACTTCTGTTTCCTCTAAAACCTCTGGAAAATCTCTGACTACTTTAAATAGCTTTCACCTCCACTTGAGATTCCTCAATTCCCAAACCAAAGAATACTCCATGAATTCCCATCTAATCGCAAGCCAATTTTGCGATCCTACTCAGTACCGATTCCAAAGAAACTGTTCTCTCTTCACCCACTAGAACAGCTTTCCTAATCGAGATCAATCTTTCCAGAATGGCTTATTTTTTAGAAAAACTAATAGATCACTTCCAACAAATACGTCCTTCTTCATTGAGCCTCCAGAAGAAATGGATAAACCTTCACTATCTGCCCGGTTTGCTGATAGTAGAATCCCAAAGATTTCTGTACCATCGAGGAAATGGGTCCACACTGCTGCTTCCAAACTTCACTTCAATGATATTGCTAAGCCAAAAGATCTTCCTTAACCAAAAGCTTCATGAAACACAAAACTATCACCCAATTCCACTAAAAGATCCTTGAGACGAGTAGACATCTTCTCAAGAAACTCGGCTCCAAACCAAACACCAACCACTTGTTCTTCTTAAGGGAAACAATAAGACCACGTCCAAAATTAGGTAACTCTTCGACCTTAGTCTCCTACTTAATATAGATAAGACTCCCTTACTTGAGATCCAGAAGTTCCCTAAACATCCGAATCTTCCTTGCAGTAGGCATCACTGTTCCTTCAATCCCATCTAAATCTGGCTCCAAAAGAACATCTTCAGAACCATCTATGGATACTGCATTCCATCACACGACGATTTCTTCCTAAAGTCACCAAGATAACATCACCTGCTTCTACTCAGCTGACAGATTCAACTCTTGGAAATCCCGCTCACTCGAGGGCAAATCAACCTCACACTTCCAGAATATACTCCAATCCTTGAAAAGACTTCCTCTGGGATCAATGAAATCCTTTCACCAATCTACACAGCTTATTCGAGACGGTATTAGGTCTACAATCTCGACAGATACACCTCCAACCACAACATATGAGCCTCTTCCATTAGTGGTAGTCGTGTTACACACACCCCTACCTTATCTACCTTTATAACCTATGTTGGAAAATCCGAACAGATAACCCAACAGATTAGGTAGATATATAAATATATCTATATATACAAAAATTACAAGTACGCTCTCTCAAGAAAGAAGTCACTCCAAAGCCTAGGTATTCACTCAACCTAGCACTCTGATACCAACTGTAGCGAACGGGCTTTCTATCACCAGAAAGACGCATCACTATTTAAGAAAGAAAGGGATAGAAGAGGAAAAGAAAGAGAAGAAAGAACAACAACACATCAGAATCTCACAGCGGAACGAATGAAATATAATATATAACATATATATAGTATCATATACATCAGAGTACACAACTATACATCTGGATTTAGACAGTTATAACATTTCTGTCTAATGTACAATACAAGAACATCCATACAGAATGACATCACAGCGGAAACTCTATCTATATATCTACACGCGAAGCCTCCTGCTCCAAAGCTCCTCCAGAATTTGCCAAGATAACCTGAATCACTTGACTACTCATACATAATATGAGTATCCAAGAGTTTAATAAAACAGAAAATAAACACTCGGGTCAAACAAGGGTCTGGTGTGAGTAAACGGTTTAAAATTGCTTAACTTTAGAAAATCTTTTGAAAAGAAAGGTATCACGTAAGACTTCCCACACATAAACATGGAAAAGTTTTTACCTTACGCTAACCAAAACATTTGATAGGAAATCCAGTGATATTATAGTAGTGTCTAGGGTTTTCAAGTAAATAAGAAATAGCCAAAATTATTACATTCATTAAATTCCAGCTACTAGCCACAAAAGTGGGTAATACAAACAAAACCGTAGGGTCTCGTAGGAAGAATGGGTTTCCATCAATGGCAGGGCTACTGGGGTACCGCCCGTCATAGTACGTGGCCTAGATCACCGTACCGAGGAGCCACCCTAACTCCTCAGCAACACAAGGTCAGAACCATTCCTTACTGAATAATCCCGAACAAGACAACCCCGCAGTTGGCTGCAGATCCAACTGCCCACACAGTTGAAATAAAAAGGGACATCTAGACAGGGGTAAATTTCATCCTACTTGGGCATGACCCACTTAACCTTGCTGCACCTCCCCTATTTTATCCATTCCCGGTTGATGAGGCTTGAGGCTGCGATTACCTTTATAGGACACATCTATCTTAGAATGCTCATCGTCCACCTGACGATTTTCTGAAAGCATTCAATCCATACAAGTCCATTCCGGGTTCGAACGGAACCGAAGGCACTATCTCGTTACACTCATTTTGGAATCACCCTCAGAGTTAACGACAATAGCTCTTGCACTCTGAATCTTCATCTCGAATCTGAAAGTACTACGTTCGTTAAACTCATTCTGGAATCACCCTCGGAGTTATAACGATATATAGTTCTTACACTTCGAGTCTTCTCTTCACTTCACTTGGATTAACGACCTAACGTTAATTTGGATCGATGTGGTTTTCGGATATAAAAACCCGATCTCGGTCTCATCGAATCCAAAACGCCATTTTAATGTCCAAGTTGTACTTAAGGGTTTAAACAGCAGATATTGAGAATATCACTTAACATAAATGGATGATTCATAACATACAGATAGATAATCCACTATTATCAAATTCATCCACACATATCACAAAGCAGCATATATATCACATTCAAATCACTACATATCAACTAATGACATACAATATCATCCAATATCATTAACTCATCCAATGATATTTATCATCCAATCATTAATCATCCATAAACAAGTTTGGACTACCTTAATTAATTCATAAATAATTTAATTCCTTACTTAATCACTTGGATTATCATTAATCCAACTTACTTATTCATCAATTAATTACAAATTAATTAATTAAATATCACTTAATTATCCACTTTAATTAATCTCCCTTGATTAATTATTACGTAATTACTTTAAGTAATTATTCCTTAATTACAATTTAAATTAATCATCTTGATTAACTACTTCTTAGCTATACCAAGTAATTATCTCCTAATTACCCTTTAATTAATCATCCTTGATTAATTATTATTTAATTAGCATGATAATTATCTCTTAATTATTCTTTTTAATTAATCACACCTGATTAATAACCTTTTAATTAATCACACTTGATTAATCACTTTTAATTAAACATACTTGATTAATTACTTTTAATTAAACACTCTTGATTAACCACTTTTAATTAATCATACTTAGTTAATTTCTTTTTAATTAATCACATTTGATTAATTACTTTTCAATTACATTTAGTAATTAAACTTTAATTTTGGATTAATATCCTTTAATTATTAATTATTAGTTATTTATTTATTTCCATTAATTAATGATTACTTTCATTAATTGAATTTCTATTTAATAAATTACTTTAACAAGTAATTAATCACATTATTAAATTCTCTTAATCCTTTTTATTAATTAACCATTAATTAAATAGTTTAATCCTTTAGTTAATGATATCAGTAAATTATTTAATTAATAACACTAGGTGATTAATTCTTTAATCACTTCCACTTAATTACTTTCATAAAGTAATTAACCTCTAATTACTTTATTAAATAATTTCTCTTTACTTAATTACCTCCAGTAATTAATTACTAAATTACTTCACCAAGCAATTAAACCAAATTAAATCATAAGTGATTATCTTTAATCACTTACTAATTTAATTACTTAATCAATTATTTAACTTATCATTTAAATTTAGTTAATTCTTCAACTTCTTATATTATAAAGATCCTTATTTAAGAAATCATTATTTTAATTAAATCATTTATATTAACCAATAACTTTTTGATTATTAATAATAATTGAATTATCTTAATTATTTTCATACATTTGTTTATCTTTAATTTAACCGAACTCTTAATTACTCAAGATAAATCTTTATTATAATTGATTACTAAATCGAAATCATTAAGCCTTATTTAAAATGACATATATTAGAAATCAATTATAATTAAAACAATTTAAATATTCAAATTAAACTTTTAAATCTTTAAAACCTCCCAAAGTTATTAAATAAATTTAATACAAACATCATTTTAAAAATCCACTTATTTTACTTCAAAAAATTTCATATTTTGATATATATAAAACTTTTTTAAAACTAAATCTTGAAACAAATTAGTTTTATAGGTAAAAACTTGTTTTACTTTTGTTTTAAAACTTTAATTATTTACAAAATCAAATTTTCTTTGTTTCAAAACTTTTTAAAACATTGCAGTTAAATTTTAAAACAGTCCAAAATCAAATTCCTATTTCATCTATTCATTGTTTTCCACTGATTTATAAAATCAGGTTACTTTAAATTCAAACCAGAGTTAATCTCGAGTAACCTAGCAAAAACCCCGAGCAACCCCTATAAAATCCCGAGTGTACCCTGAGTTCCCCCAATCGTACTCCTGCTTTGAGAAACAACACCACATTCCCGAAGAAAAACTCGAGCTCCCATCATCTTCTTCCAAACCCGAAATTCCAGATGCACAATCGTGCACAACCTCCCTGGCCAACGACGAACCATGCTCCGACCTCCGATACGTCGCACTCGACCACGACAACAACAATCAAAACCCAGAAATCATGTTTTGATCGAAAATCAAAATTCGACTTCAAACCCAAACTGCCAACAACGAACTTCACCAGAAAACGTCCTCGTCACCGATGATCTAGACCCCTAAACACCTCGCCGTTCTTGCCAAAGCACCACCTCGATCGCCTGCGCCTACAGCTCACCTCACGATGGGTTCCGATCGCACCTCGACACCACAAATTCATATGAACCGCGACGTCAAACTCAGGGCATAAAACACTATCTCGATCATTACCGGCCAACAGATCAATAAGAAATACCCAAAGTATTTTTCTGATGATCATCATCCTCCCCTCAACCCTCAGAACGAAGCATGTCGGCCAGTTTGCTGCCGATCGAATGAAATGGACTAAAACAGTTGATTCGTTCAACTCCAGAAACCCAATCAATTCTCCCATTAAAAATTGAGATAATCACACAAAAATTCACGATTTTCTATTACTATTTCAATCATGAAGTCAAAACTAAAAATTGAATTCATAAATTTTTGACCCAATTTGATTTTTTATTGTCAATTCAAAAATTTGAGCTAATTATTCATTTTAAAAACTTATAATTATATTTAGATGAAAGATTACATGATTTGAAATTTTTTTTTTTACATATCATAAGCCAATTCTAATCCAACAATTAGTTATTGAATTTATTATGACAATTGAACCTGGTATTATCATACAGAGCTTATGTTTTAACTACACAGGTATTCAAAATAAAAGAAAATAAACATGCATCAATTTAATTCAAACATTTCAGAAATCATCATGATATTCATTCACCAGAACAAGTTTAAACCAAGTGTAAAACTGTTTTTTCAAAATTCATTTACTCGCCTAGAAATGCGGAGGATAGAAACTGTATTGTTTCCAGGCTTTTGAAATTTCTTAGCTCTTGAATTTCTTTCTGCATGTTGAAAACAATCCTGTTGCTGTTGAATTTTGAATTGCTTGATTGCAGTTTTACATGTTGCTGTTGATTAAACTTGCTTGCCTCTGATTTCTTGATTCCAGATTTATTTCTTCCAGGTTTTCTTCTTTCTTTCTTATTTTCAGATTGTTACAGTTTTTTACTTCTTTCTTTTTTTTCTTTGTTTTGTACTACATTTTTGTTGAAATGAAGAATTAATTTTTTTATAGCTGAAGATTAAAACTCTTCTTCTTATTTGTTTTTAAATTAATTTATTAAGAGAATTGACATTTGTCTACCTTATGTTGTAATTATCTTACACATATGCTTGAATTCTTACAAATGTATTTAATAAGCCTAATACACTTACAAGTGTTATTTTATTTTATTTTTTATAATTTATTTAAGCCTTGCATGAAATATGTATATGTATGTGTATTTATAAAGTGTATATAAAATGTTTTTATCTTATATAAATAAGTTTTAGATTTTAATAAATATTCAAAAGTGAATTCATGTACTTATGCTTTTCATCCAATAAATATAACATATGTTTATATGCTTGTGAATTTTAATTTAACTCTATATTATTTTCACAAACCAATTTTGCCTTATGTTTGAATTTTAAAATGAAAGAATATTGAAAACAAAAGAAAATGAACTTCTAATTTAATTCTTATTTAAACTCAAGCTAAAATATATTTTTATAATAAATAAGAAATTATTCTTGTTATTAAAATTTTAAATCTCAAATATCATTTTTAAAAGTATTAAGTCAAATTAAAATTTTCAAATTACAAATTGTATATAATAAAGTTTGGAAACACTTAATTAAGTTCAAAACAATACTTTTCCCATTTCTAATATATATACAAATATATATACATTTAAAATGGAAAACATTTTAACATTATTTTTGATAATTACTATATTAAATTTTGAAACACAAATCCAAACCACAATATATATATTCATATATATTACAATTTGAATACGTAGCCTTTATTACATTAAAGACTTCCTATTTACTATATATATCAATATATATATATATATATTATAAATAGAAAACATTTTGATTAGCTTTTGAAAAATAAATCTTACCAATTTTAAATTGCTAGAATAAATATTTCCAAATTAAAATATTATTAGTTTTCAAAAGAATTTAAACTTGCCAATTTTATGTTATTAGGAAAAATGTTAATAGATATTATCAAATTAAATATTACTAGCTTTTAAAAGAATAAACTTGTCAATTTATAATATAAAATTATCAAATCAATTTAATTATTAACAAAGATTATTAAATTGATATTTCTCAAAATTCCGGGTTGTCACATATAGGATCAACCCGTTTTAGGATTCTGCATGGGCGACCAATAACCTTCCGAGATCTCATCGTTTTTGAATTAGAAGACCTATTCTTTGCTACTGGATTATATAAGATTTTGTGCCATGACATTTTTTAGGATGTATGCTATCCAAGGTGCGTATGTCTATTCGATAACAATTTGATGTCTAATTTGGATGTGCATAGGGCCACCTTCTCATCCGAAGTAAAAGAGTTGGAGATTAGGTTTACAGACACGCAGTTAAGTGGGACCCTACACATTATAGCTGTAGAAAATGATTTAGAGGATATTGAGATGATTGAAGCTGCCACACTTGATCGAATCTTTCTGTTAGAAGCACACATTTGGCGCCTAAAGAATTTGCAGTCCCAGGACCGTCTGATCATCTATATTATCTAATATAACATTATTCCTAGGTTGGGAAGCTATGAGAAGATTTACCCTTTAGTCTAGAAGGCCACCTATGCATTATAGGTGGTACCTAGGTGAATTGGGACAAGGTGATTATGACTCATTTTGTGGGTATGGGATAGCAGGTACATGAAGGAGCTTTATTCCCTACCGTCACATTTCCACCATTATTTTTAAACAGTTTCACAACCTCCAAGGTGAGCCACCACATAGACATACACACCTGCCATTGGATAGGGCCTCGCTTAGGAGGATAAGGACTGACGCATAAGAGAAGCCTGTAGTTTTTGAGGAGCAGCATCAGGAGGTTGAGTAGGCACATATGGATTGGGACCCTTGGCCCGACCAGCAAGCTAGAGGGTATCAATAGTAGGCCTAAGATAAAGAGGAAATCCTAGAGTCACAACGTCAAATGGAGGCTGGATTTCAGACTATGGAGTAGAGGCAGCGGAAGATGGAGGAGATGCAGCTGTCGACGCAAGAGGAGCAGCAACGCTAGAGGCATTACTTAGGAGGCATAGCTATTATGATTCGATCACTAGGATGTAGTCATGCTTCTTGTTCTCGCGGAGTGCGAGCTCCTATTTCTTAGTTAGTAGTAGTTGGTAGTATTTGTATTTTCTTCCGGTATTTGTTTTCTTTTTAGTTTAGGTTGAAAGCATTAGTTGTAGCTATTATGTAAAAACATGTATGATGTAATGGAAATGCTCATTTTTATGTGTTTTCTATATGGATCGATGTATTATGGGAAAACAATAAAAATAAGGAAATTTTAATAGAAAAGAAAATTAATTAATGTAGAGGAAAAGAAAATCGTAGAAACTGAAAGTTACGAAATATATTAAGAAAATTTAGTTAAATAACTACTAAGATAAAAAACAAATAAGATTTTAAATCCTGAAAAATATATAATAGGAAAATTTCCAAGAAAGTAAATTTCAATAAACGAAGGATGGGAGAATAATGTTACGTAGCCATAGGTCAATACCCCTACATCTTAAAGACTGAAAATTATAATTGAACTGCTGGTTGATATTATAAAAGAAAAGAATAGTTTTTGAAAATTTTAAAATTTATCGCTACTTGAATAGAGTCCATTATGGATGCTAAAGTGTTGACTAATCCCATTTCAGGAGGTGTGGAAAAATTTATTTGAGAAAAAACCAGTACAAGTATACTTTTGAAATAAAAACACTTGTGAAAAATGTTCTGGTTAGGAAATTTTTTACTAATATTTTAAAAAGTAATATAAAAATAATTTTTAATTGAAAATGAAGAAATTTTAAAATTTTGAAAATGCCACATACTTGATATGGGGAAATAGTCGACAGGTTGATTGGTATAGATTTTACTGTGCAGCAGAAATGGAAGTAAAATAAAATATAATTAGTGACAAGAAAGCTATTTTAGCTATGGAATCTTTTCTAGTATATCCTGTCGATAGGTGAATAGAAAGCTGATTTTGAAATAACCCCGTTTTAAAATTTTAAAAATAAAAATTTAATTATGCAAATTGTACTTGGAAAAGTTGGAAGGAAATTTCTAAGCATAAGTGAAGGTTTCAAAGTACAGTGGAAAGTTGGGTATACGAGAGAAAAAGAATGGAAATATGGAATTTTCCATCTCATATCTTTTTCCCGACATAAAGAAATAGGTATAGAAAATTGAATTTTTCAAATTTGGATGTTATTGAATAAAAAATTGGTTGAACTATACTTCTATTCGTAGAACCGTAGGAAAATTTGGATGCAAAAGCAAATTTTTTGTTTTCAATAGTTGCATGCATATAAAACTTCTGGTATATTTAGGTTGTTTGCACCATAATTTCGAAACCAATTTAAAAGAAGCATTCATGTAGGAGGTGCCGATTAGAATTATTATGCATATATATCATATGTACTGTGATTCATGCACTTTTACACGATTGATTGCATATTGTTTGCACATTAATTGATTTGATAACTTAGAATAGTTGTATGCTATGTTACATTCTTCTGTCCTTAAGGAATTTTGGGGATGGACTTATTTTAAGGGATGCACAACATAACATCCCGTAATTTTAACTCTAATTCTTCCAAAAAGAAATTGATTAATAAATAGCAATGCTAAAATATAGAATTTTTATAAACGCCGGAGTTTGGCTACGAAACGTGCACCATTGGTTTTGTGGCCATTTTATGATCAATTTTCATATATAGCTTTTTTTTATTGGAGCAAAAACGAAAAAACTATTGACATTTGATGTTTTGAAATCGAAAATAATTATATATGTAATTAAAGAAACAAACAATAATTAACTAACTTTAAAGGCAAACGGTTAAACTTAATGGTAGCTTAGACGTTAAGAAAGTGTTGACAGGTAACAAATTATAATGATTAGTTAATATATAATTAAATAAGAAAATCAAGGAATGCACAAATTCACAGATTTAAAAGCCCTACGGTCGACCAGAATACATCAAGGTTGACCAGTAGCGATCGACCGTGTAGGATAAGCCGTCGATCGTGGGTACTATGAAATTGACAGTAAACAGAAGCCTAAACGTCCCCGATTTAAATCAGTTTGATCACATGGCTTGCATTGATTTAAACCCTTATAAATATAGACCTAGACCCCTACTTTCAAACTCATATTTTCTATCGGATGCGAAAGCTCTACCACTTTCTCTTCTCCACAAATTTCAAAATTCTTAAATTAGTTCTAGTTATACATATGCATACAATTGGAGAATTATAGAAGATGGTAGAGAAAGGGAATAGGGTCAAACCAAATCACTAAAGCCGAGGTAAACTGTAAATTCGAATCTTAAATACAAATTAAATCCATATCTCTTTCCTAATCTAATATTTCTAATAAGATCTGCATAAGTTTATGGTATATATTCAAATAGGGAGAAAATGGAAGTCAAATTGGAATAAAAGGGATTAGATCTGATGATAGAATGCTAAAAAGATGAGTGAGAAATTATATATTTTGTAATAATATTGGATTTATGTTACTGTAGGTCTATTTCATTTATGCTTAAATATAAATCACGATTTGGATATTTAATTTTATACGCATAAGGAATTGATATAAATCTTGATTTGGATATTTAATTTTATACGCATAAGGAATTGTTATAAATCATGATATGGATATTTAATATATGCGCAAGAAATTGATATAATTTACTATTTGGATATTTAATTGTATGCAAATAATGTATGGAAAATATGCTTATATGTTATGGAAAACCCTAAAATTGATAGATATTGTATACATTTGGGATTTGGTTTGTTTATATAGATTGTTGAATATAAAATAGAATTGATTATAAATTAAATTGAGATTAGACAATATTTTAATATGTTGAAATGAATTATGTAACAATGTGAATCTTCATAAATTGTCTTAAATACAAATAAAAGTGTATTGGATGAAATAACATGGAATGTAAACAAAAACAAAGAGAAGTATAAAATATGGAATTACCATCTTTTGTACTATCTATTCCAATAGAAAAACAAAAGATAATTCCTTGTTATTTTACACTTAACTCTTTTTAAGAATTTACGGAGAGTTACAATGTTTACAATTTCATTTGAACAAAGAAGTAATTCCAATGGATTAAGATATAAAAATTCTTAAGTATGACTAAAGTAATGTAAGCATAAATAATCACAATAATTGAAAAGGGAAACCTAAAGTATGTAATTTAAGGTGGTGTAAAAAAAATAGTAAACAAAGATGATAAAATTAAATGGATATGGAAGCGATAAGTCTAAATAGGCAAATAAAGAGAGATATTAGTTAAAAAGGAAACAAGGGATTTAACCAAATAATGTTAATGAAAGGAAAAGGAAACCAGAAAAGATATTTAAAAGAGGGTAGTAAATGACTTTAAGTTAAATAAGAAGTAAACGCATAGAAAGTAAAGGAATGTTGTTTACATTGAACATTAATGTTGTTAACAATGAACATTAATATTGTCAACAATGAATAGTAGAGGCATAATAAATAAACAAGAATGAATGAAGAGATATATAATTTATATTTATATATATAAGTAGCCTTAGGTATGCGTTTATGACAGGTGTTAACTATGAAAGTTAATATACGATTTAACGAATAGAATGACATAGTTATTAGAATGGGTTTGAATTCAAGGTCAGTGGTGTTACGTAATAAAAGCCTGCCTACCGCAAGGGCTACCAACAATTGTGTATACATTATACTGATGTATGACACGTCCAACCATATGACCCATTGAGAGTATACACTTGCGTATAGATAAAGGACTACCCTAATAGAAAAGGTAGTATGTTTCAATAGAATTTGAAAAGAGAGTGTACAATTGCGTATAGATAAAGTACTACCCCAATCTAAATCGAATAGTGAGCGAAGAACGACATTGTTAGCATGTTAGCTGAATTGGTACCAAATGAAGGAGTAAGGCTATGCATAGGTTGAGAATGTCATTAATTCTTAACGATCAACGGGAAAGATAGGGGTTAACCAAACGGGATACACTGCCTACTGGTGTACGGTCCATGTCGGGTCATTCATCGCTGTATTATTTGCTAGTTTGTTTGTTAGGAGGCAAGGCTAGTTAACCCTATTAGAGACGTCTTTCAAATGTGCATGGGGTAGTCCGTGGAACCGAGTCCACAGCCGATGGAGCTGAATCCACCATATTTACAGTCCATAGAGTTGAGTCTACAACTGGGAAGCGGATAAGAAAATCCCCAAAAATGGAACATAGAGTATGGCTAAGTTATTGCAAAGCTGTTACTAGGCACTACGGGAGTTCCTCGGTATGCTTAGTTGGCGAGAGCATGATATGGCATGGGTGATAGATCTTGATGGGGTGCTGAGTTAAGGGATACTAGCGGGGATATTCTCTTGGTCCAATAGGGGATCGTGGTACTTACATATATATGTATGCATGCATGTATGTATGTATGTATGTACGTATGTATGTATGTCTGTATGTATGTATGCAACTATAGTCTATTACGAGTAGATGGGATGTATCTTATGTGTATGCAAAGTCGAGTAACAAGAGATAGAAGACAATCAGCATAAATTATTGTTACGTATAAAGTGTATAATTTACAAATCACCAAGGCGTTGTTCAGACTCCTCCTCGTTACATCTAACAGGATAGCTTAGATGGATAGGTACTAGTACAAGGAGGAACAATGAAAGGTCATGTTCCTTATCCATGCTTGATGCTAAAAAGGACACTAGACATTCGAAGTGTCAAGTCTTGGTCAGTGACTATATGACTTATATTTTATTATTCTGCTATAAGTTATATCGCTAATGCTTTGATATGCATTCATTTATTTATTTGTAGGATACCAAAGCAACGATCCATAGTTTAGTGGACTTAGCTGTTCGATTTAGCAAAAATTCAGGCATATTGGGGTGTAGGTTGTTACAAGCACCCCAGTACCCAATATAACCTATAGAGTGCATTGTAACAAAACCCGGTCGATGTAGGATGATTATCAAGGGTGAAACTAACTAAAATTCCAAGCATTACCTGTCGTATATCTCACAATGCATCGAATAAAATATAATATAAACATAGGCAGAAAACAGGAGAGACATATAAGTATAATTAAATGTGTACACCAAAGTGCAGGGTCACAATAGTCATACAAAGCAAACGGAGTAGAATTTATACATCATCAAAATAAACACAAAGGAAAATGTGTTTCTAAATAAAATAAAGCACTGATAAATTTCCATAGTGCCGCATAGTGGAATAAGCAACATATTCTAGTAATAAATATATAATAGAATCAGCCTCCTGTTCATCCTCTAAATAGCTCCCTACTCCAATCTTAGACCAACTATCTAGTCTACTCAATTAAGAGTACCAAGATAATAAGAAGCAAAATTTAAAACCTCAAGTCAGACAACAATCTGGCATGGGCGATAAACAATCACAAAATACTATAGTAGCCGATATAATAAAATAGAGACCGTCGGTAGGGGGAATCATACCTGACATGTCCTTGCATCCAACAAGTTAGCACATAACATTATATATTCTACATAGTCCTCTACATCATAAGAGCATACAACACTGACTATAATATGGGTGTTAAGTTACCTAACTCAAGAGTACCTACATCACAAGACACCCATCCATCACACAGCCGTCACACCAATTATAGCAATCAAACAAACACAAAGTAAACACACGACAACAACCAACATCAAGGTCTTGTATAATCATGGATTTTAGCAAGATCTCACGCTACCATAACCATCTCTAAGGTCTCGCGCCATCATGACCATCACTGATGCCTATTTCACTACAATCACCACCAAGGTCTCCAGGAAACATGATATCTTGCTCAACGACCTTATGGGGTGGCGACATCCTATGGCACAATTAGATTCGATGTTCAATCACATACCTATCCTATAGGTACTGCCCTCCAAGAGTAAACCAAACCATCCTATGATCCACAGTACATAGGTGAGCATCCTCATATATCCTTGCTCAACAAAATACACACCACATCTACAGTTATCGACAATCTCTTCTGCACATGACTCGATCCGGAATATCCTCTACCCCCATCACATCACATCACCTTGTAGAACGTGCCCTCTTAGGCTACCTTAGTCACACACGTACACTTTCCATTAGAAGTACCTAATCAAACACATCACGTACTCGAAGTTTGAAACATCTCTATACTTCCATTATAAGTCATAGAGTCACCTTATCAAAGTTCTAAAGTCACCATCTTGAAGTGTTACATCACCGCTTCACCATCGAAGTAATTCTTTATTGAGCCATAACATCAAATCGAACACTAAACAATCGAATGAACGTGCTCGGCCTATATATTGAACTCCATGCCTCGATCCCCATGGACTTTCATTCATCGTCCCCTACTCTGATCATGTCGGTTCCTACATGATCATGTCATTGTCGGCATGGCCATGTCAGTGCTGATATGGTTACTTAGTCAAACTATTGATTAATTCTCCATAGCTTAATCCGAGTTCAAACTATAAGTCCTCCCTTCAAATTCCCAAAGCTACTTCCTTTCTGCCCTAAAGCTATCATGTCGGCACTAACATGTGTACATAGCCGCAAATTTTCTAAGTCCTGAAATGAAGGCCTCTCATAGCCGAGTCTTGTCCCGAACCCAAGCCAGCGTTTGCATTCTTTATTCCTAAAGTAACCGCAAAAATACCCTGGGGCAATCATATCAGTACCTGCATAATGCCTTAGCCAATATTATCATGCTCTAAAGTTTCTCGTCCTAATCACATCGGCCCAAAATCCCTTCTTCATTTCCTCTCCTCGGACCCGAAGACAAGCTCCCAAAACCTCAAAGTTATTCTTTCCCTGACTTATTCTTGCACCTACGAATACACAACATTCATGTCATTATAAAGCATTCAAACAATATTAAAGCACTTATTTTGTCCTAGATCTATCATATAAAAATGACGACCTATTTTGTATAACACCCAAAAAAGAATCAAAATAACATATGATCTTTTAATATGTTTTAAAATATTAAAGTTAGATCTTGGTTTGAAAATGTTTTAACATTCAAAAATCTATTAAAATATCATCTTTTACTATATAGACAAGAATATTATCGCAAGAAAGATAAACGACTCACCTAGATCCATTATTTCACGAATAGTAATGCAAATCTGATATGAATAACAACTCACAGATCCCTATGCACCCCAAATCAGCAAATCCCTTTGGTCTCTTTTGCTAAGCACTAAATTTGGCTAATTAAAGTGAAGAAAATGATGGATTTTGGTCTAATTAAGCTTAAGGTTTGGGAACGTTTAAAAAAGATAAAATATGGCTAATGATTGCTGGAAGAACTGGTATTAATCCTTATCCTAAAATGAGCCAATAGGCCACGTTAATCTCATCTTAATTACGTAACTTCTAAATGGTATATCCAAATCCTATTTGATCCATTTATGAAGTAAGAAACCATTATATCTTTTATTTGGAAGTGGTTTCAAACCTTAATTCAACTCCTATCAAAAGCTATCAGACTTACAAGATTTTTTAGAGCCAAAACAGCTCAATAAAAATTATTGGGGTAAAATGTCACTATGCAACTTTACCCAAAATTATAACCTTATACGTCCCAACATGAATTTAAAAATAATATTTTATGATCTTTTGATACGTAAAATATGGGTTGTTACATATAATCTATCACACTTCAACATATTTTTAAGAAAAATTAATTTCCCTCTTAGGTAAAATTTGGGTTTGAATAATTTGAAGCTTCTTAATTGTTGTAAAAGATCCATATGCAAAACAATTCTTTATATACCAACCCAAAATTTCAACATCAATCACTTTTTAACCATGTTTAGTAATGAATGAAACACGTGAAAAGATTAGTAAGTTCTAATTTACTCTTTTATAGCAAGCATCAAACCACTTCAAAGGTATCAATCAAAATTATGATAATTTTTTTATTTTAGTCGACAGAAAGGAAAATCTAATATATGGTCGGCATTTATAGAGAGTTTAAAGAGAACTTTTTCACAAATTCATGTTTTTACCAGAATCGTCTATGTCACCTATTAATCTAAGAGAAGGAAAAGAACATAGAAGCAATGATGTTTAACTTTCTTCTGAAAATCCTATCAAGTCCTATAATTAATACAATACTTTCTGTTTGAAATTAACAAAGGGGAATGGAATATAATTCGAATGTATTAGATTAACTTGACAATTGTTGAGTTATAGTCTTAAATCGCGTGTAAATTAACTAAATTATTTTTATGATGGAGAAATTTAAATGTAAATTTAGTGGATTTACCTTTTGCTTGAAGGTTCAAAGCTTGATTTTATGTGAATTTATCAAGTCATTGGAAGATTTGGATTTATAGAGGTGCGGATATACTTTTACGATATTAGGTGTAATTTGGTGATTGAAATTAAGTTGCATTTATTTAAAAAAGAATAACAACGGATGTTATAATTGAAGAAAATGAGGAATTACAAAGGTGACAAAGATGGAAGCAAGAGGGAGATGAGCATAAGGCGATTGCATGTAATTAGAAAAGATCCATGAAATATTAAGTGAAAGACAGAAATAGCTAAATAGGTAGAAATTTGTACATGAAAGAACTATAAAAAGAAAAATATCAAATACTACATAAAAATATAATTGTAATAAGTATGTGAAACATGATGCTTGGAGAGAAAATAAATAAAAGGGTGAATTGGAAACCAAGAGTTACAAGTCACTTTCCATAATGTATAATAGATAGATGCAAATTAATTCAATCATGTGTCATCTTAATAATTATTAGCCTTTTTTTGGGATAACTCCACAAATAGATGGAAATGTAGTAAATAAATGGAAAATATAAGAAATCAGTGTGTGCATGTGTGCGTATCTGATTTTATGTATAAAACAACATTTACATATATGCATGTGATATAGACAAACTTCCATACAATTATAGATAAGTTTATATAAATATATAAATAGTAATCAAAATAATTAAAAAAATAAATTTCAAATTTATTTCTTTGACTAAGTGGATGAAAAAACTCATGATTCAAAAACAATATCAAAGACATCGGTTTTAGATTCGCATCAATACACATAGTTGATTATATCCAAAATAAATTATCAAACATACACATGCATAAATCATTCAATATTGCATAAAATACATTCAAAAGAGATGATTCACAAATACATGATATCAAAACAAATATATCAATTTTTATTGCTATTTTTCCTTTTGAATTTTATTTATAAACAATACATGCAACAAAACAAATTTCAGTAACATATAATGGAATCTTAATATATGTTATATACATCAATATGGGTCATGTGTGAACATGTATAAGTTTATTAAATAAATGTAGATTTACCTTTGTCGATCCAGCCCTTCGTGACACCATTTGTAAATCAACTCTTAGATTCCATGAATCACCACCTGTCGGCTAAACTGCTTTTATTTTATTTTATTTTTGATGTTATTTAGGGTGAAAATAGTTTTCATCCATGGGAGAAAAGGAAGAAAAATGGAAGCCATGAAAGAAGACGAAGGAATGAATTAATGAGGAAGATTTGCTTTATGGAGGGAATGAAAACATTTCACATTATCTCTTTTAAAACCTTCCTCTTTAATTCCCCTGTTAAATCTTTTTATTTCGCTTTTGAACCAAGCAATATATCAATGAAATCAGAAATGCTAAATACTCGTGAAATGAATTCGAAGTCTAGAATGCGAGTCTGAAATCAATATTCATATGAAGTCCCAGGAATCGATGTTGATCCTTAATCACTATAGACATGTGCTTAGCCGTCTTCCAAACAAATCAAGTAGCGATAATTAAAGGATGGAATCACAAATCCACGGAACAGCTTGGTGCCGATGATGGATGATGGATGATGGATGATGAATGAGTCAACATAGCTTGGTTAAAGCATATAAGACAAAGCAAAGCTAAAGCATGCTAGAAAATAGTCATATAACCCGATATCGAGTTATGCACAACTCGGTACCGAGTTATCTTTATTCACAGTTTGGCCACGACCTCCTACCTGAAGCTTCACGCCAAATACGGGGGACATATGGAACATTTTTTAGCGATTTTAATGATAGTTTTCATCGATAAATAGGAGGAGGGGTGATAAGTAAAGAGGATCTTCGAATCTCTTCCCTTACTTTCTTTATCATCTAATTTTACCCCACACTCTGTTGAATCGTAGCCCGAGTTATAAGCTATAGATTTATAAGATCATACTTGTAAAAGATAGAAATAACTAGTAACAAAGTTAATAATGGACGTAGTCTATTGATTTTGGATGAACTACTATAAATCGTGTATGTTCTCGTTCCTTTTACTCCCTTTATTTTCTTAATTTTCACTTATTAATCAATCAGGTGTATGTCCTACTTTTGGTGCGAACATTTTGATGCTTTCACTGGTAGCATTTCAGGATACTTATTTGCAGATATATTTTAGAAATTTGGATTGGACATATCCATAAGCTAGATCAAAAAAATTTGTTGTCAGAAGATCCTTAGTTGCTTAGATTTGAAGGAAGTCTATCGTTGGATCTAGATGATAAATGGCATCTAGGAAGGATAAGGAAAAGTCAACCACCTCAAGACCCATTAGTGAAGTTGAGAATGAAGACTCTCAACACGGAGAAGAAATGAACCGAGCCACTGCTGCTGAAATCTCGAGTATACTAGAGCTAGTGATGAGGGTAGAGTTAAATCGGATGATATCAGAAATGAAAAAAAGGATGTTAGGAAGGCAAAATGCTATCTTGATAGAGATGGAGAGAAGTATTGCTAGTTGACTCAACTACCCTAAAAGGTAAAAGAAGAGCCATAGAGAGTCATCATATTTTTACTTGAAAGAAGAAATTTCTTCTTCTTCAAACAAGAATAAGAGGGATGGAAAGCAGAAGATGAAATGGGAGAACCCAGGACACATAAAATAGGAGTTGGAAAAGACCCGATTCAAAAATTACAACTCTACCGAACCATCACGACACGGTACCGAGTTATCAAGGAAAGTTGTACTAGTGATTCTAAAGGTGATCTTTACGAGTAAGTTGATGCTGGTGCCGAGCAAATTGCTAGTGGTGAGAATGGTGGTTTTTAGGCAAATGTCACTGATCTATTAAGGAAAGAACATGCACAATGAGGGACTAGATGAATGGATCTCCCAAAGAATGGGAGTCTAGACATTATGGAACTAACAAGAAGTGTTTGCAGAGTCAAACTCTTAGGGTTGTCTCTGATGATCGTCATCCAATCGATTAGACCAGTCCAGAATATATAGCTGACGTGGTGAGAAGGACGCTGAATGAGAGTCGGCAGAGAAGTAATGAAAATTGGTGTTCATCACCAAGAAGGACCCATTCATTGATAATATCGTACAAGAAAGTAATCCCAAGCATTTGTTATGCCAACAATGTCGTCTTACAATGGAATGACAGAACTGAGATAACACGTTTTGAAATACGAGTGGCATATGGATGGTGCTAGAGCTACTGCCGTAGTAAGAGGTAATGTTTTCCTGTATTCCTTCAGTGGGTTTCCATAATGTGGTTCACTCGGCTCATGTAGAGGTCCATATCATCATTTGACCAATCAGTAAGAAAGCTCATGGAAAAATTCAAGCTCCATATGGCTAAACCGAAGGATGTGACGTCCTTGGCGAACATCTATTAGAGTTTTAGACAAAAACTTAAGGATTTTCTACAACGATTAAATACTGTTGTAACTGAGGTTAGTAACCCAAAAGAAAATATTGTTTTAGTAGCTTTGATCCGGGCCATTCATCTTGACATAGAATTTGGTAGATAGATAAAAAGGATGTAGCCGTCTACCTTGGAAGAGTTTTACCATAAAGCTTTCCGGTTTCTGGGCTTAGAAGAGGCAAACTTAGCCGTTTGACTTGTTGGTTGTAGAATGTCAAATAATGTAGTGCAAAGCGGTGTTGATATTAAACAAACCCGTGAGAGCGCTAGGAATGCTGTTGTAAATGTGGAAACAATTACTCAAAAAGAAGGAATCAAGGTGCTAGTGGGAAGAAGCTAGACATTAAGAAACACCCATGATATATAAGGCCTAAAGATTACAACCCATTAAATGAATCTATTAAAAATATTTACCTTGTTACACAAGGAACAAAGAATTATAAGAAGATGCCTCGAAGGTATTCAAATGAACAAGCACGAGCTTAGGAAATTATTGTCACTTTCACGAGATACATGGGCATAATACCAATTAGTATCGTCATCTGATGGATGTAATTGAGGACCTAATTAGGAAAAAGAAACTACAATAGTATGTGAGAGACCAGTAGGCTGGTGGGTAGATGGATAGTAGAACCCAAGGGCAAATGGCCTAACAAAATTAGATATGGCCTAGTGGTGATGGATCCAGGCAACCTGAAAAGAGAATTGTGATTAACACTATTACCGGAGGACTTCATCAAGCTAAGAAGAGTTGGAAGGAGATAAAGAGGTACGGTAGTTCTTTGAAGCATATAGTTCATGAGATTGGTTTCGTTGAAGAAGATGGAACTCTGGCGAAATAATGAAACACGATGTATGACGATATCGTGTTCTAAAGTAGGGATGCTGATGGTGTAGAAGCACCAATGCTTGACCCTATGGTGATTATGGATGTTGTTGGGCCCGATGATTTTGCACATAGTCCTAATTGACCGTGGGATCTTGCTTAATATCTTTTTAAGAAAACATTGGACCAGATGAGGATTAGTACTCAGCTTACAATGCTTTTTGAGCCAACTGACCCTTGCCAATTTCAACGTGGCCTTGGCTCCATGGTGTGTAATGACGAAATTTCCCATCGAGAATGGGGTAGGAGCTATCCAGGGAGATCATAGTACATGTCGTGAGTGCTATGTTATGGATCGTAAAGAGGCGAAGTGACGTGAAAAAAGTAATGGAATTAAGAAGGCTCTTTGCATGAAAACCATTTACGTATAGCATACACAGGCTAAGCTCTGGCTCGAGCGCTATAGTAAATTTCAAAAAATTTATAGACCGGTGGAAAGAACCAGAGGATGCAAGGGTGGCATCCATGGAGCCAACGATTAAAATACTGATCGATGAGGAGACCCCACTTGGCTCTTAAAAATCGAGTCTCGACTTGGCATGAAGATGAAAAAGGAGTAGGTAGGGTTATTCTAGGCGAAGCTAGATGTGTTTGCCTAGACACATTCTTATATGTGAGGAATATAGCTGGAGATATTTTTCCATATATTGAATGTGGACCCACGATACCTTCCTTTGAAGTAGAAGAGTTGCAGCTTAGTTGTGGAGTGATCTGTTGGGTTGAATAAAGAGGTGGAGAAGATGAAGGAGAATTGTTTTTTCCACGAAGCTATATACCCTAAATGGGTATCGAATCCCATGTTGGTTAAGAAGCCTAACGAAAAGTGGTAGACATGCATCGATTATTCAAATTTGGATAAGGCATGCCCAAAGGACAGCTTTTTGCAGCCTAGAATTGACCAGCACGTTGATGGAACCGCTTGACATGAGCTATCATCCTTTACGAATTTGTCTCTGGCTACGATCAACTAGCAATGCATCTTCCAGATCAAGACACACTGGTTTCATCATTGATTTGGGACTGTATTATTATCAAGTAATGTCGTTTCGTTTGAAGAATGCTTGAGCTACTTACCAACGGTTGGTAAAATCGATGTTTAAGAATCAGATCGGGCAGACGATGGAGGTCCAGGTGGACGATATGCTAGTGAAATCACAATGTTTGATGAACCACATGCGCGACCTCTCAAAGATATTTGATGTGCTTCGAAAGTACGGGATAAAGTTAACATACTGAAAGCTCTTTTGGAGTTGCATCTAAAAAGTTTTTGGGTTTTATAGCAAACTCAAGTAAACTCAAGGGTCATCGAAGGTAATCCAGAGCCGATAAAAGCATTCAAAGATGTTACTATGGCATATATAGAGCTTAAACAAAAAGGTCGTCGCACTATGTCAATGTATTTCAAAGGCGATAGATAAATGTGCATTGTCTTTTGATGCCCTCACAAAAGAAAAAGGGAAGTTTTTCTCAATGGAGGAATGCCAGAAAGCTTTCGAGGACTGACTTAATAACATGGAGAGACCTCAGTTTCGTCAAAGCCTTTGGGAGGGAAGGACCTAGTTGTTTAATTAGCAGGGTCTGCTTAAGAACTAAGTGCAACTTTGTTAAGTGAGGAATCCAGAATTCAAAGGCCCATATATTATATCAGCAAGTGGTTCACTAAAGCAAAGAAGAATTATCCAAAGTTAGAGAACCTAGCATATTGCTTATTGATCGCTTAAAGGAAGTAGTGGTAATACATCTAGCCTCACCCGATAAAAGTTCCGACTGATGATCCATTAAGGCAAGTGCTACAACGACCTGAGATTTCGAGAAGATTATTTATGTTGAATATCAGTTCAAGCCAATATGATATAACCTACCATCCTAGGGTGGCGATACAAGCATTGGCATTGGATGATTTCATCGCTATGTTCACCATCCCGGATGAAGAAGTGAAGGGAGAAGTGGTCTAGCTTGCTCAGTGGATATTATATACAGATGGAACATTTAACAAACATAGTTCTAGGCATGAGTAATATTGATAACCCTAGAGGAACAAACAATATGCTAAACCTTGAAGCATAAGTTCCCACCAATGAATAATAAGGCTGAATATGAGGCATTGATCGCGAGACTCAGGATAGAAAAAGAATTGGGAGTCAAGATGTTGCATATTATTATCCGGCTTTTTGATCAAGCATTAAATGGACTAACTTGATGAGTAAAATTTGCAAGCTATCAAGCTCGGAAGCTCGAAGAGATAGCTTCGAAGTCCAGAAACCAAGTGCAAACATAGCCAAGGGGAAAAGATTAAACACCAATAAGAATCGAGGACCAAGAATCTACCAAAATGGTGGATTGGTACTGGTCCAACCTCTTGGATTGGTACCGATCCATGAACCTTTGGCAAAGCCTACCCCTACTCATAATACTCATAATTCATGATGTCAGGAGCCTACTTCAGTTCCCATCTGTAACGACCCACTATTTTGTACCATTCGAATTCGACAAAACTTAAAAATTGTCGAGCTGGAATAGTTCAAAACAATAGGTTGTAAATATAGCTAAGGAACAAATGAAACCAAATACACAGAATCACAGACACAGATATCAGAATCTCACAGCGGAACATAAAATAACACAGTGGTTCATGAATCCACTGAAAACTTTTACCAAATAGAAATACGTTGTTCATAAACTTCAATACAACTTTAAGCCATAAGCAAATATAAAGTCTTCAAATGTCTTGAATTACAAAATAGATAAAGCTGAAAAAGCTTCCAATTAGCAAGAGAGATCTATGAGTGGTCCTAGCTCCGGAAAGAAAGCTGAAGCTGCAACTCAGGCTGACCCGAGCGTACAATAAAACAAAACACTCGAGTCAGGACATACATACTTATATAATGTAAGCTAAATCAAGTGTACTGTAATAAAGAGCAAGTAACTTAAAGGATGCTTGGGATCGCCCATCCTCTAAGGATCCGTTAAACTATTTACTATGTAGTATATTGCGCTATTATAATAGTGTCTATAGTAAAGTAAACATACTTTTAAATAGCGTTAAGGAGTGACCCAATATTCCCCTTAACACAAATAATGCCAATAGTCTATACAGTACCGTAATACCTCCTGATCGGGAGGCTACCAGAGGATACTCCATAGGTACGACACAAATAGAAACTCGTAGGAGGCTCGCTAGGGTAGGTGACACGGCACAACTAGGCAATGCCAGGGTAGATATACCAATTGCTATCCGGACCGGTGGAAACGCGTAGCCGCAGTTACCGCCCACCTCGAACAACACTCCCAAATCAAAGGTGCGCACCAAACAATCACAAGAGTAATAGAATGGCATACGAAGAAGTGCGTTCGATCAGAGGAGCTACCTCATTAATCCGAGAATCGCTCCTGTTTTAGCCACCTTATGCCAACTCACGGGAGTCGGGTCCACGTATATACCTTTCAAGAAACCGTCACCACCAACCTACTTCATTCTGGAATCTCCACCGCGTACACGGTTAGTCAAAGTGGTTTTCGGTATTGACAGAGAGTATGCCCATATGCGATCCCGGTCTCTTTGCCAACCAAACGTTATTATAACCCGTGGTTATAGTTTGAAAAATGGTATTTTTATATTTTTCAAATCAATATATATATTTCAAATACCTTTAATTTCAAATCCTTGATTTAAAACATTTCCTTTGAAGATATACCATTTCAATTTATTCAATTAAATCTGGAATTTATTTCTTTTATCAAAAGAATAGAAATCAATTTTCTTCTTTTAAATCTTTCCAAACTCAATTTCTTACTTTATTAGCAATTTCATATTTAAATTCCAAATCTTAACGTATTCCCAAAATAGAGATGAAATTTTAAATAAATAAATTTTAAATCAATTTCACTTCTACAGCATCTAGGAAATGCTATCTAAAGTATGGGTTTAAAATAGTCAAGTTTCAAAAGACAGCAATTAAATGCTGTAGTAGACTTTTAGCTAAACATCAAATTTCAAATATAACTTATTATTTATTATTTCTGTATTGAAATCTTTACCTTTCCAAAAATATAGAATTTCTAAACAAGTTATATTCCAAAATTTTAACTCAACATTTATTTATTTAACCCCTTTTAAATCATTGTAAATCTCATAAAAATCCTTTATATAATTTAAATTAGAATATCATCAAATTTCTAAATTTAAATAATTTAAAATAATTTCAGAAAATAATATATAAACCACGGGCCTGTATAAGATTTTCTAGCCTAGGTCAAGTGAAACGGATTTATATCATTTCAATCCGATATTTACACAACTCCGGGTTCTATCATTTCGAACCCGCAATCCCAAGACAATTTACAGCAGTTAACAGAACAAGTGAACAATAATAATCAATTAGGCCTATCATTTCAGCCCATACCATCTATAATAACAGGGAACTTGCAGTGGTGATTTAAGCAGTAAATAAACAATAACATAACTGCAGAAATAATATAACAGATAATACTGATGAGGTGTCAATTTAAATGGGGTCCATCATTCTATATTACATTACAGACAGATAATAGTGAAATACAATTTTACACATACACTTGCAATAATTTACCAAATATAAATACGTATGTCTGGTGAGAAATACTCACCTGAATTTTTGCAGAAAATTTTGAATTTCAAAAATGACAGTTCACCGGTACAGACCGACAGAGGGTAACGATAAAGATTCTCGGACGTCGCCTAGATTCAAATCTAGAAAAATTCAAATATTGAAATGCGACTTAAGAATTTATGGTCAAGGAAAAATAAGAATAGAACAAGAATATGTTTGCTTTGCTCGACCACTTCACCGTGTAACGTGACCAAAACATACCCAAAATTGTGAACCGTGCTAAAATTTTACGACCAAAATTTTTCCTAAACAACTACGGCAAAAGTTGAACACGAATACACGTGCACCAAATTTTCTTCATGAACGTGATAAGGATATATGCACGTACGTGCACCACTCTATATTCATGCACACGACCAAAATTTTGTGCAGCCTTCCCTTCCCATCTTTTCAGTTTTCTTTTTCTTTTCTTCTATTTTTTTCTTTTTTTCTTTTTTTTTTTTTCAAAGCTTCGCACTTATTCAATTTCAAGTACCTCCCAACTCCTCTGTAACAGGTATCCACTAAACTCATTTACCCGAGCCAAAACCCACCTACTTCGAGTCTTCCCCACGTCTCAAGCTCACATGCTTCGAGCCAATACTGAAATTTCTTCGAAAAAATGCAAAGAAACTTCCAGCCATCTCTTTTTCAAAAATTATTGGAAACACAAATCTCACACTCACTGACCCCTATTTCCTAGTAGCATCAACATTTCACTTCAGTTATGCATCAATACTCCTGTCCAGATCTTCAATCTCAGAAAAGAAAAAAAATAAAATAAAATAAAGAACATGACTCCTCTCCCCTACAAACAGACAACCCCTTTCTTATATAAAGGCAACTGAAAGACTCCCCTAAACCCAACATAAATGTATGCAGACTACTCAACACAAATGCAAGTTAACTCCCTTAAAGAATATAATATATATAATATAATATAAAAAAAATGTAATTTTTTTTTTCCACTACTAACTAAATCAAATCCTGGAAAATCTTAAACAAATCAACCAAAGTCCTTCCCATACATTAAATATCATATCCAGGTTCTTGGCTAAAACTCACTAGCCTACAACTACAAAATGCATGCAAAACTCAACCTATATCTACACTCATCTTTATATCAGTGTTACTTCACCCCACATCCCTCAACATGAAAAAGGCCTACTGATCACTATATGCAGTTTGAAAATCAACAGGTTCAATACAAGGCTATTTCTTATATTGTCACTGAATCTAAACTTCCTAAATGCAACTTATCACTATTGTATAAAATTTCAACCATTCCTCATAACACTCAGTTTCTCCCACCAATCTACTGCTTCACCCTCTGATATGCACAAGACTAGCCTATATCTCAGCATAGGGATGAATGTACAGACATCTTATGCATGGCATAACAATGGAAATGGCCGAGCAAGGCACAGGTAGGACAAAATTTCGAGAAAGAGAAAAGGAGAAAAAATATCTGAACCGAAAGAAAAGAACAATACTATAACTATTTACCTGATAGATTCACGAGAAGGAGCAGAGAATTGGATCGATGCAGAGAACAAATGGGTAGAGGGGAATGAGTTTATAGGCAGATGAGAAAAATAACGTGTCAGTTTCTATTGATATAAATGCTATTGATATGGACGAGAATTCTTCCCATCAGTTACAAAAGAATATTGCAAGCATTGATCTTCTGGCATGATTAATGGAAGGCAGGCATAAAGAGAAGGCCGAGAGGATTTTATTTTTTTTGAAAACTTGTTGATGTTTATAAACTAGATTTTATTTCCTGCGTGAGTTACGTACTTGATTCAAGGATTTGAATTGATATATAACTGATGAGAACAGAGGCTAAAGGAAGAGAAATGGTGTGTATGGTTTCAAGCTTTAATTGCATGCATTTAAGTAAAAAGGAAATCATCAGAGAGAATAAGGTTTTTAATGTTACCCTATAATTAAGTTTGTGTGATGAAGGCAGGGTTAATACACACATTCTTATAAATTAAAACTTGCGTGATTATAGGTTGATAATTGATGAGATAGAGGCAGAGGAAAGGAATTTATGTGCATGTTGATTTCTTTAAAGTGACAGTTAGGTTTCACACGTCTAGCTTAAATTTTGTACGTTACTACTTGTTGAATTTATTTCAGTTTTATGTATTTTGATTTGATATTTTTCTAGTTTGATATCAAAATGAAAAGGCAAATTTATGTAGGCAGTTGAAATGGAAACGTATACAATATGTGTAAAGTCAAATTGTCAATTAAAACAAGGTAACATTTGCTTTTTAAAACACTGACTGATATTTTTCTTCAAAAATATATGAAAATATGATTTTTACACTACGTTAAACAGACGCAAACTAAAACATCAAAAATTTGTGTGAAAATATCGTTTTGAAAACACACGTTTTATTACGTCACTTATACCCTATAATTGACGCGTCTTCCAAACGCGAAATTTAACAGTTCAAAAATAGCTTAAAATTTTACAGTTATTATTTAATTTTATTGGCATACAAAATTTTATAAAATATATCTCCAAATCAAATATTTAACCATATTGTTAAACCTAATCTATAAGAATATTATTTCAAATTTGAATAATTAAAATAAAATAAATTGTTAAAACTAGGGTTGTTACACAAGCTATTAAATAAAGATGTACATAAGAAATATTTAATAGATAAAATAAGATCTAGAAAAATAAAGAAATAAATGTCAAGAGATAGACATAGGAAAATAATAAAGAGGCTAGGCAAATAAAAAGTAAGAATTAAGGAGAGAGAAAACTTATATATAATTTATTTTTAAACGCAAATGAAAATGAGAAGTGGGAAATAAATCTTTTTATTTGAATGGCGAAAAGAAATACACAGTTATAAATGAGGTGGATAAAATATTTCTCACGGTCAGGTATGTTAAGATTTCAAGCTTGCCCAATTGATTGATAAAAGCAGGGAGTTTCTTACGTAAATGTTGGCAAGCATTAAATGTTGATTGAACCAAAGAACGGCAAGAAATTTGATTGAATGTTTCATAGATGCATGCTTTATTTCCAGACATACAAAACTTTTGATTTCAACATTTGTTACCAATAAACAGTTGCGTGATTTTAGGAATAACGGTAAACAAATAAATTGGCTTTGAACTGAACATGCAACAAGTATTAAATCTCTTTGGACATTTCAAAGCATGCGTTGATATCCCTTCCAGCTTCTTTATATGTGTGATTGAAGATTTAGGCAGATAAGGTTTCGTGATCAGAGGAATGGCAAAATATGAACCGTTCCAATTATATGAGAATTGATATATATATATATTTTTTTAGTTTGATTAATTAAATGACGGCAAGAATTTTTCAAAGCTTTTGGAAATGGAAACGTATATACACCTTTTATTTAAAACCAAAACTGTCAGTTACAACCAAAAGTAACGTTCGTCTTAAAAATCACTAACTGATGTTTTAATCCATAAAGGTGTTTATATATGATTTTAAAAGTACGTCAAACTGACGTAATACAAAACATCAAAAATATATATATAAAATAACGTTTTAAATTTTATACGTTTTATTACATTACTTACCATAAATTTTACGCGTCCTTTTAAACGGATATTTAACAGTTTATAACTACACTAAATTCTTCAAAATTAATACTTAACTAAAATTCAAATTGGTTTACATTCTTCATATCTTATATATATATACGGTACTTATTCCCTAAATTTACGCGCCCTTTTTAACGCGTAATTACCCAGTTCATTTATATACAAAAAAAATTAGAAATTCTGACCATGCCGAGACTCGAACTCGTGACCTGTCGTGAATAGCCCAGATGTCTTAACCACCTAAGCTATAAATGTTTTCTTAATTAAAACTTGATTTTTCCAGAGATCTTATTAGTTAATCCTAAAATTTATTTTTCACTTTAAATAAACCCCAAGGTTTTTTTTTTAAAAATACAAGTGAAAAATACTTGTAAAAAAAAATTGGGCTATTACACCATCCCATCGATCCAATGCAATTCTCTATCGATTTCCACAAGAACCTGAAATCAGCAACTCCATTCTTTCACTGATCCATCATTTGGACTCAGGAACAAGCTAATAATAATGCATACATGTTTGGAATCATGAAGCTAACCATGAATCTAGCTAGGACTAAGCATTCAAAAAAGTCCATATGACCATTTTATGGATCGGTACCGATCCAAGACCATGGATCGTACCGGTCCATAATTTTAATAAAGTGCGCACCACTTTTTATGAAGAATACGTCTTGGGCATGGAGAATGAGGTGAATATCAAGTGGGCAATTTTTCAAGAAATCTACAGCTATAAATAAGAGGGCAGGGGCTCATTTTTAAGTATCTTTTCCGCTCTCTTATTCTCTTACTCTAATTTCTTATAATCACTCATGGACTTATACCGATCCGTAAGGAAAAAAAGTGTAAATAGTAGTATAAACCATCAATAAAGTTAAGTGGACACAGGTCAAGATTTGACAAACCTCTATAAAATGCTATATGTTCTTTTCTTCCTCTTTTAATTTACTTTTCTTCACTTTTTATTCCCTACTCAATTACTGGGTGTTTGTGCCATTTTTGATTCAAACGCGTATAATCAGCAACTCCCAAATGGTGGTCTGTCTAGTGAAGAAGGAATTTTAGGCCGAGGGAGCAAGACTTTCCGTTTACCTAATATAGGTTGTGGAACTACTAAATGATACTAAATATTACCCTATAACACACATACCCAAAGACGAGAATATGAAAGTTGATTAACTGGCCAAATAAACCAGCTTAGGGATGCAGAACTTATGGGACTTGTTTGAATAAAGGTTTTATCAGTTCCAAGCATCAACCGGATTGATCTCGATTGGACCTCGGAGGTCGAGATGGAGAGTCATGGACGACTCTAATTATAGAATATTTATTTGTAGGGTACTTCCCTGAAAGAAGAAATGAATGAAGAAAACTCCTATGCAAAGTATGTAATGTCCCCCACTTGAAACCCAAAGAATAATGTTGTTGATGTTGTAATCATCAATAGAATTATCTCCTAGCGAGTAAAGCGTGTTAAGTTTATTATGAGTACACAGCTAAATAAATAGAGCAAACTAATAAAATTTCATTACACAGTAGTCTCTTTTAATATTCATTAAAATATTTCTATCAATATTACCCAAATGTCGTGCCTATATGAGGATCAAATATAATAGTAAGTAACATAAACTAAGAGTCGGATCCAAATATAAGGATGCGTCCCGCACTCCATTATGCTATGAAAATAAAATAATTTTTCCGAAAGAGCCTCATGCTCTATCTTCAGTCCACATACCGCGGCCTTTATTCTAAACCTGCCTAAATCCATAAGCTTAGCCTACTCAAATGAGTACCCATGAGTTTATGGGTAAAACAATAATAAAAACATGGGTCGGATATAAAGTTTGGTGTGAATAATATTATCCCTAAAGAGAAACATATAGTGAAACCAACTTATACCGCATAGGTTAAGTTTTCCCCTTGTTATTTGACCCTCATGAGGAAAACCTTAAACTTCTGACACGGTTATTTCTTAGTTACATCCTCATTTAATGCTTCCTTAAGCAGATTTTCTTTACTATTGCGCACCCTGAGCCGATCTCTCCGAGTGTTAGTTTAGATTTTTTATAAATTGGTATATAAATACTACACTCCTTACGCAGGTCTCCCATATTCCTTAAAGTATGCTTTAAAGTATTTTTAATACAGTGCTCCGTATAGTAACATATTTCATTCCTCTTTAGAATTTCGTTCCTTTTTGGAATTTAGTTCTATGCCCCGCACGGTTTATTATTCCATTTCATTTTATAATTTTTTCCCTTTTGGAATTTCATACTACGCCCCGCACAGTTTCACCTTCCCAAGATGAATCCCCTCTTATTATTCTCTTTAAATATTATACTATGTCTTTAATAGTTAAACACTTTATTTCACCTTCCCAAGCTGAAGTCTACGTCCCGCACAGGTGAATGCCTACCTTCCCAAGGTATACTTCTATTTTTTTTATTGGAACCACCCCATAGTCCCCGAAAGTTGAATGTCACTCTTCACCTTCCTAAGGTTTGCATTCGAGTGAGCGTCCCAACCCGACGTCGGTAGCTCTTCAGATTCTATCCTTTCGTTTTAACATAGGATCCCTTCCCTATTCTGACTTGGTCTCTCTCCCAGTCCCATTAATTTATCCTTTATTTCTAATTCTCAATACTGCGCAGAACTCTCTATTCCCACACAGAATGTTCTATACGTACCCTAACAGCCCTAACAACCCCGATATTTCCTTTGCACGTATCATTATCCCATTGCATCTTGTTTCAGTTTCTGTAATTTCAGTATTCTTTACAACAAATAATTTGGATCTTGTCTCTATTTTTCCTAACCCCTATTAATATAAATTTTTTATCTCACTATGCATCATTCCCCCGTAGTACCCAAAATCCCTAGTGCAGCGGTTACTTGTTTAACCCTATATTTCTCATGGAAAATTCAAATAAAACTCTCTGAAATTCCCAAGCCTTTGTCCTCCTACAGTTTACATATATTTAGCCTTTTTAATAATATTTCACTTGCTATTTCCAGGGTAAGTAGCTTCAATAATTCATATAAAATTATATAAGTCTAGGAAATTCTTTTAATTGAAAACCTATTTCTAAAATCATGATTTGAACATTATATAAAATTTCCATTCAATTTCAAAATCAATAAAGTTCGAAAAACACATGTAAACATCCCATGTTCACTTATCCTTTCCCCAAACATTCATTAGACCTTTAGATCTTTACATGAAAACCCGTATGAACCCCATCATATATAAAAACATATGGATCTAAACCAAACCCATACACAAGGAAATCGGTTTAGGGAGGTTAAGCATTACTTATCTAGATCTTTTAGATGTATAGATTTAGTCCTTCTTAGCCTCTTCTAGCTTGCACTTTTGTATCTTTTTCCTATTTGCTTTCTTATGCTTTCACCATTAAAGAGTTTCTCTAGCCTTTTATTTTAGTTTGAGTATAACGAAATGAATGAATATAATGAGAAACATATATTAACCATAAAAATTTAGGTCAGGGCCCTATACCCGCTTCTATTGATTCTTACCCTTTTACCCTTTTTTATTTACCAACCACTATCCCCTTAATAAACTTATGTAATTAATTATTAATTTTAAGGCTGTTACAGTCTCCCCTGCTTAAAGGAATTTCACCCTGAAATTCAGTTAAGGTTAACTAAAGACTAGTCCTCTCTTTTATGCTCAACCTAAGCATTCTCATGAATTCCCCATCCACGGATATATAAAACGTACTAGTTTGACCTACTAATATGGAAAACAACCATAACATCTTATATATAAATGGTTTATCTCGGTATAACTCAATACATAACATATATGCTAATCTACGGAAAATAACTCTGGATAGGTCCTCATAACCTTATCGTCTGTTTCCCATGTGTAGTCCCCCAGTCTATGCTCCACCAAGCATATAAAAGCTTCACTGCCTTATTCCAAAGCTGCTTCTCATCCCGATCCACTATCTGGACAAGTCTACGCTTATAAGTCATGTTTGGCTTAATAACTAGGTTTCTACTGCCTTCCGATCAAGCATTGCTCCTGGATCCCTAATGCATTTCGACAAGCATGATATGTGAAATACATTATGAATCCAAGTAAAAGCACTAGGCATATCCACCTTATACGCCACTTTCCTAATCCTTCCTTTGATTAAAAATAGTCCTACATATCTAGGTGCTAACTTCCTATCTTTCTCGAAAAGCATCATACCTTTCATTACAGAAACCTTTATGAACACGTGATCAACTAATGCAAACTCTAATTCCTTTCTCCTTGTGTTGGCATAACTCTCATTCCTAGACTGTGTTGCTCTCATCCTAGCTCAGATTAGCTCTACTTTCTCGATAGTATCCTTTACCACATCTGGTCTTAACATAACCCTTTCTCTTGCTTCCAACCAACATGCATGCAACTTACACGGCCTTCTATATAACGCCTCAAATGGAGCCATCTCGATACTGCTTTGATAGCTATTATTATATGAGAACTATACCAGATGTAGATAATTTTTCCAAGATCCACCAAGTCTAAAATACATGCTCTCGGCAAATCTTCTTGGACCTTATTGACCTCTCAGTCTTCCTATTTGTATGCAGATGGTACGCAGTACTCATGCGCATTTCCGTACCTAATACCTTCTACAGACTTCTCCAAAATTCACTAGTGAACAACAAATCACGGTCACTAATAATAGTGCTTGGCAGCTAGTGTAGTCTCACTATAATCTTTACATGTATTTCTGCTAACTTTGGCTCAGTTATCTTAGCTTTCACTGAAATGAAATGGGCACACTTAGTTAGTCTGTCAATTATGACCCAAATGCCTTCATTCCCTTCCCTTATTATTGGCCACCCATCTATAAAATCCATAAATACAAAATCTGATTTCCACACTAGAACCTCTAAAGGCTACAGGAGCCCACTCGGCTTCTGATATTTATCCTTCACTTGCTAGTAGGTAATACATATTCTTACATACTCTCCTATGTCTTTCTTTGTTCCTTCCTAGAAGAAACTCTTCTTTATATCTCTGTACATCTTCATACCTCTAGGGTGTATAGTATATTTTGAACGATGGCATTCGTCCAATACTTCCCCTCACGGCTCCCTAATACTTGGAACATAAAACCTTCCATTCTTCCGCAATACTTCTTTCTTATCCACACAGAACCTCTTTAGTTCCACAACCTTGATCCTTAAGTCTAAAATCCGTACCATATATTTAGCTTAAGGCATCATCTACTTTGTTGCCATTCCTTGGGGTATACTATATCCCAAAATCATACGATGCTAGGAACTCTAACCATCTCTACAATATCATGTTCAACTCTTCTAAGAAAACAAATATCTCAAAGATTTATAGTTAGTATGTAACTCAAACCTATTCCCTAAGAGATAATGTCTCCAAATCCTTAATGCGATGACAAATGCAGCCAACTCCAAATCATGTGTTGGACACTTAATTTCATGGGGTCATAACTGCCAAGATATATAAGCAATCATACTGCATCATTCCTTCAGGGATTACTAATACAAGCACGCTCGTCATTTTGTTTTTTAACTCCTGGAATGCCTTCTCACACATTTTTACCCAAAAAATGCTCTCCTTCCCAAGTCAGTTTAGTCATTAGCATCGCTATGCAGGAGAAATTCTTAACGAAACTCTTTTATTAACCATCCAATCCCAGGAAAATTTGCACCTTGGTCGTAGTCTTCGGTCTCTTTCACCCATTTATTGCTTCCACCTTTTCTGAATTTATAGCTATTCCTTCTTCCATAACCACATGGCCTAGGTACTTCATTTCTCTTTTCCATAAGTGATAGTTATAAAATTTCGCCTTCAACTTATGCTGTCTCAACGTCTCTAACAAAAACCTATGGTGAACTGCGTGCTCCTCATCCCTGGAGTGCACTAAAATGTCATCGGTGAACACAAGCACATATCTGTCCATCTTATCTCGAAAGATCCTATTTATCAAGTCTACAAAAAATATAGATGCATTGGTCAGCCCAAACGGCATAACTAACCACTCATACGAATCATATCTAGTTCTAAAGGCAGTCAATGGAATACTCTCCTTTGCAACCCTTATCTGATGAAACCCTCAGCTAAGTCCAACTACGAAAACACCTTTGCCCTACTCAACTAATAAAAGATATCATCTACTTTTGGCAAGCGATATCCATTCTTCACTATCCTTTCATTCAACTTCCAATTTCCTATACACAGTCTCAAAGACCCATCAAACTTCTTCACAAACACTTGCTCTGCTCTCCATGGCTATCAGCTTAGCCTTATGAAGCTCTTCCCTTCTAACCCTACCAATTTCTTCCTCAGCTCCTCCATCTCCCTCGGAGGCATTCTATTAAGAGGTCGACCAAATGGTTCAGTCCCTATTAGTAAGTCAATGTGGAATCCTACTGCTCTCGGGAGTGGCTAACCCCAAAACTGGTTCAAACACATCCTTAAACTCCTCTACCACCTTTACTGATCCCAGCTCCTCTTCTTTTGAAGCTACACATATAAAGCACTCATGCACACTTCTCCCAATTCTTCTAAAACTACATACACTCTACCTCTTTAGTCCTAACGACTTAGAGTGATGATCCTTTTGGCACAATGCACCCTTACACCATGCCTCTCCAACTAATCCATCCCTAAAATAACTTCAAATCCTATGAAGTCAAATACGTAAGGATAATGGGCAAACTTACACCTACCTAACTCGATATCTAGGTTAATACATCTCAATCTGAGAGTGGCATACCCTCTTATCAGATTAGCTACACGTATGGAAGTGATTAAATAAGTAACCCTTAACCAAAGTCTATCAACCAAGTCTTTTGCTATAAATGAATGTATAGCCATAGTATCATACTGTGAACTGAAATACTAGAAATCAAAGCCGTACCTTCTAAAATTTTCCCTTTGCCTTTATCCTGGACAGTTGGTCCTTCTCTTAGTCCCTCCAAGCATGCGCTTCATGCTTTGGACAGCCCTTCTTTAGATGTCCTACTTTGTCACATTTGAAGCACTTCATCTTCCCAGTTTCCTTGGACATAGGGAATTTTGAACCTTTTTGATAGCAGTTAAAGCACACAACCTCTGTGTTAGCAATACACCCATTATCTGCCTCTGCACTCCTTTCTTGCCTTTCGTATATGCAGTAAACTTATTCTTTTGCTCTACCTTAGGTCTTACCTCCACCCTCTTATGCTCCTGGTAGATTCCATCATACCTTTCTACCATGTCAACTACAAATTCAAAAGGAGATGCCAGATGAGCCATCACCTTATGATCAAGACCTCACTTCAAGCCTTTGATAAACTTCTCATTTTTCTTCATTGGGGTGTTGATAATCTCCCTACAGTAGTTGACCAATGCATTGAACCTCTGGATGTACCCCTCTACTATAAGGCTACCCTGCCTCAATTTAATGAACTCCCTCAACAACACACTCTGCTAAGACTTTGATAAGAACTAAGCCCCAAACCTCTCCTTAAACTATTCCTAAGTGATTCCCTTCTCTCGAGTTTCCATAATTACAGTCTCCCACAAATCCAGTGCATCTTCCTATAACTACCTTGATGCCAGTCTCCACTTTTGCGCATTATTCAATCCTAGGTCCCCAAATATACGTTCATAACTTCTCAACTAATTCAACATTTCTACTACAGACTCTTTCCCTATGAAAACCTATCCTTCCAAAATTTTGAAATCTTCGTTCATCTTAGGGAATCTTCCCTCACTACGGCAGCTCTTGGCTATATTGGCTCTGATGCAGCTTCACTCACCATATGAGCCATGGATTCCCTAAACAAGACATTAGTATATATGCCTGCCTCATTTGTTGGCAGTACATCTTCCTCCCCTACTACTCTTGGAATCCTTTCCGCTCTTCTTTTATCCGTCCGTGTTTCCTCGGTCTCTCTCATTGCATTCGTCCCTCCTATTGTGATTCGTCCGCTTCTCAAATCCATTTTTCTTTTTTGTTAAGCAATTCTTTATTAGAATGAAAGATAAGAAGTGAAACCATAATAGAAGAATAGATATATCTCTATATATATACAGCAATATACAAATATGACATATATATATTTATATATTAATGCATCCCTTCCCGGACTGTTTGTTTATGTTTTATTTATTGCTTTTATCTTCTATTGGCTCTGTTTTATTCAAGTGTCCCTAGCCTATTCTTTGATACCAATTGTAACTTCCCCCACTTGAAATCCAAAGATATGTGGCTGATGATGTAGTCATCAATAGAATTATCGCCTGGCAACTAAAGTTAGTTCAATATATTATGAATACATAGCTAAATAAATCGAGCAAAATAATATTCCATTACACTACAGTCTCTTTTTATAATTATATTACCTAAATGTCATGCCCACGCAGAGGTCAAATATAATAGTAAGTAACATAAAATAAGAGTCGGGTCCACAAATGAGGATGCAGACTGCACTGCATCATACTATGGAGACAAAATCTTTGTTAGCTAAAGAGCCTCCTGCTCCATCTTCCGTCCATGTACGGTGGCCATTATTCTAAACCTACCTAAATCCATAAACTCATCCTACTCAAATGAGTACCCATTAATTTTTGGGAAAAACAATAATAAAAACACAGGTCAGATATAAAGTGTGGTGTTAATAATACTATCCCCAAAGACAAACATATAGTGGGACAAACGTATACTATAAAAGTTACATTTTCCCCCTTGTTATTAACTGTAACAACCATAAAATTTATAATTAACTAAATAGGTTAATTAAGGGGAAAATGGAGGTTAATAAAAGTAGTATAAGAATATGAATCAATAGAAGCGGGTATAGAGCCTAGGTCCAATTTATTATGGGATAATATATCTTACTCATTCTATTCAATTCATTTCATTATACTCAAACTAAATAAAAAGCTAGATAAACTCTGTTTGCGTCAAAATTGACCACAAACACCCAATAGTCGTGAAAGCACCCGTTCACAGTCACAAGTCACAAATTACAAATTTGTAGATAACAAAAATGATCAACGCTCAATAGAAATAGCAGAAAACAAGTAAATGACACAGGATTCATAGTGGTTCGGCCATCTTGCCTACGTCCACTTTGAAGTTTTCAATCTTTATTGATACTCTCTTGATGATTACAGTTGGGTACACCAAGTTATAATGGATTATAGCTCTGAAACTTGAATGCAACAGCGATGATAAGGTGTAGAATTGAATCCGGTAGAGTCTTGGCGCTTCAGAATTCCGATCCCCTTTCTTGAATGACCTAGGGCTCTATTTATAGGCGTAGGAGGCTGATATTTCTCCTAAAAGTCCGGTAGAACGCTTCTGGCACGTGAGGGGACCACATGCCTGATTTCTAGAGATCCGGGCCCACTTTGGGATCGATTCGACCCTTGGTTCGAATCGGTCAAGAAAGTGTCCAAACGTGATGAAACTTGACGTGGACATTCTTCGACATGTAGGCAAACTCCTGTGAAAATTTCATGGCATTTAGATCAATGGATTAAGAGACATGATCGATTCAAGATGGTGTTTTTCGGCATGTTGGTTGCTTCGACTCGACCCTGTTCGAATCGATAGGGTCGACTCGATAGCTCCTCGTGGTGTTGCGATGACGTGGAGCGCGTTCTTCGTGTCGATCGACTTATTGCTCCGAGTTAAATGGGTCGACTCCGAGGTTTTAGCCGCGTTTACTTAATGGATTCGAGGTGTTGGATTCGAAGGCACGCTTCCTTCGAATCGATGGAACTGGTACTCGTTCGAATTGATCAAAATAGGCTACTGTGGATCGATTCGAAGTTGTCTCAACATGGGGATTCGAAGACAAGCAGGGAATGGAGTCGGAGCTTCCTCAACTGCATGGATTCGAAGGACTCTTCCTTGATGGACTCGAAGGTGGGAATGCTCCAATGGATTCGAACTTTAGGCATGCGTGGATGGATTCGAAGCATGGCTATCTGGGGGCTTGCTTGATGGAGTCGAAGCAAAGGTACTCCTCATGGATTCGAAGCAATGAGTGTCTGATGGATTCGAACTAGGGCAGGCGCGAGGCTAGTTTGCTCCTGATCGATGTGAATGCGAATGGAGGCGAAGTAATCTGATGGAGTCGAACAACTGGGTTCGAACAGAGGTTGCACCGATGGATTCGGAGTAGGTGGAGTCGAATCCATGGATTCGAACCGAACAAAGGCTATTTTTCTCATACTGAATCCATCATATCTTGAGCATACGAACTCGGATTGACTTGAAACTTGAAATGTTGGTTCTCGTGGATTTACTAGCCATGTACTATCAATTGTAGCCTGATCCGGGCTCGGACGAAATTCATCGATATCCATAGTGAAGTGGAATGGACCAATTTCTGATGTGAATTGTCTCTCGTTTTCGACCAATCCTTTGGTATCGCAGCTTTGCCAAAAAGCGGGATAACATTTGCCCCCCGAAACATGCCTTGCGGCAGGAAGGCGTGTTTTGTAATGCCATGAGCTGGACGTTCATATCCTGTCGATGTCCTGCAAAGGAAGTTATAGTTTTATGTAACCTCAAATAACGACCGTTCGGGATCAAGATATTTGAGATGAAGTGCGACCGTTCATGGTCAAGCGCCTGACTTCACATGACGATCGTTCGGGATCGAGCCATTTGAGGTGAAGTGCGACCGTGCGCGGTCAAGTGGCGGACCTCAAATGACGACCGTTCGCGATCGAGCCATTTGAGGTAAGATGAGTTGTGCCGTTCGGGGCGAGTCGTGCCTGTTTGAGGCGAGTTGTGCCTGTTCGAGGCAAGTTGTGACCGTTCGCGATCGTGTGCCATTCGAGGCGTTTTTGTGACCGTTCGAGGTCGGGTGCCGTTCGTGGCGAGTTGTGACTGTTCGAAGTCGAGTGCCGTTCGTGGCGAGTGGTGACAGTTCGAAGTCGGGTGCTATTCGAGGCGAGAAAGTGTGCCCGGGAGGGCTTGATGTTGTTGATACCAGGCTCACGTTCACGTGGGTCCCTGGATCGTTTGTCAGGGCGGTTTATCGCCATCTCAGAGCATGCCTAAGGACCGTTCGTGACCCCGTACATGTGTAAGTAGCTTAGCCATTTCAGAATTATCAGGATCAAATATCTATTCAACAGATGAATTTTAAAAACAGAAATGTCGAAACAAACCAAGTTCAAATGTCCAAATCAACATGAAACTAAAGTAGAGCAAAGATGTCAAAATGTAAGTTCCCACTACGAAAAAAATCAATGATCATTCAGAGCATGCCTGAAGAACGTTCGCGATCTCGTACATGTGTAAATAATTAATTGTGTTAGTGGAAGCTTGCGACTTGTTCATCATTATTTTAATTAATTGATAACCAAGCGATGTCCTGGTTCAGGGTTGCCCCTAGCTGATGTAGACGGTGGCCGCTCTGGCTCCACCGCTGAAGCTCGCCTCCTCACATATTGAAGGAGCATACCGTTCCTGATATGCCCACCTCGTCCTTCAGATGCCTACAATCATTAGTGTTATGACCATTTAATTCATGAAATACACAAAACTTATCCGATCTCCTTTCGTCAGAAGTTGGATCCCTTCGCATCGGTCTACGATAGGGAACCTGCTCTTTGGTATCCTGATAAATCCGCTCCAAACTCTTAGTCAGCTCGGTGTAAGTAGTGAATCGCGGCTCCCTCCATTGCCGTTTTGACCTGTCATCATAATCCTCAGCCCTTCGTTTTCCTTTATCCTTGTCTGAGTCCTTTTCGAGAGGCTTTTTGTCCTTAAGCACATAAACTTCTATTCCCTCTCCTTCTTCTCTTTCTGCCTTTGCATCCTCTAATCGTAAAAACTTTTCTGCCTCGTTGTAGAATTCCTCTAGATCCATGGGTGGATCTTTAGTCAATGAATTTTTGAATTCTGTGCCGTCAGCTACTCCGGACACAGCTGCCATCACCACCATAGATGGATCTACTCGATCCACTGAAGCTTCTGCTGCATTGAATCGTGCTACATAACTCCTTAAGGTCTCTCCGGCTTTCTGCTTTAGGGTTGCCAAAGTCATCACATTCTTGGGTCTTGTAATGTGAACCCTGAATTGCCTCATAAATCTCTCAATTAATCCATTCCACGTTCCGATGGATCCATTATCCAATTGTCTAAACCACAATGCTGCAATATCCGTCAAGTACAATGGAAAGCACCGGGCCATAACCTCCTCTGATGCCCCCAGCACTTCCATATGCCTCATATACTTCGTTAGATGAACCGTGGGGTCTGTTCTCCCATCATACATGTCCAATGATGGTAGCTTGAACTCCAGTGGGTTCCTAGCTCGTCTAATTGTTGGAGTAAGAGGACTCCTGTTAACATCCTCCAAATCTTTGTTTACCAAAGCGCCTCTCATAGCTCTTCTAACCATCTCCGCCAATTTGTCGTTGTCACCGAGATGCAATCTTCGTTCATTAATTTCAACCTGCCCCCCGAGTCCACGAGGGAATTCTGGGATTTTCCCCCTTGACTGAGAGTTCACTCCTTTACTACTCTCGGGTTGTACCGATGCTCCCCTCTCTCTCTCTCTGGGATTGGGTCAACACTCTCCATGTGTGTGCCCCCTACTCCAGGTGCTACGTCGGATTGTCCTACTCCATTCTGAACTCCGGTTGCTCCTTGATTCTGCGCTCCAAGTTGTCCTATCTGTTGAAATAAACTTTGGATCAACTCCTCTTGTATCTTCATCATTGTCTCCATTTCATCTCTAGTGATGAGGATCGATGCCTGATTCGCTCCTGAAGAAGCCTCTTGACTTCCTTGGTGTTCACTTCTCTCTGGCCTTTGTTTCTTACTTGTTTGTCTTGTCATGGTTCTTAGATCTAAATCTTTAAGCCTTCGAATTCAAATTATCCTGAATCAGCCTTTCTCAGTGAAAGCACCAAAATGTTTGCGTCAAAATTGACCACAAACACCCAATAGTCGTGAAAGCACCCGTTCGTAGTCACAAGTCACAAATTACAAATTTGTAGATAACAAAAATGATCAACGCTCAATAGAAATAGCAGAAAACAAGTAAATGACACGGGATTCATAGTGGTTCGACCATCTTGCCTACGTCCACTTTGAAGTTTTCTATCTTTATTGATACTCTCTGGATGATTACAGTTGGGTACACCAAGTCACAATGGATTATAGCTCTGAAACTTGAATGCAACAGCGATGATAAGGTGTAGAATTGAATCCGGTAGAGTCTTGGCGCTTCAGAATTCCGATCCCCTTTCTTGAATGACCTGGGGCTCTATTTATAGGCGTAGGTGGCTGATATTTCTCCTAAAAGTCCGGTAGACCACTTCTGGCATGTGAGGGGGCCCACACTCTTGAATTCTGGAGATCCGGGCCCACTTTGGGATCGATTCGACCCTTGGTTCGAATCGGTCAAGAAAGTGTCCAAACGTGATGAAACTCGGCGTGGACATTCTTCGACATGTAGGCAAACTCCTGTGAAAATTTCATGGCATTTAGATCAATGGATTAAGAGATATGATCGATTCAAGATGGTGTTTTTCGGCATGTTGGTTGCTTCGACTCGACCCTGTTCGAATCGATAGGGTCGACTCGATAGCTCCTTGTGCTGTTGCGATGACGTGGCGTGCATTCTTCATGTCGATCCACTTATTGCTCCGAGTTGAATAGATTGACTCCGAGGTTTTAGCTGCGTTTACTTAATGGATTCGAGGTGTTGGATTCGAAGGCACGCTTCCTTCGAATCGATGGAACTGGTACTCGTTCGAATCGATCAAAATAGGCTACTGTGGATCGATTCAAAGTTGTCTCAACATGGGGATTCGAAGACAAGCAGGGAATGGAGTCGGAGCTTCCTCAACCGCATGGATTCGAAAGACTCTTCCTTGATGGACTCGAAGGTGGGAATGCTCCAATGGATTCGAACTTTAGGCACGCGTGGATGGATTCGAAGCATGGCTATCTGGGGGCTTGCTTGATGGAGTCGAAGCAAAGGTACTCCTCATGGATTCGAAGCAATGAGTGTCTGATGGATTCGAACTAGGGCAGGCGCGAGGCTAGTTTGCTCCTGATCGATGCGAATGCGAATGGAGGCGAAGCAATCTGATGGAGTCGAACAACTAGGTTCGAACAGAGGTTGCACCGATGGATTCGGAGTAGGTGGAGTCGAATCCATGGATTCGAACCGAACAAGGGCAACTGGGTTGATGAATTACCATGAGCATTGTGGGCCTACCAAGCAACCCATAGGTCCGCGATCGGTCATACTCCATTCGCTCTGGCCTACTGATCTAAGACCATGATTCTGGAAGCCCCTTTTCATCGAAGAATACACTACGATACCAAGATGAATGAGGAGCTCTTGCTATAATCCCTCGACTTGATTGAAGAGAAGCAAAGAAGAAGCTAATTTGAGGGTAGTTGTTCACTAGACAAGAGTAGCATGATAATCAATGCCCAATTCAGAAACCATACCTTTGAGATAGGCAACCTCATTTTCTAATGGGTCTTTCCTAGTCAGATGCACTATTCCTAAATTGGGAAGGTCCCTATGCAATATAACATAAGTCTGAAGATGGAACTTTCAAGCTAGAAACTGTCGATGAGATCTCAATTTGTTGAGCATGGAATAGCAAGCACCTAAAATGCTATTTCACTAAGATGCATTTCTTTAAATAGTTGACTAGTCTCTGATGTAATTACGTGGAGTCTGCCATTCGTGTTTAAATGGAATAGGCCTTCGGGATTGTTGGAACTGTATTCTTAAAAGCCTTACTTTGTGTCATGTGAGTAATAGCAATATAGAACATATTTCATTTAGAAAACTTAGATATTTAGGTGCCCAATGATAAGCACCAACGAACTCTTTTGATCCATGATCGAATCGCTTGAGTATAATCGCACTAGGGTCGAATGATTCGCCTTACACATTTGATCTTTCACCAATGCTAGGAGATAGGCACGGTCTAATGTCAATGCCTAGAGATAGGCATCTGAAACACCATGTGCTGGAGATAGGAACCAGTATCTAACTGAACCTTTTGTATGCATGAACACGCTTACAGCCTAAAAAGACATAAGCATTGCACAGAATCGAATATAATCATCAAACTTAATTAAACCAAGTATATAGATGCATAGATACAAGGGATGGAAAGTAAAATAAGATGATATTCTGAAAATAAAATGACTTTATTCACTTCTACATTTTCAAAAGCAAAAGCGGGGGTCAAACCCGCACAATAATAGCCTACATAAATGTGCCAAAACAAAAATACTAAAACAAAAGCTACATAAGAAAATGACATCTAATCATTCTTCGTCCTCTTCCTTTTCTTCTTTCCTTTTAGAGAGGCTTAGGCTGACCTTTCATTGGATTCCACTTCCTTCCCCATGGATAAATGGCCCTCAGGATCCTCGTCCTAGTTATAGTTACTCTCTAATGTTTTAGAGGTCTTCGCATGAAAGCTAGCTGCTATAGGTGCAAGGTTTGGATGACGAATGAGTGGGCCAATAAGGATAATGAAAGTAGGAACGGAATATCATCGACGCCCTTATCCTTTTTGATATCTTTAAGCTTTATGAAATGGGAAGTTTGCCTCTTTGACATTGGTGAGTCAAAATTATGATCTTTATCCCTTGAGATAGTTAAATCTTCATTGTCTTGTGCCATGACAGAATCATTCATAGCCTCTTCATTCAGCGCACCTATCTTTTTAGCATCATGACCCATAGTGGACTTGATTGAAGAAATCAAAATAAGGTTTGGGGCAGAGACTTAACAGACAGTTGTAGGAGCCTGAGTGCATGGAGCAAGGATCACATTTGACAAAAGAGAGAAGGCGAGCATACCTAAACTTTGGCAGAGAGAAAAATAAAGATTAGAAAAAACCATGATTGTCATCAGAACCTTCTCAAGCATAGGGGAAATTAGTGATAGAACTCTGAGAAAGTAGGTAGAGTGTGAGAATAAGTCCCATTCTGGCTATTCTATACGATAGGGCGGGACATACCTTGGCAGTCTGAAGCTAAGGTCCTCAAGGTTATATTGAACATGAATTGAAGATAAAGACGAAGTTGCCGCCACTGATGTCACCATAGCAAAAGATGTTCCTGAAGCCCCTATAATGACTCGTATTTTATGTATTGGAGAATCTTAAAATATTATTTTTAAATTCATATAGGGTCGTATGATGCTATAAGTTTAGGTATTGTTGAGTATTAACATTTTTTACCCTTAGTAATCTTATCGAATGATTTTGATCTTAATTTATATTTTCTAGCATGTTCAATAATTATGCATATACATGCACCGGTGCATTGGAGAATTTAGATGAACGAAAAACATCCTTGGGTCAAGAAAATGTGTATGAATAGCATGGTCGAAGAATTTTTGAGTTCCGAAGTTTCGGAAACCCTTATAACTTAGAAATGCCCCCATAAATTGCATCTTGGGGAACAGTTTCAATTTTGATGAAACTTGTACCATTGAAACGAGAAAATTGAGGCAGGCCTTGCCATCGAAGAATCATCGCAATCCGACATTCATAGAAGTCGTATGACAATAAAACGTCGTTGGAATTTCAAGAATAAAAGAAAGGGAGAATGTTCAAACCCTTACCATACTCATATCTTATAAATACCGTCCCTCTCTACTATAATCACACTTTATATTCTCCATCATGTATTTCTTCTTTCTCATAAACCCATCTTCCCGCCTCTCTTTCTCCTATTTCACAAGCAAACAAACACCATTTGAGCGAAATAAAAATCGAGTCTCTCTAGTTTTTTGATAGCTAGGCAATCATGGTTGGTTCAACCAACTCCAGATATGATGGCTGGAAACAACAAATCTGGCAAGGGGGTCATTTTTTAGAGGAGAAACCAAAATGGATTTGGATGATAAGGATTTGTTCGCCTCAGAAAGGGGAGTTCGAAAACATAGGTTGCTTGAGCCATAAAGGACTGTGGTGGAGGCAATGGGGTTGAAACTTTTGGAAAGAACAATGGGGTTTTCACGTTTTTCTCATGGTCAATGGCATTTGCGAGGTGGCGGGTGGTTGGAGTTGGAATCGGTGTTAAAGAGGAGCAAGAGTAAGTGGTGCAGGCGGGTCCTATTACAGAGACCTACAGTAAGCGGTGGCATAAGCAGTGAACGTAAAAGAAACAAAAAAAGGGTAGTGGCATGTATTAGGTTTGCTTGGGGGAGATGGCCAGAGCTGGTAGCTTACGATGGTGGAGAGGCTTGGAGTAGTGGCCATGGCGGTGCAGTATCGGGTAGAGGAGGTACAGTTGTGTTGTGGAGCTAGCATGCGTCGGCTGGGTATGTGACAGTGCAGGATCTTACGTATAACAAATGGGAAAGAAAAAATGGCATGGCCATGTAATTATGAAATCGATTAATTAAGTTAAGCTAGGATTAATTATCTTAACTAATTTAGTAGCTAATTAAAATAAATTGAAATCTTATCAGATCCATATTTTTGCATACAAGGTCTATTTTAGACGTGATTTCTTGCATGGCACTCATATTAGAGCCCTATATGACTTGGTATAGGATTGGATAGATTTTTTGAGCTGAGTGATATTGTCTTTCACCGTACAATGATTGTTAGTAAAGTATATAAATTATGTTTTGAAATGATTTCAAATTTTAAAATGTGATTTTGATATAATTGAACCCATACCTTCTTTTATAAAAGAACTTTAAAGTGTTGAAAGTGATTTTAAATGGAATATCCTGCATGTTCTTATGGATGTATTATTCTAAGAGAATCACTGGATTTAGGCTATTTTGACATCAATCCCAAATTTGTTGATATTGGTATGTCGTGCATGTTTTATATATGCTATGTTAGTTGCATGTATGTTTGTTTGCATGTTTTGGTTGAAATGTTGACCAATAAGTGATATAGCTTTAGGAAATATCCTATACTATAGAGTTTAGTGTATATCGATTGAATGCGCTAGGATGGGAACTCATATGGATGGGATAGGGTTCCATGTGTATTCAATTGAGTGCATATTTGACGGAAACTCGAATGGATGGGATAAATTGTAAAAGAGTATTGGAATGCATGTTGATGGATTTGAAGGCAAAAGATGATGGACTTAGGCACGTGGTTCAGACTTCAGGATGGACGTTGGACATTTTCACTTAGTTTGTACTAAGCCAATTTTGGCTAATTATACGCCTAAAGAGGTCGGTATCAACCACTCTATCGATACCTACTACTATTGATGATTGCCAATTCGGCATATCTTTAACATGGATGATGAAGAGGCTTCGAGGAGCATGACAAGATCATTTGTGCTTATGGATGAATCTTGGTTTTCATGTTTTGTAGCAATCCTACCGTTATACCTATATTATTAAAGAACATTATAAATAATGTTGTCTAATAATACAGAGAATACGCTTGTCAAGGGCGATTAAATGTGAATATATCTTAAACTAACATCGGCACATCAAATTACCTTTTTAATGAATATCTGGAACAAAATTTTGACTGTGCAGTCTTAGTTCAAAGTAATAAAAACATCGGTTTCTTAAAATTAGAATAAGAAAAAAATATAAACAATAATCACATATCACAGCGGAATAATGTATATCATACTATACGTATCATGTGTCTACAAAATATAATGCTACAATAACATAATATACATCCAAAATAATTCACTATCTTAATTATACATCCCATAATGCTATATAGAAATACCCTAAGGAATATAAACTGGAATGTCAATATAGTCTATCTTCATGCTAGCACACATATCCCAAAAGTCTGCAAGTCCTGAAACCTGAAAAGTCTCGGTCTGATCCGAGTATTATAAAATAAATGAGTCATACTATCTCTAAATATCAAAAAATGCAAGAACAAGATATAACATAAAAGCATACGACATCATAATAAATACAATTGCCATAAAACAAGACACTCAAGTTTAACTTAGACTCCATTTTACAACATGGAAATATTTCAATTATACAACACAGAGTAAATCACAAAAGAAACCAGAAATTTCATAATAATACCTAGGAGTCCAAGATAACAAAGCCACATCGATCGCAATGATCTTACTCATTCCATAGAAAAACAAAAGATGGTATCATCCATACCGATCTGATACCAATGACCCGTCCAAACTGTGAAAACAAAGCTTAAAATCAAAGAAAACAAATCTTGACGGACCCAAGGACTGTGAGAAAAATCCATGAGTGTACTTCTTAAAGATTCATCAATCCCACTCGAACATCAAAACAGAATACACTTTAAAGTGCCAAATACTATCACTTTAGGTTCAAGAACTTAACAAAAACATCCCATACCGTCTGGTGAAATTAGATTTTTTTTATACTAGAAGCTAGTAAATTTCACTCATTATAGATACTACTCGAAAACCTAAAATATATTCTCTTAAGGATCTGCAGCCCTATGCCGAATACCAAAACAGAATACAACCCTAAAGTGTTAAATACTTTTCTAAAGGCAATCATAAGAATTTAACCAAAGCATCCCATACCGCCTGGTGAAATTGAGATATTCGCTAATAGATAAGTAAATTCCACTCAAACATTATATTCAATGAGTTATACCATATTCGATGAAGTGTTACTTGAAAGCATTTAAACCAATCAATAGCACTAAATCGAATATTAATACTTCTCATATTAGAGAATTAAGGTTCTCAAAACATTTTATTTTAAAATTTTGAAGGTCACACGAAATTGTTCAAAATCGCATAAAATATAAGATTTAATTTAAAATATATTAAATAATAGGAAATCACATTGTTAGATAATTATAAAAACGTAAGTTCCAAGTGACATTCTTCCCCACCATCAACCCTTACCCCTCTGACACCCATTCCGATGATTTTAGGTCTTTTATTTGAAGTTTATAACCTAGTTTCAGCTTGCATACATTAAATTATCACTTAATAGTTTATCTAAGAAAGAGATTTGTGTTTAATGTCAAGTTTTCCTATAGAGTTTCAAAAACATATTTTACGGTAAAACAATAGACGATGAATTCATCCAAGATCAAGCAATAAATCACAACACACATTAATTCCAAATTTAATCAATAGAGATAGATCTTGTGAGTTTAACTCACCTTGTTCTTTATCTTCTTAGCAAACTTCTAAATTACTATTGCTTCCTTTCCTATTCAGCAAACTCCAACAATAGAATTTGAAGACAACATATAGTAAGTTATAAACTAACTTAAATCTGAAATTGAAGTTTCCTAAAGATATAATAAGAAAAAGGAGGTTACCTTAATTTTTTACTAAAGTTATAGGGGTTTTGCTAAGCTTTGAGTTGAGAACTTAGGATTTGCTTTCTTTTTATTTACTGTGTTTTCTACAGTAAGCGTACAGAAAGAAGAAAAGTGATATCTCTACTTTGCAAATGGGCTTAACCTAACAAAATTAATTACTCTTCTTATTTTATTTTTTCTTCTCTTAAAAGCTTTTCATTATACGTACAAGAATTTCACCTTATTAACTATGTATTAAGAATGAAATACGATAACCCAAAATTTCAAAAAGCATACTACTTACCACTTATAGTTAAAACTTCACGAACTCAATTCTTTATTATTTATCATATTTCTAATTGGTTTTACAACTAAAAATTCACATTTTCTTACCACTTCAAAATCAAAACAAATTCTAAATATCTCATTCATTTCATAATTCAAATAAATTAATTTAAACCAAACACAAGTTAACTTTCCAATTAATGATTTATTACATTGCTACAAATTTTAATAGTTATTTTAATGATACCTTAATTTAAATTAAAATCATCTCTAAGAAGTTTAAATAAAAAACAATAATTCAAAATTTTAATTTAATTGCATAATTAAATTAAAAACTAAAAATTAGAATTTATCATTCATAATTAAATTTAATTAATTATGTAATTAACAATAGGGTTGTTATAGAACCACTTTAAGAAAATTGTGTCCCTTTAATTTCCTTAATAAAAAGGATTATATAATAAATTCTCTCCTATGCGGCTTTTATAATTTCACTTTCAATTGCATATCAAAATTTTAAAATCCCTTATAACTTAAATCAAAATATATTATCTCTATTTAATTTTTCAATTATTCTATTTTTAATCATAGAAGAATCCAAAGATTTTATCTTATGCTTATCAACACTTAAGGATAAATAAAATATTAATCTTCTTTTTGAAGAAGGCCTTAAAAAATTCACTAATTTATTAAATTATGAACTAAATTTATCTTACTAAGTAAATAATATTAAGCCACTAATTATTGTGGTTCAGTTTGTTACTTACAAAAGCTGATCGCATATGCTATCAACAATGTCTTACTAGGTCCTTCCTTTCACACAAATATTTTATGGCTAAAAGATTATTTCATTTTAATTTAAATTCAAAACATTTTCCAAAAATAATTATTTATATTATTATGTTAAAATGTCTTTTTTGATGTTTAGGAACTCCTAACAATAACATGGCATCCCATATATCGATCAAAAATCCTTAAATATTTTCCAGACAAGTTAACATAATAAACAAACACATTTCCTTATTTATATTCTCAAGATCAACTATATGTCCAATATTATATATGCAACCAAGAAATCATTTCCTAACACTCAATTGACCTAAAAAACAACCATTTATCCTAAGTCCTAATCAAAAAATGCAAAAGCTCATATAAGATTATTAACTTAGTCCTAAAACTAATTCCAATGCTACTTAGCTAAAGAAAAAAATACTTCTCTAAGTCAAAAGAACTATACCTTGCTAAGTTGGCCTATTAGATGTCCTCGTGGCCTTGCCCTTTCCTTGAATGGACACGCTGAAATCAAGTGTCCCTCCTTCTTACGATAAAAGCAAACACCTACTGTTCGAGGCTTGCTGCACTCATTCAAATAGCGGCCTTTGGTTCCATTGTAGAAACATGCATCTTGACTCTTAGGTGGGATTCTAGAATCAAACTCATTCTGCTTCCGCTTTTATCTATAGACTCGGAATTTTCTTGATCAACTGGTTGCTTCCTTTTCTGGTTTGATTCTTTCTTTTTCTTCTTAGGAGTTATCTTGTGACGACTCTGACTCGACCTTCGAAAATCGACACCAAATACATCACCCGTATTCGAATGCCACAGATTCAAATGTCGAATCTGGTTCGCCGGAGCTTATAACACATTAAGTAAATACAATATAGCAGAAACAGAATGATAACTTTATTGATGCACGACAGTTTGATACAAAAATCTGGTATAAATGATATCAATATCAGAGATAGATATATAAATTCACAAGACAACAGCGGAAGAATAAAGCAACAACAATGGAAAGATAGTATCTCCGATGCCTAAACTCCAAACACCAAACCAAGAAGCTCAAACCACCAATAACGTTTAACTTAAGCAAACTCGGTAAACAACGCGATCGCCAATCTGAACAGCTCCAAAGAATTCCAAACAGAAAGCTAAAGGCTACCGAAGCTATATCTACTGCTAATTATCTAAAAATATGACTCTAGGCTGCCCGTGTGGAAAATTGTGGGCACCCAGAGTTTAGAAAGGGAATAATAAACTCCAGGTCAGTCATGGGACTGGTTGGAGAAAATAAAAATAGTTTTTTTGAACAAAAACAAACAAAAAGAATTTTAAAAAAAGAAATCCGCAGTGCTTTATGGAAAATAAAACTACGAAAGGACTCCCACCACACACACAATGCAAACGCACAATTGAAGGAGATTTCTACTTATGATAGCCAAACATGCTTGATACGCAAAAACCTTTTGACATTATTATTAGAGCATAGTGCAGAAAACATTTGCAAGTATAATATTAATCTTAGCCAGCATACATAATTCGTAGTATGCCTACTATAGCTACCATGTTCAATAGAAGGTTACCACCACATCCATGGCAGGTTATACAACTAAAACTGTACAGGGCGCATATTGTTTCTTTGGATTTCCAACAAATGGTCAGGCTAAGGAACTTCCTGGGCCACATGGGTACGCCTCTGGAGGGACGCCCCGAGAACTAAACTAGCTCTCTGCCAACACAAGGCAGGGTTACCTCTATAACTAGGTAACTACTACACGGGTATGCCATCCCCGGTCTTTGCCGACCTTTATCTGAGGATCCTCAACACCAACAACCACAAAGTAATAAATTTGCAGCAACCATATTGGTTAAATATCTAGGCTCCATATCATGATACCACCTTTTTCCAGAAGGAAATGGACATACCCTAAAGGGCGCGACCCTCATAACCATGTCGCATCTTTCCTATTTCGACCATTTTCGAGTTGTGAGGTCCGACGAGGTCTCGTCCACAAAGCTACGCTTTTCACAAAAGCCATGCTTTGATCAACAAATGATCAGCAGCAGTCAGCGTGCCACATTACCTAGTTGGGAATGTATCACTAGTATCCATCAACTACATAACCTCTGAGCTTGTACATCTCAGAGAAGGGTGTTAAGCTAAGAGAATAAATTCTCCGCCACTAAAAAGAAATGTATTTGATAGAAAGCAGCTTTACAACTCAAAGTGTAATGTCATACACACATTCATACAAGTCTGTTCCCGGTTCGAACGGAACCGAAGGCACTTCAAAGAAGCCCTTGCGATCCGGATATTCACAATCTCGATCGGACTCCCCATCACATATGGAGATCTCTATACCATACCTACTCAATGCAAAGTCATTCGACGGGTATTCCTTTTGTTCTAAAAAATACTTGGTCTTCACCACCGGTCTTCAAATGCTATCCATTTCGTCGTATCATTATTCAGAATGTGTTATATGACATAAAGTCCTCTCCCGGCTAAACTGAATAATGAGCGCTTAATTTAAAAAGCGTATGGATATAGTGGGATCTTAGTTAATCACAGCTTAAAGCCCAAAACCTTTCTTTTGAATGGTTTACACAAATTTCCATTTTCAAATCTTTTAAACAAAAAGATTCACTTTTAAGATCCTTTTCACTTTGAAGACAAAGTTCACCCATCTTTAACAAAGATTCATTCATAGCTTTCAAAACAATTCTATTTCAGATTTGAAATATTTTCAACAAAAAACTGGAAATTCTTACTTTATATGAAAGCTATTATCATTTGAAAAAAATGATTTTCGTTTTGGAAAAATCCGATCAAATATGCACAAGTTATAACCTTTTAAAGTTTGAACTAGAAAATTAGCGAACTGCCATACACTCGGCAAGTACCATTTAAATTAAATTCAATCTCCAAAAATAATTTATTCAACATACTTCAAATGGTTTAAGATCCATATATATATATATATATATATATATATATATATATATTATAACTTGAATAATCCTTTCAAACATATTTCCCAAAATAATTTCAAAACAAGAGACAATGTATTCAAATTAAATCTAGATTTCAAAACTTCCTTTGCAAACTTTTCATATTCAACCCAATTCCATTTCCAAAATAATTTTGGATTCAAAATTCAATCTTTAAAACCATTTCATAATATTAAATTCAAATATACATGACTTATTTATGTGTGTGGCGTAGTCTAGGGGTTTTACATACAACAATACAATATCATCAATCATCATAAATCCAAGCACAGTAATATCGATAAGCGGTATAATCCTATAACGCTTATCTTCATTCACAGATTCATAGATAAATATGTAATTCATCACAGATGAATAAATTACATTCATCACAGCTCAAATCAAAACAATTCATATCATAGAGCATCACACATCAAGGATATCAAACAATTCAAAGCATTCCGTACAATCCAAACATCGATAAATAAGATCAATTAATCATCTTATTAATTTAAACCTGATTAATTACTTACGAATAAATTACTAATCCTAGTTAATTAATCATGAATTAATTACAAACCATTTTAATTAATTAACCTTTAATCATTTATTAATTAACCTTTAATAATAAATTAATCAACCTTTAAATATTAATTAATCAACCTTAATTAATAAATCAATCAACCTTAATTAATAAATTAATCAAACTTTAATCTTTAAATAATTAACCTTTAATTATTTAATTATCCTTTAATTAATTAATTACATTAATTAATTACATTAATTAATTAACCTTTAATAAATTACAATTTAATTAATTATCCTTAATTAATTATAATAAGTGATTATCCCTAATCAATTTCATTAATTAATTAACCTTTAATTAATTATCCTCAAATTAATTACCTTAATTAATTAATCACATTAATTAATTATCGTTTAACTAATTATTGTTTAATCATTAGATTTGTCAACCTTTATTAATCAATGCTTCCTTAATCACTTTCATTAATTGATAATTCTTTAACTACTTAAGATTCAATCAAAAGATAAATCATTTATCTTCATTATTTTTAATTATCATTTAATCCTTATTTAATAATCCTTTGGAAATAGATCATTATCAATACATTAATTAACTTAAAATCTTTAAGTTAGAGTAAGGATTATAAAAAATTTCATTTTCTGAATTATTCACTTAATTACAAAAATTAAGTTTATAAACTTTAAAACCTAAAGCTATATAAATTAAATCATTTTTAACTTAATAAATTTGAAATAATTTATTTTTAAACATTTTAACCAATTCAAACTTAGATAACATTTATTATTTATCAAAAGAATTGGTTTTTACGAAAATTGTTATAAATAAACTTGATTTGTTTTAAAGGTTAAAACTGTTTTATACTTGATTACTTAATCCCGTGCCATACTTGAAAATTCTCGAGTTATCTTCCTACTTTTTTTCCCCGAGCTACCTCGCAAATTTCTTCAAGTCGAACCCGAAACAAAACCTTCTTCCCAAACCTTTGAAAACAACAGACACAATTACGCGCATATGCACGATCACCAGAATGGCTTTCGTCCAACGTCGCTCCCTCCCGCACATCGTCGACGACCAGCCAGACACACCTGACCACCCAGATCATCAAAACTCACCCGAGATCAAAATTTCACTATCAGGCTTCAAACTGGAACACAACTAATCATCGAAATTCACCTCAAACTTCCACCTCGGCCATCATAGATCATGCAATTGCTCCTAGAGCTTCGTCAGAGTCCAACACTTCTTTTTTCCCTAGGTGCGATCACCTCCGATCCATCGTGATTAACGAAATCATCGCTCCTTCCTAATTGAACCAAACTGAATTAAAAACCCTAGATCTTCATTGTTTCACCGCCTCGATCATTGATAAATTCAATCAGTATTTTTCCTATGATCGTAAGATCTCCGACCATCCCCAGCATCAATCCCGACCCACTGATCGTCGTCGATCATCAGAAATTTACGAAAATGTAAATTCCATTCAACATATAATTTCTCATGATTTATAAAACTAAAAATCTTGAAATGAATTTCTAAAATCATCATTTCCAATTTCTAATTGAGTTATGTAATCGAATTATGAAATTAAAACGTTTGAATTTCCTTTTTTTTCAAAGCTTCACTGTATATCTTAATTTTCTCGAGAACTCTAACAATTTTGATTTAAGAAATTTTTTTAAAGTTTAGATCTTGATGATATAAACATATTTGATTAAGATCTTAAGGCCTAAAACGAATTGGAGGAAGAGTTATTGATTTTTGAACAAGTTTTAAAAACTGTAAACAAAAATAGAGATGTTTTTTTTCCTGTTCCCAGACATGCACACCATTACACATGTATATATGTACATATCATAATGTTTACATTCATGTGAGTACTTTCCATCACTATACTTTAAGAATTAATCACAAATATCAAGCTATCATCATCATCACAGACATAAGAGATCTTGAAGGTCAGGTTGTAGAATTTAAATTTTGCTCACCTGTCATGAAAGAACAAAGAAAAGGATTTGAGCCTGGACTTGAAACTAGAATTTGTTTTTGAACTGGAATGCTTTGATCTGCTTGATTGTTGATGATCTAAAGTTTGATTTTCTTGAGTTTATTTTAAGTTAAACTGAATCAGTTTCTTTGATTGCTTCAGGTTAAATCATCGTTAAGTCGCTTCTTGATCCAGTTTTTGATTCAGCTTTTGTTTTGAATTACAGGCTTTTAGATTCTGTTCTTCTGGGTTTTAATCTTCCAGGTTTTAATTTTTCTTTTCTAGGATATTGAATTTTGTTTTTAGGTTCGAGAAGTTTAAACTGAGATTAAGTAACCAGGCTTCTTCTTTTTAAAACATGTTTATATGATTTTCATATTTTAATATTTAAGAGAAAAATTGTTTTGCCACAGTTGATTCATATATTACACTTGTAAATGCATGCTATACCTATTTAACAAATGTCATTAACATCCATTTTTATGTTTAAATCCCTCCTTTAAACAATTTTATTAATTTTTGTTTTAACCCTTATGTTATCATAAATTATGTAACATATTTTTATAAATATGGTTTTATGTTTTAAATATGCTTTTATGCATTTATATTTTTAACTCTTATATTTATATATACACAAACTACTTTTATTTCAAGTAAAAATTATAAAAATAAAATATCTTAAAACTTTATATTATGTTTTACATGTTTATATAAACTTTAAGTATTATGTTTACAACTATTTATATATATAGGAATTTAACTTAAATAGCTTTTGAAAATTATCATTAAATTTCAAATATAACTTCCAAATCAAAATGCATATTTTAAAATAATTAGAAAACTAAATTTCATTAGTTTTAAATTATATAGTTTTCAAATTCAATTTTTTCTCAAAATATTTATTTTTGAATTTCAATTTAAAAATCCAATTTACAATCAATTTATATGCATATATATAAAAAAACAAACAAATATCTTATTTAATTTGGAAAAATCTAAAATAATTCATAATTTATTCCAAAATTTATATTAATCATCAATTTAAATTTGACTCAAAACCGAAATCGTTACATATCTCATCCTCCAAATCCTTCTCCACCTCCTTAAGACGAAGTGCCGAATCAACTAAAGTGTCAAAATATATGTCCAATAGAACAAACAGAGCCTTTTTCAATGGCTTGCACAATTTAAATAAACTTCTACTTTATCTTTCTTGGATTACTGTAATGACCCGTAAATTTTAGTAGTTTTGTTTATTTAATTAATTGAAATTTTATGGATTTTTAAATAATAGAATTTTGAAATATAAATTTGATATTTGAAATGAGTCTATTTTAATATAGCAACTGGTAAATTTTCAATTGATAATATAGATGTTCCATTAGTCGCACGAAATTCAGTTTAAACCAGTTAATAATAGTTGAATTTAAAAGTATTCTTAAACCTAAATATGTCAACATGAGAAAATTTATTTAGAACACTCTGAATCAGACTGCGAAATTCATTTCACAAAATTCGGATGTTTCTAGCTTCGTTTGGATTTTTCCATACAGAATTAGCAGTATTTTCGGTACCGATTATCGACTTTTGATCGGATGATCGTACCATTGATACCTATATACCGTTTTGATCGTCTCATCATGTTGATCTCTGCGATATATTCAATTCTATGTTTTGAAGTCCGATACGCAGCAGAATCCACGATAACCATTTCGTAACAGTACCGGTTTTAAAATCTTTTGGTTTTCCACTGACCATTCATTTATCCAACGGTCATAAATGAATGGACCTTGCTTTTATTAATTCTCTGAATTCCTTCATGAATATTACTATTCCTATCGTTCAATCAATTATTAGCTGGCACTGTTCCTATCTTTGGGTCTACCTGTTCATTACTTTTGAAAAGAAAATTGTATATTGTATACAAAGTCATATAACAGTTGCCTGTGAACCATTTGTCCTTGCCTTCTCCTTTCCTCCAATTTCTATCTTCTCCTGTACATTTTTCTTCCCTCCTTCATCATGATTTCGGCCTTAACACAAAAGCTTCAACCGAGTAGTTATCCTCCATTTTAGCTCTAACTGTCCTCCACTACATTACGAACGCAACCACACCCAACTTTGCCTCTCACGGCAACCACCATAGACACCATTCATGCTAGCACACACAACCAATCACTCAGCTCCACTCAGCCGCTGCCACGCGAGCACACGCACTACCCACTTCGGCCATAATCAAACTCTCTCCGACCTCTCTCTTTCATGCTTCGCTCAAGTGTATCTCGGGTAGCCTCACTCTCATCTTTCATGTGTTATGTGTTGTTATATGTATAGTACCATGTATTATATTATAGGTGTAATATGTTTATTGTTTACATAAGTTTATATATAGTAATACGTGTGGCCATATTTTGCAGCATATATATACTTACAGTGATATATATGATGTTTAAAGATTTTACATATCTGTATATATATATATATATATATATATATATATATATATAGTATCTAGGTTGCTATTATACATTGTGTACATATGGTTATACGTTTTAAATTTAGGTTTATATAGGGAATAAATTTATTTGTTTACATACAAAATTATGTAAGTTATATTAGAAATATATAGATGTATTTATATTCTCTTGAATATCTCATTTTGTATTAGGACTATATTAAGTTTTTTTTAAAGTGAATTGGCCAGTATACTTTGCTGTTACGCATATAGTTATATATGTTATTGATGACAAGTCGTTTGTATATATGTTAGTATACATATATATACTTTATAAAGCAAGTTGCGGTGATTATTTTTCATATTGACTCCAGATATAATATGTGTAAAGTGTACATTTATATATATGTTTACAGTCTGTAGGGTGGAGGTCACACATATATTGATTATTTATTTGATTTGATTTTTTTTTATCGAGTTCTGGTGATTTTTTGGGTATAAAATATATGTGTCGATATGTTTAAATCGTAAACTATACACTGATATTTCTCTAGTATTTTGTTTTAAAGTTTAAACTATATATTATTTTAAGTATATATAGTTATCTAAGTTCTGTTATAGATTTCTTTTATTGTTAGTCATGTATCAATATGTTTAAATTGAATATACAAATATATTTTATAGTGCTATTCATATATATATGCTCGTTTGATGGTTCTATATGAATGTTGCAGTTCTATATATATAGTATAGACTTAAATCTGTTTATTTAATAGTACAGGGGTTTTACTTTAATAGATATATGGTTTGCTTATTTAAAACTTCAAAACATCGTGTGTGTGTGTCTATATATATATATATATATATATATATATCCATACTGTTTGTGGTATTTAGATGACTATAGTATATAATAGATTAATGGGCTTGAGGGTTGATCTGTAGTCTCAAAAGAAAAAAAATCTTTTCGTACGTATATTTTATACGTAAGTTTACAAACTGTATAATGCATAACTTTGTTGCATATAAGCTATTAAGAGTATATTTGTTTTATATCCAATCTTCTGGGTTTTTCTTTATGTTATATATATTAGAAATGATGTGGCTGAGCATATGTAAGTAATTATTTCTATATATATATTTTTTGCAGAATAAGCGAGGTTAAATTGGTCCTCTACCAAGTTTATTAAAGAAAGGAGAAAATACAAAGCAAGAGAAAATAACAATAGGAAAAGAATCCTAAAAAAAAGAAAAACAACAACCGCACAGGAGACACAAACAAACATTGAAATTGGAAAAAAAGGAAAAGCAAGGAAGAAACTAAGGAATCCATGGTCAAACTGGTGATCGAGAAATGTATGCACACTGGCCCTCATTCCCAACAAAATTTCTTGCTTTAAGACAGTCCATAATACTTCTTGGCTTCTCCTGATAACATCATAACACCTCTTGTTCCTTTCTTTCCATATGACCTTCATTAACTTTTTCAAAATGAAGAAAAAAGTAGTTTTTTGTCATCCCTCCACTTAGTTGCACTCTCAATAATATTCCAATGACTTGCAGGGACAGGGGAAAACATACACCTTTTGAATGGAACTAATCATTTTTCTCCAGATATGTTGTACATAAGGACATTCAAAAAATAAGCGCTGAATACTCTCACTGTATAACTGCATAGCTCACAAGAGGGTGGCACAAATAATCCATGCCTAATCAACTTGTCCCTTGTCATTAATGCATTGTTACTCACCTTCCAGAACATCAGGTTGTCACTGCTACTAGAAATGGGAGACCAAATAACCTTGCTCCACATACAATTAGGCAAAGATTCCAAACCCAGTAAGGCCTCATAAACACAGGAAATGGTATGAGCTTGACCATTCCATAGAACTGTGTCATGCTCATAAAACTAATATGTGCAAGTATCATATTGGTTCCAAAAAGCTCTGACAATCTGATTGCTAGTAAATGGCAGCACAAGTTTACCATTAACAATGTGGTCAACAGCCGAGCATTATATCCAATGCCAGATTGAAACTTTTGCTGGGAAGTGAATAGCTATTCAAAAATAACACCCTTGCTTAACCATGGCTCATTCCAAAAATTACATAAACTAGCTTCAGAGAGACTGATCTGAACGTAAGGTTTGAAAATGTTTCTTAACTTTAATATACTTCTCCATATCCAACTACAAGATTGGGGAATCTCCATTAGCCAAAAGTTCTTAGCCCCAATGTTATACATGAGAGACCACCTTACCCATAAAGTGTCCCTCTTTCGCAACAAGGCATTGAAATGATGACTGTAAGTAGCTTTGTTCCAAACTTCAATGCTATGCAAGCCCAAACCCCCTTTGCTTTTTCGCTTCTCAAAATTAGAGAAAGAACATGGAAGAATTTTCTTAGAATGAATAGAACCAAACCAGAAAAATCTCAACATGGCTCTTCTTACCATTTTCAATAGCTTAATTGGAAGAATGAATGCTCTAGCCCAATAGACCATCATGGAGAAGCTAACAGATTTTATAAGAACCAATCTACCAGCTTGAGACAAGAACTTGTTAACCCAACAGCCATGACATCAGTTATTTTTTGAAAAAGAAATATACAGTTGGCCTGAGTTACCCTAGAAGTACAGAGAGGCAGCCCAAGGTATGTCATGTCAGTATTCTTGGACTGCATACCAGCAAAGGAGGCAAGATTCAATTCCTACAAGCTAGATAACCCAGAGAACAAAATACTAGGTTTATTGAGATTAAACTTTAGGCCAGTCATCATGTAGAAGCTATGAAGAGCACCTCTAATACAGTCAATGGATTGAAGGTTGGGTTTCGTGAATATCATGATGTCATCAACAAATAGGAGGGAAGTTATCTGGAGGTCTTTGCATTTGGAATGATAATGTATTTGCTTATCATGATACAAGGGTCTAATCAAGCAAGTGAAAACTTCCATAACCATGATGAAGATATAGGAGGAGAGAGGGTCCCCTGACCTAATGCCTTGCGTGGAAACAAAATAGGCAGATTTTAAACCATTAAATATCATAGAGAAGGAGGGTGAAGAGATACACTCATAGATCCAGGCAACAAAAACTTTAGGAAAACCCATGAGTGACATTATCCTAACAATAGACTTCCACTGAATACTATCATAAGACTTCATTAAATCAAGCTTTAACATTGCTCCCGGAGTTTCAATAACACGGCGATATCCTTTTAAAAGCTCATGGGATAGCATAATGTTGTCTAGAATATTTCTTTTGGGTAAGAAAGCTACCTGATTGTTGGAGATGATTTTTGCAAAACAGCAACAAGCTTCGTAGCAATAATCTTATATATATATATATATACACATATATATATATATATATTTGACTTTAATATGAGTCTAATTTAAACAATGATTTTATCTTATTTTAATATTTGTATTAAGTCTAAATATTGAGAAAATTATATATTATATTAATAAAGGTATATAAATATATATATTGGTTTATATCAAAAGCTAATTTGATTCGTTTTCATCAACTTCAATTTATCAGCTTTATTCGTCGAATCGTGTTCATCTAGCTTTGCTTTGGAATCCGTGCTTGAATTTGCAACTCATCTCTAGCCTCTCGTTCATCTCTAGCCACGAAAGGTGAGCAATCATTCATGATTAATGTTCTTGTATTTATTAAATTTGATTTCAATTGAAACGACAATTGAAATATATTGTTGTTAGTTATTTATATTATTATATATATGCCATTATAAGCTATCTATTCGCATATTACATCTAACACTATTATCTGTAATTTTATTGATGATATATGCCTATTATGTTACTATCATATATGTTATCACTCTACAAGTTTCCTGTTATTATAGAATTCACTATGGGTTGAAACGTTACATACCCGAATGGACTTTAGAATAGGAAAAAATTTATATGGGTTAAAATGATAAACCCAAGCGGGGATTACGGGTTGAAATGATATATACCCGTATAAATTTAAATTGCGGATTGAAATGATAAATATCCGTATCATTTGACCATAGGGTAGAAAATTATATACAGACACCGCTGGTCTATATATAAAAATATTCTGAAAAGGGTTTGTATGGTTTTGGAAAGAAATTTATGGTTTAGTAAATATTGATTTTTGATATTATATATATTACTGTATATATAGATAAATTCTTAAATTTAAGCTATGTATAAAAAATTTTAATATAAAATAAGTTAATAATAAAGTTTGATTTTATTAAAATATAATATGGTTAAGTATTTATTTAAATTAATTTTAATATAGAGTTTATAATGATTTAAATAAATTAAGGTTGGAAGATAAATTTTTAAATTGATTTGAAACTGAATTTATTTAAGAATTAAACACAAATAAGTTTGATTTGAAATTTATTAGAAATGGAGATTTTAAAGGATATGATTTTTATAACTTTATTTTGGTTTAAGATGATTTAAATAAATATATCAAGTCTAAATAAATTGAAGGAATATGTAGTTATTTGAAGTTTAAAATTTTTATTTTAAAAGATATTGGATTTATTAAGTAAATATGTCAAAATTAAATAATAGTAAATTGAATTTGATATATATAAAGTTATCAAATTTAGTTTTGAAATTATGGAATATTAAAGCTTTAAAATGTTTTGATATTGAAATGGTTTAATTAAGGTTCAAATCTGTTTTAAAATCGATATAGTTTGAAATAGTTTATTTAGTAACCGAATTGAATTAAAATGGATGATTTGAGATTTGATTAAATTTGAATTTTGGAATTGAGTTGATTTGAAATTGATTTGTGGAATTTTGAGGATATCATTTGACTTTATAAACTATTTTATTATATATACTATTTTAATATCTAAACTGTTTAAGTGGTGGAAGTTATGTTTTCGAAGTTATGAATTTCAAATTATTATGTTTGGAAGTGTTATAATTTCAAGTGTTTAGTTTTAAAAGAGTTATAACTTTGAAAATGCTATGATTTTGGAAAAGAATATATATATTTGAAATGGAAATGATATTGTATTTGGATTTGAAATGGAAATGATATCGTATTGATATGGTTTTTAAATGGAAATGATATTTGGTTTTGAAGTATGAACTATTTTGAAATGACCGCGGTGTTATAATAACATTTGTTTGTTAAAGAGATTGGGGAAGTTGTCATACTCTCTGCCAACTCCAAAAAACACATTAACAACCATGTACGTGGTGGAGATTACAGAATGAAGTAGGATGGTGGAGACATTCTATTGAGGTATATACGCGGACCGGACTCCCATGAGTTGGCATAAGGTGGCTAAAACAGGAGCGATTCCGGGCCAATGAGGTAGCTCCTCTTATCGGACACACTTCTTTGATACCATTCTATTAGTTTGTGATTGATTGGGCGTGCCTTTGATTTTTTGGGAGTGTGGCTCAAGGTGGGCGGTAGTGGCTGTTATGCGTTACCATCGGTCCGGATGCGTAATTAGTATATCTACCCTGGCATTGCCTCGTTGTTTCGTGTCACTGACCCTAGCGTGCCTTATACGATTTTGTTTTGTACCATACCTATGGGGTGCCCTCTGACGACGCCTAGCATGAGGGAGATTACGGTACTGTATAGACATGGGAATATATAAAATGTGTTAAGGTGAAAAATGTAAAGCCTTAACGCTATTTTCAAGTATATTATACTTTACTTTAGACATTATTATAATAGCATATATTACTACATAATAGATAGTTTAACGGATCCTTAGAGGATGGTTATCCAAAACATCCTTTGAGTTACTTGTATTTCAGTTGTTATTTCACTTGAGTTGGATTTATTGATATAAGAATGTTAATCTTGACTCGAGTGCTTTGTGTTTTGCTTTACGCTCGGGTCAGACTGTGTGATATAGCTTTTGAGACTCACATTTGGAGTTAGAGCTTCGTTTGGAGATCCAGCTATCTATCCACGTTTCAGATATTCAGTTGATTCTAATGATATATTCTGATCATGTATTTGGCTATTTTATTCGAGACTTCTGTTGTATCTTATTTAACTTTGTTATATATATAGCAGCTTCATGAACTACTATTCTCTTGTTTCCGTTGCATTATTGTTATATTACTCTGTGTCAGTGATTCTGTAACTATTTTATTTACTGTATATGTAGAGTTTTTTCAAATATAAATTAACAACTCGATATTTTGAGCAATTCAATTCCGGCATGTTTGGATGTGAATGGTTGAAAATATTGGGATGTTACATTTGGTATCAGAGCTTTGGTTTTAGGCAAACTCAGCATATAAAGTAGATTTAATTATGGAATCACTTTCGTTCAAGTCTGAATTCCTTCCTCTTTGACTCGGTTTCCTTTGAATTTTGGAACGATCCCCTTGGTTCCAAAATCCATCCTTATCTCTCCCTATTCATGTTTCTTGAATTTGGAGTATTCCATAACTCCACTTCGAATGAATTCTATTATAGCTCAGCAGTCTCGCCAACCTTCGAATGATTTGTAAAGAGGTGAAGCTCCTTTACAACAGCATTGATTTACCAGAGATTTCTGTATCCTCGGTTTACGATGCTATCTATCTCCTGCTATGCCTGAATCCTATCTTTTGCGATCGAATGTTGATCTGCCTTGGAATTCTGCATCGATCTTATTCTTGAGGTCACGGTCGACCCGATTAAGGTTGTCGCGATCTATATAAACTTACCCATCTTCCTATTTTGTTATTTAATCATCTTATCTTTGTTTCGAACCTATTTCGAACCAAAATTCTCTTTGACTGAGTCCATCAATTTTGAATCTCTATCCTTGCTTTAAAATTCATTCTTTTATCATTGAGTGAGTGAGTGCATTTGAAATTTATATTAAAATGTTATATATATATATATATTGTGTTGTTCGAGTTGTTGATGTTGATTTGGGTTTTCGATCGATTTGTCTGATCAACGCTATCGATAGGATTTTCAAAACACTTGAACAGAACAAAGTGACACAATATTGTTTTTCAAATTTGGTAAATAAAATAGTTTTGTATAATTATATATATATAAGTATAATTTTTTTTGAAATTAAATTGTTAATGAATTTGTTATCAGAAATTATAATATTTGATTTTCATTTATTGTTTTGTAAACCATTGACTATTGCATAATATAAATAAATGAATTTATAAAACTTAGTTATAATTTAATTTGGAATTTGAAATGAATTTAAATCAAGAATTTGAGAATTTAATTTCCGGTGATTTCTAACTTTGGCTTTAAAAGTTTAAAGAGTATATTGTTTAAAGTATTTTCAAATAAGAATTGTTTTAAAGAATTTTTAACTGTTTAAAATCAGTGCCTTCTCTTTTGTCGCTGGAAAATAATTTCGGTGATGACTACAGCATCATCGACATTCATTTTCAAGTTTCGAAGTGGAGAGACTATTCTGTACAGTTTTGTTTTGGAAAATAATTTGATTTGAATTTGTTAAGTATGATTTGATTTATATATATATGGGCATATTATTTTAAACTAAATTCGATTTGATATATAGTATATAAATATTTATCTCTAAATGGTTTGAAGTGTATCAGAAACTTAACTCTTAAATTCATGTTAAAGGTGATTTTAATTATAAAATGAAGCCAAATTTTTGAATAAATATTTAAACTTGAGATAATTGAATGAAGAAAGTCTTACTTATATAATACTCAACTGCATTCCAATATAACTTACTAAAATTATTCAAAAGTTAACTAATGTAATTGAGTAATATACAGTACGAAATGATGTTAAAAGAAATTATAAATAAAGATTGAGTAGTTATAATAAATGTTATACAATTAATTTTTAGTTATAACATGTTAATAGAGATAAATAGAATAATAAGTTAATTGAATAATGAATGAGATAAATTAAATAAATTTTGTTTTGAAGAGAAAAAAGAAAAAAAAAAGAAAAATTTAAAACAAAATCAACAAAATGGAATACCTTGGATTTAAAACAATTATTGAATATTACTTAGTCGAAATTGAAATTTTATGGATTAAATTAATTTTTTTCTTTGCATTTCAGTCCATTTTTCTTGTTGATTGTTTCTATTCTCCTACCTCATTCCTTTTCGAGACGAAAAGTTTTGAGTGTGGGAGAGTGTAACGACCCATAAATTTTAGTGGTTTTATTTATTTAATTAATTGAAATTTTGTGAATTTTTAAATAATTTAATTTTGAAATATAAGTTTGATATTTGAAATGCGTCTATTTTAACATAGCAACTGGTAAATTTTCAATTGATAATATAGATGTTCCATCAATCGCTCGAAATTTAGTTTAAATCAGTTAATAAAAGTTGAATTTAAAAATATTCCGAAACCTAAATATGTCAACATGAGAAAATTTATTTAGAACACTCTGAATCATACTGCAAAATTCGTTTCGTGAAATTCGGATGTTTCTAGCTCCGTTTGGATTTTTCCGTATGGAATTAGGAGCATTTTCGGTACCGATTATCGACTTTTGATCGGGTGATCGTACCATTGATATATGTATACCATTTTGATCGTCTCGTCATGCTGATCTCTGCGATATATTCAATTCTGTGTTTTGAAGTCCAATATGTAGCGGAATCCATGATAACGATTTTGTAACAGTACCGGTTTTAAAATCTTTTGGTTTTCCACTGACCATTCATTTGTCCAACGGTCAGAAATGAATGGACATTGCTTTTATTAATTCTCTGAATTCCTTCATGACTATTACTATTCCTATCATTCAATCAATTATTAGCTGGCATTGTTCCCATCTTTTGGTCTGCCTGTTCATTACTTTTGAAAAGAAAATTGTATATTATATACAAAGTCATATAACGGTTGCCTGTGAACCATTTATCCTTGCCTTCTCCTCTCCTCCTATTTCTATCTTCTCTGTACATTTTTCTTCCTTCCTTCTTTATGATTTCGGCCTCAACACAAAAGCTTCAACCAAGTAGTTCTCCTCCATTTTTGCTTTAACTGTCCTCCACTACACTACGAACGCAACCACACCCGACTTTGCCTCTCACAGCCACGATAGCCACCGTTTGTGCCAGCGCACATAACCAATCACTAAGCTCCACTCAGCCGCTGCCATGAGAGCACATGCACTAACCCACCTCGGCCACACTCAAACTCTCTCCGACCTCTCTCTTCCATGCTTCGCTCAAGTTTATCTCGCGTAGCCTCACTCTCCTCTTTCATGTGTTATGTGCTGTTATATATATAGTACCGTGTATTATATTATAGGTGTAATATGTGTATTGTTTACATGTTTACATATAGTAATACGTGTGGCCATATTTTGCAGCATATATATATACTTATAGTGATATATATGATGTTTAAAGATTTTACATATCTGTATATATATAGTATCTAGGTTGCTATTATACGTTGTATACATATGCTTATACGTTTTAAATTTAGGTTTATATAGGGAATAAATTTATTTGTTTACATACAAAATTATGTAAGTTATACTAGAAATATATAGACACTGTTTGTAACAAAATTGGGCACAACACTCTTCGGAAGTTTTTGAAGAGATAACAATGAAGAATATAAATTAAAAATGAGGATTATCTAACAAAAACTCGAAGCAACAAGAAAGTAAATGCACAGACAAGCAATTTAGAGTGGTTCGGCGTGTTGCCTACGTCCACTATGAAGTTTTTTGCAGCTTTATTGATTCTCTTTCAACAACTACAAGCGAGCACAGCAAACAACATCAAGTTACAACTGGAAATTCGAATTCAACAGCAATAGAACGATGCAGATCTCGATCCGGCAGAGTCTGGGCGCTTGAGAGTCAAAAGATCCTTCTTCTGTAAACTCTGGAGCTCTATTTATAGGCGTAGGAGGCTGAGACTTTGCTCAAACTTTGGGAGATTCGCTCTGGCACGTGAGGGGACCCACACGACCAATTCCAGAAAGTTTCGACACGATCTGTGATCGATACGAAATCATTTCATATCGATCAAGACCATGTCCGATGGAGCTGAAATTTGGTGTGAACGTTCCTTGGCTCGTGTGCAATCTCCTGTGAAAATTTCATGGCATTTGGATTGGTAGATTTTGAGATATGATCGATACGAGTTGAGTTTTCTCAAGTGGCTGTTTTATTCGACTCCATAGCTTCATGTCGATTCCTTCGAGTCGATGGCTGCACGTGCTTATGAGGTGACGTGGCATGCGTATCTCGAATCGATCCACCTTTTTCTCCGGTTTGACCACGTCGTATCCATGTATCTTGCCTTATTTGAATCGAAGGCCGTTGCGCTAATCCAGGTCCATTTGACTTGATAGACACGAATAAGCCTCTAGGCGTGGGTTCGAACAAGAGCCTCTAATGGATACGAAATGATGACAATTCGATGGATACGAAGTAGAGATGACTCTGGATTCGAATAAGGACCCCCGATGGGTACGAAGACCACTTTTTTGATGGGTTCGAACCTGATGGTGGCAAACTCTAAGTGCTTGATGGATACGAACCAGACAGCTACTCCATGAACACGAAATAGTGTCTCACCACCATTGATGGATACGAAGAGGTCACCGCTCTATTGATAGAAGTTGATGGATTTGAAGGAGATCGATACGACCTTGGGTTCTTCGATGGATGCGAAGGCACTGGTGCTCTGATGGATACGAAAGTGGTGCTCACTGATGGATACGAAAGTGAGGCCATTTCCTCCAGATTGAATCGATCATAACTCAAGCATATGAACTCGGATTGACTTGAAATGGAATGCAGGCTTCCCTGGCTATGCTTGTCGTGTCATATCAATTGTTGCTCGATCTGGACTCGGACAAAATTCGTCGATATCCATAGCGAGCCTGTTCATGCTCGACATCCAGGACGATTGATCTTAAGCTTGTAATCAGTTCTTTGATATCTTGGCATTGCCAAAATGTAGGATAACATTTGCCCCCAAAAGTACGTCTTGTGGAAACATGACGTGCTTTGAAACAGCTGCAATCTCCACTCTGACTTTTGTTGAAGGTTGTAGCCTTGCGTTGCTATAACTGATTGTTGTACGATAGGGCTTAACTGCTTGTCGCCGTAATCGTTGTTAAATGAATATCAAATTCCTGTTAATGTTGAAAATGGGATATTGTTTTGAAATATGCACATATGTTAGCCTGACTCTCGTTAACGTTGCACGCTCACGAGTCGTTGTCAGTTTTCTTGTATTGAATTTCGTGTCGATCCTCTCCTAAATCGATGTGAAATTTGAGTTGTAACAATGTTTATCAGTTGTTTTAGGAAGTTCCTTCGTATCGATCCTCTCCTGAATCGATATAGATGATTGGAAGATTGACTTCGCATCGGTAAATTGAGAATTCGGTGGATGCGAAAAGTTCATTCGTATCGATGATAATGTTTGAGTTATGATGGACATGAAATCTCGGTTCGTATCGATATGCAGTAGTTGGAGTCGTGAACTTGTCGATGCGAACAGGGGCTTCGAGTCGATGGGCTCCATCGTCTTCAGCTGTCCTCGCCGTGCACTTCGTATCAATGGATTCACTGTCTATTTCGAATCGATAGAAATTCTTGGTCAGATGGATACGAACAGGGCGTTCGACTCGATTCGGGGTCTGACCGGTTGCGACCGGTCAAGTGGACTGGGAGGCGAATTGACCCGGTCTCTTCCTAAGTTCCATATAAATACTTGGGACTTAGCCATTTTTCACCTTTTTACTTTTCACTTTTCACTGCCGCCTTTAATCTTCGTATCGATCCAGAAACTCGAGAGAGAGAGAACAACAGTGCAAGTTATTTCGATTCGATCAAATACAACCCTTTAATTCTTCGAATCCCAATCTCAAATTAGGTAATTAATCGATTTCTGCTACATCCTGACAACAAAGTTTGAATCCCAGATCCCTCTTTTCTTCATTGATTATTAATTCTGGTAATTGGTAAAACCAGATCAGGGTCAAAGCTCGATCGTGAATGGCCATGGCGGTGCTCCTATAAATTGGAGAAGAAAGAGTGGAAAAGACAAGAAAAAGATCGATCTGGGGGCTCGCATTTGAATCGATGAAGGCGATGATGTTTCTCCTTGGATTTCGCATCGATCCTTGGAGTATTCTAATGGAGATGATGCAGTTTGTAACGATTATGATGATGGTGGATAGTATCGACACGAAATGATCGATACAAAAAATAAGTAATCGGTCGTTTCGAAGTTCTCTGCTTTAGGTCGATACATATTTTACTTTTACATTCGATACGAAAAGTATCGACTCGAACGTGATCGATGTTTAGCAGAGACCTTCCTGACCGTTACGAAACAGTCAATCAAGGATTGATTCGAATTCAACCATTTGTGATGGATACGAATTCGACCATGGACGATCGATTCGAAACATGCCCCTTGGGATCAATACGAACGTGCATTTTGATGGATACGAAAAAGCTTCCTGTGATCGATTCGAACATGTATCTTTGATGGATACGAAATTTTGACACTCTTTGGCACAATTTCGACGAGCTTCATTCTTGCATATCCGGACTTGATAGCTAAATTGCATACTTGACTACCTTTCGAAGCTCGTCGATGGAACCATTACAACTTTAATCCGGATCGATTTCCAACATTTAGATGATTTGGTCATGACGGTCAGCGATGACGGTCATTACAACTGGACTTTGAAGCTTTGTCGTTTGCATATTTTCTTTAACTCTGCAAAATTTGTCCAAGCAATGCACAACAATGCACAACACACACTTTACACGAGGGGAACACACGGGCTCTTCAGCGTCTAATGATGGTTTCTCGTGAGTAAGCTAGTTATGGAAACTTCAAGTTCGCAGCCGCAAGAAACTCAGAGTTCAGGCCCTCCCGTGCTTGAAGTACCGGAGATTGAGGTTGAAGTTATCGGTCCAGCTCCGGACGAGTTACCTGACGCATCCTTCATCAGTAACCCATCAGACTCTGTTTCATCCAACATTTCGAAAGACATGCTAGGAAGAATATGCTTAAGGCATGGTCTGTCGATGGATGACGTATTATTGCCAGGACCAAGCGATAGACCGCACAATCCACCGGAGGGATATACTGCATTCAATCGTCATGCGTGCACAGCTGGGACACTCCCTTCGTTTAACCAGTACATAAGTGAAGTATTGTCATTTTGGGAGATCACCCCCTCTCAGCTACACCCGAACGGATATGCCTCGCTCAATAGCTTGTTCATTGCATTTATGGAGTACCTCTATCGACCGCCACTCCCGATTGAGATCAGATACTTGTTCAACTTCAAGAGTCGATCTGATAGTCCATCTTTCACATTCCTGGAAGCGGTAAGAAACTGCCAAGTAATTACGGGATCTTGGACTAGACAGAGCTACTTCAAGACGGAGTGGTTCTATGTTAGATGCCCCCCAGGATTTGTCAGGCGATGCTATTAAGATGTGAGTATTGCCACCTTCTCTGGTAGTTGATAAGACATATATAAATGAATTCGGACTCACATCTCGTTTTCTTTTCAGCCACAATCCAGCGACCCGAAAGTGAACGTTTCAAGGAGAGAGTTCGGGTCCTCCAAGAGGTCCCAAGCGAAGAGAGGAATATCGAATTGCTCTTGACGGATAGGAATCTTAGGATTCTTGGGCTGATCGAGCGAAGACAAAGTATAATGCTCGATGGTGCTTTAAGGACTATCTCGAGGGAGCGAGTTAAACGAAAAAGCCTAGAGTTGTCATAATTGAGGAGGCTAACTCCGAGAAAACTCATACCGATGAGGAACCGTTGGGCGAACCTGCGGATGTAGCCCAGGAAATCGAAGAGCAGAGAAAAGGCAAGGCAACCGTTGTTAAGTCACTTAATAAGGGAAGATGGAAATCGGTTGTCACGTCCCGGTCCGCCTCCGGAATTAGAATTTCGGAGGTGTCTCCCCCAAGATCGGAGAATCTTTTTGAAGGGCTCACCAATCTTCCAATTCCGGACGACGTGTCCCTACATCATGATGCCGGATTGGATGAGCTCCAGCAACTTTAGTTTTAAGCGAGTCTCTGCTCAATAGTACGGTTGACACATCTGGTTGGTCGGGGGGTTGCATATACATACACAATTCATGGCACTACATAATTTCTGAATGTAATGTGCTCACCGTGAGAGATTACTAACTTTGTTTTATGTTTTCGCTTCGTAGATACCATGTCTGGTCGAAGCTCGATGCTTGGCAGTCTTCACAGCAAACGCAAGTCTTCATCATATTATGAATCATATAGGAGAGAAGGAGATAGAGACTATGACCAGGGGTGCTCGAGTCATGAACACTCTGACAGGGATAAAGAATATAAGCGTCGGTCTCGATCTCGCACACCCCCTCCTAGAGTCTCTGCACAGCCTCCTACCCACTCCTCGCGACCTTCCGAGGCTCCGTGACACAAGCCGTCTTCCCAATCGTCAAGGTCTAAATCTCACCGTAGGACCGAGATTGTGGCCCTGCAACAACAGAGCAGGTACTAACCGAGCCTTCGGGGGAAGGAGCAGCAAGGCTTACTCGACTGAAGAAAGATTTCCCTGACATTTGCTTCGACGGGTTCGTCTTCCCTCCGCGTTTGAAAAGGGTACCAACGTCGGTCGAACCCATGATGCATGATTATCTTGCCGATATATTTTTCCAGTACCAGGAATGGTCAAAAACCGCAAAGAAAGCATCAAAGGTGGCTTTCGACTTGGCGGCCATGATTGAGATGCTAGAGAAAGAACTTGGCCAAAAAGACCGGATTATTCAAGCGCTTAACAGCGACGCTGAGTCTTCTCGCAAATCTGAAATCGAGGCTCTTAAGAAAGCTGATGAAGCCCAGGCGGCAATGGACAGGATGAAGCGCGAGCATTATGCCACGGTGGAGGACATGGGCCACTGGAATACCGTCATAGCCGCCGAGCGGGATATATCCTTAAAGGAGCTAAATGATCTTAAGGCCAAAGTTTCGGAGATTATGAGGAGAAGGACGCCGCTAACGTTTCCTCACAGGAAGCGTGTGATCAGGCGGTGGAGTTTCAGAGGGAAAGAGATCCGGCTGTGGAAAAGGTCCGCGAGATGGAGGCCGGAGTTGATGAGAAAGTTCGGGAGTCAAAGATCAAGCTCGAGACAGAGATTGAAGAGCTTCTCATCACTTATAACGCCAATGTGTTGAGACATGGGAATCTGGCTTGGCTTAATGATTACCCGACACATTTATACAACGCCTGGAACTTGGTGGTCGAGGAAGAGAAGGTGGTGCTGTCGGGTGGTGCCCTTGACGAATTTGGGCTGGAGAACCGCATTTTAAATGAAGATGAAAAGAAAGTTCTCCATGATTCTATGATCCCTCATGCAAGAGAGAGAATGGGCACCCAACATTTTGAAATTGGGGAAGGTTCTGGAGTTGAGCATTCTGCTACAAGTTCTGAGATTATTACTTCATCTCGATCCGAGCCCACTCCAGTGACTGAGCTGCAGCCGGTTCCGGGCTATGACCCTGAGTAGCCACGCTTATCCCCCATAAGGGAACATCCTTCAGAAGCCGTTCAGCCAGCCACGAGTCAAGTAGAGGAAGGTATTCTGCACAAATCTACTATGTGTCTGAACCGAAGTATTTGTATTGAAGCGTGTTTTGACAACTTCTTTTCTTTCTTGTCCAGTGAGCGAAGTGACACTGACAGCGCCTCTTGCAAGCCAAGCATCACACCAAGTGCAGGAGGCCATTATTACTGAGGCGATTAACACGACCGCGGTCGCACCGACGGAGGTGACACAGGGGAGCTCGCTGTCTTTGGACGAGCGGATGATGAACGAGCTCCTAGGTCAAAGCAGCGATCCTTTTGCGGATATGCCATTCGTTCTTGGCGTGTTCCCACCTGCTTCCATTGTTTCGTCACAGTCCACCACTACCTATCGTGAAGCCCGTGCCGCTCGTGAAGCCGAGATACTGGCTCAAATCAACGCAGATATGGAGGCGGCAGCACACGGTGGAAGTTCCGAGAGTGTTACGACGGCGGTTGGCCCTACTCCTCTTATGGTGGTATCTTTCGGGGATACGCTTGTCGGTACTAGCATGCCCATTCCGCCCGCAGTGGTAGACCCGATTCCTCTGAATCCTCTAGAAGAGAATATTCCCTTAATTTCAAGTTCGGAGGAAGATGTTGATATCATGCCTTCATCAGAGGATGATCTGTGTAATGACCCGTGTAAATTCGATGTTTAAAATGAATTAAATTATAAGATTTCTAATTTAAATTTAGGAAGAAACAAAAATTTTATTTGTTTACATGAAAGAGAATGTTGAAATTTGATGGATCAAGGGTAATTAAAATTTTACAAATTTAATTTTATATTTCAATTAATTGGAATAGTGAAAAATTGGAAATAGATTCAAATTTATGTAAGACAATGAATTGCAGTAATTAAAGTTAATAAATCAATGGATTAAATGGAATAATTAATTGGAGTTAAGATCTAAATTTGTATGTGAGCATTCATTGATATTGGAATATAAAAGGGTAAATTTATAGTATAAAATGTAGACATCACCTTTAAGATGATGGGTTTATAATTGATGCATAATAGAGAAATCAAATGAATAGGTTTAATTGAATAACAATTAGCAATTAATGAATGAAGAGAAATTTTAAGGGCGTAATTGTTTTCGTTAAGTTAATTTTGGTAACAAATTGTATTGAATATAGATTTAACGTTGGGTGATGAATTTAAGTAATAATTGGAGAACAATGTAAATTATATCCATGAATGGTCAATTCAATTAAACAACGAGATTTTTAAATAAATAAACGTTTTTATTTAGGTTTCAATTTGTTAATTTATGAAGTTTAATGGGAAATCAATTGCCCTAATTTATGCAGTTAGAGGAGATTTGGATTTGCATTATAGATGGAAGTATAATCTAAATTGATAGGTAACAAACTTAAGAATAAAATTTAGAGCTAATAGGTGGCAAATTTATATAGTTGTTTATTTACGTAATGTGTACGTAAGCTTTGGTAAACCGATTTCTATCGATCCGAATCTAACGATTTGTTAATATAAATTTAAGTATAGGAGTAGTATTTATTAATTAAATTGAAGTATTGCAAAATAAATGAAATTCAACGTTTAATATTACATTATTGTAAGTAAGATAATATGTGTAAGTATTGTTAAGGTTATTCATATTTGACAAATTTATTGAGTTATAAGGATTGATATATAAATTAATGTTGGTTTAGAATATCGTTACTTGGTGATTTATTATAGAGTAACGGGAGTGTGAACGTAAAATAATAAAAGCATACATTTATGGTAGGACATAATTTATGGTTTAGGAATTTAAATCCAAAGATTTATTTATTTGAGGAAATAATACGTATTAAATCTCAACTTGATATAATTAATGCAAATATAGTAATTAAAAATAAATTGCAAGTTGGTAATTTAGGATGTTTGTGAGTAAATTTGCAGGTAAGATAATTTTTAAAATTTTACCCATTCATATAATTTATTTAAATATATATAAATCAAATGGCAACATTGTGTTAATAATAGTCGTAAGTGAATTTGAATGCTAAAGGGGTAACAATCATTTTAGGTTAACCATTTATTTAATATATTAAGTCTAGACTGGTAATCGATTGAAATAAAAAAAAATTATTTTGTTTTGTTAATATGACTTGGTTAATAAAGAGGAATTTATATGAAATGAAGCATGCATGAGAAATGCATTATAATTCAATGTTATGTTTACCCATTAAATGTATACTAGGTTAAGTATCAAATAGAGGGAAAGAAAAGTAAATATTGAATTGATTAATGAATAAGTATTCATTGGATAGAAATTTAATGTAAAGTTGATATTAACTGTATAAAATCTATCTAAGATAATGAATTGCAATAAATTGTGGGTTGATAATAAGGTGTGAATGGAAATTTGATTTGTTATATTAAATGAATGGGATTCAAATTTATTGGGAAAGGTAAATGGATATTTGGTAATAAATATAAACGGACTTCAATAGTGAATTTAGTTAATTTGAATATATATAATAAACAATGATTTAATGGAAACCTATACTCTGTATATATCTATAATATTTGAGTGGAAATAATATATACTTACAAATGTGGGATTTAGAGTCTTACAACAATTATTAGGAGTGATATAATTAGTTCACTCAATTAAATTTGCAAACATTGCAATAGATGTAAATTAAGGGTTGTGTTAAATAAAGTAATAAATGGGAAATAATGTTAATGTCTTCATAGTATGGTGATTTGTAATTATTACGTTAATTTAAATTATCGTTTAGCACGTTTGTTTATCAGATCCATCTACTCTAATTTTTAACCTATCTATATAAGCCCTAGCCTCCATCTATTCTCTTTTATTTGTGCATTTATTTTCTTCAATTCTTTCTCTTCCTAAATGGATGCAAATTTCAGATCCAATCTATTCAAAAATCAAATAAAATTCAAAGTTCTCAGAAAATTTCAAAAATTATGTTGTAGTTTTCATCTACGGATCTAAGCGCTGTCTCTGTTTTTGCAATAGTCGCTTGAGTCAACCAGAAATCATGGTCAAACGTGTAAAATTCGAAACCCAAAAGGTTGAATTGGGGATTTTTGATTTCTTCATCTATTTGCGAAATTGGAACATGGGTTTGGTGAGATTAATCACTAAGGGTGCGCAGGAAACGCTGACGTGGCAGGTGGTAAAAGGTAGGTTTATTTTGTTTGAATTTAATTTAATTTTGATTTTTCAAACGCGTTAATACATTTAACTTCCATATACGAACTCCGTCTCATGCACGATTTTTTTTGTTAGGATCGTAATTAAATTCCAGATTTTTTGACGCTGGTTTGGACAGATTTGGAGACCGTCGAATTTTGGGTTTAAATCGGATTTAAATTCGATTTAAATTCAAAAGGTGAGTGATGTAACCCACTCACAATTTCTAAAATTTCTTGTGTTTGTTAAATTAATTTTAGATATGAGTAGAAATTTATTTATGACTGTTTGGCATGTTTTATTCATTATCTCTGATAAATCGCATTCATTTAATATAACTGTTAATTAATTTTATTTATTGCATAAATTTGACCGTTAGAATTTATTTAATTGCATATTAACTGCCAGTCATAGTTATGTTAATTTTTTATTTCATATTAACTACCAGTTAAATTTACGTTTATTTTTGCATATAAACTGCCAATTAACAGTTATTAAATTTATTTTGAGTATAAACTGATAATTGAAACCATTATTTATCACCTGTTATGTATTGATGATTGTTTGAAATTAGATGAGGACTGTGATAAATGGATGTATGGTTTGATGGATGAATGGATGATTAATTTTATTAATTGCAAGTTGCTATGCATTTCATTCATTCGGGATTGCGGTTTGAAATGATATACAACCGCATTTTTATTTTTAAATTGCGGATTGAAATGACAAACATCCGTATCACTTGACCATAGGGTAGAAAATTTTATACAGGCACCGCGGTATATATATATGTATAAAATTATTTTTGAAATGATTTTCATGGTGTTGTAAAGCTATATATATGGTTTATGGGATATTGATTTGGTTATTTATATATATATAGTAATTTTCGGTTTTTTTAAGCTTTGTACGAATTTGATTTGAAGTATAAAATTTAGTTAATTTTCGAGATCAATATGATTAAGAATTTTTTTAAAATTAAATTTCTGGAGTTTTAAATGACTTAAAAGAGAATAAGATTTGAAGATGAATATTAAGTTAAATTGGAAATTTAATAAAAAGTTAGAATTTTTAAAGGATATGATTTTATAACTTGATTTTTGTGTAGAATGATTTAAATGAATGAATATCAGGTTTATTTAAATGAATATAAAATAAATTGAAAGATTTTTTCCAGTTATGTGAAGTTAAAGGTTTTCTTAAATTATATTGAATTCATTAAGTAAAGATTTCAAGTCTAAATAATAAGTAATTGAATTTAATATATATGGGATTTTTAAATGAGTTTGTTTTTTTGAAATTGTGAAATAATTAAAGCTTTGGAACATAAGAATTGAAATGGTATTTGGAAGTTTAAATCCATATTTGAATTTGATTTGTGAAATCTAAAGAAGCTATTTTGTTTTATAAAAGTAGTTTGATATTTAACCACTTAAGAGATGGAAACTTGTTTCAAAGTTATGATTGTCAAGGTAGTATAATTTGGAAATATTATATTCAAGAGTTTTGATTTCTAAATATTTTATTTTGGAAAACCCTATGGTTTTGAAAAGAATATATATTGGAAAATAAAATGATATCGTATTGATTTAGGGTTTTAAGAATAAATGATATCGTATTTATATAGGTTTTAAATGGATATTTTATTTTGGTTTTAAAAGAATAATTATTTTTTTAAATGACCGCGGTGTTATAATAACGATTGGTTGGCAAAGAGACCGGGATCGGATATGGACATACTCTCTGTCGATACCGAAAACCACTTTGACTAACCGTGTACGCGGTGGAGATTCCAGAATGAAGTAGGTTGGTGGCGGCGTTTCCTGTAAGGTAAGTACGTGGACCCAACTCCCGTGAGTTGGCATATGGTGGCTAAAACAGGAGCGATCGACGGGTTAATGAGGTAGCACCTCTGATCGGACACTTCCCTTCGATACTATACTATGACTTTGGATTGTATTCGGTGGCCACCTTCACTTTTGATTTCTTTGATGTGGGGAGATTGTCCGAGGTGGGCGGCAGCTGCACGCTGCGCGTTTCCATCGGCCCAGAAGTGTAATTGGTATATCTACCCTGGCATTGCCTAGTTGTGCCGTGTCACCTACCCTAGCGTGCCTTATACGATTTTGGTTTTGTACCATACCTATGGAGTGCCCTCTGACGACGCCCAGTACGGGGAAATTACGGTACTGTATAGACTATGAGAATATATAACTGTGTTAAGGTGGAAAATGTAAAGCCTTAACGCTATTTAAAAGTAAGTTTATTTTACAAATAGACACTATTATATTAGCGCAATATACTATATAGTAAACAGTTTAACGGATCCTTAGGAGATGTAAATCCCGAGCATCTCTTGAGTTACTGCACTCATATTTATTTCTGTTAATTTAACTTACATAAGATCTTTTAGTTCTGACTCGAGTGTTTTGTCTTTTCAATTCGCTCGGGTCAGTCCGAGCGTTTCGGGATTTGAAGATTTAGCTCTGGAGGACGAAGACGAAGATGTATATTATTATTATTTATACTAGTGCACTACACACTGTTCCGCTGCATTGTTGTTGGTATGTGTAACTCTGATATGTATTATATGAATGTTTTGTAAACAGATTTATAAACTGTATATTTTATTATTATATTTTATCCTTCCACTGCGAGATTCTGTTTTCTTTTATTTCTTTCTTGTTTTTTCTTATTTACCCCATAACAATCCGCCCTTCCGTATGGATTGAATCGGCATGTGTGTCTGTTTAAATCGTGCGAAAAGGCGGGACGTTACATCTGGTATCAGAGCTTTGGTTTAGCGACAAACCTTAGCTTTGTGGGGTTTAACTCTTTACTAATAGGGTAGTAATACCCTATGGGAGTCGCTGAGTGTATATATATGAGAGAGCGTATTTGTTAGTGTTATAAAAAGGTTTTTATATTGTGTTAATCTGTTCCGTTTCGTATTTATAAATTCTGGTTGGTGCATGGGACGCTATGACATCAATAGGGATTTCTAAACACTTAATAGGACAGACCGACATAATATTTGTTTTAATATTGGTGAATGAAATAATTTTACCTATTATATTTTCTATAAAATAATTTTTCAAAATAATATCTATATTTGGCTGTAATAGATTGGTTGTTAGGTAATAAAGTGTATAATTAATAATGGAAATAAGATTGAAAAATAAAATCAATGAAATTTGGAAATTTAGGACTTAAGATCCGGGGTTTTGAAATTTCTTTCGAATAAATTTTGGAATATAATAATATTGTTTATAAGTATTTTCTTATATAAATATTTCAATATAATTCGGAAGATTTGTTTAAAGGAGATTTTGAAGAAAATAAGTTTTGTACTTTCCTCTCTGTCGCTGGAAAATAATTTCGGTGATGAGTGCACGCATCATCGACATTCATTTTCGAGTTTCGAGGGGGAAATGCCACTGTAGTAGTTTTACTACCGATTCTTTTTTTGAAAAAAAAAATTATATATATTTTGAATTGTTTTAAATATAAATTGAGATATAAGTGTAAGAATATATTTATCTGTTATTTTAAAATAATTTGAAATTTAACCCGGTATCTAAATTCTTAAATTTCTGTTAATAAATTGTTTCAATTATTGTAGTGAAATGAAAGGTTAGTAATTAATAATTGGAACCTTTAATTAAAGTAAAAATTTAATAATAGGGAGATAAGTAATGTATATAAATGATTGTAAACCTTAGTAAATGAATTAATGAAATTCTTTATTTATAAGAATTGATGTTATAAGGTTATAAATTTAAGTGTAATTAAAATGTTACTATAATTAAAAACAATAAAATAAAAGGAATTGAAGGTAATTTGAAATATGTAACTTATAAAACAAAGATATAATTATTGAACCATTAATTAATTAAAAGAATTGTGAAAAAATTTGCACAACTTTCAATTACATCCTTAAATAACATATATATATAACTTACCAAATATTAAAAGTTGAAATGTTTAATAAGAGATTGTAATAGAATATTATACAAGTAGTAAAAGTATTCAATGAAATTGCTGTTAAATGAGAATTTAATGTTATAAACTTAAGTTATAAATTGAAATTTTACCAAGTAAAATATAATAAAGGTAAGTATGACAAATAGATGATTATAAACTTAAGTAATTAAAGTGTAAATAAAAGAGGTCATGCAATAATAAATGAATGAATAATAGTAATTAGTAGGTGAAAATAAATGAGTGTAATAATAAAGGGAAATTGTAAACTTAAGAAAAAGGGTTGAAGTTAATTTCTAAACAAAATAGAAAGAAATATAATGAAAATAAATGACGTAATGAAAGAAAGGAAATTAAACAGCTAAAGTATGAAATAAATTTATAATAAGTTAATTTGGTTTGTTGGTTTGAATTCTATTATTTGATTTATGGTTGGTTGGGTAAGGGAATTTGAAATTGTTGGATGAATAAATAATCTATTTTGTTCCATCTAAGACTGTCGAGTAAATGATGCACTTGATAGTTATTTCCATTCCGTACAATTTCAAGTTTTGAATCCGAACAACTATTTGTTTGTTTGTTGAATGGTTGTTTTGGATTTGTTGTGTATGCTGTTTTGATGGTTGTTGTACTGATTGGTTGTTAGTATTTGAAACCGCTTAATTTCACTTTATATAAATTGTTAACCCTTTGGATCTTTACAAGTGAAATGCAGGTTGTGGAAGCAACTGCTGCTGTTTTGGTTCCATAACTTAAGCGTAAAATGCCCGACAAATAGGTACGTTTCAGATTACGGTTTATAGCGCTATTTATATATATTTCGGGAGTTGGAATATAATATTTTGGATAATATATGTAATATAATTGTTATATTTTGATATTATATTTTCTCCTGAGCCTCCCCGTACAAAGGAGACTCTGCCAAAAAAAATTCCGTAAATTTTGGACTTAGAATTTTTTTTTACAAACATAATGATTTTAAAATGGTATATTTTATTTAAGGTAACAAATGTTGTAAATTATTGTTTATAAGTTAATATTTGAATAAGATGTACTATTATTAAATTTTTCCTTCCCCCTTCTTTTCCTTTTCGGGGACGAAAAGTTTTGAGTGGGGAAGAGTGTAACGACCCGTGTAAATTCGATGTTTAAAATGAATTAAATTATAAGATTTCTAATTTAAATTTAGGAAGAAACAGAAATTTTATTTGTTTACATGAAAGAGAATGTTGAAATTTGATGGATCAAGGGTAATTAAAATTTTACAAATTTAATTTTATATTTCAATTAATTGGAATAGTGAAAATTTGGAAATAGATTCAAATTTATGTAAGACAATGAATTGCAGTAATTAAAGTTAATAAATCAATGGATTAAATGGAATAATTAATTGGAGTTAAGATCTAAATTTGTATGTGAGCATTCATTGATATTGGAATATAAAAGGGTAAATTTATAGTATAAAATGTAGACATCACCTTTAAGATGATGGGTTTATAATTGATGCATAATAGGGAAATCAAATGAATTGGTTTAATTGAATAACAATTAGCAATTAATGAATGAAGAGAAATTTTAAGGGCGTAATTTTTTTCGTTAAATTAATTTTGGTAACAAATTGTATTGAATATAGATTTAACGTTGGGTGATGTATTAAGTAATAATTGGAGAACAATGTAAATTATATCCGTGAATGGTCAATTCAATTAAACAACGAGATTTTTAAATAAATAAACGTTTTTATTTAGGTTTCAATTTGTTAATTTATGAAGTTTAATGGGAAATCAATTGCCCTAATTTATGCAGTTAGAGGAGATTTGGATTTGCATTATAGATGGAAGTATAATCTAAATTGATAGGTAACAAACTTAAGAATAAAATTTAGAGCTAATAGGTGGCAAATTTATATAGTTGTTTATTTACGTAATGTATACGTAAGCTTTGGTAAACCGATTTCTATCGATCCAAATCTAACGATTTGTTAATATAGATTTAAGTATAGGAGAAGTATTTATTAATTAAATTGAAGTATTGCAAAATAAATGAAATTCAACGTTTAATATTACATTATTGTAAGTAAGATAATATGTGTAAGTATTGTTAAGGTTATTCATATTTGACAAATTTATTGAGTTATAAGGATTGATATATAAATTAATGTTGGTTTAGGATATCGTTACTTGGTGATTTATTATAGAATAACGGGAGTGTGAACGTAAAATAATAAAAGCATAGATTTATGGTAAGACATAATTTATGGTTTTAGGAATTTAAATCCAAAGATTTATTTATTTGAGGAAATAATACGTATTAAATCTCAACTTGATATAATCAATGCAAATATAGTAATTAAAAATAAATTGCAAGTTGGTAATTTAGGATGTTTGTGAGTAAATTTGCAGGTAAGATAATTTTTAAAGTTTTACCCATTCATATAATTTATTTAAATATATATGAATCAAATGGCAACATTGTGTTAATAATAGTCGTAAGTGAATTTGAATGCTAAAGGGGTAACAATCGTTTTAGGTTAACCGTTTATTTAATATATTAAGTCTAGACTGGTAATCGATTGAAATAAAAAAATTATTTTGTTTTGTTAATGTGACTTGGTTAAGAAAGAGGAATTTATATGAAATGAAGCATGCATGAGAAATGCATTATAATTCAATGTTATGTTTACCCATTAAATGTATACTAGGTTAAGTATCAAATAGAGGGAAAGAAAAGTAAATATTGAATTGATTAATGAATAAGTATTCATTGGATAGAAATTTAATGTAAAGTTGATATTAATTGTATAAAATCTATCTAAGATAATGAATTGCAATAAATTGTGGGTTGATAATAAGGTGTGAATGGAAATTTGATTTGTTATATTAAATGAATGGGATTCAAATTTATTGGGAAAGGTAAATGGATATTTGGTAATAAATATAAACGGACTTCAATAGTGAATTTAGTTAATTTGAATATATATAATAAATAATAATTTAATGGAAACCTATACTCTGTATATATCTATAATATTTGAGTAGAAATAATATATACTTACAAATGTGGGATTTAGAGTCTTACAACAATTATTAGGAGTGATATAATTAGTTCATTCAATTAAATTTGAAAACATTGCAATAGATGTAAATTAAGGGTTGTGTTAAATAAAGTAATAAATGGAAAATAATGTAAATGTCTTCATAGTATGGTGATTTGTAATTATTACATTAATTTAAATTATCGTTTAGCGCGTTTGTTTATCAGATCCATCTACTCTAATTTTTAACCTATCTATATAAACCCTAGCCTCCATCTATTCTCTTTTATTTGTGCGTTCATTTTCTTCAATTCTTTCTCTTCCTAATGGATGCAAATTTCAGATCCAATTCTATTCAAAAATCAAATAAAATTCAAAGTTCTAAGAAAATTTCAAAAATTATGTTGTAGTTTTCATCTACGGATCTAAGCGCAGTCTCTGTTTTTTAAATAGTCGCTTGAGTCAACCAGAAATCACGGTCAAACGTGTAAAATTCGAAACCCAAAAGGTTGAATTGGGGCTTTTTGATTTCTTCATCTATTTGCGAAATTGGAACATGGGTTTGGTGAGATTAGTCATTAGGGGTGCACAGGAAACGCTGACGTGGCAGGTGGTAATAGGTAGGTTTATTTTGTTTGAATTTAATTTAATTTTGATTTTTCAAACGCGTTAATACATTTAACTTCCACATACGAACTCCGTCTCATGCGCGATTTTTTTTGTTAGGATCATAATTAAATTCCAGATTTTTTGACGCTGGTTTGGACAGATTTGGAGACCGTCGAATTTTGGGTTTAAATCGGATTTAAATTCGATTTAAATTCAAAAGGTGAGTGTTTTAACCCACTCACAATTTCTAAAATTTCTTGTGTTTGTTAAATTAATTTTAGATATGAGTAGAAATTTATTTATGACTGTTTGGCATGTTTTATTCATTATCTCTGATATATCGCATTCATTTAATATAACTGTTAATTAATTTTATTTATTGCATAAATTTGACAGTTAGAATTTATTTAATTGCATATTAACTGCCAGTCATAGTTATATTAAGTTTTTATTTCATATTAACTTCCAGTTAAATTTACGTTTATTTTTGCATATAAACTGCCAATTAACAGTTATTAAATTTATTTTGAGTATAAACTGATAATTGATACCATTATTTATCACCTGTTATGTATTGATGATTGTTTGAAATTAGATGATGACTGTGATAAATGGATGTATGATTTGATGGATGAATGGATGATTAATTTTATTAATTGCAAGTTGCTATGCATTTCATTCATTCGGGATTGCGGTTTGAAATGATATACAACCGAATTTTTATTTTTAAATTGCGGATTGAAATGATAAACATCCGTATCACTTAACCATAGGGTAAAAATTTTTATATAGGCACCGCGGTATATATATATATATATATATAATTAGTTTTGAAATGATTTTCATGGTGTTGTAAAGCTATATATATGGTTTATGGGATATTGATTTGGTTATTTATATATATATAGTAATTTTCGGTTTTTTTAAGCTTTGTACGAATTTGATTTGAAGTATAAAATTTAGTTGATTTTCGAGATCAATATGATTAAGAATTTTTTTTAAATTAAATTTCTGGAGTTTTAAATGACTTAAAAGAGAATAAGATTTGAAGATGAATATTAAGTTAAATTGGAAATTTAATAAAAAGTTAGAATTTTTAAAGGATATGATTTTATAACTTGATTTTTGTGTAGAATGATTTAAATGAATGAATATCAGGTTTATTTAAATGAATATAAAATAAATTGAAAGATTTTTTCCAGTTATGTGAAGTTAAAGGTTTTCTTAAATTATATTGAATTCATTAAGTAAAGATTTCAAGTCTAAATAATAAGTAATTGAATTTAATATATATGGGATTTTTAAATGAGTTTGTTTTTTTGAAATGGTGAAATAATTAAAGCTTTGGAACATAAGAATTGAAATGGTATTTGGAAGTTTAAATCCATATTTGAATTTGATTTGTGAAATCTAAAGAAGCTATTTTGTTTTATAAAAGTAGTTTGATATTTAACCACTTAAGAGATGGAAACTTGTTTCAAAGTTATGATTGTCAAGGTAGTATAATTTGGAAATATTATATTCAAGAGTTTTGATTTCTAAATATTTTATTTTGGAAAACCCTATGGTTTTGAAAAGAATATATATTGGAAAATAAAATGATATCGTATTGATTTGGGGTTTTAAGAATAAATGATATCGTATTTATATAGGTTTTAAATGGATATTTTATTTTGGTTTTCAAAGAATAATTATTTTTTTAAATGACCGCGGTGTTATAATAACGATTGGTTGGCAAAGAGACCGGGATCGGATATTGACATACTCTCTGTCAATACCGAAAACCACTATGACTAACCGTGTACGCGGTGGAGATTCTAGAATGAAGTAGGTTGGTGGCGGCGTTTCCTGTAAGGTAAGTACGTGGACCCAACTCCCATGAGTTGGCATAAGGTGGCTAAAACAGGAGCGATCGACGGGTTAATGAGGTAGCACCTCTGATAGGACACTTCCCTTCGATACTATACTATGACTTTGGATTGTATTCGGTGGCCACCTTCACTTTTGATTTCTTTGATGTGGGGAGTTTGTCCGAGGTGGGCGGCAGCTGCGCGCTGCGCGTTTCCATCGGCCCGGAAGCGTAATTGGTATATCTACCCTTGCATTGCCTAGTTGTGCCGTGTCACCTACCCTAGCGCGCCTTATACGATTTTGGTTTTGTACCATACCTATGGAGTGCCCTCTGACGACGCCCAGTACGGGGGAGATTACGGTACTGTATAGACTATGGGAATATATAACTGTGTTAAGGTTGAAAATGTAAAGCCTTAACGCTATTTAAAAGTAAGTTTATTTTACAAATAGACACTATTATAATAGCGCAATATACTATATAGTAAACAGTTTAACGGATCCTTAGGAGATGTAAATCCCGAGCATCTCTTGAGTTACTGCACTCATATTTATTTCTGTTAATTTAACTTACATAAGATCTTTTAGTTCTGACTCGAGTGTTTTGTCTTTTCAATTCGCTCGGGTCAGTCCGAGCGTTTCAGGATTTGAAGATTTAGCTTTGGAGGACGAAGACGAAGATGTATATTATTATTATTATTTATACTAGTGCACTACACACTGTTCCGTTGCATTGTTGTTGGTATGTGTAACTCTGATATGTATTATATGAATGTTTTGTAAACAGATTTATAAACTGTATATTTTATTATTATATTTTATCCTTTCACTGCGAGATTCTGTTTTCTTTTATTTCTTTCTTGTTTTTTCTTATTTACCCATAACAATCCGCCCTTCCGTATGGATTGAATCGGCATGTGTGTCTGTTTAAATCGTGCGAAAAGGCGGGATGTTACAATCCGCCAAAGGGTAAGGGCTCGAAGCGAAAGACTATTAGCGGTTCTAGTGGTTCCATGTTGAAGAAAAAGCCGAAGAAGAAAAAATAGATAATCCCCCTTTGGTGCATTTTTGGCAGTTACGAAGTTGCTTTTATTTTTCTTTCATAGGCCATGTATAGGTGCAGGCTCGGCCCCCTGCTAGTAGGAATTTTTTGGAATAACTTGTACATGAATCTTCACATACAGTTAGTTGAACTGACATTTAGTTTCTTTGCTTCAACTCTCATTTCTTTTGTGCTTAAGTACTTGCAGTTTTTGACTTTCAGTCCCATGTACTTGTGGTGTTTTTACCTTCAAGTTGAGTTTGTTTTATTTGCCAAGTCTGAAAATCTTGATCACACGTCGTAATCGATGAATGAGTTGAATTTTGGACATTGTATCGCTTCGGTTAGTGATTAACACTTAAGCTTTTCCCCCAGTTCCAGGGACCAGCATTTGTATTTCGGTGGTCGATCGCACCTATTGCAAATCTTGAGGACATGTCCACACTCCGGGGACTTAGGATAATCTGTGATTGATAATCTGGTTCGCACTATGGGAATTTGAGAGTTACCGATGTTTGTAATACAGTTCGCACTCTAGGAGCTTTGACTTGGTATTTGTACTCTAATTCACACTCTGGGAATTTGGAGTCGACATTTATGTTTCGGTTCGCACTCCGGGAACCTGGAATTGATGTTTATACTCCAATTCACACTCTGGGAACTTGGAGTTAGCCGATAGATGGTCAGTCACATCTATTTGGGCTTTTTAGGAATTCGTTCACACTCTGGGAACCTGGACTTGATGTTTATACTCTAATTCACGCTCTGGGAACTTGGAGTTAGCCAAAAGATGGTCATTCACATCTATTTGGGCTTTTTACGAATTAATTCACACTCTGGGAACCTGGAATTGATGTTTATACTACAATTCATGCTCTGGGAACTTGAAGTTAGCCGATAGATGGTCAGTCACATCTATTTGGGCTTTTTAAGAATTCGTCCACATTCTGGGAACCTAGAATTGATGTTTATACTCCAATTCACGCTCTGGGAACTTGGAGTTAGCCGATAGATGGTCAGTCACATCTATTTGGGCTTTTTAGGAATTCATTCACATTCTGGCAACTTGGAATTGATGTTTATACTCCAATTCACGCTCTGGGAACTTGGAGTTAGCCGATAGATGGTCAGTCACATCTATTTGGGCTTTTTAGGAATTTATTCACACTCTGGGAACCTGGAATTGATGTTTATACTCCAATTCACGCTCTAGAAACTTGGAGTTAGCCGATAGATGGTTAGTCACATCTATTTGGGCTTTTTAGCAATTCGTTCACACTTTGGGAACCTGGAATTGATGTTTATACTCCAATTCACGCTCTGCGAACTTGGAGTTAGCCGATAGATGGTCAGTTACATCTATTTGGGCTTTTTAGGAATTCGTTCACACTCTGGGAACCTGGAATCGATGTTTATACTCCAATTCATGCTTTGGGAACTTGGAGTTGATTATAGGACTGTCGCTTGTCGGTCCCGTTCAGCCTTTGATGTGATGGCTTGCCCCCGAGCTGAGGTTTCACTTAGTGAGCGGCCGGTCATATCACAGTCACTCGCTATTGGAATAAATTCCATCGTGCGATAGAACTTAGCTCTTCGTGCATCATGATTGTTGAATGTCGCATTCAGTGAATCATAGCTCTAGTTTGAAGAGATGGTAATTTATTCCTGGAACGGAAAAACACGGCAAAGTCAGTGCCCTATTACAAATTCAAACTTCTGAATGCAAAGAAAATTGCAAAGTATTCATAGACTAAATAAAGCCTGTCATGTGTAACAGTGACGAAGATCCTCGTCGTTCCAGGCTCTTGACAAAGTGGGTCCGCCACTGACGGCGTTTATCACTAATCTCCCGCCGGGACAAGTAGAGTCCTCCTATCTCGGTCGTCGGGTTCATTATTTCGATTTGATGGGCTCGCTTCTCCAGGCTGCAGTGCTCGCACAAACTGTTCCAGCTTCCTTTCTCTAATCAATTTTTCAACGAGATCTTGCAAATGACGACATTCATTCGTATTGTGTCCGTAGATTTCATGAAACCTGCAAAAATTTCTCGTCTGGTTTTGTCTTTCTGACGACAGTTTTGGTGTAGGTTTTTTATATGGAATTGTATTACAAGTTTGTAAATACAAGTTCTCCAGTTGTAACAACCCGGTATTTCGCATCGATTGATTATTGACATTAAACGATTAATCTTGTTGCTAATTGTTGTCAGGAGTTTGTAATCTGGTTTAAAATTCTTGAGAAATTTGTTAGTATAGTTAGGAGTTTAAATAAATATTTTCTTTTATTTTATTTGGCCTTAGCAAAAATTAAAGACCCGTTCCCCACTTCATTTTTGATTCGTATTCATTCACAAACCCTAGCACCAAATAAACATAAAATAACCGGCTTCTTTTCCCCCCTTTTTATTCATTCTCGTTCAAGACTTAAAACCCTAACAAAAGAAAATAAAATAATGGCGGCCCCTCTTCTTCGTTCACTCCTTCTCGTTCGCCCCTCTTTTCGAAAACTAGGGCTCGTGATAATCGAGGTCGCCAACCATTGAAGCTCGATCGAATGAAGACTATGGCTTTGCTTTGGCGATCGGTGCCTTCCCTTCGCTTGCGGCTGCTTCATTCGCGACAAAGGTGAGTGATTTCTCACTCACTTCTAATTCAAAGTCGAATGCTCCTTGGTTAATTGATCTCCATGTCTTTGATTTCGGTTTGAATTATTTTTCTCGGCCATGGATTTGATCATATGACTTTGAAATTCCTGACTTGTTCTTCATTCGAATATACTGCGATATATTTAACCTTCGATCAAATATACCGATATATATTCTCATATACGTTGTCCCTGTTTGAACAACTTCTGATTTCAAGTTTTACTTTCTGATTTTGGAATGAACTTCTGTAGACTTGATTTCATTCTGAATTTCTTTTGTTAATGTTGATCCACTGCTGTGAGTCAATACACTATGTACATGTATATGTATGCATATATACATATATGGGTTATATGTACTTGTCAATTTGATAGAATAGGGCATGTGTGACGAGCTTGCTACTGTGTACCTTTGCTTTGATTATTGCCCGAACATAAGCGCGTTGAAGTCTATTACACTAATGTGCATAAGTTTAAACATGGTCTTGTGTACTGAACTGTTTCGACCATCCTTATGCTTCTTTGAATTCTTTTGGTGACACTGCTTGTCTTGTGAGAACTTGTATTGCCTTGTACCTGTGTATTTAAATCCACTACTTGTTCCTCTCCTTGCTGTTTCACCTTTGTGTGCATGCTCGAATTGGTTTAGCTATGCGTTGCGCTATGTTTTCTGCACTTTAATTATTCCTATGCATGTGTCCTGAGTGATGAGTTGATCATATAAGACCTGGTTGTGATACTTTGATTATTTTGTTGCCTCGAATACTGTATACTTCTGAACCCTTGATTTCTATGTGCAAGCTTGTATATATTGCTTCTTAATTTCAGTTGTTGCACCTTTGATTCATTTTTCCATGTGCAGTTTGTTATGTACATTCATTTGTGTACATATTTTACATTCACTTGGTGGAAGTTTTAAACTGCTGCCGCTTGCTTAGTGTATTAGTTTGCACTATGAATTCTTGTGTATTGGCCTTTGTGCCTTGTTGCTATTTCTGTATATGCTGTTGTGGCGAGGCAGTGCACGCGTGCGTGCACTGCAGCCACACAGTATCGACAATTTGAATTGATATTTGAACCTTCATTGATTTTGGTTCGTTGATCTTTTGTGTACATCACCACTGTAGTGGCAAGGAAGTGCACGCAAGCGTGAACTGCAGCCACACGGTATTCATTGGGTACATCATCACTGTAGTGGCAAGTTAGTGCACGCAAGCGTGAACTGCGGCCACACGGTATGGCTTTTATTGATATTCTAATTGCTTTTGTTGCGAATTTCCATATGCTGTAGTGGCGAGGCAGTGCACGCGTGCGTGTACTGCAGCCCTACTCGAATTAATATTTTAATTGATATTTCAATGGTTTGAACTGTTTCGTTTATTCAATTCAATATTCTGAATTGTATTCTGATTTGGTTGAATATTGCTGATTTGTTGTTTAACACTGTTACGTGTTATATTAATCGTTATCCGATTTCTTTATTTAAGGATCGGATAAACGAGATTTATTGTGACTGTCGTCTATTCATTATTTAATTATTATTGCTTCTGTGCACTAATAACTGAGTTTGAATTAGACTGACCCGAGTATTATTTTCTTTTGAATTTAATACTCGGGTCAGACCGAGTATTTCAGGTTGTAGATATTCTGCTTTGGGTTGCTGCTAGAGCTATGAAGTTCTTTCATATCTTTTAGAGTAGTCGTCGTTATTTGTAGTAGTCTGTATAATTGTATAGGAAGATATGTATTCATGTATATTATATACGTTAATGTACTTGTATATGTAACTTCCTGAGTCGACTGTGGTAGTTGTATCATATGTACCGAGTCATATGTATTGTATCAAATGTATTGTAACTGACATCAGTATATATGAGACTTTCTCTTTTATTTGTGTTCCGCATTATATTATCTGTGTAATATTTTATATTTACTGTTCTAAACTATTACGAACCATCGTAGTTCGTTTTATACTGGAATTGGGGTATGTCGATGGGAGAAAATAAATCAGAGATGAAAAATGAAAGAATATTTATATATATATACCACTCCTATTGAGATAACCAATACTAGTGTAAGGCCTAACTATTGATGGCCGCTCCTCAACAGCCTTATTCTCCGTGCTAGTTGACAGCACAACACCGTAGTGTTCTTGGCTAGTGTGGGTATAGAGGTGGGGCGTCACAGCTTGGTATCAAAGCCTGGGGTTTAGAACAAATATAAAACATAACTTAGATAGTACATGTGTTACAACTATTTGTTGACGTTTTATCTCTCATATTTGCATATGATTGTTTTTGATTGTTAGGTATGAATTCCTAACGCTTATTCATAAGCATTTGATTTTGATTCTTGTGTTTTCGACTTTGATTTGATTTAGCCGATGATTGATTTTGTTCGAAAAGCGATTCTGAACTTGATATTTTATGTTTTCCTCGGCTTGATTTCCATTCGACTTCGGTCACTTTGTTTTTGAGAAATTTCTAAATTCTTGATTTCCAAGACTCTGACTTGGTTTGCCGTTGAGTCCTTTGATGATGATGTTGAATCGTTTTGTACTCTATTATGGCCATTAATTGTTGACTTCGACATTGACTTGATTTTTATTTTTGTTCAAGTCATTTATGCACTTATGCTCGTTTTGCTTCGTTATTCCAATTGTTAATCGATTCTTCTTTTCCGATTAGTTGTTATCTCCTTTGTCGACTTTGATAACTTCTATTTCTGGAATTTTTGGGTATTTCTACTTTGATGAATTTGGAATCGAATTCTTTGGATTTTATTCACGTCTTCGAACGTGAATTTTTGTGAATTGATTTGGTTTCCAAATTTGACTGATTCGTGTTATTTCCCCGATTTGTTGCTATCATTTATTAGCAACTTTGATAACATTTTCTTCGGAATTTTTGTGAACATTCCTTTTGATGGATACAGTATCGATTTCTTTGGATTCTATTCACATCTTTGTATGTGAATTCTTGTGCTTGATTGTTCCTACAATCATTTTTGTGATTTGTCACTTTAAAAATATAAAGGTTTTCTATACTAGTAGTAAATATCAAAACCCTTTTCTCCAAACGATTTCAAAACTATTTTACTACAAAACTCTTTTCCTAAACCGTTTTCCAATCTATTAGTATATACTAACCTTTAACTCACTCGTATGAGAAATCTAATTAAACGACTTAGTAAAACGAGTGGTATATAACGCTTGCGTTTACTTCGCCGGTTAATTCTTGGACTTATTCGATTGAATCTCTTGTGACAATTTTCTAGTGAAGATTTACAGTTTGTTCGTAAATATTTAAGTTAAGCAAGTGGTTATGAGACATGAAGCTAGACTTTTATATTTACTAGCTTAGTGTAATTGACACTTCTCGTTGATCTTGACGATCATTTTATGAATTAGACTAGCAATTGCGCGATGTCTCTTTCATTGCAAGGTTAGGCTAGACACCACTTGTGTGATTCCACTCACACATACCTTTTTGCCTTTTGGTTAGCCTAGACACCATTTGTGTGATTCCATTCACACATACCTTTTTGTTTGCGAGGTTAGGCTAGACACCATTTGTGTGATTCCATTCACACATACCTTTTTGCTTTTTGGTTAGCCTTGACCTCATTCGGGTGATTCAGACTCACCCATATGGGGTAGCTCCCCATGGTCTTCGGACCGTCATGTGATAGGCCTCTTTCCCTTTTTCTGATATATTGATTGATCTCTGGATGATTATGACGATCATCTTTGTGATTTAGACTAGCAATTATGCGATGTCTCTTTGTTTGCTTTCTGGTTAGGCTAGACACCACTTGTGTGATTCCATTCACACATACCTTTTTGCTTTTTGGTTAGCCTAGACACCATTTGTGTAATTCCATTCACACATATCTTTTTTCTTTCTGGTTAGGCTAGACACCACTTGTGTGATTCCATTCACACATACCTTTTTGCTTTTTGGTTAGCCTAGACACCATTTGTGTGATTCCATTCACACATATCTTTTTGCTTTCTGGTTAGGCTAGACACCACTTGTGTGATTCCATTCGCACATACCTTTATGCTTTTTGGTTAGCCTAGACACCATTTGTGTGACTTCATTCACACCTATCTTTTTGCTCTCTGGATAGGCTAGACACCACTTGTGTGATTCCATTCACACATACCTTTTTGCTTTTCGGTTAGCCACCATGAGATAGCGTCTCGCTTTTGTGTTGCACGTGTTGGTGATTTTTCATGCTCACGTGTAGGTGAGTTTTCATGCTCCCGCTCTCGCTTTGCGTTACACGTGTTGGTGAACTTTCATGCTCACGTGTAGGTGAGTTTTCATACTCCCATTTGAGTTTCCATACTCCCATTCGAGTTTTCATACTCTCACTCGAGTTTTCATACTCCCATTCGAGTTTTCATTCTCCCATTCGAGTTTCCATACTCCCATTTGAGTTTTCATGCTCTCATTTTGTGATATCTGGATTTCTTGCGTAGATTTCTAGAATTTGTGTTTTCTGGATTTCTTGTGATGATTTCTAGAATTTGTGCTTCACCAATTTTCATGTAACGACCCTGAAATTCAGACCCAGTTTAAATTTTTTAAAATTGCTTATTTAGTGTAGAATTTCAAATTTTCACAAACAAATTTCGATGCTATTCAAACTTCATATTTGGAATGCGTCTAATTAAACATAGCGACTGGTAAATTTCCGTTCGAAAATATGAAAATTCATTTCGTACGTAAATTTACTTCAATCTAAATCAGTTAGTAAGCGATGAAAATAAAATATTTTCGGAACCTAAATATTTTTACATATAAAAATTCTAAATCGTCTTCTGAGCAAGGCGTCATTTTTCGTTTTTCCAAATTCGGACATCTTTGGCTCCGTCGACCTTAATCTTCTGCGATTTTACGCATTTTCCGTAGTAGAAAATTTTGAATTTTTATAATTCAATCGAATCACCGATATCTGTATACCGTTTTGATCGTCTCGTCATGCTGATCTCTACGGTATATCCAATTCTGTATTTTGATGTCGGGAGCGCGGCGAAATCTATGATACAGATGTCCGCATTGGTTTGAAAATTTCAAAATGTTTATTTCATTTGCCTTTATTTGTCACCGTGAGAAGTAAGCCTCAGCCATTCATTTCTCATCATTTCATTTTGCACTTTTTTTTTTCTTCCATCATTCTCTTGCCTTTACAGGCTGTTCATCAATCTCAAGACCTCACCGTCCTTTCCGGATCTCATCTCTCCCTCTCCGCCTTTCCAGTACATCAACCGCGCCACTGCCCTGCTTCGGACCCGAGCCCCTCTTCCACCTTGCGCCCGACTCTTCCACCTCCTTTCCCTCGGCCACGCAAGACAGCAACTTCCATACCAGCCGCACCTCCTTCCCTTCGGCCGCGCTCCTCCACTTGACTGCATCCTCCCATGGCCGCTGTCTCCACCCAAGGCCGGAGCCGCCTTCCCCTCCCTATCGCCTCGCCTTTTCCCGCAGTAGCCATGGCCGCTCCTCCAAGCTAGCCGAACCCTACCTCCATGCCTCCGTCCATGCAGCACCTGCACCTTCCGTCATCTCCACCTCGGCAAACCCAGAGCGACCACGTTCCCTTCATGCTCCAGTTATCAGCCCACCTGAACAGCCTTGCCACCCTGTCGACAGGACTCGATCTACTCTCCCCTCCAATCTCTGACCTCACGCATGAGAAGCAGGCTGAGTTCACTATTGAAACCATGCCACCCACTCCATCATTTTTTATTAGTCGAAGCTTCTCTGTAGTTGCTAAGGTGAGTTTATAAGCCTATTTATATTTTGCCGTATATAAATAAATAAGTATAGATCTATCTAAGGTCTGATAGTTGATACATAAAGGTATATGCGTGAGTTTCGTTTGGGTTATATATACATAAATATTGTTTATAAATTTTGTTCAGTATGTATATTTATATCAACTATTTTGCTTTGTGTTGAAATGTGGTAAAGTGTTGTTATAAAGTTATACTTACTGTGTTTGGTTATAAGTTATATAAAGTTACGTATACAGGGGACTATTTTATAAAGGAATTGTTGTTTTGCAATACAAAGGAAAGTTGTACATATTTCAATATATATGGGCTATATTCGTGTGCGTGAGTCTGTTATTATATATATCTTGTTTTGAAGTATTTATATTGCATGTATATGCGGTATTTGTGTTTGGGTGATAGAGTGTGTATATGCTAGTACAAGTTTGTTTTTCCAGAGATAATAAAGTTTACATATGTTATACGTGTAGCACATCATTTGTATATATAAAATTCTTTTATACATGCTTTGTTTGAGGTTTTGTATAGGGTGTGATTTGAAATGTAAACATATGGTATCTATAATATATTATTTATATATGTTAAGCTGCTTAAACATCTGACATGTATATAAGTAAAGATAAGTATGTTATATATGCAAAACAGAGGCTTGCGCGCATGCAAAGCAGAGACTTCATTTTTTCTTTTAGATTTTTCTTTAACACTATATATATAGACATAGGTGTGTAAAAAAAAAAAAAAAAAAAAGAGTTAAGTTTTGTTTTATTTTCATGTAAACATTTTGCATGTAGCGTTTAATAAGTGTATACCTATGGGTACCTAGGTGCAGTTTAATTTCATGTGTACATAGGTGCAGTTTAATAAGTAAATATGTTTGACGCATCGTATCTCGCTCATGTTTTATCGGAATGGGTTGATTCTATTTTTAAAAAGGAGTTTAAGTTACGTAGTTTATACATGTCAAATTCCAGCAAAATCCGACATCGTTTGATTTGTGGTCGAGGATCTGGAAGTTAGACCCAGGCAGATATTCTTTTGTACTTACAATTTATTTTACACTGCTGCAAACACGACCTGAGTTCATGTTTGACGCATCGTATCTCACTCATGTTTTATCGGAATGGGTTGATTCTATTTTTTTAAAAAAAAGAGTTGAAGTTACCTAGTTTATACTTGTCAAATTCCAGCAAAATCCGACATCGTTTGATTAGTGGTCGAGGATCTGGAAGTTAGACCCAGGCAGATGTTCTTTTGTACTTTAAATTATTCTACACTGCTGCAAAAACGACCTGAGTTCATGTTTGACGCATCGTATCTCCTCCGTCTTACGTCGGAATCAAGTGACTCTTTGCAGTTTTGAAATACAAGTTTTGATCTTTATTCATACCAAATTTCAGACCATTTCGATATCGGTAGCACATAGAATTATATTGTTAAACTTTGACGTAGGACATGTTTTGTAATTGTTGCTATGTTGAATGTTTTGATTGATTTCGGCAATTCCTATTTAACAGTTTTGCTCGTCGATTCGTGCCAACCTTACTTTGCTCTGAGAATCATGCTTGGATGTGTAACTCCATTTCAGTGTCCGTATCAGTGTGCGTATCCGTGCCATCTTCTGTTTTCTCTAGCCTCGAAAGGTGAGTAATCACTCACGATTAATATTCTTTTATTTATTAAATTTGATTTCAATTGAAACGAAAATTGAAATATGTTGTTGTTAGTTGTTTATTCTGTTATGTCTGCTATTACCTGTATCTGTATACCTATGACACCTGACACCATTATCTGTTAATTATTTATGGGATAATAATACAGTTTGGTTGATAAATTGATTGATTGATTGTTGTTTGAATTGGATGTTAATTATTATTGTTAAGTGATAATTAATTTGCAAGTTAAATTTAATGTAGAATAGTTAACAAATTAAAACGGATTATATATGACAAAAATTGATTAGTTAAATTTGACCCTTTAGTTGTCGTAGAATTTGATAAATTGTACTTTGAACTTTGAACGTAGTTTGTATTAATTGTTGAAGTATTAAACTGAAATTGAACGACAAGTGAAAACCGGAATATAAAAATCTTTAATCTACATGAAATGATAGTGTAGATTCTAGGAATAAATATATTAATTCGCACAAATAACAATGCGAATTAATACGATTATTTCGGGATTATTTAAAATTGATTATTTGAATTGTTTTGTTGTTGTTATTGCTTGTTTATTTACTTTGACACCATCCCTGTTATCACACTGCAAGTTCCCTTTATTTTGCTTGATTTTAAATTGAAATGGAATCGGGTTGAAATGATAAATACCCAAATGAACTTGACTTAGGATAGAGAATTAAATAAATCGATTGGTCCAAAAATTTGATTTGAAATAAAATAAAGGTTTTATTTGAATAATAAGATTTTGAAATAAAATTTGAACGAAAATTTTATGAAAGGAAAATGTTAATATTGAAATCTGAAACAAATATTAATGTAATAACTGATGAAAGAACATTGATTTGAAATGTATTATTTAACACTTAAATTTGGAATTATTCATTGAACGAAGTTTGAAGTGATTTAAAAATTAAATTTGAATTTATAATTATGTTGAAATTACTAAGTTTTGAAATTATTAATAATTAAGTTGAAATTATTTAATAATTGAATAAGATTGAATTCTTGGATAAGAGATTCAACTTTTGAATAAGTGAATTTGAACTTCGTTAATAAATGAAATTGGGTTTCTTTATTTATTAAGTTTTGGAAAATTTATTTAAGTAAGTTAAAGTGAAATTTGATTTCTCGAATATATGGGATTTAGTTTCTTTATTAATTGAGTTTGAAGTTTGTAATTATGTAAAGAATAAGTGAAATTGAATTTCTTAACAAGAAATAAATGTGTTTTATTGAAATTAATGTAAGAATTGTAATTTAAAGAATTTGATTTGACAAATTGAATTTAATTAACTTTGTAAGTTTTGATATAACGAAGTTAACTTAAGTGATTGGTTTAATGACTTTGAAATTTAAAAATAATTGTTTTGGATGTTAAATTAACTTAACGAATATTGAATAAAATAGATAAATAATTTAAATTGATTTGAATGTTAAATCTAATTAATTTAAATAATTTCGGATTGAATCTTTTTGTATGAACTTGAATCAATATTTGAATTGTTTAAATAAAATTTGAAATTGAATTATAAGATTTTGAGATGGAAATTTGGAAGTTTTGAAACGTAGATTTTGGAAATTGATTTTTGATAGACAAATGAAATAATGGTTTACGAATTCTAATTGAAATTGAAATTGATTGTGTTGAAATATATTAAACGACCAATCGGTGTAATAATACGTAGTTATTAAAGAGACCGGGATCGGATATGGACATACTCTCTGTCGATACCGAATACCACTTTAATAACTATTATACGCGGAGTGTTGATCCAGAATGAAGTGGATGGTTTGGTGAACGCGTTGACTGAAGAAAGAGAACGATATTGGATGACCCCTGACATGACTAAAACAGGAGCCGCGCCGGGCCATTGAGGTTCGCCACCTCTAGCGGACACACTTCTTCGATACCATATCTATTACTTTTGTGATTCGATTTGGGTGCACCCCTCGGTTTGGGAGTGTTGTTTCGCGGTGTTGAGGTAGCTGCTGGCTATGCTCAACATCAGTCCGGATCACGCAACTACTAGTATCCTAGTTGGTATCGCCTCATGTACCTTGTCATACTGATTATCCTATTCGCGACCACTACGTTTTGATTTGTACCTTGAGCATATGGATTGCCCTCTGGTGACTTCCGGTTTTGGGGAAACTACGGTCTTGTATATGCTTTTGGGAATATAAAATGTGTTAAGGGGAATTATGGTAACGCCTTAACGCTATTTTGATATTTTATATTACTAATAGACATTATCTACTTAGCGTACATTACTACCTAATAGATAGTTTAGCGGATCCTTAGAGGATGGTTATTCCAAACATCCTTTGAGTTACTTGTTTTTCGATTGCTATTTCACTTGAGTTGGATTTATTGATATAAGAATATTAATCCTGACTCGAGTGTCTTGTGTTTTGCTTTACGCTCGGGTCAGACTGAGTGTACCAGTATTCGAGGCTCACCTTTGGAGTTGGAGCTTTGCTTGAAGATCCAGCCATCTATTCTATTTTCAGTATTCGATGATTCTAGTGATGTATTCTGATTTATATCTGATGTATCATATTACTCATTTGTTGTAAACTCTGATGTATCTTATATATTTACATAGTAGCTTCATGAACTACTATCTCTTTTATTTCCGCTGCATATTATTACTCTGTGTCTGTGATGCTGTGACTACTTATTTACTGTATATCTCAGTTTTGCCAAATTTAAATTAACAATTCGATATTTTGAATTATTCAAGTCCGACATGTGCGGATGCGAATAGTCCAAAATAGCGGGTCGTTACAGTTTCATGATTTCTATTGATAAGTTTTATCAATTTTTGTGCATTGGTGAATTCGTGTGTTATCGACTTGTTATGAATACAAGTTTAGGGTATGATATCCCTTTCTCTCTTTGAAAAGATTCCTGCGACATTTTTGATGAATGAAAATTCATTGGTATTATATTTTGATGCCAATTATTTCGATGAAATTTTGACGTATGTCGAAGTTGCTACTGACGTTGCTATTTTATATCACGTGTTATAAAAATTTGTTATTCTTCAAAATTGTTTCAAAATAAAAATAAAAATTGATTTCAAAATTTTTACAGTTTACACTTTCAAAAGAATGAGGAAGCGATTTAAACGTTTCAGAAAAATCGAGGACTATGACCCCTTTCTTTTACTGATTCGCTTAATTCCGACTTGTCCGTTTGAGAATGTGAAATGTTATTTTTAAAATACGCAATTATGCACTTTCAAGAAAACGATGAAATGAATTAAACGATTTAGTAAAACTCGTGGCTATGGGTCATGTGGATTTGCTATTTCGATTAATTCCGGACTCGTTAATTGAAAATTTTGTGATTTCTGATTATCGTTTTGATAATCGGATGATGGTGATTTCTGATTTATCGTTTTTGATAATCAGATATTTATTGTTTCTAATTATCGTTTGTGATAATTAGATATTTGTGGTTTGATTATCGTTTGTGATAATTAAACATTTGTGATTTGAGATTTGATTATCAATTGTGATAATTAAATAATCGTTGATTTGTGATTTCTAATTATCGTTTTTGATAATCAGATATTTGTTGTTTCTAATTATCGTTTGTGATAATTAGATATTTGTGGTTTGATTATCGTTTGTGATAATTAAACATTTGTGATTTGAGATTTGATTATCAATTGTGATAATTAAATAATCGTTGATTTGTGATTTCTGATTATCGTTTTTGATAATAAGATATTTGTTGTTTCTAATTATCGTTTGTGATAATTAGATATTTGTGATTTGATTATCGTTTGTGATATTAAATATTTGCGATTTAAGATTTAATTATCAATTGTGATAATTAAATATTCGTTGATTTGTGATTTCTGATTATCGTTTTTGATAATCAGATATTTATTGTTTCTAATTATCGTTTGTGATAATTAGATATTTGTGATTTTATTATCGTTTGTGATAATTAAATATTTGCGATTTAAGATTTAATTATCAATTGTGATAATTAAATATTCGTTGATTTGTGATTTTTGATTATCGTTTTTGATAATCAGATATTTATTGTTTTTGATTATCGCTTGTGATAATTAGATATTTGAGATTTAATTATCGTTTGTGATAATTAAATATTTGTGATTTAAGATTTGATTATCGTTTTGATAACTGAATATTTGCTGATTTGAAATTTGATTACCATTGTGGTAATTCCTGATTATCGTTTTTGATAGTTAGATATTTGTGATTTGTGTTTTCTAATTATCTTTGTTGATAATTAGATTTGCCGATTTTAGCTGTCTTCTAATTATCGAATCGGTGATTAGGTATTGCTGATTTGTGAACTTCTTTTATGAGATTAAGAGATTTCTCTGGTGTTTATATTGAACCACACCGGTGTACCGGCTCAATTTTCTGCTATTCATGACGTTTCCCACGTCTTCCAATTACGGAAATGCCTTTGGGATTTCCGATTTTTATTCTTGAGCCACCTTCTATTCACATCATTTCTTCGGGGGTGTAGCACCTTCGAAATAAAGATGTTTTTCTTGCATAAGTTCAATGGTTCTCAAATCCTAAGGATTGCACTTAGGAATCCTGAGAATTCATCGAGCAAACACGTTTAAGTTTACTCTTTCATGCTCTTTATGGTGAACTTCCTATTTCGAATTTCTTCATCTTGTGATGAGATGTTCTTATGGTTGTTACCTTTTGTCCATTTATTCCTTATGATTGCGAGGACGCAATTTCTTTAAGGAGGGGAGTCTGTAACAACCCGGTATTTCGCATCGATTGATAATTGACATTAAACGATTAATCTTGTTGCTAATTGTTGTCAGGAGTTTGTAATCTGGTTTAAAATTTTTGAGAAATTTGTTAGTATAGTTAGGACTTTAAATAAATATTTTCTTTTATTTTAGTTGGCCTTAGCAAAAATTAAAGACCCGTTCCCCACTTCATTTTTGATTCGTATTCATTCACAAACCCTAGCACCAAATAAACATAAAATAACCGGCTTCTTTTTCCCCCCTTTTTATTCATTCTCGTTCAAGACTTAAAACCCTAACAAAAGAAAATAAAATAATGGCGACCCCTCTTCTTCGTTCACTCCTTCTCGTTCGCCCCTCTTTTCGAAAACTAGGGCTCGTGATAATCGAGGTCGCCAACCATTGAAGCTCGATCGAATGAAGACTATGGCTTTGCTTTGGCGATCGGTGCCTTCCCTTCGCTTGCGGCTGCTTCATTCGCAACAAAGGTGAGTGATTTCTCACTCACTTCTAATTCAAAGTCGAATGCTCCTTGGTTAATTGATCTCCATGGCTTTGATTTCAGTTTGAATTATTTTTCTCGGCCTTGGATTTTTGATCGTATGACTTTGAAATTCCTGACTTGTTCTTCATTCGAATATACTGCGATATATTTAACCTTCGATCAAATATACTGATATATATTCTCATATACATTGTCCCTGTTTGAACAACTTCTGATTTCAAGTTTTACTTTCTAATTTTGGCATGAACTTCTGTAGACTTGATTTCATTCTGAATTTCTTTTGTTAATGTTGATCCACTGCTGTGAGTCAATACACTATGTACATGTATATGTATGCATATATACATATATGGGTTATATGTACTTGTCAATTTGATAGAATAGGGCGTGTCTGACGAGCTTGCTACTGTGTTCCTTTGCTTTGATTATTGCCCGAACATAAGTGCGTTGAAGTCTATTACACTAATGTGCATAAGTTTAAACTTGGTCTTGTGTACTGAACTGTTTCGATCATCCTTGTGCTTCTTTGAATTCTTTTGGTGACACTGCTTGTCTTGTGAGAACTTGTATTGCCTTGTACCTGTGTATTTAAATCCACTACCTGTTCCTCTCCTTGCTGTTTCACCTTTGTGTGCATGCTCAAATTGGTTTAGCTATGCAATGCGCTATGTTTTCTGCACTTTAATTATTCCTATGCATGTGTCCTGAGTGATGAGTTGATCATATATGACCTGGTTGTGATACTTTGATTATTTTGTTGCCTCGAATACTGTATACTTCTAAACCCTTGATATCTATGTGCAAGCTTGTATATATTGCTTCTTAATTTCAGTTGTTGCACCTTTGATTCATTTTTCCATGTGCAGTTTGTTATGTACATTCATTTGTGTACATATTTTACATTCACTTGGTGGAAGTTTTAAACTGCTGCCGCTTGCTTAGTGTATTAGTTTGCACTATGAATTCTTGTGTATTGGCCTTTGTGCCTTGTTGCTATTTCTGTATATGTTGTTGTGGCGAGGAAGTGCACGCGTGCGTGCACTGCAGCCACACAGTATCGACAATTTGAATTGATATTTGAACCTTCATTGATTTTGGTTCGTTGATCTTTTGTGTACATCACCACTGTAGTGGCAAGGCAGTGCATGCAAGCGTGAACTGCAGCCACACGGTATTCATTGGGTACATCATCACTGTAGTGGCAAGGCAGTGCACCCAAGCGTGAACTGCAGCCACACGGTATGGCTTTTATTGATATTCTAATTGCTTTTGTTGCGAATTTCCATATGCTGTAGTGGCGAGGCAGTGCACGCGTGCGTGTACTACAGCCCTACTCGAATTAATATTTTAATTGATATTTCAATGGTTTGAACTGTTTTGTTTATTCAATTCAATATTCTGAATTGTATTCTGATTTGGTTGAATATTGCTGATTTGTTGTTTAACACTGTTACGTGTTATATTAATTGTTATCCGATTTCTTTATTTAAGGATCGGATAGACGAGATTTATTGTGACTGTTGTCTATTCATTATTTAATTATTATTGCTTCTGTGCATTAATAACTGAGTGTGAATTAGACTGATCCCAGTATTATTTTCTTTTGAATTTAATACTCGGGTCAGACCGAGTATTTCAGGTTATAGATATTCTGCTTTGGGTTGCTGCTAGAGCTATGAAGTTCTTTCATATCTTTTAGAGTAGTCGTTGTTATTTGTAGTAGTCTGTATAATTGTATAGGAAGATATGTATTCATGTATATTATATATGTTAATGTACTTGTATATGTAACTTACTGAGTCGACTGTGGTAGTTGTATCATATGTACCGAGTCATATGTATTGTATCAAATGTATTGTAACTGAAATCAGTTATTGTATATATGAGACTTTCTCTTTTATTCGTGTTCCGCATTATATTATCTGTGTAATATTTTATATTTACTGTTCTAAACTATTACGAACCACCGTAGTTCGTTTTATACAAGACTTGGGGTATGTCGATGGGAGAAAATAAATCAGAGATGAAAAATGAAAGAATATTTATATATACCACTCCTATCGAGATAACCAATACTAGTGTAAGGCCTAACTATTGATGGCCGCTCCTCAACAGCCTTATTCTCCGTGCTAGTTAACAGCACTACACCGTAGTGTTCTTGGCTAGCGTGGGTATAGAGGTGGGGCGTCACACCAGTGATGCATTCAAAGGAGTGTAGTTGTCAAACATAGGATTCTTCCGCAGTGGGCCACGGTTCTGATCTCGCTTTCTAGTTTGATTCACGTCCTCTCTCCGTTGAGTTTGTTTGTTTTGAACGTTCAACCGAACTTTTCTGGAACTCTCACCGGACTGTTTGATCGCGACATTGCTTTGGATCCCTTCCGTGCTTGGCCCCGCATCAGTTTGCTTTCTAGACTGTTTCACATCTTCCCTTCTCAGGAATTGAGCCACCTTGGCGTAGAAACGGTCCAATGATGCAGGTGGTTTTCCAGCCAACCAGTTGCCAAACTCAGAGTCGGGGTCAATCCCCTTAGTCAACGCCATAAGAATGGAGTTATCGTTTGGATTGCTGATTCCCGCACGTGCAGCATGGAATCTCTCTAAGTAGTATTTGAGTGTCTCTCTAGAAGCTTGGGTGACGCTAGATAGGGTGTTGACATCTTTTGGCCTTGCGACGTGCATGCGGAATTGCTCAACAAATTTTATGGCCAACCGATTGAAGGAGGAAATGGATCGAGGTGGCAGTCGAGTGAACCACATGGTAGCAATGCCCCTCAAGGAAATGGAAAAACTACGACACTTCAATGCATCGTCAGCTCTAGCAGCGCTCATCGACCACTCATGTTTTAGAGTATGTTGGTTGAGGTCGGAGTTTTCCTCGTACATGGTTAGAGTCGGCATCCTGAACCGCCGAGGGGGTTCAGCAGTAAGTATATCGTTTGTAAAAGGATGTGACTTCTCGAGATTCCCCAGTCATCATTCGTGAGACCCTGGCTCTCACGGATCATCTGATGTATCGTGGTCGGAAGATCCAGCATTTGTATGTTCTGAGTGTGTTGAGTCAAATTATGGTTGGGTCCCACATTATGAGGTTGGACCGGATGCTGTCGACGGTCCACATCTCGCCTTCTTGGCTCATATTCTTTCGGGACGTATGGTTCAGGAGTACGTCCATGATGACGACGTTCCAGGTTCGACTGATTTTGGGCATCGACCCCTGGTTCAACCGCGACTGTCGTGGCGTGGTAGTGTGTGGTGTAGTGAGGAGCGGCACCCCCTCGGGGGAAGGGCCCGGTTTGGAAGCTGGCTCATGGACCAACTCTCAGCCGTCCATCGGTCATTGCCGGTTGATATCCAGCAGTTTGTATGTAACTCCCATCTAATCGGGGTCGTGGAGATCGATGATGATAATCAGAGGATGAAGAACTTTCGCTGGAGGAGCGAGAAGCATGATCTCTCCTGGATCTCCTCCGCTTTTAGCGATTCAGCTGATTAGTCAGCTCAGCATTGGCGCGTAGCTGTTCTGTTAGTTGTTGCCGACTTTGGGTCAGCTCTTGAAGCAGCAGCTGAAACTCTTGTCAGGTAACCGAACCTGATGGTTCCGAGTGTCCGGTAGCGTCTTGGTTAGAGGGTGATAGTGACGCAGGATTCTGTCTATCCTGATCTTCTTAATTGACAGCGTTGGAGGTGGTCCTTGTGCTAACCATCTTGGGGGTTGAACTCCTTTCCTAGGCTTTATGCAAATCTGAATAGAGGGGAAGGAACTTGAATTAGTGATCTGGATCTCTCTCTTAGATTTATGCAATCCGGTATCGACGACAGATCCAACGAGCAGGAGAAAATCTGGGTTTTCTCAGTGAAAGCACCAAAGTGTCTGTACCAAAATTGGGGACAACGCTCTTCGTGAGTTTTTGAAGAGATGATAATGAAGAATATAAATTAAAAATGAGGATTATCTAACAAAAACTCCAAGCAACAAGAAAGTAAATGCACAGACAAGCAATTTAGAATGGTTCGCCGTGTTGCCTATGTCCACTATGAAGTTTTTTGCAGCTTTATTGATTCTCTTTCAACAATTACAAGCGAGTACAGCAAACAACAGCAAGTTACAACTGGAAATTCGAATTCAACAGTAATAGAACGATGTAGATCTCGATCTGGCAGAGTTTAGGCGCTTGAGAGTCAAAAGATCTTTCTTCTATAGACTCTGGGGCTCTATTTGTAGGCGTAGGAGGCTGAGACTTCGCTCAAACTTTGGGAGATTCGCTCTAGCACGTGAGGGGGCCCACATGACCAATTCCAGAAAGTTTCGACACGATCTGTGATCGATACGAAATCATTTCGTATCGATCATGACCATGTCTGATGGAGCTGAAATTTGGTGTGAACGTTCCTTGGCTCGTGTGCAATCTCCTATGAAAATTTCATGGCATTTAGATTGGTAGATTTTGAGATATGAACGATACGAGTTGAGTTTTCCTGAGTGGCTGTTTTATTCGACTCCATAGCTTCGTGTCGATTCCTTCGAGTCGATAGTTGCACGTGCTTGTGAGGTGACACGACATGCGTATCTCAAATCGATCCACCTTTTTCTCTGATTTGACCGTGTCGTATCCATGTATCTCGCCTTATTTGAATCGAAGGCTGTTGCGCTAATCCAGGTCCATTTGACTTGATGTACACGAATAAGCCTCTGGGCATGGGTTCGAACAAGAGCCTCTAATGGATACGAAATGATGACAATTCGATGGATGCGAAGTAGCGATGACTCGATGGATTCGAACAAGGACCCCCGTTAGGTACGAAGAACCACTTTTTTGATGGGTTCGAACCTGATGGTGGCAAATTCTAAGTGCTTGATGGATACGAACCAGATAGGTACTCCATGGACAAGAAATAGTGTCTCACCACCATTGATGGATACGAAGAGGTCACCGGCCTATCGATACGAAGTTGATGGATTCGAAGGAGATCGATACGACCTTGGGTTCTTCGATGGATGCGAAGGCGCTGCTGCTCTGATGGATACGAAAGTGGTGCTCACTGATGGATACGAAAGCGAGGCCGTTTCCTCCAAATTGAATCGATCATAACTCGAGCATATGAACTCGGATTGACTTGAAATTTGGAATGCAGGCTTCCCTGGCTGTGCTTGTCGTGTCATATTGTAGCTCGATCCGGACTCGGATAAAATTCATCGTATCCATAGCGAGTCTGTGCATGCTCGACATCCAGGACGATTGATCTTAAGCTTGTAATCAGTTCTTTGATATCTCGGCCTTGCCAAAAGGCGGGATAACAAATATATCTATATTCTGTTGAATATCTGATATTGTATTCGGACTATATTAAGTTTTTTTAAGTGAATTGGCCAGTACACTTTGCTGTTACGCACATAGTTATATATGTTATTGATGAAAATTCGTTTGTATATACGTTAGTATACATACATATACTTTATAAAATAAGTTGCGGTGATTATTTTTCATGTTGACTATAGACATAATATGTGTAATGTATACATTTATATATATGTTTACAGTCTGTAGGGTGTATGTCACATATATATTGATTATTCATTTGTTTATTATTTATTTTTTATCGAGTTCTGGTGATATTTTTTAGTGTAAAATATATGTGTCGATATGTTTAAATCATAAACTATGCACTGATATTTCGAAATTCTAGAATTTTGTTTTAAAGTTTAAACTAGATATTATTTTAAGTTTATATAGTATCTAAGTTCTGTTATAGATTTCTTTTACTGTTATTTATGTATCAATATGTTTAAATTGAATATACAAATATATTTTATTGTTCTATTCGTATATGTATGCTCGTTTGATGGTTCTATATGAATGTTGCAGTTCTATATATACAGTATAGGCTTAATCTGTTTATTTAATAGTACAGGGGTTTTACTTTAATAGATATATGGTTTGCTTATGATATCCCAGGATTTCAAGGAATTTAAAATGTGATATTCCCCTTATTAAATTATTTAATATTTGTAAAATTGGGAATTCAAACAATAAATAATAATGTGTTGTTTTATAAATAGATTTTAAATAGACTTATTATTTTCAAAAGTAATAATGTGTTTGTTTAAAATTAATATATATATATATATATATATTTATATAAGTTGATTTTAAATTAGATTTTAAATTGAATTTGAATTTGAATTTGGATTTAAATTTGAATTTAGAAGGATATATATCTTGAAAATATTTTAGATATAAAAATATATGAATAAGGTTTTTATTAGAATGGGAATCGTTTTATATTTTGAAAATATTTATTAATTTGTAAATAAATACAAAAGGTTTTATATTAGCATTTAAAAATAATTAATATATTATATATGATTTTATTTAGAATGTAATTAGTTTTTATTTTATTTTTTTAAGGTTTTATTTATATAAATTTAGAAAGCATTTATTAACTTAGAAATATACTTATTGATTAAGAAATTAATTATAAAAGCTTTTAAAATCATTTAAAAATAATATAAAAATGAATTATTATAGGTGTTCAATTTTAAAAAGCTTTTGAGAACATGTGTAATTTAGTAAGGGATTGTAAATGACAAATGTTGTTGAATTGAACAAGTGTCATAATTAGTTTTTATTTTCTTTAATTTTTAATAAATCCTAATTTACATTATATAAGCATACATCCTCTCTCTTTAACTTTTTTCTTCTTATTTTCACATTTCCAAAAGCAAGAAAAAAAAACCTATAAAACCCTTCTCCAACCAGAAAATCCACAAGAATCAAAACACTGAAAACATTCTCAAACTCGAAATCAAAACAACTCAAGTTTATAACCAAACCTGTGAACCATTTTTCAAAAGCCTGTGACAAAATTATCAACAAAGTAAGAAAATCTGAAGCAAGTTAATTAAGCAAACCTGCATCACAATCAAAGTCTTAAATCATCTCAGCAATAAAAGGATTTCCAGTTTCAAACTTTCAAGTCTTAAAGTATTTTCTACTGCAAATTTTAGCATTCAAGCTTCCAGTAAATCAAGCATTTTTATCAAGCTCTGGTCATCTATACCTGTGAGTAAACTAAACATAAAACACCTTTAGATTTGATGCATGTGATAAATGTTTGAAGTGAACTTGTGATGTATGTTTGAAATATATATGCATGTTTGTTTTTAATCTAAATATATAAAATATAAATGATTGAACCTGGGTGATTCATTTATGTGTATCTCTGTTCATGTTACAGAGTGTAAATTTGGTTTAAAATTTCAAATCTTTTTATCCATTCACTGCTAAGTTTTGGATTTTAAACAAAATAGTTTAGTTTAAACATAATCTAAATGCTAAAAATATGTACAAATATTTTAAGTTTGAAATTATGCTAGCATCTGGAAAATACTGTAGCAATCTTAATAACATGATAAAATCAAATGTTGATATTTGTTGATTCAAGTATATGTCTTGAATCGTCTCTGGAAGATAAGATTTTTAAAACAAAAATCATGATTTTTTTAATGTTGTATTGGGTGAGAAATTATAAGTTGACTGGAAAATGGTTTTGGGGCTATTTCTGGCGATCAATGGGTAGTGAGGTCTCGGGGTTTCGTCTGGAGGTGGAAGAAAGTACGGGGAGCTTAGGAAAAATGCCTGGTGGAATTCCAGATCGCCGAGGCAACGTCGCGGGATGATTTAGGTTTTAGACCCTAAATGGGTCGAGTCTAGGTAATGGGATCGTGGCATCATCTCTGGTTGATCGGAGTGCTTCGGGCCTTGGGCATGGGAAGCGTGGAAGTCTGGTGAAGCTTGGGACGAGGTTGCTCGACCTTTGGTGGTCGAAATCGTTTGGACAAGGGGATTTCTGGTGATGGTCTGGTTTTATGTTTCATCTGCATTGCTCGATTTTGATCTGTGGTTTGTGTGAGTGGATTGAGGGTCGGGATCGAAGCACTGGGTGATGGTCGATGTGCCAGAGGGTTCATCGGGGGTCGGAGGCGGCTCTGACGTCAGTGCGTGTGCACGGAGCGGTTATTAGTGTCAGTTGTTTTGGTTGTGGGTTTGACTCGAAGAGGTACTCAGGTAATTGGGATAGGTGTCTCGAGTATAAACTCGAAGAAGTCTTGAGTGTTTTACTTTCTAGATTTTAAACTTAAACAAATCTAAGTAACAAAAAAGAAGAAGAAGATAATGGTTTACTCGGGCAAGACCCGAGTGGTCTTCGGGTGGAACCCGAAGCAAAGGATTGGGCAGTTTTAAAAAGGTTTTAAAACAAGATTTTGAAAATATAAATAATTTAACTAAAAACTTTTCTTATATAATTTCTTTTACAAATAATAAATGTTCTCCTTAACATTTGATTAAGGAGTTTTGAAATTTGTTTAATTTAAATTTTGTTAAGTAAAGTTTAAAGTATTTTAAACTTATGTTAGAAATGAAACTTTAATGTTTCTTTATAAAAGCAAGTTTTTAATTTAAATTGGAATTAGTATTAAAACTATTACTTAATAATGTTTTAAAGTTATTTAAAGGAAGTTATGATTTGGTAACTTTAATTTGTTAAGATAAATGATTATTTTATTTTAAAACTCAATTAAATGATTTAATTACGAGTTAATTATAAGATAAAATGTTTTAAAATGTTAATGATAATTAAGTCATTAATGAAAATAGTGGTTTACCCTAAAGGATAATTAATGTTTTAATGATTTGAGATTAATTGAGTTAATTAAAAAAATTAAGTATAATTAATTAAATTAATTAATGATAAAGGATTTATTAAGTGATTAATTAAGAATAAATAATTAATTTAATTAACTAATGATTACAGATTAATTAATTTTGCAATCGAAGGTTTTAATTGATTAATAAATGGTTAATTTTTGATAATTAAGACTAGATTGATTAAGTAATTGAGATGAGTTAGTTAAGTAATTAAGATTGAGTAATTATGATTAGAGATTAATTAACTTAGTAATTAGATATTAATTAATTAAGTAATTAGAGGTAAATTAATTGGTATTAAGAAGTACTTAATTTGTAATCAAGTGTTATTAATTAATAATTAAGGTTTATTAATTAATAATTAAAGGATAATTAATCTATAATTAAAGATTAATTACGGATTGGTTAACTGTTAATTAAGGATTGGCTAACTGTTAATTAAGGATTGATTAACTAGTAATTAAGGATTAATTAATTTGTAATTAAGTTTTGATTAATTAATAATTAAGGTTTATTAATTAATAATTAAGGGATAATCAGTAAGTTAATTAAAGGTTAATTACTTGGTTATAAAAGTAATTAAGGATTAATTAATTTGTATTGAAGAATATAAATTAATAATTAAGGTTTATTAATTAATAGTTAAAAGATATATAATATGAAATTAGAGATTATTAATTGATTAATAAGGTAATTAAGGTGATGATTAATTAATTGGTTTGTAATTATTAACGATTGATTAAGCACGATTAGGTGATTAATTCTTAACTAATTAATTTAATTCAAATAAATTAAATTAATTATAACATGGATTAATAATTCCTGTTTATGGATGATTGTTTGTAGAATGTCTCGATTGGTTGATATTTATTGAATGATATTCTGTGATGTGATATTAGATATATCAGTGATAAATATGTGATATTTATCCGTGTTAGATGTTGTGTGAATTCAAAATATTGAATTGAATTGAAATGAATTTTTTAACCTTAGACAACTTGGCCTTTAAGAAACGTTTAAATTACAATGAGACCGGGATCGAGTATCAAATTCGATTTTCTGAAAACCACATCGATGCAAGTTAAACGATAGGTCATGACATCTCAAAGTGAAGATCGAGATGGAGTTTCAGAGTGCAAGGGTTATTGTCGTTAACTCTGAGGGTGATTCCAAAATGAGTGTAACTAGATAATGCCTTCAGTTTCGTTCAAACCCGGAACGAACTTGTATGGATTGAATGCTTTTAGACCATCGTCAATAAAGGACGATGAGCGTTCCAAGATGTGTTCTTTAAAGGTAATCGTAGCCAAGCCTCATTAACCGGGAATGGCTAAAACAGGGAAGGTGCAGCAAGGCTAAGTGAGTCGCGCTCAAGTAGGATAAGATCTTCCCCTGTCTAGAGGTCACTTTTTATTCGGCTTAGCGGGCAGTGGTCTGCAGCCAACTGCGGGGTTGTCTTATTCGGAACTGTCCAGTAAGGGATGGTTCTGGCTTCGTGTTGCAAGGGGACGAGAGTGATCCTCGGTATGTTGATCTAGGCCACGTACTGTGATGGACGGTACCCCAATAGCCCTGCCATTGTATGGAAATCCAATCTCCAATAAGTTCCCTCGGACTTGATTGTATAACCCACTTTGTGGCTAGTATACTAGAACTTAATTAATGTAACAATTTCGGACATGTGAATATTTATTTGAAAACCCTAGTGTTATCCCGCTTTTTGGCAAAGCCGCGATACCAAAAGATCGATCGAAAACGAAGGACAGTTCGTCTCAGAGATTGGTCACACTTCGTTTCGCTATGGATATCACTGAATTTTTTCCGAGTCCAGATTGAGCTAAAATTGATTGGACATGACAAGAAAGATCGTAGAAGTCCGCATCTCAAATTTCATGTCAATCCGAGTTCATACGCTCAAGTTATGATCGATTCCATTTGAAGGGGGAAACCTGGATTTCGAACCCATCACCGCACACCGGTTCGAGCCTATCATCTTCGTATCAACCTCCTTCGAATCCATTGAAGTAGCATGGGTTCGACTCCATCAATTCGAATCCATCGAAGGGTTCAAGTTCGCATCAATTGACTTCACATCCATAGAGAAGTTACGAAGCCCGTATCCATCAGAGAAACGCAGGTTCGTACCCAGCAAGCATCGGTTGTTCGAACCCATCCATGAAGCCTTGTTCGAACCCATCCATGAAGCCTTGTTCTAACCCATCATTGAAGCCTTGTTCGAACCCATCTACGAAGCCCTGTTCGAATCCATCAATGAAGCTTCGTTCGAATCCACTGGGTAAACTAGCCATGATGACGTGTCTTTCATCGGTTCGAATGCGCCGAGATATATGGAGTCGAAGCAGTCAACTCGGAGCAAAACCCAAATCGAAGCGAAGTGTGCGCTCCACATCAACATGAAGACACGTGCCGCCATTGATTCGAAGGGATGGTTTCGAACCAAACAGCCACACAATGAATCCCATCTCGAATCCATCATATCTCTCAATCTACTGATCCAAATGCCACGAAATTTTCACAGAAGCTTGCATACATGTTGAAGAATGTCCACACCAAATTTCACCTCGATTGGATGAATTTATGATCGATTCGAATGGAGTTTGAATCGATGCCAAAGTGGGCCCAAACTTCCTGAGGCCGGGCGTGTGGGCCCCCTCATGTGCCAGAAGTGGTCTCCCGAGTTTTCGGCAAAATATCAGCATCCTACGCTTATAAATAGAGCCCCAGAGCCAACGGAAAAGGGATCTTTCGACTCTGAAGCGCCCGGACTCTGCCGGACCGTGATCTCCATCATCCTACATCATAACTTTGCCGTTGATTTCGAATTTCCAGTTGTAACTTACTGTTGATTGCTTTAACAACTTGTAACCATTGAAAGAGAATCAATAAAACATCAAAAAACTTCACAATGGACGTAGGCAACATGCCGAACCACTATAAATCGCTTGTCAACGCACTTACTTTATTGTTGATTGGAGTTTTTGTTAGATAATATTCGTTTTGAATCTATATTCTACGTTATTATGTCTTCAACGACTCCCGAAGACTGTTGTGACCAATTTTGGTGCAAACACTTTGGTGCTTTCACTGAGAAAACCCAGATTTTCTCCTGCTCTTTGGATCTGTCATCGATACCGGATTGAATAAATCTAAGATAGAGATCCAGATCATCGAATCCAATTTCCTTCCCATCTATTCAGATTTGCATAAAGTCTAGGAAAGGAATTCAACTTTCAAGATGGTTAGTACGAGAAGCACCTCTAACGCCATCAATCAAGAAGGACAGGATAGACAGGATCCTGCTCCACTACCTCCATCTAATCAAGATGCTACTGGACACTCGGAACCGTCGGGGCCGGTTACCCGACAAGAGTTACAGTTGCTACTCCAAGAGCTGACTCAGAGTCGGCAACGACTAGCAGAACAGCTACGTGCTAATGCCGGGCTGATCAATAATTTGGATCGCCAGAAGCAAAAGAGATCCAAGAGAAACCACGTGTCTCGCTTCTCCAGCGAGAGTTCTTCATCTTCTGATTGTCACAATCGATCTCCACAACCCCGACTAGATGGGAGTCGCATGCCAGCTGTTGGAGATCAACCCACACTGACCGTTGGACAACTGAGAGTTGGTCCATCAGCCAGTTTCCAAACCGGACCCTCCTCCTGAGGAGGTGCCATCCCTCACCACACTAAAGAATACCGCACTACTAACGTTGCGGCTGAACCAGGGGTCGACGTCCAAGATCAGTTGGACCTGGACCGTCGTCATAGCGGACGTACTCCTGAATCATACGTCCCAGAGGACTATGAGCCAAGAAGGCAAGACTTGGACCGTCGACGACATCCGGTTCAAACCCAAAGTATGGAACGTAATCATACTCCGGCGCAAATGCCAGATCTTTCAACTATGATACGCCAGATGATCCGTGAGAGTCAGGGATTCATAAATGACGATTGGGGAGTTTCCCGAAGTCGTACTCCTTTTACAAACGATATCCTTACTGCTGAACCTCCACTACGATACAGAATGCTAACTTTACCCATGTACGAAGGAAACTCCGACCCCAACCAACACATTCTGAAATATGAATGGTCAATGACCGCTGCCAGAGCAGACTATGCAGTGAAATGTCGTAGTTTCCCCATATCCTTGGAGGGCATCGCTACCATGTGGTTCACTCGACTGCCACCTCGGTCCATCTCTTCATTCAACCAGTTGACCACAAAATTCGTTGAGCAATTCCGCATGCACGTCGCAAGGCCCAAAGATGTCAACACTCTGTCTAGTGTCACTCAAGCTCCTGGAGAAACGCTCAGACACTACTTAGAGAGATTCCATACAACATGCGCGGAGATTAGTAATCCAAACGATAACTCCATCCTTATGGCGTTGACTAAGGGGATCGAACCCGATTCTGAATTTGGCAACTGGCTGTTGGAAAACCACCTGCATCATTGGACCGTTTCCACGCCAAGGCGGCCCAATTCCTGAGACGGGAAGATGCGAAACAGTCTAGGAAGTAAACTGATGCAGGACCAAGTACGGAAGGGATCCAAAGCAATATTGCAATCAAACAGTCCGGCGAGAGCTCCGGAAAAGTTCAGTTGAACGTTAAAAACAAACAAGCTCGGCAAAGAGAGAGCGTGAATCAAACCAGAAAATGAGATCAAAATCCTGGCCCGCAGCGCAAGAATCCAATGTTTGACAGTTACACCCCTCTGAATACATCTCTAGAGGACTTGTACTTACAAACCTGTGATACAATTCGGTACCAAAAACCTACACCAAGGCCGTCGTCAGAGAGACAAATCCAGACGGGACAGTTTTGCAGGTTCCATGACAGCTACGGGCACAATACGAATGAGTGTCGTCACTTACAAGATCTCGTTGAAAAACTGATCAGAGAAAGGAAGCCGAAACAGTTTATGCGGGCACCACAGCCCAGAGAAGCGGGCCCATCAAATCAAAACAATGAACCCAACCGACCGAGACAGGAGGACACGACTTGTCCCCACGGAAGATTGGTGATAAACACCGTCAGTGGTGGACCAACTTTCTCAGGAGCCTGGAACGACGAAGATCTTCATCACTGTCACACATGACAGGCTTTGTTCAATCTATGAATACTTCGCTACTTCCTTTACATTCTGAAATTTGAACTTGTAATAAGGCACTGACTTTGCCATATTTTCTTATTTCAGCAATAAATTACTATCTCTTCAAGCTAGAGCTGTGATTCACCGAATACAACATTCAACAATCACGACACACGAAGAGCTAAGTTCCATCAAACAATGGAATTTATTCAAATAGCGAGCGACTGTGATATGACCGGCCACTCACTAAGTGAAACCCCGGCTCGGGGGCAGGCCATCACACCAAAGGCTGAACTGGACTAACACACGACAGTCCTACAAATAACTCGTTCCCAGAGTGCGAACGGACTCCAACTTCCCAGAGCGCGAATTAGAGTATAAACATTCAATAACTCGTTCCCAGAGTGCGAACGGACTCCAACTTTCCAGAGCACGAATTGGAGTATAAACATTCAATAACTCGTTCCCAGAGTGCTAACGGACTCCAACTTCCCAGAGCGCGAATTGGAGTATAAACATTCAATAACTCGTTCCCGGAGCACGAACAGACTCCAACTTCCCAGAGCGCGAATTGGAGTATTAACATTCAATAACTCGTTCCCAGAGTGCGAACAGACTCCAACTTCCCAGAGCGCGAATTGGAGTCTAAGCATTCAATAACTCGTTCCCAGAGCGCGAACGGACTCCAACTTCCCAGAGCGCGAATTGGAGTATAAACATTCAATAACCCGTTCCCGGAGCGCAAACGGACTCCAACTTCCCAAAGCGCGAATTGGAGTATAAACATTCAATAACCCGTTCCCGGAGCGCGAACGGACTCCAACTTCCCAGAGCGCGGATTGGAGTATAAACATTCAATAACCCGTTCCTGGAGCGCGAACGGACTCCAACTTCCCAGAGCGCGAATTGGAGTATAAACATTCAATAACCCGTTCCCGGAGCGCGAACGGACTCCAACTTCCCAGAGCGCGAATTGGAGTATAAACATTCAATAACTCGTTCCCAGAGCGCGAATGGACTCCAACTTCCCAGAGCGCGAATTGGAGTATAAACATTCAACAACTCGTTCCCAGAGCGCGAACGGACTCCAACTTCCCAGAGCGCGAATTGGAGTATAAACATTCAACAACTCGTTCCCAGAGCGCGAACGGACTCCAACTTCCCAGAGCGCGAATTGGAGTATAAACATTCAATAACTCGTTCCCAGAGCGTGAACGGACTCCAACTTCCTAGAGTGCGAATTGGAGTATAAACATTCAACAACTCGTTCCCGGAGTGCGAACGGACTCCAACTTCCCAGAGTGTGAATTGGAGTATAAACATTTAGCAGATCGTTCCCGGAGTGTGAACGGACTCCAACTTCCCAGAGTATGAATTGGAGTATAAACATTCAGCAGATCGTTCCAGGAGTGTGAACGGACTCCCAATTCCCAGAGTACAAATTGGAGTGTAAACATCAAATCCATCGTTCCCAGAGTGTGAACGAATTCCTAAAAGAGTCCAAATAGGTGTGACTGACCATCTATCGGCCAACTCCAACTTCCCAGCGCGTGAATGGAGTACAAACATAAATTACAGGTTCCCGAAGCGCAAACCCAAACATACATACTAACTCCAAATTCCCAGAGTGCGGATTGGAGCACAAATACTACGTCAAAGTTCCCGGAGTGCAAACCAAAGTATCAATGCTAACTCCAAGTTCCTAGACTGTGAAGTGGAGTATAAACATCAATTCCAGGTTCCCGGAGCACGAACCATGTTACAAACATCGATAACTCTCAAATTCCCGGAGTGCGAACCGGATTATCGATCTCAAATTATCCTAAGTCCCCAGAGCGTGGACATGTGCTTCAGATGCGCAATAAATGTGATCAACCACCAAAATAAAAATGTTGTTCCCCAAGACTAGGGGGCAAAAAAGCTAAGTGTTAGTCACTAGCCAAAGTGATACAATGTCTGAAGTTCAACTTGTACATCGATAACAGCATATGACCAAGATTTTCAGACTTAGCAAATAAAACGAACTCTACTTGACGGTAAAAACGTCACAAGTACGCCGAACTAAAAGCTAAACACTGCAAGTACTCAAGCACAAACGAAATGAGAATTGAAACAAAGAAATTGAATTTTATTTCAACTAACTAGAGACAAGGACTTATGTACAAATAAGTTCTTCCAAAACGAATTCCTACTAGCAGGGGCCGAACCTGCATCTATACGCGACCTACTAAAGAAAAACGAAAACAAGTTCCTATCTACCAAAAATCTGCTTGAGAGGCCGATCTATTTCTTCTTTTTCGACCTTCTTACCAGTGGTTCGTCGTCGGAATCACTAGGAATAGAAATCCTTCGTTTGGAGGGTTTCCTCTCCGACGGTTGCTCTTCGGCTGGGGGCATAATGCCAATGTCCTCCTCAGAGCTTGAATCTACGTGAAGGCTTTCCACCGAAGGAGTAGGAGGGACTGGGTCTGCAATAAAAGACAGGGCGGACACCCGAGTACCGGCCACAGAGCCACTTGGCAATATCACATTTAGAGGTGCTGGACTATGCATCGTAGTCTAACTCCAGCACTGCCCTCATGCCCTGCAGCCTCTATTTCGGCGTTGATCTCGGCCAAGATTTCCTCGTCTCGAGCTGATTGGGCCTGCCTGGAGGCAGCTGTGGTCTGCGTTACAAAACTAGAGGCCGGCGGAAGATCACTGATGATAAATGGCAAGTCTGTAAAAGGGTCACCCTGTTGGCCAAGCAGCTCACTCACCATTTGTTCGTCAAGAGATAAGGATCTCCCTTGCGCTGTCTCAGTAGACACTGCCGTCGTCACGACAGTCGTTTCAGTGGTGATGGCTTTTGCCCTTGAATAGACTCCTGAGCCGAAGATGCCGGAGTAGTTTCAGTTACTGAATAAAGAAGAGAAGGAGTTATAAGCAATCACTTCAAAACAAACTCTCTAATGAAAACACACTTGGGATATGTTCAAAGTACCTTCCTTAATTTGACTTGTTGATGGTTGGACGGCTTCAGAGACGTGCTCCCGAATGGGAGATAACCGCGGCAGTTCTAGGTCATAAGCAGGAACAGATTGTGAACCAACCACAGATACAGGCTCTAACGAAGGTGGAGCAGTTATTTCAATAACAGTAGCGTGATGCTCAACACCCGATCCCTCTCCAACCTCCAGAGATTGGCCACCAATCATCTCCTCCTCATGAGCAGTAATAGTGTCATGGAGGATCTTTTTCTCATCATCTGTCAGCAACCGGTTTTCGAGTTCAAATCGGTCGACCGATTCATCCGGATGTGCTTCCTCTTCCTCCTCAACCAATCGGCCCCAAGCGCTACGGAGGTGTACCGGGTAGTCCTGAAGCCAGGCCAAATTTCTGTGTCTCAACACATTGGCATTGTAAGTAATGAGCAGATCTTCAATATCGGCCTCCAGCCTGGCCTCCGCTTGTTGAACTTTCTCCTCAACCTCCGTCTTAACCGCCTGGACCTTGGCTACTGCCGCATCCCGTTCAGTCCGAAGCATCACGGCTTGTTCACACGCCTCCTGCGCTGCGTTGTTCGCATCTTCCCTGTCCTTGGCGATTTCCGCGAATTTGGACTTGATCTCATTTAGCTCCTTCAGGGCTGCGTCCCTCTCGGCAGCGACCATGGTGTTTTGATGGCCCATATCCTCTCCGTGGCATAATGCTCTCGTTTCATCCTATCCATCGTTGCCTGGGCTTCATCGGCTTTTTTCATAGCCTCCATTTCAGATTTCTGAGAAGATTCAGCTTCAGTGTTTAGCACTTAATAATATGGCTCTTTTGAGCTAACTCAGCCTGCAACCTCTCGATGGTGGCCCCACGCTCAAAGGCCAATGCCGACGCTTTGTCAGCCGCTTTCGCCCACGCTTTGTACTGGGCATAAAAGTCGTGCACGTAGTCGTGCACTAACTGCTCGTCTTCCTCCGGGATCCTTTTTAAATGTGGAGGAAAGATGTAGTTGTCAAAGCAGATATTGGGAAAGTCTTTCTTTAGCTGAGCAAGCTTGATTGCTCCTTCCCCTGAAATTTCCACGGGGGGCCGTTTGTAGCGACAGCAGTTATTGTCTCGCTTCTAGAATGGCGGGATTCATGCCTAGAAGATTGAGAAGCCGACATGTAGTGTGAAGATTCAAAGGGACGAGAGACATGAGCAGGAGGTTGTATGGGATCTCTGGGAGGAGGAGGAGTACACGATCGGGACCGACGCTTATAGCCTCTATCTATATCATATCTTTCTTGACTAGAATACCCAGAGCGTCCCTGGTCGTAATCTCTGTCCCCTTCTCGTCTGCGCGACCCATGATATGAAGACTTGCGCGTGTGTCGGAGACTCCCTAACATTTAACCTCGCCCGGACATGGTATCTGCAGAGCAAAATAAAGTAGGATTAATCCCCTTCGATACAGGTAGTATATAGTTAAAGGTTATGCAGTGTTGTGAAATATGTATGAATGTGTAACCCCCCGACCAACCGGATGTGTCTGCCACACCAGTGGGAAAAGACTCGCTCAAAACTAAGGTTTCTGAAAGTTCTTCCAATCCGGCATCATGCTGCAGGGATGCATCGTCCGGGATTGGAATATCGGCGAGCCCTTCATAAAGACTTTCCTTTCTCGGAGGAGACATCTCCAAAATTCTAACTCCGGGAGAGGATCGGGCCGTGACAACCGATTTCCATCTCCCCTTCTTAGTTGACTTGACAACGGCTGCTTTGCCTTTTCTCTGCTCTGCGACATCCTGAACTACGTCTGTAGGCTCCAACAACGGCTCATCATCAGTATGAGTTCTTTCAGAATCAGCTTCCTCGTGTATAATAACTTTAGGCTTCTTGTGCTTGACTCATTTCTTCAAAACGGTCCTTAATGCCCCGTCAAACTTTATGCTCTGCCCTCATTCGATCAACCCATAAGTCCGGAGATTCCTATCGGTCAAAAGCGACTTGATATCCCTATCTTCACTCAGGACTTCTCGAAGTACTCGCACCATCTCCTTAAAGTGTTCGCCTTCAGGTTGATGAATCATCGCTGTAAAAAAGGAAAAAACATAAGTTTCACTTTGACCGCAATTGCCTTAGTAATTATTTGATAACTCAGCTATACTCACGTCTGAATAACCATCGCCAGGAAAACCCCGGAGGACATATGACATAGAACCATTTCGTCCTGTAATAACTCAACCTGGTACAGGACCCAGTGACTACTTGGCAATTCCTCACTGCTTCCAGAAATGTGAAGGAAGGATAATCACCTCGGGTTTTGAAATTAAATAGATATCTGATCTCGGTCGGGATCGGTGGTCTATGAAGGTACTCCATGAAGATGATGAATAAACTGTTCACGGAAGCATATCTGTTCGGGTGTAGTTGAGATGGAGCGATCCTCAAAAAAGACAACACTTCCCTTATGCACTCGTTGAATGGAGGAAGCGTCCCGGCCGCGCACGTGTGGCGATTAAATGCAGTATATCCCTCCGGCCGATTATGTGGTCTATCATTCGGCCCCGGCAATAACACGTCATCCAATGATAGGCCATGCCTCAAGCATATTCTCTCCAACATATCTTCAGAAATATTGGATTGAATGGAATCCGACGGACTGGCAATGAAAGACGCATTGGGGAATTCGTCCGGGGCTGGACCGATGATCTCAGATTCAATATCCGGAACCTCTAGTCTCGTAGTGACTGTGCTTTGAACCTACTACTGCTGCGAACTTGAAGGTTACATGACTAGCTAACTCATGAGAAACCATCGTTAGACGACAAAGGACCCGTGCGTTCCACAGTGTAAAGTGTATGAATGTATGTTGTACAATGCCATGCATCACTTGAATAAATGTCGCAGAATTAAAGGAAATATGCAAACGACAAAGCTACGAAGTCCAGTTATAATGGCCGTCATCACTAAACCGTTTATATGATGGAAATTGATTCGGATAGAGGTTGTTATGGTTCCATCGACGAGCTTCAAAAGGTGGTCAAGTATGCAGTTTAATTATCAAGTCCAAATATGCAAGGATGAAGCTCGTCGGAATTATGCTTAGAAAATGTCAAACTTTGGTATCCATCATAGAGGGTTCGAACCGATTACAGGGAACTCATTCGAACCCATCCTAACATCACTTCGAATCGGTGCAGAAAGGCGTGCTTCGAATCGATGATCAGGTGTCAAGTTCGAATCGATCAATGAAGAATGACTTCGAATCGATCCTTGGTTAACTGGTTCGTACCGATCAGGAAACCCTCAACTTAACATCGATCACGTTCGAATCGATACCCTTCGTATCGATGTAAAGTTGATAACTTCGAACCGATAGCTGTTGGATTCGAATCCATCGATTCGAATGGACCCATCAAGATGGTCAATCGGTGCGAACTGCGTCACCCCCATAAAGTCATCCCAGGGATCGATGTGAAATCCAAGGAAAAATGACGCCGCCATCATCGATTCGAACTCGAGAGTTGGAAAATGAGAATAGATGTAAAATGTTTTTATTCAGATATACAAACTGAATTGAATTACATACAGAACAATTATACGCAGTGTAATATTTATACAAGAATATTGGGCCTGAAAAAGGCAGCCCATCATCCAAAACAAATCTGAAAATAACAGAGGCCGTTGGATGAAGAGAACGGTGCAGATTAGAAGAAGAAGAGGATGCAGATTAAGAGAACACAGCAAAGCACACTTTTCTTTTAATTCCCCCCTTCAAACCCGAGCTAGGGTTTGCTTGAAGAAGAAAAACATAATGGCGGTAGGATGCTCTTTACTTCTAGAGTGAAAGATAAAATGAACCAAAGAGAGATGAAGTTCATCTGCATGAAACACAATTATTCTGGAATGAAGATAGCTCTTTGAGATCTCTGGCTAGGATCGGCTTCGTCAACATTGAGTTCCTCTCTAAACTTTGTAAAGTTTGGTTTTGACAGTGGCTTTGTAAGTATATCTGCCTTTTGATACTGCGATGGTATGTCTCCAATCCTTAATTTCTCTTTGATAACTTGTTCTCTGATAAAATAGAGATCTAATTCAATATGTTTGGTCTTTGAGTGAAGAATTGGGTTGGATGTTAGAGATATACAACTAGTATTATCGCACCAAATTGCAGCCTTTTTGCTTGTTTTGATATTAAGTTCACTCAACAGTGATTCTAACCACATCACTTCTGCTGCTACGCTTGCCACACACCTAAATTCTGCTTCTGTACTTGATCTAGACACTGTACCTTGCTTCTTTGCACTCCATGATACAGGATTTTTCCCTAAATAAATACAATAACCTGACGTTGATTTCCTATCATCAGTGTTTGTACCCCAGTCTGCATCTGCATATGCATTTATATTGAGTGTGTGGCTGGATTTTAAGATGAGACCATGATTTATAGTTCCTTTGAGATATCTAAGTATTCTCTTAACAGCCTTCCAATAGTTATCTAAGGGATTTTGCATGTACTGGCTGACTTTATTAACACAGAAAGATATATCTGGTCTTGTTATAGTCACATATTGAAGTGCTCCCACTATACTTCTATATTGCTTTTGATTTTGAATTGCTTCTCCCTTGTATCTTGATAGTTGATGATTTGTAATCATTGGAGTTGGTAAAGAATTTGCTTTGTCCATTTTAGCTTTTAATAATATTTCTGAAATGTACTTTCTTTGATTGAGAAATATTTCTGCTTTTGAATTTCTTTGAACTTCTATTCCAAGAAAGTAATTTAGAGCACCCAGATCTTTAATTGAGAATTCTGAGTTGAGCATTGCAGTGATTCTTTCAATTTCTTGCATACTGCTTCCTGTAATCACAAAATCATCAACATAAATTAGGATATAAGTGGTGGCAATATCATTAATTTTAGTAAATATGGAGTTGTCAGATTTTAAAGATTTGTAGCCAAATTTCATCAGAGTTGCTTTGAGCTTATCAAACCAAACTCTTGGAGCTTGCTTTAAGCCATAGATAGCTTTATTGAGTTTGCACACTTGTTGTTTGTCAGATTTCTGTGTAAACCCTTCTGGTTGCTCCATAAATATGTCCTCCTGCAAATTGCCATTGAGAAAAGCATTATTAACATCTAATTGTTTGATGCTCTAATTTCTACTCAAAGCAATGGTTAGAATGACTCTAATTGAGGATGGTTTCACAACAGGAGAAAAAGTTTCTGAGAAATCAAATCCATGCTGCTGTGAATACCCCTTAGCAACTAACCTTGCTTTATATTTAGAAATTGAACCATCTGCATTCCTTTTTAATTTAAAAGTCCATCTGCACCTATTATATTCTTGTTTACTGGTTTCTCAACCAGATCCCAAGTTCTCTTGTTAATTAGAGCATTATACTCTTCCTGCATAGCAGCTTTCCAATTATCATTTTGAGCAGCTTCTATGTAAGAAGAGGGTTCTTCCTGAACCACTGTGTTGTTCACAATTTTTGGTTTATAAATACCACACTTTTCTCTAGTTAACATTGGGTGAGAATTGATGTTATCTCTGATAATGTTGTCAGAGTTGTTGTTACTGCAGCTTATATTATCATCACTGATAACTATATCATGACTTGAGCTGCTAGTTTCTTGACTTTGAGCATCCTGATTGTCACAAGTATCTTTGTTTGCAGTTTGCTCTCGAGCTGATTCTCTGTTAGCCACAGTGTGTTGAGAACTTGTGATGATCTCTTCTCTTGGTGGTTGGACTGAGGGCAGCATATCAAACTCTTCAGGTAGATCAGGAATCATGAATCTTGGATTCCTAACTTTTTCAGTAGTTTTAATTTCTATACTACTGTATGGGAATATTTGTTCATTAAATCTTACATGTCTAGATATATATATTTTCCCTTTGTTATCTAAGCACCTATACCCCTTCTGTCTGTTACTATATCCTATGAAAGTGCAGGGGGTTGATCTAAAATCTAACTTGTGTGTATTATAGGGCCTTAAACAAGGAAAACATTGACATCCAAATATTTTTAAATGCTCATAATCTGGTTTAACTTTAGTTAGCACTTCTTGAGGACACTTGAATTGAAGTATTTTTGTGGGCAGTATATTTATCAAGTGCACAGCAGTGCTAAATGCTTCTGGCCAAAATTTTAGTGGCATAGAAGCTTGTGCTAATAAAGTTAACCCAGTTTCTACAATATGACTATGTTTTCTTTCAATAATTCCATTTTGCTCAGAAGTATGTGGACATGTGATTCTATGATTAATGCCTTTCTTTTCAAAATAAGTTTTTAAAGGCAAAAATTCTTTTCCACCATCTGACTGAAATGTACACACCTTATTTCCAGTCATGTTTTCAACCTTGTTGATGAATTGAATTGTTATGTTACTAGTTTCAGATTTGGACTTCAGCATATATATCCAAACAAATCTCGAGTAAGCATCTATAAAGGATATGTAATATTTGTAACCATAATCTGAACTGATAGGTGCTGGCCCCCATAAATCACTAGCAATTAATTCAAGGGGTCTTGTGTAACATGTGTGAGAATCTGGAAATGCTAATTTATGACTCTTTCCCAATTGGCAAGAAGTGCAAAAGTATGAATCAGGATCATTACTAGAAGAAATTTTATTACTACTCATCACTTGTTTTACAATTTTTATACTGGGAGGTCCCAGTTTACGATGCCATATTTCAAACTTACTACAGTTTTTGGTAATACTAGCAACATTTAGAATATGAGTATTGTTCCTATTCTCAGAGTTTTTTGAATTTGAAAAATCAAATCTGTATAGTCCACTGTTTTCTTTACCCTGCAAGATAGTTTCTTGTGTTAGTATATCTTTAACAATGCAAGTGTCTGGATAAAATTCAAAGTAGACTTTATTATCTTTTGCAAATTGGGAAACACTCGTTAATTTTTTTTTAATTGAGGGAACCCTTAGCAAGTTTTTTAAAAGAAGTTGTTTGGGTCCATGTAAACTAGCATTTCCAGTATGTGTAATGTGCACAGTTTTACCATTACCAACAGAAAGATTTTGTGTACCTTTGTATTCTTTGTTTCCCAAGTTCATATTATTGAGATTGTTGGTCACATGATTAGTAGCCCCTGAATCTGGGTACCAGCAGTCATCACTAGCATCATTATTTGTTGTGGTTTCAGTATTTAGAACCTCTGCCTGAGTTGAGCTGTTGTCTTTTGGTGCTGTAACAATATTTACATTTGAACTGCTACTTTGTTGTGAGGGAGTGAAGTTTTTATTGAATCTGAAGTAGCATTTATTTGATCCATGACCATACTTTTCACATATCTGACATCTGATTTTATTGTTGTTATTACTTCTGCCTCCTCTTCTTCCTCTGCCTGTTGATCCACCTCTTTGAAAATTATTATATTGTCCCTTTGTATTTGAATTTTGTTTACCTTTGTTGAAGGTATAGTTGACAGAGATATCTGAACTCATACTTTTATTGTGTTTTATTCTTCCTTCATGAGAGAGAAGGGTAGTGTATACAAATTGTAATGATGGTGTTGGTTCCATAGTGGAGATGATAGCCACAACAGCTTCATATTCATTATCCAAACCACTGATTATATGTAGTACCTGTTCAGATTCAGGAACTTTATGTCCTGCCGATGCTAGTTGGTCACATAGGTTTTTGATTTTAAGCAGATATTCATTCATTGTCATGTCATTCTTTCTGATACTCTGCAGTTGTCTTTTGTGATGCATGATCCTTGCAGAAGATTGTGAGGTGAAATTTCTTTCAATTGTTGTCCAAACTTCTTGAGCAGTTTTGCATCCAATGAGTTGTGGCAGAATGGATGCACTTATGGATGACATCATCCATGCACACACAAGGCTATCTTGCCTTTGGTGTGCAGTATATTCTTGATTTGGCACCAGTTTGTCTTCATTATCTCTAACGAATTTTGGTGGCGTAGTTCTTGTACCAAGAATGTAATCTTCTAATCCATATCCTCTAATAGATGTTTCAACTTGCAATTTCCAGAGCAGGAAATTCGATTCATCCAGCTGAATGGATATCATCTGGCACTGGGTTTTGATGATTGCCTTCATTAGATCATTTACTGAATCAGATTGTGGTTGGCTTTGAGAAACTCTTGAGCTAGAGAATTGTGGGCTTGCAGCATTATCTTGATTGGCCATGATGAAATGCACAGATTGCAGAAAATCTGAAGAAAGGTATGTAAATTCCTGCTTAGAGCTTACTTTGAATTGAGAATTTTCAAGAAATTTTTCTGTGTTGAATCTTGATGGGATTCTTGAGAACTCAAATGATGTTTTTCTTGATTTTTTGAGACTGAATGATTTTCTGATGAGTTTTCACTGTGCCCTTGATTCAACTGGAATATTTTCTTGATGATCTTGATCGGTTTTGCTCTTTAAGCACGGAATTTTGCTTTCTTTGATAAACTGATGCAGCTAGATCAAGATACTGGCGAGGTACAGTTTATCGAAGAGTAGCAACAACTCTCAAATGAAGGAATACTAAATCCTTGATGAGAGGAGTCCACGTGATGATGATATTTCTGATGGACTTAGAAAAATGATTAATGCAGTTAGCATATAATCAACTGCTCTGATACCAAGTTGGAAAATGAGAATAGATGTAAAATGTTTTTATTCAGATATACAAACTGAATCGAATTACATACAGAACAATTATACACAGTGTAATATTTATACAAGAATATTGGGCCTGAAAAAGGCAGCCCATCATCCAAAACAAATCTGAAAATAACAGAGGCTATTGGATGAAGAGAACGGTGCAGATTAGAAGAAGAAGAGGATGCAGATTAAGAGAACACAGCAGAGAACACAGCAAAGCACACTTTTCTTTTAATTTCGAGTCCCCAGATGGTTTCGAAGCTCTTCCAAACCAGATCTGGTTTTACCAATCACAAGAGTGGCCAATCGATGAAGAAGAGGTAGGTTCGAAATAGCTTTGCTGTTTGGATTTAAGGCTAATTACCTAATTCGAGTGATGGATTCGAGGAATTAAAGACTTGGATCTTGATTGATTCGGAAGCGTGACACAAGGTTCTCTCTTTGAAGCTTCGAGACGATGCAATGCAGTGCACAGTAAACACAAAGTAAAAAGTGAAAAATGGAAAGGTCTCTGCTATTTATATGGGACCTAGAGAGTTACCGAGGCGATTCGCCTCCCAGTGGACTTGACCAGTCGCAATCGCTCAAAACACTTTTCGGTTCGAAATCTCCACCCGAACCTATCTGCCTAAGGCCTTGTCGATTCGAAGTTAACCTCACACTTCATCGATACGAAGTATACAACAAAGGCTGTACAGTGTACATTGAGCTCCATCGATGCGAAACGAACAGTGAGCACATCGATTCGAAGCCTTTGTGCGCATCAACGAATCCACAACTCCATCCACAACCTACTGATACGAGCATTGAATTCATATCCATCATTTCCTATTGATACGAACGACGATTTCGTATCCATCCTTCCTCATCGGTTCGAATGGGTGATTCGTCCTCATTCAAGCCATCGATACGAATGTCGATTTCGTACCCATCATAGCATAAGCGTACTCCATCCATACGAGTGTTGATCTCGAACCCATCGATGCTCATACCCATCGGTTCGAAATATTACGTTCGCGCAACACAAATTCGATTCCTTCAACCTTCTATATCGGTTCAGGAGAGGATCGATACGAAGATACTTTTCAAGAAAACCATCAAGCGTTGTCTCAACTCAAATTTCCAAATCAGTTCAGGAGAGAATCGATACGAAATTCAAATGGCAAACAAAACTGACAACGAATCGTGGACGCACGACGTTAACGAGGGTCAAACTAACATATGTGTATATATGTCGGGCTAACATTTGATTTTAAACATTAACAGGGATTGAATACTCATCTTGTTACGAATACAACAGCCAACGGTTAAGCGCTATTATACAGCAATCAATCGTATCAACACAAGGTTACAACAATACAGAATACGAGTCTCAGCAAAAAAAAGAGAAATGATTGTTCAGAGAGAAATTGCAGCTATTCAAAGCACATCATGTTCCCACAAGAAGTACTTTGGGGGGGCAAAATGTTATCCCGCTTTTTGGCAAAGCCGCGATACCAAAAGATCGATCGAAAACGTAGGACAGTTCGTCTCAGAGATTGGTCACACTTCGTTTCACTATGATATCACTGAATTTTGTCCGAGTCCAGATTGAGCTACAATTGATAGGACATGATAATAAATATCGTAGAAGTCCGCATCTCAAATTTCATGTCAATCCGAGTTCATACGCTCAAGTTATGATCGATTCCATTTGAAGGGGGAAATCTGGATTTCAAACCCATCACCGCACACCGCTTTGAACCGATCATCTTCGTATCAACCTCCTTCGAATCCATTGAAGTACCATGGGTTCGATTACATCAATTCGAATCCATCGAAGGGTTCAAGTTCTCATCAATTGACTTCGCATCCATAGAGAAGTTACGAAGCCCGTATCCATCAGAGAAACGCAGGTTCGTACCCAGCAAGCATCGGTCGTTCGAACCCATCCATGAAGCCTTGTTCGAACCCATCCATGAAGCCTTGTTCGAAGCCATCATTGAAGCCTTGTTCGAACCCATCTGTGAAGCCCTGTTCGAATCCATCAATGAAGCTTCGTTCGAATCCACTGGGTCAACTAGCCATGATGACGTGTCTTTCATCGGTTCGAATTCGTCGAGATATATGGAGTCGAAGCAGTCAACTCGGAGCAAAACCTGGATCGAAGCGAAGTGTGCGCTCCACATCAACACGAAGACACGTGCCGCCATCGATTCGAAACCAACGATACGAAGGGATGGTTTCGAACCAAACATCCACCCAATGAATCCCATCTCGAATCCATCATATCTCTCAATCTACTGATCCAAATGCCACGAAATTTTCATAGAAGCTTGCATACATGTTGAAGAATGTCCACACCAAATTTCACCTCGATTAGATGAATTTATGATCGATTCGAATGGAGTTTGAATCGATGCCATAGTGGGCCCAAACTTCCTGAGGCCGAGCGCGTGGGCCCCCTCACGTGCTAGAAGTGGTCTCCCGAGTTTTCAGCAAAATATCAGCATCCTACGCCTATAAATAGAGCCCCAGAGCCAACGGAAAAGGGATCTTTCGAGTCTGAAGCGCCCGGACTCTGCCAAACCGAGATCTCCATCATCCTACATCATAACTTTTTTGTTGATTTCGAATTTCCGGTTGTAACTTACTGTTGATTGCTGTAACAACTTGTAATCATTGAAAGAGAATCAATAAAACATCAAAAAACTTCACAGTAGACATAGGCAACACGTCGAACCACTATAAATCGCTTGTCAACGCACTTACTTTATTTTTGATTGGAGTTTTTGTTAGATAATATTCGTTTTGAATCTATATTCTACGTTATTATCTCTTCAACGACTCCCGAAGAGTGTTGTGACCAATTTTGGTGCAAACACCTAGACCTTATTATAATATAACCAGATTTCCTATCAAATGTTTTGGTTATCGTAAGGGAAAAACTTGTACGTATTTATTGGCGGAGAGTATTACGAGATACCTTTTCTTTCAAAAGGTTTTCCAAGTTAAACAACTTTAACCATTTACTCACACCAGATCCATGTCTGACCCGAAGTTTTTTTTTAAACTCGTGGGTACTCAAATTTTATGAGTAGCCAAGTGATCACGTTTGGCTTGATGAATTTTGGAAGCTTGAAGCAGGAGTACAGACGTAGCTATATCTATCTGTTTCCGTTGTGTAGTGTCTTTGTCTGTTGTATCTTGAAATGTAATGGATTAGACGGGTCTTTATAACTGTCTAATGTGATGATTTTGTTGTAACTATATCTATGATGTAATGACTATGTAATATCTATGTGATATATTATATTTTATTCCGTTTCCGCTGTGAGATTCTGATATTGTTTAGTTATTTCTTCTATCTATTATATTTCTACCTCTTTCTTTCTTATTGATGATGCGCCTTTCTGTGGAATGGAAGGTAGTTCGTTACAATTGGTATCAGAGCATAGGTTGAGATGGTACCTAGGCTCTGGAATAGTGTATATCTTGAGAGCGCGTATTTGCAATTTTTATATAACTATATACCTATCTAAATTTGTTGGATTACCTGTTCGGGTTTCCAACATGAATTCCAGAGAGGTTTCATCTTTCCCTTGTTTGGTTGATCGTCCTATCTTTGTATCTAATCCTATAGGCGGGGAAACTGAGTTAGATAAGATCTGTAGAGGCTTAAGGCTTTCTTATCTCCCCATAGTTTTTCAAGTGACCCTTTTATATTGGATCTCAAAGGGTTTGATCTTGTTTTGGATATGGATTGGTTGGATAAGTATAAGGCTGTTTGATGTATGAAGAGTGGATTTTGTCTTTGGAGACTGAGTTGGGAAGAATCGCAAAAGTGACTTGCGACGATTCCGGAGTTCACTTGAGTAATCTATTGCATGGAAGCGAGGCATCTCCAGAAGGCATAGAATCCATCGAGGTGGTCAGAGATTTTTTTGGATGTTTTCGAGGAAGTAAAAGGTTTGCCCTCATCGAGAGATAGAGTTTCGGATCGTCTTACATTCTAGGAGCAGTGCCTGGTGTTCAGCACTAATAGAAGGACGGCGCCGAAGGGGAGAGAAGAGGTGATGTAGCAGACCCAAGATTTATTTGAGTTGGTTTGATCTGTCCTAGTTTTTCCAGTTGAAGTTCTTCCCTAGTCTTTGTGACCAAGTTGGATAGATGTTTGAGATTTTGTGGATTTGATGAACCGAGTTTTTTGGGATGTACTATATAAGTTCGTTCTTGAGTTCATAAATGAATTTCTTGTCTGCTCCAAGTCTGAAGCGGAGCGCAAGCGGCATTTGGGAAATAGTGTTAGAGACTTTGAGGAGGTTTGTTCTGAAGGCTAAGTTTTCGAAATGCCATTTTTGGAAATTGGAAGTCAGTTTTTTTGGGCATATTGTATCCGGTAAGGGTATTTCTGTAGATCCAGCCAAGGTAGCTACTATTTAGGAGTGGAAGCAGCCGCAGACTCCGACAGAAGTCCGCGGTTTTTTGGGTTTGGCAGGGTTCTACAAGAAGCTTATCAAGGACTATTCTAAAATTTCTTCGCACTTAACTAAGTTGACTCGGAAGGGAGCAATGTTTAAGTGAACCCCCGAGTGTGAAGAGGCTTTCTTGGATTTGAAGGCAAGGCTGACTAGTGCGCCTGTTCTAGCTATTCCTGATGGCAAGAGTAAGTTTGAGGTCTTCACGGATGTTGTGTGTGCCTGTTATGGATGGATTGAGTCAAGAATGGTCAGTATTCCAGTTTTGAGATTGTTGACCAAGGAACTTTGAGGATCAACGGAAGGATTTGTGTTTCGAATATCAAGGATTAGAAGCAAGAAGTTCTGTTGGAGAGTCATCGCTCCAGTTTGAGTATCCACCTAGGGATTTCAAAGGTGTATAAGGATATGAAGAGAGTCTTATGATGGTCGAGCATGAAGAAGGATGTTGCTGCTTTCGTCAATGGATGTGCAATCTGTCAGCAAGTGAAGGTGATCAGCAGAAGACCGTAAGTTTTTTGCAGCCTTTGGAAGTTTCTAAGCGGAAGTGGTATCTATGGATTTCCTCGACAATTTGCCAAGGACCAAAAAGGGAAACGTTGGAATATAGGTGATTGTAGACCGGTTAACCAAGAGCACCCATTTTATTCCAGTTAAGGCAACCCGTATTGCAGCATCTTTGGCTGAGTTTTTATTGAAGGAGTTGGTCCGACTGCTTGGTGTTCTTTAGCATTGTTAGTGACCATGATCCTATCTTCACCAGCAAATTTTTAGGAGGCTTTGCAATCAGCTTTAGGTTCGAGATTGATTTTAAGTACATCCTATCATCCCAGATCGATGGACCGACAGAAAGGTTGAATAGTATTCTTGAGGTTTTGCTGAGGGTTTGTGTTTTGGATTTTGGTGGGTCTTGGGAAGACCATCTGCATCAAATGGAATTCTCATACAATAATAGTTATCAGGTGAGTATCTAGATGGCACCCTATGAAGCTTTATATGGAACCTGGTAGATTTCCATCCTGTTGGGTAGAGTCGGGAGAGCGTCTTGTTCGTGGTCCAGTTTCGATCCGAGGCATCTGCGGAGATGGAGCTTATCTAGAAGAGATTGAGAGCAGCGTAAGATCGCCAGAAGAATATGTGGACAAGATACAAAGACAACTGGAATTTGAGATTGGAGATCTAGTCTTTATCAAAGTTTCCCGATTAAAGGAGCGATAAGATTTGGTAAGACGGGAAAATTTGCCCCAAGGTATATTGGTCCGTTCCGAGTGTTCGAAAGGATTAGTGTTGTGGCCTACAGGACTGAGTTGCTAGTCCGGATGGTTGGAATTCACAATGTTTTTTTTCACGTATCTTATCTGAGGAAATACGTCTCTTGTTGTGGAGCTAGGATTCCAGAGTTTGTTTTGTGAAACTCTTGATAGTTTTAGGAAAGCTTATCCGGAATTGTGTTTGGATAACTAGTTATGTTTGTTCGAATAAATTGTTTGTTTGGATGAAATTGTTTGTTTGGTTAATAGTGTATGGTTGATAGTGTATGGTTGATATATATGGTTGGATTGTTTGAAATGAAATAAAAGATTTTAAGTTATCGTTTGTTTTAAATTTTGGGGACGAAATTCTTTTAAGGAGGAAGGAATGTGATATCCTGGAATTTTAAGGAATTTAAAATGTGATAATCCCCTTATTAAATTATTTAAAATTTGTAAAATTGGTATTTCAAACAATAAATAATAATGTGTTGTTTTATAAATAGATTTTAAATAGACTTATTATTTTCAAAAGTAATAATGTGTTTCTTTAAAATTAACATATACATATATTTATTTAGGTTGATTTTAAATTAGATTTTAAATTGAATTTGAATTTGAATTTGGATTTAAATTTGAATTTAAAAGGATATATATCTTAAAAATATTTTGGATATAAAAATATATTAATAAGGTTTTTATTAGAATGGGAATTGTTTTATATTATTTTCCTTAAAGAATATTATTTATATATAAATTTTGAAAATATTTATTAATTTGTAAATAAATACAAAAAGTTTTATATTAGCATTTAAAAATAATTAATATATTATATACGATTTTATTTAGAATATAATTGGTTTTTATTTTATTTTCTTTTGAAGGTTTTATTTATATAAATTTAGAAAAGCATTTATTAACTGTGAAATATACTTATTAATTAGGAATTTAATTATAAAAGCTTTTAAAATCATTTAAAAATAATATAAAAATGAATTGCTACAAGTGTTTAATTTTAAAAAGCTTATGATAACATGTGTAATTTAGTAAGGGATTGTAAATGAAAAATGTTGTTGAATTGAACAAGTGTCATAATTAGTTTTTATTTTCTTTAATTTTTTATAAATCCTAATTTACATTATATAACCATACATCCCCTCTCTTTTAATTTTTTTTCTTCTTATTTTCACATTTCCAAAAGCAACAAAACAAACCTTTAAAACCCTTCTCAAACCAGAAAATTTCTCAAACCAGAAAATCAAAACACTGAAAACATTCTCAAACCCAAAATCAAAACAACTGTAGTTTATAACCAAACCTATGAACCATTTTTCAAAAGCCTGTAACAAAATTATTAAAAAAGCAAGAAAATCTGAAGCAAACCTACGTCACAATCAAAGTCTTAAATCATCTCAGCAATAAAAGGATTTCCAGTTACAAACTTTTAAGTTTCAATGTATTTTCAGCAGCAAATTCTAGCATTCAAGTTTCCAGCAAAGCAAGCATTTTTATCAAGCTTTGTTCATCTATAACTGTGAGTAAACTAAACAAAAACACCTTTAGATTTGATGCATGTGATAAATGTTTGAAGTGAACTTGTGATGTATGTTTGAAATATGTATGCATGTTTATTTTTAATCTGAATACATGAATATATAAATGATTGAAACCTGGGTGCATGAGTGATTCATCTGTGTGTATCTCTGTTCATGTTACAAAGTGTAAATTTGGTTTAATATTTCAAATCTTTTTATCTGTTCACTGTTACGTTTTGGATTTCAAACAAAATAGTTTAGTTTAAACATAATATAAGTGCTAAAATATGTACAAATATTTTAAGTTTGAAAATATGCTAGCATCTGGAAAATGCAATAGCAATCTTAATAACATGATAAGATCAAATGTTGAAATTTGTTGTTTCAAGTATATATCTTGAATCGTCTCTAGAAGATAAGATTTTTAAAACGAAAATTATGATTTTTAATATTGTATTGGGCGAGAAATTATAAGTTGACTGGAAAATGGTGTTGGGGTTATTTCTGGCGATCAATGGGTAGTGAGGTCTCGGGGTTTCGTCTAGAGGTGGAAGGAAGTACGGTGAGCTTAGGAAAAATGCCTAGTGGAATTCCACATCACTGAGGCTACGTCGCGGATGATTTAGGTTTTAAACCCTAAATGGGTCGAGTCTGGGAAATGGGATCTTGGCATCATCTCTAGTTGATCGGAGTGCTTCGGGCCTTAGGCATAGGTAGCGTGGAAGTCTGGTGAAGCTTGGGACGAGGTTGCTCAACCTCTGGTGGTCGAAATCGTTTGGACGAGGGGATTTCTGGTGATGGTTTGGTTTTCTGTTTCATCTGCATTGCTCGATTTCGATCTGTGGCTTGTGTAAGTGGATTGAGGGTCGGGATCGAAGGACTGGGTGATGGTTGATGTGTCGGAGTGTTCTTCGGAGGTCGATGGGGGCTCTGACGTCGGTGCATGTGCACGTCTTTTAGGTGCTGTTTGTGTTAGTTGTTTTGGTTGTGGGTTTGACTCGAAGAGGTACTCGGGTAATTAGGATAGGTTTCTTGAGTATAAAATCGAAGTAGTCTTGAGTGTTTTACTTTCCAGATTTTAAACTTAAACAGATCGAAGTAAAAACAAAGAAGGTGGTTTACTCGGGCAAGACCCGAGTGGTCTTCGGGTGGAACCCGAAGCAAAGGATTGGGCAGTTTTAAAAAGGTTTTAAAATAAGATTTTGAAAATATAAATAATTTAACTAAAAACTTTTCTTATATAATTTCTTTTATAAATAATAAATGTTCTCCTTAAAATTTGATTAAGGAGTTTTGAAATTTGTTTAATTTAAATTTTGTTAAGTAAAGTTTAAAGTTATTTTAAGTTAGAAATGAAATTTTAGAAGTTTTTTTTGTAAAAGCAAGTTTTTAAATTTAAATTGGAATTAGTTTTAAAACGATTACTTCATAAAAAATTTAAGTTATTTAAAGGAAGTTATGATTTGGTAACTTTAATTTGTTAAGATAAATGATTACTTTATTTTAAAACTTAATTAAATGATTTAATTAAGAGTTAATTATAAGGATAAAATGTTTTAAAATGTTAATAATAATTAAGTTATTAATGAAAATAATGGTTTACCTTAAAGGATAATTAAGGTTTTAACGATTTGCGATTAATTGAGTTAATTAAGAAATTTAAGTATAGTTAATTTAATTAATTAATGACAAATGATTAATTAAGTAACTAATTAAGAATAAATAATTAATTTAATTAACTAATGATTAAGGAGTAATTGATTTATAATTAAAGGTTTTAATTAATTAATAAATGGTTAATTATTCGATAATTAAGACTAGATTAATTAAGTAATTGAGATGAATTAATTAAGTAATTAAGATTGAGTAATTATGATTAGAGATTAATTAATTTAGTAATTAGAGATTAATTAATTAAGTAATTAGAGGTAAATTAATTGGAAATTAAGAAGTAGTTAATTTGTAATAAAGTGTTATTAATTAATAATTAAGGTTTATTAATTAATAATTAAAGGATAATTTTGTGAGAAATGCGGATTACGGATCTTAAGGCTATGATTAACACTAGAGGGGGGTAAATAGTGTTTATAAAGATTACTAAATCTATTTAAGTTTATGTTAATTTGAACACAAATGTATGCAATATTCAGACACAGATATGATCACAGAAACAAACACATATGCAGAAATAAAGTAAAAGTAGTAAAGGAAAGTACACATAAGATTTTATACTGGTTCGAAGTTACCCTACATCCAGTCTCGCACAACAAGTATGGATTTCCTTTCAAAAGAAATTGTACAATTACATTCTCGATTTCAAGACTACGAGGTACACCCTCCAGAATCACAATCCTCTGGGTAGAGATACTTGATTTCCCGGGCAACAAGTTCACCTAATTGATTTCCAAGGCTACAATCACACCTTTTACACTTGATTGATTTTCAAGGCTACAATCACACCTTTTCTCGCTAAGTTGATTACAAAAAGCCTATAACTCTGAATAGCACTGAGGATCTTGTTGAGATAGTGATAGAGAATCAAACCAAAGATAATCTAGTTAGATTCAATGTTGATTTCGGCAGAGTAATGATAAGAATTTGTATATAGAAACGTGGAAGAAGAATAGGAGTGAAAAACCAGAAAAAATGTCTTAAAATTCGTTGAAACTAACCCCTATTTATAGAGAAACAACAATCATGTCCATTCGTGAAGAGTTATGACGAACAGACACTTTTTTGAAATTTAAATTTTGAAACTGACACCATGTTGACATGGGGTACATGAGTATGTCGACATCCTAAAGGGATTTTTGGTGTTTTGATTTTCTTTGAAAATAACCTTTATTTTATATTAAAACTATTTTAAACTTTATAAATATACTTGACTATATTTAAAATACATAAGTAAGTATAAAGAATAATATATAAAAAAATTTACTATAATTTTATATTTAAAATCTAAGTATAAATATTTAAAAGTTAAATATATTATGTTTAAAAGATAGTTTAAATACAAGGATAATTTGATTTTGAAATTAAACATTATTTTGAGGCTAAAAGTATTTGAAATCAGGATAGATGTTTTTTGATGCTTTTGAAAGGAAGGTTTTGAAATCATTTTGAAAACAAGATACAATTTTGAAAAATCATTTTGAATAAAAAGTTAGCAGATACAAAACAATGTTCCACTAGATTTTTCGTTGGTTCCATCCTACTTAGGGTTCCATCCCTTTAACAAGCTCGAAGTGGATTCCATTCCATGAATAAATTGGATTTTAAGATGTCAGTGCTTTTCTATGAGTTTTAACAAAATTTCTAATTAAAAAATAATAAATTACTTGAACTTTGAACTCTTGATAATCTTGATACTCATGAGTCTTCAATCTTGATATCTCGAATCTCTATACTGTACAGTCTTCATTCTTGTTACCTACATGGTTAAATCCTGCATATACATATATATCTAAACTTATACTGTTAGTATTTATATTTTATAATCTATTCCAAGGTTGTTGTCATCAAAACTTTCATCTCATGGACTAACAATCTCCCCCTTTTTGATGATGACAACCCTTTTTTTATAAAATATTACTTCTATCCTAATAACTCCCCCTAAAACTAATAACTCCCCTTTAATCTATGCCTAACTACCCTATTTTATACTTCTCCCACTTTGCCATCAACAAAAACTAACTATAAAGTATATAACACCAAACTATAGAACTCTCCCTCATTCTTGAACTAAAATACCTGCATTAATAAACTTATACAATGGAATATAGAATTGATAGTCACAATAATGAATCAAAGATTATATACATGTCAATGTATAATTATACATGTTTTGTACAATAAACATCAATCCACACTAAATATTAATCAAATTCAAACCAAGCCAAAGCAAATGAAATCAAATCAATCAAGGCAAACAATTCAAACAAAGCAACCAAATAAAATTGAACGTTACATAGAACTTCCACCCATCCTTCTTCTCTGAAGATAGGGTCTGTCTTAATAGAATCCCAATTTTCATTATCGTTGGTGAGAGAGACTAGAGGATATGCTTCATTATCATCCTTGTGTAGGGAGGAAATCATCCATCGTATTGCATCAAAATGCCTTTCTTGCTCCTTGATCATTTGCATTTGACTCAATTCTAAGTGTCGCTGGTTACGAAGAATGAACGAGAGAATATTCTTGAATGAATTAAGAGTTTCTTCAAGATTTTCGGATAAGTTATGAATTGGATTAGCCATATTTGGATTTGTGAGAAGAATGAGAGATAGAGTAGATAAGAAATAGTTTTCAGTGATGAATTCTAGAAGAAATATGTATTTATAGGTGTAGATATTCGTTTGAAATGAATGGACATATGGTAAATATTCAAATTTCAAACTCAAAATGAATTGTCATTTCTGACCAGTACATGTCGACATGGTCATAGGGGGTATGTCGACATTGTGTAGTGAAATTTTATGATATATTTTGATTTTGTGAATAATTGTGTATATATATATTGACATAATATACTAACATTTATTCTGGAGATAAGATAAGGTAGATAACAGAAAGAAATTCCATTTCATTTCATACCAAAACGATACAACGATTAATCATAAAGAACTACACAAATATTCAAATCAAAATAAACTAAAACAAATACAACGAGATACGAAAAGGTAGAACTAGCTAGAGGATGATAATGATGAAGAAAGTCCAAGTTTCTTGTTGACTTTAGAAATGAACATGTTCATCTTGGATGAAATTTTTTCCAACTTCTTACTAACGGATCGTTTAAGAATCCGTTGATTCTCAACAATCGTCTTTTGGTTTTTGAGAAGGGTTTTGGTGGATGGATTAGGAGGATAGTTGATGCTTTCCAAAGAGGTTTCACATTCTTCTTCATTTTCCATTTCATCCCCTTCTTCTTCTTCTTCCTCGTCCTCTTCTTTCATTTCCTCATGAAGCAAATGCTCTTCCTTTTCGGAAAGAGTCTCATAAGGTTGAAAAACAAATGGAATTTTCATAAGCGAAATGTTGGAATGATTGAAAACTTTTCTAGAAACAAATTCTTCACCTTTGAAATCCACTCCAAAATAGTTAAAAATCCGAGTGAGATAAATTCCATGATACAAAGTATTCTCATCCATTTCAAGATTTTTGGGACGAAGTACATCCAAAATAACTTGCGCCCAATTTATGTCATAATTTCCAAAAATAGCAAAAAGTGCTTTGTAAACTTTTGAAGTAGGATTGTTAAATTTCCTGATCTTGGGGTCAAAGTATGTTGCAAAAGAAGATTGACAATTCTTGCTTTTGGTCGAACATATCGATTTTGGAATTCAGAATTATCATTCCCTTCGAAAATGTGATGAAATGTCTCACGATCATTTTCATCGATTTTAAAATTAGAGAGATCCATTCCCGTACTCTTGCAATTGAGAATGTTACCCAAAAGATCACAATTCAAAACAATTCTAGTGCCTTTGACACAACCCAAATTTCATCCTCATTTCCATTATTAAATCCACGGTTTAAATTTGTACTGAAAATTTTGACAAGATTTGGATAGCAAACAAAATCATTTTAAGAAGCATCAACAAGACTAAGAATTTGATTGTTTGAAAAAAGAGAATCAATTTCATAAGAAGCAAAATCTTCAAATATAGCAAACTTTTCGAGATGGACTTTGGCATAATTAGCATAATTGATGTATGCTTTTATTGCCTCCGGATCACTGAAGAGTTGCTCTTTTATCTCTCTGGAAATTCTCATGGTAGAAGGGTTGCTTAAAGAAGCCATTAAAGTAGAGAGTAGAGAGCTTGAAATTTTTGAATTTGAAAATGAGAGTGAAAAGATATGATAAAAGATAGTGAATAAATAGATTCTCAAAGGACATGTTCTCTGGTCAAAAGATGTCTTTTCAGATAATTGAATGAAGTGAAAAGGTGGAGGTAAATTCAAACATTTGAATTCAAATTTTGAAATTCAAATTCTGGTACCCACGTCGACATCATGGTAGGGACCATGTCGACATGTGCCTATGAATTTTTGTGATTTATCATTCATAAGTACTCTAATATATATATATATATATATACTTATTATATTTAATATGTATATATATATACCTGGAATATTACTAGAATTATAGTATTTTTAATATATTATTATACTATGAAAATAATAATAAAATAATAGTAAAAATTTTAAAATTCAAGTAAACACCAATTCAAAATCAATCAATCAAGCAATCAAACATCTAATTCTAAGCATGCAATTTCAACCAATTATATTGTAAATGTACACCTTTTTTCAGTCCATTTCTCTGAATTCATCGAAGTCGTGAACTGCTGTTAAACACAAATTTGAATTATCTGTCTTCTGATCATCATCACTTGAGGACGAGTCTGAGTCATCTAGAGTAGCAGTAAATGCAGGCTTCCGTTTCTTTGCTGAATCATTGTTTATAGGAGGATCTTGCCTATCTGGATAAGTACAGTCTCTTTTGGTATGGCCTGGTTCATCACAGTTGAAACATTTGACATTATTTGGCATTACATTCTGATTTCCAGAGTACTTATAGTTGTTTCTCTTGAGATTATTCATCTTTCTGTATTTCAGGAATTTCCTAAAATTTCTGGTCATAAAGGCTATCTCTTCATCATTATCACTGTTTCAGTCTGATCCATCAGTCAATGCATTGAATGCCATTGATTTCTTTTTAGATGCATTGCTTTCTCTTCTCCCGATCATTTGGACTTCAAATTATATTAGATTTCCAATTAATTCTTCTATCTTTAAGGCACTGATGTCATTTGCCTCTTCGATCGCAAGTGTCTTTTGATCGCATTCTGGAGTAAGAGAATTTAAAAAATTTCTGACTTGATCTTCTTCAGAAAATTCCTTTCCCAAGGATATTAAAGAGTGCACAATATCCTGAAATCTGCTATGCATATTAGTGTTAGTAATAATACCAGTGTTGGCAGCCAATTTGAAAACTTTTTCAAAAATCTGATTATAAAACTTTGAAAACTTTGCTCTGATACCAAATGTGAGAAATGCGGATTGCGGATCTTAAGGCTAGGATTAACATTAGAGGGGGGGTGAATAGTGTTTATAAAAAATTACTAAATTTGTTAAGTTTATGTTAATTTGAACACAGATGTATGCAATATTCAGACACAGATATGATCACAGAAACAAACACAGATGCACAAATAAAGTAAAAGCAGTAAAGGAAAGAACACACCGGATTTTATACTGGTTTGGAGTTACCCTACATCCAGTCCCGCACAACAAGCATGAATTTCCTTTCAAAAGCAGTTGTACAATTACATCCTCGATTTCAAGGCTACGAGGTACACCCTCCAGAATCATAATCCTCTGGGTAGAGATACTTGATTTCCCGGGAAACAAGTTCACCCAATTGATTTCCAAGGCTACAATCACACCTTTTACACTTGATTGATTTTCGAGGCTACAATCACACCTTTTCTCGCTAAGTTGATTACAAAAAGCCCATAACTCTGAATAGCACTGAGGATCTTATTAAGATAGTGATAGAGAACCAAACCAATGATAATCTAGTTAGATTCAATGTTGATTTCGGCAGAGTAACGATAAGAATTTGTATATAGAAATGTGGAAGAAGAAGAGGAGTGAAAAACAAGAAAAACCATCTTAAAATTCGTTGAAACTAACCCCTATTTATAGAGAAACAACAGTCATGTCCATTCGTGAAGAGTTATGACGAATAGACACTTTTTTGAAATTTAAATTTTGAACTCAACTGACACCATGTCGACATGGGGTACATGAGTATGTCGACATCCCAAAGGGATTTTTGGTGTTTTGATTTCCTTTTAAAATAACCTTTATTTTATATTAAAACTATTTTAAACTTTATAAATATACTTGACTATATTTAAAATACATAAGTAAGTATAAAGAATAATATGTACAAAATTTTACTATAATTCTATTTTTAAAATCTAAGTATAAATATTTAAAAGTTAAATATATTATATTTAAAAGATAGTTTAAAACAAAGATAATTTGATTTTGAAATTAAAGATTATTCTGACTAAAAGTATTTGAAATCAGGATAGATGTTTTTTGATGCTTTTAAAAGGAAGGTTTTGAAATCATTTTTAAAACAAGATATAATTTTGAAAAATCATTTTGAATAAAAAGTTAGCGGATACAAAACAATGTTCCACTAGATTTTTCGTAGGTTCCATCCTACTTAGGGTTCCATCCCTTTAACAGGCTCGAAGTGGATTCCATTCCACGAATAAATTGGGTTTTAAGATGTCAGTGCTTTTCTATGAGTTTTAACAAAATTTCTAATTAAAAAATAATAAATTACTTGAACTCTTGATAATCTTGATACTTATGAGTCTTCAATCTTGATATCTTGAATCTCTATACTGTACAGTCTTTATTCTTGTTACCTACATGGTTAAATCCTGCATATACATATATATATAAACTTATACTGTTAGTATTTATATTTTATAATCTATTCTAAGGTTGTTGTTATCAAAACCATCATCTCACGGACTAACAAATTAATCTGTAATTGAATATTAATTAAGGATTTGTTAACTATTAATTAAGGATTGGTTAACTATTAATTGAGGATTGATTAACTGGTAATTAAGGATTAATTAATTTGTAATTAAGTTTTGATTAATTAATAATTAAGGTTCATTAATTAATAATTAAGGGATAGTTAATCAGTTAATTAAAGGTTAATTAATTGATTATAAAAGTAATTAAGGATTAATTAATTTGTATTGAAGAATATTAATTGATAATTAAGGTTTATTAATTAATCAATCGATATTAAATAACTAGTCTCAAAAAACAATGGTGCCATCTTCTCCCATCCTTCCCATACCTGTTCCATCCTTTCCTGTACCTACCTCTCCTATTCCAGCATCTCCTGTCCTTCCATTCCCTGATCCACCTCCTACCGTACCTTCTCCCTCAACCGTGTCAAACCTCTATCCCATCAATGTTAGTTCTCCTAACCTAGCTATAGACCATCCTTCTGCCAAGCTAAAACCTCCTCCTTTCCCACCTGACCCTCCTCCCCTTTATCTTCCCTCCCCCCCATTCTTCTCTGCTGGGCAAACCTCCTCTACCATCACCCAATGCCATACTACTCTCCGCCCCTCTTGCTGATCCATCTCTTTCCCTTCATGGTTGTAGTCAACAAGCTTGGACTTCCTTATTCAAACGCAAACCTCTCATTGCGGGGAAGTACAAACCTGTTGACTTTGTCCTTTCTTTCTCTGACGACGTGCTCGACTTGGTTGACGACGTAGTTCAGGCCGGCTCCTCTGTATAGAAGGATCACCTGGTGGGTTTTTTCCTTGACAATCCTTTGTCTTACTCTTCTGTTGTTGCTAAACTGAAAAACATATGGAAACTAAAGGGATCTGTGCAAGTTAAGTCAGATGGAGTGATCATTCTTTTCCTGCTTTCGTCTGAAGAGGATAAAAGCAAAATTTTACTTGGAGACCCCATCATTATGAACAATAAAGTTTTTATCATTAGGCCATATGATTCCGCTGTTAGCAATGTATGTGGATCTGTTCCCACAGTGCCAGTGTGGGTTCACCTTCGTAATATTCCACTTTTTTCTTGGTCTCACCTTGGTACTAACTGGATAAGCAGTCGAATAGGTAAACTGCTATGTATGGAGGAAAGGACTGAGAGACTTGAAAGATTGGAATTTGCGAAATGCATGATTGAAATCAAGCCAAACAGGGAGTTACCTAATGATTTCCTAATTAGCCTGGCTGATGGTGGTGTTCAACGTATTTTTGTTGGGTATTTATGGCAACCACTAATTTGTGTTCAGTGCAACTCCTTCGGGCATGTTATGGAATTGTGTGACAAGAAGGTAGAAACTGTTATTTCTATGAACGGCAAGGAAACAGGTAATAAGAATAAGGAAAAGCTATCAAAAAACAAAGTAAAGTCTAATAAGCAAGTTCAAATATGGCAAAAGGTGGGGTATAACTGGAAAAAAAAGGGAATGAATAGGAGTTTCAGAAGAGTGATTAATAAGGAAAATATTCAGGATAGTATAAAAGGAAGTGAGAGAACAAATGGAAAAGAGGAAGTAGTATTAAAGGAAAACACTGGGATGAACACAGTCAACAAAGTGAGTTTAGATAAGGAAGGAAATCAAATACATAATGTGTTGTTTGCTTTGGATATTGTCAATCCAGAGGCTGTTACTGAAGTTACTCCTGTGATTGCTACTGATTTCAAGTTACCTATGAGCAACAGAAAAGAGATAGTAGTATTAAAGGAAAACACTGTGATGAACACAGTAAACAAAGTGAGATCTGATAAGGAAGGAAATCAAATACATAATGTGGTGTATGTTTTGGATATTGACAATCCAGAGGCTGCTACTGAAGTTATTCCTGTGGCTGCTTCTGATTTCAAGTTACCTTTGAGCAACAGTTTTGATATTCTTCAAACAATGGAAGGTAAAAGTAATATTGATAATGCTCAAATGTATGAAAATCATAAATCAGAAATGGAACATTCTCATGAGGATGAGGTTTTGCCAGTGGAAAACTTTCCTGCAACACCAGATAGTGATTCAACAGTGTTAATTGGTACTGTTTCAACACATATTCAAAGCAATGCTACTGACGCCACCAATTCTGAAGCACCATCAGTTCTCTCCAAATTTCTTCGGGAGGTAGAAAATGCAGTGAATTTACCACTGATGATCTACATTCTTCACTACCACTATCTTTAAACTTCAGATCCCGATCTTTGAATACCAATTCACCCAACTCTCTTGTCACAGTAAATCCATCAATCCAGCAAAACTTCAATTCTTCTCAACAACCATCTTCATGTGCTGATTCCTTCGTGCACAGTGTGCATGTGCACGAAAATCACGACTACTATCCACCTCCTGTACCCACTAACATTATCAAACCTCCTCAATCCATCTCTTCAACATCTAATTTAAATATCCTCAACAATGGCACTGAACATTCTCCATCTCTACACACTTTCCCCAAAAAAAACATTGCCATCGCTGATTAGTATCCCTCAGCTAGCTATTGCTTCCCCTCAGTCACTAAAATCAAGACTAACTAAGAATCTACCTCTCTCTCCTCTCAACAGCAGTGCCTCGAACATGGTCCTTCGAAGCAAGAAAGCTATCACCCTGTCTGAAAATTCGTCTGCTCAATGATGCAAACCATTGGAGCATGGAATGCCAGAGGGGCCCACCAAGAAACCAAATTATCCCTATGCAAGAATATTATATCACAGCATAACCTTTGTATGTTAGCCATTCTCGAAATAAAGTTAAACCTCGTCCACTCTATCAGAGCTGCTAATTACATTAACCCAAGGTGGGATGTTATTCACAACCTTGATGAGGCGCCTTATGGTAGAATCCTCATTGTGTTTGACCCAAACTTGATCCTCCTCACCAAAGTCTTCGCTAATTCTCAAATCATTCACTGCCATGCTAAAAATATCATCACCTCCAGCACCTTCTACATATCTATTGTCTACGCTGCTAATAATAAAGCTGCTAGAATATCTTTCCTCCACGACCTACCCATGCTTCGTCAAGATACTCATCCTTGGATCATTTTTGGTGATTTCAACTGTTGTAACAAGCTTGCCGATAGACTTTGGGGCAATCCACTCTCTCTTAATGAAATAGAACCTCTACAGTCTGCTATAATTGATTCTAAATTAGTGGAAATTAAGACTACTAGAATGATATTCTCTTGGAACAACAAACGAAGACATGGGAGAAGGACCTATACTAAGATTGACCATGCTTTTGGTAACCAGCTTGCCCACTCCAAATGGCCTAACTTATATAACCACCTTCCTCCTCCGCTCCTTTCCGACCACTCACCACAAATTGTTCACCTTCGGGAAGATGGCATCAATTGCATTTCAAGTTTCAAAATTTTTAATTCATGGGTTAATGAACCTGATTTTTTTGACTTAGTTAAAGAAGTTTGGGCGAAACCTGTTTATGGTAATCCTATGTCTATTTTGCAGGTCAAATTGAAAAGCACCAAGCTGGCTCTCAAGCAATGGTCTAGAAACAAATTTGGAGAAGGAAGTAAACAAAGTACGTATTGGAGCAATAAACTGGAAGAAATTCAAATTATCTTGCAGGATGATCCCCTCAATATTTCTATCAGTGCAATGGAGACGTACATATCAACTCAGTATCACGCTGCTCTGTCCAGTGAGATTTCTATGATGAACCAAAAAGCGAGACTTAATTGGAGAACTGACGGTGACAGGAACAGCGCTTTCTTCCATGCTAACTTAAGGGCCAAGCATTCTAGAGAAAATATAATTTCCATCCAAGATGACGAAGGTAATGTTCAGAGTACTAAACAGGGTGTGGACAAGGCTTTCATTAATCACTTTACCCATCTTTTCAACAACTCCGACATCTACGAACCTGACGTTAACCACACCGTTCCCTCTTCCCTTCCCAAGCTGTCTGACAATGAACAAGCCTCCTTGCAACTTGCTGTTACGGATGAAGAGATCAAATTGGCTATGTTTTCTCTTAATAGGAAATCAGCGGGAGGACCGGATGGGTTTAATGCTACTTTCTATTTTGTTTGTTGGGACATTGTCAAATATGACGTGTTGCGTGCTGTTAAGAACTTTTTCAAAAATTCCAAACTGATACCTTCTTTTAACAACACAAATATTGCTTTGATCCCTAAAGTTCACAATCTTAACATGGTGTCCTCCTTCAGACCTATCTCGTGCTGTAATACAATCTACAAATGTATCTCTAAAATTATTGCGACCAGGTTGAAATCTGTCATGCAAAACATTATATCGTCAAATCAAGCTGCTTTTTTGTCAGGACGTAACATTTTAGATAATGTCTTATTGGCTCATGAACTGCTGCACGGGTACAACAATAAGAACTCTACTCCTAAAGCTATGCTGAAATTGGACATCATGAAGGCTTTCGACATGCTTCGGTGGGAAGCCATTGTTAAAGTTATGCAGTGTATGAATTTTCCTGCTACTTTCATTGCATGGATTGTTGAGTGTCTCTCCACCGTTCGTTTCTCGGTCAACGTTAACGGTTCTAGTGTGGGATTCTTCGGTAGTAGGCATGGTATCCGTCAGGGGGACCCAATATCGCCATATATATTCATTCTTATCATGGAACTTCTCACGCAACTGTTTAAAAATAAAATGACTTCAGGACAAATTAGTCTCCACCCGAGATGCTCTAACCCGGAGATCTTTTCATTAATGTTCGCTGATGACCTTGTTATTTTCTGTTCTCCGGACAATTCTACTCTGCACGCCATTATGGATTCTCTTCACGTCTTTCATGCAATAACTGGTTTATCTGTCAATCTCCGCAAATCTAAAATGATAACTTCTGGGCTCACATCAACCCAAAACAATGCTATGCGGGTAATCACTGGATTACAGATCAGTAATAACACAATCTCTTATCTTGGTCTTCCCCTCACTTTCGCCAAAATTACTGTCAACCAATGTTTACCCCTATATGAAAAGATCATTTCAAGACTCGAATCCTGGTCGAGCAAATTGTTGAGCCAAGCTGGAAGAATTACGCTAACTAAGTCTGTTATCTTCTCCATACAAGTATATTGGGCTAGAACGTTCATATTACCTCGGAAACTCATCAACATGATCCGTTCCACTTTCATGAGATTTATTTGGACTGGTAAAACCAAGGGACGATATTTAGCCCCAATTAGTTTCAAGAAATTAGAAACGCCTATTGCTAATAGAGGGCTTGGAATTATTAACATGCTCCACTGAAATCGTTCAGCTATGGCTCGTCTTATTTTCGACTGCATTACTGCCAAAAGTAACATCTGGGTTAAATGGTCCAATGTTCACGTGCTTCGCGGCAGCAACTTCTGGAATATGGTTGCTCCTTCTAAGATCAGTTGGACATGGAGATTTATTTTCAAGATTAAGGAAGCTATCCTTCCCCTTGTCCGATACCCACTTAACCATAGAGCTGCCATCAGTTTTTGGGACGATCCCTGGATAGATAGTGGAGTGATCTTAAGGCGTATTCTTTCATACGCTGAGCTAGTGCAATCTGGTGTGAGACAGGAAGCGACTGTTCAGAGCTTCATCCACGGCAATTCCATTCATCTTTCGAGGACTTCTAGCTTTAGAATACAACAACTTTGGAATAAGGCGGCTCAGTGTGATATTAAAAATGATAGTGGCTGCTATGTCCGGTGGGGAAGTAATGTTAACAGATTCAGTATCAAGGAAACTTACTCTTTCCTATCAGGGCCAGTTGGAGAGAAATGTAAATGGAGGCAACGAATATGGAGCACTGATAATGTTCTGACAGATAATCTTTTTCATTGGAAAGTGATGAACAGGGCGCTCAATACTAAGATTAAGCTTCTCACCAAGGGGTTTCCTGTTACAGTTGGCTGTGTCTTCTGCCATCATTCTCCTGAGACGGTTGAGCATTTGTTTTTTGAATGCTCTTATCTGAATGCTCTTTGGAACTCTTGGATCAGGAGAATAGGTAGAAACTGGAAAGGAGATAACAATGTTGCGTAGTGGAAGTACATCTACGATAACACGGGAGGTAAAGGTGATTCGAATAGACTCTTCTTATTCGTCGTCAAAATATTCATGAAAGTGGTATGGGACGAAAGAAACCGTCGTGTCTTCCAACTGGATAACAGCATCACGCCTCTCCTTTTCGAGAAGCATATGATGCTGGAAATTAGACGTGACCTTTGCCATGTATCTTTTGCTTTTGACCCCGGCATTTTCTGTTAGTCTCCCTTTATATTTTCAGCTCTTTGTTGTGTTTTCTCTGTTTTCCCCAGTGATTGTTGCACTATGTTTTCCCTTGTATTTCTTGCAAGTTTGTCTTGTATTTCCTCCTCCTTTCTAGTGTAGCAATAAAATGGTAAGGGTCCATTTAACCCCGTCGGATTTGCCAAAAAAAAAGGTTTATTAATTAATAGTTAAAAGATAATTAATCTGAAATTAGATATTAATTAATTGATTAATAAGGTTATTAAGGTGATGATTAATTAATGGGTTTATAATTAATTAATGATTGATTAATTAGGATTAGGTGATTAATTCTTAAGTAACTAATATCATTTAAATAAATTAAATTAATTATAACTTGAATTAATAATTCCTGTTTGTGACTGATTGTTTGTAGAATGTCTGGATTGGTTGGTATGCATTGGATGATATTCTGTGATATTCTATGATGTGATATTAGATATATCATTGATAAATGTGTGATATTTATCCGCGTTAAATGCTATGTGAAATCAAAGTATTGAATTGAAATGAATTGAATTATTTAACCTTAAACAACTCGGCCTTTAAGAAACGTTTGGATTTCGATGAGACCAGGATCGGGTATCAAATTTGATTTTCCAAAAACCACAACGATCTAAGATAAACGATAGGTCGTGACATCTTAAAGTGAAGATCGATATGGAGTTTCAGAGTGTAAGGGTTATTGTCGTTAACTCTGAGGGTGATTCCAAAACGAGTGTAAAGAGATAATGCCTTCGGTTTCTTTCGAACCCGGAATGAACTTGTATGGATTGAATGCTTTCAGAACATCGTCAGGTGAACGATGAGCATTATAAGAGATGTGTTCTCTAAAGGTGTTTGGAAGATATGTTTTCAAAGTTATGAATTTCAAAGTATTATGTTTGGAAGTGTTATAATTTCAAGCGTGTAGTTTTGAAAGAGTTATAACTTTGAAAATGCTATGATTTTGGAAAAGAATATATATATATATATTTGAAATGGAAATGATATTGTATTTGGATTTGAAATGGAAATGATATTGTATTGATATGGTAATGATATTTGGTTTTGAAGTATAAACTATTTTGAAATGAGCTTGGTGTTATAATAACGTTTGGTTGTTAAAGAGACCGGGATCGAAAGTTGTCATACTCTCTGCCAACTTCGAAAACCACTTTAACAACCGTGTATGCAGTGGAGATTATAGAATGACGTAGGATGGTGGCAATGTTCTATTGAGTTATATACGTGGACCCGACTCCCGTGAGTTGGCATAAGGTGGCTAAAACGGGAGCGATTCCGGGCCAATGAGGTAGCTCCTCTTATCGGACACACTTCTTCGATACCATTCTATTACCTTGTGATTGATTAGGTGCACCATTGATATTTTAGGATTGTGGCTTGAGGTGGGTGGTGGTGGCTATTATGTGTTACCATCGGTCCAGATGCGTAATTGGTATATCTACCCTGGCACTGCCTCGTTGTGCCGTGTCACCTACCCTAGCGCGTCTTATACGATTTTGTTGTATACCATATCTATGGGGTGCCCTTTGACGACGCCCAGTACGGGGGAGATTACAGTACTATATAGACTGTGGGAATATATACAATGTGTTATGGTGGAAAATGTAAAGCCTTGACGCTATTTTCAAGTATATTATACTTTACTTTAGACGTTATTATAATAGCGTATATTACTACATAGTATATAGTTTAACGGATCCTTAGAGGATGGTTATCTAAAACATTCTTTGAGTTACTTGTATATCAGTTTTTATTTCACTTGAGTTGGATTTATTGATATAAGAATGTTAATCTTGACTCGAGTGTTTTATGTTTTGCTTTACACTCGGGTCAGACTGAGTGATACAGCTTTTGAGACTCACCTTTGGAGTTGGAGCTTCGCTTGGAGTTCCAGCTATCTTTCCAGCTTTCAAATATTCAGTTGATTCTAGTGATGTATTCCGATCATGTATTTGACTATTGTGTTGAGACTTTTTGTTGTATCTTATTTAACTTTGTTACATATATAGTAGCGTCATGAACTATTATTCTCTTGTTTCCGCTGCATTATTGTCATATTACTCTATGTCTGTGATTCTGTGATTATTTTATTTACTGGATATGCTAAGTTTTTCCAAATATAAATTAACAACTTGATATTTTGAGCAATTTAATTCGGGAATGTTTGGATGCGAATGGTTGAAAATATGAGGGTGTTACAATTACTGATGAAATCCAATCTATACTTGGGTGATGCGTCAAATTCTGCTACATTCTCCACAACGAAAGATTGATCTTGCCTAAGGTCAATGAATTTTCTATTCAATGATTCATTTTCTGCCTCGTGCATAAAATTCAGCTCGAACCTTTGCCTTAACTATACCCATGTAAGCTGGGTCTCCTCAACCTCTGCCACTAGAAGATTATACCGGTCGAGTGTCCTTCCCTGCAATTGGATGAATGCCACTTGAACTATTTAGGCATCCATAAGATTCATGCGACTAAAATCCGCTCACGTCTTTACCCAAGCCTAAATCTCTATGAGCTTTTTTGTTCCCTTAAATGGTCTTCCTCCCAAATGCTCAAAGTCACTGCATAAGCAGGCCAAATCAACGTAAACCAAACGATCATCTAGAGTAATCGCCCAAGCAGTAAGGATAATTTTTGTAACATGCTTGGGAGTCAGAAACATCCCTCCAGTACCAGGATTACTGCTTGATCTTGGTGTAACTCTAAGTCTACCTCCAGCCACAATCCTATTCTACATAATCCAAATTCTAATGCTATTTTTAATATAACAAGTAAAATCAAAGTACATCCCAAATGATTATACCATAATCATTTTATATTCCTATCCTTAATTAGATAATTAATTTAACTGTCTACCACACACCCTAGGGTCTCTAAGTCATCTAGGTCTTGGATACGTGAAATTATACGCTATGAAATTCTTACATTAATATCAACTATAATGATCCTACCGTTATACCCATATTATTAAAGAACATTATAAATAATGTTGTCTAATAATACGAAGAATACAGCTTGTCAAGGGTGACCAAATGTGAATATATCTTTAAACTAACACCGACACGTCATACTTACTACTTTAATGAATACATGGAATAAAATTCGGACATGTATAGTCTCAGTTCAAAGTAACAAACACATATGTTTCTCAAAATCAGGACAGTATAATATATAAACAATAATCACATATCATAGAAGAATAATGTACATCATACTATACATATCGTGACTCTACAAAATATAATACTATACTCACATTGTATACACCAAAATAAGTCACTATCCCGATAATGTATCCCATAATACTATAGAAAAATATCCTAAGGGAGATAAACTGGAAAGTCAAAAGAGTCTACCTTTATGCTAACACACCTAACAAAAGTCTCAGCCTGACCCATGTATTATAAAGTAAACAGGTTAGGCAATCCCTAAATATCAAAAAGGTGAGAACAAGATATAATATAAAAGCATGTGACATTATAATAAATACAAATGCCATAAATATAAACAAGACACACGAATAGTTTAATTTAGAATCCATTTCACAACGTAGAAATGTTTCAATTATATAACATAGAATAAATCACAAAAGAAATCAGAAATTTCAGAACAAATTACAATACCTAGGAGTCCAAGAAAACAAAGTCATACCGATTGCTAGGATCATACTCATACCGTAGAAAACAAAAGATAGTATCATTCATATCGATCTGATACGAATGATCATCCAAACCATGAAAATAAAGCTTAAAATCCAAGTAAATAAATCTCGACCGATCCAAGGATCATGAGAAAAATCCGTGAGTGTACTTCTTAAGGATCTATCAACCCTAAATTGAACATCAAAAGAGAATACACTCTAAAGTGCCAAATACTATCACTTTAGTAATTACCAGAACTTAACTAAAATGTCCCATACCATCTGGTGAAATTCGAGTATTTACTAGAAGCTAGTAAATCTCACTTATTATGTATACCACTAAAAGACCTAAACTATATTCTCTTAAGGATCTATCAACTCCACGTTGAATAGCAAAAGTGAATACAACCCTAAAGTGTTAAATACTTTTCCAAAGGCAATCATAATAATTTAACCAAAGCATCCCATACTGCTCGGTGAAGTTCAAGTATTCGCTAGTGGATTAGTAAATTCCACTAAAATAATTTATTTAATGAGTAATACCATATTTGACAAAGCATTACTTGAAAGCATTCAAACCAATCGATAATATTAAATCAATTATTAATACTCCTAATAAGATAGTATTAAGATTCTCAAAAAAATTATTTTAAGAATCCAAAGTTCACACGAAAATGTCCAAAATCGCATAAAATCCAAGATCAAATTTAAAATATATTAAATAATAGAAAATCATATTATTAGAGAATTATAAAAACAGTTTTGAAAGAAATGTTTATGTGTGTGTGTGTGTATTTCATTAAACTTCAGTTATAACACTTAAATGATTCAATTTCCTTTATAAACTTTTCCATCCAAAATAATATGTGTATAAAACTTCTACGAAATATCTTTGAAATTTCAAGTGTTTGTGTGTGTGTGTGTGTATTCTCAAAAAAAATTTTATCCAAATTGAACATATTTTCCATATATACACACGTAATAGCAAACAATTCATTTCAAAAAGGAATTTCCTTTACAAATAACTTTGCAAATGGATATAATTAAATTAGATATTTGGCACTTAAAACATAGAACAGAAGCTTAATGCAAACAAGATCATTAAAATAATTCATTTAATCAGGAAATTCAATCAAAATCGTCACAAAACAATGCCAAGAGGAAACATGTAACGACCGACTATTTTGGACCATTCAAATCGATAATAAAACCACACATGTCGGACTTGAATAATTCAAATAGTAGATTGTAATATAAGTTGGAGCAAATGATACCAATCACAGACACAGATAAGTTAGAATAACTCGCCGTGGAAATAAAATAACCATAGTAGTTCATGAAGCTACTACAACACAGTCTCAAACACAGTTTCAAAACAAGTACTAAATCCAAAGTCTGAAAAGTATATACAATAGAAATCCTAATACAAAATGTCCACTAGTACATAAGCTGAATAGAAATACTGAATGGAAATATATGATAACTAGATAGATGGATAATCTCCTGCAAATCCTCTAGCTCCAGAAGGTGAAATCCAAAGCTGATACTCAGGCTGCCCCGAGCGTAAAGCAAAACACAAAACACTCGAGTCAGGACAAACATACTTATACAATGTTAACCAACTCAAGTGAATTGTATTAAAATGCACAAGTAACTTAAAGGATGCTTAGGACCGCCCATCCTTTAAGGATCCGTTGAACTATTTACTATGTAGTAATATACATTATTATAATAATGTCTAAAGTAAAGTATAATATAATTGAAAATAGCATTAAGGGTTTACATTTTCCACCTTAACACATTTTATATATCCCATAGTCTATACAGTACCGTAATCTCCCCCGTACTGGGAGTCGTTAGAGGGTACTCCATAGGTATGGTTCAAAACAAAATCGTACAAGGCACGCTAGGGTTGGTGACACGGCACAACTAGGTAATGCCAGGGTAGATATACCAATTGCACTTTCGGACTGGGGTTAACGCCTAGCAGCTACTAACGCACACCTTGAGCCACACTCCCAAAAATCAAAGGTGCACACCAATCAATCACAAAGTAATAGAATGACATACAAAGAAGTGCGTCCGATAAGAGGAGCGACCTCATTAGCCCATCAATTGCTCCAGTTTTAGCCACCTTATGCCAACTCACAGGAGTCGGGTCCACGTACATACCTCAATAAAACATCGCCACCATCCTAATTCATTTTGGAATCTCCACCACGTACATAGTTGTTAAAGTGGTTTTCGAAATTGGCAGAGAGTATGACAACTTTCGATCCCTGTCGCTTTAACAACCAAACATTATTATTACCCGTGGTTATAAATTTCAAAATGGTTCGTATTTCGAATCAAAACATATTCATTTAAACCATTTAAATTCAATGTCAAAATCCTTCAAAAATAAAATGTCCATTTCCAAAGTGTAGCATTTCTAAATTCATTCATTTATAACTATTTCAAAACACATTGTATCCTAGCAATCATAACACTTGGAAAATGCTACTGTAAGTATAGTAGTATTTCAAAAATATAGTCCTTTCAGAAACAACAGCATTTAGAAAACGTTACTGTAGATATAGTGGTATTTCAAAAAACCGTTCATTTTCAGAAACTACAGCACTTAAAAAATGCTACTGTAAATATAATGGTATTTCAGAAAAATAGTTCATTTCAGAAACTACAGCACTTAAAAAATGCTACTGTAAATATAATGGTATTTCAGAAAAACAGTTCATTTCAGAAACTGCAGCACTTAAAAATGCTACTGTAAATATAATGGTATTAAACAGTTTAGAAACTTCAGCACTTAGAAAATGCTACCTTAAAACCACAGCATTTTGGAAATGCCACCAATACAAATCTAAGGTTTATTATAACATTTTAGAAACATTATAAATTTCATTTTTCCACCATTTTTAACTTGTAAAACATATCTCACTTTTCAAAAATATTTATTTAGATATTATTTAACTTATGATTAATTAAAAATAAAATTTTATAGATAAAATATCCAAATTAACTATAATTCATTTATTAGGTTAAAAGTACATTATTTTACTTAACTTTTATCTCAACATATAACTTAATACTTTATTTAAAAATACCTATTTTATAACTAAAATATCCTTACTACTAAGTTAAGCTTAAATTTCTATTTGAAACTAAATTTTCAATTATCACGTTAAGTCGTATTTTAAGTTACACTTTAAACCATTTATTTACTTATACATTTTTAACTTATAGAAAATCACTATAAAATTTATTTAAAACATTTAAATCCAATTTAAGTTAAAAATTCATACTTTAATTTCAAAAATACTTAATAATTTTCAGAAAATATTTAATATTAATCACAAGTTTGTATATAGTTTTCTAATCTACGTCAAATGATACGGATATGTAGCATTTCAATTCGTAATTTAAAAATAAAAATCCGGGTTCTATCATTTCAAACCCGCAATTCCAAGTCAGATAAATAAATAAAATAAAAATCGCTTGAGCATATCATTTCAGCTCATAATGATTTTTCCTTATTCTAAAGTCCGTTCGCGCATGTATCATTTCAACCCATAGTGATTCTATTCTACTGGGAACTTGGAGTGTGAGAAACAGAAAATAAAATAAATAGTATAGCATAACATAACATATCAGATGATGTAGCAGGTTTATAAGCAGATTTTAACATCATATAATCATATCACAGGCATATATGAACTTATCAACATAGCATATCAATTACTACATATCCACTTGTCATCGTTTCACAATTATATAAGTATGAAGGTCGAGAGTGATAAACTCACCTTCTAAAGCTGGAGATAAAAATTCGAAACACACAACTAAACTCCGAAAAGCACGATAAAGCACGAATCAAATTCGAGTGGATGGAGAGCCAAGATTTGAGTCTTGTAAACAAACAGATATGAACATACATAAGTATATAATTCAACACAAGATATAATTTAGAACAATGAACAATATGAATCAAATTGAAGCAAATATGACTTAACCACCACAAGTGGGCTCGGCCACCTTCACACATGGCTAGAACGTCACCAAAACATGGCTTGGCTATCATTTTTTAAGGCGTCTAGGCTCGGCTATGGTCGGCTAGAAGCACGGCTAGGCTATGGAAGGTGAAGAGATGGCAAGTTAAACTCATGGAAGGGAAAAGCTAGGCAAATGAAAGGTCAAGTGCACACATAGGCTCGACCGTATGTCTAAAGTGCTCGGCCATGGCTAGGACCGGGTCAAGTGGTCATAAGGCACGGCTTGGGGTGGTGTAGATCATGGCAAGGAAAAACATCATGGAGGAATAAGAGGTGGCCGAGGCTAGAAGGAAGGGGATGATGGTCTCGGCTAGGGTTTTCAAGGCAAATAGGTGATGGGTTTGGATCTATTTGTCACGGCTAGGCATAGGGGTGGTGGTGAGGTGGTGTTGGCCAATCATGGTGGTGGTGGTGGAGGAGATGTGGTCGGCTAGAGCATGTGGCCGAGCTTGCTTGAGGCAAAAAAAGAGAAAAAGAAAATGCAAAAGGGGATGAAAGAGGAAGCCATGAAAAGAAAACTTCTGTAATATTTTGGTTTCAGGAACACAAATGAAAATGAGATGGAATGAGAAACTTTTGTATGTGAATTGAGAAGTTAAATGAATGGTTAGGGGTGTAAATGCACGGCTAGGAAAATGAAGAGGCTAGAAAAGGAAAAGCCATAAATTAAAGAAAAAGAAACCAAATACTCTTGAATTTCGTAAGCCCATTATCAAAAATAAACAAGTAAAATCCTAATAGAAAAATCAAAGTCTAAACAAAATAAAATAAACAAATAAAAAAAGAAAATAGAAAATAAAATCACAGAAAGTAATTGCATGTAAAACGCTGAATTTTATCAAATTTAAAAAATCATAAAGCAGAATTTTACGAAACAAAAAGCATAACCAATATCAGAATCAAATACAGTTTCAAAGAAAAGATTAGAAATTTAAAATTCAAATTTGAAATTTCAACTAAAAGTCAAAGTATGACCATAGTTGACCAAAATATAAAATTTTCAGAAAATATTTAATTTATTGTCTTTGGAAAATATTTATAAACAATATCCAAAATTTATTGGAAAATTCCAAATTTCAAATAAATTGAATTAAAATTTTTGTTAAAAATTTTGGGTTGTTACACTCTCCACCACTCAAAAATTTTCGTCCTTGAAAAGGAACAAGACACGGAAACAAAGAAAGATAAGATAGAAAAGCAAATAGTACCTGAAACGAAAAATTCCGAATTCGAAGCATGAATGCTCTCCTCCGTCTCCCATGTACAATCCCGATCATCCGTACTCTACTGTACCTTGATTAGGCTGATAGATTTCCTTCTTAGCTGCTTCGTAACTCTACCGATAATATAAAGTGGCTTCCTCTCGACAGTCGGATTAGGCTTAATATCCAAACTCTCGAGAGTAGAAGGTTGGACAATCAAAGATGAATCATGCAGATATCGACGAAGATGCGAAACATGGAATACATTATGCATTCCAGCAAACTTCTCAGGAAAATCCAGACAATAAGCTAGTGAACCAATCCTCTCAGAGATACGAAAAGGGCTAACAAACCTAGGAGCAAGCTTCCATCTACGACCAAACCGAATCACATTCCTTAAGGGAGAGACCTTAAGGAAAACCAGATCACCAACAGCAAACTCCTAACTCCTCCTACGCCCAATCAGGATACTTCTTCTGCCTCTCCTAAGCAATTCTCATCTTCCTCTTAATCTCCTCAACCTTCTCAGAAGATTCCAAAATCATATCATGACCAAGAACCAAACGATTACCGGATTCAATCCAGCAAGATGGAGATCTACAAGGTCTTCCGTAAAGAGCAACAAACGGAGACATTCCAATACTGGTCTGAATTCAAAGACGAAATGAGATAGATAAAGATTAAGATAAGATTAAAATAGAGACTGAAAATATACCTTATAACTGTTGTTATAGGCGAATTCAACAAGATGGATATGATCTTCCCAAGATCCTCCATAATCAAGAACACAAGCACGAAGAAGATCCTCGAGAATCTGATGCACTCTTTCTGTTCGACCGTCGGTCTACGGATGGAAAGAAGTGCTCAGATTTAGATGAGTACCTAAAGATTCCTGAAAAGCTTTCCAAAACTGACTGGAAAAGATAGGATCTCTATCACAAACAATGCTGATAGGGACACCATGGAGACGAACAATCTCCCTCGTATAGATCTCAGCCAACCTAGAAGCAGAATAGGTAGATTTGACCGGAATGAAATGAGCTGACTTGGTCAATCTATCCATAATAACCCAAATGATCTCACTACCCCTCCGAGTCCTAGGTAATCCATCAACAAAATCCATAGAAACCTGTTCCCATTTCTAATTGGGAAACTCAAGGGGCTGCAACAAACCAGGGTCTTCTTATGATCTGCCTTGACTTGCTGACATGTCGCACACCTACTAACAAAGATAAAGATATCTCGCCTCATACCTCTCCACCAATAAAGCTTCTTCATGTCTTGATACATCTTCGTCACACCAGGATGAATAGAAAGTCTGGATCGATGATTTTCCTGAAGTAACTCTTGTCTCAATCCATCAACATTCGGGACACAAATCCGATTATTAATCCTCAAAATCCCTTTATCATCGATCTGAGCTCCACTACCATTCAGTACTACTACCACCAACTTTGCTATGAACACTCTCCTTAATCAATCTGATAATCCTATCCTCATCCTGCTTAGCAATGATACGATCCAAAAGAGGAAAAGAGGAAACAACAAGCCGACACAACATGGCCTTCTTCCTACTCAAAGCATCGGCTACAACATTAGCCTTCCCAGGGGTGTAGCTAATGTCGAGATCATAAGAAGCGAGAAACTCAAGCCACCTATCCTGATGCTGATTCAAGTCCTTCTGAGTGAAGATATACTTTAAGGAATGATGATCAGCAAAGAGCTCAAACTTAGCACCCAAAAGATGATGCCTCCAAAGCTTCAAATCAAAGACAACAGCAAGCAATTCCAAATCATGAAATGCATAATTGGCCTCATGGGTCTTCAGCTGGCGACTGGCATAAGCAATAACCTTCCCATCTTGCATTAGAACAGCTCCCAAACCCTTATGACTAGCATCAATGTATAACGTTAATCCCTCATTTTCATTTGAAACGGTAAGCACTGGTGCGGAAGTAAGCTTATGCTTCAACTCACTGAATGCAGCTTTACACTTATCACTCCATATAAACCTAGCATTCTTTCGAGTTAAAGTAGTGAGAGGTGCAGAAATCCGAGAAAAATTCACAATGAATCTCCGATAATAACAGGCAAGACCAAGAAAACTGTGAATATCCGATGGAGTCCTAGGAGTTTCCCAATCTTGCAACAGAATGGGGAGAAATAATGACCTCAGAAAAGATAGTACCGATCAATCACAGAAAGGGAAGAAGGGAAAGACTTATATTGATCGCAGCGATCTTGACTGGATCAACAAAAACTCCATTGCTAGGAACAATACGTCCAAGAAATCAGACTTCATCTTTCCATAAATGGCATTTCGAGAATTTAGATTTCATCTGATGACTCCTAAGAGTCCCCAGAACAAAGCTCAAGTGGGATTTATGCTCTTCCTCGGGCTTGGAGAACACAATAATATCATCCACAAAGACTGGAAAAAATTTGTTAAGCACATCATGGAAAACACGATTCATCAAATCAACAAAGAATGCAGGAGCGTTAGTCAAACCAAAAGGCATAACTAGCCATTCATAGAAACTATTCTCAATACGCAAAACAGTCTTGGGAATACTTTCCTCAGCAACTCTGAGCTAGTGAAAACCTGTGGCAAGATCAAGCTGAAAGAAAACAGTCGCTCCTTGGAGCTGATCAAACATATCATTAATACGAGACATAGGATATCTGTTCCTCATAGTGAGCTTGTTCATATCTCTATAATCAACATACGTCCTCAAAGAACCATCGGACTTAGTGACGAAAACCACTACTGCTCCCCATTCTGATTGATTAGGTCTGATCGGACCTTTGGAGAACAAGTCCTCACTTTACTTGCTCAACTCAACCTTCTCACGGGGTGTCATTCTTCTAGGAGAAAGAACTACAGGTCGAACTCCAAGAATAAGATCAATATGAAAATCAATTTCCCACTTAGGAGGTAAGGAAGTGACTTTATCAAATACATCGAGATAGAGTCTAACCACAGGAGTAGAATCTAGATCATCCGAAGAAGAGTTAAGAGAATAAATAAAGTAGCCAGCAAAATCCTGGGGTAAACAACACCGAATCACCAAAGAATTACCAAAATCATCCATAAGGGAAACCGTCCAGGTTCTATAAGAGATAACAGAATCATGCTTCTTTAGCCAATCACCACCAAGCAATAGATCAAAAGCATCAAAACCCAGAACATAGAAATCACCAAAAAAACCGATAGCTATAATGAAAGAGTCTCACCCTTCTACAAATCCTACTAAGGTTTGTAGGACCACCAATAGGATTTGAAACACACAAAGGCTCAGGAGCCAATTCGGGAGAAAGAAGATGCTCAAATTTATTACAAAGTTCCATAGAGATAAAGCTTTAGGAAGCTCCAGTATCAAAGAGAACACGAACAGGAAAATAAAACAGAGAAAAAGTGCCCTGAAGTGTATCTTGGTTATCACTAAAAGCAGGAACAGGCGTAGGAGGTGGAGCTGGTGACGATGTAGAGGTAACAACAAAAATACCAGAAGACTTGCCCTTCTGCTGAGTAGGGCATTCCTTCTTGAAATAGCCAGATTGCAGATAGATGTGACAGAGATCACGCTTGGTCAATTGAGCTAGAGGAACAGCAGCACCAACTAGAGTAGGATAACTATTAGCATAGTGTCCCTTCTGATTGCATCTGAAACAAGTAATGGAGGATAGGTCAATAGATTGCCTCCGCGAAGAAGAAGATCCCAAACCTAGAGTCTTATTCCAATTCTTCTTCTGTTAATGAAAGTTAGGCTTTCTCTTCTTAGGATTACCTAAGAAAGCCTGAGATGATGTAGCACGGGCAACTGGAGGATCCTTAGAAGTAGGATTCTTATACCTAATGGCCATATCCATCAAATTGGTGAAAGGGCTATGCACGTGAGCGATGAGACGATCATAATATTCCAGGCGAGCACCAGCAATGAACTTCTCATTCTTCTTGAGAGGAGTGTCAATCAGATTAGGGCCAAACTCAGAAAGTTTGTTAAACTTCCTCTCATACTCAGCAAAAGACATATCGCCCTGTTTGAGATCCATGAATTCCCGATACAGCTGAGACTTCCCTGCCTCGGGCATCCATTTCACAAAAAAAGCATCCCTAAACTGCTCCCAAGAAATGTCAGCCTCAGCGGTGTGAGATGTGAAAGACTTCCACCAATCCAAGGCTGCTACCTTCAACTGCCAAGCTGCCAACTGACGCTGCTGGGCATTAGTGATGTCAAGACCGGACAAAATCCTCTCCAAATCCTTCAACCACTACTGTGCCTCAATAATGTTCTCAGATTCGGTAAACTTGGTTCTCCCAAGTTCAGTGTGTTCCTTATAGAGTTTAGTGAACCTAACTAGTGCAGCAGGCTCAGGAGCTGGGGCAACACCATGACCCCTACCTCTAGCATTCCTATGACTCATCCTGAAAAATCAAGAATGAATTTTAGGACAGAGATAATTGAGAAACAAAGACAATGAACGAATATCCTAAACAAAGACATTACTAACAAGGTGGATAAGGAAAAGAAGGAAGTTAAGGAAATTTTGATTTCAAAACAAGAAAAGTTTTTATATCAAAATATTTCTTTGAAAATCCTTTGAAAAACATTTTATACTTTAAAATACGTTCTCTCACAAAGAAAGGATCCTAAGATTGATTTCACTCATTCTAGGGTATTTCTACCCTATCTCTAATGATTTTTTTGCTCCATAGGCTAATGTTTGCCTAAAACAAAAGCTCTGATACCAAATGTAACGACCCACTATTTTGGACCATTCAAATCGACAATAAAACCACATATGTCAGACTTGAATAATTCGAAACAGTAGATTGTAATATAATTTGGAGAAAATAAAACCAATCATCGAATCACAGACACAGATAAGTCAGAATCACTCGCAGCGAAATAAAATAACCATAGTAGTTCATAAAGCTACTACAACACAGTCTCAAATTCAGTTTCAAAACAAGTAGAAATCCAGAGTTTGAAAAGTAAATACAATAGAAATCCCAATACATAATGTCCACTGGTACATAAGTTGAATAGAAATACTGAATGGAAATAGATGATAACTAGATAGATGGATAATCTAAAGAAAATCCTCTAGCTCCTGAAGGTGAAATCCAAAGCTGATACTCAGGCTGACCAGAGCGTAAAGAAAAATACAAAACACTCGAGTCAGGACATACATACCTATACAATGTAAGCCAACTCAAGTGAACTGTAATAAAATGCACAAGTAACTTAAAGGATGCTTGGGATCGCCCATCCTTTAAGGATCCGTTAAACTATTTACTATGTAGTAACATATGCTATTATAATAATGTCTAAAGTAAAGAATAATATAATTGAAAATAGCATGAAGGCTTTACATTTTCCACCTTAACATATTTTATATATTCCCATAGTCTATATAGTACAGTAATCTCCCCCGTATTGGGCGTCGTTAGAGGGCACTCCATAGGTATGGTACAAAACAAAATCTCACAAGGTGCGTTAGGGTAGGTGACATGGCACAACTAGGCAATGCCAAAGTAGATATACCAATTGCACTTCCGGACCGGTGGTAACACGTAGCAGCTACTACCGCACACCTCGAGCCACACTCCCAAAAATCAAAGGTGCGCACCAATAAATCACAAAGTAATAGAATGGCATACGAAGAAGTGTGTCCGATAAGAGGAGCGACCTCATTAGCCCATCAATTGCTCTTGTTTTAGACACCTTATGCCAACTCACGGGAGTCGGGTCCATGTACATGCCTCAATAGAACGTCGCCACCATCCTAATTCATTCTGGAATCTCCACCGCATACACGGTTGTTAAAGTGGTTTTCAGAGTTGACGGAGAGTATGACAACTTCCGATCCCGGTCTCTTTAACAACCATACGTTATTATTACCCGTGGTTATAAATTTCAAAATAGTTTGTATTTCGAATCAAAACATATTCGTTTAAACCATTTAAATTAAATGTCAAAATCCTTCAAAAATAAAATGTTCATTTTCAAAGTTGTAGCATTTCTAAGTTCATTCATTTATAACAATTTCAAAACACATTGTATCCTAGCATTCATAGCACTTGGAAAACGCTACTGTAAATACAGTAGTATTTCATAAACATGGTCCTTTCAAAAACAGTAGCATTTAAAAAATGTTACTGTAGATATAGCGGTTCTAAAAACAGTTCATTTTCAGAAACTGCAGCACTTAAAAAATGTTACTGTAAATATAATGGTATTTCAGAAAAACATTTCATTTCAGAAACTGCAGAACTTAAAAAATGCTACTGTAACTATAATGGTGTTTTAGAAAAACAGTTCATTTCAGAAACCATAGCACTTAGAAAGTGCTACCTTAAAACCATAGCATTTTGGAAATGCTACCGATACCAATTTAAGGTTTATTATAACATTTCATAAATATTATAAATTTCAGTTTTCACCATTTTTAACTTATAAAACATATCTCACTTTTCAAAAATATTTATTTGGATATCATTTAACTTATGATTAAATAAAATTTCCAAATTAATTATAATTCATTTGTTAGGTCAAAGTACATTATTTTACTTAACTTTTATCTCAACAAATAACTTAATACTTTATTTAAAAATACCCATTTCATAATTAAAATATCCTTATTACTAAGTTAAGCTTAAATTTCTATTTGAAACTAAATTTTCAATTATCACGTTAAGTCGTATTTTAAGTTACATTTTAAACCATTTATTTACTTATACATTTTTAACGTATACAAAATCACTATAAAATTTATTTAAAACATTTAAATCCAATTTAAGTTAAAAATTCATACTTTAATTTCAAAACTACTTAATAATTTTCAGAAAATATTTAATATTACCCACGGGTCTGTATATAATTTTCTAACCTAGGTCAAGTGATACGGATGTATCATTTCAATCCGCAATTTAAAAATAAAAATCCGGGTTCTATCATTTTAAACCAGCAATCCCAAGTCTGATAAATAAATAAAATAAAAATCGCTTGAGCCTATCATTTCCTCTCAATAACAATTTTTCCCTATTCTAATGTCCGTTCGTGTATGTATCATTTCAACCCATAGTGATTCTATTCTACAGGGAACTTGCAGTGTGAGAAACAGAAATAAAATAAACAGTATAGAATAATATAACATATCAAATGATGTAACAAGTTTATAAGCAGATTTTAACATCATATAATCATATCACAGGCATATATGAACTTATCAACATAGCATATCAATTACCACATATCCACTTGTCATCGTTTCACAATGATATTAGTACGAAGGTCGAGAGTGATAAGCTCACCATCTAAAGCTGGAGATAACAATTCGAAACACAAAACTAAACTCTAAAAAGTACGATAAAGCATGAATCAAATTCGAGTGGATGGAGAGCCAAGATTTGAGTTTTGTAAAATAAAAAAAAATATGAACATACATAAGTATATAATTCAACACAAGAATATAATTAGAACAATGAACAAATATGAATCAAATTGAAGCAAATATGAGTTAACCACCACAAGTGGGCTCAGCCACCTTCACACATGGCTAGACCATCACCACAACATGGCTTGAACATCATTGTTTGAGGCATCTAGGCTCGGCTATGGTCAGGTAGAAGCATGGCTAGGCTATGGAAGGTGAAGAGATGGCAAGTTAAACTCATAGAAGGCAAAAACCTAGGCAAATGAAAGGTCAAGTGCACACATAGGCTCGAACCTATGTCTAAAGTGCTCGGCCATGGCGAGGCTTGGGTCAAGTGGTCATAAGGCATGGCTTGGGGTGGTGTAGATCACAGCAAGGCAAGGCATGGTAGAGGAATAAGGGGTGGCCAAGGCTATAAGGAAGGGGATGATGGTATGGTGGTCTCGGCTAGGGTTTGCAAGGAAAATAGGTGATGGGTTTGGATCTATTGGTCACGGCTAGGCATAGGGGAAGTGATGAGGTGGTGTTGGCCGATCATGGTGGTGGTGGAGGAGATATAGTCGGCTAGAGCATGTGGCCGAGCTTGCTTAAGGCAAACAAAAAGAGAAAAAGAAAATGTAAAAGAGGAAGAAAGAGGAAGCCATGAAAAGAAAACTTACTGTAATATTTTTGTTTCAGGAATGCAAATGAAAATGAGATTGAATGAGAAACTTTTATACGTGAATTGAAAAGTAAAATGAACGGCTAGGGGGGTAAATGCACGGCTAGGAAAACGAAGAGGCTATAAAGTCATAAATTAAAGAAAAAGAAACCAAAGTCTCTTGAATTTCCTAAGCCCATTATCAAAAATAAACAAGTAAAATCCCAATAGAAAAATCAAAGTCTAAACAAAATAAAATAAACAAATTAACATAGAAAATAGAAAATAAAAATACAGAAAATAACTGCGTGTAAAACGCTGAATTTTATCAAATTTAAATCATAAAACAGAATTTTACGAAATGAAAAGCATAACCAATATCAGAATCAAATACAGTTTCAAAGAAAAAGATCAGAAATTTAAAATTCAAATTTAAAAATTTCAATTGAAAGTCAAAGTTTGATCACAGTTGACAAAAATATAAAATTTTCATAAAATATTTATTTTATTATATTTGCAAAATAATTTATAAACAAAATCCAAAATTCATTGGAAAATTCCAAATTCCAAGTTTAATTGATTTAAAAATAAAAGTTTTCAAATAAATTGAATTAAAATATTTATTAAAATTTTTGGTTTGTTACAAAACAAAGCAATCTATATGCAACTAAAACTCAACATGACATTGGGCGGGATGGGCTATCACCTGGAACTGAAGTTCCAGGTGATGATCGGTCGACCAGTCCTTATTGATCGATTGACTAGTGGGTAGCGTGGAATGTAAGTTCCAGGCAACATTCTTTCACATCGTTGACCCTCACCCCTCTGACACCCATTTTGATGATCTTAGGTCTTTTGTTTGAAGTTTATATCCTAATTTTAGCTTGCATGCATTCAGTTATCACTCTTAGATTTGGGTTTACTATCAAGTTTTCCTATGGGGTTTCAAAACACAGTTTACAGTAAAGAAACTGAAAATGAATTTATCCAAGATCAAGCAATAAATCATAAGACATAATAATTCCACATTTAATCAACTAGAGACAGGTCTTGTGTGTTTAACTCGCTTTGTTTCCTTTATCTTCTTAGCAAAACCGAAAAATTACTACTATTTGCTTCCTTGTTCAACAAGCCTTAACAATAGAATTTGAATATAAGTATAGTAAGTTACAAACTTACTTAAATCTGAAATTGAAGGTTATAAAGATAGAATAAGAGAAAATGAGGTTACCATGGTTTTTTAAAGAATTTATAGAGGTTTTCTCTAATTGATCTATATGGATTTTGCTAAGATTTGAGATGAGTACTTAGGATTTACTTTCTTTTTTACTTATCGTGTTTTTATAGTAAGCGTACGTAAAGAAGAAAAGAGATAAATCTCTTCTATCCAAATGGGCTTAGCCTAAAAAAATAATTACTCTTCTTGTTTTATTTATTCCTCTCTTAAAAGCTTTTCCTTATACTTATAAGAATTTAACCATGTTAACTATGTCTTAAGAATGAAATACAATAACCTAAAATTCCAAAAGCACATTACTTATCACTTAGAGTTAAAACTTCAAATATTTATTTCCTTATTATCTATCATATTTTCTAATTAGTTTTACAACCAAAAATTCACATTTTCTTATCACTTGAAAATCTAAACAAATTCTAAAATATCTCATTCATTTGACAATTCAAATAAATTAAGTAAAATCAAACTCAATTTAACTTTCCAATTAATTATTTATTACATTACTACAAATTTTAATGGTTATTTTAACAATGTCTTAATTTAAATTAATGCCGTCCTTAAGAAATTTAATTAAAAAAACAAACATTCAAAAGTTGAATTTAATTGTATAGTTAAATTTTGAAAACTACAAATTAGAATTTAACAACCGTAATTAAATTTAATTAATTATGTAATTAACAATAAGGTTGTTACATGTTTTTTCTCTATGATAAGCGATGAAGCGATGATGAGATGCTTAGATGTGATGGCTTCAGGACTGAGACGATGACAACTCGATTATGATGGTGTTATGTTTTGACGATGATGGCTCGATGTTGATGGAGTCGGCTTTGTAACAACCCAAAATTTGAGCTATAATAATTAATTAACGAATTAATTAAACAGTAAAATAAGTTTGTGAAATTAGCAGAATCAAGTTACGGGAGTTATGCCATTGGGTCCGTGGTGATTTTCTGATCAATTTCCATATATAACTTGTCGAAATTCGAGTCGTTATGGAGAAGTTATAAGAGAAACAAGAACTCGGGATTTAATAAACAAAAACGAAAAAAATAAATAAATAGCCCCTTAGGGTCGACCTTTATTTTGGTCAGGTCGACCTATAGGTCGACACTTAAGGTGCTTAAGTTAAACCGCATACATATTAGGTCAACCTGCCTTATTCCAAGATGTTATTTCATCCAGGTACGAGCCTATGATGTTAAAACTTGATTATCGTGAGATCCTATGCATTCGTGCTTGCATCCGAGGGTCCCTAGTGAGCCTATGACGTGGTTGCACCAGATTTAATCTTCAAATCCGATGGCCTAAGATCCCTAAGTCACACTATAAATAAGATCTTAGGCCTATCTATTTTTTTCATTCAGATTTTCTCCCAATGGGTTCATTGCCTGAGTCTGAACCCTGAATAGAAAAAATTTCTAGGGAGAAGATCTTTTTAATAAAAATATTTTACGCCCTAGAAGTGGATCCAGAAAGGCCCAAGGATTAGAGTTAAGGACCACAAGTGAGTGTTTAGTAATTATTTTAGATTTTTAAGTAATTTAAAATAACAGAGTTCTGCAATATTGAGACAATTTTTATGTAAGTTTATTTACAGTCTATTTTTAAGTAAATTTCAGAAGTTCTTTTCAGTCTATTTTATTCAACTACATTATTCAGTTATTTGCATTTGTTAACAGTTATTTACATCTGTTTTAAGTTGGAATTTAGCCTGTAAATGCTAGTTTCTTTTTATAAAGATTTAATCCCATTTTATGCGAATAAATTAAAAGGAGAAGAGTTCGCTAATATGGATTAAAATAGAAAACCCTAAATTCACAGAAATTAGATGTAGAGTTAGAAAAACTGAAATAAAATAGAGATGGACTAAAATAGGAAAATTTAAGATATTTCCAAGCACGATTATAACAAGTGGTTACAACTAAAAAGAGAAAATAGAAGAGTAACAATTATGACATATGTTATAATTAGAAAGAAAGAAATAACTTAGATCTTGTATTAAGTTAATAAGAAAATATAGCAAAAATAATTGAAGAGACTTATTTTAAAACTTAGATTAAGTTAATAAGCAAATATAGAAGTAGGGCCCGTACCAACAGCATTCCCTTTCAGATCTAGTACCAATGGTCTCATAATAGTAGATGAGGTTGGGACATGTTTATACTGATTAGGGTAAATAAGTGGACAATAGATAGAGGCTCAAATCTAGGGATTTGGGCAAGGGGCGCAAAACTAGAAGATTGATTGTTATGACTAGTACCGCAGCATTCCCTTTCAAATCTAGGACTGATGGTCTCACAACAGTTGGATAAGGCCAGGTAGCTGTAACGATCCCGGTTTTGAGTTAAATTCAAATTGGTGATTTATATAAAATTTTAGGTTAAATTGTGAATTAATTTGAAATTTTCCAAATTAGATAAGATATTTGTTTGTTTATTTATATATATCTATATAAATTGATTATAAATTGGATTTTGAAATTGAAAATTAAAAAATAAATATTTTTGAGAAATAATTTGAATTTTGAAACTCTATAATATAAAACTAATAAAAAAATTGTGTAATTATAATATGCATATATATACTCATTGTGATTTAAAGGTTATATTTCGAATAGGATATAAATTATTTTCAAAAAATTGTTTAAACTTAAATTTATATTTTAAAGACTTATATATATAATCTATATATGTGTTTATTTGTTAATGTGCAATTAAATTTTGAAATCAATTTCTTTAAAGTTATAAATATTTGTGAAGAAATATACATATATAAATAGTTATAAAAGGAAATATAAGTAGAAAATTACATAAAAATATATTTAAAACACATAAATACATGTGTAAGCATTATAAACAAAGAGATTTACAAATGTAACCATTTAATAACATGAAGATACAAGTGTAAATCATGAAAACATAAAAATAACAAGCGTTATGATTGGTTTTATTTTTCTTTTTATTTATGGAAGTAATGAATAATGAGAAAATAAGCTATACATACATCTATACTTCTTTCTCATCTTTCTTTTACATATCCAAAACCTAAGAAACTAAAAGAAACAACAAACCTGAAACAACAAGAAAAACCAAAAAAATCAAATCAAAACAAAGATCTGATCATCTCAAATCAAACAAGCAAGCAAAGTACATATCATCCAAAACCTAAAAGCAAAAAATTTAAAGCAAAGATCAAACTTCCAAAATTTTCAAAGATTCAAGTCTTTTAACCTGAGCAAGCAAAATAAAAATTTTAATTTCAAGACTAATCAAGAAAAGATCAGATCAGCAAGCTATAGATCAAATCATCTCAAATGCAAAGCCAATGCAAATCACGTTACGGATTTAAAATCAAAATCAGGTTCCAGTTGCAACAGACTTTGTTCTCTGTCTTCCCATCCAGGTGAGCAAACTAACCCGTCGATGCTTGAATCTGTTTATAAACTTGATGTATGTGAAGTGAAGTAATGAAATTGCATTTCATATACATATAAATATGTATATATGTCTATGCATGCCTGTGTTTGGATATACATGTCTCTGTGTTTAACCCATAGACACAAAAAATCAACCAAAAATCATATCCTCTTCATACAATCCAGTATAGGTTATGATGTTCAAAGGGAAGTTGTTTATAATGATGTAATATTAATTTTAAAAATGTTTTCAAGTATAATTATTGAGTAAATATTTAAAAATTGGAAAATTACTGTAATAAACAATTTAAATCAAGAAAATCAAGTATCGTAATTTCATGTTTAGTTTATATATTCTGATTCGTGCTAGAAAACAAGGATTATTGATGATAAAATTATGATTATTAAGTCTGGGATGGTCGAGATATTTCGAGTTGAACAGATTTTGGTTTTCGTTCAGTTTAACAAACTATCCATTTCCAAGTTACTTTAGATTCGTTCCGGTTCGAACCCGTTCCAACCGTACAATGACAAAGAGAATAATTTTCTAAGTGCACAATACCATTAGCCTGAGCAAACATTCGATCGTCACTTAGGAGATTATTCTTATCATTACAAAACAAATCGGGACTTATTCCCCGAACCAAAACCAAAACCAAAGGAATACCCATCTTTCTATAAAATTCCCTTTCAAAGGTATTTGTACTTAAATATATTTCTAAGCAAACTATTTTAAAATATTGATACACCTAAACCCTTGAAGAAAACCATTATTATTACCATTTCCAAATTCATTTATACTCTAAAATTATTTTATTTTCTTTCTCTAAAATCTTTTGAAATAGTAATATACACATTTACTTCATAGTAAATCAAACCATATTTTTGGAATCGAATCAAAATTTATTTTATCAAAATAATTATATATAGAGATCCTAATGGTAACAATTTCCCACTTAGAAATTCGAAAATGAACACCAATGACGTTGCAATTATCGTCGGAGTTATTTCCCAGCGACCTAAGTGAATTCAGTTCCTTAAATCTCCTTGAAAACCTTAGAAATATTTTTTCTTTGAAAATGTTTTCAAATAATAATATTATTAACTTATAAACTTTGAAAACCATTTTTCAAAATACCGGGATTTAGATTCTCAAACTTCTTTATTTATACACACATTCTTATAAATCAAATATAAAATATCTTCCTTTTAAAGGAAACCATTTCTCAAATATTTATTGCGCATATATCATAGCTTCCTGATATAAACCATTTTTCAATATTATTTCAAAAATATTTAAATTTTCTTTTAATAAACTTCTTTTATAAAACCCTAATTAATTATAACCAACTTTTATATTCAATTATTTCCAAATCCCTTATTTTATAAATATCCAAATCTATTTATAAAGTTTCTAGAAAAATTCATTCCAGATTCTCAAATTTTCTTTTAAATAAACAACCCTTAGAAATCAAATTTTAACTCAACATTGTCAACAAACACCTTATATTTAAATTATGAAACTTAATTCACACATTATTCGTTTCAATGTTCACAAAATTCCTATTTGGCCAAACCAGGTTTCAAAAAGGAAGATTCTAGATAGATTAACTGATAGTTGTCAATGCTTAGAAATGGGCGAGCATGACTAATCAAAATCTAGATAATAATGATGGAATACTATCATTTCTATCAACCAAGCACAACTAAGAATAACTATATCAAATTTTTGAAAAATTATTCTTTTATATACATAAAATATATTTCCAGGTAAAATTATTTCATTTACCAACCTTAAAGCAATACTGTGTCAATTGGTCTTGTTAGAGTGTTTACGAAATTCCCATCGATAATGTTGGCCAAATGCATCGACCAGAATTCTTAAGTCACTCAATAGATCAAACAACACAATGTAAAATATTTTTATAAAAATAACAAATACATGTTCTTATATATATATATATATATAGACACACACACACACGCGCACACACTCTCAAACTCATCCTAGGGTCTTACCCTATCTCAAACGAGTGTACTCCGTCAAAGCCTAGGTGTTCGCTGAACCTAAGCTCCGATACCAACTGTAACGACCCACTTTTTCATATAGTTTAAGCGGCCAATAAACTACATACGACCCAATCAAATTGAATGGAAAGGCGGATAGTTAGGAGAAAGAAAGAGGAAAGAAGATAAGAAGAAACAAAACAACACAGAATCTCATAGTGGAACGAATGATCTATAATATATAACAAAATTTTACACAAAACAAACTATAATACATGTATATATAGATACCAATCAAAGTATACTAACCTATATCAGCCAGGATAGTTATAACAACCGGTCCTTACAATTATTGAGGACACAACAATGAATGTAATGGAAAATTAACCATGTATGTGAATATGTCTCTGGGCCTCCAGCTCGTCCCTTGAAGCTTCAAAAATATCCAACTAAACCTGAAAATATGCTCGGTCAGACCCCAGCATTATAGGAAAACAACTTTTGGATCAATCTGGTAAAACTAGCATGAGAAACTCCAATCACAAGGAATTTTTATTTATTATAGCTTGTAAAAACCTTTAAAATCAAAGGTATCCTGTAAGATCATGCCGACATAAACACGGATGGGTTTTAACTTTACGAACCAACACATTTATATCAAAAATCTAGTGATCTTATAATGATGTCTATAATACAAATGCTTATTAATCATAGCCAAAATTGTTACATTATTAAATTCCAGCATAATAGGTTTATAATCAAGTCCGCACGGTGCCTATTGGAGAATGGATTCCAATAATGGCAAGGTAAGGGACTACCTTCCATACGGTACACCTCTAGATAAAATGTACCCAGGGTCAGTCCCTGAACGTGATCCACCCCAGCCAACGTAGGACCGACCTACCCTTAAACTTGGATAGTACCGAAGATGTCATCACCCCAGTTTCTTTCTAACCTTAATTGAGAGCCCTCATGCATAACCAAATCCATAATATGATGATCTAGAAAGGTGATGGTACACCATAACGGGAGCGACCCACATAGTCCTTCTGCATCTACCATGTTTTAACCATTTCTCAGGTCGTGAGACTTGAGGCTACGGTTACCTTTATATAGCACTTCCCGCTTGGAATGTTAATACTGCCTTCCAAGCAACAATACAATACTAGCATTCATCCATACAAGTTCGTTTTGGGACAAAACGAAACACTTGAGAGCTCCATCTCTTGATTTCCATCATTCTTAAGATGTCTTCACTCTTCAACGCTTTAGTTGGATCGAAGTGGTTTTTGAATAATAGATCCGATCCCGGTCTCTTCGAAACAACATTCGATGGTTTTTGGTAAACTCAACCGTGGTTCTTCAGGAAATAAACACTTAAAGTTAAGAGCGGAGATCGCCTCCTAACCGTTAGTGGACGGATTTCCTTATCGTTGTCCTTAGAGAATGAAACGAGATGTACATGCACAGTACAGCATGACTCTTCCATATAAGTCATGTATTTCTCTTAGATGTTTCCAAAGTCAGGTCTGGGTCCAAAATCAATAGTCCATTATTTAACTATCAAATAAACAAACATTCCAAACGAATATTATATTTCCCATGGAAAGTCGCTAAGCCTCATTTAGTTACATTTCCATTATTTAAAATCATCTTTCAATACTTTGAAAATCATTTCCACATACTTATGTCAATGCTATAAGTATATTCACAAATCAATTCACTTTCAAAACTTAGAAATTTGAAAAACTCTTAAAAATTAGATTTTTGAAAGTATTGTTCAGTATCAATCATGGATCGCAGTTTACGTAATGGTTACGTCGCTATCTCAACGAATCCATAGTAAAATGTAGATAATCCTTGCCCCTCGAAATACGCCAGGAATATCAACCATCTCTTTCTAAATTTCTTTATCTTATAAGTATTTCCAATCTATTTGTAAAGCTTCTTTATAAATCTTCAATATATTTATAAAACATTCTTTATATATCTCAAAACTCCATTTATAAACCTCTTCTTTTCAAACCTTTAAAACTCATTTATAATCCTTTTATAAATATCCAGAACTATTAATAAAATACTTTCCATATTTAAGCAAATTTATTGAACAACCTCTTTAACTTCGTAAGGTTTCCTTGATAAGCTACAAATTATTTAAAATAATTTTAAGCAACAAGTAATTATTTAAACATCCTTCGATTTCGTTTAAATTAAATTTCATTTAAAATAATAACTCAAAATTTCATTAATAATATATTAAATTAATTTTAAACACTATTATTATAATAATAAGTAAACTCCAAAACAATATTAGGAAAATATTTAATTACTTTAAACCAATAGTAATATGATAATAAATTAACCTATAAATTTAATTAACTTAAATCAAGGTAATTGAGTAACTATAATTAAAAATTAAAGTAATGTTAAATCACTTTACATAATAATTAAAATACAATTAAAGCATTTTTAAATAATAACTAATAACCTTAAAAAAATAATTAAACATTCTTAAATAACGTTTAAGAAATAACTTTTAGGAATCATATTAATAAAATAGTTAACTTTAAATCATTATTAAAACAATTATAAATTATCTTTAAAGTATTATTACTAATTAGTTATTACCTATTTATATCTTATTACTAAATAATAATTATCTTTAAATCTTATAATAAAAAAAATTATTCTTAAAAAAACTTTCAAATTAATAATTAGCTTTTTAAATTTGAAGGAGACTCAACGATCACCATGGTACGTAAATAAGCTACCATATTATTAAATTTAACTTTTCAAGTTAATAACGGATATTTACATAATTCACGACTATGTAAATAGATCCAACACTTACCATCATTGGTTAATATATCACTTAGTTAAAGTGGCATATCGGTTTACGATATATAACCAAATATCGAAAACTATAATATAGAAGAACTGGGACTTATTCCGCTAATTAATTTCCCAATTAATTTTATTTAGCAGAACGGTGTTTCATTCAACTAACAGGTATCCAATTACCATATTCGGTCCAATTTACTTCAACAGCAATTTATTTGGCCAAATAAACATCAATATTGAAGGTATATAAATTTAAACGACATTACTATTTAAAATAATATGATTTAAAATCTGTCCGTTTCCATATATCATAAATTTATACTTGCCGAGGCTATCAATAAATCACCCAACAATATTGTACTTGTCAATATGAGTACAATGCTGAAACCCATAAGTTGATCAGAAAAAATATGAGCAATATATGATATTTTGAATTTAAGTGCTTATATAAATAAATTTAAAAAAATAACTGAATTTCTCACCACACATAAAACCAAGTCCAAACCATCATCTTTTCAAACCCGCGTCCAAATGAACATGACGTTCTTCCCCAAACCATTTGATCCTCCATGATGCCATTACTGTGCACACTTATCATGCACGTGCACATCACTCCATGCCACCCCACGACAAAATGAGACCACCCACAAGTGCCGCTCTCCATGCTCATGACACCCACCACCTCTCCAATGCTCCTCAATCACCAAAGCAAAATCGACCGTGCCACCTACGAAAACAAGCTACTGGTAACGACAATTATAAGCACCAAGCTCCATCAAATATTTCTCACTTGAGGGGCTTACTCCCATAAACACAACGCCAAATCTCGAATCTCCAATCTATGCTCGAATCGAAGATAAATTCGAGCCCTAGTTCGACCAACGTCGATCGTGGACACGGAATCACGTCGAAACTTTGACAAAAATACTATGTCTCACTCTGACTCCAACGATGCATACGGCGATGAACAATTCTTCCAAAATCGAAGGAAGAAAAATTTTGAAGTTATCAACATATTTTTCCTCTTTGTTTATTTTTGTTGATTCCTCCCTCGATTCTTGATGAATTCAAATGCAACCAATTTAAAGAAAGCTTAGAGAGTTTTCGCTAATATCAAACGGATTGGAGGATTTTGATTTTTTAAGATTGAATGGTTATATTTTCTTTTTGTATTTTGATGAATATGAATGAAAAAAAAACAAAATTAGCTTGCTTCCTTCCTGATACTTGTAGCATATACATGCTTACTCTTTTAAACATCAATCTCAAGTCAAGATCAACATAAGGAACCAGAGAAGGCACAAAGCAGAGGTGATAATGTCAATAAGTAAAGAAAAAGAAAGATAAAAGGTTGGTTGGATTGAAGAAAGTTGTGCTATGTTTTAAAGCAAAGGACAGTGTGTAGTTGTGTGTGTATGTTGATTTTTAAACAAATTTCGGTACCCTGCCATACCACATCATGTTGGATTCAACGCCGCGATTGACAGAAAATAAAATATGATCGTATGTAACAATGTTACTAAATCACCAACAACAATAAGATAGACAAGAACAACAAAGCCATTTTTCCCAAACTAAGTTGGGGCGTCTAGAGATGGAACCCAAAAATTAAATGACAGAGCTAATTTAAAGGTTATAAAAATAGCAGTAATAAAATAAAGTCAAATAAGTAAATTAATAATAAAGTAACTAAGTAAAGTAAAAATAAAGATAAAAATCCATATATATGTAAAAAACAAACAAATGATGATAATAGTATAAATAGTAATAATGGTGCTGATAGTAATATTGATCAAAGATTAAACGCTATGGCTTAGGCTTCTTTTCCGTGGTCCTATAGTCTAAAACGTATAAAACTTAAAGCCCATGGTTCTGGTACATGAATCGCTAACTCCTACGTGCTCCTATCTGTTACCAGCTCTTTGGATATATTCCAATCCTTTAAGTCCCATTTTACTACTTCCTCCCATGTCAATCTTGGTCGACCTCTACCTCTCTTTGAGCATACCATACAGCCTATAATTCCAACTTGCACAGGTGCTTCAGGCGGTCTTTGTTGGAGATATCCAAACCATCTTAAGCTATGTTGAATTAGCTTCTCCTCAATTGATGCTACTCCAAGTTTTTCACGTATATCATCATTTATAATTCGTCTCTATTTGTACGACCACAACTCCATCGCAGCATATGCATCTCTGCTATACTTATCTTCTAGAGGTGTTTTAGTTCTGCTAAGCCTAAATCCCTTTGATTCTAAAGTCAGTCTCCATAGCTCAAGTTGTTTATCAACCCCAATCCTGCTTTCGTCAACTTGCATAACATCATCAGCAAATAGCATGAACCAAGGAATATCCTCTTGTATACCCTTCGTAACCTCATCCATCACTAGGGAAAAATGTAAGGGCTCAAAGCAGACCCTTGATGTAATCCTATGTTAATGGGAAAGTCTACACCATCGCATGCTCTAACACTAGTCACAACATCATCGTACATATCCTTGATAAGGGTAATATACTTTGTTGAGACTCTCTTCTTTTCCAAAGCCCACCATATCACTTTTCGCGGTACTTTGTCATAATCTTTCTCCAAATCGATAAATACCATTTTTAGATCCTTGTTTTTCTCCTTAAACCTTTCCATAAGTTGTCTTATCAAGAAAATTGTCTCTATGGTCGACCTCCCAGGCATGAAGTCAAATTGGTTTTTTGAAACGCTTATCATTCTTCTTAATCAATGTTTAATGATTCTCTCCCAAAGCTTCATTGTATGACTCATAAGCTTAATTCCTATGTAGTTTCTTCAACTTTGGATGTATCTTTTATTCTTAAAAATTGGAACTAATATGCTTCTCCTCCACTCATCTAGCATCTTGTTTGATTTGAAAATATTATTGAACAACTTAGTTAGCCAGGCTATCCCTACATCTCCAAGGCATCTCCACATCTCAGTAGGGATGTCATCAGACCCAAATGCCTTGCCTGCTTTTATCCATTTTAGCGCCTCCTTTACCTCGGATTCTTGAATTCTTTGAATAAAATACCTACTGGTGTCATCAAAAGAGCCATTTATCTCGATCATAGTGTTATCACCTTCGTCTTTAAATAGCTTGTCGAAGTAATCTCTCCATCTATTTTTAATCTCATCATCCTTCACCAAAAGTCTATTATTGTCATCTTTGATGCGTTTAACTTGGTTGAAGTCTCTTTTCTTCCTCTCACAAAGCTTAGTTATCCTATAGATGTCCTTTTCACCCTCCTTCATACCTAGCTTATGATACAGGTCTTCATACTGCCGACCCTTTCTTCACTCACTACTCTCTTTGCGTTCTTATTTACCATTTTGTACCTTTGCATGTTGCCCTCGCTCCTGTGATTATGCAAGCACTTATAGCATTCCTTCTTCTCTTTAATATTTTTTTCATATCGTAGTTCCACCACCAGGAATCTTTAGATTCGCGTTTATTTCCTTTCGTTGCCCCAAACACCTTAGTAGCCACTTTTCGAATGCGCATTGCCATCTCATCCCACATGTGATTTGCTTCTCCTTCCAAATTACATGCACTTTCTCCCATCACCCTATCCTTAAACACCCGTGAAGCATCTCCTTTGAGCTTCCACCATTTCGTCCTACTAATCTTGGCTCCTTTATCCTGTCGAACACATATTCGAAGACAAAACTCGAATATCAGAAGCTGATGTTGTAAGACGACGCATTCTCTAGGTATGAATTTGCAATCTACACAAGCTCGTTTTTCATCTCTTCTGTTAAGGACAAAGTCAATTTGGCTAAAGTGTTGACCACTACTAAAAGTAACTAAGTGTCACTCTCTTTCTAAAGAAGGTATTAGCTATCATGGGGTCATAAGCAATAGCAAAATTCAGTATTTCTTCTCCTTCTTGGTTCCTGTCGCCATATCCAAAACCACCATGCACTCTCTCAAACACAGCACTAGTCATACCAACATGCCCGTTGAAATCTCATCCTGTGAAAAGTTTTTCGCTATTACGCACATCTCTAACCATAATATATAGCTCTTCCTAGAAATTCCTCTTGACGGCTTCAATTTGACCTACTTGTAGGGCATAGGCACTAATGATGTATAAGATATACAAGTTATTAAATTTTGTGAAGTCTCAAAATTCTAGCATTTGTTGTAAAATAAGTCAAACAAAAATTTAATATTTTCCAGATTGAAAATTACGAAAAATTTATATAAATTAAATCAAACATACGTCATCAAAAATTAGTTCTAAATTTGAAATATATATTTTATTATAATTTAATTCAAATTTGAATATTTAAACAAATTAAATATTCAGATTCAAAGACCAAAAAATACGGATGTTACAGGTGTGATGTTAAACTAGCAGAGATCATGGCTAGGTTAGAGGAATGAGTAGAGTCTGAAGAGATGATGTTGCTTAAACTCGAGCGAGATAGTTTGTTCCCGAGTGGAAGAGAGAGAAGATATGATGGGCTTCATTAATGAATTATCAAGGTCTAACAACTTACATTTTTTTTAAAACTAAATATTTAAATATTGAATCGTAGGTTGATTGAAGGTCCAAATTTGAATTTTCACATATGGGTAAACTAGGACTCCCAACCACTTATGTTGAGGGTGAATTGACGTTGTAAATCAAAATAAGTATAATTATTGCTATATTTGAGTTCACGATATGTTTTCGATTTACATATTGTTATACGTATTTTATAAAAATATATATGTAGACAGTTATAGTGGGATCTCGACTGACGGCTTGTGTTTAGATAAGAACTTCATAATGAGATGTACGGTTGAAGAATTTTTGGAATTGGGCTACCCAGTGGCCAAAACGACCTCGAAATACATAAAATATCTTCCCAGGGCGCCATCTCAAATGGTGATGAAATTTATTCAATCGAAAATGGAAAATTAAAATAATGTGCACAAACGAATTTCGTGGTGATCACATGAGCTCAAAAAGTGGCGATTTATTTGAAAAATCAAATAGAATATATATATAACCCTCACCACACTTTAGATTTTTTCTTTCCTATTTTTCACTCTCCTCCTCTTCATGTAGTAAACATAAAAGGCTGCTCCTCGTCATTGAATTAAATCAAGAGCTTCGGTCAATGAAAATCGACGAGATCGGATCTGTTGAACTCGTGGAGGGGAGAGCATCACATCCATGGTCGAGGGGTAGTATGCGATAATGCTTGGAGGAGGACACCATTTTTAATTATGACTAGGGTTTGTATTTGTGGGAGTCTGGGGAGGCATTGGTGAAAATTGAGTGTTGTTGTACTTTCATGCGAAGACGAGTTGGTGGAGGGTTTTTGGAGGGATGTGGTTGCCTGGTAAAAGTTGCAACATTTTAAAGTGGCCGTTAGGGCTGCCAGATAATTATGTAATTAAGGAGGCCAAACTTGAGGTAGAGAATGCTAACAAGGAGAGCGCACATAGTGTGACACATATGTGCTAACTGTTTGTCGAATCATCGTGTGTAGAAGGAGAAATTAAGAGGGAATGGATAGACGATTTAGGTTCATGTACCTGTATATGTGCACCGACATTTTAGGGAAAAAGATTTATAGGTAATTAAGCTTGATTAGTGATTAATTAAGATAATTAATTAACGTTTATAATACAAATTCTTATAAAATTCATATCTATTTATACACGGTCCAATCGAGACATAGTTTTCACCATTATAATCGTAGAGGGACTATCTATGTCATGGTGTAGCTTTAGTTGGGATTCAAGCATTTGAGAAATTATTATTCAGGTGAGCTGTATTATAACTGTGAATTTATATTTCAGTATAAATTCCTGTAATTATATATATTGAAATATATTATCTGGGAGAGGTATAATAAAATATATTAGTACTTAAATCACCATTTGATAGGATTGGCTTAAGTTAATGTTCGATATGATTGTATGTGTGAGCTGTTATTGATATTGAGATGATAGATTTGTTACTTTGGTTATGTATTGCCTTTGTGTGTATAAATATTCATGATATGTGTTTATCAGCTTCATATAGTTGGATATATATACATATATACATATATATGAATATACAGACATATATACATACACCTACATATAATTTATGTGATTTATATATGTTTTTGTGATAAATATAGTTTTCGGTATGTATGATCTAAGGTTATCGGTTGGTGCGTCGAGCCCATTGTGCCATTGAGATGAATGACCTATAGATGTGGTCACGGATAAGAGACAGAGAGACTAGGATGCCAGTCTAGAGTAGGTCATATATTGTTCTGTAGTACGAGTGGGTGTTGTGATAGGACCTACAGGCCAACTTCATTTGAGGAGTAGGTTTTCAGAGGAGTCCACAAGTTAGTTGTGGCTCTCGATAGGTCTATTTGTAGCTAATGGCAATTCAATATGGTTTACCAAAAGACAATTTAAGCATATGTATAGTTCGGTATGCCCGACTTGAGGTTACTGAATAGTGGATGAAATATATTATACAAATGTATAAATATGTGTTTCAAGTGATATATACGTAATTATAGATGCACGGTTTGGCCAATATATATTGGTTTGGTAATGCCTGACTTGGGCCAACCGGCTAGTGTTATGTACTTCAAGAACGAATCATGATCCACATGGAAACGACAATACTTTAGTGTTCCATATATTTGTAGAAAGGATGTACAGAGTGTTATCCCGCTTTTTGGCAAAGCCTTGATACCAAAAGATCAGTCAAAAACAAAAGACAGTTCGCCTCAGAGATTGGTTGTACTTCACTTCGCTATGGATATCGATGAATTTTGTCCGAGCCCGGATACGGCTACAATTGATAGGACATGACGAGAAAAGCCATGAAAGCCAGTGTTCCAAATTTCAGGTTAATCGGAGGTCGTATGAACGAGATATAATTGATGCAAGTTAGCCAAGGAATGTCGTTCGAACCCATCAAAAATGGAGGAGATGCTCATTTCGAACCCATAGGATTCGAATCCATCTTGTTCGAATCCATCGGTTTGCATACGCTTCGAGTCGATCGAGTTCGAACCGATCAGGCATGATATTGATCACTTTGAATCGATCGGTTCGAATCCATCAGATGGGCATCCCCTCAACACGTTCGTGTCCATGCTAGAGCACTGTTTCGTATCCATCGAGTCCAGAGAACTTCGAATACATCACCATCAGTATGCCCTACTTCGAATCGATCGGTCTCGTGCCCAAGCACTACTTCGTATCGATCGTCCTCGCATCCATCAAGAGTGCCAGATCATTACTTCGTATCCATAAATTCTGACTTGTTCGAATCCACTTGGATCGTCTCGATCCCCTTCGTATCGATCCATGATTCGAATCCATTGATGTGAACTAGGTCGTGGCACGCGATACGAACGAGGCGAAATTCATGGATGCGAAGCGGTCGACTCGGAGAAAAATTAGGATCAATGCGAGGAGTGCGCGCCACGTCACCAAAGAACCACGTGACCGATCGAGTCGAAGGGAGTGGGTTCGAAGAAATGGATTCGAAAGCAAAAGCCCTCACGAAAAACCACAACTTGAATCGATCATATCTCCTAAACCACTGATCCAAATGCAACGAAATTTTCACAGTAGCTTCCATACAAGGTAAAGATTGTTCCTGCTAAGTTTCAACTCGATTGGATCATTTTTTGATGGATTCGAAATCACTTCGTATCGATCTCAGATCGAGTCGAAACTTGGTAGGGTCGGTCGCGTGGGCCCACTCACGTGCCAGAAAAAGTCTCCCGAAGTTTGAGCAGGATCTGGGCCTCCTACACCTATAAATAGAGCCCCTGGTCATTCAGAAAGGGGGATCTTCTACCATTAAACGTCCACACTCTGCCGGACTCAATTCCATACTTCATTATTACTGTTGTAATCAGATTTGAAAGCTATCATCAATTGTAATCTGTTGTAATCGGCTGGAATCATCAAGTGAATCAATAAAGACATAAGCTTCAAAATGGACGTAGGCAAGATCGCCGAACCACTATAAATCTTGTGTTTGTGATTGTTATTTGAGAATTATTGTGATTGTTATTGTTTAATCTGAGTTCTATATTGATTGTTGCTGATTTGTGTTCATAAACGGGTGCTTTCACGATATTGGGTGTTTGTGACCAATTTTGGCGCAAACATTTTGGTGCTTTCACTGAGAATAGCTGATTCAGGATAATTTGAATTTGAAGACTTAAGGATTTAGATATAAGAACCATGATGAGACAAACAAGTAAGAAACAAAGGCCAGAGAGAAGTGAACATCAAGGAAGTCAAGAGGCTTCCTCAGGAGCGAACCAAGCTTCAGTCTTCATCACTAGGGACGAGATGGAGACGATGATGGAGAAATAAGAGGAGTTGATCCAGAGTTTATTTCAACAGATAGGACAACTTGGAGTACAGAATAGAGAAGCAGATGGTGTTCAAAATGGAGCAAGACCGTCCGGCGTAGCACCTGGACTAGGGGGCACGCACATGGAGAATGTTGATCCAATCTCGGAGAAAGAGAGAGGTACATCTGCGCAACCTGTGAGTAGCATAGGAGTGAACGCTCAGTCAAGGGGGCAGATCCCGGAGTTCCCTCGTGAACTTAGGGGGCAGGATGAGAGTGTGGAACGAAGATTGCATCTCGGAGACAATGACAGATTGGCAGAGATGGTTAGAAGAGCTATGAGAGGCAGTTTGGTAAACAAAGATTTGTAGGATGTCAATAGGAGTCCTTTTACTCCAGCAATCAGACGAGCTAGAAACCCACCGGATTTCAAGTTACCATCGTTGGACATGTATAACGGGAGAAAGGACCCCACGGTTCATCTAACGAAGTATATGAGACATAAGGAAGTGCTGGGGGCATCAGAGGAGGTTATGGCCCGGTGCTTTCCATTGTACTTGGCGGATATTGCAGCATTATGGTTTAGACAACTAGAGAGTGGATCTATCGGAACATGGAATGATTTAACTGAAAGATTCATGAGGCAATTCAGGGTTCACAATGCGAGACCCAAGAATGTGATGACTTTGGCAACTCTAAAACAGAAGGCTGGAGAGACTTTGAGGAGCTTTCTGACGCGATTCAATGCGGCAGCAGCTTCGGTAGATCGACCAGATCCATCTATGGTTATGATGGCAGCTGTGTCTGGAATAGTTGACGGAACAGAGTTCAAAAATTCGTTAACTAAAGATCCACCTTTGGATCTAGGAGAATTCTATCACGAAGCAGAAAAGTTCCTACGACTGGAAGAAGAAACTGCAAAAAGAGAAGAAGGAGATGAACTTAATGTTTATACGGTCAAAGGTGGAAATCCCCCCGAGAAAGGTGCAGAAACTGGCAAGGGAAAACGAAAGGCTGAGGATAATAATGACAGGTCAAAGCGGCAACGGAGGGAGCCGCGATTCACCACTTACACTGAGCTGAATGAGAGTCGGGAACGAATTTATCAGGATACCAAAGAGCTGATTCCGTATCGTAGACCGATGCGGATGGATCCAACTTCCGACGAAAGAAAATCAGATAAGTTTTATGTATTTCATGAATTGAATGGTCATAACACTAATGATTGTAGGCATCTGAAGGACGAGGTGGAAGGGCATATCAGGAACGGTATGCTCCTTCAGTATGTGAGGAGGCGAACTCCAGCAGTGGAACCAGAGCGGCTACCATCTACATCAGCTAGAGGCGACCCTGAATCAAGGCACCTTTATATTATCAATTGACTGAAATAACGATGAACAAGTCGTAAGCTTCCCACTAACACAATGAAGTCATTTACACATGTATGAGATCGCGAACGATCCCCAGGCATGCTCTGAATGATCCTTGACCGTTTTGTAGTGAGAACTTACACTTTGACATCCTTGCTTTGCTTTTGTTTCGTTTTGATTTGAACATTTAGAGTTTGTTTGTTTGGACATTTCTATTTTAAAACTCATCAGTTGAATGGATATTTGGTTCGGATAATTCTGAAACGGCTAAGCTACTTACACATGTACAGGGTCGCGAACGGTCCTTAGGCATGCTCTGAGATGACGATATGCCCTGACGAATGATCTAGGGACCCACTCGAACATGAACCTGGTATCAACAACATCAAGCCCTCCCGGGCACACTTTCTCGCCTCGAACGGCACCCGACCTCGAACGGTCACAAACTCGCCTCGAACGGCACCCGACCGCAAACGGTCACAACTCGCCACGAACGGCACCCGACCTCGAACGGTCACAACTCGCCCCGAACGGCACAACTCACCTCACCTCAAATGGCTCGATCACGAACGGTCGTCATTTGAGGTCCACCACTTGACCGCGCACCGTCGCACTTCACCTCAAATGGCTCGATCCTGAACGATCGTCATTTGAAGTTAGGCGCTTGACCATGAACGGTCGCCCTTCATCTCAAATATCTCGATCCTGAACGGTCGTTATTTGAGGTCACATAAAACTGTAACATCCTTTGTAGGACATCAACAGGATATGAACATCCAGCTCATGACATTACAAAACACGCCTTCCTACCGCAAGGCATATTTTGGGGGGCAAATGTTATCCCGCTTTTTGGAAAAGCCGTGATACCAAAAGATCGGTCAAAAACAAAAGACAGTTCGTCTCAGAGATTGGTTGTACTTCACTTCGCTATGGATATCGATGAATTTTGTCCGAGCCCGGGTCAGGCTACAATTGATAGGACATGACGAGCAAAGCCATAAAAGCCAGTGTTCCAAATTTCAGGTTATTTGGAGGTCGTATGAACAAGATATGATCGATGTAAGTTAGCCAAGGAATGTGGTTCGAACCCATCAAAAAGTGGAGGAGATGCTCATTTCGAACCCATAGGATTCGAATCCATCTTGTTCGAATCCATCGGTTTGCATACGCTTCGAGTCGATCGAGTTCGAACCGATCAGGCATGATATTGATCACTTCGAATCGATCAGTTCGAATCCATTAGATGGGCATCCCCTCAACACGTTCGTGTCCATGCTAGAGCACTGTTTCGTATCCATCGAGTCCAGAGGACTTCGAATACATCACCATCAGTATGCCCTACTTCGAATCGATCGGTCTCGTGCCCAAGCACTACTTCATATCGATCGTCCTCGCATCCATCAAGAGTGCCAGATCATTACTTCGTATCCATAAATTCTGACTTGTTCGAATCCACTTGGATCGTCTCGATCCCCTTCGTATCGATCCATGATTCGAATCCATTGATGTGAACTAGGTCGTGGCACACGATACGAACGAGGCGAAATTCATGGATGTGAAGCGGTCGACTCGGAGAAAAAATAGGATCGATGCGAGGAGTGCGCGCCACGTCAACAAAGAACCACGTGACCAACCGAGTCGAAGGGAGTGGGTTCGAAGCAATGGATTCGAAAACAACAGCCCTCACGAAAAACCACAACTTGAATCGATCATATCTCCTAAACCACTGATCCAAATGCAACGAAATTTTCACAGTAGCTTCCATACAAGGTAATGATTGTTCCTGCCAAGTTTCAACTCGATTGGATCATTTTTTGATGGATTCGAAATCACTTTGTATCGATCTCAGATCGAGTCGAAACTTGGTAGGGTCGGTCGCGTGGGCCCACTCACGTGCCAGAAAAAGTCTCCCGAAGTTTGAACGAGATCTGGGCCTCCTACGCCTATAAATAGAGCCCCTGGTCATTCAGAAAGGGGGATCTTCTGGATCTTCTTCCATTAAACGTCCACACTCTGCCAGACTCAATTCCATACTTCATTATCGCTGTTGTAATCAGATTTGAAAGCTATCATCAATTGTAATCTGCTGTAATCGATTGGAATCATCAAGTGAATCAATAAAGACATAAGCTTCAAAGTGGACGTAGGCAAGATCGCCGAACCACTATAAATCCTGTGTTTGTGATTGTTATTTGAGAATTATTGTGATTGTTATTGTTTAAATCTGAGTTCTATATTGATTGTTGCTGATTTGTGTTCATAAACGGGTGCTTTCACGATATTGGGTGTTTGTGACCAATTTTGGCGCAAACACTGAGGGATTGGCATTTACATTTGGCTTTGGTATGTCAGTGTAGACAGCCGAAAGGAAAGGATGCTCATGAGGAAATCGATTATACCATTATGACGCATGACAGCTGATGTGGTCCCGGAGAAGAGTCGAAGAGATTGCGATGCAAGTCCAGAGTAGCTCATATATTGTTCCTTAGTATGATTCAATGTTGTGAAAGGGCCTATAAGCCAACTTCTTTTTAAGTTTTGATTTTCAGGGGAGTCTACAAGTTAGTTGTGGAACTCGATAGGACTTTTTGGTATTTATTAACAATTTGACATGAGCATCTGTTATAGATATTCATATTTTTGTTTTTGGTTTGGAGATGCTATGTTAGTGGCATTATTATATCATTGTATTTTTTTACATTTTAGAAGCTTTAATAGGGATTGAGAGACTATGGCACCATTGTTTATGAGCTGTAGTATTACCCCTATACTAGTTTTTCATATTCAATAGCATGACTTTTTATAGTATGTACTATTTTAATAAGAGAACCACCATTATGCATCAGACTGACTTGTTGGTGTATGGATAAAGTGGGGAAACGTAAGATTAATATTACCCGTTGATCCTTGCTTATGTTTATTAGATGTATATAGATTGCATATATACATTACTTATGTATAGTTCCCCTCAGACTAGGTTTTATGTTTGAACCATGTTTTATCTTTGTCTATTTATATTATGACAACTCTCGGTTACTCGATTGATTAGTTTGAGAGTCGGTGCATTTGGGGACAGGCCTTCCAAACAACCATGGCATTCTGGAGGCATAAATTCGATATATTGGATATGTATACTTGTTGATGAAGTAGTACATGAAAGACTAGATATTTTGTTTATGAGACAAGATATTCTATTTATAAGACTTGTGATATCAGATATTATATTCAAAACTTCGTATGAATAGAGTCGATGTATTCGGACTTTATGTATTAACATTTACTTATCTATATCTTTCACAAATGTAGTCTTTATATATTGTTTATTATGTTATATTCATGTATTTTTAGTATATTATATGTTACCATTCCACTGTGAAATTGTATGGACATGCCTTGGTATGATATTTAGTTTAATTTTACCCCAATGGACTTTCCTTTGTGGTATTAAGGAGTTTGGTATTGTCATTTAATATTGGTTTAGGTTATTATAAAGGGTAGTTTGTCGCACGAGGACTAGAGGTGGGTACAATAGCATCTGAGTCATAATCGATGGATTGACAAAGAATGTTAGATTTATACCATTTAAGTCGAACAAACAGACATCCAAATTTGACATGTCGTTTGTGAAGTGGATCATGTGATTTCATGGTGTGCCAAAAAGCATTTAGAGTGATCGAAACCCATTATTCACTAGTGGGTTTCGAAAGAGCTTACAAGAGGCGATGGGAAAGATGGCATCAGATCGGCTAGATGATATCGAGATTGAACCCAAAAAAATGAAGACCTCATAATCTTATTCGTATCATAGGACGTGAAACAAAACAACTTAGAAGAAAGATGATGAAGTTGTAAAGGTTTAATGAAGTGGAAGTAAAGGTGATGACATATGGGAGATCGAGGGGAGCATAAGGACCATTTATCTGGGTCTCTTCACTTGGTAATATTTCCATTATACCGTTAGCTTTTACATATGATATTGTAACGACCCATAATTTTTAATATTCGTATTTAAATATCTGAACTATTTAAATATTTGTATCTAAGATTTAATGTGATTAAATATGATTTTATAACCTTGTTAAACATTTTTTAATTAATAACTGAAGATAGATAACTTATTTTTGAAATGTGTTTATAAAAATATACATTTTGAATAGATGAAAATGTAACCAAAAAACGTTTTGTTAAAAATCAACTTTTTGTTAAATAAAAGTTGTTTGAATATTGTACACTTATATGTTATCATATGACACACTAACAAGTATTGGCACATCTCTTTTCATAATCAAAATTAATTAAAACCTAAGTGCTCATGAAGGAGGCATTGACCCTTCATTTAAGGAGCGATTTAGGTAGTGAATTAAGGAACTACGATGTGTAAGAGGTAATGTGTGTGTTAGTGTATCGTGTGCATGTTTTCATGCATGGAAGGAGGAGGTTTATGGAAAGTTATTTACCACTTTTCATAAGGGAATAAATAAGCATGCAAGGCCTCTTTATTTCATCGTCAATTCTCAAACTCAAATCCATGTCTTCACTTCTTCCTCTTCTCTATGACATCTCTCTCTCTCTCTGCCCCCTTGGGTCATGTGTGTTATGGAGGGGAAATGGCCTTTAGGCCATGAGCTTGAGGGAGATGGAGGAGGTTGGGCGTGAACTAAGATAATGGAGGAGGTTAGCCATGAGCATCTATGGGGATAGAGATCTTGGACGTGAGAATTAGGAAGGGGAAGAATGGGTTTTAGTGATATTTGGTTGAAGGAGAAAATGATCAGTGAAGTGTTGTTATGATTGAATGTTGGTAGGAAGAATTTGGTTTGAAATAAAAGTGAGTTATTCTCACTTTGAATGAAGTTAATTACTTGATATTAATGCTTATTGAAATTGCTTGCTTTTATATATAATAATAGACACTAACAACTTAAAGTTATAACCTTTTATTACATGCTTCCAAAAGTATATGATTTGTTAAAGTAGTTTCCTTAAAGAGAATGGAATTATGTAACAACCCGCATATTTATCGATTTTTATATTTAAATATTTTATTTAAATATTTTATCGATACTTGGAATTTAGTCCGAAAAGCTACTTTTTGCATACGGTCGAATTAGGATTCGGGACCACTCCCATTGAGTTTAAAATGCCGTTTGCGACCTTTTGAGTATAAGCTTCGATATGTTTGGAGAAAGTTGAATTTTGCTACTTTTTACTTAGGGCTTTGGTTTGGGCTGAGCCACTTATGTATTCAGTCCCAACCCCTTCTCCTCTTCATTCCTTCATTCCTCATTTCCTAATACTCAAGCTTTTATATTAATGGAGAGTGAAAGAGGAAATTAAAACTCCAAACCCTAGTTTTCTTTTGCAAATCAAACTCTAGCACCAAACTAATTGAAGAACCCATTAGTAAGCTTCTCTTCTTCTTCTCCAACTCATTCTCTTATCAATTTCAGAAATTCCTAAACCTAACTTTGGGAATGTTCTTCTTTTAAAGCTTATAATCAAGCTTCTTGAGTTGGATTTGAAGAGCGGTTGATTCTTCTTTGCTTTCAAGCTTCTTCTTCAATCGTTTGGGTTCAAAGGTGAGATTTTTATCTCACATCTTAGTTTATATTTATCTTCGATTGTTAGGTATGAATTCCTAACACTTATTCATGTGCATTTGATTTTGATTTGGATTGCTTTTGTGAATATTCCAATTTTTGGTGTTTTGGGTTCAATTCAAAAAAATCATAACTTTGATGTTTTGATCATGTTTTTGGTGATGAACCAAAGAGCTTCTTTGGCCAGTTAGTCGATTGGCGTAAACCCTTAGTGCCGTTGCTCGATGGTTTGCAAATTGAGGGAGTTTGCACCTCTTTTGAAATAGGGTAGGAAGTGCAAGTATACAGGTTCGGCGGACGGAGCTCAGGGTCCGGTCGACCGACCTGCTACCCAGGCACTTCCTGCCTCTGTTTTGGAATGCTGGTTACAGGCTTCGGCCGACCGAGCCCCTGGGCCGGTCGACCGACCTGCTGCCCAAGCACTTCCAACCTCTGGTTCGGTCAACCGACTCAGGGAGTCCGGTTGACCGACCTGCTCCTATCTGCCAACTATGCTTTTTTTTGCCTAGTTGTTTGAATTTTCAACTTTAATCGATTCGTGTTTTTTCCTATTTGATGTTATCATGTATTATGACCTTGATGACTCCTTTTTAGGGATTTTTGAATATCCATTTCGATGGATCCTTTATCGATTTCTTTGGATTTTATTCACGTCTTCGTATGTGAATTTTTGTGATTGATTGTTTCTACAATCATGTTTGTGATTTCTCACTTTAAAAATATAAAGGTTTCTATACTAATAGTAAATATCAAAACTCTTTCTTCAAATGATTTCAGCACTATTTTATTACAAATCTCGTTTCTTAAACCGCTTTCCAATCTATTAGTATATACAAGCCTTTACCTCACTCGTATGAGAAATCTAATTAAACGACCTAGTAAAATGAGTGGTATGAAACGCTTGCGTTTACTTCGTCGGTTAATTCTTGGACTTGTTCGATTGAATCTCGTGTGACAATTTTCTAGTGGAGATCTACAATTTGTTCGTAACTATTTAAGTTAAGCTAGTGGTTATGGGACATGAAGCTAAATTTATATATTTACTAGCTTAGTGTAATTGACACTTCTTGATGATCGTGACGATCATTTTTGTGATTTAGACTAGCGATGTGCGATGTCTCTTTGTCTGCGAGGGAGACTAAACCCCGTTTTGTGGAGTTTCGACTCAAATTGGTGGGGTAGCAACCCATGGTCTTCTGGCCGTTTGTGGAGCTTCGGCTCAATTTGTGATGGTTAGCAACCATGGAATTAGCGTTCCGTTTGCGATACACGTGTTGGTGAGCTTTATGCTCCCGTTTGTGATAGGCCTTCTCCCTTTTGTGATTTCTGGATTTCTTGAGATGATATCTAGAATTTGTGTTTCACCAATTTTCGTGATTTCCATTGATAAGTTTTATCAATATTTGTGCATTGGTGAATTTGTGTGTCATTGACTTTTGTGATTGACATTGATATAATCGTCAATATTTATGGTTTGGTGAACGAAATAAGGATTATGACATCTATTTGATTCTTGTGTAGATTTTGTGATATTGATTAATCTCTTGTTGATTTTCAATTACTTCACAGCTTGGTATTGTGATTATTATGTGTTTAGTCATATCTCTTACTCTATATCGTTTCATCTGATATTTATAGTTAGACTGATCCGTTTATTATTTTCTTATCAAATAATACTCGGATCAGACCGAGATGTTACAGGTGCTTCAGCTTGACTTCTCACTTGGGATTGATTCCTCTGACTTTTGGCTAAATACTTATATTAGTAGTTTATTTTGTTGTATACACTTGAGATATGGACTCATAGTTGTATTCTTTTGTATAGCACGTGTTGCTATTCTTTTGTATTATTGTGGATCTTTTTGACCACTACTCTGATATACACTTTCATGTGTTAGTTATATATTCATATCTTCTTCCGCCCTTGTGATATGAATTGTCTGTGACTGATTTGTGTTATGTTTACTTCTATATTTGTTTTCGAAGACCTTTATAGCCACTGTGTAGTAGCTTTGAGTTTGTGTCGGTATGTCGGATTTCCTCTTGGGATGAAAAGTTGTATTTTTATCTAGCATATCGGCACTCGCACAAAGCAATTATACAGATGGTCGCTACTCAACAGCCTTATTCTCCGTGCTAGTCGACAGCATTACTCCGTAGTGTTCTTGACTAGCGTGGGTATAGAGGTGGGGCGTCACAAATTATGTTGTTTAAATTAAGCACATTTAAACATCTAAAATGGACATGATTATTAGTACATATGTTAATACATATTTAGTAGTAGTATGGTTTGAATTTCGAATCATATATGTGTATAAAATGGAATGAAACTAAATATTGAATTGAATATGGAATTGTTCGTATAGCGATAGTCGCTATAAACGCACTTTGAAATCCCTTAACTTTAATTTATGAAAAGTGATGATTTAAGAACATATTTTGATATAACTTATTTTAGTTGATTTATAAACTTCTATAAGTGTTTTGAAAAACAAAGCATATGTTTCGAAAAGTCATAGAAAACGTAAACCAAAGCTGAGAAAGATTAAAGTAAAAAGGTCGTTATATAAACACTTTTAAATAACTTGTTTTTGGAAAATAACGTTTATTTTTGTAGAAACTTTCATAAGGTTTTCTTTAGCCTTTTAGAATGTTAATAATATATTATTCTTATTGTAAAAGTTTTGAAACTTAAATTAGTTGATAGATAGTTGAACGAAGAGATAAAATTATAGCAAAATAGTCGTTATGTGAGTAGTTCGATAAAATACCTTATTTTCAAAAATGTATATAAATTAACTGAACAACATTCTTTGGGATTCTTCTTCATGTTTTTAAATTACCTAAAGTGTACTAACTATTGTAAAAAAGAATGGGTCTAGAATCAATTGTTAAGGCACTAAAAACTAAACACAAAGTTGTAGCATAAATGTGATAAAACTAGTAATAGAACTTAAGGCAGCACTTTTGTAAATGCTATCTTTTCAAAATTATAAATTATTTAAAAATGATATTTAAATTAATTATTTTTCTCTCATCTTTTTAGGTTTGCATTCTAACTTATGATAGAGTGTTTTAGAATGGGTTCCATGTTCAAAAATATATTTAATAATTATATAATTTTGGAAAAATGTAATTAACTTTGCTTAATGTTAGAAGCCAACGAGTAAACTTATCTATTTGTGAGATTCAAGAAAGAAGTGTCTAGGAAAAATTTGATGTAACCAATGCCCTATTTACCTATCTTCACTCTTAGATGAGGAATAGTATAAGTTGAAATATCGAAAATACGTGAAGTATACTTTGTTAATGACATCTATTTAGTAGAATAAATCCCAGTTCTGCTACTATTTAAATTTGGACATCTATTTATATATACCATTTAATTCTAACTTATGTGTTATTATTCAATATGTAGAATTGTTGATAATAATATGTTGTCATTATTATCTGTTTAACTATTTGAAATGTGCTTGGCCAGTTTATGAGCAATTAATATTCATAGGCATGGTTTGGTAGATACAAACACCTTGTGGTTAGAATTTCACAGTTTGACTGTAAGGTGTTCGATGAAAATATTTGATTAAGTAATTGTTATGATAAAAGATGTTTATTATAATTTTAAAGATTTTTTAAAAGAAATGGTTTCTTTGAAAAGAAATAGAATTATTTAGAAGTAAATATTTTAAAGTGATATAAAGATGTTTATATCCTAATTGAAATATATATTTTTGAAGTGATTTTATATAAAAGAGATTTATAAAACAATGGTTTATAAAATGTGTTTTATAAACAAATAGAATTTTGAGAACTTAAATCTCGGTGGTTTGAATTGATTTTGAAAAGATTTTGAAGAAGTAAACAATACTTCGTTTGAAAGTAATTGTGATTATTTGGGAAAAGCGATTTGTCGCTTTGAGAAACAAAATGATTTGTTATGTTACTGATGATTGGGTAACCCGTAACTACAAAGTGGCAGATGGGTGGTTTAACCCTTGGTATAGTCTACTCTTTGTACAGAGGGATATAATTTGTTTATTTATCTTGTGAAGGCTGAGACTCGGTTGCCTTATTATTAAAAGAAACGTCCTGATCTTTTTGATATGCTTTTGGTATGGTATTTTGATTTCCACATAAATATATCAAATATACCACTATATTATTATACAGAGTACTTGATACCGGTTTTGACATAAATCCTAAAGAAAAGTATGGTATTAAAGATATATATTATTATTTTAAAAGGATTTAAAAGGAATCTGGGAATTTATTTTGAAGAGAATATTTTCTAAAAAGATTATATTTTGAAAATAATAAAGTTAATTAGATTTTAGAAAATGTAAATGTGAAGAATAAGCCTAAGTGGATAGTTTGGAAATTGCATATTTGTTTGTTACATCGCAGGCTCCTTGAGTCCTATTTGTGAATGGTAGAACTGCATTGGCTTGATCCTATATCTAATTGGGCATTCGGTTAGATAGAGGTACATAGGCAGCCATAAGTTATAGTGATGCAGCCCCAATAATAATATATCATTTTTCCTATGTATTGTTTGTTATTTATCATGTAATGGAGTATCTTTCCTGCTTAATATTTTATTCCATATTAACATGTTTATTGAGTTTGCAGGAATGGTTATTGTTGTCTCTCTCATGAGAGTTGTGCAGTGGTAGGTTTATAGTAAATCTTAGTGTACTACATATTAAAGCACACTCTCTAGAATAAACGATTACTCTGATAAGTTGTATTATTTAATTTGCTCCTATACATTTAGTGTTGCTATATATTCATCAAACTGTGTATTAAATTGGTAGTTACATTAGTGTTTTAGAACGAATAGGCTTTTGGCGATTTTGACTATTCGGAAAATTTGAATCGTTACAGATACGTATCTGATGCTTTACATTAAATAGTTTACTATCATGATTATTAAGATATGTATGGATGTTACTCTTTGATGTCTGATGTTGCGTATGCGTCTTCGATCATTGATGTAAGATACAATTACTTATGCTTATTATAGTTGTTAGGCATCCGGGATAGCTGTGGTTAATTTTGACCAGTCCGATTCGGGGATTTCGAGGGCGAAATTCCAAAAGAGGGATGGTGTAACGACCCATATTTACATATTGGAGGATCGTAAAATATTATTTAAAATTCATATTGGGTCGTATGAAGCTATTATTTTGGATAATATTGAGTATTGACATTTTAAACCCTTAGTAATTTTATTGAACTTTTTGACCTTGATTTATATTTTAATATTTTCGATAGTTATACATATTGCACCAATATACGTGCATCGATGCACCAAAGGATTTGGACGAATGAAAAATGTCCTTAGGTCCAGAAAAGTGTGTGAGCCGCAAAGTCGAAGAATTTTCAACATCGAATGATCCAACAGCCGTACAACTTAGAAACACTCAAAAATAGCATCCTGGTGTATAGTCTCTAATTATGACGAAACTTGTACCTTTGCAATAGAAAAAATAAGATAATTCTTGTCGCTGAAGAATCGTCACAATCTGACGTTCCTAGAAGCCGTACGACCACAAAATGTGTATTGGAATTTCAAAAATAAGAGAAAAAGGGGTACTATAAAACCCAACCCTACCCATACCCTATAAATGCCCTCCTACTTTATTATAGCTGCACTTTATATTTTCCATCATGTTTTTGTTCTTCTCCATAAACCCATCATCCCACCACTCTTTCCTTCCTCTTTCATAAGCAAATGAACATCTTTTTGAGCCAGATATAAGTCCAGTCTCTCTATTTTTCAAGAGCTATGCAATTATGGGCTCGGTTTAACCCTGACTCCTACAATGGTGGTCGGAAGCATAGGTTAGGGGAGTTTGTTCACCTCGGCAAGGGGAATTTGAAAACATAAGTCTTTTGAGCTGTAGAGGACCATGATAGATGCAACGGGGTTGAAAATTTTGAAAGAAAAATGAGGTTTTCACATTTTTCTCATGGTCAGTGGCATTTAAGAGGTGGCAGATAGTTGGAGTTAGTGTCGGTGGTGGAGAGGAGTAGGTAATGATGGTTCAGGTGGGTTTAGTTGCGGCGACGTGTAGTAAGTGCTGGCATTGGCGGTGAATGTGAAGGAAAAAAGGTAGTAGCAAGTCTCAGGTTTGCTTAAGGGAAATGGCTGGAGCTGGTAGCTCGCGATGGTGGAGAGACTCGAAGTAGTGGCTGCGACAATGTAGTATTTGGAAGAGAAGATATGGTGGTGGAATGGAGCTGGCGTGCATGGGCATGGGTGTGTGAAAGTGCAGGAGCTTACCTACATGAAATGGAAAAGAAGAAAGATGACGTGGCATGTTAATTATGAAACTGATTAATTAAGTTAAGTTGGATTAATTATGTAAATTAACTTATTAATTAATTAAAATGAATTAAAATCTTATAATACCCATATCTTTTACATACAAGTCCATTTTGGACGTAGTTTCTTGTGTTTGCACTCGTGTTTGAGCCCTTTACGACTTGGTATAAGGTTGGACAACTTTATTAAGGTGAGTGATATTGTCTCTCACTATACTAAGATTGTTATTATAGTATAAAAACAATGTTTTGAAATGATTTCTATCTTTAAAACGTGTTTTTCAATATATTATAACCCAAACTGATTTTATAAAATAATTTTAAAGTGTTTAAAAATGGTTTTAACTCGGATATCACATATATCCTTCTGGGCATACCATTCTCTAAAAATCACCAAATTAGGCTATTTTGACATGTATCCCAAATTGGTTGATACAGATGTGTTGTATATTTTTTATGTATGCTGTGTTGGTTGTATGTATGTTTGTTTTCTTGTTTTGGTTGTAAACACCGATTAATAGGCGATATAGCGCTAGAAAATATCCTATGCAATAGAGTATTATGTATATCGATTGAATGCACTGAGACGGGAACTCACATGGATGGGATAGAGTTTCATGCATACCTAATTGAATGCTCAAATGATAAAAACTCGAATGGATGTGATAAGTTGTAGAGGAGTATTGGGATATGTACTAATGGATTTGAAGGTGGAAGATGATGGACTTGGGCATATGGTCCGGACTTCAAGATGAATGTTAGATGTTTTCAATTGGCTTGTACTTAGCCAATTTCGGTTAAGTACATGATTAAAGTGGTCGGTATCAACCACTCTAGAGTGGTCGGTGACAACCATTATTGATGATGGCTAATTTGGCACACGTGGCCGATGAGGAGGCTTCCGGGAACGTGACATGGTGGTTTTGTCATGCAGTCGACTCTTTTTTTGAGGTTACTGCTCTGTGACGAACGATTTTGATGTTGAAGTGATGACGTGATGCTTTGACATGGTGGCTTTGGGACAATGATGACAACGACTTGATGGTGATGGATTTATGTTCCATTGATGATGGCTGGATATTAATGGAGTCACCATGATGATCCATAAAGGCGAGTTCGAGGAAAGGAACTCATGTGTAGAATGAGGAAGGGTTCTGATATGCTAAATAGAATGAGGAATGGTTCTGTTATGGAAAATGGAAGTGAATAGAGCGAGGAAGGGCTTGGGGATATATGCAAAGTAATTGTTGATACTTAGAGTGTTTCTAGTTTTCTCTTAAAAAAGGTAAGTGAGGACATTCACTTAGACCGATGTTGATGGATCCGTACTGGACTCTTCATCACTGAGTCTAGTGTCCAGCATCTCTATGGTTGGTGTTCAAATACCTAGAAGCTGATATTTTTCTATTAATCCCTTACAGAAATGGTCATATGAGTTATCATATATCCAAAGCACATTAAGTGAAAGTGCTCCGATACTAAATGAAAGTTACTATGCTATAGGATCATGTAATATGGATAAACTACTTTTGTGCAATATAACTAAGTAGGTAAATAATTAAAGCAATAAAGAAAATGACCAGAAATTTTTATACTAGTTCGAACTCCCGTTCTACGTCCAGTCCCAGACTCCTTCTAGAATTAAACTTGCAACCCTTACTTAACCTGAGGAATAGGTTTACACCACCTGAGAAACTAAACAGGACTTCTACCGCCTAAGCAACCGAATAGGACTTCTACCGTCTGAGCAACCGAATAGGAATTCTTTACAAATAACAAAAGTATCTGACTATATTGTGCTCTTTTAAATAGCACTCATAAGTCAATTAAGTATAATCTTCCTATAATCTTTTCCTTTATGATATATAGTATAATGTGCTTTGAGAATTGTGGAAGATAGAGTGATCAACGATTAGAAAATGTAAGTAGTTTGAGTGCAGTTTTAAAATATAGAATAGATTAAAATTCAAGAATATTAAAATCAATTTTTGGTGAATCGTTTGTTGAATTCTGAAATCTATTTATAGAGATTAAAAAGTTGCGACCTTCGTTGAAAGGTAACAATGAAAAGAAACAGGTGCAACTATTGGTTTGAAGATGTTTCTCTTGGATGAAGAGAAGTGTCTTTTCATAAAAAATAGCCGTTGAAAATATTCAGCCAGTTGAGTGAATTTATTCAGCCGTTTGAATTTTAAAAATCGAAAACAGCAAAGAAATAGGCTATTTTGGACTAATTCAGCCGTTTGGATAAATTCATTCAGCCAGCTGAATATTGTGAAACAATATATTTATTTCAGCAAACAGTCGTCTGAATGAAGGCATTCAGCCGGCTGAATGCAGCCTGTTTTGTATGGTAATGCATATGTGTATATGTTTATATATATATATATATATATCTTTTCAGGAGAGATTTAAACATTTGTAAACTCTAACGACACTTTATGACTAATAATACTTTGTTTGTCACCTTCATCTTGTCTCTATCATGTATATCTCTTCTTGTATCTCTATACACGTACTTTCATCCTCTTTTGTACTATGCATCTTCATTTTGAACGTATTTGTTTGTCTCTTTTTGATGCTCATATACCTGAAAATTAGATTAGAGATTCTTTGGCATAATTATATAGTTGTTGTCATTAAAATCCAACAATTAAGGTTCTAACATTAAGTGGTTTGATGGATGCTATGTTTGCCATGGTTGTTATAGTTGTTGTTTGTCGCTCTAGGGATGTCACATGATGTATCCAGGCGATCGATGCCTAGAAACCCGACAGTATACTAGGATGTTTGTATATTTTATGACGATGGTAGAGTAGCATACTATCATTGTTATGTGCTAATTCTTTGGATGCAGGGACAGACCAAGTATGATTTTCTATACCTTATGTCTCATATAGTATATCGACTTTCATAGTATTTTGAGATCGTTCATCACTTACACCAAACTGTTGTCTGACTTGAGGTTATATGCTTTGTTTCTTATTATCTCAGATACTCTTAAATCAGTAGATTAGATAGCAGGTTTAGGTAATACGCGGTGCTATACAAATGGGAAAGCAGGAGATGGTGCTTTCTCGTACTTATATGTGGGCCTATTATTGCTTATTCCATTGCACGACACTATAGAGCCTACGTAATGTTAGTTATTTTATTTAGTGACGGTTATCTTCTGAGGTTATTTCCTGTTATATAAACTCTATTTCCATTTTGCATAACTGTATAAACCTTTTCACTCTGGTATTTGTGGTTAATTTAAATATTACCATCTCATAAGTTTTATATATATGATTTATATTTTATTTTATTCGATGCACTGTGAGATATATGACATTTTTCGTGATTGTTCTGCTACTTTACAACCTCGACAACCGACTTACATTGGCCAGGCACCATAGCAATGCACAATATAGGTATATTGGGTGCTAAAGGTATAAGTTAGTCGTCAAACCCTAGAAGATGTCATAATAGGTTCAGAGATAAGACGCATAGAAGTGGAAGAAACAACGTCACCAGAAGTGGCCACCATTAAGCTGGTAGTCTCTATTGGGAATCTTTAAGAAATGGGAGTTAAACTTCCCCTGAATCTTTAAATCTTACTTCAAGAAGGATTCTAGTAGGAACCTGAGAAAAAGTGGAAGCTTCGGAAGCTAACATCACTTGACCTACAACAAGAGCACCTAAATCTTCATTATTCAAGAAGTCGGCCTTTTGGCTTCTTCTTATCGTCCTCTCCTAAATGTTCCCTTTCTTGTTTAAGGATTTTTTATCTTGGGCTATAGCAAGCGCTTTAGGGTATTTATCATCAAGCCATTTTTGGTCGCCAAATTTGGTAACGTTTGCATAGAAGCAAACCAGTATGGACTCAATTTCACACTTGATTTTTTCTTCAATATTAGTCGCATGGGCTTATGCATCCCTTTGTGCCTATTCGACATCGATCACTTTATTTATAAAATCTTTAGCCTTAGTGAAAGCCTCATCTTTTTTTTCCTCTCGGCTTTCAGCGTGGTCTCTAGACGTAGAATCCTCAAAGTTTGTTCACCAACAGTAGTCTAGAGAGCTTCTGTTTCTGTGCTGACAATGCGACACCTATGATATGTAGCCTTGAGCTATTCTTAATGTATCCTCTAACTCCTTATCATAATTATCATTGATATGATCACTGTCCCTTTTCTCGATCTCCTTCTTTTTAAGGAGTAATGGGTTAGATTTGTTGGTGTGGTACAAAGCTTGAGCAAATCTCCTCCTTATGTGATACTGATTGTAAATATCATTCACACACACATTGTTAGCCATATTAAGAGGAATATCCTTCAGGTGATACACAATCTTAACCCCCTCCAAGTAGAATGTCAGGAAAGGTCTTTATAATGTAGCAAGTTATAAGTTTGAGGCAGATTCTATGATTGTTGTAAAAGAATGAGTAGAAGTAGGTTCTTTACTAGACCTCCATCTATTAGCCTCGAAGGTCATAAAAATGAATGGTGAATAATTTGCTTGGATTTATGGGAATACCATGTGTTGTATAGGAAGGCACTACTAAAGTAGGGACAATTGGAGCCTTAAAAGAGGGATAGGATCAGGACTTGAAGATTGTGGATCTTGATTCTTTGGAGAGGAGAACGTGCACGATGTTGAGAGGGAGATATTCTGACTAATCTAGAGCGATCATGAGACTCCTACTCATGATCATTATGAAGCCTACATTCTTCCTCGATTTTCCTTTCCTACCCTTTCCTCCGGAGCCTCTTTGAGTTAGATTCAATGGATGATTCATGATCTTCACATGAATATGTGTGCCTACGATAAACTATAGATTGGCCATGTAGATCGTCGTAAAGATCGGAGTATCCCATTGTACCCGAAAATGAAACATGACAAAGTAAAGATTTGGATGTCAAGGAAAAACGCGTGTAATATAAACATGTCGTGACTTTGAGAGATGAGTGAAGTATCGATGTTCCCTATTGGACCCACATACCATGCTCATGCAGTCGCTGATTGGAGTGATATCCCCCGCAGTAGTTAAAGAAATTCCACACTCTGCCATACATATTGGAGTACCAAGGTTAGGAAGACTGAAGTTAAAAATGTCATGTGAAGAGATATTGTTATGGATACTCTTAAAAGAACCGCAGATGTCATTATTCAAAGTGCTGGAATTTTCTCCCTAACAGGAGTTTGTTGTGGTTGGGGAACATGATAAGGTGATATTATCTTTATTCTTGGATGACAAGCAGGAGGTAAAGGTTGTTCATTTCTACCTATTTCTCCCATGGACTCATATCCAAGATTCACATCGTCATCATCCCCCTTATCCTCACCATCATCATCTTCATTGTCATCAGCACCCTCACCTTCTCTTGATTTACGGGAGGATCTTATGCTATAGGTGAGGCCTCTTAATACTCAACAGCTGGTGATTCGGCCTTAGCCTCTTGAGCAAGATGGGTACCACTATGAGTAAAAGGAATGATACTATTATCCCGCTTTTGAAACGAGTAATATGTCAATGAATCGGAGCTATTGAATGGGTGTGAAATAAACTAGAAGTCTAGAAGTGAAATCTAGGAACTGGGATCCATGTGAAGTCCCAAGAATCAGCACTGAGCCTTACTTGGGACTAGAGAGTACTTGGCCGATCTCTAGAAAAATCGAGTGATAAGAAGTAAAAGTGAAAAACACAACTCCAACTTACTACTCGGTACCAAGTCTTGAAGCCTTGGGTGTGACTCGAAAAAAAAGATTGAAGACAAAATAAAGCAAGACATACGAAGTTAGGAAATTTCATAACTCAACACTGAGTTAACAAGGAAAGCTGACCTAGCGACGATCTTCATCTGGGACTTTAGGCTGGGCATGGAGAACATAGAAAGAATGTATTGAAGCCTATTTTGATGATCTTCATCTATAAATAGAAGGAAGAGTGCACGTGAATGGGAACTTCTTCTTACTTTTCGAATTAATAGATTTTACACTCATATTATGTTGGATTCTTACTCGAGTTGTAAGCATCTGGGTTGTAAAATAACTCTTGCAAAAGAAAGAGAGAATCATTAACAAAGTTGATAGTGGACGTATTGATTTTGGTCGAACTAATATAAATTTTATGCGTTCTACCTCATTTGTAATTTCTTTTATTCCTATGATCAACGCTTATTAATTAATGGGGTGTTTGTTCCATTTTTGGCACAAACATTTTAGTGCTTTCATCAAGAAGATTTGAAGTTCTCATTCATAGATCAATCTTAAAACTTTGGATTTGAGTCATCCATAAGTAGAAATTTGCTGTTAGAAGACCCATGATTATTTACATTTGAAAGAAGTCGTAGAAGAGTTATAAGACCTAGGAAGGGCTAAGAGAAGTCAACCGCCTCAAGACCCACCAATGAAGTTGAGAATGAAGACTCTCAAGGTGGAGAGGAGATAAATCAACCTGCTCCTCCTGAAGTTTTAAGTGCACCAATGACGGTGACTATGGTAGATTTTTACAAAATGATGACTGAGACGAATTAGAAGATGTTAGATAGTCAAACATCCATCCTGAAGCAAATGGAGAGAAATACTACTTTGATGACTTAGTTACCGCATGGGCAAAGGAAGAGGCATAGAGAGTCATCATCTTCCAATTCAGAAGAAGAGAGATCTTCTTCATCAAATAGAAATCGAAGAGATGGAAGTAAGAAGATGAAAAAGGGAGAAGCTAGGACATTGTAAATGGGACTTGGAAAATTCCTAGCATAAAAACCAGAACTCGGCACAGAACATTTACAAGTAAGTATCAAGTTATCCAACCAAGTAATCAATGGTGATTCTAGGGATGAAGTTGATGTGGATATTGATGCTTGTTTTGAGTAGGTTGTTGGTAGCCAGAGTGGTGGTGTTCAAGCAAATTCCATTGAGCCATTAAGGAACAAATGTAGACAATGAAGGACCGGACGAACGGTTCTCCTAAAGACAGGAGAACCCAAACTTCACGGAACTAACCAAGAGCGTTTTGGAGAAAACACCTGGGACGGTCCCAGATGATTGCCATATAATCGATCTGACAAACACAAAAAATATAGATGATATGGTAAGAAAGCTTATGAACGAGAATCACAAGAGAAATAATGATTACTGGGGTTCATCGCCTAGTAGGACCCCATTTACCGATGATTCTTTGCAGGAAAGCTATCCTAGGAGGATTGTTATGCCGATGATGTCATCTTATAATGGAATGGCATATCTGAGACAATGTCTTTTGAAACATGAATGACACATGGATAGTGCCAAAGCTACTGATGCAATGAAATTTAGGTGCTTCCCTATATTTCTTGAAGGGATAACCACGATATGGTTTACTCAACTTGCACCGAGGTCCATATCTTTCTTTGACCAATCAGTAAGAAAATTTATGGAGCAGTTCAGGCTCCACACGACTCGACCAAAGGATGTAATGTCCTTATCAAACGTGTATCAGAGGTCCAAAGAAGCCCTGAAAGATTTTCTAACATGATTCAACACTAGTGTAACTAAAGTCAGTAATCCAAAGGAACATAGTCTTGATGGCTTTGATTTAAGAAGTCCACGCTGATACAAAGCTTGGTAAATGGCCTAAGAGGAAGTAGCCACCTACCGCAGAATAATTTTATCAATAAGCATCCTAGTATATATGCTTGAAAGAGGCAGACCTAGCTTCGGGACCGATTGGCAATTGGATATCAAATGATGTAGTATAAAGCAAAGCAACATTGTGATTAGGCAGACAGGTGGGAGTGCAGAAAACATTGCGGTCTATGTTGGAAATAATAAAATTAACTAGAAAATAAGTAACCAAGACACTGGTGGAAAGAAGCTTGACTTCAAGAAGCATTCAAAATATATGACACCTAAATATTATACCCTATTGAATGAGATTGTTGAGAGTATTTACCTTGCAATGCAAAGAACTGGAAATTATAAAAAGTCACCTCGGAGGGAGGCAATTGAACGAGAATGGCGCTTAAGGAAGTATTATCACTTCTACAAGATACATAGAAATAATACCAACAGTGCCATCATCTGAGGGATATAATCATGGACCTGATCAAAAAAAGTGCACGGGTATGTGAAAGAACTACGGGTTGGTAGGCAGATGGATAGTAGACCCAAGGGCAAATGGCCTAACGGGATCAGGCTTGTCCTAGTGGTGATGGACCTAGGCTGCCTAAAAAGAGAACTATGATAAACACAATTACCGGTGGACTTCATCTAGTCAAGAAAAGATGGAATAAGATGGAGAGGTATTGGTACTTCTTTGAAGCATGTTGCTTAAGAGAACTGTTTTGCTGTGGAAGACAGAGCTCCGACAAAACAGTTCAAGACTGTGAATGATGATTTTTATTTAGAAACAAAGAAAGGGATGGGATAGAACTATTAAAGCTTGATCCCTTTGTGATTGTGAACATGGTTGGGGCGGTGATTGTGTACCAAGTCTTGATAGATTGTGGGAGCTCGGTTAATATTTTGTTTAAGAAAATATTTGACCATATAAGGATGGATGGGCAGGACCTAAAGCCATGTAAATCCTCTATCCAGGGATTTACCGAAGAGGCTAAGGAGCTTGTCGGTTGAGCTGGGTGAGGGAGACTACAAGATGGTGAGGGTACATACATTTGTTGTTATTGATATGCACTCGTCTTATAATGCTTTCTTGGGCCGACTAACCCTTGCCAGTTTCATAACAGCTCTTGCCTATGGTACTTAAAGCTTAAATTCTTTATCGATAATGGGTAGGAGTTATCCAAAGGGACAAAAGTAGTGGTCATGAATGTTATGTTGCCGAGTCCAGAGAGGCGAAGTGACATAAAAAAGGAAAGGGTGGGAAGAAGGCTTTTTTCATCAAGACATGTGACATAAAGCAACCACCGCCTAAGCCTTAAATCGGGCTCTATAGTACATTTCATAAGTCTATGGACCAGCAGAAAGAGCTAGAGGATGCAAGGGCGACCCTTGTAGAGCTGGCGATTAATATCCCGATCGACGAGGATGACCCGATTCAGTAACTAAAGATTGGGTCACATCTTGGCGTGAAGATGAATATGAAGTTAGTAGGGTTTCTCTAGGTAGACTTGATATGTATGCCTGGATACATTCTGATATCTGTGGAATATAGACAAAGACAGCATGCCCTACAATAAATATGGACCCACGATACCCTCTTTGAAGCAAATGAGGCATGGCCTCGGTCTGAAATTATCCGTTATGTTGAGGGAAGAAGTGGATAAGCTGAGGCAAGTAGCTTTATCCATGATGCTATAAACCCTAAATGGGCATTGAATCTTATGCTGGCCAAAAAAACTTAATTAAAAATGGTGGACATGCATCAATTATTCATATCTGAATAAGGCATGCCCAAAGGACAAGTTTCTACTGCCTAAAATTGACTAGCACGTTGATGGAACCACCGGACATGAATTACTATCCTTTGTGGATGCGTACTCCAACTACAATCAAATAGCAATACACATTCCAAATCAATAGCATATAAGTTTCATCACTGATTTGGGACAATATTATATCATGTGATGCCATTCGGTCTAAAGAACGCTAAAGCTACCTAACAATGATTGATAACCTCGATGTTCAAAGATTAGATCGGACGAACAATGGAGGTCTTAATGGATGATATGCTAGTGAAATCATAGTGATTGATGAACAACACGTTCGACCTCTTAGAGATGTTTGATGTGGTTTGGAAGTACAGGATGAAGCTTAACCCACAATAATGCTCTTTCAAAGTTGCTATAAGCAATTTCTTGGGTTTCATAGTAAAACCAAGGGGCATAAAGGCTAATCAAGAGTAATAAAAGCATTGAAAGATGTTATTATCTCGAAAACAAAAAGGGAAATGCATAGTTTGAATAGAAAGGTGTCACATTAACCAACTTATTTTGAAAGCAATAGATAAATGTGTGTCCTTATTTGATGGCTCCAAGAAAGGAAAAGGGAAGTTTATCTGGATGGAGGAATGTCAAAAAGCTTTCTAAGGCTTACTTGGTCACACGGAGAAACCGCCAGTCTTGTCAAAGCTTGGAAGGAGAGGACTTATTTGTTTACATGGCAACGTCAGATCATGCACTAAGTGTTGCCTTTGTACATCAAGAGTCTATAATTCAAAGGCAAGTACATTATATCAACAAGCGGTTCATTAGAGTAGAGAAGAATTATCCAAAGTTAGAGAAGCTAGCTTACTACTTGTTGATTGCTTCGAGAAAGTTGTGGCTTTACTTCCATGCTCATCTGATAAAAGTGTTAACTGATCAACCATTAAGTTAAGTGTTGCAAAGTCTAACGGGAAGGTTACTTAAGTGAAATATCAAACTAAGCCAATATGATATAACCTATCGTCATAGAAGGATGATATTAGGACAAGCACTAGCTAATTTCGTTGCTGAGTTCACCATCTGGGATATAGAAATGGAGGAAGATGTGGTCTGGTCTGCTCAATAGAAGTTATATGCAGATGAAGCATCTAATGAATATGGCTCCATGGCAAGAGTGATCTTTGTGACATTGGAGGAACAAACGATATGTTATTCCTTAAAGGTAGAGTTCCCGGCACGAATAACAAAGATGAATATGAAGCATTAATTACAGGACTAGTGATAGCAAAGGAATTGGGAGTCAAAACATTATGCATGTTCAATGACTCTCAATCGACGATCTATTTAGTAAAGAAGGAATTTCTGGCTAAGGGCACAAGACTTGCCCCTTACCTGATGAGGGTTGTGGAACTTCTAAATGATATCGAATGTTATAGTGTAACGCACATTCCCGGAAAAGATAACAAAAAAGATGATTCATTGGCTAAGTTGGCCAACTCTAAGGATGCGTAATTCATAGGACTTGTTCCAGTGGAGATTTTTTCGACTTTGAGCATCAACTAGATCGATATCGATTAGATATTGGAGGCGGAAGTGGATAAGGAGTCATGGATGAATCCAAGTAAAGAACATTTACCAAAGGGAACTCTCCAAAATGGAAGAAGCGCATGATGAAAACTCCTGGGAAAATTTACACACTTCATCATTCAGGAAGGAGTGCTATACAGGAAAGGATTCTCTGCTCTCCTACTACGATGTGCCACCAAAGAGGAAACCATGAAGGTACTTGCCGATGTGCATGAAGGAAGCTATGGTGATCACACTGGTGTCAGAATTTGTGGAGAAAAGTTCTTCCGTATGGATGCTTTTGGCCAACAGTCAATCGAGATGCGGCAGATTACAGCAGAAAGTGTAACATGTAACAAAGATTTGCGAAAATCTCGAGACCCCCATCGACAAATCTTACTCATATGTCAATCCATTGCCACTTGCAGTTTGGGAACTTGATATAATCGGGGAGCCGCTAATGTCGAAAGGTGGAGCGAAATATGCCACCACTGCAGCGGACTATTTCACAAAGTGGGCTAAAATGGGCCCTCTAGCCATAATCATTACGAAGAAGATGATCGACTTTTTAGCGAATCTTCTTCATAGTGATGAACATTATATATTGATTTTGAGTTCCACAAAAGATCATTATTGACAATGGAACCCTATTTGAAAGTGTCGAGTTCAAAGATTTCTGCAATCAACGTTGAATTGAAAATTAGTTCCCAACAGTAGCACATCCACAAACGAATGGAGAGACAAAGGCGGTGAACAAGATTATCAAATCCATCTTAAAGAAGCGATTGATGAAGGCCAAGGAAAACTAGATCGATGAACCACCAGCATTATGGGCTTACCGAATGGTCCACAAGTCCACCACCAGAAATACTTTATTCACTCTGTCCTAGGGATCAAGGTTCATGATTCCAATTGAATTGGAAGTCCCTTCTTATTGAAGAATTCACTATGATCCTAGATGAATGAGGATCTATTTCTTGAGTCCTTGACTTGGTCGACAAGAAGCTAGAAGCCGATTTGAGGGTAGCTGCTCTCCAAAAAACAGTAGCACGACAATTCAACGCCAAGTTCAGAAACCTCACCCTTTAAATAGGCGACCTCGTTTTGAGATGGGTCTTTTCGAGTCCAGTGGCATCTGACCCAAATAAGAAACTTCTTTATACTATTGAATATAAGCTTGGAGACGGAACTTTCAAGCTGGTGACTATTGGTGAAATTTCAATTCCAAGGGCATGGAATGGTGAACATTTGAGATGCTCTTTCACTTAGACTTATTTCTGTTGATATTAAACTAGACTCCGATGTAATTTACCGTTCTTGCATTTATAAATAAAATTGGCTTTGGGGATGACGGAATTGTATTTTGAAAGCCTAAGTTCATGCCACGTGAATAACGATGATATTGAACATTCGCGTTTTGAAAACATTGATATCTAATTACTCGAAAATAGGTATGGATAAGATTAGGTCGTTGAAGTATAATCGAACTGGGGTCAATCGCACGATGCACCCCTACACATCTGATCTTCTACGAATGACCAGAGATAGGCAAGATCTGGAATTAATGCTCGAAAATAGGCACCAATGAATTCCTTCGATCCATGATTAAATCGCTAAAATATGATCATATCAGGGTCTATCATACGGTTGACCCTAAACATTTGATATAGGACAGATGCTCAGGATAAGCACGGTCTAAGGCTGATGCCCAGAGATAGGCATCCAAAAAACCGATTCTCGAATATAGGATCTGGTGTATAACTAAACATATTGTGAGTATGGCCATGCTTGTAGCCCAACAAGACATGCTCGGCTAGTGATAAGAGATGATGATCAATGAATACATTTGATTGCCCGGAGATAGACGGGATCAAAGATGGATCTCCAAAGATGGATATCCAAAGCTTTATTTCCTAAAGATAGGAAATGATGTGGAGCTAGAAGCTTTTGTGGCTACTATCTTGTTTATGGTCAAACGGAACATGGCCAAAGGTAAACAAGATAGGCCACGAAGTTGGCCAAATCATTGTAATTTCTTTTAGCTAAGATAGAAATACTTTGACAGTGACAAATAAAACTAAATAACAGAGTCCTACTAAGCAATTGCGGAACTTGTTCACACATATAGAGTTATGGCATATAACAAGCATTGCATAGGTTCAGATACGACTGCCATAAACTTGATTAAATTAAGTATATTTACGCACGGATATAAAGATAGAAAAGTAAAATAGGATGAAATTTTGAAAGAAAAACAACTTTATTAAAATCTAAATTTTCAAAAGCAAGAGTGAAGGTCATTCCCATACAAAGATGGCATATATACACGTGCTAGGACGAAAGACTAAAACCAAAAGCTACATAAGGAGATGATGTCTAATTGTACTTCTTCCTCCTCCTATTCCACTTCTTAACTTATGGAGAGGCTTAAGCACGTCTTTTCTTATATGTAACATCCTTAACCTAGATAAATGACCTTCGGTATCCCTATCCCAACTATGATCACTTTTCGAAGATTTTGGGGCCTCGGCCTGAATACCAACCACTGTAGGAACATAAGTTGGAATGCCGAGTGGTGGGATCGGAAAGATATTGAGAGTGGGGCTAGAATATCATCAGCATCCTTTTCTTTCTTAATATTTTTTATTGCATTTTAGTAAGTATTTTGCAATTCTGACATTGACGGTCCAGAAACATAGTCCTTGTCCCTTGTGATAGTTAAGTCTTCATCGCTTTGGTTCATATTAGGATCGTCCATAACCTCTTCATTCAATGCGTGAAGCTTTTTGGCATCGAGACCCGGAGCGGACCCGATAGAAGAGGTTTGAATCAAAGGTGGAGAAGAGATGATGATAGTTCTAGTCATTGAAGCTTGATTGCTCAAAGCTAGATTCACTTGTGGTAGGGGGCAAGTGCAAGTGGGCTTGAAACTTGAGAAAGTGAGATATAAAGATTAGAAACATCCACGGGTTCATCTGAGCCTTCTCGAACATAAGAGAAACCAGTGATATACCCCTAGGAGAAACAAAATTTGTTTGACAAGGAGTCCCCGTTTGACTCTCCTTTACAACGGGGCATAAATCATGCAGCTTCCAGGTGGACATGGGAAGTATATAACAGGATCCTTAAGATTGTATTGAACATAAGCTGAAGATGTTGAAGAAGTTGCTACAACTGAAGTTTTCATAGAAGTTGAACTTCCAAAAGATCCAGAAGGAATAATGGGTTCAGAAATGAGAGTCCTATATTTGATAGAGGCGACATCAATAGAAGTAGTCGTCGCTAAGTTGGTAGTCTCCATTGAGAGTCCTAAGAGATGGGAATTTAACTTTCACCTAATTCCTTAGAGCTGGATTCGGTAAGGGCCTTAGCTGGCACCTAAGAAGAACTAGAGGCCTCGGAAGCTAGTATCACCTGACCCAAAAAAGAGCATCTAGAGCTTCATCATCTAGGACATTGACCTTTAGAATGTCCTCATTGACATCGCTTAGTGTTCATTTTCCTATTTATGAATTTCTTCCCAAGCCATAGCAGGTGCTTTGGATAATTTTCATCATGCCATTTTAGATTGCCTCATTTAATAATTTTCACATAAAAGCGAATCATAGTACACTCGGTATCAAACTTGATGTTTTCCTCTATGTTGTCCATTCTATTTCTACATCCTTGTTTTCCTATTTGTCATCGAGAACATTACCCACATATTCTTCGGTCTTACTCATAGTATCACTCTTTTCTTTCTTCTCAGCCTCCAACGCGGTCTGGATCCAAAAGCTTTCCTCTCATCCAATAGCTTTTTTTTATAGTCGTAGGAGATCCCTTGGTGTCTTCCAGCTCTTTTTCACAATGAATAATGATCCACTCACTATCCTTTTTCTCTATCCCTTCTCCAGGGGGATTAATTAATTAGCCTTATCAATGTCAAATAAGGCTTGAGTGAAGCTCCGCCATGTATAATATTAGTCATATGCATCGTTTACATAAGGTGTGATGTTTTTGGCTACAATGAGGGTAATGTCCTTCAAAGGATATGAAAACTTAACCTTATTAAAGCAGAATGTAGGGAAGGCTCTTTGCAATGTGGCTAGTGGATTTGATGTAGACTTTATGATTGTCGTAGAAATGAGAGCAGAAGCATGCTTTTTACCAAGCCTTTTCTAACGGACTCAGAAGTTGCAGAACCAGATGGCCAAATAACTTGTTTGGATTTATGAGAGGATGCGATGGGTTGTGTAGAAGGTACCGTTGAAGTAGGTAGGAGCATTAAAACAAGAAACATGATCAGGCTTCGAAGAATATGGATCCATACTTTTTGGGTGTGGAGAACAAGCACGATACTGAGAAGGAGATACCCTGCCCGATCCAAAGCGATCAAAAGACTCCCACACATGATTGTTATGGTGTATATGTTCCTCTTCTTATCGCCTTTCCAAATCTTTCCTCCAACGCCTTACCGAGTCAAATTCATAAGATAATTTATGATGTTGGTACAAATGGTTGTGCCTATGATAACCAACGGTTTGGCTATGGAGTTCATCTAATAGATTAGGGTGTCCTATTGTACCTAAAAAGAAAGCAAGAATTGGTAAAGATATATAAGTCAAGGAACAACACGTGTGGTGTAAATGTTGGAGACCTTGGATGTCATGTAAATTGTCAGTGTTCCTTAGTGACCCTATAGACCATACTTATAACGTCGATTGGAGTGATCTCCCACGTAAGAGTTGAAGGTACATCTTCAACCATACAAATTGGAAAATCAACATCGAGGAAACTAAAATTGGAAATGTAATAAAAGGGAATATTATTTGGAATGCTGCTAAAAGAACCATAGATATCACCAGTTAGAGGAGCTGGAGGTGCCTCCACGAATTAAGCCTGATGTGGATGTGAGATAGGACGGCATGAAATAATCTTTAACCTTGGACGATATGGGATAGGCAATACTTGGCCGCCGCCACTATCTTTCCTCTAGACCGGCGATAAAGATTCATGTTTTCACCATCAGCCCCATTCTTACTATCTTCATCTTCAACATCATCATCCCTATCTTCATAATTTCCTTCATTGTCATTACCACCCTCATCTTCCTTTTGACTAATGGGAGGATCCTGAAACATGGAGGAAACTTCGTGATTTTCAGCAGTTAAGGGCTCCACTTAGTCTCTTGAACAGGCTGGGTACCTCTGCGAGCAACACCAATGAAACCAAGGTTGTGGTTGTGGTTGTTGTGTAATAGTTGAAATTGCAAAATTTTAGGATCCATCAAAAGGAATTTCATTTTCTTTTCTTCGGCAGGGATGTTTTGCAGAGCTTGGAGTGTACTGCTAGAACTACACTACAGGGTCTCATTGGGATATCTGTAAATTTATGAAATGACGAAGTTAATGATTTCAATAGGATAAACTTCACTAAGGTAAAGAGTGATAATATAACTTACATCCTGATAACCACTTCTGAGAAAAGCCAGCTGACAATGCATGAAAAAACATTTACCTTTAAAATGGCTAAGCTTGTTCGAAAGACAAAATCTCACGATGGCCCTTAGATGATTTAAGTTAGAGAAGAACTGTCTTGGTGCTTCTTGAAACTTAATAAATACCAAATCCCCTCAAGTGTAGGCTTCCTACCTAAATAATGAAAGCAAACAATGTATATGCTATTTAGGGAAGCGTAGCACTTCATTTGAAGCTGAGCAGGGTCGAGCTTCATGCACTAGAGAATGAGTCGAATAAAGTGATTCGATGGAGGGACTCCCTTAGAAAGGCACATGTAGCGCTACATGCTATATATCCTTCGGGTGGATCACGGGCCCATCGAAAGGGCTCTGGAACTAGAATGCGCTCAAATGGAATACCATGCCTGTCATAAATTTTCCTAACAGTTGCTTCATCCAATGTTGATGTTGGAGAATCCGAAGGGTTATCAAGAATTACAAAGCCTTCAAGATTAACATCAGGGGAAACCCCCACATAGGCTTCACCTTCCATTACAATAAGAACTATTTGTAAAGATTGTCTAGCTTGACAATGAGCTGGTGGAGGCTGAGGGGAAGAGGAAGCATATGATGAGGTAGCTGATGAAGAAGATATTGAAACAAAAGTGAAAGCCGTTGTGGATGCGATAAACTCCAATGTGGATGGACCTATACTCATGCTAAAGACACGTGAGGAGCATCTATGGTTCATAACTACTGAAAAACTCGACAGACGAGCAAGGTCAGGTAAGATTTAACTATGATCTTCAAGCGAAAATTAAGCATTTTGCAGTCGATGTATAAGATCCAATGGATGCCAAAGTGTATTGATTAACCATATATCATACATTGGTGAAGGTAGTTGTATGCAATTAAGTCCATACAGTGTGTGTCATGTGTCCAGAGCACAATGATCGTGAACATTCTGCGTGGACAGCTTGTTCGTATTGGAAAACGAGCTCCATCGCACTAAGAAACTAAGTGTCGGATTTCACCTATTATATACCATTTACAATAATAAAACCACCATTTGGAGCGACATGAAACAACTCTTTGTAGGAACACCAAAGTTTGGTTTTAACTCAAACCAGTAATGAATGTCTCTATTGAACACCAGAGCATGCTCGATGTGACCGTCATTTGAAAATCGTCCTACCAAAACTCGACCATCGGTCCACATCCGGCCAAGGATTGGTAAAGACTGGTCATTTTTCTTCTTGCAGTTGTGGCTAATCATTGAAAATTCATGGCTATGCAAAACCTAAAGTAGGATTGAGAAAATATCGAAGCCGACCCAAGCACCTGAATGGGGGAAAGAACCCAAGTCATGCTTGGAAAGATTTGAAAAAAGGCTCGGTCAACCACGACATGTCCTAAGTCCTTTAAGATTATGATTTCTGCAAGCCATGGTCAAGTTCAAGAGGGAAGACGAGGTAGGGGAACTAGGCCGAGTGTGGTAGAAGGCCATTATCAGACATTAATGAATCAAAACGATGACAAACCCCCACATTACGTCGAAACCAAACCAAAGAGGCGGCGTCGAAGCCTAAAGGTCAAGTCAAATCTCGATTAAGTCGGTCGCAAGTGCCTATAAGTTAGAGATGCGATAGCTGCTTAATTCGGCGTTAATAGTAGCAAAGGAAATCGGCAATGGAGTTGCCTACAAGTGTAACATGTTCGATTGGTTATCTTTGTTAAAAAGTTCAAGAGGGAAGCTGATAGTAATATTGCGGCTATGATTGTTGGAATTTTTTTACCTTAAGCCATCAATGCGCCTTTTTATTTTGTTTAGAAAGTTCTTGTAGTACATATTTTTAACCAATTTATCGCTAGGATTTGAAATCCAATTATTACAAAAGGTGCAATGGTGTAGATCAGATTATCAAATGGGGTGCTAACATTATTGAATAACTTTTGGTTCCTTTCAAACTATAAGTACCAACAAGTAATTGTCAAGATAGTGTCGAGTAAAATTCTATAGCACTTGGCATATTAAATTATAGTTCATCCCAGTAGTAGTCATGGCTAAAATCGATGTTTGTCAAGTATAGGTCGAATAAGATAAGAGTGTCAAGTATAAGTATAAGATGTATGTATGAGATATTGTATCAAACACTAGTCATGATATATAACATTTGTTATCCTTTATCTGCCTTCGATTTTGAATAAATGGGTTTATTTTCCTATGTGTCTATTATATTGTGTTATTTAGTCCTAGAAACTCATATATGTTTTTTGTGTCGAGACGAGATTGTAGAATATAGTAGTTTGTGATTTTTATTTGATGATAATAAACATATATATTTATTTGAGTGCGCGTTTTTGTTGCGGTACCATTACAATATCATAGAAAGAAATATAAAAAATTACAATAAGAGCTCCCACAATTTTCATGCACTATTCATATATAATAATTTCAACTCTCTTATATACAACACATTTTTCATATACAATATTTTCTTATCACTCTTTTTTCTCACTCTCATGTCCATATAGAAATCTGCTTTACCTAACAAATAACCATGTACTAAGAAGAAAAAAGAACAAATTGAAACGGCAAAAATATAAATATATTTCAAGTCAACATCGCATCAATTTATTGGTTTGCTCTTTTCATGTATTAAATAGGTGTCAAAAATAATGAACACAAATCAATACAATAGGTATATATAAGGACCAACACAACATGTTCATGTGGGTCAAAAATTTAAAATCAAGTAAATAATGTGCACAAGTAACTCAAGACATGCACATCGTATCACTATACATACATTAAGGCTAAGAAACTTGAAATAAACAAGCATATTAATTTCAAGCACTTTAAAAAAGGCAATGCATATGCACATGTACATATATCAAACTTGCACACATGCACAAAGCTCACAAAAGTAGGTTCACATATACCAAATTAGTAGGGTTATGCCTAAAGGTATTAAGGCTCAACACAGTAAATAAGCAAAAAAAAATTAGAATACATGACATCAAAGTTAGGTTCATGAATTACACATGCGTGCACAATCCAGCAAGGAATGTGTAACGACCCTGAATTTTGGACAATTGAAATTTGAAAATTTAATTGATTTTAGATATTTGAAGGATGGTTTAGCTTGAATTTCAAATATAACTATGGATTTGGCAATTAAATTATTGAATTTAATTTATTGAAGTTGGGTAAAAATTTGAATCTTCAGTTTTAAGCTCGTTCAAAATATTTTCAAGGCTTAGAAAATTCATATTGATAATACTGAAGAAATGGAAGCTTCAGGATTTAATTTGGAAACGTTTTTTTAATTTTGAATTTATATTGTTTAAATTGATATTTAAAAAATAGCCCTCCGAGGCACAGTCTCGAAATTTGACGAAATCAGCTCCATTGGATCCGTAATATTGTATTATTATAGAATTTCAATTTCCGTAGCATTCGGAGTTGTCATTTGGCCGTACGATAAGCAAACGGGTTGAAAATTAAATAGAAATTTAATTTAATAGCTGGGTTCAAAAAGCTATCTTCTCCATACGATCGAATTTGGACTCGAAACCTTTTTCATTGCGTTCAGAATATGGGCTTAACATTATAAATGCCTGGTGGCATGTCTCGATAGGAGATCAAGATTTTTGGCTTCGTTTTGGGGAAGATTTATAATTTAAGCAAGATAAATGTGTTTGGGCCAGTCAACTATTTTTATTCCTTCTCCAGTACGCCAACTTATACTCATTCTAACACGCTACCATTCCTCGCTTTCTTTTCAATCAGTTCGTGCCTCGTTCCTCTTTAAAATTAATCTCGAGCTAGATGAAATAAAATAAAATCCTTCTTTACTCCTCTTCAAACAAAAATCGAACTCGAATTTTTTTTTTTTTGCTGCAAATAATCGCGACTTACACTTTCGCTCTAGCCACAGTCTTCTCGTGCGTACGCAAATCGAACAGCGCCTCTTTGACTCGAGATCGATGCGAGGCCAATAGGCAAACTTCAAGTCGAAACCGATATTTGGAATCGCGAGGTTCGCCGGCAGTCGAAGGGAGGTCGCGGCCGAGTGTGCGTGCGCGATAAGGCGACGAGTTCTGGTGATGTCGAGCAAGGCAATTGGCGCCACTGCGGGGTTTTCGTGGTTCGAAGACTCATTCTCGAGCTAGGGCTCGACGAAAAGGGGCTGTTCGATCGGAGTTAGGGCTTCGGGTGGGGCCGCATCATGGGCAATAGCTGGAGGCAGTAAGGTCTAAAATGGAGAAACAAGCCGAAATGGAAATGAGTTGGAATGGATTGCAAATAAAAGGTGAGATCTTCTCACTCAATCAAATATTTTTCTGATTTAAAATTTAAATAGTTAAATTTAAATTGTTGATTGTATGCTTGAATGATTGATTTATTATCAATTATATTAGTTTAGACCCTATGCGCCGCATAATAGCGGATGATATTATATTTGAACCCATATACTGCGATATTCCACCTCGAAGTGGAATTGGTATTATATATGTATTTGGAGTTGTTGATTTCCCGCATTATATAGCAGATGAGACCTTATGCGCCGCATAATAGCGGATGATATTATATTTAATCCATATACCGCGATATTCCACCTCGAAGTGGAATGGGTATTTAATTGTTGTTCTAACGTCTGTGGATGCAGGGAAACAGGTTGGAGGGATCCAACTGGATTCCTCAAATATTTAATTTGTTTCGTATATTGTACGTTGATTATTTATAATCTGTGTGTGATTATTTGTGACTGAAACTGTTGAGGGCTATAATTTAGCCAAATATATTTTTGGTATCGTAGGATACCAGAAATAAATAAAACTTGATTTTTGAAATTTAGTTGAAAATTTATAGTAAATTAATTTTAGAAAATTGAATAAATTTAAAAGAAGGAATTTGTTTCAAAAGATAATAAATTTGATGTTTGAAATAAATTTAGAAAACAATTTAGAAATTGATTTGATGTTTGTAAATTATTTTTTAAAATCGATTAAAAAATCATATATCAGTGGATATTTAGGAATTTAAATTCACGATGGGAATTTATAAAGGAAACGGAAATTTGTTTTAAAAATAAACATTTGGTATTATTTTTTAAAACGTGGAAAGAAATTTACGGATTTGGAATGTAAATTTAAAATAAATCCAAAAGGATTTATTAATTGATTAAAAATGATCCATTTTGAAAAGGAAGGTGTACTTTCCCTGGAAAGCCAAGTATGTTTTCAAAGTAGCTTTCGAATATAAATTAGAAGTTCTAGGGTTGGTTTTAAAAGAATATTTTGGATAAATTAGTTTCTTTAAGTTATTTTATAAATCTTTAAAGTAATGATTTATTTGATTAATTATGGAAGTAATGATTTAAAGATTTAATTGATATTGGTTTTAGAAATTGAATATTTAAATAGTATACCCTATCTACTAATTTTATTTTAAAGTTAGTTTGGACTTGAAATTTTATATGAGACGTTTATATAATATTTTCATAGCTAATATTTAAATAAATGTTTTTAAATAGTTTTATCTAAATGTTTCCAAGTATATATTTTGGATAAGTGATTTAAAGGATTTTAAAGTATTTGAACTCGGTAGCCTTTCAGTGGCAATAAATAATATCGGGAATCTTATTCCGCGAGTGAAAAGTGATTTGAAATTCGTTTTCAAAAGTGATGAAGTGTTAAAATTATATCTTGCGAAGATATTTTGAAAATAATAATTGGGGAAAAATTATTTTAAATTTAGCGATTGTTGTGAATATTTTTTGATAGTTAAATAACCGACTATCAATATTGGCCTTTTAATGGCATTTGAATTTCGATGCTACTGGGGATCGGATTCCAAGTGGACATCCAAAAACCACATCGAACCTTTGTGATTGTGATGGATCTTTTATTTAAAATATCAAAGTGGAAATTTTGTTGTGATTTGTTGAAATCTGAATGTAACACTTATTTTTAAAATAAGCGTGCGTTATTCGGATTAGCTGGGAGAGGACCTTGTGTCATAAAACCCATTTCGAATAATGATATGACGAAATGGGATTGCATTTGAAGATGGTGTTGAAGACCGGGTATTTTCGAAAGCGAAAGGATTACTTGTCGAATGTCTCTGCACCGGGTTGCTCCGATATAGAGATTTTATCACCCTTTGTGATAGGGATTCCGGACGTGATTAGTAAATATTCGGATTTTCAAGGGCTTCTTTTGAAGTGCCTTCGGTTCCATTCGATCCTGGAATGAACTTGTATGGATGTGTGTCTGACGTTACACTTTGAGATGTAAAGCTGGTTTCTATCAAATACATTTCTGTTGGTGGCGGAGAATTTATTCTCTTAGCTTAACACCCTTCTCTGAGACGTACGAGCTCAAAGGTTATGTAGTTGATAGTTACTAGTGATACATTCCCAATTTGGTAATGTGGCATACGAAGTGCTGTTGATCATTTGTTGATTAAAGCATGACTTTGTGAAAAGTGTAGCTTTGTGAACGAGACTTCTTCAGACTTCACACACCGGAAATGGACGAAATAGGAAGGATGCGGCAAGGTTATTTGGGGGTAGCTCCCTCTGAAGATATGTCATTTCCTTCTAGAAAAGGGTAGTATCATGGTATGGATCCCAGATATTTTACCTATGTTGGTATTGCAAATTTATTATACTTTGTGGTTGTTGCTTTGTGGTTGAGGATCCTCGGATAAAGGTCGCAAACGACCGGGGGATGGCATACTCATGTAGTTGTTACCTAGTTACAGAGGTAACCCGACCTTGTGTTGGCAAAGATACGGTTAGGTTCTCGGGGCGTCCATCCAGAGGCATACCATGTGGCAATAGGAAGTTCCTTAGCCTGACCATTTTTTGGAAATCCAAAGAAATAATACGAGCCCTTTACGATTGTAATTGTATTACCTGCCTCCTCAAGAGGTAGCTATAGCAGGCATAATATAATGGTACCTATGCTGGCTAAGATTAATATTATACTTTCTAAATGTTTTCTACACTATGCACTAATGATAATACTAAAAAGGATTTTGCGTATCAAGCATGTTTGACTATCACAAAGAGAAATCTCCCCCAAGTCTGCGATTGCATTGTGTGTGTACCGAGAGGCCTTATGGTAGTTTCATTTTCCGAAAATCATAGCGGATTTCTTTTCCTTTCTTTGTAGAAATGTCTGTTTTTAAGATCTCACACCAGTCCCACGACTGACCTGGAGTTTATTGTTCCCTTTCTAAACTCTAGGTGCCCACAATTTTCCACACGGGCAACCTAGAGTCAGGTTATCATTATTTTGGAGCGAAGTCAGAAAAGAGATGCTTCTTTTCTTTTTAAAAAAATTCTTTTCATTTTAAATTTAATAATAAAAAGGAAATCAAAGTTATAAATATCACTAACTCCTTCTTTTCTCGTTTTGTTCAAAACTAAATAAAATTCAAAAGCAAAACAAAAACCTATGAAAGCTTAAACCGGAAAAGAAAGAAATAAACCAGGAAAACAAACAACAATCTTTTACAAAAAAAAAAATCAAACTTGAAGCAAAGATCAAACATCAAGCAAGTAGATTCATCGCAGAATCCTGAAGCAGTTCAAAGATCAGGCAAAATTTCTAATTTAAGCTCAGGAACAATTGAAAGCAGAGATCGTCTCAAAAAGATCAACTAAGTTTCCAGTTTTTAAAATTAGTAATCAAGCTTCAGATCAAAACAAATTTTCCAGTTTTCAAGCAATATCCAGGCTCTTTGTTCAAACCAAAACAGGTGAGTAAACTCTCTTTCAAAACTACATCTACGTATATACTTTGATGCATGTGATCATCTTTGCAATTATGTTATGAAGATTGTTTGTATGGCTGTAAAAAATGCATGTATGTCTGTATGTATGCAAACAAATGATTGTGTGCATGTCTGTGTTCCATGCATCATGTCTCTGTTCATATTTTATAGGCTTATATTAAGATAAAAATTCAATTCCCCTTCTTCCGATCCCTTTTAAGTTTTGATCTCTGAATGAAATGTGTTAGTATCAACCAGAATTCATTTTTAAAAATAATTTCAAGTGAATATATTAAGTCAATATTTTAAAAATGGGATATTACAGGGATGATAAATTTTATTCAGAAATTCAATTATCTGATTTCACAATTTGATTATATAAGTGGAATCGTGCTCAAAAATTTTGAATTTTGATCATCGTTTCATGATTTTTAAGGGTGCAAATGTGGAAATTTCTTGAGTTGAACGGTTTTGAGCTAAATGGAGCTCCAGATGCGGAGCCCTAATTTGTTGTCATATACCGATTGGCTATGACGACTGGAGAAATGTAGATGATTATTACAAGAATATTTTATGGCAAGAGCTATTGCTATGTCATGAATTCATCTTATTTAGTCATTTATGTTTTACACAAGATTTATCCTTAGTACTAAAATTTCTTTGTTAAACAGAATGAATTTGACATGGATATAGATCCCGATCTAGCTCGGCCAATTTTAGAAAAAACTTTTCCACGATATTATCGTACGGTAAAGTCTACTTTGCGGAATAAGTTGCTCAGAGTCGGAGAAACCACCATACCCAAGAATATTGCCATTGCTAAATGTCTCGCGGACATTGACAGAGTATGGTGGGAAAAGTTTATAGATAATGAATATTCGGATAAAAAAAGAGCAATGTAGGAAAAACGCTGAAGCCAAAGCTAAAAATACTATCACTCATACACTAGGAAGAAAATCATACCGTAGAGTTTACGACGAAATGGTAAGAAATAGTATAAAAAATATTTCTTATAAATATTAATAATGAATAGTTAATTAGTTTAAAAGTATCTGTTCTTGCAGGTCAAGGAAAATACGAAAGGGAAAGTTACGCGGACAATGATTTGGAAGGTGGGACATATAAATAAGAAATCTGGACAAGTTCTTCCATCCGCGGCAAAAGCTTATGTAAGTATTTTTTACTTTAGTACGAATTACTGATCAATTGTAAAAATTTCGGTAAAGCTTTATATGTATACATTGGCATCTTCTTTGCACTTAATTTATTCCATATAATAGAATGACGGTCAACTATCTAATTGTAATTTTACAAGTGGTTTAGAGGTTATGCCAATGAAGGTTGTTTTGTTCAAGAGTGGGTGTAAGTGTGTTGAAGACTGAGGTTAGCCTTCACCACAATACAACCAACCACCTTCATACAATTCCTACTTCATACAATACAACCAACCTGAACACATCTGCCTACTCCATCAAACTGTGCATTGCCATATCTCCAAACTTTTAACTTCCATAACCATAATATCACACAATATTTTGCAATCTTGCAAACACCTCCATATACATCACTGCCCTCTCTCTATATACACCACTGTGCACTGCCACCACCAACCACACAAAATTCCAAACCCGCCACTGACTACATATTACCATCTCCACCACCAACAAACTCATTCTACAACTGACTGCACATTCATCTTTGTCAACCTTCAGAGCAACTTCAACCAACAACAACACTTACATACTTCATATTTTAAACTGACTGAACAATTTTACAGTTTAAGCCTGATTGTGCTATTTCTCTGCTTCTATTGTAGAACTGCCCCACTCTTTTTAATTAGAATTCAAACACTTTCTCATTTTTGCATCTATTCTTCACTATTGACTATCAATAAATTTCAGTAAAAAAAACGCATTGTCATCAACCAGCTAATAAAACGTTTTTTTCCAACTTTAATGTATGTCCCTACTGAACATCACCCGTTCATTTTATATGTATCAACCCGCTAATAAAACGTTTTTATCCAAATTTTTATGTAAGACTGTCCCTACGTAAATTCTAAAATTTGTTATTGGGACTTAATTAAGCATGCTAGATGTATATTTTGAACAATGATCTATGATAACGAAAAAGCTTTATTGGGTGCAAACTGAGCTAATTCATCATCCAAATCTCTAACTATAATCTATCCTCCAGTGAAAATTGGCAATAGTTCAAAGCTGATATCATCATTAGTACAAAAACATTATATAAGTTGATGCTCCAACACTTGTAATTTCCATTATCTCGATGCCTACTTGACAAGCTATTTTGATTCCAGATATTAATTTCTTTTAAGCATTGCATTTACACATAGGTGATTAGTGATCATAATCACTAGTTCATGGGATGTAAAATCAAACTTCATTACTAAATCTTTTCTTAAATCCTTAATGAGGTACATATCTGCCTGTAACAATAAAGGAATGATGATTTTATAGTGCTGCACAACTGGTAAGAATGACAAAATACTATATCTGCACCTGTACATTTATATATCTATGTAGTGTACCTTTGAATACCAATTCAATGAATCTACAACAGTTGCACAGATTACTAACTACCAATGGAGAGTTTCTATCTGTATAGACATGGATATGGATCTATACTAATGGAGAGTTTCATTATACATATTCCTATTACATTTCAAATAAACCGAAAGTTCATGCAGTATAACAACTGCCCACATCTTACTTCTCAACTTGAGGCTCTATCCGGCAGTATAAACTGAAAGTTCATGCAGCTTTTAAGATGTTCAACTAGGTGGTTCTTTATTTGTTTTGCATGTAACAAAAGTCTATTTCATTATTGTTGATTTTACTCTAAAGAATATACATGTGTATGTCAATAATAAAACCCTGACCAAACACTCAAATTAATACAAACTTTAATGTCATTTGATATAATCCCAACGTGTCCAATTGTTTATTATTTATCTTATTTCTTCTCAACCGCTAATCTTCTGTACGTATTGAATGCAGGCACTTGCGTAGGAAGAGGAAGAAAAATAGAAGTTGGAATGTAGCGGTAAGGAGGAAGAAAACACATATGACCTTGACAACGATCTCATCTCTAAAGTTTTTGGGTCCGATAGAAAGAAAAACTATTGTCGTGCAATTAGCTCCACTTCCTCTGCAAAACAAGTAAAGTTGATGCAAGCTTCAAAAGCAATTGCCGATAAGAATAAAAAGGAAGATTTTCGTCAATGGTCATCGGAATTACAAAACCAAGTGGCAAATCAATTTGCAAATCAAGTGGCGAATCAAGTGTCAAGCCAAATCAATGAGGCTCTTAAATCATTTGCTTCATCTTTCTTAACTATGGTACCGAGGTTACAACATAATCTTAATGGTGGTAATATGACGCCTATTACTGAAACCGCTTCTAACTTGAATAAATCTCCTTCGAATATTTAAGTTTCTAGTATTCCGTCAAATGATGTTGGATCATCTATAAGAGGTAAACAATTTGTAATGCTACTATCACAGGATACGAAGAAGGATGTAGCAAAAGCTTATATTGGAACACAAACTATGTGTCATTTCAGAGAGATAGTTCCAAATATTAAGAAAGTTGTTTGGATAACAAAAATTTTAGAACCGGAAGCACCAATTTACGATGGTCTCAAAATGGGCACCACAAGCTTTGTGAATTTTCAGATGGGAGCTTTGTGATATGGCCTGTGTTCATCTTCGCAGTGCGTAAAATTCTATTGTACTTTGGATATGATATTGTGGTATTTTGAAATTTGGATATGATATTGTGGTATTTTGAAATTGGAAAGTTTATAGCTCATATTATAGTATTATCTAAATATGATATTGTTGCATTTGAGATATGGAAGCATTTTAGACTTCATATTGAATTGATATGATGAACTATATATGATATGGACATCATCATTTATGAGATATTATATTCATTTGTTTTAAGAATTAAATATTAATTGTTACTGAATAATCATTTTCCAACACTTATAAGGCGTTACCGTATATTTTTGTACCACACTTATAAGGCGTTACCGTATATTTCTGTACCAACACTTATAAGCATTATCGGATATTTCTGTACCAACACTTATAAGCGTTACTGGATATTTCTGTACTAACACTTATAAGCATTACCGAATATTTCTGTACCAACACTTATAAGCGTTACCGTATATTTCTGTACCAACACTTATAAGTGTTAGTAATACGTATGTTCGTAACACTTATAAGTGTTACAAATTAGGCCGCTTCATTCCTCACAGTCCATTAGTAACACTTAAAAAGTGTAACTGAAATTATTTGTAACACTTATAAATGTTAGGATTTGCCTGTTTTGGTGTAGTGAAAGGTTAATTACTTAATGTAATTAATTGGTGATTACTTAATGAAAGTAATTAAGGGATAATTAAATACTTAAAGATAATTACTTAATGAAAATAATTAAAGGATAATCAAATAATTAAAGGTTAATTATTTAAAATTTAATGATTAAAGGTTAATTAATTTATTAATTAAATGTTAATTAATTTATGATTAAAGGATAATTAACTAATGATTAAAATTTAATTAATCAAATGATTAAAAGATAATTACTTAATGTAAGTAATTAAAGGGTTAATTTGTTAATTAATTAAGGGTTAATTAATTAATGAGATTAATTAATAATTAAGAGTTAATGAGTTAATGTAATTAATTGAGGGTTAATTTATTAATGTAATTAACTTAAGGTTAATTAATTTATATGATTAATTGAGGAATAATTAATTAAGGTAAATAATTGAGGATAATTACTTAAGATGGATAATTAAGGTTGATTAATTAATTTATATAATAACCATTGGTTTGAAACTAATGTTAATTAAGCAAGGATAAGTAATTTATTCATAAGTAATTAATTTATTTGGTTTAAATTAATTATAAAATTTTTTAATTGATTAATCTTGCTTATGAATGATTGGATTATATTGAATGCCTTGAACTGTTTGTTATCTTCGATGTGCGATGATGAATTGCTTTAGATTCAGCTATAATAAATGTAAGTTATTTATCTATGATGAATTTACATATTTATCAGTGAATGGAAAATAAGCGTTATAGGATTATACTGCTTATTGATATTGTTGTGCTGGAATTTATGATGGTTGTGATATTTTATTGTTGGATGCAAAACCCCTAGACAACACAAACACACACACAAATATGGGTTTCATGGGAAATTGGTTAAGTCATAGGTATTTTGAATTTAATATTATTTTATTCAAAATGGTGAAAGATTTAAAATTTGAATTTTGAATCCAAAATGGTTTGGAAGTGCCATTGGGTTAAATATGAAAAAACTTTTGATAAGAAAGTTTTGAAATTAAGAAATTAATTTGTATATTTATTTTAAATAATTAATTAATTTTGAATATTTGAAATTTTGGAAACTATGGTTTAAAAAGGGTTATAATGGTTATATAATGTATTGATTTGAACCATTTTAAAGTATTTTAAATGAATTATCTTGGGAATTTAAATTTAATTCAAACAGAGCTTGCCGAGAGTACGGCAGTTTGCTAATTTTCCGATTTATACTTTAAAAGGCTATAACTTGAGCAAATTTAATAGGATTTTCCCGAAATGAAAAACCTTTGTTTTCAAATAATAATAGCTTTCATATAAAGGAAGAATTTCCAATTTTTGTTGAAAGGATTTTTGAGTTATGGGTAAATCAAATTTGAAATGGAAATCCTTTTAAAGCTATGAATGAATCTTTGTTAACGATTTGGTAAACCTTGTTTCAAATTGAAGAGGATCTTAAAGATGGATCTTTTGTTTAAAAGATTAAGAATGGAAATTTGTTTAAACCATTCAAAAGGAAAGGTTTTGGGAAATAAGGGCTAAAAGTTGTGACATAACTAAGATCTGACTGTATCCATATGTTTTTTAAAATAAGCGCTCATTATTCGGTTAAGCCGGGGAAGGACATTAAGTCATAAAACCCATTCTGAATAATGATACGACGAAATGGATAGAATTTGAATATGGTGATTGAAGATCGGGTATTTTCGAAAACGAAAGGATTACCTTTCGAATGTCTCTGCACCGAGTGGCTCCGGTATAGAGATTTAAATTACCCTATGTGATGGGGAGTCCGGACATGAATAGGGGATATCCAGATTTGCAAGGACTTCTTTCCTTAATTGGAGGAAGTGCCTTCGGTTCCATTCAGACCCAGGATGGACTTGTATGGATGTATGTCTGATGTTACACTTTTAGATATAAATCTGGTTTCTATCAAATACATTTCTGTTTACTGGGGGAGAATTTAATCTCTTAGCTTAACACCCTTCTTTGAGACGTACGAGCTCAGAGGTTATATAGTTGATGGTTACTAGTGATATACTCCCAATTTGGTAATGTGGCATGCTAAGTGTCGATCATTGGTGGATCGAAGCATGGCTTTTGTGAAAAGCGTAGCTTTGTGGGACGAGACTTCATCAAACCTCACACCTTGGAAATGGTCGAAACATGACGGATGCAGCAAGGTTATGGAGGTCATCCCCCTCAGGGTATGTGCATTTCCTTCTTGATAAAAAGTGGTATTCTGGTATGGAGCCCGGATATTTTACTTATGTGGTTGTTGGAATTTGTTGGAATGCCGGGATAAAGGTCGGTTACGATCGGAGGATAGCATACTCATGATAGTTAATTACGTAGTTACAGAGGTAACCCGGCCTTGAGTTGGCAAAGATCCAGTTAGGTTCTCAGGGCATCCCTCTAGAGGCGTACCCTTCTGATAAAGAAAGTTCCTTAGCCTTGTCCATTTGTTGGAAATCCAAATAATCAAATACGAGCCCTGTACGGTTTTTAGTTGTATAACTTTCCATTCTTAAATGGTAGCTAAAGTAGGCATAATATAATGGTACCTATGCTAGCTAAGATTAATATTATACTTTCGAAATGTTTTCCACGCTATGCACTAATAATAATATCAAAATGATTTTCACGTATCAAGCATGTTTGACTTCTATAAGGAGAAATCTTCCCCAAGTGTGCGATTGCATTGTGTGTGTGCCGAGAGGCCTTATGGTAGTTTCATTTTCCAAAATGCATAACGGATTTCTTTTTATTTCTTTGTGATTTCTTTTTGTACAAACAACTATTTTTGTTTGCTCACACCAGTCTTATGACTGACCTAGAGTTTATTGTTCCCTTTCTAAACTCTGGGTGCCTATAATTTTCCACACGGGCAGCCTAGAGTCAGGTTATCAGATAGTCAGCTAGTAGGTGTAGCTTTTGACAATCCTTGAAGTCTGTGGATTAGGGATCGCATTCTCTATATTGCATCATGATTGTGGTTTTGAGCTTTTGGTTTGGAGCTTTGGCAATGGTCTCTCTCTCTCCCTCTTGAAGATCATGAAGATGTTATCTTTCCACTGTTGTATATTGGCTCTGATATTGTATCATGTTGTATCCATATTGTGTATCAATAAAATTCTTTCTGTTTTTTTTTACCTAATGTGTTATAAGCTCCAACGAACCGGACTCAAGGTCTGAATCTCCAGCATTTCGAATACGGGTGATGTATTGGATGCCATTTTTGAAGATTGAAGTGCAGGACGTTACAAGTGGTATCAGAGCTAAAGGTTGAGTAAGAACTTTAGCTTCGAAGTATAACATCATTAGGTGACTCATTAGAGGTAGACTTACAAATTCCCTAGAAAGAGTATATTCCCTAAGATATCTTGTATTTATGCCTCAGTCAATTCTCTTACTATTCACTGATAGTGAGAATGAGTGCAAGAAGAGGACGAGGTAGGGGACAGGAGAGTACCACAACAAATGGTCGATACCCTATAACAACAAGGAACAAATTTTTCCATCAACTTTCTTTGATCATCATCCAATTTCAATTCTTTGATGGCTTCCTAGAAGCTCCAGGAAGAAACTTTGGCACGATGGGAGACCATTACTTTGGCCGTTGTCGATGGTTGCAAAGCCTAGAACGTCACATTTGTTAATTAATCAAAGAAATTTTTGAAGATAATCTTCGTATTCATGATAAAATTGTTAGAGTTCTATACGACATTGGAGCCATGCATAGTTTTATTTCCTAGCAAACCATAGAAATGTTAAATCTTGAACTCAAATTCGTTAACGAACCTATTTGTGTGACGAACCCGATAGAAGGCCCCGCGAATTTTTGTTTACGTTGAAGGAAAGATTCCTATTTCGTATTCTCATCATCAGTTTCCTATCGGCCTTTTCGTTTTTGACTTTAATGAATTTGAAATTTTGATTGAAATAAATTGGTTAACAAAATTTGAAGCTAAATTAATTGTGTCAATAAATCGATTTCGGTTAAAACCAAACTTTAGAATTTTGTTGAGATTTTTTTTGTGAGTGATCTTTAAGAATAAATTTCTTTTGCCCCGAATCGATGATCTGTTCAATCAATTGCATGGTGCTCGTTTCTTTTCTACGATGGATCTAGCCCAAGGATTCCATCAGTTGAGAATCGCTGAAAATTGTATCCATTTGTCTGTTTTTGGGGTCCAAATACATTCTACGAATGGTTAGTTATGCCCTTTGGACTAACCAATGCCCCTGGATATTTCATAGACCGGATAACCCGTGTATTTCATGAAGTATTGAATAAGTTCATTCTTATATTTACTAATGTTATTCTGATTTGGCAAGCCAAATATAGAATAGATATTTCGGCTTAATCTGGTAAACCATTCCTCTATCTTTCTATATGTTCATCTGTTCTTTATTTGTATCCCTGTCTAGCAAATTTCGAGGACGAAATTTTCTTAAGGGGGGAATCTGTAACGATCCCATTTTTAAGCCAAATTTAATTCAGTAATTAATTAAATTTTTGGATTAAATTGTGAACTAATTTGAATTTTTCCAAAAGTAAATAAGATTTGTGTCTGTTTATATATATATATATATATATGTATATATATATATATATATACATACATATATATATATATTGTAAATATAATATGAATTTGAAATTCAAAAATAAATTGAATTTAAAAACTCTTTATTTTAAAACTAACAATTTTTTTCTAATATTATATATATGTGTGTGTGTGTGTATTGATTTGGAAGTTATATTTTGAATTTAATGTAATAATTTTCAAAAGCTATTTGAAAGTTAAATTCTATATTTTAAAAACTAATATATAATAAATATATATATGTGTCCATTTATTAATGAATAATTAGTTTTAAAATCATTTTCTTAAAGTTATATAAATATAAAAAGGAAATGCATTAATTAAAAATAGAAAATATTAAAACATAAGGTGTATATATATAAAGAAAAATAATAAATATAATATAAAATCTTATAAAAAAATGTATTAAAAACATATAAATACATGTGTAACATTTATAATCTACATAATAACAAGTGTTAAGTGAATTTATCAAACAAAATACAAGTGTAAGTAGGTAATATGAAATTTAACAAGTGATAATAATTTTGCCACGCAAATGTAACAAGTGTCACATATTTTTAAAAAATTTCTTTTCATTTTAAATTTATTAATAAAAAGGAAATCAATTTAACAAATATCACTACCTTCTTTTCTCATTTTGTTCAAAACTAAATAAAATTCAAAATCAACAAAAAAACCTGTAAAAGCTTAAACCAGAAAAGAAAGAAATAAACCAGGAAAACAAACAATAATCTTTTACAGAAAAAAAAAAACTTAAAGCAAAGATCAAACATAAAGCAAGTAGATTCATCTCAGAATCCTTAAGCAGTTCAAAGATCAGGCAAAAATTCAAATTTAAACTCAAGAACAATTCAAAGTAGAGACCATCTCAAAAAGATCAACTAAGTTTCCAGTTTTTAAAACCAATAATCAAGCTTCAGATCAAAATAAATTTTACAATTTTCAAGCAATATCCAGGCTCTTTGTTCGAACCAAAATAGGTGAGTAAACTCTCTTTCAAAACTAAATCTGGGTATATACTTTGATGCATGTGATCATCTTTGCAATTATGTTATGAAGATTGTTCGTATGGCTGTAAAAAATGCATATATGTCTGTATATACACACACAAATGATTGTGTGCATGTCTGTGTTCCAAGCATCATGTCTCTGTTCATATTTTACAAGCTTATATTAAGATAAAAATTCAATTCCTCTTCTTCCAATCCCTTTTAAGTTTTGATCTCTGAATGAAATGTGTTACTATCAACCAGAATTCATTTTTAAAAATAATTTCAAGGGAATATATTAAGTAAATATTTTAAAAATAGGATATTACAGGGATGATAAATTTTAATCAGAAATTCGATTATCTGGATTTCACAATTTGATTATATAAGTGGAATCGTACTTGAAAAATATGACTTTTGATAACCATTTCATGATTTTTAAGGGTGGGAATGTGGAGATTTCTTGAGTTGAATAGTTTTGGGTATTCTATCAATTTCTAGTGATTGCAAGGTCGTGTGGCTTCGGGCTTGGTGCTGGAGGAAGCCTGGGTAGAGGAGATCGGAGGAAAAATATTTGGAGGGTTTTTAGATCGACGAGGTGGCTCGTCGACTTCGTTGTAGGGTTTTAAGCACGGATGGGTTAGACAAAGTTCTTGGACTCATCGCGACGTCGATGGTGCACCGGAGGTGACCGGTGGTGGGGGATCGAAGCGTGGTCGAGTGATGCATCTTTGGACGTGATCGCGTGTCTACGATGGCCAGAGTTGGGTGATTCGAGGCGATCTTGGTGACTGGGTTTTGTTACAAGTTGTGCAAGATGTACTCGATCTCAATTTCAGGCGATTTCGATGGTCTTGGGTGGTCGGATGTTCAGGAGAGATCATCGGTGACGTGTAGATGATTGTGGCGTTGGTCGGAGTCGATCGGAGCGTGGGTGCATGGTGCATATGTGTATATATCTGGGTTGAATTTTGGAAAAGACAATGTTGCTTCGAAGTCATTCTCTGGGAATTGGGTGGTTGGCTCGAGCAAGGGTTCGTGTGTGGGTTAACATCATTTACAGGTTTTAAGTTTTTAAAGTAAAACAAAAAAAGAGGGATTTCCTCGTGGAAGAACTCGAGAAAAATTGTATTGGGCTCGGATTAACATTCGGGTTGGTCTCAGGTATATGATGAAGCAGTTTTAGATTTTAAAATAAAAAAAGTTTTTCAAATTTAAATCAAATCAAGTTTAAACATTTTCTCTATTAATTCTTGTAAATCAATACACGTTTTATTTTAGTTTTGGAATTAGTAAAAGGTTTAAAATAAATTATTTTAAATTAATAAAATTTAAGGTATCTTATTATATAGCTGTTATTTTAAATTTATTCTTAGGTTATTTAAAAAAAATATAATTAAATAAGTTAATTAAAGAAGGTTAAATGACTTTAATTATTAAGTAACTTAAAAGTTTTAAGTTAATTCATATATTAAAAATGAATTTATTTCAAAGGTTTATTAAATAAGATTTTCAATGTTGATCAAGTAATTAATTAAGATAAATGGTTCATCTTTAATTAATTTAGGGTTTTGATTAATTAAAGGATCATTTATTAATTAATTATAGGGTAATTAATTAATATACTTAATCAAAGGATAATTAATTAATTAATTAAGGGTTAATTAATTAATGTAAGTAATTAAATGATAATTGCTTAATGTAATTAATTAAAAGATTATTTATTAATGTGAGAAATTAAAGGATAATTACTTAAAGGTTTATTACTTAATGTAATTAATTGGTGGTTACTTAATGAAAGTAATTAAGGGATAATTAAATACTTAAAAGATAGTTACTTAATGAAAGTAATTAAAGGATAATTAAATAATTAATGGTTAATTGTTTAATGATTAAAAGTTAATTAACTTATTAATTAAAAGTTAATTAATTAATGATTAAAGGATAATTAATTAATGATTAAAAGTTAATTAATCAAATGATTAAAAGATAATTACTTAATGCAAGTAATTAAAGGGTTAATTTGTTAATTAGTTAAGGGTTAATTAATTAATGAGATTAATTAATAATTAAGGGTTAATGAATTAATGTAACTAATTGAGGGTTAATTTATTAATGTAATTAACTTAAGGTTAATTAATTTATATGATTAATTGAGGACTAATTAATTAAGGTAAGTTAATTGAGGATAATTACTTAAGATGGATAATTAAGGTTGATTAATTAATTTCATTAATTAATTTGTATAATAACCAATGGTTTGAAACTTATGTTAATTAATAAGTAAGTAATTTATTCATAAGTAATTAATTTATTTGGTTTGAACTAATTATAAAATTATGTAATTGATTAATCTTGCTTATGGATGATTGGATTATATTGAATGCCTTGAATTGTTTGATATCTCTGATATGTGATGTTCTGTGATATGAATTGCTTTGAATTGAGCTGTGATAGATGTAAGTTATTTATCTGTGATGAATTTACATATTTATACGTGAATGGAAAATAAGCGTTATAGGATTATACCGCTTATTGATATTGTTGTGCTGGAATTTATGATGGTTGTAATATTTATTGTTGGATGCAAAACCCCTAGACAACACAAACACACACAAATATGGGTTTCATGGGAAATTGGTTAAGTCACGGGTATTTTGAATTTAATATTATTTTATTCAAAATGGTGAAAGATTTAAAAGTTGAATTTTGAATCCAAAATGGTTTGAAAGCGACATTGGGTTAAATATGAAAAAACTTTTGAAAAGAAAATTTTGAAATTAAGAAATTGTTTTGTTTATTTATTTTAAATAATTAATTAACTTTGAAAATTTGAAATTTTGTAAACTATGGTTTAAATAGGGTTATAAAGGTTATATAATGTATGGATTTTGAACCATTTTAAAGATTTTAAATGAATTATTTGGGGAATTTAAATTTAATTAAAATAGAGCTTACGGAGAGTACGGCAGTTCGTTGGTTTTCCGATTTATACGTTAAAAGGCTATAACTTCAGCAAATTTAATCAGATTTCTCGAAATGAAAAACCTTTGTTTTCAAATAATAATAGATTTCATATAAAGGAAGAATTTCCAGTTTCCGTTGAAAGGATTTTTGAGTTACGGATAGATCAAATTTGAAATGGAAATAGTTTTGAAAGCTATGAATGAATCTTTGTTAAAAATTTGGTAAAGCTTATTTCAAATTGAAGAGGATCTTAAAGATGGATCTTTTGTTTAAAATATTAAAAATGGAAATTTGTTTAAACCATTCAAAAGAAAGGTTTTGGGAAATAAGGGCTAAAAATTGTGACTTAACTAAGATCCAACTGTATCCATATGTTTTTTAAAATAAGCGCTTATTATTGGTTAAGCCGTGGGAGGACGCTAAAGCCATAAAACCCATTCCGAACAATGATCCGATGAAATGGATAGCATTTGAAGGCGGTGATTGAAGACCGGGTATTTTCGAAAATGAAAGAATTACCTATTGAATGTCTCTGCACTGAGTGGCCTCGGTATAGAGATTTAAATTACCCAATGTGATGGGTGTCCGGACGTGATTAGGGGATATCAGGATTTGCAAGGACTTCTTTCCTTAATTGGAGGAAGTGCCTTCGGTTCCATTCAAACCCAGGATGGACTTGTATGGATGTATGTCTGACGTTACACTTTGAGATATAAAGTTGGTTTCTATCAAATATATTTCTTTTTGGTGGAGGAGAATTTATTCTCTTAGCTTAACACCATTCTCTGAGACGTATGAGCTCAGAGGTTATGTAGTTGATGGTTGCTAGTGATATACTCCCAATTTGGTAATGTGGCATGCTAAGTGCTGATCATTGGTTGATCGAAGTATGGCTTTTGTGAAAAGCGTAGTTTTGTGGGATGAGACTTCATCAAACCTCATATCCCGGAAATGGTCGAAATAAGAAGGATGCAGCAAGATTATGGGGGTCATGCCCCTTAGGGTATGTGCATTTCCTTCTGGATAAAAAGTGGTATTCTGGTATGGAGCCCAGATATTTTACTTATGTGGTTGTTGGAATTTGTTGGAATCTCGGGTTAAAGGTCGGTTACAACCGGCGATGGCATACTTGTGACAGTTGGTTACCTAGTTACAGAGGTAAACCGGCCTTGTGTTGGCAGAGATCCGGTTAGGTTCTCGAGGCGTACCCTTTAGATAAAGGAAGTTCCTTAGCCGTGTCCATATGTTGGAAGTCCAAACAACCAAATACGAGCCATGTACGGTTTTTAGTTGTGTAACCTGCCATTCTTAAATGGTAGCTATAGTAGGCAAAATGTAATGGTACATATGCTTGCTAAGATTAATATTATACTTTCGAAATGTTTTCCACACTATGCACTAATAATAATATCAAAATGATTTTCATGTATTAAGCATGTTTGACTGTTATAGGAGAAATCTCCCCCAAGTGTGTGATTACATTGTCTGTGTGCCGGAAGGCCTTACGGTAGTTCCATTTTCAAAAAAGCATAAAGGATTTCTTTTTATTTCTTTGTGATTTTTTTTTTGTACAAACAACTGTTTTTGTTTGCTCACACCAGTCTCGTGACTGACCTGGAGTTTATTGTTCCCTTTTTAAACTCTGGGTGCCTATAATTTTCCACACGGGCAGCCTAGAGTCAGGTTCTCAGATAGTCAGCTATTAGGTGTAGCTTTTGGCAATCTTTGAAGTATGTGGATTGGGGATCGCATTCGCTATATTGTAGCATGATTGTGGTTTTGAGCTTTTGGTTTGGAGCTTTGGCAATGATATCTTTCTCTCTCTCTCTCTCTTGAAGATCATAAAGATGTTACCTTTCCGCTGTTGTATATTGGCTCTTATATTGTATCCATATTGTGTATCAATAAAATTCTTTATGTTTCCGCTGTTTGGTTTTCACCTAATGTGTTATAAGCTCCGGCGAATCGGACTTAACGTTTGAATCTCTGGCATTTTAAATAGGGGTGATGTATTGGATGCCGATTTTCGAAGGTTGAAGTGTGGGTCGTTACACTATTTATATGGTTCTTATTTATAATTATTAATTTGTAAACTATGACGTTCCTTTCATGTTTTAATTTATCAGAGCGATCCTTCCAATTAGGATTACCATTATAATTTTCCCTAAATCAATCAAAAGTTACATTTTTGCTTTGTTTGAAATTACAAGGGATTTTTTTTCTTTTATTAAAATAAATAGTGTAAACTATGAAAAAGAATATCCATATCTTACACATCTCTTTTCCGTTTGGCACATCCTTTGTAAATTCAAATGTTTCTCTTTTATGCAATAAGGAATTATATAATTTATGAAAATTATACGAGACATGCACTCAATAAATCAAAATATGAAAATTCACATTCCAAGGTCAACCTAACTCACAACCTAATTATAGATCTGGAATGCCTCCGCAACATTACCAACATTCTACAAATAAATGTTCGGGATTGATTTCAAATTTGCAGACCAGGTTATACATACTACTCCTATTTTATTCATATCCTTTTAACATGTCTTTCCTGGGTAGTGATCCTTATCCACTCCATAAAACATGAACTTAGAAATCGATACTACGCTAGTATGCGATATTTGAAATTCAAACTTACAAAAGAATTTCCATATCTTGAAAGAAACTATTAAGCATACTGTTCAAAAGAATTTCAAACTTCCAAAAAAAATTGTGGAATTGAATTCTCAGAAACATCTAAACATCATGTTTTATTTTATTCCATATATCTATTCCATTTTTATTCAACATTTGAACAGAATTGGACCCAGCTTTTCATTATTTTCGAAACATTTACTGCTTTATTGTTAACCCTAAATTGAAAGGTTCTAAAATCGTTTAGTAAAATAATTACTCTTCTCTAATACTTTTACTTCAGTGGCTTACTTCTTTAAACGTAGGATCTTCAACCAAAACATTCAAAAACTCAATTACTAAATCAAACCCTCAAAAATTGTAAAAGGATTGCTTAATCTCGAAAAGAAGCAAAGTAATTTTTCTTTTTCAAAAACTTTCTACGTCAAAGATTTATTCCTTTGAAAGTTAGTCTTTCCTGTCTCATTCTCATCACTTCTCTCCTACATTATCTTTAATTAGATTACTAACCATATTTTATAAGTTCCTAGCGCTATTCCTATTCAAATCTCCCACCATTGTCTTTGTTTATATTTCTCCTACTTAAATGGCTTCTTCATCATTTTTAATCAAGTTTCATTTCCATTTTAAAAACAAGAATTTCAAAGAACTTCAAAATTTATGAAATAGAAAATTTATCAAGTCCAACCTACGCTCTACTTTACATTTATCTCAAAAATAAAAATCGCTTTATCAAAAATTCTTTAAACTGGAAACTTTTTAACCTAACAAATTTTTAGACTAAGAGTTTCGAAAATGAAAAACTTTTTTTTACCAAAACCTTTTTAGTTGGAACTTTTGACTCCACAACTTTGTTTTTAAGTTACGATTTTCTAAATGTTCTTACCTTCCTATCAAAACAACAATTTCTCAATAAATCTTTTAGAAAATTTATTCAAAACATTTCAAGGAAATTTTCAAAGAATTTTTTTATCAGATCCTTTACATGGAGTTGGATTTAAAAAAACCTCTTCTAAAACAAAAAGTTCTTAATAATTGTTTTCTCTACTGCATTTTCTTCTTCTTTCATCCCATATTTCTAGATGTTTAAACCTATACTACCTCGTAGTACTTAATTATTTCCCAATATGCTTATTTACTATTTCTATAAATGTTGACTATCAATAATAAATGATTATTATTCTAACCAGACAATATCTAAAGACATTTGTTCATTCCAACCTTTCCTATTATATTTCCCTAATTTCCCTAACAATCTCTTTAATTAGTCCATTTTTGTAACGATCCGTATTTTTCGATAATCAAAAATATCAAATTAAATAAGATTTTAGAAAAATTAATATTATGAGAAATAAAATTTAATATTTATTAATGAGAAAAATAATTAGATAATAGTTTAATAATGTTGTATGGATGTTATTGAAAACTATTTTTAATATAATTTTAATTAATTGAAATAATTGTAAAGATAATTTAGTTGTAATTGTAAATATGGAATTAAATTGGTAAGTGATAGAATTTATAGATTTGAAATATTATAGTTAATGTGAGTTTAGATGATCAATATAGAATTTGAATGTAATAAAGTGTAAATTAATATTAATTATATTCGTATGATATTTTATGATTTAATAATAAAAGTGAGAATCAACATATAAGAATCTGATTGAAATTGAAATATAATTAACTGGGGTTTTATTACAGTTGTAATTGAACGTTAAAATTAATGTAATATTCAAATATCGGATTCAATATGGAAAACTGTATTGTAAAAGTTTATATATTCCTGGTTAATCAAGATTGATGAAAACTGTTAATTTTTAATATTAATTTAAAATTGCTTAAATCAATTTAATAATAATTTAATCAATTAACGTGAAACTTAGTCATTTTGGCCACTATCACGGATTTTGATGAAACCAGTTTTATTGGATCCATAACAGTGAACTATTGTATGAATTCAAGTTTCGCAGCGATCGGACTTTTCGTTTGATCGTACGGGCTCGAAACGCGTAGAAATCAATTAAATGAATTCAATTAAAATAATCTGATTTTAAAAGCTAACTTTGTATACAATGAAATTTAGGTTTGAAACTAGTTCCATTGAGATTAAAAATATCGAAATCAATAAAAATATCGAAAACATATATTTCGATATATAGGATGACCTACTTTCGTTTCAGAAACGAAACGGGCCTTTTGGGTCGTTGTTATTGTTTTGACCCAATTGGATATGTCCGTTCATTCTTATATATCCCTTTATATATAAATAGATTTTTATAACCCTAGTAGTCTCTATTTCTAATTCTTGTACATCAATTTTATCTACCAGTTCCTTCCCTCTTTCTCAATGGTAGAAACCTAATTCCTAAATCCAAATCCTAATTTCAAATTTTCAAATCAATTTCAAAAATTCAAATTCATCAAACTCTATTATATTATATATCGTTGGAAAGCTCTTGACAAGAGCAATCTAGATATGCTATTTGTTTTTGCGTTTGAGTCATGGTTTGGCTAAAAATTGGTGATTTATTCTCTACCGTTCATCCAAGGGTTTTAAATCCGACGGTGGATCGTCGATTTTACGATGATCGGGGGTGACCAATGGGTAGAGGACGTCTAGCAGCATGCATCCATGTGGTTTGGTAGTTGAGATAATCAGCGGAGTTAGCCAAAAAATTTCATATAGGAAGTGGAGGCGCTGGCCTTTGGGAGGCGGCGGAGAGGTCGACTGCCTGGGCGAGGGGCGGATTGGCAAGGCGGAGGTGATGGCGATGTCAGATCTTGGTCGCGATAATCATGGGGGCGGCGATCGTGGATGATGTTGGCGGCAGTTGGGTTCAAAGAGTCCATATATGTGGTTCTTGTTTTCATGCATATGTTTGCCGTTAGGGTTGCTGGGTGAGGCTAATTACAACTTTACCCTTTGACTATTTTAATTTAAAATTTAAATTTCAATTGTTCTCATTATCACATCTTTTCCATACATGCTCGGTTTTGGACATGGTTTTCTCCATTGCGATCATAACAAATTCTAGACATTATGGAATTGGTTTGGCAACATTCTGAGATCATTGATTTTTTAGGCTATTTGGACTTTAAATCGGCGACGAATCAAAAGTGAGTGTTTTAACTCACTCACTAATACTAAACCATCTTATGTCAGTTAAATTAAATTTATGATGTGATTAGAAATTTATGGATTGATGTTTGGTATTTTAAATTGTCATTTAAATTTGATTTTAATTTCTATTGAATTTAATTGCCATTTTAAATTAATTATGGAATTTAAATTGTTTATTAAATATCTGATTGATAACTAGTTAATGTTGTGATTTATTGGTTGATTTGAATGATGATTGCAACGGATGCTTAATTGTTGACATTTTGGACGATTTAATGTTATATTTATTTTATTTTTCGCTATCACGCTGCAAGTTCCCTTAGTTATTGTTAAGAAATCGCTATGGGTTGAGATGGTACATACCCGAATGGTTTTATAGATTAGGAAAAAATCGTTATGGATTGAAATGGTAAACTCAAGCGATTTTATGGATTTTAAATTTTTCTCGAGATTGCTAGTTGAAATGCTATATAGCTGTAAATTTAAATTTATTGCGGGTTGAAATGATACACATCCTTATCACCTGACCATAGAGTAGAAAATTATACACGGACATCGGTTTTGGTTAAATTAAATGATTTTAAGTCCTTAATTCTTGAATCTAGTATAATGATATTATGAAATAAAATTAGAATTATATGAACCGAATTATTTTCAAAATCCAAGCTTCTAAAATGTTGAAATTAAAATTGGTTTAAATGAATTATTTAAAGAATTTAAATTGTAATCTTAAAGTTGGATTTTTAAATATAAATTAAATTTATCAAAATTGAGTTATTGAAATGTTTGACTATTTAAACTTTGAAACCTACTGAATTTGAAGTGGTGTAAATTTGTAGTTCAAACATGAATTTGAAATTGATATAAATTGAAATGGTTTTTAATGAGAATTTGAATTGAAACCTTTAGCCTTTTGATTGAAATTGTTGAACTAAGATTGATTTAAATTGAATTGATTTGTGAAATTGGAAGAAACAATTCTAATTTGAAACTATTTTCGATATAAACTCTTTTAATATACAAACTCCTTTAAACACAAATTATTTTTCTCATATAAACCATTGTAATACATAAACTATTTTAATTTATAACCTATTTTAATATATAAACTATTTTTTATACATAAACTATTTTAGTCTATAACCTATTTTAATATATAAACTATTTTTAATATATAAACTATTTTAATCTATAACCTGTTTTAATATGTAAACTATTTTTAATATATAAACTATTTTGATCTATAACCAATTTTTAATATATAAACTATTTTAATCTATAGCCTATTTTAATATATAAACTATTTTTAATATAAAACCTATTGTAATCTATAACCTATTTTTAATATATAAACTATTTTAATATACATATTTTAATATCTACACGATTTTGAATTTATAATTCCAATATATATACTACTTTATATGTTCAAACTGTTTAAAATTGGAACTGTTATGATTTAGATTTAATTGATTTAAATGCGAATATTTTGATATGATGGTTTAACCTATTTTGTGGTTATGATTTTGAAGTGAATATGATTTCGAAAATGAATATGATTTCGAAGTGAATATGATTTTGAAAGTGATATGATTTCGAAGTGAATATGATATTTTGATATCAATTATGAATCGGTTTTGGAAATGTAAAAGAACCAACCAGTGTGAAATAAGCGTTTGGTTGTAAAAGAGAGCGGGATCGGATATTGTCATGCTCTCTGCAAATATTGAAAACCACTTTAACAACTATGCACGTGGTGGAGAATCCAGAACGAAGTAGGATGGTTTGGCAAACGCTACTATATGAGGTATGAACGTAACCCTGACCCCCTCGGGTCAGCTTGATATGACTAAAATAGGAGCTATACCTAGCCATGTGAGGTCGTTCTTCCGATCGGACATGCTTCTTCGATACCAAATTTGTTAATTTGTGATTATTTTGGTGGCCATCTTTGATATGATTATAGAAGTGTGTTCTGAGGTGGGCGGTAGTAGTTGCTGTGCATTACCACCAGCCCGGTTCTGCAAAACGATAGTATCCTACCCTGAGCATTGTCTCTTGTACCTTGTCATATGCCTTATCAAGCCCAAAACGACTTTAGTTTATATCATACCTATGAAGTGCTCCCTAAGTATCCCATCGGTTTGGTGGAGCTTACAGTATTTGTATAGACTATGATATTTATATAAAAATGTATTAATAGGGATATGAGTAACGTCCAAGCGCATCTTAATACTTAACTTTACTGTAGACATATTATAATAGCATGTTGCATTACATAGTAAATAGTTTAACTGATCCTTAGGAGATGGAAATCCTGAACATCCCTTAAGTTATTGCACACTCGTTATACACTGGATAGGAGATGCAAAATCATGTAAACATCTCTGAAGCCATTACACTTATTTATTTACTGTTATTCTAAATCACATAAGATCTTTTAGTTCTGACTCGAGTGTTTTGTCTTTTCATTATGCTCGGGTCAGTCTAAGCATTTCAATGTTGAAGACTTTATTTCTGAAGGACGAAGATAGAGATTTGTATACTATTTATTATAGTTATTCCACTGCATCATGTTGTTAAGCCGCATTATTTATGTATTCCTGCTGTATGTATAACTCTGACCAGTAGTATAAAAGTGTAATCAAATGTTATTGGTAAACAGCTTTATGAACTGTTTATTTGATTATTATATTTCTTATTCCGCTATGAGATTCTGTGTTTTGTTTTTCCTTCTTTTCTCTTATTTTCTTATTTACCCCATTAACCATCCTCCTTTTTGAATGGTTTGATTTGACATGTGTGGTTTATTGTCGATTTAAACCGTCCAAAAAGGTGGATCGTTACATTTGGTATCGAAGCCAGGTTAAGCGATAACGTTAGCTTTATGGGTTTTGACTCATTAGAGATAGGGTAGTAATACCCAAGAATGAGTCTGTCTGAGTGTGTATATATATGAGAGAGCATACTTGTTAGTGTTATAAAATGTTTTATATTTGTTAATTTGTTCTGTTTAGTATTTATAAATATTGGTCGGTACATAGGACACTATGGCATCGATAAGGATTTCTAAACACTTAACAGGATAGACCGATACAATATTGTTTTGAAATTTGGGTAAATGAAATAATTTTATCTAATATTATATTTTGTATATAAAAGAATAATTTTTATAATGGATATAGTTGTATGTGATATGCTTGTTTGCTAGGAAATGAAATTTTATAAATATTGATTGCAAAATAGGACCTATGAATAAAATGAATTTAATTGAAAATTTGAGAACTTAAGTTCCAGGGCTTTGAAATTGGTTTTTCAAAGATTTTGGAATATAATATTAGTATTATTTAGAAGTACTTTCAGATATAAATATTTTTAATGTGATTTTAAAGAAATGTTTTAAAGGAATTTTAAAAGGAAATAAGTTCTATACTCTCCTCTTTTGTCGCTGGAAAATAATTCGATGATGACGGCCGCATCATCGACATTCATTTTCGAGTTTCAAAGTGGGAAGACCATTGTAGTAGCATTACTACACATTTGTTTTGATAAATAAATCTTAATTTTAAATTTATAAATATGATTTGGATATATAAAAGATATAAGTGTGTGTGTGCGTAATTTTAAAATAACTTGAAATGGAACCAGGTATTTAGTTGTTAGATTTCTACAAATTAAGGATTTCAATTATTGTAATGAAATTAAATCTCAACTATTTTAATAATTGAAAACTTCTAAAATGAAAATAAGAAATTAGAAGCTAAGTGATTAATGAAATATAATAAATTGGAGATTTATATCTTGTAAATTAAAGGATTATGAAAATTAGAAGATGTAAATTATTGAATACATTTACTAACTAAAATGAATTAGATATATTTGCATAATATTCAATTTGCATTCTTAAAAACATGGATATAACTTACCAGAAATGTTTAAAAGTTGAAATGTTAATATGAATATGTAATCGAATATTATACAGGTTAAAACTTAGGTAATGAAAATGTTCAAAAATGATTTCATGTCAATATATAAATTAAGAACTAAGATGTGACAAGACACGACATAAACTTAAGAATGGTTGAAATGCTTATAATTAAATTGAATAGTAAAAGGGAACACCATTTAAGTAAATGATTATAAACTTAGGTTTATGTTTTGAAGTGATTATAATTAGATTGAATGGTAAAAAGTGAATACTGTCTATGAAAATGATTATAAACTCTAAGTAATGCTAAAATGAGTCACTAATAAGTTTATCATTAAAGAATACTATATGTGAAGGAATAAATGCAAACTTAAAGGTAAATAAACTTAAGTATGAATTGATTTACTAGAAAATATATATATTAAATTGAAATCAAGTTATAAGTAAATAATAACTATGAATTAAACTGCAAATAAACTTATATAATATTTTAAGATTATTATAGATGTTCTAAGTAATTGAATGGAAAATAACACATGTAAGTAAATGAATGCAGATTAATAGAAAAATTACATTATATGAATAAATGTAAATAAATAAAAGAGTAAAAAGGAAACCAATAGAACAAACTTAAATAACATTTAAATTCTGTATTTTTTGGCTAATGAGATGTTTAGAAAAGGATACTTCAAATCATTTAAGGTTGTATGAATAAGCTATTAAATAATTATCTAAGCATGTTGAGCGTAGAGTACGCTTAGTAGTTTATTTATCGTCCTTATATGATGAAAGGTGTTTGAAACTGAACAAACTATTAGTTTTGATTGCTATGAATGTGTAATAGATACTTTGATTGCATATGATGTTTGTTCTGATTTGCCTGCATATGTTTTGTGCTGATTTGCTTTTGTTACTAATTGAAACAACTAAATATTTCTCTTTTACATATTCTCACTGTTTTGGATTATATAAGTGAAATACAAATTTATGGAAGCAATAGCTACTGCTTTTGGTCCCATAAATAAAGTTTGTTTGCCCGACAAATAGGTACATCTTCGGATTATGATTTTATAGCGATATTTTATTATTTTTCCCATGGTTTGAGATATTTTATTATTGAAATATATATATATATATATATATATAAATTATGACCTATTCGTACAAAGGAGACACTGTTGAAATTTTTCAAAAATTTAGGACTTAGAAATTTTTTGTGAAAGTGAAAATATTTTCAAACTTTTATTAAACTTGAACATGAAGATTTAATTGTTTATAAGTTGATATATTTTATTTAAAATACTTAATTATGTAAATTTAAAGTACTTATAAATTGAATATTTTGAATAAAATATATTAAGTTCTTATTTTTTTTCGAGGACGAAAAGTTTTGAGTGGAGGAGAGTGTAACGACCCTTTTTTCGATAATTAAAATATCAAAATAAATAAGATTTTGGAAAATTAATATTATAAGAAATAAAATTTATGATTTATTAATGAGAAAAATAATTAGGTAATAGTTTACTAATGTTGTTTGGATGTTGTTAAAACCTATTTTTAATATAATTTCAATCAATTGAAATAATTGTAAAGCTAATTTGGTTGTAATTGTAGATATGGAATTAAATTGGTAATTAATGGAAATTATGGAATTGAAATATTATAATTAATATGAGTTAGATGATAAATGTATAATTTGTATGTAATAAAGTGCAAATTAATGTTAATTATGTTCATACGATATTTTATGATTATAAAAGTGAGAATCAAAATGTAAGACTTTGATTGAAATTAAAATATAATTAACCGGGGTTTTATTATAGTGGTAATTGAACATTAAAATTAATGTAATATTTAAATATTGGATTTAATATGGAAGACTGTACTGTAAAAGTTTATAAATTCGTGGTTAATCAAGAATGATGAAAACAGTTAACTTTTAATTTAAATTTAAAAGTGAATAAATCCATTTAATAATAATTTAATTAATTAAGGTGAAAATTAGCCATTTTGGCAACTTTCTCGAATTTTGATGAAATCAGTATCATCGGATCCATAACAGTGAATTATGGTAGGATTTCAAGTTTCGTAGCGATCATACTTGTCTTTTGATCTTGCGGGCTCGAAACGCGTAGAAATCAATTAAATGAATTAAATAAAAATAATTTGTTTTTAAAAGCTAACTTCTTATACAATGAAAATTAGGTTTGAAACTAGTTCCATTGAGATTAAAAATATCGAAAACATTTATTTCGATATATGGGATGACCTGCTTTCGTTTCAGAAACGAAACGGGATTTTTGGGTCATTGTTATTGTTTCTACCCAATTCGGTATGTCCGTTCATTCTTATCTATCCTTCTATATATAAATAGATTATTGTAACCCAAGTAGTCTCTATTTTCTGATTCTTTTACGTATAATTCTATCTGCCTGTCTCTTCCCTTTTTCTCAATAGCAAAAACTTAATTCCTAAATCCAAACCGTAATTTCAAATTTTCAAATCAATTTCAAAAATTCAAATTCATCAAACACTATCATATTATATATCGTTGGAAAGCACTCGACAAGCACAATCTAGATCTGTTGTTTTTTTTTGCATTTGACTCACAGGTTGGCCAGAAATTGACAGTTTACACTCGGCCATTCATCCTAGGTTTTCTATCCAACGGTGGATCATCGATTTTCTGACGATCGAAGGGTGACCAGAGGGTAGAGGACATCGAGCAGCGCACATCCATGTGGTTTGGTGGTAGAGATAATCAAAGGAGTTGGCAAGAAAATTGCATATAGAAAGCATCGGCACTGGACTTTAGGAGGCGGCTGAGAGGTCGACTACCTGGGCGAAGGGGCGGATTGGCAAGGCGGAGGTGATGGCGATGTCAAATATGACGACCCAAACTTTCAACCTTCAAAAATCGGCATCCAATACATCACCCATATTCGAATGCTAGAGATTTAAACGTTGGAGTCTGGATCGTTGGAGTCATAACACAATATATAATAACAACCCAATGGGAACAAAATAATTTTCATTTATTCACTTCATGGATTACAACATTCTTACAACAAGTGTCCATCATCATCAGAGTCCTATATATTACATGATAGCGGAATACAACATAACGGCGGAAAAATAACATCAACATGGTCTTCCAAGAGAGTCCAACATACTGCATTTTCATTTCTAAAGCTCCAAAGTCCAAACCAAAAAGCTCAAAACCAAAAGCTTCAAAGACTTCCAAATCCACATCTACCTCCCAACTTAGCTCCAGAACCTACTGATAACCTGACTCTAGGCGACCCGTGTGGAAAATTAGGGGCACCTAGAGTTTAGCAAAGGGAACAATAAAATCTGAGTCAGTCATAGGACTGGTGTGAGAACTTAAAACAGTTATTTGTGCCAAAAATCCATTTATTCTTTAGGAAAATGAAACTACCATAAGGTCTCCCGGCACACACTCAAATGCAATCGCACACATGGGGAAGGTTTCTCCATATAGTAATCAAACATGCTTGGTATGCAAAAATCCTTTTGATACTATTTTTAGTGCCTAGTGTGGAAAACCATTTTCAAGTATAATATTAATCTTTGCCAACATACGTACCATTATAGTATGCCTACTATAGCTACCATGTTAAAAGGTAGGTTCTACAACTGAAATCGTAAAGGGCTCATATTGTTTGTTTGGATTTCCAACAAATGGCCAAGGCTAAGGAACTTCCTTTATCTGAATGGGTACACCTATGGAGGGACGTCTCGAGAACCTAACCGGATCTTTACCAACACAAGGCTGGGCTACCTCTATAACGAGGTAACTAACTGTCATGAGTATGTCATCCTCCAGTCGTAAACGACCTTTACCGAGGCGCCTCAAATTACAATAACCACACAAGTAAAATATCTGGGCTCCATACCACAATACCACTTTTTATCCAGAAGGAAATATACATACCCTTAGGGTCGCGAACCCCATAACCTCGCTGCATCCTTCCTGTTTTCGACCATTTTCCGGGGTGTGAGGTTCGATGAAGTCTCGTCCCACAAGGCTACGCTTTACGCAAACATGCTTTGATCAACTAATGCTCAACACTTAGCATGCCACATTACCAAATTGGGAATATATCACTAATAACTACCAAGTACATAACCTCCGAGCTTGTACTTTTCAGAGAAGGGTGTTAAGCTAAGAGAATAAATTCTCCGCCACCAAACAAAAATGTATTTGATAGAAACCGGCTTTATATCCCAAAGTGTAATGTCAGACATACATCCATACAAGTCCATCCTGGGTCTGAGTGGAACCGAAGGCACTTCATCCAATTAAGGAAAGAAGTCCATGCAAATCCGGATACCCCTAATCTCGTCCGGACTCCTCATCACATATGGTGATCTTTAGATCGGAGCACCTCGGTGCAAAGACAATAACAGGCAATTCTTTCGTTTTCGAAAATACCCGGTCTTCAAACACCGTCTTCAAATGCAACTCCATTCTGTCGTATCATTATTCGGAATGGGTTTTCAACTTAATGCCCTTCCACGGCCTTTCCGAATAATGAGCGCTTATTTAAAACATATGGATACATTTGAATCTTAGTTAAGTCACAACTTTTTACCCTTATTTCCCAAAATCTTTCCTTTTGAATGGTATAAACAAATTTCCATTTTTAATCTTTTAAACAAAAGATCCACCTTTTATAATACAATGTAGAACATTATATTCACACAGCAATTTATCACAGATAAATAACTTACATTTATCACAGCTCAATCCAAAGCAATTCATATCACAGAATATTATAGATTAATATACTAGAGATATTAATCAATCCACGCATTCAATATAATTAATCATCCATAAGCAAGATTAGTCAATCACATAATTTTAAAATTAATTTAATTTAAACTAAATAAATTAATTATTCATGAATTAATTACTTAACCCTGTTTAATTAACATTAATTGATTACAAACCAATTGTTATTATTTTAATTAATAAATGAAATTAATTAATCATCCTTAATTACTTACATTAATTAATTATCCTATAATTACAAATTAATTATCCTTTAATTATTAATTAATCACCCTTTAATCATTAATTAATTAACCTTTAATTATTAATTAATTAACCTCAAATTATTAATTAATTAACCTTTAATTATTAATTAATTAACCTCTAATTATGAATTAATTAACCTTTAATTATTAATTAATTAACCTCTATTTATTAATTAACCTTTAATTATTAATTAATTAACATTTAATTATTAATTAATTAACCTTTAATTATTAATCAAATAATTAATTATTCTTTAATTACTTTCATTAATTAATTAATCTTTAATTACCGAAGACCTTAATTAATTAAAAGATAAACCATTTATCTTAATTAATTACTTAATTATCATTTAAACCTTATTTAATAAACCTTTGAAATAAATTTTATTATTAACATATGAATTAACTTAAGACCTTTAAGTTAATTAATGATTAAAACATTTACCCTTCTTTAATTAACTACTCAATTATACTATTTAGTTTTTTTAAATAAACTTTAAGAATTAATTTAAAATAAAGGATATGTGTTAAAAAACTTTAAACTTAATTAATTTAAAATAATTTATTTATAATCTTTAGTTAATCCCAAACTTAAATAAAACAATTATTATTTAAAAAGAAGTGGGTTAAGAAAATTGTTTAAGTAAAACTTGATTTGTTTAAAAAAATTAAACTGTTATTATACTAAAACACACAAACCCGAGTCAATCCGTGAACCAACCCGAGCCAAAACGCGAGAAATCCTCTTCTTTTTTTTAAACTTTGTTCTGTTTTAAATTTTAAAACCCTGTAACATGTTAAACTCTCGCGTACCCACCCGATACAACACTCGAGCCAAAACTTCACTTTCCTTAGTTCAAACCCGAGGCCATCACCATCTTCTCAAACCTACAGCATCACCTTAAACACTCTGATATGCTTGACACCTATACATGTGCATGGGAGAACGCGACGGCTTCGACCGTCGACGTTATCGCGGCATGACAACTTCGACCACCACTCTTGATTCCGATCACCCAAAACCTCGCATCGATGACGAACTCAAAATCGAGCAATAACGAACCCACTGGAACAAAACTCATCATCCAGGAACCTCCTCGAGTAGCCACCTTCGTTTAATGGAAAGCTCAACACTCTAACCAAAGCCTCGACGTAGACCCACGCACCGATTCCCCTACCTCCGGTCAAGACCGAGGCATCAACAACGTCGCATTAGCCTGGAATTCGACATCGACCAAAACAGGTCCTTAAACCCTACTATGCCGCCGATAGGCCACCATGGTGAACAATAAATTCACCGACCATTTTTGCCAAGGCCCTCGACCCACAAGAAAGCTTTAGCAACGACCACGAGACCCAAACATCCTCCGATCACCATAAAATGCCAAAAACTCAATCCACGTTCATCCCGAGATTCCTCACTCAAAAGAAAGTTAAAAATCTTGATTCCACTTTTAAAAATCATAATTTTTGAAAACGAATAAGATGATATAGGTGAATCAAGAAATCATGACACTCGAATTTTCAACATGTTTGGATTTTACTGTATTTTCTAATTTTCTAGAAAATACTCAAACTAATAATACTTAGATGTGACGAACCGGAATTTCTAACAATTTAAATTTGAGTAGTTAATTGATTTAAAATATTTAAAAGTTAATTTTAACTTAAATTCCAGGTATCAGTATTTATTTGATAATTAAATCATTGAATTATATAGTTTAAATATTGAATTTAATAATTAAAATTGGGTAAATTGTTGAATCTGAAATTTCTAAGCCTATTTAAATAATTTGAAGGCTTATAAAATTTATAATAATGATACTGAAGGTAATAGGATAATAGAAATTTAATTTAAAGGTAGTTTGTTCAATTTTAATAATATATCGTTTAAATTAGAATTTAAAAATAGTCTTCCGAGGCACAGTCTCAGAATTCGACGAAACCAGTTCCTTTGGATCCGTAATAGTTGATTATTATCGGATTTCAATTTTCATAGCAATCGGAGTTGTTGTTTGACCCTGGCAGCTCAAAACGCTTAGAACTATTTAATCGATTTAATTTTAAATTGATTGTTTATTTTCGTAACTCGCGAATATGATCAAATTAGCTTTCGAAACACGTTCCATTGTGTTCAAAATGCGGGTAAAACCTTGTAAACGCCCGACGGCATGTCCGATTCGGAGTTCGAGATTTCCCTATACATTTTACGAGATATTTTGAATAAAAAAAAAAATTAGTCAAGCCCTATTACATCTTTCAGCCAACCTAACCTCTCACCTTAGCTACCCTATACTCTAATACGAGCCGCTTTCTTCGACTTTAACTCGTTGTCTTCCCCAGGAAGCCTTATGGCCGATACTTCTATATTTACCCCTCTTCCTTTTCAGTTCTTTAAAAAAAATCAATTGAAGCCGAGAAAAAAAAATTGAAAATGGTCGAAGCCTATTCAGATCAAAACCCCTCTTCCATTCAATCCAATTCACAAATTCAATTTTGAAATAAAGTCGACCGCTGCTTCCCATAAACCATGGTCGTAATTCGAAATCGCGATGGCATGGGGCTCGAATCGAGCAGGGTCGCGGCGAGCTTCACGAATGGTGAAGTGAGCCGTATTCGAATCAACGAGGCTGGGGAGGGGGCGCATCGCATCTGGTGGTTTCGCGATCTAGTTCGAGTGGCAGTGTGCTTGAGCACAGCATCGAGCAAATTGGACCTCGCTGGCAGCAGTTAGGGCTCGCGGTGGCTTTCTCAGTTGGTCATTTGGGTGGTTCGTCGGCGCTCGCGTAATATTGGAGTAGGCGATCGAGCGGTGTGATGTCGCGAGTTGAGGGTTTGGTGCAGAGGCGAAAGCTCGCTGGGTCTATGATATCGACAGTGAAGGCTAATGCGTCGCGATGAGAGAAGGTGCTTGGGTTCATCTTAGTGACAGTCAACCTGAAGAAGAAGAGGCGTTGTAGCTTGTTGGGGTGCGGGTTCGTCGCTCTGGCCTTGGGGGTTTTGGTGAAATTTTTTTTATCCATGGTTATCATTTGCAAATTATAAAAAAAATGAATGAGCCTGAGAAAAAAATTATTATCATTTGAATAATTTTTATTCTTGTTAATTAGTGGTTAAGAGTAAAAAAAATTAAATGATTTATAATTAAATAACGATTTGATATGTGGTAATTAGGTGAATGATTATTTGTATTAAGTCAATAAATTGGTTAATTAAATTCATTCATGGGTAATTAATTTGAACTAAGTGATTGGTGGATAAACTTGTATTAAGGGTGAAATCGCTAATTTATATAAATTAGAAATTTCTTATACAAGGTTTAGATCAAATGAAATCAGTGCGGTAGGGTTCGGAGTTGTAGAAGGTGGGTAAGGAATTCAATCGGAACGATTAGAAAATCAAAGGAAAATCTCTCTGTTGGATTTTTATATTTAAATTTAAAAGGTTAAATTTAAATAAATGGATTGAATGATGGAATTGATTTGATGTGCACTGATGATCTGACGACTTTGGTTTTGGGTTGGTACTCGAGTTAATTGCTGCTTGACTTGGAGTACTCGAGTTTAAAATTGTTTTAAAACATAAGTCATTAATAAGAAAATTTATTAATTCAGTTAATTAATGATTTGGGATGATTAATTTAGAATAATCAATGGATGGATTGATAGGTAATCATCTAATGTAATTAACAAAATATAATTACTTTGTGAAATTAATTAAGAGATTAATTAAGATAGTTAATTAAGGAGTAATTAATTTATTTAATGAAATAAATAAAAAGGGTAGATAATTATAAGTTGAGATAAATCAAGAGGGATTAATATTTGTGGTTTAATTAATGATTAATTATTTAATGCAATTAATTTAGATTAGGATAAATTGAAATATAAGTGTAAATCATTAATTTATATAGTTGAAGATTTAATTAAAGATTGATAAATTAAGATGAATTAATCATAAGTGACTTATGAGAAATTAATTAATATAGGTAATTAAGAATTAGTGTAGTTGATTTTAGTTAATTAATTTGTGAAGTAATTAAAGATTACTTATTGATTTGGTTAAGAATAATTAATATCGTGAAATTAATTAAAGATAATTACTTAAACAAAATTGGAAGATAATTAATCCATGGTGATTAATTAAGATGAATAAGGAAGGGTTGATTGATGAATTGATTTGGAATTAATTAACGAAGGAATCTAAGTGATTGAGGTTTGAATTTCAATTAGAATAAATTGGATTGATTTGTGTGTGATTAAGCTTTGTTTATGGATGATTTAATGTTATTGGATGCTTTGAATGAGTTGATATCTCTGATATGAGATGTTGTGTATTTCATTTGTATAACTTGGGTTAGGATGACATGTGACTCGAAGAGGCCGGGATCGGGTATTGGGAAATACCCGAAACCACTACGAATTCTTATAAATTGATATGTGAGATTAATAAGTTAGAGTGAAATGTTTAAGTGAATCGGACTGTTTGATCAAAATTTTGGCACTTAGGTAACTTATGTGTGAAATAAGTTATGACTATAACATATTGTAGACTTGTAAAATTGGTTTGAGTTACCCCAGGTTCTATATAAGTTGTATGCTTTGTATTCCATGTTGGATGGATTTACTCACGCTGGTTTCCAGCCTGACCCGGGTGTTACTTTGGTGTAATGCTCAGGTCAGACCGAGTATTACAGATTTCCAGGTTAGGACGTTCTAGAGCTCTGGAGGCGAGCTGGATGGCAATATCGTATAGAGTATTTCCGCTGTATTTATATTACTGTTAATCTGAGATATGATAATTGTATATATTCAGTGACTGAATGTATGTGAAACTCTGTTGTATTAGATTGTAATCGACAGATATAGTATTCTTTTGTAAACTATTATTATTTATTATTATATTTTGTCCGCTGCGAAGGTGAGATGTTAATGTTTATGTTCTTCTTCTTCTTCTATCTCTTTCTTATTTTTATAACTATCTGGAATTTTCGGGTTAGAAAATTTCGGGTCGTTACATTTGGTATCAGAGCTGAAAGGTTAAGCGAGAACCTTGGCTCTGGTGGGGATTACTCATTTAATAGAGTCTGTAGTACTCTAGAATGAGTTGAGTATATATATATGAGAGCGTACTTGTTATTTTCTTATAAAAAGATTTAAAATGATTTTATATAAAATATATATTTTGATATATAAAGTAATATTTTCTTCTAATAAATATTTAGGTGATTGGTTGTAAATTATTGAAATTAAAATTAAGAAGTAAAATAATACAACCAAACTGAAGTCTTGAATTGGAATTAAATTAGGAAGAAATAGAAATACGACCAAATTAAAATTTAATGCATTGAAAATGAAATTCTAAATCTAGTCCCAGAATTTGGAAATTTTATTTCAACATAATGAAAAATAATAAATAAGTATTATTTGGGTAACGGGGACTTGTTGTAAAAAATGGTTTGTTGAAATTTGATTTGAATTTAAAACCAAGGGTGGTTTAAAATTTTAAAACATGGCTGGGAGGACCAAGAAATGAATATGTATATATGTATGGATATACGTGATATCAAAGATAATTTGAAATAAACTCTAAGAGGTTGAGTTTTTATTTTCCTTGAAGTGTGAAGTAAAAACCCAAAGTTATATAAGTTTTGAACTTATAAGAGGGAAAGAATTTTGAAGTTTGAAGCAGGAATTCAAATTAAGTAAGGTTAATTGGATTAAGTAAAATTGGAATTTAACTTGGAAAGTTAAACAGTTGATTTGAATTGGGAATTTGTGTGATCTCAAAACGCGTTTGAGATTTAAAATTGAAAATGGATGGACGTTAAAAATAAATTGGATGATATCATCCTTTTGTTAATAAAAATCTTTAAATTGAGAATGGTATTGAATAAATAAAATAAATTTAAATAATTAAATTATAAAATAAATTTGTTTAAGAACTAGCTTCAAACTGGAAGATATTGAAAATAAAATTTGTATTGAATTCTTATTTGAACCTTGAAATACATAAGTTAAGATAATTTAAAATGGAATTTCGAGAATTGAACTCATAAATTAAATTGATTAAAAACTTCGAATAAAAGTTAATTTGGTTTAGAAAGGTAAACCAACCTTTGAGAGTTTAACTCGAATTTATATAATTCGAGGCAGTTTTAAATTCAAGATCGAAATTGAATTTGGTTTGAATTAAGTGGATTGGTGATTGAAGATGTATAAGTTTAAAAATTTTAATGGGAAATTAAATTGGATTATATTGAAATGATTTGAATTTGAAATGGGTTCAATTGATAATAATTCACATTGATGGGAATAATTTGAAATTATAATATAAGTTGAACATGATTAAAATTAAATGGAATTTGATTTAAATTGGGAAGGGAATCAAGATTGATTCAACTTGAATTGGGTTTAAATAAATTTTTAATAGAAATTGAAGTTATTCAAGTTAGAATTGAGTCAATTAAATGGAAATTAGTTGGGAAAGTGAACAGTTTGACTCTTGACTATTTTCAATATAAATTATTTTAATATGAACTTATTTTTCCAAGCTATTAAACATATATACCCTTTCTTTTAAAAGCTAAATTATTTTTGGAACTATTAACCGTTTTTCAACTATTTTATAGACTACTCACTATTTTTTAAACTATTTTACAAATTAGTTACCATTAGCAACTTTTTGGCAATCATCTAAATTTCTGAAACTATTTGACTATTTTCCGACTATTTTACAATTAGTTAACTATTTTATAGCTATTCTGTAAACTAATAATTATTTTTCAACTACTTATCTATTTTTAAAATTTTCAAGCTATTTTCTAAATATAAACTGGTCGGAGTTCAAACTATTATGGATTTAATACCCAACTGAGATAAGAATTGAAGTGATAATTCAATGGAATTGAGGCAATTGTGAATAGAAAGGAAATTGATTTGGTTAATAATCGATGAAGATAATTACGTAGGATGAATGTATATTATTCTACGCGCATGATGATTTGATCCAGATTCGAGCATAGAATTTCGAATAGTTTATCGATCTGAGTTAGGATTTTTCACTCGATTTTCGATGGCGAACCTGGATATGGATTGTTGATTGGTTCTGGATATTCTCTATCGTAGTTATAGCTATGCAAGGAGAATGACGGTTTCTGATCAAGAAACCAGATCAGTGTCCGCACTAGGAAGTCGGGTGGACGTTACTAGTTCGTAAGTGAAATTGTGTGATCGAGTGAGCGATCAGATTGGTATAGCGTATGGATGTTATGTGTACATCGTACATATTTGAACGAAATTGATATTGGAAAGAGTAATCAAATTTGAATATTTGATTTTGAATAAAGAAGTTATATATTTTTGATGTATAAGATAAATCTTTCCTTGTTAAATTTATTGCCGGAAGAAAAGGTTTTTGAAGGTGTTTGAGGTATAAAAGGAGTTTTATACAAGTTTGAAAGGATCCAAAGTTTTTAAATTTTATATATCTGAATATATAATAAAGGATCTTATGAGGAATTTGGAAAAAGGTTTTGGGAACCTTTGGATTTGGAAAGGCTTTTGATTTTTGGGTAAAATCAATATTGAATTTGGAAAGCCTAGTTTGAGAATTACCGATTTTGGGATAATAGATTTTGTGTAAAGGAGCTTTGTATGATATCATACTAGGTGTATGATTTGAAGATACTATATGTGTATAGTATAAAATGTTTTGATGATGGCTCTGGGGAAAAAGACGCTCCCTTGAAATGAACTTCTCAGGAGTGCCACCGGGTGGTGCTGCCTTGAGCCCCAAGGGGGGTTCTGAAGTTGATCCTGTGAGGAATCCGGACAAACTAGTTCCTGAGGATTATTGGGTAGCGAAAATTGAGGGCGCTGATGCCTACAGGGGAATTTGGGTTATGCTGTGACGATAGTGTAACTCGATGTCACTGCGATCTACTGTGGGGACCATAGCGAAATCGTGTGCCAACAGTCTACACTTGATTTTGCCGGGAAGGCAATGCAACATCGGTAGACTGCGATCTATGGTCAAGTGGAGTGGAGAAGTATCATTCTTTTGGCAGCGAAATTCGAGCGCGCTGATGCCTACAGCTATATGGGTTTTTGCTGTGATAGCTACGTAACCCCAGTTGTAGCTGCGATCTGTAGCGGGTTCCATGGCGTAATTGTGGGGTGCGGAGGCCTACAGTTATCTATGGATTTTGTCGGGATAGCAACGTAACCATCGGGTTAACTGCGACCATGGATAGGGGTGATGATTTCCAGAGCATTCTCACCAAAGATACTTCCTCTATTTCCAAAACTGTTTTCTATATTTTCAATAAAATTATTTTTCAAAAGTATTTTCACTGGATGTTGAAAACGGGTTTGCCAAGTACTTATAGATTTTCAGTCCTACGCCTGATCAACGCATGACTGAATTTCTGTGAGAACAAGGATGGACTGGTTGAGACATCGAGTTATAAGAAGTATTTTATAAAAAGTTATTTATTTAGTATGATGTGAATTTAAAGGTATTTCTAAAATTTTAAAATAGAAAGTTGGAATTTTGGAAAATCAAGGGAAATCCAAACTGAAAGTATAAAATAAAATTGAAACTCGAGAAAATTTAATGAAGTGAGTCTTTATAATTAAACAAATGGATTGCAAGTTAATAACGGAATTTCAAAATGAATTCGAATTGTGAATAAAATTCGACTTGGATTTGATAATGAATTAAATAAGAAGAGATGGATTGAAAAAGTGATGGTTTGAATTACAAAAAAAATCCAAGTGTGATTTGAATAATATTTAATGAAATTTTCAAGTATATTAGGTATTGGAGAAGTGTTGTCGAATGAAATAAAAGTGAATTATAATAGAAATGGTTAGAGTGCAAACAGAAACCCAAGTGGATAGAAATAAATTGAGAATGGCCTTGTTTAATAAAATAAATTCGAACATGAATTAAGTACGTAAATTAAAATTTTAAAATGGGTTAACTGAGTTAAATAATAAATGGATGAAGTCTGATTGAATAAAAACTAAATCAAAGATGTGATTGGAATTGGATTATCAGACTGAACTTAAGTTCGGTGGCCTATTAATTTGAAGTACAAATGAGTTAAGTATGTGCTTGGATATTATTTTGATAAATTGAGAAGGTGAATTAAAATTAAAATGGATGGGCTAACTGAATTTAATGGAATTTGATTAAATGAGAATCAAATAGAAGTAAACTTAAGTTTGATGTTGGAATAAATTAAGGTAAATCAACTTAAGCTTAAAAATTTATGGAAGCTTGGCTTCGAATAAGGATAAAAGCCCATTAAATAAAAGCTTGGATTGAATTAATTTAGGAATGGCTAGAAGTATATAAGAATGGAATGTGTCGAGCTAAATGAATGGTTGGTGAATGAAATGGAATTAAATATAGAATGAGTTGAAAATTAATTTAAGGTGGTTATAAACTAAAATAGATACTCTATTAAGCGAATGTCGTCGAAGTTGCATAATAATAATTGTCGTTTAGCGTAAACAAAAGCAATTAAAATTCTATGAGTTGATAGAGATTAAACAAAATTAATTCTGAATCACTTGAAATGAATATGAGCTTGTTTGGATTAAAAATAAATTGAACACAAGCAATTGAGTTGTGAACCATTAAAATTGAATGAAATGGCATATAAATTTGGTTGGAAGCAATTGGATTGGCTTTAAATCATATAAATCGCTTATGGTAAGAATTTGGTGTTTGATGCTTTTTTAATGCTTGTGTTTTGCTATTAAAGTAAGTGAAATGCTAATAAATTCTTTATATATGGCACTTACATATTTAAATTGAGTAAGTATAGGTACCGGGAAGCCGTTTGTCTGGATTTGGATGCACTAATTGCTAAAATAAGTAAGCCGCATGCTTAATGTAATAGTCCGCAAATCCATACTCCTTGAATAGACACTAATCTCTATTGATTAACTCAAGATGAACGAAAATACAAACCATTATGGTTTAAGAAGAAGAAAAAAAATAGAAGAAGAGAGAAAAAGATAGAACACAACAGAAAGAAACAACAGAACAATATCAGAATCTCACAATCGCAGCGGAACAACATATAATAGATAAATGAATAATCTTTAAACAAAGAACTATATCAGTTATTACATTACATTTCATTACATTACATTACATCATCAGAGTGTACAACAACAACAACAAACAGCGGAAAAGAAATACTATATACTAGTAATACGCCATGCCATCAAAGCTTGCCTCTAGCAACTCCTGAATTCCAGAATATCCTGATAACCTGACTCTTGACTGCCCGTGTGGAAATTGGTGGGCACCCAGAGTTTAGGAAGGAAAACAATAAACTCCGAGTCAGTCATGTGACTGGTGTGAGAACTAAAACAGTTTATTTTTAAAACAAAGTATAGGATAATTTTAAAATAGATTCGCAATGCTTTTTAGAAAATGAGACTACCATAAGGCCTCCCGCACACACACACAATGCAAACGCAGAATCGGAGGAGATTTCTCCTTATGATAGTCAAAGATGCTTGATACGCATTAAAAATAAACATTTGATATTATTACTAGTGCATAGTGTAGGAAAAATCATTTAGAAAGTAAAGATATAAATCTTAGCCAACATACGACCATTATCTATGCCTTCTATAGCTACCATCCAAACAGTGGGGCGCCACCATAAGTTAATGATAGGTTCTACAACTAAAACCGTACAAGATTGATTGTTTCTTTGGATTTCCAACAAATGGTCAGGCCAAGGAACTTCCCATTGCCACATGGGTACGCCTCTGGAAAGACAACCCGAGAACCTAACCGGATCTCTGCCAACACAAGGCCGGGTTACCCCTAACTGGGTAACTACTGACACGAATATGTCATTCCCCGATCGTAACTGATCTATATCCGAGGATCCTCGATTTCCAACAACCAAAAAGCAATAAATTTGCAGCAACAACATAGGTTAAGTATCTGGGCTCCATACCATGATACCACCTCTATCCAGAAGGAATGACATACACTAAAGGGGCGCTACCCCCTAATAACCTTTCCGCATCCTTCCTGTTTTGACCATTTTCGGGGTGTGATGTCCGACGAAGTCTCGTCCACAAAGCCACGCTTTATACAAAAGTTGTGCTTTGTTCAACAAATGCTCAACAGCACTTCGTATTCCACATTACCAATTTGGGAATGTATCACTAGTACCATCAACTACATAACCTCTAGGGTGTTAAGCTAAGAGAATAAATTCTCCGCCACCAACGGAAATATATGTGATAGAAACCAGCTTTACATCTCAAATTGTAACGTCAGACACACATCCATACAAGTCTGTTCCGGGATCGAACGGAACCGAAGGCACTTAGAAAGAAGTCCTTGCAATCCGGATATTCACTAATCACGACCGGACTTCCCATCACAAAGGGTAATAAATTTCTATATCGAAGATCAGCCGATGCAGAAACATTCGACGGTAATCCTTCCGTTTTCACAAATATCCGGTCTTCAACATCGGTCATCAAATGCAATCCATAACGACGTATCACATATTCGGAATGGGTTATACGACCCCAAGGTCCTTTCCCGGCCAACCCGAATAGTGAGCGCTTATTTTAAAAATAAGTATGACATTCAAATTCAAGCAAATCACAACAAATACCTATTTAAAGGTAAATATTGATAGTCGGTTATTTAACTATCAATAGGCATGCTCAACATCACCAGATTCCAAATAATTTTCCAAATTATTTATTTTCCAAAATATCTTTACTAGATATATAATTTCCACCCTTCAACATTTGAAAACAAATTTCAAATCACTTTTCACCGTTACAACTTTTGAAAACAAATTTCAAACATTTTCCTCACGCGGAAATACTTTCATTTCAAAATGGTTCATTTAAACCAATTAAATAAATCCTTACCGATTTACTTCATATTTACGTTCCAAATCCGTAAATTTATTCCCACACTTCAAAAATAAATCAACTTTTATTGTTAAACAAATTTCCCTTTCTTTTATAAATTCCATAGTGAATTTATAATTCCCAAAATATCTATGAATATACGATTTCCAAATCGATTTCTAATATTTTCAATTTATCTTTAAAAGATAAAATCTCAAAACATTCACTTCATATTGGAAAACATTTCCATACTTATTTAATATAAGTAATTCACAAATCTATTTATTTTCAACACTTGGAAAATATTCAATATACTTAAATCGAAATTAAGTATATATTTCATTCTTTAAGGAATCATTCTCTTAAATATATTTATTTGGGCCAAAACAAATGTTGCGTAAAACATCGTTACGACGACCCAAAATCACTAGTATAGGGATTCGAAATTAAGATAGATATATAAATCCCAATACTATATAAAACATTTCCTTTCAGAAATCATTTACTATAACAACAGTGTTATAGTCCACCATTTCCTTATTTCTCGAAAACGTCTATTTCAACAATGAATGTTGAAATCTATGTATTCGATTCATAATACATTTTAAAACATCTTTTTAAAATAATTAACTTCATTTTATAATATCGCTTTCCCAAAACATAACCATTTTATTTAATAATATATTCACTGTCCAAAATCGTGAATATACTTTACTAACCAACTTTCAGTATTTCTACACATTTTATATAAAGAATAGTTCGCCATCCAAAATCGCGAATATACTTCTTTTAATAAATTTCTATATTCAATTTACCAAATTCCATTGATTTCGAATTTATAAACAATGTCTGTAAATTTCATTTCTATTTATAAACTTCGATTTATAAATCTCCTTTATTAATCCAATTCAATTTATATATCTCAAATATATACCAAAAGTCTATATTATAAGTTAAATACTTATAATTCATTTATTTACAAAATCGTTCTTTTTTTAAAACTTCTATTACTTATAAGATTCATTTATATTTTATAATAACTTCAACTTATAAAATCTCCTTTATTAACAATTTTTGTTAATATCCCATTTAAATGCCCAAAATCAAGTTCTAAGTTAATTACTTATAAATCTTTTATTTTACAACATCTGTTCATTTTATAATCTTCACAATTTATAAATCTATAATTTTTAATGAAATCCATTTTATACTTCATTTTAACACTTAATAAACTTGTTTTATAATTCTAATATTTTATATATATATATATATATAATATATATATTATAATATCAATGTTAAAAATCTTTTATATACATCCTTTATAATAATTCAAAAATCCAAATTTAAACTATTTTATAAATCTATTTATTTTAAAAATCACCTTTTGGTTATATTTCACAAAAAGCTTATTTTTTTATAACATAAAAATTTATAAGTTTTAATTATTTAAAATGAATCAATTCAAAAATTTAATAAAACGTATACTTTGAAAAATCATTTTAAAAATCCTTTTAAAATCAAAATCGTTATTTTTAAACTTTAAAAATGGATACGATGATCCAACAGCACCAAATAGTCAATCACGACAACAAAGACATCATATATCAGTATATGACAATCAATAAATATCACAATATCTGTAATCAAATAAATACTGGTGAGGAATCCAGTTGGATCCCTCCAATCTGTTTCCCTGCATCCACAAATATTAGCACAATTCCTTTCAAAGCGGAATATCGTGGTATATGGGATTTATAAAATATTATCCGCTTAATAAACGGCGCAACAGGGTCTCATCCGCTATAAAATGCGGGAAATCAACTCCAAGTACATAAATAATACCAATTTCACTTTACTGTGAAATATTCGCGGTATATGTTTTTAATAAATAATCTCCGCTTACTAACGGCGTATAATGTCTATTTCAATCAATAACAGATAATAAATTTATCATCCAGACATACAATCAAAAATTTTAAATCTAACTATTTAAATTAACATCGAACAATTTCAATTGAGTGAGAAGTTCTCACCTTGCTTTCAATTCAGTTTTCGTGTTTTATTTCGAATAAAATTAAACGGACGTTTAATTTTACTCGAAATTCACACTAGCTCCAAAGGACTCCAAACCAGCTCCATTGTGTAGTGCTCGTCAAAACGAAGCCAACGCAATTCGTTTCATCAGATTCCGACCTCGTACGAACAAGTTATGACATTTATAAGTTAATACAATTTTTTATATAAATCAATTACAACTTAATTTTTTTTATTTCTAACCCTAGCCATCATCACCGTTGATTTCATTGCCTAGAAATCTGAGCCGCCCTTTACATCTTCTCCCCCTCCAGTTAACTCATGCAAGAAACAACCCATAGCCGCCGCCTAACAACCAATTATCGCGACCTCCACACGCAGTTTGAAGACGATCAGGCGATGCCACTTCGAAGGCCTTCATCAACTCCATCATCGTCTGGAATAGGGTAGAGCTCGGCCTCCCCTTTTTGCATGCGAAACGATAAAAACGGCCATGAACGCGAGCGATTTGAAGCCTCCACACTCCGCCATTTCAGATCTCTACCGTTGGATAGAGAGATATCGATGCTCTCTACGTTTTTCTAGTTGGAGGATTCGCGAAATTGTTTGTAGATTGGAAGAAAATGGGAGGAGAATGAAAAAAATTCTCAGCCATTAACGAGTTAGGGCCGGCGGCTGAAGGTCAAATCCCTAGGGTTTGTCTTTTGTTTTGCAAATGTGAATAAGGATGGGCTTTTATAGAAAATTCAACGAACACTATTCATCCTGGATTTTTCGAACTCCAAACGAAGCGTGCCGGCTGGCGTTTCTAGGGTTTACCCCGCGTTCCGAACACAATGGAATGTGTTTCGGAGGCTAATTCGATCATCTATGCGAGTTACGGCAATAAACGATCAAATTTAAATTAAACCGATTAAACGAATTTTCTATGCGTTTTGGCTCGCCCCGAACAAACGATAAATCCGATTGACACGAAATTTGAAACCTTACAATAATATGACATTACGGATCCGATAAAACTGGTTTCATCGAACTCCGAGATTGTTTGAAAAATGGCTATTTTAACTCGTCAATTAAATATTAAAATATTCAATTTTCACAAATTAACTTTTAATTCAATTTTAAAAGTTCTATAACATCATTCTAACTCCAATATGATATAATAAAATTTTCCAAATCATTTTCAATCATATTAAACTCGATTTTCAATTATTTCTATAGTTTCAACTATTAAATTATCGATTTAATTATCCAATTAAATCCAATTATTCGAAATAAAATTTATTCGACTGATAAATTTCACCTATTAATATTTAAAATCAATTAAATATACAAAATTTAATTAACAGAAATTCTGGGTCGTTACACTTAAAATGCTAAATAAGGTACGCCTATGCAATAAAAATAGGAAATATGAACTGTTTTTGCTTTTTCCGATCGTGTGGGTCGATGTATATATATTTATATCTCTTGTCAAATTGCAAAAGCTCCTCCGCGCAAAGTAGACTCTGCCAAAAAATTTCGAAAATTTTGGGAGTTAGAAAATTTTTGGGGAAATTTTTTGTTAACTACAAAACAATTTCAAATTGGAATTTAAAGTAAATTAGTAAATAAAACTAATATGAATCAGTTATACTTGAAAGATAAAATTCAATATGCAAAATTTAAAATAAATTGGATTCGTATGAAAATGGAAAAACTAATTTAAATGGAAATGGATATGAAACTTCTCTAAGGAAAGGTAGGGCTACGATTGGATATTATGGCTAAGTAAGATATGCAGGTATAAAGGGAAAGGAAAATTGGATTTGATTTTAAGAGATAATGTGAATTGCCCGACTAAAAGGTATGTGTTTAAATATTTGTATGGAATTGGATTGGGTTTTTGATCTAGCCACTTGGCTTTTGTTTTCTTTTGGAATTTGGGAGCCCGTAGAGGCCTTTTGTAGTTGTACCGAGCTAGACGCGCAAAGGAGACGCTGGCAAAATTTCTAGAAAATTTGGAGAGTTAGAAAAATTTTGAGAAAATTTTGATAATTCAAAATTTGGTTTTAAATTGAAAATTTAGATGATTGAGCAAAGGGATATTATTTGATACTATAGAGGGTTTTGGGAAGTTGGTTAAGGTGATAGTGGGTTTTTAATAAAAGACAGTTGGAAGGATGTTGAATTGAGAGTTTTGGGAAAAGTAAACGGGTATTGGTCCATTCTTCCTAACTAGTAACTTCGGGGACGAAATTCTTTTAAGGGGGAAGGAATGTGACGACCCGAAATTTCTAACAATTTAAATTTGAGTAGTTAATTGATTTAAAATATTTAAAAGTTAATTTTAACTTAAATTCTAAGTATAAGTATTTACTTGATAATTAAATCATTGAATTATATAGTTTAAATATTGAATTTAATAATTGAAATTGGGTGTTGAATTTGAAATTTCTAAGCCTATTTAAATAATTTGAAGGTTTATAAAATTTATAATAATGATACTGAAGGTAATAGGATAATAGAAATTTAATTTAAAGGTAGTTTGTTCAATTTTAATAATATATCGTTTAAATTGGAATTTAAAAATAGTCTTCCGAGGCACAGTCTCAGAATTCGATGAAACCAGTTCCATTGGATCCGCAATAGTTGATTATTATTGGATTTCAATTTTCATAGCAATCGGAGTTGTCGTTTGACCTTGGCAGCTCAAAACGCTTAGAACTATTTAATCAATTTAATTTTAAATTGCTTGTTTATTTCCGTAACTCGCGAATATGATCGAATTAGCTTTCGAAACACGTTCTATTGTGTTCGAAATGTGGGTAAAACTTTATAAACGCCTGGCGGCATGTCCGATTCGGAGTTCGAGATTTCCCTGTATATTATACGAGATATTTTGAATAAAAAAAATAAAAAAAATAATAATTAGTCGAACCCTATTACATCTTTCAGCCAACCTAACCTCTCACCTCAGCTACCTTATACTCTAATACGAGCCACTTTCTTCAACTTTAACTCGTTGTCTTCCCCAGGAAGCCATATGGCTGATACTTCTATATTTACCCCTCTTCCTTTCAGTTCTTTAAAAAAAATCAATTGAAGCCGAGAAAAAAAAAAGAAAAAAATTGAAAATGGCCGAAGCCTATTCAGATCAAAACCCCTCTTCCATTCAATCCAATTCACAAATTCAATTTCGAAATAAAGTCGATCGCTGCTTTCCATAAACCATGGTCGTAATTCGAAATCGCGATGGCATGGGGCTCGAATCGAGCAGGGTCGCGGCGAGCTTCACGAATGGTGAAGTGAGCTGTATTAGAATCAACGAGGCTGGGGAGGAGGCGCATCGCGTCTGGTGGTTCCGCGATCTTGTTGGAGTGGCAGTGTGCTCGAGCAAAGTATCGAGCAAAATGGACCTCGCTGGCAGCGGTTAGGGCTCGTGGTGGCTTTCTCAGTTGGTCATTTAGGTGGTTCGTCAGCGCTCGCGTAATATTGGAGTAGGCGATCGAGCGGTGTGATGTCGTGAGTTAAGGGTTTGGTGCAGAGGCGAAAGCTCGCTGGGTCTATGATATCGACAATGAAGGCTGATATGTCGCAATGAGAGAAGGGGCTTGGGTTCATCTCGGTGATAGTCAACCTGAAGAAGAAGAGGCGCTGTAGCTTGTTGGGGTGCGGGTTCGTCGCTCTGGCCTTGGGGCTTTTGGTGATATTTTTTTAATCCATAGTTATCAATTGCAAATTATAAAAAAAATGAATGAGCCTGAGAAAAAAATTATTATCATTCGAATAATTTTTATTCTTGTTAATTAGTGGTTAGGAATAAAAAACTTAAATGATTTATAATTAAATAACGATTTGATATGTGGTAATTAGGTGGATGATTATTTGTATTAAGTCAATAAATTGGTTAATTAAATTCGTTCATGGGTAATTAATTTGAACTAAGTGATTGGTGGATGAACTTGTATTAAGGGTGAAATCGCTAATTTATATAAATTAGAAATTTCTTATACAAGGTTTAGATCAAACGAAATCAGTGCGGTAGGGTTCGGAGTTGTAGAAGGTGGCACTACAAGAATAATGACTTTTGGTAGCAGCAAAAAAAGCGTTTTCCCCTATTCCTTTTACACGCTATGTAATGGAGGGTGCTCAGCGCTATCTGGTGGACAAATCTGATGTATTCAACGCTATACAATCAGAAAGGCGGGACACAATTAATTTTGTGCGGGAATAAAAAAATTGCGCCTGTAATTGGTGACCTCCTTAAGTAAATACTAGTTTTCTTTCCCTTCATCCCCTCCTCCCAAAAACAACCAAACTCCATGACATCCCCAAAACGCAACACTTAAACCAAAATCCTGAATCGCGAAACCTAACCGCTGTCGTCAACAGTCGATCCAAATTGGCGTCGTAATCTCTCTCGCAAGCAGCAGCCAATTTGGACCGCCGCCGTCAACTACCCCCTAGAACTCTAAACCCTAAATCCGTTTATTTTTGCATCTGTAGTCGGATCCAGAACGAAAAGTTTGAGAAATTTTTAAGCAGCAATTCCTAGCTTATTCCAAAATCAGTTCAGACTCCTTTGAAAATATCTGCTCAAAAACTGTAGCTCGTCTTCCTCAACTCTGCTGTAGCAAATTCTTCTTTCTGGATCAAATCTCCTTCTTTGGTTTCTTCTGCTTCAGCTAGGTAGGATTTAATATTTAATTAGCATGAATCGAATGGTGATGCTTGTGTCAGCACATCTTAATATTTTAAATTAAATGACTTCCAATGCAGTGCATGAGGAAATAGTAAGCTGAATCAATTATTTATATCAACGTTTTTCCTAAAGCTTAAAAGATGTTGGGTAAATATTAATCTAATAAACTAATGGGGAAATGCGGGTTACACATTGTGACAGTATATATAAATATTTTAGTTTATTATTTCACCAATTCAGTGTATTTCTTGTTATCTGGTTAGCTTTGTAAGCACCAAAAGCTTAAAATGTTTCCTATCCAATATTAATCGGTCTTTAAAAAACTAACACTTTAAGATAAAATTTCTTCCATGCTTTATGAATTTCATTATTGAAAATTTCCTTTTACAATCACTTGCGATGAGGATTCTCAGATATAACTTACTGAGTTGGCATGCTGGAAGATGGTTTTCTTGACATGATTAATTACACCATGCATTTTATGACATACATGGTTTACTCTGATTATATGACATTGGTACCATGAATATGTACATAAGAATGTTTAAAGCACTTGATTATTCCGTTCTTGCATGAATGTACATACATTATGTTATATTATCAACCTAATATTTTTAGCTCACTCTGAAAGTTTTTTTCTTTACTACCCACGATGATGCATAAATGAGGTTTAGCTTTACTGTATTTGCTATTTGTTATGTATTCCATTTTACTGGATAGATCATATTGATTTTTGCTCTCCTTGTGTTGATACGACCAATTTCAAATTTCATTGGAGTACTCTTTGTACTTGAATAAGCACTCAGAAGGCTGAAATGGCAAGTGACAATAATTGTGTGTGTGTGGATGGGTTGGGGGGTTTGTTTACCAAGTGCCTAAGTCCCTAATATGCAGTGCGAAATCAGTTATTGCTAACTGTGGATGGGAAAAAGAACTCATGTTCTCATCTGCTAATAGATACCTATGCGTGCTTGTCAGTTTTGTGCACTAGTTTCTACTTCATTGGAGGCAATATATATTCGTTAACCAAGAACAGTGGGTAAATAGATGCCAATGATGCTGATGTCATAATGTTAAGATTACTCAACTTGTAGAATGTAGACCATGTGATTCTGTGAATTACCCAAAGTAGTTAAGGCGCTAAGGCACAAAAAGGCGCAAGGCTTGCCCCTTGGGCTTTTATAGCGAATTACTCAACTGGTTAGTTTTTAAAAGACATAAACATATTGTACTCTATTTTGCCTTCTCTTTGAAATAAGATTCTAATGCATTGTGGTATCATTTGAAGATATTGGTAGCTCAAGACTTGATACCAGCCATTTACTAACTAAAACCTTCTAGTTATGGTTACAATCCTATTCGATGTGGAATATTTTCCCTTTTCTTCTTTTAAGTTGGTTATTAATTAATTTATGAATGTATACGGTGAATGATGATATATCATTAAAGTGTGTCCATGCAGAATTACAACAGGGTTGACGCAATTGGTTGATGGTCCGGACTGCGTGACCAAAGGTTACGAGTTCGAACCCTGTAACAAGTACCTAAAGTATGTGTCTGTCTCTAGAATTTACAAGCGAAGCTCAATTCTCCAGGCAAATAAAAAAAAGGTTATCATTTGAATAAATAGTTATTTCTGTTCTTTTTAAAAAAAAAATTACTTTTCCAATTGTTCAACGTAGTACGTTGTTGTGTTATCTTGGATGTTGTGTTATCTTGGATCATGTTAACACAAATCATGGGCTAAAACGATAATGTAATTTGTCTACAATAAGAATATTTATGCAATACACCTAGTAAACCTACTTCAGCGGGTCATGTGGTATACATTTATTTTGTTCACTTATGTTTCTGTGAATGAATGAAAATCATTTTTCTATCATAGTATAATCCAAAGCAAAAGGTATTGGCATTACATATCTGGTACAATCCATATAGATACTCACTAAGATATTATGCTCGTATCTACTTCAAGCTTGTACCCATGTGTATGTACTATGATATTCTTTTTTTTAGATTATTGAGAAGTTCAACTATTTTTCATAAGAGCATTATGTGATTATGTTAGGCTTGCTCACACTATGCAGAAATTAGAATCTTCATCTCAACGGCCATCTTCTGACATCACGAGAGAAGAATATACCATGGGAACTTATAAAGCACACAAATCACTAACAAATGATACAGAAGTTGATGATCCTTTACAAAGTAACACAAGGAATCGACAATTATTTGAGAGCACTAAGTTGAATGGTAACTTACAATCTTGTGGAATACAAAATGCTGCTTATAGCACTGGTGTATCCCAGCTCTCAACACCATCATCAAGATCAGTCTCATCAACCAGGTGTGATAATCACTTTGTTATACTGTAAATTAATTGGATCATTTCATGCAAAATGGTTAAACTAAACAAAATTAGTTCATTTATTATTAAATTTGAATGCATGGTAATTTGTTATTGTATGTTGGTACAGGCATATAAAGGATGGAGAATATGACTCGAAGTTCCACTCTCCTCACCAAGGATTGATTCCCATACTAGATACTAGCTCAAACAACCTCTGGAAGCAGGTACTTCTTCAATCACATCAAACAACATATTTCCTAAGACTGTTTGAGATATTACATTGTTGGTGTATGTTAATGTTTAGGATATTGCTGTTAAAGTAAGAGAGCACAAGGAAGAAATTTCGCTGCTCAGAAAACATTTTGCAGATTATTCTGTTAAGCTAGGGAAGGTACTAAGGTTTACGTTTGCTCTTTTATGGATTATTCTCATATTTTAATTGCACTTTTTTTAATCAGGAAGAGAAGTTACAGAATGAAAAATGTATTTTGGAGAAACGTATTGCTTACATGCGAATGGTAAGTTCTCTTGATTATGCTCCCAGCATTTACCTCTAAACTCATCTATGGAATTATTGTGTAGATATATTAGTTTTCTTGTCCTCACTTTTCCCTGTTACCACTCACATATATGTTTAGCTAAAAGTGAACTGCATGAAGTGTACATCATATATCATGTATTCATAATGTCAACACAAAATATTTTATTACATATACCTTAAATATATATATATATATATATATATATTCATAATGTCAATACAAAATATTTCATAAAAAGTAGTAAATCCTTGTGATCAATGATGTTGTGGATCTGGACCACCTGGGCTTAACCATTTTGATGTTTTTGCCACCCTCTCTTTCCATATTTTCCTCAAATTCATGTTAAAACTTATGTTGTTTGCTTTCTTTTGCGTCTTTATGGACCCATCTTCTGACTTTTGAGTATTTACAATTCGTGATTCTGCATAACAAATGTAAAATGAAAAGACCAAAAAGAAGCATAACCAAAATTTTGTATTCATAGGCATATCCCTCGGTTTTAGCAGTAGTGTATATAAATGTCTTTGAATGAGCAAGAGTTCATGGCATCAACTCTCTAGGTATAATAACTACATCACACGTGTAATATGTTATTTTAAAGCTCGGTTGCCTTATTTACAACTATATTATTACCCATATGGACTTCTTTTGTCATATATCTGCCTAATGCCCCCGGTTTTCAACCCACATTCAATATGCACCAATTGGTATTTTGTTTTGTTTGAACTAGAGCATCGACATGGGCCGGTATATTCCACTTTGCAAATTTACTCTTTTATTTATTTATATTTTTGTCTCCTGAAGACTTAACTACGATTTTACATGCAAACAACTTTTTATGCATTTACACTCATTCCCCTCATCCAATTCATTTTTCTTTGACTTTAGTTCGCCATGCTTTTTGCATTCTGTGTTCTATGCTGGGCAAGACGCTGAGATTTCCACTTACCCCTGGATTAATTTACTGACATTCTATAATGAGAAACGAAGTACAGAAAATTGCTTATATGGGAAAAAAAACAAAGAAATGTATCCTTGCAATGTGCTTTTAAGTTGAGTGCAGGTCTGTATTCTGACCAAATAATTTAGATCTTGTCAAGTTGAGCACCGTTATCCAACTTGGATCCGCTGATAATTAAAAGCATTTTTATGACATTGCAATTTTTGTTTTTTGGTGGAGTTATGTTGTCCATTTTCTATAAATACGATTGCATCTATTACTAAACTCTTAGTTGTTTAATCGATATCTCTTAAACATTGCTACCAAATTCTTGCATATTAACTATTTGAAGTTTGCACTTTGTATATTCCCAGTGAAATGGGAGGATGAAGAATTCCACTTAGCTGAAGATCAATTGATCCACTTTCTTTACTAGGATGGAAAAGCATGGTAACTTTTGTAAAATTATTATATATGTTGAATTGCTAATTAACTCTTGTTACTTGCAAAGTTTAGGTGTAATATGAGTGATTATGGTTGTATGCCACCACCTGGTCTTTGTTTTTAGCAGTGTGAATAAGCCTAGGGTCCCTGTTTATTTTTAAAATCAATGTTCCTTCCTTAAAGAATATAAAGCGGTTCCGTTAGGATACAATTTATACGTTGGGAAGTTTTGTCAAACACCATTTTTATGTTTCAATATACACTTGTCTTTTTTCCAAAAACGGGTTCACGAAACATCCATAGAAACACTTTTAGGAAAATTGAACAAAAAAAAACTTGATTTTGCACATATTAACCCCCGTTTAATAGAGTTGGAATTTAAGACATACAATACAAATTAAATTTGCACAGTTGCACAGGAACTTAAGAGTTCAACCAAAGTCTTTCAGGTTAGTTTTCTGAATAATCATAAACATGCACAATCAATTTCAGTCTAAATTCCAGTTAATTTCTTTTTTTGCTCTTGGCTTGTCATTAATAACTCGTGCTGTTTTTTCATTTTAGTTAATTTCTTGAAAAAGTGCACACAACCAAATAGTTTTTATTTCAATCCCAATGTACTTTTGCTTCAAAACTCTCAACATAAAAGAAATGAATGCACTCAAGAAGAAATGGTCCATTTTGTTCAACTTGGAAGAGACGCCGTTAAAGTTTGGGTAGTGAATGCTACAGTTCCCGATGCAGTTCTGTGGAGACCATCTTCTGATCTTGTCTGCATTGAAGATGCCGTAGGCTCTACAGTGGCATGGCCAACCTCAAAAGTTGTGATAGAATCAAGTTTTAGTAAGTATTTGTGTCCATTTGTTAGACTATTTTGAGCTATTATCATGTGACCATGTCTTGTAGTATTTGTGTTCATTTGTTAGACTATTTTGAACTATTATCATGCGACCATGTCTTGTAGTATTTGAAATATTAGCAGAATTATTTGAAACTTTTCCACTGGTTTGATTGTGTGTTTTCAAATTAGAATTCACTGCAACGTTATCATTGTTATATGTAGTTGTTGTCATCTTCTCGATTTGTTATTTTTGGGATCCACATTTTAATATATATATGTGTGTGTAATGTGTATACATATATCTATCTGTGTGCATATATATATAATATAATAAAAAGAAAATTGAAACAAATGCTGAAAATTAATATTATATAGAATAGCGTTGGAAAAACGCTATTGATTCATCAAACGCTATCGCAACTCTATATGATATGTAAAATTTATGCATCAAAAACGCTATAATAGAATCAAAAACGCTATAGTAGAAAATGAAAACGCTATACAAGCGTGACAAGAAATGCCATCGAAAAACATTGTAACGCTATAGCATGGTTTGATGAAACGCTGTAAAATGTGCTCGAAAACGCTATAGAAGTTAAATGAAGGATTATATTCCCAATAGCGTTTAAGTTTAATAACAGAGAAAAAATGCTATGGTAGGTTGCAAACACTATGCCCTTTTGTAAACACTATTAGCTATTATAGCGTTTTCCTTCCTGCTATGTAATGCTGCCGGCCTACCATAGCTTGTTGTTCCACGGCGTTCTCTGAAACGCTATGGTAGCCTGTTATAGCGTTTTTCAAACGCTATGAAATCCATAAACTGTTGTAGTGTGGGTAAGGAATTCAATCGGAACGATTAGCAAATCAAAGGAAAATCTCTCTGTTGGATTTTTATATTTAAATTAATAAGGTTAAATTTAAATAAATGGATTGAATGATTGAATTGATTTGATGTGCACTGATGATCTGACGACTTTGGTTTTGGGTTGGTACTCGAGTTAATTGCTGCTTGACTTAGAGTATTCGAGTTTAATTTTTTTTAAAACATAAGTCATTAATAAGAAAATTTATTAATTCAGTTAATTAATGATTTGGGACGATTAATTTAGAATAATCAATGGATGGATTGATAGGTAATCATATAATGTAATTAATAAAATATAATTACTTTGTTAAATTAATCAAGAGATTAATTAAGATAATTAATTAAGGAGTAATTAATTTATTTAATGAAATAAATAAAAAGGGTAGATAATTATAGGTTGAGATCAATCAAGAGGTACTAATATTTGTGGTTTAATTAATGATTAATTATTTAATGCAATTAATTTAGATTAGGATAAATTGTAATATAAGTGTAAATCATTAATTTATACAGTTAAAGATTTAATTAAAGATTGATAAATTAAGATGAATTAATCATAAGTGACTTATGAGAAATTAATTAATATAGGTAATTAAGAATTAGTGTAATTGATTTTAGTTAATTAATTTGTGAAGTAATTAAAGATTACTTATTGATTTGGTTAAGAATAATTAATATCGTGAAATTAATTAAAGATAATTACTTAAACAAAATTGGAAGATAATTAATCCATGGTGATTAATTAAGATGAATAAGGAAGGGTTGATTGATGAATTGATTTGGAATTAATTAACGAAGGAATCTAAGTGATTAAGGTTTGAATTTCAATTAGAATAAATTGGACTGATTTGTATGTGATTAAGCTTTGTTTATGGATGATTTAATGTTATTGGATGCTTTGAATGAGTTGATATCTCTGATATGAGATGTGTATTTCATTTGTATAACTTGGGTTAGGATGACGTGTGACTCGAAGAGGCCGGGATCGGGTATTGGGAAATACCCGAAACCACTTCGAATTCTTATAAATTGATATGTGAGATTAATAAGTTGGAGTGAAATGTTTAAGTGAATCGGACTGTTTGATTAAAATTTTGGCACTTAGGTAACTTATTTGTGAAATAAGTTATGACTATAACGTATTGTAGACTTGTAAAATTGGTTTGAGTTACCCCAGGTTCTATATAAGCTGTATGCTTTGTATTCCATGTTGGATGGATTTACTCACGCTGGTTTCCAGCCTGACACGGTTGTTACTTTGGTGTAATGCTTGGGTCAGACCAAGTATTACAGATTTCCAGGTTATGATGTTCTGGAGCTCTGGAGGCGAGCTGGATGGCAATATCGTATAGAGTATTTCCACTGTATTTATATTACTGTTAATCTGAGATATGATAATTGTATATATTCAGTGACTGAATGTATGTGAAACTCTGATGTATTAGATTGTAATCGACAGATATAGTATTCTTTTGTAAACTGTTATTATTTGTTATTATATTTTATCCGCTGCGAAGGTGAGATGTTAATGTTTATGTTCTCCTTCTTCTTCTATCTCTTTCTTCTTTTCATAACTATCTGGAATTTTCGGGTTAGAAAATTTCAGGTCGTTACATAGAAATATTTTTAAAATTAAGATCTTGTTAATTTAATCACTTTTTGTTTAAACATCATCAGCTAAAAGAGAATAGAGGAAGAGAAATTGAATTTTGAACTTCTTTTAAAACCTGTAAACTTAGAACAGAGGTATATTTTCCTGTACACAGACATGCACACTAAATATACAGACATGCAGGCATATTTTACTTCCATACAAACTTTTTCACAACATACTTTAAGTATTTATCACATGACATCAAGATTTAAACAATTTTAGTTTTGAAAAAAAAAATTAGTTTACTCACAGTTTGATGATGAATAGAGAAGACTGGAAATGCTTTTGATATTGAAAAACTTTGAAAACTGGAAATTGTTTTGAACTTGATCTGATCTTTGCTTCTTTGATTATGTTGAATTAGCTTGCTTCAGGTTTGAGATTGGTAAAGATTGTTTGCTTTAGTTTTTTTTTATCTCTGGTTTGTTTTAGGTTTTAGTTTTGAAATATGAAAGAAAATGAAAGAGTAGGAGAAGTAGAGAGATATATATAACTTCGTTTTTACTTTTAATTTTAAAAATAAAAAGAAAATAAATTACTTGACACTTGTTAAATTGCATGTTATAACGTTTACACTTGTCTTTTTGCATGCACTTATGTTTTTAATATGTTTTTAAATTATATTTTCAATTTTTATTAATACATTTCCTTTTATTTATGTTTATATAACTTTAAAGAAAATGATTTAAAATATAATTATACATTAATAAATAAACATATATATATATATATATATTAGTTTTTTAATATATAGAGTTTTTAAATCCAACTTAGTTTTAAGATATTTATTTTTTTGAATTACAAATCAAAATTCTATTTACAATCTATTTATATATATATACACAAAAACAAACGAATATCTTATTTGTTTTGCAAAAATTCAAATTAGTTCACAAATTAATTTTAAAAATTATAATAATTACTAGATTAAATTTGGCTTAAAAATGGGATCGTTACAATTTCCCCCCTTAAGAAAATTTCGTCCTCAAAATTTGATAGACAGGGAGACAAAAAAGAACATATGAACACATAAAAAGATAGAGAAATGGCTTACCAGATCAAGCCAAAATATCCATTCTACATTTGGGATAAGACTTCTGCATGCTTTCCTCTGTTTCCTAAGTACAATCATTTGGATCTCCACTCCATTATACTTTCATCAATTTCATCACTTTATTCCTTAACGCTTTTCATCTCGACCAATAATCTTCAATGGTTCTCTTTTCGCTGCCAAGTTAGGGGTGACATCCAAATCCTGTTTAGCGACCTTTTCAATGATATGATCTGGGTCATTCACATACTTCCAAAGGTGTGAAACATGGAATACATTATGCACGCCAGCTAACCAATTAGGTAACTGCACTCGATAAGCCAAAGGACCAATCCTCTCAAGTATAGGAAAAGGACCTATATATCGCGGTGCCAGCTTACCCATCTTTCTAAATCTCAAAACTCCACGTATTGGTAAGAAAACTGAATCTCCAACCTAGAACTCTAAAGTTCTTCTCATGTGGTCGGGATAACTTTTCTGTCGACTGTGGACAGTTTTCAACTTCTTTCGAATGAAATCAACCTTCTTAGAAGCTTCCCTATCATGTCCGGACCAAGAACAAGCCTATTATCCAACTCAATCCAACATGCAGGTGATCTACAAGGATGACCATACAATGCTTCAAAAGGGGCTATTCAAATACTGGCCTGATAACTATTATGATACGAAAACACAACCAAATTCAAATGGTCCTCCCATGAACCTCCAAAATCAAGAATACAAGCACGCAAAAGATCTTCCAAGATTCGATTTATTCTCTCAGTTTGCCCATCAGACTACGGGTGGTAAGCCGTACTGAAGTTCAACTTGGTTCCTAGTGCGGCTTGAAATGCCTCCCAAAATCTGCTAGTGAAGATCGGGTCTCGATCACTCACTATATTTCTTGGTATTCCATGGAGTCAAACAATCTCCTTCACATATAACTCTGCCAAACTTGCTGTCGTTCGGGTGGATTTAACTGGGACAAAATGGGCAGTCTTGGTCAGACGATCCACAATAACCCAAATCGCCTCATTACCCTTTCGAGTTCATGGCAAACCATCTATGAAATCCATAGACGCTTGGTCCCATTTCCTTTTGGGCACTTCTAGTGGTTGGAGTAAACCTGCCATCTTCATTTGATCACCCTTTATTTGTTGCTAAGTTGCGCATCGACTAACATAAATGGATATATCCCATGTCTACCAAATCAGCAAAAGACTCCTTCATATGGCATGTCATCCTTTCATGAAACTTCTTGTCCATCCCTTTGATAAATTTCTCATTCTTATTAAGAGGGGTATTCACCAATTCAGGTCCAAATCGGGATAACTCATTAAACTTATTTAAGTATTCTTCAAAAGATAGATTTCCTTGCTTCAAATCGGTAAACTCTTGATACATCCTGGAAATGCTGGTGGTAGGCATATAACACTGCTCAAATACTTGCTTGAATCTATCCCATGTAAACTCATTCCCCGATTCGGCCAAAGTAATGGTCTTCCACCATACCAAAGCTTCTTCCTGGAGCTGCCAGGAAGCCATCAACCTCCTTTGCGTCATCCAATTTCAATCCTTTAAAAATCCTCTCACAAGATCGAATCTAAGCTTTCACTTCTATAATAGTCTCTATACCTTTGAATGGTTTTCCTCCAAGTCTTGAGAAATTCTGATATAACTCTGCCAGATTTGGCTGGGGGTTGGATGGGTTCCATTACTGTTGTTGTAAGGTCTCGACCATTTGTAGTGGTACTCCCCCTTCCCCTACCTCGTCCTCTTCTTGCACTCATTCTCACTTTCTATAAATAGTAATAAAATTGATTTAGGCATACAGACGAGATATCTTGGGAATATACTCATTCTAGGGGTTACCTAACCCTATCTCTAATGAGTCATCTAATGAGTTATACTCCAAAGCTAAAGTTCTTACCCAACCTTTAGATCTAATACCAAATGTGACGACCCAAACTTTCAACCAACGAAAATCGGCATCCAATACATCACCCACATTCAAATTCCGGAGATTCAAACGTTGGAGTCATAACACATTATATAATAACAACACAATGGGAATAAAATAACTTTCATTCATTCACTTCATGGATTACAACATTCTTATAATAAGTGTCCAATATCATCAGAGTCCTATATATTACATGACGGCGGAATACAACATAGCAGCGGAAAAATAACATCTAAACGGACTTCTAAGAGAGTCCAACATACTGCATCTTCATTTCTAAAGCTCCAAAGTCCAAACCAAAAAGCTCAAAACCAAAAGCTTCAAAAACTTCCAAATCCACATCTACCTCCAAACTTAGCTCCAGAACCTACTGATAACCTGACTCTAGGCTGCCCGTGTGGAAAATTATGGGCATCCAGAGTTTAGCGAAGGGAACAATAAACTCCGAGTCAGTCATGCGAGTGAGAACTCAAAACAGTTATTTGTGCCAAAAATCCGTTCATGCTTTAGGAGAATGAAACTACCATAAGGTTTCACGGCACACACTCAAATGCAATCACACACATGCGGAAGGTTTCTCCTTATAGTAATCAAACATGCATGGTACGCAAAAATCCTTTTGATATTATTTTTAGTGCGTAGTGTGGAAAACCATTTTTCAAGTATAATATTAATCTTAGCCAGCATACATACCATTATAGTATGCCTACTATAGCTACCATGTTAAATGGAAGGTTCTGCAACTGAAATCATAAATTGCTCGTACTGTTTGTTTGGATTTCCAACAAATGGCCAAGGCTAAGACTTCCTTTATCCGAATGGGTACGCCTCTGGAGAGATGTCCCGAGAACCTAACCGGATCTTTGCCAACACAAGGCCAGGATACCTCTATAACTAGGTAACTAACTGTCATGAGTATGTCATCCCCCGATCGTAACCGACCTTTACCAAGGCGCCTCAAATTCCAACAACCACACAAGTAAAATATCTAGGCTTCGTACCATAATACCACTTTTTATCCAGAAGGAAATGCACATACCCTTAGGGTCGCGAACCCCATAACCTTGCTGCATCCTTCTTGTTTTCGACCATTTCCCGGAGTGTGAGATTCGATGAAGTCTCGTCCCACAAAGGTAAGCTTTACACAAAAGCCATGTTTTGATCAACCAATGCTCAACACATAGCATGCCACATTACCAAATTGGGAATATATCACTAATAGCTATCAACTACATAACCTTTGAGCTTGTACGTTACACAGAAGGGTGTTAAGATAAGAGAATAAATTCTCCGCCATCAAAAAGAAATGTATTTGATAGAAACCATCTTTATATCCCAAAGTGTAATATCAGACATACATCCATATAAGTCCATCCTGGGTCTGAATGGAACCGAAGGCACTTCGTCTAATTAAGGGAAAAAAGTCCTTGCAAATCCGGATATCCCCAATCTCGTCCGGAATACCCCATCATATAGGGTAATCTCTATACCGGAGAAACTCGGCGCAGAGACAATCAATAGGCAATCCATTCGTTTTTGAAAATACCCCATCTTCAACCACCGTCTTCAAATGCAATTCCATTCCGTCGTATCATTATTTGGAATGGGTTTTCGACTTAATGCCCTTCCTCGGCCTTTCGAATAATAAGCGCTTATTTGAAACATATGGATACATTCGGATCTTAGTTAAGTCATAACTTTTTAGCCCTTATTTCCCAAATCCTTTCCTTTTGAATGATTTAAACAAATTTCCATTTTGAATCTTTTAAACAAAAAATCTACCTTTTATAATTCAATGTAGAACATTACATTCACACAACAATTTATGACAAATAAATAACTTACATTTATCACAGCTCAATCCAAAGCAATTCATATTACAAAATATTACAGATTAACATACTAAAAATATTAATCAATCCAAGAATTCAATATAATTAATCATCTATAAGCAAGATTAATTAATCACATAATTTAAAATTAATTTAATTTAAATCAAATAAATTAATTACTTATGAATTAATTACCCAACCCTGCTTAATTAACATTAATTAATTACAAACCATTTGTTATTATTTTAATTAATAAATGAAATTAATTAATCATCCTTAATTACTTACATTAATTAATTATTCTATAATTACTAATTAATTGCCCTTTAATTATTAATTAATTATCATTTAATCATTAATTAATTAACCTTTAATTATTGGCTAATTAACCTTTAATTAATTAATTAACCTCTAATTATTAATTAATTAACCTTTAATTATTAATTAATCAACCTTTAATTATTAATTAATTAACCTTTAAGTATTAATTAATTAACCTCTAATTATTAATTAATTAACCTTTAATTATTAATTAATTATTCTTTAATTATTTTCAATAATTAATTAAACTTTTATTACCCAAGACCTTAACTAATAAAAAATAAACCATTTATCTTAATTAATTACTTAATTATCATTTAAATCTTATTTAATAAACCTTTGAAATAAATTTTATTATTAACAAATGAATTAACTTAAGACCTTTAAGTTAATTAATGATTAAAACATTTACCTTTCTTTAATTAACTTCTGAATTATACTATTTAATTTTTTAAATAAATTTTAAGAATTAATTTAAAATAAAGGATATATATTAAAACACTTTAAACTTAATTAATTTAAAATAATTTATTTATAACCTTTAATTAATCCCAAACTTAAATAAAACAATTATTATTTAAAAGGAAGTGGGTTAAGAAAATTGTTTAAGTAAAAACTTGATTTGTTTTAAGAAAATTAAAACTGTTATTATACTAAAACACACAAACCCGAGTCAATCCCTAAACCAACCCGAGCCAAAACCCGAGAAATCCTTTTCTTCTTCTTTTTTTAAACTTTTTTCTGTTCTAAATTTTAAAACCCTGTAATATGCTAAACTCTCGCGAACTCACCCGATACAACACTCGAGCCAGAACTTCACTTTCCCGAGTTCAAACCCGAGGCCATCACCTTCTTCTCAAACCTACAATATCACCTCAAACACTCTGATACGTCTGACACCTGTACACGTGCACATGCGAATATGGCGGCTCCAACCATCGATGCCATCGTCGGCATGATAGCTTCGACCACCACTCTCGATTTCGATCACCCAAAACCTCTCATCGATGACGAACTCAAAATCGAGCACTAACGAACCCACTAGAACAAAACTCATCATCCAAGAACCTCCTCGAGTAGCCACTTCCAGTTACTAGAAAGCTTGACACTCCGACCAAAGCCTCACCGTAGACTCACGCACCGATTCCCCCACCTTCGGTCAAGACCGATGCATCGACGACGTTGCATTAGCCTGGAATTTGACATCGACCAAAATATGTCCTTAAACCCTAATATGCCACCGACATGCCACCAAAGTGAACAATAAATTCACCGACCATTTTTGCCAAGGCCCCGACCCACAAGCAAGCTTCAGCAACGACCGCGAGACCCAAACATCCTCTAATCACTAGAAAATGCCAAAAACTCAATGGCCATTCAACCCGAGATTCCTCACTCAAAACAAAGTTAAAAATCTTGATTCCACTTTTAAAAATCATAATTTTTGAAAACGAATAAGATGTTGTAGGTGAATCAAGAAATCATGACACTCGAATTTTCGACATGTTTGGATTTTATTGTATTTTCAAATTTTCCAGAAAGTACTCAAACTGATAATACTTAGAAATATTTTTAAAATTAAAAACTTGTTAATTTAAACACTTTTTGTTTAAATATCATCAGTTAAAAGAGATTAGAAGAAGAGAAATTGAATTTTGAACTTGTTTTAAAACCTACAAACTTAGAACAGAGGCATATTTGCCTGTAAACAGACATGCACACAAAATATACAGACATGCATGCATATTTTACATCCATACAAAAATTTTCACAACATACTTTTTAGTATTTATCACACACGATCAAGATTTAAACAATTTTATTTTTAAAAAAAAATAGTCTACTCATAGTTTGATGATGAACAGAGAAGCCTGGAAATGCTTTTGATCTTGAAAAACTTTGAAAACTGGAAATTGTTTTGAACTTGATCTGATCTTTACTTCTTTTATTATGTTGAATTAGCTTGCTTTAGGTTTGAGATTGGTAAATATTGTTTGCTTTAGTTTTTTTTTTAATCTCTAGTTTGTTTCAGGTTTTAATTTTGAAACATGAGAGAAAATGAAAGAGTAGGAGGAGAGTGTGTGTGTGTGTCTGTAACGACCCAGGATTTTGAACAATTTAAATTGAAAATATTTAATTAATTTTAAATATTTGAATAATGGTTTGGATTGGATTTTCAATATAACTATGAATTTGGCGATTAAGTTATAAAATTTAATCTATTGAAAATTGAATAAAAATTTGAATCTTCAATTTTAAGCTGGTTAAAAATATTTCAAAGGCTTGTAAAATCCATGTGCATAATACTGAAGATAATAGAAGCTTCAGAATTGAATTTGAAAGTGATTTGTTCAGTTTTGAAATTACAACATTTGAATTGAATTTAAAAATAGCCTTCCGAGGCATAGTCTCGGAATTCGACGAAACCAGTTCCATTGGGTCCGTAATATTGAATTATTGCCGGATTTCAAATTTCGTATTTTTCGGAGTTGTTATGTGAACACACGGTGAGTAAACGCGTTGGAATTTAAAACAAATTCAATTTCAAATTTTATATTTATATTAGTTAACCTCACCACGTTCTTTCCTCTGATCACGCCTAAATTCACGCTACTTTTTTTTTGTTTATGTCGCGTCTGTTCCCTATCGTACTGGAAGAAAATCTCGTTCTTTTCAATTTTAAATTCCCCTCTCCCTCATTCCTCAGTTCGAAACAAATGAAATTTAAATGGCCGAAGCCCATCTCGTTCCAAATTTAAAAAAAAAACCGAGCCTTCCTCTTCTCGTTTAAAATCAATGGCGACCGATTGGGGAGGTTTATGGGAATCTGGAGGTCAGGTCGTGCTAGGGCAGAGCTCGATGTTGGGGGTTCGTTGTTGAGCTGCAGGGGTTCATCGATGTCAAAGGGAAGACTCGCGTGGGTTGAGCAGTGTGGGTCGCGTGCTCGATGGCGTAGGCAGCGACGTGGCCGCGAGATGGGGAGCTCGGCTTCGAGCATCTCGAAGAGGAGGCGGCGCGTTATTGGGGGCGGCGAGATCTGCAGTGGCTAGGGGGGTTTCGCGTGGCAGAGGCGAGGGGTCTTGCGAGGAGCGGCGGCGGCGAGGCAGTGTGCTGGGCCGAGATTAGGGTTTTGATCAAAGTATGGAGCAAGCGGGGTGGGTCGCGATCAATTTCAGTGGCTAGGGTTCGATTCTGTAAGTGATAATTTGTTTAATTACTTTCAAATTCCAGTTTAACTGCATATGTATTCAAAATGAAGAAGAAAAAAAATTTAAATTCAATATTAAGTAAGTTCTGATTTTTAATTTAGTAGGTTGATTTTTATGTCACTTAACAGTAAGGTATTCGGTTAAATTTAATTTATTGGGGTTAATAATGATCTGTTAAGATAAAGTTTAAGCAGTTTTAAAATAATTACTTAAAATAAATTTATAAATATGTATGAATAAGAAAAAAAAAATTAACAGTAAAAGAAAAAAAAAATTAATTTGTTCTTAGGCACTTAAATGTAATATAGAAATTTTAGATTGTTGGGATTTCTATGTAAAATTTGTTTTTGAAAACTTAAATTAAATAAATTATATTTGGTTAATTTATTCAATTTTTAGTTAAACAAAATTGTTTAAAAGAAATTGGTTTGAAATGAAATCATTTGTTTAAATTGAATTGGTAGTAAATTAAAATTGTCGAATGGTTAGACAACTTCATTTATTTAAAGAACATCAGTTCAAATTTTTAATTTTTAAGTTTAAAATAAAATTATTGGTAATTAAATTTATAAATGAAAATTTAATGGTTCGATTTATTTTGAATATTAATAAATGTATAAATTGTTTATACAAGGTGTATAAATCAAGAAAATCGAGTCAAGAAGGAAATGGATTGCAAAATAAAAGGCAAAGGTGAGAACTTCTCACTCAAAAAGGGTTTATTTAAATTTTAAATAGTTAGATTTAAAATTTGTTGATTGAATGATTGTTTGCTTGAATGATGATTGTTATATATATATATGTATATATATTGGATTGAAATAGACCCTATACGCCGTTAGTAAGCGGAGGTTATTTATTACACACATATACCGCGATATTCCACCTCGAAGTGGAATTGGTATTATATTAGTATATAGCAATATATATATATTGACATATTTATATATTGCAGTTGATTGATTTCCCGCATTGTATAGCAGATGAGACCCTATTGCGCCGCCTATTAAGCGGATATATATTTTATAAAATCCCATATACTGCGATATCCCGTCTTGAAATGGGATTGGTATTGTGCTAACGTCTGTGGATGCAGGGAAACAGGTTGGAGGGATCCAACTGGATTCCTCACAAATATTTATTTGTTTATAAATATTGTGATGATTGTTGACTATCATATCGATATATGATGTTGTTCCCGTGATTGACTGTTGGATGCTGTTGCATCATCGGATTCATTTTTAAAGTTAAAAATAATGATTTTTATTCTAAAAAGGGTTTTAAAGTGATTTTTCTAAAGTATATGTTTTATTTAATTTTTGAATTGATTCACTTTAAAATAAATAAACGTATAAGCTTTTATGTTACAAAAATTAATGCTTTTATAAAATATAACCCAAAAGGAAAATTTTAAAATAAATAGATTTATAAAATAGTTAAACTTGAGTTTTGAATAATTATCATAAATGGTTATATGAGAGATTTTATAAATTGATATTTATAAATTAAATTTATTGGGAATTATAAAACGAGTGTTATAAGTATTATAAAAATGAATAGATGTTGAAAATAAAAGATTTATAAGTAATTAACTTATAAAACCGGGGTTTGGGCATTTAAATGGGATATTTCTAGAAATTGTAAATAAAGAAGATTTTATAAGTTGAATTTGTTATAAAATATAAAAGAATCTTATAAGCAATAAGATTTGGAATTTGTGAAGCTTAAAAGAACAATTTGGTAAATGAATGAATGAATTATAAGTACTTAACTTATAATATGGACTGTTGGTATAAAATTGAGTTATATAATTTGAATTTGATTGATAAAGGAAATTTATAAATCGAAGTTTATAAATAGGAATAGAATTTATAAACATTGTTTATAAATTCGTAATTAATTGAATTTGATCAATTGAATATAAAAGTTTATTAAAGGAGTTATATTCACGTTTTTGAACAGTGAATATATCGTTAAATAAAATGGATATATTTTGGGAAAGGAATGTTTTAAATGGAATTTAAAATGATTTAAAGGTGCTTTAAAATGCATTAAGTATCGAATACCTAGATTTCAACATTCATTGTTGAAATAGACGTTTTCGAGAAATAAAAGGGAATTGAAACATAGATTTCAACATTTATTGTTGAAATAGACGTTTTCGAGAAAATAAGGAAATAATGGACTATAACACTGTTGCTATAGTAAATGATTTCCGAAAGGAAATATTTTTGTATAGTATTGGAATTTATACATCTATTTAAATTTCGAATCCCTATACTAGTGATTTTGGGTTGTCGTGACGATGTTTTACACAACATTCGTTTTGACCCAAATAAATGTGAATAAAAGAACGTTTTCCTTAAACAAATGAAATATATACTTAACTATGGGTTAAGTATATTGAATATTTTCAAATGTTGAAAATAAAATAAATTTGTGAAATACTTATTGTTAAATAAGTATGGAAATGTTTTCCCAATACGAAATAAAACGTTTTGAGAATTTATCTTTTTAAAAAAAAAAGATAAATAGAAAGTGAATATTTGGAATCTATTGAAAACCATATATCAGTAGACATTTTGAAATATAAATTTACGATGGAATTTATGAGGGAAATTTGTTCAAAAATAAACATTGATTTATTTTGAAGTGTGGGAATGAATTTACGAATTTGGAACGTAAGGTTTAAATAAATCAATAAGGATTTATTTAATAATTTGAAATCTGTTTTCAAATGGTTGAAGTGTGGAAATTTATATCTAGTAAAGATATTTTGGGAAATTAAATAATTTGAGAAATTATTTGGAATCTGATGATGTGGCGCATCTTTATTGATAGTTAAATAACCGACTATCAATATTTACCTTTAAATAGGTATTTGTTGTGATTGCTTGAATTGAATGCCACACTTATTTTTTTTAAAATAAGCGCTCACTGTTCGGGTTAACCGGGAAAGGACCATGGGGTCATATAACCCACTCCGAATATGTGATACGTCGTTATGAATTGCATTTGAAGACCGGTGTTGAAGACCGGATAATTGTGAAAACGGAAGGATTACCGTCGAGTTACTCTGCATCGGCTGATCTCCGATACAGTGGTTTTATCACCCTTAGTGACGGGAAGTCCGGACGTGATTAATGAATATCCGGATTGCAAGGACTTCTTTGTAAGTGCCTTCGGTTCTGTTCGAGCCCGGAACAGACTTGTATGGATTGTATGTCTGACATTACAAGTTGAGATATAAAGCTGATTTCTTTCAAATATATTTCTGTTGGTGGCGGAGAATTTATTCTCTTAGCTTAACACCCTTCTCTGAGACGTACGAGCTCAGAGGTTATATAGTTGAAGGTCATTAGTGATATAATCCCAATTTGGTAGTGTGATATACTAAGTGTTGCTGTGAAATGATCGTTGAATGATCATTTGTGATAGGATCATTTGTTTGATCGTCTATCTTGATGATCATTTCTTTGATCATTTGTTGACCCAAAGCACTGTTTTTGTAAAGCGTGGCTTTGTGGACGAGACTTCATCGAGCCTCACACCCCGAAATGGTCAAAACAGGAAAGATGCGGCAAGGTTATTAGGGGGTAGCACCCCTTTAGTGTATGTCATTCCTTCTGGATAGAGGTGGTATCATGGTATGGAGCCCAGATACTTAACCTATGTGGTTACTGCAAATTTATTACTTTGTGGTTGTTGGAAATCGGGGATCCTCGGATATAGATCGGTTACGATCGGGGAATGACATATTCGTGTTAGTTGTTACCCAGTTAGGGGTAACCCGGCCTTGTGTTGGCAGAGATCCGGTTAGGTTCTCGGGACGTCATTCCAGAGGCGTTTCCATGTGGCAATGGGAAGTTCCTTGGCCTGACTATTTATTGGAAATCCAAAGAAACAATACGAGCCTTGTACGGTTTTAGTTGTAGAACATGCCATCTAATATGGTAGCTATAGTAGGCATAATATAATGGTACCTATGCTGGCTAAGATTTATATTCTACTTTCGAAAAGTTTTCTACACTATGCACTAATAATAATATCAAAAATGTTTTGATTTTTGCGTAGTAAGCATCTTTGACTATCATAAGGAGAAACCTCCTCCAAGTCTGCGTTTGCATTGTGTGTGTGGCGGGAGACCTTATGGTAGTTTCATTTTCAAAAAGCATTGCGAATTTTCTTTTTAAAATTTCTCCTATTCTTTGTTTAAAAGATAAATAACTGTTTTTAGTTCTCACACCAGTCACATGACTGACCTGGAGTTTATTGTTCCCTTCCTAAACTCTGGGTGTCCAACAACTTTCACACGGGCAGTTTAGAGTTAGGTTATCAGGTTATTCTGGATTCAGGTGTTGCTACAGATATCTGGAGGCGAGCTGGATGGCGTAGTATATTATATTGTATATAGTATTTCTTTTCCGCTGTTTGTTATTGTTTGTTGTTGTACACTCTGATGATATGATGTAATGTAATGCGATGTAATGTATAAAATGTACAGTTCTTTTGTTTTAATAAATATTCATTTATCTATTATATGTTGTTCCGCTGCGACTGTGAGATTCTGATATTGTGTTGTTACTTCCTGTTCTGTTCTATCTTTTTCTCTCTCCTTCTACCTCTTTCTTCTTTTTTAAACCCTAAAGATTCGGAAGTTTGTTCCCCTTTGGTTGGATGGTTGTGGAATGTTGCCAGCCCAAAGGAGTACGGATTTTCGGGCCTTTACAGTGTCTATATATATAACTTTGTTTTAATTTTTTTTAAAATGAAAAGAAAATAAATAACTTAACATTTATTAAATTGCGTGTTATAATGTTTACACTTGTCTCTTGTCATGCACTTATGTTTTTAATATGTTTTTATATTATATTTTCAATTTTTATTATTATATTTCCTTTTATTTATATTTATATAACTTTAAAGAAAATGATTTAAAATCTAATTATACATTAATAAATAAACATATATATATATATATATATTAGTTTTTTAAAATATAGAGTTTTTAAATCGAATTTATTGTTAAGCTATTTATTTTTTGAACTACAAATCAAAATTCTATTTACAATCTATTTATATGTATACATAAACAAAGAAATATATTATTTGTTTTGGAAAAATTCAAATTAGTTCACAAATTAATTATAAAAATTATATTAATTACTAAATTAAATTTGTCTGAAAATGGGATCGTTATATCAAATCTTGGTTACGGCGATCATAAGGGGCGGCTTTCGTGGATGTTGTTGGCGGCAGTTGGGTTCAGAGAAAACATGTTCGTGGTTCCTGTTCGCATGTGTATGTTTACCGTTAGGGTTGCTGGGCGAGGCCAATTACAACTTTACCCTTTGATTATTTAATTTAAAATTTAAATTTCAATCGTTCTAGTTATCATATCTTTTTCATACGAGCTCGGTTTTTGGCGTGGTTTTCTCCGTTGCGATCATATCGAAATTTTGGACATTATGGAACTGGTTTGGCTGCATTCTAAGATTATTAGATTTTTGGGCTATGTTTGGATTTCAAATCGACGACATATCAAAAGTGAGTGTTTTAACCCACTCACAAATACCAAACCATCTTATGCTAGTTAAATTAAATTTATGGTGTGATTAGAAATTTATGGATTGCTATTTGGTATTTCAAATTGTCATTTAAATTTAATTTGACTTTATATTGAATTTAATTGCCATTTTAAATTAATATTGGAATTTAAATTATTATTAAATACCTGATTGGTAATAAGTTAATTGCTGTGATTTATTGGCTGATTTGAATGATGATTGTGATGGATGTTTAATTGTTGACATTTTGGATGATTTGATGTTATATTTATTTTATTTATCGTTATCACACTGCAAGTTCCCTTAGTTATTGTTAAGAAATCAATATGGGTTGAAATGATACATAACCGAATGGTCTTATAGATTAGGGAAAAATCATTATGGGTTGGAATGATAAACTCGAGCGATTTTATGGATCTTAAATTTTTCTCGGGATTGCGGGTTCAAATGATATATACCCGTAAATTTAAATTTATTGCGGGTTGGAATGATACATATCTGTATCAGCTGACCATAGGGTAGAAAAGTATATATGGACACCGGATTGGTTAAATTAAATGATTTGAAATCCTTAATTTTTGGATCCAGTTAGATGATACTATGAAACAAAATTAGATTTATATGAACTGAATTATTTTCAAAATCCAAGCTTCTAAAATGTTGAGATTAAAATTGGTTTAAATGAATTGTTTAAAGAAATTAAATTATAATCTTAAATTGGATTTTAAATATAAATGAAATTTATCAAAATGAGTTATTTTAAATGTTTGAATATTTAAACTTTGAAACCTATTGAATTTGAAGTGGTTTAAATTTGTAGTTCAAACATGGATTTGAAATCGATATAAATTGAAATGGTTTTCAATGAGAATTTGAATTGAAACCTTTAGCCTTTTGAATTGAAATCGTTAGACAATTTTTAATATATAAACTATTTTAATCTATAACCTATTTTAATATATAAACTATTTTAATATATAACCTATTTTAATATATAAACTATTTTTAATATATAAAATATTTTAATCTATGACCTATTTTTAATATATTTAATATATACACACACTATTTTTAATGTGTAACTATTCCAATATATATACTACTTTCAATATTCAAGCCGTTTAAAGTTGGAACTGTTATGATTTAGATTTAATTGATTTAAATGTGAATATTTTGATATGATGGTTTAACCTATTTTGTGGTTATGATTTTGAAAAATGAATATGATTTTAAAGTGTATGATTTCGAAAGTGATATGATTTTGAAGTGATTATGATTTCAAAAGTGATATGATTTTGAAGTGAATATGATTTCAAAAGTGATATGATTTTAAAGTGAATATGATATTTGGTATCAATTATGGATCAGTTTTCAAAATGTAAAAGAACCAAACGGTGTGAAATAAGCGTTTGGTTGTTAAAGAGACCGAGATCGAATATTGTCATGCTCTCTGCTAATACCGAAAACCACTTTAACAACTGTGCATGTGGTGGAGAATCCAGAACGAAGTATGATGGTTTCACGAACGCTACTGTATGAGGTATGAACGTAGCCCTGACCTCCTCGGATCATCTTGATATGACTAAAATAGGAGCTATACCTGGGCCAGGCGAGGTCGCTCCTATGATCGGACATGCTTCTTTGATGCAATATCTGTTACTTTGTGATTGATTTGGTGGCCACCTTCGATATGATTATGGGAGTGTGTTCCGAGGTGGGCAGTAGTAGCTGTTATGCGTTACCACCAGCCCAGTTCTGCAAAATGGTAGTATCCTACCCTGGGCATTGCCCCCTGTGCCTTGTCGTATGCCTTATCGAGCGCCCTACGACTTTGGTTTGTATCGTACCTGTGGAGTGCTCCATGAGTACCCCACCGGTTTGGTGGAGCTTACAGTATCTGTATAAATTACGGTTTATAAGTGTATTAGGGGGATATGAGTAACATCTTAACGCTATTTTAATAATTTACTTTGCTATAGACATATTATAATAGCGTATTGTAGTACATAGTAAATAGTTTAACGGATCCTTAGGAGATGGAAATCCTGAACATCTCTTAAGTTATTGCACACACATTATACACTGGATAAGAGATGTAAAATCCCATAAACGTTTTTGAAGCTGTTACACTCATTTATTTACTGTTGATTTAACTTACATAAGATCTTTTAGTTCCGACTCAAGTGTTTCGTCTTTGCATTACGCTCGGGTCAGCCCGAGCATTTCAGTGTTCAAAACTTTATTTCTGGAGGACGAAGACAGAGATTTGTATACTGTTTATTATATTTATTCCACTACATCATGTTGTTTCGTTGCATTATTTATTTATTCCTGCTGTATGTATAACTCTGACCTGTAGTATAAAAGTGTAATCAAATGTTATTGGTAAATAGCTTCATGAACTGTTTATTTAGTTATTATATTTCGTCATTCCGCTGTGAGATTCTGTGTTTTGTTATTCCTTCTTTTCTCTTATTTTCTTATTTACCCCATTAACCATTCTCCTTTTTTAATTGTTTGATTTGACATGTGTGGTTTATTGTTGATTTAAATCATCCAAAAAGGCGGGTCGTTACAATTGGTATCCTCATTGAATTATTGTAACTCCCTATTTATTGCACACTTATAACCCTACCAATATTAGAGTTATAATCTTTTTCAAAAACATTAATTACTATATGACCTCCATCGCACATTCCTTGCTCTATTATTTCTTTTCCAACCCATAATCGCCTCATCCATCCTTTTGGAGTATGGTCGCAACTACTTCTATGGTCAGAACGTATAGAGTAAATTCAAATTAAGTGTGTATATATTTTTATATATAGTAGATTTTTGAAAAATATTTTCAGAAACAACAAATATGCCACCCATACGTATATCTATCCCCATTGACCAGGTAACCTAAGCTCTGATACCAACTGTAACAATCTACCCCGAAACAGACCTAATTTTGACAAAGCCCGTCGAACTTTAAGCCTATCTCAAGGCGAGCTGTTAGGTTGATAAAACTAAAACAATACGCAGCACATAGAGGTATCTATCTATACTTTCATAATCTCACAATAGAATAGGTAAATTATAATATCAGAAACAAGTACCCATTTCATGAAGAAATCCATTTCAAAAACATAACATGTTAAACATTACAACAAGTTTACATAAATCCTCCACATTACAGTATCTCAAAATAACATAATTGTCCGAATTGGGTACAATAAAATACTTAAAAAGCATAAATAGATAGATAACAACCACAAGCTTCACCTCCACCTTCGTTTTCTAAATTTACATTACTCTCTCTAGCCTATGTTGTAATGAGGAGTGGATTGGAACAACAAATGTCTGATGAAATGAAAATCTCAAGCTTTACAATAATTGTACTTGGGCAGTATTATTTGAATAAGAAATATATCTTAGGATAAAATCATAACATACATACAAAGTAACTGTAAACCCGAAGGCTCTTCTAGTTCAACTATATAACATTCGTATAAAGTCAAATGTAAGTTCGAAGGCACTTCTAGTCCAACTATACAAAAGTTAACTATAAGCCTGAAGGCTCTCTCGATCTGACTATATAACTCTTACGCAACTAGTGTTTACGATGTAAGGAAAAAAAACCAAACCACATAATTCCTCTTTGATCGGACTACGCGGACTCTAATCATTTAAGACTCATAAAATAAGTAGATCCCCATCATTTAAGACCTATCCCTAAGGCGGATCCCCATATGGTTCTTCCTTACCAACATCATAATAAATCCTATTAGGTTATACTTAATACTTCACCTAAGAAAGCAGTGGACTCTACCATAGCCATTTGATACCTCTAACTCAAAGCAGCCCCTCCTAAGGATTTTACCCACTGCATCCATAATGCAACTTATGGCCCGTAACCCACTCGTGACATCTCATATTAGTCCAACTATTCGTAGATACTGATAACTAGATTGAGTATGGAGATTTACCCTACATAATTGGAGCTAACATCGTGTCTACTGTGCTTATTTATTATAGACGATGACCCACATTAGTTCGTAAAGCCACAATGCTAGTAGCCAGATTTATTTGGGCAGACTTACATGTAGCTTTGGACTGACCTCACATCCCTATAACTTAGTCGTAACCTATATGTATACCAATTGTATACATATATCATCATACATGACTAATAGTTGATTCCATATAAGGTAACCCCTTATTACGCATTTCATTAAGGATTGATTCCCTAATTTATACTAAATTCCTTTCTAAAAATTAATATTAACTAAATATTCTAATAATACTAATTATCACGCTCAATTGTGCTGTCTGAAGAACAAGTTAGCTAAAGTGAGTCGTGCTGCGGGGGCTATAATCAATATGTTATTCGTTTTAATAGTCAATACGTTAATATTATATACATATACATATACATATACATATACATATACATATACATATACATACATATATATATATATATATATTCATATGGAATTTAAGGTTTAATCTTTATGTTGCAATAATTCGATAATAATTCACTTACAAGATATTTTGTAATATCAATCTCATAGAAATCTACAATTCTAATAAGAACTGCTACTACTCATATTCTAATAAAATAGACTTGTACAAACATGGAATATCTAGAACGTGTTCCATATTAATAAATTATAATCACTTTTCTATTAAAAAAAACTATCTTCACAAATTAGATCATCTATGCTCAATTCAACCTTTCTTTACTTCATTTTGGAGTGAGAAAGGAGTTCCTTATTTGTTTAAATGATATAAATAGGTGGTGTAAACTACATATAATTCAATTCATACTTTACACACTATTTCTAATTTATTTTCTTTTTGAATCCTTTAACACTCCAATATAAAATATGGAATAGGTTGAATGGACCATGGATTATTTACTTCTAAACGATTAGTTAGATTTTAATATATTAACACCAAAACAATTATAATCGTAAAATATACAAAGGTTGATATTTATTTAGGGAAATTCTAAGGTTTTATTATTTTAGGGTTTCACATTTATAGAATTTCTCAATGCATACATCAAATCCAAATAAGTACCATTCAATAACAAAAATGTGAAAACTTGATATTTCCACTAACAGAGAATTGTTTGCTTCCTAAGTGGATTTGATTCCACCACGCCTAATTCTCTTTCAGATCTCTCTCTTTTAAAATATAAAAAAAAGTGAATTGTATATAGAAATTGTATTAGAACCAGAAACCAGAAGAATAGAATCAAGAATCAAAAAATTAAACATCTAAACATTTTACTTAAAAATCCTAATTGAATCTAGAATCTAAAGAGGAAGAAAAAGAAGAGATCTGATCTTACCGCTCCTAATTCTTTGTTAGGTCATTCTTTTTTGAATATCAATAAATAGATTGCATATATAGATTAGGTTTCAAAAATACAAGATAGAAAGTGTTTGCGTCAAAATTGGTCATAAACACCCAATTGCACCCGTTCACAATTATGGATCACATATAGCAAGTTTATAGATAAAAAAATATGAAGAACGCTCAGAAAATTAAAAGGAAAGCAATAGAAACACATGATTTATAGTGATTCGGCTATCTCCGGCCTACGTCAACTTTGAATAGTTGTTATTTTATTGATTATCACTTGCTGGTTGCAAGAGGTTATAACAGTACAACAATAGTATGTAAATGATTCCGGTAGAACGTCAGCGTAGAGAAGCCAAAAGTCCATTTTCTGTAGGTCCAAGGTCACTATTTATAGACACAGGCAGCAAATATCTCGTCCAGATCTCGGAAGACTTCTTCTCTCACGTGGGCGGGCCCATGGGATCGAGTTTAGGTGATTTCGAATCGATTCGGGAGTGATATGAATTGAGTTCGTATCGATCATAAATGGTCCTTTGGGGCTAAAATTTGTCAAGTACATTCTTGAGGTTGTACGCAAGCTTCTGTGAAAATTTGGTGGCATTTGGACTTGTAGATCTTGAGATATGATCGATGCAAGTTTGGATTTTCAATGTGCTGTCGACCTTCGTATCATAAATTTGTATCGCTCCCTTTCGTATCGATAAAATGCACGCGATGGCCAATGATGTGGCGCTATCATTTAGGATTGATCCACTTTTCATGCCAAGTGACCGAGTGACCAAGTCTTCCATCTTTACGTGTCTCCTTCGTATCGCTCTCATTCAGATGCTTTGTACCCATGCCGTACGTGTCCATTGATATAGCTTCGTTCGTATCCATCAATTGCTACGTTGTTTGTTTTGTATCGATAGCCTCCACCCCAATTCATATCGATATAGACTAGATACGAACCGGAGTAGATGTGATGGATACGAAGTGGTGTCTCTTCCATGGATACAAACCAATGCTCTCTTGATGGATACGAACCAGACGTGTCTTTATGGATATGAATTTGCCTGGATACGAATGAGGTTTCCTGGATAGATTCGAATGGAATTGATACGAAGGAGGTGGTCTGATGGATACGAATGAGAGCATTGCTTGATTTGCATCGATCATACCTCGAGTATACGAACTCCTATTGTCTTGAAATTTAAAATGTATCCTTTCCTAACCTTGTTCATTATTCCCAATCGATCCCGTCTTGATTGGAGCTCGATCAAGTTTTGATGGTATCGATCATAGCCTTATTTCCAATCGATCTCTAATACTGATTACATCCTTTTTAGCCTATTTGTTGATATCCCGGCCTTGACCAAAAGATGGGATAACATTTGCCCCTCAAAACATACCTTGTGGTAAGAAGGCGTGTTTTGAATAGCTCTGAATCCAACATTCAAAGTCCATATTCCATTCATAGCCATACCATCCGATTCATAATCTAATCTATTACCAAGCCATCCTATCCAAGTGCCATAGCCATATCCAAGTCTGCGACTGCTCTGAGTCGATGTCCGATTCAAAGTATAATAACCAAATCCTTAGCCAATTCCATAGCTATCCAAACTCGTCAACCAAGTCGTACTCCGTCAATATCCAATGACCAATAACCAAATCCATAACCTTTCTGGGTTGATATCCGATTCCGATACCGCTCCGGGCCCTTTGCCAAATCCAGGACCACTCTGGGTCCATTTATCCCAAAATCCGAATCCATGACCTCTCTGGGTTGTGTTATCCTATTTTGACCCCGACTCTTTGGCCAAGGGCTTTTATGTTCTCCGGCCTTGGCTATCTGGCCAAGGACTTTATATTCTCCGGCCTCGACTCTCCGATCTCGGACTTTTATATTCTCCGACATCGGCTCTTCGGGCAAGGACTTTTATATTCTCCGTCCTCGGATCTCCGGCTAAGGACTTTTATACTCTTCGGCCTCGGCACTTCAGTCAAGGACTTTTATACTCTCCAGCCTCGGCTCTCCGGCCAAGGACTTTTATATTGTGTTCGAGTCCATTCCATCGCTCTCCGGCAAAGGGACCCGTGACTTGCGATCATTACCCTATCTCTTTGGTTGGGATCTTAATCGTGAGACCTATATTATTTGTTACATTAATGCAAATCAATCATTCAAAACAAAAGTTTTTACAGCCAGGAAAAGCCAATAAATGTATGTACATACAAGGGAGAAACCAAAGTTTTCATGAAAATGAAAAGAAAAACAGGATTTCATAGGCTCGAACAACACGGTTTATCATCGTCTCAGAGCATGCCAAGGGACCGTCCTCAATCCCGTACATGTGTAAGTGACTTAGTCGTATTACTTTGAGTTCTACTACTTATTTAAAGTCATAAATCCATTTAGTTGATAACAAACCGGCGATGCTTAGATCTAGTGCCATCCTTGTTCGAGGTGGGCGGTGGCCGCTCATATTCCACTGGCACAACTCGATTCCTTACATATTGTTGTAGATGACAATTCCTTATATGCTCCTCAAAGATATCCTTCAAATGCTTACAGTCGTTCGAGTTATGCCCATCCAGCTCATGGACGATGCCTGCTCATATTCAAAAGGTTCCCTTCTTGCCGGCCTTCGATACCGGAGGTGCCCTCGAGCATCCAAGCAAATTCTTTCCAGAGTCTCAGTCAAATCCATGTAGGAAGAAAACTTTGTATTCCTCCATGGCCTTTTTGAAGTGTCACCATTATCATTCATTTCCTTTATCATCTTTGTTTGGATCCTCATAGGGTGGACCTCTACCCCTTACTGCATAAGCTTCAGCTTCTTCCCCTTATCTCTCAGCCTGCACATCTTCCTGCCTTAGAAATCTTTCTGCTTCATGGTAGAACTCTCCAAGATCCATTGGTGGGTCACATTCCAACGATATCTTGAAATCCAAATTATCTGCAATTCCTGAAACTAACGCCATCAAAACCATTGATGGATCAGGTCGATCTATCGAAGCCAATGCCGCATTGAATCTGGTTAAGAAATCCCTGAGCGACTCTCCTTTCCATTGTTTTATCGATGTCAAAGTCATCATATTCTTGGGTCGAACTATGTGGATCCGAAACTGCCTCATAAACCTTTCAATCAGCTCTATCCATGCGCCACTAGAGCCACTCTCCAGCTGTCTTAACCATAATGCTGTTATATCCATTAAACACAAAGGGAAGCATTGCGCCATGACCTCTTCCAATGCCCCCAAAACCTCCATATGCCTTATGTACCTCGTCAAGTGAACAGCAGGATCCATTCTCTCGTCATACATCTCCAGCGTTGGTAGTTTGAAATCCCACGGGTTCCTAACTTTCCTGATCATTGGAGCAATGAGACCCCTATTCACATCCTCTAAGCCCCTATTCACCAATCCTCCTCTCATGGCTAGCCTAACCATCTCTACCAATCTATCGCTGTCACCAAGCTGCAGTCCTTGTCTGTTGCCTCCAATCTGCCCCCCGAGTTCACGAGGGATTCCTGGAATCTGCTCTCCTGAACAAGCATTCATTCCTATGTCAACGCCGTGTTGCACAGCTCCACCTGGTACTCTACCCGGGATTGGATCAACATGCTCCGGGTGAGTGCCTCCAAGTTCTGGTGCTGATCCTGATGGTCCTGCTCTATTCTGAATTTTGGTTGCTTCGTGCTCCCGATCTCTATCTCCAGCATCTCCTGCAGTTGCGTTTCCTTGATTCTGCACTCCAACTTGTCGAAATAGGTTTTGCATCATCTCCTTTTGTCTCTTCCGCATCGTTTCCATCTCGTCTTTGGTGATGAGGATCGAGGCCTGATTCGCTCCCAAGGAAGCCTCCTGACTCCTTTCATGCCGGCTCCTTTCAGTTCTTTGTCTTCTTGTCGATTGCCTTGCCATAGCTTTCCGAATCCAAGTCCTCAAGCTTTCAAATTCGAAATCAAAGCTTTAGAATCCCTGAGTGCCAGCCTTCTCAGTGAAAGCACCAAAATGCTTGCGTCAAAATTGGTCACAAACATCCAAGTGCCAATGAAAGCACACGTTCATAATTACATATCACAGATAGCAAGTTTACAGAGAATAAAATATGAAGAACGCTTAGAAAATTAAAAGAAAAGCAATAAAAACACACGATTTATAGTGGTTCGGCTATCTCTGGCATACGTCCACTTTGAAGAGTTGCTATTTTATTGATTATCACTCGCTGGTTGCAAGAGGTTACAACAGTACAACAATTGTATAGAAATGATTCTGGTAGAATGTCAGCGTAGAGAAGCCAAAAAGTCCATTTTCTGTAAGTCCAGGGTCACTATTTAGAGGCGTAGAGCAAATATCTTGCCCAAATCTCGAAAGACTTCTTCTCTCACGTGGGCGGGCCCACGAGATTGAGTTCGGGTGATTTTGACTCGATCCGAGAGCGATACGAATTGAGTTCGTATCGATCCATAAATGGTCCTTTGGGCCTGAAATTTGTCACGTAAATTCTTGATATTGTACGCAAGCTCCTGTGAAAATTTAGTGGCATTTGGACTTTTAGATCTTGAGATATGATCGATGCAAGTTTGGATTTTCAATGCCCCATCGAACTTCGTATCGATAAATTCGTATCGCTCCCTTTCATATCGATGAAATGCAAGTGATTGCCAATGACGTGGCGCTATCATTTAGGATCGATCCACTTTTCATGCCGAGTGGCCGAGTCTTCCATCTTTACGTGTCTCCTTCGTATCGCTCTCATGCAGGTGCTTCGTACCCATGCCGTTCGTGTCCATTGATATGCCTTCGCTCATATCCATCAATTGCTACATTGTTTGTTTCGTATCGATAGCCTCTACCCCAATTCGTATCGATATAGACTGGATACGCACTAGAGTAGATGTGATGGATACGAAGTGGTGCCTCTTCTATGGACACGAACCAGCACGCTCTTAATGGATAAGAACCAGATGTGTCTTTTTGGATACGAATTTGCCTGGATACGAACAAGGTTTCCTGAATGGATTCGAATGGAATCGATACGAAGGAGGTGGTCTGATGGATACGAATGAGAGCATTGCTTGATGTGCATCGATCATATCTCGAGCATACGAACTCTTATTGTCTTGAAATTTGAAACGCAACCTTTCATAACCTTGTTTATCATTCCCAGTCGATCTCATCTTGATTGGAGCTCGGTCGAGTTTTGATGGTATCGATCATAACCTTGTTTCCAATCGTTCTCTAATACTATTTCATCCTTTTTGGCTTATTTGTTGATATCTCGGTCTTAACCAAAAGGTGGGATAACATAAAGATTATTAATTTAATTAGAGATTAGAATCACTTACCAAAAAATTTACTGTTTCTAAAACCCAAGAGGAAAGACTTTGACAGAGCTTCACCGTGGCTTACAAAATTTTATGAAGGAAAAATGGAGATCTAGGGGTCTATTTATAGAGGTGAGAAGGAAAGATGACCGTTGGATTAGAAATAAAATAATCTGGGCTGTGACGGCCTAGTGTTTTCATTATCCAGGCTTCATTACCGGTCGACCGCCACCCTCTTAGGCAATCGACAGTAGTGCTTAAGGCGGCCGATCGGTTAATTTAACCAAGCACGGACGATTTGTTTCCTTCTCTGATTATTAATTACACTAATTACTGTATATTTAAAGTTAATTTTAACGTTACATAAACGTTAAATCTCTCTTAACATTAACTTTTCAAATTCAAATTTTAAATTCAAGCTCCATGTTTTTAATTTCAAATTCAAATATTTAAATTTTAAATTCGAAAACTTCAAACGTCCATGACTTCTCCACTTGAACTCTGTTTTAATATTTTATATATGGAAATCGATTAAAAAATCGCCATGGATGCAATGGTGCAACTTCTGTGACAATATTCCGATATTTACAAAATTTTCATTTTTCAACTTATTTTAAGTACTTAATTTCTTATTAAATTTTACGGGGTGTTACAGAAGCCAAAATATTGAACAATTCAGAACTCTCTCGTCGAAGAACACACAAAAGCATGCAATTGAACAAGTCAACAATCTCAAGCCGAAGACTTCAAAATATCGATCAAAAATCAAAGTGCCACGTTGATAAATCAAAATCCAGAATAAAAGCCAGAAGTAAAGCAAATCGAGAATTGATAAATTCAAAACAAAATATCAAAATATATGAAAATTGAGAAGATTTTTGTTCAAATTATTCACTATATAAACACCAATACATCATTGGCAATTGGGCAAGTTGAGCAGGAACAAAAATTCAAATATAATCAGAGAGTCAAATTCATACCCAATAATCAACAACAAATGAGCTCAACAATGGAAGCAATCACGATCAACCATCTGGCCAATTGAGAACGCAATCAACAGTGAAGTAAAGGAAAGATTTCAACAACGGATTTACAAAGCAACGACTTTCAAAAGGAGGAACCCTAAACGAAGCGTAAAAGGAGATAATAAAAAGAATAAAAAGAATAGGCTACATAATAATAAAAAAAAGGAGGTGTTTTGGGTCAATTCTTGTCTATTTTAGGGTTTTAGTTATTTATTTTAATTTCAAATCTTCAGTTTTTAGCTAGGATTGAATTATGGTGTGTAGTTGGGAAATTCTCAACTCGAAGATAGCATTGAGGCAAGGTTTATAGGCTTAGGGTTAGAACAATCAGATTACCGATAGTCGCAAGTTTATATAATATTTGTAAATGGTCGATTGTCTAATTTTAGTAGAAATCTTAGGGACAACAATAGGTAGGTTTTGCCAAGTTGGATAAATTCGTGTGTTGTTTTTATTTTCATATATATATATATATATGTATGTGTGTGTGTGTGTGTGTGTGTGTGTGTGTGTGTGTATATATATATATATATATATATTATCCATGCCGCGATTTTTATTACCTTGTAAACTTATAATGAACCTTATTCATCCCCCTTCAGGGTTAATTCGATCATATGGAGATACATATTATTTTAGATCTTTTCAAGTATTGTAACATATCATTATTGACCTAAAGTAGAGTAAATAAGAGATTGCTCCTTTAGAGCCCTTTGATTCTGGCTATCGGATGCTCTCTCATAGTTTGGTAATTGGAGCCGAAGTGTAATACACATTCTATATATCATAAACTTCATACCCCATTCTTGCAATGCTTTAAATTAGCACATAAAAGATTGTGCATTTCCAAAGACATATTGCTTTTCTCTTCTAATACCATTTCTAAAAAATACGAGTAAAATTTGCCTATCTTACTTCATAATACCAGAAATAATTTAGGGCTGCTGATACTTAAAAAAATATAACATAAATTCCTAATGCTCAAACATGACATCTAATTTGTTAACAATAAGATTGATCTACTCAATTGCTAAACAGTCAATCAAGTTAATCTTGATATAATCATGAATAAAGTGTTTCAAAAAATCTATCGAATCACGTGTATATTTGAAAAAGAAAAGAAATTCAAAAAATTTAGAAATTAAAGTAATATTTGCAGTTTACACAAAATGCTATTCTAGAAATACTGGGATTGATGAATGTTTATATAAAATTCATTATTAATTTTTTTTTTTGAAAAAAGAAAAACTAAAAAAAGATGAAGTACAGTGGGAAATTGTTGAGCAATTATACCTTTCATTGTTGTTCCGTTCAACAAAAATTAGTAGATATCCCCTAGAAATTATATTCGGCCATATCTGCTCATTATGCTTCTCGCAAACCGCTGCTTCTTCCCCGCTTACAATCTTCACTATAACACTAGTCTTCCTCCTCTTCCACCCTCCATCTCTTCTCAACTCAAACCCATCACTGCTACTTCCACCGCAACACAGTCTCTCTCATCACATGACCTCTTCTACCCACCCGGTATCTCACGTGACGATGACCTCACCACTCAGTCCCTGCTCCTCCCTTTCTCCAACATCCTCATCGGCCCCTACGCTGGCGACGCCAAAATTAAGACGGTCGAGTTCGTCAAGAGTAGCGCACGTGCCAAAGACTGCCCACTTGACGATAAACCCGAGTTTGCCATTTTGGGTAGGTCTAATGTTGGAAAATCTTCGTTGATTAATTCGTTGGTTAAAAAGAAGGAGTTCGCTCTTACCTCAAAAAAACCTGGGAAAACTCAGCTCATCAATCATTTCTTGATCAACAAAAGCTGGTATATTGTAGATTTGCCTGGTTATGGGTATGCACTCTAACTGTTTGATTGCTTGCTTGTCGTGTTAATTCAGTTAGCTTTCTTCTTCCTCTCTAATGGCTGTTGCTCCTTTTATAGGTTTGCTAACGCTTCTAAATCTTCACAGACGGATTGGACATCTTTCACTAAAGGATACTTTCTGAATCGAGATAGTTTGGTTTGTGTTATGTTGCTCATTGACGCGAGTATCCCTCCTCAACAAATTGATTTAGACTGTGCTAATTGGCTTGGTCGCAATAAGGTACACTTTTGGATGCATTTCTTGCATTGTAAACTATTTTGTAAGCTTAATTTACTGTATTACAATGCGTTATTATCTGTTGTTTATAGTGTATCAGATTATTAGGTTTCCAATGATGTTCAATATTCATGGTTCAAACCTCATTATAAGTATATATATTATTAGTATCAACCTACCTCAAGTTTTTCTGCATTAGCAACTTAACTAGTTTAGTTGATGCGACGAGACTGGCATATTTGTATAAGGACCAAGGTATGAATTTTCTACCAACAATATAAGCAGTCAGATGAGCGAATCTTTCTTTTTCCGAAATAATAGTGTTAATGTGCTCTCCATTCCCTAAAATTCCCAACTAAGGGAAAGGTTTGCGTTCTTAAGGGAAAGGTTTGCGTTCGATGCATCAGACGCGAACAAACATTTTCCCCACTTGCACGAATATGCATACTTTGTCACGTTCAGCTCTGTTCACACAAATACACCTCAATGCTTTTTTCCCAACCCTTTCAACTCACACAAAAACACATACCCATTCAAGCACCCTACTCTGATGACCCACTCAAATGCTATGATTCGTTAACGAAGAACACACACTAAATATGTTTGTTGAAAATTCAATTTCAGTGTTGGTATTCAAAAGGTGTTGCTAATTAATAACTTAAATGTAAAGAAAGTAAAATAAGTTGGGGAACTTTTTGTTATTAATCTATTCTTTTTTCCATACCGCGGTAACTGAAAATACAATGCAGTGCTTAGTAGTTCGTGTGAATATAGGCTCACAATTTACTTAGGAAGGATTTTGTTTAATGTCAAATTATATATTATGACAATGAGATTGAATGAAATTTGTTATTTAAGCAATTTCAATTTTAGTTCAAAACTAAAAGATTACGATGAAAATGATTTGGTCACATCCAAGGTTTCAAATCTCGATTTTAGAGAAAATCTCGAGTTATATCTCGGTTGAAATGAAGGAGATTTAAAACTCTGATAACTGATCAAGCCGTCAAATCTCGAATTTCGAAGGAAATCTTAGACTGATATTTCAGGGGAGATTGATGAGGTTTAAAAACCTTGATCACATTGAATATCATATAACATCAAGTTGGTTAAAATACATTGGTAAAATAATTTCAAGTTCAAATTGACATTAAAATTAATTAAAATGAGTTTTTTTATAAAACAAGTTGAAAGTGAAAAATAATATGATTAAAAAACTTTCTAAATAAATATAAAAATAAGGTAGAGATAAAACTAAATTCTTGAAAAAATTATAATATTATGTTGAAATACATCTTAAATAGGTGAAAAATTTAACAAAAAGGAGCAATGTCGAAAAAATGAGAAAACTAACAAAAAGGAGCAATATTGAAAAAATGAGAAAATTAACAAGGGTACAAAGAATTTGAAATAACAAAAAATTGTAATGTCACTTCATCTTGTGTGGATTTGACTTGTATTGATGTCATAAACATTATCAATTGATTATGAAACGGTTCAAAAAATATTTGATATAAGCAAGATAGACTTATGACTTTAAAAATGGAGATAACAGGTAGATTTATAAAAATATTCTTATACAAATTTATGAACTTACATTTTGCATGAACCACAAATAGTTGGTATAAATATTTATATTTTTGTAACGACCCGCCTTTTACGATGCCCTCAATATATGCCGATTAACACAGATATTCAAAATACCGTATTAGGCATACCATTGGTTAAATTTAAATAAAAAAAAACTTTAAATTTTGACATGACCTCCGCGCAACTCACAGCGAAAAGAACAATATATAATACGACAAATATATAGTAGTGCACAAAGGCACGATCAATGCAAAATTGCATCATAGTCGAATGATCTAAGGCATGTCAGATAACACACACATACATACAAAAGACATTTATGCATATTAAACCGATAGTCATAACATGAATAACTCGGTCTATATAAACTCTATACATATGTAGCACTGAATAGATACATCAGTACAACACATAGTCTCATACATGAATAGTTCATGCATGGACTAATCATAAATACAAGTACCATCTCTATAACCCTAAACTCTAGTACTCCACCTAGCTCGTTGCTAAAATAAACCTGCAACTTAGACTACTTTAATATGTGCAATCACAAGTTCAAATAAGAAATAAAAGAGAGAAAACAAGGATCAGACATAAATTTGGTAAGGGTAACTAGCCTCTTAATATTGTAATTAAATACAAACATAAACCTTAGCGTGCAATAGGTCTATGTAGAAATATCATAAGTTAAAACTACATGGTCTAACTATATAAGGTATCAACAACATGAATAGATGAGTGCATCATGACAATGGTATCATAAATCTCGTAATCCTGGTCAAATCTAAAATACAAGCAAATACAACTATAATGATGCTAAATGGTCAAGCATCCCAGGACTCAAAGACCCTGGACTATATGAGTAACATCCAAGGTCAACATTATTTCAATATCTGAAACCGATATCCATGTGATGATTTGCCACCAACCACCATAGAGAATACTTTGGAATCAACTCGTACAGTTGAGACTCCGAGTCATCACTGGCTCATATAGGTCCCGTCTCAACACTCGGTGTTATGGATAGTATATGACCCACTATGGAAAGACGTCACAATCTCTTTTCGCCAATGCTCAGGGATCTCATATGTAGGTTGTGCCCTCTCTATGATGCAATGGATTCCCCTCGCTAGCGTCATATCCTTTCGGTTGTCTACATTGACATACAGAACCGTACACAAACGCTAAACACCACGTATACATTCCCATACACATACCCAACAGCAATAGTCTTGTCGCTCTCGTGTGAATCATCATACATCTCTCTGTTTTTACCTCAAACTCCATCGAATTCTCTAGACCTTATTAGACTAAAACGTCCATCTTGACTTGCCTTAGATTGAATCTGGGGCATCACCATGCTCCGACAGAGTCGAAGCAAGGTTAGGCACAAACGGCTGCTCGTGTAGTGGTGCTTGCCCGCTCCACACTACTGTCTGGAGTAGCAGTGCGTAGGTGCTGCCCATGGCATATTTGTTTTTGGTAATGATTGAATCCAAGGCATGTCATGCTCCAACTAGGCCAGAGTGAGGTTCAAATTGATCTTTTCATTGGTTAAGTCCAAAACTAGATTAGGAGGATTTTCTTCTCATTTGCCTTCTTATTTTTGGTTTGCTCTTCTTGAACCTCCTCTTTATCATGCAACTCAAACCAAACTACTAAGCACCTTTCATTTAATTGTAACAGCCACTGCAAACTACTCACTTCCATTTGTATTCAACAACCATTGCAAGCTAGTTACTTCAATTTATGTTTAACAGTCATTGCAAATTAATAATCATAAACAAATTCTCAAGTGGATTAACATCCCATGGCTTACTAACTACATCAAATCTTCATCCTTTATCAATGTTCATTTATTCTGTCTTCACTAACTGGCCCGGTCCAAGGTGAATTTGGACCATGATCAAAAGGTTAAACTGGACCCTATATATACATGAAAATGACATAAAAATGAACCTGCTAGGAACCCTGATGGCATGGTTAAGAATGATACACTTTATCCCACACACTAACACATTCTTTCAAAATTAAATAAATACTATTTTTTATATAATAATAAATCTGAAGAATGAGCCATGTCCCTAAACTGGGCCCTGGGCCATCCCTCAGATAGCCCAGGCTTAGTGCCGACCTTGTTCACTAGTGAATGACAATCATCATTACTACTTAAGTCATTAAGCTACTACCCCATAATAGCTTACTAACTCTTATAGAAGTCATATTTTTATGACTTTCGTCAACATGCGTTGGAGCCCATTTCATTTGAAGGCTATCATTTAAACAAGTTTCTTTCATTTAAAAATCCTAACTTTAACTATACTCACTTACATTTTACTCATCTCTTTTATAGTAGTTAAATGGGTTTATAATCATCAATGGTCATTATAACTACATAACATCATGCAATCAAGTTATTAACATTTTCAACTTCATATATCATATTACTACCATTCTCATATACTTACTACTTCATTAAAAATCACATTTTTAACATTATTACTTCATTTTAACTTCACATATATGTTTGTTAATGACAACAATAAGTCAATAACTTTCTAAGTACTTAATTGTTTATTAACCTTCATAAAATCCATTTTTTTCATTGATACAACATGAAGTGTTTCTCTCTTATTTGCATATCCACAACCATGCCAAAACAACTTAAATAAAATCTCAATGTTGACCATTCACTGCTAATTCATACAAAGTATATATCTTAATATAATCACAAGCTACTAGTTTAGTATCCACCCACCTAGCAACCATTCGTAACCTCAAAGCAGCATGAAACCCTTTTTTAGCTCTCTTCCTCTTCATGGTCAGAAATCAAATTACCTTCAAATGCTTCAATACTATTAGAAACTGTAGAGGAAGGCAAAAGAAGAATTTAGTTTGATTTTAGAAAATTTATTTCATGGCTTTTTGGTTGGATGTAGACTAGAGGCTTAAGGTTTTTGGAAAAGAGAGTTGAAGAGAAAGCAACATGAAAGAATAAATGAATGAGAGGGGTGCGACTGTTCATGTGGAAAACAAATGGGTCCTGGGTCCATCATCATTCACTCTAAATATTCACAACCCCGTCTCTTTCATAACTCATAATATACAACTCTAAACATTTCGATGTTTGTAGTCAAAAGAATTGAAAATGTTGTTTCAGACACAATGGAAATGGTCTCAAACCTCATTTCATCGTATGTAAAAGGTAGCTTTTTCAAATACTCATGGATTGAGTCCTAACTCTTGACTGAAAATCAATATCTTCAAATATATCGATGCTTAAAGAATCAAAAACAATATTTTGAATACAATGGAAGAAGCCTCGTGACCTAATTCACTCATATGCAAAAGTTGGTTTTTTGGTCATTTATTAATCGACTCTCAATATATAACTAAAAATCCAATATTCCAAACATATCAATGTTTATATTAAAAACGCTTAGAAACGACATTCCAGAAACAATGGAAGTAGTCTCGTACCCTGATTCCCTTATCTCCAAAATTTAACCTTTTAAGTCGTTGATTAAATTAATTTTTTAATATTTACAAAAAACATTTAAATATATAGGCGTTCAAAATACGGGTTGTTACAATTATTTTTTCTACAAATTGAAATACAACTCATCCGCTAGAAATGCTTTATTTTGTTTCGTTCCTGCTTTAGTGGACCTTTCAATACAATCAAATAGATTGCTACGAGGGAGCCGTATATTCTATGAGCCCAAGCTATGTGACTGAATAAATCCTCCTTTATTTGTTTGGAGTCGAGGCCCCTTTCCCTTCTTCAATCTCTGATTCGTATTTTTCATAGAAAAATCTTCGACGTAGAAAAAGATCCATCCATTTTGCATCATATCTAATAAATTCCAAATCTAGAGTATCAAAGGGGATTTTCCTTTCCTATTGATTTCAATTGGTTGGATCAAAAAGAAAAAGAAAATCATTGAATGAGGTATTCAACGACAGATATGAATCAAAAAATAATAATATTTATTGGTTCTGCCTCCTCTTATTAAATAGATTTTTTTTATGAAAATAAATATAGCAAATTAAGTCTCATTAATATCTTAATTTTACTGTTTACTTTTTTTTTATATATTCTTTTATGAAAATAAATATAGCAAATGTAAAAATTGGTAATCAAGACTAATAAATGTTTTTACACCATTAGGAGATTATTAATTAACACACATATACATAAAACTATTAATTTCACCTTTTTCCCTTCACTTTTTTTTAGTACTTAGAAGCCTCGATCATTCTTTTCCATACATTTATTCTTTTATAGTTTTATAAGGTTCGGTTACGTTTTCTAATCAATATTTATCATCATCATGATTAATGAGTTAGTATATTATATATTTTAAATAAGTACATGGATTACTAGCTCAAGCGGTCAAACGATCCAGACTGAGATTCTAGAGGTATTGGTTTCAAACCCTCATACATCGAAATAAGTGCGCTGCTTGAATAAAGTACCACTCTTATTCAACATCAACGGTAGCAAATCAAGGGTGTCACACGACCTCCATTGTCTCAATGTAGATCCACCCTTCCATTTAAGTTTTTTCTTAAATGCTCAACTAATCAAAGAAAAAACACTACAAGTAAGAAAATTAAACTCGATACCAAAAGAAAACCACCTCTTTTCTCCTTTATTTCATAAGACGGAATTATTTAAAAAATTTGGTATATTGTAATTAAAGATTTATTTTCTGTCAGTTTGACGTATTTAAATACAAATGTACAACTAAAATTGAAATGAAAACTGTGGATAATATATAAAAATGATTTTACCTGGAAAATACAGCAAAATAAAACAGTGTAAAAACCACTCAAGATTTCTCTTTTAGTGGGATATGTATGTGAGTATATTTTTCATTTGGCGACTCAAGACGAGTCTTCAATCTAAACAAGATTTCTCTTTTGAGATAATTCACATCCATAACGGTTGAAACCTTGTTTCTTGACTCTACTGCTACTACCTTTTCTTACTATGCAGTTTAGCCTTTGAACTAACTTTGTTATGGACTAAATGATCTTTCCATACATTTTCTTTCACTTAAAGACACTATTGTTGTAAGCCATCTATCTTATCTACGTTGTTATTGCATGCTGCCTAGGTTTCTCCAAAGCCAATAGAGAAATTTACTTAAATAAGTTTATTAATTTTGATCAATTTTATTAATGCATCTACTGGGTTGTGTTCCATATGGATTTCCTAGAAAAGTGTTACATATGGACTTTATAGAAAAGCGATGATACCTTCTTCCGACTTTTCCAATTAAGTGATATTTAACACATGCATGTTCTTCATTGAAAGAAATGCTGGCTTCTTTGCCAAATGCACGAAACATCATATAAATAAACGGTTGTGTTTTCTTTTTGTTTGAGCTTCTCTATTAACATTTTCAACCAAATTGTATGTTACAAGCTCTGGAAGTTGTGATATATTATTTTGCTTACTCATGGATGTAGTTAGGACTGCATTTTGAATCCTACCTCACAACTCCTAGAGTAAGAGTAAATAAATAACATGCACTTGAGTTGACTTGCTTTTATCAAGCACACTTGCAAGCATGAATTACTGTATCATTTGATAGCTGTTGATAGCTGTAGATTGTAATATCCAATGATTGAAGTTTAACTGAATTAGAATAAAGACCCACTGAATCAGCATAGGAACCGCCAAATGGGAAAAATCAATGAGATTCTTTTTTTTCACTCTACCGTTTCAAACTATGCTCTTAATTTAACACCGACCATTAAATGAATCACCACTTTCTAGTTGATTAAGTGTTCCGTCCGTTTCTTTTTCTCTAAGAATGTCTAGACATTTGCATGCCGCTCTGACAAGGTTTATCAAACTAATAATCAAGTTTTAAAAAAACTCAGAAATGCAGTCTATGTTTTAGCTCGACAAACAAGCGTTTTGTTGTTCTCATTTAGAATAAGTGTTTTAAGACCATTGAACATACCTTGCATATTATTTGCACCATTGCAAGTATACAAATCTCGTTCAAAAATTTCATTAAACAAAATACCGATTAAATTAAAGTTCTAGTAGCTAATCATTAAAGTTATAAATTGTTTCATGTCAGTTGACAAATCGTCACACTGAGTAAACAAAAAGCTAGTTAATTAAATTAACATATTTCATTTCAAATATCAGAATTCTATTTAGTAATTGAACTTGAGAAATTTATTAATTATCTAATTCTGTTCAGCAATTAACATGAACTGAAATGAATTTGAGAAATTCTATTCACATTTTTGCTCAAATTTCACCAAAATTTTGAAAGTGACAAATCAACTTTTGAAAACATAAGTTCTCTTCACAATGTACCAACAACTAAAAATCAACTGGAGAAATCTAACAACTAGAGTAACATTTCATTTCCGTTAATATTACATTACATTTCAGCAACCAATAAAATTTCAATTACGGTTTGAAAGGAAGAGAATTTCAGAATTCAAACCCAGTATCAAGCAAACAAGCAATCTAGAGAACTCACCAGAAACCAGGTTCAAAATTCATGTGAATTTGAATAAATTTGAATATGAAAATCAGGTTCGTCCAATTCGAACGAATTTGAATTCAAAATTGGGAAATTCTTACCATAGCAATGGAGTTGATGTTGTTTGAAGATATCACGGTGCAAAGATGTTTCAGTGTAGAGCTGAAAAGTCGAACTGGTTGTTTCTTCTTTTGGCGTCCAAAGAGAATAATGTATATTGTTTTAACATGATTCTTAGCATGGTCCCGTGAAGTCTCATGTTCTCACTTGACTTCACGTCCGGTTGAGCAGAATGAACAGATCATCCCTTCATTTCTCAAAAACATCACTTTGTAACAGTAAAGTCCTCTATCGGCAATAAAGTTAATCTTCGCCATTTTGTTTTGGTTATGTTGGAGCCATATAAAAGATGCAAACGACTCGTCCATTTGAAAAAAAAATCATAGGAGGGTAAAAGAACAATTTCAGTGGGCTATTGTGGTCAGCAATTCAAATGCCCATACCTTGCTGTATTTGGCAAGGGAACACTTTCGCGCATAACTCTTGAAACCCAATTCTAGTTGATACAGTACTCTTGTCCAAAATAGATAACGCAAGTAGCACTCGCTCATGCACATAGACTGATTTGAAAGGGGTTACTTCGAGTAGTTCATGCCTCAATGAGTAGCATTTGGTAATCGGTAGTCGAGCACTTCTCTATCAGTTGAAAAGTGTAAATCTGAGTCCCAACCAAATTTGCCCTTGGGTAATCTCACAGAAGACGGTGACACAATATAAGACCAACACCACTTGCATAGCCATTACTGGCTTGCACATCTTGTTATCTCCCAAATGGCTGAAACCATAGCAGAGAGGTTCTGCTCACCTTTTCTACATAACAGAACATTCAAGAATGTCTTATAATCATCAACCCTTGCTTTAAGTAAAGAAGACCCATAGTCTCATAAAAAAGAGAAAAAAGAAAGTAAATGGGAGAAAATAAAAGAGATTATTCCACCATAAAAATAATTAACTAACATCATCTCTAAGTAATTTTCCATTTATGAACATTCCTCCTCACAAAAAAGTGACGAGAAGCCCCACTTTTTTTTTTGTACATCTTAAAACACTCGATTAGCAGTTTATGGATTAGATCAAACCAAATATGCATTTGTATCGATTCAAATTTCATATTTTCGATGAATGATTTCTTGCTGTTTTATAATGTAAACTATTACATCATAAAAGACATTGATGTTCCACTATAGTTTTTCTATGGAGTTTTCCACACAAATATTTATTTTACTTTATGGACTTTGAGTATCAAGTCCTTATTTAGGATCTTATTGTAAGAGAGACATTTTTCCAATGAATAAGTAAATTATATCACTATTCTTATAAACAACAGAAAATAAAAGCTGAAAATTCATCGAAAGTTCTGTAATAGTTGAACTTATATTTGATAAAGAAAACACAACAATAACAACAACAACAGCAAAACTATTATTTCCAAACTAAGTTGGGGTCGACTAGAGATGAAATCCAAAAACTAAATGACAGAGCTAATTTAAATGTTATAACAAATAACAATAGCAATAATAAAATAAAGTCAAATAAGTAAATTAATAATAACAGTAATTAAGTAAAGTAAAAATAAAGATAAAAATTCATATATATGTAAAAAAAGGTTAAACAAATAAATAATGATAATAGTATAAATAGTAATAATGGTGCTGATAGTAATATTGATCAAATACTAAACGCTATGGCTTAGGCTTCTTTTCTTTAGTCCTATAATCTAAAACGTAAAAAAACTTAAAGCTCATGGTTTTGGTACGTGAATCGCTAACTTCCACGCACTCATATCCGTTACCAGCTCTTCGGATATATTCCAATCATTCAAGTCCCTTTTTACTACTTCCCATGTCAACCTTGGTCGATCTCTATCTCTCTTTGAGCATACAACGCGGCCTATAATTCCAACGCGTACAGGTGCTTCGGACGGTTTTTGTTGGAGATGTCCAAACCATCTTAAGTGACGTTGAATTAGCTTCTCCTTAATCGGCGCTACTCTAAGTTTTTCACATATATCATCATTTTAATTCGGTCTTTTCTTGTACGGCCGCAATTCCATCGCAGCATACACATCTCTGCTAAGCTAATCTTCTGGATGTGTTGGTTTTTAGTAGGCCAACATTCTGCACCATACAACATCGCATGCCTAATTGCTGTTCTGTAGAACTTTCCTTTAAGCTTCCGTGAGACTTTCCTGTTACAGAGAATGCCAGATGCTTGTCATCATTTCACTCATTCTGTCCGAATTCTAAAACTAATATCTTCATCAATCTCACCATTACACTGCAACATTGATCCTAAATATTGAAAGGATTCATTCTTAGGAGCTATTTGTCCGTTCAAAGTGACATCTCCATCATTTGATCTGACATCATTGAACTCGCACTTCATATACTCTGTTTTTGTTCTGCTAAAGCCTAAATTCCTTTGATTCTAAAGTCCGTCTTCACAACTCAAGTTGTCTATCAACCCCAATCCTACTTTCGTCAAGTAGCACAACATCATCAATAAATAGCATACACCAAGAAATCTCCTTTTGTATACCATTCGTAACTTTATCCATCACTAAGGCAAAAATGTAGGGAATCAAAGCTGATTCTTGATGTAATCCTATGATAATGAGAAAATCACTGGTTACACCACCGCATGCTCTAACACTAGTCACGACATCATCGTACATATCCTTGATAAGGGCAATATATTTTGTTGGGACTCTCTTCTTTTTCAGAGCCCACCACACCACCTTTCGCAGTATTTTGTCATAAGTTTTCTCCAAATCGATAAATACAATGTGTAGATCATTCTTTTGCTCCTTAAACCTCTTCATAAGTTCTCTTATCAAGAAAATTGCCTCTGTGGTTGACCTCTCAGGCATGAAGCCATATTGGTATTTTGAAACGCTTGTCATTCTTCTTAATCGATATTGAACGACTCACCCAAAACATCATCGTATGACTCATAAGCTTAGTTCCTCTGTAGTTTGTGCAACTTTGGATATCTCCTTTATTCTTAAAAATTGAAACCAATACGCTTCTCCTCCATTCATCTGACATCTTGTTTGATTTGAAAATATTATTGAACAACTTAGTTAGCCAGACTATCCCTGTATCTCCACACCTTAATGAGGATGCCATTCGGCTCTAATGTTTTGCTTGCTTTTATCTTTTTAACGCCTCCTTTACCTCGGATTCTTGAATTCTCCGAACAAAATGTCTACTGGTGTCATCAAAAGAGTGGTCTATCTCGATTATAGTGCTATCACCTTCTTCATTAAATAGCTTGTCGAAATAATCTCTCTATCTATTTTTTTTATCACATCGTCCTTCACCAGAAGTCTATTATTGTCATCTTTGATGCATTTAAATCGGTTGGATTCTTTTGTCTTCCTCTCACGAAGCTTAGCTCTCTTATATACGTCTATTTCACCTCCTTCGTACCTAGCTTATGGTACAGGTCTTCATATGCCCGACCCTTGCTTCACTGACTGCTCTCTTTGCGTTATTCTTTACCATTTTGTACCTTTGCATGTCGTCCTCGCTCCTGTGATGATGCAAGCATTTATATCATTTCTTCTTCTCTTTGATAGTCTTTTGCACATCGTTGTTTCACCACCACCACGAATCTTTAGGTTCGCGTTTATGTCCTTTCGTTACCCCAAACACCTTAGTAGCCACATTCTGAATGCGCGTTGCCATCTCATTCCACATATGATTTGCTTCTCCTTTCAAATTCCATGTCCCTTCTCCCATCACGCTATCCTTAAACACCCATGAAACAACTCCTTTGAGCTTCCACCATATCGTCCGACTAATCTTGGCTCCTTTATCTTGTCGAACACGTATTCGAAGACGAAACTCGGATATCAGAAGCTGATGTTGTGAGACGACGCATTCTTCAGGTATGACTTTGCAATCTACACAAGCTCGTTTGTCATCTCTTCTGGTAAGTACAAAGTCAATCTGGCTAAAGTGTTGACCAATACTAAAAGTAACTAAGTGTGACTGTCTCTTTCTAAAGAAGGCACTAGCTATCATGATGTCATAAGCAATAGCGAAATTCAATATTTCCTCTCCTTCTTGGTTCCTATCGTCATATCCAAAACCATCCTGCACTCTCAAACCCACCACTAGCTGTACCAACATGTCCGTTGAAATCTCCTTCTATGAAAAGTTTTTCGTTACTAGGCACATATCTAACCATAATATCAAACTCTTTCCAGAAATTCCTCTTGACGACTTCACTTTGATCTACTTGTGGGGCATATGCACTAATGATGTTCAGAATCATACCGCCCACTACCAATTTGACTAGGATGATCCTGTCCCCTTGTCTTCTAACGTCAACTAGGCCTGTCAAATGGGTTGAGTTGGGTCAAAATGAGTTGGGTCGAGTTTGACCCAACCCATTTATGACCCATTCTTTTTTACCCACTTATGACCCTAGACATATATGACCCAACCCGTTTAATAAGCGGGTTACCTATTTAACCCATTTAAAGATTTATGGGCCGTTTGGATTACAATAAATAAGTTGTTTTTTGCTTATAAAATGAAAAAATTAAAAAGTCAATATGGATAAACAAAATCTACTGACTTTTAAAAGTCATTTTTCAACTTATTGCAAAAGCAATTTTTTTTTGCTTTTCGACTCACATAAGTCGATTTTTTATATGAAAAAATTCTAAAAAAATGCATTTTCAAATTTCAAAATTTCACATTTCAAAATTCAAATTTAAAATTTTCAAATTTCGAAATTTCGAAAATTCAAAATTTAAAAATTTCACAGTACAAAATTCAAAATTTTAAAATTCAAATTTCAAATATCAAATTTTCAAAATTCAAATGTCAAATTTCAAAACTTCGAATTTTGAAATTTAAAATTTGAAATTTCAAAATTTTGAACTTTAAAAATTCAAATTCCAATTTTCAAAATTTGAATTTTGAATTTTGAAATTTCGAAATTTGAAAATTTGAATTTTAAAATTCGAAATTTTAAATTTTCAATTTTGAATTTAAAAATTGAAAATTTTAAAATTTTTGGAAATTTCGAATTTTGAAATTCGAAATTTTTGGAAATTTTGGATTTTGAAATTTTTGGAAATTTTGGATTTTGAAATTTTTAATTTTGAAATTTTTGGAAATTTCGAAATTTGAAATTTGAAATTTTGATATTTAAATTTTCAAATTTTTGGAAATATCGAATTGAAATTTGGAATATGAAAATTTGAAATTTGAAATTTGAAATTTTTGGAAATTTCGAATTTTGATATTTAAATTTTCAAATTTTTGGAAATATCGAATTGAAATTTGGAATATGAAAATTTTATTGCAGTATGAACAGAAAAAATAGCGGCTTCTACAGTAGGTGAAGTTCAAATATGAAGATGCAGTGGTCTGTTATTTTTTAAGTACAACTGTCAATTTTTATGAAAACTACATTGTATGTTTAAAATTCTTATTTTTCAAATTTATATTAAAATTTAATGTTTTTAATAAATGGGTAAATGGGTTACCAACTTATAACCCATTTAATAAAATTCATAAATGGGTTGACCCAACCCACTTAAAAGTAGGGTAAATGGGTTGGGTTAATGGGTTGGGTCATATTTTGACAGGTCTAACGTCAACAACTCCGTTTCTAAGGTTCTTGTCAACTGAAGTGCCTACTCCGTTCTTGTTACGTTCTTTTCTCGTGTACCATAACTTGAAGCCTGTGTTCTCTACCTCATTCGTCTTCTGGCCCGTTCATTTAGTCTCCTGAACGCATAAAATATTTACACGTTTTCTAGTCATAGTATCAACTATCTCTCTTAGTTTTCCTATTAATGATCCTACATTGCAACTACCTAACCGAATCCTACCATCATCGACTAGATTTCTTGCCCCTTGCACCCGTCGAGTAAAGTGCGAAGACCCTTGCTCTTTTATCACCACATGCGGACGTCGATGCAGTGTGCCACTAAGGGGGTGACGACCTGACCCTTGCATATTTATCACCATACCTAAGCTTAGGTTTCATTTCCATAAGAGAGGCTGTGGTTTTTACGTTGGTTCGTCAAGCCTATCACACCCTTCTCTTTTATCCTGCCTTGGGACAAGCTGCATAGAAAACTACGCAGGCAGAGTTATTTGATAAAGAAAACACATTTAAAGGAAAAGACTGTACAAATTAATGGAATGCGCAAATCGACTTGCACGTTAATAAATGCATTATATGCAAAATGCAAGCTAGTTTCGCTTTTTAAAACATATATATTGTGCTAGATATATTCATAGAAAATTATAAAAGTTTAGCGAAGAAATATAGTATGACTGAATCTAGTTTTAGAAAAATAAATATTTAGAAACAAAAATTAGTTTGCGATATAAAAGCCGTAATAATAAGTGCAAATTGGTTTGCATTTCATTTAAAATAAAAAACAAGTTTGTATTTTTACAATTTAATGAATGATTGATGATGTTAGTTATCAAATTGTATGAAAAAAAGTTTAAAGATGATAAAAAAGAATTGTTATATATTTTTGTTGTTGTTTAGCATAATAAAAATAAAATAATATAATAAAGAAAAATCACGGACATAACTTACGTGTTTTAATCAACATGGAGTTTTATTGTTAAGAGTATCAAAAATAGATATGCATTTCATTGCCTATTGACGATGGTTAGAGTCAGTTGTTAGTTTATTTAATCTATTCTTCTCTTAAAAACCCACTACCTCTTTCAGCGGCCCATTGCTATATCAAAATTCCACCTTCTCGAAGTATTACTCCTTTAACCCTAGTCATCCTCGAGAAGTTTTCTCTCTCATCTAATATAAATAATTGCATTTGATCGTTGGAATTTTCACCGACCAATTTTAAACGTCAAAAGTTTGACGTTTATGATGACCTGCATTTTTAAAAGATTTAAGTCGACAATAAACCACCCATGTCCAACTAAAATAATGCAAAATGCTTATAATCAACGAGGTTGATTAAGAAATAAGAGAAAAGAAGAAAAACAAACAAAGAATCTCACGGCGGAATGACAAAATATAATCATCAAATAAACAGTTCATGAAGCAATATACATTTGATTACACTTTATAATGAAATCAGAGTTATACATAATATCATCAGAGTTATACATACGACAGATAATAACAATGCAGTGGAATAATAATAATGATATAATATACCGATCTTCGTCTTCGTCCGTCAGAAATGACGATCTTCTAAACACTGAAATACGGACTGACCCGAGCGTAATGGAAAGGCAAAATACTCGGATCAGAACTAAAATATCCTCATGTAAGTTAAATCAATGTCACGTAAAATATGAGTGTAACAGCGCAGAGATGATTACGGGGTTTTACATCTTCTATCCAGTGTATAACGTGCGTGCAATAACTCAAGAGATGTTGCGGAATTTTTCATCTCCTAAGGATCCGTCAAAATACCTATATATAGTAGCATACGCTATAATAGGCAGTGTTTATTAATAAAATAAATATTTTCATAGCGTTAAAGTTTTACATTGATCCATCTTAACGCGTTTTTAAGCATTATCGTACAGTTTGCATATAAAACATGAGTAAACCGTCGGTGGATAGGGATACGCCGTGATATGATAACACTAAACCAAAATCGTAGTGATCTCGAATAAGGATAAAAGTATGACAAGACACGTGAGGCAATGCCTATGGTAGGATAATATCAGTTTACCATTCCCGGCTGGTGGTAACCCTTAACGGCCCACCGCGTCCAACACTCCCAAAATCCGAGGGTACGCACCAATCAATAACGTCATGATAGTAATACGAAGAAGTGTGTCCGTTGGAGGTAGCTAACCTCATTGGCCGGTGCAGTTCCTTTTTTAGTCATTTCAAATTGACATAAATGTCAGGTCATCCATCATCATTCACTTTCTTCAAATTCAGCAAACGTTCGCCAAAACCATCCACTTCATTCTGGATCATCCACCGCGTACACAGTTGTTAAAGTGGTTCCAATATTAACAGAGAGTATGCCAATAAGAGACCCCGGTCTCTTTAACAACTGAACGTCATTCTACACACGGATAGTTCTTTTACATTTCAAAGGTGAATTATACTTTGTATTTAAAATATTATATTCACTTCAAAATCAAATTCGTTTCAAATCATTCATATTATTTCTTCAAAATAATATTCATTTCAAAATCTATATCCACTTCAAATCAATTTTCAATTCAATAATAGGTTATAACTTCAATTTAACAACATTCGTATTTAAATCCAATGATTTAAATATTAATAGTTTCAACTTCCAAAACAATTTAAATATTGAAACGGTTGAATAATTTAAAATAGTTTGGAAAATTGTAAATAGTTGGAAGATTTGAAAATAGTTTGGAAATCAAATAATTTGTTTATTGAAAATGGTTTATCTATTTAAAATAGTTTGGAAATCAAAATAATTTGCAAAGTTAAAATAGTTGGACTTTAAAACAATTTTATATTAAATAGTTTATCTTGAAAATAATTTAAACTGTTTCTTTCCAATTTCAACAAATCTAAACCTAAGTTCAAATTTCGAATCAACCAATTCAATTTCCAATATCCAATTGAAATCAACCTCAAATTCACAATTCAATTCGACTTTATCCCAATTTCAATTTCAATTCGAATTAATTTCAATTTCGAATTCATTACAAATTAATCTCAATTTCAAATTTCATTTCAATTCAATAATTTAATTTCAATTAATCTCAATTTGAAACGTTTTAACTTAGCTTAAAATTCAGTTAACACAGTCCAATTTAAATGAAAATTACTTCACTTCGTATTATTATTTGAATCCATTTCAATTTTATCAAGTTTGAGTCCAAATTCAAAATATCAATTTAAATCACTTTAATTAAATTAAGTTTCAAGGTTCAAATAAAATTTCAGATCTTTAAAACAATTCAGTTTCCATAATTTAAGTTGTATTTCAATTATAACTTCAAATTTCAAAATTAAATCCCCTAACAAATTCTTTTAAACAATTTAAATTTCAATATTTCAAAAGTAATTCCATTCGTATAAATAAAACTTTTATTTCTTTAGAACCATATTATTTAAAAAAAAATTCAAGAATCCGAGATCATTTAATTTAACCAATCCGGCGTCCGTGTATTCTATGGCCAAGCGATCAGTTATATTAAATTTTAATTGCAAGGATGGATATATATCATTTCAATCCAAATCAAAATGTCATAGGTATATATCATTTTAATCTATTTCTTAATCTATTTGAAATGATTAAATGTGATGCCCGTAACATTCAGGGCGAATAACAGGGATATAACAAAATAAACATCCAATCATCCAACATATCGATCAATAGGCATCCTTCACAATCAACATCCAAAACAGTCAATATACACAAGAGTTTACTGGTTATCAAATATCGGTGCTTAACTAGCAATTTAATTTCAAATTTCAACTTTTAAACCGTCAATTTGAATTAAATGTCAATTTAAATTCGATTCAATGCAAATTAAATTTAACTTTCAAAACTATACTAACATCATCAACCAATAAATTTAAATCACTTCGTGATTTTATTTAACTAATGTCCGCGAGTGATTTGAACACTCACCTTTTATCGAAGTTGAAAATTCAAACTAACCAAACGACGACGAATCCAACTCCACAACGTAAACCACGTCGATACAAATCAACTTGAAAATCCGCACGTCAATCCGACCTCGTACGAACACAATACAATTATTGGAACATCTAAATTGTATTTTAGTTTAATTAACAAATATAATCTAATTAATTACCTTAATTTACTTTACTAATCCACGTCATTACCATTACCGCGTTTCCTTCTTCCCAGATATCTCGAACGAATCGCACAACCCAACACACCTCCGCTTCCTCGACTGTAGCGTGATCACCAGAGGATCGGACCGCTGTCCAGACGACACGCCTCCTAAGCACCGACCTCTAGCAGCGACACCAGTCCCCAGCTCTCCCTCGATGGCAACGAAATCGGCCGGAATTGATTTCCGTTCATCTCACAATCGCCCTGCCACACTCAAACCGTTCGTCACCAAATTTGGAACGAAGATAGCTCGTCTCCTCCTCTTCGACTTCCATGTTGACACCATCACCTATCGACGATCATAGTCCTCGGAATCAGCGGAGATAGCCACGACGCACGTGGTTGATTTCTGGTCAACTCGAACCTCCTTTGACAATCTTGACCGGTCGTTGTCTTCATCTAGCCAAGCTCTATAACTTCCATGTTGGGAAGTTTGCCTGAAAGTGTCATGGGAGCTGCTGATCGTTATGGGACGTTGAATGGAGGTGTTTGATTATTTTGTTTTAGGGACGGCTAATTTATGTTTAGGGTTTCTAAAAATAAGGTATGGGTCCTTATATAGGAACAACACTACGCTATTCACACCCAACAATTTTCGGACTCAAATCGAGACGTGCCAACCGACGTTTCTAGCCAAATATCCCTATTCGGGACTCAATAGGACAAGTTACGAGACCCAATCTAATCGTATATAAAAGTTAAATCGTTTGTCGTTCGAAAAAAGTTTAAATATATTTATGTTCAATTAATTTGAAATTCACAGTTATAGATAATAAAAATATTTCAATTTCAAATTTACGTCATTACGAATCAACATTCATTAAAAAAATTTGATTTTATTGTCATTTCACAAATTTGAATACAACTCAATAATTATATTGCGACATAATATTCTCATTAACTAATAATCGATTGTTGATTATTTTTGAAGAGAATAAAATTCGAATTTCACGATAACAATTTTAGTTTTAAACAATTGAAGTAGGCACATTAAATTATTCAACTTCAATTAAATTTTATTTCAAATTAAATTCAATAATTTCATTTCAAACAAATTCTAATTATGAACATTGCCTATTTATTACAATTCAACACTGATTTTACGTTATTGGTTACAATAAGAATTGGGTGCTATCTACAAGATGATGTTAGTTCTCATTTCTAAATCAAACTTATCTAAATGCAATCAAAATAAACGAATCTATGTTTCTATGCTAATAAACATACAAATTTTATTATTTAAATGTTCACCTTATTTAATCAACATTGTTTAATTTCATTATTGTTGTTTCTATCATAACACACAGTTTTGTTTACGTTAACTAATACATTTCTATTCGCCGCACTTCCTATACTTAAACATTTCAATAATCCAATCACAACGAATTTCTATATTTAGTTTTAAATGAAGTTTAGTTATAAACAATCGTTTTATTCACTATAGGAATCCAACATTTATTACTCAACTACTATTTAATAACTATACAAACCAATATCGTTGAATTACATTTCAATGTGTGTTTTATTGAATTTCGACATATCAAATTTTTTGTCATTTACAAATTTTACTTAAGTTACATTCCAAGTAAATTTAAATAAATTATTCATTAATTTTTTTTATTTCTAACCATTTTTATTCAATAATTTTATAAAATTTAATATTTTTAAATGGTTGAAAGTATAGGTCGTTACGATCTCTTACACAAATCTTTTCGTCTCCGAAAAGATTTGAAGTAAATATCTAACATTTAGATATATTTTAACAAAATAATCATCTTATAAAACATTAAAATCTTATTGTAAAAATCTCTCCACGCTTCCGCTGCGCCACTCTGATATTGACTTATTTGCAAAAATACGTTATAGAATTCTAGTCTCACAAATTTTATAACTCTTAAAATTTTGGAAAAATTCGGTGGCACCTCCTTTGCACGGCTCGATCGGAAAAATTTACAATATTAATATAATCATATAACATACATCTCTCTCAATGATGATGCATCCCACCCATGAGGAAATAATATATAACACCAAAATACGGTATGTAATCCGAGATATGTATCTTACTATTGTTAATACGAGCGAGTTCGCTCATATTAAGCAAGCAAAAGCAATATAATGCGCGCGAGCTCCAAAAGCTTCGTGTACCTATCTCAACTCAAAATTTAAACATAAATTATATATAGAAAGATATAGAAATCATGAATGACAATAAAAGCAACAACTAACGACACAACAATCATATGCAATCAAAGCAGTATACAATGCTTCGCAACAAAAGCAACCATCACCCATTCAAAATAATCAAAGCTAACTAATTCATAGCATAAAATCATATATCTTCCTCCATTTATTTACATCCAACATTGAATTTATTATACTTCCATTACTTATTAGAATAAAATTCTCATTAGCATTTCGAATCGATTCACTTTCAATTTATTTACTTCCAATTATTAATAGTCATTTTACCAATTTATCAATGATTTTATATTCAACTCGAATGCTTTAATTGATTCAAATTTATTTCATTTCCATTCATTTGATTTATATTCACTTTATTTCACTCCATGATGTTCATATTTATTTATTCACATTCAATGGATTCACATTATATTAATTTACATTCTCTTAAATCCAATGAACTTACATTCAAATGTTAAAATTTATTATATTCAATTTCACTTTACCACTTGAATTCAATTTTATCAACTTACTTAAGTTAAATCGAATTTCATATCTTATTTCAGATTTTTTCTTCTTCTTCTTCATATTTTTCATATTAACTAAATTCGTTAATTTATACTTATCAATCTATAAGTTATAAAATTTTTACTTCGACATTTCACAATACTTAAGTTATAATATTCATTTTTTTCTTTAACTTTTAACATTATTAATAAATTTGTTCTTATACCATTATTTAAGTTCTTTTACAACTTAATTAACATTTTTTTTCACAATTTCCATTTTAATGCTGTATTTATTTGCGAAACATTTCATTAATCCATTTCTTCGATTTTCCCCTCATTTTATAAGCTTCATCTTCCTTTATACCATTACATTCAAGTTTATAATTATCTCCGGAAGTTACAAATTTTAATTGCAAACATTCTTTGCAAATTTACATTTTATTTTACAACCATTTACAAACACATGATTTATTTAATTATTTGTTTATTTTCTTAAGTTCATATATTAAATAGCATTTTTCCTATTTATTACTCAAATTATTCATTTAACATCCTTTAAAACATTAATTATGTGTATAATTTCTTATTTGCAAATGTCTCTTTAAACACTATTTATTTTGAACATTTTTATCATTTAATTTGATTTACTTTAATAGATTCGATTATATATCAATATTAACATTCTAACCTTTAACATTTGGTTAGTTTTATATATATTATTAGAATGCAATTGAGTATTATACAAATTTATCGTATTCATTTTACAATTAACAAGGATGTTTAACAATTTAAACTAATTTTAAATTCTATTATCATTTAATTTAAGAGTTACAACTTAGATTTTCATATTTCACCCAACACTTAGCCTCATTTACATATTTAACTTTAAAAGTTAAATCAATAAGATTTACTTTTCAATTTAACAATTGAGAATCATTAATTAATAGAAACTTAAGAAATTTAAATACCGGGTTTATTTCAAATCAATTTAAAATAATATATATACTTATCTCTTTTACATATAAATCATACTTTATGAGTTTAAACCAAAATCCGTTTATCAAAACAATTTCGTAGCAAAGCTACTCAATGACCTCCCCCACTTTGAGACTCAAAAATGGAAGTCGATGATGCCACGCAGTCATCACAGAAATTATTTTCCAGCGACATAAGAGGGGAGTACTGAATTTTCTTCTTTTAAAATTCTTTGAAACAATTTTCTATTGAAAATACTTCCAAATACTACTAATATTATTTTCAAAACTTTGAAAACCAGTTTCAAAACACTGGAACTTAAATTCTTAAATTCTCAATTAAATTCATTTTATTTGCAAATCATATTTCATAAATCATATTTCATAAATCATATTTATAAGATTTCATTTTCTTATACAACCTATAATTAATGATTTAGGAATATCGACTATTCAACAATAAATAATAATAGTCGGCATCATCATTTCTAACAAACAAATCAACTTAATTTTCTAAATTTCGGAAAATCATTCTTTAATATAGAAAATATAATTCTAGGTAAAATTATTTCATTTACCAAGTTCGAAAACAATATTGTGTCAGTTAGCATTGTTCAAGTGTTTTGGAATTTCTATCGATAACATGAGCCAGACGAATCAATCGGAACCCAAAATTCAAACTTAACAATTCAAACAACACAATAAATAATTTTATAACTCTAATAAATACACCCTCTCATATATATATGCACACTCAAACTCATTTTAGGGTGTTAATCCTATCTCTAATGAGTTAATCTCGAAAAAAGCTAAGGCTGTCGCTAAACCAAAGCTCTGATGCCAACTGTGACGACCCACATTTTTAGAAGATTTAAGTCTACAATAAACCACCCATATCCAACTAAAATAATTCAATATGCTAATAATCAATGTGGTTGATTAAGAAATAAGAGAAAAGAAGAAAACCAAACAAAGAATCTCGCAGCGGAATGATAAAATATAATCATAAAATAAACAGTTCATGAAGCTGTATACAATACACTTTATAATGAAATCAAAGTTATACACAATATCATCAGAGTTATACATACGACAGATAATAACAATGCAGAGGAAACAAATGATGCAGTGGAATAACAATAATGATATAATATATCAATCTTCGTCCTTCAAAAATGAAGATCTTCAAAACACTGAAATACTTAGGACTGACCCGAGCGTAATGGAAAGACAAAATACTTGGATCAGAACTAAAATATCCTCATGTAAGTCAAATCAATATCACGTAAAATATAAGTGCAATAACGTCAGAAATGATTACAGGATTTTACAACTCCTATCCAGTGTGTAACGTGCGTGCAATAACTAAAGAGATGTTACAAGATTTTCCATCTTCTAAGGATCCGTCAAAATATCTATATATAGTAGAATAGGTAATAATAGATAGCGTCTATTAGTAAAATAAACATTTTAATAGCGTTAAGGCTTCACATTGATCCCCTTTAACGCGGTTTTAAGCATTGTCGTACAGTTTGCATATAAAACACCAGTAAACCGTCCGTGGATAGGGATGCGTCGTGATACGACCACACTAAACCAAAATCGTAGTGGTCTCGAATAAGGATAAAAGTATGACAATGAACGTGAGACAATGCTCAAGGTAGGATACTACCAGTTTACTCTTCCCGGCTGGTGGTAAACCCTAACGACCCACCGCGTCCAACACTCCCAAAATCTGAGGGTGCGTACCAATCAATAACAATGTCATGACAGTAATATAAAGAAGTGTGTCCGCTAGAGGTAGCTAGCCTCATTGGCCGATACGGCTCCTATTTTAGTCATTTCAAATTGACACAGGTGTCAGGTTATCCATCATCGTTCACTTTCTTCAAATCCAGCAAACGTTCGCCAAAACCATCCACTTCATTCTGGATCATCCACTGCATACACAGTTGTTAAAGTGGTTTCAATATGGACAGAGAGTATGGCAATAAGAGGCCTCGGTCTCTTTAACAACCGAACGTCATTTTACACACTGGATGGTTCATTTACATTTCAAAGGCGAATCATACTTTGTATTCAAAATTTTATATTCACTTTAAAATCAAATTCACTTCAAATCATTCATATTATTTCTTCAAAATAATATTCACTTCAAATCCATATTCACTTCAAATCAATTTTCAATTCAATAATAGGTTATAACTTCAATTTAACCACATTCTTATCTAAATCCAATGATTTAAATATAAACAGTTTCAACTTCCAAAACAGTTTAAATATTGAAACAGTTGAATAATTTAAAATAATTTGAAAAATTGTAAATAGTTGAGAGATTTGAAAACAGTTTGGAAATCGAATAATTTGATTATTGAAAATGGTTTATCTATTTAAAATAGTTTAGAAATCAAAATAATTTGCAAAGTTAAAATAGTTGGATTTTAAAACAGTTTTATATTAAATAGTTTATCTTGAAAATAATTTAAACTGTTTCTTTTCGATTTCAACAAATCTAAACCTAAGTTCAAATTTCGAATCAACCAATTCAATTTCCAATATCCAATTCAAATCAACCTCAAATTCACAATTCATCCCAATTTCAATTTCAATTCGAATTAACTTCAATTTCGAATTCATTACAAATTAATCTCAATTTCAAACTTCATTTCAGTTTCAACAATTTAATTTAATCAATCTCAATTTGAAACGTTTAACTTAACTTCAAATTCAGTTAAAACAATCCAATTTAATGGAAAATACTTCACTTCGAATTATTATTTGAATCCATTTCAATTTTATCAAGTTCGAGTTCAAATTCAAAATATCGATTTAAATCACTTTAATTAAATTAAGTTTCAAGGTTCAAACAAAATTTCAAACATTTAAAACAATTCAATTTCTATAATTTAAGTTGTATTTCAATTATAACTTCAAATTTCAAAATTAAATCCCTTAACAAATTCTTTTAAACAATTTAAAATTTCAATATTTCAAAACTCAAAATTTTAAAGTAATTCCATTCATATAAATAATTTTTTTATTTCTTTAGAACCATATTATTTAAAAGAAATAAATTTCAAGAATCCTAGATTATTTAATTTAACCAATCAGATATCTGTATATAATTTTGTATCCTATGCCCAAGTGATCAGTTATATTAAATTTTAATTGCAGGTATGGACATATATCATTTCAATTTAAATCAAAATGTCATATGTATATATCATTTCAACTTATTTCTTAATCCATTTGAAATGATTTAATGCGATGCCCATAACATCCGGGGTGAATAACATGGATATAACAAAATAAACAAACATCCAATCATCCAACATATCAATCAATATGCATCCATCATAATCAACACCCAAAACAGTCAATACACACAAGAGTTTACTTGTTATCAAAACTGTCAAAATATAATAACAACCATCAACCAATAAATTTAAATCACTTCATAATTTTAATTTAACTAACATCAAAATATTTTAGTATTGCGTGAGTGATTTGAACACTTACCTTTTATCGAAGCTGAAATTCAAACTAACCAAACGATGATGAATCCAACTCCACAACATAGATCACATCGATACGAATCCAACGTAAAAATCCGCACGTCAATCCGATCTCGTACGAACACAATACAATCATTAGAACATCTAAATTATATTTTAGTTTAATTAAACAAATATAATCTAATTAATTACCTTAATTAACTTTACTAATCCACGTCATTACCCATAACCGCGTTTCCTTCTTCTCAGATATCTCGAACGAACCGCGCAACGCAACACACCTCCGCTTCCTCGACTGTCGCGTGACCACCAGAGGATCGGACTGCAGCGAACGCAGCCCAAGCAACGCGCCTCCCCAACGCCGACCTCCAGCAGCGACACCGGTCCCCAGCTCTCCCTCGTTGGGCAAGAAAACAGCCGGAATTGATTTCCATTCATCTCACAATCGCCGCTGCCATGCTTAACCATTCATCCCCAAATTTGGAACGAAGATAGCTCGTCTCCTCCTCTCCGACTTCCATGTTGACACCATCACCTGTCGACGACCATAGTAGCCGGAAACGGTGGAGATAGCTGCGACGCTCGTGGTTGATTTCTGTGTTGTAAATTTTCAAAGAGAGCTTTGGGTTTTGATTTGGAAGAGAAGAAGAAAAGAAAGAAGAAGAAAAGAAGAAAGATCTATTAGTCCCACATTCTAGAGTTTTATACAATAATCTTATATAAGTATAGCTCTCTCAAGTGGATGTTGGGGCCTTGGGGCTCCCACATGTTTGCTTTGTTGTGAGGAGAGAAGTCATGCAACACCACACGTGTGCCGCCATCCGACCGAACCGAACCGAGTTGGGTACGGGTTTCGGGTTCGGATCCGAAAATATTTTTGGATCATATATGAACAGTAACAGACCATATTTCAGCCCGTTAAGGACCCAAAACCGATTTTCTGAAATTGGAATAAAGGGCGGGAAATTGCAACGGTTTTCTGAACGTTGCAAATATGAATGGACGCGACGTTTGAATTGAAACAGTGGCGAACCGTTGCAAACAGTTGTGACGCTTCGCGAATGGACGCCTCTTCACATCTATAAATAGCAACGCCCAGAAATCATCACATATAGTTTCGAATCCTCCTCTTCTTCCCCGAACAGTTCTGCAACGCCAGAAAACCATTGCTCTGTTTTGTGACGCCTCCAAGGTGTTGCAAATTCAGAAACCGTTGCAGAATTGCTCTCTTCTTCTTCTTCATTCTGTTCTTTATAAATTGCATCATCATAGACTGTTTTCTAAAGTGTTCTTGGTCGGATCAAAGTCATACAAACTTTGAATCCGATTATGCTGTTATAGGGCTTCATTGAATCCTAAAAGTCGATAGTTCGGTAATCCGTTTGTACCTGGTGGGTTGAACTATTGTCTGAAAGAATCCATTCCATAGATCCTTGAAGTCGGAAGTACAACATTATCTTCATCACAATCGCCATCAAATTCGTCTCGAGCCGCAAAATCCCCAATAAATTTCAGACAATAGTTTTCAATCATGGAAGGTTCGAGCGCTCTACAAGTTATGAATCAGCATTTCACTCGATTGGAGCGTTTTGATGGCGACAATTTCACTCGTTAGCAAGAGACGATGAAATTTTTCTTGATCACCGTCAAGTTGTTCTACATTTTGGAAGATAACTTGGAAGAAATCCCGGAGAAAACTGATAAAGATGATGATGCTCTAAAGGCTAAACGTGCAAAGTGCAAAGAGGACGATTTCCTATGCAAATGCCATATTCTGAATGCGCTATCTACCCCAGTCTACAATGCTCATAGGACCTTGGAAACAACGAAGACACTCTGGACTGCCCTGGAGAATAAGTACCGCATATCCGAGGCAAGTAATAAAAAGTTTCTTATTTCTAATTTTATGGATTTCAAAATGGTCACCAATAAGTCCAGAATTGGACAAGTAAGCGAAATCTTACTGTTGGTGAATCAACTTTAAGATGTTGGAATTGATCAACTTGAATCTTTTGTTGTTGGAGTTATAATTTCTAGACTTCCGCATAGTTGGAATGATTATAAGAAAAAGATGAAACATGCAGAAACAGATTATAATTTAGACGGTTTGCAGCGTCATCTTCGTATTGAAGAAGACTCTTGTAAACGCGATCTAGATGATAATCCGCAAACCGAGTCCCATTCTAAGGCGAATAATGTTGAAATTACTGATAAATTAAAGCCAAAGAATGAGACACAGTTTAAGAAGAAAAATCATTTCAAAACCAACAACAAAAAGAAAGGTGCTTGTTATTTTTGTAACAAGCCCGGCCATTATGCCCGAGACTGCCGTCTGCGGAAGAAACAACAAAAAGTGAATGTGGTCGAAGACTCGCTTGTGTCTGTAGTGCAAGAGGCGAACTCCGTTAGTGGCAATGATAATGATTGGTGGTTCGATACTGGAGCAACCATTCACATTTGCAAAGACCGTAATCTTTTCAAGAGTTACGAAGAAAATAAAGGAGAAGCCGATGAAGTTACTGGAGCAAATAAGGTTCCAAACAAAGTTCTAGGAAAAGGCACTATAGAACTTTCTCTCACATATGGAAAAGTTCTTACATTAGTCAATGTATTTTATGTACCTGATATGTGTAAGAATTTGGTCTCTGGATACCTTCTTAACAAAAGAGGATTCAAGATGGTGTATGAGTCTGATAAGCTAGTGTTGTCTAAGAATGGTAAATTCATTGGACATGGATACTCTTGTAACGACATGATTAAGTTGAATCTAATAAAGAAATCTTCTGTTTATATTGTTGATTCTATTAATTTATGGCATGATAGATTAGGACATGTTAATTATAATTCCATTTGAAATATGAATAAATTAGGACTAATTTTTTATTGTGATTTCGATACCATCTCTAAATGTGAAATATGTGTTAAAGCAAAAATACACCGAAAATCCTTTAAATCCGTAGAAAGAAAATCTGGTTTGCTTGATTTGGTATATAGTGATGTGGGTGACTTAAAAAGTCATATCACCTATGGTGGTAACCAATACTATATAACATTCGTTGATGATTATACTAGATATGCATATGTATATCTAATGAAAACTAAAGATGAGGCTTTTGATAAATTCAAAATTTACAAAGCAGAGGTCGAAACACAATTAGGAGTTAAAATTAAAATATTACATTCAGATCGTGGTGGTGAATATTTCTCAAATGAATTCATCTTATTTGGTAAACAACAATGTATAGTTCACCAATGTACTGCTCCATATACACCACAACAAAATGGTGTTGCTGAAAGGAAGAATAGAACTTTAGTAGAAATGGTTAATGCCATGCTCATAAGTTCTAATTTACCTTATAACCTATGGGGTGATGCTATGTTATCTGCATGTTATATTTTAAATAGAGTACCACTTAAAAAGAATAATATTTCCCTTTATGAATTATGGTTTAATAGGAAACCTAACCTAACTAGACTTAAAGTTTGGGGTTGCTTAGCATATGTTAGAAAACCAGACCCTAAACGACCAAAGTTAGGAAATAGAGCATTTAAATGTGTTTTTATAGGATATTCACTTAACAGTATAACTTATAGATTCCTTATTCTTGACACCCTAAAAGTTATAGAATCTGTAGATGTTGATTTTTTTTGAAAATCAAACTATTGAGATCCCATTGAGATCATCTAGTTCAGAACCTAGTATGACTAATCATATCAATGACGATGATTATGCTCCTGCTCAAAACAGCAAGTGTCAGTACCAAATAATAGTACTGAACAATGAAGAAGTAAAAAAGCAAGAATAGAGAAGGACTATGGTCCCGACTTCATTACATATCTTGTAGAAGGCAGTAAGGACGAAGTCCTTAATGTGATTAAATATGTAATGAACGTCGATGACGATTCCAAAACTTATTCTGAGGCTATGAGTTTCAGAGATTTCAATTTTTGGAAAGAAGCTATCAATGATGAAATGAATTCCATACTGTTAAACCAAACTTGGATTTTAACTGATTTACCTCCTGGTGCTAAAACTATAGGATGTAAATGGATATTCAAGAAAAAATTGTATACAAATGGATCCATTGATAAGTTTAAAGCCAGATTAGTTGCTAAGGGATATAAGCAAAGACATGGAGTAGATTACTTTGATACATATGCTCCAGTTGTTCGCATATCTTCTATACGCTGTTTAATTGCACCTGCATCAATTCATAATTTAGTCATACATCAAATGGATGTAAAGACTGTTTTTCTAAATGGAGATTTAGAAGAAGAGATATATATGGAACAACCTGAAGGTTTCAAAACCCCAGGCCAAGAAAAGAAAGTTTGCAAATTAGTGAAATCTCTTTATGGCCTGAAGCAAGCTCCCATGCAATGGCATGAGAAATTTGATAAAGTTGCACTGTCATATGGATTCATTGTTAATGATGCTGATAAATGTATTTATAACAAATCAGATAACAACGGTATTGTTATAATATGCTTATACGTTGATGACATGCTAATATTTGGTTCCAATATATCCTGTGTGAATGAAACTAAAAAGTTTTTGCCTTCTAAAATCGATATGAAAGATCTAGGAGAGGCTAATGTAATTTTGGGAATTAAAATTATTAGGAAAGAGGTGGAGTTATTACTAACTCAATCTCATTACATAGAGAAATTCCTACAAAAGTATGGTCATTATGATGACAAACCAACACCAACTCGTTTAGATCCTAGTATTAAATTAGAAAAGAACACTGGACGTACTATCTCTCAACTAGAGTATTCCAGTATTATTGGAAGTCTTATGTATGCTATGCATTGCACTAGACCAGACATCGCACATGCTATAAGCGTATTGTGTCGATTTGCGAGTAATCCAGGTTTTGAACATTGAAAAGCTATTTCCAGAGTTTTATCTTATTTGAAAGGAACCATTAAATATGGTTTATCTTATAAAGGATATCCTGCTGTGATAGAAGGATATAGTGATGCAATTTGGAACAATGTAGAATCCAAATTCAAGTCTACGACTGGATGAATCTTTACATTAGGAGGCGCTGCTGTGTCTTGGGCTTCCAAGAAGCAGACCTGTATTTCTGACTCAACAATGTTGTCAGAATTGATTGCATTAGCAGATGCATGTAAAGAAACGGAATGGCTTAGGAATTTATTAATGGAAATCTCTTTATGGAAGAAGCCATCTCCATAAGTCTTGATTAACCGTGACAATCAAGTAACGATATATAATGTGTCTAATAAGACATATAATGGAAAGTCTAGACATGTGAGTCTAAGACATCAAATGGTGAGACAGTTACTCAAAAGAGGAGTTATAACTATTGATTACATAGAAACGAAGAAAAACTTGGCCGACCCACTTACAAAGAGTCTTCCAAAGACAATGGTTTCTATAAAGTCACAAGAAATGAGACTAAGGTCTGTGAATGAAGGTTGACCATTCTTAACAGAAACCCAACTTATGTCTTGAAAAGGATAGACAAAGTTCAGTGGGTACCAACAAGTTAAGAGAATAATTATGGAACACTAAATCGATAATCCTATAATATTTAGTGTTGGATTCTGCAAGAACAAAGGATGGATATATATCCTTAATAAGTCTAGAAACCTTAAAAGGTGTATCGCAGAAACACCTTAAGAGACTTGCCTATATGAGTATAGAAATCAGGCTGTTTCGTAGGAAAGTAAGACCGCTTTCTAAGTAGACTCATGAATCAGGATTTTAGCACATGACCATTAACGTGCTGAGCAATACAGAACACTTTACCTAAGAAAATCAACATGTGCGATTGTTCCGGTTTTATCATTAGGGATACTTGGTTCAAGATTCGTTCACCATACAATCTCGATAAGGCTTTGAATGATTTACACTAAGTAAATGTTCAAATCAAAAGGATACCTTTTATTTATGTGTTGTTTTCACGATGATGCAAAACTTAATCTAAGAACTACATAGTCTTGATCCCACTTGGGTATGTAGAAAGTCACTCTAGTGATGCAGCCGTCCTATTTATGTATTTTCTTATTTTGAAAAAAAGGGGAGATTGTTGTAAATTTTCAAAGAAATCTTTGGGGTTTGGGTTTTGATTTGGAAGAGAAGAAGAAAAGAAAGAAGAAAAATCTATTAGTCCCACATTCTAGAGTTTTATACAATAATTTTGTATAAGTATAGCTCTCTCAAGTGGATGTTGAGGCCTTGGGGCTTCCACATGTTTGCTTTGTTGTGAGGAGAGAAGTCATGCAACACCACACGTGCGCCGCCGCCGTCCGACCGAACTGAACCGGGCCGGGTCGGGTACGGGTTTCAGGTTCGGATCCGAAAATATTGTTGAATCATATATGAACAGTAACGGGCCAGATTTCAGTCCGTTAAGGTCCCCGAACCGATTTTCTGAAATTGAAATAAAGGGCGGGAAATTGCAAAGGTTTTCTGAACGTTGCAAATATGAATGGACGCGACGTTTGAAGCCTCTTCTTCTTCCCCGAACAGTTCTGCAACGCCAGAAAACCATTGCTCTGTTTTGTGACGCCTCCAAGGTGTTGCAAATTCAGAAACCGTTGCAGAATTGCTCTCTTCTTCCTCTTCATTCCTTTTTTATAAATTGCATCATCATAGACTGTTTTCTAAAGTGTTCTTGGTTGGATCAAAGTCGTACAAACTTTGAATCCGATTACGTTGTTGTAGGGCTTAATTGAATCCTGAAAGTCGATAGTTCGGTAAGCCGTTTGTACCTGGTGGGTTGAACTATTGTCTGAAGGAATCTATTCCATAGATCCTTAAAGTCGGAAGTACAACATTATCTTCATCACAATCGCCATCAAATTCGTCTCGAACCGCAAAATCCCCAACATTTTTGGTCAACTCGAATCTCTGTTGACGATCTTAACTGGTCGTTGTCTTCATCTAGCCGACCTCTACAACTTCAATGTTGGGAAGTTCGCCTGAATGTGTCTTGGGAGTTGTCGATCGTTGTGGGACGTCGAATGAAGGTGCTTGATTATTTTGTTTTAGGGCCGGTCGATTTATGTATAGGGTTTTTGAAAATGAGGGTATGGGTTCTTACTGAGGAACAACACTACACTATTCATACTCGAAAATTTTCGGATTCGAATCGAGACATGCCAACCGACGTTTCTAGCCAAATATCCCTATTCCGGACTCAACAAGTTACGGGATCCAATTTAATTGTATATAAAAGTTAAGTCGTTTGTCGTTCGAAATTTTTTAAATATATTTATGTTCAATTAATTTCAAATTCACAGTTACGGATAATAAAAATATTTCAATTTCAAATTTACGTTATTACGAATCGTTAATTTTTTTTGTGATTTTATTATTATTTCACAAATTTGAATACAATTGAATAATTATATTGCGACATAATATTCTCATTTAATAATAATCGATTGTTAATTATTTTTTAAGAGAATAAAATTCGAATTTCACGATAACAATTTTAGTTTTAAACAACTGAAGTAAACACATTAAATTATTCAACTTCAATTAAATTTTATTCCAAATTAAATTCAATAATTTCATTTCAAACAAATTCTAATTATGAACATTGCCCATTTATTATAATTCAACACTGGTTTTACGTTACTGGTTACAATAAGAGTTGGGCGCTATTTACAAGATGATGTTAGTTTTCATTTCTAAATATTTAAATACAATCAAAATGAACGAATCTATGTATACTATGCTAATAAACATACAAATTTTATTATTTAAATGTTCACTTTATTTTATCAACATTGTTTAATTTCATTATCGTTGTTTCTATTATAACACACAGTTTTGTTTACTTTAACTAATTTATTTCTATTTGCCTCACTTCCTGTACTTAAACATTTCAATTATCCAATTACAATGAATTTCAATATTTAGTTTTAAATGTTAGTTATAAACAATCGTTTGTTTCATTATAGGAATCCAACATTTATTACTCAATTACTATTTAGTAACTATACAAACCAATATCGTTGAATTACATTTCAATGTGTGTTATTGAATTTCGACTTATCAAATTTTTTGTCATTTACAAATTTTACTTAAGTTCATTCCAAGTAAATTTAAATAAATTAATCATTAATTTTTTTTTATTTCTTACCATTTTTATTCAATAATTTTATTAAATTTAATATTTTTAAATGGTTGAAAATACGGGTCGATACAACATTGGTGCCATGATTAAAGGTCGTGGAGCTGATAGACTGGAAGATTTGAGCGGTAGATCTAAATGTTTTGATAAAAATGGTGAAAAACACTTAATATTTTATGCATCGGTTTGAACAATGCATCTTGATGATGGATCAGGTAGTCTCAATGGATAGATCTCCAATATCCATTACTACAATACTACAAACTCCAATTGTTGTTGGGTATCAAAATTAAGAAGAATTTGGCCAGCTGTAAGAAGTTATAGTTATAAAAATGATCTAGCAGCCTGTACGTGCTTCATACCAATCCAAACACAAACCCATATCTAGAAAGACGTTAAGCTCCAATCCTTAGTAATAAGAACCACCGTAAGGAAAACAAGGATCCATCCATCCATGAGAATGATACCAACAACAAAGGGAACTCGAAGCCTTTCCTCATGTTCTTAGATAAGATAAAGAGTCGAATGTTCAAATTCAAAACTCAATGACTAGAAAATTGATGTCCTCTCCGAATAAAATGAAAATAATCAACCGAGAGATAAAAAATATCATCCATGAAAGATAGTTAATTAAAGAGACGCCTTAGATTTGAAAGAATAATTGTACCAACTGAAAAATGTGTTAGCAGAGATGAAAGCAGGATACATGTTGCTAGGTACTATCAAACCCCACTTCTTCAAATATATTCTTAGAGCTAGCATGCCTTTTGAAGATACGAAACCCCTAACTCCTCGAAGAAAACATACAGAAAACATACGTTGCCATTCATCATAGTGCATACAAGGATCGGGTCCTATTGTACTCATACTCTGATGCCATCTCATGCAAAGTCTTTTTCCTTACACTAAGTAGAGCAACTCAGAAGTGGTACGAAAAAATATAGCCCAACTCCATCCATTCGTTTTGAAGAAATATTGCTAGTTTTCGCCTGAAAGTTTACCAGTTGGCAATCCTGGAAAAAGACTGCATAGACCTCTTTTCTTGATTAAACAAAAGCAAATGGAAGCCATTGACCATTTCTTAAAGAGATTTTATGATGAGTTACTACACACTGACAACTTGCAAGATTCAGCTATAATTAGTACTCTATGCCATGCCATAAACCTTGGTAAGTTAATACTTGCAAGGTTTCGTATGACCAACCCCATTCATTTGAACAAAAAATGCAAGGACGATGACGCCGATGATGATGATACTTAAGCACCTGTCCACTGCTTCATGTTACTGCAAGTGCCAAAGATTTACCAAATCAAAAGAGCTCAACCAAATGAAGTTTAATGAATAGAGAGAGCTAGGCGAAAGGATAAAAATGAGCAAAAGCCGTTATGTTGAGCGTAGGTGTTGCTCGAGTGCTTGGCTAATTACATTATGATCGAAATACAGTACTTCAATTACACTCCACTCACCACTTCTTGACAACTATCTCCGGTTTTCCCTAAGTTTAGATGACCTAAGGCTGCCAACTTAGGTGGAGATCGGTACAAATATCACAATGGTTATATGGATATCTAAATGAAGGTTACGAAGAGCTCAAGAAGCAGATCAATTTCCTTATGCCAGAAGATGATTTAATAAGTATATGAAAAGGGGCATGTTTGAGAACAACAACTGAACACAACTACAATTCTTCCCTTCCAACCTGGGAGCAAATCAAGTATGAATGGAATATATCACCAAGTCCTGAATGGAATATATGATAACTGGGAGCAAATCAAGTATCACGGAATGTATCACCATTTCTTCCCTTCCAACCTGGGAGCAAACCAAGTATGAATGGAATATATGATAACTGGGTATTAGTAAAATTGTGTATCATGTCCATAAGTCCTTTGTTCCATCTTTCAACAATATCAATTTGTTATGGTGTGCATGTCATTGTGTTGCCTTCTTTTTCTAGGAAATTGGTAAATAAACCTGACACTTGACCTTATTTTATCTACCTACCGTGCTATGCTCTCTTTATATGGTCTTACAGTCTTTTACTTGTTTTCCAAATTGTTAATCTCAACTTTATAAGATGTGAAAGCATCTAGTGCTTTAGTTTTCTTATTTAATACATAGAGATACATATTTCTTGGAATGATCAACAATGATCGGGTAGGATATCTTTGACCATTCAGAGAGGTTGCAGTAAATGACCCATGGATAACCGTGTATAGGATCTCAAGAAACTCAGAATTTCTCCTTTTTTTCTCTGTTATTTTTTGATCTTGTAAGTTTGCTTACGCTTTGTGCACGTATACAAATACGAAAAGCAAAAAAGTCGTGACTTTAAGAACTTGATCACTTGCCAATCTCTTTAATCTCCCAAAAGAGATACCATAAAATCTCTTGTACTATAACATCGAGATGTATTCATTTGAAATATTTCTTTTTGCTCTAACACTTCCATTTTGCAGCGACAAAAAATTGTACTTTGTGAGGTCTAAATTAAATTTATATAAAATTTTCAGAACTAATAAGTCTGTTATTTTCATTATAAGATAAATACGTTCCATAAAAAGAAAACCATCCCTTAAAAAGTGTTCTCCAAATCCAAAAGAGAACCAGTACTATTGAATCCATCCCATAAACTGATTTAAAAGTTCATGTAACTTCTATCATTGAATCCATCCCACTGCTTCTATAGAGAGGCAAAGTTCATTGTCTATCGACTTTCTTTTGGTTAGAAACCCCTACACGGTGTTCGTGTTTTGAATTACGAAATCAGAATCAATCTACCAGGTATTATTTGGAGCATGAGTCAATATTGATTCATAACATACGAAAGAAATGGTGTCATCTTTCTTCTTAAGCCTTTTTTATACTTTTCACAATCATTCTTTATGTGTCGGTTTCTTCCACAAAATGAGCACTTAACCATAGAGATGTCAGATTTTATGAGTTCCATCATCGTTTTTTTCTCTTTTTTTGTTACCTTTGTCCTCGATATGAAGTATCAGCCTTTTGTCATTCCCATTGTCATCCGTAGTGAGACTTTAATGCTATCATGTTCTCTCTTTCTTTTGAACACACATGGTCAACAACTCATTTATGGACCAGTTTTCCTTATGAGTGTTGTAGGTGATTCTGGATGATTGAACTCTCGAGGAAGAGTGTTTAGATTGAAGTGCAGCATAAATGAATCAGAAATTTCAACATTTAAAGCTTCAATTTTGCAGCAATATCAATCATCTGCATTATTTGGTCACATACACCCTTTAAACCGTCATACTTTGAACTAGAAAGCTTTTGCATTGAGATGTTGGGCATAGACTTATCTGAAGTGATGAATAATTCCTCAGTCGCTTTTAGAAATTTTGTACAGTATCGCACTCAAAAAATAAATCTTCAAAAACTAATATGAATATTAGACTTCTTAATCATCGAACTAATTTAATTAAAACACTTAACACTTTTAAAAGTCATTGTTCATTATCATTGATTTACAATTTTCGATGTACTAACTTTAATAATGTGTATACATAGCGATGTTTTATTTTAATGAATGTAAATTGATTGGAAATGCTATAATTTAATGGCCTAGTTGGTGACTTTTTAACTCATTGTGTAATTCTATAAATACACACACATACCCTCACCAGCGTTATTTTCAACTTGTCCTCATTGAACTTGCAAATTAAATACGCTACTCCTGTTATTTGCAGATTGGAATCACTTTTGTTTTCACCAAATGCGACAAAGTGAAAGGAGGTAAAGGGAGCAAACCAGATGATAATGTAAAAAGATTCCAGGAGATGTTGAGTAAATATTATGCAGAAGCCCAACCATGGATCATGACTAGCAGTGTCACAGGGCTCGGTCGAGATGACCTCCTCCTCCATATGTCTCAGCTTAGAAATTATTGGGATAATTAGTTTACCAAAAGTAGATCTCTGATTAGAGGTACTTTTTCAGTTGTAATTAGTCATGAAGCCTGACAAAAGGGCATTTTAGAGTCTGTAAATGACTTGTTCAAGATCTATTAATGGCTACAAGTATGGGTTCTTTTTGTGTGTATATTACAAGAAGTTGTGGCTATAGGAAATGTGCTTTGGATTAATTTGTTTAGAGTTAAGAAGGCTACATCAGGTTTAATAATTTGTGAAATCTATGGTTGAAGGAAACCAAATGATTGCATGCGAAATAGAAATACACACACACACAGAAGGTTTTTATATCTTTGTATGTTTTATAAATGACTGCCTCCTATCCATATGTTTGTGAGCATTTTATGTATATTGATGAAGATAATATAAGTGAAAATTTGTTATATGAAATTGTAGCTTTTGTACCGAGTTATCCTTAAAAATACTAACCATTTGGCAAGCTTATTATTGATTAATATTGGCACATGTTCTAGGAAACTTTCAGATAGCTAATTAAAGTGAAAAATATTGGAAGGTTTCTTATATTTGATCAATGTTAGAATCGATGGAAAAATAAGGAAAATACGTTATGCAACAAGGATCATTAATTTACTCATTACAACTTAATTTGTTTTCATTTGTAAGTATAATTGCACTAATTACATCAAATCGCACTACTAACAAATCTAGCTATTGTGTTTTCCATAATATATTTTCATGTTCTTTTCTTACATTTCCATTATTTTATAGTGGAAAATAGACACAGAGACAAACTTTTAGAAAAATTTAAACCGAAGAACAATAAGTTTCATTTTTAAACTGAATGACAAACTTTGAAAAAATTAGACTGAAGGACAGTGCTAACTATAGTTAGCATTTTGTATAATATAAACTAAATATAATGCTAGTTATAACTAGCATTTTGTATAGTGCAAAAACTGAATATAATATTAGTTATAACTAGCATTGTTCTTCAGTCTAATTTTCTTTCAAAAATTGTCCTTCAACCTGAAAATGAAATTTGGTGTCCTTCAATTCAAATTTTTCTCAAAGTTTCCACATGTCTAATTCTCTCTTTTTTATACGGCAAACTTTTTAAGCGAGACAACACTACAAAATAGGAAGGGTCTAGGGATCGAATTTACATGGCGAACTTTATTAATTACTCAACTTATGAATATTACAAGCTCTCCATTTTACAAATAATATCATGTAAGGTTTATGTGCCAATATGTTGTAGACAACGTTGATTCAATGTTTACATAAATGACAATAACATTTACAATTTATCTCCAAAGCAAATGTTAAAAATGTTAATTTTTGCGCACGTATCATTCTATTATTCACAGACAATTTAAGTAATTTATATAATTTATTAATAATAATTTAGGTGTGATACTTCACAGTAAGATATGTGATGTCCAAAGCTAAATGTTGCACTTCGCAATGTTATCTTAAAATTATAAATTACATTAGGATCGAAGAAAGTATAATAAAAGACATTTTATAATCGCTGATATGACTTGACATTACATACAAATTTATTATGCGTTGAAGATGCTCTAACTGAGTAATCGGTGACTAATTTCTAGCTATGTAAAAATTGAACGACAAACGGTAAATAAATAAAAAGATAATACCGAGAATTTTTATATTTTTCTTGGACTCCCGTCCAGTTCCAGAACTCCTTTTTGAAATTTGACTAACTCAACCCTCACTTAATCCGAAGTAACATGTGTACGATGAGTTTGTCTAAGCTGCTGAATGGACTTCACACTGACCGTCCGATGATTCTACAAGAGACCTTAAACTTTAATACGAAAGAATATTTGTAGACTCTTTGTATCTTGATATACAAACGTCTTCATTTTCGGTCAATCTTTTATAACCAACAGTATATCTCTTATATGAATGGACAAATGGTATAATTATGTGAATTTGAATGAATAGAAGTTGACTGCTTAAGAGAATTGAAAGCGGTACAATAGAGAAACAAAATCGATCGGAGATCAAAGAACATGAGCAGCGATTTGCTTTGAGAAGGGGTGGAGGATTTCATAATTGATCTAGACATGTGTATGTAAGGCTACAACTTTTAGAAATGGAGAGGAGGAAGTGATTGGAAACCGATCGGATCGATTCAAAAATTTGCGTCCAGGTTTTCAAGAAGTCGATCACTCAAAAACTCACACATCAACCTCAACTGTACCACAGGTGAGACCATATATCGACCAATGCTGTTCATAGGTTGACACACTATGTCAACATATGGCCTATGTTGAAATTCAATCTTCATTCTTCATTTTTCCTTTATTTCTGGTATTTATGCTACTTCAAAAAATCTTAAAAATTATACAAAATACTTCAAGATGCATAGAAGGTTGTTTCAATTTGGAGTCCTTTTGTGGGGTTTAAAAAAAATTAGACTTAAAGGACTCGGTAAATAACATACTTGACATTTATGTCCATTTGTCTTTGTGTTTCTACAATGTTTTTGTGTTCAGGTTGATTCTGCTATTATATGCCTTGGATGGTTTGTCATCCATTTTAGATGTCTTAATTTGTTTTTTTAATAATATTTTTCATACACTAGACACTATTGAACTTCTATCGATCATCACTATATCACAGCCTCTATATTAGCACTACTATAAATGAAATAACTCAGTGTGACTCCCTGCTATTCTTAATGTCTAAAATTAGTGATGTTAGCACCAAAATTGGTCACTAACACCCTTGAGTAGGATTGTATAGAGAGATTAATGAAGAAGGTAAATTAAAACAGAGGAATATCGCAATAGAACGCAGTTAGAACAGTAAGAAAACAAGAACACCAGAATTATAGTTGTTCGGCGTAACTGTCTACATCCACTTTGATCGCAATCTTTATTACTTCTTCAAATAATTGAACACAGATACAATTCGTACACCAACAACTTGAATACAAGTTTTAACAAAAAAGAAATGAGTATTGAAAATGACAGACTCTCCCCGGTGTTCTTGAAAAAAGGTCCCTCTACACCGCACCCTGCCCCCTATTTATAGACGAAGATAGACTGGACTTCCTGCGCAAGCCTAAAGACAAGGTACCTCAGGCCACACTAGACAACTTCTGTACGTCGAACCAGGCATATCGAACGGTGGTTGCCGTGCGGTTCTTGCCGAGCGAGGCCTTATCGAATGGTGCTTTCCTAACGATTATAGCCGAGGGGTGCTTGCCGATCGATTGTAGTCAAGCGATGCTTGCCGAACCGAAATGGCCAAGGTGTCCATGCCGAACATCCCACGGCCGAGCCGCTTGATCTTCTCTTTATGACCGATCGAGGGGTTACCGAGCCACGTAGCCTTCCCTACCGAACCACATAGCCGTCCCTTCATAGCCAAGTGGCATGCGACTAAGGCATTCATGCCGAACACCCCAATGCCACGCCACCTAATACCGAGCCACCCTTGCCGAGCGACATGTACTGTGCTCCTATAGCTTCTTTCCTTTAGCCGTGCGATCCATGCCAGCTTTTCCTTGGCCGAACTGTGTTTTCAGGTCGAACCATGTTTCCAGGCCGAACCATGTCTCCAAGCCGAACCATGTATGAAGATCGAACCATGCATACGGGCCGAGCCATACATATAGGTCGAACCATGCATGCAGGCCAACTACTAAAATTGAGTATATCTTCTACATTTCCAACCTCTCACTGGCCGGAGTTCCATCTTGATTCAATTAGGGTCTCTATAATCATCACCTTGTAGCCGGGCTAAGCGGTCGGGTAACATTTGCCCCCAAAGTGCGTCGTGTGAACCAACATGACGCGCTTTGAATTAGCGGTCAGTCTTTGCTTTCAGGTTTATACATGTGTGCACATATATTCACATAAGTATATGTGTTACTTCACTGATTTGCTATTGTTTCAAGATAAAAGTGGTTTGGCATATCAATACCGATCCATACGGTCGGTTTGAACCTCACCCCCTTTCTTTGTCCTATTCCGACATGTTGACCGGTTCTATCGGTTAAGGCCAGTTGGCCTTCCCCGCTCATCATATAAAAATCCCTGACCTTCACTTCTTCTCCTTCTTCTTACCTCCATTCCACTTTCACAAACTAGCGAACCTCCTCTCTCCCAACTGCCGTCTGCTATTTTATCCATCCTCCTCTTTTCCAAACCTAGTCCTCTAACATCAAAAGTCCAGTAGCCGACTAATTCGAGCAACCTCCAACACTTGGCCCCAAAAATGCATGAGTTTCAGGCATTTCACATAGATATGAATCCTTCATCCAGTCCACTCCTCTAGGTCTAGAGTCTCGTTCTGAATTCAAGTCTACAAGTTTGTTAGGGGATGGCAAAGAGAAAAGAACTACAGTGGAGTTCGTGTTTTAGGACTGGAGCTCGTTTAGGGATTTCTAAGAGAAGTAGTGCAGCCTTAGTCTTGAGGTCGAGGATGTGGAGAGTTAGGGAGTAAAAACGGTAATTCTTTGGAGCAGGGATAGGTCGGAAAAACCTTGTTGGGGACAAGGGTTGGTATTTCCGAGGGGGACCAGTTTTAGTATCGAGAGAAAGAGAGCGGCTCGGTCACATTGAGGGAGTGAAAGTATGGTTTGGTGATGTTGCGCGTCGCTGTGGGTCGGTCAAAGTCTGATGGGGTGGATTGGTATTTTGAATGAGGGAATCGCTCGGTGCTGAGGGAGAGAGTGTCGTTGAGGAAAGTGAGTGGGTCGATGCGTTGGTCTAGGAGGCCGTTCGGTAGCTTGTAGATGAGTCGTGTGGTATGTAGTCTTAGAGATTTGATCGGCCTTAGGCCTTGGGTTCGACATTGATAATTCAAGACCATCTCCGCTTGAATACAACATATGTCATGATTGCATACTCCCACGCCTAACTGTAGAACAACGAACAATGACAAGAACTTAAGCACATGAGCATATATAGCCGATTTGAACTAATAACTTCACGGTTTTAACAAAATGTAAACATGTATACAACTTAGCAAAAGTAAATAACAACTTTAAACATATGATGTCAATGCCCAATTCCAGGATCCCTACTACCGATCATAGGACAAGTTCTCGGAGACGGTCAGCGATGACGGTCTTCGAAGGCGATAGTTTAAGGCTCAATCATACTTCATAACTCTTTAAATCTTTAACTCTTTCACACTTATTCTCGAATGATTGCACTAGTACACACCACATGGGGGAATATTTCTGTCATTATACCTAATATTGATCGTCTTTCAAGTATAGTTAAAACATGTATTTACCCAAATTCGACGCTCGTTGAGGATGTCTAAAAAGTCGAGCTCCTTCACAGTTTCAGATAAACCTGAGCCAAGTTATCAGCATGAAGTAGTGGGAACTTCGAATCCATTGACAACTCCTACACAGGATATCCAAAACTCATCGGCTGCAACTATTGACCCGACTCTTGATGTGATAGATGGATCTGTTATTCTAGATAATCCTATTGATTCCCAAGCTTCAAAAATCAATGAAACCGCTCTTCACCGGCTACATTTGGTTCATGAAATCCCTTTCGACGACGTATTAGTTTCCATCGGGAGGAGACCGTCCTCACCTGCCCCTAACTGGATATACAGCTTACAATAAATTCATATGCTGGGTCGGTAGCGTGCCACCGTTCAACTCCTTTCTCCGCGAAGTGCTGCAGTATATCAGGATTTCCCTGACACGGCTACATCCCAATAGTCATGCGTTCATCTATGACACTTGTATATCTCTTTATGAGCATTTTATTTAGGTTCTCTACTCCCGGTAACATCCGCTACATCTATCGCTTCAAAAGGCGATCAGATAGCCCATCTTTCATATTCCTCGAGCCACACTCCAAGTGTCAGATACAGACAGGGGGCATGGAGTAAGCTCACCCAATATAAGAAGGAATGGTTCTATGTACGCTGCCCTTCGGGCTTTGCGAGAAGATGGCTGGAAGGGAGTAAGTTCCATTTCCGGACCAATATTTGTCCAAGCCATGAAGTGGATTGTTTCTAAACTTCTTTCGATTTTTACATGTATCAGCCCACGTCTCGAAGGTATCGGGTATTTTGAGGCCGTCGAGGCCATTCGAGCCGCTCCTATGGAAAACCAGGAGATCAAGTCTGTTATCTCTGATGAATCGCTTTTAAAGTTCAGATTGTTGGCGGAGGATTGTCGAATAAATCTTCTATCCGGTGCCACTATAACCGGATCCGCGTCAAAGAAGGGTAAAGAAAAGGCCAGACCTTCAGTGCCTCCTACAATGGTGCTCCCGACACATTCGAGGCGGGTGAGATTAAAGAAACAGGGGTGTCAGAAGCGTCGGGTAAGAATATAAGTCCTGTTCCAGAACCGGTGGTGGAGGCACCTAGCATTGATAAACCACCTCCTCCTTCAAAGGGGAAAAAGAAACTAGCTTACAAACTGAGGAAGAAGATAGTGGGCAGAATCTCGAAAGTGACAACTACCTCGGTTGAGAAATACTCCTCTCCCCAACATCTAGAGGGTTCACTTAAAGGTCTCTCAGACCTGACCATCCCCGATGATCTTCTGAATTATGGTTTTAATGACCGGGAGATATGGGGCTTAATTCGCCTATGAGAGACGATATAGGCAATTCGTCCGGTCGAAATGGAGAGTCAACCCCAAGTAGTAAAGCAAAAGAAACTGGTCCGTTGGAGGGAATCACTAGGACACACACGAACACGTACACTTCACCTTGCATATAAACTTCAGCCATCATATTATTCATGCTAATTTGTCCTCGCTTAATTTCTATGCAGGTGATATGGGACGCTCTCACGGATTCGACCGCCTTCGCGGGTCCTCTATCTTCCATCATTCCAGTTGAGACTCGGGGTCCGATAAACGTCGAGATATAGACGGCAATAGTTATAGATACTATCATCCTCGAGATTCGTCGTTGTCTCAAAGGAAAACTTACATCCATTCTTTGTATCCCAATGATCCTCCTCCTCAACCAGAACAAAGCAGCGAGAAATCAGCTCAAAGGGGACCTCAATCTGAAGCTCCTCGCGACCAATACTCTGGTTCATCAAGCACTAGGAAATCTCGTAAGCTAGCTGAGCTTAAAGCCACATGGTTTCGACTAAACAAACTTTCTCAGGCCCTGCACACGATCCATCGATAGTAGAAAAGCTAGCTGAGCTTAAAGCCACATTCCCAAAAATATGCTTTGATGGATTAAAATTCTTCCTACGATCCATCCTATTCCAAGGCACGTTAAACAAAGTGCCATTGCTTGCAACAATGATGTCTACGTCCAACATGACGCGTTCGCTCACTTGGCCGAAAAATTTTCTGAAGTTTCTACGGAGCACAAGGATGAAATCGATCGCCTAAAGCTTGAGGCCATTTATGATAAAGACCTTATCATAGCCCAGGATGAAGAGCTTTCCTCGTATAAATCTCAACTTGAGGCCGCTCAAAAGAATGCTAAAGATACTGCTGAGGCAGTCAATCGCCTGGAGGCTACACACAAAAAAGAAATTGATGAAGCGGTTCAATGCTGTGGCACATTAGCCTTAGAGAAAGACTCCGTTCAAAAGGAGAAAGATATCCTCGCTCAACGAGTCAAAGAATTGGAGGAGCTAATTCTCAAAGAAAAGAAAGAAAAGACTGCTGCTCAAGAGGAGTCACAACGATCTTGTGACGAGATTGTTGCTACATGACTCCTAAAAACAAGGCTTGATGAGGAGCTCTCCAAGGCTGAAGCGTTGAAGGACGAAGCCCGTAAGGAGGGAAAAAGGGTGGCGCTTTTGAAAATCGGTTCTCGCCTCGAGGCGCTTGCTGAGGCTAGTAAGGAGGAAATTAAGTGCATGTTTGATCCACTCATAGCCGAGTACAATGCTTGAGTTCTCATGCATCGCAACCTAATATTTCTTGACGAGGGTTACCTCGAATCTTTGGCTGAAGCATGGGATATTTTAATAAAAATTGAAAAGGTTGAGTTGGGAACTAAAGAGGTTGATGAGGATTCCCTTGTGAAAGAAGTGCTTCGCGAGAATGAGCGCACTGTCCTATCTACGGAAAAGGCCCTTTACGGAAGGGACTCTTCCTCATCAAAGGGAAAAAATTACACTGCCGGTCCATCCGAAACCGAGACCTCGGTTCCTCCTCCTATTGGGCCGACTTGTCGCTCACCGCTCGATCCCTTCGAGCTGAATATTGGCTATGACCCAAAGGAGCCTGGACTTGATATTCACACTCTATCTCCTATTCTAGAAGATGAAACTCCCCAAACAGTTGAGAGCCAACCAGAAACTGGTACATAACTTTTTCTTTCTAGAGTTCAAAGGGCCATCATTTTTTGCGAGTGGTAAACGTATTCTAACATTTATCTCTTATGTTTTTGTATAGGCCATTCCGATCCCGAACATACTTCAAGGAGCGATGTCGCCACGGAGAGAGAGGAGAAAGTGGGAGAGGCAATTCAAACGGGGGAGACTCTCGGACTTGACGCTCAAGTGATCGAGGCGCTTGACGAAGATAAATCTATCGCCCATCGAAGAACATGATGAAGTTGAAATTACGGGTGCCTCCGAACACACTTCAAAACTGAGCATGGAGGAAAAAATCATCAAAGAGGGGAAGAAGAAAACTGAAATTAAGGCTGAGCCCCAAGTGGTGGAACTTGATGACCCACTGAACAGGCCTCTGAAGGTTATTCTTCTCGGTAGGGCCTCTCCATTGGATGTTCCTCTCCCTTCCTTGGGCACCGCTTCCCTGGCAAGCAAGGCGTCCAAGAGAAAATGCCTAGGGGAGGAGTATTCAGAGAAATCGAGGAAGGAAAAGAAGTCAAAAAAGTAGCTATCATGCCTCGTTCAACGCGAATAGGCCTGGATCATGTAATAATTTGTATTTATTTCATAATCGTTGTAAATATACTTTTTGCTCCGAGTTCAGGAGAAGTTGCAGTGGAACTTCAATTTCGATTAGTGAATAAAACTTTGTTTCTTTGCTTTCAATGATTTTCGTTGTTCAGCTTACTATATAACTTGTAGCCGAAATTAAAATCTTGTAAGCTACACAAGCTTCAGTTCACTTCCATATGACTGAGAAATTTTTGGAATCGTAGATCATCTAGTCCACGCTCTGTGGACTTAGAATACTTTTAGTCCATACCGAGGACTTAGAGATTTTTAAGTCGTTTACACTTTAGTCCATGAATGGGGACTTAGAGTACTCCAGTCCGCACTTTGGGAACTTAGAGATTTTTAAGTCGTTTATACTCTAGTCCGTACTCTGGGGACTCAGAGTACTCCAGTTCGCACTCTGGGGACTTAGAGATTTTTAAGTCATTTGTACTCTAGTCCGCACTCTGGGGACTCAGAGTACTCCAATCTGCACTCCGAGGACCTAGAGATTTTTAAGTCGTTTATACTCTAGTTCGCACTCTGGGGAATCAGAGTACTCCAGCCCGCACTCTTGGGACTTAGAGATTTTTAAGTCGTTTATACTCTAGTCCGCACTCTGGGGACTCAGAGTACTCCAGCCCACACTCTGGAGACTCAGAGATTTTTAAGTCGTTTATACTCTAGTCCGCACTCTGGGGACTCAGAGTACTCCAGTCCGCACTTTGGGGACTTAGCGGTTTTTAAGTCATTTGTACTCTAGTCCGCACTCCGGGGACTCAGAGTACACCAGTCTGCACTCTGGGGACTTAGAGATTTTTAAATCGTTTATACTCTAGTCCACACTCTGGGGACTCAGAGTACTCCAGTCCGCACTATGGGGACTAGAGATTTTTAAGTTTTGCACATGCATTCATACATCGGATAGAATAATGTGATTTAATTTTTGCCATGTAATTACCACACACAGAACGTCGATAGTTCATGGAAAATATGGTTTCAAGCCTTTATTAATGAAAACAAACTAAATTGTCTTATTACATGCCGAAAACTAAGAACAACAAAATAAACATACACTGGAAATAATTGCAACTAAAATGAAAAAGAAACAACTAAGTGTAATAACGTTGTAGATGCTCGCCATTCCATGCTCGGGGGAGTGTCGCGCCATCGACGGTCGTTGGTTTGAAAGTTCCCTCTCCAAGCTTCCGTTCAATGACATATGGACCTTCCCATGTAGGATTCATGTGCGATGGGATCGGAAACACTCGCTTCAAAACAAGATCACCCACATCAAGGATTCTCGATTGGACTTTTTCATTATAATATCGAGCGACTCGGTGCCTATATGCAGCCGCCTTAAATCAGCTTCTTCACGTTTTTCGTCAAAAAAGTCCAGTGATTCCAGCAAGAGATCCCGATTCACCTTAGTGTCATAATGAGTTACCCGATGTGAAGGAACTTCAAGTTCCATGGGTATAACAACTTCCGTGTCATATGCCAATGTGAATGGAGTGTGGCCAGTCGTGGACTTGTGGGTGGTTCTGTAATCCCAAAGTGCTGTCGGAAGCTCATTCACCCACTTGCCTCTAGCCTTCTCCAAACGTTTTTTTTTCAATATGGAATTGATTATTTTGTTTACAGCTTCTACGTGTCCATTGTCTTTTGGATGGACAACTGCTGCAAACCTTTTCTCGATGCCACACTTTTGACAGAATTATTTGAACTCCCAACTTTCGAACTGAGTTCCATTATCTGTAATGATAGTTCGTGGGAGGCCAAAATGACATATGATGTTTCATAGAACGAAATTAATGAGCTTTTTGGTGGTGATTGTTGCCAAGGGCTCTGCTTCCGCCCACTTGGTAAAGTAATCAACTGCAAATATTGCGTATTTGGCACCACCTTTGGAGATAGGCAAGGAGCCGATTATATCGATTCCCCGTATTGCAAATGGCCAGGGACAAACCATTTATCCGTTAGCGGAGCTCTCAGGATTTTCGCATACTTTTGACATTTGTCGCATTTTCTTACGTAGTCTGCAGCAACCCGATTTACAGTTGGCCAATAATATCCATAGCGGAGGATCTTTTTTGCTAATGTCTGCCCCCCAGTATAGTCACCACATTCTCCTTCATGAACTTCCTTCAAGAGCCGTTTAATCTCACTATGGGCAATGCACCGAAGTAAGGGGACTGAGAATCCCTTCCGTGACATTATTCCGTTCTGCATTACATATCGCGAAGCTTTGCGAATGACTTATCGTTTTTTGTTCTTTCTTTCGGGAAAAACCCCTTGTAGCAGGTATTTCTTGAATGGGGTTATCCATGAATCCTTCTCGATTGCTGTTTCTAACACAAAATCTACTTCCATCTCATTTATACTTGGAGCATGTAAGATTTCGACGGAAACCAATCCCATCTGCTGTGCATCACCAATACCCGCAAATTTTGCCAATGAATCGGCTTCCCCATTTTGCTCAAGTGGGATGTGTGAAATATCCTAATATTTGAGGTCTATCAACAGCTCTTGAACCCGAGAAAAGTATGGGGCAAATCTCTGCCCCTTTGCTTGATAGTCTCCCCGCATCTAGTACACCACCAATTGCGAGTCGCAAAAGATTTCAACCGATTTCACTCCAAGTTCCCTGATAAGTTTCGAGCCAGCAATCAATGTTTCATACTCAGCTTCGTTATTTGTAGCTGGAAAATCAAGCTTCAAAGCATAACAAACTGATCGGTTTTCGGGAGTCACAAGAATTACACCAGCCCCAGAACAACGATCGTTGGATGCCCTATCGTTGTATAGTTTCCATCGAATGGAGGAAATAACATCATCACTGTTTGGTTCGTCTGATATGGTAAATTCGGCGATGAAGTCCGCTAGCGCTTACCCTTGTATGGCCCTTCGTGGCAGGTAGGTGATATCGAACCGACTCAACTCAATATTCTGTTTTAACAACATTCTAGAGGTTTCTGGTCATTGGAGTACCTATCGCAAGGTTGATTGGTATAAACACTAATTGGGTGTGCCTGAAAGTATGGACGAAGCTTGCGTGATGCAATCACCAAGCAGTAAGCTAGCTTCTCAATTTTAGGATAATTTTTTTCTACCCCCGTTAAACGTTTACTTACATAGTACACCAGCTTTTGAACTCGGTCCTTCTCACGAACCAAAGCCGTACTTGTTAGGAACTGAGATGTTGGTTTTGATGACAACAACCTTTTTAACTTATGTTATTATAAAATGTATACTAACACTATTGTCTAGATAGATATGTATGTGTGTGTGTGTGTGTGTATGCAGGTATTGATCATTGAAGACCGACCAGTATAAATATTCAAGACTGAAGATTGAAGACTCTAGAGCAACAAGATCAAGATTTCAAGATAAGTTTTTATTTTTTTTAAAACTTCATTATAGCATGGAAATCTTCATTCCAAATTTCATTTGGGATGGAGCCCATTTCTACTTTCTTAGTGGCTTAAAACCCACGACAAGTAGCTTACAAACCTATGACAAGTGACTTTCAAACCCATGAACATCTTGGTTTTGTACAAGTTCTCGAGTCCTGATGTGATATTCTGCAGGAAGAAGCTAGCAAAACTACTTCAAAATGGTTTTTCAAAATGATTTTCAAAACTGCTTTTCAAAATGTTATAGCCTTAAAAATTATATTTTCAAATGATTTTCAAAAAGATGTTTTAGCCCTAAAACATTCTTTGTTTTTATTTTTAAATAAACTCTTGTTTTAAACTTCGTTTGTTTTTAAAAAACTATCTTCTGATTTTTAAATATTATTTATAATATATATATACTTGAGATTTAAAATCAAGTTTATATATACATTCTAAAAATATATTTTTCTACTCTTCTATATTTTAAAACATAGGAAAATTAATTTATTTTACTCCAGAATCATTTCATATTTTTTTCCTTTCAATATCATTTTCAAGACAAATTTTACATTGTTTTTTAACTAAGGATGCCGACATCGTGGGACACCCCATGTCGACATGGTGGCCGTTGAATTCAAAAGTTTCAATTTTCAAAAGAAGTGTCTATTCGTTTAAATCTCTTCATGAATAGTTATGACCATTGGTGGTCTATAAATAGCCTTTACAAACGAATTTTTAACTAACAAATTTCTTTTTTTAAATTTCTTGTTTTCTTCACTCCTTCTCCACAAATCTATATTCTAAAATTTTCATATTTTTAAGATCGTGGTGAAATTCTGCCGAATTCTCAAGTGAATTATATTAGAATCCTATTCTTGTTGATTCTCTATCCTCTCTCAAATATCAAATGCTATTTAGAGTTATAGGATCAATTTGTAATCAAAAGTTTATCGAGTCTCTCTATAAGGTGTGGTTATGCCTGGAAGTCAATTGGGTGATCTTGTGTCCCGTAAATCAAGAGAGTTTGCCTCGAACTCGAGAGACATGAGGGTACCTCAAGGCCTTTAGAAATTGTGGATTGTAATCTCGACATTGGTATAATAAAAATATGTATGAGGTGTTTGCCTTGGTACAAGACTGGATGTAGGGTAACTCTGAACCAGTATAAAATCCGGTGTGTTCTTTCCTTTTACTACTTTTTATTTACTTTCTGCATCTACGTTTGATTCTGTGATTGTTCTGTGATTAAGTTCTACATTTTTTATACCATAATTTTTAAATTAGTCCATATAAGTCTTAGAATTCATTAAACACTATTCACCCCCCTCTAGTGTTAAATTAGCCTTAAGATCCTTAATCCGCACTCTCTTTCAGTACTAATGGCATATTGAGATACGGCTAAGTATACATACAACACTTCTTGGTCTGTAGGCTTCGACAGCACTAGGGGACTTTTCAAATGTCTTACCGGAGCTCGAAATGCATCCTCGCAGTTGGACGTTCATTCAAAATTTATCTTTCCTTTCTTTATTACATCAAAGAAAGGGATACACTTCCCCATCACTTTGGATATAAATTGACTCAATGCGGCCACTTTTCCGTTCAGGCTTTGTACTTGCTTTATAGTTCTAAGCACTTGTATATCTCGAATAGTCTGAATCTTTTCTGGGTTAGCTTCAATTCCCCGTGCATTAACAATGAAACCCAAAAACTTTCCTGACGCAACGCCAAAGGAACACTTCAGAGGATTGATTTTTATTCCATAATACTCGAGTATATCAAACATTTCCGCCAAGTCTCGAACGTGGTTGTTTGACTGTCGTGACTTCACGAGCATGTCATTCACATAAACCTGCATCGTCCTACTAATTTGGTATTTAAACATCCGATTCACCAGACGTTGGTAAGTTGCTCCCGCATTTTTCAATCCGAAAGGTATCACTACATAACAGTACAGTCCAAGGTCTATGACAAAACTAGGGTGTTCTTGATCTGGAATGTGCATCGTGATTTGATTATATCCCGAGTACGCATCCATAAATGATAATAACTCGTGTCCCGCTGTTGAGTCGACCAGGTGATCAATTCTGGGTAAAGGAAAACTATCCTTTGGGCATGGTTTGTTAAGATCTGAGTAGTCTACGAAGGTCCTCCATTTTCCATTCACCTTTCTAACTAGTATGGGGTTAGAGATCTATTCTGGGTAGAGGGCGTCGCAGACGAACCCGTTGGCTTTGAGTTTGTCCACCTCCTCTCTGAGAGCAGCGGATCTCTCTGGGTCCATGCCTCTCCTTTTTTGCTTCATCGGCACGTATTTCGGGTCTATGTTCAACATATGACTCGCAATGGCGGGAGAAATCCCACAGATATCGGAATATGTCCAAGCGAAAACATTCAGATTCGCTTGGAGGAAATCAGTAAGATCCTCGATCATCGAGGGGTTGAGTTGTGCCAATCTTAAGTACCCGCGATGGGTCATCGTGGCTGACTGGAATGTCAATCATTAGTTCAGCTGGTGCTGCTTTTGCCTCATTTGGTTCCCCATCATTGTCCCTTGGATCTATGTCTCTATAAATCTGACCATGTTGCTGGAGCCAAGGCTCGGGCATTACTTGCCAATCTTCAGTGACTCGGCTGTGGATGGAGTTGTCCGCAACCTTTCCCTTTTCTCTTCACTGGGCCTCTCTCAGCTCAACCACTTAACACGCACGACCGATCGCCTGATCGCCATGCACAACACCAACTCCTTTATTCGTCGAAAACTTCAAGGTTAAACACCATGGGGACAAAGCTTCCCTAAACTCTACCAGGGCCGGTCAGCCTAGAAACACATTATACGAAGAATTGACATCCAAAACGACGAACGGTAGGATCCACACTCTCCCGTGTTCACCTTCTCCATGTTCAACTGGCAATTCAACAAAACCCACTACATCAGTAGCCGCACCATTAAAGCCATAAATACGGGCTTTGAGATGGTTTTAGATCCTTTTTTTCCATCTTCATCTGGTCATATGCTTTTTTAAAGATGATGTTAACAGAACTTCCACAATCAATTAATATCCTTCTCACAAAGGCTGGCCCAATCGTTGTCGAGATGACCATCAGGTCAATGGTAGGTGCCTTCACCCGATCAGCATCTCTACTTCTAAACACTATGTCATCAATCAACATTTGTTGCTGCTTAGCTGGGGTCCCATCTTCCGTGTTTGAATAACATTCAAAATCTGCATGCTTTAGGGAATTAGCATACCGTTCCATTTCTTGCCAATTCTTGTCTATAGGGTGAGGCCTACCGACTATCGTGTTTATGACTAGTCTACCTACAGTGTAAGCAGTTTCCTTAGGATGGTGTGGAGCTTGCCCACGACCAAGGTCTGATGTTCCTTGTCTGCCTCCTACGGATTCTAGACAAACTCCTGTAACTTTTTCTGTCGAATCAGCTTTTCTATAGCATCGTGGAAGTGCTTACAATCCTCGGTATTGTGCCCATAAGTCTCATGGAAGCGGCAATACTTCCCATTCCGCTTTTTTCCTCAATGGACTCTTTTGGGCGTGACTTTCGATATTGAAAAGTATTACAAGTCGATAGGTAAATATTTTCCGGAGATGCATTCAGAGGAGTGTATTCGTTGTAAGTTGGGATCTTTGGCTTCCACTTTCCCACTTCCCTTTTCTTTCCAGGATTTCCTCATCTGAATCCTTTAGATTGCTCTGGCTTATTCTAAACATTGACCTGAACCTTCCCAGAGTTATCACTAGATTGTTTTACAGCAATGTTGCTCTTCACAGTCTCCTTGCCAAGCCCTGGTGCAATGTCTCGCCTCGTCCACCTGGCTTCCTCTCTTCTTATAAATTGATGCGCCTTTGAATAAAAACATTCTAGAGTAGTCGGAGGTTTTCCTGTTAGCCAATCACCAAACTCCGAATCTGGATCTACTCTCGCATCATGGCCATTAGAATAGCATGGTCATTCGGTTGCTAATTTCAGTAGTAGCAACGTTAAATCTTTGTAAGCACTCCTTCAACGACTCCCCTGGAGCCTGGATCACACTGGACAAGGAAATCACGTCCTTGGGACAAGTGGCATGAATCCTGAATCGTTCCACAAATTTCGTCGCTAGCTCATCAAAATTGGATATAGACCGTGGAGGAAGTCGGGTGAACCACATGGTAGCGATTCTAGATACATCTACACTTAGTTGCATCGTTTGCCCTAGCTGAATCCATCATCCACTCATATCTCATTACATGCTATCAAGGATCAGTTTTCCCTTCGTAGGCCGAAATAGTCGGCATGTTAAACTTCCTGGGGTACTCAGCCTGTAAGATAGTATCCGCAAATGGAGTGTGGCTCCTAGATACACCCCAATCATCATTAAGTCTTGATTTTCCATCATCAGCTCTCTGACCATAGCTTCTAGGTCGGGGGTTTGTATGGAGGATGGCAAGTTGGAATCTGTCCTACGGGCCCGTTCCGGTTGGTGCCTCCTCGGTTGGCAATTCACTAAATGAATGTCCTGGGGACCTGCTCCATTGTGACCTTGGTTAGTCAGTTGTCTCTCTTCCACTCATGCTCCGGAGCCTAATTTTCCTGTTCCAACTTGAGTATGATTACCTTGGTGTATGTAAGGGGCCATGGCTCCAGGTAGGGAGCCTAGGCCATCCCTGATGGATCATTATACTACACCAGTTTGCGTTATCTCAGTTCTACGGCATCTACGCCTGGGTGGTTCATCAGACGAAGCGGAGCTTTCGGACGAGAAGTAGGAAACAGGACTTCCTCCAGCATTTTGATGCTGTTGTTGAGTAAGCTGAGTCATAAGGTTGACGTTAGCTTGCATATGCTCATTAATCCGTCTCCTGCTTTCCAAGAGTTCTCTCATCAGCTCATTGAACTACGTTCTGGTGACAAACTCCATTTGGTTTAGGGCAGTAGCATTCCTGCACCTGGATTAGCTTGTTGATTGCTGGATTCTACTTGTTGGACGCTAGCGGTCTCTTTGACATCTGCATTATGAGAGGGTGATCTGGCACGCCCCACTGTAGAGCTATTGATAAGAACTCTGAGTAGAACCTATGAACTTCTTGTGAACGAACTTGGATCTTCCTTAGGGATTTCTTCAATCCATTAGTGACAAAGTAGATCCTAACAGCCTGAGAATGTTATTCTCAGTGAAAGCACCAAAATGTTAGCATCAAAATTGGTCACTAACACCCTTGAGTAGGATTGTGTAGAGAGATTAATGAAGAAGGTAAATTAAAACAGAGGAATATTGCAATAGAATGAAGTTAGAACAGTAAAAAAACGAGAACATCAGAATTATAATGGTTCGGCGTAACTGCCTACATCCACTTTGATCGTAATCTTTATTATTTCTTCAAATAATTGAATACAGATACAATCCGTGCGCCAATAACTTGAATACAAGTTTTAACAAAAAAAACGAGTCTTGAAAATGGCAGAGTCTCCCCAATATTCTCGAAATAATGTCCATTTACACTGCGCCCCTGCCCTCTATTTATAGACGAAGATATGCTGAACTTCCTGCGCAGGCCTAAGGACAAGGTACCTTGGCCCACACTAGACAATTTCTGTATGCCGAACTGGGCATACCGAACGGTGGTTGCCGAGTGGTTCTTGCCGAGCGAGGCCTTGCCGAACAGTGCTTGCCGAATGATTATAGCGGAGGTGTGCTTGCCGATCGATTGTAGCAGAGCGATGCTTGCCGAGCCGAAATGTAACGACCCATAAATTTCCGATAATTAAAATAGCTAATTTAATAGGATTTCGTGATTTAGTGTTAGAAAAAAAATTGTAAGTCGTTTGGAATAATAATAACTGGAATGAATTGCAACAATAATTATCCAAATAATTATTTATAGATTGAATGGAGTTCCAATCTAACTGAATTGACTCAAATGTTATAACTTGGTTATAAGGGAATATATGGAAAAACAAATGTAAATAAGTGAATAAGAATTGTGAATTATTTAGGTAGTAATATAAATTTTAATAGATTGGTTTCGAAGATTTGAATATTAATAAGTATTGAAAAATAAATGCTACTTAGTGAATGCCTGTGAAATCAATAGTTGAATAGGATAATAAATGTTGAATTCATTGGGTATAATAGAGTAATTGATTGATAAGAAAAATCTATTTAAAATCAAATATTGAATATTGAACAAGTAAATTGTTTAAATTAAATATTTAAAACATATTGAATAATTGAATTACTGTAAAATGAAAATAGGGTTCTAAGATGTGAATTGGTTTTAAAGGTTAAAATTTATAAGTTCGTTTTGAATATTTCAAAAGATAGTGATTTAAGAATAATCAAATTTGTTTAAATTTAATATTACAAATGTTTGAATAATTAAATTCCGAATTTGATATGATTAGTTTGATATTGAAATTTAATATATGGAAATAGAGTGAATAATTGAAATTTGATTTAATATGATTCAAATTGGTTTCCAAAGTGAATGTAAGTTATATTGGGATTATAATAGAGTTAATAAGATTTTAAAATTGGAATTTATTGGATAATTGAATAACGGGTTTAATATGATAAAAAATGATTTGTTAAATTTTATTTTATCATATTAAAGTTAGAATGATGTTGTAGAACTTTTAAAATTGAATTAAAAGTAAATTTCTAAAAATTGAATATTTTAATATTTGATTGACGAGTTAAAATAGCCATTTTTCAAACAGTCTCGGGTTTCGACGAAACCAGTTTCATCGAATCCGTAACGTGATATTATTTATGGTTTCAAATTTCGTGTCAATCGGATTTACCGTTTGTCCGGGGCAAGCCAAAACGCATAGAAATTCATTTAATCGGTTTAATTTAAATTTGATCGTTTATTTCCGTAACTCGCACATACGATCGAATTAGGGCTTGAAACCTTTTCCATTGCGTCCGGAATAGGGGTATAACATTATGAACGCCTAGCGGCACGTCTTGATAAGAGTTTGAAATAAATATCTAGATATTTGAATTTAAAATAATAATATATATAAATTTGATTTGACCATACCCTTCACATCTGTCTCTTTTCTTTCTTTTCTCAGCCATCCTGACCTATCACTGTACCACTTCCTTTTTAAACACGCTTCCTTCTATTCATAACAGCCAAGCACAGGGGGAAAATAAGAATGAAGCTTTGAAAAAAATAAAAATGGGAGCTTTGAAAAATTATATCTCACAAATTACTAATCTAAAAATCCTCAAACCAGTTCCTAAATTCGAATTTCTTCCTCCTCTTTGATTTGGTATAGCTATTGTGAGGTGCGGCTTTGGTTTATGGAGTTGAACGTGGGAACTAGTGAGCTAGGGTTTGCTAAATCGAGTGATTTAGCGATCGATTCGCGGATTGGAGTGCGTATTTGAGCTCGTCATCGAAGATAACACCTCGGGGCACGTTTTGGTGGTGTGCGGTTATGGGTTGGGACGTGCGACCTGAACGTGGTCGAGAGGAATACTACAGGTTGCGATTTCCTGGGTGTGGACGAGTGTGTGTCTTTGTGGTCGAGATGGTGGAGACTTCGAAGAGAAGAAGTTTGGCGAAGACGGCACGTCAAACGGAGTATCGGAGCTCCGTATCACTGGAGATTGGTGCACGACAATGGTGGGTTTGTGCATTTTTCATGTACAGGCTTCATTGGGGAAGAAGATGTTGAGTGGGCTGGGCTTCATTGCTTTGGGTATAGATTAATTTAAATATGATATAAATTGTTTTATAAATTCGAATGTCGATAACTTAAAAATGTATAACTTTTTCATACGAGGTTGAAAACGCACGAAACTTTTTGCTTTGGAATCATATCGACGAGCACTACGCAATGGAGCTGGTTTGGAACCAATTGGAGATAGTGGAAATTTCGGGTAAAATTAAACGCTCGTTTAATTTTAATCGAAATAAAACGCTGGAACTACATTGAAATCAAGGTGAGTGTTTTATAACGCTCACAACGTACTGAATATCTTTATGCTAGTTAACTTTAATATTATGAAGTGATATGAATTTTATTTGTCGTTGTTTGATAAAATTTAATTGTCATATAGATTGTCATTTGAATTAACCGTTAAAAATTTAATTGATAGTTAAATTGAAATTAAAATTGAATTGCGATTAAATTACCTGACATTGATAACTATGAAATTGTCATGAATTGTATTGTCTATTGGATGATGTATTTCGATGGATGCTATTGGTTGATATTTAAATGTTTGGATGTTTATTTGCTTATATATATATCCTGTTACGCATACATATGAAACTGTGATTTGATTTGAGTGATATATATTCATCCTTGACATTTAATTGAAATAACTGATCACTTGGCCATAGGATAGAAAATCATATACGGACACCGGATTGGCTAAATTAATAATTTTTAAAATCGTCGATTTGAAATTTATTTAAATGTTTTGATTTAAAAGTTATAAATAGAAATAAATTTATAGAAATCGAATTTATCGGAAAATTGAGTTTGGAATGTTGAAATAAATTTTGGTTAAAGGAAATTGTTAAATAATTTAAGTCGAGACTTTGAGATTAAAAATCGAGATATGATTGAATTTCGAAAATTTATTTGTTTTAAAGATTGAACATTATTCGGGCTTTGAGTATTACTAAGTAAAAGTGACATAAAAATGATATTTTGAAATTGAGCTTGAAATTGAATCATATTTGAAATTTGGATTTAAATTTGAATATTGAAGGATAATTTTGTTAAGCGTTATAAATGGATATTTTGAAAATCAAGCTCCAAATCGATATAAATTGAAATTGAATTAATTGAAGGTGAATGTAAAATTGAATTAATTTGAAGTCAAAGTTGACATTGATTTGAATTGAAATCGAAATTGAATCGGTAGAATGGAAATTGAAATTGATTTGAATTGGGAAGTTATAATTGAAATGGACTGGTTTTGAAGCTGTTTTATTTTGTTTCCCAAATTACTCTGTTATATAAACCATTTTTGAATACTTGAACTATTTTAATCTATTTTAAATCTACTTAACCCAATTTAAATTATTTTAAACTAATTTATCTATTTTAAATCCATTTTAAGATTTTAAGTATTTTAATTATTTAAAACTACTTTTAAACTACTTAAAACTATTTTCTAAAAATTCAAGCTGGTCAATAAGGTGAAATGTTTATGTTTAAATCTCGAATGTAAATACGAATTGGGTTAAATGAAGTTGCAACCTAAATTGAAATTCGAAATGATTTGGAAATCGAAATGAGATATTGAGGCGAAAAATGTTTTTTTGAAACAGAACCTTACATTTTGAATAGATACGATGATATTTGAAATGGACTTGATTTTGAAGCGAATATGATATTTTGATATCAACTATGAATCGATTCGAAATGTAAAGGAGCCACCGGTGTAATAATACGTAGTTATTAAAGAGACCGAGATCGGATATGGACATACTCTCCGTCGATACCGAAAACCACTTTAATAACTATTATACGCGGAGTGTTGATCCAGAATGAAGTGGATGGTTTGGTGAACGCGTTGACTGAAGAAAGAGAACGATATTGGATAACCCCTGACATGACTAAAACAGGAGCCGTGCCGGGCCATTGAGGTTCGCCATCTCTAGCAGACACACTTCTTCGATACCATATCTATTACTTTTGTGATTCGATTTGGGTGCACCCCTTGATTTGGGAGTGTTGTTTCGCGGTGTTGGGGTAGCTGCTGGCTATGCTCAACATCAGTCCGGATCACGCAACTACTAGTATCCTAGTTGGTATCGCCTCATGTACCTTGTCATACTGATTATCCTATTCGCGACCACTACGTTTTGTTTTGTGTTATACCTATGGGGTACCCTTTGATAACCACCAGTTTACGGTGGGGCTTACGGTGCTGTATAGACTATGGCATTATAAAAATGTGTTAAGAGGGATTATGGTAATGCCTTAACGCTATTTTGATACTTTATATTACTGATAGGCATTATCTACTTAGCGTACATTACTACATGGTAGATAGTTTAACGGATCCTTAAGAGATGGAAAATCCCGTAACATCTCTTAAGTTATTGCACGCACGTTGACACTGGATATGAGATGTCAAACCCCCGTAAACATCTCTAACGCCGTTACACACATATTTATTTATGATTGATTTAACTTACATGAGGATATTTTAGTCCCGACTCCAGTGTTTTGTCTTTTCATTAAGCTCGGGTCAGACCTGAGTTTTTCAGCTTATTGAAGATCTATTCTGGGGGACGAAGACGAAGATGTGGTATACTATTATTATTATTATCTCTACACCATGCTATTTGCTGCATTATTTTATTGTTCTGTTGTATATGTATAACTCTGATAAATGTTGTATAAATAATTGTCAAAGTATAGTAAACAGCTTCATGAACTGTTTATTTGACTATTATATTTTATCGTTCCGCTGCGAGATTCTGTGTTGTTTCATTTCCTTTATTTCTCTTTCTTTTGTTTTCTTCATTACCCCAATAACCATCTGCCCTTTTGAATGGTTTGGAACCGGCATACGTATTTGATCGTCGGTTTAAACTGTCCAAAAAGGTGGGTCGTTACAGTTGGTATCAGAGCTTTGGTTTAGCGATAACCTTAGCTTTGTGGGGTATGACTCTTTATAAATAGGGTAGTAATACCCTATGATGAGTCGCTGAGTGTATACATATGAGAGAGCGTATTTTTTAGTGATATAAAATGTTTACATTGTGTCGGTTGATTTGTTGAGTGGATTATGGATTCTGGTCAATACGAGTAATTAGCGTCATTGATAGGAATCTCTAAAAACTTAAACAGAACAATTCGACATAGTATTGTTTTGAAATTGGGTAAATGAAATAATTTTGGTCTAATTATATTTTATATATAAAAAAAATTTCAGAAATTATTGTGACTTATCTAGCTTACCTGGTTGTTAGGAATGATAATATTGGTTATTATCATTAATTGGATATTGTAATTTAATAAATAAGGTGAATTACAAAATGAACAACGATAAAACAACTTGTGGAATATTTTAAGAAAGTAAAATTTTGTTAATAGTTTATAAAGGTGACTTATAAATTAAAATAGATTTAAATTGGAAAATATTGAATTTAAGACCCGGAGATTTTGAAAAATGGTTCTCAAAGTTTTGAAGAAATATATAGTAATATTAGTTGAAAATTGTTTATGGAAATATTTTGAAAGGATTTTTAAAGGAAAGAATGAATTCAGTACTCCTCTCTTATGTCGTTGGAAAATAATTTCGGTGATGACTGCGTAGCATCATCGACGTTCATTTTCGAGTCTCAAAGTGGGGGAGACTTCTAAGAAGCTTTGCTTTTTCTTCGGAATTATTTCGGTAAATGGGTTTTGGTTTAAATTCCAAAGGTATGATTTGATATATTAAAGATATAAGTGTATATGTTTATTTTAAATGATTTGAAAAGAACCGGGCATTTAAATTTCTAAGTTATGTTAATTAGTAATTTTCAAATTATTTGAATGAAATGTGAATAACCAGAATTTATAAAATAAGAGGATTAAGATATCTAAGCTTATGTTTTGGGAAAACTTTAGAGTTGTAGTGTACCTTTAAAGTTGAAAGGTAAAGAGGATTTAAATAAAATCAAATTTTGAATATTCTATTAAGTAAAATGAAATTCTATAAATTTGTATAATACCAAATTTGCATTCTAATAATATATAATATAACTTACCAAATATTAAGAAGTTGAAATGATGTTTTGGATATGTAATGAGATATTGTACAAATAAACAGAACCTAAAAGTAATTGAAATATACAAGTAAGGAAAACTCAAAAAGGAATTAAAATGTATATAAATGGAAAATTTTGATTGTGATAAAAATTATATATACTTAAATATAACATGAAATGATGAATGGATAAATGGAACAAGTAAGTGAACTTAAGAAAAGGCCATTGAGTCAAGCAATGTCTTTGTAAACTGGTTATAGACTTTAAATATAAATTTGCAACCAAAAAAAATATGTGAAGATAAATTTGTAACTTTTGAGATAACTATAAACTAAGAAAAGTCATATATAAGAAGTTAGACTTTTATGGAATGACTATAAATTAAAGTGATGATTAATAAAATATTCCGCAAATAAATTGGTTATTAACTGAAACTGAATATGAAGTAAATGTAAACAAAAGAATTTGGTGTGGCTAAGAATCAATTGGAATTGAAAAAGATAAACCAAATTGAATGTAAAATTAATAATTTGGTTATGTTGGGTATGATTTGGTTGTTATATGATTGTTAGTTGATTGTATATAATTCACTAAGTGTTAATGAAATTGAAAGCCATAAATCATTGAAATCAAATTGGAAGTTAAATGAATTTAAATAGAATTTAATTTGATTCAAATTGGAAGTAAACTAATGTAAATATAAATTAGTGAATGTTAACTAATTGAATTAAGAATGAATGTTAGTAAAATCCAACGTTAATGAATCAACTGTGATTAAAATTGAAAACCAAGTGAATAAATATTAATGAGAAGTGAATTTATATTGATTGATTATGGATTTGTTGGATGATAGTTGGATGATAATTGATTTGGTGGATGCATTTGTTGTTTTGTTGCATTTGCTATGTTGGCACATGTAGTTGTTATGTTGCTATATGATGTATATTGATATTATTTTCATATATGCATGTTTCTCATGGTTTGTTGAGTGTTTAGTAGGTGCGGATTGCGCTTGCTTCGCATTTGGAGCTCGCTTTCGCGCTATATTAGCCGTATATGCTCGCTAATAATATATAAGGTACATATCTCGGATTACATAACGTACTTTTACACTTTTTCCCTGCGGGATGCCTCATCACTTGATGAGATGTATATTTGTGATATATATACTGTCATTTTTATTTCCGGATCGAGCCGCGCAAAAAGACTCTGCCGAATTTTTTCGTAAATACGGGTGTTAGAATTTTTTTTTAAAGTTTTAAAATTTTATAACTTGTTTGATAATAACTTTTAAAGTTAGAAAGCCGTTCGGAGTAACTTAGTGGAAGTGTAGTAATGACTTTATGAATGGAATTTCATTGTTTTATAAGTTGGTAATTTTGAATAAAATATATCTAATGTTGAATTCTATACTTAGTTCCTTTTTCCTTCTTTTTCCTTTTCGGGGACGAAAAGTTTTGAGTGGGGGAGAGTGTAACGACCCGTAAATTTCCGATAATTAAAATAGCTAATTTAATAAGATTTCGTGATTTAGTGTTAGAAAAAAAATTGTAAGTCGTTTGGAATAATAATAACTGGAATGAATTGCAACAATAATTATCCAAATAATTATTTATAGATTGAATGGAGTTCCAATCTAACTGAATTGACTCAAATGTTATAACTTGGTTATAAGGGAATATATGGAAAAACAAATGTAAATAAGTGAATAAGAATTGTGAATTATTTAGGTAGTAATACAAATTTTAATAGATTGGTTTCGAAGATTTGAATATTAATAAGTATTGAAAAATAAATGCTACTTAGTGAATGCCTGTGAAATCAATAGTTGAATAGGATAATAAATGTTGAATTCATTGGGTATAATAGAGTAATTGATTGATAAGAAAAATCTATTTAAAATCAAATATTGAATATTGAACAGGTAAATTGTTTAAATTAAATATTTAAAACATATTGAATAATTGAATTACTGTAAAATGAAAATAGGGTTCTAAGATGTGAATTGGTTTTAAAGGTTAAATTTTATAAGTTCGTTTTGAATATTTCAAAAGATAGTGATTTAAGAATAATCAAATTTGTTTAAATTTAATATTACAAATGTTTGAATAATTAAATTCCGAATTTGATATGATTAATTTGATATTGAAATTTAATATATGGAAATAGAGTGAATAATTGAAATTTGATTTAATATGATTCAAATTGGTTTCCAAAGTGAATGTAAGTTATATTGGGATTATAATAGAGTTAATAAGATTTTAAAATTGGAATTTATTGGATAATTGAATAACGGGTTTAATATGATAAAAAATGATTTGTAAAATTTTATTTTATCATATTAAAGTTAGAATGATGTTGTAGAATTTTAAAATCGAATTAAAAGTAAATTTGTGAAAATTGAATATTTTAATATTTAATTGACGAGTTAAAATAGCCATTTTTCAAACAGTCTCGGATTTCGACGAAACTAGTTTCATCAGATCCGTAACGTGATATTATTGTAAGGTTTCAAATTTCGTGTCAATCGGATTTACCGTTTGTCCGGGGCAAGCCAAAACGCATAGAAATTCATTTAATCGGTTTAATTTAAATTTGATCGTTTATTTCCGTAACTCGCACATACGATCGAATTAGGGCTTGAAACCTTTTTCATTGCGTCCGGAATAGGGGTATAACATTATGAACGCCTAGCGGCACGTCTTGATAAGAGTTTGAAATAAATATCTAGATATTTGAATTTAAAATAATAATATATATATATATTTGATTTGACCATACCCTTCACATCTGTCTCTTTTCTTTCTTTTCTCAGCCATCCTGACCTATCACTGTACCACTTCCTTTTTAAACATGCTTCCTTCTATTCATAACAGCCGAGCACAGAGGGAAAATAAGAATGAAGCTTTGAAAAAAATAAAAATGGGAGCTTTGAAAAATTATATCTCACAAATTACTGATCTAAAAATCCTCAAACCAGTTCCTAAATTCGAATTTCTTCCTCCTCTTTGATTTGGTATAGCTATTGTGAGGTGCGGTTTTGGTTTATGGAGTTGAACGTGGGAACTAGTGAGCTAGGGTTTGCTAAATCGATTGATTTAGCGATCGATTCGTGGATTAGAGTGCGTATTTGAGCTCGTCATCGAAGATAACACCTCGGGGCACGTTTTGGTGGTGTGCGGTTGTGGGTTGGGACGTGCGACCTGAACGTGGTCGAGAGGAATCCTACAGGTCGCGATTTCCTGGGTGTGGCCGAGTGTGTGTCTTTGTGGTCGAGATGGTGGAGACTTCGAAGAGAAGAAGTTTGGTGAAGACGGCATGTCAAACGGAGTATCGGAGCTTCGTATCACTGGAGATTGGTGCACGACAATGGTGGGTTTGTGCATTTTTCACGTACAGGCTTCGTTGGGGAAGAAGATGTTGAGTGGGCTGGGCTTCATTGCTTTGGGTATGGATTAATTTAAATATGATATAAATTGTTTTATAGATTCGAATGTCGATAACTTAAAAATGTATAATTTTTTCGTACGAGGTCAAAAACGCACGAAACTTTTTGCGTTGGAATCGTATCGACGAGCACTACGCAATGGAGCTGGTTTGGAACCATTTGGAGATAGTGGAAATTTCGGGTAAAATTAAACGCTCGTTTAATTTTATTCGAAATAAAACGCTGGAACTACATTGAAATCAAGGTGAGTGTTTTATAACGCTCACAACGTACTGAATATCTTTATGCTAGTTAACTTTTTTATTATGAAGTGATATGAATTTTATTTGTCGTTGTTTGATAAAATTTAATTGTCATATAGATTGTCATTTGAATTAACCGTTAAAAATTTAATTGATAGTTAAATTGAAATTAAAATTGAATTGCGATTAAATTACCTGACATTGATAACTATGAAATTGTCATGAATTGTATTGTCTATTGGATGATGTATTTCGATGGATGCTATTGGTTGATATTTAAATGTTTGGATGTTTATTTGCTTATATATATATCCTGTTACGCATACATATGAAACTGTGATTTGATTTGAGTGACATATATTCATCCTTGACATTTAATTGAAATAACTGATCACTTGGCCATAGGATAGAAAATTATATACGGACACCGGATTGGCTAAATTAATAATTTTTAAAATCGTCGATTTTAAATTTATTTAAATGTTTTGATTTAAAAGTTATAAATAGAAATAAATCTACAGAAATCGAATTTATCGGAAAACTGAGTTTGAAATGTTGAAATAAATTTTGGTTAAAGGAAATTGTTAAATAATTTAAGTCGAGACTTTGAGATTAAAAATCGGGATATGATTGAATTTCGAAAATTTATTTGTTTTAAAGATTGAACATTATTCGAGCTTTGAGTATTACTAAGTAAAAGTGACATAAAAATGATATTTTGAAATTGAGCTTGAAATTGAATCATATTTGAAATTTGGATTTAAATTTGAATATTGAAGGATAATTTTGTTAAGCGTTATAAATGGATATTTTGAAAATCAAGCTCCAAATCGATATAAATTGAAATTGAATTAATTGAAGGTGAATGTAAAATTGAATTAATTTGAAGTCAAAGTTGACATTGATTTGAATTGAAATCGAAATTGAATCGGTAGAATGGAAATTAAAATTGATTTGAATTGGGAAGTTATAATTGAAATGGACTGGTTTTGAAGCTGTTTTATTTTGTTTTTCAAATTACTCTGTTATATAAACCATTTTTGAATACTTGAACTATTTTAATCTATTTTAAATCTACTTAACCCAATTTAAATTATTTTAAACTAATTTATCTATTTTAAATCCATTTTAAGTTTTTAAGTATTTTAACTATTTTAATTATTTAAAACTACTTTTAAACTACTTAAAACTATTTTCTAAAAATTCAAGCTGGTCAATAAGGTGAAATGTTTATGTTTAAATCTCGAATGTAAATACGAATTGGGTTAAATGAAGTTGCAACCTAAATTGAAATTCGAAATGATTTGGAAATCGAAATGAGATATTGAGGCGAAAAATATTTTTTTGAAACGGAACCTTACATTTTGAATAGATACGATGATATTTGAAATGGACTTGATTTTGAAGCGAATATGATATTTTGATATCAACTATGAATCGATTTGAAATGTAAAGGAGCCACCGGTGTAATAATACGTAGTTATTAAAGAGACCGGGACCGGATATGGACATACTCTCTGTCGATACCGAAAACCACTTTAATAACTATTATACGCGGAGTGTTGATCCAGAATGAAGTGGATGGTTTGGTGAACGCGTTGACTGAAGAAAGAGAACGATATTGGATGACCCCTGACATGACTAAAACAGGAGCCGTGCCGGGCCATTGAGGTTCGCCATCTCTAGCGGACACACTTCTTCGATACCATATCTATTACTTTTGTGATTCGATTTGGGTGCACCCCTTGATTTGGGAGTGTTGTTTCGCGGTGTTGGGGTAGCTGCTGGCTATGCTCAACATCAGTCCGGATCACGCAACTACTAGTATCCTAGTTGGTATCGCCTCATGTACCTTGTCATACAGATTATGCTATTCGCGACCACTACGTTTTGTTTTGTGTTATACCTATGGGGTACCCCCTGATAACCACCAGCTTACGGTGGGGCTTACGGTGCTGTATAGACTATGGCATTATAAAAATGTGTTAAGGGGGATTATGGTAACGCCTTAACGCTATTTTGATACTTTATATTACTGATAGGCATTATCTACTTAGCGTACATTACTACATAGTAGATAGTTTAACGGATCCTTAAGAGATGGAAAATCCCGTAACATCTCTTAAGTTATTGCACGCACGTTGACACTGTATATGAGATGTCAAACCCCCGTAAACATCTCTAACGCCATTACACACATATTTATTTGCGATTGATTTAACTTGCATGAGGATATTTTAGTCCTGACTCGAGTGTTTTGTCTTTTCATTACGCTCGGGTCAGACCTGAGTTTTTCAGCTTATTGAAGATCTATTCTGGAGGACGAAGACAAAGATGTGGTATACTATTATTATTATTATTATCTCTACACCATGCTATTTGCTGCATTATTTTATTATTCTGTTGTATATGTATAACTCTGATAAATGTTATATAAATAATTGTCAAAGTATAGTAAACAGCTTCATGAACTGTTTATTTGACTATTATATTTTATCGTTCCGCTGCGAGATTCTGTGTTGTTTCATTTCATTTATTTCTCTTTCTTTTCTTTTCTTAATTACCCCAATAACCATCTGCCCTTTTGAATGGTTTGGAACCAGCATATGTATTTGATCGTCAGTTTAAACTGTCCAAAAAGGCGGGTCGTTACACGAAATGGCCAAGGTGTCCATGCCGAACGCCCCACGGCCGATCTGCTAAATCTTCTCTTCATGGCCGATCGAGGGGTCACCGAGCCACGTAGCCTTCCCCACCGAACCACATAGCCGTCCCTTCATGGCCGAGCAGCATGTGACTAAGGCATTCATGCCGAATGCCCCAATGCCAAGCCACCTAATACCGAGCCACCCTTGCCGAGCGACATGTAATGTGCTCCTATATCTTCTTCCTTTAGCCGAGAGATCCATGCCAGCTTTTCCTTGGCCGAAGTGTGTTTCCAAGCCGAACCATGTTTTCACGCTGAACCATGTCTTCAGGCCGAACCATGTATAAAGATCGAACCATGCATACGGGCCGAGCCATACATATAGGTCGAACCATGCATGCAAGCCGAACTACTAGAATCGAGTATGCCTTTTACATTTCCAACCTCTCATTGGCCCGAGTTCCATCTTAATTCAATCAAGGTCTTTAATCATCACCTTGTAGCCGAGCCAAGCGGTCGGGTAACAAGTGACAAACGCCGTCAAAATACAATTGCATATTGATTTCAGATATAAAAAATAGTGGGTCGTCAGTTATATAGTTTAAAATCTAGTGTGTTGCTAATGACACTCAATTTTCTTCTTCCTAGTACCGTAGAAAAAAAATAAACATAATGAAATTTGTATGCTTCCTAATACCGAAGTTATTCACATGACAATCAACCACCGCGTAAAGTTGTTTTGCATGATAAACAATCGCCGACGAATACCCTTTTTCACGAAAACTGCCGAACAACTGTTGTTCAGTGGTTGATCATTATGGAAAATGGTGATGGTCGTCAATTGTTCGTCATGTAAAAAAAAATCGAAAATGATGTCTTTGGCAATTTCTTAAAAGTTTGGTATTACGAAGAGTGTAGTATAAAATTTTATGGTATTTTTTAACAATGGTATTAGGAAGAGGAAAATGAGGCGTCTTTAGCAACACATAAAATCTAAAATATGAGCAAAATCTGGGTTGGGTCGTTGCATGCTCCAAATCAGAACTCTAGTTGTATCCGGCTAGGATTGTTGACATGTCGATTCAAAATGTGGGTTTGGACTTGGATCTAGTGTAGCAGGTTTGGAAATGACGATTTGAAATGTCATCTTGACCATGAATGGACAAAGCTAAGGTATGCGGGGGAAAGAAAATTATTGGCAGTGGCCATGAGGTTGAGATGCAAGCCGCGCTTAGCCAAGGTGCATGTGTACGGTATGGAAGGAACGATAACATACCTTGTTTTGACTGTTGTAGAAAGCTTGGAGTTGGATGCTTTAGGAGATCGACGTTGGAAGATTGAAGAAGCTGGGAATCCTTGGTCGCAAAGTTAGCAACACGAAGAATGTCGATAGCTAAAGTGAAGATAGATAGAAAAAAAATTCTAAATCCTAAAGCGTAAATATAGGGATTGATCGGCACTAATCCATAAAATTACCTTTAAAAAAAGAAAAAATATGAAACATGGAATCGCATGGATGAATCTACATGACTTTCAACCAGAATGATTTTTGATGATGGGTCAAATAACGAGCTTTCATAACTGTAAGATTTATATCAGCCAAAGTGATGTGGTTCGATGACTCCGTGGAAACGAAGTGTTTTTTGAGAACATGACGTTCCATGGAGACAATTTTGAATAATGAAAGCGTCTATGTAGATAATGATTTAGTCATTCGTTTTCGATTAAAGCATGTTTTCCGTTCATAGAAGCGTACTTTGGAGGACAAACGTTATCTATGATTTTTCAGAAGCGACATTTCAATAATATTGAACTACAAAGCGATAAAGGAATAGATAGTAGACTCAAAGACAAATTGACTAGGGGAAAAGTGAGAAAGCAGACTAAATACATATAAATAACCATACAAGATTCTTTGTGATGCAACACATTGGATTTGTTATAGATCACATACTCGTATTGTGCTTTTGCATACAATAATAAAGTCAAAGTAGAATTCTATATGGACATTTTGTTTAGCCAAATCTAAATAGTTTACTTTAGGATACACTAAACAAAATCAATCTTCATTATCTATTTGTTTAGCCAATGCCAAATTCTTTGAACTTGAGTTCATTAGTTTGAAGAATCGTTGTAAACCTGGTGAATGAACGACAATCAATGATTACTTCGTAATAATGCTAAATTTCATTTGCAAGACCGTGATCCTTCACCAGATAACAACCATTGTACCTTTTGTTCGGTACTTGTCAATTCCAACTATGATAACTGACCTAAACTAGACAAATCCCCTACAAGTCAGTTTATGCAACCCGACAGTAAAATAATTAGGATCATGTGAGTGTATATATTGGGCGGGTTTTAATCCTCCTTTGTGCTGAGGGCCATTTAATTTCTATTGGAAACTTTCCAATGTCAATAAAAGCCCATACTCAAAAACAAGAAACCAAAAATAAAAATACAGTAGTGAATCTAGTGATCCACGCACCGTCATCGATTCAGCATTAGCGTACATCTCAATTGTCTGAATCGAAATCACTAGTGGGGCGTATCAATCAAGAGGCAACTATTCAACGGAGATACCCATATTGAGCATCCTCTAAAACTCCACATATAAGACAAACTTTGTACTGCAGTTCTGTAAAAACACCATAACAATGGAAAACCAAAATGATCTACCAGAACCCATGAAAAATCCCAGCAAAAAAGAGACACTGAAATTCCGACTAATTGACGGTGGAGGAGCAACTGTTATCATAGCTACTATGATTGCTGCAGCAATTGGAGCTGCCTTTGTATCACATAAAGCTAAGACTCGAACAAAAAACCGAAGAAACAAAAGTTATGGAGCTGATCATGTTGAAGATGATAAAGCACTTCAAAAACTTCATGATTTTGAGTATGTTTTATGCATGATTTGAGAATTATTATGTTATTATTAAGCATAATGAGTGGACTTCTTTGTTTTTTTTTCTTCAGAAAATTAGATGTTTCTCCTGACATTAACCCTGTGGTAAGATATTTTTCTTCTTCTTTTTTTCAATCGATATGCGTGAGTTATACTATATTTTCCCTCTATTTGTCTACTGCAATTTAGGAGAAATTCGTTGATAAGCATGAAACGAATGAGGAAATAATAAAGGAAAAGTTTGAATGTAAAAGAAACAATGAAGAGATTGAGAAAGAAAAGGATGAATCAGAAGGAACAAGCATGGATTCTTCCACAGAATCAAATGGAGGAGCTGTATGGCCTTCAGAAATAATCGATCACAGGCAATTAAGGTATATATTATATATCATTTCTTTATACCTGTATAAACCCAACCCTAAAACATTTTGAAAAAGTATCCAGTCTGCATTACTTCTTATAATATATGTAACCCAGGGTTTCAAAAACCTCTTATAATATATATAGTAGCTGAATGGATTTTCTTTGCAGGAAAGAAGAACTAGCTTTTGGCAGTTTAATTGAAATTCAGGTAGCTTGTGTGAAAAGAACAGTAGATACTATGCGTATTTAAGTATATTAAAGCAAACCAGTGTTATACTGTTATAGGAAACAGATTCTAACATGATCGTAACAATAAATAAGAAGCAAGAAAGGTGTTGCAGTTTAGCTATTGCCATAGGAACAGTTGAGAAATTAGCGATGGAAAATAACATTAACATCAATGGGAATGATATTAATAGTAGGGAAGCAAATGATTTCTCCTTCTGGAACGACAAACTTAACAAAGAAGAAAATGCAGTGGTTAAAGAAGCATCTGAGGTTTCGGACAGAACCGATGACATATTTGAATTTGAGGGACAAGAAGAGCATGTTCATGTACAAGTAGTGAAAGTAGAAGAAGATAGAGAAGAATATGATGGCATTGCTGGAATAGAAGAGGAAGGAGAGGAAAAAGACAGAGAAGATGCTGTGATAGTATTGAATGAAAGAGGCTAAATTGTTACATAGAAGAAGATTACTCAAAAGGAGAAATACAGGAAAGATGAAGTCGCTATTTATACATGTTGAATCTGGAAAACTATTATCATTATACACATGTATGGACAATAACTGAAGGAAAATGATTATAAGTTCTGCCTTGTTGCATTGTGTTATGTTGGGATTGTCGTTTGGGGAATGTGAATCTTTTTCCTGTTAATATTAAAGCAAAAGGTTGACTATACGGGCCTGCACTTTTAAAGCCCAAACTGTAATTTAGTGGCAGGCTCTTTGAAAATAGGGCTCTGTTTTTAGAAAAGCAAAATAACAAAATCATTTTTACAATCTCCATTTTTCCGAATATAAACTTGCATCATCTTTGCCACAAACACCCAATAATTTTATCATTTAAATTTTTAGTATATCTAAAAATGTTTTTATAACAAATCTAAAGTCAAATGATAAAATGCTACTTGTACTTTCACCTCATTTTTTACTTTTAACAATTCAATATAATCTAAAACAATAATCATGACAAATTGATCCATATGTTATACTTTGTTGCATCGTCAAATTTAAAGAAACAAATATCATCCACCAAGATGATTACACCGAGCAATTAGAGGTTCTTATGATAAACTCACTCGGATGGAGAGGGCTCATAAGATAACATAGCTTAGTTTTAGCAAGGTTTTCCTAAAAAAAGACATTGTAACAACCCCGTTCAAAGCGAGCTTGGTTCTTTTAGAACCTCACTTAGAGTAAAATTAGTTTCTTACAGAATCTCGCTCACGTTGATTGACGTTCTTTCAGAGACTTAGCTCGGTTTGAGTGAGGTTTGTGAGCGAACCACATTTGGTGGCAACGTTCAACTTACAATGAAGAGAATTCACTTTGGTTATTTTCATGTTTTGCAAAAGGTTGGTATTGGAATTAGTTGGAGGTATTAAAGGAAATTAACAGAGTATGATACAATTTTTTAACTTAACGGAGGGTCAAAAAAAATTAATGGGGTCACTACAACAAAAAGACCCTACTATAGCGCCCGAAAAACGCTATTAAAGGATATTATAGCGGTTCGATAAACGCTGTATAACGACATGTGATTAAAAATAACCAACATTAGATAGCACAAAAAAAGCGCTATAAAAATTGTTACTTTCATAGCGCAAATATTGCGCTATGTTATTTATTTTTATAGCGGCAAAATAGGCGTTATTAATTAATATCACAGCGCTATTAGCCCACTATGAAATTCGTTATTAGCCACAAAATACTTTTTGTTTTTTCTAAGATAGCACTAATATTGCGCTATAGAAAGTGTTAATAGCGGATTATTAGCGCTGTATTTGAACAGGTTATTGTAGACGGTAACTTGTCACAACTCCAATATGCCGCTATAAAAAGTCAGCTACAATAGCGCTTGTACTCTACTATAATATCTTATTTTATAACGCTTGCTGATCTATCATTCATCATTATTTATAGCGCTTTTTGTAATACCATAGCGCTTTTCTACATCCTACTAATAAACTGCAGTATTAAATACCAATATCAAACAGCACAATAATAATCATAAAAGATAATAAATATAGAGATGTAACACATTACATTAAACATACCAAATATTCATACACATCAAAACGTAGTAGCAAATATTTTAAGCACACCCCAAAAAATGGTAGCATAGTTTAACAAAAAAAAAAAAACAGTACATATTTGATTGTTTGCATTAAAATGAAGATCACAGCTTTAGCATCTTCTTCTTTCACACACCTGCAAATAAGATAAATAATTACATTAAGAACGATACATAATTAATGATAGATGTTTTTACATGTAACAAAAAACTAAATTATTGCATATTATTGCATGTCTCATTTTATATTCGTACATGTTACTATCCATTTGAATCTACATCAAAACCAATATAGTAGCAAATTAGTTAGGAAAGATAACAAAAGCATCATAAAAAATTTATGACTGAGCACACTGAACACATTATAGAAGAAGAGATGATACCTGAAAGGCAAAGGCTTCTTTCCCTTTGATAATAGCAACCATTGCTGTATTAGGATCATCAAATACACTGCAAAATAACTGGTGAAACTCACGCCTGCAGTATTAGGCTTGGTACTTTTTTTGGGAACAGAGTAAACAAAACCAATATTTAATCATGCCATGTAGCAAAGCAGTAATAAGCAGATAATAAAGAAAAAAATAAAGGACCTTGTTTTACTTCTCCTTCCCACATCATCAACGTTAACTCCAGTAGCATATATACCACTGTTCAACTGCAACTCCATCACACTGCATCTCCAACCACCAGATCACTACACCTCTACCAACAACAACCCATCATAGCCACCTGAATACAACTCAATCACTATCCTCATCAAACTTTGCCAAGAGCAAACCATGACCTGAAAATCAATCTCCAGCTTCATTCACTTCCCCCTGAATCACCTCCTCTACCATCTCCTATACACACTTTCTCTACTCCCCAGACATTACCACCTCACAACAACCAAAACTGCACACATTCAACCTAGCAACAACTCCTTCTTCCTGCCCCTGCATATTGCATATAAAACTCCTTTCTGCCTTCAAACCATGCATATTTCATCACGCAACAAACCACCACTGTTCCTCCCTGCTTTCAAACCACCCTGAACATTCCATCCAAATCAATTCACCACTTACTCCACTACCTCCAACTAGCTAGCACCACTCTCCTTCACCATTCACCTCTTATACCATCAGCACATCACCACTAGAAACCACCCACAGCCAATCGACCAAACAAACCTTCCAACTGTTAACTGCCTGCAACCTATACTTCATCAACACATTCAACCTGCACTTCATTCTCACCACTGCCTCAACAACCCACTTCAGCACCACCCTCTCCAAACATCCCAAACACCTCACTAACTCACCAAACTCCAATCCATAATCCCAAAACAACAACCTCACCACACCAAAAGGGAAAAAACAAACAAACACCAAAATGAACCCAAATCCACAACCCCAACGATCATCCATCATGCAACTTCTCCCATACTATGGAAAATTACTGCATAAAGTGAAACAATATTCTGCTACTTATTTATCCTAAGACGCTATCTAATCTTAGTCAACAGCAAAATGGGTAGTAAAGGAGTATGATGTTAAAATTTAACTTCCTAAATTTTGTATGGGCCTAATCATATGCAAACTCATTCTCCTAGTGATAATTCAACTGCTTAAACCATTCTTCATGCATGTCTTTGGTCATTAGTGGTACTTTCTGAAAATTCAAAACAATCTGAAAATAATTATATAAAACTGTGATGAAAATTACAGGTTATTGGTAGTACTCTACAATTCAATATAATAGAGATCCAAATAAACAGCATGTTTGACTGGTTGAAGATGTAATCTTTATTTTGGCAATATAGAGCTCCAAATAAAAAGAATGCTTCAATATTCTATTACAGTATTCAAATAAAAGTTGAGAAGCATACAGATCATCACTTGTGAAACCTAAAACAAACTCAAACACACACTTTTCATTTTACCCTAAGTTGTTGAATCATAATCAATATCCCACCTGAAGTACAGATGCTAAACTACACAAAATAAATTGCAGGATCACAGCGTAGCCAATATTCAATAAGAATAGATTCAGATTTATTTTCTAATGGCTAAACATGAACTCTTTAGGGTCTAAAATGTGAAACACTGATCCTAAACAATTTGGCAATCTCAATTCGTAGTTATCCAATTCACTCAAGCCTACCCTTTTCTTTTGAATATGGAATTGAAGTATCTCATAATATAATCGATTATACCATCAAATTCAATAATTTATTTTTTAAAAGACACACCTGCAACACAACTGAAGAAATCACATCAGCATATTTGACCACGATTCAAACACATACACCTGGCAGGTGCAAGTGCATAACACTTAATCTTCTCTCTAGCAATCCCACCAAACTGTTGTCTGTGGTTAACTACTATAATCGTCATCAGAGCTGCCACACCAGATCCAAGTGAATGCCCTATAAAAACCAACTCATAATCATTTCCCTTCTCTTTTTCCTTGTACAAAATTTCCCTGACCGTCTCTGCTTCCCTGTTCAGTACCCATGTAGCTACCTTTAATAACATATGATGCACGTATCCTCCATCAAACATTTGCATTCCTAGCCTATCATCAAGAAGCACCTAACAGAAAAAAAAATATAGTCAGTATTTTACTTGCATAAACTTGTGCTGTTAATCTCATTAACATCCAAATATTGGTCAAGGACTTCTTAATATTAAGAAAAATATCAAAACAACGATGGACTATCAATATGTTAGCAAGTTATTGGTTCCCATAATCAAAATTGTACAGATACCATAAAATGTCCACATTTCAAAAGTATGATCCATAGGCCATAAAATTATCGCTAAATACGATTCTAATATATCAAATCTGATAATTTTCCACTGTGTCCTATTGACTAATCTAAGTAATTGATCTTTGTATTGCCACATCTTCAATGTTATCTCAATATTCCTCCTCAACAATAACAATATAATCATAAACAAGTAAATAGATAAAAAGGACAGAACATAACAGGTTCATTATTACATAAATTTATTTATTATTATTGTATTATTACATAAATTTAGTTAATTCTTATAAACTTAGTTAATTATTGTTATTATATAAATTTAGCTAATTCTTACAAACTTAGTTAATTAATTATACAAATTAAGTTAATTTTTATAAAACTTAGTTAACTTGGTTAATATTTTATAATTTATTGTTACAATTGGTAGTATCATTATTACTATAAACATAGTTAGTTTTTCTTCTTCAAACTTATAGTTAATTTATTGTTATTTATGGTTTGTTGTTAGTATTATTATTACAAAATTAGTTAATTTTCATAAACATTAGTAATTATTATTATGTTATTATATAAATTTTGTTAATTTTTATAAAATTTAATTAAATTAATTAATATTTCATAATTTATTATTATTCTTATTAGTATCATTAATATTATAAGCTAAGTTGGTTTCTATAAAACTTATAGTTAATTTATTATTATTATTTATATTGTTGTTGTTGTTAGTATTATTATTATAAAATTAGTTAATTTCCATAAACATTAGTAATTATTATTGTATTACTATATAAATAAATTTAGTTATTTTTATAAACTTAGTTAATTATTATTATTTTGTTATTATTATTAGTATTATAAACTTAGTTAATTTTTATAAACATTAGTTAAATTATTATTGTTACTAGCAACTTAGTTATTTTTATAAGCTTATTTATATTTTATATAATTTGATACGCAAAGTTAATTTTTATAATCTTAGTTAATTTATTACTATTATTACTATTATTATTATTATATAAATTTAGTTAATTTTTTATAAAATGGTTGAAAAAGTTCAATCTGAGAAAAAACAAATCATTGATACAAAAAACATTGTAAAATACAAAAGATATATGTGAAATAATCAATTTATTTTCCCACTTCAAGTAAATATTAAAATTTACAAGAAAGCATCCTTCTCGAGCAATTTAAGAATATCCTCTTGGTTGTTCAGCTTAGCAACATCAATAGGCGTTTTCCCATCCATATTTTGCAAAGTGCTGAATTAATATGCATAACCATGAACATATGTTTATAATGCAATAATATGTTAACTAAGAATTACGAATGAGCTTCCTTAATATTATACATCAAAAATTGTTTAATGTCATTAGTGAATTTTTTTACAATAAGTGGTTTCTAATCAATTATCACTATTAAATTGTAAGCTTACTGAAACTCCTGATGTTTATTGCATTATATAAAAACACTGGATGAGTTTCAAATTTTCTTATTCAAAACAGAGTTTTAAGTTTATTTTTAGAAAGAAAATAAAACTTGCACAGCTGCACCATGTTCTAAAAGAAGAGCCACACATTCCTTTCGCCCATATCCTATAGCATAATGAAGAGCTATGTTCTTGTTCTTGTCTAGTGCATCTACAGCAGCTCCAGCTTCAAGAAGAATTTAAGCACATTTTACCTGGTACTCAATTACGTTCATGTATGTTCAAGTATATTCTAAAGTAGGTATCAGTGTTGCATTTAGTAAAAGAGTGTCACAGGCGCATGCACGCTCATACATACATATATTATTAAAATATAGTTGAACAAGATTCCAAAAAGTCTTTAATATAACAAGGCAATGAATGAGATATCATAGAGCCATTGGCCAAGTAAAAATAGAGCTATAACTTCTTACCTCTCCGTAGCCACATGCAAAATGCAAGGCTCTTCTTCCTTCAGAGTCTTCTTCATCCTAGTCCTCTCTAGCGGTAAATGCTTTCTTCAATTCCTATTTGAAAATCAAAATGTAAACACTTGTCAGTAAGAATGTACAAATAGTTGCCTTAGTAGGAAGATTTCATCAAAAAATTGACACCACGTTAGTACATATCATTCTGCTAAAGAAAAATCACTAAATAACATTATCACATTAGTACATATTGGAAAACCAGGAAAAATAAAAGAGGAATGGTTCACAGCTTTGACCAGATTGGAAAACCAGGAAAACATACCTGTAAGTTGCAACTAGTCGATGCAAGAATATCAACATCATATTTTTTGCCAAGTTCATTCCTAAGCAAGTCCTCCCCCTACACCAAAAGCAAAATAGTTATATGATTTCAAATCTTTGTAATGAACAAAAAAGAAGGAAAAATCACCCCTTCTTATTTCAAATCATCAGTTAAAAACTTCCATATATGCAAACATGGGTCTGTACATCGAATCGTGATGGTCTGAACTTCAACGGTTCATCATATAGGTCCGGGTTGAAGTGTATAGCCCTTGTATCTTTATTTACTACCCAGCATTTCTTTATATGAAACCCAGTTATTACTGAAATATATAAATGTTTCAAATATAACAACAACAATAAATCCTGTATTTGACTCAATATAACATCTAACCTTCAATTTGGAAATCATTCAGAGCATCCATGAAGCATTTCCTCTTTAGATAACATCTTCAATAAATTCGTTCTACTCAACGCATTAGATAATGCCGCATCTTTATTTTAGCATCTTGCACCAATTCAACCCCTGCTTAGTGTTTCATCATCATGCAACTCCGCTGTACAATGCAATAGTAGCAACTGCTATTAGAATTGAACAGTTTTCTCATTTTTAAATAACAGCAAACCTAAAAAAATTGAAAATAGTAATTGCTTAAATTTTACTAATATTTTAAAGGGAATAATAACCATTTAAGTCAATTTTCTTATTTATTAATAACAATTATGGAATACATTTTCTATATAAATAAGGTCATTTATATGTTATGAACTTGAGAGTAACATGTTTAATTTTACTGACAAATTAGGAAAATACTATTCATTTTCTACATCAAATATATCAATTACGTTTCTGTATCTGGACAAAACCAAAGCTGATTGCCTAAATTTTAGCCAAATATTGGTCAATTTATAGCTGGACTACTGTGATATATGCAACACAAATGGTATAGATTGAACATAATGAAACAATTTCTATTTTAGAAACATAATTTTGATGGCATCAATACTGTCATCTATATATAAATTTTTTAATTCACAAACATATTTGCTCACTCACTTAAGGGCCAGCCAAAAAGTTTTTGTTGCCTAAGCATTATAACTACTAAAGCGTGCTTGTCAAAAAGAAATCTCCTATTATTCTTTCAATTGTGACGTTTTAACCATTAATTTTATATTGTACTAGATGATGTTTTTGAGATTACATTATTGATAGCAGGTAAAGAATATATTGAATAGAGATGTATGGTTATTATAAGGTAAAAGTAGTTGCTGCTGCTGCTGTTGTTGAATTTATAAAAAAGTGAAATATTAAATAAATAAACAAATCTCTTTTATTCTTTCAAGCGTGATGTTTAAACTTTATATTTTATAATAGACGATGTCCTAGGAAATATATGATTGAATGTACTCATGGAATATATTGTGAAGAGAAATGTGTGATTGTTACAAGGTAGAATGTATGATTATTATTTTATTTTTAAGTTCAGTAAATTATGAAAAAATGAATATTGAAAAAGTTTATATAGCAGAGGAATAGAAGATAGTGTGAATACTATAGAAAAGGCAATATAAATAGACAATTGTAAACTTGTTTTAGTACTATAGAAAAGGCAATAAAAAAAGAAACACAATAATAAAAGATTGAATATTTTTACTAAGAGCAATATTACAATATAACACCGTAAAAGAGAAATATTACAATATAATACTAAGACAATATTCCAGCTCTGGTATGGAAATGATGTATGTATTTAGTACTAGATTTGCTTCATAGGTTAGTGGATTTGATGAAATTTATGTGCTGTTTTGGAATGTACAGTACATATTCGAATATTCTATCAAATTCATGAATTAGAACCTTGTTACAATATCAAGCAACCAAGTCCTCTATGTTTTAGTTGAGATGGTCATTACCTCATATTCATTGAAAAAGAGTTAACATTAAATATACTGGTAAATTTACTATAAATTTTCAAAAGAAAATCAGTCACAAAATGCCTTTGTAAAATTCTAATCGAGTCAAGTGGAACTTCGCAACACGGAAAAATGAAAAATAAACCTTTTATCTTTCCAAAATAAACCATGATCAAGCTCAAGAACTATAAGAGTGACATTTAAGATATAGGCAAAAACAACAACAGTGTCTGTAATCCATTCTACATATATAACAAAAGACGGTAAAATTACAATATAGAACCTTGTGATTTAATCCAATTCCATGAAAAATCAATTTGGTATATTACTTAATATCCGAAAGAGCAATCATTTTGACACAGATTTGCTAAAAGAGCTACAAGTTTATTATTACACTACATAGCTAAAAGAAGCAAGCAATTAAGACAAGCACTGACAGAAAATGTCTTCCACTGGAGCAATTTATGAAATATTTCCGTAATAATCTAAAGTTCATACATTATATATATATATATATATATATATATATATATATCATCCTTAGGCGTAAAGAAAATGCTATAAAATACAAAAGAGTTATGATCAATAAATGTAAATTCGATCCCAATGATCTCGAAGTAACAACAACATGCCCACTTTTTATGATATAGCAACAAGGAGGTCACTGCTCAAAAGATGCCAACAAAAACATAACAACATACATGTACCGTTTTAACTCTATAACATCATCCATTTGATACTCGCTCTCACTATTTTTTTTAATTAAATGCATTGTCAAGATTTGGAGACATACATTTCAGCAATAGATCTTTTAGAAAAAGCATTTGTATCTTCTTTTTTTAATTCATCCTTATCGTAACGGTGGTTTTGATCCGATTGTTATTGCAAAGACGAAATATCTACAAAAATCTTTGATAATAATCGTGCTTTATTACTTTATTAACAAAGACAACCACCTTTACATGTTGCACAGATCAAAGCGCTGGAAAATGATCTCTACGAAAATGATATTTAAGGACAAAATAATATTGAAAGTAAAAGACAAAAACTAGGGTAACTTTTATAATAAACTTGTAGCTCTTCTCTATAACAACAAAAGATCTACGTATGTTTTTCACTTAGAAAGGTGATTTATTTTGTATAGTAAAACCTTAAAACACTTGTTACAAAAAGTAGTTTAAAGGGTATATTATAACCGACAAGTATTAAAGTATTTTTATGCTTTACCAAGGTTCTTAATACTTATGACTTTATAGAGACACTAACACAAATTTTTAATGCAATCAAGCTCTATAAAAATGGATCAGTTATCAGCACTTATTTTTAACTATTCGGTTTACAATTATTAACGTATCAGCGTTTTCTCAATTAAAATCGAGGCTACGATCGGTTAAAAACTGGGTGGTTGTTCTGTTTATAAAATGAGCATAAGCTCAGTTTATAAACTGAGCAAACTACTTGGTTTTTGAATTTATTTTTCAGTGTAAATTCTGGATGAAACATTCAAGTTAGAGGTTCGGATGTATTTATTTTTTAGCATAAATTTTGGATTTCCATATTTATCTGTCCATAATTCGTAAATTATACATTACTATGAAATTACATATACAATTATTACTATTAACTATGAAGTAGTTTTCCCAACTAGCTGGAATCACTTCTTCAGCACAGCAGTCCGTTCCTTATCATCATAAAACATTAAAAGCATAAGCTTCAGTTTTTGTTTTAACTGAAGCATACACTTCAATTAAAAAATTTACATACGAACTTTGCTCACAAATCTAAGAATTTACTTGATACATATCATAAACAGATAAGGTCATTTCCCATAAGTCGTTGCATACCTTATTGTCCACATCAAGCACAACAGTTTGACTAATATTATCCACGTCTAATGCTTAGGAATCCAGACTATGTTCATATCCTTATCATATCAGTTTTACCAAATGAAGCATGTGCTAGTGGTTACAATAAATAAATATCCTTTCCTATTTCAATATATGCAGGACATGGAGAATTATAATTCTTACCTTGGCATTTATCTGGCAAATGTACACCCTCTGGATACTGGTACAACTACATGAGTCGGTACTTGGTACTCGTTACAGTAGATATCTCCAACTTGCTACTTCAGTTTTTGGTATTCCCACTACACCTATTTCTGATCGATAACAATCACCAAGCAACAAATGAATAATTAGTTCATAATAATAAATAATAAATAATAAATAACAAACAATATATTTTCAAGCACAAAACTCGAAAATTTCCTTGCATTCTTCCCAACCATGTACTTATCGGTATGAACATGCTCTACTTTGATAATAGTCGGTAGGGGGACAGTGAAGCTATTCTTTGAAACTGTATCTGGGTTTACATGCAGCTCACAGCCTCTCACAGCCATCGCGTGGTGCCTCATATTCAATTGCCTAGCGGTCATCCTATCTCAATTTCCAAATCTCAACTCCATAGCCAGAATTTCACCGATTAGAGCAATCACAACCGTTATTTACTGCATAATGATATGGGTGGTATCAGTTAGTAAAAAAAGACAACCAGGAATTTCATACATTTAATAAACATAACCTATAAATTTCTAACCAAGTAATCCGAGCAGATTGACGTGTCGACTTCGAAACTGCTAAAATGTAATAAGCAAAGATCGTAGATGGCCAGTTGGATCGAAGATCGGAGATGGCGAGTGATGAGCAATTAGGAGGGAAACGTAACTAGAAATCGGAGCAGATGATTTAGGGTTCAGGACGCATATTCTTTAGAATGGCTGAAGCTCGATGAGCGGAGCGAGCTGGATCGAAGATGGAGAGGGATGAGCGATTAGAAGGGAGAAGGACGGAATAAGTGTTATCTCGGTTTTGGGAAGAAGACGAACCGAATAAGCATTTTGAGAGGGAGACAAAAATTTTGGGAGGGATATTTTGGCCTAAGTGTTATGCGTTAAGTATGTACATAAGAGAAGAAATAAAGTGAAAAAACGTAAATAGCCCAGCGCAAATAATAACACTATAGAATAATGCGTTATCGAATGGCGTTATTAATAACATACTTTCTTGTAGTGGGTGTTAATAAAACTATCCTAAACAACAAAAGAATTCAAGTAGCAAATAAATAAAAACAAAGCTCAAAAAACATAGAAAAATAAGAAAGAGAAAGAGACACAAGATTTTTCTAGTGGTTCATCAAAACTTTTGCTTACATCCAGTGTAATTTTCATTATTTGTTTGCACTATAGTTTCTTGGTACAATGTAATTAGAGATACAAAAAAAAATTAATGGAAGAGTTGAATGTAATTTAACGGCCACGGGACATACCTTCAGCATGGCTTTTGTGTAGAATCATCTCTCCATCTCCTTCATATTCCTACATATATATTTCTATGTTGGTCGAGGGAGAAATAGTTATAAAGTTCTTATAGACATTAATGGCTGTTTTAAGCTTTTCGAGGGAAGCGAAGATCTTTTTACTTCAAAATCCTATGTATTTATATGCATCCGGGGAATGTTGTCGAGTTGGAAATATGAATTATACCATATTAAGAGCAAATGGCTAAAATTGAGTACTAGAGTATGGATAGATCATGCTGAAAAATCAAGGGGTGCAGAGGTCGATTTTGAGCTACTAGGAGGCGACTGGGCTCGATTTTGAGCGACTAGGAGGTGACTGAGCTCGAGTTTGAGCAGTCTTACATGATTGGGCTCGAGTTGGATAATTTTCAACTCAAAGTCGAGTGACTTGGATGTTTCAGTAGTTGACTTTGGATTCTAGAGGTGATTGGTGTGGGTCATGCTCTTGGTCATAACCCAAAGTTTTACTATGGATCAAATATGTGTTGAACTGGGGTTGACTTTGGGTCCTTCGGAAGTGCTCATGCATTTGAGTGATGATGTTTGAACTCGAGTGGAGGAGGTCTCGGTGACTTCAGGGAAGTATCTTAAGCGAATGGAGGCACTGTGGTTGAGTTTCAATTTCTTTTGGAGAGGAGGGCTCGAGATGGTGCCAAGATTTGGAATTAGCTTTGGGTCACTTGATGTATGATAAGAAGTCAAATTCGTGTTTCATGTTGTATGACCCACATTGAACTAGGATTCGAATACAAAGATCTTCGATATGGGGAGCTTCCAAGTGACTTTTGTGAGGTTTTATCATATGGCTGGCCGTCTAAGTATTAATCAATGTTGATAATTTCAACTACCATAAAATATTAATTGTTTGATAAATATTATTTTTGACCTATATATAAATTATTAAATAGATATATAACAATTACAGATTTTACCAATTACTTTCCCAGCCCTCTAATAACATTAAAGATAAATTAATTAATATAACCATTATACTAGTTTCTCCATAACGATAATTTATAACTTTTATAAACTATTACCACAATTTTTTTTTCAACAATTGAGTGTTGCAGTTGTGTGACTCTTAGATGTGAACTCAACCTTTAGTAATATTTAAATAATTAAAAATTAAGGACTTTACCGACTTTATTGAAGCACGGTAGTGGTCAGGAGTCTAGTTGCTTACATATTACCTAAGCGAAATCCAATTTCTTATCTTTTAAAGCAACATCCTAAAGCAATGATAATTGTGCACATTTTCTCTTCATTGTCACTATATCACTAAGATTTCAAGAGCCAAGTTTCAAAACTCTATTATTATCTATATTTAATTGCGACCAAAGGCATTGACTTTACGTTGATTACCAATTACGGTGATACCGATCTTCTATTTGAAGAAGAAGAATCCTTTCTTGAATAGTATTTCACTTCAAGTGATTTAACTTATACCCAGTCATGGCCTTAGTACGATCATGTTGTCATGTGATGGGCCACAAAGTATAGTTTACACATGTAAGATATACGGTACTCTTGTACATCATCACGTGAGATCTTCTATTTGGTTTTTAACCTATAGAAGACAAAGGAGAGAAAAGAAACAAAGAAGATTGTGACGACAGGATTTTCAAACCAGTCAAAATCGCCGAAAACCCCATCAATTCTAAAACTATGAATGAAAACTACCAACTTAATACACCATATTTGATAAATATTCAACATTACTAAATGTATATGATACAATTTCAATTTTACAAGTTATCAGAGTAATCAATTTAATCTACTAGATGTGTTTAATATATACCAAATAAATAAAAATAAATCTGCACAACTCTAACGAGAGAGATAGCAATAGCCATTTATGCTAACTTAATAAACATGTCAAACGCGGAATAAAATGGTAATCAGGAAAAATACATCAATACATGATATATAACAGACAATAAACAGAAAAATGTTACGTTATTATTTGGGCCTGCATCACTACCACTTGTGACTGCCTACGTAATCTTATCTAATTGTGTACCTAATTAGATAACAATATCAAGCCAACGTAGTTCTCCTACCGCAAATAGGACTCATGGAGCCTACGATGCAACAACGAATATGCAATTCCCAAACTATATAGCATATATCATGTAAATGTAGGTTCCATATCTACCCACTTAGCTTAATCTTCACATTTAGATTTCCAAATATAATTATCTTTAAGAAAATTATCTTTTTGGACTTTATCCCCGAGTTCTTATTTCAAAAATTTTGAAATATATATTTTATATTCAAACAGTCTTTTACCTCAGGATCTAAAAAAAATCACCTTTCTGAAATGATATCAATATACAAACATACAAAACTATGTGTTACCTGATCGGGAGGTTTCTAGCCATAACAATGCAACCGAGTCTCAGCTTTTTGAAAATAAACATAGATATGTATATCCCTCTACAACGAGAGCGGACTATACTGAGGCTATAGAACATCTGCACCTGCCTTACCCACTTTTTTAGTTATGGGTTAAATGAATCTTTGGGAACATAACAAATCATTTTATATCCCGAAGTGAAAAAAATCATTTACACTAATAATTACAAATACTTCTAATCTACAATAATTTCCATTTTCAAATCCTTTCAAAAATCATCTTAAAACCATCGGGTTTAGTCCTCGAAATTCTTTCCGTTTTATAAAACATTTTTATAAAACTATTCTTTACATAAATCACTTTTATATAATATAACTTCAAAATATTCATTTCCAAATATTTTTATTTCTTTAAAAATTTCATAAACTTTCATTTATGAAAACCAACTTTGAAAACAATTCCATTGACCTCAAATTATTATAACTAATTATAACAATTAAATGAACCAATATTATCGCTAAACACATTTTAGTCAAAGCATGAAATAGATCAGAAGGTGTTAGCCTAAATTGTTTTCTACCTAGCACATGCATGTGAATAATTAATTGCTCATAAATTGGTCGAGCAAAGTCAACAAATCAATAAACAATAACCAGTGCTTATAAATTAGCCGAGCCTAATTCAAACAATCAATCAATGAAATAAACACAACAATAAATTATAATAAATGCTTCATTCTATCAAATATTTGTAACACTTTATTTTATCTTATGTTAAAATGGTTTGATATTTATTTTGGAGCATCCATGCTTTCCCTTCGACATATTCCATCCCTCGTCCATGTCTTCTTAGATCTCATAGAAGAAACAAGTGTGTTTTAGTCGTTTTCGCATACCCCATTAAGTATTTAACTTCTAAAGTTTAAAATACTCAATTAGCCATCCAAATATAGTAAACAAGGAAATCAAACCACTGTTTTAGCAAACAAAGTAAACAAGCATTCAACAAGGGTTTTCAAACAATACTTAATACTTAAAGTTTCTTCAACCTAGCAATGGTTTTAATGAACTTAAATGAAGGAGTAACTCACTTTGGATTCCACTCCGTCAAACTTTAAGGCAAGAAACTGCAGATCTAAACCATACTTTCTACCAATTTTACTAACATTGTCACTATGGATTTTGACTATAGTTTCGCAATTATTTTCCGAAACTTCTTGAAATCCAGCTACAGCTCTGCTATCCTAGAAATTGAGATGAAAAGAGGTAGGGATGGCTTCTAGGTGTGCATGGCCTTGAGTGGATGGATGGAACTTACTAGCTTGAACATGACTTAAGTTGTATACTTTTTTGTCGATTATTTTTGCCATAACTTTGTTACGCTTTTAGAATTTTTTTAAGAGAGGCATGAAAGCCATTAAAGAGTGGAAAAAGAGCTTGAAAATGAAGAATAAATGTATGAAAAAAAGTGAGAAAGTGTGTTGGTATTTATATGAATTTTTTTGGATTAAAATAATATTTTATAAAAGGACCAAAATACCCTTTGCTTATACTTTGAGAAAAATAATTTTTTCAATACTTAACATCACTTTCAAATCATTATTTTATGTAATTTTCACTTAAGTATTAAGTAAAGAATATAATAATTATGTTTGCTTGATTTAATGTTTACTTTTTGACTTTTATAACACATTTTGTCTTTTTATGCTTACCTTTTGTTAATTGCATTCTAGAATTCTAAGTATGTTCAGTAAAAGTAAACTTGATTAGTGAATTAACTAGTACTTATACTATTTTAATATATGTTCATATAAAAGAAAATAAAGGTGCAACAACGTTGCAACAACTTTAAATCGACAAAACGTTGCTTGTCGACAAAATGTTTACGGTCATATTTTGACGTTTTAGTTAAACTATTTATTTATGTATATAAAATTTAAAAATAAATTTGTATAATTCTATTTAAAAGTATAAACACTCATAAATTAATTAAAATAATTTATTTAACCATTGAAACTTAATTTTTTGAAATCAGGATTTTGTCACTTTTGTCGATATAAGCAATTATTCCTATTTTTGTGTACATTTCTCTTTGCAAATCCAATCTATATTATTTAAATCATAAAATATTATATATTTTATATTTAAAATTATTTTAAATAGTATATTTCAAAGTGATCAAAATCTAGATCGTTACAAAATGGTGTGATAATATTGAATGAAAGAGACTAACTTGTTAACATCGAAGAAGATTACTCAAAAGAGAAATACAGGAAAGACGAAGTCACTATTTATACATGTTGAATCTTGAAAAGTATTATCATTATACACATGTAAGGACAATAATTGAAGGAAAATGATTATAAAATTTTCCTTGTTGCATTATGTTATGTTGGAATTGTCGTTTGGGAAATGTAAATTTTTTTCCTGTTAATATTAAAGAAAAGTGTTGACCATATGGGCCTGCACTTTTAAAGCCCAAATTATAATTTAGTGGCAGGCTCTTTGAAAATAGGGCTCTGTTTTTAGGAAAGCAAAATAACAAAATCATTCTTCTAATCTCCATTTTTTCGAGAATAAACTTGCATCATCTTTGCCACAAACACCCAGTAATTTTTATCATTGAAATTTTACGTATATATAAAAATGTTTTCATAACAAATCTAATAGTAGTTAAATGATAATAAACAAAATGCTACTTGTATTTTCACCCCATACCTTACTTTTAACACATCAATATAATCTAAAATAATAATCATGACAAATTGATCCAAGTGCTATACTTTGTTGCACCGTCAAATTTAAAGAAACAAATATCATCAAGCAAGATGATTACACCGAGTAATTAGAAGTTCTTATCATATACTCACTCGGATGGAGTAAGGTTCATAAGATAACATAGCTTAGTTTTAGCAAGGTTTGCATAAAAAAAAGACATTGTAAAAACCTTGTTCAAAGTGAGCTTGGTTCTTTTAGAACCTCACTTAGAGTAAAATTGGTTTCTTATAGAATCTCACTTGCATTGACCGAGGTTCTTTTAGAAACCTAGCTCAGTTTGAGTGAGGTTTGTGAGAGAACCACACTTCATCGGAATCAGCTTACAACGAACAAAATTTAATTTGGTTATTTTCATGTTTATCAAAAGGGTGATACTAGAATTAGTTGGAGGTGTTAAAGGAAACTAATAGAGTACGATATAAAATTTCAACTTAACGAAGGGTCAAAAAAATTAACGGTGTGTTAACAAAACTAACCTAAAGAACAAACGAATTCAAGCAGTAAATAAATGATAACAAAGCTCAAAAAATGTAGAAAAATAAGAAAGAGAAAGTGACACAAGATTTTATAGTGGTTCATCAAAACTTTTGCTTACATCTAGTGTAATTTTCATTATTTGTTTGCACTATGGTTTCTTAGTACAATGTAGTTAGAGATACAAAAAAACTTTTAATGGAAGAGTTTAATGTAGTTTAAGAGAAAAACTGACATACCTTCAGCATAGTTTTCTATAGAATCATCTCTCCAGCTTCTTCATATTCCTACACACATATTTCTGTGTTGGTCGAGGGAGAAACATTTACAAAGTTCTTATAGACATTAATGGTTGTTTTAAGCTTTTCGAGGGAAGAGAAGATCTTTTTACTTCAAAATATTATTTATTTATATGCATCCCGAGCATGTTGTTGAGTTGGAAATATGAATTACACCATACTAAGAACAAAATGCTAAAATTGAGTGGTAGAATATGGGTAGGTCATATTGAAAAATCAAAGGGTGTAGAGGTCGATTTTGAGCTACTGGGAGGTGAGTAAGCTCGAGTTTGAGCGACTAGGAGGTGACTGAGCTCAAGTTTGAGCAGTCTTACATGATTGGGCTCGAGTTGGAGAATTTTCAACTCAAAGTCAAGTGACTTGGAAGTTTCTATAGGGGACTCTGGATTCTAGAGGCGATCGATCTGGGTTATGCTCTTAGTCATAACCCAAAGTCTTACTTTGGATCCAATACGTGTTGAACTGGGGTTGACTTTGGATCCTTCGAAAGCACTCATGCTTTTGAGTGATGATGTTTGAACTCGAGTGGAGGGAGGTCTTGGTGACTTCAGGGAAGTATCATGAGCGAGTGGAGGCATTGTGGTTGAGTTTCAATTTCTTTTAGAGAGGAGGGCTCGAGATGGTGCCAAGTTTTAAAATTAGCTTTGGGTCACTTGATGTATGGTAAGAAGTCAACTTCGTGTTTCACGTTATATGACCCAGATTACTAGGATTCGAATGCAAAGATCTTCAATTTGGGGAGCTTCCAAGTGGCTTTTGTGAGGTTTTATCATATAGCTGGTCCTCTATGTATTAATCAATGTTGATAATTTCAATTACTATAAAATATTAATTGTTTGATAAATATTATTTTAGCATATATATAAATTATTAAATAGATATATAAAAATTACATATTTTACCGATTAATTTCCCAGCCCTCTAATAATATTAAAGATAAATTAGTTAATATAACCATTATACTAGTTTCTCCATAACGATAATTTCTAACTTTTATAAATTATTACCACAAATTTTTGGTCAAAAATTGAGTGTTGCAGTTGTGTGGCTTCTAGATGTGAACTCAACCTTCAGTAATATTTAAATAATTAAAAATTAAGGAATTTATCGACTTTCTTGAAGCATGGTAGTGGACACGAGTCTAATTACTTACATATTACCTAAGTGAAATCCAATTTCTTATCTTTTAAAGCAACATCCTAAAGCAATGATAATTGTGCACATTTTCTCTTCGTCGTCACTATATCACTAAGATTTCTGCAGCCAAGGTTCGAAACTTTATTATTATCTGTATTTAATTACGAAGTCCAACATTAAAGTTCATGGTTCAACCTGATTACAATTATCTATTAACTAATTTTTGTTGAGCAAAGGCATTGACTTTACGTTGACTACCAATACAGTGATACCGATCTTTTATTTGAAGAAGACGAACCCTTTCTTGAATAGTGTTTCACTTCAAATGGTTTAATTGATACCCGGCCATGGCCTTAGTACGATCATGTTGTCGTGTGATGGGCCACAAAATATAGTTTAGACACATAAGATACATAGCACTCTTGTGCATCATCACTTGAGATCTTTTATTTGACTTTTTACCTATAGAACACTATCAGTGGGCCACTATGTAATTATTCCAAACAATTATACATACACAACTCTTTGGTCCTCCCATAGTTCATGAGCAACTCTACATCCATTATATGGAGATCATTACATACTCTAGTCTCAATAGATATATTGACATCCCACTGAGTACATTTTTATTTGGAATATTTAAGGACAAACATTTATTCTATCAATTCAACACCCATGGTTATGGAAACATTCTTAACTGCAATCGATTAAATTCTTTTTCTTAGAATTTTCTACTTGTAAATATTTAATGTATTTAAAACATTAATTATATTACAACATAACAATATATACAATAGAAAATATAGCGATAATACTTTATTTCGAGCAAGATTTGCTATAAGAGTTAAGGTATACAATTAAGTTACACAATTAGCCTTAGGACATACTCTTAACTCTATCATTATTCCATTTTCACTTGAAGCTAACGATGTTGACTCATAACCATACTCTCGATAAGTTTCCAAGACAAAACCGAGGATGCAGAAGCTTGTCTCATCCACTACTATCCCTCTGATGATCGATGTTGGGCATTTTTCTATTTGCCTTATTACATTCTATTATATAGGCTCGCTCTAGTTCACTATCCTTGTGATTCTATATGCTAGTTGGTGGTATGTAATATTATTATTGTGCAATTACTTTTAAATTGTACTTTTCCATTACCGATGAACTCTTTGATCACATGTCAATTAAGAAAAGCATATCTTGACCTCTTTTCAAGTTTTCGATTCCTATTGCAATCTATATTGCATCATTACTATCACAATATGATGTTGGATACTCAATGGTGGGAACTATCCATAATTTTCTTATAAATCTGCACATGTTTGCTACTCTCGCTATGGCACTATTCTAAGCGATGTACTTAGCCTTTATTGTTGAATCTATCACAACCTTTCATTTGGAACATTTCTAACTTAAAGCTCATTTGTTAAGATTAAACACGAATCTAAGATTGACTTACTATCCTAGATGCCACTATGAAGTTCTAGTTCAAACATCCATTCATAAGTAGTTTTTTGTTTTTATAAATAATTCTCTAGTATTTTGTAAATATTCAAAAATACTTTAAGCTACCATTCAGTGATTTTAACTTGGATTTTTTATTCACTCGCCATACAAAGTTATAGGCCAATTCTAATCTAGTATATAACATGACATATATTATGAAACCTATTACCAATGAATAAGGAATCTATCATATATGCTTCATATCAAACATTTTAATGTGGTATCTTTGTATTGATTAGGACAGTCTCGACATCCTCTTATATTGATTTTAAACACCTTTATCAAAACCCCACATTAAGGATTAAACAACCGCACTAAACTAATTTTAGCACAAGTACATCATTATCAATCAGTAGTATGTTGTTTACTTGCAGTAATAGAAATATCTTAGTACCTTTTATTTTCTTTATTACAAACACACCATTCCTTTGCATTTTGATCGAAACAAAATTATTTGATTTTTCTTTAGAAATAATTACTAAATATATATATGCTTATTTAAGACCATATCTTGAAACCTCTACAATCTTTGTTATTGCTCCCATTGGCTTCGAGACATATTGGCTATGGAGTGCAAACAATCTCCTTTATATCATTATTAAGAAGTTCTATTTTAAATTGTGCCAATATTCATAGTTATGTTGTGGTATAATTTGCAAGTAGAATCCATATGGACTCGACCATGATTATAGGCAAAACTCTCTACTAATTTCAACATTTGAAATCAATGACATTGTTTCCCATCAACCTTTCTTTATATATTCCCAACTACATTGATCTTCTTCTCGAAGACTCACTTATAGCCAATGGATTATATCATTTTAGGTACATTTTCCAAAATCAAATTTTGTCCATGTACTTCGAATCCATTTCAGGTTTAAAGCATCACGCCATATAGTAGAGTCTATACTGTTCATGGCTTATCGATAACTTAGGAGATTTTTATTATGAACAATCCATATTCTTGGCAATAATAAGAAATTCACAGTTTCTCTTTAATGTGTGATAGTTTCTATTAGACACTCTAACCAGCTGTGTCCTTTTTGAGCTTGGTTAACTTATATCATTTACATAGTCGGTTTCTACGTATGAATTTCAGATCATATCTAAATCAATTGCACTATAATTAAATTGTTCAGAAAGAAATTTCTTTGGTAGGAAGGTGACGCATCTTGAAAGTATAATTATTTTCTCACTGGGATGCAATGGGCATTCAAAATATTTCACGAATTGCTTATATACTTGCATAAAATAAAGCTACCTTGAGTTCACAAAATTTACTTTCGTATCATAGATTAGACAACCACATGTATTAAACAATTTAAGATGGTGTTTCTTCCCTATTCACATCTAATATGGAATGATTGTAGTACACCAAAATTTTAAGATATATTATAACTAAAATTTAATAATATAATAATGATAATTACTTAGATTAAGTTGGAAAATAATCTTATTTAAGTTAAGAAGAGGCTAAATAGTCATTTTTCAATTTTTAAATTTGACAATGAGACTTGCACCATTGCGATCGGCTCATTTAATCGATTAAAATGATATATAAGTCTATTTACTTTGGAGGTCATATCAAGGAGACATAGACGAATTAATAGCGGAGCGAAAATTCTAGCATATATGTTGACATACATGAAATGATATGTTGACATACATCCAATCACTACACATATGTGGATATACATCTTGGGATATGTTGAAATACATCCAACCATTACATATATGTCAACATACTTCTGGGGAATGTCTATATATAGGCGACAATTTCAGTTTTGAATATTTGAACAAATGTAAATTTGTTAATTTAAAACTTAAGAAGTAACAATTATTTTACCTAAATTTAACACTATAAAAAGCCCATTTTGAACAAGAAAAACAATCTATTCTTTCCTCTTTTCATCACCATTCTTTCTCTTCCATTTTATAACTTCTAAGTGGCATAACTCCCTCGATTTCTAACAGATTTTGGCGATATACCAACAAAACAACCATAGAGACGAGTACTATGATTAAGTGAAATAATTAAAAAAATAAATGGTGGTTTTAGCGTAATAAAGGAATAGAGGAGAAAAAGGTAGAAGTGGTTTGGAGCATTTCGTGATAATTTGTGAGTGATTCATTCCTTACTTGCGATATAATGCATAAATAATACCATGATGATGATTTTCTATCTATATTCAAAGTAATTAAGTATTAGTGCTAGAATTAAGAGATTAAATCATGGTTTGGGTAGAATCGGGATAAAAGCAAGTAAAATCAATATATATTAATATAATTATAATGTGATCGGTTCTTTCTATAGTCACCGTATAATTTTTGATAACACTTTGATGGTGATTAGGAATCTATATAAAAAGGAAATTAGCTGATTTATCCCTGAACTAAATAAGCTTCAGACACTAGAATGATGTCGATACGATTGGTACAAACTCTAATGATCCCCTGTAGTGGTCTGGCGGGCCAAGAGGAGGACTGGATGACAAGCGACCCTTTGGGGCTTCGCGCTAGTCCAGGCACGAGTCCACTTTTGTTTGAGAAATGATGTTAAGCATTCCAGTAGAGCCTCGGGCTAGTTCATCATGTAAGTCCATTAGGTAGACGTTGGGAATACAATCCTTTAGGGCCTCCAGCTAGTCTAGGATGTATTTGCCCACAGTTAGATATCCAACGGTAGTATGATCCTGTAGGGCCTTAGGTTAGTCCAGGATGTATCTACTTGTGTGTTAGACACTGATCATATTATGGTAGTATTTTTGTAGTATATGTGGAGTAGGCATGACTCACTTACTCAGACCTTTGTTCGACCCACTCTTATTTTCACTTTTTATTTACATCACTAGGTTGATGTATTCTTAGGAGTCATGTTGGAGAATTTGACAAGGACCTAGATGTATATGTTATATATATTGTAAATAAGTGACTTGATTTGATTTACGTTGTGAGGATCTGAATTTTGGTTTGGATTTTTATTGTAAAGACATATGTATACGTTATGAAATAAAGATGGTTATTTTATATTATTTTTTGTTTCCTTTTGCAGCAAGATTTAGAATGTTACTATATAGAATTGTGTTTGTTTCTTGTTATTGTCTTTTTACCGATTAGTCTTTTCGACTCATTATGGTTGGAATGTTAGTTCAGGCATCAAACCAAAGGGTCGAAAGCCCGAGTTGTTACATTTGGTATCAGAGTAAAACACATCCTCAAGTCCTAGATTAGGATGTATTGAGAGAGCGTATTTATATTTTTATATTATATATAAGATTCAACCACATACGTGTAACCACTTACTGTTCTAGTTTCACTTACTATCTATTAGAAAGTTGCTAATGAATCACATTTTACAAATAGCTAAAATGAGCAATTCAGTAGAAACTGGAACAAAGACCAACATCGGTGAAGTGGAAACCAAAGCAGAGGTGGTAATAGAGTGGATGTAGTGGATATACCATGAGTTAATATCCATATATGATTCAGACGCTATTTGTAAGTAATGAGCTAAACTAGTACCAACTCCATTGAACCTGTGACTACTACTATTATCCAAGGAGTAGTTCTTATCCAAGCACCACCAATTGTGGATTTCCCCATATTACATAGAGACTTTTCCAGCCTAATAGGCAATCCATATATGGGAATGGAACCATATGTGGTAATTCGGGCATGGCTTAATTATTGTGAAAAGATCTTCAATTTATTAGGATTCAGTGATATTAGTAGGAGGCAACTTGCTTATATTAGAACATCATAGTTTGATTTTTTGATAATAACAACTACACAAGAAATATTTCTATATATTCTCAACCTTGAAGGAAAATATATTAACAAATAAAGAGATACAATAACAAGGATAAGACGACTAAAACCACATAACCAGTCGACTAGTACAATACCAGTCGATGTGTCATACTTATTTAGTCGATTGATATAAGTGTACATTTTATTTTTCGAAAGCCAACATAAGCGGTTGACTAGAAATATAGAAATAGTTGACTGATGACTCAAATAGTCGAGTGGTTTTACAGTTTCAGTCAACTAAAGGAGGCAAAAATGAACTAGTTTCTTCTGTTTGAAACTCAATTTTTCGACTTTAACCAATCGACTAGCTGGTACATTGCCAGTCAATTGGTTTCCTGTAAGTATCACATTTTTTGAATTTCTAAAGATTTTCCGCCTCATATAAAAGGGCATTTCCTTCCATGAAGATTTGCACTTATTTCTAATAATTTTTAGTTCTCATGAATGTGTACAACTCTTCAATCAATGTATATAACACATTAATTCAAGTATCTATGATGAATTTAAATTTTATTTTCTCTTATAATCTCCTGAAATCTATTCTTGTATTTAAGGACTTTTTTGGCAATACTGATCATTTGAACATTCAAGAAGTATTATTTAGGTGATCTGTTACTTCCATTCTTCTACATATACGCGATATACCACTTACAAAGAAGATTATAGGAAAGGTGTACTTCGTTGACTCTTCTGCATTATTTATAACATATGAATTCAAATTTTTACTACTTTTGTATTTGAAGATCTATTGGAGATCTTCAGGGATGGAGATATGTTTAATAGCTCAGTCGATTTTTTGCAAAATACCCATTCCTCCGGGTTAGTGAGGGTTATTAATTCAAAAGGAGTTCGGGACTGGAGGATGGACAGGAAGTCCAAATCGGTATAAAAAGTTTGGTACACTTTACTTTAGAGTATTTTGTATTTAAGCTATTGTTATGCAAATTAGTAGAAAAACTCATATTACTCAATCCATAACAAATTTCATTTGGTATCATAGCTAGATATTTATACAATCGTAACAAAATTTATAGAATATTATTCAAGTAATATGGAAAAAATACTTCTACTTTTGTTGAAGGGCAGTCTACTGCATGACCACCACTATTTAACAGATTAAACTGTACTTATTAGTCAACTAGTATAAGAATATATATGCAGGCTAAAGGGTATAACACTTGGAATATTACATAATAGAAATAAACTATTCCTACCATCGATTATGCATAATGGTCAAACACCCAATTTTTTTTTTGAACTGGCAACAAATCATTGGGACAACATATCCCATGTCAAATAAGTGTTCGAAAGCAAGTTTCGAACCTGTGACCTCCTACACCAAAGCTGAATCAATTACCACTTGGACAATGGTGCTTGTCAACACCCAAAAATTAGATGCTACTAGTAACGCTAAAACTATGAACATGTTATTTTGCTCTCTAAACAAAAATGAATTCAATAGAGTTAGCGTGTGGGCATCTGGTTATGAAATTTGGCATATTTTGAAAGTAACTCATGAAGAAACAAACAAAGTTAAATAAAGTAAAATTTCGATGTCGAAAAACCAGTTTCAAAATATTAGAATGAAGCAAAATGAAAATATTAGTGAAATGTATTTACGATTTCAATATATTCAACACTCTATAGTAGCACTAGGCGATAAATTTACAAATTTTGATATTGTTTCAAAAATTCTTAACTCTTTAATAGATGAGTGCGAATGAAAAGTCTTAGTTACCAAATAAGCTAATGATCTTTCTACCATAAAACATAAAGAGTTGATAAGAAATCTCTTGTCATATTAAGTAAATTTGCTGCCAAAAAGAGATTAGGCTCAAGAAAGGAAAACAATAGCATTCAACTAGAAAAAGAAAAATACGATATTGATGATGATGGTCTTGCTCTTCTTGCCAAAAAATTTCTAGAGATTCCTGAAAATGAAGAAGAATAGGAAGTTTGGCAACAATAACAACAACACATCATCATCATCACTCAAATATTACGAATGCAACAAATTGGCTACATAAAGAAGGACTGTCCAAATCTCAAAAAGGAGAAAAATGGCTTCAAGAATAGAAATGAAAGATTTTTCAAAAAGAAGAAGAAGGATTTTTAAGTCGCATGGAATGATTCATACTCATCTTCATTCTTAGAAAGTGAAAGCGATTCAGAACAAGCAATTATGTTCTTCATGGCCTCGAACGATGATGTAAGTGATATTTCTTTTGATGATGTTGTAGAAATTAATTTAGACAAATTAAAAGATCTCAAAAGAATGTATAAAGAAACCTTAGGAAAATTAAATAGGATAGAATTATAAGTAGACTTATTAAAAGAAAAAAGACAATTTTTAGAAGAAGAACTAGCTAAATCACAAGAATCCTACGATAATTTAACATCTCAAAACATTACCTGATGTAGTAAGGTTGATATGTATAAAAACAGGAATTTTAAACTAGCAAAAGAAAATTATAATTTATGTTCCAATATTGATTCACTTAGTAGAGATAAAAGTGCTTAGAAACAATTTCGAAAATCTGTCAAGAATATTTAAATTTTTTAAAAAGGAAGAGAGAATTTATCTAAAATTATAAGTGTCTCACAATCTTCCACAAATAAAAATGGTCTAGGATTTGAAAACTCAAAAAGTTAAAAATCTAGTCCTAAACACCATAGTTCAGTATATACTAATTTCAAAAAGGATAGGAAAATTAGTCAATCAAAACATATTACTAAATCTATAAGATACGGGTTCCAAAAACTTACAATTATTTCAGTCGAAATAAGCATATAGAAACATTAAATCTAGTGTACATGAAAATTCTAATTTTATTTTTTAAGGGAACTCGAAAACCTCTTGGGTATGGTTTCTTAAGACCTAACTCTTAGGACCCTAATGTAAGAAATGGATATCAATTCAAATTAATGTATTTTGCAGGTATCGAATAATAAAAGAGGTAAATGGATATTCGACGGTGGTTGCTCTAAGCACATAACGGGAAGCAAAGATATGTTATCAAGCATTATATACTCAGATGAACGAACCATTAATTTGGAGTAACTCCAAATAATACGTCATCGAAAAAGGCGATGTGAGAAATGATGGTATATATACTTCACCTCTTATTACAAATGATTTATTAGGTAAGAACTTAAAATACAATTTACTTAGCAGCAGTCAACTTTGTGGTAAAGGTTTTAGTACTTCCTTTGAAAAAGATAAATGTAATATTTTTGGCCAAAATTAAAATTAAAATTTTGAAGGAATTAGAAAAGGAAATATTTATATTTTAAGTATGAAAATAAATCATAATATTGATATGTGTTTAATGGCTAAAGACAATGATCCTTGGATTTGGCACAAAAGATTTTGTCACATCAACTTTATATCCATAAATAAACTATCTAAAAAGATTTAGTAGAAGGTTTACTGAAAATGAATTTTAAAGTTAATAATCTATGCGACGCTTGCCATTACGGAAAATTAACAAAATCTTCATTTATATCTAAGAAAGTAATATCTACAAACTTTTAGAGCTATTTCGTCTAGATCTTTTTGGTCTGACACAAGTATAATTTATAAAACATAAAAAATGCGTTTTTTTCATAGTAGATTATTTCTCTCGGTACACTTGAATATTATTTTTAAAACATAAAAGTTACACCTTTGAAAGTTTTAAAATCTTCACAAAAAGGATTCAAAATATAAGGAGTTTAAAAATTAAAAATATTAGACTTGATCATGGTGGTGAATTTGAAAATAAAATATCTAATAAATTTAGTATCAAAATGGGTATTAGCCACAGTTTCTCCTTTCCTAGACCCCCATAGTAAAATGGTATTGTAGAAAGGAAAAATAGAATGCTACAGGACGCTAGAACTTTACTAATTGTAGCCAATTACCAAAGAACTTTTAGGTAGAAGCTGTGTCTACTGCCTATTATGTTCTAGATCTTGTCACATTAAAACCTCTAACAAAACACACACCATATGAACTATTTATTAGTAGAAAACCAAATATTTCCTCTTTTAGAATTTTCCATTCAAAATGTTTTATCTTAAATACAAAAGATCAATTAGGAAAATTCAATCCAAAATCTGATGAAGGTATACCTATTGGATATTTGAAACCAAGTAAAGCATACCAAATTTTTAATAAAATATCAAAAATAATAGAAGAAACTGTGTAGTTTTCTATGCAGCCTGCCCAAGCCAGGAAAAAGAAGGAGGGTTGTGATAGGCTTGGCGAGCCAACGTAAAAACCAAAACCTGTCATTTGGAAATGGAACCTAATTATATTTCATTAGGGCGTAACTCTCTTAATGACGTGCCATATCGAGGCTCGAGTATGGTTAAAAGTGAGCAAGGGCTGATCGTCACTCCCTTAGTGGCGCACCATATCGAGGCTCGGATATGGTGATAAATATGCAAGGGCTGGGTCATCACTCCCTTATTGGCGTTCTGCATCGATGCCCTGGTGCAGTGATAAATGAGCAAGGGTCTTCGAACTTTACTCGACGCGTGTGAGGGGAAAGGAAGCTAGTCGATGATAGTAGGATTCGGTTAGGTAGTTGGAATGTAGGATCATTAACAGGAAGTCTAAGAGAGATTGTTGATACTATGACTAGGAGACGTGTAAATACCTTATGCATTCAGGAGACCAAATGGACGGGCCAGAAGGCAAAGGAGGTGGAGAATACAGGCTTCAAGTTATGGTACACGGGAAAAGAGCATAACAAGAATGGGGTAGGCATCTTAATTGACAAGAACCTTAGAAATGGCATTGTCGACGTTAAGAGACACGGGGACAGGATCATCCTAGTAAAGCTGGTAGTGAGCGATATGATTGTGAACGTCATTAGTGCCTATGCCCCACTAGTAGGTGTGAAGTCGTCAAGAGGAATTTCTGGAAAGAGTTAGATGTTATGGTTAGAGATGTGCATAGTAGCAAAAAACTTTTCGTAGGAGGAGATTTCGATGGGCATGTTGGTACGGCTAGTGGTGGGTTTGAGAGAGTGCATGGTGGTTTTAGATATGGCAATAGGAACCAAGAAGGAGAAGAAATACTGAATTTCGCTATTGCTTATGACCTCATGATAACTAATACCTTCTTTAGAAAGAGATAGTCACACTTAGTTACTTTTATTAGTGGTCAACACTGTAGCCAAATTGATTTTATCCTAACTAGAAGAGATGACAAACGAGCTTGTGTAGATTGAAAAGTCATACCTGGAGAATGTGTTGTCTCACAACATCAGCTTTTGATATTCAAGTTTACTTCGGATACGTGTTCGATGGGATAAAGGAGCCAAGATTAGTCGGAAGAAATGGTGGAAACTCAAAGGAGACGCTTCATGGATGTTTAAGGATAGGGTGATGGGAGAAGGGGCATGGAATTTGGAAGGAGAAGCAAATCACATGTGGGATGAGATGGCAACGCGCATTTGAAAAGTAGCTACTGAGGTGTTTGGGGTAACGAAAGGAAATAAACGCGAACCTAAAGATTCATGGTGGTGAAATGGTGATGTGCAAAAGGCTATCAAAGAGAAGAAGGAATGGTATAAGTGCTTGCATTATCCATGAGTGAGGACAACATGCAAAGGTACAAAGTTGTAAAGAAGAACACAAAGAGAGCAGTGAGTGAAGCAAGGGGTCAAGCGTATGAAGACCTGTGTCATAAGCTAAGTACAAAGGAGGGTGAAAAAGACGTCTTTAGGATAGCTATGCTCCGTGAGAGGAAGATAAGAGATTCAATCAAGTTAAGTGCATCAAAGATGATAATAATAGACTTTTGGTGAAGGACGATGATATAAAAAATAGATGGAGAGATTACTTCGATAAGCTATATAATGAAGAAGGTGATAACGCTTTTGATCAAGATAGACGACTCTTTTGATGACAACAGTAGGCATTTTGTTCGAAGAATTCAAGAATCCAAGGTAAAGGAGGCGCTAAAATAGATAAAAGTAGGCAAGGCAATGGGGCCTGATGGCATCCCCATTGAGGCATGGAGATGCCTTGGAGATGCAAGGATAGCCTGACTAACTAAGTTGTTCAATAATGTTTTCACATCAAACAAGATGTCATATGAGTGGAGGAGAAGCATATTAGTTTCAATTTTGAAGAATAAAGAAGATATACAAAGTTGCACAAACCACAGAGGAATTAGGCTTATGAGTCATACAATGAAGCTATGGGAGTGAGTCATCGAACATAGATTAAGAAAAATGACAAGCGTTTCAAAAAACCAATTTGGTTTCATGCCTGGGAGGTCGACCACGGAGGCTATTTTCTTGATATGACAACTTATGAAGAAGTTCAAGGAGTGAAAGAAGGATATACACATGATTTTTATCGATTTGGAGAAAGCTTATGATAAAGTACCACGAAAGGTGATGTGGTGGGCTTTGGAAAAGAAGAGAGTCCCAAAAAAGTACATTACCCTTATCAAGGATATGTACGATGATGTTGTGACTAGTGTCAGAGCATGCGATGGTGTAAACGGTGACTTCCCTATTAACTTAGGATTACATCAAGGGTCAGCTTTGAGGCCCTAAATTATTTCCCTAGTGATGGATGAGGTTACGAAGAGTATACAAAGGGAGATTCCTTGGCGTATGCTATTTGTTGATGATGTTATGCTAATTGATGATAGTAGGATTAGGGTTGATAGGAAACTCGAGCTGTGAAGACAGACTTTAGAAGCTAAGGGATTTAGGCTTAGTAGATTAAAACAGAATATATGAAGTGCGAGTTCAGCGGTGTCAGGTCAGGGCACGAAGATGTTATTCTGGCCGGACAAATAGTTCCTAAAAAGATATCCTTTCAATATCTAGGATCAATGTTGCGGTGTAATGGTGAGATTGCTGAAGATGTTATTTTTCGAATTCGAGGGGGATATGTGAAGTGGCGATAAGCATCTGGCATTCTCTGTGACAAGAAAGTTCCACAAAAGCTTAAAGGAAAGTTCTATAGAATGGAAATTAGGCCTGCGATGTTGTACGGTGCAGAATGTGGGCCTACTAAAATCAACACGTTCAGAAGATAAGCGTAGCAGAGGTGCATATGTTGCGATGGAGTTGCGGTCATACAAGAAGAGACCGAATTTGAAATGATAATATGCGTGAAAAACTTGGAGTAGCACCAATTAAGGAGAAACTAATTCAACATTGCTTAAGATGGTTTGGACATCACCAACGAAGGCCGCCCGAGGCACCTATGTGCGTTTGAATCATAGGCCGTGTCGTTTGCTCAAAGAGAGGTAGAGGTCGGTCAAAGTTGACATAGGAGGAAGTTGTTAAAAGGGACTTGAAGGGTTGGAATATAGCCGAAGAGCTGGTAATGGATAGGAGCGCGTGGAAGTTAGCGATCAACGTACTAGAACCCTGAGCTATGAGTCTTATAAGTGTTGATTTTAGGATTAGGGAAAAAGAGCCCAAGACGTAATGTTTGATCTTTGATCAATGTTATTATTAGCACCAATATTACGATTTGTACTATTATCATCATTTTTTTATATATTTTATTGTATTAATTGTTATTATTATATTATTTTTACATACATATGTATTTCTATCTTTATTTTACTTAGTTACTATTATTATTAATTTATTATTTGACTTAATTTTATCATTGCTATTGTTATTGTATTGTTATTGTTATAACCTTTAAACTACTTTTATCATTTAATTTCGGATTCCATCTCTAGCCGACCCTAACTGTAAAGGTAAGGGATTTTCGACTCTCGAAGGTCGACATTAATACGTCCACTGTATCAACTGCCGAGCAATAGAATGCCCAAAAACCGAATCGTTAGGGTTAAAGAAGAGGTAGAAGATAGAAGAAGAAAGAAAGAAAGAAAAGCAACAGAACAATATCAGAATCTCACAATCGCAGCGGAACAACATATAATAGATAAATGAATAATCTTTAAATCAAAAGAACTATATCTGTTATTACATTACATCACATCACATTACATTATCAGAGTTTACAACAACAAACAGCGGAAAAGAAATACTATATACTAATTGATACGCCACGTCATCCAACCTTTTCTGATCTCCATAGAAACTCCTGAGTTCCAGAATATCCTGATAACCTGACTCTAGACTGCCCGTGTGGAAAATGATGGGCACCCAGAGTTTAGGAAGAGAACAATAAATTCCAGGTCAGTCATGTGACTGGTGTGAGAACTTAAAACAGTTTATCTTTAAAAACAAACAAAGAAATATTTTAAAATAGATCCGCAATGTTTTTGGAAAATGTAACTACCACTAGGCCTCCTGCCACACACACAATGCAAACGCAGAATTGGAGGAGATTTCTCCTTATGATAGTCAAACATGCTTGATACGCAAATTTCTTTTCAATATTATTATTATAAGTGTAAAGTGTAAGAAAACATTTCGAAAGTAGAATATAAATCTTAGCCAGCATAGGTACCATAATAGTATGCTTACTATAACTACCATATTAAATGGCAGGTTCTACAACTAAAACCATACAAGGCTCGTATTATTTCTTTGGATTTCCAACAAATGATTAGGCCAAGGAACTTCTCATTGCCACATGGAAACGCCTCTGGAAAGACGCCCCGAGAACCTAACCGGATCTCTGCCAACACAAGGTCGGGTTACCCCTAGCTGGGTAACAACTGACACGAATATGCCATCCCCAGGTCGTAAACGACCTAAATCCCGAGATACACCAACAACCACAAAATAATAAGTTTGCAGCAACAACATAGGTTAAGTATTAGGGATCCATACCATAATACCACCTCTATCCAGAAGGAACGACATACACTAAGGGGGCGCTATCCCCTAATAACCTTGCTGCATCTTTCCTGTTTTGACCATTTTCGGGGTGTGAGGTCCGACGAAGTCTTGTCCACAAAGCTATGCTTTATACAAAAGCCACACTTTGATCAACAAATGCTCAACAGCACTTCGTATGCCACATTACCAATTTGGGAATATATCACTAGTAACCATCAACTACATAACCTCTAAGCTCGTACGTCTCAGAGAAGGGTGTTAAGCTAAGAGAATAAATTCTCTGCCACCAACAGAAATGTATTTGATAGAAACCAGCTTTACATCTCAAATTGTAACGTCGGACACACATCCATACAAGTCCATTCTGGGTTCGAACGGAACCGAAGGCACTTCCAAAGAAGCCCTTGCAATCCGGATATTCACTAATCACGACCGTACTTTCCATCACAAAGGGTGATAAAATCTCTATATCGGAGATCAGCCGATGCAGAGACATTCGACGGTAATCCTTCCATTTTCGAAAATATCCAGTCTTCAACACCGGTCTTCAAATGCTATCCATTACAACATATCATTATTCGGAATGAGATTTATGACACAAAGGCCCTCTCTCGGATAAACCGAATAACGAGCGCTTATTTTCAAAAATAAGCGTAGCATTCAAATTCAAGCAAATCACAACAAATACCCATTTAAAGGTAAATATTGATAGTTGGTTCTTTAACTATCAAGGCCAACAATCAAATATCCAGCACCATAACAATCACTAGGCCCTTTTTATTAATCTTCCATAAATTAAATAACTTGCCAGATATTCACTTCAACCTATCTTTAGAAAGATATGTTCTCTAAACCATTTCAATTTCATATTGGAAAAGCAATCCCAAATACTTATTCATTTTCAATTTATCTTTAAAAGATAAAAACCCAAAATATTTCACTTCATATTGGAAAACATTTCCATACTTATTTAACAATAAGTAATTCATAAATCTATTTATTTTCAATACTTAGAAAAGATCCAATATACTTAAAACACGATTAAGTACATATCTTATTCTTTTAAGGAAAACGTTCTCTTAAACACATTCATTTGAGTCAAAACGAATGTTGCGTAAAACATCGTTACGACAACCCAAAATCACTAGTATAGGGATTCGACATTTTGATAGATATATAAATCCCAATACTATACAAAAGATTTCCTTTCGAAATTCATTTACTATAACAACAGTGTTATAGTCCATCATTTCCTTATACTTTCTCGAAAACGTCTATTTCAACAATGAATGTTGAAATCTATGGTGTCGATCTTTAACACATTTTAAAACAACTTCAAATCGTTTTAATTCCATTTAAAAGATCACTTCCTAAAACATTTCTTTAATATATTATTCACTGTCCAAAATCGTGAATATACTTCGTTAACCAATTTCAACGTTTCTACACATTTTATTTTTAAAGGATTATCCACTGTCCAAAATCGTGGATAATCTCCTTTAATAATCTAAAATAATTGACTTATAAAAATAAGTCGATTTTGGATTTATAAAACAACGTTTATAAATTCACATCTATATAATTTTATAAAAACTTAAACTTATAAAATCCCTTAATTTACAAACTCTATTTAAATCTCATTTAAATGCCAAAATATGATTTTCAAGTTAATTACTTATAAATCTTTTATTTTACAAAATCTATTCATTTTATAACTTCACAATTTATAAATCTATAAATTTCATTCACTTATGAAATCCATTTATATTTCATTTTAACAATTATAATAACTCATTTTATAATTCCAATATTTTAATTTATAAATATCAATTTTATAAATCTTTTATATAAACTGTTTCTAAAAATTCAAAAATCCCCATTTAAATTATTTTACAAATAAATTAACTACTTATTTCAAAAATCACATTTCGGTTATATTTCAAAAAAAACAAAATTTTTATAACATAAAAATTATAACGTTTATTTATTTAAAATGGACCAATTCCAAAATTCAATAAAACGTATACTTTCAAAAATCACTTTAAAATCCTTTTAATTGAAAATCGTTACTTTAACACTTTTAATTTTCCAAAATAGGCCCAATGCTGCAACAACACTAAATATAACAGTCACGGCATCCAAAACATCATATATCATATGATAACAGAATATATCACAATATCCGTAAATAAATCAATACGGGTGAGGAATCCAGTTGGATCCCTCCAACTTGTTTTCCTGCATCCAAAGATGCTAGCACAATACCAATTCCGTTTCAAGACGAAATATCGCGGTGCATGGGTTCATATAAAATATTATCCGCTATTATGCGGCACAATAAGGTCACATCCACTATATAATGCGGGAAATCAACTCCAAGTACATATATAATACCAATTCCACTTCAAGGTGAAATATCACGGTATATGTGTTTAATAAATAACCTCCGCTTAATATACGGCGTATATGGTCTATTTCAATACAATAGATAATAATTTATCATCCAAACATACAATAAACACAATCAAACAATTTTAAATCTAACTATTTAAAATTTAAATCGAAACAAATTCGATTGAGTGAGAAGTTCTCACCTTGCTTCTAATAATAGTCGTAGTGTTTTATTTTGAATAAAAATTAAACGCGCGTTTAATTTTACCTAAAATTTTCACTAGCTCCAATCAACTCCAATCCAGCTCCATCGCGTAATGCTCGTCAATACGAAGCCAACGTAATTCGTTTCGCGCGAAACAGACCTCGTATGAAAGAGTTATAGCATTTTAAAGTTTACACGAATTTAAATATAATTAATTTACAATTTCTTTAATATATTCCAAACCCTTATTAAATCTGGCTGTAGATTTCAAGTGCATAGATCGTGGTCGCAGGTTCCTTCTTCTCCCTCCAACGCCCTTCGTACGTGAATAGGAACCCACCGCCGCATCTTTAAATCGAATTATCGCGCCATATACATGCGACTTGAAGACGATCGAACAACGGCCATTCGAAGCCCACGACGTGAGCTACCCACGCCAAAAGAGTTGATGAACTCGGATGCACCTTTATCTCGAAAATCATTCTTAAACGACGAATGGACGAAAGCCACTACCTCCCTCCACGTCGCGCCATTCCCAATCTCGACCGTTAGATATGTCGATCTCGTCGTTGTCTACAAGTTTGTAGTTGGGAGTTTCTCGAATTGAAGTGTGGATTTGAAGAAATCAGAGGAAGAAGATGATGCAATTTTGGCCATTAAAATTATAACTGGCGGCTAGGTTAAGGAATTAGGATTTTGAGCAAAATGAAATAATAGAGGGCCTTTTATAGAAAATTCCCAAACACTATTCACCCGAATTTTTTCGGAACTCCAAACGAAGCGTTCCGCCTGACGTTTATAATGTTTTACCCCTATTCCGAATGCAATGGAATATATATAGGGAGCCAATTCGATCATATTTGGAAGATAAGTTTTTGAATCGACTATTTAAATTCAAAATTCACTCGAATCGATTTCTACGCGTTTTAGCTTGCCCCGGACAAACCGTAAATCCGATTGACACGAAATTTGAAACCATACAATAATAAAACATTATGGATCCGATGAAAACGGTTTCATCGAAATCCGAGACTGTTTGAAATATGGCTATTTTAACTCGTCAATTAAATATTAAAATATTCAATTTCCACAAATTAACTTTTAATACAATTTTAAAAGTTCTATAATATCATTCTAACTCCAACATGATTTAATTCAACTTTACAAATCAATTTTAATCACATTAAACCCAATTTCCAATTATTTCTGGAATTTCAAATATTAAATTATCAATTTAATTATCCAATTAAATCTCTGTATTCAAAATTTAATTCACTTAGCTTATAAAATTCATTCGTGAATATTTAAAATTAATTAAATAAACAAATTTCAAATGACAGAAGTTCTGGGTCGTTACACTAACTTGTTTGGGAATAATGGTTCTGTTTTTGTAATAGAAGAAACTTTACACGTATCTTTTGATGAAACTTTTAGAAATTGCTAGGACGATGAAGAAGAAATTATAATTAATAATTCACCAATATTAGACAATCTTCCTTAAGAAATCATGATTAATAATTCACTAATACTAGATAATTGTTGTAACAACCCGCATATTTAACGATTTTATATTTAAATGTTTAATTTAAATATAGCGTCGTCAGTCGGATTTTGGTCCAAAATGTTACTTTCTGCAAATGGCCGAATTGGAACTCGAAACTACCTCCATTGGTTCCAAAATGGCGTTTGCAATCTTTTTGAGTATAATCTTTGATATGTTTGGAGTAAGTGAAATTTTGACCTTTTCTATTGGGCTTTGGGCTTGGGTTTCACCCAAACTGTTCTATTAACCTCAACTCAGCCCTTCTCTCCTTCCATTCACTTATTCATTTCATTAAACTTAAGCTAAAAACTGATGATGGGGGAAGAGAAAGGAAATTAGAAACTCCTAGCCCTAAATCCACTTGCAAATCCAAAATTCTTGCTCCAAAATCATAGAGAAGCTATTGGTAAGTTCATCTCCATCTTCTCCATCTCTTCTCCTCTTCAATTTCAGTAATTTCCTAACCCTAACTTAGGAAATACTTGCTTTGATTCTAGATTGAAGCTTGTAGTGTTGAAGTGGAGTGTAGTTGGTTGATTCCTTGCATTTGTGCTTCTTCATCTTCTTTGTTTTGTGTAAAAAGGTGAGTTTTGAACACACATCTATTTCTCTTGATTTCATGGGTGTTGGGTATGAATTCCTAATAAGTATGCATGTGCCATTGCTTTGGATTTAGAAAGAAATTGCATTTCATTGAAATAGGGGAAGAAGTGCTGGAAAAGAGCATTCGGCCGACCGAGTGCAGGCTTCGGTCGACCGACCTGCTGCCCCGAGCCTTGTTATGCTCCCTGCATCTGGCCGGCCGACCGAGCCCTGTAGTCCGGTCGACCGACCTGCTCTATTTGCCCTGTTCTACCTGTTTTTGTATATTTTGATTTGTTTTCCGGATTTTATCGATTCAAGTTGCTTTTTAGTGGTTGTTATTGCATATTTGGCTTTGATAACTTACTCTTGACTTCATCCACGGGTTTTTATAAAATAATCTCTCGAATCGCATTTAAAAGCTCGTTTCTCCTATTTATAAATTCTATTTAAAACACACACTTTCGCACGTCGAGCGAAGTGGAAGGGTGATTAAATGGTTGGGCAAAACATGGACCATGAATCTGTGCGTTTATCCTTTCGATTAATCCCCGACCTATTCAATTGATTGTTTTGACCTTCGGGTTTAGTTTACCGATGATATGAGGTAAATTTGTAATGCTTTGAGTGTGAAAGTGGCTGACGAATAGTAAACCGTTTAGTGCGAATGAGTGGTTATGGGACATACGTTAACACTTTTCGGATTCCTTTTCGAGAGTTGTGACACATTCCGCCAGTTAGTGGTGTCCAGTACTGGGTCTCTGACCTTCACCACTACGGTTTGTTGCCTTTAGTATCGCTCCGATGTTGGCCTTATGTGCCGCATGAGTGATATTGGGTTTGTTGCCTTCGGGTATGTTGCCTTCGGGTGTGTGCCTTCGGGTTTGTTGCCCTATATAGTTTCGCTCTGATGTTGGCCTTATGTGCCGCATGGGTGAAACTTGGGTTTGGAGCTTTCGGGCTCATGGATCCTTGTTTGTACAGTATGGAGCTCGAGCAATTTTCTGATATTTCATTGATATTATATTCCCTTGGTATCGCCCTTCGGTGTTGGTCATTATGAGCCGCATGATGCGTAGCGTTTACCTTGCGGAACTTGTATACCTTATCGGTATTTGTTATTTGCCTTTTGGCTTGTTTTGGGATATTTGTATCCTTTGTTTCTATATGTTGCCGATGATATGAGGCTTGTTCTATATGATTCATCTCTTGTTGATGATTGTGTTATCTCCTCTAGAGATATTTGTTATACTGTATGACCTTGCAGGTTTATTATTGTTCAGTTTATCTAACTGATTTGTTATCTAGACTGACCCATGTATTTTATACTCGGGTCAGACCGAGATGTTTCAGGTTAGGTGCTTTTGGGACTTAGCCTATTTTGCTTCCGCATGGAATATTCGCTAGCTTCATTTTGCTATAGCGTCTTTTGTGGTCCTTATCTGTTGTAACTCTGATATTTATACTTTTTCGTCTCGTCTGTATATTGTGGTCTCCTGTACTACTTGACATGTATTATTTGTATACACTGTTGTGTATTTGTTTATGTGTATATTATGATCGACTGTTCTGTGATGTGAATTACATTTGAGTTGTTATATTTTCTTCTGATAGATCCTATAGCCATTGTAGTTTTGCTTTAAATATTTATTGAATAGGTCGAATTTTAATGTGATTCTACTTTTCGACGTATTTAGTGAATAGTTAAGGTAAGATTACACATGGTCGCTTCCATTATACTCTATTGTCCGCGTTAGCTGACAATATTATCTATGTAATACTCTTTGTTAACGAGGCTCTCGGAGTGGGGCGTCACAGCGTGGTATCAGAGCTGAGTTTAGAACAAAATATGATAAACACAGAATAGATGCACATATTATGGTACATCAAAGTGTACAAGTGATACAAATCTTTGAATCATCGTGTCTCTTTATCCCATCAAGGCTAGATAGTATTTGGGAATACGTCTAGGATTATTCCGTAGTATCCCATATTGAAATATCTACCTTGTGAATAATCTTTTCCTTATCTTGACTTTCAGCTTATGTCTGGAAGAGGCAGAGGTCGACGTTCGGATGCTGGGCAATCTAGTGGCTCACATCCGGATGGCGTTTATATGTCTGTCGATCAGTTTATGGGGTTGTTTAGGAGCACTCAGCCTCCCGTTCCTCCTCGAGTGTCTCCACCTCGCAAGTCTGTTTTTGCACGTCAGTGCAGTGATTTTTCTCATCTTAGAGGAAAACCGTTTAAGGGCTCCGAGTCTGTTCTTGAAGTCCAAGCTTGGTTTCGCACGTGCGAGCGTATCTTCTCTCACATGGATCTTTCCGACCATGATAGAGTTCTTGTGACTTCTAGCTTATTACAAGAGCGTGCTCTTGGCTGGTATGAGCTACTTATAGCCGAGATTGATGAGTCTACTCTTTCTTGGACTCAGTTTCGGGGACGATTTGAACTCAAGTTCGTTCCTGAATCTGAAAAAGTTTTATTGACCCGTCGCTTCCTTGAGTTGAAGCAAGGGAAATCTTCTGTTTCTGTGTATGTTTCATCTTTTGAGGCCTTATCTAATTATGGTCTTGAATTCATTAGCACTTCTTACAAGAAGAATTTGAAGTTTGTCTCTGGTCTTAAGAAATATCTTAAGAAGTCCTTGTTGCTCCAGCTTAAGCTTTCTTTCAAGGAATTGGTTGATTCGGCACTTCATCTCGAAGCTGTCGAGAAGGAGTGTGATAGTGGTGAGGACGTTGAGGTTTCCAAGAACCCCAACAAGAGGTCGTTTCCAATTCAGAAGAGGCCTTTTCCTTCTAAGAAGAAGAAGACTGGTGGTCCTAGCTCTCAGCCTCAGTCTTCCGGAACACCTTTCGTTCGAAAGTGTTTCAATTGTGGTTCTCCGGATCATATTATTCGAGCTTGTTCCAAGCTCTCTTATGCCGTTATTGCAAGAAGGAAGGTCATCATGTTTCAGCTTGTCCTACTGCTCCTGCTAATGCAAAATCTGGCAAGCTCAATGTGGCTAATGCTTCTGGAGGTTCATCTCAATCCAAAGGTATGTCTCCATCTATTTTGGAGGTTTCAATTCTATTTCATGATCATAGTATACGAGTTCTTTTCGATACGGGTGCTTCACATTCTTTCGTATCGAAGAAGCTTGTAGATGATTTATCTTTGGATGTTTCTTGTATGGTTACTTCTTTAAGGATTGCGAATCCTATTGGGGGATCCGCGACCCTTAGTTTGCTTTGTGATGATGTTGAGATTGTTGTATGTGGCTTTTCTTTCCGTGCGAATCTGCACGTTATTTCTTGTCTGGGATTTGATATGATTTTGGGTATGGACTGGCTAGTGAGATATGATGCCAGGATTATTTGTTCCGAGAGAATTTTATATCTTTGTCATCCTGATTCGCCTTCTCAGTTATCTCTTATTCTTCGGGATGTGGATAATTCCGAGATGGCTTTGTATTCTCTTGATTCGCGAGATGGTGATGATATATCTCGTATTCCTATTGCTTGTGACTTTTCAGATGTTTTTGAGCCTGTATCGGGTTTGCCACCCAAACGGGCAATTGAGTTCCGCATTGATCTCATTCCAGGCGCGCAGCCAGTTAGTCGTCCTCCCACGAGGATGTCTACAAAGGAAAATGAGGAACTCAAGAAGCAGCTTTTAGAGCTTGAATCCAAGCAATTGATTCAATCTAGTTTTTCTCCGTGGGGATCCGCGGTCGTCTTTGTGAAGAAGTCTGATGGAACTCTTAGGCTTTGCATTGACTATCGCAAGCTTAACGAGTTGACCATTAGAAATAGGTATCCATTGCCTAGGATCGATGATATGTTCGATCTATTGAGTGGTGCTAAGGTCTTTTCTCAGCTTGACCTTGCCACAGGTTTTCATCAGTTACGAGTCGCGGAGGATAGCATACCTCTTACGCTTTCCGCACTCGGTATGGTTCTTTTGAGTGGCTCGTTATGCCGTTCGGTTTGACGAACGCTCCTGCTTTCTTTGTCGATCTCATGAATCGGGTATTCCGGGAATATCTCGATAAGTTCGTGCTTGTCTTCATTGATGATATCCTTATTTATTCTAAGTCTGAAGCTGAGCATGCTAATCACTTGAGAATTGTCTTGAGTACCCTCCGTCGTCATCAGCTTAGAGCCAAATTCTCCAAATGCCACTTTTGAGAGAATAAGGTTAAGTTCTTAGGCCATGTTGTATCTTCCGATGACATTTCTGTCGATCCCTCAAAGATCGAAGCCATTCAGAATTGGAAGAGGCCTGAGAATGTTCATGAGATTCGTAGTTTCCTTGGATTGGTGGGTTATTACCGTCGGTTCATTAAGGACTTTTCCCGTGTGGTGTTTCCTCTCACAAGCCTTACCCGGAAAGGCATTCGTTTTATTTGGTCCGACAAGTGTGAAGCTTCCTTTCTGTCATTGAAGGAACTTCTCACTAATGCTCCTATCCTTGTGGTTCCCGAAGGGAATCATGACCTTGTTGTCTACACCGATGCTTGTGGTAGTGGTCTCGGTGCTGTTCTTATGCAGAAGGATCGGGTAGTTGCTTATGCTTCTAGGCAACTGCGTCCGAATGAAGTTCGCTATGCCACTCATGATCTTGAGTTAGCCGCCATTGTCTTTGCCTTGAAGATTTGGCGACATTATTTATTGGGCGAGCGCTTCATTCTTTATACCGATCATAAATCTTTGAAGTATTTGTTCACTCAGAAGGAACTCAATATGAGACAACAGCGTTGGCTCGAGTTTCTTACTTCTTATGACTTTGATATCTAGTATACCCCTGGTAAGGGTAATCGTGTTGCAGATGCGCTTAGTCGCAAACATTCGGCTGTTATTTCTACGATGTTTGCCGAATGGGATATTCTTGAAACTCTATCTTTTTGTGAAATTCGTGATCGAGGTTCATCGTCTGATTCTCCTATTCTATTATTTAGTTTGGGAGCTCGACCTGTTTTATTGGATCGTATTGCTGATGCCCAACGGCGTGATCCTAATTTGTTGCATCTTATTTAGCTTTGTGAGACTGAATCCCGTGATGAGGCGTTGCGGGATTTTAGCATTGATTCTCATGGGTGTCTTCGTAAGAAGAACTATCTTTTTGTGCCTTCTGATTTTGCACTTAGGCATGACATTCTTGATGATTGTCACCGTTCTAAGTATACCATTCATCCCGGTAGTAGCAAGATGTATGCCGATATGCGTCGTCTTTATTATTGGGAAGGCATGAAGCGCGATGTGGCGAGTTATGTGAGCAATTGCATAACTTGTCAGCGTTTTAAGGCCGAGCATCAGCGTCCTTCGGGTCTTCTTCAACCTCTTGAGATTCCATTGTGGAAGTGGGATCAAATTTCTATGGATTTCATTGACGGCCTACCTCGTTCGAGATCTGGCCATTCTAGCATTTGGGTTATTGTTGATCGCCTTTCTAAGTCTGCTCATTTTGTTCCTATTAAGTCTAATAGGACTGCTTCGCATTTGGTTAAGTTATATGTCAAGGAAATCGTGAGACTTCACGGTGTTCCTAGTTCTATTGTGAGTGATCGTGATCCTTTATTCACGAGTCATTTTTGGAAGAGTCTTCAGCAAGCTTTGGGAACAAGGCTTAATTTTTCTACAGCTTATCATCCGCAGTCTGACGGACAGACTGAACGGGTAAATCGTATCTTGGAAGATTTTCTCCGTATTTGTATCTTTGATTTCGGTGGTAGTTGGGAGGATCACCTACCTCTAGTAGAGTTCTCCTACAACAATAGTTTTCAGTCTAGTATCGGTATGGCTCCTTTCGAAGCCTTATACGGAAGGCCATGTCGATCACCTTCTTGTTGGTTGGAATCTGGGGAGAAGCTTTTTCTTGGCCCGGACTTTGTTCGTCATTCTTCTGAGAAGATTGATCTTATTCGATTGAGAATGAAAGAGGCACAGAGCCGCCAGAAATCCTACGCGGACAACCGTAGGAAGCCTCTCGAGTTCTCGATCGGCGATCTTGTTTTTATTCGTGTTTCTCCTTTGAAGGGGGTTATGCGTTTCAGTACGACTGGAAAATTGGCTCCTCGTTATATAGGACCATTTTCTATTACTGAACGTATTGGCCCTGTGGCTTATAGAGTTTCACTTCCAGCTCATTTATCAGGCATTCATGACGTGTTTCACGTCTCGCAACTTTGGAAGTGTCTTCGGGAGTCGGATTCTGTTATTACTTCTCCTGATTTACAAGAACTTGAGATCACACCGGACTTATCTATTGTACAGCAACCTATTCGCGTGCTTGACACGGAGGTGCGACACCTTCGGAACAAGGACGTGCCGCTCGTTAAAGTTCAATGGTCCGCTAATCCCAATGACTGTACTTGGGAAACCAGAGAATTTATTGAGCGATCTTATCCGGGTTTTCTTTCCTTGCTTTGAAATGGTGAGTATGTCTTTTTATCTCAAGCTTATTTTCTTTTCTTTTGATTGATTGTATGTAGTTGTTACAAATATCGTCTCTAGGAATTGCGGGGACGCAATTTTATAAGGAGGGGAGATCTGTAACAACCCGCATATTTAACGATTTTATATTTAATGTTTAATTTAAATATAGCGTCGTTAGTCGGATTTTGGTCCGAAATGTTACTTTCTGCAAATGGCCGAATTGGAACTCGAAACTACCTCCATTGGTTCCAAAATGGCGTTTGCGATCTTTTTGAGTATAATCTTTGATATGTTTGGAGTAAGTGAAATTTTGACCTTTTCTATTGGGCTTTGGGCTTGGGTTTCACCCAAACTGTTCTATTAACCTCAACTCAGCCCTTCTCTCCTTCCATTCACTTATTCATTTCATTAAACTTAAGCTAAAAACTGATAATGGGGGAAGAGAAAGGAAATTAGAAACTCCTAGCCCTAAATCCACTTGCAAATCCAAAATTCTTGCTCCAAAATCATAGAGAAGCTATTGGTAAGTTCATCTCCATCTTCTCCATCTCTTCTCCTCTTCAATTTCAGTAATTTCCTAACCCTAACTTAGGAAATACTTGCTTTGATTCTAGATTAAAGCTTGTAGTGTTGAAGTGGAGTGTAGTTGGTTGATTCCTTGCATTTGTGCTTCTTCATCTTCTTTGTTTTGTGTAAAAAGGTGAGTTTTGAACTCACATCTACTTCTCTTGATTTCATGGGTGTTGGGTATGAATTCCTAACAAGTATGCATGTGCCATTGCTTTGGATTTAGAAAGAAATTGCATTTCATTGAAATAGGGGAAGAAGTGCTGGAAAACAGCATTCGGCCGACCGAGTGCAGGCTTCGGTCGACCGACCTGCTACCCCGAGCCTTGTTATGCTCCCTGCATCTGGCCGGCCGACCGAGCCCTGTAGTCCGATCGACCGACCTGTTCTATTTGCCCTGTTCTGCCTGTTTTTGTATATTTTGATTTGTTTTCCGGATTTTATCGATTCAAGTTGCTTTTTAGTGGTTGTTATTGCATATTTGGATTTGATAACTTACTCTTGACTTCATCCACGGGTTTTTATAAAATAATCTCTTGAATCGCATTTAAAAGCTCGTTTCTCCTATTTATAAATTCTATTTAAAACACACACTTTCGCACGTCGAGCGAAGTGGAAGGGTGATTAAATTGTTGGGCAAAACACGGACCATGAATCTATGCGTTTGTCCTTTCGATTAATCCCCGACCTATTCAATTGATTATTTTGACCTTCGGGTTTAGTTTACCGATGATATGAGGTAAATTTGTAATGCTTTGAGTGTGAAAGTGGCTGACGAATAGTAAACCGTTTAGTGCGAACGAGTGGTTATGGGACATACGTTAACACTTTTCGGATTCCTTTTCGAGAGTTGTGACACATTCCGCCAGTTAGTGGTGTCCAGTACTGGGTCTCTGACCTTCACCACTACGGTTTGTTGCCTTTAGTATCGCTCCGATGTTGGCCTTATATGCCGCATGAGCGATATTGGGTTTGTTGCCTTCGGGTATGTTGCCTTCGGGTGTGTGCCTTCGGGTTTGTTGCCCTACATAGTTTCGCTCTGATGTTGGCCTTATGTGCCGCATGGGTGATACTTGGGTTTGGAGCTTTCGGGCTCATGGATCCTTGTTTGTACAGTACCGAGCTCGAGCAATTTTCTGATATTTCATTGATATTATATTCCCTTGGTATCGCCCTTCGGTGTTGGTCATTATGAGCCGCATGATGCGTAGCGTTTACCTTGCGGAACTTGTATACCTTATCGGTATTTGTTATTTGCCTTTTGGCTTGTTTTGGGATATTTGTATCCTTTGTTTCTATATGTTGCCGATGATATGAGGCTTGTTCTATATGATTCATCTCTTGTTGATGATTGTGTTATCTCCTCTAGAGATATTTGTTATACTGTATGACCTTGCAGGTTTATTATTGTTCAGTTTATCTAACTGATTTGTTATCTAGACTGACTCGTGTGTTTTATACTCGGGTCAGACCGAGATGTTTTAGGTTAGGTGCTTTTGGGACTTAGCCTATTTTGCTTCCGCATAGACTATTCGCTAGCTTCATTTTGCTATAGCGTCTTTTGTGGTCCTTATCTGTTGTAACTCTAATATTTATACTTTTTCGTCTCGTCTGTATATTGTGGTCTCCTGTACTACTTGACATGTATTATTTGTATACTCTGTTGTGTATTTGTTTATGTGTATATTATGATCGACTGTTCTGTGATGTGAATTACATTTGAGTTGTTATATTTTCTTCTGATAGATCCTATAGCCATTGTAGTTTTGCTTTAAATATTTATTGAATAGGTCGAATTTTAATGTGATTCTACTTTTCGACGTATTTAGTGAATAGTTAAGGTAAGATTACACATGGTCGCTTCCATTATACTCTATTGTCCGCGTTAGCCGACAGTATTATCTATGTAATACTCTTTGTTAACGAGGCTCTCGGAGTGGGGCGTCACAATTGTCCTTAAGAAACTGAAAAGATCTTAAATCTCCTCATGTTTATTAAAAGATCATATAGGAAATATAATTGGTGAAGTAAATACTAATTTTAAAACTAGAGGTCAATTAAATTAAATGGGTCATGTAGCTTTTATATCAAATATTGAACCAAAAAATTATAAATAAGCATCTAATAATGATTTTTGGATTCGTTCAGTGCAAAAAGAAATAAATAAATTCAAACACAATGATTTTTTAAAATTAGTTCCAAGACCAAATAATCAAACTATTATTGGAACAAAATGGGTTTTACAAAAATAAAGTTGATGGAACAGGGATATAACTATAGAAATAAACCTAGGTTTGTTGCATAGGGATATATTCAAGAAGAAGGCATAGATTGTGAAGAAGCATTTGCTCATGTAGCTGGAATAGAAGTAATACGTATTCTTTTAGATTTCTCTTGTCACCATAACTTTAAATTACACTATATGGTCGTTAAAAGCATGTTTTTAAATGACTTTATAAAAGAGAATGTATTTGCAGACCAACCTCCTTTATTTATACATGAAATTTTCCGATCATGTCTATAAGCTAAAGAAAACTCTTCATAGTTCAAAACAAGAATCCCGACCTTGATAGAATGATTTAAAAGCTATCTTATAACTTAAGTTTTGAAATAGAAAAGGTAGATCAAATGTTTTTTATTAAATAAATAAATAAATTTTAATTATACAAGTATATGCGGATGATATTATATTCGGTTCTACAAATGAAAAACAATGTAATGAATTTTCAAATATTATGAAAAGTAAATTTGAGATATCTAATATGGGAGAACTTTCATATTTTCTTGGTTTTCAAATCAAAAAATGGCATTTTCATTAATCAAGAAAAATATTGTAATAAATTACTTAAACGATTTGGTATGGAAAACACTTCTAGTAAATCGACACCAATGAGTACTACGGTATGTCTAGATAAATATGAAAATGTTACGAATATGGATCAAAAATTATTAGCAAATTTCTTCATGAACCAAAATATGCAAGACAAGTTAAGGTTGGTTTGGATAAGGATTTTAAGTGGCCTTATACAAATATGGAAGTATATGCAAGTTCAAGCTTGATTCCAAGTCCAAATATTGGTCATATACACATCTGTTGTCCAAGTCCAAGTACAAATAGAGTCATATCCACATCAAATATTTTCATTCAATAGGGTTATGCTCTGCAAAGTTAATTGTTCAAATCCTTATTTGCAAAAGTCATAAGAAAACAATTAGCATAAAAATCCCTAATTCAATTAGGGTTTACAACTTTAAAATTTAAGAAATAGGAAAGAATTGATTGCCCCCTCCATGTTGTTGATGGGGGTTATTTATAGGGGTGCAACCATGCCGGATGGTTGACGTGTGTTAGGGTTCGATATCTAAGGGCTTCGATAGCATTTCCTTGATGAAACTGGGGCATCTTTTGAGATTTGGCATCCTCTTAGAATTATGAAAGTCGACATCCTCTTATCCATGATGAAACTCGACATCACTTGCATTCATAAGTTTGGCAATGCAATCCTTCTTTAATAGCTACTCGATAGCCTTCATGGTAGTGGATACGTGATAGTGGTTGTTGTTGTAGTAACTCGATGGTAATTGATGTATTATAGACAAATTTCTTCTAGAAGCTCGATATCCTCTTTATGTGACTAGACGCGGCACCCTTCCTTTATCACATATTCTACAATGCTCCTTGCTATAGAAGCTCAATATCTTTCCTTGGCCTTTACTGAACATGCTATCTTTGATCTTAGTAGCATTCATATTATAGAAAATCGACATCTACAAGTGCTTATTGATTCGGCACCCTCACCAACTTATTGGCTTGACACCTTGATTCACTATTGAGGTTTGACATCTCCTTTTGATTGTTATATGCTCGGCATTCCTTATGGTTGTTGAGGCTTGACACCTCCTCTTTTCTTTATTCAAGCTCGATAACCCTCATATTTACTAAACGCTTAGAGCTCAACATCCTTAGAGGTTCGAAACCTTTTTATATTTATTAATACTCGAAGACTTAAGACCCTTCTTCCTATGGAGGTTCGACATCTTCTTGAAGTTTGCCATCCTTTATTACATGTTGAGTGCTTGAGGACTTCGCTTTCTTCTGGTTCGACACCCCTTTGTTGTTGTTATACTCGACACGTCCTCTTGTAGAAGCTCGGTGTGTGTGTGTGTGTGTGTGTGTGTGTGTGTGTGTGTGTGTGTGTGTATAGTAACATTTACCCCCCTTCTGTAAAAGAAGCAAATTATACCTTGGTGTAATTTAACTTTTCAAGTTGTCGACTATTGATATTCCATTTCAATGTCATTCATTCATTTGAATAGGAATCAACGTTCCCTGTTGCTTCTCTTTTCTCCTATAAGTATCCATCTTCCTTTCCTTTAGAAGCTATACCTGTAGCTAAAACTTAAAATGGTAATTATAATTCTCCTCTTTTCAATCTTTAAATTTCTAGTAAAGGCTTTTGATTCCTACAACATCCAAACTTGATTTAGGGTACGATACGTCTTTTCAACCAATTTGAGTATGAAAGAGGGGGTTTTCGGTTTTGAAATTAGGGTTGTAATTATCAAGTTTCTATGAATATTTGGGTTTTAATTAGGGACTGGATCCAAACATACTCATGATTTAGTGAATTTGGTGTTTGGACTTAAAAAAGAGGAATTGTCTATACCACTCAAACAATAAGTGAAGAAGATTGAATATAATAACAAACTGAGTAATGCGGAAACGACTAGTACATTTGTCCCTCCCGTGAGATCTGGAAAGATAAAACAAGGTTTTTAACTAAGGTTAGGAATGGAGCAAGCAGTGCCCTGAACTTACCTAGCCTATATTTTCTCTTCTTAGGCGAGGGGTGGAACATATCGAAAGGAAAGCCCGAATGCTCTAAACGATCATAATTAAGTTTTTCTAAGGTAAAAGAAAAGAAATAAATTATTTGAATTTATTATAAATGGTCTGTATATAAAATTTATAAAATTGATATTTTATAAATTAAAGTAATGGAACTATAAAAGTGTTTTATGGAATTATAAAAGTGTTTTATAAATATTAGAAGTGGGATTGTAATCAAACTTATATATGGGTTTACAACTGAAATTTAGAAAAGAATGCACAATGGATTTTATAAATAATCAGATTTGAAAGCAATGAATTTGTAAATAAGAGTTTTATAAGTAATTAAATTATAATTGAATTTTGACTTATAAGTAAGTTATAAATGGAATTTGTTAGTAAATAAATTTTGTATATTGAAGTTTATAAAATATAAATGGAACTTATAAATACCGTTTTGTAAATCTAGAATCAATTTAATTTGATAAGTTAAATGTGAAAGTTTATTAAAGGAATTATATTAGCGATTTTGGACAGTGAATAATCCTTTAAAATTAAATAGATGTTTTGGAAAGTGATATTATAAAAGGGAATATTTTCCCTAAGTTAAAAGTTAAGAAAGAAAATCTTTGAATGAGATTTAATGAATGATTTGGAAAGGTTTTCCTCAGTAAAAGAGAAAATGATTTAGAATTATTTCAATATTTAAGAAAGGTTTAAATAAACTAAATGATTTGATAAATGAGGCTTAATGATTCCTTATACTCTTGAAAAGAAAATGGAATAAATCGAAAAGAATATATCTAACAAAGATATTTTATAAAAATGAAGTAATTGATTGATGTTTGATATCCACATATGAACTTAACATCTTTTAAATCGATAATTTGTTTCGAAGGAACCGGGGTGGGATTTGGATAATTCCTATCCGAAAACCACTTCGAACCAATGTATACATTCGAATGTGAAGACATGTTGAAGACAATGATTATTTAAGACCATGGATCTTCATAGCATGAGGACTGCTTGTTGATTTGCTCGGGGTCGCACGCATTATAGAGTTATATATTGCAGTGGTCTCCTCATTGTGTAAATTTTTCGGATTGCAAGGACTACTCACTACTAGTGGTAGTAGGAGAGTTCCTTCAGTTTGTCCTGTTCCTGGACAATTTGTATGGACGTTTGTCTGACATTGCATTTCTAAAGATTATGTACATTGGTTTTTACAAACGTACATCAGTGGTGGCGGAGAAGGCAACTTCTCTTAGCTTAACACCCTCCTTGAGACGTACGAGCTCAAGGATTGTATTTTTGTGGAAGGCAATTAGTAGTCAACGGAAATGTCAATGTGGAATTCAAAGATGTGATATGTGCTTTGTGAAAAGGTAATCGTAGCCTCAAACCTCATCAAATCGGAAATGACCGAAACATGATTAGATGCGGCAAGGCTAAGTGGGTCATTCCCCATTAGGGTATGATTATCCCCTTCTAGATATATTTCTTCCCGCTATAATGTTCGGGATGTAAATTAATGTGGTGTATGGAAACGAGTGCTCGGTTAAAGGTCGGTAACGACCAAGGGATGATATATTCGATACTATCTAGTTACAGAGATAGGTCGGTCTTGTGTTGGTAGAGGATCTTTTGTGATGGTCCTCGGGACATCCATCTAGAGGTGTACCCATCAGAAGGTAGATCCTTAACTTGGTCATTTGTATGGAAATCCATTCTCCAATAAGAACATGCGGTTTTGTTTGTATTGGCATAATGAATAGCCTCGAAATGCTATATGGGTAACCATTTCAGATAAGATTAATAAATTTATTTGAAAAAATTTCAAAGCGATGTCATTAGAAATAATATCAAATTTTTTGATATAAAAGTGTTTTAGTTATCATAAGGTAAAAACCCATCTGTGTTTATGTGTGGGCTGGTCTTATGAGATACCTTTTATTTCAAAGGATTTTATCCAAAGGCTGATATATGACACTGTCATTTATTATTAAGTTTTCTTACGCTGGTTTATCAAGCCCGATCCGGGTATTTTCAATATTCGGGTCAGATCCGAGTAGTTTCAGGTTAATTCGAAGACGGTTGGAGTTTCCAGAGGACAGTTGGAGATATTCATCGACGTATGGACATATTCTATTATTTGCTGTACTTGGTATATTTTGGTTGATGTTTGTCAGCAATTGTAAGGACAGATGTTTATAATTGTCCAGGCTAAATTTAGGTTAGACTCTGGTATATGTATTTAAAAGTTTTCCGCTGTAAAGATATTTGTTCAATATTATATGTTATTCCATTCGAGTGGGATTCTATTCTGACTGTTTTTCTTTATTTCCCTTCATGTTCCGTATTTTCGTGCAATTTGAGTTGGACATGTGTGGTTTATTGTCGATTCAAAGGGTACAGGAAAACGAGCCTGGACACATTTCCTCGGTTTCCTTTTAGAGAAGCTCTTCCTCTTCAAAATCATTACCGAACATTATAACACATTTGAGAAAAGGTGAAGTATCCATTTTAGTATATAATTATCTAATGTGTGAGAAAGGATGAAGTTAATAATGTGATACTTGAGTTGAATGTTGGATTCCTTAGAAGTGAATTGGATTTTTCTTTACAAAATTTTATGGCATGGGTAAGCAATTATTATGGGTGCTATCAACTCAAATTTAACACACGGTATAGGTGTACTATATTGATGTGGCTTGGCATTATCGAATTTGCTTTAGTATAGTTTATGGCATGGGTAGACAATTATTTCAGAGTGTCGTCAATTCAACTTTAACACATGACATGTGTATGCTACACCTCTTTAATATGGCATTGTGGAATCATCTTTAGTAAAAGTCTGTGGTATGGGTGTACATTCCAGACGAAATGGAATACGTCACATGGCCTAATTCCAACATTTGTCAAAATTATATTTTTCCCTTTTACGTAAAATTAAAATTTTGCCCTTATTAGTATTTTAATTTATTATTTAAGTTTTATAGAGTGCAACATAAATGCTTAAAGGTTTTTCTTCTCCATTTGGTAAAGTTAACGGTGTTAATCTTGTGTTTGTTGAGGATGTAGGGGTTTTTTAGTAGATATATACCATTTACTCTAACTTTAGAGATATAGTATGAGTGTTTTTGAGTCGATCTTATTATATTATTTCTACACTGATTTGGATCTCTAACATTTGAACAATTTAAATGTTCTTCATTATTTGTACTACAATTTTTTATTTCTTAAAGATATTAATAGATATAAATTTATATCATAGCAAAATAGGATTCAGTAGTGGTTGATATTTCACCCAATGTTGTTGAATAATTAGCGCTTAATAATTTACAAATATGTATATATCATATAACAAATAGGATTTTGTGTTTGATTCTATTTTTTAGGATTATACATGTCTGAGACATTTATTTCCACTACAATTTTCTAGTTTTTACTACTTTTTTATTCGAGCTTTAAAGCTTATTTTATTAGGTAAGTTCTGCTTGAAAAGGTTAAAATCAGGGTAGTGCTAAGAGCGCCGAGGGTTTGTTTATGGCACCGTGGTTGGCGACTAACGTCGGTCGCGGTACCCTAGGATAGGATGGGGTTAAACTGCTGCATTTTGCTTGGTCGACGGTTTTACATTCAACTACCAACCGTAGTGTCCATAGCCTTGGCACCCATAGAGCATTCCCAACCGAGTCTCAGTTGGGACATGACCCACCCCAATGCAGGGTTGGTTGCTCTTTTGTTGGTTGCCTTGGCAACCTTGAAGGTCTAGTGTATACTTAGATCGGCTTTTGTAAAGCCGGCTATACTTGGTCGGATTTATAAAAGCTGGCTACACCCTTGACCCAGCAACGGTTAAAAAAATGACAGTTGCATAAATCCAGCTTTAATAAAGCTGACTATATGAAAATGGTCATTTTTTTACCGTTGCCATTATCAATTCCCCTCTTCTATATATTTTTACAATTTTACAATTTTAATTACACCAATTTCTTCAAATTTTCTTACTCTCTTCTAATAATTCTCTGCTTACAATTCTGATAATGTCAAAAAATTAAAAAGGAAAATCCTAACAATTTTCATATTCCCGTTTTCTATCATAACACAGACATGATAATTAAAATCCCTCTTAATACAATCAAAACACGTTCCATTCTCAACGTAGTTAAACTCAACATCGTTCTCAAAATTCTCGACAATAAAATCAGAATCCAAAATTTGATTTTTCACAACAAATTCCAAATTCGTATCATTTTCAACAAAATCAAAATTCATATCCTTCCAATTAAAATTTGAATCATTACCAAAATTCCAAAAATTAAAATTATTCATAAAATGCCTCATTCTAACAAAATTATAATTATAACTCAAACTATGTGTCTTCCAACAACCAACAACGTTCAACGGTGCCTTACCAATATCAAAATTTGACAAGAAACCCAATAATCAATTCAGGGTTACAGCTGTGGAACCAAAATCACAGTTTAAGGGTGATGAAATTGCTAAAGAAGATGTTTACAGGATACCTAATTCATCTATTGCTAAAGAAAGGAGAAAGAAACCAACGAGAATCAATATTAATGAATCCCCTAATGCAGAAAGTGTAGGTCCACTACTAAATGGCCCTAAACCACAAAAAATGGCTGTCGAATGAGCAAATTGAATTAGCATTTTGTTGGGTTGAATGTTCTAGAGATGATAAGAGAAGGTAGGAGTCAATCTGAATGCTCTTTTTGGAAATTTGTTTGCAATTTTTCAACTTTTGATGTCCTAATAATATTCCAAGAACCGTTGGTTTATTGAAAACTCAATGAAAAAGAATAAATTTCACATGTCAACATTAGAAAGAAATAATGGCATGGTTGCATATAAGAAAACAAAGTTGGGGTAAACGACATGGATTTGGTAATGATTTTAAAATTTTTAATTCCAAATTTTATCTACTTCTCCTATTTTGTGTTTTAATAGTATTTCATCATCTATAACTTAATCAAGCTAATGTATTGTATACAGCCAAACATGATAATCAACCATTTAACCTACAACATTCTTACAACTTATTCTCAACCAGGGATAAATGGAGTCGAATGCAAGGAGAACACTCGATATTGCAGTTTCTTTCTTGAAAGACGAGTGATGATTCTGGTCCTGCAAGTTTTGATACACATGATGACGCACCCTTCAACACTATTATGGAGGGTTGTCCTCCGAGAAAGTACAAGGAGAAGAAGGAAGCCACCACTGACTACAGCGCACACTATGAATCTATTGTTGAGCGTATGGCGCCATCTGAAAATGCAAATAAAATGTACGTGGAAGCAAAAGAAATGAAGAGGCTAGAGAAGAAAATGGATAGATAGTGACATCACGCTAAGAAACAATAATTAAGAATTAACGAGATGGAGCGAAGAAAACAAGAGTTAGCCCAACAACAAAGTGCTGATGATGTGGCTCTTATAATTTGCAACCTAAATGAAACCAATCTAATGCAAAGATTGTGTATGCAAAAGTAAATTGATGGGTACCATAGGCGTTAAGGAGGCATGTAGGAAATTATGTTCTTAATTTGTATCTTCTTATTGTATCTTGTATTTTTACTATTATTGTTGTTATTTTTATTCTTAGTGATATTGTTGTTGCTATTGTTATTGTCATTCACATTGTACTCTCGCTATTGTAACTAAATAACATTAGGGTACTTTTATGTCTATACTACAGTACATAATAAAAATTCAAATAAACTAAATTACAACATGTCGGCAAAAAATAAATATAGATAAGTAAAACATACAATGAGATAAGAAGATAAAAAAATTAATCCAAATATCACTTCTACTAGTGGTTTCCTATATGTTCGTAGTAGTGTTCCACTAGTTCTTCTCTTAAATCAAAACAATCTTACGGATCGCGCATGTCTTCGATTCTTTGGAGTATTCGACAAAGGTATTTGGGTCTTTGTAAGGGTTTTTTGAAATTCCACAGCAATGTCTAGCTAGTTTTTCAATTGAGCTCATATCCACTAAGTAATTGGCCAACCACTACTCATTTGCATGCTCCTGTAAAGCAACCCTGGGATACACCACTACAAGAAATTTGATTTTTAGTGGCTCTCAAAAAACGCTACACAAAGTTTTGGTGGCATTTTGATAAACGCCGCTAGAAAACATGCGACTAAAAATCCATGATTTTTTGTTGCATTTATTTTAACGCCACTATAAATGAATTTTTGGCAGCGTTTTTTAAACGTTACTAAAGATCTTTTTTACAGCGTTTAAGAAACGCCACCGAAAAGGTGCCTATCTTATTTTTTTGTTGCACTTTTTATTATTTTTTGCAGCGTTTTTTGAACGCCACGGAGATTATCTGAGTTACTATAATTGCTGATTCTATAGCGCTTTTTAAACGCTACAAAAAAATATTTTTGGTGGCATTTTTTCTCCGCCACCGTATGTTACGATTTTATTGTCTGCTGTTCCACGACTACATCTGATTTCGCCTCCAATTCAAGTACTTCAAAACTTATACAATAACGTAATATATAAACACATACACATTCAAAAATAACACATTCAATGAACCACAACAACACAAACAAAAGCAATTTCATAATCATCACTATATCATAACATTAGTGTCAAGACAAAAGGTTAACCATACGTTTACACAACCAAACTACCATAAACAGTTTCATAATAGTACATGCAGCTAAAGTAGTGCTACCATACATACTAGTTTCATAATAGTTTCATAACAGTTTTAATCAACCTAACTACATACATGTGCTGCTACCATACCAAAAACCAGTGCTGCTGCTTGAATGCTTCACAAACATTTATCTACCTGTAAACAATAATAATCATGTTACTAAATATTTGTGAGGTGAAGGTATCAAAGATCAAAAATGGACAAATATAGAAGTCCTCAGACTATAATACTTCAAACAAATATGCCTCTGCGTATTAACCACTGATGTGAGCACATTGTAATCATCCAACAACCTTTACATCATATTTGTGAAGTCAGTGCACTAGACTTGCCATACGACAACCATCCTCTTCAACCATGCACTCCATTCAAAACAGCAAGTTCACCTGATAACATCCCCATTTCCTTCCTTCATTCCCTCTGCCTGTACACTACTTGTTCACACCAACTTCTAACACAACATAGTCAACTTCTCCACCAAAACTTCCTCACAATCATATTTGATACAAACTTCCGACCATACCCACAACTCGTCGCACAACACAACCAAAAAAAAAATTCGAACTTGCCAAACAATTCGTCCATCTTCCCTGTTCTTCATCACTGGTACAATCGAACCACCATGCTTCTGAAACCTAACCGCAACTCCTCTGATCACTCAACGGACCTACTGCAACCTAACCTTTCGTGCATTGCATATCTCTATAGTTCAGTACAAATGCACTTCGACCACACTTCAATCATCTCCACACTTCGACCACTCAGCAATCTCCCCTTCAATCTTCCAGTCACTCCCCTTTAACACTTGCTTCATATACCACCCTACATCCAAACAACACACTGCCAACATATCAACACCAAACCCTTGAATACAAACTCTAACTCTACAACATATCCAAATCCGATAATAGCCAAACTGTCTACCATCTCAACTTTACCAAATCTCCACCACAAAATTGCTAACATCCCCGACAGTTCCTCGACTTCTGGATCATCACTACCAACACTTCCTCCTCCCTATAATCTCACCCAAACCTGATAACAACCATCATCACAACTTCCTCAAACTGCCACTCCAACACCAAGTCAAAATCATTCCTTCCTCAATCACAAACAATACAACCCTCCCTATCCCTTAAACAACCTACCACCAATATCACTCTTACTTCTAAAAACTTCACCTTCACTTGAACTATTCCACCTTCAAACTGCTTCAGTTCAAACAACCTCGGTCATTATAGTTCTGTCTACTACAAGCATCACTTCCCTACTTCAACACAGTTTCCATAAACTGCCTTGCAACAACCCCTCCCTATTCATACTACAGAAAAAAAATCCACAATATGCCAAGTTAAAATTAAAGACAAGTTGACAGTCCTGTCACTGTTTGACCTAAACCGTACCCCCCCACTGAATTTTAGCCTAACTCCATCAACAACCTCGGCCAAACTGACAACATTCAATCACCAATTCAATCACCAATTCAATCACCAAAATGATAATCAACTCTGCTGTGCAAATAACCATATGTGTTATTGGATCCCAATCATTAACTTTTAAAGTGTTATAGCAAATAAAATAGTGAATAGTGTTACCTTAAACTCCGGACTTGTTTTCGCCTTCACAAACCTTCTCCATTCGTTCATGCTTTTGATGTTGGTAGGTTTCAGTTTTAGTCTTTCCTCTTCGTTCTCCTCTTTATTTAATTTTCGAACCAATTTACTTTTTGACGATCTCCAAGTTACTCCCATTTGTTGAAATACAGCTTTTCTTTGCCAATCCTCTTCCAGTTTAAATCTAATCTGCAACAATACATGAAAACATGATATTAAAATCAAACAACAGCCATATGTATGCATCAAACAATTTTTTCAGCCATAACTATAATACGTGATGTAACAATGTAGCAATGTAGCAACTTGCAAACAGATGTATAAACAACAAAAACAATTTTTAACTCATATCTGAATCGATTGCCACAAAACAACTTTTAACTCATCACTTAGATTCCTCCAATCATCAAGTGTGTATGGAACCAGCTCCCGCACAAGCGGTCCAAGAAAAGAGGATAAATGTACTAACCCTTTCCCTACTGGTATACCTATATCATTGAACTCAACTTCAATTCGATCCTGACTGCTTAACAGGAGTCTTTTTGCTTTTGCTGGACCTCTACCGCCTCTTTTCTGAGATGTAATTCTGGATTCAGCTTCACTTGCTCTCCCAATTTCTCCCTCAGCATCATCAGTTTGTTCAGGAAGGATTTCATTTTCTGAGCGAAGTCCTTCTTCATTTGGGTCGGAGGGGGTAACAGGTGGCTCTCATTCTTTGTCTTCATTACAAACAATGGCTTGCTTCTTAGCATTGACTATTGGTTCTTCACTGTCGGTGCAAGCACCAGCTGGAATCTTAACCTTTTTCTTTGGATTATACTTCCGCTTTGACTTATACTTCTGAGATTCCTCATCAGCCTTTCTCTGGTTGCCAGTACGTACAAAGCTTGAATTCATCTTTTTTCTGCAAATGAAACAAAAAACAGTAGCTTATTTTGAGAATACTTCGTATAAAGGACAGTTAACAATATCTATTATGTAACCTTGAATGCAATAGTTATTAATACATGTATATGAACTCTATAATGTAAACTCTGTAAATAATCACATTAATACTTAATAATGGAATAATCAAAACATATAATTTCTGTAAATGTATATTAATATGTTTTCTATGCTTGAATTTACAAATGAAGGCACCTAACATCTAATTAAAAAAAGCACAACGCACTCAACAAAATTTGCAACCTCTCACAAACACAAAACATAGCAATGCTAACTCACACACAACTCACACAAGCATACAGTACACAACATATTCACAAACCCAACTCACCCTACAGACAGTCAGACAACCCTCACAAACACAGTACACACAAACACATATGTAGAATACTTACCCACTTACCTTATCAGTCACTATCCTCTGGTTATCACTCACTGTCTTCTGAGTTCCGATTCTTTAATATTATTTATCTGTTAATATGGAGCAACTACTTGGTACTTTAAGCAATACCATGCTCAAGTATTTGTTTTATATAGTAGATAAATGTTGTGTAAAAAAAGATAATATGCACCTTATATAAATGAAAATATTCCAAAGTTGAAAAATTGTATTACATAAACAGTTTTACAGTGCCTTGTGATCTGAGTCTGGGAGAGGGCATGCCCAAATCATAATTTGATATCATATAACTCATAAAGCAATATGAATACACTATTGTAGTTACATACTAAATCTATCAAAAAACAACAAAATATGCCCAACTTCCAATTATGGACCACATATGTCAAGGGAAGATTATCAAACAAACATTAGCTTGAATCGCTATTAGACTAGAAAATATATGCTAATGATTATGTAAAGAAAAAGAAAAAGGGGAGGAAATATTTACTTAAACCAAGAGAAACAGGCAATACTTATAACCGAAAAATATCACCGAATGCTAGAAAATAAATGTGTCCACTTCATAATTTAGTTTGTTCTTATATCAACAAAAAAGATAACTATAGATTATTTCCAAGCTAAAGTACAAATCCTTTAGACACATCTTCCTAAGCTATCTAACCCTATTGACATCCATGAAACCATTTGTCACATCTTCCTAAGCTAAAGTAGAAATCCTTTGGAAGTTAAGATAAACATAAAATTACTTCTTTCCTTTTGAGAAAACAAGATATTTTTCATCAAAATTAAGTAAGGTGTAATTAAGATGTTATTATAAGGGAAAAAGGTATCTTTTGACAATTATGCAACAGGGAAAAAACTTGGCATAGGAATGGAATTAAATTCAACATAAACATAATATTAAATTTGATTTGACATATCAAATCCAAATAGAGTCGGACAAAAAAGAAATATACTACAAAATTAAAATAGAAAAAAAATGAGTTATATGTAGAAATGATGCATGCTAGAGTAGAAATGAAGATCCTCAATCAGAAGCTGACCATACATCTTCAAATGACATATATGTAAGGTTTAATGCTAGGTTTTGATTCTTGAGTAGTAGACAGAACAAAGGTGGTAAATGTCAAAGCTGTCATGAAACAAGGAAAAGAAACTACTTGATTGTAATACATTTTTCAAATGATAGTACAACAAATTTTATAATCTACTCAAGTAGAACATATAATCTACTCAAGTATGCCTTCGCAATCCTCTCTAACATAACTAACATCTTCATCATCCATTTCGGTTATTTCATTACCTTCCACGACTTGGATATCTTCCTCGATGCAATTGTGATCCTATAAATCATTAAAACTTCTTGATGGAGCTTTCATTACAACATACCAATTAGAAACATCATTCTCTCTTGAATAAAATACTTTTCTTGCTTGAGATGCAAGTATGTATGGATCTCGTGAAAACGATGCTTGCTGTAAATTAACAAGAGTGAACCCATCATCATCAAATTTTGCTCCATTTCCTTTATACGCCCAACGACACTTAAAAACTGGAATATAAAACGTATGATAATCTAATAAAATTATATATGTCGATATTCCATAGTAAGTGACCACGTCAACCGCTTGGGACATATCTTTTGCACTTGCTCTACACATAGTAGTTGCATCAAAAGTCACCCCACAATTCTGAGTTTCTCTCCCAACATCTTGTATATGAAAACGTTGCTCATTGATGATATATCCGTTGTAAGACATGACATCATCCTTCGGACCAAAAGCAATCCATCTTAACATGTCATCATGATCCTTGGAGGTTATAGGTATCTACAACAAATTTTATTTAGCATGTATATTTTATAGTAAGATTAATAGTCAAAAGAGAATATATTTGAAATCTAACTAACCTTTCTTTTAATCCAATCGGCAAAAATTTTGGTATGTGTTTCCCAGAGTAAGGTCGCATTTTTTGTCATGCGTGGGTCTGACTTTTCTAATTCCTCCAAATGCAAACTAGTATTGAATAATTGATTATAAGTTATATATAGCATTACGAACACATCAAAATAATTAAAACAATATAACATACACTTACTGTATAAATGGTTCCACCACAGCCATATTCATTAACACGGCTAAATGAGCACTTTCTTTGTCATTAACTGACAGTTTAACTGTCTTGGATATTGAAATCAGACGTCCCTCGAGTATTACACTGCTTTCATAATCTTCATTTCGAGCTTCTTTCTCCTCTATATGTCCTGATTTTTTCAAAAATTCATCGAAAAACATCATGGATTCTTTTGCAAGATAGGATTCTGCAATACATCCCTCTGGTCGTGCATAGTTTCTTACATAGTCTTTAAGTGTCTTCATGTATCTTTCGAATGGGTACATCCAACGAAATTGAACCGGTCCACACATTAGTGCTTCTTTTCCAAGATGAATGGATAAATGTACCATTATATCAAAAAAAGATGGTGGGAAATATTTTTCAAGCTCACATAAAACTTCAATAATCTCAATGTTGATTTGTTCTATCTTCTCTCTATCAAGAACACGTTGACATAATTTTTGAAAAAAGAACATAAGTGAATTATTATTTTTCTTGCCTTCTTTGCCATTAATCCTCTCGATGCTACTGGCAATGACTGTTGCATTAATACATGGTAATCATGTGACTTCAATCCGCTAATTTTGCAATCCTGCAACGAAATCCGATTTTTCAAATTTGAACAGTAGCCATCTGGTCCTTTGAAATCGTACAATCTTTTGCAAAATATTTTTCTCTCGGATTTTGACAACATGTATGGAGCAAGTGAAAGATATGTTTTATTCCCACGAGGTTGTGCATGAAGCTCACTTCGAATTCCCCAATCCACTAAATTCTTTCTACAGTTGGTTCCATCTTTTGATTTATTACCATGCCACATCGTGCCCAATAGGCTTTCACCAATGTTTTTCCGACATGCATCACATCTATATTGTGACGTAATGGAAGCTCCTGCGAAAATCAAAACTGTAATGCATTATTGGATATTCTTCTATTAAAACAATGAAAAATAAATAAACAAACCACTAACCTTCTAATATGGCAAATCAAAGAAAATTGATCTTTTTTTCCGCCTCGATAGCTCTATTTTTGTAGAATCATTAGTATTATCATCTTCATCTTCTGTATCATAAACACACTTTCTCTTCTTACTTTTCTCTTCTTTTTCTTTTCCAAAATCATTTGGATAATCCTTCAACAATGCATGAATTTTTTTCCCAGTTAGTATTCTAGGAGCCCTACCTTTCTCTATGGTGTTATCAAACAATGCCTTTTGTTTCCTCCGTGAATCTGAAGCAGGTAGAAATCTTCTATGACCCATGTAGACGCTCTTTCGACTATGATTCAACCAACGAGAATGGGTATTGACACAACATAATGGGCAAGCTTTTCCCCCCTTCACACGACATCCAGCAAGATTTCCATAAGCCAGAAATCGTTAATCGTCCATAGCAAAATTGCATTCAGTTTAAACAAAGTTTTACTAAATGCATCATAAGCATCAACTCCATTACACCACAAGTGATGCAAGTCTTCCACCAAAGGCGCCAAATATACATCAATATCATTCCTAGGTTGCTTTGGCCCTGGAATAAGTAAAGTTAACATAATATTTTCCAATCTTCATCTTCATAGTGAATCATCTTGAACAGATCATATACATCAAATGTATTTGTTTTCTTCTCTGCATTTATCTCTTCACCATGGTTAAACCATACACCACCCATGTATTTAGGATCCATTCCTTTTATAACTAAACGTTCAACGATGATTTGTTCATCATGACGACTAAGATTCCGACAATCCTTGCAAGGGCATAAAAAAATTTCTATACTTCTTGCATTCCTCTTTGCAGCATTCACAAAATTCATTGCTCCTTGTCGGTACTCTATACTAGTTCTATGAAAAAAGTAAAAAAAATAAAAAAATTGAGCTTAAATATAAATTATGTGTTATAATTCTCAAAATACATATTAAGTTAATCATGGTTTTATCACCTGCTTAAAAAAACCCAGTCTTTTTCCATTTTCGACATATGAAGGCAAATAAGTTTCCAATCTTTGACGTATAAATTGGTTATCTGTTGTAATCAAAAAAATAACTAGATGTTGAAGTTATTACTCAAAAAACATCCAAGCATCGTATAAATAATGCACTATCTGGAACATTGGTAACATGCCCATAGTAAGGATAATAAACTACAATAAACCACATAAAATGAATAATAACAGAGATAGCATGTGCTGCAGTGAATGAAATAACAGAGGTAGTTTTTATTTTTAGGATACTGCACACATGAATCAAACCCCGTTCACAAGGTTACATAGATTTGTTTTTCTTCGTTTGGTGACTGAAATTATGACGCATTTGTTGAAAATATAACGCTATAGATATGTATCAGTGAGATAACTCCATGTGACCATGTAAACACATCTGCCGGAAAATTATTTGTAGAAAAATAACACATACGTTTTTCTTATTTAAACTCATTCTTATCTATCATTTGTATATTTTATACATATAAATATACATGCTTCATTTCAACATTCACTGACATGCTTCTAAAATTATAATCAAGTATAGAGATTATATCTGAGTTTTACTTACGGTTTCTTTCGCAATGGCACAAGTAAAGCATGGGAATATGATTAATCCTCATATTGGTGATGAAGAAGAATATCAAGAAAACAATGGTTATGATGGATATTTGAGCTCTTTATCAGAAGAAGAAGAAGAAGATGATAGCTGCAATTCAATTGGCGAAAATTCATCTGAAGATGAAGATTTTATAGACGATTTGAATTCATCTTCATGTTCTTTGAATTCTTCCTTATCATCATCGAATTCATCACTTTATGATATGTCATTTCTCATTTCACATCTTCCTTTGAAGTAAGTTTTTGTTCAATTGTGTTCCGATTTTGCTTCTTTTCATACATAGAACATTTTTTTGTTCAGATTTCTTTTTCTTAATTTCTTTCTTTCTTTCTTTTGTTTTTCATTTTTTAAGTCTAAAACATTAATTATACGTAAATAATTATGGTATCATAACATTCATAGCACGTATACATAAGTTTTCATATACAAGTTGTCTAACAAATCATTTGAATTTCAGGAGAGGTTTATCAAAACACTACGAAGGAAAATCACAGTTGTTTACATCACTATTGAGTGTGAAGGGTTTGGAGGATCTAATCAAAACTGAAAACCCATCAAATAAGAAGATCAAAGCATTGAAAAATAATAGTTGGATTATGATGAATTCATCCAGAATTATAAAGAAGAAAAGCTCTAAAGGATCAGTAAGTTCTTCGTTAAGAAACTTGAAGAGGAATGATAATTTTTTCAGAGGCAAACCATGTAAATGCAAATAAAAAAAACATAAATTGGATACAATTAATGCAAGCAAATCGTACTAACATAATAGGAAATGATTAGAATATAAATAAAATTTATAAAAAAAAACAGCTCGAACATAATCATATAAAATCAATTATTCCAGTTAGGATTTATTCCATTTAGGGTTAAATCGACTATTCCAATTAGGGTTTACGTAGAAATTCGTATAGAGTAGCCATACATAATCATATAAAATCCAGTAGACTCATAAAATCGGTTTATAAAATTTCATACCTAATCCGTGAGGTGAGATCTGTGAAGGGCTACCGCGACGATGTGGAGAGGAGTAGAATGAAGGACGTCTACCGCAACAATGATAACGAAGCAAGGTGGATTTTGTTGGAGAGTTAGGTAGATTTTGCTGGAGCGAAAAGGAAAGCATGAGGAGAAAAGTTTCTAAATAATGAAGAGGAAGGGAAACGTGACAATAAATAAAAAAAATTCGTGAAATATTTTTTACTTTACGCGGGTGCAAAGCGGGAACGTGAAATCTTTTTAGCCGCATTTATATTTTTTAGGAAAATACTTTTTGGTTGCATCTAGAAAGAAACGCCACCAATTTTTGCAACTATAAATGGTTTTTCTTGTAGTGCACCTTCAAAAAAATGTATTATAGGTGTGGATCATTAGGAACAATTACTCGTCTATTGTAATCATGAAAAGAATAAACAAACAAGCAATCTCTAAATTATTTTCTTCGCTATAATCATATATCAATTTCCCAATTGCTCGTTTAGTGTAACTAGTTTTAATCTGGAGTCTAGATTTTGACGGCCCATACTTTATTTATCGAAGGATCATAAAATATTTTTATTTTATTCAAATGAAGTTGTATTATTCTCCTAGGGATATTTTACATACCTATGATTTTCCCGAATTTCTATATGATCGTTTTGACTCTAAAAATCTTGTTTGGGTTATAAATTTTTGTAGGAGTTGAATTAGGGTCGCAAACCAGTTTTACTGCTTCAGGATGACGGTTTCCCATTCCATATAGTTGTCATAATAGAAAAACCAGATTAATGGTTAGAAAGTTATGCCTATTTTAAGTTTGTAAAGCTGTTCGTCAAGATTATTGTGTAACTAATTAAGCCCATTAGTCTAATAAGCGAATACTATAAACGAAGGGCGGAAGAGTTGAGTTAAAACCTTTTTCTCTTATTCTAAATCAAGTCTAAACCCTAATTAGCTATAAATCCATCGTAGCTTCATCCAAAATCACCCAAATTGCTCTCTAAATCAAACTAGATTATGGATTATAGATTAGATCATCTACTAGAAGATAGAGATCATCGATTTCCTTGATTTGAAATGCATTCCATTACTTTTTGGATTGGATCTACATTCATGTTGGTTGAATTTGGTAATTGGTGAGTGGTTTATGCATTTTCACCATAGTACGCATGTTTATTTGGTAGAATCATAGGATTTAACATATTTTAAATAGATTTTTTACCATAAATTTTCTTTTCTAACTTTAATTACATGTTATACTATGTGTATGATCTAGATTGATTAGAAATCACCTCTGCTCATACTTATATATTCATGCTATATGTAGATCTATGTTAGATATTCACTTGTTTGTCTTATTTTGATGGATTGCATGTTTGATTGGATGAGATTGCTTGTTATTCTTTGTCAGATGATATGATTTGATGTTGTTTTCTTGTGTTGTGATTTCATAGATAGTTAGGTCAGAGAGTTGAGAAAATCGAAGGCAAATATGGTCAAAATTGAATGAAACTTGAAGGGGAAGCTCTAGAGTATGGCAGGAGCTTGGGGTTCAAGTCATAGGTCCAGATTCTCTCGGCACAGAAGTTTGTACCTACATTAGAGTTCGATACCGAGTTCTATGGGTTGGCCCAATAAGTCGGCGGTTTTGGGGAGAGCAAGGGTGTTGCTAGTACAGGTTGCCTAAGATGATAGATAGGTGATTGGCTAAGTGCTAGCGGCTGTGACGACTTGTTTCAAGAATATGAAGTAGGTTTCTTTGAAGAGAGGACTTGTTCGATGACAACTTGATTTGTGTAGAGAAGTCTGATTCAAAGCATATAGGCATAGAGTACTAGAAGCATGGAAGGAGTGGAAGAAAACTTAGTCATAAGTTGGCTAAGTAAAGAGCTTGGTACTGGGTTGGGAGGTTGGTATCGACTTCTTGATTTAAGTCCGAATAGGACGGAACTTTTAGGAGAGGAAGTTGAGGTCGTGTAGATCATGCTGGAGGTGTTGGCTCATTCATATCAGGTTGGATGACGATACAACAGAGTGATGAAAATTTATGGTCTTTGGATGTTGGCTCAAATTCGGAGTAGGTTCCGAAGATGGCTACTCTTAAAGGGGTGGGCCATATCATCGGGGAATGTGGAAAGGTTCCTCATGAACAATGGAAACTGGATTAAGAAAGAAAGGCTCGTTATCAAAATGGAGCAAAGATGTGCTCGGGTATATGTGCTAAGAAATCATTGATGACTTAAAGAGTTTTTAGTTGTACCCGAAGCAGGGATATTGTAAGTGGATATGCCCATGGGTCAATGAAGGGACCTGTATACTTTAGGCCTAATGCTTTGGGTCTAGTGTCCAGCTTTGGGTTACAAGACATGTATCCATCTTTGGATTGCAAGGTATAAGAGTACAACAGAGAACCGGCATTTCCATTAGTCCCTGGCTTGGGGTCATATGAGTTATCATATATTCAGAGCACATGGAGTGATAGATAGGATGTTTGATGAATGCTATGGTTGCTTTGGTTGCTCTCTTTAGTAGACTATCACTCATAGGTACCAAGGGAAGTGGGTATTGGAGATAGAAATACATGAAAGACTAATATCGTTTATTTAGTTTGTGATATATCTTTATGATATTGTAAAGAAGCATATTATAGTGTTATATGCTAACTCTTTGGTTTTAGGGACAAGTTTGGTGTGGTTCATGCACTCTTGCTCCTTACCATATTTACGAGTTTATATTTTTAGACTGCTTACTACTCCCACCAAACTATCGTGTGACCTAAGCACTTATTATCTTAGATACTCTTAAATGAGTATACTAGATAATAGGTCTAGGTGACGCAGTAGCAGTTCGGGGGATGAGATAGATGGAGTTATATCATATTATATACAAATATGGGGTGTATGCTTATTCCACTAAGTAATGCTGTGGAGCCCATGATAGTGCTTGCTTATCACTATTTGTTGAGACGGTTCATTTGAGTTTACTTCTATTGTATAAACTCTACTGCAATTGATGTATAACTTTATGGATCTGTTGCTCTGATAATGATTTGTTCACATGGTTATTAATGTCCCTTCTGTAATATTTATGACATTATATTTTATCCATGCGTTATGAGGTATGATAGGTTATAAACTATATTGGTTTATTTTAATCCCCATGATCGTCCTATATCGATTGGGCACGGATAGTGCACTATTTATATACTATTAGTGCCAGTGGTATTGGGCGTCGTCACATTTGGTATCAGAGCTTTGTTTACGTGATTAACTGGAGTTAACACCTTGATCCAGTAAAGATAGGGAAGGTGTTATTGCCTTAGACTAGATCGAGAGTATATAAGAATATACAAGAGAGTGTGCAGTTGTTATAAGTTGTTTTTCAAAACTATATAGTAATATATAATATAGTATAAGTAGCATGCACATGAGCACTATGGACACGGTTTTCTTTATGAGAGGTTGATCGCTCCTATTACGGATAAGAATGAGCCAGCATACAAGGAACATTGTAAGGAATTGTACTTTAGGAGTAAAGGAAGGAGTAGGATCAGGAGCTACTATGCCTGATGTCTAGGCCATGTTCAATGCTGTGATGACTAACATGATAAGGAATGCTCCTAGAGTAGTGATAGGTGAAGGTTCTCTCATGCAAGTGCCAAGGGCTAATTTCTCCAAGTTGAGCAAATATTATTCTACTCTTGGAAGGAAGCCCTTTTATGTGACAGAGTCAGCCATAGAAGCACAAGATTGGTTAGATGCTTGTGAGCACATGTTTGATGATATAGAGGTGGAAGATGATATGAAGAGAAAGTTGGCTTCGAGGCAACTACAGGGTCAAGCCATGAATTAGTAGAATGTTGTTACTATTGCTACTTCAGAGGATCGGTTCAAGGCAAGGTTCGAGGAGAAGTTTATTCTTGCTACTCAAAAGTTGGTTCTATTCGGAATTTTTTTTCGATTTCAAGCAGGGAGAGATGATAGTTTTTGAATATGCAATATAATTCGATGCTTTGTATAAGTATGGGATATCATTTATTGACACTCCATTGAGGAAGAATGAGAAATCTGTTATTGGTTTGGATAACTACTTGGGAGAAAAGCTAGTAGACTATATAGATGAGCCATTTGAGAAGCTTATAAAGAAGGCTCTTTTCCATGTGAGCTTGTACCCTGATGCTAAGACTACTATTGTTGTTTCTGCTGAGAAAGAGGAGCTAAAGCCATGGCAAGAAGAAGTGGAATAGGAAGAGAAAACGGTCCCAAGGAAAGGGTGGTAAGAAGAAGGGTAAACAGAAGCCTATTTACTTTGGATGCAACGAGAAGGGTTATCTAATTAGAGACTGCAAGAGAGTAAGGAGAAGAAATGCTATAATCGTGATAAGCCCGGGCATTTGAAGAAAAATTGTCCAAAACCGGTAAAGGATACGTAGATCGTAAAGGCATATGCTTTGGACGCCGTTCCGACTTTGTCGAGTGCTCCCTTGGTGAAGGAGAAGGGGAAGGGAGTCTTCATTCAATATATGCTTTCTATTGGTGATGTTATGGCCAAGTTTTTTAGATATCGATGCTTATCGTTCTTCATCTGTAATGACATAGTAGATAGTTTGGGATTGGAACTTGAGATAGTAGACCAACCCCTAATCTTGACGAACCCTATTGGAGGCTCTACTAGTGTTTGCATGGTTTGTCATGGCCTAATTTTATCGAGTCATGATCTTTGGTTGGTAATTTTTTTGTTTTGAGCTTCGTTGGGTTCTGGATTATCTTGGGTATGGACTGGCTTTGGAAGTATGCGGCTATAGTGGATTACGAGAAGCTGTTGGTGACAGTCAGAGATGTGGATGGACAAACGGAAGTGATTAGCTTGATGGGGTGATGGTTAGCTTTCTACATTTATGCAATACCCCATATTTTTATAAAATTATTTAGAATGTTTAATTAACAAAATAAAATAATATGAAGATTAGTAGGTTGATATTTGATTAGACTAAGGGTAGCTATGCCATGTTAATGTGTTAATTAAATTGAAATAACATAAGCCAATGTGTTAGGATATGAGAAAGGCAATATGGGAAATAGGAGAAGGACTTATACACTAAACCCTTAGAAATGAAACTCATGTTCATTTCATTTTTACTCTAACTAAAAATATACCAAGGTCAACCACCATTATTGTTATCAAGGAAAGATTAAAGCTAGGATTCAAGTGTAGAAGATAATCAACATAATCAACATCAAACTCACATCTTATAATCTCACAGCTAAAGTGAATAATTACTACATCCCATTTTCATATGGTTTTCGGTTTTTGATTAGATCCGAAATATTTCTACAAGTATATGCCATGTTTTGATGATTAAAGTTATATATATGCTTGTTGATGAGTTATATGTGTTCATGTTAGTTTTTATAATATGTTTGACATGAATACCCTATTAGAAGACATCTAGATGCCTTGAAAATTAAAATATAGGTCAGAAATGATATTTTAGAAATGGATTTCAATTTTCATATTTTTTTGAATTAATATGGATTTTATAGAGTTTCTGGGACTTTTCCAGATTTTTCCTAACTTATTTGATGAATATACAAAATTATTTAAGGTATGGGACTTGAATGTTTTATATATTTAATTAAGGAGAAGGGGCATTTTATAAAATATAATGATTATTTAATTCTGAAAAATAGTGGCAGCACTTTTCTGAAAAGTCTTTGTAAACTAATGAGAATTTGACAAATAAAGATATGTTAGATGAAAATTATCCTTTTTAAATTAAAAACAAAGAAATCATATTTTGGCATGTTTCAACCAATTTTCGTAATAAATCTTCTGACCCAGACCTTCCAACAAGGTTGAGAGATTCATAGCTTTCGACAGTGTCAAACTAATGCATATGGTATCAAGTTACTTGGTACGTAATGAAATGGATAAGGTCGAAGGGTTCAAAGTCGAAAGGTTAGTTTCCAAAGAGGTTAGGGTATGTTTGTTTTATGAACCTAAAGCTTTCTCCTGCTTTGCTTTCGGAAAGAATTAAAAATAAATGTTTTAAACCTTCTGACAAAGTTAAAAGGTTATTACCGCTTTATTTGTTTTGTATTGGAACCTTCTGACATAGTCGAAGAGCTAATGCCGCTTTATAACTGTTTTGTTTTGAACCTTTCGATAAAGACGAAAGGTTTACTTGTTTTTAAAACTAGCCGCTTCTCCATGCTTTCGAAAGGAAGCTTTAGAAAGGAAGATTTTGACTTAGGTGATTTAAACTTGTTTTATAAACTGGAGAATAACCCAACCTTTTGAAGGAGTTGCCTTAGGAAGTGGCCTGTTGTTTTAAATAAAATGTTTTAAAGCTTTCGAAGCAGACCTTTCAACAAAGTCAAAAGGTTGCTTCCAATGAAGTAGAAAGGTTTTAGTTGAATGATTTTGAAAGGTTTTAGTTGAATGTTCTCGAAAGGTTTAATGAATGGTTTCGAAAGGTTTGCTTTTAATGATTTCGAAAGGTTTAAGTTCAATGATTTTGAAAGGTTTTTAGTTGAATGATTTTGAAAGGTTTTAGTTGAATGTTTTCAAAAGGTTTAATGAATGATTTTGAAAGATTTTAGTCCATTGGTTTCGAAAGGTTTGATGAACGATTTCGAAATTTTTTATTCAATGGTTCCAAAAGGTTTAGATGGAAGGTTTTCCAAGGTTTTTCTAAGGCACTGTTTTAAAGAGATTTTTAAAGAAGGATGTCCAAAGTTTAATTGCTTTCGAAAGGTTTAATTTTCAATGGTTTCGAACATCTGATGAATGGTTTCGAAAGGAAAGGCTTTCGCCTGTTGGCCTGGATAATTAAAAGTTTTTCACTTGGTTTTGGAAAGAGCTACTTTCAAAGATTTAGAAAGAGGTTGTCTAAATGTTTCCATCAACTAAGATTTGAGTAAAGAAGATATATATAACATGGTGATATGATTTTGAGTAAAGCATATAGATTATATACTTTTCCTTGTTTGTGTTTGATTTGAAGGTTTTAAATCATTTTGAAAATGTTTTTAAGGAAAATTATTGGAGGGGTCCTTAAGTAAAAATGACTCAGATAATAGAAAACCAGATAGGACTATTATGAGGTCGTTCACTATACATTAGCTATTAGACCAAGCTAATTGTTGTCCGAAATTCCAATGCGTAGGGCTTTGTCACAGGTGGACTAAAATTATGATTACACATCGAAATAAATATATGTTTGTATACAGATAGGTTATTGGTGAGCCCAAAAACCATTAGGATCAGGAAGACCTGGGAGATGATTAAGTTAGGGACAGACCGTCTACAAGAGAAGTTTTTAATAGATAGTTAAGGACAGATCATCAAGAACTAAAATATTTTACATTTAGTAAAGGATAGGTAATCCAGAAGAAAAAACAGCTAACGGGTGTTAGATTAATTTTGATTATATTATCTGTTAGGCCTGAATCAGCCAAAGGTTAAAAATTATCCAAATAAAACTTATGTGTTTGAACAGATATTTCATTATTACCTGATGTTCATGTATGCTTACGTAATGATGCTTTATAGTGTTTAATCAGTTTTGATTGTAGGAAAAGGTTTTGCAAAGATATGTCTTTAAAGGATGTTAGTGAGGAAAAACCTGTTCCGCTAAGCGGCGTGGTCTCATTTAACATATATATTCTGGGATGTACAGTCTTATTCATACCAGGCTTGATGTTTGACTTGAAGTTTATGTTTTTCCTTGAACTCTCGGATGCTCAAAATTAATTTGAGTAGGCTGAGGAGTTAAGGTCTTTTCAGGTTTTAGTAGGATAACGAATAAGGCTACCAGAGGCTTGTAGAAGGCAAACGGATAGCTATATAGGAGTAGCAGTTCTTGTTTTATGTTTTGATGTATTTTTGCTGTGTTTTATATTAAGTCTATTATGACTATATGACTTTGATCATCCAAGGGGTATCTTCATATACCGTCCTTGGCATATTTGTAATAAGTATATTTTATCTGTGCCTGAGAACGAATCTGGAATTCTGTGTTGGGAATGTGAAACATTTGATTTTGAAATGTAATAAAGTAAAATTTGTTTGAAATCTGTGTTTTGTTTCATATTCAAGTGCATATGATATTATTGATACCATAATCATAGCTGTATTTAGTCGTCGAATGCTAATACTATAGATGACTGCAGCATCTATAGCGCTTAGTTTTGTGCCTCCAGATAGGGGATGTGATAGCTTGTTATCATAGCATGGTTTATGAAATATTTTAACTAAAATGGTTTTGAAAACATAAACCCTAGTAATTAGAGTCAAGATCGGGGTATGGGATAATGCAACAGTAACGTACTTGTATTTGCTATATATATATATATATATATATATATATATATAAGTATACGTTATATTTCTAGACTCCTATCTTAGTTTAGGCTATTCATCTGTATCTCATGAGATTTGAATATAGATATGGAAGGAAGAAGAGGCAGAGTTAATCTTGGAGGAGATAGCACCACCACTGATGGAAATGGCCGACCAAATGCTAGAAGAGGTCCAGGTCATGCTCAAGTTGAATATGTTGGTGCTGGGGTTCCCCAAGTGGATATGGGAGCCATGTATCAGTTTTTCGTAAACATTATGCAAGTTGGAATTGCAGCTGGAGTTGTTGGAGGAAATGCTGTTGGAGGTGGAGTTCAGGAAGCTCCGATGGTCAACCAGTATGCTAACTTGAGCAGAGATCCACTAGGCTGGGAGGGAAGCCATTCATTAGAACTGAAGATGTGATCGAGGTGGAAAACTGGCTGCTACATTGTGAGAGGATTTTTGCTGACTTAGAATTGAACGATGAGCAAAAGAGGAGATTAGCTTCATGACAGCTTCTTTATTTTGGTGGATCACGGTTGTAGCTAGTGTTGAAGAGGAAACCATGACATGGGTGGAGTTTAGGAGAAGGTTTCAAGAAAGGTTTATGTCAGTGATGGCACAATCGGCATTGGTGAGGAAGTTTACAGTACTAGAACAAGGGGAGATGTCTGTTCTTGAGTATGTAAGAAAGTTCGAAGAGTTGGCTCGGTACAGGTATGCTTTGGTTTCTACAGTTATCAGGAGGAATGAAATGTTCACAAGAGGCTTGAAGCTGGAATTGATTAGTGCTACTTTTCCACACTTAAGAGATCCCAGTGATGTAGTGGTAGAAATGGCACTGAGGAAGGAAGAGGCATTAGCTTGTTTGAGGAAGAAAATGAAGGAGGTCCAGGTGGGACAAGGCCAAAAAAGAAAGTTTTTCCATAAGAAGAATGCTCAGAAGGGAGAAGCATCAAAGAAAGGAAAAGCTGAGGTGGTTTGTTATAAATGTGATAAGAAAGGACACTATGCTAATGAGTGTCGTACTAGAAAAGGAAAAGAGGTAATTGAAAAGAGAATATCCGATGCTTTGATTGTGATCAGATCGGCCATTATGAAAACCAATGCAAGGAGCCTGCTAAAGAAGGAAGGGGGCTAGTTTACGCATTGGATCCCGCAACATCAAGGCCAGTTGTATAGGAGAAAGGGAAGGCTTTTCTGAGAGGCTTACTGTAGATTTACGGTATGTCTGTTAGCATTCTGTTTGATACTGGAGCATCTCATTCTTTTATTTCTTGATGTTTAGTAGATAAGCTTAACATAGAACCCTCATACTTAGTTACTTCCTTAAGGATTGCAATCTGATAAGAGGATATGCAACACTTAGGGTGTGACCATTTAGAATTTGATTTGCTAGGCAGTACTTTTGGTTGTTGTTTGCATGTGTTTGATTTTATGGGATTTGGTACTATCCTTGGGATGGATTGGTTAAGTAAATATAATGCTAGGATATTTTGCCACTATAGAAAAACATCTCTTAGTCAATGGATTGTAGTGATCGGATAGTTTATACCATAGAGAACCCTAGTTGTGAAGTAAATGATTTACTGGGTATCATGGAGTTGGAGGAAAAGTTGCATCGAGTCTTTATGGTTAGAGAGTTTACTGATGTGTTTGAGTCGGTGGTTGGGTTACCACCAAAACGAGCCATAGAGTTTCAGATTGATTTGGTACCTGGAGCAGAACTAGTGAGTAGGCCACCAAGAAGGCCTATGGACATGAGAGAGTTGCAGGTGCAATTGGTGGAATTAGAGGGAAAGAATTTTATCCGACCGAGTAGTTCGCCATGGGGAGCTGCCGCGGTGTTTTCTAAGAAGCCAAACGGATCGTCAAGGCTTTGTATCGATTATCATAAGTTGAATGTGAAGACGCTAAAGAACCGATATCCATTGTCGAGAACTGACGATTTGTTCGATCAGTTAAGTGGATCCAAGGTATTATCTTAGCTGGATTTAGCGACAGGATTTCATCAGCTTAGAGTGGCAAAGGACAGTATTTCTTTAACGGCGTTTAGGACAAGATATGGATCGTACGAATGGTTGGTTATGCCGTTCGAACTAACTAATGCGCCGGCATTCTTCATAGATTTGATGAATCGAATTTTTCGAGAGAACTTAGATTGATTTGTGTTGGTCTTTATAGATGATATTTTGGTATACTCTAAGGATGAGAAGGAGCATGAAGTTCATCTTAGAGTTGTGCTTGAGACATTGAGGGAACATCGGTTAAAGGCTAAGTTTTTGAAGTGTCGTTTTTGAAAGAAGTAAGTGAAGTTCCTTGGTCATGTAGTCTCGGAGAAAGGGTTGTCTATAAATCTGGCTAAAATTGAGGCGGTGTATAATTAGAAGAGACCCGACACGGTGACCGAGATAAAGAGCTTCCTTGGATTAGCTAGATATTATCAAAGGTTTATAAAGGATTTTTCATGGATAGCTGCATCGATGAATAAGCTTACGCGAAAGGATGTGAAGTTTGTATGAACTGATAAGTGTGAGGAAGCATTCCAGAGCTTGAAACACTTATTGACCCATGCACTGGTTTAGTTGTTTCGGAGGGGAATCAAGATTTGGTTGTTTATACTAATGCACGTAGAATTGGATTATAGGCTGTGTTGACGCAAAGAAGTAAGTGATTGCTTATGCTTTTAGACAGCTCAGATCACATGAAGTTAGGTATCATATGCATGGTTCGAAGTTAGCTTCCATTATATTTGTTTTAAAGGTATGGAGGCATTATCTTTTAGGAGAGCAATTTGAGCTTTATACAGATCATAAGTCATTGAAGCACTTGTTCTCCTAGAAAGAGCTAAACGTTAGACAACAAAGATAGTTGGAGTTTATTGTTGCTTATCATTTTAGAATTGAGTACACACCCGAGAAAGGAAATAAGGTAGCGGATGCACTTAGCAGGAAACATAGGAATGAAGTATTAGCTATGATTACTAAGTGGAAAGATTTAGAAGCATTGTTAGCTTGTAAAGTGTAGTTTAGATTCGAGGCAGGTTATAGTGCAGGAAGTGTTGTATGGTCTTGTTTAGAAGTTCGACCGGTAATGATTGAGAAGGTAGCCTCTAAACAGGAGGAGGATCCAATTTTGGATGAACAGATCAGAAGGTTAAGGGAAGGAATAGAAGGCGATGACATAAAGGATTTCAGTCCTGATCAAAATGGGTGGTTGAGAAAGGAAGGAAGGTTGTGTGTTTCGAATATAGGAGATATGGGGAAGGAAGCTTTGGATGAATGCCATCGTTCGAAGTTGACTATCCATCCAGGAGGAACGAAGATGTATCATGATATGAAGAGAAGTTTCTTCTGGGAAGGTATGAAATAGGACATTGGTGTATGTGTTAAGCGGTGCTTGAATTGCTAATAAGAAAAGGCTGAACACCAGAAGCCAAGTGGATTGCTTCAACCGTTAGAAGTTCCGTTATAGAAGTGGGATTCTGTCTCTATGAATTTCATTGATGGGTTGCCAAGATCTATTAGAGGAAATGCAAGCATATGGGTCATAGTAGATAGACTGTGTGACACCCCACCTCTATACTCACCCTAGCCAAGGATACTATGGGGTAATGTCGTCGACTAGCATGAAGAATAAGGCTGTTGAGGAGCGACCATCCATGTAATTGCTTTGTGCGAGTACCGACATATCAGATAGTATGTCACGTATGTCACGCGTTTCATTTCAAGTGGAAATCCGACATATCAAATACAAACTGAAAACTACTATACAGTGGCTATGTGGTCTCCGAAAACAAATATAGAAATAAGCATAACACAAATCAGTCACAGATATCCATATCACAAAGGCGAAAATAGATATGAATATATCACATAAAAGTGTACATCAAATTAGTGGTCATTCAAGATCCACTACATCATAAAAGAATAGGTACAAGTGCTACACAAAAGAATATGTATACATTAAGGAGTCTCTATCTCAAATGTATAATGACAAAAACTACTAAACTAAGTAGTTTGACAAAAGTCAGATGATGGTCCTAGATAAGGAGTCAAGCAGAAGCACCTGTAACATCTCGGTCTGACCCGAGTATTATTTAATAAGAAAATAATAAACGGATCAGTCTAGCTATAAATAATAGATAAAATGAGATAGGATAAGAGATATAACAAAAACGTATGATAACAATAATGCCATACTACGAAAAGTATACATTTAACAACTACGAAAAGAATCATACAATATCACAAGAATCTCATAGATAAGAAAGAATGCCATATTCTTTATTTTATTCACCAAACTAGAAATATTGACACATATATCAATGCCAATCGCAAAATTGGTGAAACACAAATTCTAGAAACCATCAGTTAGAAATCCAGAAGTCACAAAGGAGGATGCCTGTCGCAAACGGGAGCATGAAAACTTACCAACACGTGCATCACAAACGGGTCGCTAACCCATGGTCGCAAACCATAGAGCCGGTGCAACGACGTAGTCCAATAACGGTACACCCGAGGAACCTAAAACTCAAATAATTTGAAACAACGACGTAGTACAACGGTATACCCGATGAACCTGATAAGTGGTACAATGACGTCGTACAACGGTACATCCGATGAACCGATCTCCATAAAAGAACATGTGTCACTAGCCCACAAAAATGAGTCGAAACTCCAAAGAACCCATAGGTCGTTAGCCTATAAAAGAAATGAGACGAAACTCAATAAAACGAGGTATAGTCCCCCACATGGACAAAGAGACATAGCATATCGTTGGTCTAAATCACAAAATGATCATCATTGGTTAATAAAAAGTGCGAATTACACTAAGCTAGTAAATAAACGAGTTTAGCATCATGTCCCATAACCATTGGCTTAACTTAAATATTTACGAACAAATTGTAGATCTCCATTCAAAAATTGTCACAAGAGTTTCAATCGAAAAAGTCCAAAAATTAACCGACGAAGTAAACGCAAGCGTTTCATACCACTTATTTTGCTAAGCCGTTTAATAATATTTTCTCATTCGAACAAGGTAAAGGTTTGTATATACTAATAGGTTGGAAAATGGTTTTAATAAACGAGCTTTGTATTAAAATAGTGTTGAAATCGTTTTGATGAAAGGGTTTTGACATTTACTACTAGTATAGAAACCTTTGCATTTTAAAGTGACAAACCATAGAAATGATTGTAGAAGCAATCAATCACCAGAAATTCACATTCGAAGATGTGAATTAAATACAAAGTAATCGATACAAAATCCATCAAAATGGATATTCCCGAAATCCACAAAAATAAGTTATCACGGTCAATAAAGGTGATAACAACAAAACGGATCCACTAGAATCGATTAAAATTTGGAAATCCACACAAAAAAGCAGAATTTTCTGAGACAGCAGATTCAGTCGATTGGACCAGGGTGGTTAGTCGACTGACACAATTTCTTGAAACTTTTTGTTTCCAGGTTCAGTCCACTGAACCAGAGTGGTCAGTCGACTGAAACATGCCTGGAAACTTTCGGTTTCCGGGTTCAGTCGATTGAACTAGGGTGGTCAGTCGACTGATACTGGCCTAGGAAATTTCCTGGGTTCTGGTTCAGTCGACTGACTTCCTAGTTCAGTTGACTGAACTGCAATTTTCAGTATTCTCATCCTAGCCCCAATGAAGGGCGAAAACCAAATGGAGGTGATCGAACGAGCAATGACGACTAGGGATTTATGCCACGCGACAACCCATCCTTATAGGCTCTTGGACACACCCCAAAAACATGTCCAAGCATTCATAGTAGGATTTACATGAATTGGGCAACAAGAATCAAAAATTGAAAAATTCATAAAACCAATTCAATCCAAAGCAAATGGACAAGGAATAGATGTTAAGAATTACTACCTAACAACTATCAAAGATATAAACACAGATGTGAGTTCAAAAACTCGCTTTTTAAACCCAAAAACAATGAAGGAGAAGCTTTTAAACAAGGCAAGATCACTTCCTCTTCACTACACCTCTAGAATCTTCAATCTATTAACAAAGGTGAAGTTTTTTCTAAGTTAGGTTATATGAATTTCTGAAAATTAAAGAGGGATTGAGATGGAGAAGATGAAGAGGATACTTACCTAAGCTTCTCTTGGATTTCTAGAGCTTGAATTGGAATTTCCTAAGAACGTACGGCTTAGGAATTTTAGTTTCCAATCTTTTCCCCCATTTTTACTAAAGCTTGAGTACTAGGAAAATGGAAATGAAATGGATGAAGAGTAGAGGAGCTAGGGTTCACTTGTTGGGTTAGTGGGCTGAAACCCAAAACTAAAGCCCTAAGTGAAAAATGTCAAAATTCTACTCAACTCCAAACATATTGATATTTATACTCAAAAAGGTCGCAAACGCCATTTTGGACTCAATGGAAGGGGTCTCGAGTCCTAATTTGACTGTTTGCAAAAAATAGCATTTTGGACTTAAATCCGAATAACGATGCTATATTTAAATATACAATCGTAAAATATGCGAGTTGTTACAGACTCCCCTCCTTAAAGAAATTGCATCCTTGCAATAATTAAGAGGAAATAAAGAGTAATAACCATAAAAGCGTATCAACACAAAAGAAAATTTGAAGTAAAAAGTTCCCCTCTAAGGAGCACGAGAGAGTAAGTCCGGATGCGTTCGCTCGATGAATTCTTTAGATTCCCAAGAGAAATCCTTAGGATTTTAGGACCATTGAACTTTCAGAAGCGGAACATTTTTATTTCGAAGGCGTTTAACCTCCGTAGCAATGATACGAATAGAATGTTGCTCATAAGTCAAATTAGGCGAAACTTCAATTTCTTCAATAATACCGGGCTCAAGTATAGAATTGGAATCTCCTAGGCATTTCCGTAATTGAGAGATGTGGAATACGTCATGAATGGCAGAGAACTGAGCCGGTAATAAAAGGTGATATGCCATGGAACCAATGCGTTCGGTGATGGGAAATAGAGCAATATATCGAGGTGTTAATTTTCCTGATCGATCAAAACGCACAACACCCTTCACAGGTAAAACACGAATAAAACACAAAATCTCCCACAGAAAATTCTAATTTCCTTCTTTCGATTGTCGGCATAGGATTTTTGTCTACTTTGAGCTTCTTTCATCCTATAACGAATAAGGTCAATCTTTTCTGTGGAATCACGAATAAAATCTGGACCCAAAACCAGCTTCTCGCAGGCCTCAAGCCAACAAGAAGGAGATCGGCATGGCCTTCCATAGAGTGCCTCGAAAAGAGACATACCAATACTATATTGGAAGCTATTATTACAGGAAAACTCAACAAGAGAAATATGATCTTCCCCACTTCCACCAAAATCAAGAACACATGCACGAAGAAGATCTTTAAGAGTTTGATTCACACGCTCTGTTTGTCCATCGGACTAAAGATGATAAGCGGTGCTAAAATTAAGCTTCGTTCCCAAAGATTTTTGAAGACCCTTCCAAAATCCACTAGTAAACAATGGATCACGATCGCTAACAATAGACTAGGGACTGCATGCAATTTAACAAATTCCCTAATATAGAGTTTGGTCAAAAGTGGTACGGTCCGATTAGACCGAACGGGAATAAAATGGGTGGATTTTGTAAGTCTATCCACAATAATCCATAAACTGTCATGGCCCGAACGAGAACCGGGAAGTCCGTCAATAAAGTCCATGGAGACTTGATCCCACTTTCATATTGGAATGTCCAAAGGTTGCAATAACCCACCAGGTCTTTGATGCACGGCCTTAGCAAGTTGGCAAGTCATGCAACACTTAATGAAGTTAGAAATATCATATTTCATTCCATCCCAATAATAAAGTCGTTTCATATCCGCGTATATTTTACTACTACCGGGATGAATGGTAAATTTAAAACGATGAGAATCTTCTAAAATATCTTTACGGAGACCACTAGTATTTGGCACGATATGTCTACCAAATTTTCGAATGCCGCCACGAGCATCGATATCAAAATCTTTCAACCCTTCAATATCAATTTTATCCCTACATTTTTTGCTAAAAAGAGCCAATTCGGGATCTAGCTTTTGAGCTTCAAGAATGCAGTCTAAAAGAGATGGATGTGCCTCAAGGCTACATAAAACAAGAGATGAACATGAATCGGATTCACGATCTTGAATCTCACAAGTGGACAAAATCTCAAGATCATTCCATTCGGATATCACCATAGAAACAACTGCCTGTTGCTTACGACTAAGGGCATCGGCAACATGATTTCCCTTTTCAGGAGTATAAAGAATATCAAGATCATAAGATGCAAGGAACTCGAGCCAACGTTGTTGACACAAATTAAGTTCTTTTTGAGAAAATAAATACTTCAAAGATTTATGATCGGTAAAGAGAACAAACTTCTCTCCCAAAGATAATGACGCCAAATTCTAAGGGTGAAAACAATAGCCGCAAGCTCAAAAACATGAGTGGCATATCTAGTCTCAGCAGGCTTTAATTGCCTAGAAGCATAAGCAATAACACGTTACCTTTGCATGAGAACGGCTTCCAAATGAACACGACTGGCATCGGTATAAACAATAAAGTCTTGGTTCCCTTCGGGAATCACAAGAATAGAAGCATCGGAAAGGAGTTCTTTTAATCTTTGAAAAGAAGATTCACATTTGCCTGACCAAATGTACTTAACTCCCTTCTTTGTCAAACTAGTAAGAAGCATGGAAATTTTAGAAAAGTCTTTTATGAAACAACGGTAATAGCCTGCCAATCCAAGGAAACTACAGATTTCGGTCACACTCTCCGGTCTCTTCCAATTTTGAATCGCTTCAATCTTTGAAGCATCCATGGAAATTCTGGATTCGGAAATAATATGACCGAGAAATTTCACACGAGATTGTCAAAAGTGACACTTAGAAAATTTTGTTTTCAATTGATTGCTCCAAAGAGTTTCCAACACAATCCGAAGATGCTTTTCATTCTCTTCCTCGGTTTTAGAATAAACAAGAATATCATCTATAAAGATGAGAACAAACCGATCAAGGAAGTCTTTGAAAACTTGATTCATATGTCAACGAAATAAGCTGTAGCATTCGTTAAACCAAATGGCATAAGAAGCCATTCATAAGATCCATAACGAGTACGGAACGATGTCAAAGGAATGCTATCCTCTGCAATTCAAAGCTGATGAAAAATGGTTGCTAAGTCTAACTATGAAAAGACTCTAGCACCACTAAGTTGATCGAATAAATCATCAATCCAAGGTAAAGGATATTTATTCTTGATGGTGGATCATTAAGATTACGGTAGTCAACGCAAAGCCTAAGTGTACCATTGGATTTCTTTACAAAAATAGCTGAAGCTCCCCAAGGAGAGAAACTAGAATGAATAAATTGCTTATCTTCCCATTTGGATAATTGTTTACACATCTCCTCATTTTCTTTATTAGACATACGATAAGGAGGACGAGTTATAGGTAGAGCTCCAGGGATTAGATTAATTCTGAACTCGATTGCTCGCTTAGGTGGTAATCCTAAGACAGGCTCAAATATGTCGGGAAATTCACGAACAACGTGAATGAGGGAAATGACATCTTCCTCATCATCATTATCGTCGTCATGAGGGTTTAGAGAATATAAGGACGCTGCCAATTTGGAATCCAATTTTTTGAGAGCAATAGAAATCTGCTTAACGGATTGAGGATGTTGAAGATGAATAGTCCTCTCAGGACAATGGATGTAGGCTTCATAACGGTTAAGCCAATCCATTCCCAAAATCATTCTGAAGCCTAAGTTACGCGTAACATGCAAATCGGCTTGGAAAGCATAATCACATAAAATAATCCCGACATCTTTACAAAGCAAACTGAGTGTTGTGGATCCACCAACCGGATATGCAATTCTTTAAGAAGTCATCAGAGCCATAACACTTAAAGAAAAAGTATCAACACGTTCTTTTGATATAAAAGAATGGAATGCACCCGTATCAAAAAGAACTCGAATAGGATGATCATAAAACATAATAGCGCCATCAAGGATAGAATGAGAAATACCTTGACCACGAGAAGTGTTATTAGGGGCTTGCACAACATTTTGCTTTCCCTCGTTCTTGCTTTGAAGTTTGGGACATGAAGATAAAAGATTCCTCGAACTTTTGCAATAGCGACAAAAGAGAGGTTTCGGACATTTATTAGCAAAATGGTCCTTAGAACTACAATTGTAGCATTGCCCATAACTAGAGGTAGAAGTCTTTTCTATCGGAGTTGCTTGCTTCCCTTTCTTATTGGGATAAGGACCTTTGAACTTAATAGGTTTCTTCTTGTTGTTGTTGAAGTTCGTCTGGCACCCACAACTTCAATATCACTTTCTTTATCGGCCTCTTCGAGTCGAAGAGCGCTATCAACAAGTTGATCGAAGGAAACTTCTAATTTCAGAAGTAATGGCTTTTTGAGATTCTTATTAAAGGCATAGACAAACCTCTGATTTTTCTTCAATGGGGTATTAATGTAATCGACCCCATATTTAGAGAGGGATTCAAAAGATGCGACGTAATCCGTCACAGAAGATTCATCTTGAACAAGGTCAATAAAGCGTCGAGCTAAAGTTACTTTTTCAGCTTCCGGCATAAATTTTAATTCGAATGATTCCCGGAATTGCTCCCAAGTAAGATCTGCTTCAATAAATTCATAAATTGGAAGCTCATACCAATCTAATGCTCTTTCTTGGAGCATACTAGTAGCCACTTGGACACGATGTAGATCAATAAGATTCATACGAGAAAAGATGCGATCGCATGTTCTAAGCCAAGCTTGGACTTCTACGACGCTTTCGGAACCCTTGAATGGCTTCCCACCCAAATTGACGTAATCACTACACAAGCGCGCAAACCCAATTTTAGGATGAGTGGGTTCTGGATTAGGTCCAACAGCTTGAGCATTCTTTACAAGATCTGGAAGTTGTTGGGAAGACATAAATACTCCATCCTGAGGAGTAGCACTGGATTGACCGGCGCTGGAACGGCCTGGTCTAACCATTTCTCTTCTTTAAGGAAGAAAGAAAGAAGAAGAAAAAGGTTATTCACAAAATGAATATCAAACAATCATGATTGATAAAACAAGGCATCATAAAAGAAAATAGGATAGAACGGGTCCCAAGACTCGGATAAATCCTAAGGCACGACTCCTAAGAAGGACTTAGGACAATGATCCTTGCTAGATTTTTCCACATTGTTCCAAGTTTGGCTCTGATACCAAGCTGTGACGCCCCATCTCTATACTCATGCTAGCCAAGGACACTATGGGTAATGCCGTCGAGTAGCATGAAGATAAGGCTGTTGAGAAGCGACCATCCATGTAATTGCTTTGTGCGAGTACCGACATGTCAGATAGTATGTCATGTGTTTCATTTCAAGTGGAAATCCTACATATCAAATACAAACTCAAAGCTACTACATAGTGGCTATGTGGTCTTCGAAAACAAATATAGAAATAAGCATAACACACATCAGTCGTAGATATACATATCACAAAGGCCGAAAAAAATATAAATATATCACATAAAAGTGTACGTCAAAGTAGTGGTCATTCAAGATCCACTATATCATAAAATAATAGGTACAAGTGCTACACAAAAGAACATGTATACATCAAGGAGTCTCTATCTCGAATGTATAATGACAAAAACTACTAAACTAAGTAGTTAGACAAAAGTCAGATGATGGTCCCAGATAAAGAGTCAAGCAGAAGCACCTGTAACATCTCGGTTTGACCCGAATATTATTTAATAAGAAAATAATAAACCAATCAGTATAGCTATAAATATCAGATAAAATGAGATAGGATAAGGGATATAACAAAAACGTATGATAATAATAATGCCATACTATGGAAAGTATACATTTAAAACAACAAAAAGAATCATACAATATCTCAAGAATCTCAGAGATAAAAAAGAATGTCATATTCTTTATTTTATTCACCAAACCAGAAATATTGACACATATATCAATGCCAACCGCAAAATTGGTGAAACACAAATTCTAGAAACCATTAATTAGAAATCCAAAAGTCACAAAAGGGGAGGCCTATCACAAACGGAAGCATGAAAACTCACCAACACGTGCATTATAAACGGGTCTCTAACTCATGATCGCTAACCATAGAGCCGGTACAACGATGTAGTACAATAACGGTACGCCTGAGGAACTTGAAACTCAAATAATTTGGAACGACGACGTAGTACAACTGTATACCCGATGAACCTGATAAGCCGGTACAATGACGTAACGGTACGTCTGATGAACCAATCTCCATAAAAGAACATGGGTCACTAGCCCACAAAAATGAGTCGAAACTCCAAAGAACCCATAGGTCGTTAGCCTATAAAAGAAATGAGACGAAACCCAATAAAACGAGGTACCGTCCCCCACGTGAACAAAGAGACAGCATTTCGCTGGTCTAAATCACAAAATGATCATCATTGGTCAATAAAAAGTGTGAATTACACTAAGCTAGTAAATAATTGAGTTTAGCTTCATGTCCCATAACCACTGGATTAACTTAAATATTTATGAACAAATTGTAGATCTCTGCTCGAAAATTGTCACAAGAGTTTCGATCGAACAAGTCCAAAAATTAATCGATGAAGTAAGCGCGAGCGTTTCATACCACTTGTTTTGCTAAGCCGTTTAATTAGATTTTCTCATTCAAACGAGTTAAAGGTTTGTATATACCAATAGGCTGGAAAACGTTTTTAATAAACGAGCTTTGTATTAAAATACTGTTGAAGTTTTTTTGATGAAAGAGTTTTGATATTTACTACTAGTATAGAAACCTTTGCATCTTAAAGTGACAAACCGTAGAAATGATTGTAGAAGCAATCAATCACTAGAAATTCACATTCGAAGACGTGAATTACATCGAAAGAAATCGATAGAAAATCCATCAAAAAGGATATTCCCAAAATCCCAAAAAAAGATGTTATCACAATAAAAAAAGGTGATAACAACAAATCGGATCCACTAGAATCGATTAAAATTTGAAAATCCACACAAAAAGCCAAAATTTGCTAAGACGGCAGATTCAGTCGACTGGATCAGGATGGTCAATCGACTGACACAATTCCTGGAAACTTTCTGTTTCCAGGTTCAGTCGACTGAACCAGAGTGGTCAGTCGACTGAAACATGCCTGGAAACTTTCGGTTTCCAGGCTTAGTCGACTGAAACAGGGTGGTCAGTCGACTGATACTGGCCCAGGAAATTTCTTGGTTTCTAGTTCAGTCGACTGACTTCTTGGTTCAGTCGACTGAACTGGAATTTCCAGTATCATCAGCCTAGCCCCAATGAAGGGCAAAGACCAACGGAGGCGATCGAACGAGCAATGACGACTAGGGATTTATGCAACCGACAACCTAGCCTTATAGGCTCTTCGACATCCCCCAAAAACATGTCCAAACACCCATAGTAGGTTTTTCATGAATTGGACAACAAGAATCAAAAATTGGAAGATTCATAAAACCAATTCAACCCAAAGCAAATGGACAAGGAATAGATGTTAAAAATCACTACCTAACAACTATCATAGTTATAGACATAGATGTAAGTTCAAAAACTCACTTTTTAAACCCAAAAAACAATGAAGGAGAAGCTTTTAAAACAAGGCAAGATCAATTCCTCTTCACTACACCTCTAGAATCTTCAATCCATTAACAAAGGTGAAGTTTTTCCTAAGTTAGGTTATAGGAATTTCTAAAAATTGAAGAGGCATTGAGATGGAGAAGATGAAGAAGATACTTACCTAAGCTTCACTTGGATTTCTAGAGCTTGAATTGGAATTTCCTAAGAATCTACAGCTTAGGAATTTTAGTCTCCAATCTTTTCCCCCATTTTTTTTACTAAAGCTTGAGTGTTAGGAAAATGGAAATGAAATGGATGAAGAGTAGTGGAGCTAGGGTTCACTTGTTGGGTTAGTGGGCTGAAACCTAAACCCAAAGCCCTAAGTGAAAAATGTCAAAATTCTACTCAACTCCAAACATATCGATGTTTAATCTCAAAAATGTCGCAAACGCCATTTTGGACATAATGGAAGGGGTCTCAAGTCCTAATTCGACTGTTTTCCAAAAGTAGCATTTCGGACTTCAATCCGACTAACGATGCTATATTTAAATAAAATATTTAAATATACAATCGTAAAATATGTCGGTTGTTACAGACTGACAAAGAGTGCCCATTTCATTCCGATTAAGTCAATTAGGACGGCACCTATTTTGGCGAAGTTGTTTATGTGGAACGTGGTTAGACTGCATGGGATTCCTAGAAGTATTATCAGTGATAGAGATTCATTGTTTACTAGTAAGTTCTGGAAGAGTCTACAGGAAGCATTAGGAACCAAGCTCAATATGAGTACCGTTTACCATCCATAGACTGATGGGCAAACAGAAAGAGTTAACAAAGTCTTAGAGGACTTGTTAAGAGCTTGTGTATTGGATTTCGAGGGATCATGGGAAGACCATCTCCATTTGGTCGTGTTCTCGTATAACAATAGTTATCATATAAGTATTGGAATGGCATCGTTTGAAGATTTGTATGAAAGACCATGTAAATCTCTCGTATGTTGGTTAGAAACCAAGGATAGACTGGTTCTTGGTCCGGATTTGGTGAAAGAAGTCGCAGAGAAGATTAAGTTGATCCGAACTAGGATGAAAGAAGCTCGGTCTTGGAAGAAAAGTTATGCTGGCAGAAGAAGGAATGATTTGAAATTATTGGTTGGATACTATGTGTTGATTAAGGTTCACCGGTGAAGAGTGCGATTAGATTTGGAAATTCAGGGAAGTTAGCACCTAGATTTGTTGGACCTTTCCGTATTGTTGAGAGGATCGAGAAACTCGCTTATAGAGTAGAGTTACCGAGTAGTTTGGCTAGAGTCCATGATGTATTCCATATTTATCACCTTAGAAAATGTATTAGAGACCCAGTGACTACTATAGCTATAACAACCCTGACTCGACCTTCGAAAATCGGCACAGAATACGTCACCCGTATTCAAATGCCGCTTATCCAAACGTCGAATCTGGTTTGCCGGAGCTTATAACATTAAGTATACAACACAGCGGAAGAAAAGGAATAATATATTGATATACAACATTTGATACAATATCAGATACAACTGAATATCAATATACATCAGAGATACAAGAAATAGCAGTGGAAAGAATATCTTCCAAAGAATACATCTCCAAAAGAGTCCAACTCCATAATGCAACTGCAACTCCATCTCCAAACTAAAGATAGCTTGAACCATCATCACGATGCAATAAGCAAACTAGATAACTCCAGAATGAAGAAAATGTGATCGCCAAGATCCAAAGGCTTCAAAGATATCGAATCTACACCTACTACTCGACTATCTGAAAAACCCAACTCTAGATTGCTCGTATGGAAAATTATGGGCACCCAGAGTTTAGAAAAGGAACAATAAACACTGAGTCAGTCATGGGACTGGTATGAGCAAACAAAAACAGTTTTATCTTTAAAACAAACAACAAAAGATTTTTAAAGGTCGAAAACCATAATTCTTTTTGGAAAATGAAACTGCCATAAGGCCTCCCACCAAACACACAATGCAAGCGCAGACTTGGAGGAGATTTCTCCTTATGACAGTCAAAAATGCTTGATACGCGAAAACCATTTTGATATTATTGTAAGTGCATAGTGCAGAAAACATTTACAAGTATAATATTAATCTTAACCAGCATACGTACCATTATAGTATGCCTACTATAGCTACCATGTTAAATGGAAGGTTCTACAACTAAAACCGTACAAGGCTCGTATTGGATGATTGGATTTCCAACAAACGGTCAGGCTAAGGAACTTCCTATTGCTACGTGGGTACGCCTCTAGAGGGATGTCCCGAGAACTTAACCAGCTCTCTGCCAACACAAGGTCGTTTCACCTCTGTAACTAGGTAACTACTACACGAGTATGCCACCCCCGGTCGTTTGCAACCTTTATCCGAGGGCCTTCAATCACAAAGCAACAACCACACAATAATTAGATTGCAACAACCACACAGGTTAAGTATCTGGACTCCATACCATGGTACCACCTTTTTCCAGAAGAGAATGACATACCCTAAAGGGCGCGGCCCTCATAACCTTGCCGCAACTTTCCTGTTTCGACCATTTTCGGTTTATGAGGTCCTGATGCAGTCTCGTCCATAAAGCTATGCTTTTCTCACAAATCCATGCTTTGATCAACAAATGATTGGCAGCACTTCGTATGCCACATTACCAATTTGAGAATGTATCACTAGTAACCATCAACTACATAACCTCTGAGCTCGTACGTCTCGGAGAAGGGTGTTAAGCTAAGAGAATGAATTCTCTGCCACCAAACAGAAATGTATTTGATAGAAACTAGCTTTACATCTCAAAGTGTAATGTCAGACACCCATCCATACAAGTCTGTTCCAGGTTCGAACAGAACCGAAGGCACTTCCAAAGAATCCCTTGCAATTCGATTATTCACAATCCCGATCAGACTTCCTATCACTTAGGGAATCTCTATACCGGCGCGACTCGGTGTAGAGACAATCGACGGGTTATCCTTTCGTTCTTGAAATACCTGGTCTTCGCCACCGGTCTTCAAATGTTATCCATATATGACGTATCATTATTCGGAATGGGTTATATGACACAAAAGTCCTCTCCCGGCTAAACCGAATAATGAGCGCAATATTTAAAAATATATGGATATGGGATTTCGGTTAAGTCACAACTTAAAACCCCAAAACTTTCTTTTCAAATGGTTTAAACAAATTACCATTTTCAAATCTTTAAACAAAAGAGATTCACTCCAAAAAGTTTACCAATCTTTCATAAAGATTTATTTACAGCTTTTCAAAACAATTCCATTTCAAATTGGATTAACTCATCCAATCTTTAAATCAAAGATTTAATTTATCGCTTTCAAAACCATTTCCAAAGATTCATAGCTTTTTAAAAAAAACAATGCTCATTTCAAATCTCTTTTATATGAAAGATGCACCATTTAAAATCCTCTTCAATTTCAAAACAAGGTTCCACCATCATTCACAAAGATTAATTTATAGCTTCCAAAACAATTCTATCTCAAATTTGAAATCTCTTTTCAATACAAGTTGGAAATCCTTCCTTTATATGAAAGATATCTTTATTTGAAAACAAATAGTTTTTGTTTCAGAAAAATCCGATTACATTTATACAAGTTAAAGCCCTCCAAGTAAAAAACTTGGGTTTAAATTCAAATTCCCAAAACAATACTTTTCAAATGGTTTAAAACCCATAAAAACACATTTATAACTTGTATAACCTTTTTAAACAATAATTTCCAAACATAGAAATCAAATTTCAAACCTTGAATTTAAATTCAAATTAAACTATTTAAATTTCAAAACTTTATCAAGTTATTCAAAATAACTTTTTATCCTTGAAATCCGTTTTCAAAAGCTTTTTATATTTAACCCAAATCCATTTCCAAAACTATTTGAATTCAAAATTCAATTTGAAAATTATTTTCTAAAATCTGTGACTTAACCAATTTCCTCGTGCAATCCATATTTGTGTGTGTATAGTGTAGTCCAAGGGTTTTACACACAATAGTGCAACATCATAATCATCAAAGATCCAAATATATAAATATTGATAAGCAGTATATCCTTATAACGCTTATCTTCATTCACAGATTCATAGATACATTTATCATAGATAAATAAGTTACATCCCACATAATTAATTTCATCACAGATAATTAATTACATCACATATGAATAAATTACATCACGGTTCAGAGCTCAAATCAGAATAATTCATATCACAAAGCATCACATCTCAGGAGTATCACATAATTCAAGGCATTTAACTCAATCCAAACATCCATTCATAAGACCAATTAATTATCTGATTAATTTAAATGAGATCATTTACCTATGAATAAATTTCTAATCATGGTTAATTAATAATTCACAAATTTCAAACCATTACCATTAATTATTCTTTAATCATTAATTAACCTTTAATTGATAATTTATCTTTTATTAATTATCCTTAATTTATTACGATAATTAATTAATTAATCCATAATCACTTTCATTAATTGATTAACCTTTGATTAATTAATTATTTTCAAATTAATTTCCTTAAAATCAATTGATCACATTAATCAATTATTCCTTAAATTAATTAACCTTTAAATACTTGATTAATCAATCGATCCTTAATTATAAATTAAATAACCTTAAATTAATGATTAATTAATCTTTAATTAATTATTCTTTAATTACTTGATTAATGAAACTTAAATTATTAACTAATTTACCTTAATTACATTTATTAATTAATAATTCTTTAATTATTTAAGATTTCATAAATCAAAAGATAAACCATTTATATCATTTAATCCTTATTTAATAATCCTTTGGAAATAGGCCATCATCAGTACATTTATTAACTTAAAATCTTTAAGTTAGATTAAGGATTATAAAACCATTTCATTTTTCTCAATCATTTGCTCAATTATCAAAAATTAAGTTTATAAACTTAAAAATCAAAACTTATATAGATTAAAACACTTTTAACTTAATAATTTGAAATAATTTATTTTTAAAACTTTTGAACGATACAAACTTGGATAAACATTTATTATTTGCAAAAGAACTGTTTTACGAAAAAAATCATTTTAAATACAACTTGATCTGGTTTTAAAAACAAAAACTGTTTTATACAAAATTTCCAAACCCAAGACCACCCTGTGTCTTCCCCAAGTCACGCACCCAATTTCCTCGATACTTTCCCGAGTAATTTTTTTCTTTGAAACTTTGTCTTAGGTTTAAAATTTTCAAACCGTTGTAAAATCCACTCGAGTCCCCCCTAAAACGAACTCGAGCCCAATCCCATTCTTCTCGAGACAAACCCGAGGCCATCATTTCTTCATCTTCCTTCTCCAATTCCTATAACCAAAAAGTACAGGTGACACACGTATCCGTGCACCGATGATCAACACATCTCCAATCATCACCGAGGTTGCCATCAAGCCGACGTTGACCCACTCGATCGCCCCCACTCCCCAGAAACCTAGTACCACATCAAAATCGAAATTGAACTATTTGATAGAATACTGGAACCAAACCGAGATCAACAAATTAACCTCCTCGCCGATGATCACAGCCTTAATCATGCACTTTGCTTCGTTTACAAACACATCGAAGACCCTCGCACCCTCTTGTCTTGGTCCGATCACCTCCGTTTATCCACGATGTCGCAATTGACAAATTTCCATCATCGACCAAAATGGGTTGTTAAACCCTACTCCACCTTATCCTGGCCGCGCCGACGATCTGTTGATCATGTCACCATTTTTTCCCTGACCACCCATACTCAGACTACCCTTCGACCCAATCACGACGAACCCGCTAGCGTTGATCATCGGAAATTAACCAAAATATATTTTCTGTTCAACTCATACTTTCTCAGAATCTACCAAACTAAAAATCATAAATTTGCTTTTAAAAATCCTTGTTTGTTAGCACGAATCTAATTATGGAGTCAAAATACAAAATTGAATTCATTGGATTTTCTGTAAAAAAAAAAAGAAGGAATTTCACTGTAATTTCACCCTTTCTGATTATTTACTAATTATTTCAACCTAATACTTTTTTGAAACTTATGTCAGGTAAATATAAACACTTTTCTTTTGAAGATCATTATCTAAATCCTTGTTGATTTTGAGATGTGAAATTTTTTCTTGAATTTGACTAACCTGTTACTAAGCAGAGACCTATATAGACAGGCATGCACACCCATTATATATATACACACAACATGCAAGCAAATTTAACAACTAGACAACAATTTCATATCAACCACAACATTAAGACATAGGGATAGATAGAAGAAAGTTTGCTCACCTTATTTTGGAAGCAGAGGACAAAGAACAGAGGCCTGGAATTGATTTTAAAACTGAATTTTTGATCCTGAAGCTTGCATGTTGAGTTGAAGCTTCAATCTTTGCTTTAGGTTGCATTTGTTGTGGTTTGATTGCTTTAACTTCAAGTTGCTTCAGATTTGAATTTCCAGTTTGTACTTGAATGTATTAGTCTTTGATTCCAGGTTGATTTGCATGCTTGATTGAGATGATTAGGACTTTAACCATTGAATTTGATCTTTGTTGCTTCAGGTTTGTTTTGAGTTAATATGATTTTGTTTTTCTCTGATCTAAACTTATATGTTTGCTTAGTTGAAATATTGAACTTGGCTTTGATTTGCTTTCATAATTAGTTTCTGTTTTAAATCTTGTATGAGGTAAATTTGTTTCTAGGTTTTTCAAATAGGAGAAAGAAAATGAACGGCGTGGTTTTCTTCTTTCTTTTAATATTTACTTACATTATAAAAAACATCTTTGCCACTTGTTAACTTCATATATAAAAATAGTTACACTATTTAATTTCTTATCACATGGTTTACACTCAAGTAATATTATGTTTTAGACCTTTAGGTAAATAAATTTAAAATTTATGGTTTAAACCTTGTTTTATTTTTAGATCTCATATTTTCATTTTGCAAAGAAAAGGTATTAAACCTTTTATAGATTTTAAACAAAATGTACTTAGTTCATATATTATTTCAAAAGAAAGAACATTATTCCTTTATTAATATTTTATTCAAATCTTATTAATTCTCAAAAGATATGTATATCTTAACTTTTATTTCTTATTTTACCTTTGCATTCGCACATTATAGTTATACAACTTTTAAAATCCATTTCATAAAATTAAATTCAAATATCTTTATATTATTTTCTATTTATATTTCCTTTTATAACTATTTATACAACCTTAAGAAAATGATTCTTATATTGATCTTAAATCCTATCTTTCAAACCAACATGTAAATATTCATATACATATACATAATAGAAAAACAAATCTTTACTAGTTTATAAAGTTCTTAAATACAATTTATTTCTCAGAATATTTATTCTTGAATTTAAAATTCCAGGTTCAATTTAAAAATCCGTTTATATACATATATATAAATCTTAAAGCTTTTATTAATTCTTATTTTCACAATCTATTTATAAAACCCACATTTTAGTTGTTTTTGGAGAAACTCAAATAAATTTACCAATTACTCTCACAATTTAATTCAAAATTATATATTAATTACCAAATATTTCAAAATTTAATCCCAAAGATCAAATCAATTATCAAATTATTCTTAGCTAAAATCCAGGAATGTTACAGATTCCCCCTCAAAAAATTTCGTCTCTAAAATTTGCCAAACGGGAAGATAACAAAGAACAAATGAACATATCAAAGATATTGTTCACCAGATTAAACTGAATATTTGTTCTGCATTCGGCTTACCAAATCAGAATATCACTAATAGATACGAGAACAAACTCATTCAATATTTCACAAGATACTCGGGTCACCAGTCTACGAAATGTGCAGGGGCACTGGTTAGTTCGAAGGAATAACTAACCATTCGTAGAATATTTTTAGTCCCAAAGAATAGATAATTGGATTTAATCTTCCATAATTCTAAAACAGTAGATATAGATTCCAAACTCAAGTCGGAATACCCCAAAGTATATATAACTTGTCCCTCTTCGGACTTTGATACCCACAAGAAATTACAATAGAATTTCGAATTTGCTTATAATCGAAATCGTTCTATCAATACAAATCTTCATATTCAACTTCATATTTAATTTACCAATTTATTTCAATTTAAATTTTCAAATTTATCAAAGTTAAAAACGAAAAGCTGATAGAAAACCAACGGAGAGAATACGAAATAGAAACTTATCTATAAGGATTCGTAGGGCCACCATCACACCGAAGCTTCTTCCTCGAGCTGCCATGAAGACATTAAAGAAATTGGAAAGATGAATCAAAGGATATTGATAAGAAAGTTGTTTCCATTGTTGCAGGGTATTGACCATTTATAGTGGCCCTCCCCTGTCCCCTATCTCATCTTCTTCTTACACTCATACTCACTATCACTGGATAGCAAGAGAATTTACTGAGGCATACAGACGGATATCCTAGGGATATACTCATTCTAGGGTATACTTCACCCTATCTCTAATGAGCTACTTAATGTGTTATACTCCTGAGCTAAAGTTTCAACCTTCAGCTCTGATACACACTTGTCACGACCCGAAATTCAATGTTCGAAAAATGACATCAAGTACCTCACTTGTATTCGACTACCGAAGATTCAAACATTGAACTCCAGTCGGATGGAACTTATAACAACATTAGATGAATATAAAAACAGTGGAAACAAAATGAATAACATTCATTTACATCACAGATACAACATCATCATAATATCCATTACAACATCATCATGAACATCAGAGTACTTTTATACATATAACACAACTTCAAAATTGAACTTCATAATAGAACAACAAGTGATCACATTCCAAGAAAGTCTTCAAAGAAATAAAGCGATAGCGAACTTCCAAAACTAAGCACCTTGAGATCCAAAAGCTTTCAAAATATCTCCAAGTCAAAAGCCTTCAAAAACAGATAGCCTTAAAACCAAACGAATTCAAAATACCGCTAGCACCAAAATACAGAAAATCTACTACTAGGCTGCTCGTGTGGAAATTATGGGCACCTAAAGTTTAGAAAGAAAACAATAAACTCCGGATCAGTCATGGGACTGGTATGAGTGAACAAAAACAGATTTTTTTGAATAAAAACAGATTTTTTTGAATAAAAACAAATTTTTAAAGAAAACCGTTCATGCTTTTGGAAAATGAAACTACCATACGGCCTCACTGTGACGACCGCCCATGACTCCCGCACCAAATCAAGGAAATAATGCGCTGAAAGGCGTGCCAGGCAGCCATGGACGATAGTCAGGATAAATAAAACAATGAACTCTATCGTACAACTCACAGCGCATGGATAAAATACAATAGGAAATATATATATAGTGAAGCTCCATAACAGAAAATCATCATATAAGCATCATAGTAGTCTTATACAAACATGAATCATCCATACATCAAAGCCTCACTACATAACACTCAATCAAATACAGCAGCGGATACCCAGTACATATAATCAGAAATAATATGCATAGCCTCATGCTCGTCTTCGTCATCATCAGCGGAGAACTCCAAGAACAGCACCTGTCACCTGCTACCTAGTCTGCCCATCCCAACATGGATGAACAGCCCAAGGTAATAAGAGGAGACATAAAACCTTGAGTCAGACAAAGTCTTAGTGAGCAGTAAATTAACTATCAAACATACCAAAAGAGCATAAGGGATAAAAGGAATAGGAACCAAACCATCCCACTCCACCTCTTTCTACAGTGATAGCTCCCAGACACACACTAAGGAGAAGCAAGCATAACATCATAGACAATTAAGGTAAAGCAATAACCACTCGAGTCAAGGACGATGTTTTCCAAATACAAACCCCCAAGGCCTAAACCAAGATCAGATAAGCACCCAGAAAACACCGCTCTTGAAGCCGAATGATAACACAACCAAACATCCATGACTCTGGCTATCACTGTTATCATTGCCTTGATTTCACCGTTAGTTGAATGACCATCCGTCAAGGGCTAATGGTAACCCCGGTTCTAACCATAACTCCGCATACTGCCTTGTGCCTAGGACTTATCTACTTTGCCCAGAGTACTCGACTACCTACCTGTAGTCTTTTGGGTGTCCCGACTACCTACCTGTAATCGTTATGGGCGCCCCATGTACTCTTGCTTTTGAGCATGCTAGAACCTTCAACAACGATGAGATCCAAGCCTCCTAGCCATCCTTCTCGACGACTATCCTCATACACGCTCAAGCTACCTCTTGAACAATCCATTATCAACCAACTTGAACTACCCTTCAAGTTATCAACATGCTTGGAATGATCCCTGCCTGGATTAAGCCAAGACTCACATCATACTTCGCTTCATCGCATCAAAGCAAAGTCTCAACTCAACAACATGGTTTGCCTCATCGCATCATGGCAAAGTTCCATCTCATCATCATCCAATCCATACATATGAGCTTCAACATCCGCTACATATGTCTCAAGCAGCTTTCACCATTCAAGAGCCTTCCCACTTGGCCTTCGAATCATCTTCAACCATCTTGTTCCAAATCAACTACAAGCTAACTTGGAGCAATCAAATCTATCATACATTCACACAATCAATCATTAATACAACCAATCAAGCATTCAAACAAGATCTAACAAGCAATATCAACTATAATGGCAATTTCGTAAATAAATGAGCAAAAGTCCAACATATGTGAAATCATGGTTTTTAGCATAGATCTACCAAATATAAAACGTGGGTTTTGTCTCTAATACTTGTTAAATGAACTTGCATAAGTAAACATCTTCAAAAACCATGGATCTACACTTGGATCTAAGAAAAATGCACAAAATTACTAACTACAACACTCCAACAAGTCACCAATCCAATATACTCCTTTGGATCCGCGTGAGAGATAACTACCACTCACCAAATCACCCAAACACTTCAAAAACTAAACACTTCAGATCTGGACAGCGAAGATCAAGGCTTGATCCGGCAATATCTCGCCTCAATCGATGAAATCTAGCTCAAACGGATGAAGATCTTCAACTTTGGCACTTGAATCTTCAATCTAAATCTTCGATCTTGGATGGATGTTAGAACTAGATTAGAATGGAGAAAAGAAGATGAAGAAATGTTGTAGTCGAGTTCCCAAAATGGCAGCACTTCGTTGCTTCAAAAACCGGTGCCAAAAAGTGAGCCAAAGTCCACTATTTATAGGCTGAAATTCCTCTTAGGTCGCCGCCTCTTAAGTCGCCGCCGACCTAACGACCTACCTCTAACTCGGCAAGGCCGACCTAACTCCATTCCGAGTCAACGACATACGACTCAAGACACCACACGACCACGACCTAGGGTTAAACATGGGCGCGACCTATCCCTTACTAATCTAACACCTACCATAGGTCGGTCACGAATTATAAACAGAGACGACCTAACACTCTTGCCCGACCTAACGACTTATCTCACAACAGGGTCTCACGACCTAACTATACTTAAGTCGTTTACGACTTAAGCTCTAGCACTAGGTCGGTCACACGACCTATCACCTACGCAGCCTAACTATTAAGTCGCTAGCTCCTACTAGGTCACTCGAATCCCTAACCCGGTAACTCTTAGGTCGTACTGCCCCTTTAACTCGCTCACAACCTTAGGTCGGCAAACACCTTAAGTCGGTTACCTCTACTAGGTCGTCCACGACCTTACTTCCTTAGGTCGTTAGAACCCCTTAGCCACTTACTTTTAGGTCGTTAACCCTATGATTCGGTCACACGAGCTAACCCTTAACTCGTGACTCGCCAACACCTATAACTCGGTCCAACCATGAGTCGCTCACCTTTCTAACCTGTTAACTTTATAACTCGTGCACGACCTATTTCCTTAAGTCGGCTATACTGTTAAGTCCGTCTCCCCTTAACTCGACCATAACTCTAAACCATTAGCTCTTAGGTCGGTCACAAACCCCTAACTCACGAGTTATCATTCTAAACGACTCAGGCTAGAACAACATGAACAACACTAATGACCTGTAATTCTACGACCTATCGACACGTAAAATACGGGTCGTTACACTCACGACACAAAAACATTGCAATCGCACACTTGGGGGAGATTTCACCTTATGATAGTCAAATATGCTTAATACGAGAAAACTCTTTAATGTCATTGCTAGTTCATAGTGTGAAAACATTTCAAAAATATAATATTAATCTTAGCCAGCGTAGGTACCATTATACTATGCCTACTATAGCTGCCACGTTAAATGGCAGGTTCTACAACTAAAACCGTACTGGGTTCGTATTGGGAATTGGATTTCCAACAAATGGTTAGGCTAAGGAACTTCCTATGCCACATGGGTACGCCTCTGGAGGGACGTCCCGAGAACTTAACCAGTTCTCTGCCAATACATGGCTGGGTTACCTCTGTAACTAGGTAACTACTGCACGACTATGCCATTCCTAGGTCGTTTGCGACCTTTATCCGAGGGCCCTCTACCACAAAGCAACAACCACACAGTAATAAGATTGCAGCAACCACATAGGTTAAGTATCTGGGCTCCATACCATGATACCACCTTTTTCCGGAAGGAAATAACATGCCCTAAAGGGCGCGACCCTCATAACCTTGCTGCATCTTTCCTGTTTCGACCATTTCCGGGGTGTGAGGTCCGATGAGGTCTCGTCCACAAAGCTACGCTTTACACGAAAGCCATGCTTTGATCACAAATGATCATCAACACACAGCAGCACTTAGCATGCACACTACCAAATTGGGAGTATATCACTGATAAACTTCAACTACATAACCTCTGAGCTCGTACGTCTCAGAGAAGGGTGCTAAGCTAAGAGAATAAATTCTTCGCCACCAACAGATATGTATTTGAAAGAAACCAGCTTTATATCTCAAGGTGTAGTGTCAGACATACAACCATACAAGTCTGTTTCGGGTTAGATTTATATCCCAGAGAAGGGTAGTCGCAGATTTTAGAAAATAATTTTTAAATTGAATTTTGAATTCAAATAGTTTTGGAAATGGATTTGGGTTAAATATAAAAAGCTTTTGAAAAGGGATTTCAAAGATAAAAAGTTATTTTGAAAAACTTGATAAAGTTTTGAAATTTAAATAGTTTGATTCGAATTTAAGTTCAATTTAAAAATTATTATATAAGATCTGTAACATAACCAATTTCCTCGTGCAATCCATATTTGTGTGTGTATAGTGTAGTCCACGGGTTTTACACACAATAGTGCAACATCATAATCATCACAGATTCAAATATAACAATATAGATAAGCGATATATCCTTATAACGCTTATCTTCATTCATAGATTCACGGATACATTTATCATAGATTAATAAGTTACATCCCACATAATTAATTTCATCACAGATAATTAATTACATCACATATGAATAAATTACATCACGGTTCATAGCTCAAATCAGAATAATTCGTATCATAAAGCATCACATCTCAGGATTATCACATAATTCAAGGCATTTAACTCAATCCAAACATCCATTCATAAGACTAATTAATTATTTGATTAAATTAAATCAGATCATTTACCTATGAATAAATTTCTAATCATGGTTAATTAATAATTAATAAATTTCAAACCATTACCATTAATTATTCTTTAATCATTAATTAACCTTTAATTAATAATTTATCTTTTATTAATTATCCTTAATTTATTACGATAATTAATTAATTAATCCTTAATCATTTTCATTAATTGATTAACCTTTGATTAATTAATTATTTTCAAATTAATTTCCTTAAAATCAATTGATCACATTAATTAATTATTCCTTAAATTAATTAACCTTTAAACACTTGATTAATATACTTTTAAAATGGTTTTAAAAAAAACACACATAAACACACTTATAACTTGTATACCTTTTTAAACCATAATTTCAAAACATATGAATCAATTCTAAATCTTGAATTTAAATTCAAATCAAATTATTTGAATTTTCAAATTTAAATTAAGTTATTCAAATAACTTTTATCTTCAAAACTTCTTTTCAAAAGCTTTCCGCATTTAACCCAAATCCATTTCCAAAACCATTTGAATTCAAAATTCAACCTTAAAAACCATTTCAAAAATCTGTGACTTAACCCATTTCCTCGTGCAATCCACATTTGTGTTGAAAAGATTTTAATTTGAAATGAAATTGTTTTGAAGACTATGAATTAATCCTTGTGAAAGATTGTTAAACTTTATTTTGAAATCGAAGAGGATTTTAAATATTGTAACGAGCCTGACTCGACCTTCGAAAATCGGCACCGAATACGTCACTCGTATTCAAATGCCGCAGATCCAAACGTCAAATCTGGTTCGCCGAAGCTTATAACACATTAAGTATACACCATAGCGGAAGAGAAATGAATAATATATTGATATACAACATTAGATACAATATCAGATACAACTGAATATCAATATACATCAGAGATATAAGAAATAGCAGCGGAAAGAATATCTTCAATAGAATACATCTCCAAAAGAGTCCAACTCCACAATGCAACTGCAACTCCATCTCCAAACTAAAGATAGCTCGAACCATCATCACGATGCAATAAGAAAACTAGATAACTCCAGAATGAAGCAAATGTGATCGCCACGATCCAAAAGCTTCAAAGATATTGAATCTACTCCTACTACTCGACTATCCAAAAAACCAAACTCTAGACTGCCCGTATGGAAAATTGTGGGCACCCAGAGTCTAGGAAAGGAATAATAAACTCTGAATCAGTCATGGGACTGGTATGAGCAAACAAAAACAGGTTTATCTTTAAAAAAATAACAAAAGAATTTAAAAGTTGAAAACCGCAATGCTTTTTAGAAAATGAAACTACCATAAGGCCTTCCGCCACACACATAATGGAAGCGCACACTTGGAGAAGATTTCTCCTTATGACAGTCAAAAATGCTTGATATGCAAAAACCATTTGATATTATTATTAGTGCATAGTGGAAAACATTTGCAAGTATACTATTAGTCTTAGCCAGCATACGTACCATTATAGTATGCCTACTATAGCTACCATATTAAATGGCAGGTTCTACAACTAAAACCGTACAAGGCGCGTATTGGATGATTGGATTTCCAACAAATGGTCAGGCTAAGGAACTTCCCATTGCCACATGGGTATGCCTCTGGAGGGACGTCCCGAGAACTTAACCAGCTCTCTGCCAACACAAGGCCGGGTTACCTCTGTAACTAGGTAACTACTACACGAATATGCCACCTCCCGGTCGTTTGCGACCTTTATCCGAGGGCCCTCAATCACAAAGCAACAACCACACAGTAATTAGATTGCAGCAACCACATAGGTTAAGTATCTGGGCTCCATACCATGATACCACCTTTTTCTAGTAGAGAATGACATACGCTAAAGGGCGCGACCCTCATAACCTTGCTGCATCTTTCCAGTTTCGACCATTTTCGGTTTGTGAAGTCCTGATGCAGTCTTGTCCACAAAGCTACGCTTTTTCACAAAGCCATGCTTTGATCAACAAATGATCAGCAGCACTTCGTATGCCACATTACCAATTTAGGAATGTATCACAAGTAACCATCAACTACATAATCTCTGAGCTCGTACGTCTCATAGAAGGGTGTTAAGCTAAGAGAATAAATCTCCGCCACCAAACAGAAATGTATTTGATAGAAACTGGCTTTACATCTCAAAGTGTAATGTCAGACACACAGCCATACAAGTCTGTTCCGGGTTCGAACAGAACCGAAGGCACTTCCAAAGAAGCCCTTGCAATTCGGTTATTCACAACCCCGATCAGACTTCCCATAACGTAGGGAATCTCTATACCGGCGTGACTCGGTGCAGAGACAATCGACGAGTTATCCTTTCGTTCTTAAAAATACCCGGTCTTTACCATTGGTCTTCAAATGTTATCCATGTACGATGTATCATTATTCGGAATGGGTTATATGACACAAGGTCCTCTCCCGTCTAAACCAAATAATGAGCACAATATTTAAAAACATATGGATATGGGATCTCGGTTAAGTCACAACTTAAAACCCAAAACTTTCTTTTCAAATGGTTTAAACAAATTACCATTGTAACGACCCGAAATTTTCTAACCCGAAAATTCCAGATAGTTATGAAAAAGAAGAAAAAGAAGAAAAAGATAGAAGAAGAAGAAGAACAGAATACCAAACATCTCACATTCGCAGCGGATAAAATATAATAATAAATAATAGTTTACAAAAGAATACTATATTTGTTGATTACATTTAATATACATCAGAGTTTCACATATATATACAGACACTAGACATATAAATCATGTCCCAGATACACAATAATATGTTGCAGTGGAAATACTCCGTACGTACTTGTCATCCAGCTCGCCTCCTGAGCTCCAAACGTACCTACCTGAAAATCTATAATACTCGGTCTGACCCGAGCATTACACCAAAGTAACACCCGGGTCAGGCTGGAAACCAGCGTGAGTAAACCTATCTAGACATAGAATACTAAAGCAAACAACTCACATAAACCCCGGGATAACTTATATCAATTTATCCAATTTACATTTCTCTAGAGAACACTTATTTCAACTATCAATTTCTAAGTATCAAACTTAGATAAATATTCCAGTCTACTAGTCATTCAATCCAGCCTATTGATTTCACAAATCAATATGTAAATATTCGAAATGGTTTTGAGTATTTCCCAAATACCCAAACCCGGTCTCTTCGAGACTCACATTATCCTATCCAAAGTTATTCAAATGAAATTCACAACATTTCATATTAGAGATATCAACTCATTCAAAGCATCCAATACCATTCAATCATCCATAAGCAAAGCTTAATCACATACAAATTAATTCAATTGATTTCAATTGAATTTCAAATCTCAACCACTTAGATTCCTTCATTTAATATTAATTAATTAATTCCAATCAATTTATTAATCAACTCTTCATTTTTTTCATTTTTACTTCATCACATTGGATTAATTATCTTTTAGTTGTATTCAAGTAATTATCTCCAATTAATTTCACGATATTAATTATTCGTAACCCAAATCAATAAGTAATCTTAATTACTTCATAATTTAATTAACTATATTAATTACATTCCCTTGACTACTTATATTAATTAACTTCTCATAAGTCACTTATATTGATTAATTCATTTTAACTTACATCCTTAATTATATAATTTATGCATTCCACTTTTATTTCCATTTCTCCTGATCCAAATTAATTACATTAATTAAACCTAATTAAACCCCGATATTAATCTTTCTCCAACAACCTCTACCCATATTTAATTATCCTTTATTTACTTCGTTAAATTAATTACTTACTCCTTAATTAATTATCTCATTTAATCTCTTGCTTTCTTCCGCAAAATAATTATATTTCATTAAGAAATTACTTGACACATCATTCAATTATTATTCTGAATTACTTGCACTTACTTAGTTTACTTGACCCTTAATTTATTAATTCAACTCATTCGTTACTAAATTAATTAACCCAAATCATTAATTCATTGAATTAATAGATTATCCATTTAATTACCCTTCTATTTTAATGAATCACAATCATGAAGCCCTTATTAACTTTAAAACGAAACCAATTTCTTATTTATGAATTAAGCTTTTTTTTTCCTTTTTCTTTTTAACAACTAAAAATCCAATACTTCGATTCAAGCAAACAATTCGCTCGAGAATCAACCACAACCAAAGTCACATCATCATTGCACATCCAATCAATTTAATCATTCAAACAATTATTTGAATTTAACCATTTAAATTCAAATATAAAACAAAATCCAATAGCGTGAGATTTACTCACCTTTTGCCCCTTAAATTTGCAATCCACTTCATTCCCGACTTGGTTTCATCAAAATTTTCACCTTATAAAAACATTTACAATTTATTATTATTATTTGAACTAACCAATTACCACTAAATAAATTAATTAACAAAAAATGAAATTTAAACTATTTCCCTTTTTAATAAAAATATTTTAGCTACCACAAAATTTGAGTTGGTTTATTAAACAGATCTATCTCCATAAACAAAAATATTTAAAGCTACGCTAGTAAGTGAAAATCTGCATAATTATTCAGACTTCTTATACACTTGTAAATAAAATTAAAAACAACTTAATAATTCAAATTGCTTAATTGTTTAAGATTTGATTTACTGTCAATAATTCTGTATATATAAATCAACTGTTTTCAAAACTTACTATTATACATTATCTATTTATTAATTTAATCTAAAACTGTATGTGTAAACATACTTTATCTGATAAAATAAGGTAAAAACGAAGTCAGATATACCTTGTTGCCTCCCTCCAATCAGTACGAAACCCAAGTCCGCCTCTTGGTTCGAGCCGCCGTTCTTCTCGCTTTGCGAACACACGTGGCCCATCCACGTTACGCGAAGCTCAACTCCAATCGTCGACCGCGCGCAGGGGCTCAAGCTGCCCTCGAATCTTCGATTTGGTCGGAGGGTAAGAGAAATAGAAATCGCGATTAATACACGAGGCAAACTGATTTGAGAGAAGAAAGCGGCTCGGCTACCACTTAATTTCTGGATTTGATTTGGGAAGGAAAAGAGGCAACCCTTTATTTGATTTCATTTTGATTTTAGAAATTTTCTATGGCAATGAACGAGTGGAAGGTGATATTATTTGGTCGACCATTATCTATGCTTGATTACAATTTCTATTCGAATATGGAGTGAAGGCTTCGGCCCCCCCCTTTTTTTTATACGAGTTGAATTTGTACAGGAAGAGGGGAAAGACGAAGGTGTATCTTCAAAGAGGCTTCTGGTGTACGCTTGTATGATAAAATATCTCTGACAAGAGCACTTTTTAATTTTATTATACTATAAAATTTACAGATGTCTCATTAAGCATAACACGAAAATCCGGACCCCGTATCAGACATGCCGATAGGTGATTATAAGGTTTTACCCGCATTCCGAACCCAATGGAACATATTTCGGAGGCTAATTTGATCGTACGTGCAAGTTATGGAAATAAACGATCGATTTTAAATTAAATCGATTAAAATAGTTTCTAAGCATTTCGAGCTGCCAGGGTCAAACGACAACTCTGATTGCTATGAAAATTGAAATCCGATAATAACTAACTATTACGGATCCAATGGAACTGGTTTCATCGAATTCCGAGACTGTGCCTCGGAAGTCTATTTTTAAATTCAATTTAAACGATATATTATTAAAATTTGAACAAATTACCTTTAAATTAAATTTCAACCATTTTATTATCTTCAGTATTATCATTATAAGTTTTATAAGCCTTCAAATTATTTAAACAGGCTTAGAAATTTCAGATTCAATAATTTACCCAATTTCAATTATTAAATTCAATATTTAAACTATACAATTCAATGGTTTAATTATCAAGTAAATATCGATATCTTAAATTCAAGTTAAAATTAACTTTTAAATATTTTAAGATAAATTAACAATTCTATTTTAAATTGTTGGAAAAATCTGGGTCGTCACAACCATTTTCAAATCTTTAAACCAAAGAGATTCACTTCACAAAGTTTACCAATCTTTCACAAAGATTTATTTACAGCTTTTCAAAACAATTCCATTTCGAATTGGATTAACTCATCCAATCTTTAAATCAAAGATTTAATTTATCGCTTTCAAAACCATTTCCAAAGATTCATAGCTTTAAAAAAACAATTCTCATTTCAAATCTCTTTTATATAAAAGATACACCATTTAAAATCCTCTTCAATTTCAATACAAGGTTCCACCATCTTTCACAAAGATTAATTTATAGCTTCCAAAACAATTCTATTTCAAATTTGAAACCTTTTTAGTACAAGTTGGAAATCCTACCTTTATTGAAAGCTATCTTTATTTGAAAACAAATAGTTTTTGTTTCTGTAAGGATCCGTAAATTTTCGATAATTAAAATAGCTAATTTAATAAGATTTCGTGATTTAGTGTTAGAAAAAAATTGTAAGTCGTTTGGAATAATAATAAATGTTGAATCCATTGGGTATAATAGAGTAATTGATTGATAAGTAAAATCTATTTAAATCAAATATTGAATATTGAACAGGTAAATTGTTTAAATTAAATATTTAAAACTTATTGAATAATTGAATAACTGTAAAATGAAAATAGTGTTCTAAATTGTGAATTGGTTTCAAAAGTTGAATCTTATAAGCTCAATTTCAATATTTCAAAAGATAATGAATTATTGGATAAAAGAAATTGTTTAAATTTAATATTTGGAATTTATTGAATAATTTAATAACGGGAATTGAATAACCGTATAATGGAAATGGTTGTTCTATAATTTTAATGCGTTCAAAAGTTAAGTTTTTTAAGTTCGTTTTGAATATCTCAAAAGATAGTGATTTAATAATAAACAAAATTGTTTAAATTTAATATTACAAATGTTTGAATAATTAAATTCCGAATTTGATATGATCAATTTGATATTGAAATTTAATATATGAAAATATAGTGAATAATTGAAATTTGATTTAATATGATTCAGGTTGGTTTCCAAAGTGAATATAAGTTATATTGGGAATATAATAGAGTTAATAAGATTTTAAAATTGGAATTTATTGGATAATTGAATAACGGGTTTGATATGATTAAAAATGATTTGTAAAATTTTATTTTATCGTATTACAGTTAGAGTGATGTTGTAGAACCTTTAAAATTAAATTAAAGGTTTATTTGTGAAAATTGAATATTTTAATATTTAATTATCGATTGAAAATTGCCAATTTTCGAACAGTCTCAAAATTGGGCGAAACTAGTTCCATTGGATCCGTAATAGTTTGTTATTATCGGATTTCAATTTTCGTAGCAATCAGAGTTTTCGTTTGACCGTGGCAGCTCGAAACGCATCGAAATTGTTTTAATATTAATTTGTCGAGTTAAAATAGTCATTTTTCAAACAGTCTCGGATTTCGACGAAACCAGTTTCATCGGATCCGTAATGTGATATTATTGTAACATTTTAAATTGGATTTACCGTTTGTCCGGGGCGAGCCCAAACGCATAGAAATTCGTTTAATCGATTTAATTTAAAATCGATCGTTTATTGCCGTAACTCGCACATATGATCGAATTAGCTTCCGAAACCTATTTCATTCTGTCCGGAACGCGGGATAAACCCTAGGAACGCCGGTCACCGCGCGTAAATCGGAGTTCGAAAACCCGGGATGAATAGTGTTCGTCGTTTTCTATAAAAGCACTTCATTAGTTTATTTTTTTTTCAAAAATAAACCCTAACCCTAGAAAAATGGCGGGCCCCTCCTATAGATTCAAAGGCCAGAATTGCTCGATTTTCTTCCTTAATTTCCTTCCAATCCATCGATTATTTCCAGAAGGCTTCAACTAGAAGATTGTAGATCTCCTCGAGCTCTACGCGATCAACGGTGATGATCGAATTTGGTGAGGCGAATCAATGGCAATTGCTCCTCAATGTCGCGCGTTTGTTCACGTCATTCGAAGTAAAGGGGAGAGCCGAGCATGGCCGGCCTCTGGCCGATGATAGCATTCGATGTTGGCTTCGAAGTGGTGTATCCTGATCGAGTTGAAGATGCTTGTATTGGATGCGAGTTTTAGGGTTAGGGCCGGCGTGTTGGGTTCCTTGAACGCGTAATCACCTGGAGGAGGAAAGAAATTATGAAGTGTTAGCATTCGATGGTGAGTGTTTTATAACGCTCACAACGTACTAAATATCTTTATGCTAGTTAAATTTGACATTATGAAGTGTTATGATTTTATCTGTCGTTGTTTGATAAAAATTTAATTCTCATATAGCTTGTCATTTGAATTAACCGTCGAAAAATTAAATTGATAGTTAAATTGAAATTGAAATTGAATTGCGATTAAATTACCTGACATTGATAACTATGAAATTGCCATGAATTGTATTGTCTATTGGATGATTTATTTCGATGGATGCTATTGGTTGTATTTAAATGTTTGGATGTTTATTTGCTTATATATAACCTGTTATACATACATATGACACTATGATTGGTTTAAGTGATATATATTCATCCCTGACATTTAATTGAAATAAATAATTACTTGGCTATAGGATAGAAAATTATATACGGACACCGAATTGGCTAAATTAATAATTTTTAAAATCGTCGATTTGAAATTTATTTAAATGTTTGATTTAAAAGTTATAAATAGAAATCAATTTGTAGAAATCGAATTTATCGAAAAATTGAGTTTGGAATGTTGAAATGAATTTTGGGTAAAAGAAATTGTTAAATAATTAAAGTGGAGACTTTGGAATTTAAAATCGAGATATGATTGAATTTCGAAAATTTATTTGTTCAAAGATTGAACGTTAATTCGAGCTTTGAATGATTACTAAGTAAAAGTGATATAAAAATGATACTTTGAAATCGAGCTTGGAATTGAATCATATTTGAAGTTTGGATTTAAACTTGAATATTGATGGATAATTTTGTTAAGTGTTATAAATGGATATTATTGAAAAATCAAGCTCCAAACCGATATAAATTGAAATTGAATTAATTGAAAGTGAATATAAAATTGAATAAATTTGAAGTCAAAGTCGACATTGATTGAATCGAAATCGAAATTTAATCGGTAGAAGGGAAATTGAATTTTTTTGAATTGGGAAGTTATAATTGAAATAGTTCGGTTTTGAAGCTGTTTTATTTGTTTTCCAAATTACTCAGTTATATAAACCATTTTTGAATACTTAAATTATTTTAATCTATTTTAAATCTACTTAACCCAATTTAAATTATTTTAAACTAATTTATCTATCTTAAATCCATTTCAAGATTTTAAGTATCTTTAACTATTTTAAATTATTTAAAACTACTTTTAAACCACTTAAACTATTTTCTAAAAATTTCAAGCTGGTTAATAAGGTGAAATGTTTATGTTTAAATCTTGAATTTGAATACGAATTGGATTAAATGAAGTTGCAACCTAAATTGAAATTCGAAATGATCTTGAAATCGAAATGGGATATTGACGCGAAAAATGATTTTTGAAACGGAATCTTACATTTGACAAGATACAATGATATTTGAAATGGATTTGATTTTTGAAGCGAATATGATATTTTGATATCAATTATGAATCGATTTAAAATGTAAAAGAGCCAATGGTGTAATAATACGTAGTTATTAAAGAGACCGGGATCGGATATGGACATACTCTCTGTCGATACCGAAAACCACTTTAATAACTATTATACGCGGAGTGTTGATCCAGAATGAAGTCGATGGTTTAGTGAACGCGTTGACTGAAGAAAGAGAACGATATTGGATGACCCCTGACATGACTAAAACAGGAGCCGCGCCGGGCCATTGAGGTTCGCCACCTCTAGCGGACGCACTTCTTCGATACCATATCTATTACATTTGTGATGCGATTTAGGTGCACCCCTTGATTTGGGAGTGTTGTTTCACGGTGTTGGGGTAGCTGCTGGCTATGCTCAACATCAGTCCGGATCACGCGACTACTAGTATCCTAGTTGGTATCGCCTCATGTACCTTGTAATACTGATTATCCTATTCGCGACCACTACTTTATTGTGTTATACCTATGGGGTACCCTCTGATAACCACCAGTTTATGGTGGGGCTTACGGTGTTGTATAGACTATGGCATTATAAAAATGTGTTAAGGGGGATTATGGTAACGCCTTAACGCTATTTTGATACTTTATATTACTGATAGGCATTATCTACTTAGCGTACATTACTACATAGTAGATAGTTTAACGGATCCTTAAGAGATGGAAAATCCTGTAACATCTCTTGAGTTATTGCACGCACGTTGACACTGTATATGAGATGTCAAACCCCGTAAACATCTCTGACGCCGTTACACTCATATTTATTTACGATTGATTTAACTTTCATAAGGATATTTTTTTCCTGACTCGAGTGTTTTGTCTTTTCATTACGCTCAGGTCAGTCCTGAGTTTTTCAGATTTTTGAAGATCTATTCTGGAGAATGAAGACGAAGATTTGGTATACTATTACTATTATTACCCTTGCATCATGCTATTTGCTGCATTATTTTAATTGTTCTGTTGTATATGTATAACTCTGATAAATGTTGTATAAATAATTGTCAAAGTATAGTAAACAGCTTCATGAACTGTTTATTTGACTATTGTATTTTATCGTTTCGCTGCGAGATTCTGTGTTGTTTCTTTTCCTTTATTTCTCTTTCTTTTCTTTTCTTATTTACCCCAATAACCATCTGCCCTTTTGAATGGTTGGGAATCGGCATGTGTATTTGATCGTCGGTTTAAACTGTCCAAAAAAAGGTGGGTCGTTACAGTTGGTATCAGAGCGAGGTTTAGCGATAACCTTAGCTTTGTGGGGTCTGACTCTTTATAAATAGGGTAGTAATACCCTATGATGAGTCGCTGAGTGTATACATATGAGAGAGCGTATTTGTTAGTGATATAAAATGTTTTATATTGTGTCGGTTGATTTGTTGAGTGGCTTATGGATTCTGGTCAATACGAGTAATTAACGTCATTGATAGGGACCTCTAAACACTTAAACAGAACAATTCGGCATAGTATTGTTTTTAAATTAGGTAGATGAAATAATTTTGCTCTAATTATATTTTGTACATAAAGAAAAAATTTCAGAAATTAGTGTGACTTATTTAGCTTACCTGGATGTTAGGAATGAAAATATTGGTTATTATCATTAATTTGATATTGTAATTTAATAAATAAGGTGAATTACAAAATGAACAATGATAAAACACTTGTGGAATGTTTTAAGAAATAAAATCCTATAAGAATGTTTTATAAAGGTGACTTATAAATTAAAATAGATTTAAATTGGAAAATATTGAATTTAGGACCCGGAGATCTTGAAAATGGTTTTCAAAGCTTTGAAGAAAATATATTGTGATGTTAGTTGGAAAATATTTATAGGAAATATTTTGAAAGGATTTTTAAGAAGGAATGAATTAAGTACTCCTCTCTTATGTCGCTGGAAAATAATTTCGGTGATGACTGCGCAGCATCATCGACGTTCATTTTTGAGTCTCAAAGTGGGGGAGACTTCTAAGAAGCTTTGTTTTTCTTCGAAATTATTCTTGGTAAATGGGATTTGGTTTAAACTCCAAAGGTATGATTTGATATATATTAAAGATATAAGTGTATATGTTTATTTCCAACGATTTCAAAAGAATCGGGCATTTAAATTTCTAAGTTATGTTAATTCAAATTATTTGAATGAAACGTGAACAACCAAAATTTATAAAATAAGAGGATTAAGATATCTAAGCTTATGTTTTGGGAAAACTTTAGAGTAGTAGTGTACCTTTAAAGTTGAAAGGTAAAGAGGATTTAAATAAATCAAATTTGTGAACATTTTAATTAAGTAAAATGAAATTCTATAAATTTGTATGATACCAAATTACATTCTGATAACATATGACTTACCTAATGTTAAAGGTTAAAATGATGTTTTGGATTTGTAATGAGATATTGTACAAATAAACTGAACCTGAAAGTAATTAAAATATACAAGTAAGGAAAACTCAAAAGAAATTAAAATGTATATAAATGGAAAATTTTGATTGTGATAAAAATTTATATATACTTAAATATAACATGAAATGATAAATGGATAAATGGAACAAGTAAGTGAACTTAAGAAAGAAGACAAATGAATTGTATAATATCTTTTGTAAATTGGTTATAGAAAATAAATATAAATGGCATAGAAAAATTGAATTTGTAACTTTGAGATAACCGTAAACTAAGAAAAGTCGTATATAAGAAGTTAGACTTTTATGGAATGACTATAAACTAAAGTGCCGGTTAATAAAATGTTCCACAAATGAATTCGTTATTAACTGAAATTATGAAAATGCAATAAATGTAAACAAAGGAATTTCTTATAGCTAAGAATCAATTGGAAAATGAAATTGAATTAAATTAAATTATATATAATGTTTAAAATGAACTTGAGTAAGCAAATTCTATGATATGATGTTTAAGAAAAGATAATGTTAAAGAACATGCTATGTAAAGAAATGAATATACTAACTGAATAATAGATTGTGAATAATTAATTGAAAAAAAAAGAGAAGTCAATAAAATAGTTTAGTATAGATAAATTGGATATAAATCCATTGGAAGGAAATACATGAGATTGTACGTATATTATTTTATTTGCATAACGATTTGATCCAAATTCGAGCACAAAATTTCGAGATGATTTATATCGATCCAAGTTAGGATTTTTCACTCGATTTTCGACGGCGAACCCTAGATATGGATTTTTAATTTGATTCTGGAGTTCTCTATCATAGTATATGGCTATGCAAGGAGAGTAACAGTTTCCAATCAAGGAACCAAATCTGAGTCCGCACTAGAGAGTCGGGTGAACGATACTAGTTGGAAGTGAAATTGTGTGATCGAATAAGCGATTAGATTGATATTGCTCACGGATGATATATGTACAGCTTACGGACTTAATTAAAGTTAATATTGGAAATTTAAGATGCCGAATATAAAATGATTCTTTTAAAATTATATAACAGGATATATATATATATATATAAAAGAGATAAACCAAATTGAATGTAAAATTTATAATTTGATTATGTTGGGTATGATTTTGGTTGTTATATGATTGTTAGTTGATTATATATAATTCATTAAGTGTTAATGAAGTTGGAAGCTATAAATCATTGAAATCAAATTGGAAGTTAAATGAATTTAAATAGAATTTAATTTGGTTCAAATTGGAAGTGAACTAATGTAAATATAAATTAGTGAATGTTAACTAATTGAATTGAGAATGAATGTTAGTAAAATCCAACATTAATGAATCAACTGTGATTAAAACTGAAAACCAAGTCAATAGATATTAATGAGAAGTGAATTTATATTGATTGGTTATGGATTTATTGGATGATAGTTGGATGATAATTGATTTGGTGGATGCATTTGTTGTTTTGTTGCATTTGCTATGTTGGCACATGTAGTTGTTATGTTGCTATATTGTGTATATTGATATTATTTTCATATATCATGTTTCTCATGGTTTGTTGAGTGTTTAGTAGGTGCGGATTGCGCTTGCTTCGCATTTGGAGCTCGCTTTCGCGCTATATTAGCCGTATATGCTCGCTAATAATATATAAGGTACATATCTCGGATTACATACCGTACTTTTACACTTTTTTCCCTGCGGGATGCCTCATCACTTGATAAGATGTATATTTGTGATATATATACTGTCATTTTTTTTTCCGATCGAGCCGCGCAAAGGAGACTCTGCCGAAATTTTCCGTAAAATCCAGGTGTTAGAAAAAATTTCAAGTTTTAAATTTTTTTTTTATTATAACTTGTTTTGATAACTAACTTTTAAAGTTGGAAAGCCGTTCGGAGTAACTTAGTGGAAGCATAGTTATGACTTTATAAATATAATTTCATTGTTTTATAAGTTGGTAACTTTGAATAAAATATATCTAATGTTGAATTCTATACTTAGTTCCTTTTCCCTTCTTTTTCTTTTCAGAGACGAAAAGTTTTGAGTGGGGGAGAGTGTAACGACCCGCAAATTTTCGATAATTAAAATAGCTAATTTAATAAGATTTCGTGATTTAGTGTTAGAAAAAATTGTAAGTCGTTTGGAATAATAATAAATGTTGAATCCATTGGGTATAATAGAGTAATTGATTGATAAGTAAAATCTATTTAAATCAAATATTGAATATTGAACAGGTAAATTGTTTAAATTAAATATTTAAAACTTATTGAATAATTGAATAACTGTAAAATGAAAATAGTGTTCTAAATTGTGAATTGGTTTTAAAAGTTGAATCTTATAAGTTCAATTTCAATATTTCAAAAGATAATGAATTATTGGACAAGCGAAATTTGTTTAAATTTAATATTTGGAATTTATTGAATAATTTAATAATTGGAATTGAATAACCGTATAATGGAAATGGTTGTTCTATAATTTTAATGCGTTCAAAAGTTAAATTTTTTAAGTTCGTTTTGAATATCTCAAAAGATAGTGATTTAAGAATAATTAAAATTGTTTAAATTTAATATTACAAATGTTTGAATAATTAAATTCCGAATTTTATATGATCAATTTGATGTTGAAATTTAATATATGAAAATAGAGTGAATAATTGAAATTTGATTTAATATTATTCAGATTGGTTTCCAAAGTGAATATAAGTTATATTGTGATTATAATAGAGTTAATAAGATTTTAAAATTGGAATTTATTGGATAATTGAATAACGGGTTTGATATGATTAAGAATGATTTGTAAAATTTTATTTTATCATATTAAAGTTAGAATGATGTTGTAGAACCTTTAAAACTGAATTAAAGGTTTATTTGTGAAAATTGAATATTTTAATATTCAATTATCGATCGAAAATTGTCATTTTTCGAACAATCTCAGAATTGGGCGAAACTAGTTCCATTGGATCCATAATAGTTTGTTATTATCGGATTTCAATTTTCGTAGCAATCGGAGTTTTCGTTTGACCGTGGCAGCTCGAAACGCATCAAAATTGTTTTAATATTAATTTATAGAGTTAAAATAGTCATTTTTCAAACAGTCTCGGATTTCGACGAAACCAGTTTCATCGGATCTGTAACGTGATATTATTGTATGATTTCAAATTTCGTGTCAATCGGATTTACCGTTTGTCCGGGGCGAGCCAAAACGCATAGAAATTCGTTTAATCGATTTAATTTAAAATCGATCGTTTATTGCCGTAACTCGCACATATGATCGAATTAGCTTCCGAAACCTATTCCATTGTGTCCGGAACGCGGGATAAACCCTAGGAACGCCGGTCACTGCACGTAAATCGGAGTTCGAAAACCCGGGATGAATAGTGTTCGTCGTTTTCTATAAAAGCACTTCATTAGTTTCTTTTTTTTCAAAAATAAACCCTAACCCTAGAAAAATGGCCGGCCGCCTCCTATAGATTCAAAGGCCAGAATTGCTCGATTTTCTTCCTTGATTTCCTTCCAATCCATCGATTATTTCCAGAAGGCTTCAACTAGAAGATTGTAGATCTCCTCGGGCTCTACGCGATCAACGGTGATGATCGAATTTGGTGAGGCGAATCAACGGCAATTGCTCCTCAATGTCGCGCGTTTGTTCACGTCGTTCGAAGCAAAGGGAAGAGCCGAGCATGGCCGGCCTCTGGCCGATGTTAGCATTCGACGTTGGCTTCGAAGTGGTGTATCCTGATCGAGTTGAAGATGCTTGTATTGGATGCGAGTTTTAGGGTTAGGGCCGGCGTGTTGGGTTCCTTGAACGCGTAATCACCTGGAGGAGGAAAGAGTCTCGTGCGTGCGGGCTGAATTGGGAACGAATTTGAACGGCTGTGATAGGTTAGAAATGAAAATATAAAATGTAGATTTTATTTATATTAATTCGTGTAACCTTTAAAATATCATATCTTGTTCGTGCGAGGTCGGAATTCGACAAAACAAGTTGCGTTGGGTTCGTATGGACGAGCACTACGCTATGGAGCTGGATTGGAATCCTTAGGAGCTAGTTTGAATTTCGGGTAAAATTAAACGCTCATTTAATTTTATTCGAAATAAAACGCTGGAACTACATTAAAATCACGGTGAGTGTTTTATAACGCTCACGACGTACTAAATATCTTTATGCTAGTTAAATTTGACATTATGAAGTGTTATGATTTTATCTGTCGTTGTTTGATAAAAATTTAATTGTCATATAGCTTGTCATTTGAATTAACCGTTGAAAAATTAAATTGACAGTTAAATTGAAATTGAATTGCGGTTAAATTAGCTGACATTGATAACTATGAGATTGCCATGAATTGTATTGTCTATTGGATGATTTATTTCGATGGATGCTATTGGTTGATATTTAAATGTTTGGATGTTTATTTGCTTATATATAACATGTTATGCATACATATGACACTATGATTGGTTTAAGTGATATATATTCATCCCTGACATTTAATTGAAATAAATAATTACTTGGCCATAGGATAGAAAATTATATACGGACACCGAATTAGCTAAATTAATAATTTTTAAAATCGTCGATTTGAAATTTATTTAAATGTTTGATTTAAAAGTTATAAATAGAAATCAATTTGTAGAAATCGAATTTATCGAAAAATTGAGTTTGGAATGTTGAAATGAATTTTGGGTAAAAGAAATTGTTAAATAATTAAAGTGGAGACTTTGGAATTTAAAATCGAGATATGATTGAATTTCGAAAATTGATTTGTTTAAAGATTGAACCTTAATTCGAGCTTTGAATGATTACCAAGTAAAAGTGATATAAAAATGATATTTTGAAATCGAGCTTGGAATTGAATCATATTTGAAATTTGGATTTAAACTTGAATGTTGATGGATAATTTTGTTAAGTGTTATAAATGGATATTATTGAAAAATCAAAGCTCCAAATCGATATAAATTGAAATTGAATTAATTGAAAGTGAATATAAAATTGAATAAATTTGAAGTCAAAGTTGACATTGATTGAATCGAAATCGAAATTTAATTGGTAGAAGGGGAATTGAAATTTTTTTGAATTGGGAAGTTATAATTGAAATCGTTCGGTTTTGAAGTTGTTTTATTTGTTTTCCAAATTACTCAGTTATATAAACCATTTTTGAATAGTTAAATTATTTTAATCTATTTTAAATCTACTTAACCCAATTTAAATTATTTTAAACTAATTTATCTATCTTAAATCCATTTTAAGATTTTAAGTATCTTTAACTATTTTAAATTATTTAAAACTACTTTTAAACCACTTAAACTATTTTCTAAAAATTTCAAGCTGGTTAACAAGGTGAAATGTTTATGTTTAAATCTTGAATTTGAATACGAATTGGATTAAATGAAGTTGCAGCCTAAATTGAAATTCGAAATGATCTTGAAATTGAAATGGGATATTAATGCCAAAAATGATTTTTGAATGGAATCTTACGTTTGACAAGATACGATGATATTTGAAATGGATTTGATTTTTGAAGCGAACATGATATTTTGATATCAATTATGAATCGATTTAAAATGTAAAAGAGCCAACGGTGTAATAATACGTAGTTATTAAAGAGACCGGGATCGAATATGGACATACTCTCTGTCGATGCCGAAAACCACTTTAATAACTATTATACGCGGAGTGTTGATCCAGAATGAAGTCGATGGTTTGGTGAACGCGTTGACTGAAGAAAGAGAACGATATTGGATGACCCCTGACATGACTAAAACAGGAGCTGCGCCGGGCCAATGAGGTTCGCCGCCTCTAGCGGACACACTTCTTCGATACCATATCTATTACATTTGTGATGCGATTTGGGTGCACCCCTTGATTTGGGAGTGTTGTTTCGCGGTGTTGGGGTAGCTGCTGGCTATGCTCAACATCAGTCCGGATCACGCAACTACTAGTATCCTAGTTGGTATCGCCTCATGTACCTTTTCATACTGATTATCCTATTCGCGACCACTACGTTATGTTTTGTGTTATACCTATGGGGTACCCTCTGATAATCACCAGTTTACGGTGGGGCTTACGGTGCTGTATAGACTATGACATTATAAAAATATGTTAAGGGGGATTATGGTAACGCCTTAACGCTATTTTGATACTTTGTATTACTGATAGGCATTATTTACTTAGCGTACATTACAACATAGCAGATAGTTTAACGGATCCTTGAGAGATGGAAAATCCCGTAACATCTCTTGAGTTATTGCACGCACGTTGACAATGGTTATGAGATGTCAAACCCCGTAAACATCTCTGACGTCGTTACACTCATATTTATTTACGATTGATTTAACTTTCATAAGGATATTTTAGTCCTGACTCGAGTGTTTTGTCTTTTCATTACGCTCGGGTCAGTCCTGAGTTTTTCAGATTTTTGAAGATCTATTCTGGAGGATGAAGATGAAGATTTGGTATACTATTACTATTATTACCCTTGCATCATGCTATCTGCTGCATTATTTTAATTGTTCTGTTGTATATGTATAACTCTGATAAATGTTGTATAAATAATTGTCAAAGTATAGTAAACAGCTTCATGAACTGTTTATTTTACTATTATATTTTATCGTTCCGCTACGAGATTCTGTGTTGTTTCTTTTCCTTTATTTCCCTTTCTTTTCTTTTCTTATTTACCCCAATAACCATCTGCCCTTTTGAATGGTTTGGAATCGGCATGTGTATTTGATCGTCGGTTTAAACTGTCCAAAAAAAGGCGGGTCGTTACAGTTTCAGAAAAATCCGATTACATTTATACAAGTTAAAGCCCTCCAAGTATAAAACTTGGGTTTAAATTCAGATTCCCAAAACAATACTTTTCAAAAGGTTTAAAACCCATAAAAACACATTTATAACTTGTATAAATTTTTTAAACCATAATTAACCAAATGAGACAACACGGATTTTCGCGTTCGAAAATCGACACCCGTACTTCAACTCGTATTCAAATGCTGAGGATTCAAACGTTCAATCCGATTCGCCGAAGCTTATAACACATTAAGTATAACACAGCGGAAGAAAAATGAATGAATATGTCATATAACTCCAAAGATACAATATCTCCTATACAACAATGATACAAATGATATCGATAACTATCAGAGATACAAGACACAGCAATGGAATAATATCATAAGTAGATGGTCTAGACTTTGCGACCATCGACAGTGGAAAGATAACATAAACTTGAACTCCTGTGACATCCCAGAATTTTTGACAATATCAATTTAATAATCTTTATATAAAATTAAATTGATTTGATGATAATTGATTAATAATATATGATTTGGTTTAATAATCTGATTAAATAAATATTTAATTTGTGATTTTATCTTTAAAGGTTAAAATAAATGTTTTAGATTATAATGTGTGTGTGTGTGTGTGTATATTTGTATATATATTATAGATAATCTTTGTTTTGGAATTTAATAAATAAATGAAGTTTTGTTTTTAAAATTCTAATAATATATTTAGAAATTGGGAATTATGTTTTAAATTAATTTTAAGTTTTTCAATGTTATTTAAATTAATAATTATATGATTTGTAAATATTTAAAATAAATGTTAAATTGTTTAAAGTTATATCTTAATTTAATTTTCAAATTTTAAAATAAAATGTTGGTTTTATTTCTTTTTAAATATTATTTGATTTATATGATTTTGAAATATTATATATAAGTTTAAAATACAAAATAACATATGGTTTAAATTTATTTATTAATAAAAGCGAGTTATAATCTATTTATAAATCATTTAAAATATGTTAAATAGTTATTTTCAAGCCATATGTATAATGTATCATTTTTCCATAAATATAAAAATGAATTAAAATAAGAAAATAGAATTTTCATTTTTAAATTGAATAAATTGATTTTTATTTGGAATTCAAATTAATACATTCTTTAAAATATTTGTATAAGTTTTAATTTATAGTTTGTTTTATTTACACTTGCTTTAAATAAGAAAATCATATATATTCATATAAACATAAAATAAATTAAGAAAATTCTTCATTAACATTTAAAAATATAACTAACTTAAATAAAAGACAAGTGTTAACTATTAAACAATCTAAATCAACATGTGTTTATGTAGGAACTAAATTACATGACAAGTGTCATTATGTTTTATATCTTTCTTTTATTTTAATTCAAGTATTTTCAGCCCTTAACCATTTTTCATTTCCTCATTCTCTTTACAAAACCTAAGCTTGTGAATCAAAGAAAACATTACACTTAAAAATCTGAAATTCCTAAAATCAATTCCTGCATATAATCAATCTGCATTTTTCAAAAACCAAAAATATCAAACCTGCAAAACAAATTCCTGCAAATTTTTGTTCCTCTGGAAAATAACCATCAGTTTAGCAAATCATAAAGGCCTGCATGCATCTAATTTGGTCAGAGTTTCAAATGCAAGCAACCTGGAGTTGAAGTCTGCATCTTTTTCAAAATTTTAAAAGAACAAGCCTGCATGCATGAGTGTTAACAGAAATCAAAAGCTTTTCTAAAATCACGAAGCACTGTTTTTATGAAGAGAAAGGTGAGTAACATTTTGAAAATTAATTAAGTTAACTTGGTTGTCTAATTTATCTGTAGAAAAAATCGATTGTTTGTGAAAATTTGATGAATGTGTGCATGTTACTATAATACTGCAATTATTCTGTTCCCAGGATTCAAGTTTTTATTTATTTAATTCCTGATCACTTGATTCTAATTATTGTTAGTAATTAAGTTACAAACAAATTTGTTTATGTGATCATAAATTAAGTTTGAAATTTTAATTAAGTTATAAAAAATACAATTTTATCTGGAATAACCCAAAAAGAACCTGGAAACATAAATTTATTTAAAAACTTGAATTCTTTAATTCATTAATTTAAGATTATGATTTGAAAACCTATGTGAAAACATGATTTTTAAATTAGAAAACATAATATTTAGTTTGGGATTTAAGGAGTAGTGCTGTGATGAACTAAAAAGATGATTTTGGGAAATTTTAATGACTTTGAACATTTAGGGGTTTGAAATTTCTTATGAATGGAGAAGAGTGGTCAGGCATTTCAGGAAAATTATCAAATTGGTGAATTGAACTTTGAATTAGCAGAGGTGTGGGAAATTGTTCTGTAACCCTAGTTTTAAATAAATTAGGAAATTCGATCGTCATTGCCTCTAGGGTTGTTCGAGTGTGAAGCAGATTTGGGGAAGTGTTGCTGAGACCATGATGAGGTTGTGGCCAAGGTTTCAACTCAAACGAGGGTCGAAGGGGGAAGAACTGGTCGTTGATAGGTTTGGACCTTGATGAGGCATGGTGTTTCCAGGTTTCAGAAGTTAGGCAGGTTTTGATTTTCAGGTGTTTGGGATTGTTTGATGATTGTGTTGTAGAGTGAGGTTGTATTCTAGTGTGTTGACGCTGTCGGAGTTGACTGGAGGAGGTCAGAGCCACCGTGCATGTGCACGGTGCTCTTATTTTTCTGGTGATCTGAATTTGGGTGTTTTGTTAGTTTGGGAAAAATGCAGTTTGTACTCGAGTAAGTACTCGAGTCAATTGAGGGTTTGCCCGAAGATAGGTGGTTCATGACTCGAAGTAAAATAAGTTGAGCTCGAGTTATTTTTATTATTTCAGGTTTTGTCTCTAAAACCTGACTGTTTTACGTTTTTAAATTTTAAAACTTAATTTTAAATAAATGGGAAGCAAAGCAGGTTTTAAATTATGAATTCAAATGAAATTGAGTTCCAGACTTCAAATAAATAATTTGCAGAAATAAAATATTTAAAAATAATAGTAAAACCTGTACAGTATTTTATAAAGTGATTTATAAATCTGAAAATGAGATTTAAAACTAGATTTTTAAATTTAAGTTAAAATCTGGATTGAATACCTGAATTCAAATATGAATTTGAATCCTAGGATTTGGAAGAAAATCAGTTTATAAATTCTAATATTATAATCAAGTTTGAATATTTTAGTATTTAAACATGTGTTTTTATAAATCTGAAATGAAATTTAAAACAGGATTTTAAATTTTAATTTTTGAATCTGAATCTGAAACATGATTTGAATTTTAGTTGAAATGAAATAAGATTTTGATTTTAAATGTTTCAAAATCATTTGAAGATATTTAAAATATAATTTAAATTTATAATAAATAGATTATGGGTTAAACTATTTTTTTAATTTACCTTAAGTAATTCTTTAATATGAAATAAAAAGGGTTTAAATTCTTAAACCTTGTTTAAGTTTAAATTTGATTTCATTTTTAATTTAAAATAGGGTTTAGATGAAATTTTAAAAGCAAATTATTTTCTTAAGTACTTTGATAATGATGATTTAATCATTAATGAGATTTATGTTTATGTTAAGTTAATTAGAACTTAATAATTTATAATTCATTAATCGATTAAGGTAATTAAGTTTTGTAATTAATTAATTTAATTAATTAAATAATTAAGGATTTTATTTACTTAATTAAAGGGTTTATAAGTTAATTAAAAATTGATTAAATAGAAATTAAGAAATCAATTAATTAGATAGGATTTGATTTAATTTAATTAATGATTTGAATTTATTAATCAAGTAATTAAAAAGGAATTAAGTTTTTGATTATCACTTGATTAATTAAATAATTAGAGATCAATTAATGAGTTTTATAAATAATTAAATTTGTAATTAATCTTGATTAATTTCAGTTAATTACTTTGGAATAGTAATTAAAGATTTGTTATTGGTTAATGAAGGTCATTGACCCAGGATTATTTAATAATTAATTAATATGATTAATTTTAATGATTAATTGAATTAATTAATTTAAAGAACCATTTGAGAATTGTTTAAGTACTTAATGAAAGTAATTAAGTAATTGATTACTAATTGTAATTAATTTTATTTTGATTAATTAAGTTAATTAAGTAAGTTTAATTAATTTAATTTAATCACTGGTTGATTTGGGAAGTAATTACCAATGTAATTAAAAATGAATAATTACTTAGTGAAGTAATTAAGAAGATAAATTACTTGATGAAATTTAATTGAAGGATACTTGGATAATGGAGGAGTTTTGGAATTCAATTACTTTGTGTAATTAATATGTAATTTGTATGTTGAATAATTACTTAAAGTAAGTAATTAATAATTAATTACTTAGTGTGATTAATTTAGGTTTTGATAATTGAGTTATTTAAAGAAAACTAAAGATGAAATTGATTAAGTTAATTACTTAATGTGATTGATCAAGAGTGATTAATCAATATGGATAATTGATAATTAATTTAATAAGGTAATTATAAATAATTTGGGATCATTAATTTAAATAATTAATGATGTAATTAAGGATTGATTCATAAGAACAATTAATCAGTGAAGGAATTAATTAATGTAATTAATTAAGGATTAATGTAATTAATTATAATTAATTAATTAATGAAGTAATTACAGGTTAATTACTGAATTTGGTTTGGAATAATTAATTTGTGAAATTAATTAAAGATTAATTACTTGAATGTAATTAAAGAAAAATTAATCAAGGTGATTAATTAGGGTAATTTATTTGAGGGTAATTAATTAATTGATTTATAATTAATTAAGGAATATGTAAGCAAGATTTATATGGATGAGTAATTAATTTAATTTATTTTAAATTAATTAAGGAAGAAGTAAATAATTTAATTCATTTTAAATTAATTATAGAATGATTAATAAGTCATTGCTTATAAATGTTGATTAATACTGATTACCCTGAGTAGTTAAGATCTCAGATATGAGATAAGTGATGATGTGATATGGATGTTATGGTTGCATTTGAGTTGATAATATGAATTATCTGTTTGAGTTGATAATATTGATGATAATGTTGATTATCTATTGTTATGTTGAGAATTATCTATCTGTGTGTATATAGATATTGAATTGAATTGTTTTAAACTTTAAAACAACTTGGACTTAAAAGACACGTTTTGGATATCGATGAGACCGGGATCGGGTTTCCATATTTGGATATCTGAAAACCACATCGATCCAAATTAACGATAGGTCGTGAATCTCAAGTGAAGATGAAGATTCTGAGTGCAAGGGTTATTGTTGTTAACTCCGAGGGTGATTCCAGAATGAGTGTAACGAGATAATGCCTTTAGTTTTGTTCGAACCCGGAACGAACTTGTATGGATTGAATGCTTTCAGAACATCGTCAGGTGGACGATGAGCATTCTAAGAGATGTGTTCTCTAAAGGTAATCGTAGCCTCAAGCCTCATCAACCGGGAATGGCTAAAACAGGGGAGGTGCAGCAAGGCTTCATCGGTAGCCCTACTTGAGAGTGAGATTTACCCCTGTCTAGAAGTCCCTTTATATTCAGCTGTGTGGGCAGTTGGTTGCAAACAACTGCATGGTTGTCTTGTTCGGAACTGTTCAGTAAGGAATGGTTCCGGCCTTGTGTTGCAGGGGAGCGGGCGTACTCCTCGGTACGGTGATCTAGGCCACGTACTGTGACGGGCGGTACCCCAGTAGCCCTGCCATTGTATGGAATCCAAAATCCAATAAGTGCCAACGGTTTTGATTGCATTACCCACTTTTGTGGCAAGTAGCTAGAATTTAATGAATGTAACAATTTCGGCTATTTCATATTTACTTGAAAACCCTAGACATTATTATAATATCACCAGATTTCCTATCAAATGTTTTGGTTAGCGTAAGGTAAAAAAAATTCCATGTTTATGTGTGGGAAGCCTTACGTGATACCTTTCTTTTCAAAGGTTTTTAAAAGTTAAGCAACCTTAACCTGTTACTCACACCAGACCCATGTCTGACCCGGAGTTTATCTTTGTTTTCTTAAACTCTTGGGTACTCAAATTTTTACGAGTAGTCAAGGGATTCAGGTTGGCTTTGACGAATATTGGAGGAGCAATGGAGCATGAGGCTTCTGCGTTGTAGATATATAGTTTCCACTGTGTGTTCTCTGTGTTGTGTTTGTATTAAGTTGTTAATACTAGACAGGTGTTTATAACTGTCTAGTATATGTGAAGTGTATGCTGTGTATCTCTGATTGATATTGTATATTATGTAAATACTTATGTTATTAATATAATTTATTCGTTCCGCTATTGAGATTCTAGTGTTGTTTCTTCTTTCTCTTCTCTTTCTATCCCTTTCTTTCTTAATTCATGATACGTCTTTCTGGTTAGTGGAAGGCAGATCGTGACAACTCCAGAGAAGGAACTCCAATAGATTCTCCAAAAGAAGCCAACACCATCCTGCAGCTCCATCTCCAAAGCCCCCAAAGCTAGAAAGACTCCAAACTAGAAAGCGAGAACCACCATCATCGAGGCAATAAGCAATAAGGTAACTCCAAATATTGAAGAGAAACAAATGCGATCGCCAAAATCCAAATGAATCCAAACACCAACGACTTCAAGATTTTCGAACAGAATGCCGAAGACTATTGAATCTACATCTACTAGCTGACTATCTGAAAAACCCGACTCTAGAATGCCCATGTGGAAAATTATGGGCACCCAAAGTTTAGGAAGGAAACAATAAACTCTGGGTCAGTCATGGGACTGGTATGAGCAAACAAAAACAGTTTATCTTTAAAAAATGTCCGCAATGCTTTTTGGAAAATGAAACTGCCATAAGGCCTCCCGCCGCACACACAATGCAAACGCACACTTGGAGGAGATTTCTCCTTATGACAGTCAAAAATGCTTGATATGTGAAAACCATTTGATATTATTGTTAGTGCATAGTGCAGAAAACCTTTCGAAAATATAATATTAATCTTAGCCAGCATACCACATTTCGTCGTATGCCTACTATAGCTACCATGTTAAATGGCAGGTTATACAACTAAAATCGCACAAGCGCGTATTATTTCTTTGGATTTTCGACAAATGGTCAGGCTAAGGAACTTCCTTACCGAAATGGGCACAACTCTGGAAGGACGCCCTTGAGATCCTAATCGAATCTTTGCTAACAAGGTCGATGCGACCTCATGCTTTAACCAAGCTATAACATAGGTAACTACCACACAAGTATGCCACCCCCGGTCGTTACCGAGCTTTATCTGAGGCGCCTATCAACCAACAACCAGTAATAAATTTGTAGTAACCACATAGGTTAAATATCTGGGATCCATACCATGATATCACCTTTTATCCAGAAGGAAATAGACATACCTTAGGGGAGCGACCCCTAAAAATCTTGCTGCAACATTCCTGTTTCGACCATTTCCGAGGTGTGAGGTCCTAATGCAGTCTCGTCCACAAAGCTACGCTTTTTTACAAGGCCATGCTTCGATCAACAAATGATCAGTAGCACTTCGTGTGCCACATTACCAAATTGGGAATGTATCACTAATAATCATCAACTACATAACCTCTGAGCTCATACGTCTCAAAGAAGGGTGTTAAGCTAAGATAATAAATCTCCACCACCAAACAGAAATGTATTTGATAGAAACCAGCTTTACATCTTAAAGTGTAACGTCATACACACATCCATACAAGTCTGTTCCGAGTTCGAGCAGAACCGAAGGCACTTCACAAAGAAGCCCTTGCAAATCCGGATAATCCCTAATCACGTTCAGACTCCCCATCACAGAGGGTGCTCAAATATCTATACCGAGGGTCATTCGGTGCAGAGACATTCGACAGGTTATCCTTTCGCTTTTGAAAATATCCGGTCTTCTCCACCGGTCTTCAAATGCTATCCACAACATCGTATCATTATTCAGAATGGGTTATAAGACATAAGGTCCTCTTCCCGCTAAATCGAATAATGAGCGCAATATTAAAAACATATGGATATGGGATTTCAGTTAAGTCACGACTTAAAACCTAAACTTTCTTTTCAAATGGTTTAAAAAAATTACCATTTCCAAATCTTTAAACAAAAAGATTCACTTCACAAAGTTCACCCAGATTTCACAAAGATTCATTCACAGCTTTTCAAAACAATTTCCTTTCCAAATTGGATTATCACATCCAATTATTAAACCAAAGACTCGATTTATAGTTTTCAAAACTATTTCCAAAGATCCATTCGTAACTTTCAAAACAATTCCCATTTCAAATCTTTTATACATAAAAGCTACACCATTTAGAATCCTCTTCGATTCCAAAACAAAGCTTAACAATCTTTCACAAAAGTTTATTCATAGCTTTCAAAAACATTCAAAATTTCATCTCAAACTTGAATTTTTTAACACAAATTGGAAATCCTTTCATTATATGAAAGCTATTCTTTTTGAAAACAATTTGTTTTCATTTCGGAAAAATATGATTTCATTTATACAAGTTAAAGTCCTTGGGTTAAATTCAAATTCCAAAACAATACTTTTTAAAATGGTTTTAAAACCCATATAAACACATTTATATGTTGAATAACCTTTTTAAATCATAATTTCAAACATAGAATTCAATTTCAAATCTTGAATTCAAATTCAAATCAAACTATTTTAATTTCCAAATTTTTTTTAAGTTATTCAAAATAACTTTTATCTTTGAAAATTCCCTTTCAAAAGCTTTTTAACCCAATTCCATTTCCAAAACCATTTGGATTCAAAATCAAACTTTAAAACCATTTCAAAAATCTGTGACTTAACCAATTTCCTCATGCAATCCATATTTGTGTGTATATGGTGTAGTCCACGGGTTTTACACAGTAGTGCAACAACATCAATCATCACAGATTCAAACGCAGAAATATCGGTAAGCGATATAATCTATAATGCTTATCTTCTTTTACAGATCACAGATGAATAATATAAGTTCATCGTAGATAAATAAATTACATCACAGGTAAATAAATTACATCTCATTCCATAGCACAAATTAGAATAATTCATATCAAAAAGCATCGTATATCAGGGATATCAAACAATTCAAAGCATCCAATTCAATCCAAACATTTATAAGTAAGATTAGTTAATTGTCTGATTAATTTAAATCAGATTAGTCACTAATCCTTGGTTAATTAATATTAATTAATTATAAAACATTTTGATTAATTATCCTTTAATCATTTATTAGTTAACCTTTAATGATAAATTAATTAACCTTTAATCATTAAATAATTAGCCTTTAATGATAAATTAATTATCATTCCTTAATCACCTTCATTAATTAGTTAATCTTTAATTAACTAATTGTTCTCCAATTACCTTAATTAATTTATCACATAAATTAATTATTCCATAATTAACTAACCTTTAAGCACTCGATTAATCAATCTTTAAAACCATTAATCATTCACCCTCAATTACTTATATTAAGTGATTTTAAATCATCAGACCATAATTTAACTTTTAAGGTAAACCATTACTTAATTATGATTAACATATTCATTTAAACATTTACCTTTTTAATTAACCACCTCATTACGTTTCAAATTTAATTTAAAATAACTTAAGAATTTAACTGTATACATTTAAGTTAAACAAATCTTACCATTTCTTAAATCAAGATAGAACATTTATTTTATAAGGAATAAGATTTAAGAAATAATTTAAACTAGATTTATTTAAATTTTTAAATCTTGCCTTTATTAAATTTGCAACTATTATAAATACCCGAGGCAAAATCATAGCTATTCGAACTAAACACCCAGCTCACCAAACTTTACTTCGAGCCAAGTTTTGAAATTATCCAAGACGATAAATCAAATGCTTCGAGTTTGATCTGAGTTTCCTCAATACCCAGAAAACCAAAACAAACTGACACACCCAACAAGATGGTGCACCTGCATAGTCGACCGAGGCGACTTCGACCATCCTTGCAACCTCTGACACATCGACCATCGCCTAAACCATCGGTCCCGATCACCTATTCTCCACCACAAACCCACAAACAAGATCGAGCATGTTGAGCCAAACCTGGAACCAACTACGATCACCAAAAACACCTCGTTCATCCTCCTTCGACCATCATACAATGCGTTGCCTCGCCTAGAGCTGCACCGCAGTACCTTTCTTCATTTCCCCCAATCGCGATTCACTCAGATCAACCCACGTCGCTACACGATGTCCATGAACACATCGATCAAAATATGCTTTTAAACCCTACTACAACTTCAATCAACTTCCCTGATTGCTTAAAAAATTAACAAACGTTTTTCCTATACTCTCTAATGCATAAGCTTCTTTCACCATGGATTTCAACACCTAATTCGACGTGGATCACCAGAAGTTGATCGAAATATAGTTTCCGTTCATCTTGTGATTTCGCGTTCAATAACGAACTAAAAATCCTGAAATTTATTTTCATAATCATGGTTTTTGATTTTGAACATAGTGATGTATATGAATCAATAGATTTTGAGATTTGAATTTATCATGTTTTGAATTTTTTTCACTGTATTTTTAAATTTCCAAACAAACTTAAATAAATTCTTCTCAAAAATATTTTTTTACAAATTATACTTGGTCTGTTAAAACAAATTTCATTTAAACATCATTTGTTAAAAATGATCAGGGGAAGAGATTTTTATTTGTGAACCTATTTAGTCTACTGTAATTCAAGACAGAGACATTCTTAACCATATACAGATATGCTCACATAGGTATACAGTAGTTCAACTATATCCTAGTAAAAATACATCCATGCCAATTCTATTTACCCCATTAAAACAATCACTTATCACATGCATGTGTAAATAAACACAGATTTAACTTCAGAGAGGGAAGGTTCGCTTACCTGAGATTGGATGTTTGAACAGAGAAGAACAGAGCATACTGTTTTAATTTGGTCTGAGCTTTGATTTCCAGATCCAAAACTTGATCAGGTTGAAGTTTGAAACTTGAATACTTGAACACTAAAATCTGGTCTATACTGAGTTGAATCTTATTTGATCCTTGCTTTGAATTCCAAGTTGTTTTGATATATATTTTTTCTAATTTCTTTCCAGACTTCAGATTTAATTTGTTTTATCCAGCTGCTTATTGATTTCAAACTTTCTTCTCAGGCTGAAGATTTAGAAACTAGAAATTGATTGTTGAAACAGAAGCTTTTATCTTTGATTTGGATTTATTTTTTGCCTGTTGATGATTGCTTTTTGGTTCTTCTTTGGTTATAACTTCCAGGCTTTGAAAACTGGAATAAAACTTTGTTTTTAATTGATTCAGGTTTGATTCCTTTGCTTGATTATGTTGCTTTAATTTTGGTTTCTCAGATTTGAGAAGTTTTGAAACTGAAAACAGCCTGGTTGTTATTATTATTATTATTTTCTTTATGCATGTTTATAAATTTTAATTAAAAGATAAATGTTTATTTTGCCACTTGTACACTTATGAATAAATTTAAGTTACACTTGTATTAATTCATGTTAGAATGTTTACAAATGTTTAAAGCAAAAACTCTTATTTTACAAATATCATAACAAGGTAAATTTTTATGTTTAAACCCTTAAGTATTAATATCTTAACATATGTTTATATGTTTATTAACATCTTATCCAAATCTTATTTACATATAAAATATGTCTTGTTTATTAATTATCTCAAGCTTACACTTGTTTAATTCCTTATCACATGGTGTAAACTTGTTTAAAGCAAGTAAATTTGTGTCTAAAACCTTTGTTCAAATTAATTTATAGTTTATAGTTTAAAACCCCTTTTAACATTATATTTACGACTTAGTTCATAACTAATTCTAAATAAAGAATATAAAATCTTATTAAATTTTATATCTTCATAGATTTGCACTTTTATAAATTAGTTAATATGTTTATATTTTACAAACCAAATTTTATTCCGAAAGATATGTTCATTTTAAAACTTTTTATATTTTCAATTTATCTTCACAACCCATTTTTGTCAGATCTTATTTAAATTGAAACTATTATATATATACATTTTTTTCAGTTACTTACACTTATACAATTTATAAAGGAAAATGAATTGGAAACAATTTATAAATAATCATACATATATAATTCTTAATTTATAAAGCTTTTTAAATCTAATTTATTTGTTAAATCAAATTCCAAAATATAACTTTCATATATATATATATATATATATCATATATTATAATTAGAAAACAAATTTTTATTCATCTCAAATATGGAGTATTCTAAATTCAATTTTATTTCTAAAGTATTAAATCTTGAATTTCAAACTCCAAATTCAATTTAAATAATTCATTTATATACATAAGTAAACATGTATCTTATTCAATTTTGAAAGTTTAAATGATTACACAACTTTATAAAATACTTATTTTTGAATTCCAATCCAAAATTCTATTTTCACAATCTATTTATAAAACACATATTTTAATTGTTTTTGGAGAAACTCAAATTAATTTACCCATTAATCTCACAATTTGATTCAAAATTTTATATTAATTACCAAATATTTCAAAGTTCAATTCCAAAGATCAAACTAACTATCGAATTAACCTTAGCTAAATTCTAGGAATGTTACAGATTCCCCCTCTTAAGAAAATTTCATCCCTGAAATTTGCCAAGGAGACAACAAAAGAATACAAAAAGATAGAGAGATGAATCGCCAGATCAAGCTGAATATCTATTCTACATTTGGTTTACCAAATCAGAATATCAACAATAAATACAAGAACGAATCTATTTAACACTTTATGAAATACTCGGGTCATCCAGATCTATGGAATATGCAGGGCATCGATTAGTTCGAAGGGTAACTAACCATTCGTAGAATAAATCTGGACCCAAAAGAACAGACTACGGATACCCAATTTAGATTGGAATATCACAAAGTATACACCAACTTGTCCCTCTTCGAACTTTGATCCTCACAAGAAATTATAATAGAATTTCAAATTTTGGTTTTAACCAAAACCGTTTCATCGATACAATTCAATTTTAACTTCATCTTTTGTTAACCAATTTATTTCAAATGAATTTTCAAATTTATTAGAGTTAAAACCGAAAAGCTAATAAGGAACCGATGAAGAAAATACGAAAGAGGAATTTATCTAAATGATTTGCAGTGGCACCACACCAAACTTCTCCCTTGAGCTGCCACGAAGCAATCAAAGAATCAAAATTGAACGGTGATCAAAAGAGATTGATAGGAAAAGATTGTTTCTGTTGTTGTAGGGTATTGACCATTTGTAGTGGTACTCCCTTGTCCCCTATCTCGTCCTCTTCTTGCACTCATACTTACTATCAGTGGATAGTAAGAGAATTTACTGAGACATACGAACGGATATCTTAGGGAATATACTCATTCTAGGGTATTCTTCACCCTATCTCTAATGAGTTATTTAATGTGTTATATTCCTGAGCTAAAGTTTCACCCTTTAGCTCTGATACCAAATGTAACGACCCTGACTCGACCTATTGTATCATCTCAACAACCCAGATCGATGAAACGACGTCGAACTCATAATCGAGCCATTCGAAGCCACCTGGAACCAAACTCTGGTCACCAAAACATGCTCTGTGGAACCACCTCCGGCCACCAGAATTATCGCCGCCTCTTCCATAACTTCGCCATAACCCCTCTCTCTTATTCCCCTCAATCAAGTGCAACTCGATGCAATGGCGACAACCAAAATCATCTCTCCTTTCATATCGAACAAACTGGGTTAAAACCCTACAAACCCATTGCGACACCTCTATGATGATCAAAAAAAATATGCGACCATTTTTCCATCAATCTACAACACTTCATCCTCCTTTAAATTCAAACTCGAGGCTTAATTTCACTTTGATCATCTGGAATCGACGATCCAAGCAATTTTGTTCAATCTCCACATGCTTGAGATTTTCGAACTTAACAATCATGAATTCATATTTAAAAATCATGTTTTATGAAAACGAACCACATCATGAATTCAAAACTCGAGTTTTAATCAATTTAATTTTGAACAAAATTTGAGTTTGCTGTGTTTTTATAATTTCCCAGTAAACCCTTTTATTTTAACTACCTAAAAGTGTTTTAAAATTTTTATCTTACTAATTCAAACTAGTTTCATAAAAACATCAAAGTCTATAGATAATTATAGGCTGAGATGTTGAGCTTTTAATTTATTTTCTTTTTCTGAACCCTGTAAACTAAGAACAGATATGAATATATCTGTTCACATTCAACATTATATGTATACACAACATATTTGGACCTATTCAACCATCATTCACCACATCATTTCTGATTCATACACATACAAACCAGATTTACTCATACAGGTTGAAGAGTTTGCTCACCTGAGGGATGAAGATAGAGGACCTGGAAAGTTTATTTTGAACTTGATCTTTGGTCTGCAATCTGATTGCTTTAGTTGAATTGTTCAGATCTTTGCATTGAGTTGAATTAGTTGCCTTACTTTTGATCTGGCTTTTGTTTTCTGGTTTGCTGTGAGTTACCAGGTTTTTAATTTGTTTTTGAATTTTGCTTGATGATCTGAATTTGATTGCTGATGAAGCTTTTGTTTGAATTTTTTTTCTACTTGATCTTTGAATTGTTTACAGGCTTGCAAACAGTTCTGGTTTCAAGTTTGTACTTGAGATGATGAGATAATATTGTTTACAGGTTTCCCATTTCTTTCTTTTATTTGTAAATTTGTTTTCAGGGTTTTTATTTTGATCTTGATTTATCAGGTTTGAGAAATTCTGAACTAAGAATGAATATTGAGAAATCTGATTATTTCTTTCATTACGTATATTTTTGTATATTTTTAGTTAAAATATAATGAAATGCCACTTGTTAAATTTCATGCTACTTGGTTTACATTTGGTCATACATGATTTAAAATTATTTACACTTGTTAATAATAACATTTTTATGTTTATATCCTTTTTTCTCAATTAATTTACAAATTTGTGTTTTAAACCTTATTTTATTTCAATTTATAAAACATGTTTTATCTATTTTATACTTATATATGTGTCATGTATTTTAAATATTTAATTAAATCTCACTTATATTTTATACCATTACAACTTTTAAATCCAAATAATTTTATTAAAATACTTATAAATTTTTTTTTCCAAATCCAATTTCTATTCAAATACACTTTTTTATTTATCCTGCAAATTTCTCCAATTAGTTCATTATTAATTTCGAAATGTAAAATTAATTACCAATTAATCCTTAATTTAATCAAAAGTCATTAACAAGGTTTAAACGGTAATTGTTTATTAAAGGTTGATTTATTTATGAGAAGTAATTAAAAGTGATTAATTATACTGTGACGACCCGAACTCAATGCCCAACAAATGACATCAAATCCGTATCGCCGGAGCTTGCAACAACATTAGATGATAAACAACACAGTGGAAAAAAAAGATGATATCATTGATACAACATGAATACAATATCTGATACATCAATTTGATACAATGATAATCATCAACATCAGAGAATATATACAACACAAAATACAGAGGAACATGACACAATATGAGATGAGTCTTCGACAGAATCTAATATTGCAACCTCAAACCAAAACTCCAAAGCCAAACCTCTAAAACTCCAAGCTCGAATCTCCATCAAGGTTGCACTAAGCTAAGAAAGTGCAGCCCATGCACTCCAAAGACTCCAAAGAATACCAAATAGAAAGCTGAAGGCTACCAAATCGATATCTACTATCTGACTATCTGAAAAATCAAACTCTAGACTGCCCGTGTGGAAAATTGTGGGCACCCAGAGTTTAGGAAGGGAACAATAAACTCCAGGTCAGTTGTGGGACTGGTATGAGCAAAAAAAAACAGTTTATTTTAAAAAAAACAAAAGAATTTAAATTTGAAATCGGTAATGCTTTTTGGAAAATGAAACTACCATAAGGCCTCCCGGCACACACACCATGCAATTGCACACTTGGAGGAGATTTCTCCTTATGATAGTCAAACATGCTTACTACGCAAAATCCTTTTTGATATTATTATTAGTGCATAGTAGAAAACATTTCAAAAGTATAATATTAATCTTAACCAGCATAGGTACCATTATATTATGCCAGCTATAGCTACCACCTGAGGTGGCAGGTTATACAATTGAAACCGTAAAGGGCTCGTATTGTTTGATTAGATTTCCAACAAATGGTCAGGCTAAGGAACTTCCTATTGCCACATGGGAACGCCTCTGGAGGGACGCTCCGAGAACCTACCGCCTCTCTGCCAACACTAGGCCGGTTACCCCCTTCCCGAGAAGTAAAACCTAAGATATGCTGTGACGACGCGATTTTTCGACGTACGAAAATCGACATTAATATGTCCACTGTATCAACTGCCGAGCAATCGAAGGCCGGAAAACCAAATTGTTAGGGTTAAAGAAGAAGAGGTGGAAGAAGAAAGAAAGAAAGAAGAAGCAATGGAAACAATATCAGAATCTCACAATCGCAGCGGAACAACATATAATAGATAAATGAATATCTTTTAAAACAAAGAACTTTATCAGTTATTACATTACATCACATACATTACATTATCAGAGTTTACAACAAGAAACAGCGGAAAAGAAATACTATATATTAATTGATACGCCATGCCATCCAGCTTGCCTCCAGATCTCTACAGCAACTCCAAAATTCCAGAATGATCTGATAACCTAACTCTAGACTGCCCGTGTGGAAAATGATGGACACCCAGAGTTTAGGAAGGGAACAATAAACTCCAAGTCAGTCATGGGACTGGTGTGAGAACTTAAATAGATTATCTTTTAAAAACAAACAAAGAAATATTTTAAAATAGATCCACAATGCTTTTATAAAATGTAACTACCATAAGGCCTCCCGCACGCACACATAATGCAAACGCAGAATCGGAGGAGATTTCTCCTAATGATAGTCAAACATGCTTAATACAAGAAATTTCTTTGATATTATTATTATAAGTGCAAAGTGTAGGAAAACATTTCGAAAATATGATGTAAATCTTAGCCAACATACGACCATTATCATATGCCTACTATAGCTACCATCTAAACAGTGGGGCGCCACCATAAGTAAATGGCAGGTTATACAACTAAAACTGTACAAGGCCTATATTGTTTCTTTGCATTTTCAACAAATGGTCAGGCCAAGGAACTTCCCATTGCTACATGGGTATGCCTCTGGAAAGACGCCCCGAGAACCTAATCGGATCTTTGCCAACACAAGGCCGGGTTACCCCTAGCTGGGTAACAACTGACACGAGTATGCCATCCCCCGGTCGTAACCGACCTAAATCCCGGGATTCGCCAACAACCACAAAATAATAAGCTTGCAGCAACAACATAGGTTAAGTATCTGGGCTCCATACCATTAAACCACCTCTATCCAGAAGGAAATGACATACACTAAGGGGGCGCTATCCCCTAATAACCATGCTGCATCTTTCCTGTTTTGACCATTACCGAGGTGTGAGGTCCGACGAAGTCTCGTCCATAAAGCTACGCTTTATACAAAAGCTGTGCTTTGATCAACAAATGATCAGTAGCACTTCGTATGCCACATTATCAAATTGGGAATGTATCACTAGTAACCATCAACTTCATATCCTCTGAGCTCGTACGTCTCAAGAAGGGTGTTAAGCTAAGAGAATAAATTGTCCGCCACCAACAGAAATGTATTTGATAGAAACCAGCTTTACATCTCAAATTGTAACGTAAGACACACATCCATACAAGTCCGTTCCGGGATCGAACGGAACCGATGACACTTCCAAAGAAGCCCTTGCAATCCGGATATTCACTAATCACGTCCGGACTTCCCATCACAAAGGGTGAGAAAATCTCTATATCGGAGATCAGTCGATGCAGAGACGTTCGACGGTAATCCTTCCATTTTCGAAAATATCTGGTCTTTAAATGCTATCCATTACGATATATCACTATTCGGAATGGGACTTATGACCTAAAGGTCCTCTCCCGGCTAAACCAAATAATGAGCGCTTATTTTAAAATAAGTGTAGCATTCAAATTCAAGCAAATCACAACAAATACTCATTTAAAGGTAAATATTGATAGTCAGTTATTTAACTATCAATAGATATGCACAACATCACCAGATTCTAAATAATTTTCCAATTATTTATTTTCCAAAAATATCTTTCCGAGATAAAATTTCTTATACACTTCAACCGTTTGAAAACAAATTTCAAATCACTTTTCAATTTGTCTTTAAAAGATATAATCTCAAAACATTTCACTTCATATTGGAAAAACATTTCCATGCTTATTTAATAATAAGTAATTCACAAATCTATTTATTTTCAACGTTTGGAAATTATTCAATATACTTAAATCACAATTAAGTATATAATTTATTCTTTAAGGAAAACATTCTCTTAAACACATTCATTTGAGTCAAAACGAATGTTGCGTAAAACATCGTTACGACAACCCAAAATCACTAGTATAGGGATTCGAAATTAAGATAGATATATAAATCCCAATACTATATAAAACATTTCCTTTCGAAAATCATTTACTATAACAACAGTGTTATAGTCCATCTTTTCCTTATTTCTCGAAAACGTCTATTTCAACAATGAAAGTTGAAATCTATGGTTTCGATCCTTAACACATTTTAAAACAACTTCAAATAGTTTTAATTCCATTTAAAAGATCACTTCCTAATACATTTCTTTAATATATTATTCACTGTCCAAAATCGTAAATATAAATCGTTTACCCAATTCAACACTTCTACATATTTAATTTAAAGGATTATCCACTGTCCAAAATCATGGATATATCTCCTTTAATAAGCTTTCATATTTACTTATCAAATTCAATTGGTTTCGGATTTATAAAACAACGTTTATAAATTCACATTTATATATTTTATAAAAATTTCAACTTATAGAAATCACTTTATTAACAAATAATATTTATATCTCATTTAAATGCCAAAATCCAATTTATAAGTTAATTACATACAAATCTTTTATTTTACAAAATCTATTCATTTTATAATTTCACAGTTTATAAATCTATAAATTTCATTCACTTATGAAATCCATTTATACTTCATTTTAACACTTATAAAAACTCGTTTTATAATTCCAATATTTTAATTTATAAATATCAATTTTATAGATCTTTTATATAAACCATTTATAATAATTCAAAAATCCCAATTTAAACCATTTTACAAATTATTTATCTACTTATTTCAAAAATCAAATTTCGGTTATATTTCGCAAAAATCATAATTTTTATAACATAAAAATTATAACGTTTATTTATTTAAAATGAACCAATTCCAAAATTCAAAAAAATGTATATTTTCAAAAATCACTTGAAAATTCTTTTAAATTCAAAACCGTTATTTTAACTTTTTTTTAAAACTCCAAAAATAGGCCCAATGCTGCAACAGCTCCAAAATAAACCACGGCATCTAAAACATCATATATCAACATGATAACAGAATATATCGCAAATATCTGTAAATAAATCAATACCGTTGAGGAATCCAGTTGGATCCCTCCCACCTGTTTCCCTGCATTCATAGATGTTAGCACAATACCAATCCCGTTTCAAGATGGAATATCACGGTATATGGGTTTATATAAAATATTATCCGCTATTATGCGTCGAAATAGGGTCTCATCCACTATATAATGCAGGAAAATCAACTCCAAGTACATATGTAATACCAATTCCACTTCACGGTGGAATATCGCGGTATATGTGTTTAATAAATAACATCCGTTTAATATACGGCATATAGGGTCTATTTCAAAACAATAGATAATAATTTATCATCCAAGCATATAAATCTAACTATTTAAAATTTAAATCGAAACAATTTCGATTGAGTGAGAAGTTCTCACCTTGCTTCAAATACAGTTGCAGTGTTTTTATTTCGAATAAAATTAAAGGTGCGTTTAATTTTACCCAAAATTTACTGTGACGACCCGGAATTTTTAAGCAATTTAAATTGGAATATTTAATTGATTTGAAATATTTGAAAGTAAATTTTTAACTTGAATTCAAATATCACTAATTAATTGTTAATTAAATTATTGAATTTAATAATTTGAAATTGGATAAATTATTGAATCTTCAGTTTTAAGCCGGTTGAAAATAATTTGAAGGCTTGTAAAATTTATATCGATAACACTGAAAATAATAGAAGTTGTAAAATTGAAATTAACAGTGGTTTGTTCTGTTGTAAAATTTTATAGTTTAAATTGAATTTAAAAATAGCCTTCTGAGACACAGTCTTGGAATTCGACGAAACCAGTTCCATTGGATCCGTAATATTGTATTATTAGCGGATTTCAATTTTCGTAGCATTTGGAGTTGTTATGTGAGCACACAGTAAGTAAACGCGCTGAAATTTTATATTGGGACAGTTTGAATTTAATTTATATATATATATATATATATATATCCTACTCAGCCTACAGTTGAAAATCTTTCTCCATCAACACTTTTTCAAAACACTGGTTCAAACAGGCAACCCATCCCTCTCCTTTCTTTCAGCCAGAAATCACGCATCCATCACAACCAAGCTGACAACTTCCTTTATTAAATCGTGTATTGTCACCCCTTCTTTTCAAATATAATCTCCAGAAGAAATCTCGTTCCAATAAATGAAAACTAATGGCTGAACATATTAAAGAGGGGATCGCGTTCCTTTACCATGTTCTCCAGTTTAAAATTTTGTTCTAGCCCTATCCTTTTCCCCTTTCAAACGAATCGCGCCCATCTGAAAGTTGACCCTTAATAGATCGAACATCATGTCAGATCGGAAATAAGAGAGGGCGATGTGTGGCATCGCAAGTTCGATTCGCGTGAAGGAGGACCGTTTTCATGAGTAGGGTTTCGCCTTTAGGGGTTGTCGCGAGTCATTCGATCGACGCTAGGAGACCGAGTCGTTGTCGCGAAGTACGAGTGTGGCTGTGAGTTAAGGCTCGAGTGGGGGGCATTCGAGCGAGGTTAGGGTTCAGTAGCGAATGGATTTATGGTGAAAGCAAAGCTGTCGAGGGAAGAAAGGCCACAGATGTTGCGACGATGCTTCGAGGTGCGCGGTTAGGTTCTGTAGTGCTCGAGTTTGTCGCAGGAGATGGCGGCTGTGACGCCCCACCTCTATACCCACGCTAGCCAAGAACATTACGGTGAATGCTGTCAACTAGCACGGAGAATAAGGCTGTTGAGGAGCGACCATCCGTGTAATTTCTTTGCGCGAGCACCGATATGTCAGATAGTATAACACGCAATGCTTTATCCAAAGGAAATCCGACACACCGACACAAACTCAAAGCTACTACACAGTGGCTATAAATATCTTCAGGAAAACAAATATAGGAATAAACATAACATAAATCAGTCACAGACAATTCATATCACAAAGGCGGAATAAGATATGAATACTACACATAAAAGTGTACATCAGAGTAGTGGTCAGAAAGATCCACAATATCACAAAGGAATAGTTACACGAACTACACAAAAGAATAAGTATACATTATGGAGTCTATATCTCTAGTGTATACAACAAAAACTACTAATCTAAGTAGTTAACCAAAAGTCAGAGAAATCAATCCCAAGAGAGAAGTCAAGCAGAAGCACATGTAACATCTCGGTCTGACCCGAGTATTATTTAATAAGAAAATAATAAACGGATCAGTCTAACTATAAATATCAGATGAAACGATATAGAATAAGAGATATGACTAAACACATAATAATCACAATTTCAAGCTGTGATATACATAGGTAATTGAAAATCTACGAGAGATTAATCAATATCACCAAATCTACACAAGAATCAAAGAAATGCCATACTCCTTATTTCGTTCATCAAACCACAAATATTGACGATTTTAACAATGTCAATCACAAAAGTCAATGACACACAAATTCACCAATACACAAATATCGATAAAGCTTATCGATGGAAATCACGAAAATTGGTGAAATAAAAATTCTAGAAATCATCACAAGGAATCCAGTAAATGACACACAAATTCACCTATGCACAAGAATTGATAAATCATATCAATAGAAATCACAAAAATAGGTGAAGAAGAAAATTCCAGAATTCGACACACGAAATCCAGAAATCACACAAAATAAAGGGGGGGAGGCCTATCACACGAACGGGAGCATGAAAACTCACCAACAGTTGTAACACATGAACGAGAAGCTATCTCATGGTAGCTAACCATTAATTTGACACACGAATGGTCCGAAGACCTGACACACGAATGGTCCAAAGACCGTGGGTTGCTACCCCACCAATTTGAGTCGAAACTCCACAAAACGGGGTTTAATCTCCCGCGCAGTCAAAGAGACATCACACATTGCTAGTCTAAATCACAAAAGTGATCGTCATGATCATCGAGAAGTGTCAATTACACTAAGCTAGTAAATATATGAGTTTAGCTTCATGTCCCATAACCACTTGCTTAACTTAAATATTTACGAACAAACTGTAGATCTCCACTATAAAATTGTCACAAGAGATTCAATCGAACAAGTCCAAGAATTAACCGACAAAATGAACGCAAGCGTTTCATACCACTTGTTTTACTAAGTCGTTTAATTAGATTTCTCATACGAGTGAGGTAAAGGTTTATATATATACTAATAGATTGGAAAACAGTTTTATAAACGAATTTGGTAATAAAATAGTATTGAAATCGTTTGAGGAAAGAGTTTTGATATTTACTACTAGTATAGAAAACCTTTATATTTTTAAAGTGACAAAACACAAAGAAGATTGTAGGAACAATCAATCACTAAAATTCACATATGAAGATGTGAATAAAAATCCAAAGAAATCGATACCGAATCCATCGAAACGGATATTCATAGAATTCCCAAAGAAAATAAGTCATCAAAGTCAACAACAACTGATAACAACAATTAGGGAAACAACACAAATCGATTAGAGTTGGATATTCAAACGGATTAGCAAAATAGGCTAATCTGGCAATTAACAGCAGGTCGGTCGACCGGACTCCCTGAGTCGGTCGACCGAGCCTTAAACAGAGGAGTGCTTATGCACTCGGCAGCAGGTCGGTCGACTGGGCTCCCTGAGTCGGTCGACCGAACCTTAAAACAGAAAGTGCTTATGCACTTGGAAGCAGGTCGGTCGACCGGACCAGAGGGGTCGGTCGGCCGAACCTGTTTCCAGCCTCTTCCCTGCCTACAACAAATGAGGTTCAATCTTGACCAAATTGCATTTTTCTCGAGCAATGGCTCTAAGGGTTTATGCCAATCGACTACCCGGCCCTATATGCTCCTCGAAGCATCACCAAAAACATGTTCAAACATAGAAGTTAGGATTTTTTAACGAATTGAACTCAAAACACCAAAAATTGGAATATACACCAATTCAATCCAAACCAAAAGCAAATGCACACGAATAAGTGTTAGGAATTCATACCTAACATTCGAAGATAATTCATAGACTTAGATGTGAGATTAAAAATCTCACCTTTGAACTAAATTTATGAAGATGAAGCTTGAAAGAAATGGCAAGAACAAGCTATCTTCAATTCCAACTCAACAAGCTTGAATCTAAGCTTAAAAGAGAACATTCCCTTAATTAGGTTTAGGAAATTTCTGAAATTGAGGAGAGAGAGTTGGAGAAGGTGAAGGAGATGCTTACCAAAGGGTTCTTCTTGAGTTTGGAGCTAAAGCTTGGATTTGCAAAGGAAGTTAGGGCTTGGAGTTTTAATTCTTTTTCTCTTCCACCATTGTTGAAAGCTTGAAGAGTTAGGAATTAGAAATGAAGTAATGAAGAGTTGGAGAGGGTTGGGACTGAATTAGTAAGTGGGTTCAGCCCAAACCAAAGCCCAAAGCAAAAAGTAGCAAAATTCAACTTTCTCCAAACATATCGAAGCTTATACTCAAAAAGGTCGCAAACGGCATTTTGAACTCAATGGGGGTGGTCTCGAGTCCTAATTCGACCGTATGCAAAAAGTAGCTTTTCGGACTAAAATCCGACTAACGATAAAATATTTAAATAAAGTATTTAAATATAAAATCGATAAATATGCGGGTTGTTACAGACTCCCCTCCTTAAAGAAATTGCGTCCTCGCAATACTTAAGAAGAAAATAAGAAGTAACAACCATAGAAGCATATCAACACAAAAGAAAATTTGAAATAGGAAGTTCACCATAAAGTGCACGAAAGAGTTAGCAAGAAATCTGGTGAAACTTCAATTTCCACAATATTACCGGGCTCAAGAATGAAAACAGGAATCCCTAAGGCATTTCCGTAGATAAAAGACGTGGGAAACGTCAAGAATAGCAGAAAATTGAGCCGGTGCAACGGCGTAGTACAAAAATGGTACGCCCGAGGAACTAGAAACTCAAACAATTTGGGACATCAGCGTAGTACAAAAACGGTACGCCCAATGAACCCAAGCAAAGACATCGATGTAGTACAAACGGTACATCCGATGAATCAAATAGCAAAGACATCGATGTAGTACAACGGTACATCCGATGAATCAAATAGCAAAGACATCGATGTAGTACAACGGTACATCCGATGGATCAAAAGCAAAGACATCGATGTAGTACAACGGTACATCCGATGGATCAAATAGCAAAGACATCGATGTAGTACAACGGTACATCCGATGAATCAAATAGCAAAGACATCGATGTAGTACAACGGTACATCCGATGAATCAAATAGCAAAGACATCGATGTAGTACAACGGTACATCCGATGGATCAAATAGCAAAGACATCGATGTAGTACGACGGTACATCCGATGAATCAAACAGCAAAGACATCAATGTAGTACAACGGTACATCCGATGAATCAAATAGCAAAGACATCGATGTAGTACAACTGTACATCCGATGAATCAAATAGCAAAGACATCGATGTAGTACAATGGTACATCCAATGAATCAAATAGCAAAGACATCGATGTAGTACAACGGTACATCCGATGAATCAAAAGGAAAGACATCGATGTAGTACAAACGGTACATCCGATGAATCAAAAGCAAAGACATCGATGTAGTACAATGGTACATCCGATGAATCAAATAGCAAAGACATCGATGTAGTACAACGTTACATCCGATGAATCAAATAGCAAAGACATCGATGTAGTACAACGGTACATCCGATGAATCAAAAGCCCGAATGATTTCGGAACACCGACGTAGTACAAAAACGGTACGTCCAATGAACCGAACACAATAAAAGAACATCGGACGCAAGTTCATAAAAGAAATGAGATGAAACTCAATAAAACGAAGTACATCAAAACGCCCGATGAACTTGATAAAAAGATAATTTCATTCGGTCATCAACAAAGAAACAACCCCTTGTTGCTTACGACTAAACGCTTTGGCAACACGATTTCCCCTTTGGGAATAAAAAGAATATCAAGATCATAGGAAGCTAGGAACTCGAGTCGACATGAAGTTCCTTAAGAGAACATAAATATTCCAAAGATTTATGATCGAGGTAGAGAACAAATTTCTCATCCAAATATGATGATGCCAAATTCCAAAAGCAAAAACAATAGCCACGAACACTAGATCATGAGTGGTATATCTAGTCTTGATAGGTTATAATGATTTAGAAGCACAAGTGATAGCACGTTCTCCTTTGCAAGAGAACGGCATACAAACCAATATGACTAGTATCGGTACAAATAGCAAAGTCTTGGTTCCCCTTCAGGAATCACAAGAAAGAATAAGAGTATCGAAAAGAAAGAATTTCTTTTAAATAATCTTCTTTCATGAAAAGTTAAAACTTTGAAAATTACATTTATCATTATGTAATAATCATTCTAGAAAAATTTACTATTTTCAAGTTAATATACTGTGTCTGATTGTCTCATCAAAGCGTTTAGGAAATTCCTATCGATAACGTTGATCAAGCGCATCGACCAAAATTCTTAAAGCACTCAACGGGCAATACAATCACAAAATCATCTTTTATAGGATAAATAAATCTCTTAAAAAGTTTTAAGAATTTTCTTTGTTCGTTTCAAGAACAAAAATCCAGTTATACTTCTAAATAAATCTTATGAAAAAGATTTTGCAAAATTTTAAATTGCTATTTTCATCCAAATATCAATAAATAAAAGAATGGTCTCATCGAAATATTCATAGAATATTCGATTTATAAAATGGATGAAATAAGCTGGACAAACTGAATGACATAATAATTCATTCATAGGAATCATAACAAGTGCGGAATGCGGTAAGTGGAATGCTAACTTCCGCAACTCGTAGCAATTGAAAACCGGTGGTAAGGTCAAACTGAAAAGACCTTAGCACCACACAAAAGATTACTTAGGTGATAATCCTAAGACAAGCTCAAAGATTCCGGAAAATTTCTCTAACTACATGAATGAGAGAAATAACACTTTCCTTATAAGTGGGCTTAAGGAATAAAATGATGCCATCAAGTTGGAATCAAAATCATAAAGAAAAAATAGAAATCTGCTTAACAGATTGAAAATGTCGAAGAGGAAAAGTCCACACGAGAAAATAGGATATGGGCTTCACAACAATTAAGCCAATCCTTACAAAAGTAAATTCCGAAGCCTAAGTAAAAATATCGGCTCGGAAAGATAAATCACATAAAATAATTTCGACATCAAATAAAAGCGAATTGAGGGTTGCAGATCTACCATCCGGATTCGCAATCCTCAAAGAAGTCATCAAGCCCAAAATATTCAAAGAAAAAGAATCGACAAGTTCTTTTGATATAAAATAGTGAGATGAAACCCATATCAAAAAGAACTCAAATAGAAAGTTCACGAATTAAAACAATGCCATCAAGGATTGAATGAAAATACCTTGACCAAGAGAAGAGTTGCCAGGAACCTGCAGCTTTCCTTCTCACTTGCTTGGAAGCTTAGGACACGAAGATAAAAGATGACCCGAACCTTTGCAATAACGGCAAAAGAGGGGTTTCGGGCACTCCCGTACATGGTGGTCTGTGAAACCACAATTGTAGCATCGTCCACGACTAGAGGTAGGAACTTTTGCTACCTGAGTTTGTTGCTTTCCTTTCTTATTAGAATCGGGGCCTTTGAATTTGATAGGCCTCTTCAAGTTATTGTCGAAGTTCCGTTGGGCACGCACAACTTCAACATCACCTTCATTATCGGCCTCTTCAAGACGAAGAGCGATATCAATAAGCTGATCAAATGAAACCTCAAGTTTCAGAAGTAATGGCTTCTTAAGATTCTTATTCAAGCCATAGACAAACCTCTGATTTTTCTTCATCGGGGTATTAATGTACTCAACCCCGTATTTGGATAGATATTCGAAGGATGCGACATAGTCTGTCACAGAAGATTCACCTTGAACACGGTCTATGAAACGCCGGGCTAAAGTTACTTTTTCAGCCTCCGGCACAAATTTCGATTTGAATCTTTCCCGGAATTGCTCCCAAGTGAGATCCGCTTCAACGATTTCGGAAATTAGGAGCTCATACCAATCTAATGCTCTTTCCTGGAGCATGCTAGAAGCCACTTGGACTCGATGAAGGTCAATAAGGTTCATGCGAGAAAAGATGCGATCGCATGATTTGAGCCAAGCTTGAATTTCTATAACACTCTCGGATCCCTTGAATGGCCTTCCACCCAAATCGGTGTATTCTCTGCACAAGCGTGCAAAACCGGATCTAGGATGAGTAGGCTCTGGATTGGGACCGGCAGCTTGAGCGTTCTTTACTAGATCAAGAAGCTGCTGGGCAGACATAAATACTCCATCCTGAGGAGTAGCACTAGATTGACCAGCGCTGGGACGGCCTGGTCTAACCATTTCTCTTCTTTAAGAAAGAAAGAAAGAAGAGGGAAAAGTTACTCTCAAAATAAATATCAAGCAATCTTGATAGATAAAACAAGGGATCATAAAGAAAATAGGATGAATCGGTACGAAGACTCGAATAAAATCCTAAAGCACAACTCCTAAGAAAGACTTAGGACATGATCCTTGCTAAATTATTTTATATTGTTCCGAAGTTTGGCTCTGATACCATGCTGTGACGCCCCACCTCTATACCCACGCTAGCCAAGAACATTACGGTGAATGCTGTCAACTAGCACGGAGAATAAGGCTGTTGAGCAGCGACCATCCGAGTAATTTCTTTGCGCGAGCACCGATACGTCAGATAGTATAACATGCAATGCTTTATCCAGAGGAAATCCGACACACCGACACAAACTCAAAGCTACTACACAGTGGCTATAAATATCTTCGGGAAAACAAATATAGGAATAAACATAACATAAATCAGTCACAGACAATTCATATCACAAAGGCGGAATAAGATATGAATACTACACATAAAAGTGTACATCAGAGTAGTGGTCAGAAAGATCCACAATATCACAAAGGAATAGTTACACGAACTACACAAAAGAATAATTATACATTATGGAGTCTATATCTCTAGCGTATACAACAAAAACTACTAATCTAAGTAGTTAACCAAAAGTCAGAGAAATCAATCCCAAGAGAGAAGTCAAGCAGAAGCACCTGTAACATCTCGGTCTGACCCGAGTATTATTTAATAAGAAAATAATAAACGGATCAGTCTAACTATAAATATCAGATGAAACGATATAGAATAAGAGATATGACTAAACACATAATAATCACAATTTCAAGCTGTGATATACATAGGTAATTGAAAATCTACGAGAGATTAATCAATATCACCAAATCTACACAAGAATCAAAGAAATGCCATACTCCTTATTTCGTTCGTCAAACCACAAATATTGACGATTTTAACAATGTCAATCACAAAAGTCAATAACACGCAAATTCACCAATACACAAATATCGATAAAGCTTATCGATGGAAATCACGAAAATTGGTGAAATACAATTCTAGAAATCATCACAAGAAATCCAGTAAATGACACACAAATTCACCTATGCACAAGAATTGATAAATCATATCAATAGAAATCACAAAAATAGGTGAAGAAGAAAATTCCAGAATTCGACACACGAAATCCAGAAATCACACAAAATAAAGGGGGGGAGGCCTATCACACGAACGGGAGCATGAAAACTCACCAACAGCTGTAACACATGAACGAGAAGCTATCTCATGGTAGCTAACCATTAATTTGACACACGAATGGTCCGAAGACCTGACACACGAATGGTCCAAAGACCGTGGGTTGCTACCCCACCAATTTGAGTCGAAACTCCACAAAACGGGGTTTAATCTCCCGCGCAGTCAAAGAGACATCGCACATTGCTAGTCCAAATCACAAAAATGATCGTCATGATCATCGAGAAGTGTCAATTACACTAAGCTAGTAAATATATGAGTTTAGCTTCATGTCCCATAACCACTTGCTTAACTTAAATATTTACGAACAAACTGTAGATCTCCACTATAAAATTGTCACAAGAGATTCAATCGAACAAGTCCAAGAATTAACCGACAAAGTGAACGCAAGCGTTTCATACCACTTGTTTTACTAAGTCGTTTAATTAGATTTCTCATACGAGTGAGGTAAAGGTTTATATATATACTAATAGATTGGAAAACAGTTTTATAAACGAATTTGGTAATAAAATAGTATTGCAATCGTTTGAGGAAAGAGTTTTGATATTTACTACTAGTATAGAAAACCTTTATATTTTTAAAGTGACAAAACAGAAAGAAGATTGTAGGAACAATCAATCACTAAAATTCACATATGAAGATGTGAATAAAAATCCAAAGAAATCGATACCGAATCCATCGAAACGGATATTCACAGAATTCCCAAAGAAAATAAGTCATCAAAGTCAACAACAACTGATAACAACAATTAGGGAAACAACACAAATCGATTAGAGTTGGATATTCAAACGGATTAGCAAAATAGGCTAATCTGGCAATTAACAGCAGGTCGGTCGACCGGACTCCTTGAGTCGGTCGACCGAGCCTTAAACAGAGGAGTGCTTATGCACTCGGCAGCAGGTCGGTCGACTGGGCTCCCTGAGTCGGTCGACCGAACCTTAAAACAGAAAGTGCTTATGCACTTGGAAGCAGGTCGGTCGACCGGACCAGAGGGGTCGGCCGGCCGAACCTGTTTCCAGCCTCTTCCCTGCCTACAACAAATGAGGTTCAATCTTGACCAAATTGCATTTTTCTCGAGCAATGGCTCTAAGGGTTTATGCCAATCGACTACCCGGCCCTATATGCTCCTCGATGCATCACCAAAAACATGTTTAAACATAGAAGTTAGGATTTTTAACGAATTGAACTCAAAACACCAAAAATTGGAATATACACCAATTCAATCCAAACCAAAAGCAAATGCACACGAATAAGTGTTAGGAATTCATACCTAACATTCGAAGATAATTCATAGACTTAGATGTGAGATTAAAAATCTCACCTTTGAACTAAATTTATGAAGATGAAGCTTGAAAGCAATGGCAAGAACAAGCTATCTTCAATTCCAACTCAACAAGCTTGAATCTAAGCTTAAAAGAGAACATTCCCTAAATTAGGTTTAGGAAATTTCTGAAATTGAGGAGAGAGAGTTGGAGAAGGTGAAGGAGATGCTTACCAAAGGGTTCTTCTTGAGTTTGGAGCTAAAGCTTGGATTTGCAAAGGAAGTTAGGGCTTGGAGTTTTAATTCTTTTTCTCTTCCACCATTGTTGAAAGCTTGAAGAGTTAGGAATTAGAAATGAAGTAATGAAGAGTTGGAGTGGGTTGGGACTGAATTAGTAAGTGGGTTCAGCCCAAACCAAAGCCCAAAGCAAAAAGTAGCAAAATTCAACTTTCTCCAAACATATCGAAGCTTATACTCAAAAAGGTCGCAAACGGCATTTTGAACTCAATGAGGGTGGTCTCGAGTCCTAATTCGACCGTATGCAAAAAGTAGCTTTTCGGACTAAAATCCAACTAACGATAAAATATTTAAATAAAGTATTTAAATATAAAATCGATAAATATACGGGTTGTTACAGCGGCCGCAATTGCTTAGAAGTCGAGAGTTGGGTTTTTGGGCTATGAGGTATTTCATTTTTGATTGTTTCTTTAAATTGTTTACAATCAGAGAATAAAATGCATGTTTTAATTTAAAATGGTTCTGTTTTAATTTAAATTATATAATTATATGTATATTGATAACTGTGATGGAGAGATATAATACCAGAACAAATACACATACTTTTTATTTAAACATATATACCAGAGAATAAAAATATATATACATTTACACATATTTTAAAATATATAGTAGACAGAAATGTTTTTGTATATAGCTTTTGAAAATATAGAATTTGTATAAAACTTGATTTTTAATCAACATAAATTATTTTTATAAATATAAGTGATTTCAAAAATAGAAATAAACCTGTGTGTACACATTTTAATTTACTAACTGGTTTTAAAAATGTATTATAAGCAATTTACTTGTTTAATAAACAGATTAATTTATTGTAGTCACTAAAAATAAATTTATTTAAGGATAATTTGTTGGAACGAGAACTTTTAAATAAAGTCACTAGTTAGTTAAATTTACCAAATAGAAATTTAATTATTCGATTGGTTCGAATATTAATGAAAATCATCTAATGTTTATACAAGGTCGAAAAACCGTGAAACCAAGGCAAAGTTGAAGTGGATTGCAAATAATAGCAAAGGTGAGCTAATCTCACTCAGCTGAGTTAAAAAGATTAAATTTAAATGATTAAATTTAATAATTGTTTGAATGGTTGAATTGATTGATGTGCTATAGTATGGTATATTTTGTAATTGGCATTTTATGTTGTGCTAACGTCTGTGGATGCAGGGAAAACATGTTAAAGGGATCCAACTGGACCCCTCAACATTTATTATTTAATATTCTCTGTTGTGATTATTTGATATTCTATGATGAGTTATATTGGAATATTTAATTTTATGGTTTAATTGGATATATTTGAGTATAATGAATTACCAAAAATATATAAATTGGATTTTTGAAAGAAAATAAAGGAAGTAAATTGTAAGCGAGATAATTAGAGAAAATTGAATAAATTAAGAATGAATTGAAAAAGGAATGGAAGTGATGTTAAATACTAATAAATGACTTCGAATATGAAAAGAAAAGGATTTGAATAAACAGTATTTAATGAATTGTAAAATTAAGTGATATTAATTTAAAGGAATAAAGGATTATTTTAAAATTTAAAGTTTTAAATTTATTCAAAATAATAAAGAAGTAATTTGAGAAATCTAAATTGGTATTTCAGTTAAAAATATTTTAAATCATAATTAAGGATTTAAATCTGGAGTTAATGGAATTTGGAATAAATAGGGTTAATTGGAAATCAATTTGGAAATTGATTCAAGTATTTGGAATTGGAAATTTCAATAAGAATGTGAAGAAAAGTATATTTCTTTGGATAGCCATGTACATTTTAAGAATATTTTTAAATATAAGATAAAAGTTTAATGTTGTTTTAAAAAGGAGGTTTTAGAAAAGTTATTATTTCTAAATGTTTAAATTCCAAAGTAAATATTTTTCAAATCTATTATCGTAGTAATTATTTTAGGTAACTTGGTATTTTGATTTAAAAAGAGAAATGTAGTTCTATATTCTAAAAAGTAGCTTTACTTTAATTATTTTTAAAATATATATATATATATATATATATATATATATATATATATATATATATATATTTTTAATAAAGCATTAATGTAGTTTTTAACTTAAAATATTTAAAAATATATTTTATAATAAGGCGTTTTAAATCATTTTAAAATCTAAGTGTTGTACTTGGTGATTTCAGAAGAAATAGAAAATATTTGGGAACTTTATTCAGAAAAGGAAGATAGTTTGAAAACTGTTTTCAAAAGGGTTTGAAAGTGGAAATATACCTTGTGGAGATATTTTCGGGATTAATAAATAGGTTGATGGTTGTTTGAGAATATTAATTGATAGTTAAACCACCGACTATCAATATTGGACAAATACGTTGATCGTTTCGAAGAGACCGGGATGGAGATTTATTTCTCAAAAAACACTTCGATCCGGTTTGTACGTTTTCGTGGAAAACGAGTTTGGATTCGAAGATGGAGCAGTGAAGTGCAAGGGCTAGTCGCTACTAGTCTTGAGGATATTTCCAAAATGGATGTAGTAGGAATAGTGCATTCGGTTCCGTTCGAACCCGGGACGGACTTGTATGGATGAATGCTTGCGAAACATTGTCAGGTGGACGATGGGCATTCTAAGGGATATTGTTCTATAAAGGTAATGCTTTGCCTCAAGCCTCGTCAAATGGGAATGACTAAAAATCAGGGGTTATGCAGCAAGGCTAGGTGGGTAGCACCCAAGAAGGGTGAGGTCATCCCTGTCTAGATGTCTCTTTTACTTCAGCTTAGCGGGAGGTTGTTGATCCCAACCGCGGGGTGATCTCACTCGGGATTATCCAGTAAGGGGTAGTTCCGGTCTTGTGTTGCAGGGGAGTGAGCGTACTCCTCAATACTCTGATCTAGGCCACGTACTGTGGCAGGTGGTAACCCAGTGCCTAGTCATTAGTTGGAAATCCATTCTCCCTACGAGCCTTGTACGAGTTTTGTTTATATTACCCACTTTGTGGCTAGTAGCTGGAATTTAATAGATGTAACAATTTCGGCTATTTTAAAAGTATTTGTAAATAGACCCTATTATAATATCAGAGGATTTTTATAAAAATGTTTTAGCTATCGTAAGGGAAAAACCCGACATGTTTATTTGTGGCGTGGTCTTACGAGATGCTTTTGTTTTCAAAGGATTTTTGAAACTTTAATAATCAATTGAGTGTGATTTTCTCAAGCTGGTATTCCAGACTGACTCGGGTGTTATTTGACTGTAATTCTCGGGTCACACCGAGTATTATAGAATACAGGATATGATGCTGTGGAGCTCAGGGGACGAACAGGATGAAGATACGTACTCTCGTACTTGCTTATATATATTCCGCTGTGTTGAGTAGTTATGTATCCAGTTGTATGTTATTGATGTTGAGTTGTGATTGATGTACTCTGATAATGTAATATATAAACAGATATATTTGATTTTGTGTAAAGATATGTTAATATCTATTATATTTCATTCTGCTGCGATGGTTAGATTTTGTTGTTGTTTTCTATTTTCTTCTTCCACCCCTTCTTCTTTAACCCAAATGGTTCGTATTTCTGTACAACTTGAGTTGATTTAGGTAGAATAGTGTTAACTCAAGGGGTACGGATTTGAGGGCTGTTACAGTTGGTATCAGAGCTTAGGTTGGTGATAACCTTGGCTCTGGTGGGAATTACTCATTGAAATAGAGTCAATAGTACTCTAAACTGAGTTCGAGCGTATTAATAGATATGAGCGCGTATTTGTTAGTGAATATAAAATGATTTTATGATTGGATGATTGAGTAGTTTATGGATTCTGGTCAATATGAGTAATTAACGTTATTGATAAGGATCTCTAAACACTTGAATAGAACAATTCGACACAGTATTGTTTTAAAGTAGGGTAAATGAAATAATTTTACCCAAATTATTTTTGTATATAAGAAGATATAATTTTTGTAAAGTATTATAGTATTTGGATGCTTGATTGTTAAGGAATGATAATATTAAATTATTAACACTATTGTGTAGAAATTGAATAAGAAATTGAAAACTTATAACCGAAGTTGGAGAATAAATTTATATAACAAAATGGAATTTGAAATATAGATTATAAATGTAATTTATAAATTGAAATAAACTTCATATACAAATGAGATTTGTAAATGTAAACTGTAAAGGTGATTATAATTTTGAAATAGAATTCCAGAGAACCATTTGAAATTGAAATGAGATAAAATTCCAGAGAATGTTTGAATATAGATTTAAAGGAATTGCAATTTGGAATTTTTGGGAAAAAAAATAAATTCCTTTGGGTTTGAAAACGGTTTTCAAAAGGGTTGGAGGAATAATAGTTATATTTTGGAAATATTTGTGTGTTGAATTTGAAATCTTGTGAGATTTGAAAATTAAAAATATTTGAAATGTTGTTAAAGAGATAAAAGCACTAAACTCTTACAGTCATTGGAAAATAATTCCGATGATGATCGCGACATCATCGGTGTTCATTTTCGAGTTTCCAAGAGAGGAATTGCTACCTGAATATTTTAAATTGGAATTGTTTGCGAAATGGGTTTGGGTTTGGAATTCAAAGGGATAATTGAATTTGCCAACGGATTTTGGATGTAGTTGATTTCAAAAGTGATTTTGAAATTTTGGGAAATTGTTTGAACTCTGGAATTTTATTTTAAATGATTATGGAATAATAAAAATATATTAGCTAAATAAAATGTATAATTCCGAGTTAAAAGTAAAACGTGAGTGGGATTGATTATAATTAGATGAAAGTATGAAAATAAGTAAGTTTGTGACTTTTAAATTTAGAAGTGAAATAAATAAGCCAAAATAAAATTGATTTAAATATTGGGAAGTGAATGAAAAATTCAAAACTTAAATTATGAAATAAATCGACCTCCAGTAAAATAGTTAAAGTGGTTTTGAGATAAAAATAAAATATTAGGAATAAACCTTGAATAAACAAATTAATAATTAATTGGTAATGAAATATGGAGATGGAACTTGAATTGGTTAAATGAAAGTCGAATACCAATTTAATGTGGCAAATGTTTAGTTTGCAAATAAATTATGAAATGAGTATTTGATGTAACCAATATGAAATGTTCCAAGATAAATAAATGGATTTAAATAAATTGAATGAGGATATGGAATGCGAAATAAATTGAACGGAATCAGTTAAAATGAAATCGAATTAAGTATAGATTGAATTGGTATTAATTCAAATTAGTTATAAACTAGAATGAATATTCCTTTAAGTAAATATTTTTGAACTTGCACAAAAATAATAATTGTCGTTTGACGTAAATGAGATTGTATAAATTATATGGGTTAACAGAAGCCAATAAAATTGGTTTTTGAATCAATTGTAATAAATATGGGCTTGTTTGAATGAAAAATAAATTGAATGTAAACAATGAAGTGTAAATGAATTCAGCTTGGATTGTCGGTGAATTGAATATAACTGGAAGTATGAAATTCAAAATGGTTGATTGAATAAACTAATTTAAATTAGTTAGTAGATGAAATTGGTTGGTAATTGAAATCAAATTAAGGATTTAAATTGGAAAGTGCTTATAATATATATATATATATAACTTGAGTTTGTAAGTCGAAATAACTTGACGAAAAATAAAATAAATTAAGTAATATTTGAATAAAAGCTTGATTTAAGTATGTGAAATGGTTGTGTCGAGTTTTATGAAATGATTTTAAATAAAACTTGTTTGGTAAATGAAATGAAATTAGTAATTGCGTTAATTAACGTAAGTTATATTAATGAGGATTTGACTTCGGAAAATGGGGGTTGGATTGCTTTTGGGATAAATTCATTTTAAATGAGTTTGTTTGGACTAAGAATGAAATTAAGTTAAGTAGAGAGTGGTGTAATCATTTGAATTGAATAGGATGGTTTGAATATGGATTGAAAGTATTTAAAATTTGTGTTGGAGCCTAATAAATTTACTTATGGACAACGTTTAGTGTATATTACTTGTGTATACATGTGATTAGCTATTGGAATTAATTGAAATACTAATAAACTTTGTATATTTGACACTGACATGTTTAATTTGAGTAAGTACAGGTTTTTGGAAGTCGTTGACTGGTTTTGCCCGCGCTAACAGCTAAAATAAATAAGCCGTTTGCTTAAAATGCTAAATAAGGTACGCCTACGCAATACAAATAGGAAATATGAACTGTTTTTCTGTTTTCCGACCATGTGGGTCGATGTATATATATTTATATCTCTTGTCAAATTGCAAAAGCTCCTCCGTACAAAGGAGACTCTGCCAAAAAAATTCGAAAATTTTGAGAGTTAGAAATTTTTTAAAATTTTCACTAACGACAAATGATTTAAAATTTGTTAAGCAAATAGAATTGAAACTGAATATAGAAATCTAATTTAAATTGTATAAGTAAAGTAAGATGAACTAAAGATATTGTTCAAAGAAATTAAAGATAGAAAAAGTTTACAAACAAATTTTTATTCGAAATATAAAAACAAATTAGTAAGTGAAATTAATTTAAGGAATGATTAATCGAATATCGTTTGAAATGAAATGAATTTATTGGAATTGGAATACAAAAAGATTAAAACTGGAAGTTGTGGCAAGGGAAGTGTGAATAAGTGAATAACAATCAAAATAAATATGGAAAAAAAGAAATTGATATAGTCGATAATCAATTGGGGCAAATACGTAGGATGTACGCATATTATTTTATTCACATAGCTATTTGATCCAGATTCGAGAACAGAATTTCGAGATAGTAATATCGATCCGAGTTAGGATTTTTCACTCGATTTTCGACGGCGAACCCTGAATATGGATTTTGATTGATCCTGTAAATTCTCTATCATAGTTTACAGCTATGCAAGGAGAATGACGGTTTCTAATCAGGAAATCAGATCTGAGTCCGCACTAGGAAGTCGGGTGGACGATACTAATTCGGAAGTGAAATTGTGTGATGGAGTAAGCGATCGGATTCAGTATTGCGTACGGATGATGTATGTGCATCGTACGGGCTTAAGTAAAAAAAATATTGAAAATGTGTAAAAGAAGTCAATAAAATGTTTTTAAATGTTGTGATTGGATATTATTGCTAAACAGGATAGGCAGGTATGAAAAAGGGAAAGGAAAGTTGGTTTTGATTTCAGATAATAAATTAGAATTGCCCGACCAAAAAAGGTATGTGTTTAAATTTCTGTGAAATTTGATTAGGTTTTTGGATCTAGCCACTTGGCCTTTTGTTTTCTTTTTGAGATTTGGGGGCCATAGAGCCATTTTGTAGTTATACCGAGCTAGCCGTGCAAAGGAGACGCTGGCGAAATTTTTCGGAAATTTAGAGGGTTAGAAAAATTTTGATAAAATTCTGATAATTTTAAATTTGATTTAAAATTGAAATTTGAATAATTGAGTAAGTTATATTGTTTGAAAGTATGGGTAAGTTGGGAAAGATTAGTAAGAATGGTAATGGGTCTTTTATAAAAAGAAGGTTGGTAAGATGTTGAATTGTTGGGTTTTAGGAATAAGTAAACGGGTATTGGACCATTCTTCCTAATTAGTAATTTCAAGGACGAAATTCTCTTAAGGGGGGAGGAATGTGACGACCCGGAATTTTTAAGCAATTTAAATTGGAATATTTTGATTTGAAATATTCAAAAGTAAATTTTTAACTTGAATTCAAATATCACTAATTAATTGTTAATTAAATTATTGAATTTAATAATTTGAAATTGGATAAATTAATGAATCTTCAATTTTAAGCCGGTTGAAAATAATTTGAAGGCTTGTAAAATTTATATTGATAACACTGAAAATAATAGAAGTTGTAAAATTGAAATTAACAGTGGTTTGTTCAGTTTTAAAATTTTATAGTTTAAATTGAATTTAAAAATAGCCTTCCGAGACACAGTCTCGGAATTCGACGAAACCAGTTCCATTGGATCAGTAATATTGTATTATTAGCAGATTTCAATTTTTGTAGCATTTGGAGTTGTTATGTGAGCACACGGTAAGTAAACGCGCTGAAATTTTATATCGGGACAATTTGAATTTAATTAATATATATATATCCTACTCAGCCTACAGTTGAAAATCTTTCTCCATCAACACTTTTTCAAAACACTGGTTCAAACACGTAACCCATCCCTCTCCTTTCTTTCAGCCAGAAATCACGCATCCATCACGTCCAAGCCGACAACTTCCTTTATTAAATCGCGTATTGTCGCCCCTTTTTTCAAATATAATCTCCAGAAGAAATCTCGTTCCAATAAATGAAAACTAATGGCTGAACATATTAAAGAGGGGATCACGTTCCTTTACCATTTTCTCCAGTTTAAAATTTTGTTCCAGCCCTATCCTTTTCCCCTTTCAAACGAATCGCGCCCATCTGAAAGTTGAGCCTCAATAGATCGAACATCATGTCAGATCGGAAATAAGAAAGGGCGATGTGTGGCATCGCGAGTTCGACTCACGTGAAGGAGGACTGTTTTCATGAGTAGGGTTTCTCTTTTAGGGGTTGTCACGAGTCGTTTGATCGACGCTAGGAGACCGAGTCGTTGTCGCGAAGTACGAGTGTGGCCGTGAGTTAGGGCTCGAGTGGGGGGGCATTCGATCGAGGTTAGGGTTCAGTAGTGAATGGATTTAGGGTGAAAGCAAGGCTGTCGAGGGTGGGAAGGCTAGACATGTTGCGACGATGCTTCGAGGTGCGCGGTTAGGTTCTGCAGTGCTCGAGTTCGTCGCAGGAGATGGCGGCCGCAATTGCTTAGAAGTCGAGAGTTGGGTTTTTGGGCTGTGAGGTATTTCATTTTTGATTGTTTCTTTAAATTGTTTACAATCAGAGAATAAAATGCATGTTTTAATTTAAAATGGTTCTGTTTTAATTAAAATTTTAGAATTATGTGTATATTGATAACTGTGATGGAGAGATATAATACCAGAATAAATACACATACATTTTATTTAAACATATATACCAGAGAATAAAAATATATATACATTTACACATATTTTAAAATATATAGTAGACAGAAATGTTTTTGTATATAGCTTTTGAAAATATAGAATTTGTGTAAAACTTGATTTTTAATCAACATAAATTATTTTTATAAATATAAGTGATTTCAAAAATAGAAATAAACCTGTATGTACACATTTTAATTTACTAGCTAGTTTTAAAAATGTATTATAAGTAATTAACTTGTTTAATAAACAGATTAATTTATTGTAGTCACTAAAAATAAATTTATCTAAGGAGAATTTGTTGGAACAGGAACTTTTAAAATAAAGTCACTGGTTAGTTAAATTTACCAAATAGAAATTTAATTATTCGATAGGTTCGAATATTAATGAAAATCATCTAATGTTTATACAAGGTCAAAAAACAGTGAAACCAAGGCAAAGTTGAAGTGGATTGCAAATAATAGCAAAGGTGAGTTAATCTCACTCAGCTGAATTAAAATTATTAAATTTAAATGATTAAATTTAATAATTGTTTGAATGGTTGAATTGATTGATGTGCTATAGTATGGTATATTTTGTAATTGGCATTTTATGTTGTGCTAACGTCTGTGGATGCAGGGAAAACAGGTTGGAGGGATCCAACTGGACCCCTCAACATTTATTATTTAATATTCTCTGTTGTGATTATTTGATATTCTATGATGATTTATATTTGAATATTTAATGTTATGGTTTGATTGGATATATTTGAGTATAATGAATTACCAAAAATATATAAATTGGATTTTTTAAAGAAAATAAAGGAAGTAAATTGTAAGCGAGATAATTAGAGAAAATTGAATAAATTAAGAATGAATTGAAAAAGGAATGGAAGTGATGTTAAATACGAATAAATGACTTCAAATATGAAAAGAAAAGGATTTGAATAAACAGTATTTAATGAATTGTAAAATTAAGTGATATTAATTTAAAGGAATAAAGAATTATTTTAAAATTTAAAGTTTTAAATTTATTCAAAAGAATAAAGAAGTAATTTGAGAAATCTAAATTGGTATTTCAGTTAAAAATATTTTAAATCATAATTAAGGATTTAAATCTGGAGTTAATGGAATTTGGAATAAATAGGGTTTATTGGAAATCAATTTGGAAATTGATTCAAGTATTTGGAATTGGAAATTTCAAGAAAAATGTGAAGAGAAGTATATTTCTCTGGATAGCCAAGTACGTTTTAAGAATTTTTTTAAACATAAGATAAAAATTTAATGTTGTTTTAAAAAGCATGTTTTAGAAAAGTTATTATTTCTAAATATTTAAATTCTAAAGTAAATATTTTTCAAATCTATTATCGTAGTAATTATTTAAGGTAACTTGGTATTTTGATTTAAAAAGAGAAATGTAGTTCTATATTCTAAAAAGTAGCTATACTTTAATTATTTTTAAAATAAATATATATATTGTTAATAAAGCATTAAAGTAGTTTTTAACTTAAAATATTTAAAAGTATATTTTATAATAAGGCGTTTTAAATCATTTTAAAATCTAAGTGTTGTACTTGGTGATTTCAGAAGAAATAGAAAATATTTGGGAAATTTATTCAGAAAAGGAAGATAGTTTGAAAACTGTTTTCAAAAGGGTTTGAAAGTGGAAATATACCTTGTGGAGATATTTTTGGGATTAATAAATAGTTTGGGAAATTATTTATTGGTTGATTGTTGTTTGAGAATATTAATTGATAGTTAAACCAACGACTATCAATATTGGACAAATACGTTGATCGTTTCGAAGAGACCGGGATCGAGATTTATTTCTCGAAAACCATTTCGATCCGGTTTGTACGTTTTCATGGAAAAAGAGTTTGGATTCGAAGATGGAGCAGTGAAGTGCAAGGGCTAGTCGCTACTAATCCTAAGGATATTTCCAAAATGGATGTAGTAGGAATAGTGTCTTCGGTTCCGTTCGAACCCGGACGGACTTGAATGGATGAATGCTTGCGAAACATCGTCAGGTGGACGATGGGCATTCTAAGGGATATTGTTCTATAAAGGTAATGCTTAGCCTCAAACCTCATCAAATGGGAATGACTGAAAATCAGGGGTTATGCAGCAAGGCTAGGTGGGTAGCACCCATGCAGGGTGAGGTCATCCCTGTCTAGATGTCCCTTTTATTTCGGCTTAGCGGGCGGTTGCTGATCCCAACCGCGGGGTGATCTCACTAGGGATTATCCAGTAACGGTTAATTCCGGTCTTGTGTTACAGGGGAGCGGGCGTACTCCTCGGTATAGTGATCTAGGCCACGTACTGTGACAGGTGGTACCCCAATGCCTAGTCATTAGTTGGAAATCCATTCTCCCTACGAGCCTTGTACGAATTTTGTTTGTATTACCCACTTTGTGGCTAGTAGCTGGAATTTAATAGATGTAACAATTTCGGCAATTTTATAAGTATTTGTAAATAGACTCTATTATAATATCAGAGGATTTTTATAAAAATGTGTTGGCTATCGTAAGGGAAAAACCCGACATGTTTATTTGTGGCGTGGTATTACGAGATGCTTTTGTTTTCAAAGAATTTTTGAAACTTTAATAATCAATTTAGTGTGATTTTCTCATGCTAGTATTCCAAATTGACTCGGGTGTTATTTAACTGTAATGCTTGGGTCAGACCGAGTATTATAGAATACAGGATATGATGCTATGGAGCTCAGGGGACGAACAAGATGACGATACGTACTCTCGTACTTGCTTATATATATTTCGATGTGTTGAGTAGTTGTGTATCCAGTTGTATGTTATTGATGTTGAGTTGTGATTGATGTACTCTGGTGGTGTAATATATAAACAGATATATTTGATTTTGTGTAAATATATGTTAATATATATTATATTTTATTCCGCTGCGACGGTTAGATTTTGTTGTTGTTTTCTATTTTCTTCTTCTACCCCTTCTTCTTTAACCCAAATGGTTCGTATTTCTGTACAACTTGAGTTGATTTAGGTAGAATTTTGTTAACTCAAGGAGTACGGATTTGCGGGCTGTTACATTTGCACTATCTCAAATCAACTCCAATCCAACTCCATCGCGTAGTATTCGTCAATACGAACCCGACGCAATTCGTTTCGTCAAATTCCGACCTCGTATGAAAGAGTTACAGCATTTTCAAGTTTATACAAATTATTATAAAATTATTTCACAATTAAATTTAAATTTTCAAACCCTAACTTCATCTATCCGTTCATTTCCCAAAACAAGATCTCGGCCGCCCCCTTTATCTTCTTCTTCCCAGGTTAATACGCATGTGTTTGAACCCATCTCGGCCGCCGTCTTCATCAATTTATCGCGCCACCTACGATGCTCGAAACATCATCACTCCACCACCATTAGAAAGCTCATTGCCTACTCCATGCTCGGCCAGAGCACCATGAAGCTCGGTTGCCTCCTTAGCATGCAAATCGAGAATGAACGGCGCCATTTACACGCGATTTGTCGCTGATCCATCGCCCTATTTTCGATCTCCATCGTTGAATTTACTCGTCTCGACGAGATCTACATCTTTGTAGTTGAAAACATTTTATGATAGTGAGTGGATTGAAAGAGAATAAGAAAAGAAGTTTTGAAATTCTCGGCCATTGAAATTTTAGGTGGCGGCTAGGGCCGAAGCCCTAATTGTTTTGCAAATTAGAAAATATGAGGTCCTTATACAGAAAATATTCGCGCACTATTCACCCAAAATTTTTCCGAACACCAAACGAAACGTGCCGCCTAGCATTTATAATATTTTACCCCCATTTTGAACACAATGGAATATCTATCGGGAGCCAATTCGATCGCATTTGGAAGATAAGTTTTCGAATCGAATTATTTAAGTTCAAAATTCACTCAAATCGATTTCTACGCGTTATAGCTTGCCCCGAACAAACCGTAAATCCGAATGACACGAAATTTGAAATCTTACTATAATATGACATTACGGATCCGATGAAACTAGTTTCATCGAAATCTGAGCACGTTTGAAAAATGGCTATTTTTACTCGTCAATTAAATACTAAAATATTCAATTTCTACAATTTAACTTTTAATTCAATTTTAAAAGTTCTATAACATCATTCTAAATGATTTAATACAACTTTATAAATCATGTTTAATCACATTAAACCCTATTTCCAATTATCTGTAATTTCAAATATTAAATTATCGATTTAATTATCCAATTAAATCTAGATATTCGAAATAAAATTTATTCAACTTACAAATTTTACTTGTTAATATTTAAAATCAATTAAATATATGAATTTCAAATGACAGAAATTATGGGTCGTTGCATATGCCACCCTCGGTCGTTTGCGACCTTTACCCGAGGATCCTCTACACCAACAACATCACACAATAATAAATATACATTGTCCACATGAGTAAGTATCTGGGCTCCATACCATGATACCACTCTTTTCCAGAAGGAATGGACATACCCTAGGGGTGCTACCCCTGCAACCTTGCTGCATCTTTCCTGTTTCGACCATTACCGGGTTGTAAGGTCCTGATGCAGTCTCGTCCACAAAGCTACGCTTTTCACAAAGCCATGCATTGATCAACAAATGATCAGCAGCACTTCGTATGCCACATTACCAAATTGGGAATGTATCACTAGTAACCATCAACTACATAACCTCTGTTGGGCGAATTCTCACCCAGAAGATCTCGAGACCAAGAAGTGTCAGTTTCACCCGGGTTTGCAACCTCCATTCCATCAGCTCCTATGTCCATTCGGCGATTCGAAGGAACAAGCTCATTCGGCAGTGATGGTCCATCCGGAGTACCTTTTCATCCGGCTATACAAGCCTATTAGCTCATTCGGCACTCCAAGTGTGAAGGTCCATTCGGCATGAGTCCATTCGGCATCTCCAATTCATGCCGAACCGAAGGCCATTCGGTCATCCCCACATCCGGTCCAACCATAACCGAACCAAAGCAATTGCAACCACCGGACCAAATGACCTACCGGACCAACCCCACAGCCGGTCCAAACAAGCACCGGACCACCGTTCCACACTCACAACCGGTCCAAGCCTACCACCGGTCCAAGCTCCATGCCGAATGAGACCTCGCCGAACCAGACAACTGCCAGTCCAGATTGCTTCAGCCCGGGCCCACTAGCAGCTATATACTTCCATGACCCCTGCCCCCTACCTCATTCTATAAATAGAGGGGCAGGGGTACAACAATGGCAGACAAGTTTGAGAGCTCAAGCAAGGAAGGAACTTTCAAACTACTTTCACACACTTGTATACAAAGCATTGTACTTGTAATCTGGAAGAAGAAAGATAATAACATATAAAGTGGACGTAGGCACATTCTGGCCGAACCACTATAAATCTGCGTGTCTTTTACATTTCAGCCCTTACTTTTCTCATATTTACATACTCATCTAAAATCATTGAAAATCACACATACTCAACTAAAATAATACGACTTGGAGGTGTTTGTCCATTTTTTGTGCAAACATTTTTGGTGCTTTCACTGAGAACTGAACTCAAACTTCATCTTCTCCCACTCAACCTTTTTCCTAACGACATCACTCGTTGCTTAGAAATCATGCCTTCCAAACAGAGAAGGGATGTTAACAAAGGAAAGAACATCGCAACTAGCAGCCTTCCAGATCCAGCAATCACAGATCAGCCCACTTCAACAGCAGTACCAGATGAAAATCAGGAAAATCCAACTGGTCCCGCAACGGAACAACCAATCACTAGGGCAGATCTGGACAGGGTTGTGGCTGAAGTAACTAACCGCTTCACATCCCAACAAGAAACTTTGGTGGACCAACTCATGACACGCTTAAGGGACGCTGAAGAGTCCAACCGCAACACTGAATCATGGGGTGAATCCCAATCCGGAGGATCCCGGAGGCAACAAAGGTCTTCACTCTTCGAACAAGCTATCAACAGGAAAAACAATGATAGGGGCCGCGCCCGGACTCAGCCCGAATTCCGACTCGAGGAAGCCCTTGGAACCGAACCTAGCGGGGGAGGCACCAGGCGAGGGTCGGATGTAGCTGAGCCAGTCATGCCACCTAATCATAGAAACCCCGCTGAACGGAGCCGAGCTAGAACCCAGCCCGAAGTTGACCCCATGGATGTGCTCGAAACAGAACCCCACAGGGGAAGATCAAGGCAGGGGGCAACTGTAGCTGGTCCTAGCGTGCATCCAAGCAGCCAAAGACAACCACTAGATAATGCTAGAGGTGATAGACTGTACCATCCCTACAGGTCATCTGGACGAGATAGATCCCGCAGGGAAGAACCGAGCTCATTTTTGTCCGCTCCAAGTTCTGACGAGCGGATGGCACGATTATTCAGAGAATGTGTCCAACGGGAGCAAAGGGACCGGGGAATAGGCGCTAGGGTCACCAGTCCCTTTACCCGAAATATCGAAACTGCCATCACTCCCCGGGAATGGAAAATGCCAACCATGGAACCTTACAAAGGAACTTCCGACCCCATCGTACACCTGCAGAGATACACCCAGCATATGCTCATGAGTGGAGCAACAGAAGGAGTATTATGTAAATGCTTTCCGCTATTCCTATCAGATCTAGCTACCTCCTGGTTCTGCCATCTACCCCAAGGATCCATCAACTCATGGGAGATGTTAAAAGAAAGGTTTATTAGCCAGTTCCGCATCCATGTGGAACAACCCAGGGATGCTTATTCTCTATCCAATGTCAAACAGAAAACCGGAGAGACGCTACAACAATATCTAACACGGTTCAACGCCGCAGCGGCAGCAGTTCAAGATGCCGATGAAAAACTCACTCTAATGGCCCTCTGTAGTGGCGTGCATCCAGACACCAAGTTTGCCAGAAGATTAACTAAGGAAAAACCAGTTACCTTGCCTGATTTCTTCCATGAAGCTGGAAAGTATATGAGACTTGAAGACGCTGCTACGGAGAGGCAGCCAGGGCAACAAGGCAAGATAATTCAGGACAAGGTTCCCACTGCAGCTAAGGACGCTCGAAGAAATGAATCTAGAGACAATGCTGGGGGCAGAAAGGGTGAGAAGCGCCAGTATCGACCAGGGCCAAGATTTGACTCCTACACTCCTTTGAATGAAACAATCGAAAACATCTACCTAGCCACTCAGGGCGAACTCGGATACAAGCGCCCCCCGCACAAGAAAGAATCAGATAACGCACTCAAGTCCGGAAAGTTCTGTCGCTTCCACGAATCCCACGGACATGACACCAATGAATGCCACCATCTTCGGGACTTGATCGAAGAACACATTAGAAGAAGAAGACTGGAACGTTATGTGAAAAGTCAGAACAGGACTCCAACTCCTGCCAATGAGAACTCAAAGCAACCCCTCCCAGAAGTAGGCGGAGGGAGTCGCAACAATCACAACACCAGTGGCTCTAGTCAAGAGAAGATAGTAGTCCTTACCATCTCAGGAGGACCACACATTGCCGACAGAAGTTGGGCAGAGATGGAAAGGTACGGCAAGTCGCTTAGAAATACCGAAGGATACGTTAACTCCGTCACAGAAGAACGCCAACCGAAACGAAAAGAGAGCGACGACATCATATTCAGTAGACGCGATTTGGAAGGAAGACAGTACCCACATATGGATCCTATGGTCATCTCTGCCTGGTTCGGCCCTGCTAAAGTTTTTCGGATTCTAATAGACACGGGAAGCTCCGTAAACATCTTGTTCAAACATGCTTTCGACAAAATGAAGTTATCAATGAAGGATGTGTCTCCCTGCGACAAACCACTGCACGGTTTCACTGGAGATGCAAAAATGCCCCTCGGGCAACTTGACCTCTTCGTCGAAATAGGAAGTCATCCCCGCTCCGTGGTGCGAAAACAAACGTTCGTGCTAATAGAGAACCACTCGGCTTACAACGCCTTCTTGGGGAGACCAGCCTTGTCTGACTTCCAAATTGTCCTAGCCCCCTGGTGCCTGAAGATGAAATTCCCGACAGACAACGGAATAGGAGAAGTAGAAGGAGATCAAGACGCTGCCCGAGACTGCTATGTAACTGAGCTTCGCAACAACCGCAGAAAGAATAAAGGAAAAGATGCAGAGACTACTCTCTGCATGAAAAGCTTGGAGGCATAGCAACTAAAGAAAGCCCCTCCTCTTCGATACACAAGCGATCCCTTCAATGAACTAGACCCCCGGGATAAAGAGGAGGAGGCTACCGCCGAGCCTGCAGAGGCTATGGAATTCGTATCTGTAGATAAGCATGATTCAAGTAGACTATTAAAAATCGGATCTCAGCTGAAAACGGAATTGAAGGATCGACTCATTGACTTTCTCCGCCACAACTTAGATGTATTTGCGTGGACCCATGCCGATATGACAGGAATCTCCCCAGACGTAGCATGCCACATGTTGAACATCGATCCCACCAAGGTACCAGTAAAGCAGAAAAAGAGGAGCATGGGGGCAGAGCGATCAGCAGCCCTTGATGAGGAAGTAAAAAATCTACTTGCTAATGACTTCATACGGGAAGCCATCTACCCAGGATGGATCGCTAACCCAGTGCTAGTAAAAAAGGCCAATGGAAAGTGGCGAACATGTATTGACTTCTCCAATCTGAATGACGCTTGCCCGAAAGACTGCTTCCCACTTCCCCGAATTGACCAACTCGTGGACAGCACAGCTGGGCACGAACTCCTATCTTTTATGGATGCATACTCCGGATATAACCAGATCCCCATGCACGCTCCCGATCAGGACCACACTAGCTTCATCACCGACCGCGGATTATATTGTTACAAAGTCATGCCTTTTGGACTCAAAAATGCTGGAGCTACCTATCAACGCCTCGTCAACAAAATGTTCGCAGAACTGATAGGACGTACTATGGAAGTATGTGTGGATGACATGTTGGTGAAGTCCAGGAAAGCCAACGACCATGTAAGCCATCTGGACGATATGTTTCGGGTACTTCGCCGATATGGAATGAAGCTGAATCCTCTAAAGTGCTCCTTCGGAGTATCATCGGGAAAATTCTTAGGATTCATCGTCCACGCCAGAGGAATCGAAGCAAACCCTGAACAAATCCGAGCTTTAAAAGAAATAAGGATACCTTCCACTCGAAAAGAAATGCAGAGCCTAAACGGAAAGGTGGCCGCCCTAAGCAGATTCATTTCCAAGGCAACTGACAAGTGTGTCCCTTTCTTCGAAGCACTCAAGAAAGACAAAGGGAGGTTCGAGTGGACCGACGAATGCTTAAAAGCCTTCCTCAACCTAATCGAACACCTTCAGAGACCACCAGTACTCTCAACTCCAAATGAAGGTGAAGTGTTATACCTATACCTCGCTGTATCATCTCATGCTCTAAGCGCCGCCTTGGTAAGAGAAGAAGACCGCACACAACGTCCGGTTTACTTTGTAAGCAAGAGATTTACGGGGGCAGAAGCCAGATATCCTAAACTTGAGAAGTTAGCATATTGTTTATTGATCGCGTCACGGAAACTGCGACACTACTTCCAGTCTCACTCCATCAGGGTTCTAACCGATCAACCACTAAGACAAGTGCTCCATCGTCCTGACACTTCTGGGCGACTCCTCAAATGGTGCATCGAACTAAGTCAGTATGATATCACCTACCATCCCCGCACCGCTATCAAAGGACAAGCCATGGCTGATTTCATTGCCGAATTCACTACCAACGAAGGCAAGGAACAATCCGAAGTAGCAAAAAACATCAAGTGGAACCTCTTTGCAGACGGAGCATCGAACGAACAAGGCTCGGGGGCAGGTATTGTGATCGTCACCCCCAGGGGAAGAAAGTTGTACTATGCATTAAGATTGGAGTTCACGGCCACTAACAACGATGCTGAATATGAAGCAGTAATAGCGGGATTGGAACTGGCCCTAGAAATTGGGATCAATTCCTTATGTATTCATAGTGATTCTCAGCTTATCGTAAACCAGGTACTAGGAGAATTCCAGACTCGAGGAGAACGGCTCACAGCATACCTAAAGAAAACCAGACTGCTGCTCGATCGATTGGACCATTATCTAATCAAACACATTCCTCGAGAAGAAAACCAAGAGGCAGATGAACTTGCAAAGCAAGCTAGTATGAAGGACAGCACCATTCCCAGAGCACTAGTAATCTCAAGGCAGCTAGCCCCAAGTTTCGAACAAGTAAATCTGATAACTGCAATCGAAGAAGGAACCTGGATGACTCCTATCCGGAAATATTTGCAAGATGGCATACTACCCGACAGGCGTGACGAAGCCAAGAAGATCTTGAGAAAAGTTCCCCACTACACAATACAAGAAGGCATCCTCTACCGGCGTGGCTTCTCTAGCCCCTTATTAAGATGCGTCGCCGGAAGGGAAGCCAAGGAGATATTAACAAACATCCATCAGGGAGGATGCGGAGATCACACTGGAGGACAGACTTTGGCAAGAAAGATACTCCGATATGGATATTACTGGCCCACACTAAACAAAGATACCCTAGACTTCGTTAAGAAATGCGACAGATGTCAGAAGTTCGCCAAGATCCCTCGACTGCCCACAAACGAAATTACTCAAATGACCAGCCCTTGGCCCTTTGCTGTATGGGGAATTGACTTAATTGGCGAACTGCCAACGGGCCGAGGCGGAGCCAAATATGCTATAGTGGCAGTCGATTATTTCACCAAATGGGTGGAAGCGGAACCTTTAAATAAAATATCTTCAGCAAAAATTATTAACTTCTTGATCAAAAACATTCTGTGCAGGTATGGAGTCCCCCTCAAGATCGTATCAGACAACGGACTCCAATTTGACAGCGAAGAATTTGCCGACTGGTGCCAAGAGCATGGAATTCATAAAAGCTTCTCATCAGTAGCTTACCCTCAGGCAAACGGACAAGTTGAAGCTGTCAACAAAATTCTCAAAACCCTAATCAAGAAGAAACTTGAAAAGTCAAAAGGCGCTTGGGTGGACGAACTTCCTACGGCACTATGGGCATACCGCACATCTTTCAGAACATCAACGGGACATACTCCTTTCTCTTTGGCATATGGATCGGAGGCAATGCTCCCAGTTGAGACTATTGTGCCTTCCCACCGTAGGATCCACTACAACCCAGAAGAAAACGAAGAACTCCTCCTCATGTCTTTGGAACTGATTGAGGAAAGGAGAAACGATGCAGCACTCAAAGCAGCAGCTCACAAACAAAAAGTGGCAGCACTATACAATTCCAAAGTCAAGCATCGCAGCTTACAAGAAGGAGATCTTGTCCTCAGGCGAATCTTTCCGCGCCCCGGGGCACTGGACCCCATCTGGGACGGACCATATGTAATTCACAAAGATCTCCACAACGGAGCTTACATTTTGTCAACAGTGGACGGAGAGGTGTTCCAGAGGGCATGGAACATCCGACACCTCCGTCGATACTTTTCTTAACTTGTACTGCCCATATGAAGTGAATTAACAAAGAGAACCAGTGGACGTAGGCATTTTCGTGCCGAACCACTTTAAAAAATCTTGTCTCTTTTTAACTTGTTCCTTTATGTCTTGGCTACTTGTTAAGTTTTATCCCTTTCTGTTGAACAAAATCCTATGGCATCTCCACTCAAGACGCACCGCGGCCTCATCTAGACTAGGCCTAACAGGTACGCCACGATTCTATGCACTCGCCAATGAGACTCTTTTGCTCCAGCATCCCTCTGCTGCGGGTTAACTCATTGCGCGCCTGCCCTCAAAGCCAACTGTAATGAGCCGATTATAAGTCATCATAAAGGCCGACTATAGCCGATGGCAGCTCATTACGGCGTTCGGCTCGTCGGTAACCGTGAACCTACTTTAAGCCCCAACATAAGGTGTGGCCAGCCAGGGGTAGTTCACGGCCAACGGCACCCACGCTAGCCGGCCACGGTAAATCGAATAATACCCACGATTACGGACCATAACGGTTCGGGTAGTTACCGTGCGCGATCTCGGCTCCGATGTGTCTTAAGTGCGGCTGTGGTAAAAAAGAAAACTCCCCGCGGAGGCGTAAGATGGGTGACAAATGTCTCCAAGACCCACAGCTAGGGAAAGTGACTACAAAACCCGTTTGCCACGAACTTAAGCACATCGACGGCCTTCCGTGACTGGAAGTTTTACTTTTACTATATTTCCATTTCATTTAAATATTTTTCTCCTATCCTGTATAACAAACTCTAAAGTACAGGAAACCAAATAGGAAACATTCACTCATGAGGCTCTAAGCCTGCGTGCTGGGTAGCAGGGCGCTCTGCTATACCCGTGAACAGTTACACAAGACACTCAAAGCTACCGCCTGCGAATAAAACATAAAGGGCGGTACTCTCTTCTCTTGTACATAAATGCGTAACTATAACTTATTCATACACTGACATTGCAAAACGTGAAATTATATTTCAAGCAAAAACTTAACATCAAACACAAGTGGAATCACAGGCATATACATAATTATACTTCTCACACAGCACATAAAGATAGCAACAACATTTAAACATGACAAAATCAGCTTATATTATAAGATCACACGAAGTTATTCTTTGCAAATAATTTTATTACAGTTGCATATCAAAGACTAACATGAACAGTGATAAACAAGAAACAAAAAGATGGCAGATGCATCCACACTCCATCACCAACTCCCCCAGCCTACTTAGCCGCAGGATCGGAGCCCCCAGCATGTGGATCTGAAGTCCCACCTGTCCAGATCGGAAGAGGAATTCATTAAACGAACGATCAAGTTATGAAAACACGGAAAGAAAAGAAAGGGAAAAGAATAACTCACCAGCATCCGCCGCTTGATCCTCATCATCCAACTGCACGCCCGCTTCCTCCGCAGCAAGCAGCCGCATCCCCTCCTTCACCGCCGCTTGCTCCTCCTTTGAGAACTGAGCAGTAACCGCACTCAAGTTGAAAGCCTCTCCGCCTTCCTTACCCGCGTTCACCCTGGCCTCCTCTAAAGCCTGGAGATACACCTTGGCCATGACCCGAGGGTAATCGTCCATCCAAGACAAGCCGCCCTCTTTCCAAGTATGGAAGTACATATCCTGAAGCATCTCATCCATCATCCCCTCATTTTCCTCAAACTCCCTCACCCGAGCCTCGGAAGCTTGCAACTTAGCGACGGCGACGTCCCTCTCTGATTGGTATCTCAAGCAGTCAGCCTGGAGTGACCTCCTCATTTCCTCCTCCTTCAACCTAAGGGACCTCCTCATCTCCTCCATCTCCTCCTTCAACTCAGCCTGAGCCATCTCCGCAGCCTCGAGTCTCCTCGACAACTCCTCTACCCGCTCGAGATCCGCATTTCGAACCTCATCCACCGTTGTAATGGCCATGTTAATCCGCTCCCTGCAGGTAACCTCCATCTTCCGTAACTCCGCCCTACTGGCCTTCTCCATGGTCTCTTTCAGACGCTGGGAGGCTTCCTCATGCTGGGAGATCTGGATGGCTTGGTCGGCAAGCTGCTTGGCCTGATCGGCAACCTTTAGCCTTAACCGAATATTAGCACTCCCAATCTCCTCCCCGGCCTTGACCAATCGAGCATGATGCTCCATTAACTTCTTAGTCTCTTCGGCCACCCGGTCAATATTAGCCTTGGCCTCGTCCCCCATAGTAACTACCCGAGTAGTAAGCAGATCAAGATCTAGGGACTTGGCCTCATCCAGCACACGTACCATGGGGTTGCGGGGAAGTAGGTGCTCGCCCGTGGTCTCATCAAATGAAATGTCCCGAAAACTTGGGTCTAAATCAGGATGACCGGCAAAAGGGTCACGAGGCACGGGGCGAGGCACATCGGGACGCCTTATATGAATGACAGTAGATCTCTTGGAAGGAGGAGGAGGGGGGCAGGGCTCCGTGCTCTCCTCCGTAGTATCACGAGGAGGCTGAGTAGGGGGAGACAGAGTAGGAAGCTGCGAAGCAGAAGAAGACTCAAATAAGGAACGGCTCCGCTTCCTTTTCTGAATGCCCTCTTCGATGACCCCAAGAAGAGGGCGGTACTTGACTACGTCCCCAGTGCGATCAGTAGAAGGTTTCGCGGAAGCTCTCCTCGACTTAAATTGTTCAAGGCGGTGTCGAACATCCGACGTTTTACCCGCCTGGCCTGCCCCTGGAATAAAGAACAAGTGTTACGAACATACAATAATCCGCAATTCAAAAAATGTGCTAAGTTAAAAAGAAAGAAAAGTGAGGAGACACATCTGTTATACAAACCCGGTGGAGGAGTGGGATACTGCAATAAGTCCTGGATCTCATTCCAGGACGGAAGTGAACCGTAAAAAATTTCTAAGTCCCTATCGAAAATGGAATCGGCAGAAGACAAAAGTTCACCTTGCATCGCCGGGGTCACCCTAGCTGAGGAACCCTTAGAGGATGGGTCAGTGCTAACCACAGCTTTGCCGGTTTCCTCTGCCCTCTCCGTTTCCTTCTCTGTTTCCGACTCCCCCTCTGACTCCCCGAAGGCCCGACGGAGAGCCTCATCCAGTTCGAGGTCCTGCTCAGAGGTTAGAGCAGCAACACCGCTACCACCCTGACCATCGTCATCTCCTCCACCCTCCGACCCTTCTCCAACTTCACCTCCTTCCTCCTCTTCTACACCTTCCTCCTCCGGGACATCCGGGCAAGTACTTGGAGAAGGGCCATCGGACTCCTTGAGCTTCTTGCCTCCTACGACTGGACGTTGTGCAAAGGGCTTCCTCTTGCCACCCTTCGCTGTCACCCCACCTTTAGGCTGGGCAGCCTTCTCTTCTGCCGTGTCCCTCTGTTTGACTACGGACTGATGTGGGAGGATCAAATTATACGACAAGAGCCTGGCATTCCTAATCAGATAAGCAGCCGATCTGTCTCTCCCGGAAATAGCTTCAATTTCTGCTGCCATCCGAACCAAGCGATCATCTTCCACAATCGCAAAACCACCTGTCGCTAGCAAGAAATAAAAGCGCATAAGAGAGTGAATTACAGCCAAGACAGGAATTATGAGTAGAGTTTTTACTTACATCCGGAGGTAAATCGGCGAATAGAGACGGAGTCATCCCTGACAAAGAACCACTCCTTCTTGAACATACTATACTTCGAGTATAAATCCAAAACAGGCTTGAAGGAAACAGCTGACTCCAAGCTAATATATGGGGACCCCTTCCTGTACCCCCTCAGATTGTACAGATATCGTATTTCCCGGTGGGAGGGGGCACGCCCGTATCTCTTCTGGAAGATAGCATACAAGCAAACCAGAATGGCATAAGAGTTGGGCTGGAGCTGGAATGGAGCCACCTTCAGATAAGTGACGAAGCTTAATATCCAGGCGTTGACTGGAGGAATAGCCCCGCACATACAATGGTAACGGCTGTAAGCAAAGTACCCCTCAGGGGGATCATATGGCATGACCCCCTCCCCCGGTAACAGCATAAGAGCCCTGTCTATCCCAAAGGAACGGGATATAACGTCAAGTTGCTCCTCCTTTAGGGAGCTAGGAAAGCAGTCGGGAGGGGAGACCAGAAGTTCCTGTGGACCATGTCCGTCCACCAACGACCTCGGAACAGGTCGATGTTGCCCGGATCCTGGTTGGGCTGGGGGCACAGAAGAAGACTCTCCTCCATCCTTGGATTTCCGTCTGTCTGATCGTGTTTCCGCCTTGCGAGACATTTATCTGCATACACAAAAGTGAAAAACATGATGTTAGAACAAGAATACAAGCAAGCATACATAAGTCCAGAGTTCCACCCAAAGACCGAATACAAAGTTCATTCGGCACTAGGGTCTTATGCTCATTCGGCACTAGGGACTTAAGTTCATTCGGCAATGGGGTCATAAGTCCATTCGGCACTAAAAAACACATCCGGTATACATATCATTCGGTAAAACAAAACCCTTCGTGTGCATTCGGCAATCATATTCATTCGGTGATAAAAAACCATTCGGCAAAAGAATATATACCTAATTCGGTATAAGCTTGGTTCGGCAGAAGTTTGGTTCGGCTAAAAATTGATTCGGCTCTCTTTGGTTCGGTAAGGGAAAACTAAGGGGGGTAGCCTCTATATATAGGCAAACTCAGGATTGCCGAACCAGCTGGTTCGGCCTACCGGACCAACATACCGGACCAGCGTACCGGTCCAACCAACAACCGAATAAAACTGTCTCTACCAGCAGAAACCAGAAACAGGGGGCACGTAAGGCGCTTCACTCAGATAAGTACCGAACTCCAGAACTAACTAATAAAATAAGATTATGACAACGATGAATAAGTCGTAAAACTCCCACTAGCATGAATTAAATCGTTCACACGTGTACGCGACCACGAATGGTCCATAGGCACGCTCTGAATGGTCATTAACCCTATCATCGTGGGAATTTACACTTTGACACGCATTTTTAAGCCCATCGGTCAAATGGATATTTGATAATTGTGAAATGGCTAAGCTACTTACACATGTACGGGGTCGCGAACGATCCCTAGGCATGCTCTGAGCTGGCGATAAGCCACCTTGGCAAACGACCCAGGGACCCACTCTAACGTGAACCTGGCATCGACGATGCTAAGCCCCTTCGGGGCACACTTGCTCGTCCCGAGCGACACAGTTCACTTCATCTCAAATATTTCGATCATGAACGGTCGTTATTTGAAACCACACTAAAACTGTAAATTCCTTTGCAGGACATCAGCAGGATACGAACGTCCAGCCCATGGCGTTACGAAACAAGCCTTTCTATCACCGGGAAACAAAGCGCGACACGTGCAAGCACGCGCCCCACTTTGGGGGGCAAATGTTGGGCGAATTCTCACCCAGAAGATCTCGAGACCAAGAAGTGTCAGTTTCACCCGGGTTTGCAACCTCCATTCCATCAGCTCCTATGTCCATTCGGCGATTCGAAGGAACAAGCTCATTCGGCAGTGATGGTCCATCCGGAGTACCTTTTCATCCGGCTATACAAGCCTATTAGCTCATTCGGCACTCCAAGTGTGAAGGTCCATTCGGCATGAGTCCATTCGGCATCTCCAATTCATGCCGAACCGAAGGCCATTCGGTCATCCCCACATCCGGTCCAACCATAACCGAACCAAAGCAATTGCAACCACCGGACCAAATGACCTACCGGACCAACCCCACAGCCGGTCCAAACAAGCACCGGACCACCGTTCCACACTCACAACCGGTCCAAGCCTACCACCGGTCCAAGCTCCATGCCGAATGAGACCTCGCCGAACCAGACAACTGCCAGTCCAGATTGCTTCAGCCCGGGCCCACTAGCAGCTATATACTTCCATGACCCCTGCCCCCTACCTCATTCTATAAATAGAGGGGCAGGGGTACAACAATGGCAGACAAGTTTGAGAGCTCAAGCAAGGAAGGAACTTTCAAACTACTTTCACACACTTGTATACAAAGCATTGTACTTGTAATCTGGAAGAAGAAAGATAATAACATATAAAGTGGACGTAGGCACATTCTGGCCGAACCACTATAAATCTGCGTGTCTTTTACATTTCAGCCCTTACTTTTCTCATATTTACATACTCATCTAAAATCATTGAAAATCACACATACTCAACTAAAATAATACGACTTGGAGGTGTTTGTCCATTTTTTGTGCAAACAACCTCTGAGCTCATACGTCTCAGAGAAGGATGTTAAGCTAAGAGAATAAACCTCTGCCACCAAACAGAAATGTATTTGATAGAAACCAGCTTTACATCTCAAAGTGTAATGTCAGACACACATCCATACAAGTCTGTTGCGGGTTCGAACAGAACCGAAAGCACTTTCGAAGAATCCCTTGCAATCTGGGTATTCACAATCCCGATCGGACTCCCCATCACATATAGAGACTCTATGCCATAGCTACTCAGTGCAGAGTCATTCGATAGGTTATCCTATTGTTCTCGCAAACACCCGGTCTTCACCACCAGTCTTCAAATGTTATCCATAACGTCATATCATTATTCGAAATGGGTTATATGACACCAGGTCCTCTCCCGGGTAAACCGAATAATGAATGCAATATTTAAAAACATATGGATATGGGATTTCAGTTAAGTCACAACTTTAAAATCCAAAACTTTCCTTCAAATGATTTAAACAAATTACCATCTTTAAACAAAAAGATTCATTTCACAAAGTTCACCCAGTTTCACAAAGATCCATTCACGGATTTCAAAACAATTTCCATTTCAATTGGATTAACTCATTTAATCTTTAAATCAAAGATTTAACTCATAGCTTTTAAAATCCATTTCCAAAGATTCATTCATAACTTGGAAAACCATTTTTCATTCAAACTTGAAATTCCTTTATTACAAATTGGAAATTCATTTCTTATATGAAAGCTTTTATCATTTGAAAACAAACAGTTTTCATTTCGGAAAAATCCGATTTCATTTATACAAGTTAAAGTCTTTGGGTTAAATTCAAATTCTCAAAACCATACTTTTAAAATGGTTTAAATTCATATAAACTTATATATCCTTTTTACATCATAAATTCTCAACATAAAATTCAATTTCAATTTTTGAATTCAAATTTAAATCAAATTTCAAAACTGAATCAAGTTATTCAAAAATAACTTTTATCTTCGAAATTCCTTTTCAAAAGCTTTTCACTTTAAACCCAATCCATTTCCAAAACCATTTGGATTCAAAAAAAATCAATTTTTTAAAACTATTTCAAAAATCTGTGACTTAACCGATTTCCACGTGCAATCCATATTTGTGTGTGTATAGTATAGTCCAGGGGTTTAACACAATAGTGCAACATCATCAGTCATTACAGATACAATCACAGCAATATCGATAAGCGGTATAATCCTATAATGCTTATCTATATACACAGCATCACAGATAGATAATACAAATGCATTATAAATAAATAAATTACATTCATCATAGCTTGAATTAAAACAATTACATCACAAAGCATCACACAGTAGAGAATACCAAACAATTCACAGCATTCAATAGAATATAGTCATCCATAAGTGAAACCAATTAAGATATCTGATTAATCTAAACCACAATCATTTGCCTTTAAATAAATTTTTTAATCATGGTTAATTAATAATCAATCAATTACAAAATATTTAATTAATTATCCTTTAATTAATAATCAACTAACCTTTAATTAATAATTAATCCTTAATTAATTATTCTTAATTAATTACAAAAATTAATTAATTACTTCTTAATTAATAATTATTTCTTAATCACTTTCATTAATTAATTAACCTTTAATTAATTAATTATTCTTAAATTAAATACCTCAATTAATTTATCACATTAATTAATTATTCTTTAAATTAATTAACCTTTAACATTTGATTAATCAATCTTTAATCATTAATTATCTACTCTTAATTACTTTCACTAAGTAATTATTTTTAATTAATCATTCATTAATTTCTTGATTAATTAACTTGAATTATTAATTAATTCCATATTAATTACTTTCATTGAGTAATTTACCTCAAGTAATTAATTTCTTTTAACAAATATGTTAACTTAAACTTTGAAAGTTAATTAACCATTTTAACATATCCTTTATAATAATTAACTCCTTTAAATATTATTAAGAAAATAACTCCTCAAATTATAGTTAAATTTATTTTAAACCGTTTAAAACTAGGTTAATTAAAACAATTTATTTAAAACATTCTTAAACAATTTAAACTGGGATAATCATCCATTTTATAAAAAGAAATTTGGTTTAGCAACATTTATTTTCGATAAAACTTGTTTTTTCTTAAGATTTCAAAACTGTTTTTGCCATCAGTCAAACAACCCGAGAAAATACTCGTTTCACCCGAGCTAAACTTCAGCCACACGAAATCTACATCAGCTTCAAGCCTAACCCTGGTTTTCACGTGCTTCACCCGGGTTTCTATCTTCTTCCCCAAAGCTTCGAAACCCAGATACGAGAAAATGCACGTTTACATACACAAACATCACGACCAACTCCGGTCAACGCCGCAGCCACCCAAGCATCACCGATGATCACCAGAATCGATTCGAACAAGCTAATATACAGAATTTTCCCTAAATCAAAATCGAGCCAAATTCGAACCCAATATTACTTCCTGGAATCACATGCTCATCTGAAAACCCCTCCGCCTCGCCGCTACACACCACCAGAACCCACGCCAATCTGGCCGAAGGCACTTCGACCCGCCATGAACTCAACCCCCCAGGTGCGATCGCCTGCATCGCAGTGTCGTCAAGGAAATTTGTTCGAGAATGTCGGCAACCCAAACATACCCTTGAACCATAAATCATCGTTCCACGACCATTCTGGTCATCAGAAAAATGTAGCTCCATTTTTCCACCAATCTACGACACGCAAGCTACCTCCCAACATGATCTCGACGAATATAAATTTGCCAATCAACGGAAATTGACGAATTTTCCTATTCCGTTCAAACCCAAATTTCTCCACGAATATAAATTTAAAAGTCTTAAATTGATTATCAAAAATCATAATTTTGTAATGCAAATCTGTTCATATAATCGAAATTCGAAATTAAATCATTCGATTTCCTATTTTTTTGTTGATTATTACTGACATTTTCATATTCCAGAATCTCTGCCAGTTAACGTTATCTAGAATTTTTTTTTAAATTTGAATCTGACTATTTCTAGCAGTTTCCCTTTAAACATTATAACTTAAAACTGCTTACATATTAAGATACGAATTTTTTTCGTAATTTTGTTGATCTGTTAATTAAACGGAGACTTATATATGGGTACGCAGATATTCATATCAGTATTAACATACAAATACACATGAAGTCATCTCTGAACAAAGATGTAAAGCATACTACTCATCATGCAACTGGCCAAACAACTTAGGCTTTATAGAAAAGGTTTACTCACCTTGCTTTCCTGAAAGAACAGAGGACCTGATACTGTTGAATTTTGTTGCTTGCTTAAGCTTTACTTACTCCTGTTTTGCTTGCTGAGATACCTGATGCTTTGCTTTGATATTTTTTTCCAGATTTCCAATTTTCCCTTTTGTTTTTCCAAATCTGCTTCTCAGGTTTTTGATATTTTAGTTTACTTTGGGTTCAGATTTTCCAGACTTTGATTTACTTGATCACAGGCTTCTCTCTTTTTTTTTGGTTTTTTTTTTTAACTTTGTTTTCAGGAATTTGGTTTGGAAGAAGATTTTGAATTTTTTGTTTCAGATTTTTGAAGAGGATGGATTTCGAATTTTTAGGGTTGAAGATGACTTTGATTTCTTGGTTTCTCAGGCATGAGAAAATTTGGTGAAGAATGAACACAGGCTGACTCTTGTTCTTTCTTTTGCAAGATTTCAAAATTAAATTCAAAAGAAAATAAACTTTCTTTGCCACTTGTCCACATCTATTACACTTGTAATTTACACTTACTTATCTTTTTACAAATGTCCATATGTGCATTTTTATGTTTATACCCTTAGTTCAAATTATTTTTGTAAATTTGTTTTTTTAACCCTTAATGTAAATAAAATTTCATGTACAACTATGTTTTCATTTTTTTTTAAATGTTTTCATCCTTAATATTTCTTACATTTTCACAAATAAAATCTTATCTCAAATATTTTTCACATTACAATCTTTAATTTAGCTCAATATATTTATATACATATACATTTTTATACATTTACATTCATACATTTCTTATCATTTATTTTTGTACAACTTTTAAAAAAGAAAAGAATGATTTAAAATCTTGATCATATATTAACAAATGATCACTTTTATTCATATATGTATATATATATAAGAGAATTAAATCTTAAAAATAAATCTTTTGAAAATTAATACATCTTCCAAATATTAATATATTTAAAACTTTAGAAAACAAACTATCATTAACTTTTTATTAATCTCAAAGCTTTTGATTTTTATTTATCTTTAGATCCAATATTTATTTATAAAATACTTATCCTCAAATTTCAAATCAAAGTGCTACTTACAATCTAAAATTTTAAGTTTATTCTAGAAATCTCTAATTAATTCACAAATAATCCTATAATTTAATTTCAAAATTAAATTAATTATCAAATTAAACTTGGCTAGGGATGTTACATATTCCCCCCATAAGAAAATTTCATCCCCGAAATTTACTAGGGAGATAACAAAGAACGGATGAAAGATAGAGAAATATCTTTTCAGATCAAATTGGATATCTATTCTGCATTTGACTTACCGAATCAGAATATGAACAATAGATATTAGAACAAACTCAATCAACTATGAAACAATTGGATTATCTGATCTACGAAGTATACAGGGGCACTGGTTAGTTCGAAGCGATAACTAACCGTTCGTAGATTTTATCGAAACCCAATGAACAGAAAAAAATAGGTTTTACTATGATCTCGGATTCAAGATTTAACTTATTTACGATTTGTTGAGAAATAAAACTATGTACAGCTCCCGTGTGTCGAACAAAACTCGAATTTTTTTATCATAAACGAGGAGGTTGCCTTCTAAAATTCCTTTTCCTTTATCAGCCTTTGAGGTTGAAGAATCGTCTTTGATTGCATACACCCTTGCTACTAGAGCTTGCATCTTTGCTGGACAATCCTTGATCCTATGTCCCAGCTTGCGGCAATAATAGCATTCCCTAGATTTATATTCTGGCTTCTTAAATGGCTCTCTCATTCTAGGCTTCCAAGGTTCTTACATTTGTCCGATCCCAAAATCCCCCAGATACACGAACGAAACCGTGCACTTGCACATGTGATGGGGAGTCCGATCGAGATTGTGGATACCTGGATTTGCAAGGGCTTCTTGCTTTATTGGACGAAGTGCCTTCGGTTCTGTTTGAACCCGGAACAGACTTGTATGGTTGTATGTCTGACACAACACCTTGAGATATAAAGTAGATTTCTTTTAAATACTATGTGAATTGTCATTGAAAATAACGATTTTTGAAAGTTAAATCTAAACTTTTAATACAGTTTTGACTGAGAAATTGTAAGTTGATCGGAATTATTATTTTCATTAATTATTTTTTTATCAATGATTAATTATTCTTAATTATAAATTAATTAAATCTTAATTAACTTTATGAATTAATTATTCCTTAATCAATTATCTTAATTAATTAATTCTTAATTGTTAATTAATTAAATCTTAATTACTTTTACTAATTAATTATTCTTTAATTAATTGATTATTAATTATAAAGTAATTACAAATCATCAACTATTTAATCATTATAAATAAATTTGTTTTTAAGTTAACAATTTAAATATTTGATTAACTTTTCGATTATTTATTAAGTTAAACTTAAAACAACTTTATTTAAAAAATATAAGTTTAAATAACTTTGAACTTAACTAATTTCAAATAATTATTTCAATACCATTAACTTCACATTTCACTTAACAAACAATCATCATTTTATGAAGAATGAATTTGGAAATTGTTTAAACTTATGTTTTAAAATTTAAAAATTGGAAATGCTGTTTCAAATTACCAACCCGAGGCTATCTCGAGTCACTCCCGAGCGAAAATTCTCATTCCTTCGAGTTATACCAAGATCGACCCGTGACAAAAAAATTTCCACTTAAATTTGTTTAAGTTTTAAAAAAAATTATCACGGGTCGATCTTGGTAAAACTCAAAGTAATGAGCATTTTCGCTCGGGTATGACTCGAGATAGCCTCGAGTTGGTCATTTGAAACAGCATTTCTAGTTTTAAAATTTTAAAACATAAGTTTAAATGATTTCTAAATTCATTCTTTATAAAATGGCGATTGTTTGTTAAGTGGAATGTGAAGTTAATGGTATTGAAATAATTATTTGAAATTAATTAAGTACAAAGATATTTTAAACTAATATTTTTTAATTAAAGTTGTTCTAAATTTAACATAATAAATAATTGAGAAATTAATCAAATATTTAAATTGTTAACTTAAAAACAAATTTATTTATAATAATTAAATAACTGATGATTTGTAATTACTTTATAGTTAATAATTAATTAATTAAAGAATAATTAATTGATAAAAGTAATTAAGATTTAATTAATTAACAATTAAGAATTAATTAATTAAGATAATTGATTAAGGAATAATTAATTCATAAAGTTAATTAAGATTTAATTAATTTATAATTAAGAATAATTAATCATTGATAAAAAATAATTAATGAAAATAATTGTGTATTTATAAGTTTGCTCACCTATTTGAAGAACAGAGGACTGCTTGAAAAATCTGAGAATGATCGAACTGAAGCTTGCATTTGCTTTATCGTTTTTGATTTTCATTGTTTCCAGATTGTTTTCCAGGTTGAGTTGATTTCTGGATTCATTTAAGTTGAAGTAGTTGAACTTCACTTTGCAGGCTTTGATTTGAAAAACTGGTCATAAACTCCATGCTTGATTAATTTCCAGATTTTCTTTGTTTTGGTGATTGCTTTTGCTCTGAGCTTAATTCCCAGACTTTGATTTAAATCTCTGGCTTTAACTTTACAATTTGTGTTTGATCTTACTTTCAGTTTTGAGATTTTGAGGAGGTTTCGAATTTTTGTTTCAGATCTCAGATATGAAGAGGATTTTCAAATTCCTTTGTTTCTCAGGCATGAGAAGTTTTTGAGAAAGATGAAAACAGCCTGACCATTTTTCTTCTATGCATGTTTTTTTTCCTAAATTTTGATTCAAAAGAAAATAGTTTCCTTTTTGCCACTTGTCCCAATTCATAACACAATCACTTAAAAAGTGTTATTCGTGCTAAATTTTTATGTACAAGTGTTACTAGTTTATAATTTTATGTTTAAATCCCCAATGTAAATTATTTTGTTAATTTTTGTTTTAAACCTTCTTAGCTTTATATTTGCAAAACATTTCTTTTCATATTAACATATGTTTTATTAATTCAAAAGATACATACGTATATATTTAAATTATACTTATTATGGTTTAAATGTTATACAATCACTTATACAATTTATAAATAATCATACATATATAAAATTCTTAATTTATAAAGCTTTTTAAAATCTAATTTATTTGTTAAATCAAATTCCAAAATATAACTTTCACATATATCATACATTATAATTAGAAAACAAATTTTTATTCATCTTAAAATATAGAGTATTCTAAATTCAATTTTATTTCTAAAATATTTAATCTTGAGTTTCAAACTCCAAATTCGATTAAAAAATCCATTTATATACATAAGTAAACATATATCTTATTCAATTTGGAAAGTTCAAATAATTACACAACTTTATAAAATACTTATTTTTGAATTCCAATCCAAAATTCTATTTTCACAATCTATTTATGAAATACGTATTTTAATTTTTTTTGGAGAAACTCGGATTAGTTTACCAATTAATCTCATAATTTAATTTAAAATTTTAGATTAATTACCAAATATTTCAAAATCTAATTCCAAAGATCAAATTAACTATCGAATTAATCATTGCTAAACTCCAGGAATGTTACAGATCCCTCCTTAAGAAAATTTCGTCCTCGAAATTTGCAAGACGGGGAGACAACAAAAAAATGATGAACACATAAAGATAGTGAAACAGTTTTCCAGATCAAACTGAATATCTATTCTGCATTTGCTTACCAAATCAGAACATCATCAATAGATACAAGAACAAATCTATTTAACACTCCACAAAATACTTGGGTCATCCAGGTCTACGAAGTATGCAGGGCTTTGGACAGTTCGAAGGATAACTAACCGTTCGTAGAATATATCGGGACCCAAAAACTAGAAAGATATATGGATACAATCCCAAAACTTTTAGTTTAAAAACCGAAGTATACATATCAACCAAAACAAACAATTCATCCAAACAAACAATTCTGACCCATTTGGAGTTTATGTCCCATGCAAATATATCAAAGCTTCTTCCTGGAGCTGCTAGGAACCATCAAAGAATTGAAAAGATGAATCAAAGGAGATTGATAGAGAAAAGATCGTTTCCTAGTTGTTGTAGAGTATTGACTATTTGTAGTGGTACTCCCATGTCCCCTATCACGTCCTCTTCTTGCACTCATACTTACTATCAATGAATAGTAAGAGAATTTACTGAGGCACTCGGACGGATATCTTAGGGATATACTCATTCTAGGGTATACTTCACCCAATCTCTAATGAGTTACCTAGTGTATTATACTCCTGAGCTAAAGTTTCAACCTTCAGCTCTGATACCACTTATAACGACCCTGACTCGACCTTCGAAAATCGACACCGAATACGTCACCCGTATTCAAACGCCGCTTATCCAAACGTCGAATTTGGTTCGGCGGAGCTTATAACACATTAAGTGAACAACATAGCGGAAGAAAAAGAATAATATATTGATATACAACATTTGATACAATATCAGATACAAGTGAATATCAATATACATCAAAGATACAAGAAATAGCAGCGGAAAGAATATCTTTAATAGAATACATCTCCAAAAGAGTCCAACTCCATAATGCAACTGCAACTCCGTCTCCAAACTAAAGATAGCTTGAACCATCATCACAATGCAATAAGAAAACTAGATAATTCCAGAATGAAGCAAATGTGATCGCCAAGATCCAAAGGCTTCAAAGACATCGAATCTACTCCTACTACTCGACTATCTGAAAAACCCAACTCTAAACTGCCTGTGTGGAAAATTGTGGGCATCTATGTAACGACCCGGTGTTTTCAACCATTCGCATCCGCACATGTCGGACTTGAATTGTTCAAAATACCGCGTTGTAAAAATAAATTTGGCAGAACTCAGAATATGCAGTAAATAATTAATCACAGAATCACAGACACAGAATCAGAATACTCGCAGTGGAATTAAAAATACTTAGTGGTTCATGAAGCCACTATAAATATTCTTACTCAAGTGAAATTTACATAGTTAAATATTCTTACTCAAGTAAAATTTACATAGTCTTAAATCCAAATATAGTTTTAACTTATCAGTAAACAGTCCAAATGTCCACTAGTCTTGATTTCAAAATTTTAGATAAAGAACTGGAAAGGAAGTTTGCCAGCAGCTTGAAAGTGATCTACAGAAATCCTAGCTCCGGGATGAAAACTGAACTGCAACTCAGGCTGACCCGAGCGTAACATAAAACATAAACACTCGAGTCAGGACATACATACTTATATAGTGTAAGCTAATTCAAGTGTACTGTAATATAGAGCAAGTAACTTAAAGGATGCTTGGGATCGCCCATCCTCTAAGGATCCGTTAAACTATTTACTATGTAGTATATTGCGCTATTATAATAGTGTCTATTTATAAAATAAACTTACTTTTAAATAGCGTTAAGGCTTTACATTTTCCACCTTAACACAAATAATGCCAATAGTCTATACAGTACCGTAATACCTCCTGATCGGGAAGCTACCAGAGGGTACTCCATAGGTACGACACAAATAGAAACTCGTAGGAGGCTCGCTATGGTAGGTGACACGGCACAACTAGGCAATGCCAGGGTAGATATACCAATTGCTATCCGGACCGGTGGAAACGCGTAGCCGCAGTTACCGCCCACCTCGAACAACACTCCCAAATCAAAGGTGCGCACCAAAACAATCACAAGAGTAATAGAATGGCATACGAAGAAGTGCGTTCGATTAGAGGTGCTACCTCATTAATCCGAGAATCGCTCCTGTTTTAGCCACCTTATGCCAACTCACGGGAGTCGGGTCCACGTATTTACCTTAAAGAAACCGTCACCACCATCCTACTTCATTCTGGAATCTCCACCGCGTACACGGTTAGTCAAAGTGGTTTTCGGTATCGACAGAGAGTATGTCCATATCCGATCCCGGTCTCTTTGCCAACCAAACGTTATTATACCCCGTGGTTATAGTTTAAAAATGGTATTTTTACAAATCAAATATATTTCAAATACCTTCAATATCAAATTCTTGATTAAAACATTTCATTTGATAATATACCATTTCAACTTATTCAATTTAATTTGGAATTTATTGCTTTTAACAAACTTTAAAATCAATTTCTTCCTTTAAAACTATCCAAAGTCCATTTCTTAATTTTTATTAATTACATATTTAAATTCCAAAAATTTAACTTATTCCCAAAATAAATTTCTATAAATTTAAATAAATCAAATTTCAATTTCTGCAGCACCTATGAAATGCTACCTAAAGTTTATGGGTTAAACAGTCCAAAGACAGCATTTAAATGCTGTAATAGGTTATTAACTTATCAATTTAGTTTAAATTCCAAATACAACTTATTATCAATTATTTCTTAACTGAAATCTCATCTTAACAAAAATCCAGAATTTTTCCAAATAAGTTATATTTATTTATTTAAAATCTTAACTCATTCAAAAATCATTTTTAAATCTTTATAAAAATCCTTTAAATACATTAAACCACAATATTATAAACTTCCATTTAAAAATAATTTTAAAATATTTCATAAAAATATTATAGGAACCACGGGTCTGTATAAAATTTTCTAGCCTAGGTCAAGTGATACGGATTTATATCATTTCAATCCGCAATTTTACAAACCCCGGGTTCTATCATTTCAAACCCGCAATCCCAAGTTAAAATTAAACAGTTAACTGAATAAATGCATAATAATCATCGTTTTAGGCCTATCATTTCAGCCTTAACGATTTAAATTTATAGGGAACTTGCAGTGATGATTTAAATCAGTAAATAAACATTTAACAATATAACTGCAGAAATATTACAACAGATAAATAACTGATGAGGTGTCAATTTAAATGGAGTTTAACATCCTACGTTATATTACAGACATATAACAGTTAAATAATAATTTACACATACACTTGCGATAATTCACAGAAATATAGGCATGTTTGTCTGGTGAGAAAAACTCACCTGAAGGCTGCAGAATTTTTTTGATTCAAAACGAAAATCCACCGGAAAAGAAACGAACAGAGAGTAACGATCAAATATCCCGGATTTCACGCCTAGATTCAAATCTATAAAAAGATCCAAATACCGGATACGTGACTTTAGAAATTTACGGTCAAAGCAAAAATAAAAAATAGGACGAGAATTAGTTCGACTTGCTCGACCACTCCACTGGGTATACTATCAAAACATAACGAAACTTTTCCTACCCATTACTGAGCCATGCCATTTCAAAAATCAAGGTAAAATTTACCTAAAGGCCATCAAAAACAAAATGGTGAAGTTTTTCTCCTATAGGCCGTGATATATGCATGTACAAATGCATCCAATACTCTACTACCTACAGGCTTATGCACTGTCCCACGCAACTATAAAGCATATTGCAGTTATATGCTTTTATATGCAACTAAACATTTCCACCTAACATCTTCTCTGTTATCTGAAGTATTACAGGCTTTCTCCCTTTTTTTTCAACCGAATCTTATATATATATTTTATAAAACATGCACGGATACATCATTTCTTCTTTAAAATTTTTACTATCATCAACGAATAACTACCCAAGTCAGTTACCTAAAACACGGTCAAGATTTCACTAAAAGCCTGCCTATATGATATGCCTATATGCAACTGAAGGCTCACTCACTATGTCAACATGTTATATTCTGATGAACCCTGAAAACTCTCTTTCTCTCCCTCTGTTATATTCTTCTTTACTCTCGTTTTATATTTATTAATTTTTTTTTTTTTTTTTTTTAAACATGTCTAACATCCTATGCAAAACAAAACTTACGCAACTCTCTGCCTACAACTTGCGTCTCTCTGCTATCTACTGTTACAAGATGGTAAAACATGCACAAATCATAAGTGATAAGTACATCCAGAATAACACTTACTACATCATAACTACACTAATTCCATAACCTAGCTTCCTACAGGTTATTGACCTGACTTGAATGAATTTGCAAGGTAATGCATTTCTCTTAAGACCTCATCATCAACACACATATCCACTGCTACTAGAAACAAGGTTTTTTTTTCAAAATATATGTCTCGTAGGAAACTTGGCTGAGCACTAGAGTGGTAGTCAGGGTTGGAGTGGCCGAGCCAAAAGATGGGAAAGCAAAGGAAAAAAAACTGAAGAAGGAAAACGGAGAGGATGCAAAAGAAGAAGAGGAATAGTAATATTACCTGATAGAAGCTTTTCTCCTTGTGGATGATGTTATGCAAGATGAGGAGATAAAATACGAACCAGGCTAATATATTTATAGAGGGGAGAGTTTGCTTTAGATGCAAGAAAACATATATACGTGAAGAAAATCAAAAGGGCTCGGTACAAAAATGGCAACATATCTTGGCATGCCTAAACAATTGATTGATAAAGCAAAATTTCGTACGTTCAAAAAGTTTGAATGTGAATACTTTGGCAAGAGATTGAAAAAAAAACGGCAGCATTGATAGAAGATTGAACGTTTTGCGATTTGAGGCGAAATCAATGGAAAAAGAAAAAGCAAGCAGAGCTCAGTGATTTATTTTCAGTTTTTATCTTGTTTGAATGGATAAGGCTCGTGTGATTTTAGGGACCACGGTTAGCAATTAGATTTGATTTTATATGCGTGATATTCATTGCCAGTTTATGAGTTTTGATTTCAACATTTTTTTTTATTTGATAGTTGCGTGATTGTAGATTGAAGAAACGGCATTTGGAAGAACTGATATTAGGCAAGAGATTGATTTTAGGCAAAAGATATTTGGATGAAAAGGTATATACAAAAGTTTAAAACAAATTTTAACAGTTAAAACAAAAGTAACGTTTGTTATAAAAATCACTAACTGATATTTTAATCGATAAGTATATTTAAATATGATTTTTACTTTATATGCGTGATTATAGGAACGAAAAATTTTATCTTGCAAAATAAAGGCAGTGGAAACAGAGAGATATAAATAGGAATGTGAGAATTTGAAAAGATAGGCAAGGTTAAATTTGAATGCATGAGTTGATTTTAGGCAATCAAATATATTGGTCCATTTAGGTTGCGTGAATAAATGAATACAGTGACATGCTCAAGAAACAAAAAGGTAAGAGGCAAATGCCAAAAATGTTTAAAGAATAAAATTTTGTGTCACGCGCAAAGGAATGCAAAATTGATTTTCTCTCAAATGATATATGCGTGATTTAAGAAGAAATATATGGTATGTTTAAATCAAAAATGGAAGAGTTGATTATTATCATTATATTTTAAAGAACAGTCACAAACAGATTTGAACGTTTCTCTTTTAAATTCAGATTTGCGTGCTTTTTTGATGCCTGGATATGCACGTTATTCCTCTGGATTTGAGATAAGGCTTGCGAAAATATTAATTGCCAGTTATACAAAGCTTTGGATTCTATACTTTATATGCGTGATTAAAGTAAGCGTTGATTTTGTATACAGACCATTGATACGATATTTAAAATACGCCAAACTGACGTAATATAAAACACCCAAGATTTATATAAAAATAACGTTTTAAATTTATACGTTTATTACGTTACTTGTACCATAAATTTTACGCGTCCTATAAACGCGAAATCCAACAGTTCATTAATATACTAAATTCTTCAAAATTATTACTTAATAAACTTAATTGGTTTTCACATATTATATATATATATATATACAAAATTCCTTTTATTAAAATTCAAATGGAGTTGTCTTTTAACAAATTTAACCGTTTCACACTTTAAATTTCCATATTTAGTATTTTAAGGAAATGATTTAAATCAAATTATATATGTATATAAATTGGGAAGTAAATTTTACTGGAAAGAGAAAAATAACGGATTAAAGTTCTATACGTTTTCTTATATATAATCTTATATATATATATAGTATTATTCCCTAAATTTACGTGCCCTTTTTAACTCGTAATTTCCTCGTTCATTTATACAAAAAAAAAATTCAAAATTCTGACCATACTGAGACTCGAACTCATGACCTGTCGTGAATAGCCCAGATGTCTTGACCACCTAAGCTATTAATGTTTTCTTAATTAAAACTTGATTTTGCTAGAAATTAAGTTATTTACCATCCTCGACAAAAACCCAAATTACCAAATTAAAGTTAATTCTTAACCATGTCAAAATTTCAGAGATCTTATTATTTAATTAAAATTTGGTCAATTGTTTTTTTTTAATCACTTTAAATAAACCCCAAAGTTTTTTTTTTAAAAAAAAATACAAGTGAAAAATACTTGTAAAAAAAATTGGGCTGTTACACTCTCCCCCACTCAGAACTTTTCGTCCTCGAAAAGGAAGAAGGTAGGGGAATAGAAACAACCTGAAAGAAAACTAAATTGAAACTTAAATTAGAATCATTAATCTAAACAATAAAAATTCAATTTTTAAATTAATCATTGATTCCATCTATTTATACTTAAAATTTTTAACATTTATTTATTTACATAATTACTTGTATTTTTTTTTTTTAATCCAAATTTTTCACAAGGTATTATAACATTCTAATTTAAAATGTTTAATTTTAGTCCAAATTTGAAATGGTAATTTAACTTAATTTTTAAAGTAAATTTACCATTTCCCAAAATAAACTAAATTTCCCATTTAGTTTCTTCTTTATTCCAAACTATAATTAAATTTATTTTTCTCAATATTTTTCTCATCTATGTCAAATATTTTTCTCAATATCTAAACTATATAAATTCAATTTAAATTAATATTCAATAATTGATTTAATTCATTTGATTTTTACAGAAGTTAAATCAATCTTAACTATTTCCAAATTAATTATCTTATTATCCAATTATTTTCTAAAATCAGAAATTTGTATAGTCATTTATAATAATCATCTTTTATTCAACAAATTTAATTTTCTTTATTCCAGATTATTATTAAATATATTCTGCTTAATATATCTTATCGCACATATTAAGTAGATTATATTTAATATAACTATTCCAATATATTTCTAAATTTCCTTTAACACCATTTAATATTGTATATTATTCAATTATTATTTTATTTCTATTTACCTCTATTTGTCTTGTTGTAACTGAAACTTTAAGTGTATAACATTTATTATAACCACTCAAATTTTTATTTATAAAATCCTTTTATATTATACATTATCCAATTACATAGTTAATTTCTGAATGATTTAGGTAAGTTATATTGGCATGCAATTTATACAAGTAAAATTTTCCAACTATATTATTCAAGTTTAAATATTCATTCCAAATTTGACTTTATTTTATCATTAGAATCACCTTTTAACATAAATTTATGAATTAAATTTCCAATTAACTTCAAACCCTTTTAGAGATAAATAAATACATACATATAGTATATGTCAAATCAAATTTAAATCATATATCTATATATATTATAAATTAAGTCATATTTTAGAAATTCAAATTAATTAAATTTTTGAAGCAAAACTACATCGTGGTCTCTTTACTTCGATACTCGAAAATGAATGTCGATGATGTTGTACTCATCCCCGAAATTATTTTCTAGCGACAAAGAGAAGAGCACTGATTTTTAAAACTTTAAAATTCTTTGGAAACAAATTTATATTCGAAAATAATTTAAATAATAATATATCCTTTTAAGACTTTAAACACAAGGTTTGAAACTATCAGATATTAAATTCTTAAATTCTTGTTTTAAATCCATTTCTGTTTCCAAATAAATTTATAACCATGTTTTATAGTTCAATTATTCATTAAGACAAAACCAATGGTTTACAAAACTATAAATAAATCAAACATTATTATCTCTAAACAACTAGTTAAATTCTGAAAATTATACTTATATATATAATATTAGATTTTTCCCAAATATAGGAATAAATTTTTTCAAAACAAGGATAGAGATTCAAATTTTGAAGGACTCAAATTAAAGAGAATTTTGATTTAAAGATAAGTTGGAATCAGAAGATCCGATGGTTAAATAACAGAATAAGAAACCAGATAAGTTTATATAAATCGCGGGCAACCATAACCTGGTCAACCGTGACTTAAAGAGTCAGATCGATGTGGATTTTCTGGGGTAAATCTACATTCGATCTGAAGAGATAGAGTTCAGAATAACCAAAGATACTAGTATCTAAACCGAGGATAAATATAAATCTTCGGTGAATCAATGCTAGTTGTAAAGGAGTTTCACCGCTATATTAGAATATTGGCGAAACCGCCAATTCACTATAAAGATCATCCTAAGTGGAGTTATGGGATACTCCCGAATCGAAAGAAAAATAAATAGTGAGGGACACGAATGAACTTCGGAACCGCAGGGAACGTTCCAAAATTCAAAAGGGAAGAGATTCAAGCTCGAATGAAAGTGATTCTGTAAATCAAATTTACCATACATTCTAAGTTTTGCCTAGAGCCAAAGCTCTGATACCAGATGTAACGACCCGGTGTTTTCAACCATTCGCATCCGCACATGTCGGACTTGAATTGTTCAAAATACCGCGTTGTAAAAATAAATTTGGCAGAACTCAGAATATGCAGTAAATAATTAATCACAGAATCACAGACACGGAATCAGAATACTCGCAGCGGAATTAAAAATACTTAGTGGTTCATGAAGCCACTATAAATATTCTTACTCAAGTGAAATTTACATAGTTAAATATTCTTACTCAAGTAAAATTTACATAGTCTTAAATCCAAATATAGTTTTAACTTATCAGTAAACAGTCCAAATGTCCACTAGTCTTGATTTCAAAATTTTAGATAAAGAACTGGAAAGGAAGTTTGCCAGCAGCTTGAAAGTGATCTACAGAAATCCTAGCTCCGGGATGAAAACTGAACTGCAACTCAGGCTGACCCGAGCGTAACATAAAACATAAACACTCGAGTCAGGACATACATACTTATATAGTGTAAGCTAATTCAAGTGTACTGTAATATAGAGCAAGTAACTTAAAGGATGCTTGGGATCGCCCATCCTCTAAGGATCCGTTAAACTATTTACTATGTAGTATATTGCGCTATTATAATAGTGTCTATTTATAAAATAAACTTACTTTTAAATAGCGTTAAGGCTTTACATTTTCCACCTTAACACAAATAATGCCAATAGTCTATACAGTACCGTAATACCTCCTGATCGGGAAGCTACCAGAGGGTACTCCATAGGTACGACACAAATAGAAACTCGTAGGAGGCTCGCTATGGTAGGTGACACGGCACAACTAGGCAATGCCAGGGTAGATATACCAATTGCTATCCGGACCGGTGGAAACGCGTAGCCGCAGTTACCGCCCACCTCGAACAACACTCCCAAATCAAAGGTGCGCACCAAAACAATCACAAGAGTAATAGAATGGCATACGAAGAAGTGCGTTCGATTAGAGGTGCTACCTCATTAATCCGAGAATCGCTCCTGTTTTAGCCACCTTATGCCAACTCACGGGAGTCGGGTCCACGTATTTACCTTAAAGAAACCGTCACCACCATCCTACTTCATTCTGGAATCTCCACCGCGTACACGGTTAGTCAAAGTGGTTTTCGGTATCGACAGAGAGTATGTCCATATCCGATCCCGGTCTCTTTGCCAACCAAACGTTATTATACCCCGTGGTTATAGTTTAAAAATGGTATTTTTACAAATCAAATATATTTCAAATACCTTCAATATCAAATTCTTGATTAAAACATTTCATTTGATAATATACCATTTCAACTTATTCAATTTAATTTGGAATTTATTGCTTTTAACAAACTTTAAAATCAATTTCTTCCTTTAAAACTATCCAAAGTCCATTTCTTAATTTTTATTAATTACATATTTAAATTCCAAAAATTTAACTTATTCCCAAAATAAATTTCTATAAATTTAAATAAATCAAATTTCAATTTCTGCAGCACCTATGAAATGCTACCTAAAGTTTATGGGTTAAACAGTCCAATTTTAAAAGACAGCATTTAAATGCTGTAATAAGTTATTAACTTATCAATTTAGTTTAAATTCCAAATACAACTTATTATCAATTATTTCTTAACTGAAATCTCATCTTAACAAAAATTAAGAATTTTTCTAAATAAGTTATATTTATTTATTTAAAATCTTAACTCATTCAAAAATCATTTTTAAATCTTTATAAAAATCCTTTAAATACATTAAACCACAATATTATAAACTTCCATTTAAAAATAATTTTAAAATATTTCATAAAAATATTATAGGAACCACGGGTCTGTATAAAATTTTCTAGCCTAGGTCAAGTGATACGGATTTATATCATTTCAATCCGCAATTTTACAAACCCCGGGTTCTATCATTTCAAACCCGCAATCCCAAGTTAAAATTAAACAGTTAACTGAATAAATGCATAATAATCATCGTTTTAGGCCTATCATTTCAGCCTTAACGATTTAAATTTATAGGGAACTTGCAGTGATGATTTAAATCAGTAAATAAACATTTAACAATATAACTGCAGAAATATTACAACAGATAAATAACTGATGAGGTGTCAATTTAAATGGAGTTTAACATCCTACGTTATATTACAGACATATAACAGTTAAATAATAATTTACACATACACTTGCGATAATTCACAGAAATATAGGCATGTTTGTCTGGTGAGAAAAACTCACCTGAAGGCTGCAGAAATTTTTTGATTCAAAACGAAAATCCACCGGAAAAGAAACGAACAGAGAGTAACGATCAAATATCCCGGATTTCACGCCTAGATTCAAATCTATAAAAAGATCCAAATACCGGATACGTGACTTTAGAAATTTACGGTCAAAGCAAAAATAAAAAATAGGACGACAATTAGTTCGACTTGCTCGACCACTCCACTGGGTATACTATCAAAACATAACGAAACTTTTCCTACCCATTACTGAGCCATGCCATTTCAAAAATCAAGGTAAAATTTACCTAAAGGCCATCTAAAACAAAATGGTGAAGTTTTTCTCCTATAGGCCGTGATATATGCATGTACAAGTGCATCCAATACTCTACTACCTACAGGCTTATGCACTGTCCCACGCAACTATAAAGCATATTGCAGTTATATGCTTTTATATGCAACTAAACATTTCCACCTAACATCTTCTCTGTTATCTGAAGTATTACAGGCTTTCTCCCTTTTTTTTTTCAACCGAATCTTATATATATATTTTATAAAACATGCACGGATACATCATTTCTTCTTTAAAATTTTTACTATCATCAACGAATAACTACCCAAGTCAGTTACCTAAAACACGGTCAAGATTTCACTAAAAGCCTGCCTATATGATATGCCTATATGCAACTGAAGGCTCACTCACTATGTCAACATGTTATATTCTGATGAACCCTGAAAACTCTCTTTCTCTCCCTCTGTTATATTCTTCTTTACTCTCGTTTTATATTTATTTTTATTTTTATTTTTTTAAACATGTCTAACATCCTATGCAAAACAAAACTCACGCAACTCTCTGCCTACAACTTGCGTCTCTCTGCTATCTACTGTTACAAGATGGTAAAACATGCACAAATCATAAGTGATAAGTACATCCAGAATAACACTTACTACATCATAACTACACTAATTCCATAACCTAGCTTCCTACAGGTTATTGACCTGACTTGAATGAATTTGCAAGGTAATGCATTTCTCTTAAGACCTCATCATCAACACACATATCCACTGCTACTAGAAACAAGGTTTTTTTTTCAAAATATATGTCTCGTAGGAAACTTGGCTGAGCACTAGAGTGGTAGTCAGGGTTGGAGTGGCCGAGCCAAAAGATGGGAAAGCAAAGGAAAAAAAACTGAAGAAGGAAAACGGAGAGGATGCAAAAGAAGAAGAGGAATAGTAATATTACCTGATAGAAGCTTTTCTCCTTGTGGATGATGTTATGCAAGATGAGGAGATAAAATACGAACCAGGCTAATATATTTATAGAGGGGAGAGTTTGCTTTAGATGCAAGAAAACATATATACGTGAAGAAAATCAAAAGGGCTCGGTACAAAAATGGCGACATATCTTGGCATGCCTAAACAATTGATTGATAAAGCAAAATTTCGTACGTTCAAAAAGTTTGAATGTGAATACTTTGGCAAGAGATTGAAAAAAAAACGGCAGCATTGATAGAAGATTGAACGTTTTGCGATTTGAGGCGAAATCAATGGAAAAAGAAAAAGCAAGCAGAGCTCAGTGATTTATTTCCAGTTTTTATCTTGTTTGAATGGATAAGGCTCGTGTGATTTTAGGGACCACGGTTAGCAATTAGATTTGATTTTATATGCGTGATATTCATTGCCAGTTTATGAGTTTTGATTTCAACATTTTTTTTTTATTTGATAGTTGCGTGATTGTAGATTGAAGAAACGGCATTTGGAAGAACTGATATTAGGCAAGAGATTGATTTTAGGCAAAAGATATTTGGATGAAAAGGTATATACAAAAGTTTAAAACAAATTTTAACAGTTAAAACAAAAGTAACGTTTGTTATAAAAATCACTAACTGATATTTTAATCGATAAGTATATTTAAATATGATTTTTACTTTATATGCGTGATTATAGGAACGAAAAATTTTATCTTGCAAAATAAAGGCAGTGGAAACAGAGAGATATAAATAGGAATGTGAGAATTTGAAAAGATAGGCAAGGTTAAATTTGAATGCATGAGTTGATTTTAGGCAATCAAATATATTGGTCCATTTAGGTTGCGTGAATAAATGAATACAGTGACATGCTCAAGAAACAAAAAGGTAAGAGGCAAATGCCAAAAATGTTTAAAGAATAAAATTTTGTGTCACGCGCAAAGGAATGCAAAATTGATTTTCTCTCAAATGATATATGCGTGATTTAAGAAGAAATATATGGTATGTTTAAATCAAAAATGGAAGAGTTGATTATTATCATTATATTTTAAAGAACAGTCACAAACAGATTTGAACGTTTCTCTTTTAAATTCAGATTTGCGTGCTTTTTTGATGCCTGGATATGCACGTTATTCCTCTGGATTTGAGATAAGGCTTGCGAAAATATTAATTGCCAGTTATACAAAGCTTTGGATTCTATACTTTATATGCGTGATTAAAGTAAGCGTTGATTTTGTATACAGACCATTGATACGATATTTAAAATACGCCAAACTGACGTAATATAAAACACCCAAGATTTATATAAAAATAACGTTTTAAATTTATACGTTTATTACGTTACTTGTACCATAAATTTTACGCGTCCTATAAACGCGAAATCCAACAGTTCATTAATATACTAAATTCTTCAAAATTATTACTTAATAAACTTAATTGGTTTTCACATATTATATATATATATATATATATACAAAATTCCTTTTATTAAAATTCAAATGGAGTTGTCTTTTAACAAATTTAACCGTTTCACACTTTAAATTTCCATATTTAGTATTTTAAGGAAATGATTTAAATCAAATTATATATGTATATAAATTGGGAAGTAAATTTTACTGGAAAGAGAAAAATAACGGATTAAAGTTCTATACGTTTTCTTATATATAATCTTATATATATATATATATAGTATTTATTCCCTAAATTTACGTGCCCTTTTTAACGCGTAATTTCCCAGTTCATTTATACAAAAAAAAAATTCGAAATTCTGACCATACTGAGACTCGAACTCATGACCTGTCGTGAATAGCCCAGATGTCTTGACCACCTAAGCTATTAATGTTTTCTTAATTAAAACTTGATTTTGCTAGAAATTAAGTTATTTACCATCCTCGACAAAAACCCAAATTACCAAATTAAAGTTAATTCTTAACCATGTCAAAATTTCAGAGATCTTATTATTTAATTAAAATTTGGTCAATTGTTTTTTTTTAATCACTTTAAATAAACCCCAAAGTTTTTTTTTTAAAAAAAAATACAAGTGAAAAATACTTGTAAAAAAAATTGGGCTGTTACAATCTAGAGTTTAGGAAAGAAACAATAAACTTCGGGTCAAACATGGGACTGGTATGAGCAAACAAAAACCGTTTTATCTTTAAAACAAACAACAAAAGATTTTTAAAAGTTGAAAACCGCAATGCTTCATGGAAAATGAAACTGCCACAAGGCCTCCCGCCACACACCCAACGCAAGCGTAAACTTGGAGGAGATTTCTTCTTATGACAGTCAAAAATGCTTGATACGCGAAAACCATTTTGATATTATTATAAGTGCATAGTGCAAAAAACATTTGCAAGTATAATATTAATCTTAGCCAGCATACGTACCATTATAGTATGCCTACTATGGCTACCATATTAAATGGCAGGTTCTACAACTAAAACCGTACTAGGCTCGTATTGGATGTTTGGATTTTCAACAAATGGTCAGGCTAAGGAACTTCCTATTGCCACATGGGTATGCCTCTGGAGGGACGTCCTGAGAACTTAACCAGCTCTTTGCCAACACAAGGCCGGGTTACCTCTGTAACTAGGTAACTACTACACGAGTATGCCACCCCCGATCGTTTGCGACCTTTATCCGAGGGCCTTCAATCACAAAGCAACAACCACACAGTAATGAGATTGCAGCAACCACATAGGTTAAGTATTTGGACTCCATACCATGATACCACCTTTTTCCAAAAGGGAATGACATACCCTAAAGGGCGCGACCCTCGTAACCTTGCCGCATCTTTCCTGTTTCGACCTTTTTCGGTTTGTGAGGTCCTGATGCAGTCTCATCCACAAAGCTACGCTTTTTCACAAAGCCATGCTTTGATCAACAAATGATCAGCAGCACTTCGTATGCCACATTACCAATTTAGGAATGTATCACTAGTAACCATCAACTACAAAACCTCTGAGCTCGTACGTCTCAGAGAAGGGTGTTAAGCTAAGAAAATGAATTCTCCGCCACGAAACAGAAATGTATTTGATAGAAACCAGCTTTACATCTCAAAGTGTAAAGTCAGACACACATCTATACAAGTCTGTTCTGGGTTCGAACAAAACCGAAGGCACTTCCAAAGAAGCCTTTGCAATCCGGTTATTCACAATCCTGATTAGACTTCACATCACTTGGGGAACCTCTATACCGGCACGACTCGGTGCAGAGACAATCGACGGGTTATCCTTTCGTTCTTGAAAATACCCGGTCTTCACCACCGGTCTTCAAATGTTATCCATATACGACGTATCATTATTCGGAATGGGTTATATGACACAAAGGTCCTCTCCTGGCTAAACCGAATAATGAGCGCAGTATTTAAAAATATATGGATATGGGATTTCAGTTAAGTCACAACTTAAAACCCGAAACTTTCTTTTCAAATGGTTTAAACAAATTACCATTTTCAAATCTTTAAACAAAAGAGATTCACTTCACAAAGTTTACCAATCTTTCACAAAGATTTATTTACAGCTTTTCAAAACAATTCCATTTCAAATTGGATTAACTCATCCAATATTTAAATCAAAGATTTAATTTATCGCTTTCAAAACCATTTCCAAAGATTCATAGCTTTTTAAAAAAACAATACTCATTTCAAATCTCTTTTTATATAAAAGATACACCATTTAAAATCCTCTTCAATTTCAAAACAAGGTTCCACTATCTTTTACAAAGATTAATTTATAGCTTCCAAAATAATTCTATTTCAAATTTGAAATCTCTTTTCAATACAAGTTGGAAATCCTTCCTTTATATGAAAGCTATCTTTATTTGAAAACAAATAGTTTTTGTTTCAGAAAAATCCGATTACATTTATACAAGTTAAAGCCCTCCAAATATAAAACTTGGGTTTAAATTGAAATTCCCAAAACAATACTTTTCAAATGGTTTAAAACCCATAAAAACACATTTATAACTTGTGTAACCTTTTAAACCATAATTTCCAAACATAGAAATCAAATTTCAAATCTTGAATCTAAATTCAAATTAAACTATTTAAATTTCAAAACTTTATCAAGTTATTCAAAATAACATTTTATATTTGAAATCCCTTTTCAAAAGCTTTTTATATTTAACCCAAATCCATTTCCAAAACAATTTTAATTCAAAATTCAATTTAAAATTATTTTCTAAAATCTGTGACTTAACCAATTTCCTCATGCAATCCATATTTGTTTGTGTATAGTGTAGTCCAAGGGTTTTACACACAATAGTGCAACATCATAATCATCACAGATTCAAATATAAAAATATAGATAAGCGGTATATCCTTATAACGCTTATCTTCATTCACAGATTCACAGATACGTTTATCACAGATAAATAAGTTACATCCCAGATAATTAATTTCATCACAGATAATTAATTACATCACATATGAAAAAATTACATCACGGTTCATAGCTCAAATCAGAATAATTCATATCATAAAGCATCACATCTCAGGATTATCACATAATTCAAGGCATTTAACTCAATCCAAACATCCATTCAGAAGACCAATTAATTATCTAATTAATTAAAATCAGATCATTTACCTATGAATAAATTTCTAATCATGGTTAATTAATAATTAACAAATTTCAAACCATTACCATTAATTATTCTTTAATCATTAATTAACTTTAATTAATAATTTATCTTTTATTAATTATCCTTGATTTATTACGATAATTAATTAACTAATCATTAATTACCAACCCGAGGCAATCTCGAGTCACTCTCGAGCGAAAATTCTCATTCCTTCAAGTTTTACCAAGATCGACCCATGACAAAAAAAATTTCCACTTCGATCTTGGTAAAACTCAAAGTAATGAGAATTTTCGCTCGGGTGTGACTCGAGATAGCCTTGGGTTGGTCATTTGAAACAGCATTTCTAGTTTTAAAATTTTAAAACTTAAGTTTAAATGATTTCTAAATTCATTCTTTATAAAATGGTGATTGTTTGTTAAGTGGAATGTGAAGTTAATGGTATTGAAATAATTATTTGAAATTAATTAAGTAAAAAGATATTTTAAACTTATATTTTTTAATTAAAGTTGTTCCAAATTTAACTTAATAAATAATTGAGAAGTTAATCAAATATTTAAATTGTTAACTTAAAAACAAATTTATTTATATTGATTAAATAATGATTAAATAATTGATGATTTGTAATTACTTTATTGTTAATAATTAATTAATTAAAGAATAATTAATTAATAAAAGTAATTAAGATTTAATTAATTAACAATTAAGAATTAATTAATTAAGATAATTGATTAAGGAATAATTAATTCATAAAGTTAATTAAGATTTAATTAATTTATAATTAAGAATAATTAATCATTGATATAAAAAATTAATGAAAATAATTGTGTGATTTATAAGTTTGCTCACCTATTTGAAGAACAGAGGACTGTCTGAAAAATCTGAGAATGATCAAACTGAAGCTTGCATTTGCTTTATTGTTTTTGATTTTCATTGTTTCCAGATTGTTTTCCAGGTTGAGTTGGTTTCTGGATTTACTCAAGTTGAAGTAGTTGAACTTCACTTTGCAGGCTTTGATTTGAAAAACTGGTCATAAACTCCATGCTTGATTAATTTCCAGATTTTCTTTGTTTTGGTGATTGCTTTTGCTCTGAGCTTAATTCCCAGACTATGATTTAAATCTCTCGCTTTAACTTTACAGTTTGTTTTTGATCTTACTTTCAGTTTTGAGATTTTGAGGAGGTGTCGAAATTTTGTTTCAGATCTCAAATTTGAAGAGGATTTTCGAATTCCTTTATTTCTCAGGCATGAGAAGTTTTTGAGAAAGATGAAAACAGCCTGCCATTTTTCTTCTATGCATGTTTTTTTCCCTAAATTTTGATTCAAAAGAAAATAGTTTCCTTTTTGCCACTTGTCCCAATTCATAACACAATCACTTAACAAGTGTTATTCATGCTAAATTTTTATGTACAAGTGTTACTAGTTTATAATTTTATGTTTAAATCCCCAATGTAAATTATTTTGTTAATTTTTGTTTTAAGCCTTATTAGCTTTATATTTTCAATGTCATATTAACATATGTTTTATTTTTTTGGCAAAGCCAGCGAGGTTGACTGGACCCCTACCAGTTTTATTGCAACACAATAAAAGAGGACAGTACATGAGAGAAGAAAGGAAAAAAATAAAAATAAAAAAATAAAAGGAAAATAAAACAATTGAAGAAACAATAACTAACTTCAACTCCAAACATGGATCAACGAGGCAGGAAATTTAGTGTTGCAATTCATCAATTGCCAAAGAGTGGTTCTCCTAACATCTTGCCATAATAATTCATTCTTCCTTCTGAGATTATCAAAAACTGCAGTGTTTCTTTCTTTCCAAACAGCAATGAGATATTTTTTCAAACATACAACCAAAATTCTAGTCCCAAACTTCCTCCACCTTGTTTCTTTGTAAATGATACTCCATATCATTGCAGAACCCCCAGTATTTAGATTAAAACCAGTAGTGGAACTGACTCTGGCCATAACATTTTTTAGAGCAGGGCAATCAAAAAAAATGTGATCAGTGGTTTCTTCATGCATATCACAGAAAAGACATAAGGAGGTGCATGCCATACCAAAATACTTCAATTTACTTCTAGTCAGTAGAGCATGGTTTATGACTTTCCACAGCATCAAGTTATCAGTTGGTGGAGAATCATCACACCAGATCACTGTGCACCATTTTGAAGAAGGCAGAGTGTCATACACAGAAATATTTGTGTACACACCCCTGATTGTGTGAGGCCTCGAGTCCCAAGTAACTGCCTGCATTTGATTAGTATTGCTGTAGTTGTTTTGAACCTCAGACCATAATTGCCTGATCATTTGGTTACTATTGCTTGGCAATTGCAGATTCCCATCATGAACATAAACATTGGCTTTAGCATCATAATAAATTCCAGACTGTTGAACATGAAGGTAGTCACAAACTTTTGAAAGGATGAAACCTCTACCCGGCCAAGGATCATGCCAGAAGCTAACATCAGATTTAGCATTAACATGATATTGTATCAAAGGGAGGAAAACATTTCTAGATTTCAGAATGCTCCTCCAAATCCAACTGCAGCATTGGGGGATCTCCATGCACCAAAAGTATTTATTCTTAATGTAAAATTTCCAAACCCATTTTGCCCAAACACTACTTCTTTTATTGATGAGGTCTTCAAAATGGGTACTAATGGCAGCACAGTTCCACTTACTAGCATTAATAACACCTAGCCCCCCATGTTTAATTGGAGTTTCAAATTTAGTGAATGAGCATGGGATCAACTTCCTGTTGTGTATGCTACCAGTCCAGAAATATTTATGCATAGCTGACCTCACCATGTGCAACAGCTTGGTAGGAAGGATTATGCACCTAGCCCAGTAGACTAAAGATGAAAAAACAACTGACTTAATAAGGACAAGCCTTCCACTTTGTGATAGTTTCCTATTAGACCAGACACCCATAACAGATGTGATCTTATTGTATAAAGGAACACAGTCAGCATTAGATATTCTTTTGGTGAGTAAAGGAAGTCCAAGATACCTCATGTCATTGTCCATGTTGGTGAAGCCAGTGTGCAGATGAAGGGCAGCAGCATGGTTATCACTGACTCCAGCAAGTAACAAGGAAGATTTAGCTTTGTTAATAGAAAGACCAGTCATGCAATAAAAGGAATGGAGAGCCTCAACAATTCCGGTCATAGAGGGAATATCTGGTTTAGTAAATAACAGTACATCATCAGCAAACATCAATGATTGAATTTGGAGAGCAGAGCACTTAGGGTGGTACTTGATTAGTTTCTGAGTGTACTTGTCTTTAAGCACAACTGTGAAAACTTCCATAACTAACAAGAAAAGGTAGGAAGATATGGGATCTCCCTGGTGGATTCCTTTTCTATTTTTGAATACCCAACTGGTCTACCATTCAAAACAACAGAGAAAGTAGGAGTGGAGATGCACACATATATCCATGACACAAAAAATTTGGGAAACCCCATGACTGCCATGATCCTCACAATTGAAGCCCAATGTATAGAATCATAAGCTTTAGATATGTCAATTTTTAGTGTGGCAGCAGGAGACACATTAACTCTAGAATAACCATTAAGCAGTTCTTGTGTCAGCAGAACATTATCAAGAATGCTTCTAGTAGGAAGGAAGGCTGCCTGGTTCAAGGAGACAACTGATGGCATTACACTAATCATACGAGTGGCAAGTATTTTCGTGATACATTTATATAAGACATTACAACAGGATATCGGCCTAAACGAAGAGACACTAGTTGGTGGGAATACTTTAGGTATCAGAGCTATATTAGTACTATTCACTTCCCCAAGCAGTTTGCATTTTGAAAAGAAATTGTGGATTGCTTGACAAAAATCATGACCAAGAACACCCCAAGAAGCAATGAAGAAAGACACATTAAAACCATCAGGCCCTCCTGTAGAATGTTTGTTCATTGAAAATAACGTAGCTTTTATTTCATCATTAGTTATTGGCCTTATTAAATCAAGAGCTTCCAGGGGAGATATAGTAGGCAAGGTAAGCGTTGAGATTCGTTCAAGGTCAGGGGAGAAACCAGAGTCATTACCAAGCAATGTGGAGAAGTATTTAACAAAAGCTTGTTCAACAGTTTCAACAGTGTCACGGTGATTACCCTGACCATCAAGAATACTAAATATGTTATCTCTTGTATGTTTGACCTTAATAGCATCATGGAAGAACTTGGTGTTCTTGTCTCCTTCAACAGACCACTTGGCATGCAGTTGCTGCTTCTTCATGCTAGCTTCCAAGCATAAGGCATTGTTAACATCAGAAAATAGTTTGCTTTCTTCAGCCGTTGCTTGCTCATCATGGGGATGCTCCATCATGTATTCTTGTTGCTTCTTCAGTTGTTCCTTAAGAGTCGTGGAAAGAAAGCTGCCAGCTCCAAAGGTTGCATAGGCCCACAATTTGATTTCCTGCTTGATTCTTCTCAACTTCCTGCAAAACTTATACATGGGGTTACCATAGCAAATAAATTCATTGCTAACTTGAGAAACTAATTCAAGTAGGTGGTCATGCTTCAGCCAAGCATCAAAAAATTTGAAACTTCTCTTTTCTTTTCACAAATGGGGACCCAGGGTTAAAATTAGTGGAGAGTGGTCAGATAATATAGGTTGTGGGAGGAAGACAGATAAGGTGGGCCGGAGGTGGAGAGCTTGGATGTTGCAGAAAGCATGATCAATAGTCGTGAATGTTCGAACTCCACTACGACTTCTATTGTTCCATGAAAATTTAGCACCATACCTATTAACCATGACTAAATCAGATTGTTCAATAGATAGGTTGAAATTAGCAATGTCTTTCGGGGTAAGAGGGTTCCCCCCACCTTTGTCAGTGAAATTAAAACAGGAATTGAAATCGCCAAGCACAACCCAGGGATGTGAAGACTGACATAATGGAGGCAAGGAGTTGAAGAATTTGTTACGTGAAAGAACAGAGTTATCGGCATAAACGAAGGTGGTATAAAAAGAGGTTTGAGAAAGAGTTTCAAAAACATGAAGATGGATGAACTGTCTAGTTGAAAGGATAGGGGATAGGGTAATTACTTTAGGATCAAACAAGATCAGGATTCGACCATAAGAAGCAGTGTCAAGGTTGTGATGGAATTCCCATGCTGGATCAATGTAAGTTGCTGCTTTTGAGGATAACAAGTGGTTAAGTTTTGAATCAAGCAATCCAAATAGACAAATGTTATAAGCAGAAATGTAATTTTTGACTTGATCAAGTTTAATTTTGCTATGCGCTCCTCTGATATTCCATGCTGTGATTTTTTTATTCATTAAAAAATTATTGTTGGGTGGTGGTTTTGTTTCTTCTCTGTGCAGACAGAGATCTTGTTTCAATTTGCCTGAAAGGAGAGGAATGAAGTGTGGTGGGAGGGTCTTTGGTTGGAATAGGCTTTGGTTGCGGTAGGGTAAGGTTTGATGGCCAACCAGGAAGATCAGTGGAGAAATTGTAGGGTGTAGGAACTATAGGCTGAACAACTGAGTCAGGCCTATGGTTTGAAAGAATAAGTTGTGTTATGGATGTTTCAATTGCAGTGCACCAAGCTTTATCCTGTTCAGTGTCATAAGTATCAGCTTGTGCATGCATAACTGCCACACAGTTACCATTCTCGTTGTTTTTGCTACTGGCAGTAGTTGGTTCAACTTGTAAATGTTGCTTATCAGTTGCCAAAACTGGGATTTTGTTAATAATAACAGAAATGTCATTCAAATTGGCATTAATCTGAGTGATATCTCTATTAAATTCACCACAAATGTCGGTTGGGTTGATTTCTCCATCCTCCACCTCATTAATATCTACTATAACTTGCTCAACCTCTTCATACTGCAGCACATTAAATTTGTTTTGTGTTTGAATATTACATACTTGTTCCACATCCCCTAGTTCTTTAATAACTTCCAAACTATAACTGTTCCCTTCACTTCCAACAAGTTCATTAAGTTCCTCTGCCACTGTGTTTATATTTGTTTTATTTTCCATCTCCTTACTAACATCTAAATTTTTTCCCCTGTACCTATTGACCTTTTGCCACGCTTGCTTCACTGAAGCTTGTTTGCCTGAGTTTTTTCCTTTATTCTCATTGTGTTGCTTCACTTCACCACTCTTCTGTTGTTCAGTTTCTTCACATTTCTTAATGTTCTCTTCAACTACTGACTTCTTGCATGTGCTACCCAAATACCCAAACTCTTTACAAAAGGTACATATTTCAGGCTTCCACAAGTACTCAACTAAAATTTCCTGTTCAGACCCATCAAGCAGTTGAACAGTAAATCGTTCAGGCAGTTCATACTTGGGAGTAACTTCAACTAAACATTTGGCGAAGGTGATTCTTTCAAAATTTTCAGTCGAGGTATCGATGCAAAGTAGTTTACCAATTCTTGCAGCTAACCAGTTTATACCCACAGGAGACCAAGCAAACAAAGGGATGTTTGTTAACTTAATCCAAATAGGTACAGATTTGATACTACCACAACTATTGCCAACATTCTCGTCCCATGGTTTTACAATAAACAGTTTATTCCTCATAACAACAGGGTCAGCTTCAGAGATTCTATTCCTATCATCTACATTAGTGAATTTAAACAGGAACAGGAATCCATCTGACTTAACAGAAATGGATCCACGAAGTTTCCACGCTTTCTTAAGGTAATACAACACAGTAGAGTACGGCAAAGGAGTATCAAGAAAAAAACCCACCAGGTATTCTTTCCACATTGAGTTACCTGCCTTAACTACTTCGTCAGGTGGTACCAGAGCATCACCACTAAATTTCAGTTGAAAGTCGCGGGGTTCATATTTCCCAGCATTGATTGGTTTAGCTTTGAAAAGAGAATTCCAAGACAGTTGGGGTTGTGGAAGAGGAAGCACCGGCGGGGTAGGAAGGTTTAGAGAAACTGAAGGGGATGAAGTTGTGGTAGGTGGTGGCAGGGATTGGACTTGGGCACTGACAAGAGGGATGGTGGTTGGTAAAGGAGTTGACAGGGAATGGACAACGGCAGCAGGTGGTACAAGAATAGGTGAGGAAGGACATTGCGGCAGAGGGGATGGTTGACTGGAAGGTTCAGCGGGAAAGGGGGGAAGAAAAGGGAGGGTCCCCATTTTTGAAAAAAAACTTAAAAACACATATAATCCAAAAAATTATATATTTAAATTATGTTTTAAAAGCTTAAAAAAACTTTAAAAAACTTTTTAAATTCCATTTTTGAAAAAACTTTTTAAAAACACATATAATCCAAAAAATTATATATTTAAATTATGTTTTAAATTATATATTTAAATTATATAATCCAAAAACTTAAAAACACATATGTTTTATTAATTCAAAAGATACATACGTATATATTTATGGTTTAAATGTTATACAATCACTTATACAATTTATAAATAATCATACATATATAAAATTCTTAATTTATAAAGCTTTTCAAAATCTAATTTATTTGTTAAATCAAATTCCAAAATATAATTTCACATATATCATACATTATAATTAGAAAACAAATTTTTATTCATCTCAAAATATAGAGTATTCTAAATTCAATTTTATTTCTAAAATATTTAATCTTGAATTTCAAACTCCAAATTCGATTAAAAAATCCATTTATATACATAAGTAAACATATATCTTATTCAATTTGGAAAGTTCGAATAATTACACAACTTTACAAAAGAGATTCACTTTACAAATTTTACCAATCTTTCACAAAGATTTATTTACAGCTTTTCAAAACAATTCCATTTCAAATTGGATTAACTCATCCAATATTTAAATCAAAGATTTAATTTATCGCTTTCAAAACCATTTCCAAAGATTCATGGCTTTTTAAAAAAACAATACCCATTTCAAATCTCTTTTATATAAAAGATACACCATTTAAAATCCTCTTCAATTTCAAAAAAAGATTCCACCATCTTTCACAAACATTAATTTATAGCTTCCAAAATAATTCTATTTCAAATTTGAAATCTCTTTTCAATACAAGTTGGAAATCCTTCCTTTATATGAATGCTATCTTTATTTGAAAACAAATAGTTTTTGTTTCAGAAAAATCCGATTACATTTATACAAGTTAAAGCCCTCCAAGTATAAAACTTGGGTTTAAATTCAAATTCCCAAAACAATACTTTTCAAATGGTTTAAAACCCATAAAAACACATTTCTAACTTGTGTAACCTTTTTAAACCATAATTTCCAAACATTGAAATCAAATTTCAAATCTTGAATTTAAATTCAAATTAAACTATTTAAATTTCAAAACTTTATCAAGTTATTCAAAATAACTTTTTATCTTTGATATCCCTTTTCAAAAGCTTTTTATATTTAACCCAAATCCATTTCCAAAACTATTTGAATTCAAAATTCAATTTAAAAATTATTTTCTAAAATCTGTGACTTAACCAATTTCCTCATGCAATCCATATTTGTTTGTGTATAGTGTAGTCCAAGGGTTTTACACACAATAGTGCAACATCATAATCATCACAGGTTCAAATATAAAAATATAGATAAATATCCTTATAATGCTTATCTTCATTCACAGATTCACAGATACGTTTATCACAGATAAATAAGTTACATCCCAGATAATTAATTTCATCACAGATAATTGATTACATCACATATGAATAAATTACATCACGGTTCACAGCTCAAATCAGAATAATTCGTATCATAAAGCATCACATCTCAGGATTATCACATAATTCAAGGCATTTAACTCAATCCAAACATCCATTCACAAGACCAATTAATTATCTAATTAATTAAAATCAGATCATTTACCTATGAATAAATTTCTAATCATGGTTAAGTAATAATTAACAAATTTCAGACCATTACCATTAATTATTCTTTAATCATTAATTAACCTTTAATTAATAATTTATCTTTTGTTAATTATCCTTGATTTATTACGATAATTAATTAATTAATCCTTAATCACTTTCATTAATTGATTAACCTTTAATTAATTATTTATTTTCAAATTAATTTCCTTAAAATCAATTGATCACATTAATTAATTATTCCTTAAATTAATTAACCTTTAAACACTTGATTAATCAATCAATCCTTAATTATAAATTAAATAACCTTGAATTAATAATTAATTAATCTTTAATTAATTATTCTTTAATTACTTGATTGATCAAACTTAAATTATTAACAAATTTACCTTAATTGCATTTATTAATTAATAATTCTTTAATTATTTAAGATTTCATAAATCAAAAGATAAACCATTTATATCATTTAATCCTTATTTAATAATCCTTTGGAAATATGCCATCATCAATACATTTATTAACTTAAAATCTTTAAGTTAGATTAAGGATTATAAAACCATTTCATTTTTCTCAATCATTTACTCAATTATCAAAAATTAAGTTTATAAACTTAAAAATCAAAAGTTATATATATTTAAACACTTTTAACTTAATAATTTGATATAATTTATTTTTAAAACTTTTGACCAATGCAAACTTGGATAAACATTTACTATTTGCAAAAGAACTGTTTTACAAAAAAAAAATCATTTTTAATACAACTTAATCTGGTTTTAAAAATAAAAACAATTTTATACAAAATTTCCAAACCCGAGACCACCATGGGTCTTCCCCGAGTCACGCACCCAATTTCCCCGATACTTTCCCGAGTAAATTTTTTCTCTGAAACTTTGTCTTAGGTTTAAATTTTTCAAACCGTTGTAAAACCCACTCGAGTCCCCCTAAAACGAACTCGAGCCCAATCCCATTCTTCTGGAGACAAACCCAAGGCCATCATTTCTTCGTCTTCCTTCTCCAATTCTTGTAACCAACAGGTACAGGTGACACACGTATCCGTGCACCGATGATCAACATATCTCTGATCATCACCGAGGTTGCCATCAAACAGATTTGGACCCACTCGATCGCTCCCACTCCCCAGAAACCTATTACCACATCAGAATCAAAATCGAACTGTTTGATAGAATACTGGAACCAAACGGAGATCAACAAATTAACCTCCTCGCCGGCGATCACAACCTCAATCATTCACGTTGCTTCGTTTACAAACACATCAAAGACCCCCACACCCTCTTGTCTTGGTCCGATCACTTCCAGTTTATCCTCGATGTCGCAATTGACAAATTTCCATCATCGATCAAAATGGGTTGTTAAACCCTACTCCACCTTATCCTGGCCGCGCCGGCGATCTGTCGACCCTGTCGCCATTTTTCCCCTGACCACCCATATTCAGACAACCCTTCGACCCTATCATGATGAACCAACTAGCGTGGATCATTGGAAATTAACCAAAATATATTTTCTGTTCAACTCATATTTTCTCACAATCTACCGACTAAAAATCATAAATTTGCTTTTAAAAATTCTTGTTTGTTTGCACGAATCTAATTATGGAGTCAAAATACAAATTGAATTCATTGGATTTTCTAAAAAAAAAGGAATTTCACTGTAATTTCATCCTTTCTAATTATTTACTAATTATTTCAACCTGATACTATTTTTAAAATTTAATTCAGGTAAATATAAACACTTTTCTTTTGAAGATCATTATCTAAATCCTTGTTGATTTTGAGATGTGAAATTTTTTCTTGAATTTGACTAACCTGTTCCTAAACGGAGACCTATATAGACAGGCATGCACACCCATTATATATATACACACACAACATGCAAGTAAATTTAACAACTAGACAACAATTTCATATCAGCCACAACATTAAGACATAGGGATAGATAGAAGAAAGTTTGCTCACCTTATTTTGGAAGCAAAGGAAAAAAGAATAGAGGCCGGGAATTGATTTTAAATCTGAATTCTGATCCCGAAGCTTACATGTTGAGTTGAAGCTTCAATCTTTGCTTCAGGTTGCATATGTTGTTGTGCTTTGATTGCTTGAACTTCAAGTTGCTTCAGATTTGAATTTCCAGTTTGAACTTGAATGTATTATTCTTTGATTCCAGGTTGATTTGCATGCTTGATTGAGATGATTTGGACTTTAACCATTGAATTTGATCTTTGTTGCTTCAGGTTTGTTTTGAGTTAATATGATTTTGTTTTTCTCTTATCTAAACTTACAGGTTTGCTTAGTTGAGATATTGAACTTGGCTTTGATTTGCTTTCATATTTAGTTTCTATTTTAAATCTTGTATGAGGTAAATTTATTTCCAGGTTTTTCAAATAGGAGAAAGAAAATGAACGGCCTGGTTTTCTTCTTTCTTTTAATATTTACTTACATTATAAAATTAGAAAAAAACATCTTTGCCACTTGTTCACTTCATATATAAAAATAGTTACACTTGTTTAATTTCTTATCACATGGTTTACACTTGTTCAAAATAAGTAATATTATGTTTTAGACCTTTATGTAAATAAATTAAAAATTTATGGTTTAAACCTTGTTTTATTTTTAGATCTCATTTTGAAAAGAAAAGGTATTAAACCTTTTATAGATTTTAAACAAAATATACTTAGTTCATATATAATTTCAAAAGAAAGAACATTATTCCTTTATTAATATTTTATTCAAATCTTATTAATTCTCAAAAGATAGGTATATCTAGCTTTTATTTCTTATTTTACATTTGCATTCACACATTATATTTATACAACTTTTAAAATCCATTTCATAAAATTAAATTCAAATATCTTTATATTATTTTCTATTTATATTTCCTTTCATAACTATTTATACAACCATAAGAAAATGATTCTTATATTGATCTTAAATCCTATCTTTCAAACCAACATGTATATATTCATATACATATACATAATAGAAAAACAAATCTCTACTAGTTTATAAAGTTCTTAAATACAATTTATTTCTCAGAATATTTATTCTTGAATTTCAAATTCCAGATTCAATTTAAAAATCCATTTATATACATATATATAAATTTTAAAGCTTTTATTAATTCCTATTTTCACAATTTATTTATAAAACCCACATTTTAATTATTTTTGGAGAAAATCAAATAAATTTACTAATTAATCTCACAATTTAATTCAAAATTATATATTAGTTACCAAATATTTCAAAATTTAATCCCAAAGATTAAACCAATTGTCAAATTATTCTTAGCTAAAATCTAGAAATGTTACAATAGCACCTACAGTATTAGAGGGTTTAGTAGTAGAGCCGGACTTGACTATAGTTAGAAAGCCAATTCAGATTGTGGCTAGAGATGAGAAGAAGTTGAGGAACAAGACAGTCAAGTTAGTAAAGGTTCAGTAGAGTGACGATGCTAGAGACTATACTTGGGAGAGTGAGTGCGGGATTAGAAATGCTTATCCAAAGTTGTTGATGGTATGTTTTACCTTTGGTTGTTTTATTGTGTACCTTATCGTAAACTCGAGGGCGAAATTCTTCAAGGAGGGGAGTCTGTAACACCCCATATTTTTATAACATTATTTAGAATGTTTAATTAACAAATTAAATAAAATAATGTGAAGATTAATAGGTTGAGATTTTATTAGACTAAGGGTAGCCGTGTCATGTTAGTGTGTTGGTTAAAATGATATAACAGAAGCTAATGTGTTAGGATGCGAGAAGGGCAATATGAGAAATAGAAGAAGGGCTTATACCTTAAACCCTTAGCAATGAAACTCACATTCATTTCATTTTTACTCTAACTAAAAATATACCAAGGCCAACCACCATTATTGTTCTCAAGGAAAGAATAAACTAGGATTCAAGTGAAGGAAGATAAGCAATATAATCAACATCAAATCTCACATCTTAAAATCTCAAAGCCAAGGTGAGTAATTACTGCATCCCATTTTTAAATGGTTTTCGGTTTTTGATTAGATCCGAATGTTTCTGCAAGTATATGATATGTTTTGATGATTAAAGTTATATATATGCTTATTGATGAATTATATATGTTCATGTTAGTTTCAATAATATGTTTGATATGAAAACCCGATAAGACGACATCTAAATGCCTTGAAAATTTAAGTAAAGGTCAGAAATGATATTTAGAGATGGGCTTCAATTTTTATAATTTTCTAAATTAATCTAGATTTTATATAAATTTTCTAGTAAACAAAATGATTTATTGGGTTATAAATTATTTACGGCTAAATAATTATTATTTAGGTTTGAAATTTTTATATGTTGGAAAACATGTTGAAATAGATTTTTTGGGATTTTTTCGTATTTTTCCTAAGTTGTTTGATGAATATATAAAATTATTTAAGGTATTGACTTAAATGTTTTATATATCTAATTAAGGAAAAGGGTCATTTATAAAATAAAATGATTATTTAATTCTGAAAAATAGTGGTAGCACTTTTTTGAAAAATCTTTGTTAACCAATGAGAATTTGACAAATAAAGGCAGGTTAGTTGAAAATTATCCTTTTTAAGTTAAAAACAAAGAAATCATACTTTTGGCATGTTTCAACTAATTCTAGTATTAAACCTTCCGGCCCAGACCTTTCGATAAGGTCGAGAGGTTCATAGCTTTCGATAAGGTCAAACCAATGCATATAGTATCAAGGTACTTGGTATGTAATGAATTGGACAAGGTCGAAGGGTTCTAAGTCGAAAGGGTAGTTTCCAAAGAGGTTGAGGTATGTTTGTTTTATAAACCGAAAGCTTTCACCTTCTTTGCTTTCGGAAAGAATTAAAAATAAAGGCTTTAGACCTTCCGACAAAGTCGAAAGGTTACTACCGCTTTATTTGTTTTGTCTCGAAACTTTCCGACACAATCGAAGGGTTAATGCCACTTTATAAATGTTTTGTTTTGAACCTTTCGACAAAGACGAAAGGTTTACTTGTTTTTAAAAATAGTCGCTTCTCCATGCTTTCGGAAGGAAGCTTTCAGCTTAGGTGATTTACCCTTGTTTTATAAACAGAAGAATAACCCAAGCTTTTGAAGGTGTTGTTTGAAAGGCAATGGCTTTTTATTATAAATAAATGTTTTAAAGGTTTTGAAGCAGACATTCCACCAAATTCGAAAGGTTGCTTCCAATGAAGTAGAAAGGTTTTAGTTGAATGATTTCGAAAGGATTTTGTTAAATGATTTCAAAGGTTTTAGTTGAATGTTTTCGAAAGGTTTATTGAATGGTTTCGAAAGGTTTTAGTCCATTGGTTTCGAAAGGTTTGCTTTGAGTGATTTTGAAAGGTTTAAGTTTAATGATTTTGAAAGGTTTTAGTTTAATGATTTCAATAGGTCGTAGTTGAATGTTTTTGAAAGGTCTAATGAATGGTTTCAAAAGGTTTTATTCCATTGATTTCGAAAGGTTTTATGAATGATTCCAAAAGGTTTTTATTCAATGGTTCTGAAAGGTTGAGATGGAAGGTTTACCAAGGTTTTTCTAAGGCAATATTTTAAAGAGATTTTTAAAGAAGGATGTCCAAAGTTTCATTGCTTTCGAAAGGTCTACTTTTTAATAGTTTCAAAAGGTTTGATGAATGGTTTCGAAAGGTAAGGCTTTACCCTGTTGGCCTAGATAATGAAAAGGTTTTCACTTGGTTGTGGAAAAAGGCACTTTCAAAGATTTAGAAAAAGATTCTTTCAAATGTCTAAATGTATTCATCAACTAAGATTTGAGTAAAGAAGATATATATAACATGGTGATATGATTTTGAGTAAAGCATATAGATTATATATTTTTCCTTGTTTAAGTTTGATTTATGGGTTTTAAATAATTTTGAAATGTTTTCAAGGAAAATTATAAGAGGGGATCCTTAAGTAAAAATGACACAGATAATAGAAAACCAGATGGGACTTGTATGGGTTACGCCCTATACGTTAGCTATTAGCCCCAACTAATTGTTGTCCAAAATTCCAATGTGTAGGGCTTTGTCATAGGTAGACTAAAATTATGATTACACAACCAAAGAAATACATATTTGTATACAAATAGGTTATTGGTGAGTCAAAAAACCATTAGGATCAAGAAGACCAGGGAGATGATTAAGTTAGGGATAGACCTTCCAGAAGAGAAGTATTTAACAGATAGTTAAGTACAGACCATCCAGAAGTAAAGTATTTAACATATAGTAAAGGATAGGTAATCTAGAACAAAAACATACAACAGGTATTAGATTAATTTTGATTATATTGTCTGGTAGGCCCGAGTCGGTCAAAGGTTAAAAGTATCCAAATAAAACTTATGTGTTTGAACAGATAGTTCATTATTATCTAATGTTAACATATGCTTGCATGATGATGCTATAAAGTATTTAATCAGTTTTGATTGCAGGAAAAGGTTCTGCAAAGGTATGTTTTATAAGGATGTTAGTGAGGAGAAACCCATTCTGCTAAGCTGCATGGTCTCACTTAACATATATATTCCAGGATGCATAGTATTATTCATACAAGGCTTTATGTCCGACTCGAAGTTTATGTTTTTTCCTTAAACTCTCGAGTGCTCAAAATTAATTTGAGTAGGTTGAGGGGTTAAGGTCTTTTTAGGTTTTAGTAGGATGACGAATAAGGTTAACAGAGGCTTGTAGGAGGCAAATAGATAGCTATTTAGGAGTTGTAGTTCTTGTTTTACGTTTTGTTGTATTTCCGTTGTGTTTTGTATAAAGTCTATTATGACTATATGACTCTGATCATCCAAGGGAGTATCTTCATATATCGCTCTTTGCGTATTTGTAATAAGTATATTTTATCTATGTCTGGGAATGAATTTGGAATTATGTGTTGGGAATGCGAAACATTTGGTTTTGAAATGTAATGAAGTAAATTTTGTTTTGAAATCTATATTTTGTTTCATATTCAAGTGCTTCTGATATTATTGATACCATTAACATAGCCGTATTTAGTCGCCAAAAGCTACTGCAGCATTTGTAGCGCTTAGTTTTGGGCCTTTAGATTGGGGTGTGACAATTTGCTTTAGGTTCCACAAGAGGGATTGTCATAGCACCTATCACTAGAGAGTATCTATATTTCTTCGAGGAAGTGACCGAATTGCCGCTGCATAGAGAGATCGGGTTTCAGATAGACTTGGTGAAGGAAGCCAAGCCGATAGTTCTGCCTTTATGGCATAGAACCCACAGAGCACAAGGAATTAGAGGTGCAAGTGAATGACCTATTGACGAAAGGGTTCATTTGAAGAGGCGTATCTGAGTGGAGCGCACATGTAGTGTTCACAATGAAGGAGGATGGCTCTTTGAGGTTATATGTGGATTACCGTGAGCTAAATAAAGTGATGAAGAACAAGTATCCACTCCCAAACATTGTTGACTTGTTTGATCGGCTGCACGGTGCGAAGATGTTCACTTAAATGGATTTGGCGACGGGATTTCACCCATTGAGAGTAGCAAAGGAGAGTGTGCCTATTACTGTGTTACGTACGCCGTCGTGTTTCTATGAGTGGTTGGTGATGTCGTTTGGATTGACCAATGCTATGGCATACTTTTTGGACCACATAAATCGGGTTTTCACAGACCAGTTGAATAAGTTCATGTTTGTGTTTGTGGATGATATTCTGATCTATTCCAGAACTAAGAGGAGTGCAAGATGCACTTGAAGATGGTGCTGGAGACATTGAGGAAGCACAAGTTGAGAGTGAAGTTTTCTAAGTGTCACTTCAGGGGATAAAAAGTGATATTCTTGGGTCACATCATTTTGAGACATGGTATAGCGGTGAATCCTGTGAATGTGGTAGTAGTACAAGGTTGGAACCAACCCAAGAATGCTACGAATGTGTGAAGCTTCCTAGGATTGGTGGGATATTATAGACGCTTCATAAAGGACTTCGTGAAGGTAGCGACACCGTTGACCAATTTGATGAAGAAGAATCAGACTTTTGTATGGGATGCGAAATGTGAGCAAGCATTTGAGAGTCTGAAGGAGAGGTAGACCAATGTACCGGTATTGACCATTCCAAGTGGAAATGAAGAGTTAACAATATACACTGATGCTTATGGTACTAGATTGGGTGCGGTGTTAATGCGGAAGGGGAGGATTCTCGCTTATGTGAGTTAACAACTAAAGCCGCACAAAAGGAATCACCTAACTCATGATTTGGAATTGATGGTAATTGTTCTTGCTTCGAAGAATGTGGAGGCACTATTTGTTGGGAGAAAGGTTTGAGTAGTTTACGGACCATAAATCCTTGAAGTACCTTTTCTCCTATAAGGATCTCAACCTTCAACAGCAATAGTGGTTGGAGTTCTTAGTCTTTTATGATTTCAGCATTTCCTGTACTACAGGTAAAGGGAATATAGTCACTGATGCATTGAGTAGAACACATGCTGGGTTAGAAGCAATGTTCTTGGAGTAGAAGTAGATAGAGTATACTACTAGATTTGATTTCAGGCCTCGCTGTGAGCTAGAACCTGAAATGTTTACAATTTGGTTGATTAGACCTACTCTAATTGAAAGAGTCGGTACTAGTCAGAAGCAAGATGTTAGACTAGCGGAGATCATAGCAAAGATAGAAGGAGTAGAGTCTAAAGACATGAATCAATATGAACTCGACCTAGAAGGTTTTCTTAAAGATGGAAGATAGTTTGTTCCTGATGTTGGTGGATCAAAAGATGAAGTGCTAAGAGAGTATTATCATTCCAGATTGACCATTCATCTTGGTGGTAACATGATTCACCCAGATATAAAGCGGACCTACTATTGGGAAGGTATGAATAAGGATGTTAGGGCATTTGTCTCGAGGTATATGAGTTATCAGTTGGTAAAGGCAAAATAGAAGAAACCTAGTGGATTTTTGCAACCGTTAGAGATTCGTGAATGGAAATAGGAATTAGTATTGATGGATTTTATTGATGGATTTTCGAGGACTCGAGCAGGGACGGTGGCATTTGGGTCATAGTATATCGGTTGACCAAGATTGCAAGGATTATACCTATCAAGTCAAGTAGAATAGCATCCAAGCTGGTAGAGTTGTATGTAAATAGGATAGTACGATTTCATGGTGTGTCGAAAAGCATTGTGAGCAACTGAGACCTGCTGTTCACTGGTGGATTTTGGAAGAGCTTACAAGAGATGTTGGGGATGGAGCTACATCTTAGTATAACTTACTCGCAAACAGATGGGTAGAATGAAAGAGTAAATTATATATTAGAGGATCTCTTTCAAGCATGCATTATTGGTTTTGGTGGATCATGGGATGATCATTTGCATTTAGTAGAGTTTGTATACAACAATAATTATCAATCGAATATTGGTATGGCCCCATATGATATGGTCGACCATATAATACTCGTTCATGTTGGTAGGAAGCGGACGAGTAACCGATACTTAAGCCAGATATGATTAAAGAGACTTCGGAGAAAATCGTGGTCATTCGAGAACGAATGAAAGCTGCTCAGGATCGACAGAAAAGCTCTGTAGAAAAAAGGTAAAGAGATTTGGAGTTTCCCGTCGGACATATGGTATTTATAAAGGTTTTCCCTCTAAAATGTAGTTTTATTTGATAAAAATGGGAAGTTGGCACTGAGATTCGCAGGTCCTTTTTCAATTGTCGAGAGAATCAGGAAGCTGCATATAGGGTTGACTCACCTCAGAAGATGGCGGGCATGCACAATGTTTTTCATGTCTCTTTTCTATGTAATTTTATGCATGACCCAGGCCTGAGGATCACACCAGATTAGCTAGAAGATGCTGGGGTAGAACTAGAAGTTTCTATATCTCATAGGCCGCTTCGTATTGTTAGGTAAGATACGAAATAACTTAGGAGAAAACAGGGAAACTAGTTAATGTATACTAGAGACGAAGTGAGGATGATTATACATGGAAGACGAAAGAGAGTATGAGGATTTCTCATCCAGAGCCCTCTAAACGGTATGACTCATCGTTTATCATGTTTACTTTTTCCATTGTATACTATATTCGATAGGTTAGTATTCTAAATGCTAGGAAAGATTAACTATACTATTGGTTGCATGGTTGCATGGTTGCTTGTTTGAGATGTTTGATGATTTCTTAAGATTGATAAGCATACGGGATGACCATGGCTGCTAATGCATTGACCTGGTCGGGGATTTTGGGGGTGAAGTTCCTAAAGGGTGGAGAATATAACAACCCGTATTTTATATATCGAAGGATCGTAAAATATTTTTATTTTATTCGTATGAGGTCGTATAATTCTATAATTGTGGAATATGACTCTTAGGAATATTTTACACACCTATGATTTTTTTTTCCAATTTCCATTTGACACCAAAAATCATGTCTAGGCTATAACCTTTTATAGGAGTTTAATTATGGTCTCAAACTAGTTCCACTGCTTCAGGATGATGGTTTCACATTTCGTAGAGTGGTCATAATAGAAAAACGGACTTACGGTTAGAAAGTTATGCCTTTTTAAGTTTTTAAAGTTGTTGCTGGTATTATGTGTAATTAATTAAGCCTATTAGTATGCCAATTAGTCTAACTAGATAATACTATAAATAGAGGGATAAAGAGTTAAGTTAAAACTTTTCCCTCTCATTCTAAATCAGGTCTAAACCCTAATTAGCTATAGATTTATCATACTTTCATCCAAAATCACCTAAATTTCTCTCTAAATCAAACTAGATTGCAAATTATGGATTAAATCATCTACTACAAGATAGAGATCATCAATTTTATTAATATGGAGTGCATTTCATTGCTGTTTCGATTGGATCTACATTCATATTGGTTGAATTTGGTAATTGGTGATTGATTTATGCCTTCTCACTATACTATTCATGTTTATATGGTAGAATCATAGGTTTAACATGTTTTAATAGATTTTTTGCCAAAAACCTTTTTAACTTAAATGTTAAACTATGTATATGATCTAGATTGATTAGAAATCACCCTTGCTCGTGCTTATATATTCATGCTATATGAATATCTATGTTAGATATTGACTTGTTTCTCCTATTTTAATGGATTGCATGTTTGATTGGATGAGATTGCCTGTTATTTTATTTTAAATGATATGATTTGATGTTGTTTGCTAGTGTTGTGATTTCATAGAAAGTTAAGTTGGAGAATTGAGCAAATCGAAGGCAAATTTGGTCGGAATTAGATGAAACTTGGAGAGGAAACTCTGGGGTATAGGAGGAACTTCGGGTTAAAGTTCCATGTCCAGATTCTCTAAGCACCGAAGTTGGTACCTACGCAAGAGGTTGGTATCGAGTTTTGTGGGTTGGTCCAACAAGTCGGTGGTTTTGGTGAGAGCAACAGTGTTGCTAGTAGAGGTTGCGTAAGGTGATGGAAAGGTGATTGGCTAAATGTTGGAGGCTATGATGGCTTGTTTCTAGAATATAAATTAGGGTGCTTTAAAGAGAGTACTTCTTCAATGATGAGTTGATTTTTGTGGAGAGGTCAGGGTCAAAACATATGGACGTGGAGTACTAGAAGCAAGGAAGGAGTGGAAGAAAACTTAGCCATAAGTTGGCTAAGTAGAGAGCTCGGTACTGAGTTAGGAGGTCGGTACCAACTTCTAAGTCCATATAGGATGGACCTTTTGCGACATGAAGTAGAGGCCATGTAGATCGTGCTGGAGGTGTTGGCTCGTTAGTATCAAGTTGAATGATGACATAACAACATGATAAAAAGCTATGGTCTTTGGATGTTGGCTCTTGTTGGGAGTATGTTTCGAAGATGATGGCTCATAAAGAGGTGGACCATATGATCGGGGAATGTGGAAGGGTTCCTCATGAATGATGGAAACTGGATTGAGAAAGAAGGGCTCGGTATCCAAATGGACCAAAGGTGGGCTCGGGTGTATCTACTAAGGAATTATTGATGACTCAGAGATTTTTTAGTTGTACTCGAACAATGGTATTGTAAAAAGGGACGCTCATGGGTCAATGAAGGGACATGTATACCTTGGACTTGTTGCTTAGCTTTGAGCTGTGAGACATATATCCAGCTTTGAGCTGCGAGAAACGAGTGCACAACAGAGAATAGGCATTTCCATTACTCCCTAGCTTAGGGGTCATCGAGTTATCATATATACATAGCACATGAAATGATAGTTAGGATTATTTGATGGATGCTATGGTTGCTTTGGTTGCTCTCTTTAATAGGCTATCACTCTAGGATCAGGGGAAGTAGTTATCAGAGATAGGAATACCTGGAAGACCGATATCCTTTATTTGGTTTGTGGTATATCTTTATGATATTGTAGAGTAGCATATTACAATGTTGTATACTAAATGTTTGGTTACAGCGACAGGTCAGGGATGTTTCGTGTACTCTTATTCCTTACCATATTTACATGTTTAGTACTTTGAGACTAATTATTGCTTATACCAGGCTATTCTCTAATCCAAGGTTTTATGCGTTGCTTCTTGTTATGTTAGGTCTTAAATGAGTAAACCAGATAATAGGTCTTGGTGACAATGTTGTTGTTCGAAGGACGAGCTGGATGGAGCTGTCTTGTATTATATATACATATAAAGTCCACGTTTATTCCACTGAGCAACGTTGTGGAGTCTGTGACAGTGCTTGCTTATTACTATTTGTTGAGATGGTTTATTTGAGTTATACTTCTGTTGTATAAACTCTATTGCATTTGATGTATAACTTTGTGGATATACTGCTCTGATGATGATTTGTTCACATAGTTATTGCTATCTCTTTTGTTATATATGTGATATTTTATTTTATCCATATGTTGTAATATATGCCAGGTTATATGCTATATTGGTTTATTTCAATCTTGATGATTGTCCTGTATCGGTCGGGCATAGATGGTGCATTATTTATATATTATGGGTGTCGGTGGTAAGGGCGGTCGTCACCTGGATGATAGTCCATCTTGTAAGTCAAGATGTGGTAGCACCCTAACTAAATTCTCAAAGTGCTGGTACTGCTCATCATATGGTAAGGTCTCCCTCCACTCAATACCTATTTGTAACAACCCGCCTTGAAATGGGCCTATTTTTAAATCTAGAAAATGCCCATCAAACTTTAGACCAATTCCAAACCTGGTTGTTTGTGAAAACCCACACCTCCACACCAATCCAAAGCATAGTGTGACTTTCAAACTCGTGCCATGTCAAGAAATGCGGATCATCATGGTTTTATAACATTTTACGTCACAGAGACTAATACAAGCCGATATAATCTAAGATATGCTACACTTCTAGAACTCACGGCGGAAGGAACAATATTTAACACAAAAAATGTCCATCTCAAAAAATATCCAAATTATAATCTCAGAAAATCAGCACGTGGCCCAACATAAAGTACACAGAAAATATCACTCCAAGTCTGATAAAAGAGATAAACTGTAATGATATGATAGATAAATACATGAGGAGCAAAAATGATAAAAAAGCAGTCTCCAAAGATAAGCTTAACTCTCTAAATATAAAGAATGGGCCAATCGCCTACTGATATGTCCACCTATAGTAGGGAAAAATAAGAAAAAGAACGAGTCAAACAAAAGTCTACGAACGAGTACAAGTTTAACATGTGATGATCATATGCAGTTACTTCAATGCTACTCTAGATGATATAGGGTGTGATACAAGTGTTTGTGAGTTCCTAAGGTCTGTTACCTAAGGGCTCCTGTCAAATACCTTCCCATGCTATAATTTGTGTAGGCTAATACAAAAGATCGAACTACGGATCGAATCTCATATCTAACGATCAGTCACGGCTCCTAGAGCTACTCAATACGTAAGACACTGCCCTCTTCGCTACTTTTTGGAAAACACCACCACCAAGCTACCATGGAAACAAATATACACCACTAGCACCACCACTTGGCTATTGGGAACTGATTCCCCCTTCTTACGCTTGGAGAGGAAGAACCCAAGATGCCGACTCGTCGGTATGTCTCATCGTCTGCATTCGCTTCCACCACTTGATCATAGTGTTGGCCTCTTATTACACACTCTGGGATGCTCCATCTAAACTGTAAAACATGCATAAAAAATTATGCATACTATGGCACCTACTGTGCCTGACCCACTCCATCTGGCATCCTCGTTAGTGCTGCACACCCACCGTGGAACTTCCTGTGAGTGTTAATTACGAAAATACATCGTATAAAATATAATCCATACCTAACTTATTTTATACTAATATAGAAGAAGAAACATTAATAAAAACATACAATTCATTTATGCTCTATTTAACTTCTTTATATAAAATTAAAAAAGAGAATTTTATTTAAATTATGGAAATAGGCAGTGCAAACTACGAACAAAAGATTCTGTACCTTACACATCGTTTTCTAATTTATTCTTTTCAAAACCCTTAATCAGATCCAAAGAAAAAGATAAAAAGTGCAATAGAATGTCAAACATTAAAATTACAATACCTACACAATTCCATTATTTTAATATAGAATAATTGAGATTCTAACTTAAAAATTGATATATCACTTTAAGAGAATTTTGGGGTTTTAGTGTGATGTTTTCATAAACAAATTTCTCAAAGGCATATATTAAATCCAAGTTATACTATACAACTACTAAATTAAGAAAGACTAATATTTCCATTCATAAAAAGTCCTTAGCTCTTCCTTTTTGGATTTGGTTACGCTCGATTCAATCTGTTACGGATCTTTCCTTCTAGAAATATACATCAAAGGAATTATATGTGAATTAGATTCAAATATTTAGGAATTAGAGGTGAATAGAATAAGAAATTGAATAATAAACATCTAAAATTTCATACTTGAAACCTTAGAAAATTTTCAGAATCTTTAAAGAGAGAGACTAACAGCGCTTCGCTTAGTTCTCAAAATAATTTGTGAATAACAATGAGAAGGCCGAGCTCTTATTTATAGCAGTTAGAAAGCATCAGATCTGTTAGATTTCAGTCGGTTAAAAATAATAAAATCTGGATTGTTCAAATGCACAAAGCCCTAGCAGCCACCAACATCGACCGATCGACTGGTTCATCATAGGACTGCTAGCAATTGACCGGCCCTAGGTAGTGGTCGATCGGCTGGTCTATTTTGGGAACGTTATTTTCTTGTCATTGATTTATTTATCTAACAACTTAATTAATTTTTAACATTAACGTTTATTTTAACGTTTACTTAACCTCCAAGTCTAATTTCAAATTTAATAATTATTTATTTATTTAAATTTGAATCCCATTTAAATTATTCTGAATCCGAAAACTTCAAACATACATAACTTTTTCATTTAAGCTTCGTTTTCAAAACATTATATATGGAAATTGATCAAAATATCGGCATGAATGCAATGACATAACTTCCATGATTAAATTCTAACTTTTACAAAATTTCCATTTTTAGCCTTTTTATTAATTTATTAATTAATTTTTTCTTATTAGTTAATGTCTTATTAATTTTTACATGGTATTACATTCTTTCCCCTTAAGAATGATTTCGTCCCCAAAATCTCTCGAAGGTGTGGATAGCATAATGCATAATAAACATTCGTGTTATATAACCAAGTTATCTACATATACACCTACTCAACCGAAAGTGCAATATGATTATGTATGCAGACATATTATAGGTGAACTTAATCCTAGCATGAGTATGATTGTGATATATAGGCATATATGCAAGCAACCTAAACATGCATAAAATTTATATATGAGTGAAAAGTGATAGTAGGAGTGTGGTAACCATCTCCAACCATACAATCTAGCAACCATGATGCAACCAACACATAATTTTGAAGAGAAAAGTTTACTGGAGAAAAGCCTACAATGAGAAGTCATATCTTTAGTTTTTCATGAGCATTCGATCGGATTACCTCTCCATTGTACTCGAATCAACCAAATTTCTTTATTGTGGAGCTTCTTAGTTCCATGCTCCATAATGCTTGTGGTGACATGGGATGCTATTGACTCCGTCTCAATATCTACTAACTGATCAGGCTCTACCACGATGGTTGTGCTATGAAGGCATTTCCTCAAGTGCAAAACGTGGAAAACGTCATGGACTTCTATCAACTTATCCAGTAGCTCCACATGATAATCAAGTCTTCATAATGCTATTTCTATCCAAATCTTCTGATATTGACTCTATTTATATTTCTTCTACCTAAATGGATTCTACATCATCTGTTATCTTCATATCCTAGTTATCGGACATTCTTATCCTTCTATTCTTTATACCTTAATTTTAATCAATTACCATTTCCATTTATTCCCCTTTTAGAAAGAATTTTAAAAAATAGAACTTCCAAATTTGTGAAATAGGAAAAATCATCGATTCCAACCTATGCTCTATTTTACATTTATTTCGAAAAAACCTCTATCGAAAACTTTTAAATCAAATTTTTTTGACTCAACTAATGTTTAAGCTAAGAATTTCAAAAATGAAAAACCTTTTTTACCAAAAACCTTTTAAGCAAAATCTTCTAACTCAAAAAAAAAAATTAAACTATGAATTTCCAAATTTTCTTGCTTTTTCAAAACAACTTCCTAATAAATTCTATAAAATAGCAATTCATAATTTACGGAATTTTACAAAAACCTTTTACAAGTTCTTTCCCATGGGGTAGTATGTTGAAATTGAATTTAATTGTCCTTTCTATTGAACTTTCTTTCCTCCTTACTCAATCTTCATAAAATTCTATTTATCTCCTTGTGGTGATTAATCTACACCTTCATGTGGAAAACTTGCTCCACTCCTTCATTCCTTACTTTTAGATGCTTACAAAAGGTTATTATATACTATCCATCTGGATAAAATGTATATCTTTAATCGAAAATCCATCGAAATTCAAAATCATAAGGCAATCTAGGTCCAACAAAGGGGACAAGCACCATTCAGCTTCTGTGCTTCTATATGCTGCGATCATGCTCTTCCTGGTCCACTCCTTATAATAAGACCTCCGCTCCATAGGATAACCGGGGTAGGAGTATAAATTTAGCTCTATTTTATTCTTTTTCCAACTCATAGTCGCATCTCCTATCCTTTCAAAATATGATCATAACTATTTCTATAGTCGGAATTTATAGAGTTGGGAACGTGTTCAAAACACACATAGATATATATATATATATATAGTAAGATTTTTGAAAAATACTTTCAAAAATAACAAGTATTTATCCTCCATGCGTATTTGTAACACCCTTAATTTTAGTTTAATATTATTCAGGATATTTAACTAGATAGATTAAACAGAATGATGTAAATGATTAAGGAGAATGAGATTGCTTATTGACAAGTTCGTGTCTTAATAAATTAAGCAATGAGATAATTTTGAAAAACTTAACTTATAAGAGAATATACGAGATAGGAAAAATAGTTGAATCCATCTTTTAATCCTTAAACCTCTCCCCTTCATTATCGTTCTCATATTTCATAACATAAAAAACAATCAAAAGAAGAAAGAGGCTGGCCATTAAACGAGGGGTTATAAGAGGAAAGTAAAGCTAATCAAAGAAGACTTAAGGATTTAAAAGCTACATCAAGTCTTAACTTCAATATTAAATCTAAGGTGAATAATACATGAACCATCTCTTTTGCCTGTGTTTTTATTCAGTTATAGATAGTATTTAAATTATTATTGTCCGTTTTACCAAGATATTATTGTATAATCATTGTTTGAATAGAATAATGATTTACGGGATTTTTATGAAATTATTTAAGTGGGTTTTAAGGGTAACCATAAGTTTTTAATCTCTGGTCATTTTGTTTTTTCGATATGTTGAGTAAAATACTATTTTAATGATGGGGTTTTAATTTCACAATTTTCTGAGTTAAAATGATTATTTTATGAATTTCCTAAGGTGGAAATTGGGTTAATTTTGGGTTTTAATTATTAAAAATAATTAAATATAGTTTTTTGCCCTGAAATTTTTACACGATGATGTATATGCTATTTTGTAATTTTGTAATTTTTGGGGAATTTTTTCAAAGATTTTGAATTGCTATGAATTTATTATGTTAGATAAACATTTAAATGGATAGTTAATTTAGGATATTAATTAATTAATTTAATATATGTTTTAGAACTTTAAAACAGATACGAGGTAGTTTTTCTAAAGAAAATGTCGAAAGATGTTTTTATCTAATAGAAATCGGGTAAGAGATTAAAGTTATTGAAAAGATATTGCTTTTAATAGTAAAAGTTCAGTTTTCTCAATAATTACAATTATGTCATGCCTCTCTTATCCATATCAAGGGTAGAGTAATGCTATAACAAAGGGTGTCGATGTTGACGAGGAGGGAAACGCATAATAACTACTTAAGCACTTGTGGAGTGATTCCAACCACATCGAAGTTGACTAAGGCGGCAACCTATTATAGGTGGCAATGCACTCTCGTGAATCATCTAAATGTTTAAACCTTAACCCCGCATGTCTTATCGCATATCATCGTCGCGTTCTCATTGCTGCTTATTTTGGTGTCGAATCTATAGTTTGGCGGCATAATAGCCCAAGTAGACTAAGTATAAAGTTTTAAAGTAACGCCGCTAATCTTGATGCCTCTATTCATCAAAGTTGGCAAGGTTCTTTTGGTATTGCTTTGGCAGTGATGTGCATTTATTCAACGATGCCAACAAAGGCTGGTTAGGCCCTGCCACCTTGTTTTTGGGTTAATCGAAGTTTGTTTTAAGTAGGTTGGTAACTGGATATATGTAAGTCAACAAAATCATTTTTGAGATGAAGTTTTTATACTTAAAAGAGTTTAAGTTTTGTCTTCGACCTTGGATAGAGGTCGACAATGTCTTAAAGCCGTGTGTGCAGTATTTTATCTTATTAAAGGCGGAGAGCCTTAAGCCTCCTTGTCTACATTGTTATTGACATTAACATTGATCTATATTAAATTATTTAATGGCAACGAACCATATGTTTTATGATTTTGACTAAAACCTTGGGAACAACAATGTATATTTTTGATAAGTTCGACTCATTTAGGGATAGCAATGTATGTCACTTTGAGATGTTATAACCTAAGGGGAGATAACCTAATTGGGGACACCAATAGACATAGGTTAAACATATGGGTAACATGAATTAAATTGTTGAATGATGGGTTCAAAGTTATATTAGGAAAACTATGTGATGTGAGATGGATAGTCCACATCATGTTGGGGATGGTAGTCTCTATATGGTTATTGAAAGGTTCATGGTTAATCTAGGAAAACTATGGGATGTGTGATAGATAGTCCACATCATTTTAAATAGATGAAACCATATGTGATGGGTAGTCCATATGGTTGGGGATAGATAATTCATAAAAATGTTTATATATGAAACGGATAGTCCATATAACTTTGACAATGAAACCATATGTGATGGGTAGTCCATATGGTAGGGGGATGGGCAATCCAAGTAATCATATATGAGATGGGTAGTCCACATAAGTATAAAATGGATGATCAATAAAAATTTAGATGGGTAGTCTAATAAATTAGGATAGATAATCCAGTTTATGTTGCATACATGCAGATAATATTTAATGTTCTAACCATTATGGATGGAGGAGCACAGTATATGGATAATATGTTTCGGTTAAGGTATTAGTGAGGGGAAAACTCATTCCTCTCAGCGGCATGGTCTCACTAGGTATCTATTTGGATCGAGATGATAGGTTATTATTCACACCAAATTTTTTGTTTGAACCACTTTTTTTACTTTTCCCCTTAAACTCTTGGTACTCATCTAAGTAGGTCGAGAGTAAGGGATTTCAGATTTTCAATTAGACGAACAAGCTTTCAGAGACTTGCAGAAGGCAATCTAACTATTTAGGAGTACTTATCTAATCTGCTGTGTTATTTGGTTTTGTCTGTATGGATGTAATGGAAAGTTATATAATTGCCAAGTGTTAGACTCTGATCAACCAAAGGGGCATCTTCATATGTCACTCTCGGAGTATTTTGTAATTATTATATTTTTTTTTGAATGTGGGCTTGCGTATGGGATTATGTAATGAATATGAAATATTTGTGAAATGAAATGTGAAAATTTGTTAAGGAAAATTGTATTAAATATTTTTCATATTCGTGTGCTTTTGATTATTGATATGATTAATATAGCCATATTTTGTTATCGGAAATTAGCATTATGGATGACTGCATCATCCATAGTGCTTCGTTTTGAGCCTCAAAATGGGGGATTTTACAAGTTGGTATCAGAGCATAAGTTTATGTAAAACTTAAAAGATTAAAAGAGTTTTGAAAACATAATCCAATGAACCAGAGAATAAGATTGGCATATGGGATAATATTATAGTAACTTACTTGTATTTGTTATATATAAGTATGTATTCTATCTCTATTTTCTCCTTTCTCTTAGACCGTTCTTCTATATCTTACTAAAGCTCATATGTAGATTTACGAGAAAGAAAGATATGAAAGCAGGAAACGAAAGAGTGAATTTAGGTGGCGGAAGCACCACAACCAATGAAAATGCTCGGCACAACATCAGAAGGAATCTAGGTTGACAGGCAAAATGCTAATCAAAATGCAAATACCAATGTATGTGCTGCAACCCCACCAATAGATATGAGGGCTATGTATCAATTCTTCATCAATCTGATGCAAGCTGGAGCAGCTGTAGGAGTAGATGGAGAAAATGCTACTAATGCAAGAGGAATTAATCCCGTAGTGCCAGTTGGTAATAACTATGCTAAGCTGAGTCGAGATTACACCAGTCTAAGGGAAGCCTTTTCTGGGGATTAAGGATATAATAGAAGTGGAGAACTGGTTGTTACATCATGAAAGGATTTTGCTGAGTTGGGTCTGAATGGTGAGCAGAAAAGGAGGTTGGCTTCGAGACAATTGCAGGGAACTTCTTTGTTTTGGTGGAACAGGGTGACCATAAGGGTATTAGAGGAGGAATTGACTTGGGCACAATTTGGAAGGACATTCAAGGAAAGTTTTTCGTCAGAAGTAGCGAAATCAGCCTTGCTCGGGAAGTTTATGGAGTTTGAGTAGGGGGAATGTCAGTGTTGGAATACTCTGTTAAGTTTGATGAACTATCCAAATATGGATATGCCACTATTGATACAGTTATTAACAAGAACGAGAATTTTATCCAAAGGTTAAGGCCATAGATTGCTAGGGCAGCTATGCCACATTTTAAGGATCCATCGAATGAAGTGGTGGAAATGGATACTAGAAACGAGGAGATGCTTTCTACTTTCAGGAAGGAGAAGCCAATTGGAACCCAGAATTCTTGGAATAAAATGAGAAGTTCTTTAAGGGAAAGAGAGCTCAAAAAGGGTGGAACTACTAAGAAAGGAAAGGTAGATATCATTTATTATAAGTACGATAAGATGGGGCATTATGCAAATAAGTGTCGATCAAGTGATGGCAAGATGATTGTAGGCAAGCAGAATGTGAAGTGCTTTAACTGGGACTAGGTGGGGCATTATAAAAAAAAATGTCTAGAAGCGGACAAGGCTAATAAAGGAAAGGTGTTTGCTTTGGAGCCATCTATCAAGGCCAATAACAATTGAGAAGGGATAGTCCGCGATGGAAGATACGTTTTTGATTCATAGCATACCAGTTAGGGTACTGTTTGATACCGTCATACCGATGCATCGCATTCATTTATATATTAGTATTTGGTACATAAGTTATTTTTTGAACCATTATACCTTGTTACTTACTTAATGGTAACTAATCCAATTAGGAGGGTACGCAACTCTAGGGATGAGATGTGACCATCTAGAGCTTGAGCTGCTAAGTTATACTATTGCCTGCAATTTGTATGTATTTGATTTTGTGGATTTTGGGATTATTTTGGGTGTGGATTGGTTGAGCAAATATGATGCTAGGATATTTTGTCGGGATAGGAAAATATCAGTTAGACACCCTGATAGTAGTGATTGAATTATATACTCAGTAGATAACTCGAGTGTAGATATTTGTACCTTGTTGGGAGCAATGGATGTAGAAGACGAAGTGAATTGGGTTTTGGTTGCAAGGGAATTTGCAGATGTTTTTGAGTCGGTTACAAGACTACCACCAAAATGAGCTATTGAGTTTCAATAAATCTTGTACCTAGAACTAAACCCGTAAGTAGGTCATCTAGCAGGATGACACCTACTGAGATGAAGGAGTTAAAAGTGCAACTAGTGGACTTATAAGGAATTTTTTTTATTAGACCAAGCAGTTCGCCTTGAGGAGCGGCCGTGGTGTTCGTAAAGTAACCGGACGGGTCATTGAGATAATGTATTGATTATCATAAGTTGAATGAGAAGATGATAAAGAATAGATATTTTTTGACGAGAATTAATGGTTTATTTAATCAGTTAAGTGGAGTCAAAGTATTTTCCCAATTGGATTTGGTGATAGTGTTCCATCAATTGAGGGTGGCGGAAGACAGTATTGCTTTAATGTCATTTCAAACAAGATATGGTTCATATGAGTGGTTAGTGATGCCATTCAGATTAACTAATGCACCTGCTTTCTTTATGGATTTGATGAACCCAATTTTCCGAAGGCACCTGGATAGGTTGTGTTGGTGTTCATTGATGACACTTTGATATATTCTAAGGATGAAAGATATCATGTGCTTCATCTTAGAATGGTGCTTGAGATGTTGAGGCGGCATCAACTATAAGCGAAGTTTTCAAAGTGTCATTTCTGGAAAAGAGAGGTGAATTTTCTTGGTTATGTAGTTTCAGAGAAAGGTTCATCTATGGATCCAACTAAGATTGAAGCTATAAATAATTGGAAGAGTCCCGAGACGGTGATCGAGATAAGAAGTTTTCTTGGATTGGCTGGATATTACCAGAGATTCGCCAAGGATTTCTCGCGATAGCAACACCCTTGACTAAACTAACCATGAAGGACGTAAAGTTTATTTGGTTCGATAAATATGGGGAAACATTCCTTGAGTTAAATAATTTGTTGACCGATGAGCTCATGTTAGTTGTCCTAAATGGGAATCAGGATTCGATGGTGTATATAGATGCGTATGGAACAGGATTAGGAGTTGTATATGGGTAAAGTGATTGCCTACGCTTCTTGATGGCTTAGACTACATGAAATTGGATATCAGACTCATAATTCCGAGTTGCAATGGTGATTTTTGCATTGAAAGTGTAGAGACACTACCTTTTAGGAGAATGATTCAAGTTGTATACAGGTCATAAGTCTTTGAGGTATTTATTCTCTCCGAAAGAGTTAAATATGAGAAAGCAGAGGTGGCTAAAGCTTTTAGCAGCTTGTGATTTTGTTATCGAGTATACATCGGGGAAAGGAAATAAAGTTGTGGATACACTTATCAGGAAACATCAGAATGTAATGTTAGTTATGTTGGCTGAATGGAAGGACTTAGAGGCATTGACTACTTATAGCATGCAGCTAAGGTCGACTGCTAGTTCTAGTCAAAGTATTGTCATGTTATCTTACTTGGAAGTTCGACCGGTGTTGATTGATAGGATTGCTTTTGAGCAAAGAAATGATCCATTATTACCCGAAAAGATTAGAGGGTTGGAAGGTAGAACCTAGATCGATGATCTAAAAGATTTTAGTCTTCACCAGATGGTTAAAGAAGAAGAGACAATTATGTGTTTCAAATATTGGTGACCTAAGAAAGGAAGTTCTTAGTGAGTGTCATCGATCGAAGTTTACTACGCATCCTGAAGGAACTAAGATGCATCAGGATATGAAGAAAAGTTTCTTTCGGTAAGGTAGGAAAATGGATGTAGGCATATGGATAAAACAGTTTTAAATTACCAGGAAGTAAAACCCGAACATCGAAAGTCGAGTGAATTTCTTCAGCCTTTAGATGTACCAGTTTGGAAATGAGATTCTATATCCATGGATTTTATTGATGAGTCTCCAAGGTCAAATAGGGAAATGAGAGTATATGGGTCATAGTGGATAAACTGATCAAGAGTGCACACTTCATTCTCATTAAGTCAACCAGGGTAGCACATGTATTGGCTAAGTTGTTTACGAAGAATATTGTTAGACTGCATGAGATTCCTAGTAGTATAGTTAGTGACAGAGGTGCTTTGTTCACTAGTGAATTCTAGAGAAGTCTACAGGAGGTATTAGGTACCAAGCTTAAGATGGGTATGGCTTATCGCCTACAAATAGATGAGCAAATAAAGATAGTCAATAAGGTACTTGAAGATTTCTTGAAGGCTGTGTACTAGACTTTGGTGGGTTGTGGGAAGACCATCTGCACTTGGTTGAGTTTTCTAGTAATAAAAGTTATTAGACTAGTACAGGAAGGACACATTTTTAAGCTTTGCATGGAAGACCATGCAAATCACCAGCATGTTGGTTAGAGATTGAAGGTAAATTAGTCCTAAGTCCAGATATGGTAAGAGAAGCCACAGAAAAGGTTGAGTTAATCTAGGATAGGATGAGAGAAGCTCGGCCTAGGCAAAAAAGTTACGTAGATAAAAGGTGTGAAGATTTAGAGTTCTCATTTAAAGATCGTGTTTTCGTTAAGGTATCACCAATGAAGGGTGTGATACGATTTGGAAAGTCAGGGTAACTAGCACCGAGAGATATTAGACCATTCCCTATTATAGAGTGGATCGGAAAGCTCGCCTACCGAGTTGTTTGGCAGGTGTCCATAATGTGTTTCTTATTTCTTATCTTAGAAAGTATGTGCATGATCCAGAGACTATTATTACTCCGACTACACTGGAAGACTTAGTGGTAGAACCAGATTTGACTTTTGTGAGATAATCAGTTCGAGTTGTAGCGGAAGTCGAGAAGAGATAAAGAGACAAGACAGTCAAGTAAGTGAAAGTCCATAGGAGCGACAACGAGAAAGACTGCATTTGGGAGGTAGAGGACATGATTAGGGATACTTATCCTGAGCTGTTATAAGGGTATGTTCTATATTTGTTGTACATAGACTTTATAGCTAGTAGAATATACTAGCATTGTTTACATGTTTGATATGCTTGTTACGTAATCCTTACTGAATTTCAAGGACGAAATTCTTTAAGGATGAGAGCCTATAACAACCATAATTTTAGTTTAACATTATTAAAAATATTTAATTGGATAGATTAAACAGAATAATGTAACTGAAAAGAAGAATGAGATTGGTTATTAATAAGGTTGTTCCTTAATAAATTAAGCAATGAAATTATTTTAAAAAACTTAATTTATAAGAGAATATACGAGAGGTGAAAAATAGGTAGATCCATCTTTTGACCCTTAAACCCACTCCCCCTCATTACATTCTCATATTTTCATAACATAAAAAACAATAAAAAAAAGAAGAAAGTGGTCGGCCATTAAACAAGGGGTTAGAAGACGAAACTAAAGCTAATCAAAGAAAAGACTTGGGGATTCAAGAGCTACGTCAAATCTCAACACCAATATTAAATCTAAGGTGAATAATACATGAACCATTTCTTTGCTTGTGTTTATATTCGGTTATGGATAATACTCGAAATATTTTTTTGTTACCAAGATATGGTTGTACAATCATTGTTTGTATAAAACAATGATTTATAGGATTTCTACGAAATTATTTAAGAGGGTTTTAAGGTTTAAGGGTCAAATATAAGTTTTTAATCTTCAATCGTTTTGATATTATGATATGTTGGAAACACTATTTTAGTGATGAGTTTTTAATTTCATAATTTTCTGAGTTAAAATGAATATTTTTTGAATTTCGTATGGATTTTAATTATTAAAAATAACTAAATGTAGTTTTTGGACCAAAAACTTTTATACGATAAAGAATATTGTATTTTGGAATTTCTATGATTTTTGAGGATTTGTTCTAAGTGATTTTGAATTACTATGACTTTACTATGTTAGATAAGAATTTAAACGGATAATTAATTTAGGATATTAATTAATTAATTAATTTGATATATGTTTTTGAACTTTAAAATTGATATGCGGCAATTTTTTTGAAAAGAAAATATTGAAAGATGTTTTTGTCCAATAGAAATTGGACAAGAGATTAAGGTTGTTGAAAAGATATTGCTTTTAGTAGTAGAAATTCAGTTTTCTCAACAATTACGACAGTGTTATGCCGTTGTTCTCCATCCCAAGGCTACAGCAGCACCGTAACCAAGGGTGTTTCGTCAACGAGGACGGAAGCGTATGTTAACTACTTAGGTAGTTGTGAAGTGATTCCAACCATGTTGGAGTTGACCAAGACGACAACATATTATAGGAAACAACGCACTCTCGTGAATCTTCTAAATGTTCAAACCTTAACGCCACGTGTCTTATCGCATATCATTGTCGCGTTCTTATTGTCGCTTATTTTGGTTTCGAACTTATAGTTTGGTGGCATAATAGTCGAAGTAAACTAAGTGTAACGACCCGCAAATCCGTACCCCTTGAGTCAACACTATTCTACAACAATCAACTCAAGTTGCACAGAAATACGAACCATTTGGGTTTAAGAAGAAGAGGTAGAAGAAGAGAAAACAAAATCAACATCAGAATCTAACCATCGTAGCGGAATAAAATATAATAGATAGAAAATAATCTTTACTCAAAATCAAATATATCTGTTTACATACATTACATCATCAGAGTACATCAATCACAGCTCACATCAAATAACATACAATGGATACACAACAACTCACACTGCGGAATACATATATAAATATACAAGTACGAGAGTACGTTTTGTCATCCAGCTCGTCTCCTGAGCTCCACGGCATCATATCCTGTATCCTATAATACTCGGTCTGACCCGAGCATTACAGTTAAATAACACCTGAGTCAGTCTGGATTACCAGCGTGAGAAAACCACACCCAATTGATTATTAAAGTTTCAAAAATCCTTTGAAAACAAAAGCATCTCGTAAGACCACGCCACAAATAAACATGTCGGGTTTTTACCTTACGATAGCTAAAACAATTTTTATAGAAATCCTCTGATATTATAATAGGGTCTATATACAAGTACTTATAAAATAGCCGAATTTTTTACATTATTAAATTCCAGCTACTAGCCACAAAGTGGGTAATACAAACAAAACTCGTAAAGGCTCGTAGGGAGAATGGATTTCCATCAATGACTAGGCACTGGGGTACCACCTGTCACAGTACGGGGCCTAGATCACCGTACCGAGGATTACTCCCTTCATCCCCTGCAACGCAAGGCCGGAACCATCCCTTACTGGACAGTCCCGAGTGAGATCACCCCGCGGTTGGGATCAGCAACCGCACCACTAAGCCGAATATAAAAAGGGACATCTAGACTGGAATGACCTCACCCTGCTTGGGTGCTACCCACCTAACCTTGCTGCATATCCCCTGATTTTCAGTCATTCCCATTTGATGAGGCTTGAGGCTAAGCATTACCTTTAGAACGTTTCACTTAGAATGCCCATCGTCCACCTGACGATGTTTCGCAAGCATTCATCCATACGAGTCCGTCCTGGGTTCGAACGGAACCGAAGGCACTACTCCTACTACATCCATTATGGAAATATCCTCAGGATTAGTAGCGACTAGACCTTGCACTTCACTGCTCCATCTTCGACTCCGAACACGTTTTTCGCACGAAACGTACAAACCGGATCGAAGTGGTTTTCGAGAAATAAATCTCGATCCCGGTCTCTTCGAAACGATCAACGCAGTTGGCCAATATTGATAGTCGGTTATTTAACTATCAATTAATATTCACAACATCCATCACACAATAACTAATTTCCCAAATTATTTATTAACCTCAAAATATCTTCCCAAGATATATTTTCTATTTTCAACCCTTTGAAAACAGTTTTCAAAACCATCTTTCTTTTCAGAATAAACTTTCCCAAATATTTTCTATCTCCTCTGAAATTACCAAGCACAAAGCTAGATTTTAAAAATAATTTAAAAACACTTTACTTTCAAATATATACTTTTAAAACATTTAAATTAAAACTATTTTAATAGTTTGCTAAAAATACATACTATATGAATATTTGAAAATAAAGTCACTAAATAAATGTAAAAACTAGATTTCCACTTTTACAAAACAAAACACCAAATCACTTGTTAAATAATTACCGCGATAATAAATTAAAAGGAAATACTTACTTTAGACTTAAAATATTAGAAATAATAATTTCTTTTCAAAACATAACTTTTTAAAAACAATTTTAAAACTATTAACTTATATTTAAAATTACTTAAAAAACGTTCTTGGTTATTCATGGAGAATTTCCAACTTCAATCAGTTGAATCAGTTTTCCAAATTGATTCCCAATTTATTCCATTTGAAATAAGTTTCTTTAATCACTCAATTCATTTCAGAATTCATTAATTATGCACTTAATTTATTATTGTTATTATTTTCCATTTGATTTTGAATATTTTAACTGAAATATGCAAATTTCAGCTTTTCCCAATTTCTTCTTTATTCATTTCCATAGTTTAAATCTTAAATTTAAGATAAAAGCTTGTTCTATTAATTTATAACACTGAAGTTTAAAATTCATTAACTTTCTGTTTATTCAAATTTCCTTTCTATACTCAAGATTTACTTGTTAGAAATTTTAAAGTCACTTTATTTCTTTTCCAATTCATTCTTAAATTTATTAAAATTTCTATAATTATTTACTTACAGTTTCACTTCTTTTATTATCTTTCCAAAATCTAATTTATATATTTTTGGTAATTCATTATACCAAATTACATCCAATCAAACCATAGCATTCAACATTTCAATATAATTCATCATAGAATATTAGATAATCACAACAGAGGGTATTAAATAATTTAAATAAATGTTGAGGGGTCCAGTTGGATCCCTCCAACCTGTTTTCCCTGCATCCACAGACATTAGCACAATATAAGATATCTTCACAACAAAATGAGGGAAATCAATCATTTCAAGGTGTAGTGTATACTACTATATAACCCAGCAATCAAACCAACCATTCAAACAATTATTTAAATTTAATCATTTAAATTTAAATTTAACTGAGTGAGATTAACTCACCTTTATTTTCGTTTGCAATCCACTTCAACTATGCCCTGGTTTCACGGTTTATCGACCTTGAATAAACATTAGATGATTTTCATTAATATTTGAACTAATTGAATGATTTGTTATCATTTAAATAACTTAATTAACTAATTATTTCATTTGAACTAACCGAACAATCCTTTAATATCTTCCAATGTAATTTAAACTCATTTTCTTTTAAATAATTTCTAATAACCAAATAACTATATGAGTTCTTAAAATAAATATATTTCCAATAATCCATTGTCTTTAAAATAGCCTAGTAAACTTAAAATGTACATATGTATATTTATTTTCTCTTTCGAAATTACATATATACCTATATAGATCTCATAAAAAAAATCCAACTTATACAAATTCTATCAATCTCTAAAATTCCTATTTTTTTTTTCAAAATCTTTTATTCTATATATCTTTCTAATTCAAACATTTTAAAATTTCTGCTTACTTAAATCTTACATACCCTTCAGTTTAATACAATAAAACAGTATAAAATTTCATCTTGAAATTTCTATCAAAACAAACCATTTCTGTTACCAATTCCACTGTATGTATATTTGATTTCTGCACATAAAAATCAAGATTTATTTGGAAACAAACTATTTCTGCCTAAATCAAAATATGAATATATATATATATATATATAAATCGGAAAAAGAATTATACCACACTGGACCGTCGAGCCACCCTCAGATTCAAAACCCCAGCCTCACCATTGTACGAACGAGACCACTCAGAGAACCCACACTCTTCCATCGCCAGTCAAGCACTGCAGTCGATCGCACCTCACACCCTTCGTCGCCCAGAACGAGACAGCACTCCATCCTCTCAAAATCGCTATCGCGACATCCCATCGGCGCCGACTCCACCATCCCTGTTCGCCTGAACAGCACGAACCCCTCCCACAACGACGCCTTCCCAACGCCGCTTGCCCCTTGATTCGAGAGCCACCAAACCCACAACGCCTTCTCTCTTTGAGGTGAAGCCGGTTCGAAGCCCTATCATATCTTCGAACGATTTGGTGGATGAACTCCTACGCTCGGCTATTTGACTAGATTTTAGAAAGAGGACATTTTCTCTTTTTTTTTTAAACTGGTTTCGATTTAGAAGAGAAGTGAAGGGGAAAGAAAACATATTCGATTTCAACTCAGAAGGAAGGAGCCGGTGCAGTGTATTTAACTTATTTTTCTTCGAACTGTCAAATTCAAGAAGAAGGGAAGACAAAGAAGGGTACGAAGGGGACAATTGGGTGGCTGATAGTACGTATTGTCTGTTCAAAAGGAAAGCAATTATATCTTATACAAATTCAATTTGTTCCAGAATAAATTTCTATGCCTTTATATATCGTACGCTCACACAACAACTCCGTTTGCTACGAAAATCGAAATTCGATAATAATGCAATATTACAGATCCAATGAAACTGGTTTCGTTGAATTCTGAGTCTGTGTCTCGGAAGGCTATTTTTAAATTCAAATTTAAATTATAAAATTTTAAAACTGAACAAACCACTTCCAAATTCAATTTTAATCCTTTTATTATTTTCAGTATTATCAATACAAATTTTATAAGCCTTTAAATTATTTTTAACGAGCTTAAAACTCCAGATTCAAAATTTTACCCAACTTGTACTTATTAAATTCAATATTAATTATCCAATAAATACTGATATTTGAAATTCAAGTTAACCCTTGAATACTTAAAATAAATTAAATATTCCAATTTCAAATATACAAAAATTTCGAGCCGTTACATTCCTCCCCCCTTAAAAGAATTTCGTCCTCGAAATTACCAGTTAGGAAGAATGATCTATAACCCAGTAACTATTTCCTAACCCAAATAGTTCTTAACAACTCACCAAACAAATCTTTTATCAAAGACATACTAACCCTCTATCAATCCTTTCAGACTTACCTATAAGTCCCAGACACTATCTCTTATTTAACAATTCAAAGTTACATTTAAAACCAAATTTGAATTATCAAAATTTTGTCAAAATTTTTCTAACTTCCTAAATTTTCGAAAAATTTCGCCAGCGTCTCCTTTGCGCGGCTAGCTCGGTACAACACCAAATGGCTCTACGGCCTTCCAAACCCAAAAAGAAAACAAAAAGCCAAGTGGCTCGATCCAAAAACCAATCCAATTTCATATAGAAAATTAAACACATACCTTTTTGTGGGGTCATTAATTTTTATCCTCTGAAATCAAACATCAATTTCCTTCTGCTTTTATAACACCCGTATATCCTATTACAATAATGTCCATCCACAACATTCAAAATCATTTTATACATTTTATTTCAAATTTTCAATATCTGCTTTGCTTAAGCCCGTACGATGCACATATATCATCCGTACGCAATATCTAATTCGATCGCTCGCTCGATCACACAATTTCACTTCCGAACTAGTATCGTCCACCCGACTTCCTAGTGCGGACTCAGATCTGGTCTCTTGATCAGAAACCGTCATTCTCCTTGCATAGCCGTAAACTACGATAGAGAATTTTCAGAATCAATCAAAACTCCATATCCAGGTTCGCCGTCGAAAATCGAGTGAAAAATTCTAACTCGGATCGATAAATTTATCTCGAAATTCTGTGCTCGAATTCTAGATCATTGCTATGCGAATAAATAATATACGTACACTCTACGTATTAAGCCTAATTTATTTTTAGCTATACCTATTCTCTTTTATTCACATTCATTTTGATTTTTATTCACTTATTCACAATTTCCCCTGTCACTGCTTCCAGTTTTAAATCTTTATTCAATTATCCACTTAGAATAATTTTCTCAATACTAAATTTACTTAAGAATTTCATCCCTTAAGTTCAATATAAATGGTTTGCATACATCTTATATTTATTTTCACTTTACTATTGAAGTTCATTTATTTATTTATTTATTTATTATTACCATTCAGTTTTATTCACTTTGCCCTTACAATCCCATTTGAATTCCATTTGGCTTCTACTTCGAATATTGTATTAGTTTCACTTACTAATTAATTTAAGCCTCAATTAAAAGTTTATTTACACTTTACTTCCTTCGATTTCACTTACTTTACAATTACACATTTTAAATTGCACTTAAATATTCAGTTCCAGTTCTATGTGCTTAACAAATTTAAATCATTTGTTATTAGTGAAAATTTCCAAAAATTTCTAACTCCCAAAATTTACGGAAAATTTTGGCAGAGTCTCCCTTGTACGGAGGGACTTCTGCGATATCGCAGGATGCACAAAAACATATATACATCAGCCTCAGGCCGGAAATCAATATACATCGACCCACACGGTCGTAAAACAGAAAAACAGTTCATATTTCCTATTTGTATTGCGTAGGCGTGCCTTATTTTAGCATTTTTAAGCAAGCGGCGATTTATTTTAGCAAATTGCGCAATCAAATCCAGCCAAACGGCTTCCCTGAACCTGTACTTACTCAATTCAAACATGTAAGTGCTATATATATATATATATATATATATATATATTAATTTCACTTACTTTCAATAGTTAAATACATGCATTACATAACTAATGTACATAAACAATTTTCATAGGCAATTTATATGGTTTTAAAGCCAATACAATTGCTTTCAACAAACTTTCAAACCACTTTATCGTATTTAAGTGACTTACACTCGATTGTTTGCATATAATCCATTTTCAATCGAAACAACTCATATCAAATTTAATTGATTTAAAATCAATCTATTTCGCTTTTATCATTTCATCGAATTTATTTAATTCTCATTTTCGACAAAAGGCAATTTATTCTCATACAAATAAATGGTCACCTAAGCTTATAATCATTTAAATTGATTCATTCAATTTACATTTAATTCCATTCCATTTTAATTTATTCACCCTTCATCCAATTGCATTTTATTTCATATTCGCCAAATTTTCATTCCAAAACCTTTTTATTTAATCTCGACAATCTTCCATGCCTATATACCATTAATTCATCCCAAACTTTTATTTAATGGCTTTTGAAGCCAAGCTTCAATTAGCTACAATCTTAAGTGGTTTTACTTTTATTCAAATTGCATAAGTTAAGTTCAATTCCATTATATTTGATTCTCATCAAATTCTATCCAATTCAAATTGCTAATTCATATTCTCAACTTATCAAAATAATATCTATGCACATATTTAATTTGTTATATTCATATTGGATTTTATTGGCAATTCAAATCATTTCTATTGTAATTCAATTCCAAACAGCTTCACTTCATCTTTAATTTACTTACAATTCCATGCTAAATGTATATTTATAACTCAAACTTCACTTTCAAATTCTATTATTTAATCACAGTTCAATTTTTTATTTAACTAATTCAAGTTCCATTTAGCCAATTTAAGTTCCATTTCCATATTTCATTTATCAATTAACTATCAATTAGTTTATTCAAATTTTATACCCAATATGTGATATTTTTTATATCAAAATCACTTTAACTACTTTAGTGGAGTTCAATCTATTTTATAATTTAAGTTTAGGATTTTATTCACTTCCCAGAATTCAAAACTATCTTATTTTGGCTTATATATTCCACTTCCAATTTTTATAAGTCACAACTTATTTATATCCATTCTTTTATCCATTAATAATCAATCCCATTTACATCTTTACCTTTAACTCGGAATTATACATTTTATTTAGCCAATATATTTTTATTATTGTTCCATAAACATTTTAAATAAGATTCTAGAGTTCTAAACAATTTCAAAAATTTCAAAATCACTTTGATATCAACTACACCCCAAAATCTTTTGGCAAACTCAGTTATCTTTTTGAATTTCAAAATCAAACCCAATTCACAGCCAATTTCATTTTAAAACAATTTGGAAGCAATCTCCCTTTTAGAAGCTCGAAAATGAACATCGATGATGCTGCAGTCATCACCGAAGTTATTTTCCAGCGACCGAAAGAGAATTAAATGCTTTTATCTCTTTGAAACATTCCAAATATTTTTAAATCCCAAATCTCTCCATATTCGATTCAAAAATATTCCCGAAATAATACCACTATTATTTCTCCAAAACTTTGAAACCATTTTCAAATCCAAGGATTTTAAGCCCTTCCCAAATTTCCAAATTTGAAATCCATCCCGATTTATTTTCAAATATTTCCCTGGAATCCTATTCCCAATTATAAATCACATATATATATGAAGTTTATTTTCAATTTATAAATTTCATTTATAATCTATATTTTCAAATTCCATTTTATTATATAAATTTATTCTTCAACTTTGGTTATAAGTTTTCAATTTCTTATTCAATTTTAACACTTAAATGATAATAGTTTAATATTATCATTCCTTAACAATCAAGCATCCAAATACTAATATACTTTACAAAAATTTAAATCTTTTATATATAAAAATAATTTGGGTAAAATTATTTCATTTACCCTATTTTAAAACAATACTGTGTCGAATTGTTCTATTCAAGTGTTTAGAGATCCCTATCAATAACGTTAATTACTCGTATTGACCAGAATCCATAAACCACTAAATAAACCAATCAACTAAATATAAAAATCATTTTATTCACTAACAATTACGCGCTCATATCTATTAATACACTCAAACTCATTATAGATTACTACGGACTCTACTTGAGTAATTCCCACCAAAGCCTAGGTTGTCGCCAACCTAAGCTCTGATACCAACGGTAACGACCCGCAAATCCGTACCCCTTGAGTCAACACTATTCTACAACAATCAACTCAAGTTGCACAGAAATACGAACCATTTGGGTTTAAGAAGAAGAGGTAGAAGAAGAGAAAACAAAATCAACATCAGAATCTAACCATCGCAGCGGAATAAAATATAATAGATAGAAAATAATCTTTACTCAAAATCAAATATATTTGTTTACATACATTACATCATCAGAGTACATCAATCACAGCTCAAATCAAATAACATACAATGGATACACAACAACTCACACTGCGGAATACGTATATAAATATACAAGTATGAGAATACGTTTTGTCATTCAGCTCGTCTCCTGAGCTCCACGGCATCATATCTTGTATCCTATAATACTCGGTCTGACCCGAGCATTACAGTTAAATAACACCCGAGTCAGTCTGGATTACCAGCGTGAGAAAACCACACCCAATTGATTATTAAAGTTTCAAAAATCCTTTGAAAACAAAAGCATCTCGTAAGACCACGCCACAAATAAACATGTCGGGTTTTTACCTTACGATAGCTAAAACAATTTTTATAGAAATCCTCTGATATTATAATAGGGTCTATATACAAGTACTTATAAAATAGCCGAATTTTTTACATTATTAAATTCCAGCTACTAGCCACAAAGTGGGTAATACAAACAAAACTCGTAAAGGCTCGTAGGGAGAATGGATTTCCATCAATGACTAGGCACTGGGGTACCACCTGTCACAGTACGGGGCCTAGATCACCGTGCCGAGGATTACTCCCTTCATCCCCTGCAACGCAAGGCCGGAACCATCCCTTACTGGACAGTCCCGAGTGAGATCACCCCGCGGTTGGGATCAGCAACCGCACCACTAAGCCGAATATAAAAAGGGACATCTAGACTGGAATGACCTCACCCTGCTTGGGTGCTACCCACCTAACCTTGCTGCATATCCCCTGATTTTCAGTCATTCCCATTTGATGAGGCTTGAGGCTAAGCGTTACCTTTAGAACGTTTCACTTAGAATGCCCATCGTCCACCTGACGATGTTTCGCAAGCATTCATCCATACAAGTCCGTCCTGGGTTCGAACGGAACCGAAGGCACTACTCCTACTACATCCATTATGGAAATATCCTCAGGATTAGTAGCGACTAGCCCTTGCACTTCACTGCTCCATCTTCGACCCCGAACACGTTTTTCGCACGAAACGTACAAACCGGATCGAAGTGGTTTTCGAGAAATAAATCTCGATCCCGGTCTCTTCGAAACGATCAACGCAGTTGGCCAATATTGATAGTCGGTTATTTAACTATCAATTAATATTCACAACATCCATCACACAATAACTAATTTCCCAAATTATTTATTAACCTCAAAATATCTTCCCAAGATATATTTTCTATTTTCAACCCTTTGAAAACAGTTTTCAAAACCATCTTTCTTTTCAGAATAAACTTTCCCAAATATTTTCTATCTCCTCTGAAATTACCAAGCACAAAGCTAGATTTTAAAAATAATTTAAAAACACTTTACTTTCAAATATATACTTTTAAAACATTTAAATTAAAACTATTTTAATAGTTTGCTAAAAATACATAATATATGAATATTTGAAAATAAAGTCACTAAATAAATGTAAAAACTAGATTTCCACTTTTACAAAACAAAACACCAAATCACTTGTTAAATAATTACCGCGATAATAAATTAAAAGGAAATACTTACTTTAGACTTAAAATATTAGAAATAATAATTTCTTTTCAAAACATAACTTTTTAAAAACAATTTTAAAACTATTAACTTATATTTAAAATTACTTAAAAAACGTTCTTGGTTATTCATGGAGAATTTCCAACTTCAATCAGTTGAATCAGTTTTCCAAATTGATTCCCAATTTATTCCATTTGAAATAAGTTTCTTTAATCACTCAATTCATTTCAGAATTCATTAATTATGCACTTAATTTATTATTGTTATTATTTTCCATTTGATTTTGAATCTTTTAACTGAAATATGCAAATTTCAGCTTTTCCCAATTTCTTCTTTATTCATTTCCATAGTTTAAATCTTAAATTTAAGATAAAAGCTTGTTCTATTAATTTATAACACTGAAGTTTAAAATTCATTAACTTTCTGTTTATTCAAATTTCCTTTCTATACTCAAGATTTACTTGTTAGAAATTTTAAATTCACTTTATTTCTTTTTCAATTCATTCTTAAATTTATTAAAATTTCTATAATTATTTACTTACAGTTTCACTTCTTTTATTATCTTTCCAAAATCTAATTTATATATTTTTGGTAATTCATTATACCAAATTACATCCAATCAAACCATAGCATTCAACATTTCAATATAATTCATCATAGAATATTAGATAATCACAACAGAGGGTATTAAATAATTTAAATAAATGTTGAGGGGTCCAGTTGGATCCCTCCAACCTGTTTTCCCTGCATCCACAGACATTAGCACAATATAAGATATCTTCACAACAAAATGAGGGAAATCAATCATTTCAAGGTGTAGTGTATACTACTATATAACCCAGCAATCAAACCAACCATTCAAACAATTATTTAAATTTAATCATTTAAATTTAAATTTAACTGAGTGAGATTAACTCACCTTTATTTTCGTTTGCAATCCACTTCAACTATGCCCTGGTTTCACGGTTTATCGACCTTGAATAAACATTAGATGATTTTCATTAATATTTGAACTAATTGAATGATTTGTTATCATTTTATTAACTTAATTAACTAATTATTTCATTTGAACTAACCCAACAATCCTTTAATATCTTCCAATGTAATTTAAACTCATTTTCTTTTAAATAATTTCTAATAACCAAATAACTATATGAGTTCTTAAAATAAATATATTTCCAATAATCCATTGTCTTTAAAATAGCCTAGTAAACTTAAAATGTACATATGTATATTTATTTTCTCTTTCGAAATTACATATATACCTATATAGATTTCATAAAAAAAATCCAACTTATACAAATTCTATCAATCTCTAAAATTTCTATTTTTTTTTTCAAAATCTTTTATTCTATATATCTTTCTAATTCAAACATTTTAAAATTTCTGCTTACTTAAATCTTACATACCCTTCAGTTTAATACAATAAAACAGTATAAAATTTCATCTTGAAATTTCTATCAAAACAAACCATTTCTGTTACCAATTCCACTGTATGTATATTTGATTTCTGCACATAAAAATCAAGATTTATTTGGAAACAAACTATTTCTGCCTAAATCAAAATATGAATATATATATATATATATAAATCGGAAAAAGAATTATACCACACTGGACCGTCGAGCCACCCTCAGATTCAAAACCCCAGCCTCACCATTGTACGAACGAGACCACTCAGAGAACCCACACTCTTCCATCGCCAGTCAAGCACTGCAGTCGATCGCACCTCACACCCTTCGTCGCCCAGAACGAGACAGCACTCCATCCTCTCAAAATCGCTATCGCGACATCCCATCGGCGCCGACTCCACCATCCCTGTTCGCCTGAACAGCACGAACCCCTCCCACAACGACGCCTTCCCAACGCCGCTTGCCCCTTGATTCGTGAGCCACCAAACCCACGACGCCTTCTCTCTTCGAGGTGAAGCCGGTTCGAAGCCCTATCATATCTTCGAACGATTTGGTGGATGAACTCCTACGCTCGGCTATTTGACTAGATTTTAGAAAGAGGACATTTTCTCTTTTTTTTTTTTAAACTGGTTTCGATTTAGAAGAGAAGTGAAGGGGAAAGAAAACATATTCGATTTGAACTCAGAAGGAAGGAGCCGGTGCAGTGTATTTAACTTATTTTTCTTCGAACTGTCAAATTCAAGAAGAAGGGAAGACAAAGAAGGGTGCGAAGGGGACAGTTGGGTGGCTGATAGTACGTATTGTCTGTTCAAAAGGAAAGCAATTATATCTTTTACAAATTCAATTTGTTCCAGAATAAATTTCTATGCCTTTATATATCGTACGCTCACACAACAACTCTGTTTGCTACGAAAATCGAAATTCGATAATAATGCAATATTACAGATCCAATGAAACTGGTTTCGTTGAATTCTGAGTCTGTGTCTCGGAAGGCTATTTTTAAATTCAAATTTAAATTATAAAATTTTAAAACTGAACAAACCACTTCCAAATTCAATTTTAATCCTTTTATTATTTTCAGTATTATCAATACAAATTTTATAAGCCTTTAAATTATTTTTAACGGGCTTAAAACTCCAGATTCAAAATTTTACCCAACTTGTACTTATTAAATTCAATATTTAATTATCCAATAAATACTGATATTTGAAATTCAAGTTAACCCTTGAATACTTAAAATAAATTAAATATTCCAATTTCAAATATACAAAAATTTCGGACCGTTACATTCCTCCCCCCTTAAAAGAATTTCGTCCCCGAAATTACCAGTTAGGAAGAATGATCTATAACCCAGTAACTATTTCCTAACCCAAATAGTTCTTAACAACTCACCAAACAAATCTTTTATCAAAGACATACTAACCCTCTATCAATCCTTTCAGACTTACCTATAAGTCCCAGACACTATCTCTTATTTAACAATTCAAAGTTACATTTAAAACCAAATTTGAATTATCAAAATTTTGTCAAAATTTTTCTAACTTCCTAAATTTTCGAAAAATTTCGCCAGCGTCTCCTTTGCGCGGCTAGCTCGGTACAACACCAAATGGCTCTACGGCCTTCCAAACCCAAAAAGAAAACAAAAAGCCAAGTGGCTCGATCCAAAAACCAATCCAATTTCATATAGAAAATTAAACACATACCTTTTTGTGGGGTCATTAATTTTTATCCTCTAAAATCAAACATCAATTTCCTTCTGCTTTTATAACACCCGTATATCCTATTACAATAATGTCCATCCACAACATTCAAAATCATTTTATACATTTTATTTCAAATTTTCAATATCTGCTTTGCTTAAGCCCGTACGATGCACATATATCATCCGTACGCAATATCTAATTCGATCGCTCGCTCGATCACACAATTTCACTTCCGAACTAGTATTGTCCACCCGACTTCCTAGTGCGGACTCAGATCTGGTCTCTTGATCAGAAACCGTCATTCTCCTTGCATAGCCGTAAACTACGATAGAGAATTTTCAGAATCAATCAAAACTCCATATCCAGGTTCGCCGTCGAAAATCGAGTGAAAAATTCTAACTCGGATCGATAAATTTATCTCGAAATTCTGTGCTCGAATTCTAGATCATTGCTATGCGAATAAATAATATACGTACACTCTACGTATTAAGCCTAATTTATTTTTAGCTATACCTATTCTCTTTTATTCACATTCATTTTGATTTTTATTCACTTATTCACAATTTCCCCTGTCACTGCTTCCAGTTTTAAATCTTTATTCAATTATCCACTTAGAATAATTTTCTCAATACTAAATTTACTTAAGAATTTCATTTTTCATCCCTTAAGTTCAATATAAATGGTTTACATACTTCTTATATTTATTTTCACTTTACTATTGAAGTTCATTTATTTATTTATTTATTTATTATTACCATTCAGTTTTATTCACTTTGCCCTTACAATCCCATTTGAATTCCATTTGGCTTCTACTTCGAATATTGTATTAGTTTCACTTACTAATTAATTTAAGCCTCAATTAAAAGTTTATTTACACTTTACTTCCTTCAATTTCACTTACTTTACAATTACACATTTTAAATTGCACTTAAATATTCAGTTCCAGTTCTATGTGCTTAACAAATTTAAATCATTTGTTATTAGTGAAAATTTCCAAAAATTTCTAACTCCCAAAATTTACGGAAAATTTTGGCAGAGTCTCCCTTGTACGGAGGGACTTCTGCGATATCGCAGGATGCACAAAAACATATATACATCAGCCTCAGGCCGGAAATCAATATACATCGACCCACACGGTCGTAAAACAGAAAAACAGTTCATATTTCCTATTTGTATTGCGTAGGCGTGCCTTATTTTAGCATTTTTAAGCAAGCGGCGATTTATTTTAGCAAATTGCGCAATCAAATCCAGCCAAACGGCTTCCCTGAACCTGTACTTACTCAATTCAAACAAGTAAGTGCTATATATATATATATATATATATATATATATATATATATATATATTAATTTCACTTACTTTCAATAGTTAAATACATGCATTACATAACTAATGTACATAAACAATTTTCATAGGCAATTTATATGGTTTTAAAGCCAATACAATTGCTTTCAACAAACTTTCAAACCACTTTATCGTATTTAAGTGACTTACACTCGATTGTTTGCATATAATCCATTTTCAATCGAAACAACTCATATCAAATTTAATTGATTCAAAATCAATCTATTTCGCTTTTATCATTTCATCGAATTTATTTAATTCTCATTTTCGACAAAAGGCAATTTATTCTCATACAAATAAATGGTCACCTAAGCTTATAATCATTTAAATCGATTCATTCAATTTACATTTAATTCCATTCCATTTTAATTTATTCACCCTTCATCCAATTGCATTTTATTTCATATTCGCCAAATTTTCATTCCAAAACCTTTTTATTTAATCTCAACAGTCTTCCATGCCTATATACCATTAATTCAACCCAAACTTTTATTTAATGGCTTTTGAAGCCAAGCTTCAATTAGCTACAATCTTAAATGGTTTTACTTTTATTCAAATTGCATAAGTTAAGTTCAATTCCATTATATTTGATTCTCATCAAATTCTATCCAATTCAAATTGCTAATTCATATTCTCAACTTATCAAAATAATATCTATGCACATATTTAATTTGTTATATTCATATTGGATTTTATTGGCAATTCAAATCATTTCTATTGTAATTCAATTCCAAACAGCTTCACTTCATCTTTAATTTACTTACAATTCCATGCTAAATGTATATTTATAACTCAAACTTCACTTTCAAATTCTATTATTTAATCACGGTTCAATTTTTTATTTAACTAATTCAAGTTCCATTTAGCCAATTTAAGTTCCATTTCCATATTTCATTTATCAATTAGTTTATTCAAATTTTATACCCAATATGTGATTTTTTTATATCAAAATCACTTTAACTACTTTAGTGGAGTTCAATCTATTTTATAATTTAAGTTTTGGATTTTATTCAATTCCCAGAATTCAAAACTATCTTATTTTGGCTTATATATTCCACTTCCAATTTTTATAAGTCACAACTTATTTATATCCATTCTTTTATCCATTAATAATCAGTCCCATTTACATCTTTACCTTTAACTCGGAATTATACATTTTATTTAGCCAATATATTTTTATTATTGTTCCATAAACATTTTAAATAAGATTCTAGAGTTCTAAACAATTTCAAAAATTTCAAAATCACTTTGATATCAACTACACCCCAAAATCTTTTGGCAAACTCAGTTATCTTTTTGAATTTCAAAATCAAACCCAATTCACAGCCAATTTCATTTTAAAACAATTTGGAAGCAATCTCCCTTTTAGAAGCTCGAAAATGAACATCGATGATGCTGCAGTCATCACCGAAGTTATTTTCCAGCGACCGAAAGAGAATTAAATGCTTTTATCTCTTTGAAACATTCCAAATATTTTTAAATCCCAAATCTCTCCATATTCGATTCAAAAATATTCCCGAAATAATACCACTATTATTTCTCCAAAACTTTGAAACCATTTTCAAATCCAAGGATTTTAAGCCCTTCCCAAATTTCCAAATTTGAAATCCATCCCGATTTATTTTCAAATATTTCCCTGAAATCCTATTCCCAATTATAAGTCACATATATATATGAAGTTTATTTTCAATTTATAAATTTCATTTATAATCTATATTTTCAAATTCCATTTTATTATATAAATTTATTCTTCAACTTTGGTTATAAGTTTTCAATTTCTTATTCAATTTTAACACTTAAATGATAATAGTTTAATATTATCATTCCTTAACAATCAAGCATCCAAATACTAATATACTTTACAAAAATTTAAATCTTTTATACATAAAAATAATTTGGGTAAAATTATTTCATTTACCCTATTTTAAAACAATACTGTGTCGAATTGTTCTATTCAAGTATTTAGAGATCCCTATCAATAACGTTAATTACTCGTATTGACCAGAATCCATAAACCACTCAATAAACCAATCAACACAATATAAAAATCATTTTATTCACTAACAATTACGCGCTCATATCTATTAATACACTCAAACTCATTATAGATTACTACGGACTCCACTTGAGTAATTCCCACCAAAGCCTAGGTTGTCGCCAACCTAAGCTCTGATACCAACGGTAACGACCCGCAAATCCGTACCCCTTGAGTCAACACTATTCTACAACAATCAACTCAAGTTGCACAGAAATACGAACCATTTGGGTTTAAGAAGAAGAGGTGGAAGAAGAGAAAACAAAATCAACATCAGAATCTAACCATCGCAGCGGAATAAAATATAATAGATAGAAAATAATCTTTACTCAAAATCAAATATATCTGTTTACATACATTACATCATCAGAGTACATCAATCACAGCTCACATCAAATAACATACAATGGATACACAACAACTCACACTGCGGAATACGTATATAAATATACAAGTATGAGAGTACGTTTTGTCATCCAGCTCGTCTCCTGAGCTCCACGGCATCATATCCTGTATCATATAATACTCGGTCTGACCCGAGCATTACAGTTAAATAACACCCGAGTCAGTCTGGATTACCAGCGTGAGAAAACCACACCCAATTGATTATTAAAGTTTCAAAAATCCTTTGAAAACAAAAGCATCTCGTAAGACCACGCCACAAATAAACATGTCGGGTTTTTACCTTACGATAGCTAAAACAATTTTTATAGAAATCCTCTGATATTATAATAGGGTCTATATACAAGTACTTATAAAATAGCCGAATTTTTTACATTATTAAATTCCAGCTACTAGCCACAAAGTGGGTAATACAAACAAAACTCGTAAAGGCTCGTAGGGAGAATGGATTTCCATCAATGACTAGGCACTGGGGTACCACCTGTCACAGTACGGGGCCTAGATCACCGTACCGAGGATTACTCCCTTCATCCTCTGCAACGCAAGGCCGGAACCATCCCTTACTGGACAGTCCCGAGTGAGATCACCCCGCGGTTGGGATCAGCAACTGCACCACTAAGCCGAATATAAAAAGGGACATCTAGACTGGAATGACCTCACCCTGCTTGGGTGCTACCCACCTAACCTTGCTGCATATCCCCTGATTTTCAGTCATTCCCATTTGATGAGGCTTGAGGCTAAGCGTTACCTTTAGAACGTTTCACTTAGAATGCCCATCGTCCACCTGACGATGTTTCGCAAGCATTCATCCATACAAGTCCGTCCTGGGTTCGAACGGAACCGAAGGCACTACTCCTACTACATCCATTATGGAAATATCCTCAGGATTAGTAGCGACTAGCCCTTGCACTTCACTGCTCCATCTTCGACTCCGAACACGTTTTTCGCACGAAACGTACAAACCGGATCGAAGTGGTTTTCGAGAAATAAATCTCGATCCCGGTCTCTTCGAAACGATCAACGCAGTTGGCCAATATTGATAGTCGGTTATTTAACTATCAATTAATATTCACAACATCCATCACACAATAACTAATTTCCCAAATTATTTATTAACCTCAAAATATCTTCCCAAGGTATATTTTCTATTTTTAGCCCTTTGAAAACAGTTTTCAAAACCATCTTTCTTTTCAGAATAAACTTTCCCAAATATTTTCTATCTCCTCTGAAATTACCAAGCACAAAGCTAGATTTTAAAAATAATTTAAAAACACTTTACTTTCAAATATATACTTTTAAAACATTTAAATTAAAACTATTTTAATAGTTTGCTAAAAATACATACTATATGAATATTTGAAAATAAAGTCACTAAATAAATGTAAAAACTAGATTTCCACTTTTACAAAACAAAACACCAAATCACTTGTTAAATAATTACTGCGATAATAAATTAAAAGGAAATACTTACTTTAGACTTAAAATATTAGAAATAATAATTTCTTTTCAAAACATAACTTTTTAAAAACAATTTTAAAACTATTAACTTATATTTAAAATTACTTAAAAAACGTTCTTGGTTATTCATGGAGAATTTCCAACTTCAATCAGTTGAATCAGTTTTCCAAATTGATTCCCAATTTATTCCATTTGAAATAAGTTTCTTTAATCACTCAATTCATTTCAGAATTCATTAATTATGCACTTAATTTATTATTGTTATTATTTTCCATTTGATTTTGAATATTTTAACTGAAATATGCAAATTTCAGCTTTTCCCAATTTCTTCTTTATTCATTTCCATAGTTTAAATCTTAAATTTAAGATAAAAGCTTGTTCTATTAATTTATAACACTGAAGTTTAAAATTCATTAACTTTCTGTTTATTCAAATTTCCTTTCTATACTCAAGATTTACTTGTTAGAAATTTTAAAGTCACTTTATTTCTTTTCCAATTCATTCTTAAATTTATTAAAATTTCTATAATTATTTACTTACAGTTTCACTTCTTTTATTATCTTTCCAAAATCTAATTTATATATTTTTGGTAATTCATTATACCAAATTACATCCAATCAAACCATAGCATTCAACATTTCAATATAATTCATCATAGAATATTAGATAATCACAACAGAGGGTATTAAATAATTTAAATAAATGTTGAGGGGTCCAGTTGGATCCCTCCAACCTGTTTTCCCTGCATCCACAGACATTAGCACAATATAAGATATCTTCACAACAAAATGAGGGAAATCAATCATTTCAAGGTGTAGTGTATACTACTATATAACCCAGCAATCAAACCAACCATTCAAACAATTATTTAAATTTAATCATTTAAATTTAAATTTAACTGAGTGAGATTAACTCACCTTTATTTTCGTTTGCAATCCACTTCAACTATGCCCTGGTTTCACGGTTTATCGACCTTGAATAAACATTAGATGATTTTCATTAATATTTGAACTAATTGAATGATTTGTTATCATTTAAATAACTTAATTAACTAATTATTTCATTTGAACTAACCGAACAATCCTTTAATATCTTCCAATGTAATTTAAACTCATTTTCTTTTAAATAATTTCTAATAACCAAATAACTATATGAGTTCTTAAAATAAATATATTTCCAATAATCCATTGTCTTTAAAATAGCCTAGTAAACTTAAAATGTACATATGTATATTTATTTTCTCTTTCGAAATTACATATATACCTATATAGATCTCATAAAAAAAATCCAACTTATACAAATTCTATCAATCTCTAAAATTCCTATTTTTTTTTTCAAAATCTTTTATTCTATATATCTTTCTAATTCAAACATTTTAAAATTTCTGCTTACTTAAATCTTACATACCCTTCAGTTTAATACAATAAAACAGTATAAAATTTCATCTTGAAATTTCTATCAAAACAAACCATTTCTGTTACCAATTCCACTGTATGTATATTTGATTTCTGCACATAAAAATCAAGATTTATTTGGAAACAAACTATTTCTGCCTAAATCAAAATATGAATATATATATATATATATAAATCGGAAAAAGAATTATACCACACTGGACCGTCGAGCCACCCTCAGATTCAAAACCCCAGCCTCACCATTGTACGAACGAGACCACTCAGAGAACCCACACTCTTCCATCGCCAGTCAAGCACTGCAGTCGATCGCACCTCACACCCTTCGTCGCCCAGAACGAGACAGCACTCCATCCTCTCAAAATCGCTATCGCGACATCCCATCGGCGCCGACTCCACCATCCCTGTTCGCCTGAACAGCACGAACCCCTCCCACAACGACGCCTTCCCAACGCCGCTTGCCCCTTGATTCGAGAGCCACCAAACCCACGACGCCTTCTCTCTTCGAGGTGAAGCCGGTTCGAAGCCCTATCATATCTTCGAACGATTTGGTGGATGAACTCCTACGCTCGGCTATTTGACTAGATTTTAGAAAGAGGACATTTTCTCTTTTTTTTTTAAACTGGTTTCGATTTAGAAGAGAAGTGAAGGGGAAAGAAAACATATTCGATTTGAACTCAGAAGGAAGGAGCCGGTGCAGTGTATTTAACTTATTTTTCTTCGAACTGTTAAATTCAAGAAGAAGGGAAGACAAAGAAGGGTACGAAGGGGACAGTTGGGTGGCTGATAGTACGTATTGTCTGTTCAAAAGGAAAGCAATTATATCTTATACAAATTCAATTTGTTCCAGAATAAATTTCTATGCCTTTATATATCGTACGCTCACACAACAACTCCGTTTGCTACGAAAATCGAAATTCGATAATAATGCAATATTACAGATCCAATGAAACTGGTTTCGTTGAATTCTGAGTCTGTGTCTCGGAAGGCTATTTTTAAATTCAAATTTAAATTATAAAATTTTAAAACTGAACAAACCACTTACAAATTCAATTTTAATCCTTTTATTATTTTCAGTATTATCAATACAAATTTTATAAGCCTTTAAATTATTTTTAACGAGCTTAAAACTCCAGATTCAAAATTTTACCCAACTTGTACTTATTAAATTCAATATTTAATTATCCAATAAATACTGATATTTGAAATTCAAGTTAACCCTTGAATACTTAAAATAAATTAAATATTCCAATTTCAAATATACAAAAATTTCGGGCCGTTACATTCCTCCCCCTTAAAAGAATTTCGTCCCCGAAATTACCAGTTAGGAAGAATGATCTATAACCCAGTAACTATTTCCTAACCCAAATAGTTCTTAACAACTCACCAAACAAATCTTTTATCAAAGACATACTAACCCTCTATCAATCCTTTCAGACTTACTTATAAGTCCCAGACACTATCTCTTATTTAACAATTCAAAGTTACATTTAAAACCAAATTTGAATTATCAAAATTTTGTCAAAATTTTTCTAACTTCCTAAATTTTCGAAAAATTTCGCCAGCGTCTCCTTTGCGCGGCTAGCTCGGTACAACACCAAATGGCTCTACGGCCTTCCAAACCCAAAAACAAAACAAAAGGCCAAGTGGCTCGATCCAAAAACCAATCCAATTTCATATAGAAAATTAAACACATACCTTTTTGTGGGGTCATTAATTTTTATCCTTTGAAATCAAACATCAATTTCCTTCTGCTTTTATAACACCCGTATATCCTATTACAATAATGTCCATCCACAACATTCAAAATCATTTTATACATTTTATTTCAAATTTTCAATATCTGCTTTGCTTAAGCCCGTACGATGCACATATATCATCCGTACGCAATATCTAATTCGATCGCTCGCTCGATCACACAATTTCACTTCCGAACTAGTATCGTCCACCCGACTTCCTAGTGCGGACTCAGATCTGGTCTCTTGATCAGAAACCGTCATTCTCCTTGCATAGCCGTAAACTACGATAGAGAATTTTCAGAATCAATCAAAACTCCATATCCAGGTTCGCCGTCGAAAATCGAGTGAAAAATTCTAACTCAGATCGATAAATTTATCTCGAAATTCTGTGCTCGAATTCTAGATCATTGCTATGCGAATAAATAATATACGTACACTCTACGTATTAAGCCTAATTTATTTTTAGCTATACCTATTCTCTTTTATTCACATTCATTTTGATTTTTATTCACTTATTCACAATTTCCCCTGTCACTGCTTCCAGTTTTAAATCTTTATTCAATTATCCACTTAGAATAATTTTCTCAATACTAAATTTACTTAAGAATTTCATTTTTCATCCCTTAAGTTCAATATAAATGGTTTACATACTTCTTATATTTATTTTCACTTTACTATTGAAGTTCATTTATTTATTTATTTATTTATTATTACCATTCAGTTTTATTCACTTTGCCCTTACAATCCCATTTGAATTCCATTTGGCTTCTACTTCGAATATTGTATTAGTTTCACTTACTAATTAATTTAAGCCTCAATTAAAAGTTTATTTACACTTTACTTCCTTCGATTTCACTTACTTTACAATTACACATTTTAAATTGCACTTAAATATTCAGTTCCAGTTCTATGTGCTTAACAAATTTAAATCATTTGTTATTAGTGAAAATTTCCAAAAATTTCTAACTCCCAAAATTTACGGAAAATTTTGGCAGAGTCTCCCTTGTACGGAGGGACTTCTGCGATATCGCAGGATGCACAAAAACATATATACATCAGCCTCAGGCCGGAAATCAATATACATCGACCCACACGGTCGTAAAACAGAAAAACAGTTCATATTTCCTATTTGTATTGTGTAGGCGTACCTTATTTTAGCATTTTTAAGCAAGCGGCGATTTATTTTAGCAAATTACGCAATCAAATCCAGCCAAACGGCTTCCCTGAACCTGTACTTACTCAATTCAAGCATGTAAGTGCTATATATATATATATATATATATATATATTAATTTCACTTACTTTCAATAGTTAAATACATGCATTACATAACTAATGTACATAAACAATTTTCATAGGCAATTTATATGGTTTTAAAGCCAATACAATTGCTTTCAACAAACTTTCAAACCACTTTATCGTATTTAAGTGACTTACACTCGATTGTTTGCATATAATCCATTTTCAATCGAAACAACTCATATCAAATTTAATTGATTTAAAATCAATCTATTTCGCTTTTATCATTTCATCGAATTTATTTAATTCTCATTTTCGACAAAAGACAATTTATTCTCATACAAATAAATGGTCACCTAAGCTTATAATCATTTAAATCGATTCATTCAATTTACATTTAATTCCATTCCATTTTAATTTATTCACCCTTCATCCAATTGCATTTTATTTCATATTCGCCAAATTTTCATTCCAAAACCTTTTTATTTAATCTCGACAATCTTCCATGCCTATATACCATTAATTCAACCCAAACTTTTATTTAATGGCTTTTGAAGCCAAGCTTCAATTAGCTACAATCTTAAGTGGTTTTACTTTTATTCAAATTGCATAAGTTAAGTTCAATTCCATTATATTTGATTCTCATCAAATTCTATCCAATTCAAATTGCTAATTCATATTCTCAACTTATCAAAATAATATCTATGCACATATTTAATTTGTTATATTCATGTTGGATTTTATTGGCAATTCAAATCATTTCTATTGTAATTCAATTCCAAACAGCTTCACTTCATCTTTAATTTACTTACAATTCCATGCTAAATGTATATTTATAACTCAAACTTCACTTTCAAATTCTATTATTTAATCACAGTTCAATTTTTTATTTAACTAATTCAAGTTCCATTTAGCCAATTTAAGTTCCATTTCCATATTTCATTTATCAATTAACTATCAATTAGTTTATTCAAATTTTATACCCAATATGTGATTTTTTTTAATATCAAAATCACTTTAACTACTTTAGTGGAGTTCAATCTATTTTATAATTTAAGTTTTGGATTTTATTCAATTCCCAGAATTCAAAACTATCTTATTTTGGCTTATATATTCCACTTCCAATTTTTATAAGTCACAACTTATTTATATCCATTCTTTTATCCATTAATAATCAATCCCATTTACATCTTTACCTTTAACTCGGAATTATACATTTTATTTAGCCAATATATTTTTATTATTGTTCCATAAACATTTTAAATAAGATTCTAGAGTTCTAAACAATTTCAAAAATTTCAAAATCACTTTGATATCAACTACACCCCAAAATCTTTTGGCAAACTCAATTATCTTTTTGAATTTCAAAATCAAACCCAATTCACAACCAATTTCATTTTAAAACAATTTGGAAGCAATCTCCCTTTTAGAAGCTCGAAAATGAACATCGATGATGCTGCAGTCATCACCGAAGTTATTTTCCAGCGACCGAAAGAGAATTAAATGCTTTTATCTCTTTGAAACATTCCAAATATTTTTAAATCCCAAATCTCTCCATATTCGATTCAAAAATATTCCCGAAATAATACCACTATTATTTCTCCAAAACTTTGAAACCATTTTCAAATCCAAGGATTTTAAGCCCTTCCCAAATTTCCAAATTTGAAATCCATCCCGATTTATTTTCAAATATTTCCCTGGAATCCTATTCCCAATTATAAATCACATATATATATGAAGTTTATTTTCAATTTATAAATTTCATTTATAATCTATATTTTCAAATTCCATTTTATTATATAAATTTATGCTTCAACTTTGGTTATAAGTTTTCAATTTCTTATTCAATTTTAACACTTAAATGATAATAGTTTAATATTATCATTCCTTAACAATCAAGCATCCAAATACTAATATACTTTACAAAAATTTAAATCTTTTATATATAAAAATAATTTGGGTAAAATTATTTCATTTACCCTATTTTAAAACAATACTGTGTCGAATTGTTCTATTCAAGTGTTTAGAGATCCCTATCAATAACGTTAATTACTCGTATTGACCAGAATCCATAAACCACTCAATAAACCAATCAACACAATATAAAAATCATTTTATTCACTAACAATTACGCGCTCATATCTATTAATACACTCAAACTCATTATAGATTACTACGGACTCTACTTGAGTAATTCCCACCAAAGCCTAGGTTGTCGCCAACCTAAGCTCTGATACCAACGGTAACGACCCGCAAATCCGTACCCCTTGAGTTAACACTATTCTACAACAATCAACTCAAGTTGCACAGAAATACGAACCATTTGGGTTTAAGAAGAAGAGGTAGAAGAAGAGAAAACAAAATCAACATCAGAATCTAACCATCGCAGCGGAATAAAATATAATAGATAGAAAATAATCTTTACTCAAAATCAAATATATCTGTTTACATACATTACATCATCAGAGTACATCAATCACAGCTCACATCAAATAACATACAATGGATACACAACAACTCACACTGCGGAATACGTATATAAATATACAAGTACGAGAGTACGTTTTGACATCCAGCTCGTCTCCTGAGCTCCACGGCATCATATCCTGTATCCTATAATACTCGGTCTGACCCGAGCATTACAGTTAAATAACACCCGAGTCAGTCTGGATTACCAGCGTGAGAAAACCACACCCAATTGATTATTAAAGTTTCAAAAATCCTTTGAAAACAAAAGCATCTCGTAAGACCACGCCACAAATAAACATGTCGGGTTTTTACCTTACGATAGCTAAAACAATTTTTATAGAAATCCTCTGATATTATAATAGGGTCTATATACAAGTACTTATAAAATAGCCGAATTTTTTACATTATTAAATTCCAGCTACTAGCCACAAAGTGGGTAATACAAACAAAACTCGTAAAGGCTCGTAGGGAGAATGGATTTCCATCAATGACTAGGCACTGGGGTACCACCTGTCACAGTACGGGGCCTAGATCACCGTGCCGAGGATTACTCCCTTCATCCCCTGCAACGCAAGGCCGGAACCATCCCTTACTGGACAGTCCCGAGTGAGATCACCCCGCGGTTGGGATCAGCAACCGCACCACTAAGCCGAATATAAAAAGGGACATCTAGACTGGAATGACCTCACCCTGCTTGGGTGCTACCCACCTAACCTTGCTGCATATCCCCTGATTTTCAGTCATTCCCATTTGATGAGGCTTGAGGCTAAGCGTTACCTTTAGAACGTTTCACTTAGAATGCCCATCGTCCACCTGACGATGTTTCGCAAGCATTCATCCATACAAGTCCGTCCTGGGTCCGAACGGAACCGAAGGCACTACTCCTACTACATCCATTATGGAAATATCCTCAGGATTAGTAGCGACTAGCCCTTGCACTTCACTGCTCCATCTTCGACTCCGAACACGTTTTTCGCACGAAACGTACAAACCGGATCGAAGTGGTTTTCGAGAAATAAATCTCGATCCCGGTCTCTTCGAAACGATCAACGCAGTTGGCCAATATTGATAGTCGGTTATTTAACTATCAATTAATATTCACAACATCCATCACACAATAACTAATTTCCCAAATTATTTATTAACCTCAAAATATCTTCCCAAGATATATTTTCTATTTTCAACCCTTTGAAAACAGTTTTCAAAACCATCTTTCTTTTCAGAATAAACTTTTCCAAATATTTTCTATCTCCTCTGAAATTACCAAGCACAAAGCTAGATTTTAAAAATAATTTAAAAACACTTTACTTTCAAATATATACAATAATTTAAAAACACTTTACTTTCAAATATATACTTTTAAAACATTTAAATTAAAACTATTTTAATAGTTTGCTAAAAATACATACTATATGAATATTTGAAAATAAAGTTACTAAATAAATGTAAAAACTAGATTTCCACTTTTACAAAACAAAACACCAAATCACTTGTTAAATAATTACCGCGATAATAAATTAAAAGGAAATACTTACTTTAGACTTAAAATATTAGAAATAATAATTTCTTTTCAAAACATAACTTTTTAAAAACAATTTTAAAACTATTAACTTATATTTAAAATTACTTAAAAAACGTTCTTGGTTATTCATGGAGAATTTCCAACTTCAATCAATTGAATCAGTTTTCCAAATTGATTCCCAATTTATTCCATTTGAAATAAGTTTCTTTAATCACTCAATTCATTTCAGAATTCATTAATTATGCACTTAATTTATTATTGTTATTATTTTCCATTTGATTTTGAATCTTTTAACTGAAATATGCAAATTTCAGCTTTTCCCAATTTCTTCTTTATTCATTTCCATAGTTTAAATCTTAAATTTAAGATAAAAGCTTGTTCTATTAATTAATAACACTGAAGTTTAAAATTCATTAACTTTCTGTTTATTCAAATTTCCTTTCTATACTCAAGATTTACTTATTATAAATTTTAAAGTCACTTTATTTCTTTTCCAATTCATTCTTAAATTTATTAAAATTTCTATAATTATTTACTTACAGTTTCACTTCTTTTATTATCTTTCCAAAATCTAATTTATATATTTTTGGTAGTTCATTATACCAAATTACATCCAATCAAACCATAGCATTCAACATTTCAATATAAGTCATCATAGAATATTAGATAATCACAACAGAGGGTATTAAATAATTTAAATAAATGTTGAGGGGTCCAGTTGGATCCCTCCAACCTGTTTTCCCTGCATCCACAGACGTTATCACAATATAAGATATCTTCACAACAAAATGAGGGAAATCAATCATTTCAAGGTGTAGTGTATACTACTATATAACCCAGCAATCAAACCAACCATTCAAACAATTATTTAAATTTAATCATTTAAATTTAAATTTAACTGAGTAAGATTAACTCACCTTTATTTTCGTTTGCAATCCACTTTAACTATGCCCTGGTTTCACGGTTTATCGACCTTGAATAAACATTAAATGATTTTCATTAATATTTGAACTAATTGAATGATTTATTATCATTTAAATAACTTAATTAACTAATTATTTCATTTGAACTAACCAAACAATCCTTTAATATCTTCCAATGTAATTTAAACTCATTTTCTTTTAAATAATTTCTAATAACCAAATAACTATATGAGTTCTTAAAATAAATATATTTCCAATAATCCATTGTCTTAGATCTCATAAAAAAAATCCAACTTATACAAATTCTATCAATCTCTAAAATTCCTATTATTATTTTTTCAAAATCTTTTATTCTATATATCTTTCTAATTCAAACATTTTAAAATTTCTGCTTACTTAAATCTTACATACCCTTCAGTTTAATACAATAAAACAGTATAAAATTTCATCTTGAAATTTCTATCAAAACAAACCATTTCTGTTACCAATTCCACTGTATGTATATTTGATTTCTGCACATAAAAATCAAGATTTATTTGGAAACAAACTATTTCTGCCTAAATCAAAATATGAATATATATATATATATATATAAATCGGAAAAAGAATTATACCACACTGGACCGTCGAGCCACCCTCAGATTCAAAACCCCAGCCTCACCGTTGTACGAACGAGACCACTCAGAGAACCCACACTCTTCCATCGCCAGTCAAGCACTGCAGTCGATCGCACCTCACACCCTTCGTCGCCCAGAACGAGACAGCACTCCATCCTCTCAAAATCGCTATCGCGACATCCCGTCGGCGCCGACTCCACCATCCCTGTTCGCCTGAACATCACGAACCCCTCCCACAACGATGCCTTCCCAACGCTGCTTGCCCCTTGATTCGAGAGCCACCAAACCCACGACGCCTTCTCTCTTCGAGGTGAAGCCGGTTCGAAGCCCTATCATATCTTCGAACGATTTGGTGGATGAACTCCTACGCTCGGCTATTTGACTAGATTTTAGAAAGAGGACATTTTCTCTCTTTTTTTTTAAACTGGTTTCGATTTAGAAGAGAAGTGAAGGGGAAAGAAAACATATTCGATTTGAACTCAGAAGGAAGGAGCCGGTGCAGTGTATTTAACTTATTTTTCTTCGAACTGTCAAATTCAAGAAGAAGGGAAGACAAAGAAGGGTACGAAGGGGACAGTTGGGTGGCTGATAGTACGTATTGTCTGTTCAAAAGGAAAGCAATTATATCTTATACAAATTCAATTTGTTCCAGAATAAATTTCTATGCCTTTACATATCGTACGCTCACACAACAACTCCGTTTGCTACGAAAATCGAAATTCGATAATAATGCAATATTATAGATCCAATGAAATTGGTTTCGTTGAATTCTGAGTCTGTGTCTCGGAAGGCTATTTTTAAATTCAAATTTAAACTATAAAATTTTAAAACTGAACAAACCACTTCCAAATTCAATTTTAATCCTTTTATTATTTTCAGTATTATCAATACAAATTTTATAAGCCTTTAAATTATTTTTAACGAGCTTAAAATTCCAGATTCAAAATTTTACCCAACTTGTACTTATTAAATTCAATATTTAATTATCCAATAAATACTGATATTTGAAATTCAAGTTAACCCTTGAATACTTAAAATAAATTAAATATTCCAATTTCAAATATACAAAAATTCCGGGCCGTTACACTAAGTATAAAATTTAAGAGTGACGTCGCTAATCTTGACGCCTGTATTCATCGAAGTCAGCAAGGTTCCTTTGGCATTGCTTTGGCAGAGATGCCACATTGCATTAACGCCGCATTTATTCAACGGCGCAACAAAGGTTAGTCGGGCCTTATCGCCTTGTTTTTAGGTTAAACGAAGTTTGTTTAAAGTGGGTGGATAATTATAGAATATCTAAGTCGATAAACATCATTTTCAGAATGAAAATTTTATACTTAGAAGAGTTTAAGCTTTGTCTTCGATCTTGGATAGAGGTCGACAATGTCTCAACGCAGTGTGTGCTGTTATCTTATTAAAGGCGGAGAGCCTTAAGCCTTTTTGTCGACATTGTTATTGGCGTTGACATATTAAACGATATAATAGCGGCGAGCCATATGTTTTATGATTTTGACTAAAACCTTAGGGATACCAATGTGTATTTTTAATATAAGTTTGAAATAGATCATTTGGGAATATCAACGTATGTCACCTTGAGACATTATAACTTTAAGAGAATATAACCTAATTGGGGACACCAATAAATATAGGTTATAATGTGGGTAACATGAATTAAATTGTTGAATGATGGGTTCATATTTATCCTAGGAAAACTATGAGATGTGAGATGGATAGTCCACGCCATGCCAGAGATTGATAGTCTCCATATGGTTATTGAAGGGTTCGTAGTTAACTTAGAAAACTAGGGATGTGTGATGGATAGTCCACATTATTTTAAATAGATGAAATCATATGTAATGGGTGGTTCATATATGAGAGGATAAATAATCCATAAAAATGTTTATATGTGAGATGGATAGTTCACATAACTTTGACAAGGAAACCATGATCGGTAGTCCATATGGTAGGGGGATCGACAATTTAAGTAATCATATGTGAGATGGGTAGTCCACATAAGTATAAGGTGGATAGTCAATAAAATTTTAGATGGGTAATCTAACAAATTAGAATGGATAATTCAATATATATTGCATACATGCAGATAATGTTTAATGTTCTAACCATTGTGGATGCAGGAGCATAGTATATGGATAATATGTTTTGGTAAATGTACTAGTGAGGGCAAAACCCATTCCGCTCAGCGTCATTGTCTCACTAGATATTTATTTGTTTCGAGATGGTAAGTTATTATTCACACTCGAATTTTTTTTTGACACGGTCTTTTTGTTTTTCCCATTAAACTCTAGGGTACTCATTTGAGTAGGTCAGGAGTAAAGGATTTTAGGTTTCCATTTAGACAATAAGGTTTCAAAGATGTGTAGGAGGAAATCTAGTTATTTAGGAGTACCTATCTAATCCACTGTGTTATTTGGTTTCGTCTGTATGGATGTAATGACAAGTTATATAATTGCCATGTATTAGACTCTGATGAACCAATGAGCATCTTCATATATCACTCTTGGAGTATTTTGTAATAATTATAATTTCTCTAAACATGAGTCTGCGAATGAGATTATGTAAATGAAATATCATTTTCGAAATGAAATGTGAAAATTTCTTAAGGATAACCATGTTTAATGTTTTTCATATTCATGTGCTTGTGATTATTGATATAATTAACATAGCCGCATTTTGTCACTGGAAATTAATACTATGGATGGCTGCAGTATCCGTAGCGTTTAGTTTTGAGTCTTAAAATAGGGGATGTTACAGTACTTATTATAGGCGATGTCTCACATCAGTCCTAAAGTCACATTGTTGATAGCCAAATTAGCTGGTCAGACTTCCGTGTACTTTTAAATGACCTTGCATCTTTGTAATTTAGTCATAATTTACAACACTCTCTTAACATATTATCACATATCTCACTGTATTCCATATCAATGCCTTATAAGAATACTCTTATTTTTCCTTTACAATTGATTTGTTCCAGGACGGAGATTTAATGATAATTAATAGTCTATTGACTACATAATTAATATGTTAAAATATATGTTATTTACGCGCGCGTGCACATACACACGTGCATGCGCGCCTAAAATATTTCTAAACGTACGAAGATTGCTCCCTAAACTGATGCTTAAATGTCAAAACTTCAAATTTATACAAGTCCAATTCTATATCAACAAATATACAATATCTAATATCCATGATTCAATCTACAGATTTGGATAAAATAGAATCCATACCAAACTTATTTTATACTAAGATAGCTAAATCAACATTGATAGAAATTTACAATTCAAATACGTTTACGCTCTAGTTAACTTCTTTGCATAAAATTGAAAAGGGAAATTTCTATTTAAATTGCGAAAATAGACAGTGCAAACTAGGAAAAAAGAATCCGTACATTACACACCACTTTTTGATTTATTCTTTTCAAATCGCATAATCAGATCCAAAGAAAAAGCTAACAAGTGAAATAGAATGTAAAACATTGAAATCGCAATATTTATACAATTATGTTATTTTAATATAAAATAAGTGAGATTCTAACTTAAAAATTGACGTTTTACTTTAGGAAAATTTTGGGATTTTAATGTAATGTTTTCGTAAACAAAATTACCTAAAGACATATATATCAAACCCAAGTTATACTATACACTTACTAAAATAAGGACTAAAATTTCCACTCACAAAAAGTCCTTAGCTTTTGTTTTTTGGATTTGTTTACGTCCGCTTTAATCTGTTATAGATCTCTCCTTTTATAAATAAATAACGAGAGAATTGTATATGAATTAGATTCATATATTTAGGGATTGGAAAAGAATATAACAAGAAATTGAATAATCAACACTAAAAATTTCTTACCTCAACCCTAGAGAATTTTCTGAATCTTTGAAGAGAGAGACCGACAAAATTTCGCTTAGTTCGCAAAATAATTTGAGAATAAAAGTGAGGGGTTGGACGCTTATTTACAGTGGTTAGAAAGCACCAGAACTGTTGGATTTAAGTCGGTTAAAAATAGTAAAATTTGGACCTTTCAAATGCAGAAAACCCTAGCCGCCGCCAACATCGCCCGGTCGACTGGTCCATCCTAGGCGGGGCGGTCGATCAGTCGATTGGCTTATTTTGGAACGTTATTTTCTTAGCGTTGATTTATTTATTTAATACCTTAATTAATTTTTAACATTAACGTTTACTTAACCCCAAATCTAATTTTACATTTAAGAATTATTTGTTTATTTTAGTTTAAATTCCATATAATAATGTGACGACCCGGAATTTTTGGATGTTTGAAATCTGAATATTTAATTGATTTTAAATATTTAAAAGTTAATTTTTAACTTGAATTCAAATATCACTATTTATTTGATAATTAAATTATTGAATTGAATAATTTGAAGTTGGGTAAAATGTTGAATCTGGAGTTTTAAGCCTGTTAAAAATAATTTGAAGGCTTGTAAAATTTATATTAATAGTGCTAAGGATAATAGAATTTTAAAATTGAATTTAACAGTGATTTGTTCAGTTTTAAAATTTTCTAGTTTAAATTGAATTTAAAAATAGCATTCCGAGGCACAATCTCAGATTTCGACGAAACCAGTTCCATTGGATCCGAAACTATTATCGGATTTCAAATTTCATAGTGAATGGAGTTGTTGTGTGAGCGTACTGTGACGACCCGGAATTTCTATCAATTTAAATTGGAATATTTAATTGATTTTCAATATTTAAAAAAATAGCCTTCGGAGGCATAGTCTGGGAATTCGACGAAATCAGTTCCACTGGATCCGTAATAGTTAGCTATCGGATTTCAATTTTCGTAGCAATCGGAGTTGTCGTTTGACTCCGACAGCTTAAAACGCTTAGAAATACTTTAATGGATTTAATTTAAAATTGATCGTTTACTTCCGTGACTCGCACATACGATCAAATTAGCTTCCGAAACACGTTCCATCGTGTTCGGAATACGGGTAAAGCTTTATACGCCTCGCGACATTCCTTAAGAGGAGTTCGAAATTTTAAATAGCAATCGATGAGGCAATTTGGAAGTTTTATATAAGATAATAAAAAATTTAAATAAATTAGTAAAGATATTTTTAACAACGCGAGATATTTTTGAATATTTAATTCTATAATAATCAACGCGTGCACGAGAAGCTTCCCAAACCGATATTTCACCTCCATCTCCTCTCTAACCTTCGAACAAAAGCTAGAACTCAAAATAAAATAAAAATAAAAATAAGCGATCTCAGGAAATGGCTACTAATAAGAAAATCACGCCTCCCTTTTCGTCCAATTTCCAATTTACTCGTCACAAATCGAAAAAAAAAAGAAAGAAGATATGGCCGCTAGCCTCTCTCGTTCCTCTCCTCCACAATTTCAAAACCCACCTTCAATCGATCGCGCGTTCTTCTTCATTCGAATTTGCGGCAATCATAGAAGGTATGGCCGCATCCACTTGCGGTTTTGAGTCGATCGATTTGGATCGGGAGCAGTGGCTTAGGGCTTCGACTAGGTGAACGGCGAGCTACATTCGCTTGTTCGAAATCGTAAAGGAGGATAGCGATGAATCGCGATGGAGAGCTCGAGCATGAAGCGGCTGGACGCACGCATGAGGGTATGAGTAAGGCTCGCTGGTGGAAGTTGTCAAGTCACAGCAGTTCGCGTGTGAGGATGGAGAGGAGGCACGACATCGAGGAGGGGTTGACACGAGTGGTGAGCGACGCTTGCAGGAGAGGCATGGCCGAGGTGAGGCATTCGCGATGTTGTTTTATTTTCTGTTGTTTTACTATGGTGTTTTATGGAAGATATTTTATTCTAGATTATTTTGCTAAATTTATATAAGTAAATTATACAGAAAAAGAAAGCATAACAGAAAGGTAGATTTTGAAAATATAAGGATTTAAATGAAAAAAAAATGATGGATGTGGTGGATAAACTGTTTCAATTAACTTATTTAATTATGAACTAAAAATAATTGGTTTAAGGAATTATTATTTTAGTTTAAGAAATTGAGTCATCATAGGTTAAGTTAAATAAGTAAATGATAATAAATTGTTTGATTTAAAATTCAAGTGTTAATAAAAGTATAATATTTATGCAAGGTCTAAATCGTAGAGAAGACCAGCCTGTTTGGACTGGATAGCAAAATATAAAGGTGAGTAAATCTCACTTTGTTGGATTTCTATTTAAATTTAAATGGTTAAATTTAAATATTTGGTTTAATGATTGAATCGATTTGGTATGCACTGTGAATTGATGATCTGGTGATTTTGGTTTGGATGGTTCTCGAGTTAATTGTTGCTTAACTCGAAGTATTGGGAATTTTAAGTTGCTATAAACTTCAACATAAATGAGGAAATGTTTCCGTTTTAAAAGTTACTAAGGGTTTGAATTAATTAATTGAGGTTAAGTTAATTTACTAAGTATAAGTAATTCAGAATAATCATTTAATGGTGTGATAAATAATCACTTGATTAATTAAGTTAGTTAAGTAAGGAGTAATTAATTTATGAATGAAGTAAAATGAAAGATAGTTAATTACAGGTTGAGGTTAATCGAAATTGATTAATATTGTGGTTGAATTAAAGTAATTAATTTAGATTGGAACAAATTAAAATATAATTGGAAATAATTAATTAATATAATTAACGATGTAATTGAAGATTGATCAATTAAGATGAATTAATCAGTAATAAGTGACTTATGGGAAGTTAATTAATATAAGTAATTAAGGATTAATGTAATTAAATAATTAATTCATTCATGAAGTATTTAAGATTACTTAATGATCTTAGTTGAGACTAATTAATATTGTGAAGTTAATTTAAGGTAATTACTTGAATGTAATTGAAAAATAATTAATCAAGATTGATTAATTAAGATGAATAGTGAAGGGTTGACTAATTAATTGATTTTGGAATTAACTAGTCTTGAATGAAGGAATCTAAATGAATGTGATTAGAAATTCAATTAGAACCATCGAATTAATTTGTATGTGATGGATGATTGAATGGTATTGGATGTTTTGAAGGTGTTGATATCTCTGATATGAAATGTTGTGAATTTCATTTAAATAATTTAGAATAGGATAACATGAGTTTCGAAGAGACTGGGGTCGGGTATTTGGAAATTACTTGAAACCACTTTGAATTTTTATAAATTGATTTGTGTAATCAATAGGCTGGAATGAAATGATTAAAGTGAACTTGATTATTTTATCTAAGTTTAGAACTTAGAAATTAATGTGTGAAATAAGTGTTGTCTATAGCAAATTATCAATCGGTTAAATTGATATAAGTTTCTTCGGGTTTTATATAAGTTGTTTGTTTTGGTATTCCATGTTAGTTGGGTTTACTCACGCTGGTTTCCAGCCTGACCCGGGTGTTACTTTGGTGTAATGCTCGGGTCAGACCGAGTATTACAGATTTTCAGGTAGGTACGTTCTGGAGCTCAGGAGGCGAGCTGGATGGCTACAACGTATAGAGTATTTCCGCTGTATTTATATTATTATTAATCTGATACATGGTAAGTGTATATATTCAGTGACTGAATGTATGTGAAACTATGATGTATATTAAATGTAATTGACAGATATAGTATTCTTTTGTAAACTATTATTATTTGTAATTATATTTTATCCGCTACGAATGTGAGATGTTGGTGTTTCTGTTTTTCTTCTTCTTCTATCTCTTCTTCTTTTTCATAACTATCTGGAATTTTCGGCTTCGAAAATTTCGGGTCGTTACATTTGGTATCAGAGCTGGAAGGTTAAGCGAGAACCTTGGCTCTGGTGGGGATTACTCATTAAATAGAGTTCGTAGAACTCTAGAATGAGTTTTGTGTGTGTGTGTGTGTGTGTGTGTGTGTGTGTGTATGAGCGCGTACTTGTTATTTTCTTATATCAAGGTTTTAAATGGTTTTATATAAAAGTATATTTTGATATATAAAGCAATATTTCCTTCTAAATAAATATGTAGGAGATTGGTTGTTAAATTATTGGAATTAAGTTAAGAAGTAATATAAAATACGACCAAATTGAAACTTATAACCAAAATTGAAGAACAAACTTATATAACAAATTGGAATTTGAAATATAGATTGTAAATGAAATTTATAAGTTGAAATAAACTTCATAAATAAAAAAGATTATAATTTGAAATAGAATTCCAGAGAATATTTGGAAATAAAGTAAGATGAAATTCTAAAGTAATGTTTAAATATGAATTGGATGGATTGGGAATTTGGAATATTTGGGAAAATTTAAAATTCCTTTGGTTTTGAAAGTGGTTTCCAAAGGTTTTGGAGAAATAATAGTATTATATTATTTCAAAAATATTTTTGGTGTTGAATTTGAAACCTGGGAGATTTGAAATTAAAAATATTTGGGAATGTTTTTAAAGAGATAAAAGCATTTAACTCTTTCGGTCACTGGAAAATAACGTCGGTGATGACTGCAGCATCATCGATGTTCATTTTCGAGTCTCTAGAAGAGAAATTGCTACCAAATTGATTTAAATTTGAATTGTTTGTGAACTGGGTTTGGTTTTGAAATTTCAACGGGATAATTGAATTTGCCAAAGAATTTTGGATATAGTTGAATTCTAAGGTGATATTTAAGTTTTGGAAAATTGTTTAAACTCTGGAATCTTGATTTAAAATGTTTATGGAATAATAAAATATATTGGTTAAATAAAATGTATAACTCCAAGTTAAAAGCAAAATGTGAATGTAATTGATTATAAATAAAAGTTGTAAAATTGAAATTATAATTAAAGTTGTACAAGTTTAAAGATCAAATGGAATTTGATTTGAAGCCGGAAGGAAATTGAAAATCAATTCAACTTGATTTGGGAATAAATCAAGTCCAATGGAAGTTGGAGTTATTTAAATTGGAATTGGGTCAATTTAAATGGGGTCGGAAATTTAAATTGAATTGTTGGAAAAGTGAACAGTTTTGACTCTAGACTATTTTCAAAATAAACTGTTTTACTATAAACTTATTTTACCAAGCTATTAAATATATACAACCTTTCTTTCTTAAGGCCAAACTATTTTATACTTGTTTTACAATTATTTTTGAAGCTATTTAATTATTTTTCAACTGTTTTATAAACTAATTACTATTTTTCAACTATTTTACAGCTATATTTCAAACTCATAATTATTTTTCAACTACTTTCTATTTTAAAATTTTCAAGCTATTTCCTAAAAATAAACTAGTCGGAGTTCAAACTGTTATTGATTAAACTCCCAACTGAGATACGAATTGAAGTGATAATTCAATGGAACTGAAGCAATTATAAATGAGTGAATGAGAATTAAAGGAAATGTGAATAGAAAGAGAAATTGATTTGGATAATAATCAGTGAAAATAAATACGTAGGATGTACGTATATTATTCTATTCGCATAGTGGTTTGATCCAGATTCGAACACAGAATTCCAAGATAGTTATATCGATCCGAGTGGGATTTTTCACTCGATTTTTGACGGCGAACCTGGATATGGATTGTTGATATGTTCTGGATATTCACTATCATAGTTATGACTATGTAAGGAGAATGACGGTTTCTGATCAAGAAACCAGAATCGGTGTCCGCACTAGGAAGTCGGGTGGACGACACTAGTTCGGAAGTGAAATTGTGCGATCAGATTGGTATAGCGTACGGATGATAGGTGTACATCGTACGGATTTGAATGAATTTGATATTGGAAAGAGTAATCAAATTTGAATATTTGATTTTGAATAAACAATGTTATATATCTTTGTTATATAAGATGAATCTTCCCTTGTTGAATTTATTGCTGGAAGAAAAAGGATTTTGGAAGTGTTTGAAGTATAAAAGGAGTTTTATACAAGTTTGAAAAGATTCAAAGTTTTAAAAATTATATATATTTTTGAATATATATAAAGGATCTTATGAGGATTTTGGAAAAGGTTTCGGGAACCTTTGGATTTTGAAAGGCTTTTGATTTTTGGGTAAAATCAAATATTGAAATTTGAAAAGCCTAGTTTGAGAATTATCAATTTTGGGATAATCGATTTTGTGTAAAGGAGCTTTGTATGAGATCATACTAGGTGTATAATTTGAAAGATACTATATGTGTATAGTATAAAGTGTTTTGATGATGGCTCTGGGGAAAAAGGCGCTCCCTTGAAATGAACTTCTCAGGAGTGCCACCGGGTGGTGTTGCCTTGAACCCCAAGGGGGGTTCTAAAGTTGATCCTGTGAGGAGTCCGGACAAAACTAGTTTCTGGGGATTTTGAGCAGAGTATACCATAGCGAAAGTCGTGTGTGCCGCTGAGAGCCAACAGTCTGCGTTTGATTTTATATCGGTAGACTGCGACCTATGGTATAACATAGCGAAAGTTGTGTGTGCCGCTGAGAGCCAACAGTCTGCGTTTGATTTTATATTGGTAAACTGCGACCTATGTAGGAGTGGAGAAGTTTCATTTCGTCAGCGAAAATCAGAGGCCACGGAGAGCCTGCAGTTACATGGACTTTTGCTGTGACGGCAACGTAACCCTGGATGTAACTGTGATCTGTTGTGTGGGATCCATGGCGTAATCGAGAGGCCGCGGAGAGCCTGCAGTTACATGGACTGTTGTTGTGACTGCAACGTAACCCTGGTATGTAACTGTGACCATGGATGGGGGTGATGATTTTCATAGCATTGTCACCAAAGATATCTCCTCTATTTCAAAAACTGTTTTCGAAATTCTCAGTAAAAAATTATTTTCCAAGTATTTTCACTGGATGTTGAAAATGAGTCTGCTAAGTACTTATAGATTTTCAGTTCTACGCCTGATCAACGTATGACTGAATTTCTGTAAGAACAAGGATGGACTGGTTGAGACATCGAGTTATAAGAAAATTTTATAAAAAGCTATTTTAATTGTATTATCTGAATTTAAAGGCATTTATAAATTGTAAAATAAAGGGGAAATCCAAACTGGAATTATAAAATAAAATTGGACTCGGGAAAATTTAAATGATGCTATTCTTTGTAATAAAATCGAATCTTGATGTAAAATTGGAAGTAAGCTAATTGGCTAAATAATTGTTTGATCGAGTATGTTAATAAAATTTAACTTGGGTAAATAAAATGGATTGTAAGTTGATAATGAGTTTTGGAAATGAATTCGAATTATAAATAGAATTCGACTTGGATTTGATAATGAATTAAATAAGGAGAGATGGTGTAAAAAAATAAAATTGAGTTGGCTTGAAAGGGTGATGGTTTGACTTGCAAATAAAGTCCAAGTGTGATATAAATAATACATAACGAAATTTGCAAGTAAATTAGATATAATGGAAGTGTTGTCGAATGAAATGAAAGTGAATTAAAAATATAAATGAGTTAAGTATGTGTTTGGATATTATTTTGATAAATTGAGAAGGTGAATTAAAATTAAAATTTAAGTGGATGGGCTAACTGAATTTAATGGAATTTGATTAAATGAGAATCAAATAGAAGTAAACTTAAGTTTGATGTTGGAATAAATGGAAGTAAATCAACTTAAGTTTAAAATTTATGGAAGCTTGGCTTCGAATAAGGGTGAAAGCCCATTAATAAAAGCTTGGATTGAATTGATTTGGGGATGGCTAGAAGTATACAAGAATGGAATGTGTCGAGCTAAATGTATGGTTGGTGAATAAATTAAAATGGATTGGAATTAAATAAAATTGAGGTGGAATTAATTTAAATTGGTTATAAAACTTTAGTAGTTATTTATTCACATGGATATCATTAATTTGCGTAAAAATGAGAGTCGTTTGTCGTAAACGAGATTTAATTAAATTCTATGAATTAATGGAAGCAAATATAATTGATTTTTGAATCAATTGATACGAATATGAGTTTTTGGAATTATAAATGAATTGAAGGCAAGTAAGTGAGTTGTACATTACTTAAATTGAATGCAAGGATAAGAAAAGCGAGTGAAAGCAAATAAATTGATTTTAAGAGCAATTGAAGCGAATATGAGATTGTTTCGCTTAATAATGAGTTGCATATAAGAAATTGTGTTGTAAACCATTAAAATTGAATGGAATGGCTTATGAATTGGTTGGAAGTAATTGGAATTAGCTTTAAATTATATAAATCGCTTATGGTAAGCGTTTGGTGTTTGTTGCTTTCGTAATGCTTGTTGTTTATGTAATTCTTGTGTTTAGCTATTGAAAGTAAGTGTTAGGTTAGTAAAATTTCTATATATGGCACTTACATATTGAAATTGAGTAAGTACAGGTACAGGGAAGCCGTTTGGCTAGATTTGGGGTACGTAATTGCAAAATAAATTAGTTGCTTGCTTAAAATGCTAAATAAGGTACGCCTACGCAATAAAAATAGGAAATATGAACTGTTTTTGCTTTTTCCGACCGTGTGGGTCGATGTATACATATTTATATCCATTATCAAATTGCAAAAGCTCCTCTGTACAAAGGAGACTCTGCCAAAATTTTCTGAAAATTTTGGGAGTTAGAAAATTTTCAAGCGACAAAACGATTACAATTGGGAACTAAAGTAAACTAGTAAATGAAACTAATATGAATCAGTTATAAATGAAAGATAGAATTTAATATTCGAAAGTGAAGACAAATTGAATTCACATGGGAATGGGAAAAACTAAGTTGAATAAAGGTAAATGTGAAAGCTTCTGTAAAGAAATGTATACAATGATTTGAAAGGTTACGATTGGATATTGTTGTTAAGTGGGATATGCAAGTATTAAAGGAAAAATCAATTGGATTTGATTCCAAAAGATAAATTTGAATTGCCCGACTAAAAGGTATGTATTTAAAATTCTGAATGAAATTGGATTGGGTTTTTGATGTAGCTACTTGGCTTTTGTTTTCTTTTTAGAATTTGGGAGCCCGTAGAGGCCTTTTGTAGTTGTACCGAGCTAGTCGCGCAAAGGAGATGCTGCCAAAATTTCTCGAAAATTTAGGGAGTTAGCAAAATTTTGAGAAAATTTTGATAATTTAAAATTTTGATTTTAAATTGAAATTTAAAGAATTGAGCAAAAGCGTATTGCGTGAAAACTATAGAAGGTTTTAGGAAGTTGGTAGAGTGTTGAATTGTGAGTTTTGGGAAAGGATAAACGGGTTTAGTACCATTCTTCCTAACTAGTAATTTCGGGGACGAAATTCTTTTAAGGGGGAGGAATGTGACGACCCGGAATTTCTATCAATTTAAATTGGAATATTTAATTGATTTTCGATATTTAAAAAAATAGCCTTCGGAAGCACAGTCTCGGAATTCGACAAAATCAGTTTCATTGGATCCGTAATAGTTAGTTATTATTGTTTGCGTCAAAATTGACCACAATCACCCAATAGTCGTGAAAGCACTCGTTCGCAGTCACAAATCACAAATAACAAATTTGTAGATAACAGAAATGATGAACATTCAACAGAAACAGCAGAAAACAAGTAAACGACACAGGATTTATAGTGGTTCGGCGATCTTGCCTACATCCACTTTGAAGTTTTCTATATTTATTGATTATTCTCTTGATGATTACAGTTGGTTACAGCAAGTTACAATGGATTATAGCTCTGAAACTTGAATGCAACAGCGATGATAAGGTGTAGAATTGAATCCGGTAGAGTCTTGGCGCTTCAGAATTCCCCCTCCCTTTCCTGAATGACCTGGGGCTCTATTTATAGGCGTAGGAGGCTGATATTTCGCCTAAAAATCCGGGAAGACCACTTCTGGCACGTGAGAGGGCCCATACGGCCGAATTCTGGAGATCCGGGCCCAAATTGGGATCGATTCAACCCTGGTTCGAATCGATCAAGATAGTGTCCAATCGTGATGAAACTTGGCGTGGACATTCTTCTATGTATACGCAAGCTTCTGTGAAAATTTCATAGCATTTGGACTTGTAGATCTCAAGTTATGATCGATTCAAGATGGTGTTTCCGATCAACAAGCTTTGTTCGAATTGATTCTTAGGGTCGAATCGATTGGGTCGAATCGATAGGGTCGAATCCATAGGGTCGAATCGACAGGGTCGAATCCATAGGGTTGAATCCATAGGGTTGAATCGATAGGGTCGAATCCATAGGGTCGAACCGATAGGGTCGAATCCATAGGGTCAAATCCATAGGGTCAAATCGACAGGGTCGAATCCATAGGGTTGAATCCATAGGGTTGAATCCATAGGGTTGAATCGATAAGGTCGAATCCATAGGGTCGAATCGATAAGGTCGAATCCATAGGGTTGAATCCATAGGGTGGAATTGATAGGGTCGAATTCATAGGGTCGAATCCATCATAACTTGAGCATACGAACTCGGATTGACTTGAAATTTGAAACGTTAGCTCTCGTGGCTTTGCTAGTCATGTCCCATCAATTGTAGCCTGATCCGGGCTCGGACAAAATTCATCGACATCCATAGTGAAGTAGAATGCAACCAATCTCTGAGGCGAATTGTCTCTCGTTTTCGACCAATCCTTTGGTATCACGGCTTTGCCAAAAAGAAGGATAACATTTTTCCCCCGAAACATGCCTTGCGGTAGGAATGCGTGTTTTGTAATGCCATGAGCTGGACGTTCATATCCTGTTGATGTCCTGCAAAAGAATTTATAGTTTTATGCGACCTCAAATAACGACCGTTCGGGATCGAGATATTTGAGATGAAGTGTGACCGTTCATGGTCAAGCGCCTGACTTCAAATGACGATCGTTCGGGATCGAGCCATTTGAGGTGAAGTGCGACCGTGCGCGTCAAGTGGCGGACCTCAAATGACGACCGTTCGCGATCGAGCCGTTTGAGGTGAGATGAGTTATGCCGTTCGGGGGGAGTCATGCCTGTTCGAGGCGAGTTGTGACCGTTCGCGATCGTGTGCCGTTCGAGGCGATTTTGTGACCGTTCGAGGTCGGGTGCCGTTCGTGGCGAGTTGTGACTATTCGAAGTCGAGTGTCGTTCGAGGCGATTTTGTGACCGTTCGAGGTCGGGTGCCGTTCGTGGCGAGTTGTGACTGTTCGAAGTCGGGTGCCGTTCGAGGCGAGTTGTGACCGTTCGCGATCGTGTGCCATTCGAGGCGAGTTGTGACCGTTCGCGATCGTGTGCCGTTCGAGGGGAGAAAGTGTGCCCGGGAGGGCTTGGTATTGTTGATACCAGGTTCACGTTCGAGTGGGTCCCTGGATTATTTGTCATGGCGGTTCATCGCTGTAACATCCCGTATTTTTAAGCAATTGAATTTGAATATTTAATTCGTTCTAAATGTTTAATGTGGATCCTTAATTGATTTTGAAATGAATGACTTCGGATTCAATCAATGAAAATAAGCTATAATTTTTAATTGTAGTAATTCTGGTTGAATTTGAATAACGAGAGAAGAATATTTAAATATTCAGAATTTAGATAAAGGTAAATCTGGATGTAAATAGTTATACAAATGGTTTTCAAATTTATTTTTAAGTCTATTTGAATATAAATAAGGTGGTTGGATTTTTAGACGACCTTAAAAGTCAATAAGTAATTATTTGGAATTTTATATTAATTTAAAAATGAATTTAATATTATTAAAACGCAATTTAAGCAGATTTTGGTCCGGATTGAGCCAGAATGATTTTTATGGTGTTTATAAATTTTATATGATTTATTGTTAAGTTAATAAAATTTTAAAAGCGAAATTTTAAGCATTTTCGTCAATTTTGAAAATCGCCGATTAAATAGACGAGTTAAAATAGCTTTCCAGGGCACAGTCTCGAAATTCGACGAAACTGGTTTCATTGGATCCGTAATAGTTAGTTATTATCGGATTTCAATTTTCGTAGCAATCGGAGTTGTCGTTTGACCCCGGCGGCTCGAAACGCATCGAAATCGTTTTAATCGATTTAATTTTAAATTGATCGTTTAATCCCGTAACTCGCACATACGACCGAATTAGCCTACGAAACCTATTCCATTGTGTTCGGAATGCGGAAAAACCCTAGGAACGCCTGTTGGTACGTGAGAATTGGGGTTCGTTTGCATAGGGCATTAAAATGTGAAGAACGAGATTAAAATAATATTAAATAAATATAAATATATTAACATTATCGTTCAAAACCCTAGCTAAAAACGAGGCCGCCGTTCTTTATTTATCTATTGCCGAAAACAACCACCATTCTCCTTCAACTTCTGACAAATCTATCAACCTTTTTCAAAAACTTTCAACTGGAAAAGCGGAGAGGGCAGTTGGATCTACTAATCCAACGGTCAAGATCGCGTTTGGCTTGTTGGATTGATGGTTTTTCGCCCTAGAAGTACTGCCGTTTCGTTCGAAATAGAGGGAGGAGAGAGGCACCGAGTTTCACCACCTTGCGGCTGGAGATGGAGGAGGGGAGGGCGCGTGTGGCGGCGGCGCCTGATCGCGCTCGAGTCGACCATAGTGGGAGCAGTTCGAAATCCTAATTTGGATGTTGGGTTCGGTGATACTCTGTTAGTCGCGTGCGTGAAGTTGAGGGGGAAGAAAGAAGAGCGGCCGCGTATTCCTGGGTAAATTAAAAAAAAAAAGAGAGAGAGAGTGAGAATTTATTTTAAAGTTAAATTCAAAACTTCAAAATTTAATATCTTGCTCGTATGTTATCGAAATTTGACGAAACAGGAAGCGTTGGAATCGCAGAGACGAGTGCTACGAGATGGTGCAGATCCGGAGTCATTCCGGGAAAGTAGAAAATTTGGGTTAAATCGAACATCGTTCGGTTTAATTTGAATTTCGAACGCTCGCCGAGACTCAAGGTGAGTTATTCTCACTCACATTTGAATATCGGCTGATTTAAATAATAAATATTTAAATATCTGTGTGATTGGTTGCATATTTTTGTTCTTATTTAGTCTGGATCGATATATATATATATATATATATATGCGTTGTGCTAATATTTGTGGATGCAGGAAAAACATGTTGGAGGGATCCAACTGGATTCCTCACATTATAATAATTATCTTTATAATTGATGTTGTGATTTGTTTCATATTGTGATTGATAAATCTGAGTTTAAATTGTACTGTAATATTGTTGAAATAAATATAAATCCTGAATTTTTATTGTAAACGGGATTAATTGGGATTTAAGAAAATAAAAGAAATTGTTATATAAAGAATTTGAAGAAATAAAATTTGGGTTTTAAGAAATAAAGAATATGGTTGGATAAACTATAAATTCAGAATTTAATTATAAATGAATAAATTGAATTTTAGAGAAATAAAAGATATTGTTAAATAAGGAATTTAAAGGAATTAAAATTTGAAATCCATTTGGAATGAAAATCAAAGTTGGTAAATCTGGAATGATAAACAAAGAGAAAAGTTATTAGTTGATAAATGGGAAAATAAGATTATGTTATTAAAATATAAGCCTGAATTGAAATAATTGACAGAAATTGTGAGAAGGATTTCTGTGATGTTTAAGTGGAAATGAGTTCCCTAGGAAAACCAAGTTCGAGTTTAAACTGATTTTATAAAAAGGAAGCTTTAAAAATTCAAGCTTGTTTAAAAGAGTGTTTGAAAATATTTATTTTCAAAAGTAACTATTAAATTAGCAATAGTTAATTTTATAAATATCTTAATAATTATTTTTACAAATGGATTTGTTCAAAAGACTAGTTTTGAACTAAGTTATTGAAATTAGAATTAGCCTTTTAAAAACTCTACTTATAAGTTTAGTTAAACTAAAACCCTTATTTGAAATCAAGAGTTATATCCTAATAAATGGTTTAACATTAAATATTTTGAAACTATATTTTTAGTATATAATTAGTAGTAACGTTACATATTTTAAAGTGTATTTCAGAATAAAGTATTTTACTGTTTTAAATCTAAATGTTTTGAACTTGGTTATTTCCTATGGGAATATAGGGTAAAGGATTTACCTTGTAAAGAAAGAACTTTGGGAATTGTTTTCAAATGGGTTTTGGAAATTTGAAAATATATCTTTTAAAGATATTTGAGGCAAATAAATAATGTGGAATATTATTTATTGTGTGATGTATGCTTATGGATGTTTATGAATATAAATTGATAGTTAAACCACCGACTATCAATATTGGACAATGCGTTGATCGTTTCGAAGAGACCGGGATCGAGATTTATTTCTCGAAAACCACTTCGATCCGATTTGTACGTCTCGTGTGAAAAACGTGTTCGGAGTCGAAGATAGAGCAGTGAAGTACAAGGGCTAGTCGCTACTAATCCTGGGGATATTTCCAAAATGGATGTAGTAGGAGTAGTGCCTTCGGTTCCGTTCGAACCCGGGACGGACTTGTATGGATGAATGCTTGCGAAACATCGTCAGGTGGACGGTGGGCATTCTAAGTGAAAACGTTCTAAAGGTAATGCTTAGCCTCAAGCCTCATCAACCGGGAATGACTGAAAAACAGGGGATATGCAGCAAGGTTAGGTGGGTCATGCCCAAGCAGGACAAGATATTTCCCCTGTCTAGATGTTCCTTATATATTTCGGCTTAGTGGGTGGTTGGTCGCGCCAACCACGGGGTTTATTTTGTTCGAGACTGTTCAGTAAGGAATGGTTTCGGCCTTGTGTTGTAGGGTATGAAGGGAGTAATCCTCGGTACGGTGATCTAGACCCCGTACTGTGACAGGTGGTACCCTAGTGCCTAGTCATTATTGGAAATCCATTTTTCCTACGAGCCTTGTACGAGTTTTGTTTGTATTACCCACTTTTGTGGCTAGTAGCTGGAATTTAATAGATGTAACAATTTCGGCTATTTTATAAGTATTTGTAAATAGACCCTATTATAATATCAGAGGATTTCTATAAAAAAATGTTTTAGCTATTGTAAGGTAAAAACCCGACATGTTTATTTGTGGCGTGGTCTTACGAGATGCTTTTGTTTTCAAAGGATTTTTTGAAACTTTAATAATCAATTTGGATGAATTATTATCAGCTGGTATTCCAGACTGACTCGGGTGTTATTTCATTATAATGCTCGGGTCAGACCGAGTATTACATGTTCAGGATAGGTTGCTATGGAGCAGGAGAGGAGCTGGAATCCGAGACGTATATATGTACCTATATATATATATATATATATATATATATATATATATTTCCGCTGCTGTGATTATATGGTATGCCTGATTTGCGATTGTTGATGTATGAGATACTCTGATGATATGATGTATAAATCAGTGATAATTTTCATTTTGTGTAAAGTTCTATATTTACTATTATATTTTATTCCGCTGCGACTGTGAGATTCTGATATTGTTTTAGTTTCTTCCTCTTCTATCTCTTCTTCTTTAACCCTAATGGTTTGTATTTCTGTGCCACTTGAGTTAATAGAGGTAGAATAGTGTTAATTCAAGGGGTACGGATTTGCGGGTTGTTACACTTGGTATCAGAGCTTAGGTTGGCGACAACCTAGGCTTTGGTGGGGAAATTACTCATTAAATAGAGTCGACGGTACTCTATAATGAGTTGAGAGTAATAGTAGCTAAGAGAGCGTACTTGTTAGTGGATATAAAATTGTTTTTATACTGTGTTGACTTATCGGTTGAGTGTTTATGAATTCTGGCCGGTGCGGGAACTACAACCGTATCGATAGGGGTTTCTAAACTCTTAAACAAGATAAACTGACATAGTATTGTTTTTAAAAGTGGGTAAATGAAATAATTTTACCCAAAATTATATTTTGATATAAAAAGAATAATTTTCTGATATTATTATATATATTTGATTGTTTAGAAGTGGATATCTATAATTAAATAGGAATCTAAAATCTAATCTAAACTTTGAAATGGTTATAACCAAATAAATTCTATAAACATGGATTATGCAAAAGAAGAATAACTAAATTTGAATTAAACCAGAATTTAATCCCGGAAGTTTTGGAAAGAATTTTAAATGATGGAAATAAGGATTTGGAAATGAAAAATCCTGGGAAAGTTTGAAATGTTAGCTAAAGTGTTTGAAGGTAATGATGGAATATTGTTTTGGGAAATATTTCTGAATGGCAACTGTTTTGAAATAAATTTGGAAAAGTAAGAAGCATTGAACTCACTTCAGTCGCTGGAAAATAATCCTGATGATGCTGGCCACATCATTAGAATTCATTTTTGAGCTTCTAAGGTGGTGGATTGCTTCCCTAATATTTGGTTATGGTATTGTTTGGACTAGTTGGGTATAACAGGTGTTTTGGACATTTCAAAAAATGGGGAAATTTTTTTTGGTATAAACAAATTGTTTTGGGAAAAATCTGAAGATTTGATTGATATATCAAATAGGTATATATTTGATGTATTTCAAAATGGTTTGAAATAAAAACCGGGTAAAAAGAATTCTGGGAAAATTCTAATTAAATAATGTGTAAAGTTGAAATGAATTAACTATTGAACTTATTAAGTGGAGTAGATATTAATAAGAAGGAAGAAATGAAAATTTTAATCTTGGAATTAAAAATTTAATTTGAATAATTGGAAGTGAATAAAATATATTGAAGTAAGTAGGAAATTTGAATTTAACATGGATAAGTTAAAACAAAAAATTGGGACTTAGAATTAAATGGATTTGGGGTTAAGTGAAAAATTAAGTTGGTCTGAAATTGTGGGTCATTATGAAATGGATTGTACCCATAAGTTATTAAGTTGTATACTTATAAATTGAGATTGAGGATTTAAAATTGTATAAGGAATTAAATTGAAAGAGGATTTGTATCCTTAAAACTTTAGTGATGCATATATATAGAAAATTAAAATTGTGATTATAAGATGTAGACATACTGAAATGAGCAATATGAGCTTTGAAATAAATAAGTTGGTGAACTTATAAAATAGAAATGAAATTATAATCACAATTGGGGAATAGTTGAATGGTATGGTGGATTCAAACTTAATCTCTGATGAAATGTAAATTGAAATAAGGTAATGTGAGATATAAAGGAAATGAATGAACTTAAATTAGTAAACAAGTTTTGAGCTTGTATATAGAGAATTAAAATTTGGATTTGATTGGATTTAACTTTGACTAAATGGACTTGAGTCGAATTTAGATTAATTAAAAACAAGATTCAATTGTGTTGTGAATAAAGTGAATGGGATTAAATTCTTATTTAAAATGGTAAAGGAAAATGAAATGAATTCAAGATGGCTAAATGAATTTAGTTAAAATTTGAATCTAAATTTGGAAAGAATTGAATTGGAAGAAATCTAATTGTGCTGAAAGGATATTGTATGAATAAAAATTTTTGACTCAACTAAATTCAAAGGGATTATTTGAGAAAGAATTTAGTATAAGTTGAATTAAATAAAGAGAAGCTTGAAGACGAATTTAGTATAAGCTAAATTAAATGAAAATAATACTGGAATGGATACAATTTTGGAAGCTTGTTAATAAATTGAAAGGTAAAATGAAACCCAGTTCTTGTTTTGAACATTAGAAAATGGTCGTATTGTAAATAAGTTCAGTATGAATTGGGAAAGTGAATTAACACCTAATATGGATTAGGTTAGTGACTAAATTGAATTATAATTAATTGGGATTTATATTGTAATGGATAGAATTTGATAGTTAGTCAAAATTTGAAGGTAAATAAGAATCCTGATTTGGATTGGGATTTAATTGTGGTAACAAATATTAAAGTGTGAATGAAAATGGAATTGAATTATAATAATGATGGTTTGAATTGTAAGTAGGTTCCAAGGAGTGAAATAATTTAAATGGTCTCTTTGTTAATAAAATAAAGTTGTAAATGGATTGAATAAATAACAAGGAGCATTCAAATTTGTAAATGGATTTGAATTGATTTGGATGAAAATTGATTTATAAGAAGATAATGAAAATATTGCGAAAGAACTTAAGCAAGTTGAATAATAGGTGTGATTAAGCTTTATAATTTTGTCTTGGATAAATTTTGGTTGGGAAATAAAGTTGAATGGTAAGTGAAATGGTTGTAAATTAAATATTGTGATATCATATGAATATAAGAGTTGTAAATAAATCCAGGATGGAATGATAAAAGTGAACTTAAGTTGAATAATGGATTTGAAATATGAAAATCAAGACTTGGTTTAAAAAATATATATATATATAATAATAATAATAATATAAACATAAACTTAAAATGATTAATAAATTTGAAAAGTGAAAATAAGAATTGATGTAATAATTGAAATGGAATAAGCATGCTTGGATTATGAAACATGCAGAATTGAATAAAATTAATATCAATCTAGACTGGAATTAATTTTAAATGGGTGTAAGCTGAAGTGGTGATTAGTTTTGGCTTGAATGATATGAAAATTACATGTATTTGGAATTGTGTTGTTTAACAAGCAATTGAAATTGATTTTTGAATAAATTGAACTGAATTGGAATCTAATTCAAAGAGTTTGTAAATGAATACAAGTGAGTTAGTTTCAAGAAGCATATGGAATTGATTTTGAATCAATTGGAATGAATTAGCATTTTAATAAGCAATGTTTGCATATGAATGGGAATGAATCATAAAAGAAATGCAAATGTTTCAAGTTTAAAATAAAATTTGATTGTAAATCAAATTGGGAATATAAGTTAAAATAAGGAAATATAAGTAAGGCATATATTAATCATATTGAAATAGAAATGAATTGGTTGTAATTAATATAAATGGTATATAGTGAACTTGAATGTAAATCATTCAAGTGAAGTAAAATGAAGTTAGTTTGGATGAAAATAGAACGGGCTAAAATCTTAATAAATGGTTTGGAACCTATTTAGTGTGTTTGTTTGTAAAGGCAGGTTAATTAAAAAGAGAAGTAAATGGATCAAAGGCACATATTCATAATATCGAAGTGAATATGGTTTGGTGGTAGTAATTATAAATTGAGAATGGTAAACCTGTATGAAAATCATTGGTGTGAAATAAAATGGAATTTGGTATTAGGAAAGGGATTTGTGCATGTTATAAAATATAGTTTACTTATGCAATCATGCAAATTGTTGATTGGATTATGAAATGGACATGTTTGGCTTGCATTTATATTGGAAATGTTGTAATATGTTCATATCTTTGAAATCTGGTATGTTTGTTGAGTAAGTACAGGTATAAAAGGCGTTCGAGAGAGTTGGAGCGCGTATATGCGGTATATTAGCTACTTACTATTAAAATTTGCTAAAAAAGTACGCCTACGCAAATAAAATTGGGAAAATGATATATATATTGTGATATATTTTGGTTTTCGACCGTGTGGGTCGATGTATATATATTTATCTGTATCGCGATATCGCGAAAGCTCCTCCGTACAGGGGAGACTCTGCCAAAATTTTCCTAAAATTTTGGGAGTTAGAAATTTTTTTTTTGGGATTTTGGGAAAGGTTAAGTAACTTGAGAAGTTATTTTGACATAACGTTGAAACAAAAGCTTTAGAATATAAATAAAGCAAGTGAGTTTGGATTTGAGCTAAAGAGTTGTGGAAAGTGTATAAAAGTTGTAACTAAAGAAGTTTGGGTTAAGTTACGAATGTAGGAGCATTCTTCTACCTTAGCAAATTTTGGGGACGAAATTTTTATAAGGGGGGAGGAGTGTAACATCCCGTATTTTTAAGCAATTGAATTTGAATATTTAATTCGTTCTAAATGTTTAATGTGGATCCTTAATTGATTTTGAATGAATGACTTCGGATTCAATCAATGAAAATAAGCTATAATTTTTAATTGTAGTAATTCTGGTTGAATTTGAATAACGAGAGAAGAATATTTAAATATTCAGAATTTAGATAAAGGTAAATCTGGATGTAAATAGTTATACAAATGGTTTTCAAATTTAGTTTTAAGTCTATTTGAATATAAATAAGGTGGTTGGATTTTTAGACGACCTTAAAAGTCAATAAGTAATTATTTGGAATTTTATATTAATTTAAAAATGAATTTAATATTATTAAAATGCAATTTAATCAGATTTTGGTCCGGATTGAGCCAGAATGATTTTTATGGTGTTTATAAATTTTATATGATTTACTGTTAAGTTAATAAAATTTTAAAAGCGAAATTTTAAGCGTTTTCGTCAATTTTGAAAATCGCCGATTAAATAGACGAGTTAAAATAGCTTTCCGGGGCACAGTCTCGAAATTCGACGAAACTGGTTTCATTGGATCCGTAATAGTTAGTTATTATCGGATTTCAATTTTCGTAGCAATCGGAGTTGTCGTTTGACCCCGGCAGCTCGAAACGCATCGAAATCGTTTTAATCGATTTAATTTTAAATTGATCATTTAATTCCGTAACTCGCACATACAACCGAATTAGCCTACGAAACCTATTCCATTGTGTCCGGAATGCGGAAAAACCCTAGGAACGCCTGTTGGTACGTGAGAATTGGGGTTCGTTTGCATAGGGCATTAAAATGTGAAGAACGAGATTAAAATAATATTAAATATATATATATATATATATATATATATATATATATATATATTAACATTATCGTTCAAAACCCTAGCTAAAAACGAGGCCGCCGTTCTTTATTTATCTATGGCCGAAAACAACCACCATTCTCCTTCAACTTCTGACAAATCTATCAACCTTTTTCAAAAACTTTCAACTGGAAAAGCGGAGAGGGCAGTTGGATCTACTAATCCAACGGTCAAGATCGTGTTTGGCTTGTTGGATTGATGGTTTTTCGCCCTAGAAGTACTGCCGTTTCGTTCGAAATAGAGGGAGGAGAGAGGCACCGAGTTTCACCACCTTGCGGCCGAAGATGGAGGAGGGGAGGGCGCGTGTGGTGGCGGCGCCTGATCGCGCTCGAGTCGACCATAATGGGAGCAGTTCGAAACCCTAATTTGGATGTTGGGTTCGATGATACTCTGTTAGTCGCGTGCGTGAAGTTGAGGGGGAAGAAAGAAGAGCGGCCGCGTATTCCTGGGTAAATTAAAAAAAGAGAGAGAGAGAGAGTGAGAATTTATTTTAAAGTTAAATTCAAAACTTCAAAATTTAATATCTTGCTCGTATGTTATCGAAATTTGACGAAACAGGAAGCGTTGGAATCGCAGAGACGAGAGCTACGAGATGGTGCAGATCCGGAGTCATTCCGGGCAAATAGAAAATTTGGGTTAAATCGAACGTCGTTCAGTTTAATTTGAATTTCGAACGCTCGCCGAGACTCAAGGTGAGTTATTCTCATTCACATTTGAATATTGGCTGATTTAAATAATAAATATTTAAATATCTGTGTGATTGGTTGCATATTATTGTTCTTATTTAGTCTGGATCGATATCTATATATATATGCGTTGTGCTAATATTTGTGGATGCAGGGAAAACAGGTTGGAGGGATCCAACTGGATTCCTCACATTATAATAATTATCTTTATAATTGATGTTGTGATCTGTTTCATATTGTGATTGATAAATCTGAGTTTAAATTGTACTGTAATATTGTTGAAATAAATATAAATCCTGAATTTTTATTGTAAACGGGATTAATTGGGATTTAAGAAAATAAAAGAAATTGTTATATAAAGAATTTGAAGAAATAAAATTTGGGTTTTAAGAAATAAAGAATATGGTTGGATAAACTATAAATTCAGAATTTAATTATAAATGAATAAATTGAATTTTAGAGAAATAAAAGATATTGTTAAATAAGGAATTTAAAGGAATTAAAATTTGAAATCCATTTGGAATGAAAATCAAAGTTGGTAAATCTGGAATGATAAACAAAGAGAAAAGTTATTAGTTGATAAATGGGAAAATAAGATTATGTTATTAAAATATAAACCTGAATTGAAATAATTGACAGAAATTGTGAGAAGGATTTCTGTGATGTTTAAGTGGAAATGAGTTCCCTGGGAAAACCAAGTTCGAGTTCAAACAAATTTTATAAAAAGGAAGCTTTAAAAATTCAAGCTTGTTTAAAAGAGTGTTTGAAAATATTTATTTTCAAAAGTAACTATTAAATTAGCAATAGTTAATTTTATAAATATCTTAATAATTATTTTTACAAATGGATTTGTTTAAAAGACTAGTTTTGAACTAAGTTATTGAAATTAGAATTAGCCTTTTAAAAACTCTACTTATAAGTTTAGTTAAACTAAAACCCTTATTTGAAATCAAGAGTTATATCCTAATAAATGGTTTAACATTAAATATTTTGAAACTATATTTTTAGTATATAATTAGTAGTAACGTTACATATTTTAAAGTGTATTTCAGAATAAAGTATTTTACTGTTTTAAATCTAAATGTTTTGAACTTGGTTATTTCCTATGGGAATATAGGGTAAAGGATTTACCTTGTAAAGAAAGAACTTTGTGAATTATTTTCAAATGGGTTTTGGAAATTTGAAAATATATCTTTTAAAGATATTTGAGGCAAATAAATAATGTGGAATATTATTTATTGTGTGATGTATGCTTATGGATGTTTATGAATATAAATTGATAGTTAAACCACTGACTATCAATATTGGACAATGCGTTGATCGTTTCGAAGAGACAGGGATCGAGATTTATTTCTCGAAAACCACTTCGATCCGATTTGTACGTTTCGTGTGAAAAACGTGTTCGGAGTCGAAGATGGAGCAGTGAAGTACAAGGGCTAATCGCTACTAATCCTGAGGATATTTCCAAAATGGATGTAGTAGGAGTAGTGCCTTCGGTTCCGTTCGAACCCGGGACGGACTTGTATGGATGAATGCTTGCGAAACATCGTCAGGTGGACGATGGGCATTCTAAGTGAAAACGTTCTAAAGGTAACGCTTAGCCTCAAGCCTCATCAACCGGGAATGACTGAAAAACAGGGGATATGCAGCAAGGTTAGGTGGGTCATGCCCAAGCAGGACAAGATATTTCCCCTGTCTAGATGTTCCTTATATATTTCGGCTTAGTGGGTGGTTGGTCGCGCCAACCACGGGGTTTATTTTGTTCGAGACTGTTCAGTAAGGAATGATTCCGGCCTTGTGTTGTAGGGGATGAAGGGAGTAATCCTCGGTACGGTGATCTAGACCCCGTACTGTGATAGGTGGTACCCCAGTGCCTAGTCATTGTTGGAAATCCATTTTTCCTACGAGCCTTGTACGAGTTTTGTTTGTATTACCCACTTTTGTGGCTAGTAGCTGGAATTTAATAGATGTAACAATTTCGGCTATTTTATAAGTATTTGTAAATAGACCCTATTATAATATCAGAGGATTTCTATAAAAAATGTTTTAGCTATTGTAAGGTAAAAACCCGACATGTTTATTTGTGGCGTGGTCTTACGAGATGCTTTTGTTTTCAAAGGATTTTTTGAAACTTTAATAATCAATTTGGATGAATTATTATCAGCTGGTATTCCAGACTGACTTGGGTGTTATTTCATCATAATGCTCGGGTCAGACCGAGTATTATATGTTCCGGATAGGTTGCTATGGAGCAGGAGAGGAGCTGGAATCCGAGACGTATATATGTACCTCTATATATATATATATATGTATATATATATATATATATATTTCCGCTGCTGTGATTATATGGTATGCCTGATTTGTGATTGTTGATGTATGAGATACTCTGATGATATGATGTATAAATCAGTGATAATTTTCATTTTGTGTAAAGTTCTATATTTACTAATATATTTTATTCCGCTGCGACTGTGAGATTCTGATATAGTTTTAGTTTCTTCCTCTTCTATCTCTTCTTCTTTAACCCTAATGGTTCGTATTTCTGTGCCACTTGAGTTAATAGAGGTAGAATAGTGTTAATTCAAGGGGTACGGATTTGCGGGCTGTTACAATCGCCATCACAGAGCATGCCTAAGGACCGTTCGCGACCCCGTACATGTGTAAGTAGCTTAGCCATTTCAGAATTATCAGAATCAAATATCTATTCAACAGATGAGTTTTAAAATAGAAATGTCCAAACAAACCAAGTCTAAATGTCCAAATCAAAATGAAACAAAAGCAAAGCAAGGATGTCAAAGTGTAAATTCTCACAACGATTGGGTTAATAGCCATTCAGAGCATGCCTGTGGACCGTTTGCGATCTTGTACATGTGTAAATGATTAACCCACGTTAGTGAGAGGTTTACTGCTTGTTCATCGTTATTTCAATTAATTGATGATCAAACGGTGTCCCGGTCCAGGGCCACCCCTGGCTGATGTAGACGGTGGTCGCTCCGGCTCCACCGCTGAAGCTCGCCTCCTCACATACTGAAGGAACATACCGTTCCTGATATGCCCTTCCACCTCGTCCTTCATATGCCTACAATCATTAGTGTTATGACCATTTAATTCATGAAATACACAAAACTTATCTGATCTCCTTTCGTCAGAAGTCGGATCCCTTCGCATCGGTCTACGATACGGAACCTGCTCTTTGGTATCCTGATAAATTCGCTCCAGACTCTCATTCAGCTCGGCGTATGTGGTGAATCGCGGCTCCCTCCGCTGTCGCTTTGACCTGTCATTATAATCCTCATCCTTTCGTTTTCCTTTATCCTTGCCTGAGTCCTTTTCGAAAGGCTTTTTGTCTTTAAGCACATAAACTTCTATTCCCTCTCCTTCTTCTCTTTCTGCATTCGCATCCTCTAATCGTAAAAACTTTTCTGCCTCATTGTAGAATTCCTCTAGATCCACGAGTGGATCTTTAGTCAATGAATTTTTGAACTCTGTGCCGTCAGCTACTCCGGACACAGCTGCCATCACCACCATAGATGGATCTGCTCGATCCACCGAAGCTGCTACTGCATTGAATCACGCTAGATAACTCCTCAAGGTCTCTCCGGCTTTCTGCTTTAGGGTTGCCAAAGTCATCACATTCTTGGGTCTTGTAATGTGAACCCTGAATTGCCTCATAAATCTCTCAATTAAACCATTCCACGTTCCGATGGATCCATTCTCCAATTGTCTAAACCACAATGCTGCAATATCCGTCAAGTACAATGGAAAGCACCGAGCCATAACCTCCTCTGATGCCCCCAACACTTCCATATGTCTCATATACTTCGTTAGATGAACTGTGGGGTCTGTTCTCCCATCATACATGTCTAATGATGGTAACTTGAAATCCGGTGGGTTCCTAGCTCGTCTGATTGCTGGAGTAAAAGGACTCCTATTAACATTCTCCAAATCTTTGTTTACCAAACCGCCTCTCATAGCTCTTCTAACCGTCTCCGCCAATCTGTCGTTGTCATCGAGATGAAATCTTCGTTCATTACTTTCAACCTGCCCCCTGAGTCCACGAGGGAATTCTGGGATTTGCCCCCCTTGACTGAGCGTTCACTCCTCTGCCACTCCTAGCTTGGGTAGATGCATCTCTCTCTCTCTCAGGGATTGGATCAACATTCTCCATGTGCGCGTCCCCTAGTTCAGGTGCTACGCCGGATGGTCCTGCTCCGTTTTGAACTCCATTCGCTTCTCTATTCTGTGCTCCAAGTTGTCCTATCTGTTGGAACAAACTTTGGATCAGCTCCTCCTGTTTCTTCATCATTGTCTCCATCTCGTCCCTAGTGATGAAGATCGATGCTTGATTCGCTCCTGATGAAGCCTCTTGACTTCCTTGGTGTTCACTTCTCTCTGGCCTTTGTTTCTTACTTGTTCGTCTTGTCATGGTTCTTAGATCTAAATCTTTAAGCCTTCAAATTCAAGTTATCCTGAATCAGCAGCTCTCAATGAAAGCACCAAAATATTTGCGTTAAAATTGACCACAAACACCCAATAGTCGTGAAAGCACCCGTTCGCAGTCACAAATCACAAATAACAAATTTGTAGATAACAGAAATGATGAACATTCAACGAAAACAGCAAAAAACAAGTAAACGACACAGGATTTATAGTGGTTCGGCGATCTTGCCTACATCCACTTTGAAGTTTTCTATCTTTATTGATTATTCTCTTGATGATTACAGTTGGTTACAGCAAGTTACAATGGATTATAGCTCTGAAACTTGAATGCAACAGCGATGGTAATGTGTAGAATTGAATCCGGTAGAGTCTTGGCGCTTCAGAATTGCCCCCTCCCTTTCGTGAATGACCTGGGGCTCTATTTATAGGCGTAGGAGGCTGATATTTCGCCTAAAAATCCAGGGAGACCACTTCTGGCATGTGAGAGGGCCCATACGGCCGAATTCTGGAGATCCGGGCCCACATTGGGATCGATTCGACACTTGGTTCGAATCGATCAAGATAGTGTCCAATCGTGATGAAACTTGGCGTGGATATTCTTCCATGTATACGCAAGCGCCTATGAAAATTTTATAGTATTTGAACTTGTAGATCTCAAATTATGATCGATTCAAGATGGTGTTTCCGGTCAACAAGCTTTGTTCGAATCGATTCCTTAGGGTCGAATCGATTGGGTCGAATCGATAGGGTCGAATCCATAGGGTCAAATCGACAGGGTCGAATCCATAGGGTTGAATCGATAGGGTTGAATCGATAGGGTCGAATCCATAGGGTCGAATCGATAGGGTCGAATCCATAGGGTCGAATCCATAGGGTCGAATCGACAGGGTCGAATCCATATGGTTGAATCCATAGGGTTGAATCGATAGGGTTGAATTGATAGGGTCGAATCCATAGGGTCGAATCCATAGGGTCGAATCCATTGGGTTGAATCCATAGGGTGGAATCGATAGGGTTGAATCCATAGGGTCAAATCCATCATAACTTGAGCATACGAACTCGGATTGATTTGAAATTTGAAAGGTTGGCTCTCGTGGCTTTGCTAGTCATGTCCCATCAATTGTAGCCTGATCCGGGCTCGGACAAAATTCATCGATATCCATAATGAAGTAGAATGCAACCAATCTCTGAGGCGAATTGTCTCTCGTTTTCCACCAATCCTTTGGTATCACGGCTTTGCCAAAAAGCGGGATAACAATTATCGGATTTCAATTTTCGTAGCAATCGGAGTTGTCATTTGACTCCGACAGCTTAAAATGCTTAGAAATACTTTAATTGATTTAATTTAAAATTGATCGTTTACTTCAGTGACTCGCGCATACGATCAAATTAGCTTCCGAAGCACGTTCCATCGTGTTTGGAATACGGGTAAAGCTTTATAATCGCCTCGCGGCATTCCTTAAGAGTCGAAATTTTAAATAGCAATCGATGAGGCAATTTGGAAGTTTTATATTAGATAATAAAAAATTTAAATAAATTAGTAAAGATATTTTTAACAACGCGAGATATTTTTGAATATTTAATTCTATAATAATCAACGCGTGCACGAGAAGCTTCCCAAACCGATATTTCACCTCCATCTCCTCTCTAACCTTCGAACAGAAGCTAGAACTCAAAACAAAATAAAAATAAAAATAAGCGATCTCAGGAAATGGCTGCTAATAAGAAAATCACGCCTCCCTTTTCATCGAATTTACAATTTACTCGTCACAAATCGAAAAAAAAAGAAAGAAGATATGGCCGCTAGCCTCTCTCGTTCCTCTCCTCCACAATTTCAAAACCCACCTTCAATCGATCGCGCGTTCTTCTTCATTCGAATTCGCGGCAATCATAGAAGGTATGGCCGCATCCACTTGCAGTTTTGAGTCGATCGATTTGGATCGGGAGCAGTGGCTTAGGGCTTCGACTAGGTGAACGGCGAGCCACATTCGCTTGTTCGAAATCGTAAAGGAGGATAGCGATGAATCGCGATGGAGAGCTCGAGCATGAAGCGGCTGGACGCGCGCGTGAGGGTAGGAGTAAGGCTCGTTGGTGGAAGTTGTCAAGTCATAGTAGTTCGCGTGTGAGGATGGAGAAGAGGCACGACATCGAGGAGGAGTTGACTCGAGTGGTGAGCGACGCTTGCAGGAGAGGCATGGCCGAGGTGAGGCATTCGCGATGTTGTTTTATTTTCTGTTGTTTTACTATGGTGTTTTATGGAAGATATTTTATTCTAGATTATTTTGCTAAATTTATATAAGTAAATTATACAGAAAAAGAAAGCATAACAGAAAGGTAGATTTTGAAAATATAAGGATTTAAATGAAAAAAAATGATGGATGTGGTGGATAAATTGTTTCAAATAACTTATTTAATTGTGAACTAAAAATAATTGGTTTAAGGAATTTTTTTTTAGTTTAAGAAATTGAGTCATCATAGGTTAAGTTAAATAGGTAAATGATAATAAATTGTTTGATTTAAAATTCAAGTGTTAATAAAAGTATAATATTTATGCAAGGTCTAAATCGCAGAGAAGACAAGCCTGTTTGGACTGGATAGCAAAATATAAAGGTGAGTAAATCTCACTTTGTTAGATTTCTATTTAAATTTAAATGGTTAAATTTAAATATTTGGTTTAATGATTGAATCGATTTGGTATGCACTGTGAATTGATGATCTGGTGATTTTCGTTTGGATGGTTCTCGAGTTAATTGTTGCTTAACTCGAAGTATTGGGAATTTTAAGTTGTTATAAACTTCAACATAAATGAGGAAATGTTTCCGTTTTAAAAGTTACTAAGGGTTTGAATTAATTAATTGAGGTTAAGTTAATTTACTAAGTATAAGTAATTCAGAATAATCATTTAATGGTGTGATAAATAATCACTTGATTAATTAAGTTAGTTAAGTAAGGAGTAATTAATTTATGAATGAAGTAAAATGAAAGATAGTTAATTACAGGTTGAGGTTAATCGAAATTGATTAATATTGTGGTTGAATTAAAGTAATTAATTTAGATTGGAACAAATTAAAATATATGGAAATAATTAATTAATATAATTAACGATGTAATTGAAGATTGATCAATTAAGATGAATTAATCAGTAATAAGTGACTTATGGGAAGTTAATTAGTATAAGTAATTAAGGATTAATGTAATTAAATAATTAATTAATTCATGAAGTAATTAAGATTACTTAATGATCTTAGTTGAGACTAATTAATATTGTGAAGTTAATTTAAGGTAATTACTTGAATGTAATTGAAAAATAATTAATCAAGATTGATTAATTAAGATGAATAGTGAAGGGTTGACTAATTAATTGATTTTGGAATTAACTAGTCTTGAATGAAGGAATCTAAATGAATGTGGTTAGAAATTCAATTAGAACCATCGAATTAATTTGTATGTGATGGATGATTGAATGGTATTGGATGTTTTGAAGGTGTTGATATCTCTGATATGAAATGTTGTGAATTTCATTTAAATAATTTGGAATAGGATAACATGAGTTTCGAAGAGACTACGGTCGGGTATTTGGAAATTACCTGAAACCACTTCGAATTTTTATAAATTGATTTGTGTAATCAATAGGCTGGAATGAAATGATTAAAGTGAACTTGATTATTTTATCTAAGTTTAGAACTTAGAAATTGATGTGTGAAATAAGTGTTGTCTATAGCAAATTGCCAATCGGTTAAATTGATATAAGTTTCCCCGGGTTTTATATAAGTTGTTTGTTTTGGTATTCCATGTTAGTTGGGTTTACTCACGCTGGTTTCCAGCCTGACCCGGGTGTTACTTTGGTGTAATGCTCGGGTCAGAACGAGTATTACAGATTTTCAGGTGGGTACGTTCCGGAGCTCAGGAGGCGAGCTGGATGGCTACAGCGTATAGAGTATTTCCATTATATTTATATTATTATTAATCTGAGACATGATAAGTGTATATATTCAGTGACTGAATGTATGTGAAACTCTGATGTATATTAAATGTAATCGACAGATATAGTATTCTTTTGTAAACTATTATTATTTATTATTATATTTTGTCCGTTGCGAATGTGAGATGTTGGTGTTTCTGTTTTTCTTCTTCTTCTGTCTCTTCTTCTTTTTCATAACTATCAGGAATTTTCGGCTTCGAAAATTTCGGATCGTTACACGTACGATATATAAAAGCGCTGGAATTTATATCGAAAATTCAATATAATAACTAGGTCCGAAAAGCTATCTTCTCGATACGATCGAATAAGGGCTCGAAACCTTTTCCATTGCATTTGGAATAGGGGTATAACATTACAAATACCTAGCGGCACGTCTCGATAGGAGGTCGAGATTTTGAGTTGCGAATTCAAGGCGATTTAAATTTAAAATTTTATTTAAATATACCTATTGTTGACTGGTCAAATTTCATTTCACGTCGGCTGTTTTTATCACTTCAGGCTGCTGTAGCAGCCTATGCAGACACGCAAGGTAATTTGAAAACACATGTTCTTCCTAAGAAACACACGTCTTCTTCAAAATAATAATAATAATAATAATAATAATAATAATAATAATAATAATAATAAAACACATTGTATTCCCTTCTGCAAGTATGAGCGCTTTCCCCTCTTCTATTTCGATCTAAAAATGCTCAATTTCAAAAATGAAAAAAATGGCAGAAGATGATTCAAAACAAATGGCGGAATCGGAAAAAAAGGAAAAGGGAACGAATTCGAATTGCACGAAAGGGGGAGGGACGACTGCGATAGGTTCATCGATGGTCTCGAACGCGGAAGGACTGGGCCGCGCAGTCATGGGGTAAGCGCGCAGGGCGAACGCCGAAGTTCGTCATGGTCGAAGCTTGTTTTCTCGTTAGAGCGAGGGGCGAGGCGGATAAAGGGGGGTGCTTCAAATTTGTTGCGACAAACGATGCTTCGATCGTGGGAAGGAGAATTCGTGCTGGCAGCGTGAAGTAGGGTGGCAGACGGCGACGATTCAGGCAAGGTGGAGTTCTATACGAGACAAGTCGCGATTGTAGATGTGGGTTTCGACGATGGGGTCGTGCGAGGTGGAGTCTGGGTTTGTCAGTAAGGTATACCAGTTACTTTAATTTAATTTAAATAATTTATATATGGATAGTATAGTTAAATAGGAAATTTATTTTTGCAATAAGTATAAGATTTATGTTTTTAATTTAAACTGATAAAAAGTAAAACAGAAAATTTTAATATGAGGAGTTCATATAAAAATAGATGTTTAAATCTATATAGACTATGCTATAAATATATATGAAGTTTCAAAAATAAAAATAAATATATACACATACACATTTTAGTTTACCAGATAATTTTAAAACAATGTATTATTGGAAATTAATTTATCTAATTAACTTATATAATTATTTTGGTTACTAAAAAATTGTTTAAAGGAAAATTAGTTTAAATTACATTATTAAATGTTAATAGACTCTTCGGTTAGTTCAAATATTAATAAACAATATAATGTTTATACAAGGTCCAAAATCGTGAAGAAAACAAGCCGGTTTGGAATGGAGTGCAAATAAATCAAAGGTGATTTAATCTCACTCGTCTGGTTGCTATTTAAATTTAAATGGTTAAATTTAAATATTTGATTGAATTGATTGAATGTGATATATTATATAGCAGTATATAATATATATTGGAGTGATTGATTTCCCGCATTATATAGCGGATGAGACCCTATGCGCCGCATAATAGCGGATGATATTATATTAATCCCATATACCGCGATATTCCACCTCGAAGTGGCATTGGTATTGTGCTAACATCTGTGGATGCAGGGAAACAGGTTGGAGGGATCCAACTGGATTCCTCAAAATTATTCAGATTGTTTAATATTTTGTGTTATGAATATTTGATATTCTGTGATGAATTATATTGATAATTGAAATATTAAATGCTATGGTTTGCTTGAATATATTTCAGTTCACTGAATTATCAAAATATATAAAATTGGATTTTTGAAAAGAAAATAAAAGAGTGAATTTTTAAGTAAAATAATCATAGATAATTTGAATAAATTTAAGAATGAATTTGAAAAAGTAAAAGTGATTTTTAAAATTTTAATAAATAAATTCCGTGTATGGAAAGAGGATTTTGAATAAACAGGAAAATAATGAATTTAAAACTTAAGTGTTATTATTTAAAATAAAAAATAAATAAAAATAAAGCATTTATTTTAAATTAAGATTTAAATTATCAGAAAAGATAAAGAAGGGATCTGGGAAAATTTGAAATTGGTATTTTCGGTTAAAAGATTTTAAATCATAATGAAGTAATAAAACTTGAAGTTAATGGATTTTGGAATAAATGGAGTAAGTAAGGGAATTTATTTAAAGGTAAAGTAAATTGGAAATCAATTTGGGAATTGATTTAAGGGTGTAAAACTGGGATTTTTAAAAGAGAAGTGAGACTTGAAATTTATAAACTGAGTTTATAAAAGAAAAGCAATATATCAGTGGATATTTGGAAGAATAAATTCACGATGGGAATTTATTGGAGAAATGGAAAATTTTGTTTAAAAATAAATAGTGATTTATTTTTAAAGGATGTGAAGAGAAGTATATTTCCCTGGATAGCCAAGTACGTTTTCAAAGTAAATTTTTAAATATAAGTTAAAGGCTTTAATGTTGTTTTAAAAAGCATGTTTTAGAAAATTTATTATTTCTAAATGTTTAAATTCTAATGTAAATATTTTTCAAAACTATTATCGTAGTAATTATTTAAAGGGGCTTGGTATTTTGTTTTAAAAAGAGAAAATCTAGTTTAATATTTTATAAAGTAACCTCATTTTCAAATATTCCTATAGTATATATTTTTAATAAAGTATTGAAGTAGTTTTCAATTTAAATGTTAAAGTATATTTTCATAATAAAGTGTTTTAAATTATTTTAAAAATCTTAAGTATTGTACTAGGTGTTTTCAGTGGAAATAAATATTTGGGAATTTATTTCATGAGAAGAGTGTGGTTTGAAGACTGTTTTCAAAAGGGTTGAAAATGGAAATATATCTTGTGAAGGTATTTTGAGATTAATAAATAATTTGGTAAAATTATTTATATTGGATGGTTGGTTGTGAATGATTAATTGATAGTTAAATAACCGACTATCAATATTGGCCAATGCACTGATCGTTTCCAAGAGACCGGGATCGCGATTTATTTCTCGAAAACCACTTCGATCCGGTTTGTACGTTTTCGTGGAAAAACGAGTTCGAAGTCGAAGATGGAGCAGTGAACTGCAAGGGCTAGTCGCTACTAATCCCGAGGATGATTCCAAAATGGATGTAGTAGGAGTAGTGCCTTCGGTTCCGTTCGAACCCGGGACGGACTTGTATGGATGAATGCTTTTAGAACATCGTCAGGTGGGCGATGAGCATTTTAAGTGAAACGTTCAAAAATGTAACGCTTAGCCTCAAGCCTCATCAACCGGTAATGACTGAAAATCAGGGGTTATGCAGCAAGACTAGGTGGGTAGCGCCCATTAGGGTGAGGTCATCTCTATCTAGATGTCCCTTTTATTTAGCTTAGTGGTGCGGTTGCTGATCCCAACCGTGGGGTGATCTTTGTAACAACCCGCATATTTATCGATTATATATTTAAATATTTTATTTAAATATTTTATCATTCGTCGGATTTTGGTCCGAAAACCTACTTTTTGCAAACTGTCGAATTGGGACTCGAGACCACCTCCATTGAGTTCAAAATGCCGTTTGCGAACTTTTTGAGTATAAGCTTCGATGTGTTTGGAGAAAGTTGATTTTTGCTACTTTTCACTTAGGGTTTTGGTTTGGGCTGAGCCCACTTATGTATTCAGTCCCAAGCCCTCACCTCCTCATTTACTTTATTTCCAATTCCTAACCCTTCAAGCTTTAGCAACAATGGTAGAGAGGAGTGGAAATTAGAAACTCCAAGCCCTAGTTCCTCTTGCTAGCTCAAGTTCTTGCTCCAAAATCAAAGAGAACCCATTGGTAAGCTTCTCTTCTTCTTCTCCAACTCTTTTTCCATTCAATTTCAGAAATTTCCTAAACCTAACTTAGGGAATGTTCTTCTTTTAAGCTTAGGTTCAAGCTTCTAGAGTTGGTTTTGAAGAGTGGTTGATTCCCCTTTGCTTTCAAGCTTCATCTTCATAAATTTAGTTCAAAGGTGAGATTTTTATCTCACATCTATGTCTATATCTATCTTTGTTGTTAGGTATGAATCCCTAACATTTATTCATGTGCAATTGCTTATGATTTGAATTGGTTTTGTGAATATTTCCATTTTTGGTGTTTGAAGCCAATTCTCTAAAAATCATAACTTTGATGTTTGATCATGCTTTAGTAGGTGTTTCGGAGGGTCCATAAGGCGGGGTTGTCATTTGGCATAAATCCCTAGTCTTCGTCGCTCGTCCGATCGCTTCCGTTTGGATTTTCGCCCATTTTTGGGCAAGGCTGATTTTTGCCTACCAGGCAATTTCAGACGTCTAGTGACCAAGTCCAGACGTCTGGTTTGGACCTGGAAGGTAAAAATGTATGCATGCATATTATAAAAAAAAGCCAGAGACTATTTTCAGACGTCTGAACCATCAAACCAGACGTCTGGATAGGTCTCACACGTCTGACTTGAGGTTTCAGACGTCTGAGTGTTCTCTGGGTTATTTCCAGAGAACAAATCCAGACGTCTGGATTCCAAATCAGACGTCTGGAGATGTGTATTTTTGCCTATTCAGGCTGTTTTGTGTGAATTTCCAATGTTTATCGATTTTTGCGATCCTATTAATCGTTATCACTTATTGTCGACTTTGATGACTTCTTTTTATGGATCTTTTTGGAAATATCCATTTCTATGGATTTGGTATCGATTTCTTTGGATTTTATTCACGTCTTCGAATGTGAATTTAGTAATTGGTTGTTCTTACAATCTTCTTTGTGATTTGTCACTTTAAAAATATAAAGGTTTTCTATACTAGTAGCAAATATCAAAACTCTTTCTTCAAATGATTTCAACTCTACTTTAATACCAAATTCGTTTATAAAATAGTTTTCCAATATATTAGTATATACAAACCTTTACCTCACTCATATGAGAAATCTAATTAAACGACTTAGTAAAACAAGTGGTATGAAACGCTTGCGTTTACTTCGTTGGTTAATTCTTGGACTTGTTCGATTGAATCTCTTGTGACAATTTTCTAGTGGAGATCTACAATTTGTTCGTAAATATTTAAGTTAAGCTAGTGGTTGTGGGACATGAAGTTAAGCTCATATATTTACTAGCTTATTGTAATTGACACTTCTCGTTGATCATGACGATCATCTTTGTGGTTTAGACTAGCAATGTGCGATGTCTCTTTGTCTATGTGGAGGACCGTTCCTCATTTTATTGAGCTTCGTCTCATTTCTCACATGGGTCGTACCTTTTTAGGTGCGTCAATGTTTTATTATGCATGGGGTGTACCTTTCTAGGTGCATCGATGTTTGTTTATACATGGGTCGTACCTTTCTAGGTGCGTCAATGTTTTATTATGCATGGGGTGTACCCTTCTAGGTGCATCGGTGCTTATTTACTTCGTGGAGCAACCGGCTCAATAAGTCGGGACATGGGGCGTATCTTTCTAGGTGCGTCGATGTTCGTCTATGCATGGGGCGTATCTTTCTAGGTGCGTCGATGTTCGACTTAGCATGGGGTGTATCTTTCTAGGTGCATCGGTGTTAGACATTACATGGGGTGTATCTTTCTAGGTGCATCAATGTTTATTTATGCATGGGATGTATCTTTCTAGTTGCATCGATGTTTATTTATGCATGGGACGTATCTTTCTAGGTGCGTCGATGCTAGAGCATGGGGCATATCTTTCTAGGTGTGTCGATGTTCGACTGTACATGGGGCGTGTCTTTCTAGGTGCGTCGATGTCCAGTTTGTGGGATTGGCCATCCTTTTTATTGTGATTTCTGGATTTCGTGTGTTGATTTCTGGAATTTGTGTTTCACCAACTTTTACGATTGGCATGGATATATATATGTCATTTATTATGGCTTGGTGAATGAAATCAGGAGTATGACATTCCTTTTTATCTTGAGTAGATTATTGTGATATTGATTAATCTCTTGTTGATTTTCAATTACTTATTTATCACAGCTTGGCATTGTGATTATTATATGTTTATGTCATATCTCTTATTATATATCACTTCATCTGATATTTATAGCTAGACTGATCCGTTTATTATTTTCTTCTTAAATAATACTCGGGTTAGACTGAGATTTTACAGGTGCTTCTGCTTGACTCCTTATCGGACCATCTTCTGACTTTTGGCTAACTACTTTAGTTTAGTAGTTTATTTTGTTGTATACACTTGAGATATAGACTCATAGTTGTATTCTTTTGTATAGCACGTGTTGCTATTCCTTTGTATTATTGTGGATCTTATTTGACCACTACTCTGATATACACTTTCATGTGTTATATTCATATCTATTTCCGCCTTTGTGATATGAATTATCTGTGACTGATTTGTGTTATGTTTATTTCTATATTTGTTTTCGAAGACCTTTATAGCCAATGTGTAGTAGCTTTGAGTTTGTGTCGGTATGTCGGATTTCCTCTTGAGATGAAAAGTTATATTTTTATCTGGCATATCGGTACTCGCACAAAGCAATTATACAGATGGTCGCTCCTCAACAGCCTTATTCTCCGTGCTAGTTGACAGCATTCACCGTAATGTTCTTGGCTAGCATGGGTATAGAGGTGGGGCGTCACAGATTGGTATCAGAGCCAAACTTCGGAACAATATGGAATATTATAACAAGGATCATCGTCCTAAGTCCATCTTAGGAGTCGTGCTTTAGGATTTAATTCGTGTCTTCGTACCGATTCATCCTATTTTCTTTATGATTCCTTGTTTTATCTATCAAGATTGCTCGATATTTATTTTGAGAATAACTTTTCTCCTTCTTTCTTTCTTAAAGAAGAGAAATGGTTAGACCAGGCCGTCCCAGCGCCGGTCAATCTAGTGCTACTCCCCAAGATGGAGTTTTTATGTCTGCCTAGCAGCTTTTAGATCTTGTTAAGAACGCTCAAGCTGCCGGACCCAATCCAGAGCCTACTCATCCTAGATCCGGTTTTGCACGCTTGTGCAGAGACTACACCGATTTGGGTGGAAGGCCATTCAGGGGATCCGAGAGTGTTATTGAAATTCAAGCTTGGCTCAAATCATGCGATCGCATCTTTTCTCGCATGAACCTTATTGACCTTCATCGAGTCCAAGTGGCTTCTAGCATGCTCCAAGAAAGAGCATTAGATTGGTATGAGCTTTTAATTTCTGAAATCGTTGAGGCGGATCTCACTTGGGAGCAATTCCGGGAAAGATTCGAATTAAAATTCGTGCCGAAGGCTGAAAAAGTAACTTTGGCCCGGCGTTTTATTGACCTTGTTCAAGGTGAATCTTCTGTGGCAGACTATGTCGCATCTTTCGAATCTCTTTCTAAGTACGGGGTTGAATACATCAACACCCCATTGAAGAAAAATCAGAGATTTGTCTATGGCTTGAATAAGAATCTTAAGAAGCCGTTACTTCTGAAACTTGAGGTTTCATTTGATCAGCTTATTGATATCGCTCTTCGTCTTGAAGAGGCCGGTAATGAAGGTGATGTTGAAGTTGTGCGTGCCCAACAGAACTTCGACAATAACTTGAAGAGGCCTATCAAATTCGAAGGCTCCAATTCTAATAAGAAAGGGAAGCAACAAATTCTGGTAGCAAAAGTTCCTACCTCTAGTCGTGGACGATGCTACAATTGTGGTTCCACAGACCACCATGCAAGGGAGTGCCCGAAACCCCTCGTTTTTCGCTATTGCAAAAATTCGGGTCACCATATTACTGCATGTCCCGTACTTCAAAGTAAGAAGGAGGGAGAGCTCAATGCAGTGCAATCCCCTAGTGGCACTTCTCGTGGTCAAGGTATTTCTCATTTAATCCTTGATTACATTTATTTTGTGATCTTCTTATTTGAGCTCTTTTTGATATAAGATTCATCTCATTATTTTTATATCAAAAGAACTTGTCGATTCTTTTTCTTTGAATATTTTGGGCTTGATGACTTCTTTGAGGATTGCGAATCCGGATGGAAGATCCGCAACACTCAATTTGCTTTTGTTTTGATGTCGAGATTGTTCTATGTGACTTTTCTTTCCGAGCCGATATTTTTGCTTTGGCTTCGGAATTGACCTTTCTGTAAGGATTGGCTTAATCATTGTGAAGCCCATATCCTATTTTTCCGAGTGGACTATTCATCTTCGACATTTTCTATCTGTTAAGCGGATTTCTATTTCTCTTTGTGATTCCGATTTCACATTTTTGGTGGAATCATTTTATTCCTTAAGCCCACTTATAAGGAAAGTGTTGTTTCTCTTATCTAAATAATTTGTGAAACTTTTTCGGTATTTTTGAGCTTGTCTTGGGATCTCACCTAAGCAATATCTTTTGTGTGGTGTTAAGGTCTTTTCAGTTTGACTTTACCACCGGTTTTCGTTTGCTACGAGTTGCGGAAGTTAGCACCACTTACCGCATTCCGCACTCGTTATGATTCTTATGAGTGACTTATTTTGTCATTCAATTGGTCCAGCTTATTTCATCCATTTTATAAATCGAATATTCTATGAATATTTCGATGAGACCATTCTTTTATTTATTGATTTTTGGATGAAAATAGCAATTTAAAATTTTTGCAAAATCTTTTTCATAAGATTTATTTAGAAGTAAAACTGGATTTTTGTTCTTGAAACGAACAAAGAATATTCTTAAAACTTTTTAAGAGATTTATTTATCCTATAAAAGATGATTTTGTGATTGTATTGCCCGTTGAGTGCTTTAAGAATTTTGGTCGATGCGCTTGATCAACGTTATCGATAGGAATTTCCTAAACGCTTTGATGTGACAATCAGACACGATGTATTAACTTGTAAAATGTAAATTATTCTAGAAATAATTTTTACATTGAAATAAATGTAATTTTGAAAGTTTTATTTTTTCGGGAAAGAGGATTATTTAAAAGAACCCTTCCTTTCGACACTCTTATTCTTGTGATTCCTGAAGGAGAACTAAGACTTTGCTATTTGTACCGATACTAGTCGTATTGGGTTGGATGCCGATCTCTTGCCTAAGGAGAACGTGCTATCTCTTGTGCTTCTAAATCATTATAGCTTCTCGAGACTAGATAGCCACTTATGATCTAGTGCTCTCGGCTAATGTTTTTGCTTTTGGAATTTGGCATCATCATATTTGGATGAGAAATTTGTTCTCTACCTCGATCATAAATCTTTGGAATATTTATGTTCTCTTAAGGAACTGCATGTTGACACGAGTTCCTAGCATCTTATGATCTTGATATTCTTTTTATTCCCGAAGGGGAAATCGTGTTGCCAATGCGTTTAGTCGTAAGCAACAAGTGGATGATTCTTTGATGTTGACCAAATGAAATTATCTTTTTGTCAAGTTCATCGGGCATTTTGATGTACTTCGTTTTATTGAGTTTCATCTCATTTCTTTTATGAACTTGCGTCCGATGTTCTTTTAGTGTGTTCGGTTCATTGGACGTACCATTTTTATACTACGTCGGTGTTCCGAAATCATTCGGGCTTCGGTTCATTGGACGTAACGTTTTTGTACTGCGTCGGTGTTTCGAATTATTTGAGTTTGATTCATTGGATGCACCGTTTGTACTACATCAATGACTTTGCTATTTGATTCATTGGATGTACCGTTTGTACTACATCAATGACTTCGCTTTTTGGTTCATTGGATGTACCGTTTGTACTACATCAACGACTTTGCTATTTGATTCATTGGATGTACCGTTTGTACTACATCAATGACTTCGCTTTTGGTTCATTGGATGTACCGTTTGTACTACATCAATGACTTTGCTATTTGATTTATTGGATGTACCGTTTGTATGCTGTTTGATTTATTGGATGTACCGTTTGTACTACATCAATGACTTTGCTGTTTGATTCATTAGATGTACCGTTTGCACTACATCAATGATATGCTTTTGATACATTGGATGTACCGTTTGCACTACATCAATGACTTGGCTTTTTGGTTCTTTGGATGTACCGTCTTTGTACTACGTCGGTGTTCCAAATTATTCGAGTTTCTCGGGCGTACCGTTTTTGTACTATTGCACCGGCTCAATTTTCTGCTATTCTTGACGTTCCCCACGTCTTTTATCTACGGAAATGCCTTAGGGATTCCGGTTTTCATTCTTGAGCCCGGTGATATTGTGGAGATTGAAGTTTCACCAAATTTGACTTTTGAGCACCATTCCATTCACATCATTGCTTCGGAGGTTGAGCGCCTTCGATATAAAGATATTCTTTTTGATAGAAGTTCAATGGTTCTCAAATCCTAAGGATTGCTCATGTGAAATCTTGAGAATTCATCGAACGAAAACTTTCGGATTTACTCCTTCGTGCTCTTTATGGTGAACTTCTTGATTCAAATTTTCTTTTGTGTTAATATGCTTCTATGGTTGTTACTTCTTATATTTCCTTCTTAATTATTGCGAGGACGCAATTTCTTTAAGGAGGGGAGTCTGTAACAACCCGCATATTTATCGATTATATATTTAAATATTTTATTTAAATATTTTATCATTCGTCGGATTTTGGTCCGAAAACCTACTTTTTGCAAACTGTCGAATTGGGACTCGAGACCACCTCCATTGAGTTCAAAATGCCATTTGCGACCTTTTTGAGTATAAGCTTCGATATGTTTGGAGAAAGTTGATTTTTGCTACTTTTCACTTAGGGTTTTGGTTTAGGCTGAGCCCACTTATGTATTCAGTCCCAACCCCTCACCTCCTCATTTACTTCATTTCCAATTCCTAACCCTTCAAGCTTTAGCAACAATGGTGGAGAGGAGTGGAAATTAGAAACTCCAAGCCCTAGTTCCTCTTGCTAGCTCAAGTTCTTGCTCCAAAATCAAAGAGAACCCATTGATAAGCTTCTCTTCTTCTTCTCCAACTCTTTTTCCATTCAATTTCAGAAATTTCCTAAACCTAACTTAGGGAATGTTCTTCTTTTAAGCTTAGGTTCAAGCTTCTAGAGTTGGTTTTGAAGAGTGGTTGATTCCCCTTTGCTTTCAAGCTTCATCTTCATAAATTTAGTTCAAAGGTGAGATTTTTATCTCACATCTATGTCTATATCTATCTTTGTTGTTAGGTATGAATCCTTAACATTTATTCATGTGCAATTGCTTATGATTTGGATTGGTTTTGTGAATATTTCCATTTTTGGTGTTTGAAGCCAATTCTCTAAAAATCATAACTTTGATGTTTGATCATGCTTTAGTAGGTGTTTCGGAGGGTCCATAAGGCGGGGTTGTCATTTGGCATAAATCCCTAATCTTCGTCGCTCGTCCGATCGCTTCCGTTTGGATTTTCTCCCATTTTTGGGCAAGGCTGATTTTTGCCTACCAGGCAATTTCAGACGTCTGGTGACCAAGTCCAGACGTCTGGTTTGGACTTGGAAGGTAAAAATGTATGCACGCATATTATAAAAAAAAGCCAGAGACTATTTTCAGACGCCTGAACCATCAAACCGGACGTCTGGATAGGTCTCAGACGTCTGACTTGAGGTTTCATACGTCTGAGTGTTCTCTGGGTTATTTCCAGAGAACAAATCCAGACGTCTGGATTACAAATCAGACGTCTGGAGATGTGTATTTTTGCCTATTCAGGCTGTTTTGTGTGAATTTCCATTGTTTATCGATTTTTGCGATCCTATTAATCGTTATCACTTATTGTCGATTTTGATGACTTCCTTTTATGGATCTTTTTGGAAATATCCATTTCTATGGATTTGGTATCGATTTCTTTGGATTTTATTCACGTCTTCGAATGTGAATTTAGTAATTGGTTGTTCTTACAATCTTCTTTGTGATTTGTCACTTTAAAAATATAAAGGTTTTCTATACTAGTAGTAAATATCAAAACTCTTTCTTCAAATGATTTCAACTCTACTTTAATACCAAATTCGTTTATAAAATAGTTTTCCAATCTATTAGTATATACAAACCTTTACCTCACTCGTATGAGAAATCTAATTAAACGACTTAGTAAAACAAGTGGTATGAAACACTTGCGTTTACTTCGTTGGTTAATTCTTGGACTTGTTCGATTGAATCTCTTGTGACAATTTTCTAGTGGAGATCTACATTTTGTTCGTAAATATTTAAGTTAAGCTAGTGGTTATGAGACATGAAGCTAAGCTCATATATTTACTAGCTTATTGTAATTGACACTTCTCGTTGATCATGACGATCATCTTTGTGGTTTAGACTAGCAATGTGCGATGTCTCTTTGTCTATGTGGAGGACTGTTCCTCATTTTATTGAGCTTCGTCTCATTTCTCACATGGGTCGTACCTTTTTAGGTGCGTCAATGTTTTATTATGCATGGGGTGTACCTTTCTAGGTGCATCGATGTTTGTTTATACATGGGTCGTACCTTTCTAGGTGCGTCAATGTTTTATTATGCATGGGGTGTACCTTTCTAGGTGCATCGGTGCTTATTTACTTCGTGGAGCAACCGGCTCAATAAGTCGGGACATGGGGCGTATCTTTCTAGGTGCGTCGATGTTCGTCTATGCATGGGGCGTATCTTTCTAGGTGCGTCGATGTTCGACTTAGCATGGGGTGTATCTTTCTAGGTGCATCGGTGTTAGACATTACATGGGGTGTATCTTTCTAGGTGCATCGATGTTTATTTATGCATGGGATGTATCTTTCTAGGTGCATCGATGTTTATTTATGCATGGGGCGTATCTTTCTAGGTGCGTCGATGCTAGAGCATGGGGCGTATCTTTCTAGGTGTGTCGATGTTCGACTGTACATGGGGCGTGTCTTTCTAGGTGCGTCGATGTCCAGTTTGTGGGATTGGCCATCCTTTTTATTGTGATTTCTGGATTTCATGTGTTGATTTCTGGAATTTGTGTTTCACCAACTTTTACGATTGGCATGGATATATATATGTCATTTATTGTGGCTTGGTGAATGAAATCAGGAGTATGACATTCCTTTTTATCTTGAGTAGATTATTGTGATATTGATTAATCTCTTGTTGATTTTCAATTACTTATTTATCACAGCTTGGCATTGTGATTATTATATGTTTATGTCATATCTCTTATTATATATCACTTCATCTGATATTTATAGCTAGACTGATCCGTTTATTATTTTCTTCTTAAATAATACTCGGGTCAGACTGAGATTTTACAGGTGCTTCTGCTTGACTCCTTATCGGACCATCTTCTGACTTTTGGCTAACTACTTTAGTTTAGTAGTTTATTTTGTTGTATACACTTGAGATATAGACTCATAGTTGTATTCTTTTGTATAGCACGTGTTGCTATTCCTTTGTATTATTGTGGATCTTATTTGACCACTACTCTGATATACACTTTCATGTGTTATATTCATATCTATTTCCGCCTTTGTGATATGAATTATCTGTGACTGATTTGTGTTATGTTTATTTCTATATTTGTTTTCGAAGACCTTTATAGCCAATGTGTAGTAGCTTTGAGTTTGTGTCGGTATGTCGGATTTCCTCTTGAGATGAAAAGTTATATTTTTATCTGGCATATCGGTACTCGCACAAAGCAATTATACAGATGGTCGCTCCTCAACAGCCTTATTCTCCATGCTAGTTGACAGCATTCATCGTAATGTTCTTGGCTAGCGTGGGTATAGAGGGGGGCGTCACAATCTTACTCGGGATTATCCAATAAGGGATCGTCCCGGTCTTGTGTTGCAGGGGGTCGGGAGTGATCCTCGGTACGCTGATCTACATCAGGTACCGTGACAGGTGGTTACCCAGTGTGTAGTCATTAGTTGGAAATCCATTCTTCCTACGTTCCCGTACGGTTTTGATTGTGCCCAACTATTGCTGAAACGTGATATGCAAGCATTTCAGCTAGATTCTATTTTACTTTCTATAGACACTATTATAACATCAGAGAATTTTAATAAAAAGTGTTTTAGCCATCGTAAGGTAAAAACCCGACATGTTTATTTATGGTGTGGTCTTACGAGATGCTTTTGTTTTCAAAAGAATTTTGAAACTTTAATAATCAATTTGAGTGTGGTTTCTCACGCCAGTTTTCCAGACTGACTCGGGTGTTATTTAACTATAATGCTCGGGTCAGACCGAGTATTATAGATTACATGAAAGGATGCTGAGGAGCTGGATAGCGATACGTACTCCCGTACTTGTTTTAGATATTCTGCTGTGTTGATTAGTTGTGTATTCAGATTGTGAGGACAGATTATGATTACTGTGCAGTTGTGTGATATGCATACTCTGATGATGTAATGTATAAACAGATTTGCTTCTGTGTAAAGATCATTCATTATCTATTATAGTTTATTCCGCTGCGATAGTAAGATTCTATTGTTGTTTTCTATTTTCTCTTCTTCCACCTCTTATTCTTTAACCCAAATGGTTCGTATTTCTGTTCATCTTGAGTTGATTGATGTAGGATAGTGTTGACTCAAGGGGTACGGATTTTGCGGGCTGTTACAAATAATGTGACGACCCGAACTCGATGCCCGATAATGACATCGAATCCGTATCGCCGGAGCTTGCAACAACATTAGATGAAAAACAACACAGCAGAAACAAAAGATAATACATTGATATACAATATAGGTACAATGTGATATACATCATAATACAACAACCCAACACCATCAGAGCATGATACAATACAACACCACATCGGAATTATATCAACATGAGCAAAGTGTTTAAGAGAATCCACTACTGCAACTCCAAACCAAAACTCCAAAGCCAAAGCTCTAAACTTCAAGCTCGAACCACCATCAAGTTGAACTTGTAGAAAATACGATCCCAAACGCGATTGCCGAACCAAAAACTTCAAAGATCCAAAGACTGAAGAAGATTACCAAATTCTACCACCAAAGACTTTGAAAGATATCGAATCTACATCTATCATTGGATTATCTGAAAAACCCAACTCTAAACTGCCCGTGTGAAAAATTGCGGGCACCCAGAGTTTAGCCAGGTGTCCATAATTTTCCACACGGGCAATCTAGAGTTAGGTTTTTCAGATAATCCATAAATAGGTGTAGATTCAATAGCTTTTGAAGTCTTTGGTTTGGTAGTCTTTGGAGATCTTCTTCAATCTTTGGATCTTTGAAGTTTTGGTTTGGCAATTGCATTCGGGATCGCATTTGCTATAAGTCAGCTTGATGGTGGTTCGAGCTTGAAGTTTAGAGCTTCGGCTTTGGAGTTTTGGATTGCAGTATTGGATTCTCTTAAAGTCTTGGCTCACGTTGAGATATATATTTCCACTGTGGTGTTGTGTTGTATCATCCTCTGATGGTGTTGGGTTGTTGTATCATGTTGTATATCACATTGTATCTATATTGTGTATATCAATGCAATTATCTTTAGTTTCCGCTGTGTTGTTTATCATCTAATGTTGTTGCAAGCTCTGGCAATATGGATTCAATGTCGTTTGTCGGACATCGAGTTCGGGTCGTCACATTTGTCATCACATTTGGTATATTTTGAAACCGAAAAATTTAAACGTTCATAATTTTTTCGTTGAACTCCATTTTAAAAACATTATATGAAAATCGATCTGAAAATCGCCACGAACGCAATGACATAACTTCCATGGTCAAATTCTAAATTTGACAAAATTTCCATTTTTAACCTTATTATTAATTTATTAATTAATTCTTTTTTTACCAATTAATTTTTTTGTTAATTTTTACGGGATGTCACACTTATACTGGTAAGCATAGAAAAGTCTAACTGGGTGAATCCTAACTCTTCAAAACTAAAGTGAAATACATGAGCTGTCTTCCACCAACATGCACCATGCATCCAAAGGACCACACAACTGAACATTCGAATTTAAAAGATTCTTAACACCTATTAAAGTCATTTATAGTTATTGCACATATTAAAAAATTCTAAATAAATGTGGAGTAATTAGATAAATACGTACTCAAGAAGTCTTCAAATTTTATTTTCCAAATAAAGTGTCAATAAATATCGTCGGCGACAATTGCTCGAATTGTTCTATAAAGATGGATTATGCTAGGCCAAGAGCTACGAATGCGATCTCGCGTATATCTCGTCAAGCGTCTTCGCTTAGCTACGATGCTTCCATCCGAATAATGAGATCGCCGACCTCCTATACTGGTTATTGGGACGTTGATGTCTTCTTCGACATTGACGTTCTTTTCGTTGTTCGGAACATGTCTACCCGCCTGTTTCGAATACGATTTCATGCTCTTCTCATTTTATTTTTCTCAAATTTTTTTTCTTTTTTTTTGCCGAGGTGGAAGAGGGAAGGAGGGGTTGGGAGGTGGGGGGTTTGGACCGGAGAGCGGGGAGGGGTTTGCGGAGGTTCTGTTTTGGATAACACAATAGTCAACTATTGTTACGTAATCTTAGCTGGCTTTTATAAAGCCAACTAAGAAGACGTATTTGATACCCCTCCATTCTCAAACCAAGCACGTGGGTTCTAATCAAACGTAGAGAATTTGCAATCTGTGTGCTTGGCTTTTAGCCGGTTTTATAAAAACATGTCAAGACTAATTTTGTTGATTGGACGGAGGCTTTATGTTTGTTTCGGCTGGGAATGGATTAGGGGTAAATATAAGGTTGAATTGATGTTGGTGAACATACAAAATCAAAACAACCTTTTTATATTCGTCATGTAGAAACAAAACGGAACAATCAAAACCTAATTATATTTCTGGGTGCAGCCCACTAAACAATCGCATTCTAAGCAATCGTCTTCCTGTATAATCAAGTCGTGAAGAATAGCCATGGCTGCCACATCTTCCTCGTCTGACACCGACTCATCATCGTATTCCCGACGCCGTCGCCACCGCCAGCGTCGCCGTCACCGCCTTACAGATAATCGCGGCGGAAGTAGCGGGTACGACGTTAGTAAAATTCGCAAAAAAGATCGATCTCGATCCAAGCGAAAGCGAAGGCATCGATCTCCTTCCGACTCCGGCTCTTATTCTTCTTATTCATCTGATTCCGATGGATACAGGTTAGGGTTTGAGATTGATCCTCGTTAATTTTTGTTTCTTCCACATATTAATTTAATTGCAAACAGGATGAATTTGGTACAGGAGGTTTATTTTCCTACTTTATAGCTTGTATCTTCCTCGAAGAAAGTAGACAACTTTAGATGTAAACAACGGATTTAAATCTTCTGTATGATTCTTTAGTTTCTACCATAAAAAAAATACCAGGCTTCTTCGTTGGATAGAATTTGTGTTTATTTTCACTAAGAAGTCTGATCTCAATGCTTATAGAATGGTTTTTAACATAATGAGCGTAACTACTTCTCTAACACAAGAAAAATGGAAATCTCTAGATTGTCAATCTACGGGATCCCAATTGACATCAATTAAATTTATTAATAAAAACACAACAAAAATGCTTAATTTTTAAATTTTACAACGAATGGTAAATCAAATTTTAGTTTTAGGACAGAGGTAAAAAAACATATTTTAACCTTAAGGTCTTATTCAAAACTTATTGCAAATTAAGTCAGCAGTCTATACTTGCGCATTTTCAGATTGTGCAAGTACAAACTATGAATTTGTGCTTGTGCACTTTAAAATTGTGCAAGCACAATTTTTGACCTAGTGAAAATTATGCTTAGTTTTCTAGTAAGTTCTGAACGAAGCCTAAAATTGAAATATGTTTTTTTTCCCTCGCGCCTAATACTAAATTTTGTCCTAAAAATAATGAAAACAAATGACACGCACTTTGCACATGTAAGGAAAAATAATTATAACAAAAGGTATGTGCGTGAAATGCTAAGAAAAACAATCATGCATCCTACATTTTGAAATGCATCCACGCATCAATAAGGTTAGTTGAGATTTTTAGTTAACTGCGAGAAAAGCGCTGAACAAAGCATTTTTTGAAATATTGAGAGGAAGAAGATACCTCACAATGTCACAAGCCAATGCACAATTCATGTTTACTGTAAATGTCAACGGTAATGTTAGGTTTCTAAAGCCACCTACCTTCTTCATTGAAAAGTCATCATAGCTAAAAGTAATTGAAAAAAAAACTTTTTTCTCTTTTACACCAAAACCTTTTTTTCTTGAATACATCATTGTCACAAAAAAGTTTAACTTTATTGACCAAAATGTCAATTTTCAAAATGTTATGTTCTAAATATGAACACTGTAAATTTTTTTTACTCAAATTATGAATTTACGGTTGAAGCTTAGACTTAGACTTCCTACAAATTACCCGTTCTACAAAATTACCCATCAAACAATGTTTTGGTCAAGTACTACTATAGAACTCTGTTTAAAATAAAATTTAGTTGAATCTATCAACCTTTAAGAAAAAGAAAATTGCTTTCAATTATAACTCGGGCATGAGATTGATAGATGGTTATAGCATGGAAATGCGGAATTCTTCTGGTCTATTCAATCTTATCCTCTTTCTCCACTGCAATTCTATAAAAACCAACACAGCTGCAGAATTAGTAGAAAAATTGATTTAGTATTGTGCATAAAATTTTCATAATTTAGTGTACAGATCAGAAATGTACATGAAAATTGAGTCTCATAGACATTTCAACATATGAAGCCAATTTTTTTAGGACTGTTCTAATGAACATCTAAAAAAAGAATGGTTATATAGTCACAAAGCAGTGAATAGTCCTTGCATACGTGTACATGAATAACTCAATTTATATCATAGTTGGATAAAAATGAAACACTTACATATTCATATTAGTGAAGGAACAAGTCCATTTATATCAAATATAAATCAAACCCCATAAGTGAATAGAAACATAATCAGATATTATATGTATAAAGCCTTCGAAGTGAAAAGAAAAGAAGGGAAACTCAAAACCAAATTTCCAACTATTGAAAATCCAACTATTCTTTGTTATCTCCTGTTCTATCAGCAAGTGTCCTACCATCCCTTATTTCATCGGGTGAGTCTATGCCCATTTTCTATTTAAAATGAATTTTATTTTTCATCCATGGAACATTTTATTTTGGCTCATGAAAGAACAAATATACATCATAATATATAATTATAAGGAAATCATGAAAAAAATAATCATTATATACTAGTATGAATTCAAATGAAAGATAACCCTATTTCTTATTGCTAAGGAATTGTGGCTTGATTTTTGATGGACATGACAGATCAAAGAAAAAAGAATAAGGGATATAATAGAAAGTGATGATTTGATATTAGATTTTATTAACAAAATTATACCCAAAAACAAATTTAGGTATTGATACTGCCTACAACTTAGGAGAATCATGACGTTAAACAGCCAGTCTGATTGAGACATTCAGGATATGATGCTCGAGTGTGATTTTAAAAGAATAACATGAAACCTTTAGAAGATGAAAATGGTGGTAATCCTTAGATGGTAGGAAACACACGAATTGATATTTCATTTGTGGAAGATGCAGTTAAACTGCGGTGCAAAAATGTCTTATATTATGAGGTTTCAAAACTGGGATTCAAGTTCTAAATTGTGACGTTCAAACTTTGAATCGAGATGAGACTTAAACCGTTGAATCGTATATTTTTAGTTCCATTTTTTAAAATTTTTATACACAATTTGAAATTGATTTTCTTTTTTGAACTTTAAAATCTAAACTTAAAACTCAAAATTTGTTTTTGTTCCTTTTTTGTTTAGAAAACATTCGAATTGGAATGTGGATCCAAATAAATATATTGAATATGTATTAGTATGTGTTGAATGATTTTTTTCAAATGCGATCTTAGAATGGAGATCGATCGTAAAAAGAGATTCAATTTGAAACGATTTAAATCGTAGGATTTTATGATTCTTTGATAATAACATTCTATTATACTACATTACTTTTGTTTTAGCAATTAAAAGCAATGACAAATACGTTTGTAGACGTTAGCTGCTTTCTAGAAAATTCTTTCATCGTTATTGAAAAACACCGAATTATTGTTTTTTGCACAGAAATGCATTATATATGGCATATAGCATATTATTTTGTAATGGTAATTTATATTGAAGGAATATATGGAACCTTAATTTGATTAATAATAATTGAAATGACAAATATATTTGATGTATATAGACGTTAGTTGTTTATTTTGAAATTTCTTTTACGAATGTTATTAAATATTTCACCTTTTTTTGGCCATACTTTGATTTTTTTTTCTTTTGCTTAGTGCGTTATGCTATTGCCATATTTAGTTTTTTATGGTTTTTAAAGGAAGTTTGTTAGAAGTACAATCTTGTGTTTATGGTTAGTTCCTAGACCGTCAACTTTAGGAATCAGCCAAAATGATACAATCAACTTCCAGACCACGTTTCTTATCTCTAAACCACACTTCGTTTTTGCTCCACCTTGCCTACCGCTTCCCCATGCTACCCTCTCCTACAGCCACTCCCCCGCTATAGTCACACCATCCGTTTCTACCACCATTCAGTCGCCACCCGTAACCACCAACTAGATCCTCCCTAAATTCTTCTGAGTTCAACCACATTGCATCATCTCATCACCTGTTGCACTTCGTGGGTTTCTACATCATTCAACATCATTTATCATCTCCTTTTACGCCACTGCATTGTCAATAACCATTGATAGCATAAATGTAGTGTGTACAAAAGGATACTATATAATATATCATTAGGTGAAATCTTTTTAAAATAAAACTAGCAAGAGCACATGCCTATACAATAGCTGTACAGAAAAATATGTCAACAAAAATTAATTATTATTTTAGAAAGAAAGTAGCAAGTACAGAAATGCTACTATGCAATAGCATTATAAGAAAATATTTCAACACAATTAAAAAATTGACACCAAATGATCAATAGAAAACGTAACTTATAAACACGGTAATAAATACTAAAATAAAGTGAATTAAAACTAAATAGCAACAAAATGTAACTTTGAATCGTAGAAAAATAAACGAACATGTAATAAAAAATGAAATAATACTACATGGTTGTTATGTAACGACGGTTGGATCAAGCTTTCCATCTTTAACACGTGGTGTACGCATATGAGTTGACACACAATTGTTGTAACAAAATGAATTATTAATGTTACATGCCCACTAATTTATATTTATGCATTTCTTCAAGTTATTTAGTAATGTAAGACTATTTCAATTTCAAATCGTCGTTTTTATTTGCTACATGCGAAACAATCCTAAGAATCCCCCTCTTGACTCGCGTGCTCATGAAGTACTTTTGAGAGCATTGTTTTGTCTGCATGACCCAGTTTCCACTTGTTATGTAACAGCGATCGTATCAAGCTCTTCATCTTTAGTACGTGACATACGTATATGAGTTGACACACAATTATTGTAACAAAAGGAATCTTCAATATTACGTGTTTACCAATATATATTTACATAAATTTTTCAAGTTATTTAACGATATGAAATTATTCCAATTTTAAACTGTCGTTATTATTTGTCATATGCGAGACAACCCTAACTTTGCAGTGTTATAACAAAAAAGCGCTCAATACGATTCCAAAGCACATAAAAAACGATAATAAAACATCTACAAGAGACGTGCAATTATTAATTTGTATATTATTATTATATCTAATATTAAACAAAAAAATGACATGGAGAGCACTTTTATAAAACAAATGCTATAAATTACCTTTATAAAATCAGAAAATGCTACTACAAGATATAATCATATAATGCTACTACTAGACTTGTCAACGGACTGATTTCGATCATGTTAGCTTAAACCACAGATCTGAACCCGGTTATGATAATCAAAACTCGAGTCCAGTTCGAGCTCGTTGGGTATTGCAACCTAATACCCAAACCCGACTCGTCGGGCTTTTTAAGTCTATTGAGTAACACCCGTGTATTTAGCCCATAACATTTATGTTAAAACCATACTATAAGCTTGTAATTTTAATAGAAATTACAAGCTTATCTTACAAATATGGTATATGCAAAATTATTAACATGTAAAACAAACAAATAGCAAACAAATAGCATACACATTCATGTTTTGATACAAAAACTAATAATCAGGTCGGTCTCAAACCGGACCAAATTATGATGAAACCGTACCCAGTCCTAATAACAATCGGGTCAGGCAGTTAGAGTTGAACTCGCACTCATATTAACGGAGAAAGTTTGAACTGGGTTCGGAGCAAAACCTGTACCATTGACATGCACAACCGCTAAAAGGTAATTTCATTTAGAAATACTACAAAATAGCTTTAAGATCTATCATACACGTTTATTTCAACTAAAAAGCTACTACAATTCATAATGTTGCTACAAAGCGGCATTGTGGTCAAACCATGCACATAAAATGTTTCAATATTTCATAAAATACTACTATATAAAATAATTATGAGCCGAGATTTATGTGATCTAAAAAAACATGTAATGTTGCTAGATGGTAGCATTTACATGTTGTATATTATTCTTTCCCAATTCAAAGTGACTTCTCCACAACCATCATAACCACATCCATATCCAAATCACTAGTCGATCTCTTTCTAGTTGTTGCCACCATGAAAACCACCACCCACAAATATTTACGCGTCACCACCTTCACCATCAAAATCCGCTGCCACCATCTAATCGATTAGGGTTGAGAACCATAATTTTCAACCATCGCCATCAATTTTTCTGTCTTTTTATTTCTCGATCATTTTGAGGGCAATTTATGTATATATCAAAAAAATATGGCATCAAAAGTACTACAATATTAACAAAGATTTACTACAAACTACTTAATGACATTAACTTCTTTTTTAAGAAAAACAGATAGAGCCTAGCAAAATTCACTTGGAATATATTTCCAATACTAAAGCTAGAACATAAAGATAATGAATGATTGTTAGATCGATGAAGTAAAAGACGATCTTTATCCGGTGTTGTCAAGGCGCACGTCTAGACTTAAGAAAAGGTGAGGCGCACATTTGCACCTCTATGTTTGTCTAGGTGCTACGACGCACAAATCACGATAAAGGTGTAGAAAGCTCATAAAACAAACAAAAGGCGATGCACATAAACGTGCGCTATTGGCCTCATATTCTTGATTTTGTAAGTTTGGGCTTTTGGATCCAAACCCAACACAATTAACCACTTTTCTTGGCGCAAAACGATTAAAAATGAAGTTTGGCTCGATCTACTCTACTCTTCTATCGAACTACATTTTAATTTATCCTTTTTAACATTTGTGGCTTGATCGAAGCGCTAGAGTAGATCGAACCCTAATTTTGTGTTTAATTGATTTTGGACTATAAAAAAGGTAATTAGGTCGATTTTGGTTTGAAAATCCATATGTTTATATCGGTCCCAAAATATTATTATACATGCAAGTGTTCAAATTTTCTACAGAGAATCAAATGCAGCCAAATATGATATATTTTATATTCTAAAAGCATACAAGACATGTATTTTTGTCAGTGCTAAGGTTAGAAAAGTAAAGTGCATGTTATTTACACACTTCTGTAGTTTAAATAAAAAAACAAAAACATACTAGTGACACTTTTGTAACATTAAAGGAAAAAATCATGGCGACAATTTCGTAATATTAAAGGAAAAAGAACGTTGATAATTTTTGTAACTGTATGCAGAATATAAAACATGTGTATAAGAAATGCAGATCATCAAGGCAGATGCTTGTTGATTTGAAGGAGCTGGCACTTTCGTCTTCTTAAAACTTTCATATTTGATACAAAAATCGTTTCAGTCACATTTATCGCAAGGCCCCAATGATAAAAATAAATAGCATCCTAGTGGTATGGTATACCGGTACTTGATCTAAATCGATGCAAGTATGCAATCGCCTTTCAAGGACGGTTGTATTACTTTACTGGTTAAAACCTGCCATTTTGACTTAATTTATTGTTGACAATGTTGCCGATGGTGTGACGGTAAGCATCTAGTGATATTTTATGTTATTTGAGTTATGTGATGTGATTTGGATGATTGTGGACTACATGCTAATTTCATCCTAGTTGTCACAACCTTTGTCAATCTGTTATACATCGTTAAATTTATTCTTTGTTGCATAGGAAAATAGACACACTTCATGGTTTAAATGCATGTAATTCAAATGTTTTCAATGCATGTAAACATTTCATGGTTTAAATGCATGTAACTTTGAATTTAAATGCATGTAATTCAAATGTTTCTCGTTTTTATATAGAAAAGTTAATATTTTCATAGCAAGATTTATGATTTAGCTTTAAATATCATTTTTGCATTTTTAAAGTTACTTAATTTTCATTGTTCTGTAAATTTATGTATACGAGTTTGAATGAATCAGTAGATTATTTTTTGCACCAAAAATGACACACCCCCCAAAATTGATTGGAAGCACCAAATCTAATGAAATAAATGTACAAGCAGTAGAAATGACACAATTTTTATAGTGGTTCTGCAAATACTCCTGCCTACATTCACTTTACTATTTGTTATAAATTGTTTTCTCTTCGGAGTACAATGAATTCAATCAGATCCAACCACATTCTAGTGGATCTTTGACTTAAAAGTGATTGGAGTATTTGGGGAAGAAGAAGATAGAGAGAAATTAAGTCTCCATAGTAGAAGAAGAAGCCCCCTTTCTAATTGTCATATGCTATCTGTATTTATACGGAAATAGTCTAGCAAAACCGAAGGTCCATGAAATATCTAGTCTAGATCCAAGTCCAAGTATGCAGTAGTGAGTTTCAGGGTCTAAACACCAATGAAAACCACTCGGTACTGTCCGATCGATTTTTATGGGGGAAATCTCCATTCCTTCTTCCAGATGGCCTTCTATCTCCAATTATTGCGTTTCGAGCACCTTTCCTTTGAGATTGAGTTATTTCCGAGAAGATCTGATACCGCTTGTCCTTGCCTGCTTTCAACCAGAAAATCCTTAGAGTTCTTCTATTCTTTAAGAAAAGCACCAATGACGATCACTTGAGCCATAGCTTCACGTACTAGAATTTTGGAGGTTCATCGTGCAACAAAAAGTGGTCGGTATTGAGTGGTAGGGCTCGGTGCTGAGTGGTCCTTTTTGTTCTAACCCCTTTGAAATTTCATGAGTGTGTTCATATTGCCCTTCTAAGCATGTTTTCAAGTTCGTGAACCATTTCATCTTAACGTTCTAATTTCAGTGCTTGGTCAAAAAGCCAGATAACACTTGCCTTTCAAAGTTTGCCTTATGAATGTAAGGTGTGCTTTGTTTAAGAACAAGTTTCAACAGTAGTTAATCTTCGGTAGTTGAGCCCTCTGGCTATTCATCGATCCAGGTTGTGGCGAATCATTCAATTCCTTTGGATTCTTATGCAAATCAAAGGTCGTTCTAGACCGTCATAGCTAAAGGCTTTAGTCCTGCTTAATTAAATGTTAGTCATAAATCATAATCAGTCCATTTTCACTCAGAGTTGTCATATTGTATGTCAAAATCGTCCCTTGTTCATTCGAGATCTATCTATTCTAGTCTAATTACATGACGTCCAAATCCAAAGGTCAATTCAACGTCCACTTTAGGGTTTGATCCATCAGATCGTTTAACATCCAATTTAGGGCTCGATCTCTCCGGATCGTTTAACATTCAATGTATGGTTCGATCACTCCGGATCCTTGCTGAATCCAATCCGCTCACTCTTCGACAAGAATACTCAACGTCCAAGCAAGTCCATCCGCTTACTCTTCGGTGGATGGTCTTACTTTTCTGTACAAGTTCATCTACTCGCTTTTCGACAAGGGAACTTGCACCTTATGGTCATCACCCCCTCTCAGGCCAGGACTACCATGTTCAATCAGTTAAGCCATCACATTCAAGTAGTTTATAAAATCATAATCAGTTTCAGAGGGTCATCAGTCTCTGTTGGTGTTTCCTCATCGGTGTTAGTCATCACTCATGAAGCCTAAGTTAGAACATCTAGCAAATCTCAAAACATCTAATCTTATCAAGGATCACCTTCAAACATCCAACTCAGAGCGTGCCTAGGGACCTGAGATCTCACACATATAAGCGGTCTGATAGTAATTATTTATTTAAAATAAAAGACGAGGTAGGAAAATCAAACCCGACTCCAATCCATTCCGATTATGGGGTTATCATCCAAATGGAAGTTTCTGATCCTTCCCCTCGTTCCTATGATGAGTTTTTGGTTCCAGCTCCTGTTGTGCATTCACATTTTGATTTGCTTCTCTAGCTCTAGCATCACCCATTCCAGGCATTAGAGCTCATCCTAGATCTAAAATAAACCATGTCCCTGCGTAAATTCATCTTAGTACCGACCTGTTCAGCTCGGTATCAACTTATTCTAGTCGTGGGGGCTCAGTTGCAGTTTGCTCCGCTCTATCTTCAGATGCTCCAGCATTGTTTTGAATTCCAACTTCTTTGGTTGTTCTTTGTTGTTCCATCCTCCTGAAAGTCCATCCAGCATCTCCTTCATTATTCTCTTCATCTCCTCTCTGGTCATGTAGATGGATCGATTAGAATTTGAGGACACCTCCTGATTGATCCCGTGCTCTGGTTGACTTCCTCCAATTATTGATCTAGTGTTAGGCCTTTTCATCTTTTTCAAACTTCAAATCCAAGCTTTATAGACAATCAAACCTAGCTCGTTCTCAGTGAAAGCACCAAAAACGTTTGCATCAAAAATGACACGCCTCCCAAAATCAATTAAAAGCACCAGATCTAATGAAATAAATGTACAAGCAGTAAAAGACACAATTTTTACAGTGGTTCGGCAAATATTTTGGCATGCGTCCACTTTAATATTTGTTATTGATTGTTTTCTCTCTAGATTACAATGAATTCAATTAGATTCGACCACAATATAATAGATCTTGGATTTAAGAGTGTGGAAAATTTTGGAAAAGAAGAAGATAGAAGAAAAATCAAGTGTCCAAAATAGAAGAAAAAGAAGAAGCATTTTTTCCTGTTGTCACATGCTTTGTATCTATAGAGAAATCGTCTAGCAAAACCCAAGGCCCACGAAATATCTAGTTCAGATCCAAGTCCAAGTACGCAAAAGTGAGTTACAGGGCCCAAGCACCAATGAAAACCACTCGGTACCGACCGGTTTTCATGGAGGAAAATATCCAGTCCTTCTTCCAACTGGCCTCTTATCTCTAATCCATTGAGTTTCAAGCACTTTGAGATTGAGTTATTTCCGAGAGGTTTTAATACCGTTTGTCCTTGCCTGATTTCAAACAGAAAATCCTTAGAGTTGTTCTTCTATTCTTTAAGAAAAGCACCCCATGGCGATCACTCAAGCCATAGCTTCAGTACTGAAGTTTTGGAGGTCCATCGTGCAACAAAAAGTGGTCAGTATCAAGTGGTAGTGCTCGGTTCCTAGTGGTCCTTTCTGTTCTAACCCCTGTGATATTTCTCGAGTGTGTTCGTATTGCCCTTTTAAGCATGTTTCCAAGTTCATGAATTGTTTCTTTTTATCTTTTTCTAATTTCAGTGAAAATCTGCTTGGTCAAAAAGCCGGATAACAATTATTTAATTCGTTTGAATATCTAATAATAAGGTCTAATATTAAAAATAAAGAAGTAGAAGACTCCATTGAAATGAAAATTTTGTGGAATATCGAGACCACTAAGTCTTTAGTTTGTTACGCAACCCTTAAGTAACGATATAATTGACAACAATAAACTGTAACACGTGTTTAAAAAATTAAAACCCTTTAATGTTTACACCGCCACACACATGTCTCTGCGTTTTCCATTAACATTAGTGCTAAAGTAAAATATAAACGAAAAAATCAGAATCGACAATGATTTCTCATTAATGTACTCGATTTCAACGTCTATCTGGAGAATAGGGTATGATTTTGACTTCTATTTTGACTTCTTCACAAAGATTACGGTTCTATTTTTAATTTACTAATTTGGATGACTTCATGAAATCCATGGTTATATAATAAGATTTAGAGCTTGAGATTCTTTCATAGTACGTGAATTAATTAATGTATGCAAATTTGAGCAAGTAGTTTTTCTTATACTGTTTTTACGTTGTTAAGTGGATATTATTGAAAAGCATCTGAGTTAACGTATCGTACAGGGTCTAACCAGAATTGATATGAAACGGTCAAAATTTCAGGATTCTAGTTGGAACCTCTATCCTTGGTTCATAACACACTTGTTTTAAATTCACTGTAACAAAGTATATTATTTCAGTTAGCACTATAACAATGGATGACATTAATTTTGCACTGTTAATATTTATAAAAATTTGAATGGCTGAAAATATCTGCAATAGTATATTTCAAAAATACAGAAATATATAACTAATTTTAGTTCACTTGTAACAATTATGTACAACTCCGAACAAAATTATACATAAAATAATGGATCAATAAATGTTATATTCAAGCTATAAAACAAACACTGTTTTACTTACAAGTGACTTAAACCAATTGGATTAGAACACTTAATGTTTAGTTGAAAATAACGTCAACATTGATGCACATGTGATGAATAAAGAATATTACTACAGTACTTTGTTTACATTTCAAATATCAAAATACTCCGAGGAATAACATACTATGTTTCTATTATTGAATAATAATAATAATAATGGGATAAAAATCAAAATGTTGTTGAACTTGCATTTATCGGTTAATTGGTAGTTAACTGATTCTAATTGAAACACCGATTTAAGTTGAACAAATAAATCAGATAATAAATATTGATTTTGATAATCTTCTAATATATTTTCATTTCATAACAAAATAAATATGATAGCTTTGTTTATATATATGTTTCATATTGATCGATAATCTTCTTTTATAATTATTTAAATTGGCAAAAATTTATCTTTTCAAAGCTAATAAAAATATATATGTGTTCCAATTGTAATGTATATATATGTATACATTATGAATGGAAAGCTTGGGTTTGAATTTAATATATAATGATTTTTTTAAGAAGTTAATTAAAGTTAAATTGAACATTTTTAACACTAGTACTTATTTATAGGTATCAATTTAAGTAAATAGTTTAAGTTTAAATAGGATTTAATATAAAGGGTTAATACTCTTTATTTTTAATTTAACATGAACAAATGTATTTGTATATATGTAAACACTTGAAACAATAAATAAATTAAGGAAAGAACAAATTACATAATTTATAAAACTTAAGTAATTAAGAGAAAATATATATATATTTAAAAATAAGTTTTGACATTTGTTAGATAATAAAAACATGCTTTGAACATTTGTAACTTGTGTAACATGCAAAATTTACAAGTGGCTTACTTTTCTTTTTGGTTTGAAATATTAATAAATGTTTAAAAATAAAATAAAACAAGTGGGGCTGGTTCAGTTCAAGGCATTTTCCATTTCTCTTTTCTAAAACTCTTCTTTCATCTTTTAACTAAAAGCTAAAATAAAAAGAAAATCAAGGCCTGTTTTCAACCCGATCAAAGCTAGTAGATTCAAAGATCAATTCAAAACAAAGCAAACGAACTTCCAGTTCAAAATAAAAAGCATTTCCCAAATTTTATAAAGTTCTGTTCTCTAGTTCTAAATAAATAAAGGTGAGTAAACAATTCTTAATAAAAGCTTAGATCTGTTCTTATCATGGATGGCAGGAATGTATGGATTTACCGCTGTGTATTTGAGAGTTGTGATATTAGTATGGGACATGTTGATATTACAGTCCAGTCTATTTGTAAATGCTTGTAACTCTGATGCATTGTTGTAATGTAATAGTAACAATTACAGTTTTTCTTTATATAAATGCTATTATTTGTTATTATATTTGATCCGCTGTGAATGTGAGATGCTGTTGTTTCCTGTTCTTCTTCTTCCTTCTTTCTTCTTTTCTTTAACAATCTGAAATTTCCGGCGTTCGATTTCTCGGCACTTTTACAGTGAATGTATTTGTGTCGAATTTTCGAGGTCGAAATTTTGGGTCGTTACATTTGGTATTGAGAAGCTGAAAATATTAAAAGTGAGAAACAATACCAAATTGTTATAAAATAGACACATTTCAATCCAGTTAATCAACAACTGTAAACAATAAAAAAGATACTTATTTATAAAAGAAAGTAAAGATAAATCTTAAACATTGTAGTATCATATGTCGTCGCACCGAATTGAATTTTCTTTTATCAATAACTTGAGCAACCTAGAACTTATTATAAATTGAAATTGAATTGTAATTATCAAAATTAAATGGTATTGGTGAATAAAAAGGAAAACATTATTTGGAATTAGAAAAGATCATTGCATCATCCATCGCCATAGAGATTTGATTTCCTAGTCACGACTCTGTATTTAGCAATTTTTTTATACAAAACCTTGTGTCCTAGAAGTATATAGTAAAAAAAATTTGTTTGCAATATTGCATAAAATATCACATCATTCGAAAATTGTCTCGAAAACTCTTAAAATTATACAGGTCGCAAAGGAATGTAGAAAATCTTTTAACTATTGCCTTTGGGATATGGATGATGTTATAATATGCTATTTTTTATATCATTTTCAACCAAATGCTCAAACGTGATATTTTGGATAATTTTAAAAAATATTCATCAAATCTCAGCATCGCTTGTACATTTTGAAAGAAACCTATTGTTTTCAATTTCTGTTTTAGATGGATGCAGTTATTAATTATCACCAAACTCTTTCACATCAATATATGCCTTATAGTACTCCATTATTCAGAATCATTTGGCTTAATTAACGGAAAAAAATCTGATGATATTTTTACAAGGCTTCTCTAATAGCCAAAAAAATGAACAAGTACGTAAAAAAACATGCAACATTAGACACCTTATTTGTTTCCAGCACTCCAAACTTAATTTTTACTATATACTGGAAATTCATAAAATATATAAAAACATCTACTTCTATACATCTGAATGCATAATTCAACAGCTGTTTTGATATTGCACTTGAGTAATACTAATGGTGACATCACTATCTTATGTACATAAAATATATTTTTATATAAATTATATAATACATTATTATTATAAAATAGTAAGTACTAACATTACCGTTAAAAAAATTGATTATTATGTTACTATAGTTAAAGTTGGTTTTATGCAAGTTCTCTAAATTAACTCACTGCATGGCAAATGTACTAGTTTAGTGAATACGTGAACCATATGCATTTTCACTTGCTCTTTTCAAACTTTTTGGTGAAAATTTGCAAGTGCGCGATGCCTCTTTTTCTATGTTTTGAGATGTCAATTGACTCATTTCTAGCTACATCATTATTTATGCTTAAGACTTTCATGTCGGGATAACATGCATTCTCTTTCCTATATTTTTTGAAGCATAATCCTCACTAGAATATTATCAATAAAAATTTAAGCATGTTAAATTTTTTCCCCCAATAATCTACTATGAAATTCAACTCTCAAGTAAAGTTTTATGATTGCTGTGAATATGGCTTTGAAGACTGGTTATACTTGTTATTATCCTATATTATGATCCCAACAAATATAAGTAACTTTTGTAACCTTAATCAATATTATACTGGTTATTCCCAGAACTGATCTCTTACCGATCCGTTTATTTACTTTTTGTTAAATCCAAAACTATGTTTTTGATTTCGCCATTATAGCTACTTCATATAATACATGTACTTCTTAATGAAATGACATAGCATAATAATAATTATATAATTGTGTTAATGTTCATTGTTGGTGGAAAGAGACCTCTAGTCCCCCAAAGAAGCAGCATTAATAATTTAATATACATGACAAGTAAAACCACACATCATCAATGCAGGTAGGGATGGCCATTGTCATAGGATATGTCAACTTGTAGAGTTAACATCTATGGCGTGTTTAGCATATATGTTAGTAGTTAGGGCAATCAAATTTCTACTTGTTTGTCTTTATATTCAAATTTAATTCTGAACCCATTTGTTATAATCAGTTCTGAGACCTCATCTGATACCCATCACAAGGATTACAGTTGCTCGAGGAAACAAAAACTCAGTGATAGAAATAAAAAGGTAGGCTCAGATAGTGTTATATGCAATTCTATATTTACATGATCCTAATTTGAATTATATTATTATTTGTGCTGTTCTTTTTTTCAGATCAAAGAAAAGGATAGAAAGTCTCATAAACATAAACGCAACAAGCACAAACATAAAAACGAGGTATGATATTGTTTCTTATTTTGTAGGGCCTTGTAAAACATGTTAATATAGACAAGTCACTTCCGTTGAAAATTGAGTATTGCTTTTGATATTATCAGTAAAAACCCTTTTTCTATTCCTTTATGATTTTGTAATGGATATTATTGATAAGAATTTAGATGGTAACGTTACCTATGACACAATCATATTCAAATTATTCCGGACCTTGTGCGAGATGAATTAAAAACCATGATGCATCTTATATCTGCTTAGATATAAGAGTGGAATATTTTTTAGCATTCAACTACTTGTACATTTTTTAATATTCAATCTTATTTTTGTAAGATGTTATTGAATTCTTATCTTATGAGCGAATTAGTAGTTTGTCATGTCAAATATTTGCCTTCCCTAGTTATGTGGAACCACAAGATATAACCAACCTGACAAAAATGTCTAGACATCAACTGCACGGCATAGGGCCACCAACTGAAATATATGTAATGATTAAATGATTAGCATGAAGTTTTTTGTTACCATAGTAAAGTTTGTAAATATTATTCCTGTGTTGTGTTGTTTCTATTTCTCTCATTTGTACTTCTATCCATATCTTCTTTTGTATAAATTGAATTTTTAAAATTTCTATCCCTGTGATAGGCTTGGCGAGCCAACGTAAAAATCATAGCCTCTCTTATGGAAATGAGTCTTCGGATACGTGTTCGACAGGATAAAGGAGCCAAGATTAGTCGGACGAAATGGTGGAAGCTCAAAGAAGACGCTTCACGAGTGTTTAAGGATAGAGTGATGGGAGAAGGGGCATGAAATTTGGAAGGAGAAGCAAATCACATGTGGGATGAGATGGCAACGCCCATTCGAAAAGTGGCTACTGAGGTGTTTGGGGTAACGAAAGAAAATAAACGCGAACCTAAAGATTCATGGTGGTGGAACAGTGATGTACAAAAGGCTATCAAAGAGAAGAAAGAATGCTACAAGTGCTTGCATCATCATAGGAGCGAGGACAACATGCAAAGGTACAAAGTGGCAAAGAAGAACGCAAAAAGAGCGGTGAGTGAAGCAAGAGGTCGGGTGTATGAAGACTTATATCATAAGCTAAGTACGAAGGAGGATGAAAAAGACGTCTATAGGATAGCTAAGCTCTGTGAAAGGAAGACAAGAGACTTTAATCAAGTTAAATGCATCAAAGATGCTAATAATAGACTTTTGGTTAAGGACGATGAGATAAAAAATAGATGAAGAGATTACTTCAACAAGCTATTTAATGAAGAAGGTGATAGCACTACGATCGAGATAGACGACTCTTTTGATGACACCAGTATGCATTTTGTTCGTAGAATTCAAGAATCCGAGGTAAAAGAGATGCTAAAACGGATGAAAGTAGGTAAGACATGGGGGCCTGATGGCATCCCCACTGAGGTGTGGAGATGCCTTGAGGATGCAGGGATAGCCTGGCTGACTAAGTTGTTCAATAATATTTTCAAATCAAAAAAGATGGCAAATGAGTGGAGGAGAAGCATTCTAGTTTCAATTTTTAAGAATAAAGTAGATATCCAAAGTTGCATAAGCTACAGAGTAATTAAACCTACGAGTCAAACGATGAAGCTCTTGGAGAGAGTCATCGAACATCGATTAAGAAGAATGACAAGCGTTTTAAAAAATCAATTTGGTTTCATGCCTGGAAGGTCGACCACGGAGGCTGTTTTCTTGATAAGACAACTTGTGGAGAGGTTTAAGGAGTAAAAGAAAGATTTACACATGGTTTTTATTGATTTGGAGAAAGCTTATGACAAAGTACCACGAAAGGTGATGTGGTGAGCTCTGCAAAAGAAGCGAGTCCCAACAAAGTATATTACCCTTATCAAGGATATGTACGATGATGTTGTGACTAGTGCCAGAGCATGCGATGATGTAACCAGTGACTTTCTCATTAACATAGGATTACATCAAGGGTCAGCTTTGAGCCCCTACATTTTACCCTAGTGATGGATGAAGTTACGAATGGTATACAAAGAGAGATTCCTTGGTGTATGCTATTTGCTGATGATAGTAGGATTGTGGTTGATAGACAACTTGAGCTGTGGAGACAGACTTTAGAATCTAAGGGATTCAGGCTTAGTAGAACTAAAACAGAGTATATGAAGTGTGAATTCAGCGGTGTCAGGTCAGAAAATGGAAATGTCATTTTGGCCGGACAAATAGTTACTAAGAAGGATTCCTTTCGATATTTTTGGGATCAATGTTGCAGTGTAATGGTGAGATTGATGAAGATGTTAGTTTTAGAATTCGAGCGGGATGGATGAAGTGGCGACAGACATCTGATATTTTCTGTGATAAGAAAGTTTCACAGAAGTTTAAAGGAAAGTTCTATAGAACGGCAATTAGGTCTGCAATGTTATATGGTGCATAACGTTGACCTACTAAAAACCAACACGTCTAGAAGATAAACGTAGCAGAGATGCGTATGCTGCGATGGAGTTGCGGTCATACAAGAAGAGACCGAATTAGAAACGATGATATACGTAGAAAACTTGGAGTAGCATCAATTGAGGAGAAGCTAATTCAACATCGCTTAAGATGATTTGGACATCTGCAACAAAGACCGTCCGAGGCACCTGTGCGCAATGGAATTATTGGCCGCGTCGTTCGCCCAAAGAGAGGTAGAGGTCGATCAAGGCCGACATGAGAGGAAGTAATTAAAAGGACATGAAGGGTTGGAATATATCCGAAGAGCTGGTAACACATATAAACGCGTGGAAGTTAGCGATCCGCGTACCAGAACCATGAGCTATGAGTTTTATAAGTTCTAGATTATAGGATTAAGGAAAAAGAGTATAAGACGTAGCATTTGGTCTTTGATCATTTTATTTATTTATTTATTGTTGTTGTTGTTGTTGTTGATTATTATTATTATTATTATTATTATTATTTACATTTGTATTTCTATCTTTATTTTTGTATTACTTAGTCACTATTGTTACTAATTTACTTATTTGACTTTATTTTATTATTACTATTGTTATTGTTATTATTATAACATTTAAATTACTTTTGCCATTTAGTTTCGGGTTACATCTCTAGCCGAACCCAACTTGTTTGGGAAAAATGACTTTCTTGTTGTTGTAATGTTATTGCACAAATTACTATGACTGAAGATTCAATTTAATCATTAAATCTCACAGTCGGTGATCTTTTCAAAAAATGCACATGTCATATATCAAAAATGGTAAAGAATGGTTGATCAAGATAAGATTAACATCTAATTTTAATTTTTCAAATACAAGATGAATTTTTTTGTATATTTAATCTCATGGTTGTTAATATATAATTTGATGGTTGTCAAATAAGTTATGCCCAAAATACAAATATAAATTGCAACCATTATTAAATGCAGTTTTGAAATTACATTTTTTTTTAAATGAGAAAAGGGTCAAAATGTAGGTTTGTTTTCATCATTACTTAAATCAATATTTATCAATTTTTCCTAAATTAGTTACAATGCATGAAATATTTGACAGCTCTGATTTGAATTAAAGTTTTACATCTAATATATGTTTTCTGAAATAAAAACCTATCAGATCATCATAATTTATTTAAGATACACATTTTGGTTAGAATAATGGTTAGGATTTAAATTATGGTGCGGACTTGTATCAAAATTACGATTATGGCTAAAAGTGGAAAGGGCGTGCAATCAAAAAGACTTTAGGTTGTTTTCAAAATACCAAGTATATATTTGTGAAAATTTGGTTCCGTCCCTTATTTTTAGATTTGATACCTAAAAAATCCTTCTCCAAAACATGCTTTAAATTACACCCATATTTTTAATTTTGGTAAAAAAAATCGTTTTCCGTTCGGAAATTAAATCTAAACATTAATCGCAGGTACATTTGAGTATTTTTTTTAAATTTTTTTCCCGTAAACATTCTAGAAATTTTAGAAATATGCAGATTTCTCTACAGGGTTCCTGAAACTTGAAAATATGAGTTTCTTTATAACATGTTTTTGAGGATGGATGATTGTGTATTTTGAAACTTAGAGGGTGTTTTTACAGAGGTTCCCTATACACCTTTTTTTCTTCTCAAACAAGATTCTTATTTTTAAAGTTTATGGCTACTTTGAATTATTGTTGCATACATAATATGTGTATACTGATAGCAACTAAAGTTAGCAAAAGGGAAAACAAACATATAAATGAGCTTGGAAGTAAGCCTGGCCCATCATCTTCTAAGTCTAGCCAATTACCTCTTTACAAAACAACCAAATCCTAAACTCCCAACATTTTAGTAGCAATAAAATCCAGATGGAAAGGAACCCGTGTTATAACATAGATTATTACAATATATACCTCTGTCCACGGAATTCCAATGTGGGACTAATAATTGTAAACAAAAAGCATTTTATCATAGCTAATTCTTGGTGTTATAATATAGATTTAATATAGATTCATATTCAAATTTAATAACCTTGTTCCAAAAAGCATAAACTTACCTCGTATTGTGGGAAATGAACAAAAGCCCTTTTTACTTAGAAAACAATGCCACATCATATCAACTCAAGAACATCATATCAAATGCATTCCTTGAAGGATTCTATTGCTATAATAATTGTCAATGGAAAGTCTTTTTTTATCGTTTTTCCTTTTATTTTTAAACTCTATTGAATCTACCATAAAGTATGTGACGTATTACCATCTGTAGAATTTTTTTAGTATGAACTCACTACTTATTAAAACTGTGTATAATTTATGGTTGTTCTTGTTGATGTATTTTATGAAATATAAATTAAGATTTCTCATTTTTGACTTATATCACACTTAATTAGGATTTATAGGTATATTTCGGGTTCTTACGTTACTTTCTTTTTGTTTTATGACTTGGCTCTCAATATTGGAGCTATGTCATTGAATGGATAAACTGGTCCGGTATTTTTATTTGGCCGTTGGAGCTAATCTATAGAAGCTGAAGTCGGAAAGGAGCAGTAGTCCAATTCAGCTTTCCAAGGTTATATCTATACTACTAATGCAATTCTTTTGTTATTTTTTATTTTTAATTTTCATGAAATTTTATTAAAACATTGTTACCTTCTTCTTCTTTATTAGTTCCTTGGGCGCGATAAAGATGATTCAGTCAGGTTCAGTGCTGTTTCTGGCAAAAAGGTATGCACTTTCATTTTGAATTTACTTTCATTTTAAATTTAACTTGCAGTTATAATTTACTGCATTTTGCTATTATGCAGATTCAACTCAAAGTTGAGAAATCAAAGCAAGACAAGTTGGCCGAGACCAATAGAAACGAGTTGCTAAATTTTTTGAATTCAAGTTATGATTAACTATCTTTGCAAACTGTGTTTTTAAAATTTAAGTCAGATATGATTTTTATGGTTATTTCCCCTTCAGTGATTTGATTTGATATTGGGAAAAATTGAAGTGAGGAATGTACTGTATTTAACACTATTATCTTAGTTGTTTCATAGTCTTGATTGTTTGATATGAAAGTTGCCCTTATCATGCCTTGTAAAATGTCGATTGTGAATTTTGCAACTAAATGCCTGATTGGAATGTTCTGTATTATTTAATAAACTATTGACAAATCATGATCAAGTTTGAATTTTAATCGAAATCTTTATTATATCGGACAAGAGTACATCTATGCTTTGCTTATAAGTAGCTTCTAACAATACATCGACACAATATAAAGCTTGAAATTGTTTTCCTAACTTATTATTCGGCCGTCTTAGTGAGATCGAGAGCAACGCTACAAAGGTCCACCAAGTGATTTATCTTTTTCTTTAGTGCAGTCGCTTTGGCCTCCTTTCCCGTCTCGTCTTTGCATGAGTAGTGGCAAGCTTTTGCATCCGTCATTGCATCTTCAATTAATTGTTCTACATCATGGTATGCCTCGCTATCTATAGCAGCAGATGCTATATCGAGTTGTTCGACTACTTCAGTGAGGTGTTCCAAACATTCGTGAAAGCATCGTTTGACCCCTTTCTTGATTTTCGATTTGCCTTCTTTGATGGTATTGTACATGTTGCTTCTTGTCTCTTCTCCGTAGTTTGCTGCCGTTCTGCCAAAGCAATTGTTATAGGATATTTATAATCTACGATATTCGTACTCTTATGAACAAGATATGAATCTGCACAGTGATACAATTTCACGATAGTTTTTTTGAAAACATATCAGGTACATTGTCGCTTAATCTACATTGTACCGGTATGGTTTCAAATCGCGTTAATGATTCTTGTCGTATAAGTATAAAATGCTGATTTGGCGTCAATGTGGTAGGAAAAAAGGAACCTGATGGCAAGGCCGGCGAGCTGGGGAGTGTCAGCAGTGCGACTCTCGGGGTAAGCGAGAAGGGACTTGAGGCAAAGGTCGACTTGTAGGGTGTGGCTACAAGCTTCTTGTAGGTCTCCCATTGATGCTCCAAACATGTGCATGCCAAATATCAAGGAGAAGAGGATATGGCAAAATGATGGTAGTGCCATTTGATGTGATTTTGCAGCTTCACTTGTTTGTTAGTTTATAAATGTTTTATTTTAGGATTATAGTGAGGAGTAGAAGATCAGTTTGAGAAGAATTTGGTAGTGATTGGTTTTATTTTAGTAAAAGTAGATTGAGAGGTGGGGAGGAATCAAAGGAGAGGGAAATGGTAATTGCTGTTTGATTGTGGTGGAGACTTATTTGATTTGTTTTTATAAATAAACCTTTAATCTGTTACAGGTGTCTTCGTGTTTCTAAAGCGTTTAGCTTGGAGAAGCGTGGAATTCCAACATGACCATCCCGATGGTACTAAATGAAATATTACATCAACTTGTATATTTTATTCAGGGTGCGTGTAGACCTTTTAACCATTGTGATTCTAGACTTTTGGTTGCAACTTTAAGCGAAAATTTGAACCACTCCTTTTCACATGCAGGTAAATAGGCAGAAGGAAGAAGTTGCAAAAAAATTTAGTCCCATGGACAACAAGTTTGCCTTTTAGTTTGAAAGACACTTTTTAGTGTAAACTGAAAATGATAGTTACAACTATCATTCTGCGATTTACACTAAAAAATGTCCTTCAGGCTAAAAAACAAACTTCTTGTCACCGAAACTAAATTTTTCTCTAACTTTTTCCTTTAGCCTAAAAACCCTTTCACATGCATGTTTGATTAAGTGCCAGATGAATTTAGTTTAAAGGACAAACTTGTAAACTTTTTTGGATTTTAGAACAACACGGATAAAAATTAGCTGCAATGATACATTTTTCGCGTGCATGACAAAATCATCACTTCCCATGCTACTGCATCCCATGTCGTCATATCGCACGCTTCCGCACTTCTCATCATCCCTATGCTTGTGCTTCGTTACCGTTAATAGTCGCCGCCTTCCTTAACTGCAACCTCCTAAGCCTCCACCTCCTTAAAGCCTAACCTTAAAAAACAAAATCACGTCGCCACTCGTCGCCTGCTGTGACACCTACATGTTTCAGCTCATAACAACATCGTTGTTCACCTCATCCTGCTCATCAATCATTATTAATGCAAAAAAAAAAAAAATTTAACGGAAAAACCGATAACACAAGATATGGTCAACTATCACACGATAAATTGACATATAATTGTTGTATTTTTTTTAAGTTCAGTGGACACAAAACTAATACTACACAGCAGCGATATAAAATAATTTGTTAAAAATAGAACGATGAATATTCAAATATTAAATAAAAACGATACCACATTTACCAAACTACTTAGTATCATTGTAAAGTAATTTATGAAAATAGTAATACATACTTTCAAAAAAAAAAAAGATACTATCTTTACAAACAACCATAAAATGATACTAGAAAGTGGAGTTTAAAAATATTAATTCAAAGACGATACTACAATTCATAAAGCACACCACAAATCAAGAAAATATTACTATACTTTATAAACTGATACTAGAACTCATAATGCTGTTATAAAATAATATTGTGAGATACGATATATACATCATCTAAAGAGAAACTATAACTGTTTATAAACTGCTATTATAATTATAGAAAAGCTATTACTATTCATATGAAATGCTACATAATGTAGCATCATGAAGAGAGATACACATAACTATAACTATATATATATTTAAAACTAAAACGTTTAATAAGAAACTACAATTGTTTATAAACTGCTATTACAATTTTAAAAAAAGCTAGCATGCATAATTCAGTAACTGCTACTATAATTCACAAAATGCCACTATAAAATAACATTATGAAAAAAATATACCTATATTTATTTAAAAAAAATTCAAAAAATGAAATCACACAGTATCATTACTATATGCATTTAAAAAGAAACTATAATATAAACTGCTCCTACAAATTAAAAAAATGCACTACAATTCAGAAACTTCTACTATAGTTTATTAAATGTTACTATTAAATAACGTTACGAACAGATACATGCACAATTTAATTTATTAAAAAACCAAGTAATGATACTATAGCGTTACTACACGCATCTAAAAAAATAACATAACTCACTCACTAGATAACATCAACTTAATTAGTGCAAAGCTATTACGCACAAGTTAGCAAGCGGTTAGTGTGTTTCTTTGTCCATAATTAAATTAATCATTCAAGGCTACAATTTTAACGCAGAGAACGCATTAAACACTCGTTAATTAGAGACTGTTTTGAGGGTTACAATGACTACCTGGACCGCTTTAACGAACACTCAAATGCAAAAAAAAAAAAAAAAACAAAAAAACAAAAAAAAAAAACAAAAAACAAAAAATAAATTCTGTGCAGCAAAACCTTTTCATCCAATATATGAAAAAATTTGATCTGCACGTAAGTGTGTATTACATGTGTACCATCTATAGCACAAATATAGTTTCTATAATATGAGTAGTACCGGTTTGAAGTTCTAATATAGTCTGAAATAGTATTAAATTAAGAATCATCTGACTTGATAATATATTTAGCAAGTAATTTTATAGCTTTTAAAATAGCATGAAAACAAACTGAAATCGTGCTATCTGACCTTTGAAATCTTTCGCTCATTTGCCAATTTGAAAGCGCTGCAGCAATGGTGTATACAAATATAGCAACCACTTCTCTGATACAAATTTCTTCCCTTTAGCCATACCATAATTTTATAGTCTATCACATGACGAGAAAACATAGCACTTTCATCCAAAAATATCGTTGACAACGTTTTTGATGACCATTTAATATATCATTCACCCACATTAAATCGGTATAGTCTGACATGTGAACTTGATTGCACGTAAAAGTGTTTATTTTTGCGCTCATGTCTTACCTTTGTTGTATATAAATAAACGTTACACTAGGTATTTTTGGGTATTTCTATAGATATATAGATTTGAGGAGCCTTCATGTCAAACTTGAGCAAAAGAAAAGAAAAAAAAGAAGATTTGCATTGGATTATACCAGCTACTCTAAAAAGATTGAACAAAAAAAGCTGGAGCTGAGTGGTTAAGGCATCTCCTAAATGGCTGAAGGAGTTGAGTTCACCGGAAAGCACATTAATTTTACATATGAAAATGGAGGACTATTGAAAAGATATACATATACATATACATATGAACATATTTGTGATTGATTGTATACAGACAAATCAATCATAATTCTTCTCTCAATCAATCACAATTCTTCTTCTAATCAAATCAAGCAATCACAATCACACAAACTATCCCGCATGAATATTTATATTCACATATTCAAAGAGAAGATATTCATTTTTATGGCATATATTTTGTAATTTTTTGATGAAAAACAACTTGTACTCTATAAATACCCAGATGTATTCATTGTAAAAGATATCTCATATCTCATAATTTCTAGTGTAGAATAAAACTCTTCTTCTTCTTCATCCATTTTCTGTTTTTTTATTTACACTTAGATAATTGTGGCTTCTATCAATCAGTTTTGTTAGACATAATTATCTAAGTTTTTCTTCCTTTTCCATTAGTGATAGGGCGTTAATTAGTTTCAGCGGCTACCCTAATTTTATTTTTTTGTTTATCTGAATTTCTATTTGTTTTTCTGTTTTTCCATTATTTAGAACTCGTGAAGGAGTTCTGATTTAACTCTCAACAACTCTTCCGTGACAAATAATTGGATCCTTCCGTGAGAAAAGGATTGGAGTTTAAATCAATATTTCTTCACTTGTTTATTTTTCTGCATTTTTTGTAGTTTATAAATCACCTCCAAATTCGTCTAACTCACCCAAGAAATTACATAAACAATGGAATTTAATTTTCCTCCCTGTGTTCGATCGGCATACTATACATCTGTATACTTGTAGTATTTTAATTAACCATCAAGTTTTTAACGCCGTTGCGAGGAGGCAACAATTAAATTTTATTGTCTATTTAATTTTCGATTCGTGTTAGTTTTTCATGTATTTTGTTTCCCTTTCTAATCTAAATTTTTGTTTTCGTGTATCTAATCAAAGAAAGGAAGAAAAAAAAACAAATAAATATCAATCTGTTTACAAATTTCATAGTTTACTTCTTTTGTTAGCTTACACAATTTCTTCTTATTTTTTTTCCTTCTTTTTAGATTACAAGTCTCGTCTCTTTTTTTCTTTCCCTTTTTGTCTATTTTAGGCCACATATATCACAGTATCTTTGCTGCAACAAAAAATATCCTTTTTATGCTTATTTCTCTTTTGCAACCTTTTCTCTTTTTTAGATTTTTTTGGTATTCTTCTTTTCATATTTTTCTCTTTTCAGTTTTTATTTCTTATTGTTTTTCTTTTCGAAAAAAAAGTGAGGGATTTTGCCATTTGTCTTCTATTTCTTTTCTCTTTTTAGAATTTGTTTCCATTTTTTTCTCTGATTTCATTCGCAACTTTCAAATCTGTTTCCCTTTTTTTCATTCTCGTTTTCTTTTTTATTTAGTATTTGGTTTCCCTTTTATTTTGCATTTCCTTGTTTTTCAATCAAAAAAAAAAAATCAAAAAATAAAGGAGATTCTGCACTTTTCCAAATTTGTTTCCACCTCTGTTTTTAGTTTCCAAATTTTCTACTTTTTATAAATTTTTCCCCTTTCTACATAAAAAAAGGAAAAAAATAAAAAAAGAAGAAGAATCAAGTTCGTATTGTGTTTTCTGATTTGTTTTTTAGTTGTTTTGCGTTTATAGCTAATTCACCGTGTTCTTTTGTTCTTTTTAGTTTGTGTCTTTTGTTCTTTTTCAGTTGCATTTTTATTTTTTTTTAGCAAATCTAGCCGGCTTTATAGTGGGCCGTGCCACTGAATAAATAATAGAAAACAGGTGCTCTACACATGCACTGAGCAACTAAAAAGGAAAAATTTGGAAGCACATGAGCTAGACAAAAGAGCCTAAACTACTATAATAGCATGACTAATCTTCCTCAGAAGAGAAAGAACAATCACAGCCAACAACCGAAGAAGGTCCAATAACATGAGAAAACCCTGAGAAGAAAGCAGCCAGTCGAGGATCATAACCATCAGAGTCAGGAGAGTAATGAAATTTCCTTTCCCATGTGACATCATAAAACTTACTTTTGTTCTCCTCACCAATCTCACCATCCTTAGTGAGGCACAAACCATCTCCCTCAATATGGTAGATAAGATAACGACTCTCGCCCCCAATATCACTGATAAATGCATAAAATGTATCCCTCTCTGGCGAATATCTCATATCAGAAGGAGCGTGAATCCAAGCACGTTCATCAGAATTCCAGGATATTATATCAGATGTGGAAGCATAATGATCCACCTCCTGGGACGAAGGAGGATGACCGAAAGAAGGGGCTATATCAGGCACTGAAATAGAAGGAACTACGCAAAACGGAGCAACAGTAGGAGGATCCACAATGGGGGGTACAACAATGGGAGCAACTGGGGCATCAACTAAGGGAACATGAGGAGCAACCTGCTACTCAACTGCTCTTGAAATTTGCATCTTAGTTTGTGTCAAATAAAAAAACATCTCTTGAAATTCAAATTGAAATCACATGTGACGATAAAAGATCCAGGAGTCGAGCGATTGCAAACAATGGAGTTTGAATCGCTAAAGCTACTCAACTGCTTTGGATGGACTGCCATACCCCATTGTAAGTCATTCTATCACTAAAAGTGTCCACTCCGACGTATAAAACTTGCTTGTAAAAATTTTCTGCAGGTTCTGCGACTTGCTTGTACAATTTTAATTTCTACAATTATTATTGTCTGATTATGTTTGGCTGTAAATTTCTGAATCAATCTAGTTAGGAGCAAGTTCCCATTACAAACATAAGGTGGGGGAAGTAATTACCCTTTCCTTGGCTCCAAAATAACTAAAATCATCATCTCTCATCTTTTTCATCTTTAAAAGACATTAGTCGTTGGTCTTAGGACAAAAATGAGCTCATAGGAGAAAATAGTATAATTGGAAATAGGCGTTTTGTGAAATTGACTGTCTCATACAATTAGATCGCGGATATATAGTAGTTCAATTTTTTGAACTACTAGAAAAAGAGGTTGCATACTACACACCTGTGCACTTGCAATATTATTTTTTAATTTGTACTTTTCTAACCCCATAGAAAAGTGTCAAACAAGTATTTGGCGCAGTTGCATACTACCCGTAAACATTGGTCGTATCCCTTATTATTTATTCTATATGTGAACAACCATAAGACCCTCTTCTCCCTTTTAATCGAGATAGTCAATTAATAAAGCACAACTTAGTATTTCATACTATTTTGAAGTAGGAACCACTTCTAAAAGCTTTTCAAAATGAGTGAAAGCAACCATAATTCACCAAGGGAGTCTCAAATAAATACAAACTTTTCACACGAGCTTGATCAATATAATTTGATGAATCAAAACTTTCCAAATCTCAACGTCAGAGTAGATAGACCCTTATCTCTTAGGAAGCTATGCTATCCAACAAGAACTGTCCAACCTTCAGTCATTCTCTTTCCACCGGCCGAAGGAAATAATTTCGAATTGAGAATTTCTTTCATCCAAGGAGTTCCAAACTTCATGGGTTCGGAAAATGCATACGAATTTCTTCAGGATTTCCAATTCTACACTTCCACACCGAAAATGCAACAATTGTCCGATAAGTCCATCAAACTTCGATTGATTCCATTTGCGCCACAAGCTAGTGCAAAAAGATGGTTGAATTCTCTACCACCATGATCTATTCGAAGTTGGAATGAGTTCAATGATATCTTTGTGAAAAAGTTTTTCCCTTTTCACAAAACTCTTAAAATCAGATTTGAAATTAATCAATTCACACGGAATGAAGGAGAAACTTTTTCACAATACTTCGAATGTTTTAAAGAACTCTTATATAGTTACCCTCACCATGAGATATCCAAAATGATTCTATGCCATGTTGCGTGTGAAGGGCTCAACTATCGAACTCGAATCCAACTTGAAACCATTTGTCAAAACGATTTTATGAGCAAATCTATCGATGAGGCTTAGGCCTTCCTCGAAGATTTTGCCGAAAAGGACCAATAATGGAAATCGATCCATGTCCCATCCCGTACGAGAGGGGTACACGCAATTGACCCCTCATTGTTTCCTGTTGACTATTCCCAGGACGAAGGAGGAATACCCCAGGTGTACCCTATGGAACAGGCCAATGCCCTAGCCCATAATAATGCCTACACTTCTCCATACCCCTCCAACTGGAAAAACCATCCAAATCTGTCTTGGTCAAACCCTACTAATTTTGTGAACCCTTCTCATTTGTATCCCATGAACCAAAACGCTCAACCTTCTCAAACTGCATCTCGATTTAAACCTTCGAATCAACCATATAGACATCCTAATTCTTCAGCTCAACCTTTTCAAACTCCTACACATTCTCAGTCTCCTCAACCTTTACAAGAAATTTGTTCGAATAGAGAAACAAATAAGAAACCAGGATGATAAGATTGAACAAATAATGAACATGATTAAGGAACTAATGAAAAGTAACGAGAAAGGAAAATTGCCTAGTCAACCCAAAGAATACCCAATGTATAATTCTCGAGGAGTGCACTCTTATGAGGATGAAAATGTAAATCCAGTTAACGTTGTCACCACATTGAGGTCTGGAAAGAAGGTAGACAACCAAGTCGGCAACCTCGACATTCCTCCAAAGTCTACCCATGCTCCAAATCCTGCAACTCATTCGACATCCACTCTTGTTGATCCAATCGATCCTCTTTCTTCATCCAAGGCCGGCAATCCCGATCAGTCTTCATCTTTGGATGTTGGCAACCCCAACATTCCAGCTTCTATAGCTATGTCGCCTTCACCTCATGATGTGACATCCTCTTCCTCAAATGAAAAAACTCCTAAAAGGATTCTATAAACCCAAGGCTCCTTTTCCTCATAGACTCAACATAAAGAAGAAGTCCGCCAATTTTGATAAAATTATTGAAATTTTCAACAATTTCGAGTGAATATACTACTCCTTGATACCATTGAGCAGATTCCCCAATATGCGAAATGTCCCAAAGGGCTTTGTACTCAAAAACATGCCACCAATGTCCCAAAAACTGCATTTTTGACTGCAAACACTAGCTCTATCCTTGCGAATTGTTCCCCAATCAAGTATAAGGACCCCGGTTGTCCTACTATCGGCTGTCAAATAGGCAACACTCACATTAGCGATGCTTACTTGATATTGGTGCTAGTGTCAATCTTTTGCCTTACACTGTTTTCTATCAACTAGGACTTGGAGAATTAAAACCCATGAACATCACGATTCACCTAGCTGATCACTCTGTCAAAAAGACCTTGGCACTATTGAAGATGTGTGCTAATCAAATTGAACAGTTCTATTTCCCCATGGATTTCATATTCCTAGAGACCGAACCTGTTTCAAATCCTAGCGCTCAAATCCCTCTGACATTAGGTCGTCCCTTCTTAGCAACTTCAAATGCTATCATAAATTGTAGGAATGGTCAACTCGGACTTTCCTTTGGGCACCTAACCATTGATCTAAACATTTTCAATCTTAATAAACCGCCAAGGAATTCGAAATAGACGAAGTTGATATGACCCAAATGCTTGTGGATGGAAATCATGGTAACACATCTGACCCTCTAACGATGTGTCTCGATCACTTTAATTCCGACTTTAAAATCGACGAATACAACTCTGAACTTAATGATTTGCTAGTCCCCTCTTACAATTCACGAAAATTCAACCAACTAATGTCAGTTGAAGTCGCAATAGAAGACCCTCCTAAATTGGACCTCAAACCTCTTCCACACGATCTTAAATACTGTAGGATCTAGATTAACCCTAGAGGGGGGGGGTGAATAGGGTTATAGCAAATTTTCTCGATTTAAACTCAGAAATAAACTGCAAAAATAAATATGCTGAAAAGTAAATCACACACAAAATTTACCCAGCTTCGGCAACCCCTGCCTGCTGCTGCATTCACAGATTTCTATTAGAATTAAACAGTATCACGCTTACAAACACTCTACTAGACTCGCAAACATTTGCTCCCGCTCACAAACACTCTACTAGACTCGCAAACATTTGCTCCCGCTCACAAACACTCTACTAGACTCGCACACCCTGCTCCCGCCTATAGAGTTTCGTTTACTCGCAAATTCTGCTCCCGCCTACTATAGAGCTTTGCTTACTCGCAAACTCTGCTCCCGACTATAAAGCTTTGCAAACTCGCACACCCTGCTCACTGAACTAATTCTAACTAGACAATCTGACACGACCTAATCCCTAGGTGGTGATTTACAAATTCTTTGATTCGAAAAATAAAAAAAACAATTAAACAACAAATAAACAAATAACCCTAATTAAACTTAAACCCTAGAAATAAAATAAAAAAAACCCTTTTATAAACAAGGCCGGTCCAATTTCTTTTTTTCTAGCCCGTTCGACTTTTAGTTGCTCCGTTCCTTTTCGTGAATAATGTCGGCCGTTCCTCTTGCAAATTTAGGGCTTCGTTCTCTTCAATCCAGACTAGGGTTTTGAAGCTGCGCCTTTTCGTGTGCTTCGTTCTCGTTCGTTTGCTCTTGGCCGCTTCTGTTTGATCGAGTTCACTGTTGTGATTTCGGTACGTAATTTATCCTTTTTGCTTTACTGGTTGATGCTTGAACTCGATGCTTGAAATTGCCAGTGATGATTGGGTTATATATGCATTCGAATTCCTTGAATTACATTCGTCTAAATATATTTGAATTCGTCAATGGCCGTTCGATCTTGTATTGATGCTTGGGATTTGTTCTGACTTTGTCACTTTCGTATTTTTGGTAGCTTGATTCACACGGTATTGATTTGATTTCGTGGTCAATTTTCTTGGCTATCACGGTGAAACACTTGTTTGACTTGTTCCAATTTTTTTTTAATTTCAGCTTCTTGAATTTTGACTGCATCTCACGGCTTTGAATATTGAACTAGTTGCCTTGGTCATCACGGTTTGATTTGACTTGACTTCGACCATGTTTTGATTACGTGAATTTTTGGTTTTGTGAATTTCTCTGTACTGTTGAACTTCGGTCTTGGCTTTGATTCATTTCGTCTCTGGCCATCTTTTTCTGGTTGGTACTGGATGCATCACTTCAGTGTTGTATTGTTTTCACCTCTGGCCTGTTTTACTGTCATGTGTATATATGATTATCATATTGTACATCTCTGTCTCGAGTAGCTCTGCATTGTTGAGACTATGCATTTGTTCGTACTTGCCACCACTGTATCATTTACTGATTTAGTTGATTTCATGGTTCACCTTGCTTTGTTCACTGCGTACTTGATGGTTACTGTGCACTTTTGTGCTTTGAGTCAGTTTCATTGTTGCTGTGTTATCATCATTTTGGTTTGACTTGAACTCGATTCACTTGAACCGTCATGTTTGTTCGAATTTCATGTGATATCCAAACTGGTTTGCAGATACTTTGGTTTTACTGGCCACACATGTGCATGCTTGCATCTTTGAACTTGGTTAGATGGTACTGTCCAGTTGAGCTTGTTTTGTAGTGATGCACTTGATTGCTTCTGATTCATTTTTGAGGCAGTTTGCATGTATGGGCTGCTATGTTGTATATATGAACTGCTTCATGCATTTTTGTGACCTTCATGTCTACACTACAGTTTGTACATGCATTTGCATCACTGTTGGGTCTTTGGTTTTGGGGCTGCTGTGTTATCATCATATTGAACTGGTTTTCTTGTTGTTGCATACTTGTATCACTGCTTCCATCCTTTGAGTTTGACATATATGCCTGTGTGGTCTTGAGCATTGCTGGTCTCATATGCATTGAACTCTGTTTTTTTTTATCTTGGCCATTTGGTCGTGCTGTAGTCCATGTTGCTGCTTGAGTCTCTGTTGCCTTGCTTCTGATCATGTTGCACAATTTCTGTTGTTTCCACCTTCTGGTATGCTGCAGATTGGTCTTTGTTGCATTTGCTTGAGTTTGTACAGTGTTGTACTTGTTGCCTTGTACTGGTGGTCTTCATATTGCGTATGTTGTATGGTGTCTCTTCTGGTTTGTTTACTTCGGTCGGTTGCTTTGAACCTGTTGCCTACACTCTGGTGCATTCCTGTATATGCTTTGCTTTCATGCATTGCTGTGTTGGCCTGAATTGCTGCACTCGAGTTTTGTTACTTGAGCTGCTTTGTTGAGTTCCATTTGACTTGACTGTACTTGTACAACTTCATTGTTCTGTTGCATGCAGTCCATTATGTTTGATCTGACTTGAACTTTCATTGAGTTTTGTTGCACTGTTTTTGACTTGTGACCTGCCCTGTGTTGAATCCAGTTTTTCAAAAACTCGGGTTTGACCTTGTGCTCGAGTCGTGATTTTTATGTTATTGCACGTGAGTTGAAGCCGGCTTTTTATTTGGGTTTGACCTGTGCTCACCTGTCCCTGTAAATCAATCAAGTGTATATATCAGCGTGCACGGCCTTGTGGCATATACAGTAATACACTGTGTCTGTCACAGGTTGTTCGTGTATGATGAATTCAAATTTAAATTATGACGAACAACCCAAATAACTGAGGCAAATCATATTTTCAAAAGTCATGTTTTATTTTTGAATTGCAAAAATATTTCTTTTTCAATTTTACTGCGTTAGTTTATATTTTTGCAGATTTCTCAGATGCTGGATTCAAACTGGAATGCAGTTGAAGATAAATACGAGTGTGAGTGATATGTAGTGAGGTGCTGATGTAAATGTGAAAAAAATGCGATGTAATCAAAGTTGTATAGTTATAGTGAGAGCTTGAAATTGTACTATTCAAAATTGTAATAAATATTTATTTGAATAAAATATCTGTTTGAATTCAAATTCTGTGTAATTTGTTTTATTCAACAAATATTTATTTAAACTGTGAAAAACAAAATAGTATATTAACAAATACATTTAAACGAATGTATATATGTTTATTATCATCAAACAAAAACCATATAAGCGCATATTCAACAATCTCCCCTTTTGATGATAACAAACATATATTTAAGATTTTGAATGTATTAAATGTATTTGATCGTTCAATTTGCTCCCCATATTTGAATGCTCCCTCTCTACTCAATACTCCCCCTACATATATGCATACAAATAGAAATATATAAATGAGCCTATATGCAAATGGAAAATTATTTGACCTTTGCTTGATTCTATTTGACAAAATCTTAACTTTTCTCTCCCCCTTTTGTTATCAGCAAAAGAATAACAGTGTTATAAAAATAGGGATGAAGTGACAGACATGAATCAAACATTTAACTCAATTGAATATAAATATCAAATTTCAATAAAACTCAAACAAAAATCATAATTACCCTTGTCAGGCGCATATTCCACTTTCAGAAGTGATGGGGATAAAATCATCAAAAAAATCATACAGTTCTGTCTATTTGTGGTATATTTATTTCAGGAAATTTGAATATCTACTAACCATGCATAACCGTTAGGACTTTTAAATGAGATTAGTAGTATTCCAATTTAATTTAAAAAATGAAATCAAGTATCTTCTAACCACGCACAACCGTGAGGACTTTTAAATGGGATTAGAATCAACTTGTCTATTAAATCAATTAATTTTGATATGCGTTCCATACATGCATAACCGTGAGGACTTTTAAATGAGCATGGAAGCACATAATCAAAAAATCCAAGTAATTCACCAATGCATAACCGTGAGGACTTTTAAATGAGAGTGAATACTTTGGATATTTATTTTTATTGCTAAACATAATAAATTGAAGCACAAATAATTTCCTTCACAGATTTAAAGATATTAAAGAACGAATGATTTCCTTTGTAAACTACCACAAATTTACATACTGTGTGTAATTTTGATGAGTGATGGTCGATAGAAAGATGATAGAAATAGAAACGATCATGGAATTTTCACCCAACAAAAAGTTTTTATAACTCTTGTTATGAAATTCTAAAGAAATTTTCTAATTATACTTTCTCGAGTTTTAATATATGATAAATATCAACACTCGTCACTTTTTCATTTACTATTCATCTTTTCGATAATCAAAGGGAGTCAGATTAGTCAAAATTTGTCATTTAAAATCAAATAAGAATGTCTAATCTGAAAATATGGTCAAACATGATTTTCTCGAGGGGTTTTTAAAAAAAATTTCTGCTTTTTGAAAATTATTTCAAGTGAAATATATGCAGAGATTTTTCTTTGAAAAAAAATGATGCAGCAAATGAATGTTTCAAAAATTAATCATGTTACACTAATAATTTTTCTATCAACTATATTACCAGTGTAATCTGCATCTGAATTTAAATTTCACTCAATATTCACTCGTTGAATTTGATTGACCAAACCATGAAGTGTGCACCAAGAATTTCAAACTTAACATCAATTTAAATGACATTTTTTTGAATTTGAATTGAAGCCGTGTTAACAATCAAAAACATATCATAGTGTCAATCTTAGAAGCCATAGGATGAACAACTATCAATAGTCATTAAAACTTCATTATTATTTCAAAACAATTTCTTGAAGTTTCAACAATTTCATAAAGTTCTTTTTCAACAGCTTTCACATGAGAATTGAAATCGTGCAAATTTACAAGCAGTGACCAAAATATCAAAACAAATATATCTACGTGTAGCATGAGTAACAATCATTTGACCGAACAAATTTATATAAATTAGTTCAAAATTGAAAATCTGATTGGTCATCAATTAAGCACAAATCAATGTCGTAAATAAGAACAAGTCAAAAAATCATATCAATTAAGTCCGAATCAGTCAACCATCATAATTACTCCAAGTAATTCTATTTAAAGATGATTGGTCAATGTTTTGTAAAAAAAGTTATAGAATCAAAATCATCATCTTTTGTTCATCTCAATATTGGCTGATTTAATTCAGATTACGGTGCAGATTATCACATTTAATATATCGTTCAAAACAAATTTACCTGTTTTACCTTTACGATAATTTTTCGTGATTGCCCATTGTGATTCTGTCACCATTGTACTTGGCTAAGGAACTTTGCTTTGTCGCCCGTTGTGTTTCTGGAACAGCCAAAATCCAGAGAATACTGTTGTTGTTCCTTAGCCTGCCACCACACCTACACGAAGAAAGATTTATGTGACCTATTTGTTTTTATAGGTCCGTGATTGTTAGTGGAAGAATATGAAAAATATGTTTGTGGAGACCCAAAACTATTTATATATGTTCCTTTTGGCACCCAAATTTGTTTGACTTTCAAAGATTTTATATTTGTGCCTTTTGGAACCCAAATTGGTATAGTTTTCACGTGTTTGGGTCTATACCAACAATTATTTTGATTGTGTCCAAATTTTCTACAAATTGTACACATTGAATTGACTTGATTAAATTTTGTGTTCTTGTTGCTATGACTATAATTTTCAACATGATGTCCAATTATTTCAGATCGAGCAAAGACACTTTTACCTTTTGCATTATCATCATCTTGTGATTTCCCAAAACCTAGTCCTTTTCTATTGTTAGCAAAAATTTGATTTCCCAATAGCATGTTGAAAGATTTTTCGCCTCTTGAAAAGTTATTCAAAGATTTCTCAAGATTTTGGACTTTGCTTTTTAGTGACGTGTTTTCAGTTACAAGTGAGGTGCATCTATTTATGAAATCCTTTTTCCTAGTGTCGATGGTTTCCTTAAGATTCAAGTTTTCTTTTTCAAGATTCTCATAGTTATTCCTATGCTTTGATAAATATGAATCTGAAATCTTACAGTTTTTACAGTGTAGGTTTTGAATATTATCAAGTTCAATTTCTAACCTAGAATTTTCATGGGCGAGTTTCCTCCTTTCAGATTTTAGTTTTTCAATTTTTGATTCAAGACTATCAATTATTTTAGTAAGATCTAAGCACATAAAGACAAGATCTCTATAGGAATACTCACCTGCCTCACTAGATTCCTCGGAGCTTGCTTCTGAATTTGATTTTGCCATAAGACACAAGTTAGCCTCCTCTGAACTGCTATCTGAAACTTCCTCTCCTTCTTCATCATCCCAAGTCGCTGCAAAAGCCTTCTTTTTCTTTTTCTTTCCTTTGTTATATTTGAGAAGTGGACATTCTGGTTTGATGTGGCCAGGCTTGTTGCAGTTATAACACGTCAGTTCATTATCGGAATTTTCAGAATCTTTTGACCTATTGCCTTTTGTTTTCTTCTTGCGTGACTTGAATCTTGATGAGTTTCTAAGTTTATTGACAGCCATTGCAAGCTCTTCAATTGGATCTATTTCATCTTCATCGCTCTCTTCTTTGCTCTTTAAGGCAACCGTCTTCTTCTTTGGTTCGGAGTTGTTGCGTTCTTCCTTTGCTTTTAGCTCAAGCTCATATGTCATCAAGTTGCCAATCAACTCCTCCATGCTTAGCTTACTCAGATCTTTCGATTCTTGTATTGTTGTGACTTTTGCCTCAAAGTTCATTGGTAAAACTCGTAGTATCTTCCTCACAAGCTCTACCTCAGTGAAGACCTTCCCAAGCGCTCTAGCGTTGTATACCAAAGTTGAAAAGCGTCCAAACATATCCTTTATGCTCTCGCCTTTGTCCATCACAAAGTTTTCGTATTCATTGCTAAATAGGGCTAGACGAGACTCCTTGACTTGAGAAGTTCCTTCGTGTGTCACCTCCAAAGTGTGCCAAATTTCCTGTGCTGTTTACAACGAGAAATTCTATTAAATTCATTTTTATCAAGAGCACATATCAAAGCATTCATGGCTTTAGCATTTGTCGTTTTCAATCTCTTATCGTTAGCATCCCACCTATCCTTAGGTTTAGGAATCTCAGAATCACCAACGATTATAGTGGGAGGTTTATAGCCAGTTTCAATAATATCCCAAACATCATAATCAACAGAACTAAGATAGATACCCATCCTAACTTTCCAATAAGCATAATCGTTCCCGTTAAACATGGGTGGCCTAGCAATAGATTGCCCCTCAGAAAAAGCATTATTCGGTGAATTCATGACTCTAGAGTTAAAAACAAAATACCGGGCTCTGATACCACTTGTAGGATCTAGATTAACCCTAGAGGGGGGGGGGGTGAATAGGGTTATAGCAAAATTTTCTTGATTTAAACTCAGAAATAAACTGCAAAAATAAATATGCTGAAAAGTAAATCACACACAAAATTTACCCAGCTTCGGCAACCCCTGCCTACTGCTGCATTCACAGATTTCTATTAGAATTAAACAGTATCACGCTTACAAACACTCTACTAGACTCACAAACATTTGCTCCCGCTCACAAACACTCTACTAGACTCGCAAACATTTGCTCCCGCTCACAAACACTCTACTAGACTCGCACACCCTACTCCCGCCTATAGAGTTTCGTTTACTCGCAAACTCTGCTCCCGCCTACTATAGAGCTTTGCTTACTCGCAAACTCCGCTCCCGCCTATAAAGCTTTGCAAACTCGCACACCCTGCTCACTGAACTAATTCTAACTAGACAATCTGACACGACCTAATCCCTAGGTGGTGATTTACAAATTCTTTGATTCGAAAAATAAAAACAACAATTAAACAACAAATAAACAAATAACCCTAATTAAACTTAAACCCTAGAAATAAAATAAAAAAACCCTTCTATAAACAAGGCCGATCCAATTTCTTTTTTTCTAGCCCGTTCGACTTTTAGTTGCTCCGTTCCTTTTCGTGAATAATGTCGGCCGTTCCTCTTGCAAATTTAGGGCTTCGTTCTCTTCAATCCAAACTAGGGTTTTGAAGCTGCGCCTTTTCGTGTGCTTCGTTCTCGTTCATTTGCTCTTGGCCGCTTCTGTTTGATCGAGTTCACTGTTGCGATTTCGGTACGTAATTTATCCTTTTTGCTTTATTGGTTGATGCTTGAACTCGATGCTTGAAATTGCCAGTGATGATTGGGTTATATATGCGTTCGAATTCCTTGAATTACGTTCGTCTAAATATATTTGAATTCGTCAATGGCCGTTCGATCTTGTATTGATGCTTGGGATTTGTTCTGACTTTGTCACTTTCGTATTTTTGGTAGCTTGATTCACACGATATTGATTTGATTTTATGGTCAATTTTCTTGGCTATCACGGTGAAACACTTGTTTGACTTGTTCCAATTTTTTTTAATTTCAGCTTCTTGAATTTTGACTGCATCTCACGGCTTTGAATATTGAACTAGTTGCCTTGGTCATCACGGTTTGATTTGACTTGACTTCGACCATGTTTTGATTACGTGAATTTTTGGTTTTGTGAATTTCTCTGTACTGTTGAACTTCGGTCTTGGCTTTGATTCATTTCGTCTCTGGCCATCTTTTTCTGGTTGGTACTGGATGCATCACTTCAGTGTTGTATTGTTTTCACCTCTGGCCTGTTTTACTGTCATGTGTATATATGTGTTATCATATTGTACATCTCTGTCTCGAGTAGCTCTGCATTGTTGAGGCTATGAATTTGTTCGAACTTGCCACCATTGTATCATTTACTGATTTAGTTGATTTCATGGTTCACCTTGCTTTGTTCACTGCGTACTTGATGGTTACTGTGCACTTTTGTGCTTTGAGTCAGTTTCATTGTTGCTGTGTTATCATCATTTTGGTTTGACTTGAACTCGATTCACTTGAACCGTCATGTTTGTTCGAATTTCATGTGATATCCAAACTGGTTTGCAGATACTTTGGTTTTACTGGCCACACATGTGCATGCTTGCATCTTTGAACTTGGTTAGATGGTACTGTCCAGTTGAGCTTGTTTTGTAGTGATGCACTTGATTGATTCTGATTCATTTTTGAGGCAGTTTGCATGTATGGGCTGCTATGTTGTATATATGAACTGCTTCATGCATTTTTGTGACCTTCATGTCTACACTACAGTTTGTACATGCATTTGCATCACTGTTGGGTCTTTGGTTTTGGGGCTGCTGTGTTATCATCATATTGAACTGGTTTTCTTGTTGTTGCATACTTGTATCACTGCTTCCATCCTTCGAGTTTGACATATATGCCTGTGTGGTCTTGAGCATTGCTGATCTCATATGCATTGAACTCTGTTTTTTTTTTATCTTGGCCATTTGGTCGTGCTGTAGTCCATGTTGCTGCTTGAGTCTCTGTTGCCTTGCTTCTGATCATGTTGCACAATTTCTGTTGTTTCCACCTTCTGGTATGCTGCAGCTTGGTCTTTGTTGCATTTGCTTGAGTTTGTACAGTGTTGTACTTGTTGCCTTGTACTGGTGGTCTTCATACTGCGTATGTTGTATGGTGTCTCTTCTGGTTTGTTTACTTCGGTCGGTTGCTTTGAACCTGTTGCCTACACTCTGGTGCATTCCTGTATATGCTTTGCTTTCATGCATTGCTGTGTTGGCCTGAATTGCTTCACTCGAGTTTTGTTACTTGAGCTGCTTTGTTGAGTTCCATTTGACTTGACTGTACTTGTACAACTTCATTGTTCTGTTGCATGCAGTCCATTATGTTTGATCTGACTTGAACTTTCATTGAGTTTTGTTGCACTGTTTTTGACTTATGACCTGCCCTGTGTTGAATCCAGTTTTTCAAAAACTCGGGTTTGACCTTGTGCTTGAGTCGTGATTTTTATGTTATTGCACGTGAGTTGAACCTGGCTTTTAATTTGGGTTTGACCTGTGCTCACCTGTCCCTGTAAATCAATCAAGTGTATATATCGGCGTGCACGGCCTTGTGGCATATACAGTAATACACTGTGTATGTCACAAGTTGTTCGTGTATGATGAATTCAAATTTAAATTATGACGAACAACCCAAATAACCGAGGCAAATCATATTTTCAAAAGTCATGTTTTATTTTTGAATTGCAAAAATATTTCTTTTTCAATTTTACTGCGTTAGTTTATATTTTTGCAGATTTCTCAGATGCTGGATTCAAACTGGAATGCAGTTGAAGATAAATACGAGTGTGAGTGATATGTAGTGAGGTGCTGATGTAAATGTGAAAAAAATGCGATGTAATCAAAATTGTATAGTTATAGCGAGAGCTTGAAATTGTACTATTCGAAATTGTAATAAATATTTATTTGAATAAAATATCTGTTTGAATTCAAATTCTGTGTAATTTATTTTATTCAACAAATATTTATTTAAACTGTGAAAAACAAAATAGTATATTAACAAATACATTTAAACGAATGTATATATGTTTATTATCATCAAACAAAAATCATATAAGCGCATATTCAACAAATACGCATTCTTGGACCCACCTAAAAATCTCCCAATGATTTTGGCCTCCGATCTCATGGAGCACCAAGAAAAAAACTTTTGAAAATCCTAAGGTAAAATAAAGAGGCATTGGGATGGGTTATCATGGACATTAAAGCAATAAGCCCCTTAATCGTTGAACACCGGATTCAACTAACTAAGGAGGCCAAACCCACTCGCCAACCTCAAAGGCATTTAAATCCCAACTTAAGAGAAGTCGTGAAGGAGGAGATCATCAAATGTTTGGGTAATGACGTCATCTACCCAATATTAATGATAACATTAATTAATATATAACACATTATATCAATTATATACTAGAAAGAAAACATCTTTTTTTTGAACAAGATTAGTTATCGAGCTAGATATATGTTCGATACCGTGCAGCAAAAGAGTTGCTCAGGACTAGTGCAACATAAGCAGGTGGTGAAGGCATATACTTTGGATGGCATCATGACTTTATCAATTGCTCCCTTAATAAAGGAGAAAGGGAAATATATCACTATTTAAGGTATGCTTTTTATTTATGATGTTTCCATACGTGTTTTATTCGATACCGTGCTTCACATTCCTTTACATCTAGGGACCTGGTATATAGATTAAGATTAAGACCCGAAATAGTTGATCGACCTTTAGTAGCGGCAAACCATGTTGGAGGCCTCACTAGTCTTTGTATAGTTTGTCGTGGTTTAGTCTTATCCAGTCATGGATACTCTTTTGTTTGTGATTGCTTTTTCTTGAGTTTTGTTGAATTTAGGATTATCCTGGGGTTGGACTGGCTGAGAAAGTATGTGGCAGTGGTGGATTGTGAAAATCTATTGGTGACGATTGTGGCTGAGGAGGGGGTTGAAGGTAGTGACTGGCTACCTACTAAAGGATGGGGTATGCTTTTTATTGCTCCCTTAATGAAGAAGAAAGGGAAAGATATCACTATTTGAGGTGTGCTTTTTATTTATGATGTTCTCGTATGTGTTTTGTTCGATACCGTGCTTCACACTCCTTTATATCTAAGGGCCTAGTATATAGATTAAGATTAAGACCCGAAATAGTTGATCGACCTTTAGTAGAGGCGAACCATGTTGGAGGCCTCACTAGTCTTTGTATAGTTTGTCGTGGTTTATTCTTATCCAGTCATGGATGCTCTTTTGTTTGTGATTGTTTTTTCTTGAGTTTTGTAAGATTTAGGATTATCTTGGGGTTGTACTGGCTGAGAAAGTATGTGGCAGTGGTGGATTGTGAAAAGCTATTGGTGACGATTGGGGATGAGAAAGGGCTGATTGTGAAAAGCTATTGGCGACAATTGGGGCTGAAGGTAGTGATTAGCTACCTACTAAAGGATGGGGTTACGTTTAGCTTTATATATTCGAGTTTTCATCCATGTTAGATTTAGAATGAGTTTTCATCTTTGCCTATCATTAGAGAGTATCCAAATATATTCGAGGAGGCGACCATATTACCATTACACCAAGAGATTAATTTTCACATAGGTATAGTAAAGGATGCCAGATTGATAGTTATGCTTTTGTGGTGTATAAAACTCAGAGAGCAGAAGGAGTTACAGATGCAAGTGAATGAAAAGATTCATTTGCAGACGTACTTTTGAATGGGACACACCTGTAGTATTCGCCACTAAGGTAGATGATGCTCTGAGGTTGTGTGTAGATTACCATAAGCCGAATAAGGTGATGATAAAGAACAAGTATCCACTCCTGTATATTGATGGACTATTTGATCAGGTTCATGGTGCAAAAATGTTATCACGGTTGGATCTTGCAACGGGATTTCCTAACTAAGAATGGCAAAAAGAGTATGACAGTCATTGTGTTTCGTATGCTGTCTGGTTCCTATAAGTGGTTAGTTATACCATTTAGGATAACTAATGCCCTAGCATACTTAGTTGATCTCATGAACCGTGTCTTTAGGTATTTGCTAAATATATTTGTATTTGTGGTTGCAGATGATATACTAGTCTATTCTAGAATGGAGGAAGAACACAAGAAGTACTTGAGGATTTTGCTTGAAGTATTGAGGAAGCACATGTCAAAAGCAAAGTTTTCAAATTATCACTTCTGAAAGAGGAACTGAGATTCTCATGTCATGTCGTCTCTGAGCAGGGAATCATAGTAGACCCTACGAAAATGCAGCAGTTCATCATTGGAACCAACCTAAGAATACTACTAATGTGAGAAGCTTCCTAGAATTGGTGAAAAACTATAAATATTTATCAAGGAATTCTCAAAGTTAGCAACACCATTGACCAACTTGATAAGTCCGATTTTTGTTTTGGGATGCGAAGTTGGAATATATGTTCGTAAGTTTGAAAGAGAGGTTGATGAGTTCACTAGTGTTGACCACCCTAGATCAATGGAATATATGCGAAGTGGGTATCGTGAGGATGCTCATTGGGTTCTTGGAATGACCACCCTAGATCAGTGGAATGGCTTTGTATACCTTAAATCAGTGGAATGGATCTAGTGTTAGCTATGGGCTAGTGGGGGATTTACACTGAAAACCAGGATTTTTCCATTAATCCCTGGAAGAGGAATGCCCATACAGGTTATTATATATCTATGACATTTTGAGTGATAATGAGGATTTTTTGATGGATGTTATGTTTGCTTTGGTTGCTTCTCTTGTAGCCTGTCGCTTTAGGAAGTTACATGATGTAGGTACTATGGAGGTGGATGCCTAGACACCCAACATTGTACTTAGGATGTAGTACATCCTTATGGTGTTTGTAGAGTAGCATATTGTAAATGTTATGTGCTAACTTTTTGGTTGTAGGGACATTTCAAGTATAGTCCCTATACCTTTATTCCTAACCGTATCGACTTGTATTGTATTTTGAGATTTCTTATCGCTAATATTAAACTGTTTTCTGAGTCGAGGTATTATGCTTTGCTTCTTATTATCTCGTGTACTCTAAATGAATGGACTATATAGAAGGTCTAGGTGGTACGCGATGGCAGTCCACAGAATGAGCAGGATGGAGAGCTCTTGCATTATATATGGACCCACTTTTGTTTATTTCGCTATGCGACACTGTGGAGCCTAGACAGTGTTCGTTGTTATATTTAGTGATAGTTTAAGTTTATTATCAGTTGTATAAACTCTATCAATTCTTGCACAACTTTGTGAATCTATGTGCCCTAACAATTTTTTCATTTAGTTATTACTGCCTCGCTTGTTTTAAATATGTGATGTTTCGTTATTGTATTTTATTTGATGCGCTGTGAGATATACGATAGGTTTTGTGAAACTTTACTTTCTTTTTTACCCTTCACAAATGTCCTACGTCGGCAGAGAACTGCAACATCGCACATATATACACACACACACACACACACACATATATATATATATATATTGGATGCCAAAGGTGTAGGACGGTTATCACATTATCTTCTTAAATCGTGGGGAATGAAATAACAATAAATAATACTTGTATAAATGTATAACGATGGGGAATCGATCATTCGATTAATTATTTAAGAAAATGTGTTTTTCCATTAATGGTAATTGAACTTTAAATGATTATCCGTTGACAAAATGTAGGAATAGAAAATTTTAAGGAGATATTAGTGGTGGGAATAACGTAAATAACGTTAGAGAGATTTGTGAAGACAATTTAAAGACACCTTCCTTATTCTTTGGCTTCATCCAATTTGGTTTTGCAAGCCTACAACAGATAAATCTCACTAATAGTTGGTTTGAGAATAACACATTATATCAACTATTAATAGTAAGAAAAACACCTTTTATTTCGAAGTAGATTTTATTGCAGAGTTAATAATTTACAATGAATTACGGAATTTCCCCTAGGACATACTCCTAACTTTATCTGTTTGAAGTATGTTTACTTGCTTAAAATTGGCATCTCGATAATTTGTACCGAACACGATCATATGTTAATCCAAATACAAAATTAATGGTTACTTGCTTAAACTATGCGAAACGTAATAACAGTAAATAATACTTGTACATATGCATAATGACGGGGAAACCGAGCGCTCGATTGAATAATTTAAATTGGGGATTTGGAATAAAGGTCCTTATTCTCAAAGCCTATGCATAAAAGTCTCTACTCATAAACTCATGTAAATTTAGTCCCTATTTTGTTATTTTTTACCAAATTGTCCCCTTGTAGAAAATTGGCTCAACATTGAAATCGAAGGCAAAACCAGGATAAAATAGCCAAAAACTAAAAATAGAGACTTAATTTTCATAACTTTTTCGGGAGGACTTTTCTGCCATCGTCTTTTAATTATGGGGACTTGGCAGCCATTTCTTGATTAAAAAAAGTGTGTTTTTCATTACCGTTAGTTAAGTTTTAAATGATTATATGTTGTAGGAAAAGATAGAATAAGAAAATTCAATGAGACACTAGTGGAAAGAACAAAGTAAATAATAATAGAGAGATTTAAGAAGGCATTTTAAAAACAAGTTTCTTATTTTTTTGGCTTTACATAATTTTGTTTTGCAAGCCTAATGTAGACGCCTTCCTGATGATTGATTTGAGAATAACATATTATATCAAGTTTATAATAGAAAGAAAAACATATTTTATTTCGAATGACATTTCGTCATACAATTAATAATTTATAGTAATTACATAATTGTCCTTAGAGCATACCCTTAACTATACCAGTTTGAAGCATGTTTACTTGCTTAAAATTAGTCCAAATACCAGATTAATGGTTACTTGCTTAAACTGTGTTGAACGAAATAGCAATAAATAACACTAGTATAAATGCAATAACAACGGGGAATCGACGTTTGACTGAATAATTAAAAAATAATAATATGGTTTTTCATTAACATTAGTAAACTTCAAATGATTATGTGTTAAAAAAACTGTAAATTTGAAAAAATTTAAGGAGACATTAGTAGAGGGAACAATATAAAGAACATTAGACAGATTTATTGAGACATGTTACTTATTTTTTCTGACTTCATACAGTTTGGTTTTGCAGGCATACATTAGACAAACCTTCCTAACGGTTGGTTTGAGAATAACATATTCTATTAAGTTTACAGTAGAAAGAAAATCATCTTTCATTTCTTATAAGATTTAATCACAGAGTTAATAATTTACAATAAATTAAAAAATTGCCTCAAGGGCATACCTATAACTCTATCGGTTTGAAGCATGTTCACTTGCTTAAAATTGGCACCTCGATAGTTCGTACCAATTACAATCCTACATTTAATCCAAATACCAAATTAATGGTTACCTGCTTAAAATGTGTATAGTGAAATAGCAATAAATAATACTAGTATAAATGCTGCATAATGACGGGGGATCAACATTCGACTAAATAATTTTGAAAAAATGCGTTTTTTCATTAATGGTAGATCAACTTCAAATGATTGATGTAACAAAGTAAATAACATTAGAGAGATTTTAGAAGACATTTTAAAGATTTGTTCCTTGTTTTTTTTATTTTTTTTTTATTTTACACAATTTGATTTTGCGAACATACGGGAAGAAAATATTGGTTTGATAAATTGAAATTAGTGCATTATCAATTCTTCTAAAAATTGAAAGTTTCTTTTTTCTAAAGTGTGGATGATTTAATAACAACAAATAATATAAATTAAAGCTAATGTACCATTAATTCTCTCAAGAATTGTGTTTTCTCAAGGTGAAATCCTCTGTTCCCAAATGCGGTCACACGTTTAATCCAAATACAAAATTAATGGTTACTTGCTTAAACCGTGCAAAATGAAATAACAATAACAATAACCAACACTAGCAATAAATGATATAAATTGAAATTAATGTACCATCACTTCTTCCAAAAAAATCGCAATTCACAAATGCTAATTCCAATCGCGCAAAAGCGAGTGCAGATAGAACTTGCCATTTTATTGGCCATAGCAGCAACGTTGAGACCCACGTACAACTGAAACATAATTAATAAAATAAAAACGGAATTGTATGGACCAATATTAACTAGGTTGGAATACTTATCCTTAAAAACAAGCGTTGCATCCATAGTAAGCCCAATTGTGTTAATCGGCTAACATATTAGCATGTTGTTGATTATTGTAAGCCAAAAAGTGTATGAGATTCTACTGTGATAATTGTGAATTCATTTGTTTTATTACTGCTGTAAAATTTACCGCTTTAAAAAAATTAGTGAGTATTATTGTTGTGCTTATGTTAGGATTCCAGCCACTTTCACCGATAGTAAATGATTTTTTATGTTTATATGGTTTAAGAAACAATTTGTTTAACATATATATAAAGACATGGTCAATATTTATAGGTTTGTTAAACAATAATTTATTTTCAAAATATTTGGTATATACTTCAAAATATATTGTATGGTATTTAATTTGTTTGGGTAGGGCGTTATTATATGCTTAGGAATATGAAATTTAAAATGGATACACTTCCACTTGTTTCTAAAGTATTCATATGTATTGTATTGCTTATAAATCCAAATTAAAATCCCAAATATGGACCTGAATATTTGAGTACCACTTATATATGTTACTTTAATTTCAATATTTTTTTTTTTTTTTTGGATGTGAACAATATGCGTATTATGAGTTAAAGAAGCTTGCATCAATCATTGTCGGCGACTTGGCTTATTTATCTGTTGTCGACAACCTTTCACTATTTACTTCACAAAATACGTTTGTTGATTGGCTCAAGGCAGAATATATCCTCTACGTTCCCGACCTTTTCTTTTTCCAAATTGAACAAGGTTTGACTGCTTATCGTTAAAACAATTTTGTGCATCCATGGTAAGCCAACTTGTGTTAATTGATTAACCTAGCATGTGGCTGATTTTGTAAGCTAGAGTTTTGACTAATATGGCTGCAAAAAAGCATATTAGATTCTAATGTGATAATTGTCAATTCATTCTTTTGTTACTACTGCAAAAAAGTATGTTGCTAATTGTAACGATCTGGGATTTTAATTGAGTTTAGATTGATAATTAATTTAATTTTTGAATAAAATTTGTGAAATTATCTGATAAATCGATTTGAATTTCTCCAAAAGTTTAAATAAAAATGTGTTTAATTTCAAAGCACTCTCTTTTAAATAATATGTGTGAATACAAACAAAATATACTTACAAAATAAATAAAGTAAAATATAAATACAATGTAAATACAAGATGATAAGTATTTAAGTTGAAAATAGGGATTTATTTATATTACAAAGTACAAGAACAAAGGAAATTAAATAAATATTTAAGTTAGGAATATAAATAAATCCATGCAAGATAAATTGTAAAATATAAGTAAACACATAGATAAAATCTAACAACATATTAACAATAGAAATTTATTCATATGACAAAGTAATAAAACAAAATCTGTTTCTCAGGGAATTGGCCGGGCAACTTAGCACGCAGACTCCCCATCGTTCGGCATCAACGGGCGTTAGGCATGGGATAGCGTTCGGCATTTGGGAACGTTCGGCATCAAAAAACGATCGGTATCGAATACCGTTCGGCCAGAGAGGGACGCTCGGCATAAGATCATTCTACGAACAGAGAATTGTTCGGCCTCCCGAGTACGCTCGGCCAAAAACAACGCTCGGACAAGGGACACCCAACATCAAGTGGCGACCGGCACTCACAGCGCTCGGCGTCATATCGCTCGACCTAGCCATCGTTCGGCCTAGCCATCGTTCGGCTAAGACAATGGTCCGACCTCTAGTTTCGTTCGGCACAAATACTCCCCACGGTAGCCAGTATGTTCGGCCTCATCTTGTTCGGCTAAAGGAGAGTGTTCGGCTAAAGGAGATCGTTCGGCATCCCAGCTTGGTTCGGCGTAGCACGTTCGGCGAGCCTAGATCGGTTCGGCATCCCAGCTTGGTTTGGCGTGGAACGTTCGGCGAGCCTGTATTGTTCGACATCCCAGCTTAATTCGGCATAACAACATTGTTCGGCACAAATGCCACGGCTCGGCATCTTACTGTTCAGCCTCCCTGGTTCGGCGCGCAGAGCTAGCACTATTTGGACCAAGATATTCAGCTACCAAGCCCACCAGGGAAGTCCAACCCACCTTCGCCTATAAATAGAGGGGCAGGGGCACAGAAAAATGGAGGAGATTTTAGAGAACACTGGGAAACTCTGCCATTTTCAAGACTCATCCCAGACTTATTTCTTTTACTTTGCAATTGTATTCAAGTAACAAAAAACGGATTGTATCTGTAATCAACTATCAAGGAAATCAATGGAAATCAACTTCAAAGTGGATGTAGGCAGTTACGCCGAACCACTATAAATTTGGTGTTCTTACTTTCTGCATTTAATTTTATATTCTCTTCTCTGTTTTAATTTGTTTTCTTCATTATTCCCTCTACACAATCTTTCTAAGGGTGTTAGTGACCAATTTTGGTGCTAACAAAATCTTAGCACGCAAAATACAGATCATTTCACGCCACCAAAACAAAGCTGCAGCCACCAAAGTAGAAAAGGAAATCTCTTAGTCAATACAAAGTAAACAAAAAAAATTGGATAAGTAATATAATATGCAAGCTTATAAACGAGACAGCAAATATATGTGTATACTCATGTACAAGAATAATAAGATATGTGTAAACATGAAAGGAGACAAGGCATTAAATGCCATCCATTCAAAATTTGTTTTCATCCTCCAAAGAAAAATATCTCTGATCTTATTTTGTACAAACCAAATAATATCTACCCTGTGTTGTACAAATATACATAACATCACTTGTACAAATAATAACATCAACCTGTAAACTTGCTTTCCCATATATCTTTATCAGTTCGTTCATTCATAGCTATGTTAAACTGAAGTAAACAACAACTTGAAAATTGAAACAACATTCCATTAAAAACATCAAACAAATCCATGCATCCAGAGATCAAAGAGGCTTCAGCTAGCAAGAATTCAAGCTTGTTTCTACATAAAAGGCTCTGTTCAGCCTCAAACCACTGTGAGTAACACTACTTTAAAATAATTTGAATTGAAAAGTATAAAAATTTGTTGCACCTATATGTATGTAAATACGTAAGTTTGCATCTATATCTATATGTGGATTCTTTGTGATGGAGTTTGTGTGCAGATTGATATTTGAATATGTCTCTATTTTAAGTTTATAAACAAACATTTTTTTTTGATTCAAAATTCTTTTCCTCTCAATCTACTTATAGTGTGGACTTAGAATCAAAATGAAAACTGGTTGTTATAGTATAAACTTGAGATTAAAAATTTATATAAGTTGAAACAATGTTTAACTTTCTCTGGAAAGCAAGACAACACAACTAACTGCAAATAAGCAAGAAATTCAAACTTCATAATTCATGAATTCAGGTGTATAAATAGGATTATTATACTTTAATATGATTTTTAAAGCAAGATTTATAATTTTTAGATCAAAAATTCAAGAGCAGTTTTAGTTTGTTCGAACTTCTTTGTTTTGATGGATTAGTATGATCTCGTCATTGAGGGACCTCAGGGTTTCGTGTGAAGGTAGAGGGGAGTACTGTGTGCCGGAGAAAAATGGTGGGAAGGGCTCCAGTTCGACGTGGAAGCGGCGACGAGGTTTTGAAATTTTTTAACCTAGTTTTAGCAAGATCGGGTAGTTCGATTCGTTCTCCACCTGTGATTGATCGAGTGTCGCGTGTTTCTGGAGGATGGAAGCGGGTGAGTTAACGAGGTCGTGACCGGAATTTCAGCACCTCCGGTGGTTGAGGCGTCGAGAATGGTGCATTGATAGGCTTGGTGGTATTTCCTGTTACCTGTTCTCGATTTGGTCGTGGGTTTCGAATTTGATCATGAGTGTGTTGTTACGATCTGATGATCGTAATGGGAGGTGATGGTGATTAGTTCAGGTCATCATGATAGATCGGAGATGGGTGGATGGTCGGTGCATGTGCATTGTGCGCATTTCTGGTGATGTTAATTTTTGTTGGATTTAGTGGATGGGAGTACTCGAGTTTTTCTCGAGCAGTTGCGTGTGTTGCCCGAAGCAGCAAGTGTTTTGACTCGAAGTAACTTAAGTTGGCCTCGGGTATACTTAGATCTGTTACAGGTTTTCTTAAAACCTGTCAATTAAATTTTAAAACTACTTTTTTAAAATTTAAACTGCATTTTTAAATCAAGTTTAAGTTAGATTCAAATGGGACTTTGAATCTTTAAGCCTTAAAAGGAAATTTGGATTTTTAAATCAAAGTTTTAAATGTAAATTTGGAAATGACTGTTTCCGAACATATTTATAAGTGATAATTAAATTGTTAATAAAAATGAGTCTACCTTTAGTAATAATGATTTATATACGTTAATTATTAAGTAAATGAGAATGGAATAATTAATGTTTTGTGTTAACTACCTTTTTAATTTTAAGTTTAAATTTATTAATTAAAGTGAATTTAATTTAATTAAGGAATAATTAAATTGTAATTAAGAATTCATTAAGTTACAGTTGGCACTTAATTAATTCAATAATTAAGATTAATTAATGAGTTCTTAATGGTTAATCAATTGATAATCAATAATGATTAATATAAGTAAATTTCTTTAGCAAAGAAATTAAAGCATTGTTAATAGCTAATGAAGGTCATTAACTAAGATTATTTAATAAATTAATCAATGTGATTAATTTTAACAATTAATTAGATTAATTAGTCAACGATAATCATTTATGAAATTGTGCAAGTATAATTACTTTATGAAAATAATTAAGAAATTAATTGGTCATCATAATTAATTGAGTTAATTTGATAAATTTAAATTAATTGTCCAATATTGTATACTGGATTGGTATTTCTGATGTGATTATGATGCTATGTAAAATGAATTGCTTTGTGTTGAGCTGTTATATCTGTGATGAATATACTGTTGTATGAATATGGAAACACCTTGGCCCGTAATGGCATTTAAATTTCGATGTGACAGGGAATCAGATTCCAGTTGGTTATCCGGAACCCACATCGAATCGTAATGATAAATCTTTGTGATTGGTAATTTTATTGTGATATCCCGGAAAATTTGGAACAATATCAATTTAATAATCGACATTAAAAATTAAATTGATTTGATAATATTTGTAATAATATATGAATTGATTTATTAATCTTCTTTTAAATTAATATTTAACTGATAATTTATCTTTTAGAAGTTAATCAAATTGCCTTCTATTTATAATGTATATATATATATCTGTATATATATTGTACATGGAAAATCTTTGTTTTAAATTTAATAAATAGACATGTTTTTAATTCTAATATTTTTGATAATTTAGGAATTTGATATTAAACTATTTAATAAATGATTATACGATTTTAAATTACTCAAGGTTTAAGTTTAGTTGTTTAAAATAATTTTAGCTTACATTTAAATTTAGCAAAAAGGTTTGTTTAATTTGTTTTAAATTTATCTTGATAAAAATAAACAGCTCATTAATAGATAAATACTTTTATAAATCATTTGACTTAATAATGAGCTCTATTAATTATGTAAATGTTTACAAATGAATTTTTAATAAAATTTTCATGTCAACTTTATTTATGTATTTGTGTGTTTGAATAAAATTTATGATTTGGAAATTAAAAATAAAGGTTTAAAAATGTACAAATTAAAATAAACATTTATTAATATTAATATAAGTATAAAGTAAAATAATAATAAGTAATCAAATATTGGTTAGTTTATGTTAAAAATAAAAGAAAAATAAAAGTAAAACACATGTTAGAAAATAGAACTAAATACTAAAACTTAATTCATAGCAAAGACTAAAACAACAACTATATATACTTGGACATAAGATATAACATGCAGGAAATAGTAAAAGTAAAGCTAAGCTGAAAAAAAAAATTATAATATGTGCAGGTAGCTTACAACATAAGATGCAGGCAGAATAGTAAAAAGAAAACAAGTATGCCAAACATAACAAAATATCTAAGCATAAAATTGGGTAAATTGAGACACAAGTACATTAGCATTAATGACACCATTTATTAGCTGCAAACAAGTCATTTCTAATTGTTTTTTTCAGCCTCCTAATACAAGATTTGGCCTGATAAAACAAATCATATAATATCTGCATATAGCTTGTCTCAGATGCCACCTTCCCCTATAAGCCTTTTTTTATACATGCTTTCTTATTCGTTCAACATAGTATTACATAGCAAACTTTTATTTTTAGCTGAAGCTTTGTATAATAACAATACATTAATGCAACCAAGAGGAAGTTAACAGAAAGATGAAAGCAGGAATGTTTTACAACAGTTCCAGTTTTAAAAGTATAAGCTATTTCAATTCTCAGATGCTCTGTCTCTTCCTAATGCAATGGTGAGTAACATTTTTTTTAAAATAATTTAAGTTATAAACTTATTGTATGTCAATACTTGATTGTTTAACAATATTTGTGTGAATGTTTATGTGTTCACTCCTCTGTGCAACTGTGAAATAGAATCATCTGCATGTTACCCTGTATCACCATCCTGTTTTATGACTTCTGAGCTCATGTACTACTTCATAAATTATCTCTGCTTAATATATTGATTTATATGGTTTAGTATCTAAACAAGATGGGTTTGTTTAATCATTAAGCAAGTGTTAAAATTTGTATTATAGCCTGTAAAGTAGCAGTGCTCTGTGAAAACCTAAGGAATAGGAAATTGTGTGATATGCATGAAAATTCAAACACTCTAAATCATTAATCCAGGTTTATAAAGGGAATTCTTACCTACAATTAGGATTTTTAAAACAACAATCATATTTTTATGTTTAAAAATTTAAGAGCTTTTCTGAGGAGAACATTTTGGGGTTTCTTGGGTATCACTGGTGATATCAAAGGTGGAGAGGCTGGAAAAGGGTTTGGCGGTGGAGGAACGACTGTCGAAAAGGGGAAAATTGCTGGATGTTCGATTTAGTTAGGGTGGAGAGAGCGGTAGGGAAATTTTGTTTCGAACCCTAATTTTGTTCAGTGGGATAAAGGTGCTCGGCATTTACTCTCTGTAGCGTTGAGTGTATAGGGTTTGTGGGAGATGGAAGATGGGGCATTAACAAGGCAGTAGCCGGAGGCGTTGACTTTCTGGGGGTCGAGGCAGCGTGTATAAGCCGTTGACAGGTTTGGTGGTGGTGGGAGTATTGTTGTTCCAGGTTTCGACTTCGAGTTCGTTTTCGAATTCGAGACGAAGATAAGGCTCTGGCAACCGAGGGAAGGAGTAAGGGTGATCGTTGTCTTGGTCGGCATCGTGGCAACGCTGGAAGGTGATCGGAGATGCCGTGTACGTGAACGTGCACGAGTTGTTGAACCTGAAGAGTTGGATGGGTGCGGAGTATTTTGCCTCGGGAAATCACTCGAGTCATACGAGTGCGTGACTCGAAGCACTGAAGTGGGTGGATAATTGAGATGGTTCCAGGTTTGATTGTCACAGTTTTTAGTGTGCAAGTTTTGGACTCGGGGATGTCTCGAGTAAATTGCATTTTTACTTGAAGCAGGGAGGCAGTTGACCCGAAGTATTTTACTTTGGTCTCAGGTGGAAGTTAAATTTCTACAGGCTGTATAAACAACCTGTACCATTAAATTTAAACTAAATTTAAAGCAAAATAAATGGTAAGTTAGTGAAATCATGATGTAATTGAATTTAAGTTGTCAACTAAGATTTTATAAAGTCTAAATCTAATTAGAAGTATAAATTCAAATTTATATTTTAAATCTAAAATGCAGTCTTAAATTATTTAAAGGGATTTCAGATTTAAACTTGAAAATTTCCAGATTTTAAATTTAGATCTGAAACAAAATGTTGCTGCAGTTAAATATGATTTTTGTTAAAGTTTTGATTCAAATAGGTATTTGAATTTTTAAAGTTTAAAATGAATTTGGATTTAAAAATCGAGTTTCTGACTCTAGTTGTTAAAAGAAAGTTAAATCGAAGTTTTAAATCAAAATAAATTGAGAAATTCAAGTTTGCTTAGAATTCAAAATCTGAAAATTTAAATCAGTTTAAATATGAATATTTTAAGAATGAGTTCAAAATAAAATAGTTAACAAGTAATTTGTTTCAATAAAAATTAGTTTGTTTTTGAGAATTCTTGATTTAAGGTTTTTGAATGAAAAATAAATGAATTGTTTAACTTGAGGTTTGCAAGTTAAATATTAATGTAATTTGGAAATTTAAATTTGAATTAAAAATTCAAATAGTTTAATTTAAAAGATGTTAAATTGAATTTAAATTATAATCATTTTGAATCTTCAATTCAAATGATATTTAAATTTAAAATGTAATGTTAATGAAGTCATTAATTAAAGAATGAATTATCTTAAGGATAATAGGGTAATTAAGGAATGACCTATGTATTAAAGTTAATAAATAAAGATCGATTAAGAAGTAAATTAAGAAATGATATTAAATGAAGACAATTAACTAAGGATTATTAATTAGTTAATATATAGGATTAATTTTGGATAATTAATTAGATTAATTGGATAAGCTATTGTAAATTGTGAAGAAATTACTTGATTAAAGAATTAATTACTTATTGTAATTAATGTTGATAAAATGATTAATTTAAGTTAAATTTAATTAAATTAAGAAATCATTTTGATAAGTGTAATTACTAGTGTATGCAATGGAGCACAATTACTTAAGAAAGTAATTAATGATAATTACTGAATGTAATTAGTGAAAGATGATATGTTAATAAAGTAATTTGGATAATTACCTTTGAAATAAATCATAGGATTAATCAATGGAGATAACTAATTATGGGATAATTAATTTATTTATATGAGTAATTAAGGATAAATAAATTACTAGTTAATATTAATCAAAGATGGTTAATAATTGTGTGATTAATAGAGTAATTTAATCTGAATTAGAGATCATTAATTAATATAATTAATGATGTAAATTAAGAATTGTTTAATTAAGAAATAATTAATAAATAATGAGGAGATTAATTTATGTAATTAATTAAGAATAAATGTAATTAATTATAAATGAAGTAATTAAAGGTTAATTACTAGGAATAATTTAGAATAATTAATTTGTAAAATTAATTAAAGACTAATTACTTACTGTAATTAGAAAATGATCAATTAGAGGAATTAATCAAGATAAATATCTAGAGATTAATTTATTAATTTGTATAAATTTAATAATTGGTTGTATAAGCAGGATTTATGAATGAAGTAATTAATTTAATTTACTTTAAATTAATTAGAGATAGCAGTAGTTAATTTAATTCATTTTAAATTAATTACAAATGGTAAGATTATAAATCATTGCTTATGGATGAATGACATTAATATTTCATTGATGATAGTGAACTCAGATATGAGATGAATAATATCTAGGTGACTTGGATGTTTGTTTAAGCATGATAGTATATTATTATCTGATTGGGTTGATAATTTTGATTATCTGTTTATGATGATGATATGATTATCTACTGTGATATTATGAATTATCTATCTGTGTGTATATTGATGATTTTGAATTAAACTGTTAAGACTAAATAGACAAACTTGGCCCTAAAAGACACGTTTTGGATTTTGATGAGACCGGGATCGGTTTTCCTTATTTGGAATATCCGAAAACCACATCGATTCCAAATTAACGATAGGTCGTGAATCTGAAGTAACGATGAAGATCCAGAGTGCAAGGGTTGTCATCGTTAACTTTGAGGGTGATTCCAAAATGAGTGTAACGAGATGATGCCTTCGGTTTTGTTCGATCCCGGAACGAACTTGTATGGATTGAATGCTTTCAACACATCGTCAGGTGGGCGATGAGCATTCTAAGAAATATTTTCTATAAGGTAATCGTAGCCTCAAGCCTCATCAACCGGGAATGGCTAAAACAGGGGAGGTGCAGCAAGGTTAGGTGGGTCATGCCCAAGCAGGACAAGATTTTCCCCTGTTTAGATGTCCCTTTTTATTCGGCTTTGTGGGCGGTTGGATGTACACCAACTGCGGGGTCATCTTGTTCGGGACTGTTCAGTAAGGAATGGTTCCGGCCTTGTGTTGCAGGGGATGAAGGGAGTAATCCTCGGTACGTTGATCTAGGCCACGTACTGTGACGGGCGGTACCCCAGTAGCCCTGCCATTGTATGGAATCCACAATCCAATAAGTGCCAACGGTTTTGATTGTGTTACCCACTTTTGTGGCTAGTAGCTGGAATTTAATAGATGTAACAATTTCGGCTATTTTCTATTTACTTGAAAACCCTAGACCTATTATAATATCATAGAATTTCCTATCAAATGTTTTGGTTAGCGTAAGGTAAAAACTTTTCCATGTTTATGTGTGGGGAGTCTTACGTGATACCTTTTATTTTCAAAAGATTTTCAAAGTTAAGCAACTTTAACCTGTTACTCATACTAGACCCATGTCTGACCCGGAGTTTATTTTTGTTTTTCATAAACTCTCGGGTACCCAAATTTTTACGGGTAGCCAAGGGATTCAGGTTAGCTTTGACGAATTCTGGAGGAGCAATGGAGCAGGAGGCTTCAGCGTTGTAGATATATATATGTATATATATATATATATAAAGTTCCGCTGTGTTGGTATCTCTGAGTCTTATTGTTTGACCTGTATTGTATTGTGTTGTATTAACTAGACATGTGTTTATAACTGTCTAGTATGTGATGGATTATCTGTATAACTCTGATCGATGTTGTGTATTATATATATACTTATGTGATTATTATAATTTATTCGTTCCGCTGTGAGATTCTGATTTTGTTGTTCTTTCTTCTCTATCTCTTCTATTTTCTCACCTCTTTCTTTTGCTTATTAATGATACTTCTTCCTGGGCGTAGGAAGTGGGGTCGTTACATTTATTTTATCCGTGAAACTGTGAATGAAGATAAGCATTATGGATTATACCGCTTATCGATATTGGTATATCTCTGATGATTGATGTTGTGCACTATTGTGTAAAACCCCTGACTACACCTTACACACACAAATATGGATTTCACGAGGAAATCGGTTAAGTCACAGATTTTTGAAAATAGTTTTAAATATGAATTTTTAAATTCAAATGGTTTGGAAATAGAATTGGGTTAAATGTGAAAAGCTTTTGAAAAGATGTTTTTGAGGATAAAAGTTATTCTGAATAACTTGATGAAGTTTTGGAATTTAATAATTTGAATTAAATTTGAATTCAAGATTTGGAATTGAAATATATGTTTGGAGATTATGGGATAAAAATGTTATACAAAGTTATAATGTGTTATACGGATTTTAAACCATTTTTAAACATATTGTTTTGAGAATTTGAATTCAACCCAAGTTTTATACTTGAAGGGTTTAACTTGAGCAAATGTAATCAGATTTCCCGGAAACGAAAACTATTTGTTTTCAAATTAATAATAGCTTTCATTTAAAGAAAGGATTTCCAAATTGTGTTGAAGGATTTCAAGTTTGAAATGGAATTGAAATGGTTTGAAAGCTATGGAATGAGTCTTTTATTCAAAGACCGAATGAGTTAATCCAACTTAAAATGGGATTGTTTTGAAAGACTATGAATGAATCTTTGAAAACGAGTTTTGAAAACTATAAGTTAAATCTTGATTTAAAGATTTAACGAGTTAATCCAATTGAAATGGAAATTGTGTTGAAATCCATGAATGGATCTTTGTGAATGGGGTGAACTTTGTGAATTGAATCTTTTTTTAAAAGATTAAAAGTGGGGAAGTTGTTTAAACCATTTAAGGTTGTTGAAATGAATCCTTTTGTTTAAAGGATTGGAAATGGTAATTTGTTTTAACCATTCGAATGAAAGGATTTTGGCTTTAAGCTGTGATTTAACTGAGACCCCAATATCCATATGATTTTTAATTGCGCTTGTTATTCGGTTTAGCCGGGAGAGGACCTTTATGTCATATAACCCATTCCGAATAGTGATACGACGATATGGATAACACCGAAGACCGGTGGTGAAGACCGGGTATTCGTGAGAGCGATAGGATGACTTATCGATTGTCTCTGCACTGAGTCGCGCCGGTATAGAGAATCCCTAAGTGATGGGAAGTCCGATCGGGATTGTGAATACCCGGATTGCAAGGGCTTCTTTGGAAGTGCCTTCGGTTCTGTTCGAACCCGGAACAGACTTGTATGGTTGTATGTCTGACGTTACACTTTGAGATGTAAATCTGGTTTCTATCAAATACATTTCTGTTGGTGGCGGAGAGTTTATTCTCTTAGCTTAACACCCTTCTCTGAGACGTATGAGCTCAGAGGTTATGTAGTTGATGGTTACTAGCGATACATTTCCAATTTGGTAATGTGGCATACGAAGTGCTGCTGATCATTTGTTGATCGAAGTATGGCTTTGTGAAAAGCTGTAGTTTTATGGACGAGACTTCGTCGAGCCTCATAACCCGGTAATGGTCGAAACAGGAATGTTGCGGCAAGGTTTTGTTTTAGGGGTAGCGCCCCTAGGGTATGTCCATTTCATTTTGGATAGAAGGTGATATCATGGTGTAGAGCCCAGATATTGAACCTATGTGGTTACTGCATATTTGTCACTTTGTGATTGTTGGTTGTCGGGCGCTCGGAATAAAGGTCGGTAACGACCGGGGATGGCATAGCTCGCGTGTTAGTTACCTAGTTATAGCTTAGTTAAAGCGTGAGGTAGCGTCGGCCTTATTTGGCAGAGATCCGGTTAGGTTCTCGGGGACGTCCTTCCAAAGGCGTTCCGTTTTTATGTGGGAAGTTCCTTTGCCCGACCATTTGTTGGAAATCCAATCAAACAATACGTACCTTGTACGGTTTTAGTTGTATAACCTGCCATGGAATGTGGCGGTAACTACTATTGAACATGGTAGCTATAGTTGGCATAAGTGCGTAATGCCCATGCTGACAAGATTAATATTATATTTTCGAAATGTTTTCTGCACTATGCACTAATAATAATATCAAATGGTTTTCACGTATTAAGCATTTTTGACTGTCATAAGGAGAAATCTCCTTCAAGTGTGCGCTTGCATCGTGTGTGTGGTGGGAGGCCTTATGGCAGTTTCATTTTCCAAAGGCATTGCGAACTTCAAAAGTAAATTCTTTTAGTTGTTTTTAAAGATAAACTATTTTCGTTTACTCATACCAGTCCCATGACTGACCTGGAGTTTATTGTTCCTTTCCTAAACTCGGTGTGCCCACAAGTTTTCCACACGGGCAGTCTAGAGTTGGATTTTTCAGACAATCAGGTTTAGTAGATTATCTAGAGCTAGTTCAGTCTTTGGAGTTCACGATCGTGCTTGCTTAGCTTGGTGCAACTTGATGGTGGTTCGAGCTATCTATGGAGATTGCTGATATTGGTGTTTCTTCCAGAGTTTTAAGTTCTAGTTGTTTCCGCTGCTGGTGTTATCTATTTTCTTTTCGCTACTATTTTGTTGTATCATATTTCTGATGTATATTGATATTCAGTTGTATCAGTTTATTTTATCATGATTGTATCTGGATATGGTATCAATGTTAGTGTATTGATATTCATTTCTTTTTCTTCCGCTGTGTTGTACTTAATAGTGTTATAATCTCTGGCGAACCAGATACGACGTTTGGATCTACGGCATTGGAATATGAGCGTTGTATTCGGTGCCGATTTTCAAAGGTCGAGTCAGGATCGTCACACTAATTTTGTAAGCTAGAGTTTTGACTAATATGGCTACAAAAAAGCATATCATATTCTACTACGATAATTGTCAATTCATTTTTTGTTACTGCTGTAAAATTTGACACTTTTAAAAAATTAGTGAGTATTACTAATGTGTTTATTTTTCCGTACATTGGTGAAATCATAACTTTTATGTGCTATTGGTAATGCTTCTTTCTAAAATAAAACATTTATGAGCTATATATTCGATCTATTTTTTGATTCAACGTAGACTATAATAGTTACAACTATTTCCTTGCTCAACGTAGACTGTAATAGTTACAACTATTTCCTTGCTCGAACATTATCTACCTTGCATTTATATTCTTAATTAATGTATATAGGTTTTGTAGACGGTAATTATTACTATTTGACACAAGCAATTCTCATTAAGGAAACATTAAGTTAGTTATCTCTCAATAGCATTTGTTGTTTGAAAATGCAAGCAATATCTACTACGTGAACGGCTACATTGTTTTATTTATTTTTCAAAAATTTATACTCCACGTACATACTACATACTATCGATAGGTATGAAACCTTCGTCTATTATAATTTCTCTGACACATTATAAATTACTAAGACCACATACATACTAGATACCGATTCGATGTGGATATCTTAGGTGCATCGATGTCGACAACTGTCACCGCCTTTGAACGGGAAGCAGAAGCGCTTATAGGGATAACAATTGATGAGCTAATAAGGATTTCAATTATGGTAAATTAACCGCTCCTTGCTCTTACGTGCTACCATATATTTACTCACATCTACTACAAACAACAATATCATAAGTAAATAAACTGTTTATGACCATGATTGAGATGACCAGTAAAATTGAGTAGACAAGGTTCAAATACTTCTGAAAAAAATGTAAAGGTGGACGCACTGTTCGAATTCAAACCAACTAATTACAAAATGAAATGGGTAACAAATTGTAACAACCCGTATATTTGGACCATTTAAATTGACAATAATCCATACATGTCAACTTAAATAATACAAAACACGAATCATTATGGGATTATATATACATAAATGTAAATGAGAATCAATACAACATCACAGACACAGAACAGTCACAGAATAATGCAGCGGAAAATACATCGTCGTAATAGCAGTTCATGAAGCTACTATATGATATACAACAATGTCTAAACATAAAGTGACTGAAAGGAAATACATAAATGTCCAACAGACAAGAACAACAATACTGGAATAGAAATAGACTGATAAAGATAAATGCTAAGTCTTCAACATCTTCAACCAACCTTGATCAACAAACTGGATAGCTTCAGGCTGACCCGAGCATATACAAAAGAAACACTCGAGTCAGGACTCAAAATCTTATACAGGATAATCAAGTGCAAGAAATAAAGTCCATAACTCAAAGATGAATAAAATAACATCTCTAAGGATCCGATAAATTATCTATATATATATAGTAGAATACGGTATGTAGGTAATGTCTAATCAATAAAATAGAATATTAAAATAGCGTTAAGGCGTTACCATAATTCCCCTTAACACATTTTATATTCCCAAAAGCATATACAAGACCGTAGTTTCCCCAAAACCGGAAGTCACCAGAGGGCAATCCATATACTCAAGGTACAAATCAAAACGTAGTGGTCGCGAATAGGATAATCAGTATGACAAGGTACATAAGGCAATACCAACTAGGATACTAGTAGTTGCGTGATCCGGACTGATGTTGAGCATAGTAGCTACTATCTCAACACCGCGAAACAACACTCCCAAATCAAAGGGTGCACCCAAATCGAATCACAAAAGTAATAGATATGGTATCGAAGAAGTGTGTCCGCTAGAGGTGGCGATCCTCAACGGCCCGGCGCGGCTCCTGTTTTAGTCATGTCAGAGGTCATCCAATATCGTTCTCTTTCTTTAGTCAACGCGTTCACCAAACCATCCACTTCATTCTGGATCAACACTCCGCGTATAATAGTTATTAAAGTGGTTTTCAGTATCGACAGAGAGTATGTCCATATCCGATCCCGGCCTCTTCAACAACTACGTATTTATTACCCGATGGTCGATTAAATTAACGTTTAAACAAATCAAAGTCCAAAAGTCAAGGTGCAAATTTGACTTCCAAAATTTGACATTTTACGATTCAATTTATTTTAGATATTTTTAAACATATTTCCAAATGAAATTTTCGCTCAAACATTGAGTTGACAATTTAAAATTTAGTAATCAAGTTTGATTTAAGGTCTAAAAGTCGCTTATTAAATTTAGTTCAAAATCAATGGATTCAATTTAAAGGTAAACTTAGTTAAAATACTAACTCAAGTTCAATTCATGTCACTTTATGTTTATATCCACTGTTATCATACATTCGATTAAATCAACTTTATTAACTAAATTCCCCCTTTCAAACTTCATTGGTTTATTTACCGATTCAATTAAATTTCAAATCAAAGAAGTTCATTTCTATATACAATGTCCTGATTTGGTAAATTCGTTAATATTTAAAATCCTTTAATTCAAATTATCCCTAATTTAAATTCATTAAATTAGTAAGTCAAAATTTCCTAAATCTCAATATAACTTATACAAGTTCAATTTATTACATTAAAGCCTGAGTTTAAAACTAGAGCTAACAAATCTTTGAATCTTTAAATTATTAAATTCTAAAACTTACTTGCTTCTAAATCTTATTTCACTTAAAATTTCAATTCATTTTATCCAATTTGGTAAGTTATTAATCCGTTTCAATTTTAAATCCGCTAATTTATTCCAACTTAAATTCCTAAGTTCGTTATTAAATTTCCAAACAAATTGTTAAGTTCATTCCTTAAATTAAAATATATTTCAATTTCGAAAGTGGTTTTGTTGACCAATCGGGTTTCTTATTTTATTTTCTATCCTAGGCCAAATTGTTTAAATGGGGTATTTATCATTTCAACCCAATATTATTCAATATAAAACAAAGCATAGCAAAGGGAACTTGCAGTGTGATAACTGGGATGGTGTCAAAGTAAATAAACAAGCAATAACAACCATACATACAATTTAACAATTTATTAAATAATCCCGAAATAATCGTATTAACTTACATTTGTTATTTATGCAAATTAATATAATTATTCCTAGAATCTACACTATCGTTTCATGTAGATTAAAGATTATTATCTTATGGTTTCACTTGGTGTCTATTATCACATTTCTACATCAATCATACATACAATGGTTCAAAGTGTAGTTAATGCTATTTCTACGCGACGGTTGATTTAACAGTTAAGGGGTCAAGTTCAACATATATAGTCCAATTTAAATTTTGTCGACTATCCTATATCAATTTCATATTCAAATTCACTTACATTAACAACCAAATTCAATCATCACATAACAAATTTTAGTATCACACTTGTTTGTCGTGAACTAACAATATTAAATTTTTAACTTGCATAGTGATTTGCAATCCTTATTTCAACAATTCTAAAAATCAACAATTTAACATCCAAATTAACATAAACAACAATTTATCACTTGATTATCATAGCATAATAGATTTAGTCGTGAATGAAATATTCACCTTGCGTGGTTAGAGAAGACGACGAAGCACGAAGACGAATAGATAAGAGACACGAACAAGCACGATGCAAAACGACACAAACTACAATTCAAACAATTAAATAAATCAACTATTTGTTTATTGCAATATATATTAATTGAATATATATATAAACCATACCAAACAACGAAACTAGGTAGATTCAGACAAGTCGGATGAAGCCTAGGACTGAGATCCCGGATTAGCAGTTGCTGTAACAACCAAATCAAATATCGTGAGCCCCTAGATTATAACTCCTCACTGCTTCATAGATTAACATATTATATACCGAACTATAAACCAAACTAAAATATGGACACTTACATATCTTAATACAAACATGATTATAAGAAAACTGCTTCAAATAAAATTTTCAAAACCTGTAGCTTTGTATATAATTTCAATAGCTTTGTATAAAATTTTAAAACTGTAACCTATCAACTACATAGGAACTAATATATAATGTAACTTATATTACTTATTGATAAGATGGCTATATAAACAAATAAGGTGGGTTTGGGACGCGGGTCTGGATGAAGCTGGCGGATCTGGGCGAAGGCTGGCGGATCTGGGCGAAGCTGGCGGGTCTGGGCGAAAGCTGGCGGGTCTGGACGAAGGCTGGTGGGGTCTGGGCAGAAGCTGGCGGGTCTGGACGAAGCTGGCGGATCTGGGCGAAGGCTGGCGGATCTGGACGAAGCTGGCGGAGTCTGGGCGAAGCTGGCGAGGTCTGGGCGAAGGCTGGTGGAGTCTGGACGAAGCTGGCGGGGTCTGGGCGAAGCTGGCGGATCCGGGCGAAGGCTGGCGAGGTCTGGACGAAGGCTGGCGGGTCTGGACGAGGCTGGCGGGGGTCTAGGTGAAGGCTGGCGAAAGTCTGGGCGAAGGCTGGTGGAGTCTGGATGAAGCTGGCGGGGTCTGGGCGAAGCTGGCGGATCTGGGCGAAGGCTGGCGAGGTCTGGACGAAGGCTGGCGGGTCTGGACGAGGCTGGCGGGGGTCTAGGTGAAGGCTGGCGAAAGTCTGGGCGAAGGCTGGTGGAGTCTGGACGAAGCTGGCGGGGTCTGGGCGAAGCTGGCGGATCTGGGCGAAGGCTGGCGAGGTCTGGACGAAGGCTGGCGGGTCTGGACGAAAGCTGGCGGGTCTGGACGAAGGCTGGTGGGGTCTGGGCAGAAGCTGGCGGGTCTGGACGAAGCTGGCGGATCTGGGCGAAGGCTGGCGGATCTGGACGAAGCTGGCGGAGTCTGGGCGAAGCTGGCGATGTCTGGGCGAAGGCTGGTGGAGTCTGGGCAAAGGCTGGCCTGTGCGCGTGGTGGGCGTTGCAGCAGTTGACTTGGCAAATGGTGGAAAGGGCGGTGAATGCATGAAGGAGGAGTAGAGGAGTGAGTAATATAAATTTTCTCTGGAAGGAAACGAAACAAGAAAAAAATGAAATAAACATGATGAAGGAGAGAAGAACCTGTACCAGAGATGTAGATTTTGCAAACGAAGAATGAAGTGAACCAGTATAAAATAAATAATCTAGAAAATCAAAGGTCTCAAATTTTATTGCCTTGGTAACCGAAATGGCTATTTGATTTCCTATGTAACTGAACAGTCAAAGGCTGTTAGGATTCTGATCGTTGGAGAAAACGGATACCGTTTTGTGCTGCGTAACAGACCGATTTGCTATCCGTTAAACAATTATAGTTCGCAGCGCCGAACTCCGATTTACACAAACAAATATACCGTTTTGATCAGCGCGACGCGACGAACACAACGGTATAAAAATATTTACGGTTTGACATTGTTTGTGAAGTGAGAAATCTTATTGAACCATTTGCACAAGCGAACATTTTAGCTAGCAATTAACATCGAAATTTGACGAAACGAAATGCGTCGTCAAGTTCAGAATATTTTTCTTATGCAACATCGAGAAAAATATTTGAGTTCGGACAATAGAAAATTTTCACGCAAGAATTAAACTAAAATGTAAATGCGACGAGCGTAATTTACTTCAATATTTTTCAACGAAATTTGGCGCACGCCTATGTCTATCTAGACGCATTCCGAATGAGAAGTTTGGTTGGCAACGGAAATTGTTTGTGAAAATTCGAATTTCTACATCAAATAAGCGATTTAAAAATTTTAAACTGGGTCTGAATTTCAGGGTCGTTACATTCTCCCCCACTCAAAACTTTTCGTCCCCGAAAAGGAACAAAGGAAAGAGTGGAAGAACAATAAAAGAGGTACGATAGATATAGAATAGATTATCGAATAAAGTAAAGAATATAGAATGGAATTTACCTTCAACAAACAATTCTGGATTAGAATCTCGGATACTCTCCTCGGTTTCCCAAGTACAATCACGATCATCGGGACTCCATTGGACTTTAACTAGGCTAACAGTCTTCCTTCTAAGCTGCTTCGTATCCCTATCAACAATACGAAGCGGTCTCCTCTCTATAGTCAAATCCGGCTCAATATCAACCTCATCTAACTGAGCAATAGGAATGGTCATGGATGGATCGTGTACAACCTTCCGGAGATGTGAAACATGGAATATGTTGTGCACGCCCTCAAATTTCTCCGGCAGCGCAACTCTGTAGGCTAGTGTACCAATCCTCTCAGTGATAGTGAATGGTCCAACAAATCTAGGAGCGAGCTTCCCTCTACGACCAAATCGAATAACATTCTTTAAAGGTGATAGTTTAAGAAAGACCTCATCTCCAACCTGGAATTTTAACTCTCTTCTACGCCTATCGGCATAGCTCTTCTGCCTATCCTGTGCAGTCTTCATCTTCCTTCTGATCTCATTGACCTTCTCGGATGCTTCCATAATCATATCCGGGCCAAGAACTAATCGATCACCAGGCTCAATCCAACAAGCTGGCGATTTGCATGGCCGTCCATATAAAGCTTCGAACGGTGCCATATCGATACTCGCCTGATTATAAAGATAGTTATATTTCAATTCAAATTTTACTTATTCAAATTGAAAATTTTGGATTACCTGATAGCTGTTATTGTAAGTGAATTCAACCAAATGTAGGTGGTCTTCCCAAGATCCACCGAAATCAATAATGCAAGCTCGAAGCAGATCTTCCAAAATCTGATTTACCCTCTCAGTTTGGCCATCTGTTTGAGGATGATAAGCCGTGCTCAGATTCAGTTTAGTGCCCAAGACGTCCTGAAATGCCTTCCAGAATTTACTAGTGAATAAAGGATCTCTATCGCATACAATAATAGATGGAACTCCATGAAGTCTGACAATCTCTCTCATATAAATCTCGGCTAAACTCGAAGCAGTACGAGTGGTCTTAACAGGAATAAAATGAGCAGATTTTGTCAACCTATCAACAATCACCCATATACTCTCGTTCCCTTTTCTGGTCCTCGGTAATCCGTCAACGAAGTCCATAGAAATCTGATCCCATTTCCAACACGGAATCTCCAGGGGTTGAAGTAATCCTGCCGTCTTCCGGTGATCAGCCTTGACTTGCTGGCAAGTGGTGCATCTACTGACATATGTGGAAATATCTCTCTTCATCCCACTCCACCAATATAAACGCTTCATGTTTCGATACATCTTGGTGACACCAGGATGAAATGAAAGTGATGATTGATGGTTCTCTCTAAGCACTTCTTGTCTCAATCCATCAACATTAGGAACACAAATACGGTTGTCAATCTTTAGAACTCCATTACTATCTATCTGTGCTCCTACTTTACTGTCAGCATTTCCAACTCTACCAAGAACTAACTCCTTCATGCGATAGAGCAAGGTGTCTTCGAATTGCTTAGCTTTGATGCGATCCATCAGAGATGGGGAGATAGTAAGCTGAAAGAGCATGCTTTCTACAAGGTTACAACATGACAATGCTTTGCTACGGCTCAAAGCATCAGCTACAACATTTGCCTTTCCAGGAGTATAATTGATGTCGAGATCATATGCAGCTAAGAATTCAAGCCATCGGACTTGTCTCTGGTTCAAGTCCTTCTGAGAGAAAATATACCGCAAGGACTTATGATCTGTGAATAATTCAAATTTTTTCCCCAAAAGATGGTGCCTCCATAGTTTCAAAGCGAATACAACTGCTAGAAGCTCTAAATCATGGGTCGCATAGTTTACTTCATGAGTTTTCAACTGACGGCCCGCATAAGCAATAACCTTTCCATTTTGCATAAGGACAACGCCTAAACCTTCTCGACAAGCATCAGTATAGACAGTTAATCCTTCACTCCCATCAATTACCGCGAGAACTGGGGCTGAAGTTAACTTACGTTTTAACTCATTAAAAGCTGATTCACACTTCTCACTCCAAATAAACTTGACATCCTTCCGAGTTAAAGCAGTAAGTGGGGCAGAAATTCGGGCAAAGCGCTCAATGAATCTGCGATAATAACCGGCTAGGCCCAAGAAGCTACGGATATCAGTAGGAGTTTTGGGAGTCTCCCAATCCTGTAGATAAATTTTTCAAATTAGAAAGGAATAAGATGGATCGAATAGAAATAACGAATAAGATAGAACTTACATTGATTACGGCGATCTTAGCTGGATCGACCGAAATCCCATTTTCAGAAACAATATGGCCAAGGAATCGTACTTCGTCTCGCCAGAAGTGGCATTTCGAAAACTTGGCTTTTAGCTGATGGTTTCGGAGAGTTCCCAGAACATAAGCAAGATGTGTTTCATGCTCTTTCTCATCCTTGGAGAAGACGAGAATATCATCAATGAAGACAAGAACAAACTTGTTAAGGACATCACGGAAGACTCTATTCATTAAGTCAACGAAATAAGCAGGTGCGTTGGTCAAACCAAATGGCATAACCAACCATTCATAGAATCCATTTTCGGTACGGAAAGCTGTCTTATGAATACTATCTTCTGCTATTCTGAGTTGGTGGAACCCAGTGGCTAGATCAAGCTGTGAGAAAACTTTAGCTCCATGGAGCTGATCGAATAAATCATTGATGCGAGGTATCGGATAGCGGTTCTTGAGAGTGCGTTTGTTTAATTCCCGGTAATCAACACACATGCGAAGAGGTCCATCAGACTTGGTGACAAATACGACTGCGGCGCCCCATTCAGAACAACTTCTCCTGATCAAACCCTTAGCAAATAGATCATCAATTTGGGTTTTAAGTTCAGCTTTTTCTTTAGGAGCCATCCTTCTGTGAGGGAGAACTACGGGAGTAGCTCCGGGAATAAGGTCAATACGGAAATCAATCTCTCGCTTTGGCGGTAGAGAGTCGACCTCTCCAAATACATCGGGAAATTTCTGAACAATAGGAGTAGTACTAAGGTCATCCGGGTGAGCATCAAGAGAGAATATGAAGCTTCCCGCATATTTCTGAGGTGATTTGCATTCGATGACAAGCGGTAGACCCTTGTCATTGACTAGAGAAACAGATCGAGCTTTGCAAGAAATAACAGCATCGAAATTTCTTAACCAATCAGCACCCAACAAAATGTCAAATGCTACGAAGCCAAGCACATAGAAATCCCAAGTGAATCGATATCTTCCATACAAGAGCACAACCCCTTTACAAATTCTACTGAGGTTGGCAAGTCCTCCAATAGGGTTGGAGACACATAAGGAAGTAGTAGCAAGAGTAGGTTCTAATTTGAGCTTATTACAAAGATCAATAGATATGAAGCTATGAGAAGCACCAGTATCGAATAATACCCGAACAGGTAAATTATGAAATGAAAAAGTACTTCGTAAGGTACCTTGGTCATCCTGAGCAGGTGGTGGAGGTGGTGCAGGAGTGGTGACAGCATATACTCCTGATGGTGTGCCTTTCTTCCTCAATGGGCAATCTCTTTTGAAGTGACCTGGCTGGAGGCAGACATGGCATAAATCATTCCTCATCTGAGGAGGTGGTGGAATAGCAGCTCCGGTGGATGGACAGCTATTTGCATAATGACCCTTCTTATCGCATTTGAAGCAAGTGATATTAGCAAGGTCGATTGGGCTTTTCTGGGCATATCCCAATCCTGTAGTCTTTTGCCAAGCTTTCTTTTGTTGATCAAAGTTCATCTTCCTCTTTCCGAGCTGGCTCGAAGAGGACTGAGTAGGAGTGGCCTTGGCAGTGGGTCCCTTAGGCTTCGCCTCATATCGAAGAGCATAGTCAACAAGCTCTGTGAAAGTGCAGTGAATGTGGCCAGTAAGCAAGTCATAATACTCTGGTCTAGCTCCCAAAATGAATTTCTCGTTCTTCAGAAGTGGTGTATCAATCAATCCCGGGCCAAACTTGGAGAGCTCGTTGAATTTTCTCTCGTACTCAGAAAAAGTCATACTGCCTTGCTTAAGGTCCATAAAAGTTCTATAAAGTTGGGTTTTCCCGGCAGCTGGCATCCATTGTTCCGAGAAAGTATCCCTAATCAAAAGATAGACTAGATAAATAACATTCCAAGGATTGAAAGAAGAATTTAGACTATGAAATCCAAATAAATTTATACCTAAACTGGGCCCAAGTGATGGTGTTCTCCTCGATACGAGAAGTAACAGATTCCCACCAGTCTCGTGCGGCATCCCGAAGTTGCCAAGCAGCAAGCTGACGCTTCTGAGCATCAGTGATCTCCAATCCAGAAAATATCATCTCTAAGCTTTTGAGCCATTGTTGAGCTTCAATAATATTCTCGGATCCAGAGAACTTAACACCACCAAGTTGTGTATACTCCTTACTAAGAGTGGTGAATTTGACTGGAGCTGGGGCGGCAGGTGCAGCCTGGGCAGGACCATTTCCCCTTCCTCCCCTGTTGTTTCTTCTGGCACTCATCCTGAAATACCAAAATAATTTTTTTTTTTTTTTTTTAGAACCAAGGATAGAAAATCATAGAACTTTATGGAAAGTCTAATCAACGAATCAATTAAGAAGTTTGAATTTGGAAGGATATGTATATTGAATTGATTATCCTCATCCCTGGGTATTGCTACCCTATGTCTAATGAGTTTATATAACCCCAAACTAAGGTTTTTAGTGGAAACCAAAGCTCTGATACCAACTGTAACAACCCGTATATTTGGACCATTTAAATTGACAATAATCCATACATGTCAACTTAAATAATACAAAACACGAATCATTATGGGATTATATATACATAAATGTAAATGAGAATCAATACAACATCACAGACACACAACAGTCACAGAATAATGCAGCGGAAAATACATCGTCGTAATAGCAGTTCATGAAGCTACTATATGATATACAACAATGTCTAAACATAAAGTGACTGAAAGGAAATACATAAATGTCCAACAGACAAGAACAACAATACTGGAATAGAAATAGACTGATAAAGATAAATGCTAAGTCTTCAACATCTTCAACCAACCTTGATCAGCAAACTGGATAGCTTCAGGCTGACCTGAGCATATACAAAAGAAACACTCGAGTCAGGACTCAAAATCTTATACAGGATAATCAAGTGCAAGAAATAAAGTCCATAACTCAAAGATGAATAAAATAACATCTCTAAGGATCCGATAAATTATCTATATATATAGTAGAATATGGTATGTAGGTAATGTCTAATCAATAAAATAGAATATTAAAATAGCGTTAAGGCGTTACCATAATTCCCCTTAACACATTTTATATTCCCAAAAGCATATACAAGACCGTAGTTTCCCCAAAACCGGAAGTCACCAGAGGGCAATCCATATACTCAAGGTACAAATCAAAACGTAGTGGTCGCGAATAGGATAATCAGTATGACAAGGTACATAAGGCAATACCAACTAGGATACTAGTAGTTGCGTGATCCGGACTGATGTTGAGCATAGTAGCTACTATCTCAACACCGCGAAACAACACTCCCAAATCAAAGGGTGCACCCAAATCGAATCACAAAAGTAATAGATATGGTATCGAAGAAGTGTGTCCGCTAGAGGTGGCGATCCTCAATGGCCCGGCGCGGCTCCTGTTTTAGTCATGTCAGAGGTCATCCAATATCGTTCTCTTTCTTTAGTCAACGCGTTCACCAAACCATCCACTTCATTCTGGATCAACACTCCGCGTATAATAGTTATTAAAGTGGTTTTCAGTATCGACAGAGAGTATGTCCATATCCGATCCCGGTCTCTTCAACAACTACGTATTTATTACCCGATGGTCGATTAAATTAACGTTTAAACAAATCAAAGTCCAAAAGTCAAGGTGCAAATTTGACTTCCAAAATTTGACATTTTACGATTCAATTTATTTTAGATATTTTTAAACATATTTCCAAATGAAATTTTCGCTCAAACATTGAGTTGACAATTTAAAATTTAGTAATCAAGTTTGATTTAAGGTCTAAAAGTCGCTTATTAAATTTAGTTCAAAATCAATGGATTCAATTTAAAGGTAAACTTAGTTAAAATACTAACTCAAGTTCAATTCATGTCACTTTATGTTTATATCCACTGTTATCATACATTCGATTAAATCAACTTTATTAACTAAATTCCCCCTTTCAAACTTCATTGGTTTATTTACCGATTCAATTAAATTTCAAATCAAAGAAGTTCATTTCTATATACAATGTCCTGATTTGGTAAATTCGTTAATATTTAAAATCCTTTAATTCAAATTATCCCTAATTTAAATTCATTAAATTAGTAAGTCAAAATTTCCTAAATCTCAATATAACTTATACAAGTTCAATTTATTACATTAAAGCCTGAGTTTAAAACTAGAGCTAACAAATCTTTGAATCTTTAAATTATTAAATTCTAAAACTTACTTGCTTCTAAATCTTATTTCACTTAAAATTTCAATTCATTTTATCCAATTTGGTAAGTTATTAATCCGTTTCAATTTTAAATCCGCTAATTTATTCCAACTTAAATTCCTAAGTTCGTTATTAAATTTCCAAACAAATTGTTAAGTTCATTCCTTAAATTAAAATATATTTCAATTTCGAAAGTGGTTTTGTTGACCAATCGGGTTTCTTATTTTATTTTCTATCCTAGGCCAAATTGTTTAAATGGGGTATTTATCATTTCAACCCAATATTATTCAATATAAAACAAAGCATAGCAAAGGGAACTTGCAGTGTGATAACTGGGATGGTGTCAAAGTAAATAAACAAGCAATAGCAACCATACATACAATTTAACAATTTATTAAATAATCCCGAAATAATCGTATTAACTTACATTTGTTATTTATGCAAATTAATATAATTATTCCTAGAATCTACACTATCGTTTCATGTAGATTAAAGATTATTATCTTATGGTTTCACTTGGTGTCTATTATCACATTTCTACATCAATCATACATACAATGGTTCAAAGTGTAGTTAATGCTATTTCTACGCGACGGTTGATTTAACAGTTAAGGGGTCAAGTTCAACATATATAGTCCAATTTAAATTTTGTCGACTATCCTATATCAATTTCATATTCAAATTCACTTACATTAACAACCAAATTCAATCATCACATAACAAATTTTAGTATCACACTTGTTTGTCGTGAACTAACAATATTAAATTTTTAACTTGCATAGTGATTTGCAATCCTTATTTCAACAATTCTAAAAATCAACAATTTAACATCCAAATTAACATAAACAACAATTTATCACTTGATTATCATAGCATAATAGATTTAGCCGTGAATGAAATATTCACCTTGCGTGGTTAGAGAAGACGACGAAGCACGAAGACGAATAGATAAGAGACACGAACAAGCACGATGCAAAACGACACAAACTACAATTCAAACAATTAAATAAATCAACTATTTGTTTATTGCAATATATATTAATTGAATATATATATAAACCATACCAAACAACGAAACTAGGTAGATTCAGACAAGTCGGATGAAGCCTAGGACTGAGATCCCGGATTAGCAGTTGCTGTAACAACCAAATCAAATATCGTGAGCCCCTAGATTATAACTCCTCACTGCTTCATAGATTAACATATTATATACCGAACTATAAACCAAACTAAAATATGGACACTTACATATCTTAATACAAACATGATTATAAGAAAACTGCTTCAAATAAAATTTTCAAAACCTGTAGCTTTGTATATAATTTCAATAGCTTTGCATAAAATTTTAAAACTGTAACCTATCAACTACATAGGAACTAATATATAATGTAACTTATATTACTTATTGATAAGATGGCTATATAAACAAATAAGGTGGGTTTGGGACGCGGGTCTGGACGAAGCTGGCGGATCTGGGCGAAGGCTGGCGGATCTGGGCGAAGCTGGCGGGTCTGGGCGAAAGCTGGCGGGTCTGGACGAAGGCTGGTGGGGTCTGGGCAGAAGCTGGCGGGTCTGGACGAAGCTGGCGGATCTGGGCGAAGGCTGGCGGATCTGGACGAAGCTGGCGGAGTCTGGGCGAAGCTGGCGAGGTCTGAGCGAAGGCTGGTGGAGTCTGGACGAAGCTGGCGGGGTCTGGGCGAAGCTGGCGGATCTGGGCGAAGGCTGGCGAGGTCTGGACGAAGGCTGGCGGGTCTGGACGAGGCTGGCGGGGGTCTAGGTGAAGGCTGGCGAAAGTCTGGGCGAAGGCTGGTGGAGTCTGGACGAAGTTGGCGGGGTCTGGGCGAAGCTGGCGGATCTGGGCGAAGGCTGGCGAGGTCTGGACGAAGGCTGGCGGGTCTGGACGAGGCTGGCGGGGGTCTAGGTGAAGGCTGGCGAAAGTCTGGGCGAAGGCTGGTGGAGTCTGGACGAAGCTGGCGGGGTCTGGGCGAAGCTGGCGGATCTGGGCGAAGGCTGGCGAGGTCTGGACGAAGGCTGGCGGGTCTGGACGAAAGCTGGCGGGTCTGGACGAAGGCTGGTGGGGTCTGGGCAGAAGCTGGCGGGTCTGGACGAAGCTGGCGGATCTGGGCGAAGGCTGGCGGATCTGGACGAAGCTGGCGGAGTCTGGGCGAAGCTGGCGAGGTCTGGGCGAAGGCTGGTGGAGTCTGGGCAAAGGCTGGCCTGTGCGCGTGGTGGGCGTTGCAGCAGTTGACTTGGCAGATGGTGGAAAGGGCGGTGAATGCATGAAGGAGGAGTAGAGGAGTGAGTAATATAAATTTTCTCTGGAAGGAAACGAAACAAGAAAAAATGAAATAAACATGATGAAGGAGAGAAGAACCTGTACCAGAGATGTAGATTTTGCAAACGAAGAATGAAGTGAACCAGTATAAAATAAATAATCTAGAAAATCAAAGGTCTCAAATTTTATTGCCTTGGTAACCGAAATGGCTATTTGATTTCCTATGTAACTGAACAGTCAAAGGCTGTTAGGATTCTGATCGTTGGAGAAAACGGATACCGTTTTGTGCTGCGTAACGGACCGATTTGCTATCCGTTAAACAATTATAGTTCGCAGCGCCGAACTCCGATTTACACAAACAAATATACCGTTTTGATCAGCGCGACGCGACGAACACAACGGTATAAAAACATTTACGGTTTGACATTGTTTGTGAAGTGAGAAATCTTATTGAACCATTTGCACAAGCGAACATTTTAGCTAGCAATTAACATCGAAATTTGACGAAACGAAATGCGTCGTCAAGTTCAGAATATTTTTCTTATGCAACATCGAGAAAAATATTTGAGTTCGGACGATAGAAAATTTTCACACAAGAATTAAACTAAAATGTAAATGCGACGAGCGTAATTTACTTCAATATTTTTCAACGAAATTTGGCGCACGCCTATGTCTATCTAGACGCATTCCGAATGAGAAGTTTGGTTGGCAACGGAAATTGTTTGTGAAAATTCGAATTTCTACATCAAATAAGCGATTTAAAAATTTTAAACTGGGTCTGAATTTCAGGGTCGTTACACAAATATACTTACTTGACTACTAGAAAAATTGTTGAATGGAATAAAGACAACGACTGTAACGCCCCGCCTTTTTGCACGCTTTAAGTCGATGACAAACCACGCACGTCAGACATAAAACATATAAAAGGGCGGATTGTTATGGGGTAAATAAGAAAAATGAGAAAGTAATAAAACAAAACAGAATCTCACAGCGGAAGGATAAAATATAATAATCAAACGTACAGTTCATGAAGCTGTTTACAAAATATTTAATTTTACTTATACAATATATATCAGAGTTGCACATACCAACGAATAAAAATCGATGCAGCGGAATATAGTGTGTAGTTATAATAATAATAATAATAAAAATAATAATGAAATCTTCGTCTATCCTCCAGAAATAAAGTCTTCGATCCTGAAATGCTCGGACTGACCCGGGCGAATTGAAAAGATAAAACACTCGAGTTAGAACTAAAATATCTTATGTGAGTTAAATCAACATAAATAAATATGAGTGTAACGGCGTCGGAGATGTTTACGGGATTTGACATCTCCTATCCATTGTCTAACGTGAGTGCAGTAACTTAAGAGATGCTCGGGATTCACATCTCCTAAGGATCCGTTAGACTATTTACTATGTAGTAATATTTCGCTATTATAATAGTGTCTAATAGTAAAATAAACTTAATTTTAAATAGCATAAGGAGTGACCCAATATTCCCCTTAACACATTTATATATTCCCATAGTCTATACAGTACCGTAATCTCCCCCGTACTGGGCGTCGTCAGAGGGTACTCCATAGGTATGGTACAAAACCAAAATCGTATAAGGCGCGCTAGGGTAGGTGACACGGCACAACTAGGCAATGCCAGGGTAGATATACCAATTGCTATCCGGGCTGGTGGTAATGCATAGCCGCAGCTACCGCCCACCTCGAGCCACACCCCCAAATGAAAAAAAAAAATCAAAAGTGCCCCCGAATCAATCCAAAAGTCAAAGTATAATATCGAAGGATGTGTCCGATCAAAGGTGCTACCTCGTTGGCCCGAGAATCGCTCCTGTTTCAGCCACCTTATGCCAACTCACGGGAGTCAGGTCCACGTATTTACCTCAAAGGAAATGTCGTCACTATCCTACTTCATTCTGGAATCTCCACCGCGTACACGGTTGTTAAAATGGTTTTCGGAGTTGGCAGAGAGTACGACAACTTCCGATCCCGGTCTCTTCAATAACCAAACGTTATTATAACACCGTAGTCATTTTAAAATAATTATACTTCAAAACTAGGATATATTATCTATTTCAAAACGGTATAAATACGATACCATTTCTATTTTAAAACCCAAATCAATATGATATCATTTTATTTCAAATATATCCTTTTCTAAAATCATAACAATTTCAAAGTTATCATATTTCTAAACCGAATTCTTAAAATATAGCCTTTTAGACATAAAACTTGAATTTTATAACTTTGAATGTTTTAAATATAAATTACTTTATAGAAAAAAATAGTTTCTTCACCTCCACAATTCAATTCCGAATATAGATTTAAACCTCTAAATAAACCAATTCAATTCAATATATTTCAAAGCTTTATTTATTCACTATTTCAAAACCAAATTTTATAATTCATATATATACCCGATTTCACCTTTCTATTATTTGGTTTGAAATATTTGCTTACTAAATCCAATATCCTTTAAATAAAACTTCAAATTTCAACAACGAAATATTCCTCAATTTATTCACTTAAATCACCTTAAACCCGAATCAAGTTATAAAACCATATTCCTTAAAATCTCAATTTCAATAAGATCTCAATTAAATAAAATCTCAAATCAATTTCAAAACTGTCTTCTCAACTTTGATTTATAAAAATCAATATAAACTCTATATTGCAATATAATTTAAGTAAATACTTATCCATAATATATTTTAATAAAACCAAACTTTATTACTAAACTTTTTCCATTCTTTAAACAATTTTATACATAGCTTAAAACCAAGAATTTAACAATATATAAAATAACCTTTATCAAATATCTGAATCAATATCTCATACACCATACATATTTCTTTACAAAATCATAGAAAATTATTTCAAAATATTTTTATATATAGATCGCAGTGTCTGTATAAAATTTTCTATCATATGGTCAAGTGATACGGATATCTATCATTTCAATCCGTAATTTAAAATAAAAATTACGGTTATATATCATTTCAAACCGCAATCCCGAATGAATGAAAGTGCGTAATAACTAGCAGTTTATAATAGTATAAAATATAACATTCATTCATCCAATATTAACCACCAACCATTTATCACAATCATCATGCAATTCAAACAATAGCATCAATATAGAACGGATAATAAACACTGGTATTAACTACAGTTTATATTAAATAATAAATTAAAACTGTTTAACTGGCAGTTTATATGCAAAATAAATTAAATAAAAATTTAATATAAATAAATGTAATCTAACTGAGATGATGATTAAATATATGCCCAAACAATGATAGATAAATTTTAAATCACATCAAAATTTAATTTAACAAACACAAGAAATCTTAGAAGTTGTGAGTGGGTTAAAACACTCACCTTTTGAATTTAAATTGAATTCAAATCCAATTTAAACCCAAAATTGGACGGTCTCCAAATTCATCAAAACTAGCGCCAAAGTGTCTGGAATTCCAATATGAACCTAGCGAAGAAAACCGCGCGTCAATCAGATATCGTACGCGAAAATTATGAGAGTTAGAACGAGTTGAATGTAAAATTTTAAACAAAATAAATAACAAAAGAGTCAAACCCATCACCCAGTATTCTTCGTCCACGTCATCTCCTTCCTAAAACCCTAGTACGCGTGCTCTACTCTCGATCGCGACTTCAGGGATCAGCCGCCACCTAGGGTTGCAGACCGCCGTCGCCCCGATGATCTTCCACCAGATCAGACAACCCCATTCGAATTCTCAGGTCGAGCCGCCCAATCCATCACCTTCGCGTCGCCTCCGGTTCCACTTTTCGATGCCGATGCCGCCGACATAAAACCCAAAACCTTAGCGAATCTGACCATCAATAACACAAACGAACGTCACCAACGCGTGCTGCACCTTCTCCCCTACCCATTGCCTCTCCCTGATCGACAAAAGGTCGACGATCCACCGTTGGATCGTCGAAAATCCAATATGAATGGCCACGGTTCAACCTCGATTTCTAGACCAACGATGATTCGAACAGAAAAACGAATTACAGATCTGTGATGCGTACATCGAGAGCTTCAATATATATATTTTCCAAATTTTTCTGAGGAGTTTGAATTTTTGAAGTTGATTTTTAAATTGAAATTTGAATTGGATAAATTAGGGTTTACAACCATTGAGGAAAAGGAGCACAGAAGTTTTTGTACGTATAAAAATGAGGAATAGAGGCTGCTAGGGTTTATAATAGGGTATTTATAGACAATGTTGAAAAAGAATGGACCGAATAAAATGGATGTACGCGCTGGACAATATATGGCCCGAAAAGCCAGTTCTTACTCCGGAACGAAATTGGGTCAACCCATATATCAATGCTTTAAAATATTTTAAACGCGATGGAAAAAGTTTCAATTCTAAATCCCATCGTACGAAGAAGTTATGCTAAAATCAGTATTTTTCAAATTGATTTCAATTTCATTAATTTCAAGGCGTTTCGAGTTCGTACGATCAAACGACAAGTCCGATTGCTATGAAACTTGAAATCCTACAATAATTCACCGTCACGGATCCGATGAAACATGTTTCATTGAAATCCGAGTCAGTGGCCAAAATGGCTATTTTTATATTAATTAAATAAATTAAAAAGTAATTAATTAATCTAATTTTTAATTCCAACTTTATAATTGACAATTTTTCTCACTTCTAAAATGTCTAAATCATTTATACAAGTTTAAACAATTTAGATGTCTATTTAACGTTGATTCGTTCTTAAATTTCATCGTTAAAATTTTATTCTTCTGACACTTAGAAATTATAAATTTAATCTACAATAATTTCAGATAAATTTACTTTTCATTCTATTTTTAAATCTATTATTAACCAACGGATGAAATTTACATTGTCATCAAATCCATTACATTAACAAAATGTTAAATTTAGTTTTATTACAATTTATTACCAAAGTTTATTTAACACCTTACATAAACAAACCACCTATATTAATTGCCTTATTATGGATAGTATTTCATTATTGAATCAATTATCAACTTATGAGAAGAATTATTACTGGCTTACTCTTATTACATTAACAATGACCATCTTACTAAAATTTCCAATTAATATAGAAATTAATTTCATTTACTTACAACTAAATTCATTTATTATAGATTTCTTTCCAATTAATTAAAATTGATTTCTATAAATTGATTTGATTTCGTTGCCAAATATATACATAAATTACTATTAAATGTCCTCAATAAATTTTATTTACTTGGTTTCAAACTTTTTATTACATCAATTACTGCCTTATAAAATAAACTTACGTTTCTATTAAATTTGCATTCACACTTCCGTTACTACACTTACTTCCATTAAAGTAATATTTATTATCAACAACAAACATTAAAATTACTTATCTAAACATTGATTGTACAAACTTTCAATTTATTACATATTACTTCCTCAGTTAATATTACTTCAGAATTTATTCCCTGATTCCCTAATTTAAACCAATTATAACCTTACAAGTTGTTTCAATTAATAGGTATTGAACAAATTTAGTTATTCAATCAATTTCATTTACGATACAATTATCATGGGTTCTACCATAGTGCATTAATATTCTTTTTATATCTTAATTTCAAATGATGTAATATTAAATTCCATTTACTACAATAGACCCAATTAATTAAAATTTAATATCAATAAATCATTTTAAATTTTATTCAACAAATTTCTATAATTTCATACATAATATTGAATTCATTCAATCACCCCTAATTATATCATTTCACTAGTTAAATCAATATTCCCATTTGTTTTCTTATATTAAACTTATAACCAAGTATGCCAATTTACATTATTTCAACTAATTTCAATTTCATTTTTGATTGTTAATTTTTTATTACAACTGCTACACTTAATTTTCTAACATTTGCTTCATTATAAATTATAAATTTTTTATTTGTTTTTAAATTTAATTCCAAAATCTTATTAAAATCAAATTTTTAATTATCGAAATTTACGGGTCGTTACAATGAATGCTGCGATTTCCAAACAACCTTCCAAAAATACCAGATGTATCATAGTCTAAAAATTAAATCTAGAATTTTACTTCTAATAAGTTAATAAGTAAGACAAATGTATCATACACCTACAGTCAGTTGAAAATAGCCTTAGATTTGATTATTTTTTTGCCTCATTTATTTCTGATGCATATTTCTTCCTATTTATTTTCGAACATGTGCGTAAATGATATACGTTATATTTACTTGATGTACTTCCTATTCATATCCAGATTAAGTGCATATCAAGTGCTTCTTGCATGAGTCAAAGTAGTATATGTATGCTCCACTCATTGCCTTGCTGAATAAAAATCGAATTATGATATAGTTTCCTTTCTTCCCTTGCATAGTTTTGTAGCATATGAAACTTACTTATATTGACTTCTTTATCCATGATTTCAAAATTTTGTAGCTGCAGTAAATCAAACGGCGGTGAATATTGCGTTTTTGTACGTTTAAGTTAATGGTACATTTATTTATGACAATATTGGTTACCCTTCTTCGATATGTATACCAACTGTGTCAGGTTGTTGCCAACATTTGTTAGTCACTATTTTCAACTATTTGTAATTTAGGGTTGGCATGGTACCAAAGTGCTTCTATGGTTACTATAATGTTTGGTATATTTCAAACTACAAAAATACATCTCACAGAAGTGTAAGTTAATTTTTTTTCCTGTTTTCTTTTGATAGAAATAAAGAAGTACATTTTATTTATAATTTCTCTCTCTCAAACTAGCTGATATCTCTTTCTCTCTCTCAAACTAATTGGTATGTATTAGTCAACTCTACTAAAAATGATGTTTTGATTATCGTAACGTATGTCATTTCTAAAGCCATTTTACAAAACCAATTTGCAACATGTTTTCGAATTATGTTTTGTCCGCTACTAGATATTGTTATTCCTGCATGTAGTTATGGACGCATGCATGGGAAAAATGTAGGCTGGTCGCGGGACGGGAAAAACTACAGAGATATGTAAGAGATTTGTGTATGGCTATAGCCATTGCTGTTTCACCGATCATCATCTCCTAGATCGACATAACCGGACTGTTCTTTGCCCAAAATACATTCAGAATCAAAAATATGCTCTGTGCAATACAGAGGCAGTCAAGAAGAGCTAAATCTTACATAACGCATGCACATTCATGGGAAATATTCCGTACACCGTTGTTTCATTTTGAAAAAAAAGTTAATTTGTTATAGTAGAAAAATCCTTGGAAATTATTCTGGGTAATGGGGCTAGGATTATAGGATAACCATGTTGACCATGTGAAATTTGTACACCCTAACTAATAAACAAAAAACATGCAATTCACTTGAACAGTTCTAATTATTATAAGTAATAGATAATTTAATTCTATCCCAAGCATTGTAACTCTACACAACATATACATATAGAATACGCTTCAATTATCCTACCTAGCTCAATACCTAAAATATTATATCTTTTTATTGTTGTGTACCATGTAGCTATTAATTTCTCTGTGGATGATAATTCAAGACCAATATTTGAGTAGTAGAAGAAGTGTAATGTACCAGGAAAATCACCACATTTTTTCAATATAGCGCAGAATAAATAATGAGGTACATTATTTATTTTTTAATACAAATTCTTATTTTCAGTTTGCTCAAGTGGGCTTTGTATTCCTTTAACCACGTATTATCGAAAATAATTTTGGTATTTGGTTTGCATAAATCGATCATTTTATAGGATGCACCGATTAAAGAACATGGAAATGTGGACAATCCAAAATTCAAAGGTAAGAAATTAAGAATAATTACTGATAATATCTATTTGGTCCACTTCTTATTCATGTCATTAGGTGTATAGCATACGATGATCGACGATGGATTGTTAAGTAACATTAAAACCAATAAGAGTAGTTACGAATTTTTAAAAGTTTACCAACTGTGGTTTAAAGCATTCATCTTTTGCGTCCGCGCACATGGCGCGGTTGGCAAGAGCAATAGCCTTTCTCGTATGAGGTGAGGAGTTTGATTCCTGGAAACTGCTTCAAGTATACCGAAAGGTCTGGTCTAAATGGGGGCACGGCTGTGGCGGACCAGTTGTGTTTCCCCCAGGTTTACTGTTCGGGAGTCGCAATGTCGATGGTGATAGAACATGTTTCCCTGGTTTCCAAAAAAAAACATTCATCTTTTCTATTAACTTAGGTCATGAAAATAGTTGTTAGGTTGTCAGTGGAAGGTCCAAATTAATAATTCTGCTCGATTTGCCTGAAGTAGTCATTTCTTGGTTGAAATTTCAGTATAAAGAGCAGGTTTAATTGTTTAAATTAGTCATATAGTTGGTTCTATACACCAAAAACAAGTATTTGCTGTGCTCTCAGGCACATTACTGCCCAATGAAGGATAATAACAAAGTAGTCTGCTACATATATAATGTGTGTGATCACATATGCTAACATATACGAACTCATAAAAAAGGATTATAACTGAAGTAACTTAAATGTTATTATAGTTATGTAACATTTTTGATTTGATATTAAATTATTGTCTAGAAAAATTGTTGATTGGAGGTAAAAACCATTTTTGGCAAAATCATCGGGGTTCATACCATGTCTGAGTTATGAAATGTTTCTTGAATATTGACAGCAAATATACAAGTACCACCTTTTCTCAAGTAGGAACAACATATTATAACTTACAAATTCAAACTTCTAACTATAATTTTTAGTACCAAATTCGTGCATGGTAATTACTTATATTTTATAATAAAGAATACGCATCCAAGTGATCAATTTAACAATTCTGAAAATGGTTAGAATGTGAGCACTAAAGCCTACTCATCTATTATAGGTTGGAAATGAAAAAAGGTTATCGATCCATTATTATATGTTTACTTTTACTTTGGCACTTACACATGAACAATAACAAACAAATCGCAGACTCTATTGCCAAAAGGTTGATGAGATACAACTTGTAAACATTGACAAAATTTCAAAACCCAGTACCAACAACTGCTAGAAGGGGTGCCCATTAAGGCATCGTCATTAATGCATGTATCTCCTACCTCAAACTTACCATCAATATAGTTTCAAATTGTTGACCACTGATACTATATGCTTTTTAGCCAGTCTAAATATTCCACCAAGCAAAAATTGATGTAGGAAATTTTTTGAATATTGTGAATTGGTTATCCTTTAAATTGATATGTACATATTGGCAATTGATATAGAAGTACAAGGTTTTTTTTTTTTTTTTTTTTTTTTTTTTTTTTTTTTTTTTATAAAACTGACTCTTTTATTCCTTTAGGTTTATCAAAAGCTGTCAACAGGCCTGACAGGTAACCCAAACAAGGAAGAATAAAGCTATAGCCACTAAAAGAACTATACAACCACAAACAACAGATCTGAACCTACGGCAAATGTAACAGAATACAAAAAAGCGAGCACCACTAAACTGGCACCAAGGATCCAAATACCAGAGAAGATCAACCAGCATCGTCTTCGAACTCCGGCAAGGCCACCGCCCGAAGACAATGTTGGCATACAATATAGAATAAAGAATACCCTCCACCCGATACGACAATGGAAATAAGAAGCCGATCACCCTCACCAACAGCAAAGCTACCATCCCAAACTAAACTGATATGGCAAAACGAGACAGCAATAGCACCAGGCAAAAGCAATATCAGAACGAGACAGCAATAGATGGCATAAAACCACGCCACCACAGCCTGAACCTGAAAGCAAACATCACAGACGCGCACCATTAAAGTTTAAAGGGGGGGGGGGGGGGTAGGTGGCAAAAGACTAAGAAGCATGATTCTGCAAAGCAATACACACCAAACCGCAGCATCAACATCAACCAATTCCCGCTCGATCAGAAGATTGCGAGCAAGAGATAGATAAAAGGCTCACAAAGCGACTCGAGCGATGACTGACCGAACCGCGGAAAGGGCGACCACGGAAGGCCAAGTAAACATCGTTTCGAACCCGACGGATAACAGAGAAACGATCCATAGGGCAGTCTTCAAAGATTGCCTTATTCCGAGCACACCAGATGTGCCAGCAAATAAGACAAGGAATCAGACGATACAGGATAGACCGAAGAGACTTACCTGTGCTGCGAATCCACCAAGTGGACAATAAATCAATAGCCGACGAGATGTTGCCCCGAACACCCAGAAGATTGCCGAAATAATTCCAGCAAGCTCTGGCGCACCAGCCCGTAAAAAGCAAATGAGCAACAGATTCTGTATCCCCATGACCACAACATCTACAACGGGAAACAGTCGGTAAACCTATCCGCTGGAGGTTCACATCGACCGGTAGACCACCGTGGAAGGAACGCCACATGAAGAGAGAGACTTTAGGAGGAATACGCGAGTCCCATATGCGAGAAAAAATGGGAAGAGAAGGAGAAGGAGCCCGAGTAGAATTCCAAGCCTTAAATATAGAGAACGGACCGCCATCCCAACCGGATAGGCCGTGATGAGAATCAACAAGCCCTTTCACCGATTGCATATGCTTCCAAGTCTCACTAGCGAAAGAAGGAGAGCCGGAATAACCAGCAGGAGCCAGCCTACGGTACTTAGCGTGAAGGAATTTTGCCCAGAGGGAATCGTTACTTGCAAACCGGTACCACAGTTTGCAAGCAAACGCTGAGCAGATATCCTTCGGATTGCGCAGACCTAAACCGCCCTCAACCTTAGGGCGACAGATAACATTCCAAGACACCCAATGGTGCCTTCGATCATCCCCCTTCGATCCCCAGAAGAATGACGCAGCCAAAGATTGGAAAGATCGAAAAAAAGAAGAAGTGGGGGTCATAGCTGCAAAGATATGAGTTCCCATAGAGCATAGAACAGATTGGATGAGCACCAACCTACCTGCTTGCGAAAGAAGAGAAGCGTTCCAGCGGATAATCTTTCCCCTAACCTTGTCTGTTAGGGGATCAAAAAGGGCATTGAGTTTCCTACCCCTATAGAGGACAATGCCCAAATAAGGAAGCGGAAGAGCAGACGCCCTATACCCAGAGTAGGCCTCAACCCAAGAAACACGCGAGGGGTCCATGTCTTTCGCATGAACGAAACAACTCTTAGAAGAGTTGACCAATTGACCCGAACACCTCTCGTAAAGGTGGATGAACCGAAGCAGCCGCCGGACGGAGGAACGATTACCATTAGAAAAAATAACGATGTCATCAGCAAAGGACAGAGACGAAACGAGAGGACATCCACTTGGTAGACCAAAGCGCTGAATCTGGCCGAAAACGGATAAAACATGAATACCACGGATGAAAGCCTCTGCCGCTATAACGAATAGAGTGGGAGATAGCGGATCTCCCTGACGAATACCTCTGCCTACTCTGAAATAACCTCTGGCAGATCCGTTAATGATAACAGAAAACCGACAGTTGGAGATGAGCCTCCACACCAAATCGATAAGATCCTCCGGAAAACCGAAGGCACGGAGCACCTTGATAATGAAAAACCAGGAAATACGATCGTAGGCCTTTTCCATATCGAGTTTAAAGATAACATTCGAACCCCTGACCTTACGATCGATTTGAGAAACCAGTTCTTGGGCTAAAAGGACGTTATCAGTGATTAAACGACCTTTAACAAAGCCAGCCTGGGAGGAAGAGATAATCCGATCAAGGTATGGACTCAGTCGGGAGGCCAGAACCTTGGAAATGATTTTGTTAGTGAAGTTACAAAGGCTGATAGGACGAAACTCCGAACACGACCTTGGCTTTTCACACTTGGGGATAAGAATCAAGTTTGTGGAGGACCAACTAATGGGGAGGTCACTTCCGGAGAAGAAATGCTGAATAGCTAGGCATAAGTCCGATTGGATAATATCCCAAGAAGAACGGTAAAAGGATCCGTTAAAACCATCCGGGCCACAAGCACTGTCCTTGCTGAGAGCAAATACACAAGCTCGAATCTCATCGGACGAGGGAGGGGAGCCTAAACCTACACAGTCATCCGCATGAATAAGACGAGGAATGAATGACATAATGTCCGAAGCAGGTTCATTAACAGACGGAGATCCGAGGTAAGATTGGAAGTGGGAAACTATAACCTCTATAACTTCCGAGGGGGTTGTAGCCACAGATAGGTCCGCTCTCGATATCTCACGAATAGAGAGAAGATTGGCTTTCTTTCTAATAGAGGAATGAAAGAATTTGGAGTTTGAATCTCCTTCAACCACCCACTTGATCCTTGCCTTTTGACTTAGGTAGGAGTGCTCAATACGAAGCTCAGAGGAGAAAGCCAATTGAGCGGAAGCCCAGTTCGCTTTGTTTTCGGCCGAAGGAAACTCGTCAAACAAGGATTCGGCCAAAATAAGAGACTCTTCAGCCGCCCTAACGCGGTCGAAGATATTCCGAAAAACAGTAGAATTCCACGACTTCAGACGAAACTTAAGCCGTTTCAGTTTTCGGAAAAAAGCCCCCATCGGGGCCCCTTCAATGGGTGCGGACCACGAATCCGCCACCAATTCACGGTAGGTGTGATGAGAACTCCACATACTAAGGTAACGGAACGAAGACGGACCCGTCATCGATCGCGAAGCACAGGACAAAAGCATGGGAGCATGATCAGAACATGAGCGATGAAGATGGGAAATAGAATAGGAAAAAGGAAGGTCAAACCAATCAGCCGACCCAAAAACCCTGTCCAACCTGGAAAGAATCTGATTTGGCCCTTCCTGGTTGTTAGACCAAGTGAAGGCCGAACCAACGAAAGGAATCTCAGCTAACCCGGATCGAACAACAAAAGAATTGAAATCAGAAATAGAAAGGCGGTTGACCGCAACTCCACCTACTTTCTCCGCCTGACTGGCGACCACATTGAAATCACCACCTACCACTGAGGCCGAGCAGCCAAAATCTGCCAGAGACAAAATATCATCCCAAAGAGATAATCTGTCAACCCTAACACATTTGGCATAAACAGCGGAGAAAAGAAATGGGCGAGGGAAGGAGGAAGAAGAACAAACAACAGATAAAAGCTGCGACGAATCAAAAACAGATTGAATAACGAAACTTTTGGACCAAAGGATCCAGATCTTACCAGAAACATTCGAAAGAGCGCCTCCATACCCCAGTGACAGAACCACCTTGGTTATGTCACCCGAGTCAACAAGAGGTTCCAAAATAGCAATCAAACTGACGGAATGCTTGCGAACAATCCGTTTCAGCCCAGCAACCGATGCTTCATTTCCAATACCACGAATATTCCAAAATAGGAAGGACGACATGATGAGAAATCAACAGGAAAGAAGCCCGACTCCAAAACCCAACCCAGACAGAACTCAAATACGATACAAAGAAGATAGAGCTTCTCTCTCGAGCTGCTCAGTCGCCGCTATAGAGCGAGTGCGAATGGTGCGGAGAACTCCCGAAGAACCGCGCGATCTACTACGGGACGACCTGCGCAAGAACGGTCGCAGAGGCTCCTCCGAGGAGTAAGAACAATAGCGCTTCTCAGGCGCGGACATGGGAAAAGAAGCACGAATCGGCACAGAATTCTCTGCCAGACGAGCAAGCCGCTCGTTAAGCAGAGAAATCTCCTCGTCGGTCATCATCGGAATGACAATCGATAACGAGCAGGATGAAGAAGGAAGAGAACAACAGGACGAACAGCTAATAGAAGAGGAAACCGACGAACAAGCTAAAAAAGGAGATAGACGCGGGAGTGTCGGGGAAATAACTAATCGTATCCCTCGATCCTGTAGGAACCTCACCCAGGCCGGAATGCCACTAGACAGACATCCCCGCGATACAGGTGGTGTTCGCAATGTGGTCCCGGCAGAGATTTCCCCCATCAAGTACAAGGTTATTACATGTTAACCATTTACTACTAACCTACCTTCTATACTCATTTATATGTTAGTAATCATCATAAATTGTCCATTTGAATTACAGTTATATTATCTAACAACTACCAGGATACTAATAAAGGGGATGCTGAAGAAGAAGTGCAACTACAAAGCCACCATCATAAAAAATCGAGATACAAGTTGCAAGAAGATTGGAAAAAATGAATATCAAAATTTTCAAAATAATTCAATCAACTAGCCACGTTCTCATTTCATCAGTCACTGCTATGTATACCAAATTTGCACTGAAAACTTCATCTTTCATTAACTATTAGTCATTTCTTTTACTATGTATTTGAACCATTCATATGCTCATTTAATGCACTTATTATTTGTTTAATTTGTATTGGATTTTCATGTACACCATTTGTTTCTATGAAAAATATAATTACTTCTGATTTCTACTTCAAATTTGATACACTAAAGAGTGGATAATCAATATTCCGTAACAATGTGACAGAAAAAACGGCAGATTACAAGTCATTCTACTACTTTCAAAAAGAGAGATTTTTATTTATGCTCTCAAGCTGAATTTACTCTACCGATAGCGTGCATAGACAATAGGTTGCTATGTTTATTTTCATAATTGCGTATTCTAATGGTAAGTGTGATGGTGACTTATACTTTAATATGGTTACACGACTGACCTATACCTTACTAGCTTTCTTAAATAGGTCCACACGACTTATGTTACACTATTTACTATTTTGGTTTTCTGAACAAAATGATTTGATATAAAAATCAGTGCATTGAATATACAAATTTTTCTCAAATAGCCTGATCATAGGTCACGACACAATCGATTCATCTATTTTGTGGTGAAGTATTAGATATTATGTACTAGATGCTACTATAGTATAACACAGGAACACCGTGTTCCCAATTTGTAAAAGCATGCAAGTCTAGTTCGACCTCTCAAAGCTCAATATTGCAAAAGGAAACACATGAAATCAACACACAAGCTGCTATACAACTTATATGCAATACTCGATAATCATCATGTCATCTCCACCACGTACCCATGTGTGTGAAGCACGGGTACCAACCTAGTTTCTTTCTTAAGATAAGAGGTGTTGGACAAAAAAGCAATAAATACTATTATACAAATGTTCATAAATTCAATCCCGAATACCGTGTTTACTAATTTCATATTATAAATTGAGTAAATTAAATAGCACAATTTCAAAATTCAAATCAGTTATGGCGATAAGCTTTAGTAGTGGTTCTCCCAACTTTGGCGATGGTGGTCCAGTGTTTCCTTACGGCCAAAGAGTGGGGTTTTCGGTATCAATTTTTATTTCATTATCCACAATTTTAACCCATTGAGCTTCCAATTATATATTCTTCTATTTCTTCGATTTGTTTCAACATAGTGCCACATATATTTTTTGATAAAGTTTAGTTAAACTTAGGCTCCATTTGAATGGAAATACTAGTGTTTTTCCTTTCGCATTTTGATTTGGGAATATTGCTTATTTCAAAGTTTCACGCATGAGAAAAATCTTATGAAAAACATGTTTTATTTTAGGTAAAATTTGTTCTTTTATTTTAAAGTTAAATATAAACTTAATCGCATGTTTTCATGATCAAAATTAATTTTTTTGAATCTTTTCTAAAAAGTGTAAATATCTACAACTTCTTCTGCAAATGCACTGAAACTTAAAAACATAAGCATGTTTTAAAGTTGTTGGTTGAAATGGATAGTTGTGTATTTTGAAACTTAAAAAGCGTATTTTATAACAATTCCATATTGATTGTTCAGTGTTTTGAATATTCTACTTGGAATTCAACTAGCAATTATTTATTGTTTTTCATTTTCCCATTTTTTTTTTATCATTTTGGAAAGATTTCGTTCTTTTTACGTTTCCTCTTGTATACCAACAATTTAATTTAAAAGTGTTCTCTCATCATTATGAATATATCAAACATTTCTATGCTTTTACCCCTAGTTAATCGGTAAATTTACCTTTTAAAATCATTTCAAATGATATATCGAAGTATCGTAAATTCAAATGTTACTTTTGCTTTTTTTCTTTCAAATTTGCATTTGCTTATGTTTTTTTGTGGTATTTATTTATTTATTTATATATTTTATTAAATAGTGTATTTGTGAGAATAAACAAGATAAAATGAGACTAGAATATTAAAATTGTATCATGAACGGTTGAGTTATTAACAAACTAGTGCACTAAAAGAGGTAAACAGAGAAGTGATTTGGAGAAGTGGAGTAGAAAAAATGTATTTTTTTATTTAAATAATTTTGTTGAAGGAATAATTTTATAGATTCTTCCCTTTGTAATATTAAAGATTAATTACCAAATTGGAATATTCATAATTATCCTTCTGTCTTTTCTCTTATTCAACTAAACTCATTTTTCCCGTTTATTTGTCTTTAAAACCCTAATTCATTGAATAAACAAGAAAATATTAATAATTAATATGATGGAAGGGGATTCATTTGAATCACCTTCTCAACCTTTATTTGAATATTTGCCAACACAATATAATATGAATATTGATAACTTTCTTTCTACTAATCCTAAGGATGCTTATATTTTTGCTTTGATTTAATTATTGATCTGGGCTAAACGCTTATATTTTTGTTGTGTACATATGTTTATGTATAAGAGTTAGACGTGAAGAAGTTCCACCTACACATGTTATCTTCCAACAAAGAAACAAGCTCTGTTCATTGCTTTATTTAAAAGAAAAAGCTAATCCTTCACTTTAAAAATCATTATCTCAATTTCTATTTGGTTTTAAGGTCTGATTTCAAAACAAAAATTGGTTGTTTTTGAGTATTTAATATTTTGAAATTTATTTCATTGAATCCGATCAAGTATAGAGAGTAGAAACCGGATTTTACAGTAAGTAATCATAATGTAACCAAGAATCGACTATATAATTTTACAAACGAACCATACGGTGATGATCGTTAGCGAAAATCATGACTTTTAAGAGTGGTGTAGTGATTTCTAGTTGTGTGTGGTAGGAGATAGGTTGAGTTGAAGGATTTTGGGTGAAATGACAAATTCCGGTGGCGTGCTTGATTTCGTGACTTGAGGCTTACCGTGGAGGAGGGTTAGGTGATGGGGAGTCCATGGAAAATAGTTCGATGGTTTTTAGATTCTCGTGGTGGGTTGAGGAGGTGGTCATAGGGTTTAGTGTGGTTGTAAGGGGGGGTCTCAGTTTTTGGTTAATGGCAACGAGGAGAAGGAGAAAGGGACAAGCGCACCAAGGAGATTAGGTCGAGGAAGTTGTGGCAAGTCTCGGGGCAATTTTTGGTGAAGAACGGAGGTCGTGGTGGTCGTGCCGAGGCGTTTGAAGGTGGTGTTTTTTTCAGCTTCGATGAGCAGTTTGAATTTTCGAACTGGAAATTTCATAGTGGTTCCTGGTGGCAGTCGTGAGGTGGTGTCATGGGTGATCGGTTACGATAGTCGACGGCGAGTTTGGGTAGCCGGGGGTAGTGTGTACGTGAACACGTTCGTGCACGTCTCATGCATTTGATGTGTAATAGCTGGGCATTTTGACGTGTTTGTTCGTGCACGTCTCGTGCTAGAATAAAATCGCTAGGATAAACAATCAAATCCAGAATATATATATATATATATATATATATATATATATACAATAAGATTTTCAACCACGTGGACCTCGTATGCAATTCACGAGCAAGTGTACATGTGCACACGTACGTGCATAGTCCTATTTGTTCAAATGATCGAAGAAGGGAAGTAAGGAGCAGAGAGGGGGAGAAGAAGGTTTTGGCCATTCGTTTTTTTCTCTTTCGGGTTTGGACCGGGTTTTGAATATGGGCCGAGTTTTTTTAGTAAATAAACATTTACTTTTAAATCTTTAAAATTTAAAACATTGTTCATCAATTCATTTAAAATGAAATTAGACGTGAAAGTGGTGCATTGTGATCAAATCACCTAGATTTATAATCTATTATTATTTTGGTCAGTTTAAGGTAATATAAAATTAAGTTATTCATAATAATTCAAAAGATTTAATAAATTGAAGTCTTAATTGATTTAATCTTATATTAATTAATAAATTAGTTAGTAGGTTGGCTGTTTAATTTTAATTAACTAAAAAAAATCATTTTTAAATTTTCTTTTATTTTATAACTAAGTTGGAAAAAATATATAAGTGGATTCAGTTTAGTTTAAATTGATTAAATCTTGATTCTGAATTGTTTTTAATACGAGTTGTTGATCGATAAATATGTTAATGAACTATGCTTTGGTTTACTACTCGTGAGTATTAATTTTAATTATTCTTTATCTTTGTCATTTAGTAGCCAAACCGGTTAAAGCGCTAGAATAAACATTGGAACATTTATTGAAAGTAATCATACGTAGTAAATTTACATATGTGAATGTCGACACTCTAAATCATTATCTGCGAACTTTATAAACAATGTGAATGCGGAATAAAAGAGTAAGCAAAAAAGATATAACAATACACGATATATGACAAACAATAAACAAACAATGTTATGTTATTATTGAGGCTGCATCACCACCACTTGTGATTGTCTACGTACCCCTATCTAATTGGATACCCATTTAGATACAGGATCAAGCCAACGTAGTTCTCCTACCGTAAATAGGACTCATGGAGCCTATGATGCAAACAAAATATGCAATTCGCAAAACTACCCACTTAGGCTTAATCTTCAATTTTAGATTTTTAAAATCTAATTAACTTTACAGAAATTATCTCTTTGGACTTTATTCTCGAATTCTTATTTCAAAACTTTTGAAATATATATCTTTTATATTCAAACTAGTCCTTTTACTTCAGGATCTGAAAACAAATCACCTTTTAAAACGATACCAATATACAAGCATACAAAACTATATGATACTTGATCGAGAGGTTTCTAGCCATAACAAGGCAACTGGTCCCAGCCTTTAGAAAATAAATATAGATATGCATATCCCACTAAAACGAGAGCAAACTATACCGAGGCTACAAAGCATATGCACCTTCTTTGTCTACTTTTTACTTATGGGTTACCCGAGTCATCGGTAACATAAAAAATTACTTTATATCTCGAAGTGGAAAAATCATTTACACTAATAATTACAAATACTTCAAATCTATAATAATTTCCATTTCCAAATCCTTTCCAAAATCATCTTGTAAAACCATCGGGTTTAGTCCTCGAAATTCTTTCCGTTTTATAAAACCATTCTTTATATAAATCACTTTTATATTATATAACTTCAAAATATTTATTTTCAAATATTTTCTATTTCTTTAAACATTTCATAAACTTTCATTTACGAAAACCAACTTTGAAAAAAATTTCGTTGACGTCAAATTATTATAACTATTTATGAAATGAACCAATATTATCGCTAAACACCTTTAGTCAAATTGTGAAATAAATCACAATGTGTTAGCCTACAATTGTTTTAAACCTAGCCCATGCATATGAATAATTAATTACTGATAAACTGGTCGAGCAAAGTCAATAATCAATAAATAATAATCAGTGATCATAAACTGGCCGATCGCAATCTAAACAACCAAACAATCTATTAACAACAATAATAAATAGCAACACATCTATTTATTAAATAATTAATGGTCAATATCAAATAGATCAATTATCGAATAATAATAAATCTACATAGTTTATAATAGCAGAATGAGGATTTTTTCTACTAAGTAAAAGTAACTAATTTTTATCAATATTTTATAGTTCTCTAAACGGGTCAATAAACTACACTAGTGTGTTCTATTCGTAAATACGAATCCGATGTCGAAAACCGCGGGTAAAATGGATTTCATATGGGGTAGTTGAACATTTTCAAAGTTAAGCTTATTAATTACTAAAATCAAAACAAACTAAATAATATAAATTCTCACCACCCCAAGGTCCAACAAGGCCTAAACCTATCACTTACCAAAACATACCAAACCCGTACGACGCTTGTTCTTTGGCACGAGCGACGGTCTCACTCATCTAGAAAAACCCAAATATCATCGCAGTATTCCATCCACTTTGCCTTGCCTAAGAATTAGAACGACTAGCAAATTAAAGATTAGGATGAGTAAATCTCACTCATTTGGATAATTGGTGTTATTTTAAAATAGTTAAATTCATTTATTGATTGATTGTATGAATTGATAATTATTATTATCAGTTGGATGTTATATTATATATATAATAGTATATATTAGCAGTTGGATATATTTCCCACCAATTTGAGCGGATGAGACCCTATGCATCCCGCATAATAGTGGATGACCCTATATACCGTGATTTCCCTCTCGGAGTGGGATTGATATTTTTATGTTGTATTAACATCTATTGATGCATGGAAACAGGTTGGAGGGATCCAACTAGATTCCTTAAGATTTTATATTGATTGTTTTTTATATGAAATAATATATGATGTGTTAGAATAATCTGTTGTTGATTATTGATGTGGTGTGAATTATTGGATGCTATAACAGCACTTGTGTGACGAACCGGGTTTTCTAACATCTGTAATTTGGTAAAGCATTTATTTTAATTATTGGGATATTGGTTTTATTTGTCGAATAAATAAATTTTCTCATATTTAAAATATCTAAATATATATAGATTTAAAAACTAAAATAAATATAAAATTGTGGAATATGAAGATATCGTAGTCATATGTATATGTATCTGAACTCGACCATTTAAAATTAAGATAGATATCCAAAATATAAATATACAAGCTTATAACAGGTAGTTAAGTTATAAATATATTTTCCATAGGTGGACATGTAACTCTATGTATATTTGTTTGCATAAAGGAAATAAGACAAAAACTTTGCTCATATATATACAGTATATAAATGTACATTCAAAAGATGAACGTATGTATGTAAACAAAAGAGGGGACATAATAATTAATGCAAGCACACAATTTTTTTTTATCAAGGTCAAAATTCAGAATCAAAATCATGTCATAAAAAAAATCATATCAGGTCATGGAAATTGCTGACCAAAGAAAGATTTTTTTTTTAAAAGTAGAAGCTTGCTGTGAACGACATAGAGCAGCCTATACTTTCTTATATTCCTCTACCCTGTCTTCTATTTCTTCATTCATTCGAAAGCAAGCTAAGTGAAAAAAAAGAATATATACTTCCATTACAAACTGAAGAATAAAGCAAAAGAACTCAACAGATGAGATCAACATATGGTTTTCTCAAAAACAAGGTCTTTGTTTAAAAAAGAGGTGAGTAACCACTACTTAAAGAGTATCAACCTGTTCTCTGTTTTATTGATATTGATAGGTATGAGTTTGCACGTGATGAATGTTTGAAGTATGATATAAATTCTGTCATAAATGATGTTAAAAACATTTATGCATGGATTCCAGTCTGAAAGGGGCTAAACATGCCTCTGTTGAAGCATCACAGGTTTGAAAACCTAATCCACAAATTTAGATCTTCCACTTAAGTAATTTTCAGGCTTTGATCTCTGAAATAAAAATGTGTGTAGGTAAGTAAACATCATTTTTAAAAATCAATTCAAGTAAAATTATTTTGTAAAGAATTTCAGAAATAAAAATTTTAGAGAAGGACATATTAATGTCAGGATTTGATTATCAAATTATCAGATTTTGATTGTATAATTGAATTTGACTTTGAAATCTAGGATTTTTAAAAGCAAAACCATGATTTTTAGACCTGTAAATGGCAAGATATTGCATGCAAGGAGAAGATGGTTGTCGTGGTCGGGCTGGAGGAGGCTTGCGAAGCGAGGATCATTGGAAAAATAGTTAAGGATTTTCTAAGATGCAATGGTAGTGCGGCAAGGTCGATCTAGGGCATAAGGTTGGTTTGTGTCGCGTTGGTATTCGAAGTCATCGTGACATCGACATTGCGTCGAGTTGAGTCGGAGCGATGGGTAAAGAACGGGATGGGTGAGACGAAGGTCGGGATGGGGTTGTGTGATCTCCGGTGACCAGAGGTGGGGCGAGCGAAGAGGGTAGGGGTGATCGTTTGGTTCCCATTTGGTCATATAGCTCGATTTCGAATTAATGGAAATTTATTATTTCTGGGTTGGGGTAATCGACGATGAAGCTATCATCAACTTATCGACGGTCGAAGAGCGGGCTGGAGGAGGTCGGAACCGGCTTACACGTACACGTGTACAGGTTCGTACACCTGAGTTGTGTGAGGTTGGAAAGAATATTTCTCGTGGAAGATGTGGGTTATCTCGAGTTCGAACTTGAGATTTTATGTTGAAGAAATGATGGGAGGGAAGCTCGGTTTTGGCATGAGGAGATGAAGATCTGGCGCGGGTTACTTGTTATGGTATTAAGTTTTGAATGATAATAAGTCAAGTTTTAAACGATTATCAAAGGGAAATTTATAAAAAAAAGAAAAGAAACTTTATTTTGGTTGTTTAAATAAACTTATAAATAATTAAAGTTTAGTTAATTAATATAAAGAATGTTTGATGGTAAATTAACTGTAAAAGTTTAAAGTTAATTTATTTGTTAAAGGAAATGAATTACTTGAAGTAAATTGCTTAATAAAAGTAATTAAGGCAATTTGTTAATAATTTAAGATTGATTAACCAAGTGAGGTTAATTAATTTAGAGAATAATTAATTAATGTGATTAATTAATAAAGGTAACTAATTTAGAGAATAATTAATTAATCGAAGGACAAATAGATAAATAAAGGCGATTAAGGAATGATTAAGGATGAATTAATTAATAATTGTAATTGATTAATGATTAGTTAATCATTAAATGAAATAATTAATTTGTAATTAGTGACTAATTAATTACTTAATGGAAGTAATTAAGGGTAAATTGCTTAGTGAAATCAATTAAGGATGGACCGATTAAGGAAACAAATCAAGGATTAGTTAAATAAAGAGTACGACTAATTAAGGGATAATTGATCAAGGAAGTGGTTATCAGATAATTAATTTGAGTAATAAATTAAGAATCAATGTAATTAATATGGATGGACAAAGGATAATTAATTAAAAAGGATTAATTAAGTTGGATAATTAAAAGATGATTAATGAATTGGTTTGTAATTAATGAATAAGCAAGATTTAAGAGTAATTAAAGTAATTGATTTAATTCAATTATGGTTAATTAGAGATGGTATGGTTAATTAATCTTGCTTATGAATGATTGAATGATATTGTGTGCCTCAGATTAGTTGGTATCTCTGGTATGTGATGTGTGATGCTATGAGGTATAATATATTGGGTTAAAACGGTGACATCCTGTATTTAAAGTTTGAATTGTATTTCATTGAATAACTTGGATTAAGATGACATGGAATTCGAAGAGACCGGAGTTGGGTATTAATGAATACCCGAAACCACTTCGATTAGAAACTTGAAATAATCCTTTATATGTGATATCAATAGGCTGGAATGGAATAGTGTGGACCTTTGAAACTAAGTAATGATACTTAGGAATTGATGTGTGAAATTGGTATTGACTACATCTGATAATGAACTCATAGTGAAGTATGAGTTACCCGGGTTCTCTTTTATGGTTTGAACTTAGTATTTTCAAATTATATGGGTTTACTCACGCTGGTTTCCAACCTGACCCGGGTGTTACTTTGATGTAATGCTCGGGTCAGACCGAGTATTACAGATTTTCAGGTAGGGCGTTCTGGAGCTCCGGCGGCGAGCTAGACGGCAGGAACGTATGGAGTGTTTCCACTGTATTATATTATTATATATCTGAGATATGATGATTGTGTATATCCAATGTCTGTATATATGTGTAACTCTGATGTATTAAAGTGAAATTTGACAAGTACAGTTTCCCTTTGTATAACAGTTATTATTTGTTATTATATTTTATCCGCTGCGAATGTTAGATGTTGGTGTTTCTGTTGTTCTTATTATTCCATCTCTTTCTTCTTTTTCCTAACTATCTGGAATTCTCGTGATCGAAAATTCCCGGTCATTACAGTTGGTATCAAAGCGAGGTTAAACGAGAACCTTAGCTCTAGTGGGTGTACTCATTAAGGATAGGGTCAATAGAACTCTAGAATGAGTTGAGTGTGTATATATATGAGAGCATACTTGTTATTTTCTTATATAAAGATTTTAAATGATTTTATGTAAGAATATATTTTGATATTTATAAGGCAATATTTCTTACTAATAAATATTAAGTTAATTGATTGTTGAATTATTGGAATTAAATTAAGTGGTAATGGCAATGCAACCAAATTGAATTTTAAATAAAGGTAAGTTTGAAATGGATTCAAATTGAAATTAAATCTTGAATTTAGGGAAAAGTTCTAGAATAACTTTACAATGAATTGGTTTCCAGATATGATAATCTTGGCTACTATCATAAATAGTTATTGTGTTTAATAATGATATATTTGTTAATAAGCAAGCCAAATGAAGTAAACTTTTAAGATGAGTATAACTTCTAAATAGAAGTGGGTTTTAAATTGTGGAATTTTAAAAATCTAAATATAGAAATATTTGAATTATTTCAAAATGTTAAGAAAAATTTGTTTTGAATTAAAAACGAAAGGTGGTTTAAAATTTAAGGATGACTTAGTGTGTAAAGGAAATAATATGTATATATGAGGAATATACATAATATCAAAAATAGTTTGAATAAACTCTAAATGTTGAGTTCTAAAATGAGATGTGATACCCAAGGTGATAAGTTTTGAACTTATAAGATTATTAATGTGAAGTTTAAAATTTGAAATGGGAATTCGAATCAGGTAAGGTTGGCTGGATTAAGCAAATGGAATTTGACTTTGGGAAAGTTAAATAAGTTTAAATAAACAACCTGATTTGGAAATTTCAAGGTGAAATTGGGATTTAACTTGGGAAGTTAAGTGGTTAATTTGAATTAGGAGTTTGTGTAGTCTCAAAATGGGTTTGAGATCTAGAAATTGAAATGGATGGATGTTTTAAAATAAATTGGATTGATTTAAATGAATAAGAAATGAAGTGTGGCGACGTATCCATTATTGAGATAAAAGGGAAATTAAACTTTAATTTGAAATTAAGGACATGGAATTACTTTGAGCTGAAAATTTGAATATCAAGAATTGAATTTGTAAATTAAAATTGATTAAGAACTGGTTTCAAAACTGGAAGATAAAATGGGGTGATAAATTGAATTTTTAAGATAAAATTGTTTTGAACTCTCATTTGAACCTTGAAAATAAGTTAAGTAAAGATAATTTAAAATAGAATTTTGAGAATTGGGCTCAGAATTAAATTATTTAAAGATTTGGATTATTGATTTAAAAAATAAAGGTTAATTTGATCTAAGAGGTTAAATCAACATTTGAAAATTTAACTCGAATTTATATAATTCAAGATGGTTTAAGGTTGAGATTTAGATTTCATTAGTTCGAATGGAATTTAGTTTGAATTAATTAGAATTGAAGATGGATAAGTATAAAATTCAAATGGAAAATTTGAATTGGATAAATTTTAAATAAAATTGAAGATTGAGTAAGTTCAAATTCAAATGGAAATTGGAATTATCTCATATACAAATTGAAATGATTTGAAATTGAAGTGGATTCAATTTGAAAGTAGTCTAAATTAATTTGAATAATTTGGAAGTGTAATTAAAGTGAACATGTTTAAAATCAAATGGAATTTGATTTGAATTTGTAAAGAAATTGAGGTTAATACAAATTAAAGTAGGGTTAAATCAATTTCAATAGAAATTGAAGTTATTTAAATTGGAATTGAGTCAATTTAAATGGAAGTGGAAATTTAAATTGAATTGATTGAAAATGGGGATTGGGAATTGAACAGTTTGGCTCTGGACTATTTTCAAAATAAATTGTTTTAATACAAACCAATTTTCCAAGCTATTTATCTTATATACAACCTTTCTTATTAAAGCCAAACTATCTTATACTTATTTTATAACTACTTTTGGAACTATTTAACTATTTTACAACTTTTTTATAAACTAATTACTATTTTACAACTATTTTGTAATTATTTAAAATTTCCATAACTATTTGACTATTTATAACTATTTACAATTATTTAACTATTTTATTAATACAACTATTTTACAGCTATTTTACAAATTAAAAAAATACTTTTCAACTACTTATCTATTTTTAACCTTTAGAATTATTTTCTAAATTTAAGCTGGACAGATTTCAAACTGGTTATGATTGAATATCCATTTGGGATAAGGATCAAAGTGATAATCCAAATGAAATTGAGGCAAATGTGAGCAAGTGGATAGAAATTAAAGAAAATGTGAATAGAAAGAGAAATTGATTTAGTTTATAATCAATTAAGATATGTACGTAGGATGTACGTATATTATTCTATTCGCATAGCGATTTGATCCAGATTCGAGCACAAAATTTCGAGATAGTAATATCGATCCGAGTTGGGATTTTTCCCTCGATTTTCGATGGCGAACCTAGATATGGATTGTTGATTGGTTCTGGATATTCTCTATCATAGTTATGGCTGTGCAAGGGGAATGACGGTTTCTGATCAAGAAACCAGATCCGAGTCCGTACTAGGAAGTCGGGTGGACGATACTAGTTCGGAAGTGAAATTGTGTGATCGAGTGAGCGATCAAATTGGTATAGCATATGGATGATATGTGCACATCATACGGATTTGAGTGAAATTGATATTGGAAATTTATGGATAAGAAATGTGAAATGGTTTTTGAAATGAAAGGTATATTTTGTGAAACATATGATAAAGTAAAGTGGAAATTGGATATTTCTATGGTAAAAATTTACTTTATGGAAGTGACTAAACTGGTAAGTGACTTTATATAGTAATAAAATTTGAATATTTGATTTGGAATAAACAAAGTAATATATCTTTGTTACATAAGATAAATCTCTCCTTCTTGAATTTATTTTCGAAAGAAAAGGATTTTGAAAGTGTTTGAAGTATAAAAGGAATTTTATACAAGTTTGAAATGATCCAAAGTTTTAAAAAAATTTATATATATCTATATATATAAAGGATCTTATGAAGATTTTGGAAAAAGGTTTTGGGAACCTTTGGATTTGGAAAGGCTTTTGATTTTTGGGTAAAATCAATAATGGAATTTGAAAAGCCTAGTTTGGGAATTATCGATTTTGGGATAATCGATTTTGAGAAAAGGTGATTTATATGAGATTCGTACTAGGTGTATGATTTGGAAGATACGATATGTGTATAATATAAAGTGTTTTGATAATGGCTCTGGGGAAAAAGACGCTCCCTTGAAATGAACTTCTCAGGAGTGCCACAGGGTGGTACCGCCTTGAACCCTGGGGGGTTCTAAAGTTGATCCTGTGAGGAGTCCGGACAAAACTAGTTCCCGAGGACTATGTATAGCGGAAGTCGAGGGCAGTGATGCCTACAGAGGCATTTGGTTTATGCTATGACGACAGTGTAACTCGATGTCACTGCGATCTACTGCAGACCATAGCGAAAGTCATGTGTGCTGCTGAGAGCCAGCGGTCTGCGTTTGATTTTATATTGGTAGACTGCGACCTATGGTAACATTGCAAAAGTCGTGTATGCTGCTGAGAGCCAACAGTCTGCGTTTGATTTTATATCGGTAGACTGCGACCTATGGTAACATAGCGAAAGTCGTGTGTGCCGCTGAGAGCCAACGATCTACGTTTGATTTTACATCAGTAGACTGCGACCTATGTGGGAGTGGAGAAGTTTCATTTTTGACAGCAAAAATCGAGGGCGCTGATGCCTACAGTTGCATGGGCTTTTGCTGCGATGGCAACGTAATCCTGGAATGTAACTGCGATCTGTTGTGGGTTCCATGGCGTAATCGAGGGGCGAGGAGTGCCTACAGTTACATGGACTTTGCTGCAATGGCAGCGTAACCCAAGATGTAACTGCGACCATGGATAGGGGTGGTGATGTCCAAAGCATTCTCACCAAGATATTTCCTCTATTTTCAAAATAAACAACTTCTATATTTTCAATAAAATTATTTTTCAAATATTTTCACTGGGTGCTGAAAACGGGTTTACTAAGTACTTATAGATTTTCAGCCCTACGCCTGATCAACGTATGACCGAATTTCTATGAGAACAAGGATGGACTTGTTGGAACATCGAGTTATAAAAGTACTTTTATAGAAACTACTTTGGAATAATATTATATAGATATTAAAAAGTGTTTTAAAAATGATATAGGAATATTTAACCGATTTTAAGCATTTTCGTAAATTCGTTTCGTTCCTTTTCGAGGATGAAAAGTTCTATAGAGGGGAGGAAAGTGACGACCTGGGTTTTCTAACATCTGTAATTTGGTAAAGAATTTATTTTAGTTATTGGGATATTGGTTTTATTTTTCGAATAAATAAATTTTCTCATATTTAAAATATCTGAATATATATAGATTTAAAAACAATAATAAATATAAAATTGCCGAATATGAGGATATCGTAGTCATATGTATATATATCTAAACTCGACCATTTAAAATTAAGATAGATATCCAAAATATAAATACACAAGCTTATGACATTTAAATATACGAACAGGTAGTTAAGTTATAAATATATTTTCCATAGGTGGACATGTAACTCTGTGTATATTTGTTTGCATAAAGGAAATAGGACAAAAACTTTGCTCATATATATATACAGTATATAAATGTAGATTCAAAAGATGAATGTATGTATGTAAACAAAAGAGGGGACATAGCAATTAATGCAAGCACACAAAAACATTTTATCAAGGTCAAAATTCAGAACCAAAATCAAAAAATTATATCAGGTCATGGAAATTGCTGACCAAAGATTTTTTTTCTTAAAAGTAGAAGCTTGCTGTGTACGACATAGAGCAGCCTATACTTTCTTATATTCCTCTACCCTGTCTTCTTTTTCTTCATTCATTCGAAAGCAAGCTAAGTGAAAACAAAGAATATATACTTCCATTACAAACTGAAGAATTAAGCAAAAGAACTCAATAGAGGAGATCAACATATGCTTTTCTCAAAAACAAGGTCTCTGTTTAAAAGAGAGGTGAGTAACCACTACTTAGAGAGTATCAAACTGTTCTCTGTTTTATTGATATAGATAGGTATGAGTTTGCACATGATGAATGTTTGAAGTATGCTATAAATTCTGTCATAAATGATGTTAAAAATATTTATGTATGGATTCTGGTCTGAAAGGGGCTAAACATGCCTCCGTTGAAGCATCACAGGTTTGAAAACCTGATCCAAAAATTTAAATCTTCCACTTAAGTAATCTTCAGGCTTTGATCTCTGAAATAAAAATGTGTGTAGGTAAGTAAACATCATTTTTAATAATCATTTCAAGTAAAATTATTTTGTAAAGAATTTCAAAAATAAAATACTTCAGAGAAGGACATTAATGTCAGGATTTGACTTTCAAATTATCAGATTTTGATTGTATAATTGAATTTGACTTTGAAATCTAGGATTTTTAAAAGCAAAACCATGATTTTTAGACTTGTAAATGGCAAGATATTGCATGTTGAACAGATTTGGGTCAATTGTTAATTTTCGGCGATCAATGAGAAGATGGTTGTCGTGGTTGGGTTGGAGGAGGCTTGCGAAGCGAGGATCATCGGAAAAATAGTCAAGGATTTTCTAAGATGCTGTGGTGGTGCGGCAAGGTCGATCTAGGGAATAAAGGGTGGTTTGTGTCGTATTGGTATTCGAAGTCATTGTGACATCGACATTGCGTCGAGTTGAGTCAGAGCGATGGGAAAATAACGGGATGGGTGAGACGAAGGTCTGGACGGGGTTGCGTGATCTCCGGTGACCGGAGGTGAGGCGGAGCGAAGAGGGTATGGGTGATCATTTGGTTCGAGTTTGGTTATATAGCTCGATTTCAAATTAATGGAAAGTTCTTATTTCTGGGTTCGGGTAATCGACGACGAACCTATCGTCGACTTGTCGACGGTCGAAGAGCGGGCTGGAGGAAGCTGGAACTGGCATACACGTACATGTGTAGAGGTTCGTACACCTTAGTTTTGTGGGGTTGGAAAGAATATTTCTCGAGGAAGATGTGGGTTATCTCGAGTTCGAACTCGAGATTTTATGTTGAAGAAATGATGGAAGGAAAGCTCGGTTTTGGCATGAGGAGATGAAGATCTGGCACGGGTTACTTGTTATGATATTAAGTTCTGAATGATAATAAGTCAAGTATTAAAGATTATCAAAGGGAAATTTATAAAAAAAGAAAAGAAACTTTATTTCGATAGTTTAAATAAACTTATAAATAATTAAAGTTTAGTTAATTAATATAAAGAATGTTTGATGGTAAATTAACTTTAAAAGTTTAAAGTTAATTTATTTGTCAAAGGAAATTAATTACTTGAAGTAAATTGCTTAATAAAAGTAATTAAGGTAATCTGTTAATAATTTAAGATTGGTTAACCAAGTGTTTAAAGGTTAATTAATTTAGAGAATAATTAATTAATATGATTAATTAATAAAGGTAACTAATTTAGAGAACAATAAATAATTGAAGGACAAATAAATAAATGAAGGCGATTAAGGAATGATTAAGGATGAATTAATTAATTATTGTAATTAATTAAGGATGATTGATCATTAAACGAAATAATTAAGTTGTAATTAGTGACTAATTAATTACTTAATGGAAGTAATTAAGGGTAAATTGCTTAGTGAAATCAATTAAGGATGGACTGTTTAAGGAAACAAATCAAGGATTAGTTAAATAAAGAGTACGGTTAATTAAGGGATAATTGATCAAGGAAGTGTTTATCAGATAATTAATTTGAGTAATAAATTAAGAATCAATGTAATTAATATGGATGGACAAAGGATAATTAATTAAAAAGGATTAATTAAGTTGGATAATTAAAAGATGATTAATTAATTGGTTTGTAATTAATGAATAAGCGGGATTTAAGAGTAATTAAAGTAATTGATTTAATTCAATTATGGTTAATTAGAGATAGTATGGTTGGTTAATCTTGCTTATGAATGATTGAATGATATTGTTTGCCTTAGATTAGTTGGTATCTCTGGTATGTGATGTGTGATGCTATGAGGTATAATATATTGGGTTAAAACAGTGACATCCTGTATTTAAAGTTTGAATTGTATTTCATTGAATAACTTGGATTAAGATGACATGGAATTCGAAGAGACCAGAGTCGGGTATTAATGAATACCCGAAACCACTTCGATTAGAAACTTGCAATAATCCTTTATATGTGATATCAATAGGCTGGAATGGAATAGTGTGGACCTTTGAAACTAAGTAATGATACTTAGGAATTGATGTATAAAATTGGTATTGACTATATCTGATAATGAACTCGTAGTGAAGTATTAGTTACCCGGGTTCTCTTTTATGGTTTGAACTTAGTATTTTCAAATTATATGGGTTTACTCACGTTGGTTTCTGCCTGACCCGGGAGTTGCTTTGATGTTATGCTCGGGTCAGACCGAGTATTACTAATTTTCAGGTAAAGACGTTCTGGAGCTCAGGAGGCGAGCTCGATGGCAGGAACGTATGGAGTGTTTCCGCTGTATTATATTATTGTATATATGAGATATCATGATTGTATATATCCAGTGTTTGTATATATGTGTAACTCTGATGTATGAAAGTGAAATTTGACAAGTACAGTTTTCCTTTTAATAACAGTTATTATTTGTTATTATATTTTATCCACTGTGAATGTGAGATGTTGGTGTTTCTATTCTTCTTATTCTTTTAACTCTTTCTTCTTTTTCCTAACTATTGGAATTCTCGGGATCGAAAATTCCGGGTCGTTACAACTTGCCTAATTTTTGGTATTTTAAATACAATAAGTATTATTTTTGGAATTTTAAAGATATTAAAGGAGATTTTGAATGTAAAAATATTTATATCGAAATTTGGAATATTTTTAAGAAATTATTTGGATAAAAACAATAATTGATTTTGGTTTGTATTCAACTATTCATAAAAATATTTTAAATAGCGATTTTAAAATAAACTATATGAAGGATTTTGAAATGATGGATTTTGAAATGATATTTTCAGAAGTACGGAAAGAAGTTGAAATATTAAAAATAGATTGACAGAAATAAATAGAATTTATAAGGAATTGAATTTATAAAATGGAATTTTATAAATGAGATTATTTTTATAAAAAGATAAACTCAAGGAGTTATAAGATTTATAAACGAGGTTTATAAATAAAGGAAATTGATATCAGATGATAAATTGAGAATATAAATATACAGGGAGAATTTATATTAAAATATGGAAATAGGGTGAGAGAAAAATAGTGGATACTATTTTTTGAAGTGGAAATGGTTAAGGAGATGGAAATAGAAGCAAGGTGATGGAAATTGAGAGAAATTCATAAATTGAATTGGTTATTGAGATTTTAGAAATATGTTTTTAAAATTTTAGGAAGTTAAGTTTGTTTTGAAAAGGAAATTTTTTATTTATTGAAGCATGAGATTTTAAAACTAGTTAGGATTGAAATAATTCGGTAAGTGGATTTTTTTTTCAAATATTTAACATTTATTTTAATAATCCTAAATTTTAAAACTAGCTTGGAAAAGTGATGTTATATAAAGTATTTCAATATTTTAGATAATTACTTGAACATGTCTTAAAAATAAATATCATTATTCTTTTAAATACCTATTATATATATAGAGAGTTTTGTAATGTTCTGAATTTATTGATAAATCTTCTCGAGAGTTGGAAAAGGGTTATTCGGTAGATGGAATTATAAGAGAATTCTCAAAATGGAATTATGGAAAAAGTAAGAAAATTTTCGAAGTAGTTAAATAAAAGTGAACTTCGGAAAATGAAATAGAATTCATAAAAGAAGTAGAAAGGGAATTTGGAATTATAAGCAAGTATATTTGACTTTGGAAATTTTAAATGGAATTTATTAAGGAATTCCAGGAGTTATAGAACTCGTTATATACTAGTCAAGGAGTTTACGAATAAATTGTAAAGGATTTTGAGAAGAAAAAAGAAATAATGGAATTTTCTAAGTATTGAAAAATCCCAATATAGGTATAAGAATTTTAGTTATCTCAATTTTTGAATATTGGAAGGAATTTGAATATATATATTTTAGAAAGATATTTTGGAAATAAATTTTGTAAAATTTATAACAAGGCCCGATGACTGCTTATGGATGTGTATTGATATTTAAATCACCGACTATCAATTTCGGCCAATTTCGTTAATCATTTCGAAGAGACTAGGATTGGATTTAATTATCCAGAACCGTTTCTATCGAATTTGAACGTTACGAATGGATACTGTGAAGACAGAGAAGATGATGATTTGGTTTTTCCAGACCCATGACAATTTGTATGGACGAATGCTATTAGAACATCGTCATTGGAGGACGATGAGCATTCTAAGTGAATTTGTTCTTAAAAAGTAATTGCAGCCTCAAGCCTCATCAACCGGGAATGACTGAAAATTAGGGGAGATGCAGCAAGGCTAAATGGATCGCTCTCAATTAGGGTATGTTTATCACCTTTCAGATACCCTCAGATATTGTTACTACGGTGCATGGAAGGAACTCGAAAAGGGTAGGAGCACCCCGGATGATAGCATATTCGGTTTATCCAGGTTAGGGGTAGTCTAATCTTGTGTTGCAGGGGATCCCGGCGTGGTCCTCGGTAAATTTTCTAGATGTGTACTGTGATAGGTGGTACCCCTATGCCAGTCATTCCTATGAAATCCATTCTCTAATACATGCTTTAAAGGTTTTTGTTGTAGAGCCTTGTATGTTGGAATTTAATTAATGTAACAATTTCAACTATTTAAATAAGTATTTGTACCTAGACACTATTATAATATCAGATGATTTTGATATAAAAAGTTTTGGTTATCCTGAGATTAAAACTCGTCATGTTTAAATGTGGCGTGGTCTTACGAGATACCTTTGTTTTTCAAAGGATTTGATAATTTAATAATTCAAATTGAGCATGTTTTCTCAAGATGGTTTTCCAAAATGACTTGGGTGTTATTTTATTATAATGCTCGGGTTAGACTGAGTATTACAGATTCAAGTTAGAATGCTATGGAGCTCAGAAGACGAGCTAAAGGAGTTCAGACGTATATTACGTACTTGGTTTATGTTTTCGCTGGATGAGGACAAGTTATTATAACTGTCCAGATTAATGTAATGATTGTTGTACTCTGATGATTGTAAGAAATAAATAGTTACAGATCTTTTTGTATATAAATATGTTATTATATATTATATTTGTTCCACTGCGATTGTGAGATTCTGTGTTGTTGCTTCTATTTTTCTTCGACCTTCTTATTCTTCAACCCTAATGAACTGGTGTTTTCGGCATTTGATTGCTCGACATTCTATACAGTGGACGTAAAATGTCGATTTTGTGGATCAAAAACACACTTAATTTGAAATACTTAAGTTATCAAAATCCTTTGAAAAACCAAGGCACCCCGAAAGACTCCATCACACATAAACATAACGGTTTTTTTCCTTACGATAACCAAAATACTTGTATAGAAATTCAGTGATATTATAATTGTGTCTATGTACAAATACTTATTTAAAATAGCTAAATTTGGTACATTAATTGAATTCCAGCATATCAGACTCTATAATCGAAACCGTAAAGTTAGTGGCGGTTATCGAGTCGAAGTGGTTTTGGATAATGCTGATATCCGGTATGGTCTCTTCGAGCGGTCAACTAATTTGGTCAGAATTTGGTAGTCGATTATTTAACTGTCAATTTACACACATAAGCAATCGCTAGGTCCTTTCTATAATCCTTTCAAAACATTAATTCCGAAATTCCTTTATAAAGATATACATATATATTCAAGATTCTTCAATATTCAAAATTTGAAACACTTTCGAATTCTTATATCCATAACAGGATATTTCCAACACTTATAGAAATATTTTCAATCTCCAATTAGTAATCTATTTCTTAGAAAACATTTCAATATAAACCATTTCGTAGTTTGGCTATATTCAAAACATTTAATTTTACCCTATTCAATCTCTTTTTAAATATACACAACTTATAATATGCTACTTCTGCACAGTTTGGAGTTACGGTGTGGTCGAGGTGGTTTCCGGATAACTAAATCCGATCCCATACAATGACTGGGCTATTTGGGTACCGTCCATCATAGTACACCTCTAGAAAAATATACCGACGATCTCGCCGGGATCCCCTGCTACACAAGACTAGCCTAATCCTATCCTGGATAGACCGAATATCTTATCTCCCCGAGTGTTCCCACCTTTGAAAAAAATGAGCGCTCTCTTTTTCATGCACAACCATATCCATAATTTATATGTATTTCCGAGGATATCTAGAAAAGTGATAACATACTCTGATACCACGATGTCACGACCCACTTTTCCTTATAGTTTGAACTGACACTTTATCACACTTGTCCAGTTCAAATTGAACAGCAAGGCAGATAGTAAGAAAAGAAAATAGAAAGAAGGTAGAAAGAAAACCTCACAACACAGAATCTCATAGCGGAAGCGAATAATCCATAATATAGAACAAATCTTTACATAAACAATACTGTAATATCTACATAACTGATAACAATTAGAGTAGACCAACCTATACAGCACAGACAGTTATAACACCCTATCCTCATAATTGTTGATAAAAACAACTAAAATGCAACGTAAATATAAATCATCTACATAAATACGTCTCTAGCCTCTATCTCCTCTCCTAAAACTCCAATCCTTCCAGCTAAACCTGGAAACATGCTCGGTTTGATCATGTAATGATCGGGCGATTTTCGACCTTGAAAATCGACACTAATACATCCATGTATGGAGTGCCGAGCAATCGAGTGCCCCAGGTTGTTAGGGTTTAAGAAGAAAAGAGATAAATGAAGAAACATAAACAACAACAAAGAATCTCACAATCGCAGTGGAATATAATATAATATACAATAACAGCTTTTTATACAAAAGGACTGTGACAGTTAATATACATACAAATTATTAGAGTACAATTTCAACATATAAATCTGGGCAGTTATAATAAGTTGTCCTTAAAAAAAGGCTAAATATACGGCCTATAATACATAGCGGAATATAATCAAATACATGCAATATGCCTCTGCCATCCATCTCATCTCCTGAGCTCTAAAGCAACCTAACCTGAATCTGTAATACTCGGTTTGACCCGAGCATTACAATAAAGTAACACTGGAGTCAGGCTGGAGACTAGTGTGAGTAAAACGCACCAAACTTGAATTACTAAAGTTATCCAGATCCTTCAAAAAATAAGGTAACTCATAAGACCACATCACATGTAAACACGATGGATTTTAACTTACGATAACCAAAAACACTTTTTCAGAAAATCCGGTAATATTAACAAAATGTCTAAGCATACTTAGTTTAAGCAGCCGAGTTTGTTAAATTCCAGTATATTAGACTCTATAATCAAACCGTAAAGGTTCTTAATGATTATTAAATCGAAGTGGTTCCGGATTACACTGGTATCTGATCCCGATCTCTTCGAATCTAATCGATAAATTTTAAATGTCCAAGTCGTTATTAAAAAGACAATTTATATTCAGGGTGACAATATTCACATATGGGAATTTATTACATATGTTTATTTCCAATAAAACGTATCAACATTTTGTTCTAATTATTTTAACTTGTCTAGCCACTTGAAATAATTTAACACTAATACGTTCACTGTATGGCCACTTGAATTAAAACCTATCCTAGAATTCAACACTCAGTATTTATTTCAAATCACCTTGAAATCATTTACACACACACACCCCCCCCCTACCCCATTTATAAACAAATCACACTTTTAAATTTTAAACCAACCTTGGTCCTACCCAAAACAAATTCAACACTAACAATGTTCTTATACATTTAAGCCATCAATTTCAGCTTGAAATCATTAATTTAAATGACATGTAACAGCCGCGTGATTTTCGACCCTCAAAAATCGACACTAATATGTTCACTGTATAGAGTGCCAGAAATACATGATTGCTAGGGTTTAAGAAGAAAAGAGATAGAAGAAGAAAAACAGAAACAACAACAACACAGAAGCTCACAATCGCAGCGGAACAAATATAATATACAATAACAGCTTTTTATATAAAGAAAAACTATAATTGTTAATATACATACAATTTATCAAAGTACAATCAACAACATATAAATCTGGACAGTTATAATAACTTATCCTCAAAATGTTGAATATACAGCCTATAATACGCAGCGGTATATAATCAAAATACGCGTAATACATCTCTGCCATCCAGCTCGTCTCCTGAGCTCCAAGGCAACCTAACCCGAATCTGTAATACTCGGTCTGACCCGCGCATTACAATAAAGTAACATCCAAGTCATGCTAGAAACCAGCGTGAGTAAGACACTTAATTTGAAATATTTAAGTTATCAAAATCCTTTGAAAAAACCAAGGCAACTCGAAAGATCCCATCACACATAAACACGATGGTTTTTTCCTTACGATAACCAAAACATTTTTAGAGAAAATCCAGTGATATTATAATAGTGTCAAAATTTAGTATTTATTAAAATAGCCGAAATTGTTACATTAATTGAATTCCAACATATCAGACTTTATAATCAAAACCTTAAAGGTTAGTGGTGTTTATCGAGTTGAAGTGGTTTCGGATAATGCTGATATCCGATCTCGCTCTCTTCGGACGTAAGTGAATTTGACCATATTAGATAGTCAGCATTTTACTATCGATTTACACACATAAGCAATCACTAGGCCCTTTCTATAATTCCTTCTAGGCATTTAATTCAAAAATACCTTTACATATATATTCAGATCTCTTGAATATCCAATAATTGAAATCATTTCAAATTCCTTATATCAATAACGGAATATTTCCAATCCTTAGAAATATTCCCAATCTCTAATTTGTAATCCATTACTTAGAAAAAATTTCCATACTAACATTTTGTAGTTAGGCTATTTCCAAAACCATTAAATTTTATCTAATTAAATTTCCTTTTAAATATATTCAACTCACAATATACTACTAATATAAATATATATATAATATTTTTAGAAACTCCAATTTTAGTCAAAGTATAGATTATTAACTCAATCAGTGGTTTATAATTAATATTGAATCAATTTAAAATTCAGGACTGATATGGTTTAATTTAACCGAGTCATGTTACATTTTAAAATCCAGATTACTTATTAATCGAAGAGATTAATAAAATAATTTATTTTAAGTTAATTAAAATAAAATAGTTCATTTAAAAATTAAGTGATTAATTAACAGATAATTAATTGGATAAGAGATTACTTATCTATCCACTTCGATTATTATAAATCAATAAATTTCAATTTGCAGAAAACTTGACCATATCTGTTTAGATGAAAGTATTTGATGATAGGGTCTAGACGTAAAAACTCATGCTTCGATTGGGCATAAAATGAAAGATAATAATGTTTTTAAGATCTATAGGTCATTTAATATAAAAAATTAATTGAAATTGCTAATTACTTTTGAGTAAAATGTTGGGCCTGGGCCGAGTCATGTTGGAAATGGTTGGTAAGGGATGTAATTTAATAAATTTGTCAAAAAAAAATCTTTCCATCTTTTATAAACTAATTCCTTTTTATTTTAAATCCAATTAACATGATAATTTTTGCTTTGAAATCCTATTGCCAAATATTTTATAATGTTGTAAATTTTTTGTACTATGAAGTTTAATTATTTTAAAATAATTAAAGTAAATTAGTTAAATAAATTCTTAATTAATTAAATCTTATGTTAATTATTAAAATTAGTTATTAATTTAGTTGTTTAATCCTAATTAACTAACAATAAATTATTTTGTAACTTCTAAACCTATAAGTAATTTGGATTGATAATAAGTGGACTCAGTTTAATTTAGGTTGATTAAATTCTTATTTAGAATTGTTTAATATGAGTTGGTAGTCGTTAAATTAGTTAACGATCTATGCTTTACTTTATTTTTATTGGATATTTATTTCAATTGTTCTTGTCTATGCTATTAAGTAGCCAAATGAAACTAAAAAGGTTAGAATAAAACGTTGATACGTTTTATTGGAAGTAAACATATGTAATAAAGTCCTATATGTGATATTGGCACCCTAAATATCAATTTTTTGCATTAAATAACCTGCCTTTAAAAGTTTATCGATTTGTTTTTGAAGAGACCGGGATCAAATATCAGTGTTATCTAGAACCACTTCGGTTTAAAAGTCGCTATTAACCTCTATGATTTTGATTATAGAGCCCTAAATGTTGGAACCGGATTAATTTAACAAATTTGACCATTTTCAATAAGTATGGTACTTGGACACTGGTATAATGTCTCCGAATTTTCTATAAAAGTGTTTTGGCTATCGTAAGATAAGAACCCGTCTTGTATATGTGATGCGATCTGACGAGTTACCTTGGTTTTTTTTCCGAAGTGTTTTGACAATTTAGTAGTTCAATTTAAGTGTGTTTTTCTCAGGCTGCTTTCCAGCCTGACTCGGGTGTTACTTTATTGTAATGCTCGGGTCCGACTGAGTATTACAGATTCAGGTTAGGATACTTTAGAGCACAGGAGACGAGCTGGATGGCAGAGAAGTTTACAGTAGAAAGAAAATCATCTTTTATTTCTTATAAGATTTAATCACAGAGTTAATAATTTACAATAAATTAAAAAATTGCCTCAAGGGCATACCTATAACTCTATCGGTTTGAAGCATGTTCACTTGCTTAAAATTAGCACCTCGATAGTTCGTACCAATTACAATCCTACATTTAATCCAAATACCAAATTAATCGTTACCTGCTTAAAATATGTATAGTGAAATAGCAATAAATAATACTAGTATAAATGCTGCATAATGACGGGGGATCAACATTCGACTAAATAATTTTGAAAAAATGCGTTTTTTCATTAATGGTAGATCAACTTCAAATGATTGATGTAACAAAGTAAATAACATTAGAGAGATTTTAGAAGACATTTTAAAGATTTGTTCCTTGTTTTTTATTTTATTTTTTTTATTTTACACAATTTGATTTTGCGAACATACGGGAAGAAAATATTGGTTTGATAAATTGAAATTAGTGCATTATCAATTCTTCTAAAAATTGCAAGTTTCTTTTTTCTAAAGTGTGGATGATTTAATAACAACAAATAATATAAATTAAAGCTAATGTACCATTAATTCTCTCAAGAATTGTGTTTTCGCAAGGTGAAATCATCTGTTCCCAAATGCGGTCACACGTTTAATCCAAATACAAAATTAATGGTTACTTGCTTAAACCGTGCAAAATGAAATAACAATAACAATAACCAACACTAGCAATAAATGATATAAATTGAAATTAATGTACCATCACTTCTTCCAAAAAAATTGCAATTCACAAATGCTAATTCCAATCGCGCAAAAGCGAGTGCAGATAGAACTTGCCATTTTATTGGCCATAGTAGCAACGTTGAGACCCACGTACAACTGAAACATAATTAATAAAATAAAAACGGAATTGTATGGACCAATATTAACTAGGTTGGAATACTTATCCTTAAAAACAAGCGTTGCATCCATAGTAACCCCAATTGTGTTAATCGGCTAACATATTAGCATGTTGTTGATTATTGTAAGCCAAAAAGAGTATGAGATTCTACTGTGATAATTGTGAATTCATTTGTTTTATTACTGCTGTAAAATTTACCGCTTTAAAAAAATTAGTGAGTATTATTGTTGTGCTTATGTTAGGATTCCAGCCACTTTCACTGATAGTAAATGATTTTTTATGTTTATATGGTTTAAGAAACAATTTGTTTAACATATATATAAAGACATGGTCAATATTTATAGGTTTGTTAAACAATAATTTATTTTCAAAATATTTGGTATATACTTCAAAATATATTGTATGGTATTTAATTTGTTTGGATAGGGCGTTATTATATGCTTAGGAATATGAAATTTAAAATGGATACACTTCCACTTGTTTCTAAAGTATTCATATGTATTGTATTGCTTATAAATCCAAATTAAAATCCCAAATATGGACCTGAATATTTGAGTACCACTTATATATGTTACTTTAATTTCAATATTTTTTTTTTGTTTATTTTGGATGTGAACAATATGCGTATTATGAGTTAAAGAAGCTTGCATCAATCATTGTCGGCGACTTGGCTTATTTATCTGTTGTCAACAATCTTTCACTATTTACTTCACAAAATACGTTTGTTGATTGGCTCAAGGCAGAATATATCCTCTACGTTCCCGACCTTTTCTTTTTCCAAATTGAACAAGGTTTGACTGCTTATCGTTAAAACAATTTTGTGCATCCATGGTAAGCCAACTTGTGTTAATTGATTAACCTAGCATGTGGCTGATTTTGTAAGCTAGAGTTTTGACTAATATGGCTGCAAAAAAGCATATTAGATTCTAATGTGATAATTGTCAATTCATTCTTTTGTTACTACTGCAAAAAAGTATGTTGCTAATTGTAACGATCTGGGATTTTAATTGAGTTTAGATTGATAATTAATTTAATTTTTGAATAAAATTTGTGAAATTATCTGATAAATCGATTTGAATTTCTCCAAAAGTTTAAATAAAAATATGTGTTTAATTTCAAAGCACTCTCTTTTAAATAATATGTGTGAATACAAACAAAATATACATACAAAATAAATAAAGTAAAATATAAATACAATGTAAATACAAGATGATAAGTATTTAAGTTGAAAATAGGGATTTATTTATATTACAAAGTACAAGAACAAAGGAAATGAAATAAATATTTAAGTTAGGAATATAAATAAATCTATGCAAGATAAATTGTAAAATATAAGTAAACACATAGATAAAATCTAACAACATATTAACAATAGAAATTTATTCATATGACAAAGTAATAAAACAAAATCTGTTTCTTAGGGAATTGGCCGGGCAACATAGCACGCAGACTCCCCATCGTTCGGCATCAACGGGCGTTAGGCATGGGATAGCGTTCGGCATTTGGGAACGTTCGGCATCAAAAAACGATCGGTATCGAATACCGTTCGGCCAGAGAGGGACGCTCGGCATAAGATCATTCTACGAACAGAGAATTGTTCGGCCTCCCGAGTACGCTCGTCCAAAAACAACGCTCGGACAAGGGACACCCAACATCAAGTGGCGACCGGCACTCACAACGCTCGGCGTCATATCGCTCGACCTAGCCATCGTTCGGCCTAGCCATCGTTCGGCTAAGACAATGGTCCGGCCTCTAGTTTCGTTCGGCACAAATACTCCCCACGGTAGCTAGTATGTTCAGCCTCATCTTGTTCGGCTAAAGGAGAGTGTTCGGCTAAAGGAGATCGTTCGTCATCCCAGCTTGGTTCGGCGTAGCACGTTCGGCGAGCCTAGATCGGTTCGGCATCCCAGCTTGGTTCGGCGTGGAACGTTCGGCGAGCCTGTATTGTTCGGCATCCCAGCTTAATTCGGCATAACAACATTGTTCGGCACAAATGCCACGGCTCGGCATCTTACTGTTCAGCCTCCCTGGTTCGGCGCGCAGAGCTAGCACTATTTGGACCAAGATATTCAGCTACCAAGCCCACCAGGGAAGTCCAACCCACCTTCGCCTATAAATAGAGGGGCAGGGGCACAGAAAAACGGAGGAGATTTTAGAGAACACTGGGAAACTCTGCCATTTTCAAGACTCATTCCAGACTTATTTCTTTTACTTTGCAATTGTATTCAAGTAACAAAAAACGGATTGTATCTGTAATCAACTATCAAGGAAATCAATGGAAATCAACTTCAAAGTAGATGTAGGCAGTTACGCCGAACCACTATAAATTTGGTGTTCTTACTTTCTGCATTTAATTTTATATTCTCTTCTCTGTTTTAATTTGTTTTCTTCATTATTCCCTCTACACAATCTTTCTAAGGGTGTTAGTGACCAATTTTGGTGCTAACAAAATCTTAGCACGCAAAATACAGATCATTTCACGCCACCAAAACAAAGCTGCAGCCACCAAAGTAGAAAAGGAAATCTCTTAGTCAATACAAAGTAAACAAACAAAATTGGATAAGTAATATAATATGCAAGCTTATAAACGAGACAGCAAATATATGTGTATACTCATGTACAAGAATAATAAGATATGTGTAAACATGAAAGGAGACAAGGCATTAAATGCCATCCATTCAAAATTTGCTTTCATCCTCCAAAGAAAAATATCTCTGATCTTATTTTGTACAAACCAAATAATATCTACCCTGTGTTGTACAAATATACATAACATCACTTGTACAAATAATAACATCAACCTGTAAACTTGCTTTCCCATATATCTTTATCAGTTCGTTTATTCATAGCTATGTTAAACTGAAGTAAACAACAGCTTGAAAATTGAAACAACATTCCATTAAAAACATCAAACAAATGCATGCATCCAGAGATCAAAGAGGCTTCAACTAGCAAGAATTCAAGCTTGTTTCTACATAAAAGGCTCTGTTCAGCCTCAAACCACTGTGAGTAACACTACTTTAAAATAATTTGAATTGAAAAGTATAAAATTTGTTGCACCTATATGTATGTAAATACGTAAGTTTGCATCTATATCTATATGTGGATTCTTTGTGATGGAGTTTGTGTGCAGATTGATATTTGAATATGTCTCTATTTTAAGTTTATAAACAAACATTTTTTTTTGATTCAAAATTCTTTTCCTCTCAATCTACTTATAGTGTGGACTTAGAATCAAAATGAAAACTGGTTGTTATAGTATAAACTTGAGATTAAAAATTTAAATAAGTTGAAACAATGTTTAACTTTCTCTGGAAAGCAAGACAACACAACTAACTGCAAATAAGCAAGAAATTCAAACTTCATAATTCATGAATTCAGGTGTATAAATAGGATTATTATACTTTAATATGATTTTTAAAGCAAGATTTATAATTTTTAGATCAAAAATTCAAGAGCAGTTTTAGTTTGTTCGAACTTCTTTGTTTTGATGGATTAGTATGATCTCGTCATTGAGGGACCTCAGGGTTTCGTGTGAAGGTAGAGGGGAGTACTGTGTGCCGGAGAAAAATGGTGGGAAGGGCTCCAGTTCGACGTGGAAGCGGCGACGAGGTTTTGAAATTTTTTAACCTAGTTTTAGCAAGATCGGGTAGTTCGATTCGTTCTCCACCTGTGATTGATCGAGTGTCGCGTGTTTCTGGAGGATGAAAGCGGGTGAGTTAACGAGGTCGTGACCGAAATTTCAGCACCTCCGGTGGTTGAGGCGTCGAGAATGGTGCATTGATAGGCTTGGTGGTATTTCCTGTTACCTGTTCTCGATTTGGTCGTGGGTTTCGAATTTGATCATGAGTGTGTTGTTACGATCTGATGATCGTAATGGGAGGTGATGGTGATTAGTTCAGGTCATCATGATAGATCGGAGATGGGTGGATGGTCGGTGCATGTGCATTGTGCGCATTTCTGGTGATGTTAATTTTTGTTGGATTTAGTGGATGGGAGTACTCGAGTTTTTCTCGAGCAGTTGCGTGTGTTGCCCGAAGCAGCAAGTGTTTTGACTCGAAGTAACTTAAGTTGGCCTCGGGTATACTTAGATCTGTTACAGGTTTTCTTAAAACCTGTCAATTAAATTTTAAAACTACTTTTTTAAAATTTAAACTGCATTTTAAATCAAGTTTAAGTTAGATTCAAATGGGACTTTGAATCTTTAAGCCTTAAAAGGAAATTTGGATTTTTAAATCAAAGTTTTAAATGTAAATTTGGAAATGACTGTTTCCGAACATATTTATAAGTGATAATTAAATTGTTAATAAAAATGAGTCTACCTTTAGTAATAATGATTTATATACGTTAATTATTAAGTAAATGAGAATGGAATAATTAATGTTTTGTGTTAACTACCTTTTTAATTTTAAGTTTAAATTTATTAATTAAAGTGAATTTAATTTAATTAAGGAATAATTAAATTGTAATTAAGAATTCATTAAGTTACAGTTGGCACTTAATTAATTCAATAATTAAGATTAATTAATGAGTTCTTAATGGTTAATCAATTGATAATCAATAATGATTAATATAAGTAAATTTCTTTAGCAAAGAAATTAAAGCATTGTTAATAGCTAATGAAGGTCATTAACTAAGATTATTTAATAAATTAATCAATGTGATTAATTTTAATAATTAATTAGATTAATTAGTCAATGATAATCATTTATGAAATTGTGCAAGTATAATTACTTTATGAAAATAATTAAGAAATTAATTGGTCATCATAATTAATTGAGTTAATTTGATAAATTTAAATTAATTGTCCAATATTGTATACTGGATTGGTATTTCTGATGTGATTATGATGCTATGTAAAATGAATTGCTTTGTGTTGAGCTGTTATATCTGTGATGAATATACTGTTGTATGAATATGGAAACACCTTGGCCCGTAATGGCATTTAAATTTCGATGCGACAGGGAATCAGATTCCAGTTGGTTATCCGGAACCCACATCGAATCGTAATGATAAATCTTTGTGATTGGTAATTTTATTGTGATATCCCGGAAAATTTGGAACAATATCAATTTAATAATCGACATTAAAAATTAAATTGATTTGATAATATTTGTAATAATATATGAATTGATTTATTAATCTTCTTTTAAATTAATATTTAACTGATAATTTATCTTTTAGAAGTTAATCAAATTGCCTTCTATTTATAATGTATATATATCTGTATATATATTGTACATGGAAAATCTTTGTTTTAAATTTAATAAATAGACATGTTTTTAATTCTAATATTTTTGATAATTTAGGAATTTGATATTAAACTATTTAATAAATGATTATATGATTTTAAATTACTCAAGATTTAAATTTAGTTGTTTAAAATAATTTTAGCTTACATTTAAATTTAGCAAAAAGGTTTGTTTAATTTGTTTTAAATTTATCTTGATAAAAATAAACAGCTTATTAATAGATAAATACTTTTATAAATCATTTGACTTAATAATGAGCTCTATTAATTATGTAAATGTTTACAAATGAATTTTTAATAAAATTTTCATGTCAACTTTATTTATGTATATGTGTGTTTGAATAAATTTATGATTTGGAAATTAAAAATAAAGGTTTAAAAATGTACAAATTAAAATAAACATTTATTAATATTAATATAAGTATAAAGTAAAATAATAATAAGTAATCAAATATTGGTTAGTCTATGTTAAAAATAAAAGAAAAATAAAAGTAAAACACATGTTAGAAAATAGAACTAAATACTAAAACTTAATTCATAGCAAAGACTAAAACAACAACTATATATACTTGGACATAAGATATAACATGCAGGAAATAGTAAAAGTAAAGCTAAGCTGAAAAAAAAATTAGAATATGTGCAGGTAGCTTACAACATAAGATGCAGGCAGAATAGTAAAAAGAAAACAAGTATGCCAAACATAACAAAATATCTAAGCATAAAATTGGGTAAATTGAGACACAAGTACATTAGCATTAATGACACCATTTATTAGCTGCAAACAAGTCATTTCTAATTGTTTTTTTCAGCCTCCTAATACAAGATTTGGCCTGATAAAACAAATCATATAATATCTGCATATAGCTTGTCTCAGATGCCACCTTCCCCTATAAGCCTTTTTTATACATGCTTTCTTATTCGTTCAACATAGTATTACATAGCAAACTTTTATTTTTAGCTGAAGCTTTGTATAATAACAATACATTAATGCAACCAAGAGGAAGTTAACAGAAAGATGAAAGCAGGAATGTTTTACAACAGTTCCAGTTTTAAAAGTATAAGCTATTTCAATTCTCAGATGCTCTGTCTCTTCCTAATGCAATGGTGAGTAACATTTTTTTTAAAATAATTTAAGTTATAAACTTACTGTATGTCAATACTTGATTGTTTAACAATATTTGTGTGAATGTTTATGTGTTCACTCCTCTGTGCAACTGTGAAATAGAATCATCTGCATGTTACCCTGTATCACCATCCTGTTTTATGACTTCTTAGCTCATGTACTACTTCATAAATTATCTCTGCTTAATATATTGATTTATATGGTTTAGTATCTAAACAAGATGGGTTTGTTTAATCATTAAGCAAGTGTTAAAATTTGTATTATAGCCTGTAAAGTAGCAGTGCTCTGTAAAAACTTAAGGAATAGGAAATTGTGTGATATGCATGAAAATTCAAACACTCTAAATCATTAATCCAGGTTTATAAAGGGAATTCTTACCTACAATTAGGATTTTTAAAACAATAATCATATTTTTATGTTTAAAAATTTAAGAGCTTTTCTTAGGAGAACATTTTGGGGTTTCTTGGGTATCACTGGTGATATCAAAGGTGGAGAGGCTGGAAAAGGGTTTGGCGGTGGAGGAACGACTGACGAAAAGGGGAAAATTGCTGGATGTTCGATTTAGTTAGGGTGGAGAGAGCGGTAGGGAAATTTTGTTCCGAACCCTAATTTTGTTCAGTGGGATAAAGGTGCTCGGCATTTACTCTTGTAGCGTCGAGTGTATAGGGTTTGTGGGAGATGGAAGATGGGGCATTAACAAGGCAGTAGCCGGAGGCGTTGACTTTCTGGTGGTCGAGGCAGCGTGTATAAGCCGTTGACAGGTTTGGTGGTGATGGGAGTATTGTTGTTCCAGGTTTCGACTTCGAGTTCGTTTTCGAATTCGAGACGAAGATAAGGCTCTGGCAACCGAGGGAAGGAGTAAGGGTGATCGTTGTCTTGGTCGGCATCGTGGCAACGCTGGAAGGTGATCGGAGATGCCGTGCACGTGAACGTGCACGAGTTGTTGAACCTGAAGAGTTGGATGGGTGCAGAGTATTTTGCCTCGGGAAATCACTCGAGTCATACGAGTGCGTGACTCGAAGCACTGAAGTGGGTGGATAATTGAGATGGTTCCAGGTTTGATTGTCACAGTTTTTAGTGTGCAAGTTTTGGACTCGGGGATGTCTCGAGTAAATTGCATTTTTACTTGAAGCAGGGAGGCAGTTGACCCGAAGTATTTTACTTTGGTCTCAGGTGGAAGTTAAATTTCTACAAGCTGTATAAACAACCTGTACATTTAAATTTAAACTAAATTTAAAGCAAAATAAATGGTAAGTTAGTGAAATCATGATGTAATTGAATTTAAGTTGTCAACTAAGATTTTATAAAGTCTAAATCTAATTAGAAGTATAAATTCAAATTTATATTTTAAATCTAAAATGCAGTCTTAAATTATTTAAAGGGATTTCAGATTTAAACTTGAAAATTTCCAGATTTTAAATTTAGATCTGAAACAAAATGTTGCTACAGTTAAATATGATTTTTGTTAAAGTTTTGATTCAAATAGGTATTTGAATTTTTAAAGTTTAAAATGAATTTGGATTTAAAAATCGAGTTTCTGACTCTAGTTGTTAAAAGAAAGTTAAATCAAAGTTTTAAATCAAAATAAATTGAGAAATTCAAGTTTGCTTAGAATTCAAAATCTGAAAATTTAAATCAGTTTAAATATGAATATTTTAAGAATGAGTTCAAAATAAAATAGTTAACAAGTAATTTGTTTCAATAAAAATTAATTTGTTTTTGAGAATTCTTGATTTAAGGTTTTTGAATGAAAAATAAATGAATTGTTTAACTTGAGGTTTGCAAGTTAAATATTAATGTAATTTGGAAATTTAAATTTGAATTAAAAATTCAAATAGTTTAATTTAAAAGATGTTAAATTGAATTTAAATTATAATCATTTTGAATCTTCAATTCAAATGATATTTAAATTTAAAATGTAATGTTAATGAAGTCATTAATTAAAGAATGAATTATCTTAAGGATAATAGGGTAATTAAGGAATGACCTATGTATTAAAGTTAATAAATAAAGATCGATTAAGAAGTAAATTAAGAAATGATATTAAATGAAGACAATTAACTAAGGATTATTAATTAGTTAATATATAGGATTAATTTTGGATAATTAATTAGATTAATTGGATAAGCTATTGTAAATTGTGAAGAAATTACTTGATTAAAGAATTAATTACTTATTGTAATTAATGTTGATAAAATGATTAATTTAAGTTAAATTTAATTAAATTAAGAAATCATTTTGATAAGTGTAATTACTAGTGTATGCAATGGAGCACAATTACTTAAGAAAGTAATTAATGATAATTACTGAATGTAATTAGTGAAAGATGATATGTTAATAAAGTAATTTGGATAATTACCTTTGAAATAAATCAGAGGATTAATCAATGGAGATAACTAATTATGGGATAATTAATTTATTTATATGAGTAATTAAGGATAAATAAATTACTAGTTAATATTAATCAAAGATGGTTAATAATTGTGTGATTAATAGAGTAATTTAATCTGAATTAGAGATCATTAATTAATATAATTAATGATGTAAATTAAGAATTGTTTAATTAAGAAATAATGCGGAGATTAATTTATGTAATTAATTAGGAATAAATGTGATTAATTATAAATGAAGTAATTAAAGGTTAATTACTAGGAATAATTTAGAATAATTAATTTGTAAAATTAATTAAAGACTAATTACTTACTGTAATTAGAAAATGATCAATTAGAGGAATTAATCAAGATAAATATCTAGAGATTAATTTATTAATTTGTATAAATTTAATAATTGGTTGTATAAGCAGGATTTATGAATGAAGTAATTAATTTAATTTACTTTAAATTAATTAGAGATAGTAGTAGTTAATTTAATTCATTTTAAATTAATTACAAATGGTAAGATTATAAATCATTGCTTATGGATGAATGACATTAATATTTCATGGATGATAGTGAACTCAGATATGAGATGAATAATATCTAGGTGACTTGGATGTTTGTTTAAGCATGATAGTATATTATTATCTGATTGGGTTGATAATTTTGATTATCTATTTATGATGATGATATGATTATCTACTGTGATATTATGAATTATCTATCTGTGTGTATATTGATGATTTTGAATTAAACTGTTAAGACTAAATAGACAAACTTGGCCCTAAAAGACACGTTTTGGATTTTGGTGAGACCGGGATCGGTTTTCCTTATTTGGAATATCCGAAAACCACATCGATTCCAAATTAACGATAGGTCGTGAATCTGAAGTAAAGATGAAGATCCAGAGTGCAAGGGTTGTCGTCGTTAACTTTGAGGGTGATTCCAAAATGAGTGTAACGAGATGATGCCTTCGGTTTTGTTCGATCCCGGAACGAACTTGTATGGATTGAATGCTTTCAACACATCATCAGGTGGGCGATGAGCATTCTAAGAAATATTTTCTATAAGGTAATCGTAGCCTCAAGCCTCATCAACCGGGAATGGCTAAAACAGGGGAGGTGCAGCAAGGTTAGGTGGGTCATGCCCAAGCAGGACAAGATTTTCCCCTATCTAGATGTCCCTTTTTATTCGGCTTTGTGGGCGGTTGGATGTACACCAACTGCGGGGTCATCTTGTTCGGGACTGTTCAGTAAGGAATGGTTCCGGCCTTGTGTTGCAGGGGATAAAGGGAGTAATCCTCGGTACGTTGATCTAGGCCACGTACTGTGACGGGCGGTACCCCAGTAGCCCTGCCATTGTATGGAATCCACAATCCAATAAGTGCCAACGGTTTTGATTGTATTACCCACTTTTGTGGCTAGTAGCTGGAATTTAATAGATGTAACAATTTCAGCTATTTTCTATTTACTTGAAAACCCTAGACCTATTATAATATCATAGAATTTCCTATCAAATGTTTTGGTTAGCGTAAGGTAAAAACTTTTCCATGTTTATGTGTGGGGAGTCTTACGTGATACCTTTTATTTTCAAAAGATTTTCAAAGTTAAGCAACTTTTACCTGTTACTCATACCAGACCCATGTCTGACCCGGAGTTTATTTTTGTTTTTCATAAACTCTCGGGTACCCAAATTTTTACGGGTAGCCAAGGGATTCAGGTTAGCTTTGACGAATTCTGGAGGAGCAATGGAGCAGGAGGCTTCAGCGTTGTAGATATATATATATATATATATATATATATATATATGTATATATACATATAAAGTTCCGTTGTGTTGGTATCTCTGAGTCTTATTGTTTGACCTGTATTGTATTGTGTTGTATTAACTAGACAGGTGTTTATAACTGTCTAGTATGTGATGGATTATCTGTATAACTCTGATCGATGTTGTGTATTATATATATACTTATGTGATTATTATAATTTATTCGTTCCGCTGTGAGATTCTGATTTTGTTGTTCTTTCTTCTCTATCTCTTCTATTTTCTCACCTCTTTCTTTTGCTTATTAATGATACTTCTTCCTGGGCGTTGGAAGTGGGGTCGTTACATTTATTTTATCTGTGAAACTGTGAATGAAGATAAGCGTTATGGATTATACCGCTTATCGATATTGGTATATCTCTGATGATTGATGTTGTGCACTATTGTGTAAAACCCCTGACTACACCTTACACACACAAATATGGATTTCACGAGGAAATCGGTTAAGTCACAGATTTTTGAAAATAGTTTTAAATATGAATTTTTAAATTCAAATGGTTTGGAAATAGAATTGGGTCAAATGTGAAAAGCTTTTGAAAAGATGTTTTTGAGGATAAAAGTTATTCTGAATAACTTGATGAAGTTTTGGAATTTAATAATTTGAATTAAATTTGAATTCAAGATTTGGAATTGAAATATATGTTTGGAGATTATGGGTTAAAAATGTTATACAAAGTTATAATGTGTTATACGGATTTTAAAACATTTTTAAACATATTGTTTTGAGAATTTGAATTCAACCCAAGTTTTATACTTGAAGGGTTTAACTTGAGCAAATGTAATCAGATTTCCCGGAAACGAAAACTATTTGTTTTCAAATTAATAATAGCTTTCATTTAAAGAAAGGATTTCCAAATTGTGTTGAAGGATTTCAAGTTTGAAATGGAATTGAAATGGTTTGAAAGCTATGGAATGAGTCTTTGATTCAAAGACCGAATGAGTTAATCCAACTTAAAATGGGATTGTTTTGAAAGACTATGAATGAATCTTTGAAAACGAGTTTTGAAAACTATAAGTTAAATCTTGATTTAAAGATTTAACGAGTTAATCCAATTGAAATGGAAATTGTGTTGAAATCCATGAATGGATCTTTGTGAATGGGGTGAACTTTGTGAATTGAATCTTTTTTTAAAAGATTAAAAGTGGGGAAGTTGTTTAAACCATTTAAGGTTGTTGAAATGAATCCTTTTGTTTAAAGGATTGGAAATGGTAATTTGTTTTAACCATTCGAATGAAAGGATTTTGGCTTTAAGCTGTGATTTAACTGAGACCCCAATATCCATATGATTTTTAATTGCGCTTGTTATTCGGTTTAGCCGGGAGAGGACCTTTATGTCATATAACCCATTCTGAATAGTGATACGACGATATGGATAACACCGAAGACCGGTGGTGAAGACCGGGTATTCGTGAGAGCGATAGGATGACTTATCGATTGTCTCTGCACTGAGTCGCGCCGGTATAGAGAATCCCTAAGTGATGGGAAGTCCGATCGGGATTGTGAATACCCGGATTGCAAGGGCTTCTTTGGAAGTGCCTTCGGTTCTGTTCGAACTCGGAATAGACTTGTATGGTTGTATGTCTGACGTTACACTTTGAGATGTAAATCTGGTTTCTATCAAATACATTTCTGTTGGTGGCGGAGAGTTTATTCTCTTAGCTTAACACCCTTCTCTGAGACGTACGAGCTCAGAGGTTATGTAGTTGATGGTTACTAGCGATACATTCCCAATTTGGTAATGTGGCATACGAAGTGCTGCTGATCATTTGTTGATCGAAGTATGGCTTTGTGAAAAGCTGTAGTTTTATGGACGAGACTTCGTCGAGCCTCATAACCCGGTAATGGTCGAAACAGGAATGTTGCGGCAAGGTTTTGTTTTAGGGTTAGCGCCCCTAGGGTATGTCCATTTCATTTTGGATAGAAGGTGATATCATGGTGTAGAGCCCAGATATTGAACCTATGTGGTTACTGCATATTTGTCACTTTGTGATTGTTGGTTGTCGGGCGCTCGGAATAAAGGTCGGTAACGACCGGGGATGGCATAGCTCGCGTGTTAGTTACCTAGTTATAGCTTAGTTAAAGCGTGAGGTAGCGTCGGCCTTATTTGGCAGAGATCCGGTTATGTTCTCGGGGACGTCCTTCCAAAGGCGTTCCGTTTTTATGTGGGAAGTTCCTTTGCCCGACCATTTGTTGGAAATCCAATCAAACAATACGTACCTTGTACGGTTTTAGTTGTATAACCTGCCATGGAATGTGGCGGTAACTACTATTGAACATGGTAGCTATAGTTGGCATAAGTGCGTAATGCCCATGCTGACAAGATTAATATTATATTTTCGAAATGTTTTCTGCACTATGCACTAATAATAATATCAAATGGTTTTCGCGTATTAAGCATTTTTGACTGTCATAAGGAGAAATCTCCTTCAAGTGTGCGCTTGCATCGTGTGTGTGGTAGGAGGCCTTATGGCAGTTTCATTTTCCAAAGGCATTGCGAACTTCAAAAGTAAATTCTTTTAGTTGTTTTTAAAGATAAACTATTTTCGTTTACTCATACCAGTCCCATGACTGACCTGGAGTTTATTGTTCCTTTCCTAAACTCGGGGTGCCCACAAGTTTTCCACACGGGTAGTCTAGAGTTGGATTTTTCAGACAATCAGGTTTAGTAGATTATTTAGAGCTAGTTCAGTCTTTGGAGTTCACGATCGTGCTTGCTTAGCTTGGTGCAACTTGATGGTGGTTCGAGCTATCTATGGAGATTGCTGATATTGGTGTTTCTTCCAGAGTTTTAAGTTCTAGTTGTTTCCGCTGCTGGTGTTATCTATTTTCTTTTCGCTACTATTTTGTTGTATCATATTTCTGATGTATATTGATATTCAGTTGTATCAGTTTATTCTATCATGATTGTATCTGGATATGGTATCAATGTTAGTGTATTGATATTCATTTCTTTTTCTTCCGCTGTGTTGTACTTAATAGTGTTATAATCTCTGGCGAACCAGATACGACGTTTGGATCTACGGCATTGGAATATGAGCGTTGTATTCGGTGCCGATTTTCAAAGGTCGAGTCAGGATCGTCACACTAATTTTGTAAGCTAGAGTTTTGACTAATATGGCTACAAAAAAGCATATCATATTCTACTACGATAATTGTCAATTCATTCTTTTGTTACTGCTGTAAAATTTGACACTTTTAAAAAATTAGTGAGTATTACTAATGTGTTTATTTTTCCGTACATTGGTGAAATCATAACTTTTATGTGCTATTGGCAATGCTTCTTTCTAAAATAAAACTTTTATGAGCTATATATTCGATCTATTTTTTGATTCAACGTAGACTATAATAGTTACAACTATTTCCTTGCTCAACGTAGACTGTAATAGTTACAACTATTTCCTTGCTCGAACATTATCTACCTTGCATTTATATTCTTAATTAATGTATATAGGTTTTGTAGACGGTAATTATTACTATTTGACACAAGCAATTCTCATTAAGGAAACAATAAGTTAGTTATCTCTCAATAGCATTTGTTGTTTGAAAATGCAAGCAATATCTACTACGTGAACGGCTACATTGTTTTATTTATTTTTCAAAAATTTATACTCCACGTACATACTACATACTATCGATAGGTATGAAACCTTCGTCTATTATAATTTCTCTGACACATTATAAATTACTAAGACCACATACATACTAGATACCGATTCGATGTGGATATCTTAGGTGCATCGATGTCGACAACTGTCACCGCCTTTGAACGGGAAGCAGAAGCGCTTATAGGGATAACAATTGATGAGCTAATAAGGATTTCAATTATGGTAAATTAACCGCTCCTTGCTCTTACGTGCTACCATATATTTACTCACATTTACTACAAACAACAATATCATAAGTAAATAAACTGTTTATGACCATGATTGAGATGACCAGTAAAATTGAGTAGACAAGGTTCAAATACTTCTGAAAAAAATGTAAAGGTGGACGCACTGTTCGAATTCAAACCAACTAATTACAAAATGAAATGGGTAACAAATATACTTACTTGACTACTAGAAAAATTGTTAAATGGAATAAAGACAACGACTGTAACGCCCTGCCTTTTTGCACGCTTTAAATCGATGACAAACCACGCACGTCAGACATAAAACATACAAAAGGGCGGATTGTTATGGGGTAAATAAGAAAAATGAGAAAGTAATAAAACAAAATAGAATCTCATAGCGGAGGGATAAAATATAATAATCAAACATACAGTTCATGAAGCTGTTTACAAAATATTTAATTTTACTTATACAATATATATCAGAGTTGCACATACCAACGAATAAAAATCGATGCAGCGGAATATAGTGTGTAGTTATAATAATAATAATAATAAAAATAATAATGAAATCTTCGTCTATCCTCCAGAAATAAAGTCTTCGATCCTGAAATGCTCGGACTGACCCGAGCGAATTGAAAAGATAAAACACTCGAGTTAGAACTAAAATATCTTATGTGAGTTAAATCAACATAAATAAATATGAGTGTAACGGCGTCAGAGATGTTTACGGGATTTGACATCTCCTATCCATTGTCTAACGTGAGTGCAGTAACTTAAGAGATTCTCGGGATTCACATCTCCTAAGGATCCGTTAGACTATTTACTATGTAGTAATATTTCGCTATTATAATAGTGTCTAATAGTAAAATAAACTTAATTTTAAATAGCATAAGGAGTGACCCAATATTACCCTTAACACATTTATATATTCCCATAGTCTATACAGTACCGTAATCTCCCCCGTACTGGGCGTTGTCAGAGGGCACTCCATAGGTATGGTACAAAACCAAAATCGTATAAGGTGCGCTAGGGTAGGTGACACGGCACAACTAGGCAATGCCAGGGTAGATATACCAATTGCTATCCGGGCTGGTGGTAATGCATAGCCGCAGCTACCGCCCACCTTGAGCCACACCCCCAAATGAAAAAAAAATCAAAAGTGCCCCCGAATCAATCCAAAAGTCAAAGTATAATATCGAAGGATGTGTCCGATCAAAGGTGCTACCTCGTTGGCCCGAGAATCGCTCCTGTTTTAGCCACCTTACGCCAACTCACGGGAGTCAGGTCCACGTATTTACCTCAAAGGAAATGTCGTCACTATCCTACTTCATTCTTGAATCTCCACCACGTACACGGTTGTTAAAATGGTTTTCGGAGTTGGCAGAGAGTACGACAACTTCCGATCCCGGTCTCTTCAACAACCAAACGTTATTATAACACCGCAGTCATTTTAAAATAATTATACTTCAAAACTAGGATATATTATCTATTTCAAAACGGTATAAATACGATACCATTTCTATTTTAAAACCCAAATCAATATGATATCATTTTATTTCAAATATATCCTTTTCTAAAATCATAACAATTTCAAAGTTATCATATTTCTAAACCGAATTCTTGAAATATAGCCTTTTAGACATAAAACTTGAATTTCATAACTTTGAAGTATAACTATATTACTTAAATGTTTTAAATATAAATTACTTTATAGAAAAAAATAGTTTCTTCACCTCCACAATTCAATTCCGAATATAGATTTAAACCTCTAAATAAACCAATTCAATTCAATATATTTCAAAGCTTTATTTATTCACTATTTCAAAACCAAATTTTATAATTCATATATATACCCAATTTCACCTTTCTATTATTTGGTTTGAAATATTTGCTTACTAAATCCAATATCCTTTAAATAAAACTTCAAATTTCAATAACGAAATATTCCTCAATTTATTCACTTAAATCACCTTAAACCCGAATCAAGTTATAAAACCATATTCCTTAAAATCTCAATTTCAATAAGATCTCAATTAAATAAAATCTCAAATCAATTTCAAAACTGTCTTCTCAACTTTGATTTATAAAAATCAATATAAACTCTATATTGCAATATAATTGTGACGCCCCACCTCTATACCCACACTAGCCAAGAACACTCCGGAGTAGTACTGTCAACTAGCACGGAGAATAAGGCTGTTGAGGAGCGACCATCCATGTAATTGCTTATCACACGGTGGCTATAAATAATCTTCGGAAACAAACATAGAAATAATCATATCACAAATCAGTCACAGATATCCATATCACAAAGGCGGAAGAAGATATGAATATATAACTAACACATGAAAGTGTACATCAGAGTAGTGGTCAGTAAGATCCACGATAATACAAAAGAATAGCAACACGTGCTATACAAAAGAATACAACTATGAGTCTATATCTCAAGTGTATACAACAAAAACTGCTAATCTAAACAGTTAGCCAAAAGTCAGAGTGATGAATCCCTGGGAAGAAGTCAAGCAGAAGCACCTGTAACATCTCGGTCTGACCCGAGTATTATTTAAGAAAATAATAAACGGATCAGTCTAGCTATAAATATCAGATGACATGATATAACATAAAAGATATGGCATAAACATAAATATCCATAACGACATACCACTATAAGTATGTAAATAATGATCAACAGAAGATCAATCAATAAGAGATAATCAATATCACAAGAATCTTCTCAAAGATTCAAAGAGGGCATCATACCCTAAACTTGTACTCATAACAAGTCAATGACATAAATTCCAGAAATCAACACGAGAAATCCAGAAATCATAAAAAGGGAAAGAGGCCTATCACATGACGGTACGAAGACCATGGGGAGCTACCCCACATGTGTGAGTGGAATCACACAGATTGAGGTCAAGACTAACCAAAAAGCAGAAAGGTATGTGTGAATGGAATCACACAAGTGGTGTCTAGTCTAACCTTGCAATGAAAGAGACATCGCGCAATTGCTAGTCTAATTCATAAAGCGATCATCAAGATCAACGAGAAGTGTCAATTACACTAAGCTAGTAAATATAGAAGTTTAGCTTCATGTCCCATAACCACTTGCTTAACTTAAATATTTACGAACAAACTGTAAATCTTCACTAATAAAATTGTCACAAGAGGTTCAATCGAACAAGTCCAAGAATTAACCGACGAAGTGAACGCAAGCGTTTCATACCACTTGTTTTACTAAGTCGTTTAATTAGATTTCTCATCCGAGTGAGGTAAAGGCTTGTATATACTAATAGATTGGAAAACGGTTTAAGAAAAGAGCTTTGTTATTAAAAATAGAGTTGAAATTGTTTGTTAAAAGAGTTTTGATATTTACTACTAGTATTGAAACCTTTGTATTATAAAGTGACAAAACACATAAGCAAGTGTAGAAACAATCAGTCACAAAGATCGCATACGGAGATGCGAATAAAATCCAAGGAAATCAGCTCAATGTTTTTCAGATAAGATCCCCTACGGAGGGGGGGTCCAGGGGGGGTGGCAACCCCCCAAGGTGGGGGTGCGGGGGCAACGCCACCGCTTACGGGGTTCGACCTGCCCGGTCAGGTCGCGGGGGTCCAGGGGGCAGCGCCCCCGGCGAGGTGCGGGGCAGCGCCCCGACCAAAACGGTACGACCTAGTGAAGACAAAATGAGGTCTAACGACCTAACGACTCAAGGGTCATACGACCTAACGACTGCGACCTAGGGGTCTAAGGGGTCAAGCGACTTAGTGGTTGCGACCTAGAGGTGTTCGCGACCTAACGATGACTCACGACCCAACATGGCCGACTTAACAGAGTCGAGCGACCTAAGGTAAATGGTCCAACGACCTAACTCGAACGACTTATCTGGAGCTTAGGTCGGAGACGACCTACGAGATAAACCAGGCCGACTTAGTGGACGAGCGACCTAAGGTAAATGGTCCAACGACCTAACTCGAACGACTTATCTGGAGCTTAGGTCGGAGACGACCTACGAGATAAACCAGGCCGACTTAGCGGACGAGCGACCTAAGGTAAATGGTCCAACGACCTAACTCGAACGACTTATCTGGAGCTTAGGTCGGAGACGACCTACGAGATAAACCAGGGCGAGCGACTTAACGTTTGCCTAGAGATTATAGGTCGGAAACGACCTAAGACTTAAAGCTTAACTCGCGAGCGACCTACGGCTTAAGGCCAAACTCGTGAGCGACCAACGAATTAAGGCTTAACTCGCGAGCGACCTAACTCCGAAGTGCCAATACTTCCAGAATGACCTAAAGCCCTGCGACCTATGGTACTAACTCGCGAGCGACCTAACGACTTAACTCGTGAGCGACCTAATTCCGAAGTGCCAATTCTTCCAGAACGACCTAAAGTTAAATCGTGAACGACTCACGACCCATGGACGAACGACTTAACTCCGAACGACCTAAAAATGGCCAGAACGACCTAAGTGCAGAAAATTCACCAAAATGCTAAAAATTGGAGTTTTTCGCCAATCCAATCCAAACCAAATGCAAATGTGCATGCAAAAGTGATAGGGAATCATTCCCAACAGTCCAATATAGTTATAGACTAGATTTGTGAGACAAAAATCTCACCTTTGCACTAAAGTTTATGAAGATGAAGCTTGAAAGCAAGGAGAAGCAATCCAAAGCTTGAATCCAATATCTTCTACTTGAATTTGGAGTTGAATGTTGGATTTGCAATTGAATTTGTGCTTGGAGTTTTAATTTCCCATTCCCTCCACCATTAATGCCAAAGCTTGATTAGTTAGGAAATTTATGAAGAGTGAGGAGAAGAGGGTTGGAACTTGGGCTTAATAGGCTAAACTAACCCAAAGTCCAAAGCGGGAAAAGTTAGTGAAATTTCACTAACTCCAAACCTATCGATGTTTATACTTAAAAAGTTGTAAACGACATTTCGAACTCAATGGAAGTGGTCTCGAGTCCTAATTTGACCGTTTGCAAAAAGTAGCTTTTCGGACCAAAATCCGATTAACGAGTTAATATTTAAATAAAATATTTAAATACAAACTCGATAAATATGCGGGTTGTTACAATAATTTAAGTAAATACTTATCCATAATATATTTTAATAAAACCAAACTTTATTACTAAACTTTTTCCATTCTTTAAACAATTTTATACATAGCTTAAAACCAAGAATTTAACTATATATAAAATAACCTTTATCAAATATCTGAATCAATATCTCATACACCATACATATTTCTTTACAAAACCATAGAAAATTATTTCAAAATATTTTTATATATAGACCGCAGTGTCTGTATAAAATTTTCTATCATATGGTCAAGTGATACGGATATCTATCATTTCAATCCGTAATTTAAAATAAAAATTACGGTTATATATCATTTCAAACCGCAATCCCGAATGAATGAAAGTGCGTAATAACTAGCAGTTTATAATAGTATAAAATACAACATTCATTCATCCAATATTAACCACCAACCATTTATCACAATCATCATGCAATTCAAACAATAGCATCAATATAGAACGGATAATAAACACTGGTATTAACTACAGTTTATATTAAATAATAAATTAAAACTGTTTAACTGGCAGTTTATATGCAAAATAAATTAAATAAAAATTTAATATAAATAAATGCAATCTAACAGAGCTGATGATTAAATATATGCCCAAACAATGATAGATAAATTTTAAATCACATCAAAATTTAATTTAACAAACATAAGAAATCTTAGAAGTTGTGAGTGGGTTAAAATACTCACCTTTTGAATTTAAATTGAATTCAAATCCAATTTAAACCCAAAATTGGACGGTCTCCAAATTCATCCAAACCAGCGCCAAAGTGTCTGGAATTCCAATATGAACCTAGCGAAGAAAACCGCGCGTCAATCAGATATCGTACGCGAAAATTATGAGAGTTAGAACGAGTTGAAATGTAAAATTTTAAACAAAATAAATAACAAAAGAGTCAAACCCATCACCCAGTATTCTTCGTCCACGTCATCTCCTTCCTAAAACCCTAGTATGCGTGCTCTACTCTCGATCATGACTTTAGGGATCAGCCGCCACCTAGGGTTGCAAACCGCCGTCGCCCCGATGATCTTCCACCAGATCAGACAACCCCATTCGAATTCTCAGGTCGAGCCGCCCCACTCCATCACCTTCGCGTCGCCTCCGGTTCCACTTTTCGATGCCGATGCCGCCGACATAAAACCCAAAACCTTGGCGAATCTGACCATCAATAACACAAACGAACGTCACCAATGCGTGCTGCACCTTCTCCCCTACCCATTGCCTCTCCCTGATCGACAAAAGGTCGACGATCCACCGTTGGATCGTCGAAAATCCAATATGAATGGCCACGGTTCAACCTCGATTTCTAGACCAACGATGATTCGAACAGAAAAACGAATTACGGATCTGTGATGCGTACATCGAGAGCTTCAATATATATATTTTTCAAATTTTTCTGAGGAGTCTGAATTTTTGAAGTTGATTTTTGAATTGAAATTTGAATTTGATAAATTAGGGTTTACAACCATTGAGGAAAAGGAGCACAGAAGTTTTTGTACGTATAAAAATGAGGATTAGAGGCTGCTAGGGCTTATAATAGGGTATTTATAGACAATGTTGAAAAAGAATGGACCGAATAAAATGGATGTACGCGCTGGACAATATATGGCCCGAAAAGCCAGTTCTGACTCCAGAACGAAATTGGGTCAACCCATATATCAATGCTTTAAAATATTTTAAACGCGATGGAAAAAGTTTCAATTCTAAATCCCATCGTACGAAGAAGTTATGCTAAAATCAGTATTTTTCAAATTGATTTCAATTTCATTAATTTCAAGGCGTTTCGAGTTCGTACGATCAAACGACAAGTCCGATTGCTATGAAACTTGAAATCCTACAATAATTCACCGTTACGGATCCGATGAAACATGTTTCATTGAAATCCGAGTTAGTGGCCAAAATGGCTATTTTTATATTAATTAAATAAATTAAAAAGTAATTAATTAATCTAATTTTTAATTCCAACTCTATAATTGACAATTTTTCTCACTTCTAAAATGTCTAAATCATTTATACAAGTTTAAACAATTTAGATGTCTATTTAACGTTGATTCGTTCTTAAATTTCATCGCTAAAATTTTATTCTTCTGACACTTAGAAATTATAAATTTAATCTACAATAATTTCAGATAAATTTACTTTTCATTCTATTTTTAAATCTATTATTAACCAACAGATGAAATTTACATTGTCATCAAATCCATTACATTAACAAAATGTTAAATTTAGTTTTATTATAATTTATTACCAAAGTTTATTTAACACCTTACATAAACAAACCACCTATACTAATTGCCTTATTATGGATAGTATTTCATTATTGAATCAATTATCAACTTATGGGAAGAATTATTACTGGCTTACTCTTATTACATTAACAATGACCATCTTACTAAAATTTCCAATTAATATAGAAATTAATTTCATTTACTTACAACTAAATTCATTTATTATAGATTTCTTTCCAATTAATTAAAATTGATTTCTATAAATTGATTTGATTTCGTTGCCAAATATATACATAAATTACTATTAAATGTCCTCAATAAATATTATTTACTTGGTTTCAAACTTTTTATTACATCAATTACTGCCTTATAAAATAAACTTACGTTTCTATTAAATTTGCATTCACACTTCCGTTACTACACTTACTTCCATTAAAGTAATATTTATTATCAACAACAAACATTAAAATTACTTATCTAAACATTGATTGTACAAACTTTCAATTTATTACATATTACTTCTCAGTTAATATTACTTCAGAATTTATTCCCTGATTCCCTAATTTAAACCAATTATAACCTTACAAGTTGTTTCAATTAATAGGTATTGCACAAATTTAGTTATTCAATCAATTTCATTTACGATACAATTATCATGGGTTCTACCATAGTGCATTAATATTCTTTTTATATCTTAATTTCAAATGATGTAATATTAAATTCCATTTACTACAATAGACCCAATTAATTAAAATTTAATATCAATAAATCATTTTAAATTTTATTCAACAAATTTCTATAATTTCATACATAATATTGAATTCATTCAATCACCCCTAATTATATCATTTCACTAGTTAAATCAATATTCCCATTTGTTTTCTTATATTAAACTTATAACCAAGTATGCCAATTTACATTATTTCAACTAATTTCAATTTCATTTTTGATTGTTAATTTTTTATTACAACTACTACACTTAATTTTCTAACATTTTGCTTCATTATAAATTATAATTTTTTTATTTGTTTTTAAATTTAATTCCAAAATCTTATTAAATCAAATTTTTAATTATCGAAATTTACGGGTCGTTACAATGAATGCTGCGATTTCCAAACAACCTTCCAAAAATACCAGATGTATCATAGTCTAAAAATTAAATCCAGAATTTTACTTCTAATAAGTTAATAAGTAAGACAAATGTATCATACACCTACAGTCAGTTGAAAATAGCCTTAGATTTGATTATTTTTTTGCCTCATTTATTTCTGATGCATATTTCTTCCTATTTATTTTCGAACATGTGCGTAAATGATATATGTTATATTTACTTGATGTACTTCCTATTCATATCCAGATTAAGTGCATATCAAGTGCTTCTTGCATGAGTCAAAGTAGTATATGTATGCTCCACTCATTGCCTTGCTGAATAAAAATCGAATTATGATATAGTTTCCTTTCTTCCTTTGCATAGTTTTGTAGCATATGAAACTTACTTATATTGACTTCTTTATCCATGATTTCAAAATTTTGTAGCTGCAGTAAATCAAATGGCGGTGAATATTGCGTTTTTGTACGTTTAAGTTAATGGTACATTTATTTATGACAGTATTGGTTACCCTTCTTCGATATGTATACCAACTGTGTCAGGTTGTTGCCAACATTTGTTAGTCACTATTTTCAACTATTTGTAATTTAGGGTTGGCATGGTACCAAAGTGCTTCTATGGTTACTATAATGTGTGGTATATTTCAAACTACAAAAATACATCTCACAGAAGTGTAAGTTAATTTTTTTTCCTGTTTCTTTTGATAGAAATAAAGTACATTTTATTTATAATTTCTCTCTCTCAAACTAGCTGATATCTCTTTCTCTCTCTCAAACTAATTGGTATGTATTAGTCAACTCTACTAAAAATGATGTTTTGATTATCGTAACGTATGTCATTTCTAAAGCCATTTTACAAAACCAATTTGCAACATGTTTTCGAATTATGTTTTGTCCGCTACTAGATATTGTTATTCCTGCATGTAGTTATGGACGCATGCATGGGAAAAATGTAGGCTGGTCGCGGGACGGGAAAAACTACAGAGATATGTAAGAGATTTGTGTATGGCTATAGCCATTGCTGTTTCACTGATCATCATCTCCTAGATCGACATAACCGGACTGTTCTTTGCCCAAAATACATTCAGAATCAAAAATATGCTCTGTGCAATACAGAGGCAGTCAAGAAGAGCTAAATCTTACATAACGCATGCACATTCAAGGGAAATATTCCATACACCGTTGTTTCATTTTGAACAAAAAAGTTAATTTGTTATAGTAGAAAAATCCTTGGAAATTATTCTGGGTAATGGGGCTAGGATTATAGGATAACCATGTTGACCATGTGAAATTTGTACACCCTAACTAATAAACAAAAAACATGCAATTCACTTGAACAGTTCTAATTATTATAAGTAATAGATAATTTAATTCTATCCCAAGCATTGTAACTCTACACAACATATACATATAGAATACGCTTCAATTATCCTACCTAGCTCAATACCCAAAATATTATATCTTTTTATTGTTGTGTACCATGTAGCTATTAATTTCTCTGTGGATGATAATTCAAGACCAATATTTGAGTAGTAGAAGAAGTGTAATGTACCAGGAAAATCACCTCATTTTTTCAATATAGCGCAGAATAAATAATGAGGTACATTATTTATTTTTTAATACAAATTCTTTTTTTCCGTTTGCTCAAGTGGGCTTTGTATTCCTTTAACCACGTATTATCGAAAATAATTTTGGTATTTGGTTTGCATAAATCGATCATTTTATAGGATGCACCGATTAAAGAACATGGAAATGTGGACAATACAAAATTCAAAGGTAAGAAATTAAGAATAATTACTGATAATATCTATTTGGTCCACTTCTTATTCATGTCATTAGGTGTATAGCATACGATGATCGACGATGGATTGTTAAGTAACATTAAAACCAATAAGAGTAGTTACGAATTTTTAAAAGTTTACCAACTGTGGTTTATAGCATTCATCTTTTGCGTCCGCGCACATGGCACGGTTGGCAAGAGCAGCAGCCTTTCTCGTATGAGGTGAGGAGTTTGATTCCTGGAAACTGCTTCAAGTATACCGAAAGGTCTGGTCTAAATGGGGGCACGGCTGTGGCGGACCAGTTGTGTTTCCCCCAGGTTTACTGTTCGGGAGTCGCAATGTCGATGGTGATAGAACATGTTTCCCTGGTTTCCAAAAAAAAAACATTCATCTTTTCTATTAACTTAGGTCATGAAAATAGTTGTTAGGTTGTCAGTGGAAGGTCCAAATTGATAATTCTGCTTGATTTGCCTGAAGTAGTCATTTCTTGGTTGAAATTTCAGTATAAAGAGCAGGTTTAATTGTTTAAATTAGTCATATAGTTGGTTCTATACACCAAAAACAAGTATTTGCTGTGCTCTCAGGCACATTACTGCCCAATGAAGGATAATAACAAAGTAGTCTGCTACATATATAATGTGTGTGATCATATATGCTAACATATACGAACTCATAAAAAAGGACTATAACTGAAGTAACTTAAATGTTATTATAGTTATGTAACATTTTTGATTTGATATTAAATTATTGTCTAGAAAAATTGTTGATTGGAGATAAAAACCATTTTTGGCAAAATCATCGGGGTTCATACCATGTCTGAGTTATGAAATGTTTCTCGAATATTGACAGCAAATATACAAGTACCACCTTTTCTCAAGTAGGAACAACATATTATAACTTACAAATTCAAACTTCTAACTATAATTTTTAGTACCAAATTCGTGCATGGTAATTACTTATATTTTATAATAAAGAATACACATCCAAGTGATCAATTTAACAATTCTGAAAATGGTTAGAATGTGAGCACTAAAGCCTACTCATCTATTATAGGTTGGAAATGAAAAAAGGTTATCGATCCATTATTATATGTTTACTTTTACTTTGGCACTTACACATGAATAATAACAAACAAATCGCAGACTCTATTGCCAAAAGGTTGATGAGATACAACTTGTAAACATTGACAAAATTTCAAAACCCAGTACCAACAACTGCCAGAAGGGGTGCCCATTAAGGCATCGTCATTAATGCATGTATCTCCTACCTCAAACTTACCATCAATATAGTTTCAAATTGTTGACCACTGATACTATATGCTTTTTAGCCAGTCTAAATATTCCACCAAGCAAAAAATGATGTAGGAAATTTTCTGAATATTGTGAATTGGTTATCCTTTAAATTGATATGTACATATTGGCAATTGATATAGAAGTACAAGGTTATTACATGTTAACCTTTTACTACTAACCTACCTTCTATACTCATTTATATGTTAGTAATCATCATAAATTGTCCATTTGAATTACAGTTATATTATCTAACAACTACCAGGATACTGATAAAGGGGATGCTGATGAAGAATTGCAACTACAAAGCCACCATCATAAAAAATCGAGATACAAGTTGCAAGAAGATTGGAAAAAATGAATATCAAAATTTTCAAAACAATCCAATCAACTAGCCACGTTCTCATTTCATCAGTCATTGCTATGTATACCAAATTTGCACTGAAAACTTCATCTTTCATTAACTATTAGTCATTTCTTTTACTATGTATTTGAACCATTCATATGCTCATTTAATGCACTTATTATTTGTTTAATTTGTATTGGATTTTCATGTACACCATTTGTTTCTATGAAAAATATAATTACTTCTGATTTCTACTTCAAATTTGATACACTAAAGAGTGGATAATCAATATTCCGTAACAATGTGACAGAAAAAACGGCAGATACAAGTCATTCTACTACTTTCAAAAAGAGAGATTTTTATTTATGCTCTCAAGTTGAATTTACTCTACCGATAGCGTGCATCGACAATAGGTTGCTATGTTTATTTTCATAATTGCGTATTCTAATGGTAAGTGTGATGGTGACTTATACTTTAATATGGTTACACGACTGACCTATACCTTACTAGCTTTCTTAAATAGGTCCACACGACTGATGTTACACTATTTACTATTTTGGTTTTCAGAACAAAATGATTTGATATAAAAATCAGTGCATTGAATATACAAATTTTTCTCAAATAGCCTGATCATAGGTCACGACACAATCGATTCATCTATTTTGTGGTGAAGTATTAGATATTATGTACTAGATGCTACTATAGTATAACACAGGAACACCGTGTTCCCAATTTGTAAAAGCATGCAAGTCTAGTTCGACCTCTCAAAGCTCAATATTGCAAAAGGAAACACATGAAATCAAGACACAAGCTGCTATACAACTTATATGCAATACTCGATAATCATCATGTCATCTCCACCACGTACCCATGTGTGTGAAGCACGGGTACCAACCTAGTTTCTTTCTTAAGATAAGAGGTGTTGGACAAAAAAGCAATAAATACTATTATACAAATGTTCATAAATTCAATCCCGAATACCGTGTTTACTAATTTCATATTATAAATTGAGTAAATTAAATAGCACAATTTCAAAATTCAAATCAGTTATGGCGATAAGCTTTAGTAGTGGTTCTCCCAACTTTGGCGATGGTGGTCTAGTGTTTCCTTACGGCCAAAGAGTGGGGTTTTCGGTATTAATTTTTATTTCATTATCCACAATTTTAACCCATTGAGCTTCCAATTATATATTCTTCTATTTCTTCGATTTGTTTCAACATAGTGCCACACATATTTTTTGATAAAGTTTAGTTAAACTTAGGCTCCATTTGAATGGAAATACTAGTGTTTTTCCTTTCGCATTTTGATTTGGGAATATTGCTTATTTCAAAGTTTCACGCATGAGAAAAATCTTATGAAAAACATGTTTTATTTTAGGTAAAATTTGTTCTTTTATTTTAAAGTTAAATATAAGCTTAATCGCATGTTTTCATGATCAAAATTAATTTTTTTGAATCTTTTCTAAAAAGTGTAAATATCTACAACTTCTTCTGCAAATGCACTGAAACTTAAAAACATAAGCATGTTTTAAAGTTGTTGGTTGAAATGGATAGTTGTGTATTTTGAAACTTAAAAAGCGTATTTTATAACAATTCCATATTGATTGTTCAGTGTTTTGAATATTCTACTTGGAATTCAACTAGCAATTATTTATTGTTTTTCATTTTCCCATTTTTTTTTATCATTTTGGAAAGATTTCGTTCTTTTTACGTTTCCTCTTGTATACCAACAATTTAATTTAAAAGTGTTCTCTCATCATTATGAATATATCAAACATTTCTATGCTTTTACCCCTAGTTAATCGGTAAATTTACCTTTTAAAATCATTTCAAATGATATATCGAAGTATCGTAAATTCAAATGTTACTTTTGCTTTTTTTCTTTCAAATTTGCATTTGCTTATGTTTTTTTTGTGGTATTTATTTATTTATTTATATATTTTATTAAATAGTGTATTTGTGAGAATAAACAAGATAAAATGAGACTAGAATATTAAAATTGTATCATGAACGGTTGAGTTATTAACAAACTAGTGCACTAAAAGAGGTAAACAGAGAAGTGATTTGGAGAAGTGGAGTAGAAAAAATGTATTTTTTTATTTAAATAATTTTGTTGAAGGAATAATTTTATAGATTCTTCCCTTTGTAATATTAAAGATTAATTACCAAATTGGAATATTCATAATTATCCTTCTGTCTTTTCTCTTATTCAACTAAACTCATTTTTCCCGTTTATTTGTCTTTAAAACCCTAATTCATTGAATAAACAAGAAAATATTAATAACTAATATGATGGAAGGGGATTCATTTGAATCACCTTCTCAACCTTTATTTGAATATTTTCCAACACAATATAATATGAATATTGATAACTTTCTTTCTACTAATCCTAAGGATGCTTATATTTTTGCTTTGATTTAATTATTGATCTGGGCTAAACGCTTATATTTTTGTTGTGTACATATGTTTATGTATAAGAGTTGGACGTGAAGAAGTTCCACCTACACATGTTATCTTCCAACAAAGAAACAAGCTCTGTTCATTGCTTCATTTAAAAGAAAAAGCTAATCCTTCACTTTAAAAATCATTATCTCAATTTCTATTTGGTTTTAAGGTCTGATTTCGAAACAAAAATTGGTTGTTTTTGAGTATTTAATATTTTGAAATTTATTTCATTGAATCCGATCAAGTATAGAGAGTAGAAACCGGATTTTACAGTAAGTAATCATAATGTAACCAAGAATCGACTATATAATTTTACAAACGAACCATACGGTGATGATCGTTAGTGAAAATCATGACTTTTAAGAGTGGTGTAGTGATTTCTAGTTGTGTGTGGTAGGAGATAGGTTGAGTTGAAGGATTTTGGGTGAAATGACAAATTCCGGTGGCGTGCTTGATTTCGTGACTTGAGGCTTACCGTGGAGGAGGGTTAGGTGATGGGGAGTCCATGGAAAATAGTTCGATGGTTTTTAGATTCTCGTGGTGGGTTGAGAAGGTGGTCATAGGGTTTAGTGTGGTTGTAAGGGGGGTCTCGGTTTTTGGGTAATGGCAACGAGGAGAAGGAGAAAGGGACAAGCGCACCAAGGAGATTAGGTCGAGGAAGTTGTGGCAAGTCTCGGGCAATTTTTGGTGAAGAACGGAGGTCGTGGTGGTCGTGCCGAGGCGTTTGAAGGTGGTGTTTTTTTCCAGCTTCGATGAGCAGTTTGAATTTTCGAACTGGAAATTTCATAGTGGTTCCTGGTGGCAGTCATGAGGTGGTGTCATGGGTGATCGGTTACGATAGTCGACGACGAGTTTGGGTAGCCGGGGGTAGTGTGTACGTGAACACGTTCGTGCACGTCTCATGCATTTGATGTGTAATAGCTGGGCATTTTGACGTGTTTGTTCGTGCACGTCTCGTGCTAGAATAAAATCGCTAGGATAAACAATCAAATCCAGAATATATATATATATATATATATATATATATATATATATATATAATAAGATTTTCAACCACGTGGACCTCGTATGCAATTCACGAGCAAGTGTACATGTGCACACGTACGTGCATAGTCCTATTTGTTCAAACGATCGAAGAAGGGAAGTAAGGAGCAGAGAGGGGGAGAAGAAGGTTTTGGCCATTCGTTTTTTTCTCTTTCAGGTTTGGACCGGGTTTTGAATATGGGCCGAGTTTTTTTAGTAAATAAACATTTATTTTTAAATCTTTAAAATTTAAAACATTGTTCATCAATTAAAATGAAATTAGACGTGAAAGTGGTGCATTATGATCAAATCACCTAGATTTATAATCTATTATTATTTTGGTCAGTTTAAGGTAATATAAAATTAAGTTATTTATAATAATTCAAAAGATTTAATAATTTGAAGTCTTAATTGATTTAATCTTATATTAATTAATAAATTAGTTAGTAGGTTGGCTGTTTAATTTTAATTAACTAAAAAAAATCATTTTTAAACTTTTATTTTATAACTAAGTTGGAAAAATATATAAGTGGATTCAGTTTAGTTTAAATTGATTAAATCTTGATTCTGAATTGTTTTTAATACGAGTTGTTGATCGATAAATATGTTAATGAACTATGCTTTGGTTTACTACTCATGAGTATTAATTTTAATTATTCTTTATCTTTGTCATTTAGTAGCCAAACCGGTTAAAGCGCTAGAATAAACATTGGAACATTTATTGAAAGTAATCATACGTAGTAAATTTACATATGTGAATGTCGACACTCTAAATCATTATCTGCGAACTTTATAAACAATGTGAATGCGGAATAAAAGAGTAAGCAAAAAAGATATAACAATACACGATATATGACAAACAATAAACAAACAATGTTATGTTATTATTGAGGCTGCATCACCACCACTTGTGATTGTCTACGTACCCCTATCTAATTGGATACCCATTTAGATACAGGATCAAGCCAACGTAGTTCTCCTACCGTAAATAGGACTCATGGAGCCTATGATGCAAACAAAATATGCAATTCGCAAAACTACCCACTTAGGCTTAATCTTCAATTTTAGATTTTTAAAATCTAATTAACTTTACAGAAATTATCTCTTTGGACTTTATTCTCGAATTCTTGTTTCAAAACTTTTGAAATATATATCTTTTATATTCAAACTAGTCCTTTTACTTCAGGATCTGAAAACAAATCACCTTTTAAAACGATACCAATATACAAGCATACAAAACTATATGATACTTGATCGAGAGGTTTCTAGCCATAACAAGGCAACTGGTCCCAGCCTTTAGAAAATAAATATAGATATGCATATCCCACTAAAACGAGAGCAAACTATACCGAGGCTACAAAGCATATGCACCTTCTTTGTCTACTTTTTACTTATGGGTTACCCGAGTCATCGGTAACATAAAAAATTACTTTATATCTCGAAGTGGAAAAATCATTTACACTAATAATTACAAATACTTCAAATCTATAATAATTTCCATTTCCAAATCCTTTCCAAAATCATCTTGTAAAACCATCGGGTTTAGTCCTCGAAATTCTTTCCGTTTTATAAAACCATTCTTTATATAAATCACTTTTATATTATATAACTTCAAAATATTTATTTTCAAATATTTTCTATTTCTTTAAACATTTCATAAACTTTCATTTACGAAAACCAACTTTGAAAAAAATTTCGTTGACGTCAAATTATTATAACTATTTATGAAATGAACCAATATTATCGCTAAACACCTTTAGTCAAATTGTGAAATAAATCACAATGTGTTAGCCTACAATTGTTTTAAACCTAGCCCATGCATATGAATAATTAATTACTGATAAACTGGTCGAGCAAAGTCAATAATCAATAAATAATAATCAGTGCTCATAAACTGGCCGATCGTAATCTAAACAACCAAACAATCTATTAACAACAATAATAAATAGCAACACATCTATTTATTAAATAATTAATGGTCAATATCAAATAGATCAATTATCGAATAATAATAAATCTACATAGTTTATAATAGCAGAATGAGGATTTTTTCTACTAAGAAAAAGTAACTAACTTTTATCAATATTTTATAGTTCTCTAAACGGGTCAATAAACTACACTAGTGTGTTCTATTCGTTAATACGAATCCGATGTCGAAAACCGCGGGTAAAACGGATTTCATATGGGGTAGTTGAACATTTTCAAAGTTAAGCTTATTAATTACTAAAATCAAAACAAACTAAATAATATAAATTCTCACCACCTCAAGGTCCAACAAGGCCTAAACCTATCACTTACCAAAACATACCAAACCCGTACGACGCTTGTTCTTTGGCACGAGCGACGGTCTCACTCATCTAGAAAAACCCAAATATCATCGCAGTATTCCATCCACTTTGCGTTGCCTAAGAATTAGAACGACTAGCAAATTAAAGATTAAGATGAGTAAATCTCACTCATTTGGATAATTGGTGTTATTTTAAAATAGTTAAATTCATTTATTGATTGATTGTATGAATTGATAATTATTATTATCAGTTGGATGTTATATTATATATATAATAGTATATATTAGCAGTTGGATATATTTCCCACCAATTTGAGCGGATGAGACCCTATGCATCCCGCATAATAGTGGATGACCCTATATACCGTGATTTCCCTCTCGGAGTGGGATTGATATTTTTATGTTGTATTAACATCTATTGATGCATGGAAACAGGTTGGAGGGATCCAACTAGATTCCTTAAGATTTTATATTGATTGTTTTTCATATGAAATAATATATGATGTGTTAGAATAATCTGTTGTTGATTATTGATGTGGTGTGAATTATTGGATGCTATAACAGCACTTGTGTGACGAACCGGGTTTTCTAACATCTGTAATTTGGTAAAGCATTTATTTTAATTATTGGGATATTGGTTTTATTTGTCGAATAAATAAATTTTCTCATATTTAAAATATCTAAATATATATAGATTTAAAAACTAAAATAAATATAAAATTGTGGAATATGAAGATATCGTAGTCATATGTATATGTATCTAAACTCGACCATTTAAAATTAAGATAGATATCCAAAATATAAATATACAACCTTATAACAGGTAGTTAAGTTATAAATATATTTTCCATAGGTGGACATGTAACTCTATGTATATTTGTTTGCATAAAGGAAATAAGACAAAAACTTTGCTCATATATATACAGTATATAAATGTACATTCAAAAGATGAATGTATGTATGTAAACAAAAGAGGGGACATAATAATTAATGCAAGCACACAATTTTTTTTTATCAAGGTCAAAATTCAGAATCAAAATCATGTCATAAAAAAAATCATATCAGGTCATGGAAATTGCTGACCAAAGAAAGATTTTTTTTTTAAAAGTAGAAGCTTGATGTGAACGACATAGAGCAGCCTATACTTTCTTATATTCCTCTACCCTGTCTTCTATTTCTTCATTCATTCGAAAGCAAGCTAAGTGAAAATAAAGAATATATACTTCCATTACAAACTGAAGAATGCAAAAGAACTCAACAGATGAGATCAACATATGGTTTTCTCAAAAACAAGGTCTTTGTTTAAAAAAGAGGTGAGTAACCACTACTTAGAGAGTATCAACCTATTCTCTGTTTTATTGATATTGATAGGTATGAGTTTGCACGTGATGAATGTTTGAAGTATGATATAAATTCTGTCATAAATGATGTTAAAAACATTTATGCATGGATTCCAGTCTGAAAGGGGCTAAACATGCCTCTGTTGAAGCATCACAGGTTTGAAAACCTAATCCACAAATTTAGATCTTCCACTTAAGTAATTTTCAGGCTTTGATCTCTGAAATAAAAATGTGTGTAGGTAAGTAAACATCATTTTTAAAAATCAATTCAAGTAAAATTATTTTATAAAGAATTTCAGAAATAAAAACTTTAGAGAAGGACATATTAATGTCAGGATTTAATTATCAAATTATCAGATTTTGATTGTATAATTGAATTTGACTTTGAAATCTAGGATTTTTAAAAGCAAAACCATGATTTTTAGACCTGTAAATGGCAAGATATTGCATGCAAGGAGAAGATGGTTGTCGTGGTCGGGCTGGAGGAGGCTTGCGAAGCGAGGATCATTGGAAAAATAGTTAAGGATTTTCTAAGATGCTATGGTAGTGTGGCAAGGTCGATCTAGGGCATAAGGTTGGTTTGTGTCGCGTTGGTATTCGTAGTCATCGTGACATCGACATTGCGTCGAGTTGAGTCGGAGCGATGGGTAAAGAACGGGATGGGTGAGACGAAGGTCGGGATGGGGTTGTGTGATCGCCGGTGACCGGAGGTGGGGCGAGCGAAGAGGGTAGGGGTGATCGTTTGGTTCCTGTTTGGTCATATAGCTCGATTTCGAATTAATGGAAAGTTATTATTTCTGGGTTGGGGTAATCGACGACGAAGCTATCATCAACTTATCGACGGTCGAAGAGCGGGCTGGAGGAGGTCGGAACCGGCTTACACGTACACGTGTACAGGTTCGTACACCTGAGTTGTGTGAGGTTGGAAAGAATATTTCTCGTGGAAGACGTGGGTTATCTCGAGTTCGAACTTGAGATTTTATGTTGAAGAAATGATGGGAGGGAAGCTCGGTTTTGGCATGAGGAGATGAAGATCTGGCGCGGGTTACTTGTTATGGTATTAAGTTTTGAATGATAATAAGTCAAGTTTTAAACGATTATCAAAGGGAAATTTATAAAAAAAAGAAAAGAAACTTTATTTTGGTTGTTTAAATAAACTTATAAATAATTAAAGTTTAGTTAATTAATATAAAGAATGTTTGATGGTAAATTAACTGTAAAAGTTTAAAGTTAATTTATTTGTTAAAGGAAATGAATTACTTGAAGTAAATTGCTTAATAAAAGTAATTAAGGCAATTTGTTAATAATTTAAGATTGATTAACCAAGTGAGGTTAATTAATTTAGAGAATAATTAATTAATGTGATTAATTAATAAAGGTAACTAATTTAGAGAATAATTAATTAATCGAAGGACAAATAGATAAATAAAGGCGATTAAGGAATGATTAAGGATGAATTAATTAATAATTGTAATTGATTAATGATTAGTTAATCATTAAATGAAATAATTAAGTTGTAATTAGTGACTAATTAATTACTTAATGGAAGTAATTAAGGGTAAATTGCTTAGTGAAATCAATTAAGGATGGACCGATTAAGGAAACAAATCAAGGATTAGTTAAATAAAGAGTACGACTAATTAAGGGATAATTGATCAAGGAAGTGGTTATCAGATAATTAATTTGAGTAATAAATTAAGAATCAATGTAATTAATATGGATGGACAAAGGATAATTAATTAAAAAGTATTAATTAAGTTGGACAATTAAAAGATGATTAATGAATTGGTTTGTAATTAATGAATAAGCAAGATTTAAGAGTAATTAAAGTAATTGGTTTAATTCAATTATGGTTAATTAGAGATGGTATGGTTAATTAATCTTGCTTATGAATGATTGAATGATATTGTGTGCCTTAGATTAGTTGGTATCTCTGGTATGTGATGTGTGATGCTATGAGGTATAATATATTGGGTTAAAACGGTGACATCCTGTATTTAAAGTTTGAATTGTATTTCATTGAACAACTTGGATTAAGATGACATGGAATTCGAAGAGACCGGAGTTGGGTATTAATGAATACCCGAAACCACTTCGATTAGAAACTTGAAATAATCCTTTATATGTGATATCAATAGGCTGGAATGGAATAGTGTGGACCTTTGAAACTAAGTAATGATACTTAGGAATTGATGTGTGAAATTGGTATTGACTATATCTGATAATGAACTCATAGTGAAGTATGAGTTACCCGGGTTCTCTTTTATGGTTTGAACTTAGTATTTTCAAATTATATGGGTTTACTCACGCTGGTTTCCAACCTGACCCGGGTGTTACTTTGATGTAATGCTCGGGTCAGACCGAGTATTACAGATTTTCAGGTAGGGCGTTCTGGAGCTCCGGCGGCGAGCTAGACGGCAGGAACGTATGGAGTGTTTCCACTGTATTATATTATTATATATCTGAGATATGATGATTGTGTATATCCAGTGTCTGTATATATGTGTAACTCTGATGTATTAAAGTGAAATTTGACAAGTATAGTTTCCCTTTGTATAACAGTTATTATTTGTTATTATATTTTATCCGCTGCGAATGTGAGATGTTGGTGTTTCTGTTCTTCTTATTATTCCATCTCTTTCTTCTTTTTCCTAACTATCTGGAATTCTCGTGATCGAAAATTCCCGGTCATTACAGTTGGTATCAAAGCGAGGTTAAACGAGAACCTTAGCTCTAGTGGGTGTACTCATTAAGGATAGGGTCAATAGAACCCTAGAATGAGTTGAATGTGTATATATATGAGAGCATACTTGTTATTTTCTTATATAAAGATTTTAAATGATTTTACGTAAGAATATATTTTGATATTTATAAGGCAATATTTCTTACTAATAAATATTAAGTTAATTGATTGTTGAATTATTGGAATTAAATTAAGTGGTAATGGCAATGCAACCAAATTGAATTTTAAATAAAGGTAAGTTTGAAATGGATTCAAATTGAAATTAAATCTTGAATTTAGGGAAAAGTTCCAAAATAACTTTACAATGAATTGGTTTCCAGATATGATAATCTTGGCTACTATCATAAATAGTTATTGTGTTTAATAATGATATATTTGTTAATAAGCAAGCCAAATGAAGTAAACTTTTAAGATGAGTATAACTTCTAAATAGAAGTGGGTTTTAAATTGTGGAATTTTAAAAATCTAAATATAGAAATATTTGAATTATTTCAAAATGTTAAGAAAAATTTGTTTTGAATTAAAAACCAAAGGTGGTTTAAAATTTAAGGATGACTTAGTGTGTAAAGGAAATAATATGTATATATGAGGAATATACATAATATCAAAAATAGTTTGAATAAACTCTAAATGTTGAGTTCTAAAATGAGATGTGATACCCAAGGTGATAAGTTTTGAACTTATAAGATTATTAATGTGAAGTTTAAAATTTGAAATGGGAATTCGAATCAGGTAAGGTTGGCTGGAATAAGCAAATGGAATTTGACTTTGGGAAAGTTAAATAAGTTTAAATAAACAACCTGATTTGGAAATTTCAAGGTGAAATTGGGATTTAACTTGGGAAGTTAAATGGTTAATTTGAATTAGGAGTTTGTGTAGGCTCAAAATGGGTTTGAGATCTAGAAATTGAAATGGATGGATGTTTTAAAATAAATTGGATTGATTTAAATGAATAAGGAATGAAGTGTGGCGACGTATCCATTATTGAGATAAAAGGGAAATTAAACTTTAATTTGAAATTAAGGACATGGAATTACTTTGAGCTGAAAATTTGAATATCAAGAATTGAATTTGTAAATTAAAATTGATTAAGAACTGGTTTCAAAACTGGAAGATAAAATGGGGTAATAAATTGAATTTTTAAGATAAAATTGTTTTGAACTCTCATTTGAACCTTGAAAATAAGTTAAGTAAAGATAATTTAAAATAGAATTTTGAGAATTGGGCTCATAATTAAATTATTTAAAGATTTGGATTATTGATTTAAAAAATAAAGGTTAATTTGATCTAAGATGTTAAATCAACATTTGAAAATTTAACTCGAATTTATATAATTCAAGATGGTTTAAGGTTGAGATTTAGATTTCATTAGTTCGAATGGAATTTAGTTTGAATTAATTAGAATTGAAGATGGATAAGTATAAAATTCAAATGGAAAATTTGAATTGGATAAATTTTAAATAAAATTGAAGATTGAGTAAGTTCAAATTCAAATGGAAATTGGAATTAACTCATATAGAAATTGAAATGATTTGAAATTGAAGTGGATTCAATTTGAAAGTAGTCTAAATTAATTTGAATAATTTGGAAGTGTAATTAAAGTGAACATGTTTAAAATCAAATGGAATTTGATTTGAATTTGGAAAGAAATTGAGGTTAATACAAATTAAAGTAGGGTTAAATCAATTTCAATAGAAATTGAAGTTATTTAATTTGGAATTGAGTCAATTTAAATGGAAGTGGAAATTTAAATTGAATTGATTGAAAATGGAGATTGGGATTGAACAGTTTGGCTCTGGACTATTTTCAAAATAAATTGTTTTAATACAAACCTATTTTCCAAGCTATTTATCTTATATACAACCTTTCTTATTAAAGCCAAACTATCTTATACTTATTTTATAACTACTTTTGGAACTATTTAACTATTTTACAAATTTTTTATAAACTAATTACTATTTTACAACCATTTTGTAATTATTTAAAATTTCCATAACTATTTGACTATTTATAACTATTTACAATTATTTAACTATTTTATTAATACAACTATTTTACAGCTATTTTACAAATTAAAAAAAATACTTTTCAACTACTTATCTATTTTTAACCTTTAGAATTATTTTCTAAATTTAAGCTGGACAGATTTCAAACTGGTTATGATTGAATATCCATTTGGGATAAGGATCAAAGTGATAATCCAAATGAAATTGAGGCAAATGTGAGCAAGTGGATAGAAATTAAAGAAAATGTGAATAAAAAGAGAAATTGATTTAGTTTATAATCAATTAAGATATGTACGTAGGATGTACGTATATTATTCTATTCGCATAGCGATTTGATACAGATTCGAGCACAGAATTTCAAGATAGTAATATCGATCCGAGTTGGGATTTTTCCCTCGATTTTCGATGGCGAACCTGGATATGGATTGTTGATTGGTTCTGGATATTCTCTATCATAGTTATGGCTGTGCAAGGAGAATGACAGTTTCTGATCAAGAAACCAGATCCGAGTCCGTACTAGGAAGTCGGGTGGACGATACTAGTTCGGAAGTGAAATTGTGTGATCGAGTGAGCGATCAAATTGGTATAGCATATGGATGATATGTGCACATCATACGGATTTGAGTGAAATTGATATTGGAAATTTATGGATAAGAAATGTGAAATGGTTTTTGAAATGAAAGGTATATTTTGTGAAACATATGATAAAGTAAAGTGGAAATTGGATATTTCTATGGTAAAAATTTACTTTATGGAAGTGACTAAAATGGTAGGTGACTTTATATAGTAATCAAATTTGAATATTTGATTTGGAATAAACAAAGTAATATATCTTTGTTACATAAGATAAATCTCTCCTTCTTGAATTTATTTTCGAAAGAACAGGATTTTGAAAGTGTTTGAAGTATAAAAGGAATTTTATACAAGTTTGAAATGATCCAAAGTTTTAATTTTTTTTATATATATCTATATATATAAAGGATCTTATGAAGATTTTGTAAAAAGGTTTTGGGAACCTTTGGATTTGGAAAGGCTTTTGATTTTTGGGTAAAATCAATAATGGAATTTGAAAAGCCTAGTTTGAGAATTATCGATTTTGGGATAATCGATTTTGAGAAAAGGAGATTTATATGAGATTCATACTAGGTGTATGATTTGGAAGATACGATATGTGTATAATATAAAGTGTTTTGATAAAGGCTCTGGGGAAAAAGACGCTCCCTTGAAATGAACTTCTCAGGAGTGCCACAGGGTGGTACCGCCTTGAACCCTGGGGGGTTCTAAAGTTGATCCTGTGAGGAGTCCGGACAAAACTAGTTCCCGAGGACTATGTATAGCGGAAGTCGAGGGCGCTGATGCCTACAGAGGCATTTGGTTTATGCTATGACGACAGTGTAACTCGATGTCACTGCGATCTACTGCAAACCATAGCGAAAGTCATGTGTGCTGCTGAGAGCCAACGGTCTGCGTTTGATTTTATATTGGTAGACTGCGACCTATGGTAACATTGCAAAAGTCGTGTATGCTGCTGAGAGCCAACAGTCTGCGTTTGATTTTATATCGGTAGACTGCGACCTATGGTAACATAGCGAAAGTCGTGTGTGCCGCTGAGAGCCAACGATCTACGTTTGATTTTACATCAGTAGACCGTGACCTATGTGGGAGTGGAGAAGTTTCATTTTTGACAGCAAAAATCGAGGGCGCTGTGCCTACAGTTGCATGGGCTTTTGCTGCGATGGCAACGTAATCCTGGAATGTAACTGCGACCTGTTGTGGGTTCCATGGCGTAATCGAGGGGCGAGGAGTGCCTACAGTTACATGGACTTTGCTGCAATGGCAGCGTAACCCAAGATGTAACTGCGACCATGGATGGGGGTGGTGATTTCCAAAGCATTCTCACCAAGATATTTCCTCTATTTTCAAAATAAACGACTTCTATATTTTCAATAAAATTATTTTTCAAATATTTTCACTGGGTGCTGAAAACGGGTTTACTAAGTACTTATAGATTTTCAGCCCTACGCCTGATCAACGTATGACCGAATTTCTATGAGAACAAGGATGGACTTGTTGGAACATCGAGTTATAAAAGTACTTTTATAGAAACTACTTTGGAATAATATTATATAGATATTAAAAAGTGTTTTAAAAATGATCAAGGAATATATAACCGATTTTAAGCATTTTCGTAAATTCGTTTCGTTCCTTTTCGAGGATGAAAAGTTCTATAGAGGGGAGGAAAGTGACGACCTGGGCTTTCTAACATCTGTAATTTGGTAAAGAATTTATTTTAGTTATTGGGATATTGGTTTTATTTTTCGAATAAATAAATTTTCTCATATTTAAAATATCTGAATATATATAGATTTAAAAACAATAATAAATATAAAATTGCCGAATATGAGGATATCGTAGTCATATGTATATATATCTAAACTCGACCATTTAAAATTAAGATGGATATCCAAAATATAAATACACAAGCTTATGACATTTAAATATACGAACAGGTAGTTAAGTTATAAATATATTTTCCATAGGTGGACATGTAACTCTGTGTATATTTGTTTGCATAAAGGAAATAGGACAAAAACTTTGCTCATATATATATACAGTATATAAATGTAGATTCAAAAGATGAATGTATGTATGTAAACAAAAGATGGGACATAGCAATTAATGCAAGCACACAAAAACATTTTATCAAGGTCAAAATTCAGAACCAAAATCAAAAAATTATATCAGGTCATGGAAATTGCTGACCAAAGATTTTTTTTCTTAAAAGTAGAAGCTTGCTGTGTACGACATAGAGCAGCCTATACTTTCTTATATTCCTCTACCCTGTCTTCTTTTTCTTCATTCATTCGAAAGCAAGCTAAGTGAAAACAAAGAATATATACTTCCATTACAAACCGAAGAATTAAGCAAAAGAACTCAATAGAGGAGATCAACATATGCTTTTCTCAAAAACAAGGTCTCTGTTTAAAAGAGAGGTGAGTAACCACTACTTAGAGAGTATCAAACTGTTCTCTGTTTTATTGATATAGATAGGTATGAGTTTTCACATGATGAATGTTTGAAGTATGCTATAAATTTTGTCATAAATGATGTTAAAAATATTTATGTATGGATTCTGGTCTGAAAGGGGCTAAACATGCCTCCGTTGAAGCATCACAGGTTTGAAAACCTGATCCAAAAATTTAAATCTTCCACTTAAGTAATCTTCAGGCTTTGATCTCTGAAATAAAAATGTGTGTAGGTAAGTAAACATCATTTTTAATAATCATTTCAAGTAAAATTATTTTGTAAAGAATTTCAAAAATAAAATACTTCAGAGAAGGACATTAATGTCAGGATTTGACTTTCAAATCATCAGATTTTGATTGTATAATTGAATTTGACTTTGAAATCTAGGATTTTTAAAAGCAAAACCAAGATTTTTAGACTTGTAAATGGCAAGATATTGCATGTTGAACAGATTTGGGTCAATTGTTAATTTTCGGCGATCAATGAGAAGATGGTTGTCGTGATTGGGTTGGAGGAGGCTTGCGAAGCGAGGATCATCGAAAAAATAGTCAAGGATTTTCTAAGATGCTGTGGTGGTGCGGCAAGGTCGATCTAGGGAATAAAGGGTGGTTTGTGTCGTATTGGTATTCGAAGTCATTGTGACATCGACATTGCGTCGAGTTGAGTCAGAGCGATGGGAAAAGAACGGGATGGGTGAGACGAAGGTCTGGACGGGGTTGCGTGATCTCCGGTGACCGGAGGTGAGGCGGAGCGAAGAGGGTATGGGTGATCATTTGGTTCGAGTTTGGTTATATAGCTCGATTTCAAATTAATGGAAAGTTCTTATTTCTGGGTTAGGGTAATCGACGACGAACCTATCGTCGACTTGTCGACGGTCGAAGAGCGGGCTGGAGGAAGCTGGAACTGGCATACACGTACATGTGTAGAGGTTCGTACACCTTAGTTTTGTGGGGTTGGAAAGAATATTTCTCGAGGAAGATGTGGGTTATCTCGAGTTCGAACTCGAGATTTTATGTTGAAGAAATGATGGGAGGAAAGCTCGGTTTTGGCGTGAGGAGATGAAGATCTGGCACGGGTTACTTGTTATGATATTAAGTTCTGAATGATAATAAGTCAAGTATTAAAGATTATCAAAGGGAAATTTATAAAAAAAGAAAAGAAACTTTATTTCGATAGTTTAAATAAACTTATAAATAATTAAAGTTTAGTTAATTAATATAAAGAATGTTTGATGGTAAATTAACTTTAAAAGTTTAAAGTTAATTTATTTGTCAAAGGAAATTAATTACTTGAAGTAAATTGCTTAATAAAAGTAATTAAGGTAATTTGTTAATAATTTAAGATTGGTTAACCAAGTGTTTAAAGGTTAATTAATTTAGAGAATAATTAATTAATATGATTAATTAATAAAGGTAACTAATTTAGAGAACAATAAATAATTGAAGGACAAATAAATAAATGAAGGAGATTAAGGAATGATTAAGGATGAATTAATTAATTATTGTAATTAATTAAGGATGATTGATCATTAAGCGAAATAATTAAGTTGTAATTAGTGACTAATTAATTACATAATGGAAGTAATTAAGGGTAAATTGCTTAGTGAAATCAATTACGGATGGACTGTTTAAGGAAACAAATCAAGGATTAGTTAAATAAAGAGTACGGTTAATTAAGGGATAATTGATCAAGGAAGTGTTTATCAGATAATTAATTTGAGTAATAAATTAAGAATCAATGTAATTAATATGGATGGACAAAGGATAATTAATTAAAAAGGATTAATTAAGTTGGATAATTAAAAGATGATTAATTAATTGGTTTGTAATTAATGAATAAGCAGGATTTAAGAGTAATTAAAGTAATTGATTTAATTCAATTATGGTTAATTAGAGATAGTATGGTTGGTTAATCTTGCTTATGAATGATTGAATGATATTGTTTGCCTTAGATTAGTTGGTATCTCTGGTATGTGATGTGTGATGCTATGAGGTATAATATATTGGGTTAAAACAATGACATCCTGTATTTAAAGTTTGAATTGTATTTCATTGAATAACTTGGATTAAGATGACATGGAATTCGAAGAGACCAGAGTCGGGTATTAATGAATACCCGAAACCACTTCGATTAGAAACTTGCAATAATCCTTTATATGTGATATCAATAGGCTGGAATGGAATAGTGTGGACCTTTGAAACTAAGTAATGATACTTAGGAATTGATGTATAAAATTGGTATTGACTATATCTGATAATGAACTCGTAGTGAAGTATTAGTTACCCGGGTTCTCTTTTATGGTTTGAACTTAGTATTTTCAAATTATGTGGGTTTACTCACGTTGGTTTCTGCCTGACCCGGGAGTTGCTTTGATGTTATGCTCGGGTCAGACCGAGTATTACTAATTTTCAGGCAAAGACGTTCTGGAGCTCAGGAGGCGAGCTCGATGGCAGGAACGTATGGAGTGTTTCCGCTGTATTATATTATTGTATATCTGAGATATGATGATTGTATATATCCAGTGTTTGTATATATGTGTAACTCTGATGTATGAAAGTGAAATTTGACAAGTATAGTTTTCCTTTTAATAACAGTTATTATTTGTTATTACATTTTATCCACTGTGAATGTGAGATGTTGGTGTTTCTATTCTTCTTATTCTTTTATCTCTTTCTTCTTTTTCCTAACTATTGGAATTCTCGGGATCGAAAATTCCGGGTCGTTACAACTTGCCTAATTTTTGGTATTTTAAATACCATAAGTATTATTTTTGGAATTTTAAAGATATTAAAGGAGATTTTGAATGTAAAAATATTTATATCGAAATTTGGAATATTTTTAAGAAATTGATTTGGATAAAAACAATAATTGATTTTGGTTTGTATTCAACTATTCATAAAAATATTTTAAATAGCGATTTTAAAATAAACTATATGAAGGATTTTGAAATGATGGATTTTTAAATGATATTTTCAGAAATACGGAAAGAAGTTGAAATATTAAAAATAGATTGACAGAAATAAATAGAATTTATAAGGAATTGAATTTATAAAATGGAATTTTATAAATGAGATTATTTTTATAAAAAGATAAACTCAAGGAGTTATAAGATTTATAAACGAGGTTTATAAATAAAGGAAATTGATATCAGATGATAAATTGAGAATATAAATATACAGGGAGAATTTATATTAAAATATGGAAATAGGGTGAGAGAAAAATAGTGGATACTATTTTTTGAAGTGGAAATGGTTAAGGAGATGGAAATAGAAGCAAGGTGATGGAAATTGAGAGAAATTCATAAATTGAATTGGTTATTGAGATTTTAGAAATATGTTTTTAAAATTTTAGGAAGTTAAGTTTGTTTTGAAAAGGAAATTTTTTATTTATTGAAGCATGAGATTTTAAAACTAGTTAGGATTGAAATAATTCGGTAAGTGGATTTTTTTTTCAAATATTTAACATTTATTTTAATAATCCTAAATTTTAAAACTAGCTTGGAAAAGTGATGTTATATAAAGTATTTCAATATTTTAGATAATTACTTGAACATGTCTTAAAAATAAATATCATTATTCTTTTAAATACCTATTATATATATAGAGAGTTTTGTAATGTTCTTAATTTATTGATAAATCTTCTCGAGAGTTGGAAAAGGGTTATTCGGTAGATGGAATTATAAGAGAATTCTCAAAATGGAATTATGGAAAAAGTAAGAAAATTTTCGAAGTAGTTAAATAAAAGTGAACTTCGGAAAATGAAATAGAATTCGTAAATGAAGTAGAAAGGGAATTTGGAATTATAAGCAAGTATATTTGACTTTGGAAATTTTAAATGGAATTTATTAAGGAATTCTAGGAGTTATAGAACTCGTTATATACTAGTCAAGGAGTTTACGAATAAATTGTAAAGGATTTTGAGAAGAAAAAAGAAATAATGGAATTTTCTAAGTATTGAAAAATCCCAATATAGGTATAAGAATTTTAGTTATCTCAATTTTTGAATATTGGAAGGAATTTGAATATATATATTTTAGAAAGATATTTTGGAAATAAATTTTGTAAAATTTATAACAAGGCCCGATGACTGCTTATGGATGTGTATTGATATTTAAATCACCGACTATCAATTTCGGCCAATTTCGTTAATCATTTCGAAGAGACTAGGATTGGATTTAATTATCCAGAACCGTTTCTATCGAATTTGAACGTTACGAATGGATACTGTGAAGACAGAGAAGATGATGATTTGGTTTTTCCAGACCCATGACAATTTATATGGACGAATGCTATTAGAACATTGTCATTGGAGGACGATGAGCATTCTAAGTGAATTTGTTCTTAAAAAGTAATTGCAGCCTCAAGCCTCATCAACCGGGAATGACTGAAAATCAGGGGAGATGCAGCAAGGCTAAATGGATCGCTCTCAATTAGGGTATGTTTATCACCTTTCAGATACCCTCAGATATTGTTACTACGGTGCATGGAAGGAACTCGAAAAGGGTAGGAGCACCCCGGATTATAGCATATTCGGTTTATCCAGGTTAGGGGTAGTCTAATCTTGTGTTGCAGGGGATCCCGGCGTGGTCCTCGGTACAATTTTCTAGATGTGTACTGTGATAGGTGGTACCCCTACGCCAGTCATTCCTATGAAATCCATTCTCTAATACATGCTTTAAAGGTTTTTGTTGTAGAGCCTTGTATGTTGGAATTTAATTAATGTAACAATTTCAACTATTTAAATAAGTATTTGTACCTAGACACTATTATAATATCAGATGATTTTGATACAAAAAGTTTTGGTTATCCTGAGATTAAAACTCGTCATGTTTAAATGTGGCGTGGTCTTACGAGATACCTTTGTTTTTCAAAGGATTTGATAATTTAATAATTCAAATTGAGCATGTTTTCTCAAGATGGTTTTCCAAAATGACTTGGGTGTTATTTTATTATAATGCTCGGGTTAGACTGAGTATTACAGATTCAAGTTAGAATGCTATGGAGCTCAAAAGACGAGCTAAAGGAGTTCAGACGTATATTACGTACTTGGTTTATGTTTTCGCTGTATGAGGACAAGTTATTATAACTGTCCAGATTAATGCAATGATTGTTGTACTCTGATGATTGTAAGAAATAAATAGTTACAGATCTTTTTGTATATAAATATGTTATTATATATTATATTTGTTCCACTGCGATTGTGAGATTCTGCGTTGTTGCTTCTATTTTTCTTCGACCTTCTTATTCTTCAACCCTAATGAACTGGTGTTTTCGGCATTTGATTGCTCGACATTCTATACAGTGGACGTAAAATGTCGATTTCGTGGATCAAAAACACACTTAATTTGAAATACTTAAGTTATCAAAATCCTTTGAAAAACCAAGGCACCCCGAAAGACTCCATCACACATAAACATAACGGTTTTTTTCCTTACGATAACCAAAATACTTGTATAGAAATTCAGTGATATTATAATTGTGTCTATGTACAAATACTTATTTAAAATAGCTAAATTTGGTACATTAATTGAATTCCAGCATATCAAACTCTATAATCGAAACCGTAAAGTTAGTGGCGGTTATCGAGTCGAAGTGGTTTTGGATAATGCTGATATCCGGTATGGTCTCTTCGAGCGGTCAACTAATTTGGTCAGAATTTGATAGTCGATTATTTAACTATCAATTTACACACATAAGCAATCGCTAGGTCCTTTCTATAATTCTTTCAAAACATTAATTCCGAAATTCCTTTATAAAGATATACATATATATTCAAGATTCTTCAATATTCAATATTTGAAACACTTTCGAATTCTTATATCCATAACAGGATATTTCCAACACTTATAGAAATATTTTCAATCTCCAATTAGTAATCTATTTCTTAGAAAACATTTCAATATAAACCATTTCGTAGTTTGGCTATATTCAAAACATTTAATTTTACCCAATTCAATCTCTTTTTAAATATACACAACTTATAATATGCTACTTCTGCACAGTTTGGAGTTACGGTGTGGTCGAGGTGGTTTCCGGATAACTAAATCCGATCCCATACAATGACTGGGCTATTTGGGTACCGCCCATCATAGTACACCTCTAGAAAAATATACCGACGATCTCGCCGGGATCCCCTGCTACACAAGACTAGCCTAATCCTATCCTGGATAGACCGAATATCTTATCTCCCCGAGTGTTCCCACCTTTGAAAAAAATAAGCGCTCTCTTTTTCATGCACAACCATATCCATAATTTATATGTATTTCCGAGGATATCTAGAAAAGTGATAACATACTCTGATACCACGATGTCACGACCCACTTTTCCTTATAGTTTGAACTGACACTTTATCACACTTGTCCAATCCAAATTGAACAGCAAGGCAGATAGTAAGAAAAGAAAATAGAAAGAAGGTAGAAAGAAAACCTCACAACATAGAATCTCATAGCGGAAGCGAATAATCCATAATATAGAACAAATCTTTACATAAACAATACTGTAATATCTACATAACTAATAACAATTAGAGTAGACCAACCTATACAGCACATACAGTTATAACACCCTATCCTCATAATTGTTGATAAAAACAACTAAAATGCAACGTAAATATAAATCATCTACATAAATACGTCTCTAGCCTCTATCTCCTCTCCTAAAACTCCAATCCTTCCAGCTAAACCTGGAAACATGCTCGGTTTGATCATGTAATGATCGGGCGATTTTCGACCTTGAAAATCGACACTAATACATCCATGTATGGAGTGCCGAGCAATCGAGTGCCCCAGGTTGTTAGGGTTTAAGAAGAAAAGAGATAAATGAAGAAACATAAACAACAACAAAGAATCTCACAATCGCAGTGGAATATAATATAATATACAATAACAGCTTTTTATACAAAAGGACTGTGACAGTTAATATACATACAAATTATTAGAGTACAATTTCAACATATAAATCTGGGAAGTTATAATAAGTTATCCTTAAAAAAAGGCTAAATATACAGCCTATAATACATAGCGGAATATAATCAAATACATGCAATATGCCTCTGCCATCCATCTCATCTCCTGAGCTCTAAAGCAACCTAACCTGAATCTATAATACTCGGTTTGACCCGAGCATTACAATAAAGTAACACTGGAGTCAGGCTGGAGACTAGTGTGAGTAAAACGCACCAAACTAGAATTACTAAAATTATCCAGATCCTTCAAAAAATAAGGTAACTTATAAGACCACATCACATGTAAACACGATGGATTTTAACTTACGATAACCAAAAACACTTTTTCAGAAAATCCGGTAATATTAACAAAATGTCTAAGCATACTTAGTTTAAGCAGCCGAGTTTGTTAAATTCCAGTATATTAGACTCTATAATCAAACCGTAAAGGTTCTTAATGATTATTAAATCGAAGTGGTCCCGGATAACACTGATATCTGATCCCGATCTCTTCGAATCTAATCGATAAATTTTAAATGTCCAAGTCGTTATTAAAAAGACAATTTATATTCAGGGTGACAATATTCACATATGGGAATTTATTACATATGTTTATTTCCAATAAAACGCATCAACATTTTGTTCTAATTATTTTAACTTGTCTAGCCACTTGAAATAATTTAACACTAATATGTTCACTGTATGGCCACTTGAATTAAAACCTATCCTAGAATTCAACACTCAGTATTTATTTCAAATCACCTTGAAATCATTTACACACACACACACACACACCCCTACCCCATTTATAAACAAATCACACTTTTAAATTTTAAACCAACCTTGGTCCTACCCAAAACAAATTCAACACTAACAATGTTCTTATACATTTAAGCCATCAATTTCAGCTTGAAATCATAAATGACGTGTAACAGCCGCGTGATTTTCGACCCTTAAAAATCGACACTAATATGTTCACTGTATAGAGTGCCAGAAATACATGATTGCTAGGGTTTAAGAAGAAAAGAGATAGAAGAAGAAAAACAGAAACAACAACAACACAGAAGCTCACAATCGCAGCGGAACAAATATAATATACAATAACAGCTTTTTATATAAAGAAAAACTATAATTGTTAATATACATACAATTTATCAAAGTACAATCAACAACATATAAATCTGGACAGTTATAATAACTTATCCTCAAAATGTTGAATATACAGCCTATAATACGCAGCGGTATATAATCAAAATACGCGTAATACATCTCTGCCATCCAGCTCGTCTCCTGAGCTCCAAGGCAACCTAACCCGAATCTGTAATACTCGGTCTGACCCGCACATTACAATAAAGTAACATCCAAGTCATGCTGGAAACCAGCGTGAGTAAGACACTTAATTTGAAATATTTAAGTTATCAAAATCCTTTGAAAAAACCAAGGCAACTCGAAAGATCCCATCACACATAAACACGATGGTTTTTTTCCTTACGATAACCAAAACATTTTTAGAGAAAATCCAGTGATATTATAATAGTGTCAAAATTTAGTATTTATTAAAATAGCCGAAATTGTTACATTAATTGAATTCCAACATATCAGACTTTATAATCAAAACCTTAAAGGTTAGTGGTGTTTATCGAGTTGAAGTGGTTTCGGATAATGCTGATATCCGATCTCGCTCTCTTCGGACGTAAGTGAATTTGACCATATTAGATAGTCAGCATTTAACTATCGATTTACACACATAAGCAATCACTAGGCCCTTTCTATAATTCCTTCTAGGCATTTAATTCAAAAATACCTTTACATATATATTCAGATCTCTTGAATATCCAATAATTGAAATCATTTCAAATTCCTTATATCCATAACGGAATATTTCCAATCCTTAGAAATATTCCCAATCTCTAATTTGTAATCCATTACTTAGAAAAAATTTCCATACTAACATTTTGTAGTTAGGCTATTTCCAAAACCATTAAATTTTATCTAATTAAATTTCCTTTTAAATATATTCAACTCACAATATACTACTAATATAAATATATATATAATATTTTTAGAAACTCCAATTTTAGTCAAAGTATAGATTATTAACTCAATCAGTGGTTTATAATTAATATTGAATCAATTTAAAATTCAGGACTGATATGGTTTAATTTAACCGAGTCATGTTACATTTTAAAATCCAGATTACTTATTAATCGAAGAGATTAATAAAATAATTTATTTTAAGTTAATTAAAATAAAATAGTTCATTTAAAAATTAAGTGATTAATTAACAGATAATTAATTGGATAAGAGATTACTTATTTATTCACTTCGATTATTATAAATCAATAAATTTCAATTTGCAGAAAACTTGACCATATCTGTTTAGATGAAAGTATTTGATGATAGGGTCTAGACGTAAAAAATCATGCTTCGATTGGGCATAAAATGAAAGATAATAATGTTTTTAAGATCTATAGGTCATTTAATATAAAAAATTAATTGAAATTGCTAATTACTTTTGAGTAAAATGTTGGGCCTGGGCCGAGTCATGTTGGAAATGGTTGGTAAGGGACGTAATTTAATAAATTTGTCAAAAAAAAAATCTTTCCATCTTTTATAAACCTAATTCCTTTTTATTTTAAATCCAATTAACATGATAATTTTTGCTTTGAAATCCTATTGCCAAATATTTTATAATGTTGTAAATTTTTTGTACTATGAAGTTTAATTATTTTAAAATAATTAAAGTAAATTAGTTAATTAAATTCTTAATTAATTAAATCTTATGTTAATTAATAAAATTAGTTATTAATTTAGTTGTTTAATCCTAATTAACTAACAATAAATTATTTTGTAATTTCTAAACCTATAAGTAATTTGGATTGATAATAAGTGGACTCAGTTTAATTTAGGTTGATTAAATTCTTATTTAGAATTGTTTAATATGAGTTGGTAGTCGTTAAATTAGTTAACGATCTATGCTTTACTTTATTTTTATTGGATATTTATTTCAATTGTTCTTGTCTGTGCTATTAAGTAGCCAAATGAAACTAAAAAGGTTAGAATAAAATGTTGATACGTTTTATTGGAAGTAAACATATGTAATAAAGTCCTATATGTGATATTGGCACCCTAAATATCAATTTTTTGCATTAAATAACCTGCCTTTAAAAGTTTATCGATTTGTTTTTGAAGAGACCGGGATCAAATATCAGTGTTATCTAGAACCACTTCGGTTTAAAAGTTGCTATTAACCTCTACGATTTTGATTATAGAGCCCTAAATGTTGGAACCGGATTAATTTAACAAATTTGACCATTTTCAATAAGTATGGTACTTGGACACTGGTATAATGTCTCCGAATTTTCTATAAAAGTGTTTTGGCTATCGTAAGATAAAAACCCGTCTTGTATATGTGATGCGATCTGACGAGTTACCTTGGTTTTTTTCCGAAGTGTTTTGACAATTTAGTAGTTCAATTTAAGTGTGTTTTTCTCAGGCTGCTTTCCAGCCTGACTCGGGTGTTACTTTATTGTAATACTCGGGTCAGACTGAGTATTACAGATTCAGGTTAGGATGCTTTAGAGCACAGGAGACGAGCTGGATGGCAGAGAAGTATTACACATATTTGATTATATTCCGTTGTGTAGTGTAGGCTGTATATTCAGCATATTGAGGACAAGTTATTATAACTGTCTAGATTTAGATGCCGATGATTGTACTCTGATAACTTGTATGTATATTAACAGTTATAGTTTCTTTTGTGTAAAAAGCTGTTATTGTATATTATTTTTGTTTTGCCGCATTTGTGAGATTCTGTGTTTTTATTTCTGTTTCTTCATCTATCTCTTTCTTCTTAACCCTAACAACCTAGTATTTTCGACACTCGGTTGCTTGGTACTCTATAGGGTGAACGTATTAGTGTCAATTATTGGGTGTCGAAAATCTCCAGGTCGTCACACGTGTTAAAAAATATATATACATTAAGAGATGCACGTCATATAAACGTCATAAGAGGTGCAAAATAAGTTAAGTATGAATGATTTCAAAAAGATTTTTGAAATAAAATGGACTTTGAATTCTAAAAATTTGTGATGGATGCTATTGATTGATGTTTTAGATGATTTGGATGTTTATTTATTTTGATATATCCTACTATCATCCTGTATATTATTTACGTTATATAAAACTGTAAATCGAATTATTTCGAATAAATTAAGAAATAAGTTGAAATGATATACACCTATGACACTTATTTTGGATTGATATATCCATCCCTGAAATTAAATTGAAATAATAGATTCACTTGGCCATAGGATAGAAAATTATGTATGGACACTGTATTGGTTAAAAAAACTTTGATTTGAAGTTATTTAAATGATTTTGATTCAAAGAAATAAAATCGAATTAATGGAAATTGAATCATTTTTAAGCTCGAGTTTGAAATGTTAAAAAAATGAACTTGTTAACAGGAATTGTTTAAAGAATCGGGTTTGAAATTTTGAAGTTACAATTGAGAAATCACTTGAATTCCAAAAAATTGATTTGTTTTACAAAAAGATTTGAACTCTTACTCGAACCTTGAAGTAAGTCTAGGTAGAAGTAATTTAAATAGATATTTCGAAATTTGGGCTCGAAATTGGATTATTTATAAAGATTTGGATTGTTAAATTGATTACTAAAGGTTAATTTGATTTAAGTGATTTAAGTCGATATTTTGAAATCGAACTCAAATTTATATAAATCAAAATTGCGACGACCCGCCTTTCATTCCATATAAAGACGTATCAACATTAAGAAAGAAAAATGTAGAAAAAGAATAGATAGAAAGAAAGAACTAAACAATATCAGAATCTCACAGCGGAAACGGAACAAAATACAATGTATCACATAAATAACAGATAGTCATATACATCAGAGTTACACAGTTACAACAACATCATCACATTAGACGGTCGTGAAGACCCGTTTATCCATTACATTCCAAAATACAACAGACAAAAGACTTCAACACAGCGGAAATAGATATATATAGCTACGCCAAGATTCCTGCTTTTAGCTTTCCAAAATTCGCCAAGCAAAACCTGATCACTTGGCTACTCATAAAAATTTGAGTACCCAAGAGTTTAAGAAAACAGAATAAACTCCGGATCAGACTTTGGTCTGGTGTGAGTGAACGATTAAGTTGTTTAACTTGAAAGCCTTTGAAATAAAAGGTATCTCATAAGAGTCTCCGCAAATAAACATGGACAAGTTTTTCCCTTACGATAACCAATACATTTGATAGGAAATCCAGTTATATTATAATAGGTCTAGGTTTTCCAATAAAAGATACAAAAGTAGCTGGAATGCTTACATCTCACGTTCTAACATAGTTGGGCACAATCAAAACCGTACATGCACTTATTGGAGGTTGGATTCCATACAATGGCAGGGCTACTGGGGTAACGTCCGTCATTATACGTGGTCTAGATCACCGTATGGAGGATCCACCCTAATCCCCTACATCACAAGATCAGAGCTACCCCTTACGGGATATTCCGAATAGGACAACCCCGCGGTTGTGGCCAAACAACCGCCCACACAGCCAAAATAAAAGATCCTCTAAACAGGGGAAAATCTTATCCTACTTGGGTGCTACCCACTTAGCCTTGCGTGCACCTCCCTTGTTTTAGCCATTCCCTGTTGATGAGGCTTGAGGCTACATTACCTTTTTAGAACACATCTTGGAATGCTCATCATTCTCCATTGACAATGGTCTGATAGCATTCATCCATAGTTCGTTACGGGTTCAAACGAAATCGAAGGCACTATCTCGTTACACTTATTTTGGAAACACCCTCAGAGTTAATGACAATAGCCCTTGCACTCTGATTCTTCATCTCGGTCCTCACTTGAGATTTCACGACCTATCGTTTAACTTGGATCGATGTGGTTTTCGGAAAATCAAACTTGATATCCGATCTCAGTCTCATCGAAATCCAAATACCGTCTTAAAGGTCAAGTTGTTTAGGGTTTAAACAATTTAATTCAATCCAGAATATTGAATTCACACAGCATTCATCACAGATAAATAACATACATTTATCACATTTATATCCAAAGTATATCCCATCATAGAATATCATAGATTATTATACTATAAATATCAATCAATCCAGACATCCTACACAATTAATCATCCATGAGCAGGACTTATTAATCCATACTGTAATTAATTTAAGTAACTCAAATTAAATTAATTACTTAAGAATTAATCACCTAACCCTGCTTTAATTAATCATTAATTAATTACAAACCATTTGAATTAATTAATCATTCTTTAGTTACCTTTATAAAGCAATTAATTAATCTTTAATTACTAATTAATTATCCTTTAAATTATTAATTAATAAACCTTAATTATTAATTAATAAACCCTAATTATTAATTAATTAATCCTTAATTATCAGTTAATCAATCCTTAATTACCAATTAATTAATCTCTAACTACTTAATTAATTAATTATTAATTACAAATTAATTAATTCTAATTACTTAATTAATTAATCTCTAATTACAAATTAAAGAACCTCTAATTAATTAACTATAACCCTTAATTATTAATTAATTAATCCTAAATCATTAATTAATTAATCTTTAATCATTAATTAGTTAAATCAATTAATTACTCTTTAATTACTACATTAATTTAATTAATCTTTAATCTTCAAAACTTTAATTAATTTTTTAGATAAACTATTTATCTATTTAATTACTTAATTATCATTACATATAAATTTAAAACATTTTATCCATTTAGTTAACACTTAATCACATTTCTCAATTAAGTTTAAAATAACTTAAAAACATAACAAATTCAAGTTAACAAATTATATAACTTTCTAAAAACATTTATTACATAAAGAATAGTTTTAAGAAATAGTTCAAAACTAAATTCATATTAAATTTCAAAAACTTGTTATATTTAAATTTAAAGCTGTTAAATTTTTACTTCGGGTTTGACCCGATTCTCACCCGAGTCCAACCCCGAGTACTTCTCTTTTTTTTAAAAAAACTTGTTAAAACATAAATCTGGTAACAAAACACACACGCGAAAGTCTCGAAGCCCAACTCGAGCCACAACGTTTCTTCCCAGAGTACTCCTTCGAGTCATACCACTACCCAAACTATAACAACCCAGCATTTTGTGATTATATTAATTGTTTATTTTAATTATTTAAATTGAAACTCTTGATTTAAAAAATTTACTATATTTATTAAAAATGATTATTACTATTTTAAGAATATATTTTGATTTTTGTGTGAATTATAATTTCAAACCTGAATAAATAGGATATTTTTAGAAAATGTGGATTTTGGTCAAATTTTGACTTTTAAATTTTAAATTTAAATATTTGAAATTTGAATTTTTATCTTTTATTATGAAAATAAATTTAATTTCAAGAATACTGCTTTTCGTTTCGTTGAAATCCGATTTATATTGTGAAAGTTGTGCCTTTTACAGTATTGGGTGTAAATTGATTTATTTAACAAAATTATCTATTTTAATTTATATAAATAATATTTTTATTTGTCAAATCATGTTCTAATGTGTGTTATATGACAAATTAGATTTATATTTTATTTTAAGACATTTTTAAAGCGATGTTATAATTTTTTCAAAGCTTAGTGTATTTATTTTATTTCTAAAGGCTAGTTTCTATTTTTCTGCTATTTTCTTCATTTAAACTATATTTAATTAAAATTTATTCATTTATTTTTTTGAATGCATTTTTATTTTATGTTCTTATCTTTATTTATAAATATTTTTCATGTACTTAATTTTTTTTTCAAAGTTTATTCCAATTATTTTCAAATTTTCTAGACTAGTTTTCATTTTCTATGCTATTTTCTTAATTTAATCATATATAATTAATATTTATTTATTTATTTATTTATATTTTGTTCATTTTTTATATTTTCGTATTTTAACTGAATTATTATATACATTTCAGTTAGTTAAAATTATAAAAAGAAATAAGAGAAATGTGAAAGGTTTTGTGACTTTTTATTTCTTAAGGCTCTTTGTATTCTCACCTTTTTAATTCCAACCAACATCTTTTCAACTTTTATTGCAATAACCACCCTCTTCAGCCAACCCATCCCATTTCACTTTCATATAATACATTCTCCTTCTCATATATGAAAAAAAATTCGGCCATTCCTTTGAAGAAAAATTTGGTAAAACTTTATTTCTTTTCCATTGTTTTTGTGCTTGAATTCATATTGTTTTGCACTTGATCTCTTCTTCTTTTAGGTTCGGCCCTTTCTCCTCCTTTAGCCTTGCCGCCTCCACCGCCACTGGAATCCATCACCATCACCTCCTCCTCACTTCCCATCCCTTGCCGAGCCACCCTTGGTGCTTGATCCATCACCAAATGCACAAAACTCTAACAATACCACCTAGTCGAGAACATAAATGCATCCACCACCTTTGTCACCACTTAGCCGCCACCTATTACACCACCACCACCACCACCTCCAGCTGATCTGCAACCCTCTACCACGTCATCCTCTTGACCCCACCAGAGAAGGTCGTGCCCATATGGCCTTGGCCGTGACCTATTTAGGCCTTGAAACCATGTGATGTTGCATGTTAGTGTTGTTTCACATGCACCATACTTTTGCACCATGTTTCCCATATAGGCCGACCCCTTATGAACCCAAAACTAGATCAAAGACCATTCATTAGCCTTGTATTCTAACATATGGCCGAGCCTAAGGAAGGTTAAAAGCAAGTGCAAACATTTTGGCTATGTTTTACACAGTTAATTCTAGCGTTGTTTAATCGTATTTTGAGTTGAAAGCTTATATTCGTTACATTGTTTTGTTTGAATTTTATTCAAGGAAATTAACCTTTGGCTCTCCCACTCAAATCTTTGTCTTGCTATCGTGCTTGTGTGGATCTCAGTTGTGCATTAGTTGTTGTATTCTCCAGCTATATCTGTGAGTTATTCTCACCAGACAATTTATACCTATATAATTAGTAAATCGACCACTTTTGAATATGTAAAATGCATCACCATATTATATCTGCTATGCTATGATTATATGATATTCACCCATGCTTAAATACCTGGTATATCATCTGTTACTGTTATATTATGCTATTCTATTAGTTATATCAGTTTATCACACTGCAAGTTCCCTTTAGATTAGAATCATTATGAGTTGAAATGATACATACTCGAATAGAATTTAGAATGGGGAAAATCGTTATGAGCTGAAATGATAGGTCTGAACGATTTTCAAATTATTTCATTTACTTGGGACTGCGGGTTTGAAATGATAAAACCCAGATTTCCTTTGTAAATTACGGATTGAAATGATATATTATCCGTATCACTTTACCTAAGCTAGAAAATGAAATACAGAACCGTAGTTAAAATATGTTTTTCTAAATTTTTTAAAATATTTTAGAAATGTAAATATTATAATATTTTGATTTAAATTTAATTAAAAATGATTTTTGTAAAGTATTATTGATTTTCTGAAAATTTATAAGTGAAATAAATTAATGGTAAAGTTAGAAAGTTTGAAATATAAGTTATTTTGGAAATTATAATTTGGTGATAAATGGAATTTAAATTAAATCTAGAAATATGATAAATTTATGATAATTTGGATTTAAATGAAATTTAAATCGATTTTATAATATATTAATGATTTTTGAATAAAGTTAAAATGTGAAATGAAAGAATATTTAAGTTGAAATTTGGAAATATGACTTAAATTGGAATTTACGAATTTTGTTTAAAAGTGAATTTTTGAAGTAAGTAAAAAAAAAATTGAAAATAAGTCATATTTGAAAATTTAAACTTAAGTGTTAAGTTAAAATTTAATTTAATGAATTTAAAATTGAATGTTGGAATTTAATAAGTGAATTATTATTAAATATTGATTTTTGAATGGAAATTTAACTTTATAAAATCATGAATTTAAGGAAAATTAAATGATGGTTATAAAAGTGAAAATATATGATTTTATAAGTTTGAAATTGTTTAAATAAAAATTTAATGGTTTTTGAATGTATAGTGAATATTTGGAATTTAATTAACAGCATTTTTAAATGCTATTATTTTCTAAAGTAAAGGATATTACAACATTTGTAAATGCTGTAGTTAAAGTAAATGAACTAAAGGGCTAATTTGAATTAAAGGCTATTATAGCACTTTGTAGGTGTTATAATTGTTGAATTTAACTAAGGTTTTATTTGAATTAATGTAACCTTATTACAGCATTTTTGAATGCTGTCTTTTGTTAAATTGAAGTGTTTTAAAAGTAACTTTCCGTAGCATTTTTCTAAATGCCACGAAAGTTGAATTTCCATTGTTTTAATAAATTTAAGTGTATAAATGAATTTTGAATGATTAAAATTTTGGAAATTTAATAATTTAATTATTAAATATAATAACTTCATTTTTATGATTTAAAATGAAGTAATTTGTTTTGAAATATAAACTATTTTGAAATGTGTGTTGAAATGTTATTTTAAATAAGTGAATGTGGTTTGGAAGATACGATATTTAGATATTTTGAAATGGATTTGAATGATATTGAATTTTGAAATGATATTTGATTTCGAAGTATAAAATACTATTTTGAAATTTTAACCACGGGATGTATTTAATTTATAGTTTAGCTGATTCTTAAAGGATGAGCGATCCCAAGCATCCTTTAAGTTATTGTGCATTTCTACTATAGTTCACTTGAGTTGGTTTAGATTATATAAGCATATATGTCCTGACTCGAGTGTTTTGTGTTTTACTTTACGCTCGGGTCAGCCTGAGTATTTACAGCTTAGCTTTGGATTTCTTTTCTGGAGCTAGGAATCGCTGGAGATTCTGCTTGTCCAGTTATTTGTTTCCTTTCAGTTTCAGTTGTTCTATTTCAGCTCTGGTATTTATAAACTGCTATGAATTTGAGATTTCTATTGTATATGTTTTTCAAACTGATATTACGTACTATGTTTTGAGAGTTTGTTTTAGTAGCTTCATGAACTACTATGGTATTTGAATTTCTGCTGTGAGTTATTTTGATAGTTCCGTGTCTATGATTCTATGATTTTATTTCATTTGCTCCAGATTTATTTACAATGCGGTATTTTAAGCAATTCAAGTCCGACATGTGTGGATGCGAATGGCTGTAAATATCGGGTTGTTACAGTTGGTATCAGAGCTTTGGTTTTAGGCAAAACATCGCCTGCAGAGCAAAAACTCATTAGAGATAGGGTAGAAATATCCTAGAATGAGTGAAATCAATCTCAGAATCCTTTCTTTCTGAGAGAACGTATTTTCGAAGTATAAAATGATTTCCAAATGATTTTTAAAGTATTTTAAAATTTATTTTGGTATAAAAATCTTCTTATTTTGAAATCAAGATTTTCTAAGCTTCATTCCTTCTGTATCCACCTTGTTAGAAATCCCTTGGTTAGGATTCTTATCGATTAGGATTCCTTGAACTTTGAAACACTCCCACTTGTTCTGAAATACAGTCTTGTCTTCCCTATTTTATCCCTTTGATTTTGGAGCATTCCATAACTCCACTCTGAATGATCTCTATAAAGATCGGTGATTCCGAAAATCTTTGAATGATTTGTAAAGGGGTGAAACTCCTCTACAAATTAGCATTGATTCATCGGAGATTTCTGTATCCACGGTTTACGATGCTATCTATCTCCTACTCTACCTGGATTCTATATTTGGCGACCGGATGTCGATTTGCCTTAGATTTCCACATTTATTATACTCCTGAAGTCATGGTTGATCGGTTAAGGTCACCGTGGTTTATATATGCTTATCCCTCTTCTATTTGGTAATTAAAATTATCTCGTCTTTGTTCGAGCCTATTTTCGAACCAGAATTCTATTTGATTGGAGTTCCTCTAAATTGAATCTTTGTTTGCTTGAAATCCATCCTTGAAAAATTTCTTGAAAATTTGTGTTTGATTTTATTTTGAATTTGTGCATACATCGAAATTATTATTTTGATAAGGATGACCCTGTTTTATATATAAAAGTGAAATATTTTCGATAAGGATTATATACCTTTTAAAATGAGACTTTGAAGTTTCGAAAGGATTTGAAATTTTAAAATTTTATAATAATTTGTTTTAAATAAAAATGATTTGTAACTAAAGGGTTTTCAATTTGAATTTCGAGAAATCAAACTCTGGTGTTTTGAAATCGATTTTAAGATTTTGAAAAATATATAATAATAATATGATTTAATGATATTTTTCAAAATAAAAAATGTTTCAAATGTATTCGAATGAATTCCAATGATTTCGAAGAGATTTCAAAGAAAATAGAAGTCTACAACCCACTTATATTGCTGGAAAATAATTTCGGTGATGAATGCATGCATCATCGATATTGATTTTCGAGTTTATGAGTGGGGGAGAGGCCACTCTAGTAGCTTTGGTATGCGAGTGATTTTGTGAAACCAATTTTGATTTCAGATTTTGAAGTATGGTCGATGTTCAAAAGATATATGTATATATATATATATATATATATATATATATATTTGAAATGATTTAAAGTAAGTCGGTGTTCAGTCCTCAAAATTCAGATTTGTTCTGGTATAACCCTATCTTTTGGAATTGGTTTACTGATTTGTTGGTGATTTCCAACTCTTGGAATGAAAATATGATTTCTTCGACAATTTTGAAGGTTCGAGCACTTCCAAATCATGGTTAACTTTTCAAGGCTAAGTAATTTTGAATGGTATTGGGTATTTGATAAAGAATATAAGTTTAGTTTGGTATGATTAAAGTATAAAGTAATATGATTTATATAAGTTTGAAACTATTTGTTAAGTGAAATAAATAAGACTATTTTGAATTATACTGGTATGAAATATAGATTTGAAATGTTTTTAATAAAGTATATACATAGAATAAAAATCTTTCTAATGATAAATTGGATTTTTCATACAGAAATAAGAAGTTTGAAGGTTTTAAAAGCGATGATTTTAAACTTTGTAACCATTTTGATATTTTGATGATTGAAATGGTTTGGAAATGAATTTGTTTGACATAAATTTTGTTGATTTGAAAATTTGGATTTTCTAAATCTATTGTTTTAAGAAACTTTGAAACTGAATATATGTAATTAGGAGGAAATGATTTGGTGAAATCATATATGATTTTGAAACTGAATTGATATTGAAAAGAAATTGAAATTGAGAACCTTGTTTTACTAAATACTGTGATCTGGGAGTTATGAACTTATATAAATTGGATTTGTACAAGTATGAAGTTGATTTGAAAATTTTTGATTGGAAAAGGTACTCAATTTGCAAAGTGAAATCTTATATAATCGAAGTCTATATAAGTATGATTTGATATACTATTGATTTTGGAAAGTATTTGATTTGAAAATGAAATCTTATATACGATGGACTTTATATAAGTATGATATTCGAAAATGATTTGAAAGGTACTATATGATACATATTTTCGAAGTAAAGATACGGAAAGTGCATTCTGCTTGATATCCGCTTTGTGGCCACACTGTGGATTCATTCAATCGATATTATTCTCTCTCTGATATGGATTTTCCGGATATGATACTCGAGTGTTCATCGAATTCCATGGCGATCTCCGTGGTCTTACGAGCGTGACTGCATAGCGTAATTCACAAGGGCTGCGAGAGCCTACTGGTACGGATGTTTCCTGGGGGATCCAGGCGTAACCATCATGTATCTATGATCTATTGGGTCGCTTGGTAGCATCATTTGCAGGGGCTGCGAGAGCCTAAGGGTACGGATGCTTCCTGGGGGATCCAGGCGTAATCATTGTGTATCTGCGGTACTACCAGTCTTCATGGCGTAATCGCCGGGCTGCGGTAGTCGGCCTACGAGTAAGGATGTTTCCTGGGGGATCCAGGCGTAACCATTGTGTATCAACGATCCATGATCGACATGTTTCGGTTTGGTTTTTTTGTTTTGATTGTACTTTCCATATCTGTTTTTAAAAGTTTTTCCAGTATTTTCACTAGGTGTTAAAATAAGTCGACTAAGTACTTGGAGAATTCTAGCTTTGCACCTGATCAACGCATGGCCAGAGTCTGCAGGAATGAAAGTAAACTTGTTAAGACATCGAGTTATAAAAGTATTTTGATAAAGTATTATATAAAGGATATATTGATCATTTATTTTACTTTTCTAAATAATTTAAAATGTTTTAAATATTGTTACTTCGAACTATCAGATTTGAATCAAATGACTATACATTATATTATAAAATGTACAAAATGTTATAAAATTTTAACTGAAATTTCTATGGTTTTAAAATATGGTTCATCCTTTTGCTTTCAACCTATTCTTCCTTCTAGCTATTTCTACCTTCTTCCTCTTCGAGGATCCTTTCCGATTGTGGAAAGAATTGGTTCTTTGGCTTATCGTTTGGATTTGCCCAAGAAGCATTCTGTAGTGATGATGTATTCCACGTCTCACATCTTCTCTGGTATCTTCTTGACCTATCTCTTTTGTTCGGCCTTCTTCACTTGATGGTTGGAATATTGAGCCTAATCTGACTGTCGAGAGTAAGCCACTTCGTATTGTCGACAGAGGTACGTAGCAGCTAAGAAGGAAATCTACTAGTTTGATCGAAGTACGATGAGGTACTGATGATCGAGATTGTACCTGGGAAACGGAGGAGATCATTTGTGCTTCAATTCCGAAATTGTTTTTCAAGGTACTATTTCTTGTCTATCTTGCTTTTCCTTATTTTTCTTGTTCGTTCTTTTCGAGGACGAAAAAATTTGAGTGGGGGAGAGTGTAACAACCCAGTATTTTGTGATTATTTTAATTGTTTATTTTAATTATTTAAATTGGAACTCCCGATTTAAAATTTTTATTATATTTATTAAAAATGAATAAAATTTATTATTTTAAGAATTTATTTTTATTTTTGTGTGAATTATAATTTCAAACCTGAATAAATAGGATATTTTTAGAAAATGTGGATTTAGGTCAAACTTTGACTTTTAAATTTAAAATTTAAATATTCGATTTTTTGAATTTTATTTTTTATTATGAAAATAAATTTAATTTCAAGAATACTGCTTTACGATTCATTGAAATCCGATTTATATTGTGAAAGTTGTGCTGTTTACAATATTGTGTGTAAATTGATTTATTTAATAAAATTATCTATTTTAATTTATATAAATAATATTTTTATTTGTCAAATCACGTTCTAATATGTGTTATATGACATGTTAAATATATATTTATTTTAAAATATTTTTAAAGCGATGTTATAATTTTTCCAAAGCTTAGTGTATTTATTTTTATTTTTAAAGGCTAGTTTCTATTTTTCTGCTATTTTCTTCATTTAAATTATATTTATTTAAAATTTATTTACTTATTTTGTGAACGCATTTTTATTTTATGTTCTTATCTTTATTTATACAAATTTTTCATGTACATTAAAATTTTCCAAAGTTTATTCCACTTATTTTCAAATTTTCTAGACTAGTTTTCATTTTTTGTGCTATTTTCTTAATTTAATCATATATAATTAATATTTATTTATTTATATTTTGTTTATTTGTTATATTTTCGTATTTTAACTGAATTATTATATACATATCAGTTATTTAAAATTATAAAAAGAAATAAGAGAAACGTGAAAGGTTTTGTGACATTTTATTTCTTAAGGCTCTTTGTATTCTCACCTTTTCAATTCCGACCAACATCTTTTCAATTTTTGTTGCCATAACCTCCCTCTTCAGCCGACCCATCTCATTTAATTTTCACGTAAAACATTCTCCTTCTCATTTCTGAAAAAAATTCGGCCACTCCTTTGAAGAAAAATTGGTAAAACTTTATTTCTTTTCCATTGTTTTTATGCTTGAATTCATATTGTTTTGCACTTGATCTCTTCTACTTTTAGGTTAGGCCCTTGCTCCTCCTTTAGCCTTGCCGCCTCCTCCACCACTGGAATCCATCACCACCACCTCCTCCTCACTAGTCATCCCTTGCTGAGCCACCCTTGGTGGTTGATCCATCACCAAATGAACAAAACTCCAACAATACCACCTGGCCGAGCACATAAATGCATCCACCACCATCATCACCACTTAGCTTCCACCTACTCCACCACCACCACCTCCAGCCAACCTGAAACCCTCTTCCACGTTATCCTCTTGACCCCACCAGAGAAGGTCGTGCCCATATGGTCTTGGCCGTGACCTATTTAGGCCTTGAAACCATGTGATGTTGCTTGTTAGTGTTGTTTCACATGCACCATACTTTTGCACCATGTCTCCCATGTAGGCCGACCCTTTATGAACCCAAAACCAGATCAAAGACCATGATTTAGCCTTGTATTCTAACATATGGCCGAGCCTAAGGAGGGTTGAAAGCAAGTGCAAACATTTTGGCTATGTTTTAGGCAGTTAATTCTAGCGTTGTTTAATCGTATTTTGAGTTGAAAGCTTATATTCGTCACATTGTTTTGTTTGAATTGTATTCAAGGAAATTAACCTTTGGCTCTCCCACTCGAATCTTTATCGTGCTATCGTACTTGTGTGGATCTCATTTGTACATTCGCTGTTGTCATCACTAACGATATCTGTGAGTTATTCTCACCAGACAGTTTATACCTATATAATTAGTAAATCGACCACTTTTGAGTCTGTAAAATGCATCACCATATTATATCTGCTATGCTATGATTATATGATGTTCACCCATGCTTAAATACTTGTTATATCATCTGTTACTATTATGTTATGTTGTTCTGTTATTTATATCAAATTATCACACTGCGAGTTCCCTTTAGATTAGAATCATTATGGGTTGAAATGATACATACCCGAACGAACTTTAGAATAGGGGAAAATCGTTATGGGCTGAAACGATAGGCCTGAACGATTTTCAAATAATTTCATTTACTTGGGACCGTGGGTTTGAAATGATAAAACCCGAGTTTCCTTTGTAAATTATGGATTGAAATGATATATTATCCGTATCACTTTACCCAGGCTAGAAAATGAAATACAGACCCGTAGTTAAATATGTTTTTCTAAAATTTATAAAATATTTTAAAAATGTAAATATTATAATATTTTGATTTAAACTTAATTGAAAATGATTTTTGTAAATTATTATTGATTTTATGAAAATTTATAAGTGAAATAAATTAATGGTAAAGTTAGAAAGTTTGAAATGTAAGTTATTTTGGAAATTATAATTTGTTGATAAATGGAATTTAAATTAAATCTGGAAATATGATAAATTTATGATAATTTGGATTTAAACGTAATTTAAATTGATTTTATAATATATTAATTATTTTTGAATAAAGTTAAAATGCGAAATGAAAGAATATTTAAGTTGAAATTTGGAAATATGACTTAAAATGGAATTTATGAATTTTGTTTAAAGGTGAATTTTTGATGTAAGTAAAAAAAATTTGAAAATAAGTTATATTTGAAAATTTAAACTTAGTGTTAAGTTAAAATTTAATTTAATGAATTTAAAATTGCATGTTGGAATTTAATAAGTGAATTATTATTAAATATTGATTTTTGAATGGAAATTTAACTTTATAAAATCATGAATTTAAGGAAAATTAAATGATGATTATAAAAGTGAAAATATATGATTTTATACGTTTTAAATGGTTTAAATAAAAATTTAATGGTTTGTGAAAGTATAGTGAATATTTGGAATTTAATTAACAGCATTTTTAAATGCTATTATTTGCTAAAGTAAATGATATTACAACATTTGTAAATGCTGTAGCTAAAATAAATGAACTGAAGGGCTAAATTGAATTAAAGGCTATTACAGCACTTTGTACGTGTTATAATTGTTTAATTTAACTAAGGTTTTATTTGAATTAATGTAACCATATTACAACATTTTTGAATGTTGTCTTTTGTTAAATTGAAGTGTTTTAAAAGTAACTTTCCATAGCATTTTTCTAAATGCTGCGAATGTTGAATTTTCATTGTTTTAATAAATTTAAGTGAATAAATGAATTTTGAATGATTAAAATTTGGAAATTTAATAATTTAATTATTAAATACAATAACTTCATTTTTAAGATTTAAAATGAAGTAATTTGTTTTGAAATATAAACTATTTTGAAATGTGTGTTGAAATGGTATTTTAAATAAATGAATGTGGTTTGGAAGATACGATATTTAGATATTTTGAAATGGATTTGAACGATATTGAATTTTGAAATGATATTTGATTTCGAAGTATAAAATACCATTTTGAAATTTTAACCACGGGATGTATTTAATTTATAGTTTAATCGATTCTTAAAGGATGGGCGATCCCAAGCATCCTTTAAGTTATTGTGCATTTCAACTGCAGTTCACTTAAGTTGGTTTACATTATATAAGTATATATGTCCTGACTCGAGTGTTTTGTGTTTTACTTTACGCTCGGGTCAGCCTGAGTATTTACAGCTTAGCTTTTGGATTTCTTTTATGGAGCTAGGAATCGCTGGAGATTTTGCTTTTCCAGTTATCTGTTCCCTTTCAGTTGTTCTATTTCAGCTCTGGTATTTATAAACTGCTATGTATTTGAGGTTTCTATTGTTTATGTTTTTCAGACTGATATTATGTATTATGTTTTGAGAGTTTGTTATAGTAGCTTCATGAACTGCTATGCTAATTTAATTTCCGCTGCGAGTTATTCTGATATTTCTGTGTCTGTGATTCTGTGATTTTATTTCATTTGCTTCAAATTTATTTACAATGCAGTATTTTGAGCAATTCAAGTCCGACTTGTGTGGATGCGAATAGCTGAAAATATCTGGTTGTTACACAAGCCCACTGACATTCCAGCTCACCGTGCACATGCACACCGACATCCATCTCTCCGACCATCGGCGATCACTCTTCACATGTCAGCGACCAACTCCACACAACCGCTGACCACCCGAAACATCGAATCTAACTTGAAAACGAAATCGAACCATTAGGAACAATTGGAGCAAAACTGATATACCCAAATCCACCTCAACCAGTCGTTGCCGACCACCAACAGCCGTGAAATTCCATCCACACCCTCACCAACCATCCACTCAACTTTTCCCCCCAATCCATTGAACCCCGATGCTCTAGAGACATCGCGGCAAATAAAAATTCAAGCCTCGACCAAACCCAGGTATAAACTTTAACCTAACGCCGTGCCGCCGCCTCGGTGGCCTAATAACCCACATACCATTTTTGCTGAGACAACCAAACTTCCCTCTACCTCCAACAGAGACCCCGACCACCCCCAAGTTACCCGACCACCTTGAAAGCCTTAAAATCCATTTTCTAATCAACCTCGGTTTCCTCACTCGATTCCAAACTAGGAATCATGATTTAACTTTAAAAATCATGATTTCCAAAGACGATTTAGATTATATGCACGAATCAGAGAATCAAAATGTTTGGGTTTAATATATTTTTAAATTTTCACTGTATTTTCCATTTTCTAGCTAATATTCACACTTATTATGCTTCAAAATATTTTTAAATCCTAGTTTAAGTTTAAACAAAGACAATTTGTTTGAATTCTAAAGCCCATCGGAGATTTAAAGTGGAGATTTGAATTTTTTTTACTTTGTTTTAAACAGCCAGAGCAGAGCACACAGACATGCATACTTATCATATACATATATACAGGAATTCATATTCATACATACATGCAAGCCTAATTCATACCATACATTTAAAGACCATCACGTGCATCAAATATTTTCATATGCAAGCAACTTAAACATATTTAAGATTTTAGCAAAAAGTTTACTCACTTGGAAAAAAATATTGAACAGAGACTTTTGAAATAGTTTTGTATTTTGAAAAAAATGGAATATTGAGATATTGAACAGGGAACTTGAAAATGCTCGAAATCACTTTGAAACTGGAAAATGCTTAGTTGTTGAGATGATATGAAACTTAGATGTTGAAATGATCTTGCTTGATTTAGTTTTGAAGATGAAATCTTGTTTGATGATTTGTAAAGAGTTGTTGGTTGCTTTAGTTTTCTGGTTTGCTAACTTTTTATTTACAGTTTTTTTTATTTGCTCTGGTTAACATGTTAACAGTTTTGGTTTACTTGTTTTGGAAATGAGAATAGGAAAGAAATATTGAAGGTAAAGTAGAGATCTATTTATTTCTTGATTTGTCTAATATTTTTAAAAATGAAAGAAAATGTAATAATGTGACATTTGTTTAATTATCTAACATTATTCATTTGCATATGCTAATTAACTTACATTTGTTAAACCATATATATTTAATTTACATGTGTAATTATGCATGTGTAAATATATTTTTAAATGTTTTTATAAATCTTTATATTTAATTTTCAATTGAGTTAATACATTTATTAATTTATATAAATATAATCCTTTTAAAGATAATAATACAAAACAAATTATATACTAATAATACATATATAATATTTTTAAAACCAATTTAATTTTAAGATAATTATCTTTTGTATTTCAAATTCAAATTCAAATTCAATTTTTAAATTCAATGTGAAATCAACCCATATATATATGTATATATACACATTTAAATAAACACATATCTAATTTGTTTGAAAAGTAATAATTCTATTTAAAATCTTATAAATATATATACACACACATATAAACAATCCATTATTATTTGTTTTAAAATATTAATTTGTCAATTTTTTTAAATAATTTATTAAAGAGATTATCACATATTAATTGCTTGAAATTCCAGGATATCACATTCCTCTCCTTTTAAAAGAATTTCGTCCCCGAAATTTAAAAGAAAAAGATAATCCAAAAGCTTTTATTTCAAACAATCCAAGTATACATACCAGTCATACATTAACATCGAAACAAACAATTCATTTAAACAAACATTACTAGCTATTCGGACACAATTCCGGATAAGCTTTCCTAAAACTATGCAGAGTTTCCCAAGTACAGTTTCTAGGATCCTCGCTCCATTGAACCTTGACCAACATGACCATCTTGCTTCTGAGCTGCCTCTCATCTTGATCAACATCTGGACTGGATGCCTGACTACAGATAAGTCTGGTTCGCCCTCTAAATCTTCTTGCAGTGCCAGCTTCACAACTAAAGATGGGTCGTGCACGTATTTTCTCAAATGAGATAAGTGAAAAACATTATGAATTCCAGCCATCCAGACGGGCAATTCAATCCTGTAGGCCACAACACCAATTCTCTTAAGCACTCGAAATGGTCCAATATACCTTAGGGGTAAGTTTTCCCATCTTTCCAAATCCGATCACTCCTTTTATCGGGGAAATTTTGATAAAAACCAAATCTCTGATTCCAAATTCCAATTGGCTTCGTCTATTGTCTGTATAACTCTTCTGGCTATCCTGGGCTACTTTCATTCTCTTCTTGATAAGCTTCACATTTGCAGATGCCTTTTGGATCAAATCTGGACCAAGAACAAGACGATTCCCCGACTCCACCCAATAGGATGGTGATCTACAAGGCCTTCCATACAAAGCTTCATAGGGTGCCATCTTGATACTTGCCTGATAACTATTATTGTACGAGAATTCCACTAAATGTAGATGGTCCTCCCAAGATCCACCAAAATCCAAAACACAAGCCCTCAACATATCCTCAAGAATTCGGTTCAGCCTTTCCGTTTATCCGTTGGTCTGGGGATGATAGGCTATACTCAAACTCAATCTCGTATCCAAAGTTTTCTGCAAAGCCTCTCAAAATTTGCTGGTAAACATTGGGTTACTGTCACCAACTATGCTGACAGGAACACCATGCTGTTTAGCGATCTCCTTCAAGGAAATTTCTGCCAAAGATGCTGCAGATGTAATCGCCTTAACGGGAATAAAATGGGCGCTCTTGGTCAGCCGGTCTACGATTACCCATATTCCTTCATTTTCCTTTCTGGTTCTTGGCAAACCGTCGACGATATCCATAGATATCATTTCCCACTTCCACTTAGGAACTTCCAAAGGATGCAACAATCCTACGGTCTTCTGTTGATCATGTTTCACATGCTGGCAGATCGCACATCCATTGACGAAAGCAGCTATATCCTTCTTCATGCCTGGCCACTAGAAAACTCTTTTTATATCCTTATACATCTTTGAGATCCTCGGATGGATACTTAACCTTAATTTGTGGCCTTCCTGCAAAACTTCCTGCCTCAAACCATCCACATCTGGAACACAAAAACAACCGTTGATTCTCAAAGCTCCTTGATCGTCTGTCTTGAAATCCAAATATCGACCATCCTTTGTTCCAAGAATCAATTCCACAAAATTTCTATCCTTCATTTGACTGCTTATGATCCTTTCTTGGAAAGACGGAACAACTTCCAATATAGACAAAACTGCATTCCAACTCAGAGCATCTGCCACTACATTCGGTTTCCTTGGAGTATAGAGGATATCCAAATCATAAGATGCCAAAAATTCTACCCACCTCTACTGCCTCAAATTCAGATCCTTCTGTGAGAAAAGGTACTTCAAAGGTTTGTGATCTGTGAAAAGCTCGAACTTCACACCCAACAGATACTGCCTTCAGATCTTCAAAGCAAAGACGATGGCCAACAATTCCAGATCATGTGTAGCGTAATTCTTTTCATGTGGCTTCAACTGCCTGCTCGCATATGCAATCACTTTCCCATTCTACATCAGCTTTACACCCAGCCCAACTCCATAAGCATTCGTGTAGACTTCAAACTTACTCTTGCCATCAGGAATAGCTAGAACAGGTGCCTTTGTCAGCCTTGCCTTCAAATCCAAGAAAGACTCTTCACACTTGGGGTCCACTTAAACTTTGCTCCTTTCCGAGTCAAATTGGTTAAGTGTGAAGAAACCTTAGAGTAGTCCTTGATAAACTTCCTGTAGTACCCTGCCAAACCCAGAAGACTGCGGACTTCCATCGCAGTCTGCGGTTGCTTCCACTCCTGAATAGTTGCTACCTTAGCCGGATCTACAGAAATACCCTCTCCAGAAACAATATGCCCCAAAAATATGACTTCCGACTTTCAAAAATGGCACCTCGAAAACATAGCCTTTAGAACGTGCCTTCTCAAAGTCTCTAACACTATTCACAAATGTCGCTTATGCTCCTCTTCAGACTTGGAGTAGACAAGAATGTCATCGATGAACACGAGCACGAACTTATTCAGCACATCCAAAAAAACTATCAGATCCACAAAATAAGAAGGAGCATTGTGGGTATACTATCCTTAGCTACCCTTAACTGGTGGAAACCGGAAGCTAAATCTAACTGGGAGAAAACAGAAGCCCCATGGAGTTGATCAAAAAGATCGTCTATACGGGGCAATGGATACTTATTCCTAATAGTAACCTTATTCAACTCCCGGTAATCCACACAGAATCTCAAAGACCTATCCGACTTGGTCACAAAGACAATGGTAGAATCCAAACTGGAAAAACTGGGTCGGATCAAACCTTTCTCTAAGAAATCTTGGGTCTACTTCACCAGCTCTTCTCTCTCTCGATGCCATCCTTCTATTGGCCTGAACACAGGTATTGCTCCCAGAACTAAGTTGATCCGAAACTCTTTCTTCTGATGCAGGGGCAAACCTTGAACTTCCTCGAAGACATCCGGAAAATCTCTGACTACATCAATGGACTCTACGCCTTCTAGAGATGCCTCGATTCCATGCAAAAGATTACTCAAGTGAACTTTGGAATTATAGCAAGTCACTTTTGCGATCCTTCCCAACTCATTTTCCAAAGACACAATTCTCTCTTCGCACATCAAGACAGCCTTATGCTTATCCAACCAATCCATTCCCAGAATAAGGCCAACCCCTTTGAAATCTAATACAAATGGGTCGTAAGAAAAACTATGAGACATATAAGAAATTCTTAGGTCCCTTTAGATCTTATCTAACTTGGTTACCCCGCCTATAGGATTAGGTACAAAAATAGGACGTTCTACCAAACTAGGGGAAAGATGAAACTTCTCTACCGAATCCAAAGAAATAAAACTAAGAGATACACCAGAATCAAACATAACTCTAATAAAATTTCCATCTAAAAGCAAAGTACCTTCCAAAACTCCTTTGCCTTTAGAAGAAGAAGCTGATGGTCCGCCTTCAAGAGCAAACACCTTGTTCTGTTGGGCCTTCTAAAGAAGCAGACAAGCCTTCACCATATCCCTGGCCGATGACAGTTAAAACAAAAAGATTTCTGAACCAATGCTGAACAGGGTCCACTCTGACGCTGCTATTGCTGTTGAGATCTACCCCTGGGACACTGCTTAGCCAAATGTCCCTCTTGTTGACACACATAACACTTACGAGGTCCATTGTTGCCTCCCTATTTCCCTTTGCCTTGTTTCTTCCAATTTGGGTTGAATTTTCTCTTGTTCAGATTGGAAGAAGTTCCACTTGGTGCTGCTACAGATGCCAACGGTTTCTTGTTCATTAGCTCCTCATATCTTAATGCCATGTCGATCAACTCCACGAAAGATCCCTTAAGGCGTGCCGTCATTTTCTCATGAACTCAGTCCTCATTCCTAATACAAACATATCATTCTTCTTGAGGGGTGTGTCGTTCAAACCAGGATTGTAGCGAGATGATTCATTGAACTTGGACTCATATTCTGAAACCGACATAGTCCCTTGCTTTAGATCCAGAAAATCTCTATACAGACAAATCCTCCCAGCTGTAGGCATGAACTGTTCCTCAAATAATTCCTTAAACTTGTTCCATGAAATATCATCTTCTGAAATATTCGCTCTAACTGCATCCCACCAAGCTGCAGCACCTTTTTGAAGTTGCCACGATGCCATCACTCTTTTTTGCTCGTTAGAAAGATCCAAAATCTTAAAAATGCGCTCACATGAGCGTAACCAAGCCTGAACTTCTATGATGGACTCCGGTCTTTTAAAAGGTCTTTCTCCCAGATTGGTGAAATCCTTACACAAAACAACAAAACTTATTCGAGGCGGCGTTGGATTCACAGCCTCTCTAGCAGTCGGACCTCTTCCACTATTGGTCATCGTGCTGCCCACAACTCCGCCTCTCCTTCTTCTAGAACTCATGTTGGCAACCTGGACAAGTAACCCAACAATTTAGATAGGTATATATTATATAAAAATTACAAATATGCGCTCTCAAGGTGGATACTACTCCAAATCCTAGGTATTATCTCAACTAGCGCTCTGATACCAATTGCGACGACCCGCCTTTCATTCCACAGAAAGCCATATCATCATTAAGAAAGAAATAGGTAGAAAAAGAATAGGTAGAAAGAAAGAACTAAACAATATCTGAATCTCACAGCGGAAACGGAACAAAATATAATATATCATATAACTATTACATAGTCATATACATTAGAGTTACATAGTTACAACAACATCATCACATTAGACGGCCGTGAAGACCCGTCTATCCATTACATTCCAAAATACAACAGAAAAAAGGCTTCAACCCAACGAGAATACACACACACACACACACACACACACACACACACACACACACCCCAAGATTCCTGCTCCAAGTTTCCCAAAATTCGTCAAACAAGGCATGATCACTTGGCTACTCATAAAAATTTGAGTACCCAAGAGTTTAAGAAAACAGAATAAACTCCGGGTCAGACATGGGTCTGGTGTGAGTAAATTGTTTAGTTGTTCAACTTGAAAACCTTTGAAATAAAAGGTATCTTGTAAGACTCTCCGCAAATAAACACAGACAAGTTTTTGCTTAACGATAACCAAAACATTTGAAAGGAAATCCAGTTATATTACAACAGTGTCTAAGGTTTTCAATATAAAATACAGAAATAGCTGGAATGCTTACATCTCATGTTCCAACATAGTTGGGCACAATCAAAACCGTGCATGCACTTATTGGAGATTGGATTCCATACAATGGTAGGGATACTGGGGTACCGCCCGTCACAGTACGTGGTCTAGATCACCGTATCATGGATCCACCCTGATCCCCTGCATCATATGATCAGAGCTACCCCTTACTGGATAGTCCGAGTAAGGCAACCTCGCGGTTCTAGCCAAACAACTGCCCACACAGCCGAAATGAAGGGACCTCTAGACATGGAAAAATCTTATCCTACTTGGGTGCTACCCACTTAGCCTTGCATGCACCTCCCCTATTTTAGCCATTCTCGGTTGATGAGGCTTGAGGCTACGATTACCTTTTTAGAACACATCTTGGAATGCTTATCGTCCTCCATTGACGATGGTCTCATAGCATTCAACCATACAAGTTCGTTTCGGGTTCGAACGAAACCGAAGGCACTATCTCGTTACACTCATTTTGAAATCACCCTTAGAGTTGATGACAATAGCCCTTGCACTCTGATTCTTCATCTTGATCTTCACTTGAGATTTCATGAACTATTGTTTAACTTGGATCGATGTGGTTTTCGGAAAATTAAATTTGATATCCGATCTCGGTCTCATCGAAATCCAAATGCCATCTTAAAGGTCAAGTTGTTTAGGGTTTAAACAATTTAATTCAATCCAGAATATTGAATTCACACAGCATTCATCATAGATAACTAACATACATTTATCACATCTATATCCAAAGTATATCCAATACAGAATATCACAGATTATCATACTATAAATATCAATCAATCCAGACATCCTATACAATTAATCATACATAAGCAGGACTTATTAATCCATCTCAAATTAAATTAATTACTTAAGAATTAATCACCTAACCCTGCTTTGATTAATCATTAACTAATTACAAACCATTTGAATTAATTATTCATTCTTTAATTACCTTTACAAATCAATTAATTAATCTTTAATTACTGATTAATTATCCTTTAAATTATTAATTAACAAAACCTTAATTATTAATTAATAACCCTTAATTATTAATTAATCAATCCTTAATTATCAGTTAATCAATCCTTAATTACCAATTAATTAATTTCTAATTACTTAATTAATTAATTCTTAATTAAAAATTAATTAATTCTAATTACTTAATTAATTAATCTTTAATTACAAATTAATTAATCTCTAATTAATTAACTATAACCCTTAATTATTAATTAGTTAATCCTAAATCTTTAATCAATTAATCTTTATTCATTAATTAATTAAATTAATTAATTACTCTTTAATTACTACATTAATTTAATTAATCTTTAACCTTCAAAACCTTAATTAAATTTTTAGATAAACCATTTATCTATTTAGTTACTTAATTATCATTGCATATAAATTTAAAACATTTTATCCTTTTAGCTAACACTTAATTACATTTCTAAATTAAGTTTAAAATAATTTAAAAATTTTAACTTAACAAATTCTTGTTAACATATTATATAACTTTCTAAAAACATTTATTATATAAAGAATAGTTTTAAGAAATAGTTCAAAACTAGATTCATTTTAAATTTTAAAAACTTGCTTATATTTAAATCTAATACTATTAAATTTTTACCTAGGGTTCGACTCGATTCTCACCCGAGTCCAACCCCGAGTAATTCTCTTTTTTTTAAACCTATTAAAACATAAATCTGGAAACAAAACACACATGCGAAAGTCTCGAAGCCCAACTCGAGCCACAATGCTTCTTCCCCGAGTACTCCTTCGAGTCATACCACTACCCAAACCGACTGACATTCCAGCCTTGCCGTGCATGTGCACACCGAAATCCACCTCTCCAACCATCGACGATCACTCCTCACATGTCAGCGACCATCTCCACACAACGACTGACCACCCGAAACATCGAATCTAACTCGAAAACGAAATTGAGCTATCAGGAACAACTGGAGAAAAACTGATCTACTCAAATCCACCTCGACCAGTCGTTGCCGACCACCAACAACCGTGAAACTTTGTCCACACCATCGCCGACCATCCACTCAACTTCCCCCCAATCCGATGAACCCTGATGCTCTAGAGACGTCGTGGCAACCCAAAATTCATGCCTCGACCAAACCCAGGTATAAAGCCTAACCTGACGCCGTGCCACCACCTCGGTGGCCTAATAACCCACCTACCATTTTTGTCGAGACCACAAAACATCCCTCTACCTCCAGCAGAGTCCCTCACAACCCCGAGTTCCCCGATCACCAGGAAAGCCTCAAAATCCATTTTCCGATCACCTCAGTTTCCTCACTTAATTCCAAACTAGAAATTATGATTTAACTTTTGAAAATCATGATTTCCAAAGACGATTCAGATTATATGCCTGAATCAGAGAATCAAAATTTTTGGGTTTGATATGTTTTTAAATTTTCACTGTATTTTCCCTTTTCCAGCTAATATTCACACTTATTATACTTAAAAATATTTTTAAATCCTAGTTTATGTTTAAACAAAGACAACTTGTTTGAATTATAAAGCCCATCAGAGATTTAAAGAAGAGATTTGAATTTTTTTACTTTGTTTTAAACTCGGTGAACAAGAGAAAAGCACACAGACATGCATACTTATCATATACATGTTGGGTGCTTTTCTCGCCACCACCGGTCCAAGAGAAACGGAGCCAAACCTCTTCCAAACCAACGTCTACCGAACCACAGTCCCTCCCTCGACACTACCGAACCAACGCACGCGTCCATCACCGGACCACATAACCACAGCCTACTGAACCACCACATGCCGAACCAACGTCACTCCATCCTCCGGCCGAACCAACCCCAAGCACCTCTTGCCGAATCACTCACCACCAAGACACTGGTCCAGAAGCCATGCCTAACCAACACCTCTCCCTACTAATGCCGAACCACAATCTTTCCACCCACTACCGAATGAACCTCCGGACCAAGCGCCATACAGCCACGGCCGAACCAAGCTTCGCCGAACCAGATATGCCAGACCAGATTGCTTCAGCCCAGGCCCACCAGCAGCTATATACATCCAAGACCCCTGCCCCCAGCCTCACTCTATAAATAGAGGGGCAGGGGTACAACAATGGCGGACAAGTTTGAGAGCTCAAGCACGGAAGGAACTTTCAAACAACTTTCATATACTTGTATACAAAGCTTTGTACTTGTAATCTGAAAGAAAAAGGATAATAACATATAAAGCGGACGTAGGCACGTTCTGGCCGAACCACTATAAATCTGTGTGTCTTTTACAGTTCAGTCCCTGCTTTTTACATATTTGCATAAGTCACCCAAATCATTCAAAACCACATAAATTCAACTAAATCATACGACTTTGAGGTGTTTGTCCATTTTTTGTGCAAACATTTTTGGTGCTTTCACTGAGAACTTGGAACTCGAAGCTTCAGCTTCCCTCATTCAACCTTCTTTCCCAATAGCACCCTTCATTGCCTAGGAAACATGACTTCCAGGCCGAGAAAAGACGCCAACAAGGGAAAGAACGTTGCAACCAGCAGCGCTTCAGATCCAGTGGATCCAGATCAAGAGAACCATCCTACTACGACAGCAGTGCCAAATGTAGATCAGGCGATTCCGACAGCCCCTGCCACGGAACAACCAGCAGTAATCACTAAGGCAGACCTAGACAGAGTTGTGGTAGAAGTGACTAACCGCTTCGCATCCCAACAAGAAGCTTTGGTGAACCAACTCATGTCAAGCTTGAGGGATGCCGAAGAATCCAACCGCAACACTGAATCATGGGGTGAGTCTCAATCTGGAGGATCTCGAAGACAACAAAGGTCTTCCCTCTTCGAAGAAGCTATCAACAGGAACAACAATGATAGGGGCCGCGCCCGGACTCAGCCCGAACTCCGACTCGAAGAAGCGCTTGGAACCGAACCCAATGGGGGAGGCACCAGGCGAGGGTCGGATGTAGCTGAGCCAGTCATGCCGCCTAATCATAGAAACCCCGCTGAACGGAGCCGAGCTAGAACCCAGCCCGAAATTGACCCGATGGAAATGCTCGAAACAGAACTCCACAGGGGAAGATCAAGGCAGGGGCCAACTGTAGCTGGCCCTAGCATGCATCCGAGCAGCCAAAGACAGCCACTGGATAACGTCAAAAGTGATAGACTATACCATCCCTACAGGTCATCTGGACGAGATCGATCCCGCAGGGAAGAACCAAGCTCATTTTTGTCCGCTCCAAATTCTGATGAAAGAATGGCACGATTATTCAGGGAATGCGTCCGACGGGAGCAAAGGGATCGAGGGATAGGCGCTAGGGTAACCAGCCCTTTCACCCGCGATATCGAAACCGCCATCACCCCTCGAGAATGGAAAATGCTGACGATGGAACCGTACAAGGGAACTTCCGACCCCGTTGTACACTTGCAAAGATACACACAGCATATGCTCATGAGTGGAGCCACAGAGGGAGTACTGTGCAAATGCTTTCCACTATTTTTAGCAGATCTAGCTACCTCCTGGTTCTGCCATCTACCCTAAGGATCCATCAGTTCATGGGAAATGTTGAAGGAGAAGTTTATCAGCCAGTTCCGCATTCATGTGGAACAACCCAAGGATGCTTACTCCCTATCTACTGTCAAACAGAAACCCGGAGAGACACTGCAGCAATACCTAACCCGGTTCAATGCCGCAGCTGCAGCAGTTCAAGATGCCGATGAGAAACTTGTCCTAATGGCCCTCTGTAGTGGTGTGCATCCGGATACCAAATTTGCTAGGAGGTTAACAAAAGAAAAACCAGCTACGTTACCTGACTTCTTCCATGAAGCCGGGAAGTATATGAGGCTTGAAGACGCCGCCACTGAAAGACAGTCAGGACAACAGGCTAAGACAACTCATGGCGACACACCCGCTGCAACAAAGGATGTTCGAAGAAATGACTCTAGAGACAATGTCGGGGGAAAGAAGGGAGAGAAACGTATGTACCGGCCAGGACCTAGATTCGACTCTTACACTCCTTTGAATGATACAGTTGAAAACATCTTCCTGGCCACCCAAGACGAGCTTAAATACAAATGCCCCTGTACAAGAAGGAGTCAGATCACGCAATCTAGTCCGGAAAGTTCTGTCATTTCCACGAATCTTATGGACATGATACCAATGAATGTCGCCACCTCCGCGACCTAATCGAAGAACACATCAGAAGGAAGAGATTAGAACGCTATGTAAAGGGATAGGACAGGACCCCAGCTCCTGCCAAGGAAAACCCAGGGCAGCTCCACCCAGAGACAGGCGGAGGAAATCGCAACACCAGCGGTTCCAGCCAAGAGAAGATAGTGGTCCATACAATATCAGGAGGGCCACACATCGCCGACAAGAGCTGGGCAGAAATGGAAAGATATGGAAACTCACTCAGAAACGATGGAGACTGTGTCAATTCTGTTATGGAAGAACGCCACCCGAAGCGAAAGGAAAATAATGACATCACATTCAGTGGGCGCGACCTAGAAGGAAGGCAATACCCCCACATGGATCCAATGGTCATCTCTGCCTGGTTCGGCCCGGCTGAAGTTTTTCGAATCCTAGTAGACATGGGAAGCTCAGTAAATATTCTGTTCAAGCATTCTTTCGACAAAATGAAGCTGTCAATGAAGGATGTGTCTCCCTGCAACAAACCACAACACGGTTTCACTGGGGAAGCAAAGATGCCCCTCGGACAATTGGACCTCTTTGTTGAATTAGGGAGTCACCCCCGCTCCGTCGTTCGGAAACAGACATTCGTGTTAATAGACAACCACTCAGCCTACAATGCCTTTTTAGGAAGACCAGCCTTGTCCGACTTCCAAATTGTCCTTGCCCCAAGGTGCCTGAAGATGAAGTTCCCAACGAATAATGGAGTGGGAGAAGTAGAAGGGGATCAAGACGCCGCTCGGGACTGCTATGTAACCGAACTTCGCAATAATCGCAGGAGAGATAAAGGGAAGAATGCAGAGACTGCTCTCTGCAAGCAAATCTTGGAAGCATAGCAACTAAAGAAAGACCCTCCTCTTCGATATACAAGTGATCCCTTTAATGAATTAGACCCTAGAGACAGAGAGGAGGAGGCCACCGCCGAGCCCGCAGAGGCTATGGAGTTTGTATCTGTAGACAAATTTGATTCGAGTAGACTACTGAGAATCGGGTCTCAGTTAAAAGGAGAATTAAAGAATCAACTCATTGATTTTCTTCGCCACAACATGGATGTATTTGCATGGACGCACGCTGATATGACTGGAATCTCCCCGGACATAGCATGCCACGCACTAAACATCGATCCTACCAAGGTACCGGTAAAGCAAAAGAAGAGAAGTATGGGGGCAGAACGATCAGCAGCCCTCGAGGAAGAAGTAAAAAACTTACTTGCCAATGACTTCATACGTGAAGCCATCTACTCGGAATGGATCGCCAACCCGGTACTGGTAAAGAAAGCTAATGGGAAGTGGCGAACATGCATCGATTTCTCCAACTTAAATGACGCTTGCCCGAAAGACTGCTTCCCACTCCCCCGAATCGACCAACTCGTGGACAACACTGCCGGATACGAACTTTTATCCTTTATGGACACATACTCAGGATATAACCAGATCCCTATGCACGCCCCCGATCAAGACCACACTAGCTTCATCCCTGACCAAGGATTGTACTACTACAAGGTAATGCCATTTGGACTTAAAAACGCCGAAGCTACTTATCAGTGCCTCGTCAACAAGATGTTTGCAGAACGGATAGGACGAACTATGGAAGTTTATGTGGATGACATGCTGGTAAAATCGAGGAAAGCCAGCGACCATATAAACCACCTGGACGAGATGTTTCAAGTACTTCGCCAATATGAAATGAAGCTGAACCCTCTAAAGTGCTCCTTCGGAGTATCATCGGGAAAGTTCTTGGGATTCATCGTTCATGCCAGGGGGATTGAAGAAGAACCTCTGAATAAAATATCTTTGACAAAAATCATTAACTTCTTGATCAAAAATGTTCTTTGCAGGTACGGAGTACCACTCAAAATCATATCAGACAATGGACTTCAGTTTGACAGCAAGGAATTCATCAACTGGTGCCAAGAGCACGGGATTCACAAAAGCTTCTCATCCGTGGCTTATCCCCAGGCAAACGGCCAAGTCGAAGCTGTCAATAAAATTCTCAAAACACTGATCGAGAAGAAACTTGAAAAGTCAAAGGGCGCTTGGGTGGATCAACTTCCTATGGCACTTTGGGCCTACCGCACATCTTTCAGAACATCAACAGGGCATACTCCTTTCTCTTTGGCATACGGATCGGAGGCAATGCTCCCAGTTGAGACTATTGTGCCTTCCCACCGCAGGATCCACTACAACCCAGAAGAAAACGAAGAACTCCTCCTCATATCTTTGGATCTGATTGAGGAGAGAAGAAATGATGCAGCACTCAAAGTAGCAGCTCACAAACAAAAAGTGGCAGCACTATACAACTCCAAAGTCAAGCATCGCAGCTTACAAGAAGGAGATCTTGTCCTCAAGTGAATCTTTCCGTGCCCCGGGGCACTGGACCCCATCTGGGACGGACCATATGTAATTCATAAAGACTCCGCAACGGAGCTTATATTTTGTCAACAGTGGACGGAGAGGTGTTCCAGAGGGCATGGAACATCCGACACCTTCGTCGATACTTTTCTTAACTTGTACTGCCCATATGAAGTGAATTAACAAAGAGAATCAGTGGACGTAGCATTTTCGTGCCGAACCACTTTAAAAAAAACTTGGCTCTTGTTAACTTGTTCCTTTGTATCTTGGCTACTTGTTAAGCTTTATCCTTTTCTATTGAACAAAATCCTTTGCAAATGACATTTCCATTCAGAGCTTCACAGCACAACTCCACCTGGACAATATCTAATAGGTACGCTACGATCCTATGCCCTCGCCAATGAGACACTTTGCTCCGGTGTCCCTCTACCGCGAGTTAACTCATTGTTTGCCTCGGCCCTTAAAGCCGATTGTAATAAGCCGAGTATAAGCCACGGTGAAGGCCGATTATGCCATGGCAGCTCATTACAGCGATTCGGCTCGCCGGCAACTGTGAACCGACCATAAGCCCCAACATAAGGTGTGGCCAGCCAGGGGCAGTTCATAGTTGACGATCGGCCCCCACGCTAGCCGACCACAGTAAATCGAATAATACCCATGATTACGGGCCATAATGGCCCGGGTAGTTACTGTGCGCGATCGGCTCCGATGTGTCTTAAGTGCGGCTGTGGTAAAAAAGAAAACTCCCCGCAGAGGCGTAAGATGGGTGACAAATGTCTCCAAGAACCACAGCTAGGGAAAGTGACTACAAAACCCATTTGCCACGAACTTAAGCACATCGACGGCCTTCCGTGACTGGAAGTTTTACTTTTCCTATATTTCCATTTCATTTAAAACTTTTCTCCTATTCTCCGTAACGGTGCTTGAAAGTACAGGACATGAAATAGGGAACGCTCGCTAATGGGAACAGAAACTTACGATCGGATGACGAGACACTCAATAGCATTCTGTGCTTAGTCTTACAGGGCGCATGAAGTTGCCGTCCACAGCCGAAACAGGAAGGGCGGTACCTTCTACTTTTATACATTAATGCATAGCTGCAGTTCATGTTCACACATCACATTTACGTTGCAAAATGAGAAAATTATACTTTAAGCGAAAAACTTGGCATCAGGCACAGTCAAGTCACTAGTAACATGCATAGTTACATCACTTACACAGCACAACAAAATAGCGATAACATTCCAACATAAAGGAATCAGCTTATGTTATGAAATTACACAAAGTCATTCACCACAAACAATATTATTACAGTCACATCAATGTTTTGGACTAACATAAACAGCGATAAAAGGAAATCAAAAGGTGGCCGAATCCGGACAAGGAACCAGCTGCGTCCACGCTTCGCCCTCATCCTACCAACTCTCCAAGCCTACTTGGCCACAGGGTCGGAGCTCCCAACATGTTGATCGGAAGCCCCACCTGTCCAATTCAGAAGAGGAGTTCATTAAACAAACAGTAAGCGATCAAGTTATGAAAATCTAAAAAGAAAAGAGAAAGAGAAGAGAGACTCACCAGCGTCCGCCGCTTGATCCTCATCCTCCAATTGCACACCCGCTTCCTCCGCAGCAAGTAGCCGCATCCCCTCCTTCACCGCCGCCTGCTCCTCCTTCGAAAACTGAGCGGTGACTACATCCATGCTAAAGGCCGCTCCACCTTTCTTACCCGCATCAACCCTGGCCTCCTCTAAAGCCCGAAGATATACCTTGGCCATAACCCGGGGATAGTCATCCATCCAGGATAAGCTGCCCTCCTTCCAAGTGCGGAAGTACATGTCCTGCAGCATATCGTCCATCATCCCCTCATCCTCTTCAAACCTCTTCACCCGGGCCTCGGAAGTCTGCAACTTAGTGGCAGCAGCATCCCTCTCCCGCCGGTATCTCGAGCACTCAGCCTGGAGGGATCTCCTCATCTTCTCCATCTCTTCTTTCAACTTGGCTTGAGCAAGTTCTGCAACTTCAAGCCTCCCAGATATCTCCTCAACCTACTCGAGGTCTGCCCTCCTAACCTCATCAACCGTGGTAATGGCCATGTCAATGCATTTTTTGCAAGCGGCCTCCATTTTCCGCAACTCAGCTCTGCTAGCCTCTTCCATGGCCTTCTTCAGTCATTGGGAGTCGGCTTCATGCTGCGAAATCTGAATAGCCTGGTCGGCAAGTTGTTTGGCCTGATCAGCAACCACTAACCGCAACCTTATATTGGCACTCCCTATCTCCTCCCCGGCCTTGGCCAATAGGGCGTGATGTTCCATTAACTTCTTGGCCTCCTCCGCGACCCGGTCGATGTTGGCCTTGGCTTCGTCCCCCATAGCAGCTATCCGAGTAGTGAGCAAATCCAGATCTAAGGACTTAGCCTCATCAAGAACCCGAACCATGGGATTGCGGGGGAGAAGATGCTCGCCCGTGGCCTTGTCAAATAAAATATCCTGAGAGCTTGGGTCCAAATCCGGGTGGCCGGCAAAGGGATTGCGAGGCACGTCGGGACGTTTTATGCGGATAACAGTAGGATTCTCGGAAGGATGCGGAGATGGGACAAACTCCGTGGTCTCCTCCGTGGTATCTCGGGAAGGCTGAGTAGGAGGCTGAGGACCAGGTGGTGAATCAAACAAGGAACGCCTCCTCTTCCTCTGCTGGATACCCTCCTCGATAACTCCAAGGAGAGGGCGGTAGCTGACCACGTCCCCAGGACGACCAGTAGGAGGCTTCGGCTTAGCAGAAGCTCTCATCAACTTGAATTGTTCGAGGCGGTGTCGAACATCTGACGTTTTGGCCACCTGGCCTGCCCCTGGAGTAAAGAATAAATGTTGCAAGCATGCATCAAATCATGAGGCAAGAGATATATCGAGTTAAAAAAAAAGAACAAGAAAGACGCTTTTACTATACAAACCCTGCAGAGAAGGAGGATCCTGCAATAAGTCCTGGATTTCATCCCAGGACGGGAGTGAGCCATAAAATATTCCTAAGTCCCTATCGTAAATGGAATCTGCAGAAGTCAAAAGTTCACCTTGCACTGCCGGAGTCACCCTAGCTGAGGAGCTCTTAGGGGATGGATCGGCGCCAGCCCCGGCCTTGCCAGTCTTCTTTGCCTTCTCCGCCAAATCCGATTCTCCCTCCGATTCCCCGAAAGCTTGACGGAGAGCCTCATCCGTCCACTCCTGAAGCTCCCCCACTTGCCCGGAGGTTAAGGCACCAGTGCCACTACCGCCCTGTCCGTCGCCATCACCATTGCCCTCTCCATCTGCATCGCCATCTCCTCTATCCTCTGACTCTCCTCCTACATCGCCTCCTTCGCCCTCGCCTCTATCCTCTTCCACATCTTCATCCTCTGAGATAATCGGGCAAGTGCTAGGAGAGGGGCCGTCAGACTCCTTAAGTTTCTTACCCCCGACAACCGGAGGCTTTGTAAAAGTTTTCCTCTTGCCACTCTTCTTCGTGGCCCCTCCTGTAGTCTGGGCAGCTTTCTCTTCCGCCGTATCTCTCTGTTTAACCACGGACTGATGTGGAAGAATCAAGTTGTACATCAAGAGTCCAGCATTCCTGATCAGGTAAGCAGCCGATCTGTCTCTCTCTGAAATAGCTTCTATCTCAGCTGCCATCTGAACTAGGCGATCGTTCTCCACAACCACAAAGCCACCTGTCGCTAGCAAGAAATGAAAGCACATAAGGAAAAGAATTGCGGCCAAGACAAGGAATGTAAATAAAACTTTGACTTACATCCGAAGGTGAAGCGACGGATAGAGACAGAGTCATCTCTGACGAAGAACCACTCCTTCTTGAACATACTGTACTTCGAATAGAGGTCCAGAACTGGCTTAAAAGAGACGGCAGACTCCAAGCTAATATATGGGGATCCCTTCCTGTATCCCCTCAGATTGTACAGATACCGTATCTCCCGGTTGGAAGGAGCGTGCCCATACCTCTCCTGAAAGATAGCGTATAAGCACACCAAGATGGCGTAAGAGTTGGGCTGGAGTTCGAATGGAGCCACCTTCAGATAAGTGATGAAGCTGACTACCCAGGCGTTGATGGGAGGAATGGCCCCGCACATACAGTGGTACCTACTATACGCAAAATACCCTTCAGGAGGGTCATATGGCATAACTCCAGCCCCCGGCAGCACCATGAGCGCTCTGTCTATCCCGAAGGAACGAGATATAACATCGAGTTGCTCCTCCTTCAAGGAGCTAGGGAAGCAGTCAGGAGGGGAGACCAGAAGTTCCTGGGGACCATACCCATCCACTAACGACCTCGGGGCAGGTCCATGTTGCACCGGTCCTGACTGGGCTGGGGGCACGGTAGAAGTCTCTTCTCTGTCCTTGGACTTCTTTCTGTCTGATCGAGTTTCTGCTTTGCGAGACATTTATCTGCAACACAGGAAAAACATGATGTGAGAACAAGGTATATGGGAATATAAACGAATGGTTATCAACTTCATTCGGTAGTGGAAATGTTCATCCGGTGCCGAATTCATTCATGTTCCATTCGGGATTAAGTCCGTTCGGCACCCAAATTACAAAACCCATTCGGTAAAGCAAGACCAAACCTCGTTCGGCACTAGAGCCATATGCTCATTCGATAGTGCAGTACAAGGGAGCATTCGACATTAAGATCCTTTCGTGTTCATTCGACGAAAGGACATATACCTGGTTCGGTAAGAGCTTGATTCGGCTCTCTCTGGTTCGGTAAGGAAAAACAAAGAGGGTGTAGCCCCTATATAGAGACAAGCGAAGGGCAACCGGACCAATCGGTTCGGCACTTCACGCCTAATGAAGCTATCCAAAGTACCCAACTTGAAACAAAGCGCGACACATGCAAGCACGTGCCCCACTTTGGGGGGCAAGTGTTGGGTGCTTTTCTCGCCACCACCGGTCCAAGAGAAACGGAGCCAAACCTCTTCCAAACCAACGTCTACCGAACCACAGTCCCTCCCTCGACACTACCGAACCAACGCACGCGTCCATCACCGGACCACATAACCAAAGCCTACCGAACCACCACATGTCGAACCAACGTCACTCCATCCTTCGGCCGAACCAACCCCAAGCACCTCTTGCCGAATCACTCACCACCAAGACACTGGTCCAGAAGCCGTGCCGAACCAACACCTCTCCCTACTAATGCCGAACCACAATCTTTCCACCCACTACCGAATGAACCTCCGAACCAAGCGCCATACAGCCACGGCCGAACCAAGCTTCGCCGAACCAGATATGCCAGACCAGATTGCTTCAGCCCAGGCCCACCAGCAGCTATATACATCCAAGACCCCTGCCCCCAGCCTCACTCTATAAATAGAGGGGCAGGGGTACAACAATGGCGGACAAGTTTGAGAGCTCAAGCACGGAAGGAACTTTCAAACAACTTTCATATACTTGTATACAAAGCTTTGTACTTGTAATCTGAAAGAAAAAGGATAATAACATATAAAGTGGACGTAGGCACGTTCTGGCCGAACCACTATAAATCTGTGTGTCTTTTACAGTTCAGTCCCTGCTTTTTACATATTTGCATAAGTCACCCAAATCATTGAAAACCACATAAATTCAACTAAATCATACGACTTTGAGGTGTTTGTCCATTTTTTGTGCAAACAATACATATATACAGGAATTTATAATCATACATATATGCAAGCATAATTCATATTATACATTTAAAGACCATCACATGCATCAAATATTTTCACATGCAAGCAACTTAAACATATATAATATTTTAGCAGAAAGTTTACTCAATTGGAAAAAATGTTGAATCGAGACTTTTGAAATAGTTTTGTATTTTGAAAAGAACTGGAATACTGAGATCTTGAGCTGGAAACTTGAAAATGCTCGAAATCACTTTGAAACATGAAAATGCTTAGTTGTTGAGATGATCTGAAACTTAGATACTGAAATGATCTTGCTTGATTTTGTTTTGAAGATGAAATCCCGTTTGATGATTTGTAAAGTTTTGTTGGTTGCTTTAGTTTTCTGGTTTGCTAACTTTTTGTTTACAGTTTTTTTTTATATTCTCTGATTAGTATTTTAACAGGTTTTGGTTTACTTGTTTTGGAAATGAGAATAGGAAAGAAATAGAGAAGGTAAAGTAGAGATATATTTATAGCTGGATTTATCTAATATTTTTAAAAATAGAAGAAAATGTGATAATGTGACACTTGTTTAATTATCTAACATTTATCATCTACATATGCTAACTAACTTACATTTGTTAAACCATATATATTTAACTTACATATGTAATTATGCATGTGTAAATATATTTTTAAATGTTTTTATAAATCTTTATATTTAATTTTCAATTAAGTTAATACATTTCTTAATTTATATAAATAAAATCCTTTAAAGATAATAATATAAAACAAATTATATAGTAATAAAAATTGCATATACATATTTTTTTTTGAAAACCAAATTTATTTTAAGATAATTATCTTTTTAATTTCAATTTCAAAATCAATTTTTAAATTCAATTTAAAATCAACTCACATATTTACACATTTAAACAAACACATATTTAATTTGTTTGAAAATAATAATTCTATTTAAAATTTTATAAATATATATACATATAAAAAATCCATTATTATTTGTTTTAAAATAGTAATTTGTCAATTTATTTTAAATAATTTAAAAAAGTGATTATCACATATTAATTGCTTGAAATTCCAAGATATCACAAACATGGTTTAAAATTGAGAATTGAATTAAAATTAATTCAAATTGGAATTAAATTTAATTAACTGAAATCGAACTTGAATTGGTTTGAAACTGAAATTGATTTGAATTAAAAATGGAATCAAAGTTAATTCAAATTAAAATCAAAATAGAATCAATTTAAATGGAAATGGAAGTTGAAATTGATTTGAATTGGAAGATTGGGAATTAAATTAGTTTGACATTTAAACTAGTTTCAGATAAATTATTTTAATATAAACTATTTAAAATCTATCTTCTTAAATATTTAAATTATTTTGATTTTCCAAGCTATTTTACTATACAAACCATTTTTAAAACTCATACTCTCTTATATTAACTATTTAACTATTTTAAAACTATTCAAGCTATATTCTAAATTCAAACCGATCAGAGTGGAAATTATTTATATTTAAATCAAGGATTTAAATACAAATTGGGTTAAATTGAAGTTATAACCCAAATGGAAATTCATAGCAATTTTGAATTGGAACCGAAATCGAGATATTAAGGCAAAAATGATTATAAAGTGAAAGTATATTTTAGTAAATATGATGATTTTCGAAATGAAGATTGAATATTTACTATAACTAAAATTTTACTTTGCAAGAAGTAAAAAATGTTACCAATAACTTTGAAAAGTAATTGAACCTGGAAATTTTTGATTGGCACTAATGAGATTATATATTTGTTAGTTATATATTCAAACTCCCCTTGTTGAATTTATAACTAGAAAGAAATGATCTTTGAAAGATATTTGAAACACTAAATGGAGTTTATATAAGTATGAAGCGGGCTCTGAAATTATTGGTCCTAGAAATTTTCGAGTTGGAAAGAATAATTTTACATGTATGTGAGAATGAAATTGAAATAATTTTGGAACCTATAGATATTTAGAGACACTGATTTCGGAAAAAGGTCGATTTTGGAAATTGGGTAAACCAAATTCAAAAAAAATCGATTAGAAGATATCAATTTTAGATAAAATTTATATACGCATGAAGTGTATGATTTGAAAGATATTTATATATATAGTGTGATATATTTTTGAAACTAAATGTATGGAAAAGGCACCTCCATGACATTCAAAACTTAGAGTAGGAGATTCACTGGGTGGTTCTACCTTGGAATCCACAGGGTGGGTTCAATGAGAATTGGGATCCTAGAGACATCACGACAAAATTCACGAGTTCTTCGTGATCATTTTTTGTATAGCATAAATCGAGGGGTATTATCCTACAGTTACGTTTGGTTTTGCTGTGATAGCAACGTAAACTTTGTATAACTGCGGTCTATTGTGGTTTCATAGCGTAATTCGGGAGGTAGTGATTGCCTACAATCTCCATTAGATTTCGTTGTGATTGCGGCGTAACTTCAGTAGATTGCGATCTACGTGGTTTGGTTCCATAGCGTAATTCAAGAGGCAACAATTGCGTATAGTCTACATTTGGTTTCACTGGGATTGTGACGCAACCTTTGTGTAGCTGCGATCTATGTGGTTTAGTTTCGTTTGGTAGCGTAATTCGGAGGGCAGAGATTGCCTAATGACTACTTACGATTTTGCTGTGATAGCAATGCAACCTTTGTGTAGTTGTGGACTAATGTGTTCCCATGGCGTAAGTCGGGAGGTGTCGATGCCTATAGTTTACTTATGATTTCGTCAAGATGGAGACGCAATCATCATGTTAACTGCGATCCATGGTGGTAAGAAGGAAAGGGGGTGATACTTTCCATATCATTTTTGAAAGGTTTTTCAAGTATTTTTACTGGGTGTTGAAATGGGTCTACTAAGTACTTATCGATTTTCGGTCCTTCGCCTGATCAACACATGACTAAATTTCTGCAGGAACAAGGATGGACTTGTTAAGACATCGAGTTATGAAAAATGTTTTGATATCAAACTAGCTTGGTAATGCTATGTAATTTAAAATGTATGTATTTTTAAATTGTATAGTAAAGGAATAAGAGGTTTAAAATGTTTAAAGAATGATTTATTTAATAATATACATCAAAATTCTAATTCTTGCTTCATTCATTTTCGATGATGAAAAGTTCTAGGTTGGGGGAGGGGATGTAACAACCCAAGTTTTTAGCCATATGATATTAGGATAATTGACTAATTTTAATGTAAGTTTTAATAAGTTAAATAAACAAATTCTCTAATATTGGAAATATCCGAATGTATAAATTGAAAAAACTACATTCAATTTTAAAATTTATAAATTTCTAGGTATGATAAATTTTATAGAAATATGTACATAAACTCCACCATTAAAATTTAAGACAGAATATCCATATATCTTACTATAAAGCAAAACCCTAGTTAACCAGGTCAAAGTGAAGCCTTTTTGGCATTTCCAAAAATAACCCTATTTTAAAAGCTAATTTGATTAAACCAATTTGGATTTTATTGTCATTCTACTTAACACGTCATAGCAGTTTCCCATTTTCCACGATCATTTAGTTCTCCTCATTTTTCTCAATCCACTTCTTCCACTGTCCCTCCTATGCCGATTACTCCTTCCTGTTTCTCTTCTCATTCCCCATCCACATTCCCAACAATTATTCATGTTTCCTATTTCTTCTCCTTATTTGGATGTAAACCTACTAACACTAAACTAGAATCAAATCGACTTAAATCGAATTGAGTCGAAGCGGAGGATTGATTGGAGACAAATACAAAAGGGTAAGAAGGCGATTCAGTGTTTTTCTATCAATCGACCTTATTTTTCTCAACCTCTTTTCTTAATTAATAGCTTGAAACTGCTGCAGCTAGCTGATAGCATGCTGAAATAGCTCGATTCATGGGGTTTCTTGCTTGAACTAACGATCTGGACTACGTATATACTAAAGTTCAAAAGTCTCTTTCTCAAATTCTGATTCAGTGAGCTTTTATTTCACATTTTGCATGATAATTAAGCATTGGTTGTTGATTAACTCACATATTGTTCTTTTATGTGAGAAGTTTCAATTGAACAGTCTGTTGTTTCCTTGGCACCAAATGGTCTAAACCGTGCATGCTAAACTAATCATAGTTAGCTCTACTACTCTTGATTTGTTCTGAAATTTATTGATAAACTTTTATATTTCAGTCCTAATCTTTGATTTGCTGTTTGTTGGTATAATTTGATATTTGAGTTTTATTCTCACTCATTTCCAAACATAATTACTAAATTCATGTTTGAAGAATAAGTGTTCAATTATTTCTTCTTAGTTGTTGCATAATTCATATTCGTTAATGGTTAATATGCCCTGATTGATAAGTTTGGATTTTCGTAGTAGTTGATTTGAAATTGTTCTGGATAGGCAGAATATCATTTTGGGATCTTTTTTATTCTTCCTTACATCTTTATGCTACCTTACTTTTTCCATCTGCACTATAATGTATTCCTATATATAATGTATCCTAAGTTGGTTGTTTTATCTTATGATATATTTTGGTTTCGTAGGGTATATAAATTAAATTTCTAATCAATATATGGAATAGTGAAGAAATTCAAAATGCAAAGAGCAACATGTGAAGAATTGGAGAAGATGGTGCTATCGATGAAAGTTTTGAACGACATAAATGGAAAGGTATAACAATTCAACATGGTTCTACTGTTGTTTCATATGCAATAATACAACTACAGGGTGAAGAAAAACAATCATGAATATAATATATCTTTTGTTACATCTATCCTTTTTTAGACACTTCAGCTACCTGCATTAAGTGATTGGATCGTTCCAATTAAATGGCATAGATATCTATTTTTTCTTGTCAGCACATATAGCAAGTACAGAGATCTATTCCCTTTCACGAAATGGATTTTTTCTTTGAATAATTATTAAACTTTTATTTCACAGTTCTGTATAATTTCTGTGCGCTTTGAAAATCTATAATCTTGATTTTTCTTCATTTCTTATTGGGATTATTGGTCTAGCAGCAGTTGAAACATAAAAACGCAAGGGAGGTTTCTTCTTCAGATTATTGTTCTAGCAGCAGTTGAACATGAGGATGCAAGGGCATTCATATGAGCTATAGTAAGAAAACATCAGTCAATAAATTCATTTACATACTGTATACAATGTGCACGTTATATAATCTTTATATTGTTTGTATTATATTTTTTAACAAAGTTGTGATTGAAACACTATAATCTATATGTTTCATTAAATGTGACTATGAAGACTTTTTTAAGCAGTGAAACTGGACCCAACTTATTAATTTAAAATGTTTTGTCCCAAATTTTTATAATTGCATTTTTTGAACAGAAGGATGAAACGCTATGGAGATCAAACCAACTCACAGTGCATACAAGTTAGTTGTTTGTATAGAATTGTACTTTAATGTTTATTGCTGCTTGATTATTTTAAGAACTAATTGCGTTTAATTTTTGTTTTGCCTTGCTGGAAACATTTTACTTGGCATTTGCATTGGCGGAAGCTGTCATAATGGACTGCAGTATTTTTGTACCCTCCGGATTTCAAATTGGTTATTGATATGTAGATTAATATGGACTGTAGAAGTAACAACTCACAAACCAAGGTCAGTACTTATATTCACTTTTTCGCAGCATGCTTATGATACACGTACATAATAAAATATTGGAAAGATAAACAATGATAAATAAATTTTGATGTATTGCTTGCCTAAAGCAGGAAATATTTAGAGACTATTGGTTTCATTGTAGTTATCTTTATTACAAAGTGGATTTGATTTGCTGATATATATCCAAACCATGAATGCTCCTAGATGAACTGCATAGACTAGAACTTATAATCCCATTGGAAGTGGATTATTCAGGGCACTTGCAATATAGTTGAGATGTATATATGCAGTTATGGTTTTAATGTTTTTTCCTCTTTATACTTTTGAATTCATCTTGATAATTTGATGTGATTTCTAATTTTAATAGGTTTGATCCAAAAAATGATTAAATAATATTTGAATGGTTAACGTGTGGGGTATATTTACTTCACTGTTTACACTTTATAAGTACATGAATTTCAGAATTTCTATTTTAATTTAGTTCCATGGAAAAGTACACAATTGTTACTCTTTCTTCAAAGAAATCTCAATGGATGGGCTTCAAATTTGCGTATTGATGAATTCCATCTAATAAAATGGTGGGGCATCTGACGCTGCAAAGAATGATGTACGCGCACAGTGGACTTGAGGCAAAACATCTGTAATCTTCGGTTTGCTGTTCAAGTAGGAGGGGTGGAAGACCATCATGAGGCGCATTGTTGTTGCATGTGATCCGGTCAAGGTGAGCGTTCCATTTAGCGTTTATTCTACTTGCCATTGTGCTTATGTTTACATCCATACTTTGATGTTTATAGACACTTGCTTACAGATCTAATTGCGTTTAACTATTGGTTTTGACTGTGTTAGTTTTATGTTTGATTTCACTTATTACTGCTGATTGGTAGCATTCTACTTAAACAAGAAAAAAAAGTTTGTAAAGTGGAAGAACTGTATTTTACTCTTTCTATTTCAAAATATTATTTATTACCAATGATATTTGAAAGTTACAATGTTTTGATTTTCAATTTCATTTTCATTTTATGTCTGCATTCATAAGTACTTTATAATGAAGCAAAGCAATTATCATCCACTGTACACCAGCCTTCTAATATGTCGCCATCAACTATTTTTTGTCCCATATATTTTAACTCATTTTTCATATCTAACTTGAATGTTTCAGGTTCCAATTTTTTGCTGCAGTTTCTCATGGTTCCAGTTATGATCTCCAGGTTTCGGATTTGATGCTGCATAAAGGAATAAATGTTGCATGCTACTACTAGCTTTCCAAGACGGAAGGCAGAAGAAAAGGATTCATAAAAGCTTACATAAAATATAAATTACAATTGAGTTTGTTGGACAATGCATAATATGAATGCTTACTGTAAATCCTTTTCCGTCTTATTTTTTCACAACCTGTAACTAACATTACCTTTTATGATATGCTTTTGATCCGTTTATGGTATGATATCTGTCCATTTTGACCTGTAGGTCAGCATAATGTATTTCAAACCACACATTCAAAATTAGTACATATCTAAGGATAAGTTTAAAGTGGAGTTTTTATAACGTATATACTTTTAAAACGCATGTATTAAAACTTTGATATGTTATCCATTGGTGTGTAAAGCCTGTCATGGTGCATGTGATGCTGTACTATATAGCATAGCCCATGTGCTTAGGAAGCATGTGTAGGTGTCTTTTCATAATGTTCAAATTCTTCACAAAAACATGTGTACAAAGCTTTGTATATTTGAAATTTTACAAGTCCAAGGTTTATGCATTTTCCAAGAAGTGTGGTATACCCGAAACAATTTATATTCACTAAGAAACATCCATTTACATACACTAAGAAACATACAATCTGAATCATATATATCTTTATATATTTGAGAATTTATACATATAAAACTTATGTATGTATTCAGAATTGAATATATGATATTACAATTTAGTTATGCCTGAAATTTAACGCTTATCCAAAACCTGCCTAATATCTAAAAGTTATATCCATTAAATATCAAATGTATGTGAAGCCACACAACTTGCATATATATATATATATATATATATATATATATATATATATATATATATATATATATGGTGGCACGTCCGTTGGACGTGTGCCAAGAAAGAAGGGGGAAATAAAAATTGGGTTTTTATTGCGACGGTCGTAATGCTAAACTAATTTTGTTAAGATTAAGGCCTTACTGGCTAGGATGAACACACACATATCTATGTACATATGTATATATGTATATCTCTGTGTGTATATTTCTCTACCATAACTGTAGCGCACACAAAATTTTCACCCTTCCTTCTTAGCACACGTCCAACGGACGTGCCACCATACTCGTGTATATATATATATATACATAAGTTTTATGATGTTTAAAAATATATATAAGTTTATATGTGTGTATGTGTTTATAAGAATATTGTATATGTAAATAAATATGTATACATGAATGTATAAGCTCCGTAATGGCTAATTTCAAATTTATGTGAATATGTATATGTAAATATGTATAAATGTAAATAAGTAATATAAAAATGTATATTGTATATGTACGCATGTCCACACACACAGATATATAATCATAGAAAAACTTCAAATCCTATACAAGAGTGTTTATGATAAAATAGTGTAAATATATATATATATATATCCTATACGTGTGCATAAATATACATATATGAAACATCATCATAGAAAAACTTCAAATCAAAGCACAAACATTTAATCAAGTTACATAACATCAAAATCCACATAATAAATCAAGTCAAAGGTGAAATCAAATCATCAAATCAAGAAAATAAAATAAAATAAAAAGGGAAAAATGAAATAAATGAAAAAAGAAAAGCCTATACACAGCCCCATTCTCTTCTATATATACACGGCCACTAGTTCTTGCTCATTTTGTTCACAACTAAAAAAAAATTAATAATAACCATCGAGACAGTAAAGGTTGGAAGCAAGAGTAAACAGAGCAGCAGTACTTTAAATAAAACATCGAGTAAACATTTTTTTACAAGTTATTTTTTTATGTATAAATAACCCTAGAAATGGATGAATCTTTGTATTGTGATAGGTATATGTATTTATGAGTGCATACGGTTTTGTATATGTACGATAAATATAGGTAGATCAACATGTAACTAAAAAGAAAAACACTATACTTCTCCTTCGTTTTCTCTGTTTTTTATAACTATTATGCTTTGTAATGTTAAAAGTCTAAAACTCAAAACCCCTTCAATTTTAAATCGTGATCCTAAACACAAGTGTTTGTATCTAAATATGTATCATTTTAAAAATTATTTCGTTCATTTCCAATAAGTACGGGAAGAAAAAAATCTATGTAACCGTAAATAGGTCAGATATATCCAAAAATCAAGTGCCATAATCTTATAAATGGATGATATGGTTGTGACCGTGGTAGAAAAATATGATTTTTAAGATGAGATAGGTAATTTTTAAGGGTATGTGGAGGGAGGAAATTGGAGATGGTCAGATTTGGGTTCTTTGTCAAATTACGGCGACATGGTCGATTTCGACGCGAATGGTTGGTTGTTGAGGAGGTTCAAGGGGTAGCGCACGTAAGAAAAATGCCGCGATGATTTTTAGTAGTGGGTATAGACCAGGCGAGGGGAAAGTATGGTTTTGGGTTAGGCCTCGTTCATGGTCGAATTTCGCCAAAGAGAGTAAGGGAGGAGGTTGCGTGTGAGGGGAATGGTAAGAGGAGGCTGTTGTGGAGCTAGGACAAGAATTTGGTGGTGGATAAACGGTCGTGGTGGTAAGGTAAGGCATTGTAGTGGCATAGTGTCGTTCTAGACTGTTGGGTGATGTTCGAAGTTTTGAGCAGAAGTTTTTTTCGCTTATTTCAGGTGGTGGGTGAGATGTGGTGGTCGTGGGTGATGTGTTAGGACGGTCGGCGGTGAACTGTATGGGCCGACATTGGTGTACAAGTGCAGGGCGACTTGCACACTTGTTCGTGCAAATGAAAGAACTAAGGTAAAGAGGAAATTTGGGAATAGGAAGAAGGAGATAGATGGATTTTAGTCTAGAAGAATAATTTGTAGTGGTTCGTGTGTTTTTCTATGGGTTGGGTTAGTCTTTTATGCAATTTAATTATTTAACTTTTGAATAACTTATAATTGTTGAAACTCCATCTTTCTTTATTTCAAATTAAAAAAATAAAGAAAGAGGAAGAGTAGGAAAGAGAAAGGAGGAGAAGAAGAGTGTGCCGATTTGGGTGATTTGGGCCGATGATTTAAAAATAGAATTTGAAATTGATTTTATTTAATGACTTATAAATCTAAAACAATACTTTCTATTTCATTTTAAATCCAAATGACGAACAGATTCTTGCATCAAGTTCCTACCGCTAAGTAATTCCATATTAACTAATTTCGTACAGATTTCGACAATGTGAAATATAATAATTTATATTGATGGAAAGTGATCAATTATTTTTTTTCATAATTTTCAATTATGTATTCATTAATTAATAAATTATTTATGGATTATTTACTTTGGAATTAACTATAAACAAATTATTTTATGATCCCTTTGATTAACCAATAATTAGAATTTGAAAGTATAATTTGACTCAGATTGTTGGAAATAGCTCAGTTCTGATTTGTAAATTATTTAATATTTGATTAATAAATTGTTGATTAGGCGGATAATCCATACTTTGACTGGGAATTCAAGTTATATATATATATATATATATATATATATATTAGCAGTATATTATAAGTTGAGTATATTTGTAAAGGGAATTTAATTGGTTAATGTTAATGGTTTTGAGAATAGCCTAACTATGAAATGTTTTATATGGAAATGTGTTCTAAGTAATGGATTAAAAAATGGAGATTGGGAATATTTCTAGAGTTGGAAATGTCCCATTATGGATATAATGGATTTGAATTGTTTCGATTATTTGATATTAAAGAGATATGAATATATATATATATATATATATATATATATATATATATATCTTATAAAGGTATTTTTGAAATAAAAGTTTGGAAGAAATTATAGAACGGGCCTAGTGATTTCTTATGTGTGTAAATTGATAGTTAAATAACCAACTATCTAATGTGGCCAAATTCGTTGATTGTTCGAAGAGACCAGGATCTGATATTTGCATTATCCGAAACCACTTCGATCCCTTAACTACTACAAACCCTTACGGTTTTTATTATAGGGTCTAATATGTTGGATTTTAATTAATGTAACAAATTCATCTATTTTTATAAGTATTTATACTTAGACACTATTATAATATCACAGAATTTTTTGAAAAAGTGTTTTGGCTATCGTAAGATAAAAGCCCGTCGTGTTTATGTGTGAAGTGGCGTTACGAGTTACCCATTGTTTTTCAAAGGATTTTGACAACTTTTGTGACGACCCACCTTTTCGACCTTAGAAAATCGACATAAATATGCCCATTGTATAACATGCCGAAAAATCGAGTGCCGAAAAGATAGATTGTCGAGGGGAAAGAAAGTAGGTAAAAGAAGAAGAAACTAAACAAAACTGAATCTCACAGCGGGCGGAAAAATATATAATATAAACAGTTCTTTACGCAAACCCAAAACTGTACTATACATATCTTACATCAGAGTACACAAATCAGTAATTACCGGCCTGGAAAGTTATAATAACCCGTCCTCACAATTTCTGGAAATTTCAAACAAAACACTACAAAGGTATAAAAACATGTACGAGAATACGTCTCGGTCTGCATCTCGTCTCCTGAACTCCATAGCATCCTAACCTGAACCTGAAATACTCGGTCTAACCCAAGCATTATGATAAAATAATACCCGAGTCAGTTTGGAAAACCAGAGTGCGAAAACACACTCAATTTGAATTATTAACTTTTGTCAAAATCCTTTGAAAATCAAAGGTATCTGGTAAGACCACGCCACAAAGAAACACGACGAGTTTTTACCTTACGATAACCAAAACATTTCATATCAAAATCCTCTGATATTATAATAGTGTCTAAGTACAAATACTTATTCAAATAGATGAAATTGTTATATTAATTAAATTCCAACATATTAGGCTCTATAATCAAAGTTGTAAAGGCACGTATTGGGGGACGGATTCCATATGAATGACTAGGTTTGCTTGTCACAGTACACATCTAGAACAGCGTACCGAGGACCAAGCAGGGATCCTCTGCTACACAAGACCGGACTATCCCTAACTTGGATATACCGAATATGCTATTACCCCCGGTGTTCCCACCCTTTTTCGAGCTCTTTCCATAAATCGTAGCAATAATATCTGAGGGTATCTAGAAAGGTGATAAACATGCCCTAATTGGGTGCTACCCACTAGCCTTGCTGCATCTCCCCTACTTTTCAGTCATTCTCGGTTGATGAGGCTAGAGGCTATGATTACCTTTTTAAGGAAATTTTCACTTATAATGATCATTGTCCTCCAATGACAATGTACTGATAGCATTCATCCATACAAGTCCGTTCTGGGTCCGAACGGAACCTAAGGCACTATTCCTACGTAATCCACTTTCGAATCACCCTCAAGATTAGTAGCAATTAGTCCTTGTACTTCACTACTCCATCTTCGATTCCATGCTCCTGCATTCATTTCGAAATCATACTCGTTGGATCGAGGTGGTTTTTGAATAACTTACCCGATCCAGGTCTCTTCTAAACAACGTTCGATATTTCTGGTAAGCTTAACCATGGTTCTTTAGGAAATAAATCGACGAAGATAAGGTCGAAGATCACCTGCTAACCTTTAGTGGACGGATTTCCTTATCATCGTCCTAGAATAAAAAAACGAGTTTATACGTATATTATAACACCTCAAACGGTAACTGTACCATATAATCCTCGCATTTCCTCCAGATATTTAGCAAAGTTATATTTTGAGTCCAAATCTGATAGCCGGTTATTTAACTGCCAATGTAACGACCCATTATTTTCCACTATTCAAATCGAAAATAATCCACACATGCCGGACTTGAATAGTACAAAATAACAGATTGTAAGAAAAATTCGGAGCATATGAAATTCAAATCACAGAATCACAGACATAGAACATCAGAATATCTCGCAGCGGAAAAATAAATACCACAGTGTTCATGAAGCTACTATCACAAAGTCTCAAAATCAAATAAAAAATACATAATATCTGTCTGAAAGTAAATATAACATCAAATCCCAAATACAAAGAAGTCCACTAATACAAAGCTGACAACAGAACAATGGACTGAAATATAGATAACTAGATAGGCTGATAAATCTCCAGCGATTCCAGACCTCCAGAGAGTGGAAATCCAAATCTGTGAATAAACTCAGGCTGACCCGAGCGTAAATAAAACACAAACACTCGAGTCAGGACATATATACTTATCCAATGTAAACCAACTCAAGTGAACTGTAGTAAAGGTACAAATAACTTAGAAGATGCTTGGGACTGCCCATCCTCTAAGGATCTGTTAAACTATTTACTATATAGTATATTGCGCTATTATAATAATGTCTAACAGTAAAATAAACATACTTTTAAATAACGTTAAGGAGTGACCTAATATTCCCCTTAACACAAATAATGCCAACAGTCTATACAGTACCTGCATATCTCCTGATCGGGAGACTATGAGAAGACACTGCATAGGTATGACACAAATAGAAACTCGTAGTAAAGGCTCGATATGGTAGGTGACACGGAACACAAGGCAATGCCATGGTAGATATACCAATTACGCACACGGGTTGGTGGTAACGCAGCAGCCACATACACCCACCTCGGAACACAAACCCAAAATCCGAGGGTGGCTACCAAACAATCACAAAGTAATAGAATAGTATCGAAGAAATGCGTCCGACCAGAGGATCTACCCCTTTTGGCCCGAGATCGCTCCTGTTTTAGCCACCTTATACCAACTCACGCGAGTTGGGTCCACGTAACATACCATAAGAACGTCATCACCATCCTACTTCATTCTGGAATCTCCACCGCGTACACAGTTGTCAAAGTGGTTTTCGGTATCGACAGAGAGTATGTCCTTATCCGATCCCGGTCTCTTTGCCAACCAATCGTTATTATGACCCGTGGTTATAACTTTAAAAATAATACTTTATACTTCAAAATAAAATATCATTCCAACCCAATTCTTTATCAACATAAAGATTAAATCATTTCTAAATCATTTTGATATTTCAGAATATCTTATCCTTTCTAAACTTCCCTTTAAATCATTATTTGAATTCAAATTCAAATATCCAATTTAAATACCCTTTTAAAGTTCAAAGATAACATTAATTTAGTTCAATTCAAATCATCCTTTAAAATGATTCATTTTCCAATTTATTTCATTCATTTAAATCATTTAAAAGTGAAGTTATTCTTCTTTCAAGTCAAGTATTCAAATTTCAAAGTTTCAAGTCATTTGAAGTTCGTTTACTAAGTCAAAACCCATAATTATTAAAATTTTAGCCTTTCACAGCATTTAAAAAAAACTATTATAAGTTACACTTGAAAACATTTTAATTCAGCAAATACAGCACTTAAAACTGCTGTTAAAACTCATTTTTAGTTAAATTTTAGTTCAAAACAGTAAAGACAGCATTTCCAGAAATGATGTAATAGCTCAAGATTCAAAACAAAGGTTTTAATTCATTTTTGCAAATACAGCAGACCACTACAGCATTTACAGAAATGCTATAATAGATCTAAGTTCAATTTTAGCTTATAAGTTTAACTACAGCAACCACAACATTTGAGAAATGCTGTAACAGCTCTTTTAACTCAATTTTAGTTCAATTCAGAAACTATAGCATTTCTGAATGCTATTAAAAGTGAATTCAGATTTTTAGTGTATTTCCAGCAAATAATAAACTTCATTTTAAACTCTTTAAACATTTTAAAAATCATAATTTAACATTAAAAATGTTCATTACATATCATTTAAACATATTGTTTTTATCATAATAAATTCCTTATTATTAAATCAAATTTCAACAAATTCCTTTAATAAATTCAAGTGTAAAATTTCCAATTCTTCGCATTTTTTAATAAACAACTTAACACTTAAATTTTCCTTCATTTATTTTTCAAATAAATTTTAATTTCCAATTTTTATTTATATAACTAAATTTTATTGCACAAAATTCCAATTTCCCTTTAAGTTATATTTGAAAATTCAATGCAACTATTCTTTTTTTTCCAACATTTTAACTTATAGAAAATTTCAAATTTCTATATTTAATAATTAAAAATCCAATTTAAATCAAATTTTCATATATATATATATATATATACACTTTTAAAATTACTTAAAAATTTCTAGAAAATTTATAAAATTAACCACGGGCATGTATATGTTTTCTAACCTAGGTCAAGTGATACCGATATATATCATTTCAATCCCCAGTTTACAAATAAAAATCCTGGTTCTATCATTTCAAACCCGCAATCCCAAGTCAAAATAAATAATTTAAAAGCCGTTCAGGCCTATCATTTTAGCCCATAACGATTTTTTCTTATTCTAAAGTCCGTTCGGGTAAGTATCATTTCAACCCATAGTGAACCTAATATATAGGGAACCTGCAGTGTGATAAACAGATATAAATGAACAGTTTAACAATATACAACAGTAACAGGTGATAAAATGTAACAGGTGAGATGATATGCAATTTAACATGTTTAACATCATATATATAAAATCACATGGCAGTTATAACATCATAAATATTTTCTACACATTCAGTTGTTGTTGTTTTACAACTGCATAAGTATGATTGTCGTGTGAGCTTTACTCACCTCTAATTACTGAAGATTTCAAATCCAAAGGCACAATAGAAAATAAAGCACGATGACACGATTATGGACTTGAGTGGAGAGCGAATCCAAGCTACAACTCTTGTGTACAACCCAAAACAAACAATCAAAACAACACAATTCAATACAACTTTAAAATACAATAACTTTGAAATAGAAGGGAAATGAATTTGCCAAAATTTTTGCCTTGCTTCCTCAACTTTTGTTACAGACTAGGGTATAGTTTGGTTCAGATTAGGTCAAGTTTGGGCTCAGGTTTGGGCTAGCATGGGTCGGGTTCATGGCACGAACAAGGTGGAGTTTTATACATGAGGAGGTGAAGGGGTTTTTAGGCAAAAGGTGGAGTTTTGGTTGGCTAAAAGGCTCGGCCATAGGAAGTGTGTTCAGCCTGTGGGTGCACCATGACTGGACAGAGGTTGGAGGGGTATGTGGTAGTCAGGTCAGAGGTGGTGGTGGCTGCTATGGTGGTGGTTAAAGGAGATGAAGCAAAAGTGGTCAACTAGCATTGTTTTTAGGCAATAGGTCGCATTCTTGGGGTTTTGATCACCATAGGAGCTCGGCCTTGGTCCAATCAGAAGAGTGGCTGGTGGTGATGTCATGGAAGTGATGAAGGGTGGTGATGGCCGTGGAACAAGGGGGAGGCCGATCCAAACAATGAAGAGAAACAAGACAAATTTGCATAGAAATAGGAAGAAAAGTGAGAAAAAAGATGGAGGCCATTACCAAACTCTTGTTGAAGCCATGAGAAATGATGATATAAGGAATTTTCACGTGAAAGATAGTGAAAATACATGGCTAAATGAAATAGTGTATGGCCAAAAATGCACATAAACGAGGGGTTGTGAAAATGAAGAGTTTTGAAGGTGAAAAGCCTTAAGTTTTATAACTTTTTAAACCTTTGGCATTTCCTTTTCTTTTAATTTTATATAAAAAAATAACTTAGAAATATACTTTACAAACCAAAACTAAGTAAAAATATAAGAAAATAAATAATTAAATTTAAAGAATATATAAAAAGAATGAAAGAAATTACTTAAAAATACAAAATAGTGTCCAAAAATTACAAATAAATCACTACTAGTCTTGGAAAAATATCCACTTCATTTTAAAAATATTATGAAGTGAAAATTTGAAATAAAATAATTTTATTTATTATTTCCAAAATAAGATAAATGATTAAATTGGGAAAAAGTAGAAAAAGGAATAAAGAAATTGTTTAAAAATAGCAAACAACACATAAAAATTACAAGAAAATTACCAATGGCTTTGGAAAATTATTTACTTCATTTCAAAAATATTATAAGACAAAATTTGAAATAAAAATTATTTTTAACAAAGTGCAATAAATAATTAAATTCATAGGAAATATCAAAAGAATTGAAGAAATTGCTTGAAAATAGGAAACAGAACCTGAAAATTTCAATAGATTACCCTTTATTCTAGAAAAATTTCTACTTCACTATAAAAATAATTTAAAACAAACAAAAATAAATTTTGAAAATATTGGGTTGTTACACTCTCCCCCACTCAAACCTTTTCGTCCTCGAAAAGAATGGAAACAAGGAAATAAGGAAAATAAGATAGAAAAACAAAATAGTACCTGGAATTAACAATTCCGGATTTGAATCACGAATGCTCTCCTCCGTGTCCCAAGTACAACCCCGATCGTCAGTACTCCACTGTACTTTGACCAGACTAATAAATTTCCTTCTCAGTTGCTTCGTACCTCTGTCGACAATACGAAGTGGCTCCTTTCGACAGTCGGATTAGGCTCAATATCCAAGCTGTCAAGAGCAGAAGGCTGAGCAAACAAAGATGGGTCATGGAGATACCGACGAAGATGTGAGACATGGAATACATCATGCACTCCAGGAAGCTTCTCGGGTAACTCCAGACGATAAGCCAAGGAACCAACTCTTTCCATAATGCGGAAAGGACCAATGAATCTGGGAGAAAGCTTCTCTCTACGACCAAAACGAATGACATTCCTCAAGGGAGAGTCCTTAAGGAAAACCCTATCACCAACATCAAACTCAAGCTTTCGCCTATGCCTATCATCATACTTCTTCTACCTATCCTGAGCAACTCTCAACCTTCTCTTAATCTCCTCAACTCTCTCAGAAGCTTCCAAAATCATATCAGGACCAAGAACCAGACGATTACCGGATTCAATCTAGAAAGATGGAGATCGACAAGGTCGTCCATATAAAGCAGCAAATGGAGACGTCTTGATACTGGCCTGAATTCAAAGATAGAAAGAGATAGATAGAAGATTAAGATAAGTTTAAAACAGAAAATAAGATTATACCTGATAACTATTATTGTAGGCGAATTCGACAAGATGCAAATGATCTTCCCAAGATCCACCATAATCAAGCACACAAGCACGAAGAAGATCTTCGAGTATCTGATTCACTCTTTCCGTTTGACCGTCGGTCTACGGATGGTAAGCAGTGCTCAGATTCAGATGAGTCCCCAAAGATTTTTGAAAAGCTTTCCAGAAATGGCTGGTAAAGATAGGATCACGATCATAAACAATACTAAGAGGAACACCATGGACACGAACAATCTCCCTCATGTAGATCTCAAACAAGCTAGAAGTAGAACGGGTAGACTTGACCGGAATAAAATGAGCAGATTTGGTCAGCCTATCCACAATAACCCAAATGCTCTCATTGCCTTTCCTAGACCTCAGCAATCCATCAATGAAGTCCATGGAAACCTGTTCCCACTTCTAGTTGGGAATATCTAGGGGCTGCAACAAACCAGGGGTCTTCTGATGATCGGCCTTGACTTGCTGACAAGTGGCACACTGACTAACAAAGATAGAGACATCCCGCTTCATCCCTCTCCACCAATAACGCCTCTTCATATCCTGATACATCTTCGACACACCAGGATGAATAGAAAGTCTGGATCGATGATTCTCCCGAAGCAATTCCTGCCTCAACCCATCTACATTCGGGACACAAATCCTACCATTAATCCTCAAAAACCACTATCATCAATCTGAGCTCCACTACTACCACCATCCCTGCTTCGAACACTCTCCTTCATCAACCTAAGCATCTCATCCTCATCCTGCTTAGCCTTGATACGATCCAAAAGAGGAGAAGAAACAACAAGCTGACACAACAAAGCCTTCTTCCGACTCAAAGCATCGGCTACAATATTAGATTTACCGGGAGTATAGCTAATATCAAGGTCGTAAGAAGCCAAAAACTCAAGCAAACGAACTTGCCTCTGATTTAAATCCTTCTGGGTGAAGATATATCACAGAGACTGATGATCAGTGAAAAGCTCAAACTTGGTTCCAAGTAGATGATGCCTCCAAATCTTCAAAGCAAAGACAATAGCAAGCAACTCTAAATCATGGGCAGCATAATTAGCTTCATGGGTTTTCAACCGACGGTTAGCATAAGCTATGACCTTACCATCCTGCATGAGAACAACACCCAATCCCTCACGACAAGCATCAGTATATACCATCAATTCTTCACTTCCATTCAGAACGGTAAGAACTGGTGCGGAAGTTAGCTTTCTTTTTAACTCATCGAATGCAGCTTCACACTTCTTATCCCAGATAAACTTTGCATTCTTATGAGTCAAAGAAGTGAGCGATGCAGCAATCCGAGCAAAATTCTCAATGAATCTCCGATAGTAACCGGCAAGGCCCAGAAAACTACGAATCTCAGAAGGAGTCTTAGGAGTTTCCCAATCCTGAAACATAATAGGGAGAAATAAGACAATAGAAAAGAAAGAAAAATTAAATGACGAAGAAAAGAGAAAAGACATACATTGATGGCAGCGATCTTGGCTGGATCAACAGAAACTCCATCACCAGAAACAATATGTCCAAGGAATCGGACTTCATCCTTCCAGAAATGGCATTTATAAAATTTAGCCTTCAATTGATGACTTCTAAGAATCTCCAGAACAGATTTCAAGTGCGAATCATGCTCTGCCTTTATCTTAGAAAAGACAAGGATATCATCAACAAAGACTAGAACAAATTTATTAAGCACATCAAGAAGAACACGATTCATCAAATCAAAAAAGAAAGCGGGAGCATTAGTCAAACCAAAAGGCATGACTAACCATTCAAAGAACCCATTCTCAGTCCGAAAAGCAGTCTTGGGAATGCTTTCCTCAGCAACTCTGAGCTGGTGAAAACCTGTGGCAAGATCAAGCTGAGAGAACCAAGTAGCACCATAAAGCTGATCAAACATATCATTGATGCGAGGCATTGGATATCTGTTTTTCATAGTGAGCTTATTCAGCTCTCTATAGTCAACACACATCCTCAAAGATCCATCGGACTTGGTCACGAAAACCACCACCGCTCCCCATTCTGAGTGGCTAGGTATGATCAGACCTTTGGAGAATAAGTCCTCAATTTGCTTTGCTAACTCAACCTTCTCGCGGGGTGCCATTCTTCTAGGAGGAATAACAACAGGTCGAGCACCAAGAATAAGATCAATGCAGAAATCTATCTCCCTCTTAGGAGGCAAAGCAATGACTTCACCAAAAACATCAGGAAAGAGTTTGACCACACAAGTCGAATGAAAATCATCAGGAGCAGAATCTAGAGAATAAATAAAACTGCCAGCAAAATCCTGAGGCATGCGGCACTGAATAACAAAGGAATTACCCAGATCATCCTCAAGATAAACATACCGGGCTTTACAAGAGATATGAGCATCATGCCTACCAAGCCAATCACTACCAAGCAACAAATCAAAAGCATCGAAGCCCAAAACATAGAAATCACCACTGAAACGATGATAAGAATAAAGAAGTTTCACTTGTTTACAAATCCTATTAAGGTTTGCGGGACCCCCAGTTGGATTTGAAACGCATAAGGATTCAGAAACATACTCAGGAGAAAGTAGATGCTCAAACTTATCACACAAATCATCAGATATAAAACTGTGGGATGCACCAGTATCAAAAAGCACACGAATAGGATGCTGAAATAAAAAGAAAGAACCCTGGAGAGTACCTTTGTCATCACTAGGAGTTAGAGGAGCAGGTGCTGGAGAAGAGGCAGAGGTGACAGCAAATATACCAGAAGGCTAACTCCTCTGTTGGATAGGACAATCTTTCCTGAAATGGACAGGCTGGAGACAGATGTGGCAAAGATCACGCCTAGCTAGCTGAGCAGGGAGAGGAATGGCAGTACCAACAATAGTAGGGCAACTATTCGCATAGTGTCCCTTCTGGTCACACTTGAAGCAGGTGATGGAAGAAAGGCCAACTGGCTGCCTCTGAGCTGGAGCAGATGATGAAATCCCAAACCAGGATTCTTAAGCCAATTCTTCTTCTGTTGTTGGAAACTGGGCTTTCTCTTCTTAGAATTTGCAGAAGAAGTCTGAGATGAAGGAGCACTAATTGAAGAAGGACCCTTAGAAGTTGGGTTCTCATAACGAAGAGCCATATCCGTAAGCTGGGTAAAGGTGCCATGAACATGAGAAATGAGACGACTATAGTACTCGAGACGAGCACCAGCAATAAATTTCTCGTTCTTCTTCAGAGGGGTGTCTATCAGGCCAGGTCCGAACTTAGAAAGTTCGTTAAACTTCCTCTCGTACTCTGAAAAAGACATGCTTCCTTGCTTGAGGTCCATGAACTCCCTATAAAGCTGGGATTTCCCGGCTTCGGGCATCCACTTAGCAACACAAGCCTTCTTGAGAAGAATGATAATTAAGCTTAGAAAAAGGCATGAAAAGATAGAAAATAGAATTCAAAGAAACACAAGAAGATACCTGAACTGTTCCCAAGTAAGATTAGCCTCAACGGTGTTAGCCGTAACAGACTCCCGCCAATCTTGCGCAGCCTCTTGTAACTGCCATGCAGCTAACTGACGCTTCTGGGCATCAGTAATCTCAAGACCAGTAAATATCCTCTCGATACTCCTCATCCATCGCTGAGCCTCAATGATAGACTCCGGACTAGTGAACTTGGTTCCTCCAAGCTGAGTAAATTCTTTGCAAAGAACAGTGAAACGGACAGGAGCTGGGGCGGGAACTGGGGCAGCACCACGACCCTGACCTCTAGTGTAACGACCCGTAAATTTTCAATAAATAAATTGGTTAATTTAATTGGATCTTTGTAATTAAATTTAGAATGAAATAAAATTTTATAATTTACAATGGAATTGAATGTTAGAAATTTTATGTAGCAATTGTAAATAAAAATTTACAATGTAAAATGAAGTTGCAATTAAATGAAATAATGTACAATGTTGCACTTAGGTGTAAAAAATAGAATATGTAAAAAAGTAATGAATGTATTAAATTGATAAAGGTCAAAATTTATTGCATTAAATAAATTGGGAATTTAATTTCATTAAAGGTAATTAAATATTATCTTAATGCAAAATTTAGATAAATTTTGAAATTAATGCTAACTCCATTCAGAATATTACAATTGGTGAAATATTTGGCTGGTAAGCATATATTATAAGTTACTTGTTTAATTAGTTGATGGAATTTAAATTTGAAATAAATGTTAATAAAATAAATAGAAGTTACATTAATATGAGAAGTAATACAATGTTTAGAGGTTGTTAAACTAGAGTGTATTTGGAAATAAAGTTCATTTAAATGTTAGGTAATTATAATGCTATGTTTGACAATAAACCTTACTTTAATGATTATTAGTATAGTAATGGAAGTGTAAATGAAAATTAAATAGAAACATAAGTTTATTTTTAGGTAGTAATGTATACATTAGGAAGATAGTTCATAGTATGTTAACTGATGAATTAATACACAATGTATGTAGAGTAATAAGTTGGTTTAAGGATGAAATTAAGGAAAATTCATTTATTGGTTTTAAAACCTTAATTAATGCATTTAATTGATAGAAGTACATTTAGGAATATAATATTCATTCAAATTAAGTTGTACATAGGCGTATATTAATGTCATGAAATAAAAATTTAGTGTATATGAAATTATAAATATGGATCGATAAGTAACGAACTTATGAATGCAATTGAAAGAAAATAGGTGACATTTAATATAGGTTGCTTGTTTAGTTAATATGTCAAATAAATTTTTGGTAATCAATTAGAACAAAATCTAAATTTAACGTTTTGTAAGGTAAATTAAAAAAATAGTTGGAATAACGAAAATTTTATTCATATTATGATGATTAGTTGAATTAAGGGAATAGAAGGCAGGATTTATGGATTTATCGGAATTTAAAGCTAAATAATTGGATATATTGCAAATAAGTATAATTGGGATTAAATTTTATGGTAATTGGAAAGAAGATGGTATATGAGGAAATTTATGTAATAGTTTTGAATCCATTGCTTAATCCATCTATAATATGACTATTAATTAATTTAAAATATAGAAAGCGAGATTTGTTAATTTAATTGAAGTATAAAATTCAATAATTGAAGTTATTGCATATAAATGAAATTTAACGTTAAATATTACGTTATTGAAATTAAGATGAAATTTGAGGGTTGTAATGTAATAAACCATTATCCAAGGTTAATTTCATCTGTTTGACAATAATGAATGGAGAAATTTTAATTTATATAACTATATGGAAATTTTGGGAATTTTCTTAGAAAGCCTGAGTATGGAAATATATTTTTAATTAAGGTTAGCACGAAAATTTATAAAATAGTCAACTTTAATTGACATATAAATTTGTTTAAAATTTGGGTAAATTATTAAGAAAATTTAAAAGGATAAAATTTGTCAATTTGAGAATTGAAAATTTTGAATTTGATTTAATTAATCAATTATTAATTTATTTAATTAATGGAAAAATAACCATTTTGGCCACTGACTCAGATTTTGACGAGACCTGTTTCATCAGATCCATATCGGTGAATTTTTGTAGGATTTCAAATTTCTTAGTGATTGGACTTGTCGTTTGATCGTATGGACTCGAAACGCCTTGAAATTAACGAAATTGAAATCAATTTGAAAAATACTGATTTATAGCATAACTTCTTCATACGATGCAATTTGAACCTGAAACCTTTTCCATTGCGTTTAAAATATTTTAAAATATCTATTTTGATATATGGGTTGATCCAATTTCGTTCCAGAGTCAGAACATGCATTTTGGGCCAATTATCGTTTAGCACGTTTATAATTCAGATCCATCTGTCTATTTCAACTTCCTCTATAAATATCCTTCTATAAATCCTAGCCTCCCTAATTCTCATTTGTCTGTACGTAAATTCATTCTATTCCTCCTCTTCCTCAATGGCAGACAAAATTCTATATTTCCAGATCCAATTTCAAATCAAAAATCAACTTCAAAATTCAAACTCCTCGAAAAAATTTGGAAAAAATATATATCGAAGTTTTCATCGATATGAATCTACGCATAGCTTCTGTTTTTGCAATTTTTGGTCGAATCAGTGGGAAATCGTGGTCATAGTTCTAAATCACGTAACCCATGATGGCTATTTGGGCGTTTTCAATTTGGGAAGAAATCGAGAAATCCATTTCTGGGTATTGGAGAGGTCGGGGTTTGGAGCTGTTTGGTGGTGGTCGCATCACCTTAATCTACCTGAGGCGGCCGGAATTGGAGTTTTAGGGTTTCAAAACCCTAAGGAAGGAGGCGGCGGTGTGGCGACCGGAGGTGGTCTGAAGTGGTGCGTTCGACAGAGATCGAGGAGGTGGTTCGAATGGTGGTGGTCGGTGGCGATGAAGATGGTTGGAGAGATGGCAATCAATGGTCAAAGGCGGCTGAGTTTCGTTCCAGGGTTCGAACGTGCCTGGAAGCTTCAAACGCGTGAGAGAGAGAGAGGAAGAAAGGGTGGATGACGTGGCGCTGGGTTTGGTATTGTTTGTTTATTTATTTATTTATTTTAATTTCAATTTCCAATCGTTTTACAATGATAACTTTCACATACGGATTCCGTTTCATGCACAATTTATTTTGTTAGGATCGTAATGGAATTCCGGACATTTAGACACTGGTTTGGATGAATTTGGAGACTTTCAAATTTTTGGGTTTAAATCGGATTTAAATTCGATTTGAATTCATAAGGTGAGTGTTTTAACCTACTCACAACTTCTAAAATTTCTTATGTTTGTTAAAATGATATATGATGTGATTTAAAATTTATTTATGGTTGTTTGGTATATTTTTAATCTTCAACTCGAGTAATTTCATTCATTTAGATTAAATAGCTATTTAATTTACTAATTCCATTTAAACTGCCAGTTAAATTTGTTAATTAACTATTCATTGCATATAAACTGCCAGTTAAACAGTTATTTAATTAATTATTGAATTAAAATGCTATTTAATACCTGTTGTTTATTTTCCGTTCTATATTGATGCTATTGTTGAATTTGATGATGATTGCGATAAATGGTTGATGGTTGATATTGGATGAATGGATGCTGTAGTTTATATTGTTATAAACTGCAAGTTATTATGCATTTTCATCTCTTTCGGGATTACGGTTTGAAATTATATATAACCATAATTTTTTATTTTTAAATTATGGGTTGAAATGATAAATATCCGTATCACTTGACCAAAGGATAGAAAGTTATATACAGGCACCGCGGTCTATATATATAGAAATATTTTGAAGTGATTTTCTATGGTTTTAGAAAGGAATATACAGTTTATTAAATTCAAATTTTAATATTATATAGATATTATTTTATGTATATATAGTTAAATTCTCGAATTTAAGCTTTGTATAATTTTTTTTAATAAAAATGAGTTTAATAATGGAGTTTGATGGTTTATATTATGGGTAAGTACCTATTTAATGTATTATATATATAGAATTTATAACGACTCAAAAAATAAAAATAAAGTTGGAAGATAAATATGAAATTGGGTTGAATTTAATTATTTAAGAATTGTTCTTGAATAAATTGGATTTGGAATGTAAATAAATTCAGATTTAAGAGGTATGATTTTATAACTTGATTTTTATTTAGAGGATCTAAATCATTACCAAATTTATTAAATTGAATATTATCAAGTTAATTTAATTGGAAGAGTATCCAATTATTTGAACTCTAAAAGTTTTACTAAAACGATATTTGATTTATTTAGTAACGTTTCAAATCTAATAATAGTAGTTGGAATTGATGTATATGAAATTATCAAAGAATAAGTTCTGAAATGGTGGGAGATTTAAGCTTTGAAATATGGGAAATTTAAATGGTTTATTTGGGAATTCGAATCTGTATTTGGAATTGATTTGAGAAGTAAAAAAAAACTAATTTACTTTATAAAGTAATTTATATTTAAACCATTTGAGTATTGAAAATTATGTTTCGAAGCTATGGGTTTAAGGTACATATATTTTTGAAAGTACTATAATTTGTGAAAAAGATATATTTGAAATAAAAATGATATCATATTGATTTGGGTTTTAAAATAGAAATGATATCGTATTTATATGGTTTGAAATGGATATTATATTCTAGGTTTAAAGTATAAACTATTTTGAAAAGACCGCGGTGTTATAATAACGTTTGGTTGTTGAAGAGACCGGGATCGGAAGTTGTCATACTCTTTGCCAACCCCGAAAACCACTTCAAAAACCGTGTACGCGGTGGAGATTCCAGAATGAAGTAGGATGGCGGCGGCGGTTCCTTTGAGGTAAATACATGGAACCAACTCCCGTGAGTTGGCATAAGGTGGCCAAAACAGGAGCGATCGACGGATTAATTGAGGTAGCACCTTTGATCGGACACATCCCTTCGATATTCTACTCTGACTTTGGTTTTATTCGGTGGCCACTTTTGATTTCTTTGATTTGGAGGTGTGGCTCGAGGTGGGCGGTAACTGCGGCTACGCGTTACCACCGACCCGGAAGCGTAATAGGTATATCTACCCTGGCATTGCCTAGTTGTGCCATGTCATCTACCCTATCACGCCTTGTACGAGTTTGGTTTTCTCCCTAGCCCGTGTGGTATCTTCTGGTGGCTTCCCGATCAGGAGGGACTATGATATTGGATGGACTACTGGGACAATTATTGTGTTAAGGGGGAGATTGGGTAACTCCTTAACGCTTTTAAAAGTAAGTTTATTTTACTATAGACATTATTATAATAACGAAATATTACTACATAGTAAATAGTTTAACGGATCCTTAGGAGATGTGAATCCCGAGCATCTCTTGAGTTACTGCACTCATATTTATTTATGTTAATTTAACTCACATAAGATATTTTAGTTCTGACTCGAGTGTTTTGTTTTTTTCAATTCACTCGGGGCAGTCCGAGCATTTCAGGATTTGAAGACTTTATTTCTGGAGGATGAAGACGAAGATTTCAATATTATTATTACATTATATTGTTCCACTACACACTGTGTTCCGCTACATCGATTTTTATTCGTTGGTATGTGCAACTCTGATATATATTGTATAAGTAAAATTAAATATTTTGTAAAAAACTTCATGAACTGTATATTTGATTTATTATATTTTATCCTTCCGCAGTAAGATTCTGTTTTGTTTTTTTTCTTCTCAGTTTTTCTTATTTACCCCATAACAATCCGCCCTTCCGTATGGTTTGAATTGGCACATGTGTCGATTTAAAGCGTGCGAAAAGGCGGGACGTTACAATGTGGTATCAGAGCTTGGTTTAACGATAAACCTTAGCTTTGTGGGGTCAGACTCTTTATTAATAGGGTAGTAATACCCTATGGGAGTCGCTGAGTGTATATATGAGAGAGCGTATTTGTTAGTGTTATAAAAAGGTTTTAATATTGTATTAAATTTTTCCGTTTTGTATTTATAAATTCTGGTTGGTGCATGGGACGCTATGACATCAATAGGGATTTCTAAACACTTAATAGGACAGACCGACACAATATTTGTTTTAATGTAGGTGAATGAAATAATTTTTCCTATTATATTTTCTATATATAAAATAAAATTTTAAATGATATAAATATATTTGGTTGCAATATATTGGTTGTTAGGTAATAAATTTATAATTAATAGTCGAAATAAGATTGAAAATAAGATAAATGAAATTGGAAACTTAAAGCTTTAGTTCCGGGATTTTTGAAAATTTATTTCGATTAATTTTGGAATATAATAGTATTGTTTATAAGTATTTTCTGATATAAATATTTCACTATAAATTGAAAGAATTGTTTTAAAAAGGAATTTCGAAAAGAAAAATTTCTGTACTACCCTCTTTGTCACTGGAAAATAATTTCTGTGATGAGTGCACGCATCATCGACATTCATTTTCGAGTTTCGAAGTGGGAATGCCACTGTAGTAGTTTACTGCAGATTTGTTTTGATAGACAAATATAAATTTTATATTTTTTTTTAAATATAGTTGGATATATAAAGTAAGTATATACATTTATCTGTTATTTTAAATGACCTTGAATAAAACCCGGTATTTAATTCTTAAGTTTCCATTAATTAATAGTTTCAGTTACTGGAGTGAATTGGAATGTAGGTAATTAATAAATTTAAAATAAGGAATTTAATGCTAGGTTATGAATGAAATTATAGGTAATTTGAAATTGTAACCTATGAATAAAGGATATAATTATTGAAGATTAAATCAATTAAAAGAAATGAGTAAACTTGTATGATTTTAATTACATTCTTAAAGGAATATATATAACTTACCAAAAGATGTAAAAAGTTGAAATGTTAATAAGAAACGTAATGGAGATTATTAAGTAAAGCTTATGTAATAGGAATGTTAAGTGAAATTCTTTTACAAATAATATTTTGATGTGAAATTGTGTAAACTTAAGTATGACTGAAAGGTTGTAAAGGAATGATAATAAACTTAAGAAAATGGCTAAAGCTATTTTAAATAAAATAAGTAGAAAAGATGAATGCATTAAATATATGATTGTAGACTAAAGTAATGCATTGAGATGCTAAGTAAACGAAATTGAAAAATGAATACATGAAATGCAAATAAATAAAAAAATAAATGAAAAAAGGGATAAACCATTATATAAATGAAAAGGAATCAAACAACAAATGTTATGAAATGAAATCGATTAAAATTAACTGGATCTATTGGAATTGTTGTTGTTTGGTTTATGGTTGTTTGGGCAAGGATACTTTAAAATTGTTTGGACGAATGAATAATCTATTTAGCGTCAACTAAGACTGTTGAGTGAAGGGTACACTTAGTAGTTATTTTTCATTCCGTACAATTTAAAGTTTGAACCCGGACAACTATTTGTTTTGTTGATATGAATGAATGATTGATTTGTATGGATTCTATGTGATGGTTGTATGCCTTGTTGCAAGTGATTGCTGATTGTATTGACTTGTTTGGTTGAAACGACTTTAAATATTTCATTTTATATAATTGTTAACCTTTTGGATTATATAAGTGAAATACAGGTTGTGGAAGCAATTGCTACTGCTTTTGGTTTCATAATTAAGCGTAAATTGCCCGATAAATAGGTGCGTTTTCAGATTTCGGTTTAAAGCATTATTATTATTTTTCCCGGATTGGTATATATATATATTAGTATGGAAATTATTATGTTATATATTGATATATTTGATATTATATTTTCTCCAGAGCCTCTCCGTACAAAGGAGTCTCTGTCGAAATTTTCCGTAAATTTTGGACTTCGAAAAATTTGAAAATGTTTTCCAAACTTTATTAATTTAAGTATAAAAGATTTAGGGTTACAAATGGATATATTTTATTTAAATTATTAAATTTTGTAAATTTATTTGGGTATAAATCTAATATTTTAAATAAGATATATTGATTTCTTAATTCTTCCTTTCCCTTCTTTTCCTTTTCGGGGATGAAAAGTTTTGAGTGGGGGAGAGTGTAACGACCCGTAAATTTTCAATAAATAAATTGGTTAATTTAATTGGATGTTTGTAATTAAATTTACAATGAAATAAAATTTTATAATTTACAATGGAATTGAATGTTAGAAATTTTATGTAGCAATATTAAATAAAAATTTATGATGCAAAATGAAGTTTCAATTAAATGAAATAATGTACAATGTTGCACTTAGTTATAAAATATAGAATAGGTAAAAAAGTAATGAATGCATTAAATTGGTAAAGGTCAAAATTTATTGCATTAAATAAATTGGGAATTTAATTTCATTAAAGGTAATTAAATATTATCTTAATGTAAAATTTAGATAAATTTTGAAATTAATGCTAACTCCATTCAGAATATGACAATTAGTGAAATATTTGGCTGATAAGCATATATTATAAGTTACCTGTTTAATTAGTTGATGCAATTTGAATTTGAAATAAATGTTAATAAAATAAATAAAAGTTACATTAATGTGAGAAGTAATACAATGTTTAGAGATTGTTAAACTAGAGTGTACTTGGAAATAAAGTTCATTTAAATGTTAAGTAATTATAATGTTGTGTTTGATAATAAACCTTACTTTAATGATTATTAGTATAGTAACGGAAGTGTAAATGAAAATTAAATAGAAATATAAGTTTATTTTTAGGTAGTAATTGATACATTGGGACGATATTTCATAGTATGTTAATTGATGAATTAATACGCAATGTATGTAGAGTATTAAGTTGGTTTAAGGATGAAATTGAGGAAAATTCATTTATTGGTTTTAAAATCTTAATTAATGCATTCAATTGATAGAAGTACATTTAGGAATATAATATTTATTCAAATTAAGTGGTACATAGGCGTATATTAATGTTATGAAATAAAAATTTAGCGTATATGAAATTATAAATCCGGATCGATAAGTAACGAACTTATGAATGCAATTGAAAGCAAATAGGTGGCATTTAATATAGGTTGCTTGTTTAGATAATATGTCAAATAAACTTTTGGTAATCAATTGGAACAAAATCTAAATTTAACGTTTTGTAAGGTAAAGTAAAAAAAATAGTTGGAAGTAACGAAAATTTTATTCGTATTTTGATGATTAGTTGAATTAAGGAATAGAAGGCAGGATTTATGGATTTATCGGAATTTAAAGCTAAATAATTGGATATATTGCAAATAAGTGGAATTGGGATTAAATTTTATGGTAATTGGAAAGAAGATGGTATATGAGGAAATTTATGTAATAGTTTTGAATCCAATGCTTAATCCATCAATAATATGACTATTAATTAATTTAAAATATAGAAAGTGAGATTTGTTAATTTAATTGAAGTATAAAATTCATAATTGAAGTTATTGCAAATAAATGAAATTTAACGTTAAATATTACGTTATTGAAATTAAGATGAAATTTGAGGATTGTAATGTAATAAACCATCATCCAAGGTTAATTTCATCTGTTTGACAATAATGAATGGAGAAATTGTTAATTTATATAACTATATGGAAATTTTGGGAATTTTCTTAGAAAGCCTGATTTAAATAAATTAAGGTTAGTATGTAAATTTTAAACTAGTCAACTTTAAATTGACATATAAATTTGTTTAAAATTTGGGTAAATGATTAAGAAAATTTAAAAGGATAAAATTTGTCGATTTGAGAATTGAAAATTTTAAATTTGATTTAATTAATCAATTATTAATTTATTTAATTAATGGAAAAATAGCCATTTTGGAAACTGACTCGGATTTCGACGATACCAGTTTCATCGGATCTGTATCGGTGAATTTTTGTAGGATTTCAAGTTTCGTAGTGATCAGACTTGTCGTTTGATCGTACGGACTCGAAACGCCTTGAAATTAACGAAATTGAAATCAATTTAAAAAATATTGATTTTAGCATAACTTTTTCATACGATGCAATTTGAACCTGAAACCTTTTCCATTGCATTTAAAATATTTTAAAATATCTATTTTGATATATGGGTTGATCCAATTTCGTTCCAGAGTCAGAACGGGCTTTTTGGGCCAATTATCGTTTAACACGTTTATAATTCAGATCCATCTGTCTATTTCAACTTTCTCTATAATTATCCTGCTATAAACCCTGGCCTCCCTAATTCTCATTTGTCTGTAGTAAATTCATTCTATTCCTCCTCTTTCTCAATGACAGACAAAATTCTATATTTCCAGATGCAATTTCAAATCAAAAATCAACTTCAAAATTCAAACTCCTCGGAAAAATTTGGAAAAAATATATATCGAAGTTTTCAACGATAGGAATCTATGCATAGCTTATGTTTTTGCAATTGTTGCTCGAATCTGTAGGAAATCATGGTCAAAGTTCTAAATCACATAACCCATGATGGCGATTTGGCCGTTTTCGATTTGGGCAGAAATCGAGAAATCCCTTTATGGGTATTGGAGAGGTCGAGGTTTGGAGCCGTTTGGTGGTGGTCGCATCACCTTAATCTACCTATGGTGCCTGGAATTGGAGTTTTAGGGTTTCAAAACCCTAAGGAAGGAGGCGACGGTGTGGCGACCGGAGGTGGTCTGAAGTGGTGCGTTCGACAGAGATCAAGGAGGTGGTTTGAATGGTGGTGGTCGGTGGCGATGAAGATGGTTGGAGAGGCGACAATCGATGGTCAAAGGCGGTTGAGTTTCGTTCTAGGGTTCGAACGTGCTTGGAAGCTTCAAACGCGTGAGAGAGAGAAAGAGAGAGAGAGAGAGGAAGAAAGGATGGATGACGTGGCGCTGGGTTTGGTAGGGTTTGTTTTTCTATTTATTTATTTTTATTTTCTATTTCGAATCGTTTTACAGTGATAACTTTCACATACGGATTCCGTTTCACGCGCGATTTTTTTTGTTAGGATCGTAATGGAATTCTGGACGGTTTGACACTGGTTTGGACGAATTTGGAGACTTTTAAATTTTTGGATTTAAATCGGATTGAAGTTCGATTTAAATTCAGAAGGTGAGTGTTTTAACCCACTCACAACTTCTAAAATTTCTTATGTTTGTTAAAATGATAAATGATGTGATTTAAAATTTATTTATGGTTGTTTGGTATATTTTTAATCTTCACCTCAGTTAATTTCATTCATTTAAATTAAATTGCTGTTTAATTTATTCATTGCATTTAAACTGCTAGTTAAATTTGTTAATTAATTATTCATTGCATATAAACTGCCAGTTAAACAATTATTTAATTTATTATTGAATTAAACTGCTATTTAATTCCTGTTGTTTATTTTCCGTTCTATATTGATGCTATTGTTGAATTTGATGATGATTGTGATAAATGGTTGATGGTTGATATTGGATGAATGGATGCTGTAATTTATATTGTTATAAACTACAAGTTATTATGCATTTTCATCTCATTCGGGATTGCGGTTTGAAATGATATATAACTGTAACTTTTTATTTTTAAATTGCGGATTGAAATGATAAATATCCGTATCACTTGACCATAGGATAGAAAATTATATACATGCACCACAGTCTATATATATATAAATATTTTAAAGTGATTTTCTATGGTTTTGGAAAGGCATATACGGTTTATTAAATACAAATTTTGATGTTATATAAATATTATTATATATATATATATAGTTAAATTCTCGAATTTAAGCTATGTATAAAATTGTTTAATAAAAATGAGTTTAATAATGGAGTTTGATGGTTTATATTATAGGTAAGTACCTATTTAAGGTATTATATATATATAATTTATAATGACTCAAAAAAAATAAAGTTGGAAGATAAATATGAAATTGGGTTGAATTGAATTATTTAAGAATTGTTGTTGAATAAATTGGATTTGGAATGTAAATAAATTTAGATTTAAGAGGTATGATTTTATAACTTGATCTTTATTTAGAGGATTTAAATGATTATCAAATTTATTAAATTGAATATTATCAAGTTAATTTAATTGGAAGAGTATCCATTTATTTGAACTCTAAAAGTTTTACTAAAACGATATTTGATTTATTTAGTAACGTTTCAAATCAAAATAATAGTAGTTGGAATTGATGTATATGAAATTATCAAAGAATAAGTTCTGAAATGGTGGGAGATTTAAGCTTTGAAATATATGGAAGTTTAAATGGTTTATTTGGGAATTCAAATCTGTATTTGGAATTGATTTGAGAAGTGAAAAAAAACTAATTTACTTTATGAAGGAATTTATATTTAAACCATTTAAGTATTGAAAATTATGTTTCGAAGCTATGGGTTTAAGGTATATATATTTTTGGAAGTACTATGATTTTTGAAAAAGATATATTTGAAATAAAAATGATATCATATTGATTTGGGTTTAAAATAGAAATGATATCATATTTATATTGTTTGAAATGGATATTATATTCTTGTTTTAAAGTATAAACTATTTTGAAAAGACCGCGGTGTTATAATAACATTTGGTTGTTGAAGAGACCGGGATCGGAAGTTGTCATACTCTCTGCCAACCTCGAAAATCACTTCAACAACCGTGTACGTGGTGGAGATTCCAGAATGAAGTATGATGGTTGCGGCGGTTCCTTTGAGGTAAATACGTGGACCCAACTCCCGTGAGTTAGCATAAGGTGGCTAAACCAGGAGCGATCGACGAGTTAATTGAGGTAGCACCTTTGATCGGACACATCCCCTCGATATTCTACTCTGACTTTGGTTTTATTCGGTGGCCACTTTGATTTCTTTGATTTGGGGGTGTGGCTCGAGGTGGGCGGTAGCTGCGGCTACGCGGTACCACCGACTCGGAAGCGTTATTGGTATATCTACCCTGGCATTGCCTAGTTGTGCCGTGTCACCTACCCTATCACGCCTGTACGAGTTTGGTTTTCTTCCGTAGCCCGTGTGGTATCCTCTGGTGGCTTCCCGATCAGGAGGGACTATGATATTGGATGGACTACTGGGACTATTATTGTGTTAAGGGGGAGATTTGGTAACTCCTTAACACTATTTAAAAGTAAGTTTATTTTGCTATAAATATTATTATAATAGCGAAATATTGCTATATAGTAAATAGTTTAACGGATCTTTAGGAGATGTGAATCTCGAGCATCTCTTGAGTTACTGCACTCATATTTATTTATGTTAATTTAACTCACATAAGATATTTTAGTTCTGACTCGAGTTTTTTTGTTTTTTTCAATTCGCTCGGGTCAGTCCGAGCATTTCAGGATTTGAAGACTTTATTTCTGGAGGACGAAGACGAAGATTTCAATATTATTATTATATTATATTGTTCCACTACACACTGTATTCCGCTGCATCGATTTTTATTCGTTGGTATGTGCAACTCTGATATATATTGTATAAGTAAAATTAAATATTTTGTAAATAGCTTCATGAACTGTATATTTTATTTATTATATTTTATCCTTCCGCCGTAAGATTCTGATATTTTTTTCTTCTTAGTTTTTCTTATTTACCCCATAATAATCCGCCCTTCCGTATGGTTTGAATTAGCACGTGTTTCGATTTAAAGCGTGTGAAAAGGCGGGACGTTACATCTAGCATATCTAAGATTCATCCTGAAAATTTAAGAATGAATATTAGGACAAAGGTAGAGATAAGATAAAGATAAGACAAGACACGACGAGATAAATGCACTTGGATGAACATCCTAATTACAGAAATTTCTAACAAGGTAGATACGAAAGGAAAGAAGTTAGAAAAATTGCTTTTAAAAACAAGAAATTTTTTATATCAAACTTTGAAAAATCCTTAGAAAATCATTTTAAAATAATTTTATACTTTGAAAATACGTTCTCTCACAAAGAAATAATTCTGAAGTTGATTTCACTCATTCTAGGATATTACTATCCTATCTCTAATGAGATTTTGCTCCACAGGCTAAGGTTTGCCTAAAACCAAAGCTCTGATACCAACTGTAATGACCCATTATTTTCCACTATTGAAATCGACAATAATCCACACATGCCGGACTTGGATAGTACAAAATAACAGATTGTAATAAAAATTCGGAGCAAATGAAATTCAAATCACAGAATCACAGACACAGAACATCAGAATATCACACAGCGGAAAAATAAATACCATAGTAGTTCATGAAGCTACCGTCACAAAGTCTCAAAACCAAATACAAAATACATAATATCTATCTGAAAGTAAATACGACATCAAATCCCAAATACAAAGAAGTCCACTAATACAAAGCTGACAACAGAACAACAGATTGAAATATAGATAATTAGATAGGATGATAAATCTCCAGCGATTCCAGACCTCGAGAGAGTGGAAATCCATATTTGTGAATAAATTCAGGCTGACCCGAGCGTAATAAAACACAAATACTCGAGTCAGGACATATATACTTATCCAATGTAAACCAACTCAAGTGAACTGTAGTAAAGGTACAAATAACTTAGAAGATGCTTGGGACCGCCCAACCTCTAAGGATCCGTTAAACTATTTACTATATAGTATATTGCGCTATTATAATATTGTCTAACAGTAAAATAAAAATACTTTTATATAGCGTTAAGGGGTGACCCAATATTCCCCTTAATACAAATAATGCCAATGGTTTATACAATACATGCATATCTCCTGATAGGGAGACTGAGAAGGTACTGCATAGGTACGACACAAATAGAAACTCGTAGTAAAGGCTCGATATGGTAGGTGACACGGCACATAAGGCAATGCCAGGGTAGATATACCAATTATGCACACCGGCTGGTGGTAACGCAGCAGCCACATACGCCCACCTCGGAACACATTCCTAAAATCGGGGGTGGCCACCAAACAATCACAAAGTAATAGAATGGTATCGAAGAAATGCGTCCGTCCAGAGGAGCTACCCCTTTTGGCCCGAGTTCGCTCCTGTTTTAGCCACCTTATGCCAACTCATGGGAGTTGGGTCCACGTAACATACCATAAGAATGTCGCCACCATCCTACTTCATTCTGGAATCTCCACCGCGTACACAGTTGTCAAAGTGGTTTTCGGTGTCGACAGAGAGCATGTCCATATCCAATCCCGGTCTCTTTGCCAACCAATCGTTATTATAACCCGTGCTTATAACCTTAAAAATAATACTTTATACTTCAAAATAAAATATCATTTCAAAACCCAATTCTTTATCAACATAAAGATTAAATCATTTCTAAATCATTTCGATATTTCAGAATATCTTATCCTTTCTAAACATCCCTTTAAATCATTATTTGAATTCAAATTCAAATATCCAATTTAAATACCCTTTTAAAGTTCAAAGATAACATTCATTTAGTTTAATTCAAATCATCTTTTAAAATGATTCATTTTCCAATTTATTTCATTCATTTAAATCATTTAAAAATGAAGTTATTCTTCTTTCAAGTCAAGTATTCAAATTTCAAGTCATTCAGAGTTCGTTTACTAAGTCAAAACCCATAATTATTAAAATTTCAGCTTTTCACAGCATTTAAAAAAACAGTTATAAGTTACACTTGAAAACATTTTTATTCAGCAAAGACAGCACTTAAAACTGCTGTTAAAACTTAGTTTTAGTTAAATTTTAGTTCAAAACAGCAAAGACAGCATTTCCAGAAATGCTGTAATAGCTCAGATTTCAAAACAAATGTTTTAATTCATTTCTGCAAAGACAGCTGACCATACAGCATTTACAGAAATGCTATAATAGATCTGAGTTCAATTTTAGCTTATAAGTTCAACTACAGCATTTCAGATATGCCGTAATAGCTTTTTTTTTTACTCAATTTTAGTTCAATTCAGAAACTATAGCATTTCTGAATGCTATTAAAAGTGAATTCCAGAATTTTAGTGTATTTCCAGCAAATAATAAACTTCATTTTAAACTCTTTAAACATTTTAAAAATCATAATTTAACATTAAAAATGTTCATTACATATGATTTAAACATATTGTTTTTATCATTATAAATTCCTTATTAAATCAAATTTCAACAAATTCCTTTAATAAATTCAAGTGTAAAATTTCCAATTCTTCACATTTTTAATAAACAACTTAACACTTAAATTTTCCTTCATTTTTTTTCAAATAAATTTTAGTTTCCAATTTCTGTTTATATAACTAAATTTCATTTCACAAAATTCCAATTTCCCCTTAAGTTATATTTCAAAATTCAATGCAACTATTCATTTTTTTTCTAACATTTTAACTTATAGAAAATTCCAAATTTCTATATTTAATAATTAAAAATCAAATTTAAATCAAATTTTCATATATATACACTTTTAAAATTAATTAAAAATTTCCAGAAAATTTTAAAAAATAACCACGGTCCTGTATATAGTTTTCTAACCTAGGTCGAGTGATACAGAAATATATCATTTCAATCCGCAGTTTACAAATAAAAATCCGGGTTCTATCATTTCAAACCCGCAATCCCAAGTCAAAATAAATAATTTAAAAACCGTCCAGGCCTATCATTTCAGCCCATAATGATTTTTCCTTATTCTAAAGTCCGTTCGGGTATGTATCATTTCAACCCATAGTGAACCTAATCTACAAGAAACTTGCAGTGTGATAAATGGATATAAATGAACAGTTTAACAATATATAACAGTAACAGGTGATATGACATGTAACAGGTGAGATGATATGCAATTTAACATGTTTAACATCATATATATAAAATCACATGGCAGTTATAACATCATAAATATTTTCTACACATTCAGTTGTTGTTGTTTTACAACTTCATAAGTATAATTGTTGTGTGAGCTTTACTCACCTCTAATTGCTGAAGATTTCAAATCCATAGGCACAACAGAATATAAAGCACGATGACACGATTATGGACTTGAGTGGAGAGCGAATCCAAGCTACAACTCTTGTGTACAACCCACAACAAACAATCAAAACAACACAATTCAATACAACTTTAAAATGCAATAACTTTGAAATAAAAGGGAAATGAATTTGCCAAACTTTTTGCCTTGCTTCCTCAACTTTTGTCACGGCCTAGGGTATAGTTTGGTTCAGATTTGGTCAAATTTAGGCTCAGGTTTGGGCTAGCATGGGTCAGGTTCATGGCATGAACAAGGTGGATTTTATACATGAGGAGGTGAAGGGGTTTTTAGGCAAAAGATGGAGTTTTGGTTGGCTAAAGGGCTCGGCCATGGGAAGTGTGCTCGGCCTGTTGGTGCACCATGACTAGATAGAGGATGGAGGGGTGTGTGGTGGTCAGGTCAAAGGTGGTGGTGGCTACTATGGTGGTGGTTAGGGTGGTGATTGAAGGAGATGAAGCAAAAGTGGTCAACTAGCATTGTTTTAGGCAATAGGTTGCATTCTAGGGGGTTTGGATCACCATAGGAGCTCGGTCTTGGTCCAAATCAGAAGAGTGGCTAGTGATGATGTCATGGAATTGATGTAGGGTGGTGGCGGCTGTGGAACAAGGGGGAGGATGATCCAAACAATGAAGAGAAACAAGGCAAATTTGCATAGAAATGGGAAGAAAAGTGAGAAAAAAGATGGAGGCCATTACCAAACTCTTGTTGAAGCCGTGAGAAATGAAGAGCTGAGGAATTTTTTGCATGAAAGATTATGAAAATACATGGCTAAGAAAAATAGTGTACGGCCAAAAATGCACATAAATTAGGAGTTGTGAAATTGAAGAGTTTTGAAGGTGAAAAGCCTTAAGTTTTATAACTTTTTAAACCTTTGGCATTTCCCTTTCTTTTAATTTTATATAAACAAAATAACTCAGAAATATACTTTACAAACCGAAACTAAGTAAAAATATAAGAAAATAAATAATTAGTTTTAAAGAATATATAAAAGGAATGAAAGAAATTACTTAAAAATACAAAACGGTGTCCAAAAATTACAAATAAATCACTACTAGTCTTGGAAAAATATCCACTTCATTTTAAAAATATTATGAAGTGAAACTTTGAAATAAAATAATTTATTTATCATTTCCAAAATAAAATAAATAATTAAATTGGGGAAAAATCGAAAAAGGAATAAATTAATTGTTTAAAAATAGCAAACAGGACATAAAAATTACAAGAAAATTACCAATGGCTTTGGAAAATTATTTACTTCATTTTAAAAATATTATAAGACAAAATTTGAAATAAAAATGATTTTTAAAACATTTTCAAAGTGAAATAAATAATTAAATTCATAGGAAATATCAAAAGAATTGAAGAAATTGCTTAAAAATAGGAAACGGAACCTGAAAATTTCTATAAATTATCCTTAATTCTAGAAAAATTTCTACTTCGGTATAAAATTAATTTAAAACAAATAAAAATAAATTTAGAAAATATTGGGTTGCTACAGTCAAATAAAACAATCATTCGTCAAGTACTAGTGGTCCAGTGGTTTACGACATGAGGTGAGTTGCTGCATCTTGTTGTGGTGGCACAGGTTCGATTCCCAGCGGCCACAAGTATGAGACATAAGTGCACGGCCACTTTAAAACCGGCTTAACCAAAGGTCAGGGCGACATAGTCTCCCTGTCCCCAAAGTTTTGTCAAGTACTAGTGGTCCAGTGGTTTACGACATGAGGTGAGTTGCTGCATCTTGTTGTGGTGGCACAGGTTCGATTCCCAGCGGCCACAAGTATGAGACATAAGTGCACGGCCACTTTAAAACCGGCTTAACCAAAGGTCAGGGCGACATAGTCTCCCTGTCCCCAAAGTTTTCAAGTTTACCTGCGCGTTTGAGAGTTTCCATGGCATTCTCCTGCGCGTTTTCCAGAACCGTGTTTCTCTTTTCCAGATCGCCGTAGCCATACTCACAATCATCTTCCCTCCCGTCCGTGTTCATGCCGAGCTCCCCACCTTGTTTTCCAATTCTCCCCGTAGCCCCTCCCCCTTCTTCTTCCCCCTCTTCTACTCGTTCTGGAAAAGTTTTTAAGGTACCCCTGGTAATGAATAAATTTATGCCGGCCTTGCTATCTGCGACGGAGTTCCCTCCGCTACCTTCCACGACGGAGTTCCCTCCGCTCCCATCTGCCCAGACGAGCACAGTGGCCATTGCGTGCCCATCTGTGAGTCTTGAGCGTGTTTTGGTGGGTCAGGACTGTCTGACTAACAATGGTTCCATGCATTCACTTGCGAAAGTAGTTGATGTTGCTGGTGATATTGATGATAATGGTGTGGTCAGTGGAGTGATTGGAAGTGAGATTTTTTCGGCTGATCCTAAAATATCGAATTTGCCACAACGCACTCCAAGTGTTTGTCACAAGTCCAATGAGAAGGAAGTTTCCAATTGCAGTGTTTTAAGAACTGGTGGTACGTTTCTTGCGGCCTCCCCCACTGTTGTGCTTGCGTCTTCTGGCGGTGGTTCTTTTCTGGATGCCGTTCAACCAGCTGCTTCTCATATAGGATCCAAAGCTTGGTCTTCGCTTTTTACTTCAATGCCCCGTAACGCGGGGGTTTACGAACCTGTGGAATTTGATATTGTAGAGGAGAATGGAGTGATGATCCCACCTCCAAATGTCATGCAAGCGGGTTTGGACTATTGGTCCGAATATTTAGTTGGTTTCTTTTTGGATCCTAAGCAACGACTACATGAACCGTCCACTGTTTGTCGTAAGGCTTGGAGGCTACGAGGTAATCTCCGTGTTAAGCTAGTCGACACTATGTATTTCCTACAGTTTTCCTCCGCCGAGGAACGTTGCCGTGTTCTTGAGGCGGAGCCAACCTTTTTTGATGGGAAACCGTTTATTATTACTCCTTGGTCCCCTACGGTTGCTAGTGCTCGTGAACAAGTGTTATCTATCCCTGTTTGGGTTTATTTTTCTCAAATTCCTTCGGCACTTCAACCTCTTCTGGGTTTGAATTGGCTTGCTTGCAACGTTGGTAAGCTGAAATGTTTTGATGCGAATACAGTTGCGCGTGAAAAGCTGGTGTATGCTAAGGCCTTGATTGAGATTACCCCCCTTAAGCCTCTCCCTACCTCTATTCCTGTTCAGTTAGCGGTTGGCCATGTAGTTGATGTTCGTGTTCGATATGGTTGGATCCCCGACATATGTACTTCTTGTCACTCCTTTGGCCACTTAGTTTCTGCCTGCTCCCATTCTGCTGCTTCCGCTTCTGTGCCTAAGATACCACTGCCGCGGCCTCCGATCAGGAAATGGGTTCCCAAGGTGCCGAAGGATTCACCTCCTGTTGTTCCTGTCCCTGGATCGCCGTCTTGCTCTGCATGGCCAGCTTCCCCTGTTGCATCCATTGTTCCTGATGTTGTTCCTGTGGATTCCACTGTTATTTCGGATCTTGTTCCGTCTCAGTTGCCTATTTTTTGGGATGAGTCTGAGAGATGTTGGGTTGATCGATGTTCTGACTTGCGTTACAACCCTTTGGATGATTCCTTCTTTAGATATGTTTCCGACGATCTTTCGGACCTTCGGTGCCTCTATTACAGACCGTCTGGTGACTCCTTGGTTCTTGATTCGGATGGTAGGTATGCTGATTTAAATTCCACCATGCTTGCTGATTCTTCTTGGGATCGATCATTTCTATACTCATCTGATGTTGACATCTACGATCCTTCGCTTGCTCTCCTATTTCGCCCCTACTATGGTCTTCTTAGGGATGTCTCTTTGGTATCTTCCTAGGTTGAAGTTGATGCTAGTGGCACTTCCTCTTTGGAGGAGTCTTAGTTTAGTCTGTTTTTTCTAGTAGCTGTGACATGTCTGTCACACTCCTGTGCTGTATTTATTCCCCTCTTTTTAGTAGTTAGGGTGTCTCTACCTTACTCCTGTACTTCAAGTTTTTTATTACGTTCGTAATAAAAAGTGGACGGTCCACTATAAAACCGGCTGGCTTTGCCAAAAAAAAAAAAAAAAAAAAAAAAAAAAAAAAAAACAATCATTCAACCAATATTCCATTTTACATTGTAAAACACTAAGTCTCCGATTACGCCATGCGAGTGTACCCTTACTTCCCAAAACTTTATTTTAAAATTATCTCAAAATAATGCTTATAAGTCCTAAAATAAAATTTCAAGTTCAATCTAGGCTAAATACTTAAATAAAAGTTTTATACAAAGCCATATTAATATATAAATTTTATCTTTAAATTAATGATGCTGACTAATGCTTAAATGATAATAAATCTTTAACAATCATTATAAAGAACAATTAATAACTAAATATGCTTTAAACAATTTAAAATAAATTAAACAACTGATTTCCAAAATACTTTTAACGCTTTTAAAGTTACCAAGTTAATAATTAAAAATCCTCTTTTTGAAACAAGCCTAATTTCTCGATTCTAATTTCACTTTGATAAATTTTGAAAAATTTACTTGAATCCTGTATAACCAATTTTATAGTAATTTCCAAATATACTTCTCTCCTTTAAAAATTATTTAAAATCTCGATTTTTAGACCTTTTATAGTTAAACAAGTACCACTTAAGAATTTATTATTTAAGAATCCTTTTATACACTTTTATCCTAAACTCTTTATTCACGATATCCCGAATTATTAAGTACAAATTCCAATCCATTATTTTACCAAATCAATTAACCCAAATTTCCAGATAAATATTTTATTTCAATGCCCCTATAAAATTCTTTTCCAATTCAACCCATATTTAAAAGTACCAAAATCTGGGTCAAAACCTGCCATAACAACAAATTAATCCAATTCTCATGATAACCTATCATAGAATTATTCAAACAAACCTATATCACTGTATGTGCAATTAAATTCAACATTTTTGAGAAATCCAGTTGGATCCCTCCAACTTGTTTCTTTCATCACAGATGTTAGCACAACATAAAAATACCAATTCTGCTTTGAGGTGGAATACCGCGGTATATAGGGTCATCCGCCATTATACGGGGCACACAGGGTCTCATCCGCTATCTATATGCAGGAATATCAATCACTCCAATATATAATACTATATATAATATCACATCCAACTAATTAAAATGTATCAATTCAGCAAATCAATCATTAATTAATTTTAACTATTTAAAATTAAAGCCAGCAGTCCAAAATTGAGTGAGATTAACTCACATTGAGTTTCCAATTCATCAAATGTTCAAATTTTAAATTAAATCTAACACATTTGATACAACCCAAAATTTTAACTTGCTGCAAACCTTTCCAGATCTGTTCCAAGCACAGTGCTTGTTGCACGATTCTGTCCTTGCTTTTTCCGTCCGATTTCGACCTCGTATGAAAAAGCTACAAATATTTAAAGTTTGAATATAAATTAATATAAATAAATCTACTTTTTTTTTACACTTTGAGAATCGTTGCTCTGCTTCCATTCAACCAAGATCTAGCTACCCAAGTTTCTATCTCCTTCCACATGAATACAGGCACCACTCGAACCCATCGTCGCTTCAAAAACCCTAATCACTACTACACCCTCGTCGCCGGCGAACCTAATCTATCGCCATCAGTCGATGCGCCTTCCCAGACTTCACCCACGGCCACGAATTCAACGAGCTCGGCGCCCCCTACTGCTCGAAAATTGCATTCGAATCAAGCATGAATGGGAGCGATTTTTCCTCCATCCACCTTGCCCAATTCCATCTCGACCGTTGGATATACAGATCTGTCCATGCTCTTCGATCTTCCTGTTGATGTGGAAGTCCGATATCGCTTGGTTCAAGAGACAAACGAGTTAGTATGTGGAATGTTTATGGCCAGTAAAACGTAACATTGTGGTGATTGATTGAAATAAGGGCTAGGGAAACTGTGCTAGTGAGTAAATATGCATGCCTATATAATATTTTAATATTATTTTCAAAATTGCGTGCTTTTACGAAAGAACTGCAAACGAAGTGTGCCGCCCGACGTTTATAATGTTTTAACCCTATTCCGAACACAATGGAATGTGTTTTGGGGCCTAATTCGATCCTATGTTGTAGATAGCTTTTTGAATCGAATTAAAATATTAAATTTTCGATATTTATTTCAACGCGTTTCTATTCCGTACGACCAAATGGTAACCCAAAATGCTACGAAATTCGAAATCAGATAATCATTCACTATTACAGATCCAATGGAACTAGTTTCATCAAATTCTAAGACTATGTCCCGTAAGGCTATTTTAACGCGTCGATTAAATCGAGCGATTTTCAAAACCGTCGAAATCGTCTAAAATTTCAATTCTTAAACTTACAAACTCCATTATAAATCACATGAAATTTGTATTCATGTTAGAAATCATTCTGATTCATTTTTAAAACAAGGTTCAATTATTTACACTATCACTATATTTTAATTCCACTATTAATTTAATATATAAATTTCCAATTTTAATCTATCGACTTTTTAATCCCATTCAAAAGTCCGATATTAAAATCCAAATCCAATTAGAGTTTAAATAAAATTTTGAAATCATTTCCATATCTATTTATTTTCAAGTTCACATATGATCCTAGTTTTAAATTACTAATCACCGAATCCGTTAAACATTATATTTGAAATTTTAAACAATTCCCTAATTCTTCCATAATAAAAATCAATTAATATTTCAAATTTGACGTTTAAAATTGAATTTAACGTTCAAAATTAACGACCAAAATCCCCGGTCGTTACAACTTTAGTATTTCAAATTAAGTGGGTTTTACTCACGTTGGTTCTAGCCTTACTCGGGTGTTACTTTATTGTAATGCTTTGGTCAGACCGAGTATTACAAAATTCTGGTTAGGATGCGTTGGATCTCAAGACACGAGCTGGATGCCAGAGACGTAATGCACGTGTTTGATTATATCTCACCATGTATTGTAGGCTATATTCTCAACATTTTTTAAGGATAAATTATTATAACTGTCCAGGTTTATATGTTGAGGGTTGTACTATGATATTTTGTATGTATGTTAACAATTATAGTTCTTTGTATAAAAAAATCTGTTATTATATTATATTTTTGTCCACTGTGATTGTGGGATTCTGTGTTGTTGTTATTTCTGTTTTCTTCTTCTATCTCTTTTTCTTCTTAAATCCTAACAACATAGTATTTTCGGCGCTTGATTGCTCGACACTCTATACAGTGAACGTATTAGTGCCGATTTTCGAGGGTCAAAAATCGCCCGGTCATTACACGTGGTATTAAAACATGCTCTATTTATAAAATAGCAACAACTTATAAATTATGGATATGGTTGTGCATGAAAAAGGGAGTATTTAAGACTCGTAATGCTTATCCCACCGTTGTCGCCATTGCACTTTGGATGAAATCTAGTGGTCGATGGCGAAGGATGCATAATTAGAGCCATTTACACAACCATCTAGGATTTGTTACTATTAGGACCTTGCTCACAGATTTCCTACCGTTACACTTGTAAGTGTGCTTTGGATGAAATCTGGTGGTCCAGTTCGAACGGTTTCACGACCCACCTTTTCGTATGTGGTATCAGCCATTTCGTAAGTGGCTATGAATCTAGTGGTCGATGGTCGACCATTTCCTATTTGAACTTTTGAAAATCGACACTAACCGATAACCCTAACAAACAAATGATGTCACGACCCACTTTTTCGTACGGTTTGAACTGACACTTTGCTACACTTGTCTAGTCCAAGTTGAACAAAAATGAGGATAGTAAGCAAAGGAAGTAGAAAGAAGTAGAAAGAGGATAGAAAGAAAAACAAATGACACGGACTCTCACAGTGGAAACAAATAATCTATGATATAGAATAAATTTCTACATGAAATAAAAACTGTAATCAAAATATATACAGACATAAATAAAAGTATACTAACCTATACAGCACAGACAGTTATAATACCCGTCCCTACAATGGCTGATAAACACAACTAGAATACAATGGAAAATAATCATCTACACGAATACATCCCTGGCCTCCATCTCCTCTCTTGAGGCTCCAATCCTTCCAGCTAAACTTGGAAATATGCTCATTTTGACCCGAGCATATAGGAAAAACCACGCCCGGGTCCATTTGGTAAAACCAACGTGAGAATTTAAACACATGGAATTTTATTCATTTTAATATTCAAATCCTTTTGAAATCAATGGTGTCCCGTAAGACCATGCCATGCATAAACACGACGGGTTTTTCCTTATGGTAACCAAAACCCTTTTATAGAAAATCTAGTAATATTACAATAGTGTATGGAGGTCAAAGTAAAATATAGAAAAAGCTGGAATGCTTCCATCTTACATTTCAACATAGTTGGGTATAATCAAAACCGTACGGCGCTTATTGGAGAATGGATTCAATACAATGGCTAGGTACCGGGGTACAACCTATCACAGAACATGTCTAGAAAAATGTACCAAAGACCTCGCCGAGATCCCCTGCAACACAAGACCGGTTCTACCCCTAATCTGGATAGTACCGAATAAGCTGTCACCATGGTTGTTCCTACCCTTTTCGAGTTCCTTCCATGCACCGTAGTAAAAATATTTGAGGATATCTCGAAAGGTGATAACATACCTAACTGGGTGAGACCCACTTAACCTTGCGGCGTCTTCCCTGATTTTCAGTCATTCCCGTTGATGGGGCTTGAGGCTACGGTTACCTTTTTAAGAAATTTACGCTTAGAATGTTCATTGTCCTCGTATGACAACATACTGATAGCATTCATCCATACAAGTCCGTTCTGGGTCTGAACGAAACCGAATGCACTATTCCTACTACATCTGTTTCGAAATCATCCTTAGGATTAGTAGAGATTAACTCTCACACTTCAATGCACCATCTTCGATTCCATGCTCTTGTCTTCATTTCGAAAACATATTCATTGGATCAAAGTTCTTTGGAATAACTTTTCCGATCTTGGTCTCTTCGAAACAACATTCGATATTTCTGGTAAACTCAACCACAGTTCTTTAGGAAAAAAAATACGAAAATAAAATCAGAGATCATCTCCTAACTGTTTGGATGGATTTTCTTATAATCGTCCTAAATGAATGAAACCAGTTTATGCGTATAGTATAGCACCTTGAACGGTAAGTGCACCATATAATCCCCGTGTTTCCCCTAGATATTTCCAAAGTAACGTTTTTTCCTAGATTTGATAGTCTGTTACTTAACTATCAAATAAACATCATTAAGCCAAAGATTTCATTTCTATTTTTCAAAAATTTGTTTTAAAACAATTTTCCAAAATCACTGAGTTTTAATTTCTCAAATATCTCTTTTTATAAATCAATTATTATAAAATTAGCTTTTATATAAGAAATTTTTTCCTAAATATTCATCTTAAAATATTCCAACTTTCTTTAGTAAACAAATTTTACAAAAATTTCAAATTTTCCATCTACAAGACCCAGATTCTAAGGAAATACTCAAGTTAGAAGGTTAGGCAACAGATGGTGCTAAAAATTAGATGGCTATGACCACTCAAATCCTAGATGATAAGATATTATCATCACTTATCAAACAACACCTTCAAATACTATATACTTTGAAAATCATTGCCTTTAATATATAAAATATATTCCAGGTAAAATTATCCCATTTACTGACTAAAAATAATATTGTGTCTGTTGGCTTTGTTTAAGTGTTTAGAGATCCCTATCAATAATGTTTGGTACTCCTATTGACCAAAATCCATATGCCACTCAATAGATCAATTAACATAATATAAAACATTTTATATCACTAATAAATACGTGCTCTGATACTAAATGTAGCTACCCGTAGTTTCATACCCTTTTAGTTGATATTAGTTCGCCCTTGTTCAACCCAAATTGTACGAATGAGCGAATATCCAGGGTAAAGAAGAAGAAAGAGATAGAAGAAAATAAACAACACTAAATCTCACAATCGCTATGGAACAAAATATAGTATATTATAACAGATTTTTATACAAAAGAATCTGTAACAGTTTATATACCTACTATCATCAGAGTACAACAATCCATACATCAATTTGGACAGCTACAGTAACCTGTCCTCATACATCGGAAATATTAACTAAGTACAGAGATACGTCACTATCATCCAGCTCGTCTCCTGGGCTCCATAACATCCTATCCTAAATCTGCAATACTCGGTCTGACCTAAGCATTATAATAAAATAACCCCCAAGTCGGTCTGGAAAACCAACGTGAGAAAACACACTCAATTTGAATTATTAAAGTTATCAAAATTCTTTGAAAAAGAAAGGTAACCGCATCATACATAAATACGACATGTTTTTCCCTTACGATAACCAAAACATTTATAGAAAATCTAGTGATATTATAATAGTGTCTAAATACAAATACTTATTCAAATAGCCGATATCGTTGCATAATTAAATTCCAGCATACTAGGCTCTACAAACAAAAACGTAAGGCTCGTAAATAGATCCCATACAATGACTGGGCTACTGGGTTACCGCCCATCACAGTATACCTCTAGAAAAACGTACCGAGGACCTCATCGGGATCCCTGCTACACAAGACCAGCCTACCCCTAACCTGGATAGATCGAATATGTTATCACCCCGGGTGTCCCACCCTTAAAAATTGAGCGCTCCCTTTTTCATGCACAACCATATCCATAATTTATATGTATTTCCAAGGATATCTAGAGAAGTGATAACGACCAAGTATTACAAATTCAGGTTAGGTTGCTTTGGAGCTCAGGAGACGAGCTAGATGGCAAAGACATATTGCACGTATTGGATTATATTCCGCTGTGTATTGTAGGCTGTACACTTAAAGTGAGTTAATACTTAAAATCCTCCTTAAAGCACGAATGTTATACGTATGCGTCAGTGTCTTGCAAACATGAATATATGTAGACTTAAAATCATGTGTAGGTCCATTTTCGAAAGCCTGTAAACAAAATATAAAAGCACTGTAAAATAAAAGTTCTGTAAAATGAAAGGGAGATAAAGAAGCATTCTCTTCTAAATCAAAAGCAAGATTTCAAGAGTTCAGATCCAAACCTAGGATTCAACTTGAAGTTTTCAAAGGTCAAAGCAATGATTAAGGTGAGAATTGAGTTTACATGCCTGAAATGTGATAACACGACTCTATCACGTTCAACAGAGTAAACCTTACATATATGCCTTGATTTCAAAAATCATTATCCCTAGATTCATTTCAAATCTACGAATGATGTAAACTAGAGAAATATTTTTCGAGTCTAGTTTTCATTAAAAATAGTTTGAAGCTCGTTCGTGTGACGCCCCACCTCTATACCCACGCTAGCCAATAACACTCCGGAGTAGTGCTGTCAACTAGCACAGAGAATAAGGCTGTTGAGAAGCGACCATCCATGTAATTGCTTATCACACGGTGGCTATAAATAATCTTCGAAAACAAACATAGAAATAATCATATCACAAATCAGTCACAGATATCCATATCACAAAGGCGGAAGAAGATATGAATATATAACTAACACATGAAAGTGTACATCAGAGTAGTGGTCAATAAGATCCACGATAATACAAAAGAATAGAAACACGTGCTATACAAAAGAATACAACTATGAGTCTATATCTCAAGTGTATACAACAAAAACTGCTAATCTAAACAGTTAGCCAAAAGTCAGAGTGATGAATCCCTGGGAAGAAGTCAAGCAGAAGCACCTGTAACATCTCGGTCTGACCCGAGTATTATTTAAGAAAATAATAAACGGATCAGTCTAGCTATAAATATCAGATGACATGATATAATCATAAAAGATATGGCATAAACATAAACATCCATAACGACATACCACTATAAGTATGTAAATAATGATCAACAGAAGATCAATCAATAAGAGATAATCAATATCACAAGAATCTTCTCAAAGATTCGAAGAGGGCATCATACCCTAAACTTGTACTCATAACAAGTCAATGACATAAATTCCAGAAATCAACACGAGAAATCCAGAAATCATAAAAAGGGAAAGAGGCCTATCACATGACGGTCCGAAGACCAAGGGGAGCTACCCCGCATGTGTGAATGGAATCACACAGATTGAGGTCAAGACTAACCAAAAAGCAGAAAGGTATGTGTGAATGGAATCACACAAGTGGTGTCTAGTCTAACCTTGCAATGAAAGAGACATCGTGCAATTGCTAGTCTAATTCATAAAGCGATCATCAAGATCAACGAGAAGTGTCAATTACACTAAGCTAGTAAATATAGAAGTTTAGCTTCATGTCCCATAACCACTTGCTTAACTTAAATATTTACGAACAAACTGTAAATCTTCACTAATAAAATTGTCACAAGAGGTTCAATCGAACAAGTCCAAGAATTAACCGATGAAGTGAACGCAAGCGTTTCATACCACTTGTTTTACTAAGTCGTTTAATTAGATTTCTCATCCGAGTGAGGTAAAGGCTTGTATATACTAATAGATTGGAAAACGGTTTAAGAAAAGAGCTTTGTTATTAAAAATAGAGTTGAAATTGTTTGTTAAAAGAGTTTTGATATTTACTACTAGTATTGAAACCTTTATATTATAAAGTGACAAAACACATAAGCAAGTGTAGAAACAATCAGTCACGAAGATCGCATACGGAGATGCGAATAAAATCCAAGGAAATCAGCTCAATGTTTTTCAGATAAGATCCCCTACGGAGGGGGGGGGGTCCAGGGGGGGTGGTAACCCCCCAAGGTGGGGGTGCGGGGGCAACGCCACCGCCTACGGGGTTCGACCTGCCCGGTCAGGTCGCGGGGGTCCAGGGGGCAGCGCCCCGACCAAAACGGTACGACCTAGTGAAGACAAAATGAGGTCTAATGACCTAAAGGGATAGGGTCGAGCGACCTAAAGGTGTTCGCGACCTAACGATGACTCGCGACTTAACGAAGAGGGGGTGAGCGACCTATGGTCATAAACGAGACCGAGCGACCTAAGGGAATAAGGGCCGAGCGACCTAGCATTCGAACGACCTAAAAGAGGCGTGGCCTAAAGGAGACGCGACCTAAAAGAGGTGCGACCTAAAGGAGACGCGACCTAAAGGAGACGCGACCTAAAAGAACATAAGGTCAAACGACCTAACTGTATTGGGTCACGCGACCTAAAGAGAGGCGGCCTAGCGACCTAGAGTGCACACGTCCAAAAGTGGGAACGACCTATCGAGGTAAGGTCCAACGACCTACGACCTAAACAAATAGGCCAAGCGACCTATAGGGTTAACGGTCTAACGACCTAACAGTTATGGGGTCACGCGACCTAACTAAGTACGCGACCTAGTGGGTAAGGGAGTCGAGCGACCTAACTGCATCCAGTGACGAGCGACCTAATGGAGTCAAGTAGCGAGCGACTTAACTAGTTAACGACTCAAGGGGGTCAACGACCTAAAGGTCCAACGACCTAAAGGTCCAACGACCTAAACCCACACACACGAAAAGTGGCCAGAACGACCTAGGGGTTAACTCACATGCGACCTACGACCTAAGGCCCATGCGACCTACGACCTAACTCCGATACGAGCTAATAAGGCCAGAACGACCTAGGAGTTAACTCACATGCGACCTACGACCTAAGGCCCATGCGACCTACGACCTAATGAGATAACTTCGAGCGACCTAAAGGTATAGGCCATTTTAAGGTCGGAAACGACCTAACTCCAGTGCGACTTTTCACACAGAACGACCTAACAAAGGCAGAACGACCTAGGGGAAGTTTTTCACCAAAAACACTAAAAAGTGGAGTTTTTCGCCAATCCAATCCAAACCAAATGCAAATGTGCGTGCAAACATGATAGGGAATCATTCCCAACAGTCCAATATGGTTATAGGCTAGAATTGTGAGATAAAAATCTCACCTTTGCACTAAATTTTATGAAGATGAAGCTTGAAAGCAAGGAGAAGCAATCCAAAGCTTGAATCCAATATCTTCTACTTGAATTTGGAGTTGAATGTTGGATTTGCAATTGAATTTGTGCTTGGAGTTTTAATTTCCCATTCCCTCCACCATTAATGCCAAAGCTTGATTAGTTAGGAAATTTATGAAGAGTGAGGAGAAGAGGGTTGGAACTTGGGCTTAATAGGCTAAACTAACCCAAAGTCCAAAGCGGAAAAAGTTAGTGAAATTTCACTAACTCCAAACCTATCGATGTTTATACTTAAAAAGTTGTAAACGACATTTCGAACTCAATGGAAGTGGTCTCGAGTCCTAATTTGACCGTTTGCAAAAAGTAGCTTTTCGGACCAAAATCCGATTAACGAGTTAATATTTAAATAAAATATTTAAATACAAACTCGATAAATATGCGGGTTGTTACAGACTCCCCTCCTTAAAGAAATTGCGTCCTCGCAATATATATAAGATGGAAATAAAAAGTAACAACCATAAAAGCATATTAACACAAGAGGAATTTTGTAATAAGAAGTTCACCTCTAGGAGAAGGAGTAAGCAAGTCCGGATGTGTACGCTCGATGAATTCTCTGGATTCCCAAGAACAATCCTTAGGATTTGAGGACCATTGAACCTTCACAAGCGGAACATCTTTATTTCGAAGTCGTTTAACCTCAGAAGCTATAACTCGAATAGGATGCTGCTCATAAGTTAAATTCGGCGAAACTTCAATTTCTTCCACAACAGCAGGCTCAAGAATAGAATCGGAATCCCGAAGGCATTTCCGTAATTGAGAAACGTGAAATACATCATGCATAGCAGAAAACTGAGCCGGCAATGCAAGGCGATAAGCCATGGAACCAATACGTTCAGTGATAGGAAATGGCCTAATATATCGAGGCGCTAACTTCCCCGATCGACTGAAACGTACAACACCCTTCATAGGTGAAACATGAATAAAAACAGGATCCCCAACAGAAAATTCTAATTTCCTTCTTCGATTATCGGCATAGGATTCTTGTCTACTCTGGGCTTCTTTCATCCTATGACGAATAAGTTCAATCTTTTCCGTGGAATCACGAATAAAGTCTGGACCTAAAACCAGCTTCTCACCGGCCTCAAGCCAACAAGAAGGAGATCGGCATGGCCTTCCGTAGAGTGCCTCGAAAGGTGCCATACCAATACTAGATTGGAAGCTATTATTATAGGAAAATTCAACAAGTGAAATATGATCTTCCCAACTTCCACCAAAATCAAGCACACAAGCACGAAGAAGATCTTCAAGAGTTTGATTCACACGCTCGGTTTGTCCATCGGACTGGGGGTGATAAGCGGTGCTAAAATTAAGCTTCGTTCCTAAAGCTTTTTGAAGACTCTTCCAAAATCCACTAGTAAACAATGGATCACGATCGCTAACAATAGAAGTAGGAACTCCATGCAATCTTACAATTTCCTTGACAAATAGTTTGGCCAAAAGAGGAACGGTTCGGTTAGACCGAACCGGAATAAAATGGGCGGATTGAGTAAGTCTATCAATAATCACCCATAAGCTATCATGACCCGAACGAGAACGGGGAAGGCCATCTATAAAGTCCATGGAAATTTTATCCCACTTCCAAATTGGAATTTCTAAAGGTTGCAATAACCCACCAGGCATTTGATGTTCGGCCTTGACAAGTTGGCAAGTCATGCAACACTTAACAAAGTTAGCAATATCAGATTTCATTCCCTCCCAATAATAAAGTCGCTTCATATCAGCGTACATTTTACTACTACCAGGATGAATGGTGAATTTAGAACGATGGGAATCTTCTAAAATATCTTTACGAAGATCCCCAATATTTGGTACGATAAGTCTACCAAATTTTCGAATGCCGCCACGAGAATCAATATCAAAGTCTTTCAAACCTTCAATATCAATTTTATCATTAACATTTTTGCCAAGAAGAGCCAATTCAGAATCTAGCCCTTGAGCTTCAAGAATGCGGTCTAAAAGAGAAGGATGAGCCTCAAGGCTACATAAAACAAGCGATGAGCATAAATCGGATACGCGCTCACGAATCTCACAAGTGGATAAGATCTCGAGATCGTTCCATTCGGATATCATCATAGAAACAACTGCTTGTTGCTTACGGCTAAGAGCATCGGCGACACGATTACCCTTACCGGGGGTATAAAGAATATCAAGATCATAAGGTGCAAGGAACTCGAGCCAACGCTGTTGACGTAAATTAAGTTCTTTTTGAGAAAATAAATATTTCAAAGACTTATGATTCGTGTAAAGAATAAATTTCTCTCCCAATAGATAATGACGCCACATTCGAAGGGCGAAAACAATAGCCGCGAGCTCCAGATCATGTGTGGCATATCTAGTCTCAGCCGGCTTCAATTGCCTAGAAGCATAAGCAACAACACGTTCTTTTTGCATAAGAACGGCACCCAAACCAACGTGACTAGCATCGGTATAAACAACAAAATCTTGATTCCCCTCGGGAATAACAAGAATAGGAGCATCGGAAAGGAGTTCTTTCAATTTCTGAAAAGAGGCTTCACATTTGTCCGACCAAATGTATTTAACTCCCTTCTTAGTCAAGCCAGTAAGAGGCACGACAATCTTAGAAAAGTCTTTAATAAAACGGCGGTAATAGCCCGCCAATCCGAGAAAACTGCGAATCTCTGTGACACTCTCCGGTCTCTTCCAATCTTGAATCGCTTCGATCTTTGAAGGATCCACGGATATCCCGGATTCGGAAATAATATGACCGAGAAACTTCACACGAGATTGCCAAAAGTGGCATTTAGAAAATTTCGCCTTTAATTGATTACTCCTAAGGGTTTCCAATACAATCCTAAGATGTTTCTCATGTTCCTCCTCGGTTTTTGAATACACTAGAATATCATCAATGAATATGAGAACAAACCGATCGAGGAAATCTTTGAAAACTCGATTCATGAGGTCAACGAAATAAGCTGGAGCATTCGTTAACCCAAATGGCATAACAAGCCATTCATAAGATCCATATCGAGTACGGAATGATGTCAAAGGAATGCTATCCTCAGCGATACGAAGCTGATGGAAACCGGTAGCCAAGTCCAATTGTGAAAAGACCTTAGCACCACTAAGCTGATCGAATAGATCATCAATCCGAGGTAAAGGATATTTATTTTTAATAGTAAGATCGTTAAGCTTGCGATAATCAACGCAGAGCCTCAGAGTACCATCGGATTTCTTTACGAAAATAGCCGAAGCTCCCCAAGGCGAGGAACTAGAGCGAATAAATTGCCTCGTCTCCAACTCAGATAATTGTTTACGCATCTCCTCATTTTCCTTATTGGACATGCGATAAGGAGGACGAGTAATAGGTTGAGCTCCAGAAACAAGATTAATTCTGAACTCAATTGCTCGTTTAGGTGGTAAACCTAAAACGGGCTCGAATATGTCGGAAAATTCACGAACAACATGAATACGAGAAATAATATCATCTTCATCATCATCATCGTTATCACGAGGATTTAAAGAATATAAAGATGCCACCAAACAGGATTCTGAATCTTTAAGATTAACAGAAATCTGATTAACAGATAGTGGATGACGGAGATGAATAGCTCGTTCAGGACATAGGATATGGGCTTGATAACGGTTAAGCCAATCCATTCCCAAAATTATTCCAAAGCCTAAGTAACGCATGACATGCAAATCGGCTAGGAAAGAAAGATCGCAAAAAATAATCTCCACATCTTTACAAAGCAAACTAAGAGTTGCGGATCCACCAACAGGATTCGCAATTTTTAAAGAAGTCATCAATGTAGTAACACTTAAGGAAAAAGTGTCTACCAGTTCCTTTGATATAAAAGAATGGGATGCACCCGTATCAAAGAGAACTCTAATAGGTTGATCATGAAATAAAATAATACCATCAAGAATGGAATGAGAAATACCTTGGCCACGAAATGTGTTGCCAGGGGCTTGAGCCACATTCAACTTTCCTTCCTTCTTGCCTTTACGCTTGAGGCATTGATGTATATAATGATCCGGGCTCTTACAATAGCGACAAGATTTGGGCCTAGAGCACTTATTCGCATAATGATCCCCAGACCCACAGTTGAAGCAACTCGCACCACTAGGAGAAGGAGACTTTGCCGCAGGGGTTGCCTACTTACCCTTTTTGTTGGGATAAGGACCCTTGAATTTGTTTGGCCTCTTCTTGTCGTTGAAGTTTGGTTTAGCGCCTTCCATTTCAACATCACTCTCTCTATCAGCCTCTTCAAGACGAAGAGCGATATCGACGAGTTGATCAAATGCGACTTCTAGTTTCAGGAGCAGTGGCTTCTTAAGATTCTTATTTAAGCCATAAACGAACCTCTGGTTCTTCTTCAATGGGGTGTTGATGTATTCAACCCCATATTTGGAAAGCGACTCGAAGGCTGCGACGTAATCAGTCATAGAGGATTGACCTTGAACAAGGTCTATAAAACGTCGAGCCAAGGTTACTTTCCCAGCTTCTGGTACAAACTTTAACTCGAAGCGTCCCTGAAATTGCTCCCAGGTGAGATCCGCTTCATTAATTTCTGAAATAAGGAGTTCGTACCAGTCCAATGCTCTCTCCTGGAGCATGCCGGAAGCCACCTGAACGCGGTGGAGATCGATAAGGTTCATGCGAGAGAAGATTCGATCACATGATTTTAACCAAGCCTGGACCTCGATGATATTTTCCGAACCTTTGAAGGGCTTCCCACCGAAGTTGGTGTAATCGCTGCACAAGCGTGCAAATCCCGACTTTGGGTGAGTGGGTTCTGGGTTAGCTCCAGCTGCTTGAGCATTAGTTACTAAATCAAGAAGCTGTTGAGCAGTCATAAAAACTCCATCCGGAGGAGCAGCACCATATGATCCAGTTCTGGGACGGCCTGGTCTAGACATTCTCTTCCTTAAAGAAAGAAAGAAGAGAAGGAAGAAGGTTATTCACCAATGAACACCAAGCAATCTTGATAGATAAAACAAGGAATCATAAAGGAAATAGGATGAATCGGTACGAAGACTCGAATTAATCCTATGGTATGACTCCTAAGATAGACTTAGGACGATGATCCTTGTTAAGTTATTCTACATTGTTCCGAAGTTTGGCTCTGATACCAAGCTGTGACGCCCCACCTCTATACCCACGCTAGCCAAGAACACTCCGGAGTAGTGCTGTCAACTAGCACGGAGAATAAGGCTGTTGAGGAGTGACCATCCATGTAATTGCTTATCACACGGTGGCTATAAATAATCTTCAGAAAAAAACATAGAAATAATCATATCACAAATCAGTCACAGATATCCATATCACAAAGGCGGAAGAAGATATGAATATATAACTAACACATGAAAGTGTACATCAGAGTAGTGGTCAATAAGATCCACGATAATACAAAAGAATAGCAACACGTGCTATACAAAAGAATACAACTATGAGTCTATATCTCAAGTGTATACAACAAAAACTGCTAATCTAAACAGTTAGCCAAAAGTCAGAGTGATGAATCCCTGGGAAGAAGTCAAGCAGAAGCACCTGTAACATCTCGGTCTGACCCGAGTATTATTTAAGAAAATAATAAACGGATCAGTCTAGCTATAAATATCAGATGACATGATATAATCATAAAAGATATGGCATAAACATAAACATCCATAACGACATACCACTATAAGTATGTAAATAATGATCAACAGAAGATCAATCAATAAGAGATAATCAATATCACAAGAATCTTCTCAAAGATTCGAAGAGGGCATCATACCCTAAACTTGTACTCATAACAAGTCAATGACATAAATTCCAGAAATCAACACGAGAAATCCAGAAATCATAAAAAGGGAAAGAGGCCTATCACATGACGGTCCGAAGACCAAGGGGAGCTACCCCGCATGTGTGAGTGGAATCACACAGATTGAGGTCAAGACTAACCAAAAAGCAGAAAGGTATGTGTGAATGGAATCACACAAGTGGTGTCTAGTCTAACCTTGCAATGAAAGAGACATCGTGCAATTGCTAGTCTAATTCATAAAGCGATCATCAAGATCAACGAGAAGTGTCAATTACACTAAGCTAGTAAATATAGAAGTTTAGCTTCATGTCCCATAACCACTTGCTTAACTTAAATATTTACGAACAAACTGTAAATCTTCACTAATAGAATTGTCACAAGAGGTTCAATCGAACAAGTCCAAGAATTAACCGACGAAGTGAACGCAAGCGTTTCATACCACTTGTTTTACTAAGTCGTTTAATTAGATTTCTCATCCGAGTGAGGTAAAGGCTTGTATATACTAATAGATTGGAAAACGGTTTAAGAAAAGAGCTTTGTTATTAAAAATAGAGTTGAAATTGTTTGTTAAAAGAGTTTTGATATTTACTACTAGTATTGAAACCTTTATATTATAAAGTGACAAAACACATAAGCAAGTGTAGAAACAATCAGTCACAAAGATCGCATACGGAGATGCGAATAAAATCCAAGGAAATCAGCTCAATATTTTTCAGATAAGATCCCCTACGGAGGGGTGGTCCGGGGGGGTGGCAACCCCCCAAGGTGGGGGTGCGGGGGCAACGCCACCGCCTACGGGGTTCGACCTGCCCGGTCAGGTCGCGGGGGTCCAGGGGGCAGCGCCCCGACCAAAACGGTACGACCTAGTGAAGACAAAATGAGGTCTAACGACCTAAAGGGATAGGGTCGAGCGACCTAAAGGTGTTCGCGACCTAACGATGACTCGCGACTTAACGAAGAGGGGGTGAGCGACCTATGGTCATAAACGAGACCGAGCGACCTAAGGGAATAAGGGCCAAGCGACCTAGCATTCGAACGACCTAAAAGAGGCGTGGCCTAAAGGAGACGCGACCTAAAAGAGGCGCGACCTAAAGGAGACGCGACCTAAAGGAGACGCGACCTAAAAGAACATAAGGTCAAACGACCTAACTGTATTGGGTCACGCGACCTAAAGAGAGGCGGCCTAGCGACCTAGAGTGCACACGTCCAAAAGTGGGAACGACCTATCGAGGTAAGGTCCAACGACCTACGACCTAAACAAATAGGCCAAGCGACCTATAGGGTTAACGGTCTAACGACCTAACAGTTATGGGGTCACGCGACCTAACTAAGTACGCGACCTAGTGGGTAAGGGAGTCGAGCGACCTAACTGCATCCAGTGACGAGCGACCTAATGGAGTCAAGTAGCGAGCGACTTAACTAGTTAACGACTCAAGGGGGTCAACGACCTAAAGGTCCAACGACCTAAAGGTCCAACGACCTAAACCCACACACACGAAAAGTGGCCAGAACGACCTAGGGGTTAACTCACATGCGACCTACGACCTAAGGCCCATGCGACCTACGACCTAACTCCGATACGAGCTAATAAGGCCAGAACGACCTAGGAGTTAACTCACATGCGACCTACGACCTAAGGCCCATGCGACCTACGACCTAATGAGATAACTCCGAGCGACCTAAAGGTATAGGCCATTTTAAGGTCGGAAACGACCTAACTCCAGTGCGACTTTTCACACAGAACGACCTAACAAAGGCAGAACGACCTAGGGGCAGTTTTTCACCAAAAACACTAAAAAGTGGAGTTTTTCGCCAATCCAATCCAAACCAAATGCAAATGTGCGTGCAAACATGATAGGGAATCATTCCCAACAGTCCAATATGGTTATAGGCTAGAATTGTGAGATAAAAATCTCACCTTTGCACTAAAGTTTATGAAGATGAAGCTTGAAAGCAAGGAGAAGCAATCCAAAGCTTGAATCCAATATCTTCTACTTGAATTTGGAGTTGAATGTTGGATTTGCAATTGAATTTGTGCTTGGAGTTTTAATTTCCCATTCCCTCCACCATTAATGCCAAAGCTTGATTAGTTAGGAAATTTATGAAGAGTGAGGAGAAGAGGGTTGGAACTTGGGCTTAATAGGCTAAACTAACCCAAAGTCCAAAGCGGGAAAAGTTAGTGAAATTTCACTAACTCCAAACCTATCGATGTTTATACTTAAAAAGTTGTAAACGACATTTCGAACTCAATGGAAGTGGTCTCGAGTCCTAATTTGACCGTTTGCAAAAAGTAGCTTTTCGGACCAAAATCCGATTAACGAGTTAATATTTAAATAAAATATTTAAATACAAACTCGATAAATATGCGGGTTGTTACGGTTTGTTTTGTATATTGCAAAAATTTCAAAAATACAGTAAATAACTTGATTTTCGACGAAAATAGACATGTTTAAAACATCGAATCATGTACATATTTGTGATCGACATATGAAGATAGGAATTTTAGTGAAGGAATCATATTTTCTAATAGTCTAGATTGTGAGATTCTATGTTGTTCCATTTTCTTTCTATCTTCTTTCTACTTTCTTTTTCTTATTATCCGCCTTTCTATTTAATCTGGACTGGACAAGTGTAACGATCCATAATTTAAGATAATTTAAATTATTTAATTTAATAGGATTTATGATTTAATAAGTGGAAAGAAAAAATTTGCAATATAATTATGAAATGATAATTAAAATTAGATGTAACAATGTTAATTTAAGTCATTTTTAACAATTATAATGAAAATTCAATTAATTGAAATGATTTAAGTGTTATACTTGGTTATAAAGTAAATATAGGCAAACAAATGTAATATGGAATTAGTTAATAATAAATGGTAATTGAATAAAATCAATATTATGCAAGTAATTATAATGATTGATTGTAAATAATAAAGCCTTACAAGTGTGACTACAAGTAAAAAGGAAAAGTATTATGTGTTACCTATTTATGTAACATGTTAAAATTAAATAGGAAATCAAAAGTGAATAGAATTAAATGTTACACTTATGTGATTTAATACAATAACTGAAAGTGTGGATGTAGTAAAATAAATAGAAATGTAAATTTATTCATAAGGTAATAATTGAGTTAATTAAAGGATGAAATTAAGATAAATAATTAATTGGGACTTTAAATTTTAAATAATAAAAGGGAAATATCAATGTAATAAAATATATAACAATGTTAACTATGTATGTAGGAAAATAATTGATTGAGTATAAAGATTGAAATCAAATAAAATCAATTTATTGAAATTAAATTATAATTAATTGGATTTGATTACAATAGAAATTGAACAGTGTAATTATTTAAATAATTAACACTGAATTGATGTGTAAACTTATTTTAATTATTGTAAGTGTCTAAGTAATAAAAAATGATGAAATTTGTTAGTTAATAAATATTGAATTAAAAGTTGATTAATTAATTTAATATTAATTTATTTAATTAATGTGAAAATAGCCATTTTGGACACTAACTCGGATTTTGACGAAACTAGTTTCATCGGACCCATAACAGTGAATTATAGTAGGATTTCAAGTTTCGTAACGATCGGACTAGTCGTTTGATCGTACGAGCTCGAAACGTCTAGAAATCAATTTAATTAAAATCAAATGAAATCATTTGAAATAAGCTGATTTTAACATAACTTCTTCATACGATGGAATTAGGGCCCGAAACCTTTTCCATTGAGTTTAGAATTATCAAAAACATCTATTTTGATATATGGAATGATCGTTTTATGTTTCGAAAACGAAACGGGCTTTTGGGGTCCTTTATCGTTCAATTTTCAAATAAATCATGTCCGTTCTTTCTATTTTTGATCCACCTATAAATACCTCGTTATAAACCCTAATTATTTCTTATTCCTCATTACAGTACGCATAGAAGTTTCTGTTGCTCCTCTTTCTCAATGGCTGAAAAACCCTAAATTATCCAACTCATTTTCGATTCAAAAGTCAACTTCAAAATCAAATCTCTTCAAAATATATCGAATTACATATCAATTTGAAGCACTCGGTGAGCGCAACCCAATTTTATGATTCGTTTTTCGATTCGGATCATAGTTTGGCCGGAATTGCATGAAACAGCCATGGCCATTCGTCGTGTCTTGATCAACTTGGTCGGATCGTCAAACCTAGGGTGCCGGTATGTGGAGAGTAGCGAGCATAGTCCATCGGCATGTTTGGTAGGACATTTTGACGGCTAGATTTGGTGCAAAAATTCAATTAGGTCAATGAAATTAATGGCGGCCGGTGGAGATTTGGTCATCGTCAACGAGGCGATGGTGTTTGGGGGGTTCGGCGCTTCGTGTGGAGCGCGCGTGCAGGCTGAGGGCGATCGAGCGGCAGCGATCAAGACGGCGGCTACCAAGGGTTTCGAACAAAATCTGGAATAATTCTTTGAGCATGTGATTTCGTGTCGATGTGGCCGAGTGTATGCGGTAATCTTCTTTTGATTTATTTTTATTTTATTTAAAATTCAAGTTCAATCGTTCTAACGTGTATATCTTTTGCATACGAGCTCGGATTTGAGCGTAATTTCTTGCGTTGGGATCGTATTGAAATTGCAGACACTTTGACTTTCGTTTGGATGAATTCTAAGACTGTTTGAATTTTGAACTTAAACTGGATTTAAATTCAATTTAAATTCAAAGGTGAGTGTTTTAACCCACTCACAACTTCTAAAATTTCTTATATTTATTAAATTAAATTTATGATGTGATAGAAATTTATTTATGGCTGTTTGGTATATTTTAAATCGTCATCTCAGTTAATTTGAATTTATTTGAATTATATCATTATTTAATTTGTTATTGAATATAAATTGCCAGTTAAATACCCATTATTGATTATCAGTTCTATATTGATGTTTGTTGATTGATTTGGATGATGATTATGATGGATGATTGATTGTTGATATTGGATGAATGGATGTTGTATTTCACATCATTATAATACTGCAAGTTCACTACGGATTGAAATTTACATACCCGAATGATCTGTAGATTAAGGGAAATCGTTATGGGCTGAAAAGATAAACCCGAACGGTTTTCATTGATTTGAAGATTTTTGGCATTGGTTAACATTTACCATATAATTGCATGAAATTGGATTTTAATTAGAACTGAATTATTTGAAGGGTTTAAGTTGATTCAACTTTGGACTAGTTTTAGTTAGATGATTTAATTTGATGTTTCGAACTATTTGAAACCTTTTTAATAAATATATTCACATTTGTACACTTGATAGGAGATGAAAATCTGGTAACATCTATGAAACCAGTGCACTAATAATTCTATTTTATTTATTTTGATTCGACTTACATAAGATCTTTTAGTTCTGACTCGAGTGTTTTTTTTTTCATTACGCTCGGGTCAATTTGAGCTTTTCATTGTATTGAAGTCTATCTTCTGGAGGACGAAGATGAAGTTTTAGTATATTATTGCTAATTATTACTCCACTACATTCTGTGTTTCGCTGCATTATTTGTTTATTTATGATGTATGTATAACTCTGATTTGAATTTGTAAAAGTGTAATCAAATGTTATTTGTAAAACACCTTCATGAACTATTTATTTGATTATTATATTTTGTCGTTCCGCTGCGAGATTCTAGGTTTTGTTTTTTTCTCTACTTTTTCTTACTTACCTCATTAACAATCCTTCCTTTTGAATGGTTTGAATTAGACATGTGTGGTTTATTGTCGATTTAAACCATCCAAAAAGGTAAGTCGTTACAGTTGGTATCAGAGCTTTGGTTTATACATACCTTGGCATGTTGGGGTTAACACATTAAAGATAGGGTTGCAATATCCTAGAATTAGTTGTTTGAGTGTATATACGAGACCGCATACTTGTTAGTGTTATAAAAATGTTTTATATAAGTTTTGAAATGAAATAATTTTCTTAATATTATATGTTATATAAAAAAGAAAACTTTTATAACTAATATAGTTATTTGTAATGTGTTTGTTTTTATGAAATGGTAATATCTAGTTATTATCATTTATTGTTGACTTGTTGTATTTAATCAAATTATTAACATTGGGTATTATTGTTGATTGAATATATGGACTAAACACTAATTTAATAATGGTGTACTTAAGAGAATAAAATGAATAATTTGGATATTTGTTTATGGAATTGAAATGTTTTGTTGTGAAACTTATTGGTTGTTGATTTGTAGTTTCAACTATTGAAATAAAATGGAATATTTGGATAATCAAAACTTCTGAATTAATATATGAGTTGAAACTTAATAAGTTGAATTATCCACTTGAATTTGATAACCTTAATTTGGAAGCAAGTGAAATAAGGTTAATTTGTTATAGTCAAGTAGAATTATTGTATATATTATTGGCATGTAAAATAATAACATTTAGAAACTAAAATTGTGAACTTAATTAACATTTATGAAATATGTCATAAATAAATTGAAAGGTAAAGGTGAAACTAAATGGGATAAGAAAATATAAATTAAAAGTGAAATGATTTTTAAATAAATCCACGATTTGTAAATTGTTGTAATAAATGGTGATAAATGAAGTTGTGATAACTTTAACATCGAAAAATGTCTTGTAAAAAGGAATTAAGCTTTTATAAATTAGTTATAAACTTAAGAAAATTCCTTATGAAATGATTTGAAAATAATTTTAGTATGAAATGAGAAATATTATATGTGAAATGAATGTAATTTTAATTAAAGAGAAATATAAGCAATATTATGAGAATGGACATATTAATGTTTTATCTTAAATAGAGAAATCCCATGAAAACAAATATTAAAGGATGGAGTGATATTTGTGTTAATTAATGAAATTAAAAATGAATTTAACTGAAATGTAATTGTGATGAATGAAATTGGAATAAATACGTAAGTTGTGCATATATTATTTTATTCACAAAATTAATCTGATCCGGATTTGAGTACATAAGTTCGAGGTGAATTACAGCATTTCACATGAGGATTTTTCATTTGATTCTTGATGGTGAATATTTGATATGGATTTTTGGTTTGATTCTAGGATTCCCCATCATAGTATATTGCTATTCCAGGAGAATGATGGTTTCTAGTCAAGAAACCATATCAAAGTCTGCATTAGGGAAGTTTAATGGATAATAGTAGTTCGAAAGTGAACTTGTGTGATCGAGCGACCGATCGAATGCGATTTTACGAAATGATGACTTATGTACATCTTATGTTCTAATACATTTGTATGCTTTGACGATGAAATTGAAAGTTGTTGGGTTGGATATCTTTGTAATTTAAATTGGAATTTTCATCTATGCAAAATTACTATTAACTTAAACCCATTTTTCAAACTACTTTCTTTTATTTTTCTCATACAAACTATTTATTCTATTTCATTTACAAAACTATTTTTAAAACGATCATATTTACAAGACCTATCTAACAAACTATTTTACAGAACCTTTTATATACAAAACTATTTCACAAAACGATTTTATATACGAAACTATTCTAAATTCAAAATCTTTTATAAAGCAAAGTTGTTCAATCCCATATGGCTTTTCATACAGCGAAATTGATTTTGGAAATTTTTGATTCTTGTATAAGATGGACCTTATATAAGTACAAGTGATTTTGAAACTGTTGATTTTGGAAGGTATTCGACCTGAAGAGATAAATCTTATATATAATGGAATTTATATAATAATGATTTTATATATTTGAGATTGTTGATTTTGGAAAGTACTTTATCTGAAAATGAAATCTTATATATAATGGAATTTATATAAGTCTGATATTAGAAGCTATGATTTTGAAAGGGTACTATATAAGGTATATTATATTGTGAAGTAAGAGGTATGGGGAAGTACCCTCCGTGAAGTAGTATAATATGATATGCTTCGACCCAGATGGAATTGGGGAATCCAGGAATGGCGACCGATAAACCCTAATGGACTTGGGTGAATTCAGAAATAGATTCAAACTGATATGGTTGTCTAGACTTAAACTCATGAGTTCCTCAATTTTTTTCCAAGGTAGATGGTTCTTTAGTTTACCATATAGAGGTGCTTTCGATCCTGGGATCTGTTGTTTATGGATCTTCAGGGAAGGAAGTGCATCCATTGCATAAATCATTGAATTAGCAGCGTACCACTGCAGTGGGGGTCGATGGTCCCTTGTTTAAGAACTGGCTATGATATTTTTCTGGAATCCGGAAGGTAGAAGGATCTTCTAGAAAGTTTTGTGTCCTTTGCATAAATACTGGATCAGCAGCAGGCCATTGCTATCGTATTATCATCATTTGACATTGGATTTTGAGCAGTACTTCACATACCTATTTTTTTAATACTTTTCACTAGGGGTTGAAACAGGTCTACTAAGTACTTGGAAAATTCTAGCATTGTGCATGATCAACACATGGCCATAGTCTGCAAGAACGAGGATAAACCTGTTAAGACATCGAGTTATAAAATTATTTTGATAAAGCATTATATAAAGGATATTTTGATCATTTTTCCTTTCTAAATAGTTTGAAATGTTTAAAATACTGTTTACTTATGTACAACATGGTTTAATAGAAAACTTTTATAGTTGTAAATATTTTGAGAAATTATTAATTCAGTAAAGCATATTTAAAGTAAATGATTATTTATTTATTAATAATGTTTGAAAAGTATCTTGAGATAAAACTAACAAATTTATAAATAATGGATTTAATGTTTTCAACGGCTTCTTTGTAAAAAGAAGTAATGATGTAAATAATTATTTTCAGATATTTTACATATATTTATAAATATGTTATTTAAAATATTTAAATGGTATTTATAAATGAAGCAAGAAATTTTACAAATGAATTTTTGAAAAGTATTAAATATGGTTGATTTGCAAATAGAGCTTTCAAATGAATATTTTAAGTAAAATTTACATAACTTTCTTTGAATGTATAATTTAAAGATATTATATAACTGAAAAAAAAATTGATTTGCGAAGTTTATTTATAATAATATACTTAACAAATAAATTTGAATCTCTATTTTAGAAGTATAATTCGGAATATTTACTTGATTTCAAAGTACTAATAGTAAATTTATTAGTTTATCTACTATTTGAAATTTTGTATTAAACCATAATAAACGCTTTTCCATGATTTGAATATTCATTTTTAAACAAACGTGTAAAATTAGTTATGAAGATATGAAATTTTGTACTTTGATTTAGAAATTTAATGTAAGATTTGAGTATACTCTTAGTTTCAGTTTAATAATCTTGAGTTTATACTTATTTTAAAAATGATGAGTTTAATAAATTTTTGTATTTAAGGAACTTTATTTTAAAGCTTATTATAATGTTTTGATATAAATTTCTAACATTGTTTTAGAATTTTGAAAAATCTTTACATAATGCTAGGAGGATGTTTTAAATATATCTTATATTTTTACCAATTGAATGAGGTTAAATGTTTTAATTGAATTTTTAGATATATTGAAGTATTTCTTTTCTCTTCAAGAGCGAATACCGAAATTTAAATTTTTATTCAATAACCGAATTAAGTTGTAAACTTAAGTAAAGCAGTAGAAGCTTAAGTAATATTTTCTGAAATGATTCATTAATGACTTAAACCCTTAAAGGAAAGCAAATGAAGTAAGTGATTGATCATTATATATATAAATGAATGGAAAGTAAATAATGAGAAGAAAAAAAATAGCAGACTAAACTAAAGTAAATTTAAATTAGAATTTAAATTATTGTAATGGAATAAAATTTTAACTATTTAATAATTGAGACTTCTAAAGTGGAAAGTAAGAAATTAAATGCTAAGTTATAGATGAAATATACAAGGAATTTGAAAATTTTAACTTGTAAACAAAAAGGATATGAAAATAAAAAATGATAACTATTGAACACCTATTTAGTAAAATGAAATAAGATAAACTTATGTAACTTCAATTATATTCTTAGAAACATATATATAACTTACAAGAATATTAAAAGATGAATGTTAAATAAGGATATGTAATGGAATATTATGTAAAAAAACTTATATAATGAAAGTGTTTAATGGAATTTACTTTTATAAACAAGAAATTTGATATGAAAATAGTTATAAACCTGAGTTATAATTGTAGTGCTACTAAATAAAGCGAAATAGAAAGTGAATATTGTAAGCAAAGAATCATGAACTTAAGTTAATGTTTGAAGCTATTGACAAATAATGTAAATAATAAAACGAATATTATATTAAATATAATGAGTATAACTTCAGAAATGGTTGATTACTTTGATCCCCTATGAAGATTATATGCTTGTTTGCAAAAGATTGTTTTTATGTTGTATTGATTTATTTTGATTTTTATGTGATGATGGTATGCTTTTAGTTGAAAGTGATTGTTGTTATGTTATGTCGATTGTTTGTTATTAATATAAAACAATATAACCATTTCACTTCTATATAATTATAACCTCTTTGGATTATATAAGTGGAATATAGGTTATGGAAGCAATTGCTGCTACTTTTGGTTTCATAAAATAAGCGTTATTTGCCCGACAAATAGGTATGTTCTCGGATTACGTTTTCTAAGGATATTATATTGTTTCTCCTGCTATTGGAATAAATTATTTTGAAAATATATGATATATATTGTTATTTTGATATTATGATTTCTCCCGAGCCTCTCCGTACAAAGAAGACTCCGCCGAAATTTTTCGTGAATTTTAGACTTAGAAATTTTTTTGTGAAATGTTTTCTAAACTTTGTTAACTTGAATATAAAGAATTTAATGGTTATAAATTGATATATTTTATTTAAACTATTTAGTTATGTAAATTAATTATTATAAATTTAGTATTTTGAATAATATATGTAGATTTCTTAATTTCCCCTTTTCCCTTTTTTTCCCTTTTCGGAGACGAAAAGTTTTGAGTGGGGGAGAGTGTAACGATCTGTAATTTTAGATAATTTAAATTAGTTAATTTAATAGGATTATGATTTAATAAGTGGAAAGAAAAAAATTGTAATTTAATTATGAAATGATAATTAGAATTAAATGTAACAGTGTTAATTTAAGTCATTTATCAACAATTATAATGAAAATTCAATTAATTGAAATGATTTAAGTGTTATACTTGGTTATAAAGTAAATATAGGCAAACAAATGTAATATAGAATTAGTTAATAATAAATGGTAATTGAATAAAATCAATATTATGCAAGTAATTATAATGATTAATTGTAAATAATAAACCCTTACAAGTGTGATTAAAAGTAAAAAGGAAAATTATTATGTGTTACCTATTTATTTAACTTGTTAAAATTAAATTGGAAATCAAAAGTGAATAGAATTAAATGTTATACTTATGTGATTCAATACAATAACTGAAAGTGTGGATGTAGTAAAATAAATAGAAATGTAAATTTATTCATAAGGTAATAATTGAGTTAATTAAAGGATGAACTTGAGATAAATAATTAATTGGGACTTTAAAATTTTAATTAATGTGTAAATTTGACAAAATTCAATAAAATGGTAAATATCAATGTAATAAAATATATAATAATGTAAACTATGTATGTAGGAAAATAATCGATTGAGTATAAAGATTGAAATCAAATAAAATCAGTTTATTGAAATTAAATTATAATTAATTGGATTTGATTACAATAGAAATTGAACACTGTAATTATTGAAATAATTAACACGAATTGATGTGTAAACTTGTTTTGAATTATTATAAGTGTCCAAGTAATCAAAAATAATGAAATTTGTTAGTTAATAAATATTGAATTAAAAGATGATTAATTAATTTAATATTAATTTATTTAATTAATGTGAAAATAGCCATTTTGGCCACTGACTCGGATTTCGACGAAACTAGATTCATCGGATCTGTAATGGTGAATTATAGTAGGATTTAAAGTTTCGTAGCGATCGGACTTGTCGTATGATCGTACGAGCTTGAAACGCTTAGAAATCAATTTAATTAAAATCAATTGAAATCAAGTTGAAAGAAGCTGATTTTAACATAACTTCTTCATACGGTGGAATTAGGACCTGAAACCTGTTCCATTGAGTTTAAAATTATCGAAAACATCTATTTTGATATATCGGATGACCCATTTTCGTCTCGGAAACGAAAAGGGCTTTTCGGGTCCTTTATCGTTCAATTTTCAAATAAATCTTATCCATTCTTTCTATTTTCCGATCCACCTATAAATACCTTATTATAAACCCTAATCATCTCTTGTTCCTCATTATAGTACGTATAGAATTTCTGTTGCTCCTCTTTCTCATTGGCTGTAAAACCCTTAATTATCCAACTCAATTTCAATTCAAAATTCAACTTTAAAATCAAATCTCCTCAAAATATATCGAATTATATATCGATTTGAAGCTCTTGTCGAGCGCAACCCAATTTTGATTCATTATTCGATTTGGATCGTGGTTTGGCCGGAATTGCACGAAACAGCCATGGTCGTTCGTCGTGTCTTGATCAACTTTGTCGGATCATCAAACCGAGGGTGCCGGTATGTGGAGAGCAGCAAGCGTAGTCCATCGGTGTGTATGGTTTGGAGTTTTGATGGCTAAATTTTGTGCAAAAATTCAATTAGGTTAATGAAATTAGCGGCAACCAGTGGAGATTTGGTCATCGTCGATGAGGGGCTTGGGGGGTTCGACGCTTCGCCTAGAGCGTGCGTGCAGGCCGCGGTTGGCCGTGGGCAATCGAACAGCAGCGATCGAGACGGCGACTACCAAGGGTTTCGAATGAAACCTGGGATAGTTCTTCGAGCACATGAATTCGTGTCGACGTGGCCAAGTGTATGTTGTAATCTTCTTTATATTTGTTTTTATTTTATTTAAAACTCAAGTTCAATCATTCTAACGTGTATGTCTTTTGCATATGAGCTCGGATTTGGGCATAGTTTCTTGCGTTGGGATCGTATCGAAATTGCGAACACTTTGACGCTGGTTTGAACGAATTCTGAGACTGTTTGAATTTTAGGCTTAAGTTGGATTTAAATTCAATTTAAATTCAAAGGTCAGTGTTTTAACCTACTCACAACTTCTAATTTTTTTATGTTTGTTAAATTAAATTTATGATGTGATAGAAATTTATTTATGGCTGTTTGGTATATTTTAAATCTTCATCTCAGTTAATTTGATTTTATTTGAATTAAATCGTTATTTAATTTATTATTGAACATAAATTGCCAGTTAAATACCCGTTATTAATTAACAGTTCTATATTGATGTTTGTTGATTGATTTGGATGACGACTGTGATGGATGATTGATTATTGATATTGGATGTTGTATTTTATATTTTTATAATACTGCAAGTTCATTATGGGTTGAAATGATACATACCTGAATGATCTGTAGATTAAGGGAAATCATTATGGGTTGAAATGATAAACCCAAACGGTTTTCATTGATTTGGAAATATTGATTTTTGGTACTGGTTAAAATGACATATACCATATAATTGCTTGAAATTAGATTTTAATTGGAACTAAATTATTTGAAGAGTTTAAATTAATTCAATTTTGGACTAGTTTAATTAGATGATTTAATTTAATGTTTCAAATTATTTGAAATCTTTTATATAAATATATTCACATTTGTGCACTTGATAGGAGATGAAAATCCTGTAACATCTATGAAAACAGTGCACTAATATTTCTATTTTATTTATTTTGATTCGACTTACATAAGATCTTTTAGTTCTAACGCGAATATTTTGTCTTTTCATTACGCTCGGGTCAGTCTGAGCTTTTCAGTGTATTGAAGACTATTTTCTAGATGACGAAGACGAAGTTTCAATATATTATTACTACTTATTATTCCACCATTGTTTATTTATGACGTATGTATAACTCTGATTTAAAATTTTATAAATGTAATCAAATGTTATTTGTAAAACAACTTCATGAACTGTTTATTTGATTACTATTTTTGTTTGTTCCGTTGCGAGATTCTGTGTTTTGTTTTCTCTCTCTACTTTTTCTTATTTACCCATTAAAAATCCTCCCTTTTGAACAGTTTGAATTAGGCATGTGTGGTTTATTGTCGATTTAAAATGTCCATAAAGGTGGGTCGTTACAACATGTGCGGTAAAGTGTCAGTTCGAACTGTATGGAAAAGTGGGTTGCGACATCATGGTATCAAAGCGGAACGGATTCTGATGCCAAATTAGCATTAGAATTAACATCGTAATTAATTTAAATTAACTCTTTAATACCACGATGTCACGACCCACTTTTTCGTACAATTCGTGCCGACAATTTACCACACATGTCCAGTCCAAATTGAACAGAAAGGCGGATAGTAAGAAAATGAAAGTAGAAAGAAGATAGAAAGAAAACCAAACAACACAGAATCTCACAGTGAAAACGAACAATCTATAATATAGAACAAAACTTTACATAATAAAACTGTAATGTTTATAGCACAAATATCAATCAGAGTATACCAACCTATTCAGCACGGACAGCTATAACCACTTGCCCTACAACTGCTGATTAACACAAATAAATGCAGTAGAAAAATAATCATCTACGTGAATACGTCCTGGGACTTCAGCTCCTGCCTTGAAGCTCCATCCATCCAACTAAACCTGGAAATATGCTCGGTCTGACCCAAGCAATTAGGGAAAACCATGCCCGAATTAGTTTGGTAAAACCAGTGTGAGAATTTAAATCACAAGCAATTTTATTCATTATAAATTTAAAAATCCTTTTAAATTCAAAAGTATCCCGTAAGACCACGCCACACATAAGCACGATGGGTTTTTCCCTTATGGTAACCAAAACCTTTTATAGAAAACCCAATGATATTATAATAGTGTCTAAGTACAAATACTTATTCAAATAGTCGAAATTGTTACATTAATTAAATCCAGCATACAAGGCTTTACAATTAAAACTATAAAGGCTAGTATTGGAAAATAGATTCCTATACAATGACTAGGCACTGGGGTACCACCTTTTACAGTACACATCTAGAAACATTTTATAAATAAATAAATAAAAAGAATCTATTTTATAAAATACCCATTTCAGTTTACAGCTATTTTAAATTGATTCCAAATCGATTTATATTCAATTCTATTCCATTTCAAATTTTTGAATGATTCTTCTTAAAATCCCATACCATTTACTAATTAATTTAATTAGTTCTTTCACTCAATCCACTTCATATTCAATTCCATACTCAAATTCATTCTCGAATTTATTTAAAATAACATTCAAGACCATATTCAATTTATTTACTCTTAAATTGAATTTTTTATAACTCAAATCATTTTTATTTCAATCCAATTCCATTTTATTTAATCACATTCAACATATATTTAATCGACTTATATATATATATATATATATAAGATGAATTTTATTTATTACTCAAGTTCTACATTCAATTTCAGTTTCAGTCCACAACCCATTCTATTTAATCAAGTTGAATTCTATTCCCGTATTCAATTAATTAACTAATTAATTTATTTGTTTAGTTCACTTCCATTTTTCAATCCAATATCTGATTTTTATTTCAAAAATCACTTCACTTAATTTACTTGCGTTCAAATTTATTTTATAATCCAGGTTTGGATTTTTATTACTTTACTAGAACACCACTCCATTTTTATTTTTGGTTTTCAGTTCTACTTTTTCAATTTTTATAAGTTACACAACTTATTTTCTCACATTTCCCTTAATTTTATACTCGAGTATATCCATATTTTATTTTTAAATCAAGATTATACATCACTTTATAGCTTAAATATACTTTATTCCATTTGTTTCAATTTTTATAAACTACTGCAATTTATTTATTCACAATTCAAAGTTTTCACTTAAATTTTATTTCATTCAAAATTTAATCCTTATGGTTATATAATATTTCACAACTCAAAATTTATATTTACTTTAATTCGATATTATTTCTGATCCAATCCAAGTTTATATATTCCATTCAAATTCCATGTAACTTGCGTAAGTTAAACCTTAATTCTCACAATTCATTTGAATTTAACCAAGTAAGATCATAAATCAAAATTCAAATTTTCCCACACTTCCTTACTTATATTTAGTTAACTTCATCACATTCTACTCATTTCATTTTATTTATTATAATCACTGCATTTAATTTAATTTCCTTAACTTTTTCTGAAGTTAAATTCTAATTCCAACAAATTTTCTTTTACAAATCCAGTTTATTTAACTTGCATAAGTCAAATTTTAATTTCATACTCAAATTTCCAAACTTTTTTAACTTAGCCTGAGTAAATTTCAATTTTTCAATCCATTTAAACCTACTCAATTTAAATTTTTAATTTAAAAATTCAGATTTCAAAAATTTTAAGCACCCAGTTTTTGTTTCAAATCACTTGAAATCAAATATATACATATATATAACTCTTTTTTTTCAACAAACCATTCCTTGGAATTTTAAACTTAAATTCGGTTTTATCCAAAATAAATTCTCTTGGAATTTTTAAAACAAGTTTGTTTTTCAAAAAAATCTCGAAATCAATTATTTTGGTAAAAATCCGTCACTTAGAAACACGAAAATGAACACTGATGATGCGGCCGTCATCACTAGAGTTATTTTCCAATGACTGTAGTGAGCTCAGTGCTTCAACAATTCCAAAACCATTTAAAACAATTTCCATTCAAAAATATCCAAAAAATAATATCACCATTTCTCTTTCCAACCACTTAGGAAAACATTTTCAAAAATCTTTGGAATTTCAAAATTCCCAAATACTTAGTTCAAACCCATTTTAAACATTTCTCAAAGCTTCCAGAATTTTAAATTTCCAAATTCTGGTTTGAATCGTTTTAAATTATAATCCATTTGTAAAATTTGTATTTATACAAATTTTCAATTGGTTATATAAACCATTTCCAATTTTATAATCTTATTTTGATTATATAATAACAATCAAACATATCACTATTATTTTCAGGAAATTGTTCTTTTTATATCAAAAATATAATTTGGGTGAAATTATTTCATTTACCCTATTTAAAAACAATATTGTGTCAAATTACTCAATTCAAGTGTTTAGAAACCCCTATGGATATAGTTGTACGGACTGTGCGGACCATGGTTTATAAGCCACTCAATAAATCAACCAACATAATATAAAACATTTTGTATTCATTAACAAATACATGCTCATATCTATTAATACGCTCAAACCCATTCTAGGGTACTGCTGACCCTATCTCTAACGGATAATTCACACCAGAGCCAAGGTTCTTCCTTAACCTTCAGCTCTAATACCAACTGTGACGAACCTTGAAATGTTAAAGGGTTATAATAACTTGGGTTAGAAATATGTCACTACCCACTTTTTTCGTATGAAAAAGTCTAGACAGTTATAATAACTTGCCCTCGCCATGTGTGATAGCCCGTCCTTCTTACTCTGAGTGACGAGTTGTATTATAGATAGAAATAGGTAGGAAAGAAAAGAAAGAACTAAACAAATCATAGAATCTTACAGCAAAAAAGATAATATATATTACATAACATATATCACATAGTCACCAATACAATACATCAGAGTCATAATTATACATGCATCATATTCGGACAGTCATAATGACCTGCCCATTCATTACAAGTCCAAAGTACAGATACGGATACCGATATAGTGGAATATAGATAATAGCTAGATACGTTGAAGCCGCCTGCTCTATCACCTCTAAAATACGTCTAGAGAAAACCTAGATCACTTGACTACTCATAAAAATTCGAGTACCCAAGAGTTTTAGGAAAAACTGAAAATAAACTATATGTCAGACATGGGTGTGGTGTGAGTAAAATGGTTAAATTACTTTAAATTGAAAACCATTTAAAAACAAGGGCATCTCGTAAGACCACGCCGCATATAAACACGGATGGGTTTTTCCCTTACGATAACCAAAAATACTTTCGTAAGAAATACAATGATAATATAATAATGTCTAGGGTTTTCAAGTAATTTATTCACATAGCAAAAACTATTACATTAATTAAATTCTAGCATAATAGGTATACAACTAAGACCGAAGGCACTTATTGGATAGTGGATTCCATATAATGACTGGGCTACTGGGGTACCGCCCGTTACGGTGCATCTCTAGATAAAACAACACCGAGGACCTCAATATGATCCCCAGCTACACAAGATCGGAGTACCCTTAACCTGGATAGTCCAAATAAGATTACCCTTCGGTTGGGATCAGGAACCATACTGAAGCATGTCGAGTAATATAGGGACTCTAGATAATGATAACCTTACCCTAATTGGGCACGATCCACTTTGCCTTGCTGCATCTCCCCCTTTTTTAGTCGTTCTCGATTGATGAGGCTTGAGGCTATGATTATCTTTCAAGAGAACATTTGCTTGGAAGGCTTGTTGTCCTTCAATGGCGATGTTCAAATAGCATTCGTCCATGCAAGTCCGTTCTTGGTTCTAACAGAATCGAAGGCACCATTTCCACTACACCCATATTGGAATCAACCTCAGAGTTAGTGACAAATAACCTTTGTACTCTGAAATTTTCATTCCAGATCTTTCCTTTGTATCTTCCCAACTCGATCCTTCATTTGGGATCGATATGGTTTTCGAATATCACTGATATCCGATCTCGGTCTCATTAAATCCAAACGATGGATTTTTTAAAGGCCAAGTTGTTTTTAAACAAAAGAATTCATATTTAGGGTGTCACAGCTACATATGGAAATTTTATTACATATGTTTATTTCGAATAAAATGTGCCGATGTTTTATTTCAACCATTTAATTCATTTGGCTACTTAATGGCATAGGCACAAAATAATAGAAATTAATATTCAAGAGTAATTAAGCCGAAACACAGATCATAACTATTTTAATGATTAATAACTAATATTAAAACAATTCACAAATCACATTAAATTAATTTAAATTAATCAAATCTAATTATATTTGTAACCCAATTTGCTTATAATCAAAATTAATTATAAAAACCGAGGACCTCGCCGGGATCCTCTGCTACACAATTATCCATATATATATATATGTGTGTGTTTATGAGATAGTATATATCTAAATGTAAATAGTGTATATGTAATATCTAAATGTGTATATGATGAGGAGATGTGTGTAAGTGGATATATATATATATATATATATGTATGTATGTATATGTGTGTGTATATACGTAGGAAACATCATGAAGGCAAACATCAACTTCAAGCACACAAAAGATAAAACCAAACCATGTGCATAGGAAATCAAATCATCTTATAAAATCAAATTAGCCTAAATTGAATTCACATCAGCCACCAAAATAAAAATGAGAAATATAGGATAAAGGTGTGAAAATGAAAACCTGTACAAGCTACATCCACCTTTTTGCCTGACTGTTCCCTTCCATCTTCTATATATTTAGTACTATGCTAGATGTAAGTTCACGTATATATAAAAAAAGAAAATGCTGTTAAAACCTTGTAGGAGAGGATCAAAAAGTAGCAGTGTCCCTTTTTTTCAAGCAGCAGTTCATTCATTTGCAAACTGTGAGTACAACACTTAATATTTCAACTGGTTAATATCTACAAACATACAACTTTGCTTTGATATAATTAATGGTCTGGGCTAAATGCTTATATTTTCGCTGTGTACATATGTTTATGTATAAGAGTTGGACATGAAGAAGTTTTACCTACACATGTTATCTTCCAGCAAAGAAATAAGCTCTGTTCATTGTTATATTTAAAAGAAAAACTAATCCTTCACTTTAAAAATCAATGCCTCATTTTCCATTTGGTTTTAAGGTCTGATTTCAAAACAAAAGTTGATTGTTTTTGAGTATTTAACATTTCAAAATTTATTTCATTGGATTCTATTAAGTATCGAGAGAGGAAACCAGATTTTATAGTAAGTAATCAAAATATAGCTGAGAATCGACTATCGTAATTTTACAAACGAACCATACAGTGATGATCGTTAGTGAAAATCATGATTTTTAAGAGTGGTATGGTGATTTCTAGTTATGTGTGGTAGGAGATAGGTTGAGTTGAATGGTTTTGGGTGAAACAACAAATTTCGGTGGTGTGCTCGATTTTGTGACTTGAGGCTTGTTGTGGAGGAGGGTCAGGTGATGGGGAGTCCATGAAAAATAGTTTGACGATTTTCCGATGCTCTTAGTTGGTTGACGAGGTGGTTTTAGGGTTTAGTGTGGTTGTAATGAAGTTCTCGGTTTTTGGGTAATGGTGACGAGGAGAAGGAGAAAGGGGCGTGCACACCAGAGGGATTAGGTCAAGGAAGTTGTGGCAAGCCTTGGGGTAAGTATTGGTGAAGAACGGAGGTCGTAGTGGTCGTGCCGATGCATTTGAAGGGGTAGAGTTTTGTTCCACGCTTTGGTGAGCAGTTTGAATTTTCGAACTGGAAATTTCGCAGTGATTCTTGATGGCAGTCATGAGGTGGTGTCATGGGTGATCGGTTATGATAGTCGGTGGTGAGTTCGGGTAGCCGGGGGCAGCGTGTATATGCACATGTTCGCGCATTTGATTTCAAATAAGATGAAAGGAGAGTGGAATAGCTGGGAGAGGAAGAAAGGGTTGGGGGCCATGTTTTGGGTTGGGTTTGAACAAGTATGGGCTGGGCCTAGGGTTTTGTTTTTAAAAAAAAAGTAATTTCAATTAATCTTTGTGTTAAATGACCTTTAGATTTTAAAAACATTATTCTCCTTCATTTTAAACCCAATCGACGCGTGAGTTTTTACGTCTAGACCCTATCATCAAATAGTTTCAACTAAACTAATATGGATAAGTTTTCTACAACTGGAAATTTATTGATTTACAATAATCGAAGTGAATAAATAAGCAATCTCTTATCTAATTAATTATCTGTTAATTGATCAATTAATTTTTAAATGAACTATTTAATTTGAATTAACTTAAAATAAATTATTTTATTAATCTCTTCGATTGATAAATAATCAGGATTTTAAAAAATAATATGACTTGGTTAAATTAAACCAATTCAATGTTGAATTGTAAATTGGTTCAATATTAATTATAAACCACTGATTGAGTTAATAATCTATACTTGGACTGAAATTGGAGTTTCTAAAATTATATATATATTAGTAGTATATTGTAAGTTGAGTATATTTAAAAGGAAATTTAATTGGATAAAATTTAATGGTTTTGGAAATAGTCTAAATGCGAAATATTAGTATAGAAATGTCTTCTAAGTAGTGGATTACAAATTGGAGATTGGGAATATTTCTAAGAGTTAGAAATATCCTGTTATGGATATAAGGAATTTGAAATTGTTTCAGTTATTGGATATTGAAGAGATTTGAATATATATATATAGATATTTTTGAAATATATGTTTGGAAGGAATTATAGAAAGGGCCTAGTGATTGCTTATGTGTGTAAATTGATAGTTAAATAACCGACTATCCAATCTAGTCAAATTCGTTGACCATTCGAAGATACCATGATCAGATATCAACATTATCCAGAACCACTTTGACTCGATAACCACCACAAACCTTTATGGCTTTGACTTTAAAGCCCAATATGCTGAAATTTAATTAATGTAACAAACTCGGCTATTTTAAATAAGTTTTTGTACTTAGACACTATTATAATGTCACCGAATTTCTATAAAAATGTTTTGGTTATCGTGAAGTAAAAACTCATCGTGTTTATGTGTGACATGGTCTTACGGGTTACCATTGTTTTTTGAAGGATTTGATAACTTAAGTATTTCAAATTAAGTGCATTTTACTCGCGCTGGTTTCCAGCCAGACTCGGGTGTTACTTTATTGTAATGCTTGGGTCAGACCTAATATTACAGATTTAGGTTAGGTTTTTTTGGAGCTCAGGAAACAAGCTGGATGGTGGAGACGTATTACGCAAATTTTGATTATATTCCGCTATGTCTTATAAGCCGTATATTTAGCATTTTGAGGACAAATTATTATATTCGTCCATATTTATATGTTGTTGATTGTACTCTGATAAATTGTATGTATATTAACAGTTACAGTTTTTCTTTTGTATAAAAAGCTGTTACTGCATATTATATTTGTTCCACTGTGATTGTGAGATTTTGTGTTGCTTTTGTTTATGTTTTTCTTCTTCTATCTCTTTTCTTCTTAAACCCTAACAACCTGGTATTTCCAGCACTCGATTGCTCGGCACTCTATACAGTGAACATATTAGTGTCGATTTTCGAAAGTCGAAAATTGCCCGACTATTACATGTGGTATATAAAAGAATGGAATGGCAGTTACACAAACGGCTAATTTCATGAAACTAGGGATGGAATGGCAGGCTCCATTCATTCAAAACAGATCGAAGTGGTTTTCGGATAATTAAATCCAATCTCGGTCTCTTCGAAATGTCAACGAATTTGGCCACAACCGATAGTCAGTTATTTAACTATCAATAAAACAACCATAAGTAGACACTAGGCCTTATTTTATAAATCTTCAAACATTTATTTCAAAATTTGTGAAAAGATATTTATTCAAATTCCATTCCATATTTGAATATTTGAAAAACAACTTCAAATACTTAAATCCATAACAGGATATTCCCAAACTGTTTCAACACTTAGAAATATTTTCAAATTTCCATTTTTATACTTAGGAAAACAATATAAGTCTTATTTTATAAATCATTTCAAATATTAACGCTTCAGAGAGTATTCTGTAACTTATCTCATAAGTCTCTGGAATCATTTGCAAATTCCCTTTAACAATTTCCAAAACCCAGTATACTTATTTATAACTCTATTCAACAATTTATAACTTATTTTATGAATTCAGATTTCATTTTTCGAAGTTCCTATATTCAACATTTTTGAAATTCCATTTCCTCCAAATCCCTTATAAAAAATTCCATTTCCTTCAAATCCCTTATAAAATTCCTCTTACTAACATCATATCCATTTTATAAACCCTGTTCACAAATCTCGAGAGAATTTATAAATAAAATTTTCAATCACTTCAAAACTCTCTATGTATATAATAAATATTTAAAAGAATAATAATTTATTTTTAAAAACAAGTTTAAGTAGTCATTTAAAAATATTGAAACCCTTTTTATAAACATTAATAAAAATAAATTTTTAAAGCTGATTTTTAAAATTAGAATTTATTAAAATAAATATTAAGTATTTAAGAAATTCACTTTTCGACGTACTTTAGTTCTACTACTTCAAAATTTCATAGTTTCATATATATCATTTTCCTTTTAAAACAAATTTAAATTCTTAAAATTAAAGATTCATTTTTTGAATCTATTTGACCAATTCAAATTTATAAATCCTCTCGATTTACAACCCATCGGTTCCATTCCAGCATCCTATCCATTTCCACTTTCAAAAAATAGTATTCACTATTTTCCCAACCCTATTTCCATATTTTAATATAAATTCATCCTATGAATTTTTATTCCCAAATTTTCATCTCTTATCAATTTCCTTTATTTATAAACATCATTTATAAATTTGTAACTTCTTTGGGTTTCACTTTTTATAAAAATAATCTCATTTATAAAGATCCCATTTTATAAATTCAATTAGTTATAAATTCTATTCATTTCTTCCAATCTATTTTTAATCTCGATTTCAACTTCTTTCCATATTTTACAAAAATATCATTTAAAAATCCATTGTTTAAAAATCGTTTTATATAATTTATTTTAAAGTATCTGTTAAAATATAATTTATTTTAAAGTCTCTGTTAAAATATATGTAACAACCCGCATATTTGTCGATTTTAATATTTAAATATTTTATCGGTACTCGAAATTTAGTCCGAAAAGCTACTTTTTGCATACGGTCGAATTAGGACTCGGGATCACTCCCATTGAGTTTAAAATGCCGTTTGCAACCTTTTTGAGTATAAGCTTCGATATGTTTGGAGAAAGTTGATTTTTGCTACTTTTCACTTTGGGTTTGAGTTTGGGTTTAGCCATTAGCCAACTTATACTTAAAAACTGAACCCCTCCTCCCCATTCTCCCTCACTTCTTTCTCTTTTCAGTTTTTATAGCATCAATGGTGGGAGAGATTGGAAATTAAAACTCCAAAACCCTAGTTCCTTTTTGCAACTTCAAATTCCTAGCTCCAAACTCAAGAAGAACCCATTGGTAAGCTTCTCTCCTTCTTCTCCAACTTATTCTCTTACCAATTTCAGAGATTCCTAAACCTAATTTTGGGAATGTTCTTGTTTTGAGCTTAGATTCAAGCTCATTTGGGTTGTGTTGAAGAGAGGTTGATTCTCCATTTGCTTTCAAGCTTCTTCTTGTTCGATTTTGTAAAAAGGTGAGATTTTTATCTCACATCTTAGTCTATAATTATCTTCGATTGTTAGGTATGAATTCCTAACGTTTATTCGTGTGCAATTGATTTTGGTTTGGCTCGATTTCGTGTATATTCCAATTTTTGATGTTTTGGTCTAATTTACGAAAATCCTATTATGGATATTTGGACATTGATATTTGAGGCGTATGGAAGAGCCGTTTAGGCTGGGTTGTCGTTCGACGTAATTCCTTAGTCATCGCCATTTGCTCGTTCGATCGTTTCCGATATTTGTTTGGCCATTTTTGGCCTAGGTTCAGGGAATGCTCTGAACCCCAGATTCAGACGTCTGAAACGGGATATTCAGGCGTCTGAATATTGTCTGGGAAGATTTCTATTCCCAGATTTAGACGTCTGAATATAGGGTTTCAGACGTCTGAATTGGTTCTATTTCAACCAGAAAGGAAATAGGCTAAAATATGCCTATTTCAGACGTCTGAAACACTTGGTTCAGACGTCTGAATTGTGTTCTGGAAATCTTTATATTTCCAGATTCAGACGTCTGAACCACTTGTTTCAGACGTCTGAAACTGCTGAATTTTGCCTATTTGCCTATTCGCTTGAGAATTTCAATTTAAATCGATTCGTGATGATCCTATTTGTTGTTATCATTTATTATGCCTTTGATGACTCCTATTTAGGGATTTTTGAATATCCATTTCGATGGATTCTTTATCGGTTTCTTTGGATTTTATTCACGTCTTCGAATGTGAATTTTAGTGATTGATTGTTCTTACAATCTTCTTTGTGGTTTGTCACTTTAAAAATATAAAGGTTTTCTATACTAGTAGTAAATATCAAAACTCTTTCCTCAAACAATTTCAATACTATTTTAATACCAAATTCGTTTATAAAACCGTTTTCCAATCTATTAGTATATACAAACCTTTACCTCACTCGTATGAGAAATCTAATTAAACGACTTAGTAAAACAAGTGGTATGAAACGCTTGCGTTCACTTTGTTGGTTAATTCTTGGACTTGTTCGATTGAAACTCTTGTGACAATTATCTAGTGGAGATCTACAATTTGTTCGTAAATATTTAAGTTAAGCTAGTGGTTATGGGACATGAAGCTAAGCTCATATATTTACTAGCTTACTGTAATTGACACTTCCTGATGATCATGACGATCATTTTTGTGATTTAGACTAGCAATGTGCGATATCTCTTTGTCTACGAGGGAGACTAAACCCCGTTTGTGTGAGTTTCAACTCACATATGTGGGGTAGCGCCCCATGGTCTTCGGGCCGTTCGTGTGTCAAAAATTAATGGCTAGCTACCATGAGATAGCGTCTCATTCGTGTGATACATATGTTGGTGAGTTTTCATGCTCCCGTTCTTGTGATAGGCCTCCCCCCTATTTTGTGTGATTTCTGGATTTCGTGTGTCGAATTCTGGAATTTTCTTCTTCACATATTTTTGTGATTTCTATTGATATGATTTATCAATTTTTGTGCATAGGTGAATTCGTGTGTCATTAACTGGATTTCTTGAAATGATTTCTAGAATTTATGCTTCACCAATTTTCGTGATTTCCATTGATAAGTTTTACCAATATTTGTGTATTGGTGAATTTGTGTGTCATGGACTTTTGAGATTGACATTGATATAATCGTCAATATTTATGGTTTGGTGAGCGAAATAAGGAGTATGACATTTCCTTTGATTCTTGTGTAGATTTGGTGATATTGATTAATCTCTTGTTGATTCTCAATTACTTATATATATCACAGCTTGGCATTGTGATTATTATGTGTTAAGTCATATCTCTTACTCTATATCGTTTCATATGATATTTATAGTTAGACTGATCCGTTTATTATTTTCTTATTAAATAATACTCGGGTCAGACCGAGATGTACCAGGTGCTTCGACTTGACTTCTCTCCAGGGATCCATTCTCTGACCTTGTGCTTACTACTTAGATTAGTAGTTTTTGTTGTATACTCTTGAGATATTGACTCATTGATGTATTCTTTTGTCTAGCACATGATGCTATTATTTTGTGTTATTGTGGATCTTTCTGACTACTACTCTGATGTACACTTTTATGTGTAATATTCATATCTTATTCCGCCTTTGTGATATGAATTGTCTGTGACTGATTTATGTTATGTTTGTTTCTATATTTGTTCCCGAAGATATTATAGCCACTGTGTAGTAGCTTTGAGTTTGTGTCGGCATGTCGGATTTCCACTTGAAAAGATTTGCATGTTATACTATCTGACATATCGATGCTCGCACAAAGCAATTACACGGATGGTCGCTCCTCAACAGCCTTATTCTCCGTGCTAGTTGACAGCATTCACCGTAATGTTCTTGGCTAGCGTGGGTATAGAGGTGGGGCGTCACAATATATTTTCCAAACAGTTAAGTACAAACCTAAGAACCAAATTATTATTTTATCCAACTCGATTTCTTTTAAGATAATCCAAATTCCAATATAAACATTATTATATCTAGAATCTCTTTAATTCCTTCAAATTTAGAAATAACATTTATGGTAGTTAAAATGCCATAATTCAGACCAGTGCTACTATGACATCCAATTATTCAAATCACAACAATAACTATAGCAGGTTATTCTAACACATCATATATTATTATATATGAAAAAAAAATCAATATAATTTTGAGGAATCTAGTTGGATCCCTCCAACCTATTTTTTTGCATCCATGAATGTTAATATAACATAATAATACCAATCCCACTTCGAAGGGGATATCGCGGTATATAGGGCCATTCCCTATTATGCGGGGAGCATAGGGCCTCATCCGCTAAAATATGTGGGAATATCAATCGCTCTATTGATACATATACTACTATATATACATTACTAAATATATATACTGCTATATATATACAACAGTTCATAGTACAACCATTAGCAGTCAATAATTCATATTACTGAAAAATCAATCAAAGGTTACAACTTTCGACGAGAAAACAACAATTGTTCGACAAGTCAGATAGAACTTTTTAGAATGAAGATTGCAACTTTTCAAAGCACGTCGTTTTCTCCCAAGACATACTTTGGGGGGCAAATGTTATCCCACCTTTTGGCAAGGCCCTGATACCAAGGAGTTGGCTAGAAACCAAAGACAGCTTTTCCCGAAAACCAGTTATGCACAGGTTCCTTATGGATGTCGGTAAATTTTATCCAAGTCCGGATCAAGCTACAATTGATATGACAAGACAAGCGAAACTATGAAAGCCAATGTCCCAAATTACAAATCAATTGGAGTTTGCATGCTCAAGATATGATCGATGCAATCTAAGGAAAACAACTTGTACACATCCATCTGTTCGTATCCATCACGTCACCTTGTTCGTATCCATTAAGCAACCAGGGGAACTCCTTCTTCATATCGATCTGGCTCGAATCCATCAACCGTGCATTTTTTTGAATCGATCAGCAACAAGTGAGTCCCCTTCGCATCGATCTAGGTTCAACTATTTCGTATCCATTCTTTTCATACCACTTCGCATCGATCATTCTTTCCCTATTTCGTTTCGATCAAACAATGCCTACTTTTTATCCATCGGTGAATAATATTGAAGTTTGTTTTGCATCGATCTATCTTAGACATACTTCGTATCGATCGACCACCGATTGGTACGAACTACACACCCTCCAACCGATACGAAGAAGAGCATGCACAATTGGTGCAGAGAAGTAATGATCGATACAAACAAAGCAAAATCAATCGATGCGAACAAAGCATGGAGATCGATACGAACAAGGCACATACATAGGGAAGACTCGATCGTTCGATAAAAAAAGTGGATCGATCCAAGGAATTAGCACCATGTCAACTTGCAGGCACATGCTCAAAAGCAATTCGAACTAATCGATACGAGGGGTATCGATGCAAACAAGACAGCATACATAAAACCCGAGCTTGCATCGATCATATGTCACAACCTATGAGTCCAAGTGCTATGAAATTTTTGCATAACCTTACGTACAACCTAAAGAATGTTCATGCTAATTTTAGACTCGATTGGGTCAAATCTTAATCGATATGAAATTCGTTTGTATTGATCACGGATCGATTGCAAATCACATAGGATCAATTGCGTTTGCCCGCGCACATGCTAGAAGAGGTCTCCCGATATCTGAGCGAGATATTTGCAGCCTACGCATATAAATGGTATCCCAGGGCCAATAGATAAAGGACTTTTTAGCTCTCTTACGTCCAGACTCTACTGAATCCATTTTTGCACTCCAAGACTATTGTTGTACTCGAAATTTACCGCTGTAGTTCGCTGTAATCTATTGTAATTAGCAAGAAAACATCAATAAAGTCATCAATTTAATTGTGGACGTAGGCCATACGCCGAGTCACTCTAAATCGCTGTGTTTCTACGTGTTTTTCTTATCTGTTTTTGAAGTGTTGGTAGATAATCCTCTTTTTACATTTATTTTCTTCATTTTATCTCTTCAAATACTTCCGAAGAGTATTGTGCCCAATTTTGTTACAAACATTTGGTGCTCTCATTGAGTAAACACACTTTTTATCCTGCTCTTTGGATCTGCTATCAATATTGAATTGCATAAATCTAAGAAGAAGCTCCAGATCTCAAAGTTTAAAGTTCTTTCATCTTATTCAGATTTGCATCAAATCTAGGAAGGACTTCACCATCCACCATGGTTAGCACAAGGACCGCTTCTATAGCTGTAGATTAATAAGGACGGGACCGACAGAATCCCACACAACTGCCTCCATCCAATCAGAATGTTGTCGGACCATCAGATCCATCAGGTCCTATTGCCAGGGAAGAATTCCAGATGCTTATACAAGAGCTAACTTAGAGTTGTCAGCAACTCACTCAACAGTTGCGTGCAAACGTAGAATTGACTAATTAGCTAAACCGCCAAAGGCGTAGGAGATCCATGAGGGATCATGCCTCCTATTCATCTACAGAGAGATCAGCTTCTTCGGATTACCATCACAGACCTATATGCTCGTGGCTAGATGGGAGTTACACTCAAGCTACCGGGCATCAACCTACACTTAACATTGGGCAACCCAGGGTTGGCCCGTCAACCAGCTACCAGACTGGGCCCTCCGCCTAGGGGTATTGTTCCTCATTACACCACAGGCAACCATGCTACCACCACTACTATTGAACCAGCAGTTGATGCCCAGAATCAGTCAGATCCAAACTGTCGTCAACATGGACATACTCCCAAACCCTATGTTCTAGAGAATTTCGAGCCAATGTGGCGAGATACAGACCATCGATCGCGACCGGTCCAACCTCGCATTGTGAAACCCGACTACACCTTGGCCCAACGTGCACAAAATGTACATATGCCAGACATCCCTACAATGATCCGTCATATGATTCGAGACAGTCAAGGCAGCACAAATGACGATTGTGGAATCTTTCGGAGTCATACTCCCTTCACCGATGAAATACTCTATGCGGAACCACCTCAGTGATTCAGGATGCCGACTTTACCAGTCTATGAAGGAAGTTCTAATCCCAACCAACACATCCTGAAGTATGAGTGGTTGATGAATGCTGCACGGGCTGACGATGTAGTTAAATGTCGAAGCTTCCCGATCTCTCTAAGGGGCATATCTACTATGTGCTTCACTAGTTTGCAACCTCGATCTGTTTCTTGTTTTGACTAACTAGCAGCCAAGTTCATTGAACAATTCCGCATGCATATCGCAAGGCCGAAGGATGGTAACACTCTGTCTAGTGTCGCTCAAGCTCCTGGAGAGACACTCCAACGTTATTTAGAAAGATTCCACGCTGCGTGAGTTGAGATCAGCAACCCTAATTTCAACTCCATTCTTATGGCATTGACTAAGGGGATTGACCCCGATTCTGAATTCGACAACTGGTTGGTCGGAAAACCCCCTGCATCATTGGATAGTTTCTATTCCAAGGCAGCCCAATTCTTGAGAAGGGTGGATGTGAAATAGCCTAGGAACAGGATGACACAGGGCCCAACATGGAAGGAATTCAAAGTAATGTACCAGTTAAACAATACGGGGAGAGTTTCTAAAAAGTTCGATTGATTATACAAAATAAACAAACTCAACAAAAAAGCAATGGGGATCAGAGTAGGAAACGGGACCAGAACCGTGGTCCACGACGTAGGGCTCCTATGTTTGATAATTATACTCCTCTGAATACGTCGTTGGAAACTGTGTGTCTACAACCTGCAATATTATTCAATATAAGAAGCTTGCTTTGAAGCAATCGTTGGAGAGACAGATCCAAACAGGGAAATTTTGTAGATTCCACGAAAGCTATGGCCATAATACAAATGAGTGTCTTCATTTGCAAGACTTCAGCGAAAAATTGATAAGAGAGAGAGGAATTTAGAGCAGTTTGTGCAGGCGCCGTAGTCTGGAGGTGTAGGCCCATCGAATTAAAATAATGTACCTAATCATGCGAGGCAAGAGGAACCCGCTCGTACCGGCGGGAGGTTATTGATAAACACTGTAAGTGATTGTCCTCATCCAGCAGACCGAAGTTGGAGGGAAATGGAGTCATATTCCAGTTCTATTAGGCAAGTGGACTTCGAGTGTTGTAGTAGTTTTGATGACGGGGCTCTGACGACATCGTGTTTCAAAATAGAGACGCTGACAAGGTCGAAGCCCCCACTATTGATCCACTTGTCCTATCAGCTCAAGTAGGTCCTACTTGGATGAAGAGGATCCTGGTCGACAGTGGAAGTTCTGTTAATATACTGTTCAAGCGAGCTTATGACCAAAAGAAGATGGAAGCTGGAGATTTGAAGCCTTGCCAGCCTCGAATACACGTCTTCAATAGGAGCGCTACTATACCCCCTGGAGTAGTGGAACTACCAGTGGCGTTGGGAGTTGGAGAGCGCTAGAGAGTCCAGATACTGTAATTTGTTGTTTTGGATACATACTCGCCGTATAATGCTTTCTTGGGCCGATCGGCCCTAGCTGAATTCAGGGCAGCCATTGCCCCATGGTGCTTGACTCTTAAATTCCCCACCGATCGTGGAGTTGGAGTCATTCAAGGAGATTAGGCTACTGGACAAGCCTATTATGTTGCTGAGCTACATGAGGCGCAGAGAAAGGAGAAAGGAAAAGGCGTAGAGGAATCTCTTTACGTCTGTTTTGTTGAAAATTGACAATTGGTGCCTGGCCCCAGGCCTGGGCACCCCAAACAATTCCAAAGAGATCTTGACCCGAGAGATAACGAAAGTGAAGACGAATGTAAATACAATCAAGCTTCCCCAGCCAAACTGACGATCGATGTCCCGATCGACGACAGCGATGATTCTAGAATGATAATGATTGGGTCCCAGTTAAGCCGGCAAATGCAAGAGGAATTGGTTGAATTTCTCCAGGCAAGCTCGACGTGTTTGCCTGGACACATTCTGATATGTGTGGGATCTCGTCAGACATCGCGGGCCACATATTGAATATTGACCCATAGTACACCCCGGTCAAGAAAAAAAGGCATGTTATGGATATAGAGAGATCTTCCGCCCTTAAAGACGAGGAAGATAATTTGAAATCAAATGGGTTTATTCGATATGCCTTATACCCAGACTGGGTATCCAATCCCGTACTTGTCCAAAAGCCAAATGGAAAGTGGGGAATGTGTGTTGACTGCTCGGAATTGAACAAAGCTTGTCCAAAAGACAGTTTTCACTTCCTTGGATTGATCCGCTTGTAGATTCGACGGCTGGGTACAAACTCTTATCCTTTATGGATGCATATTCCAGTTATAACCAGATACCCATGCACTTACCCGACCAAGAACATACCGGCTTCATAAGCGATCTGGGACTCTATTGCTACAAAGTCCTGCCTTTCGGACTCAAGAACGCCGGGGAAACATACCATTGACTTGTCAATCAAAAGTTCGCTAACCAGATTGGAAAGACCATGGAAGTATATGCAGACGATATGCTAGTGAAGTCATGATTCTCCACTGATCATATTAAATACTTGGAATCGATGTTTAGTATCCTTTGAGAATACATGATGAAGCTCAACCCATTGAAATGTCACTTTGGGGTCACATCCGGAAAATTCCTTGAGTTTATCGTCAACGCTCCAGGAATCGAAGAAAATTCCGAAAAGATCTGGGCGATCAAAAATCTTGAGACTCCAAGAACCATAAAGCAAGTCCAGAGCCTCAATGGGAAAGCAGCAGCATTGAGAAGGTTCATTTCAAAGTCCACCGACAAATGCATTGCTTTCTTTGATTAGATTTGAAAAGGGAAACAGAATTCTGAATGGACCACGAAATGTGAGGGCGCATTCCGAGCACTAATTCAACACCTCTTCACACTTCCTATTCTGTCAAAGCCTATCAGTCACTAGCAATTGTACCTTTATTTGGCGGTATCAGAAAATACAATCAGTGATGCCTTAGTTCAGGAGGAAGACCGTGTGCAAAAACCAGTCTACTATGTTAGTAAATGACTAACCGGAGTTGAGAGAAATTATCCGAAGCTAGGGAAGCTGGCTTATTGTCCAGTTATTGCCTCAACGAAGCTCCGTCCGTATTTCCAGGCTCATCCTATCACTGTTTACACCGATCAGCTGTTAAGACAGGTCCTTACGCGGCGTCAGACGTCTAGTAGGTTACTCAAATGGAGTATTGAACTGAGCCAGTTTGATATTACTTATACTCCGAGGTGAGCTATTCAAGGACAAGTCCTAGTAGATTTCATAGCTGAATTTACTATCCCAAAGGACTTACCTGAAACCAGTGAATCTCCCGAGTATATCTGGTAGATGCATACTAATGGCATGTCAAATGACCAGTGCTAGGGAGCTGGAGTTGTACTTGAAATACACGAAGGTCGATCTATATGTTATGCTCTAAAATTTGATTTTCTTGCGACCAATAATGAAGCTGAATATGAAGCCTTGCTTGCCAGATTAGGACTCGCTCGAGATTTGAGAATCGTTGCAGTGGAAATTTATTATGACTCGCAATTAGTTGTATGTCAAGTTCGGGGGGAATACCAGGCCAAAGGTCGAAGATTGGCTACCTACCTATCTCGGGTCCAGGAGATACTAAATCAGTTCGATTATTATGCTTTCTACTGCATCCCCCGAGAGTGCAATCAAAAAGCTGATTGATTAGCGAAGTTAGCCAATTCGGGTGAGGCACAACAAGTGGGACTTGTTCCCTTGGAGACGTTATCCTACACGAGCATCGATCAACTGGAGATAGATTGGGTGTTGGAAGTTATTCTCGATGGAGTCATGGGTGACCCCATGTCGGAGTTATCTCGAGCATGGAACATTACCAGAGCGCAGGAGTGAAAAGAGACAGATTCTTTGAAAAGCTGTGCGGTTTACTATTCAGGATGGAGTCATGTATAGAAGAGGATATCCCGTTCCTTTACTCCGATGTATCGCTCACGATGAAATTAAGAGAATATTACATGATGTACACGAAGGAGAATGTGGCGATCACAACGGGGGAAAGCTCTCTCTAAGTAAGTACTCCGATACGGATATTAATGGCCGATTGTAAGCGCGATGCACCAGATTACGCCAGGAAACGTGATAAATTTCAAAAGCATTCTCGAATTCCTACAGCCCCACCTACTGAGATAACCCAAATGGTCGGTCCATGGCCATTTGCAGTATGGGGCATCCATATAATTGGTACTCTACCTCTAGCCAAAGTTGGTGCGAAGTACGCCATCGTCGCAGTCGATTATTTTACTAAGCGGCCGAAGCTGAACCCCTTGCTACAATCACGACGAAGAAAGTTATCAACTTTGTATTCCGCAACATTATCTGCCGATTTGGTCTCCCACATACCATCATCACTGATAATGGACCCAATTCGACAGTGTTGAATTCAAGGATTTTTGCCAATGATTCCACATTCAAAAGAAATTCTCCACAATTGCACACCCTCAAGCGAATGGATAGGTTGAAGCTGTTAATATGGCTATCAAGTCTATTTTAAAGGAATGACTGGAAAAGGCCGAGGGCAAGTAGGTTAATGAACTTCCTATGGCTTTATGGGCTTACCGAACAACCCATAAGTCCGCGACAAACACACTTCATTCTCTCTTTCTTATGGTTTAGAAGCCGTTATTCCAGTGGAGATGGAAGTAACTTCTCATCTTGTGACATATTATGATCCGAAGATAAATGCTATATTACTTGCCGATTCCTTGAATTTGTTGAATGAGAAGTGTGAAGAGGCTAATTTGAGGTTAGCCGCATACCTAAGTCCAGTGGCACGATTATACAATGCCAAGGTCTGACCCTAAACCTTTGAACTCGGCGATCTCGTCCTCAAACGAATTTACCCGGTTCCTTCACACGTGGAACTAATGTGGGAAGGGCTGTATATGATTGAACGAAAGCTTGGAGATGGCACATTAAAATTATCGACCATTGACGGTCTTACTTTGCCAAGGGCCTGGAACAACAAGAGTCTCCATCGCTACTACACATCACAGGATTTATTTAGTTAGTCTACTTTTCATCTACAATTTGTTTCTGCATTTCGGTATTTGAATTTATAGTAAGGCAACTGACTTTGCCATATTTTCTCATTTTAGCAATAAAATGCCATCTCTTCGAGCTAAAGCTGTGATTTATTAAATGTATCACACCACCATCACGATGCACGAAGAGCTAAGTTCCATCAAACGATGGGATTTATTCAAATAGAGAGTGACCGGTCAATCACTAAGTGAAACCCAAGCTTTGTCAAACGATGGGATTTATTCAAATAGAGAGTGACCGGTCAATCACTAAGTGAAACCCAAGCTTTGGGGGCAAGTCACTACACTAAAGCCAAAAAAGGATTGATACACGACAATCCTTTAACTAACTCCAGTCTCCCAGAGTGCGAGCTAGAGTATAAACTCATGAATACGGTTTTGAAAAGCATGGATCCGTCCACCTAATGACTTCGACCATTACTTAACTAAGTTCGAGGAGGATCGACCGTCCTGACGACCTCACTTGTTAACTCAGGGTGGAAGTGAATCGACCATACGCGATCCTGATAAATCCATCATTCCAGTAGTATGAACGAAATTTAAACACCTAAACAGATGTGACTGACCGTCTATCGGCCAACTCCGAGTTCCTAGAGTGCAAATCAGAGTATAAACATCAACTCCAAATTCCTAGAGCGTGAGTTGGGGTATATACATCAACTAACCTCAAGTTCTCGGAGTGCGAACTAGAGTAAAAACGTCGACTATCTCTGGATTCCTAGAGTGCGAACCAGAGTATCGACCACAATTAACTCTATGTCCCCAAAGTGTGGACGGAGTATAAACATAATTCGGGTGTGATTGACCACTCAGAAAATAACTAGAGTCCCCAGAGCTTGGACATATCCTAAAAACTTAAGCAGGCATGGCCGGCCACCGACGTACAGATGCAAATCCCTGGAGTGTGGATGTGATCATCAACAAGTAAGCGAGTGTGATTCGACTACTCGATTCTCATTTGTTTCAGCATCGATTCAGCGACACTAAACTAAATGTGTTAGAAGAAAAATGCAATCGCTAGCCGATCTTCACAATTTTTCCCTAGAATTGAGGGCAAAACTTAAGTGTCAACCATTGACTTAAGCAGTGCAACATCAAAGTTCAACTTAATCCCCGGTTATGACCCATGTCCATGATTTCAGGACTTGAAAAATAAACACAAACTCTACTCGAAAGTCGAACCTTCACAAGTGCACTAAACTGGAATTAAATACTGGAACATATAAGTAAATAAACGATAATTGAGTTGAAGCTAAAATAGAAATTTCATTTCAACTGTTTGTGGAAGGAATTTATGTACAAGTTCAAAAATCCTACTAGCGAGGGCGGAACCCGCATCAATACATGGCCTACAAAAGCTAAAAGAAGTTCCTATCCAATCAAAAATTAGCCGAGGATAAGTATCAATTCTTTTTCTTCTTCGGTTTTCCCTTCTATGAAGACCCACTAGAGCTTTCACTTGTTTTTCTCTTCGAGCTCTTGTCTTTCGACAGCCGAGCTTTAGTCGGAGGGATTATGTCCACTTCCTCCTTCGAACTCACAGGTATGGGTATGCTACCATAGGGCGGAGTCGGAGGGATCAGATTAACTGTAGTAGCTGGGAAAGGTACGCTGGTGTAAAAAACCATACCATCAGGAGATATCATCCTTAACGGAGCCGGGCCAGGTCCCGCCATTCCACCTCCAAAGCTGTTGGTCTGGGCTGCTGCTTCCATTTTGGCATTGATCTCAGCTGTAATCTCTTCCTCATGAAGTGTTTGCACATCGCTAGGAATTTCTACAGCTAGACCTGAGGAACTGGTTGCTGGTGCGCTTCCGCTCATGACAAATGGCAGATCCGCAAAGGGGTCACTATGATGACCGAGAAGTTCCTCCATATCTGTTCATCAAAGGAAAGCGTGCAACCTTGCATTCCACCAATAGACGTGGTAGTTGTCGTAGCGATCGCTTCAGTTACGACAGCCTCCAGTGCATGATGCGATTCTTGGGTGGTGGCAGGAGGCGCGACTAATGTAGCACCAATCATTGGAAAGAAACAAATGAAGTGTTATTAAGTATTTCAAGTGAAGCTTCCAATCATGAACAAGTATACAAAATGTTCAAAGTACCTTCCTCAGTTCAACTTGTTGGCGGCCGAACGACCTCAGAAATTTGCCCGCTAGCTTGAGATATCTGCGGTTGATCCGGGTTGTAAGCGGGAACAGATTGAGAATCGACCGCGGAGGTCGGTTCAGGTGGAGTTGGCACGAGAGTTTCGGGACTTATATCACGATGCTCGACACCAGAACCTTCTCCAACTTCCGAGTGCTGAACGCTAAGATTCTCCTTTTCATACGAAATCATAAAATCATGGAGAATTTTCCTTTCGTCTTCGTTTAGCACTCAGCTCTCATGCACGAATTCGCCGACCGGTTCGCCAGGATGGGGTGCTTTCTCATCCTCTACTAATCGGCTCCAGGCGTTGTATAAGTGCGTTGGATAATTATCGAGCCATGCTAGGTTCCTTTTTTTTCAAGATGTTAGCATTATAGGTGATGAGGAGATCTTCAATGTCAGCCTCTAGCCTGGACTCCGCCATTCAGGCCTTCTCCTTATCCTCAGACTCCACCACACAGACCATTACAGCATCCCGTTCACCTCGGAGCACTACAACCTATTCACATGCCTCTTGGACTGCGCTATTTCCATCATCCCTTTCCTTGATAATTTCAGAGAATTTGGCTTTAAGCTTGTTAATTTCTTTGAGAATCGCATCCCGTTCGAAAGTGATAGTGGTGTTCCAGTGGCCCATCTCCTCCACCAGGGAAAAGTGTGTTTGCCTCATCCTCTCCATTGCCAAGTTCACCTTATCGGCCTTTTGAATGGCCTCTATTTTTGACTTTCGAGAGGATTTAGCTTCATCGTTAAACATTTGGATGATTCGATCCTTTTAAGCGAGCTCGGTTTCTAATTTCTCTATGGTGATTTCCCGCTTAAAGGCCAGCTTTGATGCTTTCTCTACGGCTTTCGCCTACTCCTTATACTGAGTGTAGATGTCATGAATATAATCGTGCATCGTGTTCTCTGCTTCCTTTGGAATTCTTTTTAAATGCGGAGGAAAGATGTAGCCATCGAAGCAAATATTCATAAAATCCTTCTTCAGTTCTACGATTCTAATAGCCCCTTCTCCGGTGGGCTCTGTAATTGCCTGTTCAGCGACAATGAGGGTTTCGGCCTTATGTCTACGACGATGTGATTCAGGCTTAGTTTCTTGGGAAGATGATTTCTGGTAAGAAGGCTCTACCATTTGTTTTCCATAGCTCGAAGGGTGTGTAGGGACTCTAGGAGGTGGAGAATGGGATCGGGATCGGGATTGGTGTCTGTAGTCCCTGTCCTTATCTCTGTCATATCTTACCTGGCTAGAGTATCCACGATCATAATCCCTCTCTGTCTCTCCCCTACTTGAGTCATAATATAAAGAGGATCAGCGAGCTGAACGAAGACTACCCAACATCGACCTACGTCCAGACATTCTGTCTACAAAGTAAGAGAAACAAAGTTAATAATCCCCTAAAGTAAACATCTTGCGATCAGAAATCATATAATGCCATGAAGTGTATATGTATGTGCAACCCCCCGACCAACCAAAAATGTCGGCCACACTAGTGGGAAGAGACTCGCTTAAGTCTATAGCACTCTGAAGCTCCTCTAATCCGGCATCATGTTGAAGTGACACATAACCCGAAATTGGGATATCGGCAAGCCCTTCAAAAAGGTTCTCCACTTTCAAGGGAGGAGCCTCTGAAATTCTAATACCGCGAACAGGGAGAGACACGATCAAAAATTTCCATCTCCTAAACTTAGAATGCTTATATACTGCAGGCTTGCCTTTTCTCCTTCCCTCAGAATCTTGAAAGGCGTTGGAAGGCCCGATAACGGGTTCATCATCGGTGTGTGTATCTTCATTATCACCCTCTTCAGCTATTACAACCCTGGGCATCTTATGCTTCACTCGCCTCGTCGAGGCTGCCCTCAATGTTCCTTTGAGCCTTGTACTCTGATTTTGCTCGTTTAGCCCAACGATCTTCAAGTTTTGGTCTGTTAACACTGACTCTATTTCCCTCATCTCATTCGGCACTTCTTAAAGGACAAAAACTATCTCTTTGAAATGTGCGCCCTCGGGTCGTGGAATTACAGCTGTAAAGGAAAGAAGATATTAATTTTGATATCGGCTATGATTATCTCATTAACTACTTGAAAAGATTACTGCACTTACGTCTGACTAACCATCGGCTGGCGAATCTTGGAGGACATCAGACATAGAACCACTCCGTTTTGAAATAACTCAGCCTGGTGCAGAAGCCGATCACAACTTGACAATTCCTGATTGACTCTAAGAGTGCAACACGAGGACTTTCCAGGAGGTCACCCATCCTAGTACTACTCTTGCCTAAGCACGCTTAACTTTGGAGTTCTGATGGGATCCGATGCTTTAGTACTGGTATAATCGCACCCTGCATTCATCCGGGATCGATACGAAGAAAAAAAGAATAGTGAATAAATGAGAATTCTTCTAAGTACAAAATGCTTATATATGGACCCAAGAAGTGAAGTAAAACGATTAATTTCCCAGTCGTTGCGACCGATCCGAACTGGTTCCTCATCGGGTCGATATAAAGTGTACTATTCGTATCCATCAAATCATATCTTATCAATATGAAATGTCAGTTTGTATCCAATGCACTCGACTCCATTTAAGACACATCGATACGAACTGCATTGTTCGTATCCATCAACACACGACCTATGAAGACTCGTATCCATCGATACGAATAATACTTGGAGGACCGATTGCGCTGTTAATATCCATTATACGTCCATCGGTATGAAATGACGATTTCACATCAATCATTTTGAAGAAGCGTCAAGGTTCATATCCATTGATGCGAACCACAAACATTCCCATCGATCGACATCGATACGAAAACAATTTTTCGACCTTTTACATCGATTCAAGAGATGATCGATATGAAGAAAAACTCCAAAACAATAGCCAAGTGTTGTTACAACTCGAATTTCACATTGACTCAGGAGAGAGTCAATTTGGAATTCGATAAAAAAAATACAGACGATGACGACTTGTCAACGCGCAAAAGTTAACGGGGGTCAGGCTAACATAAGTACACGTATAATGAACTAATATCCAATCATTAAAATTCACAGGAATTGAATACTTGTCCGATGATGACAACAACAAAACGACAGACCATTATCATACAACACTCGATTACAACAGTTTACAGTACAACAGTTGGCAGACAACAATTCATTTTACTGAAAAATCAATCAAAGGTTACAACTTTCGACGAGAAACAACAACCGTTCGACAAGTCAGGTAGAACTTTTCAGAATGAAGATTGCAGCTTTTCAAAGCATGTCGTGTTCTTACAAGACTTACTTTGGGCGGCCAATGTTATCCCGCCTTTTGGCAAGGCCATGACACCAAGGAGTTGGCTAGAAACCAATAACAGTTTTTCTCGAAAACCGGTTATGCACAGGTAACTTATGGATGTCAGTAAATTTTGTCCGAGTCGAGATCAAGCTATAATTGATATGACATGACAAGCAAAGGTATAAAAGCTAATGTCCCAATTTTCAAGTCAATTTGGAGTCCGTATGCTCAAGATATAATTGATGCAATCCAAGGAAAACAACTTATACACATCCATCTGTTCGTATCCATCACGTCACCTTGTTCGTATCCATCAAGAAACCAGGGGGACTCCTTCTTCATATCGATCTGGCTCGAATACATCGACTGTACATGGTTTCGAATCAATTAGCAACAAATGAGTCCCCTCGCATCGATCCAGGTTCACCTGTTTCGTATCCATCCTTTTCGTATCGCTTCGCATCGATCATTCTATCCCTACTTCGCATCGATCAAACATCACCTACTTCGTATCCATCGGTGAATGGCACTGAAGTCTATTTCGCATCGGTCTATCTTAGACATACTTCGTGTTGATCGATCATCGATCGGTACGAAGTACACACCTTCAACCAATACGAAGAAGAGCATGCACAATTGGTGCAGAGAAGAAATGATCGATATGAATAGAGAAAAATGATCGATGCGTACAAAGCAAAATCAACGATACGAACAGAGCATAGTGATCGATGCGAACAAGGCGCCTACATACGGAAGACTTGATTTTTTGGCATAAAAAGTGGATCGAACCAAGGAATTAGCACCACGTCAACTTGCAGGTACGTGCTCAAAAGTGATTCGAACTGATCGATACAAGGGGTATCGATGCGAACAAGACAACATACATTAAATCGGAGCTTGCATCGATCGTAACTCACAATCTACAAGTCCAAATGCTATGAAATTTTCACAAGAGCTTTCGTACAACCTAAAGAATGTTCATGCTAAATGTCGACTCGATTCGGTCAAATCTTGATCAATACGAAATTCCTTCGTATCGATCATGGATCGATTGCAAATCACATGGGAATAATCGTATGGGCCACATGTGCCAAAAGGGGTCTCCCATATCTGAGTGAGATATTTGCAGCCTATGCCTATAAGTAGCATCCCAGGGCCAATAGAAAAAGGAATTTTTAGCTCTCCTATGTCTAGACTCTACCGAATCCATTTTTGCACTCCAAGACTACTATTGTACTCGAAATTTACCACTGTAGTTCACTGTAATATGTTGTAATCAGCAAGAAAACATCAATAAAGTCGTTAATTTCATAGTGGATGTATGTCACACGCCGAACCACTCTAAATCACTGTGTTTCTGCCTGTTTTTCTTGTTTGTTTTTGAAGTGTTTGTTAGACAATCCTCTTTTACATTTATTTTCTTCATTTTATCTCTTCAAATAATTCCGAAGAGTGTTGTGCCTAATTTTGATACAAATATATATATATATATATATATATATATATATATAACATTCAAGTGATAATAATAATAACTATCCATTCATCCAATCAATCATTTCAATAATTTTAAATTAAACTAATAATTCATTTCGAGTGAGATTTACTCACCTTGATTTTTTTTAAATTTTCAAATCCGTTCCAATTCACGGCACGAACCAAATACGACTAGTTTTCCGAACCTCGCATGAATAAATTTACGATGTATATAAGTTCATGATTTCTTTTTTTATAATAAACTAATTACATATCTATTTGAAACAAATTTAAAGTTAATCGCTATATGCCTCTCAAAATGAGCCAGCTCTGCTTAAAACCACCCGACCCAAAATCCCCGCGCTACCTCCCCGGAACAGCAGCTGTCACCAGCGCTGTCATTGAGCTGCTCATATCACCTCAAACCACAACACTGTTCCATAAACACAACCACGTCCAATTTTAGGGATTGCGACTCGCCTCAAAACTCTATCGCTGCAGTTTTCCCCAGACATCTCTATCGTATCCACCTGCTCGCGACCATTGTAGCGTTCGCCAACGCCTCTGCCCTCTAGCCATCCCTACGCATGCTCTGTTCCACTCGTGACCCCCTCCCATTCGAACATCGACTATAAGCCCCACTCCTGGACCATCGCCTTTGAGCCCAGGCGATTCGCATTCGACTCCTCATTTGCAGCCGCCATCGTGCTCCTAGCGCTGCCGCATTGTAACGTGATTTAATCGTGCTGTTTCGATTTTTTTCTTCTTCTGAATTGATTTTGCTTTTTTGACTTTGAAGAGAGAGGTTATGCGATTTTTAAAAGAGGGAGCATCGTGTTTGGGAAGGATATGAATGGCGTATTGGAGAAGGTTTTGACTTTTTTTGTTTTTTTTAATATTCAAAATATCTTAAATCACAATCCCAAAATTCCGAACCCCTATTGAGGCATCCTGCTAGGCATTCATAATATTATAGCCCTATTCTAAATGCAATAGAACAAGTTTCGAGTCCTAATTCGATCATATGGAGAAGATAGCTTTTTGGACCCAATTATTATACTAAATTTTCATATTAATTTTAATGCGTTTCTATTCCGTACGATCAAAGGACAACCCCAAACCCTATGAAATTTGGAATCCAATAATAATACACTATTACGGATTCAATGGAACCAGTTTCGTGAATTCCGAGACGGTGCCCCAGATCGCTATTTTAACGTGTTGATTTAATCGACGATTTCCAAAATTTACGAAATCGCTCAAAATTTTAGTTTTAAAATCTTACTAACTAATTTCCTAATTCAAATAGAATTTATACCAACATTAAAAATCTTTTCGAATCGTAAACAACTCCAATTTTCCAATTATATGTATATTCCACTGTGTATTGTAGGTTGTATATTCAGCATTTTGAGGACTATCCCTTTCCATATATGGGTATATGAGTATACCGTTGTGTATTATAGGTTGTATATTCAGCATTCCACTGTGTATTGTAACTGTGTATTGTAGGCTGTATAAGCACTATTCTTACTAACATGTATATCTCTTTCAATCGTTAACGATTACCTTTCAAAAACTATTTAATCCTCGTGTTAGACATAGTATTTTATCATTCAAGTTAGGTTTCTTTAGAGCTCAGGAGATGAGATGGACGGCAGAGACGTATTTATATTTCACTGTGTACTGTATGCTGAATATTCAGCATTTTGAGGACAAGTTATTAAAACTGTCCAAATTTATATGTTGATGATCGTACTCTGATATTTGTATGAATATTAACCGATACAGCTTTTGTATAAAAATCTACTATTGTATATTATATTTTGTTCCACTGCGTTTGTGAGATTTTGTGTTGTTGTTTCTATTTCTTCTTCTATCTCTTTCTTCTTAAACTTAACAACTTGGTATTTTCATCAGTCAATTGCGCAACACTTTATACATTGAACGTATTTGTGTCGATTTTTGAGGGTCGAAAATCGTCCGGTCGTTACACGTGTTCATTTAGTTTACTTAAGTTCAAACTCATTTTATAATTCAAGTTTGGATTTTATCTCTTCACTTTAAAATATCACACCATTTTTATTTTGATTGTTCTATTTCACTTTTCAATTTTATAAGTTACATAACTGATTTTCCATCAATTTTATACTCGAGTATATTCATATTTTGTTAATAACTCAATTTTAGTCCTCAATTTATAGCTTAGGCATACTTTCATTTCATTAATTTCAAATTTTTATAAGATATATAAACTCATATATGCCACCACAAGTATCGCGCTCCTTCCCTAGCGCGAATTCACATCTCAGATCCACAGCCTTACTTTTCTAGAAGGTCACCAACCAAAAGCAATCTAAAGCCTCGTTCTAAAATCGCAGCCAGCTATCGAGCCCCCTTTTTCCACTGTCGCTTGCAATGCTAGCCCACGTTGTTCGCCAACGTTGATGCCTATATGCTAAAGTCAAGTGCGCAAGTAGTTTCTTTTTTCTCTATCTGAGAATCGACTTCGAACTGTAAAGGGAAGAGATTGAGGAATTCACGATTCCTTCACAAGGCAAAAGAAGGAAACTGACTCGCGATTTAAAACTGTATAAAGTTTCTTTAAAAATCGTTTTTGTTTTCATTTGAATGTACTATTGCGTGCCTTATATAAAAAAGAAGACGTGATTTTTGCATGGTAAAATATATCAACGTACAGTAAAAGGATGGAATTGGTATTGAAAAGAAGATTGACTAGACAATTTATTTATTTAAATTTCAAAATGTCTCGATTTACGCAACTCAAAATCTCGAGTCCTTATCGAGGCGTGCCGCTAGGCGTTTATAATGTTATCCCCTTATTCCGAACGCAATGGAAAATGTTTCAAGTTCTAATTCAATCGTATGAGAAGATAGCTTTTTGGACCCAATTATTATATTAAATTTTCGTTATTATTATTATTTTATATAATAACTTTTATAAAAGAGTATTTGCCTAAATTAAACATGGAAATTTATCTAGAAATTTTATACGTATTATTTTGAGAAAAATTGTTAAATAAAGTTTTAGAAAAGTAATGGTATGCTTTCATGGCGAAATCGAAGACAAAGATTGTCTGCAGCTAAGTTTTGAATTTATCTAGGATAGAGACATAATCATTGAGCTGCGAATCCATGGTGGATACCGCATGGTACTTTCCATATTTATTTAAAAAAGGTTTTTAAAATATTTTTTAAAAGAATGATTAATGAATGTACTTACTCCAACAAGATAAGTACATACCTTTTGATAAAAAGATCTAATTTATTAAAATTAAATCAAATAAGACTTAGTGTTTTCACTGGAAAATGAAATATTTGGTTGAATGAATGTTTATTTGTAGTTTAATAACCAACTATCAAATCTGGATCCAAAACATAACTTTGGAAATATGTAGGGGAAATAAGGGAATTATATGGTACAGTTACCGTTGAAAGGTGCTATACTATATGTATAAGCTCATTTCGTTCTTCTAGGATGATGATAAGGAAATCCGTCCACTAACTATTAGGAGGTGGTCTTCAATCTTATTTCCATCTGTTTATTTCCTAAAGAACCGGGGTTGAGTTTACTGAAAATATAGAATGTTGTATCGAAGAGATTGGAATCGATAAGTTATCCGAAAACCACTTCGGTCCAACGAATATGTTTTCGAAGTGAAAACAAGAGCATGGAATAGAAGATGGAGCATCGAAGTGCAAGGGCTAATCGCTACCATTCCTGAGGATTATTCCAAAATGGATGTAGTAGAGATAGTGCCTTCAGTTTCGTTCAGACCCAGAACAGACTTGTATGGACGAATGCTATCAGTACGCTGTCATTGGAGGACAATAAGCAATCTAAGTGAAAATTCCTTAAAAGGTAATCGTAGCCTCAAGCCTCATCATCCGGGAATGACTGAAAATCAAGGAAGATGCAGCAAGGCTAAGTTGGTCACTCCAAATTAGGGTATGTTTATCAACTTTCTAGATACCATCAGATATTATTACTACGGTGCATGGAAGGAACTCGGAAAGGGTGGAAATACCCAGGGTGATAGCATATTTGGTCTATCCAGGTTAGGGGTAGCCCGATCTTGTGTTGCAGGGCATCCCATCATGGTCCTCGACACATATTTCTAGATATGTACCGTGACAGGTGGTATCCCAGTGCCTACTCATTCGAATGGAATCTGTTCTTCAATACGTGCGTTTACGATTTTAGTTGTGGAGCCAAGTATGTTGGAATTTAACTAATGTAACAATTTTAGCCGTTTGAATAAGTATTTGTACCTAAACACCATTATAATATCAGATGATTTTGATATAAAGTGTTTTGGTTAACATAGGCTAAAATCCGTCGTGTTTATTTGTGGCATGGTCTTACGAGATACCTTTGTTTTTCAAACGATTTTGACAACTTTAATAATCCAAATTGCGTGTGTTTTCTCACACTGGTTTTCCATACCGACTTGGGTGTTATTTTATTATGATGCTCGGGTCAGACCGAGCATTACAGATACAAGATAGATGCTATGGAGCTCTAGAGACGAGCTGGATGATGAGGATGTATCACACATACTTGATTATACTCTTATGTGTACTTTATGCTGTATATTCAGCACTTATGAGGACAAGTTATTATAACTGCCCGTTATTAATGTATTGTACTCTGATGATGTAATATGTAAATAACAGCTGTAGTTCTTTTTGTATAAAGACATGTTATTATCTATTATATATTGTTCAGCTGTGATTGTGAGATTCCGTGTTGTTATTTCTATTTTCTTCTTCTACCTCTTTCTTCTTTTCTCTAATGATCTGGTATTTCCTGCACTCGATAGCTAGGCACGTAATACAGTGAACGTATTGATGTCGATTTTCGAGCATCGAAAATCCGGTTCATTACATGTGGTGTCAAGATAGAGCGGACTTATATGGAATTATTTGGAGATCACTTCCTAACTGTTAGTAGACAGATTTCCTTGTCATCGTCCTAGAAGAAAATAACGAGTTTATACGTACAGTACGACACCTTCTGATGGTGACTATACTATATAATTCTAGCTTTTCTTCTAGATATTCCCGAAGTTATATTTCTGGTCCAGATTTGATAGTCGATTATTTAACTGTCAAATAAACAATCATTCAACCAAATATTTCATTTTTTTTCTTTCTGATTACTTCTTTGAAAAATACTGGAGATGAATGGAATGATGGTGAACAAGAGGAAGGAAACAATGCCAGTGTGATTTTAAAACTTTTGATTTTTTTATGCAGTCGGCCTTTTTTCCCTTTTTTTCGAACTGTAACAGTTGCATGATTTTAAAAAAGAAGAGGTAAGATGCTTTTCGTGTTACAGTAGGTCGTATATAGCGACCTGAAGTAAAGGGAAAAAGAACTGATGGAAATATTGTCAATCAATACACATAATTATATTGTTTAAATTTTAAAACATCTCAATTTACACAACTCAAAATCATGAACCCCTATCGAGGCGTGCCGCTAAACGATTATAATGTTATACAGGATGATACCAAGATACAAATATATAGTGAAATTGCATGGAAATTATAGTGAAAATCGGCATAAATGGAATTTTCTTTTAAATTATAACCATTTGAATATACATGATGATACTAGGTTACAAATATATGGTGAAATAGCTTGGAAATTGAATATGGTTATAAATTTTGAAATATCAGAACTTTATATAGATCGTTGATACCAATAGATAAGATGTCCAATTATATTTAGTTAAATTCAAAATAATTTAAATTTGCTTATATAGTGAAATAGCACGGAAATTGAAATTGATTTGAATTTGAAGATTGGGAATTGATTAATTTGACTTTGAAACTATTTTCAAATAAATTATTTTAATATAAACTTCTTAAAATCTATCTTCTTAAACATTTAAATTATTTTGATTTCCAAGCAATTTCGCTATATAAACCATCTAAAAAAACTCAAACTATCTTATATTAAATATTTAACTATTTTAAAACCATTCAAGCTATTTTTTAAATTCAAACTGGTCAGAGTGGTAATTGTATATTTATATCATGGATTTAAATACAAATTTGGTTAAATTGAATTTGTAACCTAAATGGAAATTCGAAGCAATTTTGAGTTGGAACCGAAATCAAGATATTAAGGCAAAAATGATTTTGAAGTGAAATAGTATGTTTTGAGTAAATTTGATGATTTAAAAATAAAGATTTAATAAGTATTTATACTTAGATACTATTTTGATATCATGAGATTTCCTATAAAATATTTAGTTATCGTAATGGAAAAGCCCGTCGTGTTTATGTATGACATGAGATTTGAAACTAAAAAAAAATTAAATTAAGTGCGTTTATTCACGTTGGTTTCTAGCCAGACTCAGATGTTACTTTATTGTAATGCTCGGGTGAGACCGAGTATTATAGATTCAGATTACGTTGCTTTGGAGCTTAGGAGACGAGTTGGATGGCAGAGACGTATTGCACGTATTTAGTTATATTCCATTGTGTATTATAGGTTGTATATTCAACATTTGTTTGAGGAAAAGTTATTATTACTGTCCAGATTTATATGTTGAAATTGTACTCTGATATTTTGTATGTATATTAACTGCCATGGTTCTTTTGTATAAAAAGCTGTTATTATATATTATATTTTGTTCCAGTGTGATTGTGAAATTCATTGATGTTGTTTCTGTTTCTTCTTCTATCTCTTTTTTCCTTAAACCCTAACAACCTGGTATTTCCGGCACTCGATTGTTCGACACTCTATATAATAAACGAATTAGTGTCAATTTTCATGATCGAAAATCACTCGGTCGTCACACGTGGTATCACACCAGATTTAAATATACACAATTCCCACTCCAACCAGTTTGAATTTAGAGTATAGCTTGAATAGTTTTAAAATAGCTAAATAGTTAATATAAAATAGTTCAAGTTTTAAAAATGGTTTATATAGTAAAATAGCTTGGAAAAATTTGAAAATTTAAGAAGGTAGATTTTAAACAGTTTATATTAAAATAATTTATTTGGAAATAGTTTCGAAGTCAAACTAATTCAATTCCCAATCTTTCAATTCAAATCAATTTAACTTTCCATTTCCATTTAAATCGATTAAATTCCGATTTCAATTCGAATTAACTTCGATTCCAATTTTAATTCAAATCAATTTCAATTTTGATTCCAAGTTAATTCAATTCAATTTCAATTTGAATTAATTTTAGTTCAATACTCAATTTTAGACCATTTCTATTTGTATAAATTCGAGTTTGATTTTCAAAATATCGATGTAAATCACTTAAATCAAATTAACCTTCAATATTCAATTTTAAAAAAAATCCAAATCTTTAAAAGTAATTCAATTCCAAGCCCAAATTTCAAAATATTTATTTAAATTACTTTTACTTGAATTTATTTCAAGGTTCGAGTAAGAGTTCAAATCTTTTTAAAGAAAATCAATTTTCAAAATTCAAGTGATTTCTCAATTATAACTTCAAAATTTCAAACCCGATTCTTTAAACGATTCCGGCTGACAAGTTCATTTTTAACATTTCGAACTCAAGTTCAAAAATTATTCCATTTCCATAAATACGATTTTATTCCTAAAAATCAAAATCAATTAGATAATTTCAAATCAATGTTTTTATTTCAGTTGAAATCATTCATACATACATAACTTCGTTTGCACCCCTTATTAAATATATACCTTTTCTTTTACAATTTAACCTATTTAACTTCCACAAGTTAAATTATAATTTCACCTTGAAATTTCCAATTTCAGGTTATAAGTTCAAAACTTATTTAACTTGGTAAGTTAATTCCCGGCTCGTTCAAACCCCTTTAAATTACTCAATTTAAATTCTTACCTTCCAAATTTAAATTGCACATTTCTTTTCTTATTAACATCATTTTCCATTTATAATTTCAAAAACTTATTTTTGCTTGGGTTATACTTCTCATTTCAATGGGAATTCCAGAATTCAAACATCTTTTATTTATTTCGAATCAACTTTGAAATCATATATATGCATGTATGTGTGTATATATACATATGTATCCCATTTATATACCAAATCACACCTTTAAATTTAAACCAACCTTGTTTTTTTTTCCAAAACAAATTCCTTCGAAATTTCCAAAACCACCCTTGTTTCAAAGCAAACATTCTCATATCAAATCACTATAGTAGCAATCCGTCACCAAGAAAGTCGAAAATGAACACTAGTGATGCAGCCACCATCACCAGATTTATTTTCCAACGAATATAGTGAGTTCAGTGCTTTTTCACTTTCAAAATCCATTCAAACGATTCCATTTAGAATTATTTCAAAATAATATTACTTTTATTTCTTCAGAACACTTTGAAACACATTACATAATTTCTGGGATTTAGATTCAAAACTTCTAAATTTAAATTTATTTTAATTTATAAGTCAAATTTATAAATTATGCTTTATAATTTTACTTCTTTAAAACATTTCACCATGTCCTATGGTTGTTAATTTTGTAATAAACATCCTTTACTAAGACCCAACAACCATTTTATGACAATGATTAATATTATCATATCTAGAAACCAAACACATCATATAAGCCGTAATAACTTCCTGAAAAATTACCACTATATATAAAATATAATTAGGGTAAACTTATTTCATTTCAAAACACTTTGAAAAACTCTACCAAAATTTTCAAAATTTAAATTTTGGCATCGATATATTTTAAGTTTAAATTATCTGTATTGTTCATTCTTATCTAATTTCTATTTGGTTATATATATATAACCACTTAGATCTCATTATCTTATTGAATTATAATAATAACACCCAATCACCTTAATATACTATAATAATTCAAAAAAATTATTTCTTTTTATATCAAAATATTATCTTATACAAAAGTTATTTTAAAATGTTTTTAAAATCATTATATGAGAAAATAACAAGTACGCCCTCATATATAATACACTCAACTCGTTCTAGGGTACTACTGACCTTATCTCTAATGAGTAGCCCCCACTGGAGCCAAGATTCTCTCTTAACCTTCTGCTTTGATACCACGTGTAACCAAAGACACAAATACCCAAGTCAAGCTAGAAACCAACATGAGTAAAACACACCTGATTTGAAATACTTAAGCTATCAAAATCCTTCAGACACAAAGGTAACTCGTAAGACCAAGTCACACATAAATACGGCCAATTTGGGAAATTATCATTTCCAAAACAATTATAATTTCCCAAACAATTATAAAGTTCCAACACTCTGTTCATATTCACAAATCTTTACATGAAACAAAAACTGTAATTAAAATATGTATAAACATAAATTAGAGTATACCAACCTATACAGCATGGACAATTATAACACCCATCCTTACAATGGCTGATAAACACAACTAAAATGCAATGGAAATTAATCATCTATGAGTGTATGTCCCTGGCCCTCAACTCCACTCCCGAAGCTCTAATCCTTCCATCCAAACCTGAAAATATGCTCGGTCTGACCCGAGCATATAGGAATAACCATGCCCGGGTCCGTTTGGTAAAACCAGCATGAGAATCTAAACATTACGAATTTTATTCATTTTAACTTTCAAATCTTTTTGAAATCAAAGGTATCTCGTAAGACCATGCTACACATAAATACGATGGGTTTTTCCCTTACGGTAACTAAAACCCCTTTATAGAAAATCTAGTGATATTACAATAATGTCTTGAGGTCAAAGTAAAATATAGAAATAGCTAGAATGCTTGCATCTCACATTTGAACATAGTTGGGAAAAATCAAAACTGTACGATGCTTATTAGAGAATTGATTCCATACAATGACTAGGCATAGTACATGTCTAGAAAAATGTACTGAGCTCCTCCCAGGATCCCCTACAACATAAGACCGGTTCTACCCCTAACCAGGACAGTACTGAATATGCAATCACCACAGATGTTCCCACCCTTTCCGAGTTCCTTCAGTGCACCATAGTAATAATATCCGAGGGTATCTAGAAAGGTGATAACATACCCTAATTGGGTGCGACTCACTTAGCCTTGCTGCATCTTCCCTGACTTTTAGTCATTCCCGTTTGATGAGGCTTGAGGCTACGGTTACCTTTTTAAAGAATTTATACTTGGAATGCTCATTATCCTCCAATGACAATGTACTGATAGCATTCATCCATACAAGTCCGTTCTAGGTCTGAACGAAGCCGAAGGCTCTAATCCTACTACATCCATTTTGGAATCATCCTTTGGATTAGTAGCAATTAGCCCCTACACTTCAATACTCCATCTTCGATTCCATGCTCTTATCTTCATTTAGAAAACGTATTCGTTCGATCGAAGTGGTTTTCGAATAACTTATCCGATTCCGATCTCTTCGAAACAACATTCAATGTTTTTGATAAACTGAACCCTGGTTCTTTAGGAAATAAACATACGAAAATAAGATCAGAGATCATCTCTTAACCATTAGCGGATAGATTTTCTTAAAATCATCCTAGAAGAACGAAACGAATTTATGTTTATAGTATAACACCTCGAACGGTAACTGCACCATATAATCACTGTGTTTTCCTAGATATTTCCAAAGTTAGGTTTTTCATCTATCGTAAATTTCACTTGTTAAAATTCTACAACAAATCGCATGACGACGCAGTTTTCGTGGATACGAATCCATTGCAACCATTCTCGCGTTTATTAGATTTCATATGCGTTAGTTATCATATTTGAAAATTTACAAAATATTTATAAAATTAAAACATTTAAAATTTAACTTCCTTCACCACTTAAAAATTTTCCTTTAAATAATACCATAATCATTTGTTTTTTCAAAATTTGTTTTAAAACTTTTTTTTCGAAATCACTTAGTTTTTATTTCTCAATTTTTCTTTTTGTAAACCAATTATTATAAAATTAGTTTTTATATATGAAAATTTTTCCTAAATTTTTCCTAAATATTCTCTTAAAATATTCCAACTTTCTTAAGTAAACAAAATTTATTCAAAATTTCAAATTTTTCAATGCTTCCATCTACAAGACCCAGATCTAAAAAGTAATCGAGTCAGAAGGTCAGGCAACAGATGGTACTCAAAACCAGATGGTTGTGACCACTCAAATCCTAGATGGTAAAATATTATTATCACTTATCGAACAACACCTCAGAATATTATATATTTTGAAAATCATTGTGTTTAATATATAAAATATATTCCAGGTAAAATTATCCCAATTACCTACTTAAAACCATATTGTCTCTATTGGCCTTGTTCAAGTGTTTAGAGATCCATATCAATAACATTAGCTACTCGTATTGACCAGAATCCATATACCACTCAACAGATCAATTAATACAATACAAAACATTTTTATATCACTAACAAATACGCGCTCTTGTATATATATACACTCGACTCATTCTAGGGTATTACTGACCTTATCTCGAATGAGTAACCATTGTTACATTATTTCAATGAATGTTACATGTAGTTAATCCTATGTGTCACATTACATTAATTTGTTAAATTATTTCAATGAATGTGAGACATAGGATTTACAAAACAATGGTGAAACAATTCTGGTTGACAAGTTCATTTTTAACCTTTCAAACTCGAGTTCAAAAATATTCCATTATTGCAATTTAATTTTAGGGATGGATAAATATGATTTCAATCCAAAATAAATGTCATAGGTATACATCATTACAACCTATTTCTTAATATATTCAAAGTAATTGGATTTACAGTTTTATATACTATAAATAATACACAAGATGATAGTGGGATATATCAAATAAATAAACATCCAATTCCTTTAAAACATCAATAAATGGCATTCCTCACAAATTTCAGAATTCAAAACCCGTTTTATTTTAAAAATTATTTTGAAATCATTCATACATAATTTCTTTTGCACCTCTTATCAAATCCATATCATTTCTTTTACAATTTAATTTATTTAATTTCCATAAGTAAAATTTTAATTTCATCTTGAAATTTCCAATTTCAGGTTATAGGTTCAAAACTTATTTAACTTGGCCTAAGTTAATCCCCAATTCGTTCAATCCATTTAACCTTCTCAATTTAATTTTTTTTACTTTCCAAATTTAATTTTCTTATTAATTTCACTTCCCAATTATAAGTTCAAAAACTTATTTTTCCTTTGGGTTATACTTTACATTTCAAGGGGGATCTCGGAATTAAACACCCAGTATTCATTTCAAATTAACTTTGAAATCACACACACACATATCCTATATATACCAATCTCTTCAATAAACTATAATAATTCAGAAAAATTCAATGACAACGTACTGATAGCATTCATCCATACAAGTCCGTTTTGGGTTCGAACGAACCGGAGGCACTATTCCTACTACATCCGTTTTGGAATAATCCTCAGGATTAGTAGCGATTAGCCCTTGCACTTCAATGCTCCATATTCTATTTCATGCTCATATTTTCACTTAGAAAATGTATTCGTTGGATCGAAGTGGTTTTCGAATAACTTATCCTATCCCGATCTCTTTGAAACAACATTCAATATTTTGGTAAACTCAACCCAGTTATTTAGGAAATAAATAGATAAAAATAAGATCAGAGACCACCTCCTAACCGTTAGTGGACGTATTTTCTTATCATCGTCCTAGAAAAACAAAAAGAATTTATACGTACAGTATAGCATCTTTCGACGGTAACTCCACCATATAATTCCCATGTTTTCCGCAGATATTCCCAAAGTTATGTTTTGGGTCCAGATTTGATATTCGGTTATTTAACTACAAATAAACATTCATTGAACCATAAATTTTATTTTCCACTGAAAAACACTAAGTCTTATTTGATTTAATTTTAATAAATTAAATCTCTTTATCAAAAGGTATGTACTTATCTTGTCGGAGTAAGCAAGTTCATTAACCATTCTTTTCAAAAATATTTGAAAAACTTTTTATTTCAAATAAATATGGAAAGTACCATACAATATCCATCATGGATTCGCAGCGCAATGATTACATCTCTATCCCAGAGAAATTCAAAACTTAGCTGCAGACAATCTCTGCCTCCGATTTCGCCATGAAATTGTACTATTACTTTTTGAAAACTTTATTTAATAATTTTTCTCAAAATAATAATTATAAAATTTATAAATAAATTTCCAAGTTTAATTTAGGAAAATACTCTTTTATCAAAGTTATTGTATAAAATAATATTAATACTGAATAGTATATCTTTTAAAATCATAATACTGATAAATTCTTAAATAATAATTAACCTAATGTCAGCTCTTTATAACTAACTTAATAATTAAATTTACTTTAAACAATTTAAAATAAGCGAATAACTTTTAAATGATTAATTCTAATTTTATTAATAAGATTCAAATCGATTTACAAGAATTATTTATAAAAGTTATAATTTATTTTGGCAATTTAAAAATATTTAAATAAATAACTTTCTAAAATATTCTTGTACTAAATATACTTTTTAAATTTCCTACTTCAGTAATGAAAAATCCACCGTTTTAATTTATCCAACTTCTCGATAAATTTTTTTTTTGCCCGATTCTAGTATAACCAATCTAATACTTATAAATCTCTCGATTTATAACCAACAAATTACGTTTCCAATTTGATAAACCCCCTTCTCCACATTTGCAAAAGAAAAATCAATCTTTTCTTTTTAAATCGATTTACTCATCTCATTATAAATCCTCACCGTGAATTTATATCTTCAATTTATCCACTGATAATCATTTCACTTTATTTATAAACATTGTTTACAAATCCCATAGTCTCAGCCTTTTATAATGGTTCCACGATACTTAACTGATTATAAATCGACTTCTAAATTGATTTCCATTTTTAAATCAATTTCTACGAGGTGGGATGGCCGGGTGATCGGGCGATTTTCGACTATCGAAAATCAACACTAATACGTTCACGATATAGAGTGCCAAATAATCGAGTGCTGAAAAATACCAGGTTGCTAGGGTTTAAGAAGAAAAGAGATTGAAGAAGAACAAAAATACAATAACATAGAACCTGACAATCGCAGCGGAACAAAATATAATATACAATAACAGCTTTTTAAACAAAAAAAACTCTAACTATTAATATACATACAAATTATTAGAGTACAATCATCAATATATAAATCAGGACATTTGTAATAACTTGTCCTCAAAATGGTGAATATACAGCCTACAACACACAACGGAATATGATCAAATATGCGAAATACGTCTCTGCCATCCAGCTCGTCTCACGAGCTCCAAAGAAACCTAACCTGAATCTGTAATACTCAATCTGACCCGAGTATTACAATAAAATAACAACCGAGTCAGGTTAGAAACTTGCGTGAGTAAACACGCTTAAAATAAACTACTAAGGTTATCAAGACCCTTTGGAAAAAACCAAGGTAACTCGTAAGACCGCGTCACATACACACGATGGGTTTTTACCTCACAATAGCCAAAACACTTTTATAGAAAATCCAATGATATTATAATAGTGTCCAAGTATAATACTTATTGGAAATGGTCAAATTTATTAAATTAATCCAATTCCAGCACTTAGGATTCTATAATCAAAATCGTAGAGGTTCGTAACGATTTTTAAACCGAAGTGGTTTCGAATATCATCGATATCCGATCTCGGTCTCTTCGAAAACAAGTCGATAAAATTTTGAAGGCAGGTTATTTTATGCAAACAATTCATATTCATGGTGTCAATATTACATATGTGACTTTATTACATATTTTTTGTAACAACCCACGTTTTTGTGATTACCTGTTAATAAATTAAAATGTGAAATTGATTTATAAATTGTTTATTTGAATAAACAATGAATTTGAGCAAAAATCTATTTTTTGTGTTTATGGAAATTTTGTTTGAAACAAATAATAAAATATTGTTCATAAATTTTTAATGGTTTAGAAAATATTCTAATTTATAGTGTAACATAATTTATTTTATGATATGTTCATTTTGCAAAATTGTATGTACAAATTTGGTAGAGTAGAGCATTTTAATACATACAAAAATGGTTAAGAAATCTAAAAAATTTGGCTAAGTGTTTAACATTGCTTATTGGGTCGGATATTGGGTCCAAACCCGTAATCTCATTTTTGAAATTAGCTTTGCTCATTCTTTTTATCCTCCTCATTCTTCTCTTCTAACCTAGAAAGCTCTAAAACCTAAATAATGGTTTCTTCTCCAAATCCAAGACCAAAGCTCCTTAATTTACTTGCTAAATCTACTAGTTTGCTGCCAATAAATCCTAAGGTGAGTGATAAACTCACAATTTCTAGATGAAACAAAGATTCAAAATCGAAATTTGAGACTTTGTAATCAATTTTTGCTGTTAGTTTTCTTTCTTCGAATCTAGTTTGGGTTGTTCTTTGCATGTTTATATCTTTTGATTCCAACAATGAAATTCTGCCGGATTTCTTGCATTTAGTAGTTTGCATGTTGAACTTTGTTGTTGAAAAATTTGGATGGAAAATATTGTCATTTGAATGTTCAAAACTTTGCTGCAAAATCAACTTAAGCACAGATTTTTTCCTGCAGTTTTTTTTTGAGTTGCTGCAAACATGGCCTGAGTCCATGTTTGAGACAACATAACTCATTCATTTGTTACTGGAATTCAATGATTCTTTTCTTTTGAAAGATTTTCTAGTATATGAATACAAATTTCTGCTCGATTCAAGGTAATTTAATCCTCTGTTTTATGCTTGGAAGTTGAACCCAAGATGGTTTCAGGCCTGTACATTTTTGGTTTTTGAACTGTTGCAAACATGGCCTGATTCCATGTTTGAAATAGCATAACAAATTCGTTACGAATCGAGTTTGAGTGGTTCTTTTGAAAATTGAATTAGGAGTGTTGAGTTACATTCCTACAAAATTTCATTACAATCTGGGTTCGTTTGCTATTTCGAAATTGCTGCCGAACTTGAACCCGCAGCCTGTTGGAATTCAGCGATTTAACCTTGTTTTAGTCCAAATTTGAAACGAAGAAGATTATTCCTTTCATTTCGGATTTGAGTGAATATTTTTGCAGATTGAATTAGGATTATTGATTTACATCATTGCAAAATTTCATGACAATCTGGGTTCGTTTGCTATTTTGAAACTGCTGTCAAACTTGAACCCGTAGCCTGTTGGAATTCAGTGATTTAACCTTGTTTTGGTCCAACTTTGAAACGACGCATATTCTTTGTTTCAAATCGGATTTGAATGATTCTTTTTGCAGATTGATGTAGGAATGTTGAAATACATTCTTGCAAAATTTCAAGTCATTTTGACACAGGTAACTTGTTCAAACTGGTTATCGAATATTGAGTCATAGCTTGTTTTAAACGGATAATACTTGTAATTTCCGTTACTTTGATGTTTTCATGATATTTCTTTCTGGATTTCATTTACAGGTATTATAATGTGTTTTAATTTTTTTAAAAATAATTGGGATTTTGAAATTATTATTACATATTATTTTTAGTATAAAAAATATATACTCTACAATAAGAGAATTTCAAAGGCAATTTCTAAAGCGATTTCTAAGCGTTCCTAAAACTCATTTTCTTCAACTTAATTTCTATATAAAACTCACAGTTCTGCACTTTGAGCGAAGAGGAAGGAGAATTAAATGATTGGATAAAACGCATGCTATGAACATGTGCGTTTATCTTTTCAGTTAATTCTTAATCTATTCGTTTGATCATTTTGGCCTACGAGTCTAGTTTACCGATGATATGAGGTGAACCTTTTACTGCTTTGAGTGTGAAATTTACTAGCGGTTAGTAAACCGTTTTGTGTGAATGGGTGGTATGGGATGCACATTAACACTTTTCGGGTTCCTTTCTGAGAGTTTGTGACACATATTGCTAAATAGTGGTGTCCAGTACTGGGCCTCCGAACCTTCGCCACTGCAGTTTGTTGCCTTCAAGTTTGTTCCTTCGGGTTTATTACATTCGGGTTTGTGCCTTCGAGTTTGTTGCCTTTAGGTTTGATTCCCTATAGTTTCACTTTTGGAGTTGGTCCTTCGTCATCGCTCGAGAGATACTTGGTTTGTTGCCTTCGGGCTTGTGGATCCTGGTTTATACAGTACTGAGCACGTGCATCTTTTGTTTCATTGATATTTATATTTCCCTAGAGTATTGCCTTTCGGAGTCAGTCCTTTGAACCACTCGATACATAGCGATTACCTTATGAAAACTTATGATGCCTTTTGGCATTTGTGTTTGCCTTTTTGGCTTGATTTGGGATATTTATATCATTTGTATATTATGAGCTGCCAATGATACGAGGCATGCTACATTTTAGCGATTCATTAGATTTTTCATCTCTTTTGTGTTTTATCTTATTGAAGCAATAATGTTCTATCACGTAGTGTAACCATATATGCCATACATGATGCATATCCTCCATACGTTTATGGTTAGCTTTCTTATGTTTCTTCTTGTTTAAGAAGAACATCACTGTGCTCTTATGCTCTATTATTCTACTATCACCGTTTACTGATTTGTTTAGCTAGACTGACCCGTGTATTTTATACTCGGGTCGGACTGAGGTGCCTCAGGTTAGGTACTTTTGGACTTAGCATGTTCTGCTTCTGCATGGACTATTCTGCTAGCTCTTTTTGTTATACCTTTTTGTGTAGTCCTTTTTGTTGGCACTCTGATGTATATTCTTTTGACCCATGTTTGGGTTGTGGTCGTCATACCACTTTGAAGTAACATTGTGGATTGTACTAGTGATTGTATTTGTACTTATGTACATGCATGCATTTCTGCTGTTCTGTAATGATTATTTACATTTGAGTTGTTATGTTTTGTTCTGATAGATCCATCAGCCATTATAGTTTTGTATTACATATTTATTGGATATGTCGATCCACTTGAGAAGAAAAAAATAGATATCACTTACCGACGTATTCAGTAAATAGTTAAGAAAAGGCTATAAATGGTCGCTCATATCCAGCTCTATTCTTCGCATTAGCAGATGATATTGCCTTGTAATACTCTTTGTTAATATGGGTCTCAGAGTGGGGCATGACAGCTTGGTATCAGAGCTGAGCTCAGAATAAAATATGATAAACACATAACAGAAACATATATTACAGTGCCTCCAAGTATGATACAAGTGATAACATATTTACGCATTATCGTATTCCTCAATCGTGCCTTTAGTATTTTCATTTCCTTAGAATGGATAATAAGTTTGAAAACATTATAAGGGTTTTAAATATCAATATTTTTTAAAATAGTATAAATTAGACCTCAAATGGCTTAGATTCAAATTATGTGTTTTGATCCTTAGTGATTAGAGTTGCGCAGTGGAAATGGTGCGACCGTTTTCGCTAGGCACATTTAACGCTTTGTTTTTAGTAAATGCTTATTTGGTTGATAATTGCATGAATGTGTGTTAGCATAGTAATTGTTGAAATAATATTGAGTAGGTGATACAATTAAGAGTTAGAAACCTAATCAATGCAAATGATAAGAACTTGCGGTGTCTTCAAGTTGTAGCTACTGCAAGAATCATTAGAAAGATAAAATTTTAAAATGAAATTTAATTCATAAGTGGTATTTAACCAAAGGTTAAAATGAAATAAAAGTTTAATGTTTAAGAATTTCATGGATGCATTTTAAAGAAGTAAAATTACTTAAAGAATTTTTGGGAAAGAAAGCATCCATGTGAATGGAAAATCTTTCTAACAAGAGATATACTTATGTATATAACTTGATTGTTTTATGAATTGATTGTATGGTTGTATTATTAGAAAATATTTTATGTTTTGAAAGTAAACATTGTTATAACCAAGTTTAAGATTCCTTAAGAAATCAAAACAGGTTTTATAATTTCTTGTGTCAATTGGCTAATAAGTATTTTAAGAATTCTGGTCGATGCGTCTGATCAGCGCTATAGATAGGGATTCTTAAACACTTATGGGGCGATATGATACATGCTTTTGAAATGAAAATAAATAATATTTACTAGTATGGATGTTGAATGCAAAAATATATAGATATTGCAAAGATTTTAAAAATTCTAAATTGCCATTTTAGATAAGTATTTTATATATACATAAGGACTTATGAAAATAGTGTGACATAGAGAGCAATGAAGAGGCAATGTTGATCTTGGTCAACTTTGCAGTCCTTTATAATATTCTTTACTGTAAATGTATTAGTTAGATGTTATCATTTTATAAATTGATAATTGAAAATTTTGAATATGGTTTCATTTAAATAAATTGTATTCATTATTGGTTATATTACATGTTTGTGAAAGTTTACATACTTGGAAATTTTAAAATTCTTAAGTAAGCTTTTGGTTAAAGTATTTTGGAAAATATTACCTTATGGTAATTGATTTATATGGAAAATAATTTTAATTAAGGAAATACCTTAATTGGATGAAACTATCATGTGATAGTGATTAATAAAACAAAGTATTCAAATTAAGAAAATGAATTGTTTAGAAAACAAGATTGGAATGATGTTTAGTAAAAAGTAAAGGATAGTAATGAAGATTAGTTTAAACATTTAATCATTTGATTAATAACAAGTGAAAAAAGGTATGCCCTTGGGAAATTTAAGAAAATGTTAATTTGGTGCTTTTGAATTAGCAAGAAATTTAATAAGGAACAAAACCACTAGAGTAATTTGGTTATGAATTTAAATAGTGTTATAAACTTGTTAGTTATGTATTTGTGAAGTTCAATTGAAAACAAGTTTGAATTAAGTATCAACCTTGGCTACTTCTAAGTGATGATAAAATATGTTTAGCATTGTCAATTTATAGAAAATTGAATATAAAAGATTCATTTATTATAAATTGCAATTTTTTTGAAAAGCTAGAAATAATAATAAATAGGTCAACAAGATAAGATTTTTAATTGTGAAAGCAATTTAAAAAAATTCAATATGCAATTCCAGAGTCTAGTTTGGATAGATAATTATTTCTTACTAATATAGGGATGTAATTATCTTAATTAAAATAGAATCTTCTTTTAAAAGACTTGTTTGTTAATTGGGAAAAACTTTTCTTCGTTAACTATTTTGAAAGTTTGTTGTATGTATTACAATGTAATTATGGATGTCTTGGCTTTCTGGAGAAAAGGATCATGTAATAAATGTTTTAGAGAAAAATTTTTTGATCTAAAGTTATGTAGTTTGGATTTAATAGTGGTTTGAAAATTTTGACAACAAAAGGTCTTGTGTTGGAAAATTTTGATTGAAAAGTGCTGTTTAAAACAGCGATAACTATTGATTGACAAATCCAAATGAGTCCATTCTTTTTGCAAAAAGAGTGCTTCGGTAAGATAGAAATAATCTTTGTATCATTTTTGAAAATTTTGCAGTTTTGTTTTTCAAAAATGAGTTTGAAAACTGATGGACGTCTCCGTCCTCTTTTATAATTTCTGAGTTTAAAGCTGAAAGTAAATTAGGCATAACTTTCAAAATGTAAATCTGATTTTGATGATCTTTATATCGTTGGAATCTTGGACTGAGTAGAATAATTTTTATTTTTGAGTATTTTCAGTTTATAGGCTTTACTATGTCAAAAGCCTGAGTCTTTGTAGCAGGCCTGAATTCGAAAATTTTAAGTTTTGAGTTGTTGTCTTATTTAAAATATGATTTTAATGCTTCATATGTTTATAAGTGCATGCTAATTTGTTTCAATAAGTTAAGTGCATGTGCAAGAGGATATTTGAATGATTAATTAGCAAAATAGTATGTATAAAAGTAAGCATGCTCGCATTTTAAATGCTAAAGATGAAAGGTATGAATTGCTAAATGTTTACTTGTTAAGAATTATAAATATATATATATATATATGTGTGTGTGTGTGTGTGTGTGTGTGTGTGTGTGTGTGTGTGTGTAGTGTTCCAACCTTTTGGTCGATGTATATCTATAGTTCATATTTATGAAATTGTAAAGGGCTCTCCATGCAATGGAGACTCTACCGAATTTTCCAAAAAAATTAAACACTTAGAAAATTTTTCAGAAAATTTAATTAGTGAATATTTTGAGCCATCGATGAAGGGTCTAATAAGTGTCCTTTCAAATGAAAAAGTAAAATGGTTCAAAATTTGGTAAATTTAGTGGAAAAAATATATATTACTTATTGTAGTATATTTATTTTTGGAATTAGAGTATGGAACAACTCTAATTTACTTTACTTTAAATTTAAAATAAAGATGATTGGATTAAAAATTTAAGTAAGTGACTTTAAAATTTTTCAAGTATTGAAGTTTGAGTTTTATGTATAAAAGAAAATCGATTTAAGTGAAAACTCTTATAAAAAAGTTTTGAGAAAATTTCCTGTAATCCATTCTTGTGTGTCTTGCCTTAGTGCGATTCTTGTGATGACTTGCATTCATGCAGTCATGTGTTATGGTGGTAGCTTGAAATATCACCTATCTTCTATTGAATCTTCTTTTGATGATTGTTCTTATTGGCGTTACTCCTTTAAAGGAGTTAAGTGCGTTTCAGTAGATTCGAAAAGTTAACTCCCAGTTATATAGGACCATATACTATTACTGAACATCTTGGTCCGATTGCTTTCATGCATCGTTTTCTGTTCGGTTTTGGGTATTCATGATATGTTCTAGGTAACCCAATTTTTATATCTTCGAGATTTAATCTCGATTGTTAATTCTCTTGTTTTGCATGATCACGAGTCTCACCGACTTGTATATTGTGCCGAATTCTATTCATGTAGTTGTTTTGAAGATTAAACACCTTCGAAATAATAATGTTCCGCTTATGAAATTATATGGTCCGCTAACCCTAAGTATTGTACTTGGGAAACCATAGGATTTGCCAAGCAAACTTGTCCTAATCCTTTCATCCTCTATTGAAGGTGAATATCTATGATCCTATCTTTTGATATGAATCTTGTTGTGATGAAATAGATGTTATAGATTACTTCCATTATAGAAATTGCGGGGACGCAATTTTCTTAAGAGGGGGAGTCTGTAACAATCCACGGTTTGTTGATTACCTGTTAATAAATTAAAATGTGATTTTAATTAAATTAGGGTTAATAATAATAATTTGGAGTGACAAATTGATTTATAAATTGTTTATTGAATAAATAATGAATTTGAGCAAAAATCTATTTTTGGTGTTTATGGAAATTTTGTTTTAAACAAATAATAAAATGTCGTTTATAAGTATTTTATGGTTTAAAATGTAGAAAATATTCTAATTTATAGTGTAATATAATTTATTTTATGATAAGTTTATTTTACAAAATCATATGTAAAAATTTGGTAGAGTAAAGCTGTTAACGTTGAAAATGTACGCTAACACCCGGTGTACATTGTGATGAAGTGCAGGCACCACCCGTTTGCACAGGAACTAAAAATAAACAGTAAATTGCAGAAAAGCAAAAGAGACAGCAGCTTTTATAGTGGTTCGGCTTAGGATCAAGCCTACGTCCACTTTACATCCTCCATTATGTTCCTCGAGCACACTTTTACAAGATTACAACACTTCTCCCACACAATTTCTCGATTACAACACTTTTACAACTCAACTTCACGATTACAACATAATCAAAGCAAGAAATTAAAACTTTGACGATGAATTGCTCTTCGAATTCATGTTGAATGAATTGGATCCACCCATCAAGAATCTTCCATGTTTTGAGTGTTGGAGGAGTCAAGAAAATAGCAGAGTATCGGCCTTTTTTAATCCGGAAAAATCCCCTTATATGTTGGAGTAGGTGGAGTATTTATAAGGATAAATTGGGTTTAGGTCGGCCGGGGCGACCTAAGGCTTAGGTCGAAGGTCGTTAACGACCTAAGGAATGGTGGCACAGGGGTTGGCGACCTAAGAAGCAGCAGGAGGTGAAGTAGCGACCTAAGGAGCTACGGTTTAGGGATTTACGACCTAAGGGGTGAAGGCACAGAAACTGACTAGGTCGTGGGCGACTTATGGGTTAAGGAGAGGAAGTAGTGATTGATGGTGTTACGGTATAGAAAGTGGCTAGGTCGTTAGCGACCTAGGGGAGTGGAGAGTGATCAGGTTAGGTCGGGAGCGACCGAACTTTGGTGAGGCAAATGGTTAGGTCGCAAGCGACCTAACTTTAATGAGGCAAGTGGTTAGGTTGCTATCAACCTAACTTTGATGATGCAAATCTTTAGGTCGGTACAAACTGTAACGACCCGTTAAATTAATAATATTAAATGAGTTAAATTAATATAATTTCTAACCTGATTTAGAAAAAAAAGGCTTTAAGATTTATTTGAGAAAATGTAGTAATTTGTTATAGTAATTGGAATTTAATGTAACAATTTAATTTTTATGACAATAGTTTTGGATAATGTAATTGTCACACTTTGTTAAAGTTAATGTTAAGAAACCAATAAATGTTGAATTAGTGAATATTAATAAAATATTTACTAGAATGGGATTCATTTAATATTAAAATAAATAGTAGGATTGTTTCATTTGGTGACCGTTGAATAAACCAATGCAATAAGTGTAGATAAAATTTTTTATGAATATTGTTCGATAATGAATGTACTTAAAAACGGTAATAAACTTAATATAAGAAAACAAAGGCAAATTGTGTATTAATTAATGAATTCATGAATCAGTGTATGGACTTAGTGTAACTATACGTAAATGTACGCAATAAGGTTGTGAAATACCAATGATTTGGATTTCCAATTTATATTAAACATAATGTTGGTAGAAATTGGAATTCACTGTTGTGTGAAATATATGAGAAATCAGGTCAAACGTAAATTATACCGTAGATGATATACTCTTTTAAACAGTAGGATTTTTAAATAAATAAACGTTTCACTTAGGTTTCAATTGGATAACTTATGTAGTTTAATGGAGAATCAATTGCAATTAATTGCCAAAAATTAGTGATGATAGGGTAGTTTGATTTGGCCTTTAAGAAGCAAAGAAAAAGAAAGCCAAGGTTTATGAATTCATTTGCAATGTGAAATGCAAATCTTGTGAATTGTTTTTTTTTTACAAATGGAATTAATATTTAACCATTACGTTAGTGGAGTCTGATAAGTTAAGGTAGATAATCAATGGTAATTTACCTAATTCAAAGGATATATTAATATAAATATGGGTAAAATGAGGTTAGACCAAGGATATAATATTAATTGATTTTTAAGGCTTAATTAATACGTGAAATAGACAAGATTCTACATTCAAACATTTATGCAAAGCTAAGTTGTAAATAGAAGTACCAATGTAATATAATGTAAATAGATGGGAATCAACATTTATTTATTTATTTAATGGAATTTAATTTCTATAGTATGATAATCGCAATTAAATGAAATTGAAATAGCTAATTTATACGTTAGTTGAAATTTAGCTGGAATATGAGGATTTTTAATGAAATAGTGAAATCAAATGGAAATAAGGTTTCAATTATACATTGGAATTTATATTCACCATAAAAGGTTAATTGAAAACCAAAGGAGTTAATAAAGGAATCAAGCTTTATCTATTAATTTGGATTTAAGATATGGTAAATTGGATTTATTGCAATAATTAATTCTATAAGATGAGTTTAATACTTATTCTATTTATAATTAGACCAAATTGTTGATATAGATTTTTTGAAAGCAGAATCTATAAATCAATTTGAGTATCAAATTCAATAATTGCGCTTATTGCATAAATAAAGGGAATTTAACGTTAAATATTACGTTACTGAAATTTAAAATGAACTTTAAGAATAATATTGTGAATCATGAACCAAAGTATGTGGCATCCCTATTTGGATAAAGAATGAGTATATAAAAGTTAAAATCTAATATACGGGGTTTTGAGCATTTAATTTTATAATTCTTAAATATAGGAAAGTGCAGAAATTAACACTGCAAATGGATATACTTATAATTTTAATTCACATCCAAGCTTGTTAAATCATTTGAAATTGATTAAATTATATAAGTAATAAAATTTGGACAATTTTAGAATATAATATAAAATTTGGATTTTTGTAATTTATTTTGATTTATTTAATGAATATAAAAATAGCTTTTTTTGTCACGGACTCGGATTTCGATGAAACCAGTTTCATCGGATCCGTATCGGTGAATTATTATAGGGTTTCAAGTTTCGTATCGATCGGACTTGTCGTTTGATCGTACGGGCGTGAAACGCCTTGAAATCAAATTTAATTAAAATCAATTTGAATCAATTTGGAAATTTTGTTTTCAGCATAACTTCTTCATACGATCAAATTTGGACGTGAAACTTTTTCCATCGCGTTCAGAATATTTTAAGTTACCTATTTGGATATATAGATTTAATAAATTCGGTTCCGGAGGCATAACGGGCTTTTTGGGCCATAGTTTGTTCTGCACGTTCATTCTACGGTCTATCTACTCTATCTCTAACCCCTCTATATAAACCTAGTTACAAGCCCTAGCCTCCACCTAATTTCTTTTCATCTGAGCGTATACTTTCTTCAAGCTCCTCTTCTTCTTCAATGGGTGCTAACCCTAGATACAGTCAGTTCAAAAAAAAAAAAAAAAAAATTCGGATCTGCAGCAGCTTCTGGTCGCGCTTCGGGTTTTAGGAGAGAAAACCCTAGAGCAACTTCGGGTCAGGAAGAAAATGACTCGGGTCGCTCTGGGTCGTTTTGGCGAAAACTCCAAGCAAGCACCGGGGAATTGAGGCGGCGAACCGAAGTCGAACCCGAAGTCGACCCAGGACCAGAATTTTTCCATTTTTCAAATTTCCATAACTTTTGCATACGAGCTCGGATTCACGCGCGGTTTGTTTTGCTGGGATCGTATCGGAATTTCTGACGTTTTGACGCTGGTTTGGATGGATTTGGAGACCGTCAAAATTTTGAGTTTAAATTGAATTTAAATTCGATTTAAATTCCAAAGGTGAGTGTTTTAACACACTCACAACTACTAGAAGCTTTTATGTTTGTTTAAATTAATTTTAGAAATGAATAGAAATTTATTTATGAGTATTTGGCATGTTTATTTTATTCATATCTGTTGAATTGTATTTATTTAATTTAACTGTTAATTTAATTAATTTATTGCGTAAAAATTTACAGTTAAAATTTATTTGTTTGTATATGAACTGCTAGTTAACAGTTATATAATTTATTACTGAATATAGACTGTAGATTAATAGCTGTTAAATTTAATTTGAATAAAATTGCCAGTATTACCTGTTATGTAGTACCAAAAAAAATATTGTTATTGATTGATATTGATTGATGATTGCGATTTGGATGATGGATGATGTTGATGAATGGATGTTTATTGTATATCATTAAATTGCAAATTATCATGCATATTTCATTTCATTGGGGATTGTGGTTTGAAATGATATACAACCGCAAAAATTTATATCTTTTAAATTGCGGATTGAAATGATAAATATCCGTATCACTTGACCATAGGATAGAAAATTATATACAGACACCGCGGTATATATATAACTATTTAAATGTGATTTCTATGGTTTGGATGGAATACGGTTTATAATAATCTTAAATTTTATATTGTATAAATATTTTTCTTCCATATATGTATACATATGAAGTTGAAAATTTTGAAATTAAAAGGTGTATAAAAATCTTTATTTAAAATGGAAGGAAATTAAGAAAATGGAGTTTAATAATTTTTATCATATGTTTAAATGTTAAGTTTGGAAATTTTAAGATATGATATTTATAATTGGATTTTTCCCAAAATAAATTGAAATGGATATTCTAGTATAATTTGAATTGGGAAAAATATATATATTTTATTACTAGAAATTGAAGTCTTATTATTTATGGATTTTATATGAATATTCAAGACTAATTAATAGAACAATTGATTTGTTGAAAGAATAAAATCCAACTTTAGTTTGAAATATTGATACTCAAAATGGATATACGTATATATAAATAAATTGAAGTGGTTTTGGAACCTGAGAGAGATAATATAAATTTTGGTTTAGACTTTAATAAAGAAATGTATTTGTAAAGCCATGAGAACTATTTTCTTTACAAAGTAACATTTAAGTTAAACCATTTAATTCATATACCGTTGAATGTCCAAACCATTCAAGTTTTAGAAGTTATGGTTTTAAATTATGATTTTCAAAATACTATGCTTTGAAAATATTTGATTTTCAGACGTTATGAAGTTAAAGCATTTTGATTTTGGAAAAGAATTATATTTGGGATAAGTGATAAAATATGGTTTTGGGTTTTGAAATGATATCGTATTCATGGTTATGAAATGGAATGTTTATTCTGATTTTTAAAGTATAACCTATTTTTAAATGACCGCGGTGTTATAATAACGATGGGTTGGCAAAGAGACCGGGATCGAATATGGACATACTCTCTGTCGATACCGAAAACCACTTTGACTAACCGTGTACGCGGTGGAGATTCCAGAATGAAGTAGGTGGTGGCGACGTTTCCTGTAAGGTAAATACGTGGACCCGACTCCCGTGAGTTGGCATAAGGTGGCTAAAACAGGAGCGATTCTCAGGCCAATGAGGTCATTCCTCTGATCGGACCCTCCTCTTCGATATTATACTTTGACTTGGATTGATTCAGTGGCCACTTCTATATTTTGATTTTGGGGAGTTAGTCCGAGGTGGGCGGTAACTGCGGCTACGCGTTTCCACCATCCTGGATAGCAATTGGTATATCTACCCTGGCATTGCTTAGTTGTGTCGTGTCACCTACCATACCGAGCCTTTACTACGAGTTTCTATTTGTGTCGTACCTATGGAGTATCCTCTGGTAGCTTCCCGATCAGGAGGTATTACGGTACTGTATAGACTATTGACATTATTTGTGTTAAGGGCTATATGGGTAACCCCTTAACGCTATTAAAAAGTAAGTTTACTTTACAATTAGACACTATTATAATAGCGCAATATACTACATAGTAAATAGTTTAACGGATCCTTAGGAGATGTAAATCCCGAGCATCTCTTGAGTTACTGCACTCATATTTATTTCTGTTAATTTAACTCACATAAGATCTTTTAGTCTGACTCGAGTGTTTTTGTCTTTTCAAATTCGCTCGGGTCAGTCCGAGCGTTTCAGGATCGAAGACTTTAGCTTTGGAGGACGAAGACGAAGAATCCATATTATTATTATTTATAGTATGCACCACACTCTTTCTATTCCGCTGCATTGATTGTATTGGTATGTGTAACTCTGATATTTATTGTGTAAAGAATAACAAGTGTTTTGTAAACCATTTATGAACTGTATATTTATTATTATATTTTATCCTTCCACTGTGAGATTCTATTTTGTTTTTATTTCTTCTCTGTTTTTCTTATTTACCCCATAACAATCCGCCCTTCCGTTATGTTTTGAATTGGCACGTGTGTCGGTTTAAAGTGTGCGAAAAGGCGGGATGTTACAGTTGGTATCAGAGCTTTGGTTTAGCGATAAACTTTGGCTTTGTGGGGTTTGACTCTTTGTTAATAGGGTAATAATACCCTATGGAAGTCGCTGAGTGTATATATATGAGAGAGCGTATTTGTTAGTGTTATAAAAGGATTTTGATATTGTGTTAATCTGTTCCGTTTTGTATTCATAAATTCTGGTTGAGGCATGGGACGCTATGTCATCAATAGGGATTTCTAAACACTTAATAGGACAGACCGACATAATATTTGTTTTTAATATAGGTGAATGAAATAATTTTGCCTATTATATTTTCTATATATAAAAATATTTTTATACAGATATATTTTGGTTGCTATAGTTGGGTGTTAGGTAATAAAAATATGTGTAATGAATTAAAGCTAAATTGAAATTTTAATAAATCAAATTGAAGATTTTAGAACTTAAGTCCGGGATTTTTGAAAATCTTCTTTCAAAGGATTTATGAAATATAATGATTTGGTTTATAAATATTTTCTTATATAAATATTTAGTATAATTCGAAAGAATTGGTTTAAAGAGGATTTTGAAGAAAATAAGTTTGTACTTTCCTCTCTGTCGCTGGAAAATAATTTCGGTGATGACGGCCGCATCATCGACTTTCATTTTCGAGTTTCGAAGGGAAAGGCCACTGTAGTAAATTCTACTGCAGATTTATGTTGGAAATATCTGAATTTGTTTGTTTTAAATATAATTGAGATATAAAGTTGTAGGAAACTAATTATCTATTATTTCAAAATAAATTGAAATCTGACCCGGAATTTAATTCTAATATTTTCCATTAATTAATTGTTAAATTTTAGTGGAAAAAAAAAGTAAGTAATAAATGGATTGAAAACCTCTAATAAGTAAGAGAATTAATGCTAAGTATAAAGGAAGTTAAAAATTTAAATTATAAATAATGGTAAATATTTATTGGAAAATCAATGAATTAAAAGAATTGAGATTAAACTTGTATAAGTTCTTTTGCTTTTTCTTTAACATAAATAACTTACCAAGTATAAAAAGTTGAAATGTAAATTAAGAGTGGAATAGAATATTATGCAAGTAGAATTTTTGGAAATAATGAAGTATTCAATAAATTACTGTTATAAATAAGAATTTAATGGTATTAACTTAAGTGATGATTGGAATTTTACTAAAATTAAAGGTTGTATTATTAATAGGTGATTTTAACCTTAAGAAAGTAAAAAAAAAATGAAAATGAAATTCCTTAAGTTATAAAGTTTGATTGTAGGGTTATTAACTTAAGTACGCCTTAATTTCCCCTATTCTAATATAATGGAAAGTAGGAAAAATATAAATGACTGCAATCCATAGTTAATGAATGAGTAAAATCTTTCACTTATAGGAATGCAAGTTATAAGGTTAATAAATTAAGTGTAAGTAGAGGGTTACTGTAATTAAATATAATGGAAACGTAAACATTAAATAAAGGAATGAAATTAAGGGTAAGTTGAAAGTGAAATTTATAAAACAAATATATATTAATTAAAGGAATGGAGAAGAAACTTGTAAATTTTCACTTACATTCTTAAAACATACATAACTTACCATATAATAAAAAGTTGCTATGTTAGTAGGAAAATGTAAAGGGAAATCTTACAAGTGAAGAGTAAGGTAATAAAGGTATTCTATTAATTTGCTATTATTAATGAGAATTAATTGTATAGACTTAAGTTAAATTGGAAATTTTACTATAAGTAAAGGTAAGTAGTATAAATAGATGATAGAAACTTTAGTAAATAAATTGGAATACAAATATAATGAATTTTGTGATAAATGGAAAATGAAAATTTGTAAGAAATAAAGAAAACACTCCATAAATGAAAGAAAGAAAATCAAACCATTGAAGCATGAGATAAATGTATAATAAATAAATTTGGGTGTTGGTTTGAATTGTGTTGTTTGATTTATGTTGTTGGGTAAGAAATTTGAAGTGGTTAAATGAATAAGTATCTATCTTTGTTCCATCTAAGACTGTTGAGTAAAGGATGCACTTGATAGTTAATTTCATTTCATACAAATTTCAAGTTTGAACCCAAACAACTATTTGTTTGATGGATTAAATGGTTGCTTCGTTTGTGTATGTATGTTGTTTGTAAGGTTGATGGTTGTTGAATTGTTTGGTTGATTAATGATTGAATCCACTTGAATAGTTCACTTTGAAATAAATATTTAACCTTTTAGATTATATAAGTGAATACAGGTGATGGAAGCAACTGCTACTGCTTTTGGTTCCAAAATAATAAGCGTATATTGCCCGACAAATAGGTACGTTTTCGGATTACGTTTCGTAACGCTATTTTATATAAATTTTCCCGTGTTGGGATATAATATTTTGATAATATATGTAATATATTTGTATATTTTGATATTATATTTTCTCCAGAGTCTCTCCGTACAAAGGAGACTCTGCCAAAAATTTTCGTAAATTTTGGACTTAGAATTTTGTTGAATATTTTCCAAACTTTAATGATTTAAGTATAAAAGGTTATAATGACTATAAAACGGGCATATCTCATTTAAGGAAATTAATTTAGTAAATTATTGTTTATAAGTTAATATTTGAAATAAGATGTAATGTTTTATTCTTCCTTCTCCCTTCTTTTTCCTTTTCGGGGACGAAAAGTTTTGAGTGGGGGAGATTGTAATGACCCGTTAAATTAATAATATTAAATGAGTTAAATTAATATAATTTCTAACCTGATTTAGAAAAAAAAAGGCTTTAAGATTTATTTGAGAAAATGTAGTAATTTGTTATAGTAATTGGAATTTAATGTAACAATTTAATTTTTATGACAATAGTTTTGGATAATGTAATTGTCACACTTTGTTAAAAGTTAATGTTAAGAAACCAATAAATGTTGAATTAGTGAATATTAATAAAATATTTACTAGAATGGGATTCATTTAATATTAAAATAAATAGTAGGATTGTTTCATTTGGTGACCGTTGAATAAACCAATGCAATAAGTGTAGATAAATTTTTTTATGAATATTGTTCGATAATGAATGTACTTAAAAACGGTAATAAACTTAATATAAGAAAACAAAGGCAAATTGTGTATTAATTAATGAATTCATGAATCAGTGTATGGACTTAGTGTAACTATACGTAAATGTACGCAATAAGGTTGTGAAATACCAATGATTTGGATTTCCAATTTATATTAAACATAATGTTGGTAGAAATTGGAATTCACTGTTGTGTGAAATATATGAGAAATCAGGTCAAATGTAAATTATACCGTAGATGATATACTCTTTTAAACAGTAGGATTTTTAAATAAATAAACGTTTCACTTAGGTTTCAATTGGATAACTTATGTAGTTTAATGGAGAATCAATTGCAATTAATTGCCATAAATTAGTGATGATAGGGTAGTTTGATTTGGCCTTTAAGAAGCAAAGAAAAAGAAAGCCAAGATTTATGAATTCATTTGCAATGTGAAATGCAAATCTTGTGGATTGTTTTTTTTTTTTACAAATGGAATTAATATTTAACCATTACGTTAGTGGAGTCTGATAAGTTAAGGTAGATAATCAATGGTAATTTACCTAATTCAAAGGATATATTAATATAAATATGGGTAAAATGAGGTTAGACCAAGGATATAATATTAATTGATTTTTAAGGCTTAATTAATACGTGAAATAGACAAGATTCTACATTCAAACATTTATGCAAAGCTAAGTTGTAAATAGAAGTACCAATGTAATATAATGTAAATAGATGGGAATCAACATTTATTTATTTATTTAATGGAATTTAATTTCTATAGTATGATAATCGCAATTAAATGAAATTGAAATAGCTAATTTATACGTTAGTTGAAATTTAGCTGGAATATGAGGATTTTTAATGAAATAGTGAAATCAAATGGAAATAAGGTTTCAATTATACATTGGAATTTATATTCACCATAAAAGGTTAATTGAAAACCAAAGGAGTTAATAAAGGAATCAAGCTTTATCTATTAATTTGGATTTAAGATATGGTAAATTGGATTTATTGCAATAATTAATTCTATAAGATGAGGTTAATACTTATTCTATTTATAATTAGACCAAATTGTTGATATAGATTTTTTGAAAGCAGAATCTATAAATCAATTTGAGTATCAAATTCAATAATTGCGCTTATTGCATAAATAAAGGGAATTTAACGTTAAATATTACGTTACTGAAATTTAAAATGAACTTTAAGAATAATATTGTGAATCATGAACCAAAGTATGTGGCATCCCTATTTGGATAAAGAATGAGTATATAAAAGTTAAAATCTAATATACGGGGTTTTGAGCATTTAATTTTATAATTCTTAAATATAGGAAAGTGCAGAAATTAACACTGCAAATTGATATACTTATAATTTTAATTCACATCCAAGCTTGTTAAATCATTTGAAATTGATTAAATTATATAAGTAATAAAATTTGGACAATTTTAGAATATAATATAAAATTTGGATTTTTGTAATTTATTTTGATTTATTTAATGAATATAAAAATAGCCTTTTTTGTCACGGACTCGGATTTCGATGAAACCAGTTTCATCGGATCCGTATCGGTGAATTATTATAGGGTTTCAAGTTTCGTATCGATCGGACTTGTCGTTTGATCGTACGGGCGTGAAACGCCTTGAAATCAAATTTAATTAAAATCAATTTGAATCAATTTGGAAATTTTGTTTTCAGCATAACTTCTTCATACGATCAAATTTGGACGTGAAACTTGTTCCATCGTGTTCAGAATATTTTAAATTACCTATTTGGATATATAGATTTAATAAATTCGGTTCCGGAGGCATAACGGGCTTTTTGGGCCATAGTTTGTTCTGCACGTTCATTCTACGGTCTATCTACTCTATCTCTAACCCCTCTATATAAACCTAGCTACAAGCCCTAGCCTCCACCTAATTTCTTTTCATCTGAGCGTATACTTTCTTCAAGCTCCTCTTCTTCTTCAATGGGTGCTAACCCTAGATACAGTCAGTTCAAAAAAAAAAAAAAAAAATGTCGGATCTGCAGCAGCTTCTGGTCGCGCTTCGGGTTTTAGGGGAGAAAACCCTAGAGCAACTTCGGGTCAGGAAGAAAATGACTCGGGTCGCTCCGGGTCGTTTTGGCGAAAACTCCAAGCAAGCACCGGGGAATTGAGGCGGCGCACCGAAGTCGAACCCGAAGTCGACCCAGGACCAGAATTTTTCCATTTTTCAAATTTCCATAACTTTTGCATACGAACTCGGATTCACGCGCGGTTTGTTTTGCTGGGATCGTATGGGAATTTCTGACGTTTTGACTCTGGTTTGGATGAATTTGGAGACCGTCAAAATTTTGAGTTTAAATTGAATTTAAATTCGATTTAAATTCTAAAGGTGAGTGTTTTAACACACTCACAACTACTAGAAGCTTTTATGTTTGTTTAAATTAATTTTAGAAATGAATAGAAATTTATTTATGAGTATTGGGCATGTTTATTTTATTCATATCTGTTGAATTGTATTTATTTAATTTAACTGTTAATTTAATTAATTTATTGCGTAAAAATTTACAGTTAAAATTTATTTGTTTGTATATGAACTGCTAGTTAACAGTTATATAATTTATTACTGAATATAGACTGTAGATTAATAGCTGTTAAATTCAATTTGAATAAAATTGCCAGTATTACCTGTTATGTAGTACCAAAAAAAATATTGTTATTGATTGATATTGATTGATGATTGCGATTTGGATGATGGATGATGTTGATGAATGGATGTTTATTGTATATCATTAAATTGCAAATTATCATGCATATTTCATTTCATTAGGGATTGTGGTTTGAAATGATATACAACCGCAAAAATTTATATCTTTTAAATTGCGGATTGAAATGATAAATATCCGTATCACTTGACCATAGGATAGAAAATTATATACAGGCACCGCGGTATATATATAACTATTTAAATGTGATTTCTATGGTTTGGATGGAATACGGTTTATAATAATCTTAAATTTTATATTGTATAAATATTTTTCTTCCATATATGTATACATATGAAGTTGAAAATTTTGAAATTAAAAGGTGTATAAAAATCTTTATTTAAAATGGAAGAAAATTAAGAAAATGGAGTTTAATAATTTATATCATATGTTTAAATGTTAAGTTTGGAAATTTTAAGATATGATATTTATAATTGGATTTTTCCCAAAATAAATTGAAATGGATATTCTAGTATAATTTGAATTGGGAAAATATATATATTTTATTACTAGAAATTGAAGTCTTATTATTTATGGATTTTATATGAATATTCAAGACTAATTAATAGAACAATTGATTTGTTGAAAGAATAAAATCCAACTTTAGTTTGAAATATTGATACTCAAAATGGATATACGTATATATAAATAAATTGAAGTGGTTTTGGAACTTGAGAGAGATAATATAAATTTTGGTTTAGACTTTAATAAAGAAATGTATTTGTAAAGCCATGAGAACTATTTTCTTTACAAAGTAACATTTAAGTTAAACCATTTAATTCATATACCGTTGAATGTCCAAACCATTCAAGTTTTAGAAGTTATGGTTTTAAATTATGATTTTCAAAATACTATGCTTTGAAAATATTTGATTTTCAGACGTTATGAATTTAAAGCATTTTGATTTTGGAAAAGAATTATATTTGGGATAAGTGATAAAATATGGTTTTGGGTTTTGAAATGATATCGTATTCATGGTTATGAAATGGAATGTTTATTCTGATTTTTAAAGTATAACCTATTTTTAAATGACCGCGGTGTTATAATAACGATGGGTTGGCAAAGAGACCGGGATCGGATATGGACATACTCTCTGTCGATACCGAAAACCACTTTGACTAACCGTGTACGCGGTGGAGATTCCAGAATGAAGTAGGTGGTGGCGACGTTTCCTATAAGGTAAATACGTGGACCCGACTCCCGTGAGTTGGCATAAGGTGGCTAAAACAGGAGCGATTCTCAGGCCAATGAGGTCATTCCTCTGATCGGACCCTCCTCTTCGATATTATACTTTGACTTGGATTGATTCAGTGGCCACTTCTATATTTTGATTTTGGGGAGTTAGTCCGAGGTGGGCGGTAACTGCGGCTACGCGTTTCCACCAGCCTGGATAGCAATTGGTATATCTACCCTGGCATTGCCTAGTTGTGCCGTGTCACCTACCATACCGAGCCTTTACTACGAGTTTCTATTTGTGTCGTACCTATGGAGTATCCTCTGGTAGCTTCCTGATCAGGAGGTATTACGGTACTGTATAGACTATTGACATTATTTGTGTTAAGGGCTATATGGGTAACCCCTTAACGCTATTAAAAAGTAAGTTTACTTTACAAATAGACACTATTATAATAGCGCAATATACTACATAGTAAATAGTTTAACGGATCCTTAGGAGATGTAAATCCCGAGCATCTCTTGAGTTACTGCACTCATATTTATTTCTATTAATTTAACTCACATAAGATCTTTTAGTCTGACTCGAGTGTTTTTGTCTTTTCAAATTCGCTCGGGTCAGTCCGAGCGTTTCAGGATCGAAGACTTTAGCTTTGGAGGACGAAGACGAAGAATCCATATTATTATTATTTATAGTATGCACCACACTCTTTCTATTCCGCTGCATTGATTGTATTGGTATGTGTAACTCTGATATTTATTGTGTAAAGAATAACAAGTGTTTTGTAAACCATTTATGAACTGTATATTTATTATTATATTTTATCCTTCCGCTGTGAGATTCTATTTTGTTTTTATTTCTTCTCTGTTTTTCTTATTTACCCCATAACAATCCGCCCTTCCGTTATGTTTTGAATTGGCACGTGTGTCGGTTTAAAGTGTGCGAAAAGGCGGGATGTTACACAAACTTAGGTCGTTTGTTCTTTGAACTTGCTAACTCGTTGGAAGTTTTGAACTGTTAGGTCGTGAGAGACCTACGTGAAGACTTGCTTTGTTGAGATGCTAAGTTGACCAATCTTTGAGACGAACTATCTTTGGTTTCTCGGTCGATCGTTTGGTATCACGGCCTTGCTGAAAAGGCGGGATAACACTTGCCCCCCAAAACATGCCTTGCGGTAGGAAGGTGTGTTTTGTGATGCCACAAGCTGGATGTTCATATCCTATTGATGACATGCAAAGGAACTGACAGTTTTATATGGCCCCAAATGACGACCGTTCTGGATCGAGCTATTTGGGATGAAGCGCGGCCGTTCATGGTCAAGCGCTTAACTTCAAATGACGACCATTCGTGATCGAGTCATTTGAGGTGAAGTGCGGCCCTGCGCGATCAAGCGTCTAAATCAATGCGACGATTATTCGGGATTGGGTCATTTACAGTGGAATGTGATCATTCATGGTCAAGCGCTTTACTTCAAATGACGACCATTCGGGGTCGAGTCATTTGTGGTAAAGTGCGACCCTGCGCGATCAAAATGACAACCGTTCATGGTCAAGCGCCTTACTTCAAATGACGACCATTCAGGGTCGAGCCATTTGTGGTAAAGTGTGGCCCTGCCCGGTCAAGTGGCGGATCTCAAGTGATGACCGTTCGCGGTTAAGCACCTTACTTCAAATGACGACCATTCGGGGACGAGCCATTTGTGGTAAAGTGCGGCCGTCCACGTCAAGTGGCGGAGCTTAAATGACGACTGTTTGCGATCAAGTCGTTTGAGCTGAAGTGCGGCCGCTCGCGGTCAAGCGCTTAACTTCAAATGACGATCGTTCGGGATCAAATCATTCGAGGTGAAGTGCGGCCGTCCGCGGTCAAGCGCTTAAATCCATGAGTTTTTTGCCGTACGAGGCGAGTTTTTGACTGTCCGAAGTTGGGTGTCGTTAGAGGCGAGTTTGTGACTGTTCGAAATCAGATGCTTGTTCGTAGGGCTTTATCATTGCCTGTTCGTAGGGTTAATCATTTCAAGATCACCAAAATCAAATATTCAATTGAAAAGTTTTCAAGTAGAAATGTCTGAAAAAGTCAAATCCCAACATCAGAAGCAAATCATGAAAGCAAAGTGGAGTTAAATCCAAATATCAGAAGCAAAACATGAAAGCAATGTAGGGTCAAACTCAAACACCAGAGGCAAATCATGAAAGCAATGTAATCAGTCATCTGATGTAAAATGCGAAAGTAAAGTAGTCAATCATTAGAAGTAAAACCCAAAATCAAAGAATTGACGTCCGAGTCCAAACATCTACATCGATATGATTTACAGTTGTATCAGAGCATGCCTGGTGATCGTTCGCGGTCCCATACATGTATGAACAACTTAATTGTGTCGATGCAGAGGTTTCCACTCATTCGCATAACCTCAATCATTCGATAACAGGCCGACGCTTCGATCCCGAGCCATCTCTAGTTGGTGCAGGTGGTGGTAGTTCTTGTTCCACCGTTGTAGTCTTCTTTTTCACATATTGTGAGAGCAAACCATCCCGGACGTGTCCCTCAATTTCATCTTTCAAGTGTCTGCAGTCATTTGTGCTATAACCATTTAACTCATGGAACAAACAGTACTTGTCAGACCTTTTCTCGTTGTTAGTTGGATCTCTCCTTATTGGCTTTCGATAAGGAAGCTGTCCTTTGGTCCCTTGGTAAATCCGCTCTAGAGTCTAATTTAACTCCGTATATGAGGTGAATCTTGATCCCCTTTGTTGTCGTGCTGATTTATCTTTGTTATCCTCAGCCTTTCGTTTACTTTTGCTGTCTTCTGCACCTTTCTCAGGAGGATTCACACTTTTGACCACAAAAACATCGATTCCTTCTCCTTCTTCTCTTTCAGCCTTTGCATCTTCCAATCGTAAGAATCCTTCGGCCTCATGCTAAATCCATAGGAGGATCTTTGGTCATTGAATTTTTGAACTCTGTGCCGTCAGCTATGCCTGACACGGCTGCCATTAGAACCATGGATGGATCTGGTCGATCCACTGATGCCGTAGTTGCGTTGAATCGCATTTAAAAGCTTCTCAAAGATTCTCCAGTTCTTTGCTTTAGTGCTGTCAAACTCATAACATTCTTGGGCCCCAAGATGTGGACCCCGAATTGCCTCATAAACCTTTCAATCAAATCATTCCACGCCCTGATCGATTCATTCTCAAGTTGTCTGAACCATAATGCCACAATATGTGTCAAGTACAATGGAAAGCACCGATCCATAACTTCCTCTGATGCCCCCAACACTTCCATATGCCTCATATATTTTGTCAGACGGACTGTAGGGTCTGTCCTTCCATTATACATATCCAGTGATGGTAGCTTAAAGTCTGGTGGGTTCTTAGCTCGCTTGATTGTTGTGGTAAAATGATTCCTATTCACATCCTCCAAGTCCTTGTTTACCAAACCACCTCTCATAGCCTTTTTGATCATTTCCACTAATCTGTTGTTGTCTTCAAGCGATAGTCCTCGTCCATTGCCTTCGTCTTGCCCCCCGAGTTCACGAGGGGATGGTGGAATCTCTTCTTCTGGTTGGGCTTCCGTCCCTCTTTGATTTTGTGCTCCAAGTTGTCCAATTTGATGAAACAAATTCTAAATCAACTCCTCTTGCCTTTTCATCATTGCCTCCATCTCGTCTCTTATAACAAAGGCTGAAGTTTGGTTTGCTCTCGAAGAAGCCGCTTGACTTCCTTCGTGCTGACTATTCTCTGGTCTCTGTAATCTACTCGATCACCTTACCATAATTCTTTGGATTTCTCGGATCCAACTCTTGATTGTTAGAATTCCTGAGTTCAATTCTCAGTGAAAGCACCGAAATGTTAACGTTGAAAATGTACGCTAACACCCGGTGTACGTTGTGATGAAGTGTAGGCACCACCCGTTTGCACAAGAACTAAAAATAAACAGTAAATTGCAGAAAAATAAAAGAGACAGCAACTTTTATAGTGGTTCGGCTTAGGAACAAGCCTACATCCACTTTACATCCTCCATTATGTTCCTCGAGCACACTTTTACAAGATTACAACACTTCTCCCACACAATTTCTCGATTACAACACTTTTACAACTCAACTTCACGATTACAACATAATCAAAGCAAGAATTTAAAACTTTGAGGATGAATTGCTCTTCGGATTCATGTTGAATGAATTGGATCTACCCATCAAGAATCTTCCATGTTTTGAATGTTGGAGGAGGAGTCAAGAAAATAGCAGATTATCGGCCTTTTTTAATCTGGAAAAATCCCCTCTTATGTTGGAGTAGGTGGAGTATTTATAAGGAGAAATTGGGTTTAGGTTTGCCGGGGCGACCTAAGGCTTAGGTCAAAGGTCGTTAACGACCTAATGAGTGGTGGCACAGGGGTTGGCGACCTAAGAAGCGGCAGGAGGTGAAGTAGCGACCTAGGGAGCTAAGGTTTAGGGATTTACGACCAAAGGGGTGAAGGCACAGAAAGTGACTAGGTCGTGGGCGACCTATGGGTTAAGGAGAGGAAGTAGTGATTGATGGTGTTACGGTGTAGAAAGTGGTTTGGTCGTTAGCGACTTAGGGGAGTGGAGAGTGGTCAGGTTAGGTTGGGAGCGACCGAACTTTGGTGAGGCAAATGGTTAGGTCGCGAGCGACCTAACTTTAATGAGGCAAGTGGTTAGGTCGCGAGCGACCTAACTTTGATGAGGCAAATCATTAGGTCGGTACAAACTTAGGTCGTTTGTTCTTTGAACTTGCTAACTCATTGGAAGTTTTGAACTGTTAGGTCGTGAGCGGCCTATGCGAAGACTTGCTTTGTTGAGATGCTGGGTTGACCAATTTTTGAGATGAACTATTTTTGGTTTCTCGGTTGATCTTTTGGTATCACGGCCTTGCTGAAAAGGCGGGATAACAAAAGCGTTTTAAAACATAAAAACTGGTTGAGAAAACTAGAGAATTTAGCTAAGTGTTTAACATTGCTTATTGGTTAGATACTGGATCCAAACCCATTATCTCATTTCTGAAATTAGCTTTGCTCATTCTTTCTATCCTCCTCATTCTCCTCTTCTAACCTAGAAAGCTCTTAAAACCTAAATAATGGTTTCTTCCCTAAATCCAAGACCAAAGCTCCTTAGTTTACTTGCTAAATCTACTAGTTTGCTGCCAATAAATCCTAAGGTGAGTGATAAACTCACAATTTCTAGCTGAAGCAAAGCTTCAAAAATCGAAATTTGACCTTTTGTAATCATTTTTGTTGTTGTTAGTTTTCTTTTTTCGAATCTAGTTTGGGTTGCTCTTTGCATGTTTATATCTTTTGATTCCGGCAACGAAATGCTGCCAGATTTCTTGCATTTGGTAGTTTGCATGTTGATCTTTTTTGCTGCAAAATTTTATTAGAAAATATTGTCATTTGAGTGCTCAAAACTTTGCTGTAAAATCAACTTAAGCACATATTTTTGCCTGTAGTTGTTTTCTGAGTTGCTGCAAACATGGCCTTAGTCCATGTTTGAGACAGCATAACTCATTTATTTATTACTGGAATCCAATGATTCTTTTTTATTATTTGAAATATGAAGTTTTCTATTATATGCATACAAAATTTCAATTCTATCCAAGGTAATTTAGTCCTCTGTTTCATGCCTGGAAGTTGAACCCAAGATGGTTTCGGGCATGTACATATGGTTTTTGAACTGTTGCAAACATAGTGTGAGTCCATGTTTGAGACAACATAACCCATTCGTTTCAAATCGTATTTGAGTGATTCTTTTTGCATATTTAAGTAGGATTGCTGAATTACATTCCTACAGAGTTTCACTACAATCTGGATTCGTTTGCTATTTCGAAGCTGCTGCCGAGCTTGAACCCGCAGCCTGTTGGAATTCAGCGATTTAATCTTGTTTTAGTCCAAATTTGAAACGATGTGGATTCTTCGTTTCAAATCGGTTTTGGGTGATTATTTTTGTAGATTAAAGTAGGGATTCCTACAAAAAAAATTGACAATATGTGTTCGTTTGCTATTTCGAAACTGCGGTTGAACTTGAACCCACAGCCTGCTGGAATTCAGCGATTTAACATTGTTTTGGTCCAACTTTGAAACGATGCAGATTCTTCGTTTCAAATCCAATTTGAATGATTCTTTTCGCAGATTGAATTAGGAATGTTGAAATAAATTCTTGCAAAATTTCAAGTCATTTTGACACTGGTAACTTGTTCAAACCTGCTGTCGGATGTTGAGTCACATCTTGTTTTAAACGGATAATACTTAGTGTAATTTCCGTTATTTCGATGTTTTCTTGATATTTCTTTCTGGATTTCATACACAGGTATTATAATTTGTTTTAAAAATGTTTTTCAAATAAATGGGCTTTTGAAATTATTATTACATATTATTTTTAGTATAAAATTATATACTCTATAATAAGAAAATTTCAAAGGTAATTTCTAAAGCGATTTCGAAGAGTCATAAAACTCGTTTTCTTCAACTTAATTTCTATATAAAACACACAATTTTGCTCTTCGAGTGAAGAGGTAGGAGAATTAAATGATTGGATAAAACGCGTGCTATGAACACTTGCGTTTATCTTTTCAGTTAATTCCTAATTTATTCGTTTGATCGTTTTGACCTATGGGTCTAGTTTACCGATGATATGTGGTGAACCTTTTACTGCTTTGAGTGTGAAATTTACTAACGGTTAGTAAACCGTTTGGTGTGAATGGGTGGTATGAGGCGCACGTTAACACTTTTTGGGTTCCTTTCCGAGAGTTTGTGAAACATATTGCCAGTTAGTGGTGTCCAATACTGGGCCTCCGGACCTTCGCCGCTACGGTTTGTTGCCTTTGTGTTTGTGCCTTCGGGTTTATTGCCTTCGAGTTTGTGCCATTGGGTTTATTGCCTTCGGGTTTATTGCCCGATAGTATCGCTTTTGGAGTTGGTCCTTCGTCACCGCTTGAGAGATACTTGGGTTTGTCACCTGCGGGCTTGTGAATCCTTGTTTATACAGTACTGAGCACGTGCATCTTTTGTTTCATTGATATTTATATTTCCCTAGAGTATCGCCTTTCAGAGTCGGTTCTTTGAACCACTTGATACATAACGATTACCTTGTGGAAACTTGTGATGTCTCCATTGGCATTTATCTTTGCCCTTTTGGCTTGATTTGGGATATTTATATCTTTTGTATATTTTGAGTTGCCGACGATACGAGGCATGCTACATTTTTGCGATTCATGAGATTTTTCATCTCTTTTGTGTTTTATGCTTATTGAAGCAATAGTGTTCTATCACCTAGTGTGACCATATATGCCATACATGATGCATATCCTTAATATGTCCATGGTTAGCTTTCTTATTGTTTCTTCTTGTTTAAGAAGAACATCACTATGCTCTTATGCTCTGTTATTCTGCTACCACCTTTTACTGTTTTTTTAGCTAGATTGACCTGTGTATTTTATACGTGGGTCAGACCGAGGTATTTCAGGTTAGGTACATTTGGACTTAGAATATTCTGCTTCTGCATGGACTATTCTGCTAGCTCTTTTTGTTATAGCTTTTTGTGTAGTCTTTTTTGTTGGCACTTTGATGTATATTCTTTTGACCTATGTTTGGGTTATGGTCGTCATACCACATAGATGTATTATTTTGGATTGTATCGGTGATTGTAGTTGTACTTATGCGTATGTATGCATTTCTGCTGCTCTGTGGTGATTATCTACATTTGAGTTGTTATGTTTTGTTTTCTGATAGATCCGTTAGCCATTATAGCTTTGTAATAAATATTTATTGGATATGTCGATCTACTTGAGAAGGAAAAAAATTAGATAGCACTTACTGACGTGTTCAGTAGATAGTTAAGACAAGGCTATAGTGGTTGTTTCTATTCAGCTCTATTCTCCGCATTAGCAGACGGTATTACCTCCTATACTCTTTGTTAATATGGGTTTCAGAGTGGTGCGTCACATGTTTACTTCCAAAAAACCGTATCAACGTTTTATTCTAACCTTTTTTAATTTCATTTGGCTACTTAATAGCATAAATAAGAACAACTGAAATAAATATCCCATAACAATAAAATAAAGCATAGATCGTTAACTTATTTACCGATTAACAACTCATATTAAATAATTCAAAATCAGAATTTAATCAGCTTAAATTAAACTGAATCCACTTATTATTAATCCAAATTACTTATGAATTTAGAAATTACCAAAATAATTTATTATTTCTTAATCAGGATCAAACAACCAAATTAACATATAATTTTATTAATTAACATAAGATTTAACTAATTAAGAATTTAATTAACTGATTTACTTTAATTATTTTAAAATTATTAAACTTTATGTTACAGAAAATGAACAACATTAATTTAGACTAAAATATTGGTACGAAAGGGAGATTAATGAATATAGAAACTTTATAAGTATTATTTTGAGATAATTATTAAATAAAGATTTCGGGAAGTAATGGCATATTTTCATGGCGTAATATGAAGGTACAGATTGTCTACCATTAAATTTGGATTTCTCTGGAAGAGAAATGTAATCTTTGAGCTACGAATCCAAGGTTGATGCCGCAGAGTACTTTCCATTTTCATTTTAAAAAAGGTTTTCAAATATTATTAAAGAAAAAGTTTTGTAACTATTCTTATTTTGGTGAAGTAAGTATATACCTTTTGATAAAGAGACTTAATTTAATAAAATTTTAAATAAAATAAGGCTTAGTCTATTCAGTGGGAAATGAAATCTTTGATTGAAAGATTATTTATTTGATAGTTAAATAACCAACCACAAAATCTGGACTGAAAATGTAGCTTTGGAAATATCTAGTGGAAACACGAGAATTATAGGGTACAGTTACCGTTCGAGGTGCTATACTATTGTACAAACTCGATTCGTTCTTCCAGGACGATTATAAGGAAATCTGTCCACTAACGATTAGAAGATGATCTCCAATCTTATTTTCTTCTTTTTATTTCCTGAAGAATCGAGAATGAGTTTACCGGAAAAATCGGATAGTGTTTCGAAGAGATCGGGATCAGATAAGTTATCTGAAACCACTTCGATCTAATGAATACATTTTCGAAGTGTAAAAGCATGGAATCAAAGACCGATCACTAAGGTGTAAGGGCTAGTCGCTACTAACTCTGAGAATGATTCCAAAATAGATGTAGTAGGAATAATGACTTCGGTTTCGTTCAGACCAAACTGTAACGAATCGTAGGCTTTTCGACCTTTGAAAATCAACATCAATATGTTCACTATATAACATGACGAATATTCAAATGTCGGAAATACCGATCCATAGGGGTGAAGAAGAAAGAGGTAGAAGAAAATAGAACAACAATACAGAATCTCACAAACGCAGCGGAACAAAATATAATATACAATAATATATTTTTATACAAAAATGTCATGGTCCGAATTTCAGCGTTCGAAAATCAACATCCGTACTCCACTTGTACTCGAACGCCGCAGGTTCAATCATTGAAATTCGAATCATGCCGGAGCTTATAACACATTAAGTATAACGACACAACAGAAGAAAAGAAATGAATATCATTGATATACAACATTCGATACAACAATGATACAATATGAATCAATATCAGAGATACAAGATAACAATGCTACAGCGGAATAACAATATGAAATAGCATCGGAAAACAGATAGACAAGAGATAACTCCAATATCAAACTGCAACTCAAATCCAATGCTCCAAAGCCAAACTCTAAACCACAAGCTCGGACCACCATCTCGTTTCACCTCAGATAAAAAAGTCTGGTCCATGAATCCAAAGACTCCAATATCCCAGATTCTCCAAAGAATTCCAAAGGGAAAGCTGAAGGGTATCAAATCGATATCTACTATCTACTATCTGAAAAATCCAACTCTAGACTGCCCGTGTGGAAAATTTTAGGCAACCAGAGTTTAGAAAGGGAACAATAAACTCCGGGTCAGTCATGGGACTGGTGTGAGCAAACGAAAACATTTTATCTTTGAAAATAATCAAAAGATTTAAAATTTGAAAACTCGCAATGCTTTTTGGAAAATGAAACTACCATAAGGCCTCCCGCCACACACACAATGCAAGTGCATACTCGGAGGAGATTTCTCCTTATGATAACTAAAAATGCTTGATACGCGAAAACATTTGATATTATTATTATAAGTGCACAGTGAAAAGCATTTCGAAAGTATAATATAAATCTTAGCCAGCATACGTACCATTATAGTATGCCTACTATAGCTACCATATTAAATGAAAGGTTCTACAACTAATACCATACAAGGCTCATATTTTGATGATTGATTTTCCAACAAATAGTCGGGCAAAGGAACTTCCCAAATAAAATGGAACGCCTCTGGAGGGACGCCCCCGAGAACCTAACTGGATCCCTGCTACACAAGGCTGGGTTACCTCTGTAACTAGGTAACTACTGACACGAGCATGTCATCCCTAAGTCGTTTGCGACCTTTATCCGAGGATCCTCTCAACCAACAACCACAAAGCAATAAGTTTGCAACAACCATGAAGTAAGTATCTAGGCTTCATACCATGATACCAATCATAATCCAGAAGGAAATGGACATACCCTTACGGGGCGCTACCCCCAAATAACCTTGCTGCCACGATTCCTGTTTCAACCATAACCGGGTTGTGAGGTTCGACGAAGTCTCGTCCACAAAGCTACGCTTTTTCACAAAAGCCATGCTTCGATCAACAAATGATCAGCAGCACTTCGTATGCCACATTATCAAATTGGGAATGTATCACTGGTAACCATCAATTACATAACCTCTGAGCTCGTACGTCTCAGAGAAGGGTGTTAAGCTAAGAGAATAAATCTCCGCCACCAAATAGAAATGTATTTGATAGAAACCGGTTTACATCTCAAAGTTTAATGTTAGACACACATCCATACAAGTCTGTTCCGGGTTCGAACAGAACCGAAGGCACTTCCAAAAAAGCCCTTGCAGATCCGGGTATTCACAATCTCGATCGGACTACCCATCACTTGGGGAATCTCTATATCGGCGCGACTCAGTGAGGAGACAATCGATAGGTCAACCTATCACTCTCGCAAATACCTAGTCTTGACCACCGGTCTTCAAATGCCATCCACATACGTCGTATCACTATTCAGAATAGGTTATATGACACAAGGTCCTCTCCCAGCTAAACCGAATAGTGAGCATAATATTTAAAAACATATGGATATGGGATCTCAGTTAAGTCACAATTCATTACCCAAAACTTTTCATTCAAATGGTTAAAACAAATTACCATTCCCAATCTTTTAAACAAAAAGATTCCTTTCAATGGTTTAAACAATTTCCACACTTAAATCCTTTACACAAAAGATTCACCTTTAAGACCCCTTCCAATTTAAAACAAGGCTCATCAATCTTTCACAAAGATTCATTCATAGCCTTTCGAAACAACTCCATTTCAAATTGGATTAACTCATTCGGTCTTTAAATCAAAGACTCATTCCATAGCTTTCAAAACAATTTCTGGAGATTCATTCATAACTTTCAAAACGATTCCCATTTCAATATTTTATATTTAAAAGATACACCATTTCAAAAAAAATTCAATTTCAAAATAGGGTTCAACTATCTTTCACAAAGATTCAATTATAGGTTTCAAAACCATTCAATTTCAATTTTGAAATCTTTTCATCATAATTTGTAAAATTCCTTCCTTATATAAAAGCTATTATTATTTGAAATCATTGTTTCCATTTCGGAAAACCCATTTATAATTGCACGAGTTAAGGCCTTTCAATTATAAACTTGAGTTAAATTCAAATTCTCAAAATCATACTTTTAAAATGGTTTAAAAACCCATAAAAACACATTTATAACTTGTATAACCTTTTAAAGCCAAAATTTCCAAATTATTGAATTCAGTTTCAAATATTGAATTCAAACTCAAATCAAAATATTTCAGATTTCAACTAAGTCAAGTTAATTTAAAATAACTTTTGTCTTCAAAACTCCTTTCCAATTATTTTTCAAATTCAACCCAACTTCATTTCCCAAAACCATTTGGATTCAAGATTCAAACTTTAAAACACATTTCAAAATATTAAATTCAAATATCTATGAATTAGCTGATTTCCCCGTGAAATCCATATTTGTGTGTGTATAGTGTGGTCTAGGGGTTTTACACAATAGTGCAGCAACAATCACCGCATCACAGATTCAAACACAGAAATATCGATAAGCGGTATAATTTATAATGCTTATCTTTATTTATAGATCGTGGGTGAATAATATAAGTTCATCGTAGATAATAATTTACATCACCGATAAATAAATTACATCACAGATCACAGCACAAATCAGGATAATTCATAACACAAAGCATCTTATATCAGGGATATCAAAAAATTAAATCATCCCATACAAACATCCAGAGGTAATATCAATCAATTATCTGATTTATTTAAATCAGATTAGTCATTAACCTTGGTTAATTAATGTTAATTAATTACAAACCATTTAATTAATTATTCTTGATTAATTACAAAATTTAATTAAGCCATAATTAATAATTATCCCTTAATTGTCTTCATTAATCAATTAACCTTTAATTAATTTATCACATTAATTAATTAATCCTAATTAATTTAAAAATAAGTAATTATCCCTAATTACATAATTAACTCTTACCATTAATGGATTAATTTTATTAATTAACTAACCTTTAATTAATTAATTAATTACCTTAATTACAATTAATTAATTACCCCTAATTAATTAACCTTTAAACACTTGATTGAATTAATCTTTAATCATCAATTATCAGATCTTAATTACTTTCATTAAGTAATTATTATATTATTATTTTTATTTATTTAATTATTCATTAATTACTTGATATCAATTAATTAAGCTCTAATTAATAATCCTTGATTACAAATTAATTATCCTTAATTAATTAATCATAAACCTTAATTAATTAATTTAAACCTTTAATTACTTATTTAATTAATCCAAATCATAATAAATTAAGTAAATTAATTCTCCATTTTAATTAACTTTATAATTCAAATCATTTTATCTTCATTTACTTAAAGATAAAAACATTACTTATTAATGATCAAATTATCATTATCAAAAGTATTTAAAAACAATTTATTTTAAACTTTTCTTTTAAATTTCATTTTAAATTTTAAGGTTTAAAAATGAGTACAAATTGACTTTAAACAAAGTTTAAAGACAATTCAAAAATCTTTAATTCACATGTTAAAGAAATATTCACTTCATAAAGAAGTTTAAAAGAAATTTAAAACCCAATTTATGTTTAAATTCAAACCATAGTTAAAAATACTCTTTATTATTCAAATTGTTTAAAACATTTTAAATTCAAAAACTTCTTTTTTCATTTCAAAATTGGAATGCATATTAAACTTTGATTCCAAATAAATATTTAGATTTAAAAACCTATTTACAACTTAAAACTTCATTTTTAAAATTCAAACTACATAACCCTTTTTAAAGTAGTTTAATAAGTTCGAGTATAAAACTTTATTATTTTTTATTTTTTATTTAATACTGAGTTTTAAAACTAAACTTAAATTCTAGAATTTCAAACTTCGATTCAAAACTTAGTTTTAAACACTAGCTTTCATTTTAAAAAAAACTGTAGTTTTAAAAATTTAAACAAACATTACAGGTTTTGTTAAAACCAGTACTTCTGTTAAACCCGAAATACCACCTTTTTTACTTCGAGTTCCCCGAGCCAACTATCCAGCATCTTCGAGTTCAAACTTGAGCATCCTTCTTCTCATTTTATTAAACTTAGATAAAAAAATTTAAGGTTAAAACTAACGGGTAAAACACCATCAACTACATCGGGTTATACTCGAGCTTCCTATCCAAATTCCTCAAATCAGCTTTCGAGAAAACTCACAACCCCAATCACTAACACGACCTTCCTCCCTGTGCACATGCACCACTGCTGGAACCACTTCCGACCCACGATTTACCCTCCGTCACACCCCTCTACGATACTACAACCCATAACGATCATCCAAACAAACTCACAATCTCTCGAACAAATTCGAGCTTCCCAGATTGACTGGAACCCACAAACACCTCCAGCAAACTTCTTCGTTCTCAATGCTTCGACCACCGTGTCGACTGCAACTTCGGCCACAACTACGTTAATGCTCCAGCTACTATCTCCTTAAATCCTAGAGCACTCGATCACTCAAGGAGAACGTGACGATCAAAATTTTAAGAGCACCCCAAACTAGGTTTAGAAATTTAAAACAATCGCCGTTGTCTCCACGACCATCAGAAACCTTCCCTGACATTTTTGCCAAGCACCCTGATCGTCAACCTAGCTCCAACAGATACCATGAACTTTCCAGTCACATAGATCATCAGATATCACCCAAAAACCCATTTCTAGATAAATATGAACTATTCCCAAAATCCCAACTAAGAATGATGATTTCTGTTTTAAAAATCATGTTTTCATATAGGTTTTCAAATCACAAACTTAATTTAATGATTTAAAGAATTTAAATTTTAAACAAAACTCATGTTTCCAGACCAATTTGGTTTCAAGAGCAAGTTTGAATTTATTTAACTTAATTTTTAATTTTAGATTTATGATCAAACAAACAATTTTTGATTGTAACTCAGTTCATAATAATGATTTGATTAAGAGACTATAAAAATTTGAATTTTTCTTCTATTCCTATTCTCTGTTGTTTAAAACAGAGAAGAACCATCCAAACATACATTCACAGTTCATTCACATCCATATACACAGATTATATATTTATATACACACATGCAAGCATTGATCATTTCAGAAATTTGTCAAGCAAAAGATAATGAACCACTTAAGTTTTTAGTTAAAATGTTTACTCACCTGTGTATGCACAGAACAAAGACAGTGAATAACTTTGTTTATGTTGCCTGAACTTGAATTTGCTTTCTTTTTTATCTAAGTTTGTTTCGGAAGTTTGAACTGAACTTGGTTCTTGCCTTTTAATCTTTGCATTGAATTTCTGAATCCACTTGTTTGAACCATCCTACTGATTCAAACTTCAAGCTTGATTTCCAAGTCGAACTTGATTTATTTCAAATCTGAAGTGCTCTAGATTTTAATTTGATTTTCTTCTTTGATTAGGTTTGTGTACAGGTGGAATTTGCATTTTGATTTCATTCCTTTGAGTTGCCTGAACTGTGCATGTTTTCCAGGCTTGTACTGATTTGATTTTCTGAGATGATTCTTGTTTTGATTCTCTTTTGTATACAGGTTTCTTTGTTTTGAATTATGTTTTGGTTTCTCCAATTTATTTTGCAGTTTTTTTTGAAAAACTTAAGAAATCTGATTTTAACTTTTTCTTATGCATGTTTTATAAATTTAAGTTAAAAGAAAATTTATTTTATGCCACTTGTTAGTACAAGTGATCTCAAGCTTAAAATTGTTAGTTTATGTAGTTACTTTGGTTACAAATGTCATATGTGATGAAAATTTTGTTTAAATCCCTTTATTGTATTTTAATTATAAATTTCGTTTTAAACCTTCTTGTTAATAAATTTATACTTGTTATTTTCAAACAAAATGATGTAAAGACCTCACCTTTAATTTATTTACACATTATGTTTTATATCCTTATGTTAAAATAATTTATGTAATATTTTTTTTTAAACTTAAGATATTAAACTTATTTCAAATATAAATTTCTTTAAGTCTGATTAAATTTCAAGTGATTAAAATATTGAAGTGATTTCCAATTTTTATTGAAGTGATTAGAATATACATTACTAAGGAACAAATTTCTCAAGTAAATACAATTTTTATTGAATTCAAATTCAAATCTCAAATTAAAATATATTTATAAATTATTCACTTTTGAATTCCAAATCCCAAATTCAATTTTAGAAAATACTTATTTTAAACTTCAAATCGAAATTCTATTAATAATCTAAAATCTTTTATTCATTCTGGGAATTTTCGTATTTATTCACAATTAAATTCACAATTAAATTTCAAAATTAAATTAATTGCCAAATTAAGCTCGACTAAAATTTAGGAATGTTACAAAAAGAATCTTCAAATGTTAGTATACATAAAATTATCAAAGTACAACAATCAATACATCAATATGAACAGTATCTACAACTTGTCCTCACTGGTGTTGACTATATAGTCTACACACATACAATGGAATATAACCAAGTACGGAGATACGTCTCTATCATCTAGCTCATCTCCTGAGCTCCATAGCATTTTAACATGAATCTGTAATACTTGGTCTGACCCGAGCATTATAATAAAATAACACCAGAGTCTGTCTGGAAAACCAGCGTGAGAAAACACACTTAATTTGAGTTATTAAAGTTATCAAAATCCTTTGAAAAACAAAGGCATCTTGTAAGACCGCGTCACGCATGAACACGACGGGTTTTCCACTTACGATAACCAAAACATTTTATAGAAAATCTAGTGATATTATAATAGTGTCTAAATACAAATACTTATTCAAATAGCTGAAATTGTTACATTAATTAAATTCCAGCATACTAGGCTTTACAAACAAAACCGTAAAGGCTCGTATTGGAGAATCTATCCCATACAATGACCGGGCTACTGGGATATCGCCCATCATAGTACACCTCTAGAAAATTGTATCGAGGACCTCGTCGGGATCCCCTGCTACACAAGACTGGACCAGCTGTAACCAAGATAGTACCAAATATGTTGTCACCCTGGATGTTCTCACCCATAAAAAAAATCGAGCGCTCCCTTTTTCATGCACAACTATATCCCTAATTTATATATATTTCCAGAGTATCTAGAAAAGTGATAACGTACCCTAATTGGGTGTGACCCACTTAGCCTTGCTGCATCTCCCCTGTTTAAGTCATTCTCAATTGATGAGGCTAGAGGCTAACGATTAACTTTCAAGAATAATTCTACCGAGAATGCTCATCGCCCTCTAATAATGGTGTTCTAATAGCCTTCGTCCAGACATGTTGTCCTGGGTCTGGACAAACCAGATCACTGTCTTCACTATCTTTACGGTATCCATTCGTAACATTCAAACCGGATCAAAGTGGTTTTCAGATAATTAAATCTGTTCCCAATCTCTTCGAAATGATTAACAAAATTGGTCAATATTGATAATCGGTTATTTATCTATCAAATAACATCCATAAGCAGTCACTAGGTCTATATTTATAATTCTTTCAAAAAAATATTCACTACCAAATATCATTTACAAAGATATATATCCAAATCTTTCCAGTATTTCAAATTTCCAATTTTTAAATCCATCACTTAGGAAAAATATTTCTATAGGATCATTCCACAATTTTATGCTTCCTACCCTTCATTTTGGCACTTGGGAAATATTATAAGTATTTTTCCCCAAATCATTTTATTTCCAATACTTAGGAAAAATCCATTTATTTTCGATTCTCAAAATCATTTACAAATTCTTTATAAATTCCTTAACTCATTTAAAACGAATTCTAAACCTTACAGAACTCCCTAATTTATTTCCTTTGATTTTTTTTATAAAATCAATTACACTTATCTATGATTCCAATTCCTCTTTTCAAACCTCTTTTGAATTTTAATTCATTTCGAAGCGCCTTTTCTTAAACGCATCGGAATGTCCCTTAGGTTCCTAAAATTTCACCATAAGATTTCTTTTACAAAATCATATTCGTTCGAAAACTCCATTTACCATTTTCAAGAGAACTTGTAATAAATTACAATTATTTCAAATATATATAAATAATAAGTACTTTTAAAGAATAATAAATTATTTTTAAAACATGTTTAAATAATTATTTAAAAATATTAAAACACTTTAAATAAAACATTACTAACACATTTCCAACTCATTTTAAAACAAAACTAATCAATTTACAAAGCTAATTATAAAAATTAGAATTTATTTCAATTAATATTAAATATTTGGATAATCCATTTTTTTAAAATTATTTCAAAACAACTAGTTTAAAATCACCTAGTTTAATAAATGAGAATTCCCTTTTAATAAAACACAAACTTAACTTCTTAAATAAAGATGTATTTAAAAAAAAATCAATAACCAATTAATTTTATAAATTCCTCTCGATTCACAACCCATCGATTTTATTCTGATTCTCCTAACCATCTCCACTTTTGAAAAATAGTATCCATTATTTTCCTCAACCCTATTTCTATATTCTAATATAAATTCACCCTTCAAATTCATATCCCCAATATATCAACTGATATCGCTTACCTTATTTATAAACATCGTTAATAAATATTTATACTCCTTTGAGTTTTACTTATTTATAAAAAAAAATCTTATTTATAAAATTCCATTTTGTAAATTCATTTCATTATAAATCACATTTATAACTTCCAATCTATTTTTAGTATCGATTTCGACTCCTTTTTAATTTTTTCCAGAATATCATTTATAAATTCTTTTATATAATTCTTTTTCAAAATCTCCATTTAAATAATTCATGAATAATCAAGTATAACCAAAATCAAATATATTTTTCGAACTCAATTTCTTTCAAATACTCCTAATTACAATATAAATGTTTTTATATCAAAATTACCTCTTATTCCTTCAATTTTAAAATCATATTTAAGGTATCTAAAATACCAAAAGCCAAGCCACTCCTATAATAGAAACCAATAATTACAATCACTACAATAATCTATAATAGATTATTCTACACAAACCATGTATCACAATATATGAAATTAAATTCAACATTTTGAGGAGTCCAGTTGGATCCCTCCAACCTGTTTTCCTACATCCATAGACGTTAATACAACATAAAAATACCAATCTCACTTCGAGGGGGATATCGGGGTATATAGGGTCATTTGCTATTATGCAGGGCACATCAGGTCTTATCCGCTAAAATGTGCAGGAATATCACTCCAACTACTAATATATACTCTACTATATGTATACAATATAACATTCAATAGATAATAATTAGTAACTTTAACCAAGCATCCAATACTTAATTTTAACTAATTAAAATTAAATTAGGCGATCCAAATGAGTGAGATTTACTCATCTTGATTTTTATTTGTAGTTCCAATTAAATCTATAAATTTGAATATATATATATATGTATATATATCTTGTAAATATATTTTGAAATTGATGTTTTAAAGAATTTTAAATAATGGCCCGGTGATGATTTATGGATGTTATTTGATAGTCAAATAATCGACTATCGATATTGACAAATTTTGTTAATTGTTTCGAAGAGACCGAGATCGGATTTAATTATCTGAAAACCACTTCGATCTGGTTTGAACGTTACGAATGGAAATCGTAAAGATAGTAAGGACGGTGATTCGGTTTGTCCAAACCCAGGACAACTTGTATGGACGATTGCATTCAGAACATCGTCATTGGAGGACAATGAGCATTCTAGGTGGAATTGTTTCTTGAAAGGTAACGTTTAGCCTCAAGCCTCATCAACCGAGAACGACTAAAATAGGAGAGATGCGGAAAAGCTAAGTGGGTCACACCCAATTAGGATATGTAATCACCTTTCTAGATACCCTCGGATATATTAATAATACAGTGCATGGAAAGGAGCTCGGTGAGGGTGGGAACACCCAGGGTGATAGCATATTTGGTTGTATCTGGGTTAGCGGAAAAATCGGTCTTGTGTTGTAAGGGATTTTGGTGAGGTCCTCGGTACATTTTTCTAGATGTGTACTATGATAAGTGGTATCGGAGGGATGCCTAGTCATTGTATGGAAACCCATTCTCCAATACGAGCCTTTACGGTTTTGGTTGTAGAGCCTGGTATGCTAGAATTTAATGAATGTAACTATTTCGGCTATTCGAACAAGTATTTGTACTTAGACACTACTATAATATCACAGGATTTTCTATAAAGTGTTTTGGTTATCATAAGGTAAAAACCCGTCATGTTTAGTTCGACATGGTCTTACGAGATACCTTTGTTTTTCAAAGGATTTTGAAAACTTTATTCAAATTGAGTGTGTTTTCTCACATTGGTCTTCCAGACTGACTTGGGTGTTATTTTATTATAATGCTTGGATCAGACCGAGTATTACGGATTCTGGATAGGAGGATATGGAGCTCAGGAGATAAGCTGGATGACAGAGCATATTTTCGTACTTGAATTATATTTTCGATGTATGAGGACAAGTTATTATAACTGTCTAGATTAATGTAGTGATTATTGTACTCTAATGATTGTAAGTAACAAACGGTTACATATTATTTTGGTATAAAAATCTATTGTTGTATATTATATTTTGTTCTACTGCGTTTATGAGTTTAAGTGATGTTGTTGTTCCGTTTCTTATTCTTTCTTTTCTTCTTTACCACTAGCAATCAGAATTTCTGGCACTTGATTATTCGGCATAATATAAAGTGAACGTATTAATGTCGGTTTTCGATAGTTGAAAATTCAGGGTCAATACAGTGACTATGACAGTTTCAACAGATTGATGTATGGATGAATGCTATCCATAATTTAAATACGGATTTCGACTCTATATTATACAAAAAATTGGAATTTAGAGATTCAACAGATTGATGTAACAGTTTATTTACAGACTCAACAGATTTTAAAATTAAAATAAAAATAGTTGATATTTTGGTAACGAAGTAAAAATCCAAACTTGAGTTATAAAATAAATTTGAACTCAAGTAACTTAAAAGAAGTGATTTTTAGATAAAAACCAGATGTTGAATTATAAATTGGAATCATAGACGGGTATAACCGATTTTGGAAAATTAAAAGAAATAATTAAGGAGTTCCGAAAAGTTATAAAACCCCCTTTTTTAAATGCGTTAAGGAATTTACAAAGGATTTGTAAATGATTTTGGAAATCGGGAATAAATAGAATTTTTTCCTAAGTATTGGAAATAAAACGATTTGGGAAATATACTTATAATATTTTCCTAAGTATTGAAAGGAAGGTTTTGGAAATTATTTTTAGTGGGAAATGATTTAGGAATATTTTTCCAAGTGTTATAAAAATGGAATTTGGGGATATTGCTAAGTATTGGTATGGCAAAATACCCTGTTATGGATTTGAGTAATTGAAATTTGTTTCCAAATATTGAAATATTGAGAGGAACTTTGAATTATATATTTGAAAAGATGTTTCAAAATAAATAATTTGGAAGAAAATTATAATATGGGCCTAGTGACTGCTTATGGTTGTTATTTGATAGTTAAATAACCGACTATCAGATATTAGCTAATTTCATTAATCGTTTCGGAGAGACCAGGATCGGATTTACTTATCTGAAAACCACTTCGATCCGATTTTAATATTACGAATTAGACCATGAAGATAGTGAAGACTGTGATTCGGTTTGTCCAGACCCTGGACAACTTGTTTGGACGAATGCTATGAGAACATCGTCATTGGAGGATGATGAGCATTCTAAGTAGAAATATTCTTGAAAGTTAATCGTTAGCCTCAAGCCTCATCAACTGGGAATGACTAAAACAGAGGAGATGTAGCAAGGCTAAGTGGGTCGCGTCCAATTAGGGTATGCTATGACTTTTCTAGATATCCTCGGAAATATATATAAATTATGGATATCTTTGTGTATGAAAAAGGGAGCGCTCGATTTTTAAGGTTGGGAACGCTTGGGGTCATAAAATATTCAGTGTATCCAGGTTAGGGGTAGGCCGGTCTTGTGTAGCAGGGGATCCCGACGAGATTGTCGGTACATTTCTATAAAGGTGTACTATGATGGGCAGTACCCCAGTAGCCCAGTCATTGTATGCAATCCATTCTCCAATGCGAGCCTTTACAGTTTTGTTTGTAGAGCCTAGTATGCATGAATTTAATTAATGTAACAATTTCGGCTATTTGAATAAGTATTTGTATTTAGACACTATTATAATATCACTGGATTTTCTATAAAATGTTTTGGTTATCGTAAGGGAAAAACCCGTCTTGTTTATGTGTGACATTGTCTCACGAGATACCTTTGTTTTTCAAAGGATTTTAATAACTCTAACAATTCAAATTGAGTGTGTTTTCTCACGCTGGTTTTCCAGACTGATTCAGGAGTTATTTTATTATATTACTCAGGTCAGACCAAGTATTATAGATTCAGGATAGGATGCTATGGAGCTCAGTAGACGAGTTGGGTGATAGAGATGTATCTCCGTACTTAGTTTATATTTTCGCTGTATGAGGACATTTTACTATAACTGTCCAGATTGATGTATGGATAGTTGTACTCTGATGATTGTTATTATATAAACTGCTATAGATTCTTTTGCATAAAAATATAATATTATATATCATATTTTGTTCTGCTGCGATTGTGAGATTCTATGCTGTTGTTTATTTTCTTTTATCTCTTTCTTCTTCTTTACCCTAGTTGTTCGCTCTTTCATACAATTTGGGTTGAACAAGGATGAATTTTTATCAACTCAAAGGGTACAGAACTGAGGGTCGCTACGCTTGGTATCACTTGGGGTACTGAAGTAAAAATAATGATTTGGAATAGGAATAAATTTGCTAAATACTATTTACTTCAATCTATGGGTCTAGAAAGAGCGATTAATTTGGACCGACACTTTGTCGTCTAATGAGTTTATGTGCGACATCACAACCCACTTTTCGTACAGTTTGAACTGACACTTGCCACACTTGCCCATTCCAAATTGAATAGAAAGGCGGATAGTGAGAAAAAGAAAGTAGAAAGAAGGTAGAAATAAGATAGAAAGAAAACTAAACGACATAGATCCCACAACGGAAACGAATGACCTATAATACAGAACAAATCTTTAAATAAAATAAAACTGTAATTAATATACATACAGACATCAACCAGAGTATACTAACTTATTCAACACGAATGGTTATAACACATGTCTTTACAATTGCTGACATACACAACTAAAATGCATCAGAAAAATAATCATCTACGTGAATACGTCTCTGGTCTCCAACTCCTCTCCTGAAGTTCCAATCTTCCAGTTAAACTTGGAAATATGCATTAATACCAAATGTAAAGACTCCTATCTCCGTGCCATTTTGAGTCGACAATAATTCATATTAGTTCAACTCAAATTGAACGGAATACGAACCTTTAGGGGTGAAGAAGAAAAAGGTAGAGCAAAATATAAATAACAACACAGAATCTCACAAACGCAGCGGAACAAAATATAATATATAATAACATATTTTATATAAAAGAATCTGTAACTATTTAATACTCACAATCATCAGAGTACAATAATCAATGCATCAATCAGATACCAAGTGTAGCGACCCGCATTTCCATACCCTTTGAGTTGATAATAATTCACCCTTGTTTAATCCAAATTGTATGAAAGAGCGAATAACTAGGGTAAAGAGGAAGAAAGAGATAGAAGAAAATAAACAACAACACATAATCTCACAATCGCAGCGGAAAAATATATAATATATAATAATAGATTTTTATACAAAAGAATCTGCAGCAGTTTATATAATAACAATCATCAGAGTACAACTATTCATACATTAATCTGGACAGTTATAGTAAGTGTCCTCATACATCGAAAATATAAACTAAGTATAGAGATACATCTCTATTATCCAGCTCGTCTCCTGAGCTCCATAGCATACTATCCTGAATCTGTAATACTCGGTCTGACCTGAGCATTATAATAAAATAACACCCGAGTCAGTCTGGAAAACCAACGTGAGAAAACACACCCAATTTGAATTTTTAGAATTATCAAAATCCTTTTAAAAACAAAAGTATCTCGTAAGACCGTGTCACACATAAACATGTCGCGTTTTCCTTACGATAACCAAAACATTTTATGGAAAATTCAGTGATATTATAATAGTGTCTAAGTATAAATACTTATTCAAATGGTCGAAATTGTTACATTAATTAAATTCCAGCATACTAGGCTCTACAAACAAAATCATAAAGGATCGTATTGGAGAATGCATCCCATACAATGATTGGGATACTGGGGTACCACCCGTCACAGTAACCTCTAGAAATATGTACCAAGGACCTCACCGGGATCCCTTGCTACACAAGACCGGCCTACCCGTAACCCGGATAGACCAAATATGTTATCACCAGGTGTTCCCACCCTTAAAAAAATATGCACTCCCTTTTTCATGCACAACCATATCCATAATTTTTATAAATTTCCGAGGATATCTAGAAAAGTGATAACATACCCTAATTGTGCGACCCACTTAGCCTTGCTCCATGTCCCCTGTTTTAGTCATTCCCAAATGATGAGGGTTGAGGCTAACGTTACCTTTCAAGAACAAATTCCACTTAGAATGCTTATCGTCCTCCAATGACGATGTTCTAATAGCATTCGTCCATACAAGTTGTCTTGGGTCTGGACATACTGAATCACTAGCTTTACCATCTTCACGATATCCATTCGTGATGTTTGAACCAGTATCGAAGTGGTTTTCGGATAGTTAAATCTAAACCCGTTCTCTTCGAAATGATTAACGAAATTGACTAATATTTGATACTCGATTATTTAACTATCAATATAACATCCATAAGCAATCATTAGGCAATTATTTATAATTCTTAAAAACATTCGTTCCAAAATATCTTTACAAAGATATATATATATATATATATATATATATATATATATTCAAATCTCTTTCAAATTTATCATTATTTGAAACATTCTCCAAATACTTGTTTTCATAACAGAATATCTCCACCCGTACCACACTTCAACACTTAGTAAGATATTTCCAACTTCGATTAGAACCCATTACTTAGAAAATATCTCGACATAAATCCTTTGTCTCTATGTATTTTCAAAAACCTTCCATTTTCTCACTTAGAAAATATTATAATCAATTTTCCCGAAATCATTTCTAATATCAATACTAAGGATTTTTTCTTATCCTCTCTCCTACATTTTCGTAATTTATATTAATTCCTTTTTACCTTTTCCCAAGGTCTATTACATTCACTTATAATTTCATCTATCCATTTTCAACTTCTAAAATAATATTCGCTTTCACATCTCGAGAAAGTTTACAAATAAATAAGTAAATAATTTAAATCATTCAAGACTATATATATAATAAGTATTTTAAAGAATAATTATTAAAAAACATTTAAGTAATTATTCAAAATATCAAAACATTTTAATAAAACATCAATAAATCAATTCCAACTCATTTCTAAATAAAACTAATCAATTTCCAAAGCTGATTATAAAATTTAAAATTTATTCCAATTAATATTAAATATTTGAAAATTCTTAATGTAACGACCCAGAATTTTGACACCTGTTATAAGATAATTAACTAATTTCAAATATTGAAATATCATATTCTATCAGTCAAACGATAAATTTCTAATTAATGTAATATCTATATATGTATATATATATATATTAGAGACTTTGATTTAAAAGTTTAAAAATCTAATTTGTAAGAAATATTTAAATAAGCTTCTTATTTCAATTATAGGATAATATATATATACATACACACACACACATATATATGTTTGTATATACTAAACTTATGATATAGAGTAAAATAAAATATATACTAATATTAGAAATGGATTCTTGTAAATAGCTATTTACGTGTGTATGTTATAAGTCTAGAGTTTATGTAAAGAAGTACAAAACATTTGCATGTTATATATATATTTATGCATGTATATGTATATGTATATATATATATATGTATGTATGTATGTGTGTGTGTGTGTGTGTATATGTATATATATGTATGTTAGTAAGCATAAACACGTGCTTAGGGTCTAAGTTGTAGGAAATCTATACATATATGTCTATATGATCAATGTTTGCACACAAGGAAACTCTATGTATATATTTATATGAGCATGTATACACAGAAGGGGACATAATGAAGAAAACCAATCTAGTCAAGCATATAATAAATCTAGTCACTCAATCTTCAAATCACTAGGATATCAAGTCATCTTTATTTTCAAATCAAGTCTAACAATTTTCAAATCAAAATAAAGAAAATAAAAATAAAAAAATGCAAGGCTTGTACATGAAGATAAGTTCAGCCTTGTTCAAACTTGCCCCGTGTCTACTCTCTCTGTATCTTCCACTATATTTTGCTCACGTTTACCATTCATCAAAATTAAAAAAAAGAAAAAAAAAAGAATAAGCAGCCATTACAGTCTTGTAGAAATCTGAGCACCTAAAACTACGAGAGAAAAAAAGAAGCCAGTGTTTATCTATATTAATCTAACAGTGAGTATAACAACCTATATTTTAGTTACATGATTTCACTTATGAATATATACGTGTATATAACCGAGTTATGGATAGATCATCGATATGTATATCAAGTATGTGGTGTATTAAGATTATGTATAGTTATGTGTATATTGTTAAATATACCCAAAACCTATAGGACCTCCATTGTCCCTTGTTTTTGCAAAAATCAGTTAAGACTTTCAACTTCAAAAACCGTAACCACAATATCTAATTTGTTTTCAACTTTTATTTCAAAACCAAAGTTTTTTTTAATGTAGGACATTTTAAAATTGGTTTCATAAAACTTTATCAAGCATAGAGAGAGAAATGGCGTTGTACAGTAAATGAGTTTTACATAGTCGAAATTCCAACCAACATAATATAGGGAATGGATCATGCAATTTGATTTGTAATTGAAAAACATGAATTTTATGGGTAGTTTGATGATTTTTAGTGGTGTGAGGATGGATGAAATTGGAGATGATCAGGATTGGGTCTTTTGTCAAATTGCAATAACTTGGTCGATTTCCTGGTGAGATGGTTGGTGTGGAGGTAGGTCAAGGGGTTACGCACTCAAGAAAAATAGTGCAGCATTTTTCCTTTTGGTGTGGTGGCTTGTTGAGACGATTTTAGCGTTTTTGGTGGGCTTTGCCATGGTTTCGGTCATGTAGCAAATGCGAAGAAAATGGAGAGGCAGAGGTTGTGCACCTGGGAAGAAGGACGAGGAGATTGTGGCTGACGTGTGGGTGAAGTTTTGTGGCTGATGATGGGTCGTGGTGGCGTGGCAAGGCATTGGAGTGTTGGTGGGTTTTGGTTCCAGTTTTGGTCGAGGGGTCAATTTCGAACCATGGTGCCAATCGTGTTTTTTCAGGGTGTCAGGGGATGAGGAGGTCATGGATGGTTTTTGAGGTCACTTGGTGGCATGTAGGCGTTGGTCGGAGTTGGGTATATGTGCACATGTCAATGCACAGCCTTCGTGCACGCAAATGATAGAATACCGGAGGAGGGAAGAAGAAAGAAATAGAGGAAGAGTTTGGTCCTGGGTTGTTTGGGCGGGCCGAAAATGTGGGTTGGCATGGTTTTGAAAAAGAAGAATTTAACAATTGTTACATATTTAAAAAACTTTTAAACCTTAAAAAAACATATTTCCCTTTTATTTTAAATCCAATCGACATGAAATCTATTGCTTTGTAATCCTACCACCTAAGATCATAATCTAAATTAATTTGGTTAATTTTCTATAATATAAGATTTAAATTATTTATAATAAAGTGGATTAATAATTAAATATCTTAATTGATTAATCTTATGTTAATTAAAAATAATTAAATTCTTATTGATTTAATCTTATGCTAGTTAATAATTAGTTATCAGATAGATTGTTTAATTAACTAATAATAAATTGTTTTTATAATTTCTTTAACTTATAATTAATTTGGATTAAAAATATAAGTGGATTCGGTTTAATTTAAGTTGATTAAATTCTGATTGTGAATTGTTTTAATATTAGTTGTTAGTTGTTAATTCAGTTAATTATCTATGCTTGGCTTTATTGCCCTTAAATATTTATTTCAATTATTCTTTGTCTGTGCCATTAAGTGACCAGAGTAGTTAAAATAGTTAGAATAACGTTGACACGTTTTACTGAAAATAAACATATGTAATAAATTCCCATATATGAATTTTGACACCCTAAATATGAATTGTATATTTAAAACGACTTGGACATTTAATATTTTATCATTTTGAGTTTGAAGAGACGGGGACCAGATATATGCATTATCCGGTACCACTTCGATCAAAATACCACTGTGAACCTCTACGGTTTTGATTTTAAAGCCCAGTATATTGGAATTTAAATTAATGAAACAAATTCGGCTTTTCAATAAGTATTTTATACTTAGACACTATTATAACATCACTTGATTTTTTTTAAAAGTGTTTTGGGTACCGTAAAATTAAAACCCATCGTGTATATGTGACAGGGTCTTACGAGTTATCTTGGTTTTTCAAAGGATTTAATAACTTAAGTATTTCAAATTAAGTGGGTTTTACTCACACTGGTTTCCAGCCTGACTCGGGTGTTACTTCATTGTAATGCTCGGGCCAGACCGAGTATTACAGATTCAGTTAGGTTGCTTTGGAGCTCAGGAAACGAGCTGGATGGCAGAGACGTATTGCACGTATTTGATTATATTCCGCTGAATATTCAGCATTTTGAGGACAAGTTATTATAACTGTCTAGATTTATATGATGATGATTGTACTCTAATAATTTGTATGTATATTAACGGCTACAGTTTTTCTTTTGTATAAAAAGTTGTTATTGTATATTATATTTTGTTTCGTTGCGTTTGTGAGATTCTGTATTGTTGTTATTTCTGTTTCTTCTTCAATCTCTTTCTTCTTAACCCTAACAACCTGGTATTTCCAACACTCGATACAGTGAATGTATTAATGTCGATTTTCAGGGTCCATAATCGCCTGGTCGTCACACTTTCTTTCTACTCAAAATTTTAAAATTATTATTCTAATTAATTAGATATATATGTAGTCAATGAATTTATTATGCCGATTAATATTTAAACTTTAATGATCATTTAGTGATATTAAAAATAATATCATTATTATTTATATTACATAATATATCAATGTAATGTTAGTTAAAGTTAATTTTATTAAAGTTTTAAGAACTTAAATATATCATGTATTATAATATATATAGAAATCAAATGAAAACGAGTAGATTAAAGATGAAAAAGTGGAAAGGTTCGGATACATACAAATTCAAGAAGTTTATTGAAGGTGAGGAAACAACCATCAGTAAAAAACAACTACAGGGTGAATGTATCTCCCCTTATACATTTTTACCTTTTCTATAATTTTTCTATTTCGTTTCATTCCCCATCCATATCTATTCTCAATTTAACAATTTCTTAAAAAATCATATCTAAACCAAGGGGTAATGTTATTAACGTGATGGATTATTTTGAAAAATGATAACAAGCTATCAAAGTACAAACAAATAACAGTTTGACCATCAAACAATTGATGTTCAACAGTCAACGATTAATGTTCAAATAGGAATAAAAATGGTATTTCTACCTCTGTCACATCATTCTTTCCATCCTTGTCTAGCTCTTATATTTCACTTGTATTATCGTTCATTTTTTCTATTATCCTCCCTATTTGCTTCTCAATTTCCATCATCAAATCTTTTACCACTTTTCTTATTTCATGTTTCATCTTTCTTGCTTTATATAGTCCTATTTCTCATCTAAATTAAAATAGAAAACAACTTACATCCAATTTATATAAAACTCGAGGTAAATAGTCTAATATAAACCTACATTCAAAAGAAATTTGAAGATAATTATCGAAATATCACCTTTATTTCTTTGGTTTAGAGATTATTTAAGAAAGAGATTGAGTTTGATTTTGTTATGGTAGAAAGAAAGCATGAGTTGTGATAATTAATATATATTGGGATAATGGAGATTTAGACGGACCCTTTTCCGTACTCTTATTTTCAACGTTATTTTTAAAATTATGTAAATAGGTTTCATAGGTTTTGAAAGATACCAACAAATGAAATTGTTTTGACAATACAAGAACATGAAAGAAGAGAGAAGAAGATAATTATAAAAAATTTAATTTGGCAATTTTATTTTGTTTTTATTAAGGGAGGGAATCAATAATTTAATTCCCCCTTAAGTTAAATAATTTAACTAGAAAATATCATTTAGCTTGTCTAAATTACTTCCCCGTTAAACAGTTCCTAGTAAATTATTTATGGATTTGAGATGGTACATTATTTTTCTCATTTCTTTTCATTTTGTTTTAGTGAAAAGACACATTATCCATCATAAATCCATAACTAAGAAAATAAAATTACTCACGATCGGGATCACTGTTGCAAAAAATCCTTTAGGCCTCGGCATAGGATTCGAATAAGCGCTAGGCGAGACCAATAGCCTAACCATCCACATATTTTCGACCAAGCATGGTTTGCACCGCATCTAAGAATCTAAATGATATTTAGGCACTTCTTAGGAAATTATTTGAGACTCATGCCACTTTTAAACATTTATGCGCTTGTTTTACGAGTTCTTGCCTCCATGGATGCTCCTAGGTACAATTAAAATCTAATTTTTTTTTATTTAGGCCAATTAATAGAACACAGGTATATTGAAATGATATCCAAAATACAAGTTACTAAAAACATATAATTCCGATTAACCCTTAATTAATTCCTACCTAAACGATTATTCATCAGTTTATACTTATCGACTAGTGTCCACTGGCAATTTTTACAACCTTGATTGAGATGGAATAGTGTTTATATGTATGTACATATGTGTATATGTATGTGCGTGCATATGTGTATACCTGTATGTATATATATGGTTTACCTAAAAGATACAAGAAACGACATCCTAGACAAATCTATAATTAAAAGATAAAAATTAGTTGCAAATTTGAGAAGTAAATGTAATTTTTTCTTTTTTTCGTTTGTTAACAGAAATGAGACGTATATTATATCATAAATTCATAGTTATTATTTGGAATTTTCATTTCCTTTCTCCATTTTCCCTTTTGTTTTTTTGGTTTTTTTCTTTATAAGTTTTGATATGTATTATGCATCATAAATCCGTAACTAATAAAATACAATTTGCTCCATATTTGTGAAAAATTCTTATTTTTTGAGCATTTTTTTGTTTTGTTGTAGTGAATAATACAAGGCATTATAACAAATCCTTATTAATTTTGGGAACTTAAAAAAATTCGACTTGATATGCATATGCTTTGCCGCAAAATATAATTTGAAGAGAATATCCATCTTGAATCCACTTCAAATCACAACATCTACCTTTAAGTTGACATCATGATATTATACTTTATTTTGCACAAATCTCGGCTACGTTACAAAAATCCATGGCAACTCCAAGGTTAGTTTGGTTTTGTGATGGAATCTTGTTATTTATAAGAATTTGTGCTAATCAATACTTTTTGGCATAATAAATCATTTATAAACCATCTCAAATCCATAGAAAATCCATCGTGGATTTTTTTTTATCATAAATATATTGCATCACTAAATAGCCTATTCGAGCCTTCTTAAATAAACAAAGCAATTATCATTCAATCATAGCTAGTTATACGACTCCTAACAAGAATCATATGCAAGATAATACTCCTATTATAGATGAATTTTACCTACACACATCCTATATAGTTTTGAATTGACGAATAATCAAGTATTTGAAACTAAAATTAAGGTTGATTTGGTTTTTATTTGTAAAAAATATTAAAAATAAAAATAACCATTTGTGAACAAAGACCAAATAAAAATCCCTATTCTTTCAAAACCAAAATTGTGACGCCCCACCTCTATACCCACGCTAGCCAAGGACACTACAAAGTAATGCCGTCAACTAACACGGAGAATAAGGCTGGTTGGGAGCGACCATCTATAGCCTTGCTCTAATTATCCATTAAATACGTCGACAATAATCATACCAAACAGATCGACATATCCAATGCATACTTAAAACAAAACCATAGGTGGTTGGATCTATCAGAACAGAATATAAGAACTCAAATGTAATATACATCACAGAACAGTAAATCATCATATACACATATACTGATACATTGCAGAGTATACAAAATAATACATGTCAAGTGGTATAGCAAACCACAATATACAGACGAGCTCCAGATGAATACATGTATCAGAGTTACAACAAAATGGGACTACACAAAAAGCTATGACAAAAAAGAAACTAGCGGAGCAGTCCATGCGGAAGAAAAATAGTCTAAGTCCAAAAGCACCTAACCTGAAACAACTCGGTCTGACCCGAGTATAAAATACACGGATCAGTCTAGCTAAACAAATCAGTTAGATAAACTGAACAATAATAAACCTGCAAGGTTACAAAGAATAATAGATATCTCTAAAGAGATAACACAATCATCTAACGAAAGATGAATCATATAGAAAAAGCCTCATATCATCGGCAACATATAGAAACAAAGGATGCAAATATCCCAAATCAAGCCAAAAAGGCAAATAACAAATACCAATAAGGTATACAAGTTCCGCAAGGTAAATACTACGCATCATGCGGCTCAAAAAGACCAACACCGAAGGGCGATACCAAGGGAATATACATATGAATGAACATCAGAAAATTGCTCGAGCTCAGTACTGTACAAACAAGGATCCATGAGCCCGAAGACTCCAAACCCAATATCACCCATGCGGCTCATAACGACCAACATCGGAAGCGATACAAAAGGGCAACCCAATATCACTCATGCGGCTCATAACGACCAACATCGGAAGCGATACTAAAGGGCAACAAACCCGAAGGCACAAACCCGAAGGCACAAACCCGAAGGCACATACCCGAAGGCAACAAACCGTAGTGGTGAAGGTCAGAGACCCAGTACTGCACACCACTAACTGGCGGAATGTGTCACAACTCTCGAAAAGGAATCCGAAAAGTGTTAACGTATGTCCCATAACCACTCGTTCGCACTAAACGGTTTACTATCCGTCAGCCACTTTCACACTCAAAGTAGTACAAAGTTCACCTCATATCATCGATAAACCAAACCCGAAGGTCAAAACAATCAATCGAATAGGTCGGGAATTAATCGGAAGGATAAACGCACAGATTCATGGTCCGTGTTTTGCCCAACCATTTAATCACCATTCCACTTCGCTCGAAGTGCGAAAGTGTGTGTTTTAAATAGAATTTATAAATTGGAGAAACGAGCTTTTAAATATGATTCGAGTGATTATTTTATAAAAACCCGTGGATGAAGTCAAGAATAAGTTATCAAAGTCAAAGATGCAATAACAACTACTAAAAAGCAACTTGAATCGATAAAATTTGGATAACCAATCAAAATATGCAAAAATAGGCAAAACAGGCAAAACATGAGCAGGTCGGTCGACCGGTTGCAGGGCTCGGTCGGCTGGCCAGATGTAGAAAAAAAACTCAACACGAGCAGGTCGGTCGACCGGCTACAGGGCTCGGTCGGCCGAACTGCATATTTCTGCAGTTTCCAAAACAAAGGCAAGGAAGTGCTGAATAGCAGGTCGGTCGACCGGGCTTCTGGTTCGGTCGGCCGAACCTGATGGTTTGCACTTCCTACCCTATTTTCATTGAAATTCAAATTCTTTCCAATCCAAAACAATGGCACATGCAAACTTGTTAGGAACTCATGCCCAACATCAATGAAATCATGAGAAGTAGATGTGAGTTCAAAACTCACCTTTAACCCAAAAACAAGAAGAGGGAGCTCAATAACAAGGAGAAGACCAACCAAACACTACTTCAACCCAACAAGCTTCAATCTAAGAACAAACAAGTATTTTCCTAAGTTAGGTTTAGGAAAACGTTCTGAAATTGAAGGAGAAAGAGTTGGAGAAGAAGAAGAGAGACATACCTATGGCTTCTCTATGATTTTGGAGCAAGAAATCAAGTTACAAAGGAGAAACTAGGGCTTACAACTTCTATTTCTCTTTCCCTTCCACCATTTTCAGTTTTACTTGAGAAATGAAGATGAAAGAAGATGTAATGAAGAGAAGGGGTTGAGTTAGAGGGTTAAGTGGAGATTGGGGCTGAACCCAAACCCAAAACCCAATAGAAAAAGGGCCAAAATTTCATAAACTCCAAACATATCAAAGATTATACTCAAAAAGATCGCAAACGCCATTTTGGAACCAATGGAGGTAGTTTCAAGTCCCAATTCGGCCGTTTGCAAAAAGTAACATTTCTGACCTAAATCCGACTAACGACGCTATATTTAAATTAAACATTTAAATATAAAATCGTTAAATATGCGGGTTGTTACAAAAATAGACTAACAATAACTATAACACTAAGCCATTATTCCCAAACAAGATAGGGTAGGCTAGATTTGGAACCAGAGACTAAATGACAGAGTCTTTAAAAGTAATAATAAAAGAAACATCATGATAATAATAATAAAACAAAGTAAAATAATTAAACAAATAAAAATAAAAATAAACAAGTAAAAGAAAAATAAAGATAAAAATAAAATAAATAATAAAAATATATAAAGAAATTAAAAAAAAACCATGATAACAATAATTATAGTAGTAATAATGATACTAATAGTAATAAGTACCGAGGTCCAAACACTATGTTTTGGGCTTCTATTCACTAGTCAATCTAGAACTTATACCACTACCCCTAAACCAACCCTAAGAAGAAGAAGAAATTTAGCTCACATTTCTAGTATGTGGATCGCTTACTTCCACGCACTTTTGTCAGGTCGGCTCTTAAGATATATTCCAAGCCTTCAGTTCTCTTTTTACTACTTTCCATGTCAACCTTGGTCGACATATACCTTTCTTTGAGTATACGATTAAATTAGTTGGTACAATTTTAAGATATTGGAAAACATAATCAAACATAGTTGATCAATTTATTAAATAGAATCAAATTATGTTTATTCACTCTTTTGGATTTTAAATGATAGACTTTCTATGCTGGATTTTTACTTTTTGTATTAACAATGGAATAATTGATCTACTGAACCATAGAATTAAAATTATTTATAAACACTGTATACTTAGAATGCAAGAGATGTTTCTTTTTGCTTCATTTTCATTACTCTTGGTCTTAGCTAACGTCGTTGAAGTATACGAGGATGAAAACCTGCTAATGAAGTTATAAAAGATCAAATTTTCAATTGTAATATTTAAATGAGTTTAAGTTTCAAAAATACAATAGTTAATTAGCCAACCGATCACCACCCTAATTCTTATATTTCCTTTTCTTTTTTACTATCAAAATAGAGATTTAGTTTTTATAAGTTTAGTCTTGTTTTAGGTAAAATTATTGATTTCGTTTATAAATATAGTTTTAAATTATGAAAGAAAAATTGGATTTTGTAAAATCAATGGTGAGTGTGTCATGGCTAATTAATTGTTAATTTTTTCAAGCATTTAACGTACTTCTTTTTCACCCCATCTATTTTCATTTTGACTTGAATTAACGATAAATTAATTATGGTTAAATTTGGACAATGTAAGCATAAGAAAGAAGCATATCTCTCTTATTTTCCATTTCCAAATAGATTGCAATAAAAAATAATATGTGCCCAATTGCACTTATAAAATTAGGTAAAGAATTAATTGGAGTTCCAAATTTTAAATTCCTTTCCTTTTGGATATTAACTCAATGCAACATACTTCTGAATAGCTCAGGCTTTTTTAGACAAATAAGCCTTGATTTAGGTGGCACTTATTAATTTTATTCATCAACATATATGTTATTAAACGACAAATTGGAGCCCTGTAAAATCATCTGTCAGCATATATCTTTACTATATAATTTTTAGTTTTTTAGTACATTTCAACATCTTTCATTTCTCAAGTTATATTTATACTTTGAGTTAAATTTATGACAACCCGATATTAATAATTTTGGATAGTATTAGCACAAAAAGAAATATTATTTTCAATTTTTCATAGGAATAGAGTTGCAAATTAAATAATATAAGCATAAAATGTTCAACTTTTATTATATAGAAATAGTTTGATATATAGTTCACTAAATTCAAGTAATATTGTTTCATTTTTTCTAATGGTCCAAAAATGTTTTATTTTCAAGATTAATAATTCAAAAAATAAAAATAATATTGAAGTAGAGAATAAAAAAATAAAAGAAAAATTTGAACATGCCGATGGTGACGCTGAAACTAGATTTTCAAAAGAAAGAGTCACACACATAAAATTAGGTACTAACTCTAAATTAATGGAATCAAGATTCATCAATGTTGAAACCTCACCTTTAAAAATAGTAAAGGAAAATGTAATTGTAAGGAATACAACGTACGGGGTTAGTCAACTTGAATATAAGGTTGATATTCCTCCATTAAATTCCAAGTCACCAACTGCTTCAGATATAGGGTATGATGAGGATAAATATGTGTTTGGTACAAATACCATAACTCTTAATAAAGAGTTTAAATTTCTTTTTCCAGAACATTAAAAAAATAAAGTTTTATTTAGAAGAAAACAAATATAAGAGAAAATGGTTCTTCCTGAAATATCCTAAAGAACAAGATAAATGGATCGAAAAATAAAAAATGTTTAAAAAAAGATGGGAAATGACCTACAAGAAGATTATGAAATATTCATAATGATAGAAAAATGTATAAAATTGAAAAACAAAAGGATACTTTTTCGAAGTTGATGACTTTTTAACAGTTATCAACATAAATATACTTATAAAGATTACACTACAAAAGCAAAAAAGACTATTAGAACCATACATCCTTGTTTGCACAAAAAATGGGCAAACACCTCCGAGTCGTATGAATTAGTTGATTTTATGTTGATCTAGATGGTTTGGGTGATTTACGCAAATATATAAAATAGATGGACTAAACTGTAAAAGACACACAGATTTATAGTGGTTCGGCCAGAACGTGCCTACGTCCACTTTATATGTTATTCTCCTTTTTCTTTTAGATTAGAAGTACAAAGCTTTGTATACAAGTATATGAAAGTTGTTTGAAAGTTCCTTCCGTGCTTGAGCTCTCAAACTTGTCTGCCATTGTTGTACCCCTGCCCCTCTATTTATAGAGTGAGGCTGGGGGCAGGGGTCATGGATGTATATAGTTGCTGGTGGGCCTAGGCTGATGATATCTGGCCTGACTAGGTTGATCTGTAACGTCTTGGTTCGATGGAGAGTGGCATGTTGGTCCGGTGATGCTTGGGAGGTAGGTTGGTTCGGCATTGGTGTGGGGTGGCTCTGGTTCGGTGAGATCCTGGTTCAGCGAGGCTTTGGACCGGTGGCAGGTGGTCCGGTGGTGAAGTGGTTTGGCAGGCATGGGAGAGGTGGTTGGTTCGGTAGTGCGTAGGAATGAGGTTGGAGTCTTTGGTTCGGTAGTGCTTGTGGTTCGGCAAGGAGTGGACTGGTTCGGCAAGGTGTGGAAACGCACCCAACATTTGCCCCCCAAAGTAGGGCATATGTTTAACATATGTTGTGCTTTGTTTTTCCCGCAGTTGAGGTAGCTTCGTTCGGTCCTGGGTGCGCCAAACCAGTTGGTCCGGTCGATAAGTTTCGCCTATAAATAGGGGCTTCAGGTTACTGTTATCCTTTATCGTTTTGAGATAGCCGAATCAACCTGAGTACCGAATCAATCTGAGTACCGAATCAACCGAGTACCGAACCAGGTATGTTTTCTTTCGCCGAATGAGCTGGTGCTAGCAGTACCGAATGAACTTGAGAACCTTCAAAACCGCATGAACTCAAAGACCATCGATACCGAATGAACTCAAAGACCATCGATACCGAATGAACTCAAAGACCATCGATACCGATTGAACTTCAAAACTTTTAACACCGAATGAATTCGGTAGTGTTTAAATGCCGAATGGTCCCTATGTTCGACCTACAAACGATACTCTAGATTGTTCATACTTGCTTTTTTATATTTTCATACTCCTTGCTCTAACAACATACTTTTGCTTTTGTGTTTGCAGATAAATGTCTCACAAAGTGGAAACCCGATCAGAAAAGAAAAAATCTTCGGACAGGAGTGAGTCTTCCGCCGTGCCTCCAGTCCAGTCGGGACCAGCGCGACATGGACCTGCCCCGACGTCATTAGTGGACGGGTATGGCCCTCAGGAGCTCTTGAATTCCCCGCCCGACTGTTTTCCTAGCTCCCTCAAAGAGGAGCAGCTTGATGTTATATCCCGTTCCTTTGGGATCGATAGAGCGTGCATGCTATTGTCGGGGAAAGGAGTGAAGCCGTATGACCGTCCTGAAGGCTACTTTGCTTACAGCAGATATCATTGCATGTGTGGTGCTATCCCGCCTCTCAACGCCTGGATAGTTAGCTTCATCACATATCTGAAGGTGGCTCCATTCCAACTTCAGCCTAACTCCTACGCAATTCTGGTGAGTCTTTTCGTCATCTTTCAGAGGAGATACGGGCATCCTCCTTCCAACCGAGAGATCTGGTATCTGTATAATCTGAGGAGCTACAAGAAGGGGTCTCCATATATCAGCTTGGAATCGGCTGTATCCTTCAAGCCCGTCCTGGACTTGTATTCGAAGTACATCATGTTTAAGAAGGAATGGTTTTTCGTCAGGGTCGACTCAGTTTCTATCCGTCGCTTCACCTCCGGATGTAAGTCAAGGCTTTATTTATAATTTCCGTTCTGGTTGCAATGCCTCTACTTATGTGTTTTTATTTCTTGCCAGCGATAGGTGGTTTTGCGGTCGTGGAGAATGATCGCCTGGTTCAGACGGCAGCGGAAATAGAAGCTATTTCGGGAAGAGATAAGTCGGCTGCTTATTTGATCAGGAACGCTACACTTTTGGGGCTCAACCTGATCCTGCCACATCAGTCCGTGGTCAAGCAGAGGGATACAACGGAAGAGAGGGTTGCTCAAGCTAAAGGAGGAGCCACGGCGAAGAGTGGCAAGAGGAAGCCTTTCACAAAACCTCCAGTTGTCGGAGGTAAGAAGCTCAAGAAGTCCGACGGCCCTTCCCCTAGCACGTGCCCAATTACTCCGGGGGAGGAAGACGTGGAGGAGGATAAAGGTGAAGGCGAAGGAGGCGATGTAGGAGGAGAGGCAGAGAGTGGAGATGTAACAACCCGCATATTTGTCGATTTTAATATTTTATTTAAATATTTTATCGCTACTCGAAATTTAGTCCGAAAAGCTACTTTTTGCATACGGTCGAATTAGGACTCAAGACCACTCCCATTGAGTTTAAAATGCCGTTTGCGACCTTTTTGAGTATAAGCTTCGATATGTTTGGAGAAAGTTGATTTTTGCTACTTTTCACTTTGGGTTTGGTTTTTGGGCTCAGTCCTATGTTTTACTTATGCTCAAATCTGAGCCCCTCTTCCCCATTCACCCTCATTCTCTTCTCTTTTCAGTTTTCTTAGCATTAATGGTGGGAGAGATTGGAAATTAAAACTCCAAAACCCTAGTTTCTCTTGCAAATCAAATTCCTAGCTCCAAACTCAAGAAGAACCCATTTGTAAGCTTCTCTTCTTCTTCTCCAACTTATCCTCTTACCAATTTCAGAAATTCCTAAACCTAATTTTGGGAATGTTCTTGTTTTGAGCATATATTCAAGCTCATTTGGGTTGTGTTGAAGAGAGGTTGATTCTCCATTTGCTTTCAAGCTTCTTCTTGTTTGATTTTGGTAAAAAGGTGAGATTTTTACCACACATCTTAGTCTATAATTATCTTTGATTGTTAGGTATGAATTCCTAACACTTATTCTTGTGCAATTGATTTTGGTTTGGATTGATTTGGTGTATATTCCAATTTTTGGTGTTTTGGTCTAATTTATGAAAATCCTTTTATGGATATTTGGAAATTGATATTTGAAGCGTATCGAAGAGCCGTTTAGGCTGGGTTGTCGTTCGACGTAATTCCTTAGTCATTGCCATTTGCTCGCTCGATCGTTTTCGATATTCGTTTGGCCATTTTTGGCCTAGGTTCAGGGAATGCCCTGAATTACAGATTCAGACGTCTGAAACGTAATATTCAGACGTCTGAATATTGTTCTGGGAAGTTTTCTATTCCCAGATTCAGACGTCGGAATATATGGTTTCAGACGTCTGAATTGGTTCAATTGGAACCAGAAAGGAAATAGGCCAAAATATGCCTATTTCAGACGTCTGAAACACTTGATTCAGACGTCTGAATTTTGTTCTGGAAATTTTTATATTTCCAGATTCAGACGTCTGAACCACTTGTTTCAGACGTCTGAAACTGCTGTATTTTGCCTATTTGCCTATTCGTTTGAGAATTTCAATTTAAATCGATTCGTGATAATCCTATTTGTTGTTATCATCTATTATGACTTTGATGACTCTTTTTAGGGATTTTTTTTGATATCCATTTCGATGGATCCTTTATCGATTTCTTTGGATTTTATTCACGTCTTCGTATGTGAATTTTTGTGATTGATTGTTCTTACAATCTTCTTCGTGATTTGTCACTTTAAAAATATAAAGGTTTTCTATACTAGTAGTAATATTAAAACTCTTTCCTCAAACGATTTCAATACTATTTTAATACCAAATTCTTTTATAAAACCGTTTTCCAATCTATTAGTATATACAAACCTTTACCTCAATCGTATGAGAAATCTAATTAAACGGCTTAGTAAAACAAGTGGTATGAAACGCTTGCGTTTACTTTGTCGGTTAATTCTTGGACTTGTTCGATTGAACCTCTTGTGACAATTTTCTAGTGGAGATTTACCGTTTGTTCGTAAATATTTAAGTTAAGCAAGTGGTTATGGGACATGAAGCTAAACTCATATATCTACTAACTTAGTGTAATTGACACTTCTCGTTGATCATGACGATCATCTTTGTGATTTAGACTAGTAATGTGCGATGTCTCTTTGTCTGCGAGGGAGACTAAACCCCGTTTTGTGGAGTTTCGAATCAATTTGTGATGGGGTAGCAACCCATGGTCTTCGGGCCGTTTGTGGAGCTTCGGCTCAATTTGTAATGGTTAGCGACCATGGAATTAGCGTTCCGTTTGTGATACACGTGTTGGTGAACTTTATGCTCCCGTTTGTGATAGGCCTCCCCCCTTTGTGATTTCTGGATTTCTTGAGATGATTTCTAGAATTTGTGTTTCACCAATTTTTCGTGATTTCCATTGATAAGCCTTATCGATATTTGTGCATTGGTGAATTTGTGTGTCATTGACTTTAGTGATTTCTGGATTTCTTGTGTAGTCTTCTGGAATTTGTGCGTCATTGACTTTTGTGATTGACATTGATATTATCGTCAATATTTGTGGTTTGATGAACGAAATAAAGAGTATGACACTTCTTTGATTCTTGTGTAGATTTTGTGATATTGATTAATCTCTTGTTGATTATCAACTACTTATATATCATAGCTTGTCCTTGTGATTATTATGTGTTTAGTCATATCTCTTATTCTATATCGTTTCATCTGATATTTATAGTTAGACTGATCCGATTATTATTTTCTTATTAAATAATACTCGGGTCAGACCGAGATGTTACAGGTGCTTCTGCTTGACTTCTCATCCGGGATTAACTCCTTGACTTTTGGGTTATCTACTTAGATTAGTAGTTATTTTGTTGTATACATTTGAGATATAGACTCCTTAATGTATACTTATTCTTTTGTGTAGTTCGTGTAACTATTCTTTTGTGATATTGTGTATCTTTTTAGACCACTACTCTGATGTACACTTTCTAGTGTAATATTCATATCTTATTCCGCCTTTGTGATATGAATTGTCTGTGACTGATTTGTGTTATGCTTATTTCTATATTTGTTTTCCGAAGGATTTATATAGCCACCGTGTAGTAGCTTTGAGTTTGTGTCGGTATGTCGGATTTCCTCTTGAAATAGAATGCGTGTTATATTACCTGATATATCGGTGCTCGTGCAAAGAAATTACACGGATGGTCGCTCCTCAACAGCCTTATTCTCCGTGCTAGTCGACAGCATTCACCGTAATGTTCTTGGCTAGCGTGGGTACAGAGGTGGGGCGTCACAGGAGACGACAGAGAAGGTGATGGTGGTGGTGATGGCGCCAGGGCTTTGCCTCCTGGGAAAGCAGGCGAGATTCAAGAGTGGACGGATGATGCCTTCCGCCAGGCTTTTGAGGGGTTGGAGGAAGGATCAGCCTTGGTGGAGAAGTCGAAGAAGTCTGATAAGGCCGGGACTAGTGCTAGTCTATCTTTTGAGAGTATTTCAGCTAAGGCAACTCCGGTGGTTCAAGGTGAATTCTTAACTCCTTCTTTTAACTTCACATGTTTCTTGAATCATAGTTTCATGCATGCTTGTAACACTTGGTTTTTATTCCAGGAATGGGTAAGGTGGCCAAGACATCAGATATTCGGTACCGCCTTGAACAATATAAGTTACTCAAAGCTTCCGCCAAACCAAAGCCGTCAGCTAGCCGTCCTGGAGATGCGGTTAGTTATCGCCCTCTTCTCGGAGTTATTGAAGAAGGTATGCAAAAGAGAAAGAGGGGTCGATCTTCGTTTGAACCTTCACCTGGCCCTCAGCCTCCAGTCCAACCTATCCATGATATTACTGAGGAGGATACTGAGCTTATGCCTTCCCCACATCCGTCCGAAAATCCAACCGTCACACCGATAGGCCATCCTGGTTTGGTTCGCAACCCATTTGCCGGCCACCCGGATCTGGACTCGAGTTTTCAGGACATCTCTTTTGACGAGGCCACGGGTGAGCATCTTCTTCCCCGCAATCCCATGATACGGGAGCTTGATGAGGCTAAGTCCTTAGACCTCGATTTGCTTACTACTCGGATTGTGACCATGGGGAATGAGGCCAAGACAAACATCGATCGGGTGGCTGAGGAGACCAAGAGGCTAATGGAGCATCACGCTCGACTGGCCAAGGCTGGGGAGGAAATCGGAAGTGCTAATATTCGGTTGTGGCTGAAGGTTGCTGATCAGGCCAAACAGCTTGCCGATCAAGCTATTCAGATATCTCAGCACGAGGCAGCCTCCAGGCGGTTGAAGAAGATTATGGAAGAGGCTAGTAAGGCAGAACTATGAAAGATGGAGGCTGCCTGTAAGGAACGGATTGACATGGCCATCGCAACGGTGGACGAGGTTCGGAGAGCGGATCTTGAGCAGGTAGAAGAGTTGTCTGGGAGGCTTGAGGCCGTAGAGCTTGCCCAGGCCAAGCTGAAGGAGGAGATGGAAGTGATGCGGAAGTCCCTTCAGGCTGACTGCTCGAGATACCGATTGGAGAGAGATGCTGCTGTCGCACGACTGTCGGCTTCTGAGGCCTGGATGAAAGAGTTTGAGGAGAACGAGGGGATGATGGACGAGATGCTCCAGGACATGTATTTCCGTACTTAGAGGCAGGGCAACCTGTCCTGGATGGACGATTATCCTCGGGTTATGGCTAGGATATATCTCTGGGCTTTGGAGGAAGCTAAGGCCGATGCGGATAAGGAAGGTGGTGCGGCTTTCAGGATGGATGTGTTTATGGCCCAATTCACTAAGGAAGAGAAGGTGGCGGTTAAGGAGGGCATGCGGCTGCTTGCCGCGGATGAGGTAGGCGTGCAGCTAGACGATGATGGTCAGGGAGCAGGTGCTGATAAGTCTTTCCTTTTAACCTTTTCATGATTTGATTGCTTATCTATCGTGATTATTGATGGATTCTCTTCTGAATTATGCAGGCGGGACCTCGGTAGCACATGCTGGGAGTTCCGATCCTGCAGTTAAGTAGATCCCGAGGGCTAGCGGGATGGAGGCGAAGCCCTGATTCTTTGACTTGACTTGTACATATTTTGGTTGCTGTCTATGTTAGTCCGAAACATTAATGTAACTTGTAATTATATTATTTGTAAAGAATGAATTTATGTAATTTTATAATATAAGCTGATTCTGTCATGTTTGAATGTTGTTGTCATTTTGATATGTTGCATAAGAAATACAGCTACGTGTTTATGCATGTGACTTAATTGCATTTAATGCTAAGTTTCTACTTAAAATATTATCTCATGTCTTGTAATGCCAATATGATGTGTGAATAAATTAAAGCTACATATTTGTATAAAAGAGAAGATAGTACCGCCCTTCGTGTTTTGGTTGTAGAGGGTTGCTTTGAATGTCTTGCGTGACTGAGTATGGAATGTAGCCGAGTGTTCCGTCATCCGGATGTGAGCTCATATTTTCACAAGCGAGAGTTACCCTATTTTGTGACCTGTACTTTAAGGATTGTTATATAGGATAGGAGGAAAGTTTTTGAATGAAATGGAAATATGAGAAACAGTAAAACTTCCAATCACGGAAGGCCGTCGATATGCTTAAGTTCGTGGCAAACGGGTTTTGTAGTCACTTTCCCTAGCTGTGGGTCTTGGAGACATTTGTCACCCATCTTACACCTCCGCGGGGAGTTTATCTTTTTTACCATAGCTGCACTTAAGACGTATCGGAGCCGAGATCGCGCACAGTAACTACCCGAGCCATTATGGCCCGTAATCGTGGGTATTATTCGATTTACTGTGGCCGGCTAGCGTGGGTGCCGATCGTCAACCGTGAACTACCCCTGGCTGGCCACACCTTATGTTGGGGCTTAAAGTAGGTTCATAGTTGCCGGCGAGCCGAACGCCGTAATGAGCTGCCATCGACTATAGTCGGCCTTCTTGATGGCTTATAATCGGCTCATTACAGTTGGCTTTGAGGGCAGTCGCGAGCAATGAGTTAACCCGCAGCAGAGGGATGCTGGAGCAAAAGTGTCTCATTGGCGAGTGCATAGAATCGCATAGTACCTGTTGGGTTTTGTCCAGGTGAGGTTGCGCCGTGAAGTTCCAGTATGGAAACGTCGTTATACATGATTTTGTTCAACAGAAAAGGATAAAGCTTAACAAGCAGCCAAGATATAAAGGAACAAGTTAAAAAGAGACAAGATTTTTAAAGTGGCTCGGCACGAAAATGCCTACGTCCACTGATTCTCTTTGTTAATTCACTTCATATGGGCAGTACAAGTTAAGAAAAGTTTCGACGGAGGTGTCGGATGTTCCATGCCCTTTGGAACACCTCTCTGTCCACTGTTGACAAAATATAGGCTCCATTGCGGAGATCTTTGTGAATTACATAGGGTCCGTCCCAGATTGGATCTAGCGCTCCTGGGCGCGGGAAGATCCGCTTGAGGGCAAGATCTCCTTCTTGTAAGCTGCGGTGCTTGACTTTGGAGTGGTATTGTGCTGCCACTTTTCACTTGTGAGCTGCTGCTTTGAGTGCTGCATCATTTCTTCTCTCCTCAATTAGATCCAAAGACAAGTGGAGGAGTTCTTCGTTCTCTTCTGGGTTGTAGTGGATCCTACGGTGGGAAAGCACTACAGTTTCAATTGGAAGCATGGCCTCCGATCCATACGCCAAAGAGAAAGGAGTATGCCCTGTTGATGTTCTGTAAGATGTGCGTAGTCCCAAAGTGCCATAGGAAGTTCATCCACCCAAGCGCCTTTTGACTTTTCAAGTTTCTTCTTGATTAGGGTTTTGAGGATTTTGTTGACAGCTTCGACGTGTCCGTTTGCCTGGGGGTAAGCCACAGATGAGAAGCTTTTGTGAATTCCGTGCTCTTGGCACCAGTCGGCGAATTCCTCGCTGTCAAATAGAAGCCCATTGTCCGATATGATTTTGAGGGGAACCCCGTACATGCATAAAACATTTTTGATCAAGAAGTTAATGACTTTCGCCGAAGTTATTTTATTTAGAGGCTCCACTTCCACCCATTTGGTGAAATAGTCAACTGCCACTATGGCATATTTGGCTCCGCCTCGGCCCACTGGCAGTTCGCCAATCAAGTCAATTCCCCATATTGCAAAGGGCCAAGGGCTGGTCATTTGAGTAATTTCATTTGTTGGTAGTCGAGGAATCTTAGCAAATTTCTGACATCTGTCACATCTTTTGACGAAGTCTAGAGCGTCTTTGTTTAAGGTGGGCCAGTAATATCCATATCGGAGTATCTTCTTTGCCAGAGTCTGCCCCCCAGTGTGATCTCCGCTACTTCCTCGATGTATGTTGGATAAGATCTCCTTGGCTTCCCTTCCAGCGACACACCTTAACAAGGGATTAGAGAAGCCGCGTCGATAGAGGATGCCTTCTTGTATCGTGTAGCGGGAAGTTTTCCTCAAGATTTTCTTGACTTCGTTACGCCCGTCGGGCAGTGTGCCATCTTGAAAATATTTCCGGATAGTAGTCATCCAATTTTCCTCTTCGATTGCAGCTATCATGTTCATTGTCTCGTAACTCGGGGCTAGTTGCTGTGAGATGGTTATTGTTCGGGAAGCGGCGCCGTCCTTCATGCTAGCTTGCTTTGCCAGTTCGTCGGCCTCCTAATTCTCTTCTCGAGGAATGTGTTTGATTAAATAGTGATCCAACTGATTGAGCAGCAGCTTGGTCTTCTTTAGATATGTTGTGAGTCGTTCTCCTCGAGTCTGGAATTCTCCCAGTATTTGATTTACAGTAAGTTGAGAATCACTATGGAGACATAAAGAACCGACTCCAATCTCCAGGGCAAGTTCTAATCCGGCTATCACTGCTTCGTATTCCGCGTCATTGTTAGTGGCAGCGAACTCCAACCTTAGGGTGTAGTGCAGCTTCCTTCCCTTGGGGGTGATTATCACAACACCTGCCCCCGAGCCTTGTTCATTTGATGCTCCATCAACGAAGAGGTTCCATTTGATATTTTCTGCTACTTCAAATTGCTCCTTACCTTCGTTAGTAGTGAATTCGACAATGAAATCAGCTATGGCTTGTACCTTGATAGCGGTGCGAGGATGGTAGGTAATATCATATTGACTCAGTTCAATGCACTACTTAAGTAGTCGCTCGGAAGTGTCAGGGCAATGGAGTACTTGCCTTAGCGGTTGATCGGTTAAAACTCTGATGGAATGAGATTGGAAGTACTGTCGCATTTTCCATGACGTGATTAGCAAACAGTATGCTAGCTTTTCAAGTTTAGGGTATCTGGCTTCTGCCCCTGTGAATCTCTTGCTTACAAAGTATACGGGTCGCTGTGCGCGGTTGTCCTCCCTCACCAAAGCGGCGCTTAAAGCATGGGACGATACAACAAGGTATAGGTATAGTTCCTCGCCTTCATTTGGAGTTGAGAGTACTAGTGGTCTTTGGAGGTGTTCTATTAAGTTAAGGAAGGCTGTCGAGCATTCGTCAGTCCATTCAAACTTTCCTTTGTCTTTCTTAAGAGCTTCGAAGAAAGGGATGCATTTGTCGGTTGCTTTAGAGATGAACCTGCTTAGGGCAGCCACCTTCCCGTTCAGGCTTTGCATCTTTCTTCGAGTGGATGGTATCTTGATATCTTGCAAGGCCCGGACTTGTTCGGGGTTCGCTTCAATCCCCCTGGCATGGACGATGAATCCCAAGAACTTTCCCGACGATACTCCGAAGGAGCACTTTAGAGGATTCAGTTTCATTCCATATTGGCGAAGTACTTGAAACATCTCGTTCTGGTGGTTTATATGATCGTTGGCTTTCCTTAATTTTACCAGCATGTCATCCACATAAACTTCCATAGTTCGCCCTATTAATTTCGCAAACATCTTGTTGACGAGGCGCTGATAAGTAGCTCCGGCGTTTTTAAGTCCAAAAGGCATTACTTTGTAGTAGTACAATCACCGGTCAGTGATGAAACTAGTGTGGTCTTGATCGGGGGCATGCATAGGGATCTGGTTATATCCTGAGTATGCGTCCATAAAGGATAAGAGTTCGTGTCCGGCTGTGCTGTCCACGAGTTGGTCGATTCGGGGGAGTGGGAAGCAGTCTTTCGGGCAAGCGTCATTTAAATTGGAGAAATCGATGCATGTTCGCCACTTCCCATTAGCTTTCTTTACCAGTACCGGGTTGGCGATCCATTCTGGGTAGATGGCTTCTCGTATGAAGTCATTGGCAAGTAAGTTCTTTACTTCTTCCTCTAGGGCTGCTGATCGTTCTGCCCCCATGCTTCTCTTTTTCTGCTTTACTGGCGCCTTGGTGGGATAGATGTTCAATACGTGGCATGCTACATCTGGGGAGATTCCTGTCATATCATCGTGCGTCCATGCAAATACATCCATATTGTGGCGAAGAAAATCAATGAGTTGTTCCTTTAATTCTTATTTTAGTTGAGATCCGATTTTCAATTGTCTACTTGAGTCATGTTTTTCTACAGCTACGAATTCCATAGCCTCTGCAGGCTCGGCGGTGGCCTCCTTCTCTTTTTCCCTGGGGTCTAATTCATTGAAAGGGTCACTGGTATATCGAAGAGGAGGGGCTTTCTTTAGTTGCTATGCTTCTAAGTTTTTCATGCAGAGAGTAGTCTCTGCATTTTTCCCTTTATCTTTTCTGCGGTTATTGCGAAGTTCAGTTACATAGCAGTCTCGAGCAGCGTCTTGATCCCCCTCCATTTCTCCTACTCCGTTATCTGTTGGGAATTTCATTTTCAGGCACCATGGGGCTAGGACAATTGGGAAGTCAGACAAGGCTGGTCTTCCCAAAAAGGCGTTGTAGGCCGAGTGGCTTTCTATTAGCACAAATGTTTGTTTTCGCACAACGGAGCGGTGATGACTTCCTATTTCAAAAAAAGGGTCCAGTTGCCCGAGGGGCATCTTCGCATCTCCAGTTAAACCATGTAGTGGTTTGTTGCAGGGAGACACATCCTTCATTGACAGCTTCATTTTGTCGAAACATGCTTGAATAGGATATTTACCGAGCTTCCAGTGTCTACTAAAATTCGAAAAACTTTGGCTGGACCGAACCAGGCAGAGATGACCATAGGATCCATGTGTGGGTACTGTCTTCCCTCTAGATCACGCCTACTGAACATGATGTCGTCGTTCTCTTTCCGTTTCGGGTGGCGTTCTTCCATAACAGAGTTAACGTAGCCTTCACCGTTTCTAAGTGACTTACCGTATCTTTCCATCTCTGCCCAGCTTCTATCGGCGATGTGTGGTCCTCCTGATACGGTATAGACCACTATCTTCTCTTGACTAGAGCCGCTGGTGTTGCGATTTCCTCCGCCTACTTCTGGGAGGGGTATCCCAGGATTCTCATTGGCAGGAGTCGAAGTCCTGTTCTGGCTTTTTACATAGCATTCCAGTTTCTTCCTTCTGATGTGTTCTTCAATCAAGTCCCGGACATGGTGGCATTCATTAGTGTCATGTCCATGGGATTCGTGGAAGCGGCAGAACTTTCCAGTCTTGAGTACGTTATCTGACTCCTTCTTGTGCGGGGGGCGCTTGTATCTAACTTCGTCTTGAGTAGCTAGGAAGATGTTTTCGATTGTTTCATTCAAAGGAGTGTAAGAGTCAAATCTTGGTCCAGGTCGATATAGGCGCTTTTCCCCCTTCTTGCCCCCAGCATTGTCTCTAGAGTCATTTCTCCGAACATCCTTTGTTGCAGTGGAAATCCTGTCTGTAGCTGTTTTAGCCTATTGCCTGACTGCCTCTCGGTGGCAGCGTCTTCAAGTCTCATATACTTTCCAGCTTCATGGAAGAAGTCAGGTAAAGTAGCTGGCTTTTCCTTGGTTAGTCTTCTAGCAAATTTAGTATCCGGATGTACACCACTGCAGAGAGCCATTAGGATAAGTTTCTCGTCGGCATCTTGGACTGCAGCCACCGTGGCGTTGAATCGGGTTAGATATTGTTGCACTGTCTCTCCGGGTTTCTACTTGATATTAGATAAGGAATAAGCGTCCTTGGGTTGTTCCACATGAATGCGGAACTGGCTGATGAACTTTTCTTTCAACATTTCCCATGAGCTGATGGACCCTTGGGGTAGGTGGAAGAACCAGGAGGTAGCTAGGTCTGCCAAGAAAAGTGGGAAGGATTTACACAATACTCCCTCCGTTGCTCCGCTCATGAGCATATGCTGGGTGTATCTCTGTAAATGTACGATGGGGTCAAAGGTTCCCTTGTAAGGTTCCATCGTTGGCATTTTCCATTCCCAGGGGGTGATGGCAGTTTCGATATTACGGGTGAAGGGGCTCGTTACCCTAGCACCTATCCCCCGATCCCTTTGCTCCCGTTGGATGCACTCTTTGAACATTCGCGCCATCCTTTCATCGGAACTTGGAGCGGATAGAAATGAGTTTGGTTCTTCCCTGCGGGATCGATTCCGTCCAGATGACCTATAAGGATGGTATCGTTTATCACTCCTGACATTCTCCAATGGCTGCCTCTGGTCTTCGGGGGCCTGCTGAGGTCAGCTACAGTTGGCCTTTGACTTGATCTTCCCCTGATGGGTTCTGTTCTCAGCACTTCCTCGGGTCCAACTTCGGGCCGGACACTAGCTCGGCCCCGTCTACTGGTGTTTTCATGCTTAGGTATCATGACAGGCTCAGCTACATTCGACCCCTGCCTGGCATCTCCCCCGTTGGGTTCGGTTCCAAGTGTTTCCTCGGGTCGGAATTCGGGCTGAGTCCGGGCTCGGCTCCTACCATGGCTGTTTCTGTTGTTAGCCTCTTCGAAGAAGAAAGACCTTTGTCGCCTCCCAGATGCTCCAGACCGGGACTCACCCCATGGTTCAGTGTTGCAGTTGGATTCTTCAGCATCCCTTAAGCGTGACATGAGTTGGTCCACCAAGGCTTCTTGTTGAGATGCGAAGCGGTTAGTTACTTCAGCCACAATCCTATCCAGATCCGCCCTTGTAATTGGTTGTTCCGTAGCGGGGGCTGTCGGATTTTCCTGATTTATATTTGCCGTTGGAACCTGACGATTGTCTTGGTCCCTGATCACTGGATCTGGGATACAGCCAGTCGCAACGTTTTTTCCTTTGTTAGTATCTTTCTTCCGTCCGGGAGCCATATTTTCCAAGCAATGAACGATATTGATAGGAAAAGGGTTGAGTGGGAGAAGCTGAAGCTTCGAGCTCCTTTAACTCTCAGTGAAAGCGCCAAAAATGTTTGCACAAAAAATGGGCAAACACCTCCGAGTCGTATGAATTAGTTGATTTTATGTTGATCTGGATGGTTTGGGTGATTTACGCAAATATATAAAATAGATGGACTAAACTGTAAAAGACACACAGATTTATAGTGGTTCGGCCAGAACGTGCCTACGTCCACTTTATATGTTATTCTCCTTTTTCTTTCAGATTACAAGTACAAAGCTTTGTATACAAGTATATGAAAGTTGTTTGAAAGTTCTTTCCGTGCTTGAGCTCTCAAACTTGTCTGCCATTGTTGTACCCCTGCCCCTCTATTTATAGAGTGAGGCTGGGGGCAGGGGTCATGGATGAATATAGTTGCTGGTGGGCCTGGGCTGATGCTATCTGGCCTGACTAGGTTGATCTGGAACGTCTTGGTTCGGTGGAGAGTGGCATGTTGGTCCAGTGATGCTTGGGAGGTAGGTTGGTTCGGCATTGGTGTGGGGTGGCTCTGGTTCGGTGAGATCCTGGTTCGGCGAGGCTTTGAACCGGTGGCAGGTGGTCCGGTGATGAAGTGGTTCGACAGGCATGGGAGAGGTGGTTGGTTCGGTGAACGAGGTTGGAGTCTTTGGTTCGGTAGTGCTTGTGGTTCGGCAAGGAGTGGACTGGTTCGGCAAGGTGTGGAAACGCACCCAACAATCCTATAGAGGCAAACTTATCAGTTAAAATAGATAAAGAAGAAATTATAGCTACTCCTTATAGAAAAGATAGGACATTTGAAGCTATAATAGAGTAAAATAATTTTACAAATTTAACACTACAATAAATAGGTAACCAATTTACAAGAATTAAACATACGTCTAATAAAGATCAAACAAATGCTACAAAAATCTGTAATGCAAATGAAGTTTTATTTAATCCTTGGTGAGCACAAAATTTAGAAATGAACATAGATAAACCAGGAGAAAACTCTGAAATGTAAAAGGAAATAATGAAAAGACTAGATGCTTTAAATATTAAAAAAAAACAATTTGCACCTATTGTAACGATCTCGAATTTTATTAAGTTTAAATTGATAATTAAATTTTATTTTTGAATAAAATTTGTGAAAATAATTGGTAATTAATATAAAATTTTAGTTAAATTTTAAATAGTCGAGAATTAATTTGGATATTTGAAAATGAACATGTTTATAAAATAGATTGAAAAATTGAGCTAGGATTTTGGATATGATTAAATTTGATATTAGATAATTAAACTTTAAAAGGAAATATGTATAAGACAAAGAAATAAAATAAATACATATAGTTAGAATTCAAAACAACACTTAAATATGAAACAAAGTAAAAATACAAACAAATAAAAAAAATAGATACTAGCACAATATAGTATTATCAGCTGAAACAAATTGATAAAGTATGAATAAACAAAATAAGAAACAAAACAAAGTAAAAATAACAAACAAAGACATAGATATGCAGACAAACAAAATAAAGCTGCAGCCACCAAATAAAAACAAGCTAGGCAATGCAAATAAAGTGTTCAAACAAATAAATATAAGTACAAAATAAAACATAAACAAAGAAATACCAAGATCCTTAGTACACTGTAAAATATCCTAGCACACATTTTTCATCTCAGCCGAAGTGAGGCTGAAGTAAACAAATGCATAACCAAGTACAAAGCATTTAATGCAAGCACCCTTAGCATGCCTTTTGTACACAACAAAATTATCAGCCTACAAACCCGTAACTCTTTTCTTTTATATTTATCCCTTCTTACTTCATTCGTTCAAGTCATAGCGAGTAAAAATAAAAATAAAATACAAGTTAGCATTCCATTTTTTACAACAAACTAGAAAAACAAATTCAACTTAATCAAGCAATGCAAAGATCATGCAAGTTAAAAGCAAATCCAGTTTCCAGTTAACAACTCAGGCCTGTCTTCACATAGCAGGCTCTGTTCTTCTTCAACAAAACCAAGTAAGCAACTTTCCACCCATGATCTACTTCTATATCTTGATATTGTGGTTGATACTTGAATGCATTATGAAATGTTGTTAGCTGTTATATATGTCTGTACGTTTATATATATATATATATATATATATATATATATATATATATATGTAGATAAACCTTTTAGACTATAACCTCTGAAAGGAAAGTAATTAAAACAATACAACGCTATTTCTAAAAATAGTTTCAAAAGAAAATATTTCGTGAATATTCTGGAAGCAAGAGATTACAGTAAAATCTTTTAAATCTGGAAAAAAAATCACAATGAGTAAACATATTATTTAAAACTTAAGTATGATTAGATCAGTGCTCGTGATTCATGGATGGTATGATGTTTTCCTAAGTATGTTAGATAAGTAGCTCTATGAAAAAAATACATGTTGGATCTGTGTGTTTTGAGCATGAATGCTCTTCTTTGTTTCGTTACAGGGTTAGAAATTAAAATCAAAAGAAAAAAAAAACTCACTCAATATATGAACATCTAGTCACTGATGGACTTAAGGTCTAAAACAAAATAAATTGGTATAATCATCATTCAGGTTTGCAAACATTTTTAAAATATTCTTAGATTGTAAAATACTGTAAAGCCAGTAAATACAGTAAGATTTTGAAAAGAAGTGATAAAATCAACTACTTTGTTTCGTGGATTCAGGCATATAGTTCGAATCAATTCTGGGAAACTCGATTTTTGAAATTAAAATCACGAGTTTTAAATTAGTTTTGGGTTTGCAATTTGGGTTTGATTAGTTTTGGGTTTCGACTAAATTTCTGGTGACTGGTGGAAACTTTGGAGGTCGGGGTTTTGGTTGGTGATGGAGGAGCCTATAGTGGTGATGGAAAAAATAGGTGGAGGTACCATCGGTGACGGTGGTGAAGGCGGCGAACATTTTAAATTTCTAAACCTAGTTTTAACATGGTACGGTATTTGGTCTCGTTCGTCACCAAGAAGTGATCGAGTGCTTCAGGGTTTGGAGCGATGGAAGCTGGGGTATAAACGAGGTGGCGGCTGGAGTTGCACGAACTCCGATGTTTGAGGCGTCGAGAACCAAGCGTTGACAGGTTCGAAGGGGTATTTGCACGTGCGTTTCTATGTTTTGTTCCTAGTACCTGTATCGAGCTTGAATGCTCGATTTTGGTTAGATGATTTGATCATCGATCTGATGATCGAAATGGTTCTGAGGAAAGATAGCCGATGTGGGAGGATGGTCAACGTTGGCCGAAGGTGGCCCTGGTGGAGGTGCACGTGCACATGTGCACTTGTATATCAGGGAAAGCAAGTTGTTTTGGGAAGAAGTCATGTGTTGCATGGGAGTTTCTCGTGAAAGTGTCGTGTAGGACTCGAAGTAAACTACAGGGAAAACTCGGGTCGAATTCTTGTTCCAGTTTTTACCTGGAAACCTGTTTCTCTGTTTTGAAAATTTTAAACTAAATTTAAATTCATCAAGCAAAGTTTTTAACGGAGTTTAATCTAAAATGTAAATAAAAAAATTCTAGTTGAATTGAAATTTAGTTTGAAGATAAATAAAAGTTTAAAATTCCATTTGTTTTAATAATTCAAAGTAATTAATGGCATTGAAGAAAATTTGGAAATCAAAATAGAATTGAATTCGGAAATAAAATTTAAATTAAGTTAAATTTAAAAGTAGAACCTGAAATGAGTTTCAAATCAGATCTTAAGATTTTGGAAAATTAATTTTTATTACTAAGTGTTGCAATAAGTCAAAATGTTAAAGTGCAAGAAAAGAATTGATTTTTAAACTCTTTAAAATTTCTTTTGTAATCAATGGTTATTTTACATGTAAATTTAAAATTTTAAAGAAATTTGCTTTAAACTTTATTAAAAGTAAATAAGGATTTATTTTTGATATAAAAAAAACAAGAAGAAGAAAAAAATCATTAAATCATATGAAAATAAATGTGTTACTTTAAGTAATGAAGATTGATGATTTCTAATTCATTACGAATGAATTTTAATAGGGAATTGATTTATAAATTAAAAATGGTTAATGTAAGAAATTTTCTTTAAAAGGGTGATTAAGTAAATTTAATAGTATTGAAATCATTAACTAAGTTTATTTGAGCAATTAATCAATGTGATAAATTTTATTAATAAATTTGATTGATTAAATTAATAATAATCAACTGTGAAACTATTAAGTATAATTACTTAATGACGGAGATTGTGAAATTAAATACTCGATGTAATTTATTGAGTAAAATCAAATTTGTTCAAATTAAATTTCTTAAGTTAATTAATTCAGAATAATCATTTGGTAATTTTGAAAAAATATTATTACTTAGAGAAGTAACTGATTAATAATTACTGAATGTAATTAATTAAATGATGATTAAGAATTTGAGTTAATTATTTATGAATAAATTAAAGGACTAATTAATAATGACAATTAATTAAGATAATTTAATAATTATAGATTAATTGATTCATTGATTTGAAATGATTAGTTAATTATTAAGGATAAACTAATAAAATTTGAATGAAGATTTATTTCAAATAATTCATAATTAAATCATGATAATTAACCCGGATTAATAATTGGTACATCTAATTTAAATTAATCAGTTGATTAATAAATTCACTTGTGAATGTTTGGATTCTATTGAATGTTGAATTATTTGACATCTCTGATCTGTAATGCTTTGTGATATATTCTGATTTGTGCGTGATCTATACTGTAGTTTATTTATCTGGGATGAATGTAAACTATTATCTGTGATTTATATATCTGTGATCAGTGATCTTTGAATGGACGATGAGCGTTATAGTTTATATCGCTTATCAACTATATTTCTGTGTATTAATCTGTGATGATTGAATGATGTTGCACTATAGTGTTAAACCCCTGGACCATACTTATACACACACAAATATGGATATCATGAGAAAATCGATTAAGCCAGAGATTTTTAAAAATAGTTTTAAATTTGAATTTTAAATTCAAATGGTTTGAAAATAAGATTGGGTTTAAAGTGAAAAGCTTTTGAAATGGAATTTCAAAGATGAAATTTATTTTGAATAACTTGATAAAATTTGAAATTTAAATAATTTGATTTAAATTTAAATTCAAAACGTGAAATTGAATTCTACGATTTGAAACTAGGGATTAAAGATGTTATACCAGTTATATATTAGTTAAACTATTTTAAAAATATTGATTTGGAAATATGAATATAATTCAAGAACTTTAACTCATATAAATATAATTGGATCTTTCTGAAACGAAAAACTATTTGTTTTCAAATAATAAAAGTTTTCACATAAGTAATGACTTCCAATTTGTGTTAAAAATATTTCTATTTTAAAATGAAAATGATTTCCATGTTATAGAAACGATTTAAAAGCTATAAGTTAAATCTTTGATTTAAAGATTTAAATGAATTAATCCAATTGAAATAGAAGTTGTTTTGAAATCTATGAATGGATCTTTATGAAACGGGGTGAACCTTATGAAATGAATCTTTTTGTTTAAAATATTAGAAATGGTAATTTGTTTAAACCATTTGAAGAAAAGTTTTGGGTAATAATTTGTGACTTAATTGAAATCCCAATATCCATATGTTTTTTAAATATTGCGCTCACTATTCGGTTTAGCCGGGAGAGGACGTTTGTGTCATATATCCCATTCTGAATATGTGATACGTCGTTGTGGATAGCATTTGAAGACCGGCGGTGTAGACCGGATATTTTAAAAAACGAAAGGATAACTCGTCGAATGTCTTTGCATCAAATGGCCCCGGTATAGAGACTCCATATGTGATGGGAAGTCCAATCGTAATTAGTGAATATCCGGATTGCAAGGGCTTCTTTGGAAGTGCCTTCGGTTCTATTCAAACCCAGAATAGACTTGTATGGATTGTGTGTCTGACATTACAATTTGAGATATAAAGCAGATTTCTTTGAAATACATTTCTGTTGGTGGCGGAGAATTTATTCTTTAGCTTAACACCCTTCTCCGAGACGTACGAGCTCGGAGGTTATGTAGTTGAAGGTTATCAGTGATATATTCCCAATTTGGTAATGTGACATGCTAAGTGTTGCTGTGTAATGATCATTGTTTGATCATTTGTGATATGATCATTTGTTTAATCATTTATCTTTGTGATCATAACTTTGATCATTTGTTGACCCAAAGCATGGCTTTGAACCAAAGCGTGGCTTTGTGGACGTGACTTCGTCAAACCTCACACCCCGGAATGGTCGAAATAGGAAAGATGCGGCAAGGTTATTAAGGGGTAGCGCCCCTTTAGGGTATGTCCATTTCCTTCTGCAAAAGGGTGGTATCATGGTATGGAGCCCAGATACTTACTCATGTTGAAACACTTTATTTATTACCGTGTGATGTTGGTTATCGAGCACTCGGATAAAGGTCCTAAAGGACTGGGGGATGGCATACTCGTGTCAGTAGTTACCCAGTTAGGGGTAACCCGGCCTTGTGTTGGCAGAGATCCGGTTAGGTTCTCGGGGACGTCCTTCCAGAGGCGTTCTCATGTGGCAATGGGAAGTTCCTTGGCCTGACCATTTGTTGGAAATCCAAAGAAACAATACGATCTTGTACGGTTTAGTTGTAGAACCTGCCATCTAATATGGTAGCTATAGCGGGCATAATATAATGGTACCTATGCTAGCTAAGATTTATATTCTATTTTCTAAATGTTTCTACACTAAGCACTAATAATAATAATCAAATGATTTGATTTTGCGTAGTAAGCATCTTTGACTAACATAAGAAGAAATCTCCTCCAAGTCTGCGTTTGCATTGTGTGTGTGGTGGGAGGTCTTATGGTAGTTACATTTTCAAAAAGCATTGCGAATTAATTTTAAAATATTTCTTTGTTTGTTTTTAAAAGATAAACTGTTTTTGTTGCTCACACCAGTCCTATGACTGATCTGGAGTTTATTGTTTCTTTCCTAAACTCTGGGTGCTCATTATTTTCTACACAAGCAGTCTAGAGTTGAGTTTTTCAGATAGTCAGATTAGTAGGTTATCTGGAGATAGTTCAGTCTTTGGATCAGACTGCACTTGCTTATCTTTGTGCATCGTTATTGGGAGTTCGAGCTATTGGTTGATTGGTTCTTGGAGATGGAGTTACAGATTTGGAGTTCTTCAGTGAAGACTATCTTAGAGTTATTTGTTCCGCTGCTAGTGTTATCTATTTCTTTTCCGCTGCTATTTTATTATATCATATCTCTGATGTATATTGATATCTATAGATCATTGTATCACTCTGTTATATCAGTGTTGTATATCAATGTATTATTCTTTTTATTCCGCTGTGTTGTCTACTTTATGTTGTTATAAGCTCCGGCGACTCGGATTTGAACGGTCGAATCTATGACATTCGAGTACGATGTAAAGTATGGATGTCGATTTTCGAGCGTGCAAAATTCGACTCGTCACACCTATAATATAAGATAGGCGTTTAGAGATATTTCTGAATCAGAACCTGATAATCATTTAGAAGAAGAAGTAAATAACTCACGAAAAATGTTCTTAAATATAGAACAAAAGAAACCAGAAAGTAATTTTGAAGTTAATAAAATTAATTACGAAAATACCTCGTATAGTAAACCCTATTGTACGAGACCAATGCCAGTCGACCTCTTATTTGAGGAACACAACAATTATGAAGTTGTATCTTTTGATGGCACATCAATTTTAGAATGAAATATAGAGGGTTATTCCAAATACCAAATACATACTAGTTTGAATTATATGACAATGTACGCCCGTGCATATCTAATTAAAAATAATTTACATGATAGAAAGCTAAAGCTATTGTACAGGGATTTACTGGTCAACTAAAAGGTTGGTGGGATTTTCGTCTATCCAATGAAGCAAAAGCGCATATATTTACTGCAAAAAAAATTAGAAAATGGAATGGCCAAAACCGACCGTGTAAACATGCTAATATATACAATAACTAAACATTTTATTGGAGCTACAGCTCTTCAAACTAATAGAACTTAAGAACAATCAATGAATTTAAAACGTCAAAAATTATATCTAATTTAGATGGTACAAAGATCTATAGTTTTCAAAATTATTTATCAGACGTAATAGTAATCATGAATTTTGAAAAGAAAAGTTCTTTTCATGACTACCACATTTCTTTGCCGAAGGAGTTAAAAATCGTATAAAACAGAAAAATAATGAAACTATCCCTTGTAACCAATGTACTTGTGGTGAATTAGCAGCAAAAATAGTGCCAGAACAAATTCATTTATGTAATGTAATAAAATTACATAAGCAAATTTAAAAGGAAAAAATTTGTGGAAAAAGAATTTTAGGAGATTTTTGTGGTCAACTTGGTTTATTACCAGTAAAACCTATTAATGAAAATAAAAAATTTAGAAAATCATCTAACAAGAAAATCTATAAGAATAAAAAATTTCAAAAAGAAAACAATGCAGAAAGCAACAAAACTCTTAAAAGGAAACCATATAAGCCTTGTAAAAGAAAAGAGCAAAACAAACATGCTCAATGAAAGTTCTAATATGTTGGAAATGTAAAACACCAGGCCATTATGCAAATAAGAATAAATTGAAAAATAAAATAAAAAATCTAGATATAGATGATGAATTAAAAAATTCGTTTAAAAAAATTATTTATATCAAGTTCTGACTCAGAAAAAGAAATTTAAAATTATATGTTGTCATAGAAATTAATCCACAAATTGGAAATGAATCAGAAAATGATCCAGATAATAATTCAGAATCTAATATTTGTGATGGTAATTGTGATTATTACAAAGCTTTATGTAAAGCTAATGGAATATTTATCTTAACAAAATAAGAAAATTTTCATTCTGCATATTATAGACAAAATTCAGATCCATAAGAAAAGAAAAATATGTTAAAAAATATTTAGAAACACATAAAAATGAAAAGAAGTTAATGTTGAAAGAATCAAAAACTTATAATTTAAAAGATATTTCAAATAGGGTAAAATCCTCAAGTAATATTAATCCAGTAACTACCGGAACCACAATTGCAGAATTATAACACAAAGTTTAAATACTTAAACTAGAAATAAAAGAATTAAAAGAAAGAATATCTCTAATAGAGATAAAACCTCAAGATGATAATAATCAAGATAATGATAATATTTTGGGCAAAGAATAATTAAACTCTTTAACATTCATTAGTGCAACTGACAAGGTAATTACCCATAAATGGCATGCTAAGATTACTATTGTAGTTCATAAAGAATAATATATTACTACAATATCAATGATAGATTCAGGTGCAGATATGAACTGTATCAATAAAGGATTAGCACATTCAAAATATTTTTATAAAACTAAGAAATATTAAATGCTGTAGTTAGAAGAATGTTGTTAGTTAGTTATAAGCTATAAACTATAGCCGTTTGCAATAAAAGAATTTGTTTAGAAATGCCATTTATATTTGTCAGAAATTTATCTCACAATGTTATACCGAGAAATCCTTTCATGCATTTGTTATATTCTATAACAAATATATCGAAGGAAGGAGTTACTAGTACTGTCAATAATCAAGAATTAAGATTCAAATTTGTGTCACAACCACAATATCTTAAAATTGATATTATACAAAAAAGCATTAAAAGAAAAGAAAACATTTTAAACTCCTTGTCCCAAGAAATAAATTGTAAAAGAATAAAAGAAAATTTATTACAACCGTATTTACAACAAAAGGCTAAATACCTACAAAATCATATTGACAAAACTATCTGTGTAGATACTCCTAATGCCTTTTGGCAAAGGAAAAATCATGAAATAGGTTTACCTTACGAACCTAACTTTGAAGAAAGTCAAATTTTGAATAAATCTAGACCTGTAGCTTTGTCTCAAAGGCATTTAGAAATTTATAGAAAAGAATTAGAAGAATTATTATGAAAAGGTCTTATTAGACCATCTAAAAGTCTATGGAGTTGAACGGAGCTTTAAGTTGAGAATACAGCAGAACTGGAAAGTGGTGTTCTAAGATTAGTCATAAATTATAAACATTTAAACAAGGCTCTAAGATGGATTAGATATCTAATTACTAATATAAAAGATTTACTAGCAAGGCTTTATTTAGCCAAAATAATGTCAGAGTTTGACATGAAATTTGGATTTTGGCAAATTCAGATCAAAGAGGAAGACAAATACAAAACTGTATTTACCGTTCCATTTGGCTATCTTGAATGGAATGTAATGTCGTTTGAGCTAAAAATTGCCCCATTAGAATTTCATAAAACTGTGAATGATATTTACAGTGCTTATACAACATTTACCATAGTATAAATTGATGATGTTCTTGTATTCTCAGAATCAATTGATCAACATTTTAAACATTTGAACGTTTTCATAAATATTTTTAAAAAGGTTGGATTGGCTGTATCAGCCAAAAATCTAAAATTTCTTCAAACAGAAGTTAGATTTCTTGGACATATTATAAAAGATGGAACAATATTTCCTATCATAGAGCCATTATATTTGTAGAAAAATCTCGATTAAAGATAAAAATCAATTACAAAGTTTTTTAGAAAGCATGAACTATGTTTCTGAATTCTATAAAGACTTAGCTTATGATGTTAAACCATTGTTTGAAAGATTAGGAAAAACTCTGCTTGCTTGGATAGATGAACATACTAGAGCGGTAATGAAAATAAAAGTAAAAATATAGAAAATTCTTTGTCTTGCAATCGCCAACCCTGAAGCACTTAAAATAGTCGAAACAGATACATCAGATAAAGGTTATGGTGGTATTCTTAAACAAGAATTTATATTAAAGAGTCTTTAGTCAGATTTATATATGGAATCTGGCATGGACTTAGAGTTAATTACTCTACTAGCAAAAAAGAAGTATTGGCAATTGTATTGTGTATACAAAAGTATGAAAGTGATTTACTAAATCAATTTTTTTTTGATTTAAATGTACATTTTAAGTTTGCTAAAGAAATTTTGCAAAAGGATATTAAAATATTGCATCAAACAAATATTTACCATATGGCAAGCAATCTTATCAGAAGTTGATTTTGATACTGAGTTTATTAAAGGATCTGATAATTCTTTATCAGATGTCGTAACTCAAGAATTTTAACAGGAAAAAAATGAATAAAGGAAAAGAAATGGAAGAAAGCAGTAAGATAGTACTATCTCGTCTTATAACGACTTATAAGTTAGTATTTCAAAAGGATGCAAAAAAATTAAGAGAAGAAGTCTTTAAAACTACTCCAATTGAAGAACAGCTCAGAACTGATGCCTGTGAATTAACACTAAATTCCGTATCAGCAAGAGAATTTGTATACCTATAGGTTTTGATATCTACTATATGGATATCTCCTGTGGAGAAGAAATCATATATTTATCTGCTGAAGAGGTTATGACCTACTATTTGAAATTTTTTACAGACCCCCGTCTTTATCCAAAGAATTTAAATTTCTACTAAGAAATTCTAACATACATACGTTCTGTTCAATTTGAATCAGCCGTCAGAACAAGTGGCGAATGAGCTTTCTCAAAGGCCTTCATTATTAAAATAACCCCAGAACAATGTGAAGGTGACTTATACAAGATCAAAGAATTAACCACAAACTCAAAAAATCCTTATATGAATAAATTAAATTTCTATTATTTTGACTACGTCAAAGTTTGCAATTTAGCTTTCTCTTATGAAAACATGTAGAGAAAGCATAGTTGGTATGTTCAGTTTAAAACTGAAAAAATCATTAATTTTTCAAATTAGTTTGTAATTTGGTTTTCAAATTTTGAATTATATCCAATCATTTTACCACAAAAAATAAGAAGTATTTACGATGAATTCGTTCAATACTTCGACCAAATATCATAATTTGATATTTGCAGCACTTTATCTAGTACCGTGAATCTTGAAGTAGGACATTGTTATAGTTCCAAGATCACTTCAAAAGCTTGGAATGAAAACCATCCTTATTTAGGAAGAATAATTTTAAAAAAATGGTGGGATAAATATGAATTTTTAAAATTTCAATCTTCTCAAAAAAGGGTTTAATTAATCATGAACCACAAAAAAAATCAGATTCACCTTTTCCAAAAAAGGATTTATCTGACTTAGTAGAAGAATTAATGACAAGTTCTGCAAAAAGAAATCAGAAAATACAGCTTAAAACCACATTAAATTCGAACAATGATGATGAGCTTATGAGGATGTCTGCAGATCAAAGCTCATGAAAAGGCCGAAAAGGAATGGAAGACAATATGTGAAAAGCAAAAGGAATAATGTTAGATGTCGTAATAAAAAGGTTAATGGCACCTGGATTCTATGTGCATACTTTCATCAACTTAGTAATGTAACCTATATTATAGATGAAATACCGCTATAACCTCCTTCATGATTTCTATAACATCCAGCCTTTTTGTACGCTTTAAATCGATGACAAACCACACACGTCAGACTTAAACCATACAGAAGGGCAGATTGTTGTGGGGTAAGTAAGAAAAGAAGAGAAATAAAAAAACGAAACAGAATCTTGCAGCGGAAAAATAAAATATAATATTCAAATATACAGTTCATGAAGCTGTTTTACAAAATATTCGATTTTCTTATACAATACATATCAGAGTTAACATACCAGAGAACAATAAATAATATAGCGGAGCAATATAAATGTAGTGGAATACTATAATAAATAATAATAAATCTTCATCTTCATCCTCCAGAATACGGTCTTCCAAATCTTGAAATGCTCAGGCTGACTCGAGCGAATTGAAAAGACAAAACACTCGAGTCGGAACTAAAAGATCTTATGTAAGTTAAATCAACATGAATAAATATGAGTGGAACAGCGTTAGAGATGTTTATGAGATTTGACATCTCTTATACAGTGTCTAACGTGAGTGCAGTAACTTAAAAGATATTGGGATTCACATCTCCTAAGGATCCGTTAAACTATTTACTATGTAGTAATACTTCGCTATTATAATAATGTCTATAGTAAAATAAACTTACTTTTTAATAGCATTAAGGGGTTACTCATATAGCCCTTAACATGTACTAGTCCCAGTAGTCCATCCAATATCATGGTCCCTCCTGATTGGGAAGCCAACAAAGGATACCACACGGGCTATGAGAGAAAACCAAAGTCGTACAAGGCTCACTAGGTTAGGTGACGCGTCACAATTAGGCAATGCTAGGGTAGATATACCAATTACGCTTCCGGGCAGGTGGTAACGCATAGCGCACAGCTACCGCCCACCTTGAGCCACACCCCAAAATCAAAAATCAAAAGTGGTCACCGAATAAATCCAAAAGTCAGAGTATAATATCGAAGGGATGTGTACGATCAAAGGTGCTACCTCATTAGCCCTTCGATCGTTCCTCTTTTAGCCACCTTATGCTAACTCACGGGAGTCAGGTCCACGTATTAACTCAAAGGAAACACCGCCGCCATCCTACTTCATTCTACAGTCTCCACCGCGTACACGGTTGTCAAAGTGGTTTTCGGAGTTGGCAGAGAGTATGACAACTTCCGATCCCGGACTCTTTAACAACCAAACGTTATTATACCACCGCGGTCTTTTTAAAATAATCATACTTCAAAACCAAATATACTATTCATTTCAAAACCATATAAATAAGATATCCTTTCCATTTCAAAAACCAAATCTTTATGATATCATTTTTTTATAAAAACCAAAATCAATATAATATCATTTTTATTTAAAATATATCTCTTTTCTAAAATCATAGCACTTTCAAAATTATAATATTTCGAAACCAAACGCTTGAAATATAACATAACACTTCGAATTTTATAGCTTCAAAACCATAACTTCCAAAGCTTAAATAGTTTGGATATTCAATAATATATAAAATAAAATAGTTCAAAATTTAAAATTACTTTATAAAGTAAAATAATTTCCTCGACTTTACAATTTTTATTCACTTTAAATTAAATCTCAATTCATAAATCTTCAACTCACTTTCAGTTTGAATAAACCACTTCAATTTCAATATATTTCAAACTTTGAGTATTAAACAATTTCAAAACTAAGGTTGGAAATTTCGATTCAACAATTCAATATCCTGTTATTTAGTTTTGAAATATTTGCATAATAAATCCATTATCATTAAATAAAACTCAAATTACCAATGACTAAATCTTTCCTCCAATTTATTTATATTAGAATTATTCATTTAATTCATCTTGAATAAAAATCCAGTTATAAATATCATACCTTTTAAAAATTCAAGTTTAATAAAGTTACATCAACTTATGGAGTTTAATTCTTAAATAAGCTCAATTTCAAATAAATTTCCAATTTACCTTCCAATCTTAATTTATTTAAATCATTATAACCTCTATAACAAAGTATGATTTAAATACTTAACCATATTTTATTTTAAATGAAATCAAACTCCATTATTAAACTTATTGTTATTAAACAAATTTATATATAGCTTAAATATATGAATTTAACTATATATAAAATATTTTTATATAACATCAAAAAGAATCAATATTTATTAAACCGTATAATTCTATCCAAACCATAGAAATAATTTTCAATATATATATATATACACACACACCGAAGGTGTCTGTATAAAATTTTCTATCCTATGGTCAAGTGATACGGATATTTATCATTTAAATCCGTAATTTAAAATAAAATTTCGGTTATATATCATTTGAAACCGCAATCCGAATGAAATAAAATGCATAATAACGTGCAGTTTATACAAGATAAAATACAGCATCTATTCATCTAATGTCAATCATCAACCATTATCACAATCATCATCCAATCCAAACAATAATATCAATATATAATAGATAATAAACAATAGGTATTTACTGGCAGTTTATATTCAATAATAATTTAATTAACAATTTAAATGGTAGTTTATATGAAATAATAAATTGAATAACAATTTAATTCAATAACTTCAATTTAACTGGAATAATGATAAAAATATACCAAACAACAATAAATAAATTTCTAATCACATCAGAAATTAATTTAACACGCATAAGAAATTTTAGAAGTTGTTAGTGCGTTAAACACTCACCTTTTGAATTTAAATTGAATTTAAATCCAAAATTTGAACAGCGTCAGAATTCGTCAAAACAAGTGCCAAAATTCCGAAATTTCAATACGATACTAACAAAAGAAACCACGTGCAATTTCGACCTCGTACGTGAAAGTTACGTGCATTAGAACATTATACAAATTGAATTATAAAATAAATAAAAACAAGGTTATCGTAAACGTCACCTTCCTCCTGATGCTCACGCTACAGAAATCTTCACAAGCAAACCATCAGGCATGCACACACCCAATACACATCGCCGTTGACCAAGTCTTGACTATGATTTCCACTCGCCTTCGACCACTGCAGCGATGCCGACCCTCACCATCGCCACGCACATGCCAAGCCGCACCCATGGTGCCCCCTATGGCCACCACGCCGTCGGAAAAAAAAGCACAGCCGCCGCCTATTTGTAAACCCTAAATCAATTTTTTCCGTAGATCCAACTGTCAAAACGCGAAACGAAGCATAACAATGAACTCCCCATCGTCCACTCTCTAAAACCCAGAAATGATTCGACGATCCGACAACGTTCATCGACGCGCGATGAACGGCCGTTCTGACGACCCATCCTCTCTCGACCCTCGAAAATCGACACAAAATATGCTACAGTATAATATGCCGATGATCGGGTGCCCGAAAAGATAGATTGTTGAGGACAAAGAAGGAAGATAGAAGAAAGAAGGAATTAAACAATAACAGAATCTCACAATCGCAGCGGAACAAAATATACTTGTGAATAATAGATCTTTACACAAAATGAAAACTATATATGTTTTATATATTACATCATCAGATTATTACAAATAAACAACAATTACTAGCTAGACAATTTCAAACAATCACAGCAGCGGATATAAACAAATGTGGTAATGCGTCTCAGACTCCAACTCCTCTCCTGAGCTCCGCAACATCCTTTCCTTTAATCTATAATACTCGGTCTGACCCGAGCATTATAATGAAATAACACCCGAGTCAGTCTGGAATACCAGCATGACAAAAATACACCCAAATTCTTTATTAAGGTTTCGAAAATCCTTTAAAAATCAAAGCATCTTGTAAGACCACGCCACGAATAAACATGTTGGGTTTTTACCTTACGATAGCCAAAACATTTTTTTATCAAAATCCTCTGATATTATCATAGTGTTTATAGAGAGTAAAATAGAATCTAGTTGAAATGTTTGCATCTCACGTTTCACTAAGAGTTGGGCACAATCAAAATCGTACAAGCGCGTAGGGAGAATGGATTTCCAACTAATGACTAGACACTGGGGTGCCACCTTCACAGTTTGTGGCCTAGATCACCGTACCGAGGATTATTCCCAATCCCCTACAACACAAGACCAGGACTACCCCTTACTGGATAATCCCGAGTAAGATCACCCCACGGTTGGGATCAGCAACCGCACCACTAAGCCGAATAAAAGGGACATATGGACAGGGATGACCTCACCCTAATGGGTGCTACTGCTTAGCCTTGCTGCATAACCCCTGATTTTCAGTCATTCTTGGTTGATGAAGCTCGAGGCTAAGTGTTACCTTTTTAGAACATTTCACTTAGAATACTCACCGTCCACCTGAAGATGTTCCGAAAGCATTCATCCATACAAGTCCGTCCCGGGTTCGAACAGAACCGAAGGCACTACTCCTACTACATCCATTTTGGAATCACCTCAGGATTAGTAGCGACTAGCCCTTGCACTTCACTGCTCCATCTTCGAATCCAAAATTTCTTCCTCACGAAAATGTACAAACCAGATCGAAGTGGTTTTCGAGAAATAAATCCTGATCTCGGTCTCTTCGAAACGATCAACGCATTGGCCAATATTGATAGTCGGTGATTTAACTATCAATTAACATTCACAAACATCCATCAAACAATAAATAATTTCCCAAATTATTTATTAAGCTCAAAATATCTTCGCAAGATATATTTCCACTTTCAACCCTTTTGAAAACAGTTTCAATTCACATTCTGTCATGGAATAAATTTCCCAAATATTCATTTCCACTTAAAACAACCAAGTCCAAACATTTAGATTTTTAAAACAATTAAATCACTTTATTCTAAAATATACCTTAAAATATTTACATTAACTACTTAAACATTTTATTCAAAATATATTTTAAAAATATTTAAAGCCAACTACTTTATAAAATGTAAGCTAATTTTAAAATAAAGGTTAAGTTCAAACTAAATTTTAAAAGAGGAGTTACAAAATTCTATATTAGTTACAAATAAAACTTCAACCAAACTATCTTTAAAATAAATCCATTTTGTAAAATATAAATATTAATAATATTCTTTTCAAAACATAATACCAATTAACCCTTTTAAATAATTACTTATATAACTAATTTATTAAATTTTTACTTTTAAAATTTTTATAACGTAAATAATAATTTCTTAAAACATTCCTTTAAAAACGAATTTAAACTTTTTAATTTTTATTTACTAATCTGCTTTGAAACGTACTTGGCTTTTCAGGGAACTAACTACCATTTTAGAATAAACCAAAGAACTTTTTTGTAAATCCTGCTTGATTTATCTCAACTCAAATTTACGTTTAAATCCCGTAAATTTCTTCCCTCACTTTAAAAATAAAACTCCCTTTTATTTTTAAACACATTCCCCATTTCCTGGAAATCACTTTCAAAATATATGCTTAAAATATTTAAAATAAATCTACTAGAAAATACATAAATGAAAATAATACTTAAGGAAATATAGAGAAGTTTTTAAGTAACATAAACCAAAATTACCTTTTAAAATAAAGTTATGAAATCATATTTTACATTAAATTTCCCTTTGAAACTTTATACTACTTCACCTTTAAATTAATTGAATACCATAATTACTTACATAAATATTTTCTTTATACTTAAAATAATTGAAAATAATATTTTTCCAAAATATCCAAAACATCTTTCAAACTTCTAATTAATATTTCGAAAGCTTTTCTTTGGAAACATACATAACTTCCCCGGGAAAATACACCTTCCGTCTTTTAAAAATAATCTCATCTTTATTTTTAAAATAATTTATACCTTCTTATAGAATTTCCCACTGGAAACCTATCTTTCAAAAATTTATCCACCGATAAATATTCCATTTTATTTATAAACCCAGTTTATAAATTTCCGTTTCTCGTTTCCATTCCAATCACAGTTTCAAAACATTTCAAATTCCCAACTAATTTCCTGAATTTAATTTCCTTAAATTCATTCCTTAAAAAATTCCTTTTCATTTCCCTTTAATCCCAATTTATTTTATTTATATTTTAAAATTCCAGATTTTGTTATTCCAATCATAACACAGCACAATCGAATTCCAAATTAATCGATCACAATATACAAATTAAATGCATCATCAATTATGAAATAATTTCTCATTTTGAGGAATCCCGGTGGATCCCTCCAACCTGTTTCCCTGCATCCATAGATGTTAGCACAACAATAAATATCGATCAAATCTGATAATAATTATCACATACAAGAAATCAACCAACCAACCGTTTAAATATTGGCTATTTAAAACTAGTTAGCATTCCAGATGCGAGTGAGATTAACTCACCTTGAGTTACGACGAGCGTTTTAAGTTTTAAATTAAATCAAACCATTCGATTTAATTCAAAATTTTCGCTTGCTCCAAACGTCTCCGGATCTGCTGCAGCGCGTAGATCGCATCGCTGCGGTTCCAACAACCATCCAATTCGAACAAAGGAAATCAGGCCGCCTCCTCTATCTTCCTTATCGCGACACCACAAACGCTTGAACCCAACAATCGCGTGAAAAATCCGATCGATACACCTCCAACGACGAAGCGGACCACCATCCCTTGTCGCAAATCGATGCATCTCCCATCCATGCTGTCGCGGCCAGAGACTGGTTCCCTCAATCGCCTCCATTCCCTCGAAAAACGCGAATGAACTCGCTGTGTTCGTGGCTGATTCCTCGACTAACCACTCCATGATATGCGATCATACCCGTTGAACAGGTAGATCTAGCTGAGCCCTACAACTTCCTAGTTGGGAATTTCTTCAAAATATTTATGGATAAGGAGAAAATTGAGGCATAAAATGGGACGTTATTAGCCATGGAATAGTTGAGTGCGGCTGAGAAAGAAGAATAGGGTTGCGGCCCTGAACGTGTATATATATAAGTTCATATAATTATTATTTTATTTATATTCTCAAATTTTACAAGCTTTTCAAACGAACTCCGAATCAGACATGCCGCCAGGAGATTATAAGGTTTTACCCGTATTCCGAACATAATGGAACATGTTTCGGAGCCCAATTCAATCGTATGTGGAATATAGCTTTTTGAGTCGAGTTTAAATATTAAATTATCGATTTTAATTTCAACGTGTTTCTCAGCCGTACGAACAAACGGTAACTCCAAATGCTACAAAAATTGAAATCCTACAACAACTAACTATTATGGATCCAATGGAACTAGTTTCGTCGAATTCTGAGACTGTGTCTCAGAAGGCTATTTTAACTCGTCGATTAATTCGAGCGATTTCCAAAATCGTCGAAATCACTTAAAATTTCACTTTTAAAATTTTACTAACTTATTTATAAATCGTATAGAATTTACATTCACATTAGAAATCATTCTGTTTCACTTTGAACCAAAACATGATTATTTGCATTATTATATTATTAAATTCCATTACTAAATTAATATAAAAATCCTAATTTAACTTATCGACTTTTAGTTCCATCCAAAGTCCAACATTATTATTCAAATCCAAATAGACTTAAAATAAATTTTAGAAATGTAACGATCCAGAAATTTTGTCATTTGAAATTAGTATGTTTAATTGATTTTAAATATTAATAAGTAAAATTTGTAAGTCGAATAAATTATATTTTGAATATCTAGATTTATTTGGATAATTAAATCGATAATTAAATATTTGGAATTACAAAAATAGTTGGAAATTGGGTTTAATTTGATTAAAATTGATTTGTAAAGTTGTATTAAATCATATTGGATTTAGAACGATGTTATAGAACTTTTAAAATTGAATTAAAAGTTAATTTGTGGAAATTGAATATTTTAATATTTAATTGACGAGTAAAAATAGTCATTTTTCAAACATTCTCGAATTTCAACAAAATCAGTTTCATTCGATCCATAATGTTATATTTTTGTAAGATTTCAAATTTCCTGTCATTCGGATTTACTGTTTGTCCGGAGCAAACTAAAACGCACTGAAATCGGTTTAAGTGAATTTTACATTTTAAATAGTTGATTTTCAAATACAATCGAATTGGCTCTCGATATATATTCCATTGCATTTGGAATAGGGTAAAATATTAGAAACGCTAGGCGGCACGCTTCGTTTCGAGTTCGGAAAAATTTCGGATGAATAGTGTCGTCAAATTTTCTATATAAGGCCAAACTATTTTCTGTTTGCAAACCCTATCTTCCTCAAACCCTAGCTGCCATCCTATTTTCAAAGGCTAGAAAATGTCCAGCTTCATCCCCTCTAATCTCCTCATCCTTCCACTTTCATCGAAAATTTACAACAACAAAAATGTCGGGATCAATAAGTTCTATTTATCCAACGGTGGAATTTTGTTTTAATGGCTTGGATTCGCCAAATTCTGGAGATAAAATGAGTGCGTTCTTTCACGTTTTCCTAGGGCATAGGGGCGCCGAGCTCTTCGGGGTCGTGGGCGATAGTGGCTACCGCGTAGGCACACGCGTCAAAGGTTTTTAATAGGCTTTCGGTCGTCGTATGGTGGTGCGACATCGATGGAAATGGCAGCGTGTATGGGTATTGGTTTCTTAGAAATGAATGTAAGAGAAGAAGCAACATCTAACCGCCCGGTCTCATCAATTGAAATCTATGGCCATGATGGATTCAAGGTCAAAAATAAAATAAAAGAGAATTATAAATTATATTATATAAATTGTTTAAACTTTAAAACTGCATATCTTTGTCATACGAGGTCCGTTTTTGATGAAACGACTTGCGTCGGGTTCGTATGGACGAACACTACACGACGGATCTGATTGGAGCTAGTGTGAATTTTGGGTAAAATTAAACGCTCGTTTAATATTATTCAGAACGAAACATTGCAACTGTTATTAAAAGCAAGGTGAGAACTTCTCACTCAATCGAATTGTGTTTCGATTTAAAATTTTAAATAGTTAAATTTAAAATTGTTTGATTATGTGATTGAATGATGGTTGCTATTTGTTGTATTGAAATAGACCCTATACGCCTCATATTAAGCGGAGGTTATTTTTATTAAACACATATACCACGATATTCCACCTTGAAGTGGAATTGGTATTATATATGTACTTGGAATTGATTACCCTCATTATATAGCGGAGGAGACCCTATTGCGCCGCATAATAGCGGATGATATTTTATATAAACCCATATACTGCGATATCCCATCTTGAAACGGGATTGGTATTGTGTTAACATCTGTGGATGCAGGGAAACAGGTTGGAGGGATCCAACTGGATTCCTCAAATAATTGAATTTGTTTCAATGTTGTGTGTTGATTATTTATAATCTCTGTGTGATTATCTTTATGATCGAAATCGTTGAAGGCTAAAATTTAGCCGAATATAATTTTGGTATCGTTGGATACCGGATAAAAATTTGATTTTTGAAAATTCAGGTTGAAAGTTTATATTAAAATTTATTTTTGAGAATTGGATAAATTTAAAAGAAGGAATTCTAAAATAATAAAGTTTTATTTTTAATCTTATTGAATAAAATTTCAAAATATGGAAAAGCTTTAATAAATGGATTTCAGGTAATATTATTCAAAGGTTGAAGAATTTATTCAAAATACAGATTTTAAAGAGTTTGAAAAATAAAAGAATTTTTTTTCTTTAAAAGGAATTTATTTTTAAAAGGAAATAAAATTTGAAATAATTTGGGAATTGATTTTAGGTGATTGAATTTAAATCTTATGAAAATCCATTTGTAAATTTATTTGGTGTTTTGAAAAGAATTTAGAATCAGTTTGAAAACTGATTTGTGGTTTAGTAGAAATTGATTTCAATTTGAGATTTGAATGAAATTCACTTGGTATTTAATTTCTTGGGAAATCAATATGGAATTTGATTTGGTTGTTTTTGAAATCAATTGAAAATTTGAATTGTTGGTGAAAGTGAATATTTGAAATCAATTTGAAAATTGTATATCAGTGGATATTTGAAAATTTAAATTCACCATGGAATTTATAAAGGGAAGGGAAATTTTTTTAAAAATAAACATTGATTTATTTTTGAAGTGTGAAAATAAATTTACGGATTTGGAACGTAAATTTTAAAATAAATCAGTACGGATTTATTTAATTGGTTTAAATGAACCATTTTGAAATGAAAGTGTATTCTCCCTGGAAAGCCGAATAAAATTTCTGAATAGCTTTGAAAGATACATGCATACATACATACATACATACATATATATATATGTATGTATGTATGAAATTATAGAATTGGTTTTGAAAAGGATACTTTGGAGAAATTAACTTCTTAAATTGTTTTAAATCGTTTAAGTAAAGATTTATTAAGTTGATAAGGAAATTATTATTTCTAAGATTTAATCGATAATTATTTTAGAAAATAGTTATTTAAATAGTTATACTCTATCTACTAATTTTATTTTGAAAATTAGTTTGGACTTAAGTTATATGTAATATTGGTATAATATTTTTTAAAACTAATATTTTAAGTAAAGTGTTTAAAGAAAAATAGTTTTATTTCAAAGTGTTTTTCCCGATATATTTTGGATAAGTGTTATAAATTATTTTTAAGTATTTGAACTCGGCAGATTTCCAGTGAAAATGAATAATATTTGGAAGTGTTTCCGCGTAAGGAAAATGATTTGAAATTTGTTTTCAAAAGTTTTAAAGGTGAAAAGTGATTTGAAATTTGTTTTCAAATGGTTGAAGTGTGGAAAAATATATCTTGTACAGATACTTTTGGAAAATAAATAATTTGGAATCTGGTGATGTTGTGCATATATATTGATAGTTAAATAACCGATTATCAATATTTACCTTTAAATGGGTATTTGTTGTGATTTGCTTAAATTTGAATGCTACACTTATTTTAAAACAAGCACTCGTTATTCGATTTAGTCGGGGGAGGACCTTTGGGTCATAAATCCCATTCCGAATAGTGATACATCGTAATGGATAGCATTTGAAGACCGGTGTTGAAGACCGGATATTTTCAAAAACGGAAGGATTGCCGTCGAATGTCTCTACATCGGCTGATCCCCGATATTGAGATTTTATCACCCTTTGTGATGGGAAGTCCGGACATGATTAGTGAATATCCGGATTGCAAGGGCTTCTTTGGAAGTGCCTTCGGTCCTCGATCCCGGAACGGACTTGTATGGATGTGTATCTGACATTACAATTTGAGATATAAAGCTGGTTTCTATCAAATACATTTTTGTTGGTGGCGGAGAATTTATTCTCTTAGCTTAACAGCCTTCTCTGAGACGTACGAGCTCAGACGTTATGTAGTTGATGGTTACTAGTGATACATTCCCAATTAGGTAATGTGGCATATGAAGTGCTGATGATCATTTGTTGATCGAAGCATGACTTTTGTGAAAAGCGTAGATTTGTGGACGAGACTTCGTCGGAGCTCACACCCCGGAATGGTCGAAACAGGAAGAATGTAGAAAGGTTTTAGGGGGTAGCGCCCCTTAGGATATGTTCATTTCCTTCTGGATAGAGGTGGTATCATGGTATGGAGCCCAAATACTTGACCTATGTGGTTGATGCAAATTTATTACTTTTTGGTTGTTGGTATTGAGGATCCTCAGATAAAGGTTGTTCACAACCGGGGGATGGCATACTCATGTCACTAGTTGCCTATTTTTGCAGAGGTAACCCGACCTTGTGTTGGCAGAGATCCGGTTACGTTCTCGGAACGTCCCTCCTGAGGCGTACCCATGTGGCAATGGGAAGTTCCTTGGCCTGACCATTTGCTGGAAATCCAATCACCTATACCCGCTTGTACGGTTTTAGTTGTCGAACCTTCCATTTAATATGGTAGCTATAGTAGGCATACTATAATGGTACGTATGCTGGCTAAGATTAATATTGTCTTTTCGAAAAGTTTTCTACACTATGCACTAAAAATAATATCAAAGAATCTGCGTATCAAGCATGTTTGACTATCATAAGAAGAAATCTCCTCCAAGTCTGCGTTTGCATTGTGTGTGTGGTGGGAGGCCTTATGGTAGTTTTATTTTCCAAAAAGCATTGCGGATTTCTTTTAAATTCCTTTGTTTTCTTATGGTTAAAAATAACTGTTTTTAAGATGTCACACCAGTCCCATGACTGACCTGGAGTTTATTGTTCCCTTTCTAAACTCTGGGTGTCTACTAGTTTCCACACGGGTAGTCTAGATTCAGGCTATCAGGTCATTCTGGAATTCAGGAGTTGTTGTGGAGATCTGGAGGCAAGCTGGATGGCGTGGCGTATCAACTAGTTTATAGTATTTCTTTTCCACTGTTTGTTGTTGTAAACTCTGATAATGTAATGTAATATGATGTAATATAATAACTGATATAGTGATTCTGTTTAAAGATATTTATTTATCTATTACATTTGTTCCGCTGCGATATGTGAGATTCTGTTATTATTTCTGTTTCTTCTTCTATCTTCTTTTCTTTAAACCCTAAGGGTTCGGTTTTCCCGCATTCGATCGTGCGGCATTCGATACAGTGGACGTATTGATGTCGATTTTCGAGCGTCGAAAAATCTCGAGTCGTTACATGTGGTATCAAAGCATTTGGTTAAGCGACAACCCTGGCTCTGTTGGGAATTACTCATTAGAGATAAAGTCGGTAGTACTCTAAAATGAGTGAGAGTGTAATAATAGATACGAGCGCGTATTTGTTAGTGAATATGAAATTGTTTTATATTGTGTTGACTTATCGGTTGATTGTTTATAGATTCTGGTTGGTGCAGTCTAGCTAACTATATCGATAGGGGTTTCTAAACTCTTAAACGAGATAAACAGACATAGTATCATTTTAAATTGGGTAAATGAAATAAATTTACCTTGATTATATTTTATATATAAAGGAATAATTTTTCAGAATGATTAAAGTGTATATAAATTGATTGTTTGGTTGTTGAAAATGTAAGAATATATGCAAGTTAATAAAAGTTGGTTGAATAAGTTAAATAAAACATGTTGTAAAAGAATAAATTGTATAAGAAAATGAATTATAAAGTATGGAATTATAATTAATATGATTTACAATTGTGAAATAATCTTATATATATAAGAAGTGAAACTATATGAATATATTTATAAATATGAGTTGTAAATAAAAAAATGAATTTGGACTATGAATTTGAAATTTTTGAATCTCGTTTATTTTGAAAGTTGTTTTTCAAAAGTTAAAGATGTTATATTATTAAGTAAGATAAATCAATTTGGAATAATCGTATGTAAGTGAAGTGGAATAGTGAAATTCTATAAGAAAAAGACTTATAAATGTGAGTTATAAGTAAAAGGAAATTTTTTGAAAGAATTTAAAGCACTGGATTCGCTACTGTTGCTGGAAAATAATAAGGGTGATGACTGCAGCATCATCAGTATCATTTTCGAGTTTCTGTGTGATGGATTTGCTACCATAGTAAATTGGAAATTGAAGTTTTGTTGTGATAAACAAATTTGAAAATTAAAATCCAAGTTGTAATTATTGAATATAAGTAACCAAGTTTTGAACTTATTATATGAAATAATAAAGATTTTAGCTTTGCTGAAGTTAAAGAATTTGGGTTAGCATAGTAAATATATGATGTGAAATTTAACTAAAGGAAAGTTAGATAAATTGAATTAGATTAGATAGGTGATTATTTAATATGATTTGGAAGTTCAAATATATAAGTTGTATAACTTGTAAAGTGAGAAAATGTAAGTGAAACCAAATGATAAAATGGTTAAACAATTTTGTTAAGCAAAACGAGATATGAATTTGAATAAGTGACTAAATTTGACTTGGTAAAGGTAAATAGAATTTACTTTAGAATTAGAATCTGAATTGGATTTATAAGTGGAAATTTAAGTTAAGTTAAACAAATGATGTTTGAAATGGAATATAACTTAAGTAATGTTGAATGAAGTTGATTTGGTATAGAAGTAAATTAATAAAGTGAAGTGATGAATATGAACTTGAGTTATGTAATGAAATTCAACTTTTGTGGTTAAATGAATTAGCAATTGAATTGAACTAATGAATTAAATATTGATCAATCGAATTTAAAAGAATTGATATGGAATAATGGATGTAAGTGTTAATTCATTAAAAACTAGTAAATTGGAAATTGAATAATTGAATGGAAGTCAATTTAATATCAACCAATTGGAATTAAAAGTGTTAAACCAAATTGAATATAAATTTAATAATTTGGTTAAGTTGGTTATGATTTGGTTGTTATATGATTGTTATTTGATTGTATATAATTCATTAAGTGTTAATGAAATTGAATTGATAAATGGAAAGCTATGTAATTGAATTTGAATTGAAAGTGAACTAATGTGAATTGGTTGTAAGCAATTAAAATTTTTATCGAAACCTTATAAATTGCTTATGGGAATTATTTTGATTGCGCTGCTTATGAAAACTATGTGTTTTCTATTGAAAATTAGTGAAATGTAATTGAATTTCCTATATATGTCACTTGCATGTTTAAATTGAGTAAGTAAAGATACCGGGGCTGTAGTTGGCTGGATTTGGTCACGCTAAAATGCTAATAAATAACTCCTTTGCTTAAAAATGCTAAAAATGTACGCCTACGCAATAAAAATAGGAAATACGAACTGTTTTTCTGTTTTCCGACCGTGTGGGTCGATATATACATATTTATATCTATTGTGATATTGCAAAACCTCCTCCATACAAGGGAGACTCTGCCAAAATTTTGCGTAAATTTTGGAAAATTTTTGTTAAGGAAAGTCAATTTCTAAATTGAAATGAAAATGTACGAATTGAACTAGAAAAGTGCAACCATCGGATTTTGGAAAAGTTAAGAAATTAAAATGAATCTGAAATCAAGTTGGGAAGGTTTGTTTTTGAAAAAAAATTAATAGATTCTGTAACTTTTTCCTTACTTGGCAATTTCGATGACGAAATTCTTTTAAGGGGGGAAGTTTGTAACAACCCAGAAATTCTGTCATTTGAAATTCGTATATTTAATTGATTTTAAATATTAACAAGTAAAATTTGTAAGTCGAATAAATTATATTTCGAATATCTAGATTTAATTGGATAATTAAATCGATAATTTAATATTTGGAATTACAGAAATAATTGAAAATTGTGTTTAATGTGATTAAAATTGATTTGTAAAGTTGTATCAAATCATATTGGAGTTAGAATGATGTTATAGAACTTTTAAAATTGAATTAAAAGTTAATTTGTGGAAATTGAATATTTTAATATTTAATTGACGAGTAAAAATAGTCATTTTTCAAACAGTCTCGGATTTTGACGAAACAAGTTTCATTGGATCCGTAGTGTTATATTTTTGTTAGATTTCAAATTTCATGTCAATCGGATTTACGGTTTGTCCGAGGCAAGCTAAAACGCACTGAAATCGGTTTAAGTGAATTTGAAATTTCAACAGTCGATTTGAAAACCTATCTTTCAAATACAATCGAATTGGCTCCCGATATATATTTCATTGCATTCGGAATAGGGGTAAAACATTCGAAACGGCAGGCGGCATGCTTCATTTCGAGTTCGGAAAAATTTCGGATGAATAGTGTCGTCAAATTTTCTATCTAAGGCCAAACTATTTTCTATTTGCAAACCCTATCTTCCTCAAACCCTAGCCGCCATGTTATTTTCGAAGGCTAGAAAACGTCCACCTTCATCCCCTCTGATCTCCTCATCCATCCACTTTCATCGAAAACTTACAACAACAAAAATGTCGTGCTCAATAAGTATTATCTATCTAATGGTGGAATTTTGTTTTATTGGCTTGGATTCGCCAAATTCTGGAGATAAAGTGAGTGTGTTCTTTCACGTTTTCCTAGGGCATAGGGGCATCGAGCTCTTTGGGGCCGTGTGCGATAGTGGCTACCGCGTAGGCGCACGCGTCGAAGGTTTTTGATTGACTTCCGGTCATCGTAGAGTGGTGCGACATCAATGGAAATGGCCGCATGTATGGGTTTTGGTTTCCTGGAAACGAACGTAAGAGAAGAAGCAACATCTAACCGCCCAGTCTCATCAATTGAAATCTACGGCCACGATGGATTCAAGGTCAAAAATAAAATAAAAGAGTTATAAACTATATTATATAAATTGTTTAGAATTTAAAACTGCATATCTTTGTCATACGAGGTCCGTTTTTGACGAAACGACTTGCACGGGTTCGTATGGACGAACACTACGCGATGGAGCTGATTGGAGCTAGTGTGAATTTTGGATAAAATTGAACGCTCGTTTAATTTTATTCAGAACAATACACTGCAACTGTTATTGGAAGCAAGGTGAGAACTTCTCACTCAATCGAATTGTGTTTCGATTTAAAATTTTAAGTAGTTAAATTTAAAATTGCTTGATTGTGTGATTGAATGATGGTTGCTATTTGTTGTATTGAAATAGACCCTATACGCCGCATATTAAGGGTAGGTTATTTTATTAAACACATATACCGCGATATTCCACCTTGAAGTGGAATTGGTATTATATATGTACTTGGAGTTGATTTCCCGCATTATATAACGGAGGAGACCCTATTGTGCTGCATAATAGCGGATGATATTTTATATAAACTCATGTACCGCGATATCCCGTCTTGAAACCAGATTGGTATTGTGCTAACATCTGTGGATGCAGGAAAATAGGTTGGAGGGATCCAACTGGATTCATCAAATAATTGAATTTGTTTCAATATTGTGTGTTGATTATTTATAATCTCTGTGTGATTATTTTTGTGATCGAAATCGTTGAAGGCTAAAATTTAGCCGAATATAATTTTGGTATCGTTGGATACCGAAAATAAGTAAAAATTTGATTTCTGAAAATTCAGGTTGAAAGTTTATATTAAAATTTATTTTTGATAATTGGATAAATTTAAAAGAAGGAATTTTAAAATAATAAAGTTTTATTTTTAATCTTATTGAATAAAATTTCAAAATATGGGAAAAGCTTTAATAAATGGATTTTCGGTAATATTATTCAAAGGTTGAAGAATTTATTCAAAATACAGATTTTAAAGAGTTTGAAAAATAAAAGAATTTGTTTTCTTCAAAAGTAATTTATTTTTAAAAGGAAATAAAATTTGAATTAATTTGGGAATTGATTTTAGGTGATTGAATTTAAATCTTATGAAAATCCATTTGGAAATTTATTTGGTGTTTTGAAAAGAATTTAGAATCAATTTTAAAAATTGATTTGGGGTTTAGTAGAAATTGATTCCAATTTGAGATTTGAATGAAGCTCACTTGGTATTTAATTTCGTGGGAAATCAATATGGAATTTGATATGGTTGTTTTTGAAATCAATTGAATTGTTGTTGAAAGTGAATATTTGAAATCAATTTGAAAATCGTAAATCAGTGGAGATTTGGAAATTTAAATCACCATGGAATTTATAAAGGGAAGGGAAATTTGTTTAAAAATAAACGTTGATTTATTTTTAAAGTGTGAAAACAAATTTACAGATTTGGAACGTAAATTTTAAAATAAATCGGCAAGGATTTATTTAATTGGTTTAAATGAACCATTTTGAAATGAAAGTGTATTCTCCCTGGAAAGCCGAATAAAATTTCTGAATAGCTTTGAAAGATATATACGTGTGTGTGTGTGTGTGTGTGTGTGTGTATATATATATATATATATATATATATATAATGTAACATCCCGTATTTTTAAGCCGTTGAATTTGAACATTTATTTTGTTTTAAATGTTTAATGTGGATTTTTAATTGATTTTGCAATGAATGAATTCGGATTCAATCAATGAAATAAGCTATAGATTTTAATTTATAGCAATTCCGGTTGAATTTGAATAATGGGAAAATAATAATTTAAATATTCGGAATTGAAGTAAAAGTAATTCTGGGTGTAAATAGTGATAAAATGGTTTTAAAAATTTATCTTGGGCTATTTGAGTATAAATAGCGTGGTGGAAATTTTAGATGAATTTTGAAGTCGATGAATTAATATTTGGAATTTTATATTAATTTAAAATGAATTTAATATTATTAAAAATGCAATTAATCAGATTTTGGTCCGGAATGAGCCAAAATGATTTTTAATGTGATTATAAATTTTATATGATTTATTGTTAAGTTAATAAAATTTTAAAAGTGGAAATTTTGAGTGGTTTCGATAAATTCGAAAAAAAAATTGCTTAATTTAATAGACGAGTTAAAATAGCCTTCCGGGGCACAGTCTCGGAATTCGACGAAACCAGTTTCATTGGATCCGTAATAGTTAATTATTACCGAATTTCAATTTTCATAGCAATCGGAGTTGTCGTTTGACTCCGGCAGCTCGGAACGCATCAAAATCGGTTTAATCGATTTAATTTCAAATTGAGCGTTTAATTCCGTAACTCGTTCATACGACCGAATTAGCTCACGAAACCTGTTCCATTGTGTCCGGAATGCAGAAAAACCCTAGAATCGCCTATCGGAACGTGAGAATTGGAGTTAGTTTGCTTACGTTGTTAAATTGAGACGAATATTTTTAAAATAATACTAATTCATATTATATATTCATTATAATCTCTCTAAACCCTAGCATTAACATCAGGCCGCCGCTTATATTTCTATGGCCGAAAATAGACGATTTTCTCTTCCAATTATCTCTCAATCCAAGCAACGATTTTCAAAAATTCCAACTAGGAAATCGAAGAACTAGTCGAGCTCTTCGAAGTGAACGGTGGAGATGGAGTTCTGTGAAGCGGAGGGGGAGATAGCGGGGCCCGTTCGTGGCCGGTTCGTGCTCAGGTTTTGAGCAACGAGAGTGACCGAGTTTCGTCGTGTTCGAGCTGAGGGTGCGTGGCGCTTTGCTCTTCGAGGTGACGAGCTCCGATCGTGCTGGATGCGACGAAGGAGGCGGCGAATTCGAGCCCTAGTTCGTGTACGATGGGTTCAAATTGTCGTGAGTGTTCCTGATGCTCGCGTGTACGAAGGAGAGAGGGAAGATGTTGTGCGGCCTTCGTTTGTTTTGCACGTGACAGATAATTGTTTTGGGGTAATTTTAATAAGAAGAAAATGGTTTTATAAGTTTAAATTCAAACTTTTAAATTTGAATAACTTTTCCATATGACATCAGATTCGTATGAAATTCACGGCGCCGGAATCACAGGAAAGTACTCTACGCGATAGTACAGATCCGGATCCATTCCGGGCAAGTAGAAATTTGAGTTAAATCGGACGTCGTTCGGTTTAATTTAAATTTCGAACGCTCGCCGAAACTCAAGGTGAGTTATTCTCACTCACATCTGGATACTAGTAAAGTAGACAGCTAGTATTGATTGTTTGTTTGGATGTTTAGCTGAATATGTTAATTATTATCAAATTGAATTGATATATATTTGGTTGTGCTAATATTTGTGGATGCAGGGAAAACAGGTTGGAGGGATCCAACTGTATTCCTCACAATGTAGTATTATTTTTATAATTGATGATGATGCCTGTTTATATATTGGGATTTGATAAATGTGGAATTAAATTGTTCTGTGATATTGTGGTATAAATTACAAACCCAGAATGTTAATTATAAAGAAATTTGGAGTTTTAATTATAAAGAAATTAAATTGGGTTTCAAAAGAAATTAAGAAATTAATAAATAAGTAATTTAAGGGAATACAAACATTGGAATCTGTTTGGATGGAAAACTGAAATAAAAAATTGTATTGGAATGTTACTGAATAAATTATAAATCCAAAATCTAATTTAAATGGATAATTGAATTTTAGAGAAATAAGTGATATTATTGAATAATGAATTTAAAAGAATTAAAATTGGAAATCTATTTAGAATGGAATTGAAAAATTGTAAAATTTGGAATGATTAATAAAGAGAAAGGTTATCAGTTGATTAATGGGAAAATAAAATTTATGTGAATAAAATATAAAACTAAAGTCAAATAGTTTGATAGAAATCGTGAGAAGGATTTCTGTGATGTTTATGTAGAAATGAGATTTCCTGGGAAACCAAGTTCGAGTTTAAACCGATTTTATAAAAAGAAGTTTTAAAAATTTAAAACTTGTTTAAATGAGAGTGTTTTGGAAGTTATTATTTTATAGTGATAATTTATGAATTAGCGATAGAAAATTTTATAAATACCTTAACAATTATTTTTACAAATCGATTTGTCTAAAAGACTAGTTTTGGACTTAAGCCATTTGAAATCAGTATTTATCTTATTAAAACACTACTTTTAAATTTAGTTTATTAAAAACCTTATTTAAAATCAAAGTTTATATCTAAATAAATGGTTTTGCTGTACATATTTTGAAATTATATCTTGAGCAAGTAACTAGAAGTGAATTTACGTATTTTAAAGTATATTTTAATATAAAATGTTTTTAACTGTTTTCAAACTAAGTTGTTTTGAACTTGGTCATTTCCAATGGGAATGAATGGTAAAGAATTTTCCTTGTAAGGAAAGAGCTTTGAGAATTGTTTCCAAATGAGCTTTGAAAATTGGGAAATATATCTTGTACAAAATATTGGGGTAAATAAATAATATGGAATATTATTTATTGTGATGGATGCTATGGATGTTTATGAATATAAATTGATAGTTAAATCACCGACTATCAATATTGGACAATGCGTGATCGTTTCGAAGAGACCGGGATCGAGATTTATTTCTCGAAAACCACTTCGATCCGATTTGTACGTTTCGTGCGATAAAACGTGTTCGGAGACGAAGATGGAGCAATGAAGTGCAAGGGCTAGTCGCTACTAATCCTGAGGATATTTCCAAAATGGATGTAGTAGGAGTAGTGCCTTCGGTTCCGTTCGAACCCGGGGCGGACTTGTATGGACGAATGCTTGCGAAACATCGTCGGGTGGACGATGGGCATTCTAAGTGAAACGTTCTAAAAGGTAACGCTTAGCCTCAAGCCTCATCAAATGGGAATGACTGAAAATCAGGGGATATGCAGCAAGGTTAGGTGGGTCATGCCCAAGCAGGACAAGATAATTCCCCTGTCTAGATGTCCCTTATATATATTCGGCTTAGTGGGTGGTTGGTCGCGCCAACCACGGGGTTTATCTTGTTCGGGACTGTTCAGTAAGGAATGGTTCCGGCCTTGTGTTGCAGGGGATGAAGGGAGTAGTCCTCGGTACGGTGATCTAGGCCCCGTACTGTGACAGGTGGTACCCCAGTGCCTAGTCATTGTTGGAAATCCATTTTCCCTACGAGCCTTGTACGAGTTTTGTTTGTATTACCCACTTTTGTGGCTAGTAGCTGGAATTTAATGAATGTAACAATTTCGGCTATTTTATAAGTATTTGTATATAGACCCTATTATAATATCAGAGGGTTTCTATAAAAATTGTTTTAGCTATCGTAAGGTAAAAACCCGACATGTTTATTTGTGGCGTGGTCTTACGAGATGCTTTTGTTTTTTTCAAAGGATTTTTGAAACTTTAATAATCAAGTTGGATGCATATTTAGTATCAGCTGGTATTCCAGACTGACTCGGGTGTTATTTCATTATAATGCTCGGGTCAGACCGAGTATTATTTGTACAGGACAGGATGCTTTAGAGCAGGAGAGGAGCTGGAGTCCGAGACGTATTATCTATATATATGTATAGTCCGCTGCTGTGATTGTATGATATATCTGATTGGTAATTTGATGTATGAGATACTCTGATTTGTGATGATGTGATATGTATAAACAGTTATAGATGTCATTTTGTGTAAAGTTCTATATCTACTATTATATTTTATTCCGCTGCGACTGTGAGATTCTGATATTGTTTAGTTTCTTCTTCTTCTATCTTTTCTTCTCTAACCTTAATGGTTCGTATTTCTGTTCCACTTGAGTCAATTTGTATAGAATAGTGTTGATTCAAGGGGTACGGATTGGCGGGCTGTCACAATATATATATATATGTAAAATTCTAGAATTGGTTTTGAAAAGGATACTTTGGAGAAATTAACTTCTTAAATTGTTTTAAATCCTTTAATTAAAGATTTATTAAGTTGATATGGAAATGATTATTTCTAAGATTTAATCAATAATTGTTTTAGAAAATAGTTATTTAAATAGTTATGCTCTATCTACTAATTTTATTTTGAAAATTAGTTTGGACTTAAGTTATATGTAATATTGGTATAATATTTTTTATAACTAATATTTTAAGTAAAGTGTTTAAAGAAAAATAGTTTTATTTCAAAGTGTTTTTCTCGATATATTTTGGATAAGTGTTATAAATTATTTTGAAGTATTTGAACTCGGTAGATTTTCAGTGAAAATGAATAAATATTTGGAAGTGTTTCCACGTAAGGAAAATGATTTTAAATTTGTTTTCAAAAGTTGTAAAGGTGAAATGTGATTTGAAATTTGTTTTCAAATGGTTGAAGTGTGGAAAAATATATCTTGTACAGATATTTCTGGAAAATAAATAATTTGGGAAATTATTTGGAATCTGGTGATGTTGTGCATATCTATTGATAGTAAACTAACCGACTATCAATATTTACCTTTAAATGGGTATTTGTTGTGATTTGCTTAAATTTGAATGCTACACTTATTTTAAAACAAGCGCTCGTTGTTCGGTTTAGCCGGGAGAGGACCTTTGGGTCATAAATCCCATTCCAAATAGTTATACGTCGTAATGGATAGCATTTGAAGACCGGTGTTGAAGACCGGATATTTTCAAAAACGGAAGGATTGCCGTCGAATGTCTCTGCATCGGCTAATCCCCGATATAGAGATTTTATCACCCTCTGTGATGGGACATCCAGACGTGATTAGCGAATATCCGGATTGCAAAGGCTTCTTTGGAAGTGCCTTCGGTTCCGTTCGATCCCGGAACGGACTTGTATGGATATGTGTCTGACGTTAAAATTTGAGATGTAAAGCTGGTTTCTATCAAATATATTTCTGTTGGTGGCGGAAGATTTATTCTCTTAGCTTAACACCATTCTCTGAGACGTACGAGCTCAGAGGTTATGTAGTTGATGGTTACTAGTGATACATTCCCAATTTGGTAATGTGGAATACGAAGTGCTGATGATAATTTGTTGATCGAAGCATGGCTTTTGTGAAAAGCGTGGCTTTGTGGACGAGACTTCGTCGGACCTCACACCCCAGAATGGTCAAAACAGGAAGAATGCAGAAGGGTTTTAGGGGGTAGCGCCCCTTAGGGTATGTTCAATTCCTTCTGGATAGAGGTGGTATCATGGTATGGAGCCCAGATACTTGACCTATGCGGTTGCTGCAAATTTATTACTTTGTGGTTTTTGGTATTGAGGATCCTCGAATAAAGGTTGTTTACAACCGGCGGATGGCATACTTGTGTCAGTAGTTACCTATTTTTGCAGAGGTAACCCGGCCTTGTGTTGGTAGATATCCGGTTAGGTTCTCGGGGCATCCCTCCAGAGGCGTACCCATATGGAAATGGGAAGTTCCTTGGCCTGACCATTTGTTGGAAATCCAATCACCAATACGCGCCTTGTACGCTTTTAGTTGTAGAACCTGCCATTTAATATGGTTGCTATAGTAGGCATACTATCATGGTACGCATGCTGGCTAAGATTAATATTTTCTTTTTGAAAAGTTTTCTGCACTATGCACGAAAAATAATATCAAAGAATCTGCGTATCAAGCATGTTTGACTATCATAAGGAGAAATCTCCTCCAAGTCTGCGTTTGCATTGTGTGTGTGGCGGGAGGCCTTATGGTAGTTTTATTTTTCAAAAAGCATTGCGGATTTCTTTTAAATTCCTTTGTTTTCTTATGGTTAAAAATAACTGTTTTTAAGATCTCACACCAGTCCCATGACTGATCTGGAGTTTATTGTTCCCTTTCAAAACTCTAGGTGCTCACCAATTTCCACACGGGCAGTTTAGATTCAGGTTATCAGGTCATTTTGGAATTCAGGAGTTGCTGTAGAGATCTGGTGGCAAGCTGGATGGCGTGGCGTATCAACTAGTATATAGTATTTCTTTTCCGCTGTTTGTTGTTGTAAACTATGATAATGTAATGTAATGTGATGTAATGTAATAACTGATATAGTGATTCTGTTTAAAGATATTTATTTATCTATTATATTTGTTCCGCTGCGTTATGTGAGATTCTGTTATTGTTTCTGTTTCTTCTTCTATCTTCTTTTCTTTAAACCCTAACGGTTCGGTTTTCCGTCATTCGATCATGTGGCATTCGATACAGTAGACATATTGATGTCGATTTTCGAGCGTCGAAAAATCTCGAGTCGTTCCATGAAACCATTCTTCATATCTATTTACCTTTAGATTCACAAATTATTCCAATTCACAAATATTTTATTATTATTCTTCAAATTCAACTGAATTACCATATTTGAAATTTAAATAATTTCATTAATTTAACTAAAATCTTCTTATTCAAAATCAAATTATAATTCACATTCAACATTTAAAATGAATTAAATGTTCAAATCTAACGACCAAAATTCTGGGTCATTACATTCCTCCCCTCTTATAAAAATTTCGTCCTCGAAATTTGCTAAGGTAGGAAAATGCTACTAAACTCGTTTACTTACCCAAACTTTCTTAGTTAAAAACTTATATTCACTTCATCAAAACCTTTAGCTCAATCCCAAAACCATATCTTTATTTATACTCAAAAGCTTGTTTCAACGATATTTCAAAAACCACTTTTCTAGTTAATCCAAATTTTCAAAACTTCTAAAAAAATTCTAACTCCCAAAAATTTTGAAACTTTTTGACAGCGTCTCCTTTGTACGGAGAGCGTTTTACAATACCGCAATAGATATAAATATATACATATCGACCAACACGGTCGGAACAAAAATATTTCACAATATATATATATATATATATATATATATATATATACCATTTTCAAATTTTATTGCGTAGGCGTACCTTTGATTAACATTTTTTTAAGCAAACGGCTAATATATTATGCATTTACGCGCTCCAACTCTATCGATTGCCTTCTGCACTTGTACTTACTCAAACAAACACATCAGTTTTCAATAATATGAGAATTTTTAACAACATTCCATTCATTATTCTTAGCTATGTAGTTAAAGCGCTCGCAGATTCAAAGCGGTGGAGGTGCAAAAAGTCATAGCGGGGATACAGCGAGGATATAGCGGGTTATAGCGAAAGGCTCTAAAATAGCATATAAAACTCGTACTTAATACTTTTACAAATATATAAATGGTAATTAAATGAAAATTTATCATTCAATTGAATTATAATTAATACATTAATAATTTGAAACCAAAAATATGTGCGAATATACTTTAAATAAATGTAAAACTGTTGTATAACATAATTGAATTTAGTAGAATGTTAAAATATTTTTATTTCTGAAAATATATTAAAAATTAAATCAAATAAACTAGTTTCATAATTTTTATAATGTATAAATGCAATTTTTTAATTCATTTTATTGAAAAAGATATAGCGGAAGTAGCAAAATATAGCGGGAATAACGGGATATAGCAGAAATAACGGGGATTAAAGCGGAAAGGCTATATTTTGGGGCCATATGAAAAAATCAAAGCGGTAGAAATCCGCTATGAAATATAGCGGGGTTATAGCGGGGTAATAGCGGGGCATTAACAACACAGATTCTTAGCCAAACACATCAATTATACATCCCAACCAACCAATTCCCAAAATCCTATATGCTAATCATATTTTATAAGTAATCACAAGATTTCAATCACCATTTTAATTCCCTAAAAAATCCAAACTTCATTTTATTCCACTCGAACGATTTACATTCAAGTTTACTATATGCAATTCATATTTACTACAACCAATTCATTTTCTCTTCAATATGATTAACCTATGCTTTACTTACATCAATTTACTTCAATTCAATTCCAAATTGATTCACAATCAAAATTTTATTTTAAATTTGATATATTTTCATTTCTTTTATGATTCACTTGCATTTATATACAAAACCACTTAATTATATTTCACTTAATCCAATTGATTCAAAAACCAGCTTAATTTGCTTCTTTAAATCATTTCAATTCCGTTTACAACAAACAACCAATTTTCAAGCAATTTTAAAGTTATCCATGCAAGTAACCATCAATTAATCTTATAACCATTTAAAATTAATTCCATCTCAATCTATATCAATTTTATTTCATTCGGAATTATTCATAACCCAAACAATTTTTTCTTCATCACAATTAATAAATCAAATCCCTATTCTCACTTCAAGTTCATCATCCAACTTAAGTTTATATTAATATCATTCCTATTTACAACCCGTACATTCTTATTTCATTACGATAAGAAATTAAAATTCTTTCACTTGCATTAAAATTTTATTATCTAAACAAATTTCATTCAAGACCCCTTATAAAGCTCGACCACAATCATTTTCCAATTTGCTTAAGTTATTTCGATAGCAAAATAACTCCATTTCTTCTCACCTTAATCTTATTTCCATTTTAATTTGATTCTTATTCAATCAAATTCCAATTCATTACAAATTTTAATTCAATTTGTTTACTTACTCAGTCCATTTTAAATTTATTCACCTTCTCAATTCATTTCTGAATTTATTAATAACATAATCATTCCAATTATTCTAAACCAGAACTGGGTTTTATTTTGCTTTTTAGTTTTTGAACAAGCTACCAAAATTTTATTCATTCCAATACAATTTCCATTTAATTTAGCTTACGTCAAATTCATCCTCAAACAATTCCTTTGGATTTAGTTGAGTGAGCATTTACTTCATTCACTATCATTGCAACTAAATTAATTTTTCTTTCAATTCGATTCTTTTCCGATTCTAATTCAAGTTCAACCAAATTTTATTTAGCTAATACAAATTCATACCATTTCCTTTACTATTTTAAATAAGAATTTAATTCTATTCAAGATTATTTATAACATAACTGAGTTTTGATTTTAATCCAATTCAAATTCAACTAAATTCTATTTCTCTATATATAAGTTCAAACTTATTTACTAACCTAAGTCCATTCACCTTTTATTTTTAACTTTGCCTTCCCTCACTTCACATTTCATTTAGGATTTAAATTTTGAATTTCCTATAGAATTCCAGCCACTTTGTTTTGGTTTTACACTTCATTTCTCTATTCATAAGTTCCCTAACTTATTTACTTAAAATCTTATATTGTTCATTTTTGTCCATTTACATCTTATAATCACAATCCCAGATTATATATATAACACTTAATAGCTTAAGGATATAAATTTTCATTACACAATTATAACCCACACTTATATAATCATTTTACATTTCAATTTTATATCCCATTTAATTCAATTCCAATTCCAATTTTATTTAACTTATCTCAAGTTAAATTCAAATATATTCCATTCATTTCCATACACTCAAGTTGAATTCTAATTCCAGGATTAAAGTTTTCATTTTCCTTCTTAATCAGATCAATCTTCACTTTAAAAGTTCAATAGTTGATTCATCTTAACTTTACACATTATTTAAATAGAATTTTCTAGAATTCAATTGCCGGATCCTATTTCAAACCTTTTGAAATAATAATCAACACATACCCACTTGGTATATCAAATCAAATCTCCGAATTCCAAAACAACTTGTTTTTACCAAAACAAATTTCCATTTTGAAATTTCTAAAACAACTTATATAACCACAAGTTCAAACAAATATCATAACCAATCTCCACAGTAGCAATCCATCACTTTAGAAACTCGAAAATGAATTCTAATGATGTGGCCATCATCATCAGGATTATCTTCCAGCGACTGAAGTGAGTTCAGTGCTTCCTTACTACCACAAATTCCTTTCAAAACAATTTCCATTCAAAAATATTTCCCAAAATAGTACTCCATCATTACCTTCAAACACTTTGGAAAACATTTCAGACATTTCCAAGATTTTGAATTCCCAAACTTTTGTTTTAAATACATTTAAAACAATTTTTAAAATTTCCGGGATTTAAATTATGGTTTAAATCAAATTTTAGCTATACTCCTTTTTATTTAAACCATACTTAGATAATTCTATTCGGTTATAAACCATTTCAAATTTTAGACTCTTATATTCGATTATAATATTAACAAGCAAACATCCAAATATATAATAATTTCAGAAAAAAATTTCTTTTATATCAAAATATAATTTTGGGTAAAATTATTTCATTTACCCACTTTAAAAACAATACTATGTCGGTTTATCTTGTTTAAGAGTTTAGAAACCCCTATCGATACGGTTGTACTTCCCGTACTGACCAGAATTCATAAACACTCAACAGATAAGTCAACACAGTATAGAAACAATTTCTATATTCACTAACAAGTATGCCCTCATATCTATTATTACACTTAACTCATTCTAGAGTACTATGGACTCTATTTCTAATGAGTAATTCCCCCCAAAGCCTAGGTTATCGCTAACCTAAGCTCTGATACCACTGTGACGACCCGTCCTCTCTCGACCCTCGAAAATCGACACAAAATATGCTACAGTATAGTATGCCGACGATCTAGTGCCGGAAAAGTCAGATTGTTTAGTAGAAAGAAAGAATATAGAAGAAAGAAGGAACTAAACAATAATAGAATCTCACAGTCGCAGCGGAACAAAATATAATAGTCAATAATAGATCTTTACACAAAATGAAAACTATATCTGTTTTATATATTACATCGTCAGAGTATCACAAACAAACAACAATTACCAGCCTGGAAATTTCAAACAATCACAGCAGTGGATATAAATAAATATGGTAATACATTTCGGACTCTAGCTCCTCTCCTGAGCTCCACAGCATCCGTTCCTGTAATCTATAATACTCGGTGTGACCCAAGCATTAAATGAAACAACACCCGAGTCAGTCTGGAATACCAGCGTGACAAAAATACACCCAAATTGATTATTAAAGTTTCGAAATTCCTTGAAAAATCAAAAGCATCTCGTAAGACCATTCCACAAATAAATGTGTCGGGTTTTTACCTAACGATAGGAAAATTTTTTTTATCAAAATCCTCTGATATTATAATAGTGTCTAGAGAAAGTAAAATAGAATCTAGCTGAAATGCTTGCATCTCACGTTTCAGCAATAGTTGGGCACAATCCAAACCGTACAAGCGCGTAGGGAGAATGGATTTCCAACTAATTCCTAGGCACTGGGGTACCACCTGTCACAGTACATGGCCTAGATCACCATACCGAGGATTACTCCCAATCCCCTGCAACACAAGACTGGGTCTACCCCTTACTGGATAATCCCGAGTAAGATTACCCTACGGTAGGGATCAGCAACCGCACCACTAAGCCGAATAAAAGGGACATCTAGACAGGGATGACCTCACCATAATGGGTGCTACCCACTTAGCCTTGCTGCATAACCCCTGATTTTCAGTCATTCCCGGTTGATGACGCTCGAGGCTAAGCGTTACCTTTTTAGAACATTTCACTTAGAATGCCCACCGTCCACCTGACGATGTTCCGAAAGCATTCATCCATACAAGTCCGTCCTGGATTCGAACGGAACCCAAGGCACTACTCCTACTACATCCATTTTAGAATCACCTCGGGATTAGTAGAGACTAGCCCTTGCACTTCACTGCTCCATCTTCGAATCCAAACTCGTCTTCCTCACGAAAACATACAAACCGGATCGAAGTGGTTTTCGAGAAATAAATCTCGATCCCGGTCTCTTCGAAACGATCAACGCATTGGCCAATATTGATAGCCAGTGATTTAACTATCAATTAACATTCACAAATATCGATCAAACAATAAATAATTTCCCAAATTATTTATTAGCCTCAAAATATCTTTGCAAGATATATTTCGCCTTTCAACCCTTTTGAAAACAGTTTTAATTCACACTCTGTCATGGAATAAATTTGCCAAATACTCATTTCCACTAAAAACAACCAAGTCCAAACATTTAGATTTTTAAAACAATTAAATCACTTTATTCTAAAATATACCTTAATATATTTACATTAACTACTTAAACATTTTATTCAAAATATATTTTAAAAATATTTAAATCCAACTACTTTATAAAATGTAAGCTAATTTTAAAATAAAGGTTAAGTTCAAACTAAATTTTAAAATAGGAGTTACAAAATTCTATCCTAGTTTCAAATAAAACTTCAACCAAACAATCTTTAAAATAAATCCATTTTATAAAATATAAATATTATTAACATTCTTTTCAAAACATAATACCAATTAACCCTTTAAAATAATTACTTCTACAACTAATTTATTAAATATTTACTTTTAAAATTTTTACAACTTAAATAATAATTACTGAAAACATTCCTTTAAAAACAAATTTAAACTTTTTAATTTTTACTTAAAAATCTGTTTTGAAATGTACTTGGTTTTTCAGGGAACTACACTTCCATTTCAGAATAAACCAAAGAACTCCTCATAAATCCTGCTTGATTTATCTCAATTCAAATTTACGTTTAAATCCCATAAATTTCTTCCCTCGCTTTAAAAATAAAACTCCCGTTTATTTTCAAACACATTCCCCATTTCCTGGAAATCACTTTTAAAATATATGCTTAAAATATTTAAAATAAAGCTACTAGAAATTACATAAATGAAAATAATACTTAAGGAAAAACAGAGGAGTTTCTAAGTAACTTAAACCAAAATTACCTTTTAGAATAAAGTTATGAATCAAATTTTATATTAAAATTTCCCTTTGAAACTTTATATTACTTCACCTTTAAATTAATTGAATACCATAATTACCTAAATAAATATTTTCTTTATACTTAAAATAATTGAAAATAATATTTTTTTTCAACATATCCAAAAACATCTTTCAAACTTCTAGTTTATATTTCGAAAGCTTTTCTTTGGAAACATACATAACTTCCCAGGGAAAATACACCTTCCGTCTTTTAAAAATAATCTCATCTTTATTTTTAAAATAATTTATACCCTCTTATAGAATTTTCCACTGGAAACCAATCTTTCAAAAATTTATCCACCGATAAATATTCCATTTTATTTATAAACCCAGTTTATAAATTTCCGTCTCTCGTTTCCATTCCAATCACAGTTTCAAAACATTTCAAATTCCCAACCAATTTCTTGCTTAAATTCATTTCTTAAAAATTCCTTTTCATTTCCCTTTAATCCCAATATATTTTATTTATATTTTAAAATTCCAGATTTTGTTTATCCAATCATAACACAGCACAATGAAATTCTAAATTAATCTATCACAGTATATAAATAAAATGCATCATCAATTATGAAATAATTTCTCATTTTGAGGAATCCCGATGGATCCCTCCAACCTGTTTCCGTGCGTCCATAGATGTTAGCACGATAATAAATATCGATCAAATCTGATAATAATTATCGCATACAACAAATCAACCAATCAACCATTTAAATATTAGCTATTTGAAACTAGCTAGCATTCCAGATGTGAGTGAGATTAACTAATCTTGAGTTTCGACGAGCGTTTTAAATTTTAAATTAAATCGAACCATTCGATTTAATTCAAAATTTTCGACTTGCTCTAAACATCACCGGATCTGCTGCCGCGCGTAGTCCGCATCGTTGCGGTTCCGTCGCTTCTCATTTCGTTGGAATCCGACCATGCATGCAAAAGATATGCAGTATTAAAGATTGTAAATATAATTTGTAAAAACAATTTCTTCTTTCAATTATTATTATACCATCAGCCGTCCAATTCGAACAAAGGAAATCAGGCCTCCTCCTCTATCTTCCTTATCGTGACGCCACAAACGCTCGAACCCAACAATCGTGCGAAAAATCCGATCGATACACCTCCAACGACGAAGCGGACCACCATCCCATGCAGCAAATCGTTGCACCTCCCATCCACGCTGCCGCTGTAACAACCCGCTAATCCGTACCCCTTGAGTCAACACTATTCTACATCAATCAACTCAAGTTGAACAGAAATATGAACCATTAGGTTTAAAGAAGAAGAGGTAGAAGAAGAAAATAGGAAACAACAACAGAATCTAACCATCGCAGCGGAATAAAATATAATAGATATTAACATATCTTTACACCAAAACAAATATATCTGCCTATATATTACACATCAGAGTACATCAATCTCAGTTCAAACTAATAACATATAACTAGATATACAGCTAATCAACACAGCGGAATATATATAAACAAGTATGAAAATACGTATCGTCATCCTACTCGTCTCCAGAGCTCCACAGCATCATATCCTGTATCCTATAATACTCGGTCTGACCCGAGCATTATAGTTAAATAACACCCGAGTCAGTCTGGAATACCAGCATGAGAAAATCACACTCAATTGATTATTAAAGTTTCAAAATCCTTTTGAAAACAAAAGCATCTCGTAAGACCATGCCACAAATAAACATGTCGGGTTTTTACCTTACGATAGCTAAAACATTTTTTTATTAAAATCCTCTGATATTATAATAGTGTCTATAGAAAGTAAAATAGAATCTAGCCGAAATGCTTGCATCTCACATTTCAGCAATATTTGGGTACAATCGAAACCGTGCGCGAATGGAAAATGGATTTCCAACTAATGACTAGGCACTGGGGTACCACCTGTCACGGTACCTGGTCTAGATTATCATATCGAGGATCACTCCCGACCCCCTACAACACAAGACCGGAACCATCCCTTACTGAACAGTTCCGAGTAAGATCACCCCGCGGTTGGGATCAGCAACCGCCCACTAACCCAAAATAAAAAGGGACATCTAGACAGGGATGACCTTACCTTGAAGTGGGTGCTACCCACCTGGCCTTGCTGCATAACCCCTGATTTTCAGTCATTCCCAGTTGATGAGGCTTGAGGCAAAGCGGTACCTTTTTAGCACATATCCCTTAGAATGCTCATTGCCTACCTAACGATGTTTTGAAAGCATTCATCCATACAAGTTCGTCCCGGGTTCGAACGGAACCGAACGCACTATTCCTACTACATCCATTTTGAAAATATCCTCAGGATTAGTAGCGACTAGCCCTTGCACTTCACTGCTCCATCTTCGAATCCAAACTCGCTTTCCACGAAAACGTACAAACCGGATCGAAGTGGTTTTCGAGAAATAAATTCCGATCCCGGTCTCTTCGAAACGATCAGCGCATTCGTCCAATATTGATAGTCGGTTATTTAACTATCAATTAATATTCACAAACATCCATCCAACAATAAATAATTTCCCAAATTATTTATTAATCTCAAAATATATTCACAAGATATATTTCTATTTTAAACCCTTTGAAAACAGTTTCAAACCATTCTTTCTTTTCCAGAATAAACTTTCCTAAATATTTTCTATCTCCACTGAAATCACCAAGCACAAAACTAGTTTTTTAAAATAATTTAAAACACTTCACTTTGAAATATACTTTAAAACATTTAAGTAAAACAACTTCAATAATTTTTTAAAGATATATACTATATGAATATTTGAAAATAAGGTTACTTAATAAAATATAAAACTAGATTTCACTTTTAAAAACAAGATACTAAGTCACTTTTTAAATAATTACTACCATACTAGATTAAAAGGAAATACTTACTTTAGAATTTAAATATTAGAAATAATAAATTTTCCAAAACTTGCCCTTTAAAACAACTTTAAAATTTTTAACTTACATTTAAAAATTAACTTTGAAAATGTACTTGGTTATTTAGGGAGAATTTCCAATCTCAATCACTTAAATCAATTTTCCAAATTGATTTCCAATTTATTCCATTTGAAATAAATTTCTTTACTTACTCAGTTCATTTCAAAATACATTAATTATGGACTTTATTTTTATTATTATTATTTTTCGTTTGATTTTAAATCTTTAAACTGAAATATACAAATTTCAGATTTTCCCATTTTCTTCTTTATTCTTCTTAAATAATTTAAACCTTAAATTTTAGATAAATGTTTTGTCCTTTAAAATAATAACACTGAAGTTTAAAATTTATTTCTGTTTTATTTAAAAATTCCCTTCCATATACAGAATTTATTAATTAGCATTTTGAAACCACTAATATTCTTATCCAGTTCATTTTAATTTATTTACGTTCCTTATAATTATTTTCTTAAAAGTTCACTCCTTTTATTTCTTTTCAAAGTCCAATTCTATATATTTAGATAAATCAAAGTACCGAAATATTCAAGAAGACTATAGCATTCAATATTATAATATAATTCATCATAGAATATCCAATAATCACACAGAGAACATTGAATAATTTAAATAAATGTTGAGGAATCCAGTTGGATCCCTCCAACCTATTTTCCCTGCATCCACAAATGTTAGCACAACATAAAATACCAATTCCACTTCAAGGTACAATATCACGGTATACGAGATTTAAATCTAAAATCATCCACCATTTAATGCGGGAAATCAAACATTCTAAGATATACTACTATATATAACACAGCAAATCAAATCAATCAATCAATTGTTTAAATTTGACTATTTGAATTTTAAATTAAATTCAGCTGAGTGAGATTAACTCACCTTGGATTTTCATTTGCAACCCACTTCAATATTGCCTTGGATTCCTTGATGTTTGACCTTAAATAAACTATTTATTAAATTTATTAATATTCGAAATAATCGAATACTCAATTGCCATTATAATTTTTTTTAATTTAATTAATATTTTAATTTTTAAACTAATGAATTTGGTTTAAAAAAATTTCCTACGATAAATTTATTCAACTACAAAATTTGATTTAAAACTAAATTTTCTTTACAAAATTTATTTTAGTAACCATAGCATCTTAAAAATTATTAAATTCCATACAAAATTCTATTTATCTTGCTGTTAATTTCAGATTCTTATATTTTCTAAAATCATTACATATTTTACTATAAATTACAAGACAATAAATTTCCTTACTTCAGAACTTCTTTTTTATAACTCTTATTCTTTTCAAAACCCTGTATATATATTTTACTGTTTATCTACATATGTTAAAATCAAATTAAGATTGACTTAAAAATAAGAATGAAAATTAAAACTTCTTAACATCAAATTTCCTTTCTTTCTTCTTTGCTGTATATAAACAGTAGAATTTTTTTTTATAATGTTTAAAAAATTTAACATTTATATATATAATCAAATAAAAATCTGGGTTTAAAATTCCTATATTTATATATACATATTAGATTTAAACTTGAAATAAACTATGTAAATATACCTCTGCAATGCCTAAATCGTTCTCGACCTAACTGAAAATGCCACAGCTTCGACTTGCTCGACGACCTACCCCTTCTCCAAAATCGCGCGCCTCCGTACTCGAGTTTGTCGTCGAAGCCTCGGCCCTCTGCCCTAGTACGAATCCACTCGCGCGACTCACAGTACCACGCAAGCTTCGGTCGTACGCGATACAACTCCACGCCGAGTACTTCCTCAATCGATGCGCCTGCTGCTTTGATTCGCCGCTAAAACCCCACGTCAAGCCCTCTGCCTTGCTCGCGTTTCCCCTAAAATCGCGACTTCCAAGTAGACCGAGGTCAAATCGCCAAGGATTCGAGAATAGGTGATGCCGAACGAGGCTCGGCCATTGATTTAATTTTAATTTTTTCTTTGAGATTTGCAGAAGAAAGGTTAGGTGATTTATTAAAAACGAAGTAGCCACCTTTCTTATTTTCTTCGGTTCTGTATAATGTCTTTTCGAATTTGGAAAAAGGTTGACGCACGTGAGAATGTGTAGCGTGTTCAGACCGACTTGCTACAGTGCTTCTGAGATGAAAGGGAAAACACTGGCGTGACATATTTTTAACTGAGGGTTGCTTGGTCTAAACACCTTATATATTTTATATTAAATTTAAATTCAAAAGCAACCCAAAATTTCAAACTCCTATCGAGGCACGCCGCCAGGCATTTATAAGGTTACACCCCTATTCCGAACGCAATGGAAAAGGTTTCGAGGTCTAATTCGATAGTATGGAGAAGATAGTTTTTGGATCAGTTATTATATTGAATTTCGATATCTCGTACGCTCACACAACTCTGATCAATACAAAAATTGAAATCCGATAATAATACAATATTACGGATCCAATGGCACTAGTTTCGGTAAATTTCGAGACTGTGACTTGGAAGGCTATTTTTAAATTCAATTTAAACGATATAAATTTCAAAACTTAACAAACCATTTTTAAATTTGATTCCAATACTTCTGTTATCTTCAGTATTACCAATTTAAATTTTATAAGCCTTCAAATTAGTTTTAACAGGCCTAAAACTCCAGACTCAACATTTTACCCAATTTCAAATATTTAAATTCAATAAATGAATAATGATATTTGAATTCAAGTTAAAATTAACTTTTAAATATTTAAAATTAATTAAATATTCCAATTTCAAATGCTCAAAAATTCCGGGTCGTCACATTCCTCCCCCCTTAAAAGAATTTCATCCCCGAAATCACTAGTTAGGAAGAATGGTCCAATACCCGTTTACTTTTTGTCAAAATTAACAATTCAACATCTTACCAACGATCTTTTTATAAAAGACCCACTATCTTTCTTACTAACTTCCCAAACTTTTCCTTCGTTCCCAAATAACTTTACTTATTCAATCATTCAAACTTAAATTTAAATTCAAATTCAAATTATCAAAATTTCTATAAAAAAAATTTCTAACTCCCTAAATTTTCAAAAAAAAATTTTCGCCAGCATCTCCTTTGCGGCCTAGCTTTGTACAACTACAAAAGGCCTCTACGGGCTCCCAAATTCCAAAAGAAAACAAAACCCAAGTGGCTCGATCAAAAATCCAATCAAATTTCATACCGAAATTTAAATGCATACCTTTTTGTCGAGCAATTCAAATTTATCTTCTGTAATCAAAACCAATTTTCCTTTTCCTTTTACAATACTTGCATATCCTGCCTAGCACTAAGATCCAATCACAACATTCCAAAAATATTTTATCGATTTCCTTACGAAGTGTCAATATCTATTTATTCAAATATTAACTTAGATTATATTTGTAGATCAATTTCCAATTAATTCTTAAGTTTAGTATAAGCATTTTATATGTTTCTTTATTCATTTTCACTTCACTACTTTAATCAACATCTACTTCTATTCAAATTGATTCTTTCATTGCCATATGAATTCAATTTTTCTTCACTTTGAATATTTGAAATTTATTTTCCATTTATAATTAATTCATGTCATTGTTTTAAATTAGTTTCATTTACTAATTTATTTCGATTTCCAGTTTGAAATCGTTCTGCCGTTAACAAAAATTTTCCAAAATTTTCAAAAATTTTCTAGCTCCCAAAATTTTTGGCAGTCTCCTTTGTACGGAGGAATTTTTGCAATTTGACAAAAGATATAAATATATATATATATATATACATCGACCCATCCGGTCGGAAAAAACCAAAAACAGTTCGTATTTCCTATTTTTATTGCATAGGCGTACCTTATTTAGCATTTATAAGCAAGCGACTTATTGTTTTAGCAATTAGCGTAACCAAATCTAGCCACACGGCTTCCAGGTACCTGTACTTACTCAATTTAAACATGTAAGTGCTATACATATGAAGTTTAACAACATTTCATTTATTTGCAATAGTTAAACACATGAATTCTAAAAGAAATGCACACCAAACATTTTCCGTAAGCAATTTATACAGTTTTCATACTAATTCAACTTTTTTAAATTAATTTATAACCATTTTCATTATATTTGAATGGTTTACATTCCATTCGTATACAACTTCATCAATTTGAATGGTTTAAAACTCAATCAGTTACATTCAATTCATTTTTAATTTTCAACAAACCCACATTATTCCAATTGATTAAAAAATCAATTTATTTACTTGCAATGATTCATAAAATTTTATTTTCTTCTTTTTTCGTCCAACGACCAATTTTCTCATGCAAATTGGTAATATTCATTCAAAGTAAATACCCACATAAGCCGATGACCATTTTAAATTGATTCCAACTCAATTTATTATTAATTCTATCCCATTCTACATTATTCCCAACCCATACACTTGCATTTTCATTCCATATCCGTCTTTGTTTACCCAAAACTATTTTATTTAGCTTGAAACCGGCTAATCCATTCAATAATCATTTCAATACTATTCATGATCCATTCATTTGTGATTCATTTCCTATCTGCATTTATTTAAATCCATTCTATTAACTTGAAAACATTCTATTTTTCTTATTGTCACTAAGTTATTTCAATTCCTTAACAATTTAAATGGTTTACAATTATTTATTTAAGAATTTCACTCCATTAAATATTATCTATAACTTACCAAATTTTATTTCGATTAAAATTTATTTTCATTTGATTAAAAACCAATCCAATATCATTAAACTTAGTTTTAAGTTGAATTCAATTCAACTCTCCTCCATCTATTTAGCTTAAGTAATTTACTTCAATTTATTTCAAATTTTTATACTTAAGCTCATTTTCATTTTACATCTTAATTCTATCTCAATTAAATCTCATTTTAAATCTACAATTTTATTTGATTATTTATTATAAAATTTAAATTTTCCAGATTCAACTCATTCAATTGATTACAAGGCCATTTCCAATTTATTTCTACTTATTTGGATTTTTTCACAATACAAACCATTACTATTTTAATCCAATTTCATTTTCCTTTATTCGACACATTTCCAATTATATTTAATTTGTTAACACTTCAAGTTGAATTTTGATTTACAGCTCAAATTTTGATTCCACCCAATTATATGGACTCACAATTCAATTTCTACTTCACCAATTTAAATTCCATTAACAAATTCAATTAACTAAATTTATTCAAAATAAATTCTCCCCTAATTTTATTATTCAATACTTGATTTTTAATTCCAAATATCACTGCATTTAATTTTATTAAATTCAATTTATTTTATAATTCAAGTTTGGATTTTCATTTCATTATCCAAAACATCAAACAATATTTATTTTGGATTTTGTATTCCATTTTTTTCAATTTTATAAGTCACAACTTATTATCCCACACATTTCCATTCATTCTAGGCTTGAATATATTCATCCTTAATTTTTAACTCGATACGTACACCTCTTTATCACTCAAGCATATTTTTATTCCATGGATTTTAATTCTTTTATAAGTTATTTTGAGTTATTTATTTCAACCTATTTCTTATCCCACTTACTTCCATTTATTCAGGAAAGACTCTAATTCCTTTCAATAACTCAATTGAATTTTATTCCAATTCAATTTTATTTTAACTCAGATTTATTAAATTCAATTCGACTCAACTTAATTCGAATACAACTGGATATTATTTTCAGCCTATTCAATTAATTTCAATCCAGTCAAATTTTTATTTCCCAATCCAAGTTAATTTCATTTTTAACCTTCACTTTAAATTTAAATTCCCAATATTCAAAGCTCATATTTCCCTTCTAATTTAAAAATCACCTCAATTTATAAGCTTACAACCTATCTCATCAGGATTTTCAAACACCCGTCATTTGGTTTCAAATCATTTTGAAATCTTCAACATCGCAAATCACACTTCTCCAAAGTTTAAACCAATCCTGGTTTTTATTTCCGTCAAATTGCCTTTGAAATTTCAAAAACAAACAGGTTTTCTGAACAAATCAATTTAGCAGCAATCCGTCACTTAGAAACTCGAAAACGAACATCGATGATGCTGCAGTCATCACCGAAGTTATTGTCCAGCGGTTGAAGTGAATTCAATGCTATATCCCTTCCCAAAATTTATTTGGAACAATTTTCCTTTCAGAAATACTTTTTAAAACTATAATGCTATTATTTGTCTTCAAAATTCTTCCAAAATCTCTGAGGTTTTAAAGTTTCAAATTCTGCTTTAATTCAAATTTTAACTATAATGCATTTGTAAAGTTTATGCTTATACAAATTCCCATTTAATTATATTTCAATTTATAATTTACATTTATAATTCATATTTATAAATTGCATTTTATAATGAATTTATTTCCTTAACCTTTGGTTATGTTTAAAAGTTCTAATTAAATTTTTACTCAACAATGATAATAATTTAATATTATTCTTCCTAACATCCAAGCAACCATATATTAGCAAAATAGTTTACAAAAACTTTTCTTTACATCAAAATATATTTTTGGGTAAAATTATTTCATTCACCCACGTTTAAAACAATACCGTGTCAAACCGTTCTATTCAAGTGTTTAGAAACCCCTTCGATACAGTTGTCCAGACTGTGTCGACGAAGGTTCATATGCCACTCAATAAATCAATCAACACAATATTAAAATAATTTATATTCACTAACAAATACGTGCTCATATCTATTAATATTCTCAAACTCATTCTAGAGTACTACAGACTCCAATTTAAATGAGTAATTCCCACCAGAGCCAAGGTTATCACCAACCTACGCACTGATACCAAGTGTAACAACCCGCTAATCCATACACCTTGAGTCAACACTATTCTACATCAATCAACTCAAGTTGAACAGAAATACAAACCATTAGGGTTAAAGAAGAAGAGGTAGAAGAAGAAAATAGGAAACAACAACAGAATCTAACCATCGCAGCGGAATAAAATATAATAGATATTAACATATCTTTACACCAAAACAAATATATCTGCTTATATATTACATCATCAGAGTGCATCAATCTCAGTTCAACACCAATAACATACAACTGGATATACAGCTAATCAACACAGCGGAATATATATGAACAAGTACGAAAGTACGTATCCTCATCCTGCTCGTCTCCTGAGCTCCACAACATCATATCTTGTATCTTATAATACTCCGTCTGACCCGAGCATTATAGTTAAATAACACCCGAGTCAGTCTGGAATACCAGCATGATAAAATCACACTCAATTGATTGTTAAAGTTTCAAAATCCTTTTGAAAACAAAAGCATCTCGTAAGACCACGCCATAAATAAACATGTCGGGTTTTTAACTTACGATAGGTAAAACATTTTTTATTAAAATCCTCTGATATTATAATAGTGTCTATTGAAAGTAAAATAGAATCTAGCTGAAATGCTTGCATCTCACGTTTCAGTAATAGTTGGGCACAATCAAAACCGTACGAGGGCGTAGGGAAAATGGATTTCCAACTAATGACCAGGCATAAGGGTACCACCTTTCACGGTACCTGGTCTAGATCAGCATACCGAGGATCACTCCCGACCCCCTGCAACACAAGACCGGAACCATCCCTTACTGGACAGTTCCGAGTAAGATCACCCCACGGTTGGGATCAGCAACCGCCCACTAAGCCGAAGTAAAAAGGGACATCTAGACAGGGATGACCTTACCCTGAAGTGGGTGCTACCCAACTAGCCTTGCTGCATAACCCCTAATTTTCAATCATTCCCGGTTGATGAGGCTTGAGGCTAAGCGTTACCTTTTTAGCACATATCCCTTAGAATGCTCATCGCCCACCTGACGATGTTCTGAAAGCATTCATCCATACAAGTCTGTCCCGGGTTCGAACGGAACTGAACACTATTCCTACTACATCCATTTTGGAAATATCCTCAGGATTAGTAGCGAATAGCCCTTGCACTTCACTGCTCCATCTTCGAATCCAAACTCGCTTTCCACGAAAACGTACAAATCGGATCGAAGTGGTTTTCGAGAGATAAATCCCAATCCCGGTCTCTTCGAAATGATTAGCGCATTTGTCCAATATTGATAGTCGGTTATTTAACTATCAATTAATATTCACAAACATCCATCCAACAATAAATAATTTCCCAAATTATTTATTAATCTCAAAATATCTTCACAAGATATATTTCTCTTTGAAAACAGTTTCAAACCATTCTTACTTTTCCAGAATAAACTTTCCTAGATATTTTCTATCTCCACCGAAATCACCAAGCACAAAACTAGATTTTTAAAATAATTTAAAACACTTTACTTTGAAATATACTTTAAAACATTTAAGTTAAACTACTTCAATAATTTGTTAAAGATACATACTATATGAATATTTGAAAATAAGGTTACTTAATAAAATATAAAACTAGATTTCACTTTTAAAAACAAGATACTAAGTCACTCTTTAAATAATTACTACCATACTAGATTAAAAGGAAATACTTACTTTAGAATTTAAATATTAGAAATAATAAATTTTCCAAAACTTTCTCTTTAAAACAACTTTAAAACTTTTAACTTATATTTAAAAATTAACTTTGAAAATGTACTTGGTTATTTAGGGAGAATTTCCAATCTCAATCACTTAAATCAATTTTCCAAATTGGTTTTCAATTTATTCTATTTGAAATAAATTTCTTTACTTACTCAGTTCATTTCAAAATTCATTAATTATGGACTTTATTTTTATTATTATTATTTTCCGTTTTATTTTAAATCTTTTAACTGAAATATACAAATTTCAGATTTTCCCAATTTCTTCTTTATTATTCTTAAATAATTTAAATCTTAAATTTTAAATAAATGTTTTGTCCTTTGAAATAATAACACTGAAGTTTAAAATTTATTAACTTTCTGTTTTATTTAAAAATTCCCTTCCATATACAGAATTTATTAGTTAGCATTTTGAAACCACTAATATTCTTATCCAATTCATTTTAATTTATTTAAATTCTTTATAATTATTTTCTTAAAAGTTCACTCCTTTTATTTCTTTTCAAAGTCCAATTCTATATATTTAGATAAATCAAAGTATCGAAATATTCAAGCAGACTATAGCATTCAATATTCTAATATAATTCATCATAGAAAATCCAATAATCACACAGAGAACATTGAATAATTTAAATAAGTGTTGAGGAATCCAGTTGGATCCCTCCAACCTGTTTTCCCTGCATCCACAAACGTTAGCACAACATAAAATACTAATTCCACTTCAAGGTGGAATATCATGGTATATGGGATTTAAATCTAAAATCATCCACCATTTAATGAGGGAAATCAAACATTCAAAGATATACTACTATATATAACACACCAAATCAAATCAATCAATCAATTGTTTAAATTTGACTATTTAAGTTTTAAATTAAATTCAGCTTAGTGAGATTAACTCACCTTGGATTTTCATTTGCAACCTACTTCAATATTGCCTTGGATTCCTTGATATTTGATCTTAAATAGACAATTTATATAACTTATTAATATTCGAAATAATCGAATACTCAATTGCCATTATAATTTTTTTAAATTTAATTAATATTTTAATATTTAAACTAATGAATATGGTTTAAACAAATTTCCTCCGATAAATTTATTCAACTACAAAATTTGATTTAAAACTAAATTTTCTTTACAAAATTTATTTTAGTAACCATAGCGTCTTAAAATAATAAATTCCATACAGAAGTCTTTCTATCTTGCTGTTAATTTCGGATTCTTATATTTTCTAAAATCATATACACAGACATATTTTACTATAAATTACAAGATAATAAATTTCCTTACTTCAGAACTTTTTTTTATAACTCTTATTCTTTTCAAAACCCTGTATATATATTTTTACTATTTATCTGCCTATGTTAAAATCAAGTTAAGATTGACTTAAAAATAAGAATAAAAATTAAAACTTCTTAACATCAAATTTCCTTTCTTTCTTCTTTGCTGTATATAAACAATAGAAATTTTTCGATATTGTTTAAATTTTTTAACATTTATATATATAAACGAATAAAAATCTGGGTTTAAAATTCCTATATTTATATATACATATTAGATTTAAACTTGAAATAAATTTTGTAAATATACCTCTACAATGCCTAGATCGATCTCGACCTTGCTGAAAATGCCACAGCTTCGACTTGCTCGACGACCTACCCCTTCTACAAAATCGTGCGCCTCCGTACTCGAGTTTGACGTCGAAGCCTCGGTCCTCTGCCCCCGTACGAATCCACTCGCGTGACTCACAGTACCATGCAAGCTTCGGTCGTACGCGATACAACCCCACGCTGAGAACTTCCTCAATCGACGCACCTACAGCCTCGATTCGCTGCTAAAACCCCACGTCAAGCCCTCTGCCTTGCTCGCATTTCCCCCAAAATCGCGACTTCCATGAAGACCGAGGTCAAATGGCCAAGGATTCAAGAATAGGTGTTGCCGAACGAGGCTCGGTCATTGATTTAATTTTAATTTTTTTTTAGATTTTCAGAAGAAACGTTAGGCGATTTATTAAAAACGAAGTCGCCCCCTTTCTTATTTTCTTCGGTTCTGTATAATGTCCTTTCAAATTTGGATAAAGGTTGATGCACGTGATAATATGTAGCGTGTTCAGACCAACTTGCTACAGTGCTTCTGTGGTGAAAGGAAAAACACTGGTGTGACATATTTTTAACTAAAGGTCGCTTGGTCTAAACGCCTTATATATTTTATATTAAATTTAAATTTAAATTCAAAAGCAACCCAAAATTTCAAACTCCTATCGAGGCGTGCCGCCAGGCGTTTATAAGGTTACACCCCTATTTCGGACGCAATGGAAAAGGTTTCGATGTCTAATTCGATCGTACGGAGAAGATAGCTTTTTGGATCAGTTATTATATTGAATTTTGATATCTCATACGCTCACACAACAATTCTGATCAATACAAAAATTAAAATCTGATTATAATACAATATTACGGATCCAATGGAACTTGTTTCGTTAAATTCCAAGACTGTGACTCGAAAGACTATTTTTAAATTCAATTTAAACGATATAAATTTCAAAACTTAACAAACCATTTTTAAATTTGATTCCAATACTTCTATTATCTTCAGTATTATCAATATAAATTTTATAATACTTCAAATTATTTTTAACAGGCTTAAAACTCCAGATTTAACATTTTACCCAATTTCAAATTATTTAAATTCAATAAATGAATAATGATATTTGAATTCAAGTTAAAAATTAACTTTTAAATATTTAAAATTAATTAAGTATTCCAATTTCAAATGCTCAAAAATTCCGGGTCGTCACAGCCACGGCCAAAGACCAGTTCCCTCAATCGCCTCCATTCCCTCAAAAACACAAATGAACTCGCTGCGTTCGTGGCTGATTCCTCGACAAACCACTCCATGATATACGATCATACCCGTTGAACAGGTAGATCTAGTTGAGCCCTACAACTTCCTAGTTGGGAATTTCTTCAAAAGATTTGTGGATAAGGAGAAAATTGAGGCACAAAATGGGACGTTATCGGCCATAGAATAGTTGAGTGGTGGCTAAGAAAGAAGAATATGGTCCCGGCCCTGAACGTGTATATATATACGTTCATATAGTTATTATTTTATTTATATTCTCAAAATTTATAAGTTTTTCAAACGAACTCCGAATCAGACATGCCGCCAGGCGATTATAAGGTTTTACTGGTATTCCAAACACAATGGAACGTGTTTCGAAGCCCAATTCAATCATATGTGGAAGATAGCTTTTTGAATCGAGTTTAAATATTAAATTATCGATTTTAATTTCAACGCATTTCTCACCCGTACGAACAAATGGTAACCCCAAACGCTACGAAAATTGAAATCCGATAACAACAAACTATTACAGATCTAATAGAACTGGTTTCGTCGAATTCCAAGACTGTGTCCCGGAAGGCTATTTTAACTCGTCGAATAATTCGAGCGATTTCCAAAATCGTCGAAATCACTTAAAATTTCACTTTTAAAATTTTACTAACTTATTTATAAATCATATAGAATTTACATTCACATTAGAAATTGTAACGACCCGAAATTTTCTAACCCGAAAATTCCAGATAGTTATGAAAAGAAGAAAGAGATAGAAGAAGAAGAAGAAGAACAGAAACATCAACAACTCACATTCACAGCGGACAAAATATAATAATAAATAATAACAGTTTACAAAAGAATATTATATCTGTCGACTACATTTAATATACATCAGAGTTTTCACATATATACAGTAATAAAATTATCATGTCTCACATACACAACAATATAATACAGCGGAAATATTTTATACGCTATAGTCATCCAGCTCGTTTCCTGAGCTCCAGAACGTACCTACCTGAAAATCTGTAATACTCAGTCTGACCCGAGCATTACACCAAAGTAACACCTGGGTCAGGCTGGAAACCAGCGTGAGTAAACCCATCTAACAAGAAATGCAAAAGTATACAACTCATATAGAACCCGGGTAACTTGTTTCAATTCACAATTCCACAATTTGCTATAGACATCACTTAATCACACATAAATTTTCTAAGTATCAATATTTAGGTTAAATAGTTCCAATTTACTTAAATTATCTCATTCCAGCCCATTGATTTTACATATCAATTTATAAAGAATCAAAGTGGTTTCGGGTATTACCTAATTCCCGACTCCAGTCTCTTCGAATTCAGTTCATCTTAACACATGCTATCCAAGTGAATTGCAATTCAATTTTAAACAAAAGATGGCATCTTTACCTAGCAATTCCATATTGATAGATAACCACATTATCGTTGCCCACCCAACAGAACATATCACGAAACATTTCATATCAGGGGTGTCAATCAAATCAGGACATTTAATTATCATTTAATCATACATAAGCAAATAAATCAATCTCATCATCTCGAATAAATCTTATTAAATTTTATTAAATCTTATTAACCATAATTGAATTGAATCAAGCACCTTTAAGTCCTGCTTATTAATTAATTACAACCCTATTGATTTACCATCCCATAATTGTTTATCTTAATTAATCCTCCTTGATTAATTATTCCTTAACTATATCTTTGCCTAATTACTTCCGTTAAGTAATTATACTTGACCCCATTCCCATGTATGATTATCCTTAATTAATTGAACTTAATCAATTGTATAATAATTTAAATTAACACCTTTCGTTAACAATTCATTACTTACTTCTCTACAGGCTTAAATTTAGATTTACCATTAATTATAGATTTACTTGTCCTCGATTAACTAACCTTAACTAATTCATATCAAAATAATTTGATTTACTTAATGTAGTATTTAAGGATAAATCATTTTATTTTGCTTAGTTAATCATTCGACTTATTAAATCTATTAATTATTACTTAATTTCTCACTTAATTAATTAATGCTTAATTTATAACCTTAATTATCTATTTATTAGTCACTAATTAATCATCCATTACCAATTAATTAACCGTTTAATCTTGGATTAATTACTTAAGTCAACTACTATTTATTAACTTTAAGTAGTTAGTTAAATCCTTAAGTTCAAATTGATTTAAACACGTAATTATCAATCTTAATTTACAGATTTACTTAATCTTCAAACTACTTAGTAATTACCATTGTAAAATCGATTTATATCCTAGATCAATTGGTACTTTAAGTTAATTAATTATTTTACATTTGCAAATTTTCCCTTTAATAAAATTTAAAATCAGATCTTAACCTAACACTAACCAGCATTATTTATTTAACTAATATTTTAAAAAAAAAAATTTGCATAACAAGATGCTTCAAAGTAATAAGAAAATTCCTAAGAATATGGAACCCAAGGTAACACCTGATAAACTCGAGTAGAACTCGTATTTTCTCTACCCTTTCTCGAGTCCCTTTCCCTTACGCAAAGCTGCATCTTCTTATCTTCCTCTCCTTTTTTTTAGCTAAGTCATAATACTATCGTATTATGATCTCACTAACGCACGCGGCATACACCAGGACAAACTCGAAGAGACTGCCCCTCATACTAACGAAACTGCTGACATCCTCCCACGCCACCGTGCACGTGCACGGTGGTTCGCCATCACACCGGCGACCCTCGCCGTCACCTACAAACCAGAAATCGATCCCCAATACGAACTCAAAACTCGAATCGACGCGAACTGGGCAAAATAAAAAAAAAGCCTAAAGCTCGAACTCAAAACATGAACGCCTCCCCAAAAATCACCACGAACTGTCATCATCAATCACTAGAGGCCAAACCCCTTCGCCGACACCATGCCCAAACCTTCATCGGAGTTCTCCCAAACCCGCGTGCCACTCAAACAACAAATGGAGCCGAAACGAAAATTTACAAAGCACAGTAAATTTTCAACTCAAAACCCTATATTCCTTTCCCCTACCAAATCCTTGCATTAGAAAATTTTGCTAGCATTTTTCCTGGTTTCGAATATCACCAAGCTAGCTTCTCAGTAAATTTTAACATCTAATATTGGTTGATTCATCAGCAATTGATAAAAAGGCAATTTGGGTTCATTTAAGAACTGCTCCCTGTATACTCGTCTAAAAATTTCCATGTTTGTTTTAAAAATCCTACCTCGATATGTAGATTCAAGATATAAAATCAAATTATCATATTATAATATTCGAATTATAACATAAGAACCCCTTTCTACTGCCATATTGAATATGCAGTGTCTATGTTCCACTATCCACCTTCAAACAATTTTGCAGGCCTTGATTCGAGTTTAAGAAAATTTATTTAACTTAAATTCCTAAGTTTAAAATGTTTATTTGAATAAGTATTTGTTCCCTCTACATTTCTTTGCTCGAATTCTTATACACTGAAGAACAAAGCATAGTATTGTTTCCAGGCATGCTCACCTCACATATATATATACAATTCATACAACTAATCTGGCAAATGTATACCATACTTTGTTTCAAGAAATTTCTAAATGTTACAAGATTTTGAACAGATCAAAGTTTGGGACTACTCACCAGATTAATGTGCAGGAACAAAAAAAATTTGATGAGCTGAAAACTTTAAATCTGTAAATCCTTGGAACTAAAACTGGAATTACTGGAAACTAAAATGCTATGTTGAGTGGCTTTAAGCTTTGAATCTGTTTTGAGTTGAATTTTTATGAGTTGGTTTAAGTCGTGAAATGCAGTGATATCTATCTCCTTTGTTATACTTGGTTTCAGTCAAAGGAAAAGAACAAGGTAGAGATATAAATAGAGAGGTAGGTTGCCTTCTTCAGCAAGTTGTTTTATTTACTTTATTTTATTATTTCAGGCTTGCTGAATTGTAATAAACAAATGAAATAAGGAAGAGATGATATATAAAATAAAGTTTGCAGGATGATTATTTTCTTTGTACAACAATGACAGAGATTTTTTTTCTTCTATGGGGGCTGATATGATTTTGTTCTTGCTAGAGATGATGGCATTTAATGCCTTGGTTCCTTTTCATGTTTACACATATTATCATCATGTTTGCTGTAAATAAATATTTGTACGAAGACATATGGCTTGTAAATGAAGATACTTCTTCTAGCTTGAATAATTTGTATATATATATTTTGTCTGGTTTATTTTGCATACACTTGTGCTTACTTTATTCTATACTTTGTTCTTACATACTTATTCCTTTTAATTTTATATAAAGATATTTTGTTTTTACTTTTATTTTTTTTGTATTTGAACTATCAATATTTAAAATAGTCATAAGTTTCACTCACATCGTATACTTAAACTTTATATTGATAGAATTTGATGTTATTTTAAACAGTATTATCCATATATATATATATATTTATTTATGGATGTTAACACGGTAAGCATTTCAATTTAATTATATAAGAAAGAGTTTATTGTGAATATTATTAAGAGATTTTATTTTAAATTTTCAAATCAATTTCCTTTCAAAAAAAATACAAGTCCATACAAATAAATGGTAATTATCCTAAAAGTCATATTTATTTTAAAATGATAAGTTTACTTTTTATTTAAATTAAACTAAATATTTATTAAAATAATAGGACCAAAATCTAGGGTCGTCACAGAAATCATTCTGTTTCACTTCGAACCAAAATCTGATTATATGCATTATTATATTATTAAATTCCATTATTAAATCAATATAAAATCCCAGTTAACTTATCGACTTTTGATTCCATCCAAAAGTCCAACATCATTATTTAAATCCAAATAGACTTAAAATAAATTTTAGAAACCATTCTTCATATCTATTTACCTCCAGATTCACAAATTATCCCAATTCCCAAATATTAGATTATTATTATTCAAATTCAATTGAATTACCATATTTGAAATTTAACTAATTTCATTAATTTAACCAAAATCTTCTTATTCAAAATCAAATTATAATTCACATTCAACATTTAAAATGAATTAAATGTTCAAATCGAACAACCAAAATTCCGGGTCGTTACAGCCGTGAATGTTTCATTGATTTTCGGCCACATTGAAACTCAAATTGCAAAACGAATTGTAGATTTAGGCTGCGCTCGTCGAGAGCTTCAAATCCATATAAAATTTGATAGGGTTTGTGAAGTTTGAATTTTTGGCTTTGAATTTGATTTGCAATTGGATCTAGAATTGCCTGCCATTGAAATGAGGAGGTGAGGAGGAATTGTACGTACAGACAATTGACAATGAGGAACAAGAAATGAATTAGGGTTTATAACAGGGTATTTATAGACAGAGTTGAAAAAGAATAGATGGACACGATTGGTGTGCGCGTTGAACGATAAAATGGCCCGCAAAGTCCGTTCTGACTCTGGAACGAAATTGGGTCAACCCATATATCAAAATAGATGTTTCAAAATATTTTAAACGCGATGGAACGGGTTTCAAGTCCAAAATCCATCGTACAAAGAATTTATGCTAAAATTAGATTATTGCAAATTGACTTCAATTCATTTCAATTTAATTAATTTCTAGACGTTTTGAGTCCGTACGATCAAACGACAAGCTAATCGCTACGAAATATTAAATCCTACAATAATTCACCGTTACGGATCCGATGAAACTGGTTTCGTCGAAATCCGAATCAATGGCCAAAATGGCTATTTTCCTATTAGTTAAATAAATTAATAATTAATTAATTAAATCAAATTTCAATTTCAACTCTATAATTTACAACTTTCATTATTATTAAATTTCTTAATCATTTACACTAATTAACCAACTTTAAATGTCAATTTAGAGTTGATGGATTTATCAATTTTCAGTGTTAGCCTTAATTCCATTATATTCAGAAATTACAAATTTAATGTTCAATAATTCTGTTTAATTTACTTTTCATTCTATTATTCAATCTATTATTATCAAACGGATGACATTAACATTTGATTCAAATCTATTACATTAATATTCTCACATTTCATCTAAATTTCCATATATGTAATGTTTAAATATTTAATTTCATTTAATTGCAATTAATCCTATTATCATAAATCAAATTCCAATATATTAATAAAACTTTATTTCCATTCCTTTTATTCAACCAATTGTTATATTATAAATAAAATTGACATTATCTCCAATTATTTCCTTAATTTATACTGACATAACCTTTAATTTAGATTTATTGCAATTGATTACCAGTTTTAACTTCACATATTAAATAAATGGTTACTTTATAATAATTATTGCCACCAACTCTTAATCATATTTATATAAATTATCATTTCCAGAAAATTACATGCAGAACGTTGATTTTATTCAATTGCTATTTATTGTTATTACTTCATTGACTAATTCAATATTTGCGTTTGTTTTTCTTATATTTAATTTATTACCAAATATTCCTATTTACAATCAATTATAACCCTGCAATTTTTTCAATCAATTGGGATTGCATTAAATTAATTATTTATTAGATTACATCAACATTCTTACATTTCATACCCGTTACAAATTCATCAACGGATTACAAAATTTTACTCCTTCTAATATTAAATTACAAAATTGATTACATAACACAAAATTTATTATATTATCTCTAATTATGTACTAGTTCAAAAGTTTATACATACTTACATTTATTTACTTACATTCAATTGATAACCAAGTTATAACATTTAAATTATTCTATTTAATTGGAATTTCATTCAAGTTCATTAATTATTAACTTTAATTTACCCTGTTACGTTTCCTTTTAGTAATTTTCATTATTACATCACAACTTTTATTAATAATTCACTAATTTTTTTATTTTCTTAATTAATAAATTTCAAAAATATTATTAAATTAACAACTTTAATTATCGAAAATTTACGGGTCGTTACACTCTCACCCACTCAAAACTTTTCATCCCTGAAAAGGAAAAAGGAGGGAAAAGAAGAATTAGGAAATCAATATATCTTACTTAAAACATTAAATTTATAAACAAATACATTTACAAAATTAATTAATTTAGATTAAATATACCAATTTATAACCATTAAATCCTTTTATACTCAAATTAATAAGGTTTGCAAAACATTTTCAAAGAATTTTTTAAGACCAAAATTTACGAAAAATTTCGGCAGAGTCTCCTTTGTACGGGGAGGCTCGGAAGAAAATATAATATCAAATATAACAATATACAACATATATTTTTCAAAATAATATATATCCCAACATGAGAAAACAATATAATAACGTTATAAACCGTAATCCGAAAACGTACCTATTTGTCGGGCAATTTACGGTTATATTATGAAACCAAATGCAGTAGCAGTTGCTTCCATAACCTGTATTTCACTTATACAATCCAAAAAGAGTTAACCATTATATAAAATGAAATATTTAAAGTTGTTTCATTCATTACCAAACAAATCAATACAAACAACAATCACTTGCAAAAAGGCATACAACCATCACATAAAATCAACACAAATAAATCATTCATTCATATCAAAAACAAATAGTTGTTCGGGTTCAAACTTTAAATTGCACAAAATGGAAAATAAACTACTTAGTGCACCATTTAATCAACAGTCTTAGATGAAACTAAATAGATTATTCATACATCCAAACAATTTTAAAGTATCCTTGCCCCAAATAACCATAAACCAAACAAACAATGATTTCAAACAACAGATTTAGTTTATTCTTGTTGATTTCATTTCATAACATTTGTTGTTTGAATTCCTTTTCATTTATACAAATGATTTATCTATTTATTTACATTTAACTTCTTACAATTTCCATTTATTTTCACTTATTCATATCATGTAAATTTCTTTTTTTTTATTGTATTACATTCATTTATTGACTATTCAATTTCATTTACTTATGGTATTCATCTTTCTACTTAGTTTTTAAAATAAATAACTTCAACATTTACTTAAGTCTATAATTACTTACTTGCAACATTTACCTTCTATCATATTTTATTATAATAAGATTTCCATTATAACTTAAGTTCATAACCCCTGTAACATCAAATTCTTATTTACAAAAGAAATTCATTGAACACTTTCAATAATTCAAATTTACTAGTATAATATCCTATTACATTTCTTATAAGCATTAGAACCTTTAGCATTTGGTAAGTTATATATATGCTAAAGAATGCAATTGAAAATTATACAAGTTTATCTTATTTCCTTTAGTAAATCGAATGTTCGATAATCATATCTTTTGTTTTATAAGTTACAACTTCAACTGCCTTGCTATTCCATTTACAGCCCAGCATTTAGTCTCTTATTTCCCTTAGAGGTTTCAATTATTAGTTGAATTTCATTTCACCACACTAATTGAAACTATTAATTAATGGAACTTAAGAACTAAATACCAAGTTTAATTTCAAATCGTTTTAAAATAATAGATAAATATATACTTACAACTTATTTATCCAATAATATTTAAAAACAATTAAAAATTTATATTTGGTTATCAAAATAAATCTGCAAAAAAAATTACTACAGTGGCCTTCCCACTTCGACCCGAAAATGAATGATGATGATGCGCGCACTCATCACCGAAATTATTTTCCATCGATAGGTAGGGGAGTACAGAAATTATTTCTTTCCAAAATTTCTTTAAAAAAAATTCTTTCAAACCATATTGAAATATTTATATCAGAAAATACTTCTAAATAATATTATTATTATATTCCAAATCATTTGAAAGAAATTTCCAATACCCCGGAAATTAAGTTCTAAATTTCCAGTTTATTCTCATTTATTTTATTTTCTTTTCAAATCTTATTTCTACTAATATTTATAAATTTTGCTACCTAACAACCAATATATTGCACCCAAATATATATATATCATTTATATAAAAAATATATTTTATAAATATAGAAAATATAATAGGCAAAATTATTTCATCAGCTATATTTTAAAACAAATATTGTGTCGGTCTGTCCTATTAAGTGTTTAAAAATCCCTATTGATGTCATAGCGTCGTATGCACCAACCAGAATCTATAAATACAAAACGAAACAAAGTAACACAATATTAAAACCTTTTTATAACACCAACAAATACGCTCTCTCATATATATACGCTCAGCGACTCATTCTAGTGTGTTACTACCCTATTAATAAAGAGTCAGACCCTACAAAGCTAAGGTTTATCGCTAAACCAAAGCTCTGATACCAGATGTAACATCCAGCCTTTTTGTACGCTTTAAATCGACGATAAACCACACACGTTAGACTTAAACCATACAGAAGGGCGGACTGTTATGGGTAAATAAGAAAAGCAGAGAAATAAAAAAACAAAATAGAATTTTGTAGCGGAACGATAAAATATAATAATCAAGTATATACAGTTCATTAAGCTGTTTTACAAAATATTCGATTTTATTATACAATACATATTAGAGTTACACATACCAGAAAGCAATAAATAATGCAGCGAAACAGTATGAATGTAGTAGAATACTATAATAAATAATAATAAATCTTCGTCTTCGTCTTCCAGAATATGGTCTTCCAAATCCTGAAATGCTCAGGCTGACCCGAGCGAATTGATAAGACAAAACAATCGAGTCAGAACTAAAAAATCTTATGTAAGTTAAATCAACAGGAATAAATATGAGTGGAACTGTGTCAGAGATGTTTACGGGATTTGACATCTCCTATCCAGCGTCTAACATGAGTGCAGTAACTTAAAAGATGTTCGAGATTCACATCTCCTAAGGATTCGTTAAACTATTTTCTATGTAGTAATATTTCGCTATTATAATAATGCCTATAGTAAAATAAACTTACTTTTTAATAGCATTAAAGGGTTACCCATATAGCCCTTAACACGTAATAGTCCCAGTAGTCCATCCAGTATCATGGTCCCTCCTGATCGAGAAGCCACCAGACGATACCACACGGGCTATGGGAGAAAACCAAACTCGTATAAGGCTCGCTAGGGTAGATGACATGGCACAACTAGGCAATGCGGGGTAGATATACCAATTATGCTTCCGGGCCGGTGGTAACGCATAGCGTGCAGCTACCGCCCACCTCGAGCCACACCCCCAAATCAAAAATCAAAAGTGGCCACCGAATAAATCCAAAAGTCAGAGTATAATATCGAAGGGATGTGTCCGATCAAAGGTGCTACCTCATTAGCCCGTCGATCGTTTCTGTTTTAGCTACCTTATGCCAACCTATGGGAGTCGGGTCTACGTATTTACCTAAAAGGAAATGTCGCCACCATCCTACTTCATTTTGGAATCTCCATTGCATACACGGTTGTCAAAGAGGTTTTCGAAATTGATAGAGAGTATGACGACTTCCGATCCCGGTCTCTTTAACAACCAAATGTTATTATAACACCAGGTCTTTTTAAAATAATCATACTTCAAAACCTAATATACTATTCATTTCAAAACCATATAAATACGATATCCTTTCCATTTCAAAAACCAAATCATTATGATATCATTTTTTTAATAAAAACCAAAATCAATATAATATCATTTTTATTTCAAATATATCTCTTTTCTAAAATCATTGCACTTTCAAAATTATAATATTTCGAAACCAAACGCTTGAAATATAACATAACACTTCGAATTATATAGCTTCAAAACCATAACTTCCAAAGCTTAAATAGTTTGGATATTCAACAATATATAAAATAAAGTAGTTCGAAATTTAAAATTAATTTATAAAGTAAAATAATTTACTCGACTTTACAATTTTTATTCACTCAATTCAGAAATTTTCAACTCACTTTCAGCTTCAATAAACCACTTCAATTTCAATATATTTCAAACGTTGAGTACTAAACAATTTCAAAACTAAGGTTGGAAATTTCGATTCAACAATTCAATGTCCTGTTATTCATTTTTGAAATATTTTCATAATAAATCCATTATCATTAAATAAAACTCAAATTACCAATAGCTAAATATTTCCTCCAATTTGTTTATATTAGAAATATTCATTTAATTCATCTTGAATAAAAATCCAGTTATATATATCATACCTTTTAAAAATTCAAGTTTAATAAATTTACATCAACTTATGGAGTTTATATCTTAAATAAGCTCAATTTCAAATAAATTTTCAATTTACCTTCCAATCTTAATTTATTTAAATCATTATAACCCCTATAATAAAGTATGATTTAAATACTTAACCATATTTTATTTTAAATGAAATCAAACTCCATTATTAAACTTATTATTATTAAACAAATTTATGCATAGCTTAAATACATGAATTTAACTATATATAAAATATTTTTATATAATGTCAAAAAGAATCAATATTTATTAAACAATATAATTCTATCCAAACCATAGAAATCATTTTCAATATACACACACACACACACGGACGGTGTCTGTATAAAATTTTCTATCCTATGGTCAAGTGATACAGATATTTATCATTTCAATCCGTAATTTAAAATAAAATTACGGTTATATATCATTTCAAACCGCAATCCCGAATGAAATGCATAACAACTTGCAGTTTATACAATATAAAATACAACATCCATTCATCCAATATCAATCATCAACAATTTATCACAATCATCATCCAATCCAAACAATAATATCAATATATAACAGATAATAAACAACAGGTATTTACTGGCAGTTTATATTCAATAATAATTTAATTAACAATTTAACTGTTAGTTTATATGCAATAATAAATTGAAAAACAATTTAATTCAATAACTTCAATTTAACTGGAATGATGATAAAAATATACCAAATAGCAATAATAAATTTCCAATCACATCAGAAATTAATTTAACACACATGAAAAAATTTAGAAGTTGTGAGTGGGTTAAATACTCATCTTTTGAATTTAAATTGAATTTAAATTCAATTTAAACCCAAAATTTGAACGGTCTTAGAATTCATCCAAACGCATACCAAAATATCCGGAATTTCAATACGGTCCTAACAAAAGAAACCGTGTGCAATTTCAACCTCGTATGTGAAAGTTATGCGCATTAGAACATTATACAAATTGAATTATAAAATAAATAAATAAAAGGTTATCGTAAACGTCACCTTCTTCCTGATGCTCACGCTATAGAAATCTTCATGCACAAACCATCAGGCACACACGCACCAAATACACATCGTCGTTGACTACGTTTTGACCACGATTTCCTCTCGCCTTCGACCACTGCAGCGACGCCGACCCTCACCATCGCCACGCACACTCCAAGCCGCACCCACGGTGCCTCCCCATGGCCACCACGTCATCGAAAAAAAAGCACGGCTGCCGCCTATTTGTAAACCCTAGAGCAATGTTTGCCGTAGATCCAACCGTCAAAACGCGAAACGAAGCATACCGATGAACTCCCCATCGTCCACTCTCCAAACCCCAGAAATGATTTGACGATCCGACAACGTTCATCGACGCGCGATGAACGACCATGAATGTTTCATTGATTTGCGACCACATTAAACTCAAACTGAAATTTTTTTTGTAGATTTAGGTTGCGCTTGTCGAGAGCTTCAAATCCATATAAAATTTGATAGGGTTTGTGAAGTTTGAATTATTGGCTTTGAATTTGATTTGCAATTGGATCTAGAATTGTCAGCCATTGAAATGAGAAGGTGATGAAGAATTGTATGTACACACAATTGACAATGAGGAATAAGAAATGAATTAGGTTTTATAACATGGTATTCATAGATAGAGTGGAAAAAGAATAGATGGACACGATTGGTTTACGGATGAAATTAACATTTGATTCAAATCTATTACTTTAATATTCTCACATTTCATCTAAATTCCCATTTATGTAATGTTTAAATATTTAATTTCATTTAATTGCAATTAGTCCTATTATCATAAATTAAATTCCAATATATTGATAAAACTTTATTTCTATTCCTTTTATTCAACCAATTGTCATATTATAAATAAAATTGACATTATCTCCAATTATTTCTTTGATTTATACTAACATAACTTTTAATTTAAATTTATTGCAATTGATTACCAGTTTCATTTTCACATACTAAATAAATGGTTACTTTATAATAATTGTTGCCACCAACTCTTAATCATATTTGTATAAGTTATCATTTCCAAACAATTGCATGCAGAACGTTGATTTTATTCAGTTACTATTTATTATTATTACTTCATTGATTAATTCAATATTTGCGTTTGTTTTTCTTATATTTAATTTATTACCAAATATTCCTATTTACAATCAATTATAACCCTGCATTTGTTTCAATCAATTGAGATTGCATTAAATTAATTATTTATTAGCTTACATCAACATTCTTACATTTCATACTCGTTATAAATTCATTAACTGATTACAAATTTTTATTCCTTCCAATATTAAATAACAAAATTGATTACATAACACAAATTTTATTATATTATCACTAATTATGTACTAGTTCAAAAGTTTATACACGCTTACATTTATTTACTTGCATTCAATTTATAACCAAGTTATTACATTTAAATTATTTTATTTAATTGGAATTTCATTCAAGTTCATTAATTATTAACTTTAATTTACCCTGTTACGTTTCCTCTTCGTTATTTTCATTATTACATCACAACTTTTATTAATAATTCACTAATTTTTTTATTTTCTTAATTAATAAATTTCAAAAATCTTATTAAATTAACAATTTTAATATCGAAAATTTATGGGTCGTTACAATTTCCTCCTTTAACACCACCATTAGGAGTTACTTCTCTAACAAGATAAAATCTAAAGAAACGAAATCTATAAAATAGAGTGAGTACTATCTATGATATTTTACATGATTATTCAATGAAAAATCTCCAGACAATAAAGCAATAATTGAAGAAATATATCCGATACAATTTTCTTTAAAAAAGAAAGATTCCTGAAAGACAAATTATATTTCTCTAAATTTAAAGGTAAAGTGTCTAATCATGCTATCACAATAGAAGAGGTCTAACCATGCCAGCAAAAGAAATAAAGAAGGTGCAAGGAAAATGCATTATTAAGCAACACAGCTTGCAGCTGCTAGTTTACGTTTACTTATTAACCAGATAATTCATGCTATATATATGTGTGCTCTATGTTGTACAAATCATAAACTTTTAAGAAAGAATAAAAGTTTGTTAGATATATTTGTAATGGCGGAAAACCAACCTCTGTAATATAGTCTGCTTTAATAAAATTAGTTTGTTATTATAAAATCCTCTCTACTATTGTTATAAATTCGAGTGTTTGATTATTATCACCTTCAAAATTTACTACAAATAAAGAGCAAATGAAGGTCCGAAGTCGTTTGATTATTATCACCGGTCCATATCTAGTGTCCACTTTTGATTTCTACAACCTTGATTGAGATGGAAATGTGTTTGTATGTATGTACATATGTATATTTGCATGTGTGTGTATGTGTGAATGTGCATGTGTGTGTATATATGTATGTATGTATATGGTTTAGCTAAAAGATACAAGAAATGACATCCTTGACAAATCCATAACTAAAAGATAAAAACTAGTTACAAATTTGAGATGTAAATGTAGTTTTTTTCTTTTATTTTTCATTTGTTAACAGAAATGAGATGTAGTATATGTCATAAATTCTTAGCTATAATTTAGAATTTTCATTTCCATTTTCCCTTTTGCTTTGTTTTTTTCAAGTTTTGAGATATATTATGCATCGCAAATCCACAACTAACAAATGCAATTTACTCTAGAATTTTGAAAGATTATTATTTCTAAAGTATTTTTTGTTTTGCTGTAGTGAATAATACAAGGCATTATAAAAAATCCTTATTTATTTTAGAAACCTAAAAAAATCAACTTGATATGCATACGCTTTGATGCAAAATATAATTTAAAGAGAATATCCATCTTGAACCCACTGCAAATCACATCATCTATCTTTAAGATGACATCATGATAATTCATTGAAAATACTGATATCATTTATTCTTTATTTTGCAAAAATTTAAGTTATATTACAAAAAATTGTGGCAACTCCAAGGTTGGTTTGGTTCTGCGATGGAATCGCATTAGTGCTGGTCAATACTTTTTTGCATAATAAATCATTTATAAACCATCTCAAATCCATGGAAAATCCACTATGGATTTTTTTATCATAAATATGTTGCACCACTAAAAAACCTATTCAAGCCTTCTTAATTAAATAAAGCAATTATCATTATAACATAGCTAGTGGTACGACTGATAATAAGAATCATATGCAAGATAATACTTCTATTATAGATGAATTTTATCTACACACACCCTATATAGTGTTGAATTGATGAATAAACTAAGTATTTGAAACTAAAATTAAGGTTGATTTGGTCTTTGTTGGCCAAAAAATTTAAAACGAAAATAATCATTTACAAACAAAGACCAAACAAAAAAACTTTTTCTTTCAGAAAAGAACTTTGAGAACCAGTATGCGCATGCTACTGATTTTCAAATGCATGCAAAACTCTCTGAACACAGTATCCTTATGCATGCACAACATCCAGAAATAGTTCCTCCTCCTTTTCAGAAAAACCTTTTCTTTCAACATCAATTGACTTCAATCTTTTCAATGGCTGCTCTCGCCCATCCCCATCCCCATACCCAATCTTTTCGATCTGTTCTACCCTTAACTTCAACTGTTCCTCCTCCTGCTTCTACATCGGCCCCCTTACCTAACTCTCCACAAACCTTACCACCGTCGGTTCCTCCCCCTAACTTTCCCATTCCTCTAACTGATCCTGCTTCCTCTTCTTCTTCTTGGTCCTCTCTTTTTAAATCCAAGCCTCGCAATGCTTGCCTTTACTCCCCAGTTGACATTCCTCTATCATTTGGTGGTTTTTGCATGATTCCTCCGAGTGATGTGATAAAAGCTGGTAATGAAATTTGGGGTGAATGGTTGGTAGGCTTCTTCCTTGATAAGCCTATGTCTTACTTGACTGTTATCAACCATTTAAAGAAGTTTTGGAAGCTTAAAGGGGAAATATCAGTTAAATATGATGGAACCTTATTACTTTTCCATCTGTCCTATGCTAAGGACAGAAGGAAAATCACTGAAGCTGACCCTGTAATTCTTAAGAACAAGATTTTCATTATTATGGCCTGGGATCCATATATTGGTAACAGTTGCAGTACCATTAAATCTGTGCTTGTTTGGTTAAAATTATCGAACATTCCTCTTTTTTCCTGGTTTCATTTATGAATTAACTGGCTTGCTTCAAGAATTGGAAGATTGCTATGTTTGGATTCTTCCACTGATAAAATGGAGAGGATTGGTTATGCCAAATGTTTGGTGGATGTCTCTCCTAATCATGATTTGGTTGACGAGTTTCCTATGAAACTTCTTGATGGATCAACTCAAATGGTGCAGGTTAGCTATCTCTGGAAACCTGAAATATGTACTCACTGCAAAGAATTTGGACACTTGATCAACTTTTGCATGAGAAAAGAGGGGATAATGAAAGGAATGAGGTAGAGGTCGTATCAAAGAAGAAAATGCCAGAAGGTAATATTACTGAGCATAGGGATGGTAAGCAGTTAATGTAACAACCCGCATATTTATCGAGTTTGTATTTAAATATTTTATTTAAATATTAACTCGTTAATCGGATTTTGGTCCGAAAAGCTACTTTTTGCAAACGGTCAAATTAGGACTCGAGACCACTTCCATTGAGTTCGAAATGTCGTTTACAACTTTTTAAGTATAAACATCGATAGGTTTGGAGTTAGTGAAATTTCACTAACTTTTCCCGCTTTGGACTTTGGGTTAGTTTAGCCTATTAAGCCCAAGTTCCAACCCTCTTCTCCTCACTCTTCATAAATTTCCTAACTAATCAAGCTTTGGCATTAATGGTGGAGAGAATGGGAAATTAAAATTCCAAAACTCAAATTCAATTGCAATCCATCTTTCTACTCCAAATTCAAGAAGAAGACATTGGATTCAAGCTTCTTGTGCTTAGATAGAAGAAGGATTGATTCTTGCTTGCTTAAAACTTCATTTTCATTGATATTTGGTGCAAAGGTGAGATTTTTATCTCACAAATCTAGTCTATATCTATCTTGGACTGTTGGGAATGATTCCCTATCACTTTGGCATGCATATTTGCTTTTGGTTTGGATTGGATTGGCGAAAAACTCCGATTTTTGGTGTTTGGGTGAAATTTCTGCATTTAGGTCGTTCTGGCCGTTTTTAGCTCGCTCGGAGTTAGGTCGTGTGGACCTTAGGTCGTAGGTCGCGTACGAGTTAACCCCTAGGTCGTTCTGGCCATTTTTCGTGTTTTCGGAGTTAGGTCGCTCAGGACCTTAGGTCGTAGGTCGTATGGCCGTTAGGTCGCTCTGCTTTGGCTCGGGCCATTTTTGCTCACTCGTAGTTAGGTCGCTCACGACCTAGGACTTAGGTCGCTCGCGAGTTAGTACCATAGGTCGCTGGGCCATCTTAATGCTTGTTCGGTGTTAGGTCATAGGTCGTATGGACCTTAGGTCGTAGGTCGCTCGGTCTCTCTCACTTCGCTAGGTCGCTAGCTCGTAGCTCGCAGCTCGCGTTTGAGCTTAGGTCGTAGGTCGTGGGTAGGTGGGTCGTAGGTCGCTCGCCTATATCCTCTGGCCATTTCATCCCTAGGTCGCTTGACCTCTAGGTCGCGGGTACCATTAGGTCGCTCGGCCTTGTTTAGTGCTAGGTCGCTGGACCATTTAGGTCGTTCGACCCTTAGGTCGCGGGTTTTTAGGTCGTTAGGTCGTTAGGCCGTTAACCCACTAGGTCGCATGACCTATAACCTGTTAGGTCGCTCGACCGTTTACTCCATTAGGTCGCCCAACCCTACTACAAGTATTAGGTCGTATGACCTTGTTCCACTAAGTCGCTCGACCCTTAGGTCGTAACACATTAGGTCGCACGCCTTTCACACCATTAAGTCGCGAGTTTAATTAGGTCGCTCGGCCTTAAAACGTTAGGTCGCTTGACCTGTCCTATTGTTAGGTCGCTTGGCCATTTCAGTTAGGTCGCATGACCATAGGGTTGCTCCAGTTAGGTCGCTTGACTCCTTAGACCCCTTGGTCGCAACCATTAGGTCGCTCGACCCTATTCCCCTTAGGTCGTTAGACCTCATTTTGTCTTCACTAGGTCGTACCGTTTTGGTCGGGGCGCTGCCCCGCACCCCGCCGGGGGCGCTGCCCCCTGGACCCCCGCGACCTGACCGGGCAGGTCGAACCCCGTAAGCGGTGGCGTTGCCCCCGCACCCCCACCTTGGGTGGTTGCCACCCCCCCTGGACCCCCCCTCCGTAGGGGATCATATCTGAAAAACATTGAGCTGATTTCCTGGGATTTTATTCGCATCTCCGTATGCGATCTTTGTGACTGATTGTTTCTACACTTGCTTATGTGTTTTGTCACTTTATAATATAAAGGTTTCAATACTAGTAGTAAATATCAAAACTCTTTTAACAAACAATTTCAACTCTATATTTAATAACAAAGCTCTTTTCTTAAACCGTTTTCCAATCTATTAGTATATACAAGCCTTTACCTCACTCGGATGAGAAATCTAATTAAACGACTCAGTAAAACAAGTGGTATGAAACGCTTGCGTTCACTTCGTCGGTTAATTCTTGGACTTGTTCGATTGAACCTCTTGTGACAATTTTATTAGTGAAGATTTACAGTTTGTTCGTAAATATTTAAGTTAAGCAAGTGGTTATGGGACATGAAGCTAAACTTCTATATTTACTAGCTTAGTGTAATTGACACTTCTCGTTGATCTTGATGATCGCTTTATGAATTAGACTAGCAATTGCGCGATGTCTCTTTCATTGCAAGGTTAGACTAGACACCACTTGTGTGATTCCATTCACACATACCTTTCTGCTTTTTGGTTAGTCTTGACCTCAATCTGTGTGATTCCATTCACACATGCGGGGTAGCTCCCCTTGGTCTTCGGACCGTCATATGATAGGCCTCTTTCCCTTTTTATGATTTCTGGATTTCTCGTGTTGATTTCTGGAATTTATGTCATTGACTTGTTATGAGTACAAGTTTAGGGTATGATGCCCTCTTCGAATTTTTGAGAAGATTCTTGTGATATTGATTATCTCTTATTGATTGATCTTCTGTTGATCATTATTTACATACTTATAGTGGTATGTCGTTATGGATGTTTATGTTTATGCCATATCTTTTATGTTATATCATGTCATCTGATATTTATAGCTAGACTGATCCGTTTATTATTTTCTTAAATAATACTCGGGTCAGACCGAGATGTTACAGGTGCTTCTGCTTGACTTCTTCCCAGGGATTCATCACTCTGACTTTTGGCTAACTGTTTAGATTAGCAGTTTTTGTTGTATACACTTGAGATATAGACTCATAGTTGTATTCTTTTGTATAGCACGTGTTGCTATTCTTTTGTATTATCGTGGATCTTACTGACCACTACTCTGATGTACACTTTCATGTGTTAGTTATATATTCATATCTTCTTCCGCCTTTGTGATATGGATATCTGTGACTGATTTGTGATATGATTATTTCTATGTTTGTTTCCGAAGATTATTTATAGCCACCGTGTGATAAGCAATTACATGGATGGTCGCTCCTCAACAGCCTTATTCTCCGTGCTAGTTGACAGCACTACTCCGGAGTGTTCTTGGCTAGCGTGGGTATAGAGGTGGGGCGTTACAGTTAACCAAATGCAAGCAAATATGGAAGAAAGTTGCAGATAAAAAAGCAAAAATTTAGGTTGGTAATTCCCATAAATTGCCAGAGCTAATGCAGTTAATGTTGTGAAAGCTGTTGGTAATATAGCACTGCAGCATCAGATGGTGAATTTAAATAATGTTGATCTTTGTGGAAATTAAATTTATATGGATGATGGTGAAACAAAAAATGGCCATGTCTCTGTCTTGACAGACAAAAAATTTGAAGTGTTAAATGATATGGAAAATGAAATTGTGGTGGAGAATGAAGCAACAAATTGGGATCATTCTGATGAGGTGCAAGTAAATTTAGCTGAATTTCTTGTTTCTAACACAGAAGGAATGGTTGACAAGCAAGCAGTTCCTCAGTATTTAACTTCAACATCTGAAGAAGCACAAAACATGCAGAATCAATTAAAGGATTTTGAGAACCGGTATGTGCATGCTACTGATTTTCAAATGCATGCAAAACTCTCTGAACACAGTATCCTTATGCATGCACAATGTCCAGAAACAGTCCTCAACAATCAAAATTCATTATCCTCATGTCATACAAAATCCAAACCTTCCTCAGATAATCAAGATGAGCTATCATGTATTTCTCTTCAACGACAGATTTTTGATTTAATCTACTCCATGCATTCTTCCTCTCTCTCTCCAGTTTCTTCCCCCACATCTTCTCCTCCTCCACCAATCAAATCTCCCACTTGTCATCCTTATGTTTTTCTGGGATCTATTCCTGGTTGGAAATCACCTCCTTCTCCTAAAGAACCATCTAATGACAACTGTCTATCTTCTAAAAATGTTAATAGCAAAAAGAATAAAAAAATCAAAGAATCAAATCCCAAGCTTTTCAAGAACAAATTCTCCTATTACGAGGAGCATGGAAGAAGTTGACCATAACTCAATAGTTTAATTATGTTACACAATTTTGGTGCATGCAACATCAGAGGATCTCATAATTTCCTCAAGCTTGATCAAGTAAAGCAATTAATCACCACTCATCATCTTTCCATTTTTGCAATCCTTGAAAATAAATTGAACCTGCCCCTATCATTATCTGCTGCAAAGTACATAAATCCATCTTGGACTATGTCTCACAATCTTTCTGAAGCTAGTTATGGGCGTATTATGGTGCTTCATAATCCTGTTGAGCTATCCCTTGATCTCCTTCTACCAACTCCTCAATTAATGCAATTTCATGCCAAGTACTTCAATCTTCCTCTGTCTTCTATATTACTTTTGTCTATGCCTATAACTCTCCTTCTTCTAGGCATTCCCTTTTCAACCTGATTCCTGCTCTCAGGCAATAAACTCACCCTTGGATTATCCTTGGAGACTTCAATTGTTGCTTAACTTTGACTGACAAGCATTGGGGCCTCCCTCTCATGCCAAGGGATATCCTTCCATTGAACACTGCTATAAATGAATCCTCCTTAATACCAGTTCGCAAAGATGGTGCTCTTTTGTCTTGGAACAATAGATCTGGGAGTGGTGCTCGAATCTTTTCCAACATTGATCATTCCTTTTCTAACTTCAAAGCCCTAACCACTTGGCCAAATATCTCCACACTAATGCCCCAACCTATCCTATCAGACCACTCTCCTCTCATCTTGACCACTGGGAATCTGACTCTTGGAGTTAAAAGAGGGTTTAAATTCTATAATGCTTGGGTCCATGATCCTAAGTATAATAATATTATAAAAACCCCTTGGTCTTTTAAGTATTTTGGAAATCCAATGTATATTTTTTGCAGAAAGCTCAGAGCAACAAAGGAAGCCTTAAGGTCTTGGGCAAGAGCTAAGTTTGGAAATGGCAATCTTCAATCAACCTGTCTAGTGGACCAGTTAAAGGAAGCTCAAGATCTGATGATGGCTCATTCAGACAATGCTGAGATGGCAAAAAATGAAGCAGCTCTTTTCAATGATCTCAACCTTGCTCTGGCATCTGAATGTGAGATGAAGAAGCAACAATTAAGAATCAAATGGGCAGCTGATGGCGACAGGAACACTTAATTTATTCATGCCTCCCTTAAGGTTAAACATTTTGTGTAACGACCCGAAATTTTCACTCCTGAAAATTCCAGATAGTTAGAAAAGAAGAAAGAGATAGAAGAAGAAGAAGAACAGAAATACCAAACATCTCACATTTGCAGCGGATAAAATATAATAAATAATAACAGCTTACAAAAGAATATTATATCTATCGATTACAATTTAATATACATCAGAGTTTCACATATATATACAGTCACGGAATATATACAATTATCATGTCTCAGATTAACCATAATATAAATACAGCGGAAATACTATATACGCTCCTGCCATCCAGCTTGCCTCCTGAGCTCCAGAACGTACCTACCTGAAAATCTATAATACTCGGTCTGACCCGAGCATTACACCAAAGTAACACCCGGGTCAGGCTGGAAACCAGCGTGAATAAAACCCAACTAACATGGAATACCAAACAAACAACTTATATAAACCCGGGGTATGTCATATTAATTTAACCAATTCACAATTTACTATAGACAATGCTTATTTCGTATATAAATTTCTAAGTACCAAACTTAGATAAAATAATCCAATTCTCTTAAATCAATTCATTCCATCCCATTTGATTTCACAAATCAATTTATAAAAATTCGAAGTGGTTTCGGTATTTCCCAATACCCGACCACGGTTTCTTCGAAATTCATGTTATCCTATCCCAAGTTATTCAAATGAAATACACAACATTCATATCAGAGACACCAACACATTCAAAACATCCAATACCAATCAATCATCCATCACATACAAATCAATTCAATTGATTCAATTGAATTTCAAATCTCAATCACATATATCCCATCATTCAACGTTAATTAAATTCCAAATTAATTAATTGGTCAACCCATCATTATTCATCTTAATTAATCACCCTGGACTAATTTTCTTCCAAATTCATTCAAGTAATTATCTTTAATTAACTTCATGATATTAATTATTCTTAACCAAAGTCAATAAGCAATCTTAATTACTTCATGAATGAATTAATTAACTATTTTAACTACATTAATCCTTAATTACTTATTAATTAACTTCATAAGTCACTTATTATAGATTACTTCATCTTAATTAGTAAATCTTCAATTACATCGTTAATTATATTAACTATTTCCAATTATATTTTAATTAGTTCTGATCTAAATTATTTAATTTAGCCACAATATTAAACATTTTTCGATTAATTTCAACCTGCAGTTAATTATCCATTTATTTACTTTATTAATTAAATTTCTCTTAAATTAATAACCTTAATTAATCTCTTGATTTATTCCACAAAAGAATTTTGTTTTATTAATTTCATTAAGTAATTATTTACCAGGCCATCCAATGATTATTTTGAATTACTTACACTTAATTAATTAACTTAAACTTAATTAATTAATTCAAACCCTTATTAAATTTTAAGATGAAGACATTTTCTTATTTATGTTTTAAGTTTAATACAACTTAAAACCCAATATACCTCGAGTCAAACCTAATTAACTCGAGAACCAACCAAAACTAAAGTCATATCATCATTAGTGCACATCCAATAAATTTAATCATTCAACTAATCCATTTAAATCTAAATAAAATTCCGAATGAGTAAGGTTTACTCACCTTTAATTTTTGCAATCCAAATCCAATCTCGACTTGGTTCCCTCCAGATGTTGACCTTGAATAATAATTTATATGATTTATTAACACTTGAAATAAATCGAAAATCAATTACCATTTAATACTTAAATTTTAAATTAACAATTTGGTTTTAATCGAATAAATTCTAATTTCAATCAATTTCCTCTAATAATTTATTTTGACAAGATAATCTCTAAAATTTCCAATACCCAAACTCCAATATATACCTTTTTTCCTCTTCCCAAAATCTTACTTACAAAATAATATATAGATTTAAAAATCTAATCTTCGTATAAACTTCTAACATTTTGATTTTTTTTAACATTCTGTAAGTTCTGAATATATAAAATTTTAAAATTTTAAAAACAAATACTATTTACCTTACTGCTGTTGACCAGTTCCCAAAATCATCGAACTCCTCCTCCCTCCAGTCGACAAACCATGCTAATATCGAATGCCTCCACCTCGCCATCGTTGCTCACCCTCTAACTCGCGAAGCTCCTCGCGATTCGAAATCGCATACAACATCCCCAGCCATTCCCCTCAATCTCGAACCCACGAACAAACGAACTTGTCGCGCCGCACATGATTCATCAACCCTACTCGATGAAGACGCCACTCAAATTCATCGCCTCATCGTTGCTCGGCCCCGCTGCCTAATCGCGACTCGGTCGCCCTTTTAATTTTCGATTTCTGTCCTCGTTCACGCGAACCACCCAACTCACCCAACCCTAATGTCGAACGCATGATCATGAGGGAGAGGGAGCGCGGCTACGAGCGAACAAGAAACTCGCAGCCACCATTAATTTGAATTTGATTTCCCTTTTCCTTTTTTTTTTAATTTATGAGGTTCGATTTACTGTCAGAAATAAGAGAGGAAAACGGGGAAATTGGATATAGGGTTGGAGAAGCTTCTCAAGCACGCGTGAATAAAATATAATCGAATATTTTCTCGCGTTATATAATTGCGAAATCCCGAACATCGCATCAGACATGCCGACAGAAGATTATAAGATTTTATCCGCATTCCGAGAAAAATGGAACGCGTTTCGAAAGATAATTTGATCGTATGCGCGAGTTACAGAAGAAAACGATCAATTTTAAATTAAATCGATAAAAATATTTCTAAGCGTTTTGAGCTGCCAGTGTCAAACGACAACTCCGATTGCTACGAAAATTGAAATCCAATAATAACTAACTATTACGGATCTAATGGAACTGGTTTCGTTGAATTCCGAGACTGTGCCTCGGAAGGCTATTTTTAAATATCGATTTAAACGATATATTTTCAAAATTGAACAAACCACCTTTAAATTGAATTCCGATCATTCTATTATCTCCAGTATTATCATTATAAATTTTATAAGCCTTCAAATTATTTAAACAGACTTAGAAATTTCAGATTCAACAATTTACCCAATTTCAATTATTAAATTCAATATTTAAACTATATAATTCAATAATTTAATTACCATGTAAATAGTTATATCTTGAATTCAAGTTAAAATTAACTTTTGAATATTTTAAAATCTATTAACAATTCAAATTTAAATTGTTAAAATTTCCGAGTTATCACATTTCTCCCCCCTTAAAAGAATTTCGTCCTCGAAATTATCAGTTAGGAAGAATGGGACCATACTCGTTTACCTTTCCTCCAAAACCAATAGTTTTATCAACTTGTCACAATATCTTTTATTAAAGATTCACTATTACCACAACCAATTTCCAAAACCTTCCATGGTTTCCAACAATCCTTTTTTTATTCAATCGTTTAAATTTCAATTTAAAACCAAATTAATTATCAAAATTTTCTCAAAAATTTTCTAACTCTCTAAATTTCTGGAAATTTTTGCCAGCGTCTCCTTTGCGCGGCTAGCTCGGTACAACTACAAAAGGCCTCCACGGGCTCCCAAATTTCAAAGAAAACAAAAGCCAAGTGGCTACATCAAAAACCCAATCCAATTTCATACCGAAATTAAATGCATACCTTTTGTCGGGCAATTCACATTTATCTTTTGGAATCAAATCCAATTTTCTTTTCCTCCTTTTAACACCTGCATGACCTACTTAGCAATAATATCCCATCATAGCCCTTTTAAATCTTTACATACTTTTCCTTGCATAAATTTTCATATCCATCTCTATTCAAACTTGTTTTTCCTGTTTTCATATGAATTCATTTATTTTAAATTTTTCGCATTGAATTTTATCTTTCAAGTATAACTGATTCATATTAGTTTCATTTACTAATTTACTTAAATTTCCAATTTGAAATTGTTTTGTCGTTAACAAAAATTTTCCCAAAAAATTTTCTAACTTCCAAAATTTTCGAAATTTTTTGGCAGAGTCTCCTTTGTACGGAGGAGCTTTTGCAATTTGACAAGAGATATAAATATATATACATCGACTCACCCGGTCGGAAAAAGCAAAAACAGTTCATATTTCCTATTTTTATTGCGTAGGCGTACCTTATTTAGCATTTTAAGAAAGCAACTTATTAATTTTAGCAATTAGTGCAATCCAAATCCAGCCAAACGGCCTTCGGGTACCTGTACTTACTCAATTTAAATAGTAAGTGCCATATATAGAGTATTTATCAGCATTCCATTTACTTTAATAGCGAATCACAAGCGTTTAGCTAAAAACATATATCGTAAGCAACAAGCACCAAAATGCTTTCCATAAGCGATTTATATAACTTTTAAGCTAATTCAATTGCTTTCAATCAATTTGTAAGCCATTTCATTCAGTTTCAGTGGTTTGCAACTCAATTTCTTACATTCCATTGATTATTAATCCAAACAAGCTCATATTCACTTCAAATGATCCAGAATCAATTTTATTTAATCTGTATCAACTCATAGAATTTTAATTACTTTTATCTATGCCGAATGTCAACCATTTTATGCAATTTCGACGATATCCGTTTAATAGAGTATTCATGTAGTTTATAGTTACTTAAATTAAATTCAACTTATTTTGTATTCAATTCCATTTCATTTCTAATTTATTAATCAACCATTTATTGCATTCCATTTTATTTCCGCATTAGATTCAAGAAAAACAATTTATTAAGCTTGGCACATTCCATTCTTATAAATTAATAACTATTTCCGAAACTTAATTTAATCCAAGTTTTTATTTTAATGGGTTTTCACTCTTATTCGAAGCCAAGCTTTCATAAATTTTAAACTGAAGTTAATTTACTTTAATTTATTCCAACATCAAACTTAAGTTTACTTCTATTTGATTCTCATTTAATCAAATTCCATTAAATTCAGTAAGCTCATCCATTTTAATTTTAAATTTTAATTCATTTTCTCAATTTATCAGAATAATATCCAAGCACATTCTTAACTCATTTATACTTCAGATTAATATGCCACCGAACTTAAGTTCAGTCTGATAATCCAATTCCAATCACAACTTCGATTTAGTTTTTTATGAAATCAGACTTCATCTATTTATTTTATTTTTAATTTGATTAACTCATTTTAAATTTTAAATTTTAAATTTACTTAATTAATTCGTTATCAAATTCATTTTATTAATACAAGGCCGTCCATTCACTTGGGTTTTATTTTGCAACTCAAACAATTTCTATTATAATCACTTCTCTTATATCTATTTTACTTGCAAATTTCATTAAATATTATTCAAATCACCCTTGGATTTTATTTGTAATTCAAACCATCACATTTTCAATCCAACTCTATTTTATTTGCATTTTATAGCATCTTCACTTATTCAATTCATTATCAAATCCAAGTTGAATTCTATTTACAATTCTAATTCACTACCAAATTCCACTATTAATTTACAACCATTTGTTTACCCAAGTTAAATTTTAATAACATACTCAATCAAACAATTATTTTAACCAATTAGCTTATTTCCAATTTCTAAATTAATTACAAAAATCACTTCATTAATTTTTTTCCTGAGTTCAAAATTTGTCTTCCATATTTCTAGTTTGGATTTATTTCATCTTTCACAATTCCAACACCTTTATTTAAAAATTTAAAAAATGCCTTTAAATTTAGATAATACTATTTAAAATAGCTTTTAATAAAAATATTTTTATAACTCGATGCCTCAACCAGTTCATCCTTGTTCTCACAGAAATTCATTCATACATTGATCAGGCGTAGGACTGAAAATCTATAAGTACTTGGTAAACCCGTTTTCAACACCCGGTGAAAACATTTGGAAAATAATTTTGTTGAAAATATCGCAAACAGTTTTTGAAAATAGAGGAAATATCTTGGTGAGAATGCTCTGGAAATCATCACCCCCATCCATGGTCGCAGTTAACCCGATGGTTACGCTGCCATCCCGACAAAATCCACAGATAACTGTTGTAACGAACCGCCTTTTTGGACAGTTTAAACCGACGATCAAATACACATGTCGATTCCAAACCATTAAAAGGGCAGATAGTTATTGGGGTAATTAAGAAAAGAAAAGGAAGGGAAATAAAGGAAATGAAACAACACAGAATCTCACAGCGGAAGGCTAAAGTATAATAATAAAATAACAGTTCATGAAGCTGTTAATTAAATGAATACATTTGAAATGAATACATTTGATTATTATTATACAACATTTATCAGAGTTACATACACAACAAATATCATACAACAATGCAGCGGAATGGAATGAATATAATAGTAGTAGATAATATACCAAATCTTCGTCTCCGTCCTCCAAGGAAATGATCTTCAACCTAAACTGAAAACTCAGGACTGACCCGAGCGTAATGAAAAGACAAACACTCGAGTCAGGACTAAATATCCTCATGTAAGTTAAGTCAATCGTAAATAAATATGAGTGTAACGGCGTCAGAGATGTTTACGGGGTTTGACATCTCCTATCCAGTGTCAACGTGCGTGCAATAACTCAAGAGATGTTACGGGATTTTCCATCTCTCAAGGATCCGTGAAACTATATACTATGTAGTAACATACGCTAAGTAGATAATGCCTATCAGTAATATAAAGTATCAAAATAGCGTTAAGGCGTTACCATAATCCCCCTTAACACATTTTTATATTCCCAAAAGCATATACAAGACCGTAGTTTCCCCAAAACCGGAAGTCACCAGAGGGCAATCCATATACTCAAGGTACAAATCAAAACGTAGTGGTCGCGAATAGGATAATCAGTATGACAAGGTACATGAGGCAATACCAACTAGGATACTAGTAGTTGCGTGATCCGGACTGATGTTGGGCATAGCCAGCAGCTACCCCAACACCGCGAAACAACACTCCCAAATCAAGGGGTGCACCCAAATCGAATCACAAATGTAATAGAAATGGTATCGAAGAAGTGTGTCCGCTAGAGGTGGCGAACCTCAATGGCCCGGCGCGGCTCCTGTTTTAGTCATGTCAGGGGTCATCCAATAATCGTTCTCTTTCTTCAGTCAACGCGTTCACCAAACCATCCACTTCATTCTGGATCATCACTCCGCGTATAATAGTTATTAAAGTGGTTTTCGGTATCGACAGAGAGTATGTCCATATCCGATCCCGGTCTCTTTAATAACTACGTATTATTACACCGTTGGCTCTTTTACATTTCAAATCGATTCATAATTGATATCAAAATATCATGTTCGCTTTAAAAAATCAAATCCATTTCAAATATCATTTTATATCGCTTTTACATAGTAATATTCAAAGCCCGAATTAGGGTTAAATCTTTAAACAAATCAATTTTCGAATTTAAATCAAATCCCAATTTTTAAATTTCAAAGTCTCGACTTATATTACTTAACAATTTCTTTTAACCAAATTTATTTCAACTTTCCAAACCCAAATTTCGATAAATTCGATTTCTATAAATTTATGTCTATTTATAACTTTTAAACAAACATATAAATAAATTTCAAATCGACGATTTTAAAAATTATTAATTTAGCCAATTCGGTGTCCGTATATAATTTTCTATCCTATGGCCAAGTAATTATTTATTTCAATTAAATGTCAGGGATGAGCATATATTACTTAAATTAAATCACAGTATCATATGTATGCATAACAGGATATATATAAGCAAATAAACATCCAAACATTCAAACATCAACCAATAACATCGTCGAAATACATCGTCCAATAGGCAATACAATTCAAGGCAATTTCATAGTTATCGATGTCGGGTGATTAAATTGCAATTCAATTTCAATTTCAATTTAACTGTCAAATTTAAACTTCAACGATTAATTCGAATGACAATCTATACGACCATTAAATTTTTATCAAACAACGACAAATAAAATCATAACACTACATAATGACAATTTTAACTAGCATAAAGATATTCAGTACGTTGTGAGCGTTATAAAACACTCACCTTGATTTTACGATTTCAAATCAAATCGAACGACGTTCGATTTAACCCAAAATTTTCTCAAGCTCTAAATGATTCCAATCCAGTTGCAATGCGAAGAGCTCGTCGATACGATTCCAACGCAAAAAGTTTCGTCCGAATCCGACCTCGTATGAAAAAGATATGATTTTTACAAGTTTACACGATTTTATATTAACTAAACTTACAACCTTCTTTATAATTTTACCTAACTCAAATCTCAGCCACTAGATCCCTCCTCTGCAAATCTCCACCGCTCCTTCTTTCTTCCATCTCACGTTCATTCTACAGGAAGAAACCGAACAACATGAACCCATAAGCCATCTCCTAGGGTTAAATATTGTGACCACCACGATCAACTTCGGGCCGATCAACGACCATGGTTTTGAAGCTCACGACGAAGGCTACCTTCGGCTGTAAGATGGTGGAACTCGGCCTCCTATTTTACCTCGAAAAACGTGAAAAACGCAGCAGGTTTGAACGTGATTTCCCGTCGATCCGTGGCTCCGTTTTTGATCATCTCCGTATGGATTTGAAGCTTTCATCGTGCTCTACAACTTTGTAGTTGAGAGTTTTTGCTAATTGTTGATGGATTGAGAGGAAAATGAGAAAGAAATTTCGAATTTCGTGGCCATTGATTCAGGAAATGGCGGCTAGGGCTGAAGTCAATTAGGGTTTCTGGATTAAAATAATAATAAAACTGCCTCGGTTTGCGTGCGTATATATATAGGTAGGTCCAAAATCATCCGAACTCCAATCGAGACGTGCCGCCAGGCGTTTATAAGGTTTTACCCCCATTCCGGACGCAATGGAACTAGTTTCAAGGCCTAATTCGATCATATGTGAGAGTTACGGAAATAAACGATCAATTTTAAATTAAACCGATTAAATGATTTTCTATGCGTTTTGGCTTGCCCCGGACAAACGGTAAATCCGTTTGACTTGAAATTTGAAATCTTACAATAATATAACATTACGGATCCAATGAAACTAGTTTCGTCGAAATCCGAGACCGTTTGGAAAATGACTATTTTTAACTCGCCAAATTAATATTAAACAATTTCAACGCGTTTCGAGCTGCCACGGTCAAACGACAACTCCGATTGCTACGAAAATTGAAATCCGATAATAACTAACTATTACGGATCCAATGGAACTAGTTTTGTCCAATTCTGAGACTGTTCAAAAATTGGCTATTTTCCAATCGATAATTAAATATTAGAATATTCAATTTTCACAAATAAATTTTAAACTCAGTTTTAAAAGTTCTATAACATCACTATAACTCCAATATGATAAAATAAAATTTTACAAATCATTTTTAATCATATTAAACCCGTTATTTTATTTATCCAATAAATTCCAAATATTTAATTTAGACAATTTCGCTTATCCAATAATTCATTATCTTTTGAAATATTGAAATTGAACTTATAAGATTCAACTTTTAAAACCATTTCAAAATTTAGAACACTATTTTCATTTTACAGTTATTCAATTATTCAATAAGTTTTAAATATTTAATTTAAACAATTACGTGTTCAATATTCAATATTTGATTTCAAATAGATTTTACTTATCAATCAATTACTCTATCATACCCAATGAATTCAACATTTAATATCCTATTCAACTATTGATTGCAAAGTCATTCACTAAGTAGCTTTTTTTTCATTACTTGGATAATTATTGCAATTCATTCCAGTTATTATTATTCCAAATGAATTACAAATTTTTTTCTAACATTAAATCACGAAATCTTATTAAATTAGCTAATTTAATTATCGAAAATTTACGGGTCGTTACACTCTCCCCCACTCAAAACTTTTCGTCCTCGAAAAGGAAAAGAAGGGAAAAGAAAGGAAAAGAAACTAAGTATAGAATTCAACATTAGATATATTTTATTCAAAGTTACCAACTTATAAAACAATGAAATTCCATTTATAAAGTCATAACTACGCTTCCACTAACTTACTCCGAACGGCTTCCTAACTTTAAAAGTTAGTAATCAAAACAAGTTATAAAAAAAAATTAAAACTTGAAAAAATTTCTAACACCCGGATTTTACGGAAAATTTCGGCAGAGTCTCCTTTGCGCGGCTCGATCGGAAAAATATAATAGCATATGTATCATAAATATACATCTCATCTCAATGATGAGGCATCCCATATGTGGGGAAACAACATATAAATATCACCAATATCATATAAAACCGTAAGCGTACCTTTTATTTAGCATTTATTAGCATTTTACTTACATTATGCGTTTAGCGTAGAAGCGAACTCCACAACGAAGCGCAACCCCTTTGCTACCTACTACAATGCTCAATAACTAAGTTAGAACCATGCATATAAAGATAGATCGATATATTTAGCCTACACAACATATATATAACATATTTAGCTTCAAAACTGAGATTTCAATTTCTGGACAGCAAACAAATCTTAGCTTTAGGTCACCTAAACGGTAAAATTTGACAACAGAATCTAAACAAAAATTGTTGCATTCATTTCAGGCTTTCCGGGATGTCCAAAATCATCGAATTTGGATCATCCGTTCAAAAGTTATGGCCGTTTTACTTAGGGGAAACGCTTCAGCCTGGGCAGTGTTGCGCAGGTCTGTGACGTTCACTCGTGGTTTCGACCTTCTAAACGGTGTCAAAACACAAAACACTTAAAACAAAAGTTTTAGCTTATGTTCTTAGCTTTCCATAAAGTACAAGATCATCAAAATCCGATAAACCAGTAAAAAGATATGTCAAAAATACTAAGGGTGTATACTACAGATTTTACTTATTTTTACACAGGACAGCGAGTAACATTCAAGTTTTTTTAACCTAGTAGACGAAGGAATTTTCTCAAGTTATCTAAACAAAATTTGTGCTATAGTTTTTGAGCTTTTCGAAAAGTCCAAGATCGTCGAATTCCGTTCAGCCATTTAAAAGTTATGGTTGTTTTCGTTTCTGCATATATTGGACAAATTTGGATTTTCCCAAAAATTTGCTTTTATTATTTCAAAGTGCAAACCATCAAAATTTCAAATTTTCTAAAAAAAACAATCATAAACACAAAGTCATTTATTTTCTTATTCATCCATGCAATAGGTTTACATTCAATTTGTTTCCGATTTATTCAAGTTTGTTTCATTCACATTTTAAATTCAAGTCAATTTGCTTCAATTTAAATTGAATTCAATTATATTTAATTTCACTTTGCTTCAAATTTGAATTTAATTATTTTACAATTTTATTCCGTTTATTCAATTCCATTAACACTAATGAATTCTACTTAATCAATTATCATCCATCTAACAACCAATGCATATCAAACATTAACATCCATCCAAAATCTACACTAAATCAATTATACATTTCCAAGTCAACTTTAATTTCATACACTTCCAAGCTTATAAACATTTAGTTATATTCAAATTTAATCAGTTTCCATTTACCAAATCTATATTTCATAAATTTTAAATTTTATTCATTCACTTATATATATCATTCATTTTACCGCTTAAATTTCTTTTATATTTACAACTATCAATTAGATCTTCACATTTTATTATTCACTCTCACACTGGTATATTATTTCTCTACTTATCCTTATTAGCATTTTAAACCTTTTAAGTATTTGGTAAGTTATAGTTATGCAAATAGAATGTAGTTAAACAACATACAACTTCTTTCCATTTAAAGTTGAATTTTCAATTTATTAATTCTTATGCCATTACTTAAATTGCCCTATAATTTTTTTTCACATTTACATTCACATATAGTATTTCCATTTTATATTAACAAAATTGTGAATCACCTTTAAATGTTAATTTAAATTCCAATTATTTACTAACAATTTTATTTATATTTGCAAACCATTGATTAAATGCATATTCCATTATTCAAACCTATACTTGTATATTATCCAATTAACAATTCATATAACATTTTTGAACTTCTTAAATATTTTGGTAAGTTATATCTATGCTATAGAATGAATTTCAATACTACGCGAGTTTTACAGTTTCACTTTTATTTTAAGTTCATAATTTCCTAATTCTAAGGATTTCTACTTCAATTGATATTTTCACTTAACTCTTAGGTTCATTTCTCATTTCATAATTCAGGAGTTCCTTAATGATTCAAGTCTAAATTCATTTCAATCATTTAAAAAAAATCATTAATTTTTAAAGGACTTAAGAATTCCAATCCCGGTTTCATTTCAAATCAAGTTTTGAAATAATATATACTTATATAATTTATATATCAAATCATACTATAGAGAATACAAAATAAAATAAATTTGAATCAAAACAAGGTTTAGACAAGCTATTAAGTGGTCTCCCCCACTCAGACTCTCGAAAATAAACGCCGATGATGCGTGCACTCATCACCGAAATCATTTTCTAACGTCAAGAGTAGGGAATATAACACTTATCATAAAAAAAAATCCTTCGAAAACAATTTCAACTCAATTATACTATCATATAATACTCATATTATGTTTTTCAAATTCTTGTAAGTCAATTTCAAACACCGAAATTTAAATTCCCAAATCCAAGTTAAAATTCATTTATATTCATTATCAATTGTGTCTACAAGATTTCATTTTCCTAAATCCATTGTTATTTAATCAATTGTTGTAAATATCGACTGATCAAACAATAACGATAATAATCTAATATTATCATCTCCTAACAATCAATTCAATCAAAATGAATAAATATTCAAATAATTCTTTATATAAAAATATATTCCAAAACGATATTGTGTTGGTTTGTCCTATTCGAGTGTTTAGAAATTCCAATCGACGCCTTGGCGTCCCAAGTATCGACCAGAATTCATAAATACTCAACGGAACAAATTAACACAATATAAAACCATTTTATATCAAATAACAAGTACGCACTCTCATATACACTCAACTCATTCATATAGTTTACCTCTATTTCAATGAGTTATTCCCCACTAGAGCCAAGGTTTATCGCTAAACCAAAGCTCTGATACCAACTGTAACAGACCACCTGTCAGTGGGGTAACGCCCGCCGTAGCATACATTGGTACCGGTGTTCTGCCTTTACGGCCAGCCTCTCGACAGCACCAACTCCCGCAGGGACATGTAGGAGTAAGAGTCATCCGCTCGCTACCAAACCAAATGCGAGAACCCCCTATCATGCTGCACCCTCCAAGTGCATAGGCAGACACACATGTCGATTCCAAACCATTAAAAGGGCAGATAGTTATTGGGGTAATTAAGAAAAGAAAAGGAAGGGAAATAAAGGAAATGAAACAACACAGAATCTCACAGCGGAAGGCTAAAGTATAATAATAAAATAACAGTTCATGAAGCTGTTAATTAAATGAATACATTTGAAATGAATACATTTGATTATTATTATACAACATTTATCAGAGTTACATACACAACAAATATCATACAACAATGCAGCGGAATGGAATGAATATAATAGTAGTAGATAATATACCAAATCTTCGTCTCCGTCCTCCAAGGAAATGATCTTCAACCTAAACTGAAAACTCAGGACTGACCCGAGCGTAATGAAAAGACAAACACTCGAGTCAGGACTAAATATCCTCATGTAAGTTAAGTCAATCGTAAATAAATATGAGTGTAACGGCGTCAGAGATGTTTACGGGGTTTGACATCTCCTATCCAGTGTCAACGTGCGTGCAATAACTCAAGAGATGTTACGGGATTTTCCATCTCTCAAGGATCCGTGAAACTATATACTATGTAGTAACATACGCTAAGTAGATAATGCCTATCAGTAATATAAAGTATCAAAATAGCGTTAAGGCGTTACCATAATCCCCCTTAACACATTTTTATATTCCCAAAAGCATATACAAGACCGTAGTTTCCCCAAAACCGGAAGTCACCAGAGGGCAATCCATATACTCAAGGTACAAATCAAAACGTAGTGGTCGCGAATAGGATAATCAGTATGACAAGGTACATGAGGCAATACCAACTAGGATACTAGTAGTTGCGTGATCCGGACTGATGTTGGGCATAGCCAGCAGCTACCCCAACACCGCGAAACAACACTCCCAAATCAAGGGGTGCACCCAAATCGAATCACAAATGTAATAGAAATGGTATCGAAGAAGTGTGTCCGCTAGAGGTGGCGAACCTCAATGGCCCGGCGCGGCTCCTGTTTTAGTCATGTCAGGGGTCATCCAATAATCGTTCTCTTTCTTCAGTCAACGCGTTCACCAAACCATCCACTTCATTCTGGATCATCACTCCGCGTATAATAGTTATTAAAGTGGTTTTCGGTATCGACAGAGAGTATGTCCATATCCGATCCCGGTCTCTTTAATAACTACGTATTATTACACCATTGGCTCTTTTACATTTCAAATCGATTCATAATTGATATCAAAATATCATGTTCGCTTTAAAAAATCAAATCCATTTCAAATATCATTTTATATCGCTTTTACATAGTAATATTCAAAGCCCGAATTAGGGTTAAATCTTTAAACAAATCAATTTTCGAATTTAAATCAAATCCCAATTTTTAAATTTCAAAGTCTCGACTTATATTACTTAACAATTTCTTTTAACCAAATTTATTTCAACTTTCCAAACCCAAATTTCGATAAATTCGATTTCTATAAATTTATGTCTATTTATAACTTTTAAACAAACATATAAATAAATTTCAAATCGACGATTTTAAAAATTATTAATTTAGCCAATTCGGTGTCCGTATATAATTTTCTATCCTATGGCCAAGTAATTATTTATTTCAATTAAATGTCAGGGATGAGCATATATTACTTAAATTAAATCACAGTATCATATGTATGCATAACAGGATATATATAAGCAAATAAACATCCAAACATTCAAACATCAACCAATAACATCGTCGAAATACATCGTCCAATAGGCAATACAATTCAAGGCAATTTCATAGTTATCGATGTCGGGTGATTAAATTGCAATTCAATTTCAATTTCAATTTAACTGTCAAATTTAAACTTCAACGATTAATTCGAATGACAATCTATATGACCATTAAATTTTTATCAAACAACGACAAATAAAATCATAACACTACATAATGACAATTTTAACTAGCATAAAGATATTCAGTACGTTGTGAGCGTTATAAAACACTCACCTTGATTTTACGATTTCAAATCAAATCGAACGACGTTCGATTTAACCCAAAATTTTCTCAAGCTCTAAATGATTCCAATCCAGTTGCAATGCGAAGAGCTCGTCGATACGATTCCAACGCAAAAAGTTTCGTCCGAATCCGACCTCGTATGAAAAAGATATGATTTTTACAAGTTTACACGATTTTATATTAACTAAATTTACAACCTTCTTTATAATTTTACCTAACTCAAATCTCAGCCACTAGATCCCTCCTCTGCAAATCTCCACCACTCCTTCTTTCTTCCATCTCACGTTCATTCTACAGGAAGAAACCGAACAACATGAACCCATAAGCCATCACCTAGGGTTAAATATTGTGACCACCACGATCAACTTCAGGCCGATCAACGACCATGGTTTTGAAGCTCACGACGAAGGCTACCTTCGGCTGTAAGATGGTGGAACTCGGCCTCCTATTTTACCTCGAAAAACGTGAAAAACGCAGCAGGTTTGAACGTGATTTCCCGTCGATCCGTGGCTCCGTTTTTGATCATCTCCGTATGGATTTGAAGCTTTCATCGTGCTCTACAACTTTGTAGTTGAGAGTTTTTGCTAATTGTTGATGGATTGAGAGGAAAATGAGAAAGAAGTTTCGAATTTCGTGGCCATTGATTCAGGAAATGGCGGCTAGGGCTGAAGTCAATTAGGGTTTCTGGATTAAAATAATAATAAAACTGCCTCGGTTTGCGTGCGTATATATATAGGTAGGTCCAAAATCATCCGAACTCCAATCGAGACGTGCCGCCAGGCGTTTATAAGGTTTTACCCCCATTCCGGACGCAATGGAACTAGTTTCAAGGCCTAATTCGATCATATGTGAGAGTTACGGAAATAAACGATCAATTTTAAATTAAACCGATTAAACGATTTTCTATGCGTTTTGGCTTGCCCCGGACAAACGGTAAATCCGTTTGACTTGAAATTTGAAATCTTACAATAATATAACATTACGGATCCAATGAAACTAGTTTCATCGAAATCCGAGACCGTTTGAAAAATGACTATTTTTAACTCGCCAAATTAATATTAAACAATTTCAACGCGTTTCGAGCTGCCACGGTCAAACGACAACTCCGATTGCTACGAAAATTGAAATCTGATAATAACTAACTATTACGGATCCAATGGAACTAGTTTTGTCCAATTCTGAGACTGTTCAAAAATTGGCTATTTTCCAGTCGATAATTAAATATTAAAATATTCAATTTTCACAAATAAATTTTAAATTTAGTTTTAAAAGTTCTATAACATCACTATAACTCCAATATGATAAAATAAAATTTTACAAATCATTTTTAATCATATTAAACCCGTTATTTTATTTATCCAATAAATTCCAAATATTTAATTTAGACAATTTCGCTTATCCAATAATTCATTATCTTTTGAAATATTGAAATTGAACTTATAAGATTCAACTTTTAAAACCATTTCAAAATTTAGAACACTATTTTCATTTTACAGTTATTCAATTATTCAATAAGTTTTAAATATTTAATTTAAACAATTACGTGTTCAATATTCAATATTTGATTTCAAATAGATTTTACTTATCAATCAATTACTCTATCATACCCAATGAATTCAACATTTAATATCCTATTCAACTATTGATTGCAAAGTCATTCACTAAGTAGCTTTTTTTTCATTACTTGGATAATTATTGCAATTCATTCCAGTTATTATTATTCCAAATGAATTACAAATTTTTTTCTAACATTAAATCACGAAATCTTATTAAATTAGCTAATTTAATTATCGAAAATTTACGGGTCGTTACAACTGTAGTCCTCCGCGCCCCACGATTCACCATGGAACCCACGACAGATCGCAGCTACAACTGGGGTTACATAGCCATCACAGCAAAAACCCATATAACTGTAGGCATCAGCGCCATCGAATTTCGTTGCCAAAAATGAAACTTCTCCACTCCACTTGACCATAGATCGCAGTCTACTGATGTTGCGTTGCCTTCCCGGCAAAATCAAGTGTAGACCGTTGACACTCATCCTCCACACGATTTTCGCTATGGTCCACACAGTAGATCGCAGCGACATCGAGTTACACTATCGTCACAGCATAACCCAAATGCCTGTGTAGGCATCAACTCCATCGACTTACGCTACCCAATAATCCTCAGGATCTAGTTTTGTCCGGACTCCTCACAGGATCAACTTTAGAACCCCCCTGGGGCTCAAGGCAGCACCACCCAGTGGCACTCCTGAGAAGTTCATTTCAAGGGAGCGCCTTTTTCCCCAGAGCCATCACCAAAATATTTTATACTATACACATATAGTATCTTCAAATTACACCTAGTATGATATCATATAAAGCTCCTTTACACAAAATCGATTATCCCAAAATCGATAATTCTCAAACTGGGCTTTCCAAATTCTCATATTGATTTTACCCAAAATCAAAAGCCTTTCCAAATCCAAAGGTTCTCAAAACCTTTTCCAAAATCCTCATAAGATCCTTTATATATATGACAGATATATACAAAAAAATTTAAAAAAAAACTTTGGATCGTTTCAAACTTGTATAAAACCCTTTTATACTTCAATTCTTATCTAAGTTGGGTATTTAAATTAATAACAGTTTGAACTCCGACCAGTATATATTTAGAAAACAGGTTGAAAATTTTAAAAATAAATAAGTAGTGGGAAAATAATTATTAGTTTGCAAAATAGCTATAAAATAGGTAACTAAGTGTAAAATAGTTAAGAAATAGTTGAATAGTTTCAAAAGTTGTAGATAATTGCAAAATAGTTGTAAAATAGAAATTAGTTTGTGAAATAGTTGGAAAATAGTAATTAGTTTAGTTAACAATTGAAAAATGGTTAAATAGCCCCAAAAATAATCGTAAAACAAGTATATAAAATAATTTGGCTGTAAGAAAGAAAGGTTGTATATATTTAATAGCTTAGAAAAATAAGTTTATATCAAAACAATTTATATTGAAAATAGTCAAGAGCCAACTGTTCACCTCCCCAGCAATTCAATTTAAATCTTCATTTAAATTGACCCAATTCCAATTCAAATCACTCCAAATTCCATTGGACTTGATTAATCCCCAATTCAAGTTGAATCAATCTTGATTCCTTCCCCAATTTAAATCAAATTCTAGTTGATTTTAATCATGTTCAATTTAATTATAATTTCCTATTATCCCAATCAATTTGAATTATTATCAATTTCATTTCAGAATCCAAATCACTTCAATTTACTCCAATCCAATTTCCCATTTAAAATTTTTAAACTTATACATCTTCAATCACCAATCCAATTACTTCAAACCAAATTCAATTTTAAACTAATTCAATTAAATCTTGAATTTAAACTATCTCGAATTATAGAAATTCGAGTTAAATTCTCAAAGGTTGGTTTAACTCTTTTAACCAACTTAACTTTTATTTAAAGTTTTTAATTTTTCAATTCCTGAGTTCAATTCTCAAAATTCCATGTTAAATTATCTTAACTTATGTATTTCATGGTTCAAAACAATTTTATTTTAAAATTTTAATTTATTATTAAATTTTATCTTCCCATTTGAAGCCAGTTCTTAAACAAGTTTATTTTACCCTTTCATTATTCAAATTCATTTTATTTATACAATACCATTCTCAATTTAAAGATTTTCATTAACAATAGGATGATATCATTCAATTTATCTTAAAATGTCCATCCATTTTCAATTTTTTTGTTTTTTTTTTAAAATCTCAAACCCGTTTTGAGATCACACAAATTTCCAATTCAAATCAAGCATTTAACCTTCCAAGTTAAATTCCAATTTACTTAATCCAATCAACCTTACTCAAATTCGAGTTCCCACTTCAAATTTCAAAATTCTTTCCCTCTTATAAGTTCAAACTTATATCACTTTAGGTTTTTACATCAAACTTAGGGAAAAATCAAAATTCAACCTCTTAGAGTTTATTTCTAATTATCTTTGATATCATGTATATCCATACATATATACATATTTATCTCTTGGCCCTCTCAACCATGTTTTATAATTTTAAACCACCCTTGGTTTAAAATTCAAATCAAATTCCAAACAAACCATTGTTTTCAACAAGTCCTAGTTATCCAAATATACTTATTTATTATTTTTCATTACTTTGAAACAAAATTTTCAAATTCCGAGACCAGATTTAGAATTTCATTTTTAATCAATTTTAATTTGGTTGTATTTCTATTTCTACTTAATTTAATTCCACTTCAAGACTTCAGTTTGTTTGTATTATATTACTTTTAAATTTTAAATTTCAATAATTAACAACCAATCACTTTAATATTTATTAGAAGAAAATATTACTTTATATCTCAAAATATATATTTTATACAAAATCATTTAAAATCTTTATAAGCAAATAACAAGTACGCTCTCATACACACACACACACACACACACACACACTCAACTCATTCTAGAGTACTTCGGACTCTATTAAATGAGTAATCCTCACCAGAGCCAAGGTTCTCGCTTATCCATTCAGCTCTGATACCAAATGTAACGACCCGAAATTTTCACTCCTGAAAATTCCAGATAGTTAGAAAAGAAGAAAGAGATAGAAGAAGAAGAAGAACAGAAATACCAAACATCTCACATTCGCAGCGGATAAAATATAATAAATAATAACAGCTTACAAAAGAATACTATATCTATCGATTACAATTTAATATACATCAGAGTTTCACATACATATACAGTCACTGAATATATACAATCACTGAATATATACAATTATCATGTCTCAGATTAACCATAATATAAATACAGGCGGAAATACTATATACGCTCCTGCCATCCAGCTCGCCTCCTGAGCTCCAGAACGTTCCTACCTCAAAATCTGTAATATTCGGTCTGACCCGAGCATTACACCAAAGTAGCACCCGGGTCAGGCTGGAAACCAGCATGAATAAAACCCAACTAACATGGAATACCAAACAAACAACTTATATAAACCCCGGGATCTTATATTAATTTAACCAATTCACAATTTGCTATAGACAATGCTTATTTCATATATAAATTTCTAACTACCAAACTTAGATAAAATAATCCAATTCTCTTAAATCAATTCATTCTATCCCATTTGATTTCATAAATCAATTTATAAAACTTCGAAGTGGTTTCGGTATTTCCCAATACCCGACCACGGTTTATTCGAAATTCATGTTATCCTATCCCAAGTTATTCGAATGAAATACACAACATTCATATCAGAGACACCAACGCATTCAAAACATCCAATACCAATCAATCATCCATCACATACAAATCAATTCAATTGATTCAATTGAATTTCAGATCTCAATCACATATATCCCTTCATTCAACGTTAGTTAAATTCCAAATTAATTAATTAGTCAACCCATAATTATTCATCTTAATTAATCACCCTGGATTAATTTTCTTCCAAATTCATTCAAGTAATTATCTTTAATTAACTTCACGATATTAATTATTCTTAACCAAAGTCAATAAGCAATCTTAATTACTTCATGAATGAATTAATTAACTATTTTAACTACATTAATCCTTAACTACTTATTAATTAACTTCATAAGTCACTTCTTATAGATTAATTCATCTTAATTAGTAAATCTTCAATTACATCGTTAATTACATTAACTATTTCCAATTATATTTTAATTAGTTCTGATCTAAATTATTTAATTTAGCCACAATATTAATCATTTTTCGATTAATTTCAACCTGCAGTTAATTATCCATTTATTTACTTTATTAATTAAATTTCTCTTAAATTAATAACCTTAATTAATCTCTTGATTTATTCCACAAAAGAATTTTGTTTTATTAATTTCATTAAGTAATTATTTACCAGGCCATCCAATGATTATTTTGGATTACTTACACTTAATTAATTAACTTAAACTAAATTAATTAATTCAAACCCTTATTAAATTTTAAGATGAAGACATTTTCTTATTTATGTTTTAAGTTTAATACAACTTAAAACCCAATATACCTCGAGTCAAACCTAATTAACTCGAGAACCAACCAAAACTAAAGTCATATCATCATTAGTGCACATCCAATAAATTTAATCATTCAACCAATCCATTTAAATCTAAATAAAATTCCGAATGAGTGAGGTTTACTCACCTTTAATTTTTGCAATCCAAATCCAATCTCGACTTGGTTCCCTCCAGATGTTGACCTTGAATAATAATTTATATGATTTATTAACATTTGAAATAAATCGAAAATCAATTACCATTTAATACTTAAATTTTAAATTAACAATTTGGTTTTAATCGAATAAATTCTAATTTCAATCAATTTCCTCTAATAATTTATTTTGACAAGATAATCTCTAAAATTTCCAATACCCAAACTCCAATATATACCTTTTTTCCTCTTCCCAAAATCTTACTTACAAAATAATATATAGATTTAAAAATCCAATCTTCGTATAAACTTCGAACATTTTGATTTTTTTTTAACATTCTGTAAGTTCTGAATATATAAAATTTTAAAATTTTAAAAACAAATACTATTTACCTTACCGCTGTTGACCAGTTCCCAAAATCATCGAACTCCTCCTCCCTCCAGTCGACAAACCATGCTAATATCGAATGCCTCCACCCCGCCATCGTTGCTCACCCTCTAACTCGCGAAGCTCCTCGCGATTCGAAATCGCGTCCAACATCCCCAGCCATTCCCCTCAATCTCGAACCCACGAACAAACGAACTTGTCGCGCCGCACATGATTCATCAACCCTACTCGACGAAGACGCCACTCAAATTCATCGCCTCATCGTTGCTCGACCCCGCTGCTTAGTCGCGACTCGGTCGCCCTTTTAATTTTCGATTTCTGTCCTCGTTCACGCGAACCACCCAACTCACCAAACCCTAATGTCGAAGGCATGATCGTGAGGGAGAGGGAGCACGGCTACGAGCGAACAAGAAACTTGCAGCCACCATTAATTTGAATTTGATTTCCCTTTTCCCCTTCTTTTTAATTTATGAGGTTCGATTTACTGTCAGAAATAAGAGAGGAAAACGGGGAAATTAGATATAGGGTTGGAGCAGCTTCTCAAGCACGCGTGAATAAAATATAATCGAATATTTTCTCGCGTTATATAATTGCGAAATCCCGAACCTCGCATCAGACATGCCGATAGAAGATTATAAGATTTTATCCGCATTCCGAGCAAAATGGAACGCGTTTCGAAAGATAATTTGATCGTATGCGCGAGTTACAGAAGAAAACGATCAATTTTAAATTAAATCGATAAAAATATTTCTAAGCGTTTTGAGCTGCCAGTGTCAAACGACAACTCCGATTGCTACGAAAATTGAAATCCAATAATAACTAACTATTACGGATCCAATGGAACTGGTTTCGTTGAATTCCGAGACTGTGCCTCGGAAGGCTATTTTTAAATATCGATTTAAACGATATATTTTCAAAATTGAACAAACCACCTTTAAATTGAATTCCGATCATTCTATTATCTCCAGTATTATCATTATAAATTTTATAAGCCTTCAAATTATTTAAACAGGCTTAGAAATTTCAGATTCAACAATTTACCCAATTTCAATTATTAAATTCAATATAAACTATATAATTCAATAATTTAATTACCATGTAAATAGTTATATCTTGAATTCAAATTAAAATTAACTTTTGAATATTTTAAAATCTATTAACAATTCAAATTTAAATTGTTAAAATTTTCGAGTTATCACATTCCTCCCCCCTTAAAAGAATTTCATCCTCGAAATTATCAGTTAGGAAGAATGGGACCATACTCGTTTACCTTTCCTCCAAAACCAATAGTTTTATCAACTTGTCACAATATCTTTTATTAAAGATTCACTATTACCACAACCAATTTCCAAAACCTTCCATGGTTTCCAACAATCCTTTTTTTATTCAATCGTTTAAATTTCAATTTAAAACCAAATTAATTATCAAAATTTTCTCAAAAATTTTCTAACTCTCTAAATTTCTGGAAATTTTTGCCAGTGTCTCCTTTGCGCGGCTAGCTCGGTACAACTACAAAAGGCCTCCACGGGCTCCCAAATTTCAAAGAAAACAAAAGCCAAGTGGCTACATCAAAAACCCAATCCAATTTCATACCGAAATTAAATGCATACCTTTTGTCGGGCAATTCACATTTATCTTTTGAAATCAAATCCAATTTTCTTTTCCTCCTTTTAACACCTGCATGACCTACTTAGCAATAATATCCCATCATAGCCCTTTTAAATCTTTACATACTTTTCCTTGCATAAATTTTCATATCCATCTCTATTCAAACTTGTTTTTCCTGTTTTCATACGAATTCATTTATTTTAAATTTTTCGCATTGAATTTTATCTTTCAAGTATAACTGATTCATATTAGTTTCATTTACTAATTTACTTAAATTTCCAATTTGAAATTGTTTTGTCGTTAACAAAAATTTTCCCAAAAAATTTTCAAAATTTTTCTAACTTCCAAAATTTTCGAATTTTTTTGGCAGAGTCTCCTTTGTACGGAGGAGCTTTTGCAATTTGACAAGAGATATAAATATATATACATCGACTCACCCGGTCGGAAAAAGCAAAAACAGTTCATATTTCCTATTTTTATTGCGTAGGCGTACCTTATTTAGCATTTTAAGAAAGCAACTTATTAATTTTAGCAATTAGTGCAATCCAAATCCAGCCAAACGGCCTTCGGGTACCTGTACTTACTCAATTTAAATAGTAAGTGCCATATATAGAGTATTTATCAGCATTCCATTTACTTTAATAGCGAATCACAAGCGTTTAGCTAAACACATATATCATAAGCAACAAGCACCAAAATGCTTTCCATAAGCGATTTATATAACTTTTAAGCTAATTCAATTGCTTTCAATCAATTTGTAAGCCATTTCATTCAGTTTCAGTGGTTTGCAACTCAATTTCTTACATTCCATTGATTATTAATCCAAACAAGCTCATATTCACTTCAAATGATCCAGAATCAATTTTATTTAATCTGTATCAACTCATAGAATTTTAATTACTTTTATCTATGCCGAATGTCAACCATTTTATGCAATTTCGACGATATCCGTTTAATAGAGTATTCATGTAGTTTATAGTTACTTAAATTAAATTCAACTTATTTTGTATTCAATTCCATTTCATTTCTAATTTATTAATCAACCATTCATTGCATTCCATTTTATTTCCGCATTAGATTCAAGAAAAACAATTTATTAAGCTTGGCACATTCCATTCTTATAAATTAATAACTATTTCCGAAACTTAATTTAATCCAAGTTTTTATTTTAGTGGGTTTTCACTCTTATTCGAAGCCAAGCTTTCATAAAATTTAAACTTAAGTTAATTTACTTTAATTTATTCCAACATCAAACTTAAATTTACTTCTATTTGATTCTCATTTAATCAAATTCCATTAAATTCAGTAAGCTCATCCATTTTAATTTTAAATTTTAATTCATTTTCTCAATTTATCAGAATAATATCCAAGCACATTCTTAACTCATTTATACTTCAAATTAATATGCCACCGAACTTAAGTTCAGTCTGATAATCCAATTCCAATCACAACTTCGATTTAGTTTTTTATGAAATCAGACTTCATCTATTTATTTTATTTTTAATTTGATTAACTCATTTTAAATTTTAAATTTACTTACTTAATTCGTTATCAAATTCATTTTATTAATACAAGGCCGTCCCTTCACTTGGGTTTTATTTTGCAACTCAAACAATTTCTATTATAATCACTTCTCTTATATCTAATTTACTTGCAAATTTCATTAAATATTATTCAAATCACCCTTGGATTTTATTTGTAATTCAAACCATCACATTTTCAATCCAACTCTATTTTATTTGCATTTTATAGCATCTTCACTTGTTCAATTCATTATCAAATCCAAGTTGAATTCTATTTACAATTCTAATTCACTGCCAAATTCCACTATTAATTTACAACCATTTGTTTACCCAAGTTAAATTTTAATAACATACTCAATCAAACAATTATTTTAACCAATTAGCTTATTTCCAATTTCTAAATTAATTACAAAAATCACTTCATTAATTTTTTTCCTGAGTTCAAAATTTGTCTTCCATATTTCTAGTTTGGATTTATTTCATCTTTCACAATTCCAACACCTTTATTTAAAAATTTAAAAAATGCCTTTAAATTTAGATAATACTATTTAAAATAGCTTTTAATAAAAATATTTTTATAACTCGATGCCTCAACCAGTTCATCCTTATTCTCACAGAAATTCAGTCATACGTTGATCAGGCGTAGGACTGAAAATCTATAAGTACTTGGTAAACCCGTTTTCAACACCCAGTGAAAACATTTGGAAAATAATTTTATTGAAAATATCGCAAACTGTTTTTGAAAATAGAGGAAATATCTTGGTGAGAATGCTCTGGAAATCATCACCCCCATCCATGGTCGCAGTTAACCCGATGGTTACGTTGCCATCCCGACAAAATCCACAGATAACTGTAGTCCTCCGCGCCCCACGATTCACCATGGAACCCACGACAGATCGCAGCTACCACTGGGGTTACATAGCCATCACAGCAAAAACCCATATAACTGTAGGCATCAGCGCCATCGAATTTCGTTGCCAAAAATGAAACTTCTCCACTCCACTTGACCATAGATCGCAGTCTACTGATGTTGCGTTGCCTTTCCGGCAAAATCAAGTGTAGACCGTTGACACTCATCCTCCACACGATTTTCGCTATGGTCCGCACAGTAGATCGCAGCGACATCGAGTTACACTATCGTCACAGCATAACCCAAATGCCTGTGTAGGCATCAACTCCATCGACTTACGCTACCCAATAATCCTCAGGATCTATTTTTGTCCGGACTCCTCACAGGATCAACTTTAGAACCCCCTGGGGCTCAAGGCAGCACCACCCAGTGGCACTCCTGAGAAGTTCATTTCAAGGGAGCGCCTTTTTCCCTAGAGCCATCACCAAAATATTTTATACTATACACATATAGTATCTTCAAATTACACCTAGTATGATATCATACAAAGCTCCTTTACACAAAATCGATTATCCCAACATCGATAATTCTCAAACTGGTCTTTCCAAATTCTCATATTGATTTTACCCAAAATCAAAAGCCTTTCCAAATCCAAAGGTTCTCAAAACCTTTTCCAAAATCCTCATAAGAACCTTTATATATATAACCGATATATACAAAAAAAATTTAAAAAAAACTTTGGAACATTTCAAACTTGTATAAAACCCTTTTATACTTCAATTCTTATCTCAGTTGGGTATTTAAATTAATAACAGTTTGAACTCCGACCAGTTTATATTTAGAAAACAGCTTGAAAATTTTAAAAATAAATAAGTAGTGGGAAAATAATTATTAGTTTGCAAAATAGCTATAAAATAGGTAACTAACTGTAAAATAGTTAAGAAATAGTTGAATAGTTTGAAAAGTTGTAGATAATTGCAAAATAGTTGTAAAAAAGAAACTAGTTTGTGAAATAGTTGAAAAATAGTAATTAGTTTAGTTAATAGTTGAAAAATGGTTAAATAGCCCCAAAAATAATCGTAAAACAAGTATATAAAATAATTTGGCTTTAAGAAAGAAAGGTTGTATATATTTAATAGCTTAGAAAAATAAGTTTATATCAAAACAATTTATATTGAAAATAGTCAAGAGCCAACTGTTCACCTCCCCAACAATTCAATTTAAATCTTCATTTAAATTGACCCAATTCCAATTCAAATGACTCCAAATTCCATTGGACTTGATTAATCCCCAATTCAAGTTGAATCAATCTTGATTCCTTCCCCAATTTAAATCAAATTCTAGTTGATTTTAATCATGTTCAATTTAATTATAATTTCCTATTATCCCAATCAATTTGAATTATTATCAATTTAATTTCAGAATCCAAATCACTTCAATTTACTCCAATCCAATTTCCCATTTAAAATTTTTAAACTTATACATCTTCAATCACCAATCCAATTACTTCAAACCAAATTCAATTTTAAACTAATTCAATTAAATCTTGAATTTAAACTATCTCAAATTATAGAAATTCGAGTTAAATTCTCAAAGGTTGGTTTAACTCTTTTGACCAACTTAACTTTTATTTAAAGTTTTTAATTTTTCAATTCCTGAGTTCAATTCTCAAAATTCCATGTTAAATTATCTTAACTTATGTATTTCATGGTTCAAAACAATTTTATTTTAAAATTTTAATTTATTATTAAATTTTATCTTCCCATTTGAAGCCAGTTCTTAAACAAGTTTATTTTACCCTTCCATTATTCAAATTCATTTTATTTATACAATACCATTCTCAATTTAAAGATTTTCATTAACAATAGGATGATATCATACAATTTATCTTAAAATGTCCATCCATTTTCAATTTTTTTGTTTTTTGTTTTAAAATCTCAAACCCGTTTTGAGATCACACAAATTTCCAATTCAAATCAACCATTTAACCTTCCAAGTTAAATTCCAATTTACTTAATCCAATCAACCTTACTCAAATTCGAATTCCCACTTCAAATTTCAAAATTCTTTCCCTCTTGTAAGTTCAAACTTATATCACTTTAGGTTTTTACATCAAACTTAGGGAAAAATCAAAATTCAACCTCTTAGAGTTTATTTCTAATTATCTTTGATATCATGTATATCCATACATATATACATATTTATCTCTTGGCCCTCTCAGCCATGTTTTATAATTTTAAACCACCCTTGGTTTAAAATTCAAATCAAATTCCAAACAAACCATTGTTTTCACCAAGTCCCAGTTATCCAAATATACTTATTTATTATTTTTCATTACTTTGAAACAAAATTTTCAAATTCCGGGACCAGATTTAGAATTTCATTTTTAATCAATTTTAATTTGGTTGTATTTCTATTTCTACTTAATTTAATTCCACTTCAAGACTTCAGTTTGGTTGTATTATATTACTTCTAAATTTTAAATTTCAATAATTAACAACCAATCACTTTTATATTTATTAGAAGAAAATATTACTTTATATATCAAAATATATATTTTATATAAAATCATTTAAAATCTTTATAAGCAAATAACAAGTACGCCCTCATATATACACACACACACACACACACACTCAACTCATTCTAGAGTACTTCGGACTCTATTAAATGAGTAATCCTCACCAGAGCCAAGGTTCTCGATTATCCATTCAGCTCTGATACCAAATGTAACGACCCGAAATTTTCACTCCTGAAAATTCCAGATAGTTAGAAAAGAAGAAAGAGATAGAAGAAGAAGAAGAACAGAAATACCAAACATCTCACATTCGCAGCGGATAAAATATAATAAATAATAACAGCTTACAAAAGAATACTATATCTATCGATTACAATTTAATATACATCAGAGTTTCACATATATATACAGTCACTGAATATATACAGTCACTGAATATATACAATTATCATGTCTCAGATTAACCATAATATAAATACAGGCGGAAATACTATATACGCTCCTGCCATCCAGCTCGCCTCCTGAGCTCCAGAACGTTCCTACCTGAAAATCTGTAATACTCGGTCTGACCCGAGCATTACACCAAAGTAACACCCGGGTCAGGCTGGAAACCAGCATGAATAAAACCCAACTAACATGGAATACCAAATAAACAACTTATATAAACCCGAGGTATCTTATATTAATTTAACCAATTCACAATTTGCTGTAGACAATGCTTATTTCATATATAAATTTCTAAGTACCAAACTTAGATAAAATAATCCAATTCTCTTAAATCAATTCATTCCATCCCATTTGATTTCACAAATCAATTTATAAAAATTCGAAGTGGTTTCGGTATTTCCCAATACCCGACCACGGTTTATTCGAAATTCATGTTATCCTATCCCAAGTTATTCAAATGAAATACACAACATTCATATCAGAGACACCAACGCATTCAAAACATCCAATACCAATCAATCATCCATCACATACAAATCAATTCAATTGATTCAATTGAATTTCAAATCTCAATCACATATATCCCTTCATTCAACGTTAGTTAAATTCCAAATTAATTAATTAGTCAACCCATTATTATTCATCCTAATTAATCACCCTGGATTAATTTTCTTCCAAATTCATTCAAGTAATTATCTTTAATTAACTTCACGATATTAATTATTCTTAACCAAAGTCAATAAGCAATCTTAATTACTTCATGAATGAATTAATTAACTATTTTAATTACATTAATCCTTAACTACTTATTAACTAACTTCATAAGTCACTTATTATAGATTAATTCATCTTATTTAGTAAATCTTCAATTACATCGTTAATTATATTAACTATTTCCAATTATATTTTAATTAGTTCTGATCTAAATTAATTACTTTAATTCAACCATAATATTAATCATTTTCGATTAATTTCAACCTCCAATTAATTATCCATTTATTTACTTTATTAATTAAATTTCTCTTAAATTAATAACCTTAATTAATCTCTTGATTTATTCCATAAAAGAATTTTATTTTATTAATTTCATTAAGTAATTATTTACCAGGCCATCCAATGATTATTTTGAATTACTTACACTTACTTAATTAACTTAAACTTAATTAATTAATTCAAACCCTTATTACATTTTAAGATGAAGACATTTTCTTATTTATGTTTTAAGTTTAATACAACTTAAAACCCAATATACCTCGAGTCAAACCCAATTAACTCGAGAACCAACCAAAACTAAAGTCATATCATCATTAGTGCACATCCAATAAATTTAATCATTCAACCAATCCATTTAAATCTAAATAAAATTCCGACTGAGTGAGGTTTACTCACCTTTGATTTTTGCAATCCAAATCCAATCTCGACTTGGATCCCTCTAGGTGTTGACCTTGAATAATAATTTATATGATTTATTAACATTTGAAATAAATCGAAAATCAATTACCATTTAATACTTAAATTTTAAATTAACAATTTGGTTTTAATCGAATAAATTCTAATTTTAATCAATTTCCTCTAATAATTTATTTCGACAAGATAATCTCTAAAATTTCCAATACCCAAACTCCAATATATATCTTTTTCCCTCTTCCCAAAATCTTACTTACAAAATAATATATAGATTTAAAAATCCAACCTTCGTATAAACTTCTAACATTTTGATTCTTTTTTAACATTCTGTAAGTTCTGAATATATAAAATTTCAAAATTTTAAAAATAAATACTATTTACCTTACTACTGTTGACCAGTTCCCAAAATCATCGAACTCCTCCTCCCTCCAGTCGACAAACCACGCTATTGTCGAATGCCTCCACCCCGCCATCGTTGCTCACCTTCTAACACGCGAAGCTCCTCGCGATTCGAAATCGCGTCCAACATCTCCAGCCATTCCCCTCAATCTCGAACCCACGAACAAACGAACTTGTCGCGCCACACATGATTCATCAACCCTACTCGACGAAGACGCCACTCAAATTCATCGCCTCATCGTTGCTCGGCCCCGCTGCCTAGTCGCGACTCGGTCGCCCTTTTAATTTTTGATTTCTGTCCTCGTTCACACGAATCACCCAACTCACCAAACCCTAATGTCGAACGCAAGATCATGAGGGTGAGGGAGAGGAAGCGCGGCTACGAGCGAACAAGAAACTCGTAGCCACCATTAATTTGAATTTGATTTCCCTTTTCCCTTTTTTATTAATTTATGAGGTTCGATTTACTGTTAGAAATAAGAGAGGAAAACGAGGAGATTAGATATAGGGTTGGAGAAGCTTCTCAAGCACGCGTGAATAAAATATAATCGAATATTTTCTTGCGTTATATAATTGTGAAATCCCGAACCCCGCATCAGACATGCCGACATAAGATTATAAGATTTTATCCGCATTCCGAGCAAAATGGAACGCGTTTCGAAAGCTAATTTGATCGTATGCGCGAGTTACAGAAGAAAACGATCAATTTTAAATTGAATCGATAAAAATATTTCTAAGCGTTTTGAGCTGCCAGTGTCAAACGACAACTCTGATTGCTACGAAAATTGAAATCCAATAATAACTAACTATTACGGATCCAATGGAACTGGTTTCGATGAATTCCGAGACTGTGCCTCGGAAGGCTATTTTCAAATATCGATTTAAACGATATATTTTCAAAATTGAACAAACCACCTTTAAATTGAATTCCAATCATTCTATTATCTCCAGTATTATCATTATAAATTTTATAAGCCTTCAAATTAGTTGAACAGGCTTAGAAATTTCAGATTCAACAATTTACCCAATTTCAATTATTAAATTCAATATTTAAACTATATAATTCAATAATTTAATTTCCGTGTAAATAGTTATATCTTGAATTCAAGTTAAAATTAACTTTTGAATATTTTAAAATCTAAAATTTAAATTGTTAAAATTTCCAGGTCATCACATTTTGTTAATAACATCTCTTCCATATATGATGAAGCAGGTAACTTGTACTTTACCCCTGTTGACAAAGCATTTCTCCTTTATTATTCTGCCCTCTTTGGTAATGAAAACAATTTTGAACCGAAGCTGGATCTTCTATCCAACATTCCTCTACCTAGAATTATCATGATGAAGCTAATTTTCTGGTGGAAAAGGTGACTAATGAAGAAATAAAGAATACCCTATTTGCTATGAATAAGAGCTCCTCTGGTGGCCCTGATGGCTTCAACATTGTCTTTTTTACATCTAGTTAGGACATTGTTGGTGGGCTTTTTTACAAGGATGTTCACAATTTCTTTGATAAGTTCAAGTTATTAAAATCTGTGAATGATACGAATCTGATTTTAATCCCTAATCCCAAGCCTACTTCTTCTGTTTCCTCCTTCAGGCCCATTTCCTGTTGCAATGTGGTATACAATTTCATTTCTAAGATTATTGCTACATGGCTTGTTGCTATTTTGCAAAGAATCATCTCCAACAACCAAGTAGCTTTTTACCCAAAAGAAATATTTTGGACAACATTATGCTATCCCATGAGCTCTTAAAGGATACCGCTGTGTTAATGCAACTCTAGGAGCAATGTTAAAGCTTGATTTATTGAAGGCTTATGATTCTATTCAGTGGAAGACTATTGTTAGAATAATGTCACTCATGGGTTTTCCTAAAGTTTTTGTTGCCTGGATCTACGAGTGTATTTCATCTCCCTCCTTCTCTCTAATATTCAATGGTATAAGCTCTAGCTATTTTGTTTCGAAGCAAGGCATTAGGCAGGGTCACCCTCTCTCCTCCTATATCTTCATCATGATTATGGAAGTTTTCACTTGCATGTTAAGACCGCTGTTTCATAACAAGCAAATACATTACCATCCCAAATGCAAAGACCTTCAGATAACTTCCCTCCTTTTTGCTGACGACATCATGATATTCTCCAAATCCAAACTCCAATCCATTGACTGTATTTTAGGTGCCCTTCATAGTTTCTACATGATGACTGGCCTAAAGCTTAACCTCAATAAATCAAGTACTTTGTTCTCTGGGTTAACAAGCTTGCAAGAAATGAATCTTGCTTCCTTTGCTGGTATGCAGTCTATGCATACTGACATGTCATATCTTGGGCTGCCTATGTGTTCCTCTAGGGTTACTCATGCCAACTGTATATCTCTGTATGAAAAAATAACTGATGTCATGGGTAGTTGGGCTAACAGATTCTTGTCTCAAGCTGGTAGATTGATTCTCATAAAATTTGTAAGCTTCTCCATGATGGTCTATTGGGCTAGAGCATTCACTCTACCAGTTAAGCCTTTGAAAATGGTTATAAGAGCCATGATGAGATTTTTCTGGTTTGGTTCTATTCATTCAAAGAAAATGCTTCCATGTTCTTACTCTAATTTTGAGAAGCCAAAAAGCAAAGGAGGTTTGGGCTTGCATAGCATTGAAGTCTGGAACAAAGCTGCTTACAGTCATCATTTCAATGCCTTGTTGCAAAAGAAAGACAATTTATGGGTGCGATGGACACTCACGTATAACATTGGGGCTAAGAAATTTTGGCTAATGGAGGTTCCCCAATCTTGTAGTTGGATATGGAGAAGTATTTTAAAGTTAAGATACATTTTCAAAACTTATGTTCAGATTAAACTATCTGAAGCTAGCTTGTGTAACTTTTGGACTGAGCCATGGTTAGGCAAGGGAATTATTCTTGAACGGCTATTCACTTCCCAGCAAAAGTTTCAAACTGGCGTTGGATATAATGCTCTGGCAGTTGATCACATTGTTAATGGTAAGCTTGTGTTGCCATTTTCTAGCAACCAGATAGTCAGAGGTTTTTGGAACCTATATGATACATGCACTTATGAGTTTTATGAGAATGACACAGTTCTGTGGAATGGTCAGGCTCATACCATATCCTGTGCTTATGAGGCCTTGCTGGGACTGGACTCTTTGCCAAACTGTAGGTGGAGCAAGGTAACTTGGACTGCCATTTCGAGTAGCAGTGACAACCTAATGTTCTGGAAGGTGACTAACAATGCTTTGATGACAAGGGACAATTTGATTGGGTATGGAATGCCTGTGCCTCCCACTTGTGAGCTATGCAGTTATCACAGTTGTTGAATATGTGCTTATATGATTTTTGTTTAATGATAATAAACATATATACATTCGTTTAAATGTATTGGTTAATGTACTATTTTATTTTTCATAAACATATATACATTCGTTTAAATGTATTTGTTAATGTACTATTTTATTTTTCATAAATTAAATAAATATTTGCTGATGAAAATTAAATACACAGATTTTGAATTCAAACAGAATTTTTATTCAAACAAATATTTATTACAATTTTGAATAGTACAAATTCAAGCTCTCACTATACATATACAATTTTGATTACAATACATCACAATTTCATATTTACATTTAACCTCACTACACATCACTCATTCACTCAATTTGTATTTACCTTCAACTTCATTCCAGTTTGAATCCAGCATCTGAGCAATCTACAAAAATATTCACTAACACAGTAAAATTGAAAAAGAAATGTTTTCGCAATATAAAATAAAATGTGAATTTTGAAAATAATATTTGCCTCAGTTATTTGGGTTGTTCGTCATCATTTATATTTGAATTCATCACACACGAACAGCTTGTGACATACACAGTGTATCACTGTATATGCCACAAGGCCGTGCACACCGATATACACATGATAATGCTACAGGGACAGGTGAGCACAAGGTCAAACCCAAATAAAAGACGGGTTCAACTCAGGTGCAATATAAATAGAATCACAATACACGCACAAGGTCAAACCCGAACTATTAGCTGGATTCAACACTGGGCAGGTGTACAGGCTACGACTTCAGGCATGATGCAGTTCAATACCCAAGACAACATGAAGTGGACAGCACTGACTCAAGTACACAAACAACAAGATGCAGTAAAGCATGTACATGTGTGGAAAATGAAAGCCAAAGCCATCAGGTCAGAGACAACTACAAGCCCAAGTGAAACCAGACCACAAAGCCAAACATGATACAGTGGTGATGCAATGCAAACAACAGTAATGATCAGGTTAAATCTCTACATACACAGCAACAACCATTAAACAAACATAGACCAGAAGTACAAAATGGCCAAGCAAGTGGACCACTAAATCAACAAACACAAAGCTAACAACAATCAGTGGTGAAGCAACGATATCTAGTGATATTGAGCACACATGAGATAATGCAGTAAAACCAAATACCCAATACATATGACAGAAAATGCTCAAACTCAAGTGGACAGCACGACCGAGTATGCAAGTGACTTTTGCAAATGAAGAAGAGGCAACAAGAATGGCCAGAAACAGTGCAACAGGTCAAGGATGGGTATCAAACTGAAACAAGCACACACACACATATATGCAAGAGTCATGTGCAAATGGATATCAACATTGAAATGGATCGAGTTAGTGCAATAAAACATAATGCCTTTCCAGAATAAAGATTTGTATTTTTATGCAACAGGAAAATCAAGCAACAGTCAACAGGCCAGAGGTTCAAGTGTTAACACGACTCAGTGCAACAGAGAGTATGCAACATGACTAGTGCTCAGTGATCAAACATGAAAACAACACGTACAACTGAAATGCAAACAGTTTGAAGATGACAGGAGATTAAAATTGCAAACCAAGCCAGTGGTAGTCAAATATCACAAATGTCAATGCCGAGAAACAGTGTAATAAACACAAAGATGGCCAGATGAAGTCAAAGCCGCAATACACAATAAAGCCGAAGTCAGAATTCGACGAAAATATACGTCTTTGAAAAAGTCAAAGCAAAGTAAAAGAGGAAAGTTTTTGCCGAATCAACCAAGAAAAATTGAACGCTTCAAAAGCAAAGCTGTGCGCATCAAGGCAAGAATATGTCAGGAAAGCAAAATTTGGGAAAGTATCGTATTGATACGAACAAACTCAAGTGTTTCGGTATTCATATAAATACCAACACCAAATTATCATCATCGGCATGAGAAAACAATCGAACTCAAGCAATCAATCCTGAAAGCAAAAGAGACAAATAACATACCAGAAGAAAAGACAAATTCGATCATCTCGAAGCAACCAAGCCGACTTCAACAAAACCCTAATTTCACAGACAAATCAAGAGAAGCAGCCGAGCTCGTCTCCAAGCAGCTGAAGAGCATCAATATCAATCGACAAGAGCAACGAAATAAATTGGCATCCGAAAACCCTAATTGTGATCGAAGAAGCCGCCACTATCTCAAAGGAAACGAGCCGCAAATATTATAAAAGAAAGAAAAGGGAGCCGGTGTTTTCTTTGCTTAGTGCAAGGGGTTTTATATTTTTTAATTAGGGTTTTTAATTGTCTTTTGTTTTTTAAAATTGTTTTTAATTTTAAAATTCTTTTCAAACCGTTGTATTTGCTGGTCGTGTGACTAGGGCACAAGCTACGTGGCGTAGCATGAGAATTCGCAACTCAGTGGCTGAGTTGTGTCAGGGTTTTGAGCATAGAGTTAGGTTAGTCAGTAGCGGGTGTCGTGAGTTTACGTGTGTAAGCGTGTGACTATCTAATTTCTAGTAGAAACCTTGGGGGCAGCACGTAGGCAGGGTTTTGCCGAAGCTGGGTAAATTCTGTGTCGTTCTATCTCTGCATTTTATTATTCTGCTATTGTTCTGTGCTGCTATTAAACTGTGATCTGTGTTGAAATAATTTTATAAGCTTTCGCAATTAATTTTTATAATTAATACCATCACCCTATTCACCCCCCTCTAGGGTGAAATCGATCCTACAAGTGGTATCAGAGCTAGGAATAGAAGTCAATTTTTGTTTTAAAAATTCATTTTTAAAAAATCAGTTTTTGTTTAAAAGTTTGAATTTTTAAAATGGCTTCTTTTAATAATGCTTTTGCTGAGGGTCAGTCTATAGTTAGACCACCAATGTTCATGGGTGAATATGCTTATTGGAAAAATAGAATGAAAACTTTTCTAGAAACCATTGACGCTTCGAACATTGTTGAGATAGGTTATAGAGCACCAACTATAATTGTAGACAATCAGGAAATAGATAAACCAATGAATCAATGGACATAACTAGAAAATAAATTACAAAATGCTAATGCTAGAGCTATGAATTCTATTATCTGTTCATTGGATCAATTTGAATTTAATCGTGTCTCACATTGTCTAACTGCGTAAAAAATATGGCACACACTAGAAGTGACTCACGAAGGAACATCTCAAGTCAAAGAATCTCGCCTTGCCATGATAAGCAGCGAATATGAAAATTTCACAATGGCAAAGGAAGAAAATGTTAAAGAGACGCACGGACGACTTTCCAATATCGTATACAAATCAAAAGCTCTTGGAAAATCAAACACAAAGTTGGAGATAGTCCGAAAAATCCTCAGAGTCCTTCCACGGAGCATTGAAGCCAAAGTGACTGCCATTCAAGAATCAAAAGATTTGAAACAAATGAAAGTCGAAGAACTCATCGGAAATCTCACCACTTATGAGCTAGAAATGAAATTCAAGGAAGAGCGTGAAGGAGGAGATACTCGCAAGCAATCTATGGCTCTCAAAGGAACAACATAAAGTGATGGTGATAACGATAATGACGGAGCAGCGGAATTAGAGCTGATAATAAAGAAAGTCAAAAGGTGGAATTACAAATATGGAAATCGAGCTCTAAATCGAAGATTGAAAAGCAGAATAAATAAAATATTAGACAATCCAGAAGAACCAAAATCATCTGCCATAAGTGCAACCAACCCGGACACATAAAGCCCAATTGTCCTCAAACTCAACGCAACTTTGAAAAGAAATCAAAAAGGAGAAGTTTTGTTGCCACGTGGAATACAAGTGATGAAGATAATCAAAGTGCTAACAGTGAGAATGAAAAAGCAGACTTATGTCTTCATGGTGAAATAACTGACAGTGATGATGACGAGCCAAGTGAGGTATCAAAACTTTCTCATTTGGAATTACTTATATATTTCCACGAAGTGAATGATTGTTTTGAACGACTTTGGGAGAAGTATGCCAAACTTGAATCACAAAAAGATACTTTGATAGATTTAAATAAACAACTTGACCAATTAGTCAAAACCTATCAAAGTAGGATCCCTAAGTGTGATAAGTGTCCAACATTCGAAGAAGAAATTAAAAAATCAGAAATGAATATAAAATCACTTGAAAATGAAATTCTGATTTTGAAAGAGAACGAAAATACTAGGAGAGAAAATTCTATCAAAAAGTGCACACAATTATTGAACGAAAATGAATCTCTCAAAATACAAGTCCAACAATTGTCAATAACTTTAGATAAATTTTCAAAAAGTGAGAAATCATTGAATCTGCTACTAGGGAAGCAAACTGTTAATACAGCTAGAAAAGGACTTGGATATAATTAATTTGAAAATGTTGAAAACGATATTAATCAAGAAAACTCCATGTGCACAATCTGTAGAAAATATGGACACGATCACAATAATTGTTGGTATAGACCTAAACACGTGTAAACCATACCAATTTGGGTTCCAAAAGGCACAAATATAAAATCTCTCAAAGTTAAACAAATTTGGGTGCCAAAAGGAACATATATAAACAATTTTGGGTCTCCGCAAAATTATTTCTCTAAATCTTCTGCCACTAACAATCATGGACCTATAAAAACAAATAGGTCACATAAATCTTTTCCCGTGTAGGTGTGTGGCAGGCTAAGGAACAACAACAATGTTTTCTGGATTTTGGCTGTTCCAGAAACACAATAGGCGACAAAGCAAAGTTCCTTAGCCTAGTATAAAGGTGACAGAATCACAATGGACAACAACGAAAAATATAGTAAAGGTAGAACAGGTAATGGTATATTTATTTGAACGATATATTAAATGTGATAATCTGTACCATATTCTGAAATAAAATCAGCCAATATCGAGATGATGAAAAGATGATGACTTTGATTCTGACTTATTCAAAATAGTTAGCCAATTATATTTATGCCAAAAACACTATAAAATTCTCTAGACTCTTTGATTTACTTCATATAGATTAGTTTGGATTAAAAATAGTGTTTTGTTGGATTAAAATACATTTGATTATAATATGGCTAACTCTATATTCACGGTTTCTGATTATTTACACAGCTTCATTTCAAATTCAAAAGAATGTCATTTAAATTGCTGTTAAAATTGAGTTTGAAATTTTTGGTTCACTCTTTATGGTCTGGTCAATCAAATTCAATTAGTGATATTTTGGAGTGAAAGAGAAATTCAGATGCAGATCACACTGGTAATCTAGTTGAACGTGATTTTTAGTAACTGCATCGTATTTTCAAAGAAAATATCTGCATATTTTTCAATTCAAATAATTTTCAAATAGCAGAAATTTTTCTCATATAACCCCCTCGAGAAAATCATTTTTGACCATAATTTATGATTAGTCATTTTAAAAAATTGATTTTATAATTATTTTTGATTTTTTTTAAATGACAATTTTGACTAGTCTAACTCCCTAATAATTATCGAAAAGGTAAATAGTGATTGCAAAAGTGATGAGTGTTGATATTTATCATACATTACTCAAGATAGTATATTTAGAAAAATTTCTTTAGAGATTCAAGCAAGAGTTATAAAACTTTTTGTTGGGTAAAGATTCCATGACCATGTCTATGTCTATCATATTTCTATCAACCATCGCTCATCAAAAATTCAATATAGTGTGTCGATATATGGTACTTTAAACAGGAATCATTCGTTTTTTATTTTATAAAACAAAATAAAATCCACAGTATTCACTCTCATTTAAAAATCCTCACGGTTATGCATGAGTGAATTAATTGGAATTTGGTATGTGCTTTCATGCTCATTTAAAAGTCCTCACGGTTATGCATGTATGGAACGCATATCAAAATTGATTTATTAATTAAACAAGTTGATTCTAATCCCATTTAAAAGTCCTCACGGTCATGCGTGGTTAGAAGATACTTAAATTCATTTTTAAAATTAAATTAGAATACTACTAATCTCATTTAAAATTCTTAACGGTTATGCATGATTAGTAGATATTCAAATTCCTGATATAAATGTACCACAAATAGATATAACTGTATGGTTTTGTATGATGACACCATTTCCATTACTTCTAAAAGTGGAATATGTGCCTAACGAGGGTAGTTATGATTTTTGTTTGATTTTTTTATTGAAATTTAATATTTATATTCAATTGAGTTTTGATGTTGAATTGATATCGATCACTTTATCACTACTTTCTCTAACACTATTATTCTTTTGCTGATAACAAAAGGGGGAGAGAAAAGTTCAGATTTTGTCAAATAAAATCAAGCAAAGGTCAAATAATTTTCTATTTGCTGATATAAATGCATATTTCTATTTGTATGCATATATGTAGGGGGAGCTTTGTGTAGAGAGGAAGCATTTAAATAGGGGGAGCAATTAGAGCATATGAATGATCAAATTCATTTAACATATTCAAAATCTTAAATATATGTTTGTTATCATCAAAAGGGGGAGATTGTTGAATATGCGCTTGTATGATTTTTGTTTGATGATAATAAACATATATACATTTGTTTAAATGTATTTGTTAATGTACTATTTTATTTTTCATAAACATATATACATTCGTTTAAATATATTTGTTAATGTACTATTTTATTTTTCATAGATTAAATAAATATTTGCTGAATAAAATTAAATACACAGATTTTGAATTCAAACAGAATTTTTATTCAAACAAATATTTATTACAATTTTGAATAGTACAAATTCAAGCTCTCACTATACATATACAATTTTGATTACAATACATCACAATTTCATATTTACATTTAACCTCACTACACATCACTCATTCACTCAATTCGTATTTACCTTCAACTTCATTCCAGTTTGAATCCAGCATCTGAGCAATCTGCAAAAATATTCACTAACACAGTAAGATTGAAAAAGAAATATTTTTGCAATATAAAATAAAATGTGAATTTTGAAAATGATATTTGCTCAGTTATTTGGGTTTGTTCTTCATCATTTATATTTGAATTCATCACACACGAACAGCTTGTGACATACACAATGTATCACTGTATATGCCACAAGGTCGTGCACACCGATATACACATGATAATGCTACAGGGACAGGTGAGCACAAGGTCAAACCCAAATAAAAGGCGGGTTCAACTCAGGTGCAATATAAATAGAATCACAACACACGCACAAGGTCAAACCCGAACTATTAGCTGGATTCAACACAAGGCAGGTGTACAGGCTACGACTTCAGGCATGATGCAGTTCAATACCCAAGACAACATGAAGTGGACAGCACTGACTCAAGTACACAAACAACAAGCTGCAGTAAAGCATGTACACGTGTGGACAATGAAAGCCAAAGCCATCAGGTCAGAGACAACTACAAGCCCAAGTGAAACCAGACTACAAAGTCAAGCATGATACAGTGGTGATGCAATGAAAACAACAGTAATGCTCAGGTTCAATCTCTACATACACAGCAACAACCATTAAACAAACAAAGACCAGAAGTACAAAATGGCCAAGCAAGTGGACCACTAAATCAACAAACACAAAGCTAACAACACTCAGTGGTGAAGCAACAATATCTAGTGATATTGAGCACACATGAAACAATGCAGTAAAACCAAATACCCAATACACGTGACAGCAAATGCTCAAACTCAAGTGGACAGCACGACCGAGTAGGCAAGTGACTTTTGCAAATGAACAAGAGGCAACAAGAATGGCCGGAAACAGTGCAACAGGTCAAGGATGGGTATCAAACTGAAACAAGTACACACACATATATATGCAAGAGTCATGTGCAAATGGATATCAACATTGAAATGGATCGAGCTAGTGCAACAAAACATAATGCCTTTCCAGAATAGAGATTTGTATTTTGATGCAACAGGAAAATCATGCAACAGTCAACAGGCCAGAGGTTCAAGTGTTAACACGACTCAGTGCAACAGAGAGTATGCAACATGACTAGTGCTCAGTGATCAAACATGAAAACAACACGTACAACCGAAATGCAAACAGTTCGAAGATGACAGGAGATTAAAATTGCAAACTAAGCCAGTGGTAGTCAAATGTCACGGACCAGATTCCAGCGTTGGAAAATCGACATCCGTACTCCACTGTACTTGAATGCCGCAGATTCAAACGTTGAAATTTGAGTCGTGCCGGAGCTTATAACACATTAAGTGCAACACAGCGGAAGAAAATGAATAGCATATATCAATATACAACACTTGATACAATATCTGATACAACAGAATGATACAATGAATATTAATATACATCAGAGATACAAGAAATAGCAGCGGAAAGAAAAGATAGCACTAGCAGCGGAACAAAAACTCCAATATAGTCTTCAAGGAAGAACTCCAGAACTGCAACTCCATCTCCAAAGCACCAATCCAGCAATAACTCAAACTCCCAATCACGACGCACTAAGCTGAGCAAGTCTCGTCCAGATACGATTGCTAAATCCTAGGCTGGAAGCTATCGAATCTACACCTACTATTGATTATCTGAAAACCCCAACTCTAGACTGCCCGTGTGGGAAAATAGTGGGCACCCAGAGTTTAGGATAGGAACAATAAACTCCAGGTCAGTCATGGGACTGGTATGAGCAAACAAAAATATTTGGTCTTTTAAAACAGACAACAAGAGAATTTTAAAATAAATCCGCAATGCTCTTTAGAAAATGAAACTACCATAAGGCCTCCCGCCACACACACAATGCAATCGCACACTTGGGGGAGATTTCCCCTTATGATAGTCAAATATGCTTACTACGAGAAAATTCTTTGATATTATTACTAGTGCATAGTGGAAAAAATCTTTCGAAAGTATAATATAAATCCTAGCCAGCATAGGTACCATGATGTTATGCCTACTATAGCTGCCATGTTAAATGGCAGGTTCTACAACTAAAACCGTACAAGGCTCGTATTTGAAGAATGGATTTCCAACAAATGGTCAGGCTAAGGAACTTCCTACTGCCACATGGGATCGCCTCTGGCGGGACGTCCCGAGAACCTAACGTTACGGTTAGATCTCTGCCAACACAAGGCCGAGTTACCTCTGTAACTAGGTAACTACTACACGAGCGTGCCATCCCCCGGTCCTTTGGGACCTTTATCCGAGGTACCTCTAATCCAACAACCACAAAGCAATCACAAAGTAATAGATCTGCATTATCCACATGAGTAAGTATCTGGGCTCCATACCATGATACCACCCTTTTCCAGAAGGGAATGACAAACCCTAAAGGGCGCGACCCTCATAACCTTGCAGCATCTTTCCTGTTTCGACCATTTTCGGGGTGTGAGGTCCTGATGCAGCCTCGTCCACAAAGCTACGCTTTATACAAAAGCCATGCTTTGATCACAAATGATCAACAAATGATCATCAACACACAGCAGCACTCAGCATGCCACACTACCAAATTTGGGAGTATATCACTGATAAATATCAACTACATAACCTCTGAGCTCGTATGTCTCAGAGAAGGGTGTTAAGCTAAGAGAATAAATTCTCCGCCACCAAGTAGAAATGTATTTGATAGGAATCAGTTTAATATCTCAAAGTGTAGTGTCAGACATACAACCATACAAGTCTGTTCCGGGTTCGAACAGAACAGAAGGCACTTCCGAAGAAGCCCTTGCCAATCCGGGCGTCCACAATCCCGATCGGACTTCCCATCACATAGGGAGAACTCTATACCGGAGCAACTCAATTCAGAGTCAAATCGACAGGTTATCCTACCATTCTCTAAGACACCCGGTCTTTAGCACCGGTCTTCAATTGCAATCCATAACGTCGTATCACTATTCGGAATGGGTTATATGACACAAGGTCCTCTCCCGGCTAAATCGAATAGCGAGCGCGATATTTAAAAACATATGGATATAGGATTTCAGTTAAGTCACAACTTATAAAAACCAAAACCTTCCTTTTAAATGGTTAAACAAATTACCATTTTAAATCTTTAAATAAAAGATTCATTTCACAAAGTTCACCTAGATTCACAAAGATCTATTTATAGATTTCCAAAAACAATTTCCATTTCAACAGGATTAACTCATTTAAATCTTTAAATTAAAGATTTCATTTATAGCTTTCAACCCATTTCCAAAGTTTTATCTATAACTTGGAGAACCATTTTTATTTTAGACTTGAATTCCTTTTAACACCCATTGGAAATTCATTTCTTATGTGAAAGCTCTTATTATTTGAAAACATAAAGTTTTCAGTTTCAGAAAAATCCAATTATATTTACACAAGTTAAAATCTTTGGGTTTAAAATTTAAATTCCCAACAACACTTTTAAAATGGTTTAAAAACCCATTTATAAGTTGGATAACCCTTTTTAAACCCTAGTTCCTAAATCATAGAATTCAATTCAAATATTGGATTCCAATTTAAACCCAATTATTTAAATTTCAAAACTCAATCAAGTTATTCAAAATAACTTTATCTTTGAAATTCATTTTCAAAAGCTTCAATTCTAATTCCAAAACTATTTTGGATTCAAAAATTCAATCTTTAAAACTACCTCAAAATCTGTGACTTAACCCATTTCCACGTGCAATCCATATTTGTGTGTGTATAAGTGTGGTCCAGGGGTTTTACACAGTAAAAGTGCCACATCATTAATCAGCACAGATTCAAATACAACAATATATTTAATAAGCGGTATAAACTATAACGCTTATATTTGATAAGCGGTACAATTGTAACGCTTATCTTTCATTCAGAGATCACAGGTATATATCACAGATAAGAAATCACGGTAACATAGCTCAAATCAAACAGAGCATCACAATCAGGGATAACAAACAATCCAATCATTCAATAGAATCCAAACATACATAAGCAAGGTCGGTTAATTATCTGATTAACTTAAATCAGATTTAATTACCTATGAATTACTAATCTTGGTTAATTAATATTAATAAATTACAATCATTTTGATCAATTATTCCTTAAATCATTTACTAATTAACAATTAATAATAAATTAACCTTTAATTTTAATTCATCAACCTTTAATTATTAAATAATTATCCTTTAATTATCTAATTCTCCAATTAATTAATTATTATTTTATTCATAAATTAACCCTTGACTAATTATTCGTCATTAATTTCACTAAGTAATTAGCTTCATCCAATTACACAAATAATTATCTTTTATTTACTTTCATAAATAAATTTATCTTCGAATCAATTACCCTTAATTATTCTTAAATTAATGGCATAAATGAATAAATCAATAACTAATAAAAATTAATTACCTTTCAATTAAAATTTAATTAACTTTTAAATTAATACTTAATGAACCTTTAATTATCCATTACATTAATTTATTACCCTTTAATTATCATTAAATTTATAACCTTGTAATTTGTTATCCTTACTTAATTACAAAAAATTTGATTAACCATTTAATAAATTACCCTTTTTATTACTACTTAATTAATTAATTTTAAATTTTAAATTGCCCAAAACCTTATCAAAATAACCCACTTATCTTAATCATTCAACATTATTAAATTCTTTGAAACAACTTAGAATTTATTATCATTTACCAATTAATTTTAAGTCTTTAGGTTAATTAATTCTTCAAGACATCTAATCTTCCTAATTTACTCCTTAATTATCTTTATTTAGTTTATTTAAAATAAACTCTTAAATTAAGGGTTGGGCTTATTGAAATACTTTTGAATTCAAAAATAATTTTCAACCCTTTAATAACTTACAACTTAAATTGACATTGATCATTTAAGAGTGGTAGTTAATAATTTTTTTTTTGGTGGAACTTTAAAACTTGTAAAAGGGTTTAGCTTGAAACTGAGAAAAAAAAAACTGTAGTTACTAAACCTACTCAAACCAATTTCCAAATTCCCCGAGCCCAAGCTCTTCCTCCCTGAGTCTAACCCGATCTATCTACCCCATATCCCCGAGACAAAAACCCCATTTTTTTGTCTTTGTTTAAATCGAACCTTTAAGCAAACTACAACAGCAGCATCCATGCACACTCGACCATCCTCCTCAACGACTTCGAGTCGCACGCGAGGCAAACACGAGGAAAACTCAGCCAACAATCATCTTCCACAAACCCAAATCCCAGATGCACAGGACGAACACCATGCACGTGCACACTGTACCTGACAAACGGCGGCCATCACCGCGATGCTCCACAAGTCATCCATGACCCCACCGACCATCTCATTCCCCCAGATTGACGAAATCACCCTCGAATCGAAAAAGGCTCAGCACTTCAACCTAAAACGAAGACTCGATCGAAGAAATCTCTGCCGTCAGCGAACATCATCACCAGAGGGCCTGCCACCATGACCGTAGCTTCCCCGTAGGCCCCCCGAACAATTCCCCCCTGATGCGATCGCCCAGATTGCCATGACGATGACACAATTTGCTCGTGAACAACAGCAAACCCAACGTACCCCAAAACTAGGTTTAGAATTTTAAAACAATCGCCGCCGCCACCACGTCTATCTACAAACCTATCTAGTATTTTCCCTTGAATCCCCGATCACTTCTCTACCATCCCAGAGAACCCCATGATCTAAAATTTCCTTGATCGCCATATTTTGACAAAAACTTGCTTCACAGTCAACTCCAGATTTCCCAACAATTACAAGTTTAAAAATCTTGAATTGGTTGTCTAAATTTATGATTTTGCTATACGAATATGTTTGTAAAGCCAAAACATGAAATTAAAATCATAGATTTTTGACTTAAATCAAGTTATCGCTGTAAATTCTAATTTTTAAATAAGTATTCATTAAATCCACCTGAATTTATTTTAGAAAAATGATATTACGAAGTTACAATCATTTTACTTTTAAAGATTATAGCTTAAACATGTTTTAGATAGGAAGCTATGGTTTTTATTTGATGAAAATAGGAGCCTGTAATATCAACAGGGAACTAAATACAGGCATGTTCATATTGCACAGGGGTGACCATCTTTTTTCAAATGAAAAAAAAACAAACATTCTTGACAAACATATTTCAAGTCATCATCACAAGCATGCAAAATCAAGCAGATCAGGTTTCTAAAGAAATATATAAGGTTTGCTCACTGTAAAATGAAGACAGAAGGAACAATTTAGCTTTAAACAACTGATTTTTTTTTCCAGTGGGATTTCAAATTTTATTTTATCTTAAATAAATTTTAAAACTTACTTTATCAATAAACAATCAAATTTTGTTTACATTCTAAATCCTAACGGTGATTTAATTCAAGAGGTAATGAATTTTGATATAAACTTGAGCCTGGAAACTAAGACAGAGATATTTCACACGAAAAATAAGCACGCACAAGCAAATTCACAGCCATGCAAACATACTGACATACTTATCAACTAAACACATATATTTCAAGCATCAACTCAAATATCAAAACATATGAATGGGTTCGAGTGTGTTTGCTCACCTTGGAGTTGCGCAGGAAGAAACAGAGAACAGAAAGCAATGGCTGTATTCTTTTTTTTTCACTTTATCTTTTTGATCTGCAAAAGTTTATTAGCATAAAACTTTGTTTAAATTTCCTATTGCATTTGTTGCTTACTTCATTAATAACAAACAAGAGAATCAATTTACTTACAGTTTTTGTTTTGAATTTGTTTAAAGCTTCATACTTGTTTTATTTTCCAGGTTGAACTCTTGCTTGCTCAGGAATTTCAGAGTTGAAGCTTTTGTTGCAAACTTTGATCTTTAACTAGCTTCTGATTTTCACTTTCTGATGCAAAGTTTCAGGTTTATTTCATTTTTTTTGTTTAAATTTTGATCTGTTTCTAGAATTAAAGGAAGAAGACTGGGTTTTTGTGTTGAAGCTTACATTGCTTTGATTCCAGATTGAAGCTTCCTCTCTTTTTTCTGATTCTTCTTTTCTCTTCTATCTTTAATTTTTCTTCTCTCTTTTTTTTCTGCTTTAATTTTTTTTCTAGGTTGAAAGCTTCTGCATTGACCTTCATTTCCAGGTTTTGTTGTTGTTTGACTTAATTGAATTAGCTGGCTTACAACTGAGAAGATCTCTGCTTTGATTTAGTACACCTATGCTTTAGATATTGAAGTTGCAAGAGGTTGTTTGACAAGATATTTCATTACTTTTAGATTTTTGGATTTCAGTTTTGATCTTTGTTTCAAAACCGAAAACTGCTTTAAACTAAACCTTGATCTTCCACTTTATTCTTTCTCGGATGTTGTGATTTGAGATACTCAAATCTTTGTCACTGTATATCAGATTTTGCTGAGATACTTAATGATTTCATATGGGAAACTGAAAAGATTTTATAATTTTTTTTCATTTTTTTATTCAATTAAATAATTTGAATGCCATGTGTAAAGAGAAATTGATTATGGAATCTATGCATGTTGATTTGCTTACTTATCTCCATTATGTATGTTTACATTTGAAATTTTCAAAGATAAAATAATTTTAAAAATAAATTTTATATCATATTAATTCTATAAATAAACATAACTTTCTAATTTATATTTATATTTACAAATGTAAGACTAAATACCTTGCTTAATTCACACATTTATCTTAAAATTTATATTTACACAATTTGCATTCATACACTTTTATATTATTTATTATTGTACATTTTTTTTTAAAAAGAATGATTTAAAAACTTTGATTTCATATTAACAATAGTTACATTATCTTATATAAGAGAATTTAACTTAAAAATAATATGTTGGAAATTAATACATTATTTCTTTGAAAATTAACACATCTCCCAAATATATTTTAATACACCTTATTTTTTTTTCCTAAATCCAATTTTTTTTGTAAGCTACTTATGCTTGAATTTCTAATTAAATTTCTATTTGATAATCAAAAGTTATTTATTTATTCTAATTAATTCACAATTTGCTTTCAAAAATAAATTTAATTACCAATTTAAACTTGATAAATTTCAGGAATGTTACAGAATCCCCCCCTTAAAAAAATTTCATCCTCGAAATTTGCAAGAGAGACGAGAAAGAAAAGATGATAGATAAAGAAACGATTGATCAAATCAGATCGGAATATTTATTCTGCGTTCGGTTTACCCAAATCAGAATATCAATAATATGAGTACGAACTCATACAATATTACACAAGATATTTGGGTCCACTAGTCTACGAATATGCAAGGGCATTGATTAGTTCGAAGGGATAACTAATCGTTTGTAGAATATATCGGATCCCAGAGAATATATAGATTGATAGATGGATTTAATCTTCTACAATTTCTCAAACATTAGATATGGATTCCAAATTCGGATGGGAATACCCCAAAGTATGCATAACTTGTCTCTCTTTGGACTTTGATATACACAAGAGATTACAATAGAATTTCAAATTTGGTTTTAACCGATATCGTTTTATTGATACTATTCGAATTTAGCTTATATTCTTATTAACTAATTTACTTAGTTTAAAATTTCCAATTTCAAATTACAAATTCATTAGATCTAAAACGAAAAGCTGATAAGAATACCGATGAAGATACGAAGCAATGATTTTTCTACAATGATTTGTAGGGCCACCATCACACCGAAACTTCTTTCTGGAGCTAATAAAAAGCAATAAAAAGAATTTGGAATCGAATCAAAGGAGATTGAGAAGAAAGTTATTCCGCTATTGCAGGGTATTGACCATTTGTACTGGTATTTCCCCGTCCCCTATCTCGTCCTCTTCTCGCACTCATACTTACTATTAGTGGATAGTAAGAGAATTTACTGAGGCATTCGAACAGATATCTTAGGGATTACTCATTCTAGGGTATACTTCACCATATCTCTAATGAGTTACTTAATGTGTTATACTCCTGAGCTAAAGTTTTAACCCTCAGCTCTGATACCAAAATGTCCCGGACCAGATTCCAGTGTTGGAAAATCGACATCCGTACTCCGCTGTACTTGAATGCCGCAGATTCAAACGTTGAAATTTGAGTCGTGCCGGAGCTTATAACACATTAAGTACAATACAGCGGAAGAAAATGAATAGCATATATCAATATACAACACTTGATACAATATCTGATACAACAGAATGATACAATGAATATTAATGTACATCAGAGATACAAGAAATAGCAGCGGAAAGAAAAGATAACACTAGCAGCGGAACAAAAACTCCAATATAGTCTTCAAGGAAGAACTCCAGAACTGCAACTCCATCTCCAAAGCACCAATCCAGCAATAACTCAAACTCCCAATCACGACGCACTAAGCTGAGCAAGTCTCGTCCGGATACGATTGCCAAATCCTAAGCTGGAAGCTATCGAATCTACACCTACTATTGATTATCTGAAAACCCCAACTCTAGACTGCCCGTGTGGGAAAATAGTGGGCACCCAGAGTTTAGGATAGGAACAATAAACTCCAGGTCAGTCATGGGACTGGTATGAGCAAACAAAAATATTTGGTCTTTTAAAACAGACAACAAGAGAATTTTAAAATAAATCCGCAATGCTCTTTAGAAAATGAAACTACCATAAGGCCTCCCGCCACACACACAATGCAATCGCACACTTGGGGGAGATTTCCCCTTATGATAGTCAAATATGCTTACTACGAGAAAATTCTTTGATATTATTACTAGTGCATAGTGGAAAAAATCTTTCGAAAGTATAATATAAATCCTAGCCAGCATAGGTACCATGATGCTATGCCTATTATAGCTGCCATGTTAAATGGCAGGTTCTATAACTAAAACCGTACAAGGCTCGTATTTGAAGAATGGATTTCCAACAAATGGTCGGGCTAAGGAACTTCCTACTGCCACATGGGATCGCCTCTGGCGGGACGTCCCGAGAACCTAACGTTACGGTTAGATCTCTGCCAACACAAGGCCAGGTTACCACTGTAACTAGGTAACTACTACACGAGCGTGCCATCCCCCGGTCCTTTGGGACCTTTATCCGAGGTACCTCTAATCCAACAACCGCAAAGCAATCACAAAGTAATAGATCTGCAGTATCCACATGAGTAAGTCTCTAGGCTCCATACCATGATACCACCCTTTTCCAGAAGGGAATGACAAACCCTAAAGGGCGCGACCCTCATAACCTTGCCGCATCTTTCCTGTTTCGACCATTTTCGGGGTGTGAGGTCCTGATGCAGTCTCGTCCACAAAGCTACGCTTTATACAGAAGCCATGCTTTGATCACAAATGATCAACAAATGATCATCAACACACAGCAGCACTCAGCATGCCACACTACCAAATTTGGGAGTATACCACTGATAAATATCAACTACATAACCTCTGAGCTCGTACGTCTCAGAGAAGGGTGTTAAGCTAAGAGAATAAATTCTTCGCCACCAAGCAGAAATGTATTTGATAGGAATCAGTTTAATATCTCAAAGTGTAGTGTCCGACATACAACCATACAAGTCTGTTCCGGGTTCGAACAGAACCGAAGGCACTTCCGAAGAAGCCCTTGCCAATCCGGGTGTCCACAATCCCGATCGGACTTCCCATCACATAGGGAGAACTCTATACCGGAGCAACTCAGTGCAGAGTCAAATCGATAGATTATCCTACCATTCTCGAAGACACCCGGTCTTCAACACCGGTCTTCAATTGCAATCCATAACGTCATATCACTAATCGGAATGGGTTATATGACACAAGGTCCTCTCCCGGCTAAATCGAATAGCGAGCGCGATATTTAAAAACATATGGATATGGGATTTCAGTTAAGTCACAACTTATAAAACCGAAAACCTTCCTTTTAAATGGTTAAACAAATTACCATTTTAAATCTTTAAATAAAAAGATTCATTTCATAAAGTTCACCTAGATTCACAAAGATCTATTTATAGATTTCCAAAAACAATTTCCATTTCAACTGGATTAACTCATTCAAATCTTTAAATTAAAGATTTCATTAATAGCTTTCAACCCATTTCCAAAGTTTTATCTATAACTTGGAGAACCATTTTTATTTTAGACTTGAATTCCTTTTAACACCCATTGGAAATTCATTTCTTATGTGAAAGCTCTTATTATTTGAAAACATAAAGTTTTTAGTTTCAGAAAAATCCAATTATATTTACACAAGTTAAAATCTTTGGGTTTAAAATTTAAATTCCCAACAACACTTTTAAAATGGTTTAAAAACCCATTTATAAGTTGGATAACCCTTTTTAAACCCTAGTTCCTAAATCATAGAATTCAATTCAAATATTGAATTCCAATTTAAACCCAATTATTTAAATTTCAAAACTCAATCAAGTTATTCAAAATAACTTTATCTTTGAAATTCATTTTCAAAAGCTTCAATTCTAATTCCAAAACTATTTTGGATTCAAAAATTCAATCTTTAAAACTACCTCAAAATCTGTGACTTAACCCATTTCCACATGCAATCCATATTTGTGTGTGTATAAGTGTGGTCCAGGGGTTTTACACAGTAAAAGTGCCACATCATTAATCAGCACAGATTCAAATACAACAATATATTTAATAAGCGGTATAAACTATAACGCTTATATTTGATAAGCGGTACAATTGTAACGCTTATCTTTCATTCAGAGATCACAGGTATATATCACAGATAAGAAACCACGGTAACATAGCTCAAATCAAACAGAGCATCACAATCAGGGATAACAAACAATCCAATCATTCAATAGAATCCAAACATACATAAGTAAGGTCGGTTAATTATCTGATTAACTCAAATCAGATTTAATTACCTATGAATTACTAATCTTGGTTAATTAATATTAATAAATTACAATCATTTTGATCAATTATTCCTTAAATCATTTACTAATTAACAATTAATAATTAATTAACCTTTAATTTTAATTCATCAACCTTTAATTATTAAATAATTATCCTTTAATTATCTAATTCTCCATTTAATTAATTATTATTTTGTTCATAAGTTAACCCCTGATTAATTATTCGTCATTAATTTCACTAAGTAATTAGCTTCATCCAATTACACAAATAATTATCTTTTATTTACTTTCATAAATAAATTTATCTTCAAATCAATTACCCTTAATTATTCTTAAATTAATGGCATAAATGAATAAATCAATAACTAATACAAATTAATTACCTTTCAATTAAAATTTAATTAACTTTTAAATTAATACTTAATGACCTTTAATTATCCATTACATTAATTTATTACCCTTTAATTATCATTAAATTTATAACCTTGTAATTTGTTATCCTTAATTACAAAAAAATTGATTAACCATTTAATAAATTACCCTTTTTATTACTACTTAATTAATTAATTTTAAATTTTAAATTGCCCAAAACCTTATCAAAATAACCCACTTATCTTAATCACTCAACATTATTAAATTCTTTGAAACAACTTAGAATTTATTATCATTTACCAATTAATTTTAAGTCTTTAGGTTAATTAATTCTTCAAGACATCTAATCTTCCTAATTTACTCCTTAATTATCTTTATTTAGTTTATTTAAAATAAACTCTTAAATTAAGGGTTGGGCTTATTGAAATACTTTTGAATTCAAAAATAATTTTCAACCCTTTAATAACTTACAACTTAAATTGACATTGATCATTTAAGAGTGGTAGTTAATAATTTTTTCTTTTGGTGGAACTTTAAAACCTGTAAAAGGGTTTATCTTGAAACTGAGAAAAAAAAACTGTAGTTACTAAACCTACTCAAACCAATTTCCAAATTCCCCGAGCCCAAGCTCTTCCTCCCTGAGTCTAACCCGATCTATCTACCCTATATCCCCGAGACAAAAACCCCATTTTTTATCTTTGTTTAAATCGAACCTTTAAGCAAACTACAACAGCAACATCCACGCACACTCGACCATCCTCCTCAACGACTTCGAGTCGCACGTGAGGCAAACACGAGGAAAACTCGGCCAACAATCATCTTCCACAAACCCAAATCCCAGATGCACAGGACGAATGCCATGCACGTGCACATTGTACCTGACCGACGGCGACCATCACCACGATGCTCCACAAGTCATCCATGACCCCACCGACCATCTCGTTCCCCCAGATTGACGGAATCACCCTCGAATCGAAAAAGGCTCAGCACTTCAACCTAAAACGAAGACTCGATCGAAGAAATCTCTGCCGTCAGCGAACATCATCACCAGAGGGCCTGCCACCATGACCGTAGCTTCCCCGTAGCCTCCCCGAACAATTCCCCCCTGATGCGATCGCCCAGATTGCCGTGACGATGACACAATTTGCTCGTGAACAACAGCAAACCCAACGTACCCCAAAACTAGGTTTAGAATTTTAAAACAATCGCCCCCGCCACCACGTCTATCTACAAACCTATCTAGTATTTTCCCTTGAATCCCCGATCACTTCTCTACCATCCCAGAGAACCCCATGATCTAAAATTCCCTTGATCGCCATATTTTGACAAAAACTTGCTTCACAGTCAACTCCAGATTTCCCAACAATTACAAGTTTAAAAATCTTGAATTGGTTATCTAAATTTATGATTTTGCTATACGAATATGTTTGTAAAGCCAAAACATGAAATTAAAATCATAGATTTTTGACTTAAATCAAGTTATCGCTGTAAATTCTAATTTTTAAATAAGTATTCATTAAATCCACCTGAATTTATTTTAGAAAAATGATATTACGAAGTTACAATCATTTTAATTTTAAAGATTATAGCTTAAACATGTTTTAGATAGGAAGCTATGGTTTTTATTTGATGAAAATAGGAGCCTGTAATATCAATAGGGAACTAAATACAGGCATGTTCATATTACATAGGGGTGACCATCTATTTTCAAAGAAAAAAAAAACAAACATTCATGACAAACATATTTCAAGTCATCATCACAAGCATGCAAAATCAAGCAGATCAAGTTTCTAAAGAAATATATAAGGTTTGCTCACTGTAAAATGAAGACAGAAGGAACAATTTAGCTTTAAACAACTGATTTTTTTTTCAGTGGGATTTCAAATTTTATTTTATCTTAAATAAATTTTAAAACTTACTTTATCAATAAACAAACAAATTTTGTTTACATTCTAAATCCTAACGGTGATTTAATTCAAGAGGTAATGAATTTTGATATAAACTTGAGCCTGGAAACTAAGACAGAGATATTTCAGACGAAAAATAAGCACGCACAAGCAAATTCACAGCCATGCAAACATACTGACATAGTTATCAACTAAACACATATATTTCAAGCATCAACTCAAATATCAAAACATATGAATGGGTTCGAGTGTGTTTGCTCACCTTGGAGTTGCACAGGAAGAAACAGAGAACAGAAAGCAAAGGCTGTATTCTTTTTTTTCACTTTATCTTTTTGATCTGCAAAAGTTTATTAACATAAAACTTTGTTTAAATTTCCTATTGCATTTGTTGCTTACTTCATTAATAACAAACAAGAGAATCAATTTACTTACAGTTTTTGTTTTGAATTTGTTTAAAGCTTCAAACTTGTTTTATTTTCCAGGTTGAACTCTTGCTTGCTCAGGAATTTCAGAGTTGAAGCTTTTGTTGCAAACTTTGATCTTTAACTAGCTTCTGATTTTCACTTTCTGATGCAAAGTTTCAGGTTTATTTCATTTTTTTTGTTTAAATTTTGATCTGTTTCTAGAATTAAAGGAAGAAGACTGGGTTTTTGTGTTGAAGCTTACATTGCTTTGATTCTAGATTGAAGCTTCCTCTCTTTTTTCTGATTCTTCTTTTCTCTTCTATCTTTAATTTTTCTTCTCTTTTTTTTTGCTTTAATTTTTTTTTCCAGGTTGAAAGCTTCTGCATTGACCTTCATTTCCAGGTTTTGTTGTTGTTTGACTTAATTGAATTAGCTGGCTCACAACTGAGAAGATCTCTGCTTTGATTTAGTACACCTATGCTTTAGATATTGAAGTTGCAAGAGGTTGTTTGACAAGATATTTCATTACTTTCAGTTTTTTGGATTTCAGTTTTGATCTTTGTTTCAAAACCGAAAACTGCTTTAAACTAAACCTTGATCTTCCACTTTATTCTTTCTTGGATGTTGAGATTTGAGATACTCAAATCCTTGTCACTGTATATCAGATTTTGCTGAGATACTTAATGATTTCATATGGGAAACTGAAAAGATTTTATAATTTTTTTATTTCATTTTTTTATTCAATTAAATAATTTGAATGCCATGTGTAAAGAGAAATTGATTATGGAATCTATGCATGTTGATTTGCTTACTTATCTCCATTATGTATGTTTACATTTGAAATTTTCAAAGATAAAATAATTTTAAAAATAAATTTTATATCATATTCATTCTATAAATAAACATAACTTTCTAATTTATATTTATATTTACAAATATAAGACTAAATACCTAGTTTAGTTCACACATTTATCTTAAAATTATATTTACATAATTTGCATTCATACACTTTTATATTATTTATTATTGTACATTTTTTTTAAAAAGAATGATTTAAAAACTTTGATTTCATATTAACAATAGTTACATTTACTTATATAAGAGAATTTAACTTAAAAAAATATGTTGGAAATTAATACATTATTTCTTTGAAAATTAACACATCTCCCAAATATATTTTAATACACCTTATTTTTTTTTCCTAAATCCATTTTTTTTGTAAGCTACTTATGCTTGAATTTCTAATTAAATTTCTATTTGATAATAATTATTTATTTATTCTAATTAATTCACAATTTGCTTTCAAAAATAAATTTAATTACCAATTTAAACTTGATAAATTCCAGGAATGTTACATCAAATATCATAAATGTCAATGCCGAGAAATAGCGTAATAAACACAAAGATGGCCAGATGAAGTCAAAGCCGCAATACACAGTAAAGCCGAAGTTAGAATTCAACGAAAATATACGTCTTTGAAAAAGTCAAAGCAAAGTAAAAGAGGAAAGTTTTTGCCGTATCAACCAAGAAAAATTGAACGCTTCAAAAACAAAGCCGTGCGCATCAAGGCAAGAATATATCAGGAAAGCAAAATTTTGGAAAGTATCGAATTGATACGAACAAACTCAAGTGTTTCGGTATTCATATAAATACTAACACCAAATTATCATCATCGGCATGAGAAAACAATTGAACTCAAGCAATCAATCCTGAAAGCAAAAGAGACAAATAACAAACCAGAAGAAAAGGCAAATTCGATCATCTCGAAGCAACCAAGTCGACTTCAAAAAAACCCTAATTTCACAAACAAATCAAGAGAAGCAGCCGAGCCCGACACCAAGCAGCTGAAGAGCATCAATATCAATCGACAAGAGCAACGAAATAAATTGTCATCCGAAAACCCTAATTGTGTTCGAAGAAGCCGCCACTATCTCAAAGGAAACGAGCCGCAAATATTATAAAAGAAAGAAAAGGGGGCCGGTGTTCTTTTTGCTTAGTATAAGGGGTTTTATATTTTTTAATTAGGGTTTTTAATTGTATTTTGTTTTTTAATTTTTTTTTAATTTTAAAATTCTTTTCAAACCATTGTATTTGCTAGTCGTGTGAGTAGGGCACAAGCTACGTGGCGTAGCTTGAGAATTCGCAACTCAGTGGCTAAGTTGTGGCAGGGTTTTGAGCATAGAGTTTGGTTAGTCAGTAGCGGGTGTCGCGAGTTTACGTGTGTAAGCGTGTGACTATCTAATTTCTAGTAGAAACCATGGGGGCAGCACGTAGGCAGGGTTTTGCCGAAGCAGGTAAACTCTGTGTCGTTTTATCTCTGCATTTTATTATTCTGCTATTGTTCTGTGCTGCTATTAAACTGTGATCTGTGCTGAAATAATTTTATAAGCTTCCGCAATTAATTTTTATAATTAATACTATCACCCTATTCACCCCCCCTCTAGGGTGAAATCGATCCTACAACAGTGAGAGTATTCATCACTTATTTTTTGAATGTCCTTATGTTCATAATATCTGGAGCAAAATGATAGGTTCCACTCAGAGGGTGGATGTTTTCCCTATCTATACCAACCATTGGAATTTTATTGACAGTGCTACTAGGTGGAGGGATGACAAAAAGGTCTTTTTTTCTTCATTTTGAAAAAGCTTATGATGGTAATATGGAAAGAAAGAAACAAGAGGTGTTTTAATGGTACCAGGAGAAGCAAGGAAGTAGTTTGGACTGTTTTAAAACAACAAATTTTGTTGGGAAGGAGGGCCAGCGTGCATACGTTCCTTGATTACCAGTTTGTGCCATGGACACCTTAGTTTCTTCCTTGCTAGTCTTTTTTCCTTTTCGTTGTTTGTTTGTGTCTCTTGTGTGGTTGTTGTTTTTCCTTTTCTTTAGTTCCTTCTCCATTTGTGTTTTCTCTTGTTATGTATTTTCTTCTATCTTTAATAAACCTGGTACGGGACCATTTTAACCCCGCTTATTCTGTAAAAAAATAAAATGGTCAAACAACAACTACAACAACTAAGCTATTATTCTCAAACAAGACGGGGTAGGCTAAAGATGGAACACCAAACTAATTGAAAGAGACAATTTAAAAGTAATAATAAAAATTCATGATAATAATATAATAAAATAAAGTAAAACAATTAAAATAATAATAATAATAATAAATAAGTAAAATAAAAATAAAGATAAATTATAATAAATAATAAAAATATATAAAGAAATTAAAAAAACCACGATGATAATAATAGTAGTAGCAACAGTGGTACAATTAGTAATAAGCACCAAAGACCAGCACTACGTCATGGCCTCCTATTCACTAGTCCTATAATGCAGAACTTATAACACTACCTCTAAACCAATCCTAAACATAAAAAAGACTCTTAGCTCATGGTTCTGGTATGTGGATCGCTAACTTCCATGCGCTTTTGTTCGATCAGCTCTTCGGATATATTCCAATCCTTCGAGTCTTTTTTACTACTTCTTTCCATGTCAGCCTTGGTCGATATATACCTCTCTTTGAGTATTCGATTTCATTAGTTGGTACAATTTTAAAATATTTGAAAACATAATCAAAAATAGTCGATCAATTTATTAAATCGAATCAAATTATGTTTATTCATTCTTTTGGATTTTAAATGGTAGAGTTTCTATGCTGGATTTATTATCTCGTTGTATAAAACAATGGAATAGTTGATCTACTGAACCATAGAATTAAAATTAGCTATAAATATTGTATACTTATAATGCAGGCGATGTTGCTTTTTGCTTCATTTTCGTTACTCTTGGCCTTAGCTCACGCCGTTGATGTATTCAAGGATCAAAAACCTACTGATGATGTTATAATAGGTCAAATTTTCCATTGTAATATTTAAATGAGTTTATGTTTCAAAAATAAAATAGTTAATTAGCTAACCGATCACCACCCTAATTCTTATTTTTCTTTTTCTTTTTTACTATTAGAATAGAGATTTAGTTGCTATAAGTTAGTCTTGTTTTAGGTGAAATTATTGATTTCGTTTATAAATATGGTTTTAAATTATGAAAGCAAAATTGGATTTTGTAAAATCAACGGTGAGTGTATCATGGCTAATCAATTTTTAATTTTTTCAAACATTTAACGTTCTTCTATTTCACTCAATCAATTTTCATTTTGAGTTGAATTAATGATAGATGTTATGGTTAAATTTGCACAATGTTAGCATAACAAAGAAGTAAATCTCTCTTGTTTTCCATTTTAAAATAGCTTGCAACCAAAAATAATATATGCCCCCATTGAGCTTATTCAATTAGGTAAAGAATTAATTGAAGATACAATTTTAAATTCCTTTTCTTTTGGATAGTAACTCAATGCAACATACTATTGAATAGCTCACGGTAGTTTAAGACAAATAAGCCTTGATTTAGGTGGCACTTATTGATTTTATTTACTAGCATATATTTTATTTACTAGCATATATGATATTAAATGGAAAATTTGAGATTTGTAAAATAATCTATGTGCATATATCATTATTATTTAATTTTTAGTTTTTTTAATACATTTCAGTGTCTTCCATTTTCCAAGATCATATTTATATTTTGAGTTGAATTTATGACGACTCAATATTAATAAATTTGGACAATATTAGCATAAAAAAGAAATATTATTTGCAATTTCTCCTAACAATATAGTTCCAAATCAAATAATGTAAGCACAAAATTTTCAACTTTTATTATATAGAAATAGTCTAATACTATATTCAATGTGTAGTTCACTAAATTCAAATAATATGATTTCTTCTTTTCCTAATAGTCCAAAAACATTGTTTTCAGAATTAATAATTCAAAAAATAATAATAATATTTTCTCTACAAATTGATTTATATATATCTAATGCAAAATTAACTGAATATTACATCGAATACCGCACTTATCAAAATTTCAATAACACTTCTATAGAAATGTGTTTAAATAATTATAACTATTCAGATACTTAGATTCCAAAAAGTGTATATAATTATCTATTATATTTATAATTATTTAATATTTAATACACACACGTATATTTAAGAATGATCCAATCCTTTTCCATTTTAAACTTATGGAATTCATTTTTTGAAAATCAATATTTATAAAGATATTAAATTTACACTTAATAACTTTATTTCAAGATAAGACTTTTCTATTAGATGTTTAACTAGAAAGGGAAATTATTGAAATATGAATGAATAAGTTGAAAGATAATTTCGTTAGAAAAATAACAATAATAATTGGTATGTAACATATGTTTAGCGCACATGACAATGTTGAAAAAAAGTCAAATTCGTAACGTAATATACTATGTTTGGCATATACATCAGTGAATGCCATGTGATTCAATTATAATGAATATGTTAGTTTGGAATAAATACCAATTTTGAACAATAAATCACAACATAAACTTGAATGTAAATTATTTTAAGGAAATTAAAGAGACATTCTAACAATATACAAATTATATAAGGCATAGGATCCTTATATTGGGAACAGTTAAAGTACCATTAAATCTTTGCCTGTATGGTTAAAGCTATCAAACGTACCACTATATGCGTGGTCTCATCTAGGGATAAACTGGCTAGCATCAAGAATTGGTAGATTGCTCTGTTTGCATACTTCCACTGATAAATTGGAGCGAATTGGTTACACCAAATGTTTGGTTGACGTCTTTCCAACTCAGGATTTGGTTGATGAGTTTCCTGTGAAGTTAATTGATGGATCAACTCAGATGATACAGGTTAGTTACCTCTGGAAACCTGAAATTTGTTCTATCTGTAAAGTATTTGGACACATGAAAGATGTTTGCTTGAGAGAAGGTGAAGTAAATGTGAGGAGTGATGAAGAGGCAGAACTTAAGAAGCAAATGAAAGAAGGATATGTCTATGAGCAGAAGGAAGGTAAGCAGTTTAGCAAAAACAAACAGATTTGGAAGAGAATAGTGAATAAAAAAGTTAAAGAAAAGGTTGAAAATTCATTGAAATTGCTAGTGCTAGATGATAAAACAGTAAATACTGAGGATATTGTAAATAACATTGCAGTACACTGTATTGATGATAAAGCAGATTATGTTGATGGTAGTGGATCTGAACTGCATGTAGAGGATTATGAAACTGGAAATGAACATAGCACTGTAATGACAAGCAATAAATTTGATGTGTTAAATGACATGGAGACTAAGGGTGATAATGAGAATGTAGCATTTATTGGAGAGCAAAATGATGGGATGGAAAATATTTCAGTTCACTTGCTTGATGTAAGTGTAGTAGGGATGGTAGGCAAGCATACACTACATGATCAATTAATTTCAACATCTGAAGAGCTGCAAATCATGCAGACCCAACTGGAGGAAAATGACAATCATATTTTGCATGCTTCTGAATCTCTTGTGCATGCAAATAACTGCATTACACACAATGCACTGATGCTTTACCCAACAATGAATATTCCCTTTCCACATGTCAACTAACAACCACTTCATCCTCAGACAAACAAGATGTGACTTTCTGTAACTCAATGCAAAAAGAAATTTTTGATTTAGTGTACATCATGCATTCACATTCCATCTTAACAAATACCCCTCCCAACCCAATTCCTCCTCTACCCATCATCCCTCTCCCTTGTCAGCCTTATGTGTTTCTGGGTACTATTCCAAGATAGAAATCACCTCCAAATGAATTAAATAATGATAACTGTCAAGCTACTAAATATGACAAAAGCAAGAAGTCTAAAAAAGCAAAAAACCAAAATCAAAGCTTCACAAAAATGAATTCTCCTGTTACGAGGAGCATGAGAGAAGGTGACTCTTGAATTTGGTTTAATTAATGTTACACAACATTGGTGCATGGAACATCAGAGGATCTTACAATTTCGCCAAGATGGATCAGGTTAAGCATTTGATTTTCAACCATCATCTATCTGTTTTTGCAATTCTTAAAGCCAAATTGAATCTGCCTCTAACTGTATCTGCTGCTAAGTACATAAATCCATCATGGACCTTGAATCACAATCTTCTTGAAGCAAGTTATGGGAGAATAATGGTCCTACATAATCCAGAGCAGCTATCTCTTGACAATCTTCTTGTCTCATCCTTGCAGCTCCTCCGGTAATGCACTTTCATGCAAAATATTTCAATTCCTCTACTTCTTTCTATATTACTTTCATTTATGCTTATAACTCCCCATCTTCTAGACAATCTCTTCTCAATCTTATACTGGCGCTAAGACAAGATACTTATCCTTGGGTTATGCTTGGTGATTTTAACTGTTGTCTTACCTTGTCTGACAAACATGGGGGTCTCCCGCTCTTGCCTAGGGATATCCTACCTTTAAACACTACTGTTAATGACTCTTCCTTAATCCCTATAAACAAATATGGTGCTCATTTCTCTTGGAACAATCGATCTAGAACCGGTGCCTGTGTATTCTTGAACATTGATCACTCTTTCTCTAACTACAAAGCCCTTAACATATGGCCCAATATCACCACCTTTCTGCCCCATCCCATCCTCTCTGATCACTCTCCCCTCATGTTGACCATTGGGAAAAAGCCACTTGAAGCCAAAAGAGGATTTAAATTTTTCAATGCTTGGGACCTTGATCCTGAATATAATGATAAAATAAAAAATGCTTGGTCTATAAAGTATTTTGGAAACCCTACTTTTATTTTTTGCAGGAAACTCGGAGCAACTAAGGAAGCCTTAAGGGATTGGGCAAGAACAAAGTTTGGTAATGGCAATCTTCAATCTACAAAACTCAAGGACCAGTTAAAGGTTGCTCAGGATCAAATGATGGCTCACCCTGACAATATTCATATGGCTGAGAAGGAAGCTACACTTTTCAATGACCTCAACCTTGCTCTAGCAAATAAATGTGAGATGAAGAGGAAACAATTAAGAATCAAATGGGCAGCTAAAGGCGATAGGAATACTAAATTTTTTCATGCCTCACTCAAGGTTAAGCACTCAATTAATAACATCTCTACCATTGTTGATGAAGCAGGTAATTTGAATACTACCCCTGAAACCGTGGAAAAAGATTTTCTCTTGTATTATTCTGGCCTCTTTGGTAATGCCAACAATTTTGAACCGGAGCTAGACTTACTATCCATTATTTCTCTTCCAAGACTTAATCATGATGAAGCAATTCTTTTGGTAGTTAAAGTGACTAATGAAGAAATTAAGAAAACCCTATATGGAATGAATAGAAGCTCGTCTGGTGGTCCTGATGGATTCAATGTTGTTTTTTATACGTCTAGTTGGGAAATTGTTGGTGAGCAGTTTTGCAGAGCTGTCCACAATTTTTTTGACAAATTCAAGTTGCTAAGATCAGTGAATGCTACCAACTTGGTGCTAATCCCTAAGTCCAAGCCTGCTTTGCCTGTCTCCTCCTACATGCCCATTTCCTGCTGCAATGTGGTTTATAAATGCATCTCCAAGATTATTGCAACAAGGCTGGTTTCTGTTCTGCAAAGAATTATTTCCAACAACCAAGTTGCTTTCCTGCCAAATTGAAATATTCGTGATAACATAATGGTAGCCCACGAGCTATTAAAAGGATATCACTGTGTTAATGTTTCTCCGTGAGCAATGCTAAAGCTTGTTCTGCAGAAGGCTTATGATTCTCTTCATTGGAAGTCAATAGTTAGGGTAATGTCTCTCGTGGGTTTTCCCAAAGTCTTTGTTGCTTGGATTTATGAGTGTATATCATCTCCCTCCTTCTTTCTGATTATCAATGGCACAAGCTCAAGCAATTTTGTTTCCAAGCAGGGAATAAGGTAGGGGGATCCTCTGTCTTCCTATATTTTCATTTTGGTTATGGAAGTCTTCACATGTTTGATAAGACCCATGTTTCTAAACAAGCAAATTCATTACCACCCCAAATGCAAAGACCTACAGATAACATCCCTCCTTTTTGCTGATGATATTATGATTTTCACAAAACCCAATCTGCAATCTATTGAAAGTATTAAAAGTGCACTGCGAAATTTCTACTTGATGACTGGCCTAAAGCTTAATCTCCATAAATCTAGCATTTTGTATTCTGGGATTTTTAGTATTCAGGAGTTGAATCTGACCTCCTATGCTGGTATGCAGTCTATGTCATCTGATATGAATTATCTTGGGCTTCCACTATGTTCCTCTAGAGTTACTAATGCTGATTGTTTTCCTCGATATCAAAAAATTACTGCTGTCATGGATTGTTGGGTCAACAGATTCCTTTCTCAAGCTGGAAGACTGGTACTTGTTCAATCTGTTAGCTATTCCATAATGGTATATTAGGCAAGGACTTTCATTCTACGAATTAAACTTCTGAAATTGGTTAGAAGAGCAATGATGAGATTTCTTTGGTTTGGAACCATACACACAAGGAAAGTCCTACCATGTTCTTACTCTAATATTGAGAAGCCTAGAAACAAAGGGGGTTTGGGTTTGCAGAGTATTGGAGTATGGAACAAGGCAGCTTACAGTCATCATTTCAATGCATTGCTGCATAAGCATGACACATTATGGGTGAAATGGACACTCAAATATAACATTTGTAACGACCCATAGATTTTCAATAATTGAAATTATTAATTTAATGAGATTTTGAAAATTTAAAATTGAAGCAAATAAAAAAATTTGTGAATTTTAAATAAAGGTTGTGATGCAATAATAATACCTAAGAGGAAACGTAACAGGGTTATTTAAAGTTAATAATTTATGAATTTGAATGAATTTTCAATTTAAAGAAAAGTAATTAACTGTTACTTTATGATGATTTATGAAATAACGGAAAGAGTGAATAATAAGTGAATGTAATTAGTAGTATGAAAATAAATGGCAACATTGATGTGTGAGTAATAAAGGCTTATTTTTGTGATTAAAGGGTAACGGTAATGTTTATTGTATGTTACCTATTGTTAATTGAAGTTTGAAATAAATTTTTAATAAATGTAAATTAAATAGGAACATAGGTTTATTTATAAGGGAGTAATTGATGTAATAAAGGTATGAAATATTGAAGTATGTACTACAATGGATATCATAAATAGAATGGAATAAATTAGTGTATATATGGAGTAATAATCTGGGTTGAAAAGTAACAAATTTATAAAGGCAATGGAAAGCAAATAGGTGACAATTAATATAGGTTTATTTATTTAATGTGTAAATAAACTTTGCTAATCAATTTCAATAAATCCAAATTTAACGTTTTGATAATGTAAATTTAAGTAATATTAATTTAATTCATAATATGAATTGGTTGATTTAGTAAGTGGAAACTTTGATTTGTGAATAATAAAAGCTTATTAATACGACTAAAGTATTAACGGTAACGATTTTGGATGTTACCTATTTTGTAGCTGGTTGATTTTAAATTGGAAATCAGTTACAAAAATTTATAATCTAATATTACGTCAATGTAACTAAGGTAATTATTAATAAATTGAAATGTAAGAAGAAGAAAAAAATGTAAATATTTAATTAGCTAATGAAATAATAGTATATTTAATGGTAATTGAACAAAACCAGTATTATATAAGAATTGTAACATTTGTGTGCAAATAATGAATTTATAAGTGTGATTTAAAGTCAATGGTAACAATTAATATACGTTACCTATTTAATTAGCCTATTATATTAAATTTCAAACTAACTGCAATAAATGTAATTAAGTATCACGTTAATGTAAATTTAGGTAATATTTGGTAATAATGTAAATTTTATTCATAGGCAATAATGGATTTGATAAAAAGAATGAAATCAAGATGAATAAATAATTTGGGAGTATAAATTTTAATAAATTTGTGCATTGGTTTATAGCGGGATATAAAAGCTAATTAATAATTTAAAAGGTTGATTTATTTATAAAATAACGTGAAATGGATGGGAACGGAATAAGTGTAGTGTAATAAGAGTTTTTATGATAATTGTTTGTAAAGAATTAACTTACAAATGTTATAAAATGTATAATGGCGACAATTGGTATTGTTACCAATTTAACTATCAATTTCAAATAAATATAATTAAATGTTAAATTAATGATAATTGATACAATAACGGGAATTGTGAATGTAATAAATTTAATAGAAATATAAATGTATTCATAAGGTAATAATTGGGTTAATAAAAGAATGAAGTTAAAATAATTAATTGGGACTTTAAATTTTAATTAATGTGTACATTTGAAAAAATTTCAATATAAGTGGGAAAATAGTAGTCAACACAACTAAAGATGGAAATTGGAGCAAGTTAATGTAATGGAAAACAAACAACTATTAATTAGGTTAAGTGAGTAATAATGGATTGAGTACAAAGGTTGAAAAATCAAATTAAAGCAATTAATTGAAATTTAATTTTAATAAATTGGATTTGATTATAGGGAAATTGAACACTATAATAAGTGTTATAACCAACATTGAATTGTCATATAAACCTGTATTAAGTCATGGTAAAAGTCCAAGTGATTAAAAAGGATGAATTGGTTAGTTTATAAATATTGAATAGAAAGGTGATTAATTAATTTAATATTAATATATATAATTGATAGGAAGTAATTGTTCTACTTCTCATTACATTCATTTGGTCCATTTTGAAACTTAATCAACTGAAACGAATGTAATTGAAAATTTCTAATTCATAGGAGAGAGAATATTAAATGTAAATTAATAGGTGTAATTAAAAGCAGCTTATGTTTGTGAAAATATAAGGAAAGTTTGATTTCATAAAAAGAACATTTACATCAAATAAAATGAATGTTTCATGTATGAATGTAGGTTTAATTGCATTAAAATATAGAATAGAATGATTGATTTTAAAGAAAGAAATATATGTTTATTTGAACTGTGTTTTAGCTTACAGATTGATTACAAGAATAGGAAAATAATATATTTTAGTAAGTTATTTATTACTCTTGTGTATAAACAATTTTTTTATTTTTTCATGCATTTTAGTTCTCTGTTTTAAAATTTAAGTTTGTAAGTGATCGCAATAATGTAGTTCAAATGTTTCAATTAAAAGGAAAGAAAACAGTGATTGCAATTAATAGATTTAATGAAAAAAAAGCATGTTTTGTGTTAAACAAAAAGGGTGTTTTAATGGTAATAAGAGATCATTTTGGGGAAACAAATCAAATGTTTTCATTTTTAAGGTAATTATAAAAATTTATTATGCGTAGACAAAAATAAAATGCGTAGAAATTCGAATATTACTTGAGTTAATGAAGTTAATTTGGTTACGTTTCAAAAAAAATTGAATTTCAAAAGGTTGTGTGACGTACATAGTCCCTTCATTTCTTTTATTATTAATTGTTCACGAACGTTTTAAAATAGTTACCTTATTATTAATACTTGATCCGTTTATTTCTCCGTCTATTTAATACCTAAGCAATTCTAGGTTGTATTTAATTCTTGCCACCTCATTTTCATGTATACAAAATTTTTACTTTCGTTTGCAAACTTTTCCATTCCTACTTACATTTACTTACTCATTATTAATGCTTGAAGCTTTCAAATTAAAATGTCACATTTATTTTTGTCCATCCACCTTCATTTCCTAATTATAAATAACCTCCATCTTATTTTTTCTTTTACATTTTGTTTCTCCTAACACCTCATATTCAAAAGCACTTATTCTTGGAAATCCAAAAGCATTCTTTTATAAAAATGATTTTTTCATTTTTCGTACACCTCCTGTCATCTTAGTTGTTCTTCAATCTTTTCCTGAAGCCTCGTCTTTAGAAAACGTAAGTATTAAAATTTGTTTATTCATATATATTTTTAAGGCGTACTAATTTTTATTTTAATAATATTTCTTGTAACATGAATATCTTTTGCACATAAACTTTGATTCACGTGCGATTTCTTCTGTTGGATTCAAATTTATGTTTCGAACAACATGAAATTGATTTACTTGAATTTGGAGACTGTTGAGTTTTGCGCTTCTATTTGGATTTTTATGGGCTAAATCAAAGGTGAGTGTTTGAACCCACTCACAACTTCTAAAATTTCTTATGTTTGTTAAATTAAATTTTGTTGTGATTATGCATTTATTTATGACATTCATATATTTTAATCATCATCTCAGATATTGCATTTATTTAAATTAAATCGTTATTTAATTTATTTATTTTTGAATATAACTGCCAGTCAATTACCTGTTATATATTATCAGTTATATATTGATATTGATTGATTGTTTTGTATGATGATCGTGATGGATGTATGATTTATGATGGATGAATGGATGTTTTATTTATATCATCATAATCTGCAAGTTGTTATGCATTTACTTTGATTCGAGATTGCGGTTTGTAATGTTATACAACCGCATTTTTATTTTAAATTGCGGATTGAAATGATAAATATCCGTATCACTTGACCAGATGATAGAAAATTTTATACAGGCATCGCGGTATATATATAAAATTATTTTGAGATGATTTTCTATGGTTTTGGAAAGAAATATAGGTTTAATAAATATTAATTTTTGATGTTATATAAAAATTATTTTATATATATATATAGTTAAATTCTTGAATTTAAGCTATGTATAAAATTGATTAATAAAAATGAGTTTAATAATAAAGATTGATTTCTTTTATATAAAATGGTTAAGTATCTATTTAAATTCTATTGTATACAGAGTTTATAACGACTCAAATAAAATTTAGGTTGGAAGATAAATGTAAATTTGATTTGAATTAAGATTTAAGGATTATCCTCGAAAAATTGGATTTAAAATGTAAATAAATTGAGATTTAAAGGGTATGATTTTATAACTTGATTTTGTTTAGAGGATTTAAGTGAATATCAAATTGATTTAAATGAGTATTATCAAGTAATTTAATTAAAAGAATATCCAGTTATTTGAAGTCTAAGGGTTTTACTAAAATGATATTTGATTTATCTAGTAAACATTTCAAATCTAAATAATAGTAGTTGAAATTGATATATATGAAATTATCAAAGAATAAGTTGAAATGGTGGAATAATTAAAGCTTTGAAATATATGAAAATTTTATTGGTTTATTTGGGAATTTAAAATCCACATTGGAATTGATTTGTGAAGGTGAAGAAGCTATTTTACTATATAAAGTTATTAAATATTTAAATAATTTAAGTGGTGTAGTATGTTTTAAAGTTATGAAATTCAAAGTTTTATGTTTTGAAAGGCTATATTTCAAGTTTTGGTTCCGAAATATTTTAACTTTGAAATGTTATAGTTTTATAAAAGGATATATTTGAAAATGATATCAAATTTGGTTTGGGTTTCGAAAAAAAGAGGAAATGGTATCGTATTTATATGGATTTGAAATGAATATTATATTCTGGCTTTAAAAAGTATAAACTATTTTGATAAGACCACTGTGTTATAATAACGATTGGTTGTTGAAGAGACCGGGATCGGAAGTTGTCATACTCTCTGCCAACTCCGAAAACCACTTTAACAACCATGTACGCGGTGGAGATTCCAGAATGAAGTAGGATGGTGGCGGCGCTTCCTTTGAGGTAAATACGTGGACCCGACTCCCGTGAGTTGGCATAAGGTGGCTAAAACAGGAGCGATTGACGGGTTAATGAGATAGCACCTTTGATCAGACACATCCCTTCGATATTATACTTTGACTTTTGGATTGATTCGGTGGCCACTTTTGATTTTTTATTTGGGGTGTGGCTCGAGGTGGACGGTAGCTGCGAGCTACGCGTTACCACCGACCTGGAAGCGTAATTGGTATATCTACCCCTGGCATTGCCTAGTTGTGCCATGTCACCTACCCTATCGCGTCTTGTAAGAGTTTGGATTTCTCCTGTAGCCCGTATGGTATCCTCTGGTGGCCTCTCGATCAGGAGGGACCATGATACTGGATGGACTACTGGGACTATTACATGTTAAGGGCTATATGGGTAACCCCTTAATGCTAAGAAAAAAGTAAGTTTATTTTACTGTTAGATATTATTATAATAGCGAAATATTACTACATAGTAAATAGTTTAACGGATCCTTAGGAGATGTGAATCCCGAGCATCTCTTAAGTTACTGCGCTCATATTTATTTCTGTTAATTTAACTCACATAAGATATTTAGTTCTGACTCGAGTGTTTTGTCTTTTCAATTCGCTCGGGTCAGCCTGAGCATTTCAGGATTCGAAGACTTTAGCCCTGGAGGACGAGGATGAGGACGAGGACGAAGATTTATATTACTATTATCTACTATATTATTCCACTACACCATTTTATTCCGCTGCATTGTTATTACCCTTTGGTATGTGAACTCTGCTATTTATTGTATAAGAAAAATCAAATGTTTTGTAAAATAGTTTTATGAACTGTATATTGATTATTATATTTTATCGTTCCGCTGCAAGATTCTGTTTTATTTTTTTCCCTGTTTTCTTATTTACCACATAAGAATCCGCCCTTCCGTATGGTTTGAATTGCCACTTGTGTCGATTTAAAGCGTGTGACAAGGCGGGACGTTACATCTGGTATCAGAGCTTTGGTTTAACGATAAACCTTAGCTTTGTTGGGTTTGACTCTTTATTAATAGGGTAGTAATACCCTATGATGAGTCGCAGAGCGTATATATATGAGAGAGCGTATTTGTTAGTGTTATAATAAAAAGGTTTAAATATTGTGTTAATTTGTTCCATTTTGTATTTATAAATTCTGGTTGATGCATGGGATGCTATGACATCAATATGGATTTTTAAACACTTAATATGATAGACCGACATAATATTTGTTTTTAATATAGGTGAATGAAATAATTTGCCTATTATATTTCCTATATATAAAATAAATTTTATAAATAAGATATATATATATATATATATATTGTAACGACTCGACTTCCTACACCGAGGAAGATGTATCGTTTTTAAAGAAAGAAAAGGGTGAGAAAATAGAAAAGATAGAGAAGAAAGAACAACAACATCAGAATCTCACAGCAGAACGAATAAATTATATTAATCACATAAGTATTTACATAATATATATAACATCAATCAGGGTGATACATATAGTACATCACATTCTAGACAGTTGTAAACACCTGTCTAGTTAATACACCTCAATACAATACAGCTCAAACAATAAGACTCAGAGATACCATCACAGCGGAACTATATATATATCTACAACGTTGAAGCCTCCTGCTCCATTGCTCCTCCAGAATTCGTCAAAGCTAACCTGAATCCCTTGGCTGCCCGTAAAAATTTGGGTACCCGAGAGTTTATGAAAAACAAAAATAAACTCCGGGTCAGACATGGGTCTGGTGCGAGTAACAGGGTAAAGTTGCTTAATTTTGAAAATCCTTTGAAAAGAAAGGTATCACGTAAGACTCCCCACACATAAACATGGAAAAGTTTTTACCTTACGCTAACCAAAACATTAGATAGGAAATCCAGTGATATTATAATAGGTCTAGGGTTTTCAAGTAAATAGAAAATAGCCAAAATTGTTACATTCATTAAATTCCAGCTACAAGCCACAAAAGTAAGTAATTCAATCAAAACCGTTGGCACTTATTGAATTTTGGATTCCATACAATGGCAGGGCTACTGGGGTACCGCCCGTCACAGTACGTGGCCTAGATCATCGTACCGAGGATCACTACCGACCCCCTACAACACAAGGCTGGAACCATTCCTTACTGAACAGTCCCGAACAAGATAACCCCGCAGTTGGCTGCAGACCAACTGCCCGCACAGCCGAATAAAAAGGGACATCTAAACCGGGGAAAATCTTGTCCTGCTTGGGCATGACCCACCTAACCTTGCTGCACCTCCCCTGTTTTAGCCATTCCCGGTTGATGAGGCTTGAGGTTACGATTACCTTTATAGAACATATCTCTTAGAATGCTCATCGCCCACCTGTCGATGTGTTGAAAGCATTCAATCCATACAAGTTCGTTCCGGGTTCGAACAAAACCGAAGGCATCATCTCGTTACCCTCATTTTGGAATCACCCTCAGAGTTAACGACGATAATCCTTGCATTCTGAATCTTCATCTTCACTTCAGATTCACGACCTATTGTTAATTTGGAATCGATGTGGTTTTCGGATGTTCCAAATAAGGAAAACCGATCCCTGTCTCATCGAAACCCAAAACGTGTCTTTTAAGGCCAAATTGTCTATTTAGTCTTAACAGTGAATTCAATATCATTAATATGCACAGATAGATAATTCACATCTCATAACAGATAATCACATTATCATCATAAACAGATAATTAATATCATCATCCAAACAGATAATTAAATATTATCATACCTAAAACAAACATCCATATCACATAGATATTATCCATCTCATATTTGAGATCACAATCAATCAATGAAATATCAATATCATCCATAAGCATGATTTATGAATCACAATCTATAATTAATTTAAAATAAATTAAATTACCTATTTCTATCTTAATTAATTTAAAATAAATTAAATTAATTACTCATTTCATAAATCCTGCTCTCACAACCATTAATTAATTATAAATCAAATTAATCAATCGTTCTCTAATTACAAGAAGTAATTTAGTCTTTAATTAATTTCTCAAATGAATTATTCTAAATCATTCATAGTAGATTAACATTTGATTACTTCCTATTAGTTATTCCTTAATTAAACAATTTTTAATTACATCATTAATTATATTAATTGATGATCTCCAATTTATATAAAATTGCATTATTCAAATTACATTAAGTGATTAACTTTACTTAAATACAATTATTAATCACCCCTGATTAATAACAAACAAGTAATTATCTACCCTTAATTACTTATTAATCATCCCATGATTAATTCTATAAATTAATCCTTTGATTAATTACAAAAGAAATTTCCCAAATTACTTCACTTACAAATTATCTTGTATTAATTCATCAAGTAATTATCATCTAATTACTTTCCTAAGTAATTATACTCCATTAATTACACTATGTAACCACACATACCAAATCATCGAATGATTTCTAAAATTAATTAAAATTAATTTACTTAATTTAAATCTTATCATTAATTGCTTATATATTCCAATTAATCATCTTTGATTTAAATATCTTTTGTTGCATTCCAGTAGTTTTTCTTAATTTATTTACAGAAATTAAACTTGAATAAATCCATTAATTAATTACATTTATATCAATTTATTACCATTTAATTATCTTGTTGATTTATTATTCCCAAATAAATCAATTTCTAATCCCATCATTAATTATATTATTGAATGATTTCTAATTACATTTCATTTGTTATTTTATTAATCATATTAAGAATACAAATCTTCAAATCACATATATTAACCCTCTTGATTAATAACATACAGTAATTAATTGTCCTTAATTAATTACTTTTCAATAACATGCTTAATCCCTGGATTGATTTCAAGTAATTATACTCTAATTACTTCCATTAACAACATCACCTAATTAGTTACATCCAGTCATTATCCATCAATTACTTCTCTAAGTAATTTACTTCCAAAATATCAGTTAATTATACTAAATTAATTAACTCAAATTAATTTACACAATTAATAAGTAATTAATTTCTTAATTACTTTCCAAATAAATAATTACATTTAAACTATTACAATGATTATTATTGAATTAATTAATCCAATTAATTTATTAAAATCAATTACATTAATTAATTATAAAATAGGCTAGTTAATGATCTTCACTAACACTTATTTAATTTTTCCCTTCTATTTATCATTGTTGATTATAAGTTTGATTAACCATTAAAATTTATTGATTTAACTAAAAATCTAATCTATTCTTAATTACATATTAGTTACTTAATTCATTATTCAACTTTGATTAATACTAATTTAAATAATATCAATCATTAATTGTTCATACTTAATTTACTTAAAGGTTAATGAATATAAATTCTGAGTCTTCATTACTTAATGTAAACAGTCTTATTATTGATTAAATTTTCACTTTTAATATGTTTAAATATTTATTTTAATTTACTTTCTAAATAAAAACTAATTTATCCTTAATAAAGTTTTAACACTAATTTATTTTAAAACCCCTTTAAACTTACATATTCAATAGCATTAAAACTTATTTGAATCAATTTAAATCATAAAACTTTAATTTAGTTTCAAATCTAGAATTTCATATCTAAGTCCTGATTTCAATTTTGGAGTTAACTTGTTTCAATCGTTTCTTAACAGTTTAAATTTCATTCGAACTCAACTCTTGTTTTGAAAATACTTTAATTATTAACCACTTTTAAGTTATTAAAATAATTTAAATTTTGAAAATTTATTATTTCCAACTCTCTTTCAAAACTAACTTAAATTCACTGTTTAAACTTGAGTTAGAGCTAGTGCTTGGCTTTGATTACATTTTAAAACCAAGTTTTTAAAACCGTAAAAAAACAGTTACAGGTTTTAAAACCTGAATCACAACCCCCCGAGTACCCCCTTTTGTTTACTTCGAGTAAACATACGAAGTTCCCGAGAGAAACGACAAGCTGCTTCGAGTTCCACCAGGCGTGCAAAAACGAATATGAGAAAAATGAAAACCTGGAAAAACACGACCCATATTCCATCCAAACCTGTCATCGCCGCACGCGCGGTGCTTTGACCACCAGAGGCCACCAAACTCCGGCCGTGACATCGTTCATCTCCCCTCTATCTCCCCTCAAAACCACGTGACACTCGAATGCAAGCACTGACCGCGGTGATCAAAACTTCAAAGCACAGTAAAATTCAGGTTTAAAAACTTTAAACCCACGCTGACGCTTCCACGACTCATTGCGCCGCCATCCACAATTTTTCCTTGATCATTGGTAGCCTCCTCCACCCCCAGACCGAAGCTCGATCCACCATATCAACTTGATAGTCCACGGCCACTCAAAATTCCAAAAATGGGCGAACTCGAACTGCACCTCACCCCCTCCACTAAAAATCACCATATTCATTTTAAATATCATAATTTGATTCAACGATTCGATCTATGTACCTAAATTTATAAATCAAGATATTCGCATATCTGCTATTATTGAGATTCTCAGTTCTTTTTTTTTCTTTTTCGGTTTCCAGATTCATATATTCATTACTTTGATTTAAGTAAAATCCTAAACTAATGTTTGAAATGAAACTTACAGATTTCATATAAATCCTAAGGCTAAATAAAGATTTAGTTAAAGATTTTGAATTTAAATGAACAATACTGGAAACAGAGAAATTGTAAAAGTTCAAATACCTGCATACATCATACTTCAGGAATTCAAAAATATAAATACGTAACCCTACTTTACAATACGATATTGATCACAACAATAACTTTAAACTAATTTACACTTTAAATTCCTTTTAAAAGTGGAGTTACCCACCAAAATAAATCTCAGTTGAACAGAGGATTTTGATGATGACAGAAGACAGTTATATGAAGTGTTGAATGCCTGTAACTCTTCTTGCTTCCTGACTTTTATTTAAGCTTGAAAATATGCAATTTTTGTTTATATTACTTTGCTTTTTCTCAGGCTTTGCTTTCATAAGTTTAATGACTGAATGACTGAATTAAAAGGTAGGAAGTGATGAATACATACATATATATATATATATATATATATATATATATAACTTCGAACAAGTTGTCTTTTTGAACAAGCTTTGACTTGATAAAATATTGCTTTAGTTTTATTTGTAATAAGGTACTGTAAACTGAGCTAAGATAAATATTTCGGCTAGAAGATATTTTCAGACAGAAATGTGTGCTAATTAAAGGGTTATGTCCTTGTATTAGTATACACTATTCAGACACTACAATATAAATAAAGATATCTGCAGATTTTTGTTTGACAAGGTGCAGCTTACAGGTTCCAGAGATACACAAGTATGAACATCTCAGATTTGCAGAGATGGAGATTCTGGTTGCATTAATTGTATGAAGATGTTTAAGTTTTTGATGGTATATATGTCTTAGTTTTGCTCAGAGATGATGCACGAACTGATATGAAGAAAAGTTGATATATACTTGCATTTACAGTTTATAATATCATGATGTTTGTACAACAAAACAAAGATATTTTATTTGTTGGAGGCTGAGGTGAAAACATTTAATGTATATGTCCTTTATGCTTGTATGTGTTCAAAGACATATCTTATATTTGCCTTGCATACTTATTTGATTTTGATTTTCAGCCTGCACATATTTTAGATTTTGTTTGTACAATCACATAATGGCCTTGATGCTTTAAACATATATATATGTTGCAATTCATTCTTATGATTGTTCACAAACTTGAAAATTTATTTGTTTCTAGTTTCATTGTTGACTAGTTATTGTATTTTTAAAATGTATGTGAATGTTATCATTTTTGTTTTGTTGTTTGAAAACTAAATGAACTTTATAGTTGTTATGTTATTGTAATTTAACCAATGTACTTACTTTATATTTTCCCTAATTTATCTTATAGTCTTGTATTTTTATACGTACATTTTATTTTATTTATTATTATAAAAACACATTTATCAATTTGAAATGATAGATAAAATAAATTATCCTTTTATTATAAACCACATATTTTATAATATATGTTAAAGTATTGTTTGACAAATTTATATTAAAACTCATATATACTTTTAAATCCATATTTTAATCAAGTTATACTAAAAAGAAAACAAAACAGATCTTTTTATTAATAAATTTAAATTTAAACTTATGTTAAAATAAGTTTTCAAACTACTCAAACATTTATCTTATGTATTTAAAGCCCTATATTTATTTATTTATTTAGCTTTGAAAAGTTTATATTAAATAAAACATAATTTCCAATTCACTAAAATGTATAATAGAATTTCAAACAAAATTTATTTGTTAAATTCTAAAACAAATCTCATCTACTTTCAATGTATACAAATATATACATTTATAAATAGAAAACAATTCAATTAATTTTTAACAGATAAAATTTACCAATTAAATATTTTTAAAAGAAAAGTATCAAACCAGATCTAATTAATAAAGATATATCAAATCAATTTAGTTTTTAATGCAGATTATTAAATTGATATTGCTAGAAAATTCCGGGTTGTCACATTCCTTCCCCCTTAAAAGAATTTCGTCCCCGAATTTTAAAAGCAAAGGTAATTTAATAAGATATTTAAGATTTTAATTAATTTTAAATCATAAGCATATATCAATCACATGCTAACAATCATCACAACCAATCTACTCAATCAACAAGGCTAACCATCCAGACAAAATTCTGGATAGAGCTCCTTAGAGTTTCCCAGTATAATACCGGAATACTCGATCTATAGAATTCAAACAGTCCATACTACTAATCTATAGAACTCCTTCGAATTAGAGAAAATTCATCCAAATCAAATCTCCGACTTCGAAATCCAAATTCCTTTGTCTCTTATCCACCAAATACTTCTGACAATCCAGAGCTGCCTTCAACTTACTGATCAGCTCAACCTTTGCTGATAACTCCTAAAACAATCTGAATCCAAAAACAATCCAGTAGAACGATCTTCTCAAAATCAACCAAAACCAAGAACTCAACCTTTACTATCCTCAATAGAAAACAACTTCTCTTTCCCAGAAAAGGAAAACAAATGCACTCCCAACTGCTTCCGCTGCACAACTCTGATCTGGGGTAGATGAAAATGCTGATGATACACATAAGCACAAACTGGACAACACATTATAAAAATATGATTCAACAAATCCAAAAGAAAACTCAGAAGTTCCTTCAAAACTTGAGCTGCTTTACCAAATTCTCTCTCCAGAAACCATTCTATTAATAAGCTGAACCATCGGTACTACTTCCGAAATCCAGTCGATACCAAACTCAACTCCTCAGATGCTAAGGCAAACCACCGACCTCTTCAAAGATATCCAGAATAATTTCTGCCATCCCAGAGAGTACTTAACTGTCGCAAGTCTCTTTTGCGATCAACCCAGGCTAATATCCAAGAAAACTTTTCTCTTCTTACCAATCTGAACAGCTTAAGCTTATCTAGCCAATCTATTAAAGAAATGGATTCACAAAACTGCCTCTGAACTTCACCTCTAAAGAACTGCTGACAAATGACCTCCTCGCGTGCCGGCAGAACAATCTGAGCTGCAACACTACTGCTGATGCCAAAAATTTCTTAATCCAAAATTCCTCGGAAAACTCGGGCCTCAAAGCCAAACACAACATTCAGCTGAACTCAACCTCAAAACTAGTGCAGACACACTTCTTTATCCAAAGATCCTTGAGAACTTCTTCGGTAACAATCCATCGCTACTGCATCTCAACACACAACTACTACTTCATGAGTTACCAAGATAATATTTCTAGCTTCTACTCAACGGATATAAATTCAAATTCTACTCATCCAAACTTGTACAACAAAAATGGACTCCAAATCTTAACAGGTTTCCTCCAGAGATTTGGTGAAATCCTTACATCACAAATTTACTCAAGACGGTATTAGGTCTACAGTCTCATCAGATATACTTCTAACCACAGGTAGTCGTGTTACACACACCACTACTCAATCTACCCTTATACTTATATTGGAAAACCCAAACAGGTAACCCAATAAATAGATGAAAATGAATATATATATATATATATATGTATATATATATATATCAAAATTACAAATACGCTCTCTCAGGAAAGAAGTCACTCAAGAGCCTAGGTATTCACTCAACCTAGCGCTCTAATACCACTGTAACGACCCGACTTCCTACGCCCAGGAAGACATATCGTTTTTAAAGAAAGAAAAGGGTGAGAAAATAGAAAAGATAGAGAACAAAGAACAACAACATCAGAATCTCACAGCGAAACGAATAAATTATATTAATCACATAAGTATTTACATAATATATATAACATCAATCAGGGTGATACATATAGCACATCACATTCTAGACAGTTATAAACACCTGTCTAGTTAATACACCTCAATACAATACAGCTCAAATAATAAGACTCAGAGATACCATCACAGCGGAACTATATATATCTAAAACGCTGAAGCCTCCTACTCCATTGCTCCTCCAGAATTCGTCAAAGCTAACCTGAATCCCTTGGCTAGCCGTAAAAATTTGGGTACCCGAGAGTTTATGAAAAACAAAAATAAACTCTGGGTCAGACATGGGTCTGGTATGAGTAACAGGGTAAAGTTGCTTAATTTTGAAAATCCTTTGAAAAGAAAGGTATCACGTAAGACTCCCCACACATAAACATGGAAAAGTTTTTACCTTACGCTAACCAAAACATTTGATAGGAAATCCAGTAATACTATAATAGGTCTAGGGTTTTCACGTAAATAGAAAATAGCCGAAATTGTTACATTCATTAAATTCCAGCTACTAGCCACAAAAGTGGGTAATACAATCAAAACCGTTGGCACTTATTGGATTTTGGATTCCATACAATGGCAGGGCTACTGGGGTACCGTCCGTCACAGTACGTGGCCTAGATCAACGTACCGAGGATCACTCCTGATCCCCTACAACACAAGGCCGGAACCATTCCTTACTGAACAGTCCCAAACAAGATAACCCCGCAGTTGGCTGCAGACCAACTGCCCGCACAGCCGAATAAAAAGGGACATCTAGACAGGGGAAAATCTTGTCCTGCATGAGCATGACCCACCTAACCTTGCTGCACCTCCCCTGTTTTAGCCATTCCCGGTTGATGAGGCTTGAGGTTACGATTACCTTTATAGAACATATCTTTTAGAATGCTCATCGCCCGCCTGACGATGTGTTGAAAGCATTCAATCCATACAAGTTCGTTCCGGGTTCGAACGAAACCGAAGGCGTCATCTCGTTACACTCGTTTTGGAATCACCCTCAGAGTTAACGACGATAATCCTTGCATTCTGAATCTTCATCTTCACTTCAGATTCACGGCCTATTGTTAATTTGGAATCGATGTGGTTTTCGGATGTTCCAAATAAGGAAAACCGATCCCGGTCTCATCGAAATCCAAAACGTGTCTTTTAAGGCCAAATTGTCTATTTAGTCTTAACAGTGAATTCAATATCATTAATATGCACAGATAGATAATTCACATCTCATAACAGATAATCACATTATCATCATAAACAGATAATTAATATCATCACCCAAACAGATAATTAAATATTATCATACTTAAAACATACATCCATATCACATAGATATTATCCATCTTATATTTGAGATCACAATCAATCAATGAAATATCAATATCATCCATAAGCATGATTTATGAATCACAATCTGTAATTAATTTAAAATAAATTAAATTAACTATTTCTATCTTAATTAATTTAAAATAAATTAAATTAATTACTCATTTCATAAATCCTTCTCTCACAACAATTAATTAATTATAAATCAAATTAATCAATCGTTCTCTAATTACAAGAAGTAATTTAGTCTTTAATTAATTTCTCAAATGAATTATTCTAAATCATTCATAGTAGATTAACATTTGATTACTTCCTATTAGTTATTCCTTAATTAAACAATTTTTAATTACATCATTAATTATATTAATTGATGATCTCCAATTTATATAAAATTGCTTTATTCAAATTACATTAGTGATTAATCTTTACTTAAACACAATTATTAATCACCCCTGATTAATAACAAACCAGTAATTATCTACCCTTAATTACTTATTAATCATCCCATGATTAATTCCATAAATTAATCCTTTGATTAATTACAAAAGAAATTTCCCAAATTACTGCACTTACAAATTATCTTGTATTAATTCATCAAGTAATTATCATCTAATTACTTTCCTAAATAATTATACTCCATTAATTACACTATGTAATCACACATACCAAATCATTAAACGATTTCTAAAATTAATTAAAATTAATTTACTTAATTTAAATCTTATCATTAATTGCTTATATATTCCAATTAATCATCTTTGATTTAAATATCTTTTGTTGCATTCCAGTAGTTTTTCTTAATTTATTTACAGAAATTAAACTTGAATAAATCCATTAATTAATTACATTTATATCGATTTATTACCATTTAATTATCTTGTTGATTTATTATTCCCAAATAAATCAATTTCTAATCCCATCATTAATTATATTAATGAATGATTTCTAATTACATTTCATTTGTTATTTTATTAATCATATTAAGAATACAAATCTTCAAATCACATATATTAACCCTCTTGATTAATAACATACAGTAATTAATTGTCCTTAATTAATTACTTTTCAATAACATGCTTAATCCCTGGATTGATTTCAAGTAATTATACTCTAATTACTTCCATTAACAACATCACCCAATTAGTTACATCCAGTCATTATCCATCAATTACTTCTCTAAGTCATTTACTTCCAAAATATCAGTTAATTATACTAAATTAATTAACTCAAATCAATTTACACAATTAATAAGTAATTAATTTCTTAATTACTTTCCAAATAAATAATTACATTTAAACCATTACAATGATTATTATTGAATTAATTAATCTAATTAATTTATTAAAATCAATTACATTAATTAATTATAAAATAAGCTAGTTAATGATCTTCACTAACACTTATTTAATTTTTCCCTTCTATTTATCATTGTTGATTATAAGTTTGATTAACCATTAAAATTTATTAATTTAACTAAAAATCGAATCTATGGTTCTTAATCACATATTAGTTACTTAATTCATTATTCAACTTTGATTAATACTAATTTAAATAATATCAATCATTAATTGTTCATACTTAATTAACATAAAGGTTAATGAATATAACTTCTGAGTCTTCATTACTTAATGTAAACTGTCTTATTATTGAATAAATTTTCACTTCCAATATGTTTAAACATTTATTTTAATTTACTTTCTAAATAAAAACCAATTTATCCTTAATAAAGTTTTAACACTAATTTATTTTAAAACCCCTTTAAACTTACATATTCAATAGCATTAAAACTTATTTGAATCAATTTAAATCATAAAACTTTAATTTAGTTTCAAATCTAGAATTTCATATCTAAGTCCTGATTTCAATTTTGGAGTTAACTTGTTTCAATCGTTTCTTAACACTTTAAATTTCATTCGAACTCAACTCTTGTTTTGAAAATACTTTAATTATTAACCACTTTTAAGTTATTAAAATAATTTAAATTTTGAAACTTTATTATGTCCAACTCTCTTTCAAAACTAACTTAAATTCACTGTTTAAACTTGAGTTAGAGCTAGTGCTTGGCTTTGATTACATTTTAAAACCAAGTTTTTAAAACCGTAAAAAAACAGTTACAGGTTTTAAAACCTGAATCACAACCCCCCGAGTACCCCCTTTTGTTTACTTCGAGTAAACATACGAAGTTCCCGAGAGAAACGACAAGCTGCTTCGAATTCCACCAGGCGCGCAAAAACGAATATGAGAAAAATGAAAACCTGGAAACACATGACCCACATTCCATCCAAACCTGTCATCGCCGCGCGCGCGGTGCTCTGACCACCAGAGGCAACCAAACTCCGGCCGTGAAATCGTTCATCTCCCCTCTATCTCCCCTCAAAACCACGTGACACTCGAACGCAAGCACTGACCGCGGTGATCAAAACTTCAAAGCACAGTAAAATTTTGGTTTAAAAACTTTAAACCCACGCCGACGCTTCCACGACTCATTGTGCCACCATCCACTATTTGTCCTTGATCAATGGTAACCTCCTCCACCCCTAGACCGAAGCTCGATCCACCATATCAACTTGATAGTCTACGGCCACTCAAAATGCCCAAAATGGATGAACTCGAACTGCACCTCACCCCCTGCACTAAAAATCACCATATTCATTTTAAAAATTGTAATTTGATTCAACGATTCGATCTATGTACCTGAATTTATAAATCAAGATATTCGAATTTCTGCTATTATTGAGATGCTCAGTTCTTTTTTTTTCTTTTTCGGTTTCCAGAGTCATATATTCATTACTTTGATTTAAGTAAAATCCTAAACTAATGTTTGAAATGAAACTTACAGATTTCATATAAATCCTAAGGCTAAACAAAGATTTAGTTAAAGATTTTGAATTTAAATGAACAATACTGGAAACAGAGAAATTGTAAAAGTTCAAATACCTGCATACATCATACTTCAGGAATTCAAAAATATAAATACGCAACCCTACTTTACAATACGATATTGATCACAACAATAACTTCAAACTAATTTATACTTTAAATTCCTTTTAAAAGTGGAGTTACTCACCAAAATAAATCTCAGTTGAACAGAGGAATTTGATGATGACAGAAGACAGTTATATGAAGTGTTGAATGCCTGTTACTCTTCTTGCTTCCTGACTTTTATTTAAGCTTGAAAATATGCAGTTTTTGTTTATATTTCTTTTCTTTTTATCAGGCTTTGCTTTCATAAGTTTAATGACTGAATGACTGAATTAAAAGGTAGGAAGTGATGAATACATATATATATATACAACTTTGAACAAGTTGTCTTTTGGAACAAGCTTTGACTTGATAAAATATTGCTTTATTTTTATCTGTAATAAGGTACTGTAAACTGAGCTAAGATAAATATTTCGGATAGAAGATATTTTCAGACAGAAATGTGTGCTAATTAAAGGGTTATGTCCTTGTATTAGTATACACTATTCAGACACTACAATATAAATAAAGATATCTGTAGATTTTTGTTTGACAAGGTGTAGCTTACAGGTTCCAGAGATACACAAGTATGAACATCTCAGATTTGCAGAGATGGAGATTTTGGTTGCATTAATTGTATGAAGATGTTCAAGTTTTTGATGGTATATATGTCTTAGTTTTGCTCAGAGATGATGCTCGAACTGATATGAAGAAAAGTTGATATATACTTGCATTTACAGTTTATAATATCATGATGTTTGTACAACAAAACAAAGATATTTTATTTGTTGGAGGCTGAGGTGAAAACATTTAATGTATATGTCCTTTATGCTTGTATGTGTTCAAAGGCATATCTTTTATTTGCCTTGCATACTTATTTGATTTTGTTTTTCAGCCTGCACATATTTTAGATTTTGTTTGTACAATCACATAATTGCCTTGATGCTTTAAACATATATATATGTTGCAATTCATTCTTATGATTGTTCACAAACTTGAAAATTTATTTGTTTCTAGTTTCATTATTGACTAGTTATTATATTTTTAAAATGTATGTGAATGTTATCATTTTTGTTTTGTTGTTTGAAAACTAAATGAACTTTATAGTTGTTATGTTATTGTAATTTAACCAATGTACTTATTTATATTTTCCCTAATTTATCTTATAGTCTTGTATTTTTATATGTACATTTTATTTTATTTATTATTATAAAAACACATTTATCAATTTGAAATGATAGATAAAATAAATTATCCTTTTATTATAAACCACATATTTTATAATATATGTTAAAGTATTGTTTGAAAAATTTATATTAAAACTCATATATACTTTTAAATCCATATTTTAATCAAGTTATACTAAAAAGAAAACAAAACAAATCTTTTTATTAATAAATTTAAATTTAAACTTAAGTTAAAATAAGTTTTTAAACTACTCAAACATTTATCTTATGTATTTAAAACCCTATATTTATTTATTTATTTAGCTTTGAAAAGTTTATATTAAATAAAACATAATTTCCAATTCACTAAAATGTATGTTAGAATTTAAAACATAATTTATTACTTAAATTTTAAAACAAATCTCATCTATTTACAATGTATACAAATATATACATTTATAAATAGAAAACAATTCAATTAATTTTTAACAGATAAAATTTACCAATTAAATATTTATTAAAAGAAAAGTATCAATCCAGATCTATTTAATAAAGATATATCAAATCAATTTAATTTTTAATGCAGATTATTAAATTGATATTGCTAGAAAATTCCGGGTTGTCATATTCCTTCCCCCTTAAAAGAATTTCGTCCCCGAAATTTAAAAGCAAAGGTAATTTAATAATATATTTAAGATTTTAATTAATTTTAAATCATAAGCATATATCAATCACATGCTAACAATCATCACAACCAATCTACTCAATCAACAAGGCTAACCATCCAGACAAAATTCTAGATAGAGCTCCTTAGAGTTTCCCAGTATAATACCGGAATACTCGATCTATAGAATTCAAACAGTCTATACTATTAATCTATAGAATTCCTTTGAATTAGAGAAAATTCATCCAAATCAAATCTCCGACTTCGAAATCCAAATTCCTTTGTCTCTTATCCACCAAATACTTCTGACAATCCAGAGCTGCCTTCAACTTACTGATCAGCTCAACCTTTGCTGATAACTCCTAAAACAATCTGAATCCAAAAACAATCCAGTAGAACGATCTTCTCAAAATCAACCAAAACCAAGAACTCAACCTTTACTATCCTCAGTAGAAAACAACTTCTCTTTCCCAGAAAAGGAAAACAAATGCACTCCCAACTGCTTCCGCTGCACAACTCCGATCTGGGGTAGATGAAAATGCTGATGATACACATAAGCACAAACTGGACAACACATTATAAAAATATGATTCAACAAATCCAAAAGAAAACTCAGAAGTTCCTTCAAAACTTGAGCTGCTTTACCAAATTCTCTCTCCAGAAACCATTCTATTACTAAGCTGAACCATCGGTACTACTTTCGAAATCCAGTCGATACCAAACTCAACTCCTCAGATACTAAGGCAAACCACCGACCTCTTCAAAGATATCCAGAAGAATTTCTGCCATCCCAGAGAGTACTTAACTATCGCAAATCTCTTTTGCAATCAACCCAGGCTAATATCCAAGAAAACTTTTCTCTTCTTACCAATCTGAACAGCTTAAGCTTATCTAGCCAATCTATTAAAGAAATGGATTCACAAAACTGCCTCTGAACTTCACCTCTAAAGAACTACTGACAAATGACCTCCTCGCGTGCCGGCAGAACAATCTGAGCTGCAACACTACTGCTGATGCCAAAAATTTCTTAATCCAAAATTCCTCGAAAAACTCGGGCCTCAAAGCCAAACACAACATTCAGCTGAACTCAACCTCAAAACTAGTGCAGACACACTTCCTTATCCAAAGATCCTTGAGAACTTCTTCGGTAACAATCCATCGCACTGCATCTCAACACACAACTACTACTTCATGAGTTACCAAGATAAGATTTCTAGCTTCTACTCAACGGATAAAAATTCAAATTCTACTCATCCAAACTTGTACAAAAAAATGGACTCCAAATCTTAACAGGTTTCCTCCAGAGATTTGGTGAAATCCTTACATCACAAATTTACTCGAGACGGTATTAGGTTTACAGTCTCATCAGATATACTTCTAACCACAGGTAGTCGTGTTACACACACCACTACTCAATCTACCATTATACTTATATTGGAAAACCCGAACAGGTAACCCAACAAATAGATGAAAATGAATATATATATATATATATATATCAAAATTACAAATACGCTCTCTCAGGAAAGAAGTCACTCAAGAGCCTAGGTATTCACTCAACCTAGCGCTCTGATACCACCGTAACGACCCGACTTCCTACGCCCAGGAAGACGTATCGTTTTTAAAGAAAGAAAAGGGTGAGAAAATAGAAAAGATAGAGAGGAAAGAACAACAACATCAGAATCTCACAGCGGAACGAATAAGTTATATTAATCACATAAGTATTTACATAATATATATAACATCAATCAGGGTGATACATATAGTACATCACTTTCTAGACAGTTATAAACACCTGTCGAGTTAATACACCTCAATATAATACAACTCAAACAATAAGACTCAGAGATACCATCACAGCGGAACTATATATATATCTACAACGCTGAAGCCTCCTACTCCATTGCTCCTCCAGAATTCGTCAAAGCTAACCTGAATCCCTTGGCTACCTGTAAAAATTTGGGTACCCGAGAGTTTATGAAAAACAAAAATAAACTCCAGGTCAGACATGGGTCTGGTGTGAGTAACAGGGTAAAGTTGCTTAATTTTGAAAATCCTTTGAAAAGAACGGTATCACGTAAGACTCCCCACACATAAACATGGAAAAGTTTTTACCTTACGCTAACCAAAACATTTGATAGGAAATCCAGTGATATTATAATAGGTCTAGGGTTTTCAATTAAATAGAAAATAGCCGAAATTGTTACATTCATTAAATTCCAGCTACTGGCCACAAAAGTGGGTAATACAATCAAAACCGTTGGCACTAATTGGATTTTGGATTCCATACAATGACAGGGCTACTGGGGTACTGCCCGTCACAGTACGTGGCCTAGATCAACGTACCGAGGATCACTCCCAACCCCCTGCAACACAAGGCCGGAACCATTCCTTACTGAACAGTCCCGAACAATATAACCCCACAGTTGGCTGCAGACCAACTGCCCGGGCAGCCGAATAAAAAGGGACATCTAGACAGGGGAAAATCTTGTCCTGCTTGGGCATGACCCACCTAACCTTGCTGCACCTCCCCTGTTTTAGCCATTCCCGGTTGATGAGGCTTGAGGTTACGATTACCTTTATAGAACATATCTTTTAGAATGCTCATCGCCCGCCTGACGATGTGTTGAAAGCATTCAATCCATACAAGTTCGTTCCGGGTTCGAACGAAACCGAAGGCGTCATCTCGTTACACTCGTTTTGGAATCACCCTCAGAGTTAACGACGATAATCCTTGCATTCTGAATCTTCATCTTCACTTCAGATTCACGACCTATTGTTAATTTGGAATCGATGTGGTTTTCAGATGTTCCAAATAAGGAAAACCGATCCCGGTCTCATCGAAATCCAAAACGTGTCTTTTAAGGCCAAATTGTCTATTTAGTCTTAACAGTGAATTCAATATCATTAATATGCACAGATAGATAATTCACATCTCATAACAGATAATCACATTATCATCATAAACAGATAATTAATATCATCACCCAAACTGATAATTAAATATTATCATACTTAAAACATACATCCATATCACATAGATATTATCCATCTCATATTTGAGATCACAATCAATCAATGAAATATCAATATCATCCATAAGCATGATTTATGAATCACAATCTATAATTAATTTTAAATAAATTAAATTAACTATTTCTATCTTAATTAATTTAAAATAAATTAAATTAATTACTCATTTCATAAATCCTGCTCTCACAACCATTAATTAATTATAAATCAAATTAATCAATCGTTCTCTAATTACAAGAAGTAATTTAGTCTTTAATTAATTTCTCAAATGAATTATTCTAAATCATTCATAGTAGATTAACATTTGATTACTTCCTATTAGTTATTCCTTAATTAAACAATTTTTAATTACATCATTAATTATATTAATTGATGATCTCCAATTTATATAAAATTGCTTTATTCAAATTACATTAAGTGATTAATCTTTACTTAAACACAATTATTAATCACCCCTGATTAATAACAAACCAGTAATTATCTACCCTTAATTACTTATTAATCATCCCATGATTAATTCCATAAATTAATCCTTTGATTAATTACAAAAGAAATTTCCCAAATTACTTCACTTACAAATTATCTTGTATTAATTCATCAAGTAATTATCATCTAATTACTTTCCTAAGTAATTATACTCCATTAATTACACTATGTAATCACACATACCAAATCATCAAATGATTTCTAAAATTAATTAAAATTAATTTACTTAATTTAAATCTTATCATTAATTGCTTATATATTCCAATTAATCATTTTTGATTTAAATATCGTTTGTTGCATTCCAGTAGTTTTTCTTAATTTATTTACAGAAATTAAACTTGAATAAATCCATTAATTAATTACATTTATATCGATTTATTACCATTTAATTATCTTGTTGATTTATTATTCCCAAATAAATCAATTTCTAATCCCATCATTAATTATATTAATGAATGATTTCTAATTACATTTCATTTGTTATTTTATTTATCATATTAAGAATACAAATCTTCAAATCACATATATTAACCCTCTTGATTAATAACATACAGTAATTAACTGTCCTTAATTAATTACTTTTCAATAACATGCTTAATCCCTGGATTAATTTCAAGTAATTATACTCCAATTACTTCCATTAACAACATCAACCAATTAATTACATCCAGTCATTATCCATCAATTACTTCTCTAAGTAATTTACTTCCAAAATATCAGTTAATTATGCTAAATTAATTAACTCAAATCAATTTACACAATTAATAAGTAATTAATTTCTTAATTACTTTCCAAATAAATAATTACATTTAAACTATTACAATGATTATTATTGAATTAATTAATCCAATTAATTTATTAAAATCAATTACATTAATTAATTATAAAATAAGCTAGTTAATGATCTTCACTAACACTTATTTAATTTTTCCCTTCTATTTATCATTGTTGATTATAAGTTTGATTAACCATTAAAATTTATTAATTTAACAAAAAATCTGATCTATGGTTCTTAATCACATATTAGTTACTTAATTCATTATTCAACTTTGATTAATACTAATTTAAATAATATCAATCATTAATTGTTCATACTTAATTAACTTAAAGGTTAATGAATATAAATTCTGAGTCTTCATTACTTAATGTAAACTGTCTTATTATTGATTAAATTTTCACTTCCAATATGTTTAAACATTTATTTTAATTTACTTTCTAAATAAAAACCAATTTATCCTTAATAAAGTTTTAACACTAATTTATTTTAAAACCCCTTTAAACTTACATATTCAATAGCATTAAAACTTATTTGAATCAATTTAAATCATAAAACTTTAATTTAGTCTCAAATCTAGAATTTCACATCTAAGTCCTGATTTCAGTTTTGGAGTTAACTTGTTTCAATCGTTTCTTAACAGTTTAAATTTCATTCGAACTCAACTCTTGTTTTTAAAATACTTTAATTATTAACCACTTTTAAGTTATTAAAATAATTTAAATTTTGAAACTTTATTATTTCCAACTCTCTTTCAAAACTAACTTAAATTCACTGTTTAAACTTGAGTTAGAGCTAGTGCTCAACTTTGATTACATTTAAAACCAAGTTTTTAAAACCGTAAAAAAACAGTTACAGGTTTTAAAACCTGAATCACAACCCCCCGAGTACCCCCTTTTGTTTACTTCGAGTAAACATACGAAGTTCCCGAGAGAAACGTCAAGCTGCTTCGAGTTCCACCAGGCGCACAAAAACGAATATGAGAAAAATGAAAACCTGGAAGCACACGACCCACATTCCATCCAAACCTGTCATCGCCGCGCGCGCGGTGCTCTGACCACCAGAGGCCACCAAACTCCGGCAGTGACATCGTTCATCTCCCCTCTATCTCCCCTCAAAACCACGTGACACTCGAACGCAAGCACTAACCGTGGTGATCAAAACTTCAATGCACAGTAAAATTTAGGTTTAAAAACTTTAAACCCACGCCGACGCTTCCACGAATCATTGCGCCGCCATCCACTATTTTTCCTTGATCAATGGTAGCCTCCTCCACCCCCAGACCGAAGCTCGATCCACCATATCAACTTGATAGTCCACAGCCACTCAAAATGCCCAAAATGGACGAACTCGAACTGCACCTCACCCCCTCCACTAAAAATCGCCATATTCATTTTAAAAATCATAATTTGATTCAACGATTCGATCTACGTACCTGAATTTATAAATCAAGATATTCGAATTTCTGCTATTATTGAGATGCTCAGTTCTTTTTCTTTTTCGGTTTCCAGAGTCATATATTCATTACTTTGATTTAAGTAAAATCCTAAACTAATGTTTGAAATGAAACTTACAGATTTCATATAAATCCTAAGGCTAAACAAAGATTTAGTTAAAGATTTTGAATTTAAATGAACAATACTGGAAACAGAGAAATTGTAAAAGTTCAAATACCTGCATACATCATACTTCAGGAATTCAAAAATATAAATACGCAACCCTACTTTACAATACGATATTGATCACAACAATAACTTCAAACTAATTTATACTTTAAATTCCTTTTAAAAGTGGAGTTACCCACCAAAATAAATCTCAGTTGAACAGAGGATTTTGATGATGACAGAAGACAGTTATATGAAGGGTTGAATGCCTGTAACTCTTCTTGCTTCCTGACTTTTATTTAAGCTTGAAAATATGCAGTTTTTGTTTATATTACTTTGCTTTTTCTCAGGCTTTGCTTTCATAAGTTTAATGACTGAATGACTGAATTAAAAGGTCGGAAGTGATGAATATATATATATATATATATATATATATATATATAACTTTGAACAAGTTGTCTTTTTGAACAAGCTTTGACTTGATAAAATATTGCTTTATTTTTATTTGTAATAAGGTACTGTAAACTGAGCTAAGATAAATATTTCAGCTAGAAGATATTTTCAGACAGAAATGTGTGCTAATTAAAGGGTTATGTCCTTGTATTAGTATACACTATTCAGACACTACAATATAAATAAAGATATCTGCAGATTTTTGTTTGACAAGGTGCAGCTTACAGGTTCCACAGATACACAAGTATGAACATCTCAGATTTGCAGAGATGGAGATTCTGGTTGCATTAATTGTATGAAGATGTTCAAGTTTTTGATGGTATATATGTCTTAATTTTTCTCAGAGATGATGCTCGAACTGATATGAAGAAAAGTTGATATATACTTGCATTTACGGTTTATAATATCATGATGTTTGTACAACAAAACAAAGATATTTTATTTGTTGGAGGCTGAGGTGAAAACATTTAATGTATATGTCCTTTATGCTTGTATGTGTTCAAAGACATATCTTATATTTTCCTTGCATACTTATTTGATTTTTTTTTCCAGCCTGCACATATTTTAGATTTTGTTTGTACAATCACATAATGGCCTTGATGCTTTAAACATATATATATGTTGCAATTCATTCTTATGATTGTTCACAAACTTGAAAATTTATTTGTTTCTAGTTTCATTGTTGACTAGTTATTGTATTTTTAAAATGTATGTGAATGTTATCATTTTTGTTTTGTTGTTTGAAAACTAAATGAACTTTATAGTTGTTATGTTATTGTAATTTAACCAATGTACTTACTTTATATTTTCCCTAATTTATCTTATAGTCTTGTATTTTTATACGTACATTTTATTTTATTTATTATTATAAAAACACATTTATCAATTTGAAATGATAGATAAAATAAATTATCCTTTTATTATAAACCACATATTTTATAATATATGTTAAAGTATTGTTTGACAAATTTATATTAAAACTCATATATACTTTTAAATCCATATTTTAATCAAGTTATACTAAAAAGAAAAAAAAACAAGTCTTTTTATTAATAAATTTAAATTTAAACTTAAGTTAAAATAAGTTTTTGAACTACTCAAACATTTATCTTATGTATTTAAAACCCTATATTTATTTATTTATTTAGCTTTGAAAAGTTTATATTAAATAAAACATAATTTCCAATTCACTAAAATGTATATTAGAATTTAAAACATAATTTATTAGTTAAATTTTAAAACAAATCTCATCTATTTACAATGTATACAAATATGTACATTTATAAATAGAAAACAATTCAATTAATTTTTAATAGATAAAATTTACCAATTAAATATTTATTAAACGAAAAGTATCAATCCAGATCTAATTAATAAAGATATATCAAATCAATTTAATTTTTAATGCAGATTATTAAATTGATATTGCTAGAAAATTCCGGGTTGTCACATATATATTTGGTTGCAATATTTTGGTTGTTAGGTAATAAATTTATAAATAATAGATGAAATGAGATAGAAAATAAAATCAATGAAAATTTGGAAATTTTGGAACGTAAGTCCGGGATTTTGAAAATTGCTTTCAAAGGATTTTGAAATATAATAATATTATTTAGAAGTATTTTCTGATATAAATATTTCAATATAATTTGAAAGTATTGCTAAAAAGAAATTTTGGAAAAGAAATAAGTTTTTATACTCCCCTCTCCGTCGTTGGAAAATAATTTCGATAATGAGTGCACGCATCATCGATATCTTTTTTTCGAGTTTCGAAGAGGGAAGGCCACTGTAGTAGTTTACTGTAGATTTGTTTTGATAAACCAAATATAAAATTTTATATTGTTTTAATTATAATTGGATATATAAATTATAAGTATATATTTATCTGTTATTTTAAATGGTTCTTGGATAAAAACCTGGTATTTAATTCTCAAGTTTCCGTTAATTAATAGTTTCAATTAGTGTAGTGAAATGGAATTTAATTAATAATCGAAACCTTTAATTAAAATAAGTGATTTAGTGCTAAGTTATAAATGGGATTAAAAGAAAGTTGAAATTGTAATCTTATAAAACGGAAGATATAATTATTGAACATTTAATTAATTAAAATAAATAAGATAGACTTGTGTGATTTTAATTACATTTTTAAAAGCATATAAGTAACTTACCAAATATTAAAAGTTGAAATGTTTAATAATAAAATGTAATGGAAATGGTACAAGTCAAAGTATGTAATGAAGTGTTTAGTAAATTGCTTTTATTCTTAAGAACTTATGTTGTAATTGTTATAAACCTAAGTTATGATGGAAATCTTACTATAATAAAATATGATAGTAGGCAAATGTTGTAAGTAAGTAATTACAAACCTAAGGAAATGTGAAGTTACTTATTTTGAAAATAAGCAGAAAGATGAATACTGTAAATAAATGAATGTGATATAATAAAAAGAAAATTTACATGGTATGAATAAATGAGAATAAATAAAAGTAAAATTTTGTAAATTTATTTGTGTATAAATATAATATTTTAAGTAAGATATATTGATTTCCTAATTCTTCTTTTCCCTCTTTTTTTCCTTTTCGGGGACGAAAAGTTTTGAGTGGGGGAGAGTGTAACGACCCGTAGATTTCAATAATTGAAATTGTTAATTTAATGAGATTTTGAAAATTTAAAATTGAAGAAAATAAAAAAAAAATTATGAATTTTAATAAAGGTTGTGATGCAATAATGAAAATAACTAAGAGGAAACGTAACAGGGTTATTTAAAGTTAATAATTTATGAATTTGAATGACTTTCCAATTTAAAGAAAAGTAATTAACTGTTACTTTATAATGATTTATGAAATAACGGAAAGAGTGAATAATAAGTAAACATAATTAGTAGTATGAAAATAAATGGCAACATCGATTTGTGAGTAATAAAGGCTTATTTTTGTGATTAAAGGGTAACAGTAATGTTTATTGTATGTTACCTATTGTTAATTGAAATTTGAAATAAATTTTTAATAAATGTAAATTAAATAGGAACATAGGTTTATTTATAAGGGAGTAATTGATGTAATAAAGGTATGAAATATTGAAGTATGTAATACAATGGATATCATAAATAGAATGGAATAAATTAGTGTATGTTGGGCGAATTCTCACCCAGAAGATCTCGAGACCGAGAAGTCCCAGTTTCACCCGGGCTCGCAACCTCCACTTCGTTCGACAGCCAAGAAGCTCAATACTAACCTAGAAGTCCATCTAACATTCTCCATGAAGAAGCTCATTCGGCCCCAAGCTTTCATTCGGCCCCAAGCTTCCATTACCGAACCAACATTCGGTCATCTCCATTCGGCCTCCTTCGTATTCGGCCACCGGACCAAACCCATCCCCATCTTGGCCGAACCAGTCACACAACCGGTCCAGACTGCCAACACCGGACCTACAAGCCAATACCGGACCAGACCATGCTCCTACCACCGGTCCACCACAACTCCACAACCGGACCACCAACACCAAATCATTCATGGCCGGACCAATGCCACCGAGCCAAACACATACCTCACCACCGGATGAAGCTCCGTCGAACCAGATGATTACCAGTCCAGATTGCTTCAGCCCGGGCCCACCAGCAGCTATATACTTCCAAGACCCCTGCCCTCTACCTCATTCTATAAATAGAGGGGCAGGGGTACAACAATGGCAGACAAGTTTGAGAGCTCAAGCACGGAAGGAACTTTCAAACTACTTTCATATACTTGTACACAAAGCATTGTACTTGTAATCTGAAATAAAGAAGATAATAACATATAAAGTGGACGTAGGCACGTTCTGGCCGAACCACTATAAATCTGTGTCTTTTACATTTCAGCCCTTGCTTTTTTCATATTTACATAACTCATCTAAATCATTAAGAATCACATAAAATCAGCTAAATCACACGACTTGGAGGTGTTTGCCCATTTTTTGCGCAAACATTTTTGGTGCTTTCATTGAGAGTTGAACTCAGGCTTCAGCTTCCCTCATTCAACCTTCTTTCCCAATAGCATCCTTTATTGCCTAGGAAACATGACTTCCAGAACAAGAAAAGACGCCAACAAGGGAAAGAACGCTGCAACTAGCAGCGCTCCAAATCCAGTGGATCCAGATCAAGAGAACCATCCCACTACCGCAGCAGTGCCACAGGTAGATCAGGCAATTCCAACAGCCCCTGCCGTGGAACAACCGGCAGTAATCACTAGAGCAGACCTAGACAGAGTTGTGGTGGAAGTGATTAACCGCTTCGCATCCCAACAAGAAGCTTTGGTGAACCAACTCATGTCACGCTTAGGGGATGTCGAAGAATCCAACCGCAACACTGAATCATGGGATGAATCCCAATCTGGAGGATCTCGGAGACAGCAAAGATCTTCCCTCTTCGCGGAAGCCATCAACAGGAATAACAATGATAGGGGCCGCGCCCGGACTCAGCCCGAACTCCGGCTCGAGGAAGCGCTCGGAACCGAACCCAGTGGGGGAGGCGCCAGGCGAGGGTCGGATGTAGCTGAGCCAGTCATGCCACCTAATCATAGAAACCCCGCTGAACGGAGCCGAGCTAGAACCCAGCCCGAAGTTGACCCCATGGAAATGCTCGAAACAGAAACCCACAGGGGAAGATCAAGGCAGGGGGCAACTGTAGCTGGTCCTAGCATGCATCCGAGCAGCCAGAGGCAACCACTGGATAACGTCAGAAGTGATAGACTATACCATCCCTACAGGTCATCTGGACGAGATCGATCTCGCAGGGAAGAACTAAGTTCATTTTTATCCGCTCCAAATTCTGATGAAAGAATGGCACGATTATTCAGAGAATGCGTCCAATGGGAGCAAAGGGACCGAGAAATAGGCGCTAGGGTCACCAGCCCCTTCACCCGCAATATCGAAACTGCCATCACCCCCCGGGAATGGAAAATGCCAACCATGGAACCTTACAAGGGGACTTCCGACCCCATCGTACACTTACAAAGATACACCCAGCATATGCTCATGAGCGGAGCAACAGAAGGGGTGCTGTGTAAATGCTTTCCGATATTCCTAGCAGATCTAGCTACCTCCTGGTTCTGCCATCTACCCCAAGGGTCTATCAGCTCATGGGAGATGTTGAAAGAAAGGTTTATTAGCCAGTTCCGCATCTACGTAGAACAACCCAAGGACGCTTATTCTCTATCCAATGTCAAACAGAAATCCGGAGAGACACTACAACAATATCTAACCCGGTTCAATGCCGCAGCGGCCGCAGTCCAAGATGCCGATGAAAAGCTCACCCTAATGGCCCTCTGTAGTGGTGTACACCCGGATACCAAGTTCGCTAGAAGATTAACTAAGGAAAAACCAGCTACTTTACCTGATTTCTTCCATGAAGCTGGAAAGTATATGAGACTCGAAGACGCCGCCACTGAGAGGCAGTCAGGGCAACAAGGTAAGACAACTTCAGACAAGGTTCCCGCTGCAACCAAGGACATTCGAAGAAATGAATCTAGAGACAATGCTAGGGGCAAGAAGGTTGAAAAACGCCAATATCGGTCAGGCCAAGATTTGACTCCTACACTCCTTTGAATGAAACAATCGAAAACATCTTTCTAGCCACTCAGGGTGAACTCGGATACAAGCGCCCCCCGCACAAGAAAGAATCTGATAACGCACTCAAGTCTGGAAAGTTCTGCCGCTTCCACGAATCCCACGGACATGACACCAATGAATGCCACCATCTCCGGGACTTGATCGAAGAACACAACAGGAGAAGAAGGCTGGAACGCTATGTGAAAGGTCAGAACAGGACTCCAACTCCTGCCAATGAGAACTCAAAGCGACCCCTCCCAGAAGTAAGCGGAGGGAATCGCAACACCAGTGGCTCTAGTCAAGAGAAGATAGTGGTCCATACCATCTCGGGAGGACCACACATCGCCGACAGAAGCTGGGCAGAGATGGAAAGATATGGCAAGTCACTTAGAAATGCTGAAGGCTATGTTAACTCCATTATGGAAGAACGCCACCCGAAACGGAAAGAGAGTGAGGACATCGTATTCAGTAAGCGTGATTTAGAAGGAAGACAGTATCCGCATATGGATCCCATGGTCATCTCTGCCTGGTTCGGTCCAGCTAAAGTTTTCCGAATTCTAATAGACACAGGAAGCTCCGTAAATATCCTGTTCAAGCATGCTTTCGACAAAATGAAACTATCAATGAAGGATGTGTCTCCCTGCAACAAACCCCTGCACGGTTTCACTGGAGATGCGAAAATGCCCCTCGGGCAACTTGACCTCTTCGTCGAAATAGGAAGTCATCCCCGCTCCGTTGTGCGAAAACAAACGTTCGTACTAATAGCAAACCACTCGGCCTACACCGCCTTCTTGGGAAGACCAGCCTTGTCTGACTTCCAAATTGTCCTGGCCCCGTGGTGCCTAAAGATGAAATTCCCAACAGATGACGGAATAGGAGAAGTTGAAGGAGATCAAGACGCCGCTCGAGATTGCTATGTAACTGAACTTCGCAATAACCATAGAAAGAATAAAGGGAAAGATGCAGAGACTACTCTCTGCATGAAAAGCTTGGAAGCATAGCAACTAATGAAAGCCCATCCTCTTCGATACACCAGCGATCCTTTCAATGAACTAGACCCCAGGGATAAGGAGGAGGAGGCTACCGCTGAGCCTGCAGAGGCCATGGAATTCGTATCTGTAGACAAACATGATTCAAACAGACTATTAAAAATAGGATCTCAGCTAAAAACAGAATTGAAGGATCAACTCATCGACTTTCTCCGCCACAACTTAGATGTATTTGCGTGGACACATGACGATATGACAGGAATCTCCCTAGACATAGCATGCCACATGTTGAACATCGATCCCACCAGGGCACCGATAAAGCAGAAAAAGAGAAGCATGGGAGCAGAACGATCAGCAGCCCTCGACGAGGAAGTAAAGAACCTACTTGCTAATGACTTCATCCGAGAAGCCATCTACCCCGAGTGGATAGCTAACCCGGTACTAGTAAAGAAAGCTAATGGGAAGTGGCGAACATGCATTGATTTCTCCAACTTAAATGACGCTTGCACGAAAGACTGCTTCCCGCTCCCCCGAATCGATCAACTTGTGGACAGCACTGCCGGGCACGAACTTTTATCTTTTATGGACGCATACTCCGGATACAACCAGATTCCCATGCACGTTCCCGATCAAGACCACACTAGCTTCATCACTGACCGGGGATTATATTGTTACAAAGTCATGCCTTTTGGACTCAAAAATGCCGGAGCCACCTATCAGCGCCTCGTCAACAAGATGTTCGCGGAATTAATAGGACGAACTATGGAAGTATATGTGGAAGACATGTTGGTAAAGTCCAGGAAAGCCGACGATCATGTAAGCCACCTGAGCGAGATGTTTCAGGTACTTCGCCGATATGGAATGAAGCTGAATCCTCTAAAGTGCTCCTTCGGAGTGTCATCGGGAAAATTCTTAGGGTTCATTGTCCATTCCAGAGGAATTGAAGCAAACCCTGAACAAATCCGGGCTCTAAAAGAAATAAGGATACCTTCCACCCGAAAAGAAATGCAAAGCTTAAACGGAAAGGTAGCCGCCCTAAGCAGATTTATTTCCAAAGCAACTGACAAGTGCGTCCCTTTCTTCGAAGCTCTCAAGAAAGACAAAGGAAAGTTCGAGTGGACCGATGAATGCTTAAAAGCCTTCCTTAACCTGATCGAACACCTTCAGAAACCACCAGTACTCTCAACTCCAAACGAAGGCGAAGAGCTATACCTATACCTTGCTGTATCATCTCATGCTCTAAGCGCTGCCCTGGTAAGAGAAGAAGACCGCACACAACGCCCGGTGTACTTTATAAGTAAGAGATTTACAGGGGCAGAAGCCAGATATCCTAAACTTGAGAAATTGGCATATTGTTTATTGATCGCGTCACGAAAACTACGACAATACTTCCAATCTCACTCCATCAGAGTTCTAACCGATCAGCCACTAAGACAGGTGCACCATCGTCCCGACACTTCTAGACGACTCCTCAAATGGTGCATTGAACTAAGTCAGTATGACGTCACCTACCATCCTCGCACTGCTATCAAGGGGCAAGCCCTGGCCGATTTCATTGCCGAATTCACCACCAACGAAGGCAAGGATCAGTTTGAAATAGCAAAAAACATCAAGTGGAACCTCTTTGTAGATGGAGCATCAAACGAACAAGGCTCGGGGGCAGGTATTGCGATAATCACCCCCAGGGGAAGAAAGCTGTACTATGCATTAAGGTTGGAATTCGCGGCCACTAACAACGATGCGGAGTATGAGGCAGTAGTAGCGGGATTGGAGCTTGCCTTAGAAATTGGAGTAAATTCTTTATGTCTTCATAGTGATTCTCAACTTATCGTAAACCAAGTACTAGGAGAATTCCAGACACGAGGAGAACGACTCACAGCATATCTAAAGAAAACCAAACTGCTGCTCGACCAATTGGACCATTATCTAATCAAACACATTCCTCGAGAAGATAACCTAGAGGCCGATGAACTAGCAAAGCAAGCTAGTATGATGAAAAGCACCATTTCCGGAGCACTAGCAGTCTCAAGGCAGCTAGCCCCAAGTTTTGAACAAGTGAATCTGATAACTGCAATTGAAGAAGCAACTTGGATGACTCCTATCCGGAAATATTTGCAGGACGGCACACTACCAGACAAACGTGATGAAGTCAGGAGAAGAGGAAAGCTCCCCACTACACAATACAAGAAGGCATCGTCTATCGGCGTGGCTTCTCTAGCCCCTTATTCAGATGCGTCGCTGGAAGGGAAGCCAAGGAAATCTTATTCAACATCCATCAAGGTAGTTGCGGAGATCACACTGGAGGGCAGACTCTGGCGAAAAAGATACTCCGATATGGATATTACTGGCCCATACTAAACAAAGACGCCTTAGACTTCGTCAAGAGATGCGACAGATGTCAGAAATTTGCCAAGATTCCTCGACTACCCACAAATGAGATTACTCAAATGACCAGCCCTTGGCCCTTTGCTGTATGGGGAATTGATTTAATTGGCGAACTGCCAACGGGCAGGGGCGGGGCCAAATATGCTATAGTGGCAGTCGATTATTTCACCAAATGGGTGGAAGCGGAACCCCTAAATAAAATATCTTCAGCAAAAGTTATCAACTTCTTGATCAAAAATATTCTGTGCAGGTACGGAGTACCACTCAAGATCATATCAGACAACGGACTCCAATTTGACAGCGAAGAATTCGTCGACTGGTGCCAAGAGCATGGAATTCATAAAAGCTTCTCATCGGTAGCTTATCCTCAGGCAAACGGACAAGTCGAAGCTGTCGACAAAATTCTCAAAACCCTAATCAAGAAGAAACTTGAAAAGTCAAAAGGCGCTTGGGTGGACGAACTTCCTACGGCACTTTGGGCCTACCGCACATCTTTCAGAACATCAACGGGACATACTCCTTTCTCTTTGGCATACGGATCGGAGGCAATGCTCCCTGTTGAGACTATTGTTCCTTCCCATCGTAGGATCCACTACAATCCAGAAGAAAACGAAGAACTCCTCCTCATGTCTTTGGATCTGATTGAGGAAAGGAGAAACGATGCAGCCCTCAAAGCAGCAGCTCACAAACAAAAGGTGGCAGCACTATACAACTCCAAAGTCAAACATCGCATCTTACAAGAAGGAGATCTTGTCCTCAGGCGAATCTTTCCGCGCCCCGGGGCACTGGACCCCATCTGGGACGGACCATATGTAATTCATAAAGACCTCCACAACGGAGCTTATATTTTGTCAACAGTGGACGGAGAGGTGTTCCAGAGGGCATGGAACATCCGACACCTCCGTCGATACTTTTCTTAACTTGTACTGCCCATATGAAGTGAATTAACAAAGAGAATCAGTGGACGTAGGCATTTTCATGCCGAACCACTTTAAAAAATCTTGTCTCTTTTTAACTTGTTCCTTTATATCTTGGCTGCTTGTTAAGCTTTATCCTTTTCTGTTGAACAAAATCTTATGGCATCTCCACTCAAGACGCACCACGGCCTCATCTGGACAAGGCCTAACAGGTACGCTACGATTCTATGCACTCGCCAATGAGACTCTTTTGCTCCAGCATCCCTCTGCTGCGGGTTAACTCATTGCTCGCGCCTGCCCTCAAAGCCAACTGTAATGAGCCGATTATAAGTCATCATAAAGGCCGACTATAGCCGATGGCAGCTCATTACGGCGTTCGGCTCGCCGGCAACTGTGAACCTACTTTAAGCCCCAACATAAGGTGTGGCCAGCCAGGGGTAGTTCACGGCCAACGGCACCCACGCTAGCCGGCCACGGTAAATCGAATAATACCCACGATTACGGACCATAATGGTTCGGGTAGTTACCGTGCGCGATCTCGGCTCCGATGTGTCTTAAGTGCGGCTGTGGTAAAAAAGAAAACTCCCCGCGGAGGCGTAAGATGGGTGACAAATGTCTCCAAGACCCACAGCTAGGGAAAGTGACTACAAAACCCGTTTGCCACGAACTTAAGCACATCGACGGCCTTCCGTGACTGGAAGTTTTACTTTTTCTATATTTCCATTTCATTTAAATACTTTTCTCCTATCCTGTATAACAAACTCTAAAGTACAGGAAACCGAACAGGGAGCATTCACTCATGAGAATCTAAGCCCGCGTACTGCGTGGCAAGGTACTCAGATATATTCATGATCAGTTACACAAGATGCTCAAAACTACCGCCTGCAAATAAAACATGAAGGGCGGTACTCTCTTCTCTTGTACATAGATGCATAATTATAGCATTATTCATATATTACACCAACATTGCAAAACATGAAATTATATTTCAAGCAAAGGCTTAACATCAAACACAACTAAAATCACAGGCATATATATGGTTATACTTCTCATGCAGCACATCAAAATGACAACAACATTTAAACATAACAAAATCAGCTTATATTATGAAATCACACCAAGTTATTCTCTACAAATAATATTATTACAGTCGCATCAATGTTTTGGACTAACGTAAACAACAGTAAAAAAGAAATAAAAAGCGGCCGAATCCGGACGAGTAACCAGCTGCGTCCACACTCCATCACCAACTTCCCAAGCCTATTTGGCCGCAGGCCGGAACCCCCAGCATGTTGATCGGAAGTTCCACCTGTCCAATTCAGAAAAGGAATCCATTAAACAAACGATAAACGATCAAGTTATGGAAACCCGGAAAGAAAAGGAAAAGAGAAGAATAACTCACCAGCGTCCGCCGCTTGATCCTCATCCTCCAGTTGCACACCCGCTTCCTCCGCAGCGAGCAACCGCATCCCCTCCTTCACCGCCACTTGCTCCTCTTTCGAGAACTGAGCGGTGACCACATCCAGGCTAAAAGCCACTCCACCTTCCTTACCCGCATCGACCCTGGCCTCCTCTAAAGCCCGGAGATATATCTTGGCCATGACCCGGGGATAGTCATCCATCCAAGACAAGCTGCCCTCCTTCCAAGTGCGGAAGTACATGTCCTGCAGCATCTCGTCCATCATCCCCTCATTCTCCTCGAACTCCCTCACCTTGGCCTCGGAAGCCTGCAACTTGGCGACAGCGGCATCCCTCTCTGATCGGTATCTCGAGCAGTCAGCCTGGAGAGACCTCCTCCATCTCCTCCTTTAACTTGACTTGAGCCATCTCCGTGGCCTCAAGCCTCCCAGACAACTCCTCAACCTGGTTGAGATCCGCATTCCGAACCTCATCCACTGTCGCAATGGCCATGTCGATCCGCTCCTTACAGGCGGCCTCCATCTTCCGTAATTCCGCCCTACTAGCCTTTTCCATGGTCTCTTTCAGACGCCTGGAGGCTTCCTCGTGCCGAGAAATCTGAACGGCTTGACCGGCAAGTTGTTCGGCCTGATCAGCAACCTTCAGCCGCAACCGAATATTAGCACTTCCAATCTCCTCCCCGGCCTTGACCAATTGAGCATGATACTCCATTAACTTCTTGGTCTCCTCAGCCACCCGATCAATATTAGCCTTGGCCTCGTCTCCCATGGTAACTACCCGAGTGGTAAGCAGATCAAGATCTAGAGACTTAGCCTCGTCTAGCACTCGTACCATGGGGTTGCGGGGAAGGAGGTGTTCACCCGTGGCCTCATCAAATGAAATATCCCGAGAGCTTGGATCTAAGTCAGGATGACCGGCAAAGGGGTCACGGGCACGTCAGGACGCCTTATGCGGATAACTGTAGGATTCTTGGAAGGAGGTGGAGGGGGGATAAACTCCGTGCCCTCCTCCGTGGCATCACGGGGAGGCTGAACAGGAAGCTGCGGACCAGGGGAAGGCTCAAATAAAGAACGACTCCTCTTCTTTTTCTGAATGCCCTCTTCGATGACCCCGAGAAGAGGACGGTATTTGACCACGTCCCCAGTACGACCAGTGGGAGGCTTCGCAGAAGCTCTCATCAACTTGAACTGTTCGAGGCGGTGTCGAACGTCTGACGTTTTAACCACCTGGCCTGCCCCTGGAATAAAGAACAAGTGTTACGAACATACAATGGTCCACAATTCAGGAGACATGTTAAGTAAAAAGGAAGAAAAGTGTGAAGGCACGTCTATTATACAAACCCTGCGGAGGAGTGGGGTACTGCAATAAGTCCTGAATCTCATTCCAGGACGGGAGTGAACCATAAAATATTTCTAAGTCCTTATCGAAAATGGAATCGACAGAGGACAAAAGTTCACCTTGCACCGCCGAAGTCACCCTGGCTGAGGAACCCCTGGGGGATAGATCGGCACCAGCCCCGACCTTGCCAGTCTCCTTCGCCTTCTCCGCTCCCGATTCCCCTTCCGATTCCCCGAAGGCCTGGCGGAGGGCCTCATCCAGCTCAGAGTCTTGCCCAGAAGTTAAGGCACCAGCACCACTACCACCCTGACCATCTCCATCTCCTCCGCCTTCCGACTCTCCTTCCATATCGCCTCATTCGCCCTCTTCCACACCTTCCTCCTCCGGAATGATCGGGCAAGTACTAGGAGAGGGGCCCTCCGATTCTTTAAGCTTCTTGCCCCCCGCGACGGGATGCTGTGCAAAAGGTTTTCTCTTGCCACTCTTCACCGTGACCCCCTCCTTAGCTTTAGCAGCCTTCTCCTCAGCCGTGTCCCTCTGCTTAACAACGGACTGGTGCGGCTGGATCAAATTGTACTCCAGGAGGGTAGCGTTCCTGATCAGGAACGAAGCCGACCTGTCCCGCGCAGTAATGACCTTTATTCCAGCAGCCATCCGCGCCAAAGAATCATCTTCCACGACAGCAATGCCACCTGTCGCTAGCAAGAAATAGAAGCGTGTCAGAAGAAGCACTACAGTCAGGACATGGAAAATATAAATGAAATTAATCTTACAGCCGGAAGTGAAAAGGCAGAAAGAAACAGAATCGTCCTTGACGAAGAACCATTCCTTCTTGAACATGGTGAACTTTGAATATAAGTCCAAGACCGGTTTGAAGGGCACGACCGTTTCCAGACTAATATACGGAGACCCCTTCTTGTAGCCCCTCAGGTTATACAAATACCAAATTTCCCGGTTAGAAGGAGGGCGCCCGTATCTCCTCTGGAAGATGACGAAGAGGCTTACCAGAATGGCATAGGAGTTCGGCTGAAGCTGGAATGGAGCCACTTTCAAATATGTGGTAAAGCTGACTATCCAGGCATTGATAGGAGGGATAGCACCACACATGCAATGGTACCTGCTATAAGCGAAGTAACCTTCGGGGGGATTATACGGCATCACTCCATCTCCCGGCAGCAGCATAAGACCCCTGTCTATCCCAAATGAACGAGAGATTACATCAAGTTGCTCCTCCTTTAGGGAGCTAGGAAAACAATCGGGAGGGGAGACCAGAAGTTCCTGTGGACCATATCGGTCCACTAACGACCTCGGAACAGGTCGATGCTGACCAGATCCTGATTGGGCTGGGGGCACGGAGGAAGACTCGCCTCCATCTTTGGATTTCCGTCTGTCTGATCGTGTTTCCGCCTTGCGAGACATTTATCTGCATACACAAAAGCGAAAAGACAAGTTATTAGAACAAGGGGTACGGAGATGTAAGCGAAAAAGAATGCATAAGTCCAGAACTCCACTTAGAGTCCAAGTACAAGAGTTCATTCGGTATACATGTCATTCGGCACTAAGAGTTCATTCGGTATACATCCATTCGGTACTAAGGCCTAAGGCCCATTCGGTAAAACGAAGACGTCCGTATGTATTCGGCAAATTAGGTCCATTCGGTAGTAAGTCCATTCGGCAATAAGTGTATACCTGATTCGGTAGGCAAGTTGGTTCGGCACGAAGTGGTTCGGCTTTCGTTTGATTCGGCAAGAGTGTTGGCTCGGTATAGTGTCGGTTCGGCACTTGTGATTCGGTGAAGAAAACCTAAGGGGGTATAGCCCCTATATATAGACTGGAGGAACACCACCGGACTAGATGGTTCGGCATACCGGACCAACCATATGCCGAATGAAAACATCCATCCGGACCAACCAAACACCGAATGACGTTGTCTCCACCAGCGAAAGTCAAAAGCAGGGGGCACGCAGGGCGCCTCACCCAGATAAGTACCGAACTCCAGAGCTTACTAATAAAATAAAGAATATGATAACAATGAATAAGTAGCAAATCTTTCACTAACATGGGTTAATCATTTACATATGTGCACGACCACGAACGGTCCACAGGCATGCTCTGAATAACCATTAACCCTATCGTCATCCTTTTCAAGCTCATCGGTTAAATGGATATTTGATTCTGATAATTATGAAATGGCTAAGCTACTTACACATGTATGGGGTCGCGAACGATCCATAGGCATGCTCTGAGCTGGCGATAAACCACCTTGACAAACGATCCAGGGACCCACTCTAACGTGAACCTGGCATCGATAATGCTAAACCCCCTTAGGGCACACCCTCTCGCCCCGAACGGTACGATTCGCTCTATCTCAAAAATTTCGATCCCGAGCGATCGTTATTTGAAGTCACACTAAAACTGTAAATTCCTTTGCAGGACATCAACAGAATACAAACATCCAGCCCATGGCATTACAAAACAAGCCTTTCTACCACAGGGAAACAAAGCGCGACACATGCAAGCACGTGCCCCACTTTGGGGGGCAAATGTTGGGCGAATTCTCACCCAGAAGATCTCGAGACCGAGAAGTCCCAGTTTCACCCGGGCTTGCAACCTCCACTTCGTTCGACAGCCAAGAAGCTCAATACTAACCTAGAAGTCCATCCAAAATTCTTCATGAAGAAGCTCATTCGGCCCCAAGCTTTCATTCGGCCCCAAGCTTCCATTACCGAACCAACATTCGGTCATGTCCATTCGGCCTCCTTCGTATTCGGCCACCGGACCAAACCCATCCCCATCTTGGCCGAACCAGTCACACAACCGGTCCAGACAGCCAACACCGGACCAACCTACAAGCCAATACCGGACCAGACCATGCTCCTACCACCGGTCCACCACAACTCCACAACCGGACCACCAACACCAAATCATTCATGGCCGGACCAATGCCACCGAGCCAAACACATACCTCACCACCGGATGAAGCTCCGCCGAACCAGATGATTACCAGTCCAGATTGCTTCAGCCCGGGCCCACCAGCAGCTATATACTTCCAAGACCCCTGCCCCCTACCTCATTCTATAAATAGAGGGGCAGTGGTACAACAATGGCAGACAAGTTTGAGAGCTCAAGCACGGAAGGAACTTTCAAACTACTTTCATATACTTGTACGCAAAGCATTGTACTTGTAATCTGAAACAAAGAAGATAATAACATATAAAGTGGACGTAGGCACGTTCTGGCCGAACCACTATAAATCTGTGTGTCTTTTACATTTCAGCCCCTGCTTTTTTCATATTTACATAACTCATCTAAATCATTAAGAATCACATAAAATCAGCTAAATCACACGACTTGGAGGTGTTTGCCCATTTTTTGCGCAAACAGTGTATATATGGAGTAATAATCTGGGTTGATAAGTAACGAATTTATAAAGGAATGGAAAGAAAATAGGTGACAATTAATATAGGTTTATTTATTTAATGTGTAAATAAACTTTGCTAATCAATTTCAATAAATCCAAATTTAACGTTTTGATAATGTAAATTTAAGTAATATTAATTTTATTCATAATATGAATTGGTTGATTTAGTAAGTGGAAACTTTGATTTGTGAATAATAAAAGCTTATTAATGCGACTAAAGTATTAACGGTAACGATTTTGGATGTTACCTATTTTGTAGTTGGTTGATTTTAAATTGGAAATCAGTTACAAAAATTTATAAGCTAATATTACGTCAATGTAACTAAGGTAATTATTAATAAATTGAAATGTAAGAAGAAGAAAAAAATGTAAATATTTAATTAGCTAATGAAATAATAGTATAGTTAATGGTAATTGGACAAAACCAGTATTATATAAGAATTGTAACATTTGTGTGCAAATAATGAATTTATAAGTGCTATTTAAAGTCAATGGTAACAATTAATATACGTTACCTATTTAATTAGCCTATTATATTAAATTTGAAACTAAGTGCAATAAATGTAATTAAGTATCACGTTGATGTAAATTTAGGTAATATTTGGTAATAATGTAAATTTTATTCATAGAGCAATAATGGATTTGATAAAAAGAATGAAATCAAGATGAATAAATAATTTGGGAGTATAAATTTTAATAAATATGTGCATTGATTTATAGCGGGATAGAAAAGGTTATTAATAATTTAAAAGGTTGATTTATTTATAAATTAATGTGAAATGGATGGGAATGGAATAAGTGTAGTGTAATGAGAGTTTATATGATAATTGTTTGTAAAGAATTAACTTACAAATGTTATAAAATGTATAATGGCGACAATTAGAGTTGTTACCAATTTAACTATCAATTTCAAATAAATATAATTAAATGTTAAATTAATGATAATTGATACAATAACGGGAAGTGTGAATGTAATAAAATTAATAGAAATATAAATCTATTCATAAGGTAATAATTGTGTTAATAAAATAATGAAGTTGAAATAATTAAATGGGACTTTAAATTTTAATTAATGTGTATATTTGACAAAATTTCAATATAAGTGGAAAAATAGTAGTTAACACAATTAAAGATGGAAATTGGAGCATGTTAATGTAATGGAAAACAAACAACTATTAATTAGGTTAATTGAGTAATAATGGATTAAGTACAAAGGTTGAAAAATCAAATTAAAGCAATTAATTGAAATTTAATTTTAATAAATGGATTTGATTATAGGGAAATTGAACACTTTAATAAGTGCTATAACCTACATTGAATTGTCATATAAGCTTGTATTAAGTCATGGTAAAAGTCCAAGTGATTAAAAATGATGAATTGGTTAGTTTATAAATATTGAATAAAAAGGTGATTAATTAATTTAATATTAATATATTTAATTGATAGGAAGTAATTGTTCTACTTCTCATTACATTCATTTCGTCCATTTTGAAACTTAATCAACTGAAATGAATGTAATTGAAAATTTCTAATTAATAGGAGAGAGAATACTAAATGTAAATTAATAGGTGTAATTAAAAGCAGCTTATGTTTTGTGAAAATATAAGGAAAGTTTGATTTAATAAAAAGAACATTTACATCAAATAAAATGAATGTTTCATGTATGAATGTTGGTTTAATTTCATTAAAATATAGAATAGAATAATTGATTTTAAAGAAAAAAATATATGTTTATTTGAACTGTGTTTTAGCTTATAGATTGATTACAAGAATAGGAAAATAATATATTTCGGTAAGTTATTTATCACTCTTGTGTATAAACAATTTTTCTATTTTTTCATGCATTATAGTTGTCTGTTTTAAAATTTAACTTTGTAAGTGATTGCAATTAATGTAGTTCAAATGTTTCAATTAAAAGGAAAGAAAACGGTGATTGCAATTAATAGATTTAATAAAAAACGCACGTTTTGTGTTAAACAAAAATGGTGTTTTAATGGTAATAAGAGATCATTTCGGGAAAAACAAATCAAATGCTTTCATCTTTAAGGTAGGTATAAAAATTTATTATACGTAGATAAAAACCTTAATGCGTAGAAATTCGAATATTACTTGAGTTAACGAAGTTAATTTAGTTACTTTCAAATAAAAAATTGAATTTCAAAAGGTTGTGCGACGTACATTGTCCCTTCATTTCTTTTATTATTAATTGTTTCACGAACGTTTTAAAATAGTTAATCTGTTTAATACTTGAGCAATTTTAGGTTGTATTTAATTCTTGCCGCCTCATTTTCATGCATACAAAATTTTTATTTTCGTTTGCAAACTTTTCCATTCCTACGTACATTTACTTATGCTTTATTAATGCTTGAAGCTTTCAAATTAAAATGTGACATTTATTTTTGTCCCTCCATCTTCATTTCCTAATTATAAATAACCTTCATCTTATTTCTTCTTTTACATTTTGTTTCTCCTAACACCTCATATTCAAAAGCTCTTATTCTTTCAAATGCAAAAGCATTCTTTTCTAAAAATGATTTTTTTCATTTTTCGTACACTTCCTGTCATCATCTTAGTTGTTCTTCAATCTTTTCCTGAAGCCTCATCTTGAGAAAATGTCGGTATTAAAAAAAATTTATTCACATATGTTTTTAACACGTACTAATTTTTATTTTAATAATATTTCTTGTAACATGAATATCTTTTGCATATAAACTTTGATTCACGTGCGATTTCTTCTGTTGGATTCAAATTTATATTCTGGACCACATGAAATTGATTTAGTTGAATTTGGAGACTGTTGAGTTTTGCGCTTCTATTTGGATTTTTATGGGCTAAAATCAAAGGTGAGTATTTTAACGCACTCACAACTTTTAAAATTTGTTATGTTTGTTAAATTAATTTTTTTTGTGATTATGCATTTATTTATGACGTTCGTATATTTTAATCATCATCTCAGATATTGCATTTACTTAAATTAAATTGTTATTTTATTTATTTATTTTTGAATATAACTGCCAGTTAATTACCTGTTATATATTATCAATTATATATTGATATTGATTGATTGTTTTGTATGATGATCGTGACGGATGTATGATTTTATGATGGATGAATGAATGTTTTATTTATATCATCATAATCTGCAAGTTGTTATGCATTTATTTTGATTCGGGATTGCGGTTTGAAATGATATACAACCGCATTTTTATTTTAAATTACGGATTGAGATGATAAATATCCGTATCACTTGACCATAGGATAGAAAATTTTATACAGGCACCGCGGTATATATATAAAATTATTTTGAAACGATTTTCTATGGTTTTGGAAAGAAATATAGGTTTAATAAATTTTAATTTTTGATGTTATATAAATATTATTTAATATATATATAGTCAAATTCTTGAATTTAAGCTATGTATAAAATTGATTGATAAAAATGAGTTTAATAATAAAGTTTGATTTCTTTTATGTAAAATGGTTAAGTATCTACTTAAATTCTATTGTATATAGAGTTTATAATGACTCAAATAAAATTAAGGTTGGAAGATAAATGTAAATTTGATTTGAATTAAGATTTAAGGATTATCCTCGAAAAATTTGATTTGAAATGTAAAATGTTTGCGCAAAAAATGGGCAAACACCTCCAAGTCGTGTGATTTAGTTGATTTTATGTGATTCTTAATGATTTAGATGAGTTATGTAAATATGAAAAAAGCAGGGGCTGAAATGTAAAAGACACACAGATTTATAGTGGTTCGGCCAGAACGTGCCTACGTCCACTTTATATGTTATTATCTTCTTTCTTTCAGATTACAAGTACAATGCTTTGTGTACAAGTATATGAAAGTAGTTTGAAAGTTCCTTCCGTGCTTGAGCTCTCAAACTTGTCTGCCATTGTTGTACCCCTGCCCCTCTATTTATAGACTGAGGTTGGGGGCAGGGGTCTTGGATGTATATAGCTGCTGGTGGGCCTGGGCTGAAGCAATCTGGCCTGGCAGCGTTCTGGTTCGGCGAAGCCTTGGTTCGGCCGTGCTTGGAGAGGTTGGAGCTTGTTCCATTTGTGGATGGTTCGGTGATGAGATAGCCACTTGGTTCGGCCTTACCTTGGTTCGGTATTGAAGGGGTTGTGGTTGGTCCGGTTGAGGTTGGCTCGGCGTTGGGTTGATTCGGTGGTGTGTCTATGGAGTTGGTTCGGTAGTAGAGCATGTTGCTTTGGTAGCGGGGGACTGCGACCGGATGTGTATTATGCTTGCACTGCCGAATGGACGTTATCCTGGGGATGCCGAACGAGCCATTGCCGAATGAGTTCTGGAATGTCGAATTTATTCATGTATTTGGGATGCCGAGCGATCCTTGGCCTTGCTGAATGAAGTGGAGGTTGCGAACACGGGTGAGATTGACGCTTCTTAGTCTCGAGATCTTCTGGGTAAGAATTCGCCCAACATTTGCCCCCCAAAGCGGGGCACGTGCTTGCATGTGTCGCGCTTTGTTTCCCTATGGTAGGAAAGCTCGTTTCATAACACCATGGGCTGGATGTTCATGTCCTATCGGTGTCCTCATGCCTTGCGGTAGGAAGGCGTGTTTTGTAATGCAATGAGCTGGATGTCCATATCCTGTTGATTTCCGTTCGAGGTCGGGTGCCGTTCGAGGCGAGTAGGTGTGCTCCGAGGGGGCTCAGCATTATCGATGCCAGGTTTTCGTTCGAGTGGGTCCCTGGATCGTTTGCGAAGATGGTTTATCGCCAGCTCAGAGCATGCCTAAGGATCGTTTGCAACCCCGTACATGTGTAAGTAGCTTAGCCATTTCAGAATTATCAGAACCACATATCCATTCAACCGATGAGTTTTAAAAGGATGTCAAAGTGTACATTCTCATGACAGTAGGATCAATAGCCATTCAAAGCATGTATGTGGACCGTTCGTGGTCGCGTACATGTGTAAATGATTAACCCATGTTAGTGGGAGATTTACTACTTATTCATCGTTATCATAATCTCTATTTTATCAGTAGATTCCTAGAGTCCAGTACTTATCTGAGTGAGGCGCTTTGCATGCCCCCTGCTACTGGTGTTCACTGATTCGGATAGCTTCATTCGGTCCGGTATGCCGAACCGGTTGATCCGGTGCTCTCTCGCTCGCCTATATATAGGGGCCATCCCCCCTTAGTTATTCCTTACCGAACCAACGAGCGCCGAACCAATCTCCAGCCGAATCAGCTTTTTGCCGAAACAAGCTTTTACCGAATCAGGTATATGTCCTTTTGCCGAATGATCTTTTTTACCGAATGAAAATGTGTGTTTGCATAGCCGAATGAACTCGTATACCGGATGAACCTCCAATACCGAATGAAGCATATACCGAATGAGAATTGTAAAACTTGACCACCGAATGAACACACACCTTCAATACCGGATGGGGCTTATGCCGAATGAGACTTGGAAACTTGAATCTTGAGCGAAATCTTAGGCTTTTATACGCTTGCTTTAGATACTTGCTTGTTTATGTTTCTATACTTCTTATTCTAACACCGTGTTTTTCTTGTGCTGCAGACAAATGTCTCGCAAAGCGAAAACCCGATCGGATAAAAAGAAATCTAAAGGTAGAAGAGAGTCATCCTCCTCCGTGCCCCCAGCCCAACCAAGACCGGTGCCACATGGGCCTGCCCCGAGGTCGTTAGTGGATGGGTATGGTCCTTAGGAACTTCTGGTCTCCCCTCCCGATTGCTTCCCTAGCTCCCTAAAGGAGGAGCAACTTGATGTTATATCCCGTTCCTTCGGGATAGACAGGGCTCGCATGCTGTTGCCGGGAGATGGAGTGATGCCGTATAATCCCCCCGAAGGCTACTTTGCTTATAGCAGATATCATTGCATGTGTGGTGCTATCCCTCCTATCAATGCCTGGATAGTTAGCTTTACCACATATTTGAAGGTGGCTCCATTCCAGCTCCAGCCGAACTCTTATGCCATTCTGGTGAGCCTTTTTGTTATCTTCCAGAGGAGGTACGGGCGTCCTCCTTCTAACCGGGAAATTCGATATTTGTATAACCTGAGAGGCTACAAGAAGGGGTCTCCGTATATTAGTCTAGAAGCGGCCATGCCCTTCAAACCGGTCTTGGACTTATATTCAAAGTTTACCATGTTCAAGAAAGAATGGTTTTTTATCAAGGACGATTCTGTTTCTTTCCGCCTATTCACTTCTGGCTGTAAGATGAATTTCATTTATATTTTCCATGTTCTAACTGTAGTGCTTCTTCTGACACGCTTCCATTTCTTGCTAGCGACAGGTGGTATTGCAGTCGTGGAAGATGATTCTTTGGCGCGGATCGCTGCTGAAATAAAGGCCATTCCCACACGGGACAGGTCGGCTTCGTTTCTGATCAGGAACGTTACCCTCCTGGAGTACAACTTGATCCAGCCGCACCAGTCCGTGGTTAAGCAGAGGGACACGGCTGAGGAGAAGGCCGCTAAAGCTAAGGAGGGGGCCACGGTGAAGAGTGGCAAGAGGAAGCCCTTCGCACAACATCCCGTCGTGGGGGGCAAGAAGCTTAAGGAGTCTGAGGGCCCCTCTCCTAGTACTTGCCCGATCATCCCGGAGGAGGAAGGTGTGGAAGAGGGCGAAGGAGGCGATATGGAAGGAGAGTCGCTGGGCGGAGGAGATGGAGATGGTCAGGGTGGTAGTGGTGCTGGTGCCTTAACCTCTGGGCAAGACTCTGAACTGGATGAGGCTCTCCGCCAGGCCTTCGGGGAATCGGAGGGAGAATCGGAAGCGGAGAAGGCGAAGGAGACTGGCAAGGTCGGGGCTGGTGCCGATCTATCCCCAAAGGGCTCCTCAGCCAGGGTGACTCCGGCGGTGCAAGGTGAACTTTTGTCCTCTGTCGATTCCATTTACGATAGGGACTTAGAAATATTTTATGGTTCACTTCCGTCCTGGAATGAGATTCAGGACTTATTGCAGTATCCCACTCCTCCGCAGGGTTTGTATAATAGATGTGCATTCTCACTTTTTCTTTCTTTTTAACTTAACATGTTTCTTGAATTATGGATCGTCGTATGTTCATAACACTTGTTTTTTACTCCAGGGGCAGGCCAGGCGGCTAAAACGTTAGACGTTCGACACCGCCTTGAACAATTCAAGTTGATGAGAGCTTTTGATAAGCCGAAGCCTCTTACTGGTCGTCCTGGGGACGTGGTCAGATACCGTCCTCTTCTTGGGGTCATTGAAGAGAGCATTCGGAAAAAGAAGAGGAGTCGTTCCTTATTTGAGCCTTCCCCTGGTCCGCGGCTTCCTGTTCAACCTCCTCGTGATACCACGGAGGAGAGCACGGATTTTATCCCCCCTCCACCTCCTTCTAAGAATCCCACTGTTATCCGTATAAGGCGTCCTGACGTGCCTCGCGACCGCTTTGCCGGTCATCCTGATTTAGATCCAAGATCTCGGGATATTTCATTTGATGAGGCCACGGGTGAGCACCTTCTTCCCCGCAACCCCATGGTACGAGTGTTAGACGAGGCTAAGTCCCTAAATCTTGATCTGCTTACCACTCGGGTAGTTACCATGGGAGACGAAGCCAAAGCTAATATCGATCGGGTGGCTTAAGAGACCAAGAAGTTAATGAAGTATCATGCTCAATTGGTCAAGGCCGGGGAGGAGATTGGGGGTGCTAATATTCGGTTGCGGCTGAAGGTTGCCGATCAGGCCGAACAGCTTGCCGGTCAAGCCGTTCAGATTTCTCAGCACGAGGAAGCCTCCAAGCGGCTGAAAGAGACCATGGAAAAGGCTAGTAGGGCAGAATTACGGAAGATGGAGGCCGCCTGTAAGGAGCGGATCGACATGGCCATTGCGACAGTGGATGAGGTTCGGAATGCGGATCTCGAACAGGTAGAGGAGTTGTCTGGGAGGCTTGAGGCCTCGGAGATGGCTCAAGTCAAGTTAAAGGAGGAGATGGAAGAGATGAGGAGGTCTCTCCAGGCTGACTGCTTGAGATACCGATCAGAGAGGGATGTCGCTGTCGCCAAGTTGCAGGCTTCCGAGGCCCGGGTGAGGGAGTTTGAGGAGAATGAGGGGATGATGGACGAGATGCTGCAGGACATGTACTTCCGCACTTGGAAGGAGGGCAGCTTGTCTTGGATGGATGACTATCCCCGGGTCATGGCCAAGATATATCTTCGGGCTTTAGAGGAGGCCAGGGTCAATGCGGGTAAGGAAGGTGGAGTGGCTTTTAGTCTGGATGTGGTCACTGCTCAGTTCTCGAAAGAGGAGCAAGCGGCGGTGAAGGAGGGGATGCGGTTGCTTGCTGCGGAGGAAGCGGGTGTGCAACTGGAGGATGAGGATCAAGCGGCGGATGCTGGTGAGTTATTCTTCTCTTTTCCTTTCCTTTCTGGGTTTCCATAACTTGATCATTTATCGTTTGTTTAATGAATTCCTCTTCTGAATTGGACAGGTGGAACTTCCGATCAACACGCTGGGGGCTCCGACCCTGCGGCCAAGTAGGCTTGGGGGAGTTGGTAGGATGAGAGCGAAGTGTGGACGCAGCTGATTACTTGTTCGGATTTGGCCACCTTTTTATTTCCTTTTATCGCTGTTTATGTTAGTCCAAAGCATTGATGTGACTGTAATAATATTATTTGCAAAGAATAACTTTATGTGATTTTATGACATAAGCTGATTTTGTTATGTTTAAATGTTGTTGTCATTTTGATGTGGTGCGTGAGAAGTATGCATATGCCTATGATTTTAGTTTTGTTTGATGTTAAGCGTCTTGTGTAACTGATCATGGATATAGCTGAGTACCTTGCCACCCAGTACGCAGGCTTAGATTCTCATGAGTGAATGCTCCCTATTTGGTTTCCTGTACTTTAGAGTTTGTTATACAGGATAGGAGAAAAGTATTTAAATGAAATGGAAATATGGGAAAAGTAAAACTTCCAGGCACGGAAGGCCGTCGATGTGCTTAAGTTCGTGGCAAACGGGTTTTGTAGTCACTTTCCCTAGCTGTGGGTCTTGGAGACATTTGTCACCCATCTTACGCCTCCGCGGGGAGTTTTCTTTTTTACCACAGCCGCACTTAAGACACATCGGAGCCGAGATCATGCACGGTAACTACCCGAACCATTATGGTCCGTAATCGTGGGTATTATTCGATTTACCGTGGCCGGCTAGCGTGGGTGCCGTTGGCCGTGAACTACCCCTGGCTGGCCACACCTTATGTTGGGGCTTAAAGTAGGTTCACAGTTGCCGGCGAGCCGAATGCCGTAATGAGCTGCCATCGGCTATAGTCGGCCTTTATGATGACTTATAATCGGCTCATTACAGTTGGCTTTGAGGGCAGTCGCGAGAAATGAGTTAACCCGCAGCAGAGGGACGCTGGAGCAAAAGAGTCTCATTGGCGAGTGCATAGAATCGTAGCGTACCTGTTAGGCCTTGTCCAGATGAGGCCGCGGTGCGTCTTGAGTGGAGATGCCATAGGATTTTGTTCAACAGAAAAGGATAAAGCTTAACAAGCAGCCAAGATATAAAGAAACAAGTTAAAAAGAGACAAGATTTTTTAAAGTGGTTCGGCATGAAAATGCCTACATCCACTGATTCTCTTTGTTAATTCGCTTCATATGGGCAGTACAAGTTAAGAAAAGTATCGACGGAGGTGTCGGATGTTCCATGCCCTCTGGAACACCTCTCCGTCCACTGTTGACAAAATATAAGCTCCGTTGTGGAGATCTTTATGAATTACATATGGTCCGTCCCATATGGGGTCCAGTGCCCCGGGGCGCGGAAAGATTCGCCTGAGGACAAGATCTCCTTCTTGTAAGATGCGATGCTTGACTTTGGAGTTGTATAGTGCTGCCACTTTTTGTTTGTGAGCTGCTGCTTTGAGTGCTGCATCGTTTCTCCTTTCTTCAATCAGATCCAAAGACATGAGGAGGAGTTCTTCGTTTTCTTCTGGATTGTAGTGGATCCTACGGTGGGAAGGAACAATAGTCTCAACAGGGAGCATTGCCTCCGATCCGTATGCCAAAGAGAAAGGAGTATGTCCTGTTGATGTTCTGAAAGATGTGCGGTAGGCCCAAAGTGCCGTAGGAAGTTCGTCCACCCAAGCGCCTTTTGACTTTTCAAGTTTCTTCTTGATTAGGGTTTTGAGAATTTTGTTGACAGCTTCGACTTGTCCGTTTGCCTGAGGATAAGCTACTGATGAGAAGCTTTTATGAATTCCATGCTCTTGGCACTAGTCGGCGAATTCTTCGCTGTCAAATTGGAGTCTGTTGTCCGATATGATCTTGAGTGGTACTCCGTACCTGCACAGAATATTTTTGATCAAGAAGTTGATAACTTTTGCTGAAGATATTTTATTTAGGGGTTCCGCTTCCACCCATTTGGTGAAATAATCGACTGCCACTATAGCATATTTGGCTCCGCCTATGCCCGTTGGCAGTTCGCCAATTAAATCAATTCCCCATACAGCAAAGGGCCAAGGGCTGGTCATTTGAGTAATCTCATTTGCGGGTAGTCGAGGAATCTTGGCAAATTTCTGACATCTGTCGCATCCCTTGACGAAGTCTAAGGCGTCTTTGTTTAGTGTGGGCCAGTAATATCCATATCGGAGTATCTTTTTCGCCAGAGTCTGCCCTCCAGTGTGATCTCCGCAACTTCCTTGATGGATGTTGAATAAGATTTCCTTGGCTTCCCTTCCAGCGACGCATCTGAATAAGGGGCTAGAGAAGCCACGCCGATAGAGGATGCCTTCTTGTATTGTGTAGTGGGGAGCTTTCCTCAAAATTCTCCTGACTTCATCACGTTTGTCTGGTAGTGTGCCGTCCTGCAAATATTTCCGGGTAGGAGTCATCCAAGTTCCTTCTTCGATTGCAGTTATCCGATTCACTTGTTCAAAACTTGGGGCTAGCTGCCTTGAGATGGCTAGTGCTCCGGAAATGGTGCTATTCTTCATACTAGCTTGCTTTGCTAGTTCATCGGCCTCTTGGTTATCTTCTCGAGGAATGTGTTTGATTAGATAATGGTCCAATTGATCGAGCAGCAGTTTGGTTTTCTTTAGATATGCTGTGAGTCGTTCTCCTCGTGTCTGGAATTCTCCTAGTACTTGGTTTACGATAAGTTGAGAATCACTATGAAGACATAAAGAATTGACTCCAATTTCTAAGGCAAGCTCCAATCCCGCTATTACTGCCTCATACTCCGCATCGTTGTTAGTGGCCGCGAATTCCAACCTTAATGCATAGTACAGCTTTCTTCCCCTGGGGGTGATTATCACAATACCTGCCCCCGAGCCTTGCTCGTTCGATGCTCCATCTACAAAGAGGTTCCACTTGATGTTTTTTGCTATTTCAAACTGATCCTTGCCTTCGTTGGTAGTGAATTCGGTAATGAAATCGGCGATGGCTTGCCCCTTGATAGCGGTGCGAGGATGGTAGGTGACGTCATACTGACTTAGTTCAATGCACCATTTGAGGAGTCGTCCAGAAATGTCGGGACGATGGAGCACCTTTCTTAGTGGTTGATCGGTTAGAACTCTGATGGAGTGAGATTGGAAGTAGTGTCGCAGTTTCCGTGACGCGATCAATAAACAATATGCCAATTTCTCAAGTTTAGGATATCTGGCTTCTGCCCCTGTAAATCTCTTACTTATAACGTATACCGGGCGTTGTGTGCGGTCTTCTTCTCTTACCAGGGCAGCGCTTAGAGCATGAGATGATACAGCGAGGTATATGTATAGCTCTTCGCCTTCGTTTGGGGTTGAGAGTACTGGTGGTTTCTGAAGGTGTTCGATCAGGTTAAGGAAGGCTTTTAAGCATTCATCGGTCCACTCGAACTTTCCTTTGTCTTTCTTGAGTGCTTCGAAGAAAGGGACGCACTTGTTAGTTGCTTTGGAAATGAATATGCTTAGGGCGGCCACCTTTCCGTTTAGGCTTTGTATTTCTTTTCGAGTGGAAGGTATCCTTATTTCTTTTAGAGCCCGGATTTGTTCAGGGTTTGCTTCAATTCCTCTGGCATGGACGATGAATCCTAAGAATTTTCCCGATGACACTCCGAAGGAGCACTTTAGAGGATTCAGCTTCATTCCATATCGGCGAAGTACCTGAAACATCTAGCCCAGGTGGCTTACATGATCGTCGGCTCTCCTGGACTTTACCAACATGTCATCCACATATACTTCCATAGTTCGTCCTATTAATTCCGCGAACATCTTGTTGACGAGGCGCTGATAGGTAGCTCCGGCATTTTTGAGTCCAAAAGGCATGACTTTGTAACAATATAATCCCCGGTCAGTGATGAAGCTAGTGTGGTCTTGATCGGGAGCGTGCATGGGAATCTGGTTGTATCCGGAGTATGCATCCATAAAAGATAAAAGTTCGTGCCTGGCAGTGCTGTCCACAAGTTGATCGATTCGGGGGTGCGGGAAGCAGTCTTTCGGGCAAGCGTCATTTAAGTTGGAGAAATCAATGCATGTTCGCCACTTCCCATTAGCTTTCTTTACCAGTACCGGGTTAGCGATCCATTCTGGGTAGATGGATTCTCGTATGAAGTCATTAGCAAGTAGGTTCTTTACTTCCTCATCGAGGGCTGCTGATCGTTCTGCTCCCATGCTTCTCTTTTTCTGCTTTATCGGTACCTTGGTGGGATCGATGTTCAGCATGTGGCATGCTATGTCTGGGGAGATTCCTGTCATATCGGCATGTGTCCACGCAAATACATCTAAGTTGTGGCGGAGAAAGACAATGAGTTGATCCTTCAATTCTGTTTTTAGCTGAGATCCTATTTTTAATAGTCTACCTGAATCATGTTCGTCTACAGATACGGATTCCATGGCCTCTGCAGGCTCAGCGGTAGCCTCCTCCTCCTTATTCCTAAGGTCTAGTTCATTGAAAGGATCGCTGGTGTATCGAAGAGGAGGGGCTTTCTTTAGTTGCTATGCTTCCAAGCTTTTCATGCAGAGAGTAGTCTCTGCATCTTTCCCTTTATTCTTTCTACGGTTATTGCGAAGTTCAGTTACATAGCAATCTCGAGCGGCGTCACTTCTCCTATTCCGTTATCTGTTGGAAATTTCATCTTTAGGCACCACGGGGCTAGGACAATTTGGAAGTCAGATAAGGCTGGTCTTCCCAAGAAGGCGTTGTAGGCCGAGTGGTTTTCTATTAGTACGAACGTTTGTTTTCGAACAACGGAGCGGGGATGACTTCCTATTTCGACGAAGATGTCAAGTTGCCCGAGGGGCATTTTCGCATCTCCAGTGAAACCGTGCAGGGGTTTGTTGCAGGGAGACACATCCTTCATTGACAGCTTCATTTTGTCGAAAGCATGCTTGAACAGGATATTTACGGAGCTTCCTGTGTCTATTAGAATTCGGAAAACTTTAGCTGGACCGAACCAGGCAGAGATGACCATGGGATCCATATGCGGATACTGTCTTCCTTCTAAATCACGCCTACTGAATACGATGTCGTCACTCTCTTTCCGTTTCGGGTGGCGTTCTTCCATAATGGAGTTAACATAGCCTTCAGCATTTCTAAGTGACTTGCCGTATCTTTCCATCTCTGCCCAGCTTCTGTCGGCGATGTGTGGTCCTCCCGAGATGGTATGGACCACTATCTTCTCTTGACTAGAGCCGCTGGTGTTGCGATTCCCTCCGCCTACTTCTGGGAGGGGTCGCTTTGAGTTCTCAATGGCAGGAGTTGGAGTCCTGTTCTGACCTTTCACATAGCGTTCCAGCCTTCTTCTTCTGATGTGTTCTTTGATCAAGTCCCGGAGATGGTGGCATTCATTGGTGTCATGTCCGTGGGATTCGTGGAAGCGGCAGAACTTTCCAGACTTGAGTGCGTTACCAGATTCTTTCTTGTGCGGGGGGCGCTTGTACCCGAGTTCGCCCTGAGTGGCTAGAAAGATGTTTTCGATTGTTTCATTCAAAGGAGTGTAGGAGTCAAATCTTGGTCCTGGTCGATATTGGCGTTTTTCAACCTTCCTGCCCCCAGCATTGTCTCTAGATTCATTTCTTCGAGTGTCCTTAGCTGCAGCGGGAACCTTGTCCGAAGTTGTCTTACCTTGTTGCCCTGACTGCCTCTCAGTGGCGGTGTCTTCAAGTCTCATATACTTTCTAGTTTCATGGAAGAAATCAGGTAAAGTAGCTGGTTTTTCCTTAGTTAGTCTTCTAGCGAACTTGGTATCTGGGTGTACACCACTACAGAGGGCCATTAGGGTGAGCTTCTCATCGGCATCTTGGACTGCGGCCGCTGCGGCGTTGAACCGGGTTAGATATTGTTGCAGTGTCTCTCCGGATTTCTGTTTGACATTGGATAGAGAATAAGCATCCTTGGGTTGTTCTACATGGATGCGGAACTGGCTAATGAACCTTTCTTTCAACATCTCCCATGAGCTGATAGATCCTTGGGGTAGATGGAAGAACCAGGAGGTAGCTAATCTGCTAGGAATAGCGGAAAGCATTTACACAACACCCCTTCTGTTGCTCCGCTCATGAGCATATGCTGGGTGTATCTCTGTAAGTGTACGATGGGGTCGGAAGTTCCCTTGTAAGGTTCCATGGTTGGCATTTTCCATTCCCGGGGGGTGATGGCAGTTTCGATATTGCGGGTGAAGGGGCTGGTGACCCTAGCGCCTATTCCTCGGTCCCTTTGCTCCCGTTGGACGCATTCTCTGAATAATCGTGCCATTCTTTCATCAGAATTTGGAGCGGATAGAAATGAACTTGGTTCTTCCCTGTGGGATCGATCTCGTCCAGATGACCTGTAGGGATGGTATAGTCTATCACTTCTGACGTTATCCAATGGTTGCCTCTGGCTGCTCGGATGCATGCTAGGACCAGCTACAGTTGCCCCCCGCCTTGATCTTCCCCCATGGGGTTCTGTTTCGAGCATTTCCATGGGGTCAACTTCGGGCTGGGTTCTAGCTCGGCTCTGTTCAGCGGGGTTTCTATGATTAGGTGGCATGACTGTCTCAGCTACATCCGACCCTCGCCTGGAGCCTCCCCCACTGGGTTCGGTTCCAAGCACTTCTTTGAGTCGGAGTTCGGGCTGAGTCCGGGCGCGGCCCCTATCATTGTTGTTCCTGTTTATGGCTTCCTCGAAGAGGGAAGACCTTTGCTGTCTCCGAGATCCTCCAGATTGAGATTCACCCCATGATTCAGTGTTGCGGTTGGATTCTTCGACATCCCTCAAGCGTGACATGAGTTGGTTCACCAAAGCTTCTTGTTGGGATGCGAAGCGGTTAGTCACTTCCACCACAACTCTGTCTAGGTCTGCTCTAGTGATTACTGCCGGTTGTTCCGCGGCAGGGGCTGTTGGAATTGCCTGATCTACATGCGGCACTGCTGCTGTAGTGGGATGGTTCTCTTGATCTGGATCCACTGGATTTGGAGCGCTGCTGGTTGCAACGTTCTTTCCCTTGTTGGCGTCTTTTCTTGGCCTGGAAGTCATGTTTCCTAGGCGATGAAGGGTGCTATTGGGAAAGAAGGTTGAATGAGGGAAGCTTTAGCTTCGAGTTCGAAGTTCTCGGTGAAAGCACCAAAAATGTTTGCGCAAAAAATGGGCAAACACCTCCAAGTCGTGTGATTTAGTTGATTTTATGTGATTCTTAATGATTTAGATGAGTTATGTAAATATGAAAAAAGCAGGGGCTGAAATTTAAAAGACACACAGATTTATAGTGGTTCGGCCAGAACGTGCCTACGTCCACTTTATATGTTATTATCTTCTATCTTTCAGGTTACAAGTACAATGCTTTGTGTACAAGTATATGAAAGTAGTTTGAAAGTTCCTTCCGTGCTTGAGCTCTCAAACTTGTCTGCCATTGTTGTACCCCTGCCCCTCTATTTATAGACTGAGGTTGGGGGCAGGGGTCTTGAATGTATATAGCTGCTGGTGGGCCTGGGCTGAAGCAATCTGGCCTGGCAGCGTTCTGGTTCGGCGAAGCCTTGGTTCGGCCGTGCTTGGAGAGGTTGGAGCTTGGTCCGGTTGTGGATGGTTCGGTGATGAGATAGCCACTTGGTTCGGCCTTACCTTGGTTCGGTATTGAAGGGGTTGTGGTTGGTCCGGTTGAGGTTGGCTCGGCGTTGGGTTGATTCGGTGGTGTGTCTATGGAGTTGGTTCGGTAGTAGAGCATGTTGCTTCGGTAGCGGGGGACTGCGACCGGATGTGTATTATGCTTGCACTGCCGAATGGACGTTATCCTGGGGATGCCGAACGAGCCATTGCCGAATGAGTTCTGGAATGCCGAATTTATTCATGTATTTGGGATGCCGAGCGATCCTTGGCCTTGCTGAATGAAGTGGAGGTTGCGAACACGGGTGAGACTGACCCTTCTTAGTCTCGAGATCTTTTGGGTAAGAATTCGCCCAACATAAAAAAATTGAGATTTAAAGGGTATTATTTTATAACTTGATTTTGTTTAGAGGATTTAAATGAATATCAAATAATGAGTATTATCAAGTAATTTAATTAAAAGAATATCCAGCTATTTGAAGTCTAAGGGTTTTACTAAAATGATATTTGATTTATTTAGTAAACATTTCAAATCTAAATAATAGTAGTTGAAATTGATACATATGAAATTATCAAAGAATAAGTTAAAATGGTGGAATAATTAAAGCTTTGAAATATATAAAAAAATTATTGGTTTATTTGGGAATTTAAAATCAATATTGGAATTGATTTTTGAAGGTGAAGAATCTATTTTACTATATAAAGTAACTAAATATTTAAACCATTTAAGTGGTGTAGTATGTTTCAATGTTATGAAATTCAAAGTTTTATGTTTTGAAAGACTATATTTCAAGTTTTGGTTTCGAAATATTTTAACTTTGAAATGTTATAGTTTTAGAAAATGATATATTTGAAAATAATATCAAATTTGATTTGGGTTTTAAAAAAAGAGGAAATGGTATCATATTTATATGGATTTGAAATGGATATTATATTCTGGTTTTAGAAAGTATAGACTATTTTGATAAGACCGCTGTGTTATAATAACGATTGGTTCTTGAAGAGACCGGGATCAGAATTTTTCATACTCTCTGCCAACTCCGAAAACCACTTTAACAACCGTGTACGCGGTGGAGATTCCAGAATGAAGTGGGATGGTGGCAGCGTTTCCTTTGAGGTAAATACATGGACCCGACTCCCTTGAGTTGGCATAAGGTGGCTAAAACAGGAGCGATTGACGGATTAATGAGGTAGCACCTTTGATCGGACACATCCCTTCGATATTATACTTTGACTTTTGGATTGATTCGGTTGCCACTTTTCATTTTTTATTTGGGGGTGTGGCTCGAGGTGGGTGGTAGCTGCGCGCTACGCGTTACCACCGACCCGGAAGCGTAATTGGTATATTCACCCTGGCATTGCCTAGTTGTGCCGTGTCACCTACCCTATCGCGTCCTGTACGAGTTTGGATTTCTCCCGTAGCCCGTGTGACATCCTCTGGTGGCTTTCCGGTCAGGAGGGACCATGATATTGGATGGACTACTGGGACTATTACGTGTTATGGGCTATATTGGTAACCCCTTAATGCTAAGAAAAAGGTAAGTTTATTTTACTATTCGACATTATTATAATAGCGAAATATTACTACATAGTAAATAATTTAACGGATCTTTAGGTGAGGTGAATCCCGAGCATCTCTTAAGTTACTGCACTCATATTTATTTCTGTTAATTTAACTCACATAAGATATTTTAGTTCCAATTCGAGTGTTTTTTCTTTTCAATTCGCTCGGGTCAGCCTGAGCATTTCAGGATTCGAAGACTTTAGCTCTGGAGGACGAGGACGAAGATTTATATTACTATTATCTACTTTATTATTCCACTACACCATTTTATTCCGCTGCATTGTTATTATCCTTTGGTATGTGAATTCTGATATTTATTGTATAAGATAAATCAAATGTTTTGTGAAATAGTTTTATGAACTGTATATTTATTATTATATTTTATCATTCCGCTGCAAGATTTTGTTTTTTTCCTCTGTTTTCTTATTTACCCCATAACAATCCGCCCTTACGTATGGTTTGAATTGACACGTGTGTCGATTTAAAGCATGCGAAAAGGCGGGACGTTACAACATTGGAACAAAAAAATTCTGGCTTATGGAAACTCCTCAGTCTTGTAGCTGGATACGGAGAAGTATTTTAAAGTCAAGAATCATTTTCAAGCCTTATATGCAACTGAAGCTTTCTGAGGCTAGCTTGTGAAAGTTCTGGTACGACCCAAGGTTAAGCAAAGGTATAATTCTTGATCACATTTTCTCTTCACAGCAGAAGTATCAAGCTGGCATTGGTATCAATGCACTGGCTATTGATCATATAGTTAATGGAAAACTTGTGTTGCCTTACTCTAGTAACCAGATTGTCAGAAATTTTTGGAGCAACTATGTCACTAGCTTTTATGAATCTTATGACCATAACACTGTCTTCTGGAATGGACAGGGTCACTCCATTAAAAATGTTTATGTGGCCTTGAATGGATGGGACTCTATGCCAAATTATAAGTGGAGTAAGGTAACATGGACAGTGGTCTCTTGTAGCAGTGACAATCTTATGTTCTGAAAGGTTACTTCAAATGCTCTTTTGACAAGAGACAATCTGTTGAGATATGGAATGTCAGTTCTTCCCACTTGTGAGCTGTGTTATCAACAGTGTGAGAGTATTTTTCATATCTTCTTTGATTGTCCATTTTTACTTTTCATCTGGACTAAAATGTTAAGCAGTATACAGAGGGTTTTTAATCTTCCTATCACCAGTAATCAGTGGAACCTGATTGAAAGTGCCACTAGGTGGAGGGATGACAAAAAGCAATACTTCTTCTTCATTTGAAAAAGCTTATGATGATTATTTGGAGGGAAAGAAACAAGAGGTGATTTGTTTGGTATTAGCAGAAGCAAGGAAACATCTTGGTCTGCTTTAAGGCATGATATTCTGATGGGGATGAGGGTCAATGCGCACAAGTTTCTTGATATTCAGTTTGAACCATGGATTCCGTAGTTCCATTCTTGGTTTTGCTTTTCTTTTTTTGTTTTGGGTGTGTCTCTTATGTGTATCTTTGTTCTTTTCCTCATCCTTTGTCTGCTCTGTGGTGTGTAATCTCCTGGTGTTTTCCTTTTTCTGTGTTTAATAAAGCTGGTAGGGGCCCAGTTTTAACCCCGCTTAATCTGGAAAAAAATATACATATACAAACTATAATTCAATATACAAAATAATAAAGAGAATTAAGATGAGCCTTGATTATTGTGTATACCTTTTTTTGTAATAAAATGGTATTTTTAGTATTGCATACTTTATTGTAAAATAGTTGAAGAAAATTAAACAATCTTTAAAACTATACTTGGAAGAAAAAAAATGGCGGATCAGAATTAAGGAAACACTTGTTAATAAGAGTTTAACAATTCTTAGAATTAGTAAGAGAATGCAATTAGTTGGAAGAAAATATTCCAGTGTATTGTATAATAAGCAATATTCATATTTATTCAAATTCATTTAAACTCATTTGTTCCAGATATCATAAAAAGTACTGAAGAGTTGAAGCTAAGACTTGACGAAATACTGCTAAGTATTGCACACGTGAAACGAGGATACCAAGTAATATTTCTATATAAACGCTAACTATGATAGGAATATTTTGTATCATTTTATTTGGGTGGATAATAATTATAATGCGAAAATTAACTGTTGAGCTCAACAGGCAAATATTACAGACCTGTAATTTGAAGCGTACCAAAAGAGCGGATGAAAGAGAAATATAATGAAGAAAATATACTGACAATGTTGCAAAAAAAAATTGTTTCTTGGAGATGTTCTGGGCAAGCAAGCAACAGTTTAATTAGCGAACGGTATCATACTTGGAAGTGACATATTATATCATACCAGGAAGTTCAGCTGTTTCTTCATATTTTGTTAATAATTAGTAACGGTGTATTGCAACTATGATGGAAACTTAGCTTCTATTTATTTATTTGAAATGGTTCTTTTTTCTTGGTAATGCCTAAAGATCGCTTGTCCATCCATGACAACGCAATTACAAGAAAATCCAGTGTTTTAAAGACCGGACCTGACCCTACAACAGTTAACCTTCGATCATGAAGCGCTACAGTTTTGAAAATAAAATAACTTTGTATGCGTATGGACCTATGGTTGAAACTAAAAACCTTGATAAGTCTCTAAGCCAACTTCTTTAAAGTACACGGCTCTTTAAATTTGTACAAAAAAAATATTGCTCCACTTTTCATTTTTTTTAGATAATCAATTCAACAAATAATTTCATAATCTTAGTCATCAATTTATTGGATTAAACCTTATCATTTTTGGACAAGTTACATAATTATTTATGAATCCGTATTGAATAGAACCTCTTTTATCCTAAAAAGGAAGAAAATTTACGCTTTTCCTTAAAAAGAATGTTAAAAAATTATTCTAATTAATATTTGTTATGAGATGTTCAAAAATTATTGTTTCGAAGGTCAGTATATTAATTATAATTTGTTAAATTTTAACATTAATCGATATATTTTTACATTATAATCTGAAAAGCAGAAAATAACCATCAACGTGGTTCTCGCGGTCTAACTGGTTGAACTATTAGAACTTTTGATTTTGCATCAACACAGTTCGACCTCCGGTTCTATCCTCGGAACTATGATCTCGATGTTGTTCATTTACATCTTTATAAATATTTAATATTTAATTAGACCAATGTTATTGACATCGTAGTACGGTAACTGACGGCTGGTTGCAAATGCTAGCTCTCTTCTCTTCTACAGTGTGGATTCATTCATTAAAACGTACGTAAATATAATACATATATGCAATACTGAAGTGAACATTTAATTCAGCAACATAAGAAACATGCCAATTTACAAACTTTTGGCACTAAACAACGTAGTACACATTCTCAGTAGCAAAAGGTGTGAAAATGCACGATAATATAGTGGTATTTACGTGGTTGTGTGGATGGATGTTAAAACATTTTTCAGAAAGCAGGAATGTTATCGAGTTCTATATTTAGGATGGAGAATGTTACACGGTACCCTGACCCGACTACACAAGGATGATTACGAAGTCTAGACTCGACTGTTGATGGAAAGGATGGTCACGAAACAACGTCCATATGACCAGAGTATAATGTCCGAATAGTTGTATCCAGTCCAGGGTAAAAAAGATCGACAGGTAGATAATGCAGGATGTTGGAATTATGGAATTTAGTTTGGTTGGAATAGGGGTCGGCAAGGATGTTAGACAAATTGGAGGGAGTACGGATGGGTCGGCATAACTTGTAAAACCAATGGCACATAATGGCTTATGCAAAAGGGGTCGGCATACAGATGGATCAGCATAGCATTTAGGAAACTAATGGGGTCGGCATGGCATGTTTGGTTCGGCACTGCTACACTCTAGAGATATGGATCGGCATAGTTGAATGGATCGGCGTAAGTTGTGAAACCAAAGGGGCCGACATGGCTTATTCAAAGGATATGGGTCGGCACAGCACGTTTGGATCGAAGTTGCATGGTATATAAGGAAGAGATCGGCGTACGCTGCAAGATCATAAGGGATCGACACAACCCAGACCGAGTCAAGATTCCAACTGAAGTATTACAAGAACCATAGCTCCACACGTCCAAATGTCATGATACTTGAAGAACCATCATGTCACACCATAAAAGAGCTACCATAGGGATCTCTAGCCCAAATTCAACCAATGGAGGGGTCGGTACCGGCCCCTGTCTATTGAGAGTTGGGCCTAGCCCTCCCTGTGGCGGGCCCGTGTGGTTAGGGGGGTCTAGGTGTCGAAGTTTCAGTCTGATTAGAGGTTGCATTCGTCTATAAATACACAGACAGTGAGCCATTTTAGGGGACCTTTTGGTTGACAAGTGAAACTCTGCCATTATTATAACCATTCTCCTTCGATTCTTCCTTGATCTCTTGATATTTCTTATTGATTGTAATTGTAATCAAGTGAATTGTGAAGCAATAAAGAAAGTATTCAAAGTGGACGTAGGCAATCAACGCCGAACCACTATAAATCTTATTGTTTTTGCATTCTGCTACATTTTTCTTAATATCAAGTGTATTTCCTCTGTTTTTATTCATTTTTTTCATTTATTTCTTTACTTAAACCTATCCTTGGGTGTTTATGGCCAATTTGGTTGCAAACATTTTGGTGCTTTTACTGAGAACGTCAATTCGCAGACTATTAGGAACACCTTTGTTGCTGTTGGATTGAAAAAATTCCCCAAAGGAGATCCCTGTTCATTTTAAGAAGCTTGCAGATACTATTAAGATTTTTCAAGATTTAAGCAAAGGAATCTAAGATGGTAAGGCACACCAGATCTACTTCCCACAATGTTGATGCCAACTGTAACGACCCGTAGTTCCGTACCCATTGAGTCAACATTATTCTCCATCAATCAACTCTAGATGTATGGAAATATGAACCATTTGAGTTAAAGAAGAAGAGGTAGAAGAAGAAAATAGATAACAACATCAGAATCTAACCATCGCAGCGGAATAAAATATAATAGATAATCAATGATCTTTACACAAAAGAAAATTACATCTCTTTATACATACGTCATCAGAGTTCAACATCAATAACATACAACTGGATACACAACGGAACAATAATCAAATACGGAAGTACGTATCGCCATCCAGCTCGTCTCCTGCTCCACAACATCATTTCCTGTATCCTATAATACTCGGTCTGACCCAAGCATTATAGTTAAATAACACCCGAGTCAGTTTGGAAAACCAGCGTGAGAAAATCACACTCAATTTGACTATTAAAGTTTCAAAATCCTTTTGAAAACAAAAGCATCTCGTAAGACCACGCCATAAATAAACATGTCCGGTTTTTACCTTACGATGGCTAAAACACTTTTTATCAAAATTCTCTGATATTATAATAGTGTCTATAGAAAGTAAAATAGAATCTAGCTGAAATGCTTGCATCTCACATTTCAGCAATAGTTGGGCACAATCAAAACGGTACAGACACGTAGGGAGAATGGATTTCCAGCTAATGACTAGGCACTGGGGTACCACCTGTCACGGTACCTGGTCTAGATCAGCATACCGAGGATCACTCCCGACCCCCTGCAACACAAGACCGGGACTACCCCTTATTGGATAATCCCGAGTAAGATCACCCTACGGTTGTGATCAGCAACCACACCACTAAGCCGAAATAAAAGGGACATCTAGACAGGGATAACCTCATCCGAAATGGGTGCTACCCACCAAGCCTTGCTGCATAACCCCTGATTTTCAGTCATTCCGGGTTGATGAGGCTTGAGGCTAAGCGTTACCTTTTAGAGCGTTTCACTTAGAATACCCATCGTCCACCTGACGATGTTCCGAAAGCACATCCATACAAGTCCTTCCCGGGTCCGAACGGAACCGAAGGCACTATTCCTACTACATCCATTTTGGAAACATCTTCAGGATTAGTAGCGACTAGCCCTTGCACTTCACTTCTCCATTTTCGACTCCGAACTCGTTTTTCCACGAAAACGTACAAACCGGATCAATTGGTTTTCGAGAAATTAATCCCGATCACGGTCTCTTCGAAACGATCAGCGCATGGTCCAATATTGATAGTCGGTTATTTAACTATCAATTAACATTCACAAACAACCATCAACCATGAATAATTTTGCCAAATTATTTGTTAACCTCAAAATATCTTCACAAGATATATTTCTATTTTCAACCCTTTGGAAACAGTTTTCAACCCACACTCTTCTTATGGAATAAATTCTCAAATATTTATTTCCACTGAAAATACCAAGTACAAAGCATTAGATTTTTGAACTAACTTTAAAACACTTTATTATAAAATATATTTTAACATTTAGATTGAAAACTATTTCAATACTTTATTAAATATATATATATATATATATATATATATATATTAGGAATATTTAAAATGAGGCAACTTTAGAAAATATAAAACTAGATTTTCTCTTTAAAAACAAATACCAAGTCACTTTTAAATAATTACTGCTATAATAGATTAAAAGTAAATACTTACTTTAGAATTTAAATGTTTAGAAATAATAAATTTTCTAAAACATGCATTTTAAAACGACATTAAAACTTTTAACTTATATTTAAAAAATTTACTTTGAAACGTACTTGGCTATCCAGGGAAATATACTTCTCTTCAAATCCTTTAAAAATAAATCACTATTTATTTTTAAACAAATTTTCCATTTCTTTAATAACTTTCCATCGTGGATTTATTTCTCTAAATATCCACTGATATATTACTTTACTTTTATAAACCCTGTTTATAAATTCCAAGTCCACTTCTCTTTTAAATTTCCAACTTCAATCACTTAAATCAATATTCAAATTGATTTCCAGTTTACTCCATTTTGAAATAAATTTCTTTACTTACTCAATTCATTTCAAAATCCATTAATTATAAACCTTATTATAATTATTATTATTTTCCATTTTGATTTTAAATCTTTTAACTGAAACATACCAATTTCAGATTTTCCAAATTTCTTCTTTATTCTTTTCAATAATTTAAATATTAAATTTAAAATAACTGCTTTATTCTTTTAAATAATAACAATGAAGTTTAAAATTCATTATCTTTCTGTTTATTCAAAATTCCCTTTTCATATACGGAATTTATTTATTAGAATTTTAAAACCACTATTATTCTTATCCAGTTCATGCTTAATTTATTTAAATTCTCTATAATTATTTCACTTACAATTTTCTTCTTTTTATTTTCAAAAATCCAATTCTATATATTTTGATAACTTAGTGTAACGAAATATATTTAAGTAAACCATAGCATTCAATATTCCAATTATCAATAATATTCATCACAGAATATCGAATATTCATAACAGAGAATATTAAACAACATAAATAATTTTGGGGAATCCAGTTGGATTCCTCCAACCTGTTTTCCTATATCCACAGATGTTAGTACAATATAAAATACCAATTTCACTTTGAGGTGGAATATCATGGTATATGGGTTTTAAATGTAATATCATCCGCTATTATGCGGCGCGTAGGGTCTCATCCGCTATATAATGTGGGAAATCAATCATTCCAATATATACTATATACATATTACTATATATATAATATAGAACATCCAATCAAATCAATCAATCAAACAATTGTTTAAATTTAACCATTTAAATTTAAATAACAACTAGATGAGTGAGATTAACTCACCTTGATTTTATTTGCAATCCAATTTCCATTTCGGCTTGATGTCTTCATGATTTCAGACCTTGCATAACATTTTATGGTATGTTAACATTTGAAATAACCTACAAATAATCTACCATTTAAAATTTCTATTCCTAAATCTTATCTATATATATTACAATTTTCTGTCTTATCGTTTATCAACTTAATTTTAAAAACAACAATCTCATACCTTCCATGAAATAAATTTTCTATTAACTATACTATCCATATAAATTATTGTTTGTCTCTCTATATATATAAATTAAAATATACATGTGTATATAAATTTTTTCCAGTAAATAACAAAATATGAATTTACTTTACTGTGGTTTCTTCCTCTTGTAAATCAAAACAGTTGGAACTTCTTGTTAAAAATAAAATTAACTTTCCCAATTCAAAAACTAAAATCAAATTAGAGAATACATACTGTCTACCCGTGAACCCATCCTACCATGATTACACGCCAATGGCCCCGATTCCCTTCCACCTCAGTCGTCTCCAACCTCGCTGATGCTGCTCGTACGAACAGAGCATCGCCACCTGTTGCCGAAGTCGCCATCTCGATTTCCTCCCTCTTCGCACGCGAAGGCGTAACTCCCCTCCTATGCAACATCTGCGACCAATATCGAGCTTCACTTCCCCTCCACGGCCTCGTGCCACCACTTCGTCACCCAAGGTCAAGCCGAGAAGCCAGATCGATAGCCGCAACCCTAATCGAGAGTCCCTTGTCGCGATATCCTTCTCAACCTCGAGACGAAATCGAAGCCGCTGACTACCTCGCGAATCCTTCCTAAAAATTTGGAAATCGTGACCTATCCCATCTCACTCGAGCTCGATTATAATTTCAAACTCGCGATTTTTCTTCTGCCATTATATATATATATATATATATATTTTGATTTCAAATTGGGGAAACGATTTTTGAATTGAGCAACGCGTTTTTTTATATGAGTGACTTGATTTCGTTCTATCCCCTATTTTTCTCTAGCACGTGAATTCGAGTATAAAGGCGAAAGAGGAAAGAAGCTTGCGTTAAAAGCTGGAAGGGTGTGGCTTATATAAGAAGGTTTGACAATTTAAATTAAATTTCATTAGATTATTCTAGGCATGCTCAGATCGTACGACCAAACGGTAACTCCACACACTGAAAATTGAAATTTGATAATAATATAATATTATGGATCCAATGGAACTTGTTTCATTGAAATCCGAGACTGTTCCTCGGAAGGCTATTTTTAAATTCAATTTAAACGATAAAATTTCAAATCTTAACAAAACACTTCCAAATTAACTTTTAAAACTTTTAAAATCTTCAGTATTATCAATATAAATTTTACAAGCCTTTAAATTATTTTTAGCAGGCTTAAAACAAAAGATTCAACAATTACCCAATTTCAGTTTATTAAATCTAATAACTTAATTGCTAAATAATAATAATATTTGAATTCAAGTTGAAAATTAACTTTTAAATATTTAAAATCAATTAAATATTTAAATTTTTCAAAAATTCCGGGTCGTCACATTCCTCCCCCCTTAAAAGAATTTCGTCCTCGAAATTATTAATTAAGAAGAATGATTCAATACCCATTTATTATTTTTCCCTAAAACCATTCAGTTTTCAAACACTTCCCGAAACAATCTTTTTATTAAGACACATTATCATTCTTACCAACTTCTCAAACTTTCCCATAGTTTCCAACCACATTATTTACTTCATTTATTCAAATTTAAATTTAAATCCAAATTTAAATTATCAAAACTTTCTCAAAAAATTTCGAACTCTCTAAATTTTTGAAAAATTTCGCCAGCGTCTCTTTTGCACGGCTAGCTCGGTATAATTACAAAATGCCTCTACGGGCTTCCAAATTCCAAAAGAAAACAGAAAGCCAAGTGACTAGATCAAAAACCCAATCAAATTTCATACAGAAATTTAAATACATACCTTTTTGTTGAGCAATTCAAATTTATCTTCTAAAATCAAAACCAAATTTCCTTTCCCTTTATAATATCTGCATATCCTACTTAGTAACAATATCCAATCACAACATTCAAAACATTTTATTGACTTCCTTAAAAAATGTCAATATCTATTCATTCAAGCCGTATAATGTAAATATTTGTTTTTCAAATCTTCACTCAAATTCTTATTCAATATATTTTCCGGATACCCATATTACTTAAGAATTTCACCATTTCTTCTTAAGTTCAATATAAGTATTCTATACGCTTCTTATATTTATTTTCACTTCACCACTTTAGTTTATATTTACTTTTATTCAAATTGGTTCTCCTATTTCCATATGAATTCAATTTATCTTCAACTTTGAATATTGAATTTTATCTTCCATTTATACTAATTCATATCATTATTTTAAATAGTTTCATTTCCTAATTTATTTCAATTTTCAATTTGAAATCGTTTTGTTGCTAACTAAAATTTTCAAAAAAAAATTTCTAACTTCTAAAATTTTCGAAATTTTTTGGCAGAGCCTCCTTTGTACGAAGGAGCTTTTGCTATTTGACAAAAGATATAAATATATATACATCGACCCACTCGGTCGGAAAAACAAAAACAGTTCATATTTCCTATTTTTATTGCGTAGGCGTACCTTTATTTAGCATTTTTAAGCAAACGGCTTATTTATTTAGCAGTTAGCGTGCCCAAAATCCAGCCAAACGACTTCCCAGTACCTCGACTTACTCAATTCAAACATGTAAGTGCCATAGGTATGAAGTTTAACAACATTTCACTTATTTGCAATAATTAAACACATGAATTCTAAAAGCAATGCACACTAAACACTTTCCGTAAGCAATTTATATAGTTTTAATGCTAATTCAACTGTTTTCAATTAATTCATATACCATTTTCATTCAATTTGAATGGTTTACAACACACTTGCTTACATTCAATTCATTTTTTGAATTTAAACAAACCCATATCATTCCAATTGATTTAAAAATCAATTTTATTCACCTATGTTAATACATTTACTTTCGTTTACAACAAAATGACTAATTTTCTATGCAAATTTGATGTTATTCATGCAAATAACAATTACTTAAGCTTATAACCATTTTAAATTGACTCCACTCAATTTATCTTAATTCTATTCCATTCTATATTACTCACAACCCATACACTTGCATTTTCATTTCATATCCGTATTTGTTTATCCAAAACTATTTTATTTGGCTCGAAAACAATCTAGGCTATTTCATTCAATAACTATTTCTCAACTTATTTAAATCACACTTCTATTTGAGTTCAGCTTTCATTCAACATTTACTTAAGTTAACATCTTAAGTTCATTTCCATTTTGGAATAAATCGTATCCTTGCTTTTGTCAAATCTATTTCGGTTTACATCAATTCATTCACTTAGTCCCTTTTAACTCTAAATTCAATATTCTGTTAATTAAATAATATTCAAGGCTATTATTCATTCATACTCACTTGGATTTTGTTTGCAATTCAAACCATCACTATTTTAATCCAATTTCATTTTTATTCGACACATTTCCAATTATATTTAATTTGTTAACACTTCAAGTCAAATTTTAATTCATGACTCAAATTCTGATTCAACCATTTACTTTTAATTTACCATCCAATTTTATCAACTCACAATTCAATTTCTATTTAACCAATTTAAATTCCATTAACAAATTTAATTAACTAATTTATTCCAAATTAATTCTCCCCCTATTTATAATTCAATACTTGATTTTTAATCTCAAAAATCACTTCGTCTAATTTTCTCAAGTTCAATTTATTTTATAATTCAAGTTTGGATTTTTGTTTTATTTTTTTCCAAAACATCAAACAATATTTATTTTGGGTTTTCTATTCCACTTTTCAATTTTATAAGTCACAACTTATTGTTTTACACACTTCCATTCATTCTAGGCTTGAATATATTCAACTTTCTTTAACTCAAGATTTTCGCTTATTTATAACCCAAGCATATTTTTATTCCATGGACTATTAATCCTTTTATAAGTTATTCTAATTCATTCATTCCAATCACATTCTTATTCAACTTATTTCCATTTATTTAAGTAAGGATCTAATTCCGTTCAATATCACCCATAACTCAGCTGAATTTTTTTCTAATTCAATTCTATTTTAACTCAGATTTATTTAATTCAACTCATTCAATTTTCTTCATCTATCCAAGTTAATTTCATTTTTAACTTCTCACTTTAAATTTTAATTCCAACATTCAAAGCTCATATTTCCTTCCTGATTTAAAAATCATCTCAATTTATAAGCTTATAACTTATCTCATCGGGATTTTCGATTCAAATAAGGATTCAGGATTTTAAACACCCGGCTTTTGGTTTTCAAATAATTTTGAAATCTCCATTATCTCAAAATCACTCTTCTTAAAATTTTAAACCAATCCTGATTTTTATTCCTAACAAATTTCCTTGAAATTTCAAAAACAAAACTAGTTCTTCTAAATAAATTGATTTGGCAGCAATCCGTCACTTAGAAACTCGAAAATGAATACTGATGATGCTGCGCAGTCATCACAGGATTATTTTCCAACGACTGAAGTGAGCTCAACGCTATATTCCTTTTCAAAATTTATTTGAAACAATTTCCCTTCAAAAATACTTCCAAAATAACAATGCTATTATTTATCTTCAAAACACATCGAAAAACACTTCCAAAATCTCCAGGATTTAAATTTCCAAATTTAATTTGAATCCAATTTTTTTTACTATAATCCATTTATATAATTTATGCTTATACAAATTATTTTCTATTTGATTATACAAGTCACTCCAATTTTATAATCTTATTTTTTTAAAATATTATCATCCAAACATCCAAGTTATATAACAATTTAAGAAAATATTTCCTTTATATCAAAATATATTTTTGGGTAAAATTATTTCATTTACCCGCTTTTGAAAACAATATTGTGTCGATTTGTCTTATTCAACTGTTTAGAAACCCCTTCGATACAGTTGTCCAGACTATGCCGATGAAGGTTCATATGCCACTCAATAAATCAATCAATACAATATAAAACCATTTTTATATCCATTAACAAATACACGTTCATAACTATTAATACTCTCAAACTCATTCTAGAGTACTTACGGACTCTATTTTCAATGAGTAATTCCCACCAGAGCCAAGGTTCTTGCTTAACCTTTCAGCTCTGATACCAAGTGTAACGACTTGTCGTTCCGTACCCCTTGAGTCAACACTATTCTCTATCAATCAACTCTAGATGTGCGAAAATACAAACCATTTGGGTTAAAGAAGAAAACGTAGAAGAAGAAAATAGATAACAACATCAGAATCTAACCATCGCGGCAGAATAAAATATAATAGATAATCAATGATCTTTACAGAAAAGAAAACTATATCCGTTTATACATATATCATCAGAGTACATCATCAGAGTTCAACATCAATAACATACAACTAGATACAGGCGGAACAATAATCAAATACGAAAGTACGTATCGCAATCCAACTCGTCTCCTGGTCCACAGCATCCTTTCCTGTATCCTATAATATTCGGTCTGACCTGAGCATTATAGTTAAATAACACCCGAGTCAGTCTGGAAAACCAGCGTGAGAAAATCACACTCAATTTGACTATTAAAGTTTCAAAATCCTTTTGAAAACAAGAGCATCTCGTAAGACCACGACACAAATAAACATGTCCGGTTTTTACCTTAGGATTGCTAAAACACTTTTTATTAAAATTCTCTGATATTATAATAGTGTCTATAGAAAGTAAAATAGAATCTAGCTGAAATGCTTGCATCTCATGTTTCAGCAATAGTTGGACACAATCAAAACCGTACAGGCGCGTAGGGAGAATGGATTCCCAACTAATGACTAGGCACTGGGGTACCACCTATTACGCTACCTGGTCTAGATCAACATACCGAGGATCACTCCCGACCCCCTGCAACACAAGACCGGGACTACCCCTTACAGGATAATCCCGAGTAAGATCACCCCACGGTTATGATCAGCAACCACACCACTAAGCCGAAATAAAAGGGACATCTAGACAGGGATGACCTCACCTGAAATGGGCGCTAGCCACCAAGCCTTGCTGCATAACCCCTGATTTTCGGTCATTCCCGGTTGATGAGGCTTGAGGCTAATCGTTACCTTTTAGAACGTTTCACTTAGATACCCATCGTCCACCTGGCGATGTTTCGAAAGCATTCACCCATACAAGTTCGTCCCGGGTACGATCGGAACTGAAGGCACTATTCCTACTACATCCATTTTAGAAACATCCTCAGGATTAGTAGCGACTAGCCCTTGCACTTCACTACTCCATCTTCGGCTCCGAACTCATTTTTCCACGAAAACGTACAAATCGGATCGAAGTGGTTTTCGAGAAATAAATCACGATTCCGGTCTCTTCGAAACGATCAACGCATGGTCTAATATTGATAGTCGGTTATTTAACTATCAATTAACATTCACAAACAACTATCAGCCATAATTAATTTTACCAGATCATTTATTAACCTCAAAATATCTTCACAAGATATATTTCTATTTTCAACCCTTTTGAAAGCAGTTTTCAATCCACGCTCTTCTTATGGAATAAATTCCCCAATATTTATTTCTACTAAAAATACCAAGTACAAAGCTTTAGATTTTTAAAATAACTTTAAAACACTTTATTATAAAATATATTTTAACATTTAGATTGAAAACTATTTTAATACTTTATTAAATATATATATATATATATTAGGAATATTTAAAATGAGGCTACTTTAGAAAACATAAAACTAGATTTTCTCTTTAAAAACAAATACCAAGTCACTTTTAAATAATTACTGCTATAATAGATTAAAAGAAAATACTTACTTTAGAATTTAAATGTTTAGAAATAATAAATTTTCTAAAACATGCTTTTTAAAACAACATTAAAACTTTTAACTTATATTTAAAAAAATTACTTTGAAACATACTTGGCTATCCATGGAAATATACTTCTCTTCAAATCCTTTAAAAATAAATCACTATTTATTTTTAAACAAAATTTTCATTTCTTTAATAACTTTCCATCGTGGATTTATTTCTCCAAATATCCACTGACATATTACTTTACTTTTATAAACCCCGTTTATAAATTCCAAGTCCCACTTCTCTTTTAAAGTTCCAACTTCAATCACTTAAATCAATATTCAAATTGATTTCCAATTTACTCTATTTTGAAATAAATTTCTTTACTTACTCAATTCATTTCAAAATCCATTAATTATAGACTTTATTATTATTATTATTATTTTCCGTTTTGATTTTAAATCTTTTAACTGAAACATACCAATTTCAGATTTTCCAAATTTCTTCTTTATTCTTTTCAATAATTTGAATCTTAAATTTAAAATAACTGCTTTATTCTTTTAAATAATAACAATGAAGTTTAAAATTCATTATCTTCCTGTTTATTCAAAATTCCCTTTTCATATAAGGAATTTATTTATTAGAATTTTAAAACCACTATTATTCTTATCCAGATCATTCTTAATTTATTTAAATTCTCTATAATTATTTCACTTACAATTTTCTTCCTTTTATTTTCAAAAATCCAATTCTATATATTTTGATAACTCAGTGTACCGAAATATATTCATGTAACCGTAACATTCAATATTCCAATTATCAATAACATTCATCATAGAATATCGAATATTCATAACAGAGAATATTAAACAACATAAATAATTTTGAGGAATCCAATTGGGTCCCCCCAACCTGTTTCCCTGCATCCACAGATTTTAGCACAATATAAAATATCAATTCCACTTCGAGGTTGAATATCGTGGTATATGGGTTTTAAATATAATATCATCCGCTATTATGCTTTGCATAGGGTCTCATCCTCAATATAATGTGGGAAATCAATCATTCCAATATATACTATATATATATTACGATAAATATAATATAGCACAACCAATCTAATTAATCAATCAACCCATTGTTTAAATTTAACCATTTAAATTTAAATAACAACCAGATGAGTGAGATTAACTTACCTTGATTTTATTTGCAACCCAATTTCAATTTCGGCTTGATTTTTTCATGATTTCAGACCTTGCATAACATTTTATGGTTTGTTAACATTTGAAATAACCTACAAATAATCTACCATTTAAAATTTCTATTCCTAAATCTTAACTATATATATTATTATTTTCTGTCTTATCGTTTATCAATTTAATTTCAAAAATAGCAATCTCATACTTTCCGTAAAATAAATTTTCCATTAACTATACTATCCATATAACTTATTGTTTGTCTCTATATATTTATAAATTAAATATAAATGTGTATATAATTTTTTTCAGTAAATAACAAAAATATGAATTTACTTTACTATAATTTCTTCCTCTTGTAAATCAAAACAGTTGGAACTTCTTGTTAAAAATTAAATTAAATTTTCCAATTCAAAAACTAAAATCAAATTAGAGAATACTTACTGCCTACCCGCGAACCCATCCTACCATGATTACATGCCAGCGGCCCCGACTCCCATCCACCGTGGTCCTCTCCAACTTCGTTGACGCTGCTTGTACGAACAGAGCATCGCCACCTATTTCCGAAGTCGCCATCTCGATTTCCTCCCTCTTCGCACGCGAAGGCGTAACTCCCATCTTATGCAACATCTGCAACTAATATCGAGGTTCAATTCCCCTCCACGGCCTCATGCCACCACTTCATCACCCAAGGTCAAGCCGAGAAGCCAGATCGATAGCCGCAACCCTAATCGAGAGTCCCTCGTCGTGATATCCTTCTCAACCTTGAGACGAAATCGAAGTCGCTGACTACCTCGCGAATCCTTCCTAAAAATTTGGAAATCACGACCTATCTCATCTCACTCGAGTTCGATTATGATTTCCAACTCGCGGTTTTTCTTCTGTCATTTTTTTTAATTTCGAATTGGGGAAACGATTTTTGAATTGGGAAACACGTTTTTTTATATGATTGACTTGATTTCATTCTATCCCTTTTTTTTTCTCTAGCACGTGAATTCGAGTATGAAGGCGAAAGAAGCTTGCGTTGAAAGCTGAAAGGGTGTGGCTTATATGAGAAGGTTTGACTATTTAAATTAAATTCCATTAGATTATTCTAGGCATTTTCAGATCGTACGACTAAACGGTAATTCCACACACTGTGAAAATTGAAATCCGATAATAATATAATATTACGAATCCAATGGAACTAGTTTCGTCGAAATCCAAGACTGTGCCTCGGAAGGCTATTTTTAAATTCAATTTAAATGATAAAATTTCAAATCTTAACAAAACACTTCCAAATTCACTTTTAACACTTTTAAAATCTTTAGTATTATCAATATAAATTTTACAAGCCTTTAAATTATTTTTAACAGGCTTAAAACAAAAGATTCAACAATTTACCCAATTTCAGTTTATTAAATCCAATAACTTGATTGCTAAATAATAATAATATTTGAATTCAATTCGAAAATTAACTTTTAATTATTTAAAATCAATTAAATATTCCGATTTAAATTGTCCAAAAATTCCAGGTCGTCATACCAATGAAACTACCAGTGTCCAACAAGGGGGCCCAATCAACCAGCCTACTAATATGAAAGCGAATCCTTTGAAACCCTGCTGATTCCATTACCCGAGATGAATTTAATGACTTGATGAGAGAGTTGATGGAAATTCATAGTCAGTTAAACAAGAAAATTCAGGATATTGCCAACCTAATGAACCAAATTGCTCAACAGCAGCGCCAAAGCAACGGAGGAGGTCTCGCTTCGTACTCAACGTCAGATAGCTCAACTTCGTCTGACGAGCACTATAGGTGTGGTCGTAGGGTTGAAAAACATGAGCTGGAGTGATGGAGCAACATTTGGTAGACCAACGTGGTCTGCCAAGCTGAGTCGGTGTCGATCCCTCTCTAGGAGTCGGTACCGATCTCTCAACCGGGGGAGGGTGGAGGGCGACTCCTCAAATACAGCTTGGGAGTCGTACTTGACTTGGAACTGGGAACTTGAACATTGGAGCATGCTTGGATGCTGATCAACTACCTCTCCATAATGATAATGAAGTGAACGCTCAAGATACACATTTGGTGGGTGATAGGCCAAGGAGGCGTGATATGCCCCGGAGACACCGGCCAGAACATTCATACGGGATGTAGCATAACCACCACTTGGCGCCACTTATCCAGACATCAAATTTATCCGCAATAGTCAAACATCTGTGATGGAAAACTGTAACAACCCTGAATTTTGAACAATTTAAATTGTAAATATTTAATTAATTTTAAATATTTGAATGATGGTTTGAATTGAAATTCCCAATACTATATTGTGAATTTGACGATTAAATTTTAAAATTTAATCTATAATAAAAAGTTGAATAAAAATTTAAATTTGACTTTGGAGTTGAATTGAATATTGAATTTGTATTTTAAATTCAAACTAATGACTTAGAAAAATAATTTGGATACAAGAATTATTATTTATTTAAATTAATAAATGGATGGTTAGTTTTAAATAACATTTTTCTTTTCTTTAAAATAAAAAGGAATAAAATTTTAATAAAGAAATACACATAGTTAAAAAAATTCAAACAACAAAATTAAACAAAACAAAGTAAAGAAAATAATTATACAAAACAAATTGAATTAAAAATGAAAAAATATATATAATAAAATAACGTGATATCTTTTCACCAACACCCTTCACGCCATAATCTATGCCTAAACCCACGCCCAAAAAAATCACGATCTCCTCTGCAAAAACACGTTCCCCCTTCTCCTTAAAACACGAAGCTCTCCTTTTATATTCGAAACCCTACCCTCTTCATTTGAGAAAAAAAAACAAATGAAAGAAATAAAATGGCGGCCACGAGTTCTTCTTCGTTCCTTTTCGTCCCCCTCTTCAACAGCTAGGGTTTTTCAAAATTAGGGCTTCGGCTTTAAATTTTCTCGACCGCGTCAAGCAAGGTGAGTGTATATCACTCACATCTAGATCAAATTTTGGATGATTTCTGTCTTGTTCTAATTTTTAAATTTTTGTTGCTTAATTTCTGGGCTATCATTGCTTCGAATTTTTGATGATTTTGTCTATATTGGGCTTCAGCCATTCGATTTGTTTAGATGCTTGAGATGATTTTACTGTGATGATTTCTTTAATTTTGCCAATTTTGTATAACCTGATACTTGATACATGCGGGTTTGAGCTGTTCGATTCTTGACAATCTTGTCTCTGACTCGTTCAGCCTATTCGTTGATCATGGTTTTGATTTGGGTCGTTGTTGACTTCGGTTTTGATTGAAAGTGTTGCAGTTGATTTACTTGAACGCTGTCGATTTTGTTCGACTTTGACTATATTGTCTACTGCCTCTCGTGGCACTTCTGTCCTTATTCGATTTTACTGCTGCTATAAAACTATACTTTGGGCTTTGACTTCGGTCGATTTGATATGTGAAAATATTGAGTTTGAAACCTAAATAGAATTCGGCATATTTTGATTCAAACTGCAGATGTTTTTGAACTTGATTGAAAACTTGATTTTTTCGAAAATAAATTGGATTTGGTACTGTCTTGACTTGAAACTGTTGTTTCATGATTTTGAACTCGTTTTGACTCGTTGGCCTCGGCATTACTTTGAATTGTTGCTAGTCGTTGCATATTCCTTGAGTTGATATTGCCTTTGACCTATAGCTTGAGTATCTTGATGACACTTCTTGTTGTATCTGTTATGTGCAGTGATGTCGAACTGCTTCATGTTTCACTGTTTTGTTAAAACATGGTATTCTCACTTTCACTTAGCCACTGCGTTTTACTGTGCCGTGTCCATTTGTGGCTTGTCTACATATCTGGCTTGTGCCTAAATTTCTAAAATAAAATGTACAAGTTCATCGTTTAATGTTTTATTGTTTTTGTTTTTATGTGATTTGGAATTTCAAGCATTATATAAAACTCTATCTGATATATAAATATAAATATGTGATTTGAATACAAGCAAATTTATAAAAGAGAGTTCATATCAATATATATATATATATATATTAGTTTCAAATTAAATTTCTATTTCAATGCAAATTCCCTTTTATAAACAATTTTAACAAGTATGTGTGTGTGTGTATATATATATATATTAAAAACAGTTAGTTCATATCTTTGGAAAAAGAAAAAAAAAGAAAAAAAAAAGAAACTGATTTTAATCTGTTTTAAACCCAGGTTTGACCTGAGTTTTTCTAAAGCAAATCCTGAATATAAACTCTAAGTTATTGCTATATGGAGTCACTACATTTCTTTGTCCACTGATATATGCTATTCACTGTTGCCTAGATTGAGTCTTGAATTGCAGACTTGAACCTGTTGTGCACTTCATATAGTGTAGCCACCTGATCATATATGTTAACTATGTATGCATGTATTGTTGAAATTGCACACATATCCCATAGCTTGTTACTTTGATTTGCACGTCCCTGTAGCTTTAATTGATTGGCTGCCATCATTTGCCTTTGCCTTAGATTTTTGGCATGTCCATGTTTCGCCTGTTGTTTGATTTGAACAGGCTATTTGTTATCTCTATGAATTCTTTTGGTTTCATTCTTGCAGTCTTCCCTTGAACATTATGGTGGCTGCAGTTCTTTTTGTCGAGATTTTTCCCTTGCTTGGTTTGCATTGCATTGATGCACTGATTTCAATTGCAGTTCGATTTGTTGTACCTTGTACTGGCTTCCTTGTATTCAAGTGGGGGCTGCAGTCTTGTGGCAGTTTGCCCTTGAGTCCAAGTGGGGCCGCAGTTTCATTTAATATAAAATATTACACTTGTTGAAGTGTGCAGCCATGAGTTGTTTGGAAACTTGTTTTTTTTAGTTTACTTGAGTATATGCAAAACAGTTGCATTTCGACCCTGCCATGTTGCACGGGTTTTGGTGTTGCAGCCGCGTTGAGTCACTGACTTGACCTTTTGCATTTGGTTGAAGTTGATTTGGGCCTGTTTAATCGCAGTCTACATTTCTGATAGTGGATTTGCACCTAAATTTATACCCCATTATACTTAGTTTTATTTGCAGTTGCGTTGAGTCACGATAGCACTGACTTGACCTCTATAGCTTCGATTTCTGTTAGTATTCACTGTTGTGATGATTTCTATTTCATTACGGTAGTGGCGAGGCAGTGTACACAAGCGTGAACTGCAGCCACATAGAGTTAACATTTTAAATGTGGCGAGGCCGTGCACGTGTGCGTGTACTGTAGCCCTACCAAATCTAATGTTTTAAATGATGTTTTCTTTTTGATGAAAATTGTTTTATGTTGCCAATTCAATATATTTTGAATCAATTTTGATGATTTTGTTGTTCATTGCCGTTTAGGCAAAATTTTGATTGTTTTCTAAATTATCTTCAATAATAATCCCTTTATCCATCTTCGTTGATAATCTGAATCCATTGATTTATTGTTTAACACTGATAATTGTTATATTTATCGTTATCCGATTTCTTTGTTAAAAGGGTCGGATAGGTGAATTTATCTGTGACTGTCATCTAATTGCTATTTAATTATTATTGCTTCTATGCACTAATAACTAAGTTTGAATTAGACTGACCTGTGTATTATTTTCTTTTGAACGTAATACTAGGGTCAGACCCAGTATTTTACAGCTTGAAGATTTTCGGGCAGCGAAGTTAGAGAGAGTTTTGGGGTAACGCTTCACTTTAGCTTTTCGGATATTTATTTTTGTACTTAAAAGAAATGTTCCGCTGTATAAAATTTAATGCATTGTAGAAACTCTGATACATGTACAAAAAAAATTCATTATGTGAAATATAATTATTCTGTGTTTCTGTGGCTGATTCTGTTTAAACTCTATAAACTGAATAACAATCCGTCATTTTGAACGTTTCAAGTTGGTTTAATTACCGACTAGGGGCGGTCAGAGCGGCGGGTCGTTACAAAAGTGGTATCAGAGCTTTGGTTTATACAAAGCTCAGTTTATGATGTTTAATATGATAGTTACTGGAATCATTTTAAAGAAAACGTTTTTCAAATCTAATGAAGTACAAAATTGTTTTCTTTGAAAAATAAAAGGTATTTTGAAAATTCAAATCTTTTTCGGGAATTCCCCTCTCTAAATTTAGGTTTGCGATAGTTTCTCTTCGGTAAGGATTCCTTAGATTAGAGTCCTGATTATTTGAGAAAAACCCATTATCGAATTTGCTGAGATTTATGAAAAATAAAATATAAGTTAAGTAAATTAATGAATTGGTTTAAATCAAATATTTTGAATATCTACAAAGAAAAAATTGTGAGATAAAATGACATGTCAATTTAGTATAGCCAAGCGGATCATTGAACTATAACTTGGGAATTTGATTCTGAATTCTTCTGAAAATTAATTTCTAATATTTTGAAGAATGATTTAGTAAGTAAATGGATTATAAGTACTTAACTTATAAATGGACTTTTGATATATAATTGAGTTATATAAATTGAATTGAATTAATAAAGAAGATTTATAAATCGAAGTTTTATAAATAGAAATGGAATTTGTAAAGATTATTTATAAATTCGAAACCAACTGAATTTGATAAATGAAACATAGAAGTTATTAAAGGAGATATATTCGTGATTTTGGACAGCGAATTATCCTTTAAGTTAAATATTGTGATAGTAAATGTTGGTTGGGAATTTTATCCACGATTTTGGACAGTGAATATATTATTAAATAAAACGGATATGTTTTAGGGAAGTGATATTATGAAATGAAGTTAATGGTTTTAAAAGATGTTTTAAAATGCATTAAGTATCGAAACCATAGATTTCAATATTCATTGTTGAAATAGGCGTTTTCGAGAAATAAAAGGAAATGGTGGACTATAACCCTGTTGTTATAGTAAATGGTTTCCGGAAGGAAAAGTTTTATATAGTATTGGGATTTATATATCTATCTTAAAATTCGAATCCCTATACTCGAGATTTTGAGTTGTCGTAACGATGTTTTACGTAACATTCATTTTGACTCAAATAAATGTGTTTAAAAGAATGATTTTCTTAAAGAATGGAATATATACTTGATATGATTTAAGTATATTGAATATTTTCCAAGTGTTGAAAATGAATGGATTTTTGAATTACTTATTATTTAATAAGTATGGAAAATTTTCCAATATGAAATGGAAAGTTTGAAATTCTATCTTTTAAAGATAAATTGAAAAGTGAATATTTGAAATTTGTTTCAAATGGTTAACTGTGGAAAATTATATATGTCTTGTAAAGATGTTTTTGGAAAATTTGAACGATTTGTTCAACTTGATTTTTTTTCAAAAAGATTGAATCTTGAGTTAAATTGAGTTTAACTTTGACATCAAAAACAAATACAAGTTGAGCATTGAATTTCGGATAGTCAATTTGGATTGTATGTCTAACATTGTGAATTGATGACGTAGCAATTGATCTCTATTAAATATATATCTGTGGTGGTGGAGAATTTATTCTTTTAGCTTTACACCTTTCTCTGAGACGTACGAGCTTAGAGGTCATATATCGATAGAAATCAAATATGTGTTGAGAATTGATGATGTAACGTGAAATCCAAATGGAATGTGAAGTCGATAATGAATTGGATTATGAATGTGAATTTGGTTTGAGATAACCTTAAATTTTCAAATCGATTTAGAGGAAAATTGTAAACGAGATGGAATTTTTTTGGAATCCTCTATTTGTTATGAATGTGAATTGGGTTTTCGAGACTTATATATGTTAATGTAATAATTCGAAAACCATCAGTTTGGAAAGTCATTATTATGAAAATCCTATGTAAGTTTACATAGGTATGATATGTACGAAATGTGAAATGAAGTACTATATGTATATGACATATGTTTTCTAAAACTGAGGATATGGAAATGTACCTTCCATTTATAATTTGTGAAGGTGATTGGAACTCGGTGTGAATGTCCATTTGAAAATCGTAGCTACGTAGAATTTCCATTAGTGGAATGTCCATTGGGACTGGAATCCCCCACGATGGATCATCGTGTTGGGATCATGTGAATTGATGATGTATGCTGGCGAAATTCGTGGGGCGTGATGCCTATAGTTACAAGCGATTCCACTGGGATAGTGGCACAACCGCCGCGTAAACTGCGATCTAGAGGCCAAAGCGTAATTTGAGGGGCGAGATGCCTATGGTCACAAGCGTTTCTACTGGGATAGTAGCGAAACCGCCGTGTGAACCGCGATCTATGGCAACAACCATGGCGAAATTCAAGAGAGATGTGAAATCTACAGTTACAAGCGATTCTACTGGGATAGTAGCGTAACCGCTGGGTAAACTGTGATCCATGGGGGAACGTTGTAACGACCCAGAATTTTCAGAAATTAAAATTTGAATATTTAATTAATTTTAAATATTTATAAGTGAATTTATAAGTCAAATAAATTTTTATTTGAATTTTTGGATTTAATTGGATTATTAAATCGATAATTTAATATGTTAAATTATGGAAATAATTGAAAATAGAGTTAAATATGATTGAAAATAATTTGGAAAATTTTATTTAATCATACTGGAGTTATAGAAATATTTTAGAACTTTTAAAATCGAATTAGAAGTTAATTTGTGAAAATTGAATATTTTAATATTTAATAATAGACTGTAAAATAGCCAATTTTTGAACAGTCTCAGAATTGAACGAAACCAGTTTCATTGGATCCATAATAGTTAGTTATTGCCGGATTTCAATTTTCGTGTCAATCGGAGTTATCGTTTGATCGTGGCAGCTCGAAACGCATCGAATTATTTTTAATTTAAATTTGGCGAGTCAAAATAGCCATTTTTCAAAAAGTCTCGGATTTCGACGAAACCAGTTTCATCGGATCCGTAATGTGATATTATTGTAAGGTTTCAAATTTCAAGTCAATTGGATTTACCGTTTGTCCGGTACAAATTAAAACGCCTAGAAATCGATTTAAATCGGTTTAATTCAAATTGAACTTTTTCAGCCATAACTCGCACATACTTCCGAATTAGCTTCCGAAACCTATTCCATTGTGTCCGGAACGCGGGATAAACCCTAGGTACGCTGGTTACGGTGTCTAAATCGGAGTTCGGAAATTCCGGGATGAATAGTGTCGCTCGTTCCTTATAAATAGCCCCTACCTTTCATAAATTTGATAAAAATTATCACTAAAACCCTAATTCCTTCATGTAGCCGCCACCCCCCTGTGTATGGCCAGAAATCATTCTTCTTCATCTCTCAATCTCTCCCAATCTACAAGGAATTTGAAGAAGTGTTCAACACGAAAAAGGTAGAGCATGAAGAGAGCTTGAAATCCATACGGATATGATCGAGTTTGGAGTTGCGTAGAGGGAGCAAGGATGGGCCGTTCCCATCAGTTTTCGCACGCCTTTCTAGGCGTTTTGTGTAGCCGAGCTTGCTGGGGATGGGGCCAGAGGTAGAGGTGGTCGTGCTCTTCGACGTGGTGGTAGTATGATGGGGTATTGGCGAGTATAAGTGTTGAAATTTGTAACCCTAATTTGATTTCATGGGTTCGGCCAAAATTTTGTTCTCCTGGAGATGAGGACGAAGAAGAGAGGGTGAGGGATGGACGGGCTAGATGGCTTGCTGAAGGATCCAAGGGTGTATGTGAAAGTGGGTTTATAAAAGTTTAATTTATGTTGTATTTAAGTTATTAAAAACGTGTACAATCTTGTAAAATTCATAACTTTTTCATACGAGGTCGAAAAAATGCAAACTCAGTTGCGTTGGAATCGTATGGACGAGCACTACGCGATGGAGTTGGTTTGGAGTCGTTTGGAGTTAGTGAGAATTTCGGGTAAAATTAAACGCGCATTTAATTTTATTCGAAATAAAAGCTAAAACGGAAATTAAAACCAAGGTGAGAACTTCTCACTCAATCGAATAGATTTCGATTTTATTTTAAATAGTTAGATTTAAAATATTTGAATGCATGTTTGAATGATGACTGTAAATTATTGATTGTTAAAATAGACATTATACGCCGTTAGTAAGCGGATGTTATTTAGTAAAAACATATACCGCGAATATTTCATAAACAGTGAAATTGGTATTATATATAATATCAATATATATATATTGGCATATGTATATATTGCAGTTATTGATTTCCCGCATTTTTTGTTTAGCGGATGAGACCCTATTACGCCGTTATTAAGCGGATAATATTTATTAAGAACATATACCGCGATAATTTCGTACTGGAGCGAAATTGGTATTGTGCTAATGTTTTTGGATGCAGGAAAACAGGTTGGAGGGATCCAACTGGATTCCTCAACAGTATTTATTTAATTTCAGATATTTTGATATTTGATGGATTATCATATCGATATATGATATCGTTGTTAGTCGTGATTGACTATTTGGTGTGTAGCATCATTGGACCCAGATTTTGGGATTTTAAAATGATTTTAAAAGTGATTTTGAAAATATACTATATTTTTGGAATTGATCCATTATAAATAAATAAACGTTATAATTTTTAAAGTTATAAAAATTATGGTTTTTGTGAAATATAGTTAAAAGCTGGTTTTTGAGAAATATGAACCAATGATTTTATAAAATAGTTTAAACTGGATTTTTGAATTTATTATTAAAAGTTTAAAAATAGGATTTATAAAATTTGATTATTTTATAAATCAATATGGTGAAATTATAAAGGAATTTAAAGACGTTTTAAAAGAATAATATGAATTGATTTATATTAAGAGATTTATAAATGGATATTTATAAATTGAAATATGGACATTATAAAACGAGTTTTTATAAGTGTTTGAATGTAGTGAAAATGAATTTCCTAAATGAATGAAATTTATGAAATTATAAACTGTGAAGTTACAAATGAAATTTTATAAGCAATAGGTTTATAAAATTTATAAAGTTATCGAAAGAATGAATTTTGGATAAATAAACAATCTTATAAGTTAAGATTAATAATTTGGGAAGTTAAATGAACGATTTTGTAAAATAATCGTTTTATAAGTAATTAACTTATAATATGAACTTGTAGTTTATAATTTGGTTATAAACTGGAATAGGTTAATAAAGGAATTTATAAAAAGGAAGTTTTTATAAATAAATAGATATGGAATTTATAAACGTTGTTTTATAAATTCGCAAACAACTTATTTTGATAAGTTAATTGTTATAACCTATTAATGGAGTTATATTCACATTTTTGAATAGTGAATAATCCTTTGAATTAGAATGAATAAAAGGATGAAATTTGTTAACGAAGTTTATTCACGTTTTTGAATAGTGAATAACACGTTAAAGAAATTGTTTTAGATTTGGTGTTTTAAACAGAATTAAAACGATCTAACGATGTTTTAAACATGTTGAGATTCGAAACCATAGATTTCAACATTTATTGTTGAAATAGACGTTTTCGAGAAATAAAAGGAAATGGTAGACTATAACACTGTTGTTATAGTAAATGATTTCCGAAAGGAAATATTTTTGAATAATATTGGGATTTATATATCTATTTTAAATTCGAATCCCTATACTAGTGATTTTGGGTTGTCGTAACGATGTTTTACGCAACATTCGTTTTGGCCCAAATAAATAAGTTTAAGTGAATGATTTCCTTAAAGAATGAATTATATACTTAATTCGATTTAAGTATATTGAATATTTTCAAAGGTTGAAAATAAAAAGATTTGTCGATTACTTATTTTTGATAAGTATGAAATTTATATGTGAAAAGTGGAATTTGTTAAAAATAAATATTGATTTATTTTTCAAGTGTTGAAATAATATATCTTGTAAAGATATTTTGGAAAATAAATAATTTGGAAAATTATTTGGAATCTGGTGATGTGTGCATATCCAGTGATAGTTCAATAGCTGACTATCAGTATTTCCCTTTGAATGGGTATTTGATGTGAATTGTTTGAATTTGAATGCACACTTATTTTTGAATAAGCGCTCACTATTCGGGTTAACCGGGAAAGGACCATGGGGTCGTATAACCCATTCCGAATATGTGATACGTCGTTATGAATTGCATTTGAAGATCGGTGTTGAAGACCGAGTATTTGTGAAAGCGATAGGATGACCTATCGATTGTCTCTGCACTGGGTAGCTCCTGGTATAGAGATTCCTTAAGTGATGGGAAATTCGATCGGGATTGTGAATACCCGTATTGCAAGGGCTTCGTAAGAAGTGCCTTCGGTTTTGTTCGAGCCCGGAACAAACTTGTATGGATTGTATGTCTGACATTACAAGTTGAGATATAAAGCCGATTTCTTTCAAATATATTTCTGTTGGTGGCGGAGAATTTATTCTTTGCTTAACACCCTTCTTTGAGACGTACGAGCTCAAAGGTTATATAGTTGAAGTTATCAGCGATATATCCCATTTTGGTAATGTGACATGCTGAGTGATGCTGAAATGATCATTGTGTTGATTATTTGTGATAGGATCGTTTATTTGATCGTCTATCCTAGTGATCATTGTGTTGATCATTTGTTGACCCAAAGCATGGCTTTTGTATAAAGTATGTTTTTGTGGACGTGACTTCGTCGAGCCTCACATCCCGGAAATGGTCAAAACAGGAAAGATGCAGCAAGGTTATTAGGGGTTGCTGTAGCTCCCCTTAGGGTATGTGCATTTCCTTCTGGAAAAGGGTGGTATCATGGTATGGAGCCCAGATACTTACTCATGTTGAAAACACTCTATTTATTATGGTGTGATGTTGGATATCGAGCGCTCGGTTGATAAAGGTCCCAAAGGACCGGGGGATGGCATACTCGTGTCAGTTGTTACCCAGTTAGGGGTAACCCGGCCTTGTGTTGGTAGAGATCCGGTTTGGTTCTCGGGGATGTCCATCCAGAGGCATTCTCATGTGGCAATGGGAAGTTCCTTGGCTTGACCATTTGTTGGAAATCCAAAGAAACAATACGAAACTTGTACGGTTTTAGTTGTAGAACCTGCCATTTAATATGGTAGCTATTAGTAGGCATAATATAATGGTACCTATGCTGGCTAAGATTTATATTCTACTTTCGAAATGAATTTCTTCTACACTATGCACTAGTAATAATATCAAATGTTACTTTTAATGCGTATCAAGCATCTTTGACTAACATAAGAAGAAATCTCCTCCAAGTCTGCGTTTGCATTGTGTGTGTGGTGGGAGGTCTTATGGTAGTCTCATTTTTAAAAGCATTGCGAATTGAATTAAAAATATTCCTCTTTTTGATTTTTAAAGTTAAATAAACTGTTTTGAGTTCTCACACCAGTCTTGTTAAGCTATTGGGCTATGTGATGGGGGGTTCTCGCTTCGCGGTTAGGTGGCGAACGGGAGACTCTTACTCCCACACATCCTCTTTTAGGGGGTTGGTTAGGTGTAACCTGAGACAGTCGAGAGGCTGGCCGTAAAAGCAAGTTTGGGATACCAGTGTAAGCCACAGTGGGGCTGGGATGGTTGAAAAGCCTACCGGTTGTGACCGCTGTCGACGGTTGAAAAGCCTAGATCTTTACAATGTGGTATCAGAGCTCTGATGGTTAAGCGACAACCATGGTTCTGTTGGGTATAATTCATTAGAGATAGAGTCAGCAGTACTCTAGAATGAGTTTGAGTGTAATAATAGCTATGAGAGCGTATTTGTTAGTGAATATGAAATTGTTTTATATTGTGATGATTGGTTTATTGAGTGGCATATGAACCTTCCTCAGCACGGTATGTACAACTTTGCCGAAGGGGTTTCTAAACACTTGTATAGAACAATTCGACACAGTATTGTTTTAAATTGGGTAAATGAAATAATTTTACCTTGATTATATTTTATATATGAAAGAAATAATTTTTCAAAATTATCAAAGTATATAAGTTGATTGTTAAGTTGTTTGAATAATCTAAATAAAAGAGTAATTGTATAAGCAAATGAATTATAAGAATTGAGTTATAATTAAAGTGATGTACAATTGTGAAATAAACTTATATATATAAGAAGTGAAACTATATTTATGAATATGAGTTGTAAATAAAATGTAAAGTGAATTTAAAGTTAAATGGAATATGACTTAAGAGTTATGTGAATGAAATTCAACTTTAGCAATTGAATTAAATGAATGTTAAGCAATTAAATGTAAATCAAGTTGATAAGAAATAATGAATATAAGTGTTAGTTCATTGAAATCAAATGTTATTGGGAGTTGAATAAATTGAATGTTAATCAATTGAATGTGAATAAATTGGAATGGAATAATTAATGAAAGTGTTAATTCATTAAAATCTAATTTTATTAGAAGTTGAATGGTTGAATAAAAATCAGTTTAATTAAACCAATTGGAAAAGTGATGGTGTTAAACCAAATTGAATGAATATAAGCAAAGGAATTTGGTTATAATTAATATACATTGGTTGTTATATGATTGTTGATTGATTGTATAAAATTCATTAAGTGTTAATGAAATTGGAAGCTATGTAATTGAATTCAAATTGAAAGTAAATAAATTTGAATAGAATTGAAAGTGAATTAGATTTAATTAGTGAATGCAAACTAATTAAAATTGAATAAGAATGAATGTTGATAAAATCCAATGTTAATGAATCACATATGATTTAAAGTGAAAACCCAAATTCATTGAATATGAATGAGAATATAAATGAATATTGATTGGTTATGGATGTAATTGGTTGATGGTTGAATATATATTGCTTTAGTTGCATTTGCTATGTGACATATATAGTCATCATGTTGCTATATGTTGTATATTGAGATTATTGTCTATATGCATGATTCTCATGTTGTTTGTTGAGTTTAGTAGGTGCGGATCGCGTTTGCTTCGCATTTGGAGCTCGCTTTTGCGCTATATTAGCCGTATATGCTCGCTAATAAAATATAAGGTACATATCTCGGATTAAATATCGCACTTTTACACTTTTTTCCCTTCGGGATGCCTCATTACTTGATGAGATGTATATTTGTGATATATATACTGTCATTTTTTTTTCGGATCGAGCCGCGCAAAGGAGACTATGGCGAATTTTTCCGAAAATTTAAGGCGTTAGAAAAATTTTGAGAAAATTGGGAAAATTTTGGAAAACTTTAACTTTGTTTTAGAGTTGAAAGTTAAATGATATAGATTGTTTTTGAAAACATAACTAAGTATGATTTGAAAACTTAGTAAAAGTTATCATAAGGAATTTAATTATGAATTTTGGAAAGTTAATAAATTCTGTAACCTTTCTTACTTGTAATTTCGAGGACGAAATTCTTTTAAGGGGGAAAGATTGTAACGACCCAGAATTTTCAGAAATTAAAATTTGAATATTTAATTAATTTTAAATATTTATAAGTGAATTTATAAGTCAAATAAATTTTTATTTGAATTTTTGGATTTAATTGGATTATTAAATCGATAATTTAATATGTTAAATTATGGAAATAATTGAAAATAGAGTTAAATATGATTGAAAATAATTTGGAAAATTTTATTTAATCATACTGGAGTTATAGAAATATTTTAGAACTTTTAAAATCGAATTAGAAGTTAATTTGTGAAAATTGAATATTTTAATATTTAATAATAGACTGTAAAATAGCCAATTTTTGAACAGTCTCAGAATTGAACGAAACCAGTTTCATTTGATCCGTAATAGTTAGTTATTGCCGGATTTCAATTTTCGTGTCAATCGGAGTTATCGTTTGATCGTGGCAGCTCGAAACGCATCGAATTATTTTTAATTTAAATTTGGCGAGTCAAAATAGCCATTTTTCAAAAAGTCTCGGATTTCGACGAAACCAGTTTCATCGGATCCGTAATGTGATATTATTGTAAGGTTTCAAATTTCAAGTCAATTGGATTTACCGTTTGTCCGGTACAAATTAAAACGCCTAGAAATCGATTTAAATCGGTTTAATTCAAATTGAACGTTTTCAGCCATAACTCGCACATACTTCCGAATTAGCTTCCGAAACCTGTTCCATTGTGTCCGGAACGCGGGATAAACCCTAGGTACGCTGGTTACGGCGTCTAAATCGGAGTTCAGAAATTCCGGGATGAATAGTGTCGCTCGTTCCTTATAAATAGCCCCTACCTTTCATAAATTTGATAAAAATTATCACTAAAACCCTAATTCCTTCATGTAGCCGCCACCCCCCTGTGTATGGCCAGAAATCATTCTTCTTCATCTCTCAATCTCTCCCAATCTACAAGGAATTTGAAGAAGTGTTCAACACGAAAAAGGTAGAGCATGAAGAGAGCTTGAAATCCATACGGATATGATCGAGTTTGGAGTTGCGTAGAGGGAGCAAGGATGGGCCGTTCCCATCAGTTTTCGCACGCCTTTCTAGGCGTTTTGTGCAGCCGAGCTTGCTGGGGATGGGGCCAGAGGTAGAGGTGGTCGTGCTCTTCGACGTGGTGGTAGTATGATGGGGTATTGGCGAGTATAAGTGTTGAAATTTGTAACCCTAATTTGATTTCATGGGTTCGGCCAAAATTTTGTTCTCCTGGAGATGAGGACGAAGAAGAGAGGGTGAGGGATGGACGGGCTAGATGGCTTGCTGAAGGATCCAAGGGTGTATGTGAAAGTGGGTTTATAAAAGTTTAATTTATGTTGTATTTAAGTTATTAAAAACGTGTACAATCTTGTAAAATTCATAACTTTTTCATACGAGGTCGAAAAAATGCAAACTCAGTTGCGTTGGAATCGTATGGACGAGCACTACGCGATGGAGTTGGTTTGGAGTCGTTTGGAGTTAGTGAGAATTTCGGGTAAAATTAAACGCGCGTTTAATTTTATTCGAAATAAAAGCTAAAACGGAAATTAAAACCAAGGTGAGAACTTCTCACTCAATCGAATAGATTTCGATTTTATTTTAAATAGTTAGATTTAAAATATTTGAATGCATGTTTGAATGATGACTGTAAATTATTGATTGTTAAAATAGACATTATACGCCGTTAGTAAGCGGATGTTATTTAGTAAAAACATATACCGCGAATATTTCATAAACAGTGAAATTGGTATTATATATAATATCAATATATATATATTGGCATATGTATATATTGCAGTTATTGATTTCCCGCATTTTTTGTTTAGCGGATGAGACCCTATTACGCCGTTATTAAGCGGATAATATTTATTAAGAACATATACCGCGATAATTTCGTACTGGAGCGAAATTGGTATTGTGCTAATGTTTTTGGATGCAGGAAAACAGGTTGGAGGGATCCAACTGGATTCCTCAACAGTATTTATTTAATTTCAGATATTTTGATATTTGATGGATTATCATATCGATATATGATATCGTTGTTAGTCGTGATTGACTATTTGGTGTGTAGCATCATTGGACCCAGATTTTGGGATTTTAAAATGATTTTAAAAGTGATTTTGAAAATATACTATATTTTTGGAATTGATCCATTATAAATAAATAAACGTTATAATTTTTAAAGTTATAAAAATTATGGTTTTTGTGAAATATAGTTAAAAGCTGGTTTTTGAGAAATATGAACCAATGATTTTATAAAATAGTTTAAACTGGATTTTTGAATTTATTATTAAAAGTTTAAAAATAGGATTTATAAAATTTGATTATTTTATAAATCAATATGGTGAAATTATAAAGGAATTTAAAGACGTTTTAAAAGAATAATATGAATTGATTTATATTAAGAGATTTATAAATGGATATTTATAAATTGAAATATGGACATTATAAAACGAGTTTTTATAAGTGTTTGAATGTAGTGAAAATGAATTTCCTAAATGAATGAAATTTATGAAATTATAAACTGTGAAGTTACAAATGAAATTTTATAAGCAATAGGTTTATAAAATTTATAAAGTTATCGAAAGAATGAATTTTGGATAAATAAACAATCTTATAAGTTAAGATTAATAATTTGGGAAGTTAAATGAACGATTTTGTAAAATAATCGTTTTATAAGTAATTAACTTATAATATGAACTTGTAGTTTATAATTTGGTTATAAACTGGAATAGGTTAATAAAGGAATTTATAAAAAGGAAGTTTTTATAAATAAATAGATATGGAATTTATAAACGTTGTTTTATAAATTCGCAAACAACTTATTTTGATAAGTTAATTGTTATAACCTATTAATGGAGTTATATTCACATTTTTGAATAGTGAATAATCCTTTGAATTAGAATGAATAAAAGGATGAAATTTGTTAACGAAGTTTATTCACGTTTTTGAATAGTGAATAACACGTTAAAGAAATTGTTTTAGATTTGGTGTTTTAAACAGAATTAAAACGATCTAACGATGTTTTAAACATGTTGAGATTCGAAACCATAGATTTCAACATTTATTGTTGAAATAGACGTTTTCGAGAAATAAAAGGAAATGGTAGACTATAACACTGTTGTTATAGTAAATGATTTCCGAAAGGAAATATTTTTGAATAATATTGGGATTTATATATCTATTTTAAATTCGAATCCCTATACTAGTGATTTTGGGTTGTCGTAACGATGTTTTACGCAACATTCGTTTTGGCCCAAATAAATAAGTTTAAGTGAATGATTTCCTTAAAGAATGAATTATATACTTAATTCGATTTAAGTATATTGAATATTTTCAAAGGTTGAAAATAAAAAGATTTGTCGATTACTTATTTTTGATAAGTATGAAATTTATATGTGAAAAGTGGAATTTGTTAAAAATAAATATTGATTTATTTTTGAAGTGTTGAAATAATATATCTTGTAAAGATATTTTGGAAAATAAATAATTTGGAAAATTATTTGGAATCTGGTGATGTGTGCATATCCAGTGATAGTTCAATAGCCGACTATCAGTATTTCCCTTTGAATGGGTATTTGATGTGAATTGTTTGAATTTGAATGCACACTTATTTTTGAATAAGCGCTCACTATTCGGGTTAACCGGGAAAGAACCATGGGGTCGTATAACCCATTCCGAATATGTGATACGTCGTTATGAATTGCATTTGAAGATCGGTGTTGAAGACCGAGTATTTGTGAAAGCGATAGGATGACCTATCGATTGTCTCTGCACTGGGTAGCTCCTGGTATAGAGATTCCTTAAGTGATGGGAAATTCGATCGGGATTGTGAATACCCGTATTGCAAGGGCTTCGTAAGAAGTGCCTTCGGTTTTGTTCGAGCCCGGAACAAACTTGTATGGATTGTATGTCTGACATTACAAGTTGAGATATAAAGCCGATTTCTTTCAAATATATTTCTGTTGGTGGCGGAGAATTTATTCTTTGCTTAACACCCTTCTTTGAGACGTACGAGCTCAAAGGTTATATAGTTGAAGTTATCAGCGATATATCCCATTTTGGTAATGTGACATGCTGAGTGATGCTGAAATGATCATTGTGTTGATTATTTGTGATAGGATCGTTTATTTGATCGTCTATCCTAGTGATCATTGTGTTGATCATTTGTTGACCCAAAGCATGGCTTTTGTATAAAGTATGTTTTTGTGGACGTGACTTCGTCGAGCCTCACATCCCGGAAATGGTCAAAACAGGAAAGATGCAGCAAGGTTATTAGGGGTTGCTGTAGCTCCCCTTAGGGTATGTGCATTTCCTTCTGGAAAAGGGTGGTATCATGGTATGGAGCCCAGATACTTACTCATGTTGAAAACACTCTATTTATTATGGTGTGATGTTGGATACCGAGCGCTCGGTTGATAAAGGTCCCAAAGGACCGGGGGATGACATACTCGTGTCAGTTGTTACCCAGTTAGGGGTAACCCGGCCTTGTGTTGGTAGAGATCCGGTTTGGTTCTCGGGGATGTCCATCCAGAGGCATTCTCATGTGGCAATGGGAAGTTCCTTGGCCTGACCATTTGTTGGAAATCCAAAGAAACAATACGAAACTTGTACGGTTTTAGTTGTAGAACCTGCCATTTAATATGGTAGCTATTAGTAGGCATAATATAATGGCACCTATGCTGGCTAAGATTTATATTCTACTTTCGAAATGAATTTCTTCTACACTATGCACTAGTAATAATATCAAATGTTACTTTTAATGCGTATCAAGCATCTTTGACTAACATAAGAAGAAATCTCCTCCAAGTCTGCGTTTGCATTGCGTGTGTGGTGGGAGGTCTTATGGTAGTCTCATTTTTAAAAGCATTGCGAATTGAATTAAAAATATTCCTCTTTTTGATTTTTAAAGTTAAATAAACTGTTTTGAGTTCTCACACCAGTCACATGACTGACTTGGAGTTTATTGTTTTCCTTCCTAAACTCTGGGTGCCCACCAATTTCCACACGGGCAGTTAAGAGTTAGGTTTATCAGGATATTCTGGATATTCTGGAGTTGCTGGAGGCAAGCTGGATGGCATGGCGTATTACTAGTTTATATAGTATTTCTTTTTCCGCTGCACTGTTTATTGTTTGTATGATGTTGTACACTCTGATGATATGATGTGATGTAATGAAATGTATGTAATGTAATAACTGATATAGTTCTTTGTTTAAAGATTATTCATTTATTATTATATGTTGTTCCGCTGCGAATTGTGAGATTCTGATGTTGTTCTGTTGTTTCCTTTCTGTCCCGTCCTATTTTCTTCTGTTTTTTTCCTTTTTCTCTATTCTCTTTTTCTTTCTATTTTTAAAATTTCCTATCTTCTTCTCTCCTCCCTAATTTCTATCTTTTTCTCTTCTTCTTTCCTAAATTTTTCTTAAATAAAACCCTCAGTGTTCGGTTTTCCGTCGTTCGATTTCTCGGCAGTCGATAAAGTGAGTGTCGATGTTGAATTTTCGGAAGACGAAGAATCGTGTCCTGACAAACGTGCTTTCCATATCCATTTTTAAAAGAATTTTTAAAAGAATTTTCACTAGGAATTGAAGCAAGTATATTTAGTACTTGGAGATTTTTAGTCCTGCGCCTGGCCAGCGTATGCCTAATGTCTGTGAGAATGACGATGGACTTGTTAAACTTCGAGTTAGCAAGTATTTTCAAACTTTGAATAGCAAATCAATAGTCTGAAATTAGAATTACACAATTCCAACTTAATGAATTAAGGAAGAAGATCTTTAAAATATCTTGAAAGTCCACAGCTTTGAAAAAAAATACGATATGCAAATCTTTAGCATGAAGAGTTTCAAGTTTAAATCTGAGTTTTGTAAGTCGAAAATTTTGGGTAAAAGACTTTTACGTCTTGATTTTAGAAAATAATGAACAAAGCTAGGGAGATAAAATAAATGGAATGAATCCTATATTTATTTTAATAAGATTTGAAATTGGTAAATAATTGTGTAGGGTATAAGTATCGGTGAGATTTTAACAATCATTTTTTTCCTAACTTATAATTTCGGGACGAAATTCTTTTAAGGAGGAAAGATTGTAACAACCCTGAATTTTGAACAATTTAAATTGAAAATATTTAATTAATTTTAAATATTTGAATGATGGTTTGAATTGAAATTCCTAATACTATATTGTGAATTTGACGATTAAATTTTAAAATTTAATCTAAAAAAAAAGTTGAATAAAAATTTAAATTTGACTTTGGAGTTGAATTGAATATTGAATTTGTATTTTAAATTCAAACTAATGACTTAGAAAAATAATTTGGATACAAGAATTATTATTTATTTAAATTAATAAATGGATGGTTAGTTTTAAATAACATTTTTCTTTTCTTTAAAATAAAAAGGAATAAAATTTTAATAAAGAAATACACATAGTTAAAAAAATTCAAACAACAAAATTAAACAAAACAAAGTAAAGAAAACAATTATACAAAACAAATTGAATTAAAAATGAAAAAAATATATAATAAAATAACGTGATATCTTTTCACCAGCACCCTTCACGCCATAATCTATGCCTAAACCCACGCCCAAAAAAATCACGATCTCCTCTGCAAAAACACGTTCCCCCTTCTCCTTAAAACACGAACTCTCCTTTTATATTCGAAACCCTACCCTCTTCATTTGAGAAAAAAAAACAAACGAAAGAAAGAAAATGGCGGCCACGAGTTCTTCTTCGTTCCTTTTCGTCCCCCTCTTCAAAATGTGACGAGACGGATTTTGCCCGCTCAAAAATCGACATCCATACTTCAAATCGTACTCGAATGTCATAGATTCGACCGTTCAAATCCGATTCGCCGGAGCTTATAACAATCATTAAGTAAACAACACGGCAGAATAAAAGAATAATACATTGATATACAGCTTTGATACAATATCTGATACAACAGATGATCCAATAGATATCAATATACATCGGAGATATGATACAATAAAATAGCAGCGGAAAGAAAATAGATAACATTTAACAGCGGAACAAATAACTCTAAGATAGTCTTCAACGAAGAACTCCGAGAACTGCAACTCCATTTCCAAGAACTAATCCAGCAATAGCTCGAACTCCCAATAATATATCACAAAGCTCAGAAAGACTGGTGTGGTCCAAAGACTGAACCAACTCCAGATAATCCACTATATCTAACTATCTGTAAAACCCAACTCTAGACTGCTTGTGTAGAAAATAATGAGCACCCAGAGTTTAGGAAAGAAACAATAAACTCCGGATCAGTCGTGGGACTGGTGAGAGCAACAAAAACAGTTTATCTTTTAAAACATTCAAAGAAATATTTTTAAATTCAATTCGCAATGCTTTTTGAAATGAGACTACCATAAGACCTCCTTCCACACACACAATGCAAACGCAGACTTGGAGGAGATTTCTTCTTATGTTAGTCAAAGATGTTTGATACGTATTAAAAAGAAACATTTGATATTATTGCTAGTGCATAGTGTAGAAAAAATTCATTTCGAAAGTAGAATATAAATCTTAGCCAGCATAGGTACCATTATATTATGCCTACTATAGCTACCTCCTGAGGAAGCAGGTTCTACAACTAAAACCGTACAAGATCGTATTGTTTCTTTGGATTTCCAACAAATGGTCAGGCCAAGGAACTTCCCATTGCCACATGAGAATGCCTCTGGAAAGACATCCCCGAGAACCAAACCGGAACTCTGCCAACACAAGGCCGGGTTACCCCTAACTGGGTAACTACTGACACGAGCACGCCATTCCCCGATCGTAAACAACCTTTCTCACGGGATCCCGAAAACCAACAACCACAAAGTAATAAATTCGTAGTAACCACATAGGTTAAATATCTGGGCTCCATACCATGATACCACCTCTATCCAGAAGGAAATGTACATACCCTAAAGGGTGCTACCCCTCATAACCTTGCCGCATCTTTCCTGTTTTGACCATTTCCGGGGTGTGAGGCTCGACGAAGTCACGTCCACAAAAACATACTTTATACAAAAGCCATGCTTTGGGTCAACAAATGATCAACACAATGACCACCAAGATAGACGATCAAATAAACGATCCTATCACAATAATCAACACAATGATCATTTACAGCAACACTCAGCATGTCACATTACCAAATTGGGAATATATCGCTGATAACTTCAACTATATAACCTCTGAGTTCGTACGTCTCAGAGAAGGGCGTTAAGCTAAAAGAATAAATTCTTCGCCACCAACAGAAATATATTTGAAAGAAATCTGCTTTATATCTCAATTTGTAATGTCAGACATACAATCCATACAAGTCTGTTCTGGGTTCGAACAGAACCGAAGGCACTTACAAAGAAGTCCTTGCAAATCCGGATATTCACAATCCCGATCGGATTTTCCCATCACTTAGGGAGTTTCTATACCGGCGCGACTCGGTGCAGAAACAATCGATAGGTCATCCTATCGCTTTCACAAATACCCGGTCTTCATCACCGGTCTTCAAATGCTATCCATAACGACGTATCACATATTCAGAATGGGTTATACGACACAACGGTCCTTTCCCGGTTAAACCGAATAGTGAGCACGATATTTCAAAAACAAATGGATAATGGGATTTCAATTAAGTCACAACTTATTACCCAAAACTTTTCTTCAAAATGGCTTAACAAATTACCATTTTCAATCTTTAAACAAAAAGATTCATTTTCACAACCTTTAACGGTTTAAACAATTTTCACATTTAAATCTTTTAAACAAAAGATTCATTCACATATTTTCCAAATCAATTTTCATTTCAATTTGATTCAACTCGTTAAATCTTTAAATCAAAGATTTAACTTATAGCCTTCAAAACAATTTCATTTCAATTTGATTTAAACAAATCATCAATTTAAATCTGTTAAAAATAAACAGATTTAATTTATAGCTTTCAAAAGGAATTCATTCATAACTTAGGAAAATCATTTCTCTATTCAATCTTGAAATTCCCCTAATTAACTGGAATCTCAGTTCTTATCCAAAAGTGTTTATCATTTGAAAACAACCGTTTTCATTTGGAAATCTGATTCATTTATACGAGTTGAAATCCTTGAGTTAAATTCAAATTCCCAAAAATAATACTTTAAAAATGGTTTAACTCATGACTAGTATAATATCATTAATCCCTAATTTCAAATTACAGAATTCAATTTCAAGTACTGAATTTAAATTTAAATCAACTTATTTAAATTCCAAAACTTAATCAAGTAATTTAAAAATAATAAATTCTATTTTGAAATTCCATTTTGAAATTCCATTCCAAAAGCTTTTCACATTTATTCCGATTTCATTTCCAAAACATTTGAATTTAAAAATTCAAATTTAACTATTTCAAAAATCTGCGACTTAATCGATTTCCTCGTGAAATCCATAATTGTGTGTGTATGGTGTGGTTCAGGGTTTTAACACACTAGTGCAACATCATTTCAATCGTCACAGATTGAAACACAGAAATATAATTGATAAGCGATATAAACTATAACACTTATCATACATTCACAGATTCACAGATAATATATATCATCAATAAATGGATAAATACACAGCTCACCTCACAGAACAAAATATCACAGATCAGATAAGAAGATCAATTCAAGGCATCTCATACAATACAACCATTCATGAGTAATTCAATAGTTATCTATAAGCAGGATTAATTAAATCGTTTTTAATCCTAATCAATTTAATTTATTTCCAAGTAAATTTATTACTTATAAATTAATTACCCAATCCTGATTTATTAATTACAAATCATTTGATATTGATAAATAAATCAATTACCTTAATTTATCTTGATTTATCACGTTAATTTAATTAACCTTCAGTAAATTACATAATCATTTAACCTTAATTAATTTCATTAAGTGATTATTTTCCTTTACAAATAAATCAACATTTATTTACATTAAATGTAATCTTATCTTAATCACTTGATTAATTAACTTTAATCATTACTTATAAGAGTTGATTTACCATTAATAATCCATTAATAAATCTGAATTATTTAATTAGATGTTAATGGTAACTGAATTAGTTCTTAATTACAATTAATTTCTAATCATAAAATTTCTCATTTTCATTTCGAATTGAAATTCTTTCGGCACAAACTTTTTGAAATCTATGATTTCTAATTAATCTTTAACTATCTCTTAATTGATTTACTTAAAACCTTAATTTATAAATTTAAAACCTTCTTTCATTTTGAAAATTTATTTATTTCAATTTATAAAGAGCTTTAACGTTGATTAACTTAAATACTTAACTTAAATTAAGTTATTTAGCTAAAGTATTACTTAGAAAACTTTGTTAAGTATTTGCATAAATAATTAAACTTGTCATAAAATCTTAGCTTGATTTATTAAACTTTGTTAAGTATTAATTAGAAAACTTTCTTTTCATTCGAATTGAAGCTGAGTTACTTCACCCTTCTTCCTATTTCTTTTTTCTTTTTTTTTTCTTTTCTTTTTAGTTTATTTTGTTATTTAAGTTTCAGCATCAGGTGAACTTAATAACTTCACGATTTAAATCCCCCAGGCAAACACACGCGACCCCCCTTAGTTTCGAGTAAACCCAGTTGCTTCGAGTCAATCTGCAAAAATCTCGAGCACGTCTCGAGTTCCCCCTGCTCCTTTCCTTTCGCATTTCCTTCTTCTTCTTTTTTTTCTGTTCTTCAGATCCAAGTGTGCACGGTGCACGTGCACCGTTGCCTCAACCACCTCCGGCCATCCATACGAACCTCAACACGACGCCTTCCATCACCAGATGCCATCACGATCAACCAAAAACCATCACCACGCCCAAACCAAAATCTAGCAGTAAAAACCAAAACCTGGAAACACAAGAACCCAAACCTTCCCAACCTGTCAACGAGTCGTTCTCCCCACCTCGGCCACTTGAACTCGCCAAACTCCAGCCATGAACTCGCCTCCGACCATGCTACCACCTTCCCAAAAATCGTGCAACTCGATGCACAGTTGAAGACGCGGTGTTCAAAAGTTCAATCACCTCAAAAATTAGGGCTACCAACTTCAAATCACTGCCCCCATCGCCACCGCCACCGTTGGCACCTCCAACCATTTTTCCCACCACACCCATCAGCTCCTCCTCCACCTCGAACAAACCCGACACCTCTAGTTCATCGTGTCGCCGGAAATCGGCCAAAGTGCAAATTTCGTTCATTATTGAACTGCTCGGAAAACTCGACACTAAAAATTACCAAACATATCTTAAAAATCATTGTTTTAGGTAACGATTCAAGCTACATGCTTGGATAAATGTTTTATGAAATTCGAAATTTCCCAAATTTAGAGTTTCATCTGTAAAAACTAAATCTTTCCTCTTGTATACATTTATACTTCATGAAATTATTTTTAGATCATAGTTCTTATTTAAATACACAACTTTGCTTTAGATATCAAGGCTTGAAAGTGATTAGAAATGGAGGATTGAAGTTATTTCTATTTGGTTCATCCTGAACAAAAAAATAAAAACAGACATCTCAACACTGTCAAAATAGTTTCATATACACAGTGTCAAAACAAAGAAGATATTCAACATCCATAATAAACATAAATCATTCACTGGTCATAGCTTAACATAAAATTTATATTATGTTTACTCACTTTGCTTTTCACAGAAAGGAAGAACAGAGCTTGCTACAGATCTTCTTTGATCTCTGGTTTGGACTGATTTGTATTGTGGTAATTTATTTATTTTTTTCTTTTCTTTTGCTCAGTTTAGAATGAATGAAAACTGAGATGAATAAAGTGATGTATATAACCAAAAGTTTACATGTTGATAACATTTTGTACAGGTGATGTCATTTGTATAATAGGCATGCTGAACATATTGTATGTACTTAGAGATGTCTTGCATTAACATACTTGTATACATATTGCTTTTTGCCTTACTTCATCCCCTACCTACCTGTACTTTCTTTTCTTTAGCTTACAGCCTTGCATATTTATTTCACTTCCCTTTACTGATTGGTGGCTGGAGATATACTTTGCATAAATTAAATATATGTTTATTGTCTTCATGTTTTTTTTTTATTTGTTATAGGCTAGAGGTGTAAACATTAAATGCATATGTACTTTGTAATGCATTTGTTTACCTTTACTTTTGTTTTTATCTTTTGTTTTGTTTTGTTATTTTGTTTAGTTTACTTTGTATTACAAATAATTTTCTATTTTAATTATGTTTGTATGCATACATTTGTTTGTAATTTATTTCATTTTAAATTCACAAATCCTAGCTTTCTTTAAAAATACCTACATATATATATATATATATATATATATATATATATATATATAAATCTGAAATAACCATTTCTATCAATAAAAATCCATTTATATAAATATTATACTATTAATATGGTTTAAATACAACTCATTATTTAATTAAAACAATTTATAAAAGAAACTATCTTTATTTTGATAAATAACATATTTTTATTTACTCTTATTCTTGCATTTTAAATTTACTTCTATTTTTAGTTTAAATAATTATCATAAATTTTACTTTAAAAATTATTGTTTTATATTTCTCTATATATACACATATATTTTATATAACTCAAATTATCATTATTTATAAATTTTTAAATCAATTTATTTATTTATTTTTATACTTGTGTCTAAAGTATACACTTTAATATTTATTTTTCAAACCATTAATATAAGATTTAAATTCAAATCAAAATATATATATATATACACACACAAGATTTTAAAATTTCAAATTGACTCATATATACCCAAATATATATATATATATATATATATTCACATATATACATATATACATAATATTTAAAAATTTAAATGATTTATATAGAATATATTTGAACTCGGGGAAACTCACATCACTATTTATAATTAATTCTACAAATTTTTATTCAAAAATTCATTTAATTATCAATTTAAAATAAATTAAAATTCGGGATCGTTACAGACTTCCCCCCTTAAAAGAATTTCGTCCTCGAAATTCGCAGGCACGAAAACAATACAGAGATAGACGAAAGGTAGAAGAAATATCTTTTCAGATCAAACTGGATATCGATTCTGGATTTGGCTCACCAAATCAGAGTATCAACAACAGATACAAGAAATTATAATAGAATTTCAATTTTGGTTTTAAACAAAATTGTTTTATTGATTCAATTCAAATTAAGCTCTATATTCTATTAATCAATTTAACTCAATTTAAAATTTCAAGTTTATTCAAAATTTGTAATCTCAAATTTCAAATTCGTATTCATTAAGGTTTAACTCCAAAACTGATAAGAAACAGATGAAGATACAAAGTAAGATCTTCTACAACGATTCGTAGGGTCCTCACCATACCGAAACTTCTTTTTGGAGCTGCCACGAAGCAATCAAAAGAATTTAGAAACGAATCAAAGGAAATTGATAAGAAAGTTATTTCCACTGTTGTTACAGAGTATTGACCTATTATAGTCGCATTCCCCTGTCCTCTATCTCGTTCTCTTCTTGCACTCATACTTACTATTGGTGGATAGCAAGAGAATTTATTGAGGCACTCGAACAGATATCTTAAGGATTACTCATTCTAGGGATACTTCACCCTATCTCTAATGAGCTACTTAATGTGTTACACTCCTGAGCTAAAGTTTCACCTTAGCTCTGATACCAAATGTGACGAGACGGATTTTGCCCGCTCAAAAATCGACATCCATACTTCAAATCGTACTCGAATGTCATAGATTCGACCGTTCAAATCCGATTCGCCGGAGCTTATAACAATCATTAAGTAAACAACACAGCGGAATAAAAGAATAATACATTGATATATAGCTTTGATACAATATCTGATACAACAGATGATCCAATAGATATCAATATACATCAGAGATATGATACAATAGAATAGCAGCGGAAAGAAAATAGATAACATTTAACAGCGGAACAAATAACTCTAAGATAGTCTTCAACGAAGAACTCCGAGAACTGCAACTCCATTTCCAAGAACTAATCCAGCAATAGCTCGAACTCCCAATAATATATCACAAAGCTCAGAAAGACTGGTGTGGTCCAAAGACTGAACCAACTCCAGATAATCCACTATATCTAACTATCTGTAAAACCCAACTCTAGACTGCTCGTGTAGAAAATAATGAGCACCCAGAGTTTAGGAAGGAAACAATAAACTCCGGATCAGTCGTGGGACTGGTGTGAGCAACAAAAACAGTTTATCTTTTAAAACATTCAAAGAAATATTTTTAAATTCAATTCGCAATGCTTTTTGAAATGAGACTACCATAAGACCTCCCGCCACACACACAATGCAAACGCAGACTTAGAGGAGATTTCTTCTTATGTTAGTCAAAGATGCTTGATACGTATTAAAAAGAAACATTTGATATTATTGCTAGTGCATAGTGCAGAAAAAATTCATTTCGAAAGTAGAATATAAATCTTAGCCAGCATAGGTACCATTATATTATGCCTACTATAGCTACCTCCTGAGGAAGCAGGTTCTACAACTAAAACCGTACAAGATCGTATTGTTTCTTTGGATTTCCAACAAATGGTCAGGCCAAGGAACTTCCCATTGCCACATGAGAATGCCTCTGGAAAGACATCCCCGAGAACCAAACCGGAACTCTGCCAAAACAAGGTCGGGTTACCCCTAACTGGGTAACTACTGACACGAGCACGCCATTCCCCGATCGTAAACGACCTTTCTCACGGGATCCCGAAAACCAACAACCACAAACTAATAAATTCGTAGTAACCACATAGGTTAAATATCTGGGCTCCATACCATGATACCACCTCTATCCAGAAGGAAATGTACATACCCTAGAGGGTGCTACCCCTCATAACCTTGCCGCATCTTTCCTGTTTTGACCATTTCCGGGGTGTGAGGCTCGACGAAGTCACGTCCACAAAAACATACTTTATACAAAAGCCATGCTTTGGGTCAACAAATGATCAACACAATGATCACCAAGATAGACGATCAAATAAACGATCCTATCACAATAATCAACACAATGATCATTTACAGCAACACTCAGCATGTCACATTACCAAATTGGGAATATATCGCTGATAACTTCAACTATATAACCTCTGAGTTCGTACGTCTCAGAGAAGGGTGTTAAGCTAAAAGAATAAATTCTTCGCCACCAACAGAAATATATTTGAAAGAAATCTGCTTTATATCTCAATTTGTAATGTCAGATATACAATCCATACAAGTCTGTTCTGGGTTCGAACAGAACCGAAGGCACTTACAAAGAAGTCCTTGCAAATCCGGATATTCACAATCACGATCGGATTTTCCCATCACTTAGGGAGTTTCTATACCGGCGCGACTCGGTGCAGAAACAATCGATAGGTCATCCTATCGCTTTCACAAATACCCGGTCTTCATCACCGGTCTTCAAATGCTATCCATAACGACGTATCACATATTCGGAATGGGTTATACGACACAACGGTCCTTTCCCGGTTAAACCGAATAGCGAGCACGATATTTCAAAAACAAATGGATAATGGGATTTCAATTAAGTCACAACTTATTACCCAAAACTTTTCTTCAAAATGGCTTAACAAATTACCATTTTCAATCTTTAAACAAAAAGATTCATTTTCACAACCTTTAACGGTTTAAACAATTTTCACATTTAAATCTTTTAAACAAAAGATTCATTCACATATTTTCCAAATCAATTTTCATTTCAATTTGATTCAACTCGTTAAATCTTTAAATCAAAGATTTAACTTATAGCCTTCAAAACAATTTCATTTCAATTTGATTTAAACAAATCATCAATTTAAATCTGTTAAAAATAAACAGATTTAATTTATAGCTTTCAAAAAGAATTCATTCATAACTTAGGAAAATCATTTCTCTATTCAATCTTGAAATTCCCCTAATTAACTGGAATCTCAGTTCTTATCCAAAAGTGTTTATCATTTGAAAACAACCGTTTTCATTTGGAAATCTGATTCATTTATACGAGTTGAAATCCTTGAGTTAAATTCAAATTCCTAAAAATAATACTTTAAGAATGGTTTAACTCATGACTAGTATAATATCATTAATCCCTAATTTCAAATTACAGAATTCAATTTCAAGTATTGAATTTAAATTTAAATCAACTTATTTAAATTCCAAAACTTAATCAAGTAATTTAAAAATAATAAATTCTATTTTGGAATTCCATTCCAAAAGCTTTTCACATTTATTCCGATTTCATTTCCAAAACATTTGAATTTAAAAATTCAAATTTAACTATTTCAAAAATCTGCGACTTAATCGATTTCCTCGTGAAATCCATAATTGTGTGTGTATGGTGTGGTTCAGGGTTTTAACACACTAGTGCAACATCATTTCAATCGTCACAGATTGAAACACAGAAATATAATTGATAAGCGATATAAACTATAACGCTTATCATACATTCACAGATTCACAGATAATATATATCATCAATAAATGGATAAATACACAGCTCACCTCACAGAACAAAATATCACAGATTAGATAAGAAGATCAATTCAAGGCATCTCATACAATACAACCATTCATGAGTAATTCAATAGTTATCTATAAGCAGGATTAATTAAATCGTTTTTAATCCTAATCAATTTAATTTATTTCTAAGTAAATTTATTACTTATAAATTAATTACCCAATCCTGATTTATTAATTACAAATCATTTGATATTGATAAATAAATCGATTACCTTAATTTATCTTGATTTATCACGTTAATTTAATTAACCTTCAGTAAATTACATAATCATTTAACCTTAATTAATTTCATTAAGTGATTATTTTCCTTTACAAATAAATCAACATTTATTTACATTAAATGTAATCTTATCTTAATCACTTGATTAATTAACTTTAATCATTACTTATAAGAGTTGATTTACCATTAATAATCCATTAATAAATCTGAATTATTTAATTAGGTGTTAATGGTAACTGAATTAGTTCTTAATTACAATTAATTTCTAATCATAAAATTTCTCATTTTCATTTCGAATTGAAATTCTTTCGGCACAAACTTTTTGAAATCTATGATTTCTAATTACTCTTTAACTATCTCTTAATTGATTTACTTAAAACCTTAATTTATAAATTTAAAACCTTCTTTCATTTTGAAAATTTATTTATTTCAATTTATAAAGAGCTTTAACGTTGATTAACTTAAATACTTAACTTAAATTAAGTTATTTAGCTAAAGTATTACTTAGAAAACTTTGTTAAGTATTTTCATAAATAATTAAACTTGTCATAAAATCTTAGCTTGATTTATTAAACTTTGTTAAGTATTAATTAGAAAACTTTCTTTTCATTCGAATTGAAGCTGAGTTACTTCACCCTTCTTCCTATTTCTTTTTTCTTTTTCTTTTTTTTTCTTTTTTTTAGTTTATTTTGTTATTTAAGTTTCAGCATCAGGTGAACTTAATAACTTCACGATTTAAATCCCCCAGGCAAACACACGCGACCCCCTTTAGTTTCGAGTAAACCAGTTGCTTCGAGTCAATCTGCAAAAATCTCGAGCACGTCTCGAGTTCCCCCCCTGCTCCTTTCCTTTCGCGTTTCCTTCTGCTTCTTTTTTTTTTTCTGTTCTTCAGATCCAAGTGTGCACGGTGCACGTGCACCGTTGCCTCAACCACCTCCGGCCATCCACACGAACCTCAACACGACGCCTTCCATCACCAGATGCCATCACGATCAACCAAAAACATCACCACACCCAAACCAAAATCTAGCAGTAAAAACCAAAACCTGGAAACACAAGAACCCAAACCTTCCCAACCTGTCAACGAGTCGTTCTCCCCACCTCGGCCACTTGAACTCGCCAAACTCCAGCCATGAACTCGCCTCTGACCATGCTACCACCTTCCCAAACCTCGTGCAACTCGATGCACAGTTGAAGACGCGGTGGTCAAAAGTTCAATCACCTCAAAAATTAGGGCTACCAACTTCAAATCACTGCCCCCATCGCCTCCGCCACCGTTGGCACCTCCAACCATTTTTCCCACCACACCCATCAGCCCCTCCTCCACCTCGAACAAACCCGACACCTCTAGTTCATCGCGTCGTCGGAAATCGGCCAAAGTGCAAATTTCGTTCATTATTGAACTGCTCGGAAAACTCGACACTAAAAATTACCAAACATATCTTAAAAATCATTGTTTTAGGTAAGGATTCAAGCTACATGCTTGGATCAATGTTTTATGAAATTCGAAATTTCCCAAATTTAGAGTTTCATCTGTAAAAACTAAATCTTTCCTCTTGTATACATTTATACTTCATGAAATTATTTTTAGATCATAGTTCTTATTTAAATACACAACTTTGCTTTAGATATCAAGGCTTGAAAGTGATTAGAAATGGAGGATTGAAGTTATTTCTATTTGGTTCATCCTGAACAAAAAAATAAAAACAGACATCTCAACACTGTCAAAATAGTTTCATATACACAGTGTCAAAACAAAGAAGATATTCAACATCCATAATAAACATAAATCATTCACTGGTCATAGCTTAACATAAAATTTATATTATGTTTACTCACTTTGCTTTTCACAGAAAGGAAGAACAGAGCTTGCTACAGATCTTCTTTGATCTCTGGTTTGGACTGATTTGTATTGTGGTAATTTATTTATTTTTTTCTTTTCTTTTGCTCAGTTTAGAATGAATGAAAACTGAGATGAATAAAGTGATGTATATAACCAAAAGTTTACATGTTGATAACATTTTTTACAGGTGATGTCATTTGTATAATAGGCATGCTGAACATATTGTATGTACTTAGAGATGTCTTGCATTAACATACTTGTATACATATTGCTTTTTGCCTTACTTCATCCCCTACCTACCTGTACTTTCTTTTCTTTAGCTTACATCCTTGCATATTTATTTCACTTCCCTTTATTGATTGGTGGCTGGAGATATACTTTGCATAAATTAAATATATGTTTATTGTCTTCATGTTTTTTTTTATTTGTTATAGGCTAGAGGTGTAAACATTAAATGCATATGTACTTTGTAATGCATTTGTTTACCTTTACTTTTGTTTTTATCTTTTGTTTTGTTTTGTTATTTTGTTTAGTTTACTTTGTATTACAAATAATTTTCTATTTTAATTATGTTTGTATGCATACATTTGTTTGTAATTTATTTCATTTTAAATTCACAAATCCTAGCTTTCTTTAAAAATACCTACATACATATATATATATATATATAAATCTGAAATAACCATTTCTATCAATAAAAATCCATTTGTATAAATATTATACTATTAATATGGTTTAAATACAACTCATTATTTAATTAAAACAATTTATAAAAGAAACTATCTTTATTTTGATAAATAACATATTTTTATTTGCTCTTATTCTTGCATTTTAAATTTACTTCTATTTTTAGTTTAAATAATTATCATAAATTTTACTTTAAAAATTATTGTTTTATATTTCTCTATATATACACATATATTTTATATAACTCAAATTATCATTATTTATAAATTTTTAAATCAATTTATTTATTTATTTTTATACTTGTGTCTAAAGTATACACTTTAATATTTATTTTTCAAACCATTAATATAAGATTTAAATTCAAATCAAAATATATATATATACACACAAGATTTTAAAATTTCAAATTGACTCATATATACCCAAATATACATACATATATATATATATTCACATATATACATATATACATAATATTTAAAAATTTAAATGATTTATATAGAATATATTTGAACTCGGGGAAACTCACATCACTATTTATAATTAATTCTACAAATTTTTATTCAAAAATTCATTTAATTATCAATTTAAAATAAATTAAAATTCGGGATCGTAAAGCTAGGGTTTTTCAAAATTAGGGCTTCGGCTTTAAATTTTCTCGACCGCGTCAAGCAAGGTGAGTGTATATCACTCACATCTAAATCAAATTTTGGATGATTTCTGTCTTGTTCTAATTCGTAAATTTTCGTTGCTTAATTTCGGGGCTATCATTGCTTCGAATTTTTGATGATTTTGTCTATATTGGGCTTCGGCCATTCGATTTTTTTAGATGCTTGAGATGATTTTACTATGATGATTGCTTTAATTTTGCCAATTTTGTATAACCTGATACTTGATACACGCGGGTTTGAGCTGTTCGATTCTTGACAATCTTGTCTCTGACTCGTTCAGCATATTCGTTGATCACGGTTTTGATTTGGGTCGTTGTTGACTTTGGTTTTGATTGAAAGTGTTGTAGTTGATTTACTTGAACGCTGTCGATTTTGTTCGACTTTGACTATATTGTCTACTGCCTCTGGTGGCACTTCTGTCCTTGTTCGATTTTACTGCTGCTATAAAACTATACTTTGGGCTTTAACTTCGGTCGATTTGATATGTGAAAATATTGAGTTTGAAACCTAACTAGAATTCGGCATACTTTGATTCAAACTGCAGATGTTTTTGAACTTGATTGAAAACTTGATTTTTTCGAAAATAAATTGGATTTGGTACTGTCTTGACTTGAAACTGTTGTTTCATGATTTTGAACTCGTTTTGACTCGTTGGCCAAGGCATTACTTTGAATTGTTGCTAGTCGTTGCACATGCCTTGAGTTGATATTGCCTTTGACCTATAGCTTGAATATCTTGATGACACTTCTTGTTGTATCTGTTATGTGTAGTGATATCGAACTGCTTCATGTTTCACTGTTTTGTTAAAACATGGTATTCACACTTTCACTTAGCCACTGCGTTTTACTGTGCCGTGTCCACTTGTGGCTTGTCTATATATCTGGCTTGGGCCTAGATTTCTAAAATAAAATGTACAAGTTCATCGTTTAATGTTTTATTGTTTTTGTTTTTATGTGATTTGGAATTTCAAGCATTATATAAAACTCTATCTGATATATAAATATAAATATGTGATTTGAATACAAGCAAATTTATAAAAGAGTTCATATTAATATATATATATATATTAGTTCCAAATTAAATTTCTATTTCAATGCAAATTCCCTTTTATAAACAATTTTAACAAGTGTGTGTGTGTGTGTGTGTATTAAAAACAGTTAGTTCATATCTTTGGAAAAAAAAAACTGATTTTAATCTGTTTTGAACCCAGGTTTGACCTGAGTTTTTCTAAAGCAAATCCTGAATATAAACTCCAAGTTATTGCTATATGGAGTCACTACATTTCTTTGTCCACTGATATATGCTATTCACTGTTGCCTAGATTGAGTCTTGAATTGCAGACTTGAACCTGTTGTGCACTTCATATAGTGTAGCCACCTGATCATATATGTTAACTATGTATGCATGTATTGTTGAAATTGCACACATATCCCATAGCTTGTTACTTTGATTTGCACGTCCCTGTAGCTTTAATTGATTGGCTGCCATCATTTGCCTTTGCCTTAGATTTTTGGCATGTCCATGTTTCGCCTGTTGTTTGATTTGAACAGGCTATTTGTTATCTCTATGAATTCTTTTGGTTTCATTCTTGCAGTCTTGCCCTTGAATATTGTGGTGGCTGCATTGGTTTTTGTCGTGATTTTTCCCTTGCCTGGTTTGCATTGCATTGATGCACTGATTTCAATTGCAGTTTGATTTGTTGTACCTTGTACTGGCTTCCTTGTATTCAAGTGAGGGCTGCAGTCTTGTGGCAGTTTTCCCTTGAGTCCAAGTGGGGCCGCAGTTTCATTTTATATAAAATATTACACTTGTTGAAGTGTGCAGCCATGAGTTGCTTGGAAACTTGTTTTTTTGAGTTTACTTGAGTATATGCAAAACAATTGCATTTCGACCCTGCCATGTTGCACGGGTTTTGGTGTTGCAGCCGCGTTGAGTCACTGACTTGACCTTTTGCATTTGGTTGAAGTTGATTTGGGCCTGTTTAATCGCAGTCTACATTTCTGATAGTGGATTTTCACCTAAATTTCTAGCCCGTTATACTTAGTTTTATTTGCAGTTGCGTTGAGTCACGATAGCACTGACTTGACCTCTGCAGCTTTGATTTCTGTTAGTATTCACTGTTGTGATGATTTCTATTTCATTACGGTAGTGGCGAGGCAGTGCACGCAAGCGTGAACTGCGGCCACACAGAGTTAACATTTTAAATGTAGAGAGGTCGTGCACGTGTGCGTGCACTGCAGCCCTACCAAATCTAATGTTTTAAATGATGTTTTCTTTTTGATGAAAATTGTTTTATGTTGCCAATTCATTATTTTTGAATCGATTTTGATGATTTTGTTGTTAATTGCCGTTTAGGCAAAATTTTGATTGTTTTCTAAATTATCTTCAATAATAATCCCTTTATCCATCTTCGTTGATAATCTGAATCCACTGATTTATTGTTTAACACTAATAAGTGTTATATTTACCGTTATCCGATTTCTTTGTTAAAAGGGTCGGATAGGTGAATTTATCTGTGACTGTCATCTAATTGCTATTTAATTATTATTGCTTTATTGCTTCTATGCACTAATAACTGAGTTTGAATTAGACTGACCTGTGTATTATTTTCTTTTGAACGTAATACTCGGGTCAGACCCAGTATTTTACAGCTTGAAGATTTTCGGGCAGCGAAGTTAGAGAGAGAGTTGGGGTAATGCTTCACTTTAGCTTTTCGGAGATTTATTTTTGTACTTAAAAGAAATGTTCCGCTGTATAAAATTTAATGCATTGTATAAACTCTGATATATGTACAAAAAAAATTCATTATGTGAAATATAATTATTCTGTGTTTCTGTGGCTGATTCTGTTTAAACTCTACAAATTGAATAACAATATGTCATTTTGAACGTTTCAAGTTGGTTTAATTACCAACTAGGGGCGGTCAGAGAGGCGGGTCGTTACAAAAACAATGGCTTGAAAAATGATGATTGGGGAGTTTTAAGGAGCCTCACCCAATTTATTGACAATATTTTGTAGGCGGAGTATCCTATAAGGTTTAACATGCTTACGATGCCTGCTTATGAAGGGAAGTCTGACCCCCTGCAACACGTCATGACGTATGAGTGGTAGATGGACTCAACAAGAGCTAATGATGCTAGTAAATGCATATGCTTCCTTATAACTTTACTTGGGATTGCTATAATGTGGTTTACGAGATTGCCCTCGCGATCGATCTCAATATTTAACGAGCTGGCTATGAGATTCGTAGAGTAGTTTCGGATTCACACTACTCGCCCCAAAGATGTGATGTCACTATTCGGTGTAATCCAAGCCCTAAGGGAACCACCGAAGGACTTTTTGTAGAGATTTCATGTTTCTGCCACTTAAGTTAGTAACCCAAATGGCCACACCATACTTATGGTTGTGGCAATGGGGGTTGACCCAAAATCTGAGTTCGATGATTGGCTAGCTGGAAAACCACCAGCCACGTTATAGCACCTCTAAATTTTGATAACATTATTCAGAAGATTTAAGTAGAATAAATTAAATAGAATAATGTAGATAAGGAGATTGAGGTTGATTAATAAAAATATGTAGTAGCCATGCTTATTAAATAAATGAACTTATAAATGGTTAGGTGTTAGTTAAAATAAACCCGAAGGCATTAGGGTAAATAACCTCCTATATTTCCCACCCTTATACTATTTTCCCTTAGTCATACACGTTCATTTTATCACAAGAAAAATTTAAAGCATAAGAAAGCAAAAGGGGCCGGCCATTAGGAAGAAGAGAAGAAGGAAAAAAATCAAATATAAAGCATAGGATTCAAGTTAGAAGTAATCAATCTCAATCAATCTTCAATTTTCTTATCCAAACTAAGGTGAACAATGATCACTACATCTCTATTTTGATTTCTATAATCATATGTTTTCGGATTTAAGGGTAATTTCGTTTTTATGATATTGGATGATGATATGCTTGATTTATAATTTGTTTAGATTAAGCAATATTGTTTTAAAGGTGATATGCACGATTTTAAGGTAAAACCGATGTTAAAAGACTTTTAATGCCATGAAAAAATTATATTTTATGAGAAACATGATTTTGGAGTTGGGTTTCACTTTTTATAATTTTACAACCGTGGAGAATTAGTTATGAATTTTCAAAGGAAAATATGGTTATATAAATTTAATTTGGGAAATATATTAAGGTTTTGGTTCTGGAATTTTGATGTGTTAGATAACATGATTAAAGTGAATTTTTGGAAATTTTACTAAGTAATTTAGTATGGAAAGTAAATTATTTTAAAAGGAGGACCTAAATGATTTAATTGTTTTGTTAATAGGAAGGGCTTATTTGTTAAATGTTGTTTAGCTTTAGATTTAAGAAAATGTGGTAAATTTTCGTAAAATAATTTGAAAGTTTAATGTAACCAATCCTGTGTTTACAAGTGCGAAAGTTAGTTACAAAAAGTTTTCTTTATTTGGTAAAAATATCCTTTTGTTCAGAAAAAGAGGTTCCGCCTTCTTTGGAAGGACCTTTTGAGCCAAAGCCTTTTCCTTTGACTTAGTCAAACCTTGTACCATGAAACCAATACACATGTTATCATCTAGATGGTACGTAGTGGATTGGAGGAAGGCAGAAGGTAGGATGTCGAAACGTAGCTTTTGAAAGGGTTGGTTTCTTTTTTTTATTTTGGTTCAAAGGAAAAAGCGCTTGCTTATTTATAAAAGGGTTTTGACATAATCGAAACCTATGGTTACGAAAGGAATTTCATAAGAAGCTTTCAAAAGAGAGCTGCCGCCCTTGTTTTAAAAGAAGTAGCTTTCGAAAGAATTACTTAGAATTTAAATTGAAGCTTTTGGAAGGGGTAGATTCGACCAGGTCGGAAAACTTCCACGGTTTGATGCCTTCCGATGGTATTGAAGACATCAATGCTGTCGAAAGGTACTACTATTTTACAAATACAAGCTACTTCCTACTGCTTTCGAAAGGGGTTAGGGTTTTTAAAGGCAATGGTTTCAAAAAGGTTTTTGAAGCTAACCTTTAATAGTTTTACCCAGATGTTTTAATCCTTTCGAAAGGATGATTTTGACACCCTCTATTTTCCCCAATACTTTTATAAAATGAAGAATGGTTTCGAAAGAAATGCTTACGCTTATGTTCACTTTGACCTAAAAATGTTATTTTGAATATAAACCCAATGGCTTCGAAAGGTATTAGTTTCGAAGGGTAACCTTCAATGGTTTCGAAAGGGGTATTTTGAACGGTTTCGAAGCTATTCTTCTATACTTGTATGATAACACTTTAACAAGGTTGAAAGGTTTTGAAAGGTATAGTTTAAAGTATTCGAAAGGCAGAAGCCTAATGTTTTAAAGATAGAATTTAATGCTTTCAAAGGAGGTTGTCCAATGAAGTCGAAAGCACGGTTTCAAAGCTGTTGAAAGGCTTTTAAACCCAAACTCATTTTTGTAGGAAAAACCCATGGCTAAATAAATGAGTTTTGAAATAACTTTAAGTATTAAATTTGAAGAAGTACTACCTTGGTAAAAATATAGGTAAAAGCGATTAACTATGTTTTATATGAAAAGTATATCAAGGACTTTAAACCCACAGGAGTGGTATTGTAAGTTGTAATGTTTGCTTCTTTAAATATGAATATATTCACATGATAAAAGACTCATAAGTGCATTTTGGGGATAAGGAGTAGAAGAACCAGTAGGTTAACCCAGCAGTGAATATAAATTGATTAAACTTCTGAATGAGTAGAATTATATCCAGGGAGTTAGGGAGACTAAAATATAGGATGCCTAAACCTTGAAGTTGTCCGGGAGATAGGTTCACGTTAAACCTATGAAAACAGTGTATTAAGGATGGTTGGCAAGAGCCAATTGGTTTATAGTGAACCCATGAAAACTATATCCGTATTAAGAATTGACATTAGTCAATTGGTTCCTAGTTAACCCATTAAAACTAGGATAAGAAAGAAGTTAATGAAAGCATCAGTAGTGTCCTAGTAAACCAATGAAAACTAGGATAAGAAGTGAGTTACTAGATAAATTCATAGGTTCCTAGTCAACCCATAAAAAGTAGGTTAAGGGATTACTTATTGGAATGACTAATAGGTTCAGGTGGATCCATGAATTAATTAAGTTAATTGGCAGGGGCCTATAGGTTATTAGTAAATCGAAAATTATAAAATAGGACAGGGTGTACATATGTCATGAAAAAGGTTATTAGTAAACTCATGAAAAATAAAAGGTTAATAGTGACCCTATAAACTATAATTATGAAAAAGAGTCAATTAAACCAGGAATGAGAAATCCAAAATGTTTACATGTATGCATATCATCATAATATTTTAAAATGTATGTTTTAACCATTGTGAATGCAGAAGCATAGTATATTGTTTTATAAAGGTTTTAGGATATTAGTAAAGGGAAAACCCATTCTGCTAAGCGGCGTGGTCTCACTAGATATCTAAAAGGATTGGGATGTTAGGTTATCATTCATACTAGGCTTTATGTCTAACTAGAAGTTTTGTTTTCCCATTAGACTCTCCGGTACTTAATTGATTTTGAGTGGTTTGAGGTTTAGAGTATCCAAGTTCTCTTTTAAGACAAATAATGCTTCCACAGACGTGCATGAGGCAGTTAGTTATTTAGAGTTATCTTTTCCGCTACGTATCTTGGATGTAAAGGCAGACTTATTAGCCTTACTGTATACTCTAATCAACCAAGGGGGCGTTTTCATATGTCGCTCTTGGCATATATTTAATAATTATATGTTAGGGAACATGGTTAACGTTTGTGCAATTATGTAATGAACCTGAATTTTTTTGCAATGTGGGAATGTGTTTTTAATTTGTTAAAACTTTTCCATATTCTAGTGATCTATGTATCGATGTATCTAACACCGCCGTATTTGGTCGTCGAGGATTAATAACTATGGATGACTGCAGCATCCATAGCCGTTAGTTTTGGGCCTTCGAGTAGGGGGATGTTACAAGTTGGTATCATAGCATAAGTTTATGAAACTTTAAAAGAAAAGTAAAATCTAAATGCTCTTTTTGAAACATAAGCCGATGAATTTGAAAATATGATCGGAGTTTGGGTTAACGCTATAGTAATGTACTTGTATTTGATATAGGAACATATCTAAGTACGTATTCTCCTTTCTCTTAGACCATAACCAACGAAAATCTAGGTAGAGGAAGCACCATAACCAACGGAAATACTCGACCTAATACCAGGAGGAACGAAGGTCGACAAACTAATGCTAATCCAAATGTTGAGGTCAATGTAGGTGTTGGAAATCCGCCAGTAGATGCGGGGATGGTGTATTAGTTGTTAACTAATCTTTTGTAAGCAGGAGCTATTGGTAATGTTGGAGGAGCTAATCTTGTAGCTCCAGCTGGATATAATTATGCTAGGCTGAGCATTGATACACCAGTCTGCATGGAAAGCCTTTTATGGGAATGGAGGATGCTGTTGAGGTTGAGAATTGGTTGTTGAGCTGTGAGAGGATTTTTACCAATTTAGGCTTGGATGATGGGGAAAAGGGTAGGCCGGCCTCTAGACAGTTGCAAGGGGCAACACCCCATTGGTGGAATATTATGACAGCCGGAGTTCCGAAGTACGAACTAACTTGGGCTGATTTTAGAATGAGGTTTGAGTAGAAGTTTCTATCTGAGGTAGCTAAGTCGACGCTGATGAGGAAGTTCATGGATCTTGTTCAAGGATATATGTTGGTGATCGAGTATGCTGCTAAGTTTGATGAGCTATCTCGATATGGATATGCTTTGGTTGATACTGACATAAGAAGGAATGAGAGATTCATTCAACGAATATGTCAGAGCTAGCTAGAATGACTACGACCCATGTTAGAGTACCATGTAATGTGGTGGTGGAAATGGCTATTCGCCATGAAGAGATGCTCGCTGTTTCTGCTAGGGAGACGTCAGTTGAGTCCCCAGTTCCTCACGGAAAGAAGAGGAAATTCTTTAAGAAGATGGGATCCCATAAAAGGGAGGCTGCCAAGAAGGCAAAGGCTGATTTGGCATGCTTAAAATGTGATAAGAAGGGCTATTATGCTCGAGACTGCGGGACAGGCAAAGGGAAGAATCCTGCAGAAAAGAAGAATATGAAATGCTTCAACTACAACCAAGTTGGGCATTATAAGAACTAGTATCCAGAGCCAGTCACGGTGGACAGAGGGAAGGTTTTTGTTATTGGACCACCATCTTCTTCTAGGCCTACTACAGCAGATAAAGGGAAGATTGTGATCGAAGGTATGCTTTTGATTCAGAGTATATCAATTAGGGTACTATTTGATACCAGTGCATCACACTCAGTTATATCACAGTATTTGGTCGATAGGTTATGCACAGAACCCACATACCTTGTTACTCCCTTAAGGGTTGCGAATGTAATAACAGAGCATGCAACTCCAGGGATGAGATGTGACCAGTTAGAATTAGGTCATAAGTTTGCATGCAGTTTGTATGTTTTTGATTTTGTAGATTTTGGATCATTTTGGGTATGGATTAGTTGGGTAAGTATGAGGCTAGGATATTTTTGTAGGTTTGGGAAATATCATTTAGACACCTAGATAGTCATAACCAAATTATCTTCTCAGTGAAAAACTCCTACATGAGTGTTTGTACTTTGTTGAGTGTTATGGAAGTAGGAGAAGAGCTAAGTCAAGTTTGAATTGCGAGAGAGTTTGCAGATGTGTTTGAGCTAGTCACGGGACTACCACCAAAACAAGCTGTTGAGTTTCGAATAGATTTGGCATTGGAAGATGAACTTGTAAGTAGACCACTTAGCAGGATGACACCGATAGAGATGAAGGAATTAAAGGGGCAGTTAGTGGATCCCGAGGGAAGGAATTTTATCAAACCAAGTTGTTCGCCTTGGGGAGTGGCTGTGGTGTTCGTAAAGCAGATGGGTCGTTAAGGATATGTATCAACTACCATAAGTTAGACGAAAGGACAATCAAGAATAGGTACCCACTGCCGAGGATAGATGATCTGTTTGATCAGTTGAGTGGAGCCAGAGTGTTCTTCCAACTAAATTTGGCGACAGGATTCCATCAGTTGAGAGTGGAAGAAGACAACATTTCAGACTAGGTCGGGTTCGTTTGAGTGGTTAGTGATGCCATTTGGGTTGACAAATGTACCTGCTTTCTTTGTGGATTTGATATATCAAGTCTTCTGAGAGTATTTGGATAGATTCATGTTGGTGTTTATAGACGATATTTTGGTATGCTCTAAGGAAGAGAGGGAGCATGAGAAGAACATCTTATAGTTATGCTTGAGACACTGAGGCAGAATCAGCTAAAAGTGAAGTTTTCTAAGTTTCATTTTTGGAAGAAAGCAGTTAAGTTTCTTGATCATGTGGTTTCAGAAAAAGGATTGTCAATTGATCTACATAAGATTGAAATCGTGAACAATTGAAAGAGACCAGAGACGGTGACCAAGATTAGAAGTTTTTTTAGACTTGCTTGCTATTACTGGAGATTCATTTAGGATTTCTTATAGATAGCAGCACCTTTGACTAAGTTGACTGGGATAGATGTGAAGTTTGTTCGATCCGACAAATGTGAGGAAGCATTACTCAAGTTAAAGCATTTTTGACCAATGCTCCAGTGTTAATAGTTCCAGATGGTAACCATGTGTTAGTAGTATAAACTGATGCATGTGGTATTGGATTGGGAGTAGTGTTGATGTAGAAGGGCAAAATCATTACTTAAGCATCTAGGTAGCTTAGACTACACGAAGTAAGATATCCTACTCATGAGTTAGAGTTAGTTACGGTAATTTTGCCTTGAAGATTTGGAGGCATTATCTCTTAGGAGAGAGATTTGAGTTGTTTATCGATCATAAGTCTTTAAGATATTTATTCTCTCGGAAGGAGTTGAATATGAGTCAGCAGAGGTGCCTGGAATTTTTGGCTGCTTATGATTTTGGTATAGAGTATACCCGAAGGAAAGGTAATAAGGTAGAAGATGCTCCCAGTATAAAACATCAGAATGTGGTGTTAGCAATGTTGGCAGAATGGAAGGATCTAGAAGCCTTGGTTAGTTGTGATGTGCAGTTGAGATCTACTGCTAGTTCTAGTCAGGATACTGCCATTTTGCCTTGTTTAGAAGTTCGCCCAATGTTGATCAAAAGGATAGCTTCTAAGCAAAAAGAGTATCCAGTTCTAGCCGATAAGATTAGAAGTCTTGAGGTCGGATCAGAGATTAATGATCTAGAGGATTATAGTCTTGACCAAAGAAGATGGTTGAAAAAGAAGGGTCGGTTATGTGTTCCGAATGTAGAGACCTTAAGAACAAAAGTTCTGTAAGAATATCTCGATCCAAGTTTACGATTCATCTTGGAGGGACGAAGATGTATCAAGATATGAAGAGGAGCTTCTATTGGAAAGGGAAGAAGAAGGATGTTGGCATGTGGGTTAGGCAGCGCATGAACTGTCAACTAGTGAAAGACAAACATTAGAAGCCGAGTGGATTGCTCCAGCTCTTAGAGACTCCAATTTGGAAATGGAATTCGATATCCATGGATTTTATAGATGGGTTGCCAAGGTCAAGAAGAGAAAATGAGAGTATATGGGTCACTGTTGATAGGTTGACCAAGAGTGTCCATTTCGTTCCAATAAAGCTGACCAGGACGACACCTGTTTTGGCTAAGTTGTCCATGAAGAACATAATTAGACTTCATGGTATTCCTAATAGCATAATCAGAGATAGAGATGCATTATTTGCAAGCAAATTTTGGAGGAGTCTACAAGAGGTATTAGGTACCCAGCTCAAGATGAGTACAACATATCACTCATAGGACAGATGGCCAGACAGAGAGAGTCAATAAGGTACTCGAGGATTTATTGAGAGCTTGTGTATTAGACTTTGGTGGATCCTGGGAGGATTATCTACATTTGATTGAGTTTTCCTATAATAATAGTTATCAGACTAGTATTGGAATGACGCCTTTTGAAGCTTTGTATGGAAGGCCATGCAAATCGCCAGCATGTTGGTTGGAGACAGAAGACAGGTTGGTCTTGGGTCCAGATTTGGTTAGAGAGGTGTCAGAAATAATTGAGTTAATCCAAGGACGGATGAAGGAAGCTCAATCCAGACTAAGGTGTTACGCAGATAAGAGGCGTGAAGACCTAGAGTTCTCAGTGGGAGTCAGGGGTTTCACTAAAATATCACCGATGAAGGGTGTGGTACGGTTTGGGAAATTGGAAAAGTTGGCCCCGAGATATGTTGGACCTGTTGAAAATGTGGATTACAGATATCAAGGTATAATTAACACTAGAGGGAGTGGTGAATAGTTTTTAATTAATTTTATGAATCTTTCAAATTAAACCCAAACAGATGCAATTCACAAACACAGAGATAATCACAGAACCAGACACGGATGCAAATAGTAAATAAAAGTAGTAAAGGAAAGAACACTCCAGAATTATATACTGGTTCGGAGTTACCCTACATCCAATCCCACACAATTTCTTATGATGATTTTCTTTTCAAATATAACGTTGATATTACAACCTCGATTTCAAAGCCATGAGATACACCCTCCTGTCTCCGAGTCCAGGGAGAACTCTCTTGATTTAACCAGGCTACAAGATCACCTAATTGATTTAGGGGCTACAATCATACCCAATTGATTTACGGGCCGTAACCACACTGTTTCCAATCACACTTTGATAGAGAGAGACTCGATACACTTCGATCTTTCGATCATTGATTACAAATGATCCTATAACTCTGAATAGCACTGAGATCTTTGAGAGAGAGAAAGAGTGGTAGAGAATCAATGTAACAACCCGCATATTTATCGATTTTATATTTAAATATTTTATTTAAATATTTTGTCGATACTAGGAAGTTAGTCCAAAAAGCTACTTTTTGCATACGGTCGAATTAGGACTCGTGACCACTTCCATTGAGTTCAAAATGTTGTTTGCGATCTTTTTGAGTATAAACTTTGATATGTTTGGAGTTAGTGGAATTTTGCCACTTTTCACTTAGGGCTTTGGTTTGGGTTGAGCCCAATAACCCCACTTATTAACTCAGTCCCAACCCTCTCCTCTTCATTTGCTTCCTTTCTACTTTCCTAATACTCAAGCTTTTATAACAATGGAGAGTGGAATAGGAAATTGAAACTCATGCCCTAGTTTTCTTTTGCAAATCAAGCTCTAGCTCCAAACTAATAGAAGAAACTTTGGTAAGTCTCATCTTCTTCTTCTCCAACTCATTCTCTTATCAATTTCAGAAATTCCTAAACCTAACTTTAGGAATGTTCTTCTTTTAAAGCTTAGAATCAAGCTTCTTGAGTTGGGATTGAAGAGCGGTAGATCCTCCTTTGTTTTCAAGCTTCTCAATCTTGTGCTTTTGGGTTTAAAGGTGAGATTTTTATCTCACATCTTAGTCTATAATTATCTTCGATTGTTAGGTATGAATCCCTAACACTTATTCATGTGCATTTGATTTTGATTTGGATTGGTTTTGTGAATATTCCAATTTTAGTGTTTTGGAAGCCAAATCCTTAAAAATCATAGCTTTGATCTTTGATCATGATTTTGTGATGCATCGAGGAGCATATAGGACCAGGTAGTCAATTGGCATAAACCCCTAGCGTCCATTGCTCGTCCAATTTGCAATTTGGTGGAGATTGGTCCTCACTTAGATAGGCTGGGAGGTGCTGGAAACAGGCTTCGGTCGACCGAGCTCTGAGGACGGTCGACCGACCTGCTACTAAAGTGCATAAGCACTTGGTCTGGTCGACCAACTACAGGGCTCGGTCGACCGACCTGCTTCCCAAGAATTTTCCAGAACAGTGTCCGGTCGACCGAGCGCTGAGTCCGGCCGACCGACCTGTTTCTATTTTGCCTATTTCACCTATTTTGCATGGTTTCCAAATTTAATCGATTCGTGTTACTTCCCTATTTGTTATTATCATTTGTCATTGACTTTGATGACTTCTTTTCTTCGGCAATTTTTGGAATATCCATTTTGATGGATTTGATATCGATTTCTTTGGATTTTATTCATGTCTTCGAATTTGAATTTTTATGACTGATTATTCCTACAATCACTTCTATGATTTGTCACTTTAAAATATAAAGGTTTTCTATACTAGTAGTAAACATCGAAACTCTTTCTTCAAATTATTTCAAAACTATTTTATTACAAAGCTCTTTTCTTTAACCTTTTTCCAATCTATTAGTATATACAAACTTTTACCTCACTCGTATGAGAAATCTAATTAAACGACTTAGTAAAACGAGTGGTATGAAGTGCTTGCGTTTACTTCGCCAGTTAATTCTTGGACTTATTCGATTGAATCTTTTGTGACAATTTTCTAGTGAAGATCTACAGTTTGTTCGTAAACATTTGGGTTAAGAAAGTGGTTATGGGACATGAAGCTAAACTTTCATATTTACTAACTTAGTGTAATTGACACTTCTTGATGATCATTGACGGTCATTTTTGTGATTTAGACTAGCAATTGTGCGATGTCTCTTTGTCTACGAGGGAGACTAGGCCCCGTTTCAGTGTGATTTCGACTCACACATGTGGGGTAGCACCCCATGGTCTTCGGGCCGTTCGTGTGTCAAAAATTAATGGCTAGCTACCATGAGAGAGCTTCTCGTTCGTGTGATACATATGTAGGTGAGTTTTCATGCTCCCGTTCGTGTGATAGGCCTCCTCTTTTATTTATGATTTCTGGATTTCGTGTGTTGAATTCTAGAATTTATGCTTCGCCAATTTTAGTGATTTTCATTGATATGATTTATCAATTTTTGTGCATTGTTGAATTCTTGTGTCATTGACTTGTTGTGAATACAAGTTTTGGGTTTGATACCCTTTTCGGATCTTTGAGAAGATTCTTGTGATATTGATTAATCTTTTGTTGATTATCATTTACATACTTATAGTAGTATGCCATTATGGATATTATATGTTTATGCCATATCTCTTATTCTATATCATGTCGTCTGATATTTATAGATAGACTGATCCGTTTATTATTTTCTTATGAAATAATACTCGGGTCAGACCGAGATGTTACATGTGCTTCTGCTTGACTTCTCTCCAGGGATCTTTTACTCTGACTTTTCACAGCAACTTAGATTAGTAGTTTTTTGTTTATTTACATTTGGGATATCGACTCATAGATGTATTCTTTTGTATAGCACATGTTGCTATTCTTTTGTGTTATTGTGGATCTTTCTGACCACCACTCTAATCTACACTTTCATGTGTTATATATATTCGTATCTTTTTCCGCCTTTGTGATATGGATGTCTGTGACTGATTTGTGTTATGTTTATTTCTATATTTGTTTCCGAAGATTATATATAGCCACTGTGTGTTAGCTTTGAGTTTGTATCGGTATGTCGGACTTTCCTCTTTAAATGTAGCGCATGCCATACTATTTGACATATCGGTGCTCGCACAAAGAAATTACACGGATGGCCGCTCCTCAACAGCCTTATTCTCCGTGCTAGTGACAGCATTACTCCGTAGTGTTCTTGGCTAGTGTGGGTATAGAGGTGGGGCGTCACGGCTTGGTATCAGAGCTAAACTTCGGAACAATGTAGAATATTGTAACAAGGATCATCGTCCTAAGTCCATCTTAGGAATCATGCCTTTGGATTAATTTGAGTCTTCTTACCGATTCATTCTATTTCTTTATGATTCCTTGTTTTATCTATCAAGATTGCTTGATATTTCTTTTGGTGAATAACCTTTTTCTTCTTCTTTCCTTCTTAAGGAAGAAAAATGGTTAGACCTGGCCGTCCTAGCGCCGGTCAATCAAGTGCAACTCCTCAAGATGGAGTTTTCATGTCTGCGCAGCAGCTTCTTGATCTAGTAAAGAATGCTCAGGCAGCTGGTCCTAATCAAGAACCTGCTCATCCTAAGTCTGGATTTGCACATTTGTGCAACGATTATACCAACTTGGGTGGGAAACCATTCAAAGGTTCCGAAACTATTATTGAGGTCTAGGCCTGGTTAAGAACACGCGATCGAATCTTTTCTCGCATGAACCTCATTGATCTTCACCGAGTTCAGGTGGCCTCTAGCATGCTCCAAGAAGAGCATTGGACCGGTACGAACTTCTTATTTCTGAAATTAATGAAGCGGATCTCACATGGGAGCAATTCCGGGAACGCTTCGAATTAAAATTCGTGCCAGAAGCAGAGAAAGTGACATTGGCTCGACGTTTCATTGACCTTGTTCAAGGTAAATCCTCTGTGACTGATTATGTTGCATCCTTCGAGTCGCTTTCTAAATAAGGGGTTGAGTATATCAACACCCAATTGAAGAAGAACCAGAGATTTGTTTATGGCTTGAACAAAAATCTCAAGAAGCCATTACTTCTAAAGTTAGAAGTATCTTTTGATCAACTCATCGATATCGCTCTTCGTCTTGAAGAGGCTGATAGGGAAAGTGATGTTGAGGTTATGGGCGCCAAACCAAACTTCAACAGCAACAAGAAAAGGCCTAATAAGTCCACAAGCCCTTATCCCAATAAGAAGGGGAAACAAGAAACCCCTGCTGCAAAGACTTTTTCCTCTACTGAAGGGAAATGCTTCAACTGTGGTTCCAGGGACCATTTCGCGAACAAGTGTTCAAAGCCCCATTGATGTCGCTATTGTAAGAGCGCGGATCATTATATACATCAATGCCTCAAACTTGATGGCAAGAAGGAGGGAAAGTTAAATGTTGCTCAAGTCCCTGGCAACACATCTCGTGGTCAAGGTATATCTCATTCCATTCTTGATGGTATTATTATATTTCGTAATCAACCTATTCGAGTTCTCTTTGATACGGGTGCATCCCATTCTTCTATATCAAAGGAACTTGTTGATACTTTTTCCTTAAGTGTTGTTGCTTTAATGACTTCTTTGAGAATCGCGAATCCGGTTGGGGGATCCGCAACTCTTAGTTTGCTTTGTAAAGATGTGGAGATTATTTTATGTGATTTTTCATTCCTGGCCGATTTGCACGTAATGCGTTATTTAGGCATTGGAATGATTTTGGGAATGGATTTGCTTAACCGTTATGAGGCTCATATCCTATGTCCCGAGCGGACTATTTATCTTCGACATCCACTATTTGTTAATCAGATTTCTGTTATTCTTAAAGATTCGGATTCCGTTTTGGTTGCATCTTTATATTCTTTAAATCCTCGTGACGACGACGATGATGATGAGGGTGATATTTTTTCTCTTATTCACATTGTTCGTGAATTTTCCGACATATTTGAGCCCGTTTTAGGATTACCACCTAAGCGAGCAATTGAGTTCAAAATTAATCTTATTCCTGGAGCTCAACCTATTACTCGTCCTCCTTATCGCATGTCTAATAAGGAAAATGAGGAGATGCGCAAACAATTATCCGAATTGGAGACGAAGCAATTTATTCGCTCTAGTTCCTCGCCTTGGGGAGCTTCGGCAATTTTCGTAAAGAAATCCGATGGTACACTTAGGCTTTGCGTTGACTACCGCAAGCTTAATGATCTCGCTATCAAAATAAATATCCTTTACCTCGGATTGATGATCTTTTCGATCAACTTAGTTGATGAAGTACAAACCTTAAACCGGAGGCCGGTCCATCGTCCCTCCCCTACGACTCATTCCCCTCCGACCCAACTCCTCACCGACGCACGACCTATCTCCATCATAAGTCGCGACCGACTTAACGTCCACCCTACTACGACTCTCACCTCCACTTCCATCTCCAATCGCGGCCAACCTACGACTCATCAATATCTCGGCCTCCACCCTAGAATCGCCTCTTCCAAAGCCCTAAATCCATATACCGTACGCGAGCTACCCTAAATCGCGAGTTCATTCCAGTAAGTCGCGAACGACACATCGCTGAAGGAAACAAGGAGGAAGGTCGCAAACGACCTTAGCTTGAGTCGGTGATGATTTGTTAAGTCGCGAACCATTTTCTTTTTGTCTTTAAGTCGCGAGCGACTTATTTAAGGCGCGACTGTTTGTTAAGTCGCGAAGGAAGCTTCAGTGAGCCGTTGCCGAGCCAACGTGAGTCGTAGCCAGGATACCTTAAGTCGTTGCCGAGTCAATTCTTAGGTCGTGTACCGATGGTATTGTAATTTTCTTAAGTCTTTTGTGTTGTGTCATAAACCCTATAAATAGAGATGTAATGTCATTGTAATAGGTTGTTGAAAATTGAAAAAAAATTCCATTTGATTGCTTTGTGCTTTCTTTGAATTGGTAGTCGAGTGCAAATATCCTATCTCCACTTCGGCATTCGAGTGCGCTCGAATCAACGAACGTTGAAGCCGATTCACGGAATCAAGTGCGCTTGATCAACGTCGAAGAATCGTAGATCCTTCATCACGGTATCGTGCGCGATCAACATGTTAAGGATAGCTAGAATCCGGTATCTCTTGAGATCAACGGATTTGGGAATTTTCAGTATTGTTCAATCCACCGATTGCTAATTCCATCGTGATATTAATTTTCTGTTAATCCGCTGCGTCAGTTTTGGTATGAGAGCTAGACTTAGCCAATCATAGCTAAGCCGAGTCTTGGAGCCAAGGAGTTTGAAGTTTGAAGTTCATCGTGTTCATCTTGAAGTTGCAACAAGTTTGAAGACTTTCGATCCATTTCATTTTGGATCAAAGTGTGCAAAAGTGTTTGAATTTATGGGGGAGAATTTTGCTCACCAAAGTATTGAAGTGGGTTTTGAGGCCGAGCCGAGTCAAGCATAGGCCGTGCCTTGTTCTTGTGTTGAAGTGTTGGAGTTGTGCTTTGTTAGAAGTCGAGAGACCTAAGCCTTAAGTCGAAGCAAGCTTGTGCTAGCTAGTGGGAGCCGAGCCGAGTTAAAGGGAAGTTTGAGCGTGCAAACTTTTGAAGTTGAAGTTTGTTGTTTAAAAATTTTGTGAAGTTTTGATTTGTTGAATTATTTGTGAAGTTCAATCATGCCACCGAGGCGAGCTCAACGTCATCGCAATATTAATGCCCTGTATGGAAGAGAAGAAGCCGATGAAATGGAGCAACGAATCAACGAGAGTTTCACTGAAAAGTTGAATGAAGGGATTGGTCGATTAGAGAGAATGATGCTTGAAATTAATCAAAATCGAAGAAGGGTTTCACCTGAATCGAACCATGGGGGAAGTAGAACTTTGATACATTCAGATCGAGAGAGAAGAGAAGATCAAGATCATAGAAGTATTGATAATCGAAGTAGGAGGAATATTGACAATCGTGATGGGAATGCTGATCGAAGGAGTGGTAGTAGAGATGTTCGAGGTCGTGATCGACAACGCTATACATCAGACTTTGATGAGGAGTTTTATGGTGAAAGAGGAAGTGTTCATTTCAGAGATAGAGATCAGGGACAACATCAGTATCGGGTTATTGATGATGATCGGGAATCGGGAATGAAGATGGAAATTCCAGAGTTCAAGGGTGGAATGGTTGCTGAAGAATTTTTGGATTGGTTATCTAATGTTGAAGAGATCTTTGATTTCAAGGAGGTTCCTAAAGATCGTCGAGTGAAGTTGGTTGCTACTAGATTGAGGGGAAGAGCTTTAGCGTGGTGGCAGCAAACTAAACTTACACGAGAACGGATGGGAAAGTCAAAGGTTATTGAGTGGGATAAGATGAAGAAAATGATGAGAGCTACATTTTTACCATACAACTATCAGTCACTTATGTACCAGAGATTGCAGAATCTAAGGCAGGGGACGAAGTCGTTCAATGACTATGCAGATGAATTTTACCAACTCATTGCCAGGAACGATATAATGGAAACGGAAGAGCAGCTGACATCAAGATTTGTTGGAGGGTTACGAATGCAGATCCAGGATATGGTTAATATGTTCGATCCAAGATCTATGGCAGAAGCACACCAAAAGGCGTTGGCTTGGGAGAAGCAGGGAAAGCGTGGAGGTGGTGTGTTTACTAATTCTAACAATTAAGTGAAGGGAGTCAGTGTAAGTTCTAATGTTCCTAAAGATGTTACAAAACCAGTTGTGAAGGAGACTGAGAAGGCGAAGGTTAACAGTGGATTCAAATGTTACATTTGCCAGAAGATGGGTCATAAAAGCAACGAGTGTCCGAAGCCGAAGAAGAGAACTATGATAGCTGAGGTTGAAGAAGAGGAAGAAGAGGCAGACTATTTTAATTCCTTACCGGTTGAGGAAGAAGACTTGTTGTCGGGAGATGAAGGATATTCACTTATGATGAGGAGAAGTTATTTGACACCGAAGCAAGAGGAGGAAGACAATTGGTTGAGGAATAACATATTTCAGTCTACTTGCACTATTCTTGGAAGAGTCTGTAAATTTGTTATTGATGTCGGGAGTTGTGATAATATTATCTCTACAGAGGCTGTGAAAAAGTTGGAGTTGAAGACTGAGAAACATCCTAAACCATACAAGTTAGCATGGTTAAGGAAGGGTGGTGAGGTGAAAGTTGGACGAAGAGCTTGTGTTAAATTTTCAATCGGGAAGAAATATAAAGATGAAATTTAGTGCGATGTAGTGGACATGGATGTGTATCATCTGTTGTTGGGCAGACCATGGCAGTTTGATAGAGCAGTACAACATGATGGTCGTGCTAATAGCTACAGTTTCATGTTTGAAGGTACTAAAATCACGTTAGTTCCCAAGAAGCAGCAACAGAAAGAAAGCAAGCTGGAGGAAATTGAAGAATTGAAAACTCTGTTAACTTTGAAGGAGTTCGTTAAAGAAGTTGAAGAGGAGCCTGAAGTCTATTTGTTAATTGGACGAGATTGTAGTGAAGAGGTTGAAATCCCAAAAGAAGCGAGGCCAGTTTTGAAAGAATTTAAGGATGTATTTCCAGAGGAGTTTCCCAAGGAGTTACCGCCACTGAGAGACATTCAACATCAAATCGATCTTGTCCCGGGAGCAGTATTACCGCATAGACCACATTATCGGATGAGTCCGAAGGAACATGAAGAATTGAGGAGGCAGGTGGAAGAGTTGCTTGAGCAGGGACGTGTGCAGGAAAGTTTGAGTCCGTGTGTTGTGCCAGCTTTGTTAGTACCGAAGAAGGACGGAACGTGGAGGATGTGCACTGACAGTCGAGCATTGAATAAGATTACGGTGAGATATAGATTTCCAATGCCAAGGTTGGATGACTTGCTAGAATAGTTGAGTGGGGCAACTATCTTTTCAAAGATTGATTTGAAAAGCGGATATCATCAAATTCGGATTAGACCTGGAGACGAATGGAAGACAGCCTTCAAGACGAGAGAGGGGTTATACGAATGGTTGGTTATGCCATTTGGTTTATCAAATGCACCTAGTACGTTCATGCGGGTGATGAATAAAATCTTTAGACCATTCATTGGGAAATTCGTGGTGGTGTATTTCGATGATATTCTGATATATAGCAGAAGAATGGAGGAGCATGTTCAACATTTGAGGGAAGTGCTGATTATTCTTCGTGAGGAACAATTTTATGCTGCTACGAAGAAATGCGTGTTCATGACGCATAGTGTTTTATTTCTGGGATATGTTGTGTCAGGAGAAGGTATACAGGTGGACCAGAATAAAGTTGAAGCAATCAGGAATTGGCCACGGCCAAAGACAATTACGGAAGTGAGAAGTTTTCATGGGCTAGCGTCATTCTACCGAAGATTCATTCCACACTTCAGTAGCGTGATGGCTCCAGTTACTGATTGCATGAAAGGGAGACAGTTTGCATGGTCAGAGGAAGCGGGGGTTGCTTTTTAGAAGATTAAAGAACTATTGACGACAGCGCCGATTCTTGTTTTACCAAATTTTCAGTTGTTGTTTGAATAGCATACTGATGCGTTGAAGGTGGGAATTGGTGGAGTCTTGAGTCAGAGTGGGAAACCCGTTGCTTATTTCAGTGAGAAGTTATCAGGAGCAAAGATGAGGTATAGTACGTATGATGTGGAGTTTTACGCAATTGTTCAGGCTGTTAAACATTGGAGACACTATCTGTTTCAGAAAGAGTTTGTTCTGTACACTGATCATGAGGCATTGAAGCATATGCAAGGACAGTACAAGATTTCCGCGAGACATGCATCATGGATTGCTTATTTACAGCAGTTTACTTTTGTCGTTAAGCACAAGTCAGGGGTAACCAATCGTGTGGCTGATGCTTTGAGTAAGAGGAGTCATTTATTAACGACAATGAAAGTTGAAGTGCCGGGTTTTGAATTATTGCCAGAGCTGATTGAAGAAGATCCTTATTTTGTAAAATTTGTTGAAAAAGTCAAGGAAGGAAGCACTGATGAGTTTGTGTTGGTGGATGGTTTTCTGTTTAAAGGAAATCGATTATGTATTCCAGAGAGTAGTTTGAGATTGAAGATTATCAAGGAGTTACACGAGGAAGGACATGTGGGCCGTGATCGTACATTGCATTTGATTTCTCAATCTTACTTTTGGCCATCAATGAGGAAAGAAGTGGAGAGGTTTGTGGAGCGATGTCATATCTGCCAGGTTTCGAAAGGAACTGTGACCAATGCTTGGTTGTATATGCCGTTACCTGTACCGGCTAAACCATGGGTTGATGTGAGTATGGACTTTGTGTTGGGATTGCCGAGAACGCAGCGTGGTAATGATTCTATATATGTGGTGGTTGATCGGTTTTCGAAGATGGCACATTTTATTGCTTGTAAGAAGACGGCAGATGCTGTTCGTGTTGCTCAGTTGTTCTTTAAAGAAATCTATCGTTTACATGGGTTGCCGGAGTCTATTGTTTCAGACAGGGATACCAGATTTTTAAGTCATTTTTGGCTTAGTTTGTGGAAGATGGTGGGAACAAAGCTGAATTTTAGTAGTGCTTATCATCCGCAAACAGATGGGCAAATAGAGGTGGTGAATAGATCGTTGGGAAATTTGTTACGATGTCCTGTGAAAGACAATTTGAAGAGTTGGGATTCGAAATTGTGTCAAGCTGAGTTCGCACACAATCACGTAGTCAATCGTAGTACTGGTTTCAGTCCATTTCAGATTGTATATTCAAGCTTACCAAAGGGACCACTGGATTTGACAACAGTGCCACAACCAAAGGTGACAGTTAAACGGGTTGCTGATTTTGTTGATGGGTTGACGGAATGCCATAGAATCGTTCAGGAACGATTGGGAAAGACAAATGAGAAGTATAAACAAATGGCGGATAAGAAACGAAGAAGTGTAGTCTTCAAAGAAGGTGATTTTGTTTACGCAGTTTTGACGAAAGATCGTTTTCCAGTTGGAACTTACAACAAGTTGAAAGCACGAAAAATTGGTCCAGTAGAAATATTGAAGAGGATCAATGATAATGCGTATCGATTAAGATTGCCGGAAAATATTCATACTTCTGATGTTTTCAATATCAAACACTTAGTTCCGTATTATGGGGAGGAACTTGATGAAGTTGACGAGAGTGTGGATTCGAGGACGAATTCCATCCAACAAGGGGAGGATGATGAAGTACAAACCTTAAACCGGAGGCCGGTCCATCGTCCCTCCCCCACGACTCATTCCCCTCCGACCCAACTCCTCACCGACCCACGACCTATCTCCATCATAAGTCGTGACCGACTTAACATCCACCCCACTACGACTCTCATCTCCACTTCCATCTCCAATCGCGGCCGACCTACGACTCATCAATATCTCGGCCTCCACCCTAGAATCACCCCTTCCATCACCCCTTCCAAAGCCCTAAATCCATATGCCGTACGCGAGCTACCCTAAATCGCGAGTTCATTCCAGTAAGTCGCGAACGACACATCGCTGAAGGAAACAAGGAGGAAGGTCGCAAACGACCTTAGCTTGAGTCGGTGATGATTTTTTAAGTCGCGAACCATTTTCTTTTTGTCTTTAAGTCGCGAGCGACTTATTTAAGGCGCGGCTGTTTGTTAAGTCGCGAAGGAAGCTTCATTGAGCCGTTGCCGAGTTAACGTGAGTCGTAGCCAGGATAGCTTAAGTCGTTGCCGATTCAATTCTTAGGTCGTGTACCGATGGTATTGTAATTTTCTTAAGTCTTTTGTGTTGTGTCATAAACCCTATAAATAGAGATGTAATGTCATTGTAATAGGTTGTTGAAAATTGGAAAAAATTTCCATTTGATTGCTTTGTGCTTTCTTTAAATTGGTAGTCGAGTGCAAATCTCCTATCTCCACTTCGGCATTCGAGTGTGCTCGAATCAACGAACGTTGAAGCCGATTCACGGAATCAAGTGCGCTTGATCAACGTCGAAGAATCGTAGATCCTTCATCACGGTATCATGCGCGATCAACGTGTTAAGGATAGCTAGAATCCGGTATCTCTTGAGATCAACGGATTTGGGCATTTTCAGTATTGTTCAATCCACCGATTGCTAATTCCATCGTTATATTAATTTTCTGTTAATCCGCCGCGTCATTAGTGGTGCAAAAGTCTTTTCACAATTGGACTTGGCTACCGGTTTTTATCAGCTTCGTATTGCAGAGGATAGCATTCCTTTGACATCGTTCCGTACCCGTTATGGATCTTATGAATGGCTTGTTATGCCATTTGGTTTAACGAATGCTCCGGCTTATTTCGTTGACCTTATGAATCGAGTTTTCAAAGATTTCCTCGATCGATTTGTTCTCATCTTTATTGATGATATTCTTGTGTATTCGAAAACCGAAGAAGAACACGAAAAGCATCTTCGGATTGTGTTGGAAACTCTTAGGAGTAATCAATTAAAAGAAAAATTTTCTAAATGCCATTTTTGGCAATCTAGTTGAAGTTTCTCGGTCATATTATTTCCGAATCCGGAATATTAGTGGATCCTTCAAAGATTGAAGCGATTCAAAATTTGAAGAGACCGGAGAGTGTGACGGAAATCCGTAGCTTCCTTGGATTGGCTGGTTATTACCAGGTCGTTTTATCAAAGACTTTTCTAAAATTGTCGCACCTCTTACTGGCTTAACTAAGAAAGGTATCAAATACATTTGGTCAGACAAATGTGAAACTTCTTTTCAGAAATTAAAAGAACTCCTTTCTGATGCTCCTATTCTTGTTATTCTCGAAGGGAATCAAGATTTTATTGTTTATACCGACGCAAGTTGTGTTGGTTTGGGTGCCGTTCTTATGAAAAAAGAACGTGTTATTGCTTATGCTTCTAGGCAATTGAAGCCAGCAGAGACTAGATATGCCACTCATGATTTAGAGCTAGCGGCTATTGTTTTCGCCCTTCGAATTTGGTGTCATTATCTATTGGGAGAAAAATTTATTCTCTACACTGATCATAAGTCTTTGAAATATTTATTCTCTCAAAAGGAACTTAATTTGCGTCAACAACGTTTGCTCGAATTCCTTGCATCTTATGATTTTGATATTCTTTATACTCCCGGAAAGGGAAATCGAGTTGCCGATGCACTTAGTCGCAAGCAACAAGCGGCTGTTTCCATGATGATATCCGAATGGAATGATCTCGAGGTTTTATCCACTTGTGAAATTTGAGACCGTGTTTCCGATTTATGTTCATCTCTTGTTTTATGTAGCCTTGAGGCTCATCCTTCTCTTTTAGACCGCATTCTTGAAGCTCAAAGGCTAGATCCCGAATTGGCTCTTCTTGGCCAACATATTAAGGATAAAATTGATATTGAAGGTTTGAAAGACTTTGATATCGATTCTCGTGGCGGCATTCGGAAATTTGGTAGATTATCGTGCCAAATAATAGTGATCTTCGTAAAGATATTTTAGAAGATTCCCATCATTCTAAATTTACCATTCATCCCGGTAGTAGTAAAATGTACGTGGATATGAAGCGACCTTATTATTGGAAGGGAATGAAATCTGATATTGCTAACTTTGTTAAGTGTTGCATGACTTGCCAGCTTGTCAAGGCCGAACACCAAAGGCCGGTGGGTTATTGCAACCTTTAGACGTTCCAATTTGGAAGTGGGATCAAATTTCTATGGATTTTATTGATGGCCTACCCCGTTCTCGTTCGGGTCATGATAGCTTATGGGTAATTGTCGATAGACTTACTAAATCTGCCCATTTTATTCCCGTTCGGTCTAACCGAACCGTTCCTCTTTTGGCCAAACTCTTTATCAATTGTTAAATTGCATGGAATTCCTACTTCTATTGTTAGCAATCGTGATCCATTGTTTACTAGTGGATTTTGGAAGAGTCTTCAAAATGCTTTAGGAACGAAGCTTAATTTTAGCACCGCTTATCATCCGCAGTCCGTTGGACAAACCGAGCGTGTGAATCAAACTCTTGAAGATCTTCTTCGTGCTTGTGTGCTTGATTTTGGTGGAAGTTGGGAAGATCATATTTCACTTGTCGAATTTTCCTATAATAATAGCTTCCAATCTAGTATTGGTATGGCATCTTTCGAGGCACTCTACGGAAGGCCATGCCGATCTCCTTCTTGTTGGCTTGAGGCCGGTGAGAAGCTGGTTTTAGGTCCAGATTTTACTCATGATTCCATAGAAAAGATTGATCTTATTAGTCATAGGATAAAAGAAGCCCAGAGTAGACAAAAATCCTATGCCGATAACCGGAGAAGGAAATTAGAATTTTCTGTGGGAGATCTTGTTTTTCTTCGTGTTTCACCTATGAAGGGTGTTGTGTGTTTCAGTCGATCGGGAAAGTTAGCGCCTAGATATATTGGTCCATTTCCTACAACCAAACGCATTGGTTCTATGGCTTATCGCCTTCCATTACCGGCTCAGTTTTCTGCCATTCATGACGTGTTTCACGTTTCTCAATTACGGAAGTGCCTTCGAGATTCCGATTCTATTCTTGAGCCCGGTGTTGTGGAAGAGATTGAAGTTTCGCCTAATTTAACTTATGAGCAGCATCCTATTCGAATTATTGCTTTGGAGGTCAAATGCCTTCGAAATAAAGATGTCCCGCTTGTTAAAGTTCAATGGTCTTCAAATCCTCAGGATTGTTTTTGGGAATCTAGAGAGTTCATCGAGCGAACACATCCGAACTTACGCTCCCGTGCTCTTTAAGGTGAACCTTTTATTTCAAATTTCTTTTGTGTTGAATATGCTCTCATGGTTGCTACTATATATCTTCTTCCTAAATATTGCGAGGACGCAATTTCTTTAATGAGGGGAGTCTGTAACAACCCGCATATTTATCGATTTTATATTTAAATATTTTATTTAAATATTTTATCGATACTCGAAAGTTAGTCCGAAAAGCTACTTTTTGCATACGGTCGAATTAGGACTTGGGACCACTTCCATTGAGTTCAAAACGTTGTTTGCGATCTTTTAGAGTATAAACTTTGATATGTTTGGAGTTAGTGGAATTTTGCCACTTTTCACTTAGGGCTTTGGTTTAGGCTGAGCCCAATAACCCCACTTATTAACTCAGTCCCAACCCTTTCCTCTTCATGTACTTCCATTCTATTTTCCTAATACTCAAGCTTTTATAAAAATGGAGAGTGGAATGGGAAATTGAAACTCAAGCCCTAGTTTTCTTTTGCAAATCAAGCTCTAGCTCCAAACTAATAGAAGAAACTTTGGTAAGTCTCATCTTCTTCTTCTCCAACTCATTCTCTTATCAATTTCAGAAATTCCTAAACCTAACTTTGGGAATGTTCTTCTTTTAAAGCTTAGAATCAAGCTTCTTGAGTTAGGATTGAAGAGCGGTAGATCCTCCTTTGTTTTCAAGCCTCTCAATCTTGTGCTTTTAGGTTTAAAGGTGAGATTTTTATCTCACATCTTAGTCTATAATTGTCTTCGATTGTAAGGTATGAATTCCTAACACTTATTCATGTGCATTTGATTTTGATTTGGATTGGTTTTGTGAATATTCCAATTTTAGTGTTTTGAAAGCCAAATCCTTAAAAATCATAGCTTTGATCTTTGATCATGATTTAGTGATGCATCGAGGAGCATATAGGACCGGGTAGTCGATTGGCATAAACCCCTAGCGTCCATTGTTCGTCGGATTTGCAATTTGGTGGAGATTGGTCCTCACTTAGATGGCTGGGAGGTGATGGAAACAGGCTCCGGTCGACCGAGCTCTGAGGACGGTCGACCGACCTGCTACTAAAGTGCATAAGCACTTCTCTGTCTATGGTCCGGTCGACCAACTACATGGCTTGGTCGACCGACCTTTTTCCCGAGAATTTTCCAGAACAGTGTCCGGTCGACCGAGCTCTGAGTCCGACTGACCGACTTGTTGCTATTTTGCCTATTTCACCTATTTTGCATGGTTTCCAAATTTAATCGATTCGTGTTACTTCCCTATTTGTTATTATCATTTGTCATTGACTTTGATGACTTCTTTTCTTCGGGAATTTTTGGAATATCCATTTTGATGGATTTGATATCGATTTCTTTGGATTTTATTCACGTCTTTGAATGTGACTTTTTATGATTGATTGTTCCTACAATCACTTCTATGATTTGTCACTTTAAAATATAAAGGTTTTCTATACTAGTAGTAAATATCGAAACTCTTTCTTCAAATGATTTCAAAACTATTTTATTACAAAGCTCTTTTCTTAAATCGTTTTCTAATCTATTAGTATATACAAACCTTTACCTCACTCGTATGAGAAATCTAATTAAACGACTTAGTAAAACGAGTGGTATGAAACGTTTGCGTTTACTTCGTCAGTTAATTCTTGGACTTATTCGATTGAATCTTTTGTGGCAATTTTCTAGTGAAGATCTACAGTTTGTTCGTAAATATTTGGGTTAAGCAAGTGGTTATGGGACAGGAAGCTAAACTTTTATATTTACTAACTTAGTGTAATTGACACTTCTTGATGATCATTGACGGTAATTTTTGTGATTTAGACTAGCAATTGTGCGATGTCTCTTTGTCTACGAGGGAGACTAGATCCCGTTTTAGTGTGATTTCGACTCACCCATGTGGGGTAGCACCCCATGGTCTTCGAGCCGTTCGTGTGTCAAAAATTAATGGTTAGCTACCATGAGATAGCTTCTCGTTCGTGTGATACATATGTAGGTGAGTTTTCATGCTCCCGTTCGTGTGATAGGCCTCCCCCCTTTTTTATGATTTTTGGATTTCGTGTTTTGAATTCTGGAATTTATGCTTCACCAATTTTAGTGATTTTCATTGATATGATTTATCAATTTTTATGCATTGGTGAATTCGTGTGTCATTGACTTGTTGTGAATACCAGTTTTGGGTATGATACCCTTTTTGGATCTTTGAGAAGATTCTTGTGATATTGATTAATCTTTTGTTGATTATCATTTACATACTTATAGTAGTATGCCATTATGGATACTATATGTTTATGCCATATCTCTTATTCTATATCATGTCGTCTGATATTTATAGCTAGACTGATCCGTTTATTATTTTCTTATGAAATAATACTCGGGTTAGACCGAGATGTTACATGTGTTTCTGCTTGACTTCTCTCCAGGGATCTTTTACTCTGACTTTTGGCAGCTACTTAGATTAGTACTTTTTTGTTGTTTATATTTGGGATATCGACTCATAGATGTATTCTTTTGTATAGCACATGTTGCTATGGATCTTTCTGACCACCACTCTGATGTACACTTTCATGTGTTATATATATTCATATCTTTTTCCTCCTTTGTATATGGATGTCTGTGACTGATTTGTGTTATGTTTATTTCTATATTTGTTTCCGAAGATTATATATAGCCACTGTGTGATAGCTTTAAGTTTGTATCGGTATGTCGGACTTTCCTCTTTAAATGTAGCGCATGCCATACTATTTGACATATCGGTGCTCGCACAAAGAAATTACACGAATGGCCGCTCCTCAACAGCCTTATTCTCCGTGCTAGTTGACAGCATTACTCCGTAGTGTTCTTGGCTAGCGTAGGTATAGTGGTGGGGCATCACAATCAAATTAGAGACGATCAAGTTTGATTCACTTATGATTTCGATAGAGTTTTGTTAAGAATGTTTGAAAATAAGAATGGGAGGAAAAAAGGAGAGAAATCAAAGAAATCTTAAGTGAAAATTCGCTCAAAACTACTGGTACATATAAGAGAGCAACGGTCATGTCCATTCGTGAAAGGTTATGACGATGGACACTTCTTTCGAAAATTTGTTTTTAAAATCTACAGCTACCATGTCGACATTAGGGGTATAGGGATGTCGACATGCCTATGTTGTTTTTGAAATTTGATTTTGCTTTAAAATGATTTCTATTCTAAAACTTGTTAAAATAATTTCTAACTTTATAAACCATTTTGAATATAGTTTAAACTTATAAAAGAGTTTTAGAAAGTAATCTTAAAATATATATATTCTATAATATAAATTTAGTATTAAAAACTAAGTATAGACTTCTTTAAAATATATTTTTGATATTTAAAGCTAAAATTTTAAAACTAGGAGACGGTTTAAAGAACAAGACATGATTTTGCGATCAAAATATTAAAACATGATAAGAATAGTTTTTGAATTAAGGCTGAAATATTTAAATTGATAAAGATGACTTTTAAAAGATAGTTTTTGAAAAAAAAGTTAAAATAAATTATTTTGAATATTTCATGGATTCCATTCCACTAGAGAGATCGTGGGTCACATCCCATTATTAAAGCGAGAAAGTGGATTCCATTCCACAATTAAAATCTGAATAAAGATTTAAGTGCTGTAATGAAGTTTTAACATAAATCTAGACCCTATTACATATCTTGATATCTTAAACTCTTGAACTCTTGATAATCTTGATATCTTGAACTCTTGATACTCATGAGTCTTCAATCTTGATTTCTTCAATCTTGAATTCATCAGTCTTGAATCTCTATACTGTATAGTCTTCATTCTCAGTACCTGCATATATATACATATACATATATACATACATACATACATATATATATATCCTGCATATACATATATCTAGACAAAGATATTAGTATTTTTATTTAATAACAAGTCCTAAGGTTGTTGTCATCAAAACCATCATCTCAGGAACTAACAATCTCCCTATTTTTGACGATAAAAACCTATGTTTATAAAATATACTCCACCCAACTCTGATTCTACTCGGACTTCCCCTTATTCCAACAACTCCCCCTTAATCTACTAACTCTCCCTTAATCTAAGCCTAATCTATAACCTTACTATCCTATTTTATAATTCTCCTCCTTTTTCATCAACAAAAACTAAGCCTAAACTACATAACTCCCCTTAAACTAATACTATAGAACTCAGTGCTAATAAAGAAGTATAATAAGCGAAACATAAATCTAATTTTATTATATATGATGTTATATTACACATATATATATGAAACATAGACACAAATATATACAAGTACATAAAACTTTAAATCAACAATCTAACGAGAGTCCTTGACAATTGGTGACTTGTGAATTGAACAACTAGGATAATGGAGACAAAAGTTTCCGCGTTGTTCGACCAAATTACCATTTTTGTCAAAACAGACTTCTCCAATGCAAACAACAATATCATCCTCTTCCATTTGCGCTTCTTCCTCTTTTTCTTCTTCTTCGTCATCCTCTAATGGATTATGAATACGTATGTTAGAGGAATCATCTTCAATCACAATAGGGTCTGCATGATTATCTATTAGGAATTTTTGCAAATTTTTAAGTACCTTGCCTCGTTTCTCTTGTTTCTTTGCCATCTTTATTTGCATGACTTGTAATTCATTTAGCATTTGTAGAGAATCCTTCATAATTTCCTCGATCTTCATTGCTCGAGCCAATGTAGTACGTTTGAATGGACGATAATTAGGAGAAGGGAAGGAAATGGTTGCATTTTGGTTTGATTTAGAAGAGTAGGCCATTACTTTGTATTTTCAGAAGTTTATTATAGAGAAAATGAAGTGAGAAGACACATGAAGTCGAAGTATTGTGGTTATATAACCACTAACCTGATTTTGAAGGGAAAATCAAAATTTCAAATTTGACCGTTGTATGTCGACATGGGGGGTAGGGGCAAGTCACATCCGTTTGAAAATTTTAACTATTTTTTTCTCTATTTATTTAAATATATATGTTACTATATCGATATTCTATATCTCAGTTATAGAACAAATACCTTGTTCTTTTCTTAACTTAATAAAGGTTGATTGATTCAAGGGTTTGGTCAGAATATCAACTTTTTGATTCCCAGTGTTGACAAATTCAAGAGAAATAATCTCTTTACTTATATTATCTCTAAGAAAATGATGTCTGATATCAATATATTTGGTTCTGGCATGATGAGTAGGGTTTTTGGAAAAATTTACTGTACTTGTATTGTCACAATAAATTGGTGATTTTGAAATGTTTAATCCAAAATCCTTTAGAGTCTGTTGCATATAGATAACATGAGAACAAGCCAAAACAACAAAGATATCTTCTGCTTTAGTTGTTGATAGTGAAATAACATTTTGCTTTTTACTAAACCAGGAAACCAGAGAATGTCCTAAATGTGACAAGTTCCACTTGTACTTTTTTTGTCTGATTTACAACCAGCATAGTTAGCATCACAATATGAGATTAAATCAAATTAATCATTTTTAGGGTAAAATAGGCCATAGTCTAAAGTGTGTTTAACATCTCTTAGGATACATATAACAGCTTTTAAATGGATTACTTTGGGTTGGTATTTTGCATAGTGACAGACACTATGCATGATATCAGGCCCACTCGCAGTTATATATAGTAGCGATCCAATCATTCCCCTGTATGTCTTCTTTATTCAGGGCTTCATTGGTTTCCATAGGAGTGGGTTTTCCACTCGCAGTCGTCATACCAAACCTACTAACTTGATCCATAGTATACTTTTCTAGGTTAATGAAAATACCACTATCTAATTGTTTTATTTGCAATCCTAAAAAGAAAGTAAGTTTACCCATTCAACTCATCTAAAACTCTTTTGCCATTATTTCAAAAAACACTTTGTTCATTTCATTGTTTGTTGATCCGAAAACGATATCATCTACATAAATCTGTACTAATTGGATATAATTTTTGTTTCTTGTAATAAAAAAAGTATTATCTACTCTACCAATTTCAAATTTTGATTATAATAGGTAAGATCTTAGTCTGTCATACCAGGCTCTAGGAGCTTGTTTCTGACCATATAATGCTTTCTTTAATTTGTAAAAAAGATTTGGAAACTTTTCTTCTTCAAAAAGTGGAGGCTGTTTTACATAAACATCCTCTTTAACAAACTATTTAAAAAGGCACTTTTGACATCGATTTGAAATTGTTGTGGTTTGCGAAAGCAAGTACAATTCTAGTGGCATCTAATCTTGCTACAGATGCAAAGGTCTCATCAAAGTCTATTCCTTCTTCTTGACAATAACCTTGTGCGACTAACCGAGCTTTATTTATAACGACCTCACCTTGTTCATTCGTTTTATTTTCATAAACCCATTTAGTTTCTATTATTGTTTTATCCTCAAGTCTAGGAATAAGTTCTCATACATCGTTTCTGTGAATTGATTCAGTTCTTCTTGCATAACGAGAATCGATGAATCATCAAATGATGCTTCCTTTGGATTTTTGGGTTCAATGGTTGATATAAAAGCTACATTACTCATCTTTTTTAGTTGATTTCTAATTCTAACAACAGATTCAATTTTTCCTAGTATATTATTTTATATAGGATGGTCATTTAAAAGCCTGATCCTTTTATTAAGATGAACAGTTTCACACTTCATTTGATTTATTGTTTAAGGTAACAAAATCATCTTCATCATTTATTTGAACAAAATCTTTGAAAGTTTCATCAAAAATATATGCATTGTTTCTTTAATCGTGTTAGTTTTTAAATTGAAAACTCTGTATGCTTTATTTCTATTAGAATATCAGATAAAGATTTCTTTGTCGGATTTAGGATCAAAATTATCCAAATTGTTTTAGAATAAGATTTACTTCCAAAAAATTCAAAATAAGATACCTATGGTTTCCTATTGAAAAGATGTTCATATGGTGTTTTATTGATTAGAGGTCTAATTACAATCCTATTCAAAATGTAACAAGCTATAGTGACTGCTTCAACCCAAAAATTTCTTGGTAATTTACTATCTGAAAGTATAGTTCTTGCACACTCTTGAATTGTCCTATTTTTACGCTCTACCACTCCGTTTTGTTGTGGAGTTCTTGAAAAAGAAAAATTATGAGTTATTCCTTTTGATTACAGAATTCTCAAAATTTTCATTTTCAAATTCTCCACCGTGATCACTATGAATAGTATTTATTTTTGAAGAAAGTTGATATTGAATTCTTTTTGCAAAAGTATTAAATAAATCTAAAGCATCACTTTTATGTTTCAGAAAAATTGTCCATGTAAATCTAGAATAATCATCTACAATTGCAAAACTATATTCATTGTGATTTATTGACTGAATTTGAGATGGCCCAAATAGATCTAAGTGACGTAAATCAAGAGGTTTTGAAGTTGGAAACCATATCTTTCAATTTGAGTGAACTGTTCCTAAGTTTTCCTAATTGATAAGCATCGCATATACTATCTGCTTTAAAATACATTTTAGGAAGACCGCTTACTAGATCAAGTTTTGAAAGTCTAGATAAGAGTTTGAAATTCAAATGCCTAAATCTTTTATGCCAAATCCAAGGGTCACTTGTATTAGCCGAAAGACATAGGTTATCATTTGACATTTTCATACTGAGAATATAAATATTTTTCTTCCTAATTCATTCAAAGATAATATTTGATTTATTATCTTTAATGTGACACTTATCTTTTTCAAATTTAATTTTGTAGCCCTTGTCACATAGTTGACTTATGCTAAGTTGTGTTTTAGATTCCTAACAACAGAACATCAAAAATAGTAGGAGTTTTAGAGTTACCGACATTGCCAATGCCATTCACATATCCTTTTGAATTGTCTCCAAAATTGACCATTCCTTCATCTTCATAAATTATGTCATTCAGTATCTCCGGATTACCAGTTATGTGTCTTGAACATCCACTATCAAGTATCTATTTGTTCTTCTTGATTTGCGTCATTTGTCCATTGAGTGTTGATTCTTCCAAAGCCATATAATACATCTGTTTCTGCACAACACAAAAATTTCATAGATAACTTGATTTTCTATAGTAACAATATGTAGACTCATGAGATAATGATGATTCGGACAGTTTTGAACTAGTGTTAACAGAATCTCCAAAAATTGCCATTTTAAACTTTTCAAAGTTTAGATTATGATAACTTTGAAAACCATTTTGAATATAGTTTAAACTTAAAAAGAGTTTTAGAAAGTAATCTTAAAATATATAATCTATAATATAAAAGTAATATTAAAAACTATGTATAGACTTCTTTAATTTTTTTTTTTTGAGATTTAGAGATAAAATATTAAAACTAGGAGATAGTTTAAAAAACAAGAGATGATTTTGAGATCAAAATATTAAAAGATGATAAGCATAGCTTTTGAATTAAGGCTAAAATATTTAAATTGATAGAGATGACTTTTAAAAAGATAGTTTTTGGAAAAATAGTTAAAATAAATTATTTTGAATGTTTTGTGGATTCCATTCCACTAGAGAGGTCATGGTCCATCCCACTATTAAAGCGAGAAGGTGGATTTCATTCCACAATTAAAATCCGAATAAAGATTTAAGTGCTGTTATGAAGTTTGAACATAAATCTAGACATCGTTACTTATCTTAATATCTTGAACTCTTGATAATCTTGATATCTTGAACTCTTGATACTCATGAGTCTTTAGTCTTGATTTCTTCAACCTTGAATTCATCAGTCTTGAATCTCTATAGGTAGAGTCTTCATTCTCAGTACTTGCATATATATATATATATATGTATATGTATATATGTATGTATGTATCCTGCATATACATATATCTAGACAAAAATATTAGTATTTATATTTTATAACAAGTCCTAAGATTATTGTCATCAAAACCATCATCTTAGGAACTAATAGGGCCATTTTTGATTATAGAAAGGACTGAAAAGCTCGTGTATAGAATAGAGTTGCCGAGCAGTTTGTAAGGTGTCCATAATGTATTCCATATGTCTCATCTTTTGCAAGTATACACACGATCCAGAGGTTACAATTCCTTAGATAGAGTTGGAGAACTTGGTAGTAATGCCTGATTTGACTTTTGTTAGACAACCAGTTCGGGTTGTAGTGAGGGACGAGAAAAGATTGAGGAACAAGACAGTCAAGTTGGTGAAAGTTCAGTGGAGCCACAATGAGAAGGACTTTACTAAGGAGACAGAGGACAGAATTTGAGATGCTTATCCTAATCTGCTTTTATGGTATGTCGGTATTAGATTCATATAGATTAGTTGCTAGTCAGGTAGGCTAGTGTGTATGTTAGTAGATGTAGCAAATGATTGCTATTTAGCACTTGCTGAATTTTGAGGATGAAATTCTTAAGGAGGGGACCCTATAACACCCCTAATTTTTGATAACATTATTCAGGAGATTTAATTAAAATAAGTTAAATAGAATAATATAGATAAAAAGATTGAGGTTGATTAGTAAAAATACGTAGTGGTCGCGCTTATTAAATAAATGAACATATAAATGGTTAAGTGTTAGCTAAAATAAACCTAAGGGCATTAAGGTAAATAACCGCTCATATTTGCCACCCCTATACTATTTCCCCTTAGTTATACACATTCATTTTATCACAAGAAAAAATTAAAATGTAAGAAAGCAAAAGGGGCCAGCCATTAGGAAGAAGAGAAGAAGGAAAAAAATCAAATCTAAAGCTTAGGATTCAAGCTGGAAGAAATCAATCTCAATCAATCTTCGATTTTCTTATCAAAACTAAGGTGAATAATGATCACTACATCTCTATTTTGATTTCTGTAATCATATGTTTTGGGATTGAAGGGTAAATTCGTTTTTATGATATATTAGATGATGATATGCTTGATTTATAATTTGTTTAGATTAAACAATATTGTTTTAAGGGAGATATGCACGGTTTTAGGGTAAAACCATGGTTAAATGATTTTTAAATGCCATGGAAAAATTATATGTTATGAGAAAAATGATTTTGGAGTTAGCTTTCAATTTTTATAATTTTACAAGCCGTGGAGAATTAGTTATGAATTTTCAAAGAAAAATATGGTTATTTAGGTTTATAAATTTAATTTGGGAAATATATTAAGATTTTGGGTCTGGAACTTTGATGTGTTAAATATTTGATCAAAGTAAATTTCTAGAGTTTGTAGGGATTTTTACTATGTAATTTAGTGTGGAAATTAAATTATTTTAAAAGGAGGACCTAAATGATTTAATGGTTTTGTTAATAGGAATGGCTTATTTGTTAAATGTTGTTTAATTTTAGATCTAAGAAAATGCGGAAAATTTTAGTAAAATAATTTGAAATTTTAATGTAACCAATCATTTGTTTAAAGTGGGTAAGTTAGTTACAAAAAGTTTATTTTATTTGGTAAAAACATCATTTTGTTCAGAAAAAGAGGTTCTGCCTTCTTTGGAAGGACCTTTCGACCTAGAGCTTTCACTTTGACTTAGTCGAAACCTTCTACCACGAAACCAATACATATGGTATCATTTAGATGGTACATAATGGATTGGAGGAAGGCGGAAGGTAGGGTGCCTAAACATAGCTTTCGAAGGGGTTGGTTCCTTTGTTTTATTCTGTTTTAAAGGAAAAGGCGCTTGCATGTTTATATAGGGTTTTGACATAGTCGAAACATATGGTTGCGAAAGGTGTTTCATAAGAAGCTTTCAAAATAGAGATGCTGCCCTTAATTTAAAAGAAGTAGCTTTTGAAGGAGTTACTTAGATTTTAATTGAAGCTTTCGAAATGGGTAGTTTCGACCAGGTCGAAGCCTTTCCACGGTTTGATGCCTTCCGATGGTATCGAAGACATTAATGCTATCGAAAGGTACTGCTATTTTATAAATACAAGCCACTTCCTACTATTTTCAAAAGGGGTTAGGGGTTTCGAAGGCAATGGTTTCAAAAGGGGTTTCGAAGCCAACCTTCAATTGTTTTACCCAGATGTTTTAATCCTTTCGAAAGGATGGTTTCGACACCCTCAAGTTTCCCTAATACTTTTATAAAATGAAGAGTGGTTTCGAAAGAGATGCTTACGCTTATGTTCACTTTGACCCAAAAATGGTTCTTTATATATAAACCCAATGGCTTCGAAAGGTATTAGTTTCGAAGGGTAACATTCAGTGGTTTCGTAAAGGGTATTTTTTTTTAATGATTTTGAAGCTATGCTTCTATACTAATATGACAACACTTTAACAAGGTTGAAAGGTTTCGAAAGGAATGTTTGTAAGTATTCGGAAGGCAGGAGCCTAATGTTTTAAAAATAGAATTTAATGCTTTTGAAGGAGGTTGTGTAATGAAGTCAAAAGCACGGTTTCGAAGTTCTCGAAAGGCTTTTAAACCCAAACTCATTTTTAAAGGAAAAATCCATGGCTAAATTAACGAGTTTTGAAATAAATTTAAGTATGTAAATTTGAAGAAGTATTGCCTTGATAAAAACATAGGTAAAAGGTATTAACTATGTTTTATATGAAAAGTTTCTCAAGGACTTTAAACCCACAGGAGTGGTATTGTAAGTTGTAATGTTTGCTTCTTCAAATATGAATATATTCACATGATAATAGACCCATAAATGCATTTTGGGGATAAGGGGTAGAAGATCCATTAGGTTAACCCAGTAGTGAATGTAAATTGATGAAACTCTTGAATGAGTAGAATGCATCTAGGAAGTCAGGAAAACTAAAATATAGGATGCCTAAACCTTTAAGTTGTTCGGGAGATAGGTTCGTAGTAAATCCATGAAAACTATGTATTCAAGATGGTTGGCATAGGCTAATTGGTTTGTAGTGAACCCATGAAAACTATATCCGGATAAAAATTGACATCAGTCAATAGGATCGTAGTCAATCGAGAAAACTAGGATAAGAAAGAATTTAATGGATGCATCGGTAGGTTCCTAGTCAGCTCATGAAAACTTGGATAATGAATTAGTTATTAGAATGACTAATAGGTTCAGGAGGACACATGAATTAATTAAGTTAATTGGCATGGACCTATAGATTATTAGTAAACCCATGATAACAATGAAATAGGACAGGGTGTCCATGTGTCATTAAAAAGGTTATTAGTAAACCCATGAAAACTAAAAGGTTAATAGTGACCCTAGAAACTATAATTATGACGGGGAGTCAATTAAACCGGGGATGGGAAATCCAAATATTTATATATATGCATATCGTCATAATATTTTGAAATGTATGTTTTAACCATTGGATGCAGGAGCACAATATATGATTTTAGGATACTAATGAGGGAAAAACCTATTCTGCTAAGCGGCGTGGTCTTACTAGATATATAAAAGGATTGAGATGTTAGATTATTATTCATTCTTGGCTTTATGTCCGACTCAAAGTTTTTGTTTTCCCCTTAAACTTTTGATGCGACGACCCGACTTTCTACCACCAGAAAATCGCATCATCTTTAAGAAAGAAAGGGATAGAAAAGAGAAAAGATAGAGAAGAAGAAAGAAACAACATCAGAATCTAAACAGCGAAACGAATAAATTATATTAATCACATAATACTTTACATAGTATCATATACATCAGAGATACACAGCATAATCAACTCATACTAGACAGTTATAAACACCTATCTAGTTTTTACAACTCAATACAATCACAACACAGAGAACACACAGCGGAACTATATATCTACAACGCAGAAGCCTCCTGCTCCATTGCTCCTCCAGATCTCGTCAAGCCAATCTAAAATCCTAACCTGAATCCCTTGGCTACTCTAAATATTTGAGTACCCAAGAGTTTATGGAAAAACAGAATAAACTTCGGGTCAGACATGGATGTGGTGTGAGTAAACGGTTAAAGTTGCTTAACTTTAAAAACCTTTGAAAAGAAAAGGTATCACGTAAGACTTCCCACACATAAACATGGAAAAGTTTTTACCTTACGCTAACCAAAACATTTGATAGGAAATCCGATGATATTATAATAGTGTCTAGGGTTTTCAAATAAATATGAAGTAGCCAAAATTGTTATATTCATTAAATTCCAGCTACTAGCCACAAAAGTGGGCAATACAATCAAAACCGTTGGCACTTATTGGATTCTGGATTCCATACAATGGCAGGGCTACTGGGGTACCGCCCGTCGCAGTACGTGGCCTAGATCACCGTACTGAGGACCACTCCCGATCCCCTGCAACACAAAGCCGGACCCGTTCCTTACTGAACAGTTCCAAATATGACAACCCCGACGGTTGTAGCTATTCAACCGTCCACACAGCCGAAATAAAAGGGACCTCTAGACAGGGGTAAATCTTACTCTCCAGTGGGTGCGACCCACGAAGCCTTGCTGCACCTCCCCTGTTTAGCCATTCCCGGTTGATGAGGCTTGAGGCTACGATTACCTTTATAGAACATGTCACTTAGAATGCTCATCGTCCACCTGACGATGTTCTGAAAGCATTCAATCCGTACAAGTTCGTTCCGGGTTCGAACGAAACCGAAGGCATTATCTCGTTACACTCTTTTTGGAATCACCCTCAGAGTTAACGATAATAACCCTTGCACTCTAAACCACCATCTCGAATCTATAAGAACTTATTCCGTCAACTCATTACGGAATCACCCACAGAGTTATACTGACGTATAGCCCTTACACCTCGAGTCTTCACAAAGCTCCACTTTGACTCACGACCTAACATTATTTGGAATCGATGTGGTTTTCGGATATCCAAATATGGAAACCCGATCTCGGTCTCATCGAAATCCAAAGCGTGTCTTTTAAGTCCAAGTTGTTTTAAAGGTTTAAAACAATTCAATACAGTATCTATATACACACAGATAAATAACTCACATATCAATAATTGATAAACAACATTATCAAATAACAGGTAATCCACATTATCAATATCATAATAGATAATCCATATATCACCATCGCAATAGATAACCTATGTTATCGTCACAATGCAACCAAGCATTCATATCACACAACCATACTTATCTCATTATTGAGATCACAAAGCATTCAAGACACTCAATGTCATCCATCCATACATAAGCAACGATTTACTCATACCACAACATAATTAATTTAAAATGAATTAAATTAACTATCTCTAATATCTGATTAATTTAAAGTGAATTAAATTAATTACTTCATCTCTTAATTAATTTAAAATTAATTAAATTAATTACTTCATCCATATATTTTGCTTACTTATTCTTCAATTAAACAAATTAATTAATCATCCTAATTAATTAACCTTAATTAATTAAATCTTAATCAAATAATTAATCCTTAATTATTCTCATTAATTATATCAGTTAATGAACCTTAATTAATTACTTCCATAGATTAATTAACTATAATTAATTACATTATTTCCGAATTAATTAATCATGCTTAAATTAATTACTTTCAATCAATCAACTATAAACAGTAATTAATTATTCTTAATTACTTTTAGTTACTTATAAATCCTTTGATTTATTACACTAAGTAACAAACTCTTAATTACTTTAACAAGTAATTATCCTTTTTTATAAATTACTTCCCAATCAGTAATTTACCTTAACTCAATTACCTCTGTAATTCATCAATTACTTACCTTAAGTAATTAGCCTTACCAAAACTTATTAAGTAATAATACTTAATCATTTATCAAGTGACTATTCTTAATTAATTAACAAATTAATTAATTTACTTGATCAAACTCATCTCATAAACAAAATTGAGTAATTCATACCATAATTACTCGTTAACCGAATTAATCTTTAATTATTAGATTAATTATCTTCAACTATTAATTAATAAACCTTAATTATTAACCAGTTATTTAATACAAAGTAATTAATCCCTAATTACTTTTATAATTAATTAATTAAACTTAATTAACTAATTAATCAACTCTTAATCATTAATTAATAAACTTAATTATTAATTAAGAATCTTAATTACAAATTAATTAATCCATAAATAAAATTAACTAATCTTAATTACAATTAATTAACCTTAAAAAAAATAGTTAATTAATTCTTAATTAACTAGCATTATATTTTAATAATCCTTTAATTATTAATTAAGGAAACCCAATTAAAACTTAATAAAACCTTTATTAATTAATTACTACTTTAATTAACTCTTAATTACTTAATTAAATAAGTAATTACAATTTAATTAATCATTTGTCACTAATTAAATCATCATCTTAATTAATAGTTAATTAAATAAATAATTATACTTAATTAATTACTTAATTAACCCCTTTAAAAATAATAATTAAATAATTTAATTAAACTTAAAATCCCTTAATTAACTAATTAATTTAATTTTTTTAAGATAAACATTATCTTAAATAAATCTTGAAATCTTTATTTAACTTATTTCATTAATTAAATTTTAAAAATAAAGAAATCATTAATTAATTTCCTTTAATCATTAATTAACAATTCCTAATTCAAGTTAATAAATTATCTTAAACTTTAATTGTAAATTTATAAATCATTTCCACTAATCAATTTAAATAAAACATTTACTTAAATTCTCTTTATATTCCAAAATAAGATTTTAAATAATATTAAGATTTTAACTTAAGATATTTAAAACATTATACAAGTTTATTTATAAAAACAATTCAATTTCAAAAACAAAAACTTTAAATTTAACTTAAAATTTTCTTATAGTTTAAAACTTATTTTATTTTTAGACTAAATATCAAGTTGAACATAAATTTGGGTTCAACCCATATATATTTGAATTCGTGTAAGAGTGCAATTTTCTTTTGAAACAATCTGCTTTTCTTTTTCTTTTTTTAAATTTAAAACTATTTTAATTTAAATTTTGAAAACTGTTAAACTCAACAGTTTAACACTGCACAACAATGCCAGATCAACACTGGTATAACCCCGAGCCACAACCAAAAATGCTCGAGTTTCCCCCGAGTCTTCTCCCCTTCTACCCGAGCTAACTCCCAGTACCCAAACCCAAGACAAAACCCAAAACAACTGACATCACCCAACTCCACCGTGCAACCTGCACCAGTGCCGGGTTCCCTCTGGCCAACGTCGAACCCACCGTCGAGTCATCCAAGCCCCTACATCCACCTACGACCCACAGAACGACACTTCATGCTTTGAATCACAATCGAGTTCATCAGGTGAACTGAACTCAAAAACCCATCATCAGAAAACCCCAAAATCGTTGCCGACGATCATCATTAAGCACCACAACCCCGGCCTTAGCTTGCTGACTCACCACGCAAGCTTCTCCCCAAAAATCATACAACTCGATGTAATTTTGGTCATGCAGAAATCAAATTTACAATAGGCTTCCAAAACTAGGTTTACAACCAATCTCAGACAAAATCAAACATCAAATGATTTAAAAATTCTTCTACTATTTTTGCTATACTCTCTGATGCAAACACTAACTCCATGAAGAATTTCAAGCAATCCAAATGTATAGATCATCGGTTATAGATCAAAACCCAATTTGCAGTAAAAACCCAAATGCAAACTCAATACAGTTTTAAAAATTTTGAATTTCTTTTCAAAATTCATAATTTCCAATGACATTCCCAATTATATAATTACTACATCAAATTTCAATGCTTGGTTTCACACTTTGATATTAATTTGTTCCAGTATTATTTGTTTCCAAAGAAATTTTCAAACCAGAACTTAGATTAATTTATTTGTTCTTAGTTTATACTAATCTAACTTAATTTGCTTGAATAAAAACTCTAACTATTGTTTGATTAGAATATAACCTGAAGATTTGGTTTTAATTCAAACATCAGAGAGGGAAAAGAAATCACATACACAGTTTCAAATATATCAAACCATTGCATAATTATGTCTGCAGGGACAATCTGCTATGCATATAAAACAAACACCATTTCAAATCATGCAACAACAGAAAATTACCACTTAAATTTTAAATAAAAGTTTATTCACCTTTCTTTTATAGAAATGCAGAGGTTTAAATCTTGATGAATAAAACTGGAAAACTTGCAAATCACTTTGAACTTGAAGCTGAAGCCTTTGAAACAGAAATGCTTCATGTTTGCATTTTGAAAACTTGCTATGCTTCTTTTAAAACTTTGAAATGCTTTGAAACTTGGCCTCTGGAACTGGAATTGCTACGAATACTTTGATTACTTTGAAAACTTTTTGTTTTCACCAGATTTTCTTGCATGTACTTGAAAGATGGTTACATGCTTGATTTGTAAACAGAGATAAATGTTTCAGGTTTTGATTTGAACATGGGAAAGTTTTTTAGAATTTCAGTTTGAGGATTTTGTTTTTAGAATAAACCACAGACATGCAGTTTGATTTGGAGTAAGTTTTCAGGTTTTTGAACTTGAGCAATTGTTTGAGAATTGTTTGAATTTGAGGGATGTTCAGATTTGGGGCTGCCATTGATAACTCTAGTTTCTTTTAGGAATGAAGAAAATGTTTAAAGAGAAAGAAAATGGAGGAAGATGGTGATTATATAAACAATTTCAGATTTTATAAATTAAAAAGAAAATTTAAAAAGAAAAAAAGTCACTTGTCTTTTGTTTACACAAATGGTTGCAACACTTGTTATCAAAGTGTTTTAGAAATGAACACTTGTCAATATTAAGTTTGTTTTAAATTCTAAAGAAATTTAAAAGCTTTTAAAATTATTTTCCTAATTACTAATGTGTTTTCTAAATTTTAAAAATGCTTTTCTTATTAAATATCAAATAAACAAATACACTTACACATTTACAAATGTTGCTAAATCTATATAAAATACAATCTTTAAAAAAAATGCTACTAAATATAATTTAAATGAAATTATACAACATTTCAACCTTATTTTAAAATGTTATTTCAAAAGCCTTTCATTTATTTTATTAAATAAATACAAATCAAATTTCTATAATAAAATCTTATTCTAATTAAAAACATTACCTATGTAATTTAAAACCAAACCATATTATCAATATGTATGTATTTCTTTGAATTTCAAATTTATATTCATTTCAAAGTCTAATTTAAAAATCCAAATCTAAAATAAATTTAAATAAATGTAAACATCTATTTTTAAATAAGCACAATATTGTTTACAAATAATATATCCTATTTTAAAATCAATTTAAAATACACAGATTTAAATACACAGATATAAATGCATTTTAAACACACTTATAAATTTTGAAAATAATAACCCAATATGGAATTTATGTACACAATAAAATAATTATTCTTATTATAAAACCAATTTATAACCATAATTAAAATATTATATTTTTATTTCTTGGTTAATTATCTTTGAAAATAACAATTTATCAATTTCAAATAATTAAATAAGAGATTATCAACATTTTAAACTCTTGGAAATTCTGGGATATTACAGGTACTCAATTGATTCTGAGTAGTTTAAGGTTTGGGGTATCCAGGTTCTCTTCTAAGATGAATAAAGCTTCTGAAGACGTCCATGAGGCTATTAGTTATTAGAGTTATCTTTTCCGCTGTGTATTTTGGATGTAAAGGCGGACTTATTAGGCTTGTTATCTACTCTGATCAACCAAGGGGGGCATCTTCATATGTCGCTCTTTGCGTATATGTAATAATTATATTTTTCTAAAGTGGTTCACGTTTGTGGGATTATGTAATGAACCTGAAATGTTTTGAATAAGAAGTGGGAATGTGTCTTTAATTTGTTAATTTTTTTCCGTACTCTTGTGATCTGTGTATCAATGTATCTAACACCGCCGTATTTGGACGCTAAGGATTAATAATTATGGATGACTGCAGCATCCGTAGCCATTAGTTTAAGGCCTCCAAGTAGGGGGATGTTACACACATTGGAGCATTTCTACACAAAGGTAAACCAGTTCATGAGAAAGAAATTGGCTAGGTGGTTCAGAAGAAGCAATGCTACAGGGTCAAGTGAAGAAGCGGAACAGAGCAACATCACAGAAAAGCAATCTGGCGAGACTTCTGGAAAGGTTCAGGTCAATGTTCAAAACAAGCCGGGAAACAGAAAAGGAGCGGAGAAGGAAATCCTAATCGAAAGAGGGAGACCAGAAAGTGGAGGTCAAGGCTTCCTACGTATAATGACTATACACCTATGAATGCATCTTTGGAGAACTTCTATCTGTCTACCTGTAATACTTTCCAACATAGGAAGCCATGTCCAAAAGAATCGACTGAGGAACAAAAGCAAACCGAGAAGTACTGTCGGTTACATGAATGCTATGGGCACAATATTGATGAGCGTAGGCATCTCCATGATGCCATTGAGAAATTTATTCGTCGCAAAAAGTTGCAGCAATTTTTCAAGCATCCACGGGATGGCGGACAGGGGACAACTGATCCCAATCGAGGGCATGCTCCGCGTCGGGTCAAGGAACCCACTCAGACCGGTGGGAGGTTGGTAATAAACATGATAGTTGGTGGACCGCACCCTACGGACAGGAGTTGGCAGGAAATGAGGCGCTATGCTATTTCAATGAAACATGTGGACTTTGTATATTGTTTGAATATAGAGGATGGAACTTAGGCCAAGCAACAACGTACAATGATGGATGATATAATATTCAAAAGTAGAGATGTCGATAAAGTAGAGGCCCTTACTATTGATCCGATGGTTATTCCTGCCATAATTGGCCCTGCTCTAGTGAGGAGAATTTTGATTGATTGCGAAAGCACTATGAACATTATCTTTAAGAAGGTATATGATCAAATGGGGATGAAGGCTAAAGATTTGAAACCGTCTAAAGCTTATATACACGGTTTTAATGGTGTGGAAACCGAAGCAGTTGGTTATGTTGAATTGCCAGTGGAGTTAGTAGAAGGTAAGCTTAGAAGGGTGTGGATCCTGCTATTCATTTTTTTTTGATGTGGATTCACCGTATAATGTTTTCTGGGCCACTCGGCCCTGGTCGAATTTCGGGTAGCATTGGCCTCGTGGTGTTTGACATTGAAATTTTCGACAGATAGTGTTGTACATGGAAATCTGGCAACTGGCCGTGCCTGTTATGTAGCCGAGTTGAGAGAAGCTAATTGGAAAGAAAAGGAAAAGGGTGTGGACAAGTCTGTCCACATCCAGGTTACTAAAGATTAACAAATAGCGCCTAAGCCTTGGCTTGGGCACCACGGTCGGTTTTATAGAGATATAGATTCAAGGGATGATGAGGAGGAACCCAAGGAGGCTAAGGTAGTGCCGGTTGAACTGACGATTGATATCATGGTCAGCCACGATGACCCATCGCGGGTGTGGAAGATTGGATCACAACTCAGCCCTTCGATGATGAGAGAACTTACTGATTTTCTCTGAGCGAATCTGGATATATTCACTTGGACTCATTCTGACATGTGTGAGATATCGCCTACAATCGCGAGCCATGCACTGAATATTGATCCAAAGTATGTCCTTGTGAAATAGGAAAGACAAGGAATGGATCTAGAGAGATCTGTTGCTCTTAAAGAGGAGGTGGATAAATATAAAGCTAACGGGTTAATTCACAACGCCCTCTATCCTGGGTGGATATCTTAACCCATGCTGGTAAAGAAGGCAAATGGGAAATGAAGAACATGTATTGATTATTCGGACCCAGACAAGGCGTGCCCTAAGGATAGCTTTCCCCTGCCTAGGATTGATTAGTTGGTTGATTCGACTGCGGGGCACGAATTGTTATCATTTATGGATACGTACTCGGTGTACAACCAAATCTCGATGCGTGTCCCAAATCAGGTGTACACCAGTTTTGTCATGGATGTTGGGATATACTGTTATATACTAATGCCGTTCGGATTAAAGAATGCAAGGGCGACCTATCAATGTTTGGTCAACCGAATATTTAAGGATCAGATCGGGAGGACGATGGAAGTCTATGTGGATGATATGCTCGTGAAGTCATGACGATCAAATGACCACATTCGAGACTTAGGGGAGATGTTCGACATCCTTCGATTTTGTAGCATGAAAACCAATCCTCTGAAGTGCTCATTCGGTGTTGCGTCAGGGAAGTTCTTGGGCTTTATTGTCAATGCACGAGAAATTGAAGTGAATCCAGAGAAGATTCAAGCCATTCGAGATACTCAAGCACACAGAACTAATAAGCAAGTGCAGAGCCTGAACAAGAAGGTCGCTGCTTTGAGTCGGTTCATCTCCAAGGAGATTGATAAATGCGTTTCTTTCTTCAATTTGATAAAGAAGCGGAAGAGGAATTTGGAATGGAGGCAAGACTGTGAGGGCGTATTCTGAGCTTTGGTGAGTCATTTGGAGAGACCTCCTGTTTTGTCAAAGCCGGTAGATTATGAGGAGTTGTACATGTGCTTAGTTGTATCGCCACATGCCATAAGTTCCCTTTGATTCATGAGGAGAACCGGATCCAGAGGCCGGTGTACTACGTCGATAAACGATTAACGGTGGCTGAAAGAAACTACTCGAAGATAGAGAAGTTGGCGTACTGCTTGGTGATCGCATCGCACAAACTTCGGCCGTATTTTTAGGCACATCCAATTAACGTTTACACCGATCAGCCTTTACGATAGGTCGTACAATGACCCGAGACATCTGGAAGGTTGCTTAAGTGGAACATCGAGCTCAGTCAGTTCAGACATCACATATCTGCCTCGAAGAGCTATCCGTGGACAAGCATTGGCAGACTTCATAGCAGAGTTTACCATGCAAGACAAGCCTCTAGACAGTGGTGTAATCCCTACTATACGATGGAAGCTATATACAGATGAAGCATCCAATGATCATTGTTCCGGAGTAGGCATCTCCTTGTAACCATTGAGAACCGGTCGATTTTCTACGCTTTGAAGCTTAATTTTCCCGCTACGAATAATGAAGTCGAGTATGAGGCGTTAATTACTGGATTTCAACTTGCTGGAGAGCTCGGGTTAGAATCTATCGAAATCTTTTGTGACTCACTACAGGTGGTGTACCAGGTTAAAGGGGACTACCAGGCAAAGGGATAATGACTTTCCCTGTATCTTACCCGAGTTCAGGAGTTGTAGGCAGATATCGAATACTATGACATTTCACATATCCGCATGAGCAGAACGGAGAAGCCAACTCGTTGGCAAAGTTTGCGAGCACTGGTGATGCACAATAGATGGGCTTGGTTCCACTACATACCCTAAGTATAAATGTGACAGAAGTTGATCAAGTGTCGGAAACGGAAGCCGAAAGGCTATCATGGATGACTCCATTTAAGAATACCTGATGCATTGAGAAGAGGAACAAAAGGCGATAAGTCCTTCCTAAAGCTTCACCATATATTATGCAAGAAGGAACTATGTATAGAAAGGGGTTCTCTATTCCCTTACTCTGGTGTATCACCCATGTCGAGATAAAGTGTGTCTCGAAAGAAGTCCATGAGGGAAAATGTGGCGATCACACTGGGGGGCAATCGCTAGCAAAAAAGATAATCCGTTACGGGTACTACTGGCCGACTATGAGCCGGGACACCATTGATTATGTGAGATGATGCGGCAAATGCCAGATATATGCAGAAGTCCCAAGAGCACTGCCGACAGAGATCACTCAAATGGTCAGTCCATGGACATTTGATGTATGGGAAATCGATATCATTGGCTCTTTGCCACTTTCCAAAGGTGGCGCAAAATATGAAACTTTCGTAGTTGACTACTTCACCAAGTGGGCCGAAGCAAAGCCGTTAGCTACGATCGCAACTAAGAAAGTCACCAACTTTATTGTTCGAAAAACTTTGTGTCATTTCAATCTTCTAAGAACTATCGTGACTGTTAATGGGACTCAATTTGATAGTGCTAAGTTTAAGGAGTTTTGCCGGAGATATCACTTTAAGAAGAGATTTGCAGCGGTTGCTCACCCACAGGAAATTGGTTAAGTTGAAGTTGTAAACATAATTATAAAGTCTATCCCTAAAAATGTGTTTGGAAAAGGCTAAAGGCAAGTGGGTGGTGTTATCCCACCTATTGGTCAAGGCCAGAATATCAACAAATTAGCTGGAAAGGACGGATATTAGGATTGGAGATCGATTGGAAACAAGGCTACGATGGATGTCGTCAAAATTTGACTGAGCTCCAATCGGGACGGGATCTATTGGGAATGATGATCGAGGCTAGGAGAGGTACGTTTCAAATTTCAGGTCGATCGGAGTTCGTATGCTCAAGATATGATCGGAACAATTTTAGCAAAAATCATGTTCGTATCGATCTCTTTGTATCCATCAAGAAACCAGAGGAATCCCTCTTCGTATCGTTCTTGTTTGAATCCTTCAGGCGTTCCCATCTTCGTAATGATCGGGCGAACTACACTCTTCGTATCGATTAGACATGTTGCATCGTATCCGTCGAAATCATCTACTGTTCGTATCCACCAAAGATAAGGCTTCTTTCGTATCCATCTATCGGACTTGTTCGTATCCATGAAATCATATCCATCAACTTATACCTTATTTGTATCGATCCTGTATGCACTCCACTCCCATTATCTGAGATTACTTCATATCGATCAATACGTATAAGATCGATACAAAGTATATTGCTGGCATCGATACGAAAATGATCATTTTGATGGACACGGACCAACGATGCGAATGAAAGGCGAAGTGAATGGATGCGAATGGAAGGATATGGATGGATCTGAATGAAGTTCAAAAGGGATGAAGGCTTGGTCAACGCGGCAAGAAGCATGGATCCACCCCAGTTTATCACTCCACGTCAACAGGTAGGCACGTGCCTATGATCGACGCGAAGAAGAGGGAGATGAAGGTATCGATACGAAGCCGTATCCATATCGGAGAACCCAATTCGTATCGACCATATCTTGAGATCCACAAGTCCAAATGCTATGAAATTTTCACAGGAACTTACGAACAACCTAAGGAATGTTCGTGCCAAGTTTCGTCTAAATTGGGCCAAATCTTGATCTATAAGAAATTGGTTCGTATCGATCATGGATCGAGTCAAAATAGTGTAAGATCAATCACGTGGTCCCACTCACATGCTAGAAGAACTCTCCTGAGATTTGAGCGAGATATTTGCAACCTACACCTATAAATAGCATCCTAGCACTATAGAAAAGAGGATCTTTGCCTATCCGACGTCCAGACTCTGCCGAAAACACCTTTGCACTACTAGGCTGTTGTGGTACTCGAATTTAATCACTGTAATCCACTGTAATCAGTTGTAACCAGCAAGGAAATTCAATAAAAGACTAACTTTTGAAGTGGACGTAGGCCAGAGATAGTCGAACCACTACAAATCTTGTGTCTCTGTCTATTTCTTTCGGTTTTTAGTTCATTGTTCTTCATTTTTCATTCTCTACATTACCTAGATCTATGATTTGTGATCATATACTATTGATTTGTATTCATACACTGGTGCACAATACTTAGGGTTTGTGACCAATTTTGGCACAAACACTTTAGTGCTTTCACTGAGAGAGCCTAACTTAAGGATCTACTGCTTAGATATTGGACTTGAAGGCTTAACGATTCAGATTTGGAAAGTAATGACGCGATAATCAACAAGAAGGCAAAGAGTAGAGAGAAGTCAGCATGAAGGAAGCCAAGAGGCATCGTCAGGGCTAATCAGACTTCTGCTTTCATCATCGGAGATGAGACGTAGACGATGATGGGAGCTATGCATGAAGAGTTTTTGAAAAGGCAGGAGGAAATGATGCAGAACCTTCTCAGATAATTTGGACAAGCAAGAACAGTTGGAGCTTCAGGAGTTCAGATCCACGGAGCTGGAGTAGAAGGACCCAACAGGCAATCGAATGGAATAGCTCAACAAGGCACAACCCCTAATCAGCACAGAACTGCTAATCTAGATGGATCCAGGCTTGAGGGCACACCACCCGACAACAATGGACCAATCCATGGAGGAATTCCAGGTGGCATCACACGACAAGATACTGGCAGGAATGCAGGAGCGTGTGATGAAGAGTATGTACCAGAATTCCCTCAGGGACTCGTGGGGGGGGCAACACTTGATGGAAAACGCTGGGTTGAATGAGATTATCAGGCGAACTATGCACGGAGGTTTGACAAACAAAGATATGGAAGGAGTGAATAGGAGTCTGTTTACTCGTGACATCAGAATGGCTCGCAATCCACCAGAGTTCAAACTACATACTCTTGAAGTGTACAATGGCAAGGCTGATCCTACTGATCACTTGTGTGATACACAAGACATATGGAAGTGCCGAGGGCATCAGAGGAAGTGATAGCCCGATGTTTCCCTCTGTACTTGATGGATATAACTGCTATGTGGTTAAGGCAGCTGGAAGAGGGATCTAACAGGACATGGACAGAATTGGTGGACAGGTTTTTGAAGCAGTTTCGGGCTTATATCAAAAGGCCGAAGAACGCAACGACACTAACATCAGTAAAGCAAAGGATAGAGGAATCGCTCGGAGCTTTCTTAACTCAGTTTAATGCAGCGGTTGCTATGGTGGATCGGCCGGATCCATCGATGGTTTTAATGGCAGTAGTGTCAGGAGTCAGAGAAAATTCTAATTTCAAAGTGTCATTGATACGGGACCCGCCAATGGATCTCGGGGTATTCTTTCACGATGCTGAGAGATTCCTTTGGTAGGAAGATGCATGTTCAGATATGAAGTTAAAGGAGGTGAACGCGACTGAGGATGGAGGGCCATCAAGCGGAAGCTTGGACAAAGATAGAGAGAAAGGAAAAAGGAAACTACATGACGAATCAGGAAAAGCCAGGAAGCGGTGGAGAGAGCCAAGATTTTCCACTTACATAGGATTGAACGAGACGTTGGAACGGATATTCATGGAGACCCAGAATCACCTTCCCTACCGAAGGCCAGCAAGGAGAGAACCCTCAGAACGTGAAAGGGCATCAGGAAGGCACTGTCTCTTTCACGATTTGGATGGACATGATACCTACAGCTGCATGCATCTAAAGGATATAATAGAGGAGCATGTAAGGAATGGCCAGTTACGACAATATGTCGAGGCTCAGAATGCGACGGTGGAACAGGAGCAGCCACCATCTACCTCAAACAACAATGGCATGAGGCCCAGGAATGATGGGCGATTTGTTATCTACTGACATGGATGATATGAAATAAATAGCAAACTACGGGCAAACAGCCAAGTCTTTTACTCATGTACGGGGATAGAGATGGCTCCTAGGCATGCTCTGAATGATGATAAACCATGACGCTATGGTTTGTGAAATTTGTTTTTTCTTTTGGTTTGGACATTTGCTTTTTCTTGTTTGTTTTTGGAGTTCGATTTAAACTCCTGATTTTATTTGTTTTTTGGTTTGGACTTCTGTTTAGATGATTGTTTTCATGTTTGGATATTGGTTTTGATTTCGGATGTGGATTTTTGGTTTTCTGATTTGATTTGGATTTTGGATTGGATTTTGATTGGATTTTTATCTGGTTTTTGGTAATTGGTCGTCAGGTATGGATTATGCCTAGCAAGGGGTAAGTCTCTTCGTCTGAACATAGCAAACTGGGTTATTCAGGTCATCGAGTATGGACTATGCACGGCAAGGGTCCAGAGAGACTAGGATTCAGACTAGGAATTAGGCCCCATAATATCTATCGATTACTATTTCAGGTCATCGAGTATGGACTATGCTCGACAAGGGTCCGGAGCGATTAGGATTCGGCTTAGGACTTAAGCCATGGCATTATTTAACGTTCAAGGACACTGGACCATGGTTGTCTGGTGTGGATTGCGCTTGACAAGAACCCAAAGAGGTTATGGATATGAATATCGGCTATGAACGACAAAGGGTTTGGATATCGACCCAGAGAGGTCCTAGATTTGGTTATTGGTTTTGGATATGGATGGAATATGGACTTTGGAAGTCGGAATCGGAGCTATTCAAAACACGCCTTCTTACCACAAGGCATATTTTGGAGGGAAAATGTTATCCCACCTTTTGGTCGAAGCCGGAATATCAACAAATTGGCTGGAAAGGACGGATATTAGGATTGGAGATCGATTGGAAACAAGGCTATGGTGGATGTTGTCGAAATTTGACTGAGCTCCAATCGAGGCAGGAACGATCGGGAGTGATGTTTGATGCTTGGAGAGGCTACGTTTCAAATTTAAGGTCAATCGGAGTCCGTATGCTCAAGACATGATCGGTGCAATTTCAGCAAAAATCATGTTCGTATCGATCTCTTCGTATCCATCGAGCAACCGGAGGAATCCCTCTTCATATCGTTCTTGTTCGAATCCTTCAAGTGCTCCCGTCTTCATATCGATCCGGCGAACTACACTCTTCGTATCAATCAGACATGTTGCATCGTATCCATCGAAATCACCTACTATTTGCATCCACCAAAGGTAAGGCTTCGTTCGTATCCATCTGTCGGTCTTGTTCATATCCATGAAATCATATCCATCAACTTACACCTTATTTGTATCGATCCAGTATGCACTTCACTCCCATTATCTGAGATTATTTCGTATCGATCAATACATATAAGTTCGTTACGAAGTACATTGCTGGCATCAACACAAAAATGATCACTTTGATGGACATGGACCAACGATGCGAATGAAAGTCGAAGTGAATGGATGCAAATGGAAGGATATGGATAGATCTGAATGGATTTCAAAAGGGATGAAGCCTCCATCAATGTGGCAAGAAGCATGGATCCACCCCAGTTTACCGCTCCACGTCAACAGGTAGGCATGTGCCTATGATCGACGCGAAGAAGAGGGAGACAAAGGCATCGATACGAAGTCGTATCCATATTGGAGAACCCAATTCGTATCGATCATATCTTGAGATCCATAAGTCCAAATGCTATGAAATTTTCGTAGGAGCTTATGAACAACCTAAGGAATGTTCATGTCAAGTTTTGGCTCGATTGGGCCAAATCTTGATCGATACGAAATTGGTTCGTATCGATCACGGATCGAGTCAAAATTCTGTGGGATCGATCACGTGGGCCCACTCACGTGCCCGAATAACTCTTTTGAGATTTGAGCGAGATATTTTCAGCCTACGCCTATAAATAGCATCCTAGCGCCTACAGAAAAGATGATCTTTGGCTATGCGATGTCCAAACTCTATCGAAAACACCTTTGTACTACTAGGCTACTCTTGTATTCAAATTTAATCATTGTAATGAGCTATAATCAGCCGTAGCAAGGAAAGTCAATAAAAGATTAACTTTTAAAGTGGAAGTAGGCCGGAGATAGCCGAACCACTATAAATCTTGTGTCTCTGTCTATTTCTTTCGGTTTTAAGTTCATTATTCTTCAATTTTCATTCTCTACATTACCAAGATCTGTGATTTGTGATCATATATTATTGATCTGTGTTCTTACACTGGCGCTTGCACGATACTTAGGGTTCGTGACCAATTTTGGTGCAAACAGGTGGGCAAGCTTGCTACGGTGCTCTGGGCCTATAGGACCACTCATAAGTCTACGACTAGCCACACTCCATTCGCTCTTGCTTACGGAGCCAAAGCAGTCATTCCTGTAGAACTCGAAGTCCCTTCCCATCGTGTGACTTACTACGATCCTAGAACAAACCAAAATTTCTTATTGGGTTCATTGGACTTTATCGATGAGAAGCTTGTGGAGGCCGATTTGAGAGCAGCTGCACATCGACACCGAAATGCCCGAAACTATAATACTATAGTCCAACTGAGAACCTTTGAAGTTGGCGACCTTGTCCTGAAATGAATTTTTCTAGTCCCATCGCACATGAACTGTACATGGGAAAGGCTATACATCATTAAACAAATGCTTTGAGAAGAAACTTTCAAGCTAGCGACTGTTGATGGTGTGATGCTTCCAAGAGCGTGGAATAGCGAGCATTTACAATGCTATTTCAGCTAGACTATTTATTTCACATTTTAGTAGTATTTGCTTTCAATATTTGCTTTGGTATTTGAATTTTTTTGATATGAAATAAGACAAGTTATTTTGCTTACGATGAATAAAAGCTTGAAGCTTCCTTTGCATAAACTACTATTATTGCGTGTTATGCTAAGTATGTGTGGAACTGATTGATATCGACATTTTCAATGTATGAACATATGCGTAGAGTTATCGACCAGTTATACCGATCCTCGATGAACTGAACAAAGGGTTTTTTTGTAAGTTTGCTCAACTGGTGATTTCCGTAGATGAATCAAAAGGCAATTTTCACAATGAGGAACAAAGGTTGCCAACAGTAGGAGAATAAAAAAAATCTCTAAGTCTGTGATGCGGATTAGAGTACTCTAAGTCCCTGATGCGGACTAGGGTATAAACGATTTGACAAAAATCTCTAAGTCCCTGATGCGGACTAGAGTATAAGCGATTTGACAGAAATCTCTAAGTCCTTAAAGCGTATAAGAGTACACCGAGTCCTTGATGCAGACTTGAGTATAAACGATTTGACAGAAATATCTAAGTCCCTGATGTGGACTAGAGTACTCTAAGTCCCTGATGCAGATCAGAGTATAAACGATTTGACAAAAATCTCTAGGTCTCGGATGCGGACTAGAGTACTCTAAGTCCTTGATGTAGACTAGAGTACTCTAAGTCCTTGATGCGGACTAGAGTATAAATGATCTGACGAAAATCTTCAAGCCCCTGATGCGCACTAGATTATAAACGATTTGACCCAAAATCTTAAGTCCCTGACCGTGGAACAATGGCTAACTTGAAAACCCAATAGGTGAACAGACAAGCTTTTGGACATTCATTATCCTATGAGTTCCGATCTCAAATCAACGGAAGAGGCTCGAACTATTAGCAGAAAAATGAAACCGTTAGTTATAATTCCGGCTTGCCATTGCTTACGACTAAAGATGCCACCTACGGAGAGGCTTCGAGATTGAGATAATGGATTATCAATGAAACTTGTGAAGATTATTGCAAGTACATGAAATGGGAGAAAATTACTCTTGCGTTGAAGTAATAATTCACTTGATGGTTAATTAGAAAACAAAAACTTTTATTCACAATCTCAAAAATTCTTTACAAATTATCCAAAAGTTCGAGATCCACACCCGTACATATGTTACTAAAAAAAGAAACACATGTCTAACTTATCCAGACTATGTGCAATGACATGAGACGTGAGCTATTTCTTCGATTTCTTCGGTTTTTCAGGAGTTGAATCGGTCGAGCTCCTCTTCCGGGACCCTTTGCTGCCTTTAGTAGAGGCACTTGTGGAAGGAGGAGGAACTTCAATAGGAATTGTCCTGCCAGGTGGGATGAATTGTAGAGGCTTATGAGTAGGATCATCAACCACCACCCCATCGAGTTCACCCTTGGCTTTGCATTTTGATTTTTTCTCCCCTTCAATTTGTTCGTTCAAGGCTAATTTAGCAGTATGCTCCGAATCACCCATGACCACAACTTCATCAGCAAAAGATGGGTCTTCAGGCTTATCCTTGTTGAGTGCCCCAATCACTTGAGCATCGGGCCCTGGAATATCTGTAGAGCCGGAGCCTCGGCCACTTTTTCCTGCTGCTCCATAGTGACACCTCCTATAGGAGACAGTTCAGGATCGGGATGACCTGCAAAAGTTAGTAAAAATGCAAATATTAGTCAATAATTGTTATCTGCCGAGAACGGTAATTTTTTAGATTCAAAAGAGCTTAATGTGGTACCAGCATCCGGTTGGCTCTCGGTGGTCATCGGGGTGCTCCCTTCGATGATAGGAGATAACTTTGTGGGCCAAGTCTGGGCTTGTCCGAATCATAACCAATGTATTGCTCCGTGGATTGAGAAGATGACGTTCCAGCCAATCGACTAGGAGAGGGACCTTTGGGTTTAGTTCCATAAGATCCTACGATACCTTCTCTTTCTTTAGCTAGTTTAGGATCTTTGCAGAATTGAAGTTTCACAGCAGTCATGTCCGACGACTCGTTTCCTCGGAGCACTCCGTACGCGAGAGTTTTCTTATAAACCTTTGCCACCCTAGCTCTTCTTTCTTGATTTTTGTGATGATCTCCCAAGCTTCGGCAAGCGATTCGAGATAGCCTTCACCTAGAAAGGTCAAGTCGTGGAGAAGAAGAAATTTTGCATTGTATTCGGCAATGAGTGGATCAGATAAGTTCTTGATTTCTTCCCTACCGGGCTTGGTCGCTGCCTCAACTCTTTTTTTCAAAGTTCTATTATTAGAAGCAAAGTGCACATTGAAGGTAAGCGCAATAATGTGGCCAAAAGACAAAACAAAAGTTTTAAAACAGTTATTGAAAACCTGCTTTTTATTAAATTCTCCAATTTCTCCTTTTCAAAAAAAATTCATAAAGTTTGTATGATTATTTCATATAAAATCATAAACTCACATTTTTTCTATTTAAATATTGAATATCTACCATTTCTAACTTTTGGAAAACATTTTCAATGGTTATCACTTAAATCAGAGTAGACAATAACAACCTAAAAACATAAGCCCACTTATACCTGACAATGCTTCAAGTGCATATGGTATCTATACTTCTTTCCAAAGATGGTTAACTCAAGTTTATTTTTCAATATGGCGTCCAACTTCAATATGGAAATACTTCAATATGGAACTACTACTAATATAAGAATAAAGGTTCCACTTTAACTTGGGAAATTTTCCTTAGGATTGTAAGGTCCTCTTTCATATTCCACTTACGCTTTATTGACATCATATTCTTATTATATGGGCCTCGTGGTACTAATCTTCTTCACTTAACCTTTAAATCCATAATTAACTTCCTATTTCTATTTGGTATAGGAAACCTCTACTAGCATTTCTATATGGGGATCTTAACTATTATAACCTTGACATTTATTATAATCCACAATTATTTGCTTATATAATAGATAAGCCAACGACTACCTTATGAGTCAAAATATATAGGGTGTTGTGTATTAGTACATATATTAGAAATTATATTTATACTCCCTTAGTCGGGTTAGACTCATTTTGTCTCCTCGTTTGTATATATCAGCGGAAACATTTAGGGATGTTCACAACTGGAATCTTAGCTGCCTTTCGAGAGCCATTTCCCTAAAGAATATTAAACATTCTCATAATTTGTGTTTGGAAATTATTTTCAACTTTCCAACAAATAGTATTTATGGGGATATTAATTGTAATAAATCTTTGAAAAAAATATGTATCATTTGAAAACACTTTATAAACTTATTAAAAAACCTTTCGAAAAAACATTTTCAAGTACGTCACTCAATATGTGCCTAAATCCTAGGGAATCTTGGACATAGACTCTAATACCAAATGTAACAACCCGCATTTCCTGACACACCGATCCAAGGCTCAGGGCGACTTTCGAATTCGCATCATGCCAAATCATATGAGCTTTAAGGTTTTTAAAATATTACATAGCGTAATTATAAGGGTAAATTCTAGGAGATTCTACACTTTCAAATCCCACAGCGGAAGAAATTAAAATATAAGTACTGAAAATAGACATTTTAGAAAACTTGTCTCTAAAATACTTAATATTCATATACATTGTTTCCAAAGTACACTATAAGTTATAGAAATATTTAATACAATAAAGTGCTATTTGAGGGATAGTGAAGAATATGTAAACTCCAACGTTTCATTCCTTTCTCCTCTTACTATGCCCAATCAACTACTAACCTGTCATCCTGTGGTGGGGGATTATAAAAGAAAAGGGATGGGCTAGACATAAGTCTGATGAATTAATACAGGTTTAATATATGGTAATCATATGTTGTTGACTTTAATTCTACTCTATGTCACCTAGATGCCTTACAAGTGTCTATGTATTCCTAGGTCCTTTACTTAAGGGTTTTTATCCAAACACACCTACACTACAACTTGAGTAGGCTATTGTAAGAATCAAACCTCAATAACTAATGATTGGCCACCGCTCCTTGAGGTACTCAATTTGGAAGCACCGCTTCTAGAGCTACTTGACATGGAAACACTGCTACTAGAGCTACCCAATATATAAACACCGCTCTAGACCTACATGGGAATAAACTTCCCATAACTACGAATACACGTAACCCAAATATACATCGGAATGGAGCCTACAATGCTGATTCACGGGTCTGTCTCATCATCTGCATCCGTTTACACTTCTCGGTCGTAGTATACGCCTCTTATTGCATGCATCGGGATCCATCAACAACACAGTATCACGTCATGATAGAATCGTGAATACCAAGGACTCTCGAAGTGTCGGGCCTGCACACTTCATCAATCATTAGTCTGTGTTGTGCTTCCACTATAGTACCTCCTATGAGTTCTATTTGTGATAAAATTGCCCCTATTAGGTAAAGTACATTTACCCAACCCCACAAACTCCTAGTGTCATCTCACAGGGTATCAACTTCCCTAACATCCCTAACATCCACACATATGTGTATAATATACTTATACATACGATTAATAGTTTATATCTTAACCTAGGCCTCATGCCGAGGCTAAAATTAAGCATTTTGGGCCTTAACAGGTAGACCGCTTGCGGTCGACCACTCAAGGCGAACGGTCGACCGATCATGGTGTAAATTTTAGGGTTTTCGATTTTTAGCGATTCGATTTTCAATTATTTGTTAGTTTGATTTGGATAGTGAACCCTAAGCAATTTACAATGACCAATCTGTGAGGTTTTACCCTACTTTTTATTATTTCCAAATTCATGGATTTTAGCAGATTAATTGTAATAGTTTAATTCAAGGTTAACCAATTTTTAGAGTTTCAATTCAATAACAAAAGGGTTTTAGGTTAAAATCACATTTGTCAATTTATACAATTTCTAATTCAAACTTAGATTTAAATACTTAGGGTTCGCAATTTAGTTATTAATATCCTAGATAAGATAGAATAAGTTAACATTAACCATAAATAACCGCTTATCAAACTTGTTCTCACTCAACTTGGATCTAAGCTCTAACTTTATGCTACATCGGAGAATCGTTACTCGTTAGCTTACCAGTTCCTATATACGATTTACTGGTGTTCTCTTGCTTTGATTTTAGTTTTGAAAGAAAATTTGCAAGTGGAGAGATGAAATTTTGGTGGAGTTTCGGTATGTTGTTAACTTCTAATAAAATTAGGGTTAATTTAGGTGTTAATTTTTAGGGATTAGAGATCGATTTAGAGCGTTTGATACACCCTAGAAAATCTTTGTTCTCATCTCATCCGCATATCATAAACTTGGCAGCAAAGTAATATATTTTGTTCAATCATCGTCGTTCAATTGCACACTCTAGTTCATCAAAATTATATGCCAACCGTCAACCATCTATGGGGACCAATCCACCGCTACTGGTCGACCATTGAGCCTTAGTGGTAAACCGCTCATGGTGTTAATTTTGGTAAGTTTTTATTTTATTCTATTTTCAAATTTTCAAACATCCATAACTTCTCCATGATAACTCAGATTTCAAAATGTTATATATGAGAACTGTCTAGAAAATCATTATGAACACAATGATGCAGGTTTAGTAGCTGAATTTGGACGTTTGTAAAAAAAAATTATTTTATTCTTTATTATATTTAAATTTAATCTTCTTGTTAAATTTTCTACTAAAATATTGGGGTATTACACCATAAATTCAAAAGTGATATAGTTTTAACGAAGGAAATTGGTATAAATAATCGCTACTACTGGGTATTGCTTAAAATGGTGAAACTGGATTTTCACCAAAAAAATGTACAAGTGATAAATTTGACCCAACTGTCACATCACTAGCTAAGGTAATATGTGAACATTAATATTCAAATTATTTGATATTAATCACCGACTGAATCTACACCTTCGAATCACACAACCGTAATGATGAATACTTTGAAATACCACACGATTTAATTAGTTGCAAATCAATTAAATTAATTAATATTTATGAAATATAAATTATTAAATTTTATTTGATTTTTGGATTCCATTAGTATTTAATAAAATGCATGTATAAAAGTTATGTATGACATATATATATATATATATATATATATATATATATATATATATATATATATATAGACATATATATATATAGGATGTCGATGAATATATAAATTTGATTTAAATGATTATTTGCTAAATATGCTTAGGATTTTTTGAATGTCCATCTTGGCACTATACGTGGTTGGCCATAGGGTGTAAGGGAAGGGAGAGTAAAGTACTCAAAATTGATTTGAAATGGTATTAAAAGAATGAGTAAAAGAAGGTGATATTTTCTCCCCCGTTGCCTCTTCTTAATGCCACCTAAATCACTCCCTACATCATTAATTTTTTTTCCACCCTTTTCTACGTTTTGGCCATGAACATTAAACCTCCATAGTCAAAAATTTCAAGTGAAAAAAATCAAATAAATTAAACATAGTAGTGGTAATTCAAATCCTTGTAATTCCTGGAGACGTCAATTGGATCTAGAAGTTTATCATTAATTCAAGGTGTGAATCAAAATAACTTATTTAGATAATTATTCTATCTCAATTTTAATCATATATTTCATCGTAATTTTATAGGTTAGATCTCTTATGCTTTATATCAAATTTATATGTGCCTATTTTGTTAATTTAATGTATGTATACACACAAAAGAGTAGATAAGTTTCTGATAAGGGCCCGGTCAACCCTGTTAGCTTTGGTAAAAAACGATATAAAAAATTTCTTTGTAATAACGTTTCAACCATAACATTTTAAATAAAAAATGATTTTCGTATTTTCAAAACAATGTTTAGTTAGCTAAAATAATTTTATAATATATTAAATACATAAATATATATGAAATGCATATTAATTTGTTAAAATTATTTTTGTTACAACATATGCTTTCTATTTAATTTTTTAATCTTATTTCCAAAAATTAATAATTAAGAAGTAATTTTAAAATCATATATATATATATGTATGTATGTATGTATATGTATATGCATATGTATAAATCCATATGTGTATAAAATTATGTGGTGGTTCTAGATTTGTAGAACTAAATGGCTTTTGTAGGAGAAAATGTATAATTTAAATTGTATTTTTGTTTAATTTATCGGGTGATTTTCCTTATATATTTGTTTATTTCAGTGATCAATACAACAAAATTTATATTTTATAAAAATAAAATTATTTAATATATTGAAACAAAATGTATAATCAAACTTATATATTTGTTTTATTTATTGAGTGGTTTAACAAAATCTATATTTTAACTCAAATAAATTTGTTTAATTTATTTAACTTAAACATTTTTTCTCAAACCCACTTTTACAGTGACGATTTATAAGATCTAATAGAAAATGAGGATTAAGTTAAATAATAAAACTAAGCATGTGTATAAAATACATACATACATGTTGTAATGACTGGGAATTTTGAATAATTTCTATTTAAATATCTAAATTATATAAATATTTGAATCTTGGATTTAATATGATTAAATAGATTTTATGACCTGGTTAACTTCATTTTATTAATAACTAATGATGGTAAACTTGTTTGTAAAAAATATTTACAAAAATAAATAGTTTGAAGAAACATTACCGAAATCATTTTATCGATAAATGGCTTTTTACTCGATAGAAGTTGTTCGAACTTGTTGTGCTTGCCTAATATATTATTGTGTAATTAATTAGAAACTAAAAATATTTTTCACGTGGGGTAGGGAGACGTAAGCAATGATGTCGTAGAGGATATATAAGGAGAGGGGTATTTTAGGAAGCCTTATGGGTGAAGTAATGATGCGCAAAGTAGAAGCATGACGGGGAGCATCCTTTGTGGCTAGCTAAGAAGGTTTGGAAGGTGGTATTGGCCTTCTAAACTACTCTATGAGTAAGCTTCATAGGTTCATAAAGTTGGACTGCAAATTATTGAACAGAGAAAACAATAACGTCTTCACCTTCTTCCTCTTCTCTTTAACATTCTCATATCATATCAAATGAAGCTCAAACCTTCTTAAAATCAAGAAAGGACCCTAAGATAACATAGCAACAAAGACATGCAGGTCAAAAGTGGAAAAAAGGAGGCACAAGCGAGGTTTACATCATGGTTGTGAGCAATAAAGTGGAGGCGGAGGTGGTAAACTACAAATTCAAGGAAAAGGTTGGATTTTTGGTTATTTGGTGATGGTAGGAAGGGTTCTTGTGTTTGTGAAGGCTTGTGCTTATGTTAGCTTGGTCATGGAGTGATTTTACACACCATTTGAAAATATATGTTGTGATATATTTGTTGTGCTTAAATAAAGCAAGTTAATGAACTTTGTGTTTAAATAAAGCAAGTTAATCAACTAATGAAGTTATAACATTGGACCGTACTTGCTTTTAAAAGAAATTGACAACTATAGTACGTATATAATCACTTTTATGATCTTCTATAACATGTGGTGTGTCCTTGACATTGTGCATATATGGCTATTTGGATTGTGCGTTGAAATTGGAATGGATACGGAATTGTCCATATAGCGCTAGTCGCTATGAAAACACTTTGAATCCCCTTGTGTTTAAATTTGTTCAAATTATTTGTATGTTAACATATTGTGACATAATATTTTTTGATTATGCCCTATACATATAAAAGAGTATGTGAAAACAAGAAATTGAGTTGGAAAGTTTTAAAACTCATGAAATAAAGTTGTAAAAGTTTGAAACAAAATAATCGTTATGGATGCACTTTGTAACTGCCTTGTGTACGGCAATTTTGAATATCACTTTTGGAAGTATTATAAGTAAATTACTTACTACAAAAATAATTAGACCTTAGATCACTTGATAACATGATGACAACGAATCGTACATTGAAGGGTTTGAAACTGGTTTTGTGGCATAAACATGAATCTGCAACACTTTGAATCTTAAACACTTTCTGGGTTATTTTAGAACTTCTGATAGCAGTTTTGTAAATGATATTATGTTTGATTGAAATTTTAAATGGTTTAAAATGATATTTAAACCGAAACACTTTTTGGGTGTTTCTAAACTATTGACAACACTTCTGTAAATGTGGTAATATGTTGTTAAGATTTTAAAATGGTTAAAAGTGTTATTTAAATTAAGCATCTTCCCAAGATCTTTTTATAGATGTTTAGTAACATTAATTAGAGTATTTTAAAAGTTTTTTAAGTTTGAATGTATTTTTAATAATTGTTTATGTAACATTCCTGAATTCTAGCCGTATTTAATTTGGCAATTAATTTAATTTTAAAATTAAATTGTGAATTAAATTGTGAATAAATCAGAAAATTCCCAGAATAAATAAAAGATTTTAGATTATTAATAGAATTTGATTTGGAATTTAAAGAAATTCGGAAAGGAATTTATTTAATAGGAATAAATAGAAAAGTTTTTAAACTAGAATTTAAAAATGAGTTTAAAATATTATGTATGATTTTTATTTAAATTATGGTTGGTTTATATTCTATTTTCTTTAAAGATTTTATCTATGTAAATTTAGAAAGCATTTATAAATTTATAAATGTATTTTTAATTAGAAATTTAATAAAAAAAGCATTTATAATTAATATATGTATTAATTAATTAGGGAATTTAATTTAAAAAGCTTTAGATGATTTTAAAAACAAATAAAAATAAATAAAGACATGTGTTAAATTTTTAAGCATACTAAAATGACAAATGTGTGATAAGGAACATCACTAAATAACAAGTGTTCACAAATTATATACAAGTGGCAAATGGAAATTAAAACCAAAGAAATAAAAAAACTTTGTGCAACTAAATAAAAATTCAGCAAGCAAAACTAGAATCAAATTCAAGCAAACAAGATTCAATTCAAACTCAAGGTATTTCAAAGATTAACAATCAAGTTGCTGTTTCAAAATCTAAAAGCATACAAGTTCAACCTGGAAAATAAAGCAGCAAATAAAAGAGCAAATCAAACTACAATCTGGAAACCCTTTGCAAAGCAAAACCAGTTTCAAACTAGAAATTAAATTCAGAGAAGAAAATCAAAACAGGAATTCAATGCAAATCATCTCAACTCAAAGCAAAGATCAAAACAGAATTCCAGAATCTGTTCTCTGCTTATAAAAAAAGGTGAGTAAACTTTCAAACTAAAATTTAGTAATTAATGCGTGTTGCTTATGAATTACTATGTTTGATGTTTTGATATGCATGAATGTTTATATGTGAGCTTCTGTGTGTGCTGGTCTGTTGAATTTTGAAGCATCTCTGTTCCTACATTATAAGCCTGTGTTTTAAATCTATAATTATAAACCACTTTAAATTTGGTGCATTGACATATGGTGGAAGTAAATCCGTGATGTAGGTTTGGAAATATGCTTGCATAATGATTTTAAGATTTTATAACACACGCATATATAGGAAGATGTTGAGTATTGATTGAGCCTGCCTGAATATCAGACAAATGAAAACTTCCCAAGTTTACAGGCATCAGATATGTTCATATACCAATTCATATTTCTATGATTTATTTTAGAAATTAGTTTCTAAACAAAAGATGTGAATTTTAACAAGATTTAAATTTTAAAAAAAGTTTAAAATTAAATCAAAGCAAAGCTCTCTAGGAAATTTGATTTACAGATAAAAGTTCAAATTTGTTAAAATTTGAAAATCATGGTTTGTTGTTTCAGGATTCTAATTCGAATAAATTTTGAAAGTAAATATTTTTAAGACAAAAATCCAAATCTTTAATATTGGATTGAATGAGAATTTGGTGATTAACTGGAATGTAGATCCTGGTCAATTTCTGATGATCAGAACATCTATGGTGATAGGTATCTTTGGTGGAGATAGAAGAAGGATCTGGGGGTACGAGAAAAATGTCAGGTAGGGTCCCTTATCACCGTGGCGACAACGGTGGTCAAGAGAAGTTTTAAACCCTAAATTAGGATGTTTTTGGAATTGGGATGGCTATATCATCAATGGTGGATCGAGTTGCTTGATAGTCAGGGAATTGGAGCCATGGAGTGTCAGTAGGGTATAGCCAGAGTCATCTGACCTTTGGTGGTCGAAGCGGTAGGGACGAAAGATTTCTTTGACATGGTTTTTTTTTCAGATTCGATTGGGATTGCTCGATCTTACTCAAGAGCTAGTGATGGTGGTGGGATGATCTGAGAGGGCTGCTGTGATGTAAGATGATGCGCCGGAGGGTTCGTCGATGGCCGGAGTGGTTTCTGGCGATGGTGCACTTGCATAGGGAGGTGTGTGTGTCAGTGGGTTGTGGTAGTTTGGGAAGATGTATTATCTTGGGTTGCAACTCGAGATTTGGGGTAGTTCGCTTGAGTTCAAACTCGAGTAGGGCCTGAGTTTTATTTAAAACTTGTTAACAGCTGTTCGAGTTTTGGGGTGGGAAGCTCGAGTTCATACTCGAGTATGTTGGAAGTGTTTTGCTTGTAGATTGCAAACTTTAATTTTAATCTAGGTTTTAAAAAAATAGAAAAAAGGGGAACTCGGGTTTTGACTCGACTGAGCTACGGGTTTGACCCGAAGCAGCAAAAGTAAAATAGTAATTAAGGTTTTAAAAGTTTTAGAAACTTGGTTTTTGATAAAAATTTAAATTGGTTTAAAACTTTTACATTAATTACTTGATGTTTAATAAATGTTTTCTTAGAAGTTTTGATTAAGAAAGTTTTGAAGTTTGTTAAATTTGAACTTTGTTAAGAAATTTTAAAGCGATTTTAAAATCGAGTTTTGAAAGCAAATTTTAGAAAGTTCATATAAAAGACAAGTTTTAAATTCAAACTGAAATTAGTGTTTAAAAAAAACTATAAATTGATAAATGTTTTAAGTTATTTAAAATTGTGTTTTGATAACTTTAGTTTGCCAAGCTAAATGATTATTTTAACTTAAAAACTTTATTAATAATTTAATTAAGTAAAGATAAAGGTAAATGATGTAAATATGTTAAGGGTAACTAAAGCATTTATAAGATAATGTTTTATCTTAATTAGGGTTTTAATATCTAAATTTTGATTAAGTTAATTAAAGAAATTATGTTTAAAATTAATTAGTTTAATTATAAAAGATTGATTAAGAAATTAATTAAGGAAAAATATTTTACTTGATTAATAAATGATTAAGGATTAAAGGTTAATTAATTTAAGATTAATTAAATTTTAATTAAAAGATCATTAACTAGATTATTAATTAATGATCAGAGCTTAATAAATCAAGTAATTAAGTGTAAATAAGACTTAATTAATCAAGTGATTAAGATTTATTAATTAAGTAATTAACGAGTAGTTAGTTAAGTAAATAAAAGTTACTTAATTAATAATTAAGGAGTGCTTAATTTATAATTAAGATTTACTAATTAATAATTAAGGTTTTATTAATTAATAATTAAAGGATAAGTAATCCATAATTAAATGATTTGTAATTAATTAACATTAATTAACCAAGATTAGTGATCAATCTGATTTAAATTAATCAGATAATTAATTGATATTACTTGTGGATGTTTGGATTGGATGATTTAATGGTTTGATATCCTTGATATATGATGCTTTGCGTTATGAATTATCCTGATTTGTGCTGTGATCCGTGATGTAATTTAATTATCTGTGATATAATTTATTATCTACGATGAACTTATATTATTCATCCATGATCTGTAAATGAAGATAAGCGTTATAGATTATACCTCTTATCAATATTGCTGTGTTTGAATTCTGTGATGATTGATGATGTTGCCCTAGTGTGTAGAACCCCCGGACTACACTATACACACACAAATATGGATTTCACGAGGAAATCCATTAAGTCACAGATTTTTAAAATAGTTTTAAATTTGAACTTTAAATTCAAATGATTTTGGATTGGGTTAAAGTGAAAAGTTTTTGAAAAAGAATTTCAAAGATAAAAGTTATTTTGAATAACTTGATTTAGTTTTGAAATTTGATTTAAAATTGGAATTCAAAGTTTGAAATTGAATTCTACATTTGGTATTTATGACGTAAAAAGGTTATACAAACTATAAATGTGTTTTTAAACCATTTTAAAAGTATGGTTTTGAGAATTTCAATTTAACCCAAGTTTGTATTTAAAAGGACTTAACTCGTTAAAATAAAATCGGGTTTTTCGAAACGAAAACGAGTGATTTCAAATAATAGTAGCTTTTATATAAGGAAAGATTTTCCAAAAATTATGATGAAAGGATTTCAAATTTGAAATTAAATGGTTTTGAAAAGCTATAATTGAATTTTGTAAAAGATAGTTGAACCCTAATATGAAATTGAAGAAGATTTTAAGTGGTTTATCTTTTATATATAAAAGATTGAAACGGGAACTGTTTTGAAAGCTATGAAATGAGTCTTTGATTTAAAGATCGGATGATTTAATCCAATTAGAAATAGAATTGTTTTAAAAGGCTATAAATAAATCTTTGACAAAGATTGGTGAACCTTGTTTAAATTGAAAAGGGGTCTTAATGGTGAATCTTTTGTTTAAAAGACTTAAATGTGGAAATTGTTTTAAACCATTGAAGGTTTTTGAAATGAATCTTTTTATTTAAAAAGATTTGTAAATGGTATTTGTTTAACCATTTGAAAGAAAAGTATTGGGTAATAAGTTGTGACTTAATTGAGATCCCATTATCCATATGTTTTTAAATATTGCGCTCATTATTCGGTTTAGCCGGGAGAGGACCTTTGTGTCATATAACCCATTTCGAATAATGATATGACGATATGGATAGGATTTGAAGACTGGTGGTGAAGACCGGATATTTTTCGACAACGAAAGGATAACCCGTCGAATGTCTCTGCACCGACTGGTCCTCGGTATAAAGATTTGACCACCATTTGTGATGGGGAGTCTGGACGTGATAAGGGATTATCCAGATTTGCAAGGGCTTCTTCAGAAGTGCCTTCGGTTATGTTCGAACCCGAAACAGACTTGTATGGATGTGTGTCTGACATTGCACTTTGAGATGTAAAACCAGTTTCTATCAAATACATTTCTGTTTGGTGGCGGAGATTTATTCTCTTTGCTTAACACCCTTTTCTGAGACGTACGAGCTCAGAGGTTATGTAGTTGATGATTACAAGTGATACATTCCCAATTTGGTAATGTGGCATACGAAGTGTTGTCGATCATTTGTTGATCAAAGCATGGTTTTTGTGAAAAACTTAGCTTTATGGATGAGACTTTGTCGAACCTCACAACCCGGAATGGTCGAAACAGGAAGAATGCAGCAAGGTAATTTGAGGGTAGCATCACCTGAGGGTATGTTCATTTCCTTCTGGATAGAGGTGGTATCATGGTATGGAGCCCAGATACTTAACCTATGTTGTTGCTGCAAATTTATTACTTTATGGTTGTTGGTGAATCCCGGGATAAAGGTTGGTTACGACCAGGGGATGGCATACTCGTGTAGTAGTTACCTAGTTACAGAGGTAACCCGGCCTTGTGTTGGCAGAGATCCGGTTAGTTTCTCGGGGCGTCCCTCCAGAGGCGTACCCATGTGGCAATGGGAAGTTCCTTGGCCTGACCATTTGTTGGAAATCCAATTACCAATACGCGCCTTGTACGGTTTTAGTTGTAGAACCTGCCATCTAACATGGTAGCTATAGCAGGCATACTATAATGGTATGTATGCTGGCTAAGATTAATATTATACTTTCGAAAATGTTTTCCACTATGCACTAATAATAATATCAAAAGAGAATTTTGCGTAGTAAGCATTTTTGACTATCATAAGGAGAAATCTCCCCCAAGTGTGCGATTGCATTATGTGTGTGCCGGGAGGCCTTATGGTAGTTTCGTTTTCCAAAAAGCATTGCGGATTTCAAATTTAAATTCTTTTGATTGTTTTTCAAAGACCAAATGTTTTTGTTTGCTCATACCAGTCCACGAATGACCCGGAGTTTATTGTTCCCTTCCTAAAATCTGGGTGCCCTCAATTTTCCACACGGGCAGTCTAGAGTTGGGTTTTTCAGATAGTAGACATAGATATCGATTCGGTAGCTTTCAGCTTTCTCTTTGGAATTCTTTGGAGTCTTTCGGATTCACGAACTGGACTTGCTTAGCTTGGTGCAAATTGATGGTGGTTCGAGCTCGTGGTTTGGAGCTTTAGATTTGGTGCTTTGGAGTTAAAGTTACTGTTGCTGTTTGGAGTTTTTGGTTCCACTGCTATTTCATATTGTTATTCCGCTGTAGCATTATTATCTTGTATCTCTGATATTATTGGGCATTATTGATATCATTGTTGTATATTTGGATATTGTATCAATGTTGTATATCAATGATATTCATTCTTTTCTTCCGCTATGTTGTTATACTTGATGTGTTATAAGCTCCGGCACGATTCGAATTTCAACGATTGAATCTGCGGCATTCAAGTACAAGTGGAGTACGGATGTCGATTTTCGAACGCAGGAATTTGCACCGTGACAACTTGGTATCGGAGCTGAAGGTTGAAACTTTAGCTCAGGAGTATAACACATTAAGTAACTCATTAGGGATAGGGTGAAGTATACCTAAGAATGAGTATATCCCTAAGATATCCATTCGTATGCCTCAGTAATTTCTCTTACTATCCATTTATAGTGAGTATGAGTGCAAGAAGAGGACGAGATAGGGGACAGGGGAATACGACTACAAATGGTCGATACTCTGTAAAAACAACGGAAACAATCTTCCTCTATCAATCTCTTTTGATTCGTTTTTTCAATTCTTTGATGATTCCTGGCAGCTCCAGGAAGAAGCTTTGATATATTTGCATGTGACACAAACTCCAGATGGGTCAGAATTGTTTGTTTGGATGAATTGTTTGCTTTAGTTTCTATGGTTGATAGATATATTTTGGTTGTTTAAACTAAAAGTTTTGGATTGCATCCATATATCTATTTATTCTTTGGGATCCCGATATGTTCTACGAATGGTTAGTTACCCCTTTGAACTAATCAATACCGCTGCATATTCGTAGATCTGGTGACCCGAGTATCTTGTATTGAGTGAGTTCGTTCTCATAATTATTAGTGGCATTCTGATTTAGGAAGCCAAATATAGAATAGATACCAGTTTGATTTGAAAACTATTTATCTATCTTTGTGTATCCTTCTTTGGTTATCTCCATACTTTCAAATTTCAAGGACGAAATTTTCTTAAGGGGTAATCTGTAACAATCCTGAAATTTAGTCGAGTTTAATTTGGCAATTAATTTAATTTTGAAATTAAATTATGAATTTAATTGTGAATAAATCAGAAGATTCCCAGAATAAATAAAAGATTTTAGATTATTAATAAAATTTGATTTGGAACTTAAAGAAATTTGGGAAGGAATTTATTTAATAGGAATAAATAGAAAAGTTTTTAAATTAGAATTTTAAAAATGAGTTTAAAATATTGTGTATGATTTTTATTTAAATTATGGTTGGTTTATTTTCTATTTTCTTTAAAGATTTTATTTATGTAAATTTAGAAAGCATTTATAAATTTATAAATGTATTTGTTAATTAGAAATTTAATAAAAAAAGCATTTATAATTAATATATGTATTAATTAATTAGGGAATTTAATTTAAAAAGCTTTTAGATAATTTTAAAAATAAAAAAATAAAAAAATAATGATATTTGTTAAAGTTTTAAGCAAATGTTTGATAAGGAACATCACTAAATAACAAGTGTTCACAAATTATATACAAGTAGCAAATGGAAATTAAAACCAAAGAAATAAAAAACTTTGTGCAACTAAATCAAATTTCAGAAAGCAAAACTAGAATCAAATTCAAGCAAACAAGATTCAATTCAAACTCAAAGTATTTCAAAGATTAACAATCAAGTTGCTATTTCAAAATCTAAAAGCATACAAGTTCAACCTGGAAAACAAAGCAGCAAATAAAAGAGAAAATCAAATTACAATCCTTAAACCCTTTGCAAAGCAAAACCTGTTTCAAACTGGAAATTAAAGTCAGAGAAGAAAATCAAAACAGGAATTCAATGCAAATCATCTCAACTCAAAGCAAAGATCAAAATAGAATTCCACAATCTGTTCTTTTCTTATAAAAAAAGGTGAGTAAACTTTCAAACTAAAATTTAGTAATTAATGTGTGTTTCTTATGAATTACTGTGTTTGATGTTTTGATATGCATGAATCTTTATATGTGAGCTTCTGTGTGTGCTGGTCTGTTGAATTTTGAAGCATCTCTGTTCCTATGTTATAAGCCTCTGTTTTAAATCTATAATTATAAACCACTTTAAATTTGGTGCACTGACATATGGTGGAAGTAAATCTATGATGTAGGTTTGAAAACATGCTTGCATAATGACTTTAAGATTTTAGAACACACATATATATAGGAAGATGTTTAGTATTGATTGAGCCTGCCTGAATATCATACAAATGAAAACTTCCCAAGTTTACAGGCATCAGATATGTTCATAAACCAATTCATATTTCAATGATTTATTTTAAAAATTAGTTTCTAAACAAAAGATGTGAATTTTAACAAGGTTTAAATTCTACAAATAGTTTAAAGTTAAATCAAAGCAAAGTCTTTCTGGGAAATTTGATTTACAGATAAAAGTTCAAATTAGTTAAAATTTGAAAATCATGGTTTGTTGTTTCAGGATTCTAATTCGAATACATTTTGAAAGTAAAGATTTTTAAGACAAAAATCCAAATCTTTAATATTGGATTGAATGAGAATTTGGTGATTAACTAGAATGTAGTTCCTGGTTGTTTTTTGATGATCAGAACGTCTATGGTGATAGGGATCTTGGGTGGAGATAGAAGAAGGATCTGTGGGTACGAGAAAAATGTCAGGCGGGGTCCCTGATCACCGTGGTGACAACGGTGGTCAAGAGAAGTTTTAAACCCTAAATTAGGACGTTTTTGGAATTGGGATGGCTGTATCATCAATGGTGGATCGAGTTGCTTGATACTCAGGGAATTGGAGCGATGGAGTGTCGACAGGGTGTGGCCAGAGTCATCTGACCTCTGGTGGTCGGAGCGGTAGGGACGAAGGATTTCTCTGATATGGGTTTTGTTTCAGATTCGATTGGGATTGCTCGATCTTACTCGGGAGCTAGTGATGGTCGTTTGATGATCTGAGAGGGCTGTTGTGATGTATGATGACGCGTCGGAGGGTTCGTCGATGGCCGGAGTGGTTTTTGGTGATAGTGCACTTGCATAGGGAGGTGTGTGTGTCAGTGATTTGTGGTAGTTTGGGAAGATGTATTATCTCGGTTGCAACTCGAGATTTGGGGTAGTTCGCTCGAGTTCAAACTCGAGTAGTGCCTGAGTTTTATTTAAAACTTGTTAACAGTTGTTCGAGTTTTGGGGTGGGAAGCTCGAGTTCATACTCGAGTATGTTGGAAGTGTTTTGCCTATAGATTGCAAACTTTAATTTTAATCTAAGTTTTTAAAAAAAAGAAAGAAGGGGAACTCGGGTTTTGACTCGAGTGAGCTACGTGTTTGACCTGAAGCAGCAAAAGTAAAATAACAATTAAGGCTTTAAAAGTTTTAGAAACTTGTTTTTTGAAATTTAAAATTTAAAATTGGTTTAAAACTTTTACATAAATTACTTGATGTTTAGTAAATGTTTTATTGAAAGTTTTGATCAAGAAAGTTTTGAAGTTTGTTATATTTAAACTTTGTTAAGAAATTTTAAAGTGATTTTAAAATCGAGTATTGAAAGCAAATTTTAGAAAGTTCATATAAAAGACAAGGTTTAAATTCAAATTGAAATTAGTTTTAAAAAAAAACTATAAATTGATAAATGTTTTAAGTTATTTAAAGTTGTGTTTTGATAACTTTAATTTATCAAGCTAAATGATTATTTTAACTTAAAAACTTAATTAATAATTTAATTAAGTAAAGATAAAGGTAAATGATGTAAATATGTCAAGGGTAATTAAAGCATTTATAAGATAATGTTTTATCTTAATTAGGGTTTTAATATCTAAATTTTGATTAAGTTAATTAAAGAAATTAAGTTTAAAATTAATTAGTTTAATTATAGAAGATTTATTAAGAAATAAATTAAGGAAAAATAATTTACTTGATTAATAAATGATTAAGTTAATTTAAGATTAATTAAATTGTAATTAAAAGATCATTAACTAGATTATTAATTAATGATCAGAGCTTAATAAATCAAGTAATTTAGTGTAAATAAGACTTAATTAATCAAAAGATTAAGATTTATTAATTAAGTAATTAATGAGTAGTTAATTAAGTAAATAAAAGTTACTTATTTAATTATTAAGGAGTGCTTAATTTATAATTAAGATTCATTAATTAATAATTAAGGTTTTATTAATTAATAATTGAAGGATAATTAATCCATAATTAAATGGTTTGTAATTAATTAACATTAATTAACCAAGATTAGTGATTAATCTGATTTGGATTGGATGATTTAATGGTTTGATATCCTTGATATATGATGCTTTGCGTTATGAATTATCCTGATTTGTGCTGTGATCTGTGATGTAATTTATTTATTTGTGATATAATTTATTATCTACGATGAACTTATATTATTCATCCATGATCTGTAAATGAAGATAAGCGTGATAGATTATACCGCTTATCAATATTGCTGTGTTTGAATTCTGTGATGATTGATGATGTTGCACTATTGTGTAAAACCCCAGGACTACACTATACACACACAAATATGGATTTCACGAGGAAACCGGTTAAGTCACAGATTTTTAAGATAGTTTTAAATCTGAATTTTGAATTCAAATGGTTTTGGATTGGGTTTAAAGTGAAAAGCTTTTGAAAAAGAGTTTCAAATATAAAAGTTATTTTGAATAAACTTGATTTAGTTTTGAAATTTGATTTAAAATTTGAATTCAGAGTTTGAAATTGAATTCTATATTTGGTATTTATGACGTAGAAAGGTTATACAAACTATAAATGTGTTTTTAAACCATTTTAAAAGTATGGTTTTGAGAATTTTAATTTAACCCAAGTTTGTATTTAAAAGTACTTAAATCGTGCAAATAGAATTGGGTTTTTCAAAACGAAAACGAGTGATTTCAAATAATAGTAGCCTTTATATAAGGAAAGATTTTCCAAAAATTATGATGAAAAGATTTGAAATTTGAAATTGAATGGTCTTGAAAAGCTATAATTGAATTTTGTAAAAGATAGTTAAACCCTAGTTTGAAATTGAAGATGATTTTAAATGGTGTATCTTTTATATATAAAAGATTGAAATGGGAACTGTTTCGAAAACTATGAAATGAGTCTTTGATTTAAAGACCGGATGAGTTAATCCAATTTGAAATAGAATTTATTTAAAAGGCTATGAATAAATTTTTGATAAAGATTGGTGAACCTTGTTTAAATTGAAAAGGAGTCTTAAAGGTGAATCTTTTGTTTAAAAGATTTAAATATGGAAATTGTTTTAAACCATTGAAGTTTTTTAAATGAATATTTTTGTTTAAAAAGATTTGTAAAGGGTAATTTGTTTAACCGTTTGAAAGAAAAGTTTTGGGTAATAAGTTGTGACTTAATTGAGATCCCATTATCCATATGTTTTTAAATATTGCGCTCATTATTCGGTTTAACCCGAAGAGGACCTTTGTGTCATATAACCCATTCCGAATAATGATACGACGATATGGATAGCATCTGAAGACCGGTGGTGAAGATCGGATATTTTTCGAAAATGAAAGGGTACCCCGTCGAATGTCTCTGCACCGGCTGGTCCCCGATATAGAGATTTGATCACCCTTTGTGATGGGGAGTCTAGACGTGATTTGGGATTATCCGGATTTGCAAGGGCTTCTTGGAAGTGCCTTCGGTTCTGTTCGAACCCCGAAAAAGACTTGTATGTATGTGTGTCTGACATTACACTTTGAGATGTAAAACTAGTTTCTATCAAATACATTTCTGTTTGGTGGCGGAGATTTATTCTCTTAGCTTAACACCCTTCTCTTAGACGTATGAGCTCAGAGGTTATGTAGTTGATGGTTACTAGTGATACGTTCCCAATTTAGTAATGTGGCATACGAAGTGCCACTGATCATTTGTTGATCAAAGCATGGCTTTTGTGAAAAGCGTAGCTTCGTGGACGAGACTTCGTCGAACCTCACAACCCGGAATGGTCGAAACAGGAAGAATGCAGCAAGGTTATTTGGGGGTAGCGCCCCCTGAGGGTATGTTCATTTCCTTCTGGATAGAGGTGGTATCATGGTTTGGAGCCCAGATACTTAACCTATGTGGTTGCTGCAAATTTATTACTTTGTGGTTGTTGGTGAATCCCGGGATAAAGATTGGTTACGACCGGGGGATGGCATACTCGTGTAGTAGTTGCCTAGTTACAGAGGTAACCCGGCCTTGTGTTGGAAGAGATCCGATTAGGTTCTCGACGCGTCCCTCCAGAGGCGTACCCATGTGGCAATGGGAAGTTCCTTGGCCTGACCATTTGTTGGAAATCTAATTACCAATACGCGCCCTGTATGGTTTTAGTTGTAGAACCTGCCATCTAACATGGTAGCTATAGTAGGCATACTGTAATGGTATGTATGCTGGCTAAGATTAATATTATACTTTCGAAAATGTTTTCCACTAAGCACTAATAATAATATCAAAAGAGAATTTTGCGTAGTAAGCATTTTTGACTATCGTAAGGAGAAATCTCCCCCAAATGTGCGATTGCATTGTGTGTGTGCCGGGAGGCCTTATGGTAGCTTCATTTTCCAAAAAAGCATTGTGGATTTAAAATTTAAATTCTTTTGATTGTTTCTAAAAGACCAAATATTTTTGTTTGCTCATACCAGTCCCACGACTGACTCGGAGTTTATTGTTCCCTTCCTAAACTCTGGGTGCCCACAATTTTCCACACGGGCAGTCTAGAGTTAGGTTTTTCAGATAGTAGATATAGATATCGATTCGGTAACTTTCAGCTTTCTCTTTGGAATTCTTTGGAGTCTTTCGGATTCACGGACTGGACTGGCTTAGCTTGGTGCAAAATGATGGTGGTTCGAGCTCGTGGTTTGGAGCTTTAGCTTTGGTGCTTTAGAGTTAAAGTTGATGTTGCTGTTTGGAGTTTTTGGTTCCGCTGCTATTTCATATTGTTATTCCGCTGTAGCATTATTATCTTGTATCTCTGATATTGTTGGGCATTATTGATATCATTGTTGTATATTTGGATATTGTATCAATGTTGTATGTAAATGATATTCATTCTTTTCTTCCGCTGTGTTGTTATACTTGATGTGTTATAAGCTCCGGCGCGATTCGAATTTCAACGATTGAATCTGCGGCATTCAAGTACAAGTGGAGTATGGATGTCGATTTTCGAACGCTGGAATTTGGACCGTGACAATTTATGATTTTTAAAGTAATGGGTTTTTAAATATAAAACATGCTTTTCTTATGATTTTTGTTAAGTTTGGAATTAGTTATTTTTATTAATGTTTCATATAGAAATTTGAAACCCATTTATAGGTATTTTTAAAGTAATTATGTATACAAGTTTTACGAAAGTAAGTTGAATATTTTATAAAGGTAAGTGGTTTTGGTTATAACACTAAATTATAACGATGTTTTTGAGAAGTTAATTAAAAGTACATTACCTTGTTAATAAGTGTAAATGTAACTAGATCTTTGAAATGAATATTTTAAAGATAGTAAAAAAGTATAAAATGACTTTGGGTTTGTAGCAACAGTGTTTTAATAACAATTATTTTTAGCGCATTTAAATATACTTTTGAAAATGTGAAATCATGTTGGGAAATTTGTGGATATTCTTATACCTTTGGGATAAGGATATGAATATTTTTCCAAGTAATGAAAAGAGTAGAAATGAATTATGGAATAATTGTGTGTGTGTGTATATATCTATTATAAAGGTACTTTTAAATATACATACAAGTATTTATAAGGAAGTCTAAATTAATAGAAGAATTAATTAAATAAAAAAGGGAATAGAAGTCGCTTATGTGACTTAATCGTGCTTTGTGTAAATGAATCGTGCATTGTGTGACCTAATTATGCTTTGTGCCTTTACTTATTTATGAAAATAATTTAATGCTATACTTGGCACTAAAAGTTGATAGAGTAGAATTTTTCTGTCTATGAGAGTCAAGAATGATGTTCGAGTAGGGTTTATAAGCAAACAATGCCCAACCTACCGACTTCGCCCTCGACCAAGGGATAACATAAGTTGAGAAGATCGAAGACTTGATTTCCATATGTGATTGCTGCTAAATTGACCAAATTAACTTGGTAAGTATATGTAAGCACCACATATTAATATGGTTTGAGATCTCCCGGGGAAAACTCATTCGTATTAGTCGTCTCTTGCTTGAAGAACACATTTATACATGACCCCGAAGGAGGACTCCTTTATATCATTCGCTTACTTCTTAAAGAATCGAAATTGAGTTAACTAAAAATTCATCGATTTAGTTTTGCAGTGTCCGACATCAGATAATTGTTTTACTTACTGAAAACCTTTTCAAAACCGATATACGAGTTCTATGTTTTAGTAGCGGTTATGGAGTGAAATGTCATAGGGTTGAATAGTCTATTCTAAGGTTAACTCCTAGGGAGAGGTCAGCGTTAGCATTTCAAATGATACTAGTGAGGATACTGTATATCTTGAGGTTGATCCAAGCGAGAGAACAAAACTAGAATTTGCCGGATGACTTATGTTGGAATCCATGAAGAGATTCATGAATAGTTCAAGATGTTGGAATCCATGAAAGGTTTGAGATCTGTTCAAGTGAGGAAAAACCAAGTATTGAGATGATAAACATGACTTCGCCATTGGAAATGATAGAAGATAGAGTAGGCTGCATAAATATAGGGTTTATCTAACCTAAATGGTATATAAACTTATCAATGTTGCTATAATATTCGGCATCACGTGGGATATGGGCTAGCTGTGTTTACCTTATGGTATTTTTTATCTAGAGATATACGACGCTCGGATGGTAGTTTCTAATACTTGTCATAGGATCCTACTTCAATGTATTAGGGCACCTCCATGAAAATCCATGTCCAAATATACCCTATCGGTTTTAATTTCAGTTTTTATGTTGTTGTGTTATGAGATGCATGCAGCATAGCTATTTTCTAAATTGTATTCTCCACCCTAGACGTTATCTATTATATTGCCATATGCACTTATTGGATGGTTTGGTTAATATTGAAGGGAAAATAGTTATGGTGATCTGAACAGTCTCATAAGTTACCGTTATATGTTGGCCGCATATTTCTTGAGTTTCTCGTACCAAACTTATGTTTGACTTATGGTTTTATCTTTTCCTTAATTCCTCGAGTGCTCTTTCGAGAAGTTTGAGAAAGATTGGTTTTCATTGATATTTTTTGGAGCTTTAGGAGATGAGCTGGATGCTTCCATTTTCCTACTATAGTATTCTTATTTCCACTACATTACTATTATGAATTTATCAATTTGTGAGGACAGACTGGTATAACTATCCAAGCGGATGATAGTACTTATGATTTAACTCTAAAATGCTATCAATCTCAGAGTAACACTTTGTACCGTCGTTTTGATATTACATGTTATCATTTGTTCATTACCTTAACAATTTGTCTTTCTGGCATTTGAGTACTCAGCACATGAATACCATGGATGCATTAATGTTGACATTTGAGGGTACAAAAAGGTGAGTCGTAACACATACATATATATAGCATTTAGGGGTTATAACCAATGCCTACATACGTATATTATACTATAGACACAGATATATATATATATATATATATATATATAATATGATTTTGTATCCATATATACCTAATACCATATGTAATATAATGAATGTTTAACTATTGTCTTTGGAATATTGTCATGGTTAGGTTTAGAATCCACTCTTTTGACAATAGGTCTACTGAGTGCATTGAATACCTCTTCGTCCACTTCACCTGTCATCTCTACACTATTACTCTAAAGCTACTCAATCCTAGCCTAGTATTTCGCCTATTTTGCATTTTACATATTTATTACAATTTTTATATAAGTATTATTTGAATAAAGTTTTATAGATAACTCACTGCAAACTTAGTGGAAACGTTGTCAACCTAGCTATTAGCAGTGGACCCATCCAATAACTCAATCTTATGAGCCTACACAAGAATTGCCAAGATGTAAGCTCACTATGCTGCTCTTTGCATAGAAATTTAAACTAAGTAAATTATCATATACCCTACTTTAATTTATTTAAATGTTGAATAAATTTAACAGGTATATATTAACCAAATCATTACCATGATCTACGTATGATCTGGGCCCACAACCACACAACCAAGGATTCCGACTCCTAATTTTGGCATTCTGTCCCACTTTCCTTTTGAATTCCTCTACATTTCAATACTATAAGTGTAATGGCCCAGAATTCTATTAATTAAAATTTGTATATTTAATTGAATTTAAATATTAACAAGTAAAATTTGTAAGTCGAATAAATTTTATTTCGAATATCTGGATTTAATTGGATAATTAAATCGACAAATTAATATTTGAAATTACAGAAATAATTGAAAGTAGGGTTTAATATGATTAAATTTGATTTGTAAATTTATATTATATCATAATGGAATCATAATGATGTTAAAGAACTTTTAAAATTTAATTAAAAGTTAAATTGTGAAAATTGAATATTTTAATATTTAATCGACTAGTGAAAATAGTCATTTTTCAAAACAGTCTCGGATTTTAACGGAACTAGTTTCATCGGATCCGTAATGTTATATTATTGTAAGATTTCAAATTTCGTGTCAATCGGATTTACCGTTTGTCCGAGGCGAGCTGAAACGCATAGAAATTTGGTTAATCGGTTTAATTTAAAATCGATCGTTTATTGTCGTAACTCGCACAGATGATCGAATAAGCCTCCCGAACCTATTCCATTATGTCCGAAACACGGGGTAAACCCTAGAAACACCAGTCACCGTGCGAGATTTGGAGTTTGGAAAATCCGAGATGAATAGTGTTTCGTCGGTTTTCTATAAAAAGGGGCCTTTATTCATTTCAATTGCTAAACCCTAATTTTCAACAGCCTAGCCGCCATTTTCAGATGTATGGCCAAAATCTATCATCTTTATCCCTCCAAATCTCTCAATCTATCAACAATTACAAGAAACCTCCAACTAGAAAAGTGTAGAGCTCGATGAATACGGAATATCCAATGGTTGTGATTTGATTTGGAGCGACGGAGTGGGAGCTAGGTGCGCGCGTACGTGCGTGGTTCGAGCATGATTCTCGGGGAGAGGAGGAGGCCGAGCTTGATGCTCCTCTGGCCGATGGTAGGCGTGGTGATGGGCAGCGGAGTGGAGGTTGTTGATCGTCTTCAAAGTCAACGATGTGGGTGCGGCCTTAAACCCCAGTTCGTGAATTGGGTTTGCTTGCGTACGAAAGAAAGGGGGAAGAGGGAGAACGTGTGCGTGAGGGAGAGGGAAGGAGCGGCCTTGATGTTGAAGTTTGAAATGAACGGCCAGATCTGTTAGGGTATAAAAATAAAATAAAAATTGTAAAATTTATATTATATAAATTGTGTAAACTTTAAAAATCGATATCTCTTTGATACGAGGTCGGATTGTGACGAAACGAATTGTGTTGCGTTCGTAGGCTATAGAGCTGGAATGGAGTCGTTTAGAGCTAGTGTAAATTTCAGGTAAAATTAAATGCACATTTAATTTTATTCGAAATAAAATGCTACAAATGTTATCGGAAAATCAAGGTGAGAACTTCTCACTCAATCGAATTAGTTTCGATTTAAATTTTAAATAGTTAGATTTAAAATTGCTTGATTGTGTGATTGGATGATAAATTGTTATCTATTGTGTTAAATAGACATTATACGCCGTTATTAAGCGGAGCTTATTTATTAAAAACATATACCATGAATATTTCACTGCAAAGTGAAATTGGTATTATATATGTACTTGGAGTTGATTTTCCCGCTTCATATAGCGGATGAGACCTTATTGCGCCGCATAATAGCGGATAGTATTTTATGAATCCCATATACCGCGATATTCCATCTTGAAGCAGAATTGGTATTGTGCTAACATCTATGGTTTAAAGTGGGATTTTTGAATTATAATAAATGGTTTGTATAAAAGATTTATGAAATTGATATTTATAAATTAAAATATTGGAATTATAAAACGAGTTTTTATAAGTGTTAAACTGAAGTATAAACGGATTTCATAAGCAAATGAAATTTATAGATTTATAAATTGTGAAGTCATAAAATGAATAAATTTTTGTAAAATAAAATATTTATAAGTAATTAACTTATAAATTGAATTTTGGCATTTAAATGAGGTATAAAGAGAATTTGTTAATAAAGTGATATTTTGAATAGGATTAAAACGATTTAAAGATGTTTTAGATTGTAATGATTATCGAAACCATTGATTTCAACATTCATTGTTGAAATAGACGTTTTCGAGAAATAGAAGGAAATGGTGGACTATAACACTGTTGTTATAGTAAATGATTTCCAAAAGGAAATGTTTTATGTAGTATTGGGACTTACATATCTATTTTAATTTCAAATCCCTATACTATTGATTTTGAGTTGTCGTAACGATGTTTTACACAACATTCGTTTTGACTCAAATAAATGTGTTAAGAGGATGTTTTCCTTAAAGAATAATTTATATACTTAATTGTGATTTAAGTGTATTGAATATTTCCCAAGTGTTGAAAATAAATAGTTTTGTGAATTACTTATTTTTAAATATGGAAATATTTTTCCAATATGAAGTGAATGTTTTGAGATTTTATCTTTTAAAGATAAAATGAAAATGAATATTAGAAATCGATTTGAAAATCGTATATTCATAGACATTTTGGAAATGTAAATTCGCTATGGAATTTATAAAGGAAAGGGAATTGATTTAAAAATAAACATTGATTTATTTTGAAGTGTGGAAATAAATTTACAGATTTGGAACGTAAGTTTAAAATAAATCGGTAAGGATTTATTTGATTGATTTAAACGAACCATTTTAAATTTAAAATGGATAAATATTTGGAAGTGTTTCCGTTTAAGGAAATTGATTTGAAATTTGTTTTCGAAGATTGAAAGGTGAAAAATGATTTGAAATTTGTTTTCAAATGGTTGAAGTGTGGAAAATATGTCATGCAAAGATGTTTTGAAAAATAAATAATTTGGGAAGATTATTTATAATCGGGTGATGTTGTGAATATTGATTGATAGTTAAATAACCGACTATCAATATTGACCTTTAAATAGGTATTTGTTGTGAATTGGTTGAAATTGAATGCTACAATTAATTTTGAATTATTGCACTCGTTATTCGGATTACCCATTCCGAATAGTGATACGACGTAATGGATAACATTGAAGACCGGTGTTGAAGACCGGGTATTTGTGAAAACGATAGGATGACCTATCGATTGTCTATGCACCGTTATCTATGGTATGGAGATTTCCTTTATGTTGGGAAATTCGATCGGGATTGTGAATAACCGGATTGCAAGGGCTTCTTTTGAGGTGCCTTCGGTTCTGTTCGAACTCGGAACAGACTTGTATGGTTACGTGTCTGACATTACATTTTGAGATATAAAGCAAATTTCTTTCAAATATATTTCCGTTGGTGGCAGAGAATTTATTCTCTTAGCTTAACACCCTTAGAGGTTATGTAGTTGAAGGTTATCAGCGATATATTCCCAATTTGGTAATGTGGCATGCTGAGTGTTGCTGTGCGATGATTATTTATTGATCATTTGTTGATCAAAGCATGGCTTTGTGCCTAGCTTTGTGGACGAGACTTCGTCAAGCCTCACAGACCGGTTATGGTCGAAACAAGAATTGTGGCAGCAAGGTTATTTGGGGGTCGCTCCTCCTGAGGGTATGTCATTTCCTTCTGGATTATAAGTGGTATCATGGTATGGAGCCCAGATACTTACTTTTGTGGACATACTATATTTACTACTGTGTGATGTTGGTTATCGAGCGCTCGGATAAAGGTCGCAAACGAACGGGGGATGTCATATTCGTGTCAATAGTTACCAAGTCGCAGAGGTAACCCGGCCTTGTGTAGCAGAGATCCGATTAGGATCCGTGGAAGTCACTCCAGAGGCATTCCATTTTACTTGGGAAGTTCCTTTGCCCCACCATTTGTTGGAAATCCAAATAAAACAATACGAGCCTTGTACGGTTTTAGTTGTAGAACCTGCCATTTAATATGGTAGCTACAGTAGGCATACTATAATGATACGTATGCTGGCTAAGATTAATATTATACTTTTGAAATGTTTTCTACACTATGCACTAATAATAATAAAAATCAAATGATTCTACGTAGTTAGCATATTTGACTATCATAAGAAGAAATCTCCTCCAATTCTACGTTTGCATTGTGTGTGTGGCGGGAGGCCTTATGGAAGTTTCATTTTCCAAAATCATAGCGAAATTATTTTTATTTTCTTTGTGAGAATAACTGTTTTAGTTCTCACACCAGTCCCATGACTGGCCTAGAGTTTATTGTTGCCTTCCTAAACTCTGGGTGCACACCAATTTCCGCACGGGCAGTCTAGAATTAGGTTATCAGGTTATTCTGGATTCAGGAGTGCTATGGAGCTCAGGAGGCGAGCTGGTGGCGAGACGTATCACTAGCATATAGTATTTCTTTCCCGCTGTTTGTTGTTGTAAACTCTGATAATGTAATGTAAAGTGATGTAATGTAATAACTGATATAGTTCTTTGTTTTAATGATATTCATTTATCTATTATATGTTGTTCCGCTGCGACTGTGAGATTCTGTTATTGTTTCTTTTCTGTTTTCTTACTTCTTCTATCTTTTTCTTCTACCTCTTCTTCTTAAACCCTCATGGTTCGATTTTTCGGCATTCGATTGCTCGGCAGTTGGTACAGTGGACGTATTGATGTCGATTTTCGGAAGTCGAAGATTCGGGTCATGATAATAAGAAAACTTGTATATCTCATGGACAAAAGATGGACGCGTTTTCCCATTCATGCGCATGTCATACATGTCATACATGCATTCCCAATATTTTTTTAAATGCTATGGTTGTCCAAGCCCTCCTCATAATTTTTTTTAGAAACGCCATCTCTTCAAGCAATTTTCCTCTACAATGCAAATTAATATATTATGAATAAAATGACATGTATATTCATATAGTGTGTTGTGTAATAAAATCATCTTATCATAAATTCCAAAAATATGAGTGTCTTGACATCAGTGGAAATATCACTAAACTTTGGCTAGAATGTTATGATCCGTGCAAGCAAGCCTTCATAAATGCATCGGATGTGGCGTTGCTGGTGAAATCATAACTGTATGTATGTGTGTGTGTGTGTGTGTGTGTTCATATTTAGTTAGTAAATTGTTGTCTATACAAGTAATATATGTACATATGTTTGTGTTTTGAGTGTTTATGTATTAGTGTTACTGTGTATATGATTCCAACTACATTCAAACAAGCAATTACTCACTCCGTTGCTCGTTCTTTATGGAAGACATCAACTCATTAGAAGGAGGAAGAGTCCATCTCACACACATGAGTAAATAGACCGATAGCACCAATATGCACATCGAACTAAATAAATTAAGACATCATATGCGCATCGACGTTAGTTGAATGGGTTCCACAACCTTGGACTTATAAGAAGCCACCTTGACCTATTAAGGAGACATCATGAATATATACTCTACAATGCCAACTAGACATATGTTATAATAATACATATACAGATATGTATAAAATATATTAATGGATATGTAACTTGTGTTTTACAATGACACGAAACTGGAGTAGTAATAAGAACAAGTTTGAATTACGTTATGTCATAAATGAGTGAATATGAAAAATGTGATCAGCAACTTCACCTATATAATCAAGAATGAAATCGATTTGGTTCCAAAGCATATACGCCTAAAATTAAGAAAATTCACATACTCATGCTCATTAGCAGAGAAAAATGAAAATAACATGCATGTACTAAAACCTTATTTTAATTAATTATACATAAGTTATCAATTTTTAGCATCATTATTAATATCATTATCATACTTATGTTTATTAACTTCGACCTCATCATCATCATCAACCTCGATATCTTCGTCTAATTCAACTCGTCAAATGCTTTATTGTTAAGTGGTCCTATATCATGGATATTTTCTATTATTTAGAGTATTTCATTGTCCTTTATAACATATTGGTACAGCTGATTGTCAGTTATGATCATGTCCTCCTTAAACGACCATATTGGTTTTTCTTTTAAGACAGCCCACTAACTATCCTTATTGTTGTTCATAGTAGGATAAGATGTGTAATAAACTTTTATTGCTTGCATTACAAGCACAAATGGTTGTTTCCTTTATATCACCTTTTATCATTAACCTCAACGAGAGGATAATCTTTATGTATACGACGTACTCCTACATTAATAGTATCAAACCACTCTTATTCGAATAGAAATGTGTTAAGCTTTGGTATTTCAGAATAAGTTAGTTCAACTATTTTCTGTAACACTGCATAATAATCTTGTAAACAATCACCCTTTCTCATCACCTTTATCACATACCCCATTGTTGTAAGTTGTCTTACTTGCTCTGAACTCTGTAGTGTGAAATTTAAAGTTGTTTACATACATGATTCGATATTTTCTGTATTTCATAATGCAAGAGTTTCATTAAAAATACCACCGATTTCATTATCAACAACACATTGAATTGAATTAATAAACATTAATATACGTAATAAAATTTCTCATACTAAGTTTATTCAACAATTTTATATGCTTTCACATTTTTGAAACAAGCCTCAAATCCTTTACAGGCTTGAACACTTGCATTTTTACCCAAATTCACTGTTAAACAATTAATATTGTTAAGAGATACATGATTATGATATATAATACGGTATTGATAGTAAATAAATAAATATGGTTTTACCTAACAAGATCTGATAATTTTTCATAATTAAGAAGCACTATTGTTTTGGCTATGAAAAATTCTTCAAGTGTTTTAAAATTACCATCCATCCATTTACCCGAAGGATACCTATGTGTTTTAAAAATGGCAAGTGAAATACTAGGTGATTCATCCATGACATTATCATTGTAAGAACCACTATTAAAATTTATCTTAACAGATCTTCAAAATAATAACTAAAAAATGTGGATGATTCTTTGACAGTATATGTTTAACATATTGAACCTTCAATGCATGCTTTTTGTTTACCATTTTTAATGGTGATCCAAATACCTTCATACAAAAAATTTAACGATTATACATTTAATATGCTGATTTTGGAAAAGAATATATGATTCCTACTTGAATTTTACATACCTCTCAAAAGAATAAATCCATTCGTATTGTACTAGTCCTTGAATTAAAGTTTCAGTTGGTAGATGAATGGTTAATTACTTCATGCGGTTGAATACTCTAGGAGGAAATATTTTCTTTAATTTACATAATAATTTAAGTATATATGTTTCTAGTTTTTTCAAATTACCTTTATTAAGTGTGGCTGAGTATAACTCTCTTTATATAACAAACTAAGATCGGTAATAGGAATCCACACTTGCTATGGCATAATCTCCTTAAATACTATCGGGAAAGAAGTCTCTAAAAATACATGACAATGTGACTCTTCATACCTGACATTGAAGATCCTTCATATCAGCATATCTTTACAAATTAGAAGCAATTCCATTTTAAAGCTTCAAATTTTAAACCTACACCAATAGTTTTTGTCGATGCTTACTTTCCAACTCATAACAAGTAAGATGTTTGAAATTTGGTGTTCGCTATCAATTTTAATCTCCAAAAAATTATAATATAATGCGATATCTTTCCTTAACTTCAAATCATCGTTTTCTTTTCCTTCCATGTACACTATTGTGTTAAAAAGATCTCTAATATATTTTTCCCATTATTCATCATGTCTATGTTGGGTTAAAGTTTATGTGGTAATTCTCAAAAGATACTTTGTTTATACCAATTGTGATACTCTCCTTTACAAGGAAATTTTGGCTCTTTTCCTATCTCGTGTATTTTGAGATAATCTTGCATGAGCTTGTGCACTTCTTTGATACTTAGAATGAATGGTGCCTCCAATGTAATAGATGTATTTTGTATTAGTTTTTATTATCAAATCTAAAATACTATTAACGTGTAAAAAACGAGGAGGTCGATACTGCCAACATTGTTTTCCACCAATTGTAAGTCGAAATGTTCTGTCTAATCCATTCAAATAGGACAAGAATTTACCACTAGTACTCCATCTAGAAAGCATTTCATACACAGAACATTCGCATAAACAAAGAAGCAAAAATTCTAAATTTCTTTTTTTTTGAAACATCGTATGCATGAACACCCCTTGTCCATGGATTTTTCAAATCATCAACCAAAGGCATCAAGTGCAGTCCATCCTATTTTTTGGATTTTTAGGTCTAGGAACAATAACAATTAGATGCATGTATGGATTTTTCACTAAAATCCAAGGAAGAAGATGTAAGGTGTTAGAATAACTGGACACATTGAATAAGTTATTAAATGAAGAAAATTGGGATAAAACCATCCGTATACAAATAAGTGAACATTACGTGACTCTTTAGCAAAATTAGAATACGACCTATTGAAATGTTTCCAAGCTACACTGCATGAAGGATTCAATAAAACACCTTTATCTCTTTGTCGTTCATTGTGTCATCGCATGAGTTTCATAGTAACAACAGATGCATATAGCCTTTGCAATCATAATGTAATCGAAAAATAATTCATTCTGGTGAAAGGTACACATTTACTACTGGTTCTCATTGACATATATTTAGGTTGTTTATAGAATTTACATTACGTAGGATTTTTATCTTCCTTCGAATAAATCATGCATCCACCTAGGCACATAATTATTTTTTCATATGACAATCCAAAGACAGAGATCTCCCTTTTAAGAGAGTATGTGTTCTCTGCTAACACATTGTTAAGTAGAAGCATTTATTTACATAAGTTAAGAATTACATTCATTCGATTTTTGATGCATATTCAGATTTTGTAGTGATTAACTTAGTTGTCGTTGACAAGTGTGTTATTTTGCAACTTTTATAGAGTGGTCGTTTCAACGCTTCTAACAAGTTGAAAAACTTTCTTGCTTTCGAGCAAGATCTTTCCCCAAATCTGGTTTTTTGATCCACATACTTGGATCAACATCATAAACCATTTAAGTCATTCTATTTTTTAGATATACATTTTCTTCACTTGAGGAGTATTTGCAATCTACATCCATATCCATGGTCTCCTCTTGTACAACGTGATATTCTTCTCCATGATATGTCAACATAAGATATTTTGGCATAAAACCATACTGATGCAAATGTAATATCATAGTATAATACTCTATAATTTTTAGGCGCTTATACTTCAAACACGGACATTGGATTCTTTTATATTTATTTTATTACAAGATCTTGTTTCATTAATGCATCCATGTCATTTCCATAGTGCAATGTTATCGTTCCCCTTTATTAATCTTTCATGTACATTCAAAATTGGCCTTTTATACAATTGCCTTTTATACTCTATACGTAAATGAAATTTACATTATTTTTCACACAACAATGTATTATTACTAGTCTTTTTAATAAAGTCAAACTTTAATAATAACATTACGATGATCTATTTAAGTAAACCAAACATTAATAGCATCATTAATTATATTATTTTTATTATAAATTTTATTATTAATTTAAATAACATGATTAAATTTATTTTTACTTTAAATAAAACCAATAACCTTATTATTAATTTCAGTAACAATATTATTTTTATTATAAATTTTAATAACATTATTAATTTTATTATTAATTTATATAACATGATTATATTATTATTACTTTAAATAACACTATTAATTTTAATATTAATTTCAGTGACATTATAATTTTTATTATGAATTTTAATAAAAATATTAATTTATATAACATTATTAATTTCATAATTAATTTTATTATTATTTATTATATTATTAATTTCAATAATAGTATTAATTTTACTATAAAATAATTTTAAAACAATGGAATCCACAAATAATTTCAAAGCTATATAACTTGGAGATTTCTACACTATTTTTATTGAATGACTATCCTTCTTTCCATTAGAAATGAATGTAATTTCATAAATTATTCTAGTCAAATAATTAACAAAATTGCAGCAGCACTTCCTCTTATTCTTGTATTATATGCACAAGTGCGTACATGGGAATAAGAAGGAAGTGTTGTCGAATTTTTTTTAACCTCTCGATTTGAAATACTGATTTATGAAACATAAATATCATTATAACTTGTCCAATACTAGGACAATTCGAATAGCTAACGTATCAGATGAACGTCGATTTTTGTTTTAGTTAAAAAATGAATATTCATATAATGATCATATACTGTACTTATCAAACAGAGCTATAATAAATATCTATGGGGTTTTATTAATAATATAATATATAAATGATGTCACATATTGAAAAATCAAGTTAATTCAATAACTATTTGTGCATACGTATAATTATATTTATGTTTAAATATTAATACATAATAACATACATACATACATGCATGTATGTAAATAGAATTTGTTATTAATTTTAGTTTTATATTTTTATATCATGGGTTTATAATTAGTAATCTTATTAGGGATATTAAGCCTATAGTTTTAAACTAGATTACCTTGTTAATTCATATGAAAAACAACCATGGTTAGGGATTTTACCTTGCGGTGGGGAAGAAGGTTGTGGCCGTTGTGGGGATAGGGTCATTGTAGTGGGGGGCCACGACGATGGGGATTGGTTTGTAATAGGATGGTTGTGTCTTTAAGGCGATGAAGGAATTTTCTTCGGCATGTATTAGGGCAGGGCACAAGATAGAGCAAGGAGCAGCGGTGAAGGAGTCTTCTTCGGTGGTGGTCGTTTCGATGGCGATGGCGTTGAGGGGGGAAATGTCATAGGGAAATTTGTGTTTTATTTTTCTATATAAAGCTAAAATTAAAGTGGTGACACCCAGGGGATTTTTTTCAAAGGGGGCGACACCATATTGATGCTGCACCGACAACCATTCAACGACATCGGCGATTAGTCATTAGTAACCCTTTACGTATGCTGCGGTGATGCCATATATTGGGTGTCGACTCCGTGTTAATATTTCCAAGTAGATATTTGGCATTATTTCTAGTAGTGGTATTCAAAAAACGATAGATGTTCATTTCTTAGAATGTGTTAAGGAAGGAAGACCCCAATCTTATGTATAGGTGATAGAAATGATTGGCATTATAAATTAGAAGGAGATGGTGAATCTTTAGAACTGGTTGGGGTAGGGCATACCTCGATTACACACGTGCATGAGAAAGATGGTCAAATAACTAGTATCATTGAGCGCGGCATCACTCTACATTTTTTTATGATGATTGCTGTTAAGTACTCCATAAGGAACATAAACAAGTGATGTACTCATGACCTTTTGGTTGGTATATAATTCATACTTGAGACATGCCCTAATACTAGCGTCAAATTGTAGGTTCTACACTATTTTGATTAAATGATCAAAGATTATTGGTAGATATGGCCTAATGAAAAAATATAGCGATACATTATGCACTTTATTATGTTTGGTTATAATTAGCCATATTACATTATTGTGCTAACTTCTTATTTCCAAATGAAATAGGTTGAAATATATTACTCATACTCCCAGTCTCTCATCTTATATTTTCATATATTTCACACATGCGCACACACACAGATATATATATATATATATATATATATATATATAATATACCTTTTTGGTCTTTCTTTGTTTGTAACAGGTATAACCATGGCAATTTACATGAGGAAAATTTCCCATGCATTATGCTTACACAACTATTAATATTACAAAAGTGATATGTAGTGGTTATAACTGTTGTAAAATTCCAATTTTGGTATAGAGAACTTTTTTTATAATGCTATAAAGAAGCACAAGTTGCATCAGAAAATTGACATCACAGTGATGCCACTATAAAATTTGATGTCATAATGGAGGCGCCAACTTTTAGGACATAATAGCTTCATATATTTTTCATTAGAAAAGTAGCATCGCAATGAAATCACTGAATATCTTAGCCTCACAAAGGAGTCACAAAATTAACGTTGCAAGAATGTCGCTAATTTTTATCGATGCCATTATGATGCATATTTTGCATCATAAAATAGGCATTCCAGTGGCGTTGTTAGAAACTAGCATTGCCACTATGACACAAGTTTTGCATCAAAAAAGCGGTATAGCATCGTTAAGTATTGGCGACATCATCACGACACCAATTTTGAAATGCCTTGGCACACCCAAACTATCTAGTCAAACTCATGTTTCTATTGGAGCTTCTACCATTGGAATGACTTCTTTAGTGACGTCATAATGATGCCAAAAGCCTTTCAGACAACAACAAATTTGTAGTTATGAACGTAAACATAGAATAAATCAAAACAATAAATTAAGACAAGGAAAATAAAAAAACATTGAATTTAAAATTTAATAAATACAAGTTTTAATGCATAAATACAAATATTTTAATCAAATTAAAATTAAGACATAAATGTTTTTAATATAAGTCAGTTAAATTAAAATTTAAAATACAAATCCCTTATTATTAAATTCGCTAAATATGATTTAATGTAAACATATTATTTACACAAACACCAAAATAAAGATCTTATGCAATGTAATATGTTATCATGCCTTTGAACTAGATCATAACTGGACGAGTCAGAACCAGTGTATTGTCGGGAAGCGAAATAGAAATCTTGAATCCTAGCTTTAAAGACTAGAATAAACAAAGGTTCGAAGAGTTGATGTAGAATCTTGTTTTTGTCACTTGAAGGTAACTAACCACTTTCAAATGAACCAAGTGGTAGAAGGAAAACTTTCTTAAAATTAGCTTTATGTATTTACGCGGTGTCGAGTTGAAGACCATAACTCGGCAATGAGTCATGGAATTAGCTCAATATATATAACCACTTCAAAACAGTCAAAGATCGAAACTAAGGAAAAATACATCATGGAGCTAAGGAGATTGGCTAAGCTCATTCCATGTAAGAGAATGAAGGGATGAAGCCAAGTACTTAGAAAACATAGTAAAAACCTAAAAACTTATGGCTCGACGTCGAATTGACTAGCAAGGTGACATTGGGGCCATGATCTCGCTCTTGGACCTCCTTCTGAATGGAGAATATGGGTAGTAAATATCATAGCTTATTTCGTTATTCTATATCTATAAATAGGAGGAGATAAGCACAAAATTTGGACCTTCTTTTTGCCATTCAGAATTACATAATTTTTACACTATTACTTTGTTGGATTCTATTTGACAGTCAAATCTATATCGTATTTGTAACGACTCGATTTTTCGACACCCGAAAATTGACATCAATACGCTCACTGTATCAAATACCGAATAATCGAATGCCAAAAAACCAAACTATTAGGGGTAAAGAAGAAGAGGTAAAAGAAGAAAATAGAAAACAACATCAGAATCTAACCATCGCAGCAGAATAAAATATAATAGATAATAAATGATCTTTACACAAAAACAAATATGTTTATACATTACATCATCAGAGTATACGTAACACACAACTGGAAAATAGTTATAACCTGCCCTCAAAATCTGAATACACAGCGGAATATTTAACACAAATACGAAAGTATGTATCGCCATCCAGCTCGTCTCCTGAGGTCCATAGCAGTCCATCCAGAATCTGTACTCTATAATACTCGGTCTGACCCGAGTATTATAGTTAAATAACACCCGAGTTAGTTTGAAAAACCGGCGTGAGAAATAACACTCAAATTGATTATTAAAGTATCAAAATCCTTTGAAAACAGAAGCATCTCGTAAGATCACGTCACAAATAAACATGTCGGGTTTTTACCTTACGAGACCCAAAACTCTTTTTATCAAAATCCTCTAATATTATAATAGGGTCTATTTACAAATACTTATTAAAATAGCCGAAATTGTTACATTCATTAAATTTCAGCTACTAGCCACAGTCGTGAGTAATACAAACAAAACTGTAGAAGGCACGTAGGGAGAATGGATTTCCAACTAATGACTAGGCACTGGGGTACCACCTGTCACGGTACGTGGCCTAGATCACCGTGCCGAGGATCCCTCCCGATCCGCTGCAATACAAGACCGGGACTACCCCTTACTGGATAATCCCGAGTAAGATCACCCTGCGGTTGGGATCACCAACCGCACCACTAAGACGAATAAAAGGGACATCTAGACAGGGATGACCTCACCCTAATGGGTGCTACCCACTTTTTCTTGCTGCATATCCCCTGATTTTCTGTCATTCTCGGTTGATGAGGCTCGAGGCTAAGAACTGCCTTTTTAGAACATATCACTTAGAATGCTCACCATCCACCTGACGATGTTCTGAAAGCATTCATCCATACAAGTCTGTCCCGGGTTCGAACGGAACCGAAGGCACTACTCCTACTACATCCATTTTGGAATCATCCTTAGGATTAGTAGCGATTAGCCATTGCACTTCACTGCTCCACCTTCGAATCCAAACTCTTGTTATCCACACGAAAACGTTCAAACCGGATCAAAGTGATTTTCAGGAAATAAATCCCGTTCCCGGTCTCTTCGAAACGATCAGCGCATTGGCCAATATTGATAGTCGGTTATTTAACTATCAATTAACATTCACAAACAACTATCAAACAATAAATAATCTCCCAAATTATTTATTATTCTCAAAATATCTTCGCAAGATATATTTCCGTTTTCAACCCTTTTTGAAAACAGTTTTCAAACCATACTCTTCTCATGGGATAAATTCCCAACAATATATTTCCACTGAAAACAGCAAGTACAAAGTTTTAGATTTTTAAAATAATTTATAAACACTTTATTATAAAATATACTCTAACATTTAAATTGAAAACTACTTCAATACTTTATTAAAAGCATATACTTTAGGAATATTAAAATGAGGTTACTTTATAAAATATAAAACTAGATTTTCTCTTTTTAAAACAAAATACCAAGTCATCTTAAAATAATTACTATGATAATAGATTTGAAAAATACGTACTTTAGAATTTAAACATTTAGAAATAATAAATTTTCTAAAACATGTTTTTAAAACCACTTTAAACTTTTAACTCATACTTACAAATTTCTTTGAAAACGTACTTGGCTATCTAGGGAAATACGCTTCTCTATCACATCTTTTAAAAATAAATCGCTATTTATTTTTAAATAAATTTACCCATTCCTTTAATAAATTGCCACCGTGAATTTATTCTTCCAAATTGATTCCCAATTTACTCCATTTTGAAGTAAATTTCTTTACTTACTCAATTTATTTCAAAATCCATTAATTTTAGATTTTATTCCTTAATTATGATTTAAAACCTTTTTAACTCAAAATACCAATTTTAGATTTCCCAACTTCCTTCTTTATCCATTGAAATAAATTTAAACCTAGAACTTTTAAAATAGATTCTTTATTCCTTTAAATAATATCGCTTAAGTTTAAAATTCATTATTTCCCCTTTATTCAAAATCCTCTTTTCCATTCTAGGAATTTATTTATTAAACTTTTAAAATCCACTTTTATCCTTTCCCATTCATTCTATAAGTTATCCCAAATACTCTCAAATCAATTTACTTACAAATCCTCTTCTTTTTTTTCTTTCAAAAATCCTATTTATATATTCTTGGTAACTCCGTATACCAAATATATTCAATCAAACCATAACGTCCAATACTACAATTATCAATACCATTCATCACATGATATCATAACACTGAATATTAAAGAACCCAAATAAATTTGAGGAATCCAGTTGGATCCCTCTAACCTGTTTCCCTGCATCCACAGACGTTAGCACAATACCAATTCCACTTCGAGGTGGAATATCGTGGTATATGGGATTAATATAATATCATCTGCTATAATACTACGCATAGGGTCTCATCCGCTATATAATGCGGGAAATCAATCCTTCCAATATATACTATATACTACTATATATAATATAACACATCAAATCGATTCAACCATTCAAACAATTATTTAAATTTAACCATTTAAATTTAAATAGCAATCCAGAAGAGTGAGATTAACCCACCTTTGGCCTTTAATGTGCAATCCGATCCATACCGGCTTTTTTCTTTATGATTCAGACCTTGTATAAATATTTATGCAGTTTATTAATGTAACGATCTTGGATTTTATTAAGTTTAAATTGATAATTAATTTAATTTTTGAATAAAAATTGTGAAATTAATTTATAAATTAATTTGAGTTTCTCTAAATTCTAATAAATTATGTGTTAAATCATTTGAATTTAAATTTTAAGTAAATGGTTTAAGAATAATTCGAATTTATAAAATAAGAGAAACTATGAAATTAATATAAGTAGGAAAAGAAATAAATAATAAATAAGAAATTAAATAATGGGTAGTTAAACTTTTAAAAGAAATAAAATAAGTATTAGCAATAAATATTTCAAAAAAATTCATGGTTAAGTAAAATGTAAAATAAACATAAAAGAATTCTAGAAATATCTATACAATTGGAATACAAGTAAGTATGGAATGAAGTAAGGCAAAAGTAGGATGTATACAAGTGTGTATATAAAAATTTAAACATATAATACGTTCAACTATATAAGAGATAAGTATGTAAAAGCAAATGATATTTAAGTTAAACAAATATATATAAGTAAGTAGAGGCTTGAGATAGAAGACATAAAGTACCAAGGCATTAAATGCCATCTATTCAAATTTGCTTTCAGCCCCCATTTGAACAAAGAAATGTCTCTGCCTTATTTTTTGAACAAAGAAGTCATAATCACCTGTTGTACAAAATAATGTATACTGTAAACTTCACATTCTATATATCTCCCTATTTATCATCAGTTCGTTCACTACGCAACAAAACAGAAATGTTTACAGCAAGCTTTTCCATTTTTACAACTTAAAACAATTTCATCAAAACAAAAAAATAAGATGATTAAAAGAGGTTCAAGCTAGCAGTTTTCAAAAGCAAGAATTTTTCTCTGTTCAACTTATTTTAACAGGTGAGTAACATCACATCTTTAAAATCTTTAAACTGATCCTGGTTGTATGTTAAGTCTTGGAAGATCTGTGTTTGTGTGAATACATGGATATGTTTAGTAACTTCTCTGCTTAAATATGAATGCGTGTATATGTGAATAAGTGATTGTCTGGAACATCTCTGTTACCAGATCTTCAAGCTAAAGCCTAAAAAAAATCACTACTTATTGATCCAATCTATATGTGGATTCAATTATTAAACAAAACATGTTTGTCAGATCGTAGATTTTAATTTAAATACTTGTTTAAGTTAAAATAACTTAGTATTGTTTCTGGGAATATAAAACACAGGGTAAACTTAATATAAGCAAAATTTCAAACATCTTGATTCATAAATTTTGGAATGTGAACTGAATTATTAAACCAAAAGATGATTTTTAAAATTGAAATCATGATTTTTACTGATGGATTGAGGCTACAGTTCTCGTTTGAACAAAAAGTGGGTTATAGGCAATTGCCGGTGATTATCGAGTTTGGAGTGGTCAGGGTTCTCTGTGGTGATGGAGGGGTGATCAGAGGGTTTGGAAAATTGGTGGGTGGTGGTGCTTTTGGTCGTGGAAGCGGCGACGAACATTTTAATTTTTCAAACCTAGTTTTTTCTATGCGTAGAGAATCGATCATCCCGGCCTGTGAAGTTGATCGAGTGCAGCGGGTTTTGGTGTGGTGGTAGCTTGGCCGTAGTTGAAGTCGTGGCCGGAGTTGTAGACCTTCAGGTGGTCGGAGCGGTGAGCACGAGGCGATGACAGGTTTGAAGGGGTGTTTGCTGTTGTGTTCCCAGGTTTGAAGGTGGTCACGAATGGATCTGGGGGTGATCGTCGATGTGATGGCTGGTGTTGGTCAGAGTCACGGTGCAAGTGCGCTGTGACGCCCCACCTTGATACCCACGCTAGCCAAGAACACTATGGAGTAATGCTGTCGACTAGCACGGAGAATAAGGCTGTTGAGGAGCGACCATCCGTGTAATTGCTTTGCGCGAGCACCGATATGTCAGATAGTATAACATGAATTTTATTTCAAGAGGAAATCCGACATACCGATACAAACACAAAGCTACTACACAGTGGCTATAATAATCTTCGGAAACAAATATAGAAACAAGCATAACACAAATCAGTCACAGATAATTCATATCACAAAGGCGGAAGAAGATATGAATATATAACTAACACATGAAAGTGTATATCAGAGTGGTGGTCAAAAACATCCTCCATAATACAAAAGGATAGCAACACGTGCTATAAAAAGAATACATCTATGAGTCCATATCTCAAGTGTATGCAACAAAATAATCTACTAATCTAAGTAGTTAGCCAAAAGATCATATGATAACCCCAGAAGAGAAGTCAAGCAGAAGCACCTGTAACATCTCGGTCTGACCCGAGTATTATTTAAGAAGAAAATAATAAGCGGATCAGTCTAGCTATAAATATCAGATGAAATGATATAGAATAAGAGATATGACTAAACATATAATAATCACAATGCTAAGCTGTGATAAATAAGTAATTGAAAAATCAATAAGAGATTAATCAATATCGCAAAGATCTTCTCAAAGATAAAAAGGAATGTCATACTCCTAATTTCATTCACCAAGCCACAATAAATGACATATATATCAATGCCAATCGTAAAAGTTGGTGAAACATAAATTCCAGAAATCATCAAATAGAAATCCAGAAATCACAATAAAAGGATGGCCAATCCCATAAACTGGACATCGACGCACCTAGAAAGACACGCCCCATGCATAGTCGAACATCAATGCACCTAGAAAGATACGCCCCATGCTCTAGCATCGACGCACCTAAAAAGATACGCCCCATGCACAAATAAACATCGATGCACCTAGAAAGATACATCCCATGCATAAATAAACATCGATGCACCTAGAAGGATACACCCCATGTAATGTCTAACATCGATGCACCTAGAAAGATACACCCCATGCATAGACGAACATCGACGCACCTAGAAGATACGCCCCATGCATAGACGAACATCGACGCACCTAGAAAGATACGCCCCATGTCCTGACTTATTGAGCCGATTGCTCCACGAAGTAAATAAACATCGATGCACCTAGAAAGGTACACCCCATGCATAAATAAACATTGACGCACCTAGAAAGGTACGACCCATGTGTAAACAAACATCGACGCACCTAGATAGGTAGGACCCATGAAAGAAATGAGACGAATCTCAATAAAATGAGGAACAGTCCTCCACATAGACAACTAGACATAGCACATTGCTAGTCGAAACCATAAAATGATCGTCATGATCAAAGAGAAGTGTCAATTACATTAATCTAGTAAATATATGAGTTTAGCTTCATGTCCCATAACCACTTGCTTAACTCAAATATTTACGAACAAATTGTAGATCTCCACTAGAAAATTGTCACAAGAGTTTCAATCGAACGAGTCCAAGAATTAACCAACGAAGTAAACGCAAGCGTTTCGTACCACTTGTTTTACTAAGTCGTTTAATTAGATTTCTCATACGAGTGAGGTAAAGGTTTGTATATACTAATAGATTGGAAAAACGGTTTTATAAACGAATTTGGTATTGAAAATAGAGTTGAAATCGTTTTGAGGAAAGAGTTTTGATATTTACTACTAGTATTGAAACCTTTATATTTTTAAAGTGACAAATCACAAAGATGATAGTAGATCAATTGATCATCAAAATTCACATACGAAGACGTGAATAATTCCCAAAGAAATCGATATCAAATCCATCAAAATGGATATTTCCAAAAATCCCAAAATAGAAGTCATCAAAGTCGAATAACAATAGATACAACAAGTGGGAATAAACCCGAATCGATTAAATTTGGAAACACAAGAGAAATAGACCAAAATAGGCATAATAGGCATTTAAGAGCAGGTCAGTCGACTGACTCAAAGGTCCAGTCGACTGAACCAGAAGAAGGGAAAAATAATTTCCTCCACTCAGTCGACTGACCTAAAAATTCAGTCGACTGAATGCAGGGAAACAAAGGACCCGAGCCTCTAGTTATTGCCTTCGGAATACTTGTATGCTACAGCCAGTCGACTGACACAAGGGTCCAGTCGACTGACTGGTACCAAGGCTGTTTTCCAGCCTATGAAATGAAGATGCTATCTTCTTCAAAATGCAATCGGGCGAGCACGGTCACTAGGGGTTTATGCCAATCGACTACCCGGTCCTATAAGCTCTTCGATGCATCACCAAAAACATGTTCAAACAACAAGCTATGATTTTTGAAGACTTGAACTCAAAACACTAAAAATTGGAATATTCATAAAACCAATCCAAATCAAAATCAAATACACAAGAATAAGTATTAGGAATTTGTACCTAATAATCAAAGATAATCATAGACCTAGATGTGAGATTAAAAATCTCACCTTTGAACCCAAATTAATGAAGGAGAAGCTTTTAAAACAAGCTAAGATCAATTCCTCTTCAATAACAACTCAAGAAGCTTCAATCTAAGCTTACAAGTAAAATATTTCCTAAATTAGGTTTAGGAAATTTCTGAAATTGAATGGAGAAAGAGTTGGAGAAGATGAAGGAGGTGCTTACCAATGGGTTCACTTGAGTTTGGAGCTAGAAGTTGGATTTGCAAAGAAAGCTAGGCTTAGGAATTTCCTTTTCCCATCTCTTCCACCATTTTTACTTTAACTTGAAGTGTTTTAATTAAAGTGGAGAAGTTATGAAGAGAAGGGGTTGGGCTGAGCTAATAAGGGTGCAGTCCAAACCAAAGTCATAAGCGGGAAAAAGTAGCAAAAATCAACTTTCTCCAAACATATCGAAGCTTATACTCAAAAAGGTCGCAAACGGCATTTTGAACTCAATGGGGGTGGTCTCAAGTCCCAATTCGACTGTTTGCAAAAAGTAGCTTTTCGGACTAAAATCCGACGAACGATAAAATATTTAAATAAAATATTTAAATATAAAATTGATAAATATGCGGGTTATTACATGCACCGTGCACCATTTGTTCTGGTGAACTTTTAGGTTTGGAACAGAGGGTGAACTCGAGTTACTCGAGTAGTTTGAGTATTTTTCTCGAAGATAAGAGTTGGATGAATCGAAGATTTGGTGGGTTGGACTCGAAGCAGATAGCAGTGGCCTCGGGTAGTTTGGATTTCAGGATTGATCCTGTCAGTATTTAACATCTTTAAACAAATGAAGTTTAAATGCAAAGTAAAAGATTTAAACAAGTTTTAAATCTAAATTTTTAATATGATTCAAGCCTAGTTTGAATTTCAGTTTTAAAATAAAATAAAGTTTTTAAAATTAAAGATAATTTAACAACTTTAAAAGGGTTTAAAAGGTTTGAATAGAAAAATAAAAGCTTAAATAAAAGTAGAGATTTAAACCTAAGCTTAAATCTAGATTCAAATCTAAATTTGAATCCTTATATTGAAATAAAAGAAGTTTTTTTTAATTTCTTTATAAAAAAATATTACTTCAACAAGTAATTAAAGGATTTGAAAATTAGTTTTAAACTTTATTAAAGATAAATTGGTGTTCATTTTAAAATCTTGAATTTAAAATAAAATTTAAAAGTAAAATTGAAAATGGATGTTTTCAAATGTATTTGTAAATGGTAATAATGTGTTTATCTTAAAGATGATAAAGATTTAATGATTTGTAATTCATTTAATTTTTAAGATAATTAAATGAATAATTAATTTATTTAATAAAGTAATGAAATGGATAATTACTTAAAGTAGTCAAGGGTTTTAAATTTAAAGCTTTGGTTAATTAATTAATGAAAGTAATTAAGAAATAATTACTAACTAAGAAGTAATTAATTAATTGTAATTATTTAAGGATAATTAATTAAGAATTAATTATTAATTAATGATTAATTAAAGGATAATTAATTAAATATTTTGTAATTAATTGATTATAAATTTGCCATGATTAGAAATTTATTTAAAGGCAAATGATTCTGGTTTAGATAAATCAGATATCTTAATTGGTCTCACTTATGGATGACTATATTTTATTGAATGCTGTGAATTGTTTGATATCTCTACTGTGTGATTCTTTGTGTTTTGAATTGTTTCAATTCAGGCTATGATGTATGTAATTTACTTATCTATAATGCATTTATATTATCTACCTGTGATTCTTGTATATAGATAAGCGTTATAAGAATATACCGCTTATCGATATTGATATGTTTGAAATCTGAGATGATTGTTGATGTTGCACTATTGTGTTAAACCCCTGGACACACTTATACACACACAAATATGGATTTCATAAGGAAATCAGTTAAGTCACAGATATTTGAAATTAATTAAAAATAATTTTAAAGGTTGAATTTTGAATCCAAACGATTTTGGAAAGGGAATCGGGTTTATATGTGAAGAGCTTTTGAAATGGAATTTCAAGATAAAAGTTTATTTTTGAATAATTTATAAAGTTTTGAAATTTAAGTTATTTGACTTAAATTTGAATTCAAAATTGGAAATTGAATTTTATGATTTGAAACTAGGGATTAATGATGTTATACTAATTATATATGGGTCAAACCATTTTCAACGTATTGATTTGGGAATTTGAAATTAGTTCAAGGGCTTTAATTCGTGCAAATATAATTGGATTTTTCTGAAACGAAAACTATTTGTTTTCAAATAATTAAAGCTGTCGCATAAGTAATGAACTTCCAATTTGTATTGAAAGGTTTCAAGTTTGAAATGAAATTGAAATGTTTTGAAAGGCTATGAATGAATCTTTGGAAACAAGTTTTGAAAGCTATAAGTTGAATCTTTGATTTAAAAGATTCAACGAGTTAATCGAATTTTGAAAGCTATAAGTTAAATCTTTGATTTAAAAGATTCAACGAATTAATCGAATTTTGAAAGCTATAAGTTAAATCTTGATTTAAAGATTTAACGAGTTAATTCAATTGAAATGGAAATTGTTTTGAAAACCAGGAATGGATTGTGAATGGGGTGAACTTTGTGAATTGAATCTTTTTGTTTAAAAGAATAAAAGTGTGGAAATTGATTAAACCATTGAAGGCTGTTGAAATGAATCTTTTTTGTTAAAAAAATTGGAATTGGTAATTTGTTTTAACCATTTGAATGAAGGGTTTTGGGCTTCAAGCTGTGATTTAACCGAGACCCCAGTATCCATATGATTTTTAATATTGCGCTCATTATTCGGTTTAGCCGGAAGAGGACCTTTATGTCATATAACCATTTTCGAATAGTGATACGACGATATGGATAGCATTTGAAAACTGGTGGTGAAGACCGGGTATTTGCGAGAATGATAGGATGACCTATCGATTGTCCCTGCACTGGGTCGCGCCGGTCTAGAGATTCCCTAAGTGATGGGAAGTCCGATCGGGATTGTGAATACCCGGATTGCAAGGGCTTCTTCGGAAGTGCCTTCGGTTCTGTTCGAACTCGGAACAGACTTGTATGGATTGTATGTCTGATATTACATTTTGAGATATAACATAGATTTCTTTCAAATACATTTCTATTGGTGGCGGAGAATTTATTCTCTCAGCTTAACACCATTCTCTGAGACGTACGAGCTTAGAGGTTATGTAGTTGAAGGTTATCGGTAATATATTCCCAACCTGGTAATGTGGCATGCTGAGTGCTGCCGATCATTTTTTGATCAAAGCGTGGCATTTGTGAGAAGCGTAGCTTTACGGACAAGATTTCGTCGAACCTCACAACATGGTATGGTCGAAACAGGAATCGTAGCAGCAAGGTTATTTGAGGGTAGCGCCCTCTGAGGGTATGTCATTTCCTTCTGGATTATGAGTGGTATCATGATATGGAGCCCAGATACTTACTTTGTGGTTGCTGCAAACTTATTGATTTATGGTTGTTGGTTGAGAGGTACCTCGGATAAAGGTCGCATACGACCGGGGGATGGCATGCTCGTGTTAGTAGTTACCTGTTACAGAGGTAACCCGGCCTTGTCTAGCAGAGATCCGGTTAGGATCCGGGGATGTCCCTGCAGAGGCGTTCCATTTTATTTGGGAAGTTCCTTTGCTCGACCATTAGTTGGAAATCCAATCAAAACAATACGTGCCTTGTACAGTTTCAGTTGTATAACCTGCCATGGAATGTGGCGGTAACCTGCTATTGAACATGGTAGCTATAGTAGGCATACAATACTGGTCGTATGTTGGCTATGATTAATATTATACTTTCCAAATGTTTTCTGCACTTTGCACTTATAAAAATAATATTGAAAAGAATCTGCGCATCAATCATGTTTGACTATCATAACAAGAAATCTCCTCCAATTCTGCGATTGCATTGTGTGTGTGGTGGGAGGTCTTATGGTAGTTTTATTTTCTAAAAAGCATTATGGATTATTTAAAATCTTTTTTTGATTGTTTTAAAGGATAAACTGTTTTTGTTACTCACACCAGTCCCATGATTGACCTGGAGTTTATTGTTCCTTTCCTAAACTCTGGGTGCCCACTATTTTCCACACGGGCAGTCTAGAGTTGGGTTTTTCAAATAGTCAGGTTAGTAGATTATCTGGAGCTAGTTCCGTCTTTGGATATGGACTGCACTTGCTTATCTTTGTGCATCATTATTGGGAGTTTGAGCTATTTCTAGATTGGTGCCTTGGAGATGGAGTTTATCCGCTACTGGTGTTATCTATTTTCTTTCCGCTGCTATTTTGTTGTATCATATCTTTGATGTATATTGATATTCAGCTGTATCAGTTTATTCTATCATCATTGTATCTGGATATTGTATCAATGTCGGTGTAATGGTATTATTCATTTCTTTTTCTTCCGCTGTGTTGTACTTAATAGTGTTATAAGCTCCGGCGAACTAGATTCGGCGTTTGAATCTGCGGCATTTGAATATGAGTGTCGTATTCGGTGCCGATTTTCGAAGGTCGAGTCAGGATCGTTTCAATTAATATCCGAACTAATCGAACAATCAATTTCCTTTTTAATAGATTTAATTAACTAACAATTTGTTTTTAACTAAATAATCTTTCCCTTTTAAAAATCTTCTAATAACTAAAATAAATTAAATAATTAAATAAATCAGGTTAATCACCCCAATACTTTACTTAAAATAACTAGTAAACTTAAAATGCATACATGTATATCTTTTATTTTCCCTTGAAACTACATATACTAAAATTACCCTATATGCATAAAAAAATCTAACTTTTTTTGTATAAACTCTATAACAATTTTTAAATTCCTATTTCTTTCAAACTTTGCCAATATAAACTAATTTTATGTTCATTTATACATTCAATCTAATAAAATCCCTTCATTTCAATATCTTACCTATCTACAAATTTCTGTTTTACTATATATGCCTACATTAAATAAAATAAAATTTCTTTCAACTTATATATATTTGTATATTAAATCTTAAAACAAAATTGTGTTTGATATCTTACTGTAAAAATATTATTCTTATTTCAGTATATATATAAAAAAAACCTGCAGGAATATACCTCAATTCCAAACCCAGCCTCTCGCGAATCCTATCTGCAAATTTCTTGAATGCCGTCACCAAAATAACGGCACTGCCCTGCTCGAGTACGAGCCACCCTCGTACATCCTCGACCCATCCACATCACGCGATGTTCTACGCGATTTCGAAATCGCGGCCAAACATCTCTCCTTCAACACACGCGCGCCCCAACATCGGTGACCTCAGTTCCCAAATCTCCTTCCTCTTGTCTGCTATGCAAACCTATAGCGAGCGAAACTATGCCCTAGCGATCCCTCGCTTCCGCGCGTGCGTCCCTTGAAGATCACAATAGGATAGTCGAGCAAATGTAGAAGCTTCGAGTTTGAACTCGATTGAAACCAACAGACACGGCCATTCTTGAGTTTCGAACGAGAGGGTATTTTTTTCGTTGATTTTCGATTTGTAGAGAGGGAAGTAAAAGGGAAAAATTTGGATCGGCCATTATATTTATGAACCGGATTGAGTTGTTTTCCTCCTTTTCTTTCTCGCAACCAACTGGAGAGACTTTGATTTAGATAAAAAAAGAAAATAGTTCGGGCATTACTTTTTTTTGTTTTTGAACTTTACCTGATTCTCCTGCGTTTTAAAAGAGGGGGAAAGGAAACAAGATATGATCATGGCATGTTAGAGAAAAAGGCTACAGTAGTTGTGAGGTGAAACCAAAAAGCACTGATGTTAAGTTCTATTTGACCAGTCGAAGTATTTATTTTTTTAAACTTAAATTTAAATTTTAATCGTCTAGAATTACATAGCTTAAAATCTTGACATCCTATCGAGTCATGCCGCTAGGCATTTATAAAGTTAAACCCATATTCCAAACACAATGGAAAAGGTTTCAAGTTCTAATTCGATCGTATGGAGAAAATAGCTTTTGAACCTACTTATAAAATTGAATTTTCGATTTAATTTCAACGCGTTTATTTACCGCACACTCACACAACTACTCCAATCACTACGGAATTTGAAATCTGACAATAATACATTATTACGAATCCAATGGAACTTGTTTCATCGAATTCCGGGACTGCGCCTCGGAAGGCTATTTTTAAATTCAATTTAAACTATAAAATTTTAAAACTAAACAAATTACTTCCAAATTCAGTTTTATCCCATCTGTTGTCTTTAGTATTACTATTATAAATTTTATAAACCCTTGAAATATTTTAACTAGCTCAAAACTCAAGATTTACCATTTTAAACCAATCTCAAATTATTAACTTAAATAATTTAATTATCCAATAAATAGCGATATTTGAAATTCAAGTTAGAAACTAACTTTTAAACATTTAAAATTAATTAAATATCTCAATTTCAAATACCCAAAAATTTCGGGTTGTCACTGGATTAGAAAATAGCTAAAAAGGTTAAATTAAAAATTAACTGCAAGCGTACAGCGTACAATTTTAGTACATGGCGAGTACGGGTCGATCCATAGGGAATTGTCTAGACTTTAAAATTGTATTCAATCAAATTAACCAGGAGTTTGAAATTGTTTAAAGCTAAAAATGTAAATAAACTAGCAAAAGAAAATGGATAAAAATATGAGAGTTAGAAGGCAATTTAGAGGCAAATCTCTTCTCATGGTCACATAAATCAACATATATGAAATTATGGTCTCTCTTTTGGTCATTAGTGAATTTAGTTGATATTTTTTCATAAGTATGGTCTATTTGTGCAATTAATTAGCCCAACATAAACCATCAAACTTTAGCATACCCACTAAACCACTTTTTAACTCTCATAAAAATGACAATGAACTTGAAAATAAAATAAATTCTAAGCACGATCTATTAACTGTTTTTTAGAAATATAGACCATCAAATTTTGATTTAATATTCACTTCATTACCATAACCATATGTAAAGGAAGAGGTAATTTGTATTTGTTTAAGCATAGCCTATTTGGTGTCAACAACATAGGCTATGAAATTCAAGGCTAAAACAAAGTTTAACCACATAAAACATTTTCATTAAGCACAAAAAGAGATCTCAAGTTGTCAAAATATTGAATCTACATGATTAAAATGGCTTCATTACCCCTAAATTGAAGGGGTTTAGCCTGTCATATTTGTTATCCTTTCAACAAATATAGACTGTAATAAGAAAAAAAAACAAGAATAAAATACAGGCTAATTAAAAAGAGAGCTAATTAAAATGAAATAAAAGCTAATATACTTGCATAAGAAATGAACTAAGCTACTAACATAAGAAGAAAGAGAGCATGTAAATTGTAAATAGCATGAATTAACATTGCATAAAAATAAACTACAAAAAGAAGAAAATGCTAAATGGCCATGAAATAGAAGAAGAGAGCTTATAATTTATTTTTAAGCCTAAAACTAAACTAACTAAAGAGGAGGCTCAAAGGAGGCTAAGAGCTTAATTACATGAACATATGGGGTTTTATACAAGTTTGAAACCCTAATCCATATTTTTGGGGTCTACCCAAAATGCCTTTGAGAGAGTGTGGACACCAAGTTATCATTAGTATTAATTAATCCTCCACTTAAATGTGCATGTAGCTTTAATCTTCATTTGCATGTCCATTAGCTCTTAATTGTACATCATGGTAAGTAGGCAGGTGGGGACCTCCATGATACATGGTTTGAATTATTTCCATGTTCATTCATTTACATCTTCTTGTGCATGCATATTTTCCTTGAAGCCACTTGTAATTTGAATTCAAATTCCTACAGAATAACATAAAAATTTTGAAGTAAATTTTCTCAAATTAATATATGCACGAAAATGACCATTTTGCCCCTATATGAAGATGAATAGATAATGATTTTACAATAATTGAAATATTGGTTTAAACATGTTAAAGTACCATATATGCTCATTTATTTAATTAAATTAGATTAAATATGGAAGTAAGAATATGCACATTTACATGTAGAACAGATTCTCACTAACTTGTGAGCACCGAGTTGTAAAATCACATTTTGTTAAAACTCTCTGAAATCATTAATAATGTTTAAGAGGACGTAGTCCAAAGTATTGTTGAGCCACTATAAATTATTATGTGTTGTTTACTTTAATTTTCATTTATTTCTTCACTTATTCTCTACTTACAATCTGATCGAGTGTTTGTCTATCTGTCGGTGCAAACATTTTGGTGCTTGCATTGAGAAAACTTGAAATTCTCACTACTTGGACCTTTCTTGAACCTTTGGATTGCATAAGTTAGGTAAAAAAAAATTGTTGGAGGGCACTTCATTACTTAGATATCCTTAAGGTCTATCCTTGGATCTAACATTTCCATAGCATCCCAAAATCCCAAAGAGAAGTCTACTAATTCCAAACCCACTAATGATGTTCATAATGATGGCTTTCAATGTGGAGAAGAGCAAATCAATCTATTGTTGCAGAAATTCAGATTGCATCAGAAATGGTAACTAAGGTTTATTTGGATAGAAGGACGATGGAGATGAACAAAAAGTTGATGAAGAGCCAAAATGCTATGATGAAGAAAATAAAAGAAAACATGGATTTGATGAACTAACTATCCTAGAGACATAGAAGAAGTAGAAAGGAGTTTGCATCATTTGATTCAAAAGAAGAGAGAGTTCTCCCTGGTTGGAAAAAAGCCATAGAGATGGAAAACAGAAGATGGAGAGGAAGCAAGTGTGAGTAAGCGGAATAGGAATCTTAAGGATAAATTAACACTAGAGGAGATGTGAATAGTGTTTAATGGATTATACGAATATTTTTCAAATTCTTTGAGATTCTACTTGGAATGATGTAATTAACAGTTATAGAGACAATCACAGAATCAAAGTGTAGATCAAAGTAAATGCAGTAAAAGTAAAAAGGAAAGAATACACTAGGATTTTATACTATTTCGAAGTTACCCATTAGTCCCGCACAATTCCTTTTATGGATTTCTTTGCAACTAGTAAATGCAAATACAACCTCGATTTCAAGGCTATGAGACACACCATCTAGAATTCCGACCTCTGGGTAGAGTAACTTAGTTTTCGGGCTACAAGCATACCACTAGATTTATGGACTACTAAGCACACTCAACCATCCAGAATCTCGACCTCTGGGTAGAGTTACTTGGTTCTCGGGCTACAAGCACACCTGATAGATTTTACGGGTTGTAATCACATTCACAGGTATAACAGTATGATTTGATAGAGTTTTATAGACTCAGATCTTCGATCTTGATTACACTTGATCCTTTAACTCTTGAATAGCTCTTTAATCTTGGTTTGAGTGAAAGAGATGAGAGGAATCAGAGAGTAGATGAATAGAGAATCAAATAAATGTAGTTTGATTTTGATTTGATTGAATTTGAGAATATTTTTAGTTGATTTTATTTCAGAATTCAAGAGAGTGAAAGAGGAAAGAAAATATAATAAAGTAGTTAACAAAAATTCATTGTTTTAACCCATATTCATGGAGAAACAACAGTCATATCCATTTAGGAAGAGATATGATAAATAGACACTTCCATTCAAAATTTGAATTTTGAAATTCCTTTGTATATTGAAAAACACTGTAACGACCTGCCTTTTTGGACGTTTTAAGTAGACACACATGCCAAACTCAAACCATTCAAAAGGGCAGATTATTATGGGGTAAATAAGAAAATGAGAAAGAAATAAAACAAATATAGAATCGTAGCGGAATGACAAAATATAATAATCAAATAACAGTTCATGAATCTGTTTATGAATACATTTGATTATTCTTTACAACACAACTATCATAGTTGTAACGACCCAGAATTTTGAACAATTTAAACTGAAAATATTTAACTAATTTTAAATATTTGAATGATGGTTTAGCTTGAATTCCTAATATAACTTTGAATTTGGCGATTAAATTATAGATTTAATCTATTGGAAGTTGAATAAAAATTTGAATCTTCTATTTTAAGCCGATTAAAAATATTTCAGAGGCTTGTAAAATTCATATTGATAATACTGAGGATAATTGAAGCTTCAGAATTGAATTTGAAAGTGAATTGTTCAGTTTTGAGATTATATCGTTTGAATTGATATTTAAAAATAGCCTTCCGGAGCACAGTCTCAGAATTTGACGAAACCAGTTCCACTGGGTCCGTAACATTGAATTATTGCCGCATTTAAAATTTTATATTTTTCAGAGTTGTTATGTGAGCATACAACGTATAAACGCGTCAAAAATTAAATTGAATTCAATATAAATTTAAATATTAAATTTGGTCAAAAACACACCACGTTATCTCCCTAACATCATGTTGCCTCTCCTAAAATCATGCCGAGAATCACAAAGAAGGTCGTGCAAAAACCATGCCTCCTTCACGTCTTAAAATAACCATCTGCCTCTTTAGTTTTCAAAGGCAAAATCAAACGAAGTTAAAAATCATGGCCGCTTCTGAAAAAAAATAACAGAGACCCAACTTCCCTTCGTTCTTCAATTTCGTTCGAAAATCCCCTTTCTCTTCGGAAAAAAAAAATTAAAAATAAATGGCGACCTTAACATTCATGGCCGGACCCTTTCTTCCATCTTTCACTCGATCAAATCGAGCCCGGCATCGAGGCAACGGCGACGTCATCATCGCGAGTGGGAGAGCATGGCCTAGGAGTTCGTGCGCGAGTAAGCAGTGGAGGCTAGGGTTCGCGCGAGGCCTAATTGCAGTGGGGATGAGGAGTTTGTTGTGGTGGTGCCGTTGTGGCGTGTCGTCGATGGAGGCGTGCGATTATCGCGACCTGGGGGAGGCGAGGCAGCGGCATGGAAACAAGCGCGATTCGAGGGGAAGACGGCAGCAGTTCGTGTAGTCACGACGATCAGCATCTAGGGTTTCGCGATGGCGTCGGCCTCGATGGGAGCTGGGTTCTTCAAATTTGCAGTGAGGTAATTTTAAAATTTTTTTGTTTTTCAAAATTTAATTTATACACAGAAGATAACAAAAAATATTATCTAAGACAGTTTGAAAAAAAAAATGTGTAAATATATGCCTCAACTTACTATTTAGGATTTAAAACATGAACAGAGGAAAAAATTAAATAAATATGCAAGTATACACTTTTAATTTATTAGCTTGGTTTAAATTAATTTATTTAATTTTTAGTGGTTAAAAATAATTTATTTAAAGGGAATTTAGTTTAAAATTTAAATTTTTAGTTAAACAAATTTATTAAAAGAAATTGATTTAAAGATATTAATTTAAAGTAAAAATTTAATCATTAGTTAGATAAATTTATTAAAGGAGAAAATTGGTTTAAAAAGAATTATCAGCTAATCAAAAAAAAACTGTTAAATGAAAATTTATTATTCGATTACTTCAAATATTAATGGATTGTATAAATAATTATATAAGGTATAAATCAAGAAAAATCGAGTCAAGAAGGAAATGGATTGCAAATAAAAAGCGAAGGTGAGAACTTCTCACTCAAAAGGGTTTATTTAAATTTTAGATAGTTAGATTTAAAATTGTTAGACTGTGTTGATTGATGTTGTGCATATCCACTGATAGTTCAATAACCGACTATCAATATTTACCTTTAAATAGGTATTTGTTGTGATTTGCTTGAAATTGAATGCCACACTTATTTTATTTTTTAAATAAGCGCTCACTATTCGTGTTAACCGGGAAAGGACCTTGGGGTCGTATAACCCATTCCGAATATGTGATACGTCATTACGAATTGCATTTGAAGACCGGTGTTGAAGACCGGATATTTTCAAAAATGAAAGGGTTTCTTGTCGATTGTCTCTGCACTGGCTGATCCTCGGTATAGAGATCTCCATATGTGATGGGAAATCCGGACGTGATTAGAGATTATCCGGATTGCAAGGACTTCTTTGTAAGTGCCTTCGGTTCTGTTCGAGCCCGGAACAGACTTGTATGGATTGTATGTCTGACATTACAAATTGTGATATAAAGCTGATTTCTTTCAAATATATTTCTGTTGGTGGCGGAGAATTTATTCTCTTAGCTTAACACCCTTCTCTGAGACGTACGAGCTCAGAGGTTATGTAGTTGAAGGTTATCAGCAATGTGACATGCTGAGTGTTGCTGTGATATGATCATTGTATAATCATTTGTGATATGATCATTTGTTTGATCATTTATCTTTGTAATCATTTCTATGATCATTTGTTGACCCAAAGCACAGCTTTTGTATAAAGCGTGGCTTTGTGGACGAGACTTCGTCGAGCCTCACACCCCGGAATGGTCAAAACAGGAAAGATGCGGCAATGTTATGAGGGGTAGCTCCCTTTAGGGTATGTGCATTTCCTTCTGGAAAAGGTTGGTATCATGGTTCGGAGCCCAGATGCTTACTCATGTTGAAACACTTATTATTTTGGTGTAATGTTGATTACGAGCGCTCGGATAAAGGTCCCAAAGGACCGGGGGATGGCATACTCGTGTCAGTAGTTACCCAGTTAGGGGTAACCCGGACTTGTGTTGGCAGCGATCCGGTTAGGTTCTCGGGGACGTCCTTCCAGAGGCGTTCTCATGTGGCAATGGGAAGTTCCTTGGCCTGACCATTTGTGGGAAATCCAAAGAAACAATATGATCTTGTACGGTTTTAGTTGTAGAACCTGTCATTCACTTATGGTGGCGCCCCACTATTTGGATAGTAGCTATAGTAGGCATACGATAATGGTTGTATGTTGGCTAAGATTTATATCTTTATTTTCGAAATGAATTTTTCCTACACTATACATTATTAATAATATCAAATGTTCTTTTTAATGCGTATCAAGCATCTTTGACTATCATAAGGAGAAATCTCCTCTGATTCTGCGTTTGCATTGTGTGTGTGTGCGGGAGGCCTTATGGTAGTCTTATTTTTAAAAGCATTGCGAATTGACTTTAAAAATATTCTTCTATTTTGATTTTAAAGAAAAATAAACTGTTTTAGTTCTCACACCAGTCACATGACTGACTCGGAGTTTATTGTTTTCCTTCCTAAACTCTGGGTGCCCACCAATTTCCACACGGGTAGTCAAGAGTTAAGGTTTATCAGGATATTCTGGAATTTAGGAGTTGCTGGAGGCAAGATGGATGGCATTGGCGTATTATTAGTATATAGTATTTCTTTCTCCGCTGTTTGTTGTTGTTTGTTGTTGTACACTATGATGATGTAATGTGATGTAATGTAATAACTGATATAGTTCTTTGTTTAAAGATTATTCATTTATTATTATATGTTGTTCCGCTGCGAATTGTGAGATTCTGATATTGTTCTGTTGTTGTTTTTCTTTCTCTCTTCTTCTACTTCTTCTTTCTTAAACCCTCATGGTTCGGTTTTCCGGCATCCGACTGATCGGCATTCGATACAGTGGACGTATTGATGTCGATATTCGGGAGTCGAAGAATCGGGTCCTGACAAAGTGGTATCAGAGCATATGGTTAAGCGACAACCATGGCTCTGTTGGGTATTACTCATTAGAGATAGAGTCAGCAGTACACTAGAATGAGTTTGAGTGTAATAATAGATATGAATGCGTATTTGTTAGTGAATATAAAATTGTTTTTGAATCGGGTAAATAAGGTAATTTTGCCCAAAACTATTTTTTGATAGAGAAGAAATGATTTTCTATGAATTATTATAGTATATGGTCGCATGATTGTTAGGAAGTAATAATATTAAATTATTATCATTATTATATGGAATTAAGTAAGAAATAAAATGTATAACCAAAGATTAGAGATAAATTCATTTAACAAATGAAATTTATAAATATGAATTAAAAAAATATAAGGAAATGAATTCATATACAATTGGGTTTTGTAAAATAAATTGGAATTCCCTTTGTTAGTAATTAAGTAAATTTGAGGCGAATTGAATATGGAAATTGAAATTTAAAATGAATAAGTGAATGTACTAATTGAAATGAATTAGTGAATAAAACTAATTTAAAGTAGTAATATGAATTAGTAAATGAAAGTTAATCGATAAAATTCGATATTTAGAATAGAAGATAGATTGAATTCAAATAGAATTGAAACTGTGAATTGAATTCAAATGAAATTGAAATGTAAAACTGAATGAAATGGATATGTAACTTCAATAGTGAAGTAAAAATGTATAAGAAGAATATGTTAAAAATTTTGTAATTGGCAAAATGGTTTGAATGTTGGAATTGGATATTATGGCTAGCAGGATATACAGGTGTATTAAAGGAAATGGGAATCGGAATTTTGATTTCAAAGATAAAATTGAATTGCTCGACAAAGAGGTACGTATTTCAATTTCAGAATGAAATTTGGTGATTTTCTTCTCCAGCCACTTAGCTTTCTCTTTTCTTTTTGATTCTGAGGGGCCGTGGTGCCATTTTGTAGTCGTATCGAGCTAGCCGTGCAAAGAAGACGCTGGCGAAATTTTTCGAAAATTTAGGTTGTTAGAAAATTTTTGAGAAAATTTTCTAAGTTTAATATTTGAATTTAAATTTAAGTTTGAATTTGGAAGTAAACAATGTTCTTTTGAAAACTTATAAGTGAAGTTGGAAATCTATTTGAAATGATAATGGATCTTTGATAAAAGATTTAGGTTAGCAAGTTGATAAAACTATTTGGATTGTGAAAAATAGTGAACAGGTTAAGGATCGTTCTTCTTAACTACTAATTTCGGGACGAAATTCTTTTAAAGGGGGAAGATTGTAACGACCCAGAATTTTGAACAATTTAAATCAAAAATATTTAATTAATTTTAAATATTTGAATGATGGTTTAGCTTGAATTCCTAATATAACTTTGAATTTGGCGATTAAATTATAGATTTAATCTATTGGAAGTTGAATAAAAATATGAATCTTCTATTTTAAGCCGATTAAAAATATTTCAGAGGCTTGTAAAATTCATATTGATAATACTGAAGATAATAGAAGCTTCAAAATTGAATTTGAAAGTGAATTGTTCAGTTTTGAGATTATATCGTTTGAATTGATATTTAAAAATAGCCTTCCGAGCCACAGTCTCGGAATTTGACGAAACCAGTTCCATTGGGTCCGTAATATTGAATTATTGCCGGATTTCAAATTTCGTATTTTTCGGAGTTGTTATGTGAGCATACAACATATAAATGCGTCGAAAATTAAATTGAATTCAATATAAATTTAAATATTAAATTTGGTCAACAACACACCACGTTATCTCCCTAACATCACGTTGCCTCTCCTAAAATCATGCCGAGAATCATAAAGAAGGTCGTGCAAAAACCATGCCTCCTTCACGTCTTAAAATAACCATCTCCCTCTTCAGTTTTGAAAGGCAAAATCAAACGAAGTTAAAAATCATGGCCGCTTCTTGAAAAAAATAACAGAGACCCAACTTCCCTTCCTTCTTCAATTTCGTTCGAAAATCCCCTTTCTCTTCAGAAAAAAATAAAATAAAAATAAATGGCGACCTCAACATTCATGGCCGGACCCTTTCTTCCATCTTTCACTCGATCGAATCGAGCACGGCATCGAGGCAACGACGACGTCATCATCGCGAGTGGGAGAGCACGGCCTAGGAGTTCGTGCGCGAGTAAGCAGTAGGGGCTAGGGTTCGCGCGAGGCCTAATTGCAGTGGGGATGAGGAGTTTGTTGTGGTGGTGCCGTTGTGGTGTGTCGTCGATGGAGGCGTGCGATTGTCGCGACCTGGGGGAGGTGAGGCGACGGCATGGAAATAAGCGCGATTCGAGGGGAAGACGGCGGCAGTTCATGTAGGCACGACGATCAACATCTAGGGTTTCGCGATGGCGTCGGCCTCGATGGGAGCTGGGTTCTTCAAATTTGCAGTGAGGTAATTTTAAAAAAATTTTGTTTTTCAAAATTTAATTTATATACAGAAGATAACAAAAAAAATATCTAAGAAAGTTTGAAAAAAAAATGTGTAAATATATGCCTCAACTTACTGTTTAGGATTTAAAACATGAACAGAGGAAAAAATTAAATAAATATGCAAGTATACACTTTTAATTTATTAGCTTGGTTTAAATTAACTTATTTAATTTTTAGTGGTTAAAAATAATTTATTTAAAGGGAATTTAGTTTAAAATTTAAATTTTTAGTTAAACAAATTTATTAAAAGAAATTGATTTAAAGATATTAATTTAAAGTAAAATTTAATCATTAGTTAGATAAATTTATTAAAGGAGAAAATTGGTTTAAAAAGAATTATCAGCTAATCAAAAAAAAAACTGTTAAATGAAAATTTATTATTCGATTATTTCAAATATTAATGGATTATATAAATAATTATACAAGGTATAAATCAAGAAAAATCGAGTCAAGAAGGAAATGGATTGCAAATATAAAGCGAAGATGAGAACTTCTCACTCAAAAGGTTTACTTAAATTTTAGATAGTTAGATTTAAAATTGTTAGACTGTGTTGATTGAATGCTTGAATGATGATTGTTATATATATATATATATATATATATATATATATATATAAATATATATATATATATATATATATATATATTGGATGTGAATAGACCCTATACGCCGTTAGTAAGCGGATGTTAGTTATTACACACATATACCGCGATATTCCATCTTGAAGTGGAATTGGTATTATATTAGTATATAGCAATATATATATATATATATATATATATATTGGCATATGTATATATTGCGGTTGATTGATTTCCCGCATTGTATAGCGGATGAGACCCTATTGCGCCGCCTATTAAGCGGATAATATTTTATAAATCTCATATACTGCGATATCCCGTCTTGAAACGGGATTGGTATTGTGCTAATGTCTGTGGATGCAGGGAAACAGGTTGGAGGGATCCAACTGGATTCCTTAACCGTATTTATTTATTTACATATATTGTGATATTTGATTGATTATCATATCGATATATGTTGTTTGAAAGTCGTGATTGACTATTTGATGTGTTGCATCATCGGATCCAATTTTGATGTTTAAAAACAACGATTTTGATTTCTAAAGTGATTTTTTTAAAAGTATACGTTTATAAAATATTTTTGGAATTGATTCATCTTAAATAAATAAACGTTATAATTTTAATGTTATAAAAATTATGATTTTTGAGAAATATAGTTAAAAGTTGATTTTTGAAAATATGGGATTAATGATTTTATAAAATAGTTCAAATTGGGATTTCTGAATTTATTATAAAAAGTTTAAAAATAGGATTTATGAAATTTGATTATTTTATAAATCAAAATGATGAAATTATAAAGGAGTTTAAAGGCGTTTTAAAAGAATAATATAAATTGATCCATATAAAAGATTTATAAATTGATATTTATAAATAAATTAAAAATATTGGAATTGTAAAACGAGCTTTTATAAGTGTTAGAATGAATTGCGAATGAATTTCATAAATGAATGAAATTTATAGAATTATAAACGGTGAAGTTATAAATGGAATTTTATATGTAGTAGGTTTATAAAATTTGTAAGGTTATTAAAAGAATAGATTTTGGATAAATAAATGAATCTTGTAAGTTATAAGATTTAAAATTTGGGAAGTTTAAAAGAACGTTTTTGCAAACAAATAAATTATAAGCATTTAACTTATAATATGAACTTTTAGTATATCATTGAGATATGAAATTGAATAGATTAATAAAGGAAATTTATAAGAGGAAGTGTTATAAAATAAATAGAAATGGAATTTATAAACATTGTTTTATAAATCCGCAACGACTTATTTTGATAAGTAAATTGTTGTAATTTGTTAATGGAGTTATATTCACGTTTTAGACAGTGAATAATCCTTTAAAACAAAATGTATAGAAATGATGAAATTGGTTAACAAGTATATTCACGTTTTTGAATAGTGAATAATATATTAAAGAAAATGTTTTGGATGTGATGTTTTAAATAGAATTAAAACGATTTAAAGATGTTTTAAAATGTATTAACTATCGAAACCATAGGTTTCAACATTCATTGTTGAAATAGACGTTTTCGAGAAATAGAAGGAAATGATAGACTATAACACTGTTGTTATAGTAAATGATTTCCTAAAGGAAATGTTTTGTATAGTATTGGGATTTATATATCTATTTTAATTTCGAATCCCTATACTAGTGATTTTGGGTTGTCGTAACGATGTTTTACGCAACATTCGTTTTGGCCCAAATAAATATGTTTAAGAGAATGATTTCTTTAAAGAATGAAATATACACTTAATTTCGATTTAAGTATATTCAATATTTTCCAAGTATAGAAAATAAAAATACTTGTGAATTACTTATAAATAAATAAGTATGGAAATGTTTTTTTTCAATGCGAAATGAAAAGTTTAGAGAATTTATCTTTTTGAAGATAAATTGAAAATGAATAATTGAAAACGTATACTCATAGATATTTTAGAATATAAATTCACTATGAAATTTATAAAAGAAAGGGGAATCTGTGTAAAAATAAATATTGATTTATTTTTAAAGTATGGAAATTATATATATCTTGTAAAGATATTTTTGGAAAATAAATAATTTGGAAAATTATTTGGAATCTGGTGATGTTGTGCATATCCACTGATAGTTCAATAACCGACTATCAATATTTACCTTTAAATAGGTATTTGTTGTGATTTGCTTGAAATTGAATGCCACACTTATTTTATTTTTTAAATAAGCGCTCACTATTCGTGTTAACCGGGAAAGGACCTTGGGGTCGTATAACCCATTCCGAATATGTGATACGTCATTACGAATTGCATTTGAAGACCGGTGTTGAAGACCGGATATTTTCAAAAATGAAAGGGTTTCTTGTCGATTGTCTCTGCACTGGCTGATCCTCGGTATAGAGATCTCCATATGTGATGGGAAATCCGGACGTGATTAGAGATTATCCGGATTGCAAGGACTTCTTTGTAAGTGCCTTCGGTTCTGTTCGAGCCCGGAACAGACTTGTATGGATTGTATGTCTGACATTACAAATTGTGATATAAAGCTGATTTCTTTCAAATATATTTCTGTTGGTGGCGGAGAATTTATTCTCTTAGCTTAACACCCTTCTCTGAGACGTACGAGCTCAGAGGTTATGTAGTTGAAGGTTATCAGCAATGTGACATGCTGAGTGTTGCTGTGATATGATCATTGTATAATCATTTGTGATATGATCATTTGTTTGATCATTTATCTTTGTAATCATTTCTATGATCATTTGTTGACCCAAAGCACAGCTTTTGTATAAAGCGTGGCTTTGTGGACGAGACTTCGTCGAGCCTCACACCCCGGAATGGTCAAAACAGGAAAGATGCGGCAATGTTATGAGGGGTAGCTCCCTTTAGGGTATGTGCATTTCCTTCTGGAAAAGGTTGGTATCATGGTTCGGAGCCCAGATGCTTACTCATGTTGAAACACTTATTATTTTGGTGTGATGTTGATTACGAGCGCTCGGATAAAGGTCCCAAAGGACCGGGGGATGGCATACTCGTGTCAGTAGTTACCCAGTTAGGGGTAACCCGGACTTGTGTTGGCGGCGATCCGGTTAGGTTCTCGGGGACGTCCTTCCAGAGTCGTTCTCATGTGGCATTGGGAAGTTCCTTGGCCTGACCATTTGTGGGAAATCCAAAGAAACAATATGATCTTGTACGGTTTTAGTTGTAGAACCTATCATTCACTTATGGTGGCGCCCCACTATTTGGATAGTAGCTATAGTAGGCATACGATAATGGTTGTATGTTGGCTAAGATTTATATCTTTAATTTCGAAATGAATTTTTCCTACACTATACATTAGTAATAATATCAAATGTTCTTTTTAATGCGTATCAAGCATCTTTGACTATCATAAGGAGAAATCTCCTCTGATTCTGCGTTTGCATTGTGTGTGCGTGCGGGAGGCCTTATGGTAGTCTCATTTTTAAAAGCATTGCGAATTGACTTTAAAAATATTCTTCTATTTTGATTTTAAAGAAAAATAAACTGTTTTAGTTCTCACACTAGTCACATGACTGACTCGGAGTTTATTGTTTTCCTTCCTAAACTCTGGGTGCCCACCAATTTCCACACGGGTAGTCAAGAGTTAAGGTTTATCAGGATATTCTGGAATTTAGGAGTTGCTGGAGGCAAGATGGATGGCATTGGCGTATTATTAGTATATAGTATTTCTTTCTCCGCTGTTTGTTGTTGTTTGTTGTTGTACACTCTGATGATGTAATGTGATGTAATGTAATAACTGATATAGTTCTTTGTTTAAAGATTATTCATTTATTATTATATGTTGTTCCGCTGCGAATTGTGAGATTCTGATATTGTTCTGTTGTTGTTTTTCTTTCTCTCTTCTTCTACTTCTTCTTTCTTAAACCCTCATGGTTCGGTTTTCCGGCATCCGACTGATCGGCATTCGATACAATGGACGTATTGATGTCGATATTTGGGAGTCGAAGAATCGGGTCCTGACAATAGTTACATAAACAGGAATAAATAAATAAATGCAGTGGAATAAATATCATAAATAGTAATAGTACAAATCTTCGTCTTCGTCCTCTAGAAATAAGGTCTTCAACCCTGAGATACTTAGGCTGATCCGAGCGAATTGAAAAGGCAAAACACTCGAGTTAGAACAAAAAGATCTTATGTAAGTTAAATCAATAGTAAATATGCATGTGACTGCATCATAGATGTTTACAGGGCTTGACATCTCCTATGCAGTGTCTAACGTGAGTGTAGTAACTTAAGAGATGTTTGAGATTCACATCTCCTGAAGATCTGTTAAACTATCTACTATGTAGTACAATACGCTATTATAATATGTCTATAGTAAAGTAAAAGTATTATAATAGAGTTTAGAAGTTACCCATATCCCCCTTACCTCATTTTTATATATTCCTATAGTCTATACAGTACCGTAATTCCTCCATAAACTAGAAGGCTATCAGAGGGCACTCCATACATATGGCACAAAAAGAACTCATAGAAGGCGCTCTAGAGCATGTGAACACGGCACTCGAGGCACTACCAGGGTAAATATGCCAATTGTAGATCTGGACTGGTGGTAACACATAGCAGCTACTTCCGCCCACCTCTGACATACTCCCATAATCAAAATCAAGGGTGGCCACAAAATCAATCACAAAGTAATAGAATGGTATTGAAGAAATGTGCCCAATAGGAGGAATGACCTCACTTGGCCCGACATGGCTCTTGTTTTAGTCACATCTAAGCTGACTCATGGTAGTCATGGTCACGTCATACCTCATATAGAAATCGTTCACCAAACTATCCTACTTCATTTCTGAAATCTCCACCATGTACACAGTTGTTAAAGTGGTTTTTTGGTATTGGCAGAGAGTATGACAATATCCGATCCCGGTCTCTTTAACAACCAATCACTTATTACACACCAGATGGTTCTTTTACATTTCAAAAATCATTTCATATTGATATCAAAATATCATATTCAATTCAAACCATATTACTTTCGAAATTATATTCACTTTCAAAAATCATATTTTCAAAATGGTTTACAACCCTTATTTCCAAACTTCATATTCAAATAAAGTATGTGATTTAAATCCCAACTTAGGTTATAATATCATTTAATCATATTCACTTTAAAACCGAGGATTTAAAAATATAAACACATCCATTTTATTTAGTTTGAATTTTTTAAATAGATAATTTAGATAGTTATAATTGGTTTAACAAAGTCAAAATAAATTTTAAGAATAGTTAAAATACCCTAAAATATTTTAAAATAGATTGAAATATTTTATAATTAAATTTAAGATAGGTAAATAGATTTAAAATACATTAAATATAATTAAAATAGATTTAGTAGTTTTAAAATGACTAATTAGGTTTAAAATATGTTAAAAATGGGTTAATTAGATTTGAAATAAATTAATTGTTTTAAAATAGGTCAAAATGATTTAATATAGTTAATATAAGTTTAAATAGCTTAATAATTTGAAAATCTTAAAATTTAGAATCTTTAAAATAATATACTTTTAAAACTGTTTATATTAAAACATGAATTTCAAATTTATATCAATTCAAACTATTTATTTCATTTCAATAACTTTAGACTATTTTCGACTTCCAAAAACCCAATTTCAAAATCTCTTAATTCAAATTCTCAATACAATATTTAATTCTATACCGCTTCCAATCCATGTTAAAATATCAATTTAAATTACTCAAATTCCAGTATATTTCAAAGTTATATTTTAAACAATTTTAATAACTCAATTTCGGTAAATTTCACTTATACTTCAAATTTAACTTTAAATTTTCAATTTAATTTCATTAAACCAATCCTTTTAAACCAAATCCAATTTTTAAAATAAAACTTGAATTTCGATAATAATTCAATTTATATAAATTAAATTTTATTTCAAAATATCATTTAACTAAATTCAAAATTTAAAGATTTAAAAATCATTTAATTTAACCAATCTGGAGTCTACATATAATTCTCTACCCTAGTGTCAAGTCATACTGATATTTATCATTTCAATCCGCAATTTAAAATTTATGGTTGTATATCACTTCAAACCGTAATCCAGAATTTAAATAACTTTATAAAATCGCTTGAATCAGTCATTTCAACCCATAACGATTTTTCCCTAATCTATAGATCGTTCGGGTATGTATCATTTGCACCCATATGGAACTTGCAGAGTGATACGATATATAAATCAATCACAACATCCAATCATCCAATATCAATAATCAAACATCCATCATAATCATCATTCAATTCAACCAATAATTATCAACAATTAACTAATCATCAATAACTGGTATTTAATTGGCAGTTTACATTCAGTAATAAATTAAATGGCTAATTGATTAAAAATAAATTAGAATTAACTGAAATGATGATTTAAATATACCAAAAAGCAATAAATAAATTCCTAATTTCATCACAAATTTAATCTAACTAACATAAGAAATTTTAGAAGTTGTGAGTGGGTTAAAACACTCACCTTTGAATTTAAATCGTTTTAAAAATCCAAATTAGGGCCCAAATTCAAACGGTCTCTGAATTTATCCAAAGCAGCGTCAAAATGTCCAAAATTCTGATACGATCCTAGCGGAACAAACCACGCATGAATCGGACCTACTGGACAGATATATTATCCCGTCGTCACAAAAACTAAATACACGGCTTATACTGCACAACGGAATATACTTCAAGTACGCGTGACACGTGTTGTGCACGTAAATGTGCATATTTTACCACCATATTTAATCTATTTAAATTAAATAAATGATCATATCGGGTATGTTAACATGTTTTAACCAAAATCCATATTAACTCCAAATTGTCACATATCCATCTTCGTATAGGGGCAAAACGGTCATTTATGTGCATATATTTCTTTAAGAAAAATTAATTGGAAATTTATATATATTTGTGTAGGAATTTGATCTCAAATATGAGTGGTTTCATGAAGACACATGCATGCACAACATGAATATATAGGAATGAAGATGGAAATAATTCAAAGTGAAGATCATGGAGGACCCCACCTACCCACCACCTTAATGTACAAATTAAAGGCTAATGCACATGCTTATGGAATTAAAGCTTCATGTACATTTAAGTGGGGGATTATTAAAGCAAATGATAACTTGGCCACCATACTTCCTCCAAGGGCATTTTGGGCACTCCCCAGAAATATGCATTAGGGTTTCCAACTTCTATAAATACCCCTTATGTTTCATGTAACTCCTCTCTCCTTCTCTTAATCTCTCATCCTCTTCTTCATTAATTTAGGCTCAACATAAAAGAAAGCTCCCTTTCTCTTTTCATGGCTACTTAGTCATTTTTATTTTATGTAATTTTCTTTTCATTTTATGCAATGCTAATTATTATTTCTTTTTAATTACATGTTCATTTCCTTTTATGCAAGTAGTTTAGATCTTTTTTATTTCATGCAAGTAGATTAGTTTTGTTTCTTTGCTTTTCTCTCCTTTTCTTTTTCTTTTTCTTTTTCTTCTTCTTTCATGTTGCAAGCTACATTTGTTGTTTTAATGACAAATATGAGAGCCCAAACCCCTTCAATTTAGGGGTAATGAAGCTCTCTAATTATGTAGCTTCAACTATTTGTTAATTCATGCTCTCTTTTTGTGCTTAATGATGATGATAGAAATGGTTTACTAATTGTTTTTGCTTTGAATTTCATAGCCTATATTGTTGACACCAAATAGGCTATGCTTAAACAATCACTAACACTAATTGCCTCTTCATCAAAGTATGATTATGACAAAAGAAAGTGATTTGAAATTGAAATTTGATGGTCTATATTTCTAATCAATAGTTAATAGGTCATACTTAAAATAGATTTTATTTTTATTTTCTTTGTCAAAGTTCATGAAAGTTAGTAAGTTCTTTAAGGAATGTGTTATAGTTTGATGGCTTATGTTGGCTAATCAATAGCACAAATATGGCATACTTATGATAAGCACATCAATTAAAGCACTAATGACCATAAAAGAGAGATTATGATTTCATATATGTTGAACTACATGATCTAGAGAGTGGATTTATCTTCTAAATTGTCATTTAACTCTTATATTTGCTTCTCTTTTCTTTTGGTTAGTTAGCTAATTTTCTTATTCTCTAGCTTAACTTTCACTCGACTTTGGTATAATTTGATTGAATAGAATTTTTAAAATCATCGATTCCCTGCTGATCGACCCGTATTCGCCACGTACTACGACAGTACGCCATACGCTTGCGTTATAAATTTTATTATAAATTCGTTCGACGGTTTTCTAATACGATAGAATTTTCGTCGATGAACAAGTTTTTGGCGTCGTTGCCGGGGAATTGCTTTGATTTTGATCTTCAATTCTTCAAATTATTTTGTTTGATTTTTGTGTGTTTTAATTTTTGTTCGTTTGCATAAAAATAATTGTGTGTGTGTCTGTTATATGATTTGATTTTTGTGATTGTTTATTGTTTTCTATTCGCATTGCTTTTGAATATTTTCTTAAAAAAAACACACTTTCATTTAAAAAAGAAAATATATATTTCATTGCAATTCACATTAAACTGTGTACATACATTTTGCAGTGTTTTACATTTTTCTTTTTGTTCAGTCTCTGTTTACAAAACTGTTTTCACTCTCTGTTTTCACTCTCTTTTCACTCTCTGTTTTCATTAACCCTGTCACAAACTCTACTGCTTGCCTTCCAGATCCCTCAACATCACCTCAACCATACACACTTCAGTTCAACCCGAGCAACCATCATCTACATCACCTGATCTTCACCATCCCCACCTTAACATTCAAATCACAACCAACACTCCAACAACTCCATCAACACACGTTCTCCATACAAAACATCACTGCCATTCAACTGAACAAAACAATCCACTCACCATCCTCCCTGACAAACAAATAAGCTGCCATAACATTTACATACTCCACTGCCTACTAACCACAACTCCACATAACTTCTACATCCACTGCCCCTCTTACCAGTTCAACTTGCTTCCAAACTGATCATCGAACCAGTCCACTGCCTGATTGCCTGACCCACTGACCAACCTCCCTGTCATACAATTCCTTCTTCATTCATTCAACCTACTCACACATCTCCTTTACCCAAAGCCACTGCAAACACACTTCTGTTCCACCCACCACACCTTTCCAAACGCATAAGAACGACTTCCTCCCTCCACTTACTCACAGCCTTATCACGAACCTGTCATCATCACATAGCAACATTTTCTTTCAACATCACATCAGACATCCCCTCAACATCACTGTGCCGTCCGTCAACCCTACACATCCTTACTGCTCAGTAACACACACCAATGTTGCCACAAACGAAGTTACGGCCTCAATCTACATCAACAAATAATTCTATTGCCTGCTTCTTCCACCCATCAACATCTGGCACACTGTTACGACCGCGCCATCACCAGAGCAGTCTTCACTGAACTAAGCAAACACCTCCCTAAACCCCTTTCCGAATACCCTCGACTCACCCAACACCTCCTCCCTCAACAGCATCGACCACCATCAACCTACCACCATCTACAACAGTCTTCCAAGCCTAACTGCCCATCACCTCAACTTGAAGCACAGCAAGGCACGATCAACAGCCTAGCAAAACTAATCTCCCCTCTCAAATCCCCTCGAACCCGCACCTTCCACTGCCCAAACCCATCGCCTAGTCGAACAAACCAAACCACCTCATCGAGCAGCAGTAACTTGCCACCGCAACGCCTGAACACAACTGCAACCGCGACTTCACCACGAACTTCCACTCTACCAGAATTGCGACTTCGAATCAACAGACACCTCAAAACCAAAATCGACCATCATCGAACTTTCCTCGAAACCCACATCAATCACGACAATCAGAATTCGTCTACAAAATTGTGAATTTGAGTTTTCTGAAGTCAATTGTGGATGGCGAGTTCAATTTGTTCTTCTACCTGATGATATTTGCGAGTTACACTTGTGTTTGGGCCGTGTGTATTTTCTTTTGGGCTGGGTTTTCATACCCTTTTTTTTGTTTTATTTAGCTGCTAATTTGTTTGTCTAATTTTTTTTCTCAACTTCTCTCTATTGCAAAAAAAAATCAAAAACAAAAACATAGAGATTTGTTTTGTGTTGTCTTTTGTTTTTTCCAATTTGTCAAATTTTGTTTTTGTTTGTTTGCTTGTTTAGTTTTGTTTGATATATATATACATATATATATATATATATATATATAAAATCTTTATATATCTTGTTTTTATTTCAGGTTGCTAAAGCAGATTGGAAGAAGAAACGCTTGCTAAAAATAACTACTTGCTTGTTTATAAATTTTTCTTTATTTGCCTTGCATTGTATATATCTATTGCTTTTATTTGCATTGCATTTTTGTTTTCTTGCATTTGAAAAAAAAGAAAAAAAAAACAACATCCATTCGTAGTTGCATTGCTAATACACATTTATTTTCTGCTTTGCATGTCATCCTAGATTTTGATTAATAAAAACGACTAGACATCGACAACACTTAATCGTATATCGACAATTTGTCTTCTATGAACAATTTAATTTCTTGGTGTCTAGGCTACGGCAAAGTAATAACCATTTATAAATATTACGGTGGTTCATAAATATTATAGTGGTTGTTCCTCTGAAAGTACTTAAACCTTCGGCTGCATTGCTACAGTGATTCGTGGTGCACCGATAACACGTGCCCGTTACCTAGCTGAGAACTATCTTGTTGATTTAAGACATTTTGTGATTATACAATTTTGGGTTAACTTAGGATAAATCATTTGAAATTAACCTTTGCATTCATTTTGTTGCATTAGTCCATGCATATTTAAAAAAACAAAAAATTCAAAATCCAAAACTAAAAAAATTGTAAATATTTTTTAACAAGTGGAAGGAGAAAATATGAAAACCTAACCTTTATTTAAATAAAAATGAAAACATGATTAGTTTTTTTCCTTTTCCTTTGATTTTTTTTAAAATCAAAATTCCAAAAAAAATATTACTTAGTTTTTTTTAGAGAATCAAAAATCCAAAAAAAATATTAAATCTTTTCAAAAAAACAAAAATTAGAAAAATAAAAAACTAAAAAAAAATCAATTTCCCTTTTGAAAAACAAATTTTGTTTGTAAATATTTTTCCTTTATAAAAAAAACAAAAAAAAACTCTTGAAAATGTCCGAGTTTCTTTTTCCTAACTCACTTGAATTTTACAATAGTTGTGAAAATCAATATAATCTATATGATTTCACTCCAAATTCGTATGGATATTTTGACAACAACTATTGTGCAAATAATTCGAATTTCGAACAACAAAGTTTTCAAAACAATGAACAACCCTCGAATCTCGAAAAAAAGCATTTCACCTTTACTTGAACTCTCTACACAACAAAATCAAAGTATAAATGAATTGTGTAATTCATATTTGTGCAATAGTTCAAGTCAAAATAATCAAAATTTGAATTCACTTCAAAATTCATATGATTTCGAGTATAACCCATGCCAATTCAAATTCGAGCTTCAAAATGAATTTCAATATCAAGGCGAAAATGTGAACCAATTTTCAAATAATTTTGACAATGGGAATAGTTTCAATAACGATACGATTGAAAACTTTGGTTATCAACAAATTCAGGATGAAAATTTTCAAATTAATAATCATGAATTTGATTTTGTTGACAAAATGGAAAAAGATAACAGGGATTTATTACTTGAAAAATACAAAAAATTTCGTGAAAATCATAATCAAATCTCAACTTGCGAAGAATCAAATAATAATGTACCGTTTATCGAAATTGACAATTCTTGTTCTCAACAAGTCCAAATCGAAAATTTTCAAGTTAATAATTATAAATTTGACTTTATTGAGCAGCTGAATGAAATTTACAGTGATCACACGAATTTGTTGATTAAAACATTGGAAAAATTTCGTGAGAAACAAAATCAAATTTCAATGTGTGACGAGTCAAATGATAATCCATCTTTTACCCAATCGATGATTTTCAAACAATAACTTTTGAATTTGATAATGACGAACAAGTTGTTGAAAATAACGATCTTAATCAAGTTATTGAAAATACGGTAATTAAGTTGGATTTCTATTCTTTCGAGGGTGCGAAACTCAATTTAAACTTTGATCTTCCTTTTTCTGAAAATTTGAATATGACAACTTTGAATTTTAAACTCGATTTACATGATGAAGTTGTTGATAATTCAACAAAGGAAGTCGAATTTAACGAACATGAGTTTTATGGACTTTTTGAAAATGAGTTGCTAAATTCTGTAAGGGACGATTTGAATCACCATTTCGATTTTGAAATCGATGATAAACTTGAATTTGGTGAAAATAAATTTCAAGCAATTGTTTTGTCAACCACGAAAATCATTCAAAATAAAACAACTCATTCAACTTTTGATAAAACAAAATTCGTTTTTTCAAATCAACATTCAACTTTAAAATCTTTAAAGGTTTGGTTTTTCGCGCTTAAGCTGTGTCTCGCACATTTGAGGAGACAAATGAATCGGTTTTTGAAAGACCGTTTCATTTACTTTTTGACGATATTCTTTCTGATCTAGTGTAAATATTGTTATTTTCATGTAAATACAGGTCATCTTTTTTCTCCCTTCCACTTGGGTTGACTATGGGGACACAGTCAAAATCAAGTGTGGGGGGAGACTCATCTTCTTTTTGACTTTTCAGGATTCATTTTTCATTTTTCTTCCAAAAACAAAAAAAAAATTAAAAATTTTAAAAACAAAAGAAGAATTTTTTTAAGCATTTTGATTTATTTTTAAAGAAATACTATAGGATAAATATATGGTTTTTGCTTATTAAATTGAAATTTTTGAAAATTTATTCGTCTTAACAAAAATAGAAATGAAGTTTTATTACAAATAATAATGGTTTAACTGGTATATAGGAAGATTCATACGTGTTAATTATGAAATACATCCTAATTGAAAATCTTTGTTTTAAAAAGTGGTTGATTTAAAGTAAAGGATGTAACATTTTTTTTGTCTTCTAAGTTAAATGGTGTTAAGACGATTTTTCAAAACTCTCTCTCTTCTAAAAAATATAAAAAATAAAAAATAAGAACATCCAAAGTATTCACTCTCATTTAAAAGTCATCATGGTTATGCATGGGTGAATTACTTGGAATCTTTGATTATGTGCTTTCGTACTCATTTAAAAGTCCTCATGGTTATGCATGTATGGAACATATATAAAAAAAAGAATAGACTTAATAAAAACCACCTACGGTCAATAGGTGTATACATGAAAGTGTGTGCACTCGCCATGCTCTATACTCCCCTTACATAAGCCCGAAAGGCAGTGCATGGGTGGTATATCTGGCCTCAGTTTACCTAAGTTATGTGTGTAATTTTTCTTGCAAATAATGAGAGAGCAAGCAATTGAAACTCTAGCACTATTTTTACTTATTTGATTTGATTTGTTATTGAAAAGAAATGAAAAACCCACTTTGATAAACTTTGATAATCAACTAAGGAATCATTTCATAGTTACACAGTGCTATCAACCAAAATAACGAGTTAAACTATAGTATATTTGTTATGATAACTTCGTCTTTATTGGAAACTTCGACGAGTGAATGACTTAAATTTCAAGATAATGACCGAAACCTATATTTAACTTATTTGTGTTGATTTAAAACAAGTCCTTCATTTGTAAATATTTTCAAAAACTCGCATTCATCTCTTTGTAAATAAATCTTGCATTTTGTAAAGATTTTCATCCTACATTTGGATTTTGTGGGTAGTATCCGCTAAAAACCCTCACGAGACAACACTCGTCTTACTGGGGACACCCAGAGGTTTAACGGCTTGTTGCATACGCTCAATGCAATCGCGCTCCCTACGAAAACGGATTTATCTTAGTTTTTCTTCATTCGAGGACGAATAAAAAGATAAGTGTGGGGGTATTTGTTGTGCACGCAAATGTGCATATTTTACCACCATATTTAATCTATTTAAATTAAATAAATGATCATATCGAGTATTTTAACATTTTTTAACCAAAATCCATATTAATTCCAAATTGCCACATATCCATCTTCATATAGGGCAAAACGGTCATTTATGTGCATATATTTATTTAAGAAAAATTAATTGGAAATTTATATATATTTGTGTAGGAATTTGATCTCAAATATGAGTGGTTTCATGAAGATACATGCTTGCATGACATGAATATAAAGGAATGAAGATGGAAATAATTCAAAGTGAAGATCATGGAGGACCCCACCTACCCACCACCTTAATGTACAAATTAAAGGCTAATGCACATGCTTATGGAATTAAAGCTTCATGTACATTTAAGTGGAGGATTATTAAAGCTAATGATAACTTGGCCACCACACTTCCTCCAAGGGCATTTTGGGCACTCCCCCAAAATATGCATTAGGGTTTCTAACTTGTATAAATACCCCTTATGTTTCATGTAACTCCTCTCTCCTTCTCTCAGTCTCTCATCCTCTTCTTCATTATTTTAGGCTCAAAATAAAAGAAATCTCTCTTTCTCTTTTCATGGCTACTTAGCCATTTTTATTTTATGTAATTTTCTTTTCATTTTATGCAATGCTAATTGTTGTTTCTTTTTAATTACATGTTCATTTCCTTTTATGCAAGTAGTGTAGATCTCTTTTATTTCATGCAAGTAGATTAGTTTTGTTTCTTTGCTTTGCTCTCTTTTTCTTTCATGTTGCAAGCTACATTTGTTGTTTTAATGATAAATATGAGAGGCTAAACCCCTTCAATTTAGGGGCAATGAAGCCGTCTAATTATGTAGCTTCAACTATTTGTTAATTCATGCTCTCTTTTTATGCTTAATGAAGATGATAGAAATGCTTTACTAGTTGTTTTTGCTTTGAATTTGATAGCCTATATTGTTGACCAAATAGCTATGCTTAAACAATCACTAACACTAATTGCCTCTTCATCAAAATATGATTACGACAAAAGAAAGTGATTTGAAATTAAAGTTTGATGGTCTATATTTCTAATCAACAGTTAATAGGCCATACTTAAAATAGATTTCATTTTCTTTTTCTTTGTCAAAGTTCATGAAAGTTAGTAAGTGCTTTAAGGAATATGTTATAGTTTGATGGCTTATGTTGGATAATCAATAGCACAAATATGCCATACTTATGATAAGCACGTCAATTAAAGCACTAATGACCATAAAAGAGAGATCATGATTTCATATATGTTGGACTACATGATCTAGAGAGTGGATTTATTCTCTAAATTGTCATTTAACTCTTATATTTGCATCTCTTTTCTTTTGGTTAGTTAGCTAATTTTCTAATTCTCTAGCTTATCTTTCACTCGACATTGGTATAATTTGATTGAATAGAATTTTTAAAATCATCAATTCCCTACGGATCGACCGGTATTCGGCACGTACTACGATAGTACGCCGTGCGCTTGCGGTATAAATTTTATTATAAATTCGTTCAACGGTTTTCTAATCCGATAGAATTTCCATCGACGAACAACACGTCTTGCCACCCACCCGTCTCCTGAGCTCCATCGCGTCCTATCCTGTATTTACTTTTTCATTATGTTGTACTCTGATGATGTAATGTATAAAAAGATTTAGTTCTTTTTGTATAAAGATCAGTTATTTATCTATTATATATTGTTCCGCTGGACTGTGAGATTCTATTATCGTTTAGTTCCTTCTTTCTTCTATCTTCTTTCTTCTATCTTTTTTCTTTTCCCTCAGCAATCTGTCTTTTCCGACACTCGATAGTTCGGCGTATTATACAGTGGCGTATCTGTGTCGATATTTCGAGAGTTGTGAAGTGCGGGTCATCACCCAAATGTAACGGCCTGAATATTTTCAACCTCCAAAATCGACTCTAATATGTTCACTGTATAGAGTTCCAGGCAATCGAGTGCTGGAAATCCCAGACTGCTAGGGCAAAGAGGAAAAGAGGTAGAAAAAGAAACTGAAAACAACAGCATAAAATCTCATAATCACAATAGAACAAATATAATATACAAATAACAACATATACGAAGAAAGCTGTAACTGTCGATATACATACAAGATCAGAGTACAACAAATCCGGACAGTTATTATAACTTGTCCCAAAATACTGACTATACAGTCTATGATGCACAGTGGATATGATCAATACGTTTCTTCCATCCAGCTCGTCTCCTGAGCTTCAAAACGTCCTAACCTGAAAATCTGTAATACTCGGCCTGACTCGAGGGTTTATAAATAAAGTAGTGCAAGGGCTAATCGCTACAATACCTAAGGGTGATTCCAGAATGGATGTGGTAGGAGTAGTGCCTTCGGTTCCGTTCGGACCGGGAATAGACTTGTATGGATGAATTCTATCAGAACATCGTCAGGAGGACGTTAAGCATTCTAAGTGAATATGTTTCTAAAGAGGTAATGCTTAGCCTCGAGCCTCATCAACAGGGAATGACTAAAAAGTCAAGGGGAAATCAGTATTTAATTTATAAAGCGAAGTTGATATAAATAAGAAAGGAAATTGAAAATTTTAATCCTAAAGTTAAAATTTAGCTTGAGTACGTTGAATATAAGATTTTAAGTAAATAAGTTGGTGAACTTATGAATTAAAATGGTTGGGTGTTATGGAAAAAAGAATGGAAAGTTTAAAAATGTAAATGGATTTGAACAAAAAGTTTGGGTATTTTAAATCGTGGAAATTTTAGATTAAATCAAAGGCGCTCGATTTAATTTAAAATTAGAACGCTCGGCATTTTAAACTCAAGGTGAGTTAATCTCACCCACATCTGGATTTCTGGTTAATTTAAATAGTTAAAATTTAAATTATTGGTTTATTGATTAAATGTTATCATTATCAGTCTGGATGTGATATTATATATAGTGGTGTATATATATTGGAGTGATTGATATTCCCGCATTATATAGCAGATGAGGCCCTATGCCCCAAGAACGCTTAACTTCGATGTGCTGATGGGATCCAGTGCTTTAGTGCTGGTATGATTAAATAATTGCCGAATAAGATCACCCTGCGGTTGGGATCAGCAACCGTCCACACAACCGAATAAAAAAGGACCTATAGAGAGGGATGACCTTACCCTAATTGGGTGCTACCCACTTAGCCTTGCTATGTATCCCCTGATTTTCGGTCATTCGCGGTTGATGACGCTCGTGGCTAAGCGTTACCTTTTTAGAATTAAATTTTTAAACTTTCCATTCTTTTTACCATAACACCCAACCATTTATATTTAGGTTTTACAATTCCATTTTTCTATTCATAAGTTCGCAACTTATTTACTTAAAATTTTATATTGCTCATTTGAGTCCATTTACACAAACAACTCATATTCACTCTAATTATTTTATTTCCGCTAAAAAACATCAAGTCTTATAAAAATTAGATCTTAAAATTTTAAATCACCTTACCTAAAAGTATATACTTAAAACATTTTAAATAATACTACTTAAGTGATTTTATTCAAACAATAGTTATGAAATTCTATAATAATTTCCAAATAAAACTTTAGCCAAACCACTTTAAAATAAAATATTATATAAAGTATAATATTTAATAACTAACTTTTTAAATCATAATACTAGTTAAACCTTTCAAATAATCACTTCTACACTTAACTTAATAAGTATTTACTTGAAAATATTAAAATGATTAAATAATAATTTCTCTAAAACCTTCTTTTAAAAAAAAATTAAAACTTCCAACTCAAAAACTTTGATTTTTGGAATGGCAATCACATTCTGCATATCGAGCTACAATAGGAACAAACCCGATCACCAAAAAATCCTCGAACTACTTATAAAATTGTAGCAGTGCGAGAACTTTTTGGTGATCGGGTTTGTTCCTGTTGTAGCTCGATATGAGAATGTCAATCCGCATAATCCTTATATATATAATCTAATTTGAATTTGGTTTGAGGAAACGAATCTATGTAAGCTAAATGGAATGGTTATTGGAAATAAATTTGACTTGTGAAATGAAACTTAGTGAAGTTGGACTAAACAAAACAAAGGATTGAAAATAAAATTAGTAAGTAAACTAATTAATTTGTAAAGGCCCACAAATTCGTACCCTTTTGAGCTGGCAAAATTCCACAACGATTCAGCCAAAGAGGAACAAATTTACGAGTCTTTAGGGTTTAAGAATGAAGAGGTAGAAGAAGAAACAGAAACAATAACATAATCTCACATATCGTAGCGGAACAACATATAATAGATAAATGAATATCTTTAAAACAAAGAACTGTATCAGTTATTACATTACATCACATTACATTATCAGAGTAGTTATACTCCTGAGCTAAAAATTTTTAATCCTCAGCTCTGATACCAAATGTGACTGCCTGGACGAACTCGACTGCCCGGTTATGGTCGAAATAGGAATCGTAGCAGCAAGGTTATTTGAGGGTAGCGCTCTCTGAGGGTATGTCATTTCCTTCTGGATTATGAGTTGTATCATGGTATGGAGCCCAGATACTTAAGTTCGTGGTTGCTGCAAACTTACTGCTATATGGTTGTTGGTTGAGAGGATCCTCGGATAAAGGTCGCAAACGACCAGGGGATGGCATGCTCGTGTCAGTAGTTACCTAGTTACAGAGGTAACCCGACCTTGTGTAGCAGAAATCCGGTTAGGTTCTCGGGGGCGTCCCTCCAGACGCATTCCATTTTACTTGGGAAGTTCCTTTGCCCGACCATTTGTTGGAAATCCAATCAAAACAATATGCGTCCTGTACGGTTTTAGTTGTATAACCTGCCATGGAATGTGGCGGTAACCTGCTATTGAACATGGTAGCTATAGTAGGCATACGATAATGGTCGTATGTTGGCTAAGATTAATATCATACTTTCGAAATGTTTTCTGCACTTTGCACTTATAGTAATAATATCAAAGAAATTCGCGTATCAAGCATATTTAAATATCATAAGGAGAAATCTCCTCCTAGTCTGCGTTTGCATTGTGTGTGTGGCAGGAGGCCTTATGGTAGTTTCATTTTCTAAAAGCATTGCGGATTTCAAACTTAAATTCCTTTGTTTGTTTTAAAAAGATAAACTGTTTTTGTTGCTCACACCAGTCCCATGACTGACGTGGAGTTTATTGTTCCCTTTCTAAACTTTGGGTGCCCACAAATTTCCACACAGGCAGCCTAGAGTCAGGTTTTCAGTTATTCTAGAATTCAGGAGATGCTGTGGAGATCAGGAGCAAGCTGGATGGCGAAGCGTATCACTAGTATATTGATATATTCTTTTCTTCTGCTGTGTTGTTGTACTTAATGGTGTTATAAGCTCCGGCACACCAGGTTCGACTTTTGGATCGGCGACATTTGAATATGAGTGTCGTATTCGGTGCCAATTTTTGAAGGTCTAGTCAGGATAGTCACATAATTTAAGTGGGTAAGAAAATGAATTAAAACTGAATATTGGGATTCAATTTAAATTGTGTTAAGTGAAGTTGTAATTCGAAGTGGACTAAAAATAATTTGAGTTTGGAAATAAAATCCATTGAGATTTAAAATAAACTAGTAAGTGGAACTGATTAAAGAAAAGATTAATTAAATATGGTTTAAGATGAGATGAACTGAATTCAATATTTAAAAATGAAAGGTAAATTGAATTCATATGGAAATTGGAGATCCAATTTGAATAAAAGTAGATATAAACTAAAGTAGTAAGGTGAAAATGAATATAACAAATATATAAAATATTTATATTGAACTTAGGAAATTAATGGTGAAATTCTTAAGTAAATTTGGTATTGAGAATTATACTATGTTAGTATTTGAATGAGGATTTAATAAAGGCATGTAAAATGATGAGTGTGAATAAGTGAATGGAAAACCAAAATAAACGTGAATAAAAAATAATTGATATAGTTAATAATCAATTGAGATAAATACCTAGGATGTACGTACATTATTTTATTCGCATAACGATTTGATCTAGATTCGAGCATAGAATTTCGAGATAGTTATATTGATCCGAGTTGGGATTTTTCACTCGATTTCGACGACGAACCCTGGATATGGATTTTTGATTGATTCTGGAAATTCACAATCATAGTGAGGCTACGCAAGGAAAATGACACTTTCTGATCAAGAAACCAGATCTGAGTCTGCACCAAGATATCGGGTGGACGATACTAGTTCGGAAGTGAAATTGTGTGATCGAGTAAGCGATCGGATTTGATATTGCGTACGGATGATATATGTGCATCATACGGGCTTAAGTAAAACAAATATTGAAAATTTTGTAAAGAAGTGAGTAAAATGATTTTGGATTTTGTGATTGGATATTATTGCTAAGTAGGATATACAAGTGTTTTAAAAGCAAAGAAAAAATAGCCTTTTTTTTAACGACAAAGGATAAATTTGAATTGCCCGACAATGAGGTATGTATTTAAATTGGCATATGAAATTTGATGATTTTTTTATCTAGCCACTTTCCATTTTGTTTTCTTTTGAAAAATTTGGGGCCCGTAGAGGCATTTTGTAGTTATACCGATCAAGCCCTGTAAAGGAGATGCTGGCGAAATTCTTCGAAAATTTAGAGTGTTCGAAAAATTTTGAGGAAATTTTGATAAGTTTAAATTTTGATTTTAAATTATAATTTGAATTATGGAGAGGATAATATTATTGGGAACATATGGATGAGTTTGGGGAAGTTAGTAAGGGTAATCATTTGTCTTTAATAAAAAGATTGTTTTAAGGAGTTGTTAAAAACAGTTTGGTTTTGGGAAGATAGTAAACGGGTATTGGACCATTCTTCCTAAATAGTAATTTCGGGGACGAAATTCTTTTAAGGGGAGAGGAATGTAATGACTCATAATTTTGGATATTTGAAATTAGAATATTTAATTAATTTTAAATATTTAAAAGTTAATGTTTAACTTGAATTTCGAATATCGCTGTTTATTAGATAATTTAAATATCGAATTTCATAATTGGAAATTGGGTGAAATATGGAATCTTGAGTTTTAAGCTCATTATAAAAATAATTTGAAGGATTGAAAAATTTATATTGATGATACCGAAGATTATAGAACCTTTAGAATTAACTTTAAAAGTGGTTTGTTTAGTTTTGAAAATATATTGTTTAAATTGATATTTAAAAATAGCATTCCGGGGCGCAGTCTCAGAATTCGACGAAACGAGTTCCATTGGATCCGTCATAGTGTATTATTATTTGATTTCAAATTTCGTACTGTTTGGAGTTATCGTGTGGTCGTACGATATATAAACGCGTTGAAATTTAATATAATAACCGGGTCCAAAAAACTATCTTCTCCATACGATCTAGTTAGGACTCGAAACCATCTCCATTGTGTTTAGAATAAGGGTTTAACATTATAAACGCCGAGTGGGATGCCTCGATAAGAGGTCGAGATCTTAAGTTGCAAATTCTTGACGATCTGAAAATTTCTAATAATATATGTACATATATATATTTGATTGATCTGACAAATTCACATCCACTACCTTTCTTTCTTTTCTCCAGCCACCCCACGATCTACTTTGTTTTCAAACACGTCTCCTGCCTTTTCAAACACGTGTCCTCCCTGAGAACACGTGTTTCTCTGAAATAAAAAAAATCATGGCCAACTCCTTATAGAATGCGAATTTCCCTTTCTCTGTTAATAAAATCTAGCCCCAATCAAAATCGATTCGTTTCTCAAAATAAAAAAAATAAAAATGGCAGAGTATTATCGCGACAGAATCGCAAGCACTCGGAGGGAAATAAACACGTATCGTGCTCGTGTGGAGGCAGAATGTAGGGAGCCCTGGGAGGGAATTCTCGAGTCAAGGAGTGGAGAGGCGTTCGCTGGTGGAAGGTGGAGCTGGAAGCTCGTGAAGCTAGGATTTGTTTTAGGAGGGTTTGGGATCGGCAGTGGCGAGGCAGCCTAGTGATGTCGCAATGGCGAACACGGCTGGGTTGGGAATCGATGGAGCTAGCTGGGCGGCAGGTTTTAGCACACACGTGGCAGTGTGTGACTTACCGAAGTGGCAACACTGCTGCCTAGTTCTGGAGGAAGGTAGTGGTTTGTCGACGACGTGAGATGGGGTGAGCAACTTCTCGTTTTTCCCTTTTATTTGTTTTGAAATTTTAGATATTACTAAAAGAAGTTAGATATATATATGTGTGTGTGTGTGTGTGTGCATAAATGCATATACCTATTTTAATTTATATATATATATATATATATATATATATATATATATATATATATAAAGTTTGAACATAAAAGTAGGAGGTTCAAAATTCTGAAAGTTATATAGAATTAGATTTTGAAATCTATATAGTTTTAGTATATACGTAGTTTCAAAAAGAAAAATAAATATATATGTACATATATTAAGTCTACTTGTTATTTTAAAATAATGTATTAGGGAGCTTAACTTATTTAATTATTTTTGTAACTTAAAATTTATTTATTTATTTAGGAAAAAAATTAGTTTAAATAAAATAGTTAGTTAATTAAATTTATTAAATGGTAAGTGATCATTCGATTAGTTCAAATATTAATAAAACGTAAAATGTTTGTACAAGGTCCAAAACCGTGAAGAATATAGTCGAGATGGAAATGGAGTGCAAGAAAAAATCAAAGGTGAGTTAATTTCACTCATTTGGATTACCATTTAAATTTAAATAGTTAAATTTAAATTATTGGTTGATTGCTTGAATTGATGATTTATTATCAGTCTGGATGTGATATTATATACAGTAGTGTGTGTGTATATATTGGAGTGATTGACGTTCCTGCATTATATAGCGGTTGAGACCCTATGCTCTCCGCATAATAGCGGATTACCCTTTCTACCGCGATGTCCCCCTCGAAGTGGAATTGGTATTATTATATTGTGCTAACATCTATGGATGCAGGGAAACAGGTTAGAGGGATCTAACTGGATACCTCAAAATATTGAAATTACTTTCATAATCTGTGATATGTTTTATTGATATCCTGTGATAGATCATATTGGAAATCTAAGTTATTCGGCACTATGGTTTGGATGAATTTATTTTGATATTATTATATTGTGCTAACATCTATGGATGCAGGGAAACAGGTTGGAGGGATCAAAAGCACAGGAACATTGCTTTGATACCAAATGTAACTTGTTTCAGTTGCAAGGTAGTTTGAATTTTAAAAAGAAAGTTTTGTATAGTAAATAGCTTGGAGAGATCAAACAAATCTAAATATTTCAGGAAATAGATTTTAGACAGTTTATATTAAAATAGTTTATTAAAAATAGTTCAGAGACAAAATGTTCAATCTTCCCATTTCCCATTATAATAAATTTTCAATTTCCACTTGCTTTTAAATTGATTCAATTCCAATTCAATTTGAATTAACTTCAATTCCCTTCCCAAATTCAAGTAAATTCCTATTTGAATTTAAACTTATTCAACTTCGATTACAGTTCCGATTAATTTAATTCAAATTTCAATTCCAATCTCAAGTTTAAACCATCTCGAATTATATGAATTCGAGTTAAATTTTTAAATGTTGATCTAATCTCTTAAAACAAAATAACCCCTAACCTTTTATTCGCAACCCAAGTCTTTAAACAATTTAATTTTGAGTCCAACTTTCAAAATTTCATTTTAAATTACCTTTACTTCTACGTAAACTCATTTCTAGGTTCAAGTGAGAGTAAAATCTTTTTAAACAGATCAATTTTTGAAATTCAATTGAGTACCCAATTCTTAAACAATTTCAGTTGACAAGTTTATTTTTAACATTTAAATCATAAGTCCAAAGTGATTTCATTTTCATAAGTTCAATCTTTATCTCTCAAAATCAAAATCATTTAAATAATTTCAAATTAAAGTTTTATTTCCATTTAATTTCAGCAATGGATGTATACATACTAATTCATTAAACTTACAAATGTCAAAATTGTTCTTTCATAATAGTAGAAAGGATAGAGGGAAGTCGGGTTTGAGGCTGGAGGAGGCTCATTGGTTGGAGATCATAGGAAATTAGCGGCTTGATTTTTACATCGCCGTAGTAGCGCGGCGAAGGCGATGTAGGTTTAGGGCTTTGTTCGGGTCGACGATGTTATAGAGGACTATGCGTCGATGTGGTGGGGTCGAGTTGGGACGGAGTAGGGGGAATAGGAAGGTAGTCGTGTGGCGAAGGTTCTGACGTGAGGACGTGGCTTCTGGTGGTCGAAGGTAGGCGATGTGAGTGGAAGAGGACGATCGGTTTTATATCTCTGGTGTTCGATTTTGCTCGAATTCGATTTGGGAACACGACATTCGTCGTGGAGGTAGGGTAGAGGGTGACGCTCTCTCGAAAAATGTTGCGAAATTCGAGAAACGCTTGTGGTGGGGTTACTCATTAGAAATAGGGTCAGTAATACCCTACAATGAGTTAAGCATATTATATGAGAGCGTACTTGTTATTTTCTTATAAATGATTTTAAAAACGGTTTTTAAAATGAATTTTATATAAACTTATATTTGACACACACACACACACACACACACACACATATATATATAAAGAAAAAGGTTTTTCTAATTATTATAATATATTAAGATAATTGGATGTTGATCATTGAAATTAAATATAATAATAAGAATTAAGTGGTAATATATATACAACCGAATAGAAATTTGGGTAAGGATTAACTATACAAGTTAAATAAGTTGTGGACTTATAATCTGAAATGGGAGATTTCAAGATAAAATTGAGATTTAACTTAGGGGAAGTTAAATAAGTTTAGAACGAACAACCTAAATTGGAATTTTCTTGGTGAAATTTGAAGATTTAACTCAGGGAGGTATGTATGGTCTCGAATGGGTTTCAAATTCTGGGAATGTGTGCTGGATGCTATTGATTGGTACTTAGATAGTTTGGATGCTTATTTACTTTTACATATCCTGTTATCATCTCGTTATTATTAATAATCTATGAAACAGTGAATTGAATTATTTTGAACAAATTAAGAAGTAAGTTGAAATGATAGTTCGTATATAGTGTTTTAAATGAAGATACAAATTTTCATTTCACAAATCAAATTTTTTATTGAATTAATTTGATGATTGTGTGATTAGTTAATCTAGCCTATGAATGATTAAATTGGATTGAATGCTTTGGATTGCTTTACTATCTCTAGTATGTAAGTTCTTGATATTCTATGATATGAGATACCCTGGATTGAACTGTTGATAAATGTGAGTCATTTATTTAAATAGATATCTGTGATGGAATTTCTGTGCGAATATGACATTCTGAAATTTAAATTGAATAGTTTTAACTTAAATAACTTGGCTTAAAGGATGGCGTGGGATTCAAAGAGATCAGGGTCAGATACCAGCGATATCCGGAACCACTTCGATTTTAACTATAATTATTTATAGATTTGATTATAGAATCAAATAGGTTGGAATAGAATAAATTAAGTAAAATTGGCCATTTAAACTAAGTAACGGTACTTAGATATTATTTTGTGAAATAAGTGTTTGGCTATAGCAAGATAAAAGTCGTAGTGATGAACGAGTTACATGGGTTTTCAAAGAAGTTTACAACTTAAGAATTTCATATTAAATGGGTTTACTCACGCTGGTCTCCAGCCTGACTTGGGTATTACTTTAATATAATGCTCGGGTTAGACCAAGTATTACAGATTTTTAGGTTACGACGTTCTGGAGCTTAGGAGACGAGCTGGATAACAGAGACGTATTGACTATATTCCACTGCATATTAGAGGCTATATTGATAGTATTCAGGGACAAGTTATTACAACTGTCCAAATTTATTGTACTCTGATATATTGTGTGTGTATAAACAGTTACAGCTTTTCTTGTATAAAATGCTATTATTTGTATATTATATTTTGTTCCGCTGCGATTGTGAGATTCTGTTCTTCTGTTTTATGTTTCTTCTTCTACCTCTTTTCTTCTTAACCCTAACAGTTTGGGATTTCTGGCACTCAATTGCCCGGTACTCTATACAGTGAACGTATTAGTGTCGATTTTCAAGGTCGAAAATTTTCGGGCCATTACATTTGGTATTAGAGCCAAACGGTTCAATCTTCCAATCTCCCATTCCAATAAATTTTCAATACTTGGGAAATTCTTTTGAATTTTCAAGGATTTAAATTCAGCTTGGTTCTGACACTAAATGTAATGGCCCAAAAAAATTTGACCTTGAAAATCGACACTAATATGTTCACTGTATAGAGTGCTAGGCAATCGAGTGCCAAAAATCCCAGAATGTTAGGATTAAGAAGAAAAGAGGTATAAGAAGAAATAGAAAACAAAAGCACAGTATCTCACAATCGCAGTAGAACAAAATATAATATACAAATAACAACATTTTATACAAGAAAAGTTGTAACTGTTTATATACACACAATATATACATATGGACATGTGTAAGCTAAGAGAGGGATATACTAATTCATTAATCATACAAGTGTCAAATTGTTCTTTTAAAATGAATTTCTTCATTTTCAAAATATAAAAAATGATTTAAAGAGCAAAACCAGGACTGTATATAGACAGTAGTTTACCTCTTTTAATATACATCTTAACTTCTTCTTTCTTTTCTTTGAAACAAATCAAATAGGTTGAAATGGAACAAATTAAGTAAACTCAGGAGACGAGCTAGATAACAGAGACGTATTGGCTATATTCTGCTGTGTATTAGAGGCTGTATTGATAGTATTCAGGGACCAGTTGTTATATTGAATTTTCGATATAGATTTCAGTGCGTTTACACACCGTAGGGCCAGATGATAACTCCAAACACTACAAAATTGAAATTCGAGAACAATACACTATTTCGGATCTAAGGGAACTAGTTTCGTCATAATCCGAGACTGTGCCTCGGAAAGCTATTTTTAAACGTTAATTTAAACGATATATTTTCAAACTAAAAGAACCACTTTTAAATTCAATTTTAAATGTTATATTACCTTCAATATTATTAATATAAATTTTACAACCCTTCAAATTTGTTTTAACGGGCTTGAAACTCCAGATTTAACGTTTTACCCAATTCCCAGTAATTAAATTCAAAAATTTAATTATCAAATAAACAGTGATATTTAAAAGTCAAGTTAGAACTAACTTTTAAATATTTAAATCAATTAAATATTCCAATTTCAACTATCTAAAAATTCTGGGTCGTCACATTCCAATTTTAAATTTTAAATCTAACTTGATAAATATTTTCTTAAAATATTAAAATGATTAAATAATAATTTCTCTAAAACATTCTTTTTAAAACAACTTTAAAACTTCCAACTTATACATAAAAATCTCCATTGAAAATATACTTGGCTTTGCAAGGAAATACACTATCCATTTCAATATAGCCATCTAATCCTTTATAAATCCTGCTCGATTTATCCCAATTTAATTTATGACCCAATCCTGTAAATTTCTTTTAACACTTTAAAAATAAAACCACTTTTTATTTTTAAAACACATTTAAATTCCCAGTATGAATTTATTCTTTCAAGTTCATCGACTGACAAAAATTTCACTTTATTTATAAACCCAGTTTATAAATTTCCATTCCTCATTATCCGTTAATTCACAGTTTCCAAAACACTTAATCGATTTCAAACCGATTTCCTGAGTTAAATTCCATTTAAAATTTATCTCTTGATTTATCCAAAATCAATTCCAAAACCCATTTACACCAAATTCACTCTTTATTATGATTTAAAATTCTTATTTAAATCTGAAACATCAATTTCATTCTTTATTCCAAAAATTCTATTTTCATTTTCTTTAAGAACATAATTCATTATATTTCTATATTTAAAATACCAAAATAGATTCATCCAAACCATAGCACCGAATAACTTAGATTTCCAATACAATCTATCATAGGATATTAATAAAACATATCAAAGATTACGAAAATAATTTCAATATTTTGAGGAATCTATTCCCTCCAACCTGTTTTCCTGCATCCACAGATGTTGGCACACAAATAAAATACCAAGTCCCACTTTGAGGGGGACATCGCGTTATAAAGGGTCATCCCCTATTAGTCGGGGCGCATAGGGTCTCATCCGTTATATAATGCAAGAATGTTAATCCCTCCAATATATATATATATATATATATATATATATATATATATATATATATATATATACTACTATATATATAATGTCACCCAAACCGATAATAATCAAAATTTCAATCCATCAACCAATAATTAATTTTACTACTTAAAATTAATTGCAGAAATTCCAAGTTGAGTGAGATTGACTCACCTTTGATTTCATTGATTGCAATCCATTCCAAAATGGCTTGTTTTCCTCACGGTTTTGGACCTTGTACAAACGTTACACGATTTATTAATATTTTAAATAATCAAACAACCAATTCCCTTTTTGATCATCTTAATAATTTATTTTAACTAATTTTTCCTTTAACAATTTTTCTTAGTAACTAAAACAATTAAATAAGTCGATTAAACAAGTAAATCACTATAATCCATTATTTTAAAATAACCCAGTACATCTAAAATGTGTGTATCTGTATCTTTAATTTTATTTTTGAAACTTCATATATACTTATAAAATAATCTATATAAATTTAAAAAAAAAATCTAATTTTATATAAACTCCTCAAACATTTTAAAATTTTCCATTTTTAAAACTTCATCCCTATATATATATTTCTCTGTTTAAATTATTCATAGGCTAGAGTAACTGTTATTCAAAAAGATATACAAATGCTCCTATTAAATTCACTAGTTTATTTTAAAATAATGAATGATGGAAATTTACTTGTTTTTTTTTACTTATTTAATTTATTTTAGTTACTAAAAGATTTTTTTTAAAAAGGGGAAATTTTGAAATAAAGTTTGAAGTTGATAATGTCAGATTTAAATAAGATTTTAAATTGTAATAAAAGGATGAATCTTGAATTAATGGGATTTGGAATAGATTTGGGTAAGCAAAGGAATTTATTTCAAAATGGAGTTAATTTTGGAAATCAATTTTAAAACCCAGTAAATGTGAAACTGTGATTAAAGGAAAATGAAATTTTGGAGTTTATAAACGGGGTTTATAAATAAAGTGAATATAATATCGGCGGATATTTGGAAGCATAAATTCACGGTGGGAATTTATAAGAAAGGGTAATTCATTTTAAAAATAAAAAGGGTGGTTTTATTTTTAAAGGTGTGGAAAAGAAATTTATGGGTTTGGGACATAAATTAAACCAAAATAAATCGAGTAGGATTTATAAATGGTTAGACGGGTTATGTTGGAATGGAAGGTGTATTTCCTAAAAAGCTAAGTATATATTTCAAAAGAAGATTTCTAAGTATAACTTAAAGGATTTTTAAGTTGTTTTAGAAAAGTGTTTTTAGAGAAATTTATTTATTTTAAATTGTTAGAATTTTAAAGTAAATATTTATTTAAAATTAGTTATAGTAGTAATTATTTTAAAAGGTTAAATTAGTGTTATGATTTAAAAGATAATTATTAAACATTTATACCTTATACAATGATTTTATTTTAAAAAATACTTTGTGGCTAAATTTTTACTTGGAAAATGACAATAGAATTTCATAACTATTATTTTGAGCAAAGTAATTTAAGTAGTTATATTTTAAATGTTTTAAGTGTATATTTTTGGATAAAGTGATTTAATTAAAAATCTAATTTTAATATGGAGTTTTTCAGTGGAAATAAAATAATTGGTTAAATTGATTATTTATTCGATAGTTAAATAACCGACTGTCAAATCTGGACCCAAATATAGCTTTGGAAATATTTACGGAAAACATGGGAATTATATGGCACAGTTAACGCTCGAGATGCTATACTGCATGTATAGACTCGTTCGTTCTTCTAGGACATTTATAAGGAAATCCGTCCATTAACGGTAAGGAGGTGAACTCCGATCTTATTTTCGTCTGTGTATTTCCTAAAGAACCGGGATTGAGTTTACCGGGACATAGCAAACATTTTTTTGAAGAGACCAGAATCAGATTGGTGATCCGAAAACCACTTCGATCCAACGAGTACGTTTTCGAAAGAAGGACAAGAGCTTGGAGTCGAAGATGGAGCAATGAAGTGCAAGGGCTAATCGCTACTAATCCTGAAGCTGATTCCAAAATGGATGTAGTAGGAGTAGTGCCTTCGGTTCCGTTCGCACCCGGAACAGACTTGTATGGATGGATGCTATCAGAAAATCATCAGGAAGACGGTGAGCATTCTAAGTGTAACAGCCCGCAAATCCGTGCCCCTTGAGTCAACACAATTCTACATCAATTAACTCAAGTGGAACAGAAAAACGAACCATTAGGGTAAAAGAAGAAGAGATAGAAGAAGAAGAAACTAAACTATATCAGAATCTCACAGTCGTAGCGGAATAAAATATAATAGTAAATAATAGATCTTTATACAAAATGAAACTATATCTGTTTTATACATGATATTATCAGCGTATTTCATACAAAAAACATTTACCAGTCAGAAAATTCCATACAGTCACAGTAGCAGATATATATATATAAGTACGCATAATATGTCTCAGACTCCAGCTCCTCCCCTGCTCCAAAGCATCATGTCTTGAACGTATAATACTCGGTCTGACCCGAGCATTATAATGAAATAACACTCGAGTTAGTTTGGAATACCAGGTGATAATAATGCATCCAAATTGATTATTAAAGTTTCAAAAATCCTTTTGAAAACAAAAGCATCTCGTAAGACATCGTCACAAATAAACATGTCGGGTTTTTACCTTACGATAGCAAAAACACATTTTATGGAAATCCTCTGATATTATAATAGGGTCTATATACAAATACTTATAAAATAGCCGAAATTGTTACATGATTAAATTCCAGCTACTAGCCACAAAGTGGGTAATACAAACAAAACTCGTAAAAGGCTCGTAGGGAGAATGGATTTCCAACAATGACTAGGCACTGGGGTACCACTTGTCACAGTACCTGGTCTAGATCAGCGTACCCAGGACCACGCCCGATCCCCTGCAACACAAGGCCCGGACTACCCCTTACTGGATAGTCCCGAGTAAGATCACCCCACGGTTGGGATCAGCAAGCGCACCACTAAGCCGAAATAAAAGGGACATCTAGACAGGAATGACCTTACCCGGAAATGGGTGCTGCCCACCAAGCCTTGTTGCATATCCCTTGATATTCAGTCATTCCCGGTTGATGAGGCTTGAGGCTAAGCGTTACCTTTTAGAACGTTTCACTTAGAATGCCCATCGCCCACCTGGCGATGTTCCGAAAGCATTCGTCCATACAAGTCCGTCCTGGGTTCGAATGGAACCGAAGCCACTACTCCTACTACATCCATTTTGGAAATATACTCAGGATTAGTAGCGACTAGCCCTTGCACTTCACTGCTCCATCTTTGACTCCGAACATGTTTTTTCCACGAAACATACAAGCCGGATCGAAGTGGTTTTCGAGAAATAAATCTCGATTTCGGTCTCTTCGAAACGATCAACACATTTGATTTAACTATCAATTAACATCCACAAGCATCCATCACACAATAAATAATTCCCACATTATTTATTTTCCTCAAAGATATCTTTACAATATATGTTTCCATTTTCAAAATCCCTTTGAAACACTTCCAAATCCAATTCTTATCATGGAATAGATTTCCAAATCTTTACTTCCTCTGAAACATCCAAGTACCAATGTTTAAGGTTTAAAATAATTTAAATACTGTATTCTTGAAAATGCACTAAAACATTTATATTAATACTACTTACTTACTTAAATTAAAAATATACATATACTTTTTTTTTTAAATACTTCGAATAAAATTTCTTTATAAAATATAAACTATTTTCTTTGAAAATAAAGTTAAGTCATACTAAATTTAAAATAAATTTATGAAACTCTATACAATTTCTAAATTACACTTTGATTGATTATCTTTAAAATAGAACCATTTTATAAAGTATAAATAATAATAATATTCTTTTAAAACATAATTCCAATTATCCTTTAAAAATAATTACTTCTATAACTACTTTGATATATATTTACTTTTAGAATTCTTACGACTTAAATAATCTTTCTTGAACCATTCTTTAATATAACTTCAAACTCTAACATTTCAAAAATCTATTTTAAAAACGTACTGGGCTTTCAGGAAATACACTTCCATCTTAGAATAACCAAAGAATTCTTTTTATCAATCCAACACGCTTTATCCCAATTCCATTATACGTTCATCCCGTAAAATCCTTTCCGTACTTTAAAAATAGCTCCTTTTATTTTAAACACATTACTATTTCCTAGAAATCATTTCAAATATACGTATAAAATATTTAAATAAAGCTTCTTGAAATCATTTAATTGAAAATAATACTTAAGGAAATATATAGGGTTTCCTAAGTATTTTTATATAAAATTTAATTTTTAAAATAAGGTTATCAAACCAAATATTCATATTAAAATTTCTTTTTTGAAAACTTAATACTACTTTACCTTTTTGAAAATAATTAAATACCATAATTACTTAATCAAATATTTGCTTTCACTTAAAAATGTTTTAAAATGATATTTCTTTCTAAAATATTCTAAACATATTTAAACTGCAAACTTATATTTGAAAACTTTTCTTAAAAAATACTAAAATTTCTAGGAGAAAGCACACTTTCCATTCTTTAAAATAAATCTTGCTATTATTTTAAACAATTTTCAATTCCCCTTTTAAACCACAAATTCAAACACTTCATATTATCAACCAATCACTTGAATTTAATCCCTTTTAAATTCTTTACTTAAGAAATTCCTTAATTTCTTTAAATCCAATTTATTTATTTATATTTAAATTTCCCAGGTTGTATTCATCCAAACCAGAGCACAACACAATTAAATGTCCATTTATCTAACACGGTAAATAAACAGAGCATAGCATAACAGGATCTAAAACAATTTTATCACAGAATATAAATAGATTTCTATTTGTGTGGGATCCAGTTGGATCCCTCCAACCGTTTCCTTACATCCACAGATATTAGCACAACAACATATATCGATTCAATCATATTCAACCAATCAAGAAATCATTTAAATATTGACTATTTAAATTAACTAGTACTCTAGATGTGAGTGAGTTAAACTCACCTTGGGTTTTCAGCGAGCGTTTAAATTTACATTAAATCGAACGACGTTCGATTTAACCTAAATTTTAACTTGCCCGGAACGATCCCAGAACTGCTCTACTGCGTAGTACGCGTCTCTGCGATTCTGGCTTTGCCAGTTTCGTCGAAATCTGACCAAGTATGCACAAGATATGAATTTTATAAATTTAAATTTTAAATTTAGACAAATTCTTCTTCTTTTTTATTACCGAAGACAAATCAGGTCCGCACGAAAAAAAACACCTTCTTCCTCATGCGATATTTCCCAGACCAAAGAACCCATCGACCACACTCGATTCCTATCTGCCGCGGCCACAAAACTTCACCAGAGAACGATCGGCTTCCTCCATACGAGACGCCTTCGCCACGTGATGCTCTGCCCGAAGCCGTACCAAGCTAGGTGGCCCCAAATGCTCTGAAAACAAGGACGAACGCGCCCTCTAGGTCACACGATATACGACGATTTCCTCACCCAAACCCGATCATAACCGTCCATCTCGAAGAACTCGACGATCTCTTCATTTTCGTAGTTGGAAGTTTTCAAAATAATTAAGTGGATTGATCGATAATTAAAGAGGAAGGTCAATGTTTTTCGGCCATTGGAGTAATATGGTGGCAGCTCGGAAATAGATCTAGGGTTTTGGCCACTAATTTAATATATATATATAAATGTTTAACTATATTATTTTAATATTAAAACCATTATAAAGCAACTTATTCTAACGATCTCCAAATCTGATGCAGTGCACCATGCCTTGAGTCGCCTGAGCGACCTAACACCATGCCTTGAGTCGCCCGAGCAACCTAACGAGTTATGCGAGTTATGCAGTAAAGGATGATGCATCGACCTACGGAGTTATGTCATCTATAAGCCGTTCACTTAAGCTGTGTTGCTTTAAGTCGCTCATCTTTAAGTCGCCTACTTCCTTTCTTAAGTCGCAGTTCCTTAATTCGCACCGTGATAAGCCGCATTGCTTAAGTCGTTCCTATAGCGCATTTCCTTAAGTCGTTCAGTAGGCCGCATCTCTTAAGTCGTTCGCGAGACAACCAACCTATGCCGCATTTCTTAAGTCGCTCAGTTGAGCCGCTGGATTCTTATGCCGCATTGTATTGTTAAGTCGTTGAGTCATATATCGTTGATTCGCATGTATGTTGTATTGTGTAAGTCATTAGTCGTTGTAACTTGTACTGTTGTTATGTCGCATTGCGTTAAGTCGTATGTCGTGTTGGAAAGTTAAGTCGCATGGATGTTTCGTTAGGTCTTGTGGGTTGTAATTCCTATAAATAGGGGTGTGTTGTCATTGTAAAAGAGGGTTGATTTTGAATAAAATTTTGTGTGCGCGTTGGCCACTTTGTTGAAGTTGAGTGTGATCTCCTTCTTCTTTCCATCTTCGGGTTATTCGTGCGCGAATCAACGAAGTTGAAGCCAGTTCTCGGTATCACTTGCGAGTGATCAATGATCGAATTACAGATCTTTCAACACGGTATCTTGCGAGATCAACAGGTTGGAGATAGCTAGATTCCGGTATCTTTACGATCAATGGAATTGGGCATTTATCGTTCTATCTGATTATCTGACAAAGCTTCTTTGCTGCGTCAAGTGGGAGCTAAGTCTATTCCACTGCATCAGCAGTTTGGTATCAGAGCTAAGTAAGATCAAGGTCGAGTTAAAAGCCAGAGTTAGAGCTAAGTTAGATCGGGGAGCTAAGCCAAAGAGCCAGTCAGAGGAAGTAAAAGCTAAGTAAGATCAAGGCCTAGTAAAAGTTAGATCGAAAATGAGATTGTGTATGAACATGCCTCCAAGACGTGCTTATCGCTATCATAATGTTGAAGATGTGTATAGAAGACAAGAAGCTGAGCAGATGGAGCAGCGTATCAATGAAAAGTTCAATGAGGGTATTGAAAAGTTAGAGAAGTTGATGAACGACATGAATCGAAATCAAAGGAGAACGTCACCAGTTTTGAACCAGGGTGGAAATAGGGTTTCACCATTGGTTTCAAAAGAAAGGATGATGTCACCACAGTCTTATCGAGATAGGAGAGAATCATCAGTTTCAGTGATGCGAGACCACCATGGGTACAGAAATGAAGAGGGAAGAACTCAACATGGGTTTGGAGATGAACCATATCGTGATGCTGACAGATAGGATAGAAAAGACATGCATGGTCGTAGCGATGTAGATGGTCGGGATCGATATCGAAGTACATCTGATTTTAAGGAGGATGGTGATGGAGGTAGTATTTATTATTGAAATCGAGACCGAGTGCGAAATCAATATCCGGATTCAGACAATGATCGTAAATGGGTGTCGGGTATGAGGATGGAAATTCCAGAATTCAAAGGTGGTATGCAAGCCGAAGAATCTCTTGATTGGTTGTCGAATGTTGAAGAAATTTTGGAATTCAAGGAAGTGCCTGAGAATCGCAGAGTCAAATTAGTTGCTACAAGACTAAGGGGAAGAGTTATGGCTTGGTGGCGGCAAACTAAACTAACTCAAGAGAGTATGGGAACATAAAAAGTTATCACTTGGGAGAAGATGAGAAAGATGATGAAAGCGACTTTCTTGCCGTACAATTATCAATCTCTTATGTATCAACGTTTGCAGAACTTGAGACAAGGGACGAAGATAGTGAATGACTATGCAGATGAATTCTATCAGTCGGTTGCAAGGAATGGTATTATGGAGACCGAGGAGCAGCTAACGGCTAGATATGTTGGAGGGTTACGAATGCAAATTCAAGACATGGCTAATGTGTTTAATCCAATGTCTGTTGCTGAAACACATCATAAAGCTCTAGCTTGGGAGAAACAAGGGAGACGAGGAGTTGGTGTGTTTACGAGTTCTAATAACCAGAATAAGGGTGCTAGTAGCAGTGCTAATGTTTCCAAGGCAGTCAGTAAACCAATTGTCAAAGAAGCCACTAAAGCAAAGGTCATTGACAGTATCAAGTGCTATAATTGTCAGAAGTTTGGCCATAAAAGTAATGAATGTACAAAGCCAAAAAAGAGAGCATTAATTGTAGAGGAATGTGAGTATGAGGATGTGGAAGTTGATTATTCTCAACCATCAAAGTTTGATGAAGATGAAGAAGTTGTGTCAGGAGACGAAGGGTATAACTTGATGATGAGAAGGTCTTGTTTAGTGCCAAATCATGAGAATGATTCTAGTTAGCTGAGAAGCAATATCTTTCAGTCTACATGTACTATCTTGGGGAAGGTTTGTCGATTTGTTATTGATGCGGGAAGCTGCGATAACATTATTTCTGAAGAAGCCGTCATGAAGTTGGGGTTGAAGACTGAAAAACATTCTAGACCTTATAAACTAGCATGGCTAAAGAAAGGTGGAGAAGTGACAGTGGGAAGACGAGCATTTGTTACATTTTCTATTGGCAAGAAGTACAAAGATGATATATGGTGTGATGTTGTTGATATGGATGTGTGTCATTTACTATTGGGAAGACCATGGCAATATGATAGAGCTGTGCATCATAATGGTCGTACCAACAGCTACAGTTTCATGTTCGAAGGAACTCAAATTACCTTAGTTCCTAAGAAGCGTGAACAAAGTGAAAGCAAGACAGAAAAGAGGGTGGAATCAACTAGTCTATTATCTACGAGGGAATTTGTTGAAGAAGTGAAAGATAGTGCTGAATTGTTTATGTTGATTGGGTATGAAACAAGTGAAGATCTTGAAATTCCTGAGGAGGTTAGACCGGTATTAAATGAATATGAAGATGTCTTTCCTGTGGAATTACCCAAGGAGTTACCGCCACTAAGGGACATACAACATCAAATTGATCTAGTGCTAGGTGCTGTTTTACCGCATATGCCGCATTATCGTATGAGTCCAAAGGAGCATGAAGAGTTGAGGAGACAAGTTGAGGAGTTGCTTAAGCAAGGGCGTGTTTGAGAGAGTCTCAGTCCTTGTGTTGTACCAGCTTTGTTGGTACCAAAGAAAGATGGTTCATGGAGAATATGTACAGATAGCAGGGCACTCAAAAAAATAACTATCAGATACAGATTTCCTATGCCAAGACTTAATGATCTATTGGATCAGCTCAGCGGGTCTGTAATCTTTTCTAAGATCGATCTTAAGAGTGGGTATCATCAGATTCGCAAAAGACCAGGTGATGAATGGAAGACAGCATTCAAGACTCGGGAAGGATTATATGAAAGGCTGGCCATGCCATTTGGTCTATCTAATGCACCAAGTACATTTATGAGGGTGTTGAATCAAATTTTCAGACCTTACATCGGGAAGTTTGTTGTAGTCTACTTTGATGATATCTTGATATATAGTGCTAGCACAGAGGAGCACATTCAACACTTGCGAAAGGTGTTAACTATTCTTCGTCAAGAACAGTTTTATGCAGCAACGAAGAAATGCATGTTCATGACGTCAAGTGTTTTATTTCTGGGTTATGTCGTGTCTAAGGAAGGGATACAAGTGGACCAGAGAAAAGTAGCCGCAATCAGAAATTGGCCACATCCCAAAACTAAACAGAAGTCAGAAGTTTCCATGGGTTAGCTTCATTTTATCAAATATTTATACCGTACTTTAGTAGTGTAATGGTGCCAGTTACTGATTGTATGAAAGAAAAGCAGTTTTCATGGACGGAAAAGGAAGGATTTGCTTTTGAACAAATCAAGGAACTTTTAATCTCAGCACCGATTCTAGTGTTGCCAGATTTTCAGTTACTATTTGAGTTACATACAAATGCATCCAAAGTTGGAATTGGAGTAGTGTTGAGTCAGAAGGGTCGTCCAATTGTCTATTTCAGTGAAAAAATTTCTGGAGCAAAGATGAGATACAGTACTTATGATGTGGAGTTTTATGCTATTGTGCAGGCTGTGAAGCATTGGAGACATTACTTGTTCAACAAAGAATTTGTTTTGTATACGGATCATGAAGCATTGAAACATTTACAAGGGCAGAATAAAATTGCAGCTAGGCATGTATCGTGGTTAGCTTATTTGCAACAATTTACATTCGTCGTAAAGCACAAGTCTGGAGTAACTAATCGCGTCGCAGATGCATTGAGTCGGAGGAGTAATTTGCAAACAACCATGTGAGTAGAGATGATGGGTTTTGACTTACTTCCGGATCTTCTTAATTCAGATTCATATTTTTCCAAGGTCCTAGATAATATCAAGCAGGGAAATATGGATGTATATATGCTGGTTGATGGTTTTCTATTCAAAGGAAATCAGTTGTGTATTCCAGATTGCAGTTTACGAATGAAGATCATCAAAGAATTACATGAAGGACACATGGGCCGCGATCGTACTATGTAGTTAATCTCAAAGTCTTATTTTTGGACGTCAACAAGGAAGGAGGTTGAAAAGTTTGTTCAGAGGTGCCATATTTGTCAAGTTTCAAAAGGGACCACGACAAATGCAGGTTTATATATGTCGTTGCCTATACCTACTAAACCATGGGTGGATATTAGTATGGACTTTGTATTGGGTTTTCCGAGAACGCAACGTGGCAATGATTCTATCTATGTGGTGGTTGATCGGTTTTCAAAAATGGTACATTTTATCGCATGCAAGAAGATGGCAGATGCAGTTAATGTCGCACAGTTATACTTCAGAGAGATCTATCGTCTTCATGGGTTGCCTGAAGCTATTGTATCGGATAGAGACACTCGTTTTCTGAGTCATTTTCGGATGAGTCTATGGAGAATGGTCGGGACAAAGCTGAAATTTAGTAGTGCTTATCCTCCACAGACGGATGGATAGACGGAAGTTGTGAATAGATCCCTAGGTAATCTATTGAGATGCCTCGTGAATGACAATTTGAAGAGTTGGGATTCCAAGCCGTGTCAAGCTGAGTTTGTACACAACCATGCAGTTAATCGTAGCACTTGGTTCAGTCCATTCTAGGTCGTTCACTCAACAATGCCTAAGGGACCATTAGATTTATCTATAGTACCACAGTAGAAAGGAGTGATCAAACGAGTTAGTGATTTTGTGAATGAATTGCAAGAGTGCCAAAAGGTTCTGCAGGAATGATCGCTTAAGGCAAATGAGAAATATAAGCAATCCACAGATATTAAACGACGAAATGTTGAATTCAAAGAAGGAGATTTTGTATATGCAGTATTGAATAAGGATCGATTTCCTGTTGGTACTTACAACAAACTAGCTGTTAGAAAGATTGGTCCTTTGGAAGTCGTAAAGAAGATTAATGAGAATGCTTATCGACTAAGATTGCCGGATCATATCCATACCGTTGACGTTTTTAACGTCAAAAACTTGATTCCATGTCATGAGGATAAGTATGTCGAAGAAGAGGAAAGTGTAAATTCGGGATCGAATTCTTTTTAATCAGGGGAGGATGATGCGGCGCACCATGCCTTAAGTTACCTGAGCGACCTAACACCATGCCTTGAGTCGCCCGAGCGACCTAACGAGTTATGTGAGTTATGCAGTAGAGGATGATGCAGGGACCTAGCGAGTTATGTCATCTATAAGCCGTTCACTTACGCTGTGTTGCTTTAAGTCGCTCATCTTTAAGTCGCCTGCTTCCTTATGTCGCTCATTTTCTTAAGTCGCAGTTCCTTATGTCGTACCGTGATAAGCCGCATTGCTTAAGTCGTCCCCGAAGCGCATTTCCTTAAGTCGTTCAGTAGGCCGTATCTCTTAAGTCGTTCGCGAGCCAACCAACCTATGCTGCATTTCTTAAGTCGCTCAGTTGAGCCGCTGGATTCTTATGCCGCATTGTATTGTTAAGTCGTTGAGTCGTATATCGTTGAGTCACATGTATGTTGTATTGTGTAAGTCGTGAGTCGTTGTAACTTGTACTGTTGTTATGTCGCATTGCGTTAAGTCGTATGTCGTGTTGGAGTGTTAAGTCGCATTGATGTTTTGTTAGGTCGTGTGGGTTGTAATTCCTATAAATAGGGGTGTGTTGTCATTGTTAAAAGGGGGTTGATTTTGAATAAAATTTTGTGTGCACTTTGGCCACTTTGTTGAAGTTGAGTGTGATCTCCTTCTTCTTTCCATCTTCGGGTTATTCGTGCGCGAATCAACAAAGTTGAAGCCAATTCTTGGTATCACTTGCGAGTGATCAACGATCGAATTGTAGATCTTTCAACAGGGTATCTTGCAAGATCAACAGGTTGGAGATGGCTAGATTTCGGTATCTTTACGACCAACGGAATTGGACATTTATCGCTCTATGGGATTATCTGACAAAGCTTCTTTGCTGCGTCAAGTGGAAGCTAAGTCTATTCCGCTGCGTCATCAAAATCACACATGCCGCCTAGTGTTTCTAAGGTTTTACCCATGCTTCGAACACAATGAAATGTGTTTCGGAAGCTAATTCGATCATATGCACGAGTTACGAAAATAAACGATCAATTTTAAATTAAATCGATTAAAGTATTTTCTATGCGTTTTAAGCTGCCGGGGTCAAACGTCAACTCCGATTGCTACAAAAATTGAAATCCGATAATAACTAACTATTACGGATCTAATGGAACTGGTTTCGTTGAATTCCGAGACTGTGCCCCGGAAGGCTATTTTTAACTCGTTAATTAAATCGAGCGATTTTCACAATCGTCGAAATCATCTAAATTTTACTTTTAAAATTTTATTAACTTAATTATGATTCATATAAAACTTATAATCGCATTAAAAATCATTCTAATTTTTTTTAAATCAGAATCTGAATATTTGCATTATTATATCATTAAATTCCATTATTAAATGAATAATAAATTCAAAATTTAATCTATCGACTTTTAATTCCATCCAATGGTCCAATATTACTATTTAAATCAAAATTAAATTAAATATATTTTTAGAAATCATTTTTATATCTTTTTACACCCAGATTCACTCATTATCCCAATTCTAATATTAAGCTATTTATTATTCAAATTCCAATTTAATTCCCGTATTTGAAATTTAACTAATTTTTTATTAATTTAACCAAAGTCTTTTATTTAAAAATTCAAATTATAATACATATTCAACATTTAAAATGAATTAAATGTTCAAATCTAGCGACCCAAAATTCTGGGTCGTTACACTAAGTGAATGTGTTTCTAAAAGGTAACACTTAGCCTCGAGCCTCATCAACCAGGAATGACTTAAAATCAAGGGTTATGCAGCAAGGCTAAGTGGATAGCACCTAATTAGGGTAAGGTCATCCTTGTCTAGATATTCCTTTTTGGCTGTGTGGGGCGGTTGCTGATCCCAACCGTGGGGTGATCTTATTTGGACTATCCAGTGAGGGGTAGCTCTGTTCTTATGTTGCAGAGGATTGGAAGGGGTCTTCGGTATGCTGAGCTAGACCAGGTACCGTGATAGGTGGTACCCCAGTGCCTAGTCATTAGTTGGAAATTCATTCTCCCTACGTGCCCTGTACAGTTTTGATTGTAGAACCTAGTATGCTGGAATTTAATTAATGTAACAATTTCAGCTATTTGAATAAGTATTTGTACGTAGATGCTATTATAATATCAGAGGAGTTTATAAGAAATGTTTTGGTTATTGTAAGGCAAAAACCCAAAATGTTTATTTGTGGCGTGGTCTTACAAGATATCTTTGATTCAAAGGATTTCAAAAACTTTAATAATTCAATTGAGTGTGTTTTTTCACGCTGATTTTCCAGACCGACTCGGGTGTTATTTTTCTATAATGCTCAGGTCAGACCGAGTATTATAGGATACAGGATAGGATGCTGTGGTGCTTAGAAGATGATCTGGATGGCGAGACGTATCACACGTACTTGATGTATATTTCGCTGTGCAGTATAAGCTGTATATTAAGTTGTGCGGGGATAAATTAATATAACTGTCCAGTATTTTTCTATTGATTGTGTTGTACTCTGATGATGTAATGTATAAATCAGATATAGTTCTTTTTGTATAAAGATCGGTCATTTATCTATTATATATTATTCCACTGCGATGGTGAGATTCTGATATTGTTTTTATTTCTTCTTCTACCTCCTCCTTCTTCTTTAACCCTAATGGTTCGTATTTCTGTACACTTTGACTTGATCTGATGGAGAATATTGTCGACTCAAAGGGGTACAGATATGCAGGCTATTACAGTACTTTAACAGCCCGCAAATCCATACCCCTTTGAGTCGACAATATTCTCCATCAGATCAACTCAAAGTGGACGGAAATACGAACCATTAGGGTTAAAGAAGAAGGTGTTAGAAGAAGAGACAACAAAACAACCTTAGAATCTCACAATCGCGGCGAAATAACATATAATATATAACAACAATTTTTATACAAAAGAATCTGTAACTGTATAATACTTACAATCGTCAGAGTACAACACAATCCATAACACCACTGGACAGTTATCATAACTTGTCCTCACAAAAAAACTGACTATACAACATACCAAACACAGCGGAAATAAGTCAAATACGTGTGATACATCTCACCATCCAGCTCGTCTCCTGAGCTCCACAACACCATATCCTGTATTCTACAATACTCGGTCTGACCTGAGCATTATAATAAAATAAAACCCGAGTCAATCTAGAAAACCAGTGTGAGAAAACACACTTAATTGGATTATTAAAGTTTTCAAAATCCTTTAAAAATCAAAGGTATCTCGTAACAAATGAACATGTCAGGTTTTTACCTTACGATAAGTAAGACATTTGTTATCAAATCCTTTGACATTATAATAGTGTCTATATACAAATACTTATTCAAATAGTCAAAAATTGTTGCATTCAATAAATTCCAGGATAATAGGTATACAAACAAGTCTGAAGGCACTTATTGGAGATTGGGTTTCCATCAATGGCAGGGCTACTGGGGTAACGCCCGTCACAGTACGTGGCCTAGATCATCATACCGAGGATCACTCCCGATCCTCTGCAACAAAGACCAGAGCTACCCCTTACTGGATAGTCCGAATAAGATCACCCCACGGTTGGGATCAGAAACCGCCCACACAGTCGAATAAAAAGGGAATGTAGATAGGGATGACCTTACCTTAATTGGTTGTTAGCCACTTAGTCTTGCTGCACCACCCTGTTTTAGCCATTCCCGGTTGATGAGGCTCGAGGCTATGCGTTACCTTTTTAGCACATATTCACTTAGAATACTCAACGTCCTCTTGACGATGTTCTGATAGCATTCATCCATACAAGTTGCCCTGGGGCTGGACAAACCAAATCACCATCTTCATCATCTTCACGGTATTCATTCGCAAACGTTAAAATCGGGTCGAAGTGGTTTTCGGATAATTAAACCCAATCCCGGTCTCTTCGAAACGATCAGCACATTGGTCAATATTGATAGTCGGTTATTTAACTATCAAATTAAACAATCATCCAAACAATTGTTTTATTTCCACCGAAAAACACCAAGTCTTAATAACTTAGATTTTAAATAATTTAAATCACTTTATCCAAAGATACACTTAAAACATTTAAAATAAAACTACTTAAAAGACTTTATTCAAAATAATAGTTATGAAATTCCATAATAATTTCCAAGTAAAATTTAGCTAAAACTACCATTAAAATAAAAGGTTTTTTTATAAAGTATGGTTATTTAGTAACTATCTTTTAAGTCATAATGCCAATTTAACCTTTAAAATAATTACTACTGTAACTAAATTAATAAATATTTACTTTAAAATCTTAAAATAATTTAAATAATAAACTTCTCAAAAGAAAACATTCTTCTTTTAAAACATTTTAAAACTTCTAATTCATACTTAAAAATCTTCCTTTGAAAATACACTTAGCTTTTCAAGAAATTTCACTTTTCATTCCAATATACCGTTTAATCATTTATAAATCCTTCTTGATTTATTTCCAATTTAATTTACGTCTCAATCCGGTAAATTTTCCTTTCCAACTTTTAAAATTAAATCACTATTTATTTTTAAAACAAACCCTTTCCTTATAAATTTCCATCATGAATTTATACTTCTAAATTATCCACTGATAAATATTCGCTTAATTTATAAACCCCATTTATAAATTCCATATTCTCATTCTCTTTTTAATCATAGTTTCAACACTTAATCGATTTCCAAATCGATTTTCAAAATTAACTCCATTTTAAATAAATTCCTTTACTGACCTAAATCTACTCCAAAACCCATTAATGTCAAATTCATCCTTTTATTACACTTTAAAATCTTATTTAAATCTGACATTATCAACTTCACACTTCATTTTGAATTTCACCGTTTAAATTCTCCCAAACCATTTAAAACCTTGAATTTAAAAATAAGTCCTTTATTTCTTTAAACAATATTACTTAAGTTTCAAAATTAATTTATTCCCATTTGTTCAAAAACCTCTTTCCCCATACTTGGAATTTATTTGATAGGATTTTAAATCAAACTTTTTATCCTTTCCCAAATTCATTCTTTTAGTTTATCTAATTTCACTATATTTATTTTACTTCGAATTCCCTCTTTTATTTCCTTTAAAAATCCAATCTTTATATTTTTGATATCTCAATTTATCCAAAATATATTCAGTTAAACCATAGCATTCAATATTTTCAATTCCTAATAAAATCAATATAATCTATCACAGATTATCAAATAAAACATATCATCGAATATGAAAATAAATCCCAACATTTTGAGGAATCTAGTTGTTTCCCTGCAACCTATTTCCCTACATCCACAGGTGTTAGCACAATATAAAAATACCAATCTCACTTCGAGAGGGATATCGCGGTTTAAAGGGTCATCCGCTATTATGCTGGCGCATAGGGTCTCATCCACTATAGAATATCAATCACTCTAATATATATATATATACTACTATATATAATATCACATCCAAACTGATAATAGATCATCAATTCAAGCAATCAACCAATAATTTAAATTTTTCTATTCAAATTAACCGATAATCCTGATGTGAGTGAGATTAAACTCACCTTTAATTTTTGTTTTACAATCCGACCTAAACCAGCTTGTCTCTCCTCGATTTCAGACGTTGTATAAACGTTACATGGTTTTGTTATCATTTGACTAATCGAATAATCAATTTCTATTTAATAAATTTATAATTAATTAATAATATTATTTACAACTAATTTTCGCTTTAATAAATTATCTTTAGTAACTAAACTAATTGAACAAGTTAATTAACGAGTTAATCACATAATTCATTATTTTAAAAATAAACTGGTAAATTTAAAATGTGAATGTGTATATTTATTTTTCTCTTGAAACTACATATATATACTTATAAAAATCAATATAGATTTAAAAATATAATGAATAATTTTTTTTATAAACTCTTATATTCCAAAATCCTATGAATATATATTTATATTAAATTTAAAACATTGAATTAAAAGCAAACTGCTAATACCTTATTGCACTGGTCGATCTGCCCACACGTCACTCTCATAGATCTTCACCACTTCGACCTGGCCTTTTTTCAACACCTCTTGCACGTCTTATGCATCTCGTTCAGTCAAACGAAAACCTTAGTTTTACCAACTCGCTCTCTACGTCTACATACTTGCGACTGCAGATCTCATGGCGGCGAGACAGACCGGTCGATGTAGTGAGGAAACGATCGACTAGCTCGATCTGGGAATATAGGTTAGAAGCTCGAAGATGGTTTATATCTGGATATAAATATAAATTGGTTTAAACACTATATACGAACTTAAGTTATAACATTTTGGGTATGATGAACTTTGTAGGAAATATATATATAAGTGTATATATACATATATATATTTATATGTATATGTATATGTATATGTATATGTATATGTATATGTATATGTATATGTATATGTATATGTATATGCTATGAGAAACAAAACAGGCTAGCTATTTACTATTTATTCATATGTACATATATAGATTGTGGAAAGAAACTATGATTTGGAAATTCAAAGTAAATCACTCAAAAATAATTAAATTTAAATTCTACATTTCAAACACTAGTATATATGTGGTTATTAATTAAAGTATTAATAACTTAAGCCTAAAATGAAATAAGAATAAATAAAAGGTTTATAATAATAAGTAAATCTTTTAAGCTATACATGAAATAAATAAAAAGGAATATAAGGTGTGTATGATTTCTAGATATGATAATTGTTAACGTAAAAATCTGACGCTAACACCCCGGTGTAAGTAGTGTAAGTATGAAAGCACCACCCGTTGGTACGGGAACAAAGTATAAGAAGAGAAATCACGGAAAAGTAATAAAAGACAACAGTTTTATAGTGGTTCGGCTTAAGATCGAGCCTAAGTCCACTTTAAATTCCTTTATTGATGATTTGATTACAATTCTTTACAATGCACATCGATTACAACACACTTTTGACTAGTAGCTCAAACTTTGATGTAGAAGAATCTTTTGAGTTCATGTTGAATGATCCAAATCTTCTCTTGAAGTTTGTTGTAGCATCTTTGGCGTTTGGAGTGCTTGTAGTGCTGTTTGAGTCGAGAGAATGACAGAGTATCGACGCTTCGAAGAATGAGCTAAAAGTCCTTTCCACATTGGAGTTAATGCTCTATTTATAGAGGAGCTTTCATGGGTCTTAAGTCATTTACGACTTAAAGTGAGTCGTAAGCCGTGAGTTACGGTATAGGATAAGTCGTGGGTCGTTGGCGGGTTAAGGCATCAGGAGTTATGACTTAGCTGGCTCGCTTATGTCCTTTAGTACTAACTGATAGGTACTAGCGACTTAAGGAAAGCGGCAAGGTCAAAACCTCTAAGTACAAGGTCGTTACCGACTTAAGCCAGGTTATAGGCCGGCAGCGACTTAGGGATAGGTCATAAGTCGCGTTTCCGAGATGAGGCTTAACTAGGTTGCTGTGTCTACTAAGTACAAGTCCTGAGTCGCGAACGAGTTAACAGGCACATGTTTAAGTAACACAACATTGGATTTGCCTTTGTGCTTAGGTCATGAGCGACCTAGCATAAGTTGTAAGTCAGCCATGGCTTAAGTGAAGTTGCTTTGGGCCTTTCGTGTCTTGAGTCGTTAGGTCGGCCATCTGTTGAGTCGTTTGGTCGGTAACAACCTTAAGTTGTTGAGTCGGCAAGCTGTTAGGTCGGCATCCTTTTAAGTCGTCAGGTCGTCCAATCCTTAAGTCGTCAAGCCGCTTCTTCTGTTAACTCGTTAACTCGGTTGATTTTTTGATATCACGGCCTTGCTGAAAAAGTGGAGTTAACACTTGCCCCTCGAAGTATACGCCTAGAGACTAGGTCGTGTGCTTCGATTCTTCTTAACTCATGCTTTACTGAGTTGCTAGGTTGAGAGTGATTGACGACCTAACCTCTTGCGGCTTAATTTTTAGGTCGCTGCTAAGCTCGTACCAAGGAAAACTTGCTTTGTTTTGACCTGAAGACTTTTGAACTCGACCAGTGCGACTTAATGGAACTTTGACCAAAACTTGTTGCATCTCTTTACAGATTATTTTAACAACCTGTTAAATGCAACATTTGCGGGAAAATGGGGCGAATATACTCATCACTGATTGCCCATATCGAGTGACGGATTAGATCAAAGAACTGATATTTTACTGCAAGTAAATTAGTATGGATTCGATGAAGTGTTGCGAATCAACTATCTTGAATGAAGTATCAACATAAAATTTACACAGTTATAACTGCTATGTGCATTGATACTGCACTTATTTTCAAATAACAAGCCTCGAATTTTTCTGAATTGACATATTTTCCAACCAATATTATTTCGAGTATTACTTTATTTACTTGTTATTTAAGTAGCTTTGCACAACACTTCACACGCTTTTAGGAAACGTGCACCTTTACTTTTGAATATTCTGTTCTTTATGTAGAATGTCTTCTTGATAAGAAGAAATAGTGGAGCAAGCTGGCTTTTTTCATTTCTGAGATTTTCAGAATCCGAGTTGTTGAGTGCTAATTTCGTTCTTTACTTTGTAGCATCCCCTCTCTTTCTGAATATTCCAGTTATAAGTCAATTTTTAGAAGACTAAGTGATGTGGCGGTTAAGGAGAGGAGCGTTAAATTTCTGCTGAAAGACCAATTTCTGCACTTAATTCGGACTTTTGCCCTCTTCTAATTGACTCAGCTTTATGATGCCCTAGATTTTCAAGCAAAGACTTCAGGTGCCCCAGCTCCCGCAAAGGAACTTGCATCTAGGGGATCTGCACATGTATGAAATTTTTTATAGTATAGAATGAGATGATTCTTCCTACTTGTATAACTTTTGTCTGTATTTGAGAATGTATTTAACCCTCATTTTCATACAAGTTTCTTTATTTTTCTCTGCATGATACTGCAGTGAGCTTGTGGTGCGTTGCTTGGGTACTGCTTTTTACTAATGTAGCAATATTATATTGCCCCCATACCACAGCTCATTGTAATATTCTCCATTTTGCGGACACTTTGGGGAACAATTCTACTGTTTTAAGAAGACTTGTACTCTTATTTTAGAGAATAATTCTTCCATTTCAAGAAGGCTTGCACTCTTGCTTTTAGAGAATAATTCTTCCATTTTTGAGGAAATGTTATTCTGCTTTAGTAGAGTGTGCCTTGTATTTGGGAAGTTTTTTCTCTTTTTTCTTTTACACTTCATCCTTCGGAGATGGTCACTTTTGTTTTTGATAAGTGGAATCTCCTATGCGGTGAAGCGGGCTTCCGAAGAAGGCTTTGGCACTTCAACTTGGTGAAGTGGGCCTCATTAGAGGGCTTTATTTAGCACTACAACCTTTGAGGGAGAACATTTTCAAGATGGAAAAATTAATTTTCCCCTAAGAGCTGTAGTGTGCCTTTGAAGAGGGCTCTTTTTTTTTTAGTTGTGCCTCGTTGGAGGTTTTTAATTTGCACTTCAAACTTGGGAAGTGTGCCTCATTGGAGGGCTTTAGTTTGCACTTTAAACTTGGGAAGTGTGCCTCATCGGAGGACTTTAATTTTCACTTCAAACTTGGGAAGTGTGCCTCATTGGAGGGCTTTAATTTGTACTTCAAACTTGGGAAGTGTGCCTCATTGGAGGGCATCGATTTGCACTTCAAACTTGGGAAGTGTGCCTCATTGGAGGGCTTTAGTTTGCACTTCAAACTTGGGAAGTGTGGTTCATTGGAGGGCATTAATTTTCACTTCAAACTTGGGAAGTGTGCCTCATTGGAGGACTTTTATTATGCCTCGGGAGAGGGCTTTTTGTTTGCACTTTAAACTTGGGAAGTGTGCCTCATTGGAGGGCTTTAATTTTCACTTCAAACTTGGGAAGTGTGCCTCATTGGAGGACTTTTATTATGCCTCGGGAGAGGGCTTTTTGTTTGTGCCTCGAGAGAGGGCTTTTTCCTCCGAAGAGTTGTGCCTCCGAAGAGGGCTTGTGCCTCCAAAGAGGTCTTTATTTGGCATTTAAGCTCTGGTGAAATGTGCCTCCGAAGAGGTTTTGTGTGTTTTCTGTCTGCTTGCCCATGCCTCTTCACCATTTGCTCCTCAGCGATTCCTCGTTATCATTTCCAAACCCATGTTCTTTTCTTTGCCAATTATTTGTTTCTTTTCCAGAGAAGTGCTCTACATTATTAAGTGAATCCCAGGGCAGACGCAAACTATCCGACTGGATGTCTGTGTGCATAAACGATCTTCGTCCGTTAGCTAGGGCCTGGAACCTTCGCGTTGGGAAGGTGCCCATTTGGTAGAATCAACTATTTGTGAGTAACACTTCTTATGCAGGAATTGAATTTGGAACTTTTCTGGCTTGACATTTATTTGCTGAATGATTTATACGAATCGCTTAGCTTTGTGATGTGCTGACTAGGTAAGCTTTTCTTTGATTGCCTGCAATATTAAATCGACATTTTAGCAATATAGTCAAGATATTTGCATATCGTGATGAAAAAGGCATTTTATAGTAATAGAAAACACAAGATTTATAGTTCCTATATCTCATTTGCAATGTTTTAACAATGGCTTTTAACACAAGAATGATACATCCATCATTCTTTTACAAATTTGTAACAAAGCCTTAAAGTAAAACATGGATGCGAGTCATTGCTGTCCCAAGCTTTTTGAAATCGAATCTCTGGTGTGAGGGGACTAGATGGCAATATCTTTAAGAAAAGGAACATTCTCTCCCTCCGGGGCTTTTCTTAGGGCATGAGCATATCTTTCCATCTCATCCCAGCTTCCGCCCACTGGGTGAGGGCCTCCTGTGATAGCATTAATGATAAGCCTCTCAGATCCCTGCGCTGTAGTTCTTTTATTTGAGCTATATTGATGAGCCAGAAGTATTTGCCCCTGAGTGGATGAGGATGGGTCATTCCTGTCTCTTTTGACATATTGTTGGAGTTTATTCTGTTTCAATAGTTCTTCAATCAAATTCCTTAAATGACGACATTCGTTGGTGTCATGACCAGGTTGATTGTGGAACTGACAGAATCTCCCATTATGCATAGCATTTTTCCCAATTTTCGACTCAGGTGGTTTAGGATAATCAAAAGCATCCTTGGTTGCGAGAAAGATGTTCTCTAGAGTATCAGTTAAGGGAGTAAAGTCTGAAGGTTTAAAGCGGCGAGCTTTCTTCAAGTCTCTCTCCTTTTTTCCACTATCGTTCTTCCTCTTCTGTCCTCCAGACTCTCTTTTATCAGAAGCAACACCGACATTCTGAATTTCAACCACGATCACTTTTGATGGCGCAGGAAAGCTTTCCAAACGCATAAATTCGTCGGCCTTCTTATAGAATTTGTCAAGTGAGTTTGGCTCCTTCATTTTTAGCCATTTGCCAAATTCACTCGATTTATCGATAGCCCGCATCAGATAAGTCAAAACCATCCGTGGCTCCGCGTTCTCGACTTCGGCTAGGGCTATATTGAAATGATTCAAGAATGATCTGATAGATTCCCCGGGGTTTTGTTCTAGACTAGAGAGTGACATTATATCCTTGGCCTTTGTAGCATATAGCCTGAACTGATCTTTGAACTTTCGTGTTAAGTCGGAAAATTGATCCACGGATCTAACTGGCAGCTTTGTGAACCAAAGTAAGGCCACTCCCTCTAAGTATACTGGAAAGTAACCACACTTGATTTCATCTGTTGCCCTTGCCCCGGTCATATGCCAGTCGTACTTGTATAGGAACTGATTTGGATCACTTGTCCCTCGATAGGCCGGGATAGTAGGAGGCACGAATTTCTTGGGGAACTCTGCTTTTAAGATCTTTTCGGTGAACGGAGTCTTGCTCGGAGAAAACCCCCAATCCTTTTCATCCTCTTGCCTCTGCATGCTTTCTTTCATAATTGAGCGAACCATCCCTGATAGGTACTCCTCATCGTTCAGAGGCCTCGCCGGGTAGACGTCAGCTGCCCTTTCGCAAGTTTGCCTTGGCAAATGTTCGCAAAAAGTTGACTGTGGCCTTGAACCTTCAGCTTGGGAAGGTGCCCCTGCGGCGGTGCCAACGACTCGCGGAGGAATACCTTTCTATTGGGTGTCACGGGCATCTTCGGCAAAAGTGGTTTCATTGTCTTGTCGTTGTCGACTTGCCCCAGGCAGGGCGTTTAACCTGTCCATCATCAAAGAATTCTGAGTTTCCATTTGTTGGAACAATCCAGATACTACATCATCTAATTCAGCTCTTGTGACTCCAATAGTAGGAGTTGTCTGACTTGGTACTGGGGAAGTGGAGGTTCCCTCATGAGCATCTCCGGATCTGGTAGATTTACTCTTTCTTCCAGGAGCCATTATCTCTGATAGACTTCTAGTTTTGAGAGAGATTCTTTCCACAAACTTTTGTGAAGCAATGATGAAAATAGCCTGAGTTGGGTTCTCAGTGAAAGCACAAAAAATGTTAACGTAAAAATCTGACGTTAAGACCCCGGTGTAAGTAGTGTAAGTATGAAAGCACCACCCGTTGGTACGGGAACAAAGTATAAGAAGAGAAATCACGGAAAAGTAATAAAAGACAACAGTTTTATAGTGGTTCGGCTTAAGATCGAGCCTACGTTCACTTTAAATTCCTTTATTGATGATTTGATTACAATTATTTACAATGCACATCGATTACAACACACTTTTGACTAGTAGCTCAAACTTTGATGTAGAAGAATCTTTTGAGTTCATGTTGAATGATCCAAATCTTCTCTTGAAGTTTGTTGTAGCATCTTTGGCGTTTGGAGTGCTTGTAGTGCTGTTTGAGTCGAGAGAATGACAGAGTATCGACGCTTCGAAGAATGAGCCAAAAGTCCTTTCCACGTTGGAGTTAATGCTCTATTTACAGAGGAGCTTTAATGGGTCTTAAGTCATTTACGACTTAAAGTGAGTCGTAAGCCGTGAGTTACGGTATAGGATAAGTCGTGGGTCGTTGGCGGGTTAAGGCATCAGGAGTTATGACTTAGCTGGCTCGCTTATGTCCTTTAGTACTAACTGATAGGTACTAGCGACTTAAGGAAAGCGGCAAGGTCAAAACCTCTAAGTACAAGGTCGTTGCCGACTTAAGCCAGGTTATAGGCCGGCAGCGACTTAGGGATAGGTCATAAGTCGCGTTTCCGAGATAAGGCTTAACTAGGTTGCTGTGTCTACTGAGTACAAGTCTTGAGTCGCGAATGAGTTAACAGGCACAGGTTTAAGTAACACAACATTGGATTTGCCTTTATGCTTAGGTCGTGAGCGACCTAGCATAAGTTGTAAGTCAGCCATGGCTTAAGTGAAGTTGCTTTGGGCCTTTCGTTTCTTTAGTCGTTAGGTCGGCCATCTGTTGAGTCGTTTGGTCGGTAACTACCTTAAGTTGTTGAGTGGGCAAGCTGTTAGGTCGGCATCCTTTTAAGTCGTCAGGTCGTCCAATCCTTAAGTCGTCAAGCCGCTTCTTCTGTTAACTCGTTAACTCGGTTGATTTTTTGATATCACGGCCTTGCTGAAAAAGTGGAGTTAACAATAATTATCATAAATTGGTTGTTGTGTCTTTATAAAGGATGGTTATTACAAAATAAACAATAATAAAGTAGAATGAAATGCTTTAAGGAAGTAACATTTTAGATATGTATGACTTATAAATTAACAAGCATTTAATTCGTGAAGTTTTAAAATCTAAGTCCAGAAATTTGAAATTGTTTCAAAGTGTTAAAAGATATAATAAATAATATTATTCAAAATATTTTTGAATGTAGGAATCTTATTTTAAAACTAGAGTTGTCTTAATTTTTTTAAAGGAATCTATTTTGAATTAAAACCAAGAATGGTTTAAAATTGAAAGTATGACTTGGTGAGCAGATGAAATAAATATGTATATATATGTGGGATATACATAATATCAAAGTTGATTTGAAATAAATACTAAGTGTTGAATTTTAATTCCCTTGAGAATGAGATGTAAAAACCCAAAGAGAAATAAGTTTGGAACTTATAAGTGTAAGGGATATTAATAAGAAAATTTAAATTTGAAATGAAAATTTAAATTGAGAAGTCTAAATGGATTCAAGTGGAATTATTAAGTATTTTTATAAAGCTATTTTGGTAATATATATGCATGTCTCTGTTTTGTTCTAATAGGTTTAAAATCATTCAAAAATTTCAATTTCTCTTCACTCAATCACTTTGAAATTAAGATTTAAATGTTAAAAATGGATTTATCAGCAAGATTTGTTTAAAGGATTGGGTTTAAAAATTTGAAGTATAATTGGGTAATCAATCGAATTTCGAAAATTGATTTGTTTAAAAAGATATAACTCTCACTTGAACCAAGAAATAAGTTTATGTGGAAGTAAAGGTAATTCAAAATGAAAATTCGAAGTTGGATTTGGGATTAAATTATTTAAAGACTTGGGTTGTGAATAAAAGGTTAGGGGTTAATTTGATTTAAGGGATTAAATCAACATTTAAAAATTTAACTCAAATTTATATAATTCGAGATAGTTTAAAGTTGAGATTGGAATTGAAATTAGTTTAAATTTAAATTAGAATTGAATTAATGGGAATTGTAATCGAAGTTGAATAAGTTCAAATTCAAATATGAATTGACTTGAATTTGGGAAAGGAATTGAAGTTAATTCAAATTGAATTACAATTGAATCATATCAAGAAAATCAACCATCATAATTTCTTGTTTCACCTATATAATCAGATTCGTTTTTAAAAATGTTGATTTTTGGTGGTAATTTCATAATTTTTAAGTTGGTAAATGGAGAGGTATTAGAGGATGAACGAAATCGGTTCATTGGCCGATTCAAGGCTATCGGAGTATGGAGGAAGGTCGGGTTGTGGCTGGAGGAAGTTCATCGGCTGTGGGTCGTGGGAAAAATGGTGGGATATTTTTTAGAGCAGCGAGGTAGCAGGACGGCGTCGTTGTAGGATTTTATGGTTCGTTCAGGTCGAGGTTGGTTTTCTGGCAAGTGCAGTGGTGGTGGCGGCGAAGTTCGGAGCAGCTCTGGTCGAGTGTGCATGTGGACGGTGCATTGGGGGTATTAGTTTGTAGCCGTTGTTCTCTGTAGGTTAGGAAAAAAAATTGAAAGAAGAGAAGTAAGAGGAGAGGGGAAGTTTTTGCATGGATCGGGTTTGGGCTTTGGCCTGCTATTTAAAAATAATAATAAAAATATAAAACGAGTTCTCAAAAGAAATTTTAACCAAATTATTTTAAGTCAAATGTTTTTAACTTAAACTTTCTAGATAATAAGTAATTTAAAGCTATAAATTTACCCCAAACTTAGATTAATAAATGATCCAAGTTTAATGGTTTAACTTAAATTAATTTAGTTTGAGATAACTATATATGTGTTAAATATTTAGTTATCACAGAAGCTTATTTACGTAAAATAAAAGAGTGTAATTAAGTAGATGGTTAATGAAATTGAAATGTTTTAAACCTTTAATTAATCAAAGGTCTTAAGTGATTCTACATGTTAATAATTATCTAATTCCAAATAATTAATTAAAATTAAAATAAGTGGCTTGCAAGTAGTTAATGACAATTAAGCAGGATTATAAGTAATTTTTTTTAATTAATTTGATGATTATGTGACTAGTTAATCTAGCCTATGAATGATTAAATTGGATTGAATGCTTTGGATTGCTTTAATATCTCTAGTATGTAAATTCGTGATATTCTGTGATATGAGATACTCTAGATTGAACTGTTGATAAATGTGAGTTGTTTATTTAAATAGATATCCGTAATGGAATTTCTGTGCGCATATGACATTCTGAAATTTGATACCACTGTAACGACCCGCAAATCCATACCCTTTTGAGTCGACAATATTCTCCACTAGTCCAACCCAAAACGGATGGAAATACGAACCATTATGAAAAAGAAGGAGGTAGAAGAAGAAATATAAAACAACATCAAAATCTCACAATCACAGCGGAACAATATATAATAGATAAATGACTGATCTTTATACAAAAAGAACTATATCAGTTTTATACATTATATCATCAGAGTACAACACAATCAATAGCAAAATACTGGGCAGTTATATTAACTTGTCCCCACACAACTGAATACACAACTTTTACTGCATAGTGGAACATACATCAAATACATGTGATAAGTCTCGCCATCCAGCTCGCCTCCTGAGCTCCACAACATCCTATCATGTATCAGATAATACTCGGTCTGACCCGAGCATTATAGCGAAATAGCACACGAGTCAGTCTGGAATACCAGCGTGAGAAAACACACTAAATTGGATTATTAAGGTTTCAAAATCCTTTGAAATCAAAGGTATCTCGTAAGACCACACCACAAATAAACATGTCGGGTTCTTACCTTATGATAACCAAAACAGTTCTTATAAAATCCTTTGATATTATAATAGTGTTTAAGAACAAATACTTATTCAAAAAGCCAAAATTGTTACATTAGTACTAGGCTCTATAATGAAAACCACAAAGGGAACGTAGGAAGAATGGATTTCCAACTAATGACCAGGCACTGGGGTACAACCTATCATGATACCTGGTCTAGATCAGCATACCGAGGACCCCTCCCGATCCTCTGCAACACAAGACCGGAGCTACCCCTTACTAGATAGTCCGAATAAGATATCCCCACGGTTGGGATTAGAAACCGCCCATGCAGCCGAATAAAAAGGGACCTGTAGACAGTGATGACCTTACCCTAATTGGGTGCTACCCACTTAGCCTTGTTGCATATCCCCTACTTTTCAGTCATTCCCGGTTGATGAGGCTCGAGGCTAAGCGTTACCTTTTTAGAAACACATTCACTTAGAATGCTCACCGTCCTCTTAACGATGTTCTGATAGCTTTCATCCATACAAGTCTGTTCCTGGTCCGAACGGAACGAAAGGCACTACTACTACTACATTCATTTTGGAATCACCCTCAGGATTAGTAGCAATTAGCCCTTGCACTTCACTGCTCCATCTTCAACTCCAGCTTTTGTCTTCCTTTCGAAAACGTTCCTGTTGGCTCGAAGTGGTTTTCGTATCTCAAATCCGATCCCAGTCTCTTCGAAACAACGTTCGCTATTTCCCTCTAAACTCAACCCCGGGTCTATAGGAAATACACAGACGAAAATAAGATCGGAGTTCATCTCCTAACCGTTAGTGGACGGATTTCCTTATAAACTTCGTAGAAGAATGAACAGGTTTATACGTACAGTATAATGCCTCGAATGGTAACTGTACCATATAATTCCCGTACACCTCCTAGATATTTCCAAAGTCATATTTAGGTCCAGATTTGATAGTCGGTTATTTAACTATCAAATAAACAATCAATTTAACCAATTATTTTATTTTCACTGAAAAACACCCAGTCTTATAAAAATTAGATTTTAATAATTTAAATCACTTTACCCAAAAATATATACTTAAAATATTTTAAATAAAACTACTTAAGTTACTTTATTCAAACAATAGTTATGAAATTCTATAATAATTCCCAAGTAAAACTTTAGCCAAAACCACTTAAAAATAAATTTATTATATAAAGTAAAATATTTAATAATTACCTTTTTAAATCATAATACTAGTTAAAGCTTAAAATAATCACTTATATAACTAACTTAATAAATATTTACTTAAAAATATTAAAACGATTAAATAATAATTTCTCTAAAACATTCTTTTTAAAACAACTTTAAAACTTCCAACTTATACATAAATATCTCCTTTGTAAATATAGTTGGCTTTACAGAGAAATACACTTTCCATTTCAATATAGCCCATCTAATCCTTTATAAATCCTGCTTGATTTATCCTAATTTAAGTTACGTCCAAATCCCATAAATTTCTTTTCCACACTTTTAAAAACAATACCACCTTTATATTTTTAAAATAATTTACCAACTCCTTATAAATTCCTACCGTGAATTTAAAATCTCAAATATCCACTGATATTTATTTCACTTTATTTATAAACCCAATTTATAAATTCAATAGTCTCATTCTCCATTTAAATCACTATTTCAAACACTTAGTAAATTTTCAAATCGATTTCCAAAATTAACCCCATTTTATAATAAATTCCTTTACTGACCCAAACCTATTAATTCTAGATTCATCCTTTTAATTTATCAAATTTCACTATATTTGTTTTACTTAGAATTTCCTCTTTTATTTTACTATAAATTTATATTTTTGATATCTCAATATACCCAAATATATTCAATCAAACCATAGCATTCAATATTTTCAATTCCCAATATAATCTATATAATCTGTCACGGATTCTCAAATAAAACATATCGCCGAATATGAGAATAAATATACATATTTTCAATCACTAGTTTATTTTATAATAATGTATTTTGGTGATTAACATATTTAATTATTTTAGTTACTAGGAATTACGTATTATAGGAAATTAGTCTAAAATTAGATTATTAGTTTAAAACCAAATTATTAGTTTAAATTAAATAAATAAGTAGTAATTAATTGTTCGATCAGTTCAAATATTAATAAACTATATGATGTTTATACAAGGTCAAAAATACCACGAAACCAGTCAAGATGGAAATGTCACGACCCGGTTTTTCGACCTCCGAAAGTTGACATCAATACGTCCGTTGTATTACATGCCAAACAATCGAATGCCGAAAATACCCGACCGTAAGGGAAAAAGTAAAAAAGAGGTAGAAGAAGAAATAGGAACAACATAGAATCTCACAATGGCAATTGTAACGATCCCAAATTTAAATTTATTTTAAATTGATAATTAGTTTAATTTTTGATTTAAAATTTGTAAAATTGATTGGTTAATCGATTTGATTTTTCCAAATTGAAATAAAATATGTTATTTATTAACATAGAAATGGTTTCTTTTATAAATCATTTTAAATAAGGAGTTATTTTTAAACAATGTTGTTAAGGTAATATCTTTACAAAAAAATTGATTTTTATATAAGTAGTAATTGTTACAAATGGTTTGAAATAATAACAAGTAACATAAGTATGAAAATAATAATAAGCAAATGAAGTATAAAAAATATAACTAAAACAAAAGCATATATTTTCATTTGAGTTAAAGTGTTATAACGAAGGACTAAAACAACTTTATAGTTTATACATAAAGTAAAATAATAAAATGTCCATGAAAATATAAAGTAACAAGACAAAAGAAAAGAAAGAAAGAAATTAGACAAATTCAAACAGCATATAAATAAATGGTATAGTTCGTAAGATATAAAGTCAATACAATATACTGACTTTAACACTTCACTACAAAGCAATAGAACAAACATGTATAGTTCAGTATGAATTAATTTGCAAATTAAAACAAAAATATCCATGAAGCTTGCAAAATAAGTTATACAAATAAATATATCAAAGTGTGAATCAAGACAAAGTTAATTAATACAAAGAAAATCTTAGTACAAAAAATATAAACATAGAAGAAAATAACAAGTAGTTTGTTGTATACACAGTTGTACAATGCAAAAGAAAGCAAACTATTCACAATACACAAAATATCCTGGTACAAATAAACAAAATAAAAATATAAAGATCAGCAATCATAATTAGGTGTAGACATATTTGAAGACATATGCATTTAATTAGCAGTGCTGACAAGTTTGTATGAATGAAATTTGTGTGTATGCAAGAAAATAAAACAAACATGTACATACAAGATTCAAAACAGATATGCTGTAAACAAGGAAAGAAACAATAATTAATGTAATATCATCTCATCCCACAAAAGCAAGATTACAGCCAACAAAATCTCTGATTAAATACAAACCAAAACACTTGAACCAGCAAAGCAAAACATAAAATAAGAATCAGGCAAGTAAGTAACTATATAGAGGCAATTATAACTATGTACACCTGCAAAAGAAGATAATACATATATTCAGGTACAGACAAAATTAAATTTGTTAAGTAAGAACAAGTAATATATATATATGTTTGTACAAACAAATAAAGTAAGTATGTAGGCTTGACAACAGGTATGTACACTTGAACTGGGAATAAGACAAAGAAAAGAAAAAAAATGAAACAAAAAGATGATAAGTATAAGCTTCCAATACAAGCCAAAGTTAATAAATGTTAGCACATCAATTGTGTATGTCAGCCACCATATATGAAAGTTTGTACAAGGTAATTAATACTAACATATCAAAGCCAGATATCAGCCGAGTTTAATTAGCATAGGCATTTAATAAATATCACTTCAGTATCCAAAATGAAAAATAATAATATCTCTGCCTATGGTACCACAAGATTTTTATCATCCTGTATATTGCATTTTCACATATCAATCTCCTCCTTTCAGTTGTTTCTTTAAGTTGATAAAACTGAAGTAATATCATCTTAAACTTAACACACACAAAAAAAATAACTTAAACAATAACATAAATCAAATCAAAGCCAGAGAATCAAAGAAATGGGTTCAGCAAGCAGAAAGAAATTCAAGCTCTGTTTTCTTTTCTGGAAATACTGTGAGTAACTTCATATTTTGATAACTTAAGTTTTCTTTTAATCTAGTTGCATGATTAATATCTGTATATTTGGTGAGTAAACCAAACTTTCTAAAGCCTAAATTTTGTGGTAGAATTCAATGCATGTGATGAATCTTTATAGGAAGTTAGTAAATAAAGTTAGCATGAGTACATAGAGGTGAATGTTTGAATATAAGTATGGTATGCCTGTACATAGCTATGAATATGAACATATATAAGCCTCTGTTTATATTCACAGGCTAAAACTCACTAGGAAAAAGATTCATATCTTCCCATCTAAATCAAATTCAAGTTAAAATCTCTAGAGAAGACATGTTTGTATCAGTATAACATTATTTTTAAAAGTATTTTTAATAGAATAAATAAGTAGGATTTCTGGAAATCACTAATGTCGAAAAAAATGAATTCAAGTCGAAAAACCGATTTTTAAATCTTCAAGCTTTGATTATATAAATTTATTCGTATTTCAAAAGTATGAATTTAGAAAATCATTTCGTCATTTTTAAAGGAGCAATCATCGATATATTGGGAGTTGAACGATTTTGACTTTTTTGTCAATTTCCGTCGATCAAAATGATGATACGAGTCGGGCTTGTAACCAGAGGTGGCTGGAGACTTGGGGTTTCCAGGAAAAATAATGGAGAATTTTTCTGATGGTGGTGGTGGCCAGAAATTGGTGAGTTTGGATTTTTGACCTAGTTTTAGTCGATCAGGTTTGGGTTGTTTTAGCAGCATCGTCGAGGCATCGGACTCGACTTGAGGCAGGGGAAATGAAGTTTTGGTCAGAGGCGAAGGTTATGGCAAGAGGTGGTGGTCGCCAGTGGTATGTGGCGTTAAGGTGTGGCGATTGTGTTAATCAGGTTTGGTTCCAGAAAAAAAAAATCGAATAGCTCGAATTCGATTACGAGTTGGTGATGAAGTTCTAGTGGCCGTGATCAAGAATGGTGGCTACGGTCGACTTGCCGGTGATGGAAATGGTGACCGGAGCGGCGGCGATCGTATGTATAGGTGCACGTGTGTCAGGATGTGTCCGGTTGGGTTGTTGGAGAAGATGATGATGTTGTCTCGAGTTACTCTCGTGAAAATGGAATGGCGGGCTCGGGTTTGAGTGTTGGTAATAGTTTTCAAGTCTGAAGCAATGATGTTCAGGTTTTAAACTTAAACAGAATGTTGAACCAGGTTTTAAAGTTTACAAATAAAGCATATTCATTTTTTTTAACTTTATAAGTGAATTTTTATTTGGGTAGGAAAAAAAATGTTTCTGTAATTTTAGAAAATAAAATTTAGTTGAAAGAATATTGAAATAAAATTTATAAGTTTCAAAGGAATATTAATTAAGTTTTCGAATCAAGCTTTGTTACAATTTAATGAATTAAGAAAGTACTTAACAAAGTTTTGAAACCCAATCAATATTTTAATTTAGTAGTTAATGTAATACAAGAGTTGAAATTTTAATTACCACTAAAGTTTTTAATTTAGTAATAATTGATTTAAACGTTCATAGAAGATTTTTAAAATGTTAATTAAGACAAATAAGTATTATTATTAATTGTTTAAAAGGGTAATTAAGAATGAATAATTAAATCAAATTGTAATCAAATAAATAAATAAAGATTTGTCGAGTTGAAAATTTTGATTAATTCACAATTAAGGATTTAATTTATTTGTAATTACAAATTTTAATTAGATAATTTAAGAGAATTAATTATTAGTAGTTAATTAAGATAATTAATTAAGGAAAAATAATAATAATTAAGATTTGGTTAACTTATCATTAAGAATATTTAATCATTGATTTAAATAAATCGACAAAAATAGTCATATAGTTAATTCTTTTAAATCACTTTCACTTTAAATTGAAGATGATTGACTATCATCAAGTGTTATATACTTGATTGATATTTCTATTTGAGATTATGATACTATGTGATGTGAATTTGCCTGGTGCTATACTGTGCACTGTGATTGTTTCTGTATGTCTATGTGAAAACCCCTTTTTGCCTGTAAAACGGCATTTAAATTTCGATGCGACAGGGAGTCGTATTCCAGTTGGTTATCCGAAACCCACATCAAATTGTAACGATAAATCTTTGTGATTGATAAATTTATTTATCTATGAATCTGTGAATGAAGATAAGCGTTATGGATTTTACCGCTTATCGATATTGATATATCTATGATGATTGATGTTGTGCACTATTGTGTAAAACCCCTGGACCACACTCATACACACACAATTATGGATTTCATGTGGAAATCAGTTAAGTCACAGATTTTTAAATAAGATTTGAAATTGAATTTTAAATTCTAATAGTTTTGGAAATAAATTAAGTTTAATGTGAAAAGCTTTTGAAAAGGTGTTTTAAGAATACAAGTTATTTTGAATAACTAATAGAGAATTGGAATTTGAATAATTCGATTTAAATTGGAATTCATATCTGAAATTGAATTTTATATTCAATACTTATGATTTAAAAAGGACTTTACAAGTTATACGGGTGTATATCGTTTTTAAGCGTTGATTTGGAAATTGAATTAAACCAAAGATTGTGACTAGTATAAATGGAATCAGGTTTTTCCGAAATAAAACTATTGTTTCTAAGTGATAATGAACTTCCAATTTATATTAAAGGGATTTCAAGTTTGAATTGAAAATGATTTTCCAAGTTATGGACGAATCTTTGAAAACAAGCTTTGAAAGCTATAAGTTAAATCTTTAATTTAAAGATTTAAACGAGTTAATCCAATTGAAATGGAAATTGTTTTGAAATCTGTAAATGAGTCTTTGTGAAGCTGGGTGAACTTAGTGAAATAAATCTTTTGTTTAAAAGATTTGAAAATGGTAATTTGTTTAAACCATTTGAAAGAAAGTTTTGAATTATTAAGTTGTGACTTAATTGAAATCCAATATCCATATATTTTAAATATTGCGCTCACTATTCGGTTTAGCCGGGAGAGGACCTATGTGTCGTATAACCCATTCCGAATATGTGATTCGTCGTTATGGATAGCATTTGAAGACCGGTGTTGAAGACCGGGTATTTGTGTAAACGATAAGATAACCTATCGACTTTCTCTGCACCGAGTAGCTACGGTATAGAGATTTCCTAAGTGATGGGAAGTCCGATCGGGATTGTGAATACCCGGATTGCAAGGACTTCTTTGGAAGTGCCTTCGGTTCTGTTCGAACCCGGAACAGACTTGTATGGTTACATGTCTGACACTACACTTTGAGATATAAAGCAGATTTCTTTCAAATACATATCTGTTGGTGGCGGAGAATTTATTCTTTTAGCTTAACACCCTTCTCTGAGACGTACGAGCTCAGAGGTTATGTAGTTGAAGGTTATCAGCGATATACTCCCAATTTGGTAGTGTGGCATGCTGAGTGCTGCTGTGTGTTGATGATCATTTGTGATCAGAGCATGGATTTTGTATAAAGCGTAGCTTTGTGGACGAAACTGCATCAGAACCTCACACCCCGGAAATGGTCAAAACAGGAAAGATGCGGCAAGGTTATGAGGGTCGCGCCCTTTAGGGTGTGTCATTCCCTTCTGGTAAAGGGTGATATTAGGTATGGAGCCCTGATATTTAACCTATGTGGTTGCTCCAATCTCATTTACTGTGTGGTTGTTGCTTAGAGGTACCTCGGATAAAGGTCCCAAAGGACCGGAGAGTGGCATGCTCGAGTAGTAGTTACCTAGTTACAGAGGTAACCTGGCCTTGTGTTGGCAGAGATCCGGTTAGGTTCTCGGGACGTCCCACCAGAGGCGATCCCATATGGCAGTAGGAAGTTCCTTAGCCTGACCATTTGTTGGAAATCCAATCAAAACAATACGAGCCTTGGGTACGGTTTTAGTTGTATTACCTGCCATGGAATGTGGTGGTAGCCTGCTATTGAACATGGTAGCTATAGTAGGCATACGATAATGGTCGTATGCTAGCTAAGATTAATATTCTACTTTCGAAATACTTTTCTGCACCATGCACTTATAATAATAATATCCAAGAAATTTTCTGCGTATTAAGCATGTTTGACTATCATAAGAAGAAATCTCCTCCAATTCTGCGTTTGCATTGCGTGTGTGGCGGGAGGTCTTATGGTAGTTTCATTTTCTAGAAAAGCATATCAGATTTTCTTTTATAAATCTTGTTTTAATTAAAGAATAAACTATTTTTGTTACTCACACCAGTCCCATGACTGACTCGGAGTTTATTGTTTCTTTCCTAAACTCTGGGTGCTCACTATTTTCCACACGAGCAGTCTAGAGTTGGGTTTTTCAGATAGTTAGGTTTGGTAGTTGATCTGAGGTTAGTTCAGTCTTTGGATGTGGACGAGACTTGCTTATCTTATTCCATCGTTATTGGGAAGTCGAGCTATTTCTGTATTGGTTCTTGGAGATGGAGTTGTAGTTTTGGAGTTCTTTCTTGAAGACTATCTTGAGTTATTTGTTCCGCTGTTAGTGTTATCTATTTTTTTCCTTTCCGCTGCTATTATATTATATCATATCTCTGATGTATATCGATATCTATTGTATCATATGTTGTATCAGATATAGTATCAATGTTGTATATCAATGTATTATTCTTTTTCTTCCGCTGTGTTGTTTACTTAATGGTGTTATAAGCTCCGGCGACTCGGATTTGAACGGTCGGATCTACGGCTTTCGAGTATGATGTAAAGTATGGATGTCGATTTTCAAACGGACAAAATCAGCTTCGTCACATTTGGTATCAGAGCTAAGGTTGAACTTTAGCTCAGGAGTATAACACATTAAGTAACTCATTAGAGATAGGGTGAAGTATCCCTAGAATGAGAATATCCCTAAGATATCCGTTTGAATGCCTCAGTAAATTCTCCTACTATCCACTGATAGTGAGTATGAGCGCGAGAAGAAGACGAGATAGGGGACAGGGGAATACGATTACAAATGGTCAATACCCTGCAATAGTGGAAATAAATTTCTCTATCAATTTTCTTTGATTTCGTTCCCAAATTCTTTTGATTGCTTCGTGACAGCTCCAGAAGAAGTTTCGGTATGATGATGGCCCTACGAATCGTTGTAGGAAATTCTTACTTCGTGTCTTCATCGGTTTCTTATCAGAGTTTGATTTAAACCTTAATAAATATGAATTGGAAATTTGAAATTGAAAATTTAAATAAATTGGGAATTTCAAATTGAGTTAACTTGATTAATAGAATATGAAGCTAAATTTGAATTGAATCGATAAAACTACTTCGTTTAAACCCAAATTTGAAATTCTATTGTAGTTTCTTGGGTTGATCGAAGTCCGAAGAGGGTCAAATTAGTGTACATTTTGAGATGTTCCGACTTGAATTTGGAATCCATTCCTAGTATTTGATAAATTATAGAAGATTAAATCTATCTCTTTTGTTTAGCATCTCTTGTCAATTCTTCGATGGTTCCTGGTAAATACAGGAAGAAGATTTGATATATGTGTACGGGACATAAACTCCAATAGGCCAAAAAAATTTGTTTGGATGTGTTGGTTGTTTTGTTTTCTTTGGTTGCTATGGTTGATAGATATACCTTGGTTGTTAAACTAGAAATTTTGAAATTATACCCAAGAGTAGAAAGATATGTGAATACAATTTGAGTCCAAATATATTCTACGGACGGTTAGTTATTCCTTCGAACTAACCAGTGCTTTGCATATTTCATATATTTGGTGACCCAAGTATCCTATGTAGTATTGATTGATTTCGTTCTCATATTGTCGATATTCTGATTTGGTAAGCCAAATGCAGAATAGATATCCAGTTTGATCTGGAAAATTGTTTCTCTATCCTGGTGTATCTGTCTTTGTTATTTTCGTGCTTGTAAATTTCGGGGACGAAATTTCTTTTAAGGGGGGAAGTCTGTAACGATCCCGAATTTTAATTTATTTTAAATTGATAATTAATTTAATTTTTGATTTAAAATTTGTCAAATTAATTGGTTAATCGATTTGATTTTTCCAAATTCAAATAAAATATTAACATAGAAATGGTTTCTTTTATAAATCATTTTAAATAAGGAGTTATTTTTAAACAATGTTGTTAAGGTAATATCTTTACAAAAAAATTGATTTTTATATAAGTAGTAATTGTTACAAATGGTTTGAAATAATAACAAGTAACATAAGTATGAAAATAATAATAAGCAAATGAAGTATAAAAAATATAACTAAAACAAAAGCATATATTTTCATTTGAGTTAAAGTGTTATAACGAAGGACTAAAACAACTTTATAGTTTATACATAAAGTAAAATAATAAAATGTCCATGAAAATATAAAGTAACAAGACAAAAGAAAAGAAAGAAAGAAATTAGACAAATTCAAACAGCATATAAATAAATGGTATAGTTCGTAAGATATAAAGTCAATACAATATACTGACTTTAACACTTCACTACAAAGCAATAGAACAAACATGTATAGTTCAGTATGAATTAATTTGCAAATTAAAACAAAAATATCCATGAAGCTTGCAAAAGAAGTTATACAAACAAATATATCAAAATGTGAATCAAGACAAAGTTAATTAGTACAAAGAAAATCTTAGTACACAAAATATAAACATAGAAGAAAATAACAAGTAGTTTGCTGTATACACAGTTGTACAATGCAAAAGAAAGCAAACTATTCACAATACAAAAAATATCCTGGTACAAATAAACAAAATAAAAATATAAAGATCAGCAATCATAATTAGGTATAGACATATTTGAAGACATATGCATTTAATTAGCAGTGCTGACAAGTTTGTATGAATGAAATTTGTGTGTATGCAAGAAAATAAAACAAACATGTACATACAAGATTCAAAACAGATATGTTGTAAACAAGGAAAGAAACAACAATTAATGTAATATCATCTCAGCCCACAAAAGCAAGATTACAACCAACAAAATCTCTGATTAAATACAAACCAAAACACTTGAACCAGCAAAGCAAAACATAAAATAAGAATCAGGCAAGTAAGTAACTATATAGAGGCAATTATAACTATGTACACCTACAAAAGAAGATAATACATATATTCAGGTACAGACAAAATTAAATTTGTTAAGTAAGAACAAGTAATATATATATGTTTGTACAAACAAATAAAGTAAGTATGTAGGCTTGACAACAGGTATGTACACTTGAATTGGGAATAAGACAAAGAAAAGAAAAAAAAAATGAAACAAAAAGATGATAAGTATAAGCTTCCAATACAAGCCAAAGTTAATAAATGTTAGCACATCAATTGTGTATGTCAGCCACCATATATGAAAGTTTTTACAAGGTAATTAATACTAACATATCAAAGCCAGATATCAGCCGAGTTTAATTAGCATAGGCATTTAATAAATATCACTTCAGTATCCAAAATGAAAAATAATAATATCTCTGCCTATGGTACCACAAGATTTTTATCATCTTGTATATTGCATTTTCACATATCAATCTCCTCCTTTCAGTTGTTTCTTTAAGTTGATAAAACTGAAGTAATATCATCTTAAACTTAACAAAAAAAAAATTTAACTTAAACAACAACATAAATCAAATCAAAGCCAGAGAATCAAAGGAATGGGTTCAGCAAGCAGAAAGAAATTCAAGCTCTGTTTTCTTTTCTGGAAATACTGTGAGTAACTTCATATTTTGATAACTTAAGTTTTCTTTTAATCTAGTTGCATGATTAATATCTGTATATTTGGTGAGTAAACCAAACTTTCTAAAGCCTAAATTTGGTGGTAGAATTCAATGCATGTGATGAATCTTTATAGGAAGTTAGTAAATAAAGTTAGCATGAGTACATAGAGGTGAATGTTTGAATATAAGTATGATATGCCTGTACATAGCTATGAATATGAACATATATAAGCCTCTGTTTATATTCACATGCTAAAACTCACTAGGAAAAAGATTCATATCTTCCCATCTAAGTCAAATTCAAGTTAAAACAAAGGTAATTTAATAATTTAATTAAACATTTAATTTTTAAACACAGGCAGATATCAATCATATGCTAGCAATCATAGCAACCAATTTATCCATATACAAATCTAATTGTCTAGATAAAAATTCTAAATAGAATTTTCTCGAGTTTCCCCAAGTATAAATACTGGGATACTCTCTCTACAAAATTCAAACAACCAATATTACTAAGCTACTGAGTTCCCACTCACCTGGATCTACAATACAAAACATGATATCAGACTACAGATAAGTCCGACTCAACAACCAAAAATCTCTGAACTGCTGACTCTACAATCAAAGATAGCTCTTACACGTACTCCCTCAGAGATACGTGAAACACTCCGAATCTCATATCCAAAATACTCTTTTAACGATCCTGGACTGCATATACCCATACTGATCAGCTCAACACTTGCTAATATCCCCAGAAACAAATTGATCCAAAAAAAATCCAAAATGATCTTTCCCAGATTGACTAAAACTCAGAACACACTCAATTCCAAAATCAGCAGACTGATCTTACTTCTTCTCATATGGAAAGATAGTACAGATGCGTTCCAATCTGGTCTTAAAATCCTGAAAAATTTCCAGTAGAAACTCTCTAATTCCAAAATACTGCAAATTCTAGTTATTCCGCACACCAAACAACTGCTACCATGCTTCCACTGCGCTACTCTGATCAGAATAGGTGAGAATGCTGATGATGCTCTCGAGGACAAACTGGACAACACATCTTAGAACTATGGTTCAACGAATCTTTAAAAGAAACTCAGAAGTTCCTTCAAAACTCGAGCTGCTACACCAACTCATTTTTTTTCCAAAACTCATCTTACTGAACCATCGGTACCACTCCTGGAATCCAGTCGATACCAAACTCAATCTCCAGATACGAACAAAATTCACATCCAGAAAAATCAGATAGCCTAAGAGAAACTAAAACAATCGCAAGTCACTTTTGCGATCAATCTAGCCCACTACCAAAGAAAAACTGTTCTATCTTTACCAAACAGAACAGCCTATGCTTAATTAGCCAATTCATCAAAGAAATGGAACCACACTGCAATTTCTGAACTCCACTGCTGATGCAGAAGTTTAAAACTTCCTTGCCAACACCAATGCCAAGAAATTTCCTAATCCAGTGCTCTTCGAGAGACTCGGACCTCGATCCAAACAGAAACATTCTACTGAACTCAGCCCCAACATCGAAACAGATACACTTCCTTAACTGATTCCAAAGAAACATCTTCGGAGACTTCCACAGTCACTGTGTCTCATCACACAGCTACTACATCCAGAGATAAGATATCCGGACTTGCTCATGTCAAACCGATAGGTCCAAATTCTAGCTCATCCAAACTTATGCTTCAAAAATGAACTCCGAACCTTAACCGGTTTCCTTCAGAGATCAATGAAATCCTTACTCCATCCAAAGCTCACTCGAGACGGTAATAGGTCTACAGTCTCGACAAATACACTTCCAATCTCAAATATTCAAACTCCAACCATTGGTAGTCGTGTTACACACACCACTACTCTATCTACCTTTATAACTTATATTGGATAACCCGGACAGGTAACCCAACAAATAGGTAGAAATATATATATATATATATATATATATATATATATATATTAAAATTATAAATACGCTCTCTCAAGATAGAAATCACTCAAGAGCCTAGGTATTCACTCAACCTAGTGCTCTGATACCAACTGTGACGACCTAGGCTTTTCAACCATCAGCAACGGCTCACGACCGGTAGGCTTTTCAACCATCCCAGCCCTGCTGTGGCTCACAGTGATACCTCGGATTTGCTTTTACGGCCACCCTCTCGAGTCGCAACCAACCCCGCAAGACCTTATACTATCCCCGGGGGCATGTAGGGGTAAGAGTCTCCCGTTCGCCACCTAACGCAAAGCTAAGCCCCCTATCACGCTGTAATGTAGCAAATCCGATCCCGGTCTCATCGAAATCAAAAACGTGTCTTTTAGGGCCAAGTTGTCTATTTAGTCTTAATAGTTTAATTCAAATAATTCAATACACACTCAGATAGATAATTCACAATATCATAATAGATAGTCAACATTAACATAACAGATAATCAATATTATCACTACAACAGATAATGCATATTATCAATCATAAAAGATAATTCATATTATCATCATATTTAAATCAAGCATCCATATCACATAGCATCATTTTCTCATATCTGAGATCTTAAATCATTCAAGGTAAATAATTTCATCCATCCATATATAAGCAATCATATAAGCTACAATTAATTTAAAATGAATTAAATTAATTATATCATCTCTAATTAATTTAAAGTAAATTAAATTAATTACTTCACCATTAAAACTTGCTCACACAATTATTAATAAATTTCCAATCAATTAATAAATCATTCACTAATTACTCGTTTCAATTAATCATACTTGATTAATTAACATTTAATTATACACAAATAATCATTCTTAAATTATTTTCATAAATTAATTATCTTATCTAAATATAGAAATTAACCTTAAATTACAAACATTACATTACTTCTGAATTACATTAATTAATTACTCTTTAATTTCTTATTATTGATTAATTTATCTAAATTTATCATCCCATCATTAATTATATCAATTAATGACTTCTAATTACAATTTTAATTAATTACCTGTTTTAAATAATTACCTTAAGTAATTAATCTTCAATTAAACCATATTTATTAATCACCTCTGATTAATACTATTCAGCAATTAACTATCTTTAATTACTCATCAAATAAATTAATTACTCCTTAATTAATTTCTCTAATTAATCCCCTGATTAATTATACAAAGTAATTATATTCCAATTACTTTCATTATTAAATCACCCTCAGTTAATTACATCCAGTAATTATCATCAATTACTTCCCTAAGTAATTATACTTATCTCATCCTCAAATTGTTATTTAAATTAATTAAATTTAATTAATTAACTTAAACAATTCATAGAATTAATTACAATGATTAATTAATTCCTTAATTACTTCTGTTAAGTAATTATACTTAACAATTCACAATTGCTTATCTTAAATAAATAATTTAATTAATTATTAAAAATAATCCCATTAATTGATTATTTCATAATTTTAGTTAATAACCTTCATTAACTAATTATAATCCTTTAATTACTTTCCTAAAGTAATTAAGTAACATTTTAAGTTATTCTTAATAACTCATTAATTAATTCTTTATTAATTCATTAATTTATTACTAATCATTAATTTAAAATTAAACCAATGATTTCCTAATTACCAATTAATTTACCTTTAACTTATATCTTATTTAAATAAATTTAACTCTTAATTTCTGAGTTAATTAATTCTAGTCATTCATTATCCATTTAGTTAACTTGATAATTACAAGCCTTAAGTTTTTTAAAACTCTTATTCTATTTAATGACCAATTTATCATTTATAAGCTATTTAATCAATCTAATTTAAATTTACTTTTAAATTCATTTTAAATTTAAGATTTAAAATGAAATCAAATTAATCTTATCAATTCCAAACTTCCGTTTATTTTACAACTGAAATAATAGTTATCTTAAAATAGTAAATTAAAGGAATTTACACACGGTTTAAATTTGAATTCAAGTCTAATTTAAAAATGCACTTTATCATTCAAATTAGTTTAAAACAAATTTTAAATTTAAAAATCTTTATTTATTTAAAGACTGAGATTCAAACTACGTTTTGAATCCAAACTTATCTTGTTTTAAACTTTGTTTTAAATACGTATATTTTTTCATTTAAAAGCCCGGTTTTAGAAATGAAATAAACTTGCACGTTTAAAACCTGTAGCTAAAAATACCCGAGACAAACAAATATTTCTACGAGCAAAATTCCACACTTCCTCGGGTCCGACACTCGAATCACTCGAGTGAAACTCGAGCAACAATTCCCTTTATTAAAGTGGTTATGAATAATTTAAAATTTTAAAACTTTATTTTATTTTAAACTGAAATTCAAACTTCATTTTCAATCCAACTTTTCTTTTATTTAAATAACTATGTTAAACATTCATATTTCATTTTAAACCCAGTTTAAAGCATTTTAAACTTTACAGGTTTTAAAAATAACATGTTACAACTTACCCAGGTTTTCCCCCACCCCTACACTACTCCGAGTCAACAACGAGAACGCTTCGAGTTCGCGTGTTACTTTCCCCGAGTCAAACCCTTACAAACTCGAGTACCCCCTGCTTCAACAACTGCTCCAGTCACAACACAATGCACGTGCACGTGTACCCTCACCGGAGCTCCCTCCGATCATCGACGATCACTCCAACGCATCGCCTGACCACACAGCAACCCACAACGTTCACCTAAACATTTGCTCAAGCCTCGAAATCGAAAATGAACACAAACCCAAACCTGGAAACGTACTAGCACCACCTCCACGAAACCTGTCACCGCCTCTTCCACAACCCCTCGGCCACTAGAAAATCACCTACTCCTGCTACGACTTTGACTTCGACCACACTATCATTCCCCAAAAAGTTGAAGCACTCGATCAACGCCACAGGTCGCAGTGGTCGATTTACTGAACACAAATAAAATTAGGGTTCTAAAAGAAAATTCTCTGTCGCGATCTCTCTGATGAATTTTATCAACATCAACCATTTTTACACAAAACTCCATTCATACTTCTTCCTCCAGAAAGAAACCCGAATCCCAAATTCACATAGATCACCCCAAAATCACAGATTCACATATCATATACAACCCCGAACTAAACCTTAAATACTTAACTAAAAATAGTCACTCTGGTTTTAAAAATCAAATTTTTGTCTTAGCATTTGATTCATATGCCTGAAACTATGATTTAAAAGAATTGGGTTTTAACTTATTTTAACTTTCCACTGTTAATCTATATTTTCCAGAACTATTACAAACTGTTTTCTTTTAAACCAATTTCAGACTCAAGTCTATGTTATAACAACATTTTATGTTCAAAACTTATGACTTGTTAAAGCTTAAATTAAGAATAAAAGAAATTTTCTTATGTGAACTTAAACCTGAAATCAAAACAGAGAAAGATACACAGTAATGAATTATCACATATCCACACCTTAACACAGAGATGTATTTGCAAAATATACTCACAAATAACTAAGCTTCAGTGAGAACATATAGAAGAATAATTATACTTACATATTTATAAATGTGATGTTACTCACCTTGTTTTGAGAGAATGAACAGAGCATAGCTTGGTATTGAAAATAGTTTTAACTTTATTTAAAAACTGTAAACTGGTTTGCTTCTTCCTTCAATTATCTGTTCTTTGGTTTTGAGGCAGTTTATGTTTGTAAAAAAAAAACTTACTTATACTTTCAGATTTTGCTTATGTTTTATAAACAAAAAGAAATGGAAGACATGCATTTATAAAGAAAGATCTCAGAGGAAGGTGTTTACTGGGTAAACTTTTTACTGGAACATATAATCTTTGTTCAAAATTTTGTTTTGTTTTTATCAGGCAAATGTTCTTCAAAAGTAGGCTGAAATGCTTATTAGATTTCGAATTGACTTATTTGTATGCTGAAATGAAAGTATTAAATGCCCTTTGTACTTTTTGTTTACTCTAGCTTACCTTATCTAATTATGCAGATAATCTAAGCTTCCAATATAAGATTCTTACCTGTTTTCTTTGCTTGCCTGCATATCTATTTGCAGGCTACATATATTAATTTATTTTTTCTTTTTATTTTTACCTAATCTTGCATTTATTACTTACTAGCAACATAATCATCACTTTGCTTGGTTATGTTTTCAAACCTTATCTTACTTTGTTCTTGCATGTAAACTTATCTTTAATTTCTGTACATGTATACTTATATTGTTGTCTTGTTCATGAAGGTATTTATACTTATTATCTATTTTTATCTGGTATGTAGATATGTTATTTTGATGTTGATAGATTTCTTTTGCTTGCTTATACTACAGGTTATATACATATTTTATCTGACTTGCTTTATACTTTAGGTACAAAATGTGAAGTTGTTTTGGTTATTAGTTATGAATCTTAACTTACGTATTAAGTTCTATGCTTATTTTATTTTCTCTTCTATTTTTAAACTTTAACTATCAATTACTTAATTTGGTGATTATTGATTTATTTTCATACTTATGCTAATATCATAGATGTTTATGTATTTATACTCATTTTAATACCATACATTTAATTTATGTTTGTGTTTAATATATTTTAAGACTTGTTTTATTTTAAAACATGTTTGAAAGATGCTATTTCAAATTTACAATTCATTGCTTTCCTATCAATTACATATAAATTTAAGATAACAATTTTTATTTGTATTAAAAATCTATTTTTACAAATATTATATCATCAATATAGTTAAATATAACTCATTATTAAATTAAAATAATTCATAAAAGCATTTGTCTTCTTATCTAATATATTACTTATTTTATTAGCTACATAAAAACAAAACAAACTTTTCTATCTAAATTAAAACTTAAACTAAAATCAATTTTAAATAATTATGTTTTTAGTTTGGGTATTAAAATCATATAATTATTTATTTAGTAGCTTAATATCAAATTGAATCCAATTTTTAATTTATTAAAAATGTTAGAATAAGAAAACAGGCCTATATATATATATTAAATTTAAAACAAAGATTTATCCAGTTATAATATATACAGATATGTATACATTACAAATATAAAACAATTTATTTGCCTATAAAAATAGATTATCAGTTTAAATATTTATTTTGAAGAAGATTATTAATTTAATTCAAATTCATTATTAACAATATGATCAAATCAATTAAATTTTGACATAAATTATTAAATTGTTATTGTCAAAATTTCCGGGATATCACAGTAATGCTCGGGTTAGACCTAGTATTACAGATTTTCAGGTTAGGACGTTCTGGAGCTTAGGAGACAAGTTGGATGGCAGAGAAGTATTGATTAGATTCCTCTATGTATTATGGGCTTTGTAGATAGTATTCAGGGACGAGTTATTATGACTGTCCAGATTATTTGGGTCGATGATTATACTCTGATATACTGTATGTATATTGACAGTTATAGCTTTTCATTTAATAAATTATTTTTATTTGTATATTATATTTGTTCCCCTGCGATTGTGAGATTCTGTGTTGTTGTTTTCTCTTCTTCTTAACCCTAACAGTCTGGGGTTTCCGACACTCGATTGCTCGGCAATCTATACAGTGAACGTATTAGTGTCGATTATCGGGGTCGGTAATTTTTCGGGCCGTTACAGTGCTTTAATTTGGTTAGAATTTCTTTTGATAACTTGTTTTACATTTCTATTATTATTTTTAAATAGCATTCTTCACTTTACTTCGTTCACCTATCCTTCTCAATACCTACGGCAAAACTATTGATACCCTGACATGCATGCCTCCTGTGCACATGCACATGGCTACGGAGCCCCTCCTGTAACGACCCAGAATTTTTAATAATTTAAATTTGAATATTTAATTAATTTTAAATATTAATAAGTGAATTTTTAAGTCAAATAAATTTTTATTTGAATTTTTGGATTTAATTAGATAATTAAAACAATAATTTAATATGTTAAATTATGAAAATAATTGAAAATTGAGTTAAAAATGATTGTAAATAATTTGGAAAATTTTATTTAATCATACTGGAGTTATAGAAATATTTTAGAACTTTTAAAATCGAATTAAAAGTTAATTTGTGAAAATTGAATATTTTAATATTTAATAATCGACTGTAAAATAGTCAATTTTTGAACAGTCTCAGAATTGAACGAAACTAGTTTCATTGGATCCGTAATAGTTAGTTATTACCGGATTTCAATTTTCGTGTCAATCGGAGTTATCGTTTGTTCGTGGCAGCTCGAAACGCATAGAATTATTTTTAATTTAAATTTGGCGAGTCAAAATAGCCATTTTTCAAAAAGTCTCGGAATTCGACGAAACCAGTTTCATCGGATCCGTAATGTGATATTATTGTAAGATTTCAAATTTCAAGTCAATTGGATTTACCGTTTGTCCGGTACAAATTAAAACGCCTAGAAATCGATTTAAATCGGTTTAATTCAAATTGAACGTTTTCAGCCATAACTCGCACAGATGTCCGAATTAGCTTCCGAAACCTGTTCCATTGTGTCCGGAACGCGGGATAAACCCTAGGTACGCTGGTTACGGCGTCTAAATCGGAGTTCGGAATTCCCGGGATGAATAGTGTTTACGCTAGCTTTTTCTATAAATACAACATCATCTTCATAAATTAAAAAAAATAACAAAACCCTAATATTTTGACCTAGCCGCCACTTTTCTGTTCTATGGCCAGATTTTTTCCAACTTCATCCCTCAATCTCTCCCAATCTACAAACATTTAGGAGAAGTGATCAACTACAAACTTGTAGAGCACATCAAGAGCTTTAGATCCGTACGGTTGAGATCGCGTTTGGAGCGACGATGGAGGAGCAAGATGTGGCCGTTCTCTACAGTTTCGCACGCACTTCGAGAGTAGGGGGTGGGGCCGAGTTGGCCATGGTGGTAGGCGTGGGTAGTTTGCGTCGTGCTCTTCGCAATGGAGTTCCCCGATCGAGTTCTAGTCGAGTGTGTTTGCAGTATTATGTAACCCTAGTTCTACATATGGGTTCGGCGGCTACGTTGGTTCCTGGAAGCTTTTGCGTGAGTGGGGAAGAAAAGGGAGAGGCCTTGGATTGAGATCTAACGGCTGTAGTTGAGTTAGGTTATAAGTTTTTAAAGTTATGTTGTAATTAGTTTATTTAAATTCGAGTAAACTTGTAAAATGCATAACTTTTTCATACGAGGTCGAAAAAATGCAAACTCAGTTGCGTTGGAATCGTATGGACGAGCACTACGCGATGGAGTTGGTTTGGAGTCGTTTGGAGTTAGTGAGAATTTCGGGTAAAATTAAACGCGCGTTTAATTTTATTCGAAATAAAAGCTAAAACGGGATTTAAAATCAAGGTGAGAACTTCTCACTCAATCGAATAGATTTCGATTTTATTTTAAATAGTTAGATTTAAAATATTTGGATGCATGTTTGAATGATGACTGTAAATTATTGATTGTTAAAATAGACATTATGCGCCGTTAGTAAGCGGATGTTATTTAATATAAACATATACCGCGAATATTTCATAAACAGTGAAATTGGTATTATATATAATATCAATATATATATATTGGCATATATATATATTGCAGTTATTGATTTCCCGCAATTTTTTGTTTAGCGGATGAGACCCTATTACGCCGTTAGTAAGCGGATAATATTTATTAAGAACATGTACCGCGATAATTTCGTACTGGAGCGAAATTGGTATTGTGCTAATGTTTTTGGATGCAGAAACAGGTTGGAGGGATCCAACTGGATTCCTCAACAGTATTTATTTTATTTCAGATATTTTGATATTTGATGGATTATCATATCGATATATGATATCGTTGTTAGTCGTGATTGACTATTTGGTGTGTAGCATCATTGGACCCAGATTTTGGGATTTTAAAATGGTTTTAAAGTGATTTTTGAAGATATGCTATATTTTTGGAATTGATCCATTATAAATAAATAAACGTTATAATTTTTAAAGTTATAAAAATTATGGTTTTTGTGAAATATAGTTAAAAAGCTGATTTTTAGAAATACGATTAAAAGTCGATTTTTGAGAAATATGGATCAATGATTTTATAAAATAATTTAGATTGGATTTTTGAATATATGATAAAAGTTTAAATATAGGATTTATAAAATTTGATTTTTTTTTTTTATAAATCGAAATGATGAAATTATAAAGGAATTTAAAGACGTTTTAGAATAATAATATAAACTGATTTATATTTAGAGATTTATAAATGGATATTTATAAATTGAAATATAGACATTATAAAACGAGTTTTTATAAGTGTTTGAATGTAGTGAAAGTGAATTTCATAAATGAATGAAATTTATAGAATTATAAACTGTGAAGTTATAAATGAAATTTATAAATAGTAAGATTATAAATTTGTGAAGTTAATTGAAGAATAGATTTGGTTAAATAAATAAATCTTATAAGTTATAAGGTTTATAAATTGAAAAGTCTTTAAAAAGAACGATTTTGTAAAATAATCGTTTTATAAGTAATTAACTTATAATGTGAACGTTTAGTTTATAATTTAGTTATAAACGGGAATAGGTTAATAAAGGAATTTATAAAAAAAGAAGTTTTTATAAATAAATAGAAATGGAATTTATAAACGTTGTTTTATAAATCCGCAAACGACTTATTTTGATAAGTTAATTGTTATAACTTATAAATGGAGTTATATTCACGTTTAGACAGTGAATAATTCTTTAAGTTAAAGTGAATAGAAATGATGAAGTTTGTTAACATAGTTTATTCACGTTTTTGAACAGTGAATAACACGTTAAAGAAATTGTTTAGAATGTGAATGTTTTAAATAGAATTAAAACGATCTAGTGATGTTTTAAACATGTTGAGATTCGAAACCATAGATTTCAACATTTATTGTTGAAATAGACGTTTTCGAGAAATAAAAGGAAATGGTGGACTATAACACTGTTGTTATAGTAAATGATTTCCGAAAGGAAATACTTTTGAATAATATTGGGATTTATATATCTATTTTAAATTCGAATCCCTATACTAGTGATTTTGGGTTGTTGTAACGATGTTTTACGCAACATTCGTTTTGGCCCAAATAAATATGTTAAGTGAATGATTTCCTTAAAGAAAGAAATATATACTTAATTCGGTTTAAGTATATTGAATATTTTCTAAGTGTTGAAAATAAAAGATTGTGAATTACTTATTTAATAAGTATGGAATTGTTTTCCAGTATAAAGTGAATAATTAGAATTTATCTTTTTGAAGATAAATTGAAATGGATAGTTGAAATTGTATATGCATGGATATTTTGAAATATAAATTCATTATGGAATCTATATGTGAAAGTGAAATTTGTTTGAAAATAAATGTTGATTTATTTTTGAAGTGTTGAAATTATATATCTTGTAAAGATATTTTGGAAAATAAATAATTTGGAAAATTATTTGGAATCTAGTGATGTATGCATATCCAGTGATAGTTCAATAACCGACTATCAATATTTCCCTTTGAATGGGTATTTGATGTGAATTGTTTGAAATTGAATGCACACTTATTTTGAATAAGCGCTCACTATTCGGGTTAACCGGGAAAGGACCATGGGGTCGTATAACCCATTCCGAATATGTGATACGTCGTTGTGAATTGCATTTGAAGATCGGTGTTGAAGACCGGTATTTGCGAGAGCGATAGGATGACCTATCGATTGTCTCTGCACTGGGTCGCACCTGGTATAGAGATTCCATAAGTGATGGGAAATCCGATCAGGATTGTGAATATCCGGATTGCAAGGGCTTCGTAAGAAGTGCCTTCGGTTTTGTTCGATCCCGGAACAGACTTGTATGGATTGTATGCCTGACATTACAATTTGAGATATAAAGCCGATTTCTTTCAAATATATTTCTGTTGGTGGCGGAGAATTTATTCTTTGCTTAACACCCTTCTTTGAGACGTACGAGCTCAAAGGTTATATAGTTGAAGTTATCAGCGATATATCCCATTTTGGTAATGTGACATGCTGAGTGATGCTGAAATGATCATTGTGTTGATTATTGTGATAGGATCATTTATTTGATCGTCTATCTAGTGATCATTGTGTTGATCATTTGTTGACCCAAAGCATGGCTTTTGTATAAAGTATGTTTTTGTGGACGTGACTTCGTCGAGCCTCACATCCCGGAAATGGTCAAAACAGGAAAGATGCGGCAAGGTTATTAGGGGTTGCTGTAGCTCCCCTTAGGGTATGTGCATTTCCTTCTGGAAAGGGGTGGTATCATGGTATGGAGCCCAGATACTTACTCATGTTGAAAACACTCTATTTATTATGGTGTGATGTTGGATATCGAGCGCTCGGTTGAAAAGGTCCTAAAGGACCGGGGAATGGCGTGCTCGTGTCAGTAGTTACCCAGTTAGGGGTAACCCGGCCTTGTGTTGGCAGAGATCCGGTTTGGTTCTCGGGGATGTCTTTCCAGAGGCATTCTCAGTGGCAATGGGAAGTTCCTTGGCCTGACCATTGTTGGAAATCCAAAGAAACAATACGAAACTTGTACGGTTTTAGTTGTATAACCTGCTATGGAATGTGGCGGTAACCTGCTATTGAACATAGTTAGCTATAGTAGGCATACGATAATGGTCGTATGTTGGCTAAGATTTATATTCTACTTTCGAAAGGATTTGTTATACATTATGCACTAGTAATAATATCAAATGTTATTTTAAATGCGTATCAAGCATCTTTGACTATCATAAGGAGAAATCTCCTCCGATTCTGCGTTTGCATTGTGTGTGTGTGCGGGAGGCCTTATGGTAGTCTCATTTTTAAAAGCATTGCGAATTGAATTTAAAAATATTCCTCTATTTTGATTTTAAAGTAAATAAACTGTTTTGAGTTCTCACACCAGTCACATGACTGACTCGGAGTTTATTGTTTTCCTTCCTAAACTCTGGGTGCCCACCAATTTTCACACGGGCAGTCAAGAGTAAGGTTTATCAGGATATTCTGGATATTCTGGAGTTGCTGGAGGCAAGCTGGATGGCATGGCGTATTACTAGTTTATATAGTATTTCTTTTCCGCTGCACTGTTTGTTGTTGTATGATGTTGTACACTCTGATATGTTGTGATGTAATGAAATGTAATGTAATAACTGATATGGTTCTTTGTTTAAAGATTATTCATTTATTATTATATGTTGTTCCGCTGAGAATTGTGAGATTCTGTTGTTGTTCTGTTGTTCCCTTTCTGTCCCGTTCTATTTTAAAATTTTCTATCTTCTATTTTTCAAATTCTCTGTTTTCTAAAAATTATCTATCTTCTTTCCTTTCTATTTTCTATCTTCTTATCTACTTTTCTCTCTTCTTTCTTTTTCTTTTCTTTTTAAAACCCATAACATCTCGGTTTTCGGCCTTCGATTTCTCGGCAGTCGATAAAGTGAGTATCGATGTTGGAATTTTCGAAGATCGAAAATCGTGTTTGTTACATTTGGTATCAGAGCTCTGATGGTTAAGCGAGAACCATGGTTCTGTAGGGTATAACTCGTTAGAGATAGAGTCAGCAGTACTCTAGAATGAGTTTGAGTGTAATAATAACTATGAGAGCGTATTTGTTAGTGAATATAAAATTGTTTTGTATTGTGTTGACTTATCGGTTGATTGTTTATAGATTTCGGTCGATGTAGTCTAGCTAACTATCGTAGAAAGGGGTTTCTAAACTCTTAAACAAGATAAACCGACACGATATTGTTTTAAAATTGGGTAAATGAAATAATTTTGCCTTGATTATATTTTTATATGTAAAGAAATAATTTTTCAGAATTATGAAAGTATATAAGTTGATTGTTAGGTTGTTTGAATAATCTAAATAAAAGAAGAATTGTATAAGCAAATGAATTATAAGAATTGAAATTATAATTAAAGTGATTTACAATTGTGAAATAAACTTATATATATAAGAAGTGAAACTATATGAATATATTTATGAATATGAATTGTAAATAAAAATGAATTTAAGGTTAATGATAGATATGAACTTAAGTTATGTGAATAGAAATTCAACTTTTGTAATTGAATGAATAAATTGAATGTTAATCAATTGAATGTGAATAAATTGGAATGGAATAATTAATGAAAGTGTTAATTCATTAAAATCTAATTTTATTGGAAGTTGAATAAAATTGAATGAAAATCAATTTAATAAAACCAATTGGAAAGTAAAGATGTTAAACCAAAATGAATGTAAGTGAAGCGAAGAAATTTGGTTGTAATCAATATACTTTGGTTGTTATATGGATGTTGATTGATTGTATATAAGTTCATTAAGTGTTAATGAAATTGAAAGCTATGTAATTGAATTCAAATGGAAAGTAAATAAATTTGAATAGAATTGAATGTGAATTGGATTTAATTAGTGAATGTAAACTAATTGAATTGAGAATGAATGTTAGTAAATCCAATGTAAATAAATCAAATGTGATTTGATATGAAAACCAATTCATTATATATGAATGAGAATATGAATGAATATTATTGGTTATGAATGTAGTTGGTTGATGGTTGAATATATATTGCTATTGTTGCATTTGCTATGTGATATATATAGTTGTTATGTTGCTATATATTGTAAATTGAGATTATTTGCATATATGCATGTTCTCATGTTGTTTGTTGAGTTTAGTAGGTGCGGATCGCGTTTGCTTCGCATTTGGAGTTCGCTTTAGCGCTATATTAGCCGTATATGCTTGCTAATAAAATATAAGGTACATATCTCGGATTAAATATCGCACTTTTACACTTTTTTCCCTTCGGGATGCCTCATTACTTGATGAGATGTATATTTGTGATATATATACTGTCATTTTTTTTTCGGATCGAGCCGCGCAAAGGAGACTATGGCGAATTTTTCCGAAAATTTAAGGCGTTAGAAAAAAATTTGAGAAAATTTGGAAAATTTTGAAAACTTTAACTTTGATTTTGGAATTGAAAATTAAACAGTATAGTTTGTTTTTGAAAAGATAACTAAGTATGATTTGAAAACTTAGTAAAGTATTGTAAGGAATTTAATTATAAATTTTGGAAAGTTAATAAATTCTGTAACCTTTCTTACTTGTAATTTCGGGGACGAAATTCTTTTAAGGGGGAAAGATTGTAACGACCCAGAATTTTTAATAATTTAAATTTGAATATTTAATTAATTTTAAATATTAATAAGTGAATTTTTAAGTCAAATAAATTTTTATTTGAATTTTTGGATTTAATTAGATAATTAAAACAATAATTTAATATGTTAAATTATGAAAATAATTGAAAATTGAGTTAAAAATGATTGTAAATAATTTGGAAAATTTTATTTAATCATACTGGAGTTATAGAAATATTTTAGAACTTTTAAAATCGAATTAAAAGTTAATTTGTGAAAATTGAATATTTTAATATTTAATAATCGACTGTAAAATAGTCAATTTTTGAACAGTCTCAGAATTGAACGAAACCAGTTTCATTGGATCCGTAATAGTTAGTTATTACCGGATTTCAATTTTCGTGTCAATCGGAGTTATCGTTTGTTCGTGGCAGCTCGAAACGCATAGAATTATTTTTAATTTAAATTTGGCGAGTCAAAATAGCCATTTTTCAAAAAGTCTCGGAATTCGACGAAACCAGTTTCATCGGATCCGTAATGTGATATTATTGTAAGATTTCAAATTTCAAGTCAATTGGATTTACCGTTTGTCCGGTACAAATTAAAACGCCTAGAAATCGATTTAAATCGGTTTAATTCAAATTGAACGTTTTCAGCCATAACTCGCACAGATGTCTGAATTAGCTTCCGAAACCTGTTCCATTGTGTCCGGAACGCGGGATAAACCCTAGGTACGCTGGTTACGGCGTCTAAATCGGAGTTCGGAATTCCCGGGATGAATAGTGTTTACGCTAGCTTTTTCTATAAATACAACATCATCTTCATAAATTAAAAAAAATAACAAAACCCTAATATTTTGACCTAGCCGCCACTTTTCTGTTCTATGGCCAGATTTTTTCCAACTTCATCCCTCAATCTCTCCCAATCTACAAACATTTAGGAGAAGTGATCAACTACAAACTTGTAGAGCACATCAAGAGCTTTAGATCCGTACGGTTGAGATCGCGTTTGGAGCGACGATGGAGGAGCAAGATGTGGCCGTTCTCTACAGTTTCGCACGCACTTCGAGAGTAGGGGGTGGGGCCGAGTTGGCCATGGTGGTAGGCGTGGGTAGTTTGCGTCGTGCTCTTCGCAATGGAGTTCCCCGATCGAGTTCTAGTCGAGTGTGTTTGCAGTATTATGTAACCCTAGTTCTACATATGGGTTCGGCGGCTACGTTGGTTCCTGGAAGCTTTTGCGTGAGTGGGGAAGAAAAGGGAGAGGCCTTTGATTGAGATCTAACGGCTGTAGTTGAGTTAGGTTATAAGTTTTTAAAGTTATGTTGTAATTAGTTTATTTAAATTCGAGTAAACTTGTAAAATGCATAACTTTTTCATACGAGGTCGAAAAAATGCAAACTCAGTTGCGTTGGAATCGTATGGACGAGCACTACGCGATGGAGTTGGTTTGGAGTCGTTTGGAGTTAGTGACAATTTCAGGTAAAATTAAACGCGCGTTTAATTTTATTCGAAATAAAAGCTAAAACGGGATTTAAAATCAAGGTGAGAACTTCTCACTCAATCGAATAGATTTCGATTTTATTTTAAATAGTTAGATTTAAAATATTTGGATGCATGTTTGAATGATGACTGTAAATTATTGATTGTTAAAATAGACATTATGCGCCGTTAGTAAGCGGATGTTATTTAATATAAACATATACCGCGAATATTTCATAAACAGTGAAATTGGTATTATATATAATATCAATATATATATATTGGCATATATATATATTGCAGTTATTGATTTCCCGCAATTTTTTGTTTAGGGGATGAGACCCTATTACGCCGTTAGTAAGCGGATAATATTTATTAAGAACATGTACCGCGATAATTTCGTACTGGAGCGAAATTGGTATTGTGCTAATGTTTTTGGATGCAGGAAACAGGTTGGAGGGATCCAACTGGATTCCTCAACAGTATTTATTTTATTTCAGATATTTTGATATTTGATGGATTATCATATCGATATATGATATCGTTGTTAGTCGTGATTGACTATTTGGTGTGTAGCATCATTGGACCCAGATTTTGGGATTTTAAAATGGTTTTAAAGTGATTTTTGAAGATATGCTATATTTTTGGAATTGATCCATTATAAATAAATAAACGTTATAATTTTTAAAGTTATAAAAATTATGGTTTTTGTGAAATATAGTTAAAAAGCTGATTTTTAGAAATACGATTAAAAGTCGATTTTTGAGAAATATGGATCAATGATTTTATAAAATAATTTAGATTGGATTTTTGAATATATGATAAAAGTTTAAATATAGGATTTATAAAATTTGATTTTTTTTTTATAAATCGAAATGATGAAATTATAAAGGAATTTAAAGACGTTTTAGAATAATAATATAAACTGATTTATATTTAGAGATTTATAAATGGATATTTATAAATTGAAATATAGACATTATAAAACGAGTTTTTATAAGTGTTTGAATGTAGTGAAAGTGAATTTCATAAATGAATGAAATTTATAGAATTATAAACTGTGAAGTTATAAATGAAATTTATAAATAGTAAGATTATAAATTTGTGAAGTTAATTGAAGAATAGATTTGGTTAAATAAATAAATCTTATAAGTTATAAGGTTTATAAATTGAAAAGTCTTTAAAAAGAACGATTTTGTAAAATAATCGTTTTATAAGTAATTAACTTATAATGTGAACGTTTAGTTTATAATTTAGTTATAAACGGGAATAGGTTAATAAAGGAATTTATAAAAAAAGAAGTTTTTATAAATAAATAGAAATGGAATTTATAAACGTTGTTTTATAAATCCGCAAACGACTTATTTTGATAAGTTAATTGTTATAACTTATAAATGGAGTTATATTCACGTTTAGACAGTGAATAATTCTTTAAGTTAAAGTGAATAGAAATGATGAAGTTTGTTAACGTAGTTTATTCACGTTTTTGAACAGTGAATAACACGTTAAAGAAATTGTTTAGAATGTGAATGTTTTAAATAGAATTAAAACGATCTAGTGATGTTTTAAACATGTTGAGATTCGAAACCATAGATTTCAACATTTATTGTTGAAATAGACGTTTTCGAGAAATAAAAGGAAATGGTGGACTATAACACTGTTGTTATAGTAAATGATTTCCGAAAGGAAATACTTTTGAATAATATTGGGATTTATATATCTATTTTAAATTCGAATCCCTATACTAGTGATTTTGGGTTGTTGTAACGATGTTTTACGCAACATTCGTTTTGGCCCAAATAAATATGTTAAGTGAATGATTTCCTTAAAGAAAGAAATATATACTTAATTCGGTTTAAGTATATTGAATATTTTCTAAGTGTTGAAAATAAAAGATTGTGAATTACTTATTTAATAAGTATGGAATTGTTTTCCAGTATAAAGTGAATAATTAGAATTTATCTTTTTGAAGATAAATTGAAATGGATAGTTGAAATTGTATATGCATGGATATTTTGAAATATAAATTCATTATGGAATCTATATGTGAAAGTGAAATTTGTTTGAAAATAAATGTTGATTTATTTTTGAAGTGTTGAAATTATATATCTTGTAAAGATATTTTGGAAAATAAATAATTTGGAAAATTATTTGGAATCTGGTGATGTATGCATATCCAGTGATAGTTCAATAACCGACTATCAATATTTCCCTTTGAATGGGTATTTGATGTGAATTGTTTGAAATTGAATGCACACTTATTTTGAATAAGCGCTCACTATTCGGGTTAACCGGGAAAGGACCATGGGGTCGTATAACCCATTCCGAATATGTGATACGTCGTTGTGAATTGCATTTGAAGATCGGTGTTGAAGACCGGTATTTGCGAGAGCGATAGGATGACCTATCGATTGTCTCTGCACTGGGTCGCACCTGGTATAGAGATTCCATAAGTGATGGGAAATCCGATCAGGATTGTGAATATCCGGATTGCAAGGGCTTCGTAAGAAGTGCCTTCGGTTTTGTTCGATCCCGGAACAGACTTGTATGGATTGTATGCCTGACATTACAATTTGAGATATAAAGCCGATTTCTTTCAAATATATTTCTGTTGGTGGCGGAGAATTTATTCTTTGCTTAACACCCTTCTTTGAGACGTACGAGCTCAAAGGTTATATAGTTGAAGTTATCAGCGATATATCCCATTTTGGTAATGTGACATGCTGAGTGATGCTGAAATGATCATTGTGTTGATTATTGTGATAGGATCATTTATTTGATCGTCTATCTAGTGATCATTGTGTTGATCATTTGTTGACCCAAAGCATGGCTTTTGTATAAAGTATGTTTTTGTGGACGTGACTTCGTCGAGCCTCACATCCCGGAAATGGTCAAAACAGGAAAGATGCGGCAAGGTTATTAGGGGTTGCTGTAGCTCCCCTTAGGGTATGTGCATTTCCTTCTGGAAAGGGGTGGTATCATGGTATGGAGCCCAGATACTTACTCATGTTGAAAACACTCTATTTATTATGGTGTGATGTTGGATATCGAGCGCTCGGTTGAAAAGGTCCTAAAGGACCGGGGAATGGCGTGCTCGTGTCAGTAGTTACCCAGTTAGGGGTAACCCGGCCTTGTGTTGGCAGAGATCCGGTTTGGTTCTCGGGGATGTCTTTCCAGAGGCATTCTCAGTGGCAATGGGAAGTTCCTTGGCCTGACCATTGTTGGAAATCCAAAGAAACAATACGAAACTTGTACGGTTTTAGTTGTATAACCTGCTATGGAATGTGGCGGTAACCTGCTATTGAACATAGTTAGCTATAGTAGGCATACGATAATGGTCGTATGTTGGCTAAGATTTATATTCTACTTTCGAAAGGATTTGTTATACATTATGCACTAGTAATAATATCAAATGTTATTTTAAATGCGTATCAAGCATCTTTGACTATCATAAGGAGAAATCTCCTCCGATTCTGCGTTTGCATTGTGTGTGTGTGCGGGAGGCCTTATGGTAGTCTCATTTTTAAAAGCATTGCGAATTGAATTTAAAAATATTCCTCTATTTTGATTTTAAAGTAAATAAACTGTTTTGAGTTCTCACACCAGTCACATGACTGACTCGGAGTTTATTGTTTTCCTTCCTAAACTCTGGGTGCCCACCAATTTTCACACGGGCAGTCAAGAGTAAGGTTTATCAGGATATTTTGGATATTCTGGAGTTGCTGGAGGCAAGCTGGATGGCATGGCGTATTACTAGTTTATATAGTATTTCTTTTCCGCTGCACTGTTTGTTGTTGTATGATGTTGTACACTCTGATATGTTGTGATGTAATGAAATGTAATGTAATAACTGATATGGTTCTTTGTTTAAAGATTATTCATTTATTATTATATGTTGTTCCGCTGAGAATTGTGAGATTCTGTTGTTGTTCTGTTGTTCCCTTTCTGTCCCGTTCTATTTTAAAATTTTCTATCTTCTATTTTTCAAATTCTCTGTTTTCTAAAAATTATCTATCTTCTTTCCTTTCTATTTTCTATCTTCTTATCTACTTTTCTCTCTTCTTTCTTTTTCTTTTCTTTTTAAAACCCATAACATCTCGGTTTTCGGCCTTCGATTTCTCGGCAGTCGATAAAGTGAGTATCGATGTTGGAATTTTCGAAGATCGAAAATCGTGTTTGTTACACCTCCGACCATCATCGACAGCCCCAACAAGTCAACGACGACCTTATCCCTCATTCCGACCACCCAGAACCCTCGACGACCCCATAAATTGAAATCTGGCAAAATCAAAACCATTAGGGACGAACTCGACCACCTAATTCCACCACGCGCCCCTGCCTCTGACCACCAGAGACCTCGCCGCCTTGCCTGGAGCTGCGCCAGATCACCACCTTCCTTTTCCGCCCTCCACCGATCCACTCCGGTGCCGCCTCGCCGCTACACTTGCAGGAAACCCAACAAAGTTATAAAATTTTCGGTATGATGAACTTTGTAGATATACACATAAGTGTATACATATACAAGTATATATTATTTATTTGTATGTATATGTATGCCATGAGAAATAAAATATGCTAGCTATTTACTATTTATTCATATGTACATATATAAATTGTGGAAAGAAACTATGATTTGGAAATGCAAAGTAAATCTCACAAAAATGATTTAAATTTAAACTCTACATTTTAAAACACAAGATATAAGTATATATGTGGTTATTAATTGAAGCATTAATAACTTAAGCTTAAAATAATAAGAATATATATTTGGAGATTGAACCAGTTTTACTCTGAACTATATTCCAATAAACTATTTTAATATAAACTGTCTTAAGTGTATTTTTCCAAGCTATTTACTATACAAACCCTTCCTTTAATACCCAAACTATCTTATACTTACTATTCAACCATTTTACAACCATTTTACAACTATTTTGCAACTATCTAACAATTCTACAACTATTTAACTATTTTACCACTAATAACTATTTTATAACTATTTACAATTATTTTACAACTAATTACTATTTTACAACTACTTAACTATTTTAAACTTTTCAAGCTATTTTTCTAAATTCAAACTGGTCAGAGTAGAAACTATTTGGATTTATACACCAATTGAGATAAGAATTGAAGTGATAACCCAAATGGAAATGGAAAATTTAACATAGGGAAGTTAAATAAGTTTGGACCTATTATCTGAAATTGGAAAATTTCAAGATGGAATTAGATTTAACTTAGGGAAGTTAAATGTGCTATGTATGGTCTCAAAACGGGTTTCAAATTCTGATGATGCATGATGGATGCTATTGATTGGTGCTTAGATAATTTGGATGCTTATTTACTTTGACATATCCTACTATCGTCCTATTTTTATTAATAATCTATGAAACTATGAATTGTATCATTTTGAATAAATTAAGAAGTGGGTTGAAATATATACATCCTTTGCTGAAATTAAATGGAAATAAAACTTCAATTTGAAACTATGTAAATGATTTTGATTTTTAGAAATAAAATTGAAATTATGGAAATGGCATCTCTTTGAGCTTAAGATTTAAATGTTAAAAATAAACTTGTCACTGAAATTGTTTAAGAATTGGATTTCAAAAATTTGAAGTTAAAATTGAGAAATAAATTGGATCCCTAAAATTTATTTGTTTAAAAAGACTTATACCCTCACTTGAACCTTTAAGTAAGTTTAAGCATAATTAAATTTATTTGTAAATTTGCACACATAATTAAATTGTTAAAGACTTGGGTTATGGCCTTAGGTAGCTCGTTGGCTGGGGGTCACGAGAAAAATAGTGACAGGATTTCTTGGCCATTGTAGTGGCGCGGTGGTGGTAAAGTAGGGTTTTGGAGTTCGATAAAATAACAGTTATGAATTCTGTAATTGGATATTATTGCCAAGTAGGATGTACAGGTGTTTTAAAAGCAAAGGATACATTGATATTTTTGATTTCAGAAGATAAAATTTTAGAGCCCGATAAAAGGTATGTATTTAAATTGACATATGAAATTTGACAATTTTCTGATCTAGCCACTTGGTATTTTGTTTTTTTTTTAAATTTGGTGGCCCATAGAGGCATTTTGTAGTCGTACCGATCTAGCCATGCAAGGAGACGCAGGCAAAAATTTCCAAAAATTTAAGGAATTAGAAAAATTTTGAGAAAATTTGGATAATTTGAAATTTGTTTTCAAGTTACAATTTGAATGGTTTAGTAAATAATTTCGTTTGAAACCTATGGATGAGTTTGGAAAGTTAGAAAGAGAGTTAGTGTGTTTTTAATAAAAAGATTATTTTGAGAAGTTGTTTGAAACAGTTTGGTTTTGGATAAATGACGAACGGGGTACGGACCATTCTTCTTAACAAGCAATTTCGGAGACGAGATTCTTTTAAGGGGGAGTAATGTAACGACTTGGAATTTTAGACGTTTGAAATTGGAATATTTAATTGATTTTAAATTGTTAAAAGTTAATTTTTAACTTGAATTTCAAATGTAACTAATTATTGGATAATTAAATTTATTGAATTTAATTATTGGAAGTTGAGTAAAATATAGGAAGCAAAATTCTATTTTGACTTTCATCGAAGCCTAGGACGCGAAGGCTAGGGGCAACCGGAGTCGTTTCATGTGTGTCGCGAGATGGCGTCTCGCGCGTGTGGATTAGAGTTCTGAGCAAGTTGTGATTGTCAAGGGTGGAGGCTCGTTTATGGCGAATTGATAGGCGGGTTTCGTCGAAGTGGAGTGGCATGGGATCTCAAAGATTGCGTTGCAGTTAGGGTTTGGGGAAGCATGGAAGCTGCGTTTGGTCGTAGTGGCGGCAAAGACATGCGAGTTATGCTGAGGTTTGGGGTTCATCGATGACAGGAAGGCGTGGCAATTGCATGATGATTCGTGGAGGGGCTAAGGCAGAGCGAGTTGGTATCAGTAAGGTGAACAATTCTGTTTTAAATAAATGTATATACATATTTCAATTTATATATATATGCAGATTTTCCCAATTTATATATATATATACAGAAAGCAGAAAAAAATAATTACAGTAAAGAAATTTGTTGTTTTGTTATTTACAGGAAAATATATAAAAAATTAATGTATCCATATAAAAAGATATACATACCTATTTCAAATTATAAATCTACATAGACAAGCAGTAAATATGTGTGTGTGTGTGTGTATATAAATGATTTTGGAAAATATAAGGATTTTAAAATCTTGGAGAGGTTATAAAGATTAGATTTTTAGAATATATATAGGTTATTTACGTAAAGAAAAATTAGTTTAAAATTAAATTATTAGTTAAATTGATAAATGGTAATTGACTATTCGATTAGTTCAAATATTAACAAATCATACGATGTTTATACAAGGTCTAAAATCATGGAGAATCAAGCCGCTGTGGATTGGATTGCGAATTAAAAATAAAAGGAGAGTTAATTTCACTCATTTGGATTACCGTTAAAATTTAAATTATTGGATTGATTGCTTGAATTGATGATTTATTATCAGTCTAGATGTGGTATATTATATACAGTAGTATATATATTGGAGTGATTGATATTCCCGCATTATATAGAGGATGAGACCCTATGCGCCCCGCATAATAGCGGATGACCCTTTGTACCGTGATATCCCCCTCAAAGTGGGATTGTTATTATTATATTGTGCTAACATCTATGGATGCAGGGAAACGGGTTGGAGGGATCCAACTGGATTCCTCAAAATATTGAAATTATTTTCATAATCTATGATGTCTTTTATTGATATCCTGTGATAGATTATGTTGAAAATTTAAGTTAATCGGTGCTATGATTTGGATGAATCTATTTTGGTATTTTAAATATAGAAATATAATGAATTGGGTTCTTAAAGGAAATAAAAAGATAATTTTTGGAATAAAGAATGAAATTGATGTTTCAAATTTAAATAAGAATTTTAAATCGTAATAAAGGGTGAATTTGGTGTTAACGGATTTTGGAATTGATTTTGGAAAAATCAAGAGATAAATTTTAAAGGGAATTTAACTCAGGAAATCGGTTTGTAATCGATTAATTTTTTTGGAAACTGTGATTTAAAGGATAATGAGGAATGGATATTTATAAACTGGGTTTATAAATAAAGTGAAATATTTATCAGTAGATAAATTTGAAAGTATAAATTCACGGTGGGAATTTATAAGGAGATGTGAAATGTGTTTTAAAAATAAAAAATTGGTTTTATTTTTAAAGTGTTGAAAAAGTTTTACGGGATTAGGATGTAAATTAAATTGGGATAAATCGAGCAGGATTTATAAAGGATTAGATGGGTAATATTGAAATGGAAAGCGTATTTCCCTGTAAAGCCAAGTATATTTTCAAAGATGATTTTTATGTATAAGTTGGAAGTTTTAAAGTTGTTTTAAAAAGAATGTTTTAGAGAAATTATTATTTGATCATTTTAATATTTTTAAGTAAATATTTATTAAGTAAATTATAGAAGTGATTATTTAAAAGGTTTAACTAGTATTATGATTTAAAAATAAAATTATTAAGTATTATACTTTATACAATAATTTTATTTTTAAGTGGTTTTGGCTAAAGTTTTACTTGGAAATTATTATAGAATTTCATAAATATTGTTTGAATAAAAGAAATTCTGTCATGTATCTAGTTTACATACGAAATTCTCTATGAAATTAGGTCTAAATCAAAAAAGAAAGGGGTACCCCTTTCTTTTTTAGGGACAGGGATAGGAAAACCTCATCTCAATGAATGATAGTGCATCTAGTGCATAATGAGTGAAAACATTGAGGAGCGGAGCGTAGTTTGGGTCGGTCACCTCCTCCCTCCCTTCGCTCGCCTCCGCAAGCACCTCTTCCTCATAGCTTGGATCGCTCCCCTTCGACGACCCCCAGGGTAGTAAGTAAGGTAGCAGGATTAGATCTACTAGGCCTTGAGTCGGGTTTGAGAACTCCTCTCCCCCCTCACTACTCTCTTTGGTTCTGCCTTTAAGAGGCCTGTAGAGGGTTTCACTTAAGTAGTGTTATTTAAAATGTTTTAAGTATATATTTTTGGGTAAAGTGATTTAAATTATTAAAATTTAATTTTTATAAGACTGGGTATCTTTCAGTGGAAATAAAATAATTGGTTGAATTGATTGTTTATTTGATAATTAAATAACCGACTATCAAATCTGGATCCAAATATGACTTTGGAAATATCTAGGAGGAGTATGAGAATTATATGGCACAGTTATTGTTCAAGGTGTTATACTGTACGTATAATTCGTTCGTTTTTCTAGGATGTTTATAAGGAAATCCGTCCACCAACGGTTAGGAGGTGAACTTCGATCCTATTCTCGTCTGTGTATTTCTTAAAGAACTAGGGTTGAGTTTACCGGAAAATATCGAATGTTATTTTGAAGAGACCGAGATCGGATTTGTGATCCGAAACCCACTTCAATCCAATGAGTACGTTCTCGTGATGAAGACAAGAGTTTGGAGTCAAAGATGGAGCAGTGAAGTGCAAGGGCTAATCCCTACTAATCTTGAGGGTGATTCCAAAATGGATGTAGTAGTAGTAGTGCCTTCGGTTTCGTTCGGACAGGGAACAGACTTGTATGGATGAATGCTATCAGAACATCGTTAGGCAGGACGGTGAGCATTCTAAGTGAACGTATTTCTAAAAAGGTAACGCCTAGCCTCGAGCCTCATCAACCGGGAATGACGGAAAAGCAGGGGATATGCAGCAAGGCTAAGTGGGTAGCACCCAATTAGGGTAAAGTCATCCCTGTCTAGAGGTCCCTTTTTATTCGGCTGTGTGGGCGGTTGCTGATCCCAACCGCGGGGTGATCTTATTCAGACTATCCAGTAAGGGGCAGCTTCGGTCTTGTGTTGCAGAGGATCGGGAGGGGTCCTCGGTATGCTGATCTAGACCAGGTACAGTGATAGATGGTACCCTAGTGCCTAGTCATTTGTTGGAAATCCATTCTCCCAACGTGCCTTTACGATTTGGATTTTAGAGCCTAGTATTACTGGAATTTACTGAATGTAACAATTTCGGCTATTTGAATAAATATTTGTACTTAGACACTATTATAATATCAGAGGATTTTATAAGAACTGATTTGGTTATCGTAAGGTAAAAACCCGACATGTTTATTTGTGGCGTGGTCTTATGAGATACCTTTGATTTCAAAGGATTTTGAAAACTTTAATAATCCATTTAACATGATTCAATTCTGATCTCATTTATTTTTATAGAGCTTAAAATTGATGATTAAGTGATAACCTTCAGCTGTAACTATCAATATATGTAGTCCATTTTGACATCTACAGCTTTCTTTATATAAATGCTGTTATTATATATTATATTTTGTTCCGCTGCGATTGTAAGATTCTTTGCTGTTGTTTTCTATTTCTTTTTTTTCTATCTCCTTTTCTCCCTAACCCTAACAGTCTGGGATTCCGACACTCGATCGCTCGGCACCTATACAGTGAACGTATTATTGTCGATTTTTTGGGGTCAAAAATAACCGGGTCGTTACATTTGGTATCAGAGCCAAAGGTTAAGCAAGAATCTTGGCTCTGGTGGGGATTACTCATTCGAGGCAGGGTCAATAGTACCCTAGAATGAGTTGAGAGTATTATATGAGCGCGTACATGTTAATTTCTTATATAATGATTTTAAAAACTATTTTGAAGGTAGTTTTATATAAGCTTATATTTCGATATATAAAGAACTAATCTTTTCCAATTATTATAGCGTATTAAGGTAATTGGTTGTTATTATTGGAATTAAAATAAGATTATAAAATTTAGTGGTAACATATATATAATCAAATAATTGGGTAAGAATGAACTATACAAGTAAGTAAGCAAAGAATGGATTCAAACCAGAAATTAAAATCTTGGAAATTTGTAGAAGTGTTTTTCAAAGTGGTTGAAATAAGTTTCCTTGACTATATTTCTCCATTAATATGATAGAATGAATAGCGTGTTTAGATATGATAATTATCATAAATTGGGAATAGTATCTTAGTAGGGATGTTTATTTTAGAATAAACAATAATGAAACAAGAGTGAAATGTTTATTGTTTTAAGAAAGTAAAAATTTATATAAGTATGACTTATAAATTAGAAATGGTTTAAATTGTGAAGTTTTAAAATGTAAGTCCAAAATTTTTTGGATTTTGTTTCAAAGTGTTCAAAGAATAATAAATAATAGTACTTAGAATATTTTTGAATATAGAAATCTGTTTTAAAAACAAGATTGGTTGGAAGACGAATTTGTTTTGGATTAAAAACCCAGCATGGTTTAAAATTTAAAAATGGAATTGACATATGAATGGATAATTATATATATGATTTCAAAGTTGATTTGAAATAAATATTAAGTATTGAATTCTGAAAATCTCCTTGAGAATGAGATGAAAACGCAAAGAGAAATAATTTTTAAACTTATAAGTGGAAGGAATATTAATAGGAATTTAAATTCTGGATGGAAATTTAAATTGATAAGTCTAAATAGATTAATGAATTGGATAAATCTGAACAAGTTAAATAAGTTTGGACTTATAATCTGAAATTGGAAAATTTCAGGATGAAATTGAAATTCAATTTAGGAAGTTAAATGAGTTAAATTGAAAAGGGAAGTATGTATGATATCAAATGGGTTTCAAATTCTGGAAACGTGTGATGGATGCTATTGATTGGTGTTTTAGATAATTTGAAGGTTTACTTGCTTGGACATATCCTCCTATCATCCTGTTGTTATTAATAATCTATGAAACTGTGAATTAAATTATTTTGAATGAATTAAGAAGTAGGTTGTAATGATATACATCCATTGCTGAAATTAAATGGAAATAAAACTTTAATTTGAAATTATTTAAATGTTCTTGGTTTTTAGAAATAAAGATTGAAAATATGAAAAAGGAATCACTTTGAACTTAAGATTTAAATGTTAAAGGTTAATTTGATTTAATTGATTGGGTTTAAAAATTTAAAGTATAATTGGGTAATCAATTGAATTTCAAAAATTGATATGTTTAAAAAGATTTAACTCTCACTTGAACCTTGAAATAAGTTTATGTAGAAGTATAGGTAATTTAAAATGAATATTGGAAATTTGGACTCATAATTTTATTATTTAAAAGACTTGGGTTGTTAAATTAAATGTTAAAGTTTAATTTGATTTAAGGGATTAAATCAACATTCAAAAATTTAACTCGAATTTATATAATTCGTGATGGTTTAAAGTTGAGATTGGAATTGAAATTAGTTTAAAATGAAATTTGATTTGAATTAATTGGAATTGTAATTGAAGTTGAATAAGTTTAAATTCAAATAGGAACGACTTGAATTTGGGAAAGGAATTGAAGTTAATTCAAATTGAATTAAAATTGAATCAATTTAAATGGAAGTGGAAATTGAAAATTGATTGGAATGGGAGATTGGGAGATCGAACAGTTTGGCTCTGATATCAAATGTAACAGCCCGGATATTTTTGACCTTGATTGCTCGGCACCCTATACAGTGAACGTATTAGTGTCGATTTTCAGGGTCGAAATATCCGAGCCGTTACATTTTATTTTTTCCATATCATGTTTAATCATCATTAAACTAATTACAAACATTCATACTTATACATATTCTCATATATAAATTGCTTTATTATATATTTATATTTATACAAACTCTCTTATATTTTATTTAAAAGAATGGTCTGAAGATGAATCTAGCGTAAGCTAAATTTAAATAACCGCGGGGTGATCTTATTCGGACTATCCAGTAAGGGGTAGCTCCGGTCTTGTGTTGTAGAGGATCGGGAGGGGTCCTAGTTATGTTGATCTAGACCAGATACCGTGACAGGTTGTATCCCAGTGCCTAGTCATTAGTTGGAAATCCATTCTCCCTACGCGCCTTTACGGTTTTGATTGTAGAGCCTAGTATTGCTGGAATTTAATGAATGTAACAATTTTGGCTATTTGAATAAGTATTTGTACTTAGACACTATTATAATATCATAGGATTTTATAAGAAATGTTTTAGTTATCGTAAGGTTAAAAACCGACATGTTTATTTGTGGCGAGGTCTTATGAGATATCTTTGATTTCATAGGATTTTGAAACTTTAATAATTAAATTGACCTCGTATGTAAAAGTTATCGCGATTAGAACATTTGGAATTTTAGTTGAAAATATAAAAAAACAAACCAACTGATAACCGCCACGTCGCCCTCACTTCCAGAACCCTGGCCAGAAAACACGTAGTCCTCACGTTCGAACTGGAATCATGCTCCGCCAACTCCTCATCAAATCTCAAGTCGCCTTGCCAGCCAAGCCACAAGCGGCCCTTACGCAACACCCCGACCCCCCTACGACCACCAATGACCCACGACCACGCGCTAAATCGCGTAGTCAAGAAAAGCAGCCGCTGTGATTATCTTGACCTAATTGAATTTTTGACGGCGATCTAACCGTTAACACCCCAAACAAACTACATGGATGCACTCCCCTCGTTCCTCTCTACAAAACTATAACCTCAATTCGTTGAACGGACAATGTTGATCACGACACTACGGACAGCCGAGAAAAAAACATCCAATTCAGGCCACACAACAACCCAGATCGAAAAAAAAACTGTAGATTTGACCTGCGCTCGTCGAGAGCTTCAAATTGATACATAATATGATATAGTTTAAGGAGTTTGAGGAGTTTGAGGAGTTTGAATTTTGATTTGGTTTTGATTTGCAATTGAATTGGAAATTTGGTTTTGGTTTGTCTGGCATTAGAAAGAGGAGTTGAGAAGGAAATGTACGTACAGACAAATGAAAATAAGAAGTGGCTAGGGTATATAATGGACTATTTATAGGTAGATCAGAAATAGAAATGAATGGGCTAGATCGGTTTGAAAGTTGAACGATAAACGACCCGAAAGCCCATTTCGTTTCCAAAACGAAAATAGGTCACCCCATATGTCAAAATAGATGTTTTTAATATTTTTAAACTCAATGGAATAGATTTTAGGTGCTAATTCCATGGTATGAAGAAGTTAGCTTAAAATCAGCTTATTTCAAATTGGTTTCAATTAAATTGATTTCTAGGCGTTTCGAGTCTGTACGATCAAACGACAAGTCTGATCGCTACAAAACTTAAAACCTTACAATAGTTCACCGTTACGGATCCGATGAAACTGGTTTTGTTGAAATCCAAGACAGTGGCAAAAATGGCTATTTTCACATTAATTAAATTAATATTAAAGCAATTAATTCAATTTTTAATTCAATATTTATTAACTAAAAAATTTCAACATTTTTTTATTACTTAGACATTTATAATGATTCAAAACAAGTTTACACATCAATTTAGTGTTTAAAAATTTACTAATTATAGTGTTCAATTTCAACTGTAATTAAATCAAATTAATTATTATTTTGATTTCAATGAATTGTTTAAATTTGTTTTCAGACTTTATATTCAATCAATTACTACTCAAATAACATAGTTATATTTGTTAATGCCTTATTTCACTAATAGGCTATATTTCCATCTTTTATTTGTATTAACTGCTATAATTGAATTATACTGAAATTTTGTCAATTTTACACATTACTTATAATTTAAAATCCTAATTAACTATTTCATCTTTGTTTCATTCTTTTTATTACATCAATTATTGTCATGTAAATAAAATTTGCATTTCTATACCTTTTATTACGTTCACACTACAGTTATTGCCTTATTCTGCATTAGTGTAACATTTATTTATGTTTATTTGCAATTGATTAATTAAATTGGTAACATATAACAATTTGTCAACTTTTACCTTTTATTACATTTATAAGTTTATTGCTTTCAAACAAATGTTACAATAACTTACATAACACAAATTTTTATTCAGTTGCCATTTATTATGCACTATTTCAATAATGAATTAAATATTTGCATTTGTTTACCTATATTCACTTTATAACCAAGTATAACCTTTACATTATTTCAATTTGATTGGAATTCCATTCAAGTTGTTAATAATTAACTTTAGTTAACATTGTTACATTTCATTTTAGTTGTTATTACATTAATAAATCCCAAATTTTTATTTCTTTCAATATTAAATTACCAAAATCTTATTAAATTAACAAATTTAATTATCGAAAAATACGGGTCGTTACAAACACTTTGTTTTAAATTGTTTTGAATACTGTAAAATCATTTAAGCATTGCTTATATACATTTTATTCATAATAAAGGTTAAAAAATCTTTATAAAATAATTTTGATTTTAATACATAAAGGATTAAAATAAATTTCTTTTGAGAAATAATAAAAAAAATATGAAGTATAAATGAATAGATATTAAAATCAAGGCATTAATAAATGTTAAAAATATACTTTGAAATATTAAAACATTACACTAAAAATATATCTAAGTATAATAAATCAAAAGTATATTAAAATATAAAATACTTACAAACTTAATTTCTCAAAATATGATAATTTTGTAAATAAATAATTAAAACGTTAGAATTCTTTTGAAAGCTATGTAAAAAGATGTTTAAAAAATCATTTTTGAAAATAGGGATTATTTTTTGAAAACTAGGATATTTGAAAATCATTTAAAACCAAAGGATAGATTTTAAAAACCTTTTTTGAAAATAAAGAGAGATCAAAGAAGTGCTATCGGGGTTTTAACAAAATAATCTAAGATTCTTTAACATATCTGGATATCTTGAATCTTCAATACTCATGAGTCTTCAATCTCTAACTCTTGAATCTCTATATCTGCCTCTTGAATCTTCTCTTGATACTGTACAGTCTTCTTGATCAACACCTATCTAATATCCTGCAATATATACCATAACTCGATAAAACATTATTATTTATATTTTATATAATGTCTATAGTTGTTATCAACGAAACCAATACCTAAGGTACTAACAATCTCTCCTTTTTTGATGTTGGCAACTCTGTATATAAAATATAACACTACCATAATCTGTGCCTAGATTTTATATATTTCTCTCGTTTGTCATAAAAATAACAACCATCTAAAGCTATAACTCTAACACTAACTCTTACTCTAATTCTTACTCTAACTCCCACTAAATAAAATACTAACTGATATATATATATATATATATATATATATATATATAAGAATTATATATAACGTTGATGAGAATGATTGTATAAAAACAATAAGTGATATATAAAATTAGCTAATCATGAAATAATCATAATCAATAGTAGATATTCATCAAAAAAGTAAATGTCTCACACCAATCAAACAAATCCGCACAAATCAAACCAATCAAGTCCAAACTAAATCAAGTATTATTATGTATATATAATCAAACCTATCTAAACTAGACATTTCAAGGAACTTCAACCCATCCATCAGCATCGAAGATTGGATCCACTTTGATAGCATCTCAATCTTCATCATCTTTGTTGATGGTACACTCTAGATTGGTGGTTGGTTCTTCTTTGTTCAAGGTAGAAATCATCCATCGAATCGCATCGAAATGCCATTTTTGAACTATGATCATCTGCATTTGAGTCAATTCTAAGTCCCTATACTTTTTTTGGATGAAAGAAAGAATTTTCTTGAATGATTCATGAGCTTGTTCGAGGTTTTCGCAAATTTTTTAATATAGGGAAGCCATTATTGAAGAGATTAGTTTATAGATGAAAAACAGTGAAGATAGAGGGTGAAATAATGTTTTTCTAAAGTAAATAGTTATATAAAGGGGGTAAGAAGTCATTTGAAATGAATTTATATTTGATAGTTATTATTTTCTAATTTTAGTAAATTTTGAAAACTGGTCATTATATGTCAACATACATGATTTGCATATGTCGACATATGCAATATATTTTCAAAACTACTTTATATAACAATTATATTGTTTTGGCCTATACCATTATATTTGTATGACTTTTCAGAGATAATTGACAATGTATAATATCGACAAATAGAATGTTCATTGATAATGAGGATGAGTATAAGGAATAAAAGGAAGATACAGAGATTCAACATAAACTTAAAACTAGAAAATCAGAATACAAGTATAGCTTAAACAAACAACTCAAAAGATGTGGATGAAGTTGAAGAAGAACCACCAAGCTTGCGGATGATCTTTCCAAAGAATTTATCCATTTTGTTAGAAATTGAGATAAATTTCTTTGAGACTGATTTATTAAGCTTTCTTTGGTTGTGAATGATCTTCTCTTGATTTTTATGAAGATCTCTATTGGATGGATTAGGTGGCGTATTGATACTTTCCAAGGAAGTATCCTTCTCCTCTTCTTGTTTTTCCTCCTCGGCTTCCATTTCCTCTCCTTCCTCTTCCTCTTCCTCCTCTTCTCTTCTCTCTTTTCTTTCTCCTCTTCCCAATCCAACCTTTGTTCTTTTTCCACAAATGTTTCATAAGGCTCGAAAACGGGTGAAATATGCATAAGTGAAATGTTGGACTTTTCAAATATTTTTTGAGGAATCGTTTCCTCTCCTTTAAGATCAACACCAAAATAATTGAAAACAAGAATAAGATACATACCATGATATAGTGTGTTTTCATGTTTAGAAATATTTTCAGGAAAAAGTTTAACTAAAATGACTTTAGACCAATTTATGTCCTATTGACCGTAAATGGCGAAAAGAGCTTTGAAAACTTTTTGTGTCGGGTTATTATAGTTACCTGTTCTAAAAGTGGTATTTTGTTATAAAAGAAGGCTTAAAATTCTTGCATTTGGGCGCATGTTTTTTCTTTTAAATTTAAAATCATCACCACTTTCGAAAATGTCATGGATTACTTCACGATTTTGAAAATCAATTTGAAAAGTTGAAAGGTCCATTCCACTAGATTTGCACCTAAGAATGTGACCCAAATTTCACAATTTAAAACAATTTGTGTCCCTTTGACACTACTCCAAAATTCTCTATCTCTTCCATCATAAAACTTTCCTTTTAAATTTGCATAAAATACCTTCACTAATTTTGGATAATAAACGAAATTTAATTTGAGCAGCATCGATTAAACCAAAAAATTCATTTTGTAAACAAATATTAAAATGGTCATAAGTAGGAAAATCTTCAAAAATAGCAAATCTTCCAGAAAAGACTTTTTCGAAAAATATATACTCAATATAGGTTACTGATCATCAGAAAGATTTCATTTTTTTATTTTCTTAGAAAGCCTCTTAGTTGCCTTAGCATCCTTGAGAATGCCATTGAAGAGTAGTTTGATGAGATAAGAGAGTTTATGATTTTTGAATTTTAAAATGAAAGTGAAAAATGAAAGAATGGGGATACAGTAAATAAAAAGAGAATAAACAGATATGTTCTCTGGTGAATAGACATTTTTTCAGAACATAGGAGTTGGTGAAAAGGTGGAGGGAAATTCAAATTTTGAGTTTGAAATTGAAATTCAAAATCTATCTACATATGTCGACAAATACATGTGGGGTATGTCAACATATAGGTCAAAATTTTCAGAAAAAAGGAAACTTCAACAAATAATTCCTATTTATCTATACTTATAATAATCTTAAATTTATTATTTAAAATATACACTAAGTAATTTAAACTATATTTTATATTATTTTTATTTAATATTTTATTAATATATATATATATATATATATATATATATATATATTATTTAAAATGTATGAACACATTGTTCAACGAATATTGTTATTAATCTATAGGTTATTTCTAGCAATCGAAAACCAATCAATAACAAAAAATTCAAAATTCATTTTAAATGCGTACCTATTTTAGTTCCGTTTCTCCAGGCTTCTCACTAAATGTCAATGTGAAGCATATATTAGCATTCTCAATATCTGGATCGCTATCACTTGAGGAAGTATCTGAATCATTTAGTGTTGCAGCATAAGTCCTTCTCCATTTTCTGGATGAATCGGTATTTGGTGTAGTTTTCAGTTTATTGAGATGCGGACAGTCATGTTTTAAATGGCAAGGTTCATCGCAGTTATAACATCTAATGCCATTTCCGCTTACGCTTCCGTTTTCGCTTTCACGGTTATTATTGTCATATCTATTGAAATTATTCATCGTCCTATATTTTCTAAATTTTCTGAAATTCCTTGTCATGAAAGCAATTTCTTCCTCTTCATCGCTGCTTAAATCTAGATTATCCATCATTGCATTAAAAGCTGTAGATTTCTTCTCTAGTGTTATGCTTTCTCTCTTGCTATGCATCTGTGCTTCAAAAGACATTAAATTGCCATTAACACTGTTAGTCCCTGAGAAGATGGATTTGATGACCACAACCTTAGAATAAGATTATAAAATATAAATACTAACATTATAGTTTAGATATATATGTATATGCAGGATTTAATCATGTAGGTACCAAGAATGAAGACTGTACAATATAGAGATTCAAGACATCAAGATTGAAGACTCATGAGTATCAAGATTATCAAGAGTTCAAGATTTCAAGATTATAATTTAGTTAGGAATTTTGTTAAAACTCCTAGAAAAGCACTGGCATCTTAAAATCCAACTTACTCGTGGAATGGAATCCACTTCAAGCCTGTTAAAGGGATGAAACCCTAAGTAGGATGGAACATACGAAAAATCTAGTGGAACGTTGTTTTGTATCTGTTTGCGCCAAAATTGGTCACAAACACCCGATACCGTGAAAGCACCCGTTTATCAACACAGATTAGCAATAATCAATATAGAATTCAGATCTAAGCAACAACAATCACAATAAATCACAGATAACAATCACAAACACAGGATTTATAGTGGTTCAGCGATCTTGCCTACGTCCACTTTGAAGGTTCTCTCTTTATTGATTCACTTGATGATATTAATCGATTACAGTAGATTACAGTTGATGATAGCTTTGAAATCTGAATACAACAGCGATAATGAAGTATGGAATTCAATCTGGCAGAGTCTGAGAAGCTCCGAAAGATCCCCTTTTCTGAAGGCTTCAGGGTGCTATTATAGGCGTAGGAGGCCCAGATCTCGCTCAAACTTCGGGAGACTTCTTCTGGCACGTGAGTGGGCCCACGCGACCGACCCCACCAAGTTTCGAATCGATCTGACATCGATTCGAAGTGATTTCGAACCCATCAAGAAATGGTCCAATCTAGCTGAAACTTGGCAGAAACAATCTTTATCTTGTATGGACGCTACTGTGAAAATTTCATTGCATTTGGATCAGTGGTTTAGGAGATATGATCGATTCGAATTGAAGTAGCTTGGATGGTTATGTAGTTCGAACCGATCAATTCGAATCGATTAACTCGAATCGATGTAAACATGCGATAGTGGGTTGACGGGGCGCGCATTCTTCGAGTCGATCCGGCCTTCCCTCCTTGTTGAGTGCTTCGTCTCCGTGAATCTTGCCGACTTCGTATCGTGAAGCGACACCTCATCCAAGCTAGTTGACTTGGTGGATACGAACAAGTGAATGTTCCTGGGTTCGAACGCGACCGATTCGAACCAAGATATACTCGTGGGTTTGAACTCGATCGATTCGAACAAGATCGGTTCGAAGCGACTTGGATTCGAAGCTGGTGGGCTTGAATGGATTCGAACATACTTGCGAGGATGGGTTCGACTCGATGGATTCGAAGGTGATGGTTTCGAAGCTAATGGAGTCGAAGTTGATGGTTGCGAGGCAGGCACCGGCTGATGGATTCGAACTAGATGGGTTCGAACCAATGAAGGGGTGATGGATTCGGACCGGGCAAGGTTCATCTCTCTCAAATTGAATCCATCATAACTTGAGCATACGAACTCGGATTGACTTGAAATTTGAAACACGGGCTTTCATGGCTTTGCTTGTTATGTCCTATCAATTGTGGTCTGATCCGGGCTTTAACAAAATTCATCGATATCCATAGTGGAGTGAAGCACAACCAATCTCCGAGATGAACTATCTTTTGTTTTTGATCGATTTTGTGGTATCGTGGTTTTGCCAAAAAGCGGGATAACATTTGCCCACCAAAACATGCCTTGCGGTAGGAAGGTGTGTTTTGTAATGCCTTGAGCTGGATGTTTATATCCTATCATCAACCTGTAAAGAACTTGATAGTTTCATATGTCCTCAAATGACGATCATTCGGGATCGAGCTATTCGGGATGAAGCGCGGCCGTCCATGGTCAAGCGCCTAACTTCAGATGACGATCATTCGTGACCGAGACATCTGAGGTGAAGTGCGACCATGCACGGTCGAGCGTATAAATCCATGCGTCGATCGTTCGGGATCGTATGCCGCTTGAGGTGAATCGGGACCGTTCGCGGTCTGCGCCGTTCGTGGTAGAAGATGGAATAGGACCGTATGCGGTCTATGCCGTTCGTGGCAAAAGATTGAATTGGACCGTTCGCGGTCGATGACGTTCGTGGCAAATGATGAGATGGGACCATTCGCGGTCGATGCCTTTCGCGGCAAATGGTGATCGTTCGCGATCAAGTGCCGTTCAAGGCGAATGGTGACCGTTCGAGGTCGGATTTCATAATAAGTAAATCATGACCGTTCGCGGTCAGTGCCGTTCGAGGCAGAGAGTGATCGTTCGTGATCGTGTGCCGTTCGAGGCGAATTTGTGACCGTTCGAGGTCGGATGCCGTTCGAGGCGAGAAAGTGTGCCCGGGAGGGCTTGGTGTTATCGATTCCAGGGTCACGTTCGGGTGAGTTCCTGGATCGTTTGTCAGGGCGGTTTATCGCCATTTCAGAGCACGCCTAAGGATCGTTCGTGACCCCGTACATGTGTAAGTAGCTTAGCCATTCCAGAGTTATCAGAATGAAATATCTATTCAACGGATGAGTTTTAAAACAGAAATGTCCAAACAAACGAAATCTAAATGTTCAAATCAAAACGAAAGCAAAGCATGGATGTCAAAGTGTAAGTTCCCACTACGAAACGGTCAATGATCACTCAGAGCATGCCTGGAGATCGTCCGCGATCTCGCACATGTGTAAATGATTTAATTGCGTTAGTGGAAGCTTACGACTTGTTCATCGTTATTTCACTCAATTGATAACCAAACGGTGCCTCGATTCAGGGTCGCCTCTAGCTGATGTGGACGGTGGTCGCTCTGGTTCCGCCGCTTGAGCTCGCCTCCTTACATATTGAAGGAGCATACCGCTCCTGATATGCCCTTCCACCTCGTCCTTCAGATGCCTACAATCACTAGTGTTATGACCGTTTAATTCATGGAATACACAAAACTTATCTGATTTCCTTTCGTCAAAGGTTGGATCCCTTCGCATTGGCCTACGATATGCAACCTGCTCTTTGGTATCCTGATAAATTCGTTCCAGGCTTTCATTCAGCTGAGTGTATGTGGTGAATCGCGGCTCCCTCCGTTGCCGCTTTGATCTGTCTCCGTCATTCTCAGTCTTTCTTTTACCTTTATCCTTATCCGAGTCCCTTTTAAGAGGCTTTTCGTCTTTAAGTGCATAAACTTCTATCCCATCTCCTTCTTCTTTTTCTGCATTCGCATCCTCTAATCGTAAAAACTTTTCTGCCTCATGATAGAATTATCCTAGATCCATGGGTGGATCCTTAGTTAATGAATTTTTGAACTCCGTTCCGTCAGCTATCCCGGATACAGCCGCCATCATAACCATGGATGGATCTGGTCGATCCACCGAAGCTGCTGCCGCATTGAACCGCGTCAGAAAACTCCTCAACGTCTCTCCAGCCTTTTGTTTTAAAGTTGCCAAAGTCATCACATTCTTGGGTCTTGTAATGTGAACCCTGAATTGCCTCATAAATCTCCCGGTTAAATCATTCCATGTTCCGACGGATCCACTCTCTAGTTGCCCGAACCATAATGCCGCGATATCCGTCAAGTACAATGGAAAGCACCGGGCCATAACCTCCTCTGATGCCCCCAGCACTTCCATATGCCTCATATATTTCGTCAGATGGACCGTGGGGTCCGTTCTCCCGTCATACATATCCAACGATGGTAACTTGAAATCCGGTGGGTTCCTAGCTTGCCTGATTGATGGAGTAAAAGGACTCCTATTAACATCCTCCAAATCTTTGTTCACCAAACCGCCTCTCAAAGCTCGCCTAGCCATCTCTGCCAACCTGTCATTGTCTCCAAGATGTAATCTTCGTTCACTACTTTCGACCTGCCCCCCGAGTTCATGAGGGAACTTTGGGATCTGCCCCCTTGACTGTGTGTTCACTCCTCTACTACAACTGGGTTGCGCAGATGCTCCTCTTTCTCTCTTCGAAATTCGATCAACGTTCTCCATGGGTGCGCCTCCTAATCCAGGTGCTATGCCGGATGGTCCTGCTCCGTTCTGGACTCCATTGGCTTCTCTATCCTGTGCTCCAAGCTGTCCTATCTGTTGAAATAAACTCTGGATCAATTCCTCTTGCTTCTTCATCATTGTCTCCATCTCGTCCCTAGTGATGAAGATCGACGGTTGATTCGCTCCTGAGGAAGCCTCTTGACTTCCTTTTTGTTCACTTCTCTCTGGCCTTGGCCTTCGGCTTGATTGTCTCGTCATAATCTCTCGAAACTGAACTTCCAAACTTTCCGAATCAACTTCTAATTGGTAGAACTCCTCAGTTCAGTTCTCAGTGAAAGCACCAAAATGTTTGCGCCAAAATTGGTCACAAACACCCGATACCGTGAGAGCACCCGTTTATCAACACAGATTAACAATAATCAATATAGAATTCAGATCTAAGCAACAACAATCACAATAAATCACAGATAACAATCACAAACACAGGATTTATAGTGGTTCAGCGATCTTGCCTACGTCCACTTTGAAGGTTCTCTCTTTATTGATTCACTTGATGATATTAATCGATTACAGTAGATTACAGTTGATGATAGCTTTGAAATATGAATACAACAGCGATAATGAAGTATGGAATTCAATCCGGCAGAGTCTGGACATTCATTGGTGGAAGCTCCGAAAGATCCCCCTTTTTTGAAGGATTCAGGGTGCTATTTATAGGCGTAGGAGGCCTAGATCTCGCTAAAACATCGGGAGACTTCTTCTGGCACTTGAGTGGGCCCACGCGACCGACCCCACCACGTTTCGACTCGATCTGACATCGATTCGAAGTGATTTCGAACCCATCAAGAAATGGTCCAATCGAGCTGAAACTTGGCAGGAATAATCTTTATCTTGTATGGAAGCCACTGTGAAAATTTCGTTGCATTTGGATCAGTGGTTTAGGAGATATGATCGATTCGAATTGAAGTAGCTTGGATGGCTGTGTAGTTCGAACCGATCAATTCGAATCGATTGACTCGAATCGATTGACTCGAATCGATGCAAACATGCGATAGTGGGTTGACGGGGCGCGCATTCTTCGAGTCGATCCGGCCTTCCCTCCTTGTTGAGCGCTTCGTCTCCGACTTCGTATCGTGGAGAGACACGTCATCCAAGCTAGTTGACTTGGTGGATACGAACAAGTGAATGTTCCTGGGTTCGAACGCGACCGATTCGAACCAAGGTATACTCGTGGGTTCGAACTCGATCGATTCGAACAAGATCGGTTCGATGTGACTTGGATTCGAAGCTGGTGGGCTTGAATGGATTCGAACATACTTGCGAGGATGGGTTCGACTCGATGGATTCGAAGGTGATGGTTTCGAAGCTAATGGAGTCGAAGTTGATGGTTGCGAGGCAGGCACCGGCTGATGGATTCGAACTAGATGGGTTCGAACCAATGAAGGGGTGATGGATTCGAACCGGGCAAGGTTCATCTCTCTCAAATTGAATCCATCATAACTTGAGCATGCAAACTCGGATTCACTTGAAATTTGAAACACGGGCTTTCATGGCTTTGCTTGTTATGTCCCATCAATTGTGGCCTGATCCGGGCTTTGACAAAATTCATCGATATCCATAGCGGAGTGAAGCACAACTAATCTCCGAGACGAACTGTCTTTTGTTTTTGATCGATTTTGTGGCATCGTGGTTTTGCCAAAAAGCGGGATAACAGTATCCACTAACTTTTATTCAAATATTTTTTACAAAATTATATCTTGTTTTCAAAATGATTTCAAAACCTTCCTTTTAAAAGAATTAAAAACATCTATCCTGGTTTTAAATACTTTTAGCCTCAAAATAATCTTTATTTTGAAAATCAATTTATCCTTAGTTTTAAACTATCTTTTAATAATAATAATATATTTAACTTTTAATATTTTTACTTAGATTTAAATATAAAATTACAGTAAAATTTTAGATATATCAAAATATTATTCTCTATATTTATTTATTTATTTTAACCATAGTTAAGTATATTTAAAGTTTAAAATAATTTTAATATAAGATGAAAGTTATTTTCAAAGAAAAATAAAATCACCAAAAATTGCTTAGGCCTATCGACAACCCTAATATACCCTTGTCGACAAGATGGCGGTTTGTTTCAAAAATTTGAATTTCAAAGAAGTGTCTATTCGTCATATCGTTTCACGAATAGACATGGTTGTTATTCTACTATAAATATGGGCAGTTTTAAATGAATTTATATTCTTATTTTCTCTGATTTCACTCCTCTTCTTCTTCCACATTTCTTTATATACATTTTTACCATTACTCTACCGAAATCAACATTGAATCAAACTAGATCATTTCTGGTTTGATTCTCTATCACTATTTCAACAAGATCTCAGTGTTATTCAGAGTTATTGGTTTCTTTGTAATAAATGAGTGATAAAAGGTGTGATTGTAGCATGTGAAATCAATCAAGCGAGAAAAGGTTTGATTGGAGCCTGTGAAAGCAATTGGGTGAACTTGTTGCCCGTGAAATCAAGTATCTCTACCCAGAGGATTGTGAATCTGTGGCCTTGAAATCGAGGGTGTAATTGTATAATTGCTTTTGAAAGAAAATCTGTACTTGTTTGCGGGACTGGATGTAGGGTAACTCCGAACCAGTGTAAAATTCGGTGTGTTCTTTCCTTTATTGCTTTTACTTTATTTCTGCATCTGTGTTTGATTCTGTAATCATATCAGTGTTTGAATATTGCAAAAATTTGTGTTCAAATTAACATAAACTCAAAAAGATTTAGTAATTCCTTAAAATACTATTCACCCATCCCCCCCCCCTCTAGTGTTAATTCTAGCCTTAAGATCCATAATCCGCATTTTTCACATTTGGTTTCAAAGCAATATTTTCAAAGTTTCATAATATGATTTTTTTAAAAGTTTTTAAAATGACTATGTTTAAAAAACTTGTTAATAATAGTTTAGAAATATTCAGATCATCATTGTCTCTTGAGTCTACATACAATCATTATTCAAATTCAATTTGTCTACCAAAATTGTATGATGTGTGGGAAACATGCTTTATAGGTGTTGAGGAATCAATCCACAATGGACAAATTTTGCAGAATAAAAAGAATAAATGGATACTCGATAGTGGACGCTCTAGACACATGACTAGTAATCCAAATATGCTGAATGATATAATACACAAAGACGGAGGACTGGTTAACTTTAGAGACAACTCAAAAGGATATGTGATTGGCATCGGCAAAGTCGGTAACTCTGAAACTCCTATTATTACTAATGTTTTGCTAGTTAAGAATCTGAAACATAATCTGCTAAGTATTAGTCAACTTTGCGATGAAGGATATAACATTAAATTTAAAAAAGATTAGTGTCACATTGAAGATAATAATTCAACCATAATATTTGAGGGAATTAGGAAAAAGAATATTTATATTCATAGTTTGAAAATTTCAAATGATAACCTATGTCTTTTGGCAAATGCAAGTGACTTGGATTTGGCATAAGAGATTTGGGCATTTGATTTTCAAACTCTTATCTAGACTATCAAAACATGATCTAGTAAGAGGTCTCCCTAAAATGAGTTTTAAAGTAAATAGTTTATGTGATGCATGTCAATTAGGAAAACATAGAAAAATTTCCTTTAAATTAAAATATATGATTTCAACCTCAAAACCTGGTGAATTACTTCATCTAGATTTATTTGGTCCATCTCAAATTCATTCAATAAATCATAGTAAATATGTTTTTGTAATTGTAGATGATTATTCTAGATTTACATGGATAATATTTTTGAAACATAAAAGTGGTACTTTTGAATGTTTTAAGAACTTCATAAAAAGGATTCAAAATCTCTAAAAATTATAACCATCCGTAGTGATCACGGTGGTGAATTTGAGAATGAAAAATTTGAGAAATTCTGCAGTAAAAAGGGAATAACTCGCAATTTTCATTTCCAAGAACTCCACAACAAAACGGAGTAGTAAAACGTAAAAATATGACGATTCAAGAGTGTGCGAGAACCATGCTTTTAGATAGTAAATTAAAAAGGTATTTTTGGGCAGAAGCAGTTGCTACCGCCTGTTATATTTTAAATAGAATTTTAATTAGACCTTTACTGATAAGACATCTTATGAACTTCTTCACTCAAAGAAACCTAAGGTATCTTATTTTGGAATTTTTGGAAGTAAATGTTTCATTTTAAATACAAAAGATAATCTAGACAAATTTGATGCTAAATTCGGCAAAGGTACCTTCATCGGATATTCTAATAGAAGTAAAGCATACAGAGTGTTTAATTTAAGAACTAACACCATCGAAGAAACAATGCATGTATCATTCGAAGAAAATCTCAAAATTTTTGAAGATATAAATAATAAAGAGGATTTAGTTACTCAAAATCAAGACTCAACTGAAACTAATAATGAAATTAATCATCATAATAAAAAGATTAAACTTTTAAAATATCATCATATAGAAAATATACTAGGAGATATGCAATCTGTTGTTACAACTAGAAATCAACTAAGTAAAATGAGAAATGTAGCCTTCATATCGACTATTGAACCCAAAGATCCAAAAGAAGTATCAACTGATGATTCATGGATTTTGGCTATGCAAGAAGAACTAAATCAATTCACTAGAAATGATGTTTGGGAACTTGTTCCTAGACCTAAAAATAAAACTATAATTGGAATTAAATGGGTTTATAAAAGTAAAATGAATGAACAAGGAGAGGTTATTAGAAATAAAGCTCGGTTAGTCGCTCAAGGTTATTGTCAAGAAGAAGGAATAGATTTTGACGAAACCTTTGCTCCTGTAGCAAGATTAGAAGCCATTAGGATTCTACTTGCTTTCGCAAATCATAATAATTTTAAATTGTATCAAATGGATGTCAAAAGTTCCTTTTTAAATGGTTTTGTAAAAGAGGAAGTATATATTGAACAACCACCATTTTTTGAAATTGAAAAATTACCAAATCATGTTTACAAACTTAAGAAAGCTCTATATGATCTAAAACAAGCTCCTAGAGCCTGATACGATAGACTAAGATCTTATTTATTACAATCAAACTTTGAAATTGGTAACGTAGATAATACTCTTTTTATTAAAAGAAATAAAAATGATATTCAACTAGTATAAGTTTACGTACATGATATCTTTTTTGGTTCAACTAATTTTGAAATGAACAAAGAATTTTCTAAATTAACGACAAAAGATTTTGAGATGAGTCATATGAGTGAATTAAACATCTTTCTAGGATTACAAATAAAACAATTAGATAATGGTATCTTTATTAGTCAAGAAAAATATGCTAAAGACCTAGTTAGTGAATTTGGTTTGACTACTGCAAGTGGAAAACCCACTCCCATGGCAACCTATGAATACCTAAGTAAAGAAGATCTCTCGAAAGACGTGGATCAAAGATTATATAGAGGAATAATTATATCACTCTAGTAGACCTAATATCATGCATAGTGTTTGTCTCTATGCAAGATATCAATCCCAACCTAAAGTGACCCACTTAAAAGCTATAAAACATATCATAAGATATGTCAAACACACCTTTGATTATGGCTTATTTTATCCTAAAAATGATTCTTTTGAATTAATATCTTACTGTGATGCTGATTATGCGGGTTGTAAATTAGACCGAAAAAGTACAAGTGGAACTTGCCACTTTTTGGGGAATTCTCTGATTTCCTATTTTAGTAAAAAGCAAGACACGGTTTCTTTATCAACAACCGAAGTAGAGTATATTTCTGCTGCTTTGGCTTGTTCTCAAGGAATATATATGCAACAAACTTTAAAAGATTTTGGTTTAAATATCTCAAAATCACCAATTTATTGTGATAATACTAGTGTAATAAATTTATCCAAAAATACTACTCATCATGCTCGAACTAAACATATTGATATCAGACACCATTTTCTCAGAGATAATATAAGTAAGGAAGTAACTACTCTCGATTATATCAATTCCGAGAATCAAATTGCTGATATCTTAACAAAACCCTTAAATGAATCTATATTTACTAAATTATGAAGAGAATTAGGTATTTGTTCAATAATTGAAATATAGAATATAAATAACAAAGTATATTAAAAAATTAAATTAAAATAAATCAAATAGCAAAAATATCAAGTACCATGTTGACAACTCCCTCCTACCCCTGTCGACATATAACGATTTTTTATTTTTGAATTTTTCCCACCAAAATTCAAATAAGTGGTTATATATTCTTCTTACTTCGAAATTTTGTTCACTCTTTTTGTTCTTTCTCTGTTCTAACTTCTGAAAACAATTAAACAATGGCCTCCTCTTCCAAATCAAACAAAAATTCAACCTTTTCGTTCCCTTCTCCTTCTACTGGACCATTTCAACGAACTACACTCGCACGAGTAATGAAAATGGAGGATTCCTCAAAGGATGCACTACAACTAATGACTGAAATTCAAGTAGTGCAACTTAGAATGGCAAAAGAACAAGAACGGCAAGGCAAAATCCTTAGAAATTTGCAAAAGTTTCTAATGGACAATCACGCTAATCCGATCTTGATTGATGAAGAATCTTCAAGAGATCAAGTGCAAGAGGACAGCGAGGAAGAAGAAGAAGCCTTCATGGAAGAAGAGCATGCTGACGACGATGACAAAGACGTTTGCATTGGCAAGGTGTGCTTTGACAAGGATGGAAATCTAGTCGAACAACATGGAAATTTTTGTTTCCACTACCCAAATTTTTCTGTTCATAGATCTCCCATTTTCAAAGACACACCTTAGTTTCTTTTCTCTCTTTCCTTTTGTTGTATGTTCTTTCTTACGTTCTCTACGAAAATAAAATATAACAATATGTAATTAGTAAATAATTTGTGTACTTATGTTTGAATTCTCACAATTATCACTATTATTTGAATTATCATATATAGATTCTTAGTTAGGATAGTTAGTAATTTAGGACTAAGTTTTAGTTTTAGAATTAAGTGATGATTATTTATGATAACACTATCATTATAATCACATGTCATATAGTATTAGTTTTAGGGGAGTTATACAGTTTGGAGTTAGTTTTTGTAGATGACAAGGGGGGAGAAGTATAAAATAGGATAGTTAGGCATAGATTAAGGGGGAGCTATTAGTTTTAGGGGGAGTTATTAGGATAGAAGTAATATTTTATAAACAACGGTTGTCATCATCAAAAAGGGAGAGATTGTTAGTCCCTGAGAAGATGGTTTTGATGACAACAACCTTAGAATAAGATTATAAAATATAAATACTAACATTATAATTTAGATATATATGTATATGCAGGATTTAATCATGCAGGTATCAAGAATGAAGATTGTACAGTATAGAGATTCAAGATATCAAGATTGGAGACTCATGAGTATCAAGATTATCAAGGGTTCAAGATTTCAAGATTATAATTTAGTTAGGAATTTTGTTAAAATTCCTAGAAAAGCACTGGCATCTTAAAATCCAATTTATTCGTGGAATGGAATCCACTTCGAGCCTGTTAAAGGGATGGAACCCTAAGTAGGATGGAACTTATGAAAAATCTAGTGGAACATTGTTTTGTATCCACTAACTTTTATTCAAATTTGTTTTACAAAATTATATCTTGTTTTCAAAATGATTTCTAAACCTTCCTTTTAAAAGAATCAAAAACATCTATCCTGGTTTTAAATATTTTTAGTCTCAAAATAATCTTTATTTTCAAAATCAAATTATCCTTGGTTTTAAACTATCTTTTAATAATAATAATATATTTAACTTTTAATATTTATACTTAGATTTAAATATAAAATTATAGTAAAATTTTATATATATATCAAAATATTATTCTCTATATTTATTTATATTTTAACTATAGTTAAGTATATTTAAAGTTTAAAATAGTTTTAATATAAGATTAAAGTTATATTCAAAGGAAAAAAAATCACCAAAAATTGCTTAGGCCTGTCGACAACCCCAATATACCCTTGTCGGCAAGGTGGTAGTTTGGTTCAAAATTTTGAATTTTAAAAGGATTGTCTATTCGTCGTATCATTTCATGAATAGACATGGCTGTTGTTCTACTATAAATTGGGGCAATTTTAAACGAATTTATATTCATATTTTCTCTGATTTCACTCCTCTTCTTGTTCCACATTTCTTTATGTGCATTTTTACCATTACTCTGCCGAAATCAACATTGAATCTAACTAGATTATTTCTGGTTTGATTCTCTATCACTATCTCAACAAGATCTCAGTGCTATTCAAAGTTATAGGCTTCTTTGTAATAAATTGAGTGATAAAAGGTGTGATTATAGCCTGTGAAATCAATCAAGCGAGAAAAGGTGTGATTGTAGCCTGTGAAATCAATTGGGTGAACTTGTTTCCTGTGAAATCAAGTATCTCTACCCAGAGGGTTGTGAATCTGAAGTGGTGTACCTTGTGGCCTTGAAATCGAGGGTGTAATTATAAAGTTTTGTTTTGAAAGGAAAACCCGTACTTGTATGTGGGACTAGATGTAGGGTAACTCCAAACCAGTGTAAAATCCAGTGTGTTCTTTCATTTATTCCTTTATTTATTTCTACATCTGTGTTTGATTTTGTGATCATATCTGTGTCTGAATATTGCATGCATTTGTGTTCAAATTAACATAAATTCAAAAAGATTTAGTAATTCTTTAAAACATTATTCACCCTCCTCTAGTGTTAATTCTAGCCTTAAGATCCATAATCCGCATTTCTCACAAACTCTTCAATTTTTAGAGTGCTAATATCATTAGCCTCTTCGATAGCAAGAGTCTTTCGAACCCATTCAGGATTAAGTGAATTGAGGATTTTTCTAACTTGATGCTCCTCAGAAAAACTTTTACCTAGTGCACTAAGTGAGTGTACTATATTTTGGAATCTACTATACATATCAAATATGGACTCATTTGGACTCATTTTGAATAATTGAAAATGGTTTGTTAATATGGAAATTTTTGTCTGTTCAACCTTAATGGTGCCTTCACATGTAACTTGCAAAGTTCTCCAAATTTGAAATGTAGACTTACATATAGATACTGTATTAAATTCATTTCTATCTAGTGAACAAAATAATATATTCATAGTTTTAGAGTTACTTTGTGCAGCTGCTTTTTGGTCAGCAGTATACCATGCAAAATTAGTCTCTGGCTCAATGTACTCAGTTTTTGTGATGTTCCAAGTGTTTAAACCAATTGATTGTAAATAAATTTTCATTCTACATGACCAATATGTGTAATTACTATGATTAAAAAGTGGAGGTATAACAGTAGATTGTCCTTCCAAAAATGAGTTGCTAACAAGCATATTAATAATGTTACTAACGATACTATTACTATCGTTAGTAACCATTCAAAAAATTTCAAAAATCAGATGATGAATACTTTGTAAACCAATGCTCGATACCAAATGTGAATAACCAGGATAAGGATCCTAAGGTTAAATTAACATTAGAGGGGGATGAATAGTGTTTAATGGATTATACGAATATTTTTCAAATTCTTTAAGATTCTACTTGGAATGATGTAATTAACAGTGACAAGAACAATCACAAAATCAAAGTGCAGATAAAAGTAAATGCAGTATAAGTAAAAAGGAAAGAATATATCAGGATTTTATAGTGGTTTGGAGTTACCCTACATCCAGTCCCATACAATTCCTTATATGGATTTATTTTCAACTAGTAAATGCAAATACAATCTCGATATCAAGGCTACGAGACACATCCTCCAAAATCTTGACCTTTGGGTAGAGTCACTTGATTTTCGGGCTACAAGCACACCCACTAAATTTTCGGGCTACTAAGCATGCCCAATTGATTTACGAACTATAATAACACCCATAAATAGAGAAGTATGATTTGATAGGGTTTTACATAATCAAATCTTCGATCTTGATTATAATCGATCCTATAACTATTGATTAACACTTTGATCTTGGTTTTAAAAGAGATGAGAGAAATCAAAGATTAAATGAACATAGAATCAAATCAGTGGAGTTTGTATTTGATTCTGACTGAATCTGAGAATATTTTGAATAGATTTTCTTTTAGAATTCAAGCGAGTGAAAGGGGAGAGAAAAATATAAGAAAGTAGTTACTAAAATTCTATCGGTATAACCACTATTTATCGAGAAATAACAGTCATATCCATTCCTGAAGAGATACGACGAGAAAAGATTTCCATTCAAAATTTGAATTTTGAAATTTTCGATCCATATGTCGACCTACATGGATAGGATATGTCGACATATCTCTTTTTATTTTGAAAAACACTTTAATTTAAATTATTTTAAATACCTTAAGTTTTGTAAAATATTTTGATACTTCGTAAAATCATTTAAGCATTTTTATACACATTTTAATCATAATAAAACTTAAGAAATCATTGCAAAATAATTTTGAAATATTCTAATATATAAAGGATTAAATATAAATTTCTTTCGAGAAATAATATACAAAAAATATATGAAGTGTAAGTGAATAAATATTAAAATCAAGGTATTAATAAATGTTAAAAATATACTTTGAAATATTAAAACATGAAACTAAAAACTATATCTAAATACAATAAATTAAAAGTATATTAAATATAAAATACTAAAAACTTAATTTCTCTAAATATGATAATTTTGTAAATAAATAATTAAAAGTTTAGAATTCTTTTGTAAGCTATCTGAAACGATGTTCGAAAAATCATTTTTGAAAACAAGGATTATTTTGAAAACCAAGATATTTGAAAATCATTTAAAATCAAAGAAAGATTATAAAAACCTTTTCGAAAAATGAACAGAGATTAACAAAGTGCTATAAGGGTTTTTACAAAATAATCTATGACTCTATAACTCATTTGGATATCTTGAATCTTCAATACTCATGAGTCTTTAATCTCTAACTCTTGAATCTCTATATCCACCTCTTGAATCTTCTCTTGATGCTGTACAGTCTTCTTCATCAATACTTGTTCAATATCCTATACTATATACTATATATAACTTAATAAAACATTGGTATTTATATTTTATACAATGTCTATAGTTGTTATCATCAAAACCAATACATAAGGTACTAATGGGAAGATCGGACTTTAAATGCTGGAACTTGGAAAACCTAAGTTAACAAGGGTCAACTCGGTATCGACCCAGCATCACAACTGGGTACCGATCCAAGGGCCCGAGTCTTCGATGATGATGTGTATGTTAAGTTGAAAGATGATGAAGAGATGGATGTTGTACATGCTAGTGGTGACTAAAGTGGTGGAGTTCAAATGTCTGCTACTGAGTTGTCACACAAAGAACATAGAAATTGAATAATCGGACGAACGATTCTCCCAGAGATGGTAGAACCCAAATATCATGGAACTAACCAAGATCATTCGAGACCCAAATAATGGGGATAGGCCTCGATGATCGTCGTACGGTCGATTTGATTAAACCATAATTTTTGTCTGATATGGTAAGGAAGGTGGTGAATAAGAGCCAACATAGAAATAATGATGATTAGGGTTCTTCTCCTAATAAGAACCCATTCATTGAGAATACTTTACGGGTGGAGTATCCCAGGAGATTTGTAATATTTCGTCTTACAATGGAACGTCTGACTCGAGATAGCATCTTTTAAAGTATGAGTGGACATAGATGGTGCCAGGGCAATAGATGTTTTGAGATGTATAGGTATACCAATATTTCTTGAAGGAGTGGCTATGTTGTGATGCACACAGCTCCCTTCAAGGTCCATATCCTTATTTAACCAGTTGGCTATAAAGTTTCTAAAGGAGTTCATGTTGCATGCTACTCATCCTAAGGATATGATGTCATTATCAAACATTTTTCAGTCCCAGAGAGTCTCTGAAAAATTTCATTAGTATATTTAATACAGCTGTGACTAAAGTGAGCAACGCCAAAGAGGATATTGTATTTATGGCATTAATTAGAGGAATTCATTCAAATACAGATTTCGGTTAATGTCTAAAGATGAAAACGTCACCAATACTAGAGGATTTTTATAGGAAGGCAACCTAAAATATGTGCTTGGAAGAGGTGAATATCACCGTTGTAAAGGCTGGTGGAAGGCTATCTACCGAGATAGTGCAGAGTATTGTCGATGTGAAGTAGATCGGTGAGAGCACCGAGAATGTTGCTATTAATGTTAGGAATAAAAACAACAAATAGAAATGAGGAAATCAGGGTGCTGGAGGTAGGAAATCAAACTTTAAAAAGCATCCAAGGTACCCAAGACACGAAGATTGCACCCTACTCAATGACATTATGGAGAACATTTGCATTACCACACAAGGCATAAAGTATTGTTAAAAGCTAGCTTAGAGGAAATTGATAAAAAGAAAGGAAACGTCTGGGAAGTATTAGCACTTCCATGAAACCCACAGGCTTAATACAAATAGGTGTTGACACTTGCGAGATGTCATCGAGGACCTAATTAGGAAGAAAAACCTTCAGTTGTATGTGAAAGACCCGTCGGATGGCGTGCATGTGAACAATGGACCATAGGGGCAGATGGACCAACGTTGATAGGCTAGCCCTAGTGGAGAGGAGCCTAGATAGCCTGAACAAAGACATGTGATCAATACCATGACTAGCGGACCTAATCCAGCCGAGAAAAAGCTGGAATGAAATGGAACGATACAGGAGTTCATGGAACATGTTATACAAGAGTGTTGCTTTGTTGTAGAAGATGGAGCTTCGGCAAAGCAGGTAAGATTGATGACTGATGACATAGTGTTTAGAAACTGAGATGCGAATATGGTAGAATCATCAATGATTTACCACTTGGTGATTAGTGCCATGATTGCCTCGATGACTGTGAAACAAATTCTCATCGATTGTAGGAGCTCAGTCGATATTTTGTTTAAAAAGGCTTACGACCAAATGAAGGTGGATGATCAGGATATGAATCCATATAAATCCATATTTAGGGATTTACTGAAGAGGCTATAGAGTCGTGGGATGTGTTGATTTACCGTTGGTACTTGGTGAATATGACCGCAAGAGAGTGCTGGTTCAGACCTTCATGGTGCTAGAGACATACTCTGCATATAACACTCTTTTGGATCGACCCACCCTTGTTAGTTTTAGAGTGGCCCTAGCTGTCTGGCACTTGTTGATGAAATTTCCAATAGAAAAAAGGTTAGGCGCCACTCAAGAGGATCAGAGTATGGGTTAGGAATCTTCAGTCGTAGAGCTAAGAAAGGCGAAGCGATATGAGAAAGTAAAGGATGCATATAAGACTCTTTGCATCAAATCGTTAGATGCATAGCAATCACCGCCTAAGCCCAAGCTTGAATGGAATAATAAATTTTATAAATCTATGGATCCAGAGAAAAAGCTAAAGGATGCGAAGGCATCCCTAACCGAGTTGACGGTTAACATACCGATCGATCAGGACGAACCTACTCTGGTCCTAAAGAACGGATATCAGCTTAGCGTGAATATGAAGAATGAGTTGCAAGGTATCTTTAGGAAAATCTGGATATTTTTTCCTAGGTGCATTCTAATATGTATGGAATGTCGCTAAAGGTAGCATGCCATACATTTAATATAGACCCCAAATTCCCTCCTGTAAAACAGGAAAGGAATAGCCTATGTCCGGAGCATTCTGCTGCATTGAAGGAGGAAGTGATAAGCTAAAGGTCAATGGTTTCATCCGTGAAGCTTTATGCCCTGAAGAGGCATCAAATCCAGTGTCAGTGAAGAAGCCTAATGGAAAATGACTGAAATACATTGACTATACATACTTGAATAAAGCATGCCTAAAAGAAAACTTCCGACAGTGGACTCAACCGTCAAACATGAGCTGCTATCTTTCATGGATGCTTATTTCGGTTACAATCAGATACTAATACTCGTACAGGACCAAAAGCACACCAGTTTCTTTACCGAACTGGGACTGTATTGTTACCATGTCATGTCGTTGGGTTTGAAGAATGAAAGAGCTACCTACTAGAGAATGGTAAAATCAATTTTTAGAGATCTGATCGGACGTACAATGGAGATCTATATGGAGGATATGCTGGTGAAGTCGTTGTAATTGGTAGACCATATGAGGGACCTCTTAGTGATGTTTGATTACTTTGGAGATACGAGATGAAGCTCAATCCATTTAAATGTTCCTTTGGAGTTGCATCAAGAAAATTTTTGGGTTTCACAGGAACTCAAGGGGACTAAAAGCTAATCCGGAGCAAATTAAGGCATTGCAAGATGTTAAAGCCCTGAGATAAAGGAGGGAAATACAAAGCTTGAACGAAAAGGTCACTGCACTTAGTCAGTTCATCTCAAAAGTCATAAAATAAGTCTATGCCATTCTTTAATGCGCTCGAAAAGGATAAAGGGAAGCTTGTCTAGATGAAGGAGTGTCATAAAGCTTTCCATGCCTTACTTGATCATATGGAGAGACCGCCAATTTTATAAAAGCTTTTGGAGGGAGAGGACTTATTTGTTTATTTGGCAATGTGTGTTCATTCACTAAGTGTACCATGATATGTGAAGCATCTAGAATGCAAAGGCCTATGTATTACATCGGCAACTGGTTTACTGGAGCAGAGAAGAACTATCCAAAGTTTGAGAAGCTAATTTACTACTTGTTGATCGCATCGAGGAAGTTACGACCTTACTTCCTAACTCATCTGATAAAAGTGTTGACCGTTTAGCCTTTAAGACATGGACCCAAGACTTTGGAAAGGCTACTGAAGTGGAATATTAAATTAAGCTAGTACGATATAACCTACCATACTAGGAGGGTGGTATAAGGACATGCATTGACTGATTTCATTATCGAATTTACAAATCGAGATGGAGAGACAGAGGTGGATGTGGAACGACTTGCTTGATGGAAATTGTACACGATAGAGAGTCCAATGAACGTTACTCTAGGGCAGGAGTGGTCTTGGTAACCCCTAAGGAGAAATTAATCAATTATGCCTTAAAGCTTAAGTTTCCTACAACAAAAATGAGTACGTAGTACTAATTGTGGGAGTCAATATAGCGAATGAATCGGGGTTAAAACATTACACAGATACAACGACTCTTAATTAGTTATCTGCTAGATAAAGAAGGAATTTCAGGCTAAGGGAGCTAGACTTGCCCTGTAACAACCCGCAAATCCGTACCCCTTGAGTCAACACTATTATATCTAAATCAACTCAAGTTGTACAGAAATACGAACCATTTTGGATTTAAGAAGAAGAGGTAGAAGAAGAAGATAGGAAACAACAACAGAATCTAACCATCGAGCGGAATAAAATATAATAGATAATAAATACTCTTTACTCAAACATCAAATATCTTTGTTTATATATACATCATCAGTGTACATCAATCACATCTTAACATCAATATCATACAAATGGATACACAACAACTCAACACAGCGGAATATGTATATATATATAAGTACGGGAGTACGTATTGCCCTCCTGCTCGACTCCTGAGCTCCACAGCATCGTATCCTGTATCCTATAATACTCGGTCTGACCCGAGCATTACAGTTAAATAATACCTGAGTCAGTCTGGAATACCAGCGTGAGAAAATCACACCCAATTGGTTATTAAAGTTAAAAAATCCTTTGAAAACAAAAGCATCTCGTAAGACCACTCCACAAATAAACATGTCGGGTTTTTACCTTACGATAGCTAAAAATTTTTTTATAGAAATCCTCTGATATTATAATAGGGTCTATATACAAATACTTATAAAATAGCCGAAATTGTTACATCTATTAAATTCCAGCTACTAGCCACAAAAGTGGGTAATACAAACAAAACTCGTACAAGGCTCGTAGGGAGAATGGATTTCCAACTAATGACTAGGCACTAGGGTACCACCCATCACATTACGAGGCCGAGATCACCGTACCGAGGAGTACGCCCGCTCCCCTGCAACACAAGGCCGGGACTACCCCTTACTGGATAATCCCGAGTGAGATCACCCCGCGGTTGGGATCAGCAACCGCCCACTAAGTCGAAATAAAAAGGGACATCTAGACTGGAATGACCTCACCCTGCTTGGGTGCTACCCACCTAACCTTGTTGCATAACCCCTGATTTTCAGTCATTCCCATTTGATGAGGCTTGAGGCTAAGCGTTACCTTTTTAGAACATATCCCTTAGTATGCCCATCGTCCACCTGACGATGTTTCGCAAGCATTCATCCATACAAGTCCGTCTCGGGTTCGAACGGAACCGAAGGTACTATTCCTACTACATCCATTTTGGAAATATCCTCAGGATTAGTAGCGACTAGCCCTTGCACTTCACTGCTCCATTTTCAAATCCAAAATCGTTTTTCACGAAAACGTACAAATCGGATCGAAGTGGTTTTCGAGAAATGAATCTCGATCCCGGTCTCATCGAAACAATCAACGCATTTGTCCAATATTGATAGTCGGTTATTTAACTATCAATTATATTCACAAAACAACCATCAACCAATAAATAATTTTTCAAATTATTTATTAATCTCCAAAAATATCTTCACAAGATATATTTCTATTTTCAATCCTTTGAAAACAGTTTCAAAACCATCTTTCTTTTCAGAATCAACTTTCCCAAATATTTTCTATCTCCTCTGAAATCACCAAGCCCAAAAATGGATTTTAAAATAATTTAAAACACTTTAGTTTGAAATATATATTTTAAAACATTTAAGATAAAAATACTTAAATAATTTGTTAAAAATACATACTATATGAATTTGAGAAAATAAGGTTACTTTATAAAATATAAAACCAGGTTTTCACTTTTAAAACAAATACTAAGTCACTTTTAAATAATTAATGCTATAATATATTAAAAGGAAATACTTGCTTTAGAAATTAAATATTAGAAGTAATAATTTTACAAAACTTGTTTTCTTTTAAGAAAACAACTTTAAAACATTTAATTTACATTAAAATTTACTTTTGAAAACATGTACTTGGTCACCCAGACAAAATTCCAACTTCAAACACTTAAATCAATTTTCCCCAAATTGATTCCCAATTTATTTCATTTGAAATAAATTTCTTTACTTATCAGTTCATTTCGAAATTCATTGATTATGGACTTTATCATTATTTCATTTTGATTTTTAAATCCTTTAGCTGAAATATACAAATTTCATATTATTCCCAATTTCTTCTTTATTCTTCTTAAATAATATAAATCCTCAATTTAAAATAAATGTTTTGTTCTTTTAAACAATAACATTGAAATTTAAGTTTTCATTAACTCTCTGTTTATTTAAATTTTCCTTCCCATAGTCAAGATTTATTTATTAAAATTTTAAAGTCACTTTATTTCCTTTCCAGTTCATTCATAAATTTATTCAACTTTTCTATAATTATTTTACTTACAATTTCACTTCTTTTATTTCATTCCCAAACTCAAATTATATATTTGGTAATTCAGTATTGCCTGATTATCACAATCAAGCCATAGCATTCAATATTTCCACATAATTCATTATAGGATATCAAATATTCAGAACAGAAAATATTAAATAATTAAATAAAGTTGAGGGGTCCAGTTGAATCCCTCCAACCTGTTCTCCCAGCATCCACATACGTTAGCACAATATAAAATGCTAATTTCAAATATATACCACACTACAGCACATAAATCGATTCAACCATTTCAAACAATTATTTAAATTTGATCATTTAAATTTAAATTTAACTGAGTGAGATTAACTCACCTCTACTATTTATTTTGCAATCCGATCCCAACCGGCTAGTCTTCTTCCCTTGTATAAGCACATTACATATCGTTATTAATCACTGAGGTAATTTAATTAACCACATATCCTATTATCTTAAATTTAAATTTAAGTGACTAATAATTAAAATTTAAACTAATTTCCTTCTTAAATTACGTCTTAGTAACTAAAATAGTTTAGACAAGTTAATCAAACAATTTAATCTCTGTATCATTTAAGGTAAACCGGTAAGTTGAAAATATGCATATTTATTTTCTTTTTATTTTGAGACTACATATATATTTATGAAAATAAGTTATAGATTTCAAAATCTAGCTTTTCATAAATTTCTATATTATCCAAGATCTTGCATATATATTTATTTCCTGTATTAAAATATGTAAGCATACTTATATATTCTTATATGAAAATCTGTCTTATTCTTTTCTCATTTTTCTTATTAACAGTTGTAATTTATATAAATCACTTTTTCATAAAACCCATTATCATATCGTTATTTCTAAAATACAAATTATAATAGGTAAACAAATAAACTACCTTACTGACATTCCGAATGCTGCCGAACTCCAAAGCTCCATCGCAGTCTTCCTCTCGCCGCGTCCACCCCTTCCAATCCGTGACCAAAACTCTCCCAAACTCGATCGTGCTCACGAGTTCACCTGCCGCAATCGAAACGCACGCGTCATCGACCACTCGCAAACCCTAGCCGCGAACAGCATCGGCCTCGCGTCACAAATCACTACGCTACCTCGCGCCTCGACTTCACCACCATCTGCATGCCTTGCAATCGAACTTAAGTTCGATCCTCCCAAACCCTAGACGCTACGGCCGCGGTTCGGTTAGGAGACGAGAGAGTTCGAGCGTGATGAATTCTTTCCACTTCAATTTTGTTTCCGACATGAATGATTTAAATAAGCTGCAATAGGTTTCGAATTGGAGGATAAGGCTTCGGCCATTGTTTAATATATTTTTTTTATTTGCGTTCGATCTGAAAGGATGAAAGGGGAAAGGTATTAATTCGATCGAGGATGGCTTCACAAAAAAGATTAATACGTGGATTCTGGAAAAAGGCTCGGCTTTGAAATAGATGAGAAGGAGGCGTATAGAAGAAGATTTGACTTTAGATTTGATTTTTCTTTTATAAGTATATTTTATTTCGATTAATATCAATTAAATTTTTAGCGCGTTTATATATCGTATACTCACACCCTAACTCCGATCAATACGAAATTTGAAATCCGATGATAGTTCAATATTACGGACCCAATGGAACTGGCTTTGTCGAATTCCGAGACTGTGCCTTGGAAGGCTATTATTAAATTCAATTTAAACAATATAAAATTCCAAAACTGAACAAACCACAGCTATTTTCAATTTTACAACTTCTATTATCTTCAGTGTTATCGATATAAATTTTACAAGCCTTCAAATTATTTTTAACTGGTTTAAAATTCAGATTTCATATTTTATTCAGTGTCAAACTATTTAATTCGATAATTTAATTATCAGATAAATTGTGATATTTGAATTTAAGTTAAAATTAAACTTTTAAATATTTAAAATTAATTAAATATTCCGGTTACAAATGCTTAAAAATTCCGGGTCGTCACATTCCTCCCCCCTTAAAAGAATTTCGTCCCCGAAATTGCTAGTTAGGAAGAATGGTCCAATACCCGTTTACTTTTTCCCGAAACCAAATGGTTTCTAACAATTCAACATCTTATCAACTATCCTTTATAAAAGACCCATTATTATTCTTATTAACTTTCCAAACTTTTATAAAGCCTTCTATAGGTTTCAAATAACTTACTTGTTCAGCTATTCAAAACTAAATTTTGAATTATCAAAATTTTCTCAAAAATTTTCTAACTCTCTAAATTTCCGAAAAATTTCGCCAGCGTCTCCTTTGCGCGGCTAGCTCGCTACAACTACAAAATGGCTCTACGACCTCCCAAATCCAAAAAGAAAACAAAACGCCAAGTGGCTCAATCCAAATCCCAATCAAATTTCATACCAAATTTAAATACATACTTTTTTTCGAGCATTTCAAATTTATCATCTAAAATCAAATCAATTCTCTTTTCCCGTTATATTACCTGCATATCCTGCTTAGTACTAATATCCAATCACAATATTCCCAAAACATCATATTAACTTTCTCACAAACTGTCGGAATTTATTCACTCAAATATTAAGTTAGATTATATTTGTAATATCAATTTCCACCCATGAATTCACCATTCCCTTCTTAAATTGGTATAAGCATTTATATGTTTCTCATATTTATTTTCATCTCCCACTTTAGTTTATATCTATTTCTATTCACATTGATTCTTCCATTTCCATATGAATTCAATTTATTTTTAACTCCGAATATATATAAATTTTATTTTTCATTTATACTAATTCATGTCATTATTTTAATTAGTTTCATTCACTAACTTGTTTTAATTTCTAGTTTGAAATTGTTTTGTCGTTAATAAATTTTCCAAAAGTTTTCAAAATTTTTCTAACTCCCAAAATTTCTGAAATTTTTTGGCAGAGTCTCCTTTGTACGGAGGAGCTTTTGCAATTTGACAAAAGAGATAAATATATATATACATCGACCCACATGGTCGGAAAAACCAAAAACAGTTCATATTTCCTATTTTTATTGCATAGGCGTACCTTATTTAGCATTTTTAAGCATGTAGCTTATTATTTTTTAGCAAATAGCACAACCAAATCCAACCACACGGCTTCCAGGTACCTGTACTTACTCAATTTAAACATGTAAGTGCCAAATATATGCAGTTTAACTATTTTTCACTTAGTTGCAATGGTTAAAACATATGAATTCTAAAAGGAATTCACACCAATCACTTGTCCGCAAGCAATTTATATCATTCCATATTAATTCAACTGTTTTCAATTTATTTACAAACCATTTTCATTCAATTTGAATGGTTTACAATCCATTCATATATAACTTCATTAATTTGAATGGTTTAAAACTCAATTGCTTACATTTAATTGATTTTTAAGCAAACTGAACTCATATTTAATTCAATTGCTTTCAAGACCAATTTATTTTACTCCTATCCATCAAAGGCATTTTAATAACTTCTATTTACATTCAATAACAATTTATTCTTTGTAATACGACGAGATTTATGTGAATAAATAAGCACTTGAGTTTTATAATCAATTTAAATTGACTCTAACTCAGCTTACGCTTAATTCTATTCCATTTTGGATTTATTCACAATCCATATATTCTCAGTTTCATTGCATTTTAATTTTATTAGCCAAACTAGCCTATTCAAAACCATTAACAACTTAGGTTCCATCTCCATTACCAATTAAATTTCCTTTTTATTTTAATCCATTCACAAGCATTTATTTAGCTCGACACACTCCATTTAAATTTCATTTACAATCCATTCATTTACATTTCATTCCATATTTGTTTATTCCAAACTATTTTATTTACTTCGAAGACAATCCAAGCTATTTCATTCAATAACCATTTCTCAACTTATTTAAACCACATTTCATTTGATACTTATTTATTCCATCATTTATTTATTCAATATAATTAGTTTATCCACATTCACTTAAACTTGAAACATTCTGATAAACTTGAAACATTCTATTTTCCTTATTGCCTCAAGTTATTTCAATTCCTTAATAATTTTAAATGGTTTACAATTATTTATTATAGAACTTCATTCCACTAATATTATTTATAACTCACCGAATTTTATTTCAATTAAGATTTATTTTTAATTGATTTAAATCCAATTCACTATTATTAATCTAAATTTTAAGTTGAATTCAATCTAACTCCTTCCATCCTCTAGCTTAAGTTTATTCATTCCAATTTTATACTTAAGCTCATTTCATTTTGCAAATAAATTTCTCTTTCAATTTAACTTGATTCTATTTTAATCCAATCCCATTTCAAACTACAAATTTATTTGAACAATTATTATACATTTTAACCTTTTTAAATTCAGCTCATTCAATTTATTGCAAGGCCATTTCCAATTTATTTCCACTTATTTGGATTTTGTTTGCAATTCATACCATTACTATTTAATCCATTTACATTTTTTTTTCCGATACATTTCAATTATACTTTATTTGATAACACTTCACATTAAAATTTAATTAATAACTCATGTTCTGAATCCACTATCCATTTTCAATTTATCACCAAATTTCATGAACTCACAATTTAATTACATTTACTTTACTGACAATTCAAGTCTAATTCAATTTATAACTTGAGTTTTATCTCCAATTTTTATCATGACTTCACAATTCAGCTTCTATTAAATAGCACTACTTCCCATTTACACATTTCATTAACTAATTTATTATACAATTTGTTCTCTCCTATTTATAGTTCAATACTTGATTTTTAATTTCAAATATCATTTCATTTAATTGTCTTAAGTTCAATTTATTATATAATTCAAGTTTGGATTCCCGTTCCATTATCCAAAACATCAAACAATATTTATTTTGGATTTTTCTATTCCATTTTCAAAGATTTATAAGTCACAACTTATTATTTACACAATTCCATTCATTATAGGCTTGAATATATTGTTCTTTTATTTTAACTCAAGCCTTATGCTTATTTATAACCCAAGCATATTTTATTCCATGTATTATAATTCTTTTACACATTATTCTTATTTATTTATTTTAATTCCATTCCTTATCCAATTTACTTTTCATTTATTTAAGTAAGAATATAATTCCATTCATAGTTCAATTGAATTCTTATTCCAATCCAATATTGTTTGAACTCAGTTTTATTTAACTCAATTCGATTCAATTTTATTCATCAATCTAAGTAAATCCCATTTTAACTTCTCACTTTAAATTTAACTTCCTACCTTCAAAGCTTATATTTCCTTTCTAATTTAAAAATCATCTCAATTTATAAGCCTACCACTTATCTCTTCGGGATTTTTAAACACCCGACCTTTGGTTTCAAATCATTTTGAAATCTCCAACATCTCAAATCACATTTCTCAAACATTTAAACCAATCCCGGTTTTATTCCCAACAACTTTCCTTTGAAATTTTCAAAAACAACTCACTTTTCCTAAACAAATCAATTTGGCAGCAATCCGTCACTTAGAAATTCGAAAATGAATGCTGATGATGCGGCCGTCATCATCGGAATTATTTTCCAATAAACCAAGTGATTTCAATGCCTTTTCACTTTCAAAAGCCATTTAAAACAACTTTCCTTTCATAAATACCCCCAAACAATAATGCTATCTTTTATCTTCAAAACTCTTACAAATTTCCGGGATTTTAAATTCCAAATCCTGCTTAAATCAAATTTAACTATAATTCATTTGCACAGTTTTATGCTTATACAAATTTCCATTTAATTGTATTTCAATTCATAAATTACATTTATACTTCATATTTATAAATTTCATTTCATAATGAATTTATTTCCTTAAACTTTAGTTATATGTTCAGTTTCTAGTTAAATTTTCACTTAACAATGATAATACTTTAATATCACCATTTCCAACATCCAAGAAACCATATATTAGCTAAATAGTTTCAAAAGCTATTCTTTATATCAAAATATGTTTTTGGGTAAAATTATTTCATTTACCCATATTTAAAACAATACCGTGTCGACTGTTCTATTCAAGTGTTTAGAAACCCCTTCAATACAGTTGCGTAGACTGTGTCGACAAAGGTTCATATGCCACTCAATAAATCAATCAACGCAATATTAAAACAATTTATATTCACTAACAAATACGCGCTCATATCTATTAATACGCTCAAACTCATTATAGAGTACTACAGACTCTAATTTAAATGAGTAATTCCCACCAGAGCCATGGTTATCACCAACCTATGCTCTGATACCAAGTGTAACAACCCGCAAATCCGTACCCCTTGAGTCAACACTATTCTATCTAAATCAACTCAAGTTGTACAGAAATACGAACCATTTTGGATTTAAGAAGAAGAGGTAGAAGAAGAAGATAGGAAACAACAACAGAATCTAACCATCGCAGCGGAATAAAATATAATAGATAATAAATACTCTTTACTCAAACATCAAATATCTTTGTTTATATATGCATCATCAGGGTACATCAATCACAGCTTAACATCAATATCATACAAATGGATACACAACAACTCAACACAGCGGAATATGTATATATATATAAGTACGGGAGTACGTATCGCCCTCCTGCTCGACTCCTGAGCTCCACAGCATCGTATCCTGTATCCTATAATACTCGGTCTGACCCGAGCATTACAGTTAAATAATACCCGAGTCAGTCTGGAATACCAGCGTGAGAAAATCACACCCAATTGGTTATTAAAGTTTCAAAAATCCTTTGAAAACAAAAGCATCTCGTAAGACCACGCCACAAATAAACATGTCGGGTTTTTACCTTACGACAGCTAAAACAATTTTTATAGAAATCCTATGATATTATAATAGGGTCTATATACAAATACTTATAAAATAGCCGAAATTGTTACATCTATTAAATTACAACTACTAGCCACAAAAGTGGGTGATACAAACAAAACTCGTACAAGGCTCGTAGGGAGAATGGATTTCCAACTAGTGACTAGGCATTGGGGTACCACCTGTCACAGTACGGGGCCTAGATCACCGTACCGAGGAGTACGCCCGCTCCCCTGCAACACAAGGCCGGGGCTACCCCTTACTGGATAATCCCGAGTGAGATCACCCCGCGGTTGGGATCAGCAACCGCCCACTAAGACGAAATAAAAAGGGACATCTAGACTGGAATGACCTCACCCTGCTTGGGTGCTACCCACCTAGTCTTGCTGCATAACCCCTGATTTTCAGTCATTCCCATTTGATGAGGCTTGAGGCTAAGCGTTACCTTTTTAGAACATAACCCTTAGAATGTCCATCGTCCACCTGACGATGTTTCGCAAGCATTCATCCATACAAGTCCGTCCCAGGTTCGAACGGAACTAAAGGTACTATTCCTACTACATCCATTTTGGAAATATCCTCAGGATTAGTAGCGACTAGCCCTTGCACTTCACTGCTCCATGTTCAAATCCAAAATCGTTTTTCACGAAAACGTACAAACCGGATCAAAGTGGTTTTCGTGAAATGAATCTCGATCCCGGTCTCTTCGAAATGATCAACGCATTTGTGCAATATTGATAGTCGGTTATTTAACTATCAATTATATTCACAAAACAACCATCAACCAATAAATAATTTTCCAAATTATTTATTAATCTCCAAAAATATCTTCACAAGATATATTTCTATTTTTAGTCCTTTGAAAACAGTTTCAAAACCATCTTTCTTTTTAGAATCAACTTTCCCAAATATTTTCTATCTCCTCTGAAATCACCAAGCCCAAAAATGGATTTTAAAATAATTTAAAACACTTTAGTTTGAAATATATATTTTAAAACATTTAGGATAAAACTACTTAAACAATTTGTCAAAAATACATACTATATGAATTTGAGAAAATAAGGTCACTTTAAAAAATATAAAACCAGGTTTTCACTTTTAAAACAAATACTAAGTCACTTTTAAATAATTAATGCTATAATATATCAAAAGGAAATACTTGCTTTAGAAATTAAATATTAGAAATAATAATTTTACAAAACTTGTTTTCTCTTAGAAAAACAACTTTAAAACATTTAATTTACATTAAAATTTACTTTTAAAAACATGTACTTGGTCACCCAGAGAAAATTCCAACTTCAAACACTTAAATCAATTTTCCCCAAATTGATTTCCAATTTATTTCATTTGAAATAAATTTCTTTACTTATCAGTTCATTTCGAAATTCATTGATTATGGACTTTATCATCATTTCAGTTTGATTTTTAAATCCCTTAGCTGAAATACACAAATTTCAGATTATTCCCAATTTCTTCTTTATTCTTCTTAAATAATATAAATCCTCAATTTAAAATAAATGTTTTGTTCTTTTAAACAATAACATTGAAATTTAAGTTTTCATTAACTCTCTGTTTATTTAAATTTTCCTTCCCATACTCAAGATTTATTTATTAAAATTTTAAAGTCACTTTATTTCCTTTCCAGTTCATTCATAAATTTATTCAACTTTTCTATAATTATTTTACTTACAATTTCACTTCTTTTATTTCATTCCCAAACTCAAATTATATATTTGGTAATTCACTATTACCTGATTATCACAATCAAGCCATAGCATTCAATATTTCCACATAATTCATTACAGGATATCAAATATTCAGAACAGAAAATATTAAATAATTAAATAAAGTTGAGGGGTCCAGTTGGATCCCTCCAACCTGTTCTCCCTGCATCCACAGACGTTAGCACAATATAAAATGCCAATTTAAAATATATACCACACTACAGCACATAAATCAATTCAACCATTTCAAACAATTATTTAAATTTAATCATTTAAATTTAAATTTAACTGAGTGAGATTAACTCACCTCTACTTTTTATTTTGCAATCCGATCCCAACCGGCTTGTCTTCTTCCCTTGTATAAGCACATTACATATCGTTATTAATCGCTGAGGTAATTTAATTAACCACATATCTTATATTTTAAATTTAAATTTAAGTTACTAATAATTAAAATTTAAACTAATTTCCTTCTTAAATAACGTCTTAGTAACTAAAATAGTTTAGACAAGTTAATCAAACAATTTAATCTCCGTATCATTTAAGGTAAACCGGTAAGTTGAAAATATGCATATTTATTTTATTTTTATTTTGAGACTACATATATATTTATGAAAATAAGTTATAGATTTCAAAATCTAGCTTTTCATAAATTTCTATATTATCCAAGATCCTGCTTATATACTTATTTCCTGTATTAAAATATGCAAGCATACTTATATATTTTTATAAGAAAATCTGTCTTATTCTTTTCCCTTTTTTTATTAACAGTTGTAGTTTATATTCATAAAACCCATTATCATATCATTATTTCTAAAATACAAATTATAATAGGTAAACAAATAAACTACCTTACTGACATTCCGAATGCTGCCGAACTCCGAAGCTCCATCGTAGTTTTCCTCTCGCCGCGTCCACCCCTTCCAATCCGTGACCAAAACTCTCCCAAACTCGATCATGCTCACGAGTTCACCTGCCGCAATCGAAACGCACGCGTCATCGACCGCTCGCAAACCCTAGCCGCGAACAGCATCGGCCTCGTGTCACAAATCACTACGCTATCTCGCGCCTCGACTTCACCACCATCTGCACGCCTTGCAATCGAACTCAAGTTCTATCCTCCCAAACCCCAGACGCTACGGCAGCGGTTCGGTTAGGAGACGAGAGGCGAGCGCGATGAATTCTTTTCTCTTCAATTTTGTTTCCGACATGAATGATTTAAATGAGCTGCAAAAGGTTTCGAATTGGAGGATAAGGCTTCGGCCATTGTTTAATAATTTTTTTTATTTGCGTTCGATCTGAAAGGATGAAAGGGGAAAGTATTAATTCGATCGAGGATGGCTTCACAAAAAAGATTAATGCGTGGATTCTGGAAAAAGGCTCGGCTTTGAAATAGATGAGAAGGAGGCGTATAGAAGAAGATTTGACTTTAGATTTGATTTTTCTTTTATAAGTATATTTTATTTCGATTAATGTCAATTAAATTTTTGGCGCGTTTATAAATCGTATACCCACACCCTAACTTCGATCAATACGAAATTTGAAACCCGATGATAATTCAATATTACGGACCCAATGGGACTGGTTTCGTCGAATTTCGAGACTGTGCCTTGGAAGGCTATTATTAAATTCAATTTAAACAATATAAAATTCCAAAACTGAACAAACCACAGCTAATTTCAATTTTACAACTTCTATTATCTTCAGTGTTATCAATATAAATTTTACAAGCCTTCAAATTATTTTTAACTGGCTTAAAATTCAGATTTCATATTTTATTCAGTTTCAAACTATTTAATTCAATAATTTAATTATCAAATAATTTGTGATATTTGAATTCAAGTTAACATTAAACTTTTAAATATTTAAAATCAATTAAATATTCCGGTTACAAATGCTTAAAAATTCCAGGTCGTCACATGCCCCTTACCCGATGAAGGTACTGGAATTGCAAAATGACATTGAGTATTACACGATAACGCACATTCATAAAGAATAAAATACAAAAGCTGGTTCATTGGCTAAACTAGCCAACTCTACGGATGCACAACTTATGGAATTGGTTCCAATGGAGGTTGTATCGGCTACGAGCATCAATTAGATGTACATCGACTGGTCTTGGATGCTGAAGTAGAAAAGGAATTATGAAAGACTCTGATCAAGGAGTACTAGCTAAAGGGAACTCTCCCAAATGGAATAAACGAGCAAAGGAAACTCCTAGGAAAATAACCACGATTCATTATTTAAGGAGTGCTATATAGAAGAGGGTTCTCTGCTCCCCTAGTACGATGTGTCGTCAACAAGGAAGCCAAAAAGATCCTTATGGATATACATGAAGGAGCTTGTGGCAATCACACCTGGGGACAGAATTTGGCAAGGAAGATACTTCGCTATGGATATTTTTGGCTAACGATCAACCAAGATGCAACTAACTGCATCAGAATATGCAGTAGGTACCAAAGATTTATGAAGATTCCTAGAACCCCGTCCATAGAAATTACACAACAGTCAACCATGTCTGTTTTTGGTTTGGGAAATTGATATCATTGACGTGCTGCCAATGTCAAAGGGCGGAGCGAAGTTTTCCATTGTTGCAGTGTATTATTTTACGAAATGGACTAGAGGAATCACTTGCCACGGTCACCATTAAGAAGTCGATCAACGTCCTATTAAAGAACATTATTCTGTCGATTTGGGATTCCATAAACAATCATCTCTGGCAACAGAACTCAATTTGACAACACTAAATTCAAGGATTTTTGCGATAAATACCACACTGAAAAGAGATTTTTGGTTGTAGAACACCCACAGGTGAATAGATAGGTAGAGGCGGTGAATATGATCATCAAGTTCTTATTAAACAAACGACTGACAAAGGCCAAAGGCAAGTGCGTCGATGAATTACCTCTAGCAGTATGAGCTTGGTGAATGATTCATAAGTCCATGACTGGCTATACTCTATTCACTCTGGCCTACGGATCAAAGACCAAGATTCTAATTGAGCTAGAAGTACCTTCCCGTAAAAAATTTCACTATGATCCCAAGATGAATGAGGAACTCTTGCTGGAGTCCATCAACATGATCGATGAGAAGCGTAAAGAAGCTGATTTAAGGGTTGTTTCTCACTAGAAAGGAGTGGCATGACAATTCAATGCAAAGGTCGGAGATCAAACCTTCAAGATCGGCGATCTTATTCTAAAATGAATCTTCCCTGGTTCAGCGACGTTTGGCCTGAACTGGGAAGGTTCGCATACCATTGAACTCAAGCTTGGAGATGGAATATTCAAGCTAGCAACTATTGATGAAATATAACTTCCAAGGGCATGAATAGCAAACATTTAAGACGTTATTTTGCTTAGATGTATCTTTCTAAATATCTAACGAGGCTCTACTGTAATATGGCAGAGCCAACCATTCTTGTGTGTATAAAAGTTATTGACTTTGGACATCGATGGAACTGTATTCTCAATAGCCTAATTTTATGTTTTATGAACGAGAACAAAGTTGAATGTTTAACACTATAAAACTGCAAATTTCTAGGTACCCATAGATTGGTACAAACAAACTATTTTGATCCATGATCGGATCATGGGAGTATATTCACACTAGGTCAATCACGATGATTCTCCTTATACTTCTAACCTACAACCATTGCTTGGAGATAGGCAAGGTCTAAGACATAGCCCAAAGATTGGCAAGGTCTAACTGCAATGCCTAGAGATACAATCTTAATCGTCGGGCCCAGAGATTGGACCCAGCAGGAGATTGAATCTCCCTTTCCAAAGACGATTAGCACCTAAACATAGTTGAGAACAAATACAGATGTCCAGAGATAAACATCTAGAATGCCATAACCTATGAAGGCTAATGATCAGTGCCTAAAGATACTGAGTGGGTGTTTAGAAATAGATGTCAAACACATCACTTCTCGGAGGTAGGAAGCGATGGGGAAAATTCAACCTTGTCTTTGGTCAAATGGAACCTAACTACAGATATGTTGAGTGGGCTATAGTGTTTGCCAAGCAATCACGATTATGTCCGCCAAGGGAGAAATATTTTGGTGACAATGAATACAATGAAGTAATGAGATACACTAAACAATGGCAAGAAATTACTCATACATATAGAGGTATGGTAAATAATAACTAAGTATATAGGTAAAAGAAAGATAGAAATCTAAAAAAAATATTTTATTAACAACCGAGAGAAATTCACAAACAAAAGCGAGGCCATACCTACACAACAACGACTATATGCATAAACTAGAACTGAAACAAACACAAGACAACATATGAAAACGACGATCAAGTTCTCTTTTTCTACTTCTTATGCTTTTTCCCTTGGAAGACACCATGATCACATGCCTTTTTCTAGATCTACCACTTTGTCTTCCACTAGAAAGATATGCCTTAGGATTAGTGTTCAATTCATAAACACTTCTCGGAGGCTCGAGGGCATGGAGTTGAATGTTTTGGTTAAGGAAGTGGAAGTGGGAATAACAAATGGTGGTATAGGAAACAAAACCGAGTGAGGTGGAGGGACATCATAAATCTTTTCCTTCTTAATCTCTCTAGCCTTCTTAACTTGTAAGTTCTTTTCTTCCTGCATTAACCACATAGATGTATGCTTAGTGGCCCTTGTAATAACTGTATATTTGTAACCCTCCCCTAGCCACGGTGTTACATTAGGATTATCCATAGCCTCTTCATTTAGAGCATGTATCCTCATAGCATCACCACCGGGAATAGGACCTATTGAAGAGGTTGGAATTTGAGTGGGGGCAGAACAATAAATGTTTCTACAATTGTAGCTTGGGTGCCCAATGACAAGTTCCTTTCTACTAAGAGGGCGAGATCAGGTGTACCTGAAACATGAAAAGGTGAAAAGTAGGTATTAGAGGCATCGATGGGAATTATTTGAGCCTTCACAACATAAGAGAAGTTAATGATATACCTCTCGAAGAAGTAGAGGCTGCATGTGCTGTAAAACATCGACAAAAGATATGATGGGAAATTTTGGAATAGACAGTGGCTATGTGTAGCTGGGCTCTTTAGGATTATATGGAACTTTGGTTGAAGATGTTAAAACAATATATGTTTTAGAAACAGCTATGGCAGTTGGAGTTGTAGCAATATTAGAGGAAGGAATAACATGTTTAGTAAGGAGAGGCCCTAATGTGGAAGAGGTGATGGCACTAGACGTAGCCGCCATTAATATCAAAATCGTTGTTGAGGGTGTCTTAGAAATGGGAGTGGAATTTAAACCCAAATCTTTATAGCTAGGTTCAGGAAGGACATTAGCAAGCACATAAGCTGTAGCAACAACCTCAGATTCTAGCAAAACTTTTGTAACGACCCGAATTTTCAGTCTTTTGATTTTCAAACATTTAATTTATTCTAAATGTTGAATTTGAAATGTAAATGGATTTTCAATATGAATTTTATCGATCAAATAATTGGAATAAAACTTGAAGTTCCAAATATAGCGATTTATTAAATTAATTTAATTGTTCAATTAATAACTGAAAATCGTTTAAATAATTGAATTGGAATTGAATACGAATCGAAACAATTTCTAATTTGATATAAATTCTATTGTAATTTAATTGAGTTAGTAAGTTTTCAAAACTAAAATTTCGAGTGATTTCGACAATTTTGGAAACTGTCGATTTAATCGACGCATTAAAATAGAGATCCGGGGCACAGTCTTGGAATTCGATGCAACCAATTCAATTGGATCCGTAATTGTGTATTATTTTCGGATTTCAAATTTTATAGCGTTTGGATTTACCATTTGGTCATGCGATCTAGAAATGCCTAAAAACAATTTACTAGAATTTAATTTAAAAAGTCGATTTCAAAAAGCTATCTTCCGTATGCGATCAAATTAGGCTTCGGAACTTGTTCCATTGCAATCAAAATAGGGGTATATTATTATGAACGTCAAGTGGCATGCCTTAATAGGAGTTTGAAATTTCGAGGTACTTAAATGAGATATTTTCAATATTAAATTTATAAATCAAATCAAGTCCAATCTTCAGCCACCCTATGTTTGAACACACCACGTTAACCTTGCATATAACCGACCTATGTAATCCTCAATTTAAAATCGCACATTTCTCTCCCATCCTCTTCATTCGAAATCGACTTCGAAAAAAAATCGACATTCGAAAGTAAAAAGGTGGGAAGCGATCGAAATCGTACTCGATAGATGAGGGAATCGCGACTCATCGCGAGGGAGGAGCGGCACATTTGAGCGGATGTTGGGTGTGGCTGAGGCAGAGTGCACGACTGAGGGACAAGGTGGCATTTCAAAGGCAGAGTGGAAGAGGGTGGATGTTGGCGTGGTGGGTGGTGGAGGTGACTCATGGCTGTCGAGCGATGGGGCTCGGGTGAGTAGTGATGTAGGGTTCGCGTGCGCACGCTCTGTAAATGGGGCGATCGGAATTTGCGAAGACAACGAGGCTAGAGCTGGTGATAGTTTCAAGCGCTTCGGTGCTCAAAGGAAGGGAAGTGGACGGTCAAGGCTTGAGTGGATTTTGAAGTGTCGGCATGTTTGGTTGATTCAGGTGACATGCAGCGACCAAGAAATGATGAGCTGGTCGGTTGGGTAGTGGATAATGTTGGCGATTATTGGCTACGATGTGGTGGCGACTGAAGTTGAAGTGCACAGCGTGTATTTTGAAGGATGTTGTGGTTGTTGGTTGCTATATGTGAGGGTTGAGTTGTACTCGTATTTCGAAACGCCAATTTTGACTATAGAAAAGGCATAGCAAGGCAGGATAAAATGCCAATTGAAGAAGTTTGGAATATCTTTTGGTTATGCTTGGCATTCATATTAGATGGCACCAGGACGCGCGACAACAGAAAATAACGAGTAAACCTTACTCATTTGGAATTATTGTGCTAAATTTATAATAATTAAAAACTAATTATTGGATGATTGGTTGAATTGATAAATTATTATTAGTTGGATATTATTATATATATAGTAGTATATATATTAGTAGTTTGATATCTTTACCATATATTGGAGCGGATGAGACCCTATATGCCCTGCATAATAACGGATGATCCTATATTACTGCGATATCCCCCTCGAAGTGGGATTGGTATTTATGTTATCTAACATCTGTGGATGTATATAAATATGCTGGAGGGATCTTACTGGATTTCTCAAAATGTTGATTTTCAATTTCATATATATTGATATATGATTTGTGTGTATAGTCTGTTATAGATTATTGTTGTGATTTAGAATATTGGATGCTACAGTACCACTGGCCTTGATCTAGTGTTCTAAATATCATAAATATTATATTTTGGAATTTGAAAGAATTTAAAAAGAGATTTGAATATAAAAATATTTATATCGCAATTTGGATTTATTTTAAAAGAAATTGATATGGATAAAACAGTGATTTGTGGTGGGTTGTACTTAACTATTCGTAAAATATTTTAAGTAAAGATTTAAAATAATAATTTATGTAAAGGATTTTTAACAATGGACTTAAGGTAATATTCTTTTGAGATACAAAAAAGAAGTTGAAATAAATATTAAAAATAGTTTCGAGAAAAATGGGATTTATAAAGTAATAGATTTATAAATGAAATTTTATAAATAAGATTATTTATTTTGAACAAGTGAAACCCGAATGGGTTTATACGTTTATAAAAAATGTTTATAAACAAAAGGAGACGATTATCAGTTGATAATTGAAATGAGAAATTTCACAGCGTAGATTTATAACGAGAGGTGGGAATAGGTTTGAAAGAAATAGCGAATTCTATCGTGGAATTTGGAGTGGTTATGGAATTGAAACATAGTCAATGGCATATGAATCAAGAGGGATTTATAAATTGAAATTGGAAATATTGAATTTTAAAAATAGATTTTTGTTAAGAAATTAAAATGATGTAAAATGGGATTTTTATTCATTAAACAATGTAGTGAAAACTATTATTTAGATTTATAATATTTCGGGAAAGCTTGTTATTCAAATATTTAATATTTATTGAAATGAATTCTAATTTTTATAGTTAGCTTTGTGAATCGATTAGTTTATAAAAAATGGGTTGGAAATGAATTATCGATGTTATATAAAATGTTTTAATATTTTAATTAATTACTTAAACATGTTTTTGAAAATAAATTATTATTCTTTTAAAATACTTATCATATATGTATATAGAGTTTTGAAGTGATTGAAATTATTTATAAATTCTCTCGAGATTTATAAACAGGGTTTATTTAACGGATACGATTTTTATAAGAGAAATCGTATATTGGAAGTCTAGGAACTTAAGTAAATTTATGAATTTATTGGATAAGAGAACTTTGAAAAATAAATTGGAATTCACGGAAAGAAGTTAGAAATGGATATTTGGAATTACAGACAAGTGTAATCGATTTGGAAATATTAAGTAAATTTCTTACTAAATGCCGAAACTTATAGAATTCATTATAGGTGAGTTAAGTAATTTACAAATAATTGTAAATGCTTTTGAGAAATAGGAAATGGATGGAATATTATACCCTGGATTTTTAGAAATAGAAAATAAAAGGGAACTTTCCTATATGTTGGAATAGAATGAATTTTTAGGAAACTTGCTCATAATATTTCCTAAGTATTTGAAATTGGAAGCTCAGAGAATATTTTATTGATGGAAAGATTTATTCAAGAATGTTCCCTAGTGTTGAATTAAAATCTGAATCCGGAATTATTTTAAGTGTTGAAATGGTGGATAGAATAGCCTATTATGGGTAAGTACTTGAATTTGTTTCAAATATTGAAATATTGGAAGATATATGGATATAAATCTTTGTAAATACAATTTGAAAAAAAATATTTTGGAGAATTTATAAAATATAGCCTAGTTACTGCTTATGTATGAAATTTGATAGTTAAATAGCCGACTATCAAATCTGGCCAAATTCATTGATCATTTCGAAGAGATCGGGATCAGATTTAATTATCCAAAAACCGCTTCGATCCGATTTGTGCGTTATGAATAATGATATCTCAAAGATAATGGAGATGGTGAACTTGATGGAGATTCGGTTTTTTCAGACCTAGAACAACTTGTATGGATGAACGCTATCGTTGCATTGCTTGCTTGGAAGGCAGTGTTAGTATTCCAAGTATGAATGCTATTCTAAAGGTAAAACGTAGCCTCAAGCCTTTTCGACCAAGAATGACTAAAACAAGGGAGATGCAGCTATGCTAAGTGGGTCGCACCCAAGTAGGGTATGTTATCACTCTTCTAGATACCCTCAGAAATATATATTATAAATTACGGGTATGGTTGTGCATGAAAAAGAGAGCGCTCGATTAGGGTGGGAACACCCGGGGTGATAACATATTTGATACTATGCAGGTCAGGGGTAAGCCGGTCCTATGTTGGTTGGGGATCCAAGCAAGGTCCTAGGTACATTTTTCTAAACGTGTGTTGTGCTGGGCGGTACCCCAGTAACCCAGTCGTTGTATGGAACCCAATATCCATCATGAGCATTTACGGTTTTGATTGTGCCCAATTATGCTGAAACGTGAGATGCAAGCATTTCAGCTATTTTATAATTTACTTTCTATACACTATTATAATATTAGATGGTTTTGATATTAAAGTTTGGTTACTGTAAGGTAAAAATCCATCGTGTTTATGTGTGATGTGGTCTTACGAGATACCCTTGTTTCAAAAGATTTCGATAACGTTAATAATTCAAATTGATTGTGTTTTCTCAAGCTAGTTTCCAAACTGACTCAGGTGTTATTTTATTTTAATGCTCGGGTTAGATCGAGTATTATAAATTCAGGTTAAGATGCTATAGAGCTCAGGAGCCAAGCTGGAGGATTTCAGACGTATATCACATACTTGATTTATATTCCGCTGTGTGTGTTAAACTGAATGTTCAGTATTTGTGAGGACAAGTTATTATAACTATCCAGATTGATGGTTGATTGCTGTGCTCTGATGATTGTATTTATATTAACAACTACATACTATTTTGTATAATAATATGTTATTATTATATGTTATATTTTTTTGCTACGATTGTGAGATTCTGTGTTGTTTCTATTTCTTCTTCTACCATTTTCATCTTCACCCCTAATGATATGGCATTTCCATCACTTGATTGCTCGGCATGTTATACAGTGAATGTATGGATGTCGATTTTCGAGGGTCAAAAATCTCGGTTCGTTACAGTTGGTATCAGAGCTGAAGCTTAAGCGAGAACCTTGGCTTTGGTGGGGATTACTCATTAGAAATAGAGTCAGCTGTACCCTAGAATGTGTTTGAGTGTATTAATAGATATAAGCACGTATTTGATAGCGAATATAAAATGTTTTATATTGTGTTGATTTATCAGTTAATTGTTTATAAATTCTGGTCGGTACAGGAAGTACAACTGCATTGATAGTGGTTTCTAAACTCTTAAACAAGGTAAACTGACACAGTATTGTTTTGAAAAGATGGTAAATGAAATTATTTTACCCAAATTATATTTTGATACAAAAGAATTAATTTTCAGAAATTATTATAGTATATTTGGAATGTTTGGTTGATATTATTATAATCAAAAATAGATTATAAAATTTGGAATGAGTTATATACCAATTTAAAAGTATATAAGTATGATTTATACAAACGAGTTATATCTAGAATTGGATTCAACCTAGAATTTGAAATTTTAAGTCTATGAAATTTTGGAAAATGTTTAAACGAGTTTGAAATAAGATTTGAGGAATTTTTAAATCATTTTTGAAAATGTTTTCCAAAGTATTTTGAGATAATAATAGTATTATCTTGGAATACTTTTGAATATAAAATGTTTTCTAAAAGGATTTTTGGAAAAATAAAAGCACTGGACTCACTTTGGTCGCTGAAAAATAATTTTGATGATGATCGCGGTATCATCGGTGTTCATTTTTGAGTTTCTAAGTGACAGATTGCTGCCACAATGATTTGTTATTGGAGTCTTGTTATTATAAAATATTTGATTTTAATAATTGAAGATTTTGGATTTGATATACAAGTAAGATATGTGTATATATGATTTCAAATCGATTTGAAATAAAACCGGGTGTTTAAATTTTGGAAATCTTATCTGAATGTTTTAGATAATATCGGGGGATAAGTTTTAACTTATAATTTAAAATGATGTTAATAATGACAGAAAGTGTGAAATTTGAATTTGAAATTGAATTTTTAACTTAAATAAGTTAACACGAATTGTGTGAATTGAATTTAATTCTGGATAAGTTGAATAAAATTTAATTGGACTTGAAACCAAACAAAATTGAATTGAATATAAATTTTAAGTTATAAAATGGATATATGACTATAAGTTTCAATTATTGAAGGGTTTATGAACTCGAGTGTAAAATTCATGAAAATTCTGAATAAATGAGTTTGTATAGCTTATATAAATTGGAGCTAAGGGAATGGATATATACTTAAGCTATGAAGTGATATATAATCTTGATTTAAAAGTACTAAATATGAATGTATTCGAGTAAGCATCCACAAAATAGAATTTGATTTAAAATTTAACCATGAAATGAATTTTGACTGCAATGGAAATGGACCCAAATTATATAGTCGAAGTGTTTATAAATAAACGAATTAACTTAGGTTAATATAAATATTTAAATGGAAACTTTACTTGAATAAATTCACGGGATAAACGATTATGTGGAAATTGAATTCAAGCCAGCTAAATAAAGTGATTTGGTATCTTGCAATTATTTTTGAATTGCATTCATTAGAACTTATGAAATCTACAAGTAACTCACATTTGCAAAAACTAATATACAAATTCAGTATTTGAAACTTCACTTCTTCCTCCATGGTTATATGAAATATTGGAATTTCTGAAATCGTTGATTTTTTTGGGGTCTTATTTATACAAAACTTAATACCTTTGAGGCTATTACACTTCAAAACCAATATGTATGTGAGACTGGCATAGATTCAAGGGTCTATTGGCATTCAAAAATTTAATAGTATATACATTTGAGAAATGTTTACAACCAACAGTTATATGTTGACGGAAGTATAGATGCACCCATGTAAATGGCTACTCAATATTTTAGAAGCATTAAGAGGATCCTAGTCTGGCACTTATTATACTTTCACATGCATGCTAAAATAAGATGTAGTTTCCTGATAGTACGGTATCTAGAACAGATCAACCCATCTGTTGCAAATTACAATTGCTTGAGTGCATCTGGAACACTAAATATAGTAACTATCCCAGGATTATAGGTGCACATTATCCAATGATCCATCTGTTTGCCAACGTAGAAGAAGATATATCTCACGAATATAAAAATTTATGAGTAATATATATGCAGGTGACAAGTAATGAAACTTTCAGGAGTTCCGCCAATCTTTGTTTCACGTAAATTTACAACCTGAAATTTAAACATAAAAATCAATAAGAAGTGGTGGAAATTCCTGTATGGTACCCCTAACCTCATTAATGAAGGACTATACAAAAAAGAGGTATTTATTCACTGGATAACTAGAGTTCTTTCATCTATATACAGATGTAACAAAGTCCAGTGCAATTGAAACTACTATATTACAGAGATGAAAGTTTTTGCAGCAAGCAACAATGTAGCTATTATTAAACACCTGGGTCGAATTTGCAACATTATTTCATATATGTAAATAAGTCTGTAGTGGACTTGCATTGGGTTGATTGGTATAAAATGAAACATGGAATGAAATACCGTTCACTATAAAATGAAGTGAACATGAATATGAATTTAATGTAAGTAAATTTGTTTGGGAATCATTCTAGATTGAATGAAATAATATATAAATCGATTGTAAATTAATAATCAATTGTTGGAATCTTATAATTGTTATAAATTCATGCTATAACTTGTTTAGTCATGAAATCTATGTGTTTGCGCTAGTTAAATAAATGAAATGTTAATAAATTTCATGTTTTTGGACTTACACATTTAAATTACGTATGTACAGGTACAATGAGGCTATCGGGCTAGATTTGGGTTGCGAAATTGCATATAAAGTAAGCTTGCTCGCTTAAAAATGCTAATATAAAGGTAGGTTTTCGGATTAAATACAACAATGAAATAAATATTGATATATATATATTATGTTTCCAACCGCGTGGGTTGTTGCACATATTTTTATCATTTTGTTATATTGCAAAAGGCTCTCCATCCAAAGGGCACTCTGCCAAAAAAATTTGGAAATTTAGGGTGTTAGAAAATTTTTGAAAAGTTTTTTAATCGAAAAATTGATTCCGAATTGGAAGAGAAATAAAGGGTTTTAACTTAGAAATGAAATCTAATTATTTTGGTTGAAACTAAAAGGTTTGGGAAAATGAAATGTCGGGTTTAACTAAGTGGGTTTTGATAAGCTAATGGGTTTGGAGCATTTTTTCTACATTAGCAATTTCAAGGAAGAAATTCTTTTTAAAGGGGAGGAATGCAACGACCTGAATTTTCAATTGTTTGATTTTGAACATTTAATTTGTTCTAAATGTCGAGTTTGAAATGTAAATGGAATTTCAATATGAAGCTTATCGGTCAAATAAGTGGAATAAAACTTAAGTTCCAAATATAGCGATTTATTCAATAAATTTAATTGTTGAATTAATAACTGAAAATCATTTAAATAATTGAATTGGTATTGAATATGAATCGAAACGATTTCTAATGTTGATATAAATTCTATTGGAACTTTAATTGATTTAGTAAGTTTTTAAAATAGAAATTTTGGGTGACTTTGATAATTTTGGAAATTGTTGATTTAATCGATGCGTTAAAATAGTGATCCGAGACACAGCCTCGGAATTCGACGCAACCAGTTCGGTTGGATATTATTATCGTATTTTAAATTTCGTAGCATTTGGATTTACCATTTGGTCGTGTGATCTGGAAATGCCTAAAATAATTTAATAGAATTTAATTTAAATAGTCGATTTAACGATCAAATTAGGTTTCGGAACCTGTTCCATTGCAATTGAAATAGGGGTATAACATTATGAACCCTAGGTGGCATGCCTAAATAGGGGTTTGAAATTTTGAGGTACGTAAACGAGATATTTTCAATGTTAAATTTATAAATCAAATCAAGTCCAATCTAGAGCCAGCCTATGATTGAACACGCCACCCTAACCCTGCATATAGCAAACCAACGTAATCCTCGGTTTAAAATCATGCATCTCTCTCCCATCCTCTTCTGTTCTAAATCGACTTTGGAAAAAATCGACATTTTAAAGAAAAAAGGGGGGAACTGATCGAAATCGTATTTGATCAGAGAAGGAGTCGTGACTCATCGCAAGGCAGGGAGGCACGTTCGAGAGGATTTTGGGGTTTGACTGAGGTGGAGCACACAGATGAGGGAAAAGGTGGCGTTTTGAGGGCAGAGTGGAAGAGAGTGGATGTTGGCGTGGTGGGTGGTGGAGGTGACTTGTGGCAGTCGAGCGATGTGGTTCGGGTGACTCGCGTGCAGACGCTCTGGTAATGGGGGTGATCAGAATAGCAAAGACAACGAGGCTAATGCTGGTGATAGCTTTGAGCGCTACGACATTCGAAGGAAAGGAAGTGGAGGGCCAAGGTTTAGGAGAATTTTGGAGTGTCGGCTTGTTTGGTTGATTCAGGTGATCGGCAGCGACCAAGAAATAATGAGTTGGCCGGTCAGGCAGTGGATGAAGCCGACGATTGTCGGTTGCGACGTGGTGGCGATTGAAGTTGAAGTGCAGAGCCTGCATTTTAGAGGATGTTGCGGTTGTTGGCAGCTGTGTGTGAGGGTCGAGTTGTACTCGTATTTCGAGATGAAAATTCTGATAATAGAAAAGGCGTAGCAAGGCGGGCTAAAATGAAAATTGAAGAAGTTTGGAATAGCTTTTGGTTGTGCTTGACATTCATATTAGATGGCACCAGAACGCAAAAGCGACAACATAAATAAAGGTGAGTAAATCACACTCATTTGGCATTACTGGGTTAATTTATAATTATTAAAAATTAATTATTGGATGATTGGTTGAATTGACAAATTATAATCGATTGGATATTATTATATATTTAGTAGTTTATATATTAGTAGTTGGATATCTTTCCTGCCTATTGGAGCGGATGAGACCCTATGCGTCCCACATAATAACGTACGTCCCTATATTACCGCGATATCCCACACGAAGTGAGATTGGTATTTTATGTTATCTAACGTCTGTGGATGCAGGGAAATAGTTTGGAGGGATCCAACTGGTTCCTCAAAATATTGATTTTCAATTTCATATATAGTGATATATGATTTGGGTGTATAATCTATTATAGGTTATCGTTGTGATTTAGAATATTGGATGCTATAGTAGCACTGGCCTTATTCGGGTATTTTAAATATCATAAATATTATATTTTGGAATTTGAAAGAATTTAAAAGGAGAGTTGAATATAAAAATATTTATATTGAAATTCGGATTTATTTTAAAAGAAATTGATTTGGATGAAACAGTAATTTGTGGTGGGGTTATACTTAACTATTAGTAAAATATTTTAGGTAGAGATATAAAATAATAATTTATATAAAGGATTTTTAACAATGGACTTAAGGTGATATTCTTTGAGATATGGAAAAGAAGTTGAAATAAATATTAAAAATAGTTTTGAAAAAGTATGGGATTTATTAAGTGATTGATTTTTAAATGAATTTTTATAAATAAGACTATTTATTTTGAACAAGTGCAACTCGAATGGGTTTATAAATTTATAAACAATGTTTACAAATAGAATGAGGTGATTATCAGTTGATAATTGAAATGAGAAATTCCCCAGTGTTGATTTATAACGAGACGTGGAAATCAGTTTTGAAAGAAATAGCGAACTCTGTTATGGAATTTGGAAATGGTTATGGAATTGAAACGTAGTTGGTGGGATATGAATCGAGAGGGATTTATAAATTGAAATTGGCAATATTGAATTTAAAAAATAGTTTTTGTCGAGAAATTAAAATGGTTGTAAAATGTGATTCTTATTTATTAAACTATGTAATTAAAACTATTATTTATATTTAAAATATTTCGAAAAAGCTAGCTATTCAAATATTTAATATTTATTGAAATGAATTCTAATTTTATAATTAGCTTTATGAATCGATTAGTTAATAAAAAAATGAGTTGGAAATGAATTATCGATGTTATATAAAATGTTTTAATTTTTTAAATAATTACATAAATATGTTTTTAAAAAAAAAACCTATCCTTCTTTAAAAATACTTATCATATATGTATATAGGGTTTTGAAATGATTGAAATTATTTATAAATTCTCTTAACATTTATAAATAGGGTTTATTTAACGGATATGATTTTTGTAAGAGAAATCTTATAATGGAAGTCTGCGAACTTAAGTAAATTTCTGAATTTGTTGAATAAGAGAACTTCGAAAAATAAATTGAAATTCGGGGAAAGAAGTCAGAAATGGATATTTTGAATTATAGACAGGTGTAATTGATTTTTGAAATATTAAGGAAATTTATTAATAAATTCTAATACTTATTGAATTCATTATAAGTGAGTTAAGTAATTTACAAATAATTGTAAATGGTTTTGAGAAATAGGAAATAAATGGAATATTATACCCTAGATTTTTAGAAATAGATAATAAAAGGAAACTTTCCTAAGTGTTGGAATAGAATGAATTTTTAGAAAACTTGCTAATAATATATCCTAAGTTTTTGAAATGGGAAGTTTTGAGAATATTTTAATGATGGAATGATTTATTTAGGAACGTTCCTAAGTATAGAATTAAAATCTGAATCTGAAATTATTTTAAGTGTTGAAATGGTGGATAAAATAGCCTGTTATGGAAAAGTATTTGAATTTGTCTCAAATATTGAAATTGTCAGGACCCGATTCTTCGTCTTCCGAAAATTCAACATCGATACTCACTTTATCGACTGCCAAGTAATCGAACGACGGAAAACCGAACACTGAGGGTTTTTAAGAAAAGAAAAAGTAGAAAAGAGAAAGAAAAAGATAAGAAGATAGGAAAGAAGGAAATAGAAAAGAAAGAAAACAGAAATTAGAGAGAATGGAACGGAACAGGAAACAACATCAGAATCTCACAATTCGCAGCGGAACAACATATAATAAATAATGAATAATCTTTAAACAAAGAACTATATCAGTTATTACATTACATCACATTTCATTACATCATATCATCAGAGTGTACAACAATATACAACATCAAACAGTGCAGCGGAAAAAGAAATACTATATACTAGTAATGCGCCATGCCATCCAGCTTGCCTCCAGCAACTCCAGAATATCCAAAATATCCTGATAAACCTTAACTCTCGACTGCCCGTGTGGAAATTGGTGGGCACCCAGAGTTTAGGAAGGAAAACAATAAACTCCAAGTCAGTCATGTGACTGGTGTGAGAACTCAAAACAGTTTATTTATCTTTAAAATCAAAATAGAGGAATATTTTTAAAGTCAATTCGCAATGCTTTTAAAAATGAGACTACCATAAGGCCTCCCGCATACACACACAATGCAAACGCAGAATCGGAGGAGATTTCTCCTTTTGATAGTCAAAGATGCTTGATACGCATTTAAAATAACATTTGATATTATTACTAGTGCATAGTGTAGAAGAAATTCATTTCGAAAGTAGAATATAAATCTTAGCCAACATATGACCGTTATCGTATGCCTACTATAGCTACCATCCAAATAGTGTTGCGACACCATAAGTGAATGATAGGTTCTACAACTAATACCGTACAAGTTTCGTATTGTTTCTTTGGATTTCCAACAAATGGTCAGGCCAAGGAACTTCCCATTGCCACATGAGAATGCCTTTGGAAAGACATCCCCGAGAACCAAACCGGAACTCTGCCAACACAAGGCCGGGTTACCCATAACTGGGTAACTACTGACACGAGCACGCCATTCCCCGATCGTAAACGACCTTTCTCACGGGATCCCGAAAACCAACAACCACAAAGTAATAAATTCGTAGTAACCACATAGGTTAAATATCTGGGCTCCATACCATGATACAACCTCTATCCAGAAGGAAATGTACATACCCTAAAGGGTGCTACCCCTCATAACCTTGCCGCATCTTTCCTGTTTTGACCATTTCCGAGGTGTGAGGTTCGACGAAGTCACGTCCACAAAAACATACTTTATACAAAAGCCATGCTTTGGGTCAACAAATGATCAACACAATGATCACTAAGATAGACGATCAAATAAATGATCCTATCACAATAATCAACACAATGATCATTTCAGCAACACTCAGCATATCACATTACCAAATTGGGAATATATCGCTGATAACTTCAACTATATAACCTCTGAGCTCGTACGTCTCAGAGAAGGGTGTTAAGCTAAAAGAATAAATTCTCCGCCACCAACAGAAATATATTTGAATGAAATCGGCTTTATATCTCAACTTGTAATGTCAGACACACAATCCATACAAGTCTGTTCCGGGCTCGAACAAAACCGAAGGCACTTACAAAGAAGTCCTTGCAATCCGGATATTCACAATCCGGATCGGATTCACCATCACATATGGAGAACTCTATACCGTAGCTACTCGGTGCAGAGTAAATCGACAGGTCATCCTATCGCTCTCGCAAATACCGGGTCTTCAACACCGATCTTCAACGTAATTATAACGACGTATCACATATTCGGAATGGGTTATACGACCCCATGGTCCTTTCCCGGTTAACCCGAATAGTGAGCGCTTATTCAAAAATAAGTGTAGCATTCACATTCAAAACAAATCACGTCAATTACCCATTCAAAGGGAAATATTGATAGTCGATTATTTAACTATCACTGGACATGCACACATCACCAGATTCCAAATAATTTTCCAAATTATTTATTTTCCAAAATATCTTCACTAGATATATAATTTCAATACTTCAAAAATAAATCAATATTTATTTTTAGACAAATTCCACTTCCTTTATAAATTCCTTAGTGAATTTATAATTCCAAAATATCAATGAATATTCGGTTTCAATTATTCATTTCAATTTATCTTCAAAAAGATAAATTCTTAAGATATTCACTTTAAATTGGAAAACATTTCCATACTTACTTATTTATAAGTAATTCACAAATTTTATTTATTTTCAACACTTGGAAAATATTCAATATACTTCAATCGAAATTAAGTATATATTTCATTCTTTAAGGAAATCATTCTCTTAAACATATTTATTTGGGCCAAAACGAATGTTGCGTAAAACATCGTTACGACAACCCAAAATCACTAGTATAGGGATTCGAAATTAAAATAGATATATAAATCCCAATACTATACAAAACATTTCCTTTCGGAAATCATTTACTATAACAACAGTGTTATAGTCCACTATTTCCTTTTATTTCTCGAAAACGTCTATTTCAACAATAAATGTTGAAATCTATGGTTTCGAATCTCAACACATTTTAAAACATCGTTAGATCGTTTTAATTCTATTTGAAATATCACATTCAAAACAATTTCTTTAACATCTTATTCACTATTCAAAAACGTGAATATACTTCATTAACAATTTCATCCTTTTATTCATTTTATTTTAAAGTATTATTCACAGTCAAAAACGTGAATATAACTCCATAAATAAATCATAACAATTTACTTATCAAAATAAGTTGTTTGTGAATTTATAAAACAACGTTTATAAATTCCATTTCTATTTATTTATAAAAACTTCCTTTTTATAAATCCTTTTATTAACCTATTCCAGTTTATAACTCAACTATAAACTAAAAGTTCATATTATAAGTTAAATACTTATAAATTTATTCGTTTGCAAAATCGTTCCTTTAAACTTCATAATTATAAATCTTATAACTTATAAGATTCAATTATTCATCCAAATATATTCTTTATAATTTCACAAAATTTATAAATCTTACTATTTATAAATTTCATTTATAACTTCACCATTTATAATTTTATAAATCCCATTCACATATGCAATCCATTTTCACTTCATTCAAACACTTATAAAAACTCGTTTTATAATGTCAATATTTCAATTTACAAATATCCATTTATAAATCTCTTAATATCAATCAATTTATATTATTCTTTAAAAATGTCTTTAAACTCCTTTATAATTTCATCATTTTTATTTATAAAATAATCAAATTTTATAAATCCTATATTTAAACTTTTCACAATAAATTCTAAAATATCTCGATTAAACTATTTTATAAAATCAATAGCATCATATTCTCAAAAATCAGTTTTTAACTGTATTTCACAAAAATCATAATTTTTATAACATTAAAAATTATAACGTTTATTTATTTAAAATGGATCAATTCCAAAATTATTTTATAAAACGTATACTTTCTAAAATCACTTTAAAATCATTTTAAAATCCCAAAATCTGGGTCCAATGATGCTACACACCAAATAGTCAATCACGACAACAACGATATCATATATCGATATGATAATCAATCAAATATCAAAATATCTGAAATCAAATAAAAACTGTTGAGGAATCCAGTTGGATCCCTCCAACCTGTTTTCCTGCATCCACAAACATTAGCACAATACCAATTTCGCTCCAGTACGAAATTATCGCGGTATATGTTCTTATTAAATATTATCCGCTTAATAACGGCGTAATAGGGTCTCATCCGCTAAACAAAAAATGCGGAAAATCAATCAACTGCAATATGTACATATGCCAATATATATATATTGCTACTATATATAATACCAATTTCACTGTTTATGAAATATTCGCGGTATATGTTTTTAATAAATAACATCCGCTTAATAACGGCGCATAATGTCTATTTTAACAATCAATAGATATCAATCATCATTCAAACATGCATTCAAATATTTTAAATCTAACTATTTAAAATAAAATCGAAACTGATTCGATTGAGTGAGAAGTTCTCACCTTGATTTTAAATTCCGTTTTAGCGATTTATTTCGAATAAAATTAAACGGACGTTTAATTTTACACGAAATTTTCACTAACTCCAAACGACTCTAAACCAACTCCATCGCGTAGTGCTCGTCCATACGATTCCAACGCAACCGGTTTTGCGCGTTTTCGACCTCGTATGAAAAAGTTATGAATTTTTGAAGTTTACACGAATTTAAATAAACTAATTTCAACAATAACTTAAATATTTTAAACCCACACTACATCATAGCCGTGAGATCCAACCCTTTGCATCCTGGCCGTTCTTTCCCTCCATCCCCCTCACGTATCTTCTACAGGTTGAAGAACCATAGCCGAACCCATTTACCAATACTAGGGTTAAATTTATCGATCACTACGACGACAACCACCTCGATCAATGACTTCCATCTTGAAGCTCTAACCCTCCCCTATGCTCGGCCATAACCATAGGAAGCTCGGCACCCCCCCTAGCATGGAAAACCGTGCGCAAGTCGAAGAGGACGCGGCCTATTTTCACACGAAATACAACTCCATACGCGATCATATCCGTATGGATTGAAAGCTCTCGTCGTGCTCTCCAACCTTCGTGTTGAACACCTTGGCTAAATCTTTGTAGATTGAGAGAGATTGAGGGAGAAGTGAGAGACAATTCTGGCCATTCACCATAACAGCGGCGGCTAGGGTTTAATATTAGGGTTTTTTAGTTTTTATTTTTATTTTTTTAAGTGGGGGGCTATTTATAGAGAAAACCGAAACACTATTCATTCCGGAAATTCCGAACTCCGATTTACGCGCCGTAACCAGCGTTTCTAGGGTTTACCCCGCGTTCCGGACACAATGGAATAGGTTTCGGAAGCTAATTCGGAAGTATGTGCGAGTTATGGCTGTAAACGCTCAATTTGAATTAAACCGATTTAAGCGATTTTCTAGACGTTTTAATTCGTACCGGAAAAACGGTAAATCCAATTGACTTCAAATTTGAAACCTTACAATAATATCACATTACGGATCCGATGAAACTGGTTTCGTCGAAATCCGAGACTTTTTGAAAAATGGCTATTTTCACTCGTCAAATTGAAATTAAAAACGATTCGATGCGTTTCGAGCTGCCACGATCAAACGATAGCTTCGATTGACACGAAATTTGAAATCCGGTAATAACTAACTATTACGGATCTAATGGAACTGGTTTCGTTCAATTCCGAGACTGTTCAAAAATTGACTATTTTCACTAGTCGATTTAAATATTAAAATATTCAATTTTCACAATTTAACTCTTAATTCGATTTTAAAAGTTCTAAAATATCATTCTAACTTCAATATGATAGAATAAAATTTTACAAATCATTTTCAATCATATTTAACTCAATTTTCAATTATTTCTATAATTTAACATATTAAATTATCGATTTAATAATCCAATTAAATCCAAAAATTCAAATAAAAATTTATTTGACTTATAAATTCACTTATTAATATTTAAAATTAATTAAATATTCAAATTTGAATTTCTAAAAATTCTGGGTCGTTACAGAAATACTGGAAGAGATTTGGATATAAATCTTTGTAAAGATATTTTGAAATAAATATTTTTGAGAATTTATAAAATAAGGCCAAGCGATTGCTTATGTGTGAAATTTGATAGTTAAATAACCGACTATCAAATCTGGCCAAATTCGTTGATCGTTTCGAAGTGACTAGGGTCAAATTTAATTATTTGAAAACCACTTTGATTTGATTTGAATGTTATGAATATTGATATCTTGGAGATAATGGAGATGGTGATCTTGAAGGAGATTCGGTTTGTTCAGACCCAGAACAACTTGTATGGATGAATGCTATCATTACATTGCTTGCCTAGAAGGCAGTGTTAGCATTCCAAGTATAAATGTTATTCTAAAGGTAAAACGTAGCCTCAAGCCTCATCAACTGGGAATAACTAAAACATGGGAGATGTAGCAGGGCTAAGTGGGTCACACCCAAGTAGGGTATGTTATCACTCTTCTAGATACCCTCGGAAATATATAGTAAAAATTATGGATATGGTTATCGATGAGAAAGAGAGCGCTCGATTAGGGTGGGAATACCCGAGGCGATAACATATTTAGTACTATCCAGTTCAGGGGTAGGCCAGTCCTGTGTTGGTAGGGTATCCAGGCAAGGTCCTCGGTACATTTTTCTAGAGGTGTACTGTGACGGACGATACCCCGGTAGCCTGGTCATTGTATGGAATCCAATATCCCTTACGTGCCTATACGATTTTGATTGTGCCCAACTATGCTGAAACGTAAGATGCAAGCATTTCAGCTATTTTCTAATATACCTTCTATACGATATTATAATGTCAAATGATTTTGGTACAAAATATTTTGATTACCGTAAGGTTAAAACCCATCGTGTTATGTGTGACGTGGTCTTACAAGTTACCATTGTTTCAAAAAAATTGATAACGTTAATAATTCAAATTGAGTGTGATTGCTCACGCTGGTTTCCAAACTGACTCGGGTGTTATTTTATTATAGTGCTCGGATCAAGCCAAGTATTACAGATTCATGTTAAGATGCTATGGAGCTCAGGAGACGAGCTACAGGATTTCAGACGTATATAACGTACTTGATTTATATTCCGATGTGTGTGTTAAACTGAATGTTCAGAATTTGTGAGGACAAGTTATTATAACTGTCCAGGTTGATTGTTGATTGTTGTACTCCGATAATTGTATATATATTAACAACTATAGATTTTTGTATAAAAAACTTTTATTATTATATATTATATTTTGTTCCGCTGCAATTGTGAGATTCTGTGTTGTTGTTTCTATTTCTTCTTCTATCTTTTTCTTCTTCACCCATGATGATCTGGTATTTTCGGCACTCAATTGCTCAGTATGCTATATAGTGAATGTATGGATGTCAATTTTCGAGGGTCGAAAATCTTGGTTCATTGCAACTTTGCTAACCTCATGCGCCTCTAAGTCTTTATCCTCTAGGAGGTCATACTTTAACATTTACACATCAGCCTTAACACCGTTAGAGTATCCTATTTTGACATAATTATTTCCTTTCAGGCCATAGCTACCTGGGATACCCCTTATCAAGCCACTTCAAATTCCTAGACTTGATGATGTTCACATCGAAGCGATCCTAGGTAGGTTATATCTAGGACTTTACTCGGTCCTTAGCAGTCTTCATCTAAAGCTCAGCTTTCTATTATGCTTGCTAGCCAAAACTTCTTTATCCAAATTCCCAATAATGTGCTTATTATCTTTCTCTATCAGCTCCTTCCCTTTGAGTGCCATTATTTTTTCCATGTTAACCTCAAAAAGCGTTGTCGCAAGCCTCATCCACATGTAACACTGATCATAGGAATCACTCACACAAGCCATGACTTCTAGCCCTACACCTTGAGGAATGTCTTTCATGTTATAAGAAAATTTAATTCCATCAAAGAAAATCTTTGGAAAGGAATATTACATCACCACAAGATATGTATTTGAAACTTGCTCAACCACTGCTATAGAACAGGAACATGAATTTCGTCTTTGCCTTGCCTTTGTCTAGAAGGGTCAGAAGATGTAGACCTAGACGACTGAATAGGTTGGCTGAACTTATAAGTAGATATCATCGGTTATGCGACAGGTTGAGCCGAAATGGGCATAATAGGAATTTGACTTGAAGGAACGAGATTGGGTCTCATAAATTATTGATCCATCCTTATAGGAAAAGGAGAACGGGCCCTATGTTGAGTAGGAGAACTTTTTCCCAAACCTCCATAACGATCATCACAGAGCTTTTAACTTCTTTTATGGCTCTCCCACTCTGTCTTATAACCTATACCTAAACTAGACTCATGAGATGTCTCGCGATGTCAATACGATGCATAGAGCCTTTGATAATCAGCATCATAACTTAAAGGTTAATGAAGAGAAGTTGGCGATCCATATATTCTAAAATGAGAATACAGTCAAGTTAAGATTTGGAAATCAAAGGATAACATGTGTAGATCAGACATGTGATGACTCAAAGTATTGTGAAGTGTTGAAGTATCCTAATGCCCAGCACAGACTGCTCTATTAAAATTTTCCAACGGGGGTTATCTTCCCTGCAGTGGTAGTGGGCACATCAAAGAGCGGACGAATCAGAGAGCTAATATCACCGAGGCAGGTGTTGAGACTGTAAGAAGATATTTTATTTGAAATGCTTTCGAATGTGCCAAATATATCTCCAAAAAGGAGAATCGTTGTTTCTTCTTTAACTAGAGCCCAATGTGGCTATAGAACTATACGGAGTGAGATAATATTTAACTTCGGCCAATATGGAATTAGTGGCACTTGATCATCTTGCTTGTCCCGCCAGCATACTTATGACCGAGATTTACCACCTCACCATCACCCTTATCCTCGTTATCACCATTATCGTCAGCATTATCATCATCGCTACCATCCTCCTCCTTCAACGAAATCATCATTTTTGTCTTCCTCCATATTTCTTCTAGATTAACTCGACGATCTTGAACAGAGGTAGTATAACAATTTTATTCAACCTATTGAGCAGCCTGGGCATCTTCATAAACATTTGACACGTGGCCTAAACTGAAATCATTATCCAGAAGGATGAAGTGCCATATTCTTTCATCCGTCAAAAGATATCTCATTTCTCGCTCTTCGATGGGAATAACATGCAAGTCTTGGAGAGTGCGTGTCAGAGTTGTATTGGCATACTTCTTTGGAATATCTGAAAATCTATGAAATAAAGAGATTAATTATTTAGATGGATTATCGTTGTTGAATGGTATATTATTGGAGAACTTACGTCTAGACAGTCATTTCTGAGCGAAGCTAGGAGGGGAACGCACAAAGAGTACTCGTCCTTGAAATAGTTTAGCTTGTTACAAGGGCTAAATATAATGCGGCAACCCATAGAAGACTCCAGATAAGTAAGAGTAGGACTTTCCTTTTGCTTTTTAAAGGCATACAAATAAACGATCTCATCCACTGTGGGAACCTTACCCATATGATAAAGAAAGACCATGTACATGCTTTATAGAGAAGTGTAAATGTTAGGGCGAAGTTGGATAATAGAAAGCTTCATGAACTAGAGTACAAGTCAAATGAAGTGATTAAAGGAGGGAGGATACATCTGGAAAAGAACATAAATCGATTACATGTTTACAATCCTCATGCGGATTATGAGCCTAAGGGTAGGGCTTTGGAACTAGAACTTCGTTAAGAGGGATGCCATGCTTTTCACAAATTCTTATGATGGTTTTTCTATCTTGCCTAGATGCAAGAGAATCCAAAGGATTATCCAGAATTATAGCATTCCCAAGATCGACGTTGAGAGAAATCCCCATGAATGCCTTATCCTTGGTTACAAAGGGAATGATCTCTCGAGATTGCCTTATCAAAAGATGAGGCAATTGAGGCCGGAAGGATGACAGAGTAGAGAAAATAGAAGATATCAAAGAATAATCTAACTCTATCGTGAATGAAACAAATTTAGATGTCGAGGACCTGCACCTTTCATTAAGATGCGTAAAGAGCATCTATGATCCATAACTATTGAAAACTTCACAGATGAGCAATGGCAGGTAGAATGTTTCTTTGATTTCCATGCTAAAATAAAGCCTGTGTGGCTGATGTATAAGACCCAACACATGTCAACATATATTGACCAATCAGATCTTATGCATTGACAATGGCAATGATATGCAATTCAATCGATGTAGTGTGTGTTTAGCAAGGTTGTAAAAACCACTAAGCAGACATTAGGCGGTAAGTATGGATTTGGGATTATGGACTATGGATTAATTATTTAGGCAAGGATTAATTGAGGAGTAATAAAAATTGGAATTTTTGATAACTAATGTATTTTTAATAAAAAATTATTGCTTTGTTTAGTGTCAATTGATATAAATTGGAAATTCGGCGTTTTGAATGTGCTTAAGAGTAGCCAAGGAGGAAAGACCACCCATAACTAGCACATTGATGATTATACATTGCATTGAACTGTAAATAATGCATAAATAGTGACTAAACACATGTTTATATTCTTAATTAATGCAGTAAACCTTGTCTAGGCGAGGCTATGCGGGGCTAGGAAAATCCATAGGTGGTAAGCCATGCCTAGCACCTAGGTGGGGCCTAGCATGAGGCCTAGAAGGATTTTTACAATAGTGGTGTCCAGTGTCCAGAGCACAGTGAACGCGAACATTCTATATAGATGGCTCACTCGTGCTGGCAAATGAGCACCGTCCACAACAAAATCGTGTGTCGGATTTTACCCATTATCAAACGACTTATGATAATAGATGTAACGACCCGGAATTTTGGTCGTCAGATTTTGAACATTTAATTCATTTTAAATGTTGAATGTGAATTATAATTTGATTTTGAATAAGAAGATTTTGGTTAAATTAATAAGATTAGTAATATTTCAAATATGGCAATTCAATTGGATTTGAATAATAATAATTAAATATGTGAAATAGGGATAATTTGTGAATCTGAATGTAAATGGTTATGAAGATGGTTTCAAAGATTTATTTTAAATCTAGATGGATTTGAATTATAACCTTGAATTTTTTGATGGAATCAAAGGTCGATAAGCTGAATTTGGAAGTCCTATATTTAATTTAATAATGGGATTTAATATATAGTAATGGTAAATAATCAGATTTTGATTTAAAATGAATCAGAATAATTTCTTATGTGATTATAAATTCTAAATGATTTATTATTGAGTCAGTAAAATTTTAAAGGTGAAATTTTAAGTGGTTTTCACGATTTTGAAAATCGCTCGAATTAATCGACGAGTAAAAATAGCCTTCCGGGGCACAGTCTCAAAATTCGATGAACCAGTTCCATTGGATCTGTAATAATGTATTATTATAGGATTTCAAATTTCGTAGAGTTTGGATTTACCATTTGCTCGTACGGGTGAGAAACGCGTTGAAATGAAAATCGATAATTTAATATTTAAACTTGATTCATAAAGCTGTCTTCCACATATGGTTGAATTAGCCTCCGAAACACGTTCCATTGTGTTTGGAATGCGGGTAAAACATTATAAATGCCAGGCGGCATGTGTGATCTGGAGTTCGTTTATAAAGGCTTGTTAAATTTGAGAATATTATTAAAATAATGTTTATAAACGTATATATACACGTATTAGGGCCGAAACCCTCGTTCATTTTCTTAGCCGCCACGGATTGTTAATGGTCGAAAAGCACTTGCCTTCTCCTCTAATTTTCTCTCCATCCACTCACCTATACCAAAAGCTTCCTTCTAGAAAAGTGTCGAGCTCTCCGAGCTCTAGCTATCCAACGGTGGATCGCGACTATGGTCATCGATCGGAGGTGGAATTCGGCCCCGTTCGCTAGGAGTTTGAGCGCGTTTTCTCGAGGCAGGTGATGACCGAGCGTTACGATGCTCTGGCCGATGATGGAGTTCGAGGCGCTCTTCGTTGTGGTAGTCTTTGATCATCTCCTAGAGCTACGATTTGGTCATGGAAATTGAGGGTTTTTGGCGGCGATGGGTTGTGCCGATGTCTGTATCACGCGCATGAGAAGAAGCTTCGGGCGGCCTAGATCTGAGAGAAGTATTGAACGACTAGGATTTGATAAGGTTAAAAAGAATTGAAGAAAAATTTGTTTATAAATTATATTCAACCTTTATAAATTCGTAAATTGAGCGTACGTTGTCAAATTTCGACGAAACTGGCGGCGTCAGAATCGCAGCGACGCGATCTACGCTGTAGTGCAGATCTGGAGTCGGTTTGAGCAAGTGGAAATTTTAGATTGAATCGAACGAGCTCGATTTAATTTAAAATTTAAAACGCTCGTCGAAACTCAAGGTGAGTTAATCTCACTCACATCTGGATGCCGTTTAATTTTAATTAGTTAGTATTTAAATGATTGGTTGGTTGATTAGTGAATGTGATAATTATTATCAGATTTGGTTGATATTTATTTGTTGTGCTAACATCTGTGGACGCAGGGAAACAGGTTGGAGGGATCCAAGTGGATTCCTCACAATATAGAAACTATTTCCATAATTGATGATGTATTTCATTTGTATACTGTGATAGATTAATTTGGAAATTAAATTGTGCTGTGTTATGATTGGATAAACATAATCTGGAATTTCAAATATAAATAAAATAAATTGGGATTAAAAGGTAAGTGAAAAGGAAATTTTGAGAAATGAATTTAAGGAAATTAAATTCAGGAAATTGTTTTGGAATTTTAAGTGTTTTTGAAATGGTGTTTAAAAAGAGGAATGAGAGTTTATAAACTGGGTTTATAAATGAAGTCGAATATTTATCGGAGGATAAATTTAAAAGTATAGATTATCCATGGGAAATTCTATAAGAAGTGCAAATCGTTTTAAAGAGCAGTGAGATTGCTTTTAAAGATGGAAAGTGTATTCCGTGGAAAATTAAGTATGTTTTCAAAGAAAAGTTTTCAAAGTATAAACTAAAATTTTAAAATGTGATTTTAGAAATATTTAGAAAAATATATTATTCTTAAATATATTTTAAGTAAGTAAATATTTATTTAAGTAATTATGGAATTTAAATTATTTAAAGGTAAATTAGTATTAAGTTTCCAAAAAGGGAATTTTGATATAAATATTTGATTTAATAACTTTATTTTAAAAGGTAATTTCAGTTTAAATTACTTAGAAACTCCTCTATATTTTCCTAAGTATTATTTTCATTTGAGTAAACTCCGGTAGCCTTATTTTAAATAGTTTAAGCATATACTTTGAAAGTGATTTTCTAGGAAATGAGAAATGTGTTTAAAAATAAAACGGTGTTTATTTTTAAAGTACGGGAAGAAATTTACGGGGTTGGAATGTAAATTCGAATGGAGAGAAATCAAGCATGATTTATAAAAGGAATTATTTGGATTATTATGGAATGGAAGTGTATTTCCCTGAAAGCCAAGTAGGTTTTTAAGCAGGATTTTGAGTAAAAGTTAGAAGTTTTGAAGTTGATTTTAAAGGAATGTTTTAAGAAGATTATTACTTAAGTTGTATAAATTTTGAAGGTAAATATTTATTAAATTAGTTCTAATAGAAATTATTTTTATAGGTTAATTGGTGTTATGTTTTAAAGATAATGATTAATATTTATATTTTAATAAAATAGTTTATTTTAAAAATAAGTTTAATTAAAATATTTTTGGAAACTAGTATAGAATTTCATAACTCTTATTTTAAATTTAGTATGGCTTAACTTTTATTTTAGAGAAAGTAGTTTGTATTTTATAAAGTAGTTTAGTCTTTTAGTTTAGAGAAAAGTAGTTTGTATTTCATAAAGTAGTTTAGTTTGAAATACTCTAAAGGTAAATATTTTAAATAAAATATTTAGGTAGTTTGAATTTAAATATTTAAAGGTATATTCAAGAATAAAGTGATTTAAATTATTTTAAATCTACAATATTTGGACTTGGATGTATTAAGTGGAAATAGATATTTGGAAATTAATTTCATGAGAAAAGTGTGGTTTGAAAACTGTTTTAAAAGGGTTGAAAATGGAATACATCTTGTGAAGATATTTTGTTTTTAATAAATAATTCGAGGAAATTATTTATGTTTGATGGTTGTTTGTGAATGTTAATTGATATTTAAATAACCGACTATCAATGTTGGCCAATGCGCTGATCGTTGCGAAGAGACCGGGATCAGGATTTATTTTTCGAAAACCACTTCGATCCGATTTGTATGTTTTCGTGGAAAAAAGGATTTCAGAGTCGAAGATGGAGCAGTGAAGTGCAAGGGCTAATCGCTACTAATCCTGAGGATGTTTCCAAAATGGATGTAATAGGAGTAGTGCCTTCGGTTCCGTTCGAACCCGGGACGGACTTGTATGGATGAATGCTTTCAGAACATCGTCATGTGGACAATGAGCATTCTAAGAGATGTGTTCTAAAAAGATAATGCTTAGCCCCATGCCTCATCAATGGGAATAACTAAAAATCAGGGGATATGCAGCAAGGCTAAGTGGGTAGCACCCATTAGGGTGAGGTCATCCCTGTCTAGATGTCCCTTTTATTCGGTTTAGTGGTATGGTTGTTGATCCCAACTATGGGGTGATCTTACTCGGGAATGTCTAGTAAGGGATAGTCCCGGTCTTGTGTTGCTGGGGATTGGGAGTAATCCTCAGTACGCTAACTTAGACCAGGTACTGTGACGGGTGGTACCCCAGTGCCTAGTCATTAGTTGGAAATCCATTCTCCTTACGCGCCTGTATGGTTTTGATTGTGCCCAACTATTGCTAAAACATGAGATGAATGCATTTTAGCTAGATTCTATTTTACTTTCTATAGACACTATTATAATATCAGACGGATTTGATAAGAAATGTTTTAGCTATCGTAAGGTAAAAACTCGACATGTTTATTTGTGGCATGGTCTAACAAGATGCTTTTGATTTCAAAGGATTTTGAAACTTTAATATTCAATTTGGGTGTATTTCTCTCATGCTGGTATTCCAGACTGACTCGGGTGTTATTTTATTATAATGCTCGGGTCAGACCGAGTATTATATGTTCAGGATAGGATTTTATGGAGCTTGGGAGAGGAGCTGGAGACCGAGACGTATTATTCATACTTGTTTATATCCACTACTATGATTTGTTTGAAATTGTGAGGCTGGTAATTGTGACGACCCGGAATTTTTGAGCATTTAAAATTGGATTTGAAGTTGATATATTTAATTGATTTCAAATATTCAAAAGTTAATTTTTAACTTGAATTTCAAATATCAATATTTGTTGGATAATTAATTTTTGAATTTAATTATCGGAATTGTGTAAAATATTGAATCTGGAGTTTTAAGCCTGTTAAAAATAATTTGAAGGCTTGTAAAATTTATATTGATAACACTGAAGATAATAGAAGTTGTAGAATTGAAATTAACAGTGGTTTGTTCAGTTTTAAAATTTTATTATTTAAATCGATATTTAAAAATAGTCTTCCGAGGCATAGTCTTGGATTTCGACGAAACTAGTCTAATTGGGTCCGAAATATTGAATTATTATCGAATTTCAAATTTCGTATTTGATCAAAGATGTCTGTGAGCGTACGATAAGTAAACGCATTGAAAATTCAATATATATTTATTTATATAACCTAATTCAACCAACAGATATTCTTTCCCATCAGCCTTCTTCTCAGTCGATACCCTGTATCTGTAGCAAGCCACCCTAGCATCTGTATCCGTCGCCCTAGTTGTCTCCTTCTCTTCGTTAATTTACGCATCTTCCTTCCATCCTCATCAGTTCAAATCAAAAAAAAAAGAAAAAAAAAGACTAAGTCGTTCGAAATAGCCAAGCCTCTTGAAATCAATCTGAGTTTCCCTCTTTTGGAAATGGTCTACGAATTTTTTTTTCCACCCTCTCCGAAATCAAAACGTTCAAAATAGAAACCCAATCACATTCCTTCCCCACAGTATTCTCCATTTCGAACGAAATCGAATAGCGATCGGCTCATATCCAGATTCGTGAGTGCAAAAACATAGAACGATGGGGTGAGGCCGAGATGTTGTTCAAATCGAGGCGGCGAGAGCGTGGGTCGCAAAAGTTACGCGCGGGTTTTCTATTAGTAGGGGCGAAGATAGATTGATCGGAGGCGAGCAATGGTTCGTGGAAGCAAGTTGAACTTGTTGAATATGCGTTTATATGATTTTTTTTGATGATAATAAACATATATACATTGGTTTAAATGTATTTGATAATATACTATTTTATTTTTCACAGATTAAATAAATATCTGCTGAATAAAATAAATAACACGGAATTTGAATTCAAACGAATATTTTATTCAAACAAATATTTATTACAATTTTGAATAGTACAATTTCAATCTCTCACTATAACTATACAACTTTGATTACATCACATTTTTCACATTTACATTACAATTCATTTTTACATTTTCACCTCACTACATATCACTCACACTCGTATATTTATCTTCAACTTCCTTCCAGTTTGAATCCGGCATCTGAGAAATCTGCAAAAATATAAACTAACGCAGTAAAATTGAAAAAGAAATATTTTTGCAATTCAAAAATAAAATATAATTTTGAAAATATGATTTGCCTCAGTTATTTGGGTTGTTCGTCATAATTTAAATTTGAATTCATCATACACGAACAACTTGTGACATACACAGTGTATTACTGCATATGCCACAAGGCCGTGCACACCGATATACACTTGATAATGCTACAGGGACAGGTGAGCACAAGGTCAAACCCAAATATACAAACAGGTTCAACTCAGATGCAATATATTCAAAATCTCGTCAGCAGCACAAGGTCAAACCCGAGTTTTTGAAACTGGATTCAACTCAACTAAAATTTCAAAAATCAACATGAAATGATAAAGAATCAAGTCTCGACCAAAACCAGTTACTCAATGCATGCAACATGATGTACAAGCTCAATGAAGATTGCAGCAAAAATTCAGACCAAACCAGACCATACAACATGAAACAGAGGCAACAAGACTATATGCAAGCAAAGTCTCTACATGGTGCAGCAGATATCAAGTGAATGGCAAAAACATCAAAATTCAGTGGCAACCAAACATGAATATAGACAGCAACTATACATGAAGACAACAAGTTTACATGATAGTAAAGTATGAATGCCACGACCCCAGATGAACAAGTGAATCACAAAGTGAAAGTACACCAGCACTAAACATAAGTATGGATGTACTCAATGCAACCCAGAAAAATGTCACGATACAACTACACATTATGTAATGCACAAGTACATGCCAAATTCTGCAACTTCAATCCAAACCAAACTGCATCAAGTCCAGCAGCTCAAGTAACAAAACTCGAGTGCAGCAGTGAACAAAACTGAAATTCAAATACCAACTGCAAATATCCAAGTACAGCATGAACAAGTCAATGACTACAAGCTAACACATTACAACAGACTCAAGGCAACAAAGAATGGCCAGACACAAGGCATGGGGGCACTGGACTAAAGCATAACTAAACCAACATGATGACAACACAGCAAAGACCACAAGCCAATTAATGAATCGGCATTGCTTGAAGACTACAGCAAACACAGAATCAACAGTAAATCAATACACATAAATGCCAACAAGTGATCTAGCCGAGGTCAATGAAGCCAAAGCAAACAGAAGGGATGACTGAAGTGCAGCCATAAATGTTCACCGACTTCATTTGAACAAATCAATAATAATGCAGTGAAGCATGTTCATGGAAAACAGCAAATACAAACTGCTACAACACCAAGTAAAGGACACAGCAGTATACAAGTACAAGCCACAATATCAAAGCCGTGTTCATACATAAAGTCAAAGACGTGGTCATCACAAAGAAATCAAAATTTCAACAGCAGCGGTATTATCGAATATGGCAAAGTCAAAGTATAAGCCGTGCTCATCACAATTTTTAAAGCCGTGTTAACCAAGCAACGATAATACGAAATTGACAAAGTCAAATAAATCATCATCGTTCAACAAAAATCAAGCGGCCAGAGAAATCGTGTGACAAATTCAAACATTTTATACGAACGAAAATTATGGAGTTCGACTCCTATATAAAAACCCTAACATCATCATCGGCTAAGGATCAAGAGTTCGAATACAAAAATCAAAAAGCAACAGAGAAAAAAAATTCTTACCAGAAGTAAGAATCGAACTCGTCGAAGTAGCCAGAGAGAGCAACAAGAAATCGATCGAGCTAGGCAATTCTCGAAACAATCAACAATTCGATCGATTTAGGAATGGCACTTTGAAAAGCCCAAAGATCAGAGCGCAAGAGGAACGAAAGCCCCAAATTTTTCACAAGCCCTAATTCAGTTGCAAAGCCGCCATTTGTTCAAGCCAGAGAGAAGTATCGGGTCGACTAATAAAGAAAAGAAGGGCCGGCTAATTTTTGTTTAGAGTAAAAGGGTTTTAAATATAAAAAGGGGTTTTAGTTTATATTTATAGGGCTTTGTTTTTTAAATTGTTTTTAATTTGTAATTTTCCTTTTTAAACCGTTTAATTTCTAGTCGTGTGACTAGGGGACAAGCAACGTGGCGTAGCTTGAGAATTCGCAACTCAGTGGCTGAGTTGTGGCAGGGTTTTGAGCGTAGAGTTAGATTAGTCAATAGCGGGTATAGCGAGTTTACGTGTGTAAGCGAGGGACTATCTAATTTCTAGTAGAATCCTTGGGGGCAACACGTAGGCAGGGTTTTGCCGAAGCTGGGTAAATTCTGTGTTGTTCTGTTTTTTCCGTTATTTATATTCTGCGATATCTGTGCTGCTATTCTGTGATCTGAATTGAATACTTATAAGCTTCCGCGATAATTTTTATAATTGACACTATCACCCTATTCACCCCCCCCCCCTTTAGGGTGAAATCGATCCTACAAGTGGTATCGGAGCTAGGAACAAAAGCCATTTTTGTTTTAAAAATTTGATTTTACAAAAACCAATTTTTGTTTAAAAATTCGTGTTTCAAAAATCAATTTTTGTTTTAAAAATTCGTGTTTCAAAAAATCGGTTTTTGCTTTAAAAAATTTGAATTTTTTAAAAATGGCTTCTTTTAATAATAATTTTGAGGGTCGTTCCAATATTATTCCTTCTATTTTTGATGGAACAGATTTTTTGAATTGGAAATTGAAAATGGAATTTTATTTAAAATCTGTTAATATTAAATGTTGGGATATTATTGAAAATGGGTGTGATATAACAGATAAGAAAATTATCTCGATTAATGCTATGGCTATGCATATATTATATTCTCATATTAATCAAGATAATTTTAATTTCATCTCTCATTGTGAAAATGCACAGGAAATCTGGAATACTTTAATTGCAATATATGGTGCAACAGTCAACAGCAATGAGAAGTCCTCCACAACCGACTCAGTTGAAGAAATGTGCTTAACAGGATTTGTAAAAAGCAGTTGTGATGAGGATGATGATGATGGAGCAGCTGAGCCGGCGTTAATAATGAAGAAATTCAAAAGATGGAACCACAAATATGGAAATCCAGCTCTAAATCAAGAATTAAAAAGCATAATAATCAAAGCACTAGACAACTCGGAAGAACACGGGATCATTTGCAACAAACCCTGTGATATCAAGCCCAATTATCCCCGATTTCAACGCAATTTTAAAAAGAAATCAAAACGGAGAAATGCTACAGCCACGTGGAATACAAATGATAAAAATAATCAAAGTTCTAGCAGTAAGAGTGAGAAAGCAGATATGTGCCTTCATGGAAATATAACTGATAGCGATGATGACGAGCCAAGCGAGGTATCAAAACTTACTCACTCTGAATTACTTATTTATTTCCACGAAGTAAATGGCTGTTTTGAACGACTTAGGGAAAAATACGCTAAACTTGAATCAAAAAAGACACTTTGATAGATTTAAATAAACAACTTGACCAATTAGTTAAAACCTATCAAAGTAGGACCCCTAAGTGTGATAAGTGTCCAACATTCGAAGATGAGAATAAAAAATCAGAAATTAAAATTAAATCGCTTGAAAATGAAATTCTGATTTTAAAAGAGAGTGAAAATACGAGAAGAGAAAATTCTATCAAAAGGTGCACACAATTGTTGAATGAAAACGAATCACTCAAATCACAAGTCCAACAATTGTCAACGACTTTAGATAAATTTTCAAAAAGTGAAAAATCGTTGAATATGCTATTAGCAAAGCAAACTCTTAATACGGTTAGACAAGGACTTGGATATAATTGTTCGAAAATTGTTGAAAGCAAATTAATCAAGTTAATTCTATGTGCACAATTTGTAGAAAATATGGACACAATCACAATAATTGTTGGTACAGACCCAAACATGTGAAAACCATACCGATTTGGGTTCCAAAAGGCACAAATATAAAATCTCTCAAAGTTAAACAAATTTGGGTGCCGAAGGAAACAATTATAAATAGTTTTGGGTCTACACAAAATTATTTTTCAAAATTTTCTGCCACTAACAACCATGGACCTATAAAAACAAATAGGTCACATAAATCTTTTCCCGTGTAGGTGTGGTGGCAGGCTAAGGAACAACAATAGTGTTCTCTGGATTTTGGCTGTTCCAGAAACACAAAGGGAGACAAAGCAAAGTTCCTTAGCCTAGTATAAAGGTGACAGAATCACAACAGACAACAACGAAAAATATCGTAAAGGTAAAACAGGTAATGGTATGTTTTAAACGATATATTAAATGTGATAATCTGCACCGTATTCTGAATTAAAATCAGCCAATATGAGATGATTAAAAGATAATGATTCTGACTTATTCAAAATAGTTGGCCAAATTATATTCTTATGCCACAACACTATAAAATTCTCTAGATTCTTTGAATTACTTCATATATATCAGTTTGGATTAAAAATAGTGTTTTGTTGGATAATTATACAATTGGTTATAATTTGGCTAACTCTATATTCACGGTTTTCTGATTATTTTCACGGCTTCAATTCAAATTCAAAAGAATGTCATTTAAATTGCTGTAAAAATTGAGTTCGAAATTTTTGGTGCACACTTCGTGTTTGGTTAACCAAATTCAATTAATGATGATTTTGAGTGAAAAAGAAATTCAGATGCAGATTACACTGCTAATCTAGTTGATAGAAAAATTATTAGTTGAACGTGATTTTTGAGACATTTAGTAACTGCATCGTTTTTCAAAGAAAATATCTGCATATTTTTCATTCCAAATATTTTTTCAAAGAGCAGAAAATTTTCTTATAAAATCCCCTGGAGAAAATCATTTTTGACCATAGTTTCAGATTAGTCATTTTTGAAAAAATTAATTTCATAATTATTTTTGAATTTGATTTTAAATGACTATTTTGACTAATCCGACTCCCTAATGTTTATCAAAAAGAAAAATAGTGATTGAAAAAGTGACGAGTGTTAATATTGATCAAATATTATGACTTGAGACGGTATAATTAATAAATTTCTTTAGAAATTTAAACAAGAGTTATAAAACTTTTTGTTGGTAAAAAATTCCATGACCATCTCTATATCTATCATATTTCTAACAACCATCACTCATCAAAATTCTATACAGTTTGTCGATATGTGGTACTTTAAACAGGAATCTTTCGTTTTTCATTTTCACATTTTTTTTAAAATAAATTTTTTTTTTAATAATAATAATAAATAAATACCAAAGTATTCACTCTCATTTAAAAGTCCTCACGGTTATGCATGGGTGAATTACTTGGAATTTGTTATGTGCTTCCATGCACATTTAAAAGTCCTCACGGTTATGCATGTATGGAACGCATATCAAAAGTTGATTTGTAAAATAAACAAGTTGATTCTAATCCCATTTAAAAGTCCTCACGGTTATGCGTGATTAGAAAATACTTGAATTCATTTTTTTTTTAAATAAAATTGGAATACTACTAATCTCATTTAAAAGTCCTAACGGTTATGCATGGTTAGTAGATATTCAAATTCCTGATATAAATATGCCACAAATAGACACAACTGTATGGTTTTATATGATGATATCATTCCTATCATTCTAAAAGTGGAATATGCGCCTAACAAAATATTTATGATTTTTGTTTGATTTTTTATTGAAATTTAATATTTATATTCAATTGAGTTTTAATGTTGGATTAATATCGATCACTTTATCTTTATTTTCTCTAACACTATTATTCTTTTGCCGATAACAAAAGGGGGAGAGAAAAGTTAAGATTTTGTCTAATAAAATCAAGCAAATGTCAAATAATTTTCAATTTGCATCTAGACTCATTTGCATATTTTTATTTGTATGCATATATGTAGGGGGAGTATCGTGTATAGAGGAAGTATTTAAATAGGGGGAGCAATTAGAGCATATGAATGATCAAATACATTTAACATATTCAAAATCTTAAATATATGTTTGTTATCATCAAAAGGGGGAGATTGTTGAATATGCGCTTATATGATTTTTGTTTGATGATAATAAACATATATACATTGGTTTAAATGTATTTGATAATATACTATTTTATTTTTCATAGATTAAATAAATATTTGCTGAATAAAATAAATAATACGGAATTTGAATTCAAACGAATATTTTATTCAAACAAATATTTATTACAATTTTGAATAGTACAATTTCAAGCTCTCACTATAACTATACAACTTTGATTACATCACATTTTTCACATTTACATTACAATTCATTTTTACATTTTCACCTCACTACATATCACTCACACTCGTATATTTATCTTCAACTTCCTTCCAGTTTGAATCCAGCATCTGAGAAATCTGCAAAAATATAAACTAACGCAGTAAAATTGAAAAAGAAATATTTTTGCAATTAAAAAATAAAAGATAATTTTGAAAATATGATTTGCCTCAGTTATTTGGGTTGTTCGTCATAATTTAAATTTGAATTCATCATACACGAACAACTTGTGACATACACAGTGTATTACTGTATATGCCACAAGGTCGTGCACACCGATATACACTTGATAATGCTACAGGGACAGGTGAGCACAAGGTCAAACCCAAATATACAGACAGGTTCAACTCAGATGCAATATATTCAAAATCTCGTCAGCAGCACAAGGTCAAACCCGAGTTTTTGAAACTAGATTCAACTCAAGTAAAATTTCAAAAATCAACATGAAATGATAAAGAATCAAGTCTCGACCAAAACCAGTTACTCAATGCATGCAACATGATGTACAAGCTCAATGAAGATTGCAGCAAAAATTCAGACCAAACTAGATCATACAACATGAAACAGAGGCAACAAGACTATATGCAAGCAAAGTCTCTACATGGTGCAGCAGATATCAAGTGAATTGCAAAAACATCAAAATTCAGTGGCAACCAAACATGAATATAGGCAGCAAATATACATGAAGACAACAAGTTTACATGACAGTAAAGTATGAATGCCACGACCCCAGATGAACAAGTGAATCACAAAATGAAAGTACAACAGCACTAAACATAAGTATGGATGTACTCAATGCAACCCAGAAAAATGTCACGATACAACTACACATTATGTAATGCACAAGTACATGTCAAATTCTGTCAGAGCCTGCAACTTCAATCCAAACCAAACTGCATCAAGTCCAGCAGCTCAAGTAACAAAACTCGAGTGCAGCAGTGAACAAAACTGAAATTCAAATACCAACTGCAAATATCCAAGTACAGCATGAAAAAGTCAATGACTACAAGCTAACACATTACAACAGACTCAAGGCAACAAAGAATGGCCAGACACAAGGCATGGGGGCACTTGACTAAAGCACAACTAAACCAACATGATGACAACACAGCAAAGACCACAAGCCAATTAATGAATCGGCATTGCTTGAAGACTACAGCAAACACAGAATCAACAGTAAATCAATACACATAAATGCCAACAAGTGATCTAGCCGAGGTCAATGAAGCCAAAGCAAACAGAAGGGATGACTGAAGTGTAGCCATAAATGTTCACCGACTTCATTTGAACAAATCAAAAATAATGCAGTGAAGCATGTTCATGGAAAACAGCAAATACAAACTGCTACAACACCAAGTAAAGGACACAGCAGTATACAAGTACAAGCCACAATATCAAAGCCGTGTTCATACATAAAGTCAAAGCCGTGGTCATCACAAAGAAATCAAAATTTCAACAGCAGCAGTATTATCGAATATGACAAAGTCAAAGTATAAGCCGTGCTCATCACAATTTTTAAAGCCGTGTCAACCAAGCAACGATAATACGAAATTGACAAAGTCAAATAAATCATCACCGTTCAACAAAAATCAAGCGGCCAGAGAAATCGTGTGACAAATTCAAACATTTTATACGAACGAAAATTATGGAGTTCGACTATATAAAAACCCTAACATCATCATCGGCTAAGGATCAAGAGTTCGAATACAAAAATCAAAAGGCAACAGAGAAAAAAAATTCTTACCAGAAGCAAGAATCGAACTCGTCGAAGTAGCCAGAGAGAGGAACAAGAAATCGATCGAGCTAGGCAATTCTCGAAACAATCAACAATTCGATCGATTTAGGAACGGCACTTCGAAAAGCCAAAGATCAGAGCGCAAGAGGAACGAAAGCCCCAAATTTTTCACAAGCCCTAATTCAGTTGCAAAGCCGCCATTTGTTCAAGCCAGAGAGAAGTATCGGGTCGACTAATAAAGAAAAGAAGGGCCGGCTAATTTTTGTTTAGAGTAAAAGAGTTTTAAATATAAAAAGGGGTTTTAGTTTATATTTATAGGGCTTTGTTTTTTAAATTGTTTTTAATTTGTAATTTTCCTTTTTAAACCGTTTAATTTCTAGTCGTGTGACTAGGGGACAAGCTACGTGGCGTAGCTTGAGAATTCGCAACTCAGTGGCTGAGTTGTGGCAGGGTTTTGAGCGTAGAGTTAGATTAGTCAATAGCGGGTATAGCGAGTTTACGTGTGTAAGCGAGGGACTATCTAATTTCTAGTAGAAACCTTGAGGGCAGCACGTAGGCAGGGTTTTGCCGAAGCTGGGTAAATTCTGTGTTGTTCTGTTTTTTCTGTTATTTATATTCTGCGATATCTGTGCTGCTATACTGTGATCTGAATTGAATATTTTATAAGCTTCCACAATTAATTTTTATAATTGACACTATCACCCTATTCACCCCCCCTCTAGGGTGAAATCGATCCTACAGAACTCGTAGGGCTTAGGGGAATCTCGCGATTTCTTAGGGTGCTGCGCGTTTTAGGACACTCGAGTCGAGCTAGGGTTTTGTCGAGGATGCCCTAATGGAAGCGCATCATTCGACGTTCTGATGGGAACGACTTCCCTTGCATTGCATGAGTAGCTTTCAGCGAAGATCGACTCTAAGTGGGAAGGCCGACATGGTTACTGGGAGTTGGGGATCGTTGGTCGACGAGTTTGTTCTAGGGAAATAAGGCACAACTGCGATTTGTTTTCTCAATTTAAAATTTCTTTTTATATAGTTGTTCAAGAAAAAGAAATGTTAATATAAATATACATATATATACATATGATTCGGGTAATACAAGGATTTTATTTTAGAATCTAATATGAATATATATATATATGTGTCTCTAGATAAATCAGAAGTGTATATAATTAAGATCTAGAGATATAGAAATTTTAAAATGGGAGGTTGATATAAAATTTGAATTTTTGAAATCTATAAATTTATTTTATGCATAAAGTTCAAAGGTGAATAAATATACAAATAGACCTATTTGCATTTACTGGTTGTTTATAAAATAGTAATATATTGTGGAGATTTAACTTATTTAATTATTTAGTCACTATAAATAGTTTCAAAACGAAAATAAATAAATAAACGTATAGAATGGTAATAGACTATTCGATTAGTTCGGATATTAATAATTATATAATGTTTATTCAAGGCATAAATCGTGAAGAAACAAGACGAAATGGAAGTGGATTACAAACAAAAATCAAAGGTAAGTTAACCTCACTCATCTGGTTTAATTTAAATTTAAATGTTTAAATTTAAATAATTGGTTGAATGGTTGAATTGATTGGATGTGCTATATTATATTATATAATACATCTTGGAATGATTGATTTCCCGCATTACATAGCGGTTGAGACGCTATACGCCGCATAATAGCGGATAATATTATATAAATCCCATATACCGTGATATTCCACCTCAAAGTGGAATTGGTATTTTACATTGTGCTAACGTCTGTGGATGCAGGGAAAACAGGTTGGAGGGAGCCAACAGGATTCCTCAAAATTATTTAGAATTGTTTGATATTTTGTGTTATGGGTATTTGATATTCTGTGATGAATATTATTGTTAATTGGAGATATTGATTGCTATGATTTACTTGAATATATATTTCGGTACGCTGAGATATCGGAATATATATATAATTGGATTTTGAAAGGAAATAAAAGAGTGAATTTTAAGTAAAATAATTATAGTGAATTTGAATAAATTAAGAATGAATTGAAAGGAATGGAAATGAAATTAAAATACTAATAAATAATTTTGAGTATGGAGGATAAAGGATTTGAATAAGTAGAAATTAATAAATAGTAAATTAAGTGATGTCAATTAAAGGAATAAAGAATTATTTTAAAATTTAAAGTTTAAAATTATTTGAAAAAATAAAGAAGTAATTTGAGAAATCTAAAATTGGTATTTCCGGTTGAAAGTACATTAAATCATAATGAAGGAATAAATCTAAAATTAAAGGATTTTGGAATAAATAAAGTAAATTGGAAATCAATCTGGAAATTGATTCAAGTGTTTGAAATTGGATATTTGGAAGAATAAATTCAAGATGAGAATTTATTAAGAGGAAATGAGAAAATTTGTTTGAAGATAAATAGTGATTTATTTTTAAAGGAAGCGAAGAGAAGTATATTTCCCTGGATAGCCAAGTACGTTTTCAAAGTAAAATTTAAAATATAAGATAAAAGTTTAAGGTTGTTTTAAAAAGCATATTTTAGAAAATTTATTATTTCTGAATGTTTAAAATTTTAAAGTAAATATTTTTCAAATCTATTATTGTGATAATTATTTAAATGTGACTTAGTGTTTTGTTTTTAAAAGTGTAAATCTAGTTTTATATTTTATAAAGTAACCTTATTTTCAAATATTCGTACAGTATATATATTTTAAATAAATTATTGAAATAGTTTTTAACTTAAATGTTTTAAAGTATATTTCAAAATAAAATGTTTTTAAATTATTTTAAAAATCTAAGTTTATGTTTGGTGATTTCAGTGGAAATAGAAAATACTTGGAATTTATTCTGAGAAAGGAAGGTAGTTTGAAACTGTTTTAAAAAGGGTTGAAAATAGAAATATATCTTGTAAAGATATTTTTTTTGGATTAATAAATAATTGGGAAATTATTTATTGTTTGATGGATGTTGTGAATGTTAACTGATAGTTAAATAACCGACTATCAATATTGGACAAATGCGTTGATAGTTCCGAAGAGACCGGGATCGGGATTTATTTCTCGAAAACCAATTGGATCCGGTTTGTACGTTTCGTGCGAAAAAAGTGTGGATTCGAAGTTGGAGCAGTGAAGTGCAAGGGCTAGTTGCTACTAATCCTGAGGATATTTCCAAAATGGATGTAGTAGGAGTAGTACCTTCGGTTCCGTTCGAACCCGAGACGGACTTGTATGGATGAATGCTTTCGGGACATCGTCAGGTGGACGATGTGCATTCTAAGGGATATGTTCTGAAAAGGTAACGCTTAGCCTCAAGCCTCATCAACCGGGAATGACTGAAAATCAGGGGTTATGCAGCAAGGCTTCGTGGGTAGCCCCCACTTGAGAGTAAGGTCATCCTTGTCTAAATGTCCCTTTATATTTCGGCTTAGTGTTGCGGTTGCTGATCCCAACCGTGGGGTGATTTTACTTGGAATTATCCAGTAAGGGATGATTCCAGCCTTATGTTGCAGTGGACTTAGGGTGGGTCCTCGGTACACTGATCTAGACGAGGTACTGTTACAGGTGGTACCTCAGTGCCTAGTCATTAGTTGGAAATTCATTCTCCCTACGAGCCTTGTACGAGTTTTATTTGTATTACTCACTTTGTGGCTAGTAGCTGGAATTTAATAGATGTAACAATTTCAGCTATTTTATAAGTATTTGTAAATAGACCCTATTATAATATCAGAGGATTTTATAAAAAGTGTTTTAGCTATTATAAGGTAAAAACCCGACATGTTAATTTGTGGCGTGGTCTTACGAGATGCTTTTGTTTTCAAAAGATTTTAGAAACTTTAATAATCAAATTAAGTGTGGTTTTCTCACGCTGGTATTCCAGACTAACTCGGGTGTTATTTAACTGTAACGCTCGGGTCAGACCGAGTATTATAGATTACAGGAAATGATGCTGTGGAGCTGGATGACGATACGTACTCCCATACTTGTTTATTATTATTCCACTGTGTATCATGTTGTATGTTATTGATGTGGAACTCTGATTATGTACTCTGACGATGTATGTATAAAACAGATATAGTTTTATTTTGTTTAAAAATCTGTTATCTATTATATTTTATTCCGCTACGATGGTTAGATTCTGATGTTGTTTTCTGTTTTCTCTTCTTCTACCTCTTCTTCTTTAATCAAAATGGTTCGCATTTTTGTTCGTCTTGAGTTGATTGGTGTAGAATAGCGTTGACTCAGGGGTATGGATTTGCGGGTCGTTACACTTGGTATCAGAGCTTAGGTTGGTGATAACCTTGGCTCTGGTGGGAATTACGCATTGAAATAGAGTCAATAGTACTCTAGACTGTGTTTGAGCGTATTAATAGATATGAGCGCGTATTTGTTAGTGAATATAAAATGATTTTTTATTGTGTTGACTGGTTTATTGAGTAATTTATGGATTCTGGTCAATACGAGTAATTAACGTTATTGATAGGGATCTTTAAATACTTGAATAGAACAATTCGATACTGTATTGTTTTGAAGTAGGGTAAATGAAATAATTTTACCCAAATAATTTTTGTATATAAACGATATAATTTTTGTAAAGTGTTATAGTATTTGGATGCTGGATTGTTAAGGAATGATAATATTAAATTATTAACACTATTGTGTAGAAATTGAATAAGAAATTGAAAACTTATAACCAAAGTTGGAGAATAAATTTATATAACAAAATGAAATTTGAAATATTGATTATAAAGGTAATTTATAAATTGAAATAAACTTCATATACAAATGAGAATTGTAAATGTAAACTGTAAAGGTGATTATAATTTTGAAGTAGAATTCCAGAGAAACATTGAAATTGAAATGAGATAAAATTTCAGAGAATGTTTGAATATAGATTTAAAGGAATTGCAATTTGGAATTTTTGAATTTTTTTTAAATTCTTTTGGGTCTGAAAACGGTTTCAAAAAGGTTTGGAGGAATAATTGTATTATTTTGGAAATATTTTGAGTTGTATTTGAAATCATGTGAGATTTGGAAATTAAAATATTTGAAATGTTGTTAAAGAGATAAAAGCACTAACGATCGCTGGAAAATAATTCCGATGATGATCGCGACATCATCGGTGTTCATTTTCGAGTTTCTAAGAGAGGAATTGCTATCTGAATATTTTAAATTGGAATTGTTTGCGAACTGGGTTTGGTTTTGAAATTCAAAGGGATAATTGAATTTGCCAAAGGATTTTGGATGTAGTTGATTTCAAAAGTGATTTTGAAATTTTGGGAAATTGTTTAAACTCTGGAATCTTATTTTAAATGTTATGGAATAACAAAAATATATTGCCTAAATAAAATGTACAATTCCGAGTTAAAGATAAAATGTGAACGGAATTGATTATAAATAGATAAAAGAATGGATATAAATAAGTTTGTGACTCATAAAATTCAGAAGTGGGATAAATAAGCCAAAATAAATTTGTTTTGTATTTTGGGAAAATGAATAAAATCCAAAACTTAAATTATAAAATAGATTGAACTCCGGTAGAATAGTTAAAGTGATTTTTGAAATAAAAAAATAATCAAATATTGGTTATAAAATTGGAATAAACCAATAGATAATTAATTAGTTAATGAAATTGGAAATGAACTCGAGTATAAATGAATTCAGCTTGGATTGTTGGTGAATTAAATGTAATTTGAAGGGTAGTCGAATAAAATAGAATTGGATTATAACAATGATGGGTTGAATTGGTGGATAAAATCCTAGTAGACATAAATTTAAAACTTTCCTCGTTATTGATAGGAATAAATTCAGAATGAATTAAGTATGGAAGTTTGAAGTTTAAAGAAATGACTGAACAAACTAATTTAATTAAACTAGTAAATGAGATTAGATAATTGAAAATCAAATTAAGGATTTAAATTGGAAAGTGCTTATAAAATATAGATTTTGAAGTTGAAATAACTAGACGAAAAATAAATAACTTAAGTAATATTCGAATAAAAGCTTGACTTAAGTAAATTTGAGATATGGTGGTGTCGAGTTTTGTGAAATAATTATAAATAATACTTGTTGGTAAATGAAATGAAATTAGTAATTGAGTTAATTAACGTAAGTTATATTACTGAGAATTTGACTTCGGAAAAAAAATGAGAGTTTGATTGCTTTTGGGATTAATTCATTTTAAATGAGTTTGCTTGGACTTAAAATGAATTTGAGTTAAGTAGAAAGTTGTGTAATCATTTGAATTGAATAGGATGGTTTGAATATGGATTGAAAGCATTTAAATTTGTGGTGGAGCCTAATAAATTTGCTTATGGTAAGTGTTTGGTGGATATTGCTTATGTACGTTTGTGTTAGCTGTTGAAATTAATGAAAATGATAATAAACTTTGTGTATTTGTCACCTACATGTTTAATTGAGTAAGTACAGGTATAGGGAAGCTGCGTGGCGAGATTTGGTTGCGCTAATTGCTAAAACAAATAAGCCATTTGCTTAAAAATGCTAAATAAGGTACGCCTACGCAATACAATTAGGAAATATGAACTGTTTTTCTGTTTTCCAACCATGTGGGTCGATGTATATATATTTATATCTCTTGTTAAATTGCAAAAGCTCCTCCATACAAAGGAGACTCTGCCGAAAATTTTCTAAAATTTTGGAAGTTAGGAAATTTTTGAAATTTTTGGAAATTTTCACTAACGACAAATGGTTTAAACCTGTTAAGCAAATAGAATTGAAAATGAATATTGAAATCTAATTTAAATTGTATATGTAAAGTACGATGAACTGAAGATATTATTCAAAGAAACTAAAGATAGAAAAAGTTTGTAAACAAACTTTATTTGAGATATAAAAACAAATTAGTAAGTGGAACTAATTTAAGGAATGACTAATCGAATATTGTTTGAAATGAGATGAATTGAACTCAATATTTTGAATTGAAAGGTAAATTAAACTCAAGTAAAATTGAAAATGAAATTTGGATAAAAGATGGAAATTAAAGTATTAAGGGTTGAAATTAACTTACAAATTGAAGCAAATTGAATTTATTTGGAATTGGAATCCAAATTGATTAAATAAAAACTGAAAGTTGTGACAAGGGAAAGTGAAAATAAGTGAATAACAATCAAAATAAATGTGAACAAAAAAAGAAATTGATATAATTGATAATCAATTGGAGCAAATACGTAGGATGTACGTATATTATTTATTCGCATAGCTATATTGATCCAGAATTCGAACACCGAATTTCGAGATAGTTATATCAATCTGAGTTAGGATTTTTCACTTGATTTTCGACGTCGAACCCTGGATATGGATTTTGATTGATTCTGGAAATTCTCTATCATAGTTTATAGCTATGCAAGGAGAATGACGGTTTCTGATCAAGAAACCAGATCTGAGTCCACACTAGGAAGTCGGGTGGACGATACTAGTTCGGAAGTGAAATTGTGTGATCGAGTAAGCGATCAGATTCGGTATTGCGTACGAATGATATAGGTACATCGTACGGGCTTAAATGGAATGAATATTGAAATTTTGAAAAGAAGTCAATAAAATGTTTTTGAATGTTGTGATTGGATATTATTGCTAAGTAAGATATGCAGGTATTATAAAGGAAAAGAAAATTTGTTTTGATTTCAGAAGATAAATTTGAATTGCTCGACAAAAGGTATGAAGAAGAGCCGCACGATAATTTTATTCGACCTAATAAAAAATGTGATATATAACTGGTCATATAATCGTGGTTATATAGATATTTTTTATACTAAGATTTTTACTGGAAATGTAAGAGAATTAGCTAAACTAGTTCAGTTTTTTGATAGATATATAATTGATGGAATGATAAATGGGATTGGTGTTATTAGTTTCTTTATAGGTGAAGTGTTTAAATTTCTGTATGAAATTTGATTGGGTTTTTGGATCTAGCCACTTGGCTTTTTGTTTTCTTTTTGAGATTTGGGGGCCGTAGAGCCATTTTGTAGTCGTACCGAGCTACCGTGCAAAGGAGACGCTGGCAAAAAATTTCGGAAATTTAGAGAGTTAGAATTTTTTTAAGAAAATTCTGATATTTTTAAATTTGACTTAAAATTGAAATTTGAATGATTAAATAAGTAATATTGTTCGAAACTATGGAAAAGTTTGGGAAGTTAGTAAGTATGGTAAAGGGTCTTTATAAAAGATAGTTGGTAAGATGTTGAATTGTTGGTTTTGTGAAAAGTAAGTGGGTATTGGATCATTCTTCCTAACTAGTAATTTCGGGGACAAAATTCTTTTAAGGGGGGAGGAATGTGACGACCCTGAATATTTAAGAATTTAAAATTGGATATTATAAGTTGACATATTTAATTGATTTTAAATATTCAAAAGTTAATTTTAACTTGAATTTCAAATATCAGTATTTATTGGATAATTATTTTTTGAATTTAATTATTGCAATTGGGTAAAATATTGAATCTGGAGTTTTAAGCCTGTTAAAAATAATTTGAAGGCTTTTAAAATTTATATTGATAACACTGAAGATAGTAGAAGTTGTAGAATTGAAATTAACAGTGGTTTGTTCAGTTTTAAAATTTTATTGTTTAAATCGATATTTAAAAATAACCTTCCGATGCACAATCTTGGATTTCGACGAAACCAGTCTCATTGGGTATGTAATATTGAATTATTATCGGATTTCAAATTTCATATTTGATCGGAGATGTCGCGTGAGCGTACGATAAGTAAACGCGTTGAAAATTAAATATATATTTATTTATATAACCTAAGTCAACCAACAAATATTCTTTCCCATCAGCCTTCTTCTCAGCCGATACCCTATATCTATAGCAAGCCACCCTAGCATCTGTTTCCATCGCCCTAGTTGTCTCCTTCTCTTCGTTAAATTATGCATCTTCTTTCCATCCTCATCAGTTCAAATCGAAAAAAAAGAAAAAAAAAATCGTTCGAAATGGCTGAGCCTCTTGAAATCAATCTGACTTTCCCTCTTTTGGAAATGGTCTGCGAATTGTCTTTTTTCATCCTCTTCGAAATCAAAACGTTCAAAATAGAAACCCAATCGCGTTCCTTTCCCACAGTGTTCTCCATTTCGAACGAAATCAAATAGCGATAGGCTCGTATCTAGATTCGTGAGTGCGAAAGCATAGAATGATGGGGTGAGGCTGAGATGTTGTTCGAATCGGGGCGGCGACAGCGTGGGTCGCGAAAGCTAGGCGTGGGTTTTCTATCAGTAGGGGCGAAGATAGATTGATCGGAGGCGAGCAATGGTTCGTGGAAGCAAGTTAAACTCGTAGGGCTTAGGGGAATCTCGCGATTTCTTAGGGTGCTGCGAGTTTTGGGACACTCGAGTCGAGTTAGGGTTTTGTCGAGGATGCCCTAATGGAAGCGCAGCATTCGACGTTGTGATGGGAACGACTTCTCTTGCATCGCGTGAGTAGATTTCAGCGAAGGTTGACTCTAGGTGGGAAGGCTGACATGGTTATTGGGAGTTGGGGATCGTTGGTCGATGAGTTTGTTCTGAGGAAATAAGGTATAACTGTGATTTGTTTTTTCAATTTAAAATTTCTTTTTATATAGTTGTTCAAGAAAAAGAAAAGTTAATATAAATATACATATATATACATAAGATTCGGGTAATACAAGGATTTTATTTTAGAATCTAATGTGAATATATATATATACACTAGTGTGTGGCCCGCGCTACGCACACAGGCAGTGTCGATGGTCAAATTGGTATTAAAAGCTATTGTAAACTGTAATGTGTCAGTGTAAAGCGGTTTTGTATAGTAGTGGAATGTAGATTTCAAGTATATGGTTATGTATAGGAGTAACTGCAATATACATATGTACCTGCCAGTGTGATGGATATATATGCATTGAAAACTGTGTGGAAGTGGTTAAGGCTGCTAAAAAACTAAATTTCATGGAGACACGATAGAGTTAAGCGATGAGTGCTTAAGCGTGCGTAATTTGTGCGTGTATGGGGAGTGTGAATCTAAGCAATAAATTACTACAGATGGGCAGTGAGATATGTTGTTGTAAAGAGGAAGAAATTGGTTTGTAGGGAAAAAGCTGTATTTAGCAACAGAATATGCTCGGTATATATTTAATGGGTTGATGCTAGGTGGGCAGTTTTTTATGTTAAGATAGGAGGATGTTATTTGCCAAATGTGACGGGTTTGAACCTAACTCCACCGTACTGAACGGATAATAAAATTAATTTCTACCTTTTGCATTCTATGAAGTTTGTAGTTAAACTATATTTCATTGTCATCGGTTTGTGAAGACATAGAGGATGCACATACTACGGTCTTATTAAACAAACTTAGGGTGATATGAATAATTAATGCTAAGAAAGTAAGAAGCAAATAGGCGATGAGTAAGCGACAGATAAGCGACAGTAAGTGCTGTGAGACTTATATCGCCTTGCTTACCGCTTATATACATACATATATATATATATATATATATATATATGTACGTATGTATGTATATCTATATGTTTGGGTCATAGTTGAACGAATTTTGCGCACACATACGTGCACGTGCACACCTTTATATGTATATGTGTCTCTGTGTGTGAGTATATGTATAGAGGTATGTTGTTTAATATAGTGGAATATGTAAGTAAATTGATGTATTTAATTTTTAACTGAAAACCGTGTTTAGTGTAATGTAATAACCATGTAAAATAGTAACGGGTGAAAAGATGGAAAACAGAAATGCATGCTTCGTTTTGCACCTAGTGAAGGCATGTTTTATATTTCATTTCATACACAACAACATGCCACTGATTGGAATAACATTGCAGTTAGACATTTACTTCTACGATACTAAAGTTGCAAGTTGAGTAGAAACAGGCTAAACATGTATGTCAGTCATGAACAGTAAGTTGTTGCACTGTTTTCAACATTTTCTGTCATTGCCACTGAGACGGAAACGATTTTGTGGTGGAAGTCGAATCAGACAGGGTGTTAGAAGTGCAATGGTTCAAAGTAGCAAAGTCAGAAAGCATATCAGCAGGGGAATTGTAGAACATTATAAATTTCATGATAGAAAACTGATTCTTACTACGCAGACGTCAGATAGTACCAGACCTCATTTAGTCATTATTTTAGTCAGGATTACTAAAAATACCTTATCTAATGAACCCAACTGTATAACTGGCCGTAGTGAAGGTCAATTCCTTCAGTTGTTCATCTGATGAAAAGGTGGAATCCTTCAGTTGGTCAGCTGATGAATAAGCAGTATAAAATCTACCAAACAGTGAGACAGTGGGCAAGTAATCTCCTGCGGTAGTAAAAATTACTTTTAGTTCATATAAACAAATTGAACACGGACCGAAGGAGAAGAAGTTAATATATTTGTCAAAATTGAAAGTTAACCGAATGGGTAAGTCGAACCAAGTGACAAATAATGGATTTATTATCTGTATCCAGTACAGAGGGTGGACAGTTATGTTGGTTAAATATGTTGACTGGGATGCATAAAGTTTTCACAGCTATGGATAGTAACCGCAACAAACTGGGATAGGTCAGTGTTAAACTGTCGCCTGTCACCATAAAATTAAGCTTTGAAAAAAACAATACGAAGGAAAAAAATGCAGGCAGAACACAGTATATACGAAATGCCATTGTAATGGCGTAGCAACAGTTGAGTACAGAGAATCAACGTTGTAAGAAATAAGTTGATAGAGGTTAATTTTTTTAACATGTACATCATGTCAAGTGAGTACGTCAATCTAACCATTTTTCACCATTAGCGATGAAAATAAACTGTTGAAAAGGAAGTCGGTAAGTGAAGTATATGTCACATGTCTCATTAATCTTGCAGTCGAACCAAAGACCTGTTTTGACTTTAACATAATCTGGCGTTGTTGAATGGGTGAGGAGTTGTGATGAAGCCTGTGATAACATGAAGAAGAATAGAGTACAAAGTGGGGTATTATATTTATATGAATCTGCAATGATAGGTACAAATTGGAATATATTAATTTGTTCACATTGCATAAAATACAGTGCGTTGGACAACATAATAGTGTGATATTTATTACAACTGAACAGTGGTTGAAAAGAGAAGGGTACAAACAATAATACATAGGGTTTATCATACAGAAATTAAAGAACAGAAGTAGAGTAGCCTTTTTTTTACGGAGGGAGAGAACTAAGTACAAAGAGGGAAAAGTGGAAACATAACACGCAACTAAGCGTAGGGAATACAGAAGTAGGTTGGTGTTGTGGAAAGAAGTTGCTTCATCTTGCGCTTATTCATGTGACTGACTACATCTTTCTTTTCATGTCTGTCGCTCGTCCACATTTTATTTGCATACCACCAATAAGTACGTCACATTTAGGTTCAGTCTCATGTCCAAAAATGTCTTCTGTCTTGCTGGCGTTGTGTAAAAATTCGTCAGTCTCCTACATGAACGCGGAGTAGGTATGTCGGTTAGTTTATTTGTTATTTGGCAAGCAATGTGGACCGTCCATTGCAATATACAATTTATTCAAAGCTAAAAACGTGGCATATTGAAAACTATGTTCATAATGACACTACCAATGTGAGAATGGTAATATAGTCAAACTGGTAAAGGTGGTTTGTAGGCAGGAATGGGAAGAAGATGACCATCATACTACAAATGAGAGTTAACTAATTACTTGTGTTATACTATTTTTATGTCCATCGATTCAGTTCCAAAGAGAGGGGAAAATAAATCCTGATGATCCACTAATCGTCTTCAACAATCTTGGTTTAGCACTCTCTGGTGCATATTACCACCTAACATACGGTGGGGAAAAAATGATGCACAATATGCACATGATATCTCATTTTCGCTAATAGGATAGACATAAATGGAAAGGAAAGGTGGACATAAATAGTCTGACTGGTTTGCAACTCATAATGCAGTTTAACAATAAGGTTAGACGGTCCAGGAGAAAAATAAACTTGAGTTAAAGTAATTTAGGAGTATTTACAGTTCAAACTCTCAATTGTGGTTTCTAAAACCTTAAAATTCAAAAATTGAAAATTATAATTAAATGGGATAAAATATATCTTCTATTTATGACTATTTAAATCACAGTTAAATTTGATGGTCGTTAATTTATGATCATTTTCCCTATCTTTAGTACATACGTTGACTCAAATCATTTAAAAAAGGTTCAATAAGTTAGGTAGTTGGATTTGATTATATTCTGGCAGAGGAAGATCGGATTAGGGAATATTTTCTTTTACAAAACCAGCTATTTATATTTCAGGTATGTTGTTCCCTTATTGTATTTATCTAATATTTTTTTTAAGCTCACAAACGTTATTACTACCTGGACAATTATATGTCTACTTTGAGTTACATAATGGAAGAAAAATTAAAGAAGAAGAACCTGTGCGTGCTACGTATTGTATGCTGAGTGTAGACTCTGTTTTTGTTGCAAACTCCAAAAAGTAATCCTGGGAAAAGAGTTTGGTGCATTATCTTTTCTCAAACCAGCAGCGTGTATAAGAATGGTACAATCGTAAAGTTGCATAAAGCTAAGCGCTGCTCTATAGCTTTCACCACACCGTAGATGGGTCACATAAGCTAGTGCCAAGGTCAGAAGTACGAAGGTAAGTCGTAGCGAAGGCCAACAGCTGACTATCGTAAAGCATTCCATCACTTGCTCAAAAAATTTCCAAATATAAAAATATAAGAAATCTCCACACTTCAAAAATTGATATAACAAAATGTAGTGTAAATAGTGTAGTGAAAAAACATGTTTATGAAGAACTATTTTGACTACATCCACAGTTTCGAACTAATTTAAGCATCAAACTCATTCAAAATAAAATGTATTTACCCCTCCTAATGAAGAAAAATTGCCCCTTTCATACTTACCTAATCCATGGACAGTGAAACGTTAAAAAAGGGAAAACTAAAAACATATTATTTTACAATAATGAAATAATGAACTTATGAGTTCCAAAAGTCAGCACCAAATCAAATCAATGAGATGCAAGGTTAAACTGCAATGTATTTAAAAAAAGGAAAAAAAAGTGAGAAACAAAATAATAGTATTATCTTTGTCAGGAAAATTAGAGTATGGACACGATCTGTTCTTATGTTAACTAAAGAGTCATTTAAACCTTCTAAGACTGTGCAATGAATTGGCATAGTAGAAAGAAGAGGGTAAAGAAGAGTTTAGTTTATCAATCTCTTTAGCATATGAGATCACGACATTGTATGCATCATAACCCATTGAATGCAGAACCACCTAATCAGTAGATTTAAACCTCAATGATTATTTGAAGTTACCGATTATAATGGGAGTGTTTCTGCTGCTCTTTGTCCTCTGCATTACTCTGTGCATCATAAACAATGGAATGGGAGGACGGTGAAAGCTATCATACACAAAACTTAGGGAACTTGAACCTGAGGAGACCATCAATGGCATGCCTATGTTCAAAGTGATAGTAGAAAACACCTACAGTTGCAATCAGTCGGACATAAAAGGCAGTTGCATTACTCTACATAAGTTGATGAGAGTCGGCTTCCTTTAGTTAAACAAATTGACAACACCAACAGCAATGTGAACGATGGATAGCGAATAAAAGAAGAAGTTTCTGTCGTGTTTGTTTACGTATGGGAAAACATTACTTTGTCTATTTAAGTTATTGATTCTAAGACTTAATGTCGATGGAAATAATCATTCACTAATGTTTTAATACAAAACCAGTACCTTGGCTAACAATCAGTACTATTTGACATTTTTAGACTTTGTTGGATAATTCTGTTTTAAAAACACATTGAATTATGCTACTTCAGAAGGAGGGGAAAATGGTACTGAGTAATCGAAGTAAGGAAGAATCAGTTGGCCGTTCATAAGTTTTCAAGTCTGTAAAATATAAGTATGTGAATGACTATGGAAGCACTTCACTGTGCTTACATAATATTTGAACTCCTAAATATTTGAAGTATCAAACTTTGGCTTGGACCACACAAAAGTAGGGTATGATTACCCACCCATGTTCATATTACTAATAGTAATTTAACATACTATCTATGTTGCAAGATATTCAAATACTCCAAAATCAACATGCATTTTCAATGATAAATTATGCTTGATTAAGTAAACCCACACACCAAATTGTCTGAAATGTGCAAATACACAAAAAAGAAAGCATGTTAGGGTGAACTGTAGGTGTGATGTTAAGACACCACTGCTCTTCTGCCTAGGCCACCAAGGCTGGCAGTAGGTCCAAATTTTCAATATTGCTTTAGTCTTCATTATTTTTTGTTGGATAGAGAGGAATAATAGACAGTTGTATGTCACCAAGCCATGGGAATAAATATTTTGTGCATCACCTGAAACGATAGTCTGGTGGTCCAATTTTTAGATGCGGAGGAAATCACCCACACCCTCAGTGGACAAAAAAGAGAACTGCTGAACAGGGACCAGTAGAAAAACTTGTCGTCCGTACCTGGCAGCCTTCGTAATTAGGCATGTAAACACTGAAATGGACACGTTCAACAAAAGAGTATATGCTTAGAATTCCTACGAATAACCATATAGTTGCAGTTCCTGTCATCGACATTAAGAGAAATAAATAACACTGGACTAAAAGACACCTACAGAACTTCAATTTATGAATTAATTTGTAGTATTTCCATATTCGTGTAAATAATCACACTTAGAGCTGCAGAAAAAAAGACTGAATTGTAAACAGCAGATGCGTGTTTAATTGACAGTAGGCTGAATAATTTTGTTGTATACCCTCATATATACAGTAATAATGAAAAATGCAAACTGTAGAAAGATTTAAATCACCGTTGAAGACACTGTTATTGCATTCTGATGGAGTACCCCTTTTTTTGATCAAATAGAAAAGTACACCACATTGAGCAATCAAAATGACAGCAGCAGCAACTTCTGTTGCTTCATATTGCTTCATACATTGTAGTTCCCAGCCATGTATGATCTATGCAACCCGTTGATACAGTCATGTCATAATTTTACCCTGGCAAGTTAGCGCTATTAACATGTAAACAGAATATGCATTCAATCATAAGATGCAAAAACATACTGATTACTCACAGTACGAAATCGATGCATCGCTAATCAGAAATAAGCATGCGAGTTCCGGATGACCCACTACATTGTTCGGTAATGAGGACATACGGTATGTTCAACTATGGAGTACTCACAATATTTGTATACGACTACCATTTGTAAGCAAGCACTGTCACGGTATCATCTTACTGCAGTACTACAGTATAGTGATATCACGTCAACATACAACAGAGCTTCACTTCGTTATCACAAAATGGTGTTCATAAAACACCACTGTACGGAGATTATTAAAATCCCATACATTGCTGACTGTTTGGTGTTCAACAATAAAACAAATTACATGTCTGACAAACACTGATTGTTTGTTTATGTAGCTAAGATGACCAGCCTTTGTTCGAAGTCAATGTATCTAATACTCGCATTTTTTAGCAACTACTTCTACCACCCATTTTAACTATTCTACCAGAAAGTCGTATATTTATGCTCCACCTTTTATACATATAAATCCTAAGTTGTACAGAAAATGATGCAATCTGCAACCTGATACCCTTTTCTCGAGTACACAGTCGTTCAAATTTTATACATTATGATTATATAACGATAGTTGTTCTAGCACAAAACAGAAGTTATACCTCAGATTACTTCAAGCAATTTACATACTCCTCTTTGGATCAGGAAAGTATCTCCCATAGACAGATAGACAGTTGAGTTGGTTTAGAACCATCATGAGAAGGACCAGGCATGAAAAAATGTTGGCGTACAGGGCAAAAAAGTACGTATTAGGGCTGAAAACAATCATAAATTTAACGATATTAACATATGTAGACAGATATGTGGACGCAGTAAAACAAATTTGTGTGATCTAACAAAAAATGAAACTGGGGAGAAAAATATAGCTAACAATGAGTCGGTACTAACCGATCGCTCCAACGATATTGAAATTTGTTGGAACTTATTATTCATGTACTGCTACCTAAGCTAATGGTTTTCTTTACATACTTAGTATTCTCTCTCACAGTGAATATTAGGTGTTATTCTTTTATTTTCGGGTTCATTATGATTCAAACTCCCCCACATAACATCTGATTGTGTGATATCGTTCATTCATATACCTATACGGTATGCCGTCTGCTTGTAGCTGGGGTAAAAAGTATAAAAAGAAATAAAAAAAAGTCAATTTAATAATGTTCTTGTCTACGCGGCAGTGGAGGAAGTCGAGGAAGATTCAGTAAACATTGCATAATAGCTTATTACAGTTTCCAAAAAGATGACAGCTAAAAGGTAGAGGTCAGTACCTAGTAGAGCAGCCATCACAAATCAGTGGGAGTTGGTTATTTAAAATGAGCATTAACTTATAGTGGAACAAATAGTGGTAAACAAAGGGGTTGTGATGAGAGATGGTAAATGGGTTGTAAGTAAGAGCTTGCACTGTGTTTCCAGTTCTCTTTATGAATGAAGTACTCGATTCAGAGGAAAACAAACGACATTCAAGGTGGAGATTCAATGGAAGATATGGCATATAAATACCCAACTGAACTACAACCACTAATCAATTGTAGGGGAAGCGATTAAGGTCGGAGGAACAGGTAAGAAATCCCTATGGGATTAAATACGTGACTACGATGGTGTATAAAACCACAAATTATAGAAATGAACAAGAAAAAAATTACCGACCTATTTGTCGATAAATTCACAAATCGAAGACAGAAATGAAGGATCGTCAATGAATTTCCGTTATGGACAGGTGTGGGGAGAAAGATTCGAGCGGAGACTAAATTTAGAAGAGAAGGAGAAGCAAGCGTGTGTGTGGGAGAAAAGGGGCAGGATTTGAAATGGAGTTAACAAACAATTAAAACTGATGTAGGTAGTAGACTAAAAAAGGACACGTGGCATCATTTAAATGATCTGGTTTCTCCTTTCCTATTTAAGTAATAGATGTGTCTCTAGATAAATCAGAAGTGTATATAATTAAGATCTAGAGATATAGAAATTTTAAAATGGGAGGTTGATATAAAATTTGAATTTTTGAAATCTACAAATTTATTTTATGCATATAGTTCAAAGGTGAATAAATATACAAATAGACCTATTTGCATTTACTGGGTTGTTTTTAAAATAGTAATATATTATGGAGATTTAACTTATTTAATTATTTGGTCGCTATAAATAGTTTCAAAACGAAAATAAATAAATAAACTTATAGAATGGTAATACACTATTCGATTGGTTCGGATATTAATAATTATATAATGTTTATTCAAGGCATAAATCGTGAAGAAACAAGACGAAATGGAAGTGGATTACAAACAAAAATCAAAGGTGAGTTAACCTCACTTATCTGGTTTAATTTAAATTTAAATGGTTAAATTTAAATAATTGGTTGAATGGTTGAATTGATTGGATGTGCTATATTATAGTATATAATACATCTTGGAATGATTGATTTCCTGCATTATATAGCGGATGAGACGCTATACGCCGCATAATAGCGGATAATATTATATAAATCCCAAATACCGTGATATTCCACCTCGAAGTGGAATTGGTATTTTACATTGTGCTAACGTCTATGGATGCAGGGAAAACAGGTTGGAGGGATCCAACAGGATTCCTCAAAATAATTAGAATTGTTTGATATTTTGTGTTATGGGTATTTGATATTCTGTGATGAATATTATTGTTAATTGGAGATATTGATTGCTATGATTTGCTTGAATATATATTTCGGTACGCTGTGTTATCAGAATATATACAGAATTGGATTTTTGAAAGGAAATAAAAGAGTGAATTTTAAGTAAAATAATTATAGTGAATTTGAATAAATTAAGAATGAATTGAAAGGAATGGAAATGAAATTAAAATACTAATAAATAATTTTGAGTATGGAGGATAAAGGATTTGAATAAGTAGAAATTAACAAATAGTAAACTTAAGTGATATCAATTAAAGGAACAAAGAATTATTTTAAAATTTAAAGTTTAAAATTATTTAAAAGAATAAAGAATAATTTGAGAAATCTAAAATTGGTATTTCCGGTTGAAAGTACATTAAATCATAATGAAGGAATAAATCTGAAATTAAAGGATTTTGGAATAAATAAAGTAAATTGGAAATCAATCTGGAAATTGATTCAAGTGTTTGAAATTGGATATTTGGAAGAATAAATTCAAGATGGGAATTTATTAAAAGGAAATGAGAAAATTTGTTTAAAGATAAATAGTGATTTATTTTTAAAGGAAGCAAAGAGAAGTATATTTCTCGGGATAGCCAAGTACGTTTTCAAAGTAAATTTTAAAATATAAGATAAAAGTTTAAGGTTGTTTTAAAAAGCATATTTTAGAAAATTTATTATTTCTGAATGTTTAAAATTCTAAAGTAAATATTTTTCAAATCTATTATTGTAATAATTATTTAAATGTGACTTAGTGTTTTGTTTTAAAAAGTGGAAACCTATTTTTATATTTTATAAAGTAACCTTATTTTCAAATATTCGTATAGTATATATATTTTAAATAAATTATTGAAATAGTTTTTAACTTAAATGTTTTAAAGTATATTTCAAAATAAAGTTTTTTTAAATTATTTTAAAAATCTAAGTTTATGCTTGGTGATTTCAGTGGAAATAGAAAATACTTGGAATTTATTCTGAGAAAGGAAGGTATTTTGAAACTGTTTTAAAAAGGGTTGAAAATAGAAATATATCTTGTGAAGATATTTTTTTTGGATTAATAAATAATTAGGAAATTATTTATTGTTTGATGGATGTTGTGAATGTTAATTGATAGTTAAATAACCGACTATCAATATTGGCCAAATGCGTTGATCGTTTCGAAGAGACCGGAATCGAGATTTATGTCTCGAAAACCACTTGGATCTGGTTTGTATGTTTCGTGCGAAACGAGTGTGGATTCGAAGTTGAAGCAGTGAAGTGCAAGGGCTAGTCGTTACTAATCCTGAGGATATTTCCAAAATGGATGTAGTAGGAGTAGTGCCTTCGGTTCCGTTCAAACTCGGGACGGAGTTGTATGGATGAATGCTTTCGGGACATCGTCAGGTGGACGATGGGCATTCTAAGGGATATGTTCTGAAAAGGTAACGCTTAGCCTCAAGCCTCATCAACCAGGAATAACTGAAAATCAGGGGTTATCCAGCAAGGCTTCGTGGATAGCCCCCACTTGAGAGTAAGGTCATCCCTGTCTAGATGTCCCTTTATATTTCGGCTTAGTGTTGCAGTTGCTGATCCCAACCGTGGGGTGATTTTACTTGGAATTATCCAGTAAGGGATGATTCCGTCCTTGTGTTGCAGGGAACTTACGTTGGGTCCTCAGTACACTGATCTAGACCAGGTACTGTGACAGGTGGTACCCCAGTGCCTAGTCATTAGTTGGAAATCCATTCTCCCTACGAGCCTTGAACGAGTTTTGTTTGTATTGCTCACTTTGTGGCTAGTAGCTGGAATTTAATAGATGTAACAATTTCGGCTATTTTATAAGTATTTGTAAATAGACCCTATTATAATATCAGAGGATTTTATAAAAAGTGTTTTAGCTATCGTAAGGTAAAAACTCGACATTTTTATTTGTGGCGTGGTCTTACGAGATGCTTTTGTTTTCAAAAAATTTTTGAAATTTTTATAATCAAATTGAGTGTGGTTTTCTCAGGCTGGTATTCCAGACTGACTCGGGTGTTATTTAACTGTAATGCTCGGGTCAGACCGAGTACTATAGATTACAGGAAATGATGTTGTGGAGCTGGATGACGATACGTACTTCCGTACTTGTTTATTATTATTCCGCTATGTATCATGTTGTATGTTATTGATGTGGAACTCTGATGATGTACTCTGGCGATGTATGTATAAAACAGATATAGTTTTCATTTGTTTAAAAATCTATTATTATCTATTATATTTTATTCTGCTGCGATGGTTAGATTCTGATGTTGTTTTCTGTTTTCTCTTCTTCTACCTCTTCTTCTTTAATCAAAATGGTTCGCATTTGTGTTCATATTGAATTGATTGGTGTAGAATAGCGTTGACTCAGGGGTACGGATTTGCGGGTCGTTACAGTAATTGTTGTTTGTTTGTGGTACTCTGATGATGTAACATATAAAACAGATATAGTTCTCATTTTGTGTAAAGATCTGTTATTGACTATTATATTTTGTTCCGCTGCGATTGTGAGATTCTGTTATTGTTTAGTTTCTTCTTTCTTCTATCTTCTTTCTTTTCCCTCAACTATCTGTCTTCGATACTCGATCGTCGGCATATTATACTGTGGCATATTTAGTGTCGATTTTCGAGGGTCGGGAAGGGCGGGTCATCACATGTGGTATCAGAGCTTAGGCTGGCGACAACCTAGGCTTTGGTGGGGAAATGACTCATTATAAATAGAGTCGATAGTACTCTAGAATGAGTTTGAGTGTAATAATAGAATAAGAGCGTACTTGTTAGTGAATATAAAACTGTTTTTATACCATGTTGACTTATTGGTTGAGTGTTTATAAATTCTGGTCGGTATGAGAAGTACAACCGTATCGATAGGGGTTTCTAAACTCCTAAACAAGATAAACCGACGTAGTATTGTTTTTAAAGTGGGTAAATGAAATAATTTTACCCAAAATTATATTTTGATGTAAAAGAAATAATTTTTTGAAAATTATTATATATATTTGGATGATTGGGTATTAATACTATGATCAAATAAGAATTTAAAATTTGAAATGGTTTATAACCAAATAAAATTCAATAAGTATGACTTATCTAAAGAAGCACAGCTAAAATTTGATTTAAACCAGAATTTAAATCCCAGAATTTTGAAAAGGGTTCTAAAAGAATTTAACAAAAAGTTCGGGAATTTAAAATCTTGGGAATGGTGGAAATGTTTTCCCAAATTTTGAAGGAAATAATGGAGTATTATTTTGGGAAATATTTTGAATGGAAATTGTTTGAAAGGAATTTGTGGAAGTACGGAAGCACTGAACTCACTTCAGTTGCTAGGAAATAATCCTGGTGATGATGACCACATCATTAAAATTCATTTTCGAGTTTCTAAGGTGATGGATTGCTACCGTAGTGATTGGTTATGATATTTGTTTAGACTTGTTGAGTATACAAGTTGTTTTAGAAATTTCAAAAGGGAAATTTGTTTTGATAAAACCAAGTGTTTAAGAATTCAGAGATTTGATTTGATATGGTATGTGTTATTTATGATTTCAAAATGGTTTCGAAATAAAACCGGGTAATTGACTTTTGGGAATTATATTTAAAAATGGTAATGTGAAAAGTTAAGATAAATCAACTATTGAACTTATTAAGTGAAGTTGATTTAAATAAGAAGGGAAAATAAAATTGTTATCCTGTAATTAGAATTTAACTTGAGATAAGTCAAATAAAATTTAAATTGAAATCGAATTAAATTGGATAAAATTGAAATATGAAATGATTATAATTGTGAGTTAAAATTGTGTAATGAAAATTTATACCCTTAAACTATTAAGTGTTACATATATAATCTGGGGTTGTGATTATAAGATGTAAATGGACTAAAATGAGCAATATATGCTTAAAGGTAAATAAGTTAGGGAACTTATGGATAATGAAATAAATTGTAACCAAAATAAAACGGTTGGCATTTTATGGAAAATTCAAAATTTAAATCCTAAATGAAATTTTAAGTGAGGTAAGGCAGAGTGAAACTATAATAGGTGAGTAGACTTAGGTTAGTAATAAGTTTTTGAACTTATACATTAGAAGGTAAAAATTTAAATTAAATGGAGAAATAAAATTTTGATTTAACTTAAATTAAAAGAAATTGAGTTGAATTTGGATTGAGTTGAAATCAAAATTCAGATATGTTATAAATATTATTGAATGAAATTCAATTCTTATTTAAAATAGTAAAGGAAATGGTATGAATTTCAGTTGGCTAAATAAAATTTAGTTGGACTAAAATTAAATTTGGAAAAGAATTGAATTAAATGGAATTTAGACTAAGTAAGAATGATATTGAATGAATTAAATTCTCGCTCAACTAAATTCAAAATGAATTGTTTGGAAACGAATTTAGCGTAAGCTAAATTAAATAAAAGGGTAATGGGATGAATAAAATTTTGGTAGCTTGTTAAAAATTTGAAAGGCAAAATGAAACCCAATTCTGGTTTTGAATAATTCGAATGGTTATGTTATTAATAAAATAAATTTAGAAGTGAATTAAGGAGGTGAATTAAAATTTAATATGGATTAAGTCAGTAAACTAATTGAATTAAAATTTGCAATGGATGGGAATTTGATTGAATGAGAATCAAATTTAAAATGAAAATAAAATTTGATGTAAGAAAAATGGAATGTAATAGAGTTGAGATAACTTAAGAAAATGGTGAAGGGTTATTATCAAGCCTATGTAATGGTCATTGAATGAATCGGTATGGATATCGAAATCGAATGTAATGGTAAGGATTTAATCTAATAATTGCAATGAAATAAGAATGTTTGGATTGTGATCAATGCAAAATTGAATAAAATTAATATAAATTGAGTTGGAATAAACTTTAAATGGTTATAAACTTAAGTGATGGTTACTTGCATGGATAACTTTAAAATTTGCATGGAAATTGGTTGTTTGTTGTAAACGGAATTGAATTGATTTAAAGAAGCAAATCAAGCTGGTTTTTGAATCAATTGGATTAAGTGAGATCTAATTAAGTAGTTTTGTACATAAATGCAAGTGAATCATAAAAGAAATGCAGGTATATCACATTTAAAATCAAAATTTGATTATGAATCAATTTGGAATTGAATTGAAGTAAATTTGTAACAGCCTGCAAATTCGTACCCCTTGAATTAACACTATTCTACCTCTATTAACTCAAGTGGCACAGAAATACGAACCATTAGGGTTAAAGAAGAAGAGATGGAAGAAGAAGAAACTAAAACAATATCAGAATCTCACAGTCGCAGCGGAATAAAATATATTAGTAAATATAGAACTTTACACTAAATGAAATCTATTACTGTCTTATACATCATATCATCAGAGTATCTCATACATCAACAATCACAAATCAGACCTATCATACAATCACAGCAGCGGATATATATAGGTACATATAATATGTCTCGGACTCCAGCTCCTCTCCTGCTCCATAGCATCCTGTCCTAAACATATAATACTCGGTCTGACCCGAGCATTATAATGAAATAACACCCGAGTCAGTCTGGAATACCAGCTGATACTAAATATGCGTCCAACTTGATTATTAAAGTTGCAAAAATCCTTTGAAAAACAAAAGCATCTCGTAAGACCGCGCCACAAATAAACATGTCGGGTTTTTACCTTACAATAGCTAAAACACTTTTTATAGAAAATCCTCTGATATTATAATAGGGTCTATTTACAAATACTTATAAAATAGCCGAAATTGTTACATCTATTAAATTCCAGCTACTAGCCACAAAAGTGGGTAATACAAACAAAACTCGTAAAAGGCTCGTAGGAAAAATGGATTTCCAACAATGACTAGGCACTGGGGTACCACCTGTCACAGTACGGGGCCTAGATCACCGTACCGAGGACTACTCCCTTCATCCCCTGCACACAAGGCCGGAACCATTCCTTACTGAACAGTCCCGAACAAGATAAACCCCGTGGTTGGCACGACCAACCACCCACTAAGCCGAAATATATAAGGGACATCTACATAGGGGAAATATCTTGTCCTGCTTGGGCGTGACCCACCTAACCTTGCTGCATATCCCCTGATTTTCAGTCATTCCCGGTTGATGAGGCTTGAGACTAAGCGTTACCTTTAGAACGTTTTCACTTAGAATGCCCATCGTCCACCGGACGATGTTTCGCAAGCATTCGTCCATACAAGTCCGTCCCTGGTTCGAACGGAACCGAAGGCACTACTCCTACTACATCCATTTTGGAAATATCCTCAGGATTAGTAGCGACTAGCCCTTGCACTTCACTGCTCCATCTTCGACTCCGAACACGTTTTTTACACGAAACGTACAAATCGGATCGAAGTGGTTTTCGAGAAATAAATCTCGATCCCGGTCTCTTCGAAACGATCACGCATTGTCCAATATTGATAGTCGGTGATTTAACTATAAATTTTTATTCATAAACATCCATAAGCATCCATCACACAATAAATAATTCGCATATTATTTATTTGCTCAAATATCTTTAAAGGATATATTTTCAAATTTCCAATACCCATTTGAAAACAATTCCCAAAGTTCTTTCTTTACAGGGTAAATCCTTTACCCTATATTCCCATTGGAAATAACCAAGTTCAAACCATTTAGATTTAAAATAGTTAAAATATTTTATACTGAAAAATACTTTAAAATATGCAAATTTACTTCTAGTTATTCACTCAAAATATAATTTCGAAATATTTAAAGTAAAACTATTTTATAAGATATAACTTGATTTAAAATAAGGTTTTAGTTAAACTAAATTTAAAAAATAGAGTTGTAAAAGAATTAATACTAATTTCAAATAATTCGGATCAAAACTAGCCCTTTAAAAACAATCCATTAAAAAAATTACTAATGTAATCGAAAATAACCTCTATTGCTACTTTATTAATTAGCTTTTAAAACAATAATTTTCCCAACACTCATTTATAACAAATTTTAAACTTAAATTCACTTTTAATAAAATCTGTTCAAAACTCAAAACTTGGTTTTTCCCAGGGAGCTCATTCCTACTCAAATATCTCAAAAAATCCTTCTTATAAATTTTGTCAATTTATTTCAATTCAGGTTTATGTTTTAATGATATAAATTTACTTCCAATTTATTAACTAATAACTTTTCTTTTTGTTTATTCTTCCAAATTTTACCAATTTCCAATCTTATTCCAAACAGATTTCAATTTTTATTTTTTTAAATTCATTATTTAACCATATCCTTTATTTATCAATTTCTCGATTTCGTTTTAAAACCCAATTTATTTCCTTACAATTAACATTCTAAGTTTATAGTTTATCCAACAACATCACGATATAATTAAATTCCAAATTTATCAATCACAATATATAAACAGACATCGTTATCAATTTAAAAATAATTACTACATTTTGAGGAATCCAGTTGGATCCCTCCAACCTGTTTTCCCTGCATCCACAAAGATTAGCACATCACATATATAAATATCAATCCAGACTGACAATAACAATAATATGCAACCAATCACACAGATATTTAAATATTTATTATTTAAATCAGCCAACATCTAGATGTGAGTGAGAATAACTCACCCTGAGTTTTGGCGAGCGTTCGAAATTTAAATTAAACCGAACAACGTTCGATTTAACCCAAATTTCTACATGCCCGAAATGACTCTGGATGTACACCACTGCGTAGTACGCTCTTCAGCGATTCCGGCGCCGCAAATTTCGCTGGAATCTGACAACGTATGACAGAGTTATGCTAATTTAAAGATTTCATAAATTTAAATATAATATATTTGTAAATTTACACATGTCATTTGCTTTTAACCTAGATCTGGCCGTACGTCAAAAGGAGAAATCAAGGCCGTAACCCCATCTTCTTCCCCGTGCTACAACGAACGTCCACAGCCGAAAAATGAACCCATCATTCTCAACTAGGGTTTCAAATCGCGCTTCCAATAATAGCCGAGAACGAGATCCACTTGGCCCACGATGAAGCCCACCACGCCCTCCATGTTCGCCCCCAAACACGCTGAACTCGGTCGTCCATAGACGACGCAGCAGCCCTCCAATCGCATGACAAACGCGGCGACCTCACGCCTTCCACGTTGCACGAAAATCGATCACGCCCATATGGATAGGAAGCCCCCGACGAGCTCCACGATCTTCTAGTTGATGGTTTCTCGCGAAATGCTATAGATTGAGAGAGAAGAAAGGAAGAACGAGAGGCGATACCGGCCATTGATAGATAAGAGAACGGAGGCTCCTAATTTTGCTAGGGTTTGCACGTTTTCTAGGTTATATAATATTATTTAATAATATTTTACTAATATAATCCTCAATTTAATAACATATGCAAACGAACTCCAAACTACGCATTCCGACAGGCGATCCTAGTGTTTTTCCGCGTTTCGGACACAATGGAACAGGTTTCGGAAGCTAATTCGGTCATATGTGCGAGTTACGGAATTAAACGATCAATTTAAAATTAAATCGGTTAAAACGATTTCTATGCGTTTCGAGCTGCCATGGTCAAACGATAACTCCGATTGCTACGAAAATTGAAATCCGATAATAACCAACTATTACGGATCCAATGAAACTGGTTTCGTCAAATTCCAAGACTGTTCCCCGAAAGGCTATTTTAACTCGTCTATTTAATCGAGCGATTTCCGAAATTTACGGAAACATTTAAAATTTCCACTTTTAATATTTTATTAACTTAACAATAATTCATATAAAATTTATAATCACTTAAAAATCATTCTGGCTCATTCCGGACTAAAATCTGATTAATTGCATTTTAATAATATTAAATTCATTTTTAAATTAATATATAATCCCAAATATTTATTTATCGACTTTTAAATTCATCTAAAAATCCAACCACACTATTTAGTGACCAACTAGTCTTAAAAATAATTTTAAACTCATTTCCATATCTATTTACACTCCAATTACCAATTAACCCCATCCTAATATTAAATTATTATTATTCCAATTTTAATTTAATTGTCATATTTGAAATTTAAACAAAGTTTATTAATTCAACCAAATCCTTTTAGTTAAAAATAAATCTTAAACTCATAGTAAACATTTAAAATGCATTAAATGTTCACAAATCCCATACTCAAAATTATGGGATGTTACATTCCTCCCCCCTTATAAAAATTTCGTCCCCGAAATTTGTATAAGGTAGAACATACTCTCAAACTCATTTACTTACCCCATTAGCTTAGTTAAAAGCTTACATACACTTTACAAAATCCTTTTTGCTCAATTCCCAAACCTGTTTGCTTTACTTATCTCTAAAGCTTTAATTTTTAACTTATAACTTTATAAGTTACTTAATTTTTCCAAAACCCAAAAAAAATTCTAACTCCCAAAATTTCCGGAAAATTTTGGCAGAGTCTCCCCTGCACGGAGGAGCTTTCGCGATATCGCGATACAAAGAAATATGTATACATCATCCCACACGGACGGAAATCAAAATTTATCACAATATATATATCATTTCCCAATTATATTTGCGTAGGCGTACCTTTTTAGCAAATTTATTATAGCAAGCAGCTAATATAATGCATATATGCCCTCCAACTCTCTCAACCCCTTCCGCATCTGTGCTAAACTCAAACAACCATCAGTTATCAAAATATGAGCATTTTAACATCATTTCCAATATAAATGTAAGCCAAACATAACTATTTACATTCCAAACAACACTTTGCATAATTTCCTAAGTAAATCCACATTTTATAACATGCACAAGGTTCATTTTCCAATGCTAACTCTATTTCATTTCACACCAAAGATTTTCAAACAAGTTCCGCAATTCCAAATCAATACTTTACCCAATTTTCCGAATTGATTCCCAAACAAGTTTTATTACAATTTGATACATTTGCATTTCTATTATAACTCACTTACATTCATGCTCAAATTCATTTGATAAGTTTTTAGCCATTCTACTTCGTCCCAACTAACTTCATTTACTTCACTTGAATGATTTACATTCAAGTTTACTATATACCATGCATATTTATTACAACCCATTCATTTCTACCTCAAAATAATTAACATATGCTTTACTTACATTTCTTTATTTTCACTTACATTCCCAATTTGATTTAAAATCAAATTTCATTTTAAACTTGAAACATTTGCAATTCTTTTATGATTCATTTCCATTCATATGCAAACATCAGTTATCAAAATGTCAATTCATTCCAATTGATAAAAATCATTTCCAATTGCTATTTTAAATCAATTCACTTGCATTCGTTTACAAACTCTTTAAATTAAATTCCAATCCATATCAACTTATTCAAAAATCAATTTCAATTGCTTGTTAAACAACTCAATTCCAAATAACAAAACAACCAATCCTCATGATATTTTCATATCATTCAGACAAATATCCATCACTTAAGCCTATAATAGTTTTAAAATTAATTTCCACTTAGATTCATACTAATTTATCAAATTCTGCATGGTTCACAATCCAAGCATTCTTATTCCATGTCAATTATTAAATCAATCCTTATTCTCACCTTTCAAATTTTGTTAATCATCTTAAGTTTATTTTTATTATATTATTATTATTACTATTATTATATTTTTTTTTATAGTTATATATATCATTCCATTCTTATTTACAACTAATATATTCTTTCTTTCTCACAATTACAATCTTAAAAGTCATTTGCTTGCATCCAAATTTTATTTTGCAAACAAATTTCATTTAAAGCTATTTCATAAGCTTAAAAATATCCATCTCATCGTCTTTCTTAAATGATTTCAATTCCATAATATCTCAATTTGTTTCCATTTTAATTGATTATTACCAAATCAAACCATTTACAAATTTTAATCCAACTAGCTTAAACATTCATCTTAAGTTTAAATTAACATCTCATTCTATATTATTTACAACTCTCACCCATTTTTAATTCATACTTGCTTATTCCATCACAATAATTAATTAAACTCTCTTCACTTGCATTTCAATTTCTGCATCAAACAAATTTATCCAAGACCACATTATTCAACTTAATCACAATTACTTAATTTTCTCAAACTTTCTTTACAATATCTCCATTATCTTCTTATAAATCAATTTTTATTTTCATTTGATTCTCATCCAAATCAAATTCCAATCCATTTTTAGATTTATTTTAGTAGCAAAGAAACCACTTTAAATTATTTCACTCATTTGAATCTATTTACAATTCAAACCATCATCATTATAATCTAATTCCACTTTTCATTCACACTTCAATATTTGTTACCACAAATTTAAATCTCATGCCCAACTGGATTGTTATTTACCTTCCAAATTTTGATCAATTATCAAAATTCTATTCATTTCAATACAATTCCCATTTAATTGTAATTCAACTTAGCCACTAACCTAATCTATATTAGGTTTTAATCCACTTTCTTAATTCACTCTGATTTTGACCCAACTATCAAGATTTTATTCCTGCCAGTACACATTCCATTTAATTTAGCTTACACAGAGTTCATTTCCAAACAATCACTTTGGATTTAATTGAGTAGGCAATTACTTCAGTCAACTTCATTCCAACTAAATTAAATTTCCCTTTCATTTGGTTCTTATCCAAATTTTTTTCCAAGTTTACTTAAAATTTGCTTAGTCAAATTAAATTCATTCCACTTCTTTTACCACTTAAGTAAGAATTTAATTCCAATTTCATCATCACAACGAATTTCATTTCCCCATACATAAGTTCAGGTCTTATTTGCTAATTTAAGAACATCGACCTTTATGTTCCCACTTTACATTTCATTTATGGTCTAATTTTAAATTTGCCACACCATTCAACTCTCTCCATTTATAGCTTACAAATTTCACTTTCATTCAAGAGTTTAGATTTGTTTTCTAAGTTCATTTCCATTTTATATTCACAAGTTTAAATTATAACACTTAATAACTTAAGAATATGAATTTCTTTATGCAATTATAAACAATGTACATTTCACCTTTATATCCAATTCAATTAAATTTTAATTCATTGAGATTTAATTCAATTTCAAATTCTCAATTTTAATTTTCTATATACAAGTTCAAAACTTGTTTACTAATTTAAGTTCATTCATTTCCTTTATATCTCACATTACCTTATTTCAATTTACATTTCATTTGAGATTAAGTTTGGACATCCCATACATTCAACTATTTCCTAATTGTGATTATAATTTCATTCTTATTTATATATGTCCACCAACTTATTTTATTTAAAGCTCATATTGCTCATTTGAATCCATCTACATCTTATAATCACAATTTCAGCATTTACATATATGTGCATCACTGAATTCTTAAGGATACAAATTCCTTTCATTTAACTTCTTACACAATATTAAATCCTCAACCTCAAATTATAAGTATACAACTTAATAACTTATGGGTAAAATCCATTTCACCATGACCCATAATTTCAAAGTCAACTACATCTTAATTTAATTCAAATCAACGTTATTTTAAGTCTAATTTATTTCACTTATCCAAGTTAAATTCAAATCTTCTACTCACTTCAACATATTTTATTCACTTTCAATTACTCAAATTAAATTTTAATTCCAAGACTAAAATTTTCATTTCTTACTTCTTATTAATATTAATTTCACTTAATAAGTTCAATAGTTAATTCATTTTAACTTTACACATTATTTAATTAGAATCTTCCCAGAATTCATTTTACCGGGTTTTTATTTCAAAACCATTTTGAAATATATCTAATATATACCTATTTGATATATCAATCAAATCTCCAGGTTTTTCCAAAACAATTTGTTTATACCAAAACAAATTTAACATTTTTGAAATGTCCAAAACAACTGCTATACCCAACTAGTCCAAACCATATCATATCCAAGTATTAGGGAAGCAATCCATCACTTTAGAAACTCGAAAATGAATTCTAATGATGTGGCCAGCATCATTAGGATTATTTTCCAGTGACTGAAGTGAGTTCAACGCTTCTTACTCTCCCAAATTTATTTCAAAACAGTTTTCCATTTAAAATACTTCCCAAAACAATATTCCATCGTTACCTTCAAAAACTTTGGAAAACATTCCCAAACTTTCCCAAGATTTTAAATTTCCATACTTTTATCTTTATCGCATTTAAAATCCTTTCCAAAACTTCCGGGATTTAAATTCTGGTTTAATTCAAATTTAATTATTCTTCTTTTATATAATTTATACTCATAGAATTTATTTGGTTATAACCATTTCAAAGTTTAGATTAGATTTTAGATTCCTATTTAATTATAGATATCCACATCTAAACAATCAAATATATATAATAATATCAGAAAATTATTTCTCTTATATCAAAATATAATTTTGGGTAAAATTATTTCATTTACCTTCCTTAAAAACAATACTATGTCGGTTTATCTTGTTCAAGAGTTTAGAAACCCCTATCGATACGGTTGTACTTCCCGTACCGACCTGAATTCATAAACACTCAACCGATAAGTCAACACGGTATGAAAACAATTTTATATTCACTAGCAAGTACGCTCTCATATCTATTATTACTCTCAACTCATTATAGAGTACTATTGACTCTGTTTAATGAGTAATTACCCCACCAAAGCCTAGGTTGTCGCCAACCTAAGCTCTAATACCAAGTGTAACAGCCCGCAAATTCGTACCCCTTGAATTAACACTATTCTACCTCTATTAACTCAAGTGGGACAGAAATACGAACCATTAGGGTTAAAGAAGAAGAGATAGAAGAAGAAGAAACTAAAACAATATCAGAATCTCACAGTCGCAGCGGAATAGAATATAATAGTAAATATAGAACTTTACACTAAATGAAATCTATTACTGTCTTATACATCATATCATCAGAGTATCTCATACATCAACAATCACAAATTAGACCTATCATACAATCACAGCAGCGGATATATATATAGGTACATATAATATGTCTCGGACTCCAGCTCCTCTCCTGCTCCATAGCATCCTGTCCTGAACATATAATACTCGGTCTGACCCGAGCATTATAATGAAATAACACCCGAGTCAGTCTGGAATACCAGCTGATACTAAATATGCATCCAACTTGATTATTAAAGTTGCAAAAATCCTTTGAAAAACAAAAGAATCACGTAAGACCGCGCCACAAATAAACATGTCGGGTTTTTACCTTACGATAGCTAAACCACTCTTTATAGAAAATCCTCTTATATTATAATAGGGTCTATTTACAAATACTTATAAAATAGCCGAAATTGTTACATCTATTAAATTCCAGCTACTAGCCACAAAAGTGGGTAATACAAACAAAACTCGTAAAAGGCTCGTAGGAAAAATGGATTTCCAACAATGACTAGGCACTGGGGTACCACCTGTCACAGTACGGGGCCTAGATCACCGTACCGAGGACTACTCCCTTCATCCCCTGCACACAAGGCCGGAACCATTCCTTACTGAACAGTCCCGAACAAGATAAACCCCGTGGTTGGCGCGACCAACCACCCACTAAGCCGAAATATATAAGGGACATCTACACAGGGGAAATATCTTGTCCTGCTTGGGCGTGACCCGCCTAACCTTGCTGCATATCCCCTGGTTTTCAGTCATTCCCGGTTGATGAGGCTTGAGGCTAAGTGTTACCTGTAACGACCCAATATTTTGTACCATTCGAATTCGACAAAACTTAAAAATTGTCGAGCTGGAATAGTTCAAAACAATAGGTTGTAAATATAGCTAAGGAACAAATGAAACCAAATACACAGAATCACAGACACAAATATCAGAATCTCACAGCGGAACATAAAATAACACAGTGGTTCATGAATCCACTGAAAACTTTTACCAAATAGAAATATGTTGTTCATAAACTTCAATACAATTTTAAGCCATAAGCAAATATAAAGTCTTCAAATGTCTTGAATTACAAAATAGATAAAGCTGAAAAAGCTTCCAATTAGCAAGAGAGATCTATGAGTGGTCCTAGCTCCGGAAAGAAAGCTGAAGCTGCAACTCAGGCTGACCCGAGCGTACAATAAAACAAAACACTCGAGTCAGGACATACATACTTATATAATGTAAGCTAAATCAAGTGTACTGTAATAAAGAGCAAGTAACTTAAAGGATGCTTGGGATCGCCCATCCTCTAAGGATCCGTTAAACTATTTACTATGTAGTATATTGCGCTATTATAATAGTGTCTATAGTAAAGTAAACATACTTTTAAATAGCGTTAAGGAGTGACCCAATATTCCCCTTAACACAAATAATGCCAATAGTCTATACAGTACCGTAATACCTCCTGATCGGGAGGCTACCAGAGGATACTCCATAGGTACGACACAAATAGAAACTCGTAGGAGGCTCGCTAGGGTAGGTGACACGGCACAACTAGGCAATGCCAGGGTAGATATACCAATTGCTATCCGGACCGGTGGAAACGCGTAGCCGCAGTTACCGCCCACCTCGAACAACACTCCCAAATCAAAGGTGCGCACCAAACAATCACAAGAGTAATAGAATGGCATACGAAGAAGTGCGTTCGATCAGAGGAGCTACCTCATTAATCCGAGAATCGCTCCTGTTTTAGCCACCTTATGCCAACTCACGGGAGTCGGGTCCACGTATATACCTTTCAAGAAACCGTCACCACCAACCTACTTCATTCTGGAATCTCCACCGCGTACACGGTTAGTCAAAGTGGTTTTCGGTATCGACAGAGAGTATGCCCATATCCGATCCCGGTCTCTTTGCCAACCAAACGTTATTATAACCCGTGGTTATAGTTTGAAAAATGGTATTTTTATATTTTTCAAATCAATATATATATTTCAAATACCTTTAATTTCAAATCCTTGATTTAAAACATTTCCTTTGAAGATATACCATTTCAATTTATTCAATTAAATCTGGAATTTATTTCTTTTATCAAAAGAATAGAAATCAATTTTCTTCTTTTAAATCTTTCCAAACTCAATTTCTTACTTTATTAGCAATTTCATATTTAAATTCCAAATCTTAACGTATTCCCAAAATAGAGATGAAATTTTAAATAAATAAATTTTAAATCAATTTCACTTCTACAACATCTAGGAAATGCTATCTAAAGTATGGGTTTAAAATAGTCAAGTTTCAAAAGACAGCAATTAAATGTTGTAGTAGACTTTTAGCTAAACATCAAATTTCAAATATAACTTATTATTTATTATTTCTGTATTGAAATCTTTACCTTTCCAAAAATATAGAATTTCTAAACAAGTTATATTCCAAAAATTTTAACTCAACATTTATTTATTTAACCCCTTTTAAATCATTGTAAATCTCATAAAAATCCTTTATATAATTTAAATTAGAATATCATCAAATTTCTAAATTTAAATAATTTAAAATAATTTCAGAAAATAATATATAAACCACGGGCCTGTATAAGATTTTCTAGCCTAGGTCAAGTGAAACGGATTTATATCATTTCAATCCGATATTTACACAACTCCGGGTTCTATCATTTCGAACCCGCAATCCCAAGACAATTTACAGCAGTTAACAGAACAAGTGAACAATAATAATCAATTAGGCCTATCATTTCAGCCCATACCATCTATAATAACAGGGAACTTGCAGTGGTGATTTAAGCAGTAAATAAACAATAACATAACTGTAGAAATAATATAACAGATAATACTAATGAGGTGTCAATTTAAATGGGGTCCATCATTCTATATTACATTACAGACAGATAATAGTGAAATACAATTTTACACATACACTTGCAATAATTTACCAAATATAAATACGTATGTCTGGTGAGAAATACTCACCTGAATTTTTGCAGAAAATTTTGAATTTCAAAAATGACAGTTCACCGGTACAGACCGACAGAGGGTAACGATAAAGATTCTCGGACGTCGCCTAGATTCAAATCTAGAAAAATTCAAATATTGAAACGCGACTTAAGAATTTATGGTCAAGGAAAATTAAGAATAGAACAAGAATATGTTTGCTTTGCTCGACCACTTCACCGTGTAACGTGACCAAAACATACCCAAAACTGTGAACCGTGCTAAAATTTTACGACCAAAATTTTTCCTAAACAACTACGGCAAAAGTTGAACACGAATACACGTGCACCAAATTTTCTTCATGAACGTGATATGGATATATGCACGTACGTGCACCACTCTATATTCATGCACACGGCCAAAATTTTGTGCAGCCATCCCTTCCCATCTTTTCAGTTTTCTTTTTCTTTTCTTCTTTTTTTTTCTTTTTTTTTTTCTTTTTTTTTTTTTTTTTTCAAAGCTTCGCACTTATTCAAGTTCAAGTACCTCCCAACTCCTCTGTAACAGGTATCCACTAAACTCATTTACCCGAGCCAAAACCCACCTACTTCGAGTCTTCCCCACGTCTCAAGCTCACATGCTTCGAGCCAATACTGAAATTTCTTCGAAAAAATGCAAAGAAACTTCCAGCCATCTCTTTTTCAAAAATTATTGGAAACACAAATCTCACACTCACTGACCCCTATTTCCTAGTAGCATCAACATTTCACTTCAGTTATGCATCAATACTCCTGTCCAGATCTTCAATCTCAGAAAAGAAAAAAAATAAAATAAAATAAAGAACATGACTCCTCTCCCCTACAAACAGACAACCCCTTTCTTATATAAAGGCAACTGAAAGACTCCCCTAAACCCAACATAAATGTATGCAGACTACTCAACACAAATGCAAGTTAACTCCCTTAAAGAATATAATATATATAATATAATATAAAAAAATGTAATAATTTTTTTTCCACTACTAACTAAATCAAATCCTGGAAAATCTTAAACAAATCAACCAAAGTCCTTTCCATACATTAAATATCATATTCAGGTTCTTGGCTAAAACTCACTAGCCTACAACTACAAAATGCATGCAAAACTCAACCTATATCTACACTCATCTTTATATCAGTGTTACTTCACCCCACATCCCTCAACATGAAAAAGGCCTACTGATCACTATATGCAGTTTGAAAATCAACAGGTTCAATACAAGGCTATTTCTTATGTTGTCACTGAATCTAAACTTCCTAAATGCAACTTATCACTATTGTATAAAATTTCAACCATTCCTCATAACACTCAGTTTCTCCCACCAATCTACTGCTTCACCCTCTGATATGCACAAGACTAGCCTATATCTCAGCATAGGGATGAATGTACAGACATCTTATGCATGGCATAACAATGGAAATGGCCGAGCAAGGCACAGGTAGGACAAAATTTCGAGAAAGAGAAAGGGAGAAAAAATATCTGAACCGAAAGAAAAGAACAATACTATAACTATTTACCTGATAGATTCACGAGAAGGAGCAGAGAATTGGATCGATGCAGAGAACAAATGGGTAGAGGGGAATGAGTTTATAGGCAGATGAGAAAAATAACGTGTCAGTTTCTATTGATATAAATGCTATTGATATGGACGAGAATTCTTCCCATCAGTTACAAAAGAATATTGCAAGCATTGATCTTCTGGCATGATTAATGGAAGGCAGGCATAAAGAGAAGGCCGAGAGGATTTTATTTTTTTTGAAAACTTGTTGATGTTTATAAACTAGATTTTATTTCCTGCGTGAGTTACGTACTTGATTCAAGGATTTGAATTGATATATAACTGATGAGAACAGAGGCTAAAGGAAGAGAAATGGTGTGTATGGTTTCAAGCTTTAATTGCATGCATTTAAGTAAAAAGGAAATCATCAGAGAGAATAAGGTTTTTAATGTTACCCTATAATTAAGTTTGTGTGATGAAGGCGGGGTTAATACACACATTCTTATAAATTAAAACTTGCGTGATTATAGGTTGATAATTGATGAGATAGAGGCAGAGGAAAGGAATTGATGTGCATGTTGATTTCTTTAAAGTGACAGTTAGGTTTCACACGTCTAGCTTAAATTTTGTACGTTACTACTTGTTGAATTTATTTCAGTTTTATGTATTTTGATTTGATATTTTTCTAGTTTGATATCAAAATGAAAAGGCAAATTTATGTAGGCAGTTGAAATGGAAACGTATACAATATGTGTAAAGTCAAATTGTCAATTAAAACAAGGTAACATTTGCTTTTTAAAACACTGACTGATACTTTTCTTCAAAAATATATGAAAATATGATTTTTACACTACGTTAAACAGACGCAAACTAAAACATCAAAAATTTGTGTGAAAATATCGTTTTGAAAACACACGTTTTATTACGTCACTTATACCCTATAATTGACGCGTCTTCCAAACGCGAAATTTAACAGTTCAAAAATAGCTTAAAATTTTACAGTTATTATTTAATTTTATTGGCATACAAAATTTTATAAAATATATCTCCAAATCAAATATTTAACCATATTGTTAAACCTAATCTATAAGAATATTATTTCAAATTTGAATAATTAAAATAAAATAAATTGTTAAAACTAGGGTTGTTACACAAGCTATTAAATAAAGATGTACATAAGAAATATTTAATAGATAAAATAAGATCTAGAAAAATAAAGAAATAAATGTCAAGAGATAGACATAGGAAAAAAATAAAGAGGCTAGTCAAATAAAAAGTAAGAATTAAGGAGAGAGAAAACTTATATATAATTTATTTTTAAACGCAAATGAAAATGAGAAGTGGGAAATAAATCTTTTTATTTGAATGGCGAAAAGAAATACACAGTTATAAATGAGGTGGATAAAATATTTCTCACGGTCAGGTATGTTAAGATTTCAAACTTGCCCAATTGATTGATAAAAGCAGGGAGTTTCTTACGTAAATGTTGGCAAGCATTAAATGTTGATTGAACCAAAGAACGGCAAGAAATTTGATTGAATGTTTCATAGATGCATGCTTTATTTCCAGACATACAAAACTTTTGATTTCAACATTTGTTACCAATAAACAGTTGCGTGATTTTAGGAATAACGGTAAACAAATAAATTGGCTTTGAACTGATCATGCAACAAGTATTAAATCTCTTTGGACATTTCAAAGCATGCGTTGATATCCCTTCCAGCTTCTTTATATGTGTGATTGAAGATTTAGGCAGATAAGGTTTCGTGATCAGAGGAATGGCAAAATATGAACCGTTCCAATTATATGAGAATTGATATATATATATATATATATATATATATATTTAGTTTGATTAATTAAATGACGGCAAGAATTTTTCAAAGCTTTTGGAAATGGAAACGTATATACACCTTTTATTTAAAACCAAAACTGTCAGTTACAACCAAAAGTAACGTTCGTCTTAAAAATCACTAACTGATGTTTTAATCCATAAAGGTGTTTATATATGATTTTAAAAGTACGTCAAACTGACGTAATACAAAACATCAAAAATATATATATAAAATAACGTTTTAAATTTTATACGTTTTATTACATTACTTACCATAAATTTTACGCGTCCTTTTAAACGCGATATTTAACAGTTTATAAATACACTAAATTCTTCAAAATTAATACTTAACTAAAATTCAAATTGGTTTACATTCTTCATATCTTACATATATATACGGTACTTATTCCCTAAATTTACGCGCCCTTTTTAACGCGTAATTATCCAGTTCATTTATATACAAAAAAAAATTTAGAAATTTTGACCATGCCGAGACTCGAACTCGTGACCTGTCGTGAATAGCCCAGATGTCTTAACCACCTAAGCTATAAATGTTTTCTTAATTAAAACTTGATTTTTCCAGAGATCTTATTAGTTAATCCTAAAATTTATTTTTCACTTTAAATAAACCCCAAGGTTTTTTTTTAAAAATACAAGTGAAAAATACTTGTAAAAAAAAATTGGGCTATTACACTCTCCCCCACTCAGAACTTTTCGTCCTCGAAAAGGAAGAAGGTAGGGGTATAGAAACAACCTGAAAGAAAACTAAATTGAAACCTAAATTTAGAATCATTAATCTAAACAATAAAATTCAATTTTAAATTAATCTTTGATTTCATCTATTTATACTTAAAATTTTAACATTTATTTATTTACATATTTACTTGTATAATATCCCTACACTAAAAAAAATCATTCAAAATTTTTTTTTTTCCAAATTTTTCACAAGGTATTATAACATTCTAATTTAAAATGTTTAATTTTAGTCCAAATTTGAAATGGTAATTTAACTTGATTTTTTTAAAGTACATTTACCATTTCCCAAAATAAACTAAATTCCCCATTTAATTTCTTCTTTATTCCAAACTATAATTAAATTTATTTTTCTCAATATTTTCTCATCTATGTCAAATATTTTTCTCAATATCTAAACCATATAAATTCAATTTAAATTAATTAATATTCAATAATTGATTTAATTCATTTGATTTTTTACAGAAGTTAAATCAATCTTAACTATTTCCAAATTAATTATCTTATTCAACAAATTTAATTTTCTTTATTCCAGATTATTATTAAATATATTCTGCTTAATATATCTTATCGCACATATTAAGTAGATTATATTTAATATAACTATTCCAATATATTTCTAAATTTCCTTTAACACCATTTGATATTGTATATTATTCAATTATTATTTTATTTCTATTTACCTCTATTTGTCTTGTTGTAACTGAAACTTTAAGTGTATAACATTTATTATAACCACTCAAATTTTTATTTATAAAATCCTTTTATATTATACATTTTCCAATTGCATAGTTAATTTCTGAATGATTTAGGTAAGTTATATTGGCATGCAATTATACAAGTAAAATTTTTCCAATTTTATTATTCAAGTTTAAATATTCATTCAAAATTTGACTTTATTTTATCATTAGTATCACCCTTTTAACATAAATTTATGAATTAAATTTCCAATTAACTTCAAACCCTTTAGAGATAAATAAATACATACATATAGTATATGTCAAATCAAATTTAAATCATATATCTATATATATTATAAATTAAGTCATATTTAGAAATTCAAATCAATTAAATTTTTGAAACAAAACTACAACGTGGTCTTTTTACTTCGATACTCGAAAATGAATGTCGATGATGTTGTAGTCATCACCGAAATTATTTTCCAGCGACAAAGAGAAGAGCACTAATTTTTTAAAACTTTTAAAATTCTTTGGAAACAAATTTATATTCGAAAATAATTTAAATAATAATATATCCTTTTAAGACTTTAAACACAAGGTTTGAAACTATAAGATATTAAATTCTTAAATTCTTGTTTTAAATCCATTTCTGTTTCCAAATAAATTTATAACCATGTTTTATAGTTCAATTATTCATTAAGACAAAACCAATGGTTTACAAAACTATAAATAAAATCAAACATTATTATCTCTAAACAACTAGTTAAATTCTGAAAATTATACTTATATATATAATATTAGATTTTCTTTCGAGTATAGGAATAAATTTTCAACGAGGATGTCATCAATAAAGACTAGGACAAATTTATTGAGCACACCGCGAAAAACGCGATTCATCAAGTCTATAAAGAAAGCAGGGGCATTAGTCAAGCCAAAAGGCATAACTAGCCATTCAAAGAAACCATTCTCAGTTCGGAAAGTAGTTTGGGTATGGTTTCCTTAGCAATTTCTAAGCTGATGGAAACCTGTGGCTAGATCAAGCTGAGAGAAAACCGTTGCTCCAGGGATAAGATTGATACGGAATAAATTTCCCGCTTTGGTAAAGAAGTGACTTCACCAAATATGTCGGGAAAAGTTTGACTACAGGGGTCGAATGGATATCATCCGGAAAAGTGTCGAGAGGATAGATGAAACTACCAGCGAACTCCTGAGGTAAGTCACACTGGATCTCTAATGGATTCCCTAAATCATCTTTAAGAGCAACAGTACGAGAACTACAAGAGATTTCTGCACCATGCCTATTTAACCAATCGCCTCCGAGTAGAAGATCGAAAGCGTCGAATCCCAGACATAGAGGTCAAGATATTCTAGGATAAGATACAGCTTAACTTGGACAAGCTTTTAACAAAGGCTTGAATATAACGATGGAGAGAAAGAAGAAATAGCTGGAAAATATATTTTAAAAAAACAGGAAGTTTTATTTTTATCAAAATACTTCTTAAAAACCCTTTGAAAATCATTTTATACTTTAAAATACGTTCTCTCATAAGGAAAAGATTCTGGAATTTGACTTCACTCATTCTAGAGTATTGCTACTCTATCTCTAATGAGTTTTCGTTCCTTAGGCTGTGGTTTAAACCAAAGCTCTGATACCAACTATAACGACCCAATATTTTGTACCATTCGAATTCGACAAAACTTAAAAATTGTCGAGCTGGAATAGTTCAAAACAATAGGTTGTAAATATAGCTAAGGAACAAATGAAACCAAATACACAGAATCACAGACACAGATATCAGAATCTCACAGCGGAACATAAAATAACACAGTGGTTCATGAATCCACTGAAAACTTTTACCAAATAGAAATACGTTGTTCATAAACTTCAATACAATTTTAAGCCATAAGCAAATATAAAGTCTTCAAATGTCTTGAATTACAAAATAGATAAAGCTGAAAAAGCTTCCCATTAGCAAGAGAGATCTATGAGTGGTCCTAGCTCCGGAAAGAAAGCTGAAGCTGCAACTCAGGCTGACCCGAGCGTACAATAAAACAAAACACTCGAGTTAGGACATACATACTTATATAATGTAAGCTAAATCAAGTGTACTGTAATAAAGAGCAAGTAACTTAAAGGATGCTTGGGATCGCCCATCCTCTAAGGATCCGTTAAACTATTTACTATGTAGTATATTGCGCTATTATAATAGTGTCTATAGTAAAGTAAACATACTTTTAAATAGCGTTAAGGAGTGACCCAATATTCCCCTTAACACAAATAATGCCAATAGTCTATACAATACCGTAATACCTCCTGATCGGGAGGCTACCAGAGGATACTCCATAGGTACGACACAAATAGAAACTCGTAGGAGGCTCGCTAGGGTAGGTGACACGGCACAACTAGGCAATGCCAGGGTAGATATACCAATTGCTATCCGGACCGGTGGAAACGCGTAGCCGCAGTTACCGCCCACCTCGAACAACACTCCCAAATCAAAGGTGCGCACCAAACAATCACAAGAGTAATAGAATGGCATACGAAGAAGTGCGTTCGATCAGAGGAGCTACCTCATTAATCCGAGAATCGCTCCTGTTTTAGCCACCTTATGCCAACTCACGGGAGTCGGGTCCACGTATATACCTTTCAAGAAACCGTCACCACCAACCTACTTCATTCTGGAATCTCCACCGCGTACACGGTTAGTCAAAGTGGTTTTCGGTATCGACAGAGAGTATGCCCATATCCGATCCCGGTCTCTTTGCCAACCAAACGTTATTATAACCCGTGGTTATAGTTTGAAAAATGGTATTTTTATATTTTTCAAATCAATATATATATTTCAAATACCTTTAATTTCAAATCCTTGATTTAAAACATTTCCTTTGAAGATATACCATTTCAATTTATTCAATTAAATCTGGAATTTATTTCTTTTATCAAAAGAATAGAAATCAATTTTCTTCTTTTAAATCTTTCCAAACTCAATTTCTTACTTTATTAGCAATTTCATATTTAAATTCCAAATCTTAACGTATTCCCAAAATAGAGATGAAATTTTAAATAAATAAATTTTAAATCAATTTCACTTCTACAACATCTAGGAAATGCTATCTAAAGTATGGGTTTAAAATAGTCAAGTTTCAAAAGACAGCAATTAAATGCTGTAGTAGACTTTTAGCTAAACATCAAATTTCAAATATAACTTATTATTTATTATTTCTGTATTGAAATCTTTAACTTTCCAAAAATATAGAATTTCTAAACAAGTTATATTCCAAAAAATTTAACTCAACATTTATTTATTTAACCCCTTTTAAATCATTGTAAATCTCATAAAAATCCTTTATATAATTTAAATTAGAATATCATCAAATTTCTAAATTTAAATAATTTAAAATAATTTCAGAAAATAATATATAAACCACGGGCCTGTATAAGATTTTCTAGCCTAGGTCAAGTGAAACGGATTTATATCATTTCAATCCGATATTTACACAACTCCGGGTTCTATCATTTCGAACCCGCAATCCCAAGACAATTTACAGCAGTTAACAGAACAAGTGAACAATAATAATCAATTAGGCCTATCATTTCAGCCCATACCATCTATAATAACAGGGAACTTGCAGTGGTGATTTAAGCAGTAAATAAACAATAACATAACTGCAGAAATAATATAACAGATAATACTGATGAGGTGTCAATTTAAATGGGGTCCATCATTCTATATTACATTACAGACAGATAATAGTGAAATACAATTTTACACATACACTTGCAATAATTTACCAAATATAAATACGTATGTCTGGTGAGAAATACTCACCTGAATTTTTGCAGAAAATTTTGAATTTCAAAAATGACAGTTCACCGGTACAGACCGACAGAGGGTAACGATAAAGATTCTCTGACGTCGCCTAGATTCAAATCTAGAAAAATTCAAATATTGAAACGCGACTTAAGAATTTATGGTCAAGGAAAATTAAGAATAGAACAAGAATATGTTTGCTTTGCTCGACCACTTCACCGTGTAACGTGACCAAAACATACCCAAAACTGTGAACCGTGCTAAAATTTTACGACCAAAATTTTTCCTAAACAACTACGGCAAAAGTTGAACACGAATACACGTGCACCAAATTTTCTTCATGAACGTGATATGGATATATGCACGTACGTGCACCACTCTATATTCATGCACACGGCCAAAATTTTGTGCAGCCTTCCCTTCCCATCTTTTCAGTTTTCTTTTTCTTTTCTTCTTTTTTTTTCTTTTTTTTTTCTTTTTTTTTTTTTTTTTCAAAGCTTCGCACTTATTCAAGTTCAAGTACCTCCCAACTCCTCTGTAACAGGTATCCACTAAACTCATTTACCCGAGCCAAAACCCACCTACTTCGAGTCTTCCCCACGTCTCAAGCTCACATGCTTCGAGCCAATACTGAAATTTCTTCGAAAAAATGCAAAGAAACTTCCAGCCATCTCTTTTTCAAAAATTATTGGAAACACAAATCTCACACTCACTGACCCCTATTTCCTAGTAGCATCAACATTTCACTTCAGTTATGCATCAATACTCCTGTCCAGATCTTCAATCTCAGAAAAGAAAAAAAATAAAATAAAATAAAGAACATGACTCCTCTCCCCTACAAACAGACAACCCCTTTCTTATATAAAGGCAACTGAAAGACTCCCCTAAACCCAACATAAATGTATGCAGACTACTCAACACAAATGCAAGTTAACTCCCTTAAAGAATATAATATATATAATATAATATAAAAAAATGTAATAATTTTTTTTTCCACTACTAACTAAATCAAATCCTGGAAAATCTTAAACAAATCAACCAAAGTCCTTTCCATACATTAAATATCATATTCAGGTTCTTGGCTAAAACTCACTAGCCTACAACTACAAAATGCATGCAAAACTCAACCTATATCTACACTCATCTTTATATCAGTGTTACTTCACCCCACATCCCTCAACATGAAAAAGGCCTACTGATCACTATATGCAGTTTGAAAATCAACAGGTTCAATACAAGGCTATTTCTTATGTTGTCACTGAATCTAAACTTCCTAAATGCAACTTATCACTATTGTATAAAATTTCAACCATTCCTCATAACACTCAGTTTCTCCCACCAATCTACTGCTTCACCCTCTGATATGCACAAGACTAGCCTATATCTCAGCATAGGGATGAATGTACAGACATCTTATGCATGGCATAACAATGGAAATGGCCGAGCAAGGCACAGGTAGGACAAAATTTCGAGAAAGAGAAAGGGAGAAAAAAATATCTGAACCGAAAGAAAAGAACAATACTATAACTATTTACCTGATAGATTCACGAGAAGGAGCAGAGAATTGGATCGATGCAGAGAACAAATGGGTAGAGGGGAATGAGTTTATAGGCAGATGAGAAAAATAACGTGTCAGTTTCTATTGATATAAATGCTATTGATATGGACGAGAATTCTTCCCATCAGTTACAAAAGAATATTGCAAGCATTGATCTTCTGGCATGATTAATGGAAGGCAGGCATAAAGAGAAGGCCGAGAGGATTTTATTTTTTTTGAAAACTTGTTGATGTTTATAAACTAGATTTTATTTCCTGCGTGAGTTACGTACTTGATTCAAGGATTTGAATTGATATATAACTGATGAGAACAGAGGCTAAAGGAAGAGAAATGGTGTGTATGGTTTCAAGCTTTAATTGCATGCATTTAAGTAAAAAGGAAATCATCAGAGAGAATAAGGTTTTTAATGTTACCCTATAATTAAGTTTGTGTGATGAAGGCGGGGTTAATACACACATTCTTATAAATTAAAACTTGCGTGATTATAGGTTGATAATTGATGAGATAGAGGCAGAGGAAAGGAATTGATGTGCATGTTGATTTCTTTAAAGTGACAGTTAGGTTTCACACGTCTAGCTTAAATTTTGTACGTTACTACTTGTTGAATTTATTTCAGTTTTATGTATTTTGATTTGATATTTTTCTAGTTTGATATCAAAATGAAAAGGCAAATTTATGTAGGCAGTTGAAATGGAAACGTATACAATATGTGTAAAGTCAAATTGTCAATTAAAACAAGGTAACATTTGCTTTTTAAAACACTGACTGATACTTTTCTTCAAAAATATATGAAAATATGATTTTTACACTACGTTAAACAGACGCAAACTAAAACATCAAAAATTTGTGTGAAAATATCGTTTTGAAAACACACGTTTTATTACGTCACTTATACCCTATAATTGACGCGTCTTCCAAACGCGAAATTTAACAGTTCAAAAATAGCTTAAAATTTTACAGTTATTATTTAATTTTATTGGCATACAAAATTTTATAAAATATATCTCCAAATCAAATATTTAACCATATTGTTAAACCTAATCTATAAGAATATTATTTCAAATTTGAATAATTAAAATAAAATAAATTGTTAAAACTAGGGTTGTTACACAAGCTATTAAATAAAGATGTACATAAGAAATATTTAATAGATAAAATAAGATCTAGAAAAATAAAGAAATAAATGTCAAGAGATAGACATAGGAAAAAAATAAAGAGGCTAGGCAAATAAAAAGTAAGAATTAAGGAGAGAGAAAACTTATATATAATTTATTTTTAAACGCAAATGAAAATGAGAAGTGGGAAATAAATCTTTTTATTTGAATGGCGAAAAGAAATACACAGTTATAAATGAGGTGGATAAAATATTTCTCACGGTCAGGTATGTTAAGATTTCAAACTTGCCCAATTGATTGATAAAAGCAGGGAGTTTCTTACGTAAATGTTGGCAAGCATTAAATGTTGATTGAACCAAAGAACGGCAAGAAATTTGATTGAATGTTTCATAGATGCATGCTTTATTTCCAGACATACAAAACTTTTGATTTCAACATTTGTTACCAATAAACAGTTGCGTGATTTTAGGAATAACGGTAAACAAATAAATTGGCTTTGAACTGATCATGCAACAAGTATTAAATCTCTTTGGACATTTCAAAGCATGCGTTGATATCCCTTCCAGCTTCTTTATATGTGTGATTGAAGATTTAGGCAGATAAGGTTTCGTGATCAGAGGAATGGCAAAATATGAACCGTTCCAATTATATGAGAATTGATATATATATATATATATATATATATATTTTTAGTTTGATTAATTAAATGACGGCAAGAATTTTTCAAAGCTTTTGGAAATGGAAACGTATATACACCTTTTATTTAAAACCAAAACTGTCAGTTACAACCAAAAGTAACGTTCGTCTTAAAAATCACTAACTGATGTTTTAATCCATAAAGGTGTTTATATATGATTTTAAAAGTACGTCAAACTGACGTAATACAAAACATCAAAAATATATATATAAAATAACGTTTTAAATTTTATACGTTTTATTACATTACTTACCATAAATTTTACGCGTCCTTTTAAACGCGATATTTAACAGTTTATAAATACACTAAATTCTTCAAAATTAATACTTAACTAAAATTCAAATTGGTTTACATTCTTCATATCTTATATATATATACGGTACTTATTCCCGAAATTTACGCGCCCTTTTTAACGCGTAATTACCCAGTTCATTTATATACAAAAAAAAAATTAGAAATTTTGACCATGCCGAGACTCGAACTCGTGACCTGTCGTGAATAGCCCAGATGTCTTAACCACCTAAGCTATAAATGTTTTCTTAATTAAAACTTGATTTTTCCAGAGATCTTATTAGTTAATCCTAAAATTTATTTTTCACTTTAAATAAACCCCAAGGTTTTTTTTTAAAAATACAAGTGAAAAATACTTGTAAAAAAAAATTGGGCTATTACATTACCTTTAGAACGTTTTCACTTAGAATGCCCATCGTCCACCGGACGATGTTTCGCAAGCATTCGTCCATACAAGTCCGTCCCGGGTTCGAACGGAACCGAAGGCACTACTCCTACTACATCCATTTTGGAAATATCCACAGGATTAGTAGAGACTAGCCCTTGCACTTCACTGCTCCATCTTCGACTCCGAACACGTTTTTTACACGAAACGTACAAATCGGATCGAAGTGGTTTTCGAGAAATAAATCTCGATCCCGGTCTCTTCGAAACGATCACGCATTGTCCAATATTGATAGTCGGTGATTTAACTATCAATTTATATTCATAAACATCCATAAGCATCCATCACACAATAAATAATTCGCATATTATTTATTTGCTCACATATCTTTAAAGGATATATTTTCAAATTTCCAAAACCCATTTGAAAACAACTCCTAAAGTTCTTTCTTTACAGGGTAAATCCTTTACCCTATATTCCCATTGGAAATAACCAAGTTCAAACCATTTAGATTTAAAATAGTTAAAATATTTTATACTGAAAAATACTTTAAAATATGCAAATTTAATTCTAGTTATTCACTCAAAATATAATTTCGAAATATTTAAAGTAAAACTATTTTATAAGATATAACATGATTTAAAATAAGGTTTTAGTTAAACTAAATTTAAAAAATAGAGTTGTAAAAGAATTAATACTAATTTCAAATAATTCGGATCAAAACTAGCCCTTTAAAAACAATCCATTAAAAAAAAAATTACTAATGTAATCGAAAATAACCTCTATTGCTACTTTATTAATTAGCTTTTAAAACAATAATTTTCCCAACACTCATTTATAACAAATTATAAACTTAAATTCACTTTTAATAAAATCTGTTTAAAACTCAAAACTTGGTTTTTCCCAGGGAAACTCATTCCTACTCAAATATCCTAGAAAATCCTTCTTATAAATTTTGTCAATTTATTTCAATTCAGGTTTATGTTTTAATGATATAAATTTACTTCCAATTTATTAACCAATAACTTTTCTTTTTGTTTATTCTTCCAAATTTTACCAATTTCCAATCTTATTCCAAACAGATTTCAATTTTTTATTCTTTTAAATTCATTATTTAACCATATCCTTTATTTATCAATTTCTCGATTTCTTTTTAAAACCCAATTTATTTCCTTACAATTAACATTCTAAGTTTATAGTTTATCCAACAACATCACGATATAATTAAATTCCAAATTTATCAATCACAATATATAAACAGACATCATTATCAATTTAAAAATAATTACTACATTTTGAGGAATCCAGTTGGATCCCTCCATCCTATTTTCCCTGCATCCACAAATATTAGCACATCACATATATAAATATCAATCCAGACTGACAATAACAATAATATGCAACCAATCACACAGATATTTAAATATTTATTATTTAAATCAGCCAACATCCAGATGTGAGTGAGAATAACTCACCTTGAGTTTTGGCGAGCGTTCGAAATTTAAATTAAACCGAACAACGTTCGATTTAACCCAAATTTCTACATGCCCAAAATGACTCTGGATCTACACCACTGCGTAGTACGCTCTTCAGCGATTCCGGCGCTGAAAATTTCGTTGGAATCTGACAACGTATGGCAGAGTTATGCTAATTTAAAGATTTCATAAATTTAAATATAATATATTTGTAAATTTACACATATCATTTGCTTTTAACCTAGATCTGGCCGTACGTCAAAAGGAGAAATCAACGCCGTAACCCCATCTTCTTCCCCGTGCTACAACGAACGTCCACAGCCGAAAAATGAACCCATCATTCTCAACTAGGGTTTCAAATCGCGCTTCCAATAATAGCCGAGAACGAGATCCACTTGGCCCACGATGAAGCCCACCACGCCCTCCATGTTCGCCCCCAAACATGCTGAACTCGATCGTCCATAGACGACGAAGCAGCCCTCCAATCGCATGACAAACGCGGCGACCTCACGCCTTCCACGTTGCACGAAATTCGATCACGGCCATATGGATAGGAAGCCCCCGACGAGCTCCACGATCTTCTAGTTGATGGTTTCTCGCGAAAGGCTATAGATTGAGAGAGAAAAAAGGAAGAACGAGAGGCGATACCGGCCATTGATAGATAAGAGAACGGCGGCTCCTAATTTTGCTAGGGTTTGCACGTTTTCTAGGTTATATAATATTATTTAATAATATTTTACTAATATAATCCTCAATTTAACAACATATGCAAACGAACTCCAAACTACGCATTCCGACAGGCGATCCTAGGGTTTTTCCGCGTTCCGGACACAATGGAACAGGTTTCGGAAGCTAATTCGGTCATACGTGTGAGTTACGGAATTAAACGATCAATTTAAAATTAAATCGGTTAAAACGATTTCTATGCGTTTCGAGCTGCCATGGTCAAACGATAACTCCGATTGCTACGAAAATTGAAATCCGATAATAACTAACTATTATGGATCCAATGAAACTGGTTTCGTCGAATTCCGAGACTGTGCCCCGGAAGGCTATTTTAACTCGTCTATTTAATCGAGCGATTTCCGAAATTTACAGAAACACTTAAAATTTCCACTTTTAATATTTTATTAACTTAACAATAATTCATATAAAATTTATAATCACATTAAAAATCATTCTGGCTCATTCCGGACTAAAATCTGATTAATTGCATTTTAATAATATTAAATTCATTTTTAAATTAATATATAATCCCAAATATTTATTTATCGACTTTTAAATTCTTCTAAAAATCCAACCACACTATTTAGTGACCAACTAGTCTTAAAAAAAAATTTAAACTCATTTCCATATCTATTTACACTCCAATTACCAATTAACCCCATCCTAATATTAAATTACTATTATTCCAATTTCAATTTAATTGCCATATTTGAAATTTAAACAAAGTTTATTAATTCAACCAAATCCTTTTAGTTAAAAATAAATCTTAAACTCATAGTAAACATTTAAAATGCATTAAATGTTCACAAATCCCATACTCAAAATTCTGGGATGTTACATTCCTCCCCCCTTATAAAAATTTCGTCCCCGAAATTAGTATAAGGTAGAACATACTCTCAAACTCATTTACTTACCCCCATTAGCTTAGTTAAAAGCTTACATACACTTTACAAAATCCTTTTTGCTCAATTCCCAAACCTATTTGCTTTACTTATCTCTAAAGCTTTAATTTTTAACTTATAACTTCATAAGTTACTTAATTTTTCCAAAACCCAAAAAAATTTCTAACTCCCAGAATTTCCGGAAAATTTTGGCAGAGTCTCCCCTGCACGGAGGAGCTTTCGCGATATCGCGATACAAAGAAATATGTATACATCGTCCCACACGGACCAAAATCAAAATATATCACAATATATATGTCATTTCCCAACTATATTTGCGTAGGCGTACCTTTTTAGCAAATTTATTATAGCAAGAAGCTAATATAATGCATATATGCGCTTCAATTCTCTCAACCCCTTCCGCACCTGTGCTAAACTCAAACAACTCATCAGTTATCAAATTATGAGCATTTTAACATCATTTCCAATATAAATGTAAACCAAACATAACTATTTACATTCCAAACAACACTTTGCATAATTTCCTAAGTAAATCCATATTTTATAACATGCACAAGGTTCATTTTCCAATGCTAACTCTATTTCATTTCACACCAAAGATTTTCAAACAAGTTCCGCAATTCCAAATCAATACTTTACCCAATTTTTTGAATTGATTCCCAAACAAGTTTTATTACAATTTGATACATTTGCATTTCTATTATAACTCACTTACATTCATGCTCAAATTCGTTTGTTAAGTTTTTAGCCCATTCTACTTCGTCCCAACTAACTTCATTTACTTCACTTGAATGATTTACATTCAAGTTTACTATATACCATGCATATTTATTACAACCCATGCATTTCTACCTCAAAATAATTAACATATGCTTTACTTACATTTCTTTATTTTCACTTACATTCCCAATTTGATTTAAAATCAAATTTCATTTTAAACTTGAAACATTTTCAATTCTTTTATGATTCATTTCCATTCATATGCAAACATCAGTTATCAAAATGTCAATTCATTCCAATTGATAAAAATCAATTCCAATTGCTATTTTAAATCAATTCACTTGCATTCGTTTACAAACTCTTTAAATTAAATTCCAATCCATATCAATTTATTCAAAAATCAATTTCAATTGCTTGTTAAACAACTCAATTCCAAATAACAAAACAACCAATCCTCATGACATTTTCATATCATTCAGACAAATATCCATCACTTAAGCCTATAATAGTTTTAAAATTAATTTCCACTTAGATTCATATTAATTTATCAAATTCTGCATGGTTTACAATCCAAGCATTCTTATTCCATGTCAATTATTAAATCAATCCTTATTCTCACCTTTCAAATTTATTAATCATCTTAAGTTTATTTTTATTATATTATTATTATTACTATTATTATATATATATTTTTTTTATAGTTATATATATCATTCCATTCTTATTTACAACTAATATATTCTTTCTTTCTCACAATTACAATCTTAAAAGTCATTTGCTTGCATCCAAATTTTATTTTGCAAACAAATTTCATTTAAAGCTATTTCATAAGCTTGAAAATATCCATCTCATCGTCTTTCTTAAATGATTTCAATTCCATAATATCTCAATTTGTTTCCATTTTAATTGATTATTACCAAATCAAACCATTTACAAATTTTAATCCAACTAGCTTAAACATTCAGCTTAAGTTTAAATTAACATCTCATTCTATATTATTTACAACTCTCACCCATTTTTAATTCATACTTGCTTATTCCATCACAATAATTAATTAAACTCACTTCACTTGCATTTCAATTTTTGCATCAAACAAATTTATCCAAGACCACATTATTCAACTGAATCACAGTTACTTAATTTTCTCAAACTTTCTTTACAATATCTCCATTATCTTCTTATAAATCAATTTTTATTTTCATTTGATTCTCATCCAAATCAAATTCCAATCCATTTTTAGATTTATTTTAGTAGCAAAGAAACCACTTTAAATTATTTCACTCATTTGAATCTATTTACAATTCAAACCATCATCATTATAATCTAATTCCACTTTTCATTCACACTTCAATATTTGTTACCACAAATTTAAATCTCATGCCCAACTGGATTGTTATTTACCTTCCAAATTTTGATCAATTATCAAAATTCTATTCATTTCAATACAATTCCCATTTAATTGTAATTCAACTTAGCCACTAACCTAATCCATATTAGGTTTCAATCCACTTTCTTAATTCACTCTGATTTTGACCCAACTATCAAGATTTTATTCCTGCCAGTACACATTCCATTTAATTTAGCTTACACAGAGTTCATTTCCAAACAATCACTTTGGATTTAATTGAGTAGGCAATTACTTCAGTCAACTTCATTCCAACTAAATTAAATTTCCCTTCCATTTGGTTCTTATCCAAAAATTTTTCCAAGTTTACTTAAAATTTGCTTAGTCAAATTAAATTCATTCCACTTCTTTTACCACTTAAGTAAGAATTTAATTCCAATTTCATCATCACAACGAATTTCATTTCCCCATACATAAGTTCAGGTCTTATTTGCTAATTTAAGAACATCGACCTTTATGTTCCCACTTTACATTTCATTTATGGTCTAATTTTAAATTTTCCACACCATTCAACTCTCTCCATTTATAGCTTACAAATTTCACTTTCATTCAACAGTTTAGATTTCTTTTCTAAGTTCATTACCATTATATATTCACAAGTTTAAATTATAACACTTAATAACTTAAGAATATGAATTTCTTTATGCAATTATAAACAATTTACATTTCACCTTTATATCCAATTCAATTAAATTTTAATTCATTGAGATTTAATTCAATTTCAAATTCTCAATTTTAATTTTCTATATACAAGTTCAAAACTTGTTTACTAATTTAAGTTCATTCATTTCCTTTATATCTCACTTTACCTTATTTCAATTTACATTTCATTTGAGATTAAGTTTGGACTTCCCATACCATTCAACTATTTCCCAATTGTGATTATAATTTCATTCTTATTTATATAAGTCCACCAACTTATTTTATTTAAAGCTCATATTTCTCATTTGAATCCATCTACATCTTATAATCACAATTTCAGCATTTACATATATGTGCATCACTGAATTCTTAAGGATACAAATTCCTTTCATTTAACTTCTTACACAATATTAAATCCTCAACCTCAAATTATAAGTATACAACTTAATAACTTATGGGTACAATCCATTTCACCATGACCCATAATTTCAAAGTCAACTACATCTTAATTTAATTCAAATCAACGTTATTTTAAGTCTAATTTATTTCACTTATCCAAGTTAAATTCAAATCTTCTACTCACTTCAACATATTTTATTCACTTTCAATTACTCAAATTAAATTTTAATTCCAAGACTAAAATTTTCATTTCTTACTTCTTATTAATATTAATTTCACTTAATAAGTTCAATAGTTAATTCATTTTAACTTTACACATTATTTAATTAGAATCTTCCCAGAATTCATTTTACCGGGTTTTTATTTCAAAACCATTTTGAAATATATCAAATATATACCTATTTGATATATCAATCAAATCTCCAGGTTTTTCCAAAACAATTTGTTTATACCAAAACAAATTTAACATTTTTGAAATGTCCAAAACAACTGCTATACCCAACTAGTCCAAACCATATCATATCCAAGTATTAGGGAAGCAATCCATCACTTTAGAAACTCGAAAATGAATTCTAATGATGTGGCCAGCATCATTAGGATTATTTTCCAGCGACTGAAGTGAGTTCAACGCTTCTTACTCTCCCAAATTTATTTCAAAACAGTTTTCCATTTAAAATACTTCCCAAAACAATATTCCATCGTTACCTTCAAAAACTTTGGAAAACATTCCCAAACTTTCCCAAGATTTTAAATTTCCATACTTTTATCTTTATCGCATTTAAAATCCTTTCCAAAACTTCCGGGATTTAAATTCTGGTTTAATTCAAATTTAATTATTCTTCTTTTATATAATTTATACTCATAGAATTTATTTGGTTATAACCATTTCAAAGTTTAGATTAGATTTTAGATTCCTATTTAATTATAGATATCCACATCTAAACAATCAAATATATATAATAATATCAGAAAATTATTTCTCTTATATCAAAATATAATTTTGGGTAAAATTATTTCATTTACCTTCCTTAAAAACAATACTATGTCGGTTTATCTTGTTCAAGAGTTTAGAAACCCCTATCGATACGGTTGTACTTCCCGTACCGACCTGAATTCATAAACACTCAACCGATAAGTCAACACGGTATGAAAACAATTTTATATTCACTAACAAGTACGCTCTCATATCTATTATTACTCTCAACTCATTATAGAGTACTATTGACTCTGTTTAATGAGTAATTACCCCACCAAAGCCTAGGTTGTCGCCAACCTAAGCTCTAATACCAAGTGTAACAGCCCGCAAATTCGTACCCCTTGAATTAACACTATTCTACCTCTATTAACTCAAGTGGGACAGAAATACGAACCATTAGGGTTAAAGAAGAAGAGATAGAAGAAGAAGAAGAAACTAAAACAATATCAGAATCTCACAGTCGCAGCGGAATAAAATATAATAGTAAATATAGAACTTTACACTAAATGAAATCTATTACTGTCTTATACATCATATCATCAGAGTATCTCATACATCAACAATCACAAATCAGACCTATCATACAATCACAGCAGCGGATATATATAGGTACATATAATATGTCTCGGACTCCAGCTCCTCTCCTGCTCCATAGCATCCTGTCCTGAACATATAATACTCGGTCTGACCCAAGCATTATAATGAAATAACACCCGAGTCAGTCTGGAATACCAGCTGATACTAAATATGCATCCAACTTGATTATTAAAGTTGCAAAAATCCTTTGAAAAACAAAAGAATCACGTAAGACCGCGCCACAAATAAACATGTCGGGTTTTTACCTTACGATAGCTAAACCACTCTTTATAGAAAATCCTCTTATATTATAATAGGGTCTATTTACAAATACTTATAAAATAGCCGAAATTGTTACATCTATTAAATTCCAGCTACTAGCCACAAAAGTGGGTAATACAAACAAAACTCGTAAAAGGCTCGTAGGAAAAATGGATTTCCAACAATGACTAGGCACTGGGGTACCACCTGTCACAGTACGGGGCCTAGATCACCGTACCGAGGACTACTCCCTTCATCCCCTGCACACAAGGCCGGAACCATTCCTTACTGAACAGTCCCAAACAAGATAAACCCCGTGGTTGGCGCGACCAACCACCCACTAAGCCGAAATATATAAGGGACATCTAGACAGGGGAAATATCTTGTCCTGCTTGGGCATGACCCACCTAACCTTGCTGCATATCCCCTGATTTTCAGTCATTCCCGGTTGATGAGGCTTGAGGCTAAGCGTTACCTTTAGAACGTTTTCACTTAGAATGCCTATCGTCCACCTGACGATGTTTCGCAAGCATTCGTCCATACAAGTCCGTCCCGGGTTCGAACGGAACCGAAGGAACTACTCCTACTACATCCATTTTGGAAATATCCTCAGGATTAGTAGCGACTAGCCCTTGCACTTCACTGCTCCATCTTCGACTCCGAACACGTTTTTTACACGAAACGTACAAATCGGACCGAAGCGGTTTTCGAGAAATAAATCTCGATCCCGGTTTCTTCGAAACGATCACGCATTGTCCAATATTGATAGTCGGTGATTTAACTATCAATTTTTATTCATAAACATCCATAAGCATCCATCACACAATAAATAATTCGCATATTATTTATTTGCTCAAATATCTTTAAAGGATATATTTTCAAATTTCCAAAACCCATTTGAAAACAATTCCCAAAGTTCTTTCTTTACAAGGTAAATCCTTTACCCTATATTCCCATTGGAAATAACCAAGTTCAAACCATTTAGATTTAAAATAGTTAAAATATTTATACTGAAAAATACTTTAAAATATGCAAATTTACTTCTAGTTATTCACTCAAAATATAATTTTGAAATATTTAAAGTAAAACTATTTTATAAGATATAACTTGATTTAAAATAAGGTTTTAGTTAAACTAAATTTAAAAAATAGAGTTGTAAAAGAATTAATACTAATTTCAAATAATTCGGATCAAAACTAGCCCTTTAAAAACAATCCATTAAAAAAAATAATTACTAATGTAATCGAAAATAACCTCTATTGCTACTTTATTAATTAGCTTTTAAAACAATAATTTTCCCAACACTCATTTATAACAAATTATAAACTTAAATTCACTTTTAATAAAATCTTTTTAAAACTCAAAACTTGGTTTTTCCCAGGGAAACTCATTCCTACTCAAATATCCCAGAAAATCCTTCTTATAAATTTTGTCAATTTATTTCAATTCAGGTTTATGTTTTAATGATATAAATTTACTTCCAATTTATTAACTAATAACTTTTCTTTTTGTTTATTCTTCCAAATTTTACCAATTTCCAATCTTATTCCAAACAGATTTCAATTTTTTATTCTTTTAAATTCATTATTTAACCACATCCTTTATTTATCAATTTCTCGATTTCTTTTTAAAACCCAATTTATTTCCTTACAATTAACATTCTAAGTTTATAGTTCATCCAACAACATCACGATATAATTAAATTCAAAATTTATCAATCACAATATATAAACAGACATCATTATCAATTTAAAAATAATTACTACATTTTGAGGAATCCAGTTGGATCCCTCCAACCTGTTTTCCCTGCATCCACAAATATTAGCACATCACATATATAAATATCAATCCAGACTGACAATAACAATAATATGCAACCAATCACAGAGATATTTAAATATTTATTATTTAAATCAGCCAACATCAAGATGTGAGTGAGAATAACTCACTTTGAGTTTTGGCGAGCGTTCGAAATTTAAATTAAACCGAACGACGTTCGATTTAACCCAAATTTCTACATGCTCGAAATGACTCTGGATCTACACCACTGCATAGTACTCTCTTCAGCGATTCCGGCGCTGCAAATTTCGCTGGAATCTGACAACGTATGACAGAGTTATGCTAATTTAAAGATTTCATAAATTTAAATATAATATATTTGTAAATTTACACATATCATTTACTTTTAACCTAGATCTGGCCGTACGTCAAAAGGAGAAATCAAGGCCGTAACCCCATCTTCTTCCCCGTGCTACAACGAACGTCCACAGCCGAAAAATGAACCCATCATTCTCAACTAGGGTTTCAAATCGCGCTTCCAATAATAGTCGAGAACGAGATCCACTTGGCCCATGATGAAGCCCACCACGCCCTCCATGTTCGCCCCCAAACACGCTGAACTCGGTCGTCCATAGACGACGCAGCAGCCCTCCAATCGCATGACAAACGCGGCGACCTCACGCCTTCCACGTTGCACGAAATTCGATCACGCCCATATGGATAGGAAGCCCCCGACGAGCTCCACGATCTTCTAGTTGATGGTTTCTCGCGAAAGGCTATAGATTGAGAGAGAAAAAAGAAAGAACGAGAGGCGATACCGGCCATTGATAGATAAGAGAACGGCGGCTCCTAATTTTGCTAGGGTTTGCACGTTTTCTAGGTTATATAATATTATTTAATAATATTTTACTAATATAATCCTCAATTTAACAACATATGCAAACGAACTCCAAACTACGCATTCCGACAGGCGATCCTAGGGTTTTTCCGCGTTCCGGACACAATGCAACAGGTTTCGAAAGCTAATTCGGTCATACGTGCGAGTTACGGAATTAAACGATCAATTTAAAATTAAATCGGTTAAAACGATTTCTATGCGTTTCGAGCTGCCATGGTCAAACGTTAATTCCGATTGCTACGAAAATTGAAATCCGATAATAACTAACTATTACGGATCCAATGAAACTGGTTTCGTCGAATTCCGACGCTGTGCTCGGAAGGCTATTTTAACTCGTCTATTTAATCGAACGATTTCCGAAATTTACGGAAACACTTAAAATTTCCACTTTTAATATTTTATTAACTTAACAATAATTCATATAAAATTTATAATCACATTAAAAATCATTCTGGCTCATTCCGGACTAAAATCTGATTAATTGCATTTTAATAATATTAAATTCATTTTTAAATTAATATATAATCCCAAATATTTATTTATCGACTTTTAAATTCATCTAAAAATCCAACCACACTATTTAGTGACCAACAAGTCTTAAAAATAATTTTAAACTCATTTCCATATCTATATACACTCCACTTACCAATTAACCCCATCCTAATATTAAATTATTATTATTCCAATTTCAATTTAATTGTCATATTTGAAATTTAAACAAAGTTTATTAATTCAACCAAATCCTTTTAGTTAAAAATAAATCTTAAACTCATAGTAAACATTTAAAATGCATTAAATGTTCACAAATCCCATACTCAAAATTCTGGGATGTTACAAAATTGATGTAAGTAAAGCATAGGCTAATCATATTAAAGAGAAAATGAATTGGTTGTAGTAAATACGAATTGTGAAAAGTAAACTTGATTGTAAATCATTTGAGTGGAACAAAATGAAGTTTAGATTTGTTATGAAAATTAAATGGTGTTGAAAACTTGTGATTGCTATAAAGATGGTACTTGTAGGATTATGAAATTTGTTGTTGGGCTATGTAATTGTTGTGTTTAGCTAAGATAAATGTACGGAAGGTTGTTAAAAACCTTATATTTTTGAAAACTGATATGTATGTTTGAGTAAGTACAGGTACGGAAGGCAATCGATAGAGTTGGAGCGCATTAATGCATAATATATTAGCCGCTTGCTTATAAAATGCTAATCTAAGGTACGCCTTTGCAATAAAATTGGAAAATGGTAATATATTGGAATATATTGTGGTTTATTTTGTTTTTCGACCGTGTGGGTCGATGTATATATATTTATGTCTATTGTGATATTGTAAAACGCTCTCCGAACAAGGGAGACGCTGTCAAAAAATTTCAAAAATTTTGGGAGGTAGAAAATTTTTGGAAATTTTGGGTAAACTAGTAAGGTTGATTTTTGAAATGGTGTTGTAAAGAGAGCTTTTTAGTATAAATAAAGAAAATGGTTTTGGATTAAGCTAAATGGTTTTGAGAAGTGAATGTGACAATTAAGTGGATTTTGGGCTAAGTAAATGAGTTTGGAAGCATTTTCCTACCTTAACAAATTTCGGGGATGAAATTTTTATAAGGGGGAAGGAATGTAAAGACCCGGAATTTTGGTCGTCATATTTTGAACATTTAATTCATTTTAAATGTTGAATGTGAATTATAATTTGAATTTGAATAAGAAGATTTTGGCTAAATTAATAAGATTAGTAAAATTTCAAATATGGCAATTCAATTGGATTTGAATAATAATAATTAAATATGTGAAATAGGGATAATTTGTGAATCCGGATGTAAATGGTTATGAAGATGGTTTCAAAGATTTATTTTAAGTCTAGATGGATTTGAGTTATAACCTTGAATTTTTAGATGGAATCAAAGGCCCATAAGCTGAATTTGGAATTTCTATATTTAATTTAATAATGGGATTTAATATATAGTAATGGTAAATAATCAGATTTTGATTTAAAATGAATCAGAATAATTTCTAATGTGATTATAATTTCTATATGATTTATTATTGAGTTAGTAAAATTTTAAAGGTGAAATTTTAAGTGGTTTCGACGATTTTGAAAATCGCTCGAATTAATCGACGAGTTAAAATAGCCTTCCGGGGCACAGTCTCGAATTCGACGAAACTAGTTCCATTGGATCCGTAATAATGTATTATTATTGGATTTCAAATTTCATAGCGTCTGGATTTACTGTTTGCTCGTACGGGTGAGAATCGCGTTGAAATTAAAATCGATAATTTAATACTTAAACTTGATTCAAAAAGCTATCTTCCACATATGATTGAATTAGCCTCTGAAACACGTTCCATTGTGTTCGGAATGTGGGTAAAACATTATAAATGCCAAGCGGCATGTGTGATTTGGAGTTCGTTTATAAAGGCTTGTTAAATTTGAGAATATTATTAAAATAATGTTTATAAACGTGTATATATATATATATATATATACACGTATAAGGGCTGAAACCCTCATTCATTTTCTGAGCCGCCGTGAATTGTTTTAATGGCCGAAAATCACTTGCCTTCTCCTCCAATTTTCTCTCCATCCATTCACCAATACCGAAAACTTCTTTCTAGAAAAGTGTCGAGCTCTCCGAGCTCTAGCTATCCAACGGTGGATCGCGACTATGGTCGTCGATTGGAGGTGGAATCTGGCCCCATTCCTAGGAGTTTGAGCGCGTTTCACAAGGCAGGTGATGACCGAGCGTGATGATGCTCTGGCCGATAATGGAGTTCAAGGCGCTGTTCGTTGTGGTAGTCTTTGATCATCTCCTAAAGCTACGATTTAGTCATGGAAATTGAGGGTTTTTGGCGACGATGGGTTGTGCCGATGTCTGTATCACATGCGTGAGAAGAAGCTTTGGGCGGCCTAGATCTGAGAGAAGTATTGAACGCCTAGAATTTGATAAGGTTAAAAAAATTAAAGAAAAATTTGTTTATAAATTATATTCAACCTTTATAAATTCGTAACTTGAGCATACGTTGTCTGATTTAAACGAAACTGGTGGCGCCGGAATCGCAGCGACGCGGTCTACGCTGTAGTGCAGATCTGGAGTTGGTTTGAGCAAGTGGAAATTTTAGATTATAATTTAAAATTTAAAACGCTCGTCGAAACTCAAGGTTATTTAATCTCACTCACATCTGGATGCCGTTTAATTTTAATTAGTTAGTATTTAAATGATTGATTGGTTGATTAGTTGAATGTAATAATTATTATCAAATTTGTGTTAGAAATGCGGATTATGGATCTTAAGGCTAAGATTAACACTAGAGGGGGAGGGTGAATAGTGTTAATAAAGAATTACTAAATCTTTTTGAGTTTATGTTAATTTAGAGACAAATGTAAGCAGTATACATAAACAGGAATGATCACAGAAACAAACACAGATGCAGAAATAAAATAAAAGCAGCAAAGGAAAGAACACACCGGATTTTATACTGGTTCGGAGTTACCCTACATCCAGTCCCACAACACAAGTACGGATTTCCTTTCAACAGCAATTGTACAATTACACCCTCGGTTTCAAAGGCTACGAGGTACACCCTCTAGAATTTAGATCCTTTAGGTAGGGATACTTGATTTTCGGGCCACAAGTTTACCCAATTGATTTAACCGGGCTGCAATCACACCGTTTCCCTTTTGATTGATTTCCAAGGCTACAATCACACATTTTCTCGCTAATATATTACAAAGAAGTCTATAACTCTGAATAGCACTGAGAAACTTGTAGAGATATTGATGGAGAATCAAACTAGAAGTAATCGAGTTTGATTCGATGTTGATTTCGGCAGAGTAATGGCTTGATTTTGTATTAAGAAAGGAGGAGGAAGAAGAGAAGCAAAAACCAGAAAAATATAAATGAAAATTCGTTGAAACCGACCCCTATTTATAGAAGAACAACAGCCATGACCATTCATGAAGAGTTATGGCGAATAGACACTTCTTTTGAAATTTGAATTTTGAATCAAACTGTAACCATATCGACATGGGTCCTATGGGCATGTCGACATCCCTCAGCTAAATTTTGATGATTTGAATTTCTATATACATAAAATTTATCTTATATAAAAACTATTTAAAACTTTATACATATACTTGAATATAGTTGAAATTCATAAGTAAATATAAAGAACAATATATATATTATTTTAACTATAATTTAAATCAAAGTATAATATATTAATTGAAAAGACAGTTTAGAATCAGGGGTAATTTTGACTCTAAAAATAAAGATGCTTTGAGGCTAAAATTATTTAAAATCAGAATCGAGGGTTTTGAATCTTTTTAGAAGGAAAGTTTTGAAATCATTTTGAAAACAAGATAATTTTGAAAAATCATTTGAATTAAGATTAGTGGATACAAAACAATGTCCCTCTAGATTTTCGTAGTTTCCATCCTACTTAGGGTTCCATCCCTTTAACGGGCTCGAAGTGGATTCCATTCCACGAATAAATTGGATATTAAGATGCCAGTGCTTTTCTATGAGTTTTAACAAATATTCCTAATAAAACAAACTTAACTTTGAAATTTGAACTCTTGATAATCTTTATACTCATGAGTCTTCCATCTCTATATCTCGAATCTCTATATTGTACAGTCTTCATTCTTGATACCTGCATGGTTAGATCCTGCATATACATATATATCTAACTTATAATGTTAGTATTTAAATTTTATAATCTATTCTAAGGTTGTTGTCATCAAAACCATCATCTCATGGACTAACAATCTCCCCCTTTTTGATGATGACAACCTTTGTTTATAAAATATTACTTCTATCCTAATAACTCCCCCTAAAACTAATAACTCCCCCTTAATTTATGCCTAACTACCCTATTTTATATTTCTCCCCCTTTGCCATCAACAAAACTTACTCTAAACTAGATAACTCCAAACTATATAACTCCTCCTAAAACTTATCACTCTATGACATGTGATTATAATGATAGTTATATCATAAATAATCAACACTTAAATCTAACATAGCCTTAAACTACTAACTTTCCTAACTAATAATTCACAATAATACTAATAATTAAAACACATATAAAAACACGAGTTAATTTATTACGAATATGGTTGTATTTACACTTGCGTTTGAAAACATAAAAACACAAACAACAGCGGAAAGAAAGAGAAGAAACTAATGTGTGTTTCTGAACATAGGAGATCTATGAATCGAACAGTTCGGATAGTGGAAACAGAAATTTCCACGTTGTTCGACAAGATTCCCATTTTTGTCGAAACACACTTCTCCAACGCACACTACTTGGTCATCATCCTCCTCATGTGCTTCTTCCATTGGTTCTTCTTCTTCTTCGTCGCTGGCCTCATGTTCTTGATTGAGGGAAGAGTCTCCATCGATCAAGATCGGGTTGGCCTGGTTGTCCATTAGGGATTTTTGCAAATTCCTAAGAATTTTGCCCTGCCTTTCTTGTTCTTTGACCATGCGAAGTTGAGTTACTTGAACTTCACTTAACATCTGAAGAGTATCCTTCATAGACTCTTCCAATTTTGTTATACGTGCGAGAGTAGTGCATTGGAATGGCCCAGAAGTGGAAGAGGGGAATGTGAAAGTTGATTTTAAGTTTGATTTTGAAGATGAAGCCATTATTTTGTTTATTTCAGAAGAGAGAATGAAGAGAAAACAGAGAGAATGAATAAAAATTCGAATTAGAGAAGAATATATAACTAAATTTTTGAATTTTGGTGGGAAAAGAATTTAAAAATAAAAACGCTGTATGTCGACATGTCTACCTTGGGGATGTCGACATGGTCCTTGTATTTTAACTCTTTGATTTATTTTTAAAATTAATTAGTAATTATACTTATTTTATATTTTATATTTCAATTATATAGCAAATACCTAATTCTCTTCTTAACTTAGTAAATATTGATTCATTTAAGGGTTTTGTTAAGATATCAGCAATTTGATTATCAGAATTGATATAATCGAGAGTAACTACTTCCTTATTTATATTATCTCTGAGAAAATGATGTCTGATATCAATATGTGTTTAGTTCGAGCATGTTAAGTAGTATTTTTAGATAAATTTATTGCACTAGTATTATCACAATAAATTGGTGATTTCGAGATATTTAAACCATAATCTTTTAAAGTTTGTTGCATATAAATTACTTGAGAACAAGCCAAAGCAGCAGAAATATACTCTGCGTCAGTTGTTGACAAAGAAACTGTGTTTTGCTTTTTACTAAACCAGGAAACCAGAGAATGTCCTAAAAAGTGACAAGTTACACTTGTACATTTTCGGTCTGATTTACAACCAGCATATTCAGCGTCACAGTAAGATATTAAATCAAAAGAGTCATTTTTAGGGTAAAATAACCCATAATCAGATGTATGTTTAACATATCCTATAATACGTTTTATGGCTTTTAAGTGGGTCTCTTTAGATGGGATTGATATCTGGCACAAAGACAGACACTATGCATGATATCAGGTCTACTAGCAGTAACATAGAGTAATGAGTCAATCATTCCTCTATATAATTTTTGATCTACATCTTTCGAGAGATCTTCTTTACTAAGGTACTCATTGGTTGCCATGGGAGTGTGTTTTCCACTCGCAGTAGACAAACAAAAGTTACTAATTAGGTCTTTAACATATTTTTCTTGACTAATAAAAATACCATTATCTAATTGTTTTATTTGTAATCCTAAAAAGAAATTTAATTCACCCATATGACTCATCTCAAACTCTTTTGTCATTATTTCAAAAAATTCTTTATTCATTTTAAAATTAGTTGAACCAAAAACGATATCATCTACATAAACTTGTACTAGTTGAATATCATATTTAATTTTCTCAATAAAAAGAGTATTATCTATTTTACCAATTTCAAAATTAGATTGCAATAAATAAGATCTTAGTCTATCATATCAAGCTCTAGGAGCTTGTTTTAGACCATATAATGCTTTCTTAAGTTTGTAAACATGATTAGGTAATTTATCATTTTCAAAAAGTGGTGGTTGTTCTACATATACTTCTTCTTTTACAAATCCATTCAAAAATGCACTTTCGACATCCATTTGAAATAATTCGAAATTATTATGATTTGCGAAGGCAAGTAGAACCCTAGTGGCTTCTAATCTTGCTACGGGGGCAAAGCTTTCGTCAAAATCTATTCCTTCTTCTTGACAATAACCTTGAGCGACTAATCGAGCTTTACTTCTAACTACCTCTCCTTGTTCATTCATTTTATTTTTATAAACCCATTTAGTTCCAATTAAAGTTTTATTTTCTGGTCGAGGAACAAGTTCCCAAACATCATTTCTAGTAAATTGATTTCATTCTTCTTGCATAGCCAAAATCCATGAATCATCAGTTGATGCTTCTTTTGGATTTTTGGGTTCAATAGTTGATACAAAAGCGACATTACTCATTTGACTTAGTTGATTTCTAGTTTTAACAATAGATTGCATATCACCTAATATATTTTCTATAGGATGATCTTTTAAAAGTTTTAGTTATTTTATTAGGATGATTAATTTCATTATTAGTTTCAATTGATTCTTGATTTTGATTAATTAAATCCTCTTCATCATTTGTATCTTCAAAAAATTTAAAATTTTCATCAAATGAAACATGCATTGTTTCTTCAATGGTATTAGTTTTTAAGTTAAACACTCTGTACGCTTTACTTCTGTTAGAATAACCGATAAAGATTCCTTTGTTGGATTTAGGATCAAATTTATCTTTTGTGTTTAAAATAAAACACTTACTTACAAAAATTCTAAAATAAGATACTTTAGGTTTCTTTGAATAAAGAAGTTCATACGATGTCTTATCAATTAAAGGTCTAATTAAAATTCTATTTAAAATATAACAGGCGGTAGCAACTGCTTCTGCCCAAAAATTCTTTGGTAAATTACTATCTGTAAGCATAGTTCTCGCACACTCTTGAATCATCCTATTTTTACGTTCTACTACTCTGTTTTGTTGTGGGGTTCTCGGAAATGAAAAATTATGAGTTATTCCCTTTTTATTGTAGAATTCCTCAAACTTTTCGTTTTCAAATTCATCACCATGATCACTTCGAATAGTTATAATTTTTAGAGAAAATTGATTTTGAATTCTTTTTGAAAAGGTCTTAAAACAATCAAAAGTATCACTTTTATGTTTCAAAAATATTATCCATGTAAATCTAGAATAGTCATCTACAATTACAAAAATATATTTACTATGATTTATTGATAGAATTTGAGATGGACCAAATAAATCAAGATGAAGTAATTCAAGAGGTTTAGAAGTTGAAATCGTATCTTTTAATTTAAAAGAACTTTTTCTAAGTTTTCCTAATTGACAAGCATCACATAAACTATCTACTTTAAAATTCATTTTGGGGAGACCTCTTACTAGATCATGTTTTGACAGTCTAGATAAGAGTTTGAAATTCAAATGTCCAAATCTCTTATGCCAAATCCAAGGGTCACTTGTATTTACCTACAGACACATGTTATCATTTGAAACTTTCATACTAAGAATATAAATATTCTTTTTCCAAACTTCCTCAAATATTATGGTTGAATTATTATCTTCAATATGACACTTATCTTTTTCAAATTTAATTTTATATCCTTTATCGCATAATTGAATTATTAGCAAGTTATGTTTAAGATTCTTAACTAGCAAAACATTAGAAATAATAGGAGTTTCAAAATTACCGACTTTGCCGATGCCGATCACATATCCCTTTGAATTGTCTCCAAAATTAACCAGTCATCCATCTTTGTATATTATATTACTCAGTATATCTGGATTGCCAGTCATGTGTCTAGAACATCCACTATCAAGTATCATTTGTTCTTTCCGATATGCACAATTTATCCGTTGTGAATTGATTCCTCAACACCCATAAAGCATGATTCCTGCACATCAAACAATCTTGGTAGACAACTTGTATTTGAATATTGATTATATGCAGACTCAAGAGTCAGTGATGATTTGATTACTTCTAAACTAGTATTAACAAAAATAGCCATTTTGAAAACTTTTCAAAAATCAGATTATGAAACTTTGAAAACCTTGCTCCGATACCAATTGTTAGAAATGCGGATTATGGATCTTAAGGCTAAGATTAACACTAGAGGGGGAGTGAATAGTGTTAATAAAGAATTACTAAATCTTTTTGAGTTTATGTTAATTTGGACACAAATGTATGCAATATACATAAACAGGAATGATTATAGAAACAAACACAGATGCAGAAATAAAATAAAAGCAGTAAAGAAAAGAATACACTAGATTTTATACTGGTTCGGAGTTACCCTACATCCAGTCCCGCAACACAAGTACGGATTTCCTTTCAACGGCAATTGGATAATTACACCCTCGATTTCAAAGGCTACGAGGTACACCTCCAGAATTTAGATCCTCTGGGTAGGGATACTTGATTTCCGGGCCACAAGTTTACCCAATTGATTTAACCGGGCTACAATCACACCGTTTCCCTTTTGATTGATTTCCAAGGCTACAATCACACCTTTTCTCGCTAATATATTACAAAGAAGTCTATAACTTTGAATAGCACCGAGAATCTTGTAGAGATAGTGATGGAGAATCAAACTAGAAGTAATCGAGTTTGATTCGATGTTGATTTCGGCAGAGTAATGGTATGATTTTGTATTAAGAAAGGAGGAAGAAGAAGAGAAGTAAAAATCAGAAAAATATGAATGAAAATTCATTTAAACTGACCCCTATTTATAGAAGAACAACAGCCATGATCATTCACGAAGAGTTATGGCGAATAGACACTTCTTTTGAAATTTGAATTTTGAATCAAATTGTAACCATGTCGACATGGGTCCTACGGGCATGTCGACATCCCTCGGCTAAATTTTGATGATTTGAATTTCTATATACATAACATTTATCTTATATAAAAAATATTTAAAACTTTATAAATATACTTGAATATAGTTGAAATTCATAAGTAAATATAAAGAAAATTGTATATATTATTTTAACTATAATTTAAATCAAAGTATAATATATTATTTGAAAAGACAATTTAAAATCAGGAGTAGTTTTGACTCTGAAAATAAAGATGTTTTGAGGCCAAAATTATTTAAAATCGGAATCAAGGGTTTTGAATCGTTTTAAAAGGAAAGTTTTGAAATCATTTTGAAAACAATATAATTTTGAAAAACCATTTGAATTAAGATTAGCGGATACAAAATAATGTCCCACAAGATTTTCGTAGGTTCCATCCTACTTAGGGTTCCATCCCTTTAACAGGCTCGAAGTGGATTTCATTCCACGAATAAATTGGATATTAAGATGCCAGTGCTTTTCTACGAGTTTTAACAAATATTCCTAATAAAACAAACTTAACCTTGAAATCTTGAACTCTTGATAATCTTGATACTCATGAGTCTTCTATCTCTATATCTTGAATCTCTATATTGTACAATCTTCATTCTTGATACCTGCATGGTTTGAACCTGCATATATACAAACATATATATATATATATATATATATATATATATATATATATATATCTAAACTTATAATGTTAGTATTTATACTTTATAATCTATTCTAAGGTTGTTGTCATCAAAACCATCATCTCATGGGCTAACAATTTGATCGATATTTATTTGTTGTGCTAACATCTGTGGATGCAAGGAAATAGGTTGGAGGGATCCAATTGGATTCCTCACAATATAGAAATTATTTCCATAATTGATGATGTATTTCATTTATATACCATGGTAGATTAATTTGGAAAATAAATTTTGTTGTGTTATGATTGGATAAATATAATCTGGAATTTTAAATATAAATAAAATAAATAGGGATTAAAAGGGAAGTGTAAAGGAAATTTTGAGTAATGTATTTAAGGAAATTAAATTCATGAATTTTTTTTGGAATTTGAAGTGTTTTTGAAATGGTGTTTAAAAAGGAAATGAGGAATGAGAATTTATAAACTGGGTTTATAAATGAAGTGGAATATTTATCGGAGGATAAATTTAAAAGTATAGATTACCCGTGGGAAATTCTATAAGAAGTGCAAATTGTTTAAAAGAGCAGTGAGATTGCTTTTAATAATGGAAAGTGTATTCCCTGGAAAATTAAGTATGTTTTTAAAGAAAAGTTTTCAAAATACAAACTAAAAGATTAAAATGTGATTTTAGAAATATTTGAGAAAAATGTATTATTCTTAAATATATTTTTAGTAAGTAAATTTTTATTTAAGTAATTATGGAATTTAAATTATTTAAGGGTAAATTAGTATTTAGTTTCCAAAAAGGGAATTTTGATATAAATATTAGATTTAATAACTTTATTTTAGAAGGTAATTTCAGTTCAAATTACTTAGAAACTCCTCTACATTTTCCTAAGTATTATTTTCATTTAATTAAACTCCTGGTAGCCTTATTTTAAATAGTTTAAGCATATACTTTGAAAGTGATTTTCCAAGAAATGGGAATTGTGTTTAAAAATAAAAGGAGTTTATTTTTAAAGCATGGGAAGAAATTTACGGGGTTGGAACGTAAATTTGAATGGAGATAAATCAAGCAGGATTTATAAAAGGAATTCTTTGGATTATTAAGGAATGGAAGTGTATTTCCCTGAAAGCCAAGTACGTTTTTAAGCAGGTTTTAAAGTAAAAGTTAGAAGTTTTGAAGTTGATTTTGAAGGAATGTTTTAAGATGATTATTGTTTAAGTTGTATAAATTTTGAAGGTAAATATTTATTAAATTAGTTATAATAGAAATTATTTTTAAAGGTTAATTGGTATTATGTTTTAAAGATAACGATTAATATTTATATTTTAATAAAATAGTTTATTTTAAAAATAAGTTTAGTTAAAATATATTTGGAAACTAGTATAGTATTTCATAACTCTTATTTTAAATTTATTATGGCTTAACTTTTATTTTAGAGAAAAGTATTTTGTATTTTATAAAGTAGTTTTGTTTGAAATACTTTAAAGGTATATATTTAAATAAAATATTTAAGTAGTTAAATTTAAATATTTAAAGGTATATTCAAGAATAAACTGATTTAAATTATTTTAAATCTACAGTACTTAGACTTGGATGTATTCAGCGGAAATAGATATTTGGAAATTTATTTCATGAGAAAAGTGTGGTTTGAAAACTGTTTTCAAAAGGGTTGAAAGTGGAATATATCTTGTGAAGATATTTTGAGGTTAATAAATAATTTGGGGAAATTATTTATGTTTGATGGTTGTTTGTGAATGTTAATTGATAGTTAAATAACCGACTATCAATATTGGCCAATGTGTTGATCGTTTTGAAGAGTCTGGGATTGGGATTTATTTTATGAAAACCACTTCGATCTGATTTGTACGTTTTCATGGAAAAAACGGGTTCGGAGTCGAAGATGGAGCAGTGAAGTGCAAGGGCTAATCGCTACTAATCCTGAGGATGTTTCCAAAATGGATGTAGTAGGAGTAGTGCCTTCGGTTCCATTTGAACCCAAGACAGACTTGTATGGATGAATGCTTTCAGAACATCGTCAAGTGGATGATGAGCATTCTAAGAGATGTGTTCTAAAAAGGCAATGCTTAGCCTCAAGCTCATCAACCAGGAATGACTGAAAATTAAGGGATATGCAGCAAGGCTAAGTGGTCAGCACCTATTAGGGTGAGATCATCCCTGTCTAGATGTCCCTTTTATTCGGCTAAGTGGTGTGGTTGCTGATCCCAACCGTGGGGTGATCTTACTCGAGATTATCCAGTAAGGGGTAGTCCCAGTCTTGTGCTGCAGGGGATTGGGAGTAATCCTCGGTATGCTGATCTAGACCATTTATTGTGACAGGCAGTTCCTAGTGATTAGTTGAAATCCATTCTCCCTACGCACCTGTACGGTTTTGATTGTGCCCAACTATTGTTGAAACGTGAGATGCAAGCATCTCAGCTAGATTCTATTTTACTTTCTATAGACACTATTATAATATCAGACGAATTTGATAAGAAATGTTTTAGCTATCGTAAGGTAAAAACCCGACATGTTTATTTGTGGCGTGGTCTTACGGGATGCTTTTGATTTCAAAGGATTTTGAAACTTTAATAATCAATTTGGGTGTATTTCTCTCACGCTGGTATTCCAGACTGACTCGGGTGTTATTTTATTATATTGCTCGGGTCAGACCGAGTATTATATGTTCAGGATAGGATGCTATGGAGCTCAGGAGTGGAGCTGAGACCGGGACGTATTATCCATACTTGTTTATATCCGCTGCTGTGATTTGTTTGAAATTATCAGGCTGGTAATTGTTGTTAATTTGTGGTACTCTGATGATGTAGTATATAAAACAGATATAGTTTTCATTTTGTGTAAAGATCTGTTATTGACTATTATATTTTGTTCCGCTGCGATTGTGAGATTCTGTTATTGTTTAGTTCCTACGTTCTTCTATCTTCTTTCTTTTCCCTCAACTATCTCTCTTTTCCGACACTCGATCGTCGGCATATTATATTGTGGCCTATTTTGTGTTGATTTTTGAGGGTCGGGAAGGGCGATCATCACAATAGAACCATTATCTAGAGCAACATGGGATTTTTCTTTGTAAATATACCAAAGTGAAGTGGCAAGTGCAATGCTATGACAAAAAATCCACTCGAATGTTGGAGCACGTTCGATGTGACCGTTACATAAGCCATCCCATTAGAACTGAGCCATTGACTCACACTCGACCAAAAATAACTCGAGTATTCCATCTTCCACCCTTTGTACTTCATATTTTTTGATTATATTTATGGAAATTCATAGCTTTACAAAAACCCGAGCCTTGCCTAGGTATAACTCGGGGTTGACCCAAATTAAGCATAAAGGGTAACAACCCAGGTCATGCCTAGGAAATTCATTAAGAAACTCTAGGTTAGCTTCAAATTTTCAAGATAAATTCAATGTCTATATTTTCGTAAGGCTATGGTACAATCAATTGGAGAAGATGAGATTCATTCGTGGCCGAGTGTAGTCAATAATTTTCAACAAACATCGGCAATCCTCCAGAGCTCCACCACCACCTACATAGCCAAAAGGAGGTAAAAAATAGTGTTGAAGTCAATAAACTCGAGGTGGATCTCAAATCGAATTGAGGTAGTTTTAATCGATTCGGCGACAAGCTACTCGGCTTGGCGTTGGCGGTGGCAATAAATGGTCGTCGACGATAGAGTTAGAAGGCAACGGTGGAGTTCGAAGTTAATTCCAGAGGTTAGTGATGGGTTCGAGCTTTGAATTTCAATGGAAAATGAACAAGTTAAAATGAAAGTGAAGAATAGAAGGGAGCAAAATTGTTTGATTACCAGATCGGCCCCCAAAATTAGCAATGAAAATAGGTATCAAGTCACGCTTTTCAGCTCAATACTGATCTGTAAAAAAAAAGATAGAGAGAAAATAGAAGGGAATTAATGACCTAAAATAGTAAATGTGATGGCAATCAAAGTGAATCCATCCTACTTGGCCAATTAAAAGAGAAGACTATCAATAATTTTTTGGAACCAAAATGACGAATTTAAACCACCTACTTCAGCTTTTATATCATCTAAAGGAAATGAATCTGTAACTGCTCAAAGTGATGTGATGATCCAGAAAAGGCATATCGCTTTATGAAAACAGTTTAGAGAATAAAGATATCTATTCGTATCAGAGTCTGAATTCAATGGATTGTCTCGATCCAAAACATACCTTGTTGATAACAAAGTATGCTTTAGGGGGCAAGTGTTATCATGCCTTTAAACCAAGCCATATCGGGATAGGTCAGAACCATTGAGTGGTCGAGAAGTGAACCAAAAATCTTGAATCCTTACTTTAAAGACACCTCAACTCGGTAATGAATCATGAAATTAGCTTAATATGACCACTTCAAAGCAATCAAAGGTCAAACGGAAAGAAAAACACATCATAGAGCTAAGGAATATTGGCTAAGATCATTCCATTTAAGAGAACGAAGGGACAGAGTCACGTACATAGAAAAACTATAAAAACAAAAGAGCATATGACTCGACACTGAGTAGTGAAGCATAGCTCAATACCGAGTTGATTATCAAGGTGACAACGTGGCCATGATCTCTCTCCTAAACCTCTTTCTAAACATGGACAACGTGGGTAGCAAATATCGAAACTTATTTTGTTGTTCTATGTCTATAAATAGGAGGAGAGGAGCACAAAATCGAGATCTTCTTTTTGGCATTCTGAATTATTTGACTTTACACCGTTACTTTGTTGGATTCTCAACAACATATGAGCACCGAGTTGTAAAATGAGTCTATAAAAACTCTCAAAAACCATTAAAAAGGTTTAAATGGACGTAGGCTGGAGTATTGTCAAAACACTATAAATTATTATGTGTTTACTTCATTTTCCATTTTTTTTATTCTCTACTTACAATTTAATTAGGTGTTTGTCCAACTATTGGCATAAACATAATAAAAGGTTAAAAAAATTATTATCAGAAAAAGTAAATTTTTTGAAATTACAATTTTTTAACCCTTTTGCTTGTGGACCTGCTGATCCAACACTACGCGACTATCTAAGGGAAAAGCTACAAAAATGTTGGGTCATGTTATACATATTGCTTATTAATCTAGCATTCAGATTAGTCTAGTGTTCGAACACTAAAAGATGGTGATTTCTTAGAATTTGTTGAGGTAGGCACAACCCGATCGTATGTATATGTGATTAAAATGCCCCAAAGATGCCATCGAAATTCTTAATCGAAGGGAGAAGGTGAATCTTTAGAACTTGTTAGGGGTAAGGCATACCTCAATTACACATGTGTATGACAAAGATGGTCCGAAAACCAATGTCTTAGAGTGAGACGTCACTCCACATTTTGTTATGATAGTTGATTTTAACTAATCCACAGGGAACATAAATAGGTGATGTACCAATAAACTTTTGGTTGGTAGACAACTCATAACCGAGATGTTCCGTAGTACTTGTATCAAAGTGTAGATTGCATACAGTTGTGACTAGAAGATCATAGTATATTGGGAGATAATTAGTGACAATAGGTAGCAATCTTTACACACTTTACTATGTTAAGTCAATTCAATTGTATTATTTTCCTAACTTGCAAATGATATAGGTAGAGGTATATTCCTCATACTCATAATTTCTTTTCTTATATATTTTCATATTTCAAACATATGTATGTGTGCCCAATATCTTTGCTAGTTTCCTCCTCATATCAAGTCTATGTCTGAACCCTGTTTTGTCTTTGTATTCGGTTACTCTTATGAGTATGCTAAGAGTCTAGGTGTATGGAGTACTAACTATTAGATCTAGAGCAATTTATGGAGCTTGAAGACACCATTAGCTATTATCTAGTTTAGTTTATTTCATTTAGTATTTTACAGCTTATTATACATATATGAGATCTATTGTTTAGTTCATTGTTTGGTGTTTAGATGCATATGAGACGAAAAGTTTGATACTTACTCCCTCTCATTATATATGCCACAATATTGTATTTATCCAAAGGTATCATGTTATGTTGATATTATATGTTATACTTTTGATTGTGAAATGCTCATGTGCAAGTTCATGATGGATCGTATTAGTTCTACCACCAAATGGTTTGTCGTCTCTGGTGCACAAGAGTTTGATGGATGATGTAGTATAAGTTTGGGGGACCGTAAGTGATGGGTCTTCACAATAGTTGAGAAATAAGGAAGATACAGTAAGGGGAAGCGAAATAGGGATGGAAGAAAAATATGGATAAAAGAAAGAGAAGAGAATTACTGACAAGAGAAATGAGAAGTTGCAATGGTAGTATTATTTCTCTTGCCCCAAATTGATGGGCTTATATTCCTTTATCCCCGTATGCCACGAGATATCATTGTCATTCATCACGATAAAATAATGAATTAGTATGACTCAATTATAAGAATGAATGAAGATGAAAAATAAATGGTTGATATGTGTGGTATATGGACAGAGCTGGCTCAGGGACAAGCCCACTAAGTCCCTGAGATGGGGCAGTTCACTAGGTAGGGCAACCAAAAAAATAATTGAGTTAACGTGAAAACTTCTCACTCCCGCTTCTTCAAACTAGTTTTTTCTACCTTGCCTCTATACTGTCTCTACTGATTTTGCCACAACCTTAGTAATCTATAGTCGATCCTCTTCCTTCAAAAAAAAATTAGGGCAAGCCAACCTACTCTCGACTCTTGTGCAATGACATCTCCTATTTTGCTATTTTGTTTTCTATCGTCTCCAGACTCCAAAGTCCAATCTTCAAAATTGTGTGAATTTGTTGCTCCTTTTTGTCGCTTGCTGTCTGGTTAGTGCAAAAGAAAGGTACATTTATTCTTTTTTATATTTTGAAAATCTAAGATTCTTGCTTTTTGTTTTTGAAGATAATTTTTTTTGTTTATGATGCTTAAGCTATGATGAAAAAATCCTTGTTTTAGAATTCAAAATTTATACAGTTTTCAGTTTACAATTCAAAATTATAGAATTTAGAAGTTTTTTAAGAACTCAGAATTTAGATGGTTTTAAAAAATTGTAAACATCCAATTAGATGATTAAATAAATGACAACATCAAATTAAAATAGATAGAATTTAGATCGTTTTTAAGAATTAAAATTCAGAATATTGCAGAATTTAATAGTTTTTAGAGAATTTAGAATTTAAACAGTATTTTGAGAGTTGACAATCTTTTATGGTAATTTAGACAGTTTTTTAAGGTGAATATGTGTGCACAAATATTACGATTCAGAATTTAGACAATTTTTAATAGTTGGCAACATCAAATATAGATGATTAATTAAAAGTAGCTTTTTCGTATATAATGTAGATAATTAGAGATTAATAGGTTAAATTAAAAGTTGTTTCTTATTAGATAGTTTGAAAACTATAATTTATAGTGATTTAATTTTTAAAATGCCTTATTAAATAGTTGATGTTGTGGGAAATTCTAACTCGAGACCACTCAAATCAAAACCATAATGCACAGCGGAAGACAGGATCGTGGTAAGAAGTGTAAAAACAACCAATCAATATCTCAATTCCAATTTTAGTCCAATCCAAGACCAATCACAATCACCAAACAAGTAATATAATATAAGAGCAATAAAGAAGAATAAATCACACACCGATTTATAGTGGTTCCACTAATGTTTTGTTAGTGTAGCCAAAATTCAACACTCCACCTCGACACTATATCCATCTCCAACTCTGTTGGTACCATACCATTAAAAAAAACCGATAGCACAAACTGTAACGACCGGGAAATTCTGATCCCGAAAATTCTAGATAGTTAAAGTAAAAGAAGAAAAGGCATAGAAGAAGATGAAGAATCAGAAATACCAAAACACAGATTCTCACATTCGCAGCGGATAAAATATAATATCATATAAAATAACAGTTATGCAAAGAAAGCTGTAATTGTTATTTTACACTTTTAATACATCAGAGTTACAACATATACGTGAGTAGTAGACAAATTCAATCAACATGTCCCAGACGACTAAGATATATCACAGAAGAAACACTCCATACGTTCCTGTCAACCAGCTCGCCTCCTGACTCTAGTACGTCCTTACTTGTAAATCTGTAATGCTCGGTCTGACCCGAGCATTACATCAAAGTAACACCTGGGTCAGGCTGGAAACCAGCGTGGGTAAAACCTATCTAACAAGAATTGATGCAACACACATATTAAAACCCAGGGTAACTCGTATCAATTTACAAATTCACAATTTGTTATTGACAACATTTATTTCACACGTCAATCTCTAAGTACCAAAACTTAGATTAATTAGTCCAATTTACTTAAATCATTCCATTCCAGCCTATTGATTTCACATATCAAATCTATATAAAATTTTATAGAGATTACAAATCGAAGTGGTTTCGGGTATTTACTAATACCCGACTCCGATCTCTTCGAATTCAATACCATCTTATCCTAGATTATTCAAGAGAACACGATTCAAACTTCAAATACAGGGTGTCGCCTATACACATTAATTCATCATCGATAGATTCTCAGTTTAACCTAACATATCATATCACATAGCATCACAAACCATATATCCGACATATCAATCAATCAAAGACATACAATATTATTCAATCGTTCATAAGCAAGATAAATTAGTCAAACAATTTCTAATTAATTTAAAAAAATTAAATTAATTACTTCAATCACCCTTAATCCTGCTTACTTAACATTAATTAATTACAAACAAATAATTAATCATCCTTTAATTTTCCATTTTAATTAATCATCCTTGATTAATTATCTTCAATTTAACAAAGTAATTATCCTTTAATTAACTACACAAATTAATTATCCTTAACCATTTACAGTAATAAATCTTTAATTACTTTCATTAATTACATTAATGATACTTAATTAATTACTTCCATTAATCAGCCTTAATCAATCATAAACAGTAATTAACCATTCCGTAATTACTTACCTTAATTAATTAACTCCTTAATTAATTATATAAATCCTTTAATTAATTGCACAAAGTAATTAATTCTTAACTACTTCTCATAAATAATTAACCCTTAATTACTTTCCATTCAGTAGTTATTCTCTGTTTACTTCTCTTAAGTAATTTCCCTTTAAGTAATTATCCGTTAATCACTTATGCTAAGTAATTATAATTTATAAATTACATTCAGTAATTATATTTTAATCCATTTCACAGTGAATTATTCTCAATTAATCTATCATTAATTAATCTCATAAATAAATTGATTAACCTTATTAAATTAGTTATTTAATCTAAATTACTCAACCTTAACTAGTTGAAAGATAGGTCATTTATCTTAATCACTTTCTTAACCATAATCAGAATTTAGTAACTTTGGAGCGGGTTCGACCTGACCCAAACTCGAGAAAGACTCTAGTTCCTTCCTTCATCTCCCATTTCTTCTTCTTTTTTAGTTTATTTTTAAACTTAAAATTAAAACAAACTAGAAAAGGCAAACACACGAATACGTCTCGAGTATAGACTCGAGCTAAAGCCAATTCCACTCGAGCATTCCTTCGTGTTGCACACGATCTCGTTCTCCTTTGACACAAAACCATGGCTGTGCACGTGCGCGCGCCATCAACAGCGTCGCCACCACCGGCGATTCACTCCACTCATTGGTGATTGACCACTCGTACATATCCGACCCTCCGACTAATGTTGCGAAGATTATTCCAAAATTTTGTCTTCCAATTGAAAAACTGAAACCCATCCCCATCTGAAACTGCCTCGACGAGGCGAACCGACCACCGGAATTACCAAAATTTTGCCAGCGTCATTGCTAGACCCCACGCCATCTCTTCCCCAAATAATGTGCAGCTCGATGCACTAAAGAAACCATAGCAACCAATTCCCCAAGCCTCGACAGAACTAGGGTTTAAAAACCAATTGGTCAATCGCCAACGCCACAACGATCGTGCACCCCTTCCACCATTTTTCCCCACTTCAACGATCGCCAACCTGTCTCCAGCCAAAGGCCCGACCTCCAATACTACACCAGTCGCCGGAACTTTCTCGAAATCTAAAAACTGAATATTCCCAATATGTTATTCCAATATCGAACTAATTTCGTGATTTTAGTTTTAAAAAACAAGTTTTTCGGAGGCAATTCAAGTTGCATGCTTGATTCTTCAAAATAAAATGTTTGATTTTAACATCTTCTTTAAAATCTCACTGTATTTACTTACTTTCAGAAGGTTTGCAAACTAAAAGTACTTAAACATGTTTTTAAAACTTGAATTATGATTTCAAAAACTTATATTGTTTGAAACTCTAGATCTATTAGTGACTCGATAGAAATATATTGAATTTTTTGGTTTAACTTCCACTCTGTCACCAAGAATCAGAGAAGAATGGGTATATTCAATTTACATAGAACAACACATATATATACACAAAGATACATACTTAAAATACACATGCAAAGAAAAATTAATCCAAGAATCATCTACACATATCTTAGTTTACTTAAACTTTTAAATAATGTGTTTACTCACCTGTCTAGGCTTGAACAAAGGAGCAAATTCACTTGAAAACAGGAAGTTGTCTAGATATAGAACTTTGATTTGTTTTGTTTGAGATGTTCTGATATTTGATTCTGAATTTGATCCATTAGCTTCCATGTTTGATTATGAACTGACTTTGTATTAAATCTGAGTTTGACTTGAACTTCCAAGTTTGAATTTAAACAAAGTTGTTCACTTTATTTTGATTTGTTTTCTAGGATTAGATGATGTGCAAAGATTTTGAAAACTGAAAAGAAATGCTTGATCTCTTTGAAAACTTGAAGGTGATACAGATTGAAGAAGATCACGGGTTACAGATTGAAAATTGTTTTACAGGATTTAATTTCTGGCTTTAGTTTCTGATCTTGATTTCTTGTATTATTTTTTCAGGTTGTTTTCTTGTTTGAAATTGAGGATCAAAAGAAATGAGAAGATAGCAAAATGAAGTAAAGAAAGAAGATAGATGTTTATATAGATTAATTTGTGATTTAGTAAAAACTTTAAAAAAATGAAAATATAAAGATGACACTTGTTGAAATCATTTACACATGTTTATCTCATATACTAAGATGGTTACACATATCTAATTTCATGATGAGATGATTACACTTGTCTTTATCTTCATGTATAAATGTTTAAATTTATTTTTATGTAATTTCCTACTTATATTTACATTCTATTTTCAATTGTAAATGAATACTTTTCCCTTTTATAAATATTTATAAAATCCTAAAGAAAATGATTTTAGAATTAGTTATACATTAACAAGAAATCACATTTATTTGTTATATACAAATTTAACTTAAACTGAAAATTATTATGTCAATCTCAATTCACAACCTCCAAATATATACACATTAGAAAATATTTTTTTTTGATTAACTTTAAAATATAGAGTTTTAAAATCTGATTAATTTTTAAGATTTTTATCTTTTGAGTTTCAAATTTCAAATTCGAACTCAATTTAAAATCATCATTTAAATATATATATATATATATATATATATACACATATATATATAAACAACACATATTTAATTTACTCAACTTATAAATTAGTGTTTTTCAATAGTTAAAATCAAATAACTATCCAATTAACTAATGCTCAAAAATCCGAGTTATCACATTCCTCCCCCTTTGAATCTTTTCGTCCCCGAAAAGGAACGAAGCCAGAATTTACTAAAATGCTTGTAATCGGATAAATTTTTCTTTGATTATTTTTTTAAAAAACTTTTAAAATCCATATAATATTATAAAATAGTTTTAGAAAAAATACTTTTTATAACTCGATGTCTCAACCAGTCCATCCTTGTTCTCGCAGAAATTCGGTCATACGTTGATCAGGCGTAAGACTGAAAATCAATAAGTACTTTAGCAGACCTGTTTACAACACCAAGTGAAAATACTTGGAAAATAATTTTACTGAAAATATTGAAAACATTTTTGAAATCGAGGAAACTTCCTTGGTGAGAATGCTCTGGAAATCATCACCCCCCTCCATGGTCGCAGTTAGATCATGGGTTACGTTGCCATCGCGGCAAAAGTCCATGTAACTGTAGGCACTCCGCGCCCCTTGATTACGCCATGGAACCCACAACAGATCGCAGTTACATTCTAGGGTTACGTTGCCATCACAGCAAAAGCCCATGTAACTGTAGGCGTCAACGCCCTTGATTTTCGCTACCAAAAATTAAACTTCTCCTCTCCCACATAGGTCGCAGTCTACCGATGTAAAATCAGACGTAGACTGTTGGCTCTCAGTGACACACACGACTTTCGCTATGTTACCATAGGTCGCAGTCTACCGATATAAAATCAAACGTAGACTATTGGCTCTCAATGGCACACACGACTTTCGCTATGGTCTGCAGTAGATCGCAGTGACATCTAGTTACACTGTCGTCGCAGCATAACCCAAATTCCTCTGTCGGCATCAGCGTTCTCGACTTCCTCTACACACTACACATAATCCTCAGGAACTAATTTTGTCCGGACTCCTCACAGGATCAACTTTAGAACCCCCCTTAGGGTTCAAGGCAGTACCACCCTGTGGCACTCTTGAGAATTTCATTCCAAGGGAGCGCCTTTTTCTCCAGAGCCATTTTCAAAACACTTTATACTATAGACGTATAGTATCTTCCAAATCATACACTTAGTATGAATCCATATAAATCTCCTTCCTCAAAATCGATTATCCCAAAATTTGTAATTCTCAAATTAGGCTTTCCAAATTCCAATATTGATTTTTCTCAAAAATCAAAAGCCTTTCAAATCCAAAGGTTCCAAAAACCTTTTCCCAAAATCATCCTCATGAATCCTTTATAAATATATATATATATACCACTTTAAAAATCTTTGGATCACTTCAAACTTGTATAAAACCCCTTTTATACTTCAAATATTTTCAAAACCCTTTTCTTCTGGCTATAGATTCAACTAGGGGAGATTTATCATATATAACAAAGGTATATAACTTTGTTTATTCCAAATCAAATATTCAAATTTGATTACTCATTTATAAAGTTATTAACCATATTTCCATTCTACCATAGGAATATCCAATTTCCACTTTATTTCATCATATATTTCACAAAATATACTTTTTCATTTCAAAACCATTTTACAATTCTTATCCATAAATTTTCAATATCAATTCATTTAAACCCGTACGATGTACACGTAACATTCGTACGCTATATCAATCTGATCGCTCACTCGATCACACAATTTCACTTCTGAACTAGTATTGTCTACCGACTTCCTAGTGCAGACTCGGATCTGGCTTCTTGATCAGAAACCGTCATTATCCTTGCATAGCAATAACTATGATAAAGAATACCCAGAACCAATAAACAATCCATGTCCAGGTTCGCCGTCGAAAATCGAGCGAAAAATTCCAAATCGGATCGATATAACTATCTCGAAATTCTATGCTCGAATCAGGATCAAATCACTACGCGAATAGAATAATATACGTACATCCTATGTATTTATCTCCATTGATTATTAGACAAATCAATTCCCTTTTCTATTCACATTCACTTTAATTTTCATTCACTTACTCATTCTTAAATCCTCATTTGGATTATGACTTTAATTCTTATCTCGAATGGATATTTAATCATAAAGAGTTCGAACTCTGTCCAGTTTAAATTTAGAAAATAGCTTTAAAAAATTTAAAATAGATAAGTAGTTGAAAAGTAATTATTAATTTGTAAAATAGCAGTAAAATAGTTAAGTAATTGTAAAATAATTGGATAATAGTCAAATAGTTATTAAATAGTTAGATAATTGCAAAATAGTTGTAAAATAGTAATTAATTTGTAAAATAGTTGAAAAATAGTAATTAGTTTATAAAACAGTTACAAAATAGTTGAATAATTCCAAAAGTAGTTAGAAAATAATTATAAGATAGTTTTGGGTTTGATAAGAAAGGTTGTATATATAATAAATAGCTTGGACAAATAGATTTGTATTAAAACAATTTATTTTGAAAATAGTCCAGAGCCAAACTGTCCCATTCCCAATCTCCATTCCATCAATTCAATTTAAATTTCCATTTCTATTTAAATTGATTTAATTCCAATTTTAATTGATCCCAATTCCCATCAATTGCCAACTTCCAATTAACTTCCTATTTCAATTCAAATTAAATTAACTTCCATTCTCATCCCAAATTCAAATCAACTTCCTATTTGAATTTGAACTCATTTAACTTCAATTTCATTCCAAATTAATCCAATTCAAATTTTCCATTTGAATTTTTATACTTATCCATCTTCCGTCACAATTCCAATTAATTCAAATCAAATTCGATTTGAACTAATTCAATTCAAATTTCAAATTTAAACCATCTCGAATTATATAAATTCGAGTTAAAATTTTAATTGTTGATTTAATCCTTTAAATCAAATCAACCTATATCTTTAAACCATTTAACTTCCCAAGTTAAGTCCCAATTTCATCTTGAAATTTCCAAATCAGGTTGTTCACTCAAACTTATTTAACTTCTTCTAAGTTAAATTCAATTTAAACCCCGTTAACCTTACTTAAATTTGAATTCCCACTTCAAATTTCTAAATTCTTTCCCACTTATAAGTTCAAAATTTATATCGCTTTGGGTTTTCTCATCTCATCCCAAATAAGAATTTATAATTCAACATTTAGAGTTTATTTCAATCCATCATTGATATTATGTATATTCCTCGTATATACATACTATTTTAAACCACCTTTGGTATTTAATTTAAAAAAAATTCTTTAAAATTTCAAACAACTCTTGTTTGAAATAGGACCCTTTCATTCAAATACATTAGATAACATTATTTGTTATTTCCTTATAACTCTGAAACAATTTTCAAATTCGGACCCAGATTTAAAACTTCATAATTTAGATCGTCTTCAATCCCAGTTTATAAGTCATACTTACCTAAATGTTTTACTTCCCTAAACATTTCATTTTTCTTACTCATTAATACACATTTTATTATTAAATATAACGATCATTTATGATAATAACCAAGATTATCATATCTGGAAACCAATTCATTATTATCTTATTCTAAAACTCCTTCCCAAATTCAGGATTTAAATTTCAGTTTGAATCCATTTCAAACTCATCTTTATTTAATTTCAATTTGGTAGTATTTCTTTTACCACTTAATTTAATTCCAATAATTTAACAACCAATTACCTTAATATTTATTAGAAATAAATATGGCTTTCTATATATCAAAATATAATCTTATATAAAATCATTTAGCTTTAAAATCATTTAAAATCTTTATATAAGAAAATAACAATTACACTCTCAAACACACACACACACACACTCAACTCATTCTAGGGTACCGTTGACCCTATCCTTAATGAGTATTTTCCACCAGAGCCAAGGTTCTCACTTAACCTTCAGCTCTGACACCAAATGTAACGACCCCGAAATTTCGGTCCCGAAAATTCCAGATAGTTAGAGGAAAAGAAAAAAAGGGATAGAAGAAGATGAAGAATCAGAAACACCAAAATACAGATTCTCACATTCGTAGCGGATAAAATATAATATCATAAATTAACAGTAATACAAAGAAAGCTGTAATTATTATTTTACACTTTTAATAAATCAGAGTTACAACATATACATAAGCATTAGACAGATTCAATCAACATGTCCCAGACAACTAAGATATATCATAGAGGAAACACTCCATGCGTTCCTGTCAACCAGCTCGCCTCCTGACTCCAAAACGTCCTTACTTGTAAGTCTGTAATACTCGGTCTGACCCGAGCATTACATCAAAGTAACACCCGGGTCAGGCATGAAACTAGCGTGAGTAAAACCCATCTAACAAGAAAATACCGATGCAATACACTTATCTAAAACTCGAGGTAACTCGTATCAATTTACAAATTCACAATTTGTTATTGACAACATTTATTTCACACATCAATCTCTAAGTACCAAAACTTAGATTAATTAGTCCAATTTACTTAAATCATTCCATTCCAGCCTATTGATTTCACATATCAAATCTATATAAAATTTTATAAAGATTAAAAATTGAAGTGGTTTCGGGTATTAGACTCTAGTCTCTTTGAATTCAATACCATCTTATCACAGATTATTCAAGAGAACACAATTCAAACTTCAAATACAGGGTGTCACCTATACAAATTAATTCATCATCGACAGATTCTCAGTTTAACCCTACATATCATATCACATAGCATCACAAACCATATATCTGAGATAGCAATCAATCTAAGACATACAATATTATTCAATCATTCATAAGCAAGATAAATTAGTCATAACATTTCTAATTAATTTAAACAAATTAAATTAATTACTTCAATCACCCTTAATCTTGCTTACTTAACATTAATTAATTACAAACAAATTAATTAATCATCCTTCAATTTTCCATTTTAATTAATCATCCTTGATTAATTATCTTTAATTTCATAAAGTAATTATCCTTTAATTAATTACACAAATTAATTATCCTTACCATTTACAGTAATAAATCTTTAATTACTTTCATTAATTACATTAATGATCCATAATTAATTACTTCCATTAATCAGTCTTAACCAATCATAAATAGTAATTAACCATGCTGTAATTACTTACCTTAATTAAATAACTCCTTAATTAATTATATAAGTCCTTTAATAAATTATATAAAGTAATTAATTCTTAATTACTTCTCGTGAATAATTAACCCTTAATTACTTTCCATTAAGTAATTATTCTCTATTTACTTCTCTTAAGTAATTTCCCTTTAGGTAATTATCCATTAATTACTTATGCTAAGTAATTATATTTTATAAATTACATTCATTTATTATATTTTAATCCATTTCATAGTGAATTATTCTCAATTAATTTATCACTGACTAATCTCATAATTAAATTAATTAACCTTATTAAATTAATTATTTAATCTAAATTACTCAACCTTAATTAGGTGAAAGATAGGTCATTTATCTTAATCACTTTCTTAACCATAATCAAAATTTAGTAACTTTCGAGCGGGTTCGACCTGACCCAAACTCGAGGCAGACTCGATTTCCTTCCTTCATCTCCCCTTTCTTTTTCTTTTTTTTAGTTTAGCTTTAAACTTAAAATAAATAAAAAACAAGAAAACGCAAACACATGAATATGTCTCAAGTACAGACTCGAGCTAAAACCAATTCCACTCGAGCATCCTTTCGTGTTGCACACAATCTCGTTCTCCCCTGGCACAAAACCATGGTTGTGCATGTGCACGCGCCATCAACGGCGTCGCCACCTCCGACGATTCGCTCCACTCATCAGCGATCGACCACTCGTACATATCCACCCTCCAACTGATGTTGCGAAGACTATTCCAAAATTTCGTCTTCCAGTTGAAAAACTGAAACCCATCCCCATCTGAAACTGCCTCGACGAGGCGATTCCGAAAACTGGAATTACCAATATTTGGCCAGCGTCATCGCTAGATCCCACGCCATCTCTTCCCTAAACAATGTGCAGCTTGATGCACTAAAGAAACGCTGGCGACCAATTCCCCAAGCCTCGACAAAATTAGGGTTCAAAATCCAATTTGTCCATCGCCGAAGCCACAGTGATCGTGTACCCTTTCCACCATTTTTCCCCACTTCAATGATCGACAATCTGTCTCCAGCCAAATCCCTGACCTCCCATACTACACTAGTCGTCGGAACTTACTTGAAATCTAAAAACTAAACATTCCTAAAATGCTATTCCAATATCGAACTAAAATTCGGGATTTTAGTTTTAAAAATCCAGTTTTTCAGAGGCAATTCAAGTTGCATGCTTGATTCTTCAAAATAAAATGTTTGATTTTAACATCTTCTTTAAAATCTCACTGTATTTACATAGTTTCAGAAGATTTGTGAACTAAAAGTGCTTAAACATGTTTTTAAAACTTGAATTATGATTTCAAAAACTTATATTGTTTGAAACTCTAGACCTATCAGTGACTAGATAGAAATATATTGAATTTTTTGGTTTAACTTTCACTCTGTAATCAAGAATCGGAGAAGAACAGGTATATCAAATTTACACAGAACAACACATATATATATAAACAGAGATTCATATTTAAAATACATATGCAAAGCAAAATTTATCCAAGAATCATATGCACATATCATAGTTTACTTAAACTTTTAAATAATGTGTTTACTCACCTATCTAGGCTTGAACAGAGGAGCAAATTCACTTGAAAACAGGAAGTTGTCTGGAGATAGAACTTTGATTTTTTTTGTTTGAGATGTTCTGATATTTGATTCTGAAGTTGGTCCATTAGCTTCCAGGTTTGATTATGAACTGAACTTGTATTAGATCTGAGTTTGACTTGAACTTCCTGGTTTGAATTTTGAACAAAGTTGTTCACTTTATTTTGATTTGTTTTCCAGGTTTAGATGATGTGCAGAGATTTTGAATACTGAAAAAAAATGCTTGATTTCTTTGAAAACGTGAAGGTGAGACAGATTGAAGAAGATTATAGGCTACAGATTGAAAATTGTTTTACAGGATTTAATTTCTGGTTTCAATTTCTGATCTTGATTTCTTATATTTTGTTTTCAGGTTGTTTTCTAGTTTGAAATTAAGGATCAAAAGAAATGAGAAGATATCCAAAAGGAGTAAAGAATGGAGATAGATGTTTATATAGATTAATTTGTGATTTAATAAAAATTTAAAGAAAATGAAAATATAAAGAAGACACTTGTTGAAATTATTTACACATGTTTATCTCATATATTAAGATGGTTATACACATCTAATTTCATGATGAGATGACTACATTTGTCTTTATCTTCATGTATAAATGTTTATATTTATTTTTATGTAATTTCCTACTTATATTTATATTCTATTTTCAAATGTAAATGAATACTTTTCCCTTTTATAAATATTTATAAAATCCTAAAGAAAATGATTTTAGAATTAATTATACATTAATAAGAAATCACATTTATTTGCTATATATAAATTTAACTTAAAAATAGCCTTTTGAAAATTATTATGTCAATCTCAATTAACAACTTCCAAATATATACACATTAGAAAACAAATTTTTTTATTAACTTCAAAATATAGAGTTTTAAAATCTGTTTTATTTTTAAGATTTTTTTCTTTTGATTTTCAAATTTCAAATTCAAACTCAATTTAAAATCAACTCATTTAAATATATGTATATAAACAACACATCTTTAATTTGCTCAACTTATAAATTAGTTTTTTTCAATTGTTAAAATCAGATAACTATCTAATTAACTGATACTCAAAAATCCGGGTTATCATACAAATTATCACTTCTTCTACCTTCAACCAAATGTGAATGCTTTCCCAATGAGCTCCGACAAAGCCACCGCCCATTGCACTCCATCAACGAGCTCAGGCAAAGCCCCCATCCACTAGTGAAGTGTTGAAAACATCCAAATCCTAAACCATCTTACCAAAGACTAATGTGCTAAGGAGTGTAAACTAGCACTCACTAAGAAGATAGGACCTCAATCTCTCATAGATACTCTTCCTCATCTACAACCAAGCTTCTCCCTCAACCGTGCCACCCCGTGGCACCTAGAACTTCTCCATGCGAATCAAGTTCGAGCAGTGCTCGAACTTCCCAACCGGTTATGCCTTAGTGAACATAGCCACCGCGTTATCCTTTGTGTGCACTTTCTGAAGATATACTTGCTTATCCTCATCTATAGCTACTAAAAATGACTCTCTAACTTCAATATGCTTAGTCCATGATCTAAACGCCAAATTCTCTACGAAGTTAATAGAACTCTGGTTATCACATCGAACATCGATGCTATCATGCTCAAATCCCAAGTCACACAACAATCGTCTCAAAAAAAGTGCCTCCTTTACCGCCTCCACCACGGCTATCAACTCTGCCTCCATGGTGCATAAAGCAACTACGGTATGCAATCTCAATCTCCAACTTATGGTTGTATCTCCAAGTGTGAAGACATATTCGAAAGTTGATTTTCTTCGATCCCCATCACCGGCGTAGTCCGAATCACAACAACCAACAATCTTGCAATTCTTCTTATTACCACCAAAAAAAGACCATGAGATGATGTGCCTCTAAGATATCTCAATATAAGCTTCATAGCTTCCCAATGTGATTTCCCTAGATTAGCCATATATCGACTAACCATCCCGATGGCATTTGCAATGTAGGGCCTCGTGCACACCATAACATACATCAGACTTCCAACCACACTAGAATATGGCACCTTTTCCATATAAGCCTTGTCATTCTCCAAGATATGTGATCCCTTACTCGAAAGTTTCTTATGCAAACGTAAATGTGTATTTGACGCCTTTGAATTCTCCATGCTAAACCGACAAAGCACTTTCTGTATGTACTTATTTTGAGTCAATTTCAACTCAAAACGCTTTCGATCTCTTTCTATTTCCATGCTTGATATCCTTTTTGCTTCTCCAAGATCCTTCATTTCGAACTTCGATTTCACACTCAGTTTTAACTTATTGATTTCGTTATTGTCTTTAGAAGCAATGAGCTATCATCTAAATACAAGAGTAAATACAACCAACAATCATTTTTCAATACATAAGCATCTTTGACGCTTATATCAAAACCATTTTCAATCATAAAAGATCAGATCTCTTGTCCCATTGTCTAGGCGATTGCTTTAAACCATATAGTGATTTCTTTAGTTTGCAAATCAAATTTGGCTTACCATCTACAACAAAACCTTGCAGTTGCTCCATGTAAATGTCTTCATCAAAATCACAATGTAAGAAGGTAATTTTCATATAAAGTTGCTCCAACTCCAAGCCCTGAATAGCAACTACGGCAAGTAATACCCATATAGAGGTATGGTGCACAACCGGTGCGAATATGTCATCATACTCCTTTCCCTTCCTTTGCGCAAACTCCTTAGCAACTAGCCTAGCTTTATATCTCTCATCGTCCTTCACCTTGTATATCCATTTGCACCCAATAGCACAGTTTCCGTTAGGAAGTGGAACCAAATCCCAAGTTTGATTCTTCAACAATGATTGCATCTCTTCCTCCATGGCACAAATCCACATCGAGCTATCACTCGACTCCATGACGTCATTAAGGTCCATCGGCTCATCTTGGCATATGTGAAGAGCATAGTCCAAATTATCACAAAAGCTAAGATAGTTCCAATCACCATATCTATCGGGTGGTCTTATAGCACGTCGACCAACCCGAGTAGCAATACCATCATCCAAACTCCTTTCGGCTCCACCTTGAACCGAATCCTCTCTAGAATCATGCACATCACCAACACTAACAGAGGAACCCTATGGACTATGGGATATTACACCAGCTGCTACCTCCTAGCAAGCATCTCCAACTACTCTACTCTCTCTACTCCTTGGACAAAATGTGGAAATAACTTCCTTTTCCTTTGATTCATCATGAACCTAATTCGGAACATACAATGAGCTCTCATTCTCCATGAACAAAACCGACTCATCAAAAGTAACATGACGAAAATTCACAACCTTCTTTGTTTTCGGATTCCAAATCGTATAGCCTTTTACACCGTCCGTATAACCAAGCAAAATCCCCTTGAAAGCTCTTGGTTCATGCTTATCAGTTCTTGGATCATGCACATAAACCAGACTACCAAACACATGAAGATTGCTCAAGTCAATGCTCTTTCCCTTCCACACTTCCTCCGGAATTTTGTTACCAATAGTCGAATACATATTCGATTAATAATATGCACTATGGTTGACAAAGATTCATCACAAAATTCCTTAGACAAACCCGATGTGAATCTCAAGCATCGAGCTTTTTCAAATAAACTATGGTTCGTCCTCTCCACAACACCTTTCGACTGCGGATCTCCCGGTGCAGTAAAATGCTTCCAAATACCCTGATGCTTGCAAAACTCCAAGAATTTTTTAGAAACATACTCCCTGCCATTGTCGGACCTTAGGACCTTCAAAAAATTTCCACTCTCATTCTCAACAAGAGCTTTCCATGGTTTGAACTTTGCAAATGCCTCCGACTTGGCCATCATTACATACACCCAAACTTTTCGAGAAAAGTCATCAATAAAAGAAATATAGTAGCAAGCTCCTCCCAAAGAAGCTATTGGTGTCGGTCCCCTAACATCTATGTGAACATAATCAAAAACCCTTCTCGAATCATGTTTTCACTCACCGAATGAAACTTTAGTTTGCTTCCCCGTGACAAATTCCTCTCAAAACTCTAGTTTGTAGAAACTCTCTCCACCGATCATCTCCCTCTTCCGAAGAATATCAAAACTCCTCTCTAATACATGACCTAACCTCAAATGCCATAACCTAGTCCCATATAAGCCAGGAGAACTATCAACTCTTACACAAGTTTCACCTTCTATAATCACTCCTTGAGCAAATAAATACCATGATTCCTAGCACCCTTCATCACCACAAGCGCACCCTTTGAAACCCACAAGCTATCACTCCATATAGTGATCTTACATCCAAAAGAATCCAACTGCCCCAAAGAGGTAAGAGACTTACTAGGTCCCGGAACATAGCGTACATTAGTGAGAGTACAAACCACTCCGTCAAATATCCGAATTTGCATGGAACCAATATCTATCAACTTACAAATAGCACCATTACTGATAGCAATTGACTTTCCTTCTTTGTCAGCAAAAAGATGAAAAACAATTCCTATTCGGCGTCATATGATAAGACGCCTCGAATCGAGCATACATTTGCTACCCGAAACATCTGATGCTACTACCGTCAACACATCTATGTTTCCCACGCCAACTCCACTCTCTACCATTATGAATGAATATGCTACTTCCTTCTTTGCCTTCTCCTTGGCTGAACACTCATTCTTCTAATGATCGGGCTTCTTACAAATATAGCACTTGCCTTTTATTTCCTTCGACTTTCCTCTCCAACGGGGTTCCTTGATTTAGCATGCCCTCGTTTCTCCTTCTTCACATATCTCTCCTTCTCCACAAATCAACATAACCACTGTCACCACTACTACCATCACCTAGCTCCTTCATTTGACCCTGAAACTTCTCGCCAAGAAGACATGTTTTGACATCATCTAGAGTCAATGTATCCTGACTATATATTAAACTATTTGAGAAACCCATAAAACGATCCGGCAACGAACATAACAATTCATCGCCTTTTGCTCTTCCTCAATCTTCAAATCTACCGCCCTCATCTTCATTAGAAAATCATATGAAGTATTCAAGTGCGCCTTTGGGAAAGCATCTTACTTCATCTTATAGGTGAAGAACATTTGCAATAAGATCAAACAATTGGTTAGTAACTTCTTTATATACAACTCCTCCAACTTATCCCAAATTCCCTTAACGGCAGTTTTACCGCTAATTTCAGAGATAACATTCTCCCCTATAGCAAGTTGAGGTGTAGTGAATGCCCACACTTCCATTTCCTCTCTCTCAACATCCGAGATGTCTACCGACAACAAATGTGTGTCAAACACTACCCAATGCACTCGACTCTTTCTAAGAACCGCTTTCGTCTTCCATGCCATTTTTCAAAATCATTATTGCCATTCCACTTGTCTATAACCAATTATGATCCCAAAGCCGCATATGAACCATGTATATAAGGCACTACTCCACTTGGATTATCCATTGAGGAACTACCTGAGGCATCATCTGATTTCGGTATTTCTATAATTACCTACTACTAATACCAAATGTTGTGGAAATTCTAACTCGAGACCACTCAAACTGAAACACCAAAGCGCAACGGAAGACAAGATCGTGGTAAGAAGTGTAAAAACAACTAATCAATATCTCAATTCCAATTTTAGTCCAATCCAAGACCAGTCACAATCACCAAACAAGCAATATGATATAAGAGCAACAATGAAGAATAAATCACACACCGATTTATGGTGGTTACACTAATGTTATATTAGTATTCATCCACTTTAAGAGAGAGCTTTTATTAATATCAATGAGAAGAGTACAAGAGATTGATTACAATGATCAAAATTCTATTAGAATTTGATTTGTAGAGAAGATAATTGAAGAAAATTTGGTTAGATATACCTAGGTAGAGTTCCAGAATTGCCCTTTCGAATATCACAAATGTTCTTATCAAGCCCAGACCAAAAAACTGGCAGATGTCGCTATAGATGTTTGTCACAATGCGACAGACATCTGTCCCAAGGCTTGGGAAAATTTTCCCTGAAGCTTCAGACGTTTGTCGAAGGTGACAGACGTCTTTCATAGGTCACTGGAAGAAATTCGCTGAGGCCTTAGACGTATGTCGAAAGTGACAGACGTTTGTACCAACTTTCGGGTTCCAAAATCTGAGGCCACAGACGTTTGTCACTTTCTCATAGACGCTTGTCGTTGTTGCTCCAACACCACTCCACCTTCTTCTCTATATCTTCCTCCTCCATACTCCGATTTGCGAACCGTTTTCTTCGTCACCAAGCTACCTGCGACCCCTTCAATTCTCCATATAGTGTCCTCAAAATTCAATAGTTAAGACTATACCAAAGGATGGGGAGGGAAAAAGGATGAGATTTAGGAAAAACATTCTGAAGCTTATAATAGAAAGGTGAAACAATGTCAAGACGCATTACCTGCATCATTAGTGAGCTTAATTTCTAAATTATTCAATGCAAAAATACAACAATCATTTAGTCCAAGTGGAGAAGCAAGTGAATATATTGATGAAAATATCGAGAATGTTATAGAAGAACATGATTATCAAGATATGCATAACAATGAATGTATTTCTATCAATGAAGTGGATAAGGACATAAACGATGATGATTATGAAGAGCATGTGAATGAAATTAATGATGATGGAACAAGAAATGAATGCATTGAAAGCATGCTTGGTTTGAATAAAGATGTGGATGTTGATCATGATCCAGGTTTGTGGAGACCTATAAGTGATACTAAAAGATTGATGATAGCTGAAAGAGGCCCAATCAAAATCTTTAAGAAAATGATAAGTTTCCAAGTATAATGAAGTTCGGGAGAAATAGAAGTTTATCATCCAAGCATTACATCTATCGTTTTTCGCATGGTGTTGCGACTATTCTATTGATTAGAAAAGAACAAATTTTAATGAATTCTACAAGCGCATAGGTGTGCAGTATGCAGGTTGAACATAGAGAATTGTAATTTAGAACAATTGAAATCCGTATTTAAATCTTATATGTGTTAAACGAATTCGATGGTGAATTTGAACAGAAAATAAAAATAATAATATACTCCGAATCGATTCCAAATCTAATCGAAATTGCAACCAAAATATAAAATTGTGAAAATCAAAATAGAAATTAGGATTGCAGAAGAGGAAATGATAGAGTAAACAATTAAAATAGAGAAGAACAAAATTTATTATCTAACTGAAATGAGCATCAGAAAGAAATAAGAACATAAATAAATAAACTACTAAAACTAATTAATAGTGCTATCCACTCTGTTTGGACATAAAAACATTGCTGAAAATAAAAATAAACTAGGAGAAAAAGTGATGGGGTAAGAGATGCTTTTTTCTTTCATTTTTTCTGCATTGCTCTACGCTATTTAAAGACTTCAGCCTCCAAAAATAATCCTGCTATTCAAGTCCATGTGCTTGACGTTTGGAGAATAATAAGGTCACGTCACTTTGAATGGGTCTTTGCTTTATGCTAAAATTATTTATGTGAGCTTCTTATTGAATTGAAATGGCCATATAATATGCTGCTTGATTTGGTCACATTATTGTACCATGTTATTTGATTAACAAGTGGCCTTGCTTTGAAATGATGTTTGCTACTTTGTTTTACATGTGGCCATGTTTTGAGAGATTTTTAGGCTGAACTTTCAAAGTGTATAACACTTTCAATATTTGCTTTTGATTTCTTGCGTGAATAGTACACATGTTGGTGACATAAGATGCATTTTCTTCATGAACGATATGTGCTTCCTCTTTGAATTATTCGGTACTCAAAATGTTGCACTCTTTTCTGCATGTCATTTGAACCAATGGACGACACAACTAATTAATTTCAACGTTGCACTTCAGAATCTATAATCTGCAAAACCTCAGAAAAATACCCGTATAATACCTTTTTATTAAAATAAAAATATATGAAACAAACGGTTTTAAATAAGAAAAATACGTTCGTCAAAAGGCGGGGAACAAGAAAGAAAGTGGCATGTATATTCAAATTTATTGAACAAATTATTTTATTTTTGATGCTAGTTATTAAAAATAAATTGACGGCGAGCAAATTTTCCAAAGATGGAATTAATGATTGGCACAATCTTCAACAAAAACTTAGGGAGCATGAAACAAATCAAGAACATTGTGAAAATGCTTTGAAGTGGGCTGATTGGCAAAAGGGATTAAAATTAAAAGTAATGGTTGAGAACATGATCAAAGCTCAAATTGCCAAAGAGAAAGTTCGTTGGAAGTTGATATTGCTACGAATAACTAAATTTGTCAAAATGCCGTCTCGAAATGGTTTTCCTTTCCTAGGAGCAATGAGAAAATTTATAAAAGAAATAATAGGCTTTTTTTATAAACTTATCGAGTTTTTCATGGAATTTGATCCAATTTGATTGTCGCCGATGTGTGGTTAATAAAGAAATTCAACATCATTATTTTATTGTCTAGTGAGATCAAGGCAAAAATCATAAAAAAGATCTTAAAAGCAAAATATTTTTCGGTTATTCTTGATTGTATCCCAAATTTAAGTCATAAAGAAAAATGTCAATCATTATAAGGTGTGTGGATATTGAAGATATTAATGATGTGAAGACAAATGAGTTTCTCCTTGGATTTACAGTGGTTAATGATACAATGGGGCTTGGTCTTTTGAAACAACTTGAAAATATTTAGAATGAACTTAACCTTAACGTTGACGATATAAAAGGCCAAAGTTATGATAATCGATCAAATATGAAAGGCAAGCATCAAGGTAAAAAAAGACTACTTGATATAAATCCTCAAGCATTTTATATGCCATGTAGATGTCATAGTTTAAATCTTGCATTATGTGATATGAATAAGTCTTGTGTTAAAACAAAAAAATTCTTTGTTTATGTGCAAAAGATATGTACATTTTTCTTGGAATCTACGCATCATTGGGATGTTCTTAAAATATTTATGAAAGGTTTAACACCAAAATTATTATCGGCTACTTAATGGGAAAGTCATGTAGAAATTATAAGAGCTATTCGATTTCAAGCATCAACGTTGAGGGATGCTTTAATTGAAATTGCAAATAGTTCTAAAGAGGATGTTGTTATGGAGAAAGCAAAAGGTTTATGTATGAATGTTCTAGAGAACATTGAACTCTTGATAAGTTTTCTTCATTTGGTACATATTATTGGATAAATAAATGAAGTTAGCAAATCCTTTAATACGAGGAAATGAATTTAGAAGATGCGATTACAAGGCTAAAAAAATTATTCTTTTTTTCCAAAATTTTATAGGGCATGGCTTGAAGAAATAATCAAAGATGCTAATGAACTTGCTATATATGTAAGTGTTGAACCAATATTTGAGGTGAAAAGAGTTATTCGCAAAAAGAAACATATGAGAATGTCGAAAAAATAATGATGAAATACAACCACCGGAAGATAATTTTAGAGCCATGTATTTCATTCACGTCATTTATTAAGCTCTTACATCATTCAAAGACCAACGCGAACAAATTGAGCTTTACGACAAAATATTTGGGTTTTTGTTAAAAAAAAAGTTTATGCATATTGGTAAAGAAGAGTTGATGGAACATTGCGTTTGTTTAGAAAGTTATTTGAAGCACAGCCAACAATGTGATGTACATGGAAAATATTTATTTCAAGATCTAAGAGTTTTGTAAACTATGTTGCCCAAAGAAATAACCAAATCATTTGACATTGTTGATTTTATAAGGTTGTACATAGAAGATGGTGGTTTTCAATGTGCATGGGTTACTAATCGGATTTTATTAACTGTTCCGGTCATGGTTGCTTCCGCCGAGAGAAGTTTTCTAAATTGAAATTGATTAAAAATTATCTTCGAATGGTTATGTCGCAAGAACGATTAAATGGACTTGCAATGATCTCAATTGAAAGCCTGTTTTTGAAGAAACTTAGTTATAACAATTTAATTGAAGAATTCGCTACAAAAAATGCAAAAAAAAAAAGCATTTTCCTTTCAATTAGCCGTGGAAAAATTGACCATATTTTATGTGAATGGTCAATATTTGATTTTATGTTTCTTTAAATTAAATATTGCGGTCTACATGATGTGGTAACTTTTTGTATGAAAATTTAATGTTTTGTAATGTTATTATTTTTATGTGATTTTGTGCTTGCAAAGAATTTATAAAACATGACATGTTATATATTAATGGACAAAAAAATGTGATTGGGCTCACCAACCGATCATTGGACCAACCCTGCTTAAGGGAGAGAAGATTTGAACTTAAAAATGATGTGTCCTTTGTCAACGGATAAAGTATATAATGTCCTACCTTATTACGCAAAATAGCTGTTATATATTATTATATGTATAATAATATATCTAATAAGTAATGCTCTTGTTTCAACCAGCTATGACAATGTAGCCCATTCAACAAAGCATTGCATGCATAAGGAAAATTAATTTGCACACCGTAACACTACCTGAAACAAGTGTTAGGTCATTATATATTGTTATACGATGAGGAGGTTTATAGGTCAGACGTTCGCATTGTATATAAGATAAATGAATCAACTACTTTTTAACTATTTAAAGTCCTCAACATCCTAGATGTTCCTTCTCTGCCTACTTCAAGTGCATAAAAATAAATATTCTTCTCCGTTTGCAACCAAATTGGCCACAAACACCCAAGAATAGGTTTAAGTAAAAAAATAAATGAAGAAACTAAATGAAAATAGAGGAAATATGTTAGATATTAAGAAAGATGTAGCAGAATGCAAAAACAATAACATTTATAGTGGTATGGCGTTGATTGCGTACGTCCACTTTGAGTACTTTCTTTAATGCTTCACAATTCACTTGACTACAATTACAATCAGTAAGAAATATCAAGAGATCAAGGAAGAAGCAAGGGAGATTGGTTACAATAACGATAGAGTTTCACTTGCTAACCAAAAGGTCCTCTAAAATAGCCCCCTACTCCTATATTTATAGATGAAGGCAGCCTCTAATCTGACTGAAACTTCGGCACCTGGACCCCTTAACCAAATGGGGCCACTATAGGGAGGGTTAGGCCCAACTCTTAATGGATAGGGGTCGGTACCGACCCCTCCATGGGTTGAGTTTGGGCTAGTGATCCCTAAGATAGCTCTTTTATGGTGTGACATGATGGTACTTCAAGTATCATGAAATTTGGACATATGGAGCTATGGTTCTTATAATACTTTAGTTGGAATCTCAACTCGGTCTGGATTGTGTCGATCCTTCTAATCTTGCAACGTATGTCGATCCTTTCCTTATATACTATGCAGCTCGGATCCAAACGTGTTTTGTCGACCCATATTCTACGAATAATCCATGCCGACCACTTTTATTTCACAACTCATGTCGATCCATTCACACTGTGCCGATCCATATCTCTAGAGTGTATCTATGTCGAAACAAACATGCCATGCCGGCCCCTTTGGTTTCCTAAATGCTATGCCGATCTATCTGTGCTTCATCCATATTATGTCGAGCCAAACACACTATGCCGACCCCTTTTGTATAATCCATTATGTGTCGATCCCATTGGTTTTAAAAGTTATGCCGACCCATCCATACTCCCTCCAATTTGTCAAACATCCTTGCCGACCCCTATTTTAACCAAAATAAATTTCATAATTCTGACATCCAACGTTATCTATCTGCCGAACTTATTTACCCTGGGAGGGATGCAACTGTTCGGACCTTATACTTTGGCCATATGGACGGGTCTCGTGACCATCCTTCCCATCAACAGTCGAGCCTGGCCTTCGTAATCATCCTTATGTAGTCGGGTCAAGGTACCGGGTAACACTTTCCCCCCAAAGTACATCTTGTAAATAACATGGTGTGTATTGAACTGGAGAAACCCAATTTCCTTAGAATAGGCCTATCCAAGTCCCTGGTTGATTAGCGTTCCTTTATTAACCTTAGAATGAACAGATCTGACGTCTCGTTCCATCAGAATGCCCAAACGTGTTTCTGTTGTTGACTTGATGTGTTTGGACGTTCGTTAGCCTTTGCCAAAGTATTTTATTCTGCATGCTTCCATTATAACCTTGTAGGATCGATTTCACTCTAGAAGGGGGTGAATAGGGTGATACTATTAATTATAAAAATTTAGTGCGAAAGTATATAAAATAATTGCAACACTTATAATAGCAGAATAATAGCAACACAGAAAATAGCAGAATAAAAACAAAATAGGAAAAAACATATTTACCCAGATTCGGCAAAACCCTGCCTAGTGCTGCCCCCAAGGTTTCTACTAGAAATTAAGTAGTCAGACGCTTACACACGTAAGCTCGCAACACCCTCTATCGACTAACCTAACTCTATGCTCAAAACCATGCCACGACTCAGCCACTGAGTTGTGAATTCTCGAAATACACTTCCGTAGTTCGTCCCCTGGTCACACGACTAGACTTTACAAATGTTTAAAATAGAAATACATTAAAAACAATTTAAGAACAAAAACCCTAATTTATAAAATAAAGCCCAAAGAAAATATTATAGCCGGCCCAAAGTAATATGAATGATAAAAAAATAAACCGTCGCCCGTTTTCTTTTATTTCTCCGGCCCGCTCTCTTGTGAGAAATGGCAGTGTCGTTCTTCTTTCAGATTTAGGGTTTTTGTAATTAGAAGCGTCGATTCTAATCAATTGCTGGTCGTTTCACAATTGGCTTCAATGCTTCTTCTATTTGGCTCCTGGTGCCCTGTTGATCGATCGTTCGTTGCTTAGCTTCGGCTGCTTCTCGACCGAGTTTGATTTTAATGGTATGTGATTTATGCTTTTTGCTTTACTGATTAGCTTGCTTGAACTCGATGCTCTTTTAGGCCAATGATCTTAACGGGTTTTATAAGGTTCTATTCCCTAAAATATAGTTCGAATAAATTGTTTGAACTCATCTGATAATTTTGTTCGTCCATTCGATTATGCTTGAACGCTAGTGATGTTTTCTAACTTCTTCAATAATTCTGATGTACTTGCTTACCACGGCTTCGATTTTGGTCCACAAATTTATTTTCTTGGTCATCACGGCTTTGATTTTGGCTTAACATTGACTTTATTTATTTATATCCTTCATATTATCTGACGTCGGCATTTAAACTTTGCTTGTTCGAACTTGTGTTCCATTCTTGAAATGATTTATTCCTCTGATTGAAAATGTGTGACCGTGGATTTGCTTTGACATTGAACTTTCACTTGACAATTTGATTGAGTTATCATGTCAGGTATGGTTGCAGCTTTGCACTTGAAATCTGTAGCTTTTGATTTGCATATGACACTTCAATTTGAATCAGCACTTAATCCACTGACATGATTTCATTGCTTCGGGTCATGTAAACTGGTTTCCATGTTGCCAGGCTTGCTTTGTTCTGGTTGTTTGCATTGCAACATGTAACCTGCTTTGTTGTTTTGATATGTGTCCTTATGCATATGTCTATTGCATCACTGTATCCTGCATACATGTATATATGTATGTTTGTGATCATTTATTTGGAATTTTTGTTTCACCGTGGTCTTGTAATCTAGTTCAGGTTGCGTGGCTTGATGTCCAACTACATGTATATATATGTTGTCATTTGCTGTCTTGATTTTACTTAAGTCTGGTACCTTTTCGAGCTTGCATCTTGTTGTTGCCTCTGGTCATTGCCTCCACTTGTGTAGTTATGTTCATGTCTTCGAAACTGTTCTATGGTTGGCCTTGGTTCTTGTGCATAGCATATTGAATTGGTCTGGTATAAGTTGCTCTGACATGCTGGTTTGAGTTGCTTTGTGTCACTTATGCATTATCAAACTGCTGTATTGATGTTCATCTCCATTGGTTTCACTGTTGATCTGCACTTCAGTAAAAATGCCTTTATAAATGTATGCAGTGTTGCTTTACTTTGAATTATACTTGCTGTCACATGATCATTTCATGTTGTATTGAAGTTTGGTTTCCACTATATATATATATATATATATATATATATATATATATATGTGTGTGTGTGTGTGTTTACACATGTATATGTGTATGTTGTGATGCCTGATGTGTTAATGCTTGGATATGGTTACATGTGCACTGCCTATATATGTGTACATGTGTGTTTGCATTTACTTGACTTAAGTTTGCATTGGTTTGTTGCTGGTAACCGGACTTGTTTCAATTGATATCTATAAATCTGGATCACCCCAGAACAGTTGTGTTTATTGTATGTTTTGAACTAGTTCCATTATGTTGTTGAGCTTCATGTGTACATCACTGCTAACATACACATATATGCATTGGGTTGGTATTTGCAGCCTTGAGTCATGTGTACATTTGTTTGGAGTTTGGTTGGACTGTCTTACTGGTTCATTCTTGAACTATTTTTGGTGCACTTGATATCTTCACTTGCATATTGATTTCTCTGACCAATCTGGTTTCAATTTATACATTTGAATTTTTGATCGAGGCTTGTTTTATGACAATTTTGTGGTGTTTTTGTATTTGCACCTAATTTGAACCTAGCTTTGCCTGCGGTTTGACCTTGTGGTCACCTGTCTTTGCAGTTTTATCAAGTGTATATAGGTGTGCATGGCCTTATGGCATGTACAGTGATACATTGTGCATGTCACAAGTTGTCGGTGTATGATGAATTAAAAAAATAAATAATGACGAACAACCCAAATAACTGAGGAAAATTATATTTTAGAAAATACACATTTTATTTTATACTGCAAAAATATTTCCTTTTTAATTTTACTACGTCAGTATGTGTTTTGCAGATCACCCAGATGTTAGATTCATTCTGGAATAGAGTTGAAAATAAATACGAATGAATGAGTGAATTAGTGAAATGTAGTGAGGTGCAAATGTAAATTGAAAATTGGTATGTAATCAAAATTGTATTGTAATTGAAATTTTGTATATATAGTGAGAGCATAAATTTTTACTATTCAAAATTGTAATAAAATATTTGTTTGAATATATATTCCATGTTATTTATTTTATTCAACAAATATTTATTTAATTTTTTGAAAAACAAAATGGTACGTTAACAAATACATTTAAATGAATATATATATATATATATATATATACTATCATCAAACAAAAATCATATACTAGCATATTCAACAATCTCCCCGTTTTGATGATCGCAAACATATATTTAAGATTCTAAATTTATTAAATGTATTTGTTCATTCAATTTGCTTCCTCTATTTGAATGCTCCCTCTCTACACAAACTTCCTTTTATATATGCATGAAAATTAATAAAACAATGAAATGAACCTAGATGCAAATAGAAAACAAAATATTTGACCTATATGTGCCAAAATCTTAACTTTTCTCTCCCTCTTTTGTTATCAGCAAAAGAGTAATAGTGTTAGAAAAATAGAGATAAAGTGATAGACATTAATACAATATTAATACCCAATCGAGTATAAATATTAAATTTCAATAAAAATATCAAAAAAATCATAAATACTCTGTTTGACGCATATTCCACTTTAGAGCGATAGGGATGTTGTTGGTATACAAAACCATATAGTTGTGTCTATTTGTGGTATATTTATAGCACAAATTTGAATATCTACTAACCATGCATAACCGTTTGTACTTTTAAATGAGATTAGTAGTATTCTTAATTTAAAAAAAATGAATTTCAAGTATCTTCTAACCACGCATAACCGTGAGGACTTTTAAATGGGATTAGAATCAAATTGATTATTTAATGATCAATTTTGATATGTGTTCCATAGAAGCATAACCGTGAGGACTTTTAAATGAGCATGAAAGCACATAATCAAAATTTCCAAGTAATTCACCCATGCATAACCTTAAGGACTTTTAAATGAGAGTGAATACTTTTGATTTTTATTGCTAAAAATATAATGAAATGAAAAACAAATAATTTCTCGTTTAAAATAGCACATATTGACAAACTATATTGGATTTTGATGAGTGATGGTCAATAGAAATATGATAGATAGAAATGGTCATGGAATTTTTACCAACAAAAAGTTTTTATAACTCTTGTTTAAATTTCTAAAGAAATTTACTAATTATACTGTCTTAAGTTATAATATATAATTAATATCAACACTCATCACTTTTTTAATCATTATTGATCTTTTTGATAATCGACAGGGAGTCAGATTAGTTAATGTAGTCATTTAAGACCAAATCCAAAAATAATAATAAAATCAAGTTTTCTAAAATGACTAATCTAAAACAAGGTCAACAATAACTATTTTCTGGAAGGGGTTATACAAAAGAAAAATGTCGACTAATTGAAAATTATTTGAAATGTAAATGTGCAGATATTTTCTTTGAAAATGATGCAACTAATGAACGTCTCAACATAAACCATGTTCCACTGGTAATTTTTCTATCAAATAGATTACCAGTGTTATCTACATCCGAATTTCCTTTTGACTAAAAAAATTAATAGACGGATATCATAGGCCAGACTATGAAGTTACAACAAATTCCTTAAAATCCTTTTTCCGACTTTTAAATCAAATTCTTTTGAATTTGAATTGAAATCATACAAATAAACAAATCAGTGAATGTGGTACCAGATCGAGAAGTAGTAAAATAAGCAAATATATCCACGTTTGTCTAGAGTAATCATCAACTAATAAAACATCATCAGTTCAAACTAATCTATATGAAATGGTTCAAGAATGAAACAATGATTGATCAACATTTTTGCACACATCAGAATCAAAATAATAACAAGTCAAAAAAGAATATATCAAATAAAAATAAGTCAAAATCAAAAACAACATTTATTTTATCATCACATAACTAGTTGATTTAATTCAAATTACGGTGCAGATTTTCACATTAAATATATCGTTCAAGATGGATGTAGCGTTACCTATTTTACCTTTACCAATAATATTTCGTTGTTGCTCATTGTGATTCTGCCACCTTTGTACTAGGCTAAGGATCTTTGATTTGTCGCCCGTAGTGTGCCTGCAACAGCCAGAATCCAGGGAACACTATTGTTGGTCCTTAGCCTGCCACCACACCTACATAATAAAAGATGTTTGTGACCTATTTGTTTTTATAGGTCCATGGTTGTTAGTGGCAAACAATTTTGAAAAATAAGTTTGTGGAGACCCAAAACTATTTATATTTGTTCCTTTTAGCACCTAGATTTGTTTGACTTTGGGGATTTTATATTCATTCCTTTTGGAATCCAAATTGGTATGGTTTTCACGTGTTTAGGTCTATACCAGCAATTTTTTTGACTATGTCCAATTTTTCTACAAATTGTGCACTCGGATTTTACTTTATTAATTTCCCTTTTAATAGATTTAGATTGATTATACTCAAGTCCTTGTCTAACAGTATTAACAGTTTGTTTCCCTAATAGCATATTTAATGATCTTTCACCTTTTAAAAATTTTCCTAAAGTCGTAGACAGTTGTTGGACTTGTGTTTTGAGCGATTCATTTTCATTTAATAATTGAGTGCATTTTTTAATAGAATTTTCTCTTCTAGTATTTTCACTCTCTTTTAAAATTAGAATTTCATTTTCAAGCGATTTAATTTTAATTTTTGATTTTTTAATTTCTTCTTCGAATGTTGGACACCTATCACACTTAGGGCTCATGCTTTGATAGTTTTTAACAATTGATCAAGCTGTTTATTTAAATCTATCAAAGTATCTCTATGTGATTCAATTTTAGCATATTTCTACCTAAGTCTTTCAAAATAGCTATTTACCTCATGAAAATATATAAGCAATTCTGAATGAGTAATTTTTGATATCTCGCTTCGCTCGTAATCATCACTGTCAGTTATATCACCTCGAAGACACAAATCTGCTTTTTCACTCTCACTGCTAGTGCTTTTATCATCTTCATCGGTTTCGTCCCAAGTGGCTGCAAAACTTCTCCATTTTGGTTTCTTTTCTTGGATTAATCAATTCTAAGGACAATTGGGCTTGATATGACTGGGTTTGTTGCACTTGTAACAAATGATCTCCTGCTCTTCTAGGTTGTCTAGTGCTTTGGCTGTTCTGCTTTACAATTATTGATTTAGAGCTGGATTTCCTTATTAGCAATTCCACCTTTTGAATTTCTTTATTAATAGTGCCAGCTCAGCTTCTATATCATCATCATCATCACTTTCCGTTGTTCCTTTAAGAGTTATTGATTTCTTTCGAGTATCACCTCCTTCTCGTTATTTTTTGAATTTCATTTTTAGCTCATAACTGGTGAGATTTTCGATGAGTTCTTCAACTTTGGTTTGTTTCAAATCCTTCGATTCTTGAATAGTTGTGACTTTTGCTTCAAAATTTCGTGGAAGGACTCTGAGGATTTTTCAGACTATTTCTAACTCTGTGTATGATTTTTCGAGACCTTTTGACTTGTATACAATATTGGAAATTCGTCCGTACATATCTTTGACATTTTCTTCCTTGGCCATTTTAAATTTCTCATATTCGCTACTCAACATGGCAAGGCGAGATTCCTTGACTTGAGATCTTCCTTCGTGAGTCACTTCTAGTGTGTGTCAGGTTTCCTGTGCACTTAGACAATGTGAGACGCGATTAAATTCGATTTGATCTAATGAACAGATAATAGAATTCATAGATTTAAAATTAGCATTTGTAGTTTATTTACAAGATCTGTCCACTAATCCATTGGTTTTTCTATTTCTTGATTATTTACCACTATAGTTAGTGCTCTATAACCTGTCTTAATAATATTCCAAGCACTAATGGTTTTCAGAAAAAATTTCATTCTATTTTTCCAGTAAGTTCACCATTGAACATTGGTGGTCTAACTATGGAATGACCTTCAGCAAAAGCATTATTAAAAGAAGCCATTTTAAAATTCAAAATTTTAAAACAAAAATTGGTTTTTGAAAAATCGAATTTAAAAAAAAATTGTTTTTGTTCCTAACTCTTATACTACTTGTAAGATCGATTTCACCCTAGAGTGGGGGGTGAATAGGGTGATACTATTAATTGTTAAAATTTAATGCGAAAGTATATAAAATAATCACATCACCAATAATAGCAGAATAATAGCAGAATAATAGCAACACAGATAATAGCAGAATAAAAAAAGAAATAGAACGTCATAGATTTACCCTGCTTCGGCAAAACCCTACCTATGTGTCGCCCCTAAGGTTTCTACTAGAAATTAAGTAGTCAGACGCTTACACACGTAAACTCGCGACACCCACTACCGACTAACCTAACTCTACGCTCAAAACCATGCCACAACTCAGCCACTGAGTTGTGAATTCTCGAACTACACCACTTTAGTTTGTCCCTTAGTCACACGACTAGACTTTACAAATGTTTAAAAGAGAAATGCAAAATTTAAAAACAATTTAAAAACAAAAAACCCGAATTTATAAAATAAAGCCTAAAGATAATATTATAGCCGGCCCAAAGTAATATGAGTGATAAAAAATAAATTGTCCCCCTTTTTCTTTTATTTCTTTGGACCACTCTCTTATAAGAAATGGCAGCATCGTTCTTCATTTAGATTTAGGGATTTTAGTTAGAGGCGCCGATTCTAATCAATTGTTGGTTGTTCCACAATTGGCTTCAATGCTTCTTCGATTTTGCTCGCGGTGCTCTGTTTATCAATCATTCATTGCTTAGCTTCGGCTGCTTCTCGATCAAGTTCGATTTTAATGGTATGTGATTTATGCTTTACTGGTTAACTTGCTTTAACTCAATGCTCTTTTAGGCCGATGATGTTAATGGGTTTAATAGGGTTCTATTGCCTAAAATATCGTTCGAATAAATTGTTTGAACTCGTCTGATAATTTTGTTCGGCCATTCGATCATGCTTGAGCGCTGGTGATGTTTTCTGACTTCTTTAATTTTTCTGATGTGCTTGCTTACCACGGCTTGGATTTTGGCTGCTCTATGAATTTCTTTTCTTGGTCATCACGGCTTTGATTTTGGCTTGACATTGACTTTGTTAATTCATATTCCACATATTATCTCACTTCGGCATTTAAACTTGACTTGTTCGAACTTGTGTTCCGTTCTTGATATGATTTATTACTCTGATTGAAAATATGTGACCATGGCTTTTCTTTAATATAGAACTTTCACTCGACAATTTGGTTGAGTTATCATGCCAGGTCTGGTTGTAGCTTTGGACTTGAAGTATGTAGCTTCTGGTTTGCGTATGACACTTTAATTTGTGTCTGCACTTAATCCTCTGGCATGATTTCAGTGCTTCAAGTCATGTAAACTTGTTTCCATGTTGCCAGGCTTGCTTTATTCTGGTTTTCTGCATTGCAATATGTAACTTGCTTTGTTGTTTTGATACATGTCCTTATGCATATGTATATTGCATCACCGTATCCTGCATACATGTATATATGTATGTTTTGATCATTTATTTAGAATTTTTTTCACTGTGGTCTTGTAATCAGGTTCAGGTTGCATAGTTTGATGTCTGAATGCATGTATATGTATATTGTCATTTGTTTGTCTTGATTTTACTTGAGTCTGGTACCTTTTGAAGCTTTCATCTCGTTGTTGCCTCTGGTCGTTGCCTCTGCTTGTGTATTTATGTTCATGTTTTCAAAACTTCTATGGTTGGCCTTGGTTCTTTTGCATAGCATACTGAACTTGTCTGGTATAGGTTGCTCTAACATGTTAGTTTGAGTTGCTTTGAGTCACTTATGCATTTTCAAACTGCTGTGTTGATGTTCATCTCCATTTGTTTCACTGTTGGTCTGCACTTCAGTAAAAATGGCTTTATATATGTATGTAGTGTTTCTTTACTTTGAATCATACTTGCTGTCACATGATCATTTTGTATTGTATTGAAGTTTGGTTTTCACTGCATATATATATATATATATATATATATATATATATATATATCTGTGTGTGTGCGCGCTTACACATGTATATGTGCATGTTGTGATGCCTGATGTGTTACTGCTTGGATATGGTTACATGTGCACTGCTTATATATGTGTACATGTGCGTTTGCATTTACTTCACTTGAGTTTGCACTAGTTTGTTGCTGGTAGTCAGACTTATTTCACTTGATATCTGTTAATCGGGTTCACCCCAGAAAGGTTGTGTCCATTGTACATTTTGAACTGGTTCCATTATGTTGTTGAGCTTCATGTTTACATTACTGCTAACATATACATATATTCATTGGGTTGGTATTTGCAGTCTTGAGTCATGTGTACATTTTTTTGGAGTTTGGTTGGACTGCCTTCACTGGTTCATTCTTGAACTATTTTTGGTGCACTTGATATCTTCACATGCATATTGATTTCTCTGACCAGTCTGGGTTCAATTTTTACATTTGAATTTTTGGTCGAGGCTTGTTCTATGACAATTTTGGGGTGTTTTTGTATTTGCACCTGAGTTGAACCTAGCTTTGCCTTAGGTTTGACCTTGTTCTCACTTGTCCCTACCGTTTTATCAAGTGTATATAGGAGTGCACGACTTTGTGGCATGTACATTGATACATATGCTTGTCACAAGCTGTTCGTGTATGATGAATTAAAAAATTAAATGATGATGAAAAAATCCAAATAACTAAGGCAAATAATATTTTCAAAAATACACATTTTATTTTATACTGCTAAATGTTTCCTTTTTAATTTTACCGCGTCACTGTGTATTTTGTAGATCGCTAAGATGCTAGATTCATTCTGGAATAGAGCTGAAGATAAATACGAGTAAATGCGTGAAATGTAGTGAGGTGCAAATGTAAATTTAAAATTGTGATGTAACCAAAATTGTATCGTAATTGAAATTATGTATAAATAGTGAGAGCACAAATTTGTACTATTCAAAATTGCAATAATATATTTCTTCGAATAAAATATTTGTTTGAATATTAATTCTGTGTTATTTATTTTTTAGTCTACAAATATTTATTTAATTCTATGAAAAATAAGATAGTACATTAACAAATACATTTAAATGAATATATATATATATATATATGTTTATTATCATTAAACAAAATAATATACTAGCATATTCAACAAACCTAACCTTCACGATATTGGTTGCCATTTAGGTTTTCCAAACATTTGCTATTGCCATTTGCCCTCCTTCTTATCTCATTCATATTCATCATTCATGCACATCTCCTTTGTCCTTTACTTTTTATGTTACATTATTACATATATGTATTTTTATTTTTTTACTATTTTATTACACTTTTTTTATTGAAGGGGTCAGCATTTTGTATGCCGATCCCTTGGCTAGTATGCTTGGATAAGAGTCGGCGAGCCTCGAGGTCAACCCCTTTTCAACCATATGATCGATCGTCTTCCCTCTTTTCTCGCCTATATAAAAAATGACTCCCCCTTCTCTCCCTTTATACTTTAACTTCCCAACACTTAAAACCTTTTTCTGTTGCCCTTTGCCCAACTGAATGCTCTGAAGCAAGAAAAAATTCCTCTTTTAACTTGAATTTGAGTGTGAGACCATACCTTCGACCTCTATTACCATCAGTTTGTTCCTAATCCAAGCTTTTTCCTTGCAATCCAAAGCAAAAAGGTATAATCTCTTCCTCATCTGAGTAGTTGGGTCATGAATCTTGAGCTTGCACGTGTTTGAGTGTTCGTTAGATGTATTACCTAGTATGTTTGATTGTGTTATGCAGGAGAGGAGGAGAAGGTGAAGGAGCAAGGGAAGGAGGAAAAGGAAGGAGAAGAGGAAGGAGAGGGAGAAGGGGATGAAAATGAAAGAGGTGGATCGGCATGATATTGTGATGTTGTTAAGTGAGGGATCAGTGAGAGGTAGCCAGAGAGAGGTCGGTATTAGAGATGGGAAATGTCGGTAGGGAATATGTTTGCTTGAGGGATAGGTACGTAGTTGTTAGGCATGGGCTTGGTGTTAGTAATTTAGGTGTAGGGATCTGTGTAAGTATGGGTATTTGGAGGGATTGGTATAGAGGCTTATTTATAGAGATCAGTATAGGAATTGAAAAGGAGAGTTCGTCCTAAAAAGCTAAGTATAAGGGTCGACATCTAGGCTAGAAGGGATTTCAAGGATCGGTATCGAGGCTAATAGGAAGGGGTAAGTATTGCCAAGTGAGTCTAAGTGTAGGGGTTGGCTACAAGAGTAAGGCATAGGGATCAGCATCTAAGGTAGTGATTAGTGTTGACAATAATGACAATCTTAAGTCGTTTAAACATCTAACTACATACTGCCTTACCTAGACATAAAATGACTAAGAACAACGCGACTTGCATACTTGGACCAACAGACTTAAGTTTGAACGAATAAATTTCCAGTCTGGTTAACATGAACTAAGTATAAAATCCAAATATATTTGGACAACAGAATTTATAACTCAGAAAGTCAACATCTGGTCTTAAAGCTTCGGTTGCCAATCAATTTTCATGTCGATTGATATAGTCAGCGATGACGATCTTTCTGGTTGAAGCTTCCAAGATTTGACATTTTACTTTTGTTTCTTCAATTTTGAACTGCTTACGTTTATTTCATATTGCACTGAACTAGTTCACACACAACATGGGGGAACGGGTTATTATTTTTAATATTGATTGTATACTGAGTATAGCAAACACAGACCCCAAGTTACATGAAGCACTTAACCATAATGTCTTCTTAATCGGCCGCGAGATCAAGGTCTGCTACCTTACCTGATAAACCCACACCAAGTCAGCAAACAGAACAAGTAGGGGCATCTGACTAACAAGCACGTCTTTTTTCCGACATCCCGGTTCTTCCTACAGAACTTATTGACCCAGCTCCCGAAGCTGTGGAGGATGCCATCATTCTGAAAAATCTGGCCAACTCACAAGCGTCCAGAATCGGTGATGCCGCTCTTCGTCGGCTATGTTCTATCCATAGGATTCCCTTTAAAGACATTTTGGTTCCGTCATGGTGCCCTCAGTTGGATATACAGCTGCAACAAGTTCATGTGTTGGACCGGATGCGTGCCACCGTTCAACTCTTTCATTCGGGAAATGCTGAGATTCATGGGAATCGTTCCTACTCGGCTACACCTTAACAACTATGCTTTTATCCATTGTACTTTTCTCCTTTTCACGAACGTTCTATTCCGTCCGCAAACCCTTGAAGACATCCGATATTTTTATAGTTTCAAAAGACGGACTGATAGTCTTTCATATGTCTTTCTTGAACCCCTGCCCAAATGCCAGGTCTTAACTGGCATATGGAATAAGCTTTCCTTATTCAAGCATGAATGGTTCTATGTACAATGTCCTCCCGGCTTCACAAGAAGATGGTTGGAAGGACATAAGTGCCATTTCTGCTTTCATCTTTAGTTTAAATATTCAAGCCACAGCTTCTTCCTTAATTTTACTAATATCTTCAATTCTTTTAGGTGTTTGCCCTCGACCTGATGGCATTGGGTACACCAGGGCTGTTGCGGTCATTCGTGCTATCCCTGTGGAGGATCGAGACATCAAACTCCTCATCACCGATGAGTTGCTCTAGTTATTCGGGCTGTTAGAAGATGACCGCAAAGCAAGTCTTCCTGGAAGCAAAGCGATTCCAAAGACCGTCATCGAGAGAAGAAATAGAAGTCCCCACGGTGTCTCCTGTTAAGGGAGCCCAAGAAGACACCGAAGAGGGGGAGATAAAGTAATCGCAAGATATGGGGCCAAGAAATGAAGAAATGGGCCATGGAAAAACGCCAGCAGTTGATGCGTCACACGCTAGCCGATTACAGCCTCCCCCGAAGAAGGGAAAATTTTTGACGTACAGGATACGAAAAAGGAAGGCCAGGTCAACCTCGAACTTCATCATAACTCCAGTTGAAAAAGAGTCGTCTTCTCAACAGATGGAAAGCTCATTGAAGGGACTCTTCGACATTCCAATCCCGAATGATTTATTAAACTACAATTTCACTAATCTTGACGTCGAAGGGCTTAACTCTCCCATGAGAAGCGGCGAAGGCATGTGACCTTCTAACGGAGCTGAGGAGAATCCGACGGGTAAAGCTATGTTACTTGCCCGTTAGGGGGAAATACTAGTACACACACAAGCACTTGCACTCCACCATCCACTTGTGATGAATCCTTCACATAACAACTTCTAATATGCTCTTATTTGGCTCTTTTATAGGTGCAATGTCACACTCACACGCTTTTGATCGTCTTCGCGGCTCTTCCACTTACCACCGCTAGGGTCGGGATTCCGAATCTAGAAGATGATGAGACAAAGATGAAGGAAGAGACAGAGATTATTATTCTTGAGAATCTTCTTCTTCATCCAGAAGGAAGTCTCAGACACATATTGAGCGCCAAGGCGATTCATTAGACCCTCCTGCTTATAGCGGAGATATATCCACGCCTTGGGGTTCCCAAACTCTCGCTCCCCATGACCAATACTCTATATCATCAAGTAATAGGCAATCTCCCGAGCTTCGCAAACATCCACCTTTTAGGTCTGAACAGATCCCCTTGGTTCCTACCCAAAATCCTACTAGGGCGGAGAAATTAGCCGAACTTAAAGCAACTTTCTTGAAAATTTTCTTTGACGGGCTCAAATTCCTCCCCTCTATACATATCATTCTCGGAAGTGCCAAGGAGAGCTCATTAGCAAGCATGAATGATGTGTATGTCCAGCATGAAGCATTCATTCACTTAGCTGAAAATGTCTTTGAAGTTTCTATTGAGCGTCGACACGAAATCAATTGTGGTAAGTTAGAGGCCATTCACGAAAAAGATATTATCAAACAACAAGATGCTGAGCTGCTCGAATATAAGGATTAACTTGCCGAGGCAAATAAAAACGCGAAGGAAGCAGCTGAGGCAGTTAGTCGCCTGGAGACTTCACATAAAAATGAACTGGATACCGCATTTCAACACAGTGGCACCTTGGCTTTAGAGAAGGACTCCTTAAAAAAGGAGAAAGATGTCATAGCCTGCCGTGTTGATGAGCTACAAAAATTATGGTCCAATGAGAGGAAGAAAAAATCAAGGCATAGGAAAAGATGCAGAAATACTACGAGGTGATTGTCGAAACAAGGAATATAAAAATGAAACTTGAGGAGAAACTCTCCCAAATCGATGCCTTGAAAGATGCCGCTCGCGAGGAGGGAAGGAAAGAGGTGCTTGTAGAAGCCAACTCGCGGTTCGAAAGACTACATGTAATAATTGTACGTGAGGAATTTTATATGAATCAACCAAAAGTAGTTTGGGAATGATCATCGTTGGACGTCAAATTTATGTTTTGAACATAGTACAGTAAATTAAAACCAATTTAGTTTTTAATATAAGGCAATTCATAAGTGTTTATGAATACGCATTCCGTTGCACTGAGAAACAACTGTTGTTTCGATAAATACTAACTTCATAAAGAAGGATCTATTTTAGAAATTATTGATAGTAAAATTGATTTAGATACGACCTAGAGTAAAATTAATTGTGAGGGATGAAATGAAATTAACCGACCCTAAATGAACACAATGAATTAGATTGTCGAATAAGTATTCTTGCACATTGAAGAGAAACTACGAGTTCCTTATCAATGTCAAAAATAGATAATCCTTAGTTACCGATTAAATCATTAATAGTATTGACTCTGCGATATAGTATGATGTAGAAATCCAAAAGGATTCCAAGCATATTATTAAAATATGAATATTATAGCTGTACCCCAAAGGATATAATCCATCGACTGCATATGTGTCTTCAAGAGAAAGATTAATGCAGTTGGAATATAGTGAGCAATATTGATAAGAATAATATCATGAATTTAAATTATTGAAATTAATATAACCGATTCACTATTCGATGTACTTTAGTTGACTCAGATTTCACACGCAAAATTTTTGCCTAGCATGACTTTGTGTTTTGGTATATACGTGTTGAACCAAAAAATTTAGAATAACAATTTGAAATATATTATTTACACATAACAACCAAATTATCTCAAAGTCAATGGGAATAATATCGAGTTTGTAGGTTTTTCGGATATGATCCAAGAATGGGTATGAAAGTATCGTTTGACAAGCATCAAAGTTGAACAAGTGTTTGAGAAGTATGCAAGACCTAACTTTTAAACTCCTTTAATAAATGAGAAATGGTTAGTACTTGAAAATTTCTTTTATTGATGTTTCTATCAAACTCTAAAATAATTATAATGATAAATTAAAAATACCACATTATTTTAAAAATACGCTTTTTTGAAAATTCCTTATTTATAAATTTTTTGAAAAGGTGTTTTTTATGTACATTTTTCTAAATAAAGTTTAACCATTTTGATAATTTAGTTAAATAAAATGTCATAATTTTAGTAAAAAGGGAAACGTATGTTGAAAATAAATAGAGGGTTTTGTAGTGTTAAAAAGATGCTAGTTTTGTGGAAATGATGACAAAATCAAAGGTTTTGATTTAAAAAGGTAAATGAAAATATTACGACTGTCACTTAAACTTAAAAGAAAAGAAATTGATTGTAGTTAGATAAATAGAGTTAAACAACCTACTAGGATAAAATCGATTATGGGATTTGGAAGCATTGAAATGGCTTGGACAAAGATAAGAAATAACATGGGAATTTAGTGATATTTTCAATCAACGGTTGAATTGGAAGGATATAGTATCAGGTAGAGCTTCCTGTAATATGGAAGGAAGAATGCCACCTTGTATCTTTCTACCTAAGTATGGTCTGAACTATAGAATCTTTGTGTGAGGAAGTTTGGAAAAGTATGATTTGGGGTAAACATATTTTCGTATACGGAAAGAGTAAGAAAAGATGTTTTACTATTTGAAAGAAGGCTTGGGATGTGAGAAGTTTTTCGGTTTGAAGTGAAAAAGGTCCAAGTAAGGTCTACTTCAATCCTTATATGGGTGTTAAATAACAAATAGGCAATCCCCTGATTACGCTAGGCAATCTAATAGGATGGAAAGGATAGGCTTGGTGCTTTATCAGGAAGGTCTGTACTGGTTAGGTGAGAGTGAGAAATCTATAGGCTTTGAGTGATCCAAGTATTTTGTTGTTCCCCTAAAATCTATGGGCGGACCAGATGGACGTGAGTGGGAAAGTATATCTTTTAATACATGTTGTTGGAGTTATATCATTGTAGATGTGTTCCATGTATGCCTAAATATAGACCTTGCAATTGTAGCATTAAATATTACATGTATGTGAATCTGGAAATGTTGGGTAGTAATCCCTTAATTTAGGATTGGGTATTAGTAGTCCCTAAAACTTATAAAATTACATGATGCTTCCAAATCTGCAGAATTAAGCGACTTTGGCAAGAGAAATTATAGATTAAGTTATCAAAATAAATTGTAAGGATTTAAGTAGTATTTTAATTCATTGGAATTGCAACGTGAATTTCTATAGATTATCAAGTTCATATTTATAAATAAAAGTGTATATTTTGAAATAATTAGGAATATACCCAAAAGAAAGAGATGCACAAAATAAGGTTCATTACTGTATTTTGTACCATCTACTTCAGTAATAATAGAAAAGATAATTCCTTATAATTCCAAATGTAACACAAATCCTCTTTTGAGCAATTTATAGAAAGTTACATTGTTCATGATTCCGTGTGGGAAAAACATAATTCTAAAGCATTAAAATGTAGAAATCTCTAACTATAAACCAAAGTATTGATCGTTATGTCTATTGGATTAAAATGGCAAGGCACTATTCCATATTAAGCTGTCTCAACCATGAAATAGTTGGAATAAAGTTCCAAGAGGTTATGTTTGGTAAAATGATCTCATTTGTGGGTGAACATTAAGAAATGGTAAACTTTTGGAAATTCAAACCACAAAAGGTATCCCGGATAGGGATGGTTAATTCAAGGAATTGGGTCTCCATCGAGAAAAATGATATTATTATTTGCACACATTGAGAATGTAAAGGAGGATTTTATAGAAAATAAGATCGTGAAATTTTTGGTAAGATTGGTAGGAACAGGGTGAGAGGATTCTTTCTAATCATCCCTTGGATTGGAAGAAGTTTATTTACTTAAGGGAATTCATGGAAGACTAACTTATAATGCATAGTTTATGTTGCATAACAATTGCACATGAACAAAGTACCACTTCGGTGATTATCATCAATGCTAGAATGATTCTATATTATAACTACAACTAATTTTAGGACTTTTATTGTTAAGGTTGAATGGGAAGATAGACCAAAATTTTGCTAATAGGACATTAGAGTACTTACTTGTAGAAATTCGAATAAGTCCCCATAGACTATAAATGTGATAGTTAGGTGCTAGGAGTTTTTAAGGACTAAAGAAATAATACAAAAGGAAAATGACATGACTTAAGTTGAATCAAATTAGAAACCAAGTTATTTTATTTTCAACGGTTAAGAAATCAACAAGTTTGGATATCCTTGGGTGAAAATGGAGAAGTGGGAAAAAGTCCAAGTAAAAATAACCAGGGAAGGGACACCATCCCCAGGGTGTCTTACCTCCTTATCTAAAAGAGTAAGTGATTAGGTATACCAATGGATGATTTAAGGCGGTACATTATGCATAAGGAATTGTATAGGGAAATATTTTCATGGGAGCATACTTATGCACAAATTATTTCACATGGTGCAAATTGTCAGTATTTAAGTAGGTAGCAAGGATTGTGGAGGGTCGCATATGCACATACATTTGGATTTGAGATACATGCCAGTGGTAATGGATGAGAATAGGAGATACATGGAGTTGAGGTCCATGGTAGTGATATGGTCCGTGTAAACATCTTGCCTTGTTGATACATGGTTGGTGGTTCAAAAAAAGTTAGCCTCAAAAGTTGAAGGGCCTTTTTCGATTTTGGATAGAGTTGGGGAGTTAGCTAGCTTATAGGGCAGAACTTCCTGGAGAGTTGGCGGGAGTTCACAAAGTTTTTTTTTCACACTTGCAGAAGTGTTAATGCAATGTGGTTACTATCGTCGAGCCATGCCAGTTAAAAAAAGTTAAAAAGGATAGGTGAGTCTCTTGTCCACCATGCATCTACCCATATTTTTGGGCATAGGATAAATCGACTCTGTGATGAAGTAATTAAAATAGTTAGAGTCCAGTAGGGAGACGATCTAGTTGAGATTACATGGAAGCCCGCGGAGAAAGTCCGAGCTATCCATCTAAAACTCTTTTGTGGTACGTTTCCATTTTGGTTAGAAAGGTATAGATTACTTTTGTATTTAGATTCTAGCTTAAGTAGAGACCATTAGATGGTAGGAATGATTGTGAATGTGTTATTAGGACATGTCATGGATGATGGATGAAAATGGATGTATTCTTTAGATCGTTTAAGTTACACGTTTACCATAATATATTTTATGGATAGCGCACACACACTCACATTATCTCTTGTTTATTTTCTTATTTTGTTGAGCATTACGCATATAGATGTTTCATATGCATTGAATGGTTACACATACATGTAGAATTACAAGTATACTTACTTAGGATGTTGCATACATTTTGGATTCATGCATGAGCACTTGCATGACAGGAGGTCGACCAGATTAGGAGACCGTCTGCTCTATTCATTAGTTTAGGTTCACGTGTAGTTCGTGCTTTCATATATACATATTGCATTGTGAAAATCTATTAAGGACAATGGTTTCTCATGGAGGATGGTTGACTAGATGGTTGTAGCTATTGTTTGTTACATATACGAGTTACATCTTTCTAGCCTTTGAGATTTCGAGGCTGAAATCCATTTAGGGAGGAGAATGCAATACCCCGAAACTTTAGTGGAAAATTTAACAAGAAAATTAAATTCAAATATAATTAGGACTAAAATGATATTTTCATAAATGTCCGAATTTGGCAACAAAACTTGAACCATTGCGTATTGCGATTTTTTGGACTGTTTCATAAATAACACTTCAAAATCGAAGTTAGTACGGAGAAGTTATGGAAGTTTGAAATTTTGAAACCAAAGTAAAATAAAAATAAAACTTTCCGAAATTAACACTATGAGCGGACGACCCCTATGGCTCAATCGTCCCAATGAGCATCCAAAACAATGCATTTAGGCTCACTTCATTCTTCTCATAGGTGCCAGCGAGATTGGCTACCTCAACCATGTTCTACTAGCCATTAAACAACTCACCTTCCTTGGAAGAGAAACGAATAGGATGACTCCCACTCAAACCCTCTAACTCCTCGGCCACTTGCGATTATGAACGGAGTCAAACAAGATAGCGGCCTCATGAGGGAACAAAGTGTGAATATCGACATATTCTTGAAAATTAAGGACGAAGGGAGGAACTATGACGTTCCATGTATAGTAACCGGAAAAATTCTATCCTCTTAACGACCTAAGGGTCATTTATTATTGATGATACGCTGCCTCTAGTGAGGGTGGGATCTAAACTGGGGTGGTATCTGGCTAGGCAAGGGAAAAGTAGCGAACTTTAACTGAGCCACTATAACACAAAGAGAAAGGAAATAATTAAGCATTAGAAATTTCAAACCGAAAAAATATGAAAATAGAATATGACTATAAGGCGGGTATTCTAGGAAGATCTAGTACGTTTAAGTTCAACCTGTCAACTCGTTCTAATTACTAGTGAACAGAAAGAATGAATGTCATTATCACTTATGTGTGTGCCCTTAAGACGGCGTGTGTCCGAAGGCGTCAATTTGTATGGTGGACATAAGTGGAAGAAGGACTTCATTGGAGGAACACATGTTCTCTAGGTGTCATAGGCCTGTGTCTCTACCCCTGTTAGCTCCGCATCTGGCATCTCTGGTTGCTTCTGTAATTTGATGGCCACGATATATTATGTTTTGATGCCCTGACACTCGTCCATAGTCCTTCATAATATGTAGTGGTTCCCTCTATCTCTCTCTCTCAATGTAGGTGCACATGCGTGGGACACGGGTTTGTCACTTGTACAAGGCAGTTTGTTAGCCTGCCACTAGATTGACCCCGGTGTCCAAGATTTGGTCGATCTTTATCCCTAGTTGGTATACCTCCTCCTCTACCACACTAGGACAGCACTCTATCACCCCCCTGGTCACCGCTACTATCGCTTTTCTCCCTTTCTTGCACTTCTAAACTTTTTCCTTCTCCTTCAACATATTCTAACCGGATCCCAGAAGTCTAACCCGATGCAAGTTGTCATCCGTAAGGAGTAAGGACTCATTCAATTGTTTATGCTCCAATTTAAATATGTAGTCGACGAACTACGCCTTGTTCTCTCTAAATATTGTTGGGGTCAATATGTCACTGAAAAAGTGCATGATTAAAATCACTAATGGTTGAATTATCACAAGGACAAAGCGAATAAGATAATACATGACATCCGAAATTCCCCTAAATAGAGGTTGGGGTTAACGGTTACTATTACCACCAATTCTCACTTCAACCTTATCGAAACTAAAATAAATAGAAGGAAAAGGAATGAGAGATGATAATACCAACAAAGCCTTTCAAAGAAGTTGAAGGGATGCTATAGCCAAAAGCCAGATATGTTACAAGCTTTCGAAGGGGTCAAAGTGGTCGAAAGCTCCATTTTGTTTCAATGTCTTCCTTTCGAAATAGATTCTTTCGCCTATATGAAGATGTTTCGAATAAGAGTAGGAATAACTTTCGAAGGCAGTGGATAACAACCCCTCACATGCACGTCAAACCTTTTGAAAACCAAAGGTTTCACATTTATTCAAACTACTTTGAAAAATGCCTTGAACAGAACAACCCTTTCGAAAGCATAATAAAGCCTTTCGAACCGATCGAAGCCTTTAACAACTAGGAAAGGTGCCGCATTAATTCACAAGCATGTATTCGGAAGTTATCTTCAGTGTCCAAACCCTCAACATTTCAACACCTTCGAAACCCCCATGAACTACCTGTTGATAGTGTCGAAAGCTCATACCTCTTCTTACTTGCAACAACAAAGCAACACAAGGGGAAAAGGCGCATCCACCCCTTTCGACAAAGACAGAGGCATACAAATTTATTCAAATGCAAAGCAGAGGGATGCGCAAGTGTCAAAGGTGGCGAAAGGTCTATAAAGCCACCTTTCAACCAGGTCAAAAGCTCTGAGTCAAAAGGTTCCAACCTGCACCTATAAATAAGACCCTAGGTATCTGGTTTGGGAGATCCAAACTCATTCACTCTACTCTTGTATTTTCTTAACATTGCAAATTTATAACCTAATTTGGAAATCAAATTAGGGAAATTGATCAGTTAGTACAACATTGATTTAATAAAGATAAGATTTTGATACTATTGATTATACAACTGTTTGGAAACTTTTACAGAATTCGATTGTGTTCTGCTTGTGTCGATTTCATCAAAAGGATGCTTTATGAGTGAGTCGAAACCTCTTATTTTACCAAAACACTTAGATTCTTAGCTCTAAACTGCAACCTTCCAAAAGCTCACCTTTCTAGTGAGTCGAAATCACAAACTCGGCCAAAATCTCCAAGCCTAAAGATCCAAACTGAAGCTACTAAAGAAGCAAGCTTTCAACTAAGTCGAAACCCATCATTTAGTCAATTAGCCAACAACATTAGAGCCAATCATTAAGTTACGACCATTGTTTCAATTGGGTGTTTCAAATCGATTGATGGTTGGATTAAAAGACTCTAAAGAAAAGGGATATAAGTGTTTCGACTGGGTAAAAAGGTTGGACAAGGTAGAGTGTTCATAACAAAGACCTATTCAAATGGTTAATCAGAGGAAGCAATAAGATCCTAACTTTATCTACTCAGTTAAAAAAAATGTTTATACGGAGATACCTGCACTTCCAAACCTACTTTGGGGTGTTGACAAGTTTTCATTTTAACATTTTGACGTTAGAAGGAGGGCTTGAACCTCCAACCTTGTTAAACTTCCAACTTCACTTTTCTCTAACCCAATCCTATTCCAAACCTAACTACCTTAGAATTACCCACCATGTTAAACAAGATCAAAAGATCCATACAAGGGTCCTCGGAACCACACTAGTTGGATTCTCCCCAAGAACAACTACTAAATCTAAACTATATGAAGAGAAAATGCTAAGATTGGAAGCTCTAATGATTATGAAGAAGCAAAAAGCAAAATCACATGACCCATAATAATGGAGTTTAAACCCTTTCCACATTGGTCCCACAACTATCTTTGCCTTAGGGAAAACAAAGGATACAGGTGATAATTTGTTCAACCAAATGAGGAAAACAATTTAGTTCTACACCAAAGGCATAATTTTTGAATAAGGAATGATAGCCGATTACAATGCCTTTGTAAATCAAGCAACGAGTGGGACATTGCCAACACACGAACTTCAAAGGGTTTTGAAAGGGAAGTTGCTCGTTGAGGGTGAAGCTTTAGAACTGAGTAATAAAACATCTAGAAACCATCCTCAAATGACAAGCTTCAAATCTTGACTCCCATAGGAATGCAATTTGACACATCAATCGAGAATGTTTACATACTACCTAAATAGGAGCTCAACTATTAGCCATCGTAGAAGAAAAAGCCAAAATATGAAAGGAATCAGGGAGGATCCAATTGCAACTACCATATGATGAATGGTCATGAAACAAATCACTACAGAGCCCTTGAAGGAATGGTAATCAACTTTTTCAAACAAGGAAAAATTAAAGGGTTGTAAAGAGATCATAGATGAAGTCAATAAAGAACTACTTTACTAAGGAAAATTTACATGGTTGGGAGAGAAATACTCCTTGCACTTGGACATTACCTTAAATGCTCAAAGCCTTTATCTGCACCGAGTTGGTCTGGTCAAAGCGCCTCCTGGAGTGAGGTTAGAGTAAGCCCTTATCTGCGCCATGCTATGGCCAAGATAAAGAATTGACAAGCCTTTGGCCGCACCATGCTATGGCCAATTCAAGGTGCCTAATGGAGGGAGGTTAGAGTAAGCCTTTATCTGTAGCACACTATGGCCATCTTAAAGCATCGACAAGCCCTTAGCCATGCCATGCTATGGCATGGTCAAGGCGCCTCCTGGAGGAAGGTTGGAGTAAGCCTTTATCTGCCCCACGCTATGGCTAGGTTAAAGCAGCGACAAGCCCTTGGTCGCGCCACGCTATGGCTAGGTCAAGGCGTCTCCTGGAGGGAAGTTGGTTGAGTCCTTGGGTCCCGCTTGTGGATAAGCTAACCAACGCACCAAACAATAATGGACTAAGACATCCAAGCCCAAGAACTAGCATATCAAACAATGGACTAAGATGTCCAAGCCTAATAAGTGGAATATCAAACGGCGGACTAAGAGGTCCAAGCCCGAGAAGCGGCATATCAGATGATGAATTAAGACGTCCAAACCCGAGAAGCGGTATTTCAAATGATGGACTAGGACGTTCAAGCTTGAGAAGTAGCTAATAAAATAGCAACTACATACAAGGGCTAAAGGGTTAATACATGTTGAAAGAGACAAGACCGAGGAGTAGAACAGAACAGAAGGCATAAATGAGAACTTGCAGCCTATAAGTAATCATCAAAGTAAAATTTCCAAAGTTCGCTTATTAATACCCGAATCTCGATTTCCGATCATTCATTATTAAGTTCGAGACTTCACTTATTAATACCCAAATTAGGGTTTCGGGTCATTCATTATTGAGTTCATGACTCGCTTATTAATACTCGAATATGGATTTCGGGTCTTTTAATACACGATTTTCATCATACCCGAATCTGGGTTTTGGGGCTATAACTATTAGTTACTGAACTTCGCTCATTAATATCCAAATCTAGGCTAAAGATCTCTACTAAAAATATTAATATTATGGACTTCTGGTTATCATCCACAAATACCTGAATCTAGGTTTCAGATCTTCTAAACTTTAAATTTCATTCATTAATGCCCGAATCTAGGTAATTGGACTTCCATTAAACGATCATTATCGATTTTCTGTTGGTTATCTCCAAAAGAAAGATTTCTAAGCATCTATAATGAAATCCTTGGTTGAATTTATGGTTTTCTACCATCAGACTTCTGATGATCTTATAATATAATTGAAGTTGAATTCTTAGTTATCTCTCAACATTACCAAAGATGGGTTTCAAGACGTTTAATTATATATAATTATGGGATTGCTTTTCATGTTAATCATATGTTAACATGATGATTTGTTAGATGTCTTCAAGTGACATGGATAGACTTCTATATAGATTTCAAGCTAACGATAAGAAATATTCTCATGCTTTTTAAGGAAAGAGCATTAGTAAAAAGGATTGGAAAATCTAGCAAATACAGAAATCATGGTACAAGTTATCAAAGAGCTGATTCAAAAACAGTAATGCAAGAAAGGATTATATACCATGTGATATTTACAAAATATTCCTAATTTACAAAATTTATGAAATTATTTACAAGTATACAGAACAAATATATACATTTCATGAATCTTTAACAGCTTTATTTAGATTCTCGGAAATTAAAGGATCCATAATGTGATGAATAGCAATACGAAGAACATCTTTAAGCTTCTTCTCTTTCTTCCTCATCTTATCTTTGTCATCAATAGCCTCACTATTGGTCTTTAAAGCACGATTAAAACCTTTGTTTGTACCTTTAATAGTTTTATTCTCCCTTTCCAAATCTGCGATACGCTTCTGAAGAAGATATTTCCCGCGTTCAAGTTTTTGAATCTTAACAGCATACTCATTTATGCACTGCGAGTATCTCATTTTATGTTTTTCATCAAAATACTTCTTCATCTCATTTTTAACTTCACCATTCTCCTACTACTTTTTCATCTAAAGTTGGAGGAGGGTTAGTCATAGTAGGAAACTTGTGGATGGCAATGGAAGTAGACCTTGTTAATATTGCAGCAGATGGAACAATGGAAGAAGCTGGTGAATCAATGTTTGAAGCATTATTTCCCATAATGAATTCAAGCGATGCACATTGAGCTTGACTATCTTTCAACTTAATTTCCAAATGACTTACTTGTTGGAGAAGTTCCGACATCTTGTGGTCAAAGTCAATTGAAGGGTTTGACTTAATTTGGCTCTTCAATATGGTGATCATTTCATTTTTACTCTTAACATCCACCTTAAGATTAGCAATATGATCATTGAGATTTCTGACAATAGTCTTTGGAAGAAAATATCTCCTTTACCATTCAAGAGCTACGGTACTGTTTTGAAAGCAAGAAGATAAGGGATCATTAGCAAGTTTTCTCTCTTCAATATTTGCTAATAGCCGATCTTTGATGCCGACGAAATGAGATGGAGAATCTAACAAAAATGACGTTATAGATAACTGTAACTCCTCTATAAACAAAAAGAAAAAGATAAAATGAGGTTAAGATAAGAATAATCAAACTCTTTATTACAGCAATAAAGGATTACAATTTAAGTAAAAATGAAGCGAATACAATTAGACACTTGTTTCATATCTAAAGTTGGGAAACAACATTTATAACTTTACTCAAGGAATTAGCGGAAAGAATAACTGTTGAGTCTAAAGGAACATTAAATCCTTCTAGGCTAATAACCGGAGGACATTTGCTATAGTCCCACTCCCTAGTAGGAGAAATATCTTGACCATATATTAATTGCTATGATATGTCTGGATTTCCTTAAAGAGATTTTTTGTTTCTTCACCAAGAAAATCGAAACAAAGACAAGGATGTTCCATGTAAAGTTTTTGCAAATCTCTAAAAAAGAAATATCTCGGTAATTTTAAAGATTTCAAAATTGATGCCTTTTCTAGATAATCTCTTCTTAGTTTAACATACTTGCTTAGATAATCTCTAGAGACAAAGTTACCTAAGGGACGTTCATTCTGTAATAACGTAATACAATACAACTATGTATAAAAAGAAATTGAACAAGAAATTTATAAATCAATATTATTACAAAATTATAATCGATCATCTGATTCATACAAAATCGACTTTGTAAATAACTTTAAAACAAATTTGTCCTTATAATATTCAAGTTTTTCCGAAGGTAACCCTTGGGGAATCGATCTGACTTGTGGTAAGTTCCAACATGCTCCAGGATGCGGATCAGATCCAAATTCGTTCAAATATCTCTTGTGAAAACGCCTAAGTAGACCCCCACTAAAATCACCTAAGTATGCGAAATCTACAATTGGGTGTGTACAATAGACTTTATATAAAAGTCTACCAGAATGTTCCTCCCTTCAGTCAGCATTCAAAAGAGCGTAATCAACTCTCTATTATCCTTTAAAATACTATTATATTGAAGGCGCGCTCTCCTTGGTCGTGGGGAAACTTCTTGATTTTTGGAAGACACTAATATTGCCACACTTCTTTTAAGTCTATGGTACTTATCGAAGAGAATATTGTGTTCTTTCAATTGTTTATCTAGCTCTCTATACAGTCTATTTATTTCCGCTTTCTTTCTTTCAAGCTTGATTTTATAAGGGTGAATAGGTTTCCTCCTTATCTAAAATAAAGGATTAAACTATTATTATCTTGGAAGTGAAAGCCGTTTAAACAAAGAATCCCATATCTGAGAGATGGGAACTGATGGTTGAGAGACCTGCTTCTTCTTTCTTGGTTCTTCCATATTAATGTTAGCAGACTCCTCTTGAGGGTCAAAAGGCGCAGGGGGTTCAGGCGGGCTTGCTTCATGAATAGATGGATCATGATTGACCTTTTCAGAAACTCTTGTGTTGTCATCATCATCTTTTTCAGGAGCATCAGTGTGACAACCCCTATCGCCACCTCAACCTTGACCTCCATCTAAATTGTCATCACCATCATCAATATAATGATCATCATCATCGTTATTGCCCTCTTCCTTGACGACTTCATCTCTGTCAGCTCCTTCTCGGAGTTAGAGTCAACTTCAAAGGAAGGGACTTCGAAGGATAGAATTTTAGAGGCATCGATCTCCTCTTTTTCAGAAACTTCAGACACCCTGCTCCATTCTTTCAATTTTGTCCACAACTCTATTGACAAGAGTAGGGTCAAATGAGGGAAAACTCAAGTCTGTGCATTTATCGATATTGTCGGCATAAGCAAGCATCATAGCGTCTTCAAAAGAATTGACAATGATGTCAAGAGAAGCATCAAGGAATTGAGACACCCGCAACTTTGCATTGCAAATAACATTGATAACCAACTTTAAAGAATCTTTATTTTTCTTCATCTTTTTCTCTAGAGAAGATTGTTTGGCTACCATTTGAGCTTTTTCGTCCTTAGATTCTTTCAGGGCCATTTTCAGAGCCAAATTTTCATCAGCGAGGAGTTAATGAGCTTTCCTCTCTTTAGAAATAACATATTCTGATTGAGCAAGAGAAGCTTTCAATAGTTCTAATTCTATCATAGCTTCGCTTTTATTCGTGGACATGGAGGAAACTTGACTGTTTAAGTTTGAAACTTCTTCTCGAAGCCCTGATGTCTCTGTGGAAGATTTTAATACACCTTCTTGCAAGGAAAGCCAGCTCTTAGAAATCTAAAAAAAAGTATAACATAAATCAAAAATTTAGAGAGAAACAATAACAATAAGCTTAAGTGATATTAAGCATACCGGGAGTTGTTGTTCAACTAGAGAATGACAATGATCCATTGGGTCAGAAATGGACGAAGGTGGACAAACAAAATTACAGGATGGAGAACTCAATATAGACTGAACCATCTTTTCGAAATTACTCGGAGGCACAGGTGACATGGATCTGGGAGAGTGCAACTCTTTGGAAGGGGTCGAAGTCCCCAAGTATTTTTACATTTGATCAATCACACGAGGAGAGCAAGAGATGACAATGCGAGATAGGGGATCGACCTTCGTGGGAGTCTTCTTGGGTTAATCAAGAAAAGCTTCAATAGTTGAACTCTCTTGAGTTTTGTCAATATCAACAGACTCCCCCTCTTCTCATGGCGGAGAACCGGGAATTTCAACGATCTTGGATTTCTTAGTGGATGGTTTCGCCACAGTCATTTTACCCAAATTTCTTTTGGCTGCCATCTTTGACCTAGCAATAGCCTGGGACAATAATGATGCATGGGAAGTAGAAGTGGGGAGAGCTGGATCACTTATAATTGGTTCAACCTGAGAAGTAGCTACTGACAACCCAAAAAGTTGCAAGTTAGAGAAGTAATTCAAAAAGTAACATAGCAATAAACTACAAGTACTAATTTTAAACCTACCAGAGTGATCAGGAAGAGTTGGTGACATTGGGGAAAAAAATTTTGGATCGCCCAAAGAATGAAAACATTTGCTTCGGGATGTGTGTTGAACTAAAGGAGGTTGACCAAGTACCCTCTGACCTGTTGATAGGAGGGAATTCTTTTATGGATTTGAAGGATTCAACAGAGTTAATCTATTACGAATCCTACTTAAAGCGACAATCGGCGATTTTACAATTTTCTTGTCTACTTCATTCAGCTCTTTAACAGAAGCACCTGACAAGGAAGAATAGATTAGCAAAGGGAAGTAACTAAATGGAAGAATAAAGACTGTGGTCAATGTACAGAGAGAAGAGAAAACCCCCTGATGTTGGAAAGCATTTAATGAAGAAAAAATGTGTTTCCCAATCTCTAAGCTTGTTTACCCCTCAGATATTAACTTTTTAGGAGGATTGACTCTAACGATTTGGTTGTTCAGGTTGCTGAGCTTAACCAATTGAACAATATAATTCAAGAGTTCAAAATTAAGTGAAGGAATTCTCGACTCTAGTGCCAGGAGTTCCAAAGATAAAAGATATGTATATACATTTAGTGATAGTTGGATGGGAGTAAGCTCCAAGTAGGACAGCAACTTGGCCAGGAAATCCGGGAAAGGTAAGAAGCCTCCGTGCCAAATGTGGATAGCGGTATAGGCAAAATACCTTCAGGAGGGCTTTGAATGGTGTCATTATCACTCGGGGGAATAGCTTCCACCCCGGTAATGTCAAAGTTGGAGAATTGCGTCCATCTCATCCTGGTTAGATATTAGGGAATGTTTGGAAGTTGCTTCAATCTTCTTGGGTGAAGATTTCATCGTTGGTATTGTGTTCTTTTCTACTTTTAGGGAAGACTTTTACACACTCATGATCTTGCCGGGTGAAATCATTTTCAGTTAGGAATTATAATATGTTATGAAATTAACATTTTTTCAAGGATATTGGAAACCTATTACAACAATTTGAATATCAAGCAAAACATTAAATTTTATATCCTTGAAAGAATGTTAGAGTTAGAAAAATGAAATTTGTTGAGCTTTCGATAGAGTCAAAAGGGAGAATAGAAGTTGATGCCTGATATACACCCTTCAACAATGGCGAAAGCTCAAGGATAATTTTGTTAATAAAGGAAGTAGTTGAAACCTACACAACCAATTTGAATAAAAGTACACGCTACCAAAATTCAATAAACAAGACAAAAGAATCTTTCGACCCTATCAAAACCCATGAACTTAGTTTTTCAAAGAGAGTTCGAATATTGTTGAAACCTCATATGCCAATTGGGTCAAAAGGTCCGAACTTGAGTAACATTTATATAAATGAAAAGGCTTTGAGACATTTTGACAACATTTGAATAAAATAATGGTTAAGTCTCAATTAGGTACAATGAGTGTCAAGCAAGTCAAAAGGGGTACATGATTTCGAAAGCATACCAACAACCAAACATGATTCGATGCAAAAGGTTTTGATCACGTCGGAAGGTATTAGAATATACTAGAGCATGGATATGCTTTTGAAGAAACTCTACTTCATATTAACTATGTTGACCTTTCAATGAGTTCAGTTAAGAGGTAGGCGTTGGACATCCTTTCGACCCCATCGAAAGGGGTCAAAGAAGAAAAACAAAGTTTGCCGCCTCAACCACTTTCGAAAGGGTAGAAAGGTAAAATTACAGCGCCAAAATACGATTCATACTGTTAAAACTTCTTTAAGAAGTAACTAGAAATATTTTTCTTCCCCAAATTCGATTTTAACCCAAAACTTCAGAAAATCAATAACTAACTTGATATGAATGCGAACTTACAATCATTAATTTAAAAAAAAGTCCAAATCAGATGAGCTTTGAATGAAAATTAATATAGGCAAGGAAACAAAGTAAGCCATGAGAATGAATTAGAGAATGCTTTCAGGCGAATGAAATATATAAATGATTTCTATTAAACTAAAACAATAGTTCATATTCAAATCGAGAAAATTTTAAAAATCAAAATTCACTGTGAAAGGAAAATTTGAGAAGGAAGATAATAAAAACGTACTTTGGATTTGAATTTCTGTTTGTTGGCAATGGAAATTATTTGAGAATTTTAAAAATTCGATTCTTGCTGGAGGTTTCCTCTAATTGCAGATGAATGAAAGAGGGGAAGAGGGGAAGAAAGGAACTTTGTTTATAAGAAAATTCAGCTTGGATAGCAAACCGTACGATCAAATTTAAATGAACGGCCAAGATTTACACAATAATATGAAAAGTTGGGAAACATTGAGGGTTTTGAAATGGTTGACTTGGAAAGTCAATGGCATCCCTACACAAGGAGGGGGCAAGTGTTACCACCAATTCTCACTTCAACCTTATCGAAACCAAAATGAATAGAAGGAAAAAGGAATGAGAGATGTAAATACCAACAAATCCTTTTGAAGGAGTCGATGGAATTCTATAGCAAAATCCAGATATGTTACAAGCTTTCGAAGGGTTAAAGTGGTCGAAATTCCCTCTCGCTACAATGTCTTCCTTTCAAAACAGATGCTTTTGCCTACATGAAGACCTTTCGAATAAGGGAAGGAATACCTTTCGAAGGGAGCGAATAACCACCACTCACATGCACGCCAAACCTTTCGATTCCAAAGGTTTCGCCTTTATTCAAACTACTCAGAAAGATGCCTTGATCAGAACAACCCTTTCAAAATCATAATCAAGCCTTTCGAACCGGCCGAAGCCTTTAACAACCAGGAAGGGTGCCGCATCAATTCGCAAGCATGTATTCGTAAGTTACCTTCCGCATCAAAACCCTCAACATTTCAACACCTTCGAAATCACCAGGAACTACCAGTCGAAAGCTCATACATCTTCTTACTTGCAACAACAAAGCAACACAAGGAGAAAAGGTGCATCCACCCCTTTCGATGAAGATAGAGGCATATAAATTCATTCAAATGTAAGTAGAGGGATATGAAAGTGCCAAAGGTGACGAAAGGTCTATAAAGCTACCTTTCGACCAGGTCGAAAGCTCTAAGTCGAAAGGTGCCAACCCATGCCTATAAATAAGACCCTAGGGGTCTGGTTTGGGAGATACAAATTCATTCGCTTCACTCTTGTATTTTCTTAACTTTGCGAATTTGTAAACCTTAATTTGGAAATCAAATTGGGGAAATTAATCAGTCTATACAACATTGATTTAATAATGGTAAGATTTTGATAACGTTGATTATACAACTATTTGGAAAATTTTACTGAATTCGATTGTGTACTGCTTTTGTCGACTTCATCGAAAGGATGCCTTCCAAGTGAGTCTAAACCTCTTACTTTACCAAAAAACTTAGGTTCTTAACTCCAAACTGCAACCCTTTAAAATCTCACCTTTCTAGTGAGTCGAAACCATAAACTCGGCCAAAATCTCCGTCCTAAAGAGCCAAACTGAAGCTATTAAAGAAGCAAGCTTTCGACGAAGTCAAAACCCATAGTTTAGTCAATTACCCAATAACATTAGAGCCAACCATTAATTCACCACCATTATTATCCCGCCTTTAGACTAGGCAGTATACAGACAAACCCGACGAGTCATACTTAGAATTATCAAGGCAAGGGCACCCGAAGAAATGACCATGAAACCCAATAATCAACGTTGAAAAAATATCACAACACAAATAACAAACCACCATAAAAAATTTAAGAGCCCAAACTCCATAAATTTGGGTTCAATACCGACTTATAAAACCTACATTAGATCATCCCTACTCTTGCCTGCTAGCCTTACTTGATGTTAGAAACCCATTTCCAGTGTTATATCATCGATTCGATGCAACTCTCTATAAATCTCTATGAACTCTTGAATCGACAACTTTGTTCTTCCACAACTCCGTCATTTAGGCTCAGAAACAAACTATTATTGATGCAAACAACTATGGAATCATGAAGGTAGCCACAAGACGAGCCAAAGTGAAGAGTTTAAGATGACCAGTTGGGTCGTTTTAGGGTCGGCTTGGACCCCTAACCATAGAGTTGTAACGACCCATACAAATGTGATGATGTAGCACCCTATTTCCATGGAGAACTGGTCTACAGCAAGAAGAATGGCCTGGAGATCATTTGTGCAAGATCTTAGGCTCTTTACCTCTATAAATATAAGGGTAGGGCTCATTTTTCAAGATCTTTTAACTCTAGTTCTATCTACTCTATTTTCTTGTGATTCTAAAAATCTAAGTATTGGAGTTATACTGGCCCCTAAGAACTTCTTCCCCAAATACGGAAGATAAGCAATAAAATCAATAAGTGGACAAAGGCCGAAGTTTGCTAAACCACTACAAATCTCCATATGTTCATTTCTTACTCATATAAACTTGTTTTATTCACCTTTTATTATTTTCTGCTTTCCATTGGGTGTTTGTGCCATTTTTGGTTCAAACAACAATCTTGATACTCAAAGACCTTATTTGGGAGACCAAAGAATGAACTCGGGACTTTATGGCTCAGAAGGTAGTAGTACCAGCCCCCTAAAGCATTGCGTACTTTGAAAATTTGAACATGGAGCAGATGAAGAGTGGGGAGGGCTTTTAGTGGTCCAAGTCGTGACAAACAATATAAAGGCCCATAAGGAGGCTATACCTATGGGGAACGAGCTAAGATGGTGCCATTTGGTGCACATTTTGGATGATTGAGGGAAGTAGCAACTTCACTATATGTATAGCATAGTAAAGGTGAAATGATTAGGAAGGGTTTTGCTATCCAATAGAAGGTAAAGAGGCTCCACCCTTCGCATGCCATGCCTGACAAACACCTTAGCCAGCCAATCTCGTTACTTCCTCGCCTTTGACAGACTTCTCTCAAAAGAGCAGTCGCTTCCAAAAGCATGCTTGTAGCATTTTTCTTTCCCTTAGTCATCTACAATAAAACAAGTCCAACCTAGTAACTGAACTGCCCCGACAAGAGCTAAGGGGTAGACTGAACTCGGTTGTAGCCATACTCTCTCGCAAGAACTTGGGAGACCCAAACTTCAAAGCACCCTAAAGTGGCACCCAAAATCATAGAGTCTTCCATTATAATTATTTATTATCTCATGCGACCTACCCCCTAGTTGGGCTGGGTGGCCTGTCTACATAAACATATGCCCTATTTACAATCTCAATGGGCCAGGGCCCAAAGCCCTATCTAAATGTTTTCTCACTAATGGCAGGATTAATTTAGTAATTTAATGCTTTTTTGAGTTTTGCTCTTCGAGAAATGGTCGGAATTATTCGACATTGATCGATCAGTGTCAACCATCAATTTCGACCGACCTACATCTCATTCGATAAGAACCGTGAACCTAAGGCCAAGCAATGCAAAAAAGACACTAAAAGTGTAAAATAAATCAATTTTTTTAGAAAGTAAAAGAATACATGGATCGCGTAAGTGAAAAGCAAAGACAAAAGGTATGACGACCGCTTTATACCTCCAGCACCTAAATATAAAAATAGTATGCTACAGACGTGCCTAGTCGATATAATACGATCATTAGGGTCAAAATGAAACAAATACAACATATAACCTGTCGAATATCTCACTGTGCATGAATAGAATATAATATCACAGATATAACAAAAGAGACGATAATAACTATTTGAATAAATCATTAGAACATAGATCCGCAGAGTTTTATACCAATGTAGAAGAGTTTATACAATGGAAATAAACCCAACAACTATCTCATAACAAGAAAATAAGTAGTCACTGTTAAGGCTTTCCAATGCTGCACATCGGAATAAGCGTAGAAATCCATATAAGTATATAATACGAGATAGTTACATCCAGCTCGTCCTTCGCATAGCTACAGCATCATCTAGACCTGTTATCTAGTCTGCTTATTTAAGAGTACCCATAAGAAACAAATCATAAAACCTTGGGTTAGATAACAGTCTAGTGTGAGCAGTAAATGAATCTCGAAATACTATACAGGCAAGTATGGTAGGGAACAGACGTACACGACATGTCCGTACAACCAAAGAGCTAGCACATAACATCATAATATGATAGTCTATAAATAACATAAAGGTAATCTACTCAAAATAAGGATATCGACTCTCTAGGTATTCCTATCTTCAATACCTACTCCCAATGATATCTCCAAGTGATAGTTTGAAAGCAACTAAATCAACCATAACATCCATCAAGCAATCCACATTATCACTCCATGTGCCATGAATATAAGATAACTCGTATGGTCTTCTCATTGCCAGGGACTGATGGAAATCCCATTTTTCAGTGCACTCTTGTATAACGTAACCCAAAACTAGATAAGTGTCTTGTAGCCCAAATCTCGACACTAGATCCAAAGCCACAGGTCCAGGGTATTCAAGTCCACTCTATTGATCCATGGGCATCCCACTTATAATACTCTTGTTTCGATTACAATGGAAAACACTCTACGTATCAAGGGTTCGTTAGCACATTCATCCAAGCCCTCCTTTCTTCTCGATCCAGTTTCCACTATCCATGAAACCTTAAACGTTCCTCATTCTAAGGCTTCCTCCTTTATCGAGCCACTAACTTCAGTACAAACTCCTTTCATAAGTCACCAACCGAAGATACAAAGCTTTTACTATGCTGTTGCATCGTCATCCAACCTGATGAAAATGAGCTAACACCTCCAACATGATCTACAAGACATCTACTCCATTCCCCGGTAGTTTCACATCTATTGGACCTACCAAAACAACTTGGTATCAAGTTGATAACGTCGGCTTCTACACATATACTTAGTCAATTTTGGCTAAGTCTCATTCCTTGTTTCTAGTACTCCATTCCCAGATGCTTTAGACCCTTACCCATCCATTAAAACAACTCGGTCCTTACTCCAATGCATTATACTTCAATTTCTAGAAACAACTTGCCATAGTATCCAGTACTCAGCCAATCTCCTGGATCTAGCTATGGACAACCTCTACTAGCCATGCTTTACCCATCCATCAAGTTGACTGATCCATCCAAGCCTTTAAAATGACTTGGTACCGACTCTTCAACTCGGTGTCGAGTTGAGTCCTTAGCGAATCTTGCTATGCAAATAAAACTACAAGCTCCTCCATACTCTAGAACCTCTCTTCTAATTTTCATCAAATTCTGATCAATTTTGCCTTCGATTTGCCAAATTCAACAACCTATTCCCCTAAGCATACAAAACACTAGCAAACAACATCAAAGCACAACATTACAAGCATAGAATAACATGCATGCATATCAATTTGTACAAGCAACACACAAGAATGTGTTAAACAAGCCAATTCTAATTTAGATCTACATATTACATGCACATATGAATATGGATAAGGAGAATTACTGAATCATTATTGAAACCATTTCAAAGATTGACAAATTTAGGTCATAAACATATGAGAACATGTGATTAAAGATTGAAAAGGATTTTAAAGTCAAAAATTATGTTAAAACCTATAATTATACATATGAACATGCATAGGATGGTAAGAAGGCATAAACCATTCACTAATTAGCAAAATCAACCAACCCATGCCTAGATCTGATATGGACAACTATAGAAAGCAATGCAAATCAAACAAAATGACAATCTCTACTTTTAATTGATGATATTCTCTCTAATAATAATTTAGCTAGATTTAGAGAGTAATATGTGTGATTTTAGATTAAATTAGGGTTAATAGTGGTTTAAATTTGATTTGGGAAAGAGGAAAAGGTTTTAATTTGCCTTTTGCAGCCCCCTATTAGTACTAATCTCATACTATGCTAATGAACCTATTTATGAGCTTAATTATTACACACTAATACTGGCCAGTAGTTGTCTAAACTTAAAATATGCATACTTCCTAACTGTAAGTCCGTTTTCCTATTATGACTATTTTACTAAATAGAAAACCATTATCCTAAATCAATGGAACTAGTTTGGGACCCTAATTCGACTCCTATCCAACGTTATAGTCCAAACAAGATTTCTACTGTCAAAATGGTTATATAGAAATTCATAAAAAAATCATAGGTGTGTAAAATGTCCTTAAGAGTCATATCCCAAAATTATAGATTCATACGACCATATATAAATAAAATAAAAATATTGTACAATCCTCCGATACGTTTGGCTTATTACAGTCTCTCCCATTTAGGAATTCGTCCCAAAAATCTCTAAAAAAAAGTCAAGAAATAAGCAACCATGGTTACTCTGCATGCCTAACAAGCAAATTCAACCATCAACCATATCATACAAGCAATCATGCAATCAATAGTGAACCTACCCTAACATGCATAATAATAACCTATCAAATGTGATATACAATGGTGAAGGTACGTACGATATATGATAAATCTTTCTATTCAAAGAGCTTCGGACAAGTAGTCCTCGTGTTGTCCTCGGTTTTCCATGTACAATCATCATCACTTCTACTCCATTATACCTTTACTAGGTTTACCAACTTACTCCTAAGCTGTTTCGTATCGTGTCCAAAAATACGAATTGGCTTACGAGATCTCAAAACTTCTAGTTCTATCTCAACATCTTTAAGTTGATCTGGTGTAATCGTCACGCCTGATTCATGCACAAATTTCCATAGATAGGAGACATGAAAGACATTGTGCATGCCCGCCATCTTCTGAGGTAAGTCGACCATATATGCCAACTTCCCAATCCTTTCTATTATCGAAAAAGGACCTACGAATCTTGGTGGCAAATTCCTTTTACAACCGGATCGAACAACATTCTTCAAAGGAGATATCTTCATAAAAACCACATCTCCAACAGAAAATTCCAAATCTCTAAGGCTTTTGTCGACGTTGCTCTTCTGTCGATCCTGAGCGACTTTCATTCATTACTGAACGATTCTAATCTTTTATGAACTTCTCTAATCATATTTGGCCCAAGTATTAGTTTTTTGCCCGCTTGCTGCTAACACGAAGGAGCGTTACATGATCGGCAATACAATGTTTCATAAGAATCCATATCAATACGCAACTCATAATTATTGTCGTATCCAAACTCTACCAGATGTAGATGGACATCCTATGATCCTTCAAAATCTATAGTGCATGCTTGCAAGAGATCTTCCAATATACGATTTACTCTTTTAGTTTGCACATCTATTTGCGGGTGATAAGCGGTACTAAGATGCAACTTGGTCCCTAATGCCTCTTGTAAGCTCTTCCAAAACCCACTGATGAACAATGAATCTCCGTCGCTCACAATGCTCTTTGGTGCACATGAAATCTTACTACCCACTTTGCATATAACTCTGCCAACTTGGATGCCGCTCTACTTGGCTTGACAGGTATAACTCTAGCAATATAGGTCAACTAATCAACCACGACCCAAGTGTTACCTTACCTTGCTCGAGTCCTCGATAGTCCATCAATAAAATCCATCGATACTTGCACCCAATTCCACTTAGGAATTTTTAGTGGTGGCAACAATCCACTGGGTTTCTTTTGCTCTTCCTTTACCAATTGGTTTTTCATGCATTTAGACATGAATGTCACAATATCCTTTTTCATACCTTCCAAATAATAGGTCTGCTTCATATCCTGGCATATCTTATTATCTCTGGGATGTATTGTTAACCTAGAATGGTGGCATTATTGTAGCACTTCACCTTGCAATCACCAATATTGTAAACAAACGGTCTTCCTTCCTTACAGAGCCAATCTTCTTGGTCGAGACTGTGTTGCTTCATATCCTTGGACACTACTCCTTCTACTATTTTTGTTATGATATCCACCAACCTAGCATCTTGCTTCTGACTAGCACCGATCCTTTTTATTAGAGTAGCTTTGATCGACAAACTTGCCAACATATCTAGTTCCAACTTGCAATGAGGCCTGGAATCATACCCAGCAATATGCTTAATCTGCTTCCATTCCAAGAACATTGCTCCTAAACTAGCATGTCTTCTACTCAATGCATCAACAGCTGCATTTACTTTTCCTAGGGCATAGGAAATGCTAAAATCATAGGTAGCTAAGAACTCTAACCACCATTATTGTCGAAGGTTGAGACATCTTTGAGAGAAAATGCACTTCAAGGATTTGTGTTCCGTAAATAGCTCAAACCTTTCTCCTAACAGATAGTGCCTCCACATTTTCAAAGCAAAAACTATCATCACTAATTCCAAATAACGAGTTGGATAATTTCTTTTGTGGCTTTTAACTATCGACTAGCATAGGCAAAAACTTTTCCTTCTACATCAATATCGCAACCAATCCAGCAACACAAGCATTTGTATATACCATGAACTCCTCATTTCCACTTGAATTGGTCGATACCGGTGCAGGCCTTAACCTCTCTTTTAGACTCACAAACGCATGCTCGCACTTTGCATCCCATACAAAAGTTTGATTCTTCTTCGTCAAATTGATCGATGGTGTTGCTATCTTTGAGAGTTCCTTAATAAAATACCTATAATATCCTACTAATTATAGGTAACTCCTCACGTCCATAGCATTTTTGTGCTAGTTCTAATCTTGAACCATTGCCACCTTTGTAGCATCCACTGCTATACCCTATTCAGAAACGACATGACTTAAGAACCTCAATTCTTTTCTCCAGAAACAACACTTAGAGCAATTCGCTCTTAACTTATGATTTCTCAACACATCTAGTGCAATCCTCAAGTGCGTCATGTGCTCCTCTTTGGTTCTTGAATAGATTAAAATATCATCCATGAACAAAAGCACGAACTTGTTCAACTGGACTCTAAAAACCCAATTTATGAGATCCATAGTATGTTGGATTGTTAGTCAACCTATACAGCATTACCAACCACTCATAAAAACCCGATGGTGTACAAAATGCAGTAATAGGCACACTCTCCTTTGCTACTCTAAGACGGTGAATTCCCATTCCCAAACCTTCACACCATGAAGCTAATCAAAAAAATCATCAATACATAGGTGTGGATACATGCTCTTCTTTATTACTTTTTTCAGCTCACAATAACCACGCACAACCTCAAAGAGCCATCTTCCTTAGTTGTGAATACTACTGGTGCGCCGTACTCAGATGTACTCCTTCAAATAAACCCTCTACTTAATAGGTCATTCACATACATCTCTAATTACTTATACTCTCTGGATACCATATGCCTTAAAGGAAAACTATAGGTCTGGCTTCCTTCACTAAGTCTCTCCGAAACTCAATTTCTTTATGCTGGGGCAATACTGTCACTTCCTCAAATACATACTGATACTCTTTAGCGATAGGCAAAGATGACAACCCCTCATGTGGAACTTCAAGAAAATATAGAAAGCTAACTATCCCCAATCCTCTGTTAGCTAGGCAATCACTATTGTCCCCCCTCCCACGTCACGGGTTGTCACAAGTAGCTTCTTGCAATCCACTATTGTCGCATACTTCTGAAGCCAGTCCATTCCTGAGATAATACCAGACCCAACAAAATTAAAGAAAAAATAATTACAAATAAAAGAGCATCCATGACTCAATAACACTAGGCCATGACAAACAATGCAAAAGCTAGTAGAGCCTCAAACAGGGTTTGTCACAATCAGGAGTCAGTCACTATCTCAGGTCTCAATTTCAATCTATCAACTAGGTCACTGGATATGAATGAATGTGAAGCCTGGTATCAAACAAAACACAAATGAAAACATCTTTAATGGAAAGCATACCTTGAATAATGACTTCCTTTCCCTTCTCCTTTGCTGAAGGAGCATTCAACAAAGTTGGGACAACGTCCAAAGTGTATGCTTTCACAGCCTGCTTATCCTTCAATAGTTTCGAACAATCTTTCTTCAAATTCTTGGGCTTGTCATAGTTATAGCGCTTCTTCTTATCGCTCACTTTGCAATCCTTAATAAAGTGACCCTTCTTCTTGCACCTACAGTAAGTAGGTTCCCACTTAGCTTTCTTCTAGTCATTTTTCCCTTGAGACCGCTTTCTCTTTCCATTCCACTTTTTCTTATCTCCACCACCTTGTTGCGGTTTTGGCTCTTCCTTTACAGCAATAACAACAATAGTTGTCTTAGAATTAGGATACTAATTCTCATGGCTTTCTTGACAAGCTTCTCAAATGGCTCATCAATGTTGTCCACCGGCTTCTCTCCAAGGTAATCATTTACGCCAATGATGAACTTATTATTTTTCCTCAATGGAATGTCGATTAATGACATTCCATAATTTGATAAGCATCAAACTCTACAACAAACTCAGAAACTGACATCCCTTCTTACTTGAGATCTGCAAACTTCCTAAACAGCACTGACTTTTGAGCAGCCGGAATGAACTTCTTATCAAACCTTGCTTTTAACTAGTCCCAAGTAAACCGATCTTTTAGGATAGCAATGGTAATGGCGTTCCATTATTTCATAGCTCGTCCTTGAAGTTATCTAGAGGCTAGCTTCCTATTCATAGCATCATCCACTTCCATGTCACTAAAGATGCGCTTGTAGGAATCCAACCTATCATGCACTTCTATGGCTGACTCCATTCCATGGAATGGTTTTCCTACTATAGTTGCTCAACAAGGAGAAATCAGCCCTAGGCACTTGCATGAGAGCACCTCCAACAGCCACACCAGGAGCAGTAGCCTGAACATTCCTTATTATAGTTTCCATCATAGCATTCAACATCGCTTAAAAGTTAGATGTAATAGCTCTTCACCATGCTCCATCCTTAAGTCCCAAAGCAGAATTTCTCATAGTATTTCTTGTATGCCGACTCCTTCTTAACCTGTAATAAGAATGATCAATCTCTTATAAAGAAACCTGTGTCAATGATTCTCATGTGCATACGACTTATACTATATATTATATTACGATATAGATTTGAAAACCGAAATATATAACAAGTACCCACTCTTTCATACATATGTATACTCTCGATCCAGTCTATGGTGGTCACTCCTTCGTTATCTCTATTGGATCCCGATATCAAATCAGTTTAATCATGTAACCAAAGCTCTGATACCAAATATGATGACCACCATACACCACAGGCACCTATAATATAAAAATAGTGCACTGCAGCCATGCCTGGTTGATATAGAACGATCATTAGGGTTGATAATGAAATAAATATAGCATTTAATAGCTCAAATGTCTCACAGTGCACGGATAAAATATAATATCATATATATAATAAGAGAGACAGTAAAAACTAATCATCAGAACATAGATACATGGAGCTATGTACAAATACAGTTGAGTTTAGACAATGAAAATAAACCCAACAACTATTTCATAACAAGAAAACAAGTATTCACTACTATGGCTTCCTAGCGCGGCTTAGCATAATAAGCGTAAGAATCCATATAAGTATATATATGAGATAAATCCATCCAGCTCGTCCTTCGCACAGCTACTGTATCACTTAGACCTTTATCAAGTCTACTCATTTAAGAGTACCCAAGATAATAATAAACAAAGCATAAAAACTTAGGTCAGATAATAGTTTGGTGTGAGTGGTAAATGAATCTCAAAATACTATGCAGGTAAATAGGTAAGGAACAGAGGTACATGAATCATACATGACTTGTCCCTACAATCAAAGAGTTAGCACATAACATCATAACATGCTACTCTATAAATAACATAAAGGTACTCAAAATAACGATATCAATTCTCCGGGTATTCCTATCTCAAATACCTACTCCTAATGATATCTTCAAGTGATAGCCTAGAAAGCAACTAAAGCAACGTTAGCATCCATCAAGCAATCCTCACTATCACACCATGTGCTTTGAATAATTGATAATTCATACGGCTCCTTACTGCCAGGGACTAATGGAAATCCTGGTTTCTAGTGTACTCTCATATCACAGCCTAAAGCTAGATACCTGTCTAGTGGTCCAAAGCTAGACACTAGACCCAAAGCTATTCATTTGAGCCCTTCTTTCTACTTAATCCAGTTTCCATTATCCAGGAACCATTACACGTTCCCTATTCCACAACTCCCTTCTTTATCGAGCCGCTACCTTCGGTACATACTCCCTTCATAAGTCACCAACCAAGGATACAAAGCTTTTCTCATACTGTTACATCGCCATACAACCTGATGCAAATGAGCCAATGCCTCTAACACGATCTACATGACCTCTACTCTATTCCCTAGAAGATTCACATCCATTGGACCTCCAAAACAACTCGATACCAAGTTGATCAACTTGACATTGATCCATATACTTAGCCACTTTTGGCTAAGTCTCCTTCCTTGCTTCTAGTACTCCATTCCAAAATGCTTTAAACCCCGATCCATTCATTAAAACAACTCGGTCCTCAATACAAAGCATTCTACTTCAAGTTCTCGAAACAACTCTTCGTAATATCCAATACTTAGTCAATCTCATGCATCTAGCTATGGACAACCTCCACTAACCATGCTCTACCCATCCATCAAGTTGATCGATCCATCCAAGCCTTCAAAAAAAATTGATACCGACTCTTCAACTTAGTGAGTTAAGTCCTTAAGGAATCTTGAGGTGCGAATTATATTACAAGCTCCTCCTATGCTCTAGATCCACTCCTCCAAGTTTTATCCAATTCTGATTTGCTTTGCCTTCTATTTATCAAATACACCAACCTATCATCCTAAGCATCCAAAACACTAGAAAACAACATCAAAGCATAATATACAAGCATAGAATAATAAGCATATACATCCATTCATACAAACAATACACAAGATTATGATAAACAAGCCAATTCTAATCTTGATCTACAATTTACATAGACATATCAACATGAATAAGGAGAATTACTAAATCATTATTGAAAACCATTTCAAAGATTCACAAATTTAGGTCATAAACATATGATAGTATGAAATTAAAGTTAGAAAAGGATTTTAAAGTCAAAAATCATGTTAAAACCTATAATTCTACCATATAAACATGCATAGGATAGTGAGAAGGTATAAACCGCTCACCATATACCAAAATCAACCGATTTAAGTCTAGATCCAATGTGGGCAATAATAGAAAGCAATGCAAATCAACCAAAATGATGACCTCTATCTTATATTTGATTATCTTCTCTTTAATTAATAATTTTGCTAGATTTAAAGACTAATTTGCATGATTTTGGATGAAATTAGGGCTATTGGAGGTTTAGATATGATTTGAGAAAGAGGAAAAATGTTAATTAGACACCTACAGCCCACTATTATACTAATCTCGAATTAGACTAATGGGCCTACTTATGGGGTTAATTGATTATACACTAGTACTGGCCAACAACTGTCTAAAATTAAAACGGGCATAACTTCCTAACCACATGTCCGTTTTCTTATAATGACCACTCTACTAAAAGTGAAACCATCATCTTGAAGTAATGAACTGGTTTGAGACCCTAATTCTCCTCCTATCAAAAGTTATAGCCCAAACAAGATTTCCATGGTCAAAATGGTCATATAGAAATTCGAAAAAAGTCAAAATGTCCCTAAGAGTCATAGTACAATAGAATAATAGAATTATACGCCCTTATATAAATAAAATAAAAATATTTTATGATCCTCCGATACGTAAAATACGGGTCATTACAAAAGGGAAAGAGGAATACTAATTGTGTAACGTAAGAAGTTCTTGAAGGTCCTTTGAAAGTTAGAAAACTAAGAGCTTAGAGAGAGATTTATTAAAGGATTCACAAAATTCCAGTAAAGGGAAAAAGAAGAAGGGATGTCCCCATTTATAGATTTGGGTCTCCAATCTCACTTGTACGATGAAATGAGAAAGAGTTGATCTCGGCCATCGAAGTTTAATTGAGTACCCCCATTGCATCAAGGCCCACGATGTGAAACCATCTCGAATAGTGAATCATCATAGCCAATAAGCATACGACATGTGTCATTCACATAAAATGTGCATAAAGATAAATCCGCCTTTTTTTGCATAAGCAAACTTAAGAGGCAAAATATTGCTCTGATTTCTTGCAATATACATTGGCCCCATTAATTAAATGCCTAATAGCATAGATCTACACCATATTACCCTATTAGGAGCCGGTCTTGTCCAAAACTTACATGCACATGCCAAATAGCTCGACCCTCGAAGATATGCTACCCCATATTATTGGGTCTAGATAGCGGCCTGTCAAATCATCACTATTGGTAGGAAGCTCAAAGCTTGACAAATAACTCTACCCCACCCTTTTATTAAACGATCTAGTCATATTGTGAGTGCCCCATATCTCGTATGCTCATTCAAGCCTCTCGTTTTTCCTTCCTGTCTCTCCCTTGGTGGTCGAAACCTCCCCTCCGTCTTATTATTTCTTGACTTAATGGCCTTTTGACTAAAGCACTTGATCGCCCTTATATAAAAAACGATGAACCTATATTATTTTATTAACAAGATCGGTATAAAACGATAATGTTCATCTGACACTAGCATCACTATGTAGTAATATCCCTTTATACTTCACGGTCCACATGGCATCCACGTCACTCTCCCCCAATGGCATTCAGCCTCCATATTGTCTATCTTACAAAAGCATGCCATTGTACAGCCCACTAGCTAGTTAGCCTTCATTCGAATTATTCTCCCTATCAGTCATTCTAGCAGGTCGGCATCTAAGTTGTATATCATCAACGTCGACTACGAGAACGTCTAGAATCTATTGCTTAAATTTGAGCCCTTCAAAGCATGATCTCAATAGCTATAAATATTAATTCATTTGCACTTGTACAAGGACCAAACTTTTCTCTCTAACATGCAATATTAGCACAATGTTCTTGTAACAAATCTCTTGTAATCAAAGATATCTGGTAATAAACATACTAGTGGATGTAGATCTCATCTAGATCAAACCACTTTACACTGTGTGTTGTTTACTTGATTGCACTATATTTTAGCTCATATTTCCTCATTTTACATTTCATACCACAACATTAGTAAATTACCTTTGCACGTACCTACTTCTAATTGCATTCTAAAAGTTGGCTAGAAATCTAATCAACCTTTACGAACACATTCGTACCCCCAATCGATTAAATACTTTTTTTATTTCTACTTTTATATATTTAGTGTGTTTGTAAAACATTTTGTATCCCAATATAACAATATATATAAATCAAAAATAAAACCAAATGTTTATTTTATTTTAAGAGAGATTCGCTACAAAAGTTAGGATTTATGATTGAATTACATATTTCTTTGCAAGGAACAGTCTTGACCCTACTAATGCAATGGTATTACGATTCATCTTTAGTGATTTTTTTCGTTCTTTGCCATGATTTAGGGTGCATTCTTTTAGCATATGAAAGGGGAACAAAAATTGAATGGTTGACGAAAGGAGAATGTGTTCATTCGTTGAGAAAGGACATTGAAACAGATATTTGGAAGAGGAATTAATTGATTTGTTATTATTAATTATATTTAGGAGTATTAATTATTTGTAATGTAACGGGATAAGCATATTAATAAGCATAGTTTTGAAAATCAAATCATGGATAGAACAAGAATTTTTTCTATATAACACAAATTTAATCTGTATGCTTATATAAAAAATTTATAATTTAAAAACTCTAATCGTTTATCAAAAGTAATAAACATAGTTTGTATGCTTCTATATAACACAATAAAACTTTAATATTATGGCATATGATATATAACTGATGCTTTAAAACTAAAAGCTAGCAGAAGTTTTTCAAAAAATTATCCAAATTGATTGTCATTAAAGGGGGGTCGAGGTGGTAACCCCTAGGAGGGAGCGGGGGAAACACCCCTGCTGATAGTGGTCGACCCGGTCGCTCAAGTCATAGGGGTCCAGGTTAAAGGGGTAGCGCCCCTTGGCAAGGTGTGGGGTACTGCCCATTTGAAAAATGGTATATCTTGTTCCTTGAAAGCTCCATTTACATACATCTTCCACTAGGATACTAGGGTTATATCTTCTTCCATTTCTCCATCCAGATGGTAAATTCAGCAATAAAGTCAACCAATGCATGTCCTTGTATCATATATCTAGGATGGTACGTTATATTATATTGGCTTATCTCTATATTCCATTTCAATAATCTTCCTGAAGTCTTTGATCAATGCAATACTTGCTTGAGTGGCTAATCAGTCGGTGCTTTATCAAGTGGGCCTAGAAGTATGGTCGCTGTTAGTACCAAAAATGGGCAAAACACTTTTTGGATGTAATTGAAGATGTTAGAATAAAGAAATAAAATGGAAAATGAAGCCAATCTAACAATCACACCAAGAAAAATATGAAGTAGTAAAAGAAGACAAAAATTTATAGCGCTTCAACGCTATGGCCTACGTCTACTTTGAAGGATTTGCTATTTATTACTGAATATAAACTGAATTACAATAGTATAATGGCTAACACTCGAGTTATAATGGGGTTTAAGCAGAGAAACAGCATAAAATTCCTTTTTAGTTGCAGTGGAGGTGTTATTTATAGGTGCAAAGCTGGAAATATATGCCTTGAATCTCGGAATGCCCTTTCTCATGCATAGGTGGGCCAACACAATCGATCTAGAATTATTTGGGATCGATCCTTGATCGGTCCATGTTGTCTTCGTATCAATCAAGAAATGGTCCAGTCGAGCTTCGATTGATCATGGATGTTCCTGAGTTGATTTGCAAGCTTTTGTGAAAATTTCACAGCATTTGGATTTGTGGTTTGGAAGATATGATCGATCCAAGATTGCAAACAGAGACTGGCAGAGGCTTTCGTATCGATACATTTCGTATATATCTTTCTCGTATCGATGACGTGGCATTCTTGCTTTGTGGAGATCCAAAACTCATGCATAAGGGCCGCTTCTTTTGGATTTTAACCAGTTCCTTCGCATCCCTCTAATGCTCTGTCATCCGTATCGATGCTCTTCCTCCTCCTTTGTATCGAACGTAGGTCCTGTCCTTGGTCTTCGTATCAATCGTTCACGCTGCTCTTCGTATCGATTTGATAAGGGATCGATATGAAATGTGCATTTGCTGGTCAAGTGAAGCGCGATCGATCGTTGTAGCAACATGATCCATCGTTAAAAGTTCGAACCTTTTGGATACGGATGATGGATGCCGAGTGATGGAGTTATGTTCATTTCGTATTGATCTTGATGGATACAAAATAATGGATATGGATGGACGGATACGAAATGGACATGTTTCACATGGATCTTGATCGATCCATAACTTGAGCATACGAACGCCGATTGACCTAAAATTTGGAACGTCGCCTTTCATAGCTTTGCTTGTCATACCATGCTAATTGTAGCGCAATCCAGACTCGGATCAATTATTCCTGTATCCATCGTGAACCTGTAGATAAGGATTCCTAGAGTGGATTGTTTTCGGTCTTTAGTCAAGTCCTTGGTGTCATGGCCTTACCCAAAGGCGGGAAAACATTTGCCCCCAAAAGTACATCCTGTGTTAACATGACGTACTTTGAAAAGCTGCAATCTTCATTTTGAAAAGGTTCCATCCGATTAGCTACACAGTTTTTGTCCTTTTATCAAGTGATGTGACCTTTGGTAAAATCCAAGTGGTATAAATGTTAAGTTATAGACTGCCAATGATCATGCAGGTTTTGTTGCAACTGATGATCGTGTGCGAGCAATTTGTTGTTTATTGTTCTTGCTTTCACCTGGTAAGCATTTAATTCTTGTTAACTTTGAAAATCGAATGTTAGCGTAGCGCACATACACATATTTCAACTTGGCTCCCATTCATGCTCGTACATTCAAGGGTCGTTATCAAGTTTTTTTTCTTTCTAGAATCGAGTTTCGTATCAATCCTCTCCTGGATCGATATGAAATCTGAGTTGCAACAACGATGAACGGTTGTTTGGATCCCTTTCTTCGTATTAATCCTCTCCTAGATCGATCTGGGGTGCATCAAGATGGACTTCGTATTGATGGTGATCGATACAAAAATGGATATTATTTTTCTTGAGTTGTAGTACAACGTGCACTTCGTATCGATGGATACGAGATTTAAAAATGTTAACTCACCGAACGGCTTTGTATCAATGGATATTTGGGTTTTGAATCGATTTGCATCGGCGGATAAGAAGTGCTGGGCTTCACAATGATGGATACGAAATGCTAGGCTTCGGATTACCTCGTGCCAATGGATATGAAACTTTGAAGTTTAGATGCGCTTCATATCGATTGGCATGTTGACCACTTCAAATGGTTTTGTGACTGGGATACGAATCGTTTTTGCTTTGGATACGATGGAGTATAAATATGTTTTGTACTTAGAATATTTTTCACCTTTTTCCACTACCAATTCGTATCCATCAAAAGAGAAAAGAAACTGTAGATCATTCGTTTTCAAACACCAAATCAGTAATCGTAAATCCAGATTCTTTGTGCTAGGTAATTAATCGATAGTACTACGTCTAAAGTGATCAAACTCAAGCTTTGCACTATTCCGTTCATGGAAACGGCCATCTCCGGCATCGTTGGTGCCGGTGTGTGGCTAGGGTGAGGTCGAGGGCATGATTAATGGCGATTTGAAAGAAGAAAGTGGGTAGTAGGATAATAGACGAAGGGATCAATAAACTAGGAGTCTTTGGAGATAGTTGAAAGCAGTTTCCATGAACGATCAGGGAAGTGTGGTTTAGCGATCGATCTGAGGTGGAGCAGTTCGTATTGATATACATGAGGCATGGTGTGATCGGTCCAAAATCAAAGCCCTTTGATCGACAAAAGCAGTCGATACGAAAGGATCGATATGCACCATCGATCAATAGTGAGGTTTTATCGACATGAAAATGTCATTAGTCCAAATCATTGATCGACACAGACGCTGGTTTTAGGGGAACGATCCAAAGAGAACTACAATGGATACAAATTCCGTTGCCCCTTGCATATTCGAACACTTAATCCTGACGAGCTTTAGCCTTACATACTCGGACTTGATTGTAAACTGCATATATGACTATCCTTCAAAGCTTGTTGATGGCTATAAATTGTTAATCATAAGTAATTTTAACATGTATCATTCTCCGAAGTCATAATGGCACGGGTGAGACGGTCAGCAATGACGGTCACTCCGGTCGAATCTCGAAGTCTTGTCTTTTTACCATCTTTTAAAATTGTAGGAATTTAGAGTATTGTGTAGCACTTCACCACACAGCACGATCACTCACTTGCAAAAACGGGTTTCCCACCATATAATAATGGTTTGTCACGACCCGAAATTCAACGTTCAAAAATTGACATCAAATACCTCACTTGTACTCGACTGTCAATGATTCAAACATCGAACTCCAGTCGGATGGAGCTTATAACAACATTAGATGAATATATAACAGCGGAAATAAAATGAATAACATGCATCACATCACAGATACAACATCATAATAATATCTGCTACAACACCAGAGTACATAATGCATGAATCACAACTCCAAATAGAATATCATAATAGAACTACAAGAGATCATATGCCAAAAGTCTCCAAAAAGGAAGTAGAGAATGATAGTGAACATCCAAGCTAAGCACCTTGAGATCCAAAAGCTACCAAAATGTCTCTTAGGTATGAGCCTCCAAAAAAACCGATAATCTCCAACCCAAAATACTCCAAGATATAGCTAGAGCCAAAATACGGAAAACCTGCTACTAGGCTACCCGTGTAGAAATGGTGGGCACCCAGAGTTTAGAAAGAAAACAATAAATTCTGGGTCAGTCATGGGACTGGTGTGAGTAAACAAAGATAGTTGTCTTTAAATAGAACAGATTTATACAAGGAAAACTGATATGCTTTTGGAAAATGAAACTACCATAAGACCTCCCGCCACACACACAATGCAATCGCAGAATTGGAGGAGATTTCTTCTTATGATAGTCAAATATGCTTGATATGGGAAAATTCTTTGATATTATACTAGTGCATAGCGTAGAAAGCCATTTCGAAAGTATAATATCAATCCTAGCCAGCATAGACATTCCGAACTATGCCTACTGTAGCTACCATCTAAATAGCGGTGACCACCATGAGTAAATGGCAGGTAATACAACTAAAACCGTACTGGGTTCGTATTGGGAATTGGATTTCCAACAAATGGTCAGGCTAAGGAACTTCCTATGCTACATGGGTACGCCTCTGGTGGGACGTCCCGAGAACCTATCCGGCTCTCTGCCAACACAAGACCGGGTTACCTCTGTAACTAGGTAACTACTACTCGAGTATAACACTCCCCGGTCCGAAGGACCTTTATTAGAAGGGCTCCCATTACAAAGCAACAACCACACAGAGAATGACATTGAAGCAACCACATAGGTAAGCATCTGAGCTCCATATCATGACACCACCTTTTTCCTGAAGGAAATGACATACCCTAAAGGGCGCGACCCTCATAACCTTGCCACATCTTTCCTGTTTCGACCATTTCCGGGGTGTGAGGTTCGATGAGGTCTCGTCCACAAAGCTACGCTTTACACGAAAGCCATGCTTTGATCACAAATGATCAACAAATGATCATCAATATACAGCAGCACTTAGCATGCCACACTACCAAGTTGGGAGTATATCGTTGATTACCTTCAATTACATAACCTCTGAGTTCGTAAGTCTCAGAGAAGGGTGTTAAGCTAAGAGAATAAATTCTCCGCCACCAACAAATATGTATTTGAAAGAAATCGGCTTTATGTCTCAAAGTGTAGTGTCAGACACACGACCATACAAGTCTGTTCCGGGTTCGAATAGAACCGAAGGCACTTCGTCCAATAAAGGAAGAAGCCCTTGCAGATCCGGGCGTCCACAATCTCGATCGGACTACCCATCACTTAGGGAATCCCTATACCGGAGCAACTCGGTGCAGAGATAATCGATAGGTTATCCTATCGTTTTCAAAGACACCCGGTCTTCACCACCGTCTTCAATTGCTATCCATTTGTCAGATCACTATTCGGAATTGGTTATATGACACAAAGGTCCTCTCCTGGATAATTCGAACAGTGAAAGCTCAAATTTAAAACATGTGGGTGTATCAATCACAAGGATTCATATTCAAGATTCGATGTGGGTTTCGGATAACAAACTGAAATCCAACTCCCTGTCGCAACGAAGTTTAATTGCCGTTTTACGGGCAAAAGGGGTTTCACATACATATAGGAACAAATCACAGTTCATCACAAAGCAATCACAGTATCACAACAAAAATATCAATCTAGTACAGAATATTTGATGATGGTTAATCATCTTTGATTAAGGTAATTGTGATTAAAGTGAATTATCCATATAATTATTTTTATTAATTATTTTAAACCAATGTTTAATTATTATTTTTTACTTAATTATGGATTAATTTAATTGGCTTAATTAATTAGTTATTCTTTAATTTATTATTTTATTTTATTAATTCTTAGTTGTTAATTAATTGAGTTTAATTACTTTATAAATTGCCTATTCTTTAATTAATTAATTTTAATTTATAAAATTATTACAAAACATTAATTGTTAATTACTACTTCATCATTATAAATTTGGTTTAAAATTTGCATTTGAATATTTGATTTATAACTTTTTATTAAGTCAAACTTTCAAAACAAACTTTTATTAATTAAAATATTTTTGAACTTCATAAATTTTAAATACCATTTGTTTCATAGTCTGTTTACAACTATCATTAATTTATTCAGAAAATAAATTTAACTTGTGTTTTCAAAAATTTGGTTAAAAACTGGGTTCGCCGCTTTCATTTGCTCACCCTAGGCTTGCTTTGGGTCGTACACCGAGCCAACATCCCCCTTGCTTTGAGTTTAACCCCAGATTGACCCGTATTGCCATTCCTTTGCCAAAAATTTGTTAAGTTTTAAATTCGACCCGATAGCACATCAAAACGACTCGAGTCAGACTTCGAATCTTTCCTCAATTCCCCCATGTACTGCGTCGAGCTTTACCCCTTTCTCCCCCAAACCAATCCATTGACACACCAACCCCCACGTGCACGTGCACGGCCACCTTCGTCGCTGTTGGTCGGTGCTGCGGCCACCAACGAGTCGCCTATCACTCCCCAAGACGATACAAACACCCAAAACAAGATTTTATTTTGAAAGCAAGGATCGAGGCAACACGAGCAACCCAATCCATCAGGCACGTCACCAGCAAATCGTCTCGCGCCGCCTCGCCAGTTCGTTATCGGCAACCAAGTTTGGACCGAAGCTTCGTCATCGTGCGACGCTTCGATTTGCCCAGCGACACGCATTCCGATCATCCCTAGGTGGCGCAGCACCATTGTTTATAACGTGAAAAAAATGAGTTCTTAAACCCTAGTTTGTTTTCGAATCAAAGATTTAAGGATTTATAAATTAATCCAGTATTTTTCTGGTGATCTCGAATGTTAGATCTTGCTGCCACCACGAACTCGAGGTCCATTACTACATAGATCACTGGGATTTGCCAAAAGTTCACATTCTGATCATCTTCCATTTTCCAGAGAAATGTCCAATGAAAAAATTAAATTTTTGTTTCTAAAATCATCATTTTTGAAGTAGATTCAAATGATATTACTGGAATTGAAATCTGTAGAGTTCGAATTCTAGCAAAAATCAAATGGTGACTGTATTTAATAAATTTCCAAAGAAATCTTTATATCATTTGCTTAAATTTTATTGCTGGCACATATTACAGTTTTTAATAAAAAAAACAAAATTCAACTTGTAGTGCAATTCATTCCAGAAGAAATGAGAGAGAGAGAGAGATTTGAATTTGATCTTGGTATAGTTTACTCTGGCAAACCTGGTACTTAAATGAACTTGGTTTTTTTATATTTTTTTACAGTTTCTGGAAAAAAAAGAAACTTCAAAACTTTGCCTTGATTTAATTACTGAAACAAAAAACACATCCAAAACCAAAGTTCATCATTCAATTTCAGTAGCAATAGTAGGAGGGTTTTGACAGGTTTTGTTTCCTGAAGTTAAACAGGGACTAACATTTTTGTACAAACAACATGAACAGGCCAAGCATTCAATCATATATCCAAATCTCTTGCATGCAAACCAAGTTTAAGTTTTCCTACATCACCCTAGCATACACACAGCAACAATAATTAAAAGAAAACAGAAGTTTACTCACATTTTTTTTCAGAAGTCCTGACAGTTTTTCGAAAGAGAGATGGAGGCCTGCAACTATTCTTCTTTTCTTACTTTAAAACTTGGGGTTTTAGATCGGCAAACGATGGTTACAGATCTATGATCACTCTTGTTATGTTTATTCACTTAAATTATTAATAACAGAATCTTTAGATTACTTACAGTTTGGAATTTAACAGAGAACTTTTTATTTTCTGCAACTTGAAACTAGAAATAGCTTAAGCCTTGGACTTGATTTTTCCTGCAAGTAATTGACTGAATATTATTGAATTAAACTCTTTCTTCATTAGAAATTACAATTTCAAGTTCAAACTTTAAAAAAGGAAAAGTTACTTGCCTTTTTAATTTATTTCTAGAAAAAAAAAACTTCACTGCCTTGAAACTTGAAATTCCCCGCCTTCACAAATCTGAAGTTTAAGCTTTGAATTTGTTGCTGAAACTTGATTTAAAAATCATAATTTTATATACTATAAAGTTTAAAACAAAACTTACCTGAGAGACGTAACACACTACTGTTATGAAGCTTGAGAAAATATTTTAGATTTTAGTTTGAATTGGATCGAAGAAGGTAGTTTTCTTACTTCTTTTTTTCTGATTTTTTTTCTTTCTTGAATGTTGAAGTAAAGATTGCAAAATCCTCTTTGGTTACTGAACTTCAGATATTAGGAGATTTAAAAATTTGAATTGGAAGGTAAAAAGTTTTTTTGTATTTTTTAATTGATTATTTTATTAAAGAAATGATGGTTTGTGCCATTTGTAAGAAGAAAATCATATGATCAAGATTTTGTTATCATTCTACTCTACCTTCCATGTAGATGTATATTCAGCCTTTTTTTTATCTTTACAATGCAAAAGAATTTTTTTTTAAATTTTTAAATTTTTATATTATATACATTTTATAAATAAAGGTATCCCTTAATTCATTTGTATATATATACACACACACACATAAGTACAATGTTAAAAGGAAAGTTGTTTTGACCGTTGTTTTGACCATTGTATACTTCATTTCCCAATGATTTTAAATGCTACTTAATTTTTAAAACATTTATTTTAAATTTAAATTCAAAGTTCAATTTCAATCTTGAAATATAAACTTTCATGTCCATTTGTAATATTCACACTTGTTTTGAACAAATTTAAATTAAATCTCAATGTGTATTTGATTTTACTAATACATGTAATGTTCATATATATAAGATTTTAAATCCAAGTGACTTTTAAAAACATTTATTATTTGAATAGTTTCAACTCAAAATAAAATTGGAAATTATTTCATATATTATTTCTACTTGTTTTATTTGTTTTAGATTTTTCTTCCAATTTATTCTCAAATTAAATCCCAAGAGTTCAAATATATTATTTATTTTAATTGATAATTTTGGTATGTTACATGGTTTTTACCGAGTTCAATAGATATGGATCTCGGAAGTTCAAAGCAGCAAGAAATCCAAAGTCCTCCATTTCCTAGAATTGATAGGCTGGATGTCGTGGCAGATACAGTGTATCCTGCTCCAGATGAATTGTCGGAAGCAATGGTGATTATGAATCCGGAAGATTTCGTTCGGTCCAATATTTCAGAAGAAATGCTATGCATAATTTGTCTTAGGCCCAGATTGTCCTCGCGGGAAGTTCAATTACCAAGGCCAAAAGATAGAGCGCATAATCCCCTAAAAGGGTTCACCGCATGCAATAGATTCATGTGCTTAGCTGGAGCATTGCCCTCATTTAACCAGTTTATTCGGGATGTGCTATTTTTTTAAGGATCGTGCCATCTCAGCTCCATCCTAACGGATACGTGCTTCTCAATAGCCTATACATTATATTTATGGAGCATCTCTTGCGACCCCCGACTGTCGATAGGATCAATACTTATTCAATGTTAAGAGTCGGGGAGATAATCCGTCGTTCGCTTCCCTAAAATCTGGAAGGAAGTACCAAGTGGTGGTAGGTGCATGGAGTAAGTTGAGTTTAAAACAGAGTGGTTCTACATAAGATGCCCACCGGGGTTCGCCAGACGATGGTTGGTCAAACATAAGTACTTTCACTTGCTCGTCAATTAACTGGGTAATACAAATCGACGTTAAATTCATTGCCGTGTTTCTCTTATAGCTGTTATTCCATGGCCTAAAGGAGACCAATATAAAGAGTTAGTGAGGACACTCCAGGCGGTGCCTGTTGAGCTGAGAGAAACAGACGAAGTTCTTATTGACGACAACTTGATTTTCGTTGGGCTTATAGAAAGAGGTAAGAGCATAGCGCTGACAGGGGTTCCCAAAGTGGCCCTAGTAAGACAAAGTGGAAGATGGTCTTCTGTCTTGCCCCTAGTCGAAAGATCTCAGGCCACTCCCAACATAATAGTCGTCGAACCTCATGACGATGAGGGTATAGAAGCTAGTCAAGAGCCTACGGTCGCGCCTTCGTAGAGCTCTTAATCATCTATATTGAGGAGGAAAGGCAAAACTCCTGTCCACAAAAGCAGAAGGCAAAAGACCGCCGAAGCAACTCAGCTCGTTGTAACTTTTATTGGTCCAAAGACCTCTTCCCCGCAGACGGAAAGTTGATTGAAAGGGTTATTAGACATTCCTATCCCGGATGAAATACCGTCATTCCATGATCCTGGGCTACAGGAGCTTGACTCCCCATCAAGAACCGACACAGGCCTGCCTTCAATAGATATAGGGGAGCCAACTCTTATAAGCCAAGCTACTACAACCGGTTGGTTTGGGGGGTTTGCTTATGCACGCACACACATCATAGCACCACATGACATTCCATCACATGCTTCTTAACCTCCGACGATGACTAATTTATTCCGCTTTTCATTTTTGTAGATACAATGGTGAAGCAGGATCCATGCTTAGCAAGGTCCTCTCTTCGTGTCATTCATCTAGATCGCATTCCGAGTCACATTGCCACGAGATCGAAAGGGGTTACGGCTGTGGCTACCACTCTATCCAAGAACGTGAGCGCTATGATAGAGAGAAAGAAAAATCATATCAAAGTAGGCTTTGTTCTATGTCATGATCTCCGCCACCGAGAGGACCTTCTAAACCCTCTGGCTCCAGTTGGCCTTCTTCTGAATCTTCACAGCAATTAGCGTCGCCTCATGCTCCAAAAACCAGCAATCGACGCCGTAGAATTGAAATGAAACTCCCGCCGTCATGGAACAAACTACTATAGAGCAAATGGGGAATGGAGCCATTCGCATCACCAAACTGAAGAAAGACTTTCTGAACATATGTTTCGATGGCTTCCACTTTCCTCGCAACTTGAAGAGAATCCCAAATGACATAGAGAAATTAGAGCATGACTATGTGCACGATGCGTATAGCCAATATTGCAAACGGGTTAAGACGACAAAACAGGTTTCAGTGGTGTCCTTTGAGCGGGCCAAGGCTACTGAGAAAATCGAAGGCGTATCTCATAAGGATAAGATAATGGAGGCACTCTTTAATGAACTCGAGTCCTCCAAACAAATTGAGATAGAAGCCGAACAGGGAGCAGAGGAAGCTAAAACGTCCATGGAGGAAATGACAAAGTCTCATATGGACTTAGTGCAGGAAATGGGTCACCGCAACACCGTCATTATTCGAAAAAGGGATCCCGCACTAAAATATGTTATCGAATTAAAGGAAAAGCTGATTGAGGCCATTAAAGAAAAAGGCGAAGCCAACAATGTTGCCCAAGAAGCATGGGAGGAGGCGGTGAAGCTTAAGGAAGAAAGGTATTCTACGAACCTAAAGGCCGAAGAAACCAACACCAGGATTGCTAGGGAAACAAAAGCTGCTGAGGTCAAGATGGAAAGCGAATTTGAAGACCTCCTGGTCACTTATAATTCGAATGTCTTGAAAAATCTTGAATTGGCTCAGCGAGGACTATCCCTTTCAACCGTACAAGGCCTAGAACCGCTTGATTGAGGATGAAGAGGCAATCCATGGAGTTGCAATTATCGATGAGTTTGAATTGGAAACTCAAGTGTTGATTGGAGATGAGTCTAAAGTCCTTCATGACATGGCGATCGTGCCTCAAAGAGAGCCAAGCTGCTAAGTACCTGGAAGCCGAAGAAGGATCCAGAGGTGAACATTGTGAAGTTGTTTTCGAAGTGCCTCCAACGTCTTAAACTGTGACCACATCCTCTGTTTATCCTCCAGCCATCATGGGGTATGATCCTAACTGGCCGCATCCCTCTCCGGTCATCAAGCTTAGCTCAGAAGGCATGTCGGCCCAACCCAAGAGCCAAACCGAGGAAGGTATTCTAGACTCATCTCCTACTCTTCAAAATGCACGAACATTATCAGAGGACATTACTATTATATTCTCCTATCTTTATTCAGCTTTGGATTCTACACCGGCCAACCCTCCTTCAATTCAAGAAATTCACCATGAGCAGGAGGCATTAACTATGGAGGCCACAACTATGACAATTACTTCTTCGACTTGAGAGATACATGATGGCAGCTATGTGCTTGATGATCAACTAATGGAAGCGCTGCTTAGTCAACAAAGTGATTCGAGTATTGAAACGCCGTTCAATGTAGACGAAGATGTTATTATCACGGGCTCCTCGGGCTCGAACGGTAGCATTCTGATTGGTAAGTGCATGGACCGGGAGGAACAAATAATGAAAGAAATTAAAGTCGAGATTGAGCAGGCTAAGAAGGCTCGTAGAGCTGACGGAGGTATGCGGGCCGTGGTCCTACCTCGATCCTCACGCTTTCTCCAGGTGGCACATAGTTGAAACTGGAATGCCTCATTCTTCTAGTATCGAAAGCACCACCATTCCCCCGGTTCTACACAGAGAGGATACTGCAGTCCCAATAGGCTCTCAAGAGGAGACCGCATCGATTTCCTCGGCCGGAGACAGGCTGGCTAGAACAAACCGGGGAGGCAAGCGTTCAAAGAGAGCTTCGGGTGGTAGCTCAAGCAGATCTACGCCAAAGAAAGTCAATAAGAAACCGAAGACGTAGATTTGCATTTTTGCTTCCTCTTTTGTAAATGGGTAGAATAAGCTTCTCTTTTACTTTTAGTAGGCCATGTATAGACGCAGGCTTAGCCCCCCGCTTATAGGAATTCTTTGAACAAATTTTGTACTTCCTTTCTCAAAGAATAGCGTGAATAAAATTTCTCCTTTGTTTTGGCATAACTCTGTGTATATTTGTCTAAGTACTTTAGCCCTCACATTTCCATTCAATGTACACATAAAGCTTTAGTCTCTGAGTTGCACTTGAGTTCGGTCTTTAAGTCTTGAGGTCATCGCCTCGGGTCATAACCAAACGTTGAGTCGAGTTCCAACGTTGCGCAATCTAGGTTAGTGGCTGGAACTTGAGCTATGCCTCCAGTTCCGGGGATAATTTACGAAGTTAGTTGACGGTGGTCCTCCTCCTTCGCCAACTTTGATTTAACTTAGTCAGAATAAAGTTAATTTGGCACGAGTTTGAGCGGTCGGATCACACTCGCTCGCTTGCTACTTTTTGCATCCACACTCTGGGGATTTAGACTTGTATGCCGACAGTCGTTCACGCCCGCTTATTGTTTAGAATCATATCCATACTGTTACCCGGCTACATGGCCCAGCTACAAAGTGACAGTTGCAGAAGTTATAGTTAGCACTAGACAAGATTCTGACCAAGAAGAGACTGGAGATATAAGGGTTTGATGTAACCAATATAGTTCAACATGTATGTGCGGCTCGGTAGGTAGGGATCGGTATGTATGGCTCGGTCAAAAACGAAGATCACACATGGCTCGGTCTAGGTGGGTCAGTAGATGTCGCTCGGTCAAGGAAGAAAGGTTGTGCATGGGTCAACCAAGATAGGTCGGTAAGATCTGGTTTGGCCCTAGTGGTTCGGCCAGATGTTGTTCGGCCTTGGTGGGTCGGTCAAGGTGGTTAAGTAGAAGCGGATCGATCATGTTGGGTCAGCCTAGGTGGTTCGTTGTAAGTGGATCGGCGGCTTGGGCTCGGTCACCATGGTTCGGCATACTTGGGTTGGTGCACCTTTCGGAGTTGGCAAGCTATCTGGTTTACAACAAAGTAATGCGATCGGAATTCCTTTGTTTCGATTTACTTGAGAAGTTGCTTTGAGTCATCTACGAGGAAACCCGAACTCGACATTGATGGTTCGGCCATAGTGGTTCCACATACTTGGGTCGGTTAACTCGAATTGCCACTTGTGGCTGAGCTATCTTGGTTATGGTCCTACACAGAGATGCCAGGCTAACCTCATCTATAAATAGAGGGGCAGGGATCCTGTTTAAAGGACCCTTTCTCGAGAACTTCAGGGGGACACTTTCCTTTTTTGTACTCTCTTCTTTTTGATTCAAAATTGTATTCAAGTGGTTTGTTTACGGATTGTATCTGTATTCAAGTGATTGGGAAAGTAATAAAGATTTTATTCAAAGTGGACGTAGCAATTACGCCGAACACTATAAATCTGGTGATCTTGTTTCCGTTGTTCTTTATGCATTCAATTACATTGTTTCTCTGTTTTAATTTACTCTCTTCATTAATCTCTCTACATAACTCTATCAAGGGTGTTAGTGACCAGTTTTGGTGCTTTCACTGAGAACTGAATTCTCAGCTTGATTGGATCTCATCGTCTACTGGTGGATTTCCATATTCGCGAGATAGATCCAGTTATTTATGAGCAAACTTCCTATTCTACTCAGATTTGAAAGAGATCTAAAGGAAGCTATTAGCCCTGAGATTGGATTCACTTATGTACGCAAGTTTTTGGGATTGAATGTTGAAGTTTGCACTGGAGTTATATAAAGACCGACCCCTCACTCATTGTAGACAGTCGACCCCTCACTCAATGTAGATACTCGTTCCCCCACTCAAAAGCTGATAGTCGATCGCTCTAGCATATATACTGAGAAAATGTCGATCCGTGCATACCAACCCCCTGTGACCGAAATCGTAGTTACCGAGCCAGCCCATTTGAACCATGAATCCCTCGTGAATGACTCGTAGTGAAATCTCCTATGACTAGGAGCGGCTAAGAATGTAACCCAAACTGAAGGAAAGACAACCATGTTGCCCTATTGGTAATCCGCTAACTTCCTCAAACGAACAATGAATGGACGAACCATCATATCTACACTCAAACATCGAACTGCCTTGGTCGAGCCAATTTTGGCCGATCCACCATCCCTACACTCCAATACCGAGCCGCCTTGGCCAAGCCACTTTTGGCCGATCCACCATGCCTACACTCCAATATCGAGCCGCCTTGGCCAAGCCACTCTTGGCCGATCCACCATTCCTACACTCTAACATTGAACCGCCTTCTATTCTTGTGCTTTACATGCATGCTGACCTAGTATCAAATATACCGAACAATGTGCATAGGCCGATCCAAACTTAAGTTACACTGGTTTCTTATACGACCCCTTTTTAAAAAAAAAACTTTTTTGGACACCCAAACCCGTGCCGCAGCGCAGTGCCCCGCATTTTGGATTCGGAACTCAACTTAATAAAGGAACATTCTATCCACTTCCCTTAGATCCTATGACCGACCAGGGCATAGAGGATTAAGCAGCAGCTACTGAATGGCACAAGGGAACAAACAAGCAACCGCTACTCAAATGATACACCCAAAGGTTAGAGAACATAAATGATATGACTCTAGGAAATTCCAAGATGACTCCAAGCACCATTCTTCACTAACCCAACACTTCAAATTTAGTGACTTCAAGCAGACCAATGTTTGACTCTAAGCAATTTGTTCCAAATGCTAACAAGGATATCATACTGATCCCGTTTGAGGGGAGTTGACCTCTAGATATATTTTGGTAGCTAGCTAGCTGGAGAGCCTCCTACAACCATGGATCATTTCTGTTACAAAATGAATCGGGACCAAAGTGAGGAGGAGTGGAGCAGACTAGGAAAAATAACAATGCATGCCTGTTGGATAAGGACTCTATTTCCAATAGACAAAATAAGATCTCAGAATATGACTCATATGCTATTTGAAAGACTCAATCGATAGCCTCTACTTGGAAACTCGCGACTCAGAGTGGTACTGAAAACGAACCTCGAGAGAATCCACCGAAGTCTAGAGAAAATCAAGGGAATGTTGTATGTTCCAAGATGCACATTGATCCTAGCACTGGCGAATACAAACAACTCCGAGGTGTGATCGAAAAGCTGATTCGGAAAGGAAAGCTTTATTTGTACACACAAGCCTTGTAGAAGGGCGAGCCAGGAACTTCGAATGCCCATCATTAAAGAACTCTAATTATCAATTGGACCGTTGCCAGTCGACATTCTGCTAGAAGGGGCTAGGGGCAGAGTAGAATAGCGAGCACACGATGCTGCTCCACTTTTCAATAAGATTTATACCAATCTTCTTTGGATTATTTCAATTTCAATTTCAATTGTTCTTTGAATTATGACCGACTTGAACTAAACTTCTTCTAAAACGATGCAGGTACCAAGTACTCAGAGTTGGCCGCCAACCAATCCACGCAGACCTTGATTGGACTTGTGGAGTTTCATCAAGACGAGCATGATTCGATCACTCATCATCAACCATGTACCTTTGATTTGGGGCCAAGGACTAGAGATAGAAAAGCTCGTCACGGTCAGAGCCCAATACAAAGCGAACATGACCGACCGTCCATTCATCGTCCTGCACATTTGACTTGGAGACCTAAGCAAGGCTTGGAATGAATATGGCCCGATCATCCACTCAAATCGAGTCATAAAACAAAGTTCGAAAAAATACAAATACCTCTTGTAACGACCCTAAATTTTCGACTTCGAAAATCCCAGATTGTTAGAGAAAAGAAGAAAGAGATAGAAGAAGAAATAGAAACAAAACACAGAATCTCACATTTTGCAGCGGATCAAAATATAATATCACATAATAACAGTTATGCAAAGGAAAACTGTATCTGTTAATTTACATCAATATATCAGAGTTACAACCATTACACAAACACTGGACAGTTAAAATCAACATATCCTAGATAAACAATAATATATCACAACGGAATACACTCCATACGTCCCTGCCATCCAGCTCACCTCCTGAGCTCCAGAATGTCTTTACTTGAAAATCTATAGTACTCGGTCTGACCCGAGCATTACAACAAAGTAACACCCGGGTCAGGCTGGAAACCAGCGTGAGTAAACCCGTATAATATGACATACCAGGCTATATAACTTATATCAACTTCCAGGGTAACTCGTACCTTTCTATGAGTTTCCAACTTATTTAAGTAAATCACTTATTTCAAACAATATCTGAGAATCGTTACTCAGCTTAAATATCCATGTTTATTAACTCATTTCACTCCAACATGCTTGCTTTCAAAATCAGATTTATAAAGAATTGTTGTAGATTACAAATCGAAATGGCTTCGGGTATTTTCTGATACCGACTCCAGTCTCTTCGAATTCAATGTCATCTTAATCCCAGTTGTTTAAGTGGATACCAACCAATTTAAAATATAGGTTCTCATATTCTCACAGCAAATCAATTATCGACAGATAACTCAAAATATCACAGTTCAATCCATCATAGCATATCACAATACATCACAACTCCTTATCAAAGATATGCACAATCCAAGTCATCCAATATCATTCAATCATCCATAAGCATGATTTATTAGATATATAATTCCAACTTAATTTAATTAATCTCCAATTATATTAATCGCCAACTTTAATTACTTAGATTACCTTTAAATTCTGCTTACTTAACATTAATTAATTACAAATAAATAAATTAATCATCCATTAATCATGCATCTTAATTAATCATCCTCAATTAATTATTCTTTAAATACACTAAGTAATTATCCTTAATTTAATTAAGTAAATTAATTATCCCTTAACCATTCACATTAATTGACCTTTAATTACTCTCGTTAATTTATTAATCACATTAATTAATTAACCCTAATAATTTACATTATGTAATTATCCCTCAATTTCATTGAGTAAACATCCTTTAATTTCATTATTAAATTATCCTATGATTACTTAAGTTTATTAATTTTCCTTAATAACATCATTAAATAATCATACTTTAATTAATTACACTGGGTAAATATCCTAATACATAATCATTCAAATCAACAAATTTAATTTCCCTTTTCTTTTAATAACTTATTAACAACTCATTTTTTTAACTTTGGAAACCTAGCAACAAATTACTTTTAATATCAAAATATGGTTATTAAACACAAAAGAAACACAAGCGTAAACCGACGTTTTCTGAGTCAAACCACAGCTTACCCAAGCTAAGACTTGAGTCACCCACATATATATATTATTTATCGCATTATTATTAAAACTGCTTACTAACCTTATAGCCCGATAATCAGACAAAGCTTCCCAAACAAATCTCGAGTCAATCTCCTCACTACCTCGCGAACGAACCCGAGCACGATACCCTCACCCTCGAACTCAAACATGAACACATCTAATACATCATCGTACCCGTCCACGTGCACGCCGCAACCCAACCACTCTGATCATCGCTCAGGCTGCCCTCAAGTCGGCGTCACTACCCAAAGTCGACTCGACCACCCAGGCCTAGATGGACTGCTCTATTCGAAAACACTCTTCGTTCCCCCACTGCAAATGAAAAGATATGTATAAATCACCGCATTTCGACCATCCCTAACATCATATACCTTTAAACTTCATCGGAAGTCCTGCCTCCTCCACCTGCATCGATTCCCCCACGCGCATAGCCTTCCATCACCCTTCTTGCATCGCTCTTCCACTCGAAACCAAAGGTCAAACGAAACTTCCGTAAACACTAATATCCGAAGACCCGTTTCCACGATCACCTAGGAATTCCAACGCCATTTTTCTCGAGTTCCCCCTCGACCAATGCTTCTTTCAGCCAAATGTCTTGTCCTGAAATTTCCCCCATCGTCGGCAAATGCCATAATTCACATCTCCGATAAACTAGGAATTCCTCAACATCCCTAGCTTTAAAAATCATGAAATTCATTCCAAAAATCATGATTTCGAGACTGGAATTCATTCATGAATTCAAAATTTGAAAATTAATATTTGATTTTTCTGTCTAAAAACAATTCTATTATGGTTTCTTGATTTTCGAAGATTATACTTGTTATTTAAACTTAAAATTATTTTACAAAAAATCAATTTTAGTTATTACTAACAAATTTTCTTCCGGAATCATCACATAAGACTGATTGTAAAATGGGGTATGAATTTTTATAATGGATTCATGAACCAGAAGAACATAACAGAGCCAGTTATATATGTACACAATCATGAATACCAACAAACAGAGCATATCGATTTTAATCCATGTAAAACACATTCATGCAAACATATATGTCATATCAGAAATATATTTAGTTTATCATATGAACGTGGATAACAAAATTAAGTTTTAAAAATGAAATGTTTACTCACCTGCAAATGTTTGAGCAGAGGACTGGCTTGATCATATTTTATATATTTGAATTCTAGAATTTGATTTGATCTTGAAGCCGCAAGCTTGGATTTGAACTGCAGTTTGCCCTTGATATTAGTTGATTGTTATGAGCTGAAGCTTGTTTGATTACCATATTTTGATTGCTATTGAATTCTTTGATTTTGTTTTTTCTCTGGTTTATGATATAGGCCTTTTGTTTTCCCTCTTTTTTCATTCGGTTTGTTTTATTTTTAAATTTTTATGAAGAAGAAATTTTAGATACAAATGAAGAAACCTGGTTTCTTCTCTTCTCTATTTTTTTTAAATTATATCAATTACCACTTGTTAATCTAACTCAACACTTGTTAATTTATGCCTTACTTATTACACATTTGCCACGACTTGTATTTTTATGCCTAAACCCCTTGTTAAACTTTTATTTATTTATGTAGATTATCTATTTACATATGTTTAAATTTTTACAAACTATATTTTATATTTTTACATATATACTAACTATATCTATTTCCAAGTATATAAAAGAAAAGTATTTTTAAATCTTTAATTAAATCTCACCGTACGTGTTTACAAACTAACCTTTCATATATATATGTGTGTGTGTGTGTATTAAATTTTCAAAGATTTAATTCTATATTTTTAACACTAACATGAGTGTATATATATATATATATTAATTTCAAAACATAACTTTCAATACAATATATATCTATATATTATATTAGAAAATTATTCTTATTAACTTTGAAAGATAAATTTTGCCAAATAAATATTTATAACAGAAGATCATAAACAGTTATTATCAAATTTCAATAATTATATCTGGAGATTATCAAATGCCCAAAAATTCGGGTTATCACCTTCCTTCCCCCTTTGTATCTTTTCGACTTAAAAAAGGAACGAAGCCAGAATTATTAAAATACTTAATATCAGTTAAATTTTCTCTTTGAACATTTTTAAAACCTATATAATTTTGCCAAAGTAGTTTTATAAAAATATCATTTTATAACTCGATGTTTCAACAAGTCTATCCTTGCTCTCACAGAAATTCGGTCATTCGTTGATCAGGCGTAGGACTGAAAATCTGTAAGTACTTGGTAAACCCATTTTCAACACCCGGTGAAAATACTTGGGAAAACATTTTGTTGAAAATATAGAAAACATTTTTGAAAATAGAGGAAACACCTTTGGTGAGAATGCTTTGGAAATCATCACCTTCTCCATGGTCGCAGTTAACCCGAAGGTTACATCGCCATCCCGGCAAAAGCCATAGATAACTGTAGGCCTCCGCGCCCCTCGAATATGCCATGGAACCCGCCATCGATCGCAGTTACATCCAAGGTTACGTTGCCATCACGGCAAAAGTCCATGTACCTGTAGGCATCAGCGCCCTTGATTTTTGCTGCCAAATGACACTAGACCACTCCTACACAAGTCGCAGACTAAATCAGTCAAGTCCCAATGTAGCCTTAGGCTCTCACGGCCTCTCGATTTCGCCATGCCTTCATAGATCGCAGTCTACTGATGTTATGTTGTCATCACGGCAAAATCAAACGTAGAATGTTGGCTCTCAACATCACACACGACTTCCGCTATGGTCCGCAGTAGATCGCAGTGACATCAAGTTACACTATCTTCACAGCATAACCCAAATATCTCTGTAGGCATCAGCGCCCTCGACTTTCGCTACCCACTACACTTAATCCTCAGGAACTTAGTTTGTCCGGATTTCCTCACAGGATCAACTTTAGAACCTCTCTTAGGGTTCAAGGCAGTACCACCCTGTGGCACTCCAATGAAGTTCATTTCAATGGGAGCGCCTTTTTCCCCAGAGCCAATCTCAAAACACTTTATACTATATGCTTATAGTATCTGTCAAATCATACCCTTTATTACATCAAAATCTCCTTTACACAAAATCGATATCTCAAATGGATAATTCCAAACTTGGCTTTCAAATTTTCAAAATTTTATTTTCTCAAAAATCAAAAGCCTTTCCAAATCTATAGGTTCCCAAAACCTTTTTCCAAAATCATTCTCATAAAACCATATATATATATATGCATAGACATATATAATATTGAAAAATCTTTGGCTCACTTTATACTTGTATAAATTTCCTCCTTATACTTCAAATACTTTCAAAACCGTTTCTTTTGGTTTTTAGATTCAACATAAGGGCAGTTTATCATATATATACAAATATATATAACTTGATTTATACCAAATCAAAATTTCAAATTTGATTTTCTCTTATAAAGTTACTTACCATATCACTTACTTTTCAAAAAGTGAATTTCTACCATAGAAATATCCAATTTCCACTTTATTTCATCATATATTTCACAAAATATACTTTTCATTTCTAAAAACATTTTACTGTTTTTATCCACAATTTTTCAATATCAATTTCATTCAAACCTGTATGATGTACACATATCATTCGTACGCTATATCAATCTGATCGCTCACTCGATCACACAATTTCACTTTCGAACTAGTATCTTCCACCCGACTTCCTAGTGCAGACTCAAATCTGGTTTCTTGATCATAAACTGTCATTCTCCTTGCATAGCCTAACTATGATAGAGAATATCTAAAGTCAATCAAAAATCCATATCCAGGGTTCGCCGTCGAAAATCGAGTGAAAAGTCCCAACTCGGATCGATATACTATCTCAAAATTCTGTGCTCGAATCTGGATCAAATCACTACGCGAATAGAATAATATATGTATATCCTACGTATTTATCTTCATTGATAATCAACTAAATCAATTCTCTTTTCTATTCACCATCTTTTATATTTTTATTCACTTATTCTCAATTGCTTCAATTCCCATTTGAATTAACACTTCAATTCATATCTCAATAGGTATTCAGTTATAAACAGCTTGCGCTCTGACCAACCTGTATTAAGAAAATAGCTTGAAATTTTTTCAAAATAGATAAGTAGTTGTAACATAGTTATTAGTTGCAAATAGCAGTAAAATAGTTAAGTAATTTTAAAATGGTTGTAAAGTAGTTAAACAATTATAAAATAGTTGGATAGTTGCAAAATAGTTATAAAATAGTAATTAGTTTGTATGTAGTTGTAAAATGGTTATTAGTTTGTAAAAACAGTAATTACTTTTCAAAATAATTGTAAAATAAGTATAAAATAGTTTGAGTTTTAAAAAGAAAGGTTATATAGTAAATAGCTAGGAAAATAGATTTAAAAACAGTTATATTAAAACAATTTATTTGAAAATAGTCTCAGAGACAAACTGGTTCAATTTCTCAATCTCCACTTCGAATTAATTTCCTATCTCACTCAATTGATTCAATTCCAATTCAATTTAAATTAACTTCAATTCCTATCCCAAATTTAAATCAACTCCTATTTGAAATTCAAACTTATTCAACTTCAATTTCACTTCAAATTTATTCAAATCAAATTTAATTTGAACTAATTTCAATTCCAATCTCAACTTTAAATCATCTCGAATTACATAAATTCGAGTTAAATTGTAAAAGTTGATTTAATCCTTTAAATCAAATTAATCTTTACTTTAAATTAACAACTTAAATCTTTAAACAATTTCATTTTCAAATTTATTTCAAACACCAAATCGAATTCCAAATTGAATTCCAAATTTATAAGTCATACTCACCTAAATGTTTATTTCCTTAAAACATTTCATTTTGCTTAATCATTAGCACGTATTTCATTATTAAACACAACAAACATTTTGGGATAATAACCAAGATTATCATATCTGGATACTAATTCATTATTATCTTATTCTGAAAACACTTCTACAAATTTAGGATTTTTGTTTCAGTTTGGATCCATTTCAAACTTATCTTCATTCAATTTCAATTTGGTTGTATTGCTATTACCACTTAGTTCTCATTATTTTATTTTATTTCAATAATCAACAACCAATTCCTTTAATATATTCAATAATTAGAAAAATTATTTGTCTAGATATCAAAAGATAAACTTATATAAAAATCATTTTCAAAATCATTTTTAAAATCATTATATAAGAAAATAACAAGTATTCTCCCATATATACTACACTTAACTCATTCTGGGGTACCATTGACCCTATCCTTAATGAGTAAACCCACCAAAGCCAAGGTTCTCGCTTAACCTTCAGCCCTGATACCAAATGTAACAACCCGAAATTTTCGACTCCGAAAATCCCAGATTGTTAGAGAAAAGAAGAAAGAGATAGAAGAAGAAACAGAAACAAAACATAGAATCTCACTATTCGCAGCGGATCAAAATATAATATCACATAATAATAGTTATACAAAGGAAAACTGTATCTATTAATTTACATCAATATATCAGAGTTATAGCCATACACAAACACTGGACAGTTAAAATCAATATGTCCTAGATAAACAATAATATATCATAGCGGAATACACTCCATACGTTCCTGCCATCCAGCTTGCCTCCTGAGCTCCAGAATGTCCTTACCTGAAAATCTGTAATGCTCGGTCTGATCCGAGCATTAGAACAAAGTAACACCCGGGTCAGGCTGGAAACCAGCGTGAGTAAATCCATATAATATGAAATACCAAGCTATATAACTTATGTGAACTTCCAGAGTAACTCATACCTTTCTACGAGTTTTCAACTTATTTAAGTAAATCACTTATTTCAAACAATATGTGAGAATCATTACTGAGTTTAAATATCCATGATTCTTAATTCATTTCATTCCGGCCCGCTTGCTTTCAAAATCAGATTATAAAGAATTGTTGTAGATTACAAATCGAAGTGGTTTCGGGTATTTCTTGATACCCGACTCCGGTCTCTTCGAATTCAATGTCATCGTAATCCCAGTTGTTAAGTGGATACCAACCAATTTAAAATATAGGTTCTCATATTCTCACAGCAAATCAATTATCGATAGTTAACTCACAATATCACAATTCAACCCATCATAGCATATCACAGTACATCACAACTCAATATCAGAGATATTCACAATCTAAGTCATCCAATATCATTTAATCATCCATAAGCAAGATTTATTAGATATATAATTCCTACTTAATTTAATTAATCTCCAATTAAATTAATCACAAACTTTAATTACTTAGATTACCTCTAAATCTTGCTTACTTAACATTAATTAATTACAAATAAATAAATTAATCATCCATTAATCATGCATATTAATTAATCATCCTTAATTAATTATTATTTAATTACACTAAGTAATTATCCTTAAATTAATTAAGTAAATTAATTATCCCTTAACCATTCACATTAATTGACCTTTAATTCCTCTCGTTAATTTATTAATCATATTAATTAACCCTAGTAACTTACATTATGTAATTATCCCTCAATTCCATTGAGTAAACATTCTTTGATTTCATTATTAAATTGTCCTATGATTACTTAAGTTTATTAATTTTCCTTAATAACTTCATTAAATAATCATACTTTAATTAATTACACTGGGTAAATATCCTAATACATAATCATTCAAATCAACAAGTTTAATTTCCCTTTTCTTTTAATAACTTATTCACAACTCATTTTTTAACTTTGGAAACCTGGTAACAAATTACTTCTAATATCAAAATCTGGTTATTAAACACAACTGAAACCCAAGCCTAAACGGACGTTTCCGGAGTCAAACCACAGCTTAACCGAGCTAAGACTCGAGTCACCCTTATATATATATATATTATTTATTATAATTTTTTTTAAATGCTTACTTACCTTATAATTCGATAATCAAAAAAACTTCCCGAGCAAATCTCAAGTGAGTCTCCTCATTACCTCGCGAAGGAACCTGAGGACGATACCCTCACCCTCGAACTCAAACATAAACACATCTGATACATCATCGTCCCCGTGCACGTGCACGCCGCAACCCAACTATTCCGATCATCGCTCAGGCTGACCTCAAGTCTGCGTCACTACCCAAAGTAGACTTGACCACCCAAGCCTCGACGAACTACTCTGTTCGAAAAAAAACACTCTTCGTTCCCCTACTGTAGATGAATAGATACCCATAAATCTTCCCATTCCGACCATCCCTACCATCATATACCCTCAAACTTTATCGGAAGACCTGCCTCCTCTACCTGCATCGATTCCCCCACGCACGCAGCCTTCCATCACCCTCCTTGCTTCGCTATTCGACTTGAAAACGAAGGTCAAACGAAACTTTCTTAAACCCTAATATCCGATCGACCCGCTTCCACGATCACCTAGGAATTCCAGTTTTCTCGAGTTCCCCCTTGACCAATGCTCCTTCCAGCCAAATGTCTTGTCCTGAAATTTCCCTCATCGTCGGCAAATGCCATAATTCCCATCTCCGATCAACTAGGAAATCCTCAACATCCCTAGCTTTAAAAGTCATGAAATTCATTCCAAAAATCATGATTTCGAGACTCGAGTTCGTTCATGAATTAAAAACTTGAAATTTAATATTTGATTTTTCTGTCTAAAAATAATTCTACTGTAGTTTCTTGATTCCCTAAGATTATACTTGTTATTTAAACTTAAAACTATTTTTAAAAAAAATCGATTTTAGTTATTACTAACAAGTTTTCTTTAGGAATCATCACATAAGACTGATTGTAAAATGAGGTATGAATTTTTATAGTGTATTCATGAACCAAAAGAACGTAACAGAGCCTGTTATATATGTACACAATCATTAATATTAATAAATAGAGCAGATCGATTTTAATCCAAGTAAAACACATTCATGCAAACATATATTTCATATCTGAAATATATTTAGTTTATCATATGAACCTGGATAATAAATTTAAGTTTTAAAAAATAAATGTTTACTCACCTGCAATTGTTTGAATAGAGGACTGGCTTGATCATATTTTATTTATTTGAAATCTGGAATTTGATTTGATCTTGAAGCCGCAAGCTTGGATTTAAACTGTAGTTTGCCCTTGATCTTAATTGATTTTTATGAGTTGAAGCTTGTTTGATTACCAGATTTTGATTGCTGTTGAATTCTTTGATTTTGTTTTTTCTCTGGTTTATGATACAGACCTTTTGTTTTCTCTTTTTTTCTTTCGGTTTGTTTTATTTTTAAATTTTTATGAAGAAGAAATTTTAGATACAAATGAAGAAATCTAGTTTCTTCTCTTCTCAATTTTTTTTTAAATTCTATCAATTGCCACTTGTTAATCTAACTCAACACTTCTTAATTTATGCCTTCCTTATTACACATTTGTCACAACTTGTATTTTTGTGCCTAAACCCCTTGTTAAACTTTATTTATTTATGTAGATTATCTATTTACCTACGTTTAAATTTTTACAAACTATGTTTTATGTTTTTACATATATACTAACTATATCTATTTCTAAGTATATAAAAGAAAAGTATTTTTAAATCTTTAATTAAATCTCACCTTACATATTTACAAACCAACCTTTCATATATATATATATATATATATATATATAGGTATAAAATTTTCAAAGATTTATTTAAAGTTGAATTCTATATTTTTAACACTAACATGAGTGTGTGTATATATATTAATTTCAAAACATAACTTTCAATATAATATACATATCTATTTATTATATTAGAAACTATTCTTATTAACTTTGAAAAGATAAATTTTGCCAAATAAATATTTATAAAAGAAGATCATTAAACAATTATTATCAAATTTCAATAATTATATCAGGAGATTATCAAATGCCCAAAATTCAGGTTATCACACTTCTCCTGAAGGTTAGTGACACCGGGATCTTTCTAGAGTGGACATGATTTGATTATCTACACATCAAATCCTACCCTGAACACAAAAGGTAGTTCGAAAGCCCGACTTGAAGTAGCTGTGATGGACTTCCTACTCGTTAACCATCGCTCTCAATACATTGAGACAACTATACCTTGAAACATATGCAACTTATTTTGTCTACTCAATAATCCATTATCCTCGTCTACTAGAAAGAGATACGAAGAAAATTGTGCGAGACTTGATTATCCAACACCGACTATGATGTGATCCAACCATCTTTATCATATACCTCCTTCCTAACTTGACTTGAAGAGATACAATCACTAAGAGGATGAGAATTGACCGTCCATTTTTCAAGTTTCATCATTAATGCTGGGGGCAGAGTCACATTCCATGGGCAAACAGATGGAAATACGACTTCTCTCAAGAAAAATCTCTAAGTCCCTGAAGCAGACTAGAGTACTATGAGTCCCTAGAGCGTGGACTAGAGTACAAACGACATGAGAAAAATCTCTAAGTCCCTAAAGCGGACTAGAGTACTCTGAGTCCCCAGAGCACGGACTAGAGTATAAACGACTTGAGAAAAACTTATAAGTCCCTGAAGCTAACAAGAGTACTCTGGGTCCCCAGAGCATGGACTGGAGTGTAAACGACTTGAGAAAAATCTCTAAGTCCCTGAAGCGGATTAGAGCACTCTGAGTCCCCAAAGCGTGACTAGAGTATAAACGACTTGAGAAAAATCTCCAAGACCCTGAAGCGGACTAGAGTACTCTGAGTCCCCAGAGCACGGACTGGAGTATAAATGACTTGACGAAAATCTCAACGTCCAAAATTGTGGACTAGAGCATAAACTGTTCGACAAATATCTAAGTCCCCGGAGAATGGACCGAAGCACGAATACAAATTGGGCGCGAGTCGACCAGTGGAAGAATAACTCTAAGTTACCAAAATGCAGAGTGGTCTATAAACATCGATAAATATATGAGTGGATTCCGACCGTTCTCTATTTTGCAAACTTCGGCCTGAAATCTACAAGAGGAGTATTAACTCATTAAGATGGAGTTCAACCATCCGACTTATGGCCTGGCCAAATCAATGCTGGAAGCAGGAGTACAAATCACTAAAAGCTGAATACGACAACTCATTATAGCTCTAGCTTGACGTTCTTTACAACTTAAGGCAACAACTGCAAGGAGGCCTCAATACAGAACCAATCGAAATGACATCCAAAGCTACGGACGATCGACTATATCATACCTCAGATCGAGGGTCAATATCGATTTGCACCAAGCACGTACGAATGTGACTCGAATGTCCCTTGAAAAACTATAACCACCAGAGTGTGGAAAGAAGGGTAAACCATGAAGACGTGGTCATTAATTCTCCAGCACCCTCCTTAGATCCATCACGAGGAGTATGAAACTGGATGAGCATGACCCGACTGCACTTGAGCCAACTTTACCCCGAGATCTGATTAGAGAACATGAACCAAAGTGGACGTAGCTGACCGTCCAGTACCCAACTTATGCTTATAAACCAACGAGGAATTAGAGTATTCCTCTTGGAATGAAAAGCACAATACAATCCAGGATAGGTGAGACTCAGCCTCCCATCAACTGACCTGATCCCACGATTCAAAGGAAAGAGATTAAAGATAAAGTGGGCATGGTTGGCCTTCCTACTTATCCGTATATGCCCCAGACTTAGGTTACGAGCGAGAAGCAGGATGAATGTGAAACAACTATTCACCGATCAACTCTATGTCTTTGGAGCTTAGGTGGGAGTATAAACATAGCTAAGACGAGCCTCAACCATGCACGCAGTACATTTATCAACTCGAGACTGGGAGAAAAAGCGTGATCATCCAAAGACTGGTTGTGATAACTCAATATTGAAACTTATATATAGTGTTTACAACGACTCAAGGCTACGACCGAAAGAATGCCTAGAGATAGAATCAATAAATCGATGCCTAAGCTCGTGGGCAGCTGACTATCACTCCAACCTGAAGGACGGGTAAAGGATCATGAATATGTTGAATGGAAAGCGCGTTACTCGAATATGAAAGAAAACCCAAACTCAAAGCAAGATCCATCTATGCAGCTTCACACAACTCGAGGCTGACCCCTACTCGACATTTTCTTCAACGTGCTTCTAAGCCTGATCTTTTGCCATCTGATCTTTTTCCATCCGTAGATAATCGATCAGAGCATTAAAAGCCCTTCACTATAAGACTTAATAACTCATGACAAGACTCTAGGATTCGACCAGAGCAACCATCAACATTGACCGTCCCAACCATATTGCACATTGAATGTTACACAAAATAGTTGCATCTGAACTCAAAGAATCCAAGATTGCACCCGCTAAGCTGACAGTCGACATTACAGCCAGCCACGACTACCCTTCACGGGTGCCGAATATCGGATCACAACTCAGTCCAATGATGATAAAAGAATTAGTTGGAATTTTCAAAATTAATGATAACATGTTCCCTTGAACCCATTTTGACATGCGTATGTGATTTCACCGTCTATCGCGAGCCATGCATTGGATATCGACCCGAAGCTACAAAAGCTAGTGTAATGTCTATTGATTTCATCATGAAAGCTCCGCTCTTGCTTTTAGGCTCACCCCGTTAACGTCTATGCCCAACAGCCAATACGACAGGTCATACAATGACTTGACGTTTAAAAGACTAGTTAAATAGAATATCAAACTAAGCTAGTTCGATATCACTTATTTCCCTCGAAGAGCTATCTAAGGATGCAATTAGCAGACCTTATATCTGAATTCACTACATCAGATGACTACTTGAAGAGAAGTGGAGAACCAACCAACAGATGGAAAATGTATGCGGATGGAGCATCCAATGATCAGTGTTATGGCACATGAGTCGTGTTAATGACTCTTGAGGAACGATCAACTTGATACATCACCAAACTCAATTTCCTAGTAACAAACAACGATGCTTAGTATGAAGCCTCAACTGCCAGCCTCAAACTTGCTAGAGAACTTGGAGTGTAAAATTTACATATCTTTTGCGATTCTTGATTGGTAGTGTGCAAAGTTAGGAAGTTAATCTTGCCAGTGGGCATTGTCTTGCTCCTTATCTCGGCCAGTTCCAAGAGCTACTATCCAGCTTCACATATTACATCATTACACACATCCTCCGCGAATGAAATGAAAAGAGTCAAGTCAATGGACAGGCTGGCCAGTTTCAAAGATGCGCAATGGACATACTTTGTTTCGGTTGAAATACTTAATATTCCAAGCATTGACGGGTGGAGATCGGCTAGGTCTTGGAGATAGAGCTAGGAAAGGGGTCACAGTCGACTCCTATCAAAGACTATTTGCAATGAGGAGTTCAAACTAAACGGAGGAATGGAAAATGACAGATCCTCCTCAAAGCTTCACTCCAAATCATCCAAGAAGAAGTCTTCTGTAGAAAAGTTTATCCATTCCTATGACTCGATGTATCACCCATGATGAAATCAAACAAGTCTACAGAGAAGTTCATGAAGAAAAATGCAGCGATCGCACCGAAGGGGCAAACCCTGACAAAGAAAATACTCCGTTATGGGTATTACTGGCCAACTGTCAATTGAGATGCAACTGATCATGCTAGACAATGCGACGAGTGCAAGATGTTTGCAAAAATTTTGAAAGCCCCGCTGATGGGAATTACTCAAATTGCTAGTCCATAATCGTTTTCCACTTGGGGGCATTGACATCATCGTCTTCTTGTCGATCCTAGAGATGGTGTGAAATATGCCATCATAGCGGTTGATTACTTCACCAAATGGGAAGATGAAGAACTTTTAACCACGACCAAGACGAAGAAATTAATCAACTTCATTGTCTGTAACGTCATCTATCCTTATGACCTTCCATGATCCATTATAACTGGAAATAAAACCCAATTCGATAGCGCTAAATTTAAATGACTTCTATCGTCAGCATCATATTGTAAAGATATCTACGATATTTGCTCGCCCTTAAGCAAACGGATAGGTTGAAGCTGTGAACAAAATCATAAAGTCTATTTTGAAAAGTGGTTTGGAAAAGGCTAGAGGTAAATGGGTGGATGAACTCCCAACGGCATTATGGGCTTATAGAACTACCCATGAGTCCGTGATTGGCCGTACTCCATTCACCCCGTGCTTACAGCTCGTAGAACTTGAAGTCCCCTCTCATCAAGTGTCGGATTACAACCCTTATTTCATAAAAAATAAATAAATAAGGAACTATAATCGAATTGCATTTAAACTAGATGGAATTGGTGAGAACTTATGAGCATACAAAACGCATCCGAGAGCAAATGGAAGGAACGTGTACCCATACATGCACATGTATATTTGAAAAAAATCGACTACTTGAAATCAACAGAATTGAATTTTCACTTGGGTTATTAAGAAAAGACTGAATCAGACAACCGAAGCTTACTAGCCCTGTAGAATTGGGCACAGATGGTCACTGATGAACTACAATCCTGAATTTATACTATTAGGAATCGATCGAGCGTCATGATGATGGAAGAAAGATACGACACTTTGGGTGGATAAAATCGAAGGATAAAGACTATTCAGGAAACATGATGGATTTCTTTCTGGAGACTCTAACTTGCTTCGATTCAAAGCACGTCATGTATGCAACAAGACGTACTTTGGAGGGAAAATGTTACGCGGCTACTTGGCCCGACTACGAAGCGACAGTTGCAGAAGTTATAGTTAGCACTAGACAAGATTCTGACCAAGAAGAGACTGGAGATATAAGGGTTTGATGCAATCGATATGGTTCAGCATGTATGTGCTGCTCGGTAGGTAGGGATTTGTTACATCAATATGTATGGCTCGGTCAAAGACGTAGGTCACGCATGGCTTAGATAGGTGGATTAACAGATGCCGCTCAGTCAAGGAAGAAAGGTCATGCATGGGTCGGCCAAGATAGGTCGGTCGGGCCTATTTGGCCCTAGTGTTTCGGTCGGATGTGGTTCGGCCTTGGTGGGTCAGTCAAGGTAGTTAAGTACAAGTGGATCGGCCATGTTAGGTCGGCCTAGGTGGTTCGTTGTAAGTGGATCGGCGGCTTGGGCTCGATCAACCTGGTTCGACAAACTTGGGCCGGTGCACCTTGGGGAGTTGGCAAGCTATCTGGTTTACAACAAAGTAATGCGATCAGAATTCCTTTTCTTCGAGTTATTTGAGAAGTTGCTTCGAGTCATCTATGAGGAAACCCCAACTCGACATTGATGGTTCGGCCAAAGTGGTACGGCATACTTGGGTCAGTCAACTTGAATTGGCACTTGTGGGCCGAGCTATCTTGGTCGTGGGCCTACATAGAGATGCCAAGCTAACTTCGTCTATAAATAGAGGGGCAGGGGTCCAGTTTAAGGGACCCTTTTCCGAGAACTCCAGGGACACTCTTCCATTTTTTACACTCTCCTTTTTTTGATTCGAACTTGTATTCAAGTGGTTTGTTTACGGATTGTACCTATATTCAAGTGATTGGGAAAGTAATATAGATTATATACAATGTGGACATAGGCAATTATGCCGAACCACTATAAATATGGTGTTCTCATTTCTGTTGTTCTTTTTGCATTCAATTACATTATTTCTCTGTTTTAATTTACTCTCTTCGTTAATCACTCTACATAACTCTACTCAAGGGTGTTAGCCACCAATTTTGGTGCTAACACATACTCCTGGGACATAAGTTATTTTATAGGTGGTTGGTCACACCCGTTTAGTGTTTATACCCTAGTTTACACTTCGGGAATCTAGAGTCGGTTGATAGACGATCGATCATGTCTGTTTAAGTAGTAGGATCTTATTCACTCTCTGGGAAGAAGGAGTTGGTCAAGTTCATGGATGGTTGGACCACATCCTCCTTGATACAGTAAGCGAAGTCGTGGATGGGTGGACCCATCCTCTTCGAACTTGGAAAGAAGCGAGGTCGTGGGTGGACATATCCACCCTCCTCGAGCTTTTGGAGATAAGCGTGGTCGTGGATGGACAGATCCATCCTCCTCGAGCTTTTGGAAATAAGCGAGGCCGTGGATGGACGGATCCATACTCCTCGAGCTGGATAGTCGATTCACGCCTTAATTTGGAGTTTGCACTTCAGCTCTCACTCTAGAAATTGGAGTTGGTTGGGGAATTGTCGTGTTTCAATTCTCTTTTAGTTGGTTGTTGTTTGCCCCCTAAGCCTGGGGTTTCATCTAGCGAGTGACCGATCAGATCACGATCACTCTCCATATGAACAAGTCCCATTGTAAGATGGAACTCATCTCTTAGTACATCATAGCGGTCGCATGATACATTTAGGAATCACTAATTTTGCTTTATGAGTCTGCGCTTTATTGCTGAAGTAAGAAATCATGGTAAAATCAGTTGCCTTATTACAAATATAAATTCTCGAATTACATAAACAAATTTGAAAGGAAAGCAGACTAAATGAATGAAAGACAATCATAAGTAATAACGACGGAGACATTCGATGTTCCATGCTCTCGGTAGTGTAATACCATCAACGGTTGATAGCTTGAATGTGCCATCTCCAAACCTCCGTTCAATGACATACGGTCCTTCCCAAGTCGGTTTCATGTGCGAAGGGACCGAATAAACCTGCTTGAGTACGAGATTGCCCATTTTAAAGGTTCTTGGTCGAACCTTAGCATTGTATAATCGTGCAACTCGATTGCGATGTGAGACTACTCTCAAATCGGCCTCTTCACGCTTCTCATCTAACAAATCTAGGGATTCTACAAGCAAGATGGTGTTCGTTTTTGGATCATAATAAGTCACACGGTGAGAAGGTACCTCTAGCACAATTGGAATAATGGCTTCAGAGCCATAAGAAAGTGTGAATGGAGTATGGTTGGTCGCAGACTTGTGGGTAGTTCGATATGCCCATAAGGACATGGGGAGCTCATCGACTCACTTACCTCCAGGCTTCTCTAGTCGTTTCTTCAAACTAGACTTGATGACTTTGCGGATAGCTTCGACTTACCCATTCGTTTGAGGGTGAGCTACTGTCAAGAATTTCTTTTGGATGTGATAGCGTTGGCAAAAATTCTTTAACTCAGTAATATTAAATTGGGCACCATTTTCATTTACAATTGTTTATGGGTGGCCCAAACGACAGGTGATGTTGCGCATAAAAAAATTGATTACTTGCTTCATCATGATAGTAGCAAGGGGCTCAACTTCTGCCCATCTAGTAAAGTAGTCAACTGCAACAATGGCGTACTTCGCACCACCTTTGGCTAGAGGCACAGATCCTATTATATCAATGCCCAATGTGGCAAATGACCATGAGCTGACCATTTGAGTAATTTCGTTTGGCGGATCTCTTGGAATTCTGACATGTTTCTGTCACCTGTCACATCTCTTAGCATAATCTGATGCATTTCGGTTTACGGTTGGCCAAAAATACCTGTACCTAAGTATTTTTTTCACAAGGGCTCCCTCCCCCTCCAGTGTGATTGCCACACTCTCCCTCATGCATGTCATGCGTTACTCGTTTGATCTGATCATGGGCGATACACCGGAGAAAAGGAACACAATATCCCCTTCTATATAGGACTCCATTATGGATGACAAATCATGAAGCCTTTTGGAGAACTTGTCTTTTCTCGCTTGTGCGCTCGGGTAACATTCCGTGCTCAAGATAGTTTCTGATTGGAGTCATCCATGACTCCCTCTTGGGTGTTGCCTCATGAACCCAATTTATCTCTACCTGATCAATACTTAGAGCATTAAGTGTCTTCACGGGGACAAGTCCCATCCATTGTGCTTCACCACAATAGGAAAACTAGTGTAATAGGCAAACTAGTTCAACACTTCCTGGACCCGCATAAAGTAGGAGGACAACCTTTGATCTCTGGCTTGATACTCTCCTTGGAGCTGGCACACCTCCAGTTGTGAATCGTAATAAATTTCCATAGCGACGACTCCCAACCCTTGGCAAGCCTTAGTCAAGCAAGTAAGGCTTCATACTCAGCTTCGTTGTTTGCATGGAAGTCGAATTTCAAAGCATAGCATATAGATCGCCCTTCTAGGGTTTCGAGTACCACTCCAGCACCTGAGCACTGGTCGTTGATGCGCCATCGGTGTATAGCCTCCATATATGGTTGGGAGGTTCACTAGTTTCGGGCAAGTCCTCTCATATGCTGAAATTAGCTATGAATTCCGCCATAATTTGTTCTTGAATAGCTCTCCTTGGGGCACAAGTGATATCTAATTGACTCAACCAGATGTTCCACTAAAGAAGCCTACCAGACGTCTTATGTCGTGTCAGGATCTGTTGTAATGGCTGATCGGTGTAAACAATGATTAGATGAGCTTAGAGATATGGGCGAAACTTTCTCGAGGCTATAACAAGACAATATGCTAGCCTCTCTAAATTCGGATAGTTTCTTTCTACTCCCATCAATCTTTTGCTGTTATAATTGACCGGTCATTGGATCCGATCCTCTTCTTGAACTAGCGCAGCACTGATTGCGTTTGCCAAAACCGCCAAATAGACATACAACTTATCATGATCAACCGGCTTCGACATGATGGGTGTTGTTGTTAGATGTTGTACTAGTGCCCAGAATGTGCCCTCACACTCCTCTGTCCACTCGAAATTTCATTGTCTTTTTTGATCAGATCGAAGAAGGGAATGCACTTGTCTGTAGATCGGGAAATGAATCTACTCAAAGCTGCCACCTTCCTATTAAGACTTTGCACCTGCTTTATGGTTCAGGGAGTTTTAAGATTCCAAATCGCCCATATCTTTTCAGGATTGGCTTCAATTCCTTTGGCATTGACAATAAACCTAAGGAATGTTCCAGATGCGTCTTCGAAATGACACTTTAATGGATTTAGCTTCATTCTGTACTGTCGTTGTATGTCGACCACTGCCCCCAAATAACTGATATGGTTGCTGGATAACCACGATTTCACAAGAATATCATCTACGTACACCTCCATAGTCTTCCCAATTTGGTTTGCAAACATCCGGTTTACGAGCCTTTGATAGGTTGCTCCAGCATTTTTGAGTCCAAACGGCATTACCTTGTAGCAATAAAGTCCCAGATCAGTGATAAAACTAGTGTGCTCCTGGTTAGGAAGGTGCATCGGGATTTTATTATAGCTAGAGTATGCGTCCATAAAAGCTAAGAGGTCATGTATGGTGTCGAATCCATCAGTTGATCGATCCTGGGAAGAAGGAAACTTCCTTTGGGGCAGGCTTTGTTCAGATCGAAGTAGTCTACACTTGTCTGCCATTTTACATTTGACTTTCTGACAAGCACTGGATTAGATGCCCACTCTAGGTATAAAGCATCACGAACAAACCCATTAGCCTTAAGTTTATCCACTTCTTCCTTCAGGGGGCAGATCTCTCTAGATCTGTACCGAGGCTTTTTTGTTTCACCGGGACGTTTCGTGGGTCGATATTTAATGCATGGCTCGCGATATTCGGCGAGATCCCATACATGTCTGAACGAGTCCAGGAAAACAAATCGATGTTTGCACAGAGAAAATCAACCGGTTCCTGTCCCATCTGGAGGCTAAGCTGAGATCCGATCTTCACCACTCTAGGATCATTGTCATCGTTAACAGGGACATCAACTGTCAATCTGCTGGGGAAGCCTGGTATTCTTTGGCTTCCTCTTCATCATCGTTGTTTCTGGGATCAAGATCTTTAGGAAATTGGTCATGGAGCCCGAGCCTCGGCCCCGTTGTTAGTTGTCGGTTCTCTATAGAGTGGACGCAGAGAGATTTCTCCATGCCTTACCTTTCTCCTTTTGTTACGCATCTCGCAATTCTGCAACATAACAGGCACGTCCAACTACCTGATCACCATGTACTACCTCGACTCCGTTATCAGTGGGGAATTTCAGAGTTAAAAACCATGAGGCAATAACTGCCCTGATTTCCACAAGGGCCGGTCGTCCCAGGAAAGCATTATAAGGAGAATGAATATCCAACACAACAAACTACAACATCCGAACTCTACGGCGATCACCGATGCCCAATTCAATAGATAATTCCACTATCTTAGACAGTATGGTTGCACTGCCATTAAAACCATGTATACATGACTGGAACGGCTTCAGATCCTTTGCTTCCATCAGTATTGGGTCGTAAGTACGTTTGAAAAGTATGTTCCGAGAACTTCCACTATCAACTAAGATCCTCTTCATCCAAGCAGGACCTATCTAGGAAGATTAACCAATGGATCAATAGTAGGGACCTCGACTCTGTCGACATCATGGTTTCTGAAGATGATGTCGTCTGTCATCATCCTATGTTGTTTTGCCAAAGCCCCTTCATCAGTACCGCTACAACATTCAAAGTCCACATACCTAATCGAACTAGCACATGACTCCATTTCCTTCTAGCTCCGATTTGCCGGATGAGGACCATCACTCACAGTATTAATCACCAGTTTCCCGCCTGTACATGCGGGTTCTTCAGGCCTAGCCTGGTCTTGTCCTTGATTAGGATTAGATGGGCCCGCTCTGTCATCCCGTAGAGCCTAGATGAACTGCTCTGACTTTCTTTCTCTAATCAACTTTTCAATAATATCCCACAGATGACCACATTCATTAGTGTTATGGCCGCAACGGTCATGGAATCTATAGAACTTTCCGGTTTGAATATGCTTCTCTGACGATGGTTTTGGAGCTGGTCCTATACTGCCCTGTATTGTAGATTTGAAGATAAACGTTCCCTAGCAACATATTCAAAGGAGTATATCGATCGAACATAGGAGATCTGGGTCTCCCACGATGAGAATCTCTCTTCTTTCCTTGACCTCCATCACCCTTCTACCGACTTTGATTATTCTGAATATTTAACTGTACTTTACCGGAGCTCTCCCCGGTCTACTTCACTACAACATTACTCTAGATACCTTCACTACTGGGCCCCACGACGTCTTGCTTCGTAGACTGTCTAGCGTCTTCCCTCCTCAAATACTAGGCTGCTTTGCATAATGATCCAACGAAGCGGGAGGTTTTCCAGCAAACCAATCACCGAACTCAGAATCGGGATCGATCCCTTTAGTCAGTGCCATCAGAATAGACTTGTCGTTGGGATTACTGACTTCAGCACAAGTAGCGTGGATCCTTTCCAGATAATGCCATAAAGTCTCCCCTAGGGCTTGAGTAACACTGAATAAGGTATTAACATCCTTCAGTCTTGTAGAATGCATACGGAACTGCTCGACAAACTTAGTAGCCAACTGGTCGAAACATGAAATAGATCTTGGTAGTTGATGGGTGAACCAAATAGTCACAATGCCCTCCAAGGAGATAGGGAAGCTTCTAAATTTAACCGCATCATCAGCTCAAGCGGCATTCATGAGCCATTCATATTTCAGAATGTGTTGGTTGGGATCCAAATTTCCTTCATATACAGGCAAGGTCGGCATCCGGAATTGGAGGGGCAGTTCCGCATGTAAGATACTGTTAGTGAACAGGGTGTGACTTCTATAAATCCCCTAGTCATCATTTATGAGGCCTTGAATTTCTCTCATCATTTGGGGTATCACGGTTGGAACATCAAGCATTTGGGTTTTCAAGGTCAAAGCATAGTTGAGTTCCATGTCACGAGGATGGTCTGGTCGATGTCTACGGTCTGTTACATGCCTCCTTGGCTCCCGGTCTTCATAGAAGTGAGGATCCTGAGCATGACTATGGTGACGAGGGGCTAGATCTGGTTGGTTCTGGATCTCGGCATCAAGATCTATAGTAGCAGCAGCTGCGTAGTCATGAGTATGTGGTAAGGAACCGTCCCTCCTCGAGAGGAGGATGCAGCTGGATGCCCCATGGAGGGACCTACCCCGGCATGCCCGAAATTCATGGCATATGGGTGTCCAAAGGCTACCGCGTAGTTTCCATCTAATTGGAGGCGTGTAGATCTATGATTGAAGTCAGATGACGCCGATCTTTCAGACAAGAAATAAGAGGCATGCTCCCTTCTAGATCTCCCTCGCCTTTCTTCATTCAGCTGGTTCACAAGTTCCACGTTGGCAAGGATCTGTTGAGTGAGATCTTGACGGCTTTGAGTGAGCTCATGCATAAGGGTCTGGAATTCCTCTCTAGTCACTCGACCAGGTAGATCTGGACTTCCACCTAATGTTTGGCCTGCTATGGTCAGCTGTATGAGATTTTGCCTATCCTTTCCTTCTGGATCAGCAACATTGGAAGCGGTTCTGGTAGTGCGCGCCATGTTGAATGTAGTTGTTCTTAGATCTAAAACAATCTGAATAGAATAAAAAGAACCTCTGGAATATGGATCTAGATCTCCTCCTTAGATTTTAGCAAATGAACAACGGTAGGGGATCCACAGAATTAGAGAAAAGCGAAGTTTTCTCGGTGAAAGCACCAAAGTATTTGTATCAAAAATGGACATAACACTCTTCGGATCTAATTGAAGAGATTAGAATGAAGAAATAAAATGGAAAATGAAGCTAATCTAATAAGCACACCAAGAAAAATAAGCAATAGTGAAAGAGACAAGAATATAGTGGCTCAACACTATGGCCTATGTTCACTTTGAAGGATTTGCTTTTTATTGCTAATTATAAACTGAATTACAACAGTACAATGACTAACACTTGAGTTACATTGGGGTTTAAGCAGAGCAACAGCATAAAAGTCCTTTTTTAGTTGCGGTGGAGGTGTTATTTATAGGCGTAGAGCTGGAAATATCAGCCCTGAATCTCGAAATACCCTTTCTCATGCGTAGGTGGGCCCACACAATCGATCTGGGGTCATTAGGGATCAATCCTTGATCGATCCATGTTGTCTTCGTATCGATCAAGAAATGCTCCAATCGAGTTGCGATCAATCATGGATGTTCCTGAGTTGATTTACAAGCTTCTGCAAAAATTTCATGGCATTTGGATTTGTGGTTTGGGAGATATGATCGATCCAAGAGTGCAAACAAAGACTGGCTGAGGCTTTCGTATCGATACGTTTCGTATCGATCTTCCTCTTATCGATGACGTGGCATGCTTGCTTTGTGGATATCCAAAATTCATGCATAAGAGCCGCTTCTTCTGGCTTTTAACTGGTTCCTTCGCATCCATCTAATGCTCTGTCTTCCATATCAATGCTCTGCCTCCTCCTTCATATCGATCATAGGCCCTATCCTTTGTCCTCGTATCAATCGTTCACCATACTCTTCGTATCGATCGGATAAGGGATCGATATGAAATGTGTATTTGCTGGTCAAGTGAAGCATGATCGATCATAGAAGCAGCATGATCAATCATTACAAGTTCGGACCTTATGGATACGAATGATAGATGTCGAGTGATGGAGTTGTGTTCATTTCGTATCAATCTTGATGGATATGAAATGATGGAATGGATGGATGGATACGAAATGGACATGTTTCCCATGGATCTTGATCGATCCATAACTTGAGCACACGAAGGCGATTGACCTGAAATTTGGAACGTCCCCTTTCATAGCTTTGCTTGTCATACCATGCTACTTATAGCTCGATCCAAACATGGACGAAGTTTTCCTGTATCCATCGTGAAACTATAGGTAACTGGTTCTCGGAGCGGATTGTCTTCAGGCTTTTGTCAAGTCCTTAGTGTCATGACCTTGCCAAAAGGCGGGATAACAGTCGAAACTTCCTTATGTTAATACCTTAGATATTGATTTTGATGACAACCACCATATAAAAAAAGATGCTAATGTTTTGTCAATTGTATAGTATATATTGTAGAATATTACACACATACAGAATAATTAAGTTTGAAGACTGATTAGTATAAAAACTAAAGTTCATGATTCAGAGATAATCAAGACTCATAATTTTGAAGACAAAGACTTGAAGAGCTCAAGACTTTAGTGTACAATTATGAGTCATTAGAATAAATTGTTAAAGTCCCTGATAGTAGATTCTGATCTTTATCATGAATTTTTTATCTTTCATATTTTATCAAAATAAATTATTTAAAATTCGGAATATAATTTTACAAATATTTTATATAAAAAAATATATGTTTAAAGCGTTTTAAAAACTATATTTAAATTATTTTACAAAAATACAGAAGTTTGGAAACAATTTAAAGATAATCATTTTTCAAATTTTACAAGGGTATGTGGATGCACCCCTCCTAGATAAGTCGACATAGTGACTGTTAATTTGTTTTTTAAATTTTGAAAAGAGGTGTTTTTTAGACACACGTCTTTGTGAATGGATATATTTGTTCGTTTATTATATAAAGGAGAGTGTAAACAAATTTTCTAACTAAATTTTCTTGCTTTCTTCTTACTCCTTACCTCATTGAAATATTTCTTTAAAACTACTTATTACATTCTCCAAAACTACATAGAATCAAATCCATAAATTACTAGATTGATTCTCTAGAAAATATTTACTATTTTGGAAGCATTCTCTCTACAAACTCAAAGATCAAACCGCTATCGGAAGGGCTATAGGATAACTTGTATCCTAAATACAATTGTTTGTATTTTGAAATCAACATCTCTACTCTTATTTGTTTGGGTGCGCTTATTGGCCGTTTAAATCAAACGGGTATGGTTTGTAGCCCGTCTAAATCTAGTGGGTGATCTTGTGCCCGGTAAATCAAGAGAGTTTATCCCGAAATCGTGAGACATAAGAGTGTTTCTTGTAGCCTTAAAATCAAGACCGTATCCTAGTTTGCTTGCCACCTAGTTAAAGTAGGCGATTGAAAAAAAATCTATATAGTATTGTGTAGGATTGGATGTAAGATTGGTTAATCCGATCCATTATAAAATTTCTAGTGCCATCTCTCTTGCTTTATTTTTTTGTTATTGCTTTTATGTTTATATAAAATTGCATCTCTGACTGCTTAATTTGTACAGATCTGTATTGATAATATGTGATTTGATTTAAATCGTGAAACAAAGTTAAAAAGATTCATAAAGTTATAAAATAATATTCACCCTCCTCTATCGTTAAACCACCATAAGATCCATTACACCATAACTCACATTTGGTATCAGAGCATTAGCTTTTCAAAAACTCGTAATTTGGTTTTTGAAAAATTTAAATGGCTAGTAACACCGGTAGTTCACATATTAACATTTTTGTAGAAGGACAATTAATTACTAGATCCTCACTATTTAGTGGTAGTAATTACACTTATGGTTATGTAAGATGAACATTTTTGTACAGTCTAATGGTTTAGAAATTTGGAATATTACACCGAATGAATGCACTGAACCCCAATCTGAATTTTCACAATGAACTATTGACCAAAAGACATGCACTAAATAATTCTATGGCCATGAATATTTTATGTTGCTCCTTAAATTAAAAAGAATTTAGAAGAGTCTCTATTTGTAAGACTTCATATGAAATCAGGAGAATACTGCTAGTTACACATGAGGCCACTAATAAAGTGAAACAGACAAAAATTTCCATTCCAATTATTCAGCTTCGATTATTTAAAATAAAACAAAATGAGTATATTTCTAATATGTATTCTAGATTTCATGTATAGTTCATTCTTTAGTACCATTAGGTAAAAATTTCTCTAAAGATGACTAAGTTAGAAAAGTCCTAAATTCGCTCTCTTTAGAGGGGGATCAAAAGGCATTAGCAATAGAAGAGGCTAATGATATTAACACTTTAAAAATTGAAGAATTAATAGGTACTCTGATGTCCTGCGAAGCACACACTACACCCAAAAGTATTTTTGGTAGCGCATGAAGAGCGCTACATACTTACGGTAGCATTTGACATAGTAGCGTTTTAGAGAACGCCGCTAAAAAACATGCACTAATAATCCGGGACTTTCTGTTGCGCTTGCATAAACGTTTCGAAAAGCAACATACTGCAGCATTCTGCAAACGCAACCAAATTTTTTATCGTAGCATTGTATAAACGCTACTAAAAAGTGTTATTGATGCTATTACAAAATATTATAGCGTTTTTTGTCTGCCATAATATATATTTCGGTAGCGTTTATTGAACACTGCCAAAAAATTTTAGTTTTTCGTGAAGATCTCCCTCGACGCGGTAGCTCGTTTATTGTCCACTTCATTTTGTTCACAACGTGTGTGCGTGTGTGTTATACAATAATAATTATTATATTTCGGGATGAAACCAACAATCACTCATAATTATCACACTCAAACAACCAAAAAACACATTAATCACATAATAAAATACGATATACAAACAATTCGATACAAAATATATTAAACCTAGGCATTGGCTATTTTAATTTTTTTATGAGATATGTATACAAACAATTCGATACACACTATCTAAAAAACAAATATGTGCTTCGAAGCACCATAATCATGCACTTCTCATACTTAAGACCTTGCATGTACCAAACCCAAGTACTAAAAGCACTAGACTGTTGTGCAAAAATGGTAGCGCTTTGCGGAAGCTTATATCAACGAATCTTTGTCACCCAAATCACAAAGAGATAACTTGGATTAAAAATAAGACGGAATTGAAATTAAAAGCAATAAGACAAGATATTCCATCCAACCACCCACTTTATTGCTTCACCAAAAATTTTGTTTAAAATTAATAGAACAAAGCTAAAATAATCAAAATACCATTGAATCAATAACCAAATTGAGAAAGAGAGAAAATATCTATATGGCTAAAATTGTTAGAGAAGAAGAACAAAGATGGAGAACATGGAATTAGCAAATAGATTTTCCACCATACAATTACCCTCTCTTCTAGTCTTTATTTATATAATCAATTACTTAATGCCCAGGTTAACATTAGATGGCAAAATATAATTTGATTAGCCAATTAGAGAAGAAATAAACATACTCAATATGCCTATTAATTAGAGGAAACAAAATCTTCTCTTCCATTCTTTTGCATATTTCTTTCTCTCTGTTTATGATTTTGTATCACCAAAATTTAACACTCCACCTTGATGCAAATCACATATTTCCAACACTCCACCTCGAGTCAAATTCTCTTTTCAACGTAAAACTCTTCAAAACAAACCCCACCTTCAACCAAAACTCTTAACGAAATACAGAAGAAAAGTGAATATTTTCCCAATGGGTTCCGGCAAGGCCACACCCCATTACACCTTGCTAACGAGCCCAGACTATGTCCCCGCCCGCCAACAAAATATTGCAAATATCCAAAATCCAAAGAAGGTAGATACCAAAATAATCTCAAAGCCACCACGGCCTCAAAATTCTCTCAATCACCAATACATATACAGAGCCAAAAAACAAAAGTCAGTGAACAAAAGAAGGCTGATCCAAATCTCTGTATACAAGACAAATCTCTCTCCTTCCACATACCTTATTTGTCAAACAACAAATTTTCCATGGAAATCAACATAAGACTCTCACATCAACATCGAGCCATAAAGCATATACAAATTCCCAAATCTAGATGTCTTTTCAACACAGTAAACTCCTTATCACCAAATTTCCAAGACTGGAACGCTCTACTCTCTCAACACAATCTCCTCCATCTTTATCTTCAATATTGCACAAAATCTTCTTTTCCATCCAAATGAGTAATAGTATAATCACCATCAGATCTACCGCTTTTTCTAGAAGCCATTGATGCGCAAATTTAAAAAAATCGCCTTACTCTGATACCAAAGAACTGTACAAAAATGGTAGCGCTTTGCGGAAGCTTATATCAACGGATCTTTGTCACCCAAATCACAAAGAGATAACTTGAATCAAAAATAAGACGGAATTGAAACTAAAAGCAATAAGACAAGATGTTCCACCCAACCACCCACTTTATTGATTCACCAAATTTTTTGTCTACAATTAATAGAACAAAGCTAAAATAAACAAAATACCATTGAATCAATAACCAAATTGAGAAAGAGAGCAAATATTTATATGACTAAAATTGTTGGAGAAGAAGAACAAAGATGGAGAACACGGAATTAGCAAATAGATTTTCCACCATACATTTACCCTCTCTTCTGGTCTTTATTTATATAATCAATTACTTAATGCCCAAGTTAACATTAGATGACAAAAAATAATTTGATTAGCCAATTAGAGAAAGAAATAACATACTCAATATGTCTATTAATTAGGGTAAACAAAATCTTCTCTTTCTTTATTTCTTTTGCATATCTCTTTCTCTCTATTTGTGATTTTGTATCATCAAAATTTAACATAGACAACATTTTCAGACAAGTTTCACATCTTGTTGGTCCATCTCAGTTTAATTTTTTTGATTATGTGCATGGTTTTAGTCCAGATCTCGTGCATGTGTCAAGAAACAGCAATACTTCAACTTAGAACAGACCTGTTTAAGTACTCTTTTTAGCTCAAGCGACCACATTCAGAATAATTTATACGCTTCAGTCAGTTCCTCTTTCTTATCATCGTGCTCATTTCACGTTATGAACCATTCAGCCCAGTCATGCCAATCCCGAACCTGCACATCATCCAAACAAACAATGTCACAGCAAATACTGAACTTGCACCAGCAACGATAACTACACTTCCTCCCTAAATCACCCTTCCTCCTTCACTGCACAAAACAGCAAATTCACCACCCTGCACAGCCAAACCACCAAACTCCATCTCCCCTCCTCCTTCACCAACCTCCAGCACACTTCCTCAGCAAACCAGAAATCACCACCCACTACATGAAACCATCATCTAAAACCAGCACCACTATTCACAAGCAACACCACACCACAACCTCACTCCACTACTACATGCATCACCCGAACACCCTGCAACCAAAACAAGCAACATGAGTATTAATTGTTGTAATGCATTCTCTATTTCATTATAAGATATTTCTAAGTTAGATCAAATCAAAATTCTCTTAAAAACATAGTTTTGACTCGCATTTCAAGATTAAACTATCTTAATTTGATCCATGAAGCTTGTGTCCTAAAATGACACAATGTTTACGATATGAAACCAGAAAAAATTAATTTTCATCCCCATTCTTTTACATTTTACATTGAACAATATAATAAAAGCACGAATTTGAGTTCTTAGAAAATAAAAACAATAAAAAATTGGTATAAATACAACATATTACACTGCATCAGCGAGATTCATTAAACAGGATAGTCTAATAGCTAAAATAGTATATAGAAAATATTCTGCCGATCAAATATTCTAAAGCTTCTTAGGGAATTACCTAAAATGTTGGGAAGAAGTATTTGGTTTGGTATCATAAATAAACATTCCATAACTAAAATATTCATTCTATTTTCTTTTCTATAAGAACCAATAATTTCCTACCTTGGCTTGAAGTTCCATGTTTTCATCAAAAGAATAGAGCACAATGAAGGTAAAAAGTTCATGCTCTATGGCTCTAAGAATTGTTAACAATAAGCATTATTCATTCATGTTTATTGGTTTTTAACGCAAGTAAACAAATGAACAATCCAGGCTAGTTAACTTTAACAAAAAAATGCATGGTCTAGCAAACACTAACTAATTGGCAAAATGATATATGTCATAATATAGGTTCAAGTCTTTGCATGTCCTTTTCCTTATTATAGGGTTTTCACTAAAAAAAACATAATGTGGTTATGGTAAAATCAACTTACTGGAGTTACGCTTCTATTTGATGTACTGCGATTACTACGATAAGATATTTTGGTAGTAGTAAGAACGTTAGCTGACCTCGCCTCATGTAACACGATCACCATAACCCAGCAACAACGCACTATGTAAACACCAACCTCAAAAACATTTTGTTTTCTCCTTCTGCCCTTATCCATGCTGCTCTCCTCTCTTAGTCTTCTTTCATCACCGATAACTTTGACCTGCATTTCACCAAACATAAAAAAATAGAACTAGATGCAATGCTATGTACAACATATACGATGATACACTAAGATGTCTTATGTTCCTTAAAATTCCTTAAACGTCTACTATTACCAAATAATACCCCACTCAAGGATTTCGCTTTTATTCAAAGATGAAAATTGACTAATATAATGTTTTATTCAATAATGACATTAGCTTTAAAGAAATGTCAATGGGAATGCATTTAAGCAAACAATCACCATCACAGGTTTTATTTATGCATCTGTAGGATAAAAATAAATTGGCTTGGCTCAAGGAAAAGGTTAAGAATCAACTAGTAAAAATTATTTATTAAAAAGAAATTTTTTGAGTATATAAGTTATCAAAAACCCATATCGAAAATGCGCCGACATAACTAATAGAATTTTGGTTTGGATTAATAGACACTATAGCTGTTAAGTAAGTTGATGATGGTATAGGTTCAGTTAAGTTGGTTTGGTGTCATTATACAAGAAATTCTTATATATGTTTAAGTAATATTTAATACCAAAAAAAGTAATAAGTTGGCATTTTAATTGTTTATTTTTTGTTTGAATATGGCATGAACGCTCTGGAAGTTTCGCGGTTTGTAGAGTACTAGCATGGTTGCACTTGCTTAAGCTTAAACACTTGTAAAAAAAAGCTTATAATCCTTTTGCTTTCAACTTAAACGTTGTTTAATGCTAGTAAAAAACATTAAGCATTTAGTGTAATGATTGTTTTGTAAACATTCATTTAGTAATATTTTATTTTTATGTTTATTGAACTTTCTTATGCTTATTACATTATAAAAAAATTTGATAGGTAATCACACATTTAAAACCGATTAATACTTGCAAGTGGACCTTTATCATTTTACAAACTAACAATAGGCACTCAATATGGAAAAGAAACTTTTGGTTGTATGTTTAAGTAGTAAACGCCCTACTTTGCCATTATCATAATTGTCTCAAGGTTTGTACATATAATATATTCTAATAGGTTTACGGTAAAATTATATAAAATGTTTTGTGCTACATATACATATAGTTGTATTGTATATTGACAATACAGGTCCATATTATACAACACCACATCTCAAAAAGACTGATAATAAATTAATGGTAACATAAGTTAAATTTTCCAACCATAAGTTATGGGTTAATGTGGGTATTAGAGAGAATCTTAGCAAAAGAAAATAAAGGTGATGAGTAGATAATGATATATCTGATTTAAATTAATGGTAACATAAGGCAAGAATGACGAAGCAAAGATTTTAGTTCTTATACTTTGTCAAAGAAATGCAGTTCTTTGTATGCCATTCATACTTTGCCTTCATTTTGAAATATATCATTGACAAGTCACTACGGTATATTAAACTCAATATCTATGAGGGCGAATACAGAGGTTTCTTTGTTATCCAACAAAAACGGCTATCAAATTTCTAATGAGGTATTTCTATTTGTTAATTAACGTGACAAATGACACCAAAACATTTAAGCAACATATATGACGGTCAAGCATGTGTGTGTTTATATAGAAAAATATATCAATGCCTAATTCTGAAGTATTCAAAATTTCTATAAACAAAAAATAGATTTATTATTTATCCTGTAAAATTAATTTTGCAACTGGAAAACTGTCTTTAAAAAAATGAGTTGCTTAAAGCAACTAATACTACAATTTGTATTATAAAAATGCCTTAGTAATATAACTTATTTTGTGAAGAAGAACATGTATTTCTCCACTGTGGATTATGCGTACCGCTGGATGTGTCTCTTACATATATCACAACAGGTTGAGTCTATGGCATGTTGTCTGGTATAACAGGAATTTGTCTCATTACCAATAGCACAAATCCAAAAGGAATTGAAAACCTTGGAAACGTTATAGAGCAGTTTATACAACATACCGTTATAAGGCATATTGGACATTTATCATTTTCACAAACTATTTTGAACTATGAACTAAATATATAATCAGATATCAAATAAAGATTTTATTAGGATGAAACGATTAAGGTAAAAGGATTAATTACCTATAAAGAAATAAAGAATACCAAAATTGAGCATATTATGGTGTCTCCAAGTCCAAAAACATGAGCCCTTATCAGCTCTCCTTGCTTGATAACCAAAACAACTTCATTATCATCGAACTTGATATCACTTCCATCAGTTAGAAATTTGAAGGAATGAGAGATTAATTGCTGAAGAAGATCTTTATTATCACTGAATTACATTGTTACATACACAGCATTGCTTCGTACTTGTAATGCAAAGTAGCCAATTTAGCTTGACCAAGTCCACATACAGTTGTACAGTGTAAATTACATTTCTGCCCATATTGGATATAAAACATCGTTTACCGGCTGTATCCTTTATTCCCTGATTCTCTCCCTCAAATTAAGCTAGGGTTTCACCCTTATTCCCTTTTTTGCTAGCGAAATCTTTAGTTCTCAAATCTTCTTCAAAAATAATACAAATCTATGATAGAAAAAGTTGTCAATCTTCGAATTATCTCTGGATCTCTATAGATCTGCGATCAATTGAGTCAAGATCCATGATTTATCTGAGTAAATCAATCTGTTGATTTTTTAAATTGAGTTACTGATGGATCTGCTATTGAGACTTCTGATCTTTAAGATTACTTGATGCAACATATTGGTATTGCTTCAAACTTGAGGTACTGTCACTGCTATCGAGGCTTCTGACTTTTAAATCATCTCTGAACCGGTAGAAGTTTTGAGCTGACATTGCCTATGTGAGTATATATGCCCTTTGGTAACATATAGGTATATGGTTTATATCAATTTTGTTGTTGTTTACCTATTCTTTTACAATGTACAAATCGAGCTCCATTTGCTTTGTTCTTGTATGTAATACTAGATTTGCAGATAATGATACTGCACTTAGGTTATCACACCAAATTATTGTCTTTTTGCTTGTATATATTTGCAATTCACTAAGAAGTGATTACACCCACATTACTTCTGTTGTTGCACTAGTTAGACTTCGGTATTTAGAATCAGTGCTTGATCTGGATACGGTAGGTTGCTTCTTTGAGCACCATGATATAGGGTTTATACCCGGATAGATACAATACCCTGATGATGACCTTCGATCATCAAGGTCTGATGCCCAATCTGCATTAGTGAAACCAGCGATAATTAGTTGCTTGCTAGATTTCAGTATTAATCCATAATCTAATGTGCCGGTTAAGCATCACAATCTTTTCATTGCCTTCAAATGTTCATCCAAAGGCCGGTGCATAAACTGGCATACTTTATTAACACTATATGATATATCTGGTCTAGTAATTATAGCATACCGTAATGTTCCCATAATGCTTCTGTCTCCTTAGCATGAGTTATTGCTTCACCCTTGTGCTTTGATAATTGCAAATTGTTGGTCATTGGAGTTGGCAATGATTTTTCTTCATGCATTCTGGCTTTGATAAGTATCTCATTATTATACTTCTTTTGACACAGGTGCATCTCTGACTCTGATATTCTATTGACTACTATTCCTAAAAAATAACTGAGTTTACCTAAATCTTTAATGGAGAACTGTCAGTCTAGATGCTGAATAACATGACTAATTTCTTCTTCATTATCACATGTAATTATAAAATCATCCACATAGACTAAAATGTTTGTTGATGCGTTTCTGTTGAGCTTCATAAACAGTGAGTTATCTGATTTTTTTTGTTGGTAATCTAGTCCCAAAAGAGTTTCTTTAAGCTTGTCAAACTATACTCTTAGAGCCTGTTTTAAACCATATATAGCTTTATTCAATTTGCATACCATTGTATCTCTTCCTGGTTGATTGAATCTCGGTGGTTCCTCCATATAAACTTCTTCTTGAAGGTCTCCATTTAAGAATGCACTATTTACATCTAGTTACCTAAATCTCATCCTTTTATGTAATGCTATGGTTAAGATTACTCTTATGGTAATTGGCTTTACCATTGGTGAAAAAGTCTCATTGAAGTCAAAGCCACATTGTTGAGTATAGCCTTTTCCAAATAATCTTGTTTTATATCTTTGTACTGTTCCATCTGGATTTTTCTTTAAATTGTAAGTCCATTTGCATCCAACTATGCTTTTGTGCTTTGGTGGTGATACAAGACTCCTTGTTTTGTTTTTCATTAATGCACTATATTCCTCATCCATTGCCTTTTTCCAATTTTCGTTGTTGAGAGCTTGTTCAAGAGTTCCTGATTCTTTACTTATAGTACACGTTGTATACAACTTTGGTTAAAAGATTCCACTCTTGGACCTTATTATCATTGGATGACCTCTGAATTCGGGTTTCTGATGTATGCTTGATGATTGTTCTGTGTTTTGTTCTTTATTGTTGTCTCCACTATTTGTTTGTTGACTACTTGTATTTGTTGGAGTACAAGTTTCATGTTGTACCTGTTCATATTTTTCTTGACCTGGTTCACTATTGGACAATATGTGTTGAGTATTTGAACTATTCTTTCTTTCCTCCATGTAAGATGACCTTTGGTTGCTGATATGCAATGGTATGGACGGTATAGATATCTTTGGATGGTGCAATTTATGTGTAGTCTTTACACTTTGTGTTGCAAATGGAAATGTGTTCATTGAACACAACATGCCTTGATATGAATAGATTTCCATTGCTATCCAAGCATTTATAACCTTTTTGATTTACACCATAGCATAAAAAAGTGCATGGTGTAGATCTGAAATTCAATTTATGTGAATTGCATGGTCTTAGATGAGGAAAACACAAACACCCGAAGGTTTTTAAATTTTGATAATCTGGTCTTTCATTAAATAAAATTTCCATTGATGTTTTGTCTTGCTTTACTATGGTAGGTAGTCTATTGATTAGATAAACTACAGTTGCAAATGCATCTGGCCAAAATTTCATGGAAGTGAAGCTTGAGCTAATAATGTAAGACCGGTTTCTACTGTGTGTCTATGTTTTCTCTCAACTAATCTATTTTGTTCAGGGGTATAAGGACAAGTCATTCTGCATAATTCCTTTTATTTGAAAATATTCTTTGAGTGACTTGTACTATGTACCTCCATCAGTTTGTATTACCTTTACTTGCTGATATGTATGCCTTTCCACTTTTTTTACAAACTGTATAACCACATCTAATGCTCTGATTTTGATTTCAAAAAATAAATCCAGGTGTACCTGGAATAAGCATCTACAAAAGATATATAATATTTGAAACCATGAAGTTTATAGGAGCTGGTCCCCATAAATCAGTTGCAACAAGCTGCAATGGTTTATCAAACTCAGATTGTGATTCTGGAAAAGCCAGTTTATGGCTCTTTCCCATCTGATAGTAAGTGCAAACACAGAAATAAGGTATATCTTTAACCTTTATATTATTATCAATTAATACATTCTTCACAATTTTGATATTAGGATGTCCCAACTTACAGTGTCAAATATCAAATACACTTTTGATAGACTGACTTGACTCTGATTCAGCTAAGCTGCAGCATTTTCTTGAATTGTTTGAACAATTGTCATTTGAGTTTGAAAGGTTGAATCTATACAATCCATTTTGAGTTTTACCTTATAATAGTATCTGTTTACTCTGAATTTAACTAGATAGTACTTGGGATAAAACTCAAAATATACAACATTGTCTTGTGCAAATTTTGACACACTAATAAGGTTTTTCTTTATCTTGGGAACCCTTAATTAAGTTGTTAAGATGCAGTATTCTTTGACCCCAAATCTATGCACTACCAGTGTGTGTAATATTAATACAAGAACCATTACCCATACAGATAGATTGAGTACCTTTGTATTCCTTATAGCCAAAGTTTAGGTTCTGTATATTGCTGGTAACATGATGTGTTGCTCCTGATTCGGGGTACCAGCATTCGTTACAGATATCTTCTGATCGTCCAGATTCTGATATACTCAAGTTATCTACTTTTTGATCCTCTGACACATTTCTTGTATCTTGTTGCATGCTTGTTAGATTTGCAGAGCAAAGCTTCTCTGATTGGTAAAATTTTGTGACGCGTTATAGTTGGTGTCTAACCTGAAATAGCACTTGTCGGCAGTATGTCCTAATTTTCCACATATCTGACACTTCAGTTTGCTATTACTATTCCATCTACCTCCTCTTTCTCTAAATCTTCCTAGCTGATTTCTTTGATAGTTCTGATCACTTCTTATTCCTGAAGTATTCTTTGCATTATTATTTCTATCCTGGTTTATGTTTCTTGTGTTGGATACATAGTTGATTGATAAACCTGAATCAAATGCTTTCTTTTGCTCAATTCTACCCTCATGAGCAAGTAAAGTAGAATGTACGAACTAGATTGATGGAATAACTTCTTTGGAGGAAATAACTGTCACAATAACTTCATACACGCTATCTAAACCATTCATACTAGTTAGTATATGTTTAGTATCAGACACTTTATGACTAGCTGCCTCTAAAAGATCCCAGTAATTCTTGATTTTGGCTAGATAATCCCTTATTTCCATGTTGTCTTTTCTTATATTTTGCATCTGTCTTTTGTACTGCATGATTTTGGTTGCTGATTGTGAATTAAATGTTCAATAGTTGTCCAGATGTCATTGGATGTTTTACATCAATGACTTGAGGCAGAAATTCTTTGCTGGTAGATGACAAGATCCAAAAACTCAGTAGATGATCTTATCTCTGATGTGCAATGTATTCTTTATTACGGCCTAATTTTCCTTCATCATTTGCTACAAATTTGGATGGTGTAGTACTTGTCCCAAGTTTATACTCTTCCAAACCATATCCTTTTAATGTCGTATCAACCTAAGATTTCCATAGCAATTAGTAATTGCCCTCATCTAATTGTGTTATGATTAACTGACTTTATGGACTTATGATTGTCTTGATTAAATCATGTACTTGTGCTATCCTTTGCTGCTGTTGATCTGTTCTTCTTGATGGAGATGTTGTAGATGAGTTATGATTTGAATTGGCTGGTGTATTGTTACCGGTATTATCATTCTTTTCTGCCATGATTGAACTTCAAGATTCTTGGATGTAAGAACTTGATTAAGGGTGAAATTCTAAAATAGGGTATGTGAAGCCAAGGGTCCTGATGACATCTTGATGGATCTTGTGGCGAGGCGCTTACTACTAAATGAAAGAAATGTGATCTGATATGCAAAGATGTTGAAACTGATATGAATGTAGACTTCTAAATCTTAGCCTCTTTCTCAGATGATGATGATCTTTCTGATGAGAAAGGATCAAGAAAACACAGCCTATGTTTAGTTCAGATGATGATGATCGTTCTGACGAACTGACTTGGAATGGTGTGGCCGTAAGGCTAATGTGGGCTCCGATACGAAGTTAGAAATTTAAAAGAATGAGAGATTAATTACTTAAGAAGATATTTATTATCACCGAATTGCATTGTTACATACACAACATTGCTTTGTATTTATAATGCAAAGTAGCCAGTTTGGCTTGACCAAGTCCACACACAGTTGCACACTGCAAATTACATTTTTGCCCATATTGGATACAAAACATCTTTTATCGGTTTTATCCTTTATTCTCTGATTCCAACGCATCTACCTTTCTACAGGCTGCACAAACGACCACTCCATATACCGCCTCCCATTTCTTTACTTTGCCTCTGGGCTGTGCTTCTTTCACTGAGGCAATGTTCGTGTCCCCTAGTCTTGCTCCTTTTCTTCCTTTTGATGCCTGAATGCACATCACTCTTTTTGCCCCTGAGTTATCTACCACTTTTTGATCCGTTCTCATTTGGATGAATGTCCTATGTTGCTGCAATCAATTCACACCAAAATGTTGATAATTCGAACATGTTCTATTTGGACCACGTAAATATGTAATCATATGATTCTTGTTTTATATACAAACCTAAAAGGAAATATTGCTGCCAATCAAACTTTACTTGATCTCAAGAGAAATTGGCACAACTCCTGACGTACTGCCGAGGTTTCCTAACACTGAGCAGATAGCTGAATGGAAAACAAAAATGACATCATTACAATAAAATAAGCGTTATGGCACACGCTTTGCGTGTGATGAAGGCATCTGGATTGTTTTTCTACAAATTGTATTTGTTTAAAAGATTCAAAATAAATGATTTTCACAAATATTTAGTCATATGAATCAAACGTAGTTAATTTGAATTTTTATTTCTAAGTTACAATATCTAATTTTTTATTAGTTTAAATTTATATTTATATTATTAACAATAAAAAACGAATTTGTAAAGTAGTTTATTTGTTAGATCCTATTTTTAAGTGATATGAAGACTTGGTAAATGTTTATGGAGGAAATTCTGAATTCGTAAAGAAAGCTTAATTGTTAGATCCTATTTTTAAGTTATGTTCAATTTTAATAATTTATGTACAGAGGCATTTTTGTTATTTCATACTGACATCAAAAGGGTGTGAAATCAAATATATTACAACTATTACTATATGAATACATATAAAGTGCAATTTTAGAACTTCACGGTCGGACCAAAAAATTGCGCTTCCAAACCAACTATTAATAAAGAGGTAGAAAATTGACCAAGCTTTAACAAACGTCGAGTTGTGACCTGACAATGTAGCATATACAACCACTTCATCATACTTCGAAGTTAATTTCAGTTCTAATTAATCTCACCATACATGTAACATTCAACTCCTACATTATCAATATCCAACTCAGTGACAACCATCAAATCACTCTTTTTTACATTATAAATAATTTCTCCAAACAACAAACACCTTTTTCCAATTACATCCGCATCGCTGCAATATTTTAACTTTCTTATTTTCCATTGCATCACCAAAAAGCTTACCATGTTTAGAAAAAAATTCTTGCTGAATTGATTTACTTTTAGTATGGAGAAGATCATAAGCACTAAAATGGGTAAACCCAAAACATACGACAATATATTGGCACATTGAGTACCCTTTCCACTCATAGGACCTCCTTTACACGTGGCATAGAAACAAATTTCAGATAATATTTGTATCAAGATAAAAGTGTAAAGTAAAAGCTAGTGTACACTAACATCACGATTATTTATATCACGATAATATTTGTTTTAAGATTTGATTAGAATATAAAACTAGGGTACACTAACATCAGTTTTTCTTCCCATATGGTAGTTAAGTATGAGATAGATGGCAAAAGAGTTACTTGTATAAAAGTCATAAGTTTAACATTAAAATAGCAATTGATACCAATAGCAGCTGCTTCTCAAGATTTTTGTTCTTAATCAAACTGTTCATTTGGTTATGGGTTTGCTGCATCTAGCATTTTATTTACCACCTAACCTGTAGAATACAATCTCATATCTATACAATTGTTTTAAAATATAAGTTATGTCTTATCATAAAAACTTATCCCTAGTGATGGTTACAACATAATAATGAATCATGATTTGTGTATTATCTGATATTACCTACAGTGACTACATCATTAGATGAGTTTTTGTACCCAAAAGACTATAAAAATAACGAGACTGAGCATCAAAGAGATTCTCATCTGGACTTGGTTATCCTCCTCGCTAAAAGTTACGTATTTATCTGAAATTACAATGGAGTTTTCAGAAATAGCATGTGTAAATAAATTATACGAATTACACTGATAGAATTTGAAAAGCCAATGAATCATATAATTTTTTGTAAGTATTGACGATAGAGGAAAACACAACAAAACAATTTTTTTAAAGCCGCGAAATATTTAGAAGACGGATGAGCACGGAATATTTGGTTACATTTATAATATAGGGTAAAATATTATTAGTTGCACTTAGCAATCAAATGCTACCACTTAATGCAACCAAAGGCAGATTTTCTTATAGTGAAAATTGTAGGGTAGAAGAGAAAATAAAGCAATAGAAAAGAAATTAATTGCTTTCAATGCAACAACTGACGATCGGGACTCAGATGACGACAATGATGAGGAAATTACTCTTGTGACTATGAATTTCAGAAAGATTTTAAAGTGTAGATAGATGAATAACTTCTATAGACCTGAAAACAAAATTTATAGAAACGGAATCGCGATTAAGTGTTGCAATTGTAATGAACCTAGTCTTCTGCAAAGTGACTGTCCATAACATAAAAAATGAAATATCTTGCATGTCACTAATTCATCCAAAAAGAGAAAGAGAGTTTACACTACAACTTTAGATGATTCTTATACAACTTCGAGTGAAAATGAACCAGACATCGAGAATGCTAACATGTGTTTCACAGCAATAGAAGATTAACTGGATCAGAACAAAAGACAACAACAACAAGAGCTATTTTATACATTTAATTTTTATTTCATTTATTTGGAATTATTGAATTTAGGAATAAATATGGATTAATAATAATAATGTGTTTATATAAGTATATACCTATATATATTTGAATTTATTGCCTTAGTTTAACTTTGAAATTTCGGCTCACATGTCAACATATGTCACATGGGTATGTCGGCAAACCTGGTAGAATTTTGAGAATCTTTTCAAAATACAAACTTTTGAAATTCCCTCTCTTGCATTAATTTTAAATTTTGAGTTGCCATCTTTTCACCTATCAAATGGCTATTCAATATTTATTTATTCATTCTATGTTATCTCATCTTCTACATACAAATAATTTCAAAATTCAAAACTTATTCTTCATTTTCTCTCTCTCCAAAAAACATCAAAACTATCCTCCTCAAACCAACCTTCCTTATCCAAAGCCATCAAATTACCAAAAAGATCAAAAGTTAACTTCATAATGATCAAGAGTCCATTGAAACTTATGTTGAGTGTGCTATTTATGGAAAAGTATTTTCAGGAAGGTTTGCAAAATTTAATGACTTATGGTTTACAAGATCTTGCTTTGGAAAATGGTATTTTTGTTTTAACGGATTTATCTCAAAATGATTTTGATTGCTATCTCGATTTTGTTAAAATGTTTTATGCAAATTTAAGTGGAATAAATTTTCAAGAAGAAAAATGTCAAATTTGGAGTGGTGTCAAAGGTACTACTATTGTCTTGGATTATGAAATTCTTGGCCAGATGGTCGTAAAAGACTGTAAATGACCTCTCCGCTTTTGAAATTGATTATGGTAATAGAGAAGTTATGCATAATTTTGTTTCTAACAATAAAGAGTATGGTTTTAAAGGTAAGATCTTATGCCTAAAGCAAGACTAACGAGTCTTATTTTGCTACAGCGAGGTGTGCCAATAGTATATGCCAATTTATTACTACGTTAGTAACAAAAAAAGACTAATATAGCACTAAGCAAGCACCAGAGATACTAAGTCTCTACAATCCTAGTTACCATAACAGATCGTGACACATACCCACCGATGTGCTCGTCAATGCGAGGACTTAATGGTTACATCCGACTTTAGCCACTATAGGTAACAAACTACTGGTCCAGGTAATACAAGGGCGTATGCACTAAGCGAAAGAACTAAGTTGTATACACACACACACACACACACATATAAGGTGTTAAGGATCTAAGGTGCAACCACACGATCAGGTTGCAAGGATGGATTCTAGCCATCTAGTTCTCTCCAACATACATGATAGGAGTACATCATTATAGTGGAAAATAGAACTAAAACATATAGAAACGAAGACTTGGTCATTGTTAGGAATATAGCCATACTCGCTGAATATAGGCACGGATCCATCTATCACTACGTGTATCACTTCACACTATCCACTCTATTACTGTCATGTGAGTGTCATCTAGTTACAATGAATAGCTGAATAAATATCACAATAGTATCCTATAATACTATGGGATACTCTAATGTTTACTCACTATTTATAAATTACACTCAATCTACTCATTATTCTATATAACGACTCCAAATAATAACCAGAGAAATATTGTCAAAAGTCTCATACATGACGGTATTATAACTCCATTTATTCATATTTTTCATCACATGGAAATATATATAATAAAATGATATCAAAGATGTCATTGCCGTATCATCTTAAATCATATTAAATCCATCTCAACGGTGAATCACTTATAACAATAAGTCAGCACAGACCGAATAAGAATCAAAATACCTAGAAATAATGCATAATATACATATATATGTATGTATGTATGTGTGCGTGTATAATCTTAATAATTCAAAAGTATTTATATTACCGCGGAATTACAATTTAAAATAACAAAAATACTAACCTAGGAATATTTCATATTTTTAGTAATTTTATAATATTTTAAATATTTAATTACGACGAAGTATAAAATTTTCAGTTTGATAAACTATTTATATCTCAACCTTTTATATATTCAAATATAAATTTTACTAATTACCCATAACCTAAGATAACTCATTTTCCTATTTTTAAAACTCCAAAATAGTTCATAAAACTAATATTACTCATAACGTCCATGTCATAGTTTTCTATACGTAAATACTATTTTAAAATAATTTTATATTATCCAAATCAATTTTTATCTATTCATAATCAATTAAATATATTTTCAAAACTTGATTTATATACTAAAGTTTATACAATATATACACATTTTGAAAACCATAAAAGATTAATTATGGACCCATTCATATATATTTTTTCCATTTAAATATAATATTAGATTAACTTTATTAAGTAATAAGTCCTTAAATTATATTTACATAAATATATTAAAGTTTATGTATATTTATTTCGATTTATTTTATATTTCAATATATGGTTAAAGCTTGTGCACATAAAAACACATGAACACAGTCATGCACACACACAAATGCAAAATCTCACGCACACAAACGCACACACCACGACACATGACCGATCGACCTCCCGGTCGATCGTATGATATCGACCGGATTACCTAAATGGTCGATCGGTGAAGGCTGTAACGTGTGAACGATCACTGTTCTTGCGATCGTTGCCTTCCCCTTCTATCGTTTTACCATGAAATCAAAGCATAGACATGGTATACACTCAAACATTAATCCATACAACATGGATATCATGAATTATATAATGTAAACATAGATGCATGAGTGAAAAACATTCACCTATAAGCTGCTTTCTTCCTCTTCCTTTCTCGAAAGCAAGCACACAACATACCACTGCAGCCACTAAAACTCGGTTCGCTACTTAGCATAGATGCACAAGATTATCAAGAGGCACATATACAAGTTTGAGGATTTTTCGAAATTTATTTGATTTATTTTTAATTATCAAAGAGATGAACGATTGGTGAATTTATTTCATAAGATAATTAACAGAGAATAGAAGAATGAGCGAACGAAGAAAATCTCATGATAGAAAACTCTGGAAATAAGTTTGGGCTTGGGCCCTAAAACAAACTGTTTCTGTGTGTAAACTCTTTTTAATTTAAATAAAGATAAATTACATTTCAAAATCATTTCTTTATTAAATTAATATTATATTTCAAACACATCACTTTTATAAAATGTTATTTTCACATTTTTAACTTATTTTACTTTTAAATATCTTATTTTTACTACTTGTATAATTTTATTAAAAAATTTCTAAACTAATTTATCAAATAAATTTTCTAATTCTAATTTAACCATTAATTCTATTTTATTAAAAAAAATTCTAATAGGTGCTTGAAGTTTTCAAACTTAAATAATTCAAATAGAATTCAAAGTCAAATAATTAAATAATTTTAAAATTTGAAATTCAAAAGTTAATAGTAATTTGATTTGGAGGATAAGTAAACGTTAAAATCGATGTTAAGTTAAATATTGATTAAGAAATATAATAAATTAAACAAAGGCTGAAAATCAACGTTACAAAAATAGGCCGGTTAACCCATTAACTATGATCGGTCGACCTATGGTAGAGGGGCGGTCGATCGCTCATTAACGGTGGCCACTAGGGTTTTGGCATTTTGAATATTTCAGATTTAATTATGTAAATCCGACGGTTCTGCTACTTTCTTAGCACTATAAATAAGACCCTAGACTCCTCGCTTTTATTCACATAATATTTTAGGAACACTAATGAAGCTCTGTCAGACTTCTTCTACTTTGTTAATTATTTATTTTCTATAGGTTTCAAAGATTCAAAAAACTTCGTTAGGTATCAAGTAAGAAATCCTATAGATTTATCTTTGTAATTATATATTTTCTCAACTTCTTCTACTCCAAACCTATAATTTTCTAAATCTAACGTGTATATAAATCCCTTGCTGTACATATGTACCAAAAGGAAGAAATATGATAAGAGATTGTCAAAGGTGTGTCAAATCTAAAGGAGGCAAAGCTAAGGCTATACTACGAGTGAAAATCTTATCTTACCTATTTTAGTAGTTGATTAGTGTATATTGGGTTTGAATATGCCTTGAGAGTTTTATGAAAACATCATATTATAACCCACCAAAACTCCTTCAGTGCGAAATGTCAATTCTACGTTGAAATCTTAATTGTTATCATCCAAATAATGGAAATTTTGTAGATTTGCAGTTTTTATAATGTTACCTTCTATTCTACTCCTTTTCTTTCTTTGAATTTAATTAAAGGAGTTTGATTAAGGAATAGTGTGTTGGGTATAGATTTTATTCGTAGTTTGCACTACCTATTCCCATGAATTAAATGGAAATTCCTTTGTTTATTTCTATGCGAAAAGGAGTTGAACAGGGCGTAAAAATTTGAATTTTAAGTTCCTATTATCAATATGTTCCAATATTTTGATGTAATAAGTCGAGTCTAATTTTAACTGTATACAAATCTATTGATCGGAACTATTGGATATGAGTATTGGAATTTTGGTATTTTTGATAATATGGAACGAGACTTGTATAATTGTTTAAAGGGTTGACATTAAAACACTGGTTTAGGGCATAACCTCTGCACTTGTAACGATGAACGATTTTTCGTTACTCGAAAACCGACATCAATACATCCACTGTATCAACTGCCGAGCAATCGAATGCCGAAAAATCGAAATGTTATGGTTGAAGAAAAAGAAAAAGATAGAAGAAGAGAGAAAGAAGAAGAAATAGAAAACAATATCAGAATCTCACAATCGCAGCGGAACAACATATAATAGATAAATGAATATCATTAAAACAAAGAACTATATCAGTTATTACATTACATCACATTACATTACATTATCAGAGTATACAACAACAATATACAACACAACAAACAATGGACAGTTATACAAACGTGTCCTTACAAGTGAATTCTACAGCGGAAAAGATAATATCATATACAAGTGGTACGTCTCGCCATCCAGCTCGCTGTTTGAGCTCCATAGCACTCCTAAATCCAGAATAACCTGATAACCTGTTTCTAGGCTGCCCGTGTGAAAAACTTTTGGGCACCCAGAATTTAGGAAGGGAACAATAAACTCCAGGTCAGGCATGGGACTGGTGTGAGAACTAAAACAGTTTATCTTTAAAATAACAACAGGAGAAATTTTAAAGTCAATTCGCAATGCTTTTGGAAAATGAAACTACCATAAGGCCTCCCGCCACACACACAATGCAAACGCAGAATTGGAGGAGATTTCTCCTTATGATAGTCAAAGATGCTTGATACGCAAATTTCTTTTGTATTATTACTATAATTGTAAAGTGTAGGAAAACATTTCGAAAGTATAATATAAATCTTAGCCAGCATAGGCATTTCGCACTTATGCCTATTATACCTACCATGTTCAATAACAGGTTACCACCACATTCCATGGCAGGTAATACAACTAAAACCGTACAAGGCTCGTATTGTTTCTTTGGATTTTCCAACAAATGGTCAGGCTAAGGAACTTCCTCTGTCAATGGGATCGCTTCTGGCGGGACGTCCCGAGAACATAATGTTACGGTTAGATCTCTGCCAACACAAGGTCGGGCTACATCTGCAACTAGGTAAATACTACACGAATATGTCATCCCCCGGTCCATTTGGACCTTTATCTGAGCGCTCGATAACCAACATCACACAGTAATAAATATAGTGTGTCAACATGAGTAAGTATCTGGGCTCCATACCATGATACCACCCTTTCCAGAAGGAAATGACATACCCTAAAGGGCGCGACCCTCATAACCTTGCCGCATATTCCTGTTTTGACCATTTCCGGGGAGTGAGGTCTGACGAAGTCTCGTCCACAAAGCTAGGCACAAAGCCACACTTTGATCAATAAATGATCAATAAATAATCATCACACAGCAGCACTAAGCATGTCACATTACCAAATTGGGAATATATCGCTGATAACCTTCAACTACATAACCTCTGAGCACATACGTCTCAGAGAAGGGTGTTAAGCTAAGAGAATAAATTCTCCGCCACCAACAGAAATGTATTTGCAAGAAATCTGCTTTATATCTCAAAATGTAATGTCAGACACATAACCATACAAGTCTGTTCCGGGTTCAAACAGAATCGAAGGCACTTCCAAAGAAGCCCTTGCAATCCGGGTATTCACAATCCCGATCGAATTTCCCATCAAAAAGAAAATCTCCATACCGTAGCTAACGGTGCAGAGACAATCGATAGGTCATCCTATCGTTTTCACAAATACTCGGTCTACACCACCGGTCTTCAACGCTATCCATTACGTCGTATCACTATTCAGAATGGGTAATCCGAATAACGAGCGCAATAATTTAAAAATAAGCGTATCATCCAATTTCAACCAATTCACAACAAATACCTATTTAAAGGTCAATATTGATAGTCGGTTATTTAACTATCAATCAATATTCAAAACATCACCCGATTATAAATAATCTTCCCAAATTATTTATTTTTTAAAATATCTTTACAAGATATATTTTCCACACTTCAACCATTTGAAAACAAATTTCAAATCAATTTTCACCTTTAAATCTTCGAAAACAAATTTCAAATCAATTTCCTTAAACGGACACACTTCCAATATTAATCCATTTTAAATTTAAAATGGTTCATTTAAATCAATCAAATAAATCCTTACCGATTTATTTTAACTTACGTTCCAAATCCGTAAATTTATTTCCACACTTCAAAAATAAATCAATTTTTATTTTTTTTAAATAAATTTCCCTTTCTTTTATAAATTCCATAGTGAATTTACATTTCCAAAATATCTATGAATATACGATTTTCAAATCGATTTCCAATATTCATTTTCAATTAATCTTTAAAGATATAATCTCAAAAATTTTTTACTTTATATTGGAAAATATTTCCATACTTATTTAATAATAAGTAATTCACAAATCTATTTATTTTCAACACTTAGAAAATATTCAATATACTTAAATCACAATTAAGTATATATTTTATTCTTTAAGGAAAACGTTCTCTCAACACATTTATGTGGATCAAAACGAATGTTGCGTAAAACATCGTTACGACAACCCAAAATCACTAGTGTAGGGATTCAAAATTAAAATAGATATATAAATCCCAATACTATATAAAACATTTCCTTTCGGAAATCATTTACTATAACAACAGTGTTATAGTCCACCATTTCTTTCTATTTCTCGAAAACGTCTATTTCAATAATGAATGTTGAAATCTATGGTTTCGATACTTTATACATTTTAAAATATCTTTAAATCGTTTTAATTCTATTAAAATATCACTTGCCAAATCATTTCTTTAATATACTATTCACCGTCCAAAATCATGAATATATTTCCTTAACCAAATTCAACAGTTCTACATATTTTATTTTTAAAAGATTATCCACTGTCCAAAATCGTGAATATTCTCCTTTGATAATCTATAATAATTGACTTATCAAAATAGGTCGATTTCGAATTTATAAAACAACGTTTATAAATTCCATTATTATTTTATCACAACTTCAACTTATAAAATCACCTTATTAACAAATTCTTTCCATACCTCATTTAAATGCCAAAATCCAATTTATAAGTTAATTTCTTATAAATCTTTTATTTTACAAAAATCTATTCATTTTATAACTTCACAATTTATAAATCTATAAATTTCATTAACTTATGAAATCCATTTATACTTCATTTTAACCTTATAAAAACTCGTTTTATAATTCCAATAATTTTAATTTACAAACATCAATTTTATAATCTTTTATATAAATTGTTTATAATAGTTCAAAAATATCTATTTAATCCATTTTATAAATTAATCAACTTCTTATTTCAAAAATCACATGTCAGTTATATTTCACAAAAATCATAATTTTTATAACATAAAAATTATAACGTTTTATTTATTTAAAATGAATCAATTCCAAAATTAGATTTTATTATGAATTCTCAACTTAAATTTTCAAAAATCCAAATTTATTTATTTTCGGCGTCTAACGATACCAAAAATATATTCGGCTAAATTTTAGCCCTTAACGATCTCAATCTCAAAGATAATCACGCAGATTATAAATAGATCAACACACAATATTGAAACCAATTCAATCATTTGAGGAATCCAGTTGGATCCCTCCAACCTGTTTCCCTACATCCACAGATGTTAGCACAATACCAATTCCGCTTCATGACGGAATATCACGGTATATGGGATTTATAAAATATTATCCGCTATTATGCGACGCAATAGGGTCTCATCCGCTATATAATACGGGAAAATCAACTCCAAGTACATAAATAATACCAATTTCACTATACAGTGAAATATTCGCGGTATATGTTTTTAATAAATAACCTCCGCTTAACGGCGTATAATGTCTATTTAACAGTCAGTAGATAATAATTTATCATCCAAAACCTACATTCAAGCAATTTTAAATCTAACTATTTAAAATTTAAATCGAAACTAATTCGATTGAGTGAGAAGTTCTCACCTTGATTTTCCGATAACATCTGTAGCGCTTATTTCGAATAAAATTAAACACGTGTTTAATTTTTATCCAAAATTTTCACTAGCTCCAAACGACTCCAATCTAACTCATTGCGTAGTGCTCGACAAAACGATTGCAACGCAATTCGTTTCGTCAAATTCCGACCTCGTATGACAAAGTTACGGTATTTTAAACATTGAACGAATTTATATAATATAATTTACAACTTAAATTTTCATTTTCAAACCCACGTTCAATCTCAGCCGTTGGTTTCATTTGCATCTAATCTGGCCGTGCGCGATAATCTTCTTCTCCACTCCGTAAACATCGTGTAGGTTAAAACCCATAGCCGCCAACATCAAGGAATTTATCGCACGCACTTCACTCCATTTCAAGTCGATCAACTACCACCAAAACGCTCGCCTACTCGAGCTTCACCAACGGCATGACCACCATCAAACTCGGCTACCCCTTTTTGTGGAAAAACATGCTCGACCCATGCACAAACGCGGCGCCATAGCTCTCGATCTACAGCTCGAAATCCAATCTCGACCGTTGGATATGTCGATCACTTGATGCTCTACATTCTTCATGTTGGAAGTTTTGTGTGAAAGTTGATGGATTTGAAGAAAAGAGGAGGAGAAGACAATTGTTTTTCGGCCATTGATGAAATAAGTGGCGGCTGAAGCTTGAGTAGGGTTAGGGTTTTCAATTGTGAAGAGAAGGGGTCCTATTATAGAAATTTACCGAAAATCACTATTCACTCGATTTTCCGAACTCCGAATCTCGCGCAGTGACCGATGTTTCTAGGGGTTACCCCACGTTCCGGACACAATGGAATAGGTTTTGGAAGCTAATTCAATCATCTGTGCGAGTTACGACAATAAACGATCGATTTTAAATTAAATCGGTTAACCAAATTTCTGTGCGTTTTAGCTTGCCCCGGACAAACTGTAAATCAGATTGACACAAAATTTCAAACCTTGCAATAATATCACATTACGGATCCGATGAAACTGGTTTCATCGTAATCCGAGACTGTTTGAAAAATAGCTATTTTAACTCGTCAATCAAATATTAAAATATTCAATTTTCACAATTTAACTTTTAATTAAATTTTAAAAGTCCTATAACATTATTCTAACTCCAATATGATCAAATAAAATTTTCCAAATCATTTTTAATCATATTAAACCCAATTTTCAATTATTTATGTAATTTCAACTATTAAATTATCGATTTAATTACCAAATTAAATCCAGATATTCGACAAATAAATTATTTGACTTACAAATCTTACTTGTTAATATTTAAATTCAATTAAACATACGAATTTTAATTAACAGAAATTATGGGTCGTTACAGCACTCTTAGATACAACTATGTGCATATATATAAGCATAATTAACATATATTTATAACGTATAACTACGTAGTTAATTAGGTTACTAAAAATCACCCTTAAAAGGGTAATTAATGTCAAAGGCGAAATAAAACAGATTTCTTATAAGGCCTTCATTTTGGAAATGGCGAGCTATGTGATAATATGTAGAGTACAATATATATTATGACTAAATTATATGGTTCCGAGGTCCATCAAAAGTGCACAGAAGTCTACCCAACTAACATGGCTACCAACAATGTGACTTTGAGCTGATGTGAGACATCACTTATAATAAATAACTACGATGATGCGAGGTTAGTCCAAAATTCTATAAGATAAATCTGCCTAGCTAATTTGGCTACCAGTACCTACGAATAGTCGGGCTAATATAAGAAGCCACCGTGGAGTATGAGTCATAATACAAAGGACTTGCTTCAAAGATTGAAGGTATTAAGTTGTTGTGTGAGGGCCTTCCTCTTTTCTATGTAGGAAGTTGCAAATGGTCGAGGTTATAGGTTAGGCACGATAGAGGATATCTAGAGAAAGATCTGCTTCAATAGGAAGTATTAAATGGTTGAAGAGATTCCATGCAATATCAACTAGATAGTTACTAGTGAGGAGCTTGCGTTGAGTTATAGATAGTAAATGATGCAGACCTGCCTTAAATAAGGTATTAAATTGTCGGAGTCTGCCTAATTCTCATTAAAAGGTATCAAGTGACTTGAGTACTATCTCTTACATTGATAGGACATTATTGACGATAGATATAGGTTATTTGGCTGATAGAAAATTGGTTTTGGGCTTATATATGGAAAACCTTTTATTGAAGTTTGAGAAAAGCCCTCGGGCTTATATTTGAAAAAACTTACGATGTGGGTAGAAATCATGAAACATTCCTATTTAAATTATACTTCTCAAGTACTAATATAGTAAGACTCGAGATTTTTATCCACCAAACATATGTTGTTTTGACTCCCTCCTCACTACAACATAGGTTAGGAAAGATGATGATGTTAAAGGCGAAGGCGTCTTTTCTGACGTACCTATTAATATATAATGATGTATTTTGGAAATGTTCTAATACAGATATGTATTGTGTTATGGATTTTACGACATTTGAATTTTAAATGAAATGAGTACTGTTTCTATTATTATATTTCATCATTCCGCTGTAAGTTCCGAAAGTGTAGATAAATAGCTTGTTATTGTTCTTTATACCAACAAACAACCAGCTTTGAGATGAGTCTACGTTTCGATGGGCCATTTATGGATTGGAATTTAGGTTTATTTCAGGGCGGGTTGTTACATATATAGTACATATTGCAGAATATTACACATATACAGAATTAATAAGCTTACATACCGATCCGTTTAAAGGTTAAAGTTCAAGATTCAAAGATGATCAAGACTCATGAATTTAAAGACAAATTGAAGGGCTCAAGACTTTAATGTACAATTATGAGTCATTAGAATAATTGTTAAAGCTCCCGATATCGGATTCTTTTCTTTATCACAAATTTCTGAACTTTGATATTTTATCAAAATAAATTATTTAAAATATATCTTTACAAATATTTTATAAAAGTTTTTATGTGTTCAAAATATTAAAAAACTATGTTTAAATTATTTTACTAAAATATAGAAGTTTGAAAACGATTTAAAAGAAAATCATTTTTCAAATTTTACAAGGATATGTCGACATACTCCTCCTAAATATGTTGACGTAGTAACCGTTAATTTGTTTTTAAAATTTTGAAAAGAGGTGTCTTTTGGACACATCTCTTCGCGAATGGATACATCTTTTCATTCACTATATAAAGGGAAGTGTAAACGAATTTTCGAACTAATTTTTCTTACATTCTTCTTACTCCTTACTCTCTTGAAATTTTTCTTGAAAACTACTTATTAGATTCTCCAAAACTACATAAAATCAATTCATACGCTACTAGATTGATTCTCTACAAATTATTTACTATTTTGGAAGCATTCTCTCTACAAACTCAAAGTTCAAAGTGCTATCAGAAGGGCTATAGGATAAATTGTATCCTAAGTAGAATTGTTTGTATTTGGAAATGAATAACTCTACTTTTATTTGTTTGGGTGTGCTTGTTGCCCATTCAAATCAAGTTGGTGTGCTTATTATTCCTTCTAAATCTAGTAGGTGATCTTGTTGCCCGATAATCAAGAGAGTTTACTCCGGACTGATGAGACATAAGGGTGTACTTGTAGCCTTGATAAACTGTATTCTGGTTTGCTTGCTACTTGGTTAAAGTAGGCAATTGAAAAGAAATCTGTACAGTATTGTATGGGACTGGATGTAGGATTGGTTAACTCGAGCCAATATAAAATTCACGGTGCCATCTCTTTTTCTTTACTTTTTGCTGTTGCTTTTATATTTATTTGTAACAACCCGAGATTTCGTAACAATTAATTATCGTCATTAGACGACTGATTTCGCTGGCTGATGTTATTTGGAGTTTTAAATTGTTGAAATTCGTTTGAAAAAAATAAACAGTGTTATCAGGGTTTTGCGGGCTTCAATTGAACTTTAGCCCACGTTGTAACCTTGGGCCGTGACACTATTATCTAATCCAAGACCATTTCTCTTTTGTTCATTCACCAAACCGTTCCCCTCTTCTTTTTGCAATTCCTAACCCTAACAAAACAATGGCGGCCTCGTGCTTTTCTTTTCGTTCGTTCCTCGAGAGAAAAATGGCGGCTTCTTCGGTTGCTCCTCCGCCTCGAATTATTTTCGCTTCGCAAGCCAAATCAAAAGAAGGGAAAAAGGTGGCCACTTGCTAGGGTTTGCCTCCGCTTGACTCTAGAGTGCCATAGCTTCGAATCCCATTCGTGTTCTTCGACAAAGGTGAGTAATTTTTAATTACTCACATCTTATTTAATCTCAGAAATATGCGATTTTGTGAATTGATTTATATGGCTTTGATTGTTTTTGGATCTGGGTTCGACGATGTTGTTTTGGTGGGTTTTGGCTATCTTGTTTACTGCCTCTGATTATTGCGTCTGGTAGCACATTCGACCTTGTTTAATTTACTTGCTGCTTTGTGATTTTTGGTTGTACATTCACCCAGTAGCATATTTGACTTAGTTTGATTTCTTGTTTTCTATGGTTTGATTATCACGATGGTTTGGCTTTCAGAGCCACCTCGGTTCCACTTGGCTTCGGTCATTTGACTTCGTTTAGATGATGTTGATTTTGTAGTTGTCTGCATTTACCTGTTAGTGTCGATTGTGGCTTTATGTGTTTGCATCTTCATTGTAGCTGTCGGAACCATTGGTAGCAATGTGGATGCTTGTTTCATGAATTTTGGGTAGCCTGCGAGCAAGATTTGGTGAACTTTGTGCATTTGTGTTTGAGAATTATCTGACCAGCCTTGTTGTCTAAGATTGCACACTCTGGTGCTTTTATGTGCTGTGCCTTCAAGTAGTTGTACCATTGCCTTAATGTATTGGTTGGTCTGATGCTCGTTCCATCCCTGATCAGTTGCATTATAGGTTCATGTGTTGTTTCATATTTTACTCTTTGGTTTGAGTCACTTTCCCACTTTATATGGCACTGCATACTGTATGTTGAATTTTGGTGATGGGTTTTGGTGAATTCACTTGATACTGTCACTGCTTCGAACTCTTATATACATGTATACATGTATGTGCATATATGTATATATGTTGTTTGAAGTGGTAGCCTATTTGGGTTGTGTTCTTCTGAAGTGATTTTCAGTCTGGTTTGCAATTTAATATTCCAGTGTGCTTGGATCTGTAGCTTCGTTCTTTGACTTGTTTCATACAGTAGATGTTCCTTTTCATTTTCACTTGTATCAGTCATTGTCGTAGCATTGTATACATGTGTCCTTATCGATGCACATACTTTTTCCACTGGTTGTTCGCTTCGGTTCTGCTGTGTCATGCAGTTGTCTTATTTGCTGTGCATGTCACTACTGTGTATATGCTCCTCCGAAGTTAGAGTTGCATGTCTTGCTCTTGTGTTTTAGTGATGCAGTCTCGACCTTGTACCCATTCAAATTGATACATTGCATTGATGCATTGTATTCATTTGCATTTGATCACTATATTTCATTGGTGACACTAATCTTATTTAAAGCTGCTCTATGTCTTTTACTGTCGTGTTGAAATTGAGATCATTGAGGGTAAGTTTGTTGTTGCATTATATCTGGACTTCCTTTGATTCATTTAATGTTGCCACCTTGTTGCTTTCACCTCAATTCTGCAGTATCTTTATATTGGACCACTGCCATGTGTATTTGGTCATTCGAGCCCTTGTGTTCTATTGGTTTAGGTTGCAAAATGCTTGCTACCTGGTCACTATACCACTGTTGTCATCTCCTCTTGACCATTTTGGCATTGTCTTGGGCTTGTGTGATACTTTGTCGAATTCTTTGGCATTGTGTTGCCTGGCCTTACTATCTGTGCAGCCTACTTATTTGCACTTGCTCTTTAGAGTTATACTGCTTCTCGTTGCACCTATGATTCATTTTTCCATGTGTAGTTTGTTATGTACATTCATTGGGTACATCATCACTGTAGTGGCAAGGCAGTGCACGCAAGCGTGAACTGCAGCCACACGGTATTGCTTATATTGATATTCTAATTACTTTTGATTCATTGATCTTCTGCGTATTTCATAGACAGTATTGGCAAGGCAGTGCACGCGTGCGTGTACTGCAGCCAATCGGTTTTGATGTTGTTAAGTGACATTTCAATTATTAAATTGATTTGATTTAATTTAATCATTTTTTGTTAATTGCCAATTAGGAAATTCTGATGTTTTCTTTTAAATATATCTTCATTGATATTCTTTCCATTTATCTTTGTTGATATTTTGAATCTGCTGATTTATTGTTTAACACTATTACGTGTTATATTTACCGTTATCCGATTCTCTTCTAGAAGAGTTGGGTAGACGGAGTTTATTGTGACTGTCGTCTATTCATATTTAATTATTATTGCTTCTGTGCACTAATGACTGAGTTTGAATTAGACTGACCCGTGTATTATTTTCTCTTAAATTTAATACTCGGGTCAGACTCGAGTTATTACAGGTTGTAAATATTCTGCTTTGGGTTGCTGCTAGAGCTATGAAGTCTTTTCATACCTTTTGGAGTAGTCGTTGTCATTTTTAGTAGTTGGTGGACTTGTATAGGTTGATATGTATTCATGTATATTAATGATATTAATGTGCTTGTATATGTAACATCCTGTATCGACAGTTGTAGTTGTATCATATGTACTGTAGCACATGTATTGTAACTGACATCAGTTATTATATATATGAGACTTTTGTTTTATCTGTGTTCCACATTTACTTTATCTGTGTTATTATTATATATATTGTCCTAAACTATTATGAACCATCGTAGTTCGTTTTATACTAGAATTGGGTATGTCGATGGGAGTAAATAAATAAGAGATGAAAAAAAAATATACCACTCCTATCGAGATAACCAATACTGGTGTAAGGCCTAACTACGGATGGCCGCTCCTATCCAGCCTTATTCTTCATAATAATAGACAGTATTTCTTTTAATACTCTTTATTATTGTGAGCATAGAGGTGGGGCGTCACAGTTGGTATCAGAGCTTGGGGTTTATGGACATAATATAAAACATAACTTAGATGGAACATGTGTTACAACTAATTGTCGATGTTTTATATGTGCTTTGAGTCAAAACTAAAGTTTTGAAATTATGATGAAAATTTTTAAATAGCTTTATTTAAAAATAAAAGTTGATTTGAGTTTTTAGGATTGATTGATATGTGCTTTGATTATCAGAGTGCGCAGCGAAAACAGTGTGACTGCTTCACTGAGAACAGCTGATAATTATTTTGATTTAAAAATAAAAAAATGAAAATGAATTTAATTCATTATGTTGTTTAACCAGTGGTTTTGATTTGTTGAAAATTTCTTGCTGGTTTTCTTTGATGCTAATCATATCTAGTTAGATTTTTGCTGTTTTAAATTATCTTCATTGAAGATATATTTGAGTAATTTCTTTGTTTATTTAGTAGTGTGCGTGCAAACATGAGTTGCACGTTACTACACTAATTTTACGTTGAACCGATGCTTGGTTATGAAACGTATTTTGTTGCCGTTATTTTTATAACGGGATTTTCACACTAGTGCTACGTTTTGAAGTACAGTGTTTTGTTGACATTTTAATGAATGAAAATTCACTGATATTATATTTGATGCAAATTATTTAGATGAGAATTTGACGTTTAAAAATTACTGTCGCTTTGACTTCAGTATCCGTCATATTTTAAAGTGGATTTTCAAGCGGTTATCCCGCAATGTTGATTTTGAGATCCGTTTCTACGGTGTTTTGAGAAGTACAATTTTCTTATTGAAATTGTCACTAATGTTGCTGTTTTATCACGGATTTGCAAATTGTTTTAAAAATAAAATTTGTTTTTCAAAATTTTATAGTTTGCGCTTTCAAAAGAATGAGGAAGCGATTTAAACGATTCAGCAAAATCGAGGACTATGAACTCTTTCTTTTACTGATTCGCTTAATTTCGGACTTGTTCGTTTGAGAATGTAAATTATTACTTTTATAAAATAAATAAAATTGTTTTCAGAATTTTTACAGTTTGCGTTTTCAGAAGAATGAGAAAGTGACTTAAACGTTTCAGCAAAATCGAGGATTATGACCCCTTTCTTTTACTGATTCGTTTAATTCCGGACTTGTCCGTTTGAGAATGTAAAATGTATTTTTACAACATACACCGTTTTGCACTTTCAAGGAAACGATGAAGAGAATCAAATGATTTAGTAAAACACGTGGTATGGGACATGTGAGTTTGCTATTTCGTTTAATTCCGGACTCGTTAATTGAAATATTTGATGTTTTGATGATTCTGATGATTTGTGTGCTTTTGAGCCACTATGTTGGACCTTCGGGTCATCTGCTGGACCTTCGGGTTATTTGTTGGACCTTCGGGTCATTTGTTGGGCTTTCGGGCCACTCTGATGGACCTTCGGGTCGAATACCAGTACTAGACCTTCGGGTCACTCTGCGGACCTTCGGGTCAATCTGATGGGCGCCAAAATTATGTTGAGTACTTGGTAGGCTTCGGCCATTTGTTGATGCACGTGCGGCGAACTAAAAACTCGCCATCTGATGGGATCGATCCAACCTTTTATGTTGATTTTCTAGAGTATCTTAATTGATTTCTGGATATTTGTTGAATCTAATTATCTGCAGGTAATTAGATATTTGATGTTATGAGTTCTGATTATCGTTTTTGATAATCAGATATTTGTTGATTTGATTATCGTCTTTGATAATCGAATATTTGTTGATTTGATTATCGTTTTTGATAATCGAATATTTGTTGATTTGATTATCGTCTTTGATAATCGAATATTTGTTGATATGAGTTCTGATTATCGTTTTTGATAATCGGATATTTGTTGATTGATTATCGTTTTTGATAATCGAATATTTGTTGATTTGATTATCGTTTTTGATAATCGGATATTTGTTAATTTGATTATCGTTTTTGATAATCGAATATTTGTTGATTTGATTATCGTTTTTGATAATCGAATATTTGTTGATATGAGTTCTGATTATCGTTTTTGATAATCAGATATTTGTTGATTTGATTATCGTTTTTGATAATCGAATATTTGTTGATTTGATTATCGTTTTTGATAATCGAATATTTGTTGATATGAGTTCTGATTATCGTCTTTGATAATCGAATATTTGTTGATTTGATTATCGTCTTTGATAATCGAATATTTGTTGATTTGATTATCGTCTTTGATAATCGGATATTTGTTGATTTGATTATCGTGTTTGATAATCGGATATTTGTTGATTTGATTATCGTTTTTGATAATCGAATATCTGTTGATCTGATTATCGTTTTTGATAATCAGATATTTGTTGATTTGATTATTGTTTTTGATAATCGAATATTTGTTGATTTGATTATCGTTTTTGATAATCGAATATTTGTTGATTTGATTATCGTCTTTGATAATCGAATATTTGTTGATATGAGTTCTGATTATCGTTTTTGATAATCAGATATTTGTTGATTTGATTATCGTTTTTGATAATCGGATATTTGTTGATTTGATTATCGTTTTTGATAATCGAATATTTGTTGATTTGATTATCGTTTTTGATAATCGGATATTTGTTGATTTGATTATCGTTTTTGATAATCGAATATTTGTTGATATGAGTTCTGATTATCGTTTTTGATAATCGGATATTTGTTGATTGATTATCGTTTTTGATAATCGAATATGTGTTGATTTGATTATCGTTTTTGATAATCGGATATTTGTTGATTTGATTATCGTTTTTGATAATCGAATATTTGTTGATTTGATTATCGTTTTTGATAATTGAATATTTATTGATATGAGTTCTGATTATCGTTTTTGATAATCGGATATTGGTTGATTGATTATCGTTTTTGATAATCGAATATTTGTTGGTTCTGATTATCGTTTTTGATAATCCGATATTAGTTGATTTGATGGTTTGAGATTTCTGGTTATCGCTTTTGATAATTAAATATTTGCTGATTTGAGATTTGATTATCGCCTGAGATAATCAAATATTTGCTGATTTGAGATTTGATTATCGCCTGAGATAATTAAATATTTGCTGATTTGAAATTTGATTATCGCATGAGATAATGAAATATTTGTTGATTTGATAATTCTGATTATTGTTTTAATAATTAGACCTTTGTTGTTTTCTGATTACCGTTTTGGTATCTAGTTAATTGCAGTTTTGTGAATTGTGATTTGTGTTTTATAATTATCTTTGTTGATAATTAGATTTTGCTGCCTTCTAATTATCGTATCGATAATTAGATATTGCTGTTTTTTGATTTCTGTATTCTAATTATCTTATTGATAATTGAATATTGCTGATAATTGAATTTATCTAGTTTAGTTGTTTTCTAATTATCTATTTGATAGTTAGATTTTGTTGAGATTTTGAATTTCTTTTATGAAATTATTAAAAGATTTCTTTGGAGTTTGTATTCCCGACTTTTATTTTTCTAGCTTAACCAGTTTATGTTAGAAAATAAATTGTTAGTGACGACCTTAATTATGAAAATTGCGGGGACGCAAGTTTTATAAGGAGGGGAGTCTGTAACAACCCGAGATTTCGTAACAATTAATTATCGTCATTAGACGACTGATTTGGCTGGCTGATGTTATTTGGAGTTTTAAATTGTTGAAATTCCTTTGAAAAAAATAAACAGTGTTATCAGAGTTTTGCGGGCTTCAATTGAACTTTAGCCCACGTTGTAATCTTGGGTCGTGACACTATTATCTAATCCAAGACCATTTCTCTTTTGTTCATTCACCAAACCGTTCCCCTCTTCTTTTTGCAATTCCTAACCCTAACAAAACAATGGCGGCCTCGTGCTTTTCTTTTCGTTCGTTCCTCGAGAGAAAAATGGCGGCTTCTTCGGTTGCTCCTCCGCCTCCAATTATTTTCGCTTCGCAAGCCAAATCAAAAGAAGGGAAAAAGGTGGCCACTTGCTAGGGTTTGCCTCCGCTTGACTCTCGAGTGCCACAGCTTCGAATCCCATTCGTGTTCTTCGACAAAGGTGAGTAATTTTTAATTACTCACATCTTATTTAATCTCAGAAATATGCGATTTTGTGAATTGATTTATATGGCTTTGATTGTTTTTGGATCTACGTTCGACGATGTTGTTTTGGTGGGTTTTGGCTATCTTGTTTACTGCCTCTGATTATTGCGTCTGGTAGCACATTCGACCTTGTTTAATTTACTTGCTGCTTTGTGATTTTTGGTTGTACATTCTCCCAGTAGCATATTTGACTTAGTTTGATTTCTTGTTTTCTATGGTTTGATTATCACGATGGTTTGGCTTTCAGAGCCACCTCGGTTCCACTTGGCTTCGGTCATTTGACTTCGTTTTGATGATGTTGATTTTGTAGTTGTCTGCATTTACCTGTTAGTGTCGATTGTGGCTTTATGTGTCTGCAGCTTCATTGTAGCTGTCGGAACCATTGGTAGCAATGTGGATGCTTGTTTCATGAATTTTGGGTAGCCTGCGAGCAAGATTTGGTGAACTTTGTGCATTTGTGTTTGAGAATTATCTGACCAGCCTTGTTGTCTATGATTGCACACTCTGGTGCTTTTATGTGCTGTGCCTTCAAGTAGTTGTACCATTGCCTTAATGTACTGGTTGGTCTGATGCTCGTTCCATCCCTGATCAGTTGCATTATAGGTTCATGTGTTGTTTCATATTTTACTCTTTGGTTTGAGTCACTTTCCCACTTTGTATGGCACTGCATACTGTATGTTGAATTTTGGTGATGGGTTTTGGTGAATTCACTTGATACTGTCACTGCTTCAAACTCTTATATACATGTATACATGTATGTGCATATATGTATATATGTTGTTTGAAGTGGTAGCCTATTTGGGTTGTGTTCTTCTGAAGTGATTTTCAGTCTGGTTTGCAATTTAATATTCCAGTGTGCTTGGATCTGTAGCTTCGTTCTTTGACTTGTTTCATACAGTAGATGTTCCTTTTCATTTTCACTTGTATCAGTCATTGTCGTAGCATTGTATACATGTGTCCTTATCGATGCACATACTTTTTCCACTGGTTGTTCGCTTCGGTTCTGCTGTGTCATGCAGTTGTCTTATTTGCAGTGCATGTCACTACTGTGTATATGCTCCTCCGAAGTTAGAGTTGCATGTCTTTCTCTTGTGTTTTAGTGATGCAGTCTCGACCTTGTACCCATTCAAATTGATACATTGCATTGATGCATTGTATTCATTTGCATTTGATCAATATATTTCATTGGTGACACTAATCTTATTTAAAGCTGCTCTATGTCTTTTACTGTCGTGTTGAAATTGAGATCATTGAGGGTAAGTTTGTTGTTGCATTATATCTGGACTTCCTTTGATTCATTTAATGTTGCCACCTTGTTGCTTTCACCTCAATTCTGCAGTATCTTTATATTGGACCACTGCCATGTGTATTTGGTCATTCAAGACCTTGTGCTCTATTGGTTCAGGTTGCAAAATGCTTGCTACCTGGTCACTATACCACTGTTGTCATCTCCTCTTGACCATTTTGGCATTGTCTTGGGCTTGTGTGATACTTTGTCGAATTCTTTGGCATTGTGTTGCCTGGCCTTACTATCTGTGCAGCCTACTTATTTGCACTTGCTCTTTAGAGTTATACCGCTTCTCGTTGCACCTCTGATTCATTTTTCCATGTGCAGTTTGTTATGTACATTCATTGGGTACATCATCACTGTAGTGGCAAGGCAGTGCACGCAAGCGTGAACTGCAGCCACACGGTATTGCTTATATTGATATTCTAATTACTTTTGATTCATTGATCTTCTGCATATTTCATAGACAGTATTGGCGAGGTAGTGCACGCGTGCGTGTACTGCTGCCAATCGTTTTTGATGTTGTTAAGTGACATTTCAATTATTAAATTGATTTGATTTAATTTAATCATTTTGTATTAATTGCCAATTAGGCAATTCTGATGTTTTCTTTTAAATATATCTTCATTGATATTATTTTCATTTATCTTTGTTGATATTTTGAATCTGCTGATTTATTGTTTAACACTATTACGTATTATATTTACCGTTATCCGATTCTCTTCTAGAAGAGTTGGGTAGACGGAGTTTATTATGACTGTCGTCTATTCATATTTAATTATTATTGCTTCTGTGCACTAATAACTGAGTTTGAATTAGACTGACCCGTGTATTATTTTCTCTTGAATTTAATACTCGGGTCAGACCCGAGTTATTACAGGTTGTAGATATTCTGCTTTGGGTTGCTGCTAGAGCTATGAAGTCTTTTCATACCTTTTGGAGTAGTCGTTGTCATTTTTAGTAGTTAGTGGACTTGTATAGGTTGATATGTATTCATGTATATTAATGATATTAATGTGCTTGTATATGTAACATCCTGTATCGACAGTTGTAGTTGTATCATATGTACCGTAGCACATGTATTGTAACTGACATCAGTTATTATATATATGAGACTTTTGTTTTATCTGTGTTCCGCATTTACTTTATCTGTGTTATTATTATATATATTGTCCTAAACTATTATGAACCATCGTAGTTCGTTTTATACTAGAATTGGGTATGTCGATGGGAGTAAATAAATAAGAGATGAAAAAAATATATACCACTCCTATCGAGATAACCAATACTGGTGTAAGGCCTAACTATGAATGGCCGCTCCTATCCAGCCTTATTCTTCATAATAATAGACAGTATTTCTTTTAATACTCTTTATTATTGTGAGCATAGAGGTGGGGCGTCACATTATTTGTGTTGCATCTGTGATTGTTTAATTGGTATAGATTTGTGTTAATAATCTGTGATTTGATTTAAATCTTGAAACAAATTTAAAAAGGTTCATAAAAGTTATAAAACACTAATCGCCCTCCCCTTCTAGTGTCAAAGTAGCAAAGATCCATTATGCCATAACCACACCTCGAAGCAATCAATAAGGAGTATGCCAACTTCACCAACTTCGAATAGTTCATTTTCGCTCTGGTAAACTGCTTACTAATATAGTATACGGGCCTTTGGATTTTAGATTCCTCACGTACCAGGGCTGCACTTAGTGCAAGAGCAGATATCGTCCGGTAAATAAATAGATCTTCCCCTTCCAAAGGCTTTGACAAGATTGTTGATCTCTTCATATGTTCTAATAGCTTTTGGAAAGCTTCCCGGCATTCCTTGTCCAAACAAACATTCCTTTCTCTTTCTTGAGCGCACCAAAGAATGGTATACACTTATCCATCGCCTTTAAAATAAACTGACTCAATGCAATGACTTTCCTATTTAAGCTCTGCATTTCTATTCTTGTTTTTGGAGTAATAACATCTTTCAACGCATGAATTTGCTCTAGATTAGCTTCCATGTCCCTTGAGTTCACAATGAAACCCAAAATTTTCCCTAATGCAACTGTAACTCCGAAAGAATACTTCAGTGGAATAAGTATGATTCTGTACTTTCAAAGCACATCGAACATTTCAACGAGGTCATCCATGTGATTCATCAATCCTGTTACTCCACCAGCATATCGTCTACATAAACCTCCATCATCCACATGTTTTATCTTTGAACATGTTATTTATCAGTCATTGGTAGGTAGCTCTAGTGTTCTTCAAACTAAACCGCGTCACTCAGTAATAGTACAGGCCTAGATCAGTGATAAAACTAGTATGCTTCTGATGTGGAATATGCATTGCTACTTGGTTATAGCTAGATTACGCATCCATAGGATAGTAGTTCGTATCAAGCTATTGAGTCCACAAGTTGGTCGATCTTTGACAGTGGAAAGCTGTCTTTTAGGCACGTTTTATTCAAATCTTAATAATCGAATCATGTCCACTATTTTCCATTTGGCTCATTAACCAACATAGGATTCGATACCCGTTCAAGGTATAAGGCATCCCAGATAAAGCCATTTGCCTTATAAACCTCTTAGGGTAATGAATTGCTTCGGACTCAGGTTGCGTCTCTTTTGCTTCACAGGAGGGCGTCTTGGGTCTACATTTAATGCATGACATGCTATTTTCAATGAAATTCCACACATATCAGAATGTGTCTAGGAAAACACATCCAGGTTTGCCTGGAGAAGCCCTACTAACTCTTTTTTCCTTTTCAAGACGAGCTGAGATCTGACCTTAAGAACCTGTGTAGGATCGTCATCATCGATCAGGATGTTGATCGTTAGCTCCCCCGACGCTGCCCTTGCATCATTTGGTTCTTTTCGGGGGTTCATAGGCTTGTAGAACTTGCTATGGGACTCGAGCCAGGGCTTGGGCAGTAGTTGATATGCATCCGGTCTTGATGCAGAGAGCCTTCTTTTCATCTTTCCCTTTTTCACGTTGCTTTGCCTCTCTGAGCTCAACTACCTAGCATTCACGACTGGTGTCATCTCCTTTAATAGCTCCAACCTCATTCTCGATGGGAAATTTCATCATCGGAGACCATGGACCTAGAGCTATTCTAAACTAGAAGTAGTCGGTTGGTCTAGTAAAGCATTATAAGTAGAAATGAACTATCACAAAGGTCTGCACTCACATTGTCTTGTAGTCTCACTTGTCCAATTCCATAGATAGGTCAAGACATCTTGATAGGCTCTTAGGCCACTTCAGTAAACCCTTAGGTACGGAATTTACATGGCTTTATATCCTTTGGACTAATCTTCATTTGGTCAAATGTTATTTTGAATAGAATATTAATTGAACTTTCAGAGTCAATTAGAACTCGGTGCACATTGCTGGCCCTGCCACGATCGTAATCTCCATTGGATCAAGCGTCGGTGCCTCAACCCAAAGAATCCTTATTTTGAAAAACAATATAAGCATTCATCATCTTTAGCTATTTTCTCGTAGCTTAGTCTTCAACGATAAAAAAAACTCTCTTGTAGTACATATTTCAACGAACTTCCATACCTCTCCAGCTCTTCTCTACTGAATATGGTCCATCAGTTATAGTGTTTATCACAGTTCTATTTTTAGGTTGCCTCGGCCCTTCTCCGTTGGACCCAGGATAATCCCCCTAAGCATTCTGCCCCTAAGGTCTTGCATTTTGTTTGGCATTCTCTAGATCTCTCGTGCACTACTGCAACTTATTTTTACATATAAAATCTTTGATCGCGTCTCTCAAGTGATGTCACTCATTGGTATCGTGCCTCATATTGTCATGGAAGCGACAAGAATTCCCTTAGCACTGCTCGACTTCAGCTTCTTCCCTTCGAGGTAGATTCTTGTATTTCAGTCTTCCTCGCTTAGCAAGGTAGATATTTTCAATGGTATCATTTGGCGGAGTGTAATATTCCAGCTTCAAATACCTCGAATGCTTTTTAGCGTCATTCCTCTTACCACTGCCGCCTTGATTTCTTCTTTTCTGGTTATGACTATTATTTCCCATTTTCACCGCAATATTTTCGAAGCTTTCATCGGTTTGCTTAATAGCGATGTTGCTCTATACAAACACATTTGACGATCAACCACCAGCTTTTTCACCGGCTAAGTCTTCCTCTTCCAAGCCTAGAAAAAAAGATGCCTTGCGATAGAACTCCTCTATATTGGGTGGTTGCTTCCTCTTTAGCCATCAACCAACCTCCATATGCAGGTGTATCCCTTGAATTAACGCCATCAACACAATGCCCTCCTTTAGATTTCTCAACTCAGTTACAACGGTATTAAATCGACTTAGTAATTCTTTTAGGGTCACTTTGGCACCCGGCGAATGCTCGATAAGAACGTTACATCCTTCGACTGAGCGATGTGGAGCTTAAACTGCTCTTAAAACATTTATGTCGGCTAATCAAATGACGATATGGACCTCGGCACAAGTTAAGTAAACCATATCATGGCCACCCCATGATAGAATATGAGGGACACCTGCACCTCACTACATCGATTGTTATGGCACATCGATGTGTCACTCATAATTCAATAGTTGTCGTATGGGGTTTACTGTCACGATATACGATGGCATCGTTGGCATACCAATTTTTTTGGATATTCTTCCCGTAAATATCATCAGTAAATAGGGTCCTGCTAGGTGTTAAGCCCCATTCTCCATTTCTTTTCTATTGATTTTCATTCAGTAATGTCCTTACTGTATTAGCAATATATTCTTGAGTGACTTAATTATCCAAATGGCGATCATAAGGAATAGCTGTGAGTGTTTGATTCTACAAACACTCTTGGTTCCTTCGATGATATATAGGCTCTCTTGTCTTTGTGAGAGCCACTCGCTTGGATCTTCTATGATACCTTGCTAGTTCTGTGGCATTCGTCTAAGCACTAGTATTCTACATTCGAGTGCTCTGCCCAGCGTCAGTGTCAGTATTCTACAAGTCATTTTCACTGTCAGACAGATTGAAGGCATAAGTTGCTACACTCAGGCAGCGCCCGTAACATGCTTGGTGCCAACTTGATTTTGGTCGGTATTGACCATGTTGGCCGTGGCCAAAACTTGGCCACTTCCTCTTGTTCACTTTTTCGATGTCCCAGCAGCCTTTCCTTTCAAATTTTATTTGTCATCTCTCTTGTTCTGACTTGATGAAGATGAACTATCTTCCTCAAAATTTGACGACGATGAATCCTTATGGCTCTTTTACACCTTCGTGTTTATTGGGTTAGCAAAGCGAAGTTTACCTCCATCTTATCAAAGAGGTCTCTCTGACTATCAAACATTCTTTGGTTCATCTCAGCCATCATTCTGTCAAGTTCAAATTTAGATACAACCTCTGTGGGGTAGAAGGCCCGTACAAAGCATATGTTGGCTGAGTAGTTTCTTCGGTATGATGAGAAGCTTCACCTTCTCTGGTATTGGCTCCAGATTACATGGAAGGTCTCTTAGATGCCATATCTTTCAAATTTAAGATATGTTCCTTTCCAAACCTTAGTAATTTCAAACCTACAACAGCAGACTTCTAGATCTAACTTCTGAATGCTCGAAAACCAAATGTCTAAGTTATATCTTTACTTCGAAAGCTCAATGTTTTTAGTGAATGTAACAACCCAAATTCCAACGGGTTTGGATTTTTCGCAAAAATGCTAAAACTCAAGCCCACTGAAACCCGAATTGGGAATGTGGTATCCTACAAATAAGCAAAGACAAATATATCATAGCTCAATTAAATATCTCACAGTGAAATTGATTAAAATATAATAGTAAGTAAATACTCACTAATATAATAACACTTTCTAAACCAGTGTCCTAAAGCTGGGAAGTCTCTGCCATCTACCTAACCTGTAGGATGTTATAAGGAGGGGGTTAGAAGTAAAGTTCTGGTGAACGAATAAATTATATACTTCTAGGCTTAATTCTACATATATCATTTTATTTCCATTTACTCTTATATTAGGTTCGTTAGGTTACAATACTCTATCCTTTGTTCGTGAACCGTGCCCATCTACTCCATAGTATATTAAAATCTAATAACTAATATATACATATATGTAACTATGTGCCCAATGACCATATTGGTCCTAGGTACCACCCATGGTACCTTTCGTATCCTCCTTGAAAAGGGCTCCATCATCTTGCTCCACGAGCATTCCGTAGCTACATCTATAAAGGACTGCTTCGTAAGGCCTACAATACAGATGTATCACTACTCACTATGAAAATGTAAATTGCGTCTATACTAGTCTATGCCAGTGCTCGGACAACCACAAAGTACCACCCAATGCGTACATTAAGGACTAAGTAATTTTTCTACTAACTATTTGAATCCCGCCAACAAGGTCTACCTTGTACGGAATTCAGTCGGGAATTTTCTACATCTGTAAAGGACTGCTTCGTTAGGCCTGCATTACAGAAATTCTAGTTGGTCTATCTCTTTTGCATCGTGGTTATGGCCCCACGCAGCCACCTCTTAACTAACCGAAAGACTTCTGAAGAGTTGAGTGGCTATGCCCTACTACAAACAATCTAACATCCAAATGGCAGTGCCCCTCATCCAATATCTCAATAGTGAAAGAATCATTGGGCCGATGGTTTAACTCTAGTCTTTCCTGAAATCTCTCTTAGTCTTTATGCTGGCCGATATCCGCATGCGACTATCCTTAAACTTACTTGCAAGTACTAGACATACAAATACCCTACTTCGAACACCAAGCCCTTCTGACTGCCTACAAAGGTCTGCTTCATTAGGCCTACAATGAAAATGCAGTCAAGCCATACTCTCTTGATGGAACACCTACAGACCAGCCCCCAGGGATGCAGCTTCATTAGGCCTACCCAAAGGGCCATCCTAGACTATCCTCATGTCCCGTTGAAGTTTCATACTTCCCTCTAGCCCAAAGTAACTAAGTTGGACTTGCTTCTCCTTTGCTGAAATGTATGATGAACTGCTTTGTTAGGCTCTTCATCCTTTATGCTACTCTAAATGCATCTCACTCTTTTATTAGACCCTAAGTCTAATCTTCTAATTTGCATTTAGTTTACTTTTCTTATTATGTTGGCTACTTATTTCAACTAATTAGAATATTCTTGCCCTCGTCTCACTTATGGCTATTGTGAGACCACCATTGATCTAATAGGGAATGCTTTTGGTGCTGCCACTTCTATTACCTTTCTTATTTAACTCGATTTAAGTCTTAAGTTTATTAAACAAGCATCTTTTATTTTCTCTGTTCTATTTGCTTATTAACTCAATTTAAATCTAAAATAAGCCTTTCCATTCTTTCTCTGTTCTATTTGCTTATTAGCTATTGTTTTTGTTGTGAAAATCTGGAGACAGTATCTTTGGGAGAAAAGTTTGAGTTATTCACGGATCACAAACCGTTGAAGTATATTTTCTCTCAAAAAGACCTTAATTTGAGACATCAGGGATGGGTCAAATTTTTGGCATCCTATGATCTGGATATTTTGTATACTCTGGGGAAAGCAAATGTCGTGGATGATGCTCTTAGTAGAAATGCAGTTTTATCTCTTTTGGAAGTCGTTCCATCTCTCCAAGAAAAAATCATTAGTAAGAAAATGGAGGATAAATCTTTTGAGGAAATGATTCTTAGAACTAAGGTCGGTAGTCGGTTTTCAATGTGGGCGATCAAGGTGTTCTAAGGATTAATAATTGTTTGTGTGTGCCTAATATTGATAGACTGAGACAAGAAGTTTTAGCTGAGTGCCATCGCTCCAAATTGAATATTCACTCGGGAATTTCGAAGATGTATAAAGATATGAGGAGAGTTTTCTGGTGGCCGATTATGAAGAAGGATGTAGCTGCTTTTGTAAATAGTTGTGTCATCTGCCGACAAGTGAAGGGAAACCAACAAAGGTCTGCTGGACTATTGCAACCTTTGGAAATTCTAGATTGAAAAGGGGAAATGATCTCGATGGATTTTATTGATGGTTTGCTTAGGACCAGGAAATGAAATGAAGAAGTATGGGTTATTGTGGATCGTTTAACGAAGAGTGCCCATTTTATTCCAGTTAAGGCGACTCGTACTGCAGTTTCCTTGGCGAGAATTTTCTTGAAGGAGATAGTCAGATTGCATGGTATTCCTATTAGCATAGTAAGTGACCGTGATTCTATTTTCACTAGTAAATTTTGAGAAGCTCTGCAATCAGCATTGGGAACTAGTTTGAGATTAAATACAGCCTATCATCCTCAGACGGACGGAAAACGGAGAGACCTAATCGAATTTTGGAAGATATGTTTCGAGCTTGTGTATTGGACTTTGGTGGATCATGGGAAGACCATCTTCATCTAGTGGAATTTTCTTATAATAATAGTTACCAAGCGAATATTAAGATGGCTCCATGTGAAGCTCTGCATGGAAGACCCTGTAGATCCCCAACTTGTTGGATTGAATCGAATAATCGACTTGTACTTGGACCCAATTTAATTCGTGAAGCTTTTGCGAAGGTTGAGCTTATCAAGAGAAAGAATGAAAGCTGCTCAAGATCGTCGGAAGAAATATGCAGATAAGAGACGAAGACCATTGGAATTTGAGATCGGAGATTTAGTTTTTATTAAAGTTTCCTCAATCAAAGTGCTATAAGATTCAGAAAAAACGGGAAAACTTGCTTCGAGATATATTGGAACATTCCGAGTATTGGAAAGAATTGGAACTGTAGCCTATAGGATAGAATTGCCAGAACGGATGTTTGGAATTCACAATGTATTTCATGTGTCTCATTTAAGGAAATTTGTTCATGACCCATCATTAGTGGTAGAACCAGTTGCTCAGGAAGATTTAGAAGTAGAACCCGACCTAACTGTGGTTAGAAATCCTATTCGGATTGTAGATCATGTCGAGAAGCAACTAAGGAACAAAGTGGTGAAACTCGTCAAGGTGCAATGGAGTGAGGATCCCAAAGATTGTACCTGGGAAACTCTAGATAGTTTTGGAAAAGCTTACCAGATTTTTGTCCGGATAGCTAGTAATGTTGTTAGAATTGACTGTTTGATTGTTTGTTTTTATATGGATGATATGTATATTTGGATTGTTAATACTAAGTTTTTTGAATTAACTGTTGTTTAAATTTCGGGGACGAAATTCTTTTAAGGGGGAGGAATGTGACATCCCGGAATTTTGACCCTATTATTATAATAAGTTTTTAATCTAATTTAAATAAAATATAAGATTTTGATTTTATAAATAAATAAGATTTTTGATATTAATAGTTGTATATGTGTTATAAAGGAATTTATATAATATATGCTGTCAACAATATTCAGAAATAAATATGTGTTATTCAATTAAATTAAAATTGATGTATTAATGACATTTAATATAAGATATATGAATGCAGTTAATAAATAGAACAAGTGCAATAACACAATTCTTTTCATATTAAAATACATTAATGCGCATATAAGTTTCAAATCAAATATTTGTAATATTTAACTTTAAATAAAAATTAGATTTAAGTAGTGTGTCTAAATAACAATGTTCATAATTAAATAAAATGAACTTACAAATAGGTAATATAAGTATAACATAAAATATGATTAGGAGCATAAGTCAATATGAACTTAAGTGTAGCATAATAAAATGTTTTCATCAGCAATAAAGACCATATAAAACCTGCAAACATCATTTATATGTTTGTATAAGTATGAAGTCAATATGGCAACTTGCAAGCTAATTCTTATGCATAAGAAAACAAATATGCAAATATCTTTCTATATATTTTAAGTGTCAGCAAAACATTTTAGTACAAATCAAGTCTGCAAACATTAATTGTGTGTTAGCATAAATAAAGCACATTAGTACAAACAATCATGTAAACATCTTTGTACAAATAATTTGGTCAGCAAAGCATTTAATCTATGTTAACTTAAAGAAGACATAAATATTAATTAGCACACATTTTTGTCTGAAATAAAATATCTCCTAGCCGAAATTTTTTATACATCTCAGGTTTTAGTACAAAACAAATAAATAAAAAAATAAAATAGAGTAAGATATTTTATCAAGTGAAGCTTGTGCAAGAAGACTCCATTGTTACAAGTTATATATATATATATTCATCATTTTTATTTCATTCTTAGTTCAGTCTTAAACTTATGAAATAAACCTGAGATAAGAAAGAAAATAAACAAATTTGCAAGTTCAAAACATATTCAAGCAAAGAGGTTACTGGAATTCAAACTGTTCAAACTGCAGTCTTCTAGTTGGCCTCTGTTTCAAGTTGCTACTGTCTTGGGTGAGTAAACTATTTTTAATCAAACTCTTATTTTGTTGTTTATGAAGATTTTGTTATGTGCATATTAAAAGTTTTGGATTGCTTGCTAAATACAGTAAGTTCTTACAGATTGTTCTTTCAGGTTTTCAATTTTCTGTAGAGGCATAGAACACTGAATATATCAAACTTTTATATAAAATCCCTTTCTTTAATTAACAACTTAACTAAATATATATGTTTAGTTTAAGATTAAAGTTTGTATCTTTTGTTTAGTAGCAGGTGGAAAACATTAGTACTGTAAATTCCAATTTACAGTAAAGAAATAAAAATAAGACCAAAATTCGAATAACTCGAATTGTATATTTGAATTGATGTCATGAAACTACATATAAAATATGATTTTTGAGACAAACCATACAATTTTTAGACAACCATTTATAGAGCAGTTCTTTTGTGAAGCAAAAATGCATTTTCATGAATTTCAGATAATTCACTTAATAATTTTTGGTGAAATTTGAAGTGTAGCTAGAGGTGATGTTGTTAGATCACCCAAAAAATTTTAAGATAATTTTCGAATGCAAGTCTTGTTGGGGAAAACCAAAAGTAGGGTTTTGGGTTCTGAAAATATTGGGTTCGGTTGAGTGATTCGCGCGACATCGTGACTTCATCGAGTGACGAACAGTTTTGGGAGGAGTTAGGTAGTGATGTTGGCTATCCATGGCCGAAAGCTTGATGTCTCAGGTGATCGCAATCGTGTAGACGTGGGAAATTTGTCTACTGCGTTCAAGTTCCTATTCAACTTTACAGTCGAATTTTGATTTCGTGCGTTGGGGGTTGTTCTGGGCTTCGTATTCGAGAGAGGGGATGGCTAGAGGTTTGTTGGTGATGTTGGGTGGCAATGTCGCGGTGGTGGACCGCCGTGCACGTGCACGGCGGCGGAGAGGTGCGTGTGGCTGTCGACTCGAGTGAAACTCGAGATAGTGAGCTAGTTTTTTTGGGTTTCCCTGGGTAGTTTTTGTTAGTAGGCGTGTGTGTTAATATGTTTCAGCAACATAAAAACTTTAAGTTTTTAAAAAGAAGAAGAAACGGATAAATTAAGAACAGGGGAGAAGAAGAGAGGCAAGGGGAGGATCGTGTGAAAATTTCTGGGTAGTCTCGAGTCCTACCCGAGGCGAGTACGATGTTGACTTCGGGTTTGAGATTGCAGAGTTTGTTAACTGTAATATGAAAATAGAAGCTATTAAGTTAAGTATAAATTTTGTTATTAAGTATTAAACAATTTGTTTTGAACTCTGATGATCTTCAAAGCTTTGCTGAAACAAAGTGCATAATTAATTTAAATAGAAGTTAATTACGAATATAATAAAATTTATAATTGTAATTTCATAAGTAGTTCAAACTTAATTCAAATTAATAATTAAAGACTTTAATAATAATCTTGTGTAAACCATTTGTAATCAAGATTTTAGTTAATCACTTGAAGTTGGTTAATTAACAAATCATAGAGATAACTGATTAAATAAATAATTAATGATGGAACGAATAAGTTAATTAATAATTAATGATTAATTAAGCAATTAATAATAATTAAATGTGAAATTAAGTTTTATAATCAATAATTAAGATTATTGATTTATAATTAATTCATTAATTAAGTGAATAATTAATAAGTAATTAATGAATTGAGATAAGTTAATTAATTAATAATTAACTAAGCAAGAATAAAATATAATTTACCCTTGAGTATGCAATTAGGTTTAAAACCAAATCAAACTTGTTGATATGAATCGAGGATTTTATTTGATTGCATCTGATGTTTATTTCTATGCTGTGATATTCTGGATATATCCGTGATAATTGTGTATGATTTATCTGTGTTAAATTGCTATATGATGTATCTGATGATTATCCGTGTTAAATTACTATATGAATTCAATTGTTAAATTTAAACTGTTAAGTTAATTGGACAACTTGGACTTTAAAATGGCGTTTGGATTTCGATGAGACCGGGATCGGGTATCCAATTGATATTCCGAAAACCACATCGATCCAAATTAAACGTTAGGTCGTATAATCTCAAGTGAAGATCGAGATGGTGCTTTCAGAATGCAAGGGTTATCGTCGTTAACTCTAAGGGTGATTCCAAAATGAGTGTAACGAGATAATGCCTTCGGTTTCGTTCGAACCCGTAACGAACTTGTATGGATTGAATTCTTTCAGCACATCGTCAGGCGGACGATGAGCATTCTAAGAAATATGTTCTATAAAGGTAATCGCAGCCTCAAGCCTCATCAACCGGGAATGTCTAAAATAGGGGAGGCGCAGCAAGGTTAGGTGGGTCATTCCCAAGCAGGACGAGATATACCCCTGTCTAGATGTCCCTTTATTCGGCTGTGTGGGCGGTTGGATGTACACCAACTGCGGGGTTATCTTGTTCGGGACTGTTCAGTAAGGAATGGTTCCGGCCTTGTGTTGCAGGGGAGTTAGGGTGGCTCCTCAGTACTGTGATCTAGACCACGTACTGTGACGGGCGGTACCCCAGTAGCCCTGCCATTGTATGGGATCCAATTTCCAATAAGCGCCGTACGTTTTTATTGTGCCCAACTATGTTGAAATGTGAGATGTAAGCATTTCAGCTATTTTTGTATTTTAATTGAAAACCCTAGACACTATTATAATATCACTGGATTTCCTATGAAATGTTTTGGTTAGCGTAAGGTAAAAACTTACCTGTATTTATTTGTGGGGAGTCTTACGTGATACCTTTATTTTAAATGATTTTCAAAGTTAAACAACTTTAACCTGTTTACTCATACCAGACCCATGTCTGACCCGGAGTTTATTTTTGTTTTTCATAAACTTTCGGGTACCCAAATTTTTACGGGTAGCCAAGGGATTCAAGTTAGCTTTAACGACTACTGGAGGAGCAATGGAGCAGGAGGCTTCAGCGTTGTAGGCATATATATCTATATAGTTCCGCTGTGTTAGTTAGTTTATGATATTTGAGATGTATGTTCTGACAGATATGTATATGATAGTCATGTTGTATGATATCGTTTAACTCTGATGTATATATATAACTATGTAATATTTATGTTGATATATTATATTTTATTCCGTTCCGCTGTGAGATTCTGATGTTGTTGTTCTTTCTTTCTTTTCTTTTCTATTTCTATCCCTTTCTTTCTTATTGATGACACGACTTTCTGGGCGTAGAAAGTTGGGTCGTCACATATATTCACCTCCTTTGTAATCTTATTTGGAATTACAAACGATATATTTACAGATCTATAATATTTGAAAGAGAAAAGGAAGAGGTTTGGATTAGAAATAGCAAATAAAACTCAGATCTTGGGTTTTACCTTTGACATAGCCTTTTGATTTGAACCAATACCTATTTCCCTAATTAATTCTATTCTCTTTCTATTTAGATCTAAATTCATGTGAATTAAATCTAAAATTTTGTTATTAAGAAAATGTCGAAGAGATAGAAAAATGGAAGAGCTTCTGTAGGCAAGAGAAAAATAATGAGAATAAGAATGAGGCTCTGCACCTATATTTATAGTGGTTCAAATCAGTGCTAACCATTAGATATAAAACCCTAAAATTTGAAGCGTGCACTCAATCTATGGGCATTAAATTAATATGTTTTCTTTTCTTTTCTTTTATTTCAAATTGATTCTCCAACAATCTTTTCATTATTTTTAAATGTGACGTTTCTTTTAAATAAGATTCCCATATTAATCACCCAATTAATATATTTCATACATACCTAGAATTAATTTACTATCCAATTAATCCATGCCTGCGCTATGGTTTCTTACCAAATTATTATGTCAATCAACACCATACTAATTCGTCACATATATGCATATTAATTTATTTTATTCCTTTAATTATTGCATGCGTATATTCTATAATTGAATTTTGAATCACAATCTTAATTATGTATGTTACCATAAGTCTCCATGTTTATTAATTGATAACTGATTACTTACATAAATTACTCTTCCTCCATTTTATTCTCTTGCACTGACATATATGTTTCTAATCATATCAATTAGTTGCTACAATTTATGTTCCCTTTCTTGTCAGTTCCTGTCAATTAATCACGTCTACTAATTAATTGAATATTAATTTCCTTTTTAAACAAAAATCATCAATTATTCTTCCCTATTAATTGATTTTATATAATTTCTCTCTCTAATTTATTTGTTACACAAATATATATATATATATATATATATATATATATATATATATATATTCCAAATAATATTAATCCGTTGCCCCATTTACAAACATTTCTTTGTTTTAAAATTTCAAACATATATAACTTAATTAAATTATTTGCATATATAATAGCAATTTTAATGCAGGGTGTTACAGTGAAAGCACCAAAAATGTTAGGTTAAAAAGTGACAAAGCACCCCCAATTGATCAAAAACGAGAATAGATCTAATGCAAACAAGCGAAAATAGTAAAGCCACATCAATTTTTATAGTGATTCATCCAAATCATGTGCCTATGTCCACTTAATATTATTGATTTTGGATTTGTCATAAGTACAAGCAATTTTACAAGGTTTCAAATGTAGGAAACAAAGTTTTCTCGGATTTGACAACACTTGGCGATAATGGTTGAAGTAAAGATAAGAAGATGAAGAGTATATGTCCGAAAGATCCACAAGTACTCTCTATGTTGCTTTAGTCTTCTTATTTACAGCTGAAATCGTCTTTATCATTGCTAAATCATGAAAGAACAGATAAGATTTCATATCCAAGAAAATGGGAAGAAAGAACTAATCGATCCGGAGCAAAGAATCATGTCGATACCGACCACAATTGTGATCGATACCGACCATATTGGTCGTCACAGCAACATGAGCTCCTCCGTATCTTCACAAGCTCCAATCTCCTAAAATCCAAGAGTGGGACCCCTTCTGAGAATAAACTCGGTAATTGTCTGGCTAAAATTGATTTCAAATTTCTTGTGTTTCCTCATATAGACATTCCAATAGACATTCAACTGTTCGATTCAAACATTGGGTAGCAGTTGCCAAGATTTATTGTACATGTTATATGCTGTTATTCCACTACTTAGATTCCCCTGATTGAATGTCCCAAATAATTGCCGATTCAAAGTGTCAAAGCAATGAATCTTAACATACACAAAAATTAACTATTTTCTCCTCTTTCTTCCTTGTTACTACTAACATCAACAATCCTCGAGAAAATTTAAGCTGAAAATTTCATGTGATAGGATTACCCTATAAGTTCACTTTCCATAGGTATAAATAAGATAAAAGTTCATGGATCAATTAATGAAATTTATGTAGCTACTGAATTTTGATATTTATGATTTACAATCTTTTACATGGAAGTGAGTTAATATGGCTTTTATCAAAAAATATTAGCATAAGATTCTGCAGACAAACTGATAAAAACCATTCTAAAGTTTGGAAATTTTAGAAAAAGTAGACCAAACTTGTTTAAAGAAGTGGACAATCAAGAAACAATTGCGATTTTGGTACTTGATGGTAAGAGAAGAAAAAATACCAAGGATGACTCTAAATGTAAAAATTATAAATCTCATCTAATGGTAGAAGTAAGCAATTTTTCCTTTATAAATTTTTTTGATACTTAGATTTTCCTTTTATATTCCATTCCTTTTAAACATTTGTTTTTTCTTTTAAAAATGCCCATTGGAAAAGGATACTTTATGAATGAAATAATATATAAAGCTCACATCTAGAATTAGGTAGATTCAAGTTGTGTCACCGTTCACGGAATAATCATACTACCATCATATGGAACTTGTTGAATGGAACAAAGTTATGAGAGCCAAATTAATAAATTTCATCACCCGAGTATCCAAATGACATCAATGAACAAATATATTAAAAATAACTAATCACAATAACGCTAAAGAAAAATAAACAATGCTTATAATGTCATAATCAATGCATGAAAATATTACACAATATAAAAAACTGAAAATGCATCAAAAATGCTAATTAATTAATATAGTACATGGAATAATGCATTAAAAGAGCTTATTTGAGTACCCTTCCACCATCTACATCGAAAATAGCACGAAGAGTTAGATAATGTAATCAAAGTCATAAAAAGAGTGATTGTATTATAATTATAATTATAGTGAAAAGAAATGAACGCCCTTTTTATAAATATAAACTGATAACAATTGCAAATACATAAATATAATGGGACAAATGTACAAGGTAAAAGTAATTATAGAAGTAATTATAGATATTGAAAGTTTCATTAAATAGGCAAAAGTCAGAGAATAAGCATCATCTTCGATCTAAAACCCCAAATCAAAAACGATCTACATCTTGGTTAACTCCGAAAATATTCAATCCGATTATCTGCTGGACTCAACAACCACCGTATATCCATCTTTGGTTGACTTTGAGAGCACTCATAATTACATTCATCAATGCCAATCGATGCACTTTTCTTCCTGGTCAAGGTTGGCGATGGCGAAAAACTCCATTGCAATGCATTTGCAAGCAGGCATCGGTTGAGAAACTTGATTTTCTCATGGATTTCAATTTGCTTGATCTATCTCAATCTTTGATCCTTATCATTATGGACGACAAATAAATTTAGAACAGCCAGCCCATCACCTTAATTGGCTTAAATGCTCCAACTAGCCCAAAAAAAATTCCTTAACCCAACTCAAGAGACTTCGTCCCACTTCCATAACTGCCTTTTAACCCCATTACTAGCCAAAGCCCAAATAAACCAAACTCACTCGAAAACACTCACCCAAAAATAAAGCACACACTAGCCATCATGACTAATATTTTCCAATCTTACCTTTGAAAATTTATACTTGTCCTCTTTTGATGATATTATAATTTATAAACTTATAGTACTATGTGGATCTCTAATCTCGAGTACCTACAAATCACTTTGAATATTTTGATTCAATACTAAGTTTATGCTAATTTAGCTAATTGTGTGTCCAAAAATACCGAGCTTTATTATTTAAGCCTCGGGAAAAGGTGTGCAAGTCTACCCATCTAAAGTTGAGGAAATAATCAATCGACAGACCCCAACTTCGATCAAAACTATCGAAGGTTTCTTTGGCCTAAAAGGTTAATATGGTCATTTTATAAAAAAATGTTATCACAACAAGCCTCAATTCTCCCTATCCAACTTCACATAACTATTTCATACACATACCGATACATCAGGAACTGTCATGGGTGTGATTCTCTCTCAAAATCATCGGCCACTTCCTAATTTCAGCAAACATCTAACTTCATTATTCCAGTAGTCGTCAACCTACAATGGTGAAATATTCGCCATAACTTCAATGGTCAAGAAATTAAGGTGCTACTTGATGGGTCGTCGCTTCACCATCACAACTGACCACCAAACCCTTCGGCTAGACTTTACTCGAACAATCCACTCACCCGAGCAAGCAAAATGTTTACGCAAATAGCAAGTGATTGATTTTGACATTATTTATTAACCAAGCTCGGAAAACTTAAGTCCCATTTCGTTGCCACTCTTAGTTCGATTTACATCCAAATAAAATGAGCACGACATATGTATTTTTAAAAGACAGCCAATTTGAAAAATAAAGTTAACATGCAAAATAGAAAACTTGTCTATTTTGTTTTCCGTGTTCTGCAAAATATAAAACTTGTCTATTTTGTTTTCTGTGTTCTGCAAAATATAAAACTTGTCTATTTTGTTTTCTGTGTTCTGCAAAACAACAAAAATATAGAAAACAATATATCTTCTTCGTCGTACTTCATTGTTGTAATGACTTAAAATTTTAAATCTTCTACTCTCATCTTTTCATGTTTTGTAATGCATTTTGAAAATGCAAAAATTAAATGAAACCAAATGGACCCTTAGTAGCTGATGGGCTGTCTTTAGCTGCAGCAATCATGACTGCTCTTTCATAGCCGCAGTTCAGCTTCAACAAGAACATACGCTCCTCCCTCCAACTTGATGACAAGGAACAAAAGGTCATGTCTCAGCCGTAATCATAGCCAGCTCAATGTTATATTAGGCTACGGACTAACTATAAATTCAGGCTGTAACGACGCGGATTTTCGTTGCCGAAAAACCGAATAGTTAGGGGTTTTAAAAGAATTTTAAGGAAAGAAAAAGGGAGAAGAGTAGATAAGAAGATAGAAAATAGAGAATTTGAAAATAGAAAAAAGAGAATAGAAAATTTTTAAAATAGAACTGACAGAAAGGAACAACAGAACAGAAAGAACAACATCAGAATCTCACAATTCGCAGCGGAACAACATATAATAATAAATGAATAATCTTTAAACAAAGAACTATATCAGTTATTACATTACATCATATCATCAGAGTGTACAACATCATACAACATCAACAGTGCAGCGGAAAAAGAAATACCATATAAACTAGTAATACGCCATGCCATCCAGCTTGCCTCCAGCAACTCCAGAATATCCAGAATATCCTGATAAACCTTAACTCTTGACTGCCCGTGTGAAAATTGGTGGACACCCAGAGTTTAGGAAGGAAAACAATAAACTCCAAGTCAGTCATGTGACTGGTGTGAGAACTCAAAACAGTTTATTTATCTTTAAAATCAAAATAGAGGAATATTTTTAATTCAATTCGCAATGCTTTTAAAAATGAGACTACCATAAGGCCTCCCGCACACACACACAATGCAAACGCAGAATCGGAGGAGATTTCTCCTTATGATAGTCAAAGATGCTTGATACGCATTTAAAATAACATTTGATATTATTATTAGTGTATAGTGTAGAAAAATTCATTTCGAAAGTAGAATATAAATCTTAGCCAGCATAGACATTTCGAACTATGCCTACTATAGCTACCATCCAAACAGTGGTGACCACCATAAGTGAATAGCAGGTTCTACAACTAATACCGTACAAGTTTCGTATTGGGAATTGGATTTCCAACAAATGGTCAGGCCAAGGAACTTCCCATTGCCACTGAGAATGCCTCTGGAAAGACATCCCCGAGAACCAAACCGGATCTCTGCCAACACAAGGCCGGGTTACCCCTAACTGGGTAACTACTGACACGAGCACGCCATTCCCCGATCGTAAACGACCTTTTTCACGGGATCCCGATAACCAACAACCACAAAGTAATAAACTCGTAGTAACCACATAGGTTAAATATCTGGGCTCCATACCATGATACAACCTCTATCCAGAAGGAAATGTACATACCCTAAGGGGAGCTACAGCAACCCCTAATAACCTTGCTGCATCTTTCCTGTTTTGACCATTACCGGGATGTGAGGCTCGATGAATTCACGTCCACAAAAACACACTTTGTACAAAAAGCCGTGCTTTGGGTCAACAAATGATCAACACAATGATCACTAAGATAGACGATCAAATAAATGATCCTATCACAATAATCAACACAATGATCATTTCAGCATCACTCAGCATGTCACATTACCAAACTGGGAATATATCGCTGATAACTTCAACTATATAACCTCTGAGCTCGTACGTCTCAGAGAAGGGTGTTAAGCTAAAAGAATAAATTCTCCGCCACCTCAGAAATATATTTGAAAGAAATCGGCTTTATATCTCAACTTGTAATGTCAGGCATACAATCCATACAAGTCTGTTCCGGGCTCGAACAGAACCGAAGGCACTTACAAAGAAGTCCTTGCAATCCGCATAATTTCTAATCACGTTCGGATTTCCCATCACTTATGGAGATCTCTATACCAGGGATCAGCCAGTGCAGAGACAATCAACAAGAAATCCTTTCGCTTTCGAAAATATCCGGTCTTCAACACCGTTCTTCGAATGCAATTCATAACGACGTATCACATATTCGGAATGGGTTATACGACCCCATGGTCCTTTCCCGGTTAACCCGAATAGTGAGCGCTTATTTTTTTTTTAAAAAAAAAAAAAAAAAAGTGTGGCATTCAATTTCAAACAATTCACAACAAATACCTATTTAAAGGTAAATACTGATAGTCGGTCATGGAACTATCAATAGATATGCCAGCATCACCAGATTCCAAATAAATTTCCAAATTATTTATTTCACAAAAACATCTTTATATAAGATATATAGTTTTCACACTTCAAAAATAAATCAACATTTATTTTCAAACAAATCTCCTTTTCATTTATAAATTCCATAAGGAATTTACATTTCCAAAATATTTATGAATATTCGATTTCCATTTAATTTTTAATATTCATTTTCAATTTATCTTCAAAAAGATAAATTCCAAATATTCATTTACCATTGGAAAACATTTCAATACTTATTAAAAATAAGTGATTCACAGATCTTTTTATTTTCTATACTTAGAAAATATTTAATATACCTAATCGAAATTAAGCATATATTTCATTCTTTAAGGAGACCATTCACTTAACCATATTTATTTGGGCCAAAACGAATGTTGCGTAAAACATCGTTACGACAACCCAAAATCACTAGTATAGGGATTCGAAATAAAACGGATATATAAATCCCAATACTATACAAAACATTTCCTTTTCGGAAATTTTCTATTATAACAACAGTGTTATAATCTATTATTTCCTTCTATTTCTCGAAAACATCTATTTCAACAATAAATGTTGAAATCTATGATTTCGAATCTCAATATATTTTAAAACATCGTTAGATCGTTTTAATTTTATTTAAAACATCACATTCTAAATAATTTCTTTAACATATTATTCACTATTCAAAAACGTGAATATACTATGTTAATAAATTTCATCACTTCTATTCATTTTAGTTTAAGGAATTATTCACTGTCTAAAACATGAATATATCTCCATTAATAAATTACAACAATTTTCACTTATCAAAATAAGTCGTTGCAGATTTATAAAACAATGTTTATAAAATCTCATTTCTATTTAATTTACAACAACTTTCTTTTAGAAATTTTCTTTATTAACCTATCTCAATTCATATCACAATGATATCCTAAAATTCATATTATAAGTCGAATACTTAAAATTTATTTATTTACAAAATTGTTTCTTTGAACTTCATAAATTTTATAATCTTATAACTTATAAGATTCATTCATTTATCCAAAATCATTCCTTTAATAACTTTATAAATTTTATAAACCTACTGCTTATAAAATTCTATTTATAACTTCACCGTTATAATTCTATAATTCCATTTCTATTTATGAAATTCATTTTCAATTTATTTTAACACTTAGAAAAGTTCGTTTTACAAATTCTAATGTTTTTAATTTATAAATATCGATTTATAAATCCTTTAATATAAAACAATTTATATTATTCTTTTCGAAACATCTTCAAAGTCTTTCATAATTTCATCACTTTGATTTATAAAATAATCAAATTTCATAAATCCTATTCTTAAACTTTTTATAATAGATTCAAAAATCCCAGTTTAAATTATTTTATCAAATCATTAATCTCATATTCTCAAAAATCACTTTTAACTACATTCCTCAAAAATCATAATTTTTATAACATAAAAATTTTAACGTTTATTTATTTGTAATAAATCAACTCCAAAAATATTTTATAAATGTATACTTTCAAAATCACTTTAGAATCCTTTATAAATAAAAATCGTTATTTTTAAACTTTCAAAATTGGATCCGATGATGCAACACATCAATAGTCAATCACGATTTTTCAATATCATATATCGATTTGATAAACAATCAAGCATCACAATATTTAAAATCAATAAATATTTGTGAGGAATCCAGTTGGATCCCTCCAACCTGTTTCCCTGCATCCACAGACATTAGCACAATACCATTCCGTTTCAAGACGGAATATCGCGGTATATGGGATTTTATAATATATATCCGTTTACTAACGGCGCATAGGGTCTCATCCGCTAAAAGAAAATGCGGGAAATCAATCAACTGCAATATATACGTATGCCAATATATATATATTGCTATATATATAATATAATACCAATTCCACTTCAAGGTGGAATATCGCGGTATATGTGTGTACTAAATAACCTCCGCTTACTAACGGCGTATAGGGTCTATTCACATCCAATATATATATAACAATCATCATTCAAGCATTCAATCAACACAGTCAATAAATTTTAAATCTAACTATTTAAAATTTAAATAAACAACAGAGATTCCTTTTGAGTGAGAAGTTCTCACCTTTTATTCCTGTTTGCCATCCACTTCCAATTCAACTTGATTCCTTCATTTATACCTTGTATAAATATTTACACAATTTATTAATATTCGAATAGATCAAATAATAAATTTTCAATTGATAATTTCGATTCATTGGTGAATTCATTTTTTAATAGTTAAATTAATTAATAGTTTCGTTTAAATCAGTTTCTTACTAAATAAATTTATTTAAACTAATTATTTTACTTTAATAAATTTAATTGTCTAACTAATTTCTTTTTATAAAATATTTTTCATTTGAAATAATCCTAACTAGAAATTTCAAATCGAACTAAATTTTCTTTTTATGCATTCAAATCAACAATTTTTTTTTTTTCGCGAATTGCTGTCGCCATTTTTTTTTCTTCAGAGCATTTTTGTTTTTGAACGAGATGAAGGAAGAGGGATAGTTAAATCTGAGAGAAGGCATGCTTTCACGATTTCTGCGTGATACTCGGCATGGTTTTAGGAGCGATTATAGGGAAGCGAACGTGTGTAAGTTTGACCAATTTAAATTTAAATTTAAATTGAATTCGATTTTTATTTCAATGCGTTTACACGCCGTGTGATCACATATTAACTCCGATCGATACAAAATTTGAAATCCGACAATAATTCAATATTCCGGACCCAATGGAACTGGTTTCGTCGAATTCCGAGATTGTGCCTCGGACGGCTATTTTAAATATCAATTCAAACGATTAAATTTCAAAACTGAACAATTTACTTTCAATTTCAATTCTGAAGCTTCTATTATCTTCAATATTATCAATATGAATTTTACAAGCCTTTGAAATATTTTTCTTCAGCTAAAAATTGAAGATTCAAATTTTTATTCAACTTTCAATAGATTAAATTCTATAATTTAATCGTCAATTTCAAAGTTAAATTGAAAACTCAATCTAAACCATCATTCAAATATTTAAAATAAATTAAATATTTCCAAATTAAATTGTTTAAAATTCTGGGTCGTTACAATCTTTCCCTCTTAAAAGAATTTCGTCCCGAAATTACAAGTTAAGAAGAATGCCCTTATCCCGTTTATCATTTTTCATAATCCAAATAGTTTTATCAACTCACTAGCACAAATCTTTTTACTAGAGTTTCATTATCATTTCAACTAGCTTTCCAAATTCAATTATAGGTTTCAAACAACATTGTTTTACTAACCATTCAAATTTAAATTCAAATTCAAATTTCAAACTTTCAAATTTTTCTCAAAATTTTTCTAACACCCTAAATTTTCGAAAAATTCGCCAGCGTTTCCTTTGCGCGGCTCGATCGGTACGACTACAAAATGGCACCACGGCCCCTCAGAATCAAAAAGAAAAGAGAAAAGCCAAGTGGCTAGAGAAGAAAGTCATCAAATCTCATACTGAAATTGAAATACGTACCTTTTTTGTCGAGCAATTCAATTTTATCTTTGAAATCAAAATCTCAATTTCTTTATATACCTGTATAACCTGTATAACTTGCTAGTAGTAGCATCCAAATCCAACATTCAAACCATTTTGCCAATTCGATTGCAAAATTTCGATATATGTTTCTTTATATGTTTTTACTTCAGTATTGAAGTTACATATTAATTTTCATTCAATTTCACGTTTCAATTCAATTCACGACTTCAAATTCATTCTAATTCAATTCTCAATTTAAATTTTATTTGAATTAAACTCTAAATTCTAAATATTGAATTCTATTGATTAACTAATTTAATTCAATTTGTACATTCACATTACTACACTGAATTAGTTTCATTTACTAATTCATTTCAATATTCAATTCATCTCATTTTCACTTAGAAATCCAATTCTATTTTATTTATTCAATCCCATTTGAAATTATTTTACAAATGAATAAATTATCAAGTCAATTTACTTGAATTCAATCCATCTATTTCTTTCCATTATTAATGATAATAATTTAATAGTATCACTTCCTAACAATCATGCAACCATATACTATAATAATTCATAGAAAATCATTTCTTTTCCATACAAAAATAGTTTTGGGAAAAATTTATTTTATAATATAAATCAATTTTATATTCACTAACAAATACGTGCTCATATCTATTATTACACTCAAACTCATTCTAGAGTACTGCTGACTCTATCTCTAACAAGTAACACCCTACAGAACCATGGTTGTCGCTTAACCAACAGCTCTGATACCAAATGTAACGACGCGGAGGAAGCGGTCACAACCGGTAGGCTTTTCAACCATCCCAGCCCCACCGTGGCTTACACTGATATCCCAAACTTGCTTTTACGGCCAGCCTTTCGACTGTCACAGCTTACGCCTAACCAACCCCCTAAAAGAGGATGTGTGGGAGTAAGAGTCTCCCGTTCGCCACCAAACCGCGAAGCGAGAACCCCCCATCACATAGCCCAATAGCTTAACAAGACTGGTGTGAGAACTCAAAACAGTTTATTTATCTTTAAAATCAAAATAGAGGAATATTTTTAATTCAATTCGCAATGCTTTTAAAAATGAGACTACCATAAGGCCTCCCGCACACACACACAATGCAAACGCAGAATCGGAGGAGATTTCTCCTTATGATAGTCAAAGATGCTTGATACGCATTTAAAATAACATTTGATATTATTATTAGTGTATAGTGTAGAAAAATTCATTTCGAAAGTAGAATATAAATCTTAGCCAGCATAGACATTTCGAACTATGCCTACTATAGCTACCATCCAAACAGTGGTGACCACCATAAGTGAATAGCAGGTTCTACAACTAATACCGTACAAGTTTCGTATTGGGAATTGGATTTCCAACAAATGGTCAGGCCAAGGAACTTCCCATTGCCACTGAGAATGCCTCTGGAAAGACATCCCCGAGAACCAAACCGGATCTCTGCCAACACAAGGCCGGGTTACCCCTAACTGGGTAACTACTGACACGAGCACGCCATTCCCCGATCGTAAACGACCTTTTTCACGGGATCCCGATAACCAACAACCACAAAGTAATAAACTCGTAGTAACCACATAGGTTAAATATCGGGGCTCCATACCATGATACAACCTCTATCCAGAAGGAAATGTACATACCCTAAGGGGAGCTACAGCAACCCCTAATAACCTTGCTGCATCTTTCCTGTTTTGACCATTACCGGGATGTGAGGCTCGATGAATTCACGTCCACAAAAACACACTTTGTACAAAAAGCCGTGCTTTGGGTCAACAAATGATCAACACAATGATCACTAAGATAGACGATCAAATAAATGATCCTATCACAATAATCAACACAATGATCATTTCAGCATCACTCAGCATGTCACATTACCAAACTGGGAATATATCGCTGATAACTTCAACTATATAACCTCTGAGCTCGTACGTCTCAGAGAAGGGTGTTAAGCTAAAAGAATAAATTCTCCGCCACCTCAGAAATATATTTGAAAGAAATCGGCTTTATATCTCAACTTGTAATGTCAGGCATACAATCCATACAAGTCTGTTCCGGGCTCGAACAGAACCGAAGGCACTTACAAAGAAGTCCTTGCAATCCGCATAATTTCTAATCACGTTCGGATTTCCCATCACTTATGGAGATCTCTATACCAGGGATCAGCCAGTGCAGAGACAATCAACAAGAAATCCTTTCGCTTTCGAAAATATCCGGTCTTCAACACCGTTCTTCGAATGCAATTCATAACGACGTATCACATATTCGGAATGGGTTATACGACCCCATGGTCCTTTCCCGGTTAACCCGAATAGTGAGCGCTTATTTTAAAAAAAAAAAAAAAAAAAAAAAAATAAGTGTGGCATTCAATTTCAAACAATTCACAACAAATACCTATTTAAAGGTAAATACTGATAGTCGGTCATGGAACTATCAATAGATATGCCAGCATCACCAGATTCCAAATAAATTTCCAAATTATTTATTTCACAAAAACATCTTTATATAAGATATATAGTTTTCACACTTCAAAAATAAATCAACATTTATTTTCAAACAAATCTCCTTTTCATTTATAAATTCCATAAGGAATTTACATTTCCAAAATATTTATGAATATTCGATTTCCATTTAATTTTTAATATTCATTTTCAATTTATCTTCAAAAAGATAAATTCCAAATATTCATTTACCATTGGAAAACATTTCAATACTTATTAAAAATAAGTGATTCACAGATCTTTTTATTTTCTATACTTAGAAAATATTTAATATACCTAATCGAAATTAAGCATATATTTCATTCTTTAAGGAGACCATTCACTTAACCATATTTATTTGGGCCAAAACGAATGTTGCGTAAAACATCGTTACGACAACCCAAAATCACTAGTATAGGGATTCGAAATAAAACGGATATATAAATCCCAATACTATACAAAACATTTCCTTTTCGGAAATTTTCTATTATAACAACAGTGTTATAATCTATTATTTCCTTCTATTTCTCGAAAACATCTATTTCAACAATAAATGTTGAAATCTATGATTTCGAATCTCAATATATTTTAAAACATCGTTAGATCGTTTTAATTTTATTTAAAACATCACATTCTAAATAATTTCTTTAACATATTATTCACTATTCAAAAACGTGAATATACTATGTTAGTAAATTTCATCACTTCTATTCATTTTAGTTTAAGGAATTATTCACTGTCTAAAACATGAATATATCTCCATTAATAAATTACAACAATTTTCACTTATCAAAATAAGTCGTTGCAGATTTATAAAACAATGTTTATAAAATCTCATTTCTATTTAATTTACAACAACTTTCTTTTAGAAATTTTCTTTATTAACCTATCTCAATTCATATCACAATGATATCCTAAAATTCATATTATAAGTCGAATACTTAAAATTTATTTATTTACAAAATTGTTTCTTTGAACTTCATAAATTTTATAATCTTATAACTTATAAGATTCATTCATTTATCCAAAATCATTCCTTTAATAACTTTATAAATTTTATAAACCTACTGCTTATAAAATTCTATTTATAACTTCACTGTTATAATTCTATAATTCCATTTCTATTTATGAAATTCATTTTCAATTTATTTTAACACTTAGAAAAGTTCGTTTTACAAATTCTAATGTTTTTAATTTATAAATATCGATTTATAGATCCTTTAATATAAAACAATTTATATTATTCTTTTTGAAACATCTTCAAAGTCTTTCATAATTTCATCACTTTGATTTATAAAATAATCAAATTTCATAAATCCTATTCTTAAACTTTTTATAATAGATTCAAAAATCCCAGTTTAAATTATTTTATCAAATCATTAATCTCATATTCTCAAAAATCACTTTTAACTACATTCCTCAAAAATCATAATTTTTATAACATAAAAATTTTAACGTTTATTTATTTGTAATAAATCAACTCCAAAAATATTTTATAAATGTATACTTTCAAAATCACTTTAGAATCCTTTATAAATAAAAATCGTTATTTTTAAACTTTCAAAATTGGATCCGATGATGCAACACATCAATAGTCAATCACGATTTTTCAATATCATATATCGATTTGATAAACAATCAAGCATCACAATATTTAAAATCAATAAATATTTGTGAGGAATCCAGTTGGATCCCTCCAACCTGTTTCCCTGCATCCACAGACATTAGCACAATACCATTCCGTTTCAAGACGGAATATCGCGGTATATGGGATTTTATAATATATATCCGTTTACTAACGGCGCATAGGGTCTCATCCGCTAAAAGAAAATGCGGGAAATCAATCAACTGCAATATATACATATGCCAATATATATATATTGCTATATATATAATATAATACCAATTCCACTTCAAGGTGGAATATCGCGGTATATGTGTGTACTAAATAACCTCCGGTTACTAACGGCGTATAGGGTCTATTCACATCCAATATATATAACAATCATCATTCAAGCATTCAATCAACACAGTCAATAAATTTTAAATCTAACTATTTAAAATTTAAATAAACAACAGAGATTCCTTTTGAGTGAGAAGTTCTCACCTTTTATTCCTGTTTGCCATCCACTTCCAATTCAACTTGATTCCTTCATTTATACCTTGTATAAATATTTACACAATTTATTAATATTCGAATAGATCAAATAATAAATTTTCAATTGATAATTTCGATTCATTGGTGAATTCATTTTTTAATAGTTAAATTAATTAATAGTTTCGTTTAAATCAGTTTCTTACTAAATAAATTTATTTAAACTAATTATTTTACTTTAATAAATTTAATTGTCTAACTAATTTCTTTTTATAAAATATTTTTCATTTGAAATAATCCTAACTAGAAATTTCAAATCGAACTAAATTTTCTTTTTATGCATTCAAATCAACAATTTTTTTTTTTTCGCGAATTGCTGTCGCCATTTTTTTTTCTTCAGAGCATTTTTGTTTTTGAACGAGATGAAGGAAGAGGGATAGTTAAATCTGAGAGAAGGCATGCTTTCACGATTTCTGCGTGATACTCGGCATGGTTTTAGGAGCGATTATAGGGAAGCGAACGTGTGTAAGTTTGACCAATTTAAATTTAAATTTAAATTGAATTCGATTTTTATTTCAATGCGTTTACACGCCGTGTGATCACATATTAACTCCGATCGATACAAAATTTGAAATCCGACAATAATTCAATATTCCGGACCCAATGGAACTGGTTTCGTCGAATTCCGAGACTGTGCCTCGGACGGCTATTTTAAATATCAATTCAAACGATTAAATTTCAAAACTGAACAATTTACTTTCAATTTCAATTCTGAAGCTTCTATTATCTTCAATATTATCAATATGAATTTTACAAGCCTTTGAAATATTTTTCTTCAGCTAAAAATTGAAGATTCAAATTTTTATTCAACTTTCAATAGATTAAATTCTATAATTTAATCGTCAATTTCAAAGTTAAATTGAAAACTCAATCTAAACCATCATTCAAATATTTAAAATAAATTAAATATTTCCAAATTAAATTGTTTAAAATTCTGGGTCGTTACACAGGCCCTCCAATTTTGTAAACTAACCTCATTGAAAGGTTAAAAAATTACAAACTTGTCATTTATGTTTTTTTTATTTGTGCAGAAAATTCATCTTGCTTAGTACTCAATTTGTTTAATCAATTCTAACATATAAAATTTATTAAATATGAATTTTAATAATTCAATAGGGAAGCTTTCACAACTACCCATTCATGAGAATAAGAAAATATAAAAATTTCAAAAAAAGAGCTAATATATAAAAAACGTTAGGAAAGTGTCGAAATATTTTATTTGGTAATATTACAGCTTTCATATCTCTAAATCATGCGGACCAATCTCAAGCCATTTAACATTGAAATAATTTATTTGTTTATTAGTAGATAACATAAAGGAATAGCTCAAGGAAAAGGACGAAGCTATTTCTAAAAGGAATGATGCAAACACTAAAAGAGTCTTACTTGAATTTAGTAATGTGACTAGTTCACAATCTTTAAATGGCATAACAAAATAGAGCAAGAATAATGATGGATCAACATCTGTTCAAAAAATTTCTCAAGAAAGGGAAATTCATGAAGGCATTAATAAACAGAATTTTGTTAGTAATATGGATGATGTTTCTTCTAGAAAATTTTGTAGCAACAGAAAATCACAAGTAACCTTTCTGAATCGCAAATAAAAAAAAAGAAACAGAAATTCAAGGAAAGGGGTTTATCCCTGAATCCGATGGTATGAATATGGATGATGGTTCATACATTAATAATATTCTTGGTAAAGAGCCATCTGAAAACCCAATCTCAGCCATCTTGCAATCCATCTTTCTCTACAAATCAAAAATTCAACTTTAGAATTCATTACCAAAAGGCAATTAGTTTAGTTTCAAATTCCTCTTCATTATCAAGAAAAAGTAGAAAGGAAAGAAAAGAAAAAAGGAAAGGAAGAATGAAAAGCATAAATGACATCTTTGCTAATGATAGCACTGAAGATGTCGATGATAGTGAATTCAAAAGAAAAGACATCATTAAAAAATCCAAATGAGAAGATCAGCTAAAAGCATTAAGAAAAACATCATAAAAGAAAAAAGGAAAGAGGCTAGAGACAATAGAAGACGGGAATAGTCACAGTGCTTAACTGCTACTACTATTTGTATCCTTTAGAGTATCCTTTAGAAATAATTTTTTTTATTCATTATGTCTATCATTGCTTGGAACGTTAGAGGTCTCAATTCACCTGAAAGAAGATTGGATCTATCAAATCTTTTTATGATTTTAAAACCTAGTATTGTTGATCTGCTTGAACATAAGTTAGATAATTCTAAAATAGTAGACTATCAAATTAAAAGTCTGAATAATTGTTATTAATCAGATGGGAGAGAATGGTAGAATTACGGTTGTTAACCCGCCTTTTGGCAAGGCAGCGTACATGCGGATTTAACCCAATCGACTGCATAGTGATCGAAGCGGGATTGTCATGGACTTGGTTCAGAAAAATGCATAGGCGATCAACCATGGATAATAAACATGATTATGAGGCCAGGATATAGCATAGCCGATGGATAAACAGCATAGGATACTTGAGTATGGGTTTTTGTAAAGGTTCGAGCTGCTCCAGGATCATAATGGGTTTACTTCGGGTTTTTAAGAGGATTGCTTCGAGTCAAAGAGATGTTTGCTTCGGGTCACGACAGGGCATTCTTTGAAGGGGATGGCATTGGACCTCCTTGGATCAGCATTTTCTTGCTTCGGATCATCTCAGCATTCACTTCGAGTCACTGGAGGGGTTACTTTGGGTAAGAGTCATGAATCGATCAAGATCCATGTAGAAACCCTCAATTTTTTATCCATCAAACCTCATCTATCACTTCGTATCTATCCCCATCCATTTCATATCCATCATCCCACAAACATTAATTCGTATCCATCCATTAAGACATTTCGGTTCCTATCCATCAACCAATAGTGGCATGTTTCGCATCGATCACTCACTTGATCGATACGAAGAAAAGAACCAGGTATTGATACGAAGGGAAGACTTTGGCATCGACATGAAGCCATATGAGAAGCATCGATATGAAAAAAGAGGCAATCATCGATACGAAGCGCTTGGCAACTGATGGATACGAAGGAATAGTTCAAACCAAAGGCAATGGTCACTCGACATGAAATGTGGATCTCCCCAGAACTTTCGCTCCACGTCATCGATGCGAAGGAGCATTGATACGAAGACATCGATACGCAGCCATCAGCCTACCTGCAAAATCAACCTTGGATCAATCCTAACTCAAAAACTACGAGTCCAAATGACTCAAAAAGTTCACATAAGCTTTCTTATCAACTGAAAAACCACCATGATCGATCTCAGCTCAAATGGAGCCAATCTTGATCGATACGAAGGCAATAGGGATCGATCAAGGATCGATCCCAAGAAACCCTAAATCAATCTGGTGGGCTCAACCACGTGTGTGAAGAGGTATTTCGAGCTTTAAGGGAGATATTTCCTTATCTACTCCTATAAATAGCACCCCTACGCCTATTGAAAAAAGACTTTTGGCTCTTCTACGCTGTTACTTTGCTGAAACCCCATTATAACTTGAGTGTTATTGATTGTACTATTGTAAATCGATTGAGAATCATCAATAAATAGCAAACTCTTCGGAGTGGACGTAGGCTACAACGCCGAACCACTATAAATCTCGCCTTTTTACTGCTTTCTATTTGAGTTTTTTTGTTCTTCATATTTATATGCTCTTCATATTTTCTATTTGTGATCTACGATTGTGAATTAGTGCTTTCATCTATGATCGGGTGTTTGTGACCAATTTTGGTGCAAATAATGGTTATTTGGGATCCTAACATATGGGATATTTTTCAACGCTTTAGCAATTTTCAGTTTATTCATTCTAAATGTGTATATAAAGGTGGGTTTCACCAAGAAATTACCTTTGTTTATGCATCTAATAGTGAAAATGAAAGACAACTCTTTGGAATCATCTTGAACAAATTAACTCAAATATGGGGCACCCGTGGATTGTAATTGGAGATTTTAATAATGCCATGCATGCTCATGAGAAAAGAGGAGGGATTTCTATTCCTTTTAAAAAATTAGAAAGGATAAATAATTTAATGCTCAAAAATGGTTTGATTAAATCAATTATTTTTGGTAATAGGTTTATTTGGAAATTTAGGAAATTCAGAAACATTCATTGTAAAGTAGACAGAATTTTGTTAAATCAAAGTTTTGTTAATTTTTTTTAAGGATTTTAAATGTTACACATTACCCCAGGCTACTAGTAACCATACTTCAATACAAATTTATCTCACCCAAAATAATATTAAGAAAAATATCCCTTTAAGGTTCGTAAATGGGTGGGTATTTAAGGATAATTACAGAGATATAGTCAAGAATAGTTTGTCCACAAAGGTATAGGGCGTTGTCTAGTATTTTATAAATTTCTTCAATTCACTAAGGATAAACTGAAAATTTGGAACAAAAACAGAACTAAGAATGAATTAAAACACATCAGAGAGGAATGTGAGCTAAGGTAGAATGACCTAGATAATGATTGCGCAGATATTGATAAGATCAATGACTTTTTTCAAACCCAGAACAATCCAATTAAGTCTCTTTAGGTGTTGTCTATTAATTTTAGGCAGAAAGCTAAAGTAGATTAGTTAAATAATGGAGATGAAGCATGTAAATTTTTTATGCTATGAGGTCAAGTAGAAAATATAAGAATGATATAGGAAAACTTATTGATGCAAAGTGTAATGTTATTAATGAAGTGTCTTGTATTGAAAGAGAAGCTACAAACTATTTCACAAATTTATATAATGCTAATTTTTATTCAGATATTTTCCTAAATATTGAAACGAAGTTTAAATTGAATGAAGCAGTCAGGATATTCTTCTTGCTCCATTAGTCTAGAAGAAATAAAAAATATCATTTTTAATTCTAAAATGATAAAAGCCTAGGGACTGATGGCTTTGGTGCTAAATTTTATAAAACCCATTGGTAAGAAATTAAGGGAAGTTTATTTGATTCTATATCTGAGTTATTTAGAACTGGGAAATTATTAAAAAAATTAAACCATACATTTGTTACTTTGTTCCAAAAATTCAAATTCTCAATAGTTTAGAAGATTTTAGGCCATCACTTGTTATAACTTTATATACAAATTTATTTCTAATATATTATGTAATAAAAATATTGTTAAAACATTTAATTTCAAAAAACCAGAGTGCTTTCATTCCTGGCAGACCCATTCTAGAGAATACTCTGCTTGCTCATGAATTAATAAGAAACTTTAACAATAAAAATAGAAATCTCTTGTGTGTTAAAATTGATTTACATAAATATTTTGAAAAAATTAATAGGCATTTTATAATTCATATGATGAAACAAATGGGTTTTAATAATAAAATTTGTTCTCTAATTCATGAATGTATCGACAATGTCTTTTACTCAATGTTGGTTAATAGTTCTTCTAATGGGTTTATACAAAGCAATAGAGGCATTAGGCAAGAAGACACACTCTCTCCTTACTTAATTAATATTGCTATAAGATAATTCTCAATTCTAATGGAAACTAAACAAATAAAAGAAAATATTAAACCCATTAATAGAATCAAATCATATTTTATACATTTGTTATATGCTGATGATCTGCTCAAATTTTTAAATGCAGACTTACAAAGTGCAAAGACCATTGCTAATATTTTTGAGAAATTAGATGACCATGCTGGGATGAAAGTTAATGAATTCAAAAGTAAAATTTACTTCGGTAAAGGCTGTTCTGGGAAAATGGAGATTTAAAAAAAAGTTAAAGTTTAAAGAAGGAAGCCTGCCAGTTAAATGTTCCATCCCACGAGGCTCACTAATGTTCTACTATGTATCCATGGATCAAACCACAAACTAGTCTATTTTCATCTTTAAATTTTCTTTCCAATAGTTTGATTTCAATTTCTTTGCAACTGAGAATATTTTTCCATGCAAAAGAGTAATGATTTTCAATACTTCTAGTCCAAAAATTCTTATTTTGAGGTATTTTTCTTTCATCCGTTTTGCCCATAATGAATTTCCATTCACAAACTTCCAAAATAATTTGAGTTTACAAACTTCTCTCAAATCATTAATATTTCTTAGGCCCAGACCCCCTGATTTCTTTGACTTACAAATCTTTTACCATGCAATTTTATGACGCTTTCCTTTTCAAATGAAGTTAGCACATGCTTTTTCTATCTTCTGAATTGCTTTTGCTGGAATATTGTGAGCTTGAATTCAATACATAATGATTGCAATGATGACAGTATGAGTTAGCTCAAGTCTACCAGCTAATGACAGAAGTTTACTAGCCAATCCTTCAAATCTATTTTGAATTAGGTCTAATAGTCTTATGCAGTGTGTCATTAATTTGGTTAACACAGAAGCTTCTTTTGAGTTTCTGATTTGGTTAAAGGTGGCTCCTTTTGCTTTCAAAAGTTGCTACTTGGATATGTTATGCTACGATCTGAGAGATTTCTGGAGTATCGTGACTCATTGTAGCAAGTTTCCCTAGATCTGGAAATTTACTGCATTCGCCCTTCTCCCAGACAGATAAGTGATAAATATGGTTATTAATTTTGCTTCTGTAAAGATCCTCGTTGATTATCTAATTATTGATATCCAACTGTAAAAATTTTCCAGACATATTCAAGCGATTATTTACGAAATCTATATGACCGTGAGTGCGTAGCTTCCGCCCTATCAGGTAAAAGAGAAAAAATATTAGAATTCTCATTCTGTTTATTATTTAAGTCATGAAAATTACAAATTTTGGCCTCATATAAAACTTATTGCAAAAATAGGCCTCCTTTTGAGCTAAGCTTGCGCAAATATGGATTGCGTAAGCTTTTTTTTAACAGGAGGCTTGTGAAATCCATATTTGCCCAAGCTTGTACCTAACGCTTGCACAAATATGGATTGTGACGACCTAAAACTTTTGAACATTTGAAATCAAAATATTTAATTGATTTTAAATATTTGAAAGTTATTTTAACCTTGAATTTCAAATATAATTATGAATTTGGCGATTAGATTATTGAATTGAATTTATTGAAGTTGAGTAAAAATTTGAATCTTCGATTTTAAACTTTTAAAAATAAGTTGATGGCTTAGAAAATTTATATTGACAATACTGAAGATAATGGAAGCTTCAGAATGGGATTTGAAAGTGATCTGTTCAGTTTTGAAATTTTATCGTTTAAATTGATATTTAAAAATAGCCTTCCGAGGCACAGTCTCGGAATTCGACGAAATCAGTTCCATTGGATCCGTAATATTGTTTTATTATTGGATTTAAAATATCGTATTGATCGGAGTTGTTGTGTGAGCGTATGATATGTAAACGCACTGAAAATTTAATTGATAATAATCAATTCAAAAAAAGTTATCTTCCCCCATACAATCGAATTTGGCCTCGAAACCTTTTCCATTGCGTTCGGAATGAGGGTATAACATTATGAACGCCTAGCGGCACGCCTCGATAGGAAGTCAAAATTTCATGTTGTATTTGTCGAGATAATTTGAATTTGAATGTAAATTAAATTATATTTATACCCTAAGTCAACACAGTTAAAATTCTTTCCCATTAGCTTTTCGTCTCAGCCGACCTCCTCTGAAATAAGCCACCCTAGAAATCGATCCTGTCTCCCCATTTCTCTACAAATCTCACGCAAATCATCTCAAACAGCCGAGCATTTCACAAAAGAATAATGGAAACCTCTCATTCCTTTCCCACTCATTCTTTCCCCTTCTTTTGTTTCCTTTCAAATTGAAATCGATTTGTTCCGTATATATATAAAAAGAGGCAGCCCACTTCCTAATCAAAATCGAGGGTCGCGGGCGAATTAAACTCGAAGCGGCGGCTTGGCGCACCGCCTCGCTCATGCAGGGGGATTCGCGAATGGTAAAAGGGGGGTCGGCGTCGCGAACTGCTCGTGTGCAGCTATATACTGGTGGTCGCGACTAATTTTGGCAGTGACTCAGGCGAAGTCGAGTTGGAAGATGGGGTTGAGAGGAGGTGTCGCGACTGTCTTCGCGAACGCGAATTGGAGCTCGAACTAAGAGGCAACGTCGATTGTCAGGTGGCTTTCTGGCGTGCTTCGAGCTCGAATTTTTGGGCGGTGGCGCAAGGTGTAGTTCGATGTCGAAATCTCGAGGAGGTGAAGGGGTTGCAGTGGCTCGTTCCATCTGTAATGGTTTGGGTCTCGAGATGGCTAGGGTTTCAATCGTCTTGAGCTTAACAGTGAGGTAATTCCTATTTTATAAATTTAAATAGAATAAATAAGTATTTATTTATGTAACAAATTTATTTTACAGCAGGTATATATATATACAAATTTCTGATAAACAGATATAGGCAGAAAATACATGCAGTAAATATATTTTGTTTTGCGGTGAAAAGTAAAACAGTAAAGGGAGTTTTGTTTAGTTTAAAAATATGTATATAAGGTTTGAACAACAAGATTTTACTTTGCAAGTGGAAAATAAAGAAAAATAAAATTATATAAGGATTTATATATGGGAAATTTGACTTGTATAAATTGTCTTTATATGCAATTTTAAAATAAAAATAAAAATCATCTATTAAAGAAAAATTTAATTTTCAATTCAATTTTCAATTTAATTTTCAGTTAAATAAATTTGTTAAAGGGATTTGTTTAAAATTATTATAAAATAATAATAATAGTAATAATAGCTTATAATTAAATCATGGGTTAGTTAAATTATCAAATGGAATTTAATAGTTCAATTTGTTCGAATATTAAGAAATTTATATAATTGTTTATACAAGGTCTGAAAAACATGAAGGAAACAAATTGGAATCGAAAAATGGTTGCATGCGCTAGCAAAGGTGAGATCTTCTCACTCAAATAAAGGATTTTGTTTAATTTTAAATAGTTAAATTTAAAATTGTTAATTGTGTGTTTGGATTATGGTTGTTATTATTTGTTTTGAAATAGACCCTATTGCGCCGCATAGTAGCGGATGATATTTTATAAATCCCATATACCGCGATATTCCACCTCGAAGTGGAATTGGTATTTAACTGTTGTGCTAATATCCGTGGATGCAGGGAAACAGGTTGAAGGGATCCAACTGGATTCCTCAAAATATTTGAATTTGTTTCTTTTGTTGTGTATTGATTATGTATAATCTGTGTGTGAAAATCTTAGTGATTGAAATCGTTGAGGGCCAAAATTCAGCCGAATATATTTTTGGTATCGTAAGATACCAGAAATAAAGAAAATTGGATTTTTAAATTTAAGTAGGAAACCTATAGTGAAATCCTATTGAATAAACTCCAAAATATGGAAAAAGAATTTTTATAAAAGGTTTTTGAGAAATATTGTTTAATGGTTGAAGAATTTATTTAAAATATGATTTTCAAATAAGTTGGGAAAGATAAAAGAATTTATTTTAAAAAATAAATTCACAAAATTGATTTGGTACTTGAAAATAAATCTTTGGGAATCAAATTGAAAATTGATTTGGTACTTGAAAATAAATCTTTGGGAATCAAATTGAAATTTGATTCGATGTTTGAAACAAAATTTAGAAATCAAATTGGAAATTGATTTGGGTATTTGAAACAAATTTGGAAATCAATTTGAAAATTGATTTGGTGTTTGAAAGTGAATATTTGAGAATCGATTTGAAAAATCATATATCAATGGATATTTGGGAAATTTGAACTCACAATGGAATTTATAAAGGAAAGGGAGATTGTTTTAAAAATAAATATTGATTTATTTTTAAGGTATGAAAAGGGATTTGCGGATTTGGAATGTAAATCTAAAATAAATCGAGAAGGGTTTATTAAATTGGTCTAAGTGGACGATTTTGAAACGAAAGTGTATTTTCCCTGGAAAGCCGAGTATGTTTTAAAAGTAGCTTTTAAAATATAAATTAGAAGTCCTAAGTTGGTTTTAAAAGAATGTTTGGAAAAAAATTACTTGGGTTATTTTGAAAATCTTTAAGGTAAAGATATATTTTAATTTAATCATAGAAGTGATTATTTAAAGATATAATTGATATTTGTTTTAGAAAATAGTTATTTAAAACAATTATACTCTATTTACTAATTTTATTTTAAAAATTAGTTTGGACTTGAAGTTTTATATGGGATGATAGTATAATGTTTTTATATAACTAGTATTTTAAAATAAAGTGTTTAAAAATAGTTTTACTTTAAAATATTTCCAAGTATATATATGGACAAGCGATTTAAATTATTTTAAAGTATTCGAACTCGGCAAATTTTTTCAGTGGAAGTAAATGATTTCGGGAATAAAAATTCTGCGAGTGAAAAATGATTTGAAATTTGTTTCAAAGGATTAAAAAGTGTTTTGAAATTTGTTTTCAAATGTTGAAGTGTGAAAATATATCTTGCAAAGATATTTTGAAAATAAATAACTGGGGGAAAATTATTTGAAATCCAGTAATTGTTGTGAATGTTGATTGTTAGTTAAATAACCGAATATCAATATTTGCCTTTAAATGGCGCTTGAATTTCGATGCGACCGGGGGTCGGATTCCAAGTGGATATCCAGAAACCACATCGAACCTTTGTGATTGTGATAGATCTTTTATTTAAAAGATCAAAGTGGAAATTGTTGTGATTTGTTTGAAATCTGAATGAACACTTATTTTTAAAAATAAGCGCTCGTTATTCGGATTAGCCGGGAGAGGACCTTTATGTCGTATAACCCATTCCGAATAATGATACGATGAAATGGGATTGCATTTGAAGACCGGTGGTGAAGACCGGGTATTTGCGAGAATGATAGGATGACCTATCGATTGTCTCTGCACTTAGCTACGGTATAGAGATTCCCTAAGTGATAGAAAGTCCGATCGGGATTGTGAATACCCGGATTGTAAGAGCTTCTTCGGAAGTGCCTTCGGTTCTGTTCGAACCCGGAACAGACTTGTATGGATGTGTGTCTGACGTTACACTTTGAGATGTAAAGCTGGTTTCTATCAAATACATTTCTGTTGGTGGCGGAGAATTTATTCTCTTAGCTTAAACCCTTCTCTGAGACGTACGAGCTCAGAGGTTATGTATTTGACGGTTACTAGTGATACATTCCCAATTTGGTAATGTGGCATACGAATTGTTGTTGATCATTTGTTGATCGAAGCACGGCTTTGTGAAAAAGCGTAGCTTTGTGGACGAGACTTCGTCGAGCCTCACAACCCGAAAATGGTCAAAATAGGAATATTGCGGCAAGGTTTTGTTAGGGGTAACGCCCCTAGGGTATGTCCATTTCCTTCTGGATAAGAGGTGATATCATGGTATAGAGCCCAGATATTTAACCTATGTGGTTACTTCATATTTACTACTTTATGGTTGTTGCTTTGTGGTTGAGGATCCTCGGATAAAGGTCGGTAACGACCGGGGGATGGCATAGCTCGTGTGTTAGTTACCTAGTTACAGCTGTACAGCGTGAGGTAATGTCGGCCTTGTTGGCGGAGATCCGGTTAGGTTCTCGGGGGCGTCCTTCCAGTGAAGTTCCATTTCGGTGTGGGAAGTTCCTTTGCCTGACCATTTGTTGGAATCCAAAGAAACAATACCAGCCCTGTACGATTTTAGTTGTATAACCTGCCATGGAATATGGCGGTAACCTTCTATTGAACATGGTAGCTATAGTTGGCATAAGTGCGAAATGCCCATGCCGACTGAGATTAATATTATACTTTCGAAATTTTTTCTGCACTACGCACTAAAAATAATATCCAAAGATCTTGCGTATTAATCATTTTTGACTGGTATAAGGAGAAATCTCCCCCAAGTATGCGATTGCATTGTGTGTGTGGGAGGAGGCCTTATGGTAGTTTCATTTTCCAAAAGCATAGCGGGTTTCTTTTATTTTCTTTGTTAAAATAACTGTTTTTAAGATCTCACACCAGTCCCATGACTGACCTGGAGTTTATTGTTCCCTTTATAAACTCTGGGTGCCCACCAATTTCCACACGGGCAGTCTAGTGTCAGGTTATCAGGTCATTCTAGAATTCAGGAGTTACTGTGGAGATCAGGAGCAAGCTGGATGGCGAAGCGTATCACTTATATATGTAATATTTCTTTCCGCTGTTTGTTGTTGTACACTCTTATAATGTAATGTGATGTAATGTAATAACAGATATGATTCTTTGTTTTAAAGATTATTCATTCATACATTATATGTTGTTCCGCTGCGAAATGTGACATTCAGATTATGTTATTGTTTCTGTTTCTTCTTCTATCTTCTTCTTTTTAAGCCCCAATGGTTCGGCTTTTCCGGCATTCGATGGTTCGGCAGTTGATACAGTGGACGTATTAATGTCGACTTTCGAATGTCCAAAAATCGGATCGTTACATGGATTGTGCAAGCTTTTTTTAACAGAAAGCTTGCGCAATTCATATTTGCGCAAGCTTATATCTAAGCACAAATATGGATTGCGCTAGCCTTATTTCGGGCATAAAAATTCCAGTTTGCGCAGATCTAATTATCATTTTTTTCCAAACCCTACTTCTTCCCAAAATCCTCCCAAATTCCATCCTCAATCCATTTTTTTTCCAAATCCAAACTTCTCGATTACATTGTGAACCAAATAGTTACTAAATTCTATATGGAAGACTCTTCTTCATCTTTACAAAAAAAGGTAATAGTTATGTTGGTCAAAATGTTGATGAATTTTTTTAATTTTGTTGTTGAAAATTAATTGTTATTGTTGTTAGTGTTGATAAGTACTAGGGTGTTGTTATTGTTGAAAAATTAGGTAATGATTAATGAAATCGGAAAACCTAGTTATAAATTGGACTAATTGATATGTTAATGTTTTATTGTTTATTTTGACGGTAGACATAATTGTTTGGGAGATTGATGATGAAACATTGTGATGTACTTGAAGTGAAAATCAATGTTGCAAGCTCAAGTCATATTGACGTTGATGTTGATCATGTTCCTGAAACGCATTTCGAACAATACCGTGTGAATTCCATTCTTGACCACCAACCTACACGCTTGTTTATGTGAAGTTGTTTCTGGCGAAAGACCCAGTCATCAAATTAGTGTTGATGAAATATGCTGACGTATCTACATCCAGTTGGTCTATCCATGCCATGAGGGCAACAACCATATCCAAATTGTTATTGTGGAGATATGTGTGTAGTGGTTGTTTGCAGAATGCAAAAGAATGCCAGGCAAAGATTTTTCTGCTGTAGTTCGTACAACAAACATGAAATGAGTCCTCGTAAAGTTGATTTTTATAATTATTTTAAATGGATTGATTAAACATTGTGCGAAAGGGAACTCGGGTATGCCTACGAATTGCAAGTTGAAATCAGTCATCTCAAAAGGGTGAATGAAGAACAAAGGGAAACCAGTGGGAGGAAAAAAATTTGGTAGTCGTTTGGGCCTAGGATAACGTTCTAAAATTTTGTGTTTTGTTGAATTGTAGTATTTTGAATATGAATTTCTAGATTTTTTTTGTTTTTATGTTAACTTGTATTGTGTGCCAGTTAATCAGTTGGATAAACGGTGAAGTGATTATGGATTTAAATGAAATGTAGAATTATAGCCTTGATTTTGTTGGTGAAATATATTGGTTATGTTATTATATTGATTTTCTTGCTTGCATTTTCTTAAAGATTGATTTAACTGCTTTAGTTGAAGATTGCCCAGAGAATCAAAATCTTCTTGGAAAAATAAGGTATTGGTTTAAAATTTTTTTTTAGCATTTTGTCACAAAATCAAGATTTTGAATGTAGTGTTGCAATTGATTTTGTAGATAATGTCAATTGTTCCAACTATATTTTACTATGATGGAGAATTGTTGGTTGACGATGAAGGTAAACCTAGATATGTTGGCGGAAAGTGAAAAGGATTGAAAATAAAAAATCATTGTAGTTTTCTAAAGTTTAACCGATAGGCATGTGAAGTGACAAAAGTCAATCCTATGATGTATGATTTAAAATTAGCAGTGAAATGGGTTAGAGATGATGGTTCCTCCGCTATTGATTTGGAAGAGGACGATAATTTGAACTCTTCGTTTTCGGTTGGAATGAGAGTGATAGAAATATATGTTGTGAAAGTAGAACATGTTAATGTGGTAGAAACACACCTGTCTGTAATTTCTATGGATTAGCATGTCCGCATAGTTACAAGAAATATAATGGTCGGCGTATCCTTCTTATCTGACAAGTCATCAAGGCGGAGAGTTTACAAATTTATTACATAAGTACAGTGGAATGGTTAGAGTATCTTCAAGTCAAGAACAAAATATGATGTATAACTCTATACATCAAAATCAATCACAAGCATTTGGAAAGTGAGTAATATTATACTCCGTCGCTTGCATTTTGACTTATGTTCATGTAATTTACTCTTACCGTAATTTTTTGTATTCATATTGTCAAAATAAATGCAGGAGAAGAAGAATTAATTGGTTGTGCTGATGACGACGAAGATGATCATGTTGATATTGCAAACGAGAGCAGAGTGCAATTGGATAGCATGGATGTAGCTTGTACGGATGATGTAGATAGAACTTGGATCCATCAAATGGAGATTAACAGTGATGCAATCATATATGCAGACATTAAGGAGGCTAATGATGTAAATGTCGAAGATGAACATATCACATAAAAGAATCCCTAGCCGATAATTTATGCACTGCAACAATGATGGTGAAATCGATTATGGAGAATCATCAATTAGATGTGGAAGTGTTTGGAAGAGAATGCGCTGAAAAAGGACCATGAGTTGGGTTAATTTTTGAAAGTAAGCAGAAGCTTGTTGAACAGTTATATGAATGGGCGATTAAATGTTCAGTTTCTTTTCAAGTTCTGAAATCGCGTGCAAATCAACACACGGTCCGTCGTGACGTGGATGAAACATGTCCTTGAAGAGTGCATGTTAGCCTATCGATGAGAAAATCTCAAAATTAGGGGAAAATAACAGCATATGGTGGTGATCACACTTGTTTAAATGCAACCGTCAACTCAAACTGTCGACAGGCAACATCAAAGTTTATGTGTAGCAAAATACTTCCATTGATTAAAGCTGAAACAAATATGACTGCAAGAACAGTTCAAGAGATAATGTTAAATATGTTTCATATTAAAGTGAGTTATTCTCGAGCGTGGCATAGACTACAAAAAGTTGTTGCAACGATTTATGGAGATTGAGAATCGACAAACGCGGAATTGCCAAAATATCTTTGTGCCCTGCAATGTACCAACCCTGAAACTGTATATGATGTTATTCACATTCGTGGTGTTTTTGATGGTGCTTTTTGGTATTTCGGACCTTCTATTGATGGTTTGAAACATTGTCACCTATATTGTCTATTGATGCCACTCATTTATACGCAAAGTATCTGCGTACATTACTAGTGGCTACTGGTGTAGACGCAAACCAATGTCTTTTTCAGTTAGCCTTTGCTATTGTACAAATAGAGTTGTGGAAAATGTGGAGTTGGTTTATTCGTTGCATATGGAACTATATTCCTTCTGTATATGCCAGTTGTTTTACCTTTATCTCAGACGTATGAAAGGAATTCCACGTGCGCTTAAAGAAGCTTGGCCAACCGAACAACATCATCGCTTTTATATTCGTCACATTAAAGCAAATTTCAAGAATGCAGGGTTTCGTACGGATGAACTACAAAATTTGTTACATGCATGTGCCATGGCATCGGAGGTTGTAAAATATAATAAGCTTCGAAAATAGTTGAAAGCTGTAAATCGAGAAGCCAATGCATGGATTGAAAGAAGTTTGAAAAATCGAGAATCAAACTGGACTCTATGTAACGACGGCGGCGTAGGATTCAATATGATGACAACTAATGTTTCCGAAAGCTTTAACGGTGTGCTGAAAGGAACTAGGAATTCACATTTTAGATCCTTAGTTGTACGTACGTTTCATCGATTGAACCATTACTTTTCCAAACGTCAAACTCAAGGAGAAGAGTGGACATCACAGCTCGCACCGAAGTGGGAAGCATTAGCAAGGTGAAGAATGGAAGAATTAAGGCTCGTGTCTATAGAGAGATATAGCTTCATAGAATGGCAGGTGAAAGATGATCATATGTTTGATTATACGGTGAATATCGATGATAACGTCGCCAAATGTTCGTGCAACTTGCCAACGTTAGACCATTTTCCATGCTCGCATGTAGTAACACATGTTCACGTGGTTCGGGTGGTGCGAATAGAGTGTATTTTGACTTAATCTCAACGTGGTACACGACGGCTAAGTATACCGGCTGCTTATGCTCCTTTATTCCACTATGTCCAGATAGTCTACATTGGGATGTATACGAATGTTCTATTATACAACCACCATCGGTGCGCAGAAATTCAGGACGTCTGCGGTCTACTCGAATCAAAGGTTCCATGGATCTGCCATCTTCATCCGACCATAATAGATGTAGCAAATGTGGTGCTTTTGGCCATAAGAAAAAAAAATGTCCTCGTTGAATTGTATGGGTTGCTGTATTTATTTCTTATTGAAAATGTGTATTTATTTTTAATGTAAGAATTGTGTTAACTTCTTATTGCATATGTTTTTTTCTTATTGCATATATTAATTTCTTATTGCATATGCTTATTTCTTTTCAGTGTCGGATTGTGTTAACTTCTTATTGCTTATGTTTGTTTCATTCTTTTCATGTTTGCCCTCTCTTTAATGCCCACTGTCATGTACAACAATTAAATATAGCCCACGCAATTCAAAAATACGCAAGATATATTTAGTAATATAGCTTGCGCACTTCAGGAATACACAAGTAATAATATTCTCTTGTCAAAGACAGAGAGCTATTGCACCTTCCTCCCCTACATAACCATCAACATTACATATCATCAACATTATATAAACATCAACACAAAATATACCAACCATAATACCATTGAATATCATCAACACAACTGAATATCATCAATACAAAATATACTATCCATAATACAATTGAATATCATCAACATTGAGTTCAACAAAATATACAATCCACCACCTTCATAAACATCAACATCTACCATTCCAACTAATGAAACATCAACAAGATATATCGGCCAAACAACAAAACACCTTAATTGTAAAGCCTTCTAACCTCTAGAGGTGTGTCTCTCTTCTTCTTCTTCCTTTTATACATGATTGGAGCTGAACTTTGGCCTTCATCAAATGTTGGAACAGGTGTTGGAACAGTATATCTTGTTCCTGAGTGGGACCAAAATTTAAATCTTCTTGTTGTCTCTCCCACTACGGCCACTCTTCCGTTTGCACTCGAGTGGATTGACCAAGATACCCAAATTGTTGTTCTCCTTCATGCCAAACATGCCACTAATTTTGAATTTCTCCATCGAAGTCTTGTGTTCTCTCCGCTTCCATATGTAGCTCCCCCTCATGCCGTTTGTCCTTCCTCTTCTTCCTCCACTATTGTATGTGTCTCCTCCCAAGCAAGTGGTCATTCTTCTACAATACGCAAAGGTTTTTCCAGCCTTGTTAACTTGTTTCGACCTAGAATCATATCGAGTATACGCCGTAGGTCAATGCACTTACTTCTCACCTTTTCCGACTCTATACAACTATCTTCGATTTCATCAACCACATCTAAAGCACTATATATCCCACTTACCTACGCGAAATACAAAACAATTAACAACTAATATGATCTAAAAAATGAATAATCCAAATTTATAAATTAAAATACTAACCACATCACGCTCTATAGAGCTCAGGGAATGTACACAACCATTTTCTAGCTGCCTTTTTAAAATATAACAACGAGTAATTTGCCAATACCAATACTCATACTCGCTTACAGTCTCGGGGAATCACACGCTTGTTCAGCATGATCAATTTTGGATTCCATGATGTTATACTTTCCTACAAGAAGTCCATCCAATTAGGGGGTTCTAGGTCTAATGGCACCATGCGATCGGGAATGTTCTGATAGTCAAAGCCAAGTTGTCTCATCACTCAGTCAGGAGCAAATAATTCGAAGTCCAAAAAAAGAATCAATCTACTCTTAGCAATCCAACCTGCAAACATATACTCAATGTCAGGATGCCCAAATTTCATCACCAAAGAATATGGTTCTCAGGTAATGGCGTCATCCACTAACAAATCCAATTCATTTCAGTAAAATTGTACATTTTTTAGAGTTTCGCACCAACTCTTAGCATAATTCCACTAACACTCGAATGGAAGATAAGGATGTAAATAAGTAGGAATTCCTACGAGCGGTCATCCAATAGCATTATAGGACAAAGAACATATTTTCAACAATGTTGCAAAACCCCTTAAAACTTTTCGACATTTGTCAACTCACTATACAAATAATAAAGTACAGTACTGCCCCATGAATAGTAACCACGGTTTGCTAAATCTTCCAGAAATGGTAAAAATTTCAAACTCAGTCTAACTTTCGAATGATCTGGAAAAAGACGACAACTTAAAAAGTATAATATGACAGCACGACTACGACGAAGTATATCTAAATCTGTCCCACCTTCAGGTAATGGTTCAAAAAATTCACTCTTACACCATATTATTGCTAGCTCAATTTCAGACTTTACAGCCTCTTTTGGTGGAAAATACGAAGCAAATCATGACACAATCCCAAATAATCAATATCCGAATTTTGTGAACATACCGAGAAACCGCTTGTGCCTGGACCAAACAGAAAGTAAACATTGGCTAGAGTTACCATCATTTCACCCACACTTAAATGAAAAATATTGTCTTCGGTCTTCATCTATCATACAATGTCATAATAAGGTGATGATCTGGTCGAATGTTGTCAACTTGCATAGTTTTGCAAAACCCAGCAATTCTTGGGTTTTGTTCTAACCAAGGATCTTTAAAGTCTACTTCCTTTAGCTTGCTTAAATGGTTGCAAAGCTTAATTATTTCTACATCCTGATTTATAACAAAGAATTGCAATTAGTAATTCATATTTTCATTTTGGATTAACAATAAATCATTGCATTTAAAATAAATACCTCCATAAGCACATCATTTTGGCTTCTATGCTCCGCTTGAAGATAAAGAACGCTTCTATATATACATCAACCAATTAGTCATTCAAAAATCGATTTTCCATCTAAGGTTTATGATTGATTTGTTACTACTTACATTTTCAACTATGACAACAACCATGGGCGTAAATTATCGTCGAGAGAAACAACAATACTTAATCATTACCAACGACAATCATTTGTTAATTTAACATCAATTTCAGCTAAAACATTTTTTTTTACCTCTAATCACCATGGATAAGAGCTTCCTTCCATTTTTAACTAAAGCAATTAGTTGCTTCAAGGTAGAATGGAGAATAAGGTAATTGAGAAGTTTGGATTTGGGAAAAAATGGGTTGGGGATGGAATTTGGGAGGATTTTAGAAAGAAATAGGGTTTGGGGAAAAAATAATAATTAGATCCGAGAAAACTGGAATTTTTATGCCCAAAATAAGGCTTGCGCAATCTATATTTGCACAAGCATTAGATATAAGCTTGCGCAAATATGGATTGCCCAAGCCTTCTGTTAAAATAAAATAAGGTTGCGCAGTTCATGTTTACGTAAGCTTATTTCAAAAGGAGACCTATTTTTGCAATAAGTTTTCTATGAGGCCTAAATTTGTAATTTGTTTTTTCTGGAAGCCCTGTTTGAAAATTTATCGAGAAATGATTACTCTTTTATATGTATTTAAGTATATAATTATTACTTAATCTACTTAAGAGTATGTGTATGGAGGTGTATGGGGGATTAGATGACAAGCCCCTGATAGTAATTAAAATGCACAAAAAGCCCATTCGAATAAAATTTATAAAACTTGGATCACTCTCAAATTTCAAAAGCTAAAAGTATTTACGGCCTATATTAAAATTTTCAAATTATCATTTCCATCTCCATTACGTTTTCATACAAATTAAATTCTTTTTAAATTTTAAATTCATTTTTAAATTTACAAATTAAATCCAATAAATCAGCAAACATCATATCTATTCGACCAATAGTTGATATAATCCAAACTACAAACCATGTACAACTAACCATGTACAACTACAAAACAAATCTTTAGCTAATTTTAGTATTCTATTTCATAATTTTAGTTATTTGAATTTATTCATATTAATAGATCAGAAATTACAATGGATTTAAATCAACCTCCACCACAAGAATCCAGATCTTCGGAAGAATCCAGATTTTATGCATCTTCATTGGGTTTAAATCGACTTTCAATTTCTGCTGTAGAACCTAGTATAGACAAGTATTATCGATTTTTAAATGTATTGAATTATGTAATTATATTATTAACTACATAATAAATATATACATTTAAAAAAATTATCATCTATAGAGTTGCTTTTGTGTTTATTTACATTTAACTACATTATGCTTACGTAGTAAAATAAATAATTTAGTTAAGAATTAATCAAAACTTCTAATTATTGCTTTCAAATAGATAAATACTGGAAAAATGTATTGAATGTTATATAATTATATTACTTGTATGTTATTGATATAAGTGAAAACAGATACACCGGTTGGTACAAATATATTTATCTTTAACTTCATATGCTTATGTTTTAATGTAATTATCAACTATAGAATTTAATTTTACATTTAACTGCATTTCACTTTTGTGGTTATATAAATAAATCAATTTAATTAAAATTAAATAAACTTTGTACTAAGGAAATATATATATTTACTATTCAAGTTTTAATAATTGTAAATATATTGAATTATATAATTGTATTACTTATCGGGAACTTTTAGCTCACGTCCCTCTCTTTAAAATAAATTAAGCTCACGTCCCTTCATATTTTAAAATAAAAATTACGTCCATGTTTTTGTGCCCAAGCAAACATCCGCTATCACAAACAAGTTAAATTGCAATATTAAAAACGTGATATCTTTTAGTAGATTTATCGGATTTCAATTTCGTTTTCACCATTAAATAACAAATTTTATTATGTTTCTATTAAGATCTATATATGATATATTTTGACAAAAAAATTTAATATGCAAATATTTGCTTGGAGAAAATTCAGGCAAATATTTACCCCCGAAATTCAGGCAAATATTTACACCAAAATTCAGGCTATCTCATCATGTTCTTGTCATTGCCAACCTTCCTTGCTTCAACATCATAACCCACCAAAGTGAGTATAACCTTATTTTCAATGAGTAAATAAATATAATACCCAATATATGAACCATAAATGAAATTATGTTAGCTGCAATCAGCAAAGTCAAACTATTTGGAAATTGAAAAACTTGTATTTTCTCATTAATAGGAAATTTGTTAATTAATCGGACAAGCTTAATAAATGATTAGAATACTTACTTATCCATATCGGCTAAAATAATGGTCTAAAAGACACAAAATCCTATGTCCAAAGCCTAAAATCAATATAAGCTTGATCTGTGTGGTAAGAATCTATAATCTCAAGGTAATCCCATGTGTAAACTTCCCAATATTGTAAGCGGTTTATCATGTTATTTCCATCCTAAAATTCCTGGTATAATAATATCACACGAATTAAGTACATATATGACATACCTCAATCTCCATAAATTAATTTATTTAATTTTCTATGTAGTTTATTAGTATAATAGAATTAATTTTCAGTATATCTCTACTCAAATTTCATGGCAAGTACCATTAAAAGGCCATACACATGTATGTAGTTTTCACCTGAATCATTGTTGACACCAGTGCTTTTGACTATGTAATTACATTATACATGTATATTTCTAGCTCATTGTAAAATATATACTGGAATACATGTAATCATATGTACATGACCCAAACCTTCCAGATGTAGGATGTTGAAATGGTTTATGTTTGATTTCTTGAGATTATGATATTGAACAGAAAGGATGAATAATAATGATGTTTTATTGATTGCATAAGCTAATTGTTTCAATACAAATGATTGGATACAAGCTGCAGTATTTAAACATGTTTTGACAGCTATTTGGGCTTTGGGCTTTAATACATACCCATTATCTAATACCCTATAATACAAAACATGGGTATATTACATAGCCGCGACATATCTCTTCATTTCCTAATTCCTCCCCTAAACCAATATTAGGTTTAGGGTTTCAGAGGTGATTTTAGGGCTTTGGCTGCGATTAAAAAATCATGTTTTTGTCCTTTGATTCTCTTAAAAAATTCTTTATTGGAGAGTGTAAAGGCATAGATCAGCTACATCTACTTCACCAATTTTGAAAAGGTTGTGCCTGAGTGTCCAATCTTCTGTTGTATGCTAGATCTGCATGTTTTCTGCCTTGTTCCACCTTTAGCTCTACTCGAAACTTCATCATAGATTAAAAGGCACGGATCGGCTACATTTGCTTCACCAGTTTTAAAGTGGTTGTGGCTGAGCGTCCAGTTTTCTATTGGATGTTAGGTTTGCATGTTGTCCACCTTGTTCCACCTTTATCTCTGCTCGAAACTTCAAAAAGTTTCTTGCTAAAAGTTCTTTGGTGAGAATGTCAACGCATTATTAAGTTAAAGGTATGTGACCGACTTGTAAATTTCCTTTTTTTATTTGCACTCGGACAAATACAGATCGATCTCGATGTGTTTTGTTCTAGTATGTAATATTGGATTCGATGTCATATATACAGTACTCTGATTATTGCACCATATATTGGTTTGGTTTCTATTTTGATCTGTAACTCTTTTAGTAATGATTGTAACCAAATTATCTTTGCTGTGGCACTTGAAACACCCATGTACTCGGCCTCTTGCTTGATCTGAAGATTGTAGTTTGTTTCTTTGAACACTAAGATACAGGATTATCTCTAATGTAAATATAATATCCAATTATAGATTTTCTGTCATCAATATTTGTTACCCAGTCTTCATCTGCATATGCAGTAATATTTAAGTTGTTGTATCTCTTTAAAGTGAGCCCAAAGTCTGCAGTCCCTTTGAGATATCTAAGAATCCTTTTTACCGCTTTCCAATGTTCATCGTGGGGTTCCTGCATAAATTGTGACACCTTGTTAACATTGAGTGAGATATCTGGTCTAGTTATAGTAATATATTGTAGCGCTTCTACAATTCTTCTATATTGTTTAATATTTAGTATGGATTCTCCCTTATTTTTGGAAAGTTGTTACCAACTGATCATAGGTGTATGCCATGATTTTGCTTCGTGCATCTTTGATCTGACAAGTACTTCTTTGATGTATTTCCTTTGGCTTAACAATATTTTTGACCCTGATTTTCTGCTAACTTCTATACCCAAGAAATAGTTGAGATTGCCAAGGTCCTTGATGGAAAATTGCTTGTTGAGGTACTGTACAATATTTTTGATCTCATTTGTATCATCACCTGTTATAATCAAGTCATAAACATATATTAGAATGTAAATAATATGACTGCTATAAATTTTAACAAATAATGAGTTATCTGATTTGGTGCACTGATAGCCCAGAGTAATCAATGTGGCTTCCAATCTATCAAACCATATTCTTGGTGCCTATTTCAATCCATATATGGCTTTGTTTAATTTGCACACATGATGACCATTTTGTTTGTACCCATGTGGCTGCTCATATAGATTTCTTCCAGTAATACGCCATTTAGAAATTCATTACTAACATCTAATTGCCTTATATTCTAGTTTTTGCTCAGAGAAATAGTGAGAATAACCTTAATTGTTGTTGGCTTCACCATTGGTAAAAATGTTTCACTGAAGTCAATCCATACTGCTGAGTATATCCCTTAGCAACAAGTCTTGCTTTGTACCTTGATATTGTTCCATCTAGATTTTTCTTTAGTTTTTAGGTCCATTTACATCCTATTATATTCTTGTTTGACGGTGGATACTAAACTCCATGTTTTATTTTTCATAAGTTCTTAATATTCCACATCCATTGCTGCTTTTTAGTTTTCATTTTTAAAAGCTTGCTCAAATGATTCAGGCTATTCAATATTAGATGTTGCAGTGTAGATCTTTGGTTTGAATATTCCACTCTTTGATATAGTTATCCTATGATGACCTGCTCTGGTTGGTAATTCAGTATTTGTCGATACTGAATTACTATCCTGATCAGTGTTGTCGAGTAATTGATTTTGATGACTATTGTCATTGATGCTTTGATTTTGATTGCTTGATCCAACAGGTGATGAGCATGCATATTAGGCCGCTCTCTTGTCCCATGACCTGGTTCAGATAACACTGTGTGTTGTACTTCAGAGGCTCCTGCCTTCTTCTCAGTCTCAGTCCGATTCCATGTGCTAGTCTACACAGGTACTGTAGATATAGATACTCTTGGATTGTATACTTTCTATGTTGTTTTTAACATTTGTGCGGGCAAATGGAAATATTTTTTCATTAAAGACACATGTCTACTTATAATTATTTTCCTAGTGTTATCTAAGCAATTGTACCCTTTCTGTTTAGTTGCATAACCTAGAAATGTACATGGTTGAGAACTAAAATCCAATTTGTGTTTGTTATATGGCCTTAAGTAGGGAAAACATAGACACACAAATGCCTAAGCTATTATAGTTAGGTTTAGTTCCTATGAGCTTCTCTATTGGACTTACTCCTTTCAGTACTTTTGTTGGTAATCTATTGATTAAATACACTGAAGTACTAAAGGAGTCTGGCCAAAACTTTAAGGGTAGAGATGCATGTGCAAGTAAAGGTAGGTTAGTTTCAACTACGTGTCTATGTTTTTTCTCAATAAGACCATTTTGCTCATAAGTGTAGGGACAAGTAGTTCTATTTATTATACCCCTATCTAAAAAGAACTTGTCAAGTGATTTATATTCAATACCACCATCACTTTGAATAATTTTGACTTTGTGACAAGTTTGCTTTTCAACTTATGTAATAAAATATGACAACATTATAAGCTTCTGCCTTTGTTTTTAGGAAATATATCCATGTGTATCTAGTGTGTGCATCAACAAAGAATATGTAATATTTATAGCCATAATCTGAACTAATGTGTGTTGGACCCCAGATGCAACGACCCGTATCTTTTATTATTAAAAATATTAAATTAAATAAGATTTTTGGAATTTGATATTGTTAGAAATTAAAATTTATGATATATAAATGGAAAAGATTATTAGAATTCTCGTCTAGTGGCAAAAAAATTTTAATATCATATTCTCCTTCTCCTTTTTTATAAAAAAAATATTTTTCTACTTCAAAAATGAATATTTAAGTTAAAAAGTTAATAATTAAAAAATGACTCTGTATTGAGCTATTTGGACAAAGCATTTTAGCAACAATTTATAACTTTTTCAAGATTTTGAAATATCTGAAACAAATAAGAAAAATGAAAAATAAGATATTTAACATTTCATATCTTTTTTTTCATTTTTTTATTGTTTTCTTGAAAAGCAATAAAAATTGGTGAATCAGAAACAATTATAAGAAAAGAACAAAAATTTGTGTTTTTTATGGAACATAGATAATAAATGGACCGGTTTAGAAATATATGAGTTGTTAGTCGTAGAATATTATTCTCATCAGACTTGAACCTAAATGTTATTTAATAATGTGATTTAATGTAATTGGTAACTATTTTAATGTAATTTCAATCAATTGAAATAATTGTAAAGTTAATTTGGTTATAGTTGTAAATAAGGGATGAAATCAATGTTTTACTTAATGGTGAAATTATGTGTTATTCAATTTCATTATTTTAATATAGAATGTGAAATTATCGTCTTATTACTTGACATGTTTGAAATTTATTTGGAAATTGATAAAAATTAATATAATTGAAATATTGCAGTTAATACGGTAAAAGATGTTAACTGTAGAATAATGAATGTAATAAGATGGAACTTGTGTCAAATGAATTCATAAGGTATCGGATGATTGAATAATAAGAGTGTAAATCGAAATAAAAGAATTTATTGGGAATTAAAATATAATTAACTAGGATTTTATTACGGTTGTAATTAAACGTTGAAATTAGTGTAATATTGAAATATTGAATTTAACATGGAAAATTGTACTGTAAAAGATTATTAATTTCTGTGTAATCAGAAATGATGAAAATTATTAACTTTTAATTTATAATTTAAAAGTGGTTAAATTGATTTTAAAACAATAAGTTATTTAATTAATGTGAAAATTAGCCTTTTGGGACATGTCTTGGATTTTGACGAATATAGTTTCATCGGATCCGTAATAGTGAATTATTATAAGATTTCAAGTTTTGTGGCGATCGGACTGCTCGTTTGATCGTGCGAGTTCAAGACAAGTAGAAATCAATCAAAGGAATTTAAATGAATATAATTCAATTTTAAAATATATATATGATAGAATTAGAGTTTGAAACTAGTTCCACTGAGTTTAAAAATATCAAAAACCTATATTCCGATATATTGGATGACCTATTTTCGTTTTGGGAACAAAATGGGTTTTTTGGTCCTTAGTTACCACTTTGGCCCATTCAATCTGTTCCATCCATCTCTATTCCATTTCTCTCTATATAAATATATTTTTGTTGAATCCTAGCATTCTTTTCCAATTTCCATACGTAATTCTTATTCCGGTCTGCTCCTTCCCTTCTTCCCAATGTCAGACATCAAAACACTAAATCCCCAATACCAAATCAAACTTCAAAATTCAAACTCCACAAAACCTATCAAATTATATATCATCGCAAACCTCTTGATTTACGTAATCTACTTCTATGATTCTTTTTTGTAATCAAGGTTAGGTTTGGCTAGGAATCTATGAAGAAGTCTCGGCTGTTGAAATTAGGGTTTTGTTTTCAACGGTGAATCTTCGACTTCGGGGCGATCGCGAGTACTCCGTCGTAGAGGCGGCTAAGAGCTTTCAATCCACGGTCTTTGTTCATGCTTTGGGTGCTTAGATTCGCCAGGAACGATGAGATATGGTGGAGGTGGCGCTGTGCGCTTGAAGCCGTTGTGGGTGGCGGCGACTTCGACCTTGGGGCAACGAGGTATGGTGGTGATGGCGGCGACCTTGGATCTGGATGGAAGTGGTCGATGGCGGCCGGTAGAGATGAGAGCATGGTGGCTGGCTTACGCATGTGGGTGTTCGAGCGCGATGTCTGTTAGGGTTTTCAAAGTAGATGGTAATGCTAATTACTTTTCTGATCTTTATTTTAATTTAAATTTAAATTTCAAATGTTCTAACTCATATATTTTTCGCATACGAACTCCGATTAGCATGTTGTTTCTTCTGTTGCATTCGTATCGAAATTACGAACGATATGAAACTGATTTGGCGGCATTTGGAGACTATTCAAATTTGGGTATTCTTTTGGATTTTAGTTCGACTAAAAATCAAAGGTGAGTGTTCAAACCACTCACGAAATACTAAAATATTTTGATGTTCATTAAATTGAAATCATGAAGTAATTTAAATTTATTGATTGTTGTTTGATGGTTTAAAATTGACATTTATATTGAATTGCATCGATAGTGTAATTTAATTTCACAGTTAAATTAAAATTGAAATTGACATTTAAATTCAAATTGGAATTTAATTTGCTAGTTAAACACCCAAGAATTTATAGCTTGTAATCTGTTATGATATATGACTATTTTGGATGTTGATTGTAATGGATGCCTAATGATTGATATGTTAGATATTTGGTTGTTTGTTTATGCCGGTCTATTCTTGTTATTCACCCTAGATGTTTTATGCTAATTTATTCCTGTTATTCACCCTAGATGTTATGGGCATCAAATAAATCTAAAATTTAATAAATTAAGAAATAAGTTGAAATGATATATACCAATGACACCTGATTTGGATTGAAATGAAATATACCCATCCCTGAAATTAAAATTAAAATTAATTTAAAATGATCACTTGGCCATAGGATAGAAAATTATATACGGACACCGTTGGTCGATTTTAAATTATTTTCTAAAATTGTAAAGTGTGTTTTGATTTAGAAAATTTGATTTTAAAATTTAATTTAAAGATTATATTTAAAACTTTATATTTAGTTAGTACAATTTTTAAGATTTTAACTTATAATTTTATTTAGTTTAAAATATACAATTTAAATAATGTAATAAAATAAAAAAATTTAAAAATTTAATTTAATATAGTTTTAAAGATTTATTTAAAATTTAATTTAAGACAATAAATATAAACTTTTATAATAACTTTAATAAAAAAAGAATTTTGTAAAAGATTTTGAATTTTTATAAAAGGTTTTGTATGGAATTTATAAAAGTTTTGTAAGGGATTTTATAAAAGATTTTTAAAGGATTTTTATGGTTTTATAAATGAGTTTATAAGGGTTTTATAAATGGTTTTATAAATGAGCTTGTATAAATGGATTTGGAAGCGTTTTCAAGGAATTTGCGTAGAAGTTTATGAAAAGGAAAGAGTTGTAACACTACAAGAAGATTAAGGATTTCCGACGGCTGACAACCGTCGACGGCCGTCGGAAGCCATCGGCGGCCGTCGGAAGCCGTTGGCGGCCGTCGGAATATACTGCATCGGGGAGCAGTATTTTCGACGGCTTACGACACAGGATGTCGTATCCTTTTCCGACGGATCCCGACACTTGTCGGGATCCGTCGAAAGCCGTCGGAAATGAAGCCCTACAGGCTGTCGGTAGCCGTCGGAATCCGTCGGAAATTTTGACCTATAAGCCGTCGGTATCCGTCGGAAGCCATCGGAAATCTACTGTTTTTTTAATTCTGCTGCCAATATAACCTTCCATCCACATTTCTCTTCCAAACACTATTACATCAATACTGCACAATCCAGTATCGATATTCCAACCAAATATCAAAATCTAAACTACACAATATTTGATAAACACACAAATAAGTAAAATTACATCAAAATAAAATACATAATATACATAACCATTCCAACATTGGCAATAACCCTAACAACAAGTGTTCTACCATGTTATAAATAAACAAAATCATCAATATCATCATCCACATCCTTATACAACCACAAAACCAAGTGTATCAAACATAATTATACAAAAGTCAACAATTACCTCCACCGCCTACCAAATCATTCAAAACTAAAAAAACATACCTGAACAAGCAAGCAAGCAATGAATCAATCTCCTCCAGATCCAGAGCCAGCCGAGGAAGGGAAGCGGCCACCAAGGTGCTGCATGTACTCTAGCAACTGTGTGGTCTTCATGGCCTGTTGGCGGTTCTGCTCCTCCAGCTGGGACACTCTAGTCCGCAATTCATCTATATCTGCTAGTTCGCTCTGAGCTTTACTCCACCGTCTACTACTCTGACTGCTGGCCTGCAAGAATGGAAAAATGAATAAAATTCAAGTTTATTGTTTTGAAAAGGTCAAAATATCATTTTTGAAGTATTTTAAGATAAAATAAATTATTTACCACTTGATTGCCAAATCCATATCGTCTTCCATGCTCTGCTGGATCCATAACGGACTCAAAAATAGCGTCCTCCTCATCAGTCGTCAGCTGATCTCGACCTGTATCAGCAAGGAGTTTCTGCCGATGGTCCATAAACTTCTCCTGCATCAACAAATTAATAATATCATATCTTATTTCATTATAGTTTAACAAGCAAAACATTTACTAATACTGAATAAAATGAAATATGCTTACATGGGTTTTGCTGGATTTATCGTCCTGCCATGTATACGAAACAGTCCCGTCCGGATTTACATGATCGATAACATGCGTACAGGTGAACACGTCCATATTGCCTACAGGACCATGTGCCTCAGCTTCCTGAAGTCTACAATTATTATACATTTAAAATTATATAGCATAAACTATTTACAATTATTATTCAGTAAATTTACCAACTCCTGCCGATACTGCTGAAACGACTTCGGCCCTCCGCGATGAGTGATGGGATTCTTATTTCTGTTTGCAGAGTTTCTATCCGACTCTGCCTGTACATTCAAATTTGATACATTATTTTTCGATCACGTCAAATTAATAATTCAAAAAAAAATTAGTATACTTGCCTTCGCCTCGTCCTTCTTCCAGTATCTCAACCAAGCTTGCCATACGCTCTCCCCCATCCACCGTGGTTTCTTACCAGGTTTCTTAATCTCAAATATCGAGTCCCTGTAGTTCTTGCGCATCTTCTTCATCCTGTATCCTTGTGCCAGCATCATATCGTTTGTCTGGATGCCTACCTCAGCCTGTATTTCACAATAAAAAGTAAAAAAATTACACTTTAAACGATAGACAGTAGAAAAATGAAGAAAACAAATTAAAAATGGAAAACATAAAAATATACATATTAGGACATCCTGCCATATACACTCTATGATGTGAGGAGGGATGTTATCCCACTTCGGCCAGCAAGCACTCATCTTACTGCGATAAGAAGCTCTAGAGACATCCAGCACAACCTTCGAGGGATGTAGGTCGAACCCCATGTTTTTAAATATGACATAGAATAGTACGTACGTATATCATAAAAAAATAAGATGCTGAATAAAATTTAATTCATACCCCTCTGCTCTAGGGACTAACGAAACTACTGGACGTTGTGGCTCTTGCGATGGGCCACTTCCATCGCCTCCTAATGATCGGGAAGAGCTCCTACCTCTATATGACATTATGATAAACCTGTGATATATATACACATCATTATATAAGAAAATAATAACATGATAATGAAATATATTTCATATGAAAATGACATCAACGGTATAAATTGCTTAATTAATGACTGAAATGGAAATAGAAATGGAAGTGTGTTATACCTGATTCATAATGGGTGTACTCTTCCAACGATAAACAGATTTCATTGCATTTTTAATAAAAATTGCTAAATAAATGACAAATGGAAATGACATAAAACATGTAAACAATGGTAAACAAATTTGGTTTCATAGTTACATCAATTTCATAATACATCAAGAATTCAACATTGTTACATCAATTGCAAAAAACAGATTTAGATTTATATCAGTCATCGTCGTCTTCTGATTCAGATTCGGTCTCGTTTTCTACGATATTTTCCTCTACACTGTCAAACGCTTCTACCAAAACATTTGATTCATCGATCAAAGGACAAAAATATGTATGATCGTCTGTAATTATTATTTCGTTATTTTGCTCAAGATCTGCCTGATAAGCTTGTTCGTCCGGAATATTCTTCCCATCGAATGTGAATCTGGCCTTTGTTTTGAAAACTACAGACCAATCTGCTTTATCTCTTTTTAGAGACGGATAAGGAGCGTAATAAACTTGCAATGCTTGTTTGGCTAGTACAAAAGGATCGTACTTGTGATAGTGTGATGTATGCTTTATTTCGTTAAGATTATAATCCTTGTGCACATTAATTCCAGAACCTAGAACATTGCTAAACCAATTGCATCTAAATAGAAACACCTCCTCCGCGGGTCGTGAGAAATATGTCAGCTGCAAAATTTGTGTTAGAACATCATAAAATCCATTTAAGTGATTTTCTGGATTGTCACTACCTTTAACAAATACACATGTATTATTTGTTAATTTTTCTGCACCGTATTCTTTGGTGTTAAATTTATATCCATTGTCCAAATATTTTGGATATGTCTTGACCACTCTTTTTGGTCCCATCGCAAGATGTTTCAACCCTTCGTCAACAACACAATTTTTTGGCTCATAAACGTAATTTGAAAACCAACCGAAAATTCTTTACTGAAATCTCTGTTCGGATGTTCACGTTCATAAACACTGTTTATATAAACAAATTATTACATTAGGTTATACATGCGCTGCATTATAGAAAAGAATAAAACACAAATTATTATTTTAGATTACCTAACAAACGGTGCAACCTCGGCGTAATTTAGAAGAATATAAGTGTGTGCTACATGAAGATCTCTATCGTCTGGCCATATTTCTACACATTTTCCAAAAGGCCGACCATGTTTTCCAAAAATAGATAACATGGCTTGAGATGACTCTTTTTCGTCGCCTTCGTCATTACGAGGAACACTTTCAAATGAAATATTCACATGATCAATGAAATAGTGAGAGAAAAAGAACGAAGCTTCTTCTTCGATGTAAGATTTACATATCAAACCTTCAACTCATGCTTTTTGCCTCACTTTTTTCTTCAGATGTTTCAAATATCTATGCAAAATTAATTTATATTAACTTCACCTTTCAAATGCAATTAAATTACGTGATAACATATTATATACCTCTCAAATGGATACATCCATCCATATTGGACAGGACCTCCAAGTCGTGCTTCAGATGGGAGATGAACAGGTAAATGTTCCATTACATTGAAAAAACCTGGCGGAAATATTTTCTCTAATTTGCAAAGCAATATAGGAATGTCCACTTCAAGTTTACGTATACGTTGCACTTTTAAAGTAGTCGAACAAAGCTCTTTGTAAAACATACTAAGCTCCGTTACTACCTTCGAAACTTTTAACGGCAGTAGTTTTTTGAACATAACGGGAAATAAATTTTCCATCATTATGTGACAGTCGTGACTTTTCATTCTTGCTCAATTTACCATTTTTGAAGTCAACACATCCATGAAGATTTAATGATATCCCATCAGGAAATCTTGACCCTTCCACCCATTTTAATACAGCTTTAACTTGATTATTATCTAATTCGTAACATGCTTTGGATTTTTTACTGTCATTTGGTTTCATATGAAGCTCAGGACGTTTGCATAATTCTTCTATATCACGTCTTGATTTCAAATCATCCTTCGTCTTCCCTTTCACATTCAAAATTGTGTTAAAAACATTATCAAACACATTTTTCTCATTGTGCATCACATCTATGTTATGATGAAGTAAAAGATGTTTCCAATATGGCAACTCCCAAAAAATAGTTTGTTTGCACCAGTTATGAACAACTGATTTGCCTTCAATTTCTGTTTGCTCGCCAGTTTCATATATCTTTGGATAGTCCCTAACAAGTTCGTATATGTCTTCGTTTGACCATATCATCGGTGGTTGTCTGGTTTCTACTCTATTAGCTAAAAAGTTTTTCTTGTCTCCTCTGAAGGGATGATTTACATGGAGAAAATATCGATGACAGTCAAACCATGAAATTTTCTTACCATGAGGTAAAGAAAACGCTCATGTTTCATCCATGCAATATGGACATGCTAGACGACCGGCAGTACTCCATCCTGAAAGAATTGCATAGGCTGGAAATTCACTTATAGTCCACAAAAAAGAATAAAACATATGAAAATTTTTCTTCTTGGACACATCGTATGTTTCTACTCCTTCGTTCCACAGTATTTTTAACTCCTCAATCAACAGTTGTAAATATACATCAATTCCTTGTATCGGATCGTCGGGGCTAGGAACGACAACAGTAAGAAACATATATTGCGTTTTCATACACATCCATGGAGGTAAACTATACGGTGTGACGATAATGGGCCAGGATGAATATTTAGAACCAAATTGAGAAAATGGAGAAAAACCGTCCATACATAATCCTAATCTAACATTTCGACTCTCCGCTGCAAAATTTGGATACGTTTCATCGAATTGTTTCCATGCTTCTCCATCGGCCGGATGTGTCAACGTACCCTCTTCCTCCGTTCTCATGCTATGCCATCTCATATTAGATGCAGTTACAGAAGATCCATATAATCTTTGAAGTTTTGGAGTTATGGGTAATTAATGCATACGCTTGTACGAAACTTCCTTCCCCTTCTTTTTTCTTGATTTGTATCTCTCCTGGTTATAAACTTTACAATTTCTAAGGTTTGCGTCTTCTTTCCAAAATGACATGCAGCCTTTTAAACATGTATCTATTTTTGATAAGGTAAACCAAAAGCCGACATAAGTTTTTTAACTTCATAGTGATTTTCATACATTAGATTATTGGGTGGCATATGTCTTTTTGCAGCTTGTACAATAACCGTAAGCCCAGCTTCAGTGATGTTGTATTTTGACTTCATCGCAATGTATTCTACGATTACTGACAACTGAGTGCCGCTTTTACAACCATCCCAAATAGGTTTCTTAGCAGCATCTAGTAAATCATAATATTTTTTTGCTTTAATATTTGGGTGTTCAACATTTCCATCATCATCATCAACTTCAACCATAGGAAACATTGATCGTGCTGCATCTTCGAGCATATTTTCTATACGGGTCGTCGTAACTATTTCGTTAACGACACTTTCAGACTCTATAGAAGTATTTGCTACAACTTCTCCATGCTGATCCCAAACATAACACTCGGGTACGAAACCGTTTTGGCACAAATGAACTTTCACAATATCTGGTAACAAATACTTCAAATGTCTACACCTACTACACGGATAACGAATTTCTGGATCGTTTCCGTTATTACTTAAAGCGAATTCAACAAACACGTTTATACCATTATAAAAATCTTCTTTTATTGAGCCCCTCGGTCTTTTTCTTTGGTACACCCATCTCCTCCGATCAACAAAACAATCAATCATTTTTCCTATTCGACAAAATGAGAAGTTCAAACTTTAATATTTACTTTCAAGAATACAAATTCAAAAAAGATTATTTTCATGGTCGTATAATATTTGAATTTAAAGAACAACTTCACAAATTTAAAAATATTTTCAAATAGGGCACATTTTATTTTTTAACATATCGATATAAAAAATTGTATAATTTTTTTTTTCATTGGTCAGGCATCCTACTTCCCATTACAAACACAGTAAGCATTTACATTTCGTATATTACTTCGTCTCAAACAATTCAACAAAATTTCAGCAGCATTTCCCTTTTGTTCCCTGCATTGTACACAAATGTGTGTACGCAAGAAACAAAAAAGAAAAGTTAGGCCGAAATTTTATGAACTGTTTGAGATGAAGTAGTATACAAAATGTAAATGCTTACTGTGTTCATAACTTGTCCAATACAGGGACAAACCCAAGAAACATTGTACAAGATGAATATAAATGGCCGTTTTTAAAAAAAAACGACTATTTATACAACGATCATGTACAAAACTCGTCAGACGGGGCCAAAAACTTTCTAACGGACATTTGTCAATTACATCTGCGCATTTTACGAAAAAATACAGTTTTACTAACTGTTCACATTTACAAAAATATATTTTAATTTAACACATTTATTCGACGTATTACATCAACTTAAGGCTAGTTTAACATTTTTGTCATTTTTCAACACACACAATTATAATTTAGACTCATGCATTTTTTTGTTTCATAAGTCAATGCGTGCACAATATAATACTCCTAGCTCGTTCATTTATTTTATCTTATTCCAACTAACACAATACAATGATAGTAGCTCTACACACATATACAATCGTAGAATCAAGGCATACACAACGATTTACATATACATGAAAAACCAGAAATTATACATGTTTTTCACAATTTCACGATAAAAGATGAAATAGGTATACCATGTGATGCTATAAACCGTTATTACGCATTTGGAAACAATTGCAATCACTAATTCGCCCTAATTTATCAATTTATGCAAATCTAGAATTATGGTAAAAACTGAATTTTTCACCAAAATAAGAGATTATACCTGAGCTGGGGAGCAAGAGGTGTTGAATTCACAGTAGGGGAAGGAGAAAAAATCACGAAATCAGCGATTGGAGGTGGAAAATGGTGATTTGGGGTTTTTTTTCTCAATTTGAGTTGGCTGGAAAATGAGGAAGAAAGGCTCGGCTGAGCTGCTGTAATTCGCAATTTTACGACGGCTTCCGACGGCCACCGACGGCCCATCGGAAGCCGTCGGACTCCGTCGCTCCCCCCGTCGCTATTTGCCCCTTTTGTAGTAGTGTAAACTATTTTGGAATTTATAAATAGCTGTATAAATGATTCTAAAGAATATAAATAGTTTATAAATGGTTTAAGAGAGATTTATAAATTAATTTCGAAATTGATAGAAAGAAATCTTCCTCGGCATTCATGAATATATTTATACTTTTGGAATAAGTATATGGATATCTTGATATGAAGGTATAAAATGTTTTTTTAATTTGTTATTAAAAATGTTTTATAAAATGACCACGGTGTGAAAATAAGCATTTGGTTGTTAATGAGACCAAGGTCGCATATAGTCATACTCTCTGCCAATTCCAAAACCTCTTTAACAACTATGCACGTGGTGGAGAATCCAAACGAAGTAGGATGGTTTGGTGAAAGCTACTGAAATGAGGTAGGAAATGCAACCCTGACCTTCGGGTCAACTTGATATGACTGAAAGTCTAAAACAGGAGCTACACCGGGCCAATTGAGGTCACTCCTTCTATCGGACATGCTTCTTTGTTATCATATTTATTACTTTGTGATTGATTGGTGGCCACCCTCGATTTGATTAAGGGAGCGTGTCTCGAGTTGGGTGGTAGTAGCTACTATGCGTTACTACCAATCCGGGAGTGCAAAACAGTATAATCATACCCTGGGCATTGCCTCGCGTGTCCTGTCATATGCCTTATCGAGCCCACTACAATTCTGATTTGTGTCGTACCTATGGAGTGCTCCCTGATAGCCCACCAGTTTATGGTGGAGTTTACAGTACTATATAGACTACAATGCTTATATAAAATGTGTTAAGGGGGATATGGGTAACGCCTTAACGCTATTCTCAATATTATAGTTTACTGATAGACACTACATATATAGCGTATACTACTACATATAGATAATTGGACGGATGCTTATGTGTCGACCCGGAAATTTTGAACATTTGAAATTGAAATATTTAATTGATTTTAAATATTCAAAAGTTAATTTTTAACTGGAATTCAAGTATTACCATTTATTTGGATAATTTAATTATTAAATTAAATAATTTGAAATTGGGTAAAATGTTGAATCTGGAGTTTTAAGCCTATTAAAAGTAATTTTAAGGGTTTGTAAAATTTATATTGATAGTGCTAAGGATAATAAAAATTTTAAAATTGAATTTAAAAGTGATTTGCTTAGTTTTGAAATTATATTGTTTAAATTGAATATGAAAATAGCATTCCAAGTCACAGTCTTAGAATTCGATGAAACTAGTTCCATTGGATCCCTAATAGTGTATTATTATCGGATTTTAATTTTTGTAGCATTTGGAGTTGTTGTGTGAGCACACGATAAGTAAACGCGCTGATTTTATATCGAAAATTTAATATAAATAACTGGGTCCAAAAAGTAATGTTCTCCATACGATCGAATTAGGACTCGAAACCTTTTTCATTGTGTTCGGAATAGGGGTTTGACATTATAAACGCCTGGCGGCACGCCTCGATACGATGTCAAGATTTTAAGCTACATTTTCGAGACAATTTAAATTTAATAATATTATATATACATATTGTACAGCTTGACTAATCAAATGCATTTCACATCAGAACTTTTACTTTTCACATCTGAATACTGTTGCTAACCTTCCCTTATGTGCATCCCTTCTTTTCTTTCATTCCCTTACTTCCTCTTTAAGATCCACGCAACAAAGTAAATCAAGCCCTTAACCAGTTTGATACAAAATCAAATCCTCTGAAGAAAAAAATGAATGACCGCTCTTCTTATAATTTTCAATTCAGTTCCAGATCATTTTAAGTCGAAATCATGGTCGCTCTTTTCTTTCTATTCGATCAGAAAATCGCTCGATTTTTTTAAGGGGTTAAAGCCGAACAAAAACGAATTTGATTTCAAATTAGAAATCGCGAGTGGCTCGCGATCGAAGGTTAAGAAGTCAAACTCAAAATCATGATTTCGTGAAGCTGGATAGCGCGGCAAATCATTCAAATCGAGTGAACCGCAAAGGGGAGCCGTCCTTCAAGGGTTTCGATCGTTATTGGTTGGCGAACTCATGAGGACGGATGGAGATGGGTATTGGGATTTCTCGAGCTTGTCAAGGGCTTCGATTGTCTGAATCAGGTAAGGTCGACAAGCTTGGTTTGCGCTCGTGAGAGTGATAGGTGCAGTGGAGGCTCATGTTGTGTTCGACAAAGATTATTGCAGTAAGGTATCTTTTTATTTATTCTAGTTCATTTTAGTAAATTATATATCCGTATACATATTTGAGAAACAGGGATATATGTATATAGATAGATTATTTATAAATATATGTAGTACCAAAAAGGAAAACTATTGGTTTAAAATTAAAACATTAATTAAATTTTTAAATGCTTATGGACTGTTCAATTATTTCAAATATTAAAAATCATATAATTGTTTATTCAAGGTTCAAAAATCGTGAAATCAAGCTGGAATGAAATGGGTGCATGCATAGTAAAAGGTGAGTTAATCTCACTCATCTAGGTTTGATTTAGATTTAAATAGTTAAATTTAAATAATTGGTTGAATGATTGCTGAATGATTGGATGTGATATATTATATAGTAGTATATATTATATATTGGAGTGATAGATTTCCCGCATTATATAGCGGATGAGACCCTATGTGCCGCATAATAACGGATGATATTCTATTTAAAACCCATATACCGCGATATTCCACCTTGAAGTGGAATTGGTATTGCGCTAACATCTGTGGATGCAGGGAAACAGGTTAGAGGGATCCAACTGGATTCCTCAACATTTATTTAGATTATTTAATATTCTCTGCTATGATTATTTGATATTCTGTGATGAATGATAATTGGAATATTGAAATGCTATGGTTTGCTTGAATATATTTCGGTACACTGAGTTATCAAATTATATAGAATTGGATTTCTGAAAGCAAATAAAAGAGTGGATTTTTAAGTAAAATAATTATAGAAAATTTGAATAAATTTAAGAATGAATTAGAAAAGAATAAAAGTGACTTTTAAATCCTAATAAATTATGGATATGAAAAATGGGATTTTGAATAAACAGAAAAATAATGAATTATAAAACTTAAGTGATATTATTTAAAGGGATAGCGAATTTATTTTAAAATTCAAGGTTTAAGTTTATTTAAAAGGATAAAAGAAATTTTTGGAATCAATTAAAAGATTTTAATTCATAATTAAGGAATAAAATTCTGAAGTTAATGGATTTTGGAATAAATGGAGTAAGTAAGGAAATTTATTTAAAAATGAACTAAATTGGAAATCAATTTGGAGATTGATTTAATTGTGTAAAACTAGGATTTTTAAAAGAGAAGTGAGACTTTGGAATTTATAAACTGGTTTTATAAAGGTGAAGTAATATATCAGTGGATATTTGAAGAATAAATTCACGATGGGAATTTATTAAAGAAATGGGAAAATTTGTTTAAAAATAAATAGTGATTTATTTCTAAAGGATGTGAAAAGAAGTGTATTTCTCTGGATAGCCAAGTACGTTTTCAAAGTAAATGTTTAAATATAAGTTAAAGACTTTAATGTTGTTTTAAAAAGCATGTTTTAGAAAATTTATTATTTCTAAATGTTTAAAATTCTAAAGTAAATATTTTTCAAATCTATTATCGCAGTAATTATTTAAAGGTGACTTGGTATTTTGTTTTAAAAAGAGAAAAACTAGTTTTATATTTTATAAAGTAACCTCATTTCAAATATTCCTATAGTATATATTTTTAATAAAGTATTGAAGTAGTTTTTGATTCAAATGTTTTAAAGGATAATTCATAATAAATTGTTTTAAATTATTTCAAAAATCCAAAGTTTTGTGCTTGGTGTTTTCAGTGGAAATAAATATTTGGAAATTTATTTCATGGAAGAGTATGGTTTGAAAACTATTTCAAAAAGGTTTGAACACTGGAAATATATCTTACGAAGATATTTAAGGATAATAAATAATTTGTGAAATTATTTATGGTTGATGGATGTTTTTGAATGTTATTTGATAGTTAAATAACCGACTATCAATATTGGCCAATGCGCTGATCTTTTGAAGAGACCGGGATCGAGATTTATTTCCTGAAAACCACTTCGATCTGGTTTGTACATTTTCGTGAGGAAGACAAGTTTGGATTCGAAGGTGGAGCATTGAAGTGCAAGGGCTAGTCGCTACTAATCCTGAGGATGATTCCAAAATGGATGTAGTAGGAGTAGTGCCTTCGGTTCCGTTCGAACCCGGGACGGACTTGTATGGACGAATGCTTTCGGAACATCGTCAAGTGGACGATGGGCATTCTAAGTGAAACGATCTAAGAGGTAACGCTTAGCCTCGAGCTTCATCAACCAAGAATGATTGAAAATCAGGGGTTATGCAGCAAAGCTAGGTGGGTAGCGCCCATTAGGGTAAGGTCATCCCTGTCTAGATGTCCCTTTTATTCGACTTAGTGGTGCGGTTGCTGATCCCAACCATGGGGTGATCTTACTCGAGATTATCCAGTAAGGGTTAGTCCCGGTCTTGTGTTGCAGGGGTCGGGAGTGATCCTCGGTACGGTGATCTAGGCCACGTACTGTGACAGGTGGTACCCCAGTGCCTAGTCATTAGTTGGAAATTCATTCTCCCTACGTGCCTTTTATGGTTTTGTTTGTATTACCCACGACTGTGGCTAGTAGCTGGAATTTAATGAATGTAACAATTTCGGCTATTTTAATAAGTATTTGTAAATAGACCATATTATAATATCAAAGGATTTTAATAAAAAATGTTTTAGCTATTGTAAGGTAAAAACCCGACATGTTTATTTGTGGCGTGGTCTTACAAGATGATTTTGATTTTCAAAGGATTTTTGAAACTTTAATAATCAATTTGAGTGTGATTTCTCGCGCTGATTTTTCAGACTGACTCGGGTGTTATTTAACTATAATGCTCGGGTCAGACCGAGTATTATAGAATACAGGATATGTTGCTGTGGAGCTCAGGAGACGAGCTGGATGGCGATACGTACTTCCGTACTTGATTATTATTCCGTTGTGTATTCAGTTGTGAGGACAGGTTATGATTACTGTCCAGTTGTGCGTTATGTGTACTCTGATGATGTAATGTATAAACAGATTAGCTTTTGTGTAAATATCATTTATTATTTATTATATTTTATTCCGCTGTGATGGTTAGACTCTGAGGTTGTTTTGTTTTCTATCTTCTTCTTCTACATCTTATTCTTTAACCCTAATGGTTCGTATTTCCGTTCATCTTGAGTTGATTGATGGAGAATAGTGTCGACTTAAGGGGTACGGAATTGCGGGTCGTTACAGTTTGTATTAGAGCTTAGGTTGGTGTTAACCTTGGCTCTTATGGGGATTACTCATTAAATAGAGTTCGTAGTACTCTACAATGAGCTTGAGTGTATTAATAGATATATGTGCGTATTTGTTAGAGAATATAGAATTGTTTTTTTATTGTCTTGACTTATCGGTTGGGTGTTTATGGGTTCTGGTCTATATGTGGGACGCCATGCCATCAATAGGGGTTTCTAAACTCTTAAACAAGATAAAACGACACAGTATTGTTTTAAAATAGGGTAAATGAAATAATTTTATCCAAATTATTTTTGTATATTAAAGAAATGATTTTACGTAAATTATTATAGTTATATATGGATGCTTGGTTGTTAAGAATGATAATATTAAATTACTATCATTAATGTGTAAAATTGAATAAGAAATTGAAAATCATAACTAAAGCTATGAAAGAAAATTCATATTGCATAATTAAATTGTAAGTGAGAATTATAAATGCAATTTATAATTTAAAATAACATTTCAGAGTAATATTTGAATATGAATTGAAAGAATTTGGAGTTTGGAATTTTGGGAAAAGTTAAATTCCTTTGGTTTTGAAAATGGTTTTCAAAGGTTTTGGAAAATAATAGTGATAATATTTCAGAAATAATTTTGAATTGGATTTGAAATTTGATGAGATTTGAAATTAAGAATATTTGAAAATGTTCTTAAAGAGATAAAAGCATTGAACTCTTTCGGTCGCTGGAAAATAACTTCGATGATGACTGCAGCATCATTGATGTTCATTTTTGAGTGTTCAAGAGAGAAATTGCTACCAAATTGTTTTAAATTGGAATTGTTTGCAGAATCTGGGTTTGTTTTTGAAATTCTAAGAGGTAATTGAATTTACCAAAGAATTTTGGATATAATTGATTTCAAATGATTTTTGAAATACTTAAGTGATTATTGAAGACTCTGGAATTGGTTTAATTGTTTGAGTGTCTAAGTAATGGCTTAAGCTCTAGAGGTTTAACTAAAAATGTTTATGGACTATAAAAAGATTTAGAAAATTATAAAGTTTGAAAATTTCCTAGAATAGAATTAACTCGTAAAAAGTTAATAAGTTAGAGGAGTAAGTCGAATTAAATGAACTTAAGCTAAGTTTAATAATAGTATGATTGTATTTGAATCCAAGTCGAAACATAATTGAGATGGAATTGTATCGTGTGATGGATACATTAAATGAAATTAAGTTCTTACTTAATAAAATGTAAATGAATTGTGTGAAGTCAAAGAATAGTATGGGGTTAGATTTAACTGGAGTTTAGTTAAATAAGATTGAATGGGAATAAATAGATTGCGATGGCTTATAAAAGAATTGAAAACCATTGAATAAAAATATATTCTTGGCTAAATAAAATATATAATCCCGAGTTAAAAACAAAACAAAATGTGAACGGGATTGATGGTAAATGGATGAAAGTATGGATATAAATAAGTTGAGACTTATAAAACTTAGAAGTAGAATAAATAAGCCAAAATAAAATTGTTTTGAATCTTGGGAAATGAATAAAAATCCAAAACTTGAATTATAAAATAGATTGAACTCAAGAAAATTAAGTGAAGTGATTTTTGGAAGGTAAGAAAAAAAATCAAATATTGAATTAAAAGTGGGAAATGAGCTAATTTGAATAAAATTTGAATTGTGAGTTAAAAATGGATTTTGAGAAGTTAAACCTGAGTTATAAATTAAATTCAACTTAGAAGTGCTAAGTGAATTGAATGTGATCGAAATATAGTGAAATGAAAATGTGAAATAAAGTTTAAAATGGATTGAATGAATATACTAATTGAATTAAATAGAATGGAATTTAATTGGAAATGGAGATGAACTTAAGTTGTTAACTTAAGCAAATTGTTTAATGGTTGTTAGTGAGTTTTATGAAATGGTTTTGAATAGAACCTGTTTGAATGATGAAATAGAATGTAAGTAAATAGATAAAATTAAAAATGAAGTGAAAATGAGAATGTATGGATTGTGAATAAATTAAAAATGGAATTAAATTTAATATAAATTGTATTGGAATCAATTTAAAATGATTATAAGCTTAAGTAATTGTTTGTTCACGTAAAAATCGCCGAATTTGCATAGAAATAATTGTCATTCGACGAAAATAAGATTAAATAAAATTCTATGAATTAATAGAAGTAAATAAAATTGATTTTTGAATCAATTGAAATGAATATAAGTTCGTTTGGTTTAGAAATGAATCGTATGCAAGCAAGTGAGTTGTAAATCACTTAAATTGAATAGTATGGGTTGAGAGTTGTTTGAAAGCAATTGAAATAAATATCGAAACCTTACATATGTGCTTATGAAAGTATATAACATGCATTGTTATATAATCCATGTTTTAGCTATGTGCTTATATGTTTAAATTATGTAAGTACAAGTACCTAAAGGCCGTTTGGCAGGATTTTGGTCGCGTTAATTGCTAAATAATAAGCGGCTTGCTTAAAAATGCTAGATAAAGTTACGCCTACGCAATAAAAATAGGAATATGAACTGTTTTTGTTTTTATGACCGGGTGGGTCGATGTATATATATTTATATCTCTTGTTAAATTGCAAAAGCTCCTCCGTACAAAGGAGACTCTGCCAAATTTTCCGAAAATTTTGGGAGTTAGAATTTTTTTTGAAAATTTCTGGGAAAATTTTAGTTAGCGACAAAAGATTTCAAATTGAAATTTGAAATAAATTAGTGGATGAAACTAATTTAAAATAACGATATGAATCGGTTATAAATGGAAGATAAAATTCAATCTTCAGAGTTGAAGATAAATTGAATTCATATAGAAATGGGAGAACCAATTTGAATAGAAGTAGAGATAAACTAAAGTGGTGAAGTAAAAATAAATATAAGAAGTGTATAAAATACTTATATTGAACTTAAGAAGAAATGGTGAAATTCTTAAGTAATATGGGTGTCGGGAAAATATATTGAATAAGCAATTTGAGTGAAGATTTAATAAAAACGATAAGCGTTGATAAGTGAATAGAAATCAAAATGAATGTTAATAGAAAGAAAATTGATATAGTTGATAATAAATTGAGATAAATACGTAGGATGTACGTATGTTATTTTATTCGCATAGCGATTTGATCCAGATTCGGGAACAGAATTTCGAGATAGTTATATCTTTCCGAATTAGGATTTTTCACTCGATTTTCGACGGCGAACCCTGGATTTGGATTTTGATTGATTCTGGAAATTCTCTATCATAGTTATGACTATGCAAGGAGAATGACGGTTTCTGATCAAGAAACCAGATCTGAGTCCGCACTAGGAAGTCGGGTGGACGATACTAGTTCGGAAATGAAATTGTGTGATCGAGTAAGCGATCGGATTCGGTATTGCGTACGAATGATATAGGTACATCGTACGAGCTTAAATGGATTGAATATTGAAGATTTTGTAAAGAAGTTAATAAAATATTTTTGAATATTGTGATTGGATATTATTGCTAAGTAGGATGTACAGGTATTATAAAGGAAAAGGAAATTTTGTTTTGATTTCAGAAGATAAATTTGAATTGCTCGAAAAAAGGTATGTGTTTAAATTTCTGTATGAAATTTGATTGTGTTTTTGATCTAGCCACTTGGCCTTTTGTTTTCTTTTGGAATTTGGGAGCCCGTAGAGGCATTTTATAGTTGTACCGAGCTAGCCGCGCAAAGGTGGCGCTGGTGAAATTTTTAGGAAATTTAAGAGTTAATTTTTTTTGATAATTCAAAATTTGATTTTAAATCAAAATTTGAATGATTGAGCAAATAGTATTATTTGAAACTATGGGAGAGTTTGGGAAGTTAGTAAGAATGATAATGGGTCTTCTATAAAAAGATAGTTGGTAGGATGTTGAATTGTTGGTTTTGGGAAAATAGTAAACGGGTTTGGACCATTCTTCCTAACTAGTAATTTCAGGGACGAAATTCTTGTAAGGGGGGAGGAATATGACGACCCAGAAATTTTGAATATTTGAAATTGGAATATTTAATTGATTTTAAATATTTAAAAGTTAATTTTTAACTTGATTTCAAGAATCACCATTTATTTGGATAATTCAATTATTAAATTAAATAATTTGAAATTGGGTAAAATATTGAATCTAGAGTTTTAAGCCTATTAAAAATAATTTAAGGGTTTGTAAAATTTATATTGATAGTGCTGAGGATAATAGAAATTATAAAATTGAATTTAACAGTGATTTGTTCGGTTTTGAAATTATATTGTTTGAATTGAATATAAAAATAGCCTTTCAAGTCACAGTCTCAAAATTCGACGAAACTTGTTCCATTGGATCTCTAATAGTGTATTATTATCGGATTTCAATTCTTGTAGCATTTGGAGTTGTTGTGTGAGCACACGGTAAGCAAACGCGCTGATTTTATATCGAAAATTAAATATAAATAACTGGGTCCAAAAAGCTATCTTCTCCATACGATCGAATTAGAACTCGAAACCTTTTCCATTGTGTTCGGAATAGGGGTTTAACATTATAAACGCCTGGCGGCACGCCTCGATATGATGTCCAGATTTTAAGCTATGTTTTCGAGACAATTTAAATTTAATAATATTATATATACATATTGTACAGCTTGACCAGTCAAATACATTTCACATCAGAACTTTTACTTTTCACATCTGAATACTGTAGCCAACCTTCCCTTACACGCATCCCTTCTTTTCTATCATTCCCTCACTTCCTCTTTAAGATCCACGCAACAGAGTAAATCAAGCCCTTAACCAGTTCGATACCAAATCAAATCCTCTGAAGAAAAAAAATGAATGACCGCTCTTCTTAAAATTTTTAATTCAATTCTAGATCATTTTAAGTTGAAATCATGGTCGCTCTTTTATTTCTACTTGATGAGAAAATCGCTCAATTTTTTTAAGGGGTTAAAGCCGAACGAAATCGCGAGCGGCTCGCGATCGAAGGTTATGAAGTCGAACTCAAAATCATGATTTCGTGAAGCTGGTGGCGCGGCAAATCATTCGAATCGAGGGAGTCGCAAAGGGGAGCCGTCGTTCAAGGGTTTCGATCGCTTTTGGTTGTCGAACTCGTGAGGACAGATGGAGATGGGTATCGCGACTTCTCGAGCTCGTCAAGGGCTTCGGTTGTCTGAATTAGGCAAGGTCGACAAGCTTGGTCTGCGTTCGTGAGAGTGATAGGTGCAGTGGAGGCTCAAGTCTTGTTCGACAAAGATTATTGCAGTAAGGTATCTTTTTATTTATTCTAGTTTATTTTAGTAAATTATATATCTGTATATAGATTTGAGAAACAGGGATATATGTACATAGATAGATTATTTATAAATATATGTAGTACCAAAAGGAAAACTATTGGTTTAAAATTAAAACATCAATTAAATTTTTAAATGCTTATGGGCTATTCAACTTTTTCAAACATTAAAAATCATATAATTGTTTATACAAGGTTCAAAAATCATGAAATCAAGCTGGAATGAAATGGGTGCATGCATAGTAAAAGGTGAGTTAATCTCACTCATCTAGGTTTGATTTATATTTAAATAGTTAAATTTAAATAATTGGTTGAATGATTGTTGAATGATTGGATGTGATATATTATATAATAGTATATAGTATATATTGGAGTGATTGATTTCCGCGTTATATAGCGGATGAGACCCTATGCGTCGCATAATAGCGGATGATATTTTATTTAAAATCCATATATCGCTTTATTCCACCTTGAAGTGGAATTGGTATTGTGCTAACATCTGTGGATGTAGGGAAACAGGTTGGAGGGATCCAATTGGATTCCTCAAAATATTTAGATTATTTAATATTCTTTGCTATGATTATTTGATATTCTGTGGTGAATGATAATTGGAATATTGAAATGCTATGATTTGCTTGAATATATTTCGGTACACTGAGTTATCAAATTATATAGAATTGGATTTTTGAAAGAAAATAAAAGAGTGAATCTTTAAGTAAAATAATTATAGAAAATTTGAATAAATTTAAGAATGAGTTGGAAAAGAATAAAAGTTATTTTTAAATCCTAATAAATTCTGGATATGAAAAGGGGGATTTTGAATAAATAGAAAAATAATGAATTATAAAACTTAAGTGATATTATTTAAAGGGATAACGAATTTATTTTAAAATTCAAGGTTTAAATTTATTTAAAAGGATAAGAAGGAATTTTTGGAATCGGTTAAAAGATTTTAAATCATAATTAAGGAATAAAAATATGAAGTTAATGGATTTTGAAAAAATGGAGTAAGTAAGGAAATTTATTTAAAAATGAAGTAAATTGGAAATCAATTTGGAGATTGATTTAATTGTGTAAAACCGGGATTTTTAAAAGAGAAGTGGGACTTTGGAATTCATAAACTGGTTTTATAAAGGTGAAGTAATATATCAGTGGATATTTGAAGAATAAATTCACGATTGGAATTTATTAAAGAAATGAGAAAATTTGTTTAAAAATAAATAGTGATTTATTTTTAAAGGATGTGAAGAGAAGTGTATTTCCCTGGATAGCCAAGTACGTTTTCAAAGTAAATTTTTAAATATAAGTTAAAGGCTTTAATGTTGTTTTAAAAAGCATGTTTTAGAAAATTTATTATTTCTAATGTTTAAAATTTTAAAGTAAATATTTTTCAAATCTATTATCGTAGTAATTATTTAAAGGTGACTTGGTATTTTGTTTTAAAAGGAGAAAATCTAGTTTTATATTTTATAAAGTAACCTCATTTTCAAATATTCCTATAGTATATATTTTTAATAAAGTATTGAAGTAGTTTTTGATTTAAATGTTTTAAAGGATAATTCATAATAAAGTGTTTTAAATTATTTTAAAAATCCAAAGTTTAGTGCTTGGTGTTTTCAGTGGAAATAAATATTTGGAAATTTATTTCATGGAAGAGTATGGTTTGAAAACTGTTTCAAAAAGATTTGAGCAATGGAAATATATCTTGCGAAGATATTTGAGGATAATAAATAATTTGGTGAAATTATTTATGGTTGATGGACGTTTGTGAATGTTATTTGATAGTTAAATAACCGACTATCAATATTGGCCAATGCGCTGATCGTTTCGAAGAGACCGGGATTGGGATTTATTTCCTGAAAACCACTTCGATCCGGTTTGTACGTTTTCGTGAGGAAGAAAAGTTTGGATTCGAAGGTCATTGAAGTGCAGGGGCTAGTCGCTACTAATCCTGTGGATGATTCCAAAAAGGATGTAGTAGGAGCTGTGCCTTCGTTTCCGTTCGAACCCGAGACGGACTTGTATGGATGAATGCTTTCGAAACATCGTCAGGTGGACGATGGGCATTCTAAGTGAAACGATCTAAGAGGTAACGCTTAGCCTCGAGCCTCATCAACCAGGAATGACTGAAAATCAGGGGTTATGCAGCAAGGCTGGATGGGTAGCGCCCATTAGGGTGAGGTCATCCTTGTCTAGATGTCCCTTTTATTCGGCTTAGTGGTGCAGTTGCTGATCCCAACCATGGGGTGATCTTATTCGGGATTATCCAGTGAGGGGTAGCCCCGGTCTTGTGTTGTTGGGGGTAGGGAGTGATCCTCGGTACGGTGATCTAGGCCACGTACTTGGACAGGTGGTACCCCAGTGCCTAGGCATTAGTCGGAAATCCATTCTCCCTACGTGCCTTTTACGTTTTTGTTTGCATTACCCACGACTGTGGCTAGTAGACGGAATTTAATGAATGTAACAATTTCGGCTATTTTAATAAGTATTTGTAAATAGACACTATTATAATATCAGAGGATATTAATAAAAAATGTTTTAGCTATCGTAAGGTAAAAACTCGGCATGTTTATTTGTGGCGTGGTCTTACGAGATGCTTTTGATTTTCAAAAGGATTTTTGAAACTTTAATAATCAATTTGAGTGTGATTTCTCATGCTGGTTTTCCAAACTGACTCGGGCGTTATTTAACTGTAATGCTCGGGTCAGACCTAGTATTATAGAATATAGGATATGTTGCTATGGAGCTCAGGAGACGAGCTGGATGGCGATACGTACTTCCGTACTTGATTATTATTCCATTGTGTATTCAGTTGTGAGGACAGGTTATGATTACTGTCTAGTTGTGTGTTATGTGTACTCTGATGACGCAATGTATAACCAGATTTGCTTTTGAGTAAAGATTAGTTATTATTTATTATATTTTATTCCACTGCGATGGTTAGATTCTGATGTTGTTTTGTTTTCTATCGTCTTCTTCTACCTCTTCTTCTTTAACCCTAATGGTTCATATTTCCGTTCATCTTGAGTTGATTGATGGAGAATAGTGTCGACTTAAGGGGTACGGATTTGCGGGTCGTTACAGCTTAAGAAATGGAAAAATCTTGTAACATCTCTTAAGTTATTGTACTCACGTTATACACCGGATAAGAGATAAAACCCCGTAACATCTCTGATGCCATTACACTCATTTTCCATGTGATGTCTATTTGACTTACATGAGAATATTTTAGTTTTGACTTGAGTATTTTGCCTTTTCATTGCGCTCGGGTCAGTCTGAGCTTTTCAGCGTATTGAAGACCATTTTATTTTTGGAGGATGAAGACGGAGATTGGTATATAATTTATTATATTTATTCCCCTGCATCATGTTGTTCCGCTACATTATCCTATTATACTTGTTGTATGAATAACTCTAATTGTATTCTAAAAATATAATCAAATTTTATTTGTAAACCAGCTTCATGAACTGTTTATTTGATTATTATATTTTGACATTCCGCTATGAGATTCTGTGTTTTGTTATTATTCTTTCCTTTTATTTTCTTATTAAACCCCATTGATAATCTACCCTTTTGAATGGTTTGAGTTTGAGATGCATGATTTATTGTCGATTTAAACTGTCAAAAAAGGTGGGTCGTCACATTAAAGATCTGTTGCAACCAATTCTAAAGGAATCTTGTATTTAGTTGTGGAACCTGCAAAAGCTAATTTATGACTTTTGCCCATTTGGCAATAAGTGCAAACATATGGTAAAGTAAAATCAACAAAGGAGATTTTATTTTCTACAAGAACCTGTTTCGCAACACTTGCATTAGGTTGACCTAACTTGTAATGCCATAGATCAAATACATTTTTTTTAGTAGATGACATTTCACTGTTATTACAACACTTTGCTTTCTCAATACAGTTTCTGTAATTAGTCAAAGTAAATTTGTACAACCCACTCACCGCAGCACCCTACAAAAGTATTTCTCCAGTTAGTATATCTTCAACTAAGCAATATTTAGGATAAAATTTCGAGTAAACATTATTATCATGAACAAATTGAGAAACACTCATAAGATTTTTCTTTATTCATGGTACTCTCAGTTGGTTATTGAGACATGGTTGCCTTTCACCTTTAATACAGGCGTTACCGATATAAACGATTTAAATAGACTTACCATTTCCTATGAAAATGGACTATTTACCTTTATACTCTTTATTGCCTAGATTTAAGTTGTCAAGATTGCATGTCAAATGATTGGTTGCTCCTGAGTCTGGGTACCATGCCTCATCTTGAATATGTTTAGGCTGATCTCATCCAGGTACTAATTCTTGTTACTACTGGGATATTTGTTTGGTTCTTGTTGAACCTGTGCTAGGTTTGCACTGTAACTGCCAGTTCTTTGATTGTTTAAACTTTGTCCTGGAACATAGTTAGCATTGAACCTAAAATAACACTTTGGTGAAGTGTGGCCTACTTTTTCACATATTTGACATTTTGGTTTATTACCACCACTCCATTTCCCTCTACCTCTACCCCTAATAGAGGAATTTCCTATTTGATATCGCCGATCTCCTCTACCATAGTTTTGATTTCTAGTTATATTTTTATTTGATGCAAAATTAATTGACATGTTAGTATCTATGGGTTTCTTGAAATCCAGTCTTCCTTCACGTGCAAGAAGAATGGAGTGTGCATACTTAAGAGATGGTAAAGTTTCTCGAGAAGATATAACTGCCACCATAGCCTCATACTCATCACTTATACCACTTAAAATAGTCAACACTTCTCAGTATTTGAAACTTTACGCCCTGCAGCATCAAGCATATCACATATGTTCTTGACTTTTGCAAAATAGTCTCTCATTGATTGATTGTCTTTCCTTGCATTTTCCGGTTGCCTTTTGTAACACATTACTCTAGCTACAGATTGAGTATTAAATATTCTTTAAACTGTCAACCAAATTTCATTTGCAGTTTTGCATCCAATATATTGAGGCAGTAATTTCACATTTATTGATAAAAGCAACCAAGAACTTATCAAACTATCTTGTCTTTGATACTTCGCGAATTCTTCTTTACTCACTGTCTTGTTTTCTTGATTAGTGATGAATCTGAGAGGAATTGCAATTGTACCAAGAATGAATCCTTATAAGCCATAACCTTTGGCTGCAGTTTCGACTTGTATTTTCCAGAGAAGATAGTCATCTTCCTCAAGTTGTGTTGTGATGAGTTGTGTTTGTAGACCAATGATGGCTTTCAGGAATCTTTCTGCAATTGCAGAAGTTTGTTGGATTGGATTAGGAGAACTTCAGAAGTTATTGAACGGCCTTCGGCCATGATAAAACTTCTTAAATTAAGAATGAGCTTGAAAGGTCAGATATCAATACAGAAACAACAAGAAATCTTATCTCTGTAGTGACCAGGTATGTTGCAACCAGGTCTAAATGATGAAGATTCTCTAATAAACTTATGGTATGACACTTGATTCTTTTCTTTTTTGATGAGATTCTTGATTTCTTGATTGATTTCTAATTTCCTCAAGCTTGAATTTGCTCGATGAAGGAGGCTGGGTGCAGCCAAGCTTCTCTTGACACGGCAGCTCTCTCTGGAGACAAATTTCTCACTTCCCAAATGATGAGATTTAACTGATGGGTAACTAATCTCTAAATGATGAGGTTTCTTTGATGGAGATTAGTTTTTCTTCTTCCTTTTGAAGTTTTAATGCAGTTTTTCCTTATATGGCTTTGATACTGAAAGAATTTATGTTTAATTTATTGAGATTATGATATTGAACAGAAAGGACGAAGAAAAATGATGTTTTATTGATTGAATATGCTGATTGTTTCAATACAAATGATTGGATACAAGTTGTAGTATTTAAACATGTTTTGATAGCTATTTGGGCTTTGGGCTTTAATACACACCCGCTATCCAATACCCTATAATTTAAAACATGGGTATAATTTACAACACAGCAACATATCTTTTCATTTCCTAATTGACGTTTTTCTATACAATCGTCGGTATTCAACTACAATGTGGTGTGCATAGTCTTGCTATTTTATAAACATTTGGACATGCATTATTTAGCAGTCAACAATTATACATGCATATATAATTTCAAAATGAGCATATGTTCTTAATGTATTCAATGTATATATTTTGGGTTCATGCGACATGTCCAGACTTCATTTGGTTTATGCAAATATTTACCCTTAAAAATTCAAGAAAATATTTGCCCCTATAAATATTAACAAAAGATTGTCAAAATACATCATATATGAATCTTAATATAAAGATAATAAAATTTGTGATTTAAAGATGAAAACGAAATTAAAATCCGATAAATCTGCTGAAAGATATCAAGATTTTAATATTGCAAGTTAACTTCTCATTATACCAAATATTCTTCTGGGCGGGCAGTATAAATTTTGGGGTCTAAATTTTTAGTGCTGAAATCGGAGATGGGAAACTTACACTAGGTTTAAAAAGTAAGGATGTGTCCTAAATTTCCACTTACTTATATGATAATGTTTATAAGCCAAAACATATATACATATTTGTTTAAACATATTCATTTTTAATTGTATTATACTTGTGCATTAAAATTTTTTACCAACTATAGAATTTATTTACATTTAACTAAATTACACTTATTCAATTAAATACATAATTCAATTTGAATAAAGATTAATTGAACTTCTGAACATACAAATGTAGTTAAAAAAGTTAACTGCATTTTGAAATGCACCATGTAAATTTATATAATATCTAAGTTTTAATGGTTATAAATGTATTGAATTATATAATTTATTATTATATGATATTGTTTATAAGAGAAAACTGGTATGTAGATAGTACAAGTATGTTCATCTTTAGCTGCATTACACCTATGCATTTAAAAAATTACCAAGTATAGAAATTATTTCTACGTTTATTTACATTTAACCGCGTTACAATTTAAATAAATAATTCAATTTTATTAAATATTAATTGTACTTCTAAAAATATATATGCAGTTAAAAAATTTAACTTCATCTTGAAATGCAGTAACTAAATGTATATTTAATATCTAAGTTTTAATAATTTAATTTAAACATTTAACTACATTATAAGTTATTCAAATTAGATAAATAAAGTACTTTATGAAACTGTAAAATAATAAAAATATTTTCAAATTATCAATTTGAATATATTAATTAATATGTTAAACTTCATTATACTTGAGCAATTAAATAATTAATCTCACTTAATTTGGAAATATTCGACTTTTCAGTGTATAGAACTTTTAAAATTTTAACTGAATAATACTTAAGCAGTTAAATTATTAATGCATTTATTTCAAAATTTCTTTATATTTCTGGTCTTAAAAACAATTAAAATTTTACTACATCATAAATGCGGTAAATATATATATTTGAATATTAGTAAATTTTAATTTTACTTAAAAATATTAACTACATTACCAATATGCAATAAAATTAAAATTTCTAAATCCTTTATAAAATAGTTTTAACTACATTAAAATTTAACTACGGAAAGTTTATACATTAAACAGATATATCTTTAATTGTTGAAGAATTATACATTAAACTTAACTAAAAAATTTATTTTAACAATTGCAGTTCAGATACACCTTACATTCTTGTCTATTTCATGTTCGAAGAAAACAGTTATGCTATTCGTCTTTTCTCAGATTCAAAATTAGAATTTATGAGGGATTTAATATTTTCAAGTGGAAATTTTTTAATTCGATACCACGGGATTTAACTTATATTAAAGATGAAAAAAGAGAACTATTGAATCACATTTTGATTAGCAAACTCATATATATACCACACTATCTCCATTGTTTTTCACGGTGTGGACTATTCTTCTTTCCAATACGTGTTAACATATTTCAATAATTTGGACCACATATGTAAAAATAAAATGTATTGTGCTATTTTGGTGTAAAACCTAGTTAAAGTGATCAGATTTTGACCTAAGGGTAAAAGGTTCAAGGATATAATTGTCATGATATTAATTTGTATTTTGGATTCAGGTCAGGTACGGCTTCCACTAATTTATATACCTTCCTTTTATTTCTTCTTATCAAATCAATATGGACAACATATTCATGTTTAAGGATTCATGATTAATCAATCCTAAAATATATTGCTAATAACGGTATCAAAACCATCCCTCATTGATTTCTTTGGTAACCTTCTATGATTTTTTTGAGTAAATTTGGAATTAAACTGAATTCAGAAGTCATTGAATTCATGTAATTTCTTATCCAGTTTCAGATCTTCTTGATCTATGTATTAAAAAAATTCTGATAATTCTCAATTTGGTTTAGTAGTATTTTTTATTTATTGTAAATTAAACGTCTAATTCGTGAAATTTTTTTGGTGTAGAAAGATAGATAGATCAAATGATTTGTGTTTCATTTGTGAAACAAGTTAGAGTTTTGAAATCATTAAATTAAGGGAAATAATATAAATTCCTCTAAATTTTGAAAACAACTTAATTATGTTAACGTGTCTATATTGTAGTTATTCTATATTTTGTAAATAAGTTATGAATTTCAATGCGATCAAACTTTCAATCTATTGTGTAGAAAAAATTTTCTTTTAATGTTTGTTAATGGTATAGATAGATCTATATAATTTACAACCATTTATGCAAGAATATACAAACCCCGTTCCTTGATTATTTTACCTTACTTAACTTTTAATTAGGTAATTTGGAGAGTGTGTGTATGAGATATGATCCGCAACTCCCTTTATTTAGCACTACCACCTAGCCCATTGATATCAGCCACATGTTTATATTTAAATAATCAATCCATCTAACAGAAGAGAGAAAGATTGATTATTTAAATATATAAATATATGGCTGATATTAGAAAGCTCACGATGATTTTAAATAAGAGGTGCTGCAGATCCTATGTATGACATTTTCGGTCTTTAATTAGATAATCCGGTCTCTATATTAAAACTATGGATAAATCAGAGATAGAAATTTCAGTCTCTGAATCCAAAGTCCCAAAAAAAAGTTTGAAACTAAATTTTCAATATCAAAATTTAAAGACTAAAATTCAATTCCAACATTTCTTTGAAGACCGGCTTTTAAGAAATGAATCACAGTCTTTAGTCAATCTCAAGTTAAAGCAAAACTAACTTTTATTTAATTTCGATTTATTCACAATTTTAGAAAATATATTTAATTCATGTAACTTGCATCATATAACATAATCTTATTTTAATTAAAAGATTCATCCAATAAAATTAAAAATTCATCCAATAAATTGAAATGAAATGAACAGGATATCAAAGATTGCAGATATTGTACATAACAATCAAATTTACCATATACATGTTATCTATTAAATTACAACATTAATAATATATCACAGCTGTTATTTGGGATTCATGAGCCACTCCATTCTTATAATTCATCACCATACTCCAATAATTTGAATTGTTGCTCTTATAGCCACTTTAGTAATCCATGCATGACTCCTAAATTTGATATCAATCCATAATTTCAGTACGCTCTTCTGTCTTGCTCGACCATATCTGAGTCTACCAATCATCGCCACTCAGTTGCTAATATCTCCAACTTACAACTCTCATATATAATTTGATGCCTCAGGATTTTTAGCTACCAATAGAGATAGTAAAAATGATGCTTGTTCTTGTTCAAGGAAGATGACATGATCATAGGTGAACCCTATTATTCAATTCAAATCCTTCTCCTTTCTTACAGCTTGTAATACCATTTTTATCAAGATGAACTATTAAGAATACAATACCTAAATAAATATTAAGCAACCGCTGTACATTCTTGCCATAAAGTTTCAACATTACTTACTCATTTGAAAATAAAAATTCCTAAACATTAGATAAAAATCGAAACAGATTTTTTATTGCATATGATACCTGATAACTTCACAGCAAAACAAGAGAGTGACATTTGTATTCTTCTCTTCTTCCAAATAGTAATGTTCTTACACAGGACCTCCTAGATTGCTATCTTCATTATTATTTTTATTTTTTGAAGAAAGGTAAATAGGGCCCAGTCCAAGTTAACAAAAAGAACGGGTAGAAACCCTTCTACCCGAAAACACATTACAAACATCAAACCCTATCTAGGGTTGCCGACATAAACACTAAAACAAAGTTTTTCAAACCAAAGCTCGATAATGGTGGAAGTAGATTTAGAGATTCAATGCCCTCCCATCTCCATTCTTCACTCCACTCGTTTCCCCATGCTCCAATATGATAAGCTTTCATTCAAGTCTTCTCTCATACTCCTATGTCTTCCATCATTACCCGAGTTGTAGGATCTATTGGATAATATTGTAGGATAGTTAGATATGGCTTCACTGCGACCTAGATCTGACATTTCCTTCTCCGAATAGCAGTTGTCGTTCATGGCAGCTCTGAAGTTTAAGCTATTAGCTTCTGGAGCTTGTTTGAAGTGATCTTCTCTGCTATCAGTTGTATATGAGCTCCTGCTCACAGTATTAGCCACAAACTCCTGATGATTATAGGAGTTAGACTCACGAGTCAGATTGTTAGAAAGCTTGTCAATCTGGAAGCTTCTTGGTCGTGATAAATATGCTTCTAAGTGCTTGCTACCCGCTTCAGAAATCCAGTCATCAGTAAGGGAAGCAAACTTGGTTTGGTTTTTAATAATTTTCTTTGACTTTTGAAGAATTATCTTGTTGCCAGTGCTAATAATTATCTAGATCTGCTCTTTATTCCTATTGCGTTTATTATGTACAGGCATATTTTTTTTCCACAAATAGTATACTGCAGTGGTAATAAGAATATGAGCATAGTCTGTTTCCTTAGACTTTAATCCGAATTTGTTGTTAATAATTGTGATAACATACATCAGGTCCATTTGACTGTTGTCCTCAATACGCAGAGTAGCTCTAATTTGATTCCAAATAAAGAAAGAATAACTGCACTCAAAAAATAGGTGATTAGCATTTTCATTACACATATTGCATAGGGAAAAAAGTGAATTCAAATTACTGCCCCATTTATTCAATTTGTCTCAAGTTGGCAGTCTGTTTTTGATTGCAAAATATGTACAAAATGCCATCTTGGGACAATTCACTTTTTTCCATATGCACTGATACCATTCTTCCATCTGGTATTTATTACTAATAAAATTCCAAGTTGATTTAAATGAAAACTTACCTCTGTTGCTAGCTTTCCATTCCTAGTAGTCATAATCTGCATAGGGATCAAGTTGAATTTTTCATATTTCATCTTTATGGGGGTTAGTAATAGGGTGTAATTATGGTTACCATTGATTATTTATAATAATATCAGATACTTTTGCATTTGATCCACCACATATAAGCAAACTGTTCCAACCAACTTCATTTATAAAAGTCTCATTTTTAAACCATGAGTCAAACCATAAACTGGTTTCTTTACCATGTTTAAATTTTCTTTCAAATAATGTTTTGCCTAATTCTCTGCAATTTAAACATTGCTTCTAAGCATTAGATTGATTACTGTTATATACACAAATCCAGAAATTTTTAAATTTCGAATACTTAGACCTCATCCATCTAGCCCACAAAGATTCTGAGTTAATCAAAATAGTTTTAAGTGGCAAGTAATAGTAAGGTCATTAATACTTCTAATACCAAACCCCCCTTCATTTTTAGGTCTAAATACTTTTTCCCAGTGTAACGACCCAGAATTTTATTAAATTAAAATTTGAATATTTAATTAATTTTAAATATTAATAAGTGAATTTTTAAGTCAAATAAATTTTTATTTGAATTTTTGGATTTAATTGGATAATTAAATCGATAATTTAATACGTTCAATTATGGAAATAATTGGAAATTGAGTTAAATATGATAGAAAATGATTTGTAAAATTTTATTTTATCATATTGAAGTTAGAATGATATTTTAGAACTTTTAAAATCGAATTAAAAGTTAATTTGTGAAAATTGAATATTTTAATATTTAATAATCGACTGTAAAATAGTCAATTTTTGAACAGTCTCAGAATTGAACGAAACCAGTTTCATTGGATCCGTAATAGTAAGTTATTACCGGATTTAAATTTTCGTGTCAATCGGAGCTATCGTTTGATCGTGGCAGCTCGAAACGCATCGAATCGTTTTTAATTTAAATTTGACGAGTCAAAATAGCCATTTTTCAAAAAGTCTCAGAATTCGACGAAACCAGTTTCATCGGATCCGTAATGTGATATTATTGTAAGGTTTCAAATTTCAAGTCAATTGGATTTACGGTTTGTCCTGTACAAATTAAAACGCCTAGAAATCGGTTTAAATCGGTTTAATTTAAATCGAACGTTTTCAGCCATAACTCGCACATACTTCCGAATTAGCTTCCGAAACCTGTTCCATTGTGTCCGGAACGCGGGATAAACCCTAGGTACGCTGGTTACGGCGTCTAAATCGGAGTTCGGAAAATCCGGGATGAATAGTGTCGCTCGTTCCTTATAAATAGACCCCTTGCCTTCATAATTTGATAAAAAATTAAAACTAAACCCTAATTTTTGACCTAGCCGCCACTTTTCTGTTCTATGGCCAGATTTTTTCCAATTTCATTCCTTAATCTCTTCCAATCCATCAAGATTTAGCCGAAGTGTTCAACACGAAGGTCGTAGAGCTCGACGAGAGCTTCGATTCCATACGGAGGTGATCGGAAACGGAGCAACGGAGAGGGAGCTAAGGGGGGGCGTTCTCATCAGGTCACACACGCAACCCTAGGCTATAGACATGGCCGAGCTTGCTGGGGATGGGGCCGAACCTAGGTGGAGAGAGGGGCTACAGCATGCAACGTCTTGATCGAGCTAGAACGCGACTAAGAAGGAGAATAATTAAACCCTAAAATTGAAGTCATGGGTTCTTTGTGTCGGCCTAAATCTGTAGATAGAACGTGAGAGGGAGAAGGGGGATGGGTGGCCAAGATCTGCAGGAGTTTGGATCTAAGGGCTGTGATGAGTGGGTTTGAAAATAGTTAAGTTTTGTTGTAAATTTTTATATAAATTTATACGTGTAACTTCAAAAATGCATAACTTTTTCATACGAGGTCGAAAAAATGCAAATCCAGTTGCGTTGGAATCGTATGGACGAGCACTACGCGATGGAGTTGGTTTGGAGTCGTTTGGAGTTAGTGAGAATTTCGGGTAAAATTAAACGCGCGTTTAATTTTATTCGAAATAAAAGCTAAAACGGAAATTAAAACCAAGGTGAGAACTTCTCACTCAATCGAATAGATTTCGATTTTATTTTAAAATAGTTAGATTTAAAATATTTGAATGCATGTTTGAATGATGACTGTAAATTTTTGATTGTTAAAATAGACATTATGCGCCGTTAGTAAGCGGATGTTATTTAATATAAACATATACCGCGAATATTTCATAAACAGTGAAATTGGTATTATATATAATATCAATATATATATATTGGCATATGTATATATTGCAGTTGTTGATTTCCCGCATTTTTTGTTTAGCGGATGAGACCCTATTACGCCGTTATTAAGCGGATAATATTTATTAAGAACATATACCGCGATAATTTCGTACTGGAGCGAAATTGGTATTGTGCTAATGTTTTTGGATGCAGGAAAACAGGTTGGAGGGATCCAACTGGATTCCTCAACATTTTTTTTTATTTCAGATATTTTGATATTTGATGGATTATCATATCGATATATGATATCGTTGTTAGTCGTGATTGACTATTTGGTGTGTAGCATCATTGGACCCAGATTTTGGGATTTTAAAATGATTTTAAAAGTGATTTTGAAAATATACTATATTTTTGGAATTAATCCATTATAAATAAATAAACGTTATAATTTTAAAGTTATAAAAATTATGGTTTTTGTGAAATATAGTTAAAAAGCTGATTTTTAGAAATACGATTAAAAGTCGATTTTTGAGAAATATGAACTAATGATTTTATAAAATAATTTGGATTGGATTTTTGAATATATGATAAAAGTTTAAATATAGGATTTATAAAATTTGATTATTTTATAAATCGAAATGATGAAATTATAAAGGAATTTAAAGACGTTTTAAAAGAAAAATATAAATTGATTTATATTAAAGATTTATAAATTGATAATTTATAAATTAGAACGTAGGAATTATAAAACGAGCTTTTATAAGTGTAAGAATAAATTGCGAATGAATTTCACAAATAGAATGAAATTTATAGAATTTTATACGGTGAAGTCATAAATGGAATTTTATAAGCAGTAGGTTTATAAAATTTATTATGTTGTTAAAATAATAGTTTTGGATAAATAAATGAATCTTATAAGTTATAAGATTTATAATTATGAAATTCTAAGGAACGATTTTGTGAAATAATCGTTTATAAGTAGTTAACTTATAATATGAACGTTTAGTTTATAATTTAGTTATAAACTGGAATATGTTAATAAAGGAATTTATAAAAAGGAAGTTTTTATAAATAAATCGAAATGGAATTTATAAACGTTGTTTTATAAATTCACAAACGACTTATTTTGATAAGTTAATTGTTATAACTTAGAAATAGAGTTATATTCACGTTTTAGACAGTGAATAATTCTTTGAATTAAAATGAATAAAAGGATGGAATTTGTTAAAGAAGTATATTCACGTTTTTGAATAGTGAATGATATGTTAAAGAAATTGTTTTGAATGAGATGTTTAAATTGAATTAAAACGATCTAACGATGTTTTAAAATGTGTTGAGATTCGAAACCATAGATTTCAACATTGATTGTTGAAATAGACGTTTTCGAGAAATAAAAGGAAATAGTGGACTATAACACTGTTGTTATAGTAAATGATTTCCGAAAGGAAATGTTTTGAATAGTATTGGGATTTATATATCTATTTTAAATTTCGAATCCCTATACTAGTGATTTTGGGTTGTCGTAACGATGTTTTACGTAACATTCGTTTTGGCCCAAGTAGATATGTTTAAGAAAGGATTTTCTTAATATAATGAAATATATACTTAATTCGATTTAAGTATATTGAATATTTTCTAAGTGTTGAAAATAAAAGAGATTTGTGAATTACTTATAAATAAATAAGTATGGAAATGTTTTCCAATATGAAGTGAATAATTAGAATTTATCTTTTTCTGAAGATAAATTGAAAATGAATTATTGAAATTGTATATGCATGATATTTTGAAATATAAATTCATTATGGAATTTATATGTGAAAGTGGAACTTGTTAAAAATAAATATTGATTTATTTTTGACGTGTTGAAATTATATATCTAGTAAAGATATTTTGGAAAATAAATAATTTGGAAAATTATTTGGAATCTGGTGATGTGTGCATATCCATTGATAGTTCAATAACCGACTATCAATATTTCCCTTTGATTGGGTATTTGATGTGATTTGTTTGAATTTGAATGCACACTTATTTTTGAATAAGCGCTCACTATTCGGGTTAACCGGGAAAGGACCATGGGGTCGTATAACCCATTCCGAATATGTGATACGTCGTTATGAATTGCATTTGAAGATCGGTGTTGAAGACCGAGTATTTGTGAAAGCGATAGGATGACCTATCGATTGTCTCTGCACTGGGTAGCTCCTGGTATTGAGATCTCTTAAGTGATGGGAAATTCGATCGGGATTGTGAATACCCGTATTGCAAGGGCTTCGTAAGAAGTGCCTTCAGTTTTGTTCGAGCCCGGAACAGACTTGTATGGATTGTATGCCTGACATTACAATTTGAGATATAAAGCCGATTTCTTTCAAATATATTTCTGTTGGTGGCGGAGAATTTATTCTTTGCTTAACACCCTTCTTTGAGACGTACGAGCTCAAAGGTTATATAGTTGAAGTTATCAGCGATATATCCCATTTTGGTAATGTGACATGCTGAGTGATGCTGAAATGATCATTGTGTTGATTATTTGTGATAGGATCGTTTATTTGATCGTCTATCTTAGTGATCATTGTGTTGATCATTTATTGACCCAAAGCATGGCTTTTGTATAAAGTATGTTTTTGTGGACGTGAATTCGTCGAGCCTCACATCCCGGAAATGGTCAAAACAGGAAAGATGCGGCAAGGTTATTAGGGGTTGCTGTAGCTCCCCTTAGGGTATGTGCATTTCCTTCTGGAAAGGGGTGGTATCATGGTATGGAGCCCAGATACTTACTCATGTTGAAAACACTCTATTTATTATGGTGTGATGTTGGATATCGAGCGCTCGGTTGAAAAGGTCCTAAAGGACCGGGGAATGGCGTGCTCGTGTCAGTAGTTACCCAGTTAAGGGGTAACCCGGCCTTGTGTTGGCAGAGTTCCGGTTTGGTTCTCGGGGATGTCTTTCCAGAGGCATTCTCAGTGGCAATGGGAAGTTCCTTGGCCTGACCATTTGTTGGAAATCCAATTCCCAATACGAAACTTGTACGGTATTAGTTGTAGAACCTGCTATTCACTTATGGTGGTCACCACTGTTTGGATAGTAGCTATAGTAGGCATACGATAATGGTCGTATGTTGGCTAAGATTTATATTCTACTTTCGAAATGAATTTGTTATACACTATGCACTAATAATAATATCAAATGTTATTTTAAATGCGTATCAAGCATCTTTGACTATCATAAGGAGAAATCTCCTCCGATTCTGCGTTTGCATGTGTGTGTGTGCGGGAGGCCTTATGGTAGTCTCATTTTTAAAAGCATTGCGAATTGATTAAAAATATTCCTCTATTTTGATTTTAAAGTTAAATAAACTGTTTTGAGTTCTCACACCAGTCACATGACTGACTTGGAGTTTATTGTTTTCCTTCCTAAACTCTGGGTGCCCACCAATCTCCACACGGGCAGTCAAGAGTTAGGTTTATCAGGATATTCTGGATATTCTGGAGTTGCTGGAGGCAAGCTGGATGGCATGGCGTATTACTAGTATATAGTATTTCTTTTTTCCGCTGCACTGTTTGATGTTGTTGATGTTGTACACTCTGATGATATGATGTAATGAAATGAAATGTAATGTAATAACTGATATAGTTCTTTGTTTAAAGATTATTCATTTATTATTATATGTTGTTCCGCTGCGAATTGTGAGATTCTGTTGTTGTTCTGTTGTTTTCTATTCCGTCCTATTTTCTTCTGTTTTTCTTTTTCCTTTCTCTTCTATTTCTTCTATTTTTAAAATTTTCTATCTTCTTGTTTCTTCTTTTTCTCTCTTCTTCTCTTTTCTTTTCTTAAATTCTTTTTAAAACCCATAACATCTCGGTTTTCGGCCTTTGATTTCTCGGCAGTCGATAAAGTGAGTATCGATGTCGGTTTTTCGGAGAACGAAAATCCGCGGGCGTTACATTTGGTATCAGAGCTGATGGTTAAGCGACAACCATGGTTCTGTTGGGTATTACTCATTAGAGATAGAGTCAGCAGTACTCTAGAATGAGTTGAGTGTAATAATAGATATGAGAGCGTATTTGTTAGTGAATAAAAATTGTTTTATATTGTGATGATTGGTTTGTTGAGTGGTATATGGATTCTGGTTAATACGAGTAATTAACGTTGTTGATAGGGATCTATAAACACTTGAATAGAACAATTCAACATAATATTGTTTAAATTGGGTGAATGAAATAATTTTACCTTGATTATATTTTTATATATAAAGAAATAATTTTTCAGAATTATTAAAGTGTATGTAAGTTGATCGTTAGGTTGTTTGAATAATCTAAATAAAAGAGTAATTGTATAAGTAAATGAATTATAAGAATAAAATTATAATTAAAGTGTTTACAATTGTGAAATAAACTTATATATATAAGAAGTGAAACTATATAAAATATGAGTTGTAAATAAAGGATGTATAAATGGAATATAAGTTAAGTGTTGTTGAATAAAGTTGATATTGATATCAAACTAAATTAATGAAGTTAAGTAATAAATATGAACTTGAGTTATATAATAGAATTCAACTTTGTGATTGAATGTTAATCAATTGAATGTAATTAAAATTGATATGAAATAATGAATGAAAGTATAAATTCATTGAAATCAAATGTTATTAGAAGTTGAATAAATTGAATGAGAATGAATATAAGCAAAGGAATTTGGTTGTAACTAATATACATTGGTTGTTATATGGTTGTTAGTTGATTGTTTATAATTCATTAAGATTTAATGGAATTGAAAGCTATGTAATTGAATTCAAATGGAAAGTAAATAAATTTGAATAGAATTGAAGGTGAATTGGATTTAAATTAGTAAATGATAACTAATTGAATTGAGAAGGAATGTTGATAAAATCCAATGTAAATGAATCAAATGTGATTTAAATTGAAAACCATTTCATTGAATATTAATGAGAATATAAATGAATATTTATTAGTTATGGATGATAGTTGGTTGATGGTTGAATGTATATTGCTATTGTTGCATTTGCTATGTGACATATATAGTTGATATGTTGCTATATGTTGTATATTGAGATTATTTGCATATGTGCATGTTCTCATGTTGTTTGTTGAGTGATTAGTAGGTGCGGATCGCGTTTGCTTCGCATTTGGAGTTCGCTTTAGCGCTATATTAGCCGTATATGCTCGCTAATAAAATATAAGGTACATATCTCGGATTAAATATCGTACTTTTAAACTTTTTTCCCTGCGGGATGCCTCATTACTTGATGAGATGTATATTTGTGATATATATACTGTCATTTTTTTTTTCGGATCGAGCCGCGCAAAGGAGAATATGGCGAATTTTTTCCGGAAATTTAAGGCGTTAGAAAAATTTTGAGAAAATGGGAAAATTTTGAAAACTTTAACTTTGGTTTGGAATTGAAAGTTAAATGATATAGTTTGTTTTTGAAAAGATAAATAAGTATGATTTGAAACTTAGTAAAGATTTGTAAGAAGTTTAATTATAAATTTTGGAAAGTTAATAAATTCTGTAACCTTTCTTACTTGTAATTTCGAGGACGAAATTCTTTTAAGGGGGAAAGATTGTAACGACCCAGAATTTTATTAAATTAAAATTTGAATATTTAATTAATTTTAAATATTAATAAGTGAATTTTTAAGTCAAATAAATTTTTATTTGAATTTTTGGATTTAATTGGATAATTAAATCGATAATTTAATACGTTCAATTATGGAAATAATTGGAAATTGAGTTAAATATGATAGAAAATGATTTGTAAAATTTTATTTTATCATATTGAAGTTAGAATGATATTTTAGAACTTTTAAAATCGAATTAAAAGTTAATTTGTGAAAATTGAATATTTTAATATTTAATAATCGACTGTAAAATAGTCAATTTTTGAACAGTCTCAGAATTGAACGAAACCAGTTTCATTGGATCCGTAATAGTAAGTTATTACCGGATTTAAATTTTCGTGTCAATCGGAGCTATCGTTTGATCGTGGCAGCTCGAAACGCATCGAATCGTTTTTAATTTAAATTTGACGAGTCAAAATAGCCATTTTTCAAAAAGTCTCGGAATTCGACGAAACCAGTTTCATCGGATCCGTAATGTGATATTATTGTAAGGTTTCAAATTTCAAGTCAATTGGATTTACGGTTTGTCCTGTACAAATTAAAACGCCTAGAAATCGGTTTAAATCGGTTTAATTTAAATCGAACGTTTTCAGCCATAACTCGCACATACTTCCGAATTAGCTTCCGAAACCTGTTCCATTGTGTCCGGAACGCGGGATAAACCCTAGGTACGCTGGTTACGGCGTCTAAATCGGAGTTCGGAAAATCCGGGATGAATAGTGTCGCTCGTTCCTTATAAATAGACCCCTTGCCTTCATAATTTGATAAAAAATTAAAACTAAACCCTAATTTTTGACCTAGCCGCCACTTTTCTGTTCTATGGCCAGAGTTTTTCCAATTTCATTCCTTAATCTCTTCCAATCCATCAAGATTTAGCCGAAGTGTTCAACACGAAGGTCGTAGAGCTCGACGAGAGCTTCGATTCCATACGGAGGTGATCGGAAACGGAGCAACGGAGAGGGAGCTAAGGGGGGGCGTTCTCATCAGGTCACGCACGCAACCCTAGGCTATAGACATGGCCGAGCTTGCTGGGGATGGGGCCGAACCTAGGTGGAGAGAGGGGCTACAGCATGCAACGTCTTGATCGAGCTAGAACGCGACTAAGAAGGAGAATAATTAAACCCTAAAATTGAAGTCATGGGTTCTTTGTGTCGGCCTAAATCTGTAGATAGAACGTGAGAGGGAGAAGGGGGATGGGTGGCCAAGATCTGCAGGAGTTTGGATCTAAGGGCTGTGATGAGTGGGTTTGAAAATAGTTAAGTTTTGTTGTAAATTTTTATATAAATTTATACGTGTAACTTCAAAAATGCATAACTTTTTCATACGAGGTCGAAAAAATGCAAATCCAGTTGCGTTGGAATCGTATGGACGAGCACTACGCGATGGAGTTGGTTTGGAGTCGTTTGGAGTTAGTGAGAATTTCGGGTAAAATTAAACGCGCGTTTAATTTTATTCGAAATAAAAGCTAAAACGGAAATTAAAACCAAGGTGAGAACTTCTCACTCAATCGAATAGATTTCGATTTTATTTTAAAATAGTTAGATTTAAAATATTTGAATGCATGTTTGAATGATGACTGTAAATTTTTGATTGTTAAAATAGACATTATGCGCCGTTAGTAAGCGGATGTTATTTAATATAAACATATACCGCGAATATTTCATAAACAGTGAAATTGGTATTATATATAATATCAATATATATATATTGGCATATGTATATATTGCAGTTGTTGATTTCCCGCATTTTTTGTTTAGCGGATGAGACCCTATTACGCCGTTATTAAGCGGATAATATTTATTAAGAACATATACCGCGATAATTTCGTACTGGAGCGAAATTGGTATTGTGCTAATGTTTTTGGATGCAGGAAAACAGGTTGGAGGGATCCAACTGGATTCCTCAACATTTTTTTTTTTATTTCAGATATTTTGATATTTGATGGATTATCATATCGATATATGATATCGTTGTTAGTCGTGATTGACTATTTGGTGTGTAGCATCATTGGACCCAGATTTTGGGATTTTAAAATGATTTTAAAAGTGATTTTGGAAATATACTATATTTTTGGAATTGATCCATTATAAATAAATAAACGTTATAATTTTTAAAGTTATAAAAATTATGGTTTTTGTGAAATATAGTTAAAAAGCTGATTTTTAGAAATACGATTAAAAGTCGATTTTTGAGAAATATGAACTAATGATTTTATAAAATAATTTGGATTGGATTTTTGAATATATGATAAAAGTTTAAATATAGGATTTATAAAATTTGATTATTTTATAAATCGAAATGATGAAATTATAAAGGAATTTAAAGACGTTTTAAAAGAAAAATATAAATTGATTTATATTAAAGATTTATAAATTGATAATTTATAAATTAGAACGTAGGAATTATAAAACGAGCTTTTATAAGTGTAAGAATAAATTGCGAATGAATTTCACAAATAGAATGAAATTTATAGAATTTTATACGGTGAAGTCATAAATGGAATTTTATAAGCAGTAGGTTTATAAAATTTATTATGTTGTTAAAATAATAGTTTTGGATAAATAAATGAATCTTATAAGTTATAAGATTTATAATTATGAAATTCTAAGGAACGATTTTGTGAAATAATCGTTTATAAGTAGTTAACTTATAATATGAACGTTTAGTTTATAATTTAGTTATAAACTGGAATATGTTAATAAAGGAATTTATAAAAAGGAAGTTTTTATAAATAAATCGAAATGGAATTTATAAACGTTGTTTTATAAATTCACAAACGACTTATTTTGATAAGTTAATTGTTATAACTTAGAAATAGAGTTATATTCACGTTTTAGACAGTGAATAATTCTTTGAATTAAAATGAATAAAAGGATGGAATTTGTTAAAGAAGTATATTCACGTTTTTGAATAGTGAATGATATGTTAAAGAAATTGTTTTGAATGAGATGTTTAAATTGAATTAAAACGATCTAACGATGTTTTAAAATGTGTTGAGATTCGAAACCATAGATTTCAACATTGATTGTTGAAATAGACGTTTTCGAGAAATAAAAGGAAATAGTGGACTATAACACTGTTGTTATAGTAAATGATTTCCGAAATGAAATGTTTTGAATAGTATTGGGATTTATATATCTATTTTAAATTTCGAATCCCTATACTAGTGATTTTGGGTTGTCGTAACGATGTTTTACGTAACATTCGTTTTGGCCCAAGTAGATATGTTTAAGAAAGGATTTTCTTAATATAATGAAATATATACTTAATTCGATTTAAGTATATTGAATATTTTCTAAGTGTTGAAAATAAAAGAGATTTGTGAATTACTTATAAATAAATAAGTATGGAAATGTTTTCCAATATGAAGTGAATAATTAGAATTTATCTTTTTCTGAAGATAAATTGAAAATGAATTATTGAAATTGTATATGCATGATATTTTGAAATATAAATTCATTATGGAATTTATATGTGAAAGTGGAACTTGTTAAAAATAAATATTGATTTATTTTTGAAGTGTTGAAATTATATATCTAGTAAAGATATTTTGGAAAATAAATAATTTGGAAAATTATTTGGAATCTGGTGATGTGTGCATATCCATTGATAGTTCAATAACCGACTATCAATATTTCCCTTTGATTGGGTATTTGATGTGATTTGTTTGAATTTGAATGCACACTTATTTTTGAATAAGCGCTCACTATTCGGGTTAACCGGGAAAGGACCATGGGGTCGTATAACCCATTCCGAATATGTGATACGTCGTTATGAATTGCATTTGAAGATCGGTGTTGAAGACCGAGTATTTGTGAAAGCGATAGGATGACCTATCGATTGTCTCTGCACTGGGTAGCTCCTGGTATTGAGATCTCTTAAGTGATGGGAAATTCGATCGGGATTGTGAATACCCGTATTGCAAGGGCTTCGTAAGAAGTGCCTTCGGTTTTGTTCGAGCCCGGAACAGACTTGTATGGATTGTATGCCTGACATTACAATTTGAGATATAAAGCCGATTTCTTTCAAATATATTTCTGTTGGTGGCGGAGAATTTATTCTTTGCTTAACACCCTTCTTTGAGACGTACGAGCTCAAAGGTTATATAGTTGAAGTTATCAGCGATATATCCCATTTTGGTAATGTGACATGCTGAGTGATGCTGAAATGATCATTGTGTTGATTATTTGTGATAGGATCGTTTATTTGATCGTCTATCTTAGTGATCATTGTGTTGATCATTTATTGACCCAAAGCATGGCTTTTGTATAAAGTATGTTTTTGTGGACGTGAATTCGTCGAGCCTCACATCCCGGAAATGGTCAAAACAGGAAAGATGCGGCAAGGTTATTAGGGGTTGCTGTAGCTCCCCTTAGGGTATGTGCATTTCCTTCTGGAAAGGGGTGGTATCATGGTATGGAGCCCAGATACTTACTCATGTTGAAAACACTCTATTTATTATGGTGTGATGTTGGATATCGAGCGCTCGGTTGAAAAGGTCCTAAAGGACCGGGGAATGGCGTGCTCGTGTCAGTAGTTACCCAGTTAAGGGGTAACCCGGCCTTGTGTTGGCAGAGTTCCGGTTTGGTTCTCGGGGATGTCTTTCCAGAGGCATTCTCAGTGGCAATGGGAAGTTCCTTGGCCTGACCATTTGTTGGAAATCCAATTCCCAATACGAAACTTGTACGGTATTAGTTGTAGAACCTGCTATTCACTTATGGTGGTCACCACTGTTTGGATAGTAGCTATAGTAGGCATACGATAATGGTCGTATGTTGGCTAAGATTTATATTCTACTTTCGAAATGAATTTGTTATACACTATGCACTAATAATAATATCAAATGTTATTTTAAATGCGTATCAAGCATCTTTGACTATCATAAGGAGAAATCTCCTCCGATTCTGCGTTTGCATGTGTGTGTGTGCGGGAGGCCTTATGGTAGTCTCATTTTTAAAAGCATTGCGAATTGATTAAAAATATTCCTCTATTTTGATTTTAAAGTTAAATAAACTGTTTTGAGTTCTCACACCAGTCACATGACTGACTTGGAGTTTATTGTTTTCCTTCCTAAACTCTGGGTGCCCACCAATCTCCACACGGGCAGTCAAGAGTTAGGTTTATCAGGATATTCTGGATATTCTGGAGTTGCTGGAGGCAAGCTGGATGGCATGGCGTATTACTAGTATATAGTATTTCTTTTTTCCGCTGCACTGTTTGATGTTGTTGATGTTGTACACTCTGATGATATGATGTAATGAAATGAAATGTAATGTAATAACTGATATAGTTCTTTGTTTAAAGATTATTCATTTATTATTATATGTTGTTCCGCTGCGAATTGTGAGATTCTGTTGTTGTTCTGTTGTTTTCTATTCCGTCCTATTTTCTTCTGTTTTTCTTTTTCCTTTCTCTTCTATTTCTTCTATTTTTAAAATTTTCTATCTTCTTGTTTCTTCTTTTTCTCTCTTCTTCTCTTTTCTTTTCTTAAATTCTTTTTAAAACCCATAACATCTCGGTTTTCGGCCTTTGATTTCTCGGCAGTCGATAAAGTGAGTATCGATGTCGGTTTTTCGGAGAACGAAAATCCGCGGGCGTTACACCCAGCTAATTCTATGATATTTACCTCTCCATAAGAAATCAGCAAATCTACTTTCCAATTTTTTAATGGAAGCGGTCGGGATAAGAAAAGTTTGTAGCCAATATAAAATAAAAGCATAAATCACAGTCTTAATCAGTTCAAGTCTTCCTAAAGTAGAAAGTAACTTACAAGACCAAGTCTCCATTCTTTCTTGGATTTTTTCAATAAGAATAGAACAATCTGCATCGTTAATCTGATTAATAGAGAGAGGCAAACCCAAATATTTTGGTAGAAATCCTTCATTTATTTGTAAAATATCTAAAACTTCTTTTATATACTTACTTGATTTACCAAAGTAGGCTTTATATTTATTTATATTAAGTTGTAATCCTGCATATTATTTCATATTCTCTAAATATTCTTTATAGTATCTGCATTTGCTTTATTAGCTTTTATAAATACCATGAGATCATCAGCATAAATCAAATGATTAAAACAGGGATGAATTCTATTTATAGGGTGAATATTACCTTTAATAGCCTCTGTATCCATAAGTATGGAGAAATATTTCATAACCATAGTAAATAGATAGGGTGATAGGGGATCACCCTGTCTTATACCCCTATTGCTCTTAATAAAACCTTCTGCCTTACCTTGAATCAGAATTGAAAAAGTAGGGGTATTAATACATTCAAACACCTAGCCACAAAATTTTGTAGGAAAACCCATGCATTTCATAATATGATGAATAAAACGTCTATTTACTTTATCATATGCTTTTTGTAAGTCAATTTTGATGCATACATTATCTCCCTGTTTTGTATTGAATTTTCTCACCATCTCATGTGCTAAAAGTGAATTTTCATATATAAGTCTACCAGGTACAAATGCACTCTGATTTTCGGAAATAAGAAAAGGAAAAAACACTTTAATTCTATTACCAAGGATATTAGCAGTAATTTTGTAAATAAAGTTGCAGCAAAAAATAGGTCTATAATGACCAATATCAGTGGGATTTTTATTTTTAGGGATAAGGGTAATAAATGTAGGGTTTATACTTTTAAGAATTTTCCCTTTGTCCATAAATTCTTTAACAACTTCAAAATTTTGTTCTTTAATATTTTCCCAATGATTTTTTAAAAAAAATTGCATTGAACCCATTGGGGCCAGGACTTTTATTATCACCAGCATTAAAAACAATGAATTTTATCTCTTCTAAGCTAACAGGGGAAAGTAAGATTTCAAATGCATTTTGTTTCAAAATATTTTTACATATAATATGAGGAAATCTTTTTTCAGTAGAAGTAGAAAAATAAAGCCCCTCATAGAAATTGATAGCTTCTTTAGTAACTTTATGACATGCACTTGATAAATTACCCTCTTTATCTATAATGTTACCAATACTATTTAAGTGTTTTCTATTACTCATTTTAGCATAAAAAATTTGGTGCAATCATCACATAAATTGAGCCAATCAACTTTTGCCATTTGTCTAGCATTAACAGATTCTTTATATAATTCACTAGAAAGTTCCTTCTGATTATTAAAAAAATCATTGATAATACTGATATCATCAGGTTTATTATCTGATATATGCTGTAAAAAATTTCCTTCTTCTCTTAAGCTAATAATCCTATTTTTATTCAAATAGTTATTTTTGTTCCAGTTTTTAAGCTTGTTTTTAGTGTATTTCAAAAACATATTAAACTGATACTGTTAGTACCTTCACAAGAAAATTTTAAACTGTTTTCCATTAAGACTTTATAATCTTCTTCCAATACCCAGTTATTTTTAAATCTAAAAGGAGATATTTTATTTTTAAATTCACCATTATCAAAAAGCTTAACCAGTAAAGGAGTGTGATCACTTAACTTTTCCTCTAAAGTGGAACAGATACAACTAGGGAATTTTATTGAAAATTCTTTATTGTACAAAATCATGTCTAACTTACAGGGAATGCTTTTAGGTAGACCAGATTTCCATGTAAATTTGTTTCCACTGATGATTGGTTCTATAAGACTAGAGTCTAATAAAAATTTATTAACCCTATCTAACTTATATTGAGGGATTTTAATTCCTTCAATTTTTTCAGTAACATGAAAAACTGTATTAAAATCCCCTAAAACAATCCAAGGAAAATCATATATAAAATTTAGAGATTTAAGCTTTTGCCATAAAGCATATCTTTCTTTTTCAAAGTTACCACCATAGACACTACTAACCTACAAAGAAAACCCCCGAATATTTTTAAAACAACAATCTATAAATTGACTCTGTGTTTATATTCATATTAGTTCAGATATTAGAATCCCAAATAACAGTAATTCTACCTTTGCTACCGCAATCATTGTTATGTATAGCCTTCCAATTACTGGACATCTTGAGGGAAAACCTTTCAAAGTTCTCATCATTCAATTTATTCTCAATTAAAGCAATAATAGAAGGTTTTTAAACACTAATCATATAAAGGATATCAGATTGTTTAACAGGGGTGTTCCTCCCCCTAACATTCCAAGCAAATAAAGTCATATATTTAATGATAAAATAAGAATTTAAATGGTACCTGACACTATAGTACCTTTACCTCTCCTTTTATTATCAACACCCATTGCTTTCAATCTAGTAAACATTTGGTCCTATTCTGGATTGATCGAAATGTATTTTTGCTTGAAAGCTTTCTTCTCTTTGCTATCCTTTAACTTACTAGATGCTTTTGTTTTTGCAATATGTAATTCTGATAAGTCAAATTCTTCTATGTTATCAATCCTCTCAGATACATCTTCCTCCATTTGTGCAGATTCTGGAATCTTAGTCAGGGAAATATCAAACGTAGCTGTGCGAGGCACAGTTGATTCATTACAATCAGTCACTGCAGCCTGCTTTGGAGGAGGATCACACTTGCGGGCCAATGTTGAGTTAGTGCAATTCATCCTCTCAACATCTGCAGCAAGCTCAAAAGAGGATCCCTTCTCTATATCAATTTCCTGATTCTGGCTTTTATTCCGATGAAGATTGTTGACTATTTTTGTAGCATTATGGTCTGTAATTAAACATGGCTCTGAAATAGGAGGGGTTTCAGAGTTAAAGAACTTTTTATTTTTACCCTTCTCTGTATTATCGGAATCGAAACATTTGAATTTTCTTCACAGCCTTTTTAACTGATGAACTTCCATAGCAGCGATCTGATCATTTTGGTTAGTGAGTTTTCTAATATTATTTTCTTGATTGATCCGATCGTTGCCCTCTTGGGTTCTTGATTGGTTTTTTGAGTCTTAGCTGATAATCATTTCTTGAATCCCTTCAGAACTATTTTCTTGTGTATCAACTCTATCTTTATCACTATTTTTGGGATCCACATCTGTTTCGGGTTGCATTGCTCTCTAGCGTGGCCAAAGCACTTACAGATGCTACACTTCAGTGGAACCCATTCATATTCGAATTTTTGTGTTATGATTTCACCATTATAAAGATTAAGATTAATTTCATCTGGAAGTTCATCAGTCGTAGAAACTTCCACAAGAAGCCGAGCGTAATTCAATCTCGTCTTCATGGTGGTAGCTGCATCCATTTTTATGGGTTTTTCGATAATACTCGCCATAACACTAAACACCTCTCGACCCCATATTTTGAGGTTTACACTGGGTAACTTAACCCATTTCGGCATAGTTGATAGTAAATCTCTATCCAACTTTAGTGATTCAGTCCACCTTCTCATAATGATGAGCTTGCCGTTGTAAAAATAAGGAACATTCTAAATAATGGAATTGCAATCTTGAGGATCATTAAATTTGACTAGAAAAAACCCATTTTCTCTGAAAAAGATTTTGAACTCACCTATCGGTTTCCATACTCTTTTTATGTGAAAAACAAGAAATATGGTTTACTACTTAGCACATAAACCAAAATGGAGTTATTCCAACACTCCATGGCTCTTTTACAAACTTCCTCCTTTACCACGCCATATTTCCTGTTGTTGATTTGTATAGGAGAAATGGTTTCAAGACTGCATTTTTCATCTCATGGTTCCTTCGATTGCTCGGAGACAATATCAGCCCAGGATTTGTGTCCTAGTTCTTTATTTAGAGAAAACTTGGTCGGCTTTCTGGTTTATGTCAGTTTGGTCTTATCTTGATAGGAGTTGGTTACCAGACCCTCTTTCTTTCTCTGATCACCATTATTATAAGACCAAACTTGATCATTTCCGGGCTGGTATCTTCTCTGCGATCTTGGCTGAACCAATTGGAAGCCCTCGTTATCAATGATGACACAATTCGGCTTTCTAATATAAGACTCAGGTGGTCTATCCTGAGGAGAAGGACGAGAAAGAAGAGGATTGGATTAGATTTTGAGAGGAAATATGTTTTCCCCCATGGTAGAAGAAAACCATAGATTTCAAAAGTTTTGAATACTTGGTGATTAACTATGGTTGGCTAGAAAAAAACTTAATCCCTAAGAAAAATACATTTATCTGATTGAATGACTGCTATCTTCATTATTGATTTTAAACTCCTACCTTCAGTTTTTGTTATATTGTTTATTTCTAGGTAAAGAAGAATTTAAGACGAGAAGGAGAGAGCAGGTGGACCCAAGTGCGTTTAAAATCATGGAGAGAAATTAACGGCATCATTTATTGTATTTTAAAATTAACTACAATTTACTTACGTTGTACATTAAATAAAGAAAGAAAACGGTTTACTAAATTGCCCAAATATTATCACTTGGATCACTATATTTAACCGTTGGATTAAGAAAAATAGAATCTCAACCGTTAGAATTTTAATTAAAAAACGGAAAAAAAAATTAAGTTAGGAACTGAAATTTTGGTTCTAAATTGTCTTAAATTGTTGCAACTGGTTAGAGATTGAATCTCAGTTACTAATCTCAAAGACTAAAGACTGAATTTTCTGATTTTTAGTCTGTCTCAAATTAATGACCGAAAAGTTTCAATCTTTAGATTTCAGTCATTAATTAGATTTTTTTTGGTAATGATACAAACATTTGAATTATTTTAGAAATTTTTATTAAATAGAAATAAAGTATGCTTCTTCAAGGTGTTTTTGTTGATTTTGTTATTGAGTAATATAATACGAAAAAATAAATATTAATATGACACCGGTTTACATTTTAGACCACATAACTGTCAATTGCATTTATTTTTACCTTAAATGCATTAAATGTGGTTGTTATGATAATAAATTAGTCAACTTATTATCATAAATTCACTAAATGTGTTGGTTAGAATAAATCTAATGATCTAGCTTGTTTGTATTTGGAAGAGGAAAATGTATTTGGTTTATTATTTGATGTTGCATTTTGTATGGCTGTATTATGGTTTAGATATACATCATAGCTACTACATTCATTCATGTTATTAAGTACGACATTTACCACGTGATTTATATATAATTTAATGTTGCATTTAATTCTGGCATAGTAGCGTTTGTTATGTGATTTATTTATGATGTCTTGTATCATATTTATTTAGGAAATTCCATGAATATAACCACATACTTAAAGAACAAGATTATAATAGCTACGAGTAAAATATGTTATGTCACGGTTATAATTTTGAGATTTTCAAGTGTCATATAGACCTAAAGCTTTTTTGGAAGTGTTTTATAGCACCCTAGTATACTGTACATATACAAAGAAATAAATTCAATTATATTTTTGGTGTCTCTTTGCAAACCAATTGTAAATATCCTACATTTTACATGAGCTAATTAAAATAACATGTCAATAAAGTGACCTCTCTTATTTTAGTTGTTCATGGAAATATTTGATATTTGTGTGTACTTATTTATGCAGATATTAGCCTGCCAAAAGAGTACAAATATTTGGCCGAATCACTTACACATATGTGATGACAAATATTTGACAATTATAAGATTTTACAAGTGAACAATTAATCGGCTCAAAAGGAATATTATTATTTTACTTGAATTTATTATCAATGTTCGATTATTACAACAAGAGTATCATTTACAGTTAATATTACTGTTCAAGGACTTGATACTAATGTTGTACTAATTATCTTGAGAAGAGACTTACCAATTATTTGAATTTAATATGGCTGATATTTTTATATAAGGATATTTGGTCTATTTATGTTTTGATTTTCAGATAATTTTACTAAGGTATCTTCCAGTTTTAATAATATTCTCTTCTTGTTTGGACTAACTCTAAAGATTAGTAAGTCAACGTGTTGTTTGTTTTTGACTGCATATTACACCCACCTCTAGTATGGTTGAATGCTCTTATAACATTATGAAGGACATTGAGAGGTGAGATGATTCAAATTGCAAGGGTCAAATGATCATAAGGTAGAATATTTCAAAAGTTTTTAATGGTGCTCTATCCATAAGGATAATTAGTCTGAAGAATTTTTTACAAGCTGAAAAGCTTCTTCAAAAAATAATAAGAGGAACAAGAACCCTTTACATTGCTTGATTTCATAAAGTCAAAATAAAGGAAACAAAATGATTACTATATGGAAAAATGTTGCTTCAAAAGTCAAATGCACTCAAGTTATTATTAATTATAAGATTATTATCTATTTTTAAGATAAAATGATCCCTTATTGAGCTTATTTAACATTTTGGTAAGAACAAGAGAAATTGAAACATTATAAGATAGAAAGTATCCATTTAACGTAAATTATAAATAAATGTATAAATAAGATAAAGAAGTCACTAAGGAACTAAAAGTAAAGAAAAAACATACGGATGTATTTATAGTTGTTTCTTTTATTAAATCTATGGACATATAAAAGGAATTTCATAAGATATCACACATGTCGTGTTTAAAAATATATACATATTGTTTAGATTTATCTGATATTCTATTTATACTGTCACTTAAGAGAGATTTCAAATTCTAATTTAATATGAACAAATTTGATCATTATTGTTCCTTCAGAATTAATAAGATTAATCTTTCAATAAATTCATATATTACTATAATTGAATGTCTTGAAATTCATTACAATACCTCTTATAATGAAGCCTTTAATTTGGATATGGTGATTAATGTAACTATTTATTCCATCTTAACAAATAATTTTAGATTTAGGCATCAAAGATAGAAAATATTTATGGATATTCTAAGCAACTTAAAAGCTACAAATTCTGTTAGTCGCTATGCACTGGATCGATGATGGCCAAATATATAGATACAAAGTTGACGTGCAGTATTCACAGCAGTAGAAATATAAATATAATAGCAACACGAAAAAAAATAGAAAAAACAAAGCAAGAAGCAATCACAGCAGAGTTTTTATACTGGTTTGGACCTCTAGTTCTACACCCAGTCCCAGACTCCTTCTGGAATTTCACTAATAACCCTCACTTAACCCGGAGGAACAGGTTTATACAACCCTTGAGCAGCCGAACAAGGACCTGAGCAGCGGAACAGGATTTCGCCTCAACAGCCGAAGAGGACTTCGCACGCCTGAGCAACAGAACAGGATTTCAACAAATACAAAATATTGTTTTGACCTTGTGCGTTCTAATAACACGGATTTGTCACTTGTAGTACACCCTTCCTATAATATTTTCCTCAAGTATGATGTGTGTAGTTGTGTATATATGAAGATTAGAAAGTTTCAAATTGCTTGAAGAATATGAAATGAATACGTAAGCAATGAATGTATGAATTCAAGAGAGTGGTTAATTCAGAAAATATGATTCAAGTATAAGCAAGTAAGCGAAGTGATTTGATCTTGAAATTCATGCATATATATAGTAGTTAAGGAGTTGCAACTGCTGGTGAAGAGATCTCTGCGAATAGCAATGGTTGCAACCCTTGAGGAGGAAGACAACTATTCAGAAAAGAGGTGTCTTTTCACAAAAAAAGACAGTTGCAGGATTCAGTCGACTGAATAGTCTAAGTCAATCGACTGATTACAGAGTGTAAAAACTTTCGGGTTCAAGTTCAGTCGACTGACTCATATCATTCAGTCGACTGAATTTAAAAACATGCACATTTATGTTAAAATGCACAGATTCAATCGACTGGATGATCTGGTTCAGTCGACTGAATTCTGCTAATAAACAAAAATCCTTATAGCTCATTTGGTTAGTACACTTACCTTCTAAACTAGTGACCCGTGTTCGTGCCCTGCTCCATGCATTTTTTTTAAATAAACTTGATTTTGATCAAAATATGCATGCAAGTTTATGTGAATGATGATTCTTGAGGAAAGATTTTAACAAAGCACTAAACTAGACTCTATATACATACTTGACGACTCTTGTTAAAAAATATATAACTATACGAACCATACTTGAGTCATTGAGTCTGGATGTTGGCGTAGCCGTAGATTCGTGAATATCATTTGCCTCTTGTCAGCATTCAAAACCTTATGATCCAACATTCTCCCTCTTTTTGATGATGACAACTTCATTTGCTACCGACGAATCTTCGACAAGTTTTGTTGACTTATCTCTTCCCCTGAATATATTCCTTTAATTGTGCTATAAATTTCTCCCCTTTGAAACTATGCTATATATTCCTAAAAATAATTAATCTTTCCTCCCCCTTAATCTGAGCTTGCATCGTTTATTCCTGCAAATAGCGTTAGTGCAATATCTTTCTCCCCCTTTGACATCGACAAAAAGGAGATTTTATATGATGATATAAATAATATCTTACATAAGTGTTATCATAAAACAATATAAAACAAAATAACTACTACTTATATTGTAAGGTATCAGGAAAAAAATTACATTTAAAGCATGCGATACCCAAGGTTCTTATAATTTCCTAATTTTTAGGAAACCATGCCCATTTGGGTGTGGTTGAACCTTTATAAATATAATTTTCATTATTAACTACCATATCAAAATAATCATCAATGTATTTTTCTCTATTTTTCCAATTAACAGGAATCCAAATACTTAGATAATTTTTATTCGTATTTCCCGTCAATGATTTTGTACAACTAAAGAAACTATAAACATTATTGGTCATAACAGTATTTGAATTTCTATAAAAATTGGATTTAGACTTTTCTCGTAATCTAGTACTAGCACTTACATATTTACTATACATGAAAGTTTGTCTAGTGCTATTTCTATGATCTGTTTTACTATATCCTAAACCAGTTTTGTCATTTAAAGGTCTAGAACTAGATAAAATCATGTTTAAATCGTTTTGACCTTTATTAATTTTATGACTTCAGTGTTTAAGTTTATCGAATTTAGCCTTAAAGTCACAATTATTATTTTCAAAAGAAATATTACTATTATTCAAAATATCAATTTTCTTATTTAATTCAGAATTCTCATTTTTTAACGTACGATTCTGAATTTTGAGAAGGGAATTTTGAAATTCTGAATTATCTAAAGAGGATTGTAATAATCATTTTGTCTTTTCAAATCAAAAGTTTCTTTTGAAACTTTCTCTCTCTCTTTTTCAAATATGGTGTTTTATTCATCTAGAAAATCTGTAAGAGCCTCAAAATTATTCTTTAAAACACCAAATTGATTTTCTAAATCTAACTTCTCATTTTTCAATTTCTCATTTTCAAGTTCAACAGATTTCATCTTTTCTAAAATAATAAAATTAAGCTTTGAAATCTTATTGCTTATACTAACTAATTGATTATTATCTTTTACTGAAATTTGTAAATCAGAAAGTACCTTTATGTAGTCCTCACTGGTGTCCTTGACAGGTATTTTGCCTGTTGTATTTCGACGGGATCGTTTTCTGGCCATTATTCTAGGATGTTGTTACGATCTCTAGGATCCCAGGCTCTGATACCAATTGTTAGTCGCTATGCACTGAATCGATGATGGCCAAATATATAGATACAAAGTTGACGTGCAGTAATCACAGTAATAGCAATATAAATATAATAGCAGTGCGAAAAAAATAGAAAAAATAAAGCCAAAAGCAATCACAGCAGTGTTATTATACTAGTTCGGACCTCTAGTCCTACATCCAGTCCCGGACTCCTTCTGGAATTTCACTAATAACCTTCACTTAACCTAGAGGAGCAGGTTTATACAACCCTTGAGAAGCCGAACAAGGACCTGATCAGCGGAACATGATTTCGCCTCAATAGCCGAAGAGGACTTCACACGCCTGAGCAACTAACAGGACTTCAACAAATACAAAAGATTATTTTTACCTTGTGCGTTCTAATAACATGGATTTGTCACTTGTAGTACACCCTTCCTATAATCTATTCCTCAAGTATGATGTGTGTAGTTGTTTATATATGAAGATTAGGAAGTTTCAAATTTCTTAAAGAATATGAAATGAATACGTAAGCAATGAATGTATGAATTCAAGAGAGTGGTTAATTCAAAAAATATGATTCAAGTATAAGCAAGTAAGTGAAGTGATTTGATCTTGAAATTCATGCATATATATAGTAGTTAAGGAGTTGCTACTGCTGGTGAAGAGATCTCTGCGAATAGCAATGGTTGCAACCCTTGAGGAGGAAGACAACTATTCAAAAATGAGGTGTCTTTTCACAAAAAAACGACAGTTGCAGGATTCAGTCGACTGAATAGTTTAAGTCAGTCGACTGATTACAGAGTGTAAAACTCTTGGGATCAAGTTCAGTCGACTGACTCAGATCATTCAGTCGACGAAATTTAAAAACAAGCACATTTATGTTAAAATGCACAGATTCAGTCGACTGGATGATCTGGTTCAGTTGACTGAATTCCATTAATAAATAAATATCCCTATAGCTCATTTGGTTAGTACATTAGCCTTCTAAACTAGTGACCTGGGTTCGAGCCTCGCTCCGTGCATTTTTTTAAAAATCTTGATTTTGATTAAAATATGCACGCAAGTTTATGTGCATGATGATTCTTGAGGAAAGATTTTAACAAAGCACGAAACTAGACTCTATATACATACTTGACGACTCTTGTTAAAAAATATATAACTATACGAACCATACTTCAGTCGTTGAGTCCAGATGTTGGCGTAGTCGTAGATTCGTGAATAACGTTTGCCTCTTGTCAGCATTCAAAACCTTATGATCCAACATATTCTATAAATCCATACTTAATGAGAAAATTTAGACGGAAAATGCAATATTTTTTAAGGATGTTGAGTTTGAGGGGAAAAATAAAGTGTGGATCATTATCTTTTAAGAGAATCATTAGTTTTGATTAAGATACAGTTACTTCTTCGGATATGCATCAGATTTGTTTCCTTTCAGTTACAAAAAGTAAATTATGAACCATAATAAGACAATGTTAAACAAAATTTTCTTCTTGTTAAGGTTACTGTTTCAAGAAAACAAACTCAACAATCTCAAAGTGCAAGGTCATTAAGGAAATCAACTTGAAAATGAATAAATGTTAATCTAGATGACTATGTAGTATTTCTCCGTAATGACAAATGATTGATTGGTGAAAATGATTATGTGGAATTACATCAATCCATACAAGGAACTAATTCGAAATGTGAATTTAAGGTATGAATATATAGTGTTAATCTATAGGACAACAAAGTTTGTGACCTCTCCCCTTAACTTAAGGTAATAAGATCATTGATTACGATTAACTATTCAAAACCAAAAGGGATCATGTTGGTAATGTGGTATAAGGCTCATTATAGAAAAGTCTACGCTCAAAAGGAAAACAATGAATTTTCTTAAAGAGACTGTCTCTTTGGTTTTACTGAAAGACTCTTTAGAATTATTTTGAAACTTGCTGTAGATTATGGTTATAAGGAATATTGGAAGGAGATTGAAATCGCGTTTCTCAGTGGAGATAATTATGAAACAATGTAACGACTCAAGATTTAATCACTTTAATTATGGACATTTAAATATATTTTTAATAATTAATTAATGAATTTTATAACTCAAATTAAAACTCTAAATAATAGCTAATGATGTTGAAATATTTTTTACGTTTTGTTTACAAAAATAATTAGTTCAAATCAAAATAGAAAATGTGACTGAAAATCATTTTTTGAATTTTCGGTTTTTCGATGTCTAGAAGTTGTCCAAAAACATTGTCCACAATTGAGTTAACATATACTTGCATTTATAATGAGTTAGGATTTGTAATACATATTTATATATTTACTTAATAAATATAATAAGGATGTGACTTATTATGTAAGTTTTTTATAAGAAAAATCAAATATAAAGTGACATGATGTGTCATTTTCTTGCAAACATTAAGTATAAGTAATTAAATGATGTTGGCTTTGAAAATGATGAGAAGAGATAATAAAATTTCGAAAGTACAAGAGGGAGACAAGGGTGGACGAGGTGGAAACCAAGGAGTGGAGGTTGTGTGAGGTAAGGGTATTTTGGTAATTTGATTTTTGTAATTTATATAAAAGTAATTTCAAAATTTTCTTTCATTTCTATTCTTATTTCTAACTCTTTCAAAGCCTTACCTCCATCTTGCTTAAGTTTTCAAGAAGCTTTCATGGCTTCCAAAGGGTTTTCTAAAATTTAAAATCTTAGGTGGTGTTTGGTTTGTTGTTTTTAGTTTTGGGTTTTCGTCCACAGAAAAATGTACATGATGCATAAACTGACTAATTTCGAAAATGAAATTAACATAAAAAATAGAAAACATTTTTTTTTATTTTCTATGTTTTGGAAAATAACACAAGCACGTGAAAGAATCCATTCATCTATTGTCCCTTCATCCCTTTCATCCTCCCATCGTCTTTCTTTCAACCCCTCCATCGTCCCTCCATTCTTTTCATATTTCACATACATATTGAAAACTGAAAACGCAAAATTCATTTTCAATCCAAACACTAACTTAGTTTCTCTTACTTTTAAAAACTCTGAAACCTTGTTTAGTCACCTTACTTCCTTCCTATACGCTTCTCCTTCTAAAAGCAAAGCTACACCACCCTCTACATGACATGGTCGAGCCCAAAAGGGCCTAGGCCGCACCACCTTGTTCATTAAAAGCCATCAAAACTCCCCTTATTCAAGCTAGAAGCAAAGGCCTAGGTCATATTTGGGTTTTAGTAGAAGTTAGTTTGATTTTGCCCACATTCGGTGAGTAAAGTTTCACTCATTAACTAAGTTTTTCTGAACACACACACGCGCACACACACACACACACACATATATATGCCTAACTTGTTGTATAAATAACGTTGTGTTTAGGTAAAATAATTTTGGATTATATGTATGTATTATGCTTGGATTATAATGATGTTTAGATGTAATCATATGTTCTTGGTTATGTGGATGTATAATTGGATTATGGTAGTTAATTTGTCAAGTTAGTTTGCATATTATATTCTAGCTTGTATATGTTGGTTATGGTTTGCGATGTTATGGTTATGTAATCATGTATGTTGTGCATGAATTCATGAAGGTATGCTAAGGAAGTTAGCGTCTTACTAGTTAAAGTGACATGTTATCCCTTATATAAAATTCAAAATCTTTAGTTTTAAAATTGTCAAAAAGGTTTTCAAGTTTTATATAGTTGTTATAATTCCAAAATATGATTTTATGTTTTGGTAAAGTTTTTCCCAGAGTTAAAATTTTAAGAAGACTTAGAGAACAAATTTCAAGTTGGAAATTCCGGGTCGTATAGCGATAGTCGTTATACGTGCAGTTCGTGAAAACGAACTCCTCTTGAATCTAAAATTGTTTTCACCTAGAAATCTTTTTGGAAAATGTTTTATAACTTATATTAAGTAATTAAAAGGTAATTATAATTTAATTATTTATTTATTTAATAAATGATGAACTAATTTATTAATTAAGCAATTAGTACTTAATCATTGGTTAATAAAGGTAATTAATAATTAAGTGTTAATAAAATAAGTTAATTTTAATTAGTTAATTAATTATTATTTAATTATAATTAAGAGTTAATTATTTTTAATTATTTATTAAAGATTAGTCATTAATTAATTATTTATAAAAGTGATTTAATTAATTATTAATTAATTTCTAGTTAATTAAATTTAATTAAGATTGTAATTAAGACTTAACTAAAATTTAATTATTATTTAATAAAGATCTAATTAATTAATTAATTAATAAATAAGGGTTTTAAATCGCTTTGTTTGTAAAATATTGATTTTGTTTAAAACTAGTTTTCTTTTTCAAAAATGTTTTAAATTAAGGGATTTCTTTATCGATTACCCTTAAGTAACCTCAAAAAAATATGAAATCAAAGTAAATGTGTCATGTTTAAATTAAGTATATGGTTATCCATATGCAAACTCTGTTAATTGAGTCTAATTTATTAATTTAATTAAGACTCGAATACTGGTTACCTGCTTCCAAAAGAACTGGAATTGAGCTAATCAGAAATTATCGCTTAGTTTGGAGACACGGTTTGGATAGTATAATTTATCTAAACCACTCAAAACTGATAACGTTCGCGATGGATTGATAGGAAGTATGCTATGGAGATGTACTATTCTTCCTTAGGGTGATTCCAAAATGGAAGATGGTAAATGTTGAATGTTTGTTCGATCCCGGAATAAATTGAATGGATGAATGCTAGCATTACATTGGTTGCCTATAGGGCAGTGTTAGCATTTCAAGATAGTCTGCTCAAAGGAAACGCAATCGTAACCTCAAGTCTCACACCCGGGAATAACTAAAATCAAGGGATATGCTTAAAGGCTATGTGATTCTCTACCATTAGGGTATGGTCATCACCCAATTTAGATCGGTATTATAGATTATGTATGCTCAGGGCCCATTTAGGTTATTGATCCCAACTAGGGTGATGACATATTCGACGCTATCCAGCAAGGGGTAGGGTCGATCTTGACTCGTAGGGATTCCATGTGAAGCTCTCGGTGTATTTTATCTACAGATGCACTATGGTAGGTGGTACGCCGTGCCTTGTCATTGTTGGAATCCAATTTCCAATACGTGTCTTTACGGACATAGTTGTGCCCAACTACTAAAATGTGAGACGCAAGCATTTCAGCTATATTAAATGTTTATTTTAAACTTAGACATTATGATAATATCAAATAATTTTATATAGAATTGTTTTGGTTATCGTAAGACGAAAACCTAACCATGTTTATGTACGGCGTGGTCTTATGAGATACTTTTATTTTGAAGTTTTTTTAAGTTAAAAACTTATGCTTTACTTAAATCAGACCCATGTCTGACCCAGATTTTTATTTTCTTCCCTAAAACTCTTGGGTACTCAAATTTGTATGAGTAGCCAAGTGATCCAGGTTTCCCACGGATGCATTTTGTAGGAGCTTGGAGCAGGTGGCTTCAACAATAAATAACTACTATCTTATTTCATTGTATACATACGTATGTATTTTGTATTAGTGATATAAGGATAGGTAGTTATAACTACCCCAGTTTGGAATCTTGTACTATTATGACTCTGATGTACCAGTATGGCAATATCTATATAAAATCTTATGTTGATTAATATATGTTGTTTCATTCCATTGTGAGATTCTATGATTATGAAGTTGCTTCTTATCTCTCTTTTCTTTACCCCAACGGTTCGTCTTTCGAAGTAAGAAAGATGGATCGTTACACGTGGTATCAAAGCTTAGGTTAAGCGAACACCTAGGCTTTGGGTTGGGGTCGACTTCAAGAGTGTGTATTTGTAAATTTTATTCGTGTACATACATATATGTGTGTGTGTGTGTATTCTTGTTAGTTAGATCAGTTTTGATAAGTTTGATTAGTACCCTTCCTTAAATTTTTATCTCGTCTACATATCCTAAAGATATCTTACTTTATTCAGGTAGTGAGAACGAGCTTGAGAAGGGGACGAGGAAGAGGAAACAGTAGCACAATAACCAAAAATGGAAGAACCCGAATGTTTGAAGAGGTGGAATAGCTATTGAGGCCGTAGTTCCAGTACAACCTCAAGTAAACTTCGCAACTGTGTGTAAGGAATTCACAAATCTAGGAGGAAAACCTTTCAAGGGTACCGAATCTATCATTGAAGTATAAGCTTGGCTACGGTCATATGAGAAGATTATCAAAGGTTTGGACATTTCTGATGATCAGAAACGGTTCTTGGCATCATGGCAATTGCAAGAGGGTGCAATTGCATGGTGGGATTCTATCACCGCAAATGTTCCAGAAGATGAGTTCTCATGGGATAGATTCAAGTAAGTTTTCGAAGACCAATTCATGCCGGCTGCCGAAAAAACTCGATTATATAGAAGTTTCATGGATCTCAAGTAGGAGGACCTGTTGGTGGCTGAATATAAGACAAAATTTAATGAGTTATCTCGTTTTGGTCCTAGACTTATTGGTACCCAGATATAAAAGAATGAGATGTTTGCATTGGGAATGAAGGAAGAATTCCATGAAAAGATGATCGCTTATATAAAGGAATCATTTGTGGATCTAGTAGACATGGCCCTGAGATATGAAGTGCTTTTGAAGAAGAAGCCATCAGCTGCAGCAGCACCCAATGGCAGTACCGTTAATCCAAATAAAAGGAAGTTTAACCCAAACTGGAAAAGGAAGCAAGTTATGGGAAAACCAACAGGAAGAGATCAGGGAAACAAATATAAAGATATTTTTGTTTCAGTTGTAATAAAAAGGGGCATATTTCAGCACATTGTCAACAGGCGAAGGCTATCTCTCCAGTGGTTCAGAAGATGCTTTACTGTAATTGCCACCGGCCTAGACATATGGTTAAGAACTGCCCGCTATTAAAGAAGGGTCAATAGATTAAGGTCTATGCTATTAAGGACGGGTCCTCGACCTCTAAAGATGTTAAAGGAAAGAGGGGCATGGAATGTACTTTTCTTATTATAAGCATTTTTGTTAGAACTTTGTTTGATATCGGAGCTTCTCATAGTTTCATCTCTAAAGAATTGGTAGATAGATTAGAACGTACCCTGGAATTTGTAGAAACCCCTATCTATGTGCCAAATCACATTGGTAGTATGACCGGTCTATGTTTAATTTGTAAGAATGTACAAATTTCCTACCATACCTGTCATTTCCCATGAAACATGTTTGTGATTGATTTTAAAGGTTTTGATGTTTTGCTTGGAATAGATTGGCTAGCTATGTATAAGTCTATCCTTGACTGCGTTATTCGAAGTATAGTGTTGAAAGCCAAGACCTGTAGGGTATTAGAAAGAATATCATGTGAGGTCCTAGATAATCATATGAATAGTTTCCTTTATTCCTTAGAATCATCCCAAGGATAGCTAGAGTCTATATTAGTAGTTGAAGATTTCCCGAATACTTTTTAGCCGATTAGCAGTTTGCCTCCCCATCCGAAAATCGAATTACGTATTGATCTAGCTCCTGGTGCAAAACCTGTTATTCAACCCTTACGTTGAATGGCCCCAAGAGAGAAGCAGGAGTTAATAAGTCAAACCAATGATTTGTTAAGAAGAGGGTTGATTAGACCAAGTCATTCGAGTTGGTGATCAGCAGTAGTTTTTGTGGTTAAATCTAATGGTTCTTTAAGATTGTATGTGGACTATAGGGAGTTGAATAAGCAGACCTTTCGGAATAAGTGTTTGTTACCCCCAAATAGATGATACGTTTGACCAACTTAATGGGGCAAGAATATTTACCCAATTGGACCTCACTACGAGTTTCCATCAGTTAAGGGTAGCGGAGGATAGTATATCCTTAACTGCTTTTAGTGGGCCAGACCTTTTCTATGCATGGTTGGTTATGCCTTTTGGGCTAACCAATGCACCTGCATTTTTCGTTGACCTTATGAATCGATTTTTAGGGATATTCTAAATAAGTTTGTGTTGGATTTCATTGATGACATCCTTATTTATTCCATGTCCGAAGAAGAGAATAAAATCCATTTAGAACTAGTGTTAGAAACGTTAAGGAAAAATGTTTTAGAGGCTTAGTTTTCTAAGTGCCACTTTTGGCAATCAGAAGTAAGATACCAAGGTCATGTTGTATTGGGAGACGGCATTTCAGATGACCCAGCTAAGGTAGCAGTTGTGCAAGACTTCAAAAGACCCCATACTCCCACAGAAGTGAGAAGCCTTTTAGGGATGGCGGATTATTATAGGAAGTTCATAAAGGATTACTCTAAGATCGCCTATTATCTAACCAAGCTGATGAAAAAGGATGTTAAATTTGAGTGGACTTCGTAACGACCCGCTATTTTGGACCATTCAAATCGACAAGAAAACCATACATATCTGACTTGAATAATTCAAACTACCGAATTGTTAATTAAAATTTGGCAAAACTTAGAATATACATTAAATAAATCAATCACAGATCACAGAGTAATATAATGCAGCGGAATAGATAAAGAATCGTAGTTCACGAAGCTACTATATATATCAGAGTTAGAAAAATACAACCGAATAGTTCAAATGCAGTGAAGTCTTCAATGCAATAGATGACTTCTCTGAACCAATCAATTGGAAAGGCTGGAATCTGAATCGATAGTTGGATTTCCAAATGAAGCTCCGAACTCCAAAGGTGGTCTCAAATGCTGTATCACTCAGTCTGACCCGAGCGTAAAGCAAAACACAAAACACTCGAGTCATGATTAACATTCTTATATCAATAAATCCAACTCAAGTGAAATATCAACTTAAATACAAATAACTTAAAGGATGTTTGGGATAACCATCCTCTAAGGGTCCATGGAACTTTCTACAAGGTAGAAATATACACTATAACACCATGGTCATTTCAGCTTAATTTATACTTCAAAACCAAATCTCATTTTCACTTCAAATATCTCTATATTTCCCAAAATAGTATTTACATATATTAAATAATTTATACAGTAAAGTATTTTTGATTTCCTCAACTTAACAAAACGTTCCAACATCAACCCGACCTTCCCGTTCAAATTAAATTCAATCTCAATTTATCAATTTAAATTCAACTCAATTTCTAAAATAACCACTTAAATTTTATCGATCTCAAATTCGGATTTATAATCACAAATACCCCCTTATATTTCCATATATTTAAAAACTTTAAGTATTCAACGTTTCATCTAAATTTTCATTCAATTTAGTTTTCTACATAATAAATTCAAATTTAGTTCAACCTAAATTTTCATTTCAATTCAATTTAGTTGCTAAATAACAAATTCAACTACGTTGATTTCAAATACAGATCCGAATCTCAACATAAACCATTTAAATTCCAATATAGTTCAAGGCTTTAATATTTAAATGTTCTATATAACAGTTTCATATAGATCTCGATTTAACCTCATTATTATTTAGTCTTGAAATACTCCCTTATTAGATTCAATATCATTTAAGTCACCTTAAATTACATTTTACTCAATATTTTCTTTAATTTATTTAAACGTGAAATATTCATTAAATAACTTAAATCAAAAATCCAGTTATAAAATCATACCCTTTAAATTTCCCATTTAAAAATTTCAAATCGATTTAGTTAAATAAATCCTTATTTAAATACCATTTTTATAAACCCAAATTTATCTCCCAATCTTAATTATTCAATTTATTACAAGAGAATCTATTTGAAATATAGATTTACATAAATACTTAACCATATTATATGCATTAAATCAGTCTAATTTAAATCAAATATTACTACTAAATCTATATATACAATTTTCATTTATATAATATATTAAGAATCAAATTTATTAAACCATATATTTCTTTCCAAAATTATAGAAATTATTTTTAAAATATTTATATGGACCAACGGTGTCTGTATATATATTTCCTATCATATAGTCAAGTGCTACGGATATTTATCATTTCAATCCGTAAACTAAATATATATGGGTGGATATCAATTCAACCCGTAATCCCAAATTCAATTAAATGAAAATCGCTTGGGATTATCATTTCAACCCATAACGATTTTCTCCTATTCTAAAGTCTGTTCGGGTATGTACCATTTCAACCCATGGTGATTTCTAAACTACAGGGAACTTGCAGAGTGATAACAGAAAATACAATAAAATAACAGGCATATATCATCAATAACAATATAATATAAACAACAGGATATGGTGTCATATCCCGCAGGTGAACAGTTACAGATAATAGCATATATAACAAATTTAAATAACTACAGCAGCATATTTCAATTGCCGTTTCAATTGAAATCAAATTTAATGAATAAAAGAATGTTAATCGTGAGTGATTGCTCACCTTTCGAGGTTATAGAGATAGACAATGAAGTTGAGTTACGAAATGCAAGCACGACTTCCAAAGCAAAGTTAGATGGTACCATTTCGACGGAAAAGCTGATAGATAGAAATTGATGAGAACGGATCAAATTAGCTTGATAAAATTGAAACGAAGATTATATGATTAATTTATTACTTTCTTTCAAAATGAACGTTAAATGAAAACACGCATTTTAAAAAATGAAATATATATATATATATATATATATATATATATATATATGCACACCCATGAAAACCATATAACTTTAAAATGCTTCCATTACATATTAATGTTAAATAAAAAATATATAATTATTCAGAATGTCACATATATGGTATATTCATTTTATGGTTGTCGTTTCCATGTAATAAATATTCATTTTAAACCAATATTAAAATAATATATATGTATAGTTAAAAATCAATGTTCTAACATAAAACACATATATTAAAGATCAACACACATATATATAATATCTTTTGAAATGAATACTTATGTGTATATATAATTATTATAGTTTATTACTTTCCTTTTTAAAATATCCAGCAGGAAATCAAACAAACTTATGCACATATATATGCAGATAAACAATACTCTTTATAATACATTGTTAACTTACTCTTTTTTTTTCTTTTTTTTAAAGAGTATATATACAGTACAGTTTATAAGAAGAAGAAAAAAAATTATAAAACCTTCATAAATAACAAAATATATGTATAAAATAAAATATTTGTATATATAAATATCAAAACGTTTCAAACATATATTCAAAAACTGGATCATATAAATAACAATGTATTTAGTTAACGCATAGTATAAAATTCATTTATATAACTCTCTTATATATTCATTATAACTATAATCGAACCGGTTATGTATACTTTTATATAAATTAACCAAACATACACGTTACTTAACCTATCTGTACCCGATCAATAGCTTTATTATTAAAGCACGCACATCATAACAGTATGACGATATACAATGCTTTAGGCTTATTAAACAATATATTGCAACTTATGTATACTAATATGTGAATATAAATAAGCTTACATACTTATTATATAAAAATCAAAATAAAAAAAACAATATAACAGAATATATATAAACTCAGAAATTGATATATAAGCTTATACTGTTATATAGAGAATTTTTTTTTATTAAGTACAGCCATACATATATATCTTTGGGTACTACAATTTGTATTATTTGCCTTTTATAAAGAAAATTGCGATTGCACTGAGTTTGTACATATAGCTTACTTTATGTATATAAATAACGTAAGCTGTCATACATATATACACTAAAATATGTAAATTTAAGGCAGTATACTACTAGCAAATATATATAATATAATACAATGTATAGACATACCCTGTGTAAACTTGAGTCGCTGATGGGTGGGCAAAAGGAATAAATAAGAAACTACAGACAATGGGGAAAATGTTGATGCCACCTATGTGTTGTCAGAAGTTATTACCTCTAGGCTATACGCTCGGCTATGATGAGGCTGCCGATGTGGATAGGGAAGATGTTGGGTTCGGCTGGAAGGCAAGGTGTTTCTTAAGAGAAGAGGAGGGGAGAAGGAGGGGACATGCGCTTGGTGGAAAGAAAATTTGCAGAGAGTGAATGAGAAGAATGCAGATGTACTAGGTAAAAGAAAGGAGGAGCAGGCTAGAATAAATAGAATGTACGAAGAGAACAAGGAAGGTTATAAATCAGATTGGAATGAAAACGTAAAGAATGAAAGAAATAAATAAAAGAAATCAATGAATGCGAAATAACGTATAGTATTTTATACGTTTCAAACTTTGAAATGGCAACGATTATGAGTTGATTTAGCTACATTTAAAGCAATAACTTTTTTGTTTGTTTGGATAGTACGTAGTAAGTTTGGAAAGGCAATGATATTTAAAATGGAACAAGGAATGGACAGAGAAATTTAAGCAAAGATAAAACGTACATAATAAATATAGAGTAACGGGACACTCACGATAATTCAGTGGATAATTAAAGCAACTTTTAATGCCACCAGCTGCACGTTCAAATTTGAAAAGGCAGAGTAACGGACCATATAATAAATTGAAATGATGGATTGATAACAGCTGCAAGTATATATTTAATAGAAAAGAACGGACAGAGAAAATTTTGTGAAACGTATTGAAAATAAATATGAAGTACTTATTATATTATACGTTTCTTTTTGAATGCAGAGTCCAAAATTTGAAAGCCAAGTAACGGTCAACCCTTGATTTGGTGAAAATAATTGTAGCAATTAATAAAAATAAATAGAAATGGTCACGTTGCTTTGATTTAGCTGACCCATCAAAGAAAATTATTTATAATTTAGCCGGTAGGAAACGTAAAGGAACGTACCATCATAAAATGAAATTGATAACATCTGTGCATTGATTCTGCTATATTTATTAAAGAAATTGATTCTGCAATATTTATTAAAGCAATTTATTAGCTAGCTTGAATTAAATAGATTTCACAATGGAATAAACTTTGATAAAATAAATTGAAAATTAAAATCTGCTATGTTTAATTAGACGTAATCCAAATATTAAATTTTTATTTCAAAATATTATTATATAAAATTTCTCAAAAGTTTAAATTAATTACGTTAAAGTAAACCATTAAAACTATTAAAATCTATGGGTCATTGCACTCTCCCCCACTCAAAACTTTTCATCCCCGAAAAGGTAGGAGGTAGGAGAATAGAACAACCAGAAATAAAATAGATTGAAAGACAAGATAAACAATTAATTTAAAACTATATAAATTTTATTTGAAATATTTATTTGATAACTTCATTTGAAATTTAATTTTCTTTAATACTTCAATACTTTTCAAACTCCTTTGAAAACAATTATTTACATTATTACTTATATTTACAAAGAAGCTATTGAAATATTAAATCCAAAATTCATAAATTTTTATTTTGTTTCAAGATACCTTCCAAATATTATTATTAGATCACAAATCATTTTTTTTAAAATATGTTTTATTTTAGATAAATAACTTCTAAAATATTTATAACCCTAAAATTTCTATTAAACCATGTAGTATATAATTAAACAATATTTTAAAGGATATATCCAACAAGGAAGGAAGGTAGATTTGGAAAACAGAATCAAGGTGAGTAACTAAACTGAGCAGATAAGGTAGATGCAAGGAATAGTATCGGGCACGAATGATTAATCTAGAACCATAAGAATTTAAATTTCAAATATTAATTCAAAATTTCTTTGTTGGGAAAAATACTTTTATAATAAATACCTTTATAATAATACTTTTATAATAAGATACTATTATATCGAAATAAATTTTCCTTTCGAAAATACTTTTATAACTCGATGTTTCAACAAGTTTATCCTCGTTCTTGCAGACTCTGGCCATGAGTTGATCAGGCGCAAAGCTAGAATTCTTCAAGTACTTAGTAGATTTGTTTCAACACCCAGTGAGAATACTTGAAAAACCTTTAAAACAGATATGGAAAGTACAATCCAAACAAAACAACCAAACCAAAACCTTTGTCCGACCATGGTTCGCAGATACAAAATGGTTACGCCTAGATCCCCCAGGAAACAATCCGTATCCGTAAGCTTTCTTAGCCCTGCGAGTTACGCCATGATGACTAGTAGAGTGCAGGATACACAATGGTTACGCCTGGGTCCCCCAGGAAACAATCCGTACCCCTAGGCTGTCTCAGCCAGGCAGTTTCACTACTATTCGCGACCTACACAGATTGCAGGATACACAATGGTTACGCCTGGATCCCGCAGGAAACAATCCGTACCCCTAGGCCAGACTCAGCCAGGAAATTGCGCTATGCAGTCGCGAGAGAAAAAAAAACCATGGGTTACGCCATGGTGGGAACACTCGAGAGTTACATCTGGAAAACCAAAAATAAAAGAGAATAATATCGATAGAATGAATCCACGATGTGGCCACAAAGCGGATATCAAGCAGAAGGCACTTTCCATATCTTTACTTCGAAAATATATATCATATAGTACCTTTTCAAATCACTTTCAAATATCGTACTTATATAAAGTCCATATATATAGGATTCCATTTTTCCCAAATCGAATACTTTCCAAATCAATAGTAGATCAAATCATACTTATATAGACTACGATTATATAAAATCTCTTTCCAAATTGAGTACATTTCAAATCAATAGATTTCAAATCAACTTCATACTTATACAATCCATTTTATATAAGTTCGACCACTCCCAAATCAAGTGCTTAGTAATCTAAGGTTCTCAATTTCAAATCATTTCAATATCAATTCAGTTTCAAAATCATATATGATTTCACCAAATTTTCTTCCAAATTAAATATGTAAATATCAAAGTTTCCAAAATAATAGGTTTAGACAATTATCCCAGTTTCCAAATTAAAATAATTCAAGTCAAACAAATTCATTTCCGAAATCACCATATAAGTACTGGTTTTTAATTTCAATTTAATTTTCAAAACCAAATATTTTCTCAAAATCATACTTAAAATGGTTTCCAAATTTATAATTATCCCTTTAAAACTTTAAAACTATCTATTTCTATTTGAAATATCCAATTTACCTTTCTGAAAACCATTATTCAAAACTATTTTTTTTCAAAACATTTCAAAACTACATTTATATTCTTTATCGAACATTTTATACTCTTCGAAATTTCTTAGCTTTGAAATTTTAATCTTGATTTGGAGGTGTTCGAATATTCAAAATAGTTAGGGAAATAAAATTTTCAATTCAAGAGTTGAAAATCAACAATAAATCAATAAATCAATTATTAAATCGGAAACTCGAGGACTGAACACCAGTCTCATTTTAAATTGTTTCAAATATATACTTATATCTTTCTAAAATATCAAATTATACTTCGGAATTTGAAATCAAAAATGGTTTAACAAAATCACTTGCATAGCGAAGCTATTAAAGTGGCCTCTCCCCCACTCTGAAACTCAAAAATCAATGTCGATGATGCGTGCACTCATCACCGAAATTATTTTCCAGCGACATAAGTGAGTTCTGGACTTCTATTTTCTTGAAAACTTCTTTGAAATTTCTTCAAAATTATTGGAATTCATTTGAACTCATTTGAAACATTTCTTATTCGGAAAAATACTTTAAATCGTATTATTTTTATATATTTTCCAAAATCTTAAAACCAATTTCAAAATACCGGAATTCAATTCTCGAATTTCAAATTTAGCTTTACAGTTATAAATCATTTTTATATAAATCAATTTCTTATAATTTTTCAAAATTTCAAATCCTTTCAAAACCTTTTTAGATAGAATAACATTTCTTATTTGCTTTATATATATATATAGGTATATCATCCTTATCGAAAACATTTTCACTTTTATTTATATAAAAAAAATCATAGTTATCAAAATAAAATTTCGGTATAAACAATTTCAAAAATACAAACAAAACCCGATTTTCAAAGGATGATTCAAGAATGGATTTCAAAACAAAGATAGAGATTTAATTTAGAGGAACTCCAATCAATAGAATCCTGATTCGAATATAGACTCGATCGAAGATGAGATAATTAAATTACAAAATAGAAGATGGATATAGTTCTATAAATCGCGGGCGACCTTTACCAGTCAACCGTGATTCCAAAATTAGATCGGTGTAGAATTCTGAGGCAATTCGACATTCGATCGCCAGAAATATAGAATTCGGCATAACAAGATATAGCAGAATCGTAAACCGAGGATACAGAAATCTTCGGTGAGTCAATGCCAATTGAAAAGGAGTTTTCACCCCCTTTACAAATCATTCAGTGGAGTTATGGGATACTCCGGAATCAAACGAATATAAATAGGGAGAGACAGAATGAATTTCGGAACCGGGGGACATTCCAAAATTCAAAGGAAATCGTGTCAAAAGGAAGAGAGATTCAACTCGAGTGAAAGTGAATCTGTAAATAAATTTACCATATATGCTAAGTTTTGCCTAGAGCCAAAGCTCTGATACCAACTGTAACGACCCGCTACTTTGGACCATTCAAATCGACAATAAAACCATACATATCCGACTTGAATAATTCAAAATACCGAATTGTTAATTAAAATTTGGCAAAATTTAAAATATACATTAAATAAACCAATCACAGATCACAGAGTAATATAATGCAGCGGAATAGATAAAGAATCGTAGTTCATGAAGCTACTATATATATCAGAGTTAGAAAAATACAACCGAATAGTTCAAATGCAGTGAAGTCCCAATGCAACAGATGACTTCTCTGAACCAATCAACTGAAAAGGCTGGAATCAGAATCGATAGTTGGATTTCCAAATGAAGCTTCGAACTCCAAAGGTGAGTCTCAAATGTTGTATCACTCAGTCTGACCCGATCGTAAAGCAAAACACAAAACACTCGAGTCAGGATTAACATTCTTATATCAATAAATCCAACTCAATTGAAATATCAACTGAAATACAAATAACTTAAAGGATGTTTGGGATAACCATCCTCTAAGGGTCCATGGAACTTTCTACAAGGTAGAAATATACACTATAACACCGTGGTCATTTCAGCTTAATTTATACTTCAAAACCAAATCTCATTTTCACTTCAAATATCTCTATATTTCCCAAAATAGTATTTACATATATTAAATAATTTATACAGTAAAGTATTTTCGAATTCCTCAACTTAACAAAACGTTCCAACATCAACCCGACCTTCCCGTTCAAATTAAATTCAATCTCAATTTATCAATTTTGAATTCAACTCAATTTCTAAAATAACCACTTAAATTTTATCGATTTCAAATTCGGATTTATAATCACAAATACCCCTTTATATTTCCATATATTTCAAAACTTTAAGTATTTAACGTTTCATCTAAATTTTCATTCAATTTAGTTTTCTAAATAATAAATTCAATTTAGTTCAACCTAAATTTTCATTTCAATTCAATTTAGTTGCTAAATAACAAATTCAACTACGTTGATTTCAAATACAGATCCGAATCTCAACATAAACCATTTAAATTCCAATATAGTTCAAGGCTTTGATATTTAAATGTTCTATATAACAGTTTCATATAGATCTCGATTTAACCTCATTATTATTTAGTCCTGAAATACTCCCTTATTAGATTCAATATCATTTAAGTAACCTTAAATTACATTTTACTCAATATTTTCTTTAATTTATTTAAACGTGAAATATTCATTAAATAACTTAAATCAAAAATCTAGTTATAAAATCATACCCTTTAAATTTCCCATTCAAAAATTTCAAATCGATTTAATTAAATAAATCCTTATTTAAATACCATTTTTATAAACCCAAATTTATCTCCCAATCTTAATTATTCAATTTATTACAAAAGAATCTATTTGAAATATAGATTTACATAAATACTTAACCATATTATATGCATTAAATCAATCTAATTTAAATCAAATATTACTACTAAATCTATATATACAATTTTCATTTATATAATATCTTAAGAATCAAATTTATTAAACCATATATTTCTTTCCAAAATTATAGAAATTATTTTCAAAATATTTATATGGACCAACGGTGTCTGTATATATTTCCTATCATATAGTCAAGTGCTACGGATATTTATCATTTCAATCCGTATACTAAATATATACGGGTGGATATCATTTCAACCCGTAATCCCAAATTCAATTAAATGAAAATCGCTTGGGTTTATCATTTCAACCCATAACGATTTTCTCCTATTCTAAAGTCTGTTCGGGTATGTATCATTTCAACCCATAGTGATTTCTAAACTACAGGGAACTTGCAGAGTGATAATAGAAAATACAATAAAATAACAGGCATATATCATCAATAACAATATAATATAAACAACGGGATATGGTGTCATATCCCGCAGGTGAACTATTACAGATAATAGCATATATAACAAATTTAAATAACTACAGCAGCATATTTCAATTGTCGTTTCAATCGAAATCTAATTTAATGAATAAAAGAATGTTAATCGTGAGTGATTGCTCACCTTTCGAGGTTAGAGAGATAGACAATGAAGTTGAGTTACGAAATGCAAGCACGACTTCCAAAGCAAAGTTAGATGGTATGATTTTGACGGAAAAGCTGATAGATAGAAATTGATGAGAACGGATCAAATTAGCTTGATAAAATTGAAACGAAGATTATATGATTAATTTATTACTTTCTTTCAAAATGAACGTTAAATCAAAACACGCATTTTAAAAAGTGAAATATATATATATATGCACACCCATGAAAACCATATAACTTTGAAACGCTTCCATTTCATATTAATGTTAAATAAAAAAATATATAATTATTCAAAATGTCACATATATAGTATATTCATTTTATGGTTGTCGTTTCCATGTAATAAATATTCATTTTAAACCAATATTAAAATAATATATATGTCTAGTAAAAAATCAATGTTCTGACATAAAACACATATATTAAAGATCAACACACATATATATAATATATTTTGAAATGAATACTTATGTATATATATAATTATTATAGCTTATTACTTTCCTTTTCAAAATATCCAGTAGGAAATCAAAGAAACTTATGCACATATATATGCAGATAAACAATACTCTATATAATACATTGTTAACTTACACCTTTTTTTCTCTTTTTTTTTAAATAGTATATATACAGTACAGTTTATAAGAATTTTTTATATATATATATAAACTTCATATATAACAAAATATATGTATAAAATAAAATATTTGTATATATAAAAATCAAAATGTTTCGAACATATATTCAAAAACTGGATCATATAAATAACAATGTATTTAGTTAACGCATAGTATAAAATTCATTTATATAACTCTCTTATATATTCATTATAACTATAATTGAAACGGTTATGCATACTTTTATATAAATTAACCATATATACACGTTACTTAACCTATCTGTACCCGATCAATAGCTTTATTATTAAAGCACGCACATCATAACAGTATGACGATATACAACGCTTTAGGCTTATTAAACAATATATTGCAACTTATGTATACTAATATGTGAATATAAATAAGCTTACATACTTATTATATAAAAATCAAAATAAAAAAAACAATATAACAAAATATATATAAACTCAGAAATTGATATATAAGCTTATACTGTTATATACAGAAATCTTTTTTTTATTAAGTACAGCCATACATATATATCTTTGGGTACTACAATTTGTATTATTTGCCTTTTATAAAGAAAATTGTGGTTGCACCGAGTTTGTACATATAGATTACTTTATGTATATAAATAACGTAAGCTATCATACATATATACACTCAAATGTGTAAATTTAAGGCAGTATACTACTAGCAAATATATATAATATAATACAATGTATAGAAATACCCTGTGTAAACTCGAGTCGCTGATGGGTGGGCAAAAGGAATAAGTAAGAAACTACAGACAATGGGGAAAATGTTGATGCCACCTATGTGCTGTCAGAAGTTATTACCTCTATGCTATACACTCTGCTATGATGAGGCTGCCGATGTGGATAGGGAAGATGTTGGGTTCGGTTGGAAGGCAGGGTATTTCTTAAGAGAAGAGGAGGGGAGAAGGAGGGGACATGCGCTTGGTGGAAAGAAAATTTGCAGGGAGAGGATGAAAAGAATGCAGATGTACTAGGTAAAAGAAAGGAGGAGCAGGCTAGAATAAATAGAATGTACGAAGAGAACAAGGAAGGTTATAAATCAGATTGGAATGAAAACGTAAAGAAAGAAAGAAAGAAATAAAAGAAATCAATGAATGTGAAATAACGTATAGTATTTTATACGTTTCAAACTTTGAAATGGCAACGGTCATGAGTTGATTTAGCTACATTTAATGTAATAACTTTTTTGTTTGTTTGGATAGTACGTAATAAGTTTGGAAAGGCAATGATATTTAAATGGAACAAGGAATGGACAGAGAAATTTAAGCAAAGATAAAACGTACAGAATAAATATAGAGTAATGGGACAGTCACGATAATTCAGCGTGGATAATTAAAGCAACTTTTAGTGCCACCAGCTGTACGTTCAAATCTGAAAAGGCAGAGTAATGGGCCATATAATAAATTGAAACGATGGATTGATAACAGTAGCAAGTATATATTTAATAGAAAAGAACGGACAGAGAAAATTTTGTGAAACGTACTGAAAATAAATATGAAGTACTTATTATATTATACGTTTCTTTTTGAATGTAGAGTCCAAAATTTGAAAGCCAAGTAACGGTCAACCCTTGATTTGGTGAAAATAATTGTAGCAATTAATAAAAGAAATAAATAGCAACGGTCACGTTGCTTTGATTTAGCTGACCCACCTAAGCAAATTATTTATAATTTAACCGGTAGGAAACATAAAGGAACGTACCACCATAAAATGAAATTGATAACATCTGTGCATTGATTCTGCAATATTTATTAAAGAAATTGATTCTGCAATATTTATTAAAGCAATATTACCTAGCTTGAATTAAATAGAATTTCACAATGGAATAAACTTTGATAAAATAAATTGAAAATTTAAAATCTGCTATGTTTAATTGGACGTAATCCAAATATTAAATTTTTATTTCAAAATATTATTATATAAAATTTCTCAAAAGTTTCAATTAATTACGTTAAATAAAACCATTTAAAACTATTAAAATCTACGGGTCGTTACAACTTCAAAGTGTGAAGAAGCATTCCTTGAGTTAAAAGTTTGACCAATGCCTCGGTTTTAGCTATTATAGATGGAGGAAAGGGGTTGACTGGTTATACTAATGCTAGTAGAGTTGGATTGGTGCAGTGTTGATGCAGCATAGGAAGGTCATAGCCTATGCAAGTAGACAGTTAAACCCTCATGAGAAGAATTATGCAACGCATGATTTGGAACTGTTAGTCGTATTATTTGCGTTGAAGATGTGCAGGAACTACTTACTGGGTAAGTATCCTTCTATTCCTCTTTAATTTATTGCTAATCTTTTAGGATCCTAGTAGTAATTTCCTTCTTTAAATAGGTGAAAAGTTTGAGATCTTCACGGATCACAAATCTCTGTAGTACATTTTCACTCAAAAGGACTTGAACTTGAGACGGCAGCGATGCCTAGAATTCCTGGCGGCTTACGACTTGGATATTCTCTATAGGCCAGAAAAGAAAGTGTGGTGGCAGACGCACTAAGTAGGAATGTAGTTTTGGCCCTCTAGAAAGTCACTCCGACTCTCATCGAAATAATTGCGAGCAAACAAAAGGAAGATAGTCTTCTATTGGAATTATTTAAGGCATTTAGAAGGGCTAAAGTTCTAGTTCTGAGATTGATAACCATGGTACTTTAGCGATGAATGGAAGATTATGCGTTCCTGATATTGATGATCTTAGACAGGGAGTTTTAAAAGAATTCCATAGGTCTAAGTTAAGTATCCACCCTAGAGTTAATAAGATGTACAAGGATATGAATCGAATGTTTTGGTTGCCCGGAAAGGTGAAAGATATTTCAATCTATGTTAGCCGATGTCCGATCTATCAGCGACAAGAGGTGATCACCAGAAGACGGCTGGTTTACTTCAACCCTTGAAAATCCCAAATTGAAAATGGGAAATAATATCAATGGGCTACCCAAAACCAGAAAAGGAAATGAAGGTGTGTGGGTCATTTTATGCTCATTTTATTCCGGTAAAGTCGATGAGAACTGCAGCTTCTTTAGCAGAAATCTATATAAGAGTGATAATAAGATTGCATGGAGTCCCATTAAGAATAGTAAGTGATCGAAATCCAATCTTTACTAGTCAGTTTTGGGAGGCGTTGCAAGTAGCTTTAGGAACAAAGCTAAGCTTGAGCACAACATATCACCCTTAAACAAATGGACGAATGAAGGTAGTGAATCGGATTCTGGAAGATCTTTTGAGGGCATGTAATCTGGATTTTGGAGGATCATGGGAAGGTCATGTTCATTTAGTGGAATTCTCCTACAATAATAGCTATCAAGCAAGCATTGTCATGGCACCCTACGAAGCTCTCTATGGATGTCCTCGTAAGTCACCGACATGTTGGGTTAAGAATGGAGATCAGCTAGTACTTAGGCCGGGCATGATTCGAGAAACTACTGAAAAGGTTACAGTGATAAAGAGAAGGATGAAGGAAGCCCAGGATCGCCAAAAGCGTTATGCCGATAAAAGGAGAAGAAATTTGAAATTTGAAGTCGGAGACTCTGTATTTGTAAAGATCGCCCCAATCATAGAAGTTGTTCGATTTGGAAGGGCTGGGAAGCTGGCACCCAGGTATATTGGACCTTTTAAGATTATTGAAAGGATTGGACCACTCATCTATAAGGTTGAATTACCAGAAAGGTTGTCCGGGTCCATAATGTTTTCCACATGCCTCATTTGAGGAAGTATGTTCATGACCCATCATTGATTGTCGAGCTATCGGTTCAAGGGGATTTTGAGGTAGAACGGAAATTGATGGTGATCAGGCATCCAGTCAAGATTATAGATCAGGATGAGAAGAGGTTGCGCAATAAGGTGGTGAAGTTAGTAAAGATTTAGTGGAGGGAGATCCCCAAGATTGTAATTGGGAGACGGTGGATCACATGAGGGAAGCCCATCTAGAATTGATGTTAGGGTAGTCACCGTTGGTATGTATAGTGTATGCATTATTGTGTTAATGGATGCATAGTGTATGTCCTTTGTATGGATTTCATGTATGACCTTTTTCTAATTTCGAGATGAAATTCTTTTAATGGGGGGAAAGTGTAACGACCCAGGATTTAATCACTTTAATTATGGACATTTAAATATATTTTTAATAATTAATTAATGAATTTTAGAACTTAAATTAAAATCTTTTAAATAATAACCAATGATGTTGAAAGTTTGTAAATTTTGTTTACAAAAATAATTAGTTCAAAACAAAATAGAAAATGTGACCGAAGAACATTTTTCGTATTTTCGGCTTTTCAATGTCTGAAGTTGTCGAAAAACGTTGTCCACAATTGAGTTAACATATACTCACATTTGTAAATGAGTTAGGATTTGTAATACATATTTATATATTTACTTAATATATATAATAAGGATGTGACTTATTATGTAAGTTTTTTTTAAAATAAATAAATATAAAACGTGACATAATATGTCACACATTAAGTACTTAAATAATTATATGATGTTGTCTTTGAAATGACGAAAGAGGACAAGAAAATTTTGAAAGTACAAGGGGAAGACAAGGGTGGATATGGCGGCAACCAAGGAGTGGAGGTTATGTGAGGTAAGGGTATTTTGGTATTTTGATTTTTTCAATTTATATGAAAGTAATTTCTAAATATTCTTTAATTTCTATTCTCACTTCTAACTCTTTCAAAGCCTTACCTCTGTCTTGCTTAAGTTTTCAAGAATCTTTCATGGTTTCCAAAGAGGTTTCTAAAGCTTAAAATCTTAGTTTCTCTTACTTTTAAAAACCCTAAAACCTTGTTTAGTCACCTTACTTCCTACCTATACACTTCTCCTTCCAAAAGCAAAGCCACATCACCCTCTACATGACATGGTCGAACCCAAGGGGGCCTAGGCCGATCCACCTTATTCATTAAAAACCATGAAAGCTCTACTTTTCCAAGCTAGAAGAAAAGGCCTAGGTCATATTCGGGTTTTAGTAGAAGTCAGTTTGATTTTGTCCACGTTCAGTGAGTAAAGTTTCACTCATTTACTAAGTTTTTATAAACATATAAATATATGCCTAACTTGTTTTATAAATGATGTTGTGTTTGGGTAAAATAATGTTGGATTATATGTATGTATTGTGCTTGGATTATAATGTTGCTTGGATGTAATCATATGTGCTTGGTTATGTGGATGTCTAATTGGAATATGGTAGTTAAATAGTCAAGTTAGTTTGCCTATTATAATCTAGCATGTATATGTTGGTTATTGAAATGTCCACATGTTGTGATGTTATGGTTGTGTAATCGTGTATGTTGTGAACATGAGTTCATGATGGTATGCCATGGAAGTTAGCATCTTACTAGTTAAAATGACATGTTATCCCTAGTACAAAATTCAAAATCTTTGGTTTTAAAATTTGAATTAAGTTTTTCAAGTTTTAAATAGTTTTTAGTCTTCCAAAATATGCTTTTATGTTTTCATAAAAATTTTCCAAGAGTTGAAATTTTAAGAAGACTTAGAGAACAAATTTCAAGTTGGAAATTTCGAGTCGTATGGTGAAAGTTGCTATAAGTGTAGTTCGTGAAAACGAACTCTTTTCGAAATCTAAAAATGTTTTCACTTAGAAATCTTTTGGAAAATGTTTTAAATCTTATATTAAGTAATTAAAAGGTAATTATTAATTGTTTATTTATTTAATAAATGATAAATTAATTAATTAAGTAATTGGTACTTAATCACTAGTTAATAAAGGTAAGTAATAATTAAGTGTTAATGAAATAAGTTAATTTTAATTAGTTAATTAATTATTATTTAATTAATAGTTAATAGTTAATTATTTTTAATTATTTATTCATAAAAGGGATTTAATTACTTATTAATTAATTACTTCTTAATTAAATTAAATTAAGATTGTAATTAAGACTTAACAAAGATTCAATTATTATTTAATAAAGATTTAATTTATTATTTAATTGTTAATTAAGTGTTTTAAACTGCTTTGTTTTTAAAATATCAATTTTGTTTAAAACTATTTTTTCTTTTTCGAAAATGTTTTAAATCAAGGGATTTCTCTGTGATTACCCTTAAGTAACCTCAAACAAGTATGAAATCAAAGTTAATGTGTCATGTTTAAATTAAGTATATGGTTATCCGTATGCAAACTCTGTATAATTATCCTAAGTAGCGGATCGTCCGCTATTTATAACTTGACATGTTTTAACTCAGAAAGTATGTTGTGTATATTAGAGTTCCCCGGTAAGGACTCGAATACTGGTTACCTACTCCAAATTAAAGAACCGAAATTGAGATAGTCGGACGTTATCACTTAGTTCGGAGAGCCCAGTTCCGGATAAGTATAATTTATCCAAACCACTCCAAGCTAATAACACTCGCAATGGATTGATAGGAAGTATGCTATGGAGATGTACTATTCTTCCTGAGGGTGATTCCAAAACGGAAGATAGTAAATGTTGAATGTTTGATCGATCCTGGAACAACTTATATGGATGAATACTAGCATTGCATTGGTTGCCTAGAGGGCAGTGTTAGAATTCCAAGATGGTTTGCTCAAAGGAAAGGTAATCGTAACCACAAGCCTCACACCCGGGAATAACTAAAATCAGAGGATATGCTTCAAGGCTACGTGGTTCGCTACCATTAGGGTATGGTCAGCACCCAATCTGCATAGGTATTATAGATTATGTACGCCCGGGGCCCATTTAGGTTATTGATCCCAACCAGGGTGTGACATACTCGATGTTATCCAGCAAGGGGTAGGGTCGGTCTTGACTCGCAGGGATTCCATGTGATGCTCTCGGTGTATTTTTTTTCTAGAGATGCACTATGGTAGGTGGTACCCTGGTGCCTTGGCATTGTTGGAATCCATTTTCCAATGCGTGCCTTTATGGACTTAGTTGTGCCGAACTACCGAAATATGAGATGCAAGCAATTCAGCTATATTAAATATTTATTTTAAACTTAGATATTATGATAATATCAAATGATTTTATATGGAATTGTTTTGGTTATTGTAAGGCAAAAACTGATTGTGTTTATATGCGGCGTGGTCTTATGAGATACTTTTATTTTAAAGATTTTTTAAAGTTAAAAGCTTATGCTTTACTTACACCAGACTCATGTCTGACTCGGAGTTTTATTTTATTCCCTAAAACTCTTGGATACTCAAATTTGTATGAGTAGCCAAGTGATCCGTGTTTCTCATGGATGAATTTTAGAGGAGCTTGGAGCAAGTGGTTTCAACTTTAGCTAGCTACTATCTTATTCCATTGTGTATATATGTATGTATTTTGTATTAGTGATGTAAGGACAGGTAGTTACAAATATCCCAGTTTGGAATCTTGTACTATAATGACTCTGATGTACTAGTATGGCAGTATCTATGTAAAATCTTATGTTGATTAATATATATTATTTCATTCCGCTGTAAGATTCCATGATTATTAAGTTTCTTCTTGTCTCTCTTTTCTTTACCCCCAATGGTTCGTCTTTAGAAGTAAGAAAGGCAGATCATTACAAACAACTTTAAAAAAACCATTTATAGATTATTTTTGTTATTAGGGATTCAAATACACCAGTATTATTCATGGTTGATATTTGCATTATCACAAAGGGCTAGGAAGATAGGGCTTAAAAAAGGTTTGGTATGCGAACTATGAATTAATTGATTCTCTTTTGTTAAAAGAGACAAATGCTATCTTATATAGTGATATAAGAACATCCTTGAAGCTAAAGAAATGCAAAAGATTCTTTAGGCATTTACGGTGCAATGCCTAATGCACGTTAAGACATATACACATATAGTTGTTGCATGTATTATTTGGTAGGTATCTTACTGACATTGGAAGTGGATAACTGGTTAGCAACCAAAATGGTTACGAGATATCTTTAAGGAACAATAAGATTATATGTTCATAGATAAAAGATCAGATTGATTGGAGATCATAAAGCATTATGATTTGAATATTTTATATGCCAAGAGTACAAAAGATCCACTTCAGGTAATACTCTTTTTTCGGGTGGACCTATATAAGGAAACAGACACTTAAAGCCTCCTCTGCTATGGAACTAACACTTATTTTCTATTATGGGGAATCCAACGATGAAAAATAATTGCAAAATTTTGTTGCAATGTTATGAAATATTGAAAAAGAATTAGAAAGACAGTTGAGGTGTGAGGTCCACGTAAATGTGCATATTTTTACCACCATATTTAATCTATTTAAATTAAATAAATGATCATATCGGGTATTTTAACTTGTTTAAACCAAATTAAATTATTTTCAAATTGTCACATATTCATCTCCATATAAGTGCAAAATGGTCAATTTTGTGCATATATTAATTGGAGAATATTTAATTGGAAATTTCCATATTATTTCTTAGGAATTTGGCTTCATATACAAGTGGCTTCATGAAGGTATGTACATGCACAAGAGTGAATACAAAGGAATGGAGATGGAAATAATTCAAAGCCATGATTATGGAGGACCCCACCTACCAACCTTCCTTCATGTACAAATTAGAAGCTAATCTACATGCAAATGGTCATTACACTTTCATGCACATTTAATGGGTGATTATTGAAGCTAATGATAACTTGGCCACCACACTATCTCAAAAACAATTTGGGCATTCCCCAAAAATATGAATTAGGGTTTCATACATGTATAATACCCATTAATTTTTATGTAACCCTTCTCTTCTTTAGTCTCTATTAGGCTCTCTTCACTTTAGTTTTATCTTAGAAATAAAATAAGAGCTCTTCTTTCTTTTTCCGTGGCTACTTAGCCATTTCTTTTATGTACTTCTCTTTTATGCAAGTTAATACATGTTCTTTTCCTTTTCTTGTTTATTTTTCTTTCATGCAAGTAGAGTAGATTTTATTTTAATGCAAGTAGATTAGTTTTATTTCTTGTTCATTTAGCTCTTTTTCCTCTTCTTTTTGTTTCATGTTGCAAGCTACATTTGTTGATTTGATAACAATGTGAGAGGCTAAACCCCTTTAATTTAGGGGTAATGATGCTCTCTATTAGCTTCAACATAATTTGATAATCTTTGCTCTCTTTTTGTGCTTTATGGAAAGTTGATGTTTATGTAATTTTGTGCTTGGTATTGAGTTTGATTGCCCATGTTGTTCAAAAAAATAGGCTATGCTTAGTCATAAAAATCACAAATTGCCTCTTCATCAACATATGATTATGTCAATGAAGTGAGATTAAATCAAAATTTGATGGTCTATATTTCTAATCAATAGTTAATAGGTCATGCTTAAAATAGATTTCCTTTTCAACTTTTTGTTATTTTTCATGAGAATTAAAAGTGGTCTAAAGGTTTTGTTATTGTTTGATAGCTTATGATGAGCTAATTAATAACACAAATGAGCCATAATTATGATAAACACATCATTTAAATTCACTTATGACCGAAAAAGAGAGATCATAATTTCATAATGGATTGAACTATATGATTTAGAAAGTGGAGTTACCTCTAAATTGTCATTTAACTCTCATATTTTTATCACGTTCTTTTTGTCATTTTTCATACATTTTCTAGCTAATCACTTTCAACTTTGGTTTAATTTGGTTAAATAGAAATTTAAAATTTACAATCCCCTACAGATTAACTCGTACTCACTACATACTATGATAGAATGCCGTGCGCTTGTGGTATAAATTTAATTCAAAATTTATCGGTAGTTTTCTAACTCGATAGAAATTCTATCGTTAAACAAGTTTTGGCACCGTTGCCATGGAATTGTTTTGATTTTAATTTTCTATTCTTCGAATTGTTTTCGTTTGAATTTTTGTGTGTTTTATTTTGTTTTTGTTCACTTAAAAAAAAATTGTGTATGATTTTTTTTGCATTTTGGTGATTGTTCTTGTCTTGCATTTGCATATTTCTATATAAAAAATATACACAAATGTTTGAAAAAAAAAACTCTTTTTGCTTCATTTTCATATTGAATTTACAATCTCAACTTTAATTTTACAAAAATTCATCTTTATTTTACAACTCTGTGCAAATTTCAATCCTGTCTCCAAACTACCATCACTGCTTTCATACAGCAGCAGTCATACAATGGTCGAATTTGGTTCCATTGCCAACACCCATTTCGACACACTCTCCCCTGCATCACACCCTCCTCGATCACCAACCATCTATGCACATCAGTGCACCAGAAGTACCTCCCCTCCTGCACACTACTCCCCACTGTCACCACATCCCTGCTAGCTTGAACCAAAAATCACTGACTCTCGGCAACAATAAGTGCCACTAGTCCATCATACTCCTCTAAGACCTGCCACATACCATTTCACCAATTCCAATTTACCCAGTCATCTGCTACAACAAAACTGCAAATACAAATTCATTTCATTGCTTCTCACATACAACCATAAATGTAACCTCATATATGGACATCACTGTCCATTCACCTCATTCACAACAATTTCAATCACTGACCTGCCATCAGAGAAACACTGCAGATGAACCATCATCACATCAAACATCCCCTCAATATCACTGTGTTGTTCATCAACCCTATACATCCTTACTTCTCACTAGCGCATCACTACTGCCTGTACACATACCCACTACCCACTTCTACAACTCTACACTTATACACTTCACCAACTATTGGCTCTGTTACAACAGTCGTCACCACAAACATCATTTACCACTATTCACCAAATACTACCCAAAACTTCACTGTCCACTACCTTTCCCCACAAGACAACCTAGAGTGTAACGACCCGCAAATCCGTACCCCTTGAGTCGACACTATTCTACATCAATCAACTCAAGTTGAACAGAAATACGAACCATTTGGGTTAAAGAAGAAGAGATAGAAGAAGAAAATAGAAAACAACAATAGAATCTAACCATCGCAGCGGAATAAAATATAATAGATATTAACATATCTTTACACAAAATCAAATATATCTGTTTATATATTACATCATCAAAGTACATCAATCACAGATCAACACCAATAACATACAACTGGATACACAGCTACTCAACACAGCGGAATATATATAAACAAGTACGAAAGTACGTATCGTCGTCCAGCTCGACTCCTGAGCTCCACAGCATCAAATCCTGTATCCTATAATACTCGGTCTGACCCGAGCATTACAGTTAAATAACACCCGAGTCAGTCTGGAATACCAGCGTGAGAAAACCACACTCAAATTGATTATCAAAGTTTCAAAAATCCTTTGAAAACAAAAGCATCTCGTAAGACCACGCCACAAATAAACATGTCAGGTTTTTACCTTATGATAGCTAAAACAATTTTTATAAAAATCCTCTGATATTATAATAGGGTCTATATACAAATACTTATAAAATAGCCGAAATTTTTACATTAATTAAATTCCAGCTAATAGGTGTACAAACAAAACTCGTACAAGCCTTGTAGGGAGAATGGATTTCCAACTAATGACTAGGCACTGGGGTAACACCTGTCACAGTATGGGGCCTAGATCACCGTACCGAGGAGTACGCCCGCTCCCCTGCAACACAAGACCGGGACTACCCCTTACTGGATAATCCCGAGTGAGATCACCCCACAATTGGGATCAGCAACCGCCCACTAAGACGAAATAAAAGTGACATCTAGACAGGGATGTCCTCACCATGATTGGGTGCTACCCACCTAGCCTTGCTGCATAACCCCTGATTTTTAGTCATTCCCGATTGATGAGGCTTGAGGCTAAGCGTTACCTTTTTATAACATATCCCTTAGAATTCCCATCGTCCAATTGACGATGTTACGAAAGCATTCGTCCATACAAGTCTGTCCCAGGTTCGAACGGAACCGAAGGCACTATTCCTACTACATCCATTTTGGAAATATTCTCAGGATTAGTAGTGACTAGCCCTTGCACTTCACTGCTCAATCTTCGAATCCAAACTCGTTTCCATGAAATGTACAAACCGGATCGAAGTAGTTTTCGAGAAATAAATCTCGATCCCGGTCTCTTCGAAAAGATCAGCGCATTTATCCAATATTGATAGTCGGTGATTTAGCCATCAATTGATATTTACAACATCCGTCAAACAATAAATAATTTCCCAAATTACTTATTAATCTAGAAAAAATATCTTCACAAGATATATTTTCACTTTTCAAACCCTTTATGAAAACAGTTTTCAAACAATCTTCCTTTCTCAGAAATAATTCCAAGTATTTTCTATTTCCACTGGAATTACCAAGCACAAAACTTTAGATTTTTTTTAAAATAATTCAAACACTTTATTTTGAAATATAATTTAAAACATTTAAGTTAAAACTACTTCAATAATTCATTAAAAATACATACTATAGTAATATTTGAAAATATGGTTACTTAATAAAATATAAAACTTGATTTTCACTTTTAAAAACAAAATCCTAAGTAACTTTTTAAATAATTACTACGATAATAGTTTTGAAAAATATTTATTTTAACATTTAGATATTTAGAAATAATAAATTTCTAAAACATGCTTTTAAAAAACAAAATTAAAACTTTTATCTATTTTTAAAAATTTACTTTGAACGTACTTGGCTATCCAGAGAAATATACTTCTCTTCACATTCATCTTTAAATTTCCAATTTCAAACACTTGAATCAATTTCCAAATTGATTTCTAAATTTACTCCCTTTTTCCAAAAATAAATTTTAGATTTTATTCCTTAATTTTGATTCATAATACTTTTAATTGAAATACCAATTTTTAGATTTCTCAATTTACTTCTTTATCCCTTTAAATAAATTTAAACTCTAAATTTTAAAATAATTCTTTATTCCTTTAAAATAATATCACTTAAATTTACAATTCATTAACTTCTGTTTATTCAAAATATTTTCATACTCGAAGTTATTTATTAGTATTTTAATATCACTTCCATTTCTTTCCAATTCAATCTTAATTTATTCAAATTTTCTATAATTATTTTGCTTACAATTTCACTTCTTTTATTTTCTTTCTAAAATCCAATTTATATATTTTTGGTAATTCATTATACCCAAATATATCCAATCAACCATAGCATTCAATATTCCAACATAATCCATCATAGAATATCAAATAATCACAACAGAGAATATTAAATAATTTAAATAAATGTTGAGGCGTCCAGTTGGATCCCTCCAAACTGTTTTCCCTGCATCCACAGACGTTAGCACAACATAAATACCAATTCCACTTCGAGGTGGAATATCGCGGTATATGGGATGAAATATAATATTATCCGCTATTATGCGGCGCATAGTGTCTCATCCGCTATATAATGCGGGAAATCAAACATTCCAAGATGTAGTATATACCATAATATAGCACATCAATCAATTCAACCATTCAACCAATTATTTGAATTTAATTATTTAAATTTAAATTCAAATTCAACCGAGTGAGATTAACTCACCTTCATGTTTGTTGATGTTTGTAATCCATTCCAAACTGGCTTGTTTCCATGAAGTAAAACCTTGTATTAACATTTACACAGTGTATTAAAATTCGAAGTAAATCGAACAATCCATTACCGTTATAAATTAATTAACTCTTGATTTAATTTAAACAAATAATTTAACTTAACCTAATTTCCGTTTTATAAATTTCCAAAATCAAATTTCACAAAAACTTTATTCCTTTAAAATCCCTATATTATATTTCTAAAATTTTTGTTTAAACATTTCCTATTTACAGTATGCATAAACGTATATATTTATTAATTTAAAAACAGAATCAATTTTTCCTTATAGTAAATATTATTCGTAAAATAAACATCTGGTTCTTAAAATCCCTTAATCTTTTTCCCGTTAGTGAATATGATTGAATACAAATCGAATCATACCTCCTGCAGAAGAAACCCTTCCACCAGAACGAACTAATGCAACCTCACTACAGCCGAGCACGCTCTCAAAACCTCTCAAATCCAGGCCCTAATTCGAACTTCGACGCGCCCTAAAGCAAGAGCAAACCCTAGCACTCGTCTCCCAAAATCGCGACCGCCACATGAACTAACGGAGCCGCCCACCCCATCGCGAACTCCACTATCAAGCACGAAACCCCGACCTCGTCATCGTTGCTTCACTCGCCGCGGCGACGGCGAAATAAATGAAGACGCCGCATTGATGAAAACTATCGAGGCTCGATTTTGGATGATCATCTGCGCACTGCCATTATTATTTTTTCCACGAGTTAATGAAACTCGATTTTTATTTAGGTTTTGAACTGGAAGAAGGAAGAGGGGCTTCGGCTGATATTAAATCGTGAAGAGGTACTGATTTCGAAAGGAAGCAGCATGATAAAAAAACGAAGGCGACAACGATTTGATTTTAGCTTCTAAGGGAGACAAAGATTACGTCATAATATCTCGTTTTGGATAGCAGAGAGGAGTAGGTCGGCTTGTGTTTTCAGGGAATGAAATGATGTTTGTAGGCTGATGTGAGTATATATATCAATCAAGGAATATATATTTATTTAAATTTTTCGATATAAATTTCAGGGCATTTACTTACCGTATGGTCACATAACAACTCTGATCACTATGAAATTTGAAATCCGATAATAATTTAATACTACGGATCCAATGGAACTCGTTTCGTCAAATTCTGAGACTACGCCACGGAAGACTATTTTTAAATTCAATTTAAACCATAAAATTTTAAAACAAAACAAATCAGTGTTAAATTCAATTTTACAACTTCTATTATCCTCATTATTATCAATATAAATTTTATAAGCCTTCAAATTATTTTTAATAGGCCTAAAAATCCATATTCAACATCTAGCTCAACTTCCAATTATTTAATTCAATAACTTAATTATCAATAATTAATGATATTTGAATTCAAGTTAAAAATTAACTTTTAAATATTTCAAATCAATTAAATATTTTGATTTTTAAAGGTTTCAAAATTTCGGGTCGTCACATTCCTCTCCCCTTAAAAGAATTTCGTCCTCGAAATTACTAGTTAGGAAGAATGGTCCAATACCCGTTTACCATTCCCAAAACCAAACCGTTTCTTACAACTTCTCAAAATAATCTTTCTATTAAGAACACCCTACCATTGTTCCTAACTTTCCCCATTAGGTTTCCACCAATATCATATACCCATCAATTCAAATTTCAATTTAACACCAAATTTTGAATTATCAAAGTTTTCTCAAAAATTTTGAACTCCCTAAATTTCTAAAAAATTTCGCCAGCGTTTCCTTTACGCGGCTAGCTCGATACAGCTACAAAAGGCCTCTATGGGCTCCCAAATTCCAAAAGAAAACTAAAGGCCAAGTGGCTCGATCAAAAACCCAATCAAATTTCATACCGAAATTTAAACACATACCTTTTTTTCGAGCATTTCAAATTTATCTTCTGGAATAAAAACCCATTTTTCTTTTCCTTGATAATACTTGTATATTCCACTTAGCAATAATATCCAATCACAACATTCAAAACATTTTATCGACTTCCTTACCAAATGTCAATCTCTATTCATCCAAATATTAACTTAGAATGTATTTGTAATACCAATTTCCAATTGAGTATGCACCATTCCTTACTTAAGTTTAGTATAAGCATTTTATATGTTTGTTATATTTATTTCCACTTTACCACTTTAGTTTATATGTATTTCTATTTAAATTGGTTCTTTCATTTTCATCCGAATTCAATTTATCTTCAACTCTGTATATTAAATTTTATCTTCCATTTATCTGATTCATATTATAATTTTATAGTAGTTTCATTCACTAACTTATTTCAATTTTCAGTTTAAAAATCGTTTTGCCGTTAACAAAATTCCCAAAAAATTTCAAATTTTTTCTAACTCCTAAAATTTCTGAAAATTTTTGGCAGAGTCTCCTTTGTACGGATGAGCTTTTGCAATTTGACAAAAGATATAAATATATATACATCGACCCACACGGTCAGAAAAAAACAAAAACAGTTCATGTTTCCTATTTTTATTGCGTAGGCGTATCTTATTTAGCATTTATAAGCAAGCGGCTTATTAATTTAGCATTTAGCGCGATCCAATCCAGCCAAACGGCTTCCCGGTACCTGTACTTACTCAATTTAAACATATAAGTACTATATATATGCAATTGAATAACATTTCACTTATATTCAAATAGCTAACACGTAGATTTCATAAGTAATGCATTTGTATACATTCATAAGTACATATGCAAGGTTTCGACACTAGTTTTAAATTGTTTGCATCCAAATTACATAAGTACATATGCATGTGATATACATTCATAACTACATATGCATTTAATTCATTTTTAAATGAAATGATCGCATATTCATTTCAAAAGACGCCATAATCAATTTATTAAACTGCTATTGATTCATATAATTTTGTTTACTTCCGTTTACGTCGAACGACCAATTTTCTAATGCAATTAGACAATATTAATGTGAATAAATAATTACATAAGCTTTATAACCATTTAAATTGATTCCCACTCAATTTACACTTGATTCCATCCCATTTTAATTTATTCACAAACTTCCATTGCATTTCTTTCATATCCAAAAAGATTTGATTCCAAACCATTTTATTATACACGACATCATCCCATGCTTCTATTAGTTTTAAACTTAAGTTAATTTACTTCAATTCACTACCATTTCATAACTTAAGTTCATTCCAAATTTTCTTTAATTTATTCATACTCGAATTGGATTTATTTTCATCTCAAATCATTTTTATTTGAATCCAATTCCATACAACTCAAGCTTTAATTCCAACCTCCATTACCTATTCACAATCTTTGATTTGATTTTCCTTTGATCAAATTCCAACCCTTTCACTAATTTACTCGATTAGTTTATTCTTTTATCCATTTTAAATTTTAATTTACATTAACAATTAATTGTTGAATTCATTAATAATAAGGCCATTCAATTTATGCTTGAATTGGATTTATTTATATTTCACACCATATACATTTTAATCCAATTCAATTTTCGTTCAACAACACTTCCAATTATAATCCCATGCTTGATTTTCTTTTCAATTATCTTGTAAATCATTTTATTTAATTTTCTTGAGTTCATTTGAACTAATTATACACTTATTTCTACACAATTAAATCAAGCATCATCGAATTTCATTTCATTTGCACACCATATTAATTTATCCGTTACTTATAAATGTTAAATCTCAAAACTTTGTTTTATTTAGCCCAACTTGACTAAAATTTTTTTCATTCCACATAATTTAACACAATTTAAATTTTAACTTCCAGTATCCAGTTTCCACTTTACTTACTTACAAAATTGAGTTTTATTTCAACAAATTCCCATTTTACAAGTTATCAAACTTTTATATGCCATAAACATTCTTAGTTAAAATTCCAAAGTTTAAACAATCTTTCAACATTTTAAAATTCCCTTTGAAATCTTCTATATCCAAAATTCCTTGCATTTCTAAAACCAAATTTATTCTTTGCAAACAATTTCGATTCAAAACAATTTGGTAGCAATTTCTCTCTTGGAAACTCGAAAATAAACATCGATGATGCTGCAGTCATCACCGAAGTTATTTTCTAGCGACCAAAAGAGTTTAATGCTTTTATTCTCTTTCTAAAATCCCTTCAAATATTCCAAACTCTCCAGAGTTCAAATCCGATTCAAAAAATTTCCCAAACTCCAAATTCGAAATCCATCCAAAACATTACTCTGGAACTTTCAGAAACATTTTCAAATTCAAAGGAAATTTAAATTTCCAATTTTTTCCATATTCCAAATTCTTTAAATTTATAGTCAAACATTACTTTGGAATATTATCTTATTTTAATTATTAATCACACTATAATTTACATTTATAATTTATATTTACCAACTTCATTTGTATATGAATTTGTTTCTTAGTTTTTAATTATGGTTTCAATATCTTATTCAATTATGAATCACATTTACAAATCCCATTTATTATAAATTTCGCCCTTAATCTTTAGTTATTATTTAATTTTTTATTCAATTATCATACAATGATAATAATTTAGTATTATCACTTTCCAACAACCAAGCAACCATATATAATTATTATAATTTACGAAAAATCATTTCATTTATATATATACATATAATCTGGGTAAAATTATTTCATTTACCCTATTTAAAACAATACTGTGTCGGTTTATCTTGTTTAAGAGTTTAGAAATCCCTATCGATGACATGGCGTCCCACATATCGACCAGAATCCATAAACACTCAACCGATAAATCAACACAATATAAAACAATTTTATATTCACTAACAAATACGCGCTCATATCTATTAATACTCTCAAACTCATTCTAGAGTACAACAGACTCTATTTTATGAGTAATTCCCACCAGAGCCAAGGTTATCACCAACCTAAGCTCTAATACCAAGTGTAACGACCCGCAAATCCATACCCCTTGAGTCGACACTATTCTACGTCAATTAACTCAAGTTGAACAGAAATACGAACCATTTGGGTTAAAGAAGAAGAGGTAGAAGAAGAAAATAGAAAACAACAACAGAATCTAACCATCGCAGCGGAATAAAATATAATAGATATTAACATATCTTTACACAAAATCAAACATATCTGTTTATATATTACATCATCAGAGTACATCAATCACAGATCAACACCAATAACATACAACTGGATACACAGCTACTCAACACAGTGGAATATATATAAACAAGTACGAAAGTACGTATCGTCGTCCAGCTCGACTCCTGAGCTCCACAGCATCAAATCCTGTATCCTATAATACTCGGTCTGACCTGAGCATTACAGTTAAATAACACCCGAGTCAGTCTGGAATACCAACGTGAGAAAACCACACTCAAATTGATTATTAAAGTTTCAAAAATCATTTGAAAACAAAAGCATCTCGTAAGACCACGCCACAAATAAACATGTCGGGTTTTTACCTTACGATAGCTAAAACAATTTTTATAGAAATCCTCTGATATTATAGTAGGGTCTGTATACAAATACTTATAAAATAGTTGAAATTGTTACATTTATTAAATTCCAGCTAATAGGTATACAAACAAAACTCGTACAAGGCTCGTAGGGAGAATGGATTTCCAACTAATGACTAGGCACTGGGTACCACCTGTCACAGTACGGGGCCTGGTTCACCGTACCAAGGAGTACATCCGCTCCCCTGCAACACAAGACCGGGACTACCCCTTACTGGATAATCCTGAGTGAGATCACCCCGCGGTTGGGATCAACAACCGCCCACTAAGCCGAAATAAAAGGGACATCTAGACTGGGATGTCCTCACCCTGCTTGGGTGCTACGCACCTAGCCTTGCTGCATAACCCCTGATTTTCAGTCATTTCCGGTTGATGAGGCTTGAGGCTAAGCGTTACCTTTTTAGAACATATCCCTTAGAATGCCCATCATCCACCTGACGAAGCAACGAAAGCATTCGTCCATACAAGTCCGTCCCGGGTTCGAATGGAACCGAAGGCACTATTCCTATTACATCCATTTTGGAAATATTCTTAGGATAAGTAGCGACTAGCCCTTGCACTTCACTGCTCCATCTTCGAATCCAAACTCGTTTCCACAAAATTTACAAACCGGATCGAAGTGGTTTTCGAGAAATAAATCTCAATTCCGGTCTCTTCGAAAAGATCACCGCATTTGTCCAATATTGATATTCAGTGATTTAACTATCAATTGATGTTTACAACATCCATCAAACAATAAATAATTTCCCAAATTATTTATTAATCCAAATAAAATATCTTCACAAGATATATTTCCACTTTTCAAACCCTTTTTGAAAACAGTTTTCAAACTATCTTCCTTTCTCAGAAATAATTCCAAGTATTTTCTATTTCCGCTGGAATTACCAAGCACAAAACTTTAGATTTTTTTTAAAATAATTCAAACACTTTATTTTGAAATATAATTTAAAACATTTAAGTTAAAACTACTTCAATAATTCATTAAAAATACATACTATAGTAATATTTGAAAATATGGTCACTTAATAAAATATAAAACTTGATTTTCACTTTTAAAAACAAAATCCTAAGTCACTTTTTAAATAATTACTACGATAATAGTTTTGAAAAATATTTATTTTAACACTTAGATATTTAGAAATAATAAATTTCTAAAACATGCTTTTTAAAAACTATAAAACTTTTATCTATTTTTAAAAATTTACTTCGAACGTACTTGGCTATCCAAAGAAATATACTTCTCTTCACGTTCATCTTTAAATTTCCAATTTCAAACACTTGAATCAATTTCCAAATTGATTTCTAAATTTACTCCCTTTTTCCAATATCCATTATTTTCAGATTTTATTCCTTAATTTTGATTCATAATACTTTTAATTGAAATACCAATTTTTAGATTTCTCAATTTACTTCTTTATCCCTTTAAATAAATTTAACCTCTAAATTTTAAAATAATTCTTTATTCCTTTAAAATAATATCACTTAAATTTACAATTCATTAATTTCTGTTTATTCAAAATCTTTTCATATTCAAAGTTATTTATTAGTATTTTAATATCACTTCCATTTCTTTCCAATTCATTCTTAATTTATTCAAATTTTCTATAATTATTTTTCTTACAATTTCACTTCTTTTATTTTCTTTCTAAAATCCAATTTATATATTTTTGGTAATTCATTATACCATAATATATCCAATCAACCATAGCATTCAATATTCCAACATAATCCATCATAGAATATCAAATAATCACAGCAGAAAATATTAAATAATTTAAATAAATGTTGAGGGGTCCAGTTGGATCCCTCCAACCTGTTTTCCCTGCATCCACAGACGTTAGCACAACATAAACACCAATTCCACTTCGAGGTGGAATATCGCGGTATATGGGATGAAATATAATATTATCCGCTATTATGCGGCGCAAAGGGTCTCATTCGCTATATAATGCGGGAAATCAAACATTCCAAGATGTAGTATATACCATAATATAGCACATCAATCAATTCAACCATTCAACCAATTATTTGAATTTAATCATTTAAATTTAAATTCAAATTCAACCGAGTGAGATTAACTCACCTTCATGTTTGTTGATGTTTGCAATCCATTCCAAACTGGCTTGTTTCCATGATGTAAAACCTTGTATTAACATTTACACGGTTTATTAAAATTCGAAGTAAATCGAACAATCCATTACCGTTATAAATTAATTAACTCTTGATTTAATTTAAACGAGTAATTTAACTTAACCTAATTTCCCTTTTATAAATTTCCAAAATCAAATTTCACAAAAAAATTATTACTTTAAAATCCCTATATTATATTTCTAAAATTTTTGTTTAAACATTTCCTATTTACAGTATACATACACGTATATATTTACTAATTTAAAAACAGAATCAATTTTTCCTTATAGTAAATATTATTCGTAAAATAAACATCTGGTTCTTAAAATCCCTTAATCTTTTTCCCGTTAGTGAATATGATTGAATACAAATCGAATCGTACCTCTTGCAGAAGAAACCCTTCCACTAGGACGAACTAACGCGACCTCACTACAGCCGAGCACGCTCCCAAAACCTCTCAAATCCAGGCCCTAATTCGAACTTCGACGCGCCCTAAAGCAAGAGCAAACCCTAGCATTTGTCTCCTAAAATCGCGACCGCCACATGAACTAACGGAGCCGCCCACCCCCTCGCGAACTCCACTATCAAGCACGAAACCCCGGCCTCGTCATCGTTGCTTCACTCGTCGCGGCGATGGCGAAATAAACGAAGACGCCGCATTAATGAAAACTACCGAGGCTCGATTTCGAATGATCATCTGTGCACCGCCATTATTTTTTTTTCCACGAGTGAATGAAACTCGATTTTTATTTAGGTTTTGAACTGGAAGAAGGAAGAGGGGCTTCGGCTGATATTGAATCGTGAAGAGGAATTGATTTCGAAAGGAAGCAACAAAATAAAAAAACGAAGGCGACAACGATTTGATTTTAGCTTCTGAGGGAGACAAAGAGTACGTCATAATATCTCGTTTTAGATGGCAGAGAAGAGTAGGTTGGCTTGTGTTTTCAGGAAACGAAATGATGTTTGTAGGCTGATGTGAGTATATATATATCAATCAAGGAATATATATTTATTTAAATTTTTCAATATAAATTTCAGGGCATTTACTTACCGTATGGTCACATAACAACTCTGATCACTACGAAATTTGAAATCCGATAATAATTTAATACTACGGATCCAATGGAACTTGTTTCGTCAAACTCTGAAACTGTGCCTCGGAAGGCTATTTTTAAATTTAATTTAAACCATAAAATTTTAAAACCAAACAAATCAGTGTTAAATTCAATTTTACAACTTCTATTATCCTCATTATTATCAATATAAATTTTATAAGCCTTCAAATTATTTTTAACAGGCCTAAAACTCCATATTCAACATCTAGTTCAACTTCCAATTATTTAATTCAATAACTTAATTATCAATAATTAATGATATTTGAATTCAAGTTAAAAATTAACTTTTAGATATTTCAAATCAATTAAATATTCTGATTTTTAAAGGTTTAAAATTTCCGGGTCATCACATACAGACTACTACCCAATCTACAACATCACCTGCTTCTGCTTCAACAAGCCCTCTACAGTGCCGACCCTTCCACAGTCTCAAACCACACCATAACTGCTTCATCACCTCATTCCCATATACCTCCACACAGTTCAACTTCATCCACTCAAACATCAAACTACCCTATACATTACAATTACATCTCCTTTTACATTCAATCTGCTTCTACATACAAAACAATGCCATTCTCCTTGCCTCGACCTGCACTTTGCAACTACTGCTACCGCTTCGACCAAACATTCTATCGAAAAAAACTCAACGCTTCAAACTGCAGTGCCATAATCCCCATAAAAACCACAAACCCACTATACTATACTGTGCACACCTACCTGATCAATACAATCACTTCAACATCAACTTCTGGCTTTAGTTTCTACACAAAAACATCCCATATCGCTTAAGCCTAAGAACAAACTGTCAAAAGCTACCACCCTCTGCCTATCCCAATCCTCGATCTGTTGGGGATTTTGCGGTTCCAGGCGAATTTGATAGCGATAGCGATGAAGACAATGTTGTACTTTCGACTTCAAGGATCTATGGAATAGATTCTTTTAGACAATAGTTCAACCCACCAGGTACAAACGGGTTATTGAACTATCGACTTTCAGGATTCAATGAAGCCCTATAACAGCGTAATCGGATGCAAAGTTTGTAAGACTTTGATCCGACCAAGAACACTTCAGAAACTGTATCTGATGATGCAATTTATATGGAATAGAATAAAGAGAAGAAGAGAGCAATTCTACAACGGTTTCTGAATCTGCAACACCTTGGAGGCGTCGCAAAACAGAGCAACAGTTTCTGGCGTCGCAGAAATGCTCGGGGAAGAAGAAGAAGAATTCAAAAAAACTGTTGCAACAGTTTTGGGCGTCGCTATTTATATACAGGAGGAGATGTCCATTCGCGAAGTGTCACGGCTGTTAGCAGCAGTTGACAACTGTTACGGATTCAAAAGCAAACGTCGCGTCCTTTTATATTTGCAATGGTTCACAATGGTCGTGTCCATTCATTTTGTAACGTTAACGGTCGCGTCCATTCATTTTGCAACGTTTCAGAAAACGTTACAAATTCCCGCCCTATAGTCAAATTTCGGTTCTAGGTCCTTAACGGGCTGAAATCTGGCCCGTTACTGTTTATTTATGATCCAAAAATGTTTTTGAATTCGAACCCGAAACTCGTACCTGACCCGGCCCGGTTCGGTCGGACGGACGGCGCCGACGCGCGTGTGGTGTTGCATGATTTCTCCCCTCACAACAAAGCAAACATGTAGGAGCCCCAAGGCCCCAACATCTACTTGAGAGAGCTATACTTATACAAGTATAGTCTCCATTTGTCTACAATGTGGGACTTCTCTTCTTTTCTTCTTCTTTCTTTTCTCCTACTCTTCCAAAACAAAACCCAAACCCAAAGCAATTTGAAAATTTTACAACAATCTCCCCAATTTTCAAAATAAATAAATAGGACGGCTGCATCACTAGAGTGACTTCCTACATACCCAAGTGGGATCAAGCCTATGTAGTTCTAAGATCAAGTTTTGCATCATCGTGAAAACCAACACATAAATAAAAGGTATCTTTTGGATTTGAACCTTTACTTAGTGTAAACCGTTCAAAGCCTTATCGAGATTCTATGGTGAACGAATCTTGAACCAAGTATCCCTAATGATAAAACCGAAATAATCACACATGTCGATTTCCTTAGGTAAAGTGTTCTGTATTGCTCAGCACGTTAATGGCCATGTGCTTAAATCCTGGTGCATGAGTCTACTTAAAAAGCGGTCTTACTTTCCTAGGAAACGACCTAATTTCCATACTCATATAGGTAAGTCTCTTAAGGTGTTTCTGCGATACACCTTTTAAGATTTCTAGACTTATTCAGGATATATATCCATCCTTTGTTCTTGCAGAATCCAATACTAAATATTAAGGGATTATCAATTTAGTGTTCCATAATCATTCTCTTAACTTGTTGGTACCCATTGAACTTTGTCTATCCTTTTCAAGACATAAGTTGGGTTTCTGTTAAGGATGATCAACCTTCATTCACAGACCTTAGTCCCATTTCTTGTGACTTTATTGAAACCATTGCCTTTGGAAGACTCTTTGTAAGTGGGTCAGCCAAGTTTTTCTTCATTTCTATGTAGTCAATTGTTATAACTCCTCTTTTGAGTGACTGTCTCACCATTTGATGTCTTAGACTCACATGTCTAGACTTTCCATTATATGTCTTATTAGGCACATTGTATATCGTTGCTTGATTGTCACAGTTAATCAAGACTGCTGGAGATGGCTTCTTCCATAAAGGAATTTCCATTAATAAATTCCTAAGCCATTCCGCTTCTTTACATGCATCTGCTAGTGCAATCAATTCTGACAACATTGTTGAGTTAGAAATACAGGTCTGCTTCTTGGAAACCCAAGACACAGCTGCGCCTCCTAGTGTAAAGATCCATCCAGTCGTAGGCTTGGATTTGGATTCTACATTGTTCCAGGTTGCATCACTATATCCTTCTATCACAGCAGGATATCCTTTATAAGATAAACCATATTCAATGGTTCTTTTCAAATAAGCTAAAACTCTGGAAATAGCTTTCTAATGTTCGAAACCTGGATTACTCGTAAATCGACACAATACACTTATAGCATGTGCGATGTCTGGTCTAGTGCAATGCATAGCATACATAAGACTCCCAATAACAATGGAATACTCTAGTTGAGAGATAGTACGTCCAGTGTTCTTTTTTAATTTTAATACTAGGATCTAAAGGAGTTGGTGCTGGTTTGTCATCATAATGACCATACTTTTGTAGGAATTTCTCTATGTAATGGGATTGAGTTAGTAATAACTCCCCCTCTTTCCTAACAATTTTAATTCCCAAAATTACATCAGCCTCTCCTAGATCTTTCATATCGAATTTAGAAGACAGAAACCTTTTAGTTTCATTCGCACAGGATATATTGGAACCAAATATTAGCATGTCATCAACGTATAAACATACTATAACAATACCGTTGTTATCCGATTTGCTATAAATACATTTGTCAACATCATTAACTATGAATCCATATGACAGTGCAATTTTATCAAATTTCACATGCCATTGCATGGGAGCTTGCTTCAGGCCATAAAGAGATTTCACTAATTTGCAAAATTTCTTTTCTTGGCCTGGGGTTTTGAAACCTTCAGGTTGTTCCATATATTTCTCTTCTTCTAAATCTCCATTTAGAAAAGCAGTCTTTACATACATTTGATGTATGACTAATTTATGGATTGATGCAAGTGCAATTAAACAGCGTATAGAAGATATGCGAGCAAGTGGAGCATATGTATCAAAATAATCAACTCCATGTCTTTGCTTATATCCCTTAGCAACTAATCTGGCTTTAAACTTATCAATGGATCCATTTGTAGTCAACTTTTTCTTGAATATCCATTTACATCCTATAGGTTTAGCACCAGGAGGTATATCAATTAAAACCCAAGTTTGGTTTAACATTATGGAATTCATTTCATCATTGATAGCTTCTTTCCAGAAATTGGAATCTTTGGAACTCATAGCTTCAGAATAAGTTTTGGGATCGTCATCGACGTTCATTACATATTTAGTCACATTAAGGACTTCGTCCTTACTGCCTTCTACAAGATATGTAATGAAGTCAGGACCATAGTCCTTCTCTATTCTCGCTCTTTTACTTCTCCGTTGTTCAGTACTATTATCTGGTACTGACACCTCCTTACTGTTTTGGGCAGGAGCATAATCATTGTCATTGATATCATTAGTCATACTAGGTTCTAGACTAGATGATATCAATAGGATCTCAACAGTTTGATTTTCAAAAAAAATTCTACATCTACAGATTCTATAACTTCTAGGGTGTCAAGAATAAGGAATCTATAAGTTATACTATTACGTGAATATCCTATGAAAATACATTTAAATGCTCTATTTCCTACCTTTGGTCGTTTTGGGTCTGGTTTTCTAACATATGCTAAGCAACCCCAAACTTTAAGTCTAGTTAGGTTATGTTTTCTATTAAACCATAATTCGTAAGGGGAAATATTATTCTTTTTAAGTGATACTCTATTTAAAATATAACATGCAGATAACATAGCATCACCCCATAGGTTATAAGGCAAATTAGAACTTATGTGTAGCGATCCTGACTCGAACTTCGAAAATCGGCACCGAATATGTCACCTATATTCAAATGCCGCAGATCCAAACTTCGAATCTGGTTCGTCGGAGCTTATAACACCATTAAGTAAACAGCACAGCGGAAGAAAAAGAACAATACATTGATAAATATCTGATACAACAGATGATACAATAGATATCAATATACATCAGAGATATGATACAATACAATAGCAGTGGAAAGGAAAAATAGATAACATCAGCAGCAGAATAAATAACTCTAAGATAGTCTTCAAGGAAGAACTCCAACAGCAGCTCGAACCAACATCACATTTCACTAAGACAAGTAAGACTGGTGTCAGGACCCGATTCTTCGACTTTCGAAAATTCAACATCGATACTCACTTTATCGACTGCCGAGCAATCGAACGACGGAAAACCGAACACTGAGGGTTTTAAGAAAAAGAAAAGACAGAAGAAGAGAGAAGAAAAGATAGAAAATAGAGAGGAAAGAAAATAGAAAATAGAACGGAATAGAAACAACAGAACATCATCAGAATCTCACAATTCGCAGCGGAACAACATATAATAATAAATGAATAATCTTTAAACAAAGAACTATATCAGTTATTACATTTTATACATTACATTTCATTACATCATATCATCAGAGTGTACAACAACAACAACAAACAGTGCAGCGGAAAAAGAAATACTATATAAACTAGTAATACGCCATGCCATCCAGCTTGCCTCCAGCAACTCCTGAATATCCAGAATATCCTGATAAACCTTAACTCTTGACTACCCGTGTGGAAATTGGTGGGCACCCAGAGTTTAGGAAGGAAAACAATAAACTCCGAGTCAGTCATGTGACTGGTGTGAGAACTCAAAACAGTTTATTTATCTTTGAAAACAAAATAGAGGAATATTTTTAAAGTTAATTCGCAATGCTTTTTAAAAATGAGACTACCATAAGACCTCCTGCCACACACACAATGCAAACGCAGACTTGGAGGAGATTTCTCCTTATGATAGCCAAAGATGCTTGATACGCATTAAAATCAAATCAATTTTGATATTATTATTAGTGCATAGTGTAGAAGAAATTCATTTCGAAAGTAGAATATAAATCTTAGCCAGCATAGGTACCATTATATTATGCCTACTATAGCTACCTCCTGAGGAAGCAGGTTCTACAACTAAAACCGTACAAGTCACGTATTGTTTCTTTGGATTTCCAACGAATGATCAGGCCAAGGAACTTCCCATTGCCACATGAGAATGCCTCTGGATGGACATCCCCGAGAACCAAACCGGATCTCTACCAACACAAGGCCGGGTTACCCCTAACTGAGTAACAACTGACCGAATATGCCATCCCCCGGTCCTTTGGGACCTTTCACCGAGCGCTCGCAATCAGTTCACACAATCATAAAGTGTTTTCAACATGAGTAAGTATCTGGGCTCCATACCATGATACCACCCTTTTCCAGAAGGAAATGCACACATCCTAAAGGGCGCTACCCCTCATAACCTTGCCGCATCTTTCCTGTTTTGACCATTCACGGGGTGTGAGGCTCGACGAAGTCACGTCCACAAAAACATACTTTATACAAAAGCCATGCTTTGGGTCAACAAATGATCATAGAAATGATCACCAAGATAGACGATCAAATAAACGATCCTATCACAAATAATCAACACAATGATCATTTACAGCTACACTCAGCATGTCACATTACCAAATTGGGAATATATCGCTGATAACATTCAACTACATAACCTCTGAGCTCGTACGTCTCAGAGAAGGGTGTTAAGCTAAAAGAATAAATTCTCCGCCACCAACAGAAATATATTTGAATGAAATCGGCTTTATATCTCAATTTGTAATGTCAGACATACAATCCATACAAGTCTGTTCCGGGCTCGAACAAAACCGAAGGCACTTCTTACGAAGCCCTTGCAATCCGGGTATTCACAATCCCGATCGAATTTCCCATCACTTAAGGAAATCCCTATACCAGGAGCTACCCAGTGCAGAGACAATCGATTGGTCATCCTATCGCTTTCACAAATACTCGGTCTTCAACACCGGTCATCAATGCAATTCACAACGACGTATCACATATTCGGAATGGGTTATACGACCCCATGGTCCTTTCCCGGTTAACCCGAATAGTGAGCGCTTATTCAAAAATAAGTATGGCATTCACATTCAACCAAATCACATCAAATACCCATTCAAAGGGAAATATTGATAGTCGGTTATTGAACTATCAATGAATATGCACACATCACCAGATTCCAAATAATTTTCCAAATTATTTATTTTCCAAAATATCTTTACAAGATATATAATTTTACACTTCAAAAATAATTCAATATTTATTTTTAAACAAATTCCACTTTCTATTCATAAATTCCATAGTGAATTTATATTTTCAAAATATCCATGCATATACGATTTCAATTATTCATTTCAATTTATCTTCAAAAAGATAAATTCTCTAATATTCACTTTATATTGGAAAAACATTTCCATACTTATTTAATCATAAGTAATTCACAAATTTTATTTATTTTCAACACTTAGAAAATATTCAATATACTTAAATCGAGATTAAGTATATATTTCATTCTTTAAGGAAATCATTCTCTTAAACATATTTATTTGGGCCAAAACGAATGTTGCGTAAAACATCGTTACGACAACCCAAAATCACTAGTATAGGGATTCGAAATTAAAATAGATATATAAATCCCAATACTATACAAAACATTTCCTTTCGGAAATCATTTACTATAACAACAGTGTTATAGTCCACCATTTCCTTCTATTTCTCGAAAACGTCTATTTCACCAATAAATGTTGAAATCTATGGTTTCGAATCTCAACACATTTTAAAACATCGTTAGATCGTTTTAATTCTGTTTAAAACATCACATTCAAAACAATTTCTTTAACATCTTATTCACTATTCAAAAACGTGAATATACTACGTTAATCAATTTCATCCTTTATTCATTTTATTTCAAAGGATTATTCACAGTTAAAAACGTGAATATAACTCCATTACTAAGTTTCAACAGTTTACTTATCAAAATAAGTCATTTGCGAATTTATAAAACAACGTTTATAAATTCCATTTCTAATTATTTTATAACAACTTCCTTTTATAAATTTTCTTTATTAACCTATTCGATTTATAACTCAATTATAAACTAAAGGTTCATATTATAAGTTAAACATTTATAATTTATTTGTTTACAAAAAAAATCGTTCCTTTGAACTTCATAATTATAAATCTTATAACTTATAAGATTCAATTATTTATCCAAATCTATTCTTTAATAACTTTACAAAATTTATAAATCTTACTATTTATAAATTTCATTTATAACTTCACCATTTATAATTTTATAAATTCCATTCATTTACAAAATTCATTTTCACTTCATTCAAACACTTATAAAAACTCGTTTTATAATGTCAATATTTCAATTTATAAATATCCATTTATAAATCTCTTAATATAATTCAATTTATATTATTCTTTTAAAACGTCTTTAATCTCCTTTATTATTTCACCATTTTGATTCATAAAATAATTAAATTTCATAAATCCTATATTTAAACTTTTCACAATAAATTCAAATTTCCCAAATTAAACTATTTTATAAAATCACTAGCATCGTATTCTCAAAAATCAGTTTTTAACTATATTTCTCAAAAATCATAATTTTTATAACATTAAAAATTATACGTTTATTTATTTTAAAATGAATCGATTCCAAAAATATTTTATAACGTATACCTTCAAAAATCACTTTGAAATCATTTTAAAATTCCAAATTTGGTCCAATGATGCTACACACCAAATAGTCAATCACAACAACAACGATATCATATATCGATATGATAATCCATCAAATATCAAAATATCTGAAATCAAATAAATACTGTTGAGGAATCCAGTTGGATCCCTCCAACCTGTTTTCCTGCATCCACAAACATTAGCACAATACCAATTTCGCTCCAGTACGAAATTATCGCGGTATATGGGATTTAAAAATATTATCCGCTTAATAACGGCGCAATAGGGTCTCATCCGCTAAACAAATAAATGCGGGAAATCAATAACTCCAATATATACATATGCCAATATATATATATATATATATATATTGCTATTATATATAATACCGATTTCACTGTTTATGAAATATTCGCGGTATATGTTTTTAATAAATAACATCCGCTTACTAACGGCGTATAATGTCTATTTTAACAATCAATAGATAACAATCATCATTCAAACATGCATTCAAATATTTTAAATCTAACTATTTAAAATAAAATCGAAACTGATTCGATTGAGTGAGAAGTTCTCACCTTGATTTTATTTTCGTTTTAGCGATTTATTTCGAATAAAATTAAACGGACGTTTAATTTTACCCAAAATTCTCACTAACTCCAAACGACTCCAATCCAATTCCATCGCGTAGTGCTCGTCCATACGATTCCAACGCAACTGGTTTCGCGCGTTTTCGACCTCGTATGAAAAAGATATACATTTTTGAAGTTACACGAGTTTTATATTCATAATTTACAATATAAACTAAATATTTTCAAACCACAACTCATCTCAACCCTCAGATCCATGCTCCTCCTCATCTGGACCGTGCGTGCAAACCCCCCTCCCTTTCTTCTTCACGCGCACAACTACAGGAAGCCGAACCCATTATCAAATACTAGGGTTTAATTTTGCATCCTCCTCGTTCACCTATACTTCGATCAGGGAGTTCCATCGCGAAGAGCACGACCCCCTCTATGTTCGGCCATAGTCTTGGCACACTCGGCCCCACCCTCTCTCGTGCACACGTCCATGAACGGCCACGCACGCAGCTCCCTAGCTCCCCCTACGCGACACTAAACCCCATCATATCCGTATGGATTGAAAGCTTTCGTCGAGCTTTACAAGTTTCATGTTGAACACTTCGCGTAATTCTTGAGGGATTGAGAGTGATTGAGGGATGAATGTTGAGCATTTCTGGCCTTCGGTTATATAAGTGGCGGCTACACGTTGAATTAGGGTTTAGCCTTTTTTTCTTTTATTTTTTTGTGAATTTATGGCCGTTTATAGGAAAAAATCGAACACTATTCATCCGGAAATTCCGTACTCTGATTTACGCGCCGTAACCAGCGTTTCTAGGGTTTACCCCGCGTTCCGGACATAATGGAACAGGTTTCGGAAGCTAATTCGGACATCTGTGCGAGATATGGCTATAAACGTTCAATTTAAATTAAACCGATTTAAGCGATTTTCTAGGCGTTTTAATTTGTACAGGACAAACGGTAAATCCAATTGACACGAAATTTGAAACCTTACAATAATATCACATTACGGATCCGATGAAACTGGTTTCGTCGAAATCCGAGACTTTTTGAAAAATGGCTATTTTAACTCGCGAAATTAAAATTAAAAATAGTTCGATGCGTTTCGAGCTGCCACGCTCAAATGATAACTCCGATTGACACGAAATTTGAAATCCGGTAATAACTAACTATTACGGATCCAATGGAACTAGTTTCGTTCAATTCTGAGACTGTTCAAAAATTGACTATTTTCACTAGTCGATTTAAATATTAAAATATTCAATTTTCACAAATTAACTTTTAATTCGATTTTAAAAGTTCTAAAATATCATTATAACTCCAATATGATAAAATAAAATTTTATAAATCATTTTCAATCATATTTAACTCTATTTTCAATTATTTCCATAATTTAACGTATTAAATTATCGATTTAATTATTCAATTAAATCCAATAATTCGAATAAAAATTAATTCGACTTATAAATTCACTTATAAATATTTAAAATTAATTAAATATTCAAATTTTAATTACTAAAAATTCTGGGTCGTTACAATCTTCCCCCCTTAAAAGAAATTCGTCCTCGAAATTAACAAGTAAGAAAAATTACAGAATCTATTAACTTTTCCAAAAATTCATAGTTAAACTTCTTATAATACTTTACTAAGTTTTCAAATCATACTTAGTTATCTTTTCAAAAACAACTACTATTGTTTAACTTTCAATTCCAAATCAAAGTTAAAGTTTTCAAAATTTTCCAATTTTTTCTAATTTTTTCTAGCGCCTTAAATTTTCGGAAAAATTCGCCATAGTCTCCTTTGCGCGGCTCGATCCGAAAAAAAAAATGACAGTATATATATCACAAATATACATCTCATCAAGTAATGAGGCATCCCGAAGGGAAAAAGTATAAAAGTACGATATTTAATCCGAGATATGTACCTTATATTTTATTAGCAAGCATATACGGCTAATATAGCGCGAAAGCGAGCTCCAAATGCGAAGCAAACGCGATCCGCACCTACTAAACACTCAACAAACAACATGAGAACATGCATGTAGACAATAATCTCAATATACAACATATAGTAACATAATAACTATATATGTCAACATAGCAAATGCAAACATCAACCAACTATCATTCATAACCAACAAATGTTCATTTACATTCTCATTAATATTCAATGAAATGGTTTTCAATTTAATCACATATGATTCATTAACAGTGGATGTTTACTAACATTCATTTTTCAATTAGTTTATATTCACTAATTCATATTCAAGTTGGTTCACTTCCAATCAAATTCATTTCTATTTAAGATTCATTTAACTTCCAATTGGATTTCAATTACTTTAGCTTCCAATTTCATTAACACTTAATGAATTATATACAATCAACTAACAATCATATAACAACCAATGTATATCAATTACTATCAAATTCCTTTGCTTATCAATTGGTTTAATTAAATTGATTTTCATTCAATTATTCAATTTCTAATAACATTAGATTTTAATGAATTAACACTTATATTCATTATTTCATATCAATTTCATTTACATTCAATTGATTAACATTCAATCCATTAATTCAATTCAATTTCAAAGTTGAATTTCATTTATAAAACTCAAGTTCACATTTATCACTTAACTTTATTAATTTAGTTTGATACCAAAATCAACTTTATTCAACATTTATTAAGTTATATTTCATTTAACTTTAAATTCATTTTTATTTACAACTCATATTCATAAATATATTCATATAGTTTCACTTCTTATATAAATAAGTTTATTTCACAATTGTAAATCACTTCAATTATAATTTAATTCTTATAATTCTTTTGCTTATACAATTATTCTTTTATTTAGATTATTCAAATAACTAAACAATCAACTTATATACACTTTAATAATTCTGAAAAATTATTCCTTTATATATAAAAATATAATCAAGGCAAAATTATTTCATTTACCCAATTTAAAATCAATATTGTGCCGAATTGTTCTATTCAAGTGTTTAGAAACCCCTTCGGCATAGTCTTGTGGACCACGCTGACGAAAGTTCATATGCCACTCAATAAACCAATCATCACAACATAAACAATTTTATATATTCACTAACAAATATGCTCTCATAGCTATTATTACACTCAAACTCATTCTAGAGTACTACTGACTCCATCTCTAATGAGTAATACCCAACAGAACCATGGTTGTCGCTTAACCATATGCTCTGATACCACATTATCAGGACCCGATTCTTCGACTTTCGAAAATTCAACATCGATACTCACTTTATCGACTGCCGAGCAATCGAACGACGGAAAACCGAACACTGAGGGTTTTAAGAAAAAGAAAAGACAGAAGAAGAGAGAAGAAAAGATAGAAAATAGAGAGGAAAGAAAATAGAAAATAGAACGGAATAGAAAACAACAGAACATCATTAGAATCTCACAATTCGCAGCGGAACAACATATAATAATAAATGAATAATCTTTAAACAAAGAACTATATCAGTTATTACATTTTATACATTACATTTCATTACATCATATCATCAGAGTGTACAACAACAACAACAAACAGTGCAGCGGAAAAAGAAATACTATATAAACTAGTAATACGCCATGCCATCCAGCTTGCCTCCAGCAACTCCTGAATATCCAGAATATCCTGATAAACCTTAACTCTTGACTACCCGTGTGGAAATTGGTGGGCACCCAGAGTTTAGGAAGGAAAACAATAAACTCCGAGTCAGTCATGTGACTAGTGTGAGAACTCAAAACAGTTTATTTATCTTTGAAAACAAAATAGAGGAATATTTTTAAAGTTAATTCGCAATGCTTTTTAAAAATGAGACTACCATAAGACCTCCTGCCACACACACAATGCAAACGCAGACTTGGAGGAGATTTCTCCTTATGATAGCCAAAGATGCTTGATACGCATTAAAATCAAATCAATTTTGATATTATTATTAGTGCATAGTGTAGAAGAAATTCATTTCGAAAGTAGAATATAAATCTTAGCCAGCATAGGTACCATTATATTATGCCTACTATAGCTACCTCCTGAGGAAGCAGGTTCTACAACTAAAACCGTACAAGTCACGTATTGTTTCTTTGGATTTCCAACGAATGATCAGGTCAAGGAACTTCCCATTGCCACATGAGAATGCCTCTGGATGGACATCCCCGAGAACCAAACCGGATCTCTACCAACACAAGGCCGGGTTACCCCTAACTGAGTAACAACTGACCGAATATGCCATCCCCCGGTCCTTTGGGACCTTTCACCGAGTGCTCGCAATCAGTTCACACAATCATAAAGTGTTTTCAACATGAGTAAGTATCTGGGCTCCATACCATGATACCACCCTTTTCCAGAAGGAAATGCACACATCCTAAAGGGCGCTACCCCTTATAATCTTGCCGCATCTTTCCTGTTTTGACCATTCACGGGGTGTGAGGCTCGACGAAGTCACGTCCACAAAATCATACTTTATACAAAAGCCATGCTTTGGGTCAACAAATGATCATAGAAATGATCACCAAGATAGACGATCAAATAAACGATCCTATCACAAATAATCAACACAATGATCATTTACAGCTACACTCAGCATGTCACATTACCAAATTGGGAATATATCGCCGATAACATTCAACTACATAACCTCTGAGCTCGTACGTCTCAGAGAAGGGTGTTAAGCTAAAAGAATAAATTCTCCGCCACCAACAGAAATATATTTGAATGAAATCGGCTTTATATCTCAATTTGTAATGTCAAACATACAATCCATACAAGTCTGTTCCGGGCTCGAACAAAACCGAAGGCACTTCTTACGAAGCCCTTGCAATCCGGGTATTCACAATCCCGATCGAATTTCCCATCACTTAAGGAAATCTCTATACCAGGAGCTACCCAGTGCAGAGACAATCGATAGGTCATCCTATCGCTTTCACAAATACTCGGTCTTCAACACCGGTCATCAATGCAATTCACAACGACGTATCACATATTCGGAATGGGTTATACGACCCCATGGTCCTTTCCCGGTTAACCCGAATAGTGAGCGCTTATTCAAAAATAAGTGTGGCATTCACATTCAACCAAATCACATCAAATACCCATTCAAAGGGAAATATTGATAGTCGGTTATTGAACTATCAATGAATATGCACACATCACCAGATTCCAAATAATTTTCCAAATTATTTATTTTCCAAAATATCTTTACAAGATATATAATTTTACACTTCAAAAATAATTCAATATTTATTTTTAAACAAATTCCACTTTCTATTCATAAATTCCATAGTGAATTTATATTTTCAAAATATCCATGCATATACGATTTCAATTATTCATTTCAATTTATCTTCAAAAAGATAAATTCTCTAATATTCACTTTATATTGGAAAAACATTTCCATACTTATTTATTCATAAGTAATTCACAAATTTTATTTATTTTCAACACTTAGAAAATATTCAATATACTTAAATCGAGATTAAGTATATATTTCATTCTTTAAGGAAATCATTCTCTTAAACATATTTATTTGGGCCAAAACGAATGTTGCGTAAAACATCGTTACGACAACCCAAAATCACTAGTATAGAGATTCGAAATTAAAATAGATATATAAATCCCAATACTATACAAAACATTTCCTTTAGGAAATCATTTACTATAACAACAGTGTTATAGTCCACCATTTCCTTCTATTTCTCGAAAACGTCTATTTCACCAATAAATGTTGAAATCTATGGTTTCGAATCTCAACACATTTTAAAACATCGTTAGATCGTTTTAATTCTGTTTAAAATATCACATTCAAAACAATTTCTTTAACATCTTATTCACTATTCAAAAACGTGAATATACTACGTTAATCAATTTCATCCTTTATTCATTTTATTTCAAAGGATTATTCACAGTTAAAAACGTGAATATAACTCCATTACTAAGTTTCAACAGTTTACTTATCAAAATAAGTCATTTGCGAATTTATAAAACAACGTTTATAAATTCCATTTCTAATTATTTTATAACAACTTCCTTTTATAAATTTTCTTTATTAACCTATTCGATTTATAACTCAATTATAAACTAAAGGTTCATATTATAAGTTAAACATTTATAATTTATTTGTGTACAAAAAAAATCGTTCCTTTGAACTTCATAATTATAAATCTTATAACTTATAAGATTCAATTATTTATCCAAATCTATTCTTTAATAACTTTACAAAATTTATAAATCTTACGATTTATAAATTTCATTTATAACTTCACCATTTATAATTTTATAAATTCCATTCATTTACAAAATTCATTTTCACTTCATTCAAACACTTATAAAAACTCGTTTTATAATGTCAATATTTCAATTTATAAATATCCATTTATAAATCTCTTAATATAATTCAATTTATATTATTCTTTTAAAACGTCTTTAATCTCCTTTATTATTTCACCATTTTGATTCATAAAGTAATTAAATTTCATAAATCCTATATTTAAACTTTTCACAATAAATTCAAATTTCCCAAATTAAACTATTTTATAAAATCATTAGCATCGTATTCTCAAAAATCAGTTTTTAACTATATTTCTCAAAAATCATAATTTTTATAACATTAAAAATTATACGTTTATTTATTTTAAAATGAATCAATTCCAAAAATATTTTACAACGTATACCTTCAAAAATCACTTTGAAATCATTTTAAAATTCCAAATTTGGTCCAATGATGCTACACACCAAATAGTCAATCACGACAACAACTATATCATATATCGATATGATAATCCATCAAATATCAAAATATCTGAAATCAAATAAATACTGTTGAGGAATCCAGTTGGATCCCTCCAACCTGTTTTCCTGCATCCACAAACATTAGCACAATACCACTTTCGCTCCAGTACGAAATTATCGCGGTATATGGGATTTAAAAATATTATCCGCTTAATAACGGCGCAATAGGGTCTCATCCGCTAAACAAATAAATGCGGGAAATCAATAACTCCAATATATACATATGCCAATATATATATATATATATATTGCTATTATATATAATACCAATTTCACTGTTTATGAAATATTCGCGGTATATGTTTTTAATAAATAACATCCGCTTACTAACGGCGTATAATGTCTATTTTAACAATCAATAAATAACAATCATCATTCAAACATGCATTCAAATATTTTAAATCTAACTATTTAAAATAAAATCGAAACTGATTCGATTGAGTGAGAAGTTCTCACCTTGATTTTATTTTCGTTTTAGCGATTTATTTCGAATAAAATTAAACGGACGTTTAATTTTACCCAAAATTCTCACTACTCCAAACGAATCCAATCCAATTCCATCGCGTAGTGCTCGTCCATACGATTCCAATGGAACTAGTTTCGCGCGTTTTCGACCTCGTATGGAAAAGATATACATTTTTGAAGTTACACGAGTTTTATATTCATAATTTACAATATAAACTAAATATTTTCAAACCACAACTCATCTCAACCCTCAGATCCATGCTCCTCCTCATCTGGACCGTGCGTGCAAACCCCCCTCCCTTTCTTCTTCACGCGCACAACTACAGGAAGCCGAACCCATTATCAAATACTAGGGTTTAATTTTGCATCCTCCTCGTTCACCTATACTTCGATCAGGGAGTTCCAACGCGAAGAGCACGACCCCCTCTATGTTCGGCCATAGTCTTGGCACACTCGGCCCCACCCTCTCTCGTGCGCACGTCCATGAACGGCCACGCGCACAGCCCCCTAGCTCCCCCTACGCGACACTAAACCCCATCATATCCGTATGGATTGAAAGCTTTCGTCGAGCTTTACAAGTTTCATGTTGAACACTTCGCGTAATTCTTGATGGATTGAGAGTGATTGAGGGATAAATGTTGAGCATTTCTGGCCTTCAGTTATATAAGTGGCGGCTACACGTTGAATTAGGGTTTAGCTTTTTTTTTCTTTTATTTTTTTGTGAATTTATGGCTATTTATAGGAAAAAATCGAACAATATTCATCCGGAAATTCCAAACTCCGATTTACGTGCCGTAACCAGCGTTTCTAGGGTTTACCCCGCGTTCCGGACACAATGGAATAGGTTTCGGAAGCTAATTCGGACATCTGTGCGAGATATGGCTATAAACGTTCAATTTAAATTAAACCGATTTAAGCGATTTTCTAGGCGTTTTAATTTGTACAGGACAAACGGTAAATCCAATTGACACGAAATTTGAAACCTTACAATAATATCACATTACAGATCCGATGAAACTGGTTTCATCGAAATCCGAGACTTTTTGAAAAATGGCTATTTTAACTCGCCAAATTAAAATTAAAAATAATTCGATGCGTTTCGAGCTGCCACGCTCAAACGATAACTCCGATTGACACGAAATTTGAAATCCGGTAATAACTAACTATTATGGATCCAATGGAACTGGTTTCGTTCAATTCTGAGACTGTTCAAAAATTGACTATTTTCACTAGTCGATTTAAATATTAAAATATTCAATTTTCACAAATTAACTTTTAATTCGATTTTAAAAGTTCTAAAATATCATTCTAACTCCAATATGATAAAATAAAATTTTAAAAATCATTTTCAATCATATTTAACTCTATTTTCAATTATTTCCATAATTTAACGTATTAAATTATCGATTTAATTATTCAATTAAATCCAATAATTCGAATAAAAATTAATTCGACTTATAAATTCACTTATAAATATTTAAAATTAATTAAATATTCAAATTTTAATTACTAAAAATTCTGGGTCGTTACAACTGGTGTGCATCCAAAGACTGAAACTAGCTCCAAATAATCTACCAAACCTAACTATATGAAAAACCCAACTCTAGACTGCTCGTGTGGAAAATAGTGAGCACCCAGAGTTTAGGAAAGGAACAATAAACTCCAGGTCAGTCATGGGACTGGTGTGAGTAACAAAAAAATAGTTTATCTATAAAAACAACAACGAGAGAATTTTAAAGTCAATTCGCAATGCTTTTAGAAAATGAAACTACCATAAGACCTCCCGCCACACACACAATGCAAACGCTGAATTGGAGGAGATTTCTTCTTATGATAGTCAAACATGCTTAATACGCGAATTCTTTAATATTATTACTATAAGTGCAAAGTGCAGAAAAGCATTTCAAAAGTAGAATATAAATCTTAGCCAGCATAGACATTCCGAACAATGCCTACTATAGCTACCATCCAAACAGTGGGGCGCCACCATAAGTAGATGGAAGGTAATACAACTAAAACCGTACAAGGCGCGTATTGTTTTGATTAGATTTCCAACAAATGGTCAGGCTAAGAAACTTCCTACTACCACATGGGATCGCCTCTGGCGGGACGTCCCGAGAACCTATCCGGATCTCTGCCAACACAAGGCCGGGTTACCTCTGTAACTAGGTAACTACTACTCGAGCATGCCACTCCCCGGTCCTTTGGGACCTTTATCCGAGGCGCCTCTAAGCAACAACCACATAGTGAATGAGATTGGAGCAACCACATAGGTTAAATATCAGGGCTCCATACCTAATACCACCCTTTACCAGAAGGGAATGACACACCCTAAAGGGCGCGACCCTCATAACCTTGCCGCATCTTTCTTGTTTCGACCATTTCCGGGGTGTGAGGTCCTGATACAGTCTCGTCCACAAAGCTACGCTTTATACAAAAGCCATGCTCTAATCGCAAATGATCAGCAAATGATCATCAACACATAGCAGCACTCAGCATACCACATTACCAAATTGGGAATATATCACTGATAACCTTCAACTACAAAACCTCTGAGCTCGTACGTCTCAGAGAAGGGTGTTAATGCTAAGAGAATAAATTCTCCGCCACCAACAGATATGTACTTGAAAGAAATCTTCTTTATATCTCAAAGTGTAGTATGTCAGACATACAACTGTATAAGTCTATTCCGGGTTCGAACAGAACCGAATGCACTTCCAAAGAAGCCCTTGCAATCCGGGTATTCACAATCCCGATCGGACTTTCCATCACTTAAGGAATCTCTATATCGGGGATCAGCCAGTGCAGAGACAATCGATAGGTTATCCTATCGTTCTTACAAATACCCGGTCTTCAAAAGCTATCCATAACGTCGTATCATTATTCGGAATGGGTTATATGACACAAGGTCCTTGCCCGGCTAAAACGAATAGTGAGCGCAACATTTAAAACATATGGATATGGGATGTTAATTAAGTCACAACTTAATTATTCAAACTTTCTTTCAAATGGTTTAAACAAATTACCATTTCAAATCTTTAAACAAAAAGATTTATTTCACAAAGTTCACCCAGTTCCCAAAGATCCATTCATAGATTTTCCAAATCAATTTCCATTTCAATTGGATTAACTCGTTTAAATTCTTTAAATTAAAGATTTTACTTATAGCTTTCAAATCGTTTTCATAACTTGGAAATTATCTTCATTTCAAACTAGAAATCATTTCCACACAAATTGGAAGTTCATTTCTTATGTGAAAGCTTTAATTATCTGAAAACATATAGTTTTCGTTTCAGAAAAATCCAATTATATTTGCTCGAGTTAAAGCCCTTTAATTTAAATTATAATTCTCAAATAAACACATTTAAAAATGGTTTAATTCATATAAACTCATAAATAAGTGGAACAGCCTTTTTTTAAACCCTAGTTCCTAAATCATAGAATTCAATTTCAAATATTGAATTCAAATTTAAATCAAATTATTTAAATTCTAAAACGTAATCAAGTTATTCAAAATCAATTTCATCTTTGAAATTCCATTTCAAAAGCTTTCCACTTTAAACCGATTACATTTCAAAAACATTTGAATTCAAATTGTCTATTTAAAAATCACTTCAAAAAGACTTAATCGATTTTCCCATGAAATCCATATTTGTATGTGTATAAGTGTGGCCCAGGAGTTTAACACAATAGTGCAACATCATCATCATCACATATTCACAGATAATATACCATTGTATCATCAATAAATGAATAAATTATATATAGCACAATCCAGAGAGCAAAATATCACAGATCAAATAGGACAATCAATTCAAGGCATCTCATACAATGCAATCATTTATGAGTAAGGTCAAGTATTCAATAGACATTTATAAGCAGGATTAATTAATCATTTAATCCTAATTAATTCCATTTATTTTCAATTAAATTATTTACTTATGAATTGATTTCCAATCCTGATTTATTAATTACAAATCATTTGATATAGATTAATTTATCAAACACTTATCAATTTATCAAATTGATTTCTTAAATTAATTGAACTAAATTAATTAACTTAAATTAATCATATAATCCAAATTAATTACAATAAATAATTAATCCTTAATTATTTTTATCAAGTAATTACACTTAACCAGTTTAAAAATGATTATCTTAATTAATTAATCTAATTAATTAATAAAATTTATCACATTAATTAATTTTGAAATAATCCTTAGTTAATTATCTTCACTTTCTAATAACATTTCTTAAATTACTTTCTTGATTAATCTCTAATTATAAATTAACCTAAATCATTAATTTATACATTTAATAAATAGATCCTTCCTTAATTATCTTATTAGTTAAATCATTTAATACCTTAATTATCTCTAAGATAATTTATTGCTTTATTAATGACTTAATTAATATTAAAGTGTAGAACATTACGCTTTTGAATTTAAATTAAAATTTCATTTTGAATTTAAGATTCAAAATGATTTATCATTTAAAACTTTAACCAAATTTTAATTTAATTATAAATCTCTTAAACAATGTAAGGTATATTGTTTACTTATATATGAAGCTTATATAAGAAAAGTTTCAAATTAGATTGCTTAATTTTTTTATTTAAAACTAAGCTATTGATTATTTGACTTGCAAATTCAAGTTAAAACAAATCATATACTTTCATTCAAAAAACCTTTTATAAAAAGAAGTTTATCAAATTTTAAGTTTAAACATTTGTTTAAAAACAAATCTACTTTTTTTTTAAACTATTTAATATAAACTTGCTTAAGACTCTTTCAGATTTAAAACTGATTTTAAATTCCAAATTTAAATTCAAGAAAACTTGAATCCATATTTTAAATTTGATTTAAACTTGATTTTAATCTTTGTTTAAAACCTTCATTTAAAATTTACTTTACACTTTTCAAACTCAGTTTAAATTAAAACTTAAACACTGTCCAGGTTTAAACTAAAACCCGTGATTTAAAGATTTACTCGAGCTAAACAAAATGGCTTCGAGTCCAACAACCCCACTAATGCTTTGAGTCCCTCAGTTCCATGCTTCCACTATACCACTCGAATCATTTATACTGAAGAAAACAAAACCCAATCCATTTCATTTCAGAAATCAAAACGTGCACCGTGCACGTGTACATCACCGCCGATCGTTGGCGAACTCCCCTCCGCCTTCTGACAAGTCGACAACCTTCCATGCCCCACTTCCCCGACCCTCAAACCTTCCATCATCTCCTCGAATTTAAATTCGAGTCCAACCCAAACCTGGCACAAAACAAAACCCATCGCTACCCAACCTATCAACGCGCCGTTCTTGTTGCCTCGACCACCGGAGTTTGTGCAACTCCGGCCACCACCTCGTCTACCTCCCTACGTCCATCCCCTCAAGTTACGTTGCACTCGATTAATAGGAGAAGACGAACGAAACAAAACTCTCAACCTCACAAAAATTAGGGTTAGAAAATTCAAACCATCGCCGCTACCACTACGACAAACTGGAGCGGTTCCAATTATTTTTCCCATCGCCTACGTCGGCCCGTTCGTCACCACTAGCAATCCCGACCCCTCCAACCCTTTAGATCACCCGAGACAACTTCAAATGTTCAAATCAGAAAAACCCAAATTTCTCTCTGATTCCAATTCTAAAATTTGTGATTTTTTTTCAGAAACCATAATTTGATTTTAGTATTCAACTTATATTCATGAATCTAGAAAACAGGGTGATTGAATTTTTCAATAAAAGTTGAATTTGCTCGGTTGTTTGCTTTTCCAGAACGATACAAGCTGTTTTTCCTTTAACAAATTTTTTTAAACTCAAGCCTATGTTATAACAATCATTTTGTGTTCAAAACTTAAGTCCTGTTAAAGCTTGGATCCAGAACAAATGAATTTTTTTTAATGAGTAGTTAAGCCTGGAACTTAAACAAAGATACATATACACAATCACATCCATATATATTCATGCAGACAGATTTTATCCATTCCACATATTTAACACATAGATCCAATCATGCAAACCAAAATCAAATATAGAGGTTTAGAAGTTACTCAACTTATTCTTCCAGAAATAATAACAGTGACTTTAATTTGCACAGGCTTGAGAAATGCAAGCTGAAACCCCCATTGATCTCTGGTTTAAATGCAGTTGTATTTTGTTGAAGTTTTGTTTTATTTTTTATTTTGTTTACTTCAGTTTTACTTGGCTTGTGAATGAACTAAGAGGGAGAATTGATAAATAAGGAGAAGGTGTATAGGTATATACATATAAAAGGATAGTTGTACATGTGATGTTATTTTGTACAGTGTGATATCTTTGTTTATTCAATAAGCATGTTCGAAATGTATTGGAGGCATGTTGCATTAATTACTATGGTACTTTAGGTTTTTGTTTTCTAGATATTTTAATCTACATATGTTGGTTGATATCTTTTTATTTTCGGCTGAAGTGATTTTGTTTTAGTGGCCAAAGACATTGTCGTTTTCATTTATTTATTTTTTTCTAGGTTGATGCATTTTTATTATCTTCTTTGTTTTATGCTTGGTGGTTTAAGATGAATAATTATTTGATTGTTTAAGTTTAAAATGATATTTACTTCAGTTTATAATGGTGAACGAAGACTGAGATGCTAAGTGATGTTGTAAGGATGATAAATATAATATTTCTCAACTGAAATGAAATGTGGTACAAATGATATAATTCGTTGTACAATGGTTTATATTTTATACAAAAAATTTGGACAGGGATATTTTTATTTGGAGGCTGATGAGTATTAGCATTAATTAGTTGTACCATGTTAATTTACTTACTTCGGCTCTACCACATGAGATGAGATAGTGGTGGCTTCTTTCTTTTCTTTATACTTTGTTTTCCATGCTTGCCTACTCATCTCTTTTATTTGCTTGTTTCTACTTTGTATGTTGTTCTTTTTGTTTCTTGTCTTGCTTCCAGGTTACATTTTTAAATATATTTTGATGTCTGTTGTATGTTTACTTTTGTTTGTTTTGTTATCATTTACTTTCGTCTTTGTCTCTTTAAAACATAAATGAATTTTTATTTTGTTCTATATGTTGTTATAATTTATCTATGTATGTGTTTATTTTCTATTTTACAATTTAAATTCTACTTCTAGTTTAATACTTGTTTGTTAATGTATTTTATATCAATTTCCAATTAATTGCACACATTTTTGTTCAAAAATAAATTTAGTTATCAATTTAAATATAGTCTAAATCCGGGATCGTTACAGACGTCCCCCAATAAAAAGAATTTCGTCCTCGAAATTCGCCAGAGAGAGATAACGAAGATAGATGAAAGATAGAGAAATATCTTTTCAGACCAAACTGGATAACAATTCTGCATTTGGCTCACCAAATCAGAATATCAACAATAGATACAAGAAATTATAATAGAATTTCAAAATTCAAATTTGGTTAAACGAAATCATTTTATCAATACAATTCAAATTTATCTTCATATTCTATTAACCAGTTTAACTCAATTTAAATTTTCCAATTTATTTAAATTTTCAATTTACAAATTTAAAATTCGTATTCATTAAAGTTTAAATCGAAAAGCTGATGAGAAATCGATAAAGATACGAAGTAAGGATTTTCTACAATGATTCGTAGGGCCACCATCGCACCAAAACTTCTTCTGGAGTTGTTACGAAGCAATCAAAAAGAATTTGGAAACGAATCAAAGAATATTGATAGAGAAAGATTGTTTCCACTGTTGCAGGGCATTGACCATTTATTGTCGCATTACCTATCCCCTATCTCGTCCTCTTCTTGCACTCATATCTACAATCAGTGGATAGTAAGAGAATTTACTAAGGCATTCAAATGGATATCTTAGGGATTGACTCATTCTAGGATTTACTTCACCATATCTCTAATGAGCTACTTAATGTGTTATACTCCTGAGCTAAAGTTCAACCTTAGCTCTGATACCACTTGTAGCGATCATGACTCGACCTTCGAAAATTGGCACCGAATATGTCACCTATATTCAAATGCCGCAGATCCAAACTTCGAATCTGGTTCGTCGGAGCTTATAACACCATTAAGTAAACAACAGAGCGGAAGAAAAAGAACAATACATTGATAAATATCTGATACAACAGATGATACAATAGATATCAATATACATCAGAGATATGATACAATACAATAGTAGCGGAAAGGAAAAATAGATAACATCAGCAGCAGAATAAATAACTCTAAGATAGTCTTCAACGAAGAACTCCAACAGCAGCTCGAACCAACATCACATTTCACTAAGACAAGCAAGACTGGTGTGCATCCAAAGACTGAAACTAGCTCCAAATAATCTACCAAACCTAACTATCTGAAAAACCCAACTCTAGACTACTCGTGTGGAAAATAGTGAGCACCCAGAGTTTAGGAAAGGAACAATAAACTCCAGGTCAGTCATGGGACTGGTGTGAGTAACAAAAAAATAGTTTATCTTTAAAAACAACAACGAGAGAATTTTAAAGTCAATTCGCAATGCTTTCATAAAATGAAATTACCATAAGACCTCCCGCCACACATACAATGCAAACGCAGAATTGGAGGAGATTTCTTCTTATGATAGTCAAACATGCTTAATACGCGAATTCTTTACTATTTTTACTATAAGTGCAAAGTGCAGAAAAGCATTTCGAAAGTAGAATATAAATCTTAGCCAGCATAGACATTCCGAACTATGCATACTATAGCTACCATCCAAACAGTGGGGCACCACCATAAGTAGATGGGAGGTAATACAACTAAAACCGTACAAGGTGCGTATTGTTTTGATTGGATTTCCAACAAATGGTCAGGCTAAGGAACTTCCTACTGCCACATGGGATCGCCTCTGGCGGGACATCCCGAGAACCTATCCGGATTTCTGCCAACACAAGGCCGGGTTACCTCTGTAACTAGGTAACTACTACTCGAGCATGCCACTCCCCGGTCCTTTGGGACCATTATCCGAGGCGCCTCTAAGCAACAACCAAACAGTGAATGAGATTGGAGCAACCACATAGGTTAAATATCAAGGCTCCATACCTAATACCACCCTTTACCAGGAGGGAATGACACACCCTAAAGGGCGCGACCCTCATAACCTTGCCGCATCTTTCCTGTTTCAACCATTTTCGGGGTGTGAGGTCCTGATGCAGACTCGTCCACAAAGCTACGCTTTATACAAAAGCCATGCTCTGATCGCAAATGATCAACAAATGATCATCAACACATAGCAGCACTCAGCATGCCACACTACCAAATTGGGAATATATCACTGATAACCTTCAACTACATAACCTCTGAGCTCGTACGTCTCAGAGAAGGGTGTTAATGCTAAAAGAATAAATTCTCCGCCACCAATAGATATGTACTTGAAAGAAATCTTCTTTATATCTCAAAGTGTAGTGTGTCAGAGATACAACTGTATAAGTCTATTCCGGGTTCGAACAGAACCGAAGGCACTTCCAAAGAAGCCCTTGCAATCCGGGTATTCACAATCCCTATCGGACTTCCCATCACTTAATGAATCTCTATACCGGGGATCAGCCAGTGCAGAGACAATCGATAGGTTATCCTATCATTCTTACAAATACCCGATCTTCAACACCGGTCTTCAAAAGCTATCCATAACGTCGTATCATTATTCGGAATGGGTTATATGACACAAGGTCCTTCCCCGGCTAAAACGAATAGTGAGCGCAATATTTAAAACATATGGATACGGGATGTCAATTAAGTCACAAGTTAATTATTCAAACTTTCTTTCAAATGGTTTAAACAAGTTAACATTTCAAATCTTTAAACAAAAAGATTTATTTCACAAAGTTCACCCAGTTCACAAAGATCCATTCACAGATTTTCCAAATCAATTTCCATTTCAATTAGATTAACTCGTTTAAAATCTTTAAATCAAAGATTTAACTTATAGCTTTCAAATCGTTTTCATAACTTAGAAATCATCTTCATTTCAAACTAGAAATCATTTCCACACAAATTGGAAGTTCATTTCTTATGTGAAAGCTTTAATTAGTTGAAAACAGATAGTTTTCGTTTCAGAAAAATCCAATTATATTTGCTCGAGTTAAAGCCCTTGAATTTAAATTATAATTCTCAAATCAACACATTTAAAAATGGTCTAATTCATATAAACTCATAAATAAGTGGACTAGCCTTTTTTTAAACCCTAGTTCCTAAATCATAGAATTCAATTTCAAATATTGAATTCAAATTTAAATCAAATTATTTAAATTCCAAAACTTAATCAAGTTATTCAAAATCAATTTCATCTTTGAAATTCCATTTCAAAAGCTTTCCACTTTAAACCAATTCCATTTCAAAAACATTTGAATTCAAATTGTCTATTTAAAGATCACTTCAAAAATCTGTGACTTAATCGATTTTCCCGTGAAATCCATATTTGTGTGTGTATAAGTGTGGTCCAGGGGTTTAACACAATAGTGCAACATCATCATCATCACATATTCACAGATAATATACCATTGTATCATCAATAAATGAATAAATTATATATAGCACAATCCAGAGAGCAAAATATCACAGATCAAATAGGACAATCAATTCATGGCATCTCATATAATGCAATCATTTATGAGTAAGATCAAGTATTCAATAGACATTTATAAGTTGGATTAATTAATCATTTAATCCTAATTAATTCCATTTATTTTCAATTAAATTATTTACTTATGAATTGATTTTCCAATCCTGATTTATTAATTACAAATCATTTGATATTGATTAATTTATCAAACACTTATCAATTTATCAAATTGATTTCTTAAATTAATTGAACTAAATTAATTAACTTAAATTAATCATATTATCCAAATTAATTACAATAAATAATTAAACCTTAATTATTTTCAACAAGTAATTACACTTAAGCAGTTTACAAATGATTATCTTAATTACTTAATCTAATTAATTAACAAAATTTATCACATTAATTAATTTTGAAATAATCCTTAGTTAATTATCTTCATTTTCTAATAACATTTCTTAAATGACTTTCTTAATTAATCACTAATTATAAATTAACCTAAATCATTAATTTATACATTTAATAAATAGATCCTTCCTTAATTATCTTATTAGTTAAATCATTTAATACCCTAAATATCTCTAAGATAATTTATTCCTTTATTAATGACTTAATTAATATTAAAGTGTAGAACATTACGCTTTTGAATTTAAATTAAAATTTCATTTTGAATTTAAGATTCAAAATGATTTATCATTTAAAACTTTAACCAAATTTTAATTTAATTATAAAACTCTTAAACAATGTAAGGTATATTGTTTACTTATATATGAAGCTTATATAAGAAAAGTTTTAAATTAGATTACTTAATTTTTTTATTTAAAATTAAGCTATTAATTATTTAACTTGCAAATTCAAGTTAAAGCAAATCATATACTTTCATTCAAAAACCCTTTTGTAAAAAGAAGTTTATCAAATTTCAGGTTTAAACATTTGTTTAAAAACAAATCTACTTTTTTTTAAACTGTTTAATATAAACTTGCTTAAGACTCTTTCAGATTTAAAACTAATTTTAAATTCCAAATTTAAATTCAAGAAAACTTGAATCCATATTTTAACTTTGATTTAAACTTTATTTTAATCTTTGTTTAAAAACCTTCATTTAAAATTTACTTTACACTTTTCAAACTCAGTTTAAATTAAAACTTAAACACTGTCCAGTTTAAACTAAAACCCGTGATTTAAAGATTTACTCGTGCTAAACAAAATGGCTTCGAGTCCAACACCCCCACCAATGCTTTGAGTTCCTCAGTTCCATGCTTCCACTATACCACTTGAATCATTTAAACTGAAGAAAACAAAACCCAATCCATTTCATTTCAAAAATCAAAAGTTGCACCGTGCACGTGTACATCACCGCCGATCGTTGGCGAACTCCCCTTCGCCCTCTGATAAGTCGACAACCTTCCATGCTCCACTTCCCCAACCCTCAAACCTTCCATCATCTCCTCGAATTTAAATTCGAGTCCAACCCAAACCTGGCACAAAACAAAACCCATCGCTACCCAACCTGTCAACGCGCCGTTCTTGTTGCCTCGACCACCGGAGTTCGTGCAACTCCGGCCACCACCTCGTCTACCTCCCTACATCCATCACCTCAAGTTACGTTGCACTCGATTAACAAGGGAAGACGAACGAAACAAAACTCTCGACCTCACAAAAATTAGGGTTAGAAACTTCAAACCATCGCCGCTACCACTACGACGAACTGGAGCGGCTCCAATTATTTTTCCCATCACCTACGTCGGCTCGTTCGTCACCACTAGCAATCCCAACCCCTCCAACCCTTTAGATCACCCGAGACAACTTAAAATGTTCAAATCAGAAAAACCCAAATTTCTCTCTGATTCCAATTCTAAAATTTGTGATTTTGTTTTTAAAAATCGTATTTTGATTTTAGTATTCAACTTATATTCATGAATCTAGAAAACAGGGTGATTGAATTTTTCAATAAAAGTTGAATTTGCTCAGTTGTTTGCTTTTCCAGAACAATACAAGCTGTTTTTCCTTTAACAAATTTTTTTAAACTCAAGCCTATGTTATAACAATCATTTTGTGTTCAAAACTTAAGTCCTGTTAAAGCTTGGATCCAGAAAAAATGAATTTTTTTTTATGACTAGCTAAGCCTTGAACTTAAACAGAGATACATATACACAGTCACATCCATATATATTCATGTAGACAGATTTTATCCATTCCACATATTTAACACATAGATCCAATCATGCAAACCAAAATCAAATATAAAAGTTTAGAAGTTACTCACCTTATTTTTCCAGAAATAATAACAGTGCCTTTAATTTGCACAGGCTTGAGAAATGCAAGCTGAAACCCCCCTTGATCTGTGGTTTAAATGCAGTTGTATTTTGTTGAAGTTTTGTTTTAGTTTTTATTTTGTTTACTTCAGTTTTACTTGGCTTGATGAATGAACCGAGAGGGAGAATTGATAAATAAGGAGAAGGTTTATAGGTATATACATATAAAAGGATAGTTGTACAGGTTATGTTATTTTGTACAGTGTGATATCTTTGTTTATTCAATAAGCATGTTCGAAATGTATTGGAGGCATATTGCATTAATTACTTTGGAACTTTAGGTTTTGTTTTCTAAATATTTTAATCTACATATGGTGGTTGATATCTTTTTGTTTTCGGCTGAAGTGATTTTGTTTTAGTGGCCAAAGACATTGTCGTTTTCATTTGTTTATTTTTTCCAGGTTGATGCATTTTTATTATCTTCTTTGTTTTATGCTTGGTGGTTTAAGATGAATAATTGTTTGATTGTTTAAGTTTAAAACGATCTTTACTTCAGTTTATAATGGTGAACGAAGACTGAGATGCTAAGTGATGTTGTAAGGATGATAAATACTATATTTCTCAATTGAAATGAAATGTGATACAAATGATATAATTCGTTGTACAATGGTTTATATTTTATACAAAAAATTTAGACGGGGATATTTTTATTTGGAGGCTGATGAGTATTAGCATTAATTAGTTGTACCATATTAATTTACTTACTTCGGCTGTACCACATGAGATGAGATAGTGGTGGCTTCTTTCTTTTCTTTATACTTTGTTTTCCATGCTTGCCTACTCATCTCTTTTATTTGCTTGTTTCTACTTTGTATGTTATTTCTTTTGTTTCTTGTTTTGCTTCCAGGTTATATTTTTAAATATATTTTGATGTCTGCTATATGTTTACTTTTGTTTGTTTTGTTATCATTTACTTTCGTCTTTGTCTCTGTAAAACATAAATGAATTTTTATTTTGTTCTATATGTTGTTATAATTTATCTATGTATTCTAATGTGTTTATTTTCTATTTTACAATTTAAATTCTATTTCTAGTTTAATACTTATTTGTTAATGTATTTTATATCAATTTCCAATTAATTGCACACATTTTTATTCAAAAATAAATTTAGTTATCAATTCAAATATAGTCTAAATCCGGGATCGTTACATTATGAGCATGGCATTAACCATTTCTACTAAAGTTCTATTCTTCCTTTCAGCAACACCATTTTGTTGTGGTGTATATGGAGCAGTACATTGGTGAACTATACCTTGTTGTTTACAAAACAAGGTGAATTCATTTGAGAAATATTCACCACCACGATCTGAATGTAATATTTTAATTTTAACTCCTAATCGTGTTTCGACCTCTGCTTTGTAAATTTTGAATTTATCAAAAGCCTCATCTTTAGTTTTCATTAGATATACATATGCATATCAAGTATAATCATCAATGAATGTTTTATAGTAGTGGTTACCACCAAAGGTGATATGACTTTTTAAGTTACCCACATCACTATATACCAAATCAAACAAACCAATTTTCCTTTCTACGGATTTAAAGGATTTCCGGTGTATTTTTCTTCAACACATATTTCACATTTAGAGATGGTATCGAAATCACAATCAGAAATTAATCCTAATTTATTCATATTTCTAATGGAATTATAATTAACATGTCATAATCTACCATGCTATAAATTAATAGAATCAACAATATAAACAGAAGATTTCTTTATTAGATTCAACTTAATCATGCCGTTACAAGAGTATCCCTGTCCAAAGAATTTACCATTCCTAGACAACACTAGCTTATCAGACTCATATACCATCTTCAATCCTCCTTTGTTAAGAAGGTATCCAGAGACCAAATTCTTACACATATCAGGTACATAAAATACATTGACTAATGTAAGAACTTTTCCAGAGGTAAGAGGAAGTTCTATAGTGCCTTTTCCCAGAACTTTACTTGGAACCTTATTTGCTCCAGTAACTTCATCGACTTCTCCTTTATTTTCTTCGTAACTCTTGAACAGATTACGGTCTTTGCAAATGTGAAAGGTTGCTCCAGTATCGAACCACCAATCATTATCATTTCCACTAACGGAGTTCGCCTCTTGCACTACAGCCACAAGCGAGTCTTCGACCACATTCACTTTTTGTTGTTTCTTCCGCAGACGGCAGTCTCAGGCATAGTGGTCGGGCTTGTTACAAAATAACAAGAACCTTTCTTTTTGTTGTTGGTTTTGGAATGATTTTTCTTTTTAAACTGTGTCTCATTCTTTGGCTTTAACTTATCAGTAATTTCAACATTATTTGCCTTCGAATGGGACTCAGTTGGCGGATTATCATCTAGAACGTGTTTACGAGGGTCTTCTTCAATACGAAGATGACGCTGCAAACCATCTAAATTATAATCCGTTTCCGCATGCTTCATCTTTTTCTTATAATCATTCCAACTATGCGAAAGTCTAGAAATTATAACTCCAACAACAAAAGGTTCAGGGAGATCAATTCCAGCATCTTTAAGTTGATTCACCAATAGTAAGATTTCGCTTACTTGTTCAATTATGGACTTATTGGTGACCATTTTGAAATCCATAAAAATAGAAATAAGAAACCTTTTATTACTTGCCTCGGATATGCGGTACTTATTCTCCAGAGCAGTCCAGAGTGCCTTCGCTGTTTCCATGGTCCTATGAGCATTGTAGACTGGGGTAGATAGGGCATTCAGAATATGACCTCTACATAAGAAATCATCCCCTTTGTGCTTTGCATGTTTAGCCTTTAGAGAAACATCATCTATATCAGTTTCCTCCGGGATTTCTTCCAAGTTATCTCCCAAAATGTAGAAAAACTTGACGTTGATCAAGAAAATTTTTATCATCTCTTGCCAACGAGTGAAATTGTCTCCATCAAATCGCTCCAATCGAGTTAGATGCTGATTCATAACTTGCAAAGCGCTCGAACCTTCCATGGTTGAAAACTATTGTCTGAAATTTTGTTGGGGATTTTGCGGTTCGAGACGAATTTGATGGCGATAATGATGAAGACAATGTTGTACTTCCGACTTCAAGGATCTATGGAATAGATTCTTTCAGACAATAGTTCAACCCACCAGGTACAAACGGGTTATTGAACTATCGACTTTTAGGATTCAATGAATCCCTATAACAGCGTAATTGGATTCAAAGTTTGTACGACTTTGATCCGACCAAGAACACTTCAGAAACTGTATCTGATGATGCAATTTATATGGAATATAATGAAGAGGAAGAAGAGAGCAATTCTGCAATGGTTTTTGAATCTGCAACACCTTGGAGGCGTCGCAAAACAGAGCAACAGTTTCTGGCATCGCAGAAATGCTCGGGGAAGAAGAAGAAGAATTCGAAAAAACTGTTGCAACAGTTCTGGGCGTTGCTATTTATATACGGGAGGAGATGTCTATTCGCAAAGTGTCACGGCCGTTAGCAGCGGTTCACAAATGTTAGGGATTCAAAAGCAAACGTCGCGTCCTTTTATATTTGCAATGGTTCACAACGGTCGCATCCATTCATTTTGTAACGTTTCAGAAAACATTACAAATTCCCGCCCTATATTCAAATTTTGGTTCTGGGTCCTTAACGGGCTGAAATCTGGCCCGTTAATGTTTATTTATGATCCAAAAGTATTTTTGGATTTGAACCCGAAACCCATACCCGACCCGGCCTGGTTAGGTTCGGTCGGATGGACGGACGGCGGCGGCACGCGTGTGGTGTTGCATGACTTCTCTCCTTACAACAAAGCAAACATGTGGGAGCCCCAAGGCCCCATCATCCACTTGAGAGAGCTATACTTATACAAGTATAGTCTCCATTTTTCTACAATGTAGGACTTCTCTTCTTTTCTACTTCTTTCTTTTCTCCTACTCTTCCAAAACAAAACCCAAAGCAATTTGAAAATTTTACAACACGATCATCCACAGTTTCCAATATACCATCTAACTTCACATCACCACATCATAACCGCTGACAACTGCCTTTCATCACAGTAAACTTCAGATCACCCCAAACTTCCACTGTCAACCCACCTTTATACTGTCTGCTCTACAAACTGCCTCCAAAACGCCATTTCCAAAAAAAACATCTTTCACCACGCAATCAACAACAATGAATTACTCCAAATAACCAAGAAAAAAAACTTACTGCCACGATTCCTCAACCAGCAACCAACATCCCAATCGCGACCTTCATAGAATTAGTACCACATGTTCTGCAAACTGCCCGCACTCGACTATCCGCGAACCATGAATTCGCCTCGACCATCATCACACTACAACCAACAGCAACCTCTAGAACATCACCCAGAACCGCACCGCTTCCTCTCACCAGTTGCAAATTTACAACGCTCAACCCAATCAAAAAACCAATCTCGAATCACTTCGGACCTTCCTCCAAGCACACGCGACCACCACATCCCACCAATATCGCAATTCTAATTAAACATAAGGACGACTTGAGAATTTTATTCGATTTCGAAACTGGCATCATAATGAATTTTGATTTGAAAATTTTGATTAGATTCGAGAATTTGGTGGAATTTTGCAACGATTTCTTTCATTCGAAACGAGGAAAATAACAAAAGAAAAAAATATATATCAGAAGTGGACTAGCGATGTATGTTTTGAAGTGTTAATGACTTTAGGCCGGGCTAGAAAATTTAAACTTGTGTTGAGAATTTTGTTTTTATTATTTTGTCCTTTTATCTATTTTTCTTTAACTTTAACTTTTTTCCTTCATTTTAAAAAAAGAAAAGAAAGAAAAAAAATAAGTTAGTTTCATTTTGTTCATTTTGTTTAATTGTTTTGATTTTTTTAGTGTAAAAAAAATATTTTTAATTTGGTTTTATTTTCACTTGTTCTGTTTTTATTTTTCATTTGTTTTAAGTTGTTTCTCTAGATATATATATATAACCTGTACATATATGTTGTCTTTATTTTCAGGTTGCAGAAGCAGAGACTCAAAAGAAAACTACTTACCAAAAAAATGAATAATAATAAACTGCTTCCTTGCTATATCTATTGTTTTTATTTGTCTTGCATTGTTGCTTGCTTGCATTTCTAAAAAAAACTCAAAAAAAAAACAAAAATTCATTCGTAATTGCATTGTTAATACACGTTTAATTTCTTCTTTGCATTTCAACCTAGAATTTTCATTAATAATAACTATAGCTCTTAATTGTATATTGATAAGCTGTCTTCCTTGAACAAATTAATTTCTTGGTGTCTAGGCTACGGTAGAGCAATAACCATTTATAAATGTTATGGTGATTCGTAAGTATTAAAGTGGTTGTTTCTCTGAAGGTACTTAAACCTTCGGCTGCAATGCTACCGTGATTCGTGGTGCACCGATAACTCATGTCCGTTACCTGGCTGAGAACTATCTTGTTGATTTAATACAAAGCATGATTATATAATTTTGGGTTAACTTAGGATAAATAATTTATAATTAGATTGTTGCATTCATTTGGTTGCATTAGTTCATGCAAATTAAAAAACAAAAAACAAAAAAAAATCAAAATCCAAAACCAAAAGATTGTAAATATTTCGTAACATAGTTTTTTTATAATCCTTTCTTTTGAAATTTATTTCAATCAAAAATAAAAAAATTGAGTTAGTTTTTATACAAAAAAAAATCCTTTTCATAAAAAAGGCCAAAAAAAGAAATTTTGAAAATCCAAAAACAAAAAAAACAATTTTCCATTTTGAAAAATAAATTCTATTTGTAGATATTTTTTCTTTATAAAAAATCCCAAAAACATTCTTGAAAATGTTTGAGTTTCCATATTCACATGAATTCTACGATAGTTGTGAAAATCAGTATAATCCATATAATTTCACACCAAATTCATATGGATATTTCAACAACAAATATTGTTTAACCTATTCGAATTTTGAACCACAAAATTTTCAAAATGATGACCAACCTTCAAATCGTGAAAATAACATTTCTTCTTTAGTTGAAATTTCTACACAACAAAATTAAATGATAAATGATTTGTGTAATTCTTATTTGTGTGATAACTCGAGTCAAAATTTTCAAAGTAATCAAGTTTTGAATTCACTTCAAAATGCAAACGATTTCAGGTATAACCCATGCCAACTCAATTTTGAACTCCAAAATGAATTTCAAAATCAAAACAAAAATGTGATCCACTTTTCAATTAATTTTGGCAATGATAATAATCTCGACCACGATACGAGTGAAATTTTTTGTTCTCGACAAATCCAAATCGAAAATTCTCAAGTTAATAACTGTAAATTGGATTTTGTTGAAAAAGTGGACGAAATCTACAATGATTACATGGATTTATTGTTCCAAACATTTATGAAACAACATGAGATGCAAAACCAAATCCCAACATGTGACGAGTCAAATGATAATCCATCTTTTACCCAAATCGATGATTTTCAGACAACTTTTGAAATTGAAAATGATGATTTTAAGGAAGTTGTTGAAAACATGGTAATTGAGTTGGAGTTCAATTCTTTTGAGGGTGAAAACTCGATTTAATATTCGATCTTCCCTTTCCCGATTTTGAAATTTTGAACACAACAACTTTGGATTTTGAAAATGATATACGTAATGAAGTTGTTGATAATCCAATAAAGGAAGACAAATTCAATGAACATGATTTTTCTGGACTTTTCGAAAACGAGTCATCGACTTCTAAAGGGGAAGATTTAAATCACCATTTTTATTTTGAAATCTACAACTCTGAAGAATTTTTCAACGAAGAGCTTGAATTTCAAGTTGCTGAAAATAAACTTGAACTTCAACCAATTGTTTTATCGACCCTAAATATCATCGAAAATAAAACAACTCGTACAATTTTCAATAAAACGACATTCGTTTTTCCAAATCAACGTTCAACTTTGAAATCTTTTACGGTTTAGTTTTTTGCACTTGAGTTGTGTCTCGCATACTTGACGAGACAAATGAATTGGTCTTTGGAAGACCGTTTCATTTACTTTTCGATGATATACTTTCTAAACTCTTGCAAACAATAATCTTTTCGTTTTCATGTAAATATAGGTCATATTTTTATTTTTCTATCTCTTTTCACTTGGGTTGACTGTGGGGACACAGTCAAAATCAAGTGTAGGGGAAGTCTCATCTTCTTTTTGTTTTTCATGATTAATTTTCCACTTTTTCCAAAACTCAAAAAAAAATTCAAAAACAAAAAAAAAAGGAATTTTTTAAGCATGTTGATTTATTTTTAAAGAAACACTATAAGATAAATATACGGTTTTGGTTTATTAAATTGAAGTCTTTGAAAATTTATTCGTCTTAACAAAAATAAAAATGAAGTTTGATTATAAATAAAATGGTTTAACTAGTATATAGGAAGATTCATACATGTTAATTATGAAATACATCCTAATTGAAAATCTTTGTTTTTAAAAGTGGTGAATTTAAAGTAAAAGATATAACGTTTTTTTGACTTCTAAGTTAAATAGTGCTAAGATGATAGTGCGAAACTCTCTCTTCTAAAAGAAAAAAACAAAAACAAAAAACAAAAAACAAAAAAAAATACTCTTGTATATTTGTATGTATTTTATTTAATAAACACCTAGAGGCATGTGTTCACATTCGTGTGTTCACTCATCATGCTCTGTACCCTTCTCGCGTAAGCCTGAAAGATGGTGCATGATCGATATGTATAGCCTCAGTTTATCTGAATTAGGTGTATAAATATTCTTTTTAATAACGCCTACAGTCGATAAGTGTTCATACTTGTATGTTCACTCGCCACGCTGTGTATTCCCTCACATAAGTCCGAAAGGCAGTGCATTGGCAATATAATTGGCCTCACTTTATCTGAATTAGGCATATGTAAATATTATTAATATCTGAATTAGGCATATGTAAATATTATTAATATCAATAAAATTTTCAAATAAGAGAGAGTAAGAAAATGAAATCCAAGCACTATTCTAACTTATTTGATTTGATTTGTCATTGAAATGAAATGAAAATACCACTTTGATAAATTTTAATAATCAACTAAGGATATATTTCATAGTTACACTATGTTATCAACTGAAACATTGAGTTAAACTATAGTATATTTGCTTTAATAACTTCGTTTTTATTGGAAATTTTGACAAGTAAATGACTTAAATTGTCAAGATAATGACCAAAACATATATTTAAACTTATTTGTGTCGATCTAAAAGTAAACCCTTCATTTTTAAATTTTACAAAAACTCGCCTTCATCGCTTTGTAAATAAATCTTGCATTTTGTAAATATTTTCATCCTACATTGGGATTTTGTGGGTAGTATCTGCTAAAAACCCTCACGAGATAACACTCGTCCTACTGGGGACACCCAGAGGTTTAACGGCTTGTTGCATACGCTTAATGCAATCGTGCTCCCTACAAAAACAGATTTATCGTAGTTTTTTCGTTATTTGAGGATGAACAAAAGATAAGTGTGGGGGTATTTGATGTGCACGTTGTGCATATTTTTACCACTATATTTAATCTATTTAAATTAAATAAATGATCATATCGGGTACTTTAACTTATTTAAACCAAATTCAAATTATTTCCAAATTGTCACATATTCATCTCCATATAAGTGCAAAATGGTCATGTTTGTGCATATATTATTTTTAAAAAAAATTAATTGGAATTTCTATATTATTTTGTAGGAATATGGCTTCATATACAAGTGGCTTCATGAAGATAAATACATGCACAAGAGTGAATACAAAGGAATGGAGATGGAAATAATTCAAAGCCATGATCATGGAGGACCCCACCTACCCACATTCCTTCATGTACAAATTAGAAGGTAATCTACATGCTAATGGCCACTACACTTTTATGCACATTTAATGGGTAATTATTAAAGCTAAGATAACTTGGCCACCACACCATCTCAAAGACAATTTGGGCATTCCCCAAAAATATGAATTGGGATTTCATACATGTATAAATACCCCTTAAGTTTCATGTAACCCTTCTCTTCTTTAGTCTCTATTAGGCTCTCTTCTCTTTAGTTTTATCTTAGAAATAAAATAAGAGCTCTTCTTTCTTTTTCCATGGTTACTTAGCCATTTCTTTTATGTACTTCTCTTTTATGCAAGTTAATACATGTTCTTTTCCTTTTCTTGTTTATTTCCTTTCATGCAAGTAAAGTAGATTTTATTTTAATGCAAGTAGATCAGTTTTATTTCTTATTCATTTAGTTCTTTTTCCTCTTCTTTTTGTTTCATGTTGCAAGCCACATTTGTTGATTTGATAATAAATATGAGAGGCTAAACCCCTTCAATTTAGGGATAATGAAGCTCTCTAATCATGTAGCTTCAACATAATTTGATAATTTTTGCTCTCTTTTTGTGCTTCATGGAAAATTGATGTTTATGTAATTTTGTGTTTGGTATTGAGTTTGATAGCCTATGTTGTTCAAAACAAATAGGCTATGCTTAGTCATACGAATCACAAATTGCCTCTTCATCTACATATGATTATGTCAATGAAGTGAAATTAAATCAAAATTTGATGGTCTATATTTTTAATCAATAGTTAATAGGCCATGCTCAAAATAGATTTCATTTTCAACTTCTTGTTATTTTTCATGAGAATTAAAAGTGGTTTAAAGGTTTTGTTATAGTTTGATGGCTATGTTAAGCTAATCAATAGCACAAATGAGCCATATTTATGATAAACACATCATTTAAATTCACTTATGACCAAAAAAGAGATATTATAATTTCATAATTGGTTGAACTATATGATTTAGAGAGTGCAATTACCTCTAAATTGTCATTTAACTCTCATATTTTTATCACGTTCTTTTTGTCATTTTTCTTACATTTTCTAGCTAATCACTTTCAACTTTAGTTTAATTTGATTGAATAGAAATTTAAAATCTACAATTCCCTACGTATCGACCCATACTCACTCGATAGAAATTATGTCAATAAATTTTGAATTAAATTTATACCGCAAGCGCACTACGTACTACGATAGTACGCCGTGCGCTTACGGTATAAATTTAATTCAAAATTTATCGACGGTTTTCTAACTCGATAGAAATTTCATCGTTAAACAAGATAATTATGTGATAATAGACAACATTGTTATTTATCAATAATGGGAGAGTGCATTGTAATTCATAGAGCATATTATGACAAACTCCATTATGGCAGATCGGCTTACAAAAGAATTATCACCTAAGGTCTTTCATGAGCACGTTGTTCAATTATTTTAAATTTTATGTAAGGATATTTTTGTTTTTAGGGAAGTTTGTAATTGGCATAGACATATGACATATTGCTTTATACTTCGGTTAAAGATATATTAGGTATTTGTTTTTCCGATCCAAAATGAAGTGACAAAGTTTTCTTTGCACTCCGTGAAGTTTAAATGTTGAATTACTTTCGATCTTACTAATGTTGGACTAGTTGGAAAGAGACATGTATAGATAATAGTTCATGTGATTTTCATGCTACACATCCATGATTAATCTATGTTATTTGATTGTTCTGGTATATGTGACCATTAATGGGTTTAGTTACAACAATGATAACGAAAGCCGTTTTCATTCTTTGCCGGGATAGTTAGCTGACAAGATTGTTTCGAAAACACTTTCTGTTATAAATAGCAAATTTTAGAGCTTGTAGAGTTATACACATTTATAAGGATATTACATATGTGACCCCGAGGGAGATTTTGATGAATAATTTTGGGCTGCATATGTAAAAATAAATCTATCGTGATTTTTTGATGTAAAGCCCTATTAAAGTGAAAAGATTTTGAACTAAAGGAAAAAGGGCTTAAGAATATAATTCCCATGGTATTAATTTGTAGATACCGATGCAATTCAACTTTGTTGAAGGGCCAAATAAGCAAATGTCAACATTATAAATAAGGGGTTATGATTCCCAAATTAAAGAAGCTCTAGTTATTCTCTTAATCTATTCTATGGAAATAATTAAGATCTAGATCTTGTGTCAATTTGGAGCATCAATCTCATTTTTCCTCATTCAATCTATAACTATGGATTGAGGCACAACTTTCACTAATTTATGTATTTTCCATTGATTTCTTCTTAATCAAATCAATATGGGTCACATATTCAGATCTAGAATTTCATGATTAATCAATCCTAAAGTATATTGAAATCCTAACAATATGTGCCCATTACCCACTACAACGCAAGACGCTCCAACAAATCTCCACCTAGGATCACATCCATCCATGCGCATTATCCTTTATTCCAGATATTATCATCGGCTTTGATACCATGTTGAAGTTCTAAGATCCATCCGCATTACCTTAATGGGGAAAACACAGAGTTTGGTCACCAACCTTTAACAAAAGGTGTTGTTACATTGCAACCAAACTCATTATATACCACACTACCTCCACTATTATTCATGGTGTGGGACTATTCTTCTTTTCAATATGCGTCTATTACTCACTACAATGTGAGACACCTCAACAATAATTATGTAGAAGATGTTAGTTCTGAAATAATTTGCTCCGATGACACACAAATGGACTATTAAATATTTTTAGAATGAATCGCAATAGTCCAATTAATATTACAAGAGTTAGGTAGTGTTTTAGCACTTTTAAAGAATTCAAAAACAAACTGATACTCTATCAACTTTGTCAATGGATACGAGCTTAAAAATGTGAAAAATGACCAGAAGCATGTTGTCGCAAATTGTGCTCAACCTAATTGCAAATTTAGAATTCATGTATTTTGTCCATTAACTAATCAAAATACTGTTATTGTTAAAACTATGAACAATAATCATACAAGTGGTGTTGGAGTTTTTGATATAAATCATCCTCCAATTTCAAATATATTTGTTAAAGAACTAGCGATGAGTAATATTTGTTCTAATCCTACTATGAAACAAGGGATGTTACCACTCAATGTAACTCTGAATTCAAAAAAATTCTTAGCTTCTACTACACTTATTGTTAACCCTCTTTTTGATTAAAGTAGATTTCAATCAGAGTTAGAAAGCCAAGGAAAAGATGAGACAAATCGAAAACTTGAACGTACACTTAGAAGAAATAGAGAAACAATAGGAAGAAATTTCAATGGAAATTAGACTAAGGAGATAACTCAATGAAAAGTGATTTGTTTGGTGAAGAGTGATTTTAACTCGGCGGAGAAAGATTTTGGTCAGTGAAGAGTGATTTTAACTCGATGAAAAGTGATTTTGGTCGGGGAAGAGTGATTTTGGGTCAGTGTGGAGGGGTTTTTTCCTCTCCTTTCCGCCTCCTAAACTCCATATACCTCATGTGCTACTCCAACCACTTGTGAACAAGTGGTTTTCCCAGAGTTTGAACGAGCAAATCAAAGGATTGATGAGAAGAAAGCGAAGGAAGCAGGATAACTCAAGTGTTATAAGAAGATCGCTAAAATCAAAAACATCGAGCAGAAGATAGAAGAGCAAAATAAGTGAAAAAATGCACTTCACACCAAGAAAAATAGGTCCGTACCGAGCCATTTAGATCGGTACCGAGCCATTTTCTTGGTTCGTGGACCTCCGTGCTCACTTGTACAGCACCAGGCTAGCTTCTGAACTTTAGCGCAAGTGGGCTTCTGAACCTTTTCGTATGTTTCCCTATAAATACAAGCCCTAGTGCAACTAAAAGTGGATCTCTTCATTCTGTTTCACACTTTGATCTTCTTCTTTTTGACTCTGGGGTCAAAACATTGTTTCTTCTTCAATCATATCTTCTTCTTCCTCAAATACACTATAAACTCCATTACAAATATGAGATCCACTATTTGACCAGATCTGATTAAATTAGTTGTAATCTAGAGAGAAAGCAACTAACAACAAAGATTAAAGTAGACGTAGGCCAGAGTCTATGCTGAACCACTATAAAAATTCTCGTGTCTCCTTTTACTTTTCTACTTCACTACACCAAATAAGTGATTTTGCAACATTTTATATCTGTCAAATGCTAACACTTATAAATGTCATAGACCGCTAACAGTAAAAAAGTTGTAGGATACCTAAAAAGTGTTAGTAAATTCTGCATTAATTTTGCCAACGCATATAAGTGCTACAACATTCGATAAAAATGTAAATAATTTAATAACAAAAGGAGTCTTTTGTAATTTGCAAATAGGATCTCTTTTCCCACGCTTACTCATTCTTTTGGCCGCCTAAAATTTAATTTAGGGTTTGCTCTTCCTCACAAAAAAATCAATGTCCCAGGCACTTTCGAAAATCAACGGTGTCTTCAACCACTTCCCAAAATCAACGCTTACTTGAACCAGTTCAACATCCACACCGACTTCAATCACTTCAACATCGACTTCAACCACTTTGTTGATAGCTCAGGCGATTAGCCAAATTGCATCCAGACTGCTTCCACTATCCTAGATCTAGTGTTGCTGCCGATGATATAGCTCCTAAGGCTCTGTGGAACAAGCCGCGGATTGAGGCCTTCAGGGGAGAACCTTGTTCCATATATTTCAATTTTTCTAGTACTATTCTTGCATCTAATAGAATCGTTGAGTATCTAGTCGACTTTGAAAGTGTTTTTGATTGACGTAAGCAGTGTTTATTTTTTAATTCGCAGTGTTTAATCATTGAGTATCTAATCAATTTTTAATTCGCAGTGCTTAATTTTTTTATGTTAATAGTTGGAAGTGTCAATACATGTATTTTACTTGTTTGGGTTTGAATAACTTTGATCAAGTATTAGAAAATTTGGAGTATGCTTGATTCAAATAACACTAGCTATTTAGGTTTTGAAAATTGCTCTTTTTTCCTCATTGATTATTCCTAAAATGCATGTTCTGTTATAATATGGTAAATGGAAGAAGATATTAGAAGGAGAGGGTGGTTTTATCCATTCTCAAATATCCTGCAATGCCCTTGAATTTTATTTTCTCCAATTTATTAAAAGTCCAATCAATTTTTAGGCTAAATTTGCTATGAAAATTAGAAGCCATAGAAAATGAATGAAATCAAAACTGATTCTTCACTAATGGTCAACAATGTATAATTTCCAAAGTTAGTCATCATGTGCATTGAATCAATTGCATTATTAAACTGTAGTTAAAACGCAAGATATCCTTCCATTTTTTGCGATTTTTATTTTTACACATTCTTAATTTTTGTTTTTGTTTTGTTCTTAGACATTGTACAATATAACCAAATATACTATACAATGTATTCAAGAAGTAGTTTGGGTATCAAAATACATTTTTTTTCATTTGAATTAAGCTATTGAGTAAACTAGCATTACCTGGCAACTGATGGGAACCAAATAAATTGTTGTTGTTGTTGTTGTTAATAAAGTTTAATGCATTAAAAATGCAAAGAATACAGTTATTAAAAGTCTATTAAATGTTTTGTCCTTTTGAAAATGCTATTTCTTGTACAATAAAAACTAAACTTATTTGTGTTTCTTTAATAGAAATGGTAATTTGTTTTCTTCGCATTAAAAAATAAATTTATTTGCATTTAAAAAAGTTGGAATTTTCTTTTTGTAAAAAATTCTCTTTCAAGAAATATTACACTTTTTTCCTCAAAAAATAATCCGTTTCCCGAAAATATTTGAAATTGTTGTAGAACTAGTATTATATTTTACTATATTTGAATTTTGCTTCCGTTTATTTGTTTAAACAACTATAGATAAGTTAGTTTGACATTTTAGGAGAAAATAAAGATATTAATAGAGAAAACAATGAAGATATTTGATGAACTTGGAATGATAAAAACAATATTGTTTTTTTCCTACAATTTTTTGGCTTCAGAAATACAAGTAAAAACTTGTTTTATGTAATGTGATTTATTGAATGAGTTTTCATGCTTCAGAAATACAATTTTTTGACTTCAGAAATACAAGCTGACCTGGCTATGTATTTAATTCTTGATTTCTGTAAATATTTGTGTAAAAGATTTGGGTTTGACATAGGATTTTTGTGATGTACTTACTGCGGACTATTCTTAGTGGGTCTATAAAAGCATGGAAAAGGAGACTGCAGACAATTTACATGCCTTTTAGAAGGTCCTGGTGGTAGGTAAGGTTTCCAAATATATATATGTACCACCATATCCAATATATTGTAACAATTATTCGTTATGGCTAATGACTTTCCTTTGCATCAGTGGTAAGAGTGCTATGGCAGCATCGATTGGAATAGATAGTGATTTCCCTTATGTCAAAATTGTAAGTTCCTTCAAAGGAGCTTCGTATGCTATTGTTATACTTTAATGTATTACCTAGTATTGATTAAAATTTTCATTAATATAGATTTTAGCTGAAGCAATGATTGGATTAAGTGAAAGTATTAAATGTGCAAAAATTGTCAAGGTTAGTCCATTGTGATTGTTATGAACTGTATTTTTGTTTCTATTTTTTGGGGTATTAAATGTGCAAAAATTGTCAGCAGTGTATTCATAATTTTCGCAATAATTATCAGCAGTGTATTCGTAATTTTCAGCAGTATATTCATAATTTTCTTCTGATTCCTGATAACTATTTTCCCTGTTATCTTGCGCTATAGTTCTAATGTATATGTAACGTGAATCATGATCATTTAACCATCATTCATTTCTAAGGCAGATGATCTTGTTTCCTGCTTTCCGTAGATGTCTATGAGGAGGTCTGAAAGGTAATTAATTTTAGCATTTAAATCTATTTTCTCATTTTAGCATTTAATTTTGGTAGGTCTGAAAGGTAATTAGATGGGTTTTTTGATTATGAAGATGTAACAGAATGATAATAAAGAAACATTTATCATTTAATTTCATGGGCACACATTTAGCATTTAATACAAAATTTAAGCACAAAACAAAGGCACTATTTTCATTTATGTGCTATAATTTAATACACTATTGTCGTTTCTATGCACTATCTGAAAGTTATCTAGATGAGTCCTTTAATTATATAAATAAAATATTATTAAAAGATAATAACATAGAAAGTAGCATTTTATGCTATAATTTGATACACTACTGCCATTTCTATGAAGTGAAATTTTAAATTTGGTAGAACTAAAAGGTTATATTTTAGTTTCACGAAGAAGATATCAAAAATAATAAGGTATAAAGTAACATTTTTCATTTAACTGCATTGACACATTTAGCATTTAATACCAATATTTAAGTGCATTATAAAGACAATACACCCATTTGATACACCATTAAATTCCAGCTCTCATTTTGCTCTTTTGGGATCTTTTCAATTATGTCAAGTCCTTTTGTAAAACCTGAATGCTAAATCTAAATGCAAACAAAACAAAAGGAAAGTAAAACCATAGAAATGAACAAATCTGAACCGTACTAGCAAAATCCAGGAGTAAAATGAACAAAATCCATCAACTGACGTTAATCCATTGCAAATAGATACCATCCTATGAACTATTACTAATTAACAGGAGCAAATTTATAACAAACATTGTAATCAATTCACTACTGATACATCCTATGAGATTAAAATAAATAAGTAAATAAAACATTCGAGTTTTGCGCTTTATTGGTTATTCATTGCCTACTAAATATATTAGGATTCAGAAACACAGCAAAAAAATAAAAATAAAAATGGAGTCATAAATATTGTGGTTTGGGTAAGGACAAAAAAAACAAAATGATTTGTATGTTTCAGGAGCATTTGTTTTTTCTTGGCTAAGTTAAATACTTGCTCAAGTGAAGAACATATCAGGTTAAAAAACTAATAACTTCACAAAAAAAAAACTTACAGGTTGACTCAAAAATAGGAAATCTTACGTATAGTTATGTTCAAGATTCTAAAACTAGAAAAATGAAAGGTTGAATCAACTAACCGTATACCCAAGAGGAGATTATCCACAGTAGAAGCAACTGAAATAAGACTAAAAAAGGTACCTTGAAGTAAAGAATCCCTAAAACCTCAGTTTTGATTGCCAAAATTAATACTTGTTTGTAATCATTTTTGTACCCTCAAACAAGCTGGTTTATATAAATATAAGAAGGAAGAACGAGGAATTAATCAAATGGTGAGTAGAAAGTGGAAATAATGGAAAAAAAAAGCTTCTTGCTTTCCTTTTCCTAACTTTTTAAAATTGTTTTCATATATTTTTTGTGCTCTTTCTTTCTCAGTCCTTCAATTCTTTTAAGGTTTTCTTTGCCATTTTGAAATGGGCAGTGGTGGATATTTTATATTTGAGTTTATTTTATTAATTCTAACATTATTATAACCAAAATAAAATAAAATAATATCCAGTTATACTAGTTTAACAAATAAATGAACCAATAGTTGAAATACTCTGATATTGGACTCCTTGCATTTTTTTTATTTGGTGTTTACTAAATATATTAGTACATTAACTATATATAATATAATACTTAATGCAACTTGATATAAACTGTTTAACAGGACAAATTGCAAATAATTAGACGTAAGCTTGTATCCAAGCAAAATTAATTAAACATATCCTCTAACCAAACGTACCTATCATGGATTACGCAATACAATACATATAATAAAACAGTGATGCATAATTGATAAGATGTTAAATTTATTTTAAAAGGTCCTTTTAGAAAAAAGGTTTATAAATTTTAAACGTTGAGGTTACCTCTATTAAGTCTCATTTGATTTGAAATACAAACTTAAAATTTGATCATATGCGCTGTTTATAAAATCAAAACGGAAATCAAAAATGAAATGATCTCAGTTAAGTTGCAAAACCAAGCGAATCAGTTCACATAAACTTTTATTTTTGTTCTGTTTTTTGTAAACTTCAAATTGCTAGTACTTGAAAGGAGAACATATACAAACTGATATAGCTGTGCAGGGATATGTGAAGGCCACAACAAACCTGTACATGGCAACTCTCAGATGATTGTATCTCCATCGGACATGGCAACTCTCAGATTTTACTCAGTGGTATCACCTGTGGCCCTGTACGTGGCATCAGGCAAGTCTTTTATTTTTATTATTTAATTTCTTTCAAAATAAATATGTACCACTTAATTACAGATAGCTAAATAGTTTCTAACTAGTAGTTTGTTATGATGATAATATCGCAGTGTTGGTAGTTTTGGAAGATACCAAAACGAAAGAGATGTAAAAGGACTATCTGGAACGATGTTTGGATTAAGGATAAAAACATGGGAGAATTCTCCAGGTAGGAATTCAGCAAGCAACATGACATTTCAAAACATAGTGATGAACAATGTTGAAAATCGTATAATTCAATATAGAAGTTTTGCAGATATTACACATGTTGGAAATCTTATGTTTCAAAATTACACATACACGACTTCAGATAAATATTGATACAAGTTTTGCAGATATTTATATAAATATTATTTGAGTTCCATTTTTTGATAACTGTTTTTGATAACTGATGTGCAGGCAGGGTATGAGCGGCTTTGTTGCCTTAGATGGATGCAACCACGAGATCACAATTTCGGAACGACTTGCGTCTGCAGAGTTCCTAAACATCTCAAGGAAGAAAAGGTCATAGAATGTGTCTACTATGGTTGTGGTGGCCGTGCAAGTGGAGACTGAAGCTTCTTAACTGTGGTTCTTTTTTATTATTTTTTCCTCATGCTACTGATACCTGTAGGAAAACATTACTAAAAATGTACATTGTGGTATTATATGTTGTAATAATATCTGAATATATGACATTGTGGCATTTGAAATATGTAAATAATTGTTTATGATATATTATACTACATTTGCAGAACGTTTAAACTTTGCATTGAATATGTATGATGAATTACTTGTGATATGGAAACCATTATTTGCAGAGTGTTTATATTTAAACTATGCATTTAAGTTTTGGTATATGTGTATATACGTGTTACTAAATAATAATTTTCCAACACTTATAAGTGTTACCGTATATTTCTGTACCAACACTTATAAGTGTTACCGTATATTTCTGTACCAACACTTATAAGTGTTACCGTATATTTCGTTACCAACACTTATAAGTGCTACCGTATATTTCTGTACCAACACTTATAAGTGTACCGTATATTTCGTTACCAACACTTATAAGCGTTACCGTATATTTAAGTACCAACACTTATAAGTGTTAGTAATACGTATGTTCGTAACACTTATAAGTGTTACAAATTTGGCCGCTCCATTCCTCACAGTCCATTAGTAACACTTAAAAAGTGTTACTGAAATTATTTGTAACACTTATAAATGTTAGAATTTTCCTGTTTTGGTGTGGTGCTTTTTCCTTTATTTTATTAGAACCGATGCTTTCATCTTATATTTGGGTGTTTGTGCCATTTTGACGCAAACATTTTAGTGCTTTAACTAATAAAGAGCTAGATTTCACAACCTAAAGCTTGGATGTGAAGCTAGGAGAAGATGAAGAGACCTAACACTAGATCAAAGATTGGAGGAAGTTAACCAGAGCATAGGGATAGCCAGAGGATGTCCTTAAAATCTCATTAATCCATAGACGTGACCAGAGAGCAGATTGACAGAATAATGAAGGAGATGTAGGATGGAATCATATTTAGGCAACAAGAAATGTTGTTGGGATATTTCCAAAGGATGTGACAACAAAGAATAATTGGAGCTACTGGAATTAAGAATAAATTATAAGGAACTAATGCAGGAGCATCTGAAGTTGGTAGAGCAGACTGAAACGGTGCCCCCCAAGACATAGACCACTCGGTACTGACCAGAATGCTCTTGGTACCGAAAGGATTTTACTCGAGGGCAATGCTAGATTAAACTTAGGGCAAGCTGGGATGCCAAAAACAAACAATGTTGGAGCCAAAAGTGCAATACAGAACGCAAATGCGCAATAACCAGAGGAAATGTGCTAGAGCTTCCCGGTAGGAACGAAGTACAGGATGAAACCAAAGGTGGGGATCAAAATGCAGATGTGTAGCCAAAGGAGTGTGCCAGAATATGTATCGGAGTTCCCTTATAGGAGCGGGGGTAGAATATAGCTAGTGGTCAAAGATTTTCATTAGACAACAATAGTTGAATGGCTGAAATGATATGGTTAGAGGTGGACCTTCAAATTAGAGTTTAAAGGACGTAAACAGGAATCCATTAAGTACTAACATCCGGAATGCAAGGAATCATCCTGATTTTAAGCGTCCAACGCTGGAAATGTACGATGGGCAATCTGATCCAATAATTTATTTAATGAGATACATCCGATACATGAAAATGTTGGGTGTTTCTGAGGCAGTGAAGGGGTGGTGCTTTCGGTTATATCTGATAGATTTAGCAACGATGTGGTTCAGACAACTCGAGAATGGATACATAAGCACATGGACCGACTTAGTGAATAAGTTCATAAGACAATTCAAAGTTCACATCTCCCAACTAAAGAATGCGATGACGCTATCAAGCATAAAGCAAAGGCCTAAAAGGACCTTGAGAGGCTATCTGACGATGCTTGACGATGCAGCTGCAGCAGTCGATAAGCCGGATCCATCAGTAATCTTAACGCCAGCAATGTCTAGAGTCGCAAGCAAGACCGACTTCAAAGTTGCATTGGAAAAGGATCCATTGATGAATCTTGCGGAGTTTTACCGTGAAGCAAAGAAATATATGCATCAAGAGGATGCTGAAGCTAATAATTCTGATGTAACACTGCGGATGGTGGAGGAATGCCTGGAGTAGGATATGAAAAAGTCAAAGTGTAACGACCCGCTATTTTGGACCATTCAAATCGACAATAAAACCGTACATGTCCGACTTGAAAAATTCAAAATACCGAATTGTTAATAAAAATTTGGCAAAACTTAAAATATACAGTAAATAAATCAATCATAGATCACTTACACAGAGTAATACAATGCAGCGGAATAGATAAAGAATAGTAGTTCATGAAGCTACTATATACATTGGAGATAGAAATAAATACAATTGAATATCTTAGATGTAGTGAAGTCTCCAGTATGCGCAGATGACTTCTCTGAACAAATCAACAGGATGACTAAAAGGATAGATAGCTGGATCTTCAAGCAAGGCTCCAACTTCGAAGGTGAGTCTCAAATGCTGTATCACTCAGTCTGACCCAAGCGTAAAGCAAAACACAAAACACTCGAGTCAGGATTAACATTCTTGTATCTATAAATCTAACTCAAGTGAAATATCAACTGAAATATAATTAACTTAGAGGATGTTTGGGATAACCATCCTCTAAGGGTCCATGGAACTATCTAAAAGATAGAAATATACACTATAACACCGTAGTCTTTTCAACTTAATTTATACTTCAAAACAAAATATCATTTTTACTTCAAATATCTCTATACTTCCCAAATAGTATTTTTATATATTAAATAATTTGTACAGTAAAGAAATTTCAATTCCCTCAACTTGACAAATCGTTTAACATCAACCTGACCACCCCATTTAAATCTATTTCAATCTCAATTTATTAATTTAAATTCAACTCAATTTCTAAAATAACCACTTCAATTTTATCGATCTCAAATTCGGATTTGAAATCACAAAATACCCTTTATGTTCAATATATTTCAAAACTTTAAGTATTCAACGTTTCAACTAACTTTTTAATCAATTTAGTTTCTAAATACTAAATTCAACTATACTGATTTCAAATACATATCCGAATCTCAAAATAAACCATTTAAATCCCAATATAGTTCAAAGCTTTAATATTTAATTAAATGTTCAATTTAATAGTTCCATATAGATCTCGATTTAACCTCATTATTATCTAGTCTTAAATAATCCCTCATTAGATACAATATCATTTAAGTAACCTTAAATTACATTTTACTCAATATTTTCTTTAATTTATTTAAACGTGAAATATTCATTAAATCGCTTAAATAAAAAATCCAGTTACAAAATCATACCCTTAAATTTCCCATTCAAAAATTTCAAATTGATTTAATTGAATAAATCCTTATTTAAATACCATTAGATAAACCCACATTTATCTCCCAATCTTAGTAAATTGCAGAATACTTTTGGAATAAAATTTACATAAATATTTAGCATAATTTATGTATTAAATCAAATTTTGACTAAATTAAATATTATTAAATCTATATATCATTACCCTTTATATATAAAAAAATTTTAAGGATTAACATTTAATAAGACCATATATTTCTTTCCAAAACAATGAATTAAATTTTAAAATATTTATATATATGGACCAACGATGTCTGTATATATTTCTTATCATATGGTCAAGTGTTACGAATATTTATCATTTCAATCCGTACACTAAATGTATACGGGTGGATAGCATTTCAACCCGTAATCCCAATTCAATTAAATGAAATCGCTTGGGTTTATCATTTCAACCCATAACGATTTTCTCCTATTCTAAAGTCTGTTCGGGTATGTATCATTTCAACCCATAGTGATTTCTATACTAACAGGGAACTTGCAGAGTGATAACAGATATGTAAATATAATAACAACAGGCATATATCATCAAAATAAATATATAAACAATAGGATATGGTGTCATATCCCATAAGTGAATACTTACAGATAATAGCATATATAACAATTTAAATAACTACAGCCTCATATTTCAATTGTCGTCCCAATTGAAATCAAATTTAGTAAATAAAAGAATGTAAATCGTGAGTGATTGCTCACCTTTCGAGGTTAGAGGATATAGACAACGAAGTTGAGTTACGAAATCCAAGCATGAATTACGAAGCAAAGCACGAAGGACATGGGTTTGTCGGACAAGCTGATAAATAGGAGTTGACGAAGTCAAATCAGAACTGAATTGATAAGGATAGATGGTATAATTGAATAGATACACAGTATAAAGTTCATGTATGTTTATATACAAATCATATTCAAATTTTTAAACCCATATTGATGTAATATATATATTATTCTCTCTTCTTAAAAATCAATATGTTACTTTAAGAAAAATAAATATACAAAATAAAATCATCGGTTTAAATTTTTAAACCCATGATGCAGCTATACAAATAAACGTATAACAAGTAGATTCTATGTTAAATATATTTATGCTTATACTTTAACCAGACTTATACATAAAGAAACTGTCGATTATAACTTAATATAGTACGCGTGTAAACTCAGGTATTAAAACTGACACACTTACACAACTTAAAGTATATAGACTGACCTGTTACAAATATCCTATAATATAAAACTGATAACTTTATTTAATAATTACAGATCCCTTAACTTATATACAAACCAAACTTATATACGCGTAAATTATAAATTATATACAGCAGCTTATGTGTATACTAACTAACATCTTTAAACTAATATATGAATGTACCTAGCTTATAACTTTTATAAACCTTACATATAAATGTACTGTTTTTTTTTTTTTAAACACATTTCAAATAAATCTATAAATATACTCACTTTAAAAATCAATGTTATTACAACATATTTAAAAACAAACTACAGACTAATATAAATTTATATAAAAACTATGACACGTATCATCAATCAAATCTACCTAAAAAAAACTGTACCAAATTTATAACTTACTATATGTATACATAACAATTTACAACTTATTTACTTATGTATGCTAACAGAATATATTAAACCTTTGGAACCGAATGCGAAATTTGAGAAGTATAAAACAACGGATACAAAGCTTGATATATATAACTAATTAATAGGGCATGTGCCTAAATTATTCATGCTGATTTTTATAGGCGAAAGAGGAAGGGTAGGCAAGGTAAAAATATATATGCAGTTATCACTTTATATACTTACCACATAATATCTTCCATTCAAAAATACAGAGGCGAAAGAGGGGATAGGAACAACTTCACGGCAAGGATGGAACGTTGGCTGGAAGAGCAGCATGCGGGAACGGAGGTGAGGTGATTTTGATGGGTTGAGGGATGAAGGAATTTTTTTTTTTATTTCACAAAGAAGTGGGTTGCCTTTTGTAGTAGATAGGACAGATAAAAGAAGTAAGTATATATCAGTAAAGAGAGGAAACGTAAAGGAAGAAATAAAAGAAATGAATGGATGCGTAAAAAACGTATAGAATTTTATACGTTTCAAAATCAACGGTGCAATTAAAACAATTTTTATTATTTGTCAGGTTATACGTTTTATATTTATTTCTTTCCTAGATCTCAATTGATATCCGATTATAATATGCAGATTTATTATTATTATCAAACGTTCAAAAAAGTTATCACCCAAAATATAGAAATGGCATATCAACGTCTAGAAGCATAGATTTAGGAAAAAATATTGAAACAATAAATTAAAGGAAATATAAAAAGATAGGTACCAATCAATAGTCAAACCCTGAATTCAGGGAATAAAAAGGTGAGCTACTATTTGGTCTTAACCGATAGAAAATTTGAATGGACATGTAAATAAAAGTAATTGATACTGTGAAGTCCCCTGATTTCGGGAGAATTATTTAGCAATTAATTGTTTACCTTGGGTAGCACTTTCAAATTTGAAACTGAAGGAAGAATGAATAAGAAACGGCTACAGATCAATTAAAGAAGGAGAGGAGTGTGCGAATTTGTATTCCCAAAGCAAAATGGAAAAATATAAAGAGAGGCAGAAGAATAAATTGAAAAGGAACGTTACGCATGATTTCAGAGAAATAAATAAAAGTAACGACTATTGGTATAAAATCAACGCGCAAATTGAATGGTTTAAAGGAAGGAATCAGTGGACTGAAGGAAAGGAAAGGAAAGGTCAGCAATTAATAATCGTGACCCTAAAATTTGGAAAAATATAAAAGCAACGACTATGATTTAGCTGAAAATAATTTATGCCAAGAATGGACAACACGTTTGAATTTTGAAATGGAAGGAAGGGATAAAGGAGCAGACAGAGGCAAATAAAAGAAATGAACAGAGGAAAAAAAACGAAGAAACATACCATATGAAATAAAGTGTAATGATGAGAATGGTAACGTCTGTCCATTGACATACTTATTAAAGCAATTAAAGTGAAACGAAAGGAACGGTGAAAAATTAGCCCGGAATTCAGGCAGAAATAAAACAAATTTTTATGTACTAGCAACGGTTACCCATTTATTTAGCTGACAAATATTAAGGCAATTGATTTATGCGCGTTTAAAATTTGAAACGCAAAAGAAATCAGATGGTCACGGATCTGGAGGAGGATATTTAGGAATGGTATATGAAGAGATATTGAAATACATTTGTGTCCATAAATAACGTAGATAGTGGACTAATAAATGAAATATCAACGTTTGATACATTGATTCAGCAGAAAAATTAAAGCAAATTTGTTACCATAGTTTGGAGAGCAATAAGGGGGAACGAATCTTATTATTAAAAATGAAGGATCTATGATTTAGAATTTTCTTATGTAAAAATATTCAGGCTTAGAAATAATTTTTTTTCAGCAATATTTAACCGATATAGATTGAAATAGAATTATAAAAAAATAAACTCCCATATAATTAAGTGAAAATTCACTATTTGTTGTATCTTCATATACGTATTCTAAATATAAAATTTTTATTTCAAAATTCAATTATTTAAAATTTTCTCAAAATTGAATTAAATATGAAAATAAAACCATTCAAAACTATTAAAATATTATGGGTCGTTACACTCTCCCCCACTCAAAACTTTTCGTCCCCGAAAAGGAAGGAGGTAGGAGAATAGAACAACCAGAAATAAAGGTAGATTGAAAGTCAAGGGTAATTTAAATTTTTAAACTATATAAATTTTACTTGAAATATTCATTTGCAATTCAGTTATCTTTAATACTTTAAAATTTTCAAAACTCATTGGAATTTAATATGTTTAACTAACATCTTTATACATATGTGAAAGCTATTTGAAAACAATTATTTGCATCATTAGTTATATTTACAAAGAAGCTATTGAAAACATTAAATCCATAATTCATAAATTTATAAATTTATCTCAAGATACTTTTCAAATATTATCAATAAATTAATAATCATTTTCTTTAAATATGTTTTATTTAATTAATAACTTCAAAGATATTTATACCACTAAAATTTTATATAAAACAATGCAGTATACAAATAAGCAATATTTAAAAGATTTATTCAAAAAGGAAAGGAAGGTAGATTCCGAAAACGGAATATAGATGAAAAATGAAGCTGAGCAGATGAGGTAGATTCAAAAGAATAGAATTGGGCACGAATAATTTATTTCAAACCATAAGAATTTAAATTTCAAATATTAATACAAAATTTCTTTGTTGAAAATACTTTTATAATAAAATACCTTTATAAATAAAATATTTTTATATCGAGACCAATTTTTCTTTCGAAAATACTTTGATAACTCAATGTTTTAACAAGTTTATCCTTGTTCTTGCAGACTCTGGCCATGCGTTGATCAGACGCAAAGCTAGAATTCTTCAAGTACTTAGTAGACTTGTTTCGACACCCAGTGAAAATAGTTGGAAACCTTTAAAAACAGATATGGAAAGTACAATCCAAACAAAACAACCAAACCAAAACCTTTGTCCGATCATGGTTCGCAGATACACAATGGTTACGCCTGGGTCCCCCAGGAAACAATCCATATCCGTAAGCTTTCTCAGCCCTGCGAGTTACGCCATGATGACTAGTAGAGTGCAGGATACACAATGGTTACGCCTGGATCCCCCAGGAAACAATCCGTACCCCCAGGCAAGACTCAGCCAGACACTTGCGCTACTATTCGCGACCTACACAGATTGCAGGATACACAATGGTTACGCCTGGATCCCCCAAGAAACAATCCGTACCCCTAGGCAAGACTCAGCCAGGCAATTGCGCTATGCATTCGCGAGAGAAAAAAAACCATGGGTTACGCCACGGTGGGAAACACTCGAGTATTACATCCGGAAAACCGAAAATCAGAGAGAATAATATCGATAGAATGAATCCACGATGTGGCCACAAAGCGGATATCAAGCAGAAGGCACTTTCCATATCTTTACTTCGAAAATATATATCATATAGTACCTTTTCAAATCACTTTCAAATATCATACTTATATAAAGTCCATTATATATAGGATTCCCTTTTTCCCAAATCGAATACTTTCCAAATCAATAGTAGATCAAATCATACTTATATAGACTTCGATTATATAAAATCTCTTTCCAAATTGAGTACCTTTCAAATCAATAGATTTCAAATCAACTTCATACTTATACAATCCATTTTATATAAGTTCGACCACTCCCAAATCAAGTGCTTAGTAATCTAAGGTTCTCAATTTCAAATCATTTCAATATCAATTCAGTTTCAAAATCATATATGATTTCACCAAATTTTCTTCCGAATTAAATATCTAATATTTCAAAGTTCCCAAAAAAAATAGGTTTAGAAAATTATCCCATTTTTCAAATTAAAATAATTCAAGTCAAACAGATTCATTTCCAAAAATCACCATATAAGTACTGGTTTTTGATTCCAATTTAATTTCAAAACCAAATATTTTCCCAAAATTAATTATACTCAAAATGGTTTCCAAATTTATAATTATACCTTTTTTTTTACTTTTGAACTATCTTTTTCTATGTGAAATATCCAATTTACCTTTTTGAAAACCATTATTCAACTATTTTTTTTCAAAACATTTCAAAACTAAATTTATATTCTTTATCAAACATTTTATACTCTTCGAAATTTCTTAGCTTTGAAAATTTTAATCTCGATTTGGAAGTGTTCGATCAATCAAAATAGTTAGGGAAATCAAATTTTAAATTCAAGAGTTGAAAATCAACAATAAATCAATTATTAAATCTGAAACTCGAGGACTTAACACCGGTCTCATTTTAAATTGTTTCAAATATATACATATATCTTTCGAAAATATCAAATTATACTTCGGAATTTGAAATCATAACGGCTTTACAAAATCACTCGCATAGCGAGCTATTAAAGTGGCCTCTACCCCACTCTGAAACTCGAAAATCAATGTCGATGATGCGTGCACTCATCACCGAAAATTATTTTCCAGCGACATACGTGAGTTCTGGACTTCTATTTTCTTGAAAACTTCTTTGAAATTTTTTTTTCTTCAAAATTATTGGAATTCCTTTGAACTCATCTGAAACATTTCTTATTCGGAAAAATACTTTTAAATCGTATTATTTTTATATATTTTCCAAAATCTTAAAACCAATTTCAAAATACTGGAATTCAATTCTCGAATTTCAAATTTAACCCTTCAGTTATAAATCCTTTTTATATAAATCACTTTCTTATAAATTTTCAAAATTTCAAATCCTTTCAAACTTTTATATATAGGATAACATTTCTTATTTGTTTTATATATAGGTATATAATCCTTATAGAAAACGTTTTCTTTTTTATATATAGAATAAATAGAATCATAGTTATTAAAATAATAATTTCGATGTATAAAACAATTTCAAGAATACAAACATACCCGATTTTCAAAGGATGATTCAAGAATGGATTTCAAAACAAAGATAGAGATTTAAATTAGAAGACTCTGACCAATAGAATCCTGATTCGAAGATAGACTCGATCGAAGATGATTAAATTACAAAATAGGAGATGGATATACTTCTATAAATCGCGGGCAACCTTTATCGGTCAACCGTGATTCCAAAATTAGATCGGTGTAGAATTCTGAGGAAATTCGACATTCGATCGCAAGAGATATAGAATTCGGCATAACAAGATATAACAGCATCGTAAACCGAGGATACAAAAATCTTCGGTGAGTCAATGCCAATTGAAAAGGAGTTTTCACCCCCCTTTATAAAACATTCAGTGGAGTTGTGGGATACTCCAGAATCAAACGAATATAAATAGGGAGAGACAGAATGAATTTCGGAACCGAGGGACATTCCAAATTTCAAAGGAAATCGAGTCAAAAGGAAGAGATTCAACTCGAGCGAAAGTGATTCTGTAAATAAATTTACCGTATATGCTAAGTTTTTCCTAGAGCCAAAGCTCTGATACCAACTGTAACGACCCGCTATTTTGGACCATTCAAATCGACAATAAAACCGTACATGTCCAACTTGAAAAATTCAAAATACCGAATTGTTAATAAAAATTTCGCAAAACTTAAAATATACAGTAAATAAATCAATCATAGATCACTTACACAGAGTAATACAATGCAGCGGAATTGATAAAGAATAGTAGTTCATGAAGCTACTATATACATTGGAGATAGAAATAAATACAATTGAATATCTTAGATGTAGTGAAGTCTCCAGTATGCGCAGATGACTTCTCTGAACAAATCAACAGGATGACTGAAAGGATAGATAGCTGGATCTTCAAGCAAGGTTCCAACTTCGAAGGTGAGTCTCAAATGTTGTATCACTCAGTCTGACCCGAGCGTAAAGCAAAACACAAAACACTCGAGTCAGGATTAACATTCTTGTATCTATAAATCTAACTCAAGTGAAATATCAACTGAAATATAATTAACTTAGAGGATGTTTGGGATAACCATCCTCTAAGGGTCCATGGAACTATCTAAAAGATAGAAATATACACTATAACACCGTAGTCTTTTCAACTTAATTTATACTTCAAAACAAAATATCATTTTTACTTCAAATATCTCTATACTTCCCAAATAGTATTTTTATATATTAAATAATTTGTACAGTAAAGAAATTTCAATTCCCTCAACTTGACAAATCGTTTAACATCAACCTGACCACCCCATTTAAATCTATTTCAATCTCAATTTATTAATTTAAATTCAACTCAATTTCTAAAATAACCACTTCAATTTTATCGATCTCAAATTCGGATTTGAAATCACAAAATACCCTTTATGTTCAATATATTTCAAAACTTTAAGTATTCAACGTTTCAACTAACTTTTTAATCAATTTAGTTTCTAAATACTAAATTCAACTATACTGATTTCAAATACATATCCGAATCTCAAAATAAACCATTTAAATCCCAATATAGTTCAAAGCTTTAATATTTAATTAAATGTTCAATTTAATAGTTCCATATAGATCTCGATTTAACCTCATTATTATCTAGTCTTAAATAATCCCTCATTAGATACAATATCATTTAAGTAACCTTAAATTACATTTTACTCAATATTTTCTTTAATTTATTTAAACGTGAAATATTCATTAAATCGCTTAAATAAAAAATCCAGTTACAAAATCATACCCTTAAATTTCCCATTCAAAAATTTCAAATTGATTTAATTGAATAAATCCTTATTTAAATACCATTAGATAAACCCACATTTATCTCCCAATCTTAGTAAATTGCAGAATACTTTTGGAATAAAATTTACATAATTATTTAGCATAATTTATGTATTAAATCAAATTTTGACTAAATTAAATATTATTAAATCTATATATCATTACCCTTTATATATAAAAAAAATTTAAGGATTAACATTTAATAAGACCATATATTTCTTTCCAAAACAATGAATTAAATTTTAAAATATTTATATATATGGACCAACGATGTCTGTATATATTTCTTATCATATGGTCAAGTGTTACGAATATTTATCATTTCAATCCGTACACTAAATGTATACGGGTGGATAGCATTTCAACCCGTAATCCCAATTCAATTAAATGAAATCGCTTGGGTTTATCATTTCAACCCATAACGATTTTCTCCTATTCTAAAGTCTGTTCGGGTATGTATCATTTCAACCCATAGTGATTTCTATACTAACAGGGAACTTGCAGAGTGATAACAGATATGTAAATATAATAACAACAGGCATATATCATCAAAATAAATATATAAACAATAGGATATGGTGTCATATCCCATAAGTGAATACTTACAGATAATAGCATATATAACAATTTAAATAACTACAGCCTCATATTTCAATTGTCGTCCCAATTGAAATCAAATTTAGTAAATAAAAGAATGTAAATCGTGAGTGATTGCTCACCTTTCGAGGTTAGAGGATATAGACAACGAAGTTGAGTTACGAAATCCAAGCATGGATTACGAAGCAAAGCACGAAGGACATGGGTTTGTCGGACAAGCTGATAAATAGGAGTTGACGAAGTCAAATCAGAACTGAATTGATAAGGATAGATGGTATAATTGAATAGATACACCGTATAAAGTTCATGTATGTTTATATACAAATCATATTCAAATTTTTAAACCCATATTGATGTAATATATATATTATTCTCTCTTCTTAAAAATCAATATGTTACTTTAAGAAAAATAAATATACAAAATAAAATCATCGGTTTAAATTTTTAAACCCATGATGCAGCTATACAAATAAACGTATAACAAGTAGATTCTATGTTAAATATATTTATGCTTATACTTTAACCAGACTTATACATAAAGAAACTGTCGATTATAACTTAATATAGTACGCGTGTAAACTCAGGTATTAAAACTGACACACTTACACAACTTAAAGTATATAGACTGACCTGTTACAAATATCCTATAATATAAAACTGATAACTTTATTTAATAATTACAGATCCCTTAACTTATATACAAACCAAACTTATATACGCGTAAATTATAAATTATATACAGCAGCTTATGTGTATACTAACTAACATCTTTAAACTAATATATGAATGTACCTAGCTTATAACTTTTATAAACCTTACATATAAATGTACTGTTTTTTTTTTTAAACACATTTCAAATAAATCTATAAATATACTCACTTTAAAAATCAATGTTATTACAACATATTTAAAAACAAACTACAGACTAATATAAATTTATATAAAAACTATGACACGTATCATCAATCAAATCTACCTAAAAAAAACTGTACCAAATTTATAACTTACTATATGTATACATAACAATTTACAACTTATTTACTTATGTATGCTAACAGAATATATTAAACCTTTGGAACCGAATGCGAAATTTGAGAAGTATAAAACAACGGATACAAAGCTTGATATATATAACTAATTAATAGGGCATGTGCCTAAATTATTCATGCTGATTTTTATAGGCGAAAGAGGAAGGGTAGGCAAGGTAAAAATATATATGCAGTTATCACTTTATATACTTACCACATAATATCTTCCATTCAAAAATACAGAGGCGAAAGAGGGGATAGGAACAACTTCACGGCAAGGATGGAACGTTGGCTGGAAGAGCAGCATGCGGGAACGGAGGTGAGGTGATTTTGATGGGTTGAGGGATGAAGGAATTTTTTTTTTATTTCACAAAGAAGTGGGTTGCCTTTTGTAGTAGATAGGAGAGATAAAAGAAGTAAGTATATATCAGTAAAGAGAGGAAACGTAAAGGAAGAAATAAAAGAAATGAATGGATGCGTAAAAAACGTATAGAATTTTATACGTTTCAAAATCAACGGTGCAATTAAAACAATTTTTATTATTTGTCAGGTTATACGTTTTATATTTATTTCTTTCCTAGATCTCAATTGATATCCGATTATAATATGCAGATTTATTATTATTATCAAACGTTCAAAAAAGTTATCACCCAAAATATAGAAATGGCATATCAACGTCTAGAAGCATAGATTTAGGAAAAAATATTGAAACAATAAATTAAAGGAAATATAAAAAGATAGGTACCAATCAATAGTCAAACCCTGAATTCAGGGAATAAAAAGGTGAGCTACTATTTGGTCTTAACCGATAGAAAATTTGAATGGACATGTAAATAAAAGTAATTGATACTGTGAAGTCCCCTGATTTCGGGAGAATTATTTAGCAATTAATTGTTTACCTTGGGTAGCACTTTCAAATTTGAAACTGAAGGAAGAATGAATAAGAAACGGCTACAGATCAATTAAAGAAGGAGAGGAGTGTGCGAATTTGTATTCCCAAAGCAAAATGGAAAAATATAAAGAGAGGCAGAAGAATAAATTGAAAAGGAACGTTACGCATGATTTCAGAGAAATAAATAAAAGTAACGACTATTGGTATAAAATCAACGCGCAAATTGAATGGTTTAAAGGAAGGAATCAGTGGACTGAAGGAAAGGAAAGGAAAGGTCAGCAATTAATAATCGTGACCCTAAAATTTGGAAAAATATAAAAGCAACGACTATGATTTAGCTGAAAATAATTTATGCCAAGAATGGACAACACGTTTGAATTTTGAAATGGAAGGAAGGGATAAAGGAGCAGACAGAGGCAAATAAAAGAAATGAACAGAGGAAAAAAAACGAAGAAACATACCATATGAAATAAAGTGTAATGATGAGAATGGTAACGTCTGTCCATTGACATACTTATTAAAGCAATTAAAGTGAAACGAAAGGAACGGTGAAAAATTAGCCCGGAATTCAGGCAGAAATAAAACAAATTTTTATGTACTAGCAACGGTTACCCATTTATTTAGCTGACAAATATTAAGGCAATTGATTTATGCGCGTTTAAAATTTGAAACGCAAAAGAAATCAGATGGTCACGGATCTGGAGGAGGATATTTAGGAATGGTATATGAAGAGATATTGAAATACATTTGTGTCCATAAATAACGTAGATAGTGGACTAATAAATGAAATATCAACGTTTGATACATTGATTCAGCAGAAAAATTAAAGCAAATTTGTTACCATAGTTTGGAGAGCAATAAGGGGGAACGAATCTTATTATTAAAAATGAAGGATCTATGATTTAGAATTTTCTTATGTAAAAATATTCAGGCTTAGAAATAATTTTTTTTCAGCAATATTTAACCGATATAGATTGAAATAGAATTATAAAAAAATAAACTCCCATATAATTAAGTGAAAATTCACTATTTGCTGTATCTTCATATACGTATTCTAAATATAAAATTTTTATTTCAAAATTCAATTATTTAAAATTTTCTCAAAATTGAATTAAATATGAAAATAAAACCATTCAAAACTATTAAAATATTATGGGTCGTTACACAATGGGAAACGAAAAGTTAATATGACTTCGGCGAACAGAAATGACAAAGGAGAGAGTCGAAGTTCTCTTCTTACACCAACTTAATCAAAACCCAAGAGAGGATATACCTGTATACAAAGGGGTAGATCCCCTATCAAAAACCAGCTAGGAGAGAACCAACTGATCGGGAGAAATGATATGGAAAGTTTTGCATATTCTATGAGCTGGATGGACATAAAACGAACGAGTGCCGAAACCTTCGTGATCTAATAGAAGAACTAGTTTGGAGCAACCAGATGCAATAGTACGTGAGGAACCAAACTGTGATGGTACATTTGGAGCAGCTACCATCTATAGCGAATGCATCAAGGAACGAGATCTCGATAGGCCACTAGGCACACTTTGAGTCGAATGTCTGAGATGGACAATTATGATTTCCATTTGCTTGTTCACTTAGATTTGAATACTTGATTTCTTAGTAAATTCACTTGAACGTGATGACTGATATGATCATAGTGGTCCCTACAGGAGAGATGGGGCAATGACTGCAAGAAGCAAATTCCCCTACCGGAGAGTAAGTAATGGACTTGCTTATCATTGAGTCCCGTCGCTGGAGAGTGAGAAGATTGGGCTCGGCAAGGGTCCGGAGAGAACAAAAGTAATTCCCCTCACCAAAGAGTAAGAGGATGTACTTTCTTGGTTGTTGGATCCCCTCGTTCGAGAGCGAGCAGAATGGGCTTAGCAAGAGTCCGGAGAGATAAAACGTATGTCTCCCCACCAGAGAGTAAGCGGATAGGCTTGCTTGGTCATTGGGTCCCTCCAGCGAAGAGCAAGAAGATTGGGCTCATAGTGATTTGAAGAGATCATAGCCAAGATTGGATGTAAAACGATCGGAGAGATCGAACCCTAGACTGGGAGATACACGATCCAGGGATCAAATCCTATATTGTGAGATAGACGACACGAAGAGATCGAACCCTACTTTGGGAGACAAACGATCCGGAGAGATTAGAATCTAGGTTGGAGGACAAATGATCCGGAAAGATCAGATCCTGAATTGGATGCAAAACGATTTAGAGAAATCTAACCCTGAAACGGATGCTGACTTGATAAAAGGAATTGAGCACCTTGCAATCAGAACAAGATGGATAAATCCTGGACGAACATGGGATGATTTTGATATACAGAATTATACCTCTGGATAAGAGATAAACTAAGCTTGATTCATGGTTGACACATAAGAAAAGGCTGAAGTCATTAATAACAGGTCTAGAACGACCTTTGATTTGCAAGAGAATCTAAAGGAATTGAATGATTCATCGAGATAGAGATCGATGGAAGGCCGAAGAGCTCAACTACCAAAGAATGATGGTTGCTATAACTTGTTCTTGAGTAAAGCACACCTTACATTCTAAAGGCATACTTTGAAAGGCAAGTGTTAACCTGCTTTTTGACTAAGTAGATTTCAACTAGATTCAAAAGGTGAAGGGAAAGACGAAACAACTCAGAAACTTGGTATTACACTTAAAAGAAATAGAGAAACAACTGAGCGAAATTTCAATGGAAATTAGACTAAAGAGATAACTTGGTAAGGAGTGATTTGGTCGGTGAAGTGTGATTTTAACTCGATGAAGAGTGATTTTGGTCGGTGAAGAGTGATTTTAACTCGGAGTGTTTTTGATCGGTGAAGAGTGAATTTGGGTTAGTGGAGAGTGGTTATTTCTTTCATTTCCGCCTCCCAAACTCCATATACCTCATATGCTACCCAACCACTCGTGGATAAGTGGTTTCCCAGAGTTTGGATGAGTGGTTCCAACAATTAATGAGAAAGCGAAGGAAGTAAGATAGTTCAAATTCTATCGGAAGATCGTTAAAATCAACTCAAAGTCGATGGAAAAGTGCTTGGAACACATCGAGTAGAAACAGAAGAACAAAACAAGTGAAAGAGTGCATTTCGCACCAAGAAATATAGATCGATACTGAGTCATTTAGATCGTTTTCGAGTCATTTTCTTGGTTCATTGCCCTCCATCTCACTTGTACAACACCAAAATAGCTTCTGGACTTCACTGCAAGCGGGCTTCTAAACTTTTCATATGTTTCCCTTTAAATACAAGCCATAGTGCAACTAAAAAAGGATCTCTTCATTCTACTTCACACTCTAATCTTCTTATTTTTGAATCTGGGTTCCGGACTCAGTTTCTTATTCACTCCTATCCTCTTTATCCTCAAAATACTCCACTAAATTATGGTCAAATCAGATTAAATAAGTTGTAATCCGAAGAGAAAGTAACTAATAACAAAGATTAAAGTGGACGTAGGTCGGAGATTGAGTTGAACCACTATAAAAATTCTTGTGCCTTCTTTTACTTTTTTGCCTTTGTCCTTTATTTTATTAGAACCGGTGCTGTCATTTGATATTTGGGTGTTTGTGCCCTTTTTTGTGCAAACACTTATAATGGAAAAGCTCAAGCAATTAAAGAGTTATATGAAACTTCAGATTTATCATATCATCATTAAGTAGAATATATAACTTCAACAAACACGACAAATCCATGAAGCACAACTATTTTGAAAGGAAATCGGTTAACTAGAAGATTTGGGCGAGTTTTCATTGGATTGGAAGCTTGTTCTTTTGGTTTCAAATATTATCGTCCTGTTATCTTCGTAGATACAACTTTTTTTAAAGGAAAAACTTTTAGATGTTTGTTGTCACATCATAAAAGATGGCAATGAAGGTAAACAAAATTACACTAATTATAAGAAACATTTATATATATATTTTTAAATAATTACTCTATACCTGTATTTCTACGTTTTAAATAATCACAACATAACACATACGGAGTTATAAATATTTTGTTCTTCTTTCACATAAATTTATACTAACATATTATACATGTATTTTAGGTATGTTTGTATTGGCTATAGCTATAGTTTCCTGTTAAAATACGGATAATTGATGTTGGTTTTTTAAACATCTTCATCAAATGCCCATTGATGATAATAGAAGATATATTATTATGTCGATAGACATCATGGAATCGAACTGTCTATTCCAAAAAAATTCACTTATCATAGTTATTGTTTATATCATTTAAAAAAAATTCTAGTAGCATCTTTGGAAAGGTATCGAAGTAATAGAGGATGAATAGTAAGATTATTCGCAGAATGTGCTTATGCACCAACTTTTTCTCAATACAATAAAGCTATAGAGACATCTAGATTAATTGGTAGTAATATTGCTACCAAATTTATTTTAAATTTACCTCTTGAGAGTTGGACATCTGCTTTATTTTCTGGAAATTGTTATGGAGAAATGACATCAAATATAGCAGAATGTTTTAATAGTTGGATATTAAAAGAAAGAGGTTTGCCAATAAATCCATCATTGGATGTTGTACAAAACAAAATAACTGTCCTAATGTTAAACCATTGAGAGGAATCAAAATTGGTACACTATTCTATGTCCATAAGCAGAACAAAAAAATAAAACATTCATTTCAACAAGCATAATTTTTTGATGATATACAAACAACCAAAGGAAAAGTTGAAGTTGTAGGTATTAACTTTTGTGCATGCTCTTGCAATATCTGGTGTATTAACAACTTCTCATGTGAGTATGTAATCATAGTTATACTAAGTCAAAATTTTATAGTTAATGATTACATTTGAGATTACTTCAAGACATTATACTATCGTTTATCTTATACTTGTACCATCAAGCCAATCCCAACTTTACAAAATATAAATGAAGCTTTTGAAACTACTGTTACATCCTCTAGAATACAAAAAAACAACCGGGTAGACCAACCACAGGTTGTAGATTAAATGTTGCAGAAAGATTTTCAATAGAAAAAGAAAATGTGCCTTATGTCAAAGTTATAAACATAATAAAAGAACATGTCAGCAATATAATGTTTGAAATAATTATTTTGTTAGATTCACATAACGTTGTAATAAAAAAATTGCTTAAATTAATTATATAAAATCGTGGATTTATTATATTATGATCCTTTAAAATTGTTATATAAAAAATTATTATTCATATTTACCTTCATTATATTTAACTTCATTTGACTTATGAAGCTAAATAAACAATAAAACTTAATTTTATACTTCTTGAATAAGTTTACTTTACATGGTTACAGTTTACATATACATGCATTTAACTTAGGCAGCTAACAAATATTTTTTGTTGAAAACAGCTAAAAAATTAACTACATTTTATAATGTAGTTAAAAATTAATTTTTGTTAAATGTTTATATATCTATGGTTAAATATAGTTAAAAATTAACTGCATTTTATAAGGCACTAAATTAATATATTTGTGACATGCTAAATGTAAAAACTAATATTAATTTAAGTGCATTTTTCTTGCACAGTTAATTCAAAATTAAAATAAATTCAAAATTTGTATAATTATCATTAAATATGTAATTGTAATGAAAAATTTAACTGCTTTTTATATTGCATAAAACCTACTGCAAATCATCTATATTTTATAATGCAGTAAACCTTAGGTTTAATTGTTGTTGTGTTATACTGTATATGGTTTTAATTTATATTTACCTGCATTTGGCTTAGGCATTTAAAAAATAATTGTTTTTAATTTAAAACTTTAAATATTTCTATGCGTAAAAACATTTAAAAATTTAACAACATTTTATAGTACGGTAACTGAATATATTTGTAATATGTCAATTCTATAAAATATTACAAGTTTTCCTGCATTTTAATCGAGCAGTTAAATCAAAAATTAATATAAATCCAAACTCAAAGAATTAAAATTAAATATATTATAAAAAATTCCAATGCATTTTATTAAAAGTTAGAAATCCTTTATATTTTATAATGCAAAAGCTAATCAAATGTACTACCTAATCGTACATATGGATACAAAAGCTAACCAGATGCAATACCCAATCGGGTACAAATGGATAGGGGTGAAGATGGAAGACATCTGTACCAACCGAAGCATTTTCCATTTCTTCCTATTATTGGCGGCATGACATTACATATTTCATATTCTATACCGCTAACACCGGAATTTCATCAAGTGGAAACCTGAAGAAACGGAAGAAAATATGGAATCCCATTTTTCAGACACCTAAGATTTTTAAATGCAGAATTTGCATCAAAGTGAGTCCTGAACAGAAATGCAATATAATAGACTACTTGCAGGTTGCAGCACTGGAGCAGAAGACTGACCAATAAATGATGAACTGCTACTTGTTCATGCATATACTATTATTACTTTGTAATTGACCAAGAATATATAATATTATTACTTCGTAATTGACCAAGCAATGCAATTAATCTTTTGTTTACTGCTACTTTTTCTAAATGAAGAATAATTCCACTAATATAAAGAAAACTCATATCAAGGTATCATTCATGAATAAGTCCAATACAGAGCAGCACCGTCTAATATTAAGATATGGTCTACAGTCCAATGCAGACATCATTCACTGTAAATAATCATAATTAACAGAAAATGAAATATAGAACAGTGGTACCAAATCTTAACAATGATACTACATACAATATTAAATTCAAATACTATATCATAATATAAAAAACACCGCATGATCTTAACAAAATACCATAATCATCCTTATATTATTACGTTTCCAATCTGAATCCCTCTAATATTTTATATGATATAAAAGAATGATGAGCATTGTTAAAGCTTAGCCATTCATGAAATATACATCTTTAACGTGGAGCATTTTCGAGCAACGATCTCATCAAGTTTCGAGTATATTATAATTGCATTAATATTTTATATATGCATTTGCATATATTCGCGTGCTTGTATATTAATGCAAGTGAGTGTGTGCTAATGCTTTTGGGTTCATGTTTATTTGCACATGAGTATTGCATTTAGAGCCTTTATTTCTTGTATGTGATTGCTATCTATGCATGTATGTATATACTTGCACAAATCCATTTCCTTAATGCCAGTGACGTGTCCTTATGCTGCAATTTATATTTTTTTTCAACTTCGTGTACTGGCAATATGCATATCTATATTATGCATTGGTATTCATTGTTTATTTGTATTCGCATATTGCACGTGTGAGTGCACATACATACATATATACATACATGTATATGTACACATATGTATATGCCTGTATATGTATAAATATGTATATGTGTATTCACATTTACAATTTATTTATTTTAATCATCATCGATCAAACCCTTCGATGCATAGGTTCAAGCACCAGTTTGCATTTTAACTTCGTATTCACATTTATAGTTCAAAAAATGATTGGAGATGACAACTCAAAAGGAAAGGAATACCATAAAAAATTCTAGAAATTTCCAATTTTTTCAGCTATTTTTCGAAAGGGATTCCTTCTAGGAGTATTTTTTCGGAGGAGAGTGGAAACCATAAAATTCGAAAATGGTCAGAAGGAAAACGTCGAAAATCGAAAAAAAATGAAAAAAAAACAACCACCTCTACATATGGATGCAAAAGCTAGTCGGGTGCCAAAGCTAATCAGGTATGTATTGATGCAAAAGCTAAATGGATGCATAAGCTAACTGGACGATAAAACTAATTAGGTACATATAGATGCAAAAGCTAATCGGATATCAAACCTAATCAGATACATATAAATGCAAAAGTTAATCATATACCAAACCTGATCAGATAAATATGGAAACCAATCAATAACCGAGATATATTGATTAATCGAGCATCCCCCCGAATGCAAAATTTAACGTGCTACCAAACATAATCAAGTACGTATTGATGCAAAAGCTAACCGGATGCTAAACCAAATCGGGTATGTATTGATGCAAAAGCTAACAGGATGTCAAACCTAATCAGAGATATGTATTGATACAAAAGCTAACCGGATACTAAACCTAATTGGGTACATATGAAAACCAATCTATAATTGAGGCATATTGTTTAACCGAGTATAATATTGAAAATTGGGTAGTCTATAATACAATTCGAAATGGATCTTAAGGCTATTTAAACACTAGAAATAGTGAAGTATGTATTAACTACTTATGAACTTGAAACTATATCTACTCTAATTGCAAACAGAAACAAGTAATCAAAGAATAAGTACTAAAGTAAAATGCAGTAAAGTAAATAACTCCGGGGATTTTTATACTAGTTCGAATTAACCAATCCTACATCCAGCCATGCGCTACACCATGTAGAATTTCCGTATAATCGCTTGCTTTCCACAGGTAACAAGAATACCTTTACAATCTTGATTTCACGGGCTACAAGATACACTCTCTTGATTTTACAGGCTAGAAGAACACCTTCTCCTTTTCATAAACAACAACAAAGTATGGCAAGTAGTCATATCTTCAAAACAAATTCTTGCAGATTTGGTACAGTGATCCTATAAACCTCCAATGACAATATATTTTGAAATCTTTGAGGAATAAGATGAAATCGGAGAGAGGGTGATATGAATTAGAGTACAAACTCTTTGATATTGTGTGGTTTGCAAATCCATAAAGAATTTGAGTAAAATAGTATGGATTTGCCAAGAGAATTGAAAATATGCAATGGTTTCTTTTGCAAATATTTGGAGTAAGAGAAAATGATAGTTTTTTTATGTGAAAATTTATTTTTAGAAACCTTTATATAGTGGTTAAAGAGACGTGTTTTTTGGTGAAGAGATGGAGGGAAATGTCTCTTCATTTAAAATTTGAAAAACTGCCAAACATGTAGTATGTCGACATACACACCTAGGATATGTCGACATATAGCGTTGCAAAAATAACAGCAACACCAATAATGTTGCAGATTTTCAAATTTTCAAATTTCCTTATATTTGTGGATTTTTGTGATGGGGTTGAGGTCAATGGCTGATGATCTTCAAATATAATTGTCATGGGATCTTTATCAAGAAATTCTAAGACTCAACCAACTACTAATCACTCCAAACACCTCTATCCTTTTAGCACTCTCCTTCAATAAATTTGTTCTTCCATTGCCCTGATTAAACTCCTTATATAATTCATTTGTTTCCACTGTATTCTTGTTCATCTCTATAGTGTCTACATAATATATCTAGAAGTACTGCACAACTCGAAGATACGTTAGTAGTAATATTTATATGGTTGTTGTCATCAAAATCAATACCTAAGATATTAACACATACTGCTTAATGCAAAAGCTAAACCGGATGCCAAAAAAATTAGGTACGTATGGATGCAAAAATTAACCTAAATGCCAGACCTAATCGAATATGTATGAATGCAAAAGCTAACCAAATGCCAAACTAATCGGGTATATTACATACAAATGCAAAAGCTAACTGGATGTAAAACCCAATAGGATACGTATTGATGCAAAAGCTAACCGAAAGTCAAACCTAATCGAATATATATATATAAACCTATCTATAACTGAGATATATTGTTTAATCGAGCATACCATTGAATGTGAAAGCAAACCAAATGTCAAACCTAATCGATACATATGAATGGAAAAAGCAAACCTGATGTCAAACCTAATTGGGTGTAATGAAATACAATCTATAACCAAGATATATTGTTTAATCGAGCATACCACCAAATGCAATAGCTAACTAGAGCCAAACCTAATTGGGTACATATGGAAGCAAAAGTTAACTAAAAGCTAAACCTAATCGGATACCTGTTGATGCAAAAGCTAACAGGATGCAAACCCAATCGGGTGTATTAATGAAAAATCTAATCGAACGCTAAACCAAATCGGGTACATATTGATGCAAAAGCTAACTGGATGTCAAATCTAATCGGGTACGTATGGATGAAATATCTAACTGGATGCCAAAACTAATCGGATACGTATTGATGCAAAAGCTCACCGTATGCTAAACCTAATCAGGTACATATGAAAACCAAACCTAACCAGGTATGTATTGATGCAAAAGCTAAATGGATGCCAAACATAATCGGGTACATATAAAAACCAATCTATAATCGAGATATATTATTTAACCGAGCATACCGTTGAATGTAAATTTAACCAAATGCCAAACCTAATCAGGTACGTATGAATGCAAAAGCTAAATGCATGGCAAACCTAATAGGGTACGCATGGATGCAAAAGCTAACCAAATACCAAATTAATCAGGTACGTACTGAAGCAAAAGGTAACCAAATGTCAAATCTAATCGGGTACGTATGGATGCAAAAGCTAATCGGATGTCAAACCTAATAGAGTACATATAGATGCAAAAGCTATTCATATGTCAAACCTAATCAGATAAATATGGAAACTAATCTATAACCAAGATACATTGGTTAATCGGCCATACACCCGAATGCAAAATCTAACCGAATGTCAAACCTAATCGATTACGCATTGATGTAAAAGCTAATCAGATGTCAAATGTAATCAGCTACGTATGGATGAAAAAGCTAATCGGATGCCAAATTTAATAGGGTGCATATTGATGCAAAAGCTAACCGAACGTCAAACCTAATCACATGCACATATTGGTGCAAAAATTAACCAGATGCCAAACCTAATCGGATACATATGAAAACCAATCTATAATTGAGATATATTGTTTAACTGAGTATACCACTTAATGCAAAAGCTAACCGGATGCCAAAACTAATCGTGTACGTGTGGATGCAAAAGCTAACCGGATGCGAAACCTAATCGAGTACATATTGATGCAGAAGCTAACCGAATGCCAAAACTAATCGGGTATGTATAGGGATGTAAATCGGTCGGATTGGACCAGATAGAGGTGTGTTCAGTTTCTATCCTAAATGAAATCGGATCGGCCACGACCCAGACGAGATTTATGCTCGTATAAATTTTGCTGTCCTGATTCATGTCCTATAAAATCTAATGAAAATGGACATGAAAGGACCAAATGGACGTTACAATTTACATCAAATTTTCTTCTTTTTAATAGAATTTCTATCGGCTATATTATTTTTATTAGCATATATACACTGATGTATAAGCATTTTATGAATCTATACTCAATCAAACAACCAAATATTGTCATAATATTTTGAAGAACATATGGATATATCGAATTATAAGAAACTCGGATGAATTCGAACAAACATGGAGAAGATAAGATTTTTGCTCATACGAATTTTGTTATCCTAAATTAAAATGGAATGGATGTTTTTCGACCATGGACATGAACGAACATCGAACACTAATACAAAATTAACAGCACTAGATACGTATAGATGCAAAAGCTAACAGGATGTCAAACCTAATCGGAAACATATTGAAGCAAAAGCTAGCCGGATGCTAAACTTAATCGGGTGCATATGAAAACCAATTTATAACCGAGATATTTTATTTAACCGAGCATACCACTGAATGAAAAAGCTAACCGAATGCCAAACTTAATCGACACGTATGAATGCAAAAGCTAACCAGATATCAAACCTAATTAGGTACGTATTGATGCAAGAGCTAAACGGATGTCAAACCTAACCGGGTACATATAAAAACCAATCCATAACCAAAATATCTTGTTTAACCGAGCATACCACTGAATGTAAAGTTAACTGAATGTCAAACCTAAAGGGGTACGTATGGATGCAAAAGCTAACTAAATGGCAAACCTAATAGGGTACGTATGGATACAAAAGCTAGCCGAATGTCTAATCTAATCACGTAGGTATTGAGGCAAAATGTAACCGGATGTCAAACCTAATTGGGTACGTATAAATGCAAAAGCTAATCGAATGTCAAACTTAGGTACATATGGAAACCAATCGATAACGGAGATATATTTTTTAACCAAGCATACCCTCGAATGCAAAAGCTAACCGGATGCCAAACCTAATCGAGTATGTATTGATGCAAAAGCTAATCAGATTCTAAATGTAATCGGGTACGTATGGATGCAAAAGCTACCGAATGTCAAACCTAATAGGGTACGTATTGATGCAAAAGCTAAGCAAATGCCAAACCTAATCACATGTAAGTATTGATGCAAAAGCTAACCAAAGGCCAAACGTAATCACATGTACGTATAGATGCAAAATATAACAGGATGCCAAACCTAATATGATACATATGAAAACCAACCTATAATTGAGATATATCATTTAACCGAGCATACCACTAAATGAAAAAGTTAACCGAATTCCAAAACTAGTCGAGTGTGTATGAATGCAAAAGCTAATTAAATATCAAACCTAATCGAGTAAGTATTAATACAAAAACTAACCTGATATCAAACCTAATCGGGTACATATGAAAAACCAATCTTTGACTGAGATATATTGTTTAACCGAGCAAACCATTGAATGCAAAAGCTAATCGGATGCCAAACATAATCGAGTACATATGAATGCAAAAGCTAATCGGGTACCAAACCTAATCGGGTACACATGAAAAACAATCTATAACCAAGATATATTGTTTAACCGAGCATACCATCGAATGATTAGATCCCAAATATAATCGGATACGTAAGGATGCAAAAGCTAACCGGATGCTAATCCTAATCGGGTACCTGCTGATGCAAAAGCAAACCAGATGTCAAACCTAATCGGGATGTATTAATGCAAAAGCTAACCATATGCTAAACCTAATCGGGTACCTATTGGTGCAAAAGCTAACCAGATATCAAACCTAATCGAGTACATACGGTGTAAAAGCTAAACGGATATCAAACCTAATTAGGTAATATTGATGCAAAAGTTAACCGAATGTCAAGCATAATCGGGTACATATGAAAACCAATCTATAACCGAGGTATATTGTTTAAGCCAGTATACCACCAAATGCAAAAGCTAATCGGACGTCAAACCTAATCGGGTATGCATTGATGTAAAAGCCAACTGGATGCCAAATCTAATCAGGCATGTATTGATGCAAAAGCTAACCGGATGCCAAATCTAATCGGGTATGCTCTTAAACAACAAATATCAGTTATGTACATCAAAAATTCTTCATACATCACCTTCACTAAGTCTAATACAAACATATACTATCCAAACTAAACAACCAGTTAGCATTTCATACATCAAGAATATACACCAAAAAGTTCGCTAAGTTTCATTCCTTCAACTCATTACTTATTTTAGAAATGCACTAACTTCTTAGATAATCAGTAAGCATGAAATACAACAACATACACCTATCCAATGCAACATTTTTTTGTGATATTTCCTTTTAAATTTCACCAAATTTAACTTCTTGAAACATAAACCTCGTAATATATAGTGCACAGTCATAGCCACAATCCCAAGAGTAGATGAAACATGCCAACTAAATATATATGATTTCAACAACGGTATTACCTATTTTTCCACCGAAGACGTGTTCCATTCTATAATTTGCATAAAAAAATTTCTCCGTTGTTGTTCTTTTTATAAACGGTTCAATAAAAAATTTCTACAAACCAACAAACGTTAAAATAACGTTAACAATTAATTGCAGTACACTTTAGATAAATACATCTAAATTTAATTGTATTAAACTTACACAATAATATAAAACCGTAAAATTCACTATTTATATTTAACCGTGTTACATTTAAGCAGTTGAATTTTACCCATAAAACAATACATGTCACTATTTTTTTTGAAATGGTACTTAGATACACATGTCACTAGGACAAAATAACACAAATCACATGTCAATAAATGTTCGAATCACGCTACGAAATTTCGAACTTGTGACCTCTCATACTAAAGCCGAATCACTTAACCATTAGGACAATGGTGCTTGTCAATACATGTCACTGTTTATATTTAACCGTAGTAGTACAAAGTTAAAATTCGCCTAAAACTATACATTTCACTATTTATATTTAACTGCATTACAGACATGCAGTTAAATTTCACTCGTAAAATCATATATTTCATAATGTAAATATAATTGCGTTAAATTTACAAAACCATACAATTCACTACTTATAATTAACTGCATTATATTCAAGAAGTTAAATTTCACCTACAAACAATACAGGTTAATGTTTAAATTTAACTGCGTTATACTTACGCATTTAAAATTCACATAATAACTATACAATTCATTATTTATATTTAACTGCATTGCACTAAATGCACTTAAATTTCAACCATAAAACCATATGGTTCACTATGTACGTATAACTACATTAAACTCATGCAGTTGAATTCATCATAAAATATACACTTCGCTACTTATATAAAACTGCATTAAACATGTGCGGTTAAATTTTAAGCTAAACATTGTTTGCACCAAAATTGGTCACAAACCCCAAATACCGTGAAAGCACCAAGTTATGAATACAAATCAGCAGTATTCCAAACACAAATCACAGATCACAGCAAATAACAAGCAACAATCCAAAAGTAACGAATAGAGACACAAGATTTATAGTGGTTCGGCTATCTCCGGCCTACGTCCACTTCAAAGTTTTATCTTTTATTGATTATCCTTGCTGGTTACAGTTGATTGCAGCAGTTACAATGAAGAATTTCGAGTACAACGATTATGTTGAAGCGTAGAATCAGATCCGGCGGAGTCTGGGCATCAAATGGCCAAATAGAACCTTTTTCTGTAGGCTTCAGGTGGCTATTTATAGACGTAGGAGGCTGATATAGAGCTAAAACTTTGAAAGACTTCTTCTGGCACGTGAGTGGGCCCACGCGACTGACCCCACCAAGTTTCGACTCGATCTATGATCGATACGAAATGATTTCGTATCCATCAAAAAATGATCCAATCGAGCTGAAACTTGGCAGGAACATTCTTTACCTTGTATAAAAGCTGCTGTGAAAATTTCGTTGCATTTGGATCATCGGTTTAGGAGATATGATCGATTCACTCTTGTGCTCTTCGAAGGCTGTCCAGTTCGTGTCCATTGCTTCGTATCCCTCCACTTCGCATCGATCAGAAGCACGTGCTTGCTTGTGACGTGGTGCAAGTTTCCTGGACCGATACATCTTATGCGCCGAGTTGAATGCTTCTTCCCTGGATTCGTGGATATTCTTCGCACGTATCCACGCTTCACGCTTATTCGTGTCCACTGCTTCTCCATATCGTTCGTACTCAACTGTTTGCATTAATACACCATGTTCCCTCGCATCGATTGCAGGAGTGTATTTCGTATTGATCTATGAATCGATTGATACGAAATGGCGAATTCGATCGATACGAAAAATGCATGAAGGGCCAACAGATGGGTACGAAACTAAATACAATGATGGATACGAGCGAAGCCTTACCTGATGGATACGAGCGAGATTTTACCTAATGGAGTTGAACTGAGCTCCTGTGGTCGATACGAGATCATGGACTCGAAATGCACCACCTGTTCCCATCCTGATCGATATGAAATGCATCGTTTCGAACAAACCACCGCACGCTTGCCTACCAATCTGGGTGTGTTGCCATCGAGTCGAAATCCATCTAGCCTTCCTATCCAATCGATACGAAATCATCGAGTCGTGTCTATGCTGATCGATACGAACAATATCGATTCGAAACACCATCTGCCGACCGATGCAAAATGCATCGATATGAATCATTCCCTGCGCACCTTAATCCATCCATATCCTGTGCATACAAACTCCGATCAACCTGAAATTTGAAATGCAGCCTCTCCTAGTCCTGATCATCGTCTCCAATCGGTTCCGTCCTGATCGGAGCTCGGCCAAACTCCAACGATATCGATTGCAGCCTTGTTTCCAATCGATCTCCAATCCTGATATCCATCATTCTTTGCCAATTTGTTGATATTCCAGCCTTGACCAATAGGTGGGATAATATTTTCCCCCCAAAACATGCCTTGTGCTAAGAAGGTGTGTTTTGAATAACTCCGAATCCGATATCCAAAGTCCATAGCCAGTTCCATGTCCATCCAAACTCGATAACCGAGTTGTAATCCATCCTTATTCAATAGGCAATAACCGAATCCGGGACTTCTCCAGGTCGATGTCCATATCTGTAACCTCTTCGAGTTCTTGCCAAGCGCAATCTACACCCGATGACCTTGGTCCAGTGTCCTTGGACGTTGAACTAATATCTCCGGGTTCTCACCAAGCGCAATCCACACTTAATGACCGTGGTCCAGTGTCCTTGGACGTTGAGCTAACCTCTTAGGTGTAACAACCCGCATATTTAATGATTATATATTTAAATATTTTATGTAAATATAGTGTCGTTAGTCGGATTTAGGTCTGAAATGTTACTTTCTACAAATGGCCGAATTGGAACTCGAAACCACCTCCATTGGTTCCAAAATGGCGTTTGAGTATAATCTTTGATATGTTTGGAGTTTGTGAAATTTTGACCCTTTTTCTATTGGGTTTGGGTTCAGCCCCTGTAACAATCACAGTTTTTAGACGAATTTAAATTTATAATTTAATTGAATTTTGGATTAAATTATGGAATTATTTGAAATTTTCAAACTAATGTATTTTTAAAAGAGAATTGATTTGAAACTCAAGAATGAATATTTTCAATTGAATTGAAAAATAAATAAAGTGTTTAAAAAAATAAATAAAATAAAATAAACATCATAAATTTAAGTTAAACAAGTATGAACACTTGGGGAAAAGGAAACAAAAAGCTTTAAACAACAGTACATGTGAATAAAATATGAGACAAAGCAAAAGCTTGTAAAGCAAGAACAAACAAAAATCTTCTCAATATCATTTCCAGCCGAGTTTGAAAGCCAACAAGAACAAGAAATAAAACAAACTAGGTACCTGCATAAAACTGCAGAACATATGCATATAAATTATGCAAACTCATGTACTTATGTAAAGCAACAAAGACAAAGAAATAAAATAACATAATCTCAGCCGAAGTTAAAAATAAGACAAAGCAAAACAAGAAACATAAAGTACTCATATATTTAATGCTAGCAACATTAGTCAATTCAAATGGTATAAAGAAAAAAAAATCATTTCAGCCAAAAAAAACAAATAAAGATATGTATGTACTTATAAAGGAAGAAAGAAAACATGTATATGAAAGTATGAAGCTTGGAGGAGAAGACAAAGCAATAAATGCTAGTATCTTAAGTACACAAACAAAAATATTATTGTAGCCACCAAAATATCATCCATCAGCCGAAATAGCAAGTATCTCACAGCCTTCTTATGCAAAGAAACTTTCTTTTATCTATGTTGTATAAAATATATCACCTCTATAAATTACATCAGCCTGTAATTCATTCCTTTACATATCAATTTTCTTCATTTCGTTCATTCAAAACAAAGCCTGGAAAGAAAGTATAAATCAGAGCAAATTTAACATTGAAAAACGAGTTTCAAATCAAAGACTAAACAAAGAAATCAAGCAACAAATTGAAGATCACTGTCCAGTTTCAAACTCAAGCTTTTCCATCTGTTCATTGGTTCCCTGTTGACATATCTCAAGTGAGTAACATCACATCCCAAAATGTTTTAAGTATATTCATTCTGATGAATGTTCTCTCTAAAGTTAGTTCATTTGTGGGTATATTTTTAAAAATATTTCTGTGTTTTGAGTATGAATATATGGTAAACAATTCTGTGCATCTCTCTGTTTTGATTCCAGGCTTTAATACTCATCAAAATTCTTCTGCTTTTAATCCAAGCCTTAACTAGACTTAAGATATGAATATAAAATGATTGTTACAATATAGTCTTATGTTTAAAAAAAAACTGTTTAAAAAGAAATCAACTTGTATGGGTTCTGGAAATATAAAACCAATGTGAAAAACTTAAATAAGTTAAAATTTAATTTTCACAATTCATGAGTTCAGATATGTGAATCAACTACTAAGAATAAAACTTGATTTTTGAAACAAGAATTACTATTTTTAGTTAAGCATTTAAGTAGCAGTTTGGGTAGAACTGTTTTGGGCGTTTTCATCGATTGCCGACGGTAGGAGGGTTTTCGGTGGTCGGGGTTTCGTTTGGAGGGGGTCTGATGATCAAGGATGATGGGAAAAATGGTGGTGGGTCGTAATGACCACCGTGGTAGCGGCGGTAGGCTGAACCAGGTTTTTAACTCGTGGCGGCGTCCCCAGTTGATCGAGTGGCACCGGATTTTGAGGAACGCTGGCAAGGGAAGTCGGCAAGGTGTGGCAGGAGGCTCGGACGTCCAGGTGGTCGGAGGCGTGGAGTCGAGGAGGATCTTGGTGATGGGGTTTTGGGTTTGTGTAACGACCCAGAATTTTTAGAAATTAAAATTTGGATATTTAATTTATTTTAAATATTAATAAGTGAAATTTATAAGTCAAATAAATTTAATTTGAATTATTGGATTTAATTGAATAATTAAATCGATAATTTAATAAGTTAAATTATGGAAATAATTGAAAATAGAGTTAAATATGATTGAAAATGATTTGTAAAATTTTATTTTATCATATGGGAGTTAGAACGATATTTTAGAACTTTTAAAATCGAATTAAGAGTTAATTTGTGAAAATTGAATATTTTAATATTTAATCGACTAGTGAAAATAGCCAATTTTTGAACAGTCTCAGAATTGAACGAAACCAGTTCCATTGGATCCGTAATAGTTAGTTATTACCGGATTTCAAATTTCGTGTCAATCGGAGTTATCGTTTGATCGTGGCAGCTCGAAACGCATCGAATCGTTTTTAATTTAAATTTGGCGAGTGAAAATAGCCATTTTACAAAAAGTCTCGGATTTCGACGAAACCAGTTTCATCGGATCCGTAATGTGATATTATTGTAAGGTTTCAAATTTCAAGTCAATTGGATTTACCGTTTGTCCGGTACAAATTAAAACGCCTAGAAAATCGCTTAAATCGGTTTAATTTAAATTGAGCGTTTATAGCCATAACTCGCACAGATGTCCGAACTAGCTTCCGAAACCTGTTCCATTGTGTCCGGAACGCGAGGTAAACCCTAGAAACGCTGGTTACGGCGCGTAAATCGGAGTTCGGAATTTCCGGGATGAATAGTGTCGTTCGTTCTCTTATAAATAGCCCCTACCCCTTCATAATTAAAAAAAAAAAAACCTAAATTACAAACCCTAGCCGCCACCCCATTAACCAATGGCCAGAAATGTTCCAACTTCTTCCCTCTAGATCTTCCAATCCGTCAACAATTAGAGGAAGTTGTCAACATGAAAGTTGGAGAGGGGAGTGAGAGCTACGATTTGAACGGTGGTGATGTAAAACGGAGACTCGAGGAGGCAGCTAGGAGGGGCCGTTGGTCATGGCCTGCGCACGCATTCCTAGGGGAGAGAGGGGGCCGAGCTTGCTCTCCTTGGGGCCGAAGGTGGAGGAGGGGGTGAGCTAGAAGTTGCAAGTCCCTGATCGAGTTCTAGGTGTATGGAGTGATCGATAAATTTAACCCTAGTTTCTAAGTATGGGTTCATATTGGTCGGCTTGGTTACTGGGTGGTAACGTGAGTACGGAAGAAAGGAAACACGGCCAGGATGCGGGGGGGGGAGAGATCCAAGGGTGAGGATGTGTGTATGTTGAAATTAATTAAAATTATGTTGTAATTATTAAGTTAAATCGTGTTTAAACTTCAAAAATCAATATCTTTTTCATACGAGGTCGAAAAAATGCAAACTCAGTTGCGTTGGAATCGTATGGACGAGCACTACGCGATGGAGGTTGTTTGGAGTCGTTTGGAGTTAGTGAGAATTTTGGGTAAAATTAAACGCGCGTTTAATTTTATTCGAAATAAATCGCTAAAACAGAAATAAAATCAAGGTGAGAATTTCTCACTCAATCGAATCAGTTTCGATTTTATTTTAAATAGTTAGATTTAAAATATTTGAATGCATGTTTGAATGATGATAGATATTTATTGATTGTTAAAATAGACATTATACGCCGTTAGTAAGCGGATGTTATTTATTAAAAACATATACCGCGAATATTTCATAAACAGTGAAATTGGTATTATATATATAGTAGCAATATATATATATATATATATATATATATATTGGCATATGTATATATTGCAGTTGATTGATTTCCCGCATTTTTTGTTTAGCGGATGAGAACCTATTACGCCGTTATTAAGCGGATAATATTTATTAAGAACATATACCGCGATAATTTCGTACTGGAGCGAAATTGGTATTGTGCTAATGTTTTTGGATGCAGGAAAACAGGTTGGAGGGATCCAACTGGATTCCTCAACAGTTTTTATTTGATTTCAGATATTTTGATATTTGATTGATTATCATATACGATATATGATGGATCGTTGTAGTCGTGATTGACTATTTGGTGTGTAGCATCATTGGACCCAGATTTTGGGATTTTAAAATGATTTATAAAGTGATTTTTGAAAATATACTATATGTTTGGAATTTGATCTATTTTAAATAAATAAACGTTATAATTTTTAATGTTATAAAAATTATGATTTTTTGAGAAATATAGTTAAAAACTGATTTTTGAGAATATGATGCTAATGATTTTATAAAATAGTTAAATCGGAATTTTTGAATTTATTATGAAAAGTTGAAATATAGGATTTATAAAATTTAATTATTTTATGAATCAAAAGGAAGAAGTTTTTAAAGGAATTTAAAGACGTTTAAAAAGAATAATATAAATTGATTTATATAAAGAGATTTATAAATGGATATTTATAAATTGAAATATGGACATTTTAAAACGAGTTTTTATAAGTGTTTGAATGAAGTGAAAATAGATTGGATAAGTGAATGGAATTTATAGAATTTTAAACAGTGAAGTTATAAATGAAATTTTATAAACAGTAGGTTTATAAAATTTACAAAGTTATTAAAAGAATGGTTTTGGATAAATAATTGAATCTTATAAGTTATAAGATTTATAATTATGAAGTTCAAAGGAACGATTTTTGTGAACGAATAAATTTTAAGTATTTAACTTATAATATGAACTTTTAGTTTATAATTAAGTTATAAACTGGAATAGGTTAATAAAGGAATTTATAAAAAAGGAAGTTTTTATAAATAAATAGAAATGGAATTTATAAACGTTGTTTTATAAATTTGCAAATGATTTATTTTGACAAGAAAATTTGTTGAAACCTATTAATGGAGTTATATTCACGTTTTTGAATAGTGAATAATTCTTTTAAATAAAATGAATAAAAGGATGAAATTTGTTAACAAAGTATATTCATGTTTTGAATAGTGAATAAGATGTTAAAGAAATTGTTTTGAATGTGATATTTGAAATAGAATTAAAACGATCTAACGATGTTTTAAAATGTGTTGAGATTCGAAACCATAGATTTCAACAGTTATTGTTGAAATAAACGTTTTCGAGAAATAAAAGGAAATAGTGGACTATAACACTGTTGTTATAGTAAATGATTTCCGAAAGGAAATGTTTTGTATAGTATTGGGATTTATATATCTATTTTAATTTCGAATCCCTATACTAGTGATTTTGGGTTGTTGTAACGATGTTTTACGCAACATTCGTTTTGGCCCAAATAAATATGTTTAAAAGAATGATTTCCTTAAAGAATGAAATATATACTTAATTTCGATTTAAGTATATCGAATATTTTCCAAGTGTTGAAAATAAATAAAATTTGTGAATTACTTATTAAATAAGTATGGAATTGTTTTCCAATATGAAGTGATATTTAGAATTTATCTTTTTGAAGATAAATTGAAAATGAATAATTGAAATCGAATATTCATTGATATTTTGGAATTATAAATTCACTAAGGAATTTATAAAGGAAGTGGAATTTGTCTAAAAAAATAAATATTGATTTATTTTTGAAGTGTGAAATTTTATATGAATTTATAAAGGAAGTGGAATTTGTCAAAAAAATAAATATTGATTTATTTTTGAAGTGTAAAATTATATATCTTGTAAAGATATTTTTGGAAAGTAAATAATTTGGAAAATTATTTGGAAACTGGTGATGTGTGCATGTCCAGTGATAGTTCAATAACCGACTATCAATATTTCCCTTTGAATGGGTAATTGATGTGATTTGTTTGAATGTGAATGCTACACTTATTTTTGAATAAGCGCTCACTATTCGGGTTAACCGGGAAAGGACCATGGGGTCGTATAACCCATTCCGAATATGTGATACGTCGTTATAATAGCATTAAAGATCGGTGTTGAAGACCCGGTATTTGCGAGAGCGATAGGATGACCTGTCGATTTACTCTGCACCGAGTTGCTCCGGTATAGAGTTCTCCATATGTGATGGTGAATCCGATCAGGATTGTGAATATCCGGATTGCAAGGACTTCTTTGTAAGTGCCTTCGGTTTTGTTCGAGCCCGGAACAGACTTGTATGGATTGTATGTCTGACGTTACAAATTGAGATATAAAGCAGATTTCTTTCAAATATATTTCTGTTGGTGGCGGAGAATTTATTCTTTTAGCTTAACACCCTTCTCTGAGACGTACGAGCTCAGAGGTTATATAGTTGAAGTTATCAGCGATATATTCCCAATTTGGTAATGTGATATGCTGAGTGTTGCTGAAATGATCATTGTGTTGATTATTGTGATAGGATCGTTTATTTGATCGTCTATCTTAGTGATCATTGTGTTGATCATTTGTTGACCCAAAGCATGGCTTTTGTATAAAGTATGTTTTTGTGGACGTGAATTCGTCGAACCTCACACCCCGGAAATGGTCAAAACAGGAAAGATGCGGCAAGGTTATGAGGGGTAGCACCCTTTAGGGTATGTACATTTCCTTCTGGATAGAGGTGGTATCATGGTATGGAGCCCAGATATTTAACCTATGTGATTACTACGAATTTATTACTTTGTGGTTGTTGGTTTTCGGGATCCCGTGAGAAAGGTCGTTTACGATCGGGGAATGGCGTGCTCGTGTCAGTAGTTACCCAGTTAGGGGTAACCCGGCCTTGTGTTGGCAGAGTTCCGGTTTGGTTCTCGGGGATGTCTTTCCAGAGGCATTCTCATGTGGCAATGGGAAGTTCCTTGGCCTGACCATTTGTTGGAAATCCAATTCCCAATACGAAACTTGTACGGTATTAGTTGTAGAACCTGCCATTCACTTATGGTGGTCACCACTGTTTGGATGGTAGCTATAGTAGGCATAGTTCGAAATGTCTATGTTGGCTAAGATTTATATTCTACTTTCGAAATGAATTTTTCCTACACTATGCACTAGTAATAATATCAAATGTTATTTTAAATGCGTATCAAGCATCTTTGACTATCATAAGGAGAAATCTCCTCCGATTCTGCGTTTGCATGTGTGTGTGTGCGGGAGGCCTTATGGTAGTCTCATTTTTAAAAGCATTGCGAATTGAATTTAAAAATATCTCTCTATTTTGATTTTTAAAGATAAATAAACTGTTTTGAGTTCTCACACCAGTCACATGACTGACTTGGAGTTTATTGTTTTCCTTCCTAAACTCTGGGTGCCCACCAATTTCCACACGGGCAGTCAAGAGTTAGGTTTATCAGGATATTCTGGATATTCTGGAATTGCTGGAGGCAAGCTGGATGGCATGGCGTATTACTTATATAGTATTTCTTTTTCCGCTGCACTATTTGTTGTTGTTGTACACTCTGATGATATGATGTAATGAAATGTAATGTAATAACCGATATAGTTCTTTGTTTAAAAGATTATTCATTTATTATTATATGTTGTTCCGCTGCGAATTGTGAGATTCTGTTGTTGTTCTGTTCTGTTGTTTCCTTTCTGTTCCGTCCTATTTTCTTTCTGTTCTATTTCTCCTTTTCTTCTATTTTAAAAATGTTCTATTTTCTTTTCTGTTTTCTATTCTCTCTAATTTCTATTTTCTTTTCCTCTCTCTTTTCCATCTTCTACCTTCTTCTCTTCTTTTTCTTTTCCTAAATTTTTCTTAAACCCCTAAGGGTTCGTATTTTCATTCATCTTGAATTAATCAATGGAGATTAGTGTCTATTCAAGGAGTACGGATTTACGGGTCTTTACAGTTGGTATCAGAGCTTATGGTTAAGCGACAACCATGGTTCTGTTGGGTATTATTCATTAGAGATAGAGTCAGTAGTACTCTAGAATGAGTTTGAGTGTAATAATAGATATGAGAGCGTATTTGTTAGTGAATATAAAATTGTTTTATATTGTGATGATTGGTTTATTGAGTGGCATATGAACTTTCGTCAGCGTGGTCCGCAAGACTATGCCGAAGGGGTTTCTAAACACTTGAATAGAACAATTCGACACAATATTGTTTTAAATTGGGTAAATGAAATAATTTTACTTGAGTATATTTTATATATGAAGAAATAATTTTCAGAATTATTAAAGTGTATATAAGTTGATTGTTTAGTTGTTTGAATAATCTAAATAAAGGAATTGTATAAGCAAAAAGAATTATAAGAGTTAAATTATAATTAAAGTGATTTACAATTGTGAAATAAACTTATATATATATATGAGAAGTGAAACTATATGAATATATTTATGAATATGAGTTGTAAATAAAGGAATGAATTTAAAGTTAAATGGAGTATAACTAAAGTGATATTGAATGAAGTTGATATTAGTATCAAAGTAAAATAATAAAGTGAAGTGATAAATGTGAACTTGAGTTATATAAATGAAATTCAACTTTGAAATTGAATTGAATTAATGGATTGAATATTAATCAATTGAATGTAAATTAAATTGATAAGAAATAATGGATGTAAGTGTTAATTCATTAAAAATCTAAAGTTATTGAAAGTTGAATAAATTGAATGAAAATCAATTAAATTTAACCAATGATAAGAAAAGGAATTTGGTTGTAATTATATATACATTGGTTGTTATATGATTGTTAGTTGATTGATTGTAAATAAAATTCATTAAGTGTTAATGAAATTTAAAGCTAAAGTAATTGAAATTCAAATTAGAAGTAAATAAATTTGAATAGAATTGAATTTGATTTGGAAGTGAACCAACTTGTGAATTAGTGAATGCAAACTAATTAAAATTGAATAAGAATGAATGTTGATAACATCCACTGTTAATGAATCAAATATGAATTAAATTGAAAACCAATTCATTGAATATTAATGAGAATATAAATGAATATATATTAATTATGAATTTGTTGAATGCTAGTTGGTTGATATTTGAATATGTTGCATTTGCTATGTGACATATATAGTTGTTATGGAGATATATGTTGTATATTGATATTATTTCCATATATGCATGTTCTCATGTTGTTTGTTGAGTGTTTAGTAGGTGCGGATCGCGTTTGCTTCGCATTTGGAGCTCGCTTTCGCGCTATATTAGCCGTATATGCTTGCTAATAAAATATAAGGTACATATCTCGGATTAAATACCGTACTTTTACATTTTTTCCCTTCGGGATGCCTCATTACTTGATGAGATGTATATTTGTGATATATATACTGTCATTTTTTTTTTCGGATCGAGCCGCGCAAAGGAGACTATGGCAAATTTTTCCGGAAATTTAAGGCGTTAGAAAAATTTTGAGAAAATTGGGAAAATTTTGAAAACTTTAACTCTGATTTTGGAATTGAAAGTTAAACGATAGTAGTTGTTTTTGAAAAGATAACTAAGTATGATTCGAAAACTTAGTAAAGTATTTATAAGAAGTTTAATTATGAATTTTGGGAAAATTAATAGATTATATAATTTTTCTTACTTGTAATTTCGAGGACGAAATTCTTTTAAGTGGGGAAGATTGTAACGACCCAGAATTTTTAGAAATTAAAATTTGGATATTTAATTTATTTTAAATATTAATAAGTGAAATTTATAAGTCAAATAAATTTAATTTGAATTATTGGATTTAATTGAATAATCAAATCGATAATTTAATAAGTTAAATTATGGAAATAATTGAAAATAGAGTTAAATATGATTGAAAATGATTTGTAAAATTTTATTTTATCATATGGGAGTTAGAACGATATTTTAGAACTTTTAAAATCGAATTAAGAGTTAATTTGTGAAAATTGAATATTTTAATATTTAATCGACTAGTGAAAATAGCCAATTTTTGAACAGTCTCAAAATTGAACGAAACCAGTTCCATTGGATCTGTAATAGTTAGTTATTACCGGATTTCAAATTTCGTGTCAATTGGAGTTATCGTTTGATCGTGGCAGCTCGGAACGCATCGAATCGTTTTTAATTTAAATTTAGCGAGTGAAAATAGCCATTTTTCAAAAAGTCTCGGATTTCGACGAAACCAGTTTCATCGGATCCGTAATGTAATATTATTGTAAGGTTTCAAATTTCAAGTCAATTGGATTTACCGTTTGTCCGGTACAAATTAAAACGCCTAGAAAATCGCTTAAATCGGTTTAATTTAAATTGAGCGTTTATAGCCATAACTCGCACAGATGTCCGAATTAGCTTCCGAAACCTGTTCCATTGTGTCCGGCACGCGGGGTAAACCCTAGAAACGCTGGTTACGGCGCGTAAATCGGAGTTCGGAATTTCCGGGATGAATAGTGTCGTTCGTTCTCTTATAAATAGCCCCTACCCCTTCATAATTAAAAAAAAAAAAACCCTAAATAACAAACCCTAGCCGCCACCCCATTAACGAATGGCCAGAAATGTTCCAACTTCTTCCCTCTAGATCTTCCAATCCGTCAACAATTAGAGGAAGTTGTCAACATGAAAGTTGGAGAGGGGAGTGAGAGCTACGATTTGAACGGTGGTGATGTAAAACGGAGACTCGAGGAGGCAGCTAGGAGGGGCCGTTGGTCATGGCCTGCGCACGCATTCCTAGGGGAGAGAGGGGGCCGAGCTTGCTCTCCTTGGGGCCGAAGGTGGAGGAGGGGGTGAGCTAGAAGTTGCAAGTCCCTGATCGAGTTCTAGGTGTATGGAGTGATCGATAAATTTAACCCTAGTTTCTAAGTATGGGTTCATATTGGTCGGCTTGGTTACTGGGTGGTAACGTGAGTAGGGAAGAAAGGAAACACGGCCAGGATGCAGGGGGGGAGAGATCCAAGGGTGAGGATGTGTGTATGTTGAAATTAATTAAAATTATGTTGTAATTATTAAGTTAAATCGTGTTTAAACTTCAAAAATCAATATCTTTTTCATACGAGGTCGAAAAAATGCAAACTCAGTTGTGTTGGAATCGTATGGACGAGCACTACACGATGGAGTTGGTTTGGAGTCGTTTGGAGTTAGTGAGAATTTTGGGTAAAATTAAACGCGCGTTTAATTTTATTCGAAATAAATCGCTAAAACGGAAATAAAATCAAGGTGAGAATTTCTCACTCAATCGAATCAGTTTCGATTTTATTTTAAATAGTTAGATTTAAAATATTTGAATGCATGTTTGAATGATGATAGATATTTATTGATTGTTAAAATAGACATTATACGCCGTTAGTAAGCGGATGTTATTTATTAAAAACATATACCGCGAATATTTCATAAACAGTGAAATTGGTATTATATATATAGTAGCAATATATATATATTGGCATATGTATATATTGCAGTTGATTGATTTCCCGCATTTTTTGTTTAGCGGATGAGACCTATTACGCCGTTATTAAGTGGATAATATTTATTAAGAACATATACCGCGATAATTTCGTACTGGAGCGAAATTGGTATTGTGCTAATGTTTTTGGATGCAGGAAAACAGGTTGGAGGGATCCAACTAGATTCCTCAACAGTTTTTATTTGATTTCAGATATTTTGATATTTGATTGATTATCATATACGATATATGATCGATCGTTGTAGTCGTGATTGACTATTTGGTGTGTAGCATCATTGGACCCAGATTTTGGGATTTTAAAATGATTTATAAAGTGATTTTTGAAAATATACTATATGTTTGGAATTTGATCTATTTTAAATAAATAAACGTTATAATTTTTAATGTTATAAAAATTATGATTTTTTGAGAAATATAGTTAAAAACTGATTTTTGAGAATATGATGCTAATGATTTTATAAAATAGTTAAATCGGAATTTTTGAATTTATTATGAAAAGTTGAAATATAGGATTTATAAAATTTAATTATTTTATGAATCAAAAGGAAGAAGTTTTTAAAGGAATTTAAAGACGTTTAAAAAGAATAATATAAATTGATTTATATAAAGAGATTTATAAATGGATATTTATAAATTGAAATATGGACATTTTAAAACGAGTTTTTATAAGTGTTTGAATGAAGTGAAAATAGATTGCATAAGTGAATGGAATTTATAGAATTTTAAACAGTGAAGTTATAAATGAAATTTTATAAACAGTAGGTTTATAAAATTTATAAAGTTATTAAAAGAATGGTTTTGGATAAATAATTGAATCTTATAAGTTATAAGATTTATAATTATGAAGTTCAAAGGAACGATTTTTGTGAACGAATAAATTTTAAGTATTTAACTTATAATATGAACTTTTAGTTTATAATTAAGTTATAAACTGGAATAGGTTAATAAAGGAATTTATAAAAAAGGAAGTTTTTATAAATAAATAGAAATGGAATTTATAAACGTTGTTTTATAAATTTGCAAATGATTTATTTTGACAAGAAAATTTGTTGAAACCTATTAATGGAGTTATATTCACGTTTTTGAATAGTGAATAATTCTTTTAAATAAAATGAATAAAAGGATGAAATTTGTTAACAAAGTATATTCATGTTTTGAATAGTGAATAAGATGTTAAAGAAATTGTTTTGAATGTGATATTTGAAATAGAATTAAAACGATCTAACGATGTTTTAAAATGTGTTGAGATTCGAAACCATAGATTTCAACATTTATTGTTGAAATAAACGTTTTCGAGAAATAAAAGGAAATAGTGGACTATAACACTGTTGTTATAGTAAATGATTTCCGAAAGGAAATGTTTTGTATAGTATTGGGATTTATATATCTATTTTAATTTCGAATCCCTATACTAGTGATTTTGGGTTGTTGTAACGATGTTTTACGCAACATTCGTTTTGGCCCAAATAAATATGTTTAAAAGAATGATTTCCTTAAAGAATGAAATATATACTTAATTTCGATTTAAGTATATCGAATATTTTCCAAGTGTTGAAAATAAATAAAATTTGTGAATTACTTATTAAATAAGTATGGAATTGTTTTCCAATATGAAGTGATATTTAGAATTTATCTTTTTGAAGATAAATTGAAAATGAATAATTGAAATCGAATATTCATTGATATTTTGGAATTATAAATTCACTAAGGAATTTATAAAGGAAGTGGAATTTGTCTAAAAAAATAAATATTGATTTATTTTTGAAGTGTGAAATTTTATATGAATTTATAAAGGAAGTGGAATTTGTCAAAAAAATAAATATTGATTTATTTTTGAAGTGTAAAATTATATATCTTGTAAAGATATTTTTGGAAAGTAAATAATTTGGAAAATTATTTGGAAACTGGTGATGTGTGCATGTCCAGTGATAGTTCAATAACCGACTATCAATATTTCCCTTTGAATGGGTAATTGATGTGATTTGTTTGAATGTGAATGCTACACTTATTTTTGAATAAGCGCTCACTATTCGGGTTAACCGGGAAAGGACCATGGGGTCGTATAACCCATTCCGAATATGTGATACGTCGTTATAATAGCATTAAAGATCGGTGTTGAAGACCCGGTATTTGCGAGAGCGATAGGATGACCTGTCGATTTACTCTGCACCGAGTTGCTCCGGTATAGAGTTCTCCATATGTGATGGTGAATCCGATCAGGATTGTGAATATCCGGATTGCAAGGACTTCTTTGTAAGTGCCTTCGGTTTTGTTCGAGCCCGGAACAGACTTGTATGGATTGTATGTCTGACGTTACAAATTGAGATATAAAGCAGATTTCTTTCAAATATATTTCTGTTGGTGGCGGAGAATTTATTCTTTTAGCTTAACACCCTTCTCTGAGACGTACGAGCTCAGAGGTTATATAGTTGAAGTTATCAGCGATATATTCCCAATTTGGTAATGTGATATGCTGAGTGTTGCTGAAATGATCATTGTGTTGATTATTGTGATAGGATCGTTTATTTGATCGTCTATCTTAGTGATCATTGTGTTGATCATTTGTTGACCCAAAGCATGGCTTTTGTATAAAGTATGTTTTTGTGGACGTGAATTCGTCGAACCTCACACCCCGGAAATGGTCAAAACAGGAAAGATGCGGCAAGGTTATGAGGGGTAGCACCCTTAGGGTATGTACATTTCCTTCTGGATAGAGGTGGTATCATGGTATGGAGCCCAGATATTTAACCTATGTGATTACTACGAATTTATTACTTTGTGGTTGTTGGTTTTCGGGATCCCGTGAGAAAGGTCGTTTACGATCGGGGAATGGCGTGCTCGTGTCAGTAGTTACCCAGTTAGGGGTAACCCGGCCTTGTGTTGGCAGAGTTCCGGTTTGGTTCTCGGGGATGTCTTTCCAGAGGCATTCTCATGTGGCAATGGGAAGTTCCTTGGCCTGACCATTTGTTGGAAATCCAATTCCCAATACGAAACTTGTACGGTATTAGTTGTAGAACCTGCCATTCACTTATGGTGGTCACCACTGTTTGGATGGTAGCTATAGTAGGCATAGTTCGAAATGTCTATGTTGGCTAAGATTTATATTCTACTTTCGAAATGAATTTTTCCTACACTATGCACTAGTAATAATATCAAATGTTATTTTAAATGCGTATCAAGCATCTTTGACTATCATAAGGAGAAATCTCCTCCGATTCTACGTTTGCATGTGTGTGTGTGCGGGAGGCCTTATGGTAGTCTCATTTTTAAAAGCATTGCGAATTGAATTTAAAAATATCTCTCTATTTTGATTTTTAAAGATAAATAAACTGTTTTGAGTTCTCACACCAGTCACATGACTGACTTGGAGTTTATTGTTTTCCTTCCTAAACTCTGGGTGCCCACCAATTTCCACACGGGCAGTCAAGAGTTAGGTTTATCAGGATATTCTGGATATTCTAGAATTGCTGGAGGCAAGCTGGATGGCATGGCGTATTACTTATATAGTATTTCTTTTTCCGCTGCACTATTTGTTGTTGTTGTACACTCTGATGATATGATGTAATGAAATGTAATGTAATAACTGATATAGTTCTTTGTTTAAAAGATTATTCATTTATTATTATATGTTGTTCCGCTGCGAATTGTGAGATTCTGTTGTTGTTCTGTTCTGTTGTTTCCTTTCTGTTCCGTCCTATTTTCTTTCTGTTCTATTTCTCCTTTTCTTCTATTTTAAAAATGTTCTATCTTCTTTTCTGTTTTCTATTCTCTCTAATTTCTATTTTCTTTTCCTCACTCTTTTCCATCTTCTACCTTCTTCTCTTCTTTTTCTTTTCCTAAATTTTTCTTAAACCCCTAAGGGTTCGTATTTTCGTTCTTCTTGAATTAATCAATGGAGATTAGTGTCTATTCAAGGAGTACGGATTTACGGGTCTTTACAGTTTGGGTCAACTGTGTTGCTCGAATTGACTCAGTGGCTTGTGTTAGTATTTTGGTGATTGGAGTTGGTTGCATTGGTGAAAGTCGATGTGCCGGAGGGTTCATCGGAGGTCGAAGGTGGTTCTGACACCGGTGCATATGCACGGCGTTGCTTTGTGTCAGTGGAAAAAAAACGCAGAAGAAAAGAAAGCAGGGAAGAAGAAAAGGGACGCGGGTAGAAGTGGGGGAAAACTCGTGCCTTGCTCGAGTGATTCGAGTAGTATACTCGAAGTAAGGGATGGGAAGTCTCTGGTCAAAGTCTTGTTCCAGGCTTTGAAACCTGAACTTTCTTGTTTTGGGAAATTTGAAACTAAATTGAATTTTAAATCAAGTTTTTTTTAAAACTGAGTGATAAATCAAAGTATAAATATAATTCAAGTTTGAATGAAAGGGATTATACGTTTAAATGTGTGAAGTTAGAAGAAAATTTGATTTTTTTTCACTCTTCTAAATTTCTTTATAACAAAAATACTTCTTTAACATGAGATTTAAAAGGTGTTGAAATTGTTTAAACTTTATTAAAAATAAATTTGTATTTATTCTAAAAGCTTGTAATTTAATTTGAAATTTGAAATTTGAAATCAATATTTCTAAACATAGTGTAAGTAATAATTTAATCATAAATGTAAATAAGTTTTACTTTAAATAATGGAGATTTAATCACTTATAATTCATTAAAAATTATCAAGGCAATTAAGGTGGATAATTGATTAATTCAATTAGATTACGATTTGGAATTAATTTATCACATAATTAAGAATGAAATTGGGATTAATCAATGAGATATAAATGGTAAATTAATTTATAATTAATGTTAATTGATCTAAGTTAATTACTTTAGAAATTAATCTAAAGAATAGTTAGTAAAAATTATTAACTAAGCATTATTAAACAATTAATTTATTAAGAAAATCAATTGTAAATTGTTAATTACTTAGTTAAAGTAATTAAAGAATTAATTACTTATTGTAATTTATTTTGGATACTTTAATTTATTAAAGTTCATTAATTTAGTTTAAGAAACTTATGAGATTAAATTGGAAAATTAATGATTTTTGGTTATGAGATAATTACTTTAGGATAAGTAATTAAAAGTTTAATTTCTTAAGATAATTAATCAAGGGGTTAATTAATTATGTAATTGGTTCAGAGGTTAATTTAATTAATATGATTAACTAAGAATAATTTAATTAATTAAAGTGTTTGATAAATTCGTTTATATCAAATGATTTGTAATTAATTAGGATTTGATCATTAATTCATACGTAATTAAATTAATTAAAAAAAATTATTGAATTAATTAGGATTAAATAATTAATTAATCCTGCTTATAAATGATTATTAAATGCTTGACTTTACTTATGAATGATCGTATTATTTGTGATGCCTTGAATTGATTGTCCTGTCTGATCTGTGATATTTTATTCTGTGATTTGTGCCGTGTATGATTTATTCATTTATATCTGCATATTATCTGTGAATTGCGAATGGATGATAAGCGTTATAGTTTATATCGCTTATCAACTATATTTTTGTGTTTTAATCTGTGATGATTGAATGATGTTACACTATTGTGTTAAACCCCTGGACCACACTTACACACACAAATATGGATTTCACAAGGAAATCGATTAAGTCACAGATTTTAAAATGATTTTTTAATTGAATATTTGAATTCAAATATTTTGAAATGGATTGGGTTTTAAGTGAAAAGCTTTTGAAATGAAATTTCAAAGATGAAATTTATTTTGAATAACTTGATTGAATTTTGTAATTTAAACATTTTGATTTAAATTTAAATTCAATTTTCGAAATTGAATTCTGTGATTTAGAAATTAGGGACTAAAGATGTTATACCAGTTTATAGGGGTTAAACTATTTAAAGGTACTGATTTGGAAATTTGAATTTAAATTCAAAGGCCTTAACTCGTGCAAATAAAATTGGATCTTTCTGAAACGAAAACTATTTGTTTTCAAATAATAAAAGCTTTCATATAAGTAGTGAACGTCCAATTTGTGTTAAAAAGGATTTCAAGTTAAAAATGAAAATGATTTTCCAAGTCATGGAAACGATTTGAAAGCTACAAGTTAAATCTTTAATTAAAGATTTTAAACGAGTTAATTCAATTGAAACGGAAATTGTTTTGAAATCCGTAAATGGATCTTTGTGAAACTGAATGAACTTTGTGAAATAAATCTTTTGTTTAAAAGATTTGAAAATGGTAATTGGGTTAAACCATTTGAAAGAAAAGTTTTGAATCATTAAGTTGTGACTTAATTGAAATCCCATATCCATATCTTTTAAATGTTGCGCTCACTATTCGGTTTAGCCAAGAGAGGACCTTTGTGTCGTATAACCCATTCCGAATATGTGATACGTCGTTATGGATAGCATTTGAAGACCGGTGGTGAAGACCGGGTATTTGCAAGAACGATAGGATGACCTATCGATTGTCTCTGCACTGAGTCACTCCGGTATAGAGATTTCCTAAGTGATGGGAAGTCAGATCGGGATTGTGAATACCCGGATTGCAAGGGCTTCTTTGGAAGTGCCTTCGGTTCTGTTCGAACCTGGAACAGACTTGCCTGGATTGTGTGTCTGACATTACATTTTGGGATATAAAGCAGATTTCTTTCAAATACATTTCTGTTGGTGGCGGAGAATTTATTCTCTTAGCTTTACACCCTTCTCTGTGACATACGAGCTCAGAGGTTATGTAGTTGATGGTTATCAGCGATATATTCCCAATTTGGTAATGTGACATGCTAAGTGTTGTTGTGTAATGGTCATTGTTTGATCATTTGTGATAGGATCATTTGTTTGATCATTTATCTTTGTGATCATTACTTTGATCATTTGTTGACCCAAAGCATAGCTTTGTACCAAAGCGTAGCTTTGTGGACGAGACTTCGTCGAGCCTCACAAATCGGTAATGGTCGAAACAGGAATTGTGCGGCAAGGTTTCAGGGGTAGCTCCCCTAGGGTATGACCATTCCTTCTGGAAAAGGGTAGTATCATGGTATGGAGCCCAGATATTTGCTCACGTGGACACACTATATTATTTATGTGTGATGTTGGTTTAGAGGCGCCTCGTTTAAAGGTCCCAAAGGACCGGGGGTGGCATATCTGAGGGTTTATAATATCCCTTGGGAAAAGGGGTTCCCGGCCTTGTTTGGCAGAGAACGGTTTGGTTCTCGGGGCGTCCCACCAGAGGCGTTCCCATGTGGCAATAGGAAGTTCCTTAGCCTGACCATTTGTTGGAAAATCCATTCATCCAATACGAGCCTTGTACGGTTTTAGTTGTATTACCTGCTATGGAATGTGGCGGTAACCTGCTATTGAACATAGTAGCTATAGTAGGCATACGATAATGGTCGTATGCTGGCTAAGATTAATATTCTACTTTCGAAATGCTTTTCTGCACCGTGCACTTATAATAATAATATCAAAGAAATTTTCTGCGTATTAAGCATGTTTGACTATCATAAGAAGAAATCTCCTTCAATTCTGCGTTTGCATTGTGTGTGTGGCGGGAGGTCTTATGGTAGTCTCATTTTCTAAAAAGCATTGCGAATTGATTTTTAAATATTTCCTTTGCTGTTTGTTTTAAAAGATAAACTGTTTTTGTTACTCACACCAGTCCCATGACTGATCCGGAGTTTATTGTTCCTTTCCTAAACTCTGGGTGCTCACTATTTTCCACACGAGCAGTCTAGAGTTGGGTTTTTTAGATAGTTAGGTTCAGTGGATTGTCTGGAGCTAGTTCAGTCTTTGGATATGGACGAGACTTGCTTGTCCTAGTGTATCGTGATGTTAGTTCGAGCGGCTGCTGAAGCTCTCTATTGAAGACTATATTGGAATTGTTTGTTTCGCTGTTATTTTATTGTATCATATCTCTGATGTATATTGACATTTATGGGATCACTCTATGGTATCAGATATTGTGTCTGTGTTGTATATCAATGCATTATTCTTTTATTCCGCTGTGTTATTCACTTATGTTGTTATAAGCTCCGGCAAATCGGATTTGAACGTTCGAATCTACGGCATTCGAATACGATTTGAAGTATGGATGTCGATTTTCGAGCGGGCAAAATTCTTTTCGTTACAGCCCCAATCTCCACTTAACCCTCTAACTCAACCCTTTCTCTTCATTCATCTTCATTTCATTTTCATTTCTTAAGCTAAACTGAAAATGGTGGAAGGGAAGAGGAAATAGAAATTGCAAGCCCTAGTTTCAACTTCCAACTTGATTTCTTGCTCCAAAATCAAAGAGAATCCATTGGTAAGTTCTTCTTCATCTTCTCCAACTCTTCTCCTCTTCAATTTCAGAAAATTTCCTAAACCTAAATTGGGAAATATGTGTTTTATTCTTAGATTGAAGCTTGTTGAGTTGAAGTAGTGTTTGGTTGGTCTTCTCCTTGTTATTGAGCTCTTTCTTCTTTGTTTTTGGGTAAAAGGTGAGTTTTGAACTCACATCTACTTCTCTTGATTTCATTGATGTTGGGTATGAATTCCTAACACCTTGTTCATATGCACTTGCTTTTGGTTTGGATTGAATTGGTGAATATCCAAAATTTTAGTGTTTGGGTTCAATTCTTTAAAGATCCTAACTTTGATATTGGAACATGTTTTTGGTAGCGAATCAGAGAGCTAATGGAGCTGGGGTATCTATTGGCTAAGGCTCCTTAGGTCCATTGCTCGAACGATCGCGGTTTGGAAGAATTTGCATTTCATTGAAACAGGGCAGGAATTGCAAATTCATCAGGTTCGGCCGACCGAGCCCTATAGCCGGTCGACCGACCGGCTATCCCGAGCCATGTTATGTTTCCTGCATCTGGCCAGCCGACCGAGCCCTGCAACCGGTCGACCGACCTGCTCATATTTTGCCTGTTTTGCCTATTTTTGCATATTTTTATTGGTTATCCAAATTTTATCGATTCAAGTTGCTTTTTAGTAGTTGTTATTGCATCTTTGACTTTGATAACTTATTCTTGACTTCATCCACCGGTTTTTATAAAATAATCTCTCGAATCACATTTAAAAGCTCGTTTCTCCAATTTATAAATTCTATTTAAAACACACACTTTCGCACTTCGAGCGAAGTGAAAGCATGATTAAATGGTTGGGCAAAACACAGACCATGAATTTGTGCGTTTATCCTTCCGATCAATCCCCAACCTATTCAATTGATCGTTTTGACCTTCGGGTTTGGTTTATCGATGACATGAGGTAAACTTTGTACTGTTTTGAGTGTGAAAGTGGCTAATGGATGGTAAATCGTTTAGTGCGAACGAGTGGTTATGGGACATACGTTAACACTTTTCGGATTCCTTTTCGAGAGTTGTGACACATTCCGCCAGTTAGTGGTGTCCAGTACTGGGTCTCTGACCTTCACCACTACGGTTTGTTGCCTTCGGGTATGTGCCTTCGGGTTTGTGCCTTCGGGTTTGTTGCCCTTTAGTATCGCTTCCGATGTTGGTCATTATGAGCCGCATGGGTGATATTGGGTTGCCCTTTAGTATCACTTCCGATGTTGGTCGTTATGAGCCGCATGGGTGATATTGGGTTTGGAGTCTTCGGGCTCATGGATCCTTGTTTGTACAGTACTGAGCTCGAGCAATTTTCTGATGTTTCATTCATATGTATATCCCCTAGGTATCGCCCTTCGATGTTGGTCATTATGAGCCGCATGATGCGTAGCGTTTACCTTGCGGAACTTGTATACCTTATTGGTATTTGTTAATTTCCTTTTTGGCTTGATTTGGGATAATTGTATCCTTTGTTTCTATACGTTGCCGATGATATGAGGCTTGTTATCATATGATTCATCTTTTGTTAGATGATTGCGTTATCTCCTTTAGAGATACTTGTTATACTTTGTAACCTTGCAGGTTTATTATTGTTCAGTTTATCTAACTGATTTGTTTAGCTAGACTGACCCGTGTACTTTATACTCGGGTCAGACCGAGATGTTTCAGGTTAGGTGCTTTTGGACTTAGCCTATTTTGCTTCCGCATGGACTACTCCGCTAGCTTCTTTTTGTCATAGTTTTTTGTGTAGTCCCATTTTGTAGTAACTCTGATATATGTATTCATTTGGAATCGTCTGTATATTGTGGTTTGCTATACCACTTGACATGTATTATTTTGTGTACTCTGTTATGTATCAATATATGTGTATATGATGATTTACTGTTCTGTGATGTATATTACATTTGAGTTGTTATATTCTGTTCTGATAGATCCTTCTACCACCTATGATTTTGTTTTAAGTATTCATTGGGTATGTCGACCTGCTTGGTATGTTTATTGTCGATGTATTCAATAGATGGTTAGAGCAAGGCTATAGATGGTCGCTCCTAACCAGCCTTATTCTCCGTCTTAGTTGACGGCATTACCCTGTAGTGTCCTTGGCTAGCGTGGGTATAGAGGTGGGGCGTCACAGCGTGGTATCAGAGCTGAGTTCAGGACAAAATATGATAAACACAGAATAGATGCACATATTACGGTACATCAGTGTGTATAAGTGATACAGATCTTCGAATCAGTGTGTCTCTTTATTCCATCAAGGTTAGATAGAGTTTGGGAATACGTCTAGGAATGCATTTCTATTCCGTAGTCTTCCATATTGCAATATCTACCTTGTGAATAATCTTGTTCTTATCTAACTTTCAGCGTATGGCTGGAAGAGGCAGGGGACGACGTTCGGATGCTGGGCAATCTAGTGGCACACATCCGGATGGCGTTTATATATCTGCCGATTAGTTTATAGAGTTGTTTAGGAGCACTCAGCCTCCAGTTCCTCCTCGAGTGTCTCCACCCCGCAAGTCTGCCTTTGCACGTCAGTGCAGTGATTTTGCTCATCTTGGAGGAAAGCCGTTTAAGGGCTCTGAATCCTTCTTGAAGTCCAAGCTTGGTTTCGCTCGTGCGAGCGTATCTTCTCTCGTATGGATCTTTCTGGCCATGATAGAGTTCTTGTAACTTCTAGCTTATTACAAGAGCGTGCCCTTGATTGGTATGAGCTTCTTGTAGCCGAGATTGATGAGTGTACTCTTTCTTGGACTCAGTTTCGGGAGCGATTTGAACTCAAGTTCGTTCCTGAATTTGAAAAAGTTTTATTGACCCGTCGCTTCCTTGAGTTGAAGCAAGGGAAGTCTTCTGTTTCTGAGTATGTTGCATCATTCGAGGCTTTATCTAAGTATGGTCTTGAATTCATCAGCAATTCTTATATGAAGAATTTGAAGTTTGTTTCTGGTCTTAAGAAGTATCTTAAGAAATCTTTGTTGCTCCAACTTAAACTTTCTTTTGAGGAGTTGGTTGATTCGGCACTTCACCTCGAGACCGTCGAGAAGGAGTGTGATAGTGATGTTGATGTTGAGGTTTACAAGAACCCCAACAAGAGGCTGTTTCCAATTCAGAAGTCCAGGCCTTTTCCTTCTAAGAAGAAGAAGACTGGTGGTCCTAGCTCTCGGCCTCAGTCTTCCGGAACACCTTTCGTTCGAAAGTGTTTCAATTGTGGTTCTTCGGATCATATTATTCGAGCTTGTCCTAAGCCTCTCTTCTTCCGTTATTGCAAGAAGGAAGGTCATCATGTTTCAGCTTGCCCTACTATTCCGGCTGGTGCCAAGTCTAGCAGGCTTTATGCTGCTAAGGCTTCTGAAGGTCCCTCTCAGCCCAAAGGTATATCTCCATCTATTTTGGAAGGTTCTATTTTATTTCATGACTATAGTATTCGAGTTCTTTTCGATACGGGTGCTTCACATTCTTTCGTATCGAAGAACCTCGTCGATGATTTATCTTTGGATGTTTCTTGTATGGTTACTTCATTGAGGATTGTGAATCCTATTGGGGGATCCGCGACCCTTAGCTTGCTTTGTGATGATGTTGAGATTGTTTTATATGGTTTTTCTTTTCGTGCGAATCTGCACGTTATTTCTTGTCTGGAATTTGATATATTTTGGGTATGGACTGGCTAGTGAGATATGATGCCAGGATTATTTGTTCGGAGAGAATTTTGTATCTTCGACATCCGGATTCGCCTACTCAACTATCTCTTGTTCTTCGGGATGTGGATAATTCCGAAATGGCTTTATATTCTCTTGATTCGTGAGATGATGATGATATATCTCGTATTCCTATTACTTGTGACTTTTCTGATGTTTTTGAGCCTGTATCGGGTTTGCCACCCAAGAGGGCAATTGAGTTCCGCATTGATCTCATTCCAGGCGCGCAGCCAGTTAGTCGTCCTCCCACGAGGATGTCTACAAAGGAAAATGAGGAACTCAAGAAGCATCTTTCAGAGCTTGAGTCCAAGCAGTTGATTCAATCCAGTTTTTCTCCGTGGGGATCCGCGGTCGTCTTTGTGAGGAAGTCCGATGGAACCTTAGGCTTTGCATTGACTATCGCAAACTTAACGAGTTGACCATCAGGAATAGGTATCCATTGCCTAAGATCGATGATATGTTCGATCTATTGAGTGGTGCTAAGGTCTTTTCTCAGCTTGACCTTGCCACAGGTTTTCATCAGTTACGAGTCGCGGAGGATAGCATACCTCTTACAGCTTTCCGCACTCGATATGGTTCTTTCGAGTGGCTCGTTATGCCTTTCGGTTTGACGAAGCTCCTGCTTTCTTTGTAGATCTAATGAATCGAGTATTCCGGGAATATCTCGATAAGTTCCTCCTTGTCTTCATTGATGCTATCCTTATTTATTCTAAGTCTGAAGCCGAGCATGCTAATCACTTGAGAATTGTCTTGAGTACCCTCCGTCATCATCAGTTTAGAGCCAAATTCCCCAAGTGCCACTTTTGGAAGAATAGGGTTAAGTTCTTAGGCCATGTTGTATCTTCCGATGGCATTTCTGTCGATCCCTCTAAGATCAAAGCCATCCAGAATTGGAAGAGGCCTGAGAATGTTCATGAGATTCGTAGTTTCCTTGGATTGGCAGGTATTACCGTCGGTTCATTAAGGATTTTTCCCGTGTTGTGCTTCCTCTCACTTGCCTTACTCGGAAAGGCATTCGTTATGATTGGTCCTATAAGTGTGAAGCTTCCTTTCTGCAATTGAAGGAACTTCTCACTAATGCTCCTATTTTAGTGGTTCCCGAGGGGAATCATGATCTTGTTGTCTACACCGATGCTTGTGGTAGTGGTCTCGGTGTTGCTCTTATGCAGAAGGATCGGGTAGTTGCTTATGCTTATAGGCAACTGCGTCCGAATGAAGTTCGCTATGCCACTCATGATCTTGAGCTTGCTGCCATTGTCTTCGCCTTGAAGATTTGGCGACACTACTTATTGGGCGAGCGCTTCATTCTCTATATCGATCATAAATCTTTGAAGTATTTGTTCACTCATAAGGAACTCAATATGAGACAACAATGTTGGCTCGAGTTTCTTGCCTCCTATGACTTTGATATCCAATATATCCCTGGTAAGGGTAATCGTGTTGCTGACGCGCTTAGTCGCAAGCATTCGGCTATTGTTTCCATGATGTTTGCCGAATGGGATATTCTTGAGACTCTATCTTTTTGTGAAATTCGGGATCAAGGTTCATCTTCTGATTCTCCTACCCTATTATTTAGTTTGGGAGCTCGACCTATTTTATTGGATCGTATTGCCGATGCCCAATGGCGTGATCCTGATTTGTTGCATCTTATTCAGCTTTGTGAGTCTGGATCCTGTGATGAGGCATTGCGGGATTTTAGCATTGATTCTCATGGGTGTCTTCGTAAGAAGAACCGTCTTTGTGTGCCTTCTAATCTTGCACTTAGGCATGACATTCTTGATCATTGTCACCGTTCTAAGTATACCATTCATCCCGGTAGTAGTAAGATGTATGCCGATATGCATCGTCTTTATTATTGGGAAGGCATGAAGCGCGATGTGGCGAGTTATGTAAGTAATTGCATAACTTGTCAGCGTGTTAAGGCCGAACATCAGCGTCCTTCTGGTCTTCTTCAGCCTCTAGAGATTCCATTGTGGAAATGGGATCAGATTTCTATGGATTTCATTGATGGTCTACCTCGTTCGAGATCAGGCCATTCTAGCATTTGGGTTATTGTTGATCGCCTTACCAAGTCTGCTCATTTTGTCCCTATTAAGTCTAATAGAACTGCTTCGCATTTGGCTAAGTTATATGTCAAGGAAATCGTGAGACTTCACGGTGTTCCTAGTTCTATTGTGAGTGATCGTAATCCTTTATTCACGAGTCATTTTTGGAAGAGTCTTCAGCAAGCTTTGGGAACAAAGCTTAATTTTTCTACAGCTTATCATCCGCAGTCTGATGGACAGACTGAACGGGTGAATCATATCTTGGAAGATCTTCTCCGTATTTGTATTTTTGATTTTGGTGGTAGTTGGGAGGATCACCTACCTCTTGTAGAGTTCTCCTACAACAATAGTTTTCAATCTAGTATCGATATGGCACCTTTCGAAGCCTTATACGGAAGGCCATGTCGATCACCTTCATGTTGGTTGGAATCTGGGGAGAAGCTTATTCTTGGTCCAGATTTTGTTTGTGATTCTTCCGAGAAGATTGATCTTATTCGGTTGAGAATGAAAGAGGCACAGAGTCGCCAGAAATCCTACGCGGACAACCGTAGGAAGCCTCTCGAGTTCTCGATCGGCGATCTTGTTTTTATTCGTGTTTCTCCTTTGAAGGGGATTATGCGTTTCAGTACGACTGGGAAATTGGCTCCTCGTTATATAGGACCATTTTCTATTACTGAACGTATTGGCCCTGTGGCTTATAGAGTTTCACTTCCAGGTCATTTATCTGGCATTCATGACGTGTTCCACGTCTCGCAACTTCGGAAGTATCTTCGGGAGTCGGATTCTGTTATTACTTCTCCTGATTTGCAAGAGCTTGAGATCTCGTCGGACTTATCTATAGTACAGCAACCTATTCGCGTACTTGACACGGAGGTGCGACACCTTCGGAACAAGGACGTGCCGCTCGTTAAAGTTCAATGGTCCGTTAATCCCAATGACTGTACTTGGGAAACCATAGAGTTTATTGAGTGATCTTATCCGGGTTTTCTATCTTAGCTTGTGAACGGTGAGTATGTCTTTTCATCTCAAGCTTATTTCCTTTTTCTTTTGAATGTTGTATGTATGTAGTTGTTACAAATATCGTCTCTAGGAATTGCGGGGACGCAATTTTGTAAGGAGGGGAGATCTGTAACAACGCGCATATTTAACGATTATATATTTAAATATTTTTATTTAAATATAGCGTCGTTAGTCGGATTTAGGTCCGAAATGTTACTTTCAACAAATGGCCGAATTGGAACTCGAAACCACCTCCATTGGTTCCAAAATGGCGTTTGCGATCTTTTTGAGTATAATCTTTGATATGTTTGGAGTTTGTGAAATTTTGACCCTTTTTCTATTGGGTTTGGGTTCAGCCCCATTCTCCACTTAACCCTCTAACTCAACCCCTTCTCTTCATTCATCTTCATTTCATTTTCATTTCTTAAGCTAAACTGAAAATGGTGGAAGGGAAGAGGAAATAGAAATTGCAAGCCCTAGTTTCAACTTCCAACTTGATTTCTTGCTCCAAAATCAAAGAGAATCCATTGGTAAGTTCTTCTTCATCTTCTCCAACTCTTCTCCTCTTCAATTTCAGAAAATTTCCTAAACCTAAATTGGGAAATATGTGTTTTATTCTTAGATTGAAGCTTGTTGAGTTGAAGTAGTGTTTGGTTGGTCTTCTCCTTGTTATTGAGCTCTTTCTTCTTTGTTTTTGGGTAAAAGGTGAGTTTTGAACTCACATCTACTTCCCTTGATTTCATTGATGTTGGGTATGAATTCCTAACACCTTGTTCATATGCACTTGCTTTTGGTTTGGATTGAATTGGTGAATATACAAAATTTTAGTGTTTGGGTTCAATTCTTTAAAGATCCTAACTTTGATATTGGAACATGTTTTTGGTAGCGAATCGGAGAGCTAATGGAGCTGAGGTATCTATTGGCTAAGGCTCCTTAGGTCCATTGCTCGAACGATCGCGGTTTGGAAGAATTTGCATTTCATTGAAATAGGGCAGGAATTGCAAATTCATCAGGTTCGGCCGACCGAGCCCTGTAGCCGGTCGACCGACCTGCTACCCCAAGCCATGTTATGTTTCCTGCATCTGGCCAGCCGACCAAGCCCTACAACCGGTCGACCGACCTGCTCATGTTTTGCCTATTTTTGCATACTTTGATTGGTTATCCAAATTTTATCGATTCAAGTTGCTTTTTAGTAGTTGTTACTGCATCTTTGACTTTGATAACTTATTCTTGACTTCATCCACGGGATTTTATAAAATAATCTCTCGAATCACATTTAAAAGCTCGTTTCTCCAATTTATAAATTCTATTTAAAACACACACTTTCTCACTTCGAGCGAAGTGGAAGGTGATTAAATGGTTGTGCAAAACATGGACCATGAATCTGTGCGTTTATCCTTCCGATTAATCCCCAACCTATTCAATTGATCGTTTTGACCTTCGGGTTTGGTTTATCGATGACATGAGGTAACTTTGTACTGTTTTGAGTGTGAAAGTGGCTGACGGATAGTAAATCGTTTAGTGCGAACGAGTGGTTATGGGACATACGTTAACACTTTTCGGATTCCTTTTCGAGAGTTGTGACACATTCCGCCAGTTAGTGGTGTCCATTACTGGGTCTCTGACCTTCACCACTACGGTTTGTTGCCTTCGAGTATGTGCCTTCGGGTTTGTGCCTTCGGGTTTGTTGCCTTTAGTATCGCTTCCGATGTTGGTCGTTATGAGCCGCATGGGTGATATTGGGTTGCCCTTTAGTATCGCTTCCGATGTTGGTCGTTATGAGCCACATGGGTGATATTGGGTTTGGAGTCTTCGGGCTCATGGATCCTTGTTTGTACAGTACTGAGCTCGAGCAGTTTTCTGATGTTTCATTCATATGTATATTCCCTAGGTATCGCCCTTCGATGTTGGTCATTATGAGCCGCATGATGCGTAGTGTTTACCTTGCGGAACTTGTATACCTTATTGGTATTTGTTAATTTCCTTTTTGGCTTGATTTGGGATAATTGTATCCTTTGTTTCTATATGTTGCCGATGATATGAGGCTTTTTATCATATGATTCATCTTTTGTTAGATGATTGCGTTATCTCCTTTAGAGATATTTGTTATACTTTGTAACCTTGCAGGTTTATTATTGTTCAGTTTATCTTACTGATTTGTTTAGCTAGACTGACCCGTGTACTTTATACTCGGGTCAGACCGAGATGTTTCAGGTTAGGTGCTTTTGGACTTAGCCTATTTCACTTCCGCATGGACTACTCCGCTAGCTTCTTTTTGTCATAGCTTTTTGTGTAGTCCCATTTTATAGTAACTCTGATATATGTATTCATCTGGAATCGTCTGTATATTGTGGTTTGCTATAACACTTGACATGTATTATTTTGTGTACTCTGTTATGTATCAATATATGTGTATATGATGATTTACTGTTCTGTGATGTATATTACATTTGAGTTGTTATATTCTGTTCTGATATATCCTTCTACCACCTATTTTAAGTATTCATTGGGTATGTCGACCTGCTTGGTATGTTTATTGTCGATGTATTCAATAGATGGTTAGAGCAAGGCTATAGATGGTCGCTCCTAACCAGCCTTATTCTCCGTGTTAGTTGACGGCATTACCATGTAGTGTCCTTGGCTAGCGTGGGTATAGAGGTGGGCGTCACATTAGGGTTCTTACCAAGTGCAATCCACACTTGATGACCATAGTCCAGTGTCCCTGGACGTTATATAATGCCATGGCTTAAGTCCTAAGCCAAATCCTGATCATTCCGGACCCTTGTCGAGCATAGTCCGTACTCGACGACCTGAAAATGACAATTGATAATACAGGGCCTAAGTCTTAGGCCAAATCCTGGTCTCTCCGGACCCTTGTCGAGCATAGTCCATACTCGACGACCTGAATGAGTCAATTTACCACGTTCGGGCAAAGTGACTCATCCCTTGCCAGGCATAATCTATACCCGACGGCCATTCATCAAAAACCAGACAAAAACCCAGTCAAAATCCAATCCAAAATCCAGATCAAAACCAAAAATCAGAAATCCAAACCAGCATCCAAAACAGAAACCAGTCATCCAGACGAAAATCCAAACCAGAAAGCAAACAAAACCAGGAGTTCAAACCAAACTCCAAAACCAAACCAGAAAATCGAGTGTTCAATCCAAAACAAAAAGCAGATTTCGCAAACCATAGCTTCGCGGTTTACCATCATTCAGAGCATGCCTAGGGGATATCTTCGTCCCCATATGTGTGTAAATGACTTGGTCGCTTGTCAACGGTTTGTTACTTATTTCATACCATCCCGGTCAATTGATAACCAATCGACCATCATTCCTGGGCCTCACATCATCATGGTGTGAGGCAGGCGGTGGTCTTTCCTGCTCCACCGCTGCATTCTGTGCCCCAACATACTGCCTTAATTGTCCATTCCTCACATGCTCCTCAATTATGTCCTTTAAGTTCCTGCAGCTGTCGGTATCATGTCCGTCCAAATCGTGGAAGAGACGGTGCCTTCCTGATGCCCTTTCCCGTTCAGATGGTTCTCTCCTAGCCGGCCTTCGGTACGGAAGGCGATTCTGAGTTTCCATGTATATCCGCTCCAACGTATCGTTTAATTCTGTGTATGTGGAGAACTTTGGATCCTTCCATCGCTTCCTGGATTTTCCTGAATCATCATCCAGCTTCCTCTTTCCTTTATCCTTATCCGAGCTTCCGTTGGATAGTCCTCCACCCTCAGCCGCATTTACCTCATTTAACTTTAAATCCATACTTGCGTCTTCTTGTCGAAGGAACCTTTTGGCTTCGTGAAAGAATTCCCCGAGATCCAGTGGTGGGTCTCGTATTAAAGATACCTTAAAATCCGAGTCCTCTCTGACTCCCGACACTGCCGCCATCAAAACCATTGATGGATCTGGCCGATCCACCAAAGCAACCGCCGCTTTTAATCAAGTTAGAAAAGCTCTAAGTGATTCATTCATCCTTTTCTTTACCAACATTAATGTCATTACGTTCTTAGGTCTCTTAATATGAACCCGAAACTGCCCCAAAAACCTATCCACCAATTCCCTCCAAGTCCTGATGATCCTTCTTTCAGCTGCCTAAACCACATTGCAGCTAGGTCCGTCAAGTACAAAGGGAAACATCGAGCCATCACCTCCTCCGATGCCCCCAGCACTTCCATTTGTCTTGTATACCTCATCAAGCGATCAGTCGGGTCAGCCTTGCCATCATATACTTCCACACTGGGTAGCTTGAACTTGGGCGGATTCTGAGCTATCCTGATCTCCCGAGTAAATGGACTCTTGTTTACTCCTTCCAAATCTCTATTGGTCAAACCTCCACGCAGAGTTTTTCTAATGATCTTCACTAATCTAGCATTGTCTGTCAAAGATTGCCCCCCATGCCACCGAGGAAACTTCGGCACATATTCCTCATGCGGTTCATTAACATCAGCGTTAGTTCTAGCCTGTTGAATTCCATCCAAAGGTCTTCCAGTGTCAGATCCTGTGTGCCTGCCCCCAAGCCCTCGTTGGTTGCCTTCTGGCTCTGTATTCCGTTCTCCATTAGGTTCCACAACCCTAGCTCCTTGTTCCACATTCGCAGCCGCTATAGCTGGTCCTAAATTTTGCATCCCTGCAGCTATCATCTGTTCGAAGAAAGTCTGCATCATGTCCTGTTGACTCTTCAACAACCTCTCTTGCAATGAGTTCGTCATAGTTTCCATTTCATCCCTAGTCATGTAGATAGAAGTTTGTCCTTCCCCAGCTCCGAAGGATGCTTCTTGACTTCCCTCTTGTTGGCTTCTTTCAGCCCTCTGTCTTCTACTTGTCTGTCGAGTCATTCTCTTTCAAATCTAAACTATTCACGCTCTTCCAATCCAAACTTCAATCCGATGTAGCGGGTGCTAGTCCTTCTCAGTGAAAGCACCAAAGTGTTTGCGCCAAAATTGGTCACAAACCCCAAATACCATGAAAGAACCAAGTTATGAATACAAATCAGCAGTATTCCAAACACAAATCACAGATCACAGCAAATAGCAAGCAACAATCCAAAAGTAATGAACAGAGACACAAGATTTATAGTGGTTCGGCTATCTCCGGCCTACGTCCACTTTAAAGTTTTATCTTTTATTGATTATCCTTGCTGGTTACAGTTGATTATAGCAGTTACAATGAAGAATTTCGAGTACAATGATTATGTTGAAGCGTAGAATCGGATCCGGCAAAAGTATTGTTCTTTTATGTTTATTTTTCAATTAAATATTAATTATACGTTTTGTTTCAATTAATTAAACAAATATGTGTAATTATATGAAAAATAAATAATGATATCTGAAATTGGAATCGAAATTCCCAAAATTTACAAATTATAACGAAATTCCTAAAATTACAAAATACTAAAACCGAGATCTCGAACCTTAGGCATGACAAGTGTCTTACGGAAAGATTTCATGGGTATATTTTTTTCAAATTTTTGCAATAGTATGGTTGATTATATTGAATTAGTTACTTTTTCATATTTTTTTATAAACATTAACTATTTTTTCACAATATGCTGTTTTAAATAATGCTATGGAATATGCGAAAAAATATGTTGAAGATGTAATTAAAGCTATTGATCCTTCAATTGAAATACACAGTGTCTTTTCCAATTGTGAATCTTGAGCACTTTACATTGATAATCTTTGATAATGCTATTGGAAAGTGGATATTTTTCAATTCTTTAAAAGGACCTACTAATGGTATTCATGAAGAGTCCGTAAGCAAGATTGTAACAATATTATGACTTGTTTTTATTTAACATATGGTCTTTCATAGAAGTTGTTAATTTACTAAATATTTGAATAAAAATACAAATATTTTTAATTATGTTTGTTATCCCACCTATTGGTCAAGGCTGGAATATCAACAAATTGACAAGGAGTGATGGATATCAGGATTGGAGATCGATTGGAAACAAGGCTGCAATCGATGTTGTTGGAGTTTGGCCGAGCTCCGATCAGGATGGAACTGATTGGAGACAATGATCAGGACTAGGAGAGGCTGCATTTCAAATTTCAGGTTGATCGGAGTTCGTATGCACAGGATATGGATGGATTAAGGTGCGTAGGGAATGGTTCGTATCGATGCATTTCGCATCAGTCGGCAGATGGTGTTTCGAATCGATACTGTTCGTATCGATCTGCATAGACACGACTCGATGGTTTCGTATCGATAGATAGGAAGGCTAGATGGATTTCGACTCGATGGCAACACACCCAGATTGGTAGGCAAGCGTGCGGTGGTTTGTTCGAATCGATGCATTTCGTATCGATAAGGATGGGAACAGGTGGTGCATTTCGAGTCCATGATCTCGTATCGATCACAGGAGCTCAGTTCAACTCCATCAGGTAGATCTCGCTCGTATCCATCAGGTAAGGCTTCGCTCATATCCATCATTGTGTTTAGTTTCGTACCCATCTATTGGCCCTTCATGCATTTTTCGTATCGATCGAATTCACCATTTCGTATCGATCGATTCATAGATTGATACGAAATACACTCCTGTAATCGATGCGAGGGAACTTGGTGTATTAATGCAAACAGTTGAGTACGAATGATATGGAGAAGTAGTGGACACGAACAAGCGTGAAGCGTGAATACGTGCAAAGAATATCCACGAATCCAGGGAAGAAGCATTCAACTAGGCGAACAAGATGGATCGGTCCAGGAAACTCGCGCCATGTCACAAGCAAGCACGTGCTTCTGATCGATGCGAAGCATAGGGATACGAAGCAATGGACACGAACTCGACAGCCTTCGAAGAGCACAAGAGTGAATCGATCATATCTCCTAAACCGATAATCCAAATGCAACGAAATTTTCCCAACAGCTTCCATACAAGGTAAAGAATGTTCCTGCCAAGTTTCAGCTCGATTGGATCATTTTTTGATGGATACGAAATCGTTTTGTATTGATCATAGATCGAGTCGAAACTTGGTGGGGTCGGTCGTGTGGGCCCACTCACGTGCCAGAAGAAGTCTCCCGAAGTCTTAGCCCGATATCAGCTTCCTACGCCTATAAATAGCCCCCTGAAGCCTATAGAAAAAGGATCTTTTTGGCCATTTGACGCCTAGACGATTAAATATAATTATTTATAACACTAAAAAAGTGTATATTCAATATTTCGTTTTCTACTTATTTAGTTACACCATTCACATATTTTGTAAGACCACGCCGCTAACGCGGAATGGGTTTTTACCTCACCAAAAATAACATCTATACTGGCAAGAGAAGAAATAAATATCAAGAACAAATCCAAATATGAATAAGTACAATTAATATTAAACCAGACTTGAAAGAATGGAAAAGAACTGAGTAAAATCCAAAATGGACGAGATGGATAGAATAAGGAAAACAGTCCAACTTGATATATGGACTAAATAAGGTAACAATCCAAACTTGATAGAATGGACTGAAAAACTATAATAAAACATCATGAAGGGTGGTTGACTTTTTCCGTTGCAATCATAGAAAAACCGTTTCATAGGTTAAAGTCAAACCAGTGAAACGAATTTATCCAACGTAACTAGGAGGATGCTCTTCCCTTCCACGAAAGTATACCTTTAGATAAAATATACTTGAGAGCACACTCGTCACTCTTAGGAACTTTCAAGCTGGACCCCGCTTCACACGAGCATCCAAATATTTCACATCAATACATGCATGCCGAAACCTCTCTAGATGATGTGAACATACCCTGATGGGTGCGACCCACATGGCTTGGCTCCCACTCATGCCATGGTTTTAGTTTTTCCGGTGTTGGATATCCATGATAAATCGTCTTAGAATGAAGAAGCACAATAATGACTTGGAGGGTGCTCCCCTCTTTTTCATGCCTTGGTTTTAGCCATTTCGATAAAGGATAACAAAGCTCAACGTAGCTATAAATCGTCTTAGAATGACAATAACAAAGAAGTTGAAGTAACCGATAGCTGAGATACCATCTATCGAGGATATAAAACGATCGTATATGGAAATTAAGTCTTATATACTTATCGCCACTCATTGAATTCAAACACGTATTTTTTTCTTAGTTAATAGCAATACCGGACAAGTCAAGGTAGTGTTACCTCAAATTCATGTCCAACGATTACTCTTAACTTTTGAAATAGCGACATGTTTTACTTCTTTGATGTTTAGTGCTAATTATACAAGCAAATCGTTTCCATATAAGTGATTCGCTTTGCGGAAATAATTTATTTCCATAAACGAATCAAACTTTTTACTTTTAAAAGGAATTGAACTTGTGCTTAATTTCCATATTTCCACCTTGGTATAACACTTTTAGAATTAGTTTCTAATTGTTGAAACACTAAGAGAAATTTTCCAAATGCACAACCCTGAAGGCCTAAACCAACATCAGACCGAAACCCAGAAGATTATCCAACTTACCATCCCAATAATCGAGTTTCAATTCATTTTTATAACTTTAAAACAATATTAATTATCTCGAAAGATAATTAATCACATCTAAAATCTCTTTTAAATAAACAAATCCATTATCTATAATAAAATATATAATTATTTCCAAACATTTTTATAACATTGGTAAATTAACTTTAAAATTTTTATTAAATTAGTTTATTAACTTTTGAATTAGTTAATAGACTTAAAACACTTTTACTATATTATTTCCTTTACTTTAATCACTTTTATTAAATCGATTAATTCATATTTAATATCAACAGTTAAAAAGATTTATTAAATTCAAACAGTCATTAATTAAATGAATAATTAATCTCAAAAATCATTAATTAAAATAAAATATAATTTTAAATTCCATTAACTAAAACATTTATTTAAGTTCAAATAATCATAAATTAATTGGATTAATTAAATGCAAACTCCAATTAGCTAAAGCGATTAATTAAAACATTATTTGTTAAAATGATCTATTTAATTATAAACATCATTAATTTAAATGATTTAACCAAATTCCAAATATCATTAGTTAAAACAACAAATTAAATTCAAAACAATTAATAAATAAAATGATTAATAAAATTATAATAATATTATTTAAATGATTAATTAATTTTAAATATCATTAATTAAAGTGATTATTAATTTCAATTACCATTAATTAAAATGATTAATCTAATTCCATCATCATTAAATAAAACAATTAATTAAGTTCGATAAATTAATCAAACTCCATTAACATTAATAAAAAAAATAATTAAACTCAAATAATCATTAGTTAAAATGATTAATTAAGTATAAAACAACACTAGCAAAAATGATCAATTAAATCTAAAGATAAACCAATTTTTAATCATCATTTATTAAATTGATTAATTAATCTCAAATTAATTAATTAAAATGATTAATTAATTTAAATTATCGTTAATCTAAATGATTAATGAATTTTCAATATTCTTTTTAGTGAAAACACAAGCTCAAGTTCATAAGATAGGATTTTGGGGACGAATTCTAATAAATGACGGTATAGTAAAAATCGCTATAACAACATTCAAACTATTAAATGGAAAATTACAAATTAATAATTAACCATCAATAACAACATATGGATGTCAATAAATAATTTATGGGCGAGAAACCCCCTTTGGGTCTCTCTACATATTTTTCCTGCAAAACAATGGTTATGGATAATATATAGATAATCATATAGGTTTATAATGATTAAATTAATATGTCATCCATTTTTCAATCGGAAATCAACCAAACAAGCAATAAAAAATTTAACTAACATCCAAACAATTAATAAACATTTATAACATCACTGATAAGATATAATAAAATTAAATGTGAGTTAAACTCACATTGATTTTCGTTTCCGCTGAATTGTCCCGATTTCGGACTAAAACCAAACGGTCTTCCGTGCCTAAAATTTCACTTGCTCCAAATCCAACCAAACCAACTCCACCACGAAGATCTTCACAACACGAGTCCAACGCAATAAACGACGTTCGAATCCGACCTCGTATGAGCGAGATACACAGTTTATAGGTTATCGACAATTTAAAATTAATATTAGATAACTTATAAATATTTACAAAATTACCCTCCTATCATTCATCTTCTTCCCCAATTAGACGTGCATGATGTGCACGTAAATGTGTATTTTTTTACCACCATATTGAATCTATTTAAATTAAATAAATGATCATATTGGGTATTTTAACTTGTTTTAAACAAAATCCATATTAATTTCAAATTGTCACATGTCCATCTTCATATAGGGGTAAAACAGTCATTTGTGTGCATATATTTCTTTGAGAAAAATTAATTGGAAATTTAAATATATTTTTGTAGGAATTTGATCTCAAATATGAGTGGTCTCATGAACGAATATGCATGCACAAAGAAGATATAAAAGAATGAAGATGTAAATAATTCAAAGTAAAGAACATGGATGACCCCACCTACCCACCACCTTAATGTACAAACTAGAAGCTAATGCACATGCTTATGGAATTAATGGCTTCATGTACACTTAAGTGGGGATTATGACATGCTAATGATTACTTGGTGGCCACACTACCTCATGGGCATTCTGGGCATTCCCCAAAAATATGAATTCGGGTTTCATACATGTATAAATACCCATATGTTTCATGTAGTCTTCTCATCTCTTACTTAGTCTCTCTTAGGCCTCCTTATCTTTAGTTTAGTTTAGATCAAATAAAAGAAAGCTCTTTTTCTCTTTTCATGGCTACTTAGCCATTTTTACTTTATTTTTTATGTAATTTTCTTTTCTTTTTATGCAATGTTAATTAGTGTTTCATTTTACTTACATGTTCATTTCTTTCATGCTAGTAGTATAGATTTACTTTTATGCAAGTAGAATAGTTTTCTTTTCATTTGCTTTCATTTTTTTTCCTTTTGCTTTTATGTTGCTAGCTACATTTGTTAATCAAATGACAAATATGAGAGGCTAAACCCCTTCAATTTAGGGGGTAATGAAGCTCTCTAATTATGTAGCTTTAACTATTTGTTGATTCATGCTCTCTTTTTGTGCTTAATGATGATGATAGAAATGGTTTACTAGTTGTTTTTGCTATGAATTTGATAGCCTATATTGTTGACACCAAATAGGCTATGCTTAACAATCACTAACACAAATGCCTCTTCATCAAAATATGATTATGGCATAAGAAAGTGATTTGAAATTAAAATTTGATGGTCTATATTTCTAATCAATAGTTAATGGGTCATACTTAAAATAGATTTCATTTTCATTTTCTTTGTCAAGTTTCATGAAAGTTAGTAAGTGCTTTAAGGGATGTGTTATAGTTTGATGGCTTATGTTGGCTAATCAATAGCACAAATATGCCATACTTATGATAAGCACATCAATTAAAACACTATTGACCATAAAAGAGAGATCATGATTTCATATATGTTGAACTATGTGATCTAGAGAGTGGATTTATTCTCTAAATTGTCATTTAACTCGTATATCTGCATCTCTTTTCTTTTAGCTAGTTAGCTAATTTTCTAATTTTCTAGCTTAACATTCTCTTCGATTTTGGTTTAATTTGATTGAATAGAATTTTAAAATCATCAATTCCCTGTGGATCGACCCGTATTCGCCACGTGCTACATTCGTACACCGTGCGCTTGCGGTTATTTTTATAATTTAAATTCGTTCGACGGTTTTCTAAACCGATAGAATTTCCATCGACGAACAAGTTTTTCAACCCTAAAAATCATCGAAAACAAAACAACTCATTCAATTTAGTGAAAATAAACTTAAATTTCAATCAATTGTTTTATCAACCCTAAAAATCATCAAAAACAAAACAACTCGATCAATTTCCAATAAAACGACATTCGTTTTTCCAAATCAATGTTCAACTTTGAAATCTTTTATGGTTTGATTTTTCGAGCTTAAGTTGTGTCTTGTATACTTGACGAGACAAATGTGTAACGACCCGGAATTTTGACGATATTTTTTAATAAATATTTAATCTAAATTAAATTAAATATAAACTTGTCAATATTTAAATTGATGAGATCTTGGATATTTAACAGTTATATATGTTATAAAAGGAAATTTTGATTTGAAATTTAAAATTAAATACTTCAAAACCATTTAAAACAAAATCGGTTCTATTCAATAGAATCAAATCAAAGATTTATATATTTGATATCTGATAAAATACATATGAATACAATTTTAATTTTAAAAAAATGATAAGTTTTAAAATAAACAAACATGAAATTATTTAACATAAATATGGAAGTTCAAAATTTGTATATAACACAATCATATATTATAAATGTAATCAAAGTAACATAAAAATACACAATATAAATTATAATTTGCAATATATAAATACAAGTATTTTTAGTCAAACAATGATCTTCAACATCCACATTTGTACAACACAACAACCTTAAATAAAATGTTAAAAACATCATATGAACAAGCATGAAATTTCATATAAAATATAACTAACAAAATAAGTAAACAAAAATGTTAATAATAAAATCATAGCAGAAAAGTTTGAAAAAAAAACATATAACCTGTATATGCAAGTGAATGATGCAAAGAAAAAGACAAGCTACTTAACAAATGAAAACATTCAGGCATTAAAACAAAGTTCATTTCAACATAAAACAAGTTATCACTTCATAGATAAAAAAAGGAAAAAAAAAAGAAAAAAAAATAAAACCTGTAGCATACTAAACAGGTTTGGCCGAGATAATGATACTGTCTTGTACAACACAAAGCAAATAACATAAATATCTATGTACCAAATTTCAACTGTCAGTAACCATTAATTAACTGCTGTCATAATTAATAACATAAACATTTATTAGCATAACATATTGTTCAACTAAGTACACAGCCGAATTCTCCTATATCATTTCACTGCAGTATATACTATCTTAACCAATAAAAAGAAAGAGTGACAATGCAGATGGAACTGGCCAGATACAACCTATTGTTAAGTGACTTTAACTTATATTTATGCATCTATATATATTCACTTATAACCTTCAGTTTACCCATTAACACTGAACACAAACTTAAACTAAAAGAAGAAAAAAACTGTAAACAAGCAAAGAAATAGAAACAGAAAAGAGGAAATAAAGAGGGTTTCAGGAAAGTTTCACTTGCAAGTATCTTCTTCAACACTTTCTGTTCAACAGTTTTTGATAGGTGAGTAAACAAAACTAATTTTCAACTTTAGCTTGCATATTTTTCTTACTGATATATGTTGATGAAGATTTAAAACATACTGTTCTATATTTGTTGTTTGCACTGGAAGTTTGCATAATTGTTGTTGATCAGTACTTCAAGTTTTGGTATCTGTACTTCAAGTTTTATTCACATAGCTATTTAAATTTTGTATTGTGTAAATTCAAGTTGTTATATGAAAACAAAGCCTGCAAAAACATGTTTAAGGTTTAACAGCATGATATTAATACTGTATTTTCCAACTACAGGTAAACAAGAAATCAAAGATTAAAATTCAAATGTTTAAATTTGAAAATTCAATAACATATTTAGAATTCATACAAGTAATTATGATTTTTAACATAAAGATTATGATTTTTATGCAAAAGTATTAAGAGCAGTTTTGAAATAAAACAAAAATGGGTTTTTGTAAATTGTGGGTAATAGAGTTGATTTTAATTCCTGAAATCTGGCATGAAGCAAGATTAAAGAGATATCAACACTAGAAAAATAGTAAATTATTTTTCGAATGCAAGTGTGTTGAGTTTGAATCAAGAATAGGGTTTAAGCCCATATTTTTCAAAGCTCTGTAAAAATTTGATTTCAGCTCCAATAAGAAACCGAGTGTTGTACGATTTTCGGAGAAGCTAGGTGGAGATGTAGGCGACGTCTTGGTGAATTTTCATCACCTCTGGTGATGTGTGGTGGCCACGCGATCGTTTTGACAGTGGCGTAGCTGATGTTTTTTTTCGAGCACCAGGTCTTTTTTTCAGTTTCATCTTGAAATCGAAATCTGGGTTTAGATGTTGGGTCTATGGTTGCTTTGTGGTTTGTGGGGATGGACGCAAGTCGCCGCAGGGGAGGCAGACCACCATGCATGTGCACGGTGGCTTAAGGATGTCTGTTGATACATAGGGGGTGACGCGTGCTCATACTCGAGATATGGGAATGTTTCTTCGAGTTTGTCTTCGGGTTTGCCTGGGTGTGATCGCGTGAGTGTTGTACTTAATTCTAACTTAAACTGTTAAAAAAAAGAGAAAAGAACTGGAAAGAAGAAGAAAAGGGAAAGGGAAGAGCACGGGTGAGACGCGGGGAAACTCGAGGTTTTTCTCGAGTATGGTACGATTGCGTCTCGGTGTTTTCAAAGTCTGGTAATGATTTTTTTTGTATAGGTTTATAACTAGTTCATAAATATTTGGTAATTAAATTAAGCTAGTGTTTTAATTAAAGCTTGATTTAAGTAAATATATAAAGGAAGAAGATTGTCAGTAAGTTGTTGGAATGTTGATTAAAATGTATACTTGAATTTTTAAATTAATAACTTTATGTTGAATTTGAAATAAAAATTTAATCCTAAATTTAAATCCATTAAAATCTTAAGAACATAAGCTTATCATTAAAAAGTTAATTAGTGAATGGAAGTTAACTTACGAGATTAATTAAAGATATTACACTTTAATTAATTCGATAAATAAAGTAATTTGTGATAATTAAATAATTAATTCATTTTAATAGGTAAGTTATTAATTAATAATTGATAATTAAGAATAAACTAATTAATTAGGTAATTGAGTAATAGTTAATGAATAGAAGTTAATTAATTAAATAATTAATTAAAGGTTAGATAATTTATAAATTACTAATTAATGATTAACTAATTAATTGATCATTAATCAGCTAATTAATCAATAATTAATTAAGCAGAATAAAATAGTTTATTCTTAAGCAAATAATTTAGTTAAGTACAACCAAACTGTTTGGTATGCATTGAGAATTATGTTAATTGACTGTGATATCTGTTGATGATATTTCTGTGATATGTTATGATATATTATGGATATCTATGATAACTGTATATAATTTATCTGATATATCTGTTATGTTAATTTCTGATATCTAATTGAACTGTTAAGTTAAATAGACAACTTGGCCCTTAAAATGGCGTTTGGATCCGATGAGACCGAGATCGGAAGAATCAATTTTGATTCTCCGAAAACCACATCGATCCAAATTAAACGATAGGTCGTAACTTACCAAATGGAGATCGAGATGGTGTTTCAGAATGCAAGGGTTATCGTCGTTAACTCTGAGGGTGATTCCAAAATGAGTGTAACGAGATAATGCCTTCGGTTTCGTTCGAACCCGGAACGAACTTGTATGGATTGAATGCTTTCAACACATCGTCAGGCGGACGATGAGCATTCTAAGTGATATGTTCTTTAAAGGTAATCATAGCCTCAAGCCACATCAACCAGGAATGGCTAAAACAGGGGAGATGCAGCAAGGTTAGGTGGGTCATGCCCAAGCAGGACAAGATTTTCCCCTGTCTAGATGTCCCTTTTTATTTCGTCTTAGTGGGCAGTTGTTGGCCACAACTGCGGGGTTATCTTGTTCGGGACTGTTCAGTAAGGAATGGTTCCGGCCTTGTGTTGCAGGGGATGAAGGGAGTAATCCTCGGTACGGTGATCTAGGCCCCGTACTGTGGCGGGCGGTACCCCAGTAGCCCTGCCATTGTTGGAAATCCATTTACCCTACGAGACCCTACGGTTTTGATTTGTATTACCCACTTCTATGGCTAGTAGCTAGAATTTAATCATGTAACAATTTCGGCTATTTTCTATTTACTTGAAAACCCTAGACACTATTATAATATCACAAAATTTCCTATAAAATGTTTTGGTTAGCGTAAGGTAAAAACTTACCCGTATTTATTTATGGGGAGTCTTACGTGATACCTTTATTTTCAAATGGTTTTCAAAGTTAAGCAATTTTAACCTGTTTACTCATACCAGACCCATGTCTGACCTGGAGTTTATATTTTGTGTTTTCCATAAACTCTTGGGTACTCAAATTTTTTACGAGTAGCCAAGTGATAGGTATCTAGAAGTGTTGCTTTTCTGGAGGAGCTATTTTGGGAGAAGACCAGACGTATGTATCTATATATGTAGTTCCGCTGTGTAGTTAGTGATGCTGTATTTTGGATGTATGTATGGTCATGTATGTATATGACAGTCCTGTTATATGATATTGTACGACTCTGATGTATGTATAACTATGTAATAGATATGTGATGTATTATATTTTGTTCCATTCCGCTGTGAGATTCTAATGTTGTTGTTCTTTCTTTCTATTCTTTTCTATTTCTATCCCTTTCTTTCTTAATGATGAAACGTCTTTCTGGGGTTGAGAAAGGCGGGTCGTCACAAATGAATCGGTCTTTGGAAGACTGTTTCATTTACTTTTTGGTAATATACTTTCTGATGTCGTGTAAATACATTTCATTTTCATGTAAATAATAATAAATGTTCCTTTCACTTGGGTTGAATGTGGGGACATAGTCAAAATCAAGTGTGGGGGGAGACTCGTCTTTATTTTTTTATAATGGTTTATTTTTTCTTTAAAATCTCAAAAAAAATTGTTAAAAAAAATCCCAAAAATAAATTTTCTTTTGATTCATTTTGTTAAAGAAACACTGTAAGATAAATATATGGTTTTGGTTTATTAAATTGAAATTTTTGAAAATTTATTGGTCTTAACAAAAATAAAAATGAAGTTTGATTACAAATAACAATGGTTTAACTAGTATATAGGAAGATTCATATGTGTTAATTATGAAATACATCCTAATTGAAAAATTTTGTTTTAAAAAGTGGTTGATTTAAAGTAAAGGATATAATATTTTTTTTGTCTTCTAAGTTAAATTGTGCTAAGATGAATTTGCAAAACTCTCTCTCTCTTTTAAAAAAAATAAAAAAAATAAAAAAATAATAACATCCAAATTATTCACTATCATTTAAAAATCATCACGGTTATGCATGGGAGAATTACTTGGAATCTTTGATTATGTGCTTTCATACTCATTTAAAAGTCCTCACGGTTATGCATGTATGGAACACATATAAAAAAAGAAAAAAAATAGACTTAATAAAAACCACCTACGGTTGATAGGTGTATACATGAAAGTGTGTGCACTCGCCATGCTCTGTACTCCCCTCACATAAGCCCAAAAGGCAGTGCATAGGTGGTATATCTGGCCTCAGTTTACCTGAGCTAGGTGTGTAATTTTTCTTGCAAATAATGAGAGAGCAAGCAATTGAAACCCTAGCACTATTTTTACTTATTTGATTTGATTTGTTATTGAAAAGAAATGAAAAACCCACTTTGATAAAATTTGATAATCAACTAAGGAATCATTTCATAGTTACACAGTGCTATCAACCAAAATAACGAGTTAAACTATAATATATTTGTTATGATAACTTTGTCTTTATTGGAAACTTTGACGAGTGAATGACTTAAATTTCAAGATAATGACCGAAACATATATTTAAATTATTTGTGTTGATTTAAAAGTAAGTCCTTCATTTGTAAATATTTTCAAAAAACTCGCATTCATCTCTTTGTAAATAAATCTTGCATTTTGTAAATATTTTCATCCTGCATTTGGTTTGTGCGTAGTATCCGCTGGAAACCCTCACGAGACAACACTCGTCCTACTGGGGACACCCACAGGTTTAACGGTTTGTTGCATACGCTCAATGCAATCGTGCTCCCTACGAAAATGGTTTTATCTTAGTTTTTCTTTATTCGAGGACGAATAAAAAGATAAGTGTGGGGTATTTGATGTGCACGTAAATGTGCATTTTTTTACCACCATATTGAATCTATTTAAATTAAATAAATGATCATATTAGGTATTTTAACTTGTTTTAACCAAAATCCACATTAATTTCAAATTGTCACATATCCATCTTCTTATATGAGTAAAACGGTCATTTGTGTGTATATATTTCTTTGAGAAAAATTAATTGGAAATTTATATATATATATATATATATATATGTAGGAATTTGATCTCAAATATGAGTGGTTTCATGAAGGAATATGCATGAACAAAGAAGATATAAAAGAATGAAGATGTAAATAATTCAAAGTGAAGAACATGGAGGACCCCACCTATCCACCACCTTAATGTACAAACTAGAAGCTAATGCATATGCTTATGGAATTAATGGCTTCATGTACACTTAAGTGGGGATTATGACATGCTAATTATTACTTGGTGGCCACACTACCTCATGGGCATTTTGGGCATTCAACCAAAATATGAATTAGGGTTTCATACATGTATAAATACCCATATGTTTCATGTAGTCTTGTCATCTCTTACTTAGTCTGTCTTAGGCCTCCTTCTCTTTAGTTTAGTTTAGATCAAATAAAAGAAAGCTCTTTTTCTCTTTTCATGACTACTTAGCCATTTTTACTTTATTTTTTCTGTAATTTTCTTTTCTTTTAATGCAATGTTAATTAGTGTTTCATTTTACTTACATGTTCATTTTCTTTCATGCTAGTAGTGTAGATTTACTTTTATGTAAGTAGAATAGTTTTCTTTTCATTTGCTTTCATTTTTCTTTCCTTTTGCTTTTATGTTGCTAGCTACATTTTTTAATCAAATGAAAAATATGATAGGCTAAACTCCTTCAATTTAGGGGGTAATGAAGCTCTCTAATTATGTAGCTTCAACTATTTGTTGATTCATGCTTTATTTTTGTGCCTAATGATGATGATAGAAATGGTTTACTAGTTGTTTTTGCTTTGAATTTGATAGCCTATATTGTTCACACCAAATAGGTTATGCTTAAACAATCACTAACACAAATGTCTCTTCATCAAAATATGATTACGGCATAAGAAAGTGATTTGAAATTAAAATTTGAAGGCCTATATTTCTAATCAATAGCTAATAGGCCATACTTAAAATAGATTTCATTTTCTTTATCAAGTTTCATGAAAGTTGATAAGTGCTTTAAGGGATGTGTTATAGTTTGATGGCTTATGTTGGCTAATCAATAGCACAAATATGCTATACTTATGATAAGCACATCAATTAAAACACTAATGACCATAAAAGAGAGATCATGATTTCATATATTTTGAACTATGTGATCTAGGGAGTGGATTTATTATCTAAATTTTCATTTAACTCTTATATTTGCATCTCTTTTCTTTTAGTTAGTTAGCTAATTTTCTAATTTTCTAGCTTAACATTCTCTTCGATTTTGGTTTAATTTGATTAAATAGAATTTTTAAATCATCAATTCCCTGCGGATCGACCCGTATTCGCCACGTGCTACATTCGTACACCGTGTGCTTGCGGTTATTTTTATAATTTAAATTCGTTCGACGGTTTTCTAAACCGATAGAATTTCGGTCGACGAACAGTGCACGCACAGGCCTCACCCCATTGTCGCTCGTACACGCACACCCTTGCTCCTTCCACAAGCCATGAAACTCAGATCTGATTGCACCTACAAACTCCATATCGATTCCTCTGTGCATTGACACCCTTCGCCCGATCTCTGGCCTACTGAATCGAAACGCGACCTGATGGGTCTCGACCACTGTAGCAACTGACGCGGCCCTCAATTGGTGATCGGAGACGATGAAAATTTGCAAGGAGGTGAGTTTCTATACGAGAAACGTGATGGCATCAATGTTTTGACCCGTCGTCGCCTAAATCCCGAGCTTCGACAACCCTAGCTGCTGCCTAAAAAAAATCGATCACCCAAGTATGTTCGATCATTGGAAAATGGGTATGGATCCGAAGACTTTGACTATACAGATTCAACTACTCAATTTTCACGATTTTTAATTGAGAAACGGATTTGATTTTAAAATTTGGAATTTTGTTTTATAAAATAAAATTTCCATTTCTTGTTTCCAGGCTAATATAAATAGGGAGAAGGTTGCACGCATAAGTATGGGTCAAGAACGTGGGGTATGATTTGGAGATGAAAGGGTATGGGCTTGAGAATGGAGCATATGTACATATATCTATATATTATTTTAATTTTAAATATTCACAAAACACACCCAAATATCTCGAACTCAAAATGTGGTGTGCCATCTGGCGTTCTATATGTTATACCCCTATTCCGAACGCAATAAAATTTATTTCGAGACCTAATTTGATCGTATGCAGAAGATAGGTTTTTAGATCCGGTTAATATATTTTCGATATAAATTTCAACGCTTTTGATCTCGTACGACCAATACGTCGAAGCGCCACGAAATTCCACGGCGTACTATAATTCACTAATATGGTTCCAGTGAAACTGATTCGTCAAAATCTGAGACTGTGCTCCGGGAGGCAAATTTCACATATTTAAATATTTAATAATTGATATTTAATCCGATCTATTTATATTTGTAAACAAATTTTACAAATTGAACTTACCAATATTATTTATTAGTTAAATGGAGTAAAATAAAATTATTAAATCCATTTAATTTACATTTAATTCATAATTCAAATATTTAATTATTCTGTATATTTGAATTATAAATTATTAAATTTCAAAATTCAATTATTTTAAATATTTAAAATTAATTAAACATTTAAAATTAAATAACCAAAATTTTGGGTCGTTACATTCTTCCCCCCTTAAATGAATTTTGTCCCCAAAATTCCTAAGGAAGAAAATATTTCCAAATCCTTAAGTTTAAAACTATTGATTAAAATGAGTTATTAAACTTATTTTCAAAATCCATTAGCTGGAATAGATTCCAAAATTTCTAAGCCCTTTTAGATTCATTTCCCTATACCAACTAATTCTCTTTTATTCCTTATTCCAAGATATAATTCGGAAAATCAAATTTTCGTTATCTAAACTTTTCCAAAATTCTTTAAAAAAATTCTAACTCATAAAATTTCGAATTTTTTTATCGGCGTCTACTTTGCGCGGCTCGATCGGTACTACAGATCGCCTTTACGGGCTCCAAACCAATCAAAGAAAATAAAAGCCAAGTGGCCTTCCATATCTGAGGCATAAAATCATCAACCAAACCAAATTTTCAAAATTTATTACATACCTTTTTGCGTTTGCTTTATATTTTAGCAAATAATTTATTATCTTCTATGCAAATGCAGGTGCACAAGAATTAATAGCAATCCCCTGCATACCTGTATTTACAAAATCTAAAGAAGATCAGACGGACGAAAGCAATATGATGTAACTCTACATGCAACAACTAGTCTGTTATAAATCTACATACAACCAACAACCATATCTCAATCATATGCAACAAAATACAAATAATATTATGTAATAGATGATTTGCATCCAATTATTTCAAGTGATAATTTAGATCTAAATACCCAGGCTTTAATTTCAAAAACTCATTCTTTTGAAAGAATATTGCGTATATTTTGATGTATATTAACTTCAAACAATTTATTTGTTAAAACTTTAATTTGGGTTTATTCGAATTTTGAACTCATTTCGTTCGCACAATGATTAAGAGAATAATTTACTACGTACACCACAACATCCGCTCAAGAAAACGTTTGATCGTCACTTAAAAGATTATTCAGATTATTACAAAACTAGTCGAAACGATTTCCTCCTAATTACCTAAAGAAAATGTATTCTATTTAAAATTTTACTTCTCAATATATTTTTACCTTTAAGTATTGTTATTTCATTTCTCAAAATTTCCTTTGAAATTATTTTCAAAAATTTCGGAATTTAGATTTAAAAATTCTTTTTTTAAACACATTTCTCAAACCAAATTTATATAAAATTTCCTTTATATAAATATAATTTCATATTATAATAATATTTCTTTATTATAACATAATTATCTTCAATATTTATTCTCTAAATATATTATCCCACTATTTAGATTATATTAACAACTTTTTCTAAAGTTTAATTCTTAATCCACCATTATTAAAACATGAATTTTTCATTTTAACATTTTCTCCGAACACCTTTATAGTCAAATTGTGAAAATTAATTCACAAAGGGTTCGTTTTAAATCAAAGCTATATATGCTCCTAATTAAACCGAGCACAACTTAACAATTAACAAGCAACAGTTAATGCTTCTTATTTAAACTAAGCATAACCGAACAAACAATAGTAATAATAAATACATATTATCGCATTTAAACCAACATACTATATAACTATATAGAGTTCTGAAAATTATTCATTTATATATATGAATTATAATCCTAGAAAAAATATTAAATTTGCCAAAAATTTCAAAAATTGCAATACCATCTCAGTTGGCCTTGGTCAAGTGTTTAGAAACCCCTATTGATACTGTGGCATCCCACATCTCGACCAGAATTCATAAACACTCAACGGACTAACTAACATAATACGTTTTTATAACATTAACAAATATGCTCTCGTATATATAATACTCTTAAACTCATTCTAGGGTGTCGTTTACCCTATCTCTGATGAGCCAAACCCTACCAAAGGCAAGATTCTTGCTTAACCTCACGCTCTGATACCAAATTGTATTGACCCTCCATTTTGACCATCGAAAGTCGACACCGAACACTACCACCGTGTTCCAATGTCGTACATCCAATCGACAAAAAGGCGGATTGTTAAGGTAAATAAAAAGAAAAGGACAGAGTACAGAGAAAAAACAGAATCTCACAGCAGAATCGACAACATATAATATAATAAGGACAGTAGAAACTATCACTCCAAATATATAGAGTATATCAGTGTTAAAAACAAACCTTATCAGCGGGAGAGCTATAAAATCCTGACCTTATAAATGTTGATAGATATACTATATAGCTTAGCTCCCCTTCAAGACCTCTATAACACGATGGACAACCTAGAAAAATACCCGGTCTGACCCGAGCATTATAAATAAATAACATCCGGATCAGTCTAGAAATACCATCGTGAGATAACTCGAATAATGGGGAACGTATATAAAAGTTCTGTGAGACCACACAGCTAACGCGGAATGGCGTTTTACCTCACCAGAATAACATCTATATAGGTAAGAGTAGAAATAAATATCAAGAAAAAAAATCCAAATATGAATGAGTATAATTAATATTAAATCAGACTTGAAAGACTGAAAATGAACTGAGTAAAATCCAAACTGGATAGGATGGATAGAATAAGGAAAACAGTCCAACTTGAAAGAATGGACTAAATAAGGTAGCAATCCAAACTTGATAGAATGGATTGAAAAACTATAATAAAACATCGTGAAGGGTGGTTGACTTTTCCCGTTGCAACTGTAGAAAAACTGATTCAAAGGTTCAAATCAAATCAGTGAAACGAATTTATCCAACGTAACTAGAGGAGTGCTCCCCCCTCCACGAAAGTATACCTCTAGATAAAATATACATGAGAGCACACGCGTCGCTCTCAGGAACTTCCAAGCTGGACCCCGCTTCACATGAACATCCAAATATTTCACATCAATGCATGCATGCCGAAACCCTCTAGATGATGTGAACATACCCTAATGGGTGCGACCCAGATGGCTTGGCTCCCACTCGCGCCTTGGTTTTAGGTTTTCCGGTGTTGGATATCCGTGATAAATCGTCTTAGAATGACGAAGCACAATAATGACTTGGAGGGTGCTCCCACCCTTTTTCGTGCCTTGGTTTTAGTCATTTTCAATAAAGGATAACAAAGGTCAACGGAGCTATAAATCGCCTTAGAATGACAATAACAAAGAAGCTGAAGTAACCGATAGCTGAGATACCAACTATCGAGAATATAAAACAATCGTATATGGAAATTAAGTCTTGTATACTTATCGCCACTCATTGAATTCAAGCTTGTACTTTTTCTTGGTTAACGGTAATACCGGACAAGTCAAGGTGGCGTTACCTTAAAGTCATGTCCAACGATTACTCTTGACTTTTGAAATAGCGACAAGTTTACTTCTTCGATGTTTAGTGCTAATTATACAAGTAAATTGTTTCCATATAAGTGATTCGCTTTACGGAAATAATTCATTTCCATAAACGAATCAAATTTTTTACTTTTGAAAACGAATTAAACTTGTGCTCGATTTCCATATTTCCATCTTGGAAAAACACTTTTAGAATTAGTTCCTGATTGTTAAAAGGTCAAGATAAAAAATTTCCAAATGCGCGACCCTGAAGGCCTAAACCAACATCAGACTGAACATCCAAATGTTTATCCAACTTATCATCCCAATAATTGAGTTTCGGTTCCTTTTTATAACTTTAAAACAATATTAATTTTCCCGAAGGATAGTTAATCACATTTAAAATCTCTTTTAAATAAACAAATCTATTATCAATAATAAAAAAGATAATTATTTCCAAAAAAAATTATAACATTGGTAAATTAACTTCAAAACATTTATTAAATCAGCTTATTAACTTTTAAATCGGTTAATAGACTTAAAACACTTTTATTATATTATTTCCTTTACTTTACTCACTTTTATTAAATCAATTAATTAATTTTTAATATCAATAATTAAAAAGATTTATTAAATTCAACTAATCATTAATTAAATGAATTATTAATGTCAAACGTTATTAATTAAAATGATAATAATTTTAAATTCCATTAATTAAAACAATTAATTAAGTTCAAATAATCATAAACTAATTGGATTGATTAAATTCAAACTCCATTAGCTAAAATGATTCATTAAAACATCATTTGTTAAATGATTTATTTAGTTATAAACATCATTATTTAAAATGATTTAACCAAATCCAAGTATCATTAGTTAAAGCAATTAATTAAATTCAGAACAATCATTAATTAAAATGATTAATAAAATTCAAATATTACTATTTAAATGATTTTTTACTTTTAAATAACATTAATTAAAATGATTATTAATTTCAATTATCATTAATTGAAATAATTACCATCATCATTAACTAAAATAATTATTTAAGTTCGATAAATTAATTAAACTCCATTATCATTAACAAAAAGAATTAATTAAACTCAAATAATCATTACTTAAAACGATTAATTAAGTATAAATATCATTAGCAAAAATGATTAATTAAATCTAAAGATAAACCAATTTTTAGTCATCATTTATTAGATTGGTTAATTAATCTAAATTAATTAATTAAAATGATTAATTAATTTAAATTATCATTAATCAAAATGATTAATGAATTTTCAATATTCTTTGTAGCGGAAACACAAGCTCAAGTTCATACGATAGGGTTTTGGGGATGAATTTTAATAAACGACAGTATAGCGAAAATCGCTATAACAACATTTAAACTATTAAATGCAATATCAGAAATTAATTTCAATTAACCATCAATAATAGCATGTGGATGTAAATAAGTAACTTATGGATGATAAACCCCCTTTGGGTCTCTCTACAAATTTTTCCTGCAAAACAATGGTTATGGTTAATATATAGATAATCATATGGGTTTATAACGATCAAATTAGTACGTCATCCATTTTCTAATCGAAAATTCAACCAAACAATCAATAAACATTTATAACATCACTGATATGATATAATAAAATTAAATGCGAGTTAAATACACATTGATATTCATTTCCGCCGAATCGTCCAGATTTCAGACTAAAATCGAACGATCATCCGATTTTAGCGTAAATTTTCACTTGCTCCAAATCCAACCATACAAACTCCATTGCGAAGATCTCAACGAAACGAGTCTAATGCAAAAAACGGCGTTCGAATCTGACCTCGTATGAGCGAGATACACGATGTATAAGTTATCGACGATTTAAAATTAAAATTAAATAACTTATCGATATTTACAAAATTACCCTCCTCCTATCATTCATCTTCTTCCATAATTAAACATGCATGCACAAGGATCACCCCCATTGCCGCTCGTACACGCACACCACTACGCCTTCCACAAGCCACGAAACTCGAATCTGATTGCACCTTCAAACTCCATATCGATTCCTCTCTACATCGACACCCTTCGCCCGACTTCCGGCCCACTGAATGAAACGCGACCTGATGGGTCTCGGGCACTGTAGCAACTAACGCGGCCCTCAATTGGTGATCGGAGACGGTGAAAATTTGAAGGGGGGTGAGGCCCTATAAGAGAAACGCAATGGCATCGACGTTTCGACCTATCGTCACCTAAATCCCGAGCTTCGACAACCCTAGCTGCTGCCTAAAAAAAACCGATCACCCAAGTATGATCAATCACTGAAAAAAGGGTATGGATCTGAAGACTATGGATATACAAATTCAATTAATCAATTTTCATGAATTTTAATTGAGAAATGGATTTGATTTTGAAATTTGAAATTTTGTTTTGTAAAAGAAATTTTCCATTTCTTGTTTCCTGGCTAATATAAGTAGGGTAGATGGTTGCATGCATAGGTATGGGTCAAGAACATGGGGTATGCTCTGGAGATGAAAGGTATGGGCTTGAGAATGGAGCATATGTACATATATCTATATATTATTTTAATTTTAAATATTCACAAAACATACCCGAAAATCTCGAACTCCAAACGAATCGTGTCGCCTGCCTTTATATATGTTATACCCCTATTCCGAACGCAATGGAACTTGTTTCGAGACCTAATTCGATTGTATGCAGAAGATAGATTTTTAAACCCAGTTATTATATTAATTTTCGATATAAATTTCAATGCGTTTCGATCTCGCACGACCAAATGATACGTCGGATCGCTACAAAATTCTACGGCATAATATAATTCACTAATGCGGTTCCAATGAAACCGATTTCGTCGATATCCAAAACTGTGCCCCGAAGGCTAATTTCACAGATTTAAATATCTAATTATTGATATTTAATCCGATCTATTTACATTTGTAAACAAATTTTACAAATTGAACTTACCAATATTATTTATTGGTTAAATGGAGTTAAATAAAATTATTAAATCCATTTAATTCACAGTTCAAATATTTAATTATTCCATATATTTGAATTATAAATTATTAAATTCAATTATTTTAAATAAAATTAATTAAACATTTAAAATTAAATAACCAAAATTTTGGGTCGTTAATATTCAAACGATCCTTTTCTTTTTCAATTTGTTTAACTTAATCATTGCTATTTGAAAAACTACAAAAACCCAAAATAAATTAAAATTATAAATTTTAACACTTAATTTTTAAATAATTAAATTATTAAAGTTAATACCAATCCAAATTTGCATATAACTTATGCAGTAAAAAAATTATTTCAAATCAAATATAAGAAACATATATGAAATGCATTTTCAACTTCATAACCCAAATGCAGTTCATAACTTCAACTTCATAAATCAAACAGAAACATGTTGTTACCCCGCCTTTTGGACAAGAACGGGATATCAACGAATTGGCTAAAAAGCATGGATAGCAGCATTGGAGATCGATTGAAATGAGGCTATGATCGATACCGTCAAAATTGGACAAATCTCCAATCAAGATGGGATCGATTAGGAATGATGAACATGGCTTGGGGAAGCTACATTTTAAATTTCAGGTCAATCGGAGTTTGTATGCTCAAGTTATGGATGGATCAATGTCGGTGAGAAATGGCTTTGGATCGATCTCTTCGTATCGATCATGGTAATGATTGGTTTGGATCGATCGGTACTCGGATCGATGCATCTCGTATCGATGCAGCTTTCATCGATCAGTTGACTTTGGAAAGAAAACAGGTTGATGGATACGGAGTTCGTATCGATACGCACATATCGGTTGGATGGCAAAGTATGCCAATGCACTTCGTATCGATCATGGCTGGGATTGATACGAAGAATGAAGCAATGGTTACCGGGAGAAGCATTACGTATTGATCACTCATTGATCGATATGAAGGACACACATGGGGGATCGATATGAAGGAGAATAGATGGATGGATACAAACAGCATGGAAACGATGGATACGAAGAAATGGGTCAAGCCAGGGGAAGCGGTCTACAAGCATGAAATATGGATCTCTGCATGATACTCGGGCCACATCATCGATACGAGGCCTATCGACGCGAAAGCATCGATACGAAGTCGTCGAGCTACTTGCAAACTCAAACTTGGATCGATCATAACTCTCAAACTACAAGTCAAAACGTCACGAAATCACAGGTGCTTGCTTATTCACTCAAGAACGTCTATGATCGATCTAAACTTCATTGGACTATTTTTGCATCGATACGAATTATACTTGGATCGATCAAGATCGATCCCAAATGACTCCAGAACGATCTGGTGGGCCCACCTACGCATGAGAAGAAGTATTCCAGGTTTTGAGGCGGATATTTTCAAATCAACACCTATAAATAGCAGCTTTATGGCAACTAAAGAGGAATCTTCTGCTTTTCTAGGCAAAAACTCTGTCATTTTGTTTACTGATTTCAAAGGCTTGTAACTGTAATTGTAGTATAAAAGGAATAAGAGGATCAATTCAAAGTGGACGACTGTCGGAGATAGCCGAACCACTATAAACCTTGTGTTCTTTGTTTTCTTGCTTATTTTAATTTTGCTATTTCTTCACTTTTATCCTCTACTTTATCTGGATCTAACATCTGTATTTGGATATTGAGAATTTATGTGTAAACACTGGTGCTTTCATGACTTTCGGGGTTTGTGACCAATTTTAGCGCACACATATTTTTTCAACTTTGTTCCCCTAGCTGACCAGATTCCTTTACCTCGACCTCCTGTCCGAAAGTGGATTCCGAAGGTTGCTCCTACCACCCCGGTTTCGTCCTCTTTTGATGCTCTAGCTTGTATAGCTCTCATTGTTGATGCTCATGTTGTTCCTCCATCTAAAAGTTTGCCTCCACCGGTCCAATATGAGGCTTCTTCAGCCACAACGTCTGGTGCTATTACTTGGAATTCTGAGGAACAGGCATGAGTTTATGATCCTTCTGATATGAGGTGCTCGCTTGAAATTGCACTTGTGAGAGTCGTTTTCATATCTACCATATTGAGAGAGATGGTTTGTGCCTTACTAGAGTTGGCAAAATTGGTGAGGAGAAAAAAAAATAAGTTTTATGATGCCAACTGGGATTAAAAAAAATTATATACTCTCCTGATTCAGAAGGTTATGATCCTCTTCTGGCTACTCTCTTCTCAGGTTTTTCTCATGTTATTGGTCCAGCATCGGATGTTGGCCGTGGATGTTCCTCCTCTTCTATGGGAGTCTAGTCATGTTGTTATAGTAGTTTAGGCACCTTTGTCTAACTCTTATACTTTTCATCTTTGTGGTTTGGGCCTTTTTGCCATTTAGTTGTTCTGTGCATGTACATAATACCTGTTTTCCCATTATTTATACAGTAGCACGGCACACTATAAAGCCACCTAGCTTTGCTAAAAAAGAATATGTTAAATTGTAACATAAAAAGTATATAAATAAGATGTCATTTAAATGTTTATTCCATTGCATGTTAAAAATAAACTTTAACCCCATAAGAGTACCAAATGCATTATTACTCAAAAACATTTTTAATTGCATATTATATATGCTTTTAACAAAATTTCACATTACAAATCCACTACTCAAACGAAATATTATACATAACTCAAATGCATTTGTAACGACCCGTTAAATTTGATGATATTTAATGAATTAATTTAATACGATTTCTAACCTAATTTAGAATAAAATAAAAGTCTTAAGATTTTATTTGAATAAATGTAGGAATTAGATATTGTAATTGAATGTTAACAATTTAATAGTTACATGGAAATAGATTTGATTGATGTAAATTTGCACCCCGTGTTATAAGTTAAATATAAGAAACCAATATAAATGTTGAATCAGTGAATATTAATAAAAATATTTACTAAAATGGAATTCATTTACTATAAAATAAATAGTGGAGATTGTACATTTGGTTGTAATAATAAATAGTGACTAAATAAGAAGGACCGTGGAATAAATCAATGCAATAAGTGTTGATAAGTAATTTTATTGAATGTTGTCTATAATAAATGTACTTAAATTGGTAATAAAATGTTTTGCCTAGGGAATTTATGTATTGATAAGCTATAACTAAATTTGAAGTTTGTTAGTAAATAGAAAATAAGAAGACTATGGCAACTGGTAAATTAATAAATGAATACTAATAATAAAGTAGTAATTAATGCATATGTTTTGGACATTGGTGATAATTACAAAAGTTTACCCATTTATCTAATGTATATAATTGAATCTAAATTTAGGGGAACATTTTGTTATTGATGGTATAAGTGAATTTGAATAAAAGGGTAAAAATTATGTAGATTTAACATGTATTGAGTATATAGCTAAGAAGGGCATTCGATGTAAATGAATCTAAATTAATGTGTCTAGTCAATAAAGGAGAACTTTAAGGGAATAAATATAAATGAATGTATTTGGGGAATGGAGTTCTTTTATATGTTGAATAGTATAACGTTGTTATTAAGAATGAACGTTACTTTAGTAATTATTAATATGGTAACGGAAGAGTGTATAAATTTTATAGTAACGTAAAAACGTATTATAAGATAATAATTAAGTGTAGACTTATAAAATATATTTATGACAACAAATTTTGTAAGTTATTTATTCTATTAGTTGTTAAGTTTTATTTATGTGTAAGTTAACAATATTACAATTCAATTGAATACAGTAATTTATGCAAACAAAAGATGAACATTTGGAAGTATTACTGTAGTGATATATATATATAAGAAACGGTAACTTTGTAGTCGGGGAATAATTGATTTATTTGTGAGTTGTAATCAAATAGAGTCAAATTTATTAGAATCTATTGCAATTTAGGGGATTAATTGCAGTAACCTTTGAAGATTTATTCACTAAAATAATTGACGATGGAAATTATATGTAAATTTGCTTTTAGTTAATATAAATTATCCAGAGGGCTAGAAATGACACAAATCTGCTAGTTTAGAAATTTACAATAAAAAGTGGTAAGTAATTTTTCTAAATATTTAGATAGTAGGAAGATGTAGATTTAGATGGAATTTATTATTTAACTATTTCATAAGTTGAGATCTAAGTTTAGAATTGAGATTTTTAATGTATAGATATTGAGCCAATGTTAGTTTCATTAAATTGACATCAATAACCTTGAATAATAGAAAGAAAGTGAATTTGATAAATTTAATCAAACTTATAATGTTGAATTTATTAAAATTGGAATTAATATTGAAGTTAAGAATTTACATTTGAATTGATGAATAGAACAACTATTGACACTTAAATTGTTTAGAATTGGAGTAAATAGTTAAGAAAATTTAAAGGGAGAAAATTTGGTCAATTTTTGAATTTAGATGTAAAAATTGGATTTTTATAATTTATTTAATTTATTTAATGAATATTAAAAATAGCCATTTTGGCCACGGACTCGGATTTCGACGAAACCAGTTTCATCGGATCCGTATCGGTGAATTATTATAGGGTTTCAAGTTTCGTATCGATCGGACTTGTCGTTTGATCGTACGGGCGTGAAACGCCTTGAAATCAATTTTAATAAAATCAATTTGAAATCAATTTGGAAATTTTGTTTTCAGCATAACTTCTTCATACGAATCAATTTGGACGTGAAACTTTTTACATCGCGTTCAGAATATCTTAAAATACCTATTTGGATATATAGATTTAATAAATTCGGTTCCTGAGGCATAGCGGGCTTTTTGGGCCTTAGTTTGTTCTGCACGTTCATTCTACGGTCTATCTACTCTATCTGTAACCCCTCTATATAAACCTAGCTACAAGCCCTAGCCTCCGCCTAATTTCATTTCATCTGCGCGTATACTTTCTTCAAGCTCCTCTTCTTCTTCAATGGGTCCAAACCCTAGATCCAATCAATTCAAAATTTCAATGAAAAATCACTCTCCAGAAAAATTCCACAAAAATATATGTTAATCTTCTCGAAACACGTAATTCCATGGTGAAATTCGTTTTTCAGTTGGAGTTACCATTTACCCAGAATAAATTCAAACAGTTCGTGGCCATTCATCAGCGTCGCATCAAAGTTCGTCTGATTGAAATTCTGTTTCTGGGTATTGTAGAGTGGACCGAGGGGACTGCATCTATGCAGTTTATCTAGTGATTCGACGGTCAGATCGTTGGAGATTTTTGGATTAGGGTTTTTGTTAAGAGGCGGCTGCAGCTCTGGTTCGCGACCGGTGATGAGAAAGGTCGGCTTGGATTCTGGCGGCGGCGACGTGGCCGCGGCTGGCTCTGAGGCGGTGGTTTTCGTGGCGTACGATCAGAGAGAGGGCAGCGTTCATATTTGCGAACGGAGGAGGCTTCACGGTTTCATGATACGCGTGAACGAGTGGGTTATGTGGAAGAAGGAGTTGAAGTGCTGACATGGCAAGTTTTGTGTTCATTTTGTTTTTATTTTTAGTTTAAAATTCAATCACAATAATTAGCATAACTTTTACGTACGATGTCAGATTGACGCGCAGTTTTCTCCGCAAGGTTCGTATCTGAATTCCGGACTTGATGACGCTGGTTTGGACGGATTCTGAGACAGTCGAATTTTTGAGTTTAAATTGAATTTAAATTCGATTTAAATTCCAAAGGTGAGTGTTTTAACCCACTCACAATTACTAGAAGCTTTTATGTTTGTTAAATTAATTTTAGAAATGAATAGAAATTTATTTATGAGTATTTGGCATGTTTATTTCACTCATATTTGTTGAATTGCATTTATTAAATTTAACCGTTAATTTAATTTATTTATTGCGTATTAATTGATAGTTAGAATTTATTTGTTTGCCTATAAACTGCTAGTTAACAGTTATATAGATTATTACTGAATATAAACTGTTAGATTAATAGTTGTTAAATTTAATCTGAATAAAATTGCCAGTTATTACCTGTTATATATTATCAAATATAAATTGTTATTGATTGATATTGCTTGATGATTGTGATTGGATGATGGGTGATGTTGATGGATGTTTTATTGTATTTCATAAAATTGCAAATTATCATGCATATTTCCTTTCATTCGGGATTGTGGTTTGAAATGATATACAACCGCAAAATTTTATATCTTTTAAATTGCGGATTGAAATGATAAATATCTGTATCACTTGACCATAGGATAGAAAATTATATACAGGCACCGCGGTCTATATATAACTATTTTAATGTGATTTCTATGGTTTGGATGGAATACGGTTTATAATAATCTTAAATTTTATATTGTATAAATATTGTTCTTCCATATATATACATATGAAGTTGAAAATTTTGAAATTAAAAGGTGTATAAATCTCTTTATTAAAAATGGAAAAAAAAATTAAGAAAATGGAGTTTGATAATTTATATCATATGTTTAAATGTTAAGTTTGGAAATTTTAAGATATGATATTTATAATTGGATTTTTCCCAAGATAAATTGAAATGAATATTCTAGTATAATTTGAAATGAAAAAAAAAAATTATTACTAGAAATTGGAGTTTTATTTATTTATGGATTTTATGTGAATATTCAAGACTAATTAATAGAACATTCGATTTTTTGAAAGAATAAAATCCAACTTTAGTTTGAAATATTAATACTCCAAATGGATATACGTATATATATATATATAAATTGAAGTGGTTTTGGAACTTGAGAGAGATAATACAAATTTTGGTTTAGACTTTAATAAAGAAATGTATTTGTAAAGCCATGAGAACTATTTTCTTTACAAAGTAACATTTAAGTTAAACCTTTTAATTCATATACCGTTGAATATCCAAACCGTTCAAGTTTTAAAAGTTATGGTTTTAAATTATGATTTTCAAAATATTATGCTTTGAAAATATTTGATTTTCAGACGTTATGAAGTTAAAGCATTATGATTTTGGAAAAGAATTATATTTGGGATAAGTGATAAAATATGGTTTTGGGTTTTGAAATGATATCGTATTCATGGTTATGAAATGGAATGTTTATTCTGATTTTTAAAGTATAACCTATTTTTAAATGACCGCGGTGTTATAATAACGATGGGTTGGCAAAGAGACCGGGATCGGATATGGACATACTCTCTGTCGATACCGAAAAACACTTTGACTAACCGTGTACGCGGTGGAGATTCCAGAATGAAGTAGGTGGTGGCGACGTTTCCGGTACGGTAAATACGTGGACCCGACTCCCGTGAGTTGGCATAAGGTGGCTAAAACAGGAGCGATTCTCAGGCCAATGAGGTCATTCCTCTGATCGGACCCTCCTCTTCGATATTATACTTTGACTTGGATTGATTCAGTGGCCACTTCTATATTTTGATTTTGGGGAGTTAGTCCAAGGTGGGCGGTAACTGCGGCTACGCGTTTTCACCAGCCTGGATAGCAATTGGTATATCTACCCTGGCGTTGCCTAGTTGTGCCGTGTCACCTACCATACCGAGCCTTTACTACGAGTTTCTATTTGTGTCGTACCTATGGAGTATCCTCTGGTAGCCTCCCGATCAGGAGGTATTACGGTACTGTATAGACTATTGGCATTTTACGTGTTAAGGTGGAAAATGTAAAGCCTTAACGCTATTTAAAAGTAAGTTTATTTTATAAATAGACACTATTATAATAGCGCAATATACTACATAGTAAATAGTTTAACGGATCTTTAGGAAATGTAAATCCCGAGCATCTCTTGAGTTACTGTACTCATATTTATTTCTGTTAATTTAACTCACATAAGATCTTTTAGTTCTGACTCGAGTGTTTTTGTCTTTTCAAATTCGCTCGGGTCAGTCCGAGCGTTTCAGGATCGAAGATTTTAGCTTTGGAGGACGAAGACGAAAAATCCGTATTATATTATTTATAGTATTGCACCACACTCTAAATTTCCGCTGCATTGATTGTATTAGTATTTGTAACTCTGATATTCATTGTATAAGTAAAATAAATATTTTGTAAACAGTTATCATGAACTGTATATTGATTATTATATTTTATCCTTCCGCTGTGAGATTCTATTTTTTTTTATTTCTTCTCTGTTTTTTCTTATTTACCCCATAACAATCCGCCCTTGCGTATGCTTTGAATTGGCACGTGTGTCGGTTTAAAGTGTGCGAAAAGGCGGGATGTTACGGTTTGGGATCAAAGCTTTGGTTTAGCGATAAACTTTGGCTTTGTGGGGTTGGACTCTTTGTTAATAGGTTAATAATACCCTAAGGGAGTCGCTGAGAGTATATATATGAGAGAGCGTATTTGTTAGTTTTATAAAAAGATTTTGATATTGTGTTAATCTGTTCCACTTTGTATTTATAAATTCTGTTTGATGCATGGGACGCTATGTCATCAATAGGGATTTCTAAACACTTAATAGGACAGACCGACATAATATTTGTTTTTAATATAGGTGAATGAAATAACTTTGCCTATTATATTTTCTATATATAAAAATATTTTTATAAAGATATATTTTGGTTGCTATAGTTGGGTGTTAGGTAATAAAAATATTTGTAATGAATTAAAGCTAAGTTGAATTTTAATAAATCGAATTGGAGATTTTAGAACTTAAGTCCGGGATTTTTGAAATCTTCTTTCAAAGGATTTATGAAATATAATGATTTGGTTTATAAATATTTTCTTATATAAATATTTAGTATAATTCGAAAGAATTGGTTTAAAGAGGATTTTGAAGAAAATAAGTTTGTACTTTCCTCTCTGTCGCTGGAAAATAATTTCGGTGATAACGGCCGCATCATCGACTTCTATTTTCGAGTTTCGAAGGGGAAAGGCCACTGTAGTAAATTCTACTGCAGATTTATGTTGGAAATATCTGAATTTGTTTGTTTTAAATATAATTGAGATATAAAGTTGTAGGAAACTAATTATCTATTATTTCAAAATAAATTGAAATTTGACCCAGAATTTAATTCTAAAATTTTCCATTAATTAATTGTTAAATTTTAGTGGAATAAAAAAAAAGTAAGTAATAAATGGGTTGAAAACCTCTAATAAGTAAGAGAATTAATGCTAAGTATAAAGGAAGTTAAAAATTTAAATTATAAATAATGGTAAAGATTTATTGGAAAATCAATGAATTAAAAGAATTGAGATTAAGCTAGTATAAGTTCAATTGCATTTCTCTTTAAACATATATAACTTACCAAATATGAAAGGTTGAACTGTTAAATAAGAAATTGGAATAGAATATTATACAAGTAGAGATTTTGAAAATAATGAAGTATTCAATAGCTTGCTATTTAAAAATAAGAATTTAGTGGTATAAACTTAAGCAAAAATTGAAATTTTACCATAATTAAAGGTAAGCACTATAAATAGGTTTTGAAACTTAAGAAAATAAAGAAAGATTTTGGTGTAGAGTTATTATCTTAAGTATGATTTAAATACTATTAGTATAATATAATAAAAAGTTGGTAATATAAACAAATGCCTGTAAACCCTAGGTAATAAATTAATAAAATCCTTTATTTATAAGAATAGAAGTTTAAGGTTAATAATTTAAGTGTAATTAGAGGGTTACTGTAATTAAATATAATAGAAAGTGGGTAATTAAATTGTTACTACTATTAAATATAATAGAAACTTCAACATTAAATAAATGAATGAAATTAAGGGTAAGTTGAAATTGTAATTTATAAAACGAATATATATTTATTGAACCATTAATTAATAAAAAGGAATTGAGAAGAAACTTGTAAATTTTCACTTACATTCTTAAAACATACATAACTTACCATATAATAAAAGTTGCAATGTTAGTAAGAAAATGTAAGGGGAAATCTTACAGGTGAAGCTTGAGGTAATAAAGGTATTCAATAAATTTGCTATTATTAATGAGAATTAATTGTATAGGCTTAAGTTAAATTGGAAATTTTACTATAAGTAAAGGTAAGTAGTATAAATAGATGATATAAACTTAAGTCAGTAAATTGGAATACGAATATAATGAATTTTGTAATAAATGGAAAATGAAAATTATAAGAAATAAAGAAATCCCTCCATAAAAAAAAAAAAAAAATAAAAAAAAAAAAAAATCAAACCACTGAAGCCTGAAATAAAAGTATAAGTATAATAAGCTAATTTGATTTGTTGATTTGAATTGGTATTGTTGGATTATGGTTGGTCGGGTAAGGAAATTTGAAGTATTGGATGAATAAATAATCTATTTTGTTCCATCTAAGACTGTTGAGTAAATGATGCACTTGATAGTTATTTTTCATTCCGTACAATTTCAGATTTTGAACCCGAACAACTTTTTTTTTTTTTTTGATTGAATGATTGTTTGTTTTGTTGTGTGTGTTGTTTGTTAAAATTGATAGTTAGTGTATTGATTGGATACTAATGATTGAATCCACTTAAATATTTCACTTTAATATAAATATTTAACCTTTTAGATTATATAAGTGAATACAGGTGATGGAAGCAACTGCTACTGCTTTTGGTTCCAAAATAATAAGCGTATATTGCCCGACAAATAGGTACGTTTTCGGATTACGTTTAAAGCGCTATTTTTCCCGTGTTGGGATATAATATTTTGATAATATATGTAATATATTTGTATATTTTGATATTATATTTTCTCCCGAGCCACACCGTACAAAGGAGACTCTGCCAAAATTTTCCGTAAATTTTGGACTTAAAATTTTGTTGAAAATATTTTCCCAACTTTAATTATTTAAGTATAAAAGAATATAATGATTTTAAACAGGTATATTTTGTTTAAGAAAATTAATTTAGTAAAATAATGTTTATAAGTTAATATTTGAAATAAGATGTACTGTTTATTAAATTTTTCTTTCTCCCTTCTTTTTCCATTTCGGGGACGAAAAGTTTTGAGTGGGGGAGAGTGTAACGACCCGTTAAATTTGATGATATTTAATGAATTAATTTAATACGATTTCTAACCTAATTTAGAATAAAATAAAAGTCTTAAGATTTTATTTGAATAAATGTAGAAATTAGATATTGTAATTGAATGTTAACAATTTAATAGTTACATGGAAATAGATTTGATTGATGTAAATTTGCACCCCGTGTTATAAGTTAAATATAAGAAACCAATATAAATGTTGAATCAGTGAATATTAATAAAAATATTTATTAAAATGGAATTCATTTACTATAAAATAAATAGTGGAGATTGTACATTTGGTTGTAATAATAAATAGTGACTAAATAAGAAGGACCGTGGAATAAATCAATGCAATAAGTGTTGATAAGTAATTTTATTGAATGTTGTCTATAATAAATGTACTTAAATTGGTAATAAAATGTTTTGCCTAGGGAATTTATGTATTGATAAGCTATAACTAAATTTGAAGTTTGTTAGTAAATAGAAAATAAGAAGACTATGGCAACTGGTAAATTAATAAATGAATACTAATAATAAAGTAGTAATTAATGCATATGTTTTGGACATTGGTGATAATTACAAAAGTTTACCCATTTATCTAATGTATATAATTGAATCTAAATTTAGGGCAACATTTTGTTATTGATGGTATAAGTGAATTTGAATAAAAGGGTAAAAATTATGTAGATTTAACATGTATTGAGTATATAGCTAAGAAGGGCATTCGATGTAAATGAATCTAAATTAATGTGTCTAGTCAATAAAGGAGAACTTTAAGGGAATAAATATAAATGAATGTATTTGGGGAATGGAGTTCTTTTATATGTTGAATAGTATAACGTTGTTATTAAGAATGAACGTTACTTTAGTAATTATTAATATGGTAACGGAAGAGTGTATAAATTTTATAGTAACGTAAAAACGTATTATAAGATAATAATTAAGTGTAGACTTATAAAATATATTTATGACAACAAATTTTGTAAGTTATTTATTCTATTAGTTGTTAATTTTTATTTATTTGTAAGTTAACAATATTACAATTCAATTGAATACAGTAATTTATGCAAACAAAAGATGAACATTTGGAAGTATTACTGTAGTGATATATATATATATAAGAAACGGTAACTTTGTAGTCGGGGAATAATTGATTTATTTGTGAGTTGTAATCAAATAGAGTCAAATTTATTAGAATCTATTGCAATTTAGGGGATTAATTGCAGTAACCTTTGAAGATTTATTCACTAAAATAATTGACGATGGAAATTACATGTAAATTTGCTTTTAGTTAATATAAATTATCCAGAGGGCTAGAAATGACACAAATCTGCTAGTTTAGAAATTTACAATAAAAAGTGGTAAGTAATTTTTCTAAATATTTAGATAGTAGGAAGATGTAGATTTAGATGGAATTTATTATTTAACTATTTCATAAGTTGAGATCTAAGTTTAGAATTGAGATTTTTAATGTATAGATATTGAGCCAATGTTAGTTTCATTAAATTGACATCAATAACCTTGAATAATAGAAAGAAAGTGAATTTGATAAATTTAATCAAACTTATAATGTTGAATTTATTAAAATTGGAATTAATATTGAAGTTAAGAATTTACATTTGAATTGATGAATAGAACAACTATTGACACTTAAATTGTTTAGAATTGGAGTAAATAGTTAAGAAAATTTAAAGGGAGAAAATTTGGTCAATTTTTGAATTTAGATGTAAAAATTGGATTTTTATAATTTATTTAATTTATTTAATGAATATTAAAAATAGCCATTTTAGCCACGGACTCGGATTTCGACGAAACCAGTTTCATCGGATCCGTATCGGTGAATTATTATAGGGTTTCAAGTTTCGTATCGATCGGACTTGTCGTTTGATCGTACGGGCGTGAAACGCCTTGAAATCAATTTTAATAAAATCAATTTGAAATCAATTTGGAAATTTTGTTTTCAGCATAACTTCTTCATACGAATCAATTTGGACGTGAAACTTTTTCCATCGCGTTTAGAATATCTTAAAATACCTATTTGGATATATAGATTTAATAAATTCGGTTCTGGAGGCATAGCAGGCTTTTTGGGCCTTAGTTTGTTCCGCACGTTCATTCTACGGTCTATCTACTCTATCTCTAACCCCTCTATATAAACCTAGCTACAAGCCCTAGCCTCCGCCTAATTTCATTTCATCTGCGCGTATACTTTCTTCAAGCTCCTCTTCTTCTTCAATGGGTGCAAACCCTAGATCCAATCAATTCAAAATTTCAATGAAAAATCAAACTCTCCAGAAAAATTCCACAAAAATATATGTTAATCTTCTCGAAACACGTAATTTCATGGTGAAATTCGTTTTTCAGTTGGAGTTACCATTTATCCAAAATAAATTCAAACAGTTCGTGGTCGTTCATTAGCGTCGCATCAAAGTTCGTCTGATCGAAATTCTGTTTCTGGGTATTGTAGAGTGGACCGAGGGGACTGCATCTATGCAGTTTATCTGGTGATTCGACGGTTAGATCGTTGGAGATTTTTGGATTAGGGTTTTTGTTAAGAGGCGGCTGCAGCTCTGGTTCGCGACCGGTGATGAGAGAGGTCGGCCTGGATTCTGGCGGCGGTGACGTGGCCGCGGCTGGCTCTGAGGCGGTGGTTTTCGCGGCGTACGATCAGAGAGAGGGCAGCGTTCATATTTGCGAACGGAGGAGGCTTCACGGTTTCATGATACGCGTGAACGAGTGGGTTACGTGGAAGAAGGAGTTGAAGTGCTGACATGGCAAGTTTTGTGTTCATTTTGTTTTTATTTTTAGTTTAAAATTCAATCACAATAATTAGCATAACTTTTACGTACGATGTCAGATTGACGCGCGGTTTTCTCCGCTAGGTTCGTATCTGAATTCCGGACTTGATGACGCTGGTTTGGACGGATTCTGAGACAGTCGAATTTTTGAGTTTAAATTGAATTTAAATTCGATTTAAATTCCAAAGGTGAGTGTTTTAACCCACTCACAACTATTAGAAGCTTTTATGTTTGTTAAATTAATTTTAGAAATGAATAGAAATTTATTTATGAGTATTTGGCATGTTTATTTCACTCATATTTGTTGAATTGCATTTATTAAATTTAACCGTTAATTTAATTTATTTATTGCGTATTAATTGATAGTTAGAATTTATTTGTTTGCCTATAAACTGCTAGTTAACAGTTATATAGATTATTACTGAATATAAACTGTTAGATTAATAGTTGTTAAATTTAATCTGAATAAAATTGCCAGTTATTACCTGTTATATATTATCAAATATAAATTGTTATTGATTGATATTGCTTGATGATTGTGATTGGATGATGGGTGATGTTGATGGATGTTTTATTGTATTTCATAAAATTGCAAATTATCATGCATATTTCCTTTCATTCGAGATTGTGGTTTGAAATGATATACAACCGCAAAATTTTATATCTTTTAAATTGCGGATTGAAATGATAAATATCCGTATCACTTGACCATAGGATAGAAAATTATATACAGGCACCGCGGTCTATATATAATTATTTTAATGTGATTTCTATGGTTTGGATGGAATACGGTTTATAATAATCTTAAATTTTATATTGTATAAATATTATTCTTCCATATATATACATATGAAGTTGAAAATTTTGAAATTAAAAGGTGTATAAATCTCTTTATTAAAAATGGAAAAAAAAAATTAAGAAAATGGAGTTTGATAATTTATATCATATGTTTAAATGTTAAGTTTGGAAATTTTAAGATATGATATTTATAATTGGATTTTTCCCAAGATAAATTGAAATGAATATTCGAGTATAATTTGAATTGAAAAAAAAAAAATTTATTACTATAAATTGGAGTTTTATTTATTTATGGATTTTATGTGAATATTCAAGACTAATTAATAGAACATTCGATTTGTTGAAAGAATAAAATCCAACTTTAGTTTGAAATATTAATACTCCAAATGGATATACGTATATATATATAAATTGAAGTGGTTTTGGAACTTGAGAGAGATAATACAAATTTTGGTTTAGACTTTAATAAAGAAATGTATTTGTAAAGCCATGAGAACTATTTTCTTTACAAAGTAACATTTAAGTTAAACCTTTTAATTCATATACCGTTGAATATCCAAACCGTTCAAGTTTTAAAAGTTATGGTTTTAAATTATGATTTTCAAAATATTATGCTTTGAAAATATTTGATTTTCAGACGTTATGAAGTTAAAGCATTATGATTTTGGAAAAGAATTATATTTGGGATAAGTGATAAAATATGGTTTTGGGTTTTGAAATGATATCGTATTCATGGTTATGAAATGGAATGTTTATTCTGATTTTTAAAGTATAACCTATTTTTAAATGACCGCGGTGTTATAATAACGATGGGTTGGCAAAGAGACCGGGATCGGATATGGACATACTCTCTGTCAATACCGAAAACCACTTTGACTAACCGTGTACGCGGTGGAGATTTCAGAATGAAGTAGGTGGTGGCGACGTTTCCTGTAAGGTAAATACGTGGACCCGACTCCCGTGAGTTGGCATAAGGTGGCTAAAACAGGAGCGATTCTCAGGCCAATGAGGTCATTCCTCTGATCGGACCCTCCTCTTCGATATTATACTTTGACTTGGATTGATTCAGTGGCCACTTCTATATTTTGATTTTGGGGAGTTAGTCCGAGGTGGGCGGTAACTGCGGCTACGCGTTTCCACCAGCCTGGATAGCAATTGGTATATCTACCCTGGCATTGCCTAGTTGTGCCGTGTCACCTACCATACCGAGCCTTTACTACGAGTTTCTATTTGTGTCGTACCTATGGAGTATCCTCTGGTAGCCTCCCGATCAGGAGGTATTACGGTACTGTATAGACTATTGGCATTTTACGTGTTAAGGTGGAAAATGTAAAGCCTTAACGCTATTTAAAAGTAAGTTTATTTTATAAATAGACACTATTATAATAGCGCAATATACTACATAGTAAATAGTTTAACGGATCCTTAGGAGATGTAAATCCCGAGCATCTCTTGAGTTACTGTACTCATATTTATTTCTGTTAATTTAACTCACATAAGATCTTTTAGTTCTGACTCGAGTGTTTTTGTCTTTTCAAATTCGCTCGGGTCAGTCCGAGCGTTTCAGGATCGAAGATTTTAGCTTTGGAGGACGAAGACGAAGAATCCGTATTATATTATTTATAGTATTGCACCACACTCTAAATTTCCGCTGCATTGATTGTATTGGTATGTGTAACTCTGATATTCATTGTATAAGTAAAATAAATATTTTGTAAACAGTTATCATGAACTGTATATTGATTATTATATTTTATCCTTCCGCTGTGAGATTCTATTTTGTTTTATTTCTTCTCTGTTTTTTCTTATTTACCCCATAACAATCCGCCCTTGCGTATGCTTTGAATTGGCGCGTGTGTCGGTTTAAAGTGTGCGAAAAGGCGGGATGTTACAGCATTATAACTCAAATTAGATGAACAACTCATACAATTTTAGCTACATAACCGAAAATCGATTAAAAATATAGTTCATATTCATACCAATCAAATACACAGCTATTGACTTTAAATCTAAGATCATATGCAGTTTTAAGTACCAAATAATTTTTTCCAAAAATGCATATTCAATGAAAAAAATATAACCAAAAATATAAATAATTTTAAAATAGATTTAAACCTTTTCACCCTCTTCACTCTCTTTTTCCAACCCTTTCCTCTTCTTTTCAACATTTTAAATTGTATCATTCATTTCTGAAATATTACTAGTCAACATTTCTTCAATACCTTTGTCTATGTCTTCTTTTGAAGACCCTTGTTTTGAAGAAATAATCTACAAAAATCAATATCAAAATTAACCTTCACACTAATAATGATGAAAAAAAATAATTTTTAAGCTGTTATATGATATAACAATACTTAGATAAATGTGTACAACTCATGTAACATACAAATACACCTCATATACTTTTTTAGCTACATCACTCACTTATAAATACAAAACTCAAATACAGTTATAAAATATAATTTATTTATAACTGCATTTTTAAAACACAGCTTTAATTTATTTTTTAAGATAATGTGTATAAACTCATTATAGACAAAATTTTAATTTCATACAAACAAAACTATATCCTGACTAATTATAATAAATAAATCATATAACAAAAATCATATAAAAAAATTGCATTCAAACCATATTAATTTTTTCCACAACTCTTCTACTAAGTTTATTGTGGAAGAAATCCCACTCTTCAACTTTCGAACGACCTTTTTCATACCCCAACCTTCGTTCAATAATATCAAATTTGTTGCAAGACTAATAATGCAAAAAAAAGTAAACATCAATCATTGTACAAGATTAAATTAAAAATAAAATTATTACCAATAAAGCAATTGTACAAAATTGCATTTTTCTAGGATTATGCTAATATTCTTTAACAGCTCTAGCATCTAGTATTAAACACTTCAACATCCATAACAAGACGAACCAATTAATTATGTATATTGTAACAACCCACATTTTTGAACGGTTTAAATCGACAATAAACGACACATGTCTAATTCAAACCATTCGAAAGGGAGGATTGTTGATGGGGTAAATAAGAAAAGAATGAAAAATAAAACACAGAATCTTACAGTGTAATGATAAAATATAAAAATCAAATAAACATTTCATGAAGCTGTTTTACAAATAACATGTGATTGCACTTTTACAATTCAAATCAGATTTATACATACAGCAGAAATAAACAAATTATGCAACTAAATACATGATGTAGTGGAATAATTATAATAAATGGTAAAATATACTGAATCTTCATCTTCGTTCTCCATAAAAAAGTCTTCAACATACTGAAAAGCTCAGAATGACCCCAGCGTAATGAAAATAGAACACTCGAGTCGAAACTAAAAGATTGTATGTAAGTCGAATTGATTAAAAATAAAATATGAGTGCAATTGCTTCAGAGATGTTACGGGGTTTTTCATCTCGTACAAGTGTACAACATGAATAAAATTATTAAAAGATTTCAAATAACTCGAGATATCAATTTTAACCACTTTAATTAAAAAAATTCAAAGTTTAACTTAAACCTTTTAAATAATTCAAATCCAATACATAATTCAAATTCAAGAAATTGTATGGATATATATATCATTTCAACCAGTATCTAAAATTAAAAATTCCAAATCAATAAAAACCGCTCGGGTTTATCATTTCTACCCAAAGCGATTTCCCTAATCAATAAGATCATTCGGGTATGTATCATTTCAACCCATAGGTATAAATAAATCACAGCCAACCAAAATTTCAACCAATAACATCCATCACAGTCAACATCCAAATTAGCAAATAAATCACAATAATGAATTGATTTTCATTATTAGATGTTTAACTAAAAATTATATTCAATGTTAATTACATGGCTATAAAATTCAATATCAATTCAAATTAAATCTAAATGACAAATTAAAACACCAAACAGCAATTAATAAACTTCGAATCACATCATAAATCTCTGCAATCAATCTTCCAACTATCAAACATTTCAAACAAATCAACATATGATCTCTATTTTTAATAAAAAAACATTTATTATTCCTTAATAACATTTATTGTTCCAATCAATTGGAAATTTACATTCAGACAATTGTTAATATCATTCAAACCAATATTATTAAAATACACACTAACATTTGTGATCATTCTTAAATTATTGCAAACATGTCATTAGTAAAAGTTTTAATTAAGCTCATAATTTGAATTATAATTTAATTTGTATCAATAAAATCTTAATTTTTTTTAGAGGGAATTATCGTGAAGGACAAAAATTAGGGCTTTTTTAATCACAAGGACAGCCTGCTAAAATTTTATCCTCAAGGACAAATCACTGCAACTTGCCTCTCCAACTCCAGATCTTGCTACAAAACCCACACCATCGCTTACTTCTCCAACCCAATAAACTCCGACCGAGACGTCGACCTCTCAGATCTCAACAACACCTTGGCAGAAATCAAGGACCTACGCGCGGAGTTCGAGCTCGAGAGGCGAATTCGGAAGAAGATGGAGTGTGTGAAAAAATCTGAGATGAAGGAGCTCACGGAGAAGAAAAGAGCATGCGAGGAAGCGGAGAGCGACCGTGAAAAGTTAGGGATGGAGATCAAGCACGTGAGTGAGGATTTCGAAAAGACGATGAAGGAGGCCGTGGACGAGAGGAGGAAGCGATGACGAGAGGATGGAAATCATTCTACTGTGTTCAGTTTTTGGGTATCAGTTTTGTATGCGATGTGGTATCAGTTTTAATAAAATAAATAGTATGGATTTGTGGTGGTTTAGGAAATAGTATGGGTTTGTGGTGGAAAATTTCTGATGGATTATTGGTTTACGAAACGGTGAAGGTGGTGGTACAGTGTGTGGTATTTGAAAGCGATGGGTAGGATTTGCATCAGAAGGAATTTCAAAACTGATACCTAAAATTTTAAAACTGATACCTAAACTTTCAAAACTGATACCTAAAATTTCAAAACTGATACCTAAAAACTGGTATCAGTATCAGCTTTTAAGAGCATGGTGCTGGTGAGCAGGTGGCGTTGGCGGATGGAGGAGGTGACATGGGGTAGTTGCACGACGCTGGTGAGGAGGTGACGCTGCGGCGATGGTGAACACAAAACGGGTGGAGGAGGTGGCACGAGGTGGTTGCTCCAAAACGGGTGAAGGAGGAGGTGGCAATGGTGGCGCTGGTAAGGAGGTGGCGGCGCTGGTGAGGAGGTGGCGTTGACGCGGGATAAGGTGGTCGGAGCTGAAAACGGGATTGAATGGGCACGGGGAAGAGAGATTTGTGCATTTGAGAAAAAATGGGCTTTGGGCCTGTCCTTGAGGATAAAATTATAGGTATGTGTCCTTGAGGATAAATTATTTGGATATTTTGTCCTTTACAATAAATCCCCCTTTTTTTTATTCCTAACAATTTTATTCAAATATCTTATTTAATTTAATACTTTTAAATGTTTAAAAATACGGGTCGTTACAATCTCTCCCACTCAAAATTTTTCGTCCCAGAAAAAAAGAAATCCAAAATTCTATTTTATTTTATTTAAACAGTCAATTTATAAACAATTAAACTTACATATTTAAGTTAATAAAATTTGAGAATAACTCAAATTCTACAAAAAAATTCCAAGTCTTAAATTTTCGAAAAATTTCGATAGTATCCTTTATGCGGATACGTCCGAAAAATAATGATATCAATAATTTCAATATATATGTCATATTTCAAAATAAAATATCCCAAACAATGGAAAAACAATATAATATCGCTATAAAACCATAATCCGAAAACGCACTTATTTGTCGGACAAACAAACTTTATTTATAAAACCAAAAGCAGTAGCTTCCATAACTTGTATTTTACTTATATAATCCAAAGAGTTAAAATTATGTGAAAGAATAATATTTCAGTTATTTTAAATCAATAGCACAAACAACATACAATATATCAAAATCATATGCAAACAAAACTATATAACCATAATAGGCAATAAAGAATCCATCACACATCCATAGCAACCAAAACTAATGGTTTATTCGGGTTTAGAACCTTAAATCTTACAAGGGTAATAAATAAACTAATAAATATACCTTATGCTCAACAGCCTTAGATAATTACTTAATAGATTATTTATTCAACCTCAAACAATTAGAAATATTCTTTCCCAAACTTCCCATCAGCCAAACAACAAGAATTTTAAATTTCTTAAGTTTATTCTACTAATTTTTTCCCTCATCATTTACCTTTTCATTCATTTATTTATATAAAGATCAACTTACCTAATTTGTTTTCCATTAAAGATTTAAGTTATTAATGAATCATTTCATAAAATATTACTTAAGCTCATACTGCCTTGCCTAAGTTTATAACTTAATTATGCTATAGAATAAAAATTTAAGTTTTCGGTATTCGCTCTTGAAATGAAAAGAAATATTTCAATATATCTAAAAGTTCAATTAAAACATTTAACCTCATTCACTTAGTCATAGACTCCTATTCACTAGTCTTATAATCTAAAACTTATAACACTACTCCTAAACCAACCCTAAGTAAAAAACTCTTAGCTAATGGTTCAGGTACGTGGATCGCTAAATTCCACGCACTCATGTCCGACAACAGCTCTTCGGATATATTTCAATCCCTCAAGTCCCTTTGTAATATTTCCTCCCATGTCAACATTTGTCGACCTCTACCACTCTGAACATTCGATGTGGCCTATAATTCTAATGCGCATAGGTGTCTCGGGAGGCTTTCATTGGAGATGTCCAAACCATCTCAAACGGTGTTGGACTAGCTTCTCTTCAATTGGTGCTACTCCAAGTTTGTCGCATATATCATTATTTCTGATTCGGTCTCGTCTTGTATGACCATAGCTCCATCGCAGTATACACATCTCTGCTACACTTATCTTCTGGATGTATTGTTTTTTAGTAGGTCAACATTCTGCACTATACAACATCGCAGACCTAATTGCCGTTTTGTAGAACTTCCCTTTAAGCTTTTGTCGGACTTTCCAATCACAGAGAATGCCAGATGTCAGTCGCCATTTCATCCACTAGCATTGCATTCATCCCCTTCGAATTCTAAAACTAACATCTTCATCGATATTGTCATCATACTGCAACATTGACTCTAAATATAGAAAGGATTCCTTTTTGGACACTACTTGTTCAGCCCGAGTAACACCTCCATCATCTGATCCGACACCATTGAACTCGCACTTCATATACTTTGTTTTAGTTCTGCTAAGCCTAAAACCTTCGGATTCTAAAGTCTGTCTCCACAACTCCAGTTGTCCATCAACCTCTATCCTACTCTTATCAATTAGCACAACATCATCAATAAAGAGCGTACACCATGGAATCTCACGTAGTACATCCATCACTAGGACAAAAATATAAGAGATCAAAGCTGACCCTTATATAATCCTATATTAATGGGAAATTCACCGGTTTCACCATCGCATGCTCTGACACTGGTCACAACATCATCATACATATCCTTGATAAGGATATTGTACTTTGTTGAAACTCTCTTTTTTTCCAAAGCTCACCACATAACCATTCTTGGTACTTTGTCATAAGCTTTCTCCAAATCGATAAATACCATGCCTGGATTCTTCTTTTGCTTCCTATCTCTTCATAAGTTGTCTTATCAAGAAAATCACCTCTGCGGTCGACCTCCCAAGCATGAAACCAAATTGGTTTTTTGAAACTCTTGTCATCTTTCTTAATCGATGTTCAATAACTCTCTCCCAAAGCTTCATTGTATGACTCATAAGGTTAATTCTTTGTAGTTTATGCAACATAGAATATCTCCTTTATTCTTGAAAATTGAAACTAATACGCTTCTCCTCCACTCATCTGGCATTTTGTTTGATTTGAAAATATAATTGAACAGCTTAGTTAGCTATGTTATCGCTGCATCTCCACACCTCAATAGGCAGGTCGTCTGGCCTCAACGCCTTACCCCTTGTCTGTTTTCATCCATTTTAGCGCCTCCTTTACCTCAGATTCTTGAATTCTCCAAAATAATTAAGTAAATATTCATAAAAAACAGCTCTTATTAAACTTCCATGAATCTCACCTTCTAAAATCCCAAAAATCTTAGTTATCATCAATATTCATAGCCAGAACTTCTTCAATGTCAATATCCATCAAGACTTCTCCTCCTCCCTCTTCTTGATACCCATGGACACTTTCTTCGATCTCATAAACACACACATGCAAAATCTTCAGTAACACTGCTTATATTCTCCATTGTCTACACTAACCATATCAATGATTCTTTCCATAGTCTGATAAATTGTTCGTTTTCTTTATCTTTCTTCTTCTGCTCCACCATTTCCTTCTTCGCTTCTTCCATTTTTCTCGTATGTACCAATTTTAGTTGCTCATTTTTTCATCTTCAAACTTTGCTCTCAAGAAATCTTCTTGCCTTTTGAGAAGATTAGTCACTTCGCCTCTAATAATTGGATTGTTGAAAGACAATTTTATCTGCGAAGAAGCATCCAGTGGTCTTTGTCGCAAATTTTTAAGATACAATTGAATAGTAGGATGAATTTATTAGTATTGAATAACCATACTATATTCGTTTTTATAGTAGCAAAGAGTTATAACTAAGCACTGATGGTGATAGACACTTTAACAATACGTGCAACTATTTAATGTTTGAAATATACGCAGCGGTATATTTTCTAAAAAAATATTGTATCCATTTATGGTGAAATTACACATAAATGAATTTTTCAAACATTAAAATATATTTCATTCTTCCATCACAAGGATAATGTTTTTTTCAAAAAAAATACTAGTGTGTATATTTCAAACATTAAATAGTTGCACGTATTGTTAAAGTGTGTATCACCATCAATGATCAACTACAACTCTTTGCTACTATAAAAATAAATGTAGTCCGGTCATTCAGTACTAATCAAATCATCCTACTAGTCAATTGTATCTTGAAAATTATGTGACAAAGACTCATGGATGCTTCTTGACAGATAAAATTGTCCTTCAACAATTCAATTATTAGAGACGAAGTGACTAATCTTCTCAAAAGACAAGACGATTTCTACATAGCAAAGTTTGAAGCAGAAAAAATGAGCAACTAAAATTAGGACGGGAGATGCATATGCGAGAAATGGAAGAAGCGAAGATGGAAATGGTGGAGATGAAGAAGAAGGAAAAAGCATATGAACAATTTATCAGACTACGAAAGGAATCATTGACGTGTTTAGAGCATGCAGTGGAGAATCTGAGAGGTGCTACCGAAGACTTGCATATGAGGGTTCATGAGCTCGAAGAGAGTGTCCGTAGGTATCAAGAAAAAGGAGGAGAAAAGAAGTGTTGATGGACATTGATGTTGAAGAAGTAGTGATGAATATCAATGACAACTAAGAGTTTTGCGGTTTTAGAAGATGAGATTAATGGAAATTTAATAAGAGTAGTTGATTTATATTATTTACCTCTCAATTTATAATTTGTTTTTCATGAATATTTACATAATTAAAGCATAAATCGATTATCAATTATATATTTTCAAGATAATTTAGGTCTGTGTTATGTATGTTAAGATTTTATTTTTTATTTTTCTATTTTTATCCACAATGGATTGACTATTCAATCGTTGCTTTGCATCTTCTCTTTCAATCGAATCGTGATAATAATCATCAAACTTTTTTTTTTAATATTATTATGAAATTGTTATAAAATTTTGATTTCCGTCAATATGAAATGGCAAATGAATTACACCAATCTATTTTGTTTTATTTTCGAAATCAGTGGTAAATTTCATATATGAAATGGTAGATCGCTTTCTTTTTGTGGGTTTACAAGTCCTCGTGTAAAATTCTTTTGTTTTTGGGATGGAACGAGTGAATACAAATTTGGACAAAATTCGACCTTCATTTTCTTATCTCACCATATCTTTTAATACGAAGCTAATATTCACAATAATTTTTACTCATAGCATGTTATAGTTTGGTTTAAAAGGTAAGGGCCCTACGATACTACTTTAAATTTAATGATGAAAGAGATTCAAGCTCATGCAATATACATTTTGGGGTTTTCGACAGTTACTGATAAAAAAAAAAGCTAATGGAAATGATGCTGAATTTCTATAGGCAATGATTATGAACTTGTTTGGTACATTTTTCTTAGCAAATTGTACTTGCTGTGTACATAATTAATTGTTTCCCCTACTTACGGATGTCAAAGTGTTCGGTACTAGATGCTGGACTCAAGTTATACATTATAAATTGATTGAGAAGTTGAAGAAATATAAGCACAATCCAAAAAAATGCAAGCTTGTACCTTTGCTTTATCAGTAATAATTTTATTTTATTTTTAATTTCATCTTGCACAATAGTAGATGTTGTTTCTAAACTTTTATTTTTGCAGGTCTTGCAACAAATTTAATATTATTGAACCAAGGGTAAGATATGAAGAGTGGGATTTAATAGAAGTTCACAAAAAACCTAATGGTAGAGTTATGGAAAAAATTGATAAATTATGAGTGCAATTTTTTTATATGTTTTTTGTTATATATTATTTATTTAATTATAATTAGTTAGGATATACTTTTGTTTGTATAAAATTAAAATTCTATTTATAATGAGTTTATAAACACTATCTTAAAAAATAAATTAAAATTGTATTTTATATATGCAGTAATAAATTCATTATATTTTATAACTGCATTTGAGTTTTGCAATTATAAGTGAACTAGAGAGATGTAACTAAAAAAGTATATGAGATGCATTTTTAAGTTATATGAATTGTACACATTTATCTAAGTATTGTTATATGCATATAGCAGCTTAAAAATTATTGTTCTTCGTCATTATTAATACGAAGGTTAATTTTGATATTGATTTTTGTAGATTATTTTTTCAAAACAAAGGTCCTTAGAAGAAGACATAGACAAAGGTATTGAAAAAATATATACTACTAATATTTTGGATATGTATGATACAATTTAAGAAATTGAAAAGGAGAGTAAGGAGTTGGAAAAAACAAGAATGAAGTGGGTGAAAAGGTAAATCTATTTTCAAATAATTTATATTTTTGGTTATATCGTTTTAATTCAATATGAATTTTTGGTTAAAATTATTTGTTAAAGGTAGCTAAATGTGCATATGATTTTAGATTTAAAATCAATAGCAGTGTATTTGATTGGTATGAATATGAAATATAATTTTAACCGGTTTTGTTTTATGCAGACCTGAGTTGTGCATCCAATTTGAGTTATAATGCATTTGAGTTCTGCATAACGTTTCCTTTGAGTACTACTTTTCATAATGTGAAATGTTAAAACCATATATGATATGCAATTAAAAATGTATTTGAGTAGTGCATTTGGGTATTCTTATGGAGTTAAAGTGTGTTTGTAACATTCAATGGAATACGCATTTCGAAGGCATCTTATTTATATGCATATTATGTTACAGTTTAACATATTTTTAACTGCATTTTATGCAGTTGAAATACATATATTTTTAACTGCATTTTATGCAGTTGAAATACATTTTATATATGTTCTTTTATTTGATTTGATATAATTGTTTACTGTATAAGTCACATGTAGGTTTAGATTGGTATTAATTTTAATAATTTAATTATTTAAAAATTAAGTGTTAAAATTTATAATTTTAATTTAATTTGGAATTTTGCAGTCTATTTCTTCATATAAAGGCGTTTCAAATAGGAATGATCAAGTTAAAGAAATTGAAAAAGAAAAAGATTGTCCGAACAATGTGACTTTGGATCTAAAGAAAAAGAACGAGGAGTTGGAAAATGTTTGAATAGTTAAATTTAGTCTTAAAGTATTTGTTCAATTGATTGGAATATTGTATTAATAAGTTGTTTTTATTTTTTATAGAAAATTATATCTAAAACTCGAGATTCTAAGAAAGAAAAGGCAGAAGCTATTGAAAATTTTAGACCTAAAAGAGAGATGAATTTGTGTAAGAAAAAACAAATTCTTAATCAAGAAATCCAAGACTTGAAAAGAATAAACGTAGAGTTAGAAAAGAAGATTTCAATTGGCAATGAAGATAAAAATATAAATCAAGGTGTTGTAGATTAGATATAAAAGAAGGACGAAATTGAGAAAGAAAATTTAAAATTGAAATATGGAACTCCCACCTAAATTACAGACAACATGGAACGCTCGGATGCTTCATCTTATGAACGTATACTGTAGTTCTCCATGGTGATTAACAGTTGTACTTAGACAATAACAGACTACATCCTCATATTTGAACTCCGCCCGGGCAAAAGAACGTTCATACTACAACAATTTCTTCATACTAACTCGAAATCAGACGAGACTTCAAACAATGAACTTCCACTTAAATTACGGACAATATGGAATACATCGATATTTCATCTCTTGAACGCACACTGTACTTTTTCATGGTGACTAACAGTTGTATGTATAAAATAATAAACTACGTCCTCATATTTGAACTCTGCTTAGCCAGAAGCGGCTATTTTTTTTTTCACGGTGATCTAGGCGCCCATGTTCGAATCCGAAAACAGCATCTTCGCAATGCAAGGAAACAGCCTCCTAGGAATGCTGGTGACAGGATTATAGCGAGACATTCATTCTCGACCTTCCACGTTCGCAGTGAGGTGTTATTCCCAGTTCTTCTATGTTTGCAATGTGACTTTTTTCATTCTGAATAATTCGCATTTGCAGTGAGGCGTTCTTTTCAGTTCTTCCGCGTCTATAAAGTGGCATACTTTTCTGGATCATCCGTATTTGTAGTGAGGCGTTTTCTGGATTTTCGGAGTTTGCACTGAGGCGTCTCTCTCCCAGCTGGAGTTGTCTATTAATATCATCTGCACTCAGTTGTTCATGGTTTTTTGGGTACTTCTAACACCTCATTACGGACAGTGGCCTTGCCCGAGCTCGATAATGAGGTGTAATGAACGGCGGCCTTGTCAAAGCTCATTCTGTTTGTACTTGAGTCATTTTCATTGTTTTTGTATTATGATTAGTTATCTGTCAGGCATGTTAGCTGCACCTTTGTTTTTAGTGATACACACACACACGTGTGTGTGCGCTCTCCTCTAGTTTAGAGGATCACACATTTCTTTCAAAAAAATCTTAGCTATGTGATCAAATCTTAACAGCTTTTTGATGATAAAAATCTGTTCAAAATTTCTCTTTCTAGTCTTATTCCTATGTATTATGATGATTTAAGTGTTAGATTTTTTTGCAACTCGGTCTTTCATTAGCGAACCAAACATATTGAGATTGATTGTAGCATTAATAGTTTTAAATCATTTATATTTCGTACGAGACCTTCTTCGAAATATCATTTTCACACTTCGACAAAACGAAACATCTAATCTCGTTCATATCTCCTTTGATATTCATCTCGTCCAAAATATTCGAAACGTCACCAAAAACATGGATCAAAATCTCAATCTAATATTGCACCTAAAATTATATATTATTCTTCTTTTACATAATATTTTCAGCTTTCATATAGTTTTATAAATAAAAAATTTGATAACTTACTACTTATCAACCCCTAAAGATAATTTTTACTTTTTATCTCGATGAGTCGAAACAAATAACATTGTTTTAGTGTTCAAATAAGAGGACATTATCAGTAATTATCGAATCAATCCATTTAACCAAACTTATTTTCTTTAAAACATTCATTTCAACACATTTTTATACACTAACCAAGAAAGTTAACATTTTTTATTTTAATTTTTTTTTATAACATTAGTGATACTTCATTCAAACAGAGCACTCTTTTCATGTCTCAGAGACTTGAACCCATGACTTTTAGAACATCCGTCTGAAGCTTCATACAATAACAACTTGAGCTATAGATCCTTGACAGTTTTTATTTTACCTTTTAAATAATAATTATTTAAAAAGCCACTATAACATAAAATTTTGAACATGTAACTAATGCGCGATAGTTCCGAGCAGAAATTTAAGACCCGAGATGTAACTTGAAATGAACACCCAAGGTACATTGTTTCATCTGTGACCTCATCCAATACAAGATATCGTATGTAGAAATACCTAAATAAAACGTGATAGCATTCCGAGCTTTGAAATCTTGGTCGCATTACATGTAATCATCTTGAGAAAGACATCATTACTTTGCCTTTCATATACTCTTGCATGCATATTGCAGATTTTTTCGCTAAATCACATTTGGTATCTTGTTTTTCTGCCAACTCTTGATGCTTATGATCGTTACATCATGAGTTTGAGGAGAATGTTAAGAGAATATTATGTATATGTTAAGAAAAAACATAGAGAATTTTTCAATATTAGTATTTTCTCATATTATAATATGTACCTATTATATAATTACTTAAGCTCCAGTAATACGAACTTAAATATCTATCATATATTGTAGAATGATCATCAAATTGTAATATAAATTATTACTAGTTAATAAATTCTCTAATTATTTGAATATATATTTCTTTTAACAATCTCAACTATTATTTCTGTTGAAAATAGAAAATATTCGTTAGTAAGGATTTTTACCAAGTACTATTCACCTAAAATTACGCAAACAAAAGCAAAGCAATTATACGGCAATAGTCGACTAAATGAACAGGGAAGCAAACAATTCTAACAAAGAAGTAAAAGAAAAAGAAACTACCCAAGCGTCTCAAACAATAAGGCAACAACATTCCAAATTTATGCAAGTATATCAAGAAAGATCCATCAATAGTGAATATTCCAACTAAATGAATATTAAAGGAATAAAAGAAGAAATTACCCATGTAGAGCAGCAGCACTCCATCCCCAAATTTGGGTATATAATTCTATATTCCAGTAGCCGCCAAATGAAGGTTAAATAAATGAACTCTTCAACTTACATTATGTATAACTAGTGTAAATCACACGTATGTGCATCTAATAGCAAGAATGGTTATTTTTTATTTAATAAAAAAATTATGGACGGATGTGTGTTATAAGAGGAAAAGCTTTGGCAGTAAGAACACTTTTATTACAAGCAAATTGATAGTGAAATTCCGTTAATGGATGGTTAAAAAGAGAATGGTTTGCAAACCGACGGTGAGATTCCGTTAATAAATATATGGTATTTTCTTCGAAATTTTAAGAGAACATTATGAAAATCTTATTCATTGAACTCTTTTTATTAATAGTAGAGATAATTGTACATATAAGCATTCTAATTTGCAAACGAAACAAACTTCTACATTCCTACAAAAGGGGAAAAATTCTAATATTTCAATACCAAAATTTCAGAATCTTTCGAAAAAAAATAACATCCCATAACAAATTTGAGAACCTTTCTGCAAAAGGTAGATTAAATTTCATAGTAAATTTCAACTTTTACAAACGCAAGTAAAATTTCCATAATAAATTTTGTTTACAAGTTTTATCTCCAAATTTTGAATGGCTCTTCAAAAATTAGAAATTCATGGTAGTAATTTATCTTCTAAGGATACAACACACTCTATTACTTGAATAATTAATGGGATAATAACTACAGTAAGAATATAACAATGTAACAACAACGACCACTTTATTGCAAAAAGATCGAAGTGATTTCAAACAAAAATCATCAAATGAACGTTTTGCACGTTGTACATCAAGGAGTATAAAATGTTTGTAGTTCGTATGATTTGTACATTAAGGAAAGAAACCATCAATCTAAGTATTGGCGGCCTTCAGATAGATAACTAAACTACTTTTTATTACTCACTTTAGTTTAACATAAACGTGGAAGACAGAGAGAGACAAGCATAAACTTATTTTTCAATTAGAATAACTTACTATTTTCAGAAGCACCTTCGTCGTTGTCAAGAGCAATTATGAACTCCTATACATTATGTCGAGTTCCTGACAAGCATAAGAACTTTGTTGTTAAACTGAGTGAAAGCAAATATTAGAAGATGATTTCCATGACAATTCTAAAAATGATTCACAATCCTGCAGCAAAGGTGAAATTAAAATTCTGAAAAAAGCATACATAACAACACATAAAGCTTGATAAGTAATCAAACATTAACTGATTATAATCTATAAAATTAAAACATATTTCCATTAAATATAATCTAACCATCCCTTATCAACTCTATCCACTTTATTGCTGTCAAACACTTTACTTTTTACCGCGGCCACGTCCCCAGATTGAGTGATGTTTATTTTCGTTGGATCGAGTTCTGTTGATTTGTCTGACACATCTTGTTTATATTCAATTTGCCATGGTTGTTATTCAAGAAAGGATTGAACTATGTTTCTACTCGTTCATATACAAATATGTAAGAAAATCAAGGATGAAATTGCCTTAAGCATATAATGACGTTAGTTCAGAAGCACAACTCTTTTGTGTGTTTTACTTTATTAAAGTGGTAAATTTTGGAAGCTAAATTTGTTTTCCTTTTTTCCATTTTATGTCCTTTTAGTAATGCTTTACTTCAACTGTTTTTTCTTATGACCTATTAAAATATTCAAAAATTATCCTTAAGAAAGGCTATAATCATCTCAAAAACTAAAAAAAAATCCTCATTTATAAGTAAAGGACCTATTAATCTGTTTTTATTACTCATCAAGTGAGCGTTAACTCCCATCTAGTTTTACAACAACTTAGATAAACCAACTTTAGAGCTCTCAAAATCTCTCTAACTGTGCATTTATACAACAAATGATTCTAAACGGCAGCCACAAATAGGTTAGAATGTGGCATAAAAGGAAGCGGGGGTTTTTTTTTTTTTTTGGGGGGGGGGGGGGGGGGGGGGGTGTTGTGGGGAAAGCCAGGCAAAACATGTAATCTGGGAGAAAAAATAGTTCGAATTACCTTAAGACAACCATTTGGCATAATCATTACTTTAAACAGTGGTTACCATATTTGCAATCAATCTCAAAGTGGATAACATTACTCTTAAACGAATACTTTCTTAAATCTGAAAGCATGATTCTTGTTCTTGTAAAACATGATAAACGGTGCATTCATTAACAAGTGGAAAGGGTTATAATGAAGTTTAGATTATAGATTTAAATCTAAATTTCGTCACGCAAGCGTATGCAGCTATGCCCAAGTTCAAAATACAAATCTAAAACATACTTATCTAAAGTGCTCACTAAACTGAGCAACAATCTTATTAAACTTAAAAAATTGGTGAAGTGGCAAATAGAAAAATATGGCTAAGAAATTAATATACTCAAGTATGATACTAAATTTTTATGATAACCTCTTTAGTATCATGTTTGAAACTTGCTCAGTTTTGAATTACAACCACTGACAGAACATAAACAAAGTTAGTTTCAAAGGTAACAGGAAACAATTGCTACAAAAATATAAAAGTATCAATCTCCTCACAATTTCTAAATATACACACGCACACGCACTAATTTTATAGGTTTTCTCCACAAAAAATTTTGTTTAATCCCTAACCAAATGGGATGATGTAAATATCATTATGCACAAATACACTAGAATAAAGACACCGTACTAGAATAATTTGAAAAGGTAATGAATATTACTGTACGAATTGAGTATTTGAAAACAAACATGAAAAACCCAATCACTTATCTAACATCTATGTAATTTATTCCACAACCTATAACATGCAGGATCCATGATTTTAAGACTATAAATAAATTAGCAGCTGATAATCTAACTGATAATTTTAACGGTCAATACCTACAAATGAATGTACACAATCTGTCGTAAATATACATGAAACCATATAACATGAACTATTTTGTTTATTTCTACTAAGATCACAAACATGCACTCATTAACCAAGTATTTGTTAAGCTAAAGCTGAGCCAAAAGCTAAGCATTCTTACATATAAAAACACACTCAATGATATGAACCTAACATGCTTAACAATAACGGTAAAATTGATCAAACCACCAACTGCATTGCATGCTTAGTCAATGCTACAAGACCTTACGTATATATCTTAATAAATAGCAATGGAGAACTTTAAACTGAAACAAAAACATCAATAAACACACACACAAACAGGATAGTCCATAATATTATAGGTGATACATGCATCCCTTAACTACTTCTATATATGTATTTATACACACTCTTAAATTTATAGGTTTTCCTGCTAAACATTTTTTTTAATCCATCATTTAGCAATGGAGAGAAATAGTTTAATGAGTGATTAAAAAAATCATATAACCCAATGAGAAGATTGGGCTGCAAACACAGTAGAATATACGGATGTCATTCTATGCAAGTACAATATTTGAATACAAAGATGAAAAACATCCCACCTAATCCCTAATCTAAGGTCCATATAATTTATTCAACAACCTACAATTTGCAGGATCCATGATTTTATGATGATAAAATTAGCAACGCAGTTTTTTTTTCTAAAAGCATGTTTGAAAGCTACTCAGTGGGCAGAACTAATTCTAGGTGCATATTTGTGCTTGTTTCAATTTTGGTAACAACTCCTAATAATGAGCTAAGAAAATTGACAAATAAATAGAAAAATGAGAAGTAACAATTTATTGATTATGGCTTCTGGCTATGTTTCCTAACTAGTATTCACAATATATTTTATTCAATTTGACTTAAATGTCAAACTGGATACAGATACTTATAAATCTCAATTTAAAGCCACTCATAAGTTTCAAATCAAAACTTCTTCTAAGGAGTTTCAAAATAAGTTTGTCAAATGGACTCTAAGACCACTCCAATTTAGACTGTCTATTTTATCATCGCTTACAATTCACAACTCAACAATTTTAAATTTAGGCAGAAAATTAAATTACAGAACTAAATAACTCAAAATAGTGGCATGAAACCTTGAATCTACAGCGAATCTACAGCGGTAGTGACAACATAGTAACAAATCTTCATGTACGTACTGACTGATAATACGTGAAATGTATACATCATTGGATGAGGTTTCTACGCCCAAAAGATAATGAAATGAAAACAAAATCATCTGAGTGATTCCCACAAGACTCTATCATTATCCTCAACTAAAGCAGTTTACTTTTAATGAGTTGCTGATGTCCCTGTCTATTCTTCATCACCTGCTCTTCAAACAGAAACTTTTATATTAAAATATACGATCATAACTTAAGCAGTAAGCAAGACTGAAAAAAAAAAGTGATTGGAACCTCAAATTAAAATGATTTCGTAGTAAGCAAGATTCTGCAAATTGCATACAAAATTAAGAAACTCGTTAAATCGTAAATATGATGAAATAATCTAAAAACAATCAAATTAAACCAAATCATGTACCAATTGAAGAGGGAATCGCAAAAACAATCTGCGAGTGGAATAAAAACAGAGCGGTGCTCAAATCGTTAAATTGCATATGATATGAAATAATCTGAAAAGAATCAAATGAAACAAAATCAAGTACCAATTGAAAAGTGGATAGGAAAAACAATCCGCGAGTGGAATTACAACCGAACAGCAGCCGCTGTGTGAACTAGGGTTCTGTTAGTATTAGGCGATGGATTTTCGTAATTATATAGTGCGATGGATTTTCGTAATTATATAGTGCGATGGAATTTGGTAATTACATAGGGCGATGTAGGGTTTCCGTTAAACTTGGTCCAACAAGGCCGGTAATTATTTGGGCCTCAATATTTGGTCCATGTGCATTAAAAATGTAACCACAGAAATATCTCAAGAAAACCATATTGAATAGGGGTAGATTTTATAATAACAAAATTTGATGTCGGACACAATGCACGTTATTGGTTAATGTTTGAAAACTAATGCGAACCCTTACACCAAACTTTAAAAGTGTTTTAGTATATAAATTTAAATATGAGCGTTTGGGCATGCACTTTGTACGTGATAAATGCGTTTGAATTGCGAATTGTATTTGTTTAATACGTTTTAAAAAAATGTTTTTCATAAATGTTTAGCCATTTTTTTGTGTTGAATATCATGTAGTTAATTTGAATTTTTATTTATAAGTTGCAATATGTAGTGTTTTGTTGGTTTAAAATTTTATATTATTAATTTATAAAAACGAATTTGTAAGCAGTTTATATGTTAGATCATATTTTGAGTGATGCTAAGACTTGGTAAATATCTATAGAGAAAAATTTGAATGTGTAAAGAAAGCTCAATTGTCAGCTACTATTTCTAAGCGATATTAAATTTTCATATATCCGTGGAGAGACATTTTTTGTATTTCAGGCTGACAACAAAAGAGTGTGACGCCAAACGTACTAAAACTATTAATAATGAAATAACTGTAAGGGATATTTTTGGAACTTCACGGTCGGACAAATAAATTGCGCTTCCAAACCAACTATTAATAAAGATGTACGACTCTGTATAATAATTATGTTTCAGACCTTGCAAAGGGAAATGTTTTAAAAGTAAAATAGTCCAAGTATGTTTCAAAAGAATAATATTTCAAGATTTTTGATACTACACTCTTTGCCATTATCCAATACTAATCGATTTAGTAAAAAGTTGTAGTACTTTATGTTATAAATGTCATGGCCTGTTGCGGTTGAAATTGGTCGATTTAAAAAGACTATCTATTTGAATTATACTGAGCTTGTTAAGTCGGCTTATGAAGTTAGATTAGTTGTACTCAGATCCAATTTAGCAATTTAAATAAAATCCAATTTTATTTTATCTTCATATTTATTTAATTAACGAATTTAAATTTAATATTTATATAGTTTATGAGTATATCGTTATACATACACATGTGTATGTCGTGCATGTACAACATATAGTACAATGTACATAACTAGTGTCATCGCGTATAAATGTTGGGATTTGAATCTATAATGTATACATCCATCATTTATATAAGCATTGGTTATCTCAAAATAATATTTAAAATATATACATAATTATAAATGTATATATAAGCTATATGTGTGTGTGCGTATGCATGCATGTATAATTATCACGGCTGAATCGAAACATTAACACATATGTTTATAATTTATTTTAGTTGCATAGATCAAAACAGTGGCATTTAAATTAAATAACATAGTGAGATACGTATTTATAAGAGACAACAGATGTCTATATGAAATTGTTATTTAACAAATCTACAAAATCAAATGTATAACAAGGCTTATGCCTCAAGGATGCAGTCACCGAACACACGATGTTAGACGAGATATCGTAAATTCACCTTGAATCGATCTCTAAACGTTGTAATGGCCTGGAATACCACAATTTTATATTTGTTTTGATGTATTTTTTTCTTTGCGAATTTATGGCAATGGGGTGAAGGGGATGATGCTCGCGGCATAGGGGAGAGTGAGGAAGAATCCAGAAGGAAAACGCAGAGGCTAACATGGTTTAAATAGGAAGAGTAGGGAAGAGAAATCCTCCCCTTTTTACTATTTCACCTTTTACCAATATTCAAATCTAAATATGAAATTCAAACTCCACTTCCATCCACATTATGGTCGGCCATAACATAAACTAGATGAGTCATCAAACATTCCAGGCCTATTTAATTATTATTTAAAGTGTATTCTAAATGTGTATCGATATCGTATATCGGTACATACACATATAACTTTTATATACACACAACTTATTAGTTACAAATGACAAAAAAAAATCAATAACACTTAGTACATCAAATAAATAAATAAATAATTGATATTTCAGAAATACTAACTAATTTAATTAATATACAAATCAATTAAATCGTATGGTATTTTGGAGAAATCACTAGTACGGTTGTATGACTCGTAGCCGTAAATTCGGTCAGCGATTAACATCGAATTATTCGAAAATTAACGTTCGCTCATCATCTTAGCTGGTTGAGTGACAGTTTGATGGAATTCATCGCTTATACATCTTTATCGACAAAATCCAATTTTACAACTTAAATGGTACCTTTAGTAACGACTATTTACACCAATTTTCTTCGTCGAAGCTATCTTACATGGAGGCTTATGGAATTTAGTTTTGGTTAAAATTACAATATTGTTTATATTCAACTCAATTAGTCCATAAACCAAGTTCTTAGTTCTGTAATAACATTTATTATTAAGGGGTTTTATACCAAAGGTCTCTATTCTCAAAGTTCATGCACAAAAAGTCTCTACTCATAAACCCATGTAAATTAGGTCCTTCTTTTGGTATTTTTTTACCAAACTATCCCCTTTCATAAAATCGACCTTACATCAATATCAAGGGCAAAAGTAGCACAAACTAGATAAAAACTAAAAATAGGGACCTAATTTTCATAACTTTTTCGTGAGGGACTTTTCTTCCATCATCTTTCAATTCTGGAGACTAGACAATCATTCCTTGTATTATTAAGCATACTGTCATGGCCAGAGATTCTGACTTTGAGTTGATCCTGATGGTAACCTTATATAGTCGAGGAAACAAATTCTTTTTTAAATAGTATTTCAATTTCAATGCTTCAAGTCAGACCCAACTATGGTCGCTCGATGGTCACTAAGCCATGGTTTAGTTATAATCAAAGTTTAGTATCCACAACGAAGCATAATATAATTCTCAGGTTGAGAAAACATTGTAATTCGTCACTTCAAGATTTCATGTTTAGCCCTGTTGTTATTAACCAACTAGAAATACTTGGCACAGTCATTCTACAGTTATCCAGTAACTATCAGCACGTAACTCTTTTGTGCTCTAGGCAACCATGTGTAATGCATTATCCAAAATTTGGAGAGCATTAGGTACTTTAGTCTCGATAGATATATTAATATTCTTTCTTGAAACACCTTAATCATGAATATTTTAAACAGTGTGTTATTTTATATTGTGAAATTTTTCTCAGGATTACAACTCCTTGTAATTATTTTCACATAACATATCATTTAAGGATTTTCTATTTAATATACTTAAATTAATCGATCAATATATCACAATATAACACGTATATAATAGAATATGAATACCTTTATTGCGAGAAAGATTGGTTATATAGTTAGATTTATGTAACCGATTATATAATTACCCATAGGCCATACTTCTAACTCTCTCTCAGTTTCCACTTGCGCGTAGGATCAACTATGGAATCTTATTCTTCCATTTCAATATGTATTTCTTACGACCCAGCAAGTCCCTCAATGAATATATATGTTGTATTGTCTTAATTATCTACTCTGTTAGTGAACTCTCTCCGACGTTGATGAACTAAATTTATCATGTGAAACTTTTCGAAGATAGTTTCTCGATTTCTAATAAGCTCTAGGATCTTTCATGATATGTATGGTGGCATTGTTATCGCATGACAATGTTATGAGATTCTCAACATTTGAGATCATCCTAGCTCAGTTTTAAACTGTGCAATAGGCACACACACAAGCAAAAACACACACATGCGTGTGCGCTCACAGACACATACATACATAATATACACATACACAACGCTTTTGCTGTGGTGCTATCTAAGGTGATTTAATTAGCATTTTGATTAAATTAGCTACAATCTTGGTGTTTGGAACATTTTCAAGTTAAAGCTCCTTAACTAAGGTTAAATTTGAATATATCAGGATTGATATGCTATGATATGCTCGATATCATTTATGATGTTTGAGTCTGAATATTCTTTCATAACAAGCTTGTTGTTTTCATAAACAATTTCATGGTATTTATTAAATACTCGAGAATAGTCTTAATCACTATTTAGTAATCTTAATTCAGTTTTGATAATCGCTTAATGAACCACATACATAAGAAAAATGTGATATAGTAGAAAACATAACATGTATGATCATACCTATTGCCAATGCATAAGGAATTCATCTTATACGTTCCGCATTAAACATTTTGATATTGTGTTTATTTACATCATTTAGGACACATCCAACATCCTTTTATACTGATTGTAAAAGACGTCGTTTTCAAACCCAATGTTGAAAGTTTAACAGCCAAACTAAGGTTTATTTTAACATGAGTACATCATTAACAATTATTAGTATATTGCTTACTTATGGTTAGAAATATCTTACTATTTTCTAACATTCTTTCTTATATATCGTGCGCTTCCTTTGCATTTTGAAAGAAAATTAAACTATTTATCTCTCTTTCAAAATATTTGCTTAATTATGATGCTTTTCGAACAAAATTTCATATCGCTTATTGGATCATATAAACCCAAACTCAACATCGTTCTCATTGACTTCGAAACACTTTGGTTTTTATGTGCCAACGGTCCATTCTAAATCACTATTTAGAATTTCCGTTTCAATGTATATGTACCAGAACTCAAAGTCATACAAGACCATAATTTTGCCAGTAAAATCAGAAATAACTCAAGCATGTTGAATGACGAATCTATTACATTAATTTTAACAATTAAAATTTACGATGTTGTTCTTATCAACGTAGCTTAATATATCCCAACCGCATTAGTCTTTCTTTGAAAGACATATTTGTAGCCAATGGATCATATTCCTTTGGGTATAACTATTAAAATCCTATTTGGTAATGTACTTGGAATCAAATTTTGATTTTCACATCATGTCGTATGGCAGACTCAATACGCTTAAATCACTTACTGAAAGCTGAGGAAAGTCGTATCTCGACATTACTATGAAAATTCTCTTTAATGTTCAAGTGTTATAATTAGACATTCTTACGTGTCGTGACTATTTTGGCTTTAATTAGACATTCTTACGAGTCGTGACTATTTTGGCCTGGTAAATTTCATTTCATCATACATAATCAATTTTATCTTTGGATCGCTAAGTAGTTAATATCAGTATGAGCTACTATTGCACATATTTCTTGCAAATAAAATTGTTGGGCCGGCCTATTTCGAAACCCACATTTTCCTTAGTTGACGTATTACAATGGCCATGTTATTCGCCCGATCCGACTCAAATAGCAACGATTAGTCCATGTGTCACCCCCATCCGGAGCATGGCCCAACCTCTTTTCCTTTCACTTACCGGCCAGGCCCAACAAGGCTCACTTAAGAAATGCATCATCAACTCGAACAAGAATGACATGTTGGTCTCCTCTAAGAGCAACATACGGTGAGGTCAAGGCAAGTTACTTCGGGACGTTAGGGCGCCTCTACGATCGGCTTCGTCATTAACAAGCAACAAAATAGCCCCCTCATTCATCGTTACCTATGTTTCGGCCTGTCATTTCCTATAAGGATCCTTTAGTTGCGTTCAACCATGTCTGTAAGCATTGAAATTCCACGGGTTAAGTGAAACTATAATAATCCATATTTTATTTATCCATGGGTTTAGGGACTCCAGAGCATGGGCAGAACTCATAATTCAAGTCGCACGAAAATTCTAAATAAAGGACTCGGTGCCGAGAGCTTTCACTCGGTGCTGAGAGCTTTTGTTGGTGAAAATACTCAATGGAAGTTTGGTTCTTCAAGTAAAAGCTAGGGAAGATGATTGAAGGCCAAATGCAAGAATTTAGCTAAATATTGGACCAAGCACCGAGAGCTTCTGGAGTTAACATTTAGGCTTGGAGCTGATGCCGAGGGCTTTTGTGGGAAGTAGTTGGAGTCCAAGCACTTAGTAGATGGAGCGTTGGAAGAGAAGGAAGAAACTTAGCTAATATTTGGCTAAGTACACCACTCAGTACCGAGAGGACTGGTCAGTATCGAGAGGTCTAGTTTGTTGGGGTCGGAGTGAAACTTCGAGGAGTGGAGTATAGATTTTGTTTGTCATCTTGGAGATGTTTGTTTATTTACTTGGGTTCGATGGTGATGTGGTAGCACGACAAAGTTGGGGTTAGTTTGAAGACTTTAATATGTTAGCTTTGGAACTTTAAGGAGTTAGTTCTACGACCGATGGGTGAATCAATTTGGTCGATCACTTCGGATGGGAAGTGTACATGAACTTGGTAATGTCTATGTAGAAATGGTATACTATGTGGATTTGGTGATGTCCGAAGAGGTGCATTCGACCGGTGAAGTGGGAGATGGGATGTGGTGTGCTCCGATGTCGAAGCGTGCGTAAGAAGGATAGTGATAACTCTAGATAAGGAAGGTGTTTCATGGGGCATGGTATGTGAGGATGCTCATCTGTTTACTCTGGACCTTTATGGCGGTTGTGCCTACCTTAGTTAACGACCGGCCTTTTTGACCGTCAAAAGCCGACGTTAATTCATCCATCCATGGTATTTGCATGTCGAGCATCCGAGTGTTGAAAAGACAGATTATTGGGGTGAAAGAAACAAATGACCTAAGAGAATCTCACATCATGATGAGTAATATACAATATCAAAATGATCTTTACAAATGAAAAGTTTATATACATACACAGTCTAAGTAAACTAACATATCATCGACCAGGACAGTTATGACAACATATCCTTATAAATGCTGATAAATACAACACAACAAGTGCAGCGTAAACAAAAGGATAAGTGATACGTCTTAGAAGTATCCAGCTTATATACTGAAGCTCCAAAGCATCCATAACCAAATATGGAAACATACTCGGTCTGACTAGAGCATTTCAAGAAAATAACACCGGGATTGTAACAACCCTGGTTTTAGTGATTATCTGTAATATTAAATTATAACGGTGTTTATAATTTAATCTTGAAAATAAAAATAAAAATTGGAGATTTAAAATTGTTTATTTTGAATAAACAATAAATTTAGAAAGAATAAAATGGAGTTAAGATGATGATGCTAGTTATAAATGGTGAACAATGAAAATATGATAATTTTAGGATCAGTTGAATTAACTAAGTGAGATAATATAATTTAAATCAACATTAATTTGTTGAAATAAATGTAAAATGATGAAAATAAAGTTTTAAAAAGCTTTATTATGTTAATTTGGAGAAAGTGAGAATTTTATAGTTTTAATTTAGTAAAATGCAATAATTTTGCAAATTATTGTCAAATTGATTTTCCTAATTTTAATGAAGTATTCGAATTTATTATGATATTTTATAAATAAAAAGATGGAATTTTGTTTTAAAATAACATTGAATGTAAAAATGAAGTTAATATGGGTTGTTGTATTTAATTTGACAAGAAAATATTTTTTGTTAATGTTAGAAATGGTGTTTCATGTAATAAAAGATGCAAATTGTTGTATTTAATTAAAAAAAGATTTTAATAATAGAAATTTGATTTTTAATAGCTAAAATAATTTTTATTATGTTGTAAAACATTTTATGGGAAACATACACAATTGTTGTAAAATTTATTTGGTGAAAATATTATGTAATGTGTGAACATTTAGTGAAATAGAGTGAAAAACATGAAACGACTTAGTCATTTTTCACTAAGTATTGTAAATAGCTAAAGGATAATGGGTCTAAGCCCAAAATCCACTTCCGGAAAGATCAAGAAATATAACTGTACGTACTTCTCTTCTGATTTGTTTCTTCCTTCTCAAAACCAAAACCAGAAAAAGAAAAGCATGGCTTCCTTCAAAACTTCTCAATCTAGCTTCATATTTTAGAGAAATTAAAAGAGTAAAATGAGTAAATTAAAGTGTATACAGGTAATCAAATCCAAAATCTTAAACTATTTCATCAAATTTTGATTTTTAGTAGAGATATTGTCTGTAACTCCTTTCCTCTTGTTTGCATGCTATTTTCTGAGTTTTTACAGGTCGTTGAAGGCTCTTTTGCACCAAAAGCTAGCATCTTGCTCTCTAAATTGCTCAAAAATCTTTGCTACGGTGAGCATAATCTCACAATTTCTAACTTGAATGAGTTATATTTTGAAAATCTATTTAATTTGTGCTTCTGTAAGCAACTTCCTTTAGTTGTAAATTTTTTCCATGAAATATGTTTCTGGTTGCTACTTTAGGTGTTCATAACTTTATGAATTTGCTATAAAATTGTGTCGGATCTTCTCCGAATTGATGTTTGAATGTTGTAGCTTATGTACGCAAAAATTCATTGCCAAACTCAATTCGTAGAAGCCTGAAATTACTGCTCAAAAATTGATACGAAGCTGGAATATTGCCTGTGTAAAATTGCGACCACTAGGTTGACCATCATTTTCAAGGGTCGACCTTAGGGTCGACCTAAGCATGGCAATGGTCGACCTATAGGTCGACCTATCCTCTGGTTGTTCTGCTTCTTGTTTTCACTTGTTTTCTTGATTTCGTCAGTCCGTTTCAGCGATTTGTGCTACTTGTTTTTGTGACAATTTGAGATGTTTTTGAAGGGCTCTAACCTATTGATAGGTAAGACAATATTTTGGTTGATCCGAACTCCGGATTGATAAGTTTTTGAGATGTTTTCATATGCTAAATTTCTAGTGTTTTTTGATGATTTCTGTTGTTTTCGAGCACAGTTTTTCTAAACGATTTTTGAAATGATTTATATAATAAAATAGCTTTTGAAATAAATAATTTACAATTTTTAAAATTATTTTTAAAGATTATATTCTCTATAATAAAGGGAAATTTTCAAAGAAGTATTTTCCAAATTATTTCAAAAATTGTTTTAAAAACTAGTTTTCTCAAGTAAATTATATATATATATATATATATACACATATATATAATACACTATTTTACACTCTTCAAATGTATGAGAAAGAGAATTAAACGATTTAGTAAAATATGTGGTATGGGACACATACGTTTACTTTTTCGGTTAATTCCGGACTTGTCCATTTGATTATGGATTGTCATTCTTTGTGATTGCTATTCTTTGGCATGTTTTGAGGTTTGCGAATTCCTTTTTTAGGAATTATTTGAGATTTGCTAGTTTTTAGTGAACATTGAGTTTGAGATCTCCTATTTTAAGTGTTGTGGTTTGTGAAAACCATCACGGTGTCATCTATACTTGCCGATGATATGATGCAAGTTATGAGTCTGAGATCTCATATTTTAGGAGTTATGATTTGTGAAAACCATCACGATGTCATTTATACTTGTCGACGATATGAGGCAAGTTATGAGTTTGAGATCTCCTATTTTAGGAGTTATGGTTTGTAAAAACCATCACGATGTCTTTTGTACTTGCCGATGATATGAGGCAAGTATGAGTTTGAGATCTCCTATTTTAGGAGTTATGGTTTGTCAAAATCATCACGATGTCTTTTGTACTTGCCGATGATTTGAGGCAAGTTATGAGCTTTCTGAGATTTATGATTTTGATGATGTTGTTTTCTAATATGGCATTGACCAGCAGCTAGTAAACCATTAAGTGAGAATGTGTGGTACGGGACACACTGTTAACATCTTTTGGATTCCTATCTTATGTGACTTAGGTCACCAAGAGATAGGTACCTAATATATAGTACTGGACACGAGGATAGCACGTGCAACATTGCTTTGACATGCAATCAGGGATTTGGATCCAATCCGGGATTTTTATAGCCTAGAGCTATATGAGATTTTATTTACATATGGCGATTTCATTTATAAGGTTTTGAACTCTTAACTGAGCTCCACGAGTTATGAGATCTTCTGACTTTAGAACTCATTTGAGTTCCTCGAGTTATGAGATTTTTGATGATTTCTGTGGTTTTCTTCCAAGATTTTATATGATTTGGTTGGAATTTATATTTCAAGTAGCTTTTAAGAAGGAAGCATTCATATTGAATTGATGTTATTCATAAGTTAACCCTTGAGATATTTCTTTGTTTCCATCGCTTTAAATTTGAGTTAAATCCAAGTTTATATCATTCCTTTTTTATTAAAGGAACGTTTCCCTTATGAGACTTATATCCTATTTATCATTGCTAATCATCTTGTCCAAGTTAGACCGACCCGTGTATTCATTACTTGGGTCAGACCGAGTTGCAGGTTAGACTATTTAGCTTTTGCTTAGCTATTCTCTGTGGATCCATCTAACGACCTTTTGAATATATGCATAGTTTTATGTAGTTATCTTGTAGTAGTTTGACTTGATTATGTATCTTCTTTTATGGGGGACTTGATGTATGTTTATATAGTGGTGTTTCACCACTCATGTATGACACTATGTATTGTGCTTGATGTGTGTGTATGACAGTGTTTACTGTTCTGTGATCTATGTTCCTTATTTGTGTTGTGTTTTGTCTTGAATTGATCGCTTAGCCAACATAGTATTGTATTAGATAAGAATTAAATGCATCGAACCATTTAAGATGAAAATGTAAAATGGAAAAAAATAATCATATTATCGACATATTTAATACAAGACCGTGATGGTTGCTCCTAAACAGTCATATCCTCTGCATTAGCAGACAGTATTACCTAGTAATACTCTTTGTTAATATGGCTCTCGGGGTGGAGTATCATAGCTTGGTATCAGAGCTAAATTCAGAAAAAATGTAATATACACAGAACAGTATACATATTACTATACATCAAGTATGATATGAGTGAAAACATCGTCCCTAATCGAAGCTGCTTCTAATCTTACTTTTAACCTTTTGAGTCCTTTGGGGTAGATATGAGTTGGGAATATGTCTAGGAATGTATTTTAATTCCGTAGTATTCCATGATTAAATTAATAATATCTTATCTTATCGATAAACTTTGTTGTGATTATTCTATTCGAGTTCTCTTTGGTACGGGTGCTTGACACTCATCTGTATCGAAGGGATTTATTGATGCCATTAGATGTTATTATCTTATTACTTCTTTGAGGATTGAGAATCCTGTTGAGGGGATTTGCAATATTTGGCTTATTGAGTGAGAATATTGAGATTGTTCTTTGTAGTTATTCTTTTCGTGCAAGTCTGCATGTTAATCTCTATCTTGGGTTTGATAAGATTTTGGGGATGGATTGGCTTGTGTATTATCAATCTAAATTCTGTGTTTTAAAAGGATACTATATCTTGGGTATCCTATATCTTATGGTGTATCTTGTTCTTCGAAATGTTGATAGAGATTCCGAAGCATCTTTAATTGCCCCTGAGCCTTGAGGTGATGATGAATTATCTCGAAATTCCAGTTGTCGTGATTTTGTTGATATTCAAGAGTCCGTTTTAGGTTTGCCACCCAAGCGGGCAATTGAGTTTGTATTAACCTCATTCCTGGTTCTCAGCTTGTTAGTCATCCTCCCACAAGGGTGTCAACCTAGGAAATGAGGAACTCTAAAAGAAATTGCTGGAGCATGAAGTCTAGCAATTCATTCGGTCCAGTCTTTGCCGTGGGGTGCCATGGTCATCTTTGTTATGAAATCTGAGGGTATTCTTAGGCTCTGCATCCATTTTAGCAAAGCTTAATGGGTATCCATTACCTAAGATCAATGTCATGTTCAATCAATTGAGGGGTGCTAGGGTCTTTCCTTAGCTTGACCTTATATCGATTTCTATTGGCTACGAGTTGCGGAGGGTAGCTTTCCTCTTACCGCACTTCGTACTCGTTATGAGTCTTATGAGTGGTTCATTACACCGTTTGGTTTAACGAACATTCCAGCTTAATTCGTCAATCTTATGAATCAAGTATTATGGTAATATCTCAATGAGTTGTCCTTGTATTTATTGATGATGAGTAAAAGCAATAAAACTTAAATTGCAATTCTTTCTCATTGAAGATATACTTATAAGAATATTTGGATTCTTTTCTTGCCACATGCTAAGATTATTTTGTAAAAATTAAATAAGAGGCATGTTTATCATTTAGAAAATGATTTTGCGTTGGATTGTCCATCGAGTGATTTAAGAATTCTTGTCGATGCGCCTGATCAACGTTATCAATAGAAATTTTCTAAACGCTACGATGAGATAGTCAGACATGATAAAACTAAGTTAAAATAAATTAAGGTTTGAAAATAAATTAAAATAGGTTTAAGTGTTAATTTAAGATGTCTATTGCAACCATTAAACCATAGAGATTGTCAGATGAGTGGCGAGGCAGTTTTGATCATTTGGTAAACTCTATAGGCAATCGATGGGGGTATTCACTATAAATTAATGGCGAGGCAATGCCATTAAATTGTTTGAAACTTGTGAAATTGAATATGATTAACCTTATAATTGGTTATGAAAGTATAACCTATAAAAACTCAAATAATGATATTACATGATAATTTGAGTAAGTAAAATAAATAATTCTAATCAATGAGATGTCTTTATTAGAAGAAAATATTATGTGATGGTTTGATTAACAAAGTGATGTATTCAAAATAAGAAAATGTATTGAGTAGAAAAATTAAAATGTCAATTGAATGTTTAAATTCAAGTTTATAAAGATGATTGTAAAAATGTTGTTTTGATAATTGGATGTTGAAAAATAATTGATAATAAGAGTTAGAATTCTATCTTAAAAAAATGATGAAATGCTAATTTTAGATTTGTAGCATAATTTCATGAACAAGTTTTTGTTTTAAACTTTGATGGTATTAAAATTGGTTGGTATGAATTTGTAAAATTCTTTTGGAAACAAGGTTGAGTTAATTATCAACCTAAGTTAATTTCATGTTGATAAAAGATGGAATATAATTTTGTGGCAAGAGAAAATAAAAATTTAAAGGGTGCATTTATTATAAAATGCTTTATTATGAAATGTAAAATATAATAAATGAATAAGTTATGAGATACAATCATACAATTTTAAAATTTAAAATGTAGATCCAAAATTTATTTTAGATGCATATTTGTCTCTTATAGATGGAAGAGATTAAATATCTCTTTCAAATTGAGTTATAAAAGAATTAGTTGTTGGAGAACTTGTTTGTGAAAAGTAATGAATGTATTTCTAATTGTGAATGGTTTTTTTTAAAAGATAATTATATAAAGTAAATCAAAATTTTGGAACGTCTTAGCTTTCCGAGGAAAAGAAGATCATTTAATAAATGATTTAGCACAAAGTTTGTTTGAAAATGTAGTTTGAAATTAAAATTGTTTGGGAAAATTTCAATTTTAAATTGATTTAAAGGCAGAAATTCTGTTGGAAAAGTGCTGTACTAAAACAACAATAACTTGAGATTTAGAACTCCAAATGAGTTCAATCTTTATGTAAATGAAAGAGCTTTCAGTAAGCTATAAATTTTCATTTATATTTTGGAAGATTATGCTTTTATTTTAGCTTAAAATGGGTTTGAAATGGATGGACATTCATGTCCTATTCTAAATTTTCTAAGATTTAAGCTGAAAGTAATTTTAGCATAATTTTCAAATCGTAAATCAGGTTTTAATGATCTTTATATTACTAGAGTGCTTAGACTTAGTAGAATAACTTTCATTGTATAAATTTTCTCAGATTTTGCTGTTTGCTATGTCAAAACTTAAGATCTTTGCAGTAGGTTTGAAAAATATAATAATGATGATGATTTGTTTTCTTTAATAATATAATGTAATACCATCTATTTAGTGATCGTAATCTAATGGGTTATTAGAGTGAAATATATGTTACAAACAATAAATTATTTGTGGGAAAATTAATGGGTTAAATAACTCAAACTTTATTCACTTTGAATAAAGAGTGATGAAGTTAAATTAAAATTAGAAGCTTTAAAAAATTCCAATAATGGGAAATTGAGAATTTTGAAGATAACGGGTTTGAAAACTCCAAGAATATTTGATTAGTGAAAGAGAGTACAAAACTCCATTCCTTGAGTTGTCTTGCCTTTTTAAGTATCTAGCGACTTGCATTTATGCAATCGTTAGAGTTTGATGGTATCTGAGAGACCGCCAACCTCTTATTGAGAATTCTTTCCACGGTGATTGTCAATCTTATATCAGTATGACTCCTTCTGTGGCATTATATGGAAGTTCATATCGAAAATTTTCTAGTTATTGGAGTCTGGGATAAAATTATGCTAAATCCCGACTCTATTTGAGAAGCTTCTGAGGAATCAATCTCACTCGATTGATCTTTTGTGTGGCATCATGTCCGTGTTCTTGTTTCGAAGGTGGGATGCTTTCACAATCATGATGTTCTGCTCATAAAAATTCAATGATCCGATAATCCCAATGTCTACACTTGGGAAACCATTGAATTTCTCGAGCAATCTTATCTTAGATTTCTATCTTCTTAAGTTAAGGATGAGACTTAAACTCGAGCTATCTATTTCTCTTTTCTTGATGAAATAAATCGTGTTGCTTGCAGCTCTTCTCTAGAAATTGCGAGGACAAATTTTTTATAAGGGGGGTCTGTAACAACCCTGGTTTTGGTGATTACCTGTAATATTAAATTATAGCGGTTATTATAATTTAATCTTGGAAGAAAAAAATTGGAGATTTAAAATTTTTTATTTTGAATGAACAATAATTTAGAAAGAATAAAATGGAGTTAAGATGATAATGCTGATTATAAATGGTGAACAATGGAAATATGATGTAACGACCCGAAATTTTCTAACCCGAAAATTCCAGATAGTTATGAAAAAGAAGAAAGAGATAGAAGAAGAAGAATAGAAACACCAAACATCTCACAATCGCAGCGGATAAAATATAATAATAAATAACAGTTTACAAAAGAATATTATATCTGTCGGTTACATTTAATGTACATCAGAGTTTCACATAATATACAGTCACTGAATAATTACCATTATCATGTCTCAGATTAACAATAATATAAATACAGCGGAAATACTCTATGCGCTATTGCCATCCAGCTCGCCCCTGAGCTCCAGAACGTACCTACCTGAAAATCTGCAATACTCGGTCTGACCCGAGCATTACATCAAAGTAACACCCGGGTCAGGCTGGAAACCAGCGTGAGTAAACCCAACTAACATGGAGTACCAAAACAAACAACTTATATAAAACCCGGGGTATCTTATATCATTTTATCCAATTCACAATTTTGCTATAAACAATACTTATTTCACATACCGATTTCTAAGTACCAACTTAGATAAAATAATCCAATTCACTTAAATTGTTTCACTCCAGCTTATTGATATTACAAATTAATTTATAAAATTCGAAGTGGTATCGGGTATTTCCTAATACCCGATCCCGGCCTCTTCGAAACTCATGTTACCCTATCCCAAGTTATCCAAATGAAACACAACGTTTCATATCAGAGATATTACTCATTCAAAACATCCAATACCAATTCAATCATCCATAAGCAAAACTTAATCACATACAAATCAATTCAAGTTGATTCTAATTGAATTTCAAACCTCAATCACCTAGATTCCTTCAATAATAAATACCAAATCACTTGATCAATCAACCATTTCCTATCCATTCAACGTAATTAATCACCCTGGATTAATTATCTTTCAATTACATTTAAGTAATTATCCTTGATTAATTTCATGATATTAATTACACTTAACTCAAAATCAATAAGCAATCTTAATTACTTCACAAATTAATTAACTATATTAATTACATTAATTCTTAATTACTTATATAAATTAATCCCTCACAAGTCACTTATCATGGATTAATCAATCATAATTAATCAATCTTTAATTACATCGTTAATTATACAAATTAATGATTTCCAATTTTATTTTACTTTAATTCGACACAATATTATTCATTCTCGATCACCCTCAACCTGTAATTAACTGTCTTCTTATTTACTCTATTAATAAATTAATTACTCCTTAATTTGTTATTTCAATTAATCTCTTGATTAATTACACAAAGTAATTCTATTTTATTGATTACATTAAGTAATTATCTATCAAACCATCCATTGATTATTCTAAATTAATTAAACTTAATTAATTAACTTAAACTTTAATTAATTAATTCAAGTCCTCAATTACTGAATTAATTAATCTAAATCATTGTTTAATTAGATCAATTACTTGTCCTTTTTAATTACTCTTCTATTTAAATGAATCGCAATTCATTAACCCTTATTAAATTTAACTTGAAACCCTTTTCTTATTTATGATTTGAATTTAAAACAACTTAAAGCCCCAACACTTCGAGTCAAACCACAATTAACTTGAGAATCAACCAAACCAAAGTCACATCATCAATTCACAGTGCACATCAAATCAATCCAATCATTCATCCAAATATTTAAATTTAACCATTTCAATTTAAATAAAATCCAACAGAGTGAGATTTACTCACATTTGCTCATAATTGGCAATCCACTTCATTCAATTAATTACATCCAGTGATTATTAATTTATTACTTTCCCAAGAGATTTTTTTTCATTACTCCCTAGTTATTAATTATTAACCTTCATTGTTAATTTCTAAAACCTAATTCCCATTTGTAAATCACTAACTACAAATCACTCAATCAACAATTGCAAATCAATTACTTAATTAATCTTTAACTTATTTCATAGATTACCAAATCTTAAATATACTTAAGGTAAATACGTTCTTTATTAAATATTAAATCACAATAACATTTAACTTAATTTGTAAAATAATTAATTTTTAAGTATCTTTTATGTATTTAACAACTTAATTTAACAATAAATCAAACTGTCTAAATTTTAAGTTTTGAAAAGCATTTAATTTACAAGATTCATAAATGATTAAACAATTCCCTTTCCTTTATATATATATATATATATATATATATATATATATAGCCTAAGTAAAAACAAACAGTGCTGAAATAAATGAATAAAAGAAAAATTACTCACCAAATATTGACCGAGAGAACCCTAACTCGGCCTCATCGTCGCCGCCTCCAAATCTGACGAACCCATCACCATTCAAATCCACGAGCCCCCCTTCCAACGACGTCGCAACCCCTCCTGCAACATGGCAGCACCCAGACGCGACAAGACACAAGCCGAAACCCCTCGCTCAAGACCCCTCTGCGCGGCCACATCCAACCGCGAAGTCGACATCCCCACATATCCATCTTGACCGTGGACGTCGCCATGCCTACAAAATCCATCACCTTCCTTGTGGAAACCGAGGCTGTCGAACTCGAGCAGTAGCTCGTTCATTCCCAAACGAGAACGATTCGATTTGGGGAAGCCAGCTTCGGCCATTTTTTTTTCGTGTTTGATTTATTTGGCTTCAAGATAGAGAGGAGTGAAGACGTAAAATATAGATAGGAATGGCGTCTTGAATACGCCTGATTATTATATAATTAAATAAGCAAATATCTCGTTTTCCATAACGCGAAAACCCGAACCCCGAATCAAACATGCCGACAGACGTTCATAAGGTTTTACCCGCGTTCTGAACACAATGGAACGTGTTTCGGAAGCTAATTTGATCGTATGTGCGAGTTACAAAAGAAAACGATCAAATTTCAATTAAATCGATTAAAATAAATCTAAGCGTTTTGAGCTACCAGGGTCAAATGACAACTCCGATTGCTTTGAAAATTGAAATTCAATAATAACTAACTATTATGGATCCAATGGAACCAGTTTCGTTGAATTCCGAGACTGTGCCTCGGAAGGCTATTTTCAGGTTCCAATTTAAACGATATATTAATAAAATTGAACAAATTACCTTTAAATTAAATTTCAACCATTTTATTATCTTCAGTATCCTCATTATAGGTTTTACAAGCCTTCAAATTATTTTAAACAGACTTAGAATCTCAAATTCAACAATTTACCCAATTTCAATTATATAATTCGATACTTTAATTATCTAATAAATATTAATATTTGGAATTCAAGCTAAAATTAACCTTTCAAATGTAAAAATTAATTTATTATTCCATTGTAAATCGTTAAAATTTCCGGGTCGTCACATCCCTCCCCCATTAAAAGAATTTCGTCCCCGAAATTACTAGTTAGGAAGAATGGACCAATCCCTTTTACCTTTTCTCCAAAACCAACAAGTTTATCAACTTGCCACAATATCTTTTATTAAAGATTCAGTAATACCTCAACTAACTTCCAAAACCTTTCATGGTTTCCAATCAATACTCTTCTGCTCAATCATTTAAATTTCAATTTAAAACCAAACTTGGAATTAGAAAAAATTTCTCAAAATTTTTCTAACTCTCTAAATTTCCGAAATTTTTTGCCAGCGTCTCCTTTGCACGGCTAGCTCGGTACAACTACAAAAGGCCTCTACGGGCTCCCAAAGTTCAAAAGAAAACAAAAGCCAAGTGGCTACATCAAAAACCCAATCCAGATTCATCTAGAAATTTAAATACGTACCTTTTTGTCGGGCAATACAAATTTATCTTTTGGAATCAAATCCAATTTTCTTTTCCCCTTTAATACCTGCATATCTTACTTAGCAACAATATTCAATCGTAACCTTCCAAATCATTTTATACATTTCCTCACATATGCTTCATACCTACTTCGATTCAAATTAGCTTTCTCATTTCATATGAATTTAACTTACTTTAAATTTTGAATACTAAGTTTTATCTTTCAGGTATAACTGATTCATATTAGATTCATCTACTGATTGACTTTGGTTTCAATCAAAATTGAAATTGTTTTGTCGTTAATAAAATTTTCAAAAATTTTCTAACTCCCAAAATTTTCAAAAATTTTTGGCAGGGTCTCCTTTGTACGGAGGAGCTTTTGCAATTTGACAAGAGATATAAATATATATACATCGACCCACACGGTCTGAAAAAGTAAAAACAGTTCATATTTCCTATTTTTATTGCGTAGGCGTACCTTATTTAGCATTTTAAGCATGCGGCTAACTTATTTTAGCAATTAATGCATCCAAATCCAGCCAAACGGCCTTCAGGTACCTGTACTTACTCAACTTAAACATATAAGCACTATATATATGAAGTTTATAACATTTCTCTTACTTAAACAACTATAACACTTCAATTCTAAAGGAAATGCATTCAAAATTACTTCCATAAGCAATTTATATATTTTCAAATCTAATTCAATTGCTTTCAACCAATTTATAAGCCATTCATTCAATTTTAATGGTTTACAACTGGATTGCTTACATTCAACTCATTTTTAAGTGATAATCTCATATTCGCTTCAAGTGCTCTTAACATCAATTTATTTGCTTTCACTCGCTTTTCTTATCCTTGCATTCAATTTTAGTAATATACAACTCACTTATTTACCTTCAATTCATTTATAATTCCAAACAAACTCATATTCACTTCAAATGATTAAGAATCAATCTTATTTAATCTCTATCAACTCAAAGAATTTTAATTATTTTTTTGAACATGCCAAACGACAATTATTTTATGAAATTTTGACGATATTTGCTTGATAGCGTATTTAATTTGAGTTTATAACTACTTTTAAATTAATTTCAACTCATTCTGTCGGTAATTCCATTACAATTTTTGTTTTCACGACAATACATATACCTTTAATTTCATTTCCAATTTATTCACTACCATTTATTTAGCTCGACATATTCATTCATGTATACTACTAGCCATTCTTCAATCCAATCTTTTGTTTTAATGGGCTTTCACTCTTATTCGAAGCCAAGCTTCCATAAGCTTTAAACTTAAGTTCATTTATTTTAATTTATTCCAACATCAAACTTAAGTCTACTTCTATTTGATTCTCATTTAATCAACTTCCATTAAATTCAGTTAGTCATCCATTTAAATTTTAATTTTAAATTCACCTTTTAATTTATCAAAATAATATCCAAGCACATACTTATCTCATTTATACTTCAAATTAATATACCACCAAATTTAAGTTCAGTCTGATAATCCAATTCCAATCACAACTTTGATTTAGTTTTTATTCAACCAGACTTCATCCATTTATTATTCAACTCAATTAACCCATTTAAAAATTTTAATTTACTTACTTAATTCGTTATCGAATTTATTTTATTAATACAAAGTCATTTTCAATTTAGTTTTATTCATTTGGGTTTTGTTTGCAACCCAACCATTTCTATTATTATTCACTTCCATATCATATGACAACACTTCTCTTATATCTAATTTACTTGCAAATTTCATTAAATATTATTCAAATCACACTTGAATTTTATTTGTAATTCAAATCATCTCATTTTCAATCCAACTCTATTTTATTTTTATTTTACAGCATCTCTTCTTATTTATTTCATTATAAAATCCAAGTCGAATTCTATTTACAATTTGAATTCATTGTCAAATTCCATTATTAATTTACAAGTCATTTTAGTTACCCAAGTTCAATTTTATTAACATACACTATTAAATAATTTATTTAGCTAATTAGTTTACTTTCACTATTTAAATGAACATTCGTTTTTTTTATTTCAAAAAAAAATCACTCATTAAATTTCCTGAGTTCAATTTTATTTTATAATTCCAGTTTGGAATCTCTTTTAAATTTTCCTAAAATCCTGACACCTTTATTTAAAAATTTAGAAATGCTTTTCAATTCACATCATACTTAATAAAATAACTCTGAAATAGTCTTTTATAACTCGATGTCTCAACTAGTCCATCCTTGTTCTCATAGAGATTTAGTCATACGTTGATCAGGCGTAGGACTGAAAATCTATAAGTACTTAGCAGACTCATTTTCAACATCCAGTGAAAATACTTGGAAAATAATTTTATTGAAAATATTGAAAGCATTTTGAAAGAGAGGAAATGTCTTTGGTCAGAATGCTCTGGAAATCAACAGCCCCATCCATGGTCGCAGTTACATTCCAGGGTTACGTTGCCGTCGCAGCAAAAGTCCATGCAACTGCAGGCTCTCCGCGGCCTCTCAATTACGCCATGGATCCCACACAACAAATCACAATTACATCCAGGGTTACGTTGTCGTCGCAGCAAAAGTCCATGCAACTGCAGGCTCTCCACGGCCTCTGATTTTCGCTGTCAAAATGAAACCTCTCCACTCCTACATAGATCGCAGTCTGTCGATATAAAATCAACCGCAGACTGTTGGCTCTCAGCGGCACACACGACTTTCGCTATGTTATACCATAGGTCGCAGTCTACCGATATAAAATCAAACGCAGACTGTTGGCTCTCAACGGCACACACGACTTCCACTATGGTATACACTACTCGTAATCCCAAGGAACTAGTTTTGTCCGGACTCCTCATAGGATCAACTTTAGAACCCCCCCTTGGGGCTCAAGGCAGCACCACCCGGTGGCACTCCTGAGAAGTTCATTTCAAGGGAGCGCCTTTTTCCCCAGGTTCATCATCAAAACATTTATACTATACACATATAGTATATAGTATATTCAAATCATACACCTAGTATGATCTCATACAAAACTCATTTACACAAAATCGATTATCCCAAAATCGATAATTCACAAACTAGGCTTTCCAAATTCAATATTGATTTTACCCAAAAATCAAAAGCCTTTCCAAATGCAAAGGTTTACAAAACCCTTTTCTAAAATCCTCATATGATCCTTTATATATATATATACAGATATATATAAATTTTTAAAACTTTGGATCTTTTTAGTCTTGTATAAAACTCCTTTTATACTTCAAATACCTTCAAAAATCCTTTTCATCCGGCAATAGATTTAACAAGAAAAGATTTATCTTATATAACAAAGATATACAACTTTGTTTATTCAAAGCCAAACATTCCAATTTGATTACTTTTTTCAATATCAATTTCCTTTCCATTCACATTAATCCCCATTTGGATTGTCACTTCAATTCTTATCTCAGTTGGGTATTTAAATCCATAACAGTTTGAACTCCGACCAGTTTAGAAAAATAGCTTGAAATTTTTTTTTCAAAAATAATTATTAGTTTGCAAAATGGCTATAAAATAGTTAACTAATTGTAAAATAGATGGAAAATAGTTAAATAGTTTCAGAAATTTTGAATAATCGCAAAATAGTTGTAAAATAGCAATTTATTTGTAAAATAGTTGAAAAATAGTAATTAGTTTAAAAAACAGCTGAAAAATGATTAAATAGCTCCAAATTAATTGTAAACCAAGTATAAAATAATTTGGATCTAAGAAAGAAAGGTTATATAGCTTGGAAAAATAAGTTTATATCAAAACATTTTATATTAAAAATAGTCCAGAGTCAAAACCGTTCACTTCCCCCAACCATTCAATTTAAATTTCCACTCCCATTTAAATTGACCCGATTCCAATAAATCCAATTTCCATTGGACTTAATTCATTCCCAACTCAATTAAATTAATTTCCCATTTCTTTCCAACTTCAAATCAAATTCCATTTGATCTTAAACCAATTCTACTTAAATTTTAATTCCAAATTATTCACGTAAATCTGGACTAATATCAATTGAACTCACTTCAATTTCAATCCCCTATCAAGTTAATCCACTTCAAATTTTCCATTAAAATTTTAAACTTATCCATCTTCAATCAGAAATCCAATTAAATTGAATCAGATTCAATTTGAACTAATTCAATTCCAATCTCAATTTTTAAACCATCTCGAATTATATAAATTCGAGTTAAATTCTCAAAGGTTGGTTTAACTTTTTAAACCAAGTTAACTTTTATTTTAAGGTTTTTAATCTATTTAATTTCTGAATCCAATTCTCAAAATTCCAATTTAAATTATTCTTATTTATGTATTTCGAGGTTCAATACAATTTTATTTGTTTTCAAAATTTAATTTATTATTCAGTTTTATCTTCCAGTTTGAAGCCAGTTCTTAAACAAGTATATTTTACAAATTTAATTATTCAAATTTTTAATTCAAAGTAATTCCATACCCTTGATTCCAAATGAAAGTTTAACTTCCCCTTTTTCTCAATAATGGATATATCACCACACTTCATTTCTATTTCATTTAAACCCAACCAATTCAGGTTGCTTGTTCTACATTTATTCAACTTTCCAAGTTAAATTTCAATTTACTTAATCCAAACAATCTTACTCAATTTGAATTCCCGCTTCAACTTCAAAATTATTTCCCTCTTATAAGTTCAAAACTTATATCACTTTGGGTTTTTAGATCACACTTCAGGGAAAAAATCAAAACTCAACTCCCTAGAGTTTATTTCAAATTATCTTTGATATCATGTATATCCTTACATATGTACATATTTATTTCTTGGCCCTCCCAGCCATGTTTTACAATTTTAAACCACCCTTGGTTTTAAATTCAAATCAAATTTCAAACAAACCATTGTTTGCAACAAGTCTCAGTTACCCAAATAATACTTATTCATTATTTTTCATTACTTTGAAACAAAATTTCCAAATTCTGGGACCAGATTTAGAATTTCAATTTCAATCCATTAAATTTTAATTTGGTTGTATTTCTATTTCTACTAAATTTAATTCCAATTCAAGACTTCAATTTGGTTGTATTATATTACTTCTTAATTTAATTTCAATAAATTTAACCACTAATCGCTTTAATATTTATTGGAAGGAAGTATGTCTTTATCTATCAAAGTATATTTCATATAAAATCATTTAAAAAAATTTATATAAGAAAATAACAAGTACGCGCTCATATATATATATATATATATATATATATATATATATATTCTCAACTCATTCTAGAGTACTACAGACTCTATTAAATGAGTAATTCCCACCAGAGCCAAGGTTCTCGCTTAACCTTTCGGCTCTGATACCAAATGTAACGACCCGAAATTTTCTAACCCGAAAATTCCAGATAGTTATGAAAAAGAAGAAAGAGATAGAAGAAGAAGAACAGAAATACCAAACATCTCACAATCGCAGCGGATAAAATATAATAATAAATAACAGTTTACAAAAGAATATTATATCTGTCGGTTACATTTAATGTACATCAGAGTTTCACATAATATACAGTCACTGAATAATTACCATTATCATGTCTCAGATTAACAATAATATAAATACAGCGGAAATACTCTATGCGCTATTGCCATCCAGCTCGCCCCTGAGCTCCAGAATGTGCCTACCTGAAAATCTGCAATACTCGGTCTGACCCGAGCATTACATCAAAGTAACACCCGGGTCAGGCTGGAAACCAGCGTGAGTAAACCCAACTAACATGGAGTACCAAAACAAACAACTTATATAAAACCCGGGGTATCTTATATCATTTTATCCAATTCACAATTTTGCTATAAACAATACTTATTTCACATACCGATTTCTAAGTACCAACTTAGATAAAATAATCCAATTCACTTAAATTGTTTCACTCCAGCTTATTGATATTACAAATTAATTTATAAAATTCGAAGTGGTATCGGGTATTTCCTAATACCCGATCCCGGCCTCTTCGAAACTCATGTTACCCTATCCCAAGTTATCCAAATGAAACACAACGTTTCATATCAGAGATATTACTCATTCAAAACATCCAATACCAATTCAATCATCCATAAGCAGAACTTAATCACATACAAATCAATTCAAGTTGATTCTAATTGAATTTCAAACCTCAATCACCTAGATTCCTTCAATAATAAATTCCAAATCACTTGATCAATCAACCATTTCCTATCCATTCATCGTAATTAATCACCCTGGATTAATTATCTTTCAATTACATTTAAGTAATTATCCTTGATTAATTTCACGATATTAATTACACTTAACTCAATATCAATAAGCCATCTTAATTACTTCACAAATTAATTAACTATATTAATTACATTAATTCTTAATTACTTATATAAATTAATCCCTCACAAGCCACTTATCATGGATTAATCAATCATAATTAATCAATCTTTAATTACATCGTTAATTATACAAATTAATGATTTCCAATTTTATTTTACTTTGATTCGACACAATATTATTCATTCTCGATCACCCTCAACCTGTAATTAACTGTCTTCTTATTTACTCTATTAATAAATTAATTACTCCTTAATTTGTTATTTCAATTAATCTCTTGATTAATTACACAAAGTAATTCTATTTTATTGATTACATTAAGTAATTATCTATCAAACCATCCATTGATTATTCTAAATTAATTAAACTTAATTAATTAACTTAAACTTTAATTAATTAATTCAAGTCCTCAATTACTGAATTAATTAATCTAAATCATTGATTAATTAGATCAATTACTTTTCCTTTTTAATTACTCTTCTATTTAAATGAATCGCAATTCATTAACCCTTATTAAATTTAACTTGAAACCCTTTTCTTATTTATGATTTGAATTTAAAACAACTTAAAGCCCCAACACTTCGAGTCAAACCACAATTAACTTGAGAATCAACCAAACCAAAGTCACATCATTAATTCACAGTGCACATCAAATCAATCCAATCATTCATCCAAATATTTAAATTTAACCATTTCAATTTAAATAAAATCCAACAGAGTGAGATTTACTCACATTTGCTCACAATTGGCAATCCACTTCATTCAATTAATTACATCTAGTGATTATTAATTTATTACTTTCCCAAGAGATTTTTTTTTTCATTACTCCCTAGCTATTAATTATTAACCTTTATTGTTAATTTCTAAAACCTAATTCCCATTTGTAAATCACTAACTACAAATCACTCAATCAACAATTGCAAATCAATTACTTAATTAATCTTTAACTTATTTCATAGATTACCAAATCTTAAATATACTTAAGGTAAACACGTTCTTTATTAAATATTAAATCACAATAACATTTAACTTAATTTGTAAAATAATTAAGTTTTAAGTATCTTTTATGTATTTAACACACTTAATTTAACAATAAATCAAACTATCTAAATTTTAAGTTTTGAAAAGCATTTAATTTACAAGATTCATAAATGATTAAACAATTCCCTTTCCTTTATATATATATATATATATATATATATATATTAGCCTAAGTAAAAACAAACAGTGCTGAAATAAATGAATAAAAGAAAAATTACTCACCAAAAATTGACCGAGAGAACCCTAACACGGCCTCATCATCGCCACCTCCATATCTGACGAACCCATCACCATTCAAATCCGCGAGCCCCCCTTCCAACGACGTCGCGACCCCTCCCGCAACATGGCAGCACCCAGACGCGACGAGACACAAGCCGAAATCCCTCGCTCGAAACCCCTCTACGCGGCCACATCCAACCACGAAGTCGACATCCCCACATATCCATCTTGACCGTGGACGTCGCCATGCCTACAAAATCCATCACCTTCCTTGTTGAAACCGAGGCTGTCAAACTCGAGCAATAGCTCGTTCATTCCCAAACGAGAACGATTCGATTTGGGGAAGCTGGCTTCGGCCCTTTTTTTTTCGTGTTTGATTTATTTGGCTGCAAGATAGAGAGGAGTGAAGACGTAAAATATAGATAGGAATGGCGTCTTGAATACGCCTGATTATTATACAATTAAATAAGCAAATATCTCGTTTTCCATAACGCGAAAACCCAAACCCTGAATTAAACATGCCGATAGACGTTTATAAGGTTTTACCCACGTTCCGAACACAGTGGAATGTGTTTCGGAGGCTAATTTGATCGTATGTGCGAGTTACAAAAGAAAACGATCAAATTTCAATTAAATCGATTAAAATAAATCTAAGCGTTTTGAGCTACCAGGGTCAAATGACAACTCCGATTGCTTTGAAAATTGAAATCCAATAATAACTAACTATTACGGATCCAATGGAACCGGTTTCGTCGAATTCCGAGACTGTGCCTCGGAAGGCTATTTTCAGGTTCCAATTTAAACGATATATTAATAAAATTGAACAAATTACCTTTAAATTAAATTTCAACCATTCTATTATCTTCAGTATCCTCATTATAGGTTTTACAAGCCTTCCAATTATTTTAAACAGACTTAGAATCTCAAATTCAACAATTTACCCAATTTCAATTATATAATTCAATACTTTAATTATCTAATAAATATTAATATTTGGAATTCAAGCTAAAATTAACCTTTCAAATGTAAAAAATTAATTTATTATTCCATTTTAAATCGTTAAAATTTATGGGTCGTCACATATGATAATTTAGGGATCTACTGAATTAATTAAGTGAGATAAAATAATTTAAATCGACATTAATTTGTTGAAATAAATGTAAAATGATGAAAACAAAGTTTTAAAAAGCTTTATTATGTTAGTTTGGAGAAAGTGAGAATTTTATAGTTTTTATTTGGTGAAATGCAATAATTTTAGTTTGGAGAAATTGCTTATTCCGTTGTGCTATGAGACAGTTTATTTGGGTTTATTTTCTTTTTGTATAAACACTACTGCTATGTTGTATGACTTTGAGGATTTGTTCTCTAATTTCGAATCACTTGTTTATTTATGTCTCTATTGTTCTACATCTATAACAACTATTATTTTTTATTCAATGTGCTATGAGAGATACGACAGGTTCTGTGATTGAAGTTCTTTTCTTTTAACCCTAGGCGGTCATCCTACGCCGATTGGGCACATCAACAACACACTATCCTATGTATCTCGGTGTCGGTGGTGTAGGGTGGTCGTCACATAAACCCCACATATGACATACCTCTGAAAGGCTAACATCCACAGTAGCAGCTCATTTGACCAGGCTGCCTCTATAAAACACCCCCTTCATGTACTTTGTTGTCACCCTAATACAGCCACTCTCTAACCCTATGCTTGTTTTGACGATTTCCTCAGCATAGGTTGCCCACTGTATGCATTGCACCTTGCAAACCACCTGGCGTCCACACCGGTATGACCATCGACCGTATAATTCCATCAGTGGCCCAAAGTATTTCTTGGGCATGTTTATACCTATCTCAGCTGTCCAAACAATAAGTTCAGCTACTATAAATTTATCATGCATTGCCAATTTATAGGGGCCCCAGAATTTTAGTTTTTTTAAATTAGAATATTTAATTAATTTTAAATATTGAAAAGTTAATTTTATAGGTTAAATAACTTAAATTTCAAATATAGTGATTTATTTGATAATTTAATCGTTAAATTTAATAATTAAAAATTGTTTAAAACATTGAATCGTGGGTTTTAAGCAGGATAAAAATAGTTTCAAAGCTTAATTAATTACTATTTAACAAGAATGAAGGTAATAAAACTTTTAAATTTGACTTAAAAAGTGATTTAACTGATTTTGAAAATAACTCGTTTTAATTAACGAGTGAAAATAACCTTTTGGGGCACATTCTCGGATTTCGACGAAACTAGTGTCATTGGGTCTGTAATAATGAATTATAACACATCGTCAAATTTCATAGCGATCAGGTGCATCTTTTGGTCAAACATGGTAGAAACACGTTGAAATTAATATCAAAAATTTAATATTATAATTGGGTTCAAAAAGCTATCTTCTGCATACGATCGAACTAGATCTCGAAACCTGTTCCATTGCATTCGGAATAGGGGTATAACATTTGGAATGCCAGGCAGCACGCCTCGATTGGAGTCCGTAATTATATATCCAGATATTTTGAAATTTTAAATAATATATTTTTATTCTATTTAACTACCATACCCCCTTCCTCCACATCAGCCACCCTACAAGCCACCCTACACTGACTTTCTTCTTTTCCCCTCTTATTTAAATGTGGCTTAACAAAGAAGAAAAAAATTGAAACTTTAAAAATCAAAATCACTTGAAATGCAAAACAATAAAATCTGAAACTAACCTTAAATTCTTCTTTTGGAAAGAGCTTCGACCTGATGTGTTTGGTTGGAAGTGCAACATCTATTCTTGAACTCGACAGCAAAGTCGAATAGCGGTTTTTTAATAAGGGTTTAAATTTTTGGGTGAAAGGTCCATTAATTTGCGAAATGGAGCTCGAATTCATGTTCGTTTTGTGATTTGGCACTTGGGGAAGGAAATTGGGAAGTCGTGGATGCTCGAGGTGGAAGTCAACCTAGGTAAGGTCGATAGGTAAGTGGGGATTTCGCAATTTGATGCGGTGGCTCGGAGGATGAAACAAGTTGACGAGGAGGTGGAGATCGACGAGGGAAGTTGATTGGTGATGGTCTGGCGTTGTTTCATGGTCGGAGGTGTCATGGAGCGCGTGCGTGCACGGCTGTGCAGCGGGTGTTCGTGCACAGGAAGAACAGAGGAAGGAGAAGGGAAAGATGGCAATAACGTAAATATGTTGATCTTGTAATTAATTTATATTATTATAATTTTAAAAATATCGATAACTTTTAAAATTTATAACACCTACATATGATGCCCGGTTGGAACGAAACTTTTCGCATTGCGTTCGTATCAATGAAAGCCATGCAAATGAACATGTTTGGACCAATTTGGAGACTGTCAAATTTCGGCTAAAATCGGACGTTATTCGGTTTTAGTTCCAAACTGAAATGCTTCGGCGATAGTAGGAAATTTTGGTGAGATAAACTCATCTTTTTAGATAACTAATTTGATTTATTAGTTGATAAAATTTGCTGAATGATTGTTTGGATGAATTGCCATATTTATATTAGTTGGGTTGAATATTCCCGCCGATTGGAGGGGACGAGACACTATGCACCCCACATAATAGAGGATGTTCCTTTTTATTGCGATATCCCGCCTCGAAGCGGTGATTTTATTATTATATTACATAACGTTCGTGGTTGCAGGGAAACATGCTGGAGGGATCCGATTGGATACCTCAAATATGTTGATCTTAATTTCATATATAGTGATATATGATGTGTTTGAATAACCGGTGACAGATTATGATACGATTTGATCTATTAGATGATACAATAGCACTGGCCTAAATTTTGATATTTTAAAATACCATAAACATCATTTTTGAATTTGAAAAGAAATTAAAAGGCAATTTTGGATGTGAAATATTTATATTGAATTTTGGATTAATTAAAGAGGAATTGATTTGGACAAAATAAATGATTTGATTTTAATACTTAACTGTTTTGTGAAATAATTTAAATAGAGATTTTGAAATAATGTATATAATAGATTTTTAAACAATAAATTTTAATTGATATTTGTATAAATGCAAAAGGGTTTTAAAAATCAATATCTCGATAGATTGGGAGAATAAGGGAAATCTGTAAAGGACTATGGAGTTGTTTAATGAATTTGTTATTAACCGAGAAAAAACCGGGAATGAGTTTATGGATCTATAAACAATGTTTATAAATAAAGCGGAATGACTGTCATTTGATAAAGCGGGAATATATATTCGCAATATGAATTTAAAATGGGATACAAAAATCGGTTTAGAAAGAAATTGTGGATTCTATTTTGGAATATGGAAATAGTTATGAAATTGAAAATGTAAAGAAGTGGAACTTAGTTATCATTGTCTATAAAAGGGTTTTTATGTTTTAATTAATTACTTAAACATGTTTTGAAAATAAATTATTATTCTTTAAAAATATACTTATTATTTTTATATGTAGGATTTAAAGGTAAGTGTTGAAATTTATTTATAAATCCTCTTTAGATTTGTAAACCAAGATTATTTTACGGATGAAATTTGATAAGAGATATTTTATAAACGAATTCTGGAAATTTAAGAGAATTTCCAAAATGCTGGATACGTGAACTTCGAAAATGAATCCAAATTCATAAAAGAAGTTAAAATTTTTAGTTGGATTATAAATAAGTATAATCGATTTTATTGGAAATTGTAAAAGGAATGAATAAAAATTCTAAAGATTTATGAGATAAGTTATGAAATATTTCCTGTATTGATATTAGAAATTACTTGGAAAATATATTTATAATATTTTTCTAAGTATTGAAATGAATGGTTTTGGAAATATTTTAACCACGAAATGAATTTTTTTGAAATATTTTTTTTGAGTAATGGATTACAAATTGAAATTGGAAATATTTCTAAGTGTTGGTATGATTTAAGAATATCCTGTTATGGATATAAGTTTTTGAAATTGTTTTCAAATGTTGAAATACTGAAAGAGATTTATATCTTTGTAAAGATATTTTGAAATAAATGTTTAAAAGATTTACAATATGGGACTACTAACTGCTTATGTGTGTAACTTGGTAGTTAAATAATAGACTATCAAATCGGGACCAAATTCGTTGATTGTTTCGAAGAGAACGTGATCGGACTTCATTATCCAAAAACCACTTCGGTCTGATTTAAGTGTTACGATTTGTGAAATCTTGAAGATAATGAAGACGGTGATCTTTAAAGAGATTGGTTTATTCAGACTCAAAATAGGCTTAAATATTTATGGATTGGTTGTGCATGAGGTCTCAGTAAAAAGGCTGGGAACAACCAGGGTGATGAATATTCGGTACTATCCAGTAGGGGATAGGTCGGTCTTGTGTTGGCAGGGATTGGTAGGGTCGATCTCAATATATTTTTCTAGAGGTGTACCGTGATGGGTTGTACCACAGTGTCCAGTCATTATATGGAATCCATTCTCCAATAAGCGCTGTATGATTTTAGTTGTATACCAAATATGCTGAAAAATGAGATGCAAACATTTCAGCTATTTTATAGTTTATTTTCTATAGGAACTATTGTAATATCAGATGATTTTGATATAAAAAGTTTTGGTTATCGTAAGGTAAAAACCCTTCTTGTTTATGTGTGGCGTGGTTTTACAAGATACCTTCGCTTTTTAAAAAGGGATTTTTGAAAATAATTAAATTCAAATTGAGTGTGTTTTCCTACGCTGGCTCGGCTGTTATTTTATTTTAATGCTTGCGTTAGACCGAGTATATTACAGATTAGTTTGGATGCTTGGAGCTTCAAGAGACGAGTTAAGGGCCAGAGACGTATTCATGTAGATGGTTATATGTTCCCCTGTATTCATTCGTATGTTATCAGTGATTGTGAGGACATATTGTTATAACTGTCCAGGCTGAAATATGTTAGTGTACTCTGATTGATGTTTGTGCATAGACATACACACATATTACAGTTTTTCTTAATGTAAAGACTTGTGATATATTATAGATAATTCGTTCCATTGTGAGATTCTATGCTATTTAGTTTTCTTCTTATCTTCTTTCTTCTACTTTCCCCTAACAATCGAGTTTTCCCCACATTTGATTGATCAGCATGTGGTATAGTGGATATATTAGTGTCGATTTTCGAATGTCGAAAAGCCTAGTCATTACATTTGGTATCGGAGCTGAAGGTTAAGCGAGAACCTTGGCTTTGGTAGGGCAACTCATTAGAGATAAGCTCAGTATCACCCTAGAATGAGCTTGAGTGCATATATATATATATATATATATATATGTGTGTGTGTGTGTGTGTGTGAGAGCACGTATTTGTTAGTGATATAAAACTGTTTTATAACGTGTTGATTTGTCAGTTGAGTGGCTTATGGATTCTGGTCAATATGAGTAATTAACATTACTGATAGGGATTCCTAAACACTTAAACAGAGCAACTCGAAATAGTATTGTTTTGAAATTGGGAAAATGAAATGAATTTACTTTGATTATATTTTATATATAAAGGAATAATTTTCAAAAATTATTGTAGTTTCATATGGTGTGTTTGGTTTTTAAAGAATGATAATACTTATTATTATCATTTGTTGTTGTTAAATAAAAGTATTATTATTGTAATGCAAACAAGATTAAAAATTACGGAATGATCCTATATAACAAAATGGAATTATAAAAATATGATATATAAATGTGATTTATAAACTGAAATGAAATTCCTGAAGTATATTATATAAATATGGGTTGTAAAAATGATTTGTAATGGATTTAAAAGCTGGAATTATGGAAAATTAAATCCCATTGGTTTTGAAATGTTTTTCAAAGCTTTGGAAAATAATAATAGTATTATTTGAAAAATATTTTTGAATAGAAATATTTAAAAGGGTTTAAAAGGAATAGAAAGCACTGAATTTAGTTCGATCGTTGGAAAATAATTTCGATGATGACTGCAACATCAACGACGTTCATTTTCGAGTTTCCAAAAGAGGAATTGCCACCATTGTAGTTTTGTTTAGTAAAACTGGTTTTGGTTTTAAAATTAAAAAGATTTATTTTAGATAACAAAGGATTGTGTGTATGTGTATATATGATTTCAAAAATGATTTGAAATACTTTAGAACGAGGTGTTTAAACTCCGGGATTTTCATTTAAAATGTTTTATTGAAAATATGAGAAAATTAGTTGGATAAATTATAAAATTTGAAAATCAGCAAGTTAATGCAATTTTTTAAATTATTGAATGTGAATGGAAGAATAGTAAAAATTTGAAATTGAACCATGGAATGAAATTTAACTTAACTTAAGTTAAACAAAGTGAATTTTTGAAAATTTAGCCTAAATAAGGCTAATTGAAATTTTTTCCCGCGGATTAGAATTGATTGAGATTTGGGATAAACTAATGAAATAAGCTAATTAAATTAATTAGTTATTTGGATATGGTTTGTAATGTTGATAAACCAAATGTTGAAATTGGAAAATAAAATTGAATTTGGTTAGAAATGGATAAGGACTTAATGATGAAGTAGTAATAAACATAAAAACTTTTGTATAAAATGTTTATAATAGAGTTAAGAGAATTTGGTGGAATAATTCTTAAATGACATCGTATGGAAAGGATATACTAAGAAAATAATGAATGTAAATGAAATGAACGTGAATAAAAGGAATTTTGTGTAGCTAAGAAATCAATTGGGGAAAAAAGTAAGTTGTACGTATATTACTTTATTCGCATAACGGTTTGATCCAGATTCGAGTACATAATTTCGAGATAATTTATATCGATCCGAGTTAGGATTTTTCACTCGACTCTTGACGATGAAGACTGGATATAGATTTTTGATTGATTCTACGATTCTCTATCATCGTATATGGTTATGAAGGAGAATAACAGTTTCTGACCAAGGAACCGGATTTGAGTCCACACTAGAGTGAACGTGTGAACGTTACTAGTTTGGAAGTGAAATTGTGTGATCAAGCGAGCGATCAGATTTGATATTGCATACAGATCATATATGAACATAACGGGATTATGTAAAACAAATGTTGAAAATTGTAAAAATACAAAATAAATTAATTATGAACTATATGGTTGGATATCATTGGTGAATAAGATATATGTATTTAAAGCAAGAGCTAATTTGATGCTTTTGATTTCACAAGAAAATTGGGCTGCCCAAACAAAAAGGTACATGCTTATATTATTATTTAATTTGATGGTTTTATGATTGAGCCATTTGGCTTTTGTTTTCCTTTGCTGGTTTGGGCTTATAGTGGCGATTTGTAACTGTTTTGATCTATCCACGCAAAGGAGACGCTGGTGAAATTTTTCAAAATTTAATGAGTTAAAATTTTTGAAGAAGACTTTTGGTAACTAAAAATTAATTTTTGAGTTATAACCTGAAATGATTGAATGGATAATATTAGTTGGAACCTATAGATGAATTTGAAAATTTAGCAGAAGTAATAATAAAGTTTCAACAAATTTATTTTGAGAAGTTAAAGACTTAAATGGATTTGGGAAGTTATTTGAACTAATTGGTTTTAAAAAGTAATGGGTTTGGGCATTTTTCTTATCTTGGCAATTTCGAGGACGAAATTCTTTTAAGAGAAAAGAATGTAACGACCTAGAATTTTGGTTATTTGAAATTAGAATATTTAGTTAATTCTAGATATTGAAAAGTTAATTTTATAGGTTAAATAACTTAAATTTCAAATATAGCAATTTATTTGATAATTTAATTGTTAAATTTAATAATTAAAAATTGTTTAAAACATTGAATCGTGGGATTCAAGCTGGATAAAAATAATTTAAAGCTTATTTAATCACTATTCAAAAAGAATGAAGGTAATAAAACTTTTAAATTTGATTTAAAAAGTAATTTAATTTAGTTTGAAAATAACTTGTTTTAATTAACGAGTGAAAATTACCTTCTGAGGCACAATCTAGGATTTCGACGAAACTAGTGTCATTGGGTCCGTAATAATGAATCATAACACGACATCAAATTTTATAGCAATCAGGTGCATCATTTGGTCGTACGGGATTGAAACGCGTTGAAATCAATATTAAAAATTTAATATTATAATTGGGTTCAAAAAGCTATATTCTGCATACGATCAAGCTAGATCTCGAAACTTGTTCCATTGCATTCGAAACTGGGGTATAACATTAGGAATGCCAGACGACACGCCTCGATTGGAGTCCGTAATTTTATATCCAGATATTTTGAAAATTTAAATAATATATTTTTATTCGATTTAACTACATATCCCCCTTCCTTCACATCAGCCACCCTACTTTGACTTTCTTCTTATCCCCTCTTATTTAAACGCGGTTTAACAGAGAAGGAATAAAAAATTGAAACTTTAAAAATTAAAATACTTGAAATACAAAACAATAACATTTGAAACTAGCCTTAAAATTCTTCTTTTAGAAAGAGCTTCGACCTGATGTGTTTGGTTGGAAGTGCGGCATCTATTCTTGAACTCGATAGTAAAGTCGAATAGCATTTTTTTAGCTAGGGTTTAAATTTTTGGGTGATGAGTCCATTGATTTGTGAAATGGAGCTCGAATTAATGTTCGTTCGGTGATTTGGTACTTGGGGAAGGAAATTGGGAGGACGCGGCTGCTCAGGGTGGAAACCGACCTGGGTACGGTCGATGGGTAAATGGGGATGTTGCGATTCAACATGGTGGCTCAGAGGATGAAACAAGTTGACGAGGAGGTGGAGATCGACGAGGGAAGTTGATTGGTGAGTGTCTGGCGTTTTTTCGTGGTCGAAGGTGTCATGGAGCGTGTGCGCGCACAGCTGTGCTGAGGGTGTTCGTGCATAGGAAGAACAAAGGAAGGAGAAGGGGAAGCTGGCAATAATGTAAATATGTTGATCTTGTAATTAATTTATATTATTATACTTTTAAAAATATCGATAACTTAAGAAATTTATAACTCCTGCATACGAGGTCCGGTTGGAACGAAACTATTTGCATTGCGTTTGTATCAACGAAAGCTTTGTAATGGAACTGGTTTGGACAAATTTGAAGATTGTCAAATTTAGGCTAAAATCGGATGTCGTTCGGCTTTCGTTCCAAACCTGAATGCTTCCACATTAGTAGGAAATTTCAATGAGTTAAATTCGCCTTTTTGGATAACTAGTTTGATTTATAGTTGATAAAAATTGTTGAACGAATTGCTATATTTATATTAGTTGGGTTGAATGTTCCCGCTGATTGGAGTGGATGGGACACTATGCGCCCTCGTATAATAGTGGTGACCCTTTTTATTTCGATATCTCATCTCGAAGCGGTGATTTTATTATTATGTTATATAACATTCTTGTTTGCAGGGAAACAGGTTGGAGGGATCCAACTATCCTCAAACATCTTGATCTTAATTTCATATATAGTGATATTGATGTGTGTGAATAATCTATGATAGATCATGATACGATTTGATCTATTGGATGTTATAGTAGCACTGGCCTAAATTTTGATATTTTAAATACCATAAATATCATTTTTGAATTTGAAAAGAAAATAAAAGGCGATTTTGGAAGTGAAATATTTATGTTGAATTTTGGATTAATTATAGAGGAATTGATTTGGATAAAATAAATGATTTGATTTTAAATTTGTACTTAACTGTTTCGTGAAATAATTTAAATAGAATCTTGAAATAATGTATATAAAAGATTTTTAAACAATAAATTTTAAGTGTTATTTGTTTAAATGCAAACGGGTTTTAAAAATTGACATTTCACTTGATTGGGGGAATAAAGGAAATTTATAAGGACTATATTTATAAATGGAGTTGTTAATATGAATTTGTTATTAATAGAGAAAGAGCTGGGAATGAGTTTATGGATTTATAAATAATGTTTATAAATAAAGTGGAATGATTATCATTTGATAAATCGGGAATGTAAATCCGCAGTATGAATTTAAATTGGGATACAGAAACCGATTTAAAAAGAAATAATGGATTCTATTTTGGAATATGGAAATAGATATGAAATTGAAAATGTAAAGAGTTGGAAATTAGTTATCATTGTCTATTTAGAAGGGTATTGATGTTTTAATTAATTACTTAAGCATGTTTTGAAAATAAATTATTATTCTTTAAAAATATGCTTATTATTTTTATACATAGGATTTAAAAGTAAATGTTGAAATTTATTTATAAATCTTCAAGAGATTTGTAAACCAGGATTATTTTAGGGATGAAATTTGATAAGAGAAATCTTATAAAGGAATTCTGGAAATTTAAGAGAATTTCCAAAATGTTAGATAAGTGAACTTCATAATGAATCTGAATTCATAAAAGAAGTTAAAAAAATTTAGTTGGTTTATAAATAAGTATTATCAATTTTGTTGGAAATATTAAAAGGAATGAATAAAAATTCCAAAGCTATGAGATAAGTTATGAAATATTTGCTGTATTGATATTAGAAATAATTTGGAAAATATACTTATAATATTTTTCTAAGTATTGAAATGAATGGTTTTGGAAATATTTTAACTACGAAATGATTTTTTTTTTGAAATATTTTTTCTAAGCAATGGATTACAAATTGAAATTGGAAATATTTCTAAGTGTTGGTATGATTTGAGAATATCCTGTTATGGATATAAGTTTTTGAAATTGTTTTCAAATGTTGAAATGCCGAAAGAGATTTATATCTTTGTAAAGCTATTTTGAAATAAATGTTTAAAAGATTTACAATATGAGACTAGTGACTGCTTACGTGTGTAACTTTATAGTTAAATAACCAATTATAGCCAAATTCGTTAATCGTTTTTAAGAGACCGGGATCAGATTTGATTATCCGAAAACCACTTCGATCAGATTTGAGTGTTATGAATTGTGAAATCTTGAGGATAATGAAGACAGTGATCTTTGAAGAGATTGGTTTGTTTAGACCCAGAACAAATTGTATTAGTGAATGTTATCATTGTATTGTTGCCTGGAAGGCAGTGTTAGCATTCCAAGTGGGATTGCTATTCAAAAAGGTAAACGTAGGCTTAAGCCGCATCAATCCGGAATGACTGAAAATCAAGAGGGATGCAGTAATGCTAAGTGGGTCACACCCATTAGGGTATGTTGTCACCTTTCTAGATACCCTACGCCTACATATTTTGGTTGTGCATGAAGTCTCGGTACAAAGTTGGAAACAACCAGAATGATGACATATTCGGTACTATCTAGTAAGGGATAGACCAGTCTTGTGTTGGCAGGGATCGATAGGTTCAATCTCGATACATTTTTTCTAGACGTTTACTGTGATAGGCGGTACCCCCGTGCCGAGTCATTGTATGGAATCCATTCTCCAATAAGCGTTGTACGGTTTTAGTTGCATACTAAATATGCTGAAACGTGAGATGCAATCATTTCAGCTATTTTATAGTTTATTTTTTAAAGGCACTATTGTAATATCAGATGATTTTGATATAAAAGATTTTTGGTTATCGTAAGGTAAAAACCCATCGTATTTATGTGTTGCGTGGTCTTACCAGATATCTTCGCTTTATAAAAAGGGAATTTTGAAAATAATTAAATTCAATTTGAGTGTAACGATCCGAAATTTTGGATATTTGAAAGTGGAATATTTAATCGATTTTAAATATTTAAAAGTTATTTTTTAACTTGAATTTCAAATGTAACCAATTATTGGATAATCAAATTATTGAATTTAATAATTGAAAGTTGGGTAAAATATTGAATATTTAGTCTTAAGTTTGATAAAAATGATTTAAAGGTTTATAAAATTTATATTAATAATACTGAAGATGATAGAACTTTCAAAATTAAATTTAAAAGTGTTTTGTTCAGTTTTAAAAATATATCGTTTAAGTTGATAATTGAAAATAGCCTTCCGAGGCACATTCTCGGAATTGGACAAAACCAGTTCCATTGGATCCGTTATAGTGTATTATTATCAGCTTCCAAGTTTTGTAGCGTTTGGATTTATCGTGTAGCCATACGGGTGGTAAATGCGCTCAAATTTATATCGAGAATTCAATATAATAACTAGGTCCAAAAAAAGACACCTTCTCTATACGATCGAATTAGGAGTTGAAACCTTTTCCATTGCGTTCGAAATAGGGGTATAACATTATAAACGATTAGTGGCACGCCTCGATAGGACATCGAAATTTTAAGTTGCATTTTCGAGACGAATTAAATATAAAATTTAAGTATAATATTTATATTGTTTGACCAGTCAAATCCATCAGCCTACTTTCTTTCACCATCAAACCTTTTTCCTTCATCGGCTTTTGCTTTTTCCAAATAATGCAGCCTTCAACTCCATACGCCAACATCTTATCTTGTCCCCCTTTCCCAGCTTTAAGCACGCAATCTCTTTCTTCCTTTACAGCCGAGAAACATTTCAGAAAAAATAATTAAAGTCTCTTCTCTCCCCGTTATAAAGCTAACGGACCAGAGCGAAAAAGGGAAATTGAAAGCTTCAAAAGAAAATCTCGAGCCTATCTTCCTTTAATGTCTGATTCGAATCAAATTCAAATTGAATCGCAAGCCTATTTCTCCCTTCCGAACTAAGTCATATTCAATTCAAATCACCGAGGAATGATGTTCCTCTGTCTTCTTCGATTTTACCTTAAAAAGAAACACAATCGATCGCGACCCCTAAGCGAGCTCGAGCATGATGACGTCGAAGGGGAGATGGCGACGTAGGTGATGGTAAAGGCGATAGGTTGTCAAGCAAAGCAGTGAGGCATTTCTTTTGGTTAGGCACAAGACCTAAGGGTCTGGTATTTTTTTTCGAGCTTCTGGCAGCTTGAGGCAATAGTAGCCGTAGAATTTGGGGGCCGCGGTGGTGGCTCGACAGCTGCAGGTGGCGATGGAAGTGGACTCGCGTACGAAGATGGGAGGCTCGAGCAAGTGGCGATGTCGTAAGGATTGAGTGGATCGTACGGCATCGACAGGTGAGGATGTTTTGATCGAATTTTGCTCTCTATTTATTCCAGTAACCAGTTAACTAATTATTTTAAACTTTTCGAATACTTAGAATTTAAATGCTGAAGCGGTGAACCAAAGAAGGAGTTTTTAATTTTTACAAATATATATAAGATGAAAAGTTTTTAAAAGTAAAGAAATTATTGTTTTTGTTATTTGCAGAAAAAATATATAAATACAAACATATCTATATAAAAATATACATACCTATTTTCACTTACTAGTTTAATTTGAAATAAGCGTATTATGGTGATTAACTTGTGTAAATTAACTTATTAAATTATTTCAATTACTAAAAAATTAAATAAATAAATGGTAATTGGCTGTTCGATTATTTCAAATGTTAATAAACCGTATAATGTTTGTATAAGGTCCAAAATCGTGAAGAAACAAGCCAATTTGGATCAGATTGCAAATTTAAAGTCAAAGATGAGTTAATCTCACTCAAATTGAATTACTGGTTAATTTAAATGGCTAAAATTTAAAATACTGGTTGATTATTTGAATGTGAAAATTATTATCAGTTGGATGTGATATATTAAAGTGATTGATATTCCCACATTATATAGCAGATAAGACCCTATGCACCCCGCATAATAGCGGATGACCCTTTATACCGTGATACCTCGCTCGAAGTGGGATTGGTATTTTTTTATTGTGCTAACATCTGTGGATGCAGGGAAACAGGTTGGAGGGATCAAACTGGATTCCTTAGAAATGTTGAATTTATTTTCATATTCAGTTATATGAAATGTTGGATAGTCTGTGATATATTATGTTTAATTAATTTATTTGATGTTAATATATTGCTGGATATATTGTGGCATTTTAAAAATATAAATATTTAATTTTTAAAGGAAAAAAGGGAAAATTTAAAGTAATAAATTTATAGTAAAGATGGATAAATTTAAAAGAGAAGAATTGGGAAAATAAATAGTTTGATTTTAAATCCAATTTAATAAATTTGGAATATGGGAAAAAATAGAGATTTTTAAATAAATGGAAAATGAAGGAGTTTTGAGGACTTAAGCGATATTGTTTAAGAATTGAAGGATTTTTATTTTCAAGATTTAAAATGCTTGGGTGGAAATAAAAAGGAGAGTTTTGAAGTAGAGTAGGAAATTGATATTTCAGATTTAAATAAGGTTTTATATCAAAATAAAGGAGTAAAATTGGAATTAATGGATTTTGGAATAAATTTGGGTAAATCAAGAAATGAATTTTTAAATGGAATTAATTCAGGAAATCGATTTGAAAATCGACTAATTGTTTTGAAACAGTGATTAAAAGGAAAATGAGGCTATGGGATTTATAAACTGGGTTTATAAATAAAAGGAAGTAAATATTAGTGGATATTTGAGATTTTAAATTCAATGTAGGAATTTATAAGGATAAGGTAATTCGTTTTAAAAATAAACAGTGGTTTTATTTTATTTTAAAATGTGAGAAAGGAAATTTACGGGATTGGGACGTAAATTAAACAGAAGATAATTCGAGGAGAATTTATAAATGACAAGACAAGTTTTATTGGAATGGAAAGTGTATTTTCCTAAAGGGCCAAGTATATTTTCAAGAAAGATTTTTAAGTATAAATTAGAAGTTATAAAAGTGTTTGAAAAGAATGTTTTAGAAAAAGTTAGTATTTAGCTATTTAAAAATTGTTATAGTAAATATTTATCTAAGTCGATCATAGTAGTTAGTTACTTTAAAGGTTAAATTAGTATTATGATTTAAAAGGATAACTATTAAATATTTATACTTTATATAACAGTTTTATTTTAAAAATAGTCTTTATCTAAAGTTTTACTTGAAAAATTATTATAGAATTTCTTAACTATTATTTTGAATAAAGTGATTTAAGTAGTTTTATTTTAAATGCTTTAAGTGTATATATTTGGATAAAGTGATTTAATTTATTTAAAACCTAAATTTAATAAGACTTGGTATTTTTCTGTGGAAATAAAATAATTGGTTGAATGATTGTTTAAATTTGATAGTTAAATAACCGACTATCAATATTGGCCAATGCGAAGATCATTTCGAAGAGACCGGGATTGAATTTAATTATCCGAAAACCACTTCGATCCAATTTGAACGCAGCGAATGAATACCATGAAGACAGTGAAGATGATGAAGAAGGTGATTCGATTTATCTAGACCCAGGGCAACTTGTATGGACGAATGCTATTAGAACATCGTCATTGGAGGACGATGAGCATTCTAAGTGAAATTCGTTCTTAAAAAGGTAACTCTTAGCCTCAAGCCTCATCAACCGAGGATAGCTAAAACAGGGGAGGTGTAGCAAGGCTACGTGGGTAGCACCCAATTAGGGTAAGGTCATCCCTGTCTAGAGTCCCTTTTGATCATGGCTGTGTGGGCGGTTTCTGATCCCAACCTCAGGGTGATCTTATTCGGACTATCCAGTAAGGGGTAGCTCTGGTCTTGTGTTGCAGAGGATCGGAAGTGGTCCTCGGTACTCTGATCTAGGCCAAGTACTGTGACGGACGGTACCCAGTGGCCCTGCCATTGTATGAAATCCAATCTTCAATAAGCGGCCGCACGGTTTTGATTTTGCCGAACTATTGTTGGAACGTGAGATGCAAACATTTAGGCTAGATTCTATTTTACTTTCTATAGACACTATTATAACATCAGACGGATTTGATAAAAATGTTTTGGTTATCGTAAGGTAGAAGCCCGACATGTTTATTTGTGGTGTGGTCTTACAAGATACCTTTGATTTCAAAGGATTTTGAAAACTTTAATAATTCAATTGAGCGTGTTTTCTCACGCTGGTTTTCCAGATTGACTCGGATGTTATTTTATTATAATGCTCGGGTCAGACCAAGTATTACAGGTACACGATAGGACGCTATGGAGTTCAGGAGACGAGCTGGATAACAGAGATATATATCATGTATCTGACTTATATTCTGCTGTGTATGGTATGCTGTATATTCAGCTTTGTGAGGACAAGTTATTATAACTGTCCAGTGTTGTGTCATTGATTGTGTTGTACTTTGATGATGCAATGTATAAACAGTTACAGCTGTCTTTTGTATAAAGATCAGTTATTATCTATTATATATTTTTCCGCTGCGATTGTGAGATTCTGATGTTGTTTTCCATTTCTTCTTGTACCTCTTTCTTCTTTAACCCTAATGGTTCGTACTTCCGTCCAATTTGAGTTGAACCGATGGAGAATATTGTCAACTCAAAGGGGTACGGAATTGTGGGTCGTCACATTGAGTGTGTTTTCTCACATCGGTTTTTCAAACTGACTCGGGTATTATTTTATTATACTGCTCGCGTCCGACCGAGTATATTACAGATTAGTTTGGATGTTTGGAGCTTCAAGAGACGTGTTGGGGGCTAAAGACGTATTCACATATATGGTTATATTTTCCGCTGTATTCATTGGTGTGTATCAGCAATTGTGAGGACATATTGTTATAACTGTCCAGGCTGAAATAGGTTAGTGTACTCTGATTATTGTTTGTACACACACACACACACATATATACATACATACATATTACAGTTTTTTTGTGTGTAAAGACTTATAATATATTATAGATTATTCATTCCACGGTGAGAATCTATTTTGTTTAGTTTTCTTCTTATCTTCTTTATTCTTCTTCCCCTAACAATCGAGTCTTTTCGACATTCGACTAATCAGCATGTGATACAGTGGATATACTAGTGTCGATTTTCGAGGGTCAAAAATCCCGATTATTACAAAAATATTAAGCCTTCAAAGTATCTTTTTATTTTCAGTCATTTCACTTTGTAATCTAAGTAATAAGAAAATTTTCACAGTGGATGTAGATCACCTTTGGTTGAACCACTTTAAATGCTTATCACTTTACTTTTTCGCATATTAATACCTCTTCATTTTTCATTTTAACCAAAATATTAGCTAACAATCTTTGTAATATACCCTCTTAAACATATTTTTGAGGTTGGTTAACGATATAGTCAACATTATGATACTAGAAGTAGGTCCTCCCCTTTAGTCTTTCATTTTCCTTTATGTTTTTTCCTCAAAGATCAATTCCAGTTTGTTTCCATGGAGGCATCTTCTGGACTTGAGGTTAATAGCCCTACGAGCATGAAACTAATGGCAACACAATTTCCAGTGTTGCTTGCTCTATCCCTGGGTTCAACATGGACATGTGGTGCACCATGATACAACAATTAACAATGTGGTAATTTAACTTATGAAATGAAAAGTCCAACGACAAGGTTGGACACCCAAATGACAGTCAACTTGGCTCCATCTGTCCCTTCAATAGCAAACATACTCCTCAACCGCCCTCTGGGTCATTAGAACCTCATGAGTACCATCGAAGCTCTAGAAAATTAGCTTTGGAAACTCCTTTCAGAGAAGTCCATGTCCACCATAGGAATGCTCATATTGCACCAATGCAAGAGGATGCATATGAGGTCCTAGATCCAGAGCCACCACTATGCTGCCAATCCCCTTCGGCTTGAAGATAGTTTGTCTTCCATCACTTATGTATGGTAGATGGAAACTAGCCAAGGCAGGGCCTGAACCATCAATCCACTCCTAACCTCAAGGGAAGGTACCCTAGCCCAGATCTCAGAAAAGATGACTTTACCCCCCAGATCCCCATCGGGTTAGGATCTTATCTTCTATCTGTAATGACCCAGAATTTTGGTCATTTTAATTTGTTATATTTTATTGATTTTAAATATTCAAAAGTAAATTTTAAAAGTTAAATAACTTGGATTTCAAATGTAGCGGTTTATTGGATAATTTAATTGTTGAATATCATAATTGAAATCATTTGAATAATTGAATCTTGGATTTTTATTTGGATAAAAATAACTTAAATGCTTCTTAAATTTCTATTAATAAAAATGAAGATAATAAAACTTTTAAATTGGATTTAAAAGTGATTTAACTGATTTTGAAATAATGTTTTAATTAACGAGTGAAAATAGCCTTCCAGGGCACTGTCTCTGATTTCGACGAAACTAGTTTCATTGGATCTGTAATAGTGAGTTATTGTATGCCGACGATTTCCGTGGCCATCGGACATATCATTGGTCGTGCGAGTTCGAAGCACATTGAAATTGATATCGAAGATTCAATGTTATAACTGGGTCTAAAAACCTATCTTCTGCATACGATCGAATTAGGCCTCGAGACAAGTTCCATTGCATTTGAAATAGGGGTACAACATATAGAACGTTAGGCGGCACACCTCGTTTGGAGTTCGAGATTTTTGAGCATATTTTATTGGATATTTTAAAACTTAAATAATATATACATCCATTCCTAGCCCATGATCTTTAATTGTATAAGGCCATACCCTACGTTCTCACTTGATTTTTCTTTACATGCAGCCCATGCTTCTTTCTATCTATAAAAACATGGCCTGTGAACAAGAATTTGTTTACTCTTGGAAAATTTAGTTTAAATATCCAAATAAAAATTCCACATTTCATTACAAATTGTGAATCTTGATTCACTGAATTTATATGGTGTTTAGCTTTGTCTGGGCCTAGGTGATGCATCAAACGACAATTGTTGTTTTCAAAAAATGGATTGTTTGGTTCATTCTCAATCCCATTTTCTCCCTCTTCACACTACAAAAATTCATTTTTTTCCAGTGAATTTTGATCTAAATCTAATTGTATAGGATCAATGTTTGAATCTAATACCATTTGAGATAGTTGTTAATTGATTTGCTTGGTTTTGTATGGAGGAAGTGAAGAAGGAGGGGAAAAGTTAAATGTTGAAGAGGAAGACAGATATCTTGAAATTTTGGAGGGAATTCTCAGAAAAAGATAACTCAACCTTTGTCATCCTTTATTTCATTTTTCACTTAGACCCTTTTGTACATTTTTATTATTGGGCTTCATTACATTTCACATGCATATCCCAACCTGAAAAGAAAAACTACAATGTTCACAACATTTATGTTACACTGGTAGCCTTAAGCGTTCGAACAAAATGCCTTAAGCGTTCGAACAAAATGCCTTAAGTGTTCAACAAAATGCCTTGAGCAGATCACTAATTTGTTCAGTCCTTTACTAGCAGCCTGATGATCAAGGATGGATTCAGTGGATGCTCCTGCTAACATGGCATATCACAACTAATGTAGATTAATACACGATCAAATGCATCATCCTATTTTTTTCGCATTAAGATCATACTTGTCACCCTATTTTTGTTCCATGATAACATTATAATTTGAACACTGTGATAGGCATAGTTTAAGTAGCATTTTTTGTTAAACAAAAAGAATATCCGAAAAAGGTAAAGTGGCATGAACGGGGACGTTCGACAAAATGAAAACGTATTTTTGTACTACGAACGAACCGGCGGAAGGAGATTGTATGTGTTTGTATTTTTATTAATCATACATTATTTCAAATATTTTTGAATACATTTAATTACTTGATTTATACTATAAATTATTGTGGAAATTGTGGAATTGAAAAATAGACATATTAAAAAAGAATTTGGTTCGTTGGGATTGAAGATTAAAAAAAACAACAAATGTAGTACATAAATGAAAATATAGAAAATAACATAACATGACTAAAATCCAGTAATAATTTTTAATCAAGTGTTGAAACCATGGATAAGGGTCGGGTGTGTGGCAACCCGCTATGTGGGTGTGGGGGCATTGTCCTACGGATGAATGTTGATTTGGCTAGTCAAGTCGCAGTGATCTACATTAAAGTGCCACCTAACGAGGTGCACATCAATGCTCGGACTAAACAACAATACATATTATTCATACTATTTTTATTTTTATGATAAAAATTAAATTAGTACTTGTATTGTTTTCTTCTTAAAAAAATGTGTTTAATTTTATTATTATTATTACTAGGAATAAATATTTATGAATCTTTAATGTTTATTATTTATAGTAATTTTATATTTTTTATTACTTAAATTAACATTTGGCGTGCAACTTCAATCTATTTAATTTTTCAAGTGCATTCAATGTTATCTGTTATGTTCCTATTTTTGATATGTTGATGCATTGGTAGCAATAACGGTGACTTGAGAAATTTCCCATGTTCCCTCTTGCACAAGAAAATTGAATAATTCAAAACGATGCATCTAACAATTGGGGCATCCCATCAAACGCTAAATGTCATTTTTAGAAAATTTGACAGTTTGATCGGTTATTAGACGCCTTTCACTACCCTTTTATAACATAAATATCCATTTCATGTCTGAAGCTTCTTCGTTCATATGTCATTCATAATGCACATTTTGACTGCAAACGCATAGAACGGGTCAAAAATGAAAATGGACCAATGATCGCAGACCTTTACAATTTCCCATCTAACTAACAGTTTAGATGTTGAACTTCCTTTTGGATTTTAAAATACGGTTCTGTCCATGGTACTAAAGTATTTGTTTTCCATTTATAGAATTACATTTAATTAAATGAACTAAAAAAATGTGAATCCTTAAAGTTTACTTCACCAAAACAATTCCTTCAGTACTTAAATTTCTTACTCATGCATAATTATGTCAAATCATTCAAACTTTATAGCTAAAATAACAAAATTATGTTAACTCGTTTTACCGTATTTTAATTACCACTTCAACCGAAATTCATGATGAACAAGAACAGTAAAAACAGTCCTCATCCCATATAAGTACAATCTTTTAAAGCATGTCCTTTGTCTAACCATTCATTATTCATTCATTCATTCCCACAATACTTAACAAAATATTTTACATTAATATTGTAGTTTCAACAAAGTGAAAATATAAACTAGGTGGCTGTGAATATCATTTTAAACTTGCAAAATACAAAAATCTGATATAGTATACATAATGGACAAATAACATGGCATTTTAAATTAATTATTAATTACCAGTACCGACTTTTACACCTAAAATTGCTACAGATAATACAACTGGTTTACATGGTTATAAAACAGTCACCTATGCCAACGTCATTACCAACTCAACTTATTAGCAAATGCCTTTTTTATTTATTTGAACAGTCCAAGCTAAAAGGAATGGCTATTTTTATCAACCCAAGGAAGCCAAACAAGTACTTGCACCCACCAAATTAATGTTATACAAATCCGATCAACCTAGCAAGAATTGAACAAATATTAGCATAAACTAAATCTCCAATCCGACATATTCATGTTACTAACCCATATATGAACAAAATGAGTAATTATAAACTCAAAATAACATAATAGTATAATTATCAAAACAAAAATCTACTCACATAATACAGAAACTACACCACCTACAAATATGCTTTGTTGAACTAATGTATCAGAGTGTCTAAATAGCAGTTCCCTCCGTATATTACTACTCACCAGCAAATTTAACAATTATTGTAAACGAAAATGCTACTTTGAGGGCAAATAAGTAAGTCATTTAATGCAGAAAGTGTAACACCCCACTTTTTTATATAATTAAATAATCAAATAACGATGAATAGTGAAAATAAACATATTTGAAATTGTCAGAATATGGCCTCGAAACTTTTATCATTGTCTATGGCGATTTTCTGATCAATTTCCATATATAACTTGTCGAAATCCCAGTCAATATAAAGAAGTTACGGGAGAAAGGAAAAAGGGGAAATAATCGAAAAAATCAAAAAAGAAAACATATATGGGTCGACCGATAGGTCGATCCAGAACGTCCGTAGGTCGACCGCCAAGTTGACCCGAGGGAAGCATAGGTTGACCCTAGGGTCGACACGCATTGCTACCTAGATGAAATTTCATCTAGGTATGAGCCGAGCCATATAAAATTGATTTTTATTCGATCCGAGCCATACATCGATGCATCTAATGGCTTCGAACGACCTTGTGACGTGGTGGCTTCAGATTCAATCCAAGCATCCAATGGTCTGAGATCCCTAAACTCCACCATAAATAGAACCCTAGGCCTAGCTATTTTCTCACAATCAGATTTTCTCCCAATGGGTTCACTGCCTGAGGCTTGACCCTAAATAGAAAATATTTCTTTGGGTTCATTGCCTGAGGCTGGACCCTAAAAAGAAAATATTTCTAGAGAGGAGATCTTCTCAATAAAAATATTATACACCTTAGAAAGGGATCCAGAAGGACCATGGATCCAAGCTAAGCACAAGTAAAGCTAAGGACGACAAGTGAGTGGATTTAAATTATATCTTTTATGTTTATGATATATTATCGTTATATTTCCATTAATTATTTGATTGAGCATTTATTTCAATAGTTAGTTCTATTAATTTATTATGCCGAGGCTGTAAATGTATATTTAACTATTTATATGGAAAAGAAAAAAGAGATCCATTTAAATATGAATAAAATTAGGCTTAACAGTTATAGAAGAAGGCTTAAGCCTAGAAGAAAGATATTTACGGTAATTATGCTAGAACGGGATTAATAAATTAAAGAAAAAACTAATAACTTAATTTGAAAGTAAGGAATATATCAACTGGTTGGTTTAGAAAATAGAATACATTTCTATAGTTTAATATTTAAAAGATAACGATAAATGTAATTGTAAGAATAAAAGAAAGAAAAAAGGAATTTGTATAAAATAGAGAAACTGTTGTATTTTGCACTATCCAAAAAGTAAAGAAATAATAAAAGAAATATATTGCAGTTAAGGACTATTGTTTATAGCATTATTTAGTATTAAAATATGGAAATGGATTTTTAGCATAGTTTCTTTAACCAACCAAATAGAATAGAACCACTTCCTAGAATAAAAGAAGTTAAAGTGAAGAGTTATAGAAATTAAAGAAGAAATCAAGTTAAATATGAGAAAAGAAACAATAATAGCAATGTACCTAGATCTGTATTTAGTGTGCAGATAGTAGAATAAAAACAAAGCAGTTATTATAATAAGTAAATTTGTGACAATTGGACGTAGTCCTAAGCCAAGATTGCTCTATAAAATAAGAGAATTCAATATCAAAATAAAAAAAGACAGACCAGAAATGAGACTCTTTTAATTATATTTATAATATATAGATTTTAAATGAGAATAAAAGTGGCAATTACAAGTAGAATTATACAATAGGTTATAATTAAGCAAAAAGAACAGAAAATGCTTATTTAAAGACTTAAATTAAGATAATAAGCAAATAGAGCAGAAATAACAGAGAAATCTTATTTTAATAAACTTAGATCTTGGATTAAGTTAAATAAGCAAGATTGGCCCATACCAACAGCATTCCCTTTCAGTCAGGAACTGATGGTCTCATAATAGTTAGGTGAGGCTGGGACAAGATTATGCTAATTATGGTAAATAAGTAGCCAACAGAATAAGAAAAGTAAACTAAACACAAAATAAGAGATTAGACATAGGGTCTAATAAAATAATAAGATTCGTTTGGAGCATCCTAAAGGATGAAGAGCCTAACGAAGCAATTCATCATAGATTTCGACACCGACGAAGCACATCCAACTTAATTATTTTGGGCTAGAAGGAAGTACGAGACTCCAACAGGACATGAGGGTACTCTAGGTGGCCCTCTGGAGTAGGCATAGCGAAGCAATCCTCCAGATGTAGGTCTGTAGGTGTTCCATCAAAAGAGTATGCCTTGACTGCTTTTTATATGGCAGGACCATTGTAGGCTATCAAAAAGGGGTTGATGTTTGGAGTAGGATATTCTTATGTCCCCGTACTTGCAAGTAAGTTTTAGTGGACAGGACCCAAAAGGATAGTCGCATGCGGATATCGGGCCAGCATCAAAACCAAGAAGCGAGTTCGAGAAAGACTAGAGTTAAAACAACAGTCCAATAAACCTTTCACTATCAAGACATTGGATGAGGGGCGTGGCCAATTGGATGTTTAGATTGTTTGCAGTAGGGCACAACCACTTAGCTCTTTAGAGGTCTTTCGATTAGTTAAGGGGTGGCTGCATGGAGGCTATAGCCATGATAAGAAAGGAGACAGACTAAATAGAATATCTATATTGTAGGCCTAATAAGGCAGTCCTTTACAAAAACAGAAAATCCCCGACTGAGTTCCGTACAAGGTAGACCTTGTTAAGCGAGATTCAGGGAGTAGACAGAACGATTACGTATAGTCCTCAGGTACACACTGGGTGGTGCATTGTGGATGTCCGAGCATAAGTATTAACTAGTGTGGGCGCAGTTTTACGTTTTCATAGTAGACGATGGAACATCTGTATTATAGCCCTTACAAGGCGGTCCTTTATAGATGTAGTCATGGAACACCATAGAAGCAAGACGATGGAGTCCTTTTCGAGTAGGATACGGAAAGTGCTATGGGTAGTACCTAGGTCTGATGTGCTCATTGGGAATATAGCTAAATATATATATATATATATATATATATATATATATATATATATCACTTATTGGGTATTAATCTACTAGGAAGTAGATGGGCACGATTCATGCACAGAGGTGAGAGTATTATAAGCCCGATGAACCTAATATAGCGGTAAATGGAAATAAAATGGTATATGCAGAATTAAGCTTAGAAGTGTATAATTTGTCCATTCAGTAGAACTTTAGTTCTTACCCCCATCTCATAACATCCTACAGGTTAGGTAGATGGCAGAGACTTTCCAACTTTGAGACACTTGTTTAGAAAGTGTTATTTTATTGGTGAGTATTTACTTACTATTATATTTTAGTCAGTTCCATTGTGAGATATTTATATGATATAATTATCTTTGCCTATTTGCAGGATACCAGATACCCAACTCGGATTTCAATGATCTTGGATTTTTGCATTTTTGTGAAAAATCTGAACTCACTGGGATTTCGGTTATTACATTTGGTATCAAAGCCTAGGTTTAGGATTCCTAGGTAGATATTGAGTGAATATTTTTATTTTTAATACACACATACCCCTAGCCCCAAAGAGGAATCCATTATTTTGAGATAATCAACATTTGGAAAGAGTTTGGAAAACAATTTTGTATATCAAATTTTGGATTATAGGAATCCAAAGAGCTAAAAGCCCTAGAGTGGCAAAGATTTTAGATATACAATAGATTCATATAGAAAGGGCTAGCATTGTGAAAACAATTGTCGATTTATAATTGTTTCACAAAAGCACATTTGGCGGTATGGCCTTAGAATAAAAATAAGCATAATAGAGGAAATGGATAAGAACAAATATAATTGGACTGAGAAGAATACCTTCATGGGAATATTTGGGAAAGTGTAAGGAAGTTAGGAAGCCACTTTGAGTCTAGCCCAATAATTAAACTTTTAAGAATTTGAATTTTTTTGAAAGTTTTCAAGTTTTAAACTTAAAAATTTACAACTTTATATTTGAACTGGCTTAAACATGGGAAACTGTGAGAAAACAATATTTGAAAGAAACGGAAGCATTTTTGAGATTTGAAAAAACATAGTTTGAGGAAAAAGAAAAGTTATGGTTTTAAGTAAGAAACATATAGAGAACTTTACACTTTTAAAAATATATATTATTTATTTGGATTAAATACATAAGCTAGTATTTTGGGCTGTAGTGATGGTGTTTTACGCAGCATCTGTTTTGACCAAAGTAAAAACGTGTTTTGAAAATAATTTCTAAGTATAAAGTGGGTTGTGAGTACACTAATTTCTTAGATAAGTATATTAAAATATTTTCTAACTATGAAGATATTAAAATAGTTTTGAAAAAAAAAATACTTTGGGCTAGACGATTTAAGTGGTTAGAGTAAGTTTGTGGATATTAATAAAGATTTCGTTGAAGTATAAAAGACGTCAAGACTCTATTTGGAGGGTGGAGAGCGGTTAGAAATATTTAGACAAAGTCGTAACCGTGACTCAAGCAACCCGGGAATTGGTGGAATTGGATTGGGCGTAGATTAGTTAGGAAGGAGATGGACGAGGCAGACACAGCGGGTAGGAAAAACGACGGGAAAAAAATTTGGGTCGACCCAGGTCAACTAGGGTGAAGGCAGATCGACCGCCTTTGCCCATTTCAACGCGTATAAATGCGTATGAGGTTTCGACCTCGTCATTTTATCTCCTCGCTCCTAAAATAGGAGCAGCCAAACCCAATTTCACCATCTCCAACAACCCCCAACACTTTAAAATTCCCAATCAACTCACGATTAGGGTCAAATTGAAGCGCATCGTGAGATCTACCAATATCCATACTTCTTTCCCACATATTGCACCATGCCTCCAAGACCATCTTTGGCTCACCTTTTTCCCCATCTTACACCCCAAGAGATAGCCTGGTGCCAAGGCGATAGGAGGATAGTTCAGGCTTACTCTGATATAGCTTCATACTAATTTTTGTAAGGGAGAGTAGTGAGATTTTATGATTTTCATGGCACGCCTTTAGAGCAGCTCTTTTAGGATATCGAATTGCAATAGATTCTGAGTCATGAGACATGCGAGCAGAGAACATACCCCAGGTTAGTACACCTTTTTGATGCTAATTTACGTACTAATGATGGGGATGATGATATGGCCTTCCAATCGAAGGTCAAGGGAGTAGGGATAGCATTTACCGAGATGCGGTTTGCTGTTTTTTTGGAGATTAGAGGGCATGGTCTAGATGCAGACCATATTGAGATGACGGACCATGCCATCTTACATCAGATCGTTGTAGACCCTCAGCACCTTGATTGGCGTGTTGGACAGTTGCGCCCAGTAGCTAGATTGGTTATACTAAACTCTTCCCCAAGACGGGGAGCTATGACCAGATCTATCCCATAGTGAGGCAGGACACCTACACCATATTTGGAGGCTTACAGGTGAACTGGGCTAAGGCGATCATGGCCCAGTATGTGATAGAAGCGAGAGGTCGTCGATCTTCTATGATCTTTAGTCATTTTTGGACACAGGTCTTTAGGTGGGCTGGAGTAGTGATGGATAGAGAGGCTTATATGGAGAAGACCCACTCTATGATTGATTCCTCCACCCTAAGGAGGATGGGTATAGAGTCGGCACAGATACAGGTTCCATAGGAGAAGTAGGAGCCCTCACCACAGCCCTCACCACACCATCGGGCGTCATAGCATTTCCATGGGCAACAGAGCTTTCCTTCTCCACCGTTTGGAGGCGGCGGTAGATATACAGTGTCATAGTGGCCCGCTTGGCCACCAGGGCCCACGACGCAAAGTACTTGGAGATAGGGACCTTAGGGAGAGGGAGTGGGACCCTCCCAATCCCCTTCGCCAATGAGTTACGATGAGCAGATGAGGACCATTGCCGATAGGCAAGAGCAACTCACCAGAGAGCACGTAGAGCTCCTGCAAGGACAACAGGAGATAGTTACGACACAACGCGAGATCGTAGCGAGCACCAAACAGTAGGAGGAGCGCTTTTGCTGTTTAGATTCATTTATTAGGACCTTCTTATGTCAGGGCGAACATAGTCCTAGGCCTCCTAGCCCTAGATGATAGCTGTTGTAGCCTACTATTGTTACCTATCTAGTATTAATTTGTAGTAGGATTTGTTTTCTCTTTTAGTTATAAGATTGTGCTCTTATGTTAGTATTTAACTCCTATTGTAGTAAATTAGTAATTGATTTTTCTCTATGTTTTTGTGATGTTCACAAATAGAGAATAAAGACATAAGACACTGAGAGAAGTAATGCAGATATAAGAATAATTAAATGGAAAATTACAAATTTAAAGCAAGCGACATAAACGTTAACAGAAAAATTTAAGAAGGGATATTTTCTTGTGTAAACTGTGCTTGGTAAAGTAAATGGGGATTTTTATAAGACAGTAACCGAAATTCCAAGTATAGAGAAAGATGTGCGCAAAAGAAAATCGGAGAAATATGAATGTTTTTCGTTTTCTACCTTATTTCTGACATAAGAAATCGAATTCAAAAAATTAGATTTTTCTAAAATTCGAATATTAAAAGTTGTGTGATAGGAGTTGGATGAAAAATTCATTGAACTATACCCCTATTCGGTAGGAGTGTGGGAAAAATTGAACGAAAAATGCTTTGAGTTTTCAAAAGATTGCGTTCATATAGAAATTGTAAGTACATTTAGGATGTGTGCATCATGTTTTAAAAATAAATTTTTAAAGAAGGAAAGCATTCATATAGGAGTATCGCTTAGAAATTCATGTACATGCATATATTTTGTATTGAATAACACATTTTCACAAGAACACAAAAGGTCAAAAAATTGGATGTACACAAAATGGATGTGATTAATTGGAGGAATTACATAATTTTACCCTTATCGAATTTCGGGGGTGAAATTTCCTAAAGGGTGGGAATGTAACACCCTGCATTTTTATATAATCAAATAATGATGAACAATGAAAATAAACATTTTTGAAATTGTCAAAATATGGCCTCAAAACTTATACCATTGTGTCTATGGCGGTTTTTTGATCAATTTTCATATATAACTTGTCAAAATTTGAGTCAATATAAAGAAGTTACGGAAGAAACGAAAAACGGGAAATAATCAAAAAAAAAGAAAAAGAAACCATATGGGTCGATCGATAGGTCAACCCAAAAGACCGCCAGGTTGACCCAAGAGAAGCATAGGTCGACCCTAGGGTCGACCCGCGTCTCTACTTAGACGAAATTTCGTCCAGGTATGAGCCGAGCCATATAAAATCGATTTTTATTCGATTCGAGCCATATAAAATCGATTTTTATTCGATCCGGGCCATAAATTGATGCATCTGATGGCTTCCAACGACCCTGTGACGTGATGGCTCTAGATTCAATCCGAGAATCCAACTGTCTGAGATCTCCAAACTCCACTATAAATAAACCCTAGGCCTAGCTATTTTCTCACAATCAGATTTTCTCCCAATGGGTTCATTGCCTGAGGCTTGACTCAAAATAGAAAACATTTCTTTGGGTTCATTGCCTGAGGTTGGATCTTAAAAAGAAAATATTTTAAGGATAATATCTTCCCAATAAAAATATTATACACCTTAGAAGGGGATCTAGAAGGACCATGGTGCCAAGCTGAGCACAAGCAAAGCTAAGGACGACAGGTGATTGGTTTTGAATTATATCTTTTATGTTTATGATATATTATCATTAGATTCCCGTTAATTATTTAATTCAGCATTTATTTCAGTAGTTAGTTCTGTTAATTTATTATGTGAGACTGTACATTTATATTTAACTATTTATATGGAAAAGAAAGAAAGAGATCCATTTATATATGAATAAAGTTAGACTTAACAATTATAGAAGAAGGCTTAAGCCTAGAAGAAAGACATTTACAGTAATTATGCTAGAATGGGACTAATAAATTAAAGATAAATCTAATAACCTGATTTGAAAGAAAGGAATATATTAAATGGTTGGTTTAGAAAATAGAATACATTTCTGTAATTTAATATTTAAAAGATAATGATAAACGTAATTGCAAGAATAAAAGAAAAAAATATTGAACTAGTGTAAAATAGAGAAACCGCTATATTTTTCACTATCCAAAAAGTAAAGAAATAATAAAAGAATATCTTGCAGTTACGGATTATTGTTTATAACATTATTCAGCATTAAAATATGGAAATGGATTTTTAGCACAACTTCTGTAACCAACCAAATAGAATAGAACCACTTCCTAGAATAAAAGAAGTTAAAGTGAAGAGTTATAGAAATTAAAGAAGAAATCAAGTTAAATATTAGACAAGAAACAATAAATAGAAATGTTCCTAGATCTGCATTTACTACACAGATAGTAGAATAAAAGCATAGCAGTTATAATGATAAGTAAATTCATGACTATCGGACATAGTCCCAAGCCAAGATTGTTATATAATATAAGAGAATTAAAGAGAATTCAATATCATAATAAAAGAAGACAGACTAGAATAGAAATGAGACGCTTGTAATTATATTTATAATGTATGGATTATAAAAGAGAATAAAAGTGACAATAACAAGTAGAATTATACCATAGGTTATAATTAAGCAAAAAGAACAGAAAAAGCTTATTTTAAGACTTAAATTAAGTTAATACGAAAATAGAGCAGAAACAACAAAAGAGGCTTATTTTAATAAACTTAGATCTTGGATTAAATTAAATAAGCAAGATAATAGAAGTGGCCCATACCAACAGTATTCCCTTTCAGTCAGGAACTGATGGTCTCACAATAGTTAGGTGAGGCTGGGACAAGATTATGCTAATTAGGGTAAATAAGTAGCCAACAGAATAAGGAAAGTAAACTAAACGCAAAATAAGAGATTAGACATAGGGTCTAATAAAATAATAAGATGCATTTGGAGCATCCTAAAGAACGAAAAGCCTAATGAAGCAGTTCCTCACAGATTTCAACACATAAGAAGCACGTCCAACTTAGTTATTTTGGGTTAGAAGGAAGTACGAGACTTCAACAGGATGTGAGGGTACTCTAGGATGGCCTACTGGAGTAGGCATAGCAAAGCAGTCCTCCAAGGGCAGGTCTGTAGGTGTTCCATCAAAAGAGTACGCCTAGACTGCTTTTTGCATGGCAGGACCATTGTAGGCAGTCAAAAAGGGGATGATGTTTGTAGGAGGATATTCCTATGTCCCCGTACTTACAAGTAAGTTTTAGTTGGCATGACCCAAAAGGATAGCCGCAAGCGGATATCGGGCCAGCTTCAAAACCAAGAAGCGAGTTCGGGAAAGACTAGATTTAAACCAACAGTCCAATAAACCATTCACTATCGAGACATTGGATGAGGGACGTAGCCAATTGGATGTTTAGATTGTCTGCAGTAGGGCACAACCACTTAGCTCTTCGGAGGCCTTTTGATTAGTTGAGGGGTGGCTGCATAGGGCCATAGCTACGATAAGAAAAGAGATAGACCAAATAGAATATCTGTATTGTAGGCTTAACAAGGCACTACTTTACAGAAATAGTAAATCCCCGATTAGTTCCGTACAAGGTAGACCTTGTTAAGCGAGATTCAAGGAGTAGGTAGAATGATTATGTATAGTCCTCAAGGTACGCACTGGGTGGTACATTGTGGATGTCCGATCATTAGATTGATTAATACGGACGCAATTTTATGTTTTCATAGTAGATGACGGAACATTTGTATTGTAGGCCTTACGAGGAAATCCTTTATAGATGTAGTCACAGAATGCCATTAGAACAAGACGATAAAGTTCTTTGTGAGGAGGATACAGAAGGTACTATCGGTAGTACCTAGGACTGATGCAGTCATTGGGAATATAGTTATATATATATATATATATATACATATCAGTTATTAGGTCTTAATCTACTAGGGAGTAGATGTGCACGATTCACGCACAGAGGCGAGTATATAAACCCAGTGAACCTAATATAACAGTAAATGGAAAAAAAAATGGTATATGTAGAATTAAGCTTAGAAGTGTATAATATGTCCATTCACTAGAACTTTAGTTCTGACCCCCTCCTCATAACATCTTACAGGTTAGGTAGATGGTAGAGACTTTCCAGCTTTGAGACACTTTTTTAGAAAGTTTTATTTTAGTGGTGAGTACTTACTTACTATTATATTTTATTCAGTACCGTTGTTAGATATTTATCTAACCTCTGATATATTTGTCTTTTCCTATTAGCAGGATACCAGATACCCAACTCAGGTTTCAGTGAGCTTGGATATTTTCATTTTTGTGAAAAATCCAGACTCACCGGGATTTGGGCTGTTACAGGAAGTGTAGTAGCCATTAGATGATTTTGGCCCCTTGATTTCCTAATGTGCATTTCAGGATCTCCCTAATCCACCTTTAATTTTTGGTCACTGTAGCATTATCGTATTGGAGAATGTGGTAGGTAATTATCATACGAACTCCAAAACTGATTAAAGAATGACCATTTTTTCATTTTTAAAAAATCGTTAGGGGTTATGCAAAAAAATCTATTCTTAACAAAAAAGCAGTCCATAACTGCCTATAGTTTTTTGTTGATTAATCACTGTTTTCTCATATTTTTCTAAAATCATGGTTGGTTTATTCTCATTTTTAAATGGGTGATTGGTGAACTTTACTTTTCAAGTTGAGTAAAATTTAGAACGTTTTATTCCGATGAAGTTCGCATATCAAATCATTTTATAAATCATTTTATACATGGAATCCTCAAATTTGCATCAAATCCCTTTAATAATGTGCCGATAAAAAAACATAACATTCCCATAAATAATTGGAATTTTTTGGTGCAACTAAGAACATAGTAAGAAAGTCACCTTACCAAAAATGGTAATAAAGTATCATGGACAAATCCTCCTTGTTTCTCTATATTTCTCTATATTAATTAAGTCACTCTTATCTGACACCTAAAGTGCTTACTGAACAATGCTTAAAGAGATTACTAAACAAAGTAATAATCTTGTTAAATTTGGAGAGTTAGTAAGGAAGAAAATACAAAATATAGTTATGAAATGGATGTACTCAAATATAACATGTAATATTTTTTATATATCTTTGTACGCATTCCAAAGTTTCTCAGTTTTACATTTTTATCACTGACAAAATATAAACAATCCACTTAACATAATTCATTACTTTTTTTCTATCAATCCTTGGTAACCAGGCTAAACTTAAAAATTCAAAAACTAAATTAATAGCGGTTTATATATATTCTAAAAATAATAAATGAATAATAATACTATTTCAACCTACACATTCTAACCAAGAAGTAGTTTCAAACCTAATAAGATAATCATAAATACCTCATTGTAAGTTCTGTATTATATTCAAATTTTTAGATTTAGTATAATACAGAAGGGATCACTAAAAGGGAAAATATTTTATGAATATGCTAAGTGGATTGTTTTTTAACTTAAAAAAATTTAAAACTGAGATAACTCCAAACGTAACAGAAGCACTCACTATAAAAGAATATAAAATATGTTAAGTTATTTGACATTAACATGTTGAATTACATGTTTTAAACTCTAGCCGCCCTCCTCCTACCGATTGCAACTCCAGCTTCCGATTCACCTGCGATCTACTCATTTTAGCCTTTTTTTGCCCTTTGCCTGCCAGCATACTGCTTCTATATGCATGCCTTCCCCCAATCCTAGTTCCATCCTTCCTCCCCCTTCCCCTGACCCACCACCTAGCACCCCTGATCACCTAGCTTGTTTTTCCCATGTATTTCCAACAACTACTTGATCTGATGCTAATGATGGTTTTACGCAAGTTAGATCTAGAAGATGGAAACGCCAAAATCATGTGCCTCATCAAAATCCAATCCCATGCCAATATCCCAATAATAACCAGTATAAGAACCCTTGTCCTACGCATCAACAGAACTTAAACCATAACTCCGGTCCTAACACCAAAGATCCTAATCACCCTAACTAGTTCAATAGTTGAAATAACACCAAAAAATGGAATTTTTCCACCTCCTCAAGTCGAGCATGGAATGAAGTTGTTAAGGGTAACAACGTTCCAGTTTCCATCCCGCTAAAGTTCTACTCTCCTCGTAAATTCAATTCATTGAAATGTGCTAAAATGTCGGTAGAAGTTGTTTAGGACGCTAAAAAGCAATGGGATAACGCCATTGTGGTATACGTTATTGGCCCTAAACTATACTATCCTTATTTCAATGATTATATTATGACAATATGGAAACCTGGGGGTGAATTTTCTATTTTCTCCAAGGAAAATAGTTTTTATGTAATCAAATTTAATAGGAAAAAAGATTGCGAAAGAATTTTGGGAGGTAGTCCATACTATTATAACAAAAAATGATGATAATGAGAAGGTGGACTTTTGGTATGCAACTTAATAAGGAATTTCTCAAGTCCATTCCAATTTGGGTTCGCTTTCCCAATTTGTCTCTTGATTATTAGACTGAAGAAGGGATCAGTCGTATTGCTTCAGTCCTTGGTTCCCCATTTAAATTAGATAAATTAACTGAAGGCATAATTAAAATATCGTATGCTAGAGTCCTAATTGAGATTAATATTTCCTTTGAATTTCCTAGTAGAATTCTTATCTTATCTAAAAAAGAAGAAATCATATAGCAAGAAGTATCTTATGAATGAAAACCGTTTATTTGTTCAAATTGTTCTAGCTTTGGTCATAACGAAACTTACTGTCAATTTAAAAAAATATGGAGACCCAAACCCGCCCAACAGGACTAGCCAGTAGATAGATCAGGAATGAAAATTGGCTCAACTATTCCTTATAATCACAAAGTGATGGAAACTCCTGCCAACGAAGATACTTGCATGGATTCAAACAACTCAGAACAGGGAATTCAACATAAAATGATATATCTGAAGAATATACTACTGTGATGATAGATAAACAAAATACAATAGTCCTCAATGTCTAGTTAGAACTAGTAGGTCTGACTAATTATACAATGTTAAATCAGAAATCTCAATTTACAGAAAGCAACTCAGAAAATCAAATCGAAAATTACAGTAACATTATTAATAGAAATGCTAAAGGTTTGCAAGATATGGCGCCTCCTGATCCCCTCATCTACTCAACAAACGAAGATCCTAATTTGAGTTGACTGCTTCTACTAGATCCAGATCAACTCGTAAGGTCAAACCAAATGAAGCACCATTTGAATTCAAAGCCACCACATCCTTGGATGTTGTGGAGAATCCTGCATGGAATATAATGGTTAATCAGTTAAAGGGGAAAAGCAAGAAACCAAAAAAAGCTCAATTACAGGGAACTTCTACTTCCCCTTCTGAAAGTAGCAATTCTGAAAACATTTTATAACCTTTTTCCTATTTTGGAACAGTCGGGACCTAAATGCCCCCTCAAAGCAGTTAGAAATCCTTAATCTACTTAAGAATAGACAATATCCCTTTCTGGGAATATTAAAGAATAAGTTAAATACTGAAAGTATTGATAGACTATTTAATAAGATGAGTAATACTTGGAAATACTCCCATAATATTTCAAATGACCTAAAATGTAGAATCCTTATTATTTGGGATTCCTCACAATGGTCAAACAACATGCTACACTCAAGTGACCAATTTAGTTCTTGCATTTTACATAATATGCAAGGCCTTAGTGTTCTTTGTACACTATGTATGCTTATAATGATGAAACTAAGAGACTGGATCTATGGAATTACATTGCTGAACAATCAATTTTTTTTAATCTCTCTTGGATCGTGGCGGGAGATTTTAATGCTATTTTATCGTCTACTGATATAATTAATAATAGAATTTTGAATTCTATGGGTGATCAAGACTTCTTTAATTTCATATATTCTACTAAACTCATAGAACCACAATTCATGGGGAATTTCTTTACGTGGAGAGGCGGGCTCGATTAAAAAAAGAAGCTAATGATGATATCATCTACTGGTGGCTAACCTTATAGATAGTAGTTTGATTGATCAGCATACAGCCAAGCATGATCAGATTCATAACATAATGAAACTCTTAGCTGTAGAAATTGATCAAAGAATGAAAGCTAATTGGTTGATTAAGGGGGATAAACCTACTAGTATTTTATAGTAAAATATCAGAAGCTCTACCTAAAAGAAGGAATAATATTATTCTTAATTCATATGGCTCTTGGAATTTAGCATTAGATAAACTACTTGTGAAGCAATTAATTACTGTTCATCTCTTTTTAATTCATTAGAGGCTGTAAACCAATTTCCAGACATTATTTGCAAGAAAATCCTATTTGATTAGGCCAAAATGAATTTATGCAAACCATTTCAGCTAGAAGAAGTAAAAACTGCAATATTTTAGATCAATGATAATAGCACTCCAGGGCCTGATGGCATAAACTCAAAATTCTACAAGGTGCACTGGGACCAAATCAAGGCTGATATACTTAATGCTATGAATGGAATTCTACAATCAGATAAAATTATCAAGGAAATCAACCATACTTTTACATGCCTCATTCCATAGAAACCTGAAGTGATGGATATGGTTGATTTTATACCAATATCTCCTTGCAATGTTTCATATAAAGTATTAGCCATTCTCCTCTTTAATGGAATGAAAGATTATATGAACTGTTTGCGTCAAAATTGGCCACAAACACCCAATACCGTGAAAGCACCAGTGTATGAATATAAATTAATGATATTCAAACACAAACAACAGATCTCAACATATAATAGACAGCAACCACAAAAGTAAAGAACAGAGACACAAGTTTTATAGTGGTTCGGCTATCTCCGGCCTACGTCCACTCCAATTTTTTCTTTTTTATTGATTATCCTTGAAGATTACAAGAGATTACAACAGTTGTAGTGACCAAATCTGAAGAAAATAGCAGAGATAATGCTATGGAATGATTTTAGCAGCGTCTGGGCTTGCTTTTCCTCTCCAAATCTTCCGACCCCTTTTCTGAATGACCAGGGGCTCTATTTATAGGCGTGGAAGGTTGAAATCCCGCCTAAAACCTGGGGAGGTTGCTTGGCACGTGAGGGGGGGCCCACAGGCCCGTGTTCTCGGAATCCGTGCCCAGTTTGGGATCGATTCGAAGTGATTTTCGAATCGATCAAGAATCCATCCAATTGAGCTGAAATTTGGTGTGAACATTCTTCAACATGTATGTAAGCTCCTGTAAAAATTTCATTGCATTTGGATCAACGGTTTGGAAGATATGATCGATCCAAGTTCTAGAATTCGTGCGTCCTGATTGGTTCGAACCCATGGTCTGTCTACTTCGAAACCATGTATTTCGAACCCACGAGGCCAACTCTCTCGAATCCATACCCTTCGACTCCATAACTCTCGAATCCATGCAAACTTCGAATCCATTCACCTCCTACGAATCCATCGAAACTTCGAATCCATTTACTTTATACGAATCCATCAAAACTTCGTGTCTATTCACTTTCTACGAATCCATCAAAACTTCGAATCCATCATTTTCCACGAATCCATCAGAACTTCGAATCCATCATTTTCCACGAATCCATCAGAACTTCGAATCCATCATTTCCTACGAATCCATTAAAACTTCGTATCCATTTCCTTCTTCGAGCTTCATCATTCGAATCCACTATCTTCGAGTCCGCGTCCATCATTCGAACCCACTATCTTCTAGTCCATGTCCATCGTTCGAATCCACTATCTTTGAGTCCATATCCATCATTCGAATCCATGTCCATTGCACTGAAGTCATTCCTTTCGAACCCAATCTAGTTCCCGTTGATTCGAACCTGATGGGTTCGAACCTGATGGGTTCGAACCTGATGGGTTCGAACCTGATGGGTTCGAACCTGATGGGTTCGATCCTGATGGGTTCGAAACTGATGGGTTCGAACCTGATGGGTTCGAACCTGATGGTTTCGAACCTGATGGGATCGAACCTGATGGGTTCGAACAACATTCCTCTCCCACCTTGAATCCATCATATTTCCTCCATACGAACTCCGATTAACTTGATATTTGAAACATAGCCTTTCATAGTCCTTATCGTCATTTTCAATCAATTTCGTCTCGATCGGAGTTCAACAGAATTTTGACGATATCCATCGTAGCCTTTATTCCCAGTCCTGCTATCCATAATTCCTTGCCAATTTGTTGTTATTCCCGTTTTGACCATAAAATGGGGTAACAGTCTGCCCCCCAAAACATGCCTTGTGATGACAAGACGTGTTTTGAATAGTTCCGAATCCAATATTCGAAGTCCAAAGCCATATTGCCAGAGTATATCATTCTTGACTGCTTCGAGTCGATGTCCAGCTCCATATCCAATAACCAAAGCCTTAGCCAATTCCGTATCCATTCGAAGTCGACAACCGAGTTCCAATCCATCCTTATCCAATAGCCAATAACTGAAGCCAGGACCTCTCCGGGTCAATAGCCATATCCATAACCTCTCCGGGTTCCTGCCAAGCACGATCCATACTTGATGTCCTTGGCCCAGTGTCCCTGGGCGTTGTAAAATGCCATGGCTTAAGTCCTAAGCCGAATCTTGATCTCTCCGGACCCTTGCCGAGCATAGTCCATACTCAACGACCTTGGCCCAGTGTCCCTGGGCGCTGTAAAATGCCATGGCTTAAGTCCTAAGCCGAATCCTGATCTCTCCGGACCCTTGCCAAGCATAGTCCATACTCGACGACCTGAAAATAATATATGATAATAGAGGGCCTAAGTCCTAGGCCGAATCCTGGTCACTCCGGACCCTTGCCGAGCATAGTACATACTCGACGACCTGAATGAGTCAACTCACCTTGTTTGGGTAAAGTGACTCACCCCTTGCCAGGCATAATCCATACCCGACGACCATTTATCAAAAACCAGATAAAAGTCCAACCAAAAATCTATTCCAAAGCCCAAAAATCCAAATCCAAAAATTCAAATCCGAAATCCAAATCCAAAATCCAAATCCAAACCCAAAAATTCAAATCCAAAACCAGAAAACCAGAAATCCAAACCAGAATCCAAAACCAAAAACAATTGTCCAAAGGAAAATCCAAATAAAAAAGCAAGAAAAACCAGGAGCTCAATCCAAGCTCCAAAACCAAATCCAAAAAGAAAAGCAATGTCCAATCTGAAAGCAAGAAATAAATTTCACAAACCATAGCGTCCCGGGTTATCATCATTCAGAGCGTGCCTAGGGGCTATCTCCGTCCCCGTACATGTGTAAATGACTTTACCGTTTGCTAACAGCTTGCTACTTATTCCATATTACCTTGGTCAATGGATGATCAATCGACGATCATCCCTGGGCCTCCCATCATCACGGCGTGAGGTGGTCGGCGGTTGCTCCTGCTCCACCGTTGCATCCCGAGTTCCAACATATTGCTGTAACTGTCCATTCCTTACATGCTCCTCGATTATATCCTTTAGGTGCCTGCAGCTGTTGGTATCGTGTCCATCCAGATCATGGAAGAGACAGTGCCTTCCTGATGTCCTTTCCCGCTCTGTTGGTTCCCTCCTAGCCGGCCTTCGGTAGGGAAGGCGATTCCGAGTTTCCAAGTATATCCGTTCCAGCGTCTCGTTCAATCCAGTGTATGTGGAAAACTTTGGGTCCTTCCATCGTTTTCTAGCGTTTCCAGAGTCGTCGTCTAACTTCCTTTTTCCTTTATCCCTATCCGAACCGTTTTTGGATACCGCTCCAACCTCGATTGTGCTAACCTTTTTTGATTTTAAATCCGTACTTGCATCTTCTTGTCGAAGGAACCTTTCTGCCTCATGAAAGAATTCGTCGAGATTTCGCGGGGGATCTCGTATCAGAGATACCTTGAAATCCGAATTCTCCTTGACTCCTGATACTGCTGCCATTAAAACCATTGATGGATCAGGCCGATCCACCGAAGCGACTGCCGCGCTGAATCGAGTTAGAAAAGTTCTAAGTGATTCGTCCATTCTTTGCTTTACCGATGTTAAAGTCATCACGTTCTTTGGCCTCTTAACGTGAACCCGAAACTGTCCTAGAAACTTTTCCACTAATTCCTTCCAAGTCCTGATAGATCCTTCTCCCAGTTGCCTAAACCACATTGCAGCCAAGTCCTTCAAATACAAAGGGAAACATCGGGCCATCACTTCCTCTGATGCCCCCAGCACCTCCATGTGTCTGGTGTACCTCATTAAGTGATCTGTTGGATCCGTCTTACCATCATATACCTCCACGCTAGGTAGCTTGAACTTAGGTGGATTCCGAGCCATCCTTATCTCCCGAACGAATGGACTTCTATTCACTCCTTCCAAATCTCCGTTTGTCAACCCACCTCGCACAGTCTTCCTAATCATCTCTACTAACCCTGTATTGTCTGGTAGGGGTTGCCCCCCATGCCCCCGAGGGAACTCTGGTACGTATTCCTCGTGTGGCTCACTAGCAGCAACGTTAGTTTTAGCTTGCTGAATTCCTTCCAAAGGTACTTCTGCATTGAATCCTGTGGGCCTGCCCCCAAGCCCTTGTTGATTGCCTTCTGGCTCCGTATCCTGTCCTTCATTGGGTTCCACAATCCTAGCTCCTTGTCCTGCATCCGCAGCTGCTGTAGCTGTTCCTAAGCTCTGCATTCCTGTAGCTCTCATTTGTTCCAAGAAAGTTTGCATCATTTCCTGTTGACTTTTCAACAATCTCTCCTGCAAAGAATTGGCCATAGCTTCCATTTCATCCCGAGTTATGTAGACTGAAGCTCGTCCTTCCTCACCTCCGGAGGATGCTTGCTGACTTCCTCCTTGTTGGCTTCTCTCAGCCCTTAGCCTTCTGCTATCCTGTCTAGCCATTGTCTTCCAAATCCAAATTCCTCAAACTCTTCAAATCCGATGTAGCGGGTGCTAGTTGTTCTCAGTGAAAGCACCAAAATGTTTGCGTCAAAATTGGCCACAAACACCCAATACCGTGAAAGCACCAGTGTATGAATATAAAGTAATGATATTCAAACACAAACAACAGATCTCAACATATAATAGACAGCAACCACAAAAGTAAAGAACAGAGACACAAGTTTTATAGTGGTTCGGCTATCTCCGGCCTACGTCCACTCCAATTTTTTCTTTTTTATTGATTATCCTTGAAGATTACAAGAGATTACAACAGTTGTAGTGACCAAATCTGAAGAAAATAGCAGAGATAATGCTATGGAATGATTTTAGCAGCGTCTGGGCTTGCTTTTCCTCTCCAAATCTTCCGACCCCTTTTCTGAATGACCAGGGGCTCTATTTATAGGCGTGGAAGGTTGAAATCCCGCCTAAAACCTGGGGAGGTTGCTTGGCACGTGAGGGGGGGCCCACAGGCCCGTGTTCTCGGAATCCGTGCCCAGTTTGGGATCGATTCGAAGTGATTTTCGAATCGATCATGAATCCATCCAATTGAGCTGAAATTTGGTGTGAACATTCTTCAACATGTATGTAAGCTCCTGTAAAAATTTCATTGCATTTGGATCAACGGTTTGGAAGATATGATCGATCCAAGTTCTAGAATTCGTGCGTCCTGATTGGTTCGAACCCATGGTCTGTCTACTTCGAAACCATGTATTTCGAACCCACGAGGCCAACTCTCTCGAATCCATACCCTTCGAATCCATCTTCAGTCCTTCGACTCCATAACTCTCGAATCCATGCAAACTTCGAATCCATTCACCTCCTACGAATCCATCGAAACTTCGAATCCATTTACTTTATACGAATCCATCAAAACTTCGTGTCTATTCACTTTCTACGAATCCATCAAAACTTCGAATCCATCATTTTCCACGAATCCATCAGAACTTCGAATCCATCATTTTCCACGAATCCATCAGAACTTCGAATCCATCATTTCCTACGAATCCATTAAAACTTCGTATCCATTTCCTTCTTCGAGCTTCATCATTCGAATCCACTATCTTCGAGTCCGCGTCCATCATTCGAACCCACTATCTTCTAGTCCATGTCCATCGTTCGAATCCACTATCTTTGAGTCCATATCCATCATTCGAATCCATGTCCATTGCACTGAAGTCATTCCTTTCGAACCCAATCTAGTTCCCGTTGATTCGAACCTGATGGGTTCGAACCTGATGGGTTCGAACCTGATGGGTTCGATCCTGATGGGTTCGAAACTGATGGGTTCGAACCTGATGGGTTCGAACCTGATGGTTTCGAACCTGATGGGATCGAACCTGATGGGTTCGAACAACATTCCTCTCCCACCTTGAATCCATCATATTTCCTCCATATGAACTCCGATTAACTTGATATTTGAAACATAGCCTTTCATAGTCCTTATCGTCATTTTCAATCAATTTCGTCTCGATCGGAGTTCAACAGAATTTTGACGATATCCATCGTAGCCTTTATTCCCAGTCCTGCTATCCATAATTCCTTGCCAATTTGTTGTTATTCCCGTTTTGACCATAAAATGGGGTAACATGAACGATCTTATTTCATATAATCAAAATGCTTTTATCTCGAGGAGAACAATCAATGAAAATTCCTTGCTAGCATATGAAATGGTTTGAGGATTCAATAGGAAGAATTCTGACAATTTTTGTTTGAAAATTGATTTACAAAAAGCTTATGATAAAATTAATCGTAAGTTTATTCATCACATGCTGATATCCATGGGTTTCCCGTTGACGTTTGGTGATCTTATTTACGAATTTATTTATACTCCTTCATTCTTAGTATTAATTGATGGTTCCCCCTTTGGTTATATAGAGAGCTCGAGAGGACTTAGACAAGGCAACCCTCTCTCTCTATATTTATTTTCCATTGCAATGGAATTCCTCCTTATTAGTTTGGATGTGGAATATATAGAAGGCAATATTACACATATATACAACATTGAGCCTGTGATCACCCATTTATTATACGCGAATGATATTTTAATTTTGCCTAAGGCCACCATTGAAAATGCAAAGAATATACAACAGGTGTTTCAGATGTTTAATGAGTTAACTGGTCTGAACTTAAATGAAAACAAATCCACTCTGTTTTTTTAGTAAAGGAGCAGTTCAGAAACAACAAATGGCAGATTTGCTTAAAATCAGTATTGGCCAATTCCCTATGGTTTATTTAGGCATTCCTTTATTAAACAATAAACTTAAAGCAAGGGATTTTGGGTGTTTAATAGACAAAATTGATAAGAAATTCAATCCTCGGAAGAGCATATTACTCAATTTAAGTGGTGGAATTGAGCTAGTAAAAACTGTGATCTATCCCATGATTCAATTCTGATACTATTTTTTCCCCATTCCTGCCTCAGTTATAAATAGAATTAATTCTACATGTGCTAATTTTTTATGGAAGTCAAAATCACACAATATGAGCTGGGAAGACGTGTGTAAAACTAAAAGAAAGGGTGGTTTTGGTATTAGGAAAATTAAAGATATTGGAAAAGCTATTTCTATCAAACTGATATAGAAATTTATTCAGGGGAAGTCTTTATGGTCTAAGTGGATGTACAAAAAATATTGCAATAATAAAAATTTGTAGACCATTGATATAGATAATAATGCATCTGCTACTTGGAAATGTTCGTTGCGTGCTAGAATAAGGTGCGGGGGTTAATTGAAAGAAGACTTGTTAATGGTAATGATACCAATGCATGGTGCGATCCATGGCTAAATGGACATTCTGTGGTGGACAAATTGGGGTGGAGTTTTATGTATGCTTCTAATAGACACAATGGAAACGTTTCTTCTCTAATAATTGGGGATAATTGGAAGAACCAACTTGATGGAATACCTATTAATATGCATCAAAAAATTCATAACATACAAATTCTGAATCATATGCAGCAAGACCATTGGTCCTGGATCTCTAACAATAATGGTCAATTCACTCTTAATTCTGCATGGGGTCAAATTAGAAAAAAAACGTGTAGAAATAAACTGAACAAGTATAGTTTGGGATAAACTATGTGCTCCTAAAATGTCTACTTGCACTCTCATGGCCTGACTAAACAAATTGAATACCAAAGATAGGATTAGCAAATGGAAACCAGATATTAACATATCTTATGTGCTGTGTGAAAACAATAATGAAGATCGAGACCAATTATTTTTCAAATGCAGTTATTCGAGACAGTTACTAGGTGATTTTATGAAGAAGCTTAAAATCAATCACGAAAATTCATATGAACTCATCCAAATTATGGAATTACTGTGTCACCATCAGAAATCAAGTTTAATTCAAATCATCTCATTAATATTTCATTTACTTCTCTTATTTGGCATATATGGAGTGAGAGGAATTCTCGTATTTTTAAAAATATTGAAATGCCGACTGAAGTCAGGAATTTGCTAATTATTCAAGACCGTAAACAACTTATTCAACAACAATCAAATATACTATGAAAAGCAAGGAATTAGAGCTTATCTTGGTTGAATTCAGAGTCATAGTTGATTCCAACTCGATGCATCGGCCTTTGTGAGTTTCATGTTTGTTGGTAATGCTCTGGTAGTGGTTCAACTCTTCGATACCATCCAGAATTCATTTTACAGAAGGATCTGTCTTTTTCTTGAGTCGATATAGCCCTAGATCTGATTTTGGATGATAGAATTTTCAGTTCGCTTATTTTATCTAGAAGCTTCGTAGTTAATAGACTGAGTTAGCAGAGGACTTCATTTAGTGCTTTGTCTTTGCTATGTACACATGGCTCTCATTTGTTTTTTTTTTTAGTTTTTTTTCTTTTTCCCCAAGTGAGTTCGTATAGATGGTTTTGAGTCCTTTCCGCTTTGCTTACTCCTCCATCTATTTGACCACTTGGTTGACTGTTTTGTTTCGCTTTTTCTGTCCACATTGTACTGTTAATATATGGATATGATAAGTACACTTTTTCCTTGCAAGGTACCCATTCAGATTAGGGGGTTGCAAGGTTTTAAGAGGCATATTATGAAAATATACGCTTTCCTGTTTGTTAATAAAGAACCTTTTTTCTTAAAAAAAAACTATTTCTACACACACTAAATTTATAGGTTTTTTCTCACTATACATTGTGTTTAATCCATTTACTGGGTGATTAAAACAAACTACATTACCAAATGGCAAGCCCAGATCAGAATAATGATTGCTTAAAATTAAAACTTACGCTAGAAAGCCAAAATAAAAAGTAAACTTTTCCCCCAGTTGGGACTTGATTTTGCATGACCTGCCATTAAGCCAATATGCTTCATATTCATTCAAGTGTACAACGATAACAATAATGAATACTGGTGGTTTTAGCAACACTCAAAAATAAAACCATTGTAAGCTCAATTTTCCATTCAATTCATAAGTTTAGTAAAATAAAACATATAACTAAAAGAGGAAATATTTTAATTAAATATGATGTTAAATGGATTGTTGGTCAATTTAAGAAAATGTAAAATTGAGGTAGCTTCAAATGCAATAAAAAGCGAGTACCATAAAAACAGAAAAGATTATACTTGATATATACAAATCCTAGCTATTTCTATACGTGCCCACACTAAATTTATAAATTTTTTCCATTAAATATTTTATTTAATCCATCATTGAATAATGGAGAGAAATCATTTAATGAGTGATAAAATAATCGCATGATCAAATGGGATGATTGGGGTATAAACACAATAGAATAATTTGAAAAGATCATGAATGTCACTCTGTACAAATAAAATACTTAAAAATAAAGATGAAAAATATTCCATCTAGTCTTATCTAACATCTATGTAATTTATTTCACAACCTACAATTCGCAACATTCATGTTTTTAAGACGATGAATAAATTAGCAGCTGATCATTTAATTGATAAGGTTGATGATTAATGCCTACAAATGAATGTACACCATGAGACCACATAATATGAACTACTTAGGATTTTTTTCTAAGATACCAACAAGTGCCCATTGACTCGTACTGTTAAGCTAGAGCAAAGCATAAACTAAGCCTTCATATGTACAAAATAGATTTAATAATTTAAACCTACTGTGCATAACAATAGCAGCCCATAATTCCAATTGCATTGCATGCTCATTCAAAACTACCATCCCTTAACGTATATCTTAAAAAATGAAATCAAAGAACATAATAGTGAAACAAAAATAGTAACAGATACATATATACATCGAGTAGTCTAATTTTATCAAAATTTTAAAACTCATTAGATAAACCAATGAGCATGTATTATGAATTCCCTATCTAATTTGTCATCATTCCCAATCAACAAATTCATTACCTTAGCTTATGACTACAATGTATTGTAGTAAATGACAACAAAGAACTTTAAACTAAAACAAAACAAATGATAGATGCACATATAAATAGACTAGTCCAATTTCATCAACATTTTAGACTCATTAGATAAACCACTGATTCTAAAGTCATTGTCTAGTTTATCATCATTTACTATCAATAAAGATCATTAAAGTGAATCTCATGCAATCAGCAATTCACCAATTATAAACTTAGGAAAAAATTCATATTACAAAAGACAAATAACTTGAAATAGTAGCATGAAACCTTACATCTTCAGCAGTAGTGACAACATAGTAATGTTTCATCATTTATGTAATATCCTACAACAGATGCATAATAATAATAGTAGCATTGACCAAACCTCCAATTGCATTGCATTCCCTATCAACACTACCAGCCTTAAACATATATCCTAACAAATAACAACAAAGAGCTTTAAACTGAAACAAAACTAGCGATTGATGCTCATATAAATAGACTAGTCTAATTTTACCAATATCTAGAATCATCAGATAAACCATTAAGCATGTATCCAATGTATTCTAGTGACGACCCGCCTTTCATGCCACAGAAAGACGCATCATCAATAAGAAAGAAAGAGGTAGAAATATAATAGATAGAAGAAAGAACTAAACAATATCAGAATCTTACAGCAGAAACGGAACCAAATATAATATGTCACATAACTATTACATAGTTATTACATCAGAATTACACAGATTACACAACATTTTCACATTAGATAGTTATAAAGGCCTGTCTACCCATTACATTCCAAAATACAACAGACAAAGACTTCAATACAGTGGAAATAGATAGATATAGCAACATCTGTACTCCTACCCCAAGCTATCCAAAATTCGTCAAGTAAAACCTGATCACTTGGCTACTCATAAAAATTTGAGTATCCAAGAGTTTAAGAAAAAGAGATAAACTACGGGTCAGACACGGGTGTGGTGTGAGTAAATGGTTAAGCTGTTTAACTTGAAAAACCTTTGAAAGAAAAGGTATCTCGTAAGACTCTCCGTCAATAAATACGTACAAGTTTTTCCCTTACGATAACCAAAACATTTGATAGGAAATTTGGTTATATTATAATAGGGTCTAGGGTTTTCAAATAAATATTCACATAGTCGAAATTGTTACATTCATTAAATTCCAGCATACATAGCCACAAAGTGGGTTATACAATCAAGTCCGAGATCACTTATTGGAGATTGGATTTCCATACAATGGCAGGGCTACTGGGGTACCGCTCTTCACAGTACGTGGCTTAGATCAACGTATCGAGGATCACTCTTAACCCCTTGCAACACAAAGCTAGAACATCCCTTACTGGACGGTCCCGAATAAGACAACCCCTTGGTTGGAGCCAGCAACCACCACACAACCGAGGGACTCTTGACAGAGGAAAATCTTATCCTACTTGAGCGCGACTCACTTAGCCTTGCTGTACCACCCCTGTTTTAGCCATTCCCGATTGATGCGGCTTGAGGATATGATTACCATTAAAGAACACATCTTGGAATGCTCATCATCCTCCATTGATGATGGCCTGATAGCATTCATCCATACAAGTTCGTTCCAGGTTCGAACGAAACCGAAGACATTATCTCATTACACTCGTTTTGGAATCACCCTCAGAGTTAACGACAATAACCCTTGCACTCTGAATCTCCATCTCGATCTTCACTTGAGAATCCACGACTTAATGTTTAACTTGGATTGATATGGTTATCGAATAATCAAATTTGATATCTGATCTTGGTCTCATCGAAATCCAAAAGTTTCTTAAAGGTCAAGTTGTTTAAGGTTAAGCAATTTAATTCAATTTAAAAACATTGAATTCACACAACATTCATCACAGATAAATATCACACATATATCCCAGATATATCCAATATCATATCACAGAATATCACAGAATATCATTCAACGGATATCAATCAATCTAGACATTCTACAAACAATCATCCACAAATAGGAATTATTAATCCATATTATAATTAATTTAATTAACTTAAATTAAATTAATTACTTAAAAATTAATCACCTAATCCTGCTTAATCAATCATTAATTAATTCCAAACCATTTAATTAATGATTCCTTAATTACCCTTTAAACCAATTAATTAATCTTTAGTCGTAGATTAATAATTCTTTAACTATTAACTAATAAACCTTAATTATTAATTAATATTCCTCAATGCAAATTAATTAATCCTTAATTACTTTTATAATCAATTATTTAATCTTTAATTTACTAATTAATTATCCCTTAATTATTAATTAATAAATCTAATTATTAATTAACAAAACTTAATACAAATTAATTAATCCTTAATTACCAGTTGATTAATCGTTAATTACCATTTGATTAATCCTAAATTAATCTTTAATTATAGATTAATTATCCTTTAGGTATTAATTAATAAACCTAATTATTAATTAATAAAACTTAATTACAAATTAATTACTTCTTAATTACCAGTTAATTAACCTCTAATTACTTAACTAATTAATCTCTAATTACTTAATTAATTAACCTCTAATTACTAAATTAATCAAATCTTAATTACTTAATTAATTATTTCTAATCATTAATTAATAATCTCTAATTGTCTAATTAATACTTCTTAACTACAAATTAATTAACCTTTAACTAATTAACTTATAACCCTTAAATTATTAATTCTTAATCATTAATTAATCAAATTAATTAATTATACTTGATTTTATTAATTAACTAATTAATATCAACTCATTTAAAACCTTAATTAACCTTAAGATAAAACATTATCTTTATTAATGCCTTAGTTATCATTAAGACATTATAAAAACCTATAAAAACTTTTAAAAACTGCTTTTAAACATTATACCTTTAAGTTACTTTAAATTTCATTTCTATATTAAGATTTTAATATAACTTAAAATTTTACTTAACAAAATTTAAATTAAACAAATTTCAAAACTTCTTAATCAAAAGTTAAGGAGAACATTTATTATTTATATAAGAAAAGTTTTTAAACTAAAATATTTAAATTTTCAAAATCTTGTTTTAAAACCTTTTTAAAACTGTTCAAACATTGCTTCGGGTTCAACCCGAAGACCACTCAGGTCTTGCCCCAAGTAACCACCTCCTTTTTATTTTTTTTAAACTTTGTTTTTATTTAAGTTAAAAACCTAGAACCCGATACTCGAGTTTATACTCGAGTCACTACACCCAGTTACATGAGTGCTCCCTCGAGATAACATCCACAACAAAACCCACTGACACACTAAACCACCGTGCACATGCACTGGCGTCAAAGCCGCCTCCGCCATCCAATGAACCCTCCAGCACATCGACCATCGTTTTTGCAGCCCATTCCGACCACCAAATCACAAGCACAAGCCCCCGATCAAAAACGAGGCTCACAGTCGAATCTGGAACCAGACACCATGCCAGAAAAACCCCTCGTCCAAACGATTCTGACCACTAGAGGTCGAGCAACCTCGGCCACACCTTGCTGACCCTCCATGCCACTATTTCCCAAAGTCTCGAGTAACTCGATCACCAAAGTCGATGCAGTGACCTAAAATTCCAACCTCAACATAAACTAGGTTTAGAACCTAGTTCGACCTACCGCCGCCGCCACGGTGGCTTAAACCTCCTTCCACCATTTTTGCCAAAAACCCCGATCATCATCCGTACTTCAGCCAAAGCCCCGACGTTCCTAGGTTCACGCATCACCAGAAAAACCCCAAACCTTACTTCCTGGTCAAACCCCAATATCTCACTTGATACAATATTGAAAACCATGATTTCCTTTTTTAAAAATCATATTTTACAAAGCCGATTCAAGTTATATAATTGAATTAGAAAATTTCAACATTTTATTTTAATCATGTTTTAAAATTTCTACTGTAATATTTTGATCCCAGCAGATTTTCAATCCTATTATGCTTGTACATATTTTTAAAACTTAGATTAAGTTTAAACTAACTTACTTGTTTGAAAATTAAACCCTATCAGAGATCAGAAGATGGGAAAATGGATTTGATCCAGATTTTAAACCTTGTAACAAGAACAGGAAAGAACAAACATAACACAGACATGCACACCTGTATATTAAATATATACATTCAACTTATATACATAAATACCACTTATATATACATAAGCAAGCGTCATTCAACTCAGAACTTCCACAAGCAACAGAATTTAATTTACTTAAGCTTTAATATAAAATGTTTGCTCACCTATTTTTAAGACAGAGAGCTTGAAACTAGGATTTGAAATCTTGAATGCTTTGATTTGAAAACTGAAATCTATGATCCTTTGAAAACTGAAATAATTGATCTTGTTTTACTGCAAACTTGATTGCTTTAAGACTTTTGATTCCAGGTTGCATTTTGAAAATGAAACTTTATTACAGGCTTTGTTGTTTGAGAAGGTAACAGGCTTTTGAGTTTTTATTTGTTTGAATATGTTTACAGGTTTGTATTTTTGATTACAGGCTTGAGTTTCTCTATTGAAGATTTGTAGATTTGTGGATTTGCTTTATAGGTTTGAGTTACAGGTTTTTGAAATGAGAACATAAGAAAAGAGATGGGAAAGAGGAGATGTATGTTTATAAAGATTAAATTAGGATTTATTTAAAATTAAAGAAAATAAAAACAAATTATGATACTTTTTCAATTCAACAACATTTGTCATTACCATTATTTAACTCCTTACACTTGTTAACAAAAGATTAATAATCTAACACTTGTCATTATTCATTTTTATATTATTTTTAAATGATTTTAAAAGCTTTTATATTTATTTTTCCTAATTAATAAGTACTTTTCTTAATTAATAAATGCTTTTCTTAATTTTAGATAAATAAAATCCTTTAAAGAAAATAGAATAAAAACAAATTATATTCTAAATAAAAATCATATAAAATATATTTAATTATTTTTAAATGTTAGTATAAAACTTTTGTATTTATTTTACTATTAAATAAATACTTTCTTAATTTATATAAATAAAATTCTTTAAGGAAAATAAATTAAAACAAATATTATTCTAATAAAAACCTTATTTATATATTTTTATATCCAAAATATTTTTAAGATATACATCTTTTAAATTTCAAATTTAAATCCAAATTTATATTCCAATTCAAATTTAAAAATCCAATTTAAAATCAATTCAAATAAATATATTAATTTAAACAAACACATTATTAAGTTTGTAAATAATAATTCTATTTAAAATCTAATTAAATTTATATATATATAAATAACATATTATTATTTCATTGTTTGAAAATAATAATTTTACCAATTTTAAATAATTAAATTAAGGAGATTATCACATTTTAAATTGTTTAAAATTCCGGGATATCACATTCCCCCCTTAAAAGAATTTCGTCCCTGAAATTTAAAACAAAAGATAATCCAAAACTTTTATTTCATTTCAACAGTTTCAAGCATACATATCAGCCAAACAAACAATTCACCCAAACAAACAATTTTATTCAATAAACAATTTATTCAAACAAACATCACTAGCTATCCGGACACAATTCCGGGTAAGATTCCTAAAACTATCCAGAGTTTCCCAAGACAAACTCTGGAATCCTAGCTCCACTGCACCTAAACGAGCTATACCTCTATGATCCAGAGCTTCCTATCGCCCCGATCTATAAATCTGAACCAGATATCAAACCATACTTAAAATTAGCTCAAGTATCAGATCCTTCTGAACTACAGATCCCAAATAAGATGGATCGTTCACGTATTTCCTTAGATGAGATACGTGAAAAACATTGTGAATTCCAGCCATCCGGACTGGCAATTCAAACCTATAAGCCATAACACCAATTCTCTCGAGCACTCGGAACGGACCATTATACGTTGGGTCAAGTTTTCCCGTCTTTCCGAATTTTATCGTTCCTTTAATTGGGGAAACTTTGACAAAGACTAAATCTTCAATCTCAAATTCCAATTGTCTTCGTCTCTTATCCACATATTCTTCTAGCGATCCTACGCTGGTCTCAATCTTTTCTCGATAAGCTACACCTTTGCAGATGCCTCTCGGATCAATTCTAGACCAAGAACAAGACGATCTCCTGACTCTATCCAACAGAATGGGAATCTACAAGTTTTCCATACAAAGCTTCATAGGGTGCCATCTTGATACTCGCCTGATAACTGTACAAGAATTCCATTAAACACAGATGGTCCTCCCAAGATCCACCAAAATCCAAAACACAAGCCCTCGGCATATCCTCGAGTACTTTATTCAGCCTTTTCGTATGTCCGTTGGTCTGGGAATGATAGGCTATACTCATACTCAATCTCAAACCCAAAGCTGATCACAAAGCCTCCCAAAATTTGCTGGAGAAGATAGGATCACGGTCGCTAACAATGCTTATTGAAACACCAAGCAGTAGGACAATCTCCTTCAAGAAAATCTCAGCCAAAGATGCTACAGTACGGTTTGCCTTAACCGAAATAAAATGGGCACTCTTAATTAGCCGGTCTACAATCATCCATATTCCTTCATTTCACTTTTTGGTCCTTGGCAAAACATCGACGAAATCCAAAGAAATCATTTCCCACTTCACTTCGGAACTTCCAAAGGCTGCAACAAACCGGCAGTCTTCTGCTGATCACCTGCACCTGCTGACAGATCGCACATCCATTGACGAAAGCAGCTATATCCTTCTTCATACCTTCCACCAGAAGACTTTCTTCATATCCTTGGAATTCAGAGCACAAATCCTTCTATTGATTCTCAAAGTTCCTTGGTCATCAATCTCAAAACTGGAACACTGACCATTCTTGACTCAATCCATCCACTCTGGCACACATAAACGTCCATGTAGACCTCAAACTTACTCTTGCCATCACGAATAGCTAGAACAGGTGCACTGGTCAGCCTTGCCTTCAAATCCAAGAAAGCCTCTTCACACTCGGGGGGTCCACTTAAACTTTGCTCCTTTCAGAGTCAACTTGGTTTAATGCGCATAAATCTTGGAATAGTCCTTGATAAACTTCCTATAGTACCCTGCCAAACCAGAAAACTATGGACTTTCGATTTCCAAAAATGGCACTTCGAAAACTTGGCCTTCAGAACATACCTCCTCAAAGTCTCTAACACTATCCCCAAATGCTGCTTGTGCTCCTCTTCAGACTTGGAGTAGACAAGAATATCATTGATGAACACAAGAACAAACTTAATCAACATATCCCAAAAAACTCGGTTCATCAAATCCACACAGAATCTCAAAGACCTATCTGACTTGGTCACAAAGACTACGGCAGGACCCTAACTGAAAAAAACTAGGCCGGATCAAACCTCTCTCTAAGAAATCTTGGGTCTGCTACACCAACTCTCTCTCCTTCGGCGCCATACTTCTACTGAGCTAAAAAACAGGTAGTGCTCCTGGAACTAAGTCGATCCAAACTATATCTCCAGATGAGGGCAAACTTTTCACTTCCTTGAAAACATCCGGAAAATCTCTGACCACTTCGATGGACTCTACGCCTTCTGGAGATGCCTCGACTCCATGCAAAAGATTGCTCAAATGAACTCCGGAATCATCGCAAGTCACTTTTGCGATTCTTCCCAACTCAGTCTCTAAAGACAAATTCAAAACAGCCTTATACTTATCCAACCAATCCATACCCATAATAAGATCAACCCCTTTGAAATCCTATACAAATGGGTCACAAGAAAAACCATGAGACCGATAAGAAAGCCTTAGGTCTCTACAGATCTTATCTAACTTGGTTACCCCGCCTATAGGATTAGACACAAAGATAGGACGGTCAACCAAACAAAGAGAGAGATGAAACTCCTCTAGAACTCATGTTGGAAACCCAAACAGATACCCAACAAATTTAGATAGGTATATAGTTATATAAAATAATTACAAATACACGCTTTCAAGATAGACACTACTCCAGAGACTAGGTATTATCTGAACCTCGCTCTGATACCAACAGTGACAACCCGCTTTTCATTCCATAGAAAGACGCATCATCAGTAAGAAAGAAAGAGGTAGAAATAGAATAGATAGAAGAAAGAACTAAACAATATCATAATCTCACGGCGGAAACGAAACAAAATATAATATATCACATAACTATTACATAGTTATTACATCAGAGTTACACAGATTACACAACATTTTCACATTAGACAGTTATAAAGGCTTGTCTATCCATTACATTCCAAAATACAATAGACAAAGACTTCAACACAGCGGAAATAGATAGATATAGCTACGTCTACACTCCTGCTCCAAGCTATCCAAAATTCATCAAGCAAAACCTGATCACTTGGCTACTCATAAAAATTTGAGTACTCAAGAGTTTAAGAAAAACAGAAATAAACTCCGGGTCAGACATGGGTCTGGTGTAAGTAAACGGTTAAGCTGTTTAACTTGAAAAACCTTTGAAAGAAAAGGTATCTCGTAAGACTCTCCGCCAATAAATACAGACAAGTTTTTCCCTTACGATAACCAAAACATTTGATAGGAAATTTGGTTATATTATAATAGGGTCAAGGGTTTTCAAATAAATATTCACATAGCCGAAATTGTTACATTCATTAAATTCCATCATACAAAGCCACAAAGTGGGTTATACAATCAAGTCCGAGATCACTTATTGGAGATTGGATTTCCATACAAAGGCAGGGCTACTGGGGTACCGCCCATCACGGTACGTGGCCTAGATCAACATATCGAGGATCACTCCCGACCCCCTGCAACACAAAGCCGGAACATTCCTTACTGGACAGTCCCGAATAAGACAACCCCGCATTGGAGCCAGCAACCGCCACACAGCCGAATAAAAAGGGACTCTAGACAGGGGAAATTTTTTATCCTACTTAAGCGCTACTCACTTTGCCTTGCTACACCTCCTCTGTTTTAGCCATTATCGGCTGATGAGGCTTGAGGCTAAGATTACCTTTAAAGAACACATCTTGGAATGCCCATCGTCCTCCATTGATGATGGCCTGATATCATTCATCCATACAAGTTCGTTTCGGGTTCAAATGAAACCGAAGGCATTATCTCGTTACACTCGTTTTGGAATCACCCTCAGAGTTAACGACAATAACCCTTGCACTCTGAATCTCCATCTCGATCTTCACTTGAGATTCCATAACTTATCGTTTAACTTAGATCGATGGGGTTTTCGGATAATCTAGTTTGATATCCGATCCCGGTCTCATCGAAATCCAAATGTTTCTTAAAGGTCAATTTGTTTAAGGTTAAACAATTTAATTCAATTTAAAAACATTGAATTCACACAGCATTCATCACGAATAAATATCACACATTTATCCCAGATATATCCAATATCACATCACAGAATATCATCCAATAGATATTAATCAATCCATACATTCTACAAATAATCATCCACAAACAGGAATTATTAATCCATATTATAATTAATTTAATCAACTTAAATTAAATTAATTACTTAAAAATTAATCACCTGATCCTGCTTAATCAATCATTAATTAATTCTAAGCCATTTAATTAATGATTCCTTAATTACTCTTTAAACCAATTAATTAATCTTTAGTCACAGATTAATTATTCTTTAACTATTAATTAATAAACCCTAATTATTAATTAATATTCCTCAATACAAATTAATTAATCCTTAATTACTTTTATAATCAATTAATTAATCTTTAATTTGCTAATTAATTATCCCTTAATTATTAATTAATAAATCCAATTATTAATTAACAAAACTTAATACAAATTAATTAATCCTTAATTACCAGTTAATTAACCCTTAATTACCATTTGATTAATTCTTAATTAATCTTTAATTACAGATTAATTATCCTTTAAGTATTAATTAATAAAACCTAATTATTAATTAATAAAACTTAGTTACAAATTAATTACTTCTTAATTACCAATTAATTAACCTCTAATTACTTAATTAATTAATCTTTAATTACTTAATTAATTAACCACTAATTACTAAATTAATCAAATCTTATTTACTTAATTAATTATCTCTAATCATTAATTGATAATATTTAATTATTTAATTAATAATTCTTAATTACAAGTTAATTAACCTTTAATTAATTAACTTATAACCTTTAAATTATTAATTCTAAATCATTAATTAATCAAATTAATTAATTATACTTGATTTTCTTAATTAACTTAATTAATTTCGACTCATTTAAAACCTTAATTAATCTTAAGATAAAACATTATCTTTATTAATGCCTTAATTATCACTAAGACATTTTATCTCTAATTAACACTTAATATATTTAATTTAAAATTTAAAACTTGCCTTTATAAATCCTTTAAAAACTGTTTTTAAACATTATACCTTTAAATTACTTTTAAATTTCATGTCTAACTTAAGATTTTAAAATAACTTAAATTTTACTTTACAAAATTTAAAGTAAACAAATTTCAAAACTTCTTAATCAAATGTTAAGGAGAAAATTTATTATTTATAAAAGAAATTATATAAGGAAAGTTTTTAAACTAAATTATTAAAATTTTCAAAATCCTGTTTTAAAACCTTTTTGAAAACTGTTCAACCCTTGCTACGGGTTCAACCTAAAGACCACTCGGGTCTTGCCTCGAGTAAACCACCTCCTTTCTATTTTTTTAAAAACTTTTTTTTATTTAAATTAAAACCTGGAACCCGAAAGCACTCTCGTTCTACACGAGTTTATACTCGAGTCACTACACCCAATTACCCGAGTGCTCCCTCGAGATAACATCCACAACAAAACCCACTGACACACATGCACCGGCGTCAGGGCTGCCTCCGCCCTACGATGAACCCTCCGGCACATCGACCATCATTGTTTCAACCCATTCCAACCACCAAATCACAAGCATAAGCCCTCGATCGAAAACGAGGCTCACGGTCGAATCTGGAACCTGAATACCATGCCAGAAAAACCCCTCGTCCAAACGATTCTGACCACCAGAGGTCGAGCAACCTCGGCCGCACCTTGCTGACCCTCCATGCCACCATTTCCCAAAGTCTCGAGCAACTCGATCACCGGGGTCGATGCAGTGACCTAAAATTCTGACCTCAACATAAACTAGATTTAAAACCTAGTTCGACCTACCGCCGCCGCCACGGTGGCTTGATTCTCCTTCCACCATTTTTGCCAACAACCCCGATCATCATCCCTGCTTCAGCCAAAGCCCCGACATTCCCAGGTTCACCCATCACCAGAAAAATCCCACACCTTACTTTCTGGTCAAACCCCAATATCTCACTTGATACAATATTAAAAATCATGATTTCCTTTTTAACAATCATATTTTACAAAGCTGATTCAAGTTATATAATTGAATCAGAAAATTTCAACGTTTGATTTTAATCATGTTTTAAAATTTCTACTGTAATATTTTGATCCCAGCAGATTTTTAATCCTATTATGCTTGTACATATTTTTAAAACTTAAATTAAGTTTAAAATAACTTATCTTGTTTGAAAATTAAACCCTATCAGAGATCGGAAGATGAGATAATGGATTTGATCTACATTTTAAACCTTGTAACAAGAATAGGAAAGAACAAACATAACACAGACATGCACACATGTATATTAACTATATACATTCAACTTATATATAGAAATACCACTATATATACACAAGCAAGCTATCATTCAACTCAGAACTTCCATAAGAAACAGAATTTAATTTACTTGAGCTTTAATATAAAATGTTTACCTCCCTGTTTTTAAGACAGAGAGCTTGAAATTGGAATTTGAAATCTAGAATGCTTTGATTTGAAAACTGAAATCTATGATCCCCTAAAAACTGAAATACTTGATCTTGTTTTACTGGAAACTTGAATGCTTTAATACTTTTGATTCCAGGTTGCATTTTGAAAATGAAACTTTGTTACAGGCTTTTTGGTTTGAGAAGGTTATACGCTTTTGAGTTTTGATTTGTTTGAATATTTTTACAGGTTTGTATTTTTGATTACAGGCTTGAGTTTCTCTGGTTGAAGATTTGTGGATTTGTGGATTTGCTTTATAGGTTTGAGTTACAGGTTTTTGAAATGAGAAGATAAGAAAAGAGTTGAGAAAGAGGAGATATATGTTTATATTGATTAAATTAGGATTTATTTAAAATTAAAGAAAATAAAAACAAATTATGACACTTGTTCAATTCAACAACATTTGTCATTACCATTATTTACCTCCTTACACATGTTAATAAAAGGATTAATAATCTAACACTTGTCATTAATCATTTTTATATTATTTTTAAATGATTATAAAAGCTTTTATATTTATTTTTCCTAATTAATAAGTACTTTTCTTAATTAATAAATGGTTTTCTTAATTTTAGATAAATAAAATCCTTTAAAGAAAATAGAATAAAAATCAATTATATTCTAAATAAAAATCATATAAAATATATTTAATTATTTTTAAATGTTAGTATAAAACTTTTGTATTTATTTTACTATTAAATAAATACTTTCTTAATTTATATAAATAAAATTATTTAAGGAAAATAAATTAAAACAAATCTTATTCTAATAAAAACCTTATTTATATATTTTTATATCCAAAATATTTTTAAGATATACATCTTTTAAATTTCAAATTTAAATCCAAATTTAAATTCCAATTCAAATTTAAAAATCCAATTTAATATCAATTGAGAATATATATATATATATATATACTAATTTGTTAAATTTGTAAATAATAATTCTATTTAAAATCAATTTAAATTTATATATATAAATAACACATTATTATTTTATTGTTTGAAAATAACAATTTTACCAATTTTAAATAATTAAATCAAGGAGATTATCACATTTTAAATTGTTTAAACTTCCGGGATATCACAATTCTAAAGTCCTTGTCTAGTTTCTCATTATTTAAAATCAATTATTCTAAAGGTGGGTTTACGACTACCCTACAACTAAAAATGTTTCAATCACAGTTTGACTATCTACGGCAGTGTGGAAAAATAAGGAAAAGGTATATCCCTGCTTTAATTGTTTCCCAACGCTTTGGCAGCAGCGATTCGAGCGTCGAGAAGCAAATAAAGTGGATAGTTTTCCTTTTTTTAACTGGCAATCTATATACGAAAAACTGATTTCTGTTTATACTATAAACACAATCAAAAAGCCGTTTATAGTATAAACAGCAATCGGTTTGCTATTAATAGATTAAAAAAGAAAAAAATCCCTCAACGATTTTTTGAACCCATTTATAAGTTTTCAATTTAAGAAAAAATTTGCACACTCGCAGCTGTAGAAGTGGGGATTCGATGCTCTTTTTTTTTCTTTTTTTTTCTTGATTCTCCACTTCCTACTCGAGATGCTCTTAAACCAAATTTCAATTAATGACAAGGGTTTTCTATTTTTAATATAGGGAAGAAATAAGATTTTCTTTTATCGTTTTTCAATATTCAAGCACCGAACATTTTGAACGGTCTAAGCTAAAAGGAAGTGAATTTTTATTTCTTTTTCATTATTAATCCATAGAAACTAAACGAGTAATTGCACCCACCAAATTAATGTTAAGCCAAGTCAAAATTTTCACACATACCAAACACAAATCTAATCAACATAGCATGAATTGAACAAACATTAGCATAAACAATAACTCCATACCCATATATTAGCAATAAGTAACTATAAACTCAAAAATGACAAAATCTGTAACCAATACAACAATTTGTACTCATTTTAAACATAGTACTATAATCCTTAAACAAAGATCTATTCACATAATATAGAAACTGCATTACCATCAAATGTGCTCTTGTTGAACCAGCGCATCAGGTGTGTAAATTGTAGTTCCTTTTATATATTACTTCTCACAAGCAAAAACAACAATTATTGGAAAACATAATCAAAGGTAGTTCTTAAGGGACTCCAAAACTGGTTAATAATTCATTTTTTCATTGCCAGAAAAATTATTAGGGATCGTATAAAAAGCCTACCTCTTAACCAAATATATATATATATATATATATATATATATATATATATATATATATATATAATGTACCCTATAGAAAATTGTTTTCCATTGAGTCATCATCAATTTTATTCTAATTTTTCGATAGATAATCGTTGAATTTCACTTTGCACAAATTAAAATTGCGAAGGAGTTTATTCGGATAAAGTCCACATAATAAATTATTTTGTGGAAGGAATCCTCTTAAAATATTCTCCCTTTCTAAAATGGAGTCCTTCCAACAACGTCATAACAAAAAACAACTTAACATTCCCATAAATAATTGATAATTTTTTCCCTTTATGCTTTAGTGCAACAAAGAACACAGGAAGAAAGTCCACTGACTGAAAATAATAACAAAGTCTCATGAAGGATTCTCGTTGTTTCTGTATATTTCCCTATAGTAATAAATTCAGTCTTTATCAAATGCCTAAAGTGCTTACTAAGCAATGCTTAAAGAGCTTACTAAATAGAGCAATAATCTTGTTAAAACTTAGAGAGTTAGTAAGTAGGAAAACATAAAAAAATAGCCAAGAAATGAATGCACTCGAGTATAACATTAATATTTTTATGGTAACCACTTTTTAGACATTTGAAAGTTACTTGGTTTTACATTTTCAATACTAACAAAATACAAACATTCCACCTAACATAATTTATTAATTTTTTTATCAATCCATAGTAACCCGGCTAAATTTAAAAATTCAAAAACAAAATAGAACTAACAATGGTTTATATGTATCGTTACATTAATAAACAAATAATAATAATAATATTTCAACTCGCACATCCAAAACAAGAGGCAGTTTCAAACCTAGCCAGAAGCGATATTCATAAATAAAACCATTGTAAGTTCCTTATGTGTTTGAACTTTTATATTTAGCAAAATATATAAGAGATCATTAAAAGGGGAATATTTTAGTTAAGTATGACGTTAAGTGGATTGTTGGTTAATGTAAAATATGTAAACTAATTAATTTTAGACATAATAAGAAGCAGGTGCTACAAAAATATAAAAATATTACAATCGAGTAAATTTAACTTCTAATTATACACACACATATGTATACATGTACAATATATACGCATATACATGTATATCTTGACATTTGTGTACATATACAAACATGTATATACACACACACACATGTGTGTGTGTGCACACACGGATATATATAGACACATACGACTTCAATTTACTCAAATGTAGTATCTTCATATTTTAATAGCAAATTCTTTTTATAATATTTAAACTCCTAATTATATGTATATACGACTAGAAGATAAATTTACTTGACTACACACTAATTTCATAGGTTTTTCCCTTTAAACATTTTATTTAATCCACCATTGAGTAATGGAGAAATATCGTTTACTAAGTAAAAAAATTACATAACCAAATGGGAAGATCGAGCTACAAACACACGTGACTTGTTTCAATCTTATTACAATTTTGATGTTTGACAAATCCTTACAGTGAGCAAAGAAAATTGACAAATGAGTAGAAATATGAAAAGCAATGATTTATTGCTTATGACCTATGAATATGTTCCATAACTAGCATGGACAAATTACTTTTTTCAACTTGACTTAAAATTCAAATTACATCCAAGTACTTTTACTAATAAATCGCTATTTTAAACTACTTATAAGTTGCTACTCTAAACTTTTTTTAAGAAGTTTCAAAATAAGTTATTGTCAGACGAGCTTTAAATATCAAACAAGTGCTCATTAACCTAGCATTTGTTGAGTTAATGCTAAAGCTAAGCTTTCGTACCAAACAATATGCATAACAATAACAATAACATTGACCAACCCTCCAATTGCGGTATTGCATTGCATCCCCAATTAGCAGTAACAACCTTACGTATACCTCAAAAACATGACAACAAAGAGCTTTAAATGGAAGCAAAACCAATAATAGATACACATATAAACTAAGTAGTCTAATTTTATCCACGTTTTAAACTCATTAGATAAATTATTGAGTATGTATTTTGATGTCCTGATCTAGGTTATCATCATTTAAAATCAATAAATTCTTGAGGTGGGATTTCGACTATATTTTCGACAAAAAAGTTTTAACCAAGAGTAAAATAAACATTTAAATGATATAGGAAACTGCATTGCCTTCAAATATGCTCTTGGTGAAATACTAGAACTCCAGACTATAACTTATAATAAAGTAACCATAGCTAATAGATTAAAACATAGATTCATGTAATATTTACTTGAACATCTCAATAACCTATACACAATTTTTTGATATTTAAATGAAAATAAATTTAGAAGTTATATTGAAAAAAATCTTTTGATAGATTCAAATATCTTTTTAATTCATACGGTTCAAAAAGAAAACCATTTTTTCCTAAACAAATATGCAAGAAAAAATTGTGAAGATAGTTCGAAACTTAGAGAGAAATAGAACAACTTGTTGGTAAAGTTAGATGGTACAACTGACTTTGTTCCATGGTTTGAATTTTAACTTCATAGTGATGCTTTCTAACGTTCAATGGAGTCGGTCAACCATACTTATGTATGTTATATAGATCCTTCTGTTTATTTTTTGGATTCAAACAATAAGGTCAAGAAAATGAGAATTTGCTCGTTCCGTCTATCGTACATGCAAAAAGTAGGTTAATCGACAAATCGGTTTGTTATGAGATTTTAAATTTGAGAAGAAGTGTACGAATGAAGAATATTATGGTAAAAATTTATAGAGAAATATTTATTCAATTTCACATCAAAAAACTTGTATATGTTTCTTTTTATAATGAAATCTTCACCGTAAGTTCCTATATTATGACATAGGTAATTGTGCACAACTTCAAAATGCAAATTTAAAATGTACTCATCTAAAGTGCTTACTAAAGAGGCAAATAGAAAAAGGTAGCTAAGAAATGAAGATATTCAAGTATAATATTAGTATTTTTTACAATTACCATTTTTATTATTGTGTTTGAAACATCCTCAGTTTTAAAAATGCAACTCTGCTAAACTTCCTCAGTATAATATTAATATTACTTTTTCTATAAATCTCTAGTAAATCTGCTAAATTTAAAAATGTAAAAACAAACTAATGTATTGTAACATTAATAAATGAGTAGTGATACTATTTCAGCTGAAACATAAAATGAATACCGATCTTTCTAGCAATATCATAAATAAAACCATCGTAAGTTCTATTTTAATCTTTAAAATTTTTAAATTTAGTAACAAATAGAAGAGGTCAATAAAAGAAGAAATATTTTAGTTAAATATGTTGTTTGGTGGATTGTGGGCTAATTTAATAAATGTAAAATTAAGATAGTTCCAAATGTAATAAGAAGTAACAAGTAGAAGAGGTCAATAAAAGAAGATGTATTTAGCAAGTAATATTTTTATCGTAGTCGCTTCTTATGCACACACATGCATGTCACACACACACACTTACATCCTAAATTTATAGAAATTTCCCCCACTAAACATTGTGTTTAATCCATCAATGAGCAATGGAGAGAAATAATTTAAGGAGTGATTTAAAAAATCACATAGCCAAATGGAGTGATCGACCTGCAAACGCACTAGAATAATTTGGGAAGGCCATGAATGTCATTCTGTACAAATACAACATTTGGAAATAAACATGACAAACATTCTAATTACTTATCTAACGTCTATGTAATTTATCCCAACTAATATTTGTATTTATTTTTGTTTTTATTTGTTTAACATTATTTTAAGTATAAAATGTTAGTAATTGATATTAAATTATAAATTTATATGAAATTTTTTGAATTGAAAACCATACATATTAAAAGAAAATTTGTTACACCGAAATTAAATAAATAATAAAAAAAATTATATGTAATAAAAACACACAAAATATTAAAATAAAATTTATCGTATTTGAAACTTCCTCAATTTTACATTAAACATGACCCACTTAACATATTTAACTAAAATATTACTTTTGTTAATCAATCCGTTGTAACTCAGTTAAAATTTGAAATGTAAAAACAAACTAAATCACATATATTGTAACATTAATAAATGAATAGTAATATTGTTACAACCAGAACATACAGATCTTTCAAGCAATACTCATAAACAAAATTGTTGTAAGTTCTATTTAGAATTTTAAATTTATTCAAGTATAGAAGGGGACAATAAAAGGAGAAATATTTTAATCAAATATGTTGTTATGTGGATTGTTGGTTAATTTAGAAAATGTAAAATTGAGATAGTTTCAAACAAATAAGAAGCGATTAATTACTAAAAAAAAGTATAAATACTATACTTGATTCATACATCCCTTAACTATTTCTGTATATGTATTTATACACAGCCTTAATTTATAGGTTTTTCCACTAAACATTTTGTTTAATCCATCATTGACCAATGGAGAGAAATCATTTAATGAGTGATAAAAAAAATCACCTAACCAAATGGGAAGATCGGGTTGCAAACACCCTAGAATATATCGAGGGTCATCGTGTGCAAATACAATATTTGAATCTAAACATGAAAAACATTCCACCTAATCCTGATCTAAGGTCCATGTAATTTACTCCACAACCTATACTTTCCAAGATCCATGATTTTAGGATGATGAATAAATTAGGAACGTAGGTTTTTTGTGCTAAAAGCATGTTTGATAACTATTTATAAGTATGCAAAACTATTTCTATGAGCCTACTTGTACTTCAATTTTGGTGACAACTCCTAACAATGAGCTAAGAAAATTGAAAATTAAGTAGAAATATGAGAACAAATTGTTGATTATGTCTTCTGGATATGCTTTCTAACTAATATTGACAACTTATTTTATTCCATTTAACTTAAAAGTCGGATTGCATCCAAATACTTATAAATATCTATTTAAAATTATCCATAAGTTACTTTTCAAAACATCTTTTAAAGGGTTTCGAAATAAGTTATTGCCAAATGGGCTCTAAGATACCAAACAAGTGCTCATTAACCTAGTATTAAGATAAGGCTAAAATCTAAGCCTTCATAGCAAACAATATGCATAACAATAACAATAACAATAACATTGACCAAACCTTCTATTGCAATATTGCATTGCATACTCAGTCAACACTACCAGCTAGTTATATCTTAACAAATGACAACAAAGAACTTTAAAAGTGAAACAAAACCAGTAATAAATACACATATAAATAGAGAAGTCTAATTTTATCAACATCTTAGATCAATTAGATAAACCTATAAGCGTGTATTCCGATGTCTCTGTTTAGTTTATCATTATTTACAATCAACAAAGAATGTTTTAATCAAAGATAAAGGAAATTTGAAATGATAAGGTACCATTCAATCAGATGTTGAAACGCCTGGAACTATTCCATTTAGACTATATATTTTATCATCACTTACGATCAGTAATTCATCAATTTGAAATTTAGGCATAAATTTAAATTACAGAAGACAAATAATTTAGAATAGTGGCATGAAACCTTGCATCTTCAGTGGCAGTGACAAAATAGGAATGAATCATCATTTATGTACTATCCGATATTACATGCAACGAATGCATCACTAGATGAAGTTTCCATGCCCGAAAGATTATGAAGTAACAAATGAAGCATAAGAGAGATCCCCATCAAGACTTGATCATCATCCTCATCAAAAGCAATTTACTTTTTAATGAGTTGTTGATGTCCTGTCTAGTTCTTCATCATGCGCACTTCAAACAGAAATTTTTGTATGAAAATATAAAGCCATGGCTTGAGCATCAAGCAAGACTGAGAAAATAGGAACAAGAGACTCAGATTAAAATGTTTCATAGTAAATCTTTCACAGTAAATATGTTTATGTGACTTGCACACAAAATCAAGAGATTTGTTAAATTGCAAAAGAGATGAAATAATCTGAAAGCAATCAAATTGAAAGAAAACCATATACCAAATCAATGGGATCGAACCAATCCACGAGCAAATAGGAACTAAGTAGCAGTTCAAATTATTAAAATGAAATGAGATGAAACATTATGAAAATAATCAAATCAAAAGAAAATTTTGTATGAACAGGGAAACAGTGCGCGAGCGGAATAACAACCAGCGACATCTACTTTGTGAGCTAAGGTTGGATTAAGAATAAGGATATTCATAATTATATAGGGCGATATAGGTCCTGTTAATTTTGATCCAAGAAGGCCGATAATGATTTGGTCCTCAATATTTACTCGCATAAACATGTTGAATAAATAAAGATATTTTTATTGAAAAAAACAAAAGAAATTTGATGTCCGACACTATGCGTGCTTGATTACCATGACATTATCTAAAGGTATTTGTTTAATAAATCTGCTCACGTAACTAGGAAACATACAAAATGTAACTAATGTTTTCAAAACGTAGAAACAAGACTATTATCAATGTTCCTAACAACACTATTATCGATATTCCTAACTTGATAAGCATATTGAATGCCTATTAATTTTTCGATGCAAGCGATAAAGGTTTAGAAAGGTTGATCATATGTTTAACATATAATTTGGAACAACGCATTTGACAAATTGAGCGTCACCTCAGATGTCAACTATTATTTTCAAAAAAGTGACAGTTTGATCCGTTCTTGATCCCATTTCACCACCCCTTTCGACGTCCTTTCACAACATAAGAACGCATTTTATACTAAAATATTTCCCATATTGCATTGAATTATAAAGTACGATTCTGCGCAATATACTAAAATATTTCTCATATTACAGGATCACGTTTGATTTAACTACACCTAAACACAGTATGAATCCATGAAGTTTAGTTCACCAAAACAATTCTATCAGAACTCATATTACTTGCTTATGCATAACTATATCAATCATTTACATTCATAAAACTGAAATTTAGTAACTTTATTAATACAAAATTAATTCACAACCTGTTGGGGTAGGCAGCCTGACACTTGCTATTCAAAAAGTAATTGTTTACCCATTTGTAATAGAATATTGTATACACATGACACTACCTTTTTGTAATGACCCGTAAATTTTAATAATTTTTTCTAACGTATATAATTGAAATTTTGTCAAATTTTAAACAATTAATTTGAAACTATATAAATTTTACTTGAAATATTCATTTGAAAAGTTCATTTGCAAATCAGTTATCTTTAATACTTTAATATTTTTCCAAACCCATTTGTAAAATTTTCTTGCTTCCTTTATAAGCACCATTTATGTTTAAATAACACCTTTATAAATATATGGAAACTATTTGAAAACAGTTATTTACATCATCGGTTATATTTACAAAGAAGCTATTTGAAAACATTAAATCATAATTCATAAATTTATAAATTTTGACCCAAGATACTTTTCAAATATTATTAGTAAGTCAATAATCAATTTTTTTTAAATATGTTTTTATTTAATTAATAACTTCAAAGATATTTATAGCACTAAATTTTTTCTATTAAACCATGTATTATATAAATAAATAGTATTAAAAAGGATATATTCAAAAAGGAAAAGAAGGTAGATTCGTAAAACAGAATACAGGTGAATAAATAAAGCTGAGCAGATAAGGTAGATTCAAAAGAATAGTATCGAGCACGAATAGTTGAATTCAAACCATTAGAATTTCAATTTCAAATATTAATACAAAATTTCTTTGTTGGAAATACCGTTATAATAAAATACCTTTATAATAAAATACTTAATAAAATACTTTTATATCGAAATAAATTTTCCTGTCGAAAATACTTTTATAACTCGATGTTTCAACAAGTTTATCCTCGTTCTTGCAGACTCTAGCCATGCGTTAATCATGCACAAAGCTAGAATTCTTCAAGTACTTAGTAGACCTGTTTAACCACCCAATGAAAATACTTGAAAAACCTTCAAAACCGATATGGAAAGTACAATCCAAACAAATCAACCGAATCATGGATCGCAGATACACAATGGTTACGCCTAGATCCCCCAAGAAACATCTCTACCTTTAAGTAATCACTGCCTTGTGAGTTTCGCCATGATAGCCAAAACTGTGGACCACGGATACACAATGGTTACGCCTGGATCCCTCGAGAAACATCCGTACACTTTAAGCAATCTCTGCCTTACGGATTACGCCACCAAAACAAAACCGGTAGACCGTTGATACACAATGTTTACGCCTGGATCCTCCAGGAAACATCTGTACCCTTCAAGTAATCTCTGCTTTACGGATTATGCTACCAAAATGACCATGGGTAACATCATGGAAGGACACTCGAGTATCATATCCGGAAAACCAAATCAGAGAGAATAATATCGATAGAATGAATCCATAACATGGCCACAATGTGGATATCAAGCAGAAGGCACTTTTCATATCTTTACTTTGAAAATATGTATCATATAGTGCCTTTTCAAACCAAATTTTAAATATCATATTTATATAAAGTCTATTATACCAGATTTCATTTTCAAATCGAATACTTTTCAAAATCAATAGTATATCAAATCACACTTATAGACTTCGATTATATAAGATTTCACTTTTCAAATTGAGTACCTTTTCAAATCAATAGCTTTCAAATCAGCTTCATACTTATCCAAATCACTTTTTTATGAGTTCGATAACTCCCAAATCAAGCATTTAGTAAAGCAAGGCTCTCAATTTCAATATATATATAGGGTCATACCAAAACAAATCTGAAACTCGAGGACTGAACACCGGTTCATTCAAATAGTTTCAAATACATATACATATATCTTTCGAAAATCAAATCATTCTCCAGAATTTGAAATCAAAATTGGTTTCACAAAATCACTTGCATAGCAAAGCTATTAAAGTGGCCTCTCCTCCACTCTGAAACTCGAAAATCAATGTCGATGATGCATGCACTCATCATCGAAATTATCTTCCAACGACATAAGTGAGTTATGGACTTCTATTCTCTTGAAAACTTCTTTGAAATTTCTTTTAAATCATTGAAACTCATTTGAAGTCATTCGAAATGTTTCCCATTCGAAAAATACTTTTTAAATCATATTATTGTATATTTTCAAAATCTTAAAACCAATTTTAAAACACCGGAATTCAATTCCTCAAATTTCCAATTTAAAATCCCTCGGTTATAAATCATTTTTAGATAAATCAATTTCTTATAAAATTTTCAAAATTTCAAATCCTTTCAAAACTTCAAATTCTTGTTTTTAAAAGGTATATAACCCTCATCGAAAACATTCTCACCTTTACATAGAATACAATCATTCTTATCAAAATAATAATTTTGATATATAAAACAATTTCTAAAATACAAACAATCCCGATTTTTCAAAGGATGATTCAAGCACGGGTTCCAAAGCAAAGATAGAGATTCAAATTAGAGGAACTCTAATCAAATAGAATCATGATTTAAAGATAGGCTCGAACGACAATGAGATAATTAAATTACAAAAATAGAAGATGGATATACTTAAATTTATGGGTCGTTACACTTTTACAACATGTCCTACTTCTAACTATAATAAGAAAATATTTTATGTTGATATATTGCAGTTTCCAATGCAGCAAAGTGATACTATGAACAAGGTAGTTTCTGAAGATCATTTTGAACTCGCAAAATACTAAAATATGGTACAATATACATAATATAATGGACAATTTGTTCACATGTAAACAAAATAGTACAATTTATTAATTTTCAAACAAGGATATCCTCTCACATAATACAGGAAACAACACTGCCATCAACTATGATTCTTGTAGAAATACATGAATTCTAGACTATATTTTCTACGGCTCAAAAATTATAATAAACCAAGCCTTAGCTAACAGATTAAAACCTACATTCAAATAATATTTACTTAGATATCTCAAATAACTTACGCACATTCATTTTGAAATTTAAATGAAATAAAATTTGTATATACATTATCCAAACAAAATATTCTTTCGAAAAATTCAAATTTCTTTTTTAATTCATACGGTTTAAAAATAAAAAATGTTTTTTTCTTAAACAAAGACTATAAGAGGAAAAAAAATCCAAAACCCTTACAAAGAGAGCATAATAACTTAGAAGTTGTCTAAAAGGTTTGAACACTTTCAATAGCATCCAAGATTGTTCATGGAAAATCACAAACGGATGTCCGATAGTTATCCTATCCGCTAATTATCGATAAATCGAGATATATAAATAGAAATTTTTGGTTCAATTTTATTTTTTCAATCTCATTGATTATAGAAGTGTGAAAAACAAACAAGTAGAATGATAATAAATAGTTTTGAGCAATTAATATCCATTAAATTCATATAACACAAACTACTACCATAATAAAAAATAAACACATGTCTAATGTTGTATTAAACAAATAAATATTAACTATAATATTGACAAAAACTGGATGGATAAATTTCAGATGCAGATATATTCATTTATCCACATCTGTTTTTTTGAATATCAGATATTTATTCATTTTTCGAATACGAATGTAGATGAATTTCGAATTTTTCGAATGCCGATCGACATGCCTGTGTGACACAGCATATTTGTAACGACCCGTATTTTAAGCTATTTTAAAATTATTAAATTTAGTGTAATTAATGAATAAAATGGTTAAAAATAAAAATTTAGTGATTTTGAACGTAAGTATCGGATATGAACTTGAATAAACTTTGGAAATAAACTAATTTTGAAGATTTGGCGATAACGAGATTGAAACGAAATTATATATATTAACTGGGTTAATAATCAATAATTGAAGTTGGATAATAATTGTGAATTATTTAGATAGAAATAAAATGATGTTGATAACTAAAATTTATTTGGAATTTAATGATTTATTTATATTAGTTGATAGAATAATCACTACAACAAAACAGCCTTTTTACAACGGGCTATGCACGTTGTAATATGAATTTTGCAACGGACATGCGCCTGTTGTATTAAGCCTCGTTGTAATAGGTCGATCGTATTTTACAACAGGTAATAAACGTTGTAAAAGGCCGTTGTAATACAACTTTTTACAACGGGCATCGGCCCTTGCAATAGACTTTATAACAACGATTAAAGCCCATTATAAAACGTTGAAACTTACAATGGGTTCCGACTGCTGTAATGAGCCTATAATACAAGTGGCATAGCCCGTTGTAATAGGCTATAATACAACTGTCATAGCCCATTGTAATACATGATATTGCAATGGTTTCTGACTGTTGCAACATACTACCATACAAATTGCATAGTCTGTTTCACAACATGCATTGACCGTTGCGAAATCCCTTTTGACAACATGCATGGACCGTTGTAAAAAGATCGTATAACAACATGCTCTGAACGTTGCAAAATAAATGAAAATTTTAAAGAAAATTACAGCAGCATCCATGCAGTACATCCATACCAATAGTGAATAATTTAACGAGTGATAAATATTATCATAAAACAACCAAAATCGCATACGAAAAGATTAAAAGCTGAAGTCATAAAATTCCAACACATTTCAAGAAGTTAGATAAGTTTACATTGACATAGTTCTAACATACACATGACAACTAGTTTCATAACAACTAAATACATAAAGCATTAACACATAAGCGTAAAGCTTCTTTGGCAGTTAGACTAGAGGTGTTAGATGACAAATCTAGGTAAGCCGACAACTTCTTAACCTACATAAAATTAGATGATGAAAATTCACTGAATATATAGCCTCTAACATCCTGTAAAATTAAATCTGAAATTAACCTGAGCATAATAATCATTCCAATGGTGTTTTCCTGTAAGAATTCTAGAAGAAACGTGTTTATCCATCAGTTTATTAAATGCCTCCTGGTTTTTTCCCTCTGATTTCAGCGGTTGTTCCTATACATGCCGTGACCATCATCTAAAGCTTGGTAACAGTAATATATAATTATAGAAAACATAATGAAAAAAGACAAATATATGTGCTTTTAATTAACAGTACAACAACCAATTGGTTGAGAATGGATTACAAGGGAAAGATAACCGACATTAACAAAACCTGATAACTTTATGTGTTTTTGATTAACAAAAATTTGTATTGGGTGCACGCATATGTAAAATAGTGTGTAATATATTATTAACATTAACATAGGTTTCTAATTTTTAAAGGATCAACTGTCCAAATCTGAATAACAAAAAAAATTGATTTAAGCTATCAAAATCATCCCTAAATTGAGAATGGAATCAACTGTCTAATGTATAAAAGGGGATGTACATGCTTAGGGATAGGATCTAATTTGTCCTAAATCAATTTAGGAGATCAAGTTAACGAAGATAAAAAATCTGCATTCAAACTAAGCTATGTTAAACTACAAAATCTCCCTGCATTTACAAAAACAAACATAATTACCTTCAACCCAGGTGCATGGTCTCCACGCTTATAATATGCTAGACTCTTGGTTGATCTTCCGCTATTCCCATGCTATCTACAAAATCAGTCAAACAATTTCATTAGACAATGCCAGTACAAATCAAAAATAAAAACAACTTAATTTTGTTTTTTTTGTAACAAATAAACGTCCAAAATCAACTATAATTATTCTCGCAAACTAAGAAAACCGACAAGTTCCAAAATGCGCTCATATTAAAAGCTTCAAATAACCGCCCCTGATTCACAGCTCCATCCCTGTACGTTCCAAACATCATGTTCTCGTCCGCTATGTACTTCTGTCGAAAAGTAATGCCACATCCTAATGGCACTTGAGCACTAACAATCACCTGTCCACTATAAAAATTTGCATCCTTTTTATAGAAATGCATGGAACCGGCTGTCCCGTTTGAACAACCATCCTTTCCAATCATCAGCTCGGCAAAAAGTTCCCTTCACCACACAATATATTTATATTTTCTTAGTCGCGGATTCTCTCACGAGTAGGACTTGCAACATAATGAATTGAGAAAAAAGACAAATTATATAACTAGCTCAATGTTCTAAACATTGGACAAAAGTAAACTGCCGGATAGGAGTTAAAAGTTTTGAAATGATTCAAAATTTTGCATAAATTATCTTGCAAATAAATATAACATATCTACGTAAACAACCATTTTAGTTATTCATTACCTATGGTGGGACAGAACCTATAGTTTCACGGTCATTCTTCAAGAGCTCTACTAGTGCTATCATACGTACTTGCACCAAGTGTGCAGAACATGTACTCATTATATATAACCTATAACTTAAAAAACTAAAGCTATGGTTAATCACATTCTTCGTCGATTTTCCCCTGCTAAATACACCAATTCAGGTAGTAACAAAATAAATACAACAAGGATCAAGGAATATAGCAATAGGGTGCAAAAGGCATACATTGGTAATAATAGTAACAATAATAAGATGGACGATGTTAAGGCTGATGAAATACAAAAATACACACCACCAACCCCCAGCCACCCCCCCTTTTCAAAAAAAACCCACCCTACCCCAAAAAAATCCATATCTTGAAAACAATCGTTGTTATGGGCACATATTAACACTATACTGATAAATACCATTACAAAATGAGAATAAGAATAATAACAAACTCACGCCAAAAGGCGATCACAACTTCCAAAATTCAAACATCCATGGGGATCAGCACCCAAAAGCTAAGCCCCAGACAGTTTTGATAACTTCATCGAACCCTTGCTCCTCTTCAATACACACTCAGACAATATCAGTCTCCTTCAGGCAAGAGATCTTTCACCACCCCCATATATTTTGAATGAAAAGCAGCACGGCAGCCACATAGCTTATTAAATTACCATCCATAGTATAAAGACAACACTCGTCGAGATTACCATCGCTAGTTTCTTGCACCTGTTCAACCATCTCCGAATCAACTACCAAAGTTTGTGAAGATTTATTCTTTCTTTTTTGATTACTCATTTGACTAAAGTTCACATCCTCGTTAAACTTATGGAGCATGAATCAACAATCAATCTCCGATTTAACTGAATGCGCTCCAAGTAGATCCTCGCATAAGTACCTCAGTATCTTTAGCTTGACTCCAACTGGTTGTTTATAATACTCTACATCTAAAAGATTCAGTTTTTCGAGTTTCACTTCTGATTTTATCACAGATGCATGAATAACTAAATAGTTTAAAAGAAACATAGGCCAGGTAATCAACTACCAAAATTTGAATACATTGGCTTATAACAAAAGAGGAAGGTGCGAAAGGATGAAAGTGGTAATTCATCAGCTATAGCAACCTAACCAACACTGCATGCTATTAGTAGAAGCAACGAAAGCAACTACCGATCAACAATAAACATAGTTTAGGCAGGATGTTGATATAATTACCATCGGCCTATAATACCTAATTTTTTTGACTTCGACGAGCTTCCAAACAATTTATATCATGTATATTGCCCTAAAATGGTAACACAGAGTTACCAAAGACTACAGATACCGCATTCAACTCCCCTAGTCAGAAGTATTTGTCACTGTTATTTGGAATCTAGCTGATTTTATGTGCCCTAACCTGAGATTTAATTAATTATGATGGCAATTTTTAATGACGCTACCTTTTGAGCCGACACTGATGGATGGAGTCAGCACTGCCTCCTGATTGGAGTCGTTGTCAGATTGGAGTCACCAATTCGCCCTCGCAATAGAGTCGCCATCGTCAGTCAAATTTTGGAGTCGCTAGTCGCTTTGTATGTTGTGCTGGCGGTCTAGCGCTATTCGTCTTCGCCTCTTCCTTAGCCGTGGAGCCTAATCGATCGCAGGGACGAATAGGATGAACGGAGGGATAAGAGTGGTCATTTCACGGTCAAAGAGGAAAGGAAATGATTTTGCTTGTATTGGGTATTTAAATATGGATGAAGATTGTCAAACACTTAAAAATTTGATTTAAGCGATTAATTTAAAATTTGAAAAATATTATATCTTAATTGACGTGTAAAAATAGACATTTTTGACACGGTCTTGGATTTTGACTAAAATGGTTTCATTGGATCCATAATGTCGTATTATTGTAGGATTTTAAATTTCGGGTCAATCGGACTTACAGGTTGGTCGTGCGAAGCTGAAAGATGTAGAAATTTATTTAAGTGAATTTAATTAAAATAATTCAATTCGAAAACCTATCTTCCAAATTTGATGGAATTGGCTCCCGATATATATTCCATTGCGCTTAGAATAGGGTTAAAACATTATAAATGTTAGGCGGCATGCTTCGTTAGGAGTTCGTCCGGAAAAAAGTTGAAAATAATATTAAAATAGTATGTTTAGGCTTATAAATACGCGCATAGTAAAGAAACTCTAACCCTAATCTATTCGGGCCGCCACTAACTTGTTCAATGGCTGAAAATACTCCTCTTCCTCCATGATAATCTCCTCCTCCAAGCTTTTTTGTCGAAATCTTCCAACTGCAAAATTGAAGAGCACCTCGATATCTATCAATCTAACGGTCAAGATCTGAAACAGACCATCGTGGAGGCCGCAATCTCTTGCCGTTCGTGCCAGGTCATGTTCGTTTTTCGAGGGATATAGGGGGCTGGGTCTCAAGTGGCTTTAGGCGGTGGTGCAGTAGCATTAGGGCTTTGAAACGAGGGTAGCCGATCGTCCTCTCGACGATCGTAGTGGAACGACCAAAGAAAATACACGTGCGTTGATGGGTTGCGTTTGATCTGGAGCATGCATGAGGAAGAAGGAAATGCAAGCGGCCCATATCTCATCTCCCTGAAAGCAACAGTCGCGACTAACCCGGGTTTAGATTAAATAGATTTTTGTAATTAATTATCATATTTAAATCATGTAAAATTCAAAAATATGTATCTTACTCATATGAGGTCGAAATTGGACGAAACAAGCGGCGTTGTAATCGTGGCAACGAGCACTACGTTCAAGAATAGATTTGGAGACGTTTGGAGCTTAATAAAATTTTAGATTAAATCGAACGTCGTTCGATTTGATTTAAAATCGAAAACTCAAGGAGAGTGTTTTATAACGCTCACAAGTACTAGAATATTTTTATGATAGTTAAATTTGAAATTATGTGGTGATATGAATTTATTGGTCATCGTTTGATAAATTTAATTGTCATTGAATTAACTGTTAAAATAAAAATTGATAGTTAAATTTGAAATAGGAATTTAATTGTCAGTAAAACACTCGAATTTAAAAACTGTGAAATTGTTGTGAATTATTTTGATTGTTTGGACGATTGATTGTGATGGATGCCAATTGATTGAAATTTGGATGATAGGATGTTTATTTATTCTGATATATCCTATTATCACCCTGTATGCTATTTACAGTATATAAACTGTAAATTGTATTATTTCGAATAAATTAAGAAGTAGGTTGAAATGATATATACCCATGACACTGTTATTTGGATTGAAATGATATATATCCATCCCTGAAATTCAATTGGAATAACTGATCACTTGGCCATAGGATATAAAATTATATATGGACATTGGATTGGTTAAACGAAATGATTTTAAAATTTTCGATTTGAAATTTATTCAAATGATTTTGATTTAAAAAACAATTTTATATAAATCAAATTATGTTCGAACTTGAGCCCTGAATGTTGAAATTTTAGTTTGGTAATCGAAATTGTTTAAATAATCGAAGTTGATATTTTAAAGTCATAATCAAAATATAATTAATTTTTTTAGAGATTGATGTTTTTTAAAAGATTGAAATTTTATTCGAACTTTGAATATTACTAAGTAAAAATGATATAAAAACAATATTTTGAAATTGAGCTCGGAATAGAATTATATTTGAAGATTGAGATTTTATACTGAATATTGAAGGACAATTTGATTTAAATGTTTTGGAACGATATTTTAAAGATTGAGCTTGAAATCGATATAAATGGAAGTTGTAATTGAATTAATTGGAATTGAAAGTGGAATTGAATTAATTTGAAATTGAATTTGAAATCGATTTGAATTGAATCGAAATTGAATCGATTAAATGGAAATTGGAATTGATTTGAATTGGAAAGTGGTAAATAAATCGTTTTGACTTTGAAACTATTTTCAAATAATTATTTAATATAAAACTATTTGAAAATTATCTTCTTAAATATACAAAGTATTTTGGTTTTCCAAATTATTTTGCTATATAAACCATATTAATACTTAAGCTATTTTATATTAAATTATTTTAACCGTTTAAACTATTTTTAACTATTTTAACCATTTACGCTATTTTAAATATTTTATATATTTAAACTATTCAAACTATTTTTCAAAAACTTGAACTGGTCAGGAGTGGTGTAACATCTCGGTATTTCCAACCATTCGCTTCCGCACATGTCGGACTTCAACTGCTCAAGATACCAGATTGTTAATTTAAATTTGGCAAAAAATCAACATATACAGTAAATAAATCAATCACAGAATCACAGACACAGAGTAATATAATAATAATGTAGCGGAATAGATAAATAGTAGTTCATAAAGCTACTATATAAACAACAGAGTTTGAAATAAAATATAACGGAATATCTCAAATACAGCGAAGTCTCAAATACAAACTGATGACATTTCTGAACAAATTAACTGGAAAAACTGAAAGCTGAATCGATAGTTGGATCTCTAAGCGAAGCTCCAAACTCCAAAGGTAAGTCTCAAATGTTGTATCACTCAGTCTGACCCGAGCGTAAAGAAAATGCAACGACCCAGAATTTCTATTAATTAAAATTTGAATATTTAATTAATTTTAATTATTAATAAGTGGAATTTATAAGTAGAATAATTTATTTTCGAATATTGGATTTAATTGGATAATTAAATCGATTATTTAATAGTTGAAATTTCTGAAATAATAGAAAATCGAGTTAAATATGATTGAAAATGATTTGTAAAATTTTATTTTATCATATTGGAGTTAGAACGATATTTTTGAACTTTTAAAATTGAATTAAGAGTTAAATTGTGAAAATTGAATATTTTAATATTTAATCGACTAGTGAAATTAGTCAATTTTCGAACAGTCTCAGAATTGGACGAAACAAGTTCCATTGGATCCGTAATAGTTAGTTATTATCGGATTTCAATTTTCGTAGCAATCGGATTTTTCGTTTGACCGTGGCAGCTCGAAACGCATCGAAATTGTTTTTATATTAATTTGGCGAGTCAAAATAACCATTTTTCAAACAGTCTCGGATTTCGACGAAACTAGTTTCATCGGATCCGTAATGTGATATTATTGTATGGTTTCAAATTTCATGTCAATCGGATTTACCGTTTGTCCGGTGCAAGCTAAAACGCCCAGAAATTTGATTAACCGATTTAATTTTAAATCGAACGTTTATTGCCATAACTCGCACAGATGATCGAATTAGCTCTCGGAACACGTTCCATTGTGTTCGGAACGCGGGGTAAACCTTAGAAATGCCAACCGGCACGTTTCGTTTGGAGTTCGGAAAATCCGGGATGAATAGTGTTCGCGTATTTTTCTATAAAAGGCCTTGGATATTTCATTTTGCAAACAAAAACAACCTAGGGTTTCAAAACCTTCAGACCCGCCACTAATGGAACCTATGGCCGAAAATTATTCAACTTCATCCTCTTTTATCTCACAATCTTTCAACCAATTCACAAAACTTTCTAAACAAAAGTTGTAGAGCATGAAGAGATCCATAAGTTCAACGGCTATGATCGAAAATTGATGAGTGGATAGACGGCAAATTGCTTTCAAAGGGGCCGGCTTTGGTCACGTTTTTCAGAGCGGTGGTGGAGCTAGGGGGGTGCGGCCTCTGGTCGTGGGTAGCTCTGGGCGGTGGCGTTCGAATGGCGGTAGTATGATGGAGTTTCGAGCGACGTGGAGGGAGCAGCTTTGAGCCCTAGAACGTGAAGATGGGTTCTTTTTGTCGTGCGTGAAACTGGGTAGGAGATGAACGCGTCCAAGGGCCCTGATTGCTTAGAAGAAAGGTACGGTGATGATAGATGTAGGGTTTAAAAATATAAATAATGTTGTAAATTATTATATTAAAATTCGTGAATGTTTAAATTAATGTATCTTTTTCATACGAGGTCGAAAACGCACGAAACCAGTTGCATTGGGTTCGTATGGACGAGCACTACGCTATGGAATTGGATTGGAGTCGTTAGGAGTTAGTGAAAATTTCGGGTAAAATTAAACGCACGCTTAATTTTATTCGAAATAAAAGCTGAAAACGGAATTAAAACCAAGGTGAGAACTTCTCACTCAATCGAATCGGTTTCGATTTTAATTTTAAATAGTTAGATTTAAAATTATTGATTGTATGTTGAATGATGATTGTTATCTACTGATTGTTAAAATAGACATTATGCGCCGTTAGTAAGCGGATGTTATTTATTAAAAACATATACCGCGAATATTTCACAGTACAGTGAAATTGGTATTATTTATGTACTTGGAGTTGATTTCCCGCATTCTATAGCGGATGAGACCCTATTGCGCCGTCTATTAAGCGGATAATATTTTATAAATCCCATATACCGCGATAATTCCATACTGGAACGGAATTGGTATTGTGCTAACATCTTTGGATGTAGGGAAACAGGTTGGAGGGATCCAACTGGATTCCTCAACTGTATTGATTTATTTACAGATATTTTGATATTTGTTGATTATCATATTGATATATGATATTTGGATGTCGTGATTGACTATTTGGTGCTGTTGCATCATCGGATCCATTTTTAAAGTTTAAAAATAACAATTTTGATTTTAAAGGGATTTTTAAAGTGATTTTTGAAATAATATGTTTTATTCAAATTTTGAATTGATTCATCTTAAATAAAATAAACGTTAAAATTTTAATATTTTAAAATTATGATTTTTGCAAAATATAACCAAAGTGTGATTTTTAAAATAAATAGTTAAGTAATTTATAAATTGGTTTAAATTGGGATTTTTGAATTATTTTAAAACGGGTTATATGAAAGATGTATAAATTTGATATTTTAAAATTAAAAATATTGGAATTATAAAACGAGCTTTTATAAGTGTTAAAAATGAAGTATAAATGGATTCATAAGTGGATGAAAATTTATAGATTCATGAATTGTGAAGTTATAAAATGAATAGATGTTGTAGACAAAAGATTTTAAGGAATTAACTTATAAATTGGATTTTTGCATTTCAATTGAAATCTTTGATGAAGCAAAAATGGTTTATAGTTGAGATTTATAAAATATATATTTTATAAATCGAAATAATAGAATTTTAAAAGGAGTTCTATTAATGTTGAAAATAGGGTTATAAAGGAAATCTTATAAGTAATAAGATTTATAATTTGTGAAGTTTTAAAAGAACGATTTTGTAAATAAATGGATTATAAGCATTTAACTTATAATATGGACTTTTGGTACATAATTGAGTTATATAAATTAAGTTGGATTAATAAAGGAGATTTATAAATCAAAACTTATAAAATAGAAATGGAATTTATAGACATTTCTTATAAATTTGAAATCCATGGAATTTGATAAATTGAAAGTTGAAATTGGTTAAGGAAGTATATTCACGATTTTGGACAGTGAATATATTATCAAATAAAATGGATATGCTTGGGAAAATGAATATTATAAAATGAAGTCAATCGTTTTAACGATGTTTTAAAAATGTATTATAAATCGAATACATAGATTTCAACATTCATTGTTGAAATAGACGTTTTCGATGAATAAGGAAATGGTGGACTATAACACTGTTGTTATAGTAAATGGTTTCCGAAAGGAAAGGTTTTATATAGTATTGGGATTTATATATCTATCTAAATTTCGAATCCCTATACTAGTGATTTTGGGTTGTCATAACGAAGTTTTACGCAACATTCGGTTTGGCCCAAATAAATGTGTTTAAGTGAATGTTTTTCTTAGAGAATGAAATATATACTTAATTTCGATTTAAGTATATTGAATGTTGTCCAAGTGTTGAAAATAAATGGATTTGTGAATTACTTATTATTAAATAAGTATGGAAGTGTTTTCCAATATGAAGTGAATATTTTGAGATTTTATCTTTTAAAGATAATGGAAAATGAATATTAGAAATCAATTTGGAAGTCGTATATTCATAAATATTTTGGAATGTAAATTCACTATGGAATTTATAAATAAAAAGGGGAATTTGTTTGTTGATTTATTTTTGAAGTGGGAATAAATTTATGGATTTGGAACGTAAATATAAAGTAAATCGTTAAGGATTTATTTAATTGGTTTAAATGAACCATGTTGAAATGAAAGTAATCTCGTATATGGGAATGATTTGAAATTTTGTTTTCAAAGGTGGTAAATGTGAAAAGTGATTTGAAAATTGTTTTCAAATGTTGAAGTGTGGAAAATATATATATCTTGTAAAGATATTTTGGAAAGTAAATAATTTGGGAAATTATTTGGAATTTGGTGATGTTGAACACGCCTATTGATAGTTAAATAACCGACTATCAATATTTACCTTTAAATAGGTATTTGTTGTGATTGCTTGAATTTGAATGCCACGCTTATTTTTGAATAAGCGCTCACTATTCGGGTTAGCCGGGAAAGGACCTTGGGGTCGTATAACCCATTCCGAATATGTGATACGTCGTAATGGATTGCATTTGATGACCGGTGTTGAAGACCGGAAATTTTTGAAAACGGAAGGATTTACCGTTGAGTTACTCTGCATCGGCTAATCTCCGATATAGAGGTTTTATCACTCTTAGTGACGGGAAGTCCGGACGTGATTAGAAATTATCCGGAATGCAAGGACTTCTTTGTAAGTGCCTTCGGTTCTGTTCGAGCCCGGAACAGACTTGTATGGATTGTATGTCTAACATTACAAATTGAGATATAAAGCTGATTTCTTTCAAATATATTTCTGTTGGTGGCGGAGAATTTATTCTCTTAGCTTAACACCCTTCTCTGAGATGTACGAGCTCAGAGGTTATGTAGTTGAAGGTTATTAATGATATACTCCCAATTTGGTAATGTGACATGCTGAGTGTTGCTGTGAAATGATCATTGTCTGATCATTTGTGATATGATCATTTGTTTGATCATTTATCTTGGTGATCATTACTTTGATCATTTGTTGACCCAAAACACAACTTTTGTATAAAGCGTGGCTTTGTGGACGAGACTTCGTCGGACCTCACACCCCGAAAATGGTCAAAACAGGAAGGATGCAACAAGGTTATTAGGGGGTAGCGCCCCTTTGGTGTATGTCATTCTTTCTGGATAGAGGTGGTATCATGGTATGGAGCCCAGATACTTAACCTATGTTGTTGCTGCAAATTTATTGCTTTGTGGTTGTTGGAAATCGAGGATCCTCGGATAGATCGGTTATGATCGGGGGATGACATATTCGTGTCAGTAGTTACCCAGTTAGGGGTAACCCGGCCTTGTGTTGGCAGAGATCCGGTTTGGTTCTCGAGTCGTCTTTCCAGAGGCGTACCCATGTGGCAATGGGAAGTTCCTTGGCCTGACCATTTGTTGGAAATCCAAAGAAACAATACGATCTTGTACGGTTTTAGTTGTAGAACCTATCATTCACTTATGGTGGTCACCATAGTTTGGATGGTAGCTATAGTAGGCATAAGTGCGAAATGCCTATGCTGGCTAAGATTTATATCTTTATTTTCGAACTGATTTTTCCTACACTATGCACTAGTAATAATATCAAATGTTTCTTTTTAATGCTATCAAGCATCTTTGACTATCATAAGGAGAAATCTCCTCCGATTCTGTGTTTGCATTGTGTGTGTGTGCGGGAGGCCTTATGGTAGTCTCATTTTTAAAAAGCATTGCGAATCTATTTTAAAATTATCCTGTTCTTTGTTTTAAAAATAAATTGTTTTAGTTCTCACACCAGTCACATGACTGACTCGGAGTTTATTGTTTTCCTTCCTAAACTCTGGGTCCCCACCAATTTCCACACGGGCAGTCAAGAGTTGGTTTATCAGGATATTCTGAAATTCAGAAGTTGCTGGAAGCAAGCTGGATGGCATGGCGTATTCACTAGTATATTGTATTTCTTTTCCGCTGTTATGTTGTTGTACACTCTGGTGATGTAATGTAATGTAATGTGATGTAATGTAATAACAGATATAGTTCTTTGTTTAAAGATTATTCATTTATCTATTATATGTTGTTCCGCTGCGATTGTGAGATTCTGATTTTGTTCTGTTATTTTCTTTCTGTTCTCTTCTATCTTTTCCCTCTTCTTCAACCCTAACTATTCGGTTTTTAGGGAACGAAAAATCGCGTACGTTACAGCAAAACACAAAACACTCGAGTCTGAATTAACATTCTTATATCAATAAATCCAACTCAAGTGAAATATCAACTGAAATACAAGTAACTTAGATGATGTTTGGGATACCCATCCTCCAAGGATTCGTGGAACAATCTACTATGTAGAAATATATGCTATTAACAACCAACGTCGTTATAACACCGTGATCATTTCAAAATAATTTATACTTCAAAACCAAAATATCATTTTCTTTTCAAATATACCTATTTCCAAATTATAGCACTTCCAAAGTTACAACATTAGAAGCCAAAACACTTTGAAATCATAATTCTTTGGAAAACCATAGCTTTGAAATCATAATTTCCTCTACGTAAGTAGTATAGATATTAATAATAGTATATAAAATAAAATAGTTTATAAAATAAAATAGTTTATATTAAAATAATTAGTATATTAAAATACTTTTATATTAAAATAGTATATACATATTAAATAATTTATAAAGCAAAATATTTATAATTTCCTCAAATTTCACAAATCGATTCAAATCAACTCGAATTCCAAATTCAAATTTAATTCAATCTCAATTCATCCATTTTAATTCAATTCAGTTTCTAAATAAATAATTTCAAATTATATCGATTTCAAATACAGATTTGAACCAAAAAATAAACCATTTAAATTTCAATATATTCCAAAGCTTTAAATATTCAACATTTTCAAACTAAATTTAACAGTTTCATATAGGTCTTGATTTAACTTCATTATTAGTTAGTCTTGAAATATTCACTTAATAAATTCAATATTATTTAAATAACCTTAAATTATATTTTACTATATATTTCCTTTAATTTATTTAAACGTGAAATATTCATTAATCACTTCAAACCAAAATCACGTTATAAAATCATATCCTTTAAAAAAATATCAAACTCAATAAGTTCCAAATCGATTAAATAAAATCCTCAATTAAACACAATTTCAAATGTATTCAAATTTATCTTCCCAACCTTATCTTATAAAAATCATTATAGAAATCTATTCTAAAAATAAAATTTCAAATAAATGCTTAAACATATTATATTTATTTATACATTAAATCTATTTATATATTTTTAAATAGTTAAATTATAAGTAAATTCTGAAAATTTATAATTTTAAACTAACTTACAATTTTAAAATTTTTAAACCATATAATTTTAAAAATCAAGAATTTGAAACTTTATAAAATATATTTATATTTCATATCTTAAAATCAATATTTACTAAAGCATAATTTTTTTCCCAAAACCATCGAAATCATTTCAATACACACACACACACACACACATATATAGAGACCAACGGTGTCTTTATATAATTTTCTATCCTATGGTCAAGTGATACGGATATTTATCATTTCAATCCGTAATTTAATATATACGGGTATATATCATTTCAACCCGCAACCCCAAATTCAATTCAATGAAAATTGGTTGGGTTTATCATTTCAACCCATAACGATTTTCTCCTATTCTACAGATCGCTCGGGTATGTATCATTTCAACCCATAGTGAATTCTACAGTAACATGGAACTTGCAGAGTGATAACAGATATGATAATAATACAACCGGAATATATCATCAATGTAAATAACAGATAATGGTGTCAAATGTCACAGGTGAACAGATAACATATATATAGTAACGTAAACAACTAACAACAACATATTTCAATTGTCGTTTCAATTGAAATCAAATTTAATATATATAAGAATGTTAATCGTGAGTGATTGCTCACCTTCCGAGGCTAGAGATGAACAAGAATGAGATGAGTTGTGAATCCAAACACAAATCCCAAAACAAAGCAAGATTGGCACGAATTCGACAAATAGACCTGATAACAGGAATCGATGAAAACAAATCAAAATCAATTAGATATAACTGAAACCGAGATGTATAGTATATTATTTTCCTTAAACCAATATTAAATTTATGAATACATATACATTTTTAAATCAATATGTTAAAACCGAAATCTATCTATCTATATATATATATATATATATCTTAAGATCATTACAAATTTAACATATGTACTAATATATATATATATATATATATATATATATATATAAAGGCAATGAAAAGAGATATCAAAACCTGAAAATATATCTAAAAACAGTATATACACTATAGTGTGTGTGTGTGTGTGTCTATATCTGTAACAAAACAAAAATACACTATATATAACTATATATACATATAACTGGGTATAACTTACACATGTATAAAGCAAACAGAACACATTATAACTTAGCAAACTAATATAAAATCGGATTATCTAAACTATATATATATATATATATATATATATAAATATATAAACTACTTTGAACAAACACATGATGAAATATGATACTGAAATCTTAATATATACTTTTAAATGGTACTAATATATATATAAACTTACCCAGCAAAAATTTATAATATGAACTAACATATATACATCCAGAATAAAAATTTGTATATATTTATTCATATACAATAGCAAAATATATATTAAACATCTCTATATGTACAGAATATATACGGCTTTGAAAACTGGCAAGAAAATATATAAATAACTTTATAACTTATAAATATTAATATATAAATAGGTACTATAAACATATTATATACACGAAACAAGTATTTGTAAAAGTCAATTATATAAGCAGTAACTTATATACATCTGCGAAAAACCCGAATATCATATATATATATAATACTATTCAAAAATGAAATATATATATATTTTTTTAAAATCTCGTTCACTTATACATATATATATGCCAATAGGCATATCATATATTTATGCTACTTATATATATAAAAAAACAGCATAACATGTAGAATTTTACACATAATACACTTGTATGAACTAATACATTTTGTAATACACGAACAATGCCCGGTTACAACTTATATACTGCATAAACCTAATATATAAACAAACTGTTATATGAAAATATATGTGTATACCACGCCATATATACAAATAAACATAGTTTTATAAGTTTAAACCTAACAAATTATCGTATATATACTACTATCATAATACACACAACTGAACATATATATCAACAATCATTATATATAGAAAAAATATATATACGTGTATAATTAAATATATTATTATATATATATAATAACTTATAGGGAAATGCAAGAGAGGAGAGATGCGCATGCTAGGGAGGAATGACTCGGCCAAGCAATCGAGTGGCGGAGGGGAGAGAGAGGAGGGAAGAGGGTAGAGGGAGGAAAGTCAGGCTGGGATGGTCGTGGGTGGTTGCATAATTGGGCTCGGGAATGCTTGGATGGGAGGGTTGCGGCTTAAGGTTGCACATGCGACGTTGGCTCAGATCTAAACGGCGGTGGGTGGAAGGTGCTCGGTTTGAGAGACACGAGAGTTGGTTTGCAAGCCAAAACATACGAAAGATGCTTCCAAATTTAATATAAACTTTTCTTTTCAAAATAGAAGAACAGACATAAGAGGGAAGGGAAAAAGTAAGGAGAAGGATTTTGGCAAAGAGGATGAGCAGAGAACTATTGAACTGATTAGATATTGAACCAGTGGAAACCAAAAGTCAAGCAAGATAATAAGTGAATATAAATGCAAAACAGCTGGAATAATTAAAGGCAATGACTATAGAGTTGTCCTTGGTGAGAAAACGAATGGTCACAAGAAGTTTGAAAGCCAAAATTTCTAACCAATACGGTTGACTGTTTCACGGTTTCCACGACGTACCGGACCCCGAAAAACACTAACTAATAGACTATGGAGATCAGCATGATGAGACGATCCAAACCGTATACAGATATCAGTGGTATATTATCCAATCAAAAATCGATATCGGTACCAAAAATGCTACTAAAATGCCGAAAATAAGATAGATGAAGCAATATCAGTCTAAATTTGACGAAATGGAAGATGACGTCTCACTCAGAAGATGATTTACAAATTTATTGTATAAAAATATTCAGGTTTGGAAAACATTTTATTATCATCAAATATTAACTGATTTAAATTGAAATAAAATTACACAATAAAATAAACTTCAGTATTATCGGATGAAAATTTACCAGTTGCTATGTCAAAATAGACGTATACCAAATATTAAATTTTTATTTCCAAATATTATTATTTAAAATTTAACAAAAATTCAATTAATTAAATAAATAAATCCACTAAAACTTACGGGTCGTTACACTCTCCACCATTCAAAACTTTTCGTCCTCGAAAAGGAACAAGATAGGAGAATAGAAACAACTAGAAGAAAATGAATTGGAAACCAAAATTAACAATTAATTTAAAACCATATAGATTTTAATTTAAATTAATTAATATTTACTAATTTGGTTAAACCCATTTTATTATATCCAAAACTAGTCATTCGATTCAAATTTATAAGTTCAAACTATCAATTTAGATCATAAAAATTTCATTTAGTTTTAAATAGATTTCCATTCACTTATTTATATATAGATCAATCACTTACATAAAACACTAATAGTTTACTATTAAACCATGTAGTATATAAATAAATAATATTTTAAACATTTTAAATTATTTAGAAAGAAAGAAAAAGAATGACCAAAATATCCTTTATAATACTTTATCAAAATACTTTTATAACTCGATGTCTTAATAGGTTTATCCTCATTCTTGCAGACTCTGGCCATGCATTGATTAGGCGTAAAGCTAGAATTCTCCAAGTACTTAGTAGACCTATTTTAACACCAGTAAAAAATACTCGAAGAACCTTCAAAACCGATATTGAAGTACAATTAAAAAAATCAACTGAATCGAATCGAATCATGGATCATAGATACACAATGGTTATGCCTCGGTCCCCCAAGAAACATCCGTACCTTTTAAGCAATCACTGCCTTGTGAATTCACCATGATAACCAAAAACCCTTAAACCATGGATACACAATGATTACGCCTGGATCCCCCAGGAAACATCCGTACCCTTTAAGCAATCTCTGCCTTGCGGATTACGCTAATAAAACGACCATAGATCACAGATACACAATGGTTACGCCTAGATCCCCCAGGAAACATCCATACCCGTAAGCCATCACGGCCCTGCTAATTATGCTATGCAGTCGAATTCGTAAGACCATGAGTAATGCCATGGAATTCGAAGGACACTCGAGTATCATATCCAAAAAACCCAAAATAGAGAGAATAATATCGATAGAATGAATCCAAAATGAGGCCACAAAGAGGATATCAAGCAGAAGGCACTTTCCATAGCTTTACTTCGAAAATATGTATCATATAGTACCCTTTCAAATCAATTTCAAATATCATATTTATATAAAGTCAATTATATATAAGATTTCATTTTCAAATCGAATACTTTTCAAAATCAATAGTATATCAAATCACACTTATATAGAATTCAATTATATAAGATTTCGCTTTTCAAATTGAGTACCTTTCCAAATCAGTAGTTTTCAAATCAACTTCATGCTTATACAAATCAATTTTATATAAGTTCGATAACTCCCAAATCAAGTATTTAGTAAAATAAGGTTCTCTATTTCAATTCGTTTCAATATCAGTTCAGTTTCAAAATCATATACGATTTCACTAAATCATTTGTCCCAAATTAAATATCTTCAGTTCCAAAGTTTCCAAAATAATAGGTTTAGAAAATAATCCTAGTTTCCAAATCAACATAATTTAAGTCAAACAAATTCATTTCCATAATCATCATATAAATAATGGGTTTTAAACTCTAATCTATTTTCGAAACCAAATATTTTTCTCAAAATCAATTATACCTAAAAATGGTTACCAAGTTTATAACCATCCCTTTAAAACCTTTAAACTATTTATGTCTATTTGAAAGATCCAATTTACCATTTGAAAATTATTATATATATATATATACACATATATAGTTTTATAAAAGATGTTACTAAGTTAAAAACATTTAAACTAAATTATATTCAAAACATTTCAAAACTACATCTCATATTAGTATAATTCAAAATAGTCTTATTCATTTACTTAACAAACAGTTTCAAACTTATTTAAATCATATTATTTCATATTTAAGTATACAAAACTAAACTTATATACTTTATCAAATAATTTATACTTTTCGAAATTACTTAGCTTTGAAAATTAAACCTCGATTTGGAAGTGTTCGAACATTCAAAATAGTCGAAGAAATAAAATTTCCAATCCAAGAGTTGGAAATCAGTGTTAGTGCCAAAATTGGTCACCAACACCCAAATCCAGATGAAAGCATCAAATACCAGTCACAGCTCAGAGATAGAGTGTATGTAGAGAGTGTAAATATGAAGAATAGTCAAAATTAAAAAGAAAGCGGTAAAAACACAGAATTTATAGTGGTTCGGCTGACTTCGGCCTACGTCCACTCTAGAAATTTCCTTTTTATTGATGTTAGAATCGATTACAGTTACAAAATGGTAGAGTAACCTTAGCCTTAGGAAATAGAAAGCAAGAGAGCAGAAAGAAGAAGATCCCTTTTCTGAACCCCCACATGCTGTATTTATAGGTAAATCTAGATTTGTGGGATTTTTGAGTAGCCCGGGCCCATCAGGTCCATAGCCACATCATCCTGTTGAGCCATACTATCATGTCGAGCCACACAGTCCTGCCGAGCCGCACCGTCCTGTCGAGCCATACCGTCTTGCCGAGCCGCACCGTCCTGCTGAGTCGTACCGTCCTGCCGAGCCGCAATCCTGCCGAGCTGTAGTCCTGCACTCCTGCAATCCTGCAGTCCTGCAATCCAACCGAGCCGTAATCCTGTAGTCCTATGATCCTGTCAAGCAGTAATCCCGCTAAGTCGTAATCCTACAGTCCTAAAATCCTGCCGAGCTGTAATCCTTCCGATCCGTAATCCTGCAGTCACGCAATCCTACCGAGTCGTGATCCTACAGTCCTACAATCCCGCCGAGCCACAATTCTGCCGAGCCATAATCCTACCGAGTCGTAATCCTGCCGAGCCGCACACTTCTTCCGAGCCGCAATCCTGCCGAGCCTCACACTCCTGCCGAGCCGCACAGTCCTGCCGAACCGCACTCCTGCCGAGCTGCAATCCTGTCGAGCTGCACACTCCTGTCGAACCGCATATTCCTGTCGAGCGACGCACTCCTGCCGAGCCGCACTCATGCCAAGCCGCACTCCTGCCGACTCGCACAGTCCTGCCGAGCCGCATTTTTGCCGAGTGACCTTGCCGAGTGACCTTGTCGAGTGAAGTATGCCGAGCAGCATATGCTGGGTGAAGTATGCCGAGCAACATAAGCTGAGCGACGTATGCCAAGTGGCATATGCTGAATGACGTATGCCGAGCGACCATCACATCCAGACCGAGCCGTCCATGCAGAACGACCCACAACTTCCTGACTGAACGACATATCCAAGTGGACTTTATCCTTTCAAGCTGGATCCATCATATTCTAGCCTCGATAATCATGAAGCTGGTTAGGTTGAATCCGCCTGTTTATGGCCTTGACAAAAGGCGGGTTAACAATCAGCAACCAATCAGTAAATCAATTTCAATAGATAGGGTTATACCAAATCCAATCCGAAACTCGAGGACTAAACACCAGGCTCACTTCAAATCGTTTCAAATATATATACATATATCTTTCGAAAATATCAAATCATACTTCGGAATTTGAAATCAAAATTTGTTTCTCAAATTCCATCACATAGCAAAGCTACTAAAGTTGCCTCTCCCTTACTCTAAAACTCGAAAATCAATGTCGATGATGCGTGCACTCATCATCGAAATTATTCTCCAGCGACATAAGTGGGTTCTGGACTTCTATTTTCTTGAAAATTTCTTTGAAATTTCTTCGAAATCATTGGAACTCATTTCAAGTCATGTGAAACGTTTCTTATTCGAAAAATACTTTTAAATCGTATTATTATATATTTCAAAATCTTAAAACCAATTTTAAAATACCGAAATTCAATTTCTCAAATTTTCAATTTAAAACCCTTCAGCTATAAATCATTTTTATATAAATCAATTTCTTATAAAATTTTCAAAATTTCAAATCCTTTCGGAACTTCAAATTCTCGTTTTTAAAAGGTATATAATACTTCAAAAGCATTTTCACTTTTACATATTGAATATAATCATACTTATCAAAATAAAATTTTTGATATATAAAATAATTTCTAAAATACAACAAACACGATTTTTCAAGGGATGATTCAGGAATGGATTACAAAACAAAGATAGAGATTCTAATTAAAGGGACTCTAATCAAATAGAATTCTGATTCGAAGATAGACTCGAACGAAGATGAGATAATTAAATTACAAAATAGAAGATGGATATACTTATATAACTTGCGGGCGACCTTAACCGGGTCAACCGTGACTTCAGGAATATGATCGATGGAGAATTGTAAGGCAAATCGACATTCGATCGCCAGAGATAGAATTCGGCATAGCGAAAGATAGCTGCGTCTAAACTGAGGGTATATAAATCTCCGGTGAATCAATGTCAATTGTAAAGGAGTTTCTCCCCTTTACAAATCATTCAAAGATTGGCGAGATCGCCGATTTCTATAGAGATCATTTGAAGTGGAGTTATGGGATATTCCAGAATCAAAAGAATACAAACAGGGGGAGACAAGAATGGATTTCAGAACAAGTGGGAGAGTTCCAAAATTCAAAGGAAACCAAATCAAAGAGGAAGAGATTCAAGCATGAACGAAAGTAATTCTATAATTATATCTACTACATATGCTAAGTATTGCCTAAAACCTCGCTCTGATACCACATGTAACATCCCAGTATTTTCAACCATTCGCATCCGCACATGTCGGACTTGAATTTCTCAAGGTACTGGATTGTTAATTTAAATTTGGCAAAAATTCAGCATATACATTAAATAAATCAATCACAAAATCACAAACACAGAGTAATATAATAATAATACAGCGGAATAGATAAATAGTAGTTCATGAAGCTACTATATAAACAACAGAGTTTGAAATAAAATATAACATAATATCTCAAATACAGCAAAGTCTCAAATACAAACAGATGACATCTTTGAACAAATCAACTGGAAAAGCTGAATTGATAATTAGATCTTCAAGCGAAGCACCAAACTCCAAAGGTGAGTCTCAAATGCTGTATCACTCAGTCTGACCCGAGCATAAAGAAAAACACAAAACACTCGAGTCAGGATTAACATACTTATATCAATAAATCCAACTCAAGTGAAATATCAACTGAAATACAAGTAACTTAGAGGATGTTTGGGATACCCATCCTCTAAGGATCCGTGGAACAATCTACTATGTAGAAATATACGCTACTAACAACCAATGTCGTTATAACACCGAGTTCATTTAAAAATATTTTATACTTCAAAAGCAAAATATCATTTACATTTCAAATATATCTATTTCCAAATTATAGCACTTCCAAAGTTACAACACTTTCGAAACCAAAACACTTTGAAATCATAATTCTTTGGAAAACCATAACTTTGAAATCATAATTTCCCCTACTTAAACGGTTTAGATATTAATAATAGTATATAAAATAAAATAGTTTATAAAATAAAATAGTTTATATTAAAATAATTAGTATATTAAAATAGTTTATATTAAAAATAGTTTTATATTAAAATAAAGTGTGTGTGTGTGTGTATATGTTAAATAATTTATAAAGTAAAATATTTATAATTTCCTCAAATTTCACAAATCAATTCAAATCAACTCGAATTCCAAATTCAAATTTAATTCAATCTCAGTTCATCCATTTCAATTCAATTCAGTTTCTAAATAAACAATTTCAAATTATGTCGATTTCAAATACAGATTTGAACCATAAAATAAACCATTTATATTTCAATATATTTCAATGCTTTAAGTATTCAACATTTTCAAAACTAAATTTAACTGTTTTATATCGACCTTGATTTAACTTCATTATTATTTAGTCTTGAAATATTCACTTAATAAATTTGATATCATTTAAATAACCTTAAATTACATTTGACTATATATAACTGGATATAACTGAAACCGAGATGTATAGTATATTATTTTCCTTAAACCAATATTTAGTTTAAGGATACATATACATTTTTAAATCAATATATTAAAACCGAAATCTATATATATCTCAGGATCATTGTACATTTAACCAATATTAAATTATCATTCGTCGAGATCCTTCAAAAACCCCAAAAGGCTACAAACCCTAAATCCTGGATTGAGGTGATTGGTAATCAGGTGGAAATTAAAGGTGAGGTGAAGTATATTGACCCAATTATTGACGGACAAGACATCTATCAGATTATAGATGAAGAGGATTATGCGGAAGCTCAAAAACTATGGAAGAATTCTATATACATCTATATGGCAGGCAAGAGACCATATATTGTCCATTTGAATGCATATATAAAACGGGTATGGAATCCTAAAGAAGCATGAGATGTTTTCCCTAGAGACAACGGCTTCTATCTCATAAAGTTCGATACTGATGAAGACTTTGATAAAGTTTTAAAAGGTGGTCCCTGGTTTATGGACAGCAGGTTAATCATAATGAAAAAATAGGAAGTCGAATTCAATTTTGAAAGGGAAATGTTGTCAACCTATCCAGTTTGGATTAAAATACATAAACTTGACCTGGCACTTTGGAATACAAGATGTATTAGTAAATTGGCAAGTATGATTGGGAGACCTTTGGACATAGATGAAAATACAAGAAAGGTTAAAAGAATTAGCTACGCTGGAGTTTTAGTTGAAATAAAAGCAGGCAATGCTCTACCAAAAACTGTCAAAGCAAAAAACGATAAGGGACTTATATACACACAGGATATAGAATATGAGTTTGTTCCTCCTAGATGTACTTCATGCAAGTGTTTTGGTCATTCTACTTTACAATGTAATAACATTAAGGAGAAACCAGAACAAATATGGGTGGAGAAAAACAAAATTCACACCCCTATACAAAATGATTCTTCTTCTATCAACCCAAAAAATATAGCAGCCACAAAAAATAACATAAAACAAGCAGCAATTAGTCCTAATTAAGATGTTAGTTCAGAGGGCTCTGGATCATAGCAAGCAGTTCTTCCAGTTCAGGATCTACAGGTAGATTGTCAGTCTGCAGCTCTAGTTGTGAAGCAATATCTGAAGGATGAAAAGATGCCTGAGTCTCTGGAGGAAATCCAAAAGATGAACATACAGGTAGAGTCGTCGGCTGAAGAAAGTGAAGATGACATAGAAGATCTTAGTAAATACATGGAAATCAATAAGAATTATGAACATATGTTTAATAAGAAAGCAGATGATGAGGCTTGAAAGAAAGCAACTGTTGGATATGCCCCAATCACTAGGAGCAAATCCAATAAATTTAAATGACAGTTATGTGTTGGAATGTGAGAGGTTTAAATAATGACATTCGTCAATTAGACCTCCACAACTTAATGGCCTTGCATAGGCCATCCATAGTAGCTTTATTGGAAAATAAATTCTCAGAAGAAAGTTTGGAATTGTTTCAAAACCAAGTAGGTAACCAATGGAACATGGAACACAAAATTACCCAACAAATAAAAGGAAGATGTGACGCCCCACCTCTATGCTCGCAATAACAAAGAGTATTAAAAGAAATACTGTCTGTTATCACGAAGAATAAGGCTGGATAGGAGCGTCCATCCGTAGTTAGGCCTTACACTAGTATTGGTTATTTCGATAGGAGTGATATATATTTTTAATTTTTCATCTCTTATTTATTTACTCCCATCGACATACCCAATTCCAGTATAAAACGATCTACGATGGTTCATAATAGTTTAGGACAATAGATATAATAATAACACAGATAATATAAATGCGGAACACAGGTAAAACAAAAGTCCCATATATATAATAACTGATGTCAGTTACAATACATGTGATACAGTACATATGATACAACTACAGCTGTCGACTCTGGAAGTTACATATACAAGTACATTATCGTATATAATATACATGAATACATATCTTCCTATACAAATAAACCGACTACTATAAATGACGACGACTACTCCAAAAGATATGAAGTGACTTCGTAGCTCAAGCAGCAACCCAAAGTAAGATATCAACAACCTGTAAATACTTGGTCTGACCCGAGTATTACATTCAAAAGAAAATAATACACGGGTCAGTCTAATTCGAACTCAGTTATTAGTGCACCGAAGACATAATAATTAAATAATGAATAGATGACAGTCACAATAAATCTCGTCTATCCGATCCTTAAATAAAGAAATCGGATAACGATAAATATAACACGTAACAGTGTTAAACAACAAATCAGCAAATTAAACCAAATCAGAATACAATTCAGAATATTGAATTGAATAAACAAAACAGTTCAAACCATTGAAATATCAATTAAAATATTAATTCGGGTAGGGCTGCAGTACACGCACGCGTGCACTGCCTCGCCACTACAGCATATGGAATATGCAAAAGATCAAATAATCAAAACAAGATAGAATATCATAAAAGCCATACAGTGTGGCTGCAGTTCACGCTTGCGTGCACTGCCTTTCCACTACAGTGACGATGTACCCAATGAATATCGTGTGGCTGCAGTTCACGCTTGCGTGCACTGCCTTGCCACTACAGTGATGATGTACACAAAAGATGAACGAACCAAAATCACTGAAGTAAAAGTAAATGGCACCAACTCAAATCACAATGAACCAGATGGAACTGCAACAGATGCAAACTAATGCACAAAGTAAATGACACAGCAACAATAGAACCAACACACAAAAGTTCACAATTCGACACGACAGCAAATACAACTTTAATGCAACCAGTCTAAGTGGACAATGCAAACACAGTCAAATGAATACAGTGAGGTACTACCTAATGCAACAACATGAATAGTCACTGGCATGACCACCCAAACATATATGCAGTTATGAATAATGCAAGCTAATGCACATGAACAGGATGGCAATCATTTCAAGGCAACAGTAACAACTACATGAAACTGGGGATTGCAACTTAAATAGAAAATGCACATGATCATGATGGCAACAGTTCAAGGCATAGTAACTTATGTATATGAACATGAAGGAAAGGCATCAATACTAATATGCAACAGTAACTTATGTATATGAACATGAAGGAATGTACACGTATCTAGACAATGTTCATGTTGCAATGTACACAAAGAGAATATCAAGCAGATCAAGTGAGGAAAGCAGCTCAATAACTTCAAACTATATGGTTATTCAGCAAATGAGCATTCGAGACATGCCAATGCTAACCTGCAGAACAACAACACAAGTCTGCAACATATACTACCTATATACATATATAATTACACATGTGAATACCTAGAACATATGTACAGCAACACGGACACATGCCAGTGAATGTCGACAGGCAATAAATAAATCCAATCAGAGTTGAGCAGTGTTAATATTCAATATCAAACACTATCACATAAACAAAGTCATAGCCAAATTCACCAGCAAAGCAATCAAAGAAATTTCAAAATTATCAAGTACAGTTTATCTTAATCGAACAAGTCAGCTATCAAGGAAACAAGCGAAGTCAAAAGAAATCAACATCATGGAATTCAAGCAACGAAAACATATTCAAATTGAACAAGTCATAAGAAATTGAAGCCGTGGCCTACAAAGGATACCGTGCCCAACAAATGACCGAAGTCAACAAGTGACAGGGGTACAGATGCATAGCAGTTTTAAATAATATCAACAAAATTGTCATGGCCGACATTAAACAAGTCAGTGCCAAGGTCCAGTGTCAGTTTATACGAAATTGAAAATCAAATGAAATCATCAACTTCTCAACAAAACAGTGCCGAGACAACCAAGTCAAAATCGTCCCCAATATTAAAACAAAATCGAATGGCCAAGCATAACACTTGACAAATTCCAATTATTTTATACGAACTAAAAACACAGGATTTAAGCCCTAAATACTTGAGACTGAGCTAGATGTGAGTAATAAAATTACTCACCTTGATTCGAAGCGAGGACGAACCCGAAAACCACTGCCGATTACCAGAATCGAAGCTATGGCGTCTCGAAGACGAGCACGAGGGAACGATTGATCAGAGCTGCTCGCGATCCACTTAATCGATCTGATTCAATGTCAGCGTCTTCAAATTCTTTCCAAACATTTCAGAACGAAGAGGAAGAGGCCGCCATTTTTTGTTCATTTTTTTTCTTTTTCTAGGGTTTTGAACGAATGGAAAAGTTAAAAGAGGATCGGGTTATTCTCTGATCCTTATCACGGCACCATGAATAAATGAAAGGAGTATGAGCCGAGATAAATTTTAAATCCCGTAACCCTTTTGACAAATTTTTAAATGAATTTAAACCGATTAAAACGCCTAATAGTAGTTAGCCAACAATATTAATCGTCATCTGACGATAATAAATTAACAGCAAAACCCCGGGTTGTTACAGACTCCCCTCCTTATAAAAATTGCGTCCCCGCAATTTTCATAACAAAAGTCGTCAATAACAATTACTTTTCTAACATAAACTGGTTAAGCTAGAAAAATAAAGGTCAAGAACACAAATGCCAAGGAAATCTTTTAATTTCTATAAAAGAAATTCACAAATTCTCAACAAAAATCTAATTATCAAATAGATAATAAAAAAAAACAGAAATCACAAAACAGATCTAATTATCGATATGATAATTAGAAAACAGCAAAATCTAATTATCAACAAAGATAATTAGGAAACACAAATCACAAATCGTAAAACCGCAATTACCTAATTATCAAAAACGATAATCAGAAACCTCAAATCACAAATATCCAATTATCAAAAACGATAATCAAATCATCAAATATTCGATTATAAAAAAATGATAATCAAATCTCAAATCAACAATTATTCGATTATCAAAAACGGTAATCAAATCAACAAATATTCGATTATCAAAAACAGTAATCTAATCAACAAATATTCGATTATCAAAAACGATAATCAAATCTCAATTCAACAATTATTCGATTATCAAAAACGATAATCAAATCAACAAATATTCGATTATCAAAAACGATAATCAAATCTTAAATCAACAATTATTCGATTATCAAAAACGATAATCAAATCAACATATATTCGAGTATCAAAAACAATAATCAAATCTCAAATCAACAATTATTCGATTATCAAAAACGATAATCAAATCAACAAATATTCGGTTATCAAAAACGATAATCAAATCATCAAATATTCGATTATCAAAAACGATAATCAAATCTCAAATCGACAATTATTTGATTATCAAAAACGATAATCAAATCAACAAATATCTAATTATCAAAAACGATAATTAGAAACAATATCAACAAATATTTAATTATCACAAGCGATAATCAAATCAACAAACATCTAATTATCAAAAACGATAATTAGAACTCATATCAACAAATATTTAATTATCACAAGCGATAATCAAATCAACAAATATCGAATTATCAAAAACGATAATTAGAACTCATATCAACAAATATTTAATTATCACAAGCGATAATCAAATCAACAAATATCTAATTATCAAAAACGATAATTAGAACTCATATCAACAAATATTTAATTATCACAAGCGATAATCAAATCAACAAATATCTAATTATCAAAAACGATAATTAGAACTCATATCAACAAATATTTAATTATCACAAGCGATAATCAAATCAACAAATATCTAATTATCAAAAACGATAATTAGAACTCATATCAACAAATATTTAATTATCACAAGCGATAATCAAATCAACAAATATCTGATTATCAAAAACGATAATTAGAATTCATATCAACAAATATTTAATTATCACAAGCGATAATCAAATCAACAAATATCTGATTATCAAAAACGATAATTAGAACTCATATCAACAAATATTTAATTATCACAAGCGATAATCAAATCAACAAATATCTAATTATCAAAAACGATAACTAGAACTCATATCAACAAATATCCAATTACCTGCAGATAATTGGACACAACAAATATCTAGAAATCAATTAAGATATTCTAGAAAATCAACATAAAAGGTGGATCGATCCCAGCAAATGGCGAGTTTTAGCTACGCCGCACGTGCATCAACATATAGCCGAAGCCTACCAAGTACCCAACATAATTTTTGGCGCCCAACAAATGACCCGAAGGTCCGGTATTGGTATTGACCCGAAGGTCCAACATATGACCCGAAGGTCCAACATAGTGGCTCGAAAGCACACGAAAATCATCATATATTCAATTAACGAGTCCGGAATTAACCGAAATAGCAAACGCACATGTCCCATACCACGTGTTTTACTAAATCGTTTGATTCTCTTCATCGTTTCCTTGAACGTGTAAAATCATCAAAATCATCAAACAGCAAATGTTTCAATTAACGAGTCCGGAATTAACCGAAATAGTAAAAGTGTGGTTCCATACTCCGCATTTTTGCTACATCGTTTAAATCTCTTCATCGTTTCCTTGAAAGTGCAAATTGTGTATTCCAAAAATAACAATTCACATTCTCAAACAGACAAGTCCGGAATTAAGCGAATCAGTAAAAGAAAGGGGTCATAATCCTCGATTTTTCTAAAATGTTTAAGTCACTTTCTCATTCTTCTGAAAACGCAAACTGTAAAAATTCTGAAAACAATTTCATTTATTTTATAAAAGTAAATAATCTACATTCTCAAACGAACAAGTCCGGAATTAAGCGAATCAGTAAAAGAAAGGGTTCATAGTCCTCAATTTTGTTGAATCGTTTAAATCGCTTCCTCATTCTTTTGAAAGCGCAAACTATAAAAATTTTGGAAAACAATTTTATTTTTAAAACGATTTGCAAATCCGTGATAAAAACAGCAACATTAATGATAATTTCAACAAGGAAATTGCACTTCTCAAAACACCATAGAAACGGATCTCAAAATCAGCATTGCGGGATAACCGCTTGAAAATCCACTTTAAAATATGATGGATACTGAAGTCAATGCGACATTAATTTTTAAACGTCAAAATCTCATCAAAATAATTTGCATCAAAATATAATACCAGTGAATTTTCATTCATAAAAATGTCAACAAACACCATGCTTCAAGATTTAGCATAGGTGTAAAAATCCCGTTATAAAAATAACGGCAACAAAATACGTTAAAAACCAAACACCGGTTCAACGTAAAATTTAATGCAGTAACGTGCAACTTAAATTTCCACGTATACTACAAAATAAACAAAGAAATCAGTCGAATATATCTTCACTGAAGATAATTCAAAACAACAAAATCTCAACGAAATCACATAACTGCAATCGCTTCGAATCCAAAATCGGATTCGAAATTTTCAAAGAAAACAAATTAAACGCAGCTATGTAAACAACAATAGAAATTTACTTCAATTTCATATTTCGATTTTTAAATCAAAAGGATTATCAGTTGTGTTTAGCGAAGACCGTCTCACTCTTTTCGCTGCGCACGCTGATAAACAAAATATGAATCAACTAATCATTAAAACACAGTTTCACTTTTTTTTCTTTAAAGAAATATATTTAAAAATTTCAACTTATTTCAAAACTTTGGTTTTGGCTCAAAGCACAATAAAACATCGACTAATAGTTGTAACACATGTTCCATCTAAGTTATGTTTTATATTATGTCCATAAACCCCAAGCTCTGATACCAACTGTGACGCCCCACCTCTATGCTCGCAATAACAAAGAGTATTAAAAGAAATACTGTCTGTTATCACGAAGAATAAGGCTGGATAGGAGCGGCCATTCGTAGTTAGGCCTTACACTAGTATTGGTTATTTCGATAGGAGTGATATATATTTTTAATTTTTCATCTCTTATTTATTTACTCCCATCGACATACCCAATTCCAATATAAAACGATCTACGATGGTTCATAATAGTTTAGGACAATAGATTTAATAATAACACAGATAATATAAATGTGGAACACAGGTAAAACAAAAGTCTTATATATATAATAACTGATGTCAGTTACAATACATGTGATACAGTACATATGATACAACTACAACTGTCGACTCTGGAAGTTACATATACAAGTACATTATCGTATATAATATACATGAATACATATCTTCCTATACAAATAAACCAACTACTATAAATGACGACGACTACTCCAAAAGATATTAAGTGACTTCATAGCTCAAGCAGCAACCCAAAGTAAGATATCAACAACCTGTGAATACTCTGTCTGACCCGAGTATTACATTCAAAAGAAAATAATACACGGGTCAGTCTAATTCGAACTCAGTTATTAGTCCACCGAAGCAATAATAATTAAATAATGAATAGACAACAGTCACAATAAATCTCGTCTATCCGATCCTTAAATAAAGAAATCGGATAACGATAAATATAACACGTAACAGTGTTACAAATCAGCAAATTAAACCAAATCAGAATACAATTCAGAATATTGAATTGAATAAACAAAACAGTTCAAACCATTGAAATATCAATTAAAATATTAATTCGGGTAGGGCTGCAGTACACGCACGCGTGCACTGCCTCACTACTACGGCATATGGAATATGCAAAAGATCAAATAATCAAAACAAGATAGAATATCATAAAAGCCATACCGTGTGGCTGCAGTTCACGCTTGCGTGCACTGCCTTGCCACTACAGTGACGATGTACCCAATGAATACCGTGTGGCTGCAGTTCACGCTTGCGTGCACTGCCTTGCCACTATAGTGATGATGTACACAAAAGATCAACGAACCAAAATCACTGAAGTAAAAGTAAATGGAACCAACTCAAATCACAATGAACCAGATGGAACTGCAATAGATGCAAACTAATGCACAAAGTAAATGACACAGCAACGATAGAACCAACACACAAAAGTTCACAATTCGACGCGACAGATAATACAACTTTAATGCAACCAGTCTAAGTGGACAATGCAAACACAGTCAAATGAATACAGTGAGGTACTACCTAATGCAACAACATGAATGGTCACTGGCATGACCACCCAAACATATATGCAGTTATGAATAATGCAAGCTAATGCACATGAACAGGATGGCAATCATTTCAAGGCAACAGTAACAACTACATGAAACTGGAGATTGCAACTTAAATAGAAAATGCACATGAACTTGATGGCAACAGTTCAAGGCATAGTAACTTATGTATATGAACATGAAGGAAAGGCATCAATACTAATATGCAGCAGTAACTTATGTATATGAACATGAAGGAATGTACACGTATCTAGACAGTGTTCATGTTGCAATGTACACAAAGAGAATATCAAGCAGATCAAGTGAGGAAAGCAGCTCAATAACTTCAAATTATATGGTGATTCAGCAAATGAGCATTCGAGACATGCCAATGCTAACCTGCAGAACAGCAACACAAGTCTGCAACATATACTACCTATATACATATATAATTACACATGTGAATACCTAGAACATATGTACAGCAACACGGACACATGCCAGTGAATGTCGACAGGCAACAAATAAATCCAATCAGAGTTGAGCAGTGTCAATATTCAATATCAAACACTATCACATAAACAAAGTCATATCCAAATTCACCAGCAAAGCAATCAAAGAAATTTCAAAATTATCAAGTGCAGTTTATCATAATCGAACAAGTCAGCTATCAAGGAAACAAGCGAAGTCAAAAGAAATCAACATCATGGAATTCAAGCAACGAAACATATTCAAATTGAAAAAGTCATAAGAAATCGAAGCCGTGGTCTACAAAGGATACCGTGGCCAACAAATGACCGAAGTCAACAAGTGACAGGGGTACAGATGCATAGCAGTTTTAAAAAATATCAATAAAATTGTCATGGCCGACATTAAACAAGTCAGTGCCAAGGTCCAGTGTCAGTTTATACGAAATTGAAAATCAAATGAAATCATCAACTTCTCAACAAAACAGTGCCGAGACAACCAAGTCAAAATCGTCCCCAATATTAAACCAAATCGAATGGCCAAGCATAACACTTGACAAATTACAATTATTTTATACGAACTAAAAACACAGGATTTAAGCCTTAAATACTTAAGACTGAGCTAGATGTGAGTAATAAAATTACTCACCTTGATTCTAAGCGAGGACGAACCCGAAAACCACTGTCGATTACCAGAATCGAAGCTATGGCGTCTCGAAGATGAGCACGAGGGAACGATTGATCAGAGCTGCTCGCGATCCACTTAATCGATCTGATTCAAAGTCAGCATCTTCAAATTCTTTCCAAACATTTCAGAATGAAGAGGAAGAGGCCGCCATTTTTCGTTCATTTTTTTTCCTTTTCTAGGGTTTTCAATGAATCGAAAAGATAAAAGAGGATCGGGTTATTCTCTGATCCTTATCACGGCACCATGAATAAATGAAAGGAGTATAGGCCGAGATAAATTTTAAAGCCCGTAACCCTTTTAACAAATTTTTAAATGAATTTAAACCGATTAAAACGCCTAATAGCAGTTAGCCAACAATATTAATCGTCATTTGACGATAATAAATTAACAGCAAAACCCCGGGTTGTTACAGAAGAATTCTTGTGTTATAGGATAAGAATGTTTGATCTAGGACCATTATTGACAAAAAAGAACAACAACTGACTACTTTATTTAAAAATGTAGGAGGCCTGGAGATTTATATTACATTCGTTTATGCTAAAAACCTGGCTTCAGAAAGAAAAGATTAATGGCAACAAATAATAGACCATTCTCGACAAATTAAAAAGCCATGGTTAGTTATGGGAGATTTCAATGCAGTACTGAAAACTAAATAGAAGAAAGGAGGAGTTACATTGAAGGTGGCCCAATTAGCGGAGTTCAACGACTGTGTACTTGCAAGCGGATTACTAGAAACATCACATACTGGCCTACATTTTACATGGAAAAGTGGTGAGGTTAGAAATATATCTTCTAGAATTGACATAACTTTATGCAATTCAGATCTAATTAATAAAATCCCTTCTTTGCAATTTATTGTTCTTCCAAGCTCGACTAATGATCATTGCCCATTACTTGTTCAATTCAATAATGAAAGTATAGTAGCAAAGGCAAGCCATTTAGATATGCTAATAATTGGAACCGGTTAGAAGGTTATAAGGAGGCCTTAAACTTGGAGAACATCATACTACCTCCAGGTAACATTATGTACAAGTTCATCATGATGCTTAAGACCATGAAGCAAAGGTTAAAGGAGTGGAACGGGAAGAGGTCCAAAAATAAAGACATTATTATTAATACACGGACTCAACTAAGGGATATACGAGAGTCTCTTGACAAGGTTCCCTTGAATGAGAACCTCAATAGTCTATTCTACTAGATGCAGGGTAAATTTAAAGAAGAACTCCACAAACAAGCAATGGAGATCAAACAAAAGGCAAAAGAAAACTAGTTAACACAAGGTGACAAATGTACTAAATTCTTCTATACCAAAATGTCTCAACGAACTCATTATAATAATCTCTTGAACTGCTTGAATGAGGAAGGAAATGTGGTGAATAATTTGAAGGAAATAGAAGGCAAAGCTTTATCATACTTCATCGAACTATATAATGGAAACTCAATACAAGAATTACCCGTTGTCCATTGTAGAAGAAAAATTTCTCATGAGGGATGTTCCATGCTCACAGCTAGGATTTCTGAAAGGGAACTGTGGAGAGCTATGTTAGTACGTGAGATGATGGTTTGATGACAACAACCTTAGAATAGATTATAAAATATAAATACCAACAGTATAAGTTTAGATATATATGTATATGCAGGATTTAACCATGCAGGTGCCAAGAATGAAGACTGTATAGTATAGAGATTCAAGTTATCAAAGATTGAAGACTCATGAGTATCAAGATTATCAAGAGTTCAAGAGTTCAAGTAATTTATCTTTTTATTAGAAATTTTGTTAAAACTCCTAGAAAAGCACTAGCATCCTAAAATCCAATTTATTCGTGGAATGGAATCCACTACGAGCCTGTTAAAGAGATGGAACCCTAAGTAGGATGGAACCTACGAAAAATCTAGTGGAACATTGTTTTGTATCCGCTAACTTTTTATTCAAAATGATTTTTCAAAATTATATCTTGTTTTCGAAATGATTTCAAAACTTTCCTTTTAAAAGCATCAAAAACATCTATCCTGATTTCAAATACTTTTAGCCTCAAAATAATCTTTAATTTCAAAATCAAATTATCCTTGTTTTTAAACTATCTTTTAAATATAAAATTATAGTAAAATTTTGTATATATTATTCTTTATATTTACTTATGTATTTTAATTATAGTCAAGTATATTTATAAAGTTTAAAATAGTTTTAATATAAAATAAACGTTATTTTCAAAGAAAATCAAAACACCAAAAATCCATTTGGGATGTCGACATACTCAAGTACCCCATGTCGACATGGTGTCAGTTGAGTTCAAAATTTAAATTTCAAAAGAAGTGTCTATTCGTCATAACTCTTCACGTATCTACATGGTTGTTGTTCTTCTATAAATTGGGGTTAGTTTCAGCGAATTTTAATTCAGTATTTCTGGTTTTTCACTCCTCTTCTTCTTCCATATTTCTATATACATATTCTTACCATTACTCTGCCGAAATCAACATTGAATCTAACTAGATTATCTCTGGTTTGATTCTCTATCACTATCTCAACAAGATCCTCAGTGCTATTCAGAGCTATAGGCATTTTGTAATCAACGTAGCGGGAAAAGGTGTGATTGTAGCCTTGGAAATCAATCAAGCGAGATAAGGTGTGATTGTAGCCTTGGAAATCAATTGAGTGAACTTGTTGCCCGGGAAATCAAGTATCTCTACCCAGAGGATTGTGATTCTGGAGGGTGTACCTCGTTGCCTTGAAATCGAGGGTGTAATTGTAAAGATTTATTTTGAAAGGAAATCCATACTTGTGTGCGGAACTGGATGTAGGGTGACTCCGAATGTATAAAATCCGGTGTGTTCTTTCCTTTACTGCTTTTACTTTATATTTGCATCTGTGTTTGATTCTGTGATCATATCTGTTTCTGAATATTGCATTCATTTGTGTTTAAATTAACAAAAAATCAAAAAGGTTTAACAATTCTCTAAAACACTATTCACCCCCCCTCTAGTGTTTATTCTAACCTTAAGATCCTTAATCCGCATTTCTCACAAGCTGTTCAATCCATTCACATCGATTCTAGTCCTGGACCTGATGGTATGGGGCAGCTGTCTTCAAAATGCACTGGGTACACCTGAAAAATCCCATGTTAAAAGCCTATTAGGAAGCTCTAGACAGTGGTGAGTTTTTGCAAGAAATGAACCACACATTTATATCTTTAATTCCTAAAGTTAAAAAACCAAATAAAATGGAAGATTATAGGCCTATCTCTTGCTACAATGTTCCTTACAAGATTCTTAGTAAAATCATATGCTCAAGACTGAATAAAGTTCTCCCATATTTAATTGCCCAAAATCAAAATGCATTTATAAATGGTAGGTTAATTTCAGAAAATTCTCTATTGGCACATGAGCTTATCGAAGACTTTAATAAACTAGGAGCAGATAAAATGTTTCTCAAAGTAGACTTACACAAAGCATATGATAAAGTGAACAGACATTTTGTTGTACATATGCATAAAGCTATGGGGGTCCCGGATAATCTCTTAAAGCGATAAGTTTTTGTAAATCCACTCCAACCTTCTCAATTCTTACCAATGGAGTTCCTAAAGGCTACATTTCTAGCAACAGAGGATTAAGACAGGGGGATCCCCTATCCCTTTATCTATTTGCAATTGCAATGGAGTGGTTTTCCCTACAAATGGAAATAACATGTCATCAAAATAAGATAATCCCTGTGCACAAAATAACACCAAAAGTAACTCACCTTATATATGCAGATGACCTTATTGTAGTCATGAAAGCAACCTCACATGCAATTGATACCCTTAAAGATATCTTCTATCATTTAGAATTGTATGGAGGGTTGAAACTTAATAAAGGCAAAACAAAATGTTACTTTAACAAGTTTTGCAAAGATAAGCAGAGACTGCTCGTTATAATTGGAGTATCAAAAGGGGTACTTCCAGTTAAATATTTGGGAATTCCATTGTCTACGAATTCCATTACAGACAGAGAATGTGCTAAAATGATAGATAAGATTAGAGAGCAATTACAAGGGCGGAGGTCTAAATTGTTGTCTTTTGCTGGCAGGGTTGAACTAGTCCATACAGTGATCACATCTAAAGTCAGATATTGGCTCTAAACTTTTCAAATTCCAGACTGTTCCCTAGGAAAAATTAACTCTGTTTGTGCAGATTTTATATGGAGGGAAAAACTACACAAAATAAGCTACAAAGATTTGTGCAAACCAAAGAAAGAGGGTGGAGTTGGACTAAAAGACCTCTTTGAACTTAAAAAAGTTTATGGCATCAAGTTGGCTTGGAATATATTATCTTCTAATAACTTATGGCCCAAGTGGATGAGAGCTAAATACATTAAAACAAATTTCTGGACAGATCCCTTAGACAACAATGCATCAGTCACATGGAAGAACATACTGAAATACAGAGAAGAAATTAAGCCCTTAATTGAGAGAAAAATAGCAAATGGTCATACAACAGGTCTTTGAAGAGATCCTTGGTTTAGCAATAAAAGCTTGATTGATAGGGTGGGATTGAAAGGTTTCTCAGACTATGGTAACCCTAACTGCACTGTTTCTAGCATTATTGAGGAAGGCAAATGGAAATGTGAAAATCATATTATAACAAGTAATTTTGCTGAGGAGATTCAGAGGTTACTCATATATAGAGATAGGCCTTTGATGATTGGAGCATGAAAAACTCAAATAAAGGAAAATTCCTACTCCATGAAACTTGGGAGGACACCAGGTACAAACATCAAGAGGTTGAATGGTACACTGCAGTCTGAAGCAAATCGGTAACTCAAAAATGGCCCATACTACCTATAAAGCCATATTAGGCAGACTTCCGACTAAAGACCGTCTAAAAAAAGGGGGATTATCGGAGAAACCATATGCATTCTCCGCACTGAACAGGATGAGAGCCATGACCACTTGTTTTTTGAGTGTGACTTTACAAAATCTATATGGAGCTTACAAAAAATGAAATGCATCTGCTTGAATGATGTCAAAACACTGAAAGATTAAATCTTTTACCTAAACAATAGGAGAAAAAGCCCGAACCTTCTGCAAGAAGTACTCAAAATTTGTCTCACAACTTCCATTTGGCATATCTGGAGAGAGAGGAACTACAGGACTTTCAACAAGAAGAAAAACGACTTTCAATTAGTGAATTCCCAAATTGATCGTGATGTGAAGATGATTATCTCTTGGATCAACAAAAAGACACTTATCAGCCTAATGGAACAAGAAAAACAACTACTGGCGAGGTTGAAGATGAAGGTAGACTGTGAAGGAAATCTAACAAGCTATCGGGAGCCGCCATGAAATTGAATAAGTGACTTTTATGTGATAGAATTGGAAAGGGGTGAGTTTTGTAATGATTTTTTCGATGTCTTTGTAACTAGGGCTTCGGCCTGTCTATAAAAAGGGTAAAAAAGATTTAACCTATTTTCAAAATATATATAAAGGCAATGAAAAGAGATATCAAAACCTGAATATAACTACAAACGGTATATATATACTATAGTGTGTGTGTGTGTGTGTCTCTGTAACAAACAAAATTACACTATATATAACTATATATACATATAGCTGGGTATAACTTACACATATTAAAGCAAACAGAATACATTATAACTTAGCAAACTAATATAAAATCAGATTATCTAAACTATATATATAAAAATATATAAACTACTCTAAACAAACACATGATGAAATATGATACTGAAATCTCAATATAAACTTTTAAATGGTACTAATATATATAAACTTACCCAGCAAAAATTTATAATATGAACTTACATATATACATCTATATATATATACACCTATAATAAAATCTTGTATTTTTTTATTTATATACAATAGCAAAATATATATTAAACATCTCTATATGTACAGAATATATGCGGCTTCGAAAACTGGCAAGAAAATATATAAATAAATTTATAACTTATAAATATTAATATATAAACAGGTACCATAAACATATTATATAAACACGAAACAAGTATTTGTATAAGTCCATTATATAAGTAGTAACTTATGTACATCTACAACAAACCCGAATCTCATATATATATAATACTATTAAAAATGAAATATGTATATATATATTTTTAAAACCGCGTTCACTTATACATATATATACCAATAGGACATATCATATATTTATGCTACTTATGTATATAAACAAACAACATAACATATAGAATTTTACATATAATATGACTTGTGAGAACTAATATATTTTGAAATACAAGAACAAATAAAGGTTAAAACTTATATACTGTATAAACCCTAATATATAAACAAACGGTTATATAAATATATATGTGTGTGTGTGTGTGTGACGCCCCACCTCTATGCTCACAATAACAGAGGTTATTATAAGGAATAGCGTCTGCTATCGCGAAGAATAAGGCTCGTTAGAAGCGACCATCCGTTTGTTAATGCCTTAGACGAGTATTGATTACATCGATAGGAGTTGTGTAAATTACTCCCAAAGATATATATTCAATCCAAATCTAAAACGAAACTACAGTGGCTTAAAAAATTTCAAAACAACTCATAATACCAATAACACGGATAAGTATAATCACATCAGAACAGAAATATCAGATATATAGCGGAAGATAAGTCTGGATACATGCTACAACAATCGATAGTTCACATGAACTAAATGTATATATACATGTCATCAACATACATGAGACGAGAGTTAATATACCAAAAGTACTCCTCAAAGTCTAGACAAAAGATGAAGTGAAATCCCAAAAGCTGAAGCAGCAACAGAATCAGAGATAGCGATTATCCTGAAATAACTCGGTCTGACCCGAGTAATATTTAAAAGAAAATAATAAACGGACCAGTCTAATTTAAACTTAGAAGTGAATGCATCATAAACAACATCAAAGCAAGATAACCATAATCTCGAATGAGACTATTCAACATATATAATCAACATAGTTTAAATGAAGAAATCTCATTCAACTCCATCAAATTCAACTCATTAAACTCCATCAAAATCACTTTCAAATTCAAAATTGAATTAAAAACTGCAATTCATAAAATCTAGGAATCAAAAATAGACAACTAGAAAAATCAGCATAAAAGTGGATCGATCCCAGCATATGGCGAGTCTAAGCTACGCCGCACGTGCATCAACATATGGCCGAAGCCTACCAAGTACTGTCATCATAATTTTTGGCACCCAACAAATAACCCAAAGGTCCAACATATGACCCGGAGGTCTAGTACTGGTAATTGACCCGAAGGTCCAACATATGACCCGAAAGTCCAGCATAGTGGCTCGAAAGCCCAACAAAATCATCAAAATCTTCAATCAGCAAATATTTCAATTAACGAGTCCGGAATTAACCGAATTAGTAAAAGCGTGGTTCCATATTCCACACTTTTTCTAAATCGTTTAGATCTCTTCATCATTTCCTTGAAAGTGCAAGATTGTGTATTTTATATAAATAACATTTTACGTTCCCAAATGGATAAGTCCGGAATTAAACGAATCGGTAAAAGTAAGGGTTTGTAGTCCTTAATTTTGCTGAATCGTTTAGATCGATTCCTCATTCTTTTGAAAACACAAACTGTAAAAAATTTTGGAAACAATTTTATTTCAAAATGATTTTTAAAACACGTGATTAAAACAACAACAACTATAGCAATTTCGACGAGGAAATTGTGCTTCACAAAACACCATAAAAACGGATATCAAATCAGCGTTGCGGGATAGCCGCTTGAAAATTTACTTTAAAATTGACGGTTACTGAAGTCAAACCAATAGTAAATTTTATTCGTCAAAAATCTCATTAAAACAACACGCTTCAAAAATATAACACCGGAGTAAAAATCCGTTATAAAAATAACGGCAACAAAATACGTTTTAAAACCAAACACCGGTTCAACGTAAATTAAATAGTGGACTGCACCACTATATTTATTCATCAAAATATTGCACCGGAAAATAAAGAAATGAAAAATATGACTTTGAAACTGGTTTTCGCATGCTACTTCATTGCACAAAGATGTCATACAAAAATGTAAAATGCAATAAACCACTTACACGTGCGCCGGAAACAATTGCAAAATCAAATGACTTGGACATGATATTTAGTGCGTGCATCATCTACAACTTAGTCACGTTAATGCTTGCATAAAAAAATTTGGACTGGACACATTTTCACGCAGCACTGATATATGTACATTACTATGATACATGCATGCGTGTTTGAGATGACCTGGGTTAGTTTCGTGTTTTACTAGAAATGATGGCCAGGGAAATTTTCATGCAGGAAAATAATTCGGGCAACCCTTATTTGCAAATAGGAATATAAAGTAAAAAGAGAATTGCCTGGACTTACACTTGTACTCACGTACAAAGTGAACACGTTACAAAATGATCTGGATTCGTGCATTTCATGCACTAGCATCAAAATCTTATTGCATTATAAAATAATCTGGACCATCTTATGCAACCCTGGAACGCACGCAATGCATTTAAAACGAAAATTTCTGAACCTAATTTTCTTTTGAAATGCAAACTCATTTTTCACTACATGCAACAGTATACGCATGCAAGTAGTATATGCACGCACACTTCTGGTATACGCGTGTATACAAAGTTCTGAATTATTTTTTTCGTGCAATCTAACTTGGCATGTAAAAATGAAGTAAGCACAATTTATAACCTGGACCTAGCTAAAGGCACGCATATTTGCAGGCATGTGGTGATTAAAATAACAATGTTCTAGACTCGTACCGTAAGTTACCACTCATCCACATCACGTAACAACAAAAATAGACCTGGGCTTGCTACACTTATTTGCATGCATTAATGTCTTCGAACAGAATCAAAATGACTAGGGCAATACAATATATGCACACGCACAAATGAAGAGAAAAATGATGATGGCCAGGCAAAGCTACATACTACCACGCAGTGTAATGGTAGCAAAGATTTTAAATTAGAAATGTGAGTTGCACTCACCTTTAACTCATTTCAAAAGCAACTAGCAAGTAGGAATCCAAAGAAAGCAAGGTATTTGAGCGGCCATTAATAAGTTTTCAAAGCTACTGGAAAAAATGATGGAATAAAAAGAAGTGATGCAGCGCTACTTTTCTCTCAAATATGTGTATAAGTCAAAATGAAGTGCTGGCTTGGTACATTGGCATTAAATGAAACGTGCATAAATTAAGAAAAGGACTCACTGCAAATAAAATAATGATGATAGCAATTGCAAAGTTTTCAAACTCTTGTGGTAGCAAAGTGTTCACTTACTTTAAAAAAATGAATGTGATAGCACTTGCTCATTATAACGAAGCGGATTTTGCCCGTTCGAAAATCGACATCCATACTTTACATCGTACTCGAATGCCGCAGATTCGACCGTTCAAATCCGAGTCGCCGGAGCTTATAACACAATTAAGTAAACAACACAGCGGAATAAATAATGAATATCAATATACAACATCTGATACAACATCCTGATACAACAGATGATACAATAGATATCGATATACATCAGAGATATGATACAATAAAATAGCAGTGGAAAAGAAAATAGCTAACACCAGCAGCGGAACAGATAACTCCAATATAATCTTCAAGAGAGAACTCCAACAGCAGCTCGAACCATCATCACAAAACACTAAGACAAGCAAGTCTCGTCCATATCCAAAGACTGAACTAACCTCAGATCATCTACCAAACCTAATTATCTGAAAAACCCAACTCTAGACTGCTCGTGTGGAAAACAGTGAGCACCCAGAGTTTAGGAAAGGAACAATAAACTCCGGGTCAGTCATGGGACTGGTGTGAGTAACAAAAACAGTTTATCTTTAAAAACAAACAACAAGAGAATTTTAAAAGTAAATTCGCAATGCTTTTGGAAAATGAAACTACCATAAGACCTCCCGCCACACACACAATGCAAACGCAGAATTGGAGGAGATTTCTTCTTATGATAGTCAAACATGCTTAATACGAGGAAATTCTTTGGTATTATTATTATATGTGCACAGTGCAGAAAAGATTTCAAAAGTAGAATATTAATCTTAGCCAGCATAGACATTCCGAACTATGCCTACTATAGCTACCATCCAAACAGTGGGGGCGCCACCATAAGTGAATGGCAGGTAATACAACTAAAACCGTACAAGGCTCGTATTGTTTTGTTTGGATTTCCAACAAATGGTCAGGCTAAGGAACTTCCTACTGCCACATGGGATCGCCTCTGGCGGGACGTCCCGAGAACCTAACCGGATCTCTGCCAACACAAGGCCGGGTTACCTCTGTAACTAGGTAACTACTACTCGAGCAAGCCATTCCCCGGTCCTTTGGGACCTTTATCCGAGGCGCCTCTAAGCAACAACCACACAGTAAATGAGATTGGAGCTACCACATAGGTAAATACCTGGGCTCCATACCATGATACCACCCTTTACCAGAAGGGAATGACACACCCTAAAGGGCGCGACCCTCATAACCTTGCCGCATCTTTCCTGTTTTGACCATTTCCGGGGTGTGAGGTCCTGATGCAGTCTCGTCCACAAAGCTACGCTTTGGTACAAAGCCATGCTTTGGGTCAACAAATGATCAAAGTAATGATCACAAAGATAAATGATCAAACAAATGATCATATCACAAATGATCAAACAATGATCATTAACACACAACAGCACTCAGCATGCCACATTACCAAATTGGGAGTATATTGCTGATAACCTTCAACTACATAACCTCTGAGCTCATACGTCTCAGAGAAGGGTGTTAAGCTAAGAGAATAAATTCTCTGCCACCAACAGATATGTATTTGAAAGAAATCTGCTTTATATCTCAAAGTGTAATGTCAGACATACAATCTATACAAGTCTGTTCCGGGTTCGAACAGAACCGAAGGCACTTCCAAAGAAGCCCTTGCAATCCGGGTATTCACAATCCCGATCGGACTTCCCATCACTTAGGCAATCTCTATACCGGCGCGACTCGGTGCAGAGACAATCGATAGGTCATCCTACGGCTTTCGCAAATACCCGGTCTTCACCACCGGTCTTCAAATGTTATCCATAACGTCGAATCACATATTCGGAATGGGTTATATGACACAAAGGTCCTCTCCCGGCTAAACCGAATAGTGAGCGCAAATTTAGAACATATGGATATAGGATTTCAATTAAGTCACAACTTAATAACTCAAAACTTTCCTTTAAATGGTTTAAACCAATTACCATTTCCAAATCTTTTAAACAAAAGATTCATTTCACTAAGTTCACCCAGCTTCACAAAGACTCATTTATGGATTTCAAATCAATTCCCATTTCAATTGGATTAACTCGTTTAAAATCTTTAAAGTAAAGATTTAACTAATAGCTTTCAAACCGTTTCCATAACTTGGAAAATCATTTTCATTTTTAACTTAAAATCCCTTTTTAGCACAATTTGAAAGTTCACTTCTTATATGAAAGCTTTTATTATTCAAAAACAAATAGTTTCCACGTCAGAAAGATCCAATTATTTTTACACGAGTTAAAGCCTTTGAATTTAAATTCCCAAATCAATACCTTTAAAATAGTTTAACCCATGTATCACTGGGATAATATCTTTATTTCCTAGTTTTCAAATCATAGAATTCGATTTCAAATACTGAATTCAAATTTAATTCAAAATATCTAAATTTCAAAACTCAATCAAGTTATTCAAAATAAATTTCATCTTTGAAATTTCATTTCAAAAGCTTTTCACTTTAAATCCAATCCATTTCCAAAATACTTGAATTTAAATATTCAATTTTATAAATCATTTCAAAATCTATGACTTAATCGATTTCCTCGTGAAATCCATATTTGTGTGTGTATAGGTGTGGTCCAGGGGTTTAACACAATAGTGCAACATCATTCAATCATCACAGATTAAAATGCAGAGATATAGTTGATAAATGATATGAGCTATAACGCTTATCATTCATTCACATATCACAGATCACAGATATATAAATTACAAATAAATAAGTCACACAGCTCAAAACAAAGCAACACATATCAGGAGTATCAAACACTTCAACCATTCAATAAAACCCAAACATCCATAGGTAAAATTTATTAATCAACTGATGAATTTAAATCAGATGTATTCCTTATGAATAAATCATTTATTAACCCTTAATTAATAATTATTCTTAATTAATTATTCTTACTTAATTATAATGAGCAATTAATTTCTTAATTACTTTCATAAGGTAATTACTCTTACCCAATTTCATAAACGGTTATCATTAATTAATCAATCCAATTGATTATTTCAATTATCACATTAATTAATTATTTAAATAATCTTAGTTAATGACCTTCATTAACAATCAAAGTTTCTTTAATTACTGTGTTAAAGAAATCATTATAAATTATAAATTTGATTAACCCTTAACAATCCATTGATTTACAAATTTATTATTCCTTACTTAATTAATCTTTAAATCTTTAATTACTTATTTAATTAATTCAAATCATTAATTATCCATTCCAATTTACTTAATAATTAATGAATTATAAATCCTTAAATCTTCATTAACTTTAATTAATAAATTCATAAGCTTAACACTATTAATGAAATCCATATAAACAATAATTACTCATTCTTAATGACATTATAAATCATTAACTCTTCATTATTTAAAGTAAAACTCATTCATATTTGTGATTTAATTATTATTCACAATATGTTTGAAAACATTAATTTCAACGTTTCTTTTACTTCCAATTTAAATTTAAAATTTGAAATGAATTCTTATTTACCGTGAATAAAGTTTAAAACAAATTTCCTTAACATTTTTAAACTTACATGTTAAAGAATATTTTGTTATAAAGGAAATGTAAAAGAATTCAACATCAATTTCCTTTTGAATTCACATATCAATGAATCCTTTTAATTTATTTAAATATCTTAAATTTGTACAACTTTATTTAACTCCAAAAATATGGAATTCAAAGTAGAGTTAAATCCAGGTTTCTAAAATTTGATTCAACTTTTAAATGCTTCCTTTCCAATTTCAAAACCCAAATTATATTTACATTCTTTTAAATCCTCTTAAATACTTAAACACCTTTAAGTTAGTAAACTATTTAATAATGAAAACTTACTTAATTCCCTGATTTAAAGATTAGTTCTAAACTTGCTTATTTAACTTCAAATAGGAGCAGATTTCTTTTTTTTAAAACCTGAATAACAGGAAAGCAAAACTACCCGAGCCTCTTCTATTCTACTCCGAGTTTCCCCCGTTCGCTACTTCGAGTATACCACTCGAACTTCTCGAGTCACTCGCGTGAATCTCCTCCGTGCTTCCCAGGCAAAACAACACCCAGGCACAAAATACTCGTGCACGTGCACATCGCCGCTGGCGATCTTTCGGCACCGCCACTACGTCGAGCAAGTCGACAACCCCCTACGTATCAACTCTAGATCGCCAGAATCTCCATCACTCACGTGAAATCGATTTCGAGTATAAACTCGAAACCTGGAAACGGTGAAAGAAAACACCACTCGAAACCTATCCACGCCTCATGCGCGACGCCTAGACAACCGGAAACCCCACAATCTCGGCCACGCCATCGCCAACTACCCCTCTACCATCACCCAGAACCGCTTCGCACTCGGTCCAGTGTAAACGACGAACGAGGCCGATTACTCTTCCACATCAAAACTAGGTTTACAAATTTAAATTTTACGCCGCTGTCGCCTCTGATGTTTTCGCCACCTCCAACCATTTTTAGCCGACACCCCGTAGCCTCCTCCATCTCCAGCCACGAACATGACCTCCACGAGTCGATCCATCACCAGAAATTGGCCAAAAATCAATTTTCAAACAAATTCAAACTGCTCTCGAAGCCTAACTCTATAAATCATTAAACCCGCCTTAAAAATCCTATTTTTCTACGAGTATTCAAGTGGTATATCTGAATTAATGTTTTATGAAACTCGAATTTTTCCAAATTTTGGAATTATCACCGTAAAAACTTGATTTATCAATATATATGCATTTTTGTTTCATGAAACTATTTTTAATTTATAACTTAAACTTAAATACAACTAATTTGTCTTGAAATCAAGACATGATATTGACTGGAAAACAAGAAATTGAATTTCCTTATTGTTGTTCTATACCCTGTAAAGCAACAGAGAAGAAATACCCACTGATACATGCATATACACAGAGCATTCTTCAATATGTACATACATATACTTAAGATTAAATGGTTGAGTGTTACTCACTGATTTCCAGAAGAAGAACAGAGCCTGCTTCATGTTGAACAGGTTGTAAGAATGCAAGCTGGAAACTTTCTTGATCTCTAGTTTGCTTTGAGTTGATGTTGTTCAAGTGAATTTTGGTTTTTTTTAGTTGTTATTCTCTTTAGTTATTTTTTTCCCTCAGCTTTGATGGATGAAATGAGGATGAGTGTTTATGTATATAAGAAATGAGTTGTACAGGTTGGTATATAGAAGCTTACAGGTAAATAATAATTTGTACAAATAACATAATGTTGTTTTGTACAATCAAGATCAAAGATATTTTGTTTGGTGGCTGAGGTGATTTCTTTTATTTCGGCTAAGATGTTTGCATTTATTATTATTTATCTTCTTGAGCAAGCTTCCTTATATATATATATATGCTTTTGTTTCCTTTGTATTTGACTATGCTGAGAAATTTTTATATGTTGTGTACTCAAGATCCCAACATTAATTGCTAAGGATCTATTTAGTGTGCTACATAAATTTCTTTTGTTTGTTTTCTCAAGTCTTTATTTTCTTTGTGTTATAGATATTTTATTTTATTTTGTGTCTATACTTACTCTTTCTTTTGTTTTATTATCTATGCACATTTCGGCTGATAGACAAGTTGTGGTGGCTGCATTAATTCTTATGTCTTGTTTTGTAAGTTTTCATATATATATATATATATATTTTCTTCATTTGTAAGCCATTCATACGTATTTAGTTTTTTTTTCTTCTTTACATTGTTTGACTCAGCTGAAATGTTTTTGTTTGTTATTTTACTTTGTTTTGTTTGTTCATACTTTTTGTTTTAATGTTTAAATGTATCTGGTTTATTTTTTGCAAGCTATTATACTTGTTCATTTTTATTTTATTTTTACTACTTTGAAATATGTATGAAGTTCTATATTAAATTTGATGTTAGAATTTATCTAATATGTTTTACTTTATATCTTGTAATTTATCTTTTACATAACTATAAATTTATTTGAGATATTTATTTATTTTCCTATCTATATTATAAATTCAAATTATTTTCAAACCATTTACTTAAACTCAAATTTAAATGATTTAATACATATTTAACTGGAATTTGGGGGAAACTCAAACCAATTTATCAATTAATTTCACAAATTTTATTCAAAAATAAATTAATTATCAATTTAAATTAAATTAAAATTCGGGATCGTTACAGACTTCCCCCCTTAAGAAATTTCGTCCCCGAAATTTGCCAAGGAGACAAAAAGATAGATGAACAACATTTCATCAAATCAAACCGAACACCTATTCTGCATTTGGCTTACCAAATCGGAATATCAATAATAGATATAAGAGCGAATCTATTTAATTTTCCACAAGATACTCGGGTCATCCAGATCTACGAAATATGCAGTGGCATTGGTTAGTTCGAAAGGATAACTAACCATTCGTAGTGTATATCTGGACCCAAATATTGACAGATATATGGATACAATTTCAAAATATTGAGTTTAAAAACCAATTCATACCTATCAACCATAGCAACCAAAGCAAACAAAACAACCAACACATCGAAACAAACAATTTTGGTCTATCCGGAGTTTGTGTCCCATACTAATATATAAAATCTTCTTCCTGGATCTACCAGGAACCATTGAAGAATTGACAAGAGATGCTGAACAAAAGAGATAGATTTAATCTTCTATAATTTTTTCAAATACTAGGAATGGATTCCAAATTCAAGTCGGAACATCTCAAAGTATACATCAACTTGTCCCTCTTCGGACTTCGATCAACTCAAGAAATTATAATAGAATTTCAAATTTGGTTTTACACGAAATCGATTTATTGATACAATTCAAATTATCCTTCATATTCTATTAATCGAGTTAACTCAATCTAAAATTTCCAATTTATTTAAAATTTTAATTCCAAATTTCCAATTTATTTATATTTATTAAAGTTCAAATCGAAAACTGATAAGAAACCGATGAATTACGAAGTAAAGATTTCGTATAGCGATTCGTAGGGCCACCATCATACTGAAACTTCTTCTGGAGCTGGCACGAAGCAATCAAAAGAATTTGAAAACGAATCAAAGGAAATTGATAGAGAAAGATTGTTCCCACTGTTGCAGGGCATTGACCATTTATAGTCGTATTTCCCTATCCCCTATCTCGTTCTCTTCTTGCACTCATACTCACTATCAGTGGATAGAAATAGAATTTACTGAGGCATTCAAACGGATATCTTAGGGATTACTCATTCTAGGGATACTTCACCCTATCTCTAATGAGCTACTTAACGTGTTATACTCCTGAGCTAAAGTTCAACCTTAGCTCTGACACCAAATGTAACGAAGCGGATTTTGCCCGTTCGAAAATCGACATCCATACTTTACATCGTACTCGAATGCCGCAGATTCGACCGTTCAAATCCGAGTCGCCGGAGCTTATAACACAATTAAGTAAACAACACAGCGGAATAAATAATGAATATCAATATACAACATCTGATACAACATCCTGATACAACAGATGATACAATAGATATCGATATACATCAGAGATATGATACAATAAAATAGCAGCGGAAAAGAAAATAGCTAACACCAGCAGCGGAACAGATAACTCCAATATAATCTTCAAGAGAGAACTCCAACGGCAGCTCGAACCATCATCACAAAACACTAAGACAAGCAAGTCTCGTCCATATCCAAAGACTGAACTAACCTCAGATCATCTACCAAACCTAATTATCTGAAAAACCCAACTCTAGACTGCTCGTGTGGAAAATAGTGAGCACCCAGAGTTTAGGAAAGGAACAACAAACTCCGGGTCAGTCATGGGACTGGTGTGAGTAACAAAAACAGTTTATCTTTAAAAACAAACAACAAGAGAATTTTAAAAGTAAATTCGCAATGCTTTTAGAAAATGAAACTACCATAAGACCTCCCGCCACACACACAATGCAAACGCAGAATTGGAGGAGATTTTTTCTTATGATAGTCAAACATGCTTAATACGAGGAAATTCTTTGGTATTATTATTATAAGTGCAAAGAGCAGAAAAGATTTCAAAAGTAGAATATTAATCTTAGCCAGCATAGACATTCCGAACTATGCCTACTATAGCTACCATCCAAACAGTGGGGCGCCACCATAAGTGAATGGCAGGTAATACAACTAAAACCGTACAAGGCTCGTATTGTTTTGTTTGGATTTCCAACAAATGGTCAGGCTAAGGAACTTCCTACTGCCACATGGGATCGCCTCTGGCGGGACGTCCCGAGAACCTAACCGGATCTCTGCCAATACAAGGCCGGGTTACCTCTGTAACTAGGTAACTACTACTCGAGCAAGCCATTCCCCGGTCCTTTGGGACCTTTATCCGAGGCGCCTCTAAGCAACAACCACACAGTAAATGAGATTGGAGCTACCACATAGGTAAATATCTGGGCTCCATACCATGATACCACCCTTTACCATAAGGGAATGACACACCCTAAAGGGCGCGACCCTCATAACCTTGCTGCATCTTTCCTGTTTTGACCATTTCCGGGGTGTGAGGTCCTGATGCAGTCTCGTCCACAAAGCTACCCTTTGGTACAAAGCCATGCTTTGGGTCAACAAATGATCAAAGTAATGATCACAAAGATAAATGATCAAACAAATAATCATATCACAAATGATCAAACAATGATCATTAACACACAGCAGCACTCAGCATGCCACATTACCAAATTGGAAGTATATTGCTGATAACCTTCAACTACATAACCTCTGAGCTCATACGTCTCAGAGAAGGGTGTTAAGCTAAGAGAATAAATTCTCCACCACCAACAGATATGTATTTGAAAGAAATCTGCTTTATGTCTCAAAGTGTAATGTCAGACATACAATCTATACAAGTCTGTTCCGGGTTTGAACAGAACCGAAGGCACTTCCAAAGAAGCCCTTGCAATCCGGGTATTCACAATCCCGATCGGACTTCCCATCACATAGGGAATCTCTATACCGGCGCGACTCGGTGCAGAGACAATCGATAGGTCATCCTACCGCTTTCGCAAATACCCGGTCTTCACCACCGGTCTTCAAATGTTATCCATAACGTCGAATCACATATTCGGAATGGGTTATATGACACAAAGGTCCTCTCCCGGCTAAACCGAATAGTGAGCGCAACATTTAAAACATACGGATATAGGATTTCAATTAAGTCACAACTTAATAACTCAAAACTTTCCTTTAAATGGTTTAAACCAATTACCATTTTCAAATCTTTTAAACAAAAGATTCATTTCACTAAGTTCACCCAGCTTCACAAAGACTCATTTATGGATTTCAAATCAATTCCCATTTCAATTGGATTAACTCGTTTAAAATCTTTAAATTAAAGATTTAACTAATAGCTTTCGAACCGTTTCCAAAACTTGGAAAATCATTTTCATTTTTAACTTAAAATCCCTTTTTAACACAATTTGAAAGTTCACTTCTTATATGAAAGCTTTTATTATTCGAAAACAAACAGTTTCCATGTCAGAAAGATCCAATTATTTTTACACGAGTTAAAGCCTTTGAATTTAATTTAAATTCCCAAATCAATACCTTTAAAATAGTTTAACCCATGTACCACTGGGATAATATCTTTATTTCCTAGTTTTCAAATCATAGAATTCGATTTCAAATATTGAATTCAAATTTAATTCAAAATATTTAAATTTCAAAAGTCAATCAAGTTATTCAAAATAAATTTCATCCTTGAAAGTTCATTTCAAAAGCTTTTCACTTTAAATCCAATCCATTTCCAAAATACTTGAATTTAAATATTCAATTTTATAAATCATTTCAAAATCTGTGACTTAATCGATTTCCTCGTGAAATCCATATTTGTGTGTGTATAGGTGTGGTCCAGGGGTTTAACACAATAGTGCAACATCATTCAATCATCACAGATTAAAATGCAGAGATATAGTTGATAAATGATATGAGCTATAACGCTTATCATTCATTCACATATCACAGATCACAGATATATAAATTACAAATAAATAAGTCACACAGCTCAAAACAAAGCAACACATATCAGGAGTATCAAACACTTCAACCATTCAATAAAACCCAAACATCCATAGGTAAAATTTATTAATCAACTGATGAATTTAAATCAGATGTATTCCTTATGAATAAATCATTTATTAACCCTTAATTAATAATTGTTCTTAATTAATTATTCTTACTTAATTATAATGAGCAATTAATTTCTTAATTACTTTCATAAGGTAATTACTCTTACCCAATTTCATAAACGGTTATCATTAATTAATCAATCCAATTGATTATTTCAATTATCACATTAATTAATTATTTAAATAATCTTAGTTAATGACCTTCATTAACAATCAAAGTTTCTTTAATTACCGTGTTAAAGAAATCATTATAAACTATAAATTTGATTAACCCTTAACAATCCATTGATTTACAAATTTATTATTCCTTACTTAATTAATCTTTAAATCTTTAATTACTTATTTAATTAATTCAAATCATTAATTATCCATTCCAATTTACTTAATAATTAATGAATTATAAATCCTTAAATCTTCATTAACTTTAATTAATAAATTCATAAGCTTAACACTATTAATGAAATCCATATAAACAATAATTACTCATTCTTAATGACATTATAAATCATTAACTCTTCATTATTTAAAGTAAAACTCATTCATATTTGTGATTTAATTATTATTCACAATATGTTTGAAAACATTAATTTCAACGTTTCTTTTACTTCCAATTTAAATTTAAAATTTGAAATGAATTCTTATTTACCGTGAATAAAGTTTAAAACAAATTTCCTTAACATTTTTAAACTTACATGTTAAAGAATATTTTGTTATAAAGGAAATGTAAAAGAATTCAACATCAATTTCCTTTTGAATTCACATATCAGTGAATCCTTTTAATTTATTTAAATATCTTAAATTTGTACAACTTTATTTAACTCCAAAAATATGGAACTCAAAGTAGAGTTAAATCCAGGTTTCTAAAATTTGATTCAACTTTTAAATGCTTCCTTTCCAATTTCAAAACCCAAATTATATTTACATTCTTTTAAATCCTCTTAAATACTTAAACACCTTTAAGTTAGTAAACTATTTAATAATGAAAACTTACTTAATTCCCTGATTTAAACATTAGTTCTAAACTTGCTTATTTAACTTCAAATAGGAGCAGATTTCTTTTGTTTAAAACGTGAACAACAGGAAAGCAAAACTACCCGAGCCTCTTCTATTCTACTCCAAGTTTCCCCCGTTCGCTACTTCGAGTATACCACTCGAACTTCTCGAGTCACTCGCGTGAATCTCCTCCGTGCTTCCCAGGCAAAACAACACCTAGGCACATAATACTCGTGCACGTGCACATCGCCGCTGGCGATCTTTCGGCACCGCCACTACGTCGAGCAAGTCGACAACCCCCTACGTATCAACTCTAGATCGCCAGAATCTCCATCACTCACGTGAAATCGATTTCGAGTATAAACTCGAAACGATGACAGAAAACACCACTCGAAACCTATCCACGCCTCATGCGCGACGCCTAGACAACCGAAAACCCCACAATCTCGGCCACGCCATCGCCAACTACCCCTCTACCATCACCCAGAACCGCTTCGCACTCGGTCCAGTGTAAACGACGAACGAGGCCGATTACTCTTCCACATCAAAACTAGGTTTACAAATTTAAATTTTAAGCCGCTGTCGCCTCCGATGTTTTCGCCACCTCCAACCATTTTTAGCCGACACCCCGTAGTCTCCTCCATCTCCAGCCACGAACACGACCTCCACGAGTCGATCCATCACCAGAAATTGGCCAAAAATCAATTTTCAAACAAATTCAAACTGCTCTCGAAGCCTAACTCTATAAATCATCAAACCCGCCTTAAATATCCTATTTTTCTACGAGTATTCAAGTGGTATATCTGAATTAATGTTTTATGAAACTCGAATTTTTCCAAATTTTGGAATTATCACTGTAAAAACTTGATTTATCAATATATATGCATTTTTGTTTCATGAAACTATTTTTAGTTTATAACTTAAACTTAAATACAACTAATTTGTCTTGAAATCAAAACATGATATTGACTGGAAAACAAGAAATTGAATTTCCTTATTGTTGTTCTATACCCTGTAAAGCAACAGAGAAGAAATACCCACTGATACATGCATATACACAGAGCATTCTTCAATATGTACATACATATACTTAAGATTAAATGGTTGAGTGTTACTCACTGATTTCCAGAAGAAGAACAGAGCCTGCTTCATGTTGAACAGGTTGTAAGAATGCAAGCTGGAAACTTTCTTGATCTCTGGTTTGCTTTGAGTTGATGTTGTTCAAGTGAATTTTGGTTTTTTTTTTTAGTTGTTATTCTCTTTAGTTATTTTTTTTCCCTCAGCTTTGATGGATGAAATTAGGATGAGTGTTTATGTATATAAGAAATGAGTTGTACAGGTTGGTATATAGAAGCTTACAGGTAAATAATAATTTGTACAAATAACATAATGTTGTTTTGTACAATCAAGATCAAAGATATTTTGTTTGGTGGCTGAGGTGATTTCTTTTATTTCGGCTAAGATGTTTGCATTTATTATTATTTATCTTCTTGAGCAAGCTTCCTTATATATATATATATATATATATATATATATATATATATATATGCTTTTGTTTCCTTTGTATTTGACTATGCTGAGAAATTTTTATATGTTGTGTACTCAAGATCCTAACATTAATTGCTAAGGATCTATTTAGTGTGCTACATAAATTTCTTTTGTTTGTTTTCTCAAGTCTTTATTTTCTTTGTGTTATAGATATTTTATTTATTCTGTGTCTATACTTACTCTTTCTTTTGTTTTATTATCTATGCACATTTCGGCTGATAGACAAGTTGTGGTGGCTGCATTAATTCTTATGTCTTGTTTTGTAAGTTTTCATATATATATATATATATATATATATATTTGTTTTCTTCATTTGTAAGCCATTCATACGTATTTAGTTTTTTTTTCTTCTTTACATTGTTTGACTCAGCTGAAATGTTTTTGTTTGTTATTTTACTTTGTTTTGTTTGTTCATACTTTTTCTTTTAATGTTTAAATGCATCTGGTTTATTTTTTGCAAGCTATTATACTTGTTCATTTTTATTCTATTTTTATTACTTTGAAATATATATGAAGTTCTATATTAAATTTGATGTTAGAATTTATCTAATATGTTTTAGTTTATATCTTGTAATTTATCTTTTACATAACTATAAACTTATTTGAGATATTTATTTATTTTCCTATCTATATTATAAATTCAAATTATTTTCAAACCATTTACTTAAACTCAAATTTAAATGATTTAATACATATTTAACTGGAATTTGGGGGAAACTCAAACCAATTTATCAATTAATTTCACAAATTTTATTCAAAAATAAATTAATTATCAATTTAAAATAAATTAAAATTCGGGATCGTTACACTCATACTTGCTTTAATATGGAACAATTTGTTACACGTGAAAGGCAATTGCATTACATTTCAACGTGTACCACTTGAAGTATGCACTGACTTTGCAAAATGATTTGCACTATTTTTTTTTCCAAATTTTAATTTGAAATTTTCTATTTTAATTTTTTTTTACGATGGTAATAAAACAGGGTTGTTACAAACTCCCCCATTATAAAAATTGTGTCCCCGCAATTTTCATACTAGAAGTTGTTTATAACACGAATTATTCATCACAACAAAGATTAAAATAGAAAAGATGGATAAGAATGCTCACCCCCACCAGAAGAGGAGATAGAACCAGAATAAGAATGCTCGATGAATTCTTTGGTATCCCAAGTGCAATCTTTGGGATTTGCGGACCATTGAATTTTCACAAGCGGGGCTTCTTTATTCCGAAGGCGTTTAACCTCCGAAGCTATCACACGAATAGGATTTTGCACCATAGGCAAGTCGGTTGAGATCTCAAGATCTTGCAACATCTGAGAGTCAATAATAGAATATGGATCTCGAAGGCATCGACGAAGCTGGGATACATGAAATACGTCATGAATTCTCGAAAACTGGATAGGTAGCAATACACAATAAGCAACAGGGCCAATGCGTTCCGTAATAGGAAACGGTCCAATATATCAAGGAGCCAATTTCCCGGAGCTACTAAAACGCACCACACCCTTCATCGGAGAAACACGAATGAACACGTGATCGCCAACAGAAAATTCCAAAGGCTTCCTACGATGATCAGCATAAGATTTCTGCCTATTCTGAGCCTCTTTCATTCTCTGCCTAATAATATCATTCTTCTCAGAAGATTCACGAATATAATCGGGGACGAGAACTAACTTTTCCCCTGATTCCAACCAATAAGATGGTGATCGACATTGTCTTCCGTAAAGGGCTTCGAAAGGAGCCATACCGATACTGGATTGAAAACTGTTGTTATAAGAGAACTCAACAAGATATAAATGGTCTTCCCAACTACCACCAAAATCAAGAATACAAGCTCGAAGGAGATCTTCTAAGACTTGATTCACCCTTTCAGTCTGACCATCAGACTATGGATGATAAGTTGTACTGAGATTGAGCTTAGTGCCCAAAGCTTTCTGAAGGCTCTTCTAGAAAACACTAGTAAAAAGCGGATCTCTGTCACTAACAATAGAACTAGGCACACTATGAAGTCGAACGACTTCTTTAATAAAAAGCTTAGCCAACAAAGGAGCAGTCCGATTGGAATTGATAGGAATAAAATGGGCTGATTTAGTCAATCGGTCAACAATCACCCAAATACTAGTATGGCCCAACCTCGAACGAGGTAGACCATCAATGAAGTCCATAGAAATCCGGTTCCATTTCCATAATGGAATCTCAAGAGGCTGCAAAAGACCACTGGGGCATTGGTGTTCTGCTTTAATAAGTTGACAAGTCATGCAATGACTCACATAACTTGCAACATCACGCTTCATACCTTCCCAAAAGTATAAGCGTTTCATGTCAGCATACATCTTACTACTGCTTGGATGGATAGTATAATTAGAACGATGACAGTCCTCAAGAATGTCATTTCTAAGATTAGAAACATTAAGCACGATCAACCTTACCTTCTTTCGAATACAACCATGAATATCAATATCGAAATCCTTTAAATCATCACTTTGGGATTCCGATTTACAACTCTGAATAAGATAAGAAATAACTAGATCTTGTTTCTGGACATCAGCAATACGATCCAACAAACTAGGACGAGCTTCCATGCTAAATAAAAGCATTGGAGAATCAGAAACTGAAGGACGGTCTCTAATATCACAAAGAAATAAAGCTTCCATCATATTCCACTCTACTAGCATCATGGAAACAACAACTTGCTGCTTGCGATTAAGTGCATCAGCAACTCGATTTCCCTTACCAAGGGTATACTAAATAACGAAATCATAAGAAGCAAGAAATTCGAGCCAAAGCTGTTGCCTCATATTAAGTTCTTTCTGAGTGAATAGATATTTCAGAGATTTGTGATCAGTGAAGAGGACAAAACGCTTGACAAATAAATAATGTCGCCAAATCTTTAGAGTAAAGACTATAGCGGCTCACTCCAAATCATGGGTAGCATAACGAATCTCGTTAGGCTTTAGTTGTCTAGAAGCATAGGCAACTACTCTATCCTTTTGCATAAGAACAGCACCGAGTCCATAACCACTAGCATCGGTATAAACAACAAGATCATGATTCCCTTCGGGAACCACTAAGATAGGAGCATGATAAGGAGATCTTTTAACTTCATGAAAGAATTCTCACATTTATCAGACCAAAAAAAAGGAACAACTTTTCTCGTGAGAGCGGTAAGCGATAAAGCAATACGAGAAAAGTCCTTAATAAACCGGCGATAATAACCCGCCAATCCAAGAAAACTACTGTTTGCACAAAAAATGGACAAACACCTCCAAGTCGTTTGAATTAGTTGATTTTATGTTGTTTCTAGTGGTGTGGGTGATTGATGCAAATATATAAAAAACAGGGACTAAACTGTAAAAGACACACAGATTTATAGTGGTTCGGCCAAAACGTGCCTACATCCACTGTATATGTTATTCTCTTTTTTCTTTCAGATTACAAGTACAAAGCTTTGTATACAAGTATATGAAAGTTGCTTGAAAGTTCCTTCCGTGCTTGAGCTCTCAAACTTGTCTGCCATTGTTGTACCCCTGCCCCTCTATTTATAGAGTGAGGCTGAGGGCAGGGGTCTTGGATGTATATAGCTGCTGGTGGGCCCGGGCTGAAGCAATCTGGCCTGGCATATCTTGTTCTGCAGAGCTTGGTTCGGTATTTGCTGGAAGCGTTGACTCGGCGGTGGATGCGTAGCTTGATTCGGTTGTAGAGGCGAGGAGGTTGGTTCGGCGTGGTCTTGATCCGGTGGTGTGTGAAGGGTATTGGTCCGGTGGTGGTTTGGTCCGGTGATGGATGGTTCGGTAGTGAGGGGAACTGGTTTAGTTTGGTATTGAAGTGGAGAAAGTTGATTCGGTAGGTAGGTGAGGTAGGTTGATTCGGCAGTCATATGGGGAGGTTTGGTTCGTTGGTTGTTGGAGTTATGTTAGTTCGGCAGGCACTTGGTTCTCTTTGGTTCGGCAGGCGCGTGGTTCGGTAGGAGCTCGGAGCTGTGTGGTTCGGTGGGACATGGTGGATTCGGTTCGGTGAGTGTTGGTTCGGTGGTAGGGAAGGGGCCGGACGAAACTCACCCAACACTTGCCCCCCAAAGCAGGGCATATGCTAGTATATGCCGTGCTTTGTTTTAGCTAGGTGGTCTTCATTCGGTCCCTGAGTGCCGAACCAATTGGTCCGGTGTCCTACATTTGTCTATAAATAAGGGCTATACGCCTTCGTTATTTCTTATCAGCCGAACCATCTCCTTGTCTTTGCCGAATCAAAGAGCTATCTCTGCCGAATCAAAGTCTCTGCCGAATCAGGTGAGGAGCTACTAGGCCGAACGAACTTTATTCTCAATTACCGAATGAAACCTGGACCTTCAATACCGAATGAAACCTGGACCTTCAATACCGAATGAAACTTGGACCTTCAATACCGAATGAAACTTGGACCTATTTGTTTATATTCCCATACTCCTTGTTCTAATACCATGTTTTTCTTGTGCCGCAGATAAATGTCTCGCAAAGCGGAAACTCGATCAGATAGAAAGAAGTCCAGGGATAGAGAAGAGTCTTCTTCCTTGCCCCCAGCCCAACCAGGACCGGCGCGACATGGACCTGCTCCGAGGTCGTTAGTGGATGGGTATGGTGCCTAGGAACTTCTGGTCTCCCCTCCCGATTACTTTCCTAGCTCCCTGAAGGAGGAGCAACTCGATGTTATATCTCGTTCTTTTGGAATAGATAGAGCGCTCATGGTGCTGCCGGGGGCTGGAGTTATGCCATATGACCCTCCTGAAGGGTATTTTGCGTATAGTAGGTACCACTGTATGTGCGGGGCCATTCCTCCCATCAACGCCTGGGTAGTCAGCTTCATCACTTATCTGAAGGTGGCTCCCTTCCAGCTTCAGCCCAATTCCTACGCCATCTTGGTGTTCTTATACATCATTTTCCAGAGAAGGTACGGGCGCCCCCCTTCCAACCGGGAGATTCGGTATCTATATAACTTGAGGGGTTACAAGAAGGGATCTCCGTACGTTAGCTTGGAAGCGGCCGTTCCCTTCAAGCCGGTCCTGGACCTATACTCGAAGCTTAGTATGTTTAAGAAAGAATTGTTTTTTATTAGGGATGACTCCGTTTCCTTCCGCCTTTTCACCTCTGGCTGTAAGTTGACCTTCATTTATAGTTTCCTTGTTTCGGCTACAACGCTTCTTCTGATATGCTTTTATTTCTTGCTAGCAACAGGTGGTTTTGCGTTCGTGGAGAACGATTCCTTGGTTCAGATGGCTGCGGAAATAAGAGCCATTCCGGGACGGGATCGGTCGGCTTCTTATCTGATCAGGAACGCTACTCTCCTAGAGCACAACTTGATCCTGCCACACCAATCCGTGGTTAAGCAGAGAGACACGACTGAAGAGAAGGCTGCCAAAGCCAAGGAAGGGGCCGCGGTGAAGAGTGGCAAGAGGGAACCTTTTACAAAGCCTCCCGTTGTTGGAGGTAAGAAACTTAAGAAGTCTGACGGCCCCTCTCCTAGCACTTGCCCGATTATCCTGGAGGAGGAAGATGTGGAAGAGGATAGAGGCGAGGGCGAAGGAGGTGATGTAGGAGGAGAGTCAGAGGGTGGAGGAGATGGAGTTGGAGATGGAGAGGGCAATGGCGATATCGACGGACAGGGCGGTAGTGGCACTGGTGTCTTAACCTCCGGGCAAGTGGGGGAGCTTCAGGAGTAGACGGATGAGGCTCTCCGTCAGGCTTTCGGGGAATCGGAGGGAGAATCGGATTTGGCGGAGAAGGCGAAGAAGACTGGCAAGGCCGGGGCTGGTGCCGATCCATCTCCTAAGAGCTCCTCAGCTAGGGTGACTCCGACGGAGCAAGGTGAACTTTTGACTTCTGCAGATTCCATTTACGATAGGGACTTAGGAATATTTTATGGTTCGCTTCCGTCCTGGAATGAGATTCAGGACTTATTGCAGTGTCCTACTCCTCCGCAGGGTTTGTATAATAGATGTGCCTTCTTACTCTTTTTATCTTAACATATTTCTCGAATAGTGGATCATTGTATGTTCGTAATACTTGGTTTTTATTCCAGGAGCGGGTAAGGCGGCCAAGTCATCAGATATCCGGCACCGCCTTGAACAGTATAAGCTACTCAAAGCTTCTGCCAAACCAAAGCCTCCAACTGGCCGTCCTGAGGATGTAGTTAGATACCGCCCTCTCCTTGGAGTTATCGAGGAGGGTATCCAGCAGAGGAAGAGGAGGCGTTCCTTGTTTGATTCACCACCTGGTCCTCAGCCTCCTACTCAGCCTTCCCGAGATACCACGGAGGAGACCACGGAGTTTGTCCCCTCTCCGCATCCTTCCGAGAATCCTACTGTTATCCGCATAAAACGTCCCGACGTGCCTCGCAATCCCTTTGCCAACCACCCGGATTTGGACCCAAGCTCTCAGGATATTTTATTTGATGAGGCCACGGGAGAGCATCTTCTCCCCCGCAATCCCATGGTTCGGGTTCTTGATAAGGCTAAGTCCCTAGATCTGGATCTGCTCACTACTCGGATAGCTGCTATGGGGGACGAAGCCAAGGCCAACATTGACCGGGTCGCGGAGGAGGTCAAGAAGTTAATGGAACATCACACCTTATTGGCCAAGGCCGGGGAGGAGATAGGGAGTGCCAATATAAGGTTGCGGTTAGTGGTTGCTGATCAGGCCAAACAACTTGACGACCAGGCTATTCAGATTTCGCAGCATGAAGCCGACTCCCAAAGACTGAAGAAGGCCATGGAAGAGGCTAGCAGAGATGAGTTGCGGAAAATAGAGGCCGCTTGCAAGAAACGCATTGACATGGCCATTACCACGGTTGATGAGGTTAGGAGGGCGGATCTCGAGCGGGTTGAAGAGATATCTGGGAGGCTTGAAGCTGCAGAACTTGCTCAAACCAAGTTGAAAGAAGAGATGGAGGAGATGAGGAGATCCCTCCAGGCTGAGTGCTCGAGATACCGGCGGGAGAGGGATGCTGCTGCCACTAAGTTGCAGATTTCCGGGGCCCGGGTGAAGAGGTTTGAAGAGGATGAGGGGACGATGGACGATATGCTGCAGGACATGTACTTCCGCACTTGGAAGGAGGGCTGTTTATCCTGGATGGATGACTATCCCCGGGTTATGGCCAAGGTATATCTTCGGGCTTTAGAGGAGGCCAGGGTTGATGCGGGTAACGAAGGTGGAGCGGCCTTTAGTCTGGATGCAGTCACCGCTCAGTTTTCGAAGGAGAAGCAGGCGGCGGTGAAGGAGGGGATGCGGCTGCTTGCTGCGGAGGAAGCGGGTGTGCAATTGGAGGATGAGGATCAAGCGGCGGGCGCTGGTGAGTCTCTCTTCTATTTTTCTTTTCTTTTTAGATTTTACTGTTTGTTTAATGAATTCCTCTTCTGAATTGGACAGTTGGGACTTCCGATCAACATGCTGGGAGCTCCGACCCTGCGGCTAAGTAGGCTTAGAGAGTTGGTAGGATGAGGGCGAAGCGTGGACGCAGCTGGTTCCTTGTCCGGATTCGGCCACCTTTTGATTTCCTTTTATCGCTGTTTATGTTAGTCCAAAACATTGATGTGACTGTAATAATATTGTTTGTGGTGAATGACTTTATGTAATTTCATAACATAAGCTGATCCCTTTATGTTGGAATGTTATCGCTATTTTGTTGTGTTGTGTAAGTGATGTAACTATGCATGTTACTAGTGACTTGACTGTGCCTGATGCCAAGTTTTTTGCTTAAAGTATAATTTGCTCATTTTGCAACGTAAATGTGATGCGTGAATATGAACTGCAGCTATGCATTAATGTATAAAAGTAGAAGGTACCGCCCTTCATGTTTCGGCTGTGGATGGCAACTTCGTGCGCCCTGTAAGACTAAGCACGGAATGCTGTTGAGTGTCTCGTCATCCGATTGTAAGTTTCTGTTCCCATTAGCGAGCGTTCCCTATTTCATGTCCTGTACTTTCAAGCACCGTTACGGAGAATAGGAGAAAAGTTTTAAATGAAACTGAAATATAGGAAAAGTAAAACTTCCAGTCACGGAAGGCCGTCGATGTGCTTAAGTTCGTGGCAAACGGGTTTTGTAGTCACTTTCCCTAGCTGTGGGTCTTGGAGACATTTGTCACCCATCTTACGCCTCTGCGGGGAGTTTTCTTTTTTACCACAGCCGCACTTAAGACACATCGGAGCCGATCACGCACAGTAACTACCCGAGCCATTATGGCCCGTAATCGCGGGTATTATTCGATTTACTGTGGCCGCTAGCGTGGGGGCCGATCGTCAACTGTGAACTGCCCCTGGCTGGCCACACCTTATGTTGGGGCTTATGGTCGGTTCACAGTTGCCGGCGAGCCGAATCGCTGTAATGAGCTGCCATCGGCTATAGTTGGCCTTTTTTTTGATGACTTATACTCGGCTTATTACAGTCGGCTTTAAGGGCCGAGGCAAACAATGAGTTAACTCGTGGTAGAGGGATACCGGAGCAAAGTGTCTCATTGGCGAGGGCATAGGATCGTAGCGTACCTGTTAGATTTTGTCCAGGTGGAGTTGTGTTGTGAAGCTCTGAGTTGAAATGTCATCTGCAAAGGATTTTGTTCAACAGCAAAGGATAAAGCTTAACAAGTAGCCAAGATATAAAGGAACAAGTTAACAAGAGCCAGTTTTTTAAAGTGGTTCGGCACGAAAATGCCTACGTCCACCGATTCTCTTTGTTAATTCTCTTCATATGGGCAGTACAAGTTAAGAAAAGTATCGACGGAGGTGTCGGATGTTCCATGCCCTCTGGAACACCTCTTCGTCCACTGTTGACAAAATATAAGATCCGTTATGGAGATCTTTATGAATTACATATGGTCCGTTCCAGATGGGGTCCAGTGCCCCGGGGCGCGGAAAGATTCGCTTGAGGACAAGATCTCCTTCTTGTAAGCTGCGATGCTTGACTTTGGAGTTATAGAGTGCTGCCGCTTTTTGTCTGTGAGCTGCTGCTTTGAGTGCTGCATCATTTCTTCTCTCCTCAATCAGATCCAAAGACATGAGGAGGAGCTCTTCGTTCTCTTCCGGGTTGTAGTGGATCTTACGGTGAGAGGGCACTATAGTTTCAACTGGGAGCATGGCCTCCGATCCATATGCCAAAGAGAAGGGAGTATGCCCTGTTGAAGTTCTGCAAGATGTGCGATAGGCCCAAAGTGCCGTAGGAAGTTCGTCCACCCAAGCGCCTTTCGACTTTTCAAGTTTCTTCTTGATTAAGGTTTTGAGGATCTTGTTGACAGCTTCGACTTGTCCGTTTGCTTGAGGATAAGCTACAGATGAGAAGCTTTTGTGAATTCCATGCTCTTGGCACCAATCGGCGAATTCTTCGCTGTCAAATTGAAGTCCGTTGTCTGATATGATCTTGAGTGGGACTCCGTACCTGCACAGAATATTTTTGATCAAGAAGTTGATAACTTTTGCCGAGGATATTTTATTTAGAGGTTCCTCTTCCACCCATTTGGTGAAATAGTCAACTGCCACTATAGCATATTTGGCTCCGCCTTGGCCCATCGGCAGTTCGCCAATTAAGTCAATTCCCCATATTACGAAGGGCCAAGGGCTGGTCATCTGAGTAATTTCATTGGTTGGTAGTCGAGGAATCTTAGCAAATTTCTGACATCTGTCGCATCTTCTGACGAAGTCTAAAGCATCTTTGTTTAAGGTGGGCCAGAAATACCCATATCGGAGTATCTTCTTTGCCAGGGTCTGCCCTCCGGTGTGGTCTCCACAACTTCCCTGGTGGATATTGGATAGAATTTCCTTGGCTTCTCTTCCAGCAACGCACCTCAATAAGGGGTTAGAGAAGCCGCGCCGATAGAGGATGCCTTCTTGTATTGTGTAGCGGGAAGCTTTCCTTAGAATTTTCTTAATTTCATTTCTCCCATCGGGTAGGGTGCCGTTTTGTAAGTATTCCCGGATAGGGGTCATCCATGTTTCTTCTTTGGTTGCAGCTATCAGATTTACTTGCTCGAAACTCGGGGTTAGTAGCCTTGAGACAGTTATCGCTCCAGAAGTGGTATCATCTCCCATGCTAGCTTGCTTTGCCAGCTCGTCGGCCTCTTGATTTTCTTCTCGAGGAATGTGTTTGATCGAGTAGTGATCCAATTGATTGAGCAGCCGCTTGGTCTTTTTCAGATATGCCGTGAGCCGCTCTCCTCGAGTCTGGAACTCCCCTAGTATTTGATTTACGATGAGTTGCGATTCACTATGAAGACATAAGGAACTGACTCTGATCTCCAGTGCGAGCTCTAATCCGGCTATTACTGCTTCATATTCGGCATCATTGTTGGTGGCAGCGAATTCCAGCCTTAGTGCATAACGCAGCTTTCTTCCCCTGGGAGTGATGATCACAACGCCTGCCCCCGAGCCTTGTTCGTTCGATGCTCCATCCACAAAGAGACTCCACTTGATGTCCTCTGTTATTTCAGGCTGCTCCCTGCCTTCGTTGATAGTGAATTCGGCGATGAAATCGGCTATGGCTTGTCCCTTGATGGCAGTGCGAGGATGGTAGGTGATATCATATTGACTTAGTTCGATGCACCACTTAAGTAATCGCCCAGAAGTGTCGGGGTGATGGAGCACTTGCCTTAGCGGTTGATCGGTTAAAACTCTGATGGAATGAGACTAGAAATAGTGTCGTAGTTTCTGCGATGTGATAAGCAAACAGTATGCTAGCTTTTCAAGTTTAGGGTATCTGACTTCTTCCCCTGTAAACCTCTTACTTACGAAGTATACGGGCAGTTGCGTGCGGTTGTCTTCTCTCACCAACGCGACGCTTAGGGCATGTGGTGACACAGCAAGGTATAGGTATAGTTCTTCACCTTCATTAGGAGTTGAGAATACTGGTGGCCGCTGGAGGTGTTCGATTAGGTTAAGGAAAGTTGTTGAACACTCATCGGTCCATTCGAATTTTCCTTTGTCTTTCTTCAGGGCTTCGAAGAAAGGAATGCATTTGTCAGTTGCTTTAGAGATGAACTGGCTTAGGGCGGCCACCTTCCCGTTTAGGCTTTGCATCTCTTTTCGAGTGGATGGTATCTCTTGATATCTTGCAAGGCTCGGACTTGTTCGGGGTTTGCTTCAATCCCCCTGGCATGAACAATGAATCCCAAGAACTTTCCCGATGATACTCCGAAGGAGCACTTTAGAGGGTTCAGCTTCATTCCATATTGGTGAAGTACTTGAAACATCTCGTCCAGGTGGTTTATATGGTCGATGGCTTTCCTCGATTTTACCAGCATGTCATCCACATAAACTTCCATAGTTCGTTCTATCAGTTCTGCAAACATCTTGTTGACGAGGCGCTGAAAAGTAGCTCCGGCGTTTTTGAGTCCAAATGGCATTACCTTGTAGCAGTACAATCCTCAGTCAGTGATGAAGCTAGTGTGGTCTTGATCGGGGGCGTGCATAGGGATCTGGTTATACCCCGAGTATGCGTCCATAAAGCATAAGAGTTCGTGCCCGGCAGTGCTGTCCACGAGTTGGTCGATTCGGGGGAGTGGGAAGCAGTCTTTCGAGCAAGCGTCATTTAAGTTGGAGAAATCGATGCATGTTCGCCACTTCCCATTAGCTTTCTTTACCAGTACCGGGTTGGCGATCCATTCCGGATAGATGGCTTCACGTATGAAGTCATTGGCAAGTAAGTTCTTTACTTCTTCCTCGAGGGCTGCTGATCGTTCTGCCCCCATACTTCTCTTCTTTTGCTTTACCAGTACCTTGGTAGGATCGATGTTTAGTGCGTGGCATGCTATGTCCGGGGAGATTCCAGTCATATCAACGTGCGTCCATGCAAATACATCCATGTTGTGGAGAAGAAAATCAATGAGTTGATTCTATAATTCTCTTTTAACTGAGATCCGACTCTCAGCAGTTTACTTGGGTCGCGTTTGTCTACAGATACGAATTCCATAGCCTCTGCAGGCTCGGCGGTGGCCTCCTCCTCTTTGTCCCTAGGGTCTAATTCATTGAAAGGATCACTGGTATACCGAAGAGGAGGGGCTTTCTTTAGTTGCTATGCTTCCAAGCTTTTCATGCAGAGAATAGTCTCTTCATTTTTCCCTTTATCTCTCCTGCGATTATTGCGAAGTTCGGTTACATAGCAGTCTCGAGCGGCGTCTTGATCCCCTTCTACTTCTCCCACTCCATTATCCGTTGGGAACTTCATCTTCAGGCACCATGGGGCAAGGACAATTTGGAAGTCGGACAAGGCTGGTCTTCCTAAAAAGGCATTGTAGGCTGAGTGGTTGTCTATTAGCACGAATGTTTGTTTCCGAACGGCGGAGCGGGGATGACTTCCCAATTCAACAAAGAGATCCAATTGTCCGAGGGGCATCTTTGCTTCTCCAGTGAAACCGTGTAGCGGTTTGTTGCAGGGAGACACATCCTTTATTGACAGCTTCATTTTGTCGAAAGCGTGCTTGAACATAATATTCACTGAGCTTCCAGTGTCTACTAGGATTCGAAAAACTTCAGCTGGGCCGAACCAGGCAGAGATGACCATAGGATCCATATGAGGGTATTGCCTTCCTTCTAGGTCGCGCCCACTGAATGTGATGTCATTATTTTCCTTCCGCTTAGGGTGGCGTTCTTCCATAACAGAATTGACGCAGTCTCCCTCGCTTCTGAGTGAGTTTCCATATCTTTCCATTTCTGCCCAGCATTTGTCGACGATGTGTGGCCCCCCAGATACTGTATGAACCACTATCTTCTCTTGGCTGGAACCGCTGGTGTTGCGGTTTCCTCTGCCTGTTTCTGGGTGGAGCTGCCCTGGGTTTTCCTTGGCGGGAGCTGGAGTCCTGTCCTGGCTCTTTACATAGCGTTCCAGCCTCTTTCTCCTGATGTGTTCTTCAATTAGGTCTCGGAGATGGCGGCATTCATTGGTATCGTGCCCATGAGACTCGTGGAAACGGCATAATTTCCCTGACTGGATTGCGCGATCTTACTCTTTCTTGTACGGGGGGGGGGGCGTTTGTATGTAAGTTCGTCCTGGGTGGCCAGGAAGATGTTCTCGACTGTTTCATTCAAGGGAGTGTAAGCGTAAAATCTCGGTCCTGGTCGGTACAAGCGCTTTTCTCCCTTCTTTCCCCCTGCATTGTCTCTGGAGTCGTTTCTCCGAATGTCCTTTGCTGCGGCGGGGGTGTTTTCATGAGCCGTCTTAGCCTGTGGTCCTGTCTGCCTTTCAATGGCAGCCTCTTCGAGTCTCATGTACTTCCCAGCTTCATGGAAGAAATCGGGCAAGGTAGCTGGTTTTTCTTTAGTTAGTCTTCTAGCAAACTTGGTATCTGGGTGCACACCACTACAGAGGGCCATTAGGGTGAGTTTCTCATCGGCATCTTGGACTGCGGCCGCTGCGGCGTTGAACCGGGTTAGATATTGTTGCAATGTCTCTCCGGATTTCTGTTTGACAGTAGATAGAGAATAAGCATCCTTGGGTTGCTCCACATGAATGCGGAATTGGCTAATGAACTTTTCTTTTAACATCTCCCATGAGCTGATAGATCCTTGGGGTAGATGGCAGAACCATGAGGTAGCTAGGTCTGCTAGGAATAGCGGAAAGCATTTACACAACACTCCTTCCGTTGCTCCGCTCATGAGCATATGCTGTGTGTATCTCTGCAAGTGTACAACGGGGTCGGAAGTTCCCTTGTACGGTTCCATCGTCGGCATTTTCCATTCTCGAGGGGTGATGGCGGTTTCGATGTCGCGGGTGAAAGGGCTGGTTACCCTAGCGCCTATCCCTCGATCCCTTTGCTCCCGTCGGACGCATTCCCTGAATAATCGTGCCACTCTTTCATCAGAATTTGGAGCCTCCCCCATTGGGTGGTATAGTCTATCACTTCTGACGTTATCCAGTGGCTGTCTTTGGCTGCTCAGATGCATGTTAGGACCAGCTACAGTTGGCCCCTGCCTTGATCTTCCCCTGTGGGGTTCTGTTTCGAGCATTTCCATGGGGTCAACTTCGGGCTGGGTTCTAGCTCGGCTCCGTTCAGTGGGGTTTCTATGATTAGGTGGCATGACTGGCTCAGCTACATCCGACCCTCGCCTGGTTCCTCCCCCATTGGGTTCGGTTCCAAGCGCTTCCTCGAGTCGGAGTTCGGGCTGAGTCCGGACGCGGCCCCTATCATTGTTGTTCCTGTTGATAGCTTCTTCGAAGAGGGAAGACCGTTGTTGTCTCCGAGATCCTCCAGACTGAGACTCACCCCATGATTCAGTGTTGCGGTTGGACTCTTCGGCATCCCTCAAGCGTGACATGAGTTGGTTCACCAAAGCTTCTTGTTGGGATGCGAAGCGGTTAGTCACTTCAACCACAACTCTGTCTAGGTCTGCCCTAGTGATTGCTGCCGGTTGTTCCGCGGCAAGGACTGTCGGAATTGCCTGATCTACATTTGGCACTGCTGTCGTAGTGGGATGGTTCTCTTGATCTGGATCCACTGGATCTGGAGCGCTGCTGGTTGCAACGTTCTTTCCCTTGTCAGCGTCTTTTCTCGGCCTGGAAGTCATGTTTCCTAGGCAATGAAGGGTGCTATTGGGAAAGAAGGTTGAATGAGGGAAGCTGAAGCTTCGAGTTCCAAGCTCTCAATGAAAAGCACCAAAAATGTTTGCACAAAAAATGGACAAACACCTCCAAGTCGTATGAATTAGTTGATTTTATTTTGTTTCTAGTGGTGTGGGTGATTGATGCAAATATATAAAAAGCAGGGACTAAACTGTAAAAGACACAGAGATTTATAGTGGTTCGGCCAGAACGTGCCTACGTCCACTGTATATGTTATTCTCCTTTTTCTTTCAGATTACAAGTACAAAGCTTTGTATACAAGTATATGAAAGTTGTTTGAAAGTTTCTTCCGTGCTTGAGCTCTCAAACTTGTCTGCCATTGTTGTATCCCTGCCCCTCTATTTATAGAGTGAGGCTGAGGGCAGGGGTCTTGGATGTATATAGCTGCTGGTGGGCCCGGGCTGAAGCAATCTGGCCTGGCATATCTGGTTCGGCAGAGCTTGGTTCGGTATTTGCTGGAAGCGTTGACTCGGCGGTGGATGCGTAGCTTGATTCGGTTGTAGAGGCGAGGAGGTTGGTTCGGCGTGGTCTTGATCCGGTGGTGTGTGAAGGGGATTGGTCCGGTGGTGGTTTGGTCCGGTGATGGATGGTTCGGTAGTGAGGGGAACTGGTTTAGTTTGGTATTGAAGTGGAGAAAGTTGATTCGGCAGGTAGGTGAGGTAGGTTGATTCGGCAGTCATATGGGGAGGTTTGGTTCGTTGGTTGTTGGAGTTATGTTGGTTCGGCAGGCACATGGTTCTCTTTGGTTCGGCAGGCGCGTGGTTCGGTAGGAGCTCGGAGCTGTGTGGTTCGGTGGGACATGGTGGATTCGGTTCGGTGAGTGTTGGTTCGGTGGTAGGGAAGGGGCCGGACGAAACCCACCCAACAACTACGGATCTCAGTAACGGTCTTGGGCCTCTTCCAATTCTGAATAGATTCGATCTTGGAAGGATCGATAGAGATACCATTGAAAGAAACAATATGACCGAGAAACTTCACCTTATTCTCCCAGAAGTGACACTTGGAGAATTTGGCATAAAGCTGATGCTGACGAAGAGTGCTCAAAACAATCTCCAAATGCTGAATATGATCGGCTTTAGATTTGGAATAAATAAGAATATCATCAATGAAAATCAAGACGAACTTATCGAGATATTCCCAAAATATCTGATTCATAAGATCAACAAAATACGCTGGAGCGTTCGTCAAACTGAACGGCATAACAAGCCATTCGTAAGAACATAACGAGTGCGGAATGCGGTAAGAGGAATGCTATCTTCCGCAACTCGTAACTGATGAAAACCGGTAGCAAGATCGAGTTGGGAGAAGAGCTTAGCGCCACTCACTTGATCGAACATGTTGTCGATCCTAGGTAATGGATACATATTTTTAATAGTAAGCTCGTTAAGCTTGCAATAATCAATGAAAAGCCTAAGAGTACCATCTGGCTTCTTAACGAAGACAACGACGACGCCCCAAGGAGATGAGCTAGAACGATTTATCGCTTGGCTTCCAACTCAGATAATTGTTGCTTGAGTTCCTTATTTTCCTTAGCAGACATCCTCGTGGGAGGACGATCGACAAGATGAGCACTAGATATAAGATCAATACGGAACTCAATTGCCCTCTTCGGCGGCAAACACGAAATAGGCTCGAAGACATTAGAAAAATCACAAACAACTGGAATATTAGCTATGACATCCTCTGATTCGAAGGAAGAAATGAAAGCATTCGAAGTATGATCCATGCTTCGAAATATAATAGATAACTGCTCGCTAGCATCAAGATGCTTGAGATATAAAGTTCTTTTGGGAGATAAGATTTGAACTTCATAACGGACGAGCCAATCTATACCTAAAATCATATCAAAATCAAGATGATCCATAACATGCAAATTCGCATGAAAGGAAAAACCACAAAGAATAATCTCAACATCAACACATAACAAACCAAGAGTGGCGGATCCACCAATAGGATTTAGAATCCTCAAGGGTCGCAAAGACTAACAACATCCAAAGGAATAACATCAACAAGCTCCTTTGACACGAATGAATGCGATGCACCCGTATCGAAAAGAACTCTAATAGAAAGACCATGAAATAAAATAAAACCTTCCAAAACAGAAGGAGTAATACCTTTGGGCTTAGAAGAATCACCAGAAGCTTTAGCATCATTAAGCTTCCCCGATTTGAAACCCTTAGGAGTAGTAGGACAATTAGAAACCCAATGACCCTCTTTCTTGCGATAGCGACAAATGCGAGGCTTAGGATAGCTACGAAGAAAATGATCCAAAGAACCACAATTATAGCACACCCTCTGAATAGAAGGTGCACTACTAGGTTGAGAACTAGAGGTAGCTTGCTTCTTCTTCTTCTTGTTGGAAGAAGAATTAGGCCTATGAAATGGAAACCTCTTCTTATTGGGGTTCTTATAAACCTCAACCTCATCACCACTATCACATTCCTTTTCGACAGCATCAAAGTAAAGTGCCGAATCAACCAGCTCCTCAAAAGGAAGCTTAAGCTGAAGCAAAAGAACTTTCTTCAAATACTTCTTCAAACCATCAACAAATCGAAGATTCTTCTTACGCGGAGTGTTAATGAACTCAACTCTATATTTGGACAAGGCCTCGAAAGATGCAACATAATCAGAAACAGAGGACTTTCCTTGCTTCAACTCAAGGGAACTACGAGAAAGATTAGCCTTTTCTGATTCAGGAACGAACTTAAGTTCGAAACGTTCCTTAAACTGAATCCACGAGAGAGAGGACTCATCAACTTCCGCAATAAAAAGCTCATACCAATCAAGCACACGCTCTTGCAACATGCTAGATGCCACGAGAACGCGATGATGATCAGAAAGATCCATCCGAGAAAATATGCGCTCACAAGCGCGCAACCAAGTTCAAACCTCCAATACACTTTCCGATCCCTTGAAAGGCTTGCCTCCAAGGTAGGAATAGTCACTACACATGCAGGCGAAGGCAGACTTATGAGAGGGAGCTACGATAGTAGCAATAGAAGGCTGAGTACCCCGAAATAGCTCCATAAACTGATCAGCTGACATATAGACTCCGTCCGGATGAGAATCACTAGATGGACCTGCAGAAGAACGCTTCCCTCTACCTCTTCCAGCCATAGGCTGAGAGAACAAGAGAAGGTAAGGATTAGTTAAAACAATACAAGCTTGATAAGAAATTTAACAAATGGAATACTACGGAATATGAGATTTATTCCAAGACATACTCCAACATGTTAAAGTGGAAAGAATAGATTAGAAAGGCACAAATAAAACCCTCGAATAGTTGTAACACGTGTTCCATTCTGCTTCTGTTCTGTGTTTATTATAATTTATTCTGAATTTCAGCTCTGATACCAAGCTGTGACGCCCCACCTCTATGCTCACAATAACAAAGGTTGTTATAAGGAATAACGTATGCTATAGCGAAGAATAAGGCTTGTTAGAAGCGACCATCCGTATGTTATGCCTTAGACGAGTATTGATTACATCGATAGGAGTTGTGTAAAGTACTCCCAAAGATATATTGTAACAACCCTAGATTTTTGTATATTATTTAAATTGGACTTTCTTTTATTTTTAAATTGTTTTAAATTTGTTTTATTTCAAACATTTCATTTTTAAATATAAATGATGATTATTAAATGATTTATAGTTCAAACCAGTATAATTTGAATATTTTACTGTAAAGTGAATTTCTCGTCAAGCTGTTCAAACTGTGACTTTTAAACTTCAAATTTAAATTATTTAAAATCTTAAATTTTATCTTTTATTATGAAAATAGATGTAATAACTTGAACACTTCTTTTCGTTTCGTTGAAAACGGAGTTAAACTGTAAAAGTTATGTACATTTCAATTTTGAGTGTAATTTGATTTATTTAACAATTTTGTCTATTATAAATTATAAAAAAAATTGTCATATTTATTTTAATATGTTATTGTATGTATATTTTTGTATTATAATAATTTTAAAATGAAGCAAACAATTTTCCAAAGTCAATGGTGATTTATTTGTAATTTCTGGACACCGTTTTGGATTTTTAAGCAATTTCTTTAAATCTTTTTCAATGTTCTTTAAATTTAATTTTTTTTTATGGGTTAATATTTTATTTTAAGTATATTTTGTCTTTTAATTTTTTTTAAAGTGATGTTTGAATTTTTCCCTAGCTTATTGAATTTATTTCCAAATTTTAAAGCCTGGTTTCCATTTTTCTGCTATTTTCTTTATTTAAATTATATTAAAATTAAAATTCATATATTTATTTGTGAATGCATTTTACTTTTATGTTGTTATCTTTGTTATAAATATTTTTACAAGTCCATATAAATTTTCCAAAGTTCATTACGTTTATTTTCCATTTTTCTAGACTAGTTTGCAATTTTGTGCTATTTTCTTATTTTAACCTTATATAATTAATAAATATTTATATATATTTTATATTTGGTTATATTTTCGAAATTTTGACTGTAATTATTTTTTTTTTTAGTAAGGTAAACTTATATGAATGAATTAAGGAAATTTGAAAGGTTTTTAAAGCTTTGAAACGTAAAGTCGTTTCACCTCCTAAGTCGTTTCTTTTACCGTTTCCTCATTTACTCTTTGACCATTTTTTTTTCTTTTTCTATTGTATAGGCATGTATTTTCCTTCCTATTCACGTGAGAAACTTCTCACTTTCCATCATCAAACTCACGGCTAGAAGTATTGAAGGTAATGGCTCTTCTTCTTCCTTTGTTTTTCTACTTTTCTATTTGAATTTTGCACTTGTTCTCATCTTCATAGCTTGGCTCCTCCTCAACCAGATCTGACTTGACCTCCACCACCCCCTTCCTCTGACTATCACCCATCCTACTACCTCTCCATTTCAGGCTGAGCCAATCCAAGGTGAAGACCACCACAAAATCCACCAAAAACCATCACAAACTATCACTTATGGCCTAGAATTGTCATCTCCTCCTTCTACCACCATTTGCCGCCACTACCACCACCACCACCTCTGACCTGACCTCTACCCTCTGCCACATCACCCACCACCACCTGCACCACTGGTTGGGCCCACCTAGCCTCTGGCCGAGCACAATAGGAGCATAGAGATGAAGTTGTTGCCTTGTAGTTACCTTGAAATTGTATGGTTTTGCACCTATATCATCTCATCACTCTTACACCATGATGGCCGACTACTTTGGACCCCAAACCTGACCCAATCCTCTGCATTAGCTGAGCTTATTCCATGTCTAACTGAAGCATATGAGGTTGAGAACAAGTGCAATTCGTTTAATGTTGTTTTGGTCTTTTGTTTCTAATGCTATTTGGTGATAACTTGCGTTGAAACTTACATATATTTGCATTGTTTTGTGTAAATATTTGAACAAGTTTAATTGCTTTGGCTCTCCACTCTCTTGTCATATCCGTGTTGTTGTGCCTTCGTAGTGTCGGTATGTGTGCTTTGGCAGGGATCTCCCGCTTTGAACATGTGAGTTATTCTCACCAGACAATACGTACATATATAACTAGTAAATTGACCCCTTTTGAATCTGTAAAATGCATTATCATGTTACATCTGCTATAATATTTTCATATGATGTTCACACCTGTTATTACACTTGTTATATCATATGTTATTGTTATTTCATGCTATTCTGTCATTTATATCAGTTATCACACTGCAAGTTCCCTGTAGACTAGAATCACTATGGGTTGAAATGATACATACCCGAACGGACTTTAGAATAGGGAAAAATTGTTATGGGCTGAAATGATAGGCCTGAACGGTTTTATTTATTTAATCTAGTTAACTCGGGATTGCGGGTTTGAAATGATTGAACTCAGATTTTTTTTTTAAACTACGGATTGAAATGATACATATCCGTATCACTTGACCTAGGTTAGAAAACTATATACAGACCCGTGGTTATTTTATAAAGTGTTTTTGGATATTTTTAAGCATTTTAAAAATATAAATTTATGAAATTTGATTTAAATATATTTTAAAACGTTTTAAATTAAAGAAATTTTGATTTTTCTATGAGTTAAAAAATGTAATTAATGAATGGTTAAATTGAATTATTGAGATATAACTTAAGTTTGGAAATTTGGTTAAAAAAATGATATTTAAGTTATATAAATAAAATGGAAATTTAATTTTTTATTTGGAAAATGGTAAATATGATAAATTGATTTAAATTTGAATTTAAGTGATTTATTAAAGTATTATTTTTTTTCTATGAATTAAAATGGTTAAGTAAACGAATGCTTAAAAGTGAAATTTTAAAATACAACTTGATTTGGAAATGTGGAATTTGGTTTTGTTTAAAGTTTTAAGTTAATTAAATAAATTGGGAAATTTAGTTTAATTTGTGAAATGATAATTTGAAAAATGTAAATGTTAATAAAGCGTTAAATGTAAAAATAGGAAAGTTTACACTTGAGTTTATTAAGTGGATTTGTGAAATTTGATTTAATTATAAAATGTTGCTTTATAAAAATCATTAATTAAAAAAGTATTTTAATGAACATCTTTGAATGTTAAAATATGATTTTTATAATGTTTAAATGGTTTAAATTGAAATTTTTTCAAGTATAACTTTCAGCACCTTTTTCGAAATGCTGTAAAAGGTTGAAATTTTCAATGTTTATGGTTTTAACTTAGTAAATGAACTCATAATGGTTTAAAACTTTGGAAACTGAAGACTCGATTTGAAAGTATATAAATTTAAATTTTAAATGGTTTAAAAGAATTATTTTGATTAAAATATAAGCTATATAGAAGGTGGTTTGGAATGACAATAAACGAATGATATCTTTGAATTTAAAAGGTATTTAAAGTTGAATATTTGGATTTTGAACTTATATGATGATTTGAAATTGAAGCTTTGGAAAGATATGATATTTTGATATATATAAAATGTTTTGAAATGAAGTTTTGAAAGATATGATATTTTGATATTAAAAATGTTTTGGAAATGAAGTTTTGAAAGATGTGATATTTTGATATTGAAAATGTTTTGAAATGAAGTTTTGAAAGATATGCTATTTTGATATTAAAATGATTTAAAAATGAAGTTTTGAAAGATATGATATTTTGATATTAAAATGATTTGAAAGGAATTTTTGAAAGGATATGATATTTTAATATATTAAATTGATTTGAAAGGAGTTTTTGAAAGGATATGATAATTTAATATATTGAAATGGTTAGAAATGACTTGATATTTTTTTGATAAATATTTGAATTTGAAAGATATGGTATGTTGATATACTAAAATGGTTTTGGAAATGATTTAATCTTTATTTTGATAAAGATTTGGATTGAAAAGGATATTTTATTTTGAAGTATAAAATATTGTTTTAAAGTTATAACTACGGGTTGTAATAACGATTGGTTGTTAAAGAGACCGGGATTGGATATTGTCTTATAGCCGGCCAATACCGAAAACCACTTTAACAACTGTGTACGCGGTGGAGATTCCAGAATGAAGTAGGATGGTGGCGACGTTCTCGAGGTATATCACGTGGACCCAACTCCCGTGAGTTGGCATAAATGACTAAAACAGGAGCTATACCGGGATACACAAAGGGTCGCACCCTTTCATCGAGCATGCTCCATTGGAAACCATTCTATTACTTTTGTGATTCGATACGGTGGCGCCACTTTGATTCAGGGGTATTGCTCGAGGTGGGCGAAAGCTGCTGGCTTGCCGTCACCACCGGTCCGGGAGTGCAAATGGTGTATCCACCCTAGAAATGCCTCGCGTGCCATGTCATATCCTTATATCGAGCCCACTACGATTTTGGTTTTAAAGATCCGACCGCGTTAAGGTTCACCATCCCCTTAACACTATTTTCTGTATGATTATACTTTACTGATTAGACACTACTATATATAGCGTATATTACTACATAGTAAATAGTTTAACGGATCCTTAGAGGATGGGCGGTCCCAAGCATCTTCTAAGTTACTTGTACCTTTACTATAGTTCACTTGAGTTGGTTTACATTGTACAAGTATGTATGTCCTGACTCGAGTGTTTGTATTTTTATTTACGCTCAGGTCAGTCTGAGTTATTCACAAATTTAGATTTCCACTTTCTAGAGATTGAAATCGCTGGAGATTATCCGCTTGTCAAGTTTTATCTTTTGCAGTCTGTTGTTCCTTTCAGCTCTTGTATTAGTAGACTTCTATGTAGTGAGACTTCATTTGTACTTTATTCCTTCTGTTGTATTTTATGTAACTCTGATATTTTTATATAGTAGCTTCGTGAACTACTATTTCTTTTACTTCCGCTGCATTATTATTACTCTGTGTCTGTGATCTGTGATTTTTATTTACTGTATATTCTGAGATTTGCCAAATTTTTATTTACAACGCGGTATTTTGAGCAATTCAATTCCGTCATGGGTGTCTACCTATACACTTATAATGGATGCGAATGGTTGAAAATACCTGGTTGTTACATATATATTCAATCCAAATCTAAAACGAAACTACAGTGGCTTAAGAAAAGTTCAGAACAACTCATAATAACAATAACATAGATAAGTATAATCACATCAGAATAGAAATATCAGATATATAGCGGAAGATAAGACTGGATACATGCTACAACAATCGATAGTTCACATGAACCAAATGTACATATACATGTCATCAACATACATGAGACAAGAGTCAATATACCAAAAGTACTCCTCGAAGTCTAGACAAAAGATGAAGTGAAATCCCAAAAGCTGAAGCAGCAACAGAATCAGATATAGAGATTATCCTAAAATAACTTGATCTGACCCGAGTATTATTTAAAAGAAAATAATAAACGGATCAGACTAATTTAAACTTAGAAGTGAATGCATCATAAACAACATCAAAGCAAGATAACCATAATCTCGAATGAGACTATTCAACATATATAATCAACATAGTTCAAATAAAGAAATCTCATTCAACTCCATCAAATTCAACTCATTAAACTCCATCATAATCACTTTCAGATTCAAAATTGAATTCAAAACTGCAATTCACAGAATCTAGGAATCAAAAATAGATAACTAGAAAAATCAGCATAAAAGTGGATTGATCCCAACATATGGCGAGTCTAAGCTACGTCGCACGTGCGTCGACATATGGCTGAAGCCTACCTAGTACTGTCATCATAATTTTGGGCGTCCAAAATGACCCGAAGGTCCAACATATGACCCGAAGGTCTAGTACTGATAATTGACCCGAAGATCCAACATATGACCCGAAGGTCTAGCATAGTGGCTCGAAAGCCCAACAAAATCATCAAAATCTTCTATCAGCAAATATTTCAATTAACGAGTCCGGAATTAACCGAATTAGTAAAAGTGTGGTTTTATATTCCGCACTTTAGCTAAATCGTTTAAATCTCTTAATCGTTTTCTTGAAAGTTCAAAATTGTGTATTTTATATAAAAAACATTTTACGTTCTCAAATGGACAAGTCCGGAATTAAGCGAATCAATAAAAGTAAGGGGTTCATAGTCCTTAATTTTGCTGAATCGTTTAAGTCAATTCCTCATTCTTTTGAAAGCGCAAACTGTAATTTTTTTGGAAACAATTTTATTTTAAAACGATTTTAAAACACGTGATTAAAACAGCAACAACTATAGCAATTTCGATGAGGAAATTGCGCTTCACAAAACATCGTAAAAACGGATATCAAATCAGCGTTGAGGGATAGCCGCTTGAAAATTCACTTTAAAATTGACGGTTACTGAAGTCAAACCAACAGTAATTTTTATTCGTCAAAAATCTCATTAAAACAACACGCTTCAAAAATATAACACCGGAGTAAAAATCCGTTATAAAAATAACGGCAGCAGAATACTTTTTAAAACCAAACACCAGTTCAACGTAAATTAAATAGTGGACTGCACCACTATATTTATTCATCAAAATATTGCACTGGAAAATAAAGAAATGAAAAATATGACTTTGAAACTGGTTTTCGCATGCTACTTCATTGCACAAAGATGTCATACAAAAATGTAAAATGCAATAAACCACTTACGCGTGCGCCAGAAACAATTGCAAAATCAAATGACTTGGACATTATATTTAGTGTGTGCACCATCTATAACTCAGTCGCGTTAAAGCTTGCATAAAAAATAATTGGACTGGACACATTTTCACGTAGCACTGATATTTGTACATTGCTATGATACATGCACGCGTGTTTGAGATGACCTGGGTTAGTTTCATGTTTTACTGGAAATGATGGCCAAGGAAATTTTCATGCAACCCTTATTTGCAAATAGGAATATAAAGTAAAAAGAGAATTGCCTGGACTTACACTTGTACTCACGTACAAAGTGAACACGTTACAAAATGATCTGGATTCGTGCATTTCATGCACTAGCATTAAATTCTTACTGCATTATAAAATAATCTGGACCATCTTATGCAACCTTGGAACGCACGCAATGCATTTAAAATGAAAATTTCTCAACCTAATTTTCTTTTGAAATGCAAACTCATTTTTCACTACATGCAACAGTATACGCACGCAAGCAATATATGCACACACACTTCTGACATACGCGTGTATACAAAGTTATGAATTTTTTTTTCGTGCAATCTAACTTGGCTTGTAAAAATGAAGTAAGCACAATTTATAACCTGGAACTAGCTAAAGGCACGCATATGTGCAGGCAAGTGGTGATTAAAATAACAATGTTCTGGACTCATTTCGTTAGTTACCACTCATCCACATCACGTAACAACAAAAATGACCTAGGCTTGCTACACTTATTTGCATGCATTAATGTCTTTGAGCAGAATCAAAATGACCAGGGCAATACAATATATGCACACGCACAAATGAAGAGAAAAATGATGATGGCCAGGCAAAGCTACATACTAGCACGCAGTGTAATGGTAGCAAAGATTTTAAATTAGAAATGTGAGTTGCACTCACCTTTAACTCGTTTCAAAAGCAACTAGCAAGTAGGAATCCAAAGAAAGCAAGGTATTAGAGCGGCCATTAATAAGTTTTCAAAGCAACTGGAAAAAATGATGGAACAAAAAGAAGTGACGCGGTGCTATTTTTCTCTCAAATATGTGTATAAGTCAAAATGAAGTGCTGGCTTGGTACATTGGCATTAAATGAAACGTGCATAAATTAAGAAAAGGACTCACTGCAAATAAAATAATGATGACAGCAATTGCAAAGTTTTCAAACTTTTGTGATAGCAAAGTGTTCACTTGCTTAAAAAATATGAATGTGACAGCACTTGCTCATACTTGCTTTAATATGGACCAATTTGTTACAAGTGAAAGGCAATTGCATTACATTTCAACGTGTACCACTTGAAGTATGCACAGACTTTGCAAAATGATTTGCACTATTTTTTTTCCAAATTTTAATTTTAAAATTTCTATTTTAAATTTTTTTACGACAGTAATAAAACAGGGTTGTTACAGTATATATATACACAAACACGCGCACACACACCACGCCATATATACAAATAAACATAGTTTTATAAGTTTAAACCTAAACAAATTATCATATATATACTACTGTCATAATACACACAACTGAACATATATATCAACAATCATTATATATAGAATATATATATATATATATATACGTGTATAATTAAATATATTATTATATATATATAATAACTTACAGAGAAAGGCAAGAGAGGAGAGATGCGCGTGCTACGAAGGAACAGCTCGGCCAAGCAGTCGAGTGGCAGAGGGGAGAGAGAGAGAAGGGAAGAGGGTGGAGGGAGGAAAGTCAGACTGGGATGGTCGTGGGTTGGTTGCATACTTAGGCTCAGGAATGCTTGGATGGGAGGGTTGCGGCTTACGGTTGCACAGGCGAAGTTAGCTCAGATCTAAACGGTGGTGGGTGGAAGATGCTCGGTTCGAGAGACATGGGAGTTGGTTTGCAAGCCAAAATATACGAAAGATGCTTCCAAATTTAATATAAAATTTTCTTTTCAAAATAGAAGAGCAGACGTAAGAGGGAAAGGAAAAGGTAAGGAGAAAGATTTTGGCAAAGAGGATGAGAAGAGAACTATTGAACTGATTAAATATTGAACCAGTGGAAACCAAAAGTAAAGCACGAGAATAAGTGAATATAAATGCAAAAAAGCTAGAATAATTAAAGGCAATGACTATAGAGTTGTCCTTGGCGAGCAAAGGAATGGTCACGAGAAGTTTGAAAGCCAAAATTTGGAACCAATACGGTTGATCGTTTCACGATTTCTACGACGTACTGGACCTCGAAACACACGAACTAATAGACTACGGAGATCAGCATGATGAGACGATCCAAACGGTATACAGATATCAGTGGTGCGATTATCCGATCAAAAATCGATATGGGTACCAAAAATGCTACTAAAATGCCGAAAATAAGATAGATGGAGCAATATCAGTCCAAATTTGATGAAACGGAAGATGACGGCTCACTCAGAAGATGATTTACAAATTTATTGTGTAAAAATATTCAGGTTTAGAAAGCATTTTATTATCATCAAATATTAACCGATTTAAATTGAAATAAAATTACACGATAAAATAAACTTCAATATTATCGGATGAAAATTTACCAGTTGCGATGTCAAAATAAACATATACCAAATATTAAATTTTTATTTCCAAATATTATTGTTTAAAATTTCACAAAATTTCAATTAATTAAATAAATAAATCCACTAAAATTTACGGGTCTTTACAAGTGGAAAGTTATTTTTAAATCATGGATTTAAATAAGAATTGGGTTAAATGAAGTTATAACCTAAAATTGAAATTGGAAATAATTTTGCAGATATTAAGACGAAAAGGATTTTGCAATGAAATAGTATATTTTGAGTAAATGTGACGTTTTCGAAATAGATTCTATCTTGAAGCGAATATGATATTTTGATATTAAATATGAACTATTTTCGAAATGTAAAAGAACCAACCGATCTGTAAACCGACATTTGGTTGTTGAAGAGACCGAGGCCGGATATGGGCATACTCTCTGTCGATACTGGAACCACTTTAATAAATGTGTACGCGGAGAAGACTCCAGAACGAAGTGGTTGGATTTGGCATCGTTTGCTAGATTTGAAGAAAGAGAGCGATGATGGATTAGCCTGGCACTTGTGCCAATTTGAAATGACTAAAACAGGAGTCGTACCGCCCCAAGTGGATTAGCTATCCCGAGTGGATGCACTTCTTCGTATTACCATCATTTACATTGTGATTGATTGATGCGCACCCTTCGATTTTATGGGAGTGTCGGATGCGGTGGACGATCATGGCTATAATGCGTTACCACCGGCCGGTAAGGATAAACTAGTAGTATCCTATCTTGGGCATTGCCTAACGTGCATTGTCATACTTTTATCCCTAAACAAGACCTCTATGATTTTGGTTTAATGTTGTCCTATCACGGTGCGTCCCCATCCACCGACGTTTAACTGGTGTTTTATAATGCAAACTGTACGACAATGCTTAAAAACGCGTTAAGGGGGATCAATGTAAAGCCTTAACGCTAAGAAAAATATTTAATTTAATGATTAGACATTATATATGTAGCATATTCACTACAACATTTAGGACTTTTAACAGCGTTCATAAAAGGCTTTAACTGCGTTTTCCATAATGCTGTATAACGACATGCCATTAAAAGTCAGGGACCTACCATAGGATTAGACAAAATTACACTATAAAAAGGTATGTTTTAACAGCGTTTAGTTTATGCTATAGAACACTTTCTAAGCATTTTTCTGGCCGAGGTAAAATAATTTCGTAGCGTTTTATCAGTGCTAAGAGTAATTTTTTTACAGCATTTTGGACAATGTCGTGAATATTTTTTATAGCGTTTCCCACCCATTTTAATAGCATTGAAGAATGTTGTTAGTATCTAATAGCATTTTTATGTACGCTGTGCAACATGTCACAACAGATCCATAACCTATTATAGCATTAAACAAACGCCATCAAAAACTAGAATTTTTATAGCATTTAATAAACATTGTATTTTCTACATCATACCGAGAAACTAAAATCTTTATCCCCGCTTTGAGTTTACAATATAGCATTTCTATACATTAGAACATCCAAGTGCAAGATATATTTGCCTCAATTCATGAAAAATTCAATCAACTCAAGCAACAATAATATGAAACTTTTGATAATTCAAAGCATATATTATATATTATACGTAATCATATCACTACACCAAAATTCATTTTTAACAGCAATTATTCTCAGCGTTTATACCCCGAATGCGGTTAAAAGTTATCTCATTTGGATTATTTTTAACGCAAACGCTGGTATATCAATGTGGATTTTAATTAAGCCTAAAACTTTTTTTAGAACGCTGAGAATGACTGTTTACTAAAAAAAACAATTGCCGCCTCTCTTCTTAATTTTTTTGCTTTCCCTCCACTCATCCTGCATTTTCTTTTAACTTCGTTTCCTTCCATCTTCATTTTCATTCTTCGATTTCATCCTACCAATCGTATTTTTTTCAAATTCATCAATCGAATAGGAAAAATAATCTAGTTCATCTCGACTTCTTTTGATTTTCGGATTATCAAATACCAATTTCGTTTTCGTCGATTGTAGAAGATTTCATTCGGACATGATTAAAAGATTTATTCAAACTCCAATTCAGATGTGGATGTTTAGGTTTGATTCAAACTTCGATGTCAAGTACTCTTTGCTAAGTAGAACTGCCCTGATGTTGTAAATTTTTAATTTGTGTGTTTGGTAGTTTTATACTATCAGCTTCTTCTCAATAAGAAACAATGGTGAAATTGAAGCAAGTGTCTTTGAATCATTCTGTTTTACTATTTTATAATTTGATAACAGATAGATTTCTAATAATGATAAACCCTCAAAAAAATCTCAACGTAGTCAGCACTATTTTGTCAATCCTTGATTTCATATACAATATTTGTTCTATTGGTTAATGGTAATTAACATTTGATTTTAATTATACCATCTTAAAGATATTTTTATGTTTTGACATTGCTAGTATAACTTATTCTTATTGTTGCATTATTTTAATTATACCATCTTAAAGATATTTTTATGTTTTGACATAGCTAGTATAACTTATTCTTATTGTTGCATTATTTTATTTAGATTAATTTTTTTTGATGCAGTCATGATTAAACTGACAATATCAAATTTTTGTACCAAGGGGTAGTTTGTGGTACAATCGATAATACTCCAAAATAATCTTGGAATTTATTCTTTTAAATGATGCTATTGCTTTGCTAATTTAGCAAAGTGAAGACCGATCCCATCAACTATTTAGAAGCCTATGTTTAAAACAGTTACCTATCTATCTATTAGACGATAAGGTTGATTTGTTGTTTTACTTATTAAATGTAAATGTCATATTTACTTGCATTATATATGTTTGTACAAATGATTCAATGGTTACAGGTAATTTATACACTAATTTTATTTATCATGCTCTTACAAAATTGATATTTGATGTCTATAATGAAAGGAAGATGATATAATTAAAGGAAGATGATATATTACAAAATGAAATGCAACTCAGTTGCAATGCAACTGCAAGTGATTGCAATTTGCAACTTAGTTTCAAAACAGAGTTGCATTTCAATTTGCAAAACTGAGTTGCAATGCAACTCAGTTCGCAACTGTGCTGCAAATCGTGACTCATTTTTGAAACTAGATTTGCAAATTCCAACTTATGATGATAAATTGATTGTCGACTCAACTTATAGTGGTCTGATTAATTTGGGACAAAGAAGCCGCTTAAGGGTATTAATGATACTAAGCCTACAAAATTGAATTATAGTTTAAATCATAATCATTTATCTATCTTTGGGAAATCCTTATGTTTCTTATTGTTCTATGCATTTCAAATTGCTCTTTGTTGATTGATTACTTGAATTCTATAGGTGTGCATTAGACATCTTTGGGTTGCATTTTTAATTCTGATCGAAGGATTTGATGTTCAAATATTGGTGGCTCTTGGGTTTCAACATTGCCTATGAATATAATCATTGGTAAGCTTATTTTGATTTACTCGCTATGGTTTCCCAATGTGCAATGAATGCAAAGACAGAAAAAATGCATGGAATTTTTTTAAATAAGTATGCGAATTATTACACAATATAAAGAGAAATAAGTAGTAATATCTCCAAATTATTAGACACTAATGCAATATTCCCTCTTGGAGACTACCCTATTTGGTTCCAATAGATAAATATAGACAATTACAAAGGCTATTTTGAATTAGCAACTGAGCTCATATTTTGCAAAAAAACAATGGGTTAGTGCTATTGATTTTTATGAATTAGTGTGCATGTGCTTGGATGCATCAGTATGCATGATTGTTTACGAGGTGCTTTTGAAATCACATTTATTTTACCTCAGACATAAGCAAAAAAATATGTACGTTCATTGTCATGCGCCGAAAAGAAAAGAAATAAGAAACGAACACTTGGACAATCAAATACAAGATAATCATCATTCATACAATTATCTAGCTCTTCTTCCAGCCAATTATCCATTCTATCTTGAAGGTGTCTGACAGTTGCTAAGGAAATTTATGTATAAATTGAATTTAAAAAAAAATCACTATAAAACTCACAATGATGTGGGTATTACAACTAGCATACATCTTATTAAATTTATTCTATTGGTTTGTCAACCCGTGGTATATTTTTCTAGCCTTCAAATGAATACAGAACACTACAAGAAAAATGGGTTGAAGTGATGTGATGAAGTATGGGTTGAAGTGGGTGACTTGTAACGACCCAGAATTTTTAGAAATTAAAATTTGAATATTTAATTTATTTTAAATATTTAAAAGTGAATTTATAAGTCAAATAAATTTTTATTTGAATTATTGGATTTAATTGAATAATTAAATCGATGATTTAATATGTTAAATTATGGAAATAACTGAAAATAGGGTTAAATATGATAGAAAATGATTTGTAAAATTTTATTTTATCATATGGGAGTTAGAATGATATTTTAGAACTTTTAAAATCGAATTAAAAGTTAATTTGTGAAAATTGAATATTTTAATATTAAAATCGACTAGTAAAAATAGTCAATTTTTGAACAGTCTCAGAATTGAACGAAACCAGTTCCATTGGATCCGTAATAGTTAGTTATTACCGGATTTCAAATTTCGTGTAAATCGGAGTTATCGTTTGATCGTGGCAGCTCGAAACGCATCGATTTATTTTTAATATTAATTTGGCGAGTTAAAATAGCCATTTTTCAAAAAGTCTCGGATTTCGACGAAACCAGTTTCATCGGATCCGTAATGTAATATTTTTGCATGGTTTCAAATTTCAAGTCGATTGGATTTACCGTTTGTCCGGTACAAATTAAAACGCCTAGAAAATCGCTTAAATCGGTTTAATTTAAATTGAGCGTTTATAGCCATAACTCGCACAGATGTCCGAATTAGCTTTCGAAACCTGTTCCATTGTGTCCGGAACGCGGGGTAAACCCTGGAAACGCTGGTTACGGCGCGTAAACCGGAGTTCGGAATTTCCGGAATGAATAGTGTTTCGGTTTTCTCTATAAATAGCCTCACACAAATAAAAAAAAATATAACACCAAACCCTAATTCTCAACGTTCAGCCGCCACTTCAATGTTCAATGGCCGAAATCAAACCTCCTTCTCCCTCAATTATCTTCAAATCTATCAACAATTACAAGAAACCTCCAACTAGAAAAGTGTAGAGCTCGATGAGTACGACATATCCAACGGTGGTGATCTGAATTGGAGCGTCGTGGAGGAAGAAATTGGCCTGCGTTAGTGGTGGCTTGCGCACGCGTTTCAGAGCAGATGGAGGAGCCGAGTGGGGCCGCTCATTGGCCGTTGGTGCGTGAGGCTACGGGCTTCGAGATGGAGTGCTCTGATCGTCGTCAAGTTCATCGAAGAGGCGTGCGAAATTAAATGGTAACGGCGGCGAGTGGGTTCGAATGGCCAGGGAATTACGTGAATGGGGAAGAAGCATATGGAGGGCCGAGATTTGCAGGCAAGGGATCCAACGGCTAGGAATCAGTTAGGGTTTAAATTTTTATTTAAGTTGTGAATTAATTATAGTTTAAATCGTGTAATCTTTGGAAATTCATAACATTTTCATACGAGGTCGAAAACGCGCGAAACCAGTTGCGTTGGAATCGTATGGACGAGCACTACGCGATGGAGTTGGTTTGGAGTCGTTTGGAGTTAGTGAGAATTTTGGGTAAAATTAAACGTCTGTTTAATTTTATTCGAAATAAATCGCTGAAACGAAATTAAAATCAAGGTGAGAACTTCTCACTCAATCGAATCAGTTTCGATTTTATTTTAAATAGTTAGATTTAAAATATTTGAATGCATGTTTGAATGATGATTGATATCTATTGATTGTTAAAATAGACATTATACGCCGTTAGTAAGCGGATGTTATTTATTAAAAACATATACCGCGAATATTTCATAAACAGTGAAATTGGTATTATATATAATATCAATATATATATATTGGCATATGTATATATTGCAGTTGTTGATTCCCCGTATTTTTTAGCGGATGAGACCCTATTACGCCGTTATTAAGCGGATAATATTTATTAAGAACATATACCGCGATAATTTCGTACTGGAGCGAAATTGGTATTGTGCTAATGTTTGTGGATGCAGGAAAACAGGTTGGAGGGATCCAACTGGATTCCTTAACAGTTTTTATTTGATTTCAGATATTTTGATATTTGATGGATTATCATATCGATATATGATGGATCGTTGTAGTCGTGATTGACTATTTGATGTGTAGCATCATTGGACCCAAATTTTGGGATTTTAAAAGGGTTTTTAAAGTGATTTTTGAAAAGATAAAATATTTTTGGAATTGATCCATTTTAAATAAATGAACGTTATAATTTTTAAAGTTGTAAAAATTATAATTTTTGAGAAATACGGTTAAAAGCTGATTTTTGAGAAATATGGGTTAATGATTTTATAAAATAGTTTAAATTGGATTTTTGAATATATTATGAAAAGTTTAAAAAAATAGGATTTATAAAATTTGATTATTTTATAAATCGAAATGATGAAATTATAAAGGAATTTAAAGACGTTTTAAAGAATAATATAAATTGATTTATATTAAGAGATTTATAAGTGGATATTTATAAATTGAAATATAGACATTATAAAATGAGTTTTTATAAGTGTTTGAATGAAGTGAAAATGAATTTCATAAATGAATGAAATTTATAGAATTATAAACTGTGAAGTTATAAATAAAATTTATAAATAGTAAGATTTATAAATTGGTGAAGTTAATTGAGGAATAGATTTGGGTGAATAATTGAATCTTATAGGTTATAAGATTTATAATTATGAAGTTCAAAGGAACGATTTTTTGAAAACAAATAGATTATAAGCACTTAACTTATAATATGAACTTTGAGTTATAATTGAGTTATAAACTGGAATAGGTTAATAAAAGAATTTATAAAAAGGAAGTTTTTATAAATAAATAGAAATGGAATTTATAAACGATGTTTTATAAATTCGCAAATGACTTATTTTGATAAGAAAATTGTTGGAACCTATTAAAGGAGTTATATTCACATTTTTGAATAGTGAATAATCCTTTGAATTAAAACGAATAAAAGGATGAGATTTCTTAATGAAGTTTATTCACATTTTTGAATAGTGAATAATATGTTAAAGAAATTGTTTTGAATGTGATGTTTTTAAATAAAATTAAAACAAGTTAACGATGTTTTAATTGGGTTGAGATTTGAAACCATAGATTTCAACATTTATTGTTGAAATAGATGTTTCGAGAAATAAAAGGAAATGGTGGACTATAACACTGTTGTTATAGTAAATGATTTCCGAAAGGAAATGTTTTGTATAGTATTGGGATTTATATATCTATTTTAATTTCGAATCCCTATACTAGTGATTTGGGTTGTCGTAACGATGATTTACGCAACATTCGTTTTGGCCCAAATAAATATGTTTATGAGCATGATTTCCTTAAAGAATGAAATATATACTTAATTTCGATTGAAGTATATTGAATATTTTCCAAGTGTTGAAAATAAATAAAAATTTGTGAATTACTTATGAATAATAAGTATGTAAATGTTTTTCCAATATAAAGTGAATATTAGAGAATTTATCTTTTTGAAGATAAATTGAAAATGAATATTATAAATCGAATTGAAGTCGTATATTCATTAATACTTTGGAATGTAAATTCACCAGTGAATTTATAAAAGAAGGTGGAATTGGTTTAAAAATAAATATTGATTTATTTTTGAAGTATGAAATTATATATCTAGTGAAGATATTTTGGAAAATAAATAATTTGGAAAATTATTTGGAATCTGGTGATGTGTGCATATCCATTGATAGTTCAATAACCGACTATCAATATTTCCCTTTGAATGGGTATTTGATGTGATTGTTTGAATGTGAATGCTACACTTATTTTTGAATAAGCGCTCACTATTCGGGTTAACCGGGAAAGGACCACGGGGTCGTATAACCCATTCCGAATATGTGATACGTCGTTATAATTGCATTGAAGATCAGTGTTGAAGACCGAGTATTTGCGAAAGCGATAGGATGACCTATCGATTGTTTCTGCACTGGGTAGCTCCTGGTATAGAGATTCCTTAAGTGATGGGAAATTCGATCGGGATTGTGAATACCCGGATTGCAAGGGCTTCGTAAGAAGTACCTTCGGTTTTGTTCGAGCCCAGAACAGACTTGTATGGATTGTGTGTCTGACGTTACAAATTGAGATATAAAGCAGATTTCTTTCAAATATATTTCTGTTGGTGGCGAAGAATTTATTCTTTTAGCTTAACACCCTTCTCTGAGACGTACGAGCTCAGAGGTTATATAGTTGAATGTTATCAGCGATATATTCCCAATTTGGTAATGTGACATGCTGAGTGATGCTGAAATGATCATTGTGTTGATTATTTGTGATAGGATCGTTTATTTGATCGTCTATCCTTGTGATCATTGTGTTGATCATTTGTTGACCCAAAGCATGGCTTTTGTATAAAGTATGTTTTTGTGGACGAAACTTCGTCGAGCCTCACATCCCGGAATGGTCAAAACAGGAAAGATGCGGCAAGGTTATGAGGGGTAGCTCCCTTTAGGGTATGTGCATTTCCTTCTGGAAAGGGTGGTATCATGGTATGGAGCCCAGATATTTACTCATGTTGAAACACTATATTTTATTACTGTGTGGTGTTGTTGGTGACGAGCGCTCGGTTAAAAGGTCCAATGGGACCGGGGGATGCCATATTCGTGTAGTAGTTACCTAGTGATAAAGGTAACCCGGCCTTGTGTTGGCAGAGAGCTGGTTAAGTTCTCGGGGACGTCCAGCCAGAGGCGTTTCCATGTGGCAATAGGAAGTTCCTTGGCCTGACCATTTGTTGGAAATCCAAAGAAACAATACGAGACTTGTACGGTATTAGTTGTATAACCTGCTATGGAATGTGGCGGTAACCTGCTATTGAACATAGTAGCTATAGTAGGCATAAGTGCGGAATGTCTATGCTGGCTAAGATTTATATTCTACTTTTGAAATGAATTTTTCCCCTACACTATGCACTAATAATAATATGAAATGTTCTTTTAAATGCGTATCAAGCATCTTTGACTATCATAAGGAGAAATCTCCTCCGATTCTGCGTTTGCATGTGTGTGTGTGCGGGAGGCCTTATGGTAGTCTCATTTTTAAAAGCATTGCGAATTGAGTTTAAAAATATTCCTCTATTTTGATTTTAAAGTTAAGTAAACTGTTTTGAGTTCTCACACTAGTCACATGACTGACTTGGAGTTTATTGTTTTCCTTCCTAAACTCTGGGTGCCCACCAATTTTCACACGGGCAGTTAAGAGTTAGGTTTATCAGGATATTCTGGAGTTGCTGGAGGCAAGCTAGATGGCATGGCGTATTACTAGTTTATATAGTATTTCTTTTTCCGCTGCATTGTTTGTTGTTGTTGAGGTTGTACACTCTGATGATATGATGTAATGTAATGTATAAAATGTAATAACTGATAGTTCTTTGTTTAAAGATTATTCATTTATTATTATATGTTGTTCCGCTGCGAATTGTGAGATTCTGATGTTGTTCTGTTGTTTCCTTTCTGTTCCATTTTCTATTTTTCTTTCCTCTTCTCTATTCTATGTTTTCTATCTGTTCTCTTTTTCTTTCATTTTAAAATTTTCTGTTTTCTTTTCCCTCCATCTTCTACCTTCTTCTCTCTTCTTCTGTCTTTTTCTTTTCTTAAAACCATAACATTCTGGTTTTTGGCCTTCGATTTCTCGACAGTCGATAAAGTGAGTGTCGATGTTGAATTTTCGAAAGTCGAAAATTTTCGGGGCGTTACATGACTGGTGGTTTGTTGATGCAAGACAGGAGGTATGTTGATGGGTAGCAGTATAAAGTTGGGGCAAAGATCTCAGTTTTGGTTTGGACAGTGGAAGAGCAGGTCAGAGGCTGTTGCGACAGTGATGTGAACTATGATATGGCGGAAATAAGTGGATATTTTATGAAGTATTGTTGAATAGGATATTGAGGAACAGTAAAGTGGGTGGAGTTTCAATGGAAAGTGGTGACAGGCAGTGGTTATGTCGGTAGTTGTGTGCTGCTTGGTAGTGGGTGGCAGCCTGGATATGTGTGAAGTAGCAGAGGGAGTTTTAGAAGTGTGTTGATGGTGATGCCAAGAAGTAATGTGCATAGATGCACGGGGAGGAGGGGAATGTAGAACAGTGAGCAAATCAGAGTAGTAACTTGCACTGAAATATTTTTTTAAGAAGAACAAAGAAAAATGTAAAAAGAAATTCTAATGTAAAATGAAAATGCACTGAAATAAAATGTTTTTTTTGAAATGAACTTGTGATGTCTTTTTTAGGAATACAAATGCTAATGAAAAGGAAATTAGCAAACTACAAAATCAAAATGCACACAAAAATCCCAAAAACACTCAACCCAACAATATTTTTTTTAACACAAACACACACAAAATAAAACGAAAAATAATTCAAAGACAGGGGGTATGTTGATGGGTAGCAGTATAAAGTTGGGGCAAAGATGTCAGTTTTGGTTTGGACAGTGGAAGAGCAGGTCAGAGGCTGTTGCGACAGTGATGTGAACTATGATATGGCGGAAATAAGTGGATATTTTATGAAGTATTGTTGAATAGGATATTGAGGAACAATAAAGTGGGTGGAGTTTCAATGGAAAGTGGTGACAGGCAGTGGTTAGTATGTCGGCAGTTGTGTGTTGCTTGGTAGTGGGTGGCAACCTGGATATGTGTGAAGTAGCAGAGGGAGTTTTTGAAGTGTGTTGATGGTGATGCAAAGAAGTAATGTGCATAGATGCACGGGGAGGAGGGGAATGAAGAACAGTGAGCAAATCAGAGTAGTAACTTGCACTGAAATATATTTTTTAAGAAGAACAAAGAAAAATGTAAAAAGAAATTCTAATGTAAAATGAAAATGCACTGAAATAAAATGTTTTTTTTTGAAATGAACTTGTGATGTTTTTTTTAGGAATACAAATGCTAGTGAAAAGGAAATTAGCAAACTACAAAATCAAAATGCACACAAAAATCACAAAAACACTCAACCCATACCTCCATTTCTGGCTAAAAAATGGTTTTATCTTCCTCTTTGATATGTGTTATTCTCATGGTAGAATCAAGTAGCCATGTTGAATATGTAATACATATTCATACAAACGAGAGTATGGTAATTAGTAACAACTCTTATTATTCAAGTAGCACACTTTTAATTACAGTAAAGTAATTATTTGAAGCATGCTTCGACCAAAACTATTGCTATTTACAAATATTATTTTGTTGTTGATGAACATGTTTTGACTACAATTACTATGCTAAGGATTGGTCGCAAATGATTCTAGGTTTGTTGGCTTTTATTTTTTTTTACAATAAAATGATACTTTAGTTAAGGAGAGCACTCTTTTGATGTCTCGATGGTTCAAACCCCTAGACCTCTAGAACCTTTGTCTATAGAGAGTGTCTTGCCACTTGAGCTAGTGGTGCTTGATAGGTTTGTTGGCTTTTATTATCTTTATTTTGTAGTTTGATATTATTTGAAAATATTACTAAAAGTTTACTTTCAATTTCTGGAATATATTTTATGTTTACTTCAAAGAAATGGGTTTAAAGCCATCAACAACTTGTTACTAGAAACTGTGTTGAAAAACCATCCTTCTCCAGTTTGTATGCATTCATTATGATCAAATCAACAAGCTGTTTGTGGCTTCTGAATATTCTTATTCAACTTGTACATACCATTTTTTGTATATTGTGAATCAAATTTTGTTACAAAAATATCAGTTCCCGTATCATTATTCGTCGTAACTTTTTATTTACTAGCTTGAGTATGTAATTTTTGTTGTTTGTGAAATAATTAAAATTTGAATATAGACTGTTTATGTGCATTTTGGTTTATTAATATGGGAAACTGCTCTGTACTTGTGCTGGGTTAAATTATGCATCATCAGTTTGGTAAAAAATCATACTAGCAGTGACTGGTGTTTATTAAACCTTCTCATGAAGGAAGCAAACTAATTACTTTATCTGTGAAGTTAATTCATAGTGTTAAATCGTTATATTAAATGTTGTTAGGATGGTCAAAATCCAAAAGAGGAAACTATCTCCCAGCATCTAAAAAACAACTTGATTACCAACAGTTGCAGCAAAGAGAATCGATTGTAACTTGATATATTGGTTGCCACTTACCACTCAACTTTACAAACAACTAACCAGTATTTCGGAATCCCGTAGAACAGCAAAACTATATTGTTAACCTGATTATACTAATAACTTGATAGCCAAAACAAGTAGAAGCAGCACCAATAACAACAGCAACAGCAGTACCAATAACAATAACTTGATATCCAATCGAAATATTGATCTTGTTGAAAACACGCCTCTCTTAATTGTGTATCTCCTTGATTAGTTGAAGATATAAAACTTATTATGCACTTAACAAGTTGTCATCATGCAAATAACTTCGTTCGTTCGTTTAGATTGCTGAACATCGTATTGTCCCTAATAACGACTCGACGTAAGAATACTAGCAATGTAATTGGGAAGGAAAAAAATAAATCATATATGATTACTTTTTGCTACATAGCTATTAAATCACATTTGTGGAGACAAAAATACAATGTTCACTCTACTATTTGTGTGGGCACAAACCTGAAAATTGTCCTTGGAAACCCTAATGTTACAATAGATTGGAAATTATTTGTAATTCTACATATTCACACCTTTTTTAATCACCTTTTCAAACACATTTATTTCTGTTTTATATTTTTTAATACATATTTCAGATTGGCTGTTAGAAGATAGGATTTGTTTACGGATAATGGGAACATTAATTTTATTTTTCACAATATTACTATTTATTACAAATGGTTATATAATTTAATGGAGTGGAAATCATAGATTTCAATCAGTGTTACACTGTACACTGGTATAGCTCTGCCCAAATGGTCAGTAACAGCAGTAGTTTCATTGTAACAACCCGCATATTTATCGATTTCATATTTAAATATTTTATTTAAATATTTCACCGCTCATCGGATTTTAGTGCGAAAACCTACTTTTTGCAAACGGTCAAATTAGGACTCGAGACCACTTCCATTGAGTTCAGAACGTCGTTTGCAACTTTTTGAGTATAAACTTCGATATGTTTGGAGATAGTGGAATTTTGCTACTTTTCACTTAGGGCTTTGGTTTGGGCTGAGCCAATTAACCACTTATTAACTCAGTCCCAACCCTCTCCTCCTCATTCACTTCCTTTCTATTCTCCTAATACTCAAGCTCTTGCAACAATGGAGAGTGGAATAGGAAATTAAAACTCAAGCCCTAGTTTTCTTTTGCAAATCAAGCTCTAGCTCCAAACTAATAGAAGAAGCTTTGGTAAGTCTTCTCTTCATCTTCTCCAACTCTTTCTCCATTCAATTTCAGAAATTTCCTAAACCTAATTTAGGAAATGTCTCTCTTTTAAGCTTAGATTCAAGCTTGTTGAGTTGGAATTGAAGAGTGATTGTCATTGCCATTGTTCTATAGCTTCTTCATCCTTGTTTTTGTAAAAAGGTGAGATTTTTATCTCACATCTTAGTCTATATTTATCTTCGATTGTTAGGTATGAATTCCTAACACTTATTCTTCATCAAAACGATTTCAACTATATTTTTAATATCAAACTCATTTATAAAACCATTTTCCAATCTACTAGTATACACAAACCTTTACCTCATTTGTATGAGAAATCTAATTAAACGGCTTAGTAAAACAAGTGGTATGAAACGCTTGCGTTCACTTTGTCGGTTAATTCTTGGACTTGTTCGATTGAACCTCTCGTGACAATTTTCTAGTGAAGATTTACAGTTTGTTCGTAAATATTTAAGTTAAGCAAGTGGTTATGGGACATGAAGCTAAACTTTTATATTTACTAGCTTAGTGTAATTGACACTTCTCTTTGATCATGACGATCATTTTTATGATTTAGACTAGCAAATGTGCGATGTCTCTTTATCCATTGTGGAGGTCTATACCTCAATTTTATAGATCTTCGGATCACCAGGAGGAGCTTCGGCTCAATGTCCGCAATGGGGGACCATACCCTGTCTGGAGGAGCTTCTGCTCAATGTCCGCAATGGGGGACTATACCCTGTCAGGAGGAGTTTCGACTCACCAGGAGGAGCTTCGGCTCAATGTCCGCAATGGGGGACTATACCCTGTCTGGAGGAGCTCCGGCTCATTTTTATTGGATTGGCCATCCTCTTTCTCTTTTCGTGATTTCTGGATTTCTTATGTTGATTTTTGGAATTTATATCATTGACTTGTTATGAGTACAAGTTTTGGGTATGATGCCCTCTTTGGATCTTTGAGAAGATTCTTGTGATATTGATTAATCTCTTGTTGATTTTCAATTACATACTTATTACAGTATGGCTTTATGTTATCATACATCTTTGTCATATCTCTTATCCTATATCATATTATCTGATAATTATAGCTAGACTGATCCGTTTATTATTTTCTTCTTAAATAATACTCGGGTCAGACTGAGATTCTACAGGTGCTTCTGCTTGACTCCTTATCGGACCATCATCTAACTTTTGGCTAACTACTTTAGCTTAATAGTTTTGTTGTATACATTTGAGATATAGACTCCTTGATGTATACATATTTTTGTCTAGCACTTGTATCTATTCTTTTGTGTTATTGTGGATCTTGTTAGACCACTACTCTGATAAACACTTTTATGTGTTATATATTCATATCTATTTCCGCCTTTGTGATATGGATGTCTGTGACTGATTGTGTTATATTTATTTATATATTTGTTTCCAAAGATTCTATATAGCCACCGTGTGATAACTTTGAGTTTGTATCGGTATGTCGGATTTCCTCCTTAAACGAAATGCATGCTATACTATCTGACATATCGGTGCTCGTACAAAGAAATTACACAGATGGTCGCTCCTCAACAGCCTTATTCTCCGTGCTAGTTGACAGCATTACTCCGTAGTGTTTTTGGCTAGCGTGGGTATAGAGGTGGGGCGTCACATTCATAATATTTGATTTAATGCTGGTTGCCCAGGTTTTAGTAAAGATAACAAACAAAGTAATAGTTATTGGGAGGTTCCAAATTTGTGTGCATATTATTATTTTTAATTGCTAACTAATCTTTATTATTTATTTTAATAATTCTATTTCCAAAATGATATGTTTTGTATGCTTTTTTTTACTATATTCTAAGTCGGTTATTTTGATGATGACATCCAGTTTTGATGACCTAATTGCATTATATTTAAATAAATATCCATTTGTTGTGCATTAACATGAATATCTCCTATTTTTGGGTTACGCTCTGTCCTGGTTGTTCACCTTAAAAATCAAGTATTAAGACGGATCATGGTTTGAATGTTAGGGTGTTCATAGTATATCATACAAAATTTTAATTTCAGTTGGATATGGTAGTTAGACTACTATTTTGTAAAGCATAATTGTTTATAAGTTTTAGGAGAAAACAATTTGTTGTTCATCTCAATGAAAGGAAGTTCCATTTGTTATATTTAATTTTAGCTTTAGTGAAAATTTTAATTGCAGGGTATGCAAATATCTTGTTGGATGTCCTTCCAATATACAATAGGTCCAAGCTCAAATCTTTTTGAATTTGGCATCGCTTCTTCTATGATTTCATTGAATATTGATGCAAACACGGGAGATCCCCTGATTGGTATTATCAGTATAACCGAACTACCATTTTTCATTGACCTTTGTGATTAATAATTTGACAAACTGACATTTGTAATTGTTATCGGATGGGATACTGATCAGTTCCTTACCGGTGTAAGTGAGGCCACCCTAATTATGTTAAGTGTGATCCAAAATGTATTCTCTAGTGTCATATTACTGTCCACATAATACACAAGTATCTTCTACACAAGGATCAGCTAATAAAGAGTTAGAGATATGCACTTTCTTCCAATCCCTTCATTCAGGTAATTGCATCCCTTTGTTCTTTAACCAGTTTATGAAAGAATTTAAAATCTCATTATTTTTCTCATTTTGTATTTCTAAGTATTGTAGAGAGTGAGTTTATGAAAAAATTTGTGATCATGCTTGACTTCATATTTTAAAGGATGGTTCATATTTAAATGCTTTAGCTATTTACTTAACATTTTAAATGCTTCATCACAGCGAATATGGTTCAAACCACATACACTTGCCAGCTCGTTTATTTAACGCAATTTTGATTTGAGTACTAAGATATTCTACTATCTTAATTTTTTAAAAGGTCAGACTAAAAATTCAAACAACACTATAGGCAAATAATACTTGGTTTTGTAAAGCAAGATAATGTACAACTTAAAAAAGTTTGGGCACCAGAACAAATACACTTATGCTACTTGGGCTTGATTGTTTTCTACGTATTTCTATCGAAATTATTGGAAGATCATTGTATTTACTATTTTCTGCGAATTCATCAACGGAGCTTGTTTTAAATCATACACGGTTGTTATTATAGGTAAAAACAGATATATCGGTTACAGCAGATTATCCAGAAAGCACTACATGGGACGATCACGATCCATCTGTATTTTTGATCAAAAATGTTGGAAGTATAAAAGGAGAATTTCAAGTGACCAATGGCCATGGAGCAAATGCCACTGCAGTAATGAGAGTAAGCAGCAATGTTTAGTTATGGTTCTGACAATTATTTAATCCTTGTGATTATAATATTTTTAAGTACATAAAACAATAAAAATGTTTTAATATTTCATATGTTAAATAAGTATGTAAGAAGTTTCCTTCTCTACTACACAAGTGACCTCGCTAGGATTCCTTGGAACGAAATAAAAAAATCAACCGCAAAGCACTAGAACCTTAGCTCGACTTGAATGTTTGCGTTTTTGCCCTTTTTACATTCTTGTGCATGCATTGCTAGAAACTGGAAGCTGATGATGATAGTTGCAGGAACAAATGCCACAAATAAGAACACCGAACTGAGTCTGAATGAACAACAATGCAGTGAAGGTTTGGACCATTCTCTCATTCATCAAGACTTGAACATCTTTGAGTACTACTAATGGTGCTAGACCAGAGTAAAATGTTTGGGAAAAGGCACCTGATTTGGTGTATTTATTTGCAAAAGTAAGGAGCCAGAGTTTGCAAAAAGAACTCCTAATTTGGCTCATGGTTGCAAGAGGCAAAGGTATGGGAGAGTGGAAGCGGGAGATGATGGTCAGTAGGTTCATTCTGGTGTCTAAGGCAATAGGATGTTATGCTATTTGATCAGTAATGACCATTCCATCATTAGTAAGCCTAAAAGTGTTCGCTGTCAGTAGCATGGTTGACTCCGCGTGGGATGGGAGCTATAAATGCAAGCAAAACTGGTGATAACTTAACCTGAAGAAAGAACGATAGTAATATAAGAGAGGATTTATTCATGTGGTACCCGTGCTTGGTAGTAGTGGACTGGATGATGGTTAAGAGACAAGCTGAATCATTCGAGTGCTCAAAAGTGAATCAACTGGTTGAGGTCCAATGAGAATGATGGGTGTTTGATTTGAAAAAGGCAATGAGGATGGGTTTGTATTTGGATAAATATTAAGGGTTTAGTACGCAATAACTCCGAGTTGCATGAAACTCAAGCGTTGGAGGACCTTGTGATCAGCCTGGTCCAACGGAGGACATGAGTGTATTTAGTGGTGCTTCAGATACAATGTAGAATGATCGGGATTTGTTTTAGTGTTTGCAAGGAGCAGAGGGGTGGATTTGTTTGTGGTGCTTGAATGTAATTTGTTTGAGATTGGGCTTTGTCCTTTGATGTTGATGAATATAAGGCAGCAAGCATAGTTTGATAACAAGTCAGAAAGGGGCTGACAGATTGAGATGATGGTATGAACTGAATGAAGGGGATGGGAACAATGTTGTTTGCAAAGTGAAGGCAGCATGAAGGCAACAGTTGTGAATGGTCAGAGTACATACTACTTATAGGACACAGCATGTACATACTACTCTCTTATCTTCCTGATTCATGTTTTGTATGATCTATATTTACATGCCTTGCTTTCCTGCTTTTGATAGATTTGGCACTCATTTTTTTACTACTAGATACTAATTCCCAATCTTGTTCATTCCTCACTGCAGATTCCTGTCACCAGCTACATTTTAAGAGATTCACTCAAGCTAAAGTCCAACTATGCGGATATGGTTGTTGGCATTTGATGCGGACTTACTGTATTGATATTATATTTTTGTTTAACATATAACGTGTCTTTGTTTAACAGAATTTGTGGCAACTTGGTTTACTTTGTTATTTTTGTTTATGGATATTATTGAAACTTGGTTTATGGATGTCTTTTGTTTATTAATATTGTCTTAACTAGTTTACGTAACTAATTAATAGTTATTAGAACATGTTATATTTACTAGTTGCTTGAATATACTCAAAATATAGTTCTGAAATATTCAAAAATAGAGTGGAATATTAAAGCTGTTATATAAATAGAAGACAGCGTTTGATTAATGTTGTAAATGAAGAAACAACAGCGTTTAATTCGTGCTGTATTTATCTTTAAATAGTCAATAACAGCGTTTAGTACATGCTGTCGAAATAGTTGATGATTCAATAACAGCATTTATAAAAAGCTGTTGTAAATAGTTAAAGTAAAATTAAAACACCTCCGACAGCATGTTTAAAAACGCTGTAAAAACATTATTGACAGCTTGTATGAAACGCTGTCAAAGTGATGTTTCAACAGCGTTTATCAAAAAGCTGTTGTAAGTTCTGTATATACGACAGCATGTCGTTATACAGCGTTTGAACTAACGCTATTGTATCTTATTACAGCGTTTATCAAACGCTGTTAAAAGCCTTTTGTGGTGTAGTGTATTTACACCAAATTCAATATTGTGTATAATATTTCATAACCGATATTTTTAAACATACATGATAGTAGTAGCATTAGGACTCTACAAAAGAAAATACCAAAATACCATGATCGTAGAATATCCAAGTTTGTCATCTTCGAACATCCAATATCCTACAAGAAAAGGAGACACGACATTTAAAGCATGTGTACGAAGACATATAAGAAAAGATATAGGAATAAGGCATAAATAAGAACATACATATTAAACATATTGACATGCTTAATGTCGATACACACTCTACATAATATTATGTCGAATATATAATGCTATCACAGTTAAGGATTGTTTATATTACTTGTTATTCACAATTCAAACTAAAATTAGAGTAAGTATGCGTTGACCTCATATATCTAATAGTCATGTTATGCAGTTTAACTTAATTAATTTTTATGAACTTGTTTAATTATTATAAAACTTAGTTAACTTAGTTGATAGTTAACTTTTATAAACTTATTAGTTGTTATGAAATTAAATTAACTTAGTTAACTTTTATAAACTTATTTAATTATTATATAATTTAATGAACTCGGTTAATTTTTGTAAATGGGTTAACTTTTATAAGATTTAGTTAATTTTTACAAAAATTACTTAATTTTTGTAAACTAGATTAATTTATGTAAAATTTAGTTAAATTATTTAAATTTTTGTAAAACATGGTTAAATTGTATAAAAATAATTAATTTTTATAAAATTTAGCTAACTTTTATAAAATAGGCTAATTTCTATAAAACTTAGTTAACTTAGTAATTTTTTTATAAAATTTAGTTAAATTTTATAAAATAGTTAAATTTTATAAAACTTGGTTAATTTAGTTAAAATTGTATAGAACTTAGTTAATTTTTATAAAACTAAGTTAACTTAGTAAATTTTTTAATGCTTATTTTATTTTGATAAATATTATTTAATTTATAAATTTAATTAATTTTTATAAGATTTATTTAATTTTTATTAACTTTATAAAATCTAGTTAATTTTTATAAAACTTAGTTAATTCTTGTAAACTTAATTCATTTTTATAAAACTGTGTTAACTTAGTCAATTTTTTACATATTTAATAATTTTTATAAATTTAATTAATTTTCATAAACTTTAGTCAACTTTTATAAATATAATTAAATTATATAAACTTAGTTAACATAGTTACTTTTTATAAAACTTTGTCAACTTGAATAATTTTTTATAAAACATAGTTAACCTTTGAAAACTTGGTTATTTTTAAAATTTTAATTAATTTTTTACGAAACTTATTTAACAAGGTTAATTTTGATAAATAAATATTAATAATTTATAAAACATAGTTAACTTAGTTGATTTATTATTATTATTATTATTAGTATTATTATATAAATTTAGTTAGTTTTAGAAAACTTGGCTAACTTGGTTAATATTTTATAATTTATTATTATCAGTATTATTTGTAGTATTATTATTATAAACTTAAACCAACAACTATTATTATCAGTGTAAAAATAGATATCTTATAAAACATAGTTAACTTTGTTAATTTATTATTAGTATTATATAAATTCAGTTAATTGTTATTATTATATAAATTTAGTTAAATTTCTATAAAACTTAGTAAATTTTTATAAACTTATTGAATTTCATAAAATTCTAACACCTCCTTTGTGCAGTTAATGCTTTTTCCGCACACCTTAATTCAATATACATTTATATTATCAAAATAAGATCAGATTTGTGGTTAGTACTTTTTCACACACCATAATTTAATATATATTTACACGATTAGAATAAGATCAGATTCATATCATATATGACAAAATAACACCATATTGCACACATACTTAATGTATAAAAGCATACTTTTTATTAGCAATTTTAGCTAGCACTCTTTCGCATAGCAAAGAAATATTTTTTAGACATATATGGCATAAAAACAATAATTAAGGTGCAAATTTATAAAAGAGTTAAATGCTTAGTATAAAACATGATTGTTACGAAATAATTCATAGATTTGATGACCATCTGGGACAATTTCTAGCATATGATTTAGGAGTTTGGCGATAGGACATTTACAGGCTTGCACCTACCCTTAGTGAAAATTATGAGAAGGTATGCAAGCTTAGTTCAAAAAACACAATTTTACTTCAGCAAAGTTTGCACGGCGAGTGTAACTCCATTATCGGTACTAATCGCATCAAGTATCAATCAAACAAAACAGAAAAGGTTGATTAAGATTTAGGACTTATTTCACCAAGGAATACACAATTTCAATCTTTTTGGTGTTATGTTGGGCAATAAAAGAAGAATTACCTCGTATTCCAGAACCAATGATGCCCAAAGGATCATTCTTCCTTTAATTCCTTGAAATCAACCATCCAGCTCAGCATGTTTTCTAATTAATTTATTTATTTCTTCAGGCTTCCATTCAAGCTGATTGAATGCATGCCAACCATTAAGGTATATAGAGAATGATGCTCCTGCTGCTTTGAGTGTTTCTGATCTCTCCAATATCAGAATGTTTAATCCTTTTCTGCAAATATTCATAATAGTGTTATTAAATTGAATTTAGAGCTCCTGTTGATTTAAACATAATATGACATCATCTGAAAAAATATTCAGTGATATCGCCGACATTATCAGTAAATAAAAGAATGATTGCTGAAGGAAAAACGAGCTCAGATAGAATTTGCATTAGAGGAAGATCGACATGAAAAGCAAATTTTATCAAAGAGTAACAAGAGATTAAATTTAACATAATGGTGGGCATAGTGAAAAGCAAATTTTATCAAAATGAAATTTTGCATAAGAACTACTTCTAGGAGGATGCACTATCCAGTGGCTCAGAGGAGGAAAGAACTAAAGTTCAGCATGTATCTATATGAAAGCGTATAGTATTGTTGGTTTATCTTAAGACATAAGCAACCTTATGCTTGAAATTTGAATAAATGAATTCTTAATCAGTAAGTTATTACACAATATTACTTCCTTGTTGGTTACAATACAATAAACTATGAATCCCACTTATCCATGATATACCAAGATCCAAATTGGCTGCTTAAACATTCTACATTTGGAAAAAATATTATTACCAACTTTAAGATAATCACATTCAAAATTCTTTAAAGTAAAATTGATATGTAATTTTCCTAAACATAAAATTGACCGTCGGACTCAACACTTGTATATTTATAAATAACACTTTTGGGCTTCAGAAAGGTCCATAATAAAGAAAGTTTAACCTGCAAAAGCAGATGCATCAAGAGGAGTCCAGCATATGTGCAGAGTGTAACCTATATGTCTATACCAGATTCATACCATTTATTGCCAAAAAATAATGCAGGTGCTCAGTACCTTCGATAAAACCTAACAAAGCAGAAAATAAGAGCAAAGATTAACTGCATATTTCATATGAAATAAACTATGCATAAAAAGCAATCAAACTTCAAACAAGTACTTAAGGAAATTATGGCACAAAGGGCATATTAGTACTAATATTTTATACTTATATCACTTTAGATCCACATTATCAAATTGACAGCCCAATGCTACCGTTGCTGGAGACAACCTTGTTGTTCTATTTCCACCTACAAGACATAAAACACAATTTCAATTACTTACTCCAAGAAATGACTGTCCGACACTACTATTACCTTTTCTCCTTGAATTAAGTGACTAAAGGCACGACTAGGATGACATGGCAAAGATGAATGATGGGAAACAGTTGCATTATGATAGTGGAGACGGAAACAAGTGGAAATTATTATTTTTTCATTTGAAAAAGAAATTTAGTGACTAGGGCATTAGAAAGGGGTGGAATGATGTTTAAGTAGATGGGCGACTAATATCCCATTTTAGTTTTGTTTATTTGTTTCAGTTGGGTAACTGATATCTTTCAAACAACATGAGTAAAGCCTCAGATATTTTATATAAATTCATAATTGAATATCTAAAATGGATGCTCTTAGCCTTTTAGCAAAGCCTCTTGCCTTGAAATTCATTTTAACTTCCATCTGTTACCAATGGGGAAGACGCCACGCCATGCCTTTTAACATTGCTATACCGATATTGATATTAACTGAACATGCAGAAAATCAAGCCTCAATGGTATCAAAACCAACATAAACGCAAAACAAACAAATTAAACAGTTCGCACCATGATGGAGAATGGTATGACCAACACATTCTAACAACAAAAGTATGAAAAAGACTGTCAGTAATGGAGATGTCATGAAGGTTTGAAAAGACAGTGTTAGAAATTTAACACATGCGACTCTCTACAAACAAAAGTGGTATAAGCTTTTATCTGCAAAGACGTTAGAACCCTTGTGTATAAATTACACTACTTGGATTCAAAATATTTGATACACTAACATACCAAGCCTTGGATGGTTACGACTTAAAGTCTTGTAGATGTTGCAAATTTTATCTTAATAATAATGGGTCACTTCGACTTTAATGAATTAGTAAATTAAACAACACAGTAAGGCAAGTAAGTAATAGGCATCATGAACCAATAATATTTCAATAATGGTTACCTACAATATTTAAATTGATATGAGCAAACTGTGAATGTTGATAGATGCATATGAAAGAAAAATGTATCGTTCAAGGAATCCCTCAAGAAGACACGAAATTAGAATACAACAAGAAAATAGAAAATAAATTAACTCAAAATAGTTGATGAAAATAACAAAAAAAAAGGTTACGAATTGGTATTTTTACGAACAATTCAGTTGTAAGAATTAGGGTAAAATGAGAAGCCTGTAATTTGAAAGTAAATTATAGACTATAATTGGCAGGACAAAGAGTTAAAAAAATGCAGAATGTTAGGTAATGAGAGCAGTGAAAACAATAGTGGAAGATCTGAGTATATGAGAGAAAATTGGGGAAAGTAGGGAAATGTGGGAACAAAGATTAACCAAGATATCCTTTAGATCCACTAAAATGTTACGGTGATATTTTACTAATTTCAAAAGCTTCAAAATTAAGGTTTTCTTATATATGTATATTCAAGGGCGGACTCAGCCCTGGGCTCAACTGGGCTGCAGCCCAGGGTAAAAAATAATAATTCAAAAGCTCACACTAGCCCGGCCTCATCTTTCATCCTTCAGCCAAGTAATTTCATCTTGCAATCATAAGTCACGAACGAAACCAAAGTCTGCGACCCCCATTCTTGCTCCTGCAACTCTCAGTTTTTCACGAAGTAATTTCTCATTTGCCTTCAATTCAGCTCAATATCTTCACTTCAGGTAATTTCTCATTTGTTTAATTGCTTTCAGGTCACTAGATAGGAGATTAGTTCTTTGAATGAAAACCCCAAAATTTTGAACTTCTCATGTCCCAAATCTCAAAAGTTGCAAACTTGCCTGAGAAATTACTGACAACTGCAGTCTGCATACACTTCTTTAGGAATTAGGTTATAGGCAAATTGATTTTTATTTTATTAAATTGTATTGATATGGCCCTAAACTAGCAGATGTAATCAAATTGTATGTGATAGTCTGCATACATACATACCAATAATGTATTTGATAGTCTGCATACATACCAATAATGTATTTGATATGGCCCTAAACTAGCAAATGTAATCAAATTTTATTGAATTGTATTTGATTGTTTTCTCTAATTGGTGGTTAGAGCAATTGTTATTTTGTTGAATTTCATATTTGATAATGTCTACTGTCTAGTTTGGCTAATTATATGATATAATGTTTAATACGTTATATTAAAATGTCGAACAAACAACCAAGCAAGAAACCAAAAACTCTTCTATCTTTTTTTAAAAAGAGCAACGACGATGGAATATCAAACGAGCGTTCAATATTGAAAGTTGATACACCTAAATTCAACTCTCAATCTCATGTTCAATCTATTTCAGTTACTATCCCTCAATCCAATTCAACAATAGTTGAACAAGATCCAGCATTACGATCGTCGACTTGTGAAATTGAATCTCTTACTAAAAGAGACGAGGTTCGACGAGCTTATATTAATTTAGGGCCATATCAACCTAAATTGGCTCAATATCCTAAAACACTTGTTGGAAAGCAACATCATCGATTTCAAGCTATGTGGTTTCAACAATTTTGTTGGTTAGAGTATTCTCCTACTAATGATAAAGCATATTGTTTTCCTTGTTATCTTTTTGGAGAGAAAAGTAGATCATCCGAGGCTCAATCCACGTTAATTTTAGAGGGATTTAACTCATGGAAGAGGATTAATGATGGAACAAAATGTGCATTTTACAATATGTTGGTCTTACCACTTCGTCACATAGCAAATGTGAGGAGTGCGTAAGAAATTTAAAAAACACCCCCAACATATCGATAGAGTGATTAACTCTCAATCAAGAGAGGAAATTTTTAAGAACCAAATGCGGCTTAAAGCAAGCATTCAAGCTGTTCGCTACCTTGCTCTTCAGGCTGTTGGTTTTAGAGGACACGATGAAAGCCCGAGTTCATTAAACCGAGAAAATTTCATTGAATTATTGAAGTTTAAAGCAGAAGGAAATGATAACCTTACAAGAAATATATTAGAGAATGCTCCTCAAACTGCTAAATACACTTCTCCTAAAATTCAAAAGGAGATCCTGCATATTCTAGCCAACCGAGTAAGAAATATGATCTGTGATGAAATTGGAGATAACAAATTTTGTATTCTTGTTGATAAATCTCAAGATGAAGCTAAAAGGGAACAAACGGCCCTTATATTGAGATATGTCACATATTAAGGTTTAATAGCGGAACGGTTTTTTGATATTATTGGTGTTGAGAGTACATCAACACTATGTCTTAAGACCGAGATATCTAATATGCTTGGAAGATTTAATCTAACAATTCAAAATTTGTGCTAGTAATATGCGTGGAGAGTGGAGAGGTTTATATGCGCTGTTTCTTAAAGATTGTTCGTCTGCTTATTATGCGCATTGCTTTGCTCATCAATTACAGCTAGCATTAGTTGCAGCGGCAAAAGATGAATCTAATGTTTGGAAATTTTATTCTCATTTAACATGTGTTGTTAATCTTGTTGCTGCATCTTCAAAACGTCTTTGTGAGTTAAAAAATGCTCAAAAGATTGAAATTGAAAAAATGTTGGTTAATGGAGAACGACAAACAAGAACAGAGGCTAATCAAATTGGTACTTTACACCGTCCTGGAGATACTCGGTGGAGTTCACATTATGATTCTGTAAGGGATTTAATTAATATGTATAATGCTGCTTGCTTGGTCGTTGAATGTATTAAAAAGAGTGGACATCAAACATTGAGAGGTCAAGCCTTTGGTATATTCAAAACTTTAAAAAGCTTTGATTTTCTATTTATTTTGCACTTGATGGACAAAATAATGGGCATCACTGATGGACTCTGTCAAGCATTACAACGCAAATCTCAAGACATTTTGAATGCAATGAAATTAGTCTCGACAACAAAAATTCTTCTTCAGAAGTTAACATTGGAGCAATGGGATACATTTTTAAAGACTTTATTATCCTTTTGTGATCGTCATGACGTAGTAGTTCCTAATATGAATTCTCCTTATAAAGAAGGTACAAGTTGTAGTTGTCAACAACAGGATGACATCACAGTTGAACATCATTATCATTATGACATTTTTAATTCTACAATTGATTTTCAGTTAATGGGGTTAGAAAATAGATTCAATGGTGCAGTGGTTGAACTTCTTACTCTTAGTTCAGCTCTAGATCCTAGTGATTTTTTAAGTCTTTTAATGTAGAAAATATATGCAAGCTTGGCAAAAATTATTACCTTATGGATTTCAGTGAACAAGACATTCATGCTTTGCAATGTCAATTGATGCATTATCAGCTTGATGCTAAAAGTGATCCTTGGTTTGAAAATATAGCTACATTTGGTGGCTTATGTCAATTGCTATTTGTAACAAGAAAGTTTGAGATCTATTATTTGATTGATAAACCGATCCGTCTTGTGTTGATTCTTCCTGTCACTACTGCAACTACCGTAAGAGCATTTTCGGGCATGAAACATGTCAAAACGGCGATTCGCAATGCTATAGGAGATGAATTTCTCTCTGATTGCATGTCTCTTTATTTAGAGCGTGATTTTTCTTGGAATATTGATTTGGATTTTGTAGTTAAAGAATTTGAATCTGTGAAGACTCGTCGAACACAATTAAGCTAATGTTATGTAGTGAAAGTGGAATATGAATATATGTATGTATATATATATATATATATATATATATATATTGTGAATTTTTTCTTTGGATTATTGTTTTGTTGCAGTAATTGGAATTGCATTATAACTCGAAAAAAAAATCAGCTTTAAAGTCAGCCCACCCTTACTTTAATTCTTAGGTCCGCCCTTGTGTATATTATATATATTATATAATAAAAATAATAGATGAATACCAAATTATGCAACCGCATCCAACACGTACACATCCTCTATAAAGCAACAAAACTGCCACTGGGCATTCCGCAAAATACCAAGGCAAATGCAAGTGAAAACTTATGATAGCCATTACCATATCCCATGATAAAAAATTCAACTCCTAACCGGCACTAAATTAAATTTGTGGTTAAAATGTCGGTACATGTTTACAGAAATGTCATGTGTCTAAGTAGAATTAGTCGTGAAAGTCCAAGAATGGGAAAGCATGTAGCTTCAACCTTTTAACCTATAACACGTGATATTTAGAATACTCACCCCTAACCTGTATAACATACATAATACTTCATGATATGTGTTACATTCATTATTAATTAATATGCCACAAAATATATGGTACAGAATACCAGTATATTAAATACTTCATTACATTTATTTATAACCTCACATCGATGTGCCAAAATCACAATCATACATTATTTGCTCAATTTACACGATTTAATTTATTTATTTGTGTTTTCTCACCTGATTCATAATACAAATTAATCAAGCTATCTTCCATTCAAACATGAATTAATTGATTTATTTTCACTCCTCTGATTCGCTATTACGAAAGTGAAAAAATCATCTTATTTGATCGGGATGTAAGTATTATACCGTGGATGGTAGAGAATCGGTTTTGAATTTTATAATTCCTCCGGTCAATTTAACTATCATTTAATAAATAGCAGCTCCTCCCATCCCATCTACTGCGACAAATTGACACGTTACCCACAAAATCAAAACAACAAAAAGTTTGAAAGTTTAATGACATTAAAAAAAATGAAACTTTTGTAGATCAATTGTCTCGTACCTTTTCGCTTTCTAACTCGGACCATAATGACGTCATCATGATAACTTGAATATATATATTGAAGGAAGAAAACTGCTTCTGCAACTCTAATTAATGAACTTTATTGTCGCCTTATATAGGCAATATACAGCTAATAATTCCATAAAAATAGCAAAAATATTAGCAAGATACTCGAATAAACTAATAATAAACCACATATAAAGGAACCCAAGACTCGGACAACTAAATTCAAACTCAGTTTACTGAAAAATAGGACAGCTAAATTATTTAAATTCCAACAATCCCTCCCTTAAACTGAAAGTTTTCAAACGTTCAGTTTAATATGACTCGTCCAATGCTGCAACTCCAAGCAATTTCCTTGATTTTTGAAATAATGGCAACTTTAGTGGCTTGGTCATTATATCAGCAACTTGATCTTCACTCTTACAGTAGAAAAGGTTGATGGTTCCATCTCTTGTAAGGTCTCTTAGAAAGTGAAATCTTACATCTATGTGCTTGCTTCTACCATGAAGAACTGGATTTTTGGATAGTTTAATTGTTGAGCTATTGTCACAGAAAATTGCAGTGGCTCCCTCTTGCTTGTTCCGTAGCTCTTCAAGTAATTTCCTCAGCCAAACCGCTTGACAAGCACATGCAGTTGCAGCTATAAACTCCGCTTCAGCTGTAGATAACGTGACAATGGCTTGTTTCTTTGAAGACCACGAAATAGCGCCAGAGCCCAGCATAAAAACATATCTGGAAGTGCTCTTACGATCATCTAAATCTTCAGCATAATCACTGTCAGTGAAGCCAAACAAATCTGAATTTTCTCCCTTCTTGAAATGCAGTCCAAAATCTTTTGTTCCTTGCAAGTATCGAAAAATCCTCTTGGCAGCTAGAAGATGCATCTCCTTCGGGCACTCCATATACCTACTAATGAGACTAACAGCATACATTATATCAGGTCTTGTAGCAGTCAAATACATCAGGCTTCCTACAATTTGCTTGTACAAAGTACTGTCAACTTTTCTTCCTTCACAATCTTTTGAAAGCTTCAGACCAACTTCAACTGGTGTGCTAACAGGATTGCAATCCTTCATGCGAAATCTGTCTAAAATTTCTCGAACATACTTCTTTTGAAAAATTGAAATTCTACCTGCAGACTGGAGCACTTCAAGGCCGAGAAAATAACGCATTTTTCCAAGATCGGACATATCAAATTCAAGCATCATCGATTGCTTAAATTTTTCAAACATGACATTATTATTTCCAGTGAAAATTAAATCATCAACATATAAGCATACAATAAGAATATTTCCATCATCTTTAAATTTGGTGAAAAGTGTATGCTCATAAGGACATTTTTGAAAACCCTCTTTTGAAAAATAAGCATCTATGCGTCTATACCAAGCTCTTGGAGCTTGTTTTAATCCATATAATGATTTTCTTAGTTTATATACTTTAAACTCAGCACCATGTTTCACATAACCGGCAGGTTGATCAATAAATACTTGTTCTTCTAAGTTACCATGTAAGAAAGCTGACTTTACGTCCAACTGAAAAATAGGCCATGAATTTTGAGCTGCCAACGCAATGACTAGTCTAACAGTATCATGCCTTGCTACAGGAGCAAATACCTCTTTGTAATCTATGCCACACTCTTGCTTGTAGCCTTTAGCGACCAAACATGCCTTGTATTTACTGACTTCTCCATTCTCATCTAGCTTTGTTTTGTATATCCACTTTACTCCAATGGATTTGTGACCTTTCGGTAGATCAGTTAACTCCCAGGTTTTATTTCTTTCAATAGCTGCAATTTCAGCATTCATAGCCTCTCGCTATTTTGATTCTTTAGCCGCCTCTTCAAATGTTATTGGATCGCAGTCTGAAAATAAAGCAAAATGAGTAAGTGGATCATCCTCATTATTGATTCCAGTTACCTCATAATCTGACATCCATGCTGGTCTTCTTCTCCCACGTTGAGAACGAGAACCTATTGTGTCATCAAGTTGGCTGTCAGAATCTGCGGTTGTAGCTGCTGTATCAGAGCTTGCGGGAGTTGTATTTTGAGGATGTGGAGGTTCGACTACTGCTGCATCTTGTCTATCTTGTGTTTGATGTGTTTCTTCTTCATTTTCTCCATCAAAAACTGTTGGAATTTGCTGTCCATCATTGCTTTTGTTCCAACACCAGATTTTTTCTTCATCAAACACAACATCGCGGCTAATTATAATTTTATTTGTGATAGGATTGTACAATTTATAAGCCTTTGATTTATCACTAGCACCAAGAAAAATGCATTTTTCTCCTTTATCATCAAGCTTTTTCCTCTTTGCATCCGAAATATGGGCATATGCTATACATCCAAAAATTCTAAAATAATGTACAGTCATTTTTCTTCCACTCCATGCTTCCTCCGGTGTCATGTTTTTAACAGCAAAGGTAGGGCTTCTGTTTAATATGTGAATGCTCCAATTAACTGCTTCAGGCCAAAAAAAATTTGGCATGCCGCTCCTTGTCAAAAGGCTTCTTACCATATTTAGAATAGTGCGGTTTTTCCTTTCACATACTCCATTCTGCTGAGGCGTGTATACTGCGGTAAGTTGCCTTTTGATGCCGTGAAACTCACAAAAATTTGCGAAATCATGTGAGTTATATTCTCCACCACGATCGGTATGGAGAATTTTTATTGGATTGCCTAGTTCTCTTTCAACGCGCGCTTTAAAATTTTTAAAGGCTTCAAAGGCTTCATGCTTATTTTGCAAAAAATAAACCCAAATTTTTCGGCTATAATCATCAATAAAAGTAATTATATATCTTTTACCTCCGTTAGAGCATGGATTTATTGGTCCACAAAGATCTGAATGCACCAGCTCTAATGCTTTTTTTGCCCTCCATGATTTGCCTTCTGGGAATTGATTTCTATGTTGTTTGCTAATAACGCATTCCTCGTAAATTTTTGAAGTTGTTGATATTTTAGGGAGTCCATTCACCATTTGTTTTTGTTCTAGCGTCTTTAATCCACCAAAATTTAAGTGTCCATAACGAAAATGCCATAACCATGTCACATCTTTTATTTTTGCAGAAAAACAAGCAGAACTTGTATTATTTAAATATATAGAGGGAACATACGATTTGATGTCATGTTGACTTGAGAAATTAATCCTTTCTGTGGATCTTCAATTCGACATGTTCCTTCTTTAAATGTAATCTTGTAACCCTTTTCTTGAAGCTGACCAATGCATAGAAGGTTTGTTTTCAATTTTGGAAGAAAGAGAACATTTGAGATAATTTTTTCAGCATTGTCTTTGGATCTGATTTTTATATTCCCTATGCCCATGACAGAAACAGTAGATTTATCACCTAGTGTTACTGTATCATGATAAGATTCATCCAAATCAGTAAATAAAGCCTTGTCTCCACACATATGATTGCTACATCCCAAGTCTAAATACCACAAATTTCCATTAGCTTCTTCATTTGCATGACATGCTAACAAAAGAGATATTTCTTCTTCCTTTTCAATATAGTTGGATCTTTCTCCTTGATATTTAGTTAAATTTGTACGACATTCTGAGCTATAATGACCACGTTTGTGACATCTATAGCACTCAATATTAGATTTGTCTTTATGCTTGAAACCTGTTGATTGATTATCTTCAAGACCTTTTTCTTTAACATGTGAATCAAATGGTTGGTTGTTTGCTAATTTTTGGTGCAAAAATCTACGATCATTACTACCTCTACCTTTGCCTCTGCCCCGGCCTCTGCCTCGGCCTCCTCTGTTTGAAGTTGAGAAATAACTGTTTGAAGAGACTTTTAATGCTTGCTCTTCTTTATCTTGTCGATTCATTTTTTGCTCATGAACCAACAATGAACTTTGTAATTCATCAATTGATAGCTCTGTAGTATCATGAGATTCTTCAATTGAACAAACAGCATAATTGAATTTTGATGTCATGGATCAGAGAATTTTCTCGATCATAGTGACATCCTCTAGCTTTTATCCATGAATTCATAGCTTGTTTGCAATTGACATCGTTCTAGAGAAGTAATCTGTCACTGACTCTCCCGTCTTCATGTATAAAGTTTCAAAATCTGCTCGAAGTGCCTAAAGCTGTGCTCGCTTTGCCTTTGTTGTTCCTTGGTATTTCTTCTTCATGGAGTCCCAAATTTGCTTGGAAGTTTCTTTGCAAAGAATTGTCTCCAATATGGAACGATCTATTGCCTGGAAAAGATAGTTTTTTGCCTTTAGATCCTTCAGCTTCAACGCTGCTAATTCTTCCTTCTGTGTCTCTGTCAACACAACTCCAGCTGCTGGTTCTACAAATCCATTTTCAATAACATGCCAATACTCCTTGGATCTCATGAAGTTTTCCATCAACATGCTCCAATGATCATAATGACCATCAAAGCGAGGAATTGCAGGTTGCACAAAATTTTTAGAGGCCATGATGATTGCTGCTGCAATGATGAAATTTTTTTTTTCAATCAAGCTCTGATACCACTGATAACTTGAATATATATATTGAAGGAAGAAAACTACTTCTGCAACTCTAATTAATGAACTTTATTGTCAGCCTTATATAGGCAATACACAGTTGATAACTCCATAAAAATAGCAAAAATATTAGCAAGATACTCGAATAAACTAAGAATAAACCACATATAAAGGAACCTAAGACTCGGACAACTAAATTCAAACTCAGTTTGCTGAAAAATAGGACAGCTAAATTATTTAAATTCCAACACGTCAAAGTGCCAAACTTCGTAGCAGATTAAAAATCAGTGAGATTGGCATATGGAACTGCTTATTTGGAACCAAACGTCGTCAAATTTGGCTTAAGGAGGTTTCTGAACTTTCCTCGCCTCTTCAGCATTCTTGTTGTTCGTCGAATCTGAAATATTCTTCTTCGATTTAGCTGTTTTCTTAATTTTAGCTCGAGATAGCTGAAATAAGCTTGAAAATGCACTACTTTCTCATTTGTTCCAAACAAATAAAGGATAGATATGCTTATTAAGAGTGCTTTGTAAGTATGCTTCCACTCTTTCCTCGTACCTGTCTAGATCAAATAATTCTTCGTTTTGGCTGTTTGGATACTTTATCTTCAATGTTTTCTTTCCTTCCAAATGTGACGGATAATTGCTGTTAATAGTGTACATGCTTTGTTTAACTCCGTTGCCCTGTTTCTAACTGCTTTTGAATTTGTAGAATATTTATTCTAATATTACGCATAGACTGCAACTGATTGAGCTTTAGCTTTTTATTTTTGCAATAAACCATATATGTCTTGAATAAGTACAATCAAAATATATATGATCAATGCTTTTTCGTTCTTTTTTGCACAAAAGACATCATATTCTCCATTTTTGTTCCATTTATAACATCTGCCTCTAGTAACCAATTTGTTTAGTATAACAAAGTTGGCATAATGTGCCCTTTTGGGCAATTTTCTATGTTCCATATAATATTATGTCAGTCTACTTCAACATCTGTTCCTTTAATAAATTCCCAAATGTTTTTGATAGAAAATTTTCTTTTTCATGCCCGTTTCTAAAACCAAATTTCTTTTTGTAGACTTTCATCTATATTAATTTATTTATGTCAGAATTGAATATTGATGCTGATAGCCGTGATTATGTATTTCATTTGTAGTTCTGAATGATGCTGTCCACCTTTGCATTCGCTCCACCAAAATGAAAAATATTACTCCACTAATAAGTTAACCAAAGATTTTCCATTGATCCAAGGTTTAACCATAGACTGATTTATTTTCCTTCTATGAATTTTCTTTCAATTAATTTGATGTAAATTTCTCTGCTTTTCAGGATATTTTTCCAAGTATAAGAATGATGAATTTTATTTGCATTATCTAGAAGTTTTTGTTTTTGACATATTTTTCCTTATCCATTTTGCCCATAAAGATTCTCCTTCTAAGAATTTCCAAAAGAGTTTGAGATTGTAAGCTTCACTTGTATCTTTGAAGTTTGCACACATTTTCTCTATTTTATATATTGCTTTTGATGGAATATTATGAGTTTGTAGCCAACACATAATGATGCAGTGATGATAATATCTGAAAGTTATAATCTTCCTACCATGGAAAATAATTCGCTAGACCATCTCTCTAATCTGTTTTGAATGATGTCAAATAATCTAGCACAACTATTTTTGTAATTTGATTCATGCTGAGGGGAAGTCCCAAATACCTAAATGGTAATTCACATTCCTTGTATTTTAAGATTTTAAGAACATCTTCTTTCCTAGTTCAATCTTTTGTTGAAGCATTCTTTGCTTTTGCTTTCATTTATTTATAACCCATCAAACTCCTTTTGCTTTTCAAATATATTTGAAATTGTAGTAGCACTTTGAATATCTGCACTTAAAAATAGTAACAAGTCATCAAGATATAATAAATGAGAGGTACTTGGTTTTATTCTATTAATTGGTTTCGAATTCCATTTATTTATTCAATTTCCATTTGTAAAGAGAGATATTCCACGACAAAAGTAAATAAGTATGGAGGTAAGGCATCTCCTTGCCTTATACTCCTAGTAGTATGGATAAATCCACCTGAAGTTCCATTTATAAATATCAAATAAGTAACATTTGCAATGCATTCTGTTGCTGAATTGCAAAAAATTTTGGGAAAATCATATGAATAGTAAAGTGCCTATTTATTTTATCAAAAGCCTTATGCATATCTATTTTTATATACATTTTATTTTTGTTACTACGATTAATATTTCTAATCATTTCATGAGCAAGCACAGTATTTTCAATAATTAGTCTAATAGGAATAAAATCACTTTGATTTTCAGAGATATTTAAGAAAAAAATTCTATTATACAAAATAAAACATTGCTATGGTTTATATATATATATATATATATATATATATAGCAATAGGCTATAGGCATGTAATCAACTAACCCATTATGAATTTTGATTTTTGGAACCAGAGTAACCAGGGTGTGGTTAAATTTTCTTTTAATAATTTCCCAGAGTTAAAAATTCTTTAATTGCCTCAAACACATTGCTTTTAATGTCCTCCCAATGTGATTTATATAATGTTACCACGAACCCATCAGGCCCAAGGCTTTTATCATTTTTAGCATTAAAATCTAAAACCTTTTTTTCTTCGAAATTTATCGAGGCAAAAAGAATCTCCTCACAATTACCATTCAATAAGTATTTGGAGGCTATGTTTGGAAAAGTTTTCAAGCATGAATCGGAATTATACAGATCAGAAAATGAGTAATAGCTTATCTTTTTATTTGAGAAGCTTCATTGATTACTGATCCATTATTATTAATTAGTTTTCCTATGTCATTTTTGAATTTTCTATTTGGCATTTTGGCATAGATAAACTTGCTTGCTTCATCTCCATTAGTTAACCAATCCACCTTAGCTTTTTATTTCATGTTGATCACTTGCACATGCAAAGCCTTAATTAATTTATCTTGTAGTTGGAAAAGGTTATTTACTTGTAATCTTCCTGAGCTATCAAAGGCAATGGAGTTTTGCCCACTCTCACATTTCCTCTGACTAGTTTTATATCATTTATGTTTTTGTTTTTATTCCAAATTTTCAGATTTTGTTTTGTATTTTGGAGCAACTTACTAAACTTGAATTGGGCGATTCTTTGAATATTAACCAAGAGGCTATTTTCTACTACTCCTTTGTAATTATTTTCAAAAGTCCATCCATTTACAAAACTAAATGGATATTTTTCCAAATTTTTTGATTTTTTTGAAAGAAACATTTGAATTTGGGTATGACCGTTATGAAGCTTGAGGTAATGTGTTACATTTGAAATTAAGGAAACTGTTAATAAAATTTTGAATTATTAAGATTCTATCAAGTTTACAGTGCATATTTCCATATTCTCCTGATTTCCATGTGAATTTGTTTCCTAAAATGGTAGGTTTCACATGCCTTGTTTTCAAGATGAATTATTGAGAAATTCTAAGTTTTTAAAAGGAATTGCATTTCTCCCACTCTTTTTTTATAAGCGTGAAATATAGTATTGAAGCCTCCCAGTAAATCTAAGGTTTATTCATATTTTTATTAATTTTCTCTAATTAATTCTAAAGCGGGCATCTTTCACTTTCAATGTTAGAAGCATAAACAAGTGTGGCTTCTAACTGAAAGCCTCCTTTATTTATAAACTTACAATGTATATATGGTAAATTTAAGAAGTGTTGATTTCAGTCCCAAATATTTGGATCTCATAGTATTATAATTTTTTCATTACCCCCAGCATGTTATTTTATATAATATTCCAGTTCATATTTCTATTTTGAAATTCTTCTATCTTGGAATTGTCTAATTTATGGTCCAATATGCCTATATAACATGTTCATTAACGAATAACAAATTACCCAAATCAAGTTTTCTTTCAAGGGAATTTAGAGCTCATATTTCATGCAATTATAGACATAATTGTCTATTCGAATAACAGAATAACAAAAAGATAATATTAAAGGATACTAATTGCAGTTGCTGCGAGCCAATGTAACTGCTAACTTCAATATACTTAGTAGCCTTCTTTCCTTTCTTTATGCATGTTTTTGTCTTGCACTTTAAGCTACTCTTCCCATAGTCAATTTTTGCTAATGCGTTTTGTTTTGAAGTCATATTGCTCACTAGACACATAATTATAGCTAGAGTAGTTTCATTCAAGTTCTTTATACTGCATCTTTTCCTCCTTTTTTACAAGGGAAGTGGATGATGATATGAGCCTTGTTGGACGCTTTAGTATGGTTAGTGATATGTTCTCAGTAGTTAATATTGCATTTGAGATCTTGTCGCATGCATTGTTCACAGCTGCCTCATTAAAATTAACTTTTTCTAGGCATATATCCATTTTTGTATCTATCAAATCTGTATTTATTGTTAAGAAATCCTAAGGGGGGTGCTTAATGACATGTAAATTATAATCCTCTATGTTTGTCCATATGTTTATTACATACGATAATATTGTAGTTTCTGTTCCAATCCGTGCAGTTGAGTCTTGAATAAGACTTTACTGAATGGATTGTTCTTTAAACTACCTACTGCATGTGTGATGGTTAGAACCTAATTTCTTGGTTTTGGACTAACTCCATTTTCTCAGAGGTATCACAATTTTGAACATTTGAATTTTGATTTTCCAAAGTTGCATCTGTTTTAATGCTCAATCTTTCAAAGAATTGTATTCTACCTGAAACTGCATTGTTTATTGAATCGTTGGATTTATAAATTGAACGCTTTCATCAAAATTAGAACTTTAAGATGTTTTCTCAAACAAATTTTCTTTGGGTTTTCCAAAACAAGATTTTCACTTTCTTTATTTGTCTAATCATTTGAATGAACTTTTTCTTTCCATGCCTTTTTTGTGAGTAGCTCTATAAGGAATGTCTAAAACAAACACATTTTGGACATCTTGGAGGGATTCATTCGTATTCTGTTCTTTGGGTTAGATTTTCACCATCATCCATGGTAATATAAGCTTCTTCAGGCAATTCTATGTTGGCATTGATTTCAACAAAAATTCTTGCACAGTTGAGTCTTATTTCATTTGATGTTGGCTCGTCTAGTTTGTATACTAACTATAATCCGAATGCGTCTTTATTACATAATTTCAAATTGAGTTCTGGTAATCTGATCCAAACTGGAAGGGTTGAAAGCAAGTTCTTGCCAAAAATTAGTATTCTGCTCCATTTTTTAAGAATATTAAGCTTTCCATTTCTGAAATATGGCCATCCGTTTATTGTTTTTTTTTATAATTATAAGCATTCAAAATTTTGATTATAAAGAAACTGTTATTTCCAACGAATATTTCAAAATTACTCATGTTTTAGCAATAAATTCCTTGAAATAATGATAATAAGGGCGGTTTCCAAATATATAAGCAATTATTAATTTGCACCACTTGTTTTCGATTCTTTTGCTAACTACTTCTTTCACTATCACCGCTTTTTATTACTTATATGGCGATGGAAGCAACAAATTCAAAATTAAAGTTGAGTAAAAACCTCCATTTTTCACTACTTTGCTCTAAAAGATTATTTTTTGATTTGTGAGGGGTCTCTAAAAAGAGGTTGATCATGTTGTTTAGGAATTAACAAATTGTTTCTTGTGTTTCTTGATTTATAATGACCATATCCATGACCTTTCGTTTGATATCTTGTTGTATCTTGGGCATAAACGAATCTGCGATGATTGATAATGTTTTCTTAATGATTTTTAACAAGCTGGAAACTTTCATCATCTGGGAATTTTTCCTTATGATTTGCGAGAGCAAAAGGATTAGGAATTGACAAAGAATTGGGAATGGTCAAAGTGCGCTTTGGATTTTGACCACTAGCAGCCATTTTTTATATTTTATTTTCAGAATAGAAAATAATAGCTTATTTTTATTAGTATAGGCATTGGAAAATTTCTTCAAACTCCTATAACAAATAGCCACCATATAAACTCTGCTTATATGCTTACTCAATTGGGCCGTTTATCATCATACGACGCTGAAGGACCGTCAAAAATTAAAGACAAATGGTTGTTTATCACCGTAGGACTATGAACAGCTGTTGAAAATCAAAGACTCATGGCTATTTGAAGCTAAATGAAAAAACAGAATTTTGTGTTAAGTAGCATCTAAGAAAACTAATATGTACTAAAAAAATTCATGGTAGCCAAAAGTAATTTTTTGGGTGCCAATAGTAATGCACTAACTTAAATATAGATAAATATGCATGATAAAAACATTGAAAATAATAACTTAATTATAGTTAGATATATAAACTAGGAACTTTTATTTCATTTAATAACATTGATGGCTTGTCATATTATGATGTTAATATTTAAAATTATATTTTATTTCTATGACAAATAATTAATAATCAATCAATTAATCGAATAACTACTTTCCTTCTCTCTTTTTTCCTCTAAAATACATATATCTGACCCACATTCAAGTTGCAGATATAACCCAAAAATTTCAAATCTGCATTCATCGTCATTATCATAAAAAAGAATAAACCTAATATTCAGAAAAACGAATACGAATTCAGATGAAAGTATCCATTAGGTTTTCATCAACATAATCATTTATATTATATCTACATTAGTATAACGGAATATTAATATCTATTATTTTATCAACATAAGAAGATGTATTATATGCATACAAATGCATGTTAGTTGCCCGAAGTTATTTTTTAAAATTCATTGAAGATGACTGTGAAATTGTGAGAAAGATCGCGAATGCGACTGTGAAAATTGATGGAGATGGCCTTAGCACACACTAATGTTTGATTTCTTAATATGGAAAATTTTGGAAATCAATAAAATACTTCAAGACTAATTTGACTAAAGTTTTGCTTTATAACAAAAACTGTACCAATCTTTTTGTAATATGTAGTGAACAATATTTTTAATAATACCAGTACTTTGGGTGCAACGAGCATACGAAATTAGCATAAATATCCATCTACTTGTTTTTTTTTGAAATAATCACTTTCTTTGATAGCTAAAATTGGAAAATGGAAAAACATCATGTATTTATTTTCATCAGCCCGAAACAACTCTATTAATCAAGTTTCAAAAACAAGAAAAATATGATATCCATCTGCTTCAGATTTTTTTCATTTGCTTTTGAATGATGTAAAAGTTTAGTGAATTACTCGAAATCATAATAATCTATGAACAAAATATGGGAAGATTTTGCTTCAAACGTCGATACATTATTGAAATTTCAACATTCAAAACAAACAATCTGTGACGACTCCCCCCCCCCCAACCTTCGATACCCAAATACTAATATCTGATATCATAACAAAGTGCATTGTAGTGGTACCTGGAAGATGGCGGGAAAGCTTTAATGGTTAATATGGTACAATTAATAAAGAAACTATAGTATATCTCATGGGGCATGGGCATAGACATAATATGCAACTAGATATCAAAATAGGCAAGAAAGTAGCATAATCGAATGAACCAAAATAGAAACATCATATCAGAGTGCAGTAGGATCATTGAATTATACAAAACAAAAAATAGATTTTAACATCTCCAGTACACCAAAATCAGCTTTAATAATCCTCTCTGATATGATAAGTGTTAGATAGCTCCACTAACACTGCATAACGAAATATAAGAGAGAATGGCTTCAATGAAAGACATACAAGAAATTGTCAATCTCCTGCTTGTCCTTCACACAACTGGAGTGTTGTCTCATAATTGCCTCTCAACCTACTCACTTAAGTGTACCAAGATGATAAGAAGCAATGTAAATAACCATGAGTCTGATAAACGTCTGGCATGAGCAATCTAAAACCTATAAATAGATATATGTCGTACTTAGTAACATAGAGCATGGAAAATCATACATGACCCGTCCTTGCATCCAAAAAGTTATCATACATAAATAGTAGATGCAAATCTACTACCATCATCATATGTGTGTATTACTACTCTAAGTACAATGTAGGGTACTCTAATTTACATGCTCAACGGCATGAATATGGTTAAATACATCCATGTACGATACGGGACCCTACGCCTCAGCTTTCTGAAATTGATTATTATGTGCTATTATTATATATTCAAAATTATACAACACAATAACTATTTACAATTCACATTTAATAAATTTACCAACTTCTGGCGATATTGTTGAAATGCTTTGGACCCTCCTCGATGAGTGACAAGATTTTTTTTCCTGTTTGCAGAGTTTCTCTTTGACTCTGCCTGTACATTTAAATAAACAATATATTATTAATTTATCAAATATTTTTTGATATTTACGTATCAATTAAATAATTAATAAAAGTTTAGTACACTTACATTCGCTTCGACACTATCCCGATGCGCCGGCCACCCTTCCCACACACTCGCTTCCATCCAGTTCGACTTCTGCCCTTTATGCTTCACAGCCAACATAGAATCCTGGTAATTCTTCCTCATTTTCTGCTTGTAGTAGTGTCATACTAGCTACAGGTGATCTGATTGTACGTCGACTACGACCTACATTTCATGATAAACAAGCGATAAACAATTAAACGATAAAAGAAGAACAATAAATAAGCGACAAAAAAAATTAAGAATGGAAAATAGAAGATTATACTTACAATGAAATCCTGCCATATACACTCTATGACGTGGAAAGGGATATATCCCACTTGGGCCAACAAGTCATCATCATACTCTTGTACGAATCTCTCGTGATAGAACTGCAGCTGTAAGGACCCGATTCTTCGACTTCCGAAAACTGACATCAATACGTCCACTGTATCAACTGCCGAGCAATCGAATGACGGAAAACCGAACACTTAGGTTTTAAGAAAAAGGAAAAGAGAGAAGAAAAGAGAAAAGATAGAAAATAGAGAGAAAAGAAAATAGAAAGAACAGAAAGAAAACAACAGAGCAACATCAGAATCTCACAATCGCAGCGGAACAACATATAATAAATAAATGAATAGCCTTTAAACAAAGAACTATATCAGTTATTACATTACATCGCATTTCATTACATCATATCATCAGAGTGTACAACAACAACAAACAGCGGAAAAGAAATACTATACTAATAATACGCCATGCCATCCATTTTGCCTCCAGCAACTCCTGAATTCCAGAATATCCTGATAAACCTAACTCTTGACTGCCCGTGTGGAAATTGGTGGGCACTCAGAGTTTAGGAAGGAAAACAATAAACTCCGAGTCAGTCATGTGACTGGTGTGAGAACTCAAAACAGTTTATTTATCTTTAAAATAAAAATAGAGGAACATTTTTAAAGTCAATTCGCAATGCTTTTAAAAATGAGACTACCATAAGGCCTCCCGCACACACACAATGCAAACGCAGAATCGGAGGAGATTTCTCCTTATGATAGTCAAAGATGCTTGATACGCATTAAAAAGAACATTTGATATTATTACTAGTGCATAGTGTATAAAACAATTTCGAAAGTAGAATATAAATCTTAGCTAACATACGACCATTATCGTATGCCTACTATAGCTACCATGTTCAATAGCAGGTTACCGCCACATTCCATGGCAGGTTATACAACTAAAACCGTACAAGATCGTATTGTTTCTTTGGATTTCCAACAAATGGTCAGGCCAAGGAACTTTCCATTACCACATGAGAACGTCTCTGGAAGGATGTCCCCGAGAACCAAACCGGATCTCTGCCAACACAAGGCCGGGTTACCCCTAACTGGGTAACTACTGACACGAGTATGCCATCCCCCGGTCCTTTGGGACCTTTAACCGAGCGCTCGTCACCATCATCACACAATCGTAAATAAAGTGTTTCAACATGAGTAAGTATCTGGGCTCCATACCATGATACCACCCTTTTCCAGAAAGAAATGCACATACCCTAAAGGGAGCTACCCCTCATAACCTTGCTGCATCTTTCCTGTTTTGACCATTCTGGGGTGTGAGGCTCGACGAAGTCTCGTCCACAAAGCCACGCTTTATACAAAAGCCATGCTTTGGGTCAACAAATGATCATAGAAATGATCACAAAGATAAACGATCAAACAAATGATCCTATCACAAATGATCAACATAATGATCATTTCACAGCAACACTCAGCATGTCACATTACCAAATTGGGAATATATCGCTGATAACCTTCAACTACATAACCTCTGAGCTCGTACGTCTCAGAGAAGGGTGTTAAGCTTAGAGAATAAATTCTCCGCCACCAACAGAAATATATTTGAAAGAAATCAGCTTTATATCTCAATTTGTAATGTCAGACATACAATCCATACAAGTCTGTTCCGGGATCGAATAGAACCGAAGGCACTTACAAAGAAGTCCTTGCAATCCGGATATTCACTAATCACGACCGGACTTCCCATCACATATGGAGTCTCTATACCGGGGACCATTCGATGCAAAGACATTCGATGAGTTGTCCTTTCGCTTTCAAAAATATCCGGTCTTCAACACCGGTCATTAATGCTATCCATTACGTCGTATCACTACTCGGAATGGGTAATCCGAATAACGAGTGCAATAATTTAAAAATAAGTGTAGCATTCAAATTCAGCAAATCCCAACAAATACCTTTCAAAGGTAAATATTGATAGTCGGTTATTGAACTATCAATGGATATGCACAACATCACCAGATTCCAAATAATTTTCCAAATTATTTATTTCCTAAAAATATCTTTACAAGATAAATAATTTCAATATTTCAAAAAAAAAAAATCAATATTTATTTTTAAACAAATTCCACTTCCTTTTATAAATTCCTTAGTGAATTTATATTCTAAAATATCTATGCATATACGATTTCAATTATTCATTTCAATTTATCTTCAAAAAGATAAATTCTCAACATATTCACTTTATATTGGAAAACATTTCCATACTTATTAAATAAGTAATTCACAATCTTTTTATTTTCTACACTTGGAAAATATTCAATATACTTTAATCGAAATTAAGTATATATTTCATTCTTTAAGGAAATCATTCTCTTAAACATATTTATTTGGGCCAAAACGAATGTTACGTAAAACATCGTTACGACAACCCAAAATCACTAGTATAGGGATTCGAAATTAAAATAGATATATAAATCCCAATACTATACAAAACATTTCCTTTCGGAAATCATTTACTATAACAACAGTGTTATAGTCCACCATTTCCTTCTATTTCTCGAAAACGTCTATTTCAACAATGAATGTTGAAATCTATGGTTTCGAATCTCAATACATTTAAAAACATCGTTAGATCGTTTTAATTCTATTTAAAACATCATATCCAAAACATTTTCTTTAACATATTATTCACTATTCAAAAACGTGAATATACTTCGTTAACAAATTTCATCATTTCTATTCATTTTATTTTAAAGGATTATTCACCATCTAAAACGTGAATATAACTCCATAAATAAGTTATAATAATTTACTTATCAAAATAAGTCGTTTGCGAATTTACAAAACAACGTTTATAAATTCCATTTCTATTTATTTTATAACAACTTCCTTTTTATAAATCTCCTTTATTAAAGCTATTTCAATTTATAACTCAATTATAAACCAAAGGTTCATATTATAAGTTAAATGCTTATAAAACGATTATTTTACAAAATCGTTCTTTTTAAGACTTTCCAAATTATAAATCTTATAACCTATAAGATTCATTTATTTACCCAAATCTATTCTTTTAATAAATTTACAAATTTTATAAACCTACTGTTTATAAAATTCCATTTCTAACTTCACCGTTTATAATTCTATAAATTTCATTCATTTATGAAATTCATTCACAATTCATTCTAACACTTATAAAAACTCGTTTTATAATTCCAATACTTTAATTTATAAATTATCAATTTATAAATCCCTTATATAAATCAATTTATATTATTATTTCAAAACGTCTTTAAAGTCCTTTATAATTTCACCATGCTCTTTGATTTATAAAATAATCAAATTTCATAAATCCTATTTTTTTTACTTTTTATAATAAATTCAGAAATCCCAATTTAAACTATTTCATAAAATCATTAACCCATATTTTCAAAAATCAACTTTTAACTATATTTCTCAAAAATCATAATTTTATAACATTAAAATTATAACGTTATTTATTGAAAATGAATCAATTCCAAAAATATTTTATAAACGTATACTCTTCAAAAATCACTTTAAAAATCCTTTTAAAATTCCAAAATTTGGCCCAATGATGCTACATACCAAACAGTCAATCACGACAACAACGATATCATATATCGATATGATAATCAACGAATATCAAAATATCCATAATCAAATAAATACTGTTGAGGAATCCAGTTGGATCCCTCCAACCTGTTTTCCTGCATCCACAAACATTAGCACAATACCAATTCCGTTCCCGTACGAAATTATCGCGGTATATGGGATTTAAAATATTATCCGCTTAATAGACGGCGCAATAAGGTCTCATCCGCTATACAATGCGGGAAATCAATAACTGCAATATATACATATGCCAATATATATATTGCTATTATATATAATACCAATTTCACTGTTTATGAAATATTCGCGGTATATGTTTTTAATAAATAACATCCGCTTACTAACGGCGCATAATGTCTATTTTAACAATCAATAGATAACAATCATCATTCAAACATGCATTCAAATATTTTAAATATAACTATTTAAATTAAAATCGAAACCGATTCGATTGAGTGAGAAGTTCTCACCTTGATTTCAATTTTCGTTTAGCGATTTATTTCGAATAAAATTAAACGTGCGTTTAATTTTACCTGAAATTCTCACTAACTCCAAACGACTCCAATCCAATTCCATAGCGTAGTGCTCGTCCATACGATTCCAACGCAACTGGTTTCGCACGTTTTCGACCTCGTATGAAAAAGATATTGATTTTTTTAAAGTTACACGAATTTTTTATATATAAATTACAACATAATTCTTTATTTTCAAACCTAAACTAAATCCAGGCCGTAGATCCCCAACCCTTCATCATAGCCGCACGCCCTTTCTTCCCAAACACGCGTCTCCATCTATAGATAATCATATACGCACGCAACCCATTTGCATAAACTAGGGTTTAAAATTCGAGCCTCCTCGTTGAACTCTACGACGATCAGATAGTTCCATGTTGAAGGCCATCGCGAGCACCACACTCGGCTGGGAGGTTGCTGAGCTCGGTCTCCTCCTTCCTTGGAAAATGAGCACGCAACGCATGGCCTTCATCTCCATTTTGCTGTCGATCTACTCAATGAAAACCCATCACAACCGTTGAACTACTAGATCTCATTGTCCTCTCCAATATTGTAGTTGAAGAATTCGCATAATTGTCTACGGATTGAAAGATAAAGGAGGAGAAAGAGTGGAACATTTCGGCCATTGGTTGCTAAGGGTGGTGGCTGGACAATTTAGGGTTAGGGTTTTATTTTATTTTTATTTGTGAAGAGGCAAGGGTCTATTTATAGAAGTTTGAACGACACTATTCATCCCGAATTTTTCGAACTCCGATTTACGCGCGGTGACCAACGTTTCTAGGGTTTACCCCGCGTTCCGGACACAATGGAATAGGTTTCGGAAGCTAATTTGGTCATCTGTGCGAGTTATGGCAATAAACGTTCAATTTAAATTAAACCGATTTAAACGATTTTCTATGCGTTTTAGCTTGCACCGGAAAAACGGTAAATCCAATTGATACGAAATTTGAAACCATATAATAATATCACATTACAGATCCGATGAAACTAGTTTCGTCGAAATCCGAGACTTTTTGAAAAATGGCTATTTTAACTCGCCAAATTAATATTAAAACAATTTCGATGCGTTTCGAGCTGCCACGATCAAACGATAAGTCCGATTGCTACGAAAATTGAAATCCAGTAATAACTAACTATTACGGATCCAATGGAACTAGTTTTGTCCAATTCTGAGACTGTTCGAAAATTGGCTAATTTCACTAGTCGATTAAATATTAAAATATTCAATTTTCACAAATTAACTTTAAATTCAATTTTAAAAGTTCTAAAATATCAATCTAACTCCAATATGATAAAATAAAATTTTACAAATCATTTCAATCATATTTAACTCAATTTTCAATTATTTCCGTATTTTAACATATTAAATTATCGATTTAATTATTCAATTAAATCCAATTATTCGAAATAAAATTTATTCGACTTATAAATTTCACTTATTAATATTTAAAAATAATTAAATATTCAAATTTTAATTAATAAAAATTCTGAGTCGTTACAGCAGCTAACGGTTGTAGGTCAAACCCTCTGTGTTAAATATGATACAGATTATTATAATGTACATAAAATATTTAAGATGCTGAAAAAAGTTTAATACTTACCCCTTTGCTTTAAGTACTAGACACACAGCGGGATGCTATGGTGACTGCGATGGGCCACTGCCATCATCTCCTAATGAATGGGAAGAACTCCTCCTTCTGGATGACATGGTACATGTCATAGACACATCATTTTAAAAGAGAATAATTGCATACTAATGAAATATATTTTATAATTAAGTGACATAAATGACATAAAGTGTAATTTATACCTGATTCAGACCGGGTCACATATTCCAACGATAAGCAGAATACATTGCATTTTTAACATAAGTTGCTAAATAAGTGATAGAAATGGTAATGACATAAATGATGTAAATGACGATAAGCAGATTCGGTTTCCTAAATGACATAAACTATATAACTTGCAAAATAAATCTCATCAACTACATAAATTGCATAATACATAAGAATTCAATATAATATTTATATCAATCCTCATCGTCTTCTGATTCAAACTCGGTCTCATATTCTACGTTATTTTCCTTCCTACTCTCAAACGCTTGTACCAAAACATTTGATTCATCGTTCATAGGTCCAAAATCAGTACGATCTTATGTTATTATTATTTCATTTTTTGCTCAAGATCTGCCTGATAAGCTTATTCATTTGGAATATTCTTCCCATCAAATGTAAATTTTGCCTATGTTTTAAAACTGTTGACTAATCTGCTTTATCTCTTTTTAGACGGATAAGGAGCATAGTAAACTTGCAATGCTTGTTTGGTTAGTGCAAAAGGATCGTACTTGTGATATTGCGATGTGTGCTTTATTTCAATAAGATTATAATCCTTATGCACATTATTTCTAGAACCTGGAACATTATTGAACCAATTGCATCTAAACAGAAACACATCCTCCACGGGTCGTAAGAAATATATCGGTTGCAAAATTTGATGAAAACGCCACAAAAATCATTTATGTGATTTTCTAGATCATCACTACCTTTAACAAATACACATGTATTATTAGTTAATTTTTCCGTACCATATTCTTTGGTGTTAAATTTGTATCGACGAAGTATATTGGATATGTCTTGATATTTCTTTTTGGTCCCAATGCAAGATGTTTCAATCCTTCGTCGACCACATAATTTCTCGGTTCATAAATGTACTTTGAAAACCAATCATAAAATTCTTTACTGAGATCTCCGTGTGGATGTTCACTTTCATAAATACTACATATATGAATAAAATATTACATTAAATTTTGCATGCGCATGCATTATTGAAATGAATAAATCAAAATTTATTGTTTTGTATTACCTAACAAATGGTGCAACCTCAGCACAATTATGAAAAATATAAGTGTGTGCTATATGAAGATCTCTATCGTCTAACCATACATCTACACATTTTTAAAAAGGTCGACCATGTTGTTTAAAAATAGATAACATTATTTGAGAAGACTCTTGTTCATCGCCTTCATCATTACGTGGAACACTTTCAAATGCTATGTTCACATGGTCACCGAAATAAGGAGAGAAAAATAATGAAGCTTCTTCTTCGATGTAAGATTTACATATCGAACCTTTAACTCATGCTTTTTGCCTCATTTTTTCTTCAGATGATTCAAGTATCTATGCAAAATTAATTTACATTAACTTTAACGTCTGAATGTAATTAAACTAATATGTAACGTATTTCATGCCTCTCGAATGGTACATCCATCCATATTGCACAGGACTTCGAAGTCGTGCTTCAGATGGAAGATGAACAGGTAAATGTCCCGTTATATTAAAAACACCTGGTGGAAATATTTTCTCCAATTTACAGAGCAATATAGGAATATGTTCTTCAAATTTACGTAAATGTTGCACTTTTAACGTAGTCGAATAAAGCTCTTTGTAAAACAGACTATGTTCCGTTATTGCCTTTCAACTTTTAAGAACAATAGTTCTTTGAATTCAGCGGGTAATAAATATTCCATCATTATATGACAATCGTGGCTTTTCATTCCACTCAATCAACCATTTTTAAGTCAACATGTCTATAAAGATTTGATGAAATCCCATCAGGAAATTTTAAACCTTCCACCTATTTAAACACAACTTTAACTTGATTATTATCAAACTCATAGCACACTTTGGGTTTTTTACTGTCATGTTGTTTCATATAAAGCTCGAGACGTTTGCATAATTCTTATATATCGCGTCTTGATTTTAAATCATCCTTAGTCGTTCCTTTAACATTCAAAATCGTGTTAAAAACATTATCAAATACATTTTTCTCGTTGTGCATCACATCAATATTATGATGAAGCAAAACATCTTTCCAATAAGGCAACTCCTAAAATATACTTTGTTTGCACCAATTATGAATAGTCAATTTACCTGCAATTTCTGTTTGCACTCCAGTTTCATATATCTGTGGATAGTCCCTTACAAGTTCGCATATGTCTTTGCTTGACCATATCACTGGTGATTGTCTAGTTTCTACTCTATTAGCTAAATAGATTTTTCTATCTCCTCTAAAGGGATGATTGACATGGAGAAAACATCGATGACAGTCAAATCATGAAATTTTCTTACCATTCGGTAAAGAAAATGCTCGTGTTTCTTCAATGCAATAAGGACAAGCTAGATGACTGGATATACTCCATCCTGAAAGCATTGCATAGGCAGGAAAATCACTTATAGTCCACAACAAAGAAGCAAACATACGAATTTTTTCTTTGAAGCGTCGTGTGTTTCTACTTCTTCATTACACAGTGTTTTGAACTCCTCAATCAACGGTTGTAAATAAACATCAATTCCTTGTGTCGGATTTTCGCGGCCAAGAACGACAATAGTAAGAAATATATAGTGTGTTTTCATACACATCCACGGAGGCAAATTATAAGTTGTGATGATAATGGGCCAAGACGAATATTTAGCACCAAATTGAGAAAATGGTGAAAAACCTTTCGTACATAATCCAAGTCTAACAGTACGACTCTCCGCTGCAAAATTGGGATAAGTTTTGTCGAAATGCTTTCATGCTTTTCCATCGGCTGGATGTGTCAATGTACTTTCTTCCTATGTTCTCACACTATGCCAGGTGCAGTTAAAATAGATACGTATAATCTTTGAAGCCTAGGAGTGATGGGCAAATAATGCATACGTTTGTATGAAGCCTTCTTTCCCTTCTTTTTTCTTGGTTTGTACCTTTCCTCGTTACATATTCTACACTTCCTAAGAGTGATGTTCTCTTTCTAAAACAACATGCAACCATTTAAACATGTATCTATTTTTTGATAATGTAAACCAAAAGCCGACATAAGTTTTTTAACTTCGTAGTGATTTTCACACGTTAAATTACCGGGCGACATATGTTGTTTGCAGCTTGTACAACAGCTGTAAATCCAGCTTCGACGATGTTGTAATTTGACTTCATCGCAATGTATTCTGCGGTTACTGATAGATTAATGCCGCTTTTACAACCATTCCAAAGAGGTTTCTTAGCAGCATCCAATAAATCGTAAAAAAATCCTTAAATATTTGGTTCTTCAACATTTACATCGTCGTCGTCAACTTCAACCGTAAGGAATATTGATCATGTTGCATTTTCAACCATATTTTCTATACGGTTCATCATAACAATTTCATTACCAGCAATCTCTAATTTGGACTCCGCGGAAGTATGTGCTACAACTTCTCCATGATGATACCAAACATAATATTCCAGCACGAAACCGTTTTTGCACAAATAAACTTTCACAATATCGGGCAACAATGCTTCAAACGTTTACACCTACTACACAAACAACGAATGTGTACATCGTTTCTGATATTACTTAAGGTGAATTCAACAATTACGTTTATACCATTATAAAAATCTTCCTTTATTGAGCCTCTCAATTCCCTTCTTTGATACATCCATCTCCTCCGATCAACAAAATAATCAATCATTTTTCCTATTTAAAAAATATGTCACAAATTCATAAATAAATATTGGCCATTTTACAAATTGACATTTTATTTTTCAATGTATTGATACATAAACTTATACGCGTCAATTTTATCCCACTTAAGAATACAATATTGAAATGTTCGTTTATGGCTTTCTTTTTTGCTGGTCAGTCATCCTACTTCCCATTACAAACATAGTAAACAATTACATTTTGTACATTATTTCATTTTAAAGGATTCAATAAAGTTTCGACAGTACTTCCCCTTTGTTTTCTGCATTGTACACAAATTCATATGCGTAGGAAACAAAAAGAAAAGTGATGGCGAAATTTTGTAAACCGTTTAAAATGAAATAATGGATGAAATGTAATTGTTTTCTGTGTTTATAACTTGTCTAATGCAAGGACAAATCTAACAAGTATTGTACCACATGAATATAAATGTCCTTTTGTGACAAAAACTAATATTTATATAACGATCATGTAAAACACTTGTCGGATGGGGCCAAAAACTCTCTAAGGGACGTAATAAAAAAGTAGTTTATGTAAAAGGTGGCAGTTTTATAGCTTGTCTTCTTATTTATTATATAATATATTATTGTTTGTAAACGGTTGAAAATTTACTAATTTTATATATTTCAAAAAACAATTAATTCACCACATTATTCTACGTATTTTATCGAATAAGGTTGCTTCAATATTGTTGTATTTTCCAGTGCAATCAATTTATTTTTGAGACTTATGCATTCATTCTTATACAAGTCAAGATATTTAAAAGCAATGGACGTGGATGATTCTAACTCCGACCGAAGTAGAATGTATCTCTGTTTTTTGATACGCAACTTGTTTTCAAGTTCTATGGCTTATTCTAATTAACACAAGACAATGGTAGAAACAACACACATATAATGCTTTACACATACGCACAAAATCACAAATTATACCTACTCTTTACAATTTCACGCTAACAAATGAAATATGTATGCCATGGGATACTATAAATCATTATTAGGCTATTAGAAACAATTAGAATAACTAATTAGCCCTAATTTAACAACTTATGCAAATCTAGATTTAGGGTAAAAATTAGATTTTTCGCAAAAAATAAGAGATTATACCTAAGATTGAAAGCAATGGAGTGTGATTAGGCAGCCACGGAGGATCTAGAAACTTGAATTTGGGGAGAAGCTTGAAATTGGGATATACGGGTTATTTTTGTTTGTGTACTGAGATATGAGAAAGAAAGGTCTCGGCTGAGCCTTAAAATTCGCAAATTTCCAATGGTTTTCCAACGATCGTCGGTGGCATATTGGAAGCCATCGAAAATTGGTCGTCGGAAGCCCTCGCTAGCTGTTGTCGGTATTTCATCCTTTTTTAGTAGTGTGCATCTCGACACTCATATTAACATATGGCGAGAAGGAATTTGAGAGGTGCGGCTATGTTGGGTTTCTAGAGCGTGCGAACAGAGAGGCAGAAGACATCAAGTGAGTGTACGTACTCACATTTCTATGTTTAGGTCATGTTATTCTTAATATATATGTTACAACCTTGATTTCGATGGCAACAACTATACAGCTCTTGGAGTCAATACACATAGGGGTGTGTGTGTGTGTGTCATCCATATGCAGGTAGACTTTTGCGTCCATGACTTGAAGGCCGACATAAGGGTGATTATACCGAGTAATATTAGTACATTCTGTTAAGTTTGTAAATAGATTATATGTACAATCTCCTTGAGTAATCTTCACAAGCACTTACTCATACAAACTACTTATAAAATGAAGATAATAGAGTGTACATGCGTCAGACGTCTGGCATATATGCTCAAACGTCTGGCAACATGTTTTGGTTACAAATTCTGTAACAAACCAGACGTTTGGCATATACGCTCAAATGTTTGGCAACATGTTCTATCTTAAAAATTTTAACAAACAAGACGTCTGGCATAAATGGCCAGACGTCTAACCTGGGTAACGTCCATTTTCTTCCAAAAGACATCTTCTTCAAACAAAGGGTTGCATCCTCTTGTTTTTGACCATGACTCTTTCTGCATTGTGACTCTTAAAATGAAATAGAATGAATCAAAAGTGACCACTCTTCAAACAAACTCTTCACCATGATTATTTTCTAATATTTCTATGATTTACAAAAGCACTCAAAAATACACTATTATCTCTTCCTTATATCAAAGCTTAAACTACGTACTACTCAAGGAGATTATAGGAAGAAGTTGTACTTATAGTCAAAATCAGTGTTTCATAGAACACACATTTGTCAAAGAAATATTCTTGTAAAAGCCTATTCCTCCGAGCGAAGCGAGGGCAATTGGTTAGTGAAATTCCTAAGAGGAGCTTCAGGACTGGATGTAGGATGGGAAGGCTGAACCACAATAAAATTCCTGTTGTGATTACTTTTAATTTTTACCTACATTATTATTCTGTGTAATTCATACTATCACATACCCACTTGTCATATGTTATATACATATACGATCCATATAGACTTTTAATTGGTATCAAAGCAAGGTTAGTTCAAATCGTAGTAAAATTGTTAATATGGTGTGACGATCCGGAATTTTTGAACATTTGAAATTGGAATATTTAATTGATTTTAAATATTTCAAAGTTAATTTTTAACTTGAATTCAAATATCACCATTTATTGGATAGTTTAATTATTAAATTAAATAATTTAAAGTTGGGTAAAATGTTGAATCTGGAGTTTTAAGCCTGTTAAAAATAATTTGAAGGCTTGTAAAATTTATATTGATAGTGTTGAGGATAATAAAAGTTTTAAAATTGAATTTAACACTGATTTTTTCAGTTTTGAAATTTTATCATTTAAATCGATATTTAAAAATAGCCTTCCGAGGCACAGTCTCGGAATTCGACGAAATTAGTTCCATTAGATCCGTAATAGGTAGTTATTATTGGATTTCAATTTTCGTAACGTTTGGAGTTACCGTTTGTCCGTAAGGGTGAGAAACGTGTTGAAATTAAAATTATTTAAACTCGATTCAAAACGCTATCTTCCACATATGACTGAATTAGACTTCGATACACGTTCCATTGTGTCTGGAATACGGGCAAAACCTTATAAACGCCTAGCGGCACGTCTCGTTAGAAGATCGAAAATTTAAACTACAAAGTTGAGACAATTTGAAATCAATTTAATATATATATATATATACATACAAATAGTCAGCCTTCAGCCGTAATAAGGTCGCACCTGTGCTTTGTACGCTTCATTTCAATCACTGTAGCAAAGCTCTTCAACACGCTTCTCCTCTTTAATATTTACAGCTGTGTGCTCTAAAGCAATCGAGTCTTTTCCTTCTTCCACTTCAATTCAAATCGCCTTTCCCTTTTCTTCATTTTGTCAATTCAAAATCGAATTCTTGGAGATAAAATGGCTGAGCAAGAACCCTGTGTCTTCGTTCATTACAATTCGAAATCGAATAATAATAATAATAATAATAATAATAATAATAATAATAATAATAATGGAGACCTATCCCCTCGGTTCAATTTCCCTTTTCCTCCCTGCAATTGAAGATCAATCGTAACGAATTCAAAAAAAAGGGGTCGTTGCTCGCAGCTGAGTCACGAGTTGACTGGAAGATAAGGGGGCCGATACCTCGCGAGTTGGGGAAGGGGTCGACGTCTTCGCCTTCGGTCGCTGGAAGAGAGCGAAGCATCGAGGCAGGGTTCTCGATCAGGGTAGCTCGAGCGTGGCGACTGTTCCTTGGAGGCGCGACACGGCAGAAGGCAAGGGGGCAATGCAGAGTGTGTTGCATAGGCGCGGTCAATGTGGGTTCGAAGTCGATCGATGGTCTGGTGGTTCTCGAGCTTGCTATGAGGTTCGAATTTTTGATTTTTTGTAATTTTGAATTGAAGAATATATATATATATATATATATATATATATATTGGTAGGTGAAAGCAAAATTGGAGTATAAGGTTTAAAGAAAGAAATTTATTTTTATAGTAAAGGAAAGTATGACGTAAATAGAAATATATATATATATAGGTAAGGTTTTGGAAAAGGCAAAAATTTTAGATATGAAGAATTCATATAAAAATAGATTTTTAAATTTATATATATTATTTACAAGTATATATGTAGTTTCAAAAAAATAAAAAATAAATAAATGAATAATAATATATTAGGGAGATTAATTTATTGAGTTGATTTATTTAATTATTTTATTTACTAAAGATTTCAAGGGAAAATTAGTTTAAATCAAATTTTAAGTTAGAATAAAATTTAAATTTAATAAGTGAATGGTAATTAAGTGTTTGATTAATTCAAGTAGTAATAAATTGTGAATTGTTTATACAAGGTCAAAATCGTGAAGAAAACAAGGCGTGATGGAAATGGATTGCAAATTTTTTTTTTAAGGTGAGTTGATCTCACTCATCTGGTTTGATTTAAATTTCAATGGTTAAATTTAAATAATTGGTTGGATGGTTGAATTGATTTGATGTGCTATATTATAGTATATAATACATCTTGGAATGATTGATTTCCCGCATTATATAGCGGATGAGACCCTATGCGCCGTATAATAGCGGATGATATTTATTAATCCCATATACCGCAATATTCCACCTCGAATTAGAATTGGTATTTTATATTGTGCTAATGTCTGTGGATGTAGGGAAACAGGTTGAAGGGATCCAACTGGATTCCTCAAAAATTATCTAGATTATTCTAATAATTCTATATTAAGATTATTTGCTATTCTGGGTTGAATTATATTGATAATTGGAAATGTTGGATGCTATGGGTTGATTTAATATATTTCGGTACTGAGTTATCAAAATATATAGAATTGGATTTTGAGAAGAAACTAAAGAAGGAAATTTGTAAGCAAAAATAATTAAAGAGAAGTTGACTAAATTTAAGAATGAATTGGAAAAGAATAAAAGTGGATTTTAAATGTTAATAAATAAATTCCGAGTAGGGAAAGAAGATTTAAATAAACAGGGAAATAATGAATTTTTAAAACTTAAGTGGAGCATTTTAAAAAGCAAGAGAATTTATTTTAAAGATTTAAGCTTTAAACTTATTCGAAGGAATAGAAAAGGAATTTGGGAAATCTGGAACTGATATTTTTAGTTAAAAGGATTTTTAATTATAATTAAGAAATGAAATATGAGGTTAATGGATTTCGAATAAATTGAATAAGTAAAGGAACTTGTTTCAAATTAGGTAAATTGGAAATCCATTTGAAAATTCATTTAAGTGTTGGAATTGGGATTTTAAAAGGAGGTTGTGACTATGAAATGTACGAACTAGGTTTATAAAAGTAAAGTAAAATATATCAGTGGATATTTGGGAAGAATAAATTCACGGTGAGAATTTATTAAAGGAATGGGTAAATTTTATTAAAAATAAATAGTGATTTATTTGTAAAGAACGTGGAAGAAAAGCTTATTTCCTGAGTAGCAAAGTACGTTTACAAACAAATTTAAAGGTATAAATTTGAAGTTTTAAGTTGTTTTAAAAAGTATGCTTTAGAAAATTTATTATTTCTAAATGTTTAAATTCTAAGTAAGTATTTTTTTTCAAAATTTATTATCATAATAATTATTTAAAAGATGATTTGGTAATTTGCTTAAAGGAAAAAAATCTAGTTTTATATTTTATAAAGTAACCTTATTTTAAATATTCCTAAAGTATTATTTTTAATTAAGTATTAAAGTAGTTTTTCTAAATTTAATAAAGCATATTTTACAATAAAGTATTTTAAAATTTATTTTAAAATCTAAAGTTTTGTTCTTGGTGATTTCAGTGGAAATAGGAAATATTTGGAAATTTATTCTGTAAAAGGAAGATAGTTTGAAAATGTTTTCAAAGATATGAAAGTGGAAATATATCTTGCGAAGATATTTTGAGATAAATAAATAATTTGAGAAATTATTTATTGTTTGATGGTTGTTTGTGAATGTTAATTTATAGTTCAATAACTGACTATCAATATTGGCCAATGCGCTGATCATTTTGAAGAGACCGAGATCGGGATTAATTTCTCGAAAACCACTTCGATCCAGATTGTATATTTTCGTGAGGAAGACGAGTTTGGATTCGAAGATGGAGCAGTGAAGTGCAGGTGCTAGTCGCTACTAATCCTGAGGATAATCCCAAAATGGATGTAGTAGGAGTAGTGCCTTCGGTTCCGTTCGAACCCGGGACGGACTTGAATGGATGAATGCTTTCGGAACATCGTCAGATGGACAATGGGCACTCTAAGTGAAACGATCTAAAAGGTAACACTTAGCCTCAAGCCTCGTCAACCCGGAATGATTGAAAATCAGGGGTTATGCAGCAAGGCTAGGTGGGTAGTACCCATTTCAAGGTGAGGTCATCCCTGTCTAGATGTCTCTTTTATTTCGTCTTAGTGGTGCGGTTGTTGATCCCAACCGTAGGGTGATCTTACTTGGGATTATCCAGTAAGGGGTAGTCTCGGTCTTGTGTTGCAGAGGGTCGGGAGTGATCCTCGGTATGTTGATCTGGACCAGATACCGTGACAGGTGGTACCCCAGTGCCTAGTCATTAGTTGGAAATCCATTCTTCCTACGCGCCTTTTACGAGTTTTATTTGTATTACCCACGATTGTGGCTAGTAGCTCGAATTTAATAGATGTATCGATTTTGGCTATTTCGATAAGTATTTGTAGATAGACCCTATTATAATATCAGAGGATTTTATAAAAAAGTGTTTATCTATCGTAAGGTAAAAATCCGACATGTTTATTTGTGGCGTGGTCTTACGAGATGCTTTTGTTTTAAAAGGATTTTTGAAACTTTAATAATCAATTTGAGTGTGATTTCTCACGCTAGTATTCCAAACTGACTCGGGTGTTATTTAACTGTAATGCTCAGGTCAGACCAAGTATTATGGGATATAGGAAAGGATGCTGTGAAGCTCAAGAGACGAGCTGGATGGCGATACATACTTCCGTATTTGATTTAAATATTCTGCCGTGTATTTCAGATTGTGAGGATAGGTTATGATTACCGTCCAGTTGTGTGTTATATATACTCTGATGATGTAATATATACACAGATGTATTTGTTTTGAGTAAAGATCATTCATTAACTATTATATTTTATTCCGCTGCGTGGGTAAGATTCTGTTGTTGTTTTCTGTTTTCTCTTCTTCTACCTCTTCTTATTTAATCCAAATGGTTCGTATTTCTGTTCATCTTGAGTTGATTGATGTAGAATAGTGTTGACTCAAGGGGCACGGAACTGCGAGTCGTTACATTTGGTATCATAGCTTAGGTGGTGATAACCTTGGCTCCGGTGGGAATTACTCATAGAATAGAGTTCGTTGTACTCTAGAATGAGTTTGAGTGTATTAATAGATATGAGCGCATATTTGTTAGTGAATATAAAATTGTTTTATATTGTGTTGGTTTGTCGGTTGAGTGTTTATGGATTCTGGTCGATATGTGGGATGCCATGTTATCAATAGGGATTTCTAAACTCTTAAACAAGATAGATCGACACAATATTGTTTTAAATAGGGTAAATGAAATAATTTTACCCAAATTATTTTCATATATAAAGGGAATAATTTTTCGTAATTTATTATAGTTATATATTGATGTTTGGTTGCTAGGAATGATAATATTAAATTATTATCATTAGTGTATAAAATTGAATAAGAAATTGAAATAATAACCAAAGATGAAGGAATAAATTAAAAAAATAAATGGGATTTGTACATGTGAATTATAAATGTGATTTATAATTTTAAAATAGAATTCTAAAGAAATATTGAAATGTTACTGAAAGAATTTGGGATTTGAAAATTTGAAAATTTAGAAATTTAAATTCCTTTGAATTTGAAAATGATTCTCAAAAAGTTGGATATATATATATATATTTGAGAAATATTTTTTAATCAGATTTGAAATCTAGAAAGATTTGGAATTTAAAATATTTGAAGGATTTTAAAAGAGATAAAAGCATTGAACTCTTTATGGTCGTTGGAAAATAATTCCGATGATGATCGCGACATTATCGGTGTTCATTTTTTAGTTTTCAAGAGGGGAATTGCTACCTGGATGTTTTGAATTAATGTTGTTTGCGAGATTGGGTTTGATTTTGAAAATGAAAGGGGATAGTTTGGTTTAGATATATATGTTTCAAAATTGAATTTGGAACCTTTTTAGTAATGTGTTTAAACGTGTAAGCAAAAAGGGAATTGAAACTGAATATTGAACTTAAGTTTGAATGGAAAAAATTAGTCAAGTTGGACTAAATAAAACAAAGTTTTGAGATTAAAATTAGTAAGTAATTGATTGATTTATATGGTATGCAAATGAAATGAAATTGAATATTGGATGATGTTTGATTTAAAATTATGTAAAATAAAGTGCAGAATTAGTTCAAATGGACTAAAAATAATTAATGTTTGGAAATTAAATTTATTGGATGAAAATGAATTTGTAAATGAATATTAATAAGTGAGTGGCTTATAAAATTTAAAAAAGAAATAAATAAGCCGGGATAAAAGTATGGGTATTCTGGAAATGAAATGAAATAAAAAAATATCCAATTTAAGCATAAATTGAATGACCTTATTATTAATGAATTCAATAATGAATTGTTAATGTGAATTAAAATTTAAAAAAAGGATAAAAGAATAAACTAATCGAATAAATTAGTAAAATGGTTGGGATTTGATCAAAGGAAAATCAAATCAAAGATTTAAATGGAAGTTGGTTGAATAAAATAAACTTAAGTTATTGGGTGGAATAGTTTGAAGAAAGTAAATAACTTAAGTAAATTGTTAGATGATTATTTAATATATTGGTTGTCGAGTTTAATAAAATGGTTTGGAATCAAACTTTTTGGAAATGAAAGAAAATGCAATGAAAAGATTGTGAATAAATTAAAATGGGATGGAATCAAGTGTAAATTGACTTGGAATCAATTTAAATGGTTATAAAGCTTAAGTAATTATTTATTCACATTAATATTGTCGAATTGCATAAGAAAATGGATCGTTTGATGTAAACGAGATTAGATAAAATCCTATGAGTTATTAGAAGTGAAATAGGATGATTTTGAAATCAATTGGAATGAATATGAGTTTGTTTTGCTTATAATTAATTAAATATAAGCGTGTAAGTTGTAAATCACTTAAGCTGAATGAAATAGTTTGAGAATTGGTTATAAGCAATTGTAATAAGTGTCGGAACCTTATATGTGCTTATGGAAATTATATAGCGTGCATTATATGTGAAATTTGTGTGCTAGCTATTGAAAGTAAGTGAAATGTTAATAAATTGCATATCTTTTGTACTTATATGTTTGAATCTGTGTAGTTAATGCCCGGCTATTACCCCGCTATAACCCCGTTATATCTCGTAGCGGGTTTCTACCGCTATGATTTTTCCATGCAGCCCCAAAATATAGCCTTTCCGCTTTAATCCCCGCTGTTTTCGCTATATCCCGTTATTCCCGCTATATTCCTCCATTTCTGCTATATCTTCTTTAATAAAGTGAATTAAAAAATTGCATTTATACATTATAAAAATTATGAAACTAATTTATTTGATTTAATTTTTGATATATTTTCAGAAATGAAAATACTCTAATGTTCTACTAAATTCAATTAAGTTACATAAAAAATTTACGTTTATTTAAAGTATATTCGCACATGTTTTTATTTAAAACTATTTATGTATTAATTATATTTCAATTGAATGATAATTTTTCATTTAATTACCATTTATATATTTTTTTAAACATTAAGTACAAGTTTTATACGCTATTTTAGAGCCATCCACTATATCCCGCTATATTCTCGTTGTATCCCCGCTATGACTTTTTGCACCTCCAACGCTATGAATCTGCCGAGCGCATTAGCTGCACAGGTTTGGATTGAGTAAGCACAGGTACCGGGAAGCCGTTTGGCTAGATTTTATCACGCAAAATGCTAAAATAATAAGCCGCTTGCTTAAAAATGCTAAATAGTAGTACGCCTACGCAATATAAAATAGGAAATATGAACTGTTTTTGTTTTTTCGACAGTGTCGATTGATGTATTTATATTTATATCTCTTGTCAAATTGCAAAAGCTTCTCCGTACAAAGGAGACTCTGTCAAAATTTCCAAAAATTTTAGGAGCTAGAAATTTTTTTGAAAATTTTGGGAAAATTTTAGTTAGCGACAAAACGATTTCAGATTGGAAACTGAAATAAATTAGGGAATGAAACTAATTTAAAATAATGATATGAATCGATTATAAATGGAAGTTAAAATTCAATATTTAGAGTTGAAGATAAATTGAATTCATATGGAAATGGAAGAACCGATTTGAATAAAAATAAATATAAACTAAAGTGGTGAAGTGAAAATAAATATAAGAAGTGTATAAAATACTTATATTGAACTTAAGAAGAAATGGTGAAATTCTTAAGTAACATGGGTGTCGGGAAAATATATTAAATAAGCATTTGAGTGAAGATTTAATAAACATATATGTACATCATACGGCTTGAATGAATATATATTGACATTTTGTATGGAAGTCAATAAAATATTTTGAATGTTGTGATTGGATATTATTACTAAGTAGGATATGCAGGTATTATAAAGGAAAATAAAAAAAAAATGGTTTTGATTCCAGAAGATAAATTTGAATTGCACGACAAAAACGTATGTGTTTAAATTTCTATATGAAATTTGATTCGGTTTTTGATCGAGCCTGTAACGACCCGAAATTTCCGATCCCGAAAATTCCAGATAGTTAGGAAAAAGATGAAAGAGATAGAAGAAGAAGAAGAATAATAAAAGAAACATCAACATCTCACATTCGCAGCGGATAAAATATAATAATAATAAAAAATAATAGTTTATGAAAGAATTCTATATCTGTCAATTACATTTATAATACATCAGAGTTATACATTTATACAGGCACTGAATACACACAATTACCATGTCACAGATATACATCAATATAATACAGCAGAAACACTCCATACGTTCTTGCCATCCAGCTCGCTTCCTGAGCTCCAGAACGTCCTTACCTGGAAATCTGTAATACTCGGTCTGACCCGAGCATTACATCAAAGTAACACCTGGGTCAAGCTGGAAACCAGCGTGAGTAAACGCATCCAACATGGAATACAAAGTATACAGCTTATTTAAAACCCAGGGTAACTCGTATCAATTTACAAAGTCACAATTTATTACAAACATCACTTATTCCACACATCCATTTTATAAGTACCAGAGTTTACATTTAAATAGTCGAGTTCCTTTAAATCACTTCATTCCAGCCTGTAGATTTCACATATCAATCTATAAAAATTCAAAGTGGTTTCAGGAATCTTCTAATATCCGACCCCGGTCTCTTCGAGTCTCGTGTCATCCTAACCCAAGTTATCCAAATGAAATACACAACATTTCATATCAGTGATATCAACTCATTCAAAGCACCCAATACCATTCAATCATCCATAAGCAAATTTGATCACTTCCAAATTAATTCAATTGATTCTAATTGAATTTCTAACCGCAATCACTTAGATTCCTTCATTTAACATTAATTAATTCCAAATCAATTAATTAGTCAACCCCTTCATTATTCATCTTAATTAATCACCCTGGATTAATTATTTTTCAATTACATTCAAGTAATTATCTTTATTTAATTTCACAATATTAATTATTCTTAACCAAAATCAATACGTAATCTTAATTACTTCATAAATTAATTAACTATATTAATTACATTAATCATTAATTACTTATATTAATTAATTTCTCATAAGTCACTTATTATGGATTAATCCATTTTAATTTATCAATCTTTAATTACACAACACCAAAAAGATTTATTTGTAACGACTATAGTCGTTACAAATGAAATTTATAGCAGATATAGTCGTGAGCGATACAGGCGTGAGGAAATTCGTTACAAATATTTATAACGGCCTCTACCCGTCATTAGATATATAACTTACCAACGGACTTTGTCGTTAGAAATCTAAATTTTTGTAACGAAATAGGTTGTTATTATTTGCATCAGTTTGTAACGGGTATTTTCCGTTACTTAGTTTCCCCTTTCATGGTGGAAGAAGGGGTTGTCATTCTAAATTATCACGACCTTGTCCGTTACAAATTTCATCATTAGTAACGCAATTGTTCGTTACAAATTTCATCAATAGTAACGACTATGCTCGTTATAAATTTCGTCTTTAGTAACGAATATGTTCGTTACAGCTACCAAGCCATGCAGACCTGCATTTTTGCTAGCATTTACACTACAGAATTTTCTATTATAATACAGTAGGTACATACATATCAAAAATTACAGAATTCCGATAACAATAAACAATTACGCATCCAAACATACAACTTAAATTGATGATACAATTCATTATATGTTAAAATAAATGCTTTTATTGTCTCGTATAATCATCATCTTCAAATATTATGTATTATATATGCTTTTATTGTCTCGTATAATCATTCTATACAACAAATCGGTTCGTTTCATATACAAGAATTAATAACATCATGTACAGTCTGCATGAAAGGGCCAACAAAGTTTCTTTGTCTACTCCTGGAACAAACAAATATAGATTATTAATATCAAACAGACATATATGAAGTATCAGAACAAGAGTAAATCGTAAAATGTGAAAACGACTGCCTTACCTCAAGAGTTTGCGAGTTCAACTCTGTTGCTGATTCATCTATATGCCTCGCTTCAGACTTCTCATTTGATAATCTGGAAAACAAAAAAGTTGTAACTATCCTTTACTAATATCGAGTTAAGAAGTCAGTTTACATGGCGAAAACTTGCATTGATAAAATGGTGACCCACACAGGCTCCACACAATCCACCAAGAGAAGTCTTTGCTCTATTGGTATTACCCCGTATGTTATTATGTAAGCAAATGGCCAAAGCTTCCATCCAGCCTGGCAACCCAAATTAACTTGTTTAGATGATACATGTATACTTTTAAAGAATTTACTACAATCATTTTGTTTAGATGTAATTTTACTTTTAAACTATCACTTGTATTGTACTAACGAATGACAAGCCGAGCATGCGCAAGTATGATACTTGGTAGGTGAAAGAGAAAAAAATAGTTTGTAATCATTTCATATTTGACAATTGGTCATGTGCATAAGAATAGCATTTTTGCTGCTAATAATTACGTGTCAAAATTGATTAATATTCTATAAGAACAAATTTTTGCATCTCAACCTGTAGCATTTTGTATTTTTCTTTGGTGGATCAAAAGAGCGAGTAGAATGCAAGCATAAAATAGGAATTTAAAAGGTAACCTCCGTTTGAAATTAGAGTTTTAATTCTTATTTGTAAATAAGTATTACTGACTTACTGGATACTTTTTTCTCAACATGGGTGTAGTAAATTTAGTAATATCTTAGTGGAACATTGCTGCATGACACGCACAATGTACATGCATGTGATTTATAGATGCAACGGAATATGAAATGTTGAAAGAAAAAAAATTATGTAATTTTGAAAATGGTTCAAACAACAAACAACGAACACCGATGAGTAAGGTATTGATGTCATCTAAGGGGGCCAAAGTTGAAATTGCATGTTATAGTTATCAATAGCAGAAAGATGTTGCCAACTCACTAAGGAAAAGAAGTGCTTACAGTAAGCATAGGCCAAAAAGTAGCTTTCAACTCGGTGAAAATGGTGACTGGAGATTCAAAACGTAGGATACCTAAGACCATGAAATAAATGTTGTTCCAAATAGCTTCCCATATAGTTTGATCAAACACTGCTTTGGCTGGAACAACCCACCAATCTTGGAATGGAAAAATGGCCTGAAGATAAAAGGAAGGTCAGTTTGTTAGTTTCAATGCATTAAGTAATTAATAATGAAAACAACAAGCGAAAAACCTGAAGACAAAAGGAAGGTCAGTTTGTTAGCTCCCATACAAATAAAAGCATATATAATCCAAAATAACACCCTGTAATCCAAGGAAAAGTGACAAATTGATGATACAATTCATTATATCTTAAACATGTTGAAGACCTATCAGCAAAAACTCAATCGAAAGTTGTATCACATTAGCCGCTCCATTTTCTAATAATATATCGCGGGTCTTGAACTTTGATTTTCATTATCCTAGGAGACTAAGTTAAGAAGGTTCAATCATATGCTGCTGACAGGGCCATCTCGATTTGTTTAGCATAGTGCATATATTTCCATAAAATTCACATAAAACATCATATCAAACATTGGTATCAGATTTAGAGTATCAATATAAGCATTGATGTCGGGCAAAGGAAGCATTGGTTGATGCAATATAACGCAATCAGACCACACAAATTGCAAAGGAACAAGGAATGTTTGGTTGACCAGAAACCATCAAGAAGCAGTAATAAATACGTCAGCCTTACCCAAAGTGTAGAGTGGTGGATCGGTAGCCTTCTGGTCTGCATCACGTTCTCCAACTTACCATCCTCCATCTTCCTCACAAAGTCTGGTTTCTTTTTGCAGCATCTTGGAGACCAGTGATCATCCCTGGCCATGCACATCGATTCACAGAAATTAGTAACATCTTGACAGTGAAAGTAAACTAAACAAGGACTCTATCCACTTATCGGTTATTCTAGTCGTTGATTTTCATATGGTGACATAAGTTTATATTATAATATAACATTAGTCATCGATATAAACAAGATTTATTCCAGATGAAAACCATCACGCTTCAGTTATCCACGTAAAAGAGTATCATGCAATTTAATGCAAACATGCACTTATAAATCAACAATTATTCATTACTTCCTGCTTCTTCTTTTTTTCACACTCTTCCATCAGGTAAAACAGCCAACCAGCCAGTAAGAACACGAGAAAGGATGCTTAATGTATTACTCAAAGGTCACTAAACATAAATAATAATAATAAAATAAACACCTTCTGCAGATTATTTATATAAGAATCAATGAAACTTAATGCTGGGACTGGTCAAATATAGACTGTATCTTCTTTGAAGTCTCTTTTTTAAAATCAGGAGCAATCAATCTCATTAGGAGTATTATGAAGATGATTTAGCTTCGCTCAAATGTATGTAGCTGTATCATATACCTAACATGTTATCCTTTGAGCCTATTCTGCACCGATCAAAATTTATTCCAACTGGTATTTTGACATTTGCGTTCAATATACATCGTTGAAGAAGAAAAAACAGACTTCGCATTTGCGATGCATGACATATAAAAATATTGCTTGTGCTGACATTCAATTGTGCCCCTTAGACACATACAAATGAGATCGTTAAGTAAAACTAAAAATTGAACTACTTGTACGGATCATAATTTCTCTACAATGGAAGAAGGAAACCAAAAATAATAAAGACAAATTAAATTGTTAACAATCATTAATATATGAAATAAATGATGCATAAACCATAATCATGTTAGGATTTTATATTCCAAGTTTGGATATAAAAACATTGGATGTTCAAATATAAATACATTGGATGTTCATACATGATCAAAATGGTCATAGCTGCTTTTCAACGGCCTACAGCAATGTATCAGTAACAAGTTCTGATTTTTTTATCCAAAATTTTTGACACACATTGATCAAACAAGAAGATCGTCTAAAACGTCTAAAGCTGTTGATCTTCTTTTTGTTGTAGCAAGTGTAGTTAATTTCTTTCAGCAATTGCAATAGAATATTTTAGTAATCAAATTACTTCTGCAAATTTATGTTACAGCTATCGTCCTTATACCGATGTCATGGCCTACCGACACCATGCTACGATTGTATGACGCACCGAAGTCATTGGCCTATCTCTTACTAAACAATATTCCATTTCTATAAATTATTTTTTCCCCTACCTCAATATTACATATTATTTCTACTTCATTAAGTGGTATTATTTTGGTTAACTTCTATGTTTTGGTTTGTTTGTGTAATTTTCATTTCAGGTGCTCTTCAGACTATGGAAAGTTATTGCAAAAGGCTTTTCACAAATGAAACCCCAGTAAAACACATAAATGGTCCAATGGAAACAATAGCTTATTTTTAAATGGAATGGCATTAAATGTATCCTTATCAGTTCAGAACAAGGAGTCTGAAAAGTTCAAAACTCCAGAATGCCAAAAGAAGAGAAGCTTTGCAATGTTTGTTAGATTTTGAAATGCCAATGTCCCCAGAATTTCAGATAGTCCAGCTTTTATTCTTAATCCACCTTTACCTCTAAAAAGGAAAACAATTCGAGACTATTTTCTTGCTGCATCTTGAGAGAAAAATACAGTGATGTGATTCTTTTGTAATAGTTGCTTTGAGTTATACTGAATTGTGTTTGCGGATCTTTCTTGGATGCTAAATAAGTGAGAAATTAGTTATATTTTTGTGAACAAGCTCACAATATTAGCTTTGCTTTCATTTTACTTTCAAATATAGTTTTACTTTTCAAAAGAACACCCTAAAACTAGTTAAAGCAGCAGATGCATTTGAAGACGTAAGCTTATGTTCTGGGATAGTAACGTTCAACGTAAGGGTGTATAATTATATAAACATTAATCAGTCTAACTTAGTCCAAATTGAAAAAAAAAACAATAATTCAAGAAAGCAGACCGATTGGTCTTCCAGACAAGCTACGATCCATTTAACTAGATAAAAACCAAAACAATTACCTTGCAGTTTGAAGCCTGTGATTTGAGGAAGCAGAACAAACAGAAGAAGAAGGGAGAGGTGGAACCAATTCAAAACCCTTGCAGTTCAAAGAAGTGGAACCTTAAAGAAGCGCAGAAGATGAGAGCTAATAATTGCGACCTTCCCCCAAAAATTTCCTAAATCTGAAACAATCTGAACACTGCATCCAACCTCAACTGCTTCGCCCAATCACCTAGTCGCCGCATCCTCAGACCGTGACAAACGGAGGCAGTGGCAGTCTCTGACCTCGATTTTCAAAATAGAATGCAAGCCATAATCTTCCTTTATCTTCGTCAAATTGGTGGAAAAAAAAACGGAGGCAGCGGCTGAAGATGGAGGTAGTCGAAGAAGGCGGTGGAAGAGTGGTGGAGGCTGTCGCAAAAACAACGGAGGCGGCGGTAAATCAAAGCGGAGGGGCGATTACCCTAGAACGAAAGAAAAAATAAAATGAAACGATGAATGTTATTTGCGGGAAATGGTAAAGTAATAATAGAAGACGAAATGACAATGTTGTCCATATAACTTTTAACTATTTACGAAATTACCAGATTTAGTAACGGTAATAACCGTGATAAATGATCGTAACGGAAATATACGTTAGAAATTTATAACGGATATTTCCGTTATAAATTGAAAGCGGAAAAGTGTTACAAAATTGGATGTTTGGTGTAGTGTTACATCATTAATTATATAAATTAATGATTTCCAATTGTATTTTAATTTTTTTTCTAATCTAAATTAATTGCATTAATTAAACCACAATATTTATCATACTTGATTTATCTCCACCTGAAATTATCTACCTTTTTATTTACTTCATTAAATAAATAAATTCTCCTTAATTAATTATCTTAGTTTATCTCTTGATTAATTACATAAAGTAATTATATTTTATTAATTGCATCAAGTAATTACTTATTAAACCACCCAATGATTATTCTAAATTAATTTAAACTTAATGCATATTGTTTCTTATAAAATGCAGTTTCCAACAAAAAAAATTGAGGTAAAACGGAGAAGAAACATGAAAGTTATGACCGTTTTACTATGATGCATTTTCAGCAAAATGCGGTATAAGAAAAACTTCAGAAACTAGTACGAATTTGCAACAAAAAGCAACAGATTTTGCACAGGCTTTCAAAGGTTGATGAGTCTTCTCTTGAGTGGGACCAGTTCCGTAAGAGGTTCCAACTCAAGTTTATTACCGAATCTGAGAGAGCCGTTCTAGCTCGTCGTTTCCTTGACCTTAAGCAAGGAAAGCTTTCTGTTTCTGATTATGTTGCTTCTTTTGAGAGCCTTTCGAAGTATGGCCATGAGCATATTTCGACTCCTCACAAGAAGAATCTCATGTTTGTTTCTGGACCGAAGAAGTATTTGAAGAAGGCCCTTATGATTCGTCTTGAGCTTTCTTTTGAAAAGCTTGTTGATGTGGCCCTTAGTCTTGAAGAGGTCGAGAAGGAAAAGGATAGTGATGTTGATGATAGTGTTCGGGCCAACCCGAACAAGAAGAGGTTCTTTGGCAAGCCCAAATCCTTTCCTTTGAAGAAGAAGAATAAGTTTGGTGGTTCTTCTTCTCAGCCTCAGTTTGCTCCTTCAGCCAAGTCTTTTGCTTGCTTCAACTGTGATTCCCCTGATCATGCTGTCAGAGAGTGTCCTAAGCCAAAGCGTTGCCTCCATTGCAAGAAAGAGGGACATTTGGTTGCATCTTGCCCTAAGAAGGGGAAAGGACCTAGTCAGGGACAACTTTACGTAGCATCTTCTTCTGCTGATGCCTCTCAACCGAAAGGTACATCCTCATCTATTCTTGAAGGTTCTATTTTATTCCATGATCGTTATATTAGAGTTCTTTTCGATACGGGTGCTTCTCACTCATTCGTATCGAAAGAGCTTGTTGTTGACTTGCATATGGATGTTTCTTGCCTACTTTCTTCTTTGTGGATTTCTAATCCTATCGGAGGATCCGCTATTCTTAGCTTATTGTGTAGTGATGTTGAGATTTCTATTTGTGGTTTTTCTTTTCATGCGAATCTGCACGTGATTTCTTTTCTTGGATTTGACATGATTCTTGGTATGGACTGTCTAGTTAGATACGATGCCAGGATTCTTTGTTTGGAGCGAGTACTTTTCCTGCGTCATCCTGATTCTCCAGATTTGTTGTCTTTATCGCTTCATGATTCCGATGCTGATTCTATGGCTTCTTTATTTGCTCATGATTCCTCTGATGTTGCTAGCGATGATGTTTCTCGCATTCCAGTCGTTTGTGATTTTCTCGATGTTTTCGAACCTATTTCTTGTTTGCCCCCTAGGCATGCTATTGAGTTCCGTATCGATCTTATTCCGGGTGCTTATCCTGTTAGTCGTCCTCCCACGACGATGTCTACGCGGGAAAATGAGGAACTCAAAAATCAACTCCTCGAACTTGAAGCTAAGCATTTTGTTCGTTCTAGTTCTTCACCGTGGGGTGCTGCGGTGGTATTCGTGAAGAAATCTGATGGTACTCTTAGGCTATGCGTCGATTACCGTAAGCTTAACGAGCTGACTATCAAGAATCGATATCCCTTGCCGCGTATCGATGATATGTTCGACCAGTTGAGTGGTGCCAAGGTCTTTTCTCAGCTTGACCTAGCCACGGGTTTTCATCAGCTCCGATTCGCGGAAGATAGCGTTCCCCTTACGGCATTCTGCACTCGATATGGTTCTTATGAGTGGCTCGTCATGCCATTCGGATTGACGAATGCCCCTGCATATTTCGTCGATCTTATGAATCGAGTATTTCGGGAATATCTCGACAAGTTCGTCCTTGTTTTCATTGATGATATCTTGGTCTATTCCAAATCCATGGAAGATCATGTTCGACATCTTAGAACTGTCTTGAGTACTCTTCACCAACATCAACTCAAGGCTAAACTTTCTAAGTGTCATTTCTGGGAGAAGCAAGTGAAATTCCTAGGCCATGTTGTATCTTCCGATGGCATTTCTGTCGACCCTTCTAAGGTCGAAGCTATTCAGAATTGGAAGCGGCCTGAGAATGTTCACGAGATTCGTTCTTTTCTTGGTTTAGCTGGGTATTATCGCCGTTTCATTAAAGACTTCTCTCGCATCGTGCTTCCTTTGACTAGCCTTACGAGGAAAGGCGTTCGATTTATTTGGTCCGATAAGTGTGAGGCTTCTTTCCAGCGATTGAAAGAGCTTCTCACTGATGCTCCTATTCTTGTGGTTCCTCATGGGAATCAAGATCTTATTGTTTACACCGATGCCAGTCTTAGTGGTCTTGGTGCTGTTCTTATGCAGAAGGACAGAGTAATTGCCTATGCTTCTAGGCAGTTGCGTCCGAATGAGGTTCGGTACGCTACTCATGATCTTGAGCTTGCAGCCATTGTCTTTGCTTTGAAGCTTTGGCGTCATTATTTGCTTGGAGAGCACTTCATTCTTTATACTGATCATAAGTCTCTTCGATATCTCTTTTCACAGAAGGATTTGAATATGAGGCAACATCGATGGTTGGAATTCCTCGCCTCATATGATTTCGAGATTGAGTATACCCCTGGAAAGGGTAATCGAGTTGCTGATGCGCTTAGTCGCAAGCATTCGGCTATGGTTGCTATGATGTTAGCCGAGTGGGATGTTTTATCTACTCTATCTTGTTGTGATATCTTCGATCGAGCTTCATCTCCTAATGCGCCTTCTTTGTTGTTTAGTTTGGACGCCTATCCATCTCTCTTGGATCGTATTTTAGAGGCTTAAAGACGTGATGATAGTATTATACGTCTCATTCAGTCTTGCTCATCTGAGTCCCGTGATGAGGAATTGCGGGATTATTCGATTGATTCTCGACGTTGCCTTCGTTTGGGTAACTGTATTGTTGTGCCTTCTGATTCAGCACTTAGGCGGGACATACTTGATGATTGTCACCGTTCTAAGTATACTATTCATCCAGGTAGTAGTAAGATGTATGCGGATATGCGTCGTCTTTACTATTGAGAAGGCATGAAGCATGATGTCGCAAGTTATGTAAGAAATTGCATGACTTGTCAGCTTGTTAAAGCTGAACACCAACGTCCACCTGGTCTCCTTCAGCCTCTTGAGATTCCACTGTGGAAGTGGGATCAAGTTTCGATGGATTTTGTTGACGGCCTACCTCGTTCGAGGTCGGGACATTCTAGCATCTGGGTTGTTGTTGATCGTCTTACGAAGTCTGCTCATTTCATTCCCATCAAGTCTACTCGTGGTGCTCCTTTCTTGGCTAAACTATATATAAAGGAAATAGTGCGGTTGCATGGTGTTCCTTCTTCGATTGTTTGTGACCGTGATCCTTTATTCACTAGTCATTTTTGGACTAGTTTTCAGCAAGCTTTGGGTACAAAGCTTAATCTTTCGACAGCTTATCATCCTCAGTCTGATGGACAGGCTGAGAGGGTGAATCGAATTCTTAAAGATCTTCTTCGTGCTAGCATTCTTGATTTTGGTGGTTCATGGGAGGATCATATCCCTTTGGTTGAATTCTCCTATAATAATAGCTTTTAGTCTAGCATTGGCATGGCGCCGTTTGAGGCTCTTTATGGTAGACCATGTCGTTCTCCGTCATGTTGGTTAGAATCCGGTGAGAAGCTTATTCTTGGACCGGATTCGGTTCGTGATTCTTCGGAGAAGATCGTTCTTATTAGACAGAGAATGAAAGGGGCCCAGGATCATCAGAAATCCTACGCGGATAACCGTAGGAAGCCTCTCGAATTCGTTGTCGGTGATCTTGTCTTTATCCGTGTTTTCCCGATGAAGGGAGTGATGCGCTTTAGCTCTACAGGGAAATTGGCTCCTCGCTTTATAGGACCGTTTCCGATTATTGAGCGTATCGGTCCCGTTGCTTATAGATTGTATCTTCCAACTTATTTATCGGGTATTCATGCCGTTTTCCATGTCTCTCAGCTTAGGAAGTGCCTTCGAGATTTCGATTTTATTATTGAGCCTTCCGAGCAGCATGATTTTGAGATCTCACCTAGCTTATCAACAGTTCAGCGGCCTATTCGATTGCTTGGTTCGGAGGTGAAACGCCTTCGAAGCAAGGAAATTCCTCTTGTCAAGATTCAATGGTCGGAGAATCCCAATGAATGCACTTGGGAAACCAGAGAATCTATTGAGCGTTCGTTTCTAGATTTCCTTTCTTCGTTTGAAAATGGTGAGAAATCTTTTATCTCGAGCCTTGATTACTTCTTTTGTTTGATTTAATGAGTTGTTATAGAATTTTTCCCTGAGGAATTGCGCGGACGCAATTTTATTAAGGGGGGAGTCTTTAACAACCCTGCTTTAGATATTACCATGAATATTAAATTATAATGATGACTATAATTTAATATTGGAATTAATTGAATTAATAAGGATATAATATTGTTTATTTTAATAAACAATGAATTTGGATTAAATTGAGCTAGTGTGATAAATAAATGAATTCCTGAATGTATAATTGATATTCTTGAGCGGAGTAAAATTTATGTTTTATTTCGGGAATTTTCAAATATGATTGTTAAATTATATTTGAGTAAAATGTTAGTATTGGAAAAATTTAGAGTTATTGTTAGTATTGCTATTTTATTATCAAGAATAAGTGAAAAATATATTCCATGTGATAAAAATAACATTAATGAGTGAAATAAAATATTTATTGATGATTTAGTCATGTATTAATATTTTGGAACATGCTATATATTTTATTTGGCCAATTATGCCAATTTACAATTTATATTGTAAATATACGAAAATTGGGTTAAATTAAATAAAATAAATAATAAAAAGTGATAAACTTGTGTTTTAATCTTTTATTTGGAATCTAGATGTTGTAACAATTCCAACGAACCCAAGTTTGTAGAAATCAGATTAATATTGAGTGAAATATGTACATAAGTAGATAGTGTAAATAATTACATAAACACATAAATTAGAGTAGTACTAATGGGTATTTGGGTTGTACCTATCTCAGCCCAATAGATACTTCCAGGAATTGGTATGTATATTTTTTTCCTTTCGTTCATCTTACCCTTCTCCTCAAAATTTTCCAGAAGCTTAAAAATAGAAAACTATGGCCTCTTGTTAAATCTTTGTCAAATTAAACAGTCCTAGCTGAAATCAATAGAGAAATCAGGTCTAAAATCACTAAAAGGTAATCTCTATCCATCGCTATCTTGAATTCATGAAGAAATCCATTTCTTTGTTTATTGAATAATTGTTTTTTTTGTTTTTCTCTTGCATGTCCTCTTTTTAGCATTTACAGCCGCCGGAGCACCTTCTTCCCGCTAAAGCTCCATCCCGAAGCTTGAATATTTTTTTTTTCTTCACTGCAATAGGTAAGCAAATGCTTACAGCAAACCGTAAGTGAATTAGCTCCGTCTAGAATCAAAATATTGTGCATATAGTTGAATATTCCTATTGTTTGAATTTTTCTCAATGCTGTCCATTTTGAAGCAGAAACGAAAATTGGCATAACTTTTCTGTTTCTAATCAAAATTTAATAATCTTAGATGTTTCGGAAAGCTTATTTCGTTGGCTACAACTTTCATTTGTTGAGTTTTCAGTAATTTTGATGTTTGCTATGCTAAAATTGACAATGTTTGTCACTGTCCCGAAAATGTATCAGTTCAGGCTTAACTTTTAAATTTTTAGTAATTCTGGCATAACTTTTGCGTTTCAAATCGAAATTTCAAAATTTTGCATGTTCTAGAAATCTTAGAATGTAATCTACAACTTTCATGTTTTGAGTTTCCTTAAATTCTGAAGCTAGCCTTGTCAAAATCCTTCTTTTCCTACTGCCATCCCGAGAGCAAAAACCAATTCTGCTCTGTGTTCGACACTGGAACAAAATCGGCCATAACTTTTTCGTTTTTGGGCCGAATTCGATAATCTTATATGTTCTGAAAAGTTCAATTCGTAAGCTACAACTTTTTCTTTAATCATATTGCTAGATCCTGATGTTTACTAAACTGAAATTATGAATGTTTATCTCAGTCCTGTCAATATACATATGCAACAGGCCTTGTTTAAGACTTATAGTAAATTGATCGAAATTTTTAGATCGCTGATCGGAATTTAATGATCTTGGTCATTCCGGAAAGCTTAGAAACTAAGCTACAAATTTTTCATTAATTGCATTGCCATATTTTGATGTTTTATGTGCTAAAATCATAAATGTTTATTAAGCATTTTAAGGGTTTTTAAACAAGCATTCTTTATTCTCAAATCTTTTATAAACCATTAAAAAAAAATCTTTTTTTTTCTTTTCTTTTTCTTTTTTTTCTTCTTTAGAAAAATAGTTTTATAAATAATTTTATTTATTTTAAACATTTTTATGTTTTTCGAGCGTATGAGGAAGTAAATTAAACGGTTTAGTAAAACATGGCGTATGGAACTTGTGTGTTTACTTTATCGGTTAATAGCAAACTTGTACGATCGAAATAAATTTAAGGAGATATTAGAGACCTCCTTGATGTTATCTGATTTGAGATGTTTCATTGTACTTAATGGTAGAAACGGCATTTTACCGCATTAGTCTAATTGACTAATATTTGATATAGTCTATTAGATAAAGACTATATGGATGAAGATTAATATTCGCCGATGAGATGAGGCAATGCATATATGTTTTGGGTTGATACTGTTTTATTATTTCTTTGAGATGTGGTATCAACCGATGAGTAGGAAATCATTAGGCGTAAATGCATGGTATGGGACGTGCATTAACACCTTTTTAGTTCCTATTCGTGAAGTTGTGACACATGGATTACTAGACTAGTACTAAAGACTTCGAGAGCTTGGGATTTGCAGTTTGATAGTCAAATTCCAATCATATTATGTTATTACTCGAGTCTTATGACGTCACCGATAGGGATGGATGGAAAATTATAGGCTACGTAGTCGTGTACGTAAGCACGAATGATATAGATGCGGCCGATCCCGATCAAAATGATGTATGGTACCAAAGTATAGTACTAGTGGAAGACAATAGCACGTGCAAAACATAATTTTATTGATGATTTAAGATTTGATGAGATTTATGAGATTTTATGACTTTATGGTTGTTTATTGATGATTTATTTAACTTATTAACATCCTCCTTATGTGTAACATGTATACTAATGACAATTCACTTGATTATCACATTGCACTTTTCGTTCATCTTCATTTTTTTGAAACAACAGGATGAATGTTTTTCCCTAGCTATTACTTTTGAGTACCTTATCTACTGATAAGTTTAGTTGCCTGACCCGTGTGTTTTCACTCGGGTCAGACCGAGTTGCAGGTTAGTTGAATTGCTTATCTTTTGGTTCAGCTTGATCTTTTTGGGACACATCTATCTGCAGGTTGGCTTGTTCATCAGCCTTTTTGGGTTTCCGCCTTAGTATTATTTGTATATTTTGGGATGTATATATTTTGGCACTAGCTACATTGTAGCAACATATGTATATGGTATTATATGGATATGTACGGTGATGTATATGGATATATATGACTGATCTGGGTTTACTGTTTAGTGACTGTGTTTCCGCACTATATTGTTACATTATTTCTGAAATGTTTTAGTTAGACTTCATAATGTGCGATGGTTATGTACTAGATATGTCAAACCACTTATGAGGTAAATGAAAAAAATAGAAATATTTTGACATGTTTAGTCCATAGTTATTGTATGTTATGACGGTCGCTCCTATCCAGCCCTATTCTCTGCGTTAGTAGACAGAATTACTTGTTAATTCCCTTTACTAACGTGGGCTTCGGGGTGGGGCGTCACAGCTTGGTACCCAAATCATTAATTAATTTAATTAATTAATTATCCATTTAAATTATCCTACATATTTAATGAATCACCAATCATTAAACCCTTACTAACTTTAAAATGAACCATTTTCTTATTTATGATTTAAGTTTAAAACCATTTAAAACCCAAATGCTTCGAGTCAAACAGCAATTAACTCGAGAACCAACCAAAACCAAAGTCACTAGATCATCAGTACACATTCATTCAATTCAATCATTCAACCAATTATTTAAATTTAACCATTTAAATCTAAATAAAAATCAAACAGAGTGAGATTTACTCACCTTTGCTTTTACTGTTTGCAATCCATTCCAACTGGCTTGTTCCCTTGATTTTAAACCTTGTATGACCATTTACAGTTTATTAAGATTCCAAATAGATCAGAAAATAATTTTCCATTTATTTATTTAATTTAAAATAAAATTTAATTTATCTAAAAATTAATTTTTTAAACTAACTTTATATAGATAGTTCAATGTCTAAAACCCCTATATTTTCTTGATTTACATAAGTTAACACAGCAACCTTATTTTATATAAATCCATTTAAATCTAAGATACAAATTCATATTAAACTAACAGTATATAGAAAGACCCATACCTGCTTTCCAAAACACTCACACGACCAGCACGCGAAACACAGTCGATCAACATCCCACTCCTAGCCTTGGTCAAGCCCTACCATCATCCTCCGACTGCAGCTTCTCGAGGCGAGCCCAAAAGCCAACACCTCTGCACAAACTTGACGCGGCAGCACTCGCTACCCCAATTCGAACGCACCCAATATCTCGATTATCGTTCGCCACATGCTCGTGAAAACCCTAAGCGGCTCCCTCTTCACGCGAATCTTCATCGCGACTCCAAACCCCTAACGACCCCGACCTCGAGCTCTTTGGAGAACTCCATGCCCTACCTCCAAGAACTGCTCCAATATCCTCTGCGTGACATCCCACCTCCATCAATTCGCGCTGCGATTCATGGTGGCTCAAAAATGAGCTCGCAAACTTTCCTTGGGCCCCCCTTTCTCTCGCGACCGCGCCTCTTCCACCTCGAGTGAGAGTCGAACTCATTTTCCATTTTTTTGCAGACTTTATAAAAAAAAAATTCAAACGAGAACTTACGATTGAGATCTTCTTCATAAGTGACCGAAGAATTTGAAGAGGAGCAAGGCGCGATTGATTTATGAATTTCAGTCGCCATTTTCTTTTATGATTCAATCTCTGTTTTAACTTAGAGAGGGGACGGAGATAAAATATCGATTTGGGGAATAGCTTCTTGAGTTCGCTTGTTGGTTAATAAATTTATCTCTGACTAATTTACTTCAAATTTATTACATTATAAAACTCCCAAAACGTCTCCTTAATTTCCATTTAAAATTTTGAACTCCTCTTAAGGAGTACCGCTAGGCGTTTATAAGATTTTATCCGCATTCCGAACACAATGGAACGTGTTTCGAATGCTAATTCAATCATATGCGCGAGTTACAGAAGTAAACGATCAATTTTAAATTAAATCGATTAAAATAGTTTCTATGCGTTTTGGGCTACCATGTGACGCCCTACCTCTATGCTCACAATAACAAAGAGTAATAAAAGAAATACTGTCCGTTATTACGAAGAATAAGGCTGGATAGGAGCGGCCATCCATAGTTAGGCCTTACACTAGTATTGGTTATCTCAATAGGAGTGGTATATATTTTTATTTTTCATGCCTTATTTATTTACTCCCATCGACATACCCAATTCCAGTATAAAACGAACTACGATGGTACATAATAGTTTAGGACAATATATATAATAATAACACAGATAACAAAATGCAGAACACAGATAACAAAAGTCTTATATATATATAACCGATGACAGTTACAATACATGTGATACAGTACATATGCTACAACTACAACTGTCGACTCTGGAAGTTACATATACATGTACATTATCGTATATAATATATAAGAATACATAACATCCTATACTAAGACAATGACTACTCCAAAAGTATGAAAAGACTTCATAGCTCTAGCAGCAACCCAAAGTAAGATATCTACAACCTGTAAATACTCGGTCTGACCGAGTATTAAATTCAAAAGAAAATAATACACGAGTCAGTCTAATTCAACTCAGTTATTAATGCATAGAAGCAATAATAATTAAATAACAATTAAACGACAGTCAAAATAAATTCACCTATCCAATCCTTAATATAAGGAAATCGGATAACGGTAAATATAACACGTAACAGTGTTAAACAACAAACCAATAAATTTAATTTTATCAACGAAGATAAATAAAAGGGTTATCAGTGAAGATAATTTAGAAAACAATAGAATTGCCTAAACGACAATTACGTCAATATCTAATTATTAAATAAATAATTAGAAACTCGTAATCTAATTATCAAAAAGATAATTAGATGTCAACCAAATCATCAAACTAGACCAAATTGAAATATGATTCAAAATATATTGAATTTGACACACGAAACAATTCAAACAATTGAACTATCAATTAAAACTTCAAATCCGATAGGGCTGCGGTGCACGCTTGCATGCACTGCCTCGCCATTTGATGTGCACGTAAATATGCATATTTTTACCACCATATTTAACCTATTTGAATTAAATAAATGATCATATCGGGTATTTTAACTTGTTTAAACCAAAAATTCAAATTATTCCAAATTGTCACATATTCATCTTCATATATGGGCAAAACGGTCATTTGTGTGCATATATTTCTTTGAGAAAAATTAATTGAAATTTTTTATATATTTTTGTAGGATTTTGATCTCAAATAGAAGTGGTTTCATGAAGATATGCATGCAAAAAATGGATATAAAGGAATGAAGATGGAAATAATTCAAAGTGAAGATCATGGAGGACCCCACCTACCCACCTACCTTAATGTACAAATTAAAGGCTAATGCACATGCTTTTGGACTTAATGGCTTCATGTACACTTAATGGGGGATTAAGACATGTTAATGATTACTTAGCCTCCACACTTCCTAAGGGGCATTTTGGGCATTCCCCAAAAAAATGAATTAGGGTTTTAACACTTGTATAAATACCCCTTATGTTTCATGTAGCCATCTTCCTCTTAGTTAGTTAGTTTTAGTTTAGAAAATAAAAGAAAGCTCTCTTTCTCTTTTCATGGCAACTTAGCCATTTTTATTTTCATGTAATTTTCCTTTTTTTATGTTATTAATACATGCTCTTTCCTTTTACATGCCTCTTTTTTATGTTGTAGTGTAGATCTCTTTTCTTTTATGCAAGTTAATCAGCTTATCTTTTCATTTTGCTCTCTTTTTCCTCTTCTTTTTGCTTTCATGTTGTTGGCTACATTTGTTAATAAAATGACAAATATGAGAAGCTAAATCCCTACAATTTAGGGGTAATGAAGCTCTCTAATTAATGTAGCTTCAACATTTTGTCAATTCATGCTCTCTTTTTGTGCTTAATGATGATGATGGAAATGGTTTGCTAGTTGTTTTTGCTTTGAATTTTGATAGCCTATATTGTTGACACCAAATAGGCTATGCTAAAAAAATCACTAACACTAATTGCCTCTTCATCAAAATATGATTATGGCAAAAGGAAGTGATTTGAAATTAAAATTTGATGGTCTATGTTTCCAATCAATAGTTAATAGGCCATACTTAAAATAGATTTCATTTTCATTTTCTTTGTCAAATTTCATGAAAGTTAGTAAGTGTTTTAAGGGGTGTGTTATAGTTTGATGACTTATGTTGGCTAATTAATAGCTCAAATATGTCATACTTATGATAAACACATCAATTAAAACACTAATGACCATAAAAGAGATATAATGATTTCATATGTTGAACTACATGATCTAGAGAGTGGATTTATTCTCTAAATTGTCATTTAACTCTCATATTTGCATTTCTTTTCTTTTTGTTAGTTTCTTACATTTTTAGCTAATCACACTTTCAACTTGGGTTAATTTGATTGAATAGAATTTTAAAATCATCAATTCCCTGTGGATCGACCCGTATTCGTCACGTGCTACATTCGTACACCGTGCGCTTGCGGTTATTTTTAAATTTAAATTCGTTCGATGGTTTTCTAAACCGATAGAATTTCCGTCGACGAACACCACTACAGTGATGATGTACCCAAAAGCTCAATGGAAATTCACAAACGAGCACAAGGTCAAACCCAAGGAAAAGTCAGGTTCAACTCAAATGCAATACGAATAAAATCACAACACGAGTACAAGGTCAAACCGGAGCGTTTAAGCTGGATTTAACTCAATGTACAAATCAATATACAAGTCACAATACAACAATGCCCAGACCAAATACTATCAATATGGTCGAACAGAGACTCCAATCTTACAAGAAGATATGCACATCTGAAACAAAGAATGGCCGGACCAATCAACACAATGCTAATGAATTCGATAAAGCATTTCACAAGTCAAAGACCATAACACTAAAACAATGTCCAAGTCATTCCAGTAAAGTGACCGTGCAAACAGGTGCACACTACCAACTATAACATAAAACAACCCAATATATATGCATACAAATTCGACATGCACATGAGCCACCAATTTTCACAGAGTAACGAAAAGTAGTCAGAATCAAATGCCTTCAGATAAACAAAGTGCGGACAAGATGAAGTCAATGCCAACAGTAATGGCAGCAACTCCATCAAGTCGTGGTTCAAACCAAAAATGCAAACTGCCTTACATTTGTTCAGGCGATACATGAACAAAGTAGTTCAGAACTGAGAAAGCCTCAGCATCAACCAATACCAAATACAACATGAACAAACTATCAAAACATATTTCCAGTTTTGACCCAAGAATGGCCAGAGACGAGACATCAAACTACAATGCTCAAAGCTAACACCAAATTCAAATATGCATTGACCAAACAGTGAAACAAGACCACATATAAGTGTTCAACTACAAAATATCAATACACTGCAAGTGCGACAGGTAAGGGATGAACACAAAGATGGCCAGAGCCGAAGCACACAGGGGCCACAAAATCAAATCCGGAATTACAAAGTCAAATAATTCAATCCAGAGGACAATCTTCATCAAAGTCAGTGACAAAGTGAAAACAAATCAAAGTAAATTTTCTTTTACCAAAGACAACAGAAAAATGCTCGAGCTGAAGCCGTGGCAAACAAGGAGTCGAACAAGTCAAGCCATAATCAAAATCAACACCGATAAAATCAAGTCGAAGTCGAAGACAACGAAAACAAAACAAGCAAACAAATTCAAACAATTCGAATTAGATGCGAGTGAAGAGAAGTCACTCACCTTTATCGAAGAACCCAAATCAGATTCGCAGCGAGACGAACCCAATCAGAGACGCGGTGGTAAAGAAACAAGCATTTCAAGAGGCGATCGACTATCGGCGGCTTCAAATTAAAAGCTCTAATTTTTGCCGAGACGGAAAAACACGGCCGCCATTTTTTTTCGTTCGTATGTTTTATTTTTATTTTTTCGCTAGGGCTTGCGAATGAAAGTGAACAAGGGTGGAGGAACGGTTATTCTCTTCAATAACCCAGCCCAAAAATAAAAAGAAATGTGGCCAAGAATTTCTTAATGCCCACTTACCCTTAACAAAACTATTTAAGAATAACAACGTGATTTAAAAAAAAACTCCAATTAGCAATTAGCTAGCAAAATTAATCGTCAAACAACGATAATTAATTGTTGTAAAACCCCGGGTTGTTACATACCAGGGACGAACGACAGCTCTGATTGCTACAAAAATTGAAATCCGATAATAACTAACTATTACGGATCCAATGGAACTGGTTTCGTCGAATTGCGAGACTGTGCCTCAGAAGGCTATTTTTAAATATCGATTTAAACGATATAATTTCAAAACTGAACAAATCACCTTTAAATTAAATCTCAACCATTCTAATATCTTCGGTATCATCATTATAAATTTTATAAGCCTTCAAATTATTTTTAACAGGCTTAAAATTTCATATTCAACATCTTACCCAATTTCGAATTATATAATTCAATAATTTAATTATCAAGTGAATATTAATATTTGGAATTCAAGTTAAAATTAACCTTTAAATATTTAAAATCAATTAATTATTCCATTTGAAATTGTTAAAAATTCTGGGTCGTCACATTCCTCCCCCTTAAAAGAATTTCGTCCTCGAAATTACTAGTTAGGAAGAATGGTCTAATACCCGTTTACCTTTCCCCCAAAACCAACAGTTTTATCAACTTGCCACAATACATCTTTTATTAAAGACCCACTATTACTTCAACCAACTTCCCAAACCCTTCCATAGTTTCCAACAACATTATTTACTTCATTTATTCAAATCTAAATTTTAAATTAAAATTTTAAATTATCACCACTTTCTCAAAAAAATTCTAACTCCCTAAATTTTTGTCAGCGTCTCCTTTGCGCGGCTAGCTCGGTACAACTACAAAATGCTTCTACGGGCTTCCAAATTCCAAAAGAAAACAAAACGCCAAGTGGCTAGATCAAAAACCCAATCCAGTTTCATACAGAAATTTAAATACATACCTTTTGTCGGGCAATTCAAATTTATCTTTTGGAATCACAATCAATTTTCCTTTTCCCTTATAATACCTGCATATCCTACTTAGCAATAATATCCAATCATAGCTTTTAAAATCATTTTATACATTTCCTTACAGAAGTTTTCATATCTTCTTCTATTCAATTTAGTTTTCCCATTTCCATATGAATTTAATTTGTCTTCAATTCTGAATATTGAATTTTATCTTCCAATTATAACTGATTCATATCATTATTTTAATTTAGTTTCATCCATTAATTTATTTCAATTTCCAATTTGAAATTGTTTTATCGTAACAAAAATTTCCCAAATTTTTTTTCTAACTCCCAAAATTTTCGAAATTTTTTGACAGAGTCTCCTTTGTACGGAGGAGCTTTTGCAATTTGACAAGAGATATAAATATATATACATCGACCCACAGGATCGGAAAAACAAAAATAGTTCATATTTCCTATTTTTATTGCATAGGCGTACCTTTATTTAGCATTTTAAGCAAGCGGCCTTCAGGTACTTGTACTTACTCAATTTAAATATGTAAGTGCCATATACAGAAAAATATATTAGCATTTCACTTACTTCCAATAGCTAAACACATGCATTTCATACGCAACAAGCACCAAACGCTTTCCATAAACGATTTATATGATTTAAAGTTAATTCAATTGCTTCCAACCAATTCATTTGCCATTTCATTCAACCTTAATGGTTTACAACTCAGTTTCTTTCATTCAATTTATTTTTAATCCAAACAAGCTCATATTCAATTCAATTGATCCTAAAATCAATTTATTTAACTTCTCTCAACCAATAGAATTTTAATTACTTTCATTTACGTCAAACGACAATTCATTCCATGCAAATTGGACAATATTCGCTTAATAGAGTATCTATTTTAGTTTATAACTACTTCAAATAAATTTCAAGTCACTCTGTATTAATTCCATTTCATTTCTAATTTATTCACTAACCATACATTTGCATTTCATTTCGTCTCTGCATTGAGCTTGACAACATTCGATGCTTATATTAATATCATTTTCCAAATAAATTTAACCCAAACTTTTTATTTAATTGTCCTCCATTCTTACTCGAAACCCAGCTTTTATTGACTTAAGTAATTTACTTCAAATTAATACTCTCATAACTTAAGTTCATTCTGATAACCCAATTTCAAACTAAAACTTTGGTTTAGTCTTTATTCAATCATACTTCATCCATTTATTATTTAATTCTATTAACCAATTTATTCACCCCATTTTAAATTTTAAATTCATCTACTTAATTCATTTTTGAATTTATTTTATTAATACAAAGCCATTCTCAATTTATTTCTACTCACCTGGGTTTTGTTTGCAATTCAAACCATGTCTATTATAATTCAATTCCATTTCATGTTTACAACATTTCCACTTATTTAGATTCATTATCAATCTAAATCGAATTCTATTTATAATTCGAATTTATTTCCATACTCCATTATTAACTTATAATCCATTTTATTTAACTGAGTTAATTATTATTAATATACTCTATCAAATAACTATTCAGCTAATAAGCTTACTTCCAACTTTTAAATCAATATTCCATTTTATTACAAAAAATCACTTCACTAAATCTTCCTGAGTCAAATCTTATTTATAATTCCAGTTTGGATTTTTCTCTCATCTTTTAAAATTCCATCACTTTTATTTTAAAATTTTAGAAATGCATTTAAATTCACATCATACTATTAAAATAGCTTTTTATAAAAATACTTCTTATAACTCGATGTCTCAATCAGTCCATCCTTGTTCTCATGGAAATTCAGTCGTACGTTGATTAGGCGTAGGACTGAAAATCTATAAGTACTCGGTAAACCCGTTTTCAACATCCAATAAAAATACTTGGAAAATAATTTTATTGAAACTATAGAAATCGGTTTTTGAAAATAGAGGAAATATCTTTGGTGAGAATGCTCTGGAAATCATCACTCCCATCCATGGTCACAGTTACATTCCAGGGTTACGTTGCCATCGCAGCAAAAGTCCATGTAACTGCAGGCATCAGCGCCCCTCAATTTTCGCTGTCAAAATGAAACTTCACCACTCCAACATAGGTCGCAGTCTACCGATATAAAATCAAATGCAGACTATTGGCTCCCAGTGGCATACACGACTTTCGCTATGTTACCATAGGTCGTAGTCTACCGATATAAAATCAAACGTAGACCATTGGCTCTCAGCGGCGCACACGACTTTCGTTATGGTACACACTACTCATAATCCTCAGGAACTATTTTTGTCCGGACTCCTCACAGGATCAACTTTAGAACCCCCCTTAGGGCTCAAGGCAGCACCACCCGATGGCACTCCTGAGAAATTCATTTCAAGGGAGTGCCTTTTTTCCCAGAGCCATTATCAAAACACTTTATACTATACACATATAGTATCTTTCAAATCATACACCTAGTATGATCTCATACCAAGCTCCTTTACACAAAATCGATTATCCTAAAATCGATAATTCTCAAACTTGGCTTTCCAAATTTCAATATTGATTTTACCCAAAAATCAAAAGCCTTTCCAAATCCAAAGGTTCCCAAAACCTTTTTCCAAAATCCTCATAAGATCCTTTATATATATATATATATATATATATATATATATATAATTTTTAAAACTTTGGATCATTTCAATCTTGTACAAAACTCCTTTTATACTTCAAACACTTTAAAAATCCTTTCCATCTGGCAATAGATTCAAAAAGGGGAGATTTTATCTTATATAATAAAGATATATAACTTTGTTTATTCAAAATCAAATATTCAAATTTGATTACTCTTTCCAATATCAATTTCATTCAAAACTGTACGATGTACACTTATCATCCGTACGTTATACCAATCTGATCGCTCACTCGATCACACAATTTCACTTCCGAACTAGTATCGTCCACCCGACTTCCTAGTGCGGACTCAGATCTGGTTTCTTGATCAGAAACCGTCATTCTCCTTGCATAGCTATAACTATGATAGAGAATATCTAGAACCAATCAACAATCCATATCCAGGTTCGCCGTCGAAAATCGAGTGAAAAATCCCAACTCGGATTGATACAACTATCTCGAAATTCTACGCTCGAATCTGGATCAAATCATTATGCGAATAGAATAATATACGTACATCCTACGTATTTATTTCATTGATTATTAGCCAAATCAATCTCCTTTCTATTCATCCTCACGTCAATTTTATTCACTTATTCACATTTACCTTAATCCTCATTTGGATTATCATTTCAATTCTTATCTCAGTTAGGTATTTAATCAATAACAGTTTGAACTCCGACCAGTTTATAATTTTAAAAATAGACAAGTAATTGAAAAATAATTATTAGTTTGCAAAATGGCTGTAAAATAGTTAACTAATTGTAAAATAGTTGGAAAATAGTTAAATAGTCTAAGAAATTTTAGATAATTACACAATAGTTGAAAAATAGTAATTAATTTGTGAAATAGTTGAAAAATAATAATTAGTTTATAATACAGTTGAAAAATGGTTAATAATTCCAAAAATAATTGTAAAATAAATATAAAATAATTTGGCTTTAAAAAGAAAGGTTGTGTTTATTAAATATCTTGGAAAAATAAGTTTATATCAAAACAATTTATATTGAAAATAGTCCAGAGCCAAAACTGTCTACTTCCCTATAAATTCAATTTAAGTTTCCATTTCTATTTAAATTGACTCAATTCTAACTTAAATAACTTCAATTTCTATTGAAATTTATTTAACCCCAATTCAAGTTGAATCGATCTTGATTCCTTTCCCAATTTAAATCAAATTCCATTTGACTTTAATCCTGTTCAACTTAAATGATAATTTCAAATTATTCCAATTAATTTGGACTAATATCAATTGAACTCACTTCAATTTCAATATCTTTTCAAGTTAATCCAATTCAAATTTTCCCTTTATTTAAACTTATCCATCTTCAATCACCAATCCAATTAATTGAAATCAAATTCAATTTTGAAATAATTCAATTTCAATCTCAATTTTAAACCATCTCGAATTATATAAATTCGAGTTAAATTCTCAAAGGCTGGTTTAACTTTTTAAATCAAATTAACCTTTATTTAAAGTTTTTAATCAATTTAATTTCTAAGTTCTAATTCTAGAATTTGATTTCATTGATTTAATTTTAATTTGGTTGTATTTCTGTTACCATTTAATTTAATTCCAGTTCAAGATTTCAATTTGGTTGTATTATATTACTTCTTAATTTAATTCCAATAATTTAACAACCAATCACCATAATATTTATTAGAAGGAAATATTGATTTATATATCAAAATATATCTTTGTATAAAATCATTTAAAACCTTTATATAAGAAAATAACAAGTACGCGCTCATATTTATAAATACTCAACTCATCCTAGAGTACTACGGACTCTATTTAAGGAATAACTCCTACCAGAGCCAAGGTTCTCGCTTAACCTTTCATCGCTGATACCAACTGTAATGACCTGAAATTTTCGATCCCGAAACTTCCAGATAGTTAGGAAAAAGAAGAAAGAGATAAAAGAAGAAGAAGAATAACAGAAACATCAACATCTCACTTTCGCAGCGGATAAAGTATAATAATATTAAAAAAAAACAGTTTACGAAAGAATTCCGTATCTGTCAATTACATTTATAATACATCAGAGTTACACATTTATACAGACACTAAATATACACAATTACCATGTCATAGATATACATCAATATAATACAGCGGAAACACTGCATACGTTCTTGCCATCCAGCTCGCATCCTGAGCTCTAGAACGTCCTTACCTGAAAATCTGTAATACTCGGTCTGACCGAGCATTACATCAAAGTAACATCTGGGTCAGGCTGGAAACCAGCGCGAGTAAACCCATCCAACATGGAATACAAAGCATACAACTTATTTAAAACCCGGGGTAACTCATATCAATTTACAAAGTCACAATTTATTACAAACATCACTTATTCCACACATCCATTTTATAAGTACCAGAGTTTACATTTAAATAGTCGAATTCCTTTAAATCACTTCATTCCAGCCTATAGATTTCACATATCAATCTATAAAAATTCGAAGTGGTTTTGGGAATCTTCTAATACCCAACCCCGGTCTCTTCGAGTCTCGTGTCATCCTAGCCCAAGTTATCCAAATGAAATACACAACATTTCATATCAGAGATATCAACTCATTCAAAGCATCCAATACCATTCAATTATCCATAAGCAAATTTGATCACTTCCAAATTAATTCAATTGATTCTAATTGAATTTCTAACCTCAATCACTTAGATTCATTCATTTAACATTAATTAATTCCAAATCAATTAATTAGTCAACCCTTCATTATTCATCTTAATTAATCACCCTGGATTAATTATTTTTCAATTACATTCAAGTAATTATCTTTAATTAATTTCACGATATTAATTAGTCTTAACCAAAATCAATAAGTAATCTTAATTACTTCATAAATTAATTAACTATATTAATTACATTAATCCTTAGTTATTTATATTAATTAATTTCTCATAAGTCTCTTATTATGGATTAATCAATTTTAATTTATCAATCTTTAATTACATCATTAGTTATATAAATTAATGATTCCCAATTGTATTTTAATTTTTTCCTAATCTAAATTAATTACATAAATTAAACCACAGTATTTATCATACTTGATTTATCTCTACCTGAAATTATCTACCTTTTTATTTACTTCATTAAAAAAATTAATTCTCCTTAATTAATTATCTTAATTTATCTCTTGATTAATTACATAAAGTAATTATATTTTATTAATTGCATCAAGTAATTACTTATTAAACCCCCCAATGATCATTCTAAATTAATTAAAACTTAATTAATTAACCCAAATCATTAATTAATTAATTATATTAATTATCCATTTAAATTATCTTACTTATTTAATGAATCATCAATAATTAAACCCTTATTAACTTTAAAATGAACCATTTTCTTATTTATGGTTTAAGTTTAAAACCATTTAAAACCCAAATGCTTCGAGTCAAACAACAATTAACTCGAGAACCAACCAAAACCTAAGTCACCAAATTATCAGTACGCATTTAATCAATTCAATCATTCAACCAATTATTTAAATTTAACCATTTAAATCTAAATAAAATTCAAACAGAGTGAGATTTACTCACCTTTGCTTTTACTATTTGCAATCCATTCCAACTGGCTTGTTCCCTTGATTTTAAACCTTGTATGACCATTTACAATTTATTACGATCCAAATAGATCAGAAAATAAATTTCCATTTATTTATCTAATTTAAACTAAAATTTAATTTATCTAAAAATTAAAAAATTTAAACTAACTTTATATAGATAGTTCAATATCTAAAACCCTTATATTTTCCTGATTTACATAAGTTAAAACAGCAACCTTATTTTATATAAATCCATTTCCTATTAAATCTAAGATACAAATTCAAATTAAACTAACAGAATATAGAAAGACCCATACCTGCTTCCCAAAACACTCACACGACCGGCACACGAAACACAGTAGACCAACATCCCACTCCTAGCCTCAGTCAAGCCCTACCATCTTCCTCTGACTGCAGCTTCTCGACGGGAAGCCCAAAAGCCAACATCTCTGCACAAACTTGACGCGGCAGTACCCGCTACCCCAATTCGAACGCACCCAATATCTTGATTATCGGTCGCCACATGCTCGCGAAAACCCTAAGCGACTCCCTCTTCACGCAAATCTTCCATCGTGACTCCAAACCCCTAACAACCCCGACCTCGAGCTCTTCGGAGAACTCCATGCCCTACCTCCAAGAACTGCTGCTATATCCTCTGCGCGACATCCCACCTCCATCAATTCACGCTGCGATTCATGGTGGCTCGAAAACGAGCTCGCAAATTTTCCCTCGCCCCCCTTCTCTCGCGACCGCGCCTCTTCCCCCTCGAGTTCGAGTCGAACTCGTTTTCCATATTTTTTGCAGACTTTATAAAAATTTGGTTGTCGAACGAGAACTTACGATTGAGATCTTCTTCATAAGTGACCGAAGAATTTGAAGAGGAGCATGACGCGATTGATTTATGAATTCCAGTCACCATTTTTTTATGATACGTTTTCTATTTTAACTTAGAGAGGGGACGGAGATAAAATATCAGTTTGGGGAATAGCTTCTTGAGTACGCTTATTGGTTAATAACAATATCTCTGGTTATTTTACTTCAAATTTATTATGTTATAAAACTCCCAAAACGTCTCGTTAATTGCCAATTGAAATTTCGAACTCCTCTTAAGGAGTGCTGCTAGGCGTTTATAAGGTTTTACCCGCATTCCGAACGCAATGGAACGTATTTCGGAAGCTAATTCAATCATATGCGCGAGTTACAGAAAAAATGATCAATTTTAAATTAAATCGATTTTTTTATGCGTTTTGAGCAGCCAGGGTCAAACGACAACTTCGATTGCTACGAAAATTGAAATCCGATAATAACTAACTATTACGGATCCAATGGAACTGGTTTTGTCGAATTCCGAGACTGCGCCTCGGAATGCTATTTTTAAATATTGATTTAAACGATATAATTTCAAAGCTGAACAAATCACCTTTAAATTAAATCTCAACCATTCTATTATCTTGGGTATCATAGTTATAAATTTTATAAGCCTTCAAATTATTTTTAATAGGCTTAAAATTCCATATTCACCATCTTACCCAATTTCGAATTATATAATTCAATAATTTAATTATCAAGTAAATATTAATATTTGGAATTCAGGTTAAAATTAACCTTTAAATATTTAAAATGAATTAATTATTCCATTTTAAATTGTTAAAAATTCTGGGTCGTCATAGTGCCACTTGGCCTTTTGTTTTATTTTGGAATTTGGGAGCCCGTATAGGCATTTTGTAGTTTTACCGAACTAGCCGCGCAAAGGAGACGCTGGCAATTTTTTTTGGAAATTTTGGGAGTTAGAAAAATTTTGAGAAAAATTTGATAATTCAAAATTTGGTTTTAAGTTCAAGTTTGAATTGCTAAGCAAATAATATTTTTGGGACTTATGGATAAGTTTGGAAAGCTAGAAAAAGGGTTAGTGTGTCTTTAATAAAAAGATTGTTTTGAGAATTGTTTGGAATTGTTTGGTTTTAGGAAAAAGTAAACGGGTATTGGACCATTCTTCTTAACTAGTAATTTCGAGGACGAAATTCTTTTAAGGGGGGAGGAATGCGACGACCCGGAATTTTTGAACATTTGAAATCGAAATATTTAATTGATTTTAAATATTTCAAAGTTAATTTTTAACCTGAATTCAAATATCACCATTTATTGGATTATTTAACTATTGAATTAAATAATTTGAAGTTGGGTAAAATGTTGAATCTGGAGTTTTAAGCCTGTTAAAAATAATTTGAAGGCTTGTAAAATTTATATTGATAGTGCTGAGGATAATAAAAGTTTTAAAATTGAATTTAACACTGATTTGTTCAATTTTGAAAATTTATCATTTAAATCGATATTTAAAAATAGCTTTCCGAGACACACTCCCGGAATTCGACCAAACTAGTTCCATTGGATCCGTAATAGGTAGTTATTATTGAATTTCAATTTTCGTAATGTTTGGAGTTACCGTTTGTCCGTACAGGTGAGAAATGTGTTGAAACTAAAATCGATAATTTAATATTTAAACTCGGTTCAAAAAGCTATCTTCCACATATGATTGAATTAGGCTACGAAACACGTTCCATTGTGTACAAAATACGGGTAAAACCTTATAAATGCCTAGCGGCACGTCTCGTTAGAAGGTTGAAAATTTAAACTACAAAGTTGATACAATTTGAAATCAATTTAATATATATATTTATTTACATACAAATAGTCAGCCTTCAGCCGAAATAAGGTCACATCTATGCTTTGTACACTTCGTTTCAACCACTGTAGAGAAGCGTCTTCAACGTGCTTCTCCTCTTTAATATTTACAACTGAGTACTCTAAAGCAATCGAGTCTTTTCCTTCTTCCACTTCAATTCAAATCGTCTTTCCCTTTTCTTCATTTTGTCAATTCAAAACCGAATTCGCAGAGATAAAATGGACGAGCAAGAACCCCATGTCTTCGTTCATTACCATTTGAAATCGGAATTTTTTTTAATAATAATGGCACCTATCCCCTCTTCTTCTCTCAGTTCAATTTCCCTCTTCCTCCCTGCAATCGAAGACCGATCGTAACGAATTCAAAAAAAAGGGTTGTTGCTCGCAGCTGAGTTGCGAGTTGACTTGAAGATAAGGGTGCAGATACTTCGCGAGTTGGGGAAGGGGTCGACGTCTTCGTCTTCGGTCGCTGGAAGAGAGTGAAGCATCGAGGTAGTGCTCTCGATCAGGGTAGCTCGAGCATGGTGACTGTTCCTTGGAGGCGCGATACGGCAGAAGGCAAGGAGGCGATGCAGAGTGTGTTGCGTAGGCGTGGTCAATGTGGGTTCGAAGTCGCTAAGTGGTCTGGTGGTTCTCGAGCTTGCTATGAGGTTTGAATTTTTGTTTTTTTTGTAAATTTGAATTGATATATATATATATATGGGTAGGTGAAAGAAAAATTAGAGTATAAGGTTTGAAGAAAGAAATTTATTTTTACAGTAAAGGAAAGCATGACATAAATAGAATATATATATATATATATATATTTAGGTAAGGTTTTGGAAAAGGCAAGAATTTTAGATATGAAGAATTTATATAAAAATAGATTTTTAAATTTATATATATTATTTACAAGTATAGATGTAGTTTCAAAAAAAATGAATAATAATGTATTAGGGAGATTAATTTATTGAGTTGATTTATTTAATTATTTTATTTACTAAAGATTTCAAGGGAAAATTAGTTTAAATCAAATTTTAAGTTAAAAAAATTAAAATTTAATAAGTAAATGTAATTAATTGTTTGATTAATTCAAGTAATAAATCGTGAATTGTCTATACAACGTCAAAATCATGAAGGAAACAAGGCATGGTGGAAATGGATTGCACAAAAAAAATTAAGATGAGTTAATCTCACTCATCTGGTTTGATTTAAATTTCAATGGTTAAATTTAAATAATTGGTTGGATGGTTGAATTGATTTGATGTGCTATATTATAGTATATAATACATCTTGGAATGAATGATTTCCCGCATTATATAGCGAATGAGACCCTATGCGCCGCATAATAGCGGATGATTTTATATTAATCCCATATACCGTGATATTCCACCTCGAAGTGGAATTGGTATTTTATATTATGCTAACGTCTACGGATGCAGGGAAACAGGTTAGAGGGATCCAACTGGATTCCTCAAAAATTATATAGATTATTCTAATAATTCTATGTTATGATTATTTGCTATTCTGGGTTGAATTATATTGATAATTGAAAATGTTGGATGCTATGGGTTGATTTAATATATTTCGGTACTAAGTTATCAAAATATATAAAATCGGATTTTTGGGAAGAAACTAAAGAAGGAAATTTGTAAGTAAAAATAATTAAAGAGAAATTGACTATATTTAAGAATGAATTGGAAAAGAATGAAAGTGGATTTTAAATGTTAATAAATAAATTCCGAGTAGGGAAAGAAGATTTAAATAAACTGGGAAATAATGAATTTTTAAAACATAAGTGGAGCTTTTTAAAAAACAAGACAATTTATTTAAAGATTTAAGCTTTAAATTTATTCAAAGGAATAGAAAAGGAATTTGGGAAATCTGAAATTGATATTTTTAGTTAAAAGGATTTTTAATTATAATTAAGAAATGAAATATGAGGTTAATGGATTTTGAATAAATTGAGTAAGTAAAGGAACTTATTTCAAATTTGGTAAATTGAAAATTCATTTGAAAATTCATTTAAATGTTGGAATTGGGATTTTAAAAGGAGGTTGTGACTATGAAATGTATGAACTGGGTTTATAAAAGTAAAGTAAAATATATCAATGGATATTTGGGAAGAATAAATTCACGGTGAGAATTTATTAAAGGAATGGATAAATTTGTTTAAAAATAAATATTGATTTATTTGTAAAGGAAGTGGAAGAAAAGCTTATTTCCTGAGTAGCCAAGTACGTTTTCAAACAAATTTAAAGGTATAAATTAAAAGTTTTAAGTTGTTTTAAAAAGTATGTTTTAGAAAATTTATTACTTCTAAATGTTTAAATTCTAAGTAAGTATTTTTTTCAAAATTTATTATCGTAATAATTATTTAAAAGATGATTTGGTAATTTGCTTAAAGGAAAAAATCTAGTTTTATATTTTATAAAGTAACTTATTTTAAATATTCCTAAAATATTATTTTTAATTAAGTATTAAAGTAGTTTTTATAAATTTAAATGTTAAAGCATATTTTACAATAAAGTGTTTTAAAATTTATTTTAAAATCTAAAGTTTTGTTCTTGGTGATTTCAGTGGAAATAGGAAATATTTGGGAAATTTATTATGTAAAAGGAAGATAGTTTGAAACTGTTTTCAAAAAGGTTTGAAAGTGGAAATATATCTTGCGAAGATATTTTGAGATAAATAAATAATTTGGGAAATTATTTATTGTTTGATGGTTGTTTGTGAATGTTAATTGATAGTTAAATAACCGGCTATCAATATTAGCCAATGCGCTAATCGTTTCGAAGAGACCGGGATCGGGATTAATTTCTCAAAAACCACTTCGATCCGGTTTGTTCGTTTTCGTGAGGAAGACGAGTTTGGATTCGAACATGGAGAAGTGAAGTGCAAGGGCTCGTCGCTACTAATCCTGAGGATAATTCCAAAATGGATGTAGTAGGAGTAGCGCCTTCAGTTTCGTTCGAACCCGGGATGGACTTGAATGGATGAATGGTTTCGGAACATCGTCAAGTGGACGATGGGCATTCTAGGTGAAACAATCTAAAAGGTAATGCTTAGCCACAAGCCTCATCAACCAGGAATGACTGAAAATCAGGGGTTTTGCAGCAAGGCTAGGTGGGTAGCACCCATTTCAGGGTGAGGTCATCCCTGTCTAGATGTCCCTTTTGTTTTGGCTTAGTGGTGCGGTTGCTGATCCCAACCGTGGGGTGATCTTCCTCGGGATTATCTAGTAAGGGGTAGTCCCGGTCTTGTGTTGCAGGGGGTCGGGAGTGATCCTCGATATGCTGATCTAGACCAGATACCGTGACAGGTGGCACCCCAGTGCTTAGTCATTAGTTGGAAATCCAGTCTTCCTACACGCCTTTTACGAGTTTTGTTTGTATTACCCACGATTATGGCTAGTAGCTGAAATTTAATAGATGTAACAATTTTGGCTATTTTGAGAAGTATTTGTAAATAGACTCTATTATAATATCGGAAGATTTTATAAAAAGTGTTTAGCTATCGTAAGGTAAAAACCCGACATGTTTATTTGTGGCGTGGTCTTAAGAGATGCTTTTGTTTTCAAAGGATTTTTGAAACTTTAATAATCAATTTGAGTTTGATTTCTCACACTGGTATTCCAGACTGACTCGGGTGTTATTTAACTGTAGTGCTCGGGTCTGACCGATATTATAGGATACAGGAAAAGATGCGGTGAAGCTCAAGAGACGAGCTGGATGGCGATACGTACTTCCGTATTTGATTTAAATATTCCGCTGTGTATTTTAGATTGTGAGGATAGGTTATGATTACCGTCCAGTTGTGTGTAATGTATACTCTGATGATGTAATATATAAATAGATGTATTTGTTTTGAGTAAAGATCATTCATTATCTATTATATTTTATTCCGCTGCATGGTAAGGTTCTGTTGTTGTTTTCTGTTTTCTCTTCTTCTTTAACCCAAATGGTTCGTACTTCTGTCCATCTTGAGTTGATTGATGTAGAATAGTGTTGACTCAAGGGGTACGGAACTGCGAGCCGTTACATATGGCAAGTATCTTTCAAGAAGTCAATCAATTGGACGTCCTCCACTATTCACCGGATCTAATTATGGATATTAGTCAACCTAAATGAGAATTTTTATGGAAGCATATGGTTTAGAAATATGGTCAGCAACTCAAAATAAGTATGACGCACCTAGAAAAAATATTAGCACATGGACAGATGCGCAAAAAACGGCTTCTTCTAATAATGCTAAAGCTATGAACGTACTATTTTGTTCTCTTGATAAAAATGAATACTCACGTGTTATGTTATGTACTACTGCATATGATAGATGGCGCACTTTACAATTTACACACGAAGGTATAACCAAGGGCAAACAAACAAAAATATCAATTTTACAAAATCAATTTTCATCTTTCAAAATGAAACAAAATGAGTCAATTATTGACATGTGTTCAAGATTTTAAACCATACAACACGATCTTATGGCACTAGGAGTTAAATTTACCGATTTTGATTTAGTATCTCGAATTCTAACCTCTTTGACAATTGAATGGGAAAGAAAAGTACTGGCTATCGAAGAAGCTAGTGATCCCTCTTTACCCAAAGTTGAAGAGTTGATTGAAAATTTAATGCCATATGAAGCAAATTAGCAGGCCAGAAAGGAGCAAAATCATGAAAAGAAGAACATAGCATTTCAAGCAAGCAATGAAGATTCTGAATTGAATGAAGATGAGATTGTTTTTATTGCCAAGAACTACAACAAATTTAAGAAATTCAAGAAAATGACTAGTTTCCAAAATAACGAAAGATCTAGTTCATCAAATCAAACTTCGATTAGGTGCTTTGGATGTGATCAATTTGGACATATGAAGATGGATTGCCCAAAACTCAACATTAGGAAGAAGAAAAATAATTTTGAGAAATTTAAGAAAAAGTGAAAGGCATTCCAAGTCACATGGGATGACTCTGACTCTTCTTCTTCATCCGGTAGTGACAGTGAAAGTGATACAGAGCAAGCAAGTGTATGTTTCATGGCACATACTAATGAGGTATGTCCAAATCTTACTTATGATGAAATTTTAGAAATAAGTATGGAACTCAATGACAAATATGGAGAAGCTAAAAAATTAAATAAGGAATATGTTGCTAAAATAAATCGATTAGAACTTGAAATAGGGTTACTAAAAGATGAAAAATCTATTTTAGAAGAAGAATTAGAAAACGTTCAAGAAAAATGTAAGGATCTTTCGATTGAAAATAATGCTTTATCTTGTAAATTAGAAAAGGTTAAAGTAGAAAGTAATAAAATTAATAATGAACATATTATCTTAAAAGATAATCTAGAAAATTCAAGGCCTGAAAATATTGATCTTAAAAATAAGTTGGATAAAATTACAAATAACGTTACAAATTTTAACAAAGGAAAACAAGACTTGGAGAATTTAATTAAAATTTCCAAGCCATTCAAAAATCAAAATGGAAAAGGATTTGAGAATAAAAGAAAAATTACAAAGTATAGTAAGACTTATACTAAGATGAAACCTTCTCCCAAAAATAAAAAATCAATCACAAATTCAAATGACTAAAATATGGGTTCCTAAAACAAATAACAACCTAATTAAACAAAAAATATATAAGTAATTATATGAAGGAAGTAATTCATAATAATAATTATATTTCTAAAGGAACCAAACCATCTTGGGTATGGTTACCCTCACAAACTAACACTTAGGACCCAAAAATAAAATGGGTACCAATTTAAATATTTTTATTTTTTTGTTGGTATCCAAATAAAAAATAAAAAAAAGGGATATTAGATAGTGGATGCTCCATGCACATGATAGGAAAGCTCACATACTTTCAAATATAAAATACATTGATGGTGGCGCTATAACTTTTAGCAATAATTCAAAAGGGTTTGTCATTGGCATTGGAGAAGTCATTAATATCGCTCCGTCTCCTACATTGCCTCCACCACCTCCTCAACATCAATCTAGAATTCGAATGGAAGAAGAGCCTCCACAGAACCATGCTCTTGGAAAAGATCCAATCACTGTGGACCCTGAAGAAAGTGAAAATTTCTCCTGGCCTCTAGAAGAAGCCCAACATCAGGAACACTTTTCATCTTTCCAAGGACTCTCAATTCAAGAAAATAAAGAATATCATGATCAAATGCAATGACAACATAATCAATATGATGACAATGCGTCTAATCATTAGGGTTATTTTTCCTCTCAACAAATTAGCTACTATAACGACACGCCATCCAAACCATAGAATGATGCATCATAAGTAAGAAAGAAAGAGATAGAAAAGAGAAAAAATAGAAAAGTAGGAACTAAACAATATCAGAATCTCACAGTGGAACGAATAAAATATGTTAATCGCATAAGATATTACATAGCATCATATACATCAGAGATACACAACTTATACATCATGTATTAGACAGTTATAAACACATGTTTATCATACAACTCAAAATATATAGAGATACAGACACAGCGGAACCATTTTATATCTACACGCTGAAGCCTCCTGCTTCGAATCTCCTCCAGAAACTCATAAAAGCTAATCTGAATCCCTTGGCTACTCGTAAAAATTTGAGCACCAAAGTGTTTAATAAAATAGAAAATAAACTCCGGGTCAGACATAGGTCTGGTGTGAGTAAACGGGTTAAAGTTGCTTAACTTTGAAAACCTTTGAAAAAAAGGTATCTCGTAAGACTTCCCGCACATAAACACGAAAAAGTTTTTACCTTACGATAACCAAAACATTTGATGGGAAATCTAGTTATATTACAATAGGGTCTAGGGTTTTCAAGTAAAATACAGAAATAGCTGGAATGCTTACATCTCACGTTCCAACATAGTTGGGCACAATCAAAACGTACGACACTTAATGGAGATTGGATTTCATACAATGGCAAGGCTACTGGGGTATCGCCCATCACAGTACGTGGCCTAGATCACCGTACCGAGGATCCACCCTAAATCCCCTACAACACAAGACCGGAACCATCCCTTACTAGATAGTCTTGAACAAGACAACCCCAGCAGTTGTCGCGACCAACTGCCCACACAGCCGAATAAAAAAGGGACCTCTAGACAGTGGAAATCTTGTCCTACTTGAGCGCGACTCACTTAGCCTTGTTGCACCTCCCCTGTTTTAACCATTCCCAGTTGACGAGGTTTGAGCTTACGATTACCTTTAAAGAACACATCTATCTTAGAATGCTCATCGTCCACCTGACGATGTTCTGAAAGCATTCAATCCATACAAGGTCGTTCCGGGTTCGAACAAAACCGAAGGCACTATCTTGCTACACTCATTTTGGAATCACCCTCGGTGTTAACGACAATATCCCTTGCACTCTGAATCTTCATGTTGATCATCACTTGAGATTCACGACCTATCGTCTAATTTTGATCGATGGGGTTTTCGGATTTCCAAATTTGGAAATCCGATCCCGGTCTCACCAGAATCCAAAACGCCATTTTTTTTTAAATTCAAGTTGTTTAAAAGTTAAAATTTTTGATTTATTATCTATATTCACACAGATGAATAATTCACATTATCACAAATAGATAATCCATATCATCACAATTCAACCAAAACATCTCATATCACAGATCAGCACATATCATCTTAGGGATATCAAACAATCCAAGGCATTCAATGACATTCAGCCATCCATAACCAAAGATTAATTAATCACATCATCTCTAATAAATTAATTAACCACTAATGAACTAAATTAATTACTTTAGTTAGTTATAAATCCTTCTTTCTAATCATTGATTAATTACAAACTAATTAATTAATCATCCTTTAATTATTTATCTTAACTAGTAATCCTTGATTAATTATTCTTCAATTACATTAAGTAATTAGCCTTTAATTAATTACACAAATTAGTTATCCTTATCCATTTACAGTAATTAACCTACTCTCATTAATTAATTAACTATAACTAATTACATTAATCCTTAATTAATTACTTGCATTAATTAATTAACCATAATTAATTACATTGGTCCTTAATTAATTACATTAATTAATCATACTTTAATTAATCACTTCCATTAATCAACCTTGATTAATTTCATTAATAAATGATCCTCTAATTACTTCATTAATTAATTATCCTTCTAATTAATTAAATAATTAATCATTAATTAACCACGCTCATTAATTATTCTTAATTAATCGTAAACAGTAATTAACCATCCTGCAATTACTTATCTAAATTAATTAACTCCTTAATTAATTATATTAATCCTTTGATTAATTACACTAAGTAATTAATCCTTAATTACTTTCCATTATGTAATCCCCCTTAAATTAATTACATCTAGTAATTACTCATTAATTACTTACACTAAGTAATTATACATTATTAATTACATTAAGTAATTATACTTAATCAATCATCAAGGGGTTATCTTTAATTAATTAAACTAATTAATAAATTTAAATTAATCACATTAATTTAATTTATTTCATTGATTAATTAATCCCTTTAATTACTTATATTAATTAATTACTCCTTCATTAATTACCTTTAGTACTAAGATTAATTAACCTTTAATTACATTAAGTAATTACTATCCTTAATTAATTAAATTAATTATTTTAAATTAATCACAATAATTAATTTTTTAATTCACTGGTTAATGATCCTTGAATTAGTTACACTAATTAGCAATTCATTAATTACTTCACTTAGTAATTACCCTTTAATTATAAATTTATGAACCCCTTATTAGTTTCATTAAGTGATTAACTTTTTATTAATTCCACTAGTTAATCATTTCTAATTAATCACTACCTTATTTAGTTTAAAGACAAATTCTTTATCTTAATTAAATACTAAATCCCATCATTAACTTCTTTAAAAACCATTTAGGAAACAATTATATAATTAAAAATATAGAATTTACTTTAAAACAAAACAATCATAAAATTAAATTTACCATTTAAAGTCTTGAAAACTTGTTCAACTTGTTTAATAAATTCTTATCCTTTGAAACTTAATTATCAAACCCTTTTTTTTTAAAACAACTTATTCAATTTTTAAACGTATTTAAACTTGTTAAACATTTTCTATTGAAAAAAAATTATTTTAGTAACTTTAAAACATGTTTTACACACTTTGTTTTGGAACTTATATAATATTTATCGCGGAAAAAATGGTTTTCATTTTGCTTTGAACTTTGAACTTTGTTTCCCTATTTACAAAATTTTGAAACCTGCTCAAAGTCAAACCCGAGCCCTTCATAAAAATTTCCAAGACAATCTTGTGGCACTCGCTTACCCTCATTACTTTGAGACATCATGCAAACCCACTCGAGTTCGACCCGAGTCAAAGCTTTCTTCCCTAAAACTTTGACGTGCACACGCAACTGCCGCCGATCTGATCACCTACAACGATGCCTACAAGTCACCAACGACCACTACCAACGTTCCGATCATCCAGCTTTGTCGATCTCACCGTGTGTTGAAATCGAATAAATTCGAACAAACCGGAACCCATACCGTCGTCTGAAAATCGATTCGCGCCACAAATTCTAACTACCAGAAATCTTTCCATTCCACCCAGAGATGTGCCACAATGCGACGAACCCTTTCCCCTTCATGCGATCGACCCCGATGCATCACCGCTACCGTATTCGCCTCGAATACCCGGCCTACCCAAATTGGCGACGAAACCCTAGATCACCTCATTCCGGCTACCACGACCAATAATAAAATACAAACTCATTTTTCTCGTGATCGTCAAACCTCCAGCCAACTTCGACCACGACCCCGATGACGTCCTCCGTGCCGATTGCTAGAAATTTGCGATAAACCAAAATTCATTCAATCTTGATTATCTCATAAATTTCCAAACTAAAACACCTAAATTCAGGATTTTGCCCAATATATCAGATTCTAAGAACAAAAACTGAATTTACAATGATTGATTTTTACTTATTATTTAGATCTTCGTTGTATTTGTTATTTTTGTGAAATTTACTAAATATAAAATCCTAAAGCTATTTTTAATATTAATACTACCCAGTAATAATCATTTTCTATTCAAGGATTTAGGATCAAAACTGAATGTTTAAAGAGAAATGGGATTAAATTGGAAATGGTTTAAATCCTGACATAGAACATATATATATATATATATATATATATATATATATTCATACATATAGACTTATGTTCAGGCATTTCATTTATACAAACATGCATTCACATGTATCAACATAAACAAACCATATTACTACAAACATCTATCACAAACATCTAAGCAAAATCACAGATTAAATCTGTTTTTAAAGGAAAAGGTTTACTCACCGTTGGAAACAGAGAACATGCTTGATGTTGAAATTGAAGCTTCCTTTAATCTAGTAATTGCTATAGATTTTGATATGATGTTTGGGTTTTAATCTGATTTGAAACTGTAGCTTGCACCTTTGTTTTTGATGTTTGATTGAATAACTAGTTTGATCTCAGGTATAAAACTTGGAAACTGTTGTCGTCGTTGCTGTTGTTAATTGATTTTTCTTTTTAAATTTGAAGATGAAAAGAAGATATGTTGAGAAAGAAAACTTTGAACTGAAAAGTGAAAACCAGATTTTCTTTTACAACATTGATTTATAAATTAGAATAAAATGGAAAAAAATGTTGCCACATGTTAACACAATCTGTACAAATGTCATTGCATGATTTTATTTTCTTACAAATGTTAGATATAGGTTTTATTATGTCTAAACCCTTGCTTAAAAATTCCTTATTCTATTATACTTATGTAATATGAATTTTAGATTTAGATTTATTTTTTATACTTATGTTTTTAAACTACATATATTTACAAACCATGTTATCTTATGTTAAATTAGAAAAAAGAATATTTTACAACAAAATAAATGAGTCTCTAATTAAATCTTATTTTTGGCTAAAATATATTTAAAATAAATAAACATTTAACTTCATTGTTTTGAAAATATATGGTTATCTTTTGAATAGCTTTAGAATTTTTTATATTAGATTCGTTCATAATTTCCAAATTACAAAATATATATATATTTGAAAACATGCTTTTATTTATTAAATTCAAATCAAAGCCTTTCTATTACAATATATACAATTATAATTAGAATACATTTTAGTATTAACTTTGAAAATTATTATAATGAATTTTTTAAACATAACTTCAAATCACAATATATACATACATATATATTATAATTTAAAACATTTCTTTTATTAAAACCAAAGATTTCCTATTTACAACATACATACATACATACATACATACATACATATATATATCATAAATATAATATATTTTTATTAGCTTTTACAAATATAAATTCTGCTAAATTAAATATTTATTAGTTTTTAAAAGAACAAACTTGCCAAATAAAATAATTATAAAAGAAAATTATCAAATCAATTTAATTTACTAATAAAGATTATTAAATTGATATCGCTCAAAATTTCGGGTCATCACATTCCTCCCCCCTTAAAAGAATTTCGTCCCCAAAATTTAACAACAAAGATAATTTAATAACCCATCAAAGATTTTAATTTTAAACAACAAGCATATATTATCAACCATATGCTAACATCCATAGCAACCAATTCATTTTAACAAACAAATCTAACTAACCTGACACAATTCAGGATAGACCTTCTTAATACTATCTAGAGTTTCCTAGATATAAACACTGGAAGACTCGCTCTACAGAACTTTAACTTGTTATACCACTACAAAGCTCCTGAGCTCCTTCTCATCTTGATCTTATAATCTGAACAAGATATCAGATTGCACTCAAGTCCAGCTCGACTTCCAAATCCTCCTGAACTGCTGGTTCCAAAACCAATGATGGATCTCACACATACTCCCTTAGAGATACGTGACATAACTATGAATCTAACCATCCGGACTGGCAATTCAATCATGTAGACCAAAGTACTTATCCTTTTGAGAACATGGGAAGATTCAATATACCTCGGAGCTAGCTTTCCAATCTTACTTCTCCTCTGATCGGAGAAACCTTAACAACAACGAAGTCTCCAATTTTGAATTCCAAATTCCTCTATTTGTTATCCGCATAACTCTTCTGACGATCCTGAGCTGCCTACATCCCTCTTGAACAGCTCAACTTACGCAGATGCCTCTTGAAAAAAATCTGGACTAAGAATAAGACAAATCTCCGAATCCTATTCAACAAGATGGTCCAGCCAAAATTCGTTGAAATCCAGAACACAGACTCTACTTCACAAGCATCAACAGACTTCGAACTTACCTCTCCTATTCAGAAAACCAAAACAGGCACACTTGTCAACCTTACCTTCAGATCCTGAAAACTTCTTCACGCTGAGGGTCAAGCGAGAAGAATCTTCGAATTACCCGGATGAACTTCGTGTAGAAATCTACTAATCCAAGTAAATTGCGGAGTTCCATAGTAATCTGAGGTTACTTCCACTCTTGCACAGTTGCTGCCTCACTTCTGCTACACAACTCTAATTCGGAGTAGATGAGAATGCTGTCGATGAATATGAGCTCAAACTTATCCAATACATCTCAGAAACTCTGTTCATCAAATCCACAAAATCTTAGTGACCATCTGACTCGGTCACAAAACCTTACAGTAGAACCCAAACTAGAAAACTAGATATGATCAATCCTTCTCCAAGGAATCCTGAGTCTGTTTCACCAAACTCTCTCTCTCTCTAGGAACCATCCTACTACCAGGCCAACCACTGGCATCGCTTCTGGAATCAAGTCGATACGGAAATTAAACTCAAGATGCAGACAACTTCTGACTTTCTCGAGGACATCCACAAAAATCTCTGATCACTCTGATAGCTTCTACTCTACTTGAGATGCCTCAATCTCAAGCAAAAGATTACTCAAGATGAACTCCCAAACTATTCGCAAGTCACTTTTGCGATTTTACCTAGTTCAGATTTCAAAGATACTATTCTCCCTTCACAAACTAGAACAGCTTTCCTAAACAAGGTTAATCCTTCAAGAATGCCTTATCTACCAAATAAACTGATGGTTCACCTTCAAAACAAATATCCCGCCCTGCTAAGCTTCCAGAAGAAATGCACAAGCCTTCACCATCTGCCTGGGCTGCTGATAGTAAAACCACAATGACTTCTAAATCTTCGAAGAAACGGGTCCACTCTGCTGCTTCCAATCTCCACCTTGATGATACTGCTTAGCCAGATGACCTTTTTGATAGCACCCAAAACATCTCCAAGCTGCACTGCTACCACAGCTAACCAAAGACTTCTTTATCCATAGGCTCCTAGAACCCCAAGGCCATTAACTAACTTCACAAAAGACCCTTCGAGGTAGGCAGACATCCTCTAAAGAAACTCGGGCTCCAAACCAAGCATCAACATCTCCTCTTTTAAAGGAGTAACAATGAGACCATGTCCTAATCGAAGCAACTCATCGACTTTAGTCTCATACTCCAACACAGACAAACTCCCTAGCTTGAAATCCAAAAAACTCCTTACACAACCGAGTCTTCCCTGTTGTAGGTAAAGACTGTTCCTCAACTATTTCCATAAACTTTTCTAAAGAAAAACATCCATGGATACTGCGTCTCACAACGCAGCTGCTCCTTCTTGAAGTCACCAAGATGCCATCACTTTCTTTTCACATCCGACGGATCCAAACTCTAGAAAATTCACTCACACAAGCACAACCAAACTTGCACTTCAAAGATGGACTTTGAACCTTTAAAAGGTTTCCTTCAGAGATTGGTGAAATCCTCACATCATGCTGCCAAGCTTACTCGAGACGGTATTGGGTCTACAGTCTCGGCATATATATATATACATATACACACACACACACACACATATATATATATGTAATAAAAATGCAAGTATGCTCTCTCAAGAAAGAAATCACCCCAAAGCCTAGGTATTCACTCAACCTAGTGCTTTGATACCACTGTAACGACCCGCAGTTCAAACCACAGAATGACGCATCATTATTAAGAAAGAAGGAGATAGAAAAGAAGGAACTAAACAATATCAGAATCTCATAGCGGAACGAATAAAATATATTAATCACATAAGATATTACATAGTATCATATAAATCAAAGATACATAGCTTGTACATCACGTATTAGACAGTTATAAACACATATCTATCATACAACTCAAAATATTACGGAGATATAGACACAGCGGAACCATTTTATATCTGCACGCTGAAGACTCCTACTCCAAATCTCCTCCAGAAACTCATCAAAGCTAACCTGAATTCCTTGGCTACACATAAAAATTTGAGTACCAAAGAGTTTAATAAAACAGAAAATAAACTCCGGGTCAGACATGGGTCTGTTGTGAGTAAACGGGTTAAAATTGCTTAACTTTGAAAACTTTTGAAAACAAAAGGTATCTCATAAGACTTCCCGCACATAAACACGAAAAAGTTTTTACCTTAAGATAATCAAAACATTTGATAGGAAATCCAGTCATATTATAATAGGTCTAGGGTTTTCAAGTAAAATACAGAAATAGAGGGAATTCTTACATCTCATGTTCCAACATAGTTGGGCACAATCAAAACGTACGACACTTATTGGAGATTGAATTTTATACAATGGCAGGGTTACTGGGGTACCGCCCGTCATAGTACGTGGCCTAGATCACCGTACCGAGGATCCACCCTAAATCCCCTGCAACACAAGGCGGAACCATCCCTTACTGGATAATCCCAAACAAGACAATCCCAGCAGTTGTCGCGACCAACTACCCACACAGCCGAATAAAAAGGGACCTCTAGACAGGGAAAAATCTTGTCCTACTTGAGCGCGACTCACTTATCCTTGCTTCACCTCCCCTGTTTTAGCCATTCCCGGTTGATGAGAATTGAGGCTATGATTACCTTTATAAACACATCTATCTTAGAATGATCATCGTCCACCTAACGATGTTTTGAAAGCATTCAATCCATACAAGTTCGTTCCGGGTTCAAATGAAGCCGAAGGCACTATCTTGCTACACTCGTTTTGGAATCACCCTCAGAGTTAACGACAATAACCCTCACACTTTGAATCTTCATCTTGATCATCACTTGAGATTCATGACCTATTGTTTAATTTGGATCGATATGGTTTTCAGATATCCAAATTTGGAAATCCGATCCCGGTCTCACCGGAATCCAAAACGCCATTTTTTTAAATTCAAGTTGTTTAAAAGTTAAAAATTTTGATTTATTGTCTATATTCACACAGATAAATAATTCATATTATCACAAATAGATAATCCATATCATCACAATTCAACCAAAACATCTCATATCACAGATCAGCACATATCTAATATCAGGGATACCAAACAATCCAAGGCATTCAATAACATTCAGCCATCCATACGTAAAGATTAATTAATCACATCATCTCTAATAAATTAATTAATCACTACTGAACTAAATTAATTACTTCAATTAGTTATAAATCCTGCTTTCTAATCATTGATTAATTACAAACTAATTAATTAATCATCCTTTAATTATTCATCTTAATTAATCATCCTTGATTAATTATTCTTCAATTACATTAAGTAATTAGCCTTTAATTAATTACACAAATTAATTATACTTATCCATTTATAGTAATTAACCTTTAATTACTCTCATTAATTAATTAACTATAATTAATTACATTAATCCTTAATTAACTACTTGCATTAATTAATTAACCATAATTAATTACATTGGTCCTTAATTAATTACATTAATTAATTATACTTTAATTAGTCACTTCCTTTAATCAACCTTAATTAATTTCATTCATAAATGATCCTCTAATTACTTCATTAATTAATTATCCTTCTAATTAATTAAATAATTAATCATTAATTAACCACATTCATTAATTATCCTTAATTAATCGTAAATAGTAATTAACCATCCTGTAATTATTTATCTAAATTAATTAACTCCTTAATTAATTATATTAATCCTTTGATTAATTACACTAAGTAATTAATCCTTAATTACTTTCCATTAAGTAATCCCTATTTACAAAATTTTGAAACCTGCTCAAAACCAAACCCGAGCCCTTCAAAAAAAATATGAGACAATCTCGTGGCACTCACTACCCTCGTTACTTTGAGACATCATGCAAACCCACTCGAGTTCGACCCGAGTCGAAGCTTTCTTCCCCAAAACTTTGACAAAACCCAGACACCATTGCTCGCGTGCACGTACACACGCAACTGCCGCCGATCTAATCACCTCTGATGATGCCTATAAGTCACCAACGACCTCTACCAACGTTCCGACCATCCAGCTTTGTCGATCTCACCATGTGTCGAAATCGAATAAATTCGAACAAACCGAAACCCATACCATCGTCTGAAAATCGATTCGCGCCACAAATTCTGACCACTAGAAATCCTGCCATTCCACCTAGAGACGTGCCACGATGCGACGAACCCTTTCCCCTTCATGCGATCAACCCCGATGCACCACTGCCACCGTATTCGCCTCGAATACCCGGCTTATCCAAACAGGCGACGAAACCCTAGATCACCCCATTCCGGCCACCACAGCCAATAATAAAATGCAAACTCATTTTTTTCATGATCGTCCAACCTCCAGCCAACTTCGACCACGACCCCAATGACGTCCTCTGTGCCGATCACCAGAAATTAGCGATAAACCAAAATTTATTCAGTCATGTTTATCTCATCAATTTGCAAACTAAAAATATAAATTTATACACCTAAATTCATGATTTTGCTCAACATATCAGACTCTAAGATCAAAACTGAATTTACAATGATTGATTTTTATATTTAGATCTTCACTGTATTTGTTATTTTTGTGAAATTTACTAATTATAAAATCCTAAAACTATTTTTAATATTAATACTACCCAGTAATAATCATTTTCTATTCAAAGATTTAGGCTCAGAACAGTGTTTAAAGAGAAATGGGATTAAATTGGAAATGATTTAAATCCTAACATAGAACAGATATATATATATATATATATATATATATATATATATATTCATGCACATAGACTTATGTTCAGGCATTTCATTTATACAAACATGCATTCACATGTATCAACATAAACAAACCATACTACTACAAACATCCATCACTAACATCTAAGCAAAATCATAGATTAAATTTGTTTTTAAGGGAAAAGGTTTACTCATCGTTAGAAACAGAGAACAGACTTGATGTTGAAATTGATGCTTCCTTTAATCTGGTGATTGCTATAGATTTTGATTTGATATTTGAGTTTTAATCTTGTAACGTCCCGCCTTTTCGCACGCTTCAAATCGACACACGTGCCAATTTAAACCATACTGAAGGGCGGATTGTTATGGGGTAAATAAGAAAAATAGAGAAGAAATGAAACAAAATAGAATCTCACAGCGGAAGGATAATATATAATAATCAAATATACAGTTTATAAAGTTGTTTTACAAAATATTCGATTATACTTACAACATTTATCAGAGTTACACATACCAATATCAATGCAGCAGAATAATATGAGTGTAGTGGAATATATTAAATAATAATAATAATAATAGAAATCTCCGTCTTCGTCCTCCAGAGCTAAAGTCTTCGATCCTGAAACGCTCGGACAGATCCGAGCGAATTTGAAAGACAAAAACACTCGAGTCGGAACTAAAAGATCTTATGTGAGTTAAATTAACAGAAATAAATATGAGTGCAGTAACTCAAGAGATGCTCGGGATTTACATCTCCTAAGGATCCGTTAAACTATTTACTATGTAGTATATTGCGCTGTTATAATAGTGTCTAATTGTAAAATAAACTTACTTTTAAATAGCGTTAAGGATTTGCATTTTCCACCTTAACATGGTTATATATTCCCATAGTCTATACAGTACCGTAATCTCCCCCGTACTGGGCGTCGTCAGAGGGCACTCCATAGGTATGGTACAAAACCAAAATTGTATAAGGCGCGCTAGGTTAGGTGGCACGGCATAACTAGGCAATGCCAAGGTAGATATACCAATTTCTATCCGGACTGGTGGTAACGCATAGCCGCAGCTACCGTCCACCTCGAACAAACACCCCAAAATAAAAAATAAAGGTGGCCACCGAATCAATCCAAAGTCAGAGTATAGTATCGAAGGGATGTGTCCGATAAAGGACGCTAACCCCCTTGGCCCGTCGATCGCTCCTGTTTTAGCCACCTTATGCCAACTCACGGGAGTCGGGTCCACGTATTTACCTTACAGGGAACGCCACCACCATCCTACTTCATTCTGGAATCTCCACCGCGTCCACGGTTGTTAAAGTGGTTTTCGGAGTTTGCAGAGATTATGACAACTTCCGATCCCGGTCTCTTCAACAACCAAACGTTATTATAACACCGCGGTTATTTCAAAATAATTTATACTTTAAAACCAGAATATAATATCTCTTTCAAAACCCATAAATACGATATCATTTCCTTTCCCAAAACAAACTCATTTTGATATTATATTTATAAAACCCAAATCAATAATACCATTTTTATTTCAAATATATTTCTTTTCCAAAAACATACTACTTTAAAACTTATAATATCTGGAAACCAAACATTTGAATTATAACTTTCAAAACATAATACTTCGAAATTCATAGCTTTAAAACCATAACTTCTAAAACATGAATGATTTGGATATTCAACAGTATATAGAATAAAATGGTTTAATTTTAAATTTACTTTGTAAAATATATTAATTTCCATGACTTTACGAATATATTTTCTTTATATGAAGTCTAAACCATAAATTTAAATTTCACCTTCGGTTTCTAAAACCACTTCAATTTCAATATGTATCCAATTTGAGTATTAATAAATTTCAAAACTAAGGTTGGAATTTATTCTTTCAACAAATTCACTGTTCTATTATTTAGTCTTAAACATTTGCATGATAAATCCATAATCATTTATATAAAACTTAGATTTCCTATAACTAAATATTTCCTTCAATTTATTTATACTAGAAATATTCCTTTAATTTATCTTGAAATAAAATTTCATTTATAAATATCATACCTTTAAAATTTTCAAGCTTAATAAGGTTGTACGTCAACTTATAGAGTTTAATTCTTAAATACGATCAATTCCAATATAAAAAAAATTTACCTTCCAATCTAAATTTATTTGAATCATTTAAACTCTATATCCTAAGCCTGTACTTAATTATATAATATAAATTATCAACTCCATTTCAACTTATTCATTTTATCTAGCAGATTATACTATATATGCATAATTATAAAATAATATTTATATAATATCAAAATTTAATATTTATTAAACCGTATCATATCCAAATCATAAAAATCATTTCAAAAATAATTTTATATATATACCGCGGTGCCTGTATAAAATTTTCTATCCTATGGTCAAGTGATACGAATATTTATCATTTCAATCCGCAATTTAAAAATAAAAAAGCGGTTGTATATCATTTCAAACCGCAATCCCGAATGAAATGAAAATGCATAATAACTTGCAGTTTATACACTACAAGGGGAGGGGGGATTTCCGACGGCTGAAAACCGTCGGCGGCCGTCGGAAGCCGTCGGCGGCCGTCGGAAAAAGCCGTCGGAAATGAAGGCGTCGGGAAGCAGTATTTCCGACGGCTACCGACGGGTGATGCCGTATACATTATCGACGGTTTCCGGCGGTTTCCGGCGGTTTCCGACGGCTTCCGACGGCCGTCGGAAACCGTCGGAAACCGTCGGAAATCAGGCCAATAAGCCGTCGGAACCCGTCGGAAACCGCCGGAAAATTTCGACCAATAAGCCGTCGAGAGCCGTCGGAAGCCGTCGGAAACCTGCTGTTTTTTTTTAAAATCTGCTGCAAATAGAGCCTTCCAACCACATTTCTCTTCCAAACACTACAATATCAATACTGCACAATCAAATAAACAATAATCCAACCAAACATGCAAACCAATACTCCAAAATATTCAATAGACACAGAAATAAACTAAATTAGAATAAAAATAAAATACAAAATATACATAACATTCCAACATTAACAATAATACTAACAATAACTGTTCTAATCATGCATATCCTGATACAGCTACAGAACCAAGTGTATTATACATAATTATACATATCAACAATTAATTGTTCCTTCTACCAAATCATTGTAAACTAAAACTAAACATACCTGCACGAACGAATTAGAAAGCAATGAATCAATCTGCCCCAGATCCAGAGCCAGCCGATGAAGGGAAGCGGCCACCAAACTGCTGCATGTACTCAAATAACTGTGCCGTCTGCATGGCCTGTTGGCGGTTCTGCTCCTCCAACTGCTGAACTCTAGTCTGTAATTCTTCTATACTTGCTAGCTCGCTCTGAGGTCTACTCCGCCGTCTCCTACTCTGACTACTGGACTGCAATAATTGAAAAATAAATAAAATCAAAGTTTATTGTTTTGAAAAGGTAAGAATATCATATTTTAAGTATTTTAAGAAAAATTAAATTATTTACCGCTAAATTGCCAAATCCGTATCGTCGACCATGCTCTGGTGGACTCATAACGGACTCAAAAATAATGTCCTCTTCATCGGTCGTCAGCTGCTCTCGACCCGTATCAGAAAGGAGTTTCTGTCGCTGCTCCATAAACATCTCCTGCATTGACAAATTAATAATATCATATCTTATTTCATAATAATTTGACAACTAAAACAATTACTAATACTGAATAAAATGAAATATGCTTACATGGCTTTTACTGGATTTATCGTCCTGCCATGTGTACGAAACAGTCCCGTCTGGATTAACATGCTCAACAGCATGCGTACGGGTGAACACGTCCATATAGCTGACAGGACCATGTGCCTCGGCTTCCTGAAGTTGATTGTTACATACAATTATTATACATTTAAAATCATATAGCATAAACTATTTACATTTATTATTCAGTAATTAAATTTACCAACTCCTGCCGATACTGCTGAAACGACTTCGATCCTCCGCGATGAGTAACGGGATTCTTATTTCTATTTGCAGAGTTTCTATCTGACTCTGCCTGTACATTCAAAATTTGATACATTATTTTTCAATCACGTTAAATTAATAATTGAAAAAAAATTAGTATACTTGCCTTCGCCTCGTCCGTCTCCCAGTAGCTCAACCAAGCTTGCCACACGCTCTCCCCCATCCACCGTGGTCTCTTCCCGGATTTCTTAACCTCAGATATCGTGTCTCTGTAGTTCTTTCGCATCTTCCTCATCCAGTATGCTCGTGCCAGCTGCATATCATCTGTCTGGATGTCTATCTCAGCCTGTGTTAAAAAAAGATTACACTTTAAACGATAAACGGTAGAAAAACGACAAAAACGAATTAAAAATGGAAAACATAAAAATTACACATACTAGGACATCCTGCCATATGCACTCTATGATGTGCGGAGGGATGGTATCCCACTTTGGCCAGCACGCACTCATCCTACTACGATATGCTGCTCTGGAGACGTCCAACACTACCTTAGTGGGTAGTAGCTCGAACCCCCTGTTTTTAAGTACGATACAGATAAGTACATACGTATAGTATAGAAAAAATAAGATGATGAATAAGATTTAATTTTTACCCATCTGCTTTGGGGGCTAACGTAACAACTGGACGGTGTGGCGCTTGCGATGGGCCACTGCCATCGCCTCCTGAAGAACGGGAAGAGCTCCTCCCTCTATGTGACATAATGATAAACCTGTGACGTTTACACATCATTATATAAGAGAATAAAAACATGATAATGAAATATATTTCATATGAACATGACATCAATGGTATAAATTGCTTAATTATAATGACTGAAATGTAAATAGACATGTAAGTTTGTTAATTTTTCTTACCATAGTAAATAAATGACAAATTGAAATAACATAAAACAATAGTAAACGGATTTAGTTTCATAGTTACATCAATTTCATAATACATCAAGAATTCAACATAGTTACATCAATTGCAAAAAAACAGATTCAAATTTATATCAAGAATTCAACATAGTTCCTCAATCAACGGTTGTAAATATACATCGATTCCTTGTGTCGGATCGTCGGGGCCAGGAACGACAACAGTAAGAAACATATATTGCGTTTTCATGCACATCCATGGAGGTAAATTATACGGTGTGACGATAATGGGCCAGGATGAATATTTAGAACCAAATTGAGAAAATGGAGAAAAACCGTCCGTACATAATCCTAATCTAACATTTCGACTCTCCGCTGCAAAATTTGGATACGTTTTATCGAAATGCTTCCATGCTTCTCCATCGGCCGGATGTGTCAACGTACCCTCTTCCTCCGTTCTCACGCTATGCCACCTCATATTAGACGCAGTTACAGAAGATGCGTATAATCTTTGAAGTCTTGGAGTTATGGGTAAGTAGTGCATACGCTTGTACGGAACTTCCTTACCCTTCTTTTTTCTTGGTTTGTATCTCTCCTGGTTACAAACTTTACAATTTCTAAGGTTTGCGTCTTCTTTCCAAAACAACATGCATCCTTTTAAACATGTATCTATTTTCTGATACGGTAAACCAAAAGCCGACATAAGTTTTTTAACTTCGTAGTGATTTTCACACATTAGATTATCGGGCGGCATATGTCTTTTTGCAGCTTGTACAACAGCCGTAAACCCAGCTTCAGTGATGTTGTATTTTGACTTCATCGCAATGTATTCTGCGATTACTGACAGCTGCGTGCCGCTTTTACAACCATCCCAAATAGGTTTTTTAGCTGCATCTAGTAAATCATAAATTTTCTTAGCTTCAATATTTGGTTCTTCAACATTTACATCATCGTCGTCAACTTCAACCATAGGAAACATTGATCGTGCTGCATCTTCGACCATATTTTCTATACGGGTCGTTGAAACTATTTCGTTAACGACACTTTCAGACTCTACAGAAGTATTTGCTACAACTTCTCCATGCCGATCCCAAACATAATATTCGGGTGTGAAACCGTGTTGGCACAAATGAACTTTCACAATATCTGGTAACAAAAACTTCAAATGTCTACACCTACTACACGGACAACGAATTTCTGGATCGTTTCCGTTATTACTTAAGGCGAATTCAACAAACACGTTTATACCGTTATAAAAATCTTCTTTTATTGAGCCCCTCATTCCTTTTCTTTGGTACATCCATCTCCTTCGATCAACAAAATAATCAATCATTTTTCCTATTTGACAAAATGAGAAGTTCAAAATTTAATATTTATTTTGAAGAATACACATTCGAAAAAGATTATTTTCATGTTCGTATAATATTTTGAATTTAAAGAACAACTTCACAAATTTAAAAATATTTTCAAATAGGGCACATTTCATTTTTTAACGTACGTAACGATTAAAAATATATAATTTTTTTTCATTGGTCAGACATCCTACCTCCCATTACAAACACAGTAAGCATTTACATTTCGTATATTACTTCGTCCCAAACGATTCAATAAAATTTCGGCAGCATTTCCCTTTTGTTCCCTGCATTGTACACAAATGCGTGTACGCAGGAAACAAAAAAGAAAAGTTAGGGCGAAATTTTATGAACCGTTTGAGACGAAGTAGTATACAAAATGTAAATTCTTACTGTGTTCATAACTTGTCCAATACAGGGACAAATCCGACAAACATTGTACCAGATGAATATAAATGGTCGTTTTTCGAAAAAAACGACTATTTATACAACGATCATGTACAACACTCGTCAGACGGGGCCAAAAACTCTCTAAGGGACATTTGTCGGTTAACATGCGCGCATTTTACTCAAAAATACAGTTTTACTCACTGTTCACATTTATATATTAATTTCACACATTTATTCGACGTATTACGCATCAACTTAGGGCTGGTTTAACATTTTGTCATTTTTCAATACACACAATTATAATTTAGAGTAATGCATTTTTTTTGTGTCATAAGTAAAAACGTGCACAATATAATACTCCTAGTTCATTCAATCATTTTATCTTATTCCAAATAACGTATACAATCGTCGAATCAAGGCATACACAACAAAATACATATACATGAACATGCACAAATTATACGTGTTTATCACAATTTCACGATAAAAGATGAAATTGGTATACCATGTGATGCTATAAACCGTTATTACGCTAGTGGAAACAATTGCAATCATTAATTCGCCCTAATTTATCAATTTATGCAAATCTATAATTAGGGTAAAAACTGAATTTTTCATAAAAATAAGAGATTATACCTGAGATTAAGAGTACTGAAGCTTGATTAGAGTGCGTTGGAAGATCCGGAAGCTAAAAATTAGGGATTGGAAGCTTAGGGGTTGAATTTGGGGGGTTTTTTGGGTTTTTTTCGTATGAAATGGAGGAGGAAGAAAGGGCTCGGCTGGCTGGTATAATCGCAAATTTGCGACGGCTTCCGACGGCCGCCGACGGCCCGTCGAAAGCCGTCGGAAAATGGCCGTCGGAAGCCGTCGGTCTTGGCTGTCGGTATTCTGCCTTTTTCTTGTAGTGATACAATATAAATTATCACATCCATTCATCCAAATATCAATCATCAACCATTTATTACAATCATCATCCAATTTAAACAAACATCAATATAAAGCACCTAAAAATATAACAGGTAATAAATAATAGGTATTAACTGACAGTTTATATTAAATAATAAATTTAAGAACTGTTTAACTAGCAGTTTATATGCAAAATAAATAAATCTTAACTGCAATTTTTATGCAATAATAACATTAATTTAACAATTAAATTAAATAAATGCGATTTAACTGAGATGATGAATAAAATATGCAAAACAGTCATAAATAAATTTCTACTCATATCTTAAATCAATTTAACAAACATAAGAAAACTTAGAAGTCGTGAGTGGGTTAAAGCACTCACCTTTTGAATTTAAATTGAATCTAAATTCAATTTAAACCCAAAAATTTGACAGTCTCCAAATCCATCCAAACTAATGCCAAAATGTCTAGAATTCCGATACAATCCCATCAAAATAAACCGCGTGTGAATCCGAGCTCGTATGCAAAAGTTATGAAAATTGGAAAATTCTGGTCCTGTGTCGACTTCAGGTTCGACTTTGGTGCGCCGCCTCAAATCCCCGGTGCTTGCTTGGAGTTTTTGCCAAAACGACTCGGAGCGACCCGAGTCATTTTCTTCCTGACCCGAAGTAGATACAGCGTTTTTGCCTCTGAAACTCGAAGTGGCTGCAGATCTGAATTTTTTTTTTTTTTTTTTTGAAATTGAAATTAATTTTTGGAATTTGGGAATTAGGTTTTTTTCTGCCATTGGAATGAGGAGTCGAGAAGGAGATATACGTACAGACAAATGAAAATAAGGAGTGGCTAGGGTTTATAATGGGTTATAAATAAACAAGGCTGAAAAATAATAGATTGATCGGATTAGTATACGCGCTGAACGCTAAATGGCCCGAAAAGACCGTTTCTAATCCGGAACGAAATTGGGTCAACCCATATATCGAAATAGATGTTTTAAAATATTTTAAACGCAATGGAACAGGTTTCACGTCCAAATTCCATCGTATGCAGAAGTTACGCCGAAAACAATATTTTCTAAATTGATTTCAATTTATTTCAATTGCATAAATTTCAAGGCGTTTCGAGTCCGTACGATCAAACGACAAGTCTGATCGCTACGAAACTTGAAACACTATTATAATTCACCGTTACGGGTCCGATAAAACTTATTTCGTCGAAATCCGAGTCAGTGGCCAAAATGGCTATTTTTCCATTAATTAAATAAATTAATTAAATCAAATTTCGCATTAAAATTCTGAAATTTGAAATCTTTACCACTTTATAATTCTCAAACATTTACAATGGTTTAACAATTTTTAAATGTAAATTTATTAAAGATTAATCAATATAAATCTTCAATTTTATAAAATTCAAATAAATAAACAAATCTTGATTTACAATCTTTTCATTTACCAATAGTCATATTATAAATGGAATTTACATTACCTTCAATTATTAATTATCATCAGTTTAGATCTTAACATTTGTTCCATAAATTTTATTTGCCCTGAATTAGTTACTGCATTTATCTAATTCCAATTTCGTAATCACATTCAATCCATTAACCGGTATTGCATTGACATTTAACTTATTAGCTTATATCAACACTATTGTCATTAATTGCAAATGGATTACCAAATTTAGTCACTACCCTAAATAACTAACGTAAATTAATCTCCATTAATTTCACTGATTTAACTTTCATTCAATTAATTAATGATTCCCTCAGTTAGCGATAACGTAACATTTTCTTTATTTGTATTGCAAATAATTCAAAATTCAATTCCTAATTCTTAATATCCTCTAAATTACAACTTCCAAACATGGTATTAATCATCATTTACGTACCTCTAATTATTTTAATTTACATTAACATAATAAATAAATTACCTTTAATGAAATCTATCCCTTAATTTATTATATGCAATAAATTTTGACCTTACAACAGTTTCAATTAATTATTTATATTTATTGCGATTGAATACCAAAATTTATTTAACACATCAAATAAATGAACAATCTATATTCATTGTCACCTATTTTCTTTTAAATTCAGTTATAAGTTTGTTACTTACCACCCAGGTTATAATAACGCTAATTTTCTTATTCCACTGCCATATATGATATATTTGCATCACATGCTTGAATTTTTCAATTTCATCTTAATTCCAATTCACGGTAGTATAATTTCTTACTATAAACCCATTTATAATTTGCATACCAATTAATTAGTTTCAACTAAATAGATTGATTTAATTCAACTCTTTTATTAAGTCTATATAAATCAGTATACTATTTCATTGGTAAATGTTTATTTCAATTATTCCTTTATTACTTACAAATCTTATTTCATTTATGAATGCCATCATTTATCAATTATTACATAATTTCATTAATTTACATTCAGTTACAACTAAATTAATACACTGATTTCATTTGTAAATTAAATGCTTACAATTTATAAGCTTTCATTCCAAACAATATTTCAATTTCTACCAGACATTGATTTAATTCAATTTACTATTTAATATTATTAATTCATTAACTAAATTCACTACTTACCTTTGTTCTCTTATATGCAACTCTTAGCCTAGTATAACAATTTACATCACTTCAATTTATTCGTCATTTTGTTTCAACTTTATTTACATTAATACTATTCCCTTATTTTGGTTATTACTTATCAACTTGTTCTAACCTTATTTCCTAAATTTCTGTTATTGTAAACCTTTATATTTATTTTTTTAAATTAAATTTTAAATTCCAATTCAATCAACCATTTCAACATGCAACTTATAATAACTGCTTACCAGTATGAATGGAACTATCATTTGTTCCAATATTTTCTTAATTTACATTAACATATTAGTTAATCCCCTTTAAATGAAATTTATACCCAGGTATAATACTTACCCCATTTCATTTATTGAAATTTATTCAAATTGCTAGTACATAGGTTTTAAGTCGCCATTTATATATTTTATTTTAGCGTTCATTTCAATATTTGTTTATAAACTTTTTGTTTCTACTAAATTTAATTACTCAACTCATAAATTCAACCAAATTAAATCCACGAAATTTACGGGTCGTTACGAATCTGGTTTGAAACTGAAGCTTGCACCTTTGTTTTTGATGTTTGATTGAATAGCTAGCTTGATCTCAGGTATAAAACTTGGAAACTGATGTTGTTGTTGTTAATTGATTTTTCTTTCTAAATTTGAAGATGAAAAGAAGATATGTTGAGAAAGAAAACTTTGAACAGAAAAGTGAAAACCAGATTTTCTTTTACAACATTGATTTATTAATTAGAATAAAATGATAACAAGTGTTGCCACATGTTAATACAATCTATACAAATGTCATTGCATGATTTTATTTTCTTACAAATGTTAGATATAGGTTTTATTATGTCTAAACCCTTGCTTAAAAATTCCTTATTCTATTATACTTATGTAATATGAATTTTAGATTTATATTTATTTTTTATACTTATGTTTTTAAACTATATATATATATATATATTTACAAACCATGTTATCTCATGTTAAATAAAAAAAAGAATATTTTAAAACAAAAGAAATGAATCTCTAATTAAATCTTATTTTTAGATAAATATATTTAAAATAAATAAACATTTACCTTCAGTGTTTTGAAAATATATGGTTATCTTTTGAATATCTTTTGAAAAAATTTATATTAGATTCATTCATAATTTCCAAATTACAAAATATAAATATATAATTTTGAAAACATGTTTTTATTTATTAAATTCAAATCAAAGCTTTTCTATTACAATATATACAATTATAATTAGAATACATTTTAGCATTAACTTTGAAAATTATTATAATGAAATTTTTTAAACATAAATTTAAATCTAAATATATACATACATATATATTATAATTTGAAAACATATCTTTTATTAAAACCAAAGATTTCCTATTTACAACATATATATACATACATACATATATATATATATATATCACAAATAGAATATATTTTTATTTACTTTTAAAAATATAAATTCTGCCAAATTAAATATTTATTAGCTTTTAAAAGAACAAACTTGCCAAATAAAATAATTATAAAAGAAAATTATCAAATCAATTTAATTTATTAATAAAGATTATTAAATTGATATTGCTCAAAATTTCGGGTCATCACAGCTACTAATTTTTATTCTTGTTTGTATAAACTATGGTGTTTTATTTCTGCTTATTAACATTATGATTTTATCTTATTTCATAAACTCCTTATCGATAATGACAAAGGGGGAGAGAATATATTATAAAGAAAAGGGGAGGCTGAAATAAATTGTATATTTGTCATCATCAAAAAGGGGGAGAATGTTACAACCTTGATTTCAATAACAACAACTATACAAGATTTTAGAGTCAATTTACATAGGTGTGTATATATATCATCCATATGTAGGCAAACTTTTGCATCCAAGACTTGAAGACCGACACAAGTGTGATTATACTAAGTAATATTAGTACATTCTGTTAAGTTTGCAAATAAATGATATGTACAATCTCCTTGAGTAATCTTCACAAGCATTTGCTCATACAAACTACTTATAAAATGAAGATAATGGAGTGTACATGTGTCAGACGTCTGGCATATATGCTCAAACGTTTGGCAACATGTTCTGGTTATAAATTCCGTAACAAACAAGACGTCTGGCATATACGCTCAGATGTTCGTAACATGTTCCGTCTTAAAATTTTTAACAAATCAAACGTCTAGCACAAATGGCCAGACGTCTGACCTGGGTAACAGACATTTTCTTCCAAAAGACATCTTCTTCAAACAAAGGGTTGCATCATTTTGTTTTTTATCAGACTCTTTCTTCTCAAGCAATGTGACTCTTAGACTGAAATAGAATGAATCAAAAGTCACCACTCTTCACCATCTATAAGTAAACATGAAATTGAAAGTTGGAACTTAACGTGCTATTCTGAACTTTCTTTCTTTATTTTCTAATATTTCTATGGTTTACAAATGCACTCAAAAATACACTATTATCTCTTTCTTTTATCAAAGCTTAAACTACATACTATTCAAGGAGATTATAGGAAGAAGTTGTACTTATAGTCAAAATTAGTGTTGCATAGAGCACACATTTGTCAAAGAAATATTCTTGTAAAAGCCTATTCCTCCGGGAGAAGCGAGGGCAATTAGTTGATGAAATTTCGAAGAGGAGCTTCGGGACTGGACGTAGGATAGGAGGTACGAACCAGGATAAAATTGCTGGTGTGATTACTTTTAATTTTTACCCGCAATTCTGTGCAATTCATACTATCATACACTCATTTGTCATACATTATATACATATATGATCCATATAGACTTTCAATATATTATGCTTTGATTATTGTTTAATTAAATACAACATGTGTGCATTGAATTGGAGGTGAACTAGTAGAGGATGGAGGAGGACATGATTATAAATCGATTATAACGATCGACTCTAGCACCAGAAATCACAATCGATAGGTTAACCGGTCGACTGCTTGCGGTTGACCAATGGATCGACCAGTGGCCTAACTTATAATACACACACAAACATATATATATATATATATATATATATATATAATAAATGAAATAAATGTTATATCTATTTATATCTATTTAAAATGTTAATAAAGGATTTTTTATATTTTATGTTAAGGTAAATATTTTGAAGAGATATTTCATAAATTAAATAATAATTATACTAATAAACATTTGTTTTAAAAATTAGATTTTTAGTTTAATAATTATTTAAAATCTTTTGAAATTTCTAAGCAAAATATAAAGCATATGCTAAATAATATTTTGAGGATTTTAATGTTTATTATATGCATTTTGTGTATAACTGAAGAATATTTATGATTTTGAAATATGGAAAACAATTAATTTTATAAGTTAATTTTAAATATTTAAAATATAGAAAGGGGAAATTTTTGAAGTATTATAAATGTAAGACCCCATTTGATTTATTAAATTAGTTATTTGTTTATATAAGTTTTATAAAAGTTTTATTTATTATAGTATATTGAATTGGTGCTATTCAATTATATTTATAAGAATGTTTTTTTGATGAAAGAGTGGTCCTTAGATTGAGGAGAGCCCTTATTATTAAACTATATTAGTAAATAGTAAAAACCATCAACAGGTCTGATGGGTGACTATGTATTCATCTGTATATATAAAAAACATGCAATCATCACCAAGATGATCAGCATAAGAGACAAAAATGAAATTAAGAACATATGCATAGAATATGGAAGCTGATGATAATTTGTTAAACAATTATTATATAAACAATGGACCTAGTAAATACGAGCTCCAAATTGTATTCCAAGCCAATCTTAGAACAACAGCTGAATGGAAGCAACTGCTGTTTGAATTGGAGTAGATGGAGAGCAGTGTAAGGTTGACCGAAGGCTAAAGGCTATTGTTGTACACGTAGTGGATGAACGCACGATTAGAAATTAAGTGCAAGCTGACTGAATGACAAGTTACCAAGAAATAGTCCTTGCTAGTATATTGTTCCTGGCACTTACAGTGATTGTAACACGGGAGCTAAACAAGATAAGTTGCGGTCGAACAGAGCTGAGACATTCGAGGCAGCGGCAGGTCGAACTAGCTCTTGGTGCAACCAGGCAAAGGGCTAGCACTGAACACACTTTTCGTAGTGTTATGCAACTGCTGTTGAAGGCTTGAAGTCTGAAGACCAAAAGTGGGTCAGAGGCTAATACAAGGCAGTGCATACTGTGCTACCAGAAAGCATGTTTTAACACATGAGCTGCTCTGATTTGCAGTCAGCAGTTAGCAGGTAACATATGAAGCTGAATTAATCCAAGTGAGATGTGGCTGGTGCTGATGGGATCTGCTGTGAACTGGAATGGTGATCTGAAATACCTAGCTACCTGAAAGCATGGTGAAATGAAATACAAATTAGATAATCGTATGAACTGTTTGAAGAAGCATGCACTGTTTTTCGAAGGACAACCACATCTACTTCCACTAAATTTAAAATTGATATTATTTTATTATGTACCAAAATCAGTTATCTGTTATTAGTTATTTTTAGCATAAAGAATGTATCAATATATATAATCTTACCAAGATTTGCTATTTCAAGACAATAAAATGTTATATATATGTATAGAGCATAGAATTGCATCTAAAATCAAAAAAAAATTTGCTTGCAAGAAATTAGTTACTTTTCTATTTCAAACCAATAAAATATGGAATATGTATGTATGTATGTTTGTATGTATGCATGTAAATGCATATGTATGTATGTATGTAAAGCATACACATACAAATAACTCTAAGTTAAAACGTTGTATATAAAAGTTAAGATATTAATATATTTATACTATATCTATATTAGGTTTGGTAAGAAAAGTTAATCGAATTTGCCAAATGTAGTTTACCTTAATTAATTTATTTTTCAACTAATATTAAATACATAACAGATAATTAAATTGATTTTTAAGTGGTAACTAACTAAGAGTTAGTTATAATAACTGAAAAAAGCATATAATAGCTATATCATAATATATATGGTCGATAAAATAATTTCAGAAGCATGATATCAAACCGAATGATGGGTAACTGACGTTGAGACCCGATAGTTATAGGACAATCAAGTCCACCGATCCTTTCAAGGTGAGATTGCCAGTTTGTTTGCCTTCGGTCTGCGTCAATCCAAAGAGAAATATGCCAAGCAGTAGAATAAAGAATAGAAGTGGAGTGGTTATGTATAATGTTAAATATGCATTGATTATGTTCAGACCATATACGTCAATATGTGATCGAATAAATTAAGTATAGAGTTTTCCTGGATGGCTGAGTAAAGTTTAATCTAAGACAGTCCAGTAAACCTTATGAGAATATTTAATTTAATATTATACTTCATGCCTATTATTTCCCGCCTTGAAATTAATTTTAAACATATGAGTGATTCACCATATATGTTGATTTGTTTAGTGGTCTGATATAATATGGTAATCGCATCCTTCTTTATGATTCTATGATGATTTTAATTCTGCGTGACAAGAAATTTAAATAAACTGAGTTATAATAACATCTGGTATATGACTTTCAATAATATTTCTCTTGTTATTCTTTGGACTCATTGTTTAGAATACTGAAAGAGCAAGTGTGATGCGTGAACACTGAATAAATTGACTAGTAATATGCGGTGGCATAGGACGTTGTTGTGTTATTTATTCGATTATCTTTTGCTCGTGGATAACACTCATATGGGGATATGCCATGTATCGGCAAGATACAGAGCCATATGCGGCATATATATTAGACCGTGTGTCGACACATGTGCATATAGCTGTGTGTTGGCTATTATATATATATTAGTATTTGTTTATTACTATCCAACTCCCTTTATGGCGTTGGAGTGAACCAGATTGGCTAGTATCCATTCTAGTTGCCTGATCGTGGTGGTCGCGCCCAGATCTGCAACACCCTTTTCCGAAAGCCGTGTGTCGGCAATGTATATTGCCATGTTTCAGCAACGTATAGAGCCTTGTGCCGACATTGTATACAGCCGTGTGTCGAAAACGTATAGAGTCGTGCGTCGACAATGTATATAGTCGTGTGTCGGCAATGTACGAAACCTTGTGTCAATAATGCATCGCCCCTTTGTGTCATCTAGGCCAACAATATGTTACCATTTAGAGGCATGTGTAAGGTCATGATGAAGACCTCGCACAGTCGAGCATACTAATGGATATGAGTCACGATGACCATAGAGGTAACTAAGACTGTAGGAGCCATGTTTGTAGAACACGTGTGTGCTGTTCGCCAATCACGTGTGTAGTATTCTAGAGCAACCGTGTCTGTCAGTCTCCTGTCTTGTTCTGGTGTGTTTGATATTGACATATACTTATGCTTCTTTTTGAGATGATGAGTTGTAATTATACATGAGACTGTGTTCGGTGTATAGTCGATGTATCCTTCTTAGACACATGTCGTCGAATATCTTTTAATAGTGTGTGTCACCAACTGTATTTTCATAGGCAAGTGTCCCCATTTATATCTTTCATTGGCATGTGTTGCCAATACTATGTTTTTTCTTATGGTGGTTATTTATATTGGTATCAAGGATATTTTTTATTTATTGAGATTGGGTGATATTTGGGTATAGCTACATGCTAGCCCGACTATTCATGGTGATATCTCCTTTATAAATGTTTTCTGGATTTTGATGATAATTTTTGGATATGGATGGTTCACCCAATTGATATTGTTTCTATGGTTTCTGATCTGATGTTCTTCAATATGGGTGATAATATTTTTATTCATGGTTTTGCGATATTTGACATTATGAGATACTTTGAGATTGATTATGATATTTTAATTATATACCATGCTACATTACCATATATTCATTGACATTATGGACATTATCATATTATTATGATCCACATATACCGAGTCGTATATGTATATTAACTCTTGATTTAGACATAGTCCGACCCGTGTGATATTTACGTAGTACTTGAGTCAGTCCCAGACATTTTAGGTTTAGGGATAGTGAGACCAGTTTGTGTTTTGGGCATAGAGGAGGCTAATATTCATTGTAGTGGTATTGTATATTGGACATACTTTGTATATTGGACATACTTTGTATATTTTGTATTATATATTATCGCTCGATATTTACTATATATTGTGTGTTGTTCTATCCTAGAGGCACGGGCGTTTATGGCTTTGTGGCTTTGGGTCGATACTATGTATGTATATGTGAGATATTTATTTGATGTTTAATTACATACCAGTGTTAGCGTAAGTGAATATTCCTGTATGTACCCCATATCACCTTATTCACTGTATTGTCTAACAATATTACTTAGTTATACTCTTGGATAATGTAGGTATAGAGATGAAGGTGTTTGCACGAGTAGAAGGGAGAGATAGGGAATTAAAGGGATGTAAACAAAATTAAATGATATATATGCAAAATATAGAATTACCTTAATACGAAACCAAGTGAAACACCTTGAAGATTCCCTTTTTCTGTGGAAAAGACCTGTAACGATAGAATAAATCCTAGATCCAATAAATCAATCTATGTATCTATAGCAATCAAGGGTTAACCACCTATTTCTTTTTTGTTTTGTTTAAACAACTTATTGGAATTTCGGAGATTTCTCCACCACTAGAATTCGGCCCCTGATGTTTCAGTGTGTAGAGGAAAAAATGACAGAGCAATATCTAATTAAAGGAGGAAATAAAAATATAATCAAGATATGGTTATCTTCTCTCATTTAATTAAGGCTTCCCTTTCATTTCAAATTCAAAAACTCCTCTCCTTCTCTATATTGTGGCCGGCCATCATTTTTGGACTTTGGATCCAAAAGTTTCTAAATCCAGTTGGTATTGACTCTATTTAAATCTAATCTAAATTTCCTATCGATATCTTAAATCGATACGCGCACTCGTAACTTTTATATACGCACATTATCGAATACTAATGGTAATCAAACAAATCAAATAATAAAATTTTAACAATTAATAATTTCGCAAAGATTAATTAATTTAATTTATTTAAAACTCTTTCTAGTATTTATTTTATTAAATCAGGTTTAAACATTCTACCAATATCATTTATCGATATGCATGTTTATAACGTTTATATAAATACTTAATTAAATACTAATGGGTTTCAAATAAACTAGATAAAATTTATTAATTAATAACTCACAAAATTTCAACTATTAAAAATCAATTAAATCATGTGGTACATTCAGAATATTCATCATTTCCGTTGTGTGACTGGAAGGTGCAAATTTAGTTAGTGTGATTAATATTGAACAATTCAAATATTAATATTCACACATCACTTTAACTAGTGGTGTGACATTTTGGCTGAATTTATCGCTTACACATCTTTTTGGTAGAATCTAAGTTTACTTATTATAAGCATTACCTGTTAGTGACAATTAATTACACTAATTCTCTTCGTTAAAACTATACCACTTTGGACTTATGCAATTTGCTAGTGGTCAAAATTCCAATATTGTCCATATTTAATTCTATAATCTAAACAAAAAGTCCTTGGTTCAACAATAACAATTATTATTAACCGAACTACTCTGGACAAAGATTTTGAATTTGAGTTAACTTCAGTATATAGTAATCCTAACTCCATATAACTGTGATAATGAACCTTTTCTTGAATAGTGTTTCACGTCCATTACTTCCACTCAACCCAACTATAGTCCTTGGATGGATGCATCCATTATTTGACATAATCAAAGCAAAGCTTTCATATTGAAGATTGATAGCATTCTCAAGTCAAGTGACATTATAATTTACTCACATCGATATTTTCAGTTTGACCTTAGTTATACTACCCAACAGAAAATTATGGGGTGAATCATTTCATAGTTATCTAATAACTATCAGTACATAACCTCTTGGTGCTCCCAGCAGTCATGAAAAATATACCGCCCAACATTTGGATAGCGTTACATACTCTAGTCTCAGCGTATGCATCGATATCCAGTCTCGATGCATCTTGACTAGGAATATTTAAAATGAATTGTTTATTATATTGTGATACGATACTCATGATTACAACTATTTGTAATTACCATCACAAACACACCATTTACGGATTCTTCGTTAAATATATGTAATTGAACATTTAATTATTTATAACACATTATGACAAATATATAACAGAAAGAAAATTCCTTTATCGTGAATACGAATTGATTACACAATTAATAATTTACAATAAACTACAGAATTGCCCCTAGGACATACCCTTAACTCTATTAATATGCTACTTGCACTTGGGCCCAATTAAGAAATCTAACCCCATCCATTTAGTCAGCTTCTCGAGAGCCAACTGATTTAGACCTATCCTTAGTATCTACCCTTTGTATCACGACCCCTTTTATCTCAATGTATTCTATAACGAGGTGGAACTTCGGAAGAATGCGCCATAACTTCTTGTATGCTCTAGGCTCCTTTACGATCTATATCGTCGCATTATTATCACAGAACAATACCATCTGATTCTCGGTAGTAGGAATTGTTTCTTGTTTGGAACTTTTCCAACTGACATCAATTTACATTCGATTTACTATCATCAATGTCATTTTGAAAGTTCGAATCTGTATACCCCTTCATAAGGTGGTCACCATTTTTGTGTACATTTTACGGTCGTCTAATGCTTTTCTCTATGATTAAACTAGTATTAATTTATGCATCCTAATGCGTATGTCACATCCGGTCAAGTACATAACACAGTGTGCATTATGGATCCTATGGCTAAAGCAAAATGGATCCTCTTCATATGCTCTTTATCTTCATCGGTATAAGGAGCATCCTTTTTAGAAAGGATGTTCCAAACTGCATTGGAACGTTTTCACGCTTGGAATTCTCTATATTAAACCTCTTAAATATGGCGTCAATGTATAGGGACTGGGACAATCCTGACGGCCTGTTAGATCTATCTCTATAGATCTTTATACTTGGTATATAGGCTGCTTCTCACAAATCCTTCATGGAAAAGTTCTTGGAAAGCTTAGCTTTCACTGATTGCAATAATGAATGTCACTTCTAATCAATATAAGATCATTGACATATAGAACTAATATACGAAAGCGTTTCCCGATTCCTTTCTCTGTGTGCACATTTACTTTGTGTTTTGATAAAAACCAAACTGTTTGATTACCTTATCAAAACACTTGTTCCAACTTCTTGAAGCTTGTTTGAGTCCATAAATGGACTTTAACAACTCGCAAGTCTTGCCCTTACTCCCATTGGCTACAAAATGCTCAAGTTGCGATATACAGATGGTTTCTTCTAAATCACCATTTAGAAATCTGTTTTTACATTTATTTTACATATTTCATAATCATAGAATGCAACGATGACCGACACAATCTGAATGGACTTAAGCATGGCTATTAGCGAAAATGCATCATCATAATCAACACTTGAATTTGATGAAACCCAAAATACATAGTTGTCTTAGGTCACCATAAGTCTTTCCAATGGAAATGGTCTCAGGTCCTACACTACAAGAAAACCTACCTTCAGATGCATTTATTGGTAGCATTTGCCTTGATAGTGCAGCCACTGTTATTTTCCTTTTTTTGGTTTTATTTTGCTTTATTTTAGAGGCCGCCAGATTTTGTCGCCTTGCCCAAAATCTCGTCATGTTTTTGCTGTACTTTCCATCTACTGTTTATCTTTCTTCCTCCTTTAACAAAGTTTCCTCTCCGCTGTTATCTCCTCTCACTTCTCTACCAACACGCGCAGTTACTTAATCTACCTGCCCCATTATGCAACCTCCTTGATTTGCTCCTCTCCACTTCATCAATAGAGATCCCCTCCACTTCGTCGATATTCTCCCTCCTCTTTCTTCACAAGTATTCGATTCCTCTTCACTTTGCCACCTGCGACCTTGCTATTTATTCCCCTTGAATTGCCAGATCTAGGTAATCCCGATGGTCATTTACTAATTTTTTTAATTTTATTTCAGTTCAATGTTTGAATTGGAGTATCGATATTGGTATCTTGAATTGAAAACACAATATTTACACATCACGTGTAGAATTTTATAGTAATGGTTCAGTCATAATAGTTTACAGTAATGGTTCGGTGATAACAGTTTAATTGTAAGATTTTTGATTTTTTGTTGGATTTGCGAAATAATTGAAAAACCTGTATTGATAGTGGACTACGTATTACAATTTTGAACACAAAATAAATCATTCTAATAGAGTAATTGTAGCATAAGTCAGATTAAAAAATAAATATGAAAAATGTGAGTTTGAGCAAAAAAGGGTACTCATATATTTGTAATCACAATTAGTAAGTGTTAAACGCATCAGAATTAAGCAAATAAACAATTCAAAATTAATCCTACAATTCACAGGTTAACCCTAGTCACGAAAATATGGGATATACCAGATAAAAATATACATATATAATACAAATATAAGTAGTAATGAGTAAAAATACAAGTCATCAATATTTGTATATATGTATCAACATATATGGAATTTGTTATGCGATGACTAAAAGGTTGAAAAGTCGGTTTCAGTCGGATAATGGATTTTGTCTTGATGAAAAAAAAATATAGTATTCAACAACAAATTTGATTAAAAAAATGCACGACAATGCCTTTTTATTATACTCAACCCCGTACTACGTGGCATTGTTGTAACCAAAGTAAATAGTTCTACTAAAGTACATATGTATTAACTCTTGACCAAATGATGGATAGAAAATGTTTGCTTGAGCATTGCAGCAGAAAAAACTTATTCATGAATTTCCTAACTTAATCACCAAACATGGATTGCATCAGATGAACAAAAAGTTTAGAGATTTTCCTTCAACCCACGTCTTAAACCTTATCATGGAAATATGAAGTAAAAAAGAAGGTAAGCGAATTAATTCAAAAGATATAGATGTCAATATATATGAATAAAAACTAAAGTCATCAATCACTATTTGTCTATCGGTATGCATGAAAGTTATTATGAGATAAGTTGAAGGTTAAAAAGTTGATTGAAGGCAAATAATGAACTTAATCAACATAACATTATATACGTGTGTGTGTGTGTGTGTGTGTGTGTTATGTCACATAAAGTACTCTAAAATAACGGTAAAATTAATTTTTCACGATAATAATATAATTTGTAAATAAAACCCTTTTTACTTTATTTTTAGATTTTTTAGCATCAGCCTAGAGCTAAAGCTCCAAACAGCTCACCGGTTGACCAGATGGACACGATCAGTTGATTAGCCAAGCATCAACTACCAATTGGCCAGGGTGTGGATGGTCAATCGATGATGTGCCTGGAGTTGTTTGCTCCAGGTTTTTTGGTCAAACTTTGCCTGTTATTCCTAATCAACTACGACTCAATTCTGGCTAATTATTTTAGCATTTGAATACAACAAATAGCATTCAAGTAATCAGATGATTATAACAACATCCAATGAAATTTTTGGTAGCACTGGGTTTGAAAATGAGGAGTTTTCAGTTAATCAACAATAAATTTAATAGAAAACATAAAATTAATAATATCACTTATGTAATTTCATAATTACAACCAAATTCAGTTTATAATTATTATATGTGAGACCATATCTTCTACTGCGAGACCATAACTTCTGTGGCATTATGTATGTCTGTGTAGTTGGCAATTGCTTCATCTTCTATCTTCAAATTGTCATGACTTCTCCATGTTGATTTAAAAGAGCTTTATGTTGTTCACATATCTCCCATCAACATTTTGTTAAATAAGAATCTTGAATTCTTATCTCCATGTATAAGCCAGTTTACCTTAGATTGTTGAGTACAGTTAGAATAGTGGATATTCATCATATTCTGAAGTTGCACGCTTTTTCAAATCATTTCCTCGTACTATTGTTATTCATAAGGATTTTGGTCAATCTTTAGCAATAGATCATTAACTTCTATTTCAACAATTTAATTATGGCGTCTGTTCTTTCTCTAGCGTGATTCCAATATTTTAGCAGCTTCGTTGACATCTAATCGTACATAAGTTTATGCATCTTACCACCCCATGCAGATATCTTCATGCCCCTATCTACTGCTTCCTTATATCAATTCTGAGTGGGCTAGGTGTTGATGTACCGAAATGGTTTAACTTTGATGTCGTTAGTTGTGTAAAAGGTAGTTGACAGAAGTGTGTGGTCACTTTGGTTAGTAGGAAGTGTAATGGTTTTATGCCGGTAGAATGTGGATAGCATCTTATTATTCGGTAGTACTTTGTCTTTGAAAGTTGGTCATTTTTGTTTTGCCAATTATATTTGAACCCATAGATGGTTGCCTCAACCAACTCATTTTGAATTATGAAGTTTGAAAAGCATCTAATTTGAGGGATAGGAATTTGTCTGCCGCCTTCCTTATCCTTGTAATTAAGTACATTGCTAAAATCTCCTGATAATAACCATGATTTGTCTATATTTTGAGAGTCCGTGATATTGAATTCCATAATAATTCTCTTTTTGCACACAAATTGCCGGCACACACATTGTAACATACATTCGAAAGCCCTCATTATTAGTAAGTAAACAGGTAATATGCTGGTTACTACTAGTGATAATTGATATACTCCAAATGTCCTTATTGTAATATACGAGAATTCTGCACTTTGCATTGTTCCTAGTAGTTTGTACATGATTGCAGGAAACATGGAGTTTATCAGTAAAGTATGAAATTCTACTTGTGCATAGTTTTGTTTCCAGTAAGCCAATAAAAGAAGGCTTATATTTGAGAAGGAATTGAATGATATGTGTGGTTGTCTGAGGATCACTCATTCCCCTCACATTCCATGTGATTAGTGTCATTTGAGTTTGATTGTGCTCCTGGTTTGTCTTTTAGGAGGAGCTTTATTAACTTGTTCACCTGGTAACACATTTGAGGTTCGCATTGCAATTTCATTCATGTAAGCTTCATTAGGTTCCAACATGTTTCGACGTCCAAGCTTTCTGGAAGCTCTGTATCTTCTTGAATAATTGCTAAATAATCAATGACTGTTTCTTGAAATTCATCTATAGTATGCTCAAATTCTTATTTGCCTTCAACATTGGATGCTTAATTGATATCCTCTTTAGCAATATCTATGTTTGTGTTATGTGTGCAGTATCCTTTTGATGCTATGCATTTGTATCTAGTGGATCTGAAGGAGTGTCATCCTCATTTTTTTTGTTTTTGATTCAATTATATCATCTGCAGTGAAGTGTCATAACTAGTAGATTCATCTTCTTCCAGTACATGAAAAGGGTTGTTCTACATAACTTTTGTAAGAAAGAGGCTACCCTGTGAATTATTTGCGCCTTAGTGAGCCTATTTGGTTTTTGGGTATATGTTTTGTTGCTGTTGTCTTTACAAGCTTACCCTCTATCGTTGCTGTTATCTTTACAAGCCTACCCTGCTGAAAGGGGAATTGATAGCATCCAACTCAGAGTGTAACCTAGCTTTTTAAAACCAGTTATCCATCTATATTTCAAGATACCCCTGTTCCTCCTTGCATATCACAGGTGGAAGGTGGTCTAGTCCAAGTTGCTATTGAAGTAAAAGTTCACTCCTAACGCTCAACAATTACGAGTTAGTATCCATTGTTTATACCTAAAGTAATTTTTTTATTATACATAAATTTTATGATCATATTAAAACGTTACTTCTATAAGTTGTAGTGAATGCCAGACACTAGCTTTATTGCAGTATGGTATTCTCACAGTAATTATGCATGCATTTTCAATAATCCTTATGCTGAGCAACAACTTCGATCTTCAGCTTTGTTCTGGTAGGAGATAAGTTGCAACAAAGTCTTGAGGATTATTTTTATAAGACTATACTAAGTTTGAGACTTGTCCAATGTAATTACGGTTGAATCAAATTTAAGAAAGATTATTCTCCATCTCCATGTGCTCTAAGCTAACCATATGACTTGTGCAAATTATTAATTTTTTTCCATTTTTGTTTTTTTTATAGGTTCGAAGGAATATTGATCATATGACCTAGACATACCCATTTCATTAACACTAGACAGTTTCTTAAAAGCATTAACTTTGTTGCTGGTGTGAATAAAAAAATACAGATACACTTACAGAAGAATTAAACAAAAATGATGTATAATACTTGGTTTTAGAGCTAAATTACTTTAGTGTATTATTCCTTTTATAGGAAATCATGCACATTCCTTTTAAGATTTCATGATTTCGAATTTATCCTATTTGATAGTATAAATATAATGTTTTTTAAACCATAAATAGTGTGTTTATGTTATTATTGATATTCAAAAAATCTCAGAGTAAATCATTTGGGTAGCAACCTTTCCCTTTGATATCCTCTGATGCTTTTCCTTGAAATTGAACCTCAAGCCGTAGATACACATCAAATCCAACCCACCCCAAGTCTTAGTGGCATGTAGGAAAAACAAGAAATTATTGTCAATCTCTTTTGGTAAGTTGTTGTTTCTTCTTCCTCTGATTGTGGCATCTTAATTAATCAGTTATTCAAGTTCTCTGTAATTATGATGAAATTTATACCGCGAAACTGAATGAAAAGTAATTATGGTTCACCATATACAAATTTTGTTGATTTTTTTTCACATCTCGGTCACTAACAAAATTATTTTCACAACAAATATACACTATTAATAAATAGATTGAATCTTTTGTGCCTACTACCATTGTTTGTGAATTTGGTTGGAACTTGGAAATTTCAGCCTTCTCTGATCTGATAAGTTCCAGTCTGAAATTATCATGAATTACTTGGCATTGGTTTGTAAATAATTATCAAAGGTAAGCTAATGTCGATGAATTCAAGTTTTCAAGCCTTGTTCTCAACCTAACTTTCGAATTTATTCAAATTCCATCATCTCAGTGGAATGCACATCTATCTCATTACAAATTGTAATGTTCCTTGAATACTACTTAGACTTATGGTGCTTAGATTTTTGTCTTCAGGAGTAAATGCTGATGGTATTCAAATAACTATAGCAGCGCCAGCCAATCCTGCATATGCTAACAGTGAGCTAATGGAATTCATGGAAAAGGTTTGTGTAAAATTTACCAAGCACTTGCATAGTTCAGGTTTTTATAAATATTCACCAATTAATACTTGCATTATTTTCCTTAACTTGATTGTTTAGATAACTTCAAGTTTATCACAACCTTGTTATATCTCATAACACAGGTCTTGGGTCTGAAGTTTACTCAAATGACCCTTCAAAGAGGATGGAGTAGCAAATCAAAGCTACTTATGGTGAGTTTCAGCATCTGCATTGAATTATTATAGCCATCAGTTTGTGATAAGATGGTAATTTATCATACTTACATTATGAAACATACAACTCACGCATGATGATATAAAATTTCTAATAGCACCATCTGCTTATATGTGGATGTCTTTGTCAAACTGAAGGAATGTAATTATTCATGTGCCATTTTAACATTATGCAGATCTATCAAGCAGTATAAAATATTTTGTCTTTGGTGTGGTTTGGTGGACCCATTTTTAGAAGAACTTAACACCCCTATAGCCCTGTCTTGAGTACTACTTGCATTAGAAGCGTTCATTGGACCTCAAATAGTGCAACATATGTATGTATGTATATATCTCTCATATGTCACTCTCCTTTTGTCATTAGTTTGCTCACCTGGGAATACGATTCCTTAAGTCATTTGTTGTCAACAGGGGGTAAATATTCCTCTCCTTCGTCTTATTAGTTTTATGTCTCAGTGTTCTGATACTGCAATCCTGTCTATAGCAACATAGGCAGCCTGTTACGAGTGATATTGTTTACAAGAGCAGGTTTGCTATTAGTGCTTTTGTTTGGAAATAAAACAATATTAATACATTTGTTATTATAAATATATGATTGCATTGTGTGTTTAACGCTGGTGAGTTGTAAGGTTTATTTTTTTACTAGTTGTTATGAGTTTTATACATTGCTTATTTTCTTCCTTTTAAGAATTGTCTAAAAACTATGGTTTTATACATATATCAGTCCTTGGAAGAACAATGCAAGAATGATCAAAGAAGATTTTGTCTATAGAGATACATCACGTTCTGGGATTGTGGGTGTAGAAACTGGTGCTGATGCTGCTGAGTTTCTTCTTCTTACTACAAATTTAGTTTAGGTTAGAAATTTTCAGGAATCTAATTATTCGAATTTCCTTATATCACATGGAAGATGCTTTTAGGACTACCGTAGCTTGGCCGACAACATATGTAATTGGGGAATCAAGTTCAAGTAAGTATTTGCAATGGCAGCATTTCTATATTTCCATATCATATCTATTTATTAACCGATTCAACTACTGAATCATCTATCCTTTTGTTTATGTAACTATTACCATGCAAAATCACCTTTAACTGTTGATCATGTTCAAGGATTCTATATAATCTACCCTTACAAAAAATCAAGATTAGCAAAATGTGAATTAAAGTGATAATTGATACAAATTGCCAATTATATCGAGGGTATATATAGTTTATGGTTAAGAAAATGGTTTAAGGTAAATAAATTCAAAATTCAAAATTCAAAAGGGAGAGAGATGGGAAATTTCGAACTTGCAAAGTTGCCTTTTTTATAGAATAACAAAATTTGCAGTTACGTTATTTGTTAAAGTACCCTTTTAATTTGCAACAAAGGTCGACAGTTCTTCAACCAATAATACTAGTTACATAGGGGTATTGAGAAATGGTAGCCAGCATGAAGATTCGTTGATCATATTAAAATTGGGTAACTTAAACAAATGCCAAATGAGCCAGAATTAATTAGTCAATTCAAAATAAATTAATTACGCACTGGTAAAATTAAAGAACTTTTCAATTATAACCTATAATTAATTACACTTAAATTATACATCTAGTAACAAATTAAAAGTCAAGATTCAAAACATATATCTAATAATAATTCATGTTAAAACCTTTGGTGGTAAAATAAGTATATTTACATTCCTATTAGGTAGACCGAAATTGATGTTGCCCATTCAATTTTTTATATAAAACGGTCATCCTAGTCCTTCAATTCATTCAATTCATGACCAAGTAAACAGCAGAATTTGCCTAACTAATATCATGACATGAGCTATGAAATGCTGTGAACTTGATGGCTTGATTGTTTATGTGCTTGTTTGAATAATAATCAATTAATATTGCTTGAATGTTACTTGATAATTCATGGCAAAATCTTATTGTTGATCATCAACCTTGTTTATAGGTAATTAGCTTTTCTGGAGTGAAGACCACAACAATGGACATGACTTCAATTGTTATGTGTATTATGATATTTGTTAGTACTGGTTGTGTAAACTTGTTTGTGAATGCTTGTGTGGTATGTGAATTTGCTCATTTTGTCAAATAACTATTATCTAAATGCTTATTGATATTATACTTATGTGATTGAAGTGTTCTCAATTATTTGAATTTTGTGGTTATATGATTGATTGATTGTTGGTTTGAATATAGTAATTATACGATTGTTGCTGATTTTAATTTGACTATTACATAACTAGTTGCTGGAAATAATATAATCCAATAACAGTATATAGTAGCATTTAAAATATGCTACAAAACAATCAATACCTTTTAGTAGCGTTTTAAAAATGCTACAGAAACAAATGTAAAATACCACCTGAAGTTATAGTGGCATAAAATAAATGCAACGAAAAGTTTTTAGTTGCACAAAATAAACGCTGCAGAAATTCAAAGATCGATTCAAGTACAAACGCAACTAAAAATGGTAGTTTTGGTAGGTTTTGTAAACGCTGCAGACAACGTTTAGTATCGTTTAAAATACGAAGTTATACGGGCACAATTTGTAGCGTTTATTAAAAATGCAACCAAAAAAATGATACTTTTATTTGCGCGACCTGTAGTGGCGTTCTTTAAAACGCTACTAAAAGTTTTGATAGCGTTTTTTCAACGCTACTAAAGATCTTTTCTGGTGTAGTGCTAATTCAACTTCCATCAAAAGTTATAGACATTACAAGTTTTCAAGGGTAAAATTATTCGATAAAATTTCTCGGGGTCATGTACCTACTTAACATCCTCCAAATTTATAGAGTCATAAGACTCAATATGAATTTAAAAGTAATATTTATGATCCCCCGCTACGTTAAATTATGGTCATTACACTCTTTACCCTTTAGGAATTTCATTGTCAAAATTCCCAATATGACCAAGGCAAAGTAAAATATAGCTACTCCGCATGCATAACAACCACGAGCAATAATATTGAACATCAAACATGCGCACAAAAGCAAGAAATGATTTCTATACATACCCTAGCATGCAAGATACTAAACTACCCAACATGATATCGAAAGTGAAACTAAATGTGATAAAAAGAAAGTATCAACAAGTAAAGAGCTCCGGATAAGCAGTACTCAAGCTCTCCTCGGTCTCCTAAGTACAATCTCCTTCGTTCTCACTCCGCTAAACCTTCACCAGCTCCACCGCCTACCTCCTAAGCTACTTCCTATCATGTCCTACAATATGAATATGCATATAAGGTCTCAAAGCTTTTGGTTCGATTTCAATATCATTAAATTGATCCAGTTCAACTATCATGCCTAAGCCATGCACAAACTTCAACAAGCGAGAGACGCGGAACAAGTTGTGCATTTTTGCCATCTTCTGAGTTAATTCGACTCTATAAGCTAGGCTTCCAATCCTCTCAAGTATCAAAAAGAACTAAGGAATCTCGACACCAACTTCCCCTTAGTACCGATAGAACAACATTCTTCAGAGAAGAGATCTTGACAAACACCATATTATGGGCAAAGAATTCTATATCTCAACTTCTTTTATCAGTGTAGCTCTTCTGTCTAATCTTGAGAAGCTTTTATTCATTGCCGAATGACCTTGATCTTCTCCAAAGTCTTTCTAACCATATTTGGCCTATGCATCGGTTTCTTGACACTTCTTGCAAATATGAAGGAGCGTTGCACGGTCAACCATATACACCTCAAATGGTGCCATAAAGATACTATATCGATAACGATTATTGTATGCATACTCTACTAAATTTCAAATGATCATCCCACCTATCACTAAAATTGAGAATGCAAGCTCCCAAGAGATCCTCCAAGATACTATTCACCATTTCATTGTGTCAATCGGTTTATGGGTGATAAGTTGTACTAAGATGCAGCTCTATCCCCGATGCCTCTTTTAAGCTCTTCCAAAACTCACCAGTGAAAAAACGGGTCTCGATCGCTCACAATACACTTTAGCACACAATAGAATCGTACAACCCACTTCACATGCAACTTGGTCAATTTTTATGTCGTTCTTCTAGACAATATTGGTATAAACCTAGCCTCTTCGTCAATCTATCGACTATGACCCATATGTTATCATAACCTCTTTGGGTCTTGAACAATCGATCGATGAAGTCCATCGAGACTTGTTCCCATTTCCGCAGGAATCTTGAGCAGAACAAATTGAGAGAAGTTACAACAAACTATTTGGCTTCTTCTGCTCTGGCTTTACCAATCGATAGTTCATGCACTTTGAGATGAATGCCCTAACTTCCTTCTTCATCCCTTCCCAATTGAATGTCTGCCTCATATCATAGTACATTTTATTGTCAAGGGGATGTATGGTCAATCTCAAATGATGGTACTTTCGTAGCACCGCATCCATTAATCAATCAACATTAGTAACAAACAATCTCCCATCCTTACAGAGCCAACTATCATGATTGAGTCATACCGCATCATCTCCTCGGACCTTACTCCTTCCTCTATCTTCTCTATGATCTCTGCTAGTATAACATCTTTCCTCTTACTAGATCTGATCCACTTGGTCAAAGTAGGTCTAGTAGTCAAGCTAGCTAACACTTACGGCTCTATCTCACATCGAGGTCTAAAATCATAGCGAGGAATAAACTATAACTGCTTCCACTCGAGGAACATCACTCCCAAGCTGGCGTGCCTCTTACTCAAAGCATAGTCGACTGCATTTCCCTCACCAAGTATGTCAGAAATGGCAAAGATATAGAAGGTCGGGAACTCTAATTATCGCTACTAAAGAAGGTTAAGATCCTTCTTGGAGAAGAGGTACTTCAACGATTTATGGTCCTATACAATTTCAACCCCTCTCCAAATAAATAACGCCTACATATCATCAAAGCAAATAAATTTTTCGCCAACTTTAAATCATGAGTCGAATTCTTCTTCTCATGCACTTCCAACTGTCGATTGGCATAGGAGACAACATTTCCCCTTTGCATCAATACCGCACCTATTCTAGAACCACTGGTATTTGTGTATACATTCAGCTCCTCATTCCTGGTCAGAACAACTAACACTGACGCACTAGTCAATCTCTCCTTCAGACTCATGATAACGTGCTCCTACCTCATGTTCCAAATAAAAGTTTGATTCTTCTCTGTCAAGTTCGTTAATGACGCTGCTACCTTAGAGAACAAACATCTATAGTATCCCGCCAATCAAAGGAATGTTCTCATGTCTGTAGAAATCTTAGGGCAATCCTAAACCTGCAGTGCTACAACCTTCTTAGGATCTATAATAACGCCCTGCTCAGAGACGACGTGATCCAAGAATCGCACTTTCCTCCTCCAAAAGTGACACTTTGAAAACTTCGCCTTTAATCGGTTCTTCCTCAACACCTCAAGCATAATGCTCAAATGCTCCTTATGTTCTTCCTCTATCCTGGAATAAACAAGGATATCATCCATGAACATAAGTACAAACTTATTGATTTGATCCCTAAAGGCACAGTTCGTGTAACATCCCGCCTTTTCGCACACTTTAAAACGACACTCGTGCCAATTCAAAGCATACGCAAGGGCGGATTGTTATGGGGTAAATAAGAAAACAGAGAAGGAATAAAATAAAAATAGAATCTCACAGCGGAAGGATAAAATATAATAATAAATATACAGTTCATAAACGGTTACAAAACAGTTATTTTACTTATACAATGAATATCAGAGTTCACATACCAATACAACAATGCAGCGGAATAGAAAGAGTGTGGTGCAACGCTATAATAATAATAATAACAATACGGATTCTTCGTCTTCGTCCTCCAAAGCTAAAATCTTCAATCCTGAAACGCTCGGACTGACCCGAGCGAATTTGAAAAGACAAAAACACTCGAGTCAGACTAGAATATCTTATGTGAGTTAAATAAACAGAAATAAATATGAGTGCAGTAACTCAAAAGATGCTCGGGATTTACATCTCCTAAGGATCCGTTAAACTATTTACTATGTAGTATATTGCGCTATTATAATAGTGTCTATTTATAAAATAAACTTACTTTTTAATAGCGTTAAGGGGTTACCCATATAGCCCTTAACACGTAATAGTCCCAGTAGTCCGTCCAATATCATAGTCCATCCTGATCGGGAAGCCACCAGAGGATACCACACGGGCTACGGGAGAAATCCAAACTCGTACAAGGCTCGGTATGGTAGGTGACACGGCACAACTAGGCAATGCCAGGGTAGATATACCAATTACGCATCCGGGCCGATGGTAACGCGAAGCCGCAGCAACCGCCCACCTCGAAACAACTCCCCAAATCAAAAATAAAAGTGGCCACTGAATCAATCCAAAGTCATAGTATAATATCGAAGAGGAGTGTCCGATCAGAGGAATGACCTCATTAACCCGTCAAGCGCTCCTGTTTTAGCCACCTTATGCCAACTCACGGGAGTTGGGTCCACGTATTTACCTTACAGGAAACGTCGCCACCACCTACTTCATTCTGGAATCTCCACCGCGTACACGGTTAGTCAAAGTGGTTTTCGGTATCGACAGAGAGTATGTCCATATCCGATCCCGGTCTCTTTGCCAACCCATCGTTATTATAACACCGCGGTTATTTAAAAACAGTTTATACTTTAAAACCAGAATATAATCCATTTCAAAACCATAATATTACGATATCATTTCTTCTTTTAAAACCCAAAACAATATGATATCGTTTATCCCAAATAAAATTTTCAAAAATCATAATGCTTTAAACTTCATACATATGAAACCCAAATATTTTCAAAGCATCATATTTTGAAATCCATAATTTCAAACCATAACTTTTAAAACTCAAATGGTTTGGATATTCAACAGTATATAAATTCAAAGGTTTAACTTTACTGTCACTTTGCAAAGAAGTAAACTACATGGCTTTACGGAAATATTTCTTTATCTAAAGTTAAAAACCATAATTTATTATCATTTCAAGTTCCAAAACCATTTCTATTTCTTTATATATATTTATTTCAAATTTGAGTATTAATATTTCAACTAAAGTTGGATTTTTCTTTCAATAAATCAAATGTTCTATTAATTCGTCTTGAATATAAAATCCATAAACAATAAGACTTTAATTTCTAGTAATAAAATATATATATTTTTCCAATTCAAAATTTTCTAGAATATTCATTTCAATTTATTTGGGAAAAATCCAATTACAAATATCATATCTTAAAATTTCCAACTTAACATTAAAACATAGGATATAAGTTATAAATCTCCATTTTCTAAATTTTCTTCCATTTTTAAATAAAGGAGTTTGTGCACCTTTTAATTTCAAAATTCTTAACTTTACATGTATATGAATACGGAAGAAAATATTTATACAGTATAAAATTTTAGATTATTATAAAACCGTATTCCATCCAAACCATAGTAATCACATTTAAAATAGTTATATATATACCGCGGTGCCTGTATATAATTTTCTATCCTATGGTCAAGTGATACGGATATTTATCATTTCAATCCGCAATTTAAAAATAAACTGCGGTTGTATATCATTTCAAACCGCAATCCCGAATGAAATGAAAAATGCATAGTAACTTGCAGTTTAATGATATCAAATAAAACATCCATTCAACACACATCCATCATCCAATCACAAACATCAAGCAAATCTCAATCAATAACAATATATGTTTGGTAATATACGACAAGTAATACTTGGCAGTTTTATTTCAAATCATATTTATCAACTTTTAATCTAACAGTTTATATTCAGTGAAATTTGACATAACTGTTAACTAGCAGTTCATATGCAAACAATAATTTCTAACAGCCCATTTATACGAAATAAATCAATTAAATTAACAGTTAAATTCAATAAAACGCAATTTAACAGATATGAATGAAATAACATGCCAAAAGCTCATAAATAAATTTCTATTCATTTCTAAAATTTATTTAACAAACATAAAAGCTTCTAGTAATTGTGAGTGGGTTAAAATCACTCACCTTTTGACTTTAAATCGAATTTAAATTCGATTTAAACCCAAAAATTCGTCCGTCTCAGAATTCGTCCAAACCAACGTCATCAAGTCCGGAATTAAATTACGATCCTAACAAAAGAAATTTCGTGTGAATCCGAGTTCGTATGCGAGAGATATTGCAAAAATTGTGATTGAATTCAAATTAAATAAAATACAAAGTGAACACATACCTACCTAAAGCCACGTCATTCACTCATCACCCAGATCCCTCACGCAACATGATATTCACGCGGCTACAGGAAATCTGCACGCAACTTCGATGCGCCGCCACGTCAAACCTCCACCCGCCGCTGCCGCTCGACCAATCTCGTCCATCCAAGGTCGGCATGCGCCGCTCCAGGTGAACGTCGAACCCCAAGTCCGTTGCCTCAATCTCAGTCGAAGGATTTAACAGCTGCCTCCCCATAATACCGACCCTAATTGAAATTTTTACGCAAATCCGACCGTTGAATTGCCAAACAAATTACATAGATGCGCTCACCATCGTCCATACTACAATATCCAGAAACAGAATCTCGATCCGATGAAGTTTTGTGCGATGATGATGAACGGTTTTGGGGCTGTTTGAATTTATTCTGGATGAACGACAACTCCAATTGAAAAACGAATTACACCATGAGATTACGCGTATCAAATACTTCAACATATATTTTTTCTGGAATTTTCTGAAATTTTTGAGTTTTGACTTTTGATTTTGAACTGTGGATGGATCTGGAATTGGATCTGAGATGTATACATTTGGGGAAGAGAAAGGAGTGAAGAAATGAACTTACAGCAAAAGAATAGAGACTAGGGTTTATAGCTTCATATTTATAGATAGGCTAGAGGTAGGGTAGCTAGACTGGATACGCGAACGTGCGTGACAAACCATGGTCCAAAAAGCCCGCTATGCCTCCGGAGCCAAATTTGTTAAAACTATATATCCAAATAGGTGTTTTAAAATATTCTGAACGCGATGGAAAAAGTTTCGCGACCAAATTCGATCGTATGAAGAAGTTATGCTAAAAAAAACAAAAATTTCACATTGATTTCAAAATGCGTAAATTTCAAGGCGTTTCGAGTCCGTACGATCAAACGACAAGTCCGATCGCAACGAAACTTGAAACATTATTATAATTCACCGTTACGGATCCGATGAAACTGGTTTCGTCGAAATCCGAGTCCGTGACAAAAATGGCTATTTTTAATATTTATTAAATAAATTAAAATAAATCATAAAATCCAAATTTTCTTTCAACTTTAAATATTGGCCAAATTTCATTACTTATATAATCCAATCAATTCCAAATAATTTAGCAAGCTTGGATGTGAATTAAAATTTATAAGTATATAAATTTCGCAGTGTTAACCTCTGCGTTTTCTTTTTATTTGGGAATTATAAATTTTATTCGCAAAACCCAATTATTTAATCATATACTTATACTCTCATCTTAAATCTAATTATATAAATAACTTGATTTCTATTATCCAACTCAAAATATATCAATTATTCTCCAACTACATAGTTAACGTTTCTTTTATATATCACTGTGGTAATATTTCAAAATGTTCATCTTTTGTTTGCATAAATTACTGTATTTAGATAAAATTGTAATTTTGGTAACTTATCACATAAATAAACTTAAAACCTCAACTAATACATTCCACCTTTGTTTCATCTTATTCATTCACTCATCAATATTCCGTACTAACTACAAAATTTAGTGTATTCCTTTAAATTGATCAAAATAAGACTTATCAACTAATAGAAAGATTTACGTACAAAATTTATTGTCATACATCAAATTTACAAGCCTATACTTAATTATTATCCTACAATACGTTTTACGTTACTATAATGTTCATTCTTCCGTTCCTACGTTTCTATAAATTTATTCCTTTATAATTTATTTAACGCAACACTTAATCTACACCTATTGCGATGTTTCAAATTTACTTGAATGAACAATTTCTTTACTCAAAATAGTTGTTGTAAACTCTTAATTCCACATTTATAAGTGTATTATTATTTTCACTCAAATATTATACATATATATAGAGTATTGGGTTTTTATTTAATCATCATTTATCATATATATTAATTAATTAAATTCAATATTTAAGTCTGACTAAATTTATTCCCCAAATACACATTTACCTTTCTCAACCAATAAATATAACCAATCAAATTCTCATTTTATTGAACCTTGGTCAATTCCACACGTTAATTTTACTTAAAGTCTCAATTAATTAATTTACCTCGGTTTCATTACCTTATTACCTTATATGCATAATTGACATTGTTATATCTTCCATTACATCAAAAATTTACCATTTCATCTTACCATTTATCTACGTATCCTTTTATTGCACTGATTGAAATAAATTCACTTATTAAATTCCCAATTCCACCCTTCTATTCAAACCAAGTATCATGCTATGATAATATTTTACGTTGGTTACACAAAAAAATCAACTTTTTATCGTTATCAATTAAACATACATTAATTGCACAAATTAAAGGAATTAATTGCCATTTATCCAATTAAATTTTTCATACATCAATCTATTTCATCTAAATCCTTACCTATGAATATTGCAACCTTTAATTCCATTAAATAACAATTAACCCAAATTATTTCATTTATTCTAAGTCATATCACTAAAATAATTCATCATAATACTTAAAATCTATACGTTTATTGATTTATTTCTGTTTGTCTTATGTTAAATTCTAAATTTAGTAAGACAACCTAAAGTACTCCATTCCATCGACAGTCCCTTTCAATTGTTAATACGTACTTAAATTTCTACAGTTGCCTTCCATCTGCACTTCCGTTACTATGATAAAAATTAGTAACGTTTATGCCATCAATCCATCATAATTACTTACCCTTAATTGAGTTTGATTTCCAAATAAATTTGCTGACCCTTAATTAGACAATTTATAAAAGTTTGTCATCATACCTATAGTTCTACGCTTATGCTATGTCTTAAATTTCAATAAATTTATAAATTTTGAGATGTTCATTAGGGTTTACAAATTAATTGACTTGCAATAACAGGGTTTCTTAATCTATTCAATTTATCGTTCACAATCTTTTATTGCATTAAATTGGTTTAATATTCCCATATTAAATTTTATGTCCAGGTAAGAATTTTTCTTTCTTTCTCTATTTAATTCATTTGAATTTTATTCAAATGTCTTTAAATAGGTTTCTAAGTCACTTCTATATAATTTATTCTAGCCTTCATTTTAATACTTATCTACCACCTTTATTCTTTCAACTAAAATAAATTACAAAATCCTATTAAACAAACAATTTTAAATGGTCGAACTTAACGGGTCGTTACAGTTCGTAAAACCAATAAAGTATGACAGTGTGTTAGTTTGCTCGAACGGCATAACCAACTACTCGTAGAATCCAGATGGCGTACAAGACGCTATAATTGGCACATTCTCCTTCATCACTTTCGGTTAATGAAACCTCGTCGCAAGGTCCAACTGAGAGACCACCCTAGCACCATGGTGCTGATCGAATAAGTCATCAGTACGCGGGAGTGAATACTTTTCTTCTTCATCGCCTTGTTCAGCTCATGATAATCCACACACAATCTCAAAGAGTCATCCACCTTAGTGGAGGAACTATAGGTGCCCCCTACTTCAATGTGCTCCATCGAACGAACCCTTGTAATAATAGGTCATTCACTTGCACCTCTAGTTCCTTCTGCTCTTTTGGTACTATATGCCTTAATGGCATAACAATCAGTCTGACATCCTTCACTAAATCTATACGGAATTCGATCTTCCTATGTGGTGGTAATCCAGTCACCTCCTTGAATATATTCGGATCCTCCCTGGTCATAAGCATAGATGACCTTGTCATGTGAGATCTTGAGCGAACATAGAAATCTAACCATCACCTTTTCTTCAGGTAAGCCGCCTATCTCCAATCAACGTTGATCATCCATCCTTAACATCACCAATGGTCTTTCACAATCTACCACTACTCCGCACTTTCATAGTCAGTCCATCCCTATAAACAAATCACCCTATGAAAACCAAGACAAAGAAATCATAAACGAACAACCATTCTTGACTCGATAAGGCTAAGTCTCAACAAACCATGCAAAGGCTAGTCGATCCTTCAACAAAGTATGTAATAATTAAAGGTCAGTCCACTATCTCGGTTCCAATCATAATCTATCTACCAATTCACTAGATGTGAAGGAATTTGAAGCCCCGGTACTGAATAAAACACATACAGGTGTATCAGAAATAGAAAGGATACATGTATAACAACGCTCTTCCCCTTCTCCTTCATCGATGGAGCACTCGACAAAGGTGGAACAACATTTAAAGCATAAGCATATGTGACCTGCTTATTCCTTGGCATTTATTGATAATCCTTCTTGATATGCCCGGGCTTGTTACAATTATAGCACTTCTTGCCTTCCGCTTTACAGTCTTTGACAAGATGGCCCTTCTCCCCACAATTGTATGAAGTAAGCTCCTACTTGCCCTTCTTTTGGCCACCCTTTTTTTGTAGATGCTTCCTCTTATTGCTATTATTATTCTACTTCTTCTTGCCTTCCCCACATGCTTGCGACTTTGGTCCATATTTGGAATCAACAACCGGCCTGGACTATGGATATAGACTCTCATGTAGAAGAGCCTCTCCACTAGCTTCTTAAAGGACATCAATACATCCCAGCAACTTCTATCCTAGATAGTCTGCCAAGCCTATAATAAACTTCTCATTCTTCTTAGTGGAGTGTCTATAAAATATAGGCCATACTTCAATAACATGTCGAACTCAGCCACGTACTCCAATATAGACATATCCCTCCATCTCAAATCAGTTAACTTCTGGAAGAGCACCAACCTTTGAGTGGTTGGTATATACTTCTCAAATCTTTCCTTAAACTGCTCCTAAGTAATTTGATTCCTGGGAGTGGTAATCTTGATGGCATTCCTCCACCCCATAGCTCACCCTTGAAGCTGTATAAAAGCCAACTTCCTCTTCATCACATCCTCCAACTCTATCCTTAAAGATTTGTTCATAGGTTTCGAATCAATCCTGCATTTCAATGGTTGATTTAGTTCTAAGAAATGCTTTTCCGTCTAGAGTAGAGTAATCCTTGTTTAGTTTGGCAAAGTCAGCTCTCGATGCTTGCACCGGAGCACCACCACCAACAAACACCGTAGGAGCAACTCCCTGGGCATTCTACAACACGTTCCTCAACATGTATATCAGGGTTCACAGCTTGTAACAACCTATATTTTTATTAACATTATTTAGAATATTAATTAGCTAAATAAAATAAAATAAGGTAAGATGATTAATAGACTAAGATTTGATTTAACAAAGGGTAATCGTGCCTATATGTATAATGAACTAAGGAGATGACATAATAAAAGCGTTAGGAAATAAGGAAGGGCAAAATGGGAAATAGGATGAACTTATACCCTAAACCCATAGAAAACTAAAATACATGTTCATTTCATTCTCAAGTAAAATATTCTAAGATCGGCCACCATTTTCAACCTCAAGAGAAGATAAAGCTAGAATTTTCAAGAGGAAGAAGTAAATCAACTTATTCGACATCAAATCTCATATCTTTATAACAAAGCTAAGGTGAATGATTACATCCCATTTTTCTTATAGTTTTTGGATTTAAGGGTAACCCAAAATGATTTTGCATGACAATACCATGTTTTAGATGATTGGAAGTTCATATATACTTGTTGATGATTTATATTATGTTCATATTAGTTTTTATGATATGTTTGATATGAAAACCATATTAAATGGCATCCAAATGCCTTGAATATTTTAATGTAGATAAGAAATGATATTTTACATGACATTTTATAGATAGGTTGCAATTTTCATAATTTTTCAAATTAATGTGGATTTTATATTAATTTTCTACTGAAGAAAATAATTTATTGGGTTATAAATTATTTACGGCATAATAAATAATTATTTGGGTCTGAAATTTATATATGTTTGGAAAACATATTGAAAAGGATTTTTTTGAATTTTCTGTAAGATTTTCCAAAGTGTTTTGATGAATATATAAAATTATTTAAGGTATGGGACTTAAATGTTTTAATTAAGGAGAATGGGTATTTTTGCAAATTATTTAAATTAATTAACTCTGAAATCATGGCAGTACTTTTAGAAAAAAGAAAAATCAGCAACCAATAAGAGTTTGACAAACAAGGCAGGTTAGTTTAAAAGTTTTACTTAAAAAGGGTTTAAAATAAGAAATTCATGTTAAAAGCATGTTTCGCCTCTTTTGGTTTCGCCCAGGTTGCTTTCGACTAAGACCCTCCGCCTCCTTCCTCAAACCAATGCACATAGTATCAATCTCGATACATAGTGAAATTGGACAAAGGAGGAAGGTAAGATTCGAAACCAAGGGGTTCTAAAAGGGTCGAATCCCCTTTATGCTTTAATGAAATAAGCGCCTGCTTGCTTTCGACCAAGTCTGCTTTCGACTTAGTTGGCCTTCGGCTAGGTCAATTGATTTAAGAAAGATTTTAAGGTTGCGCCTTTGTTCTAAGAAATAGCTTTTTCCTAAGTCTATTTTTGACTAAGTCGATGGTTTAAAAAGGTTGGTTTCGAAACAGTTGCATCATTATTTTTAAATAATAGCTTCTGACTAAGTCGAAGCCTTTACTACCGCCTTTTACCTTTCAAAACAGAGCTTTCGAAAGGGGTTGTTTTGTTTTATAAAAACCCTACCGCTTCTCCAATACTTTCAGAAGGGGTGTTTCGACACCATCACTTCCTAATTTTGTTATGGCTTTCGAAAGGGTAAGCTTTCAACGCTTTAAACCCTGTTGCTTGTGAACCTTAGTGATTTTTAAAGAATAACCCAATGGTTTCGGAAGAGAAAGGTTTCGACTAGTTAGTGTTGAATGATTTTGAAAGATGTTTTCCACATGTTTTAAATTAAACCCAAACTCTTTCGAAGGGCTTGAGGTTTTAATACCTTCAAAAGGTTTTAAAGAAGGTTTCGAAGGGGAGGTTCCCCAATGGTTTAGAAAGGTCTAAAGGAAAAGTTTTCCAATGGTTTTGAATGGTTTAAAGGAAATGTTTTTCCTATAGTTTCGAAAGGCAATGTTTATTGGTTTTAAAGAGGGATGTCTAAGGTTCTTAGCTTTCGAAGGAAAAGGAATTTCAATGGTTCCGAAAGGTTTATATGAATGGCCGAAAGGGGCACTTTCAGTAGGATCGAAAGGGGTACTTTCAAATGTTTAAAGGTTTTCATCAACAAAGATTTTAGTAAAGTATATATAACATGTTAACGCGATTTTGAGTAAATCATAGAGTATAAATGTTTTCCTTTTTTAAGTTTGGTTCAAAAGGTTTTTATTCAATTACATATGAAAAGGTTTTCAAGGAAAATTATGGGAAGGTATCTCTAAGTGAAAATGACTCGGATACTAGAATACCAGATGGACTGATATAGGGTCGCGCCCTATACATTAGCTATTGGCCCTGGCTAATTTAGTCCAAAAATTCTAGTGTGTAAGACATTGTCATAAGTAAGACTAAAATTATGATTACATACAGAAGGAAATATATGTTTGTATACATATAGGTTATTGGTGAGCCCGCAAAACCATTAGGATCAGGTGACCCTAGGAGATGTTAAATTATGGACAGGCCATCCAGAAGAGAAGTGTTTAATAGAGAGTTGAGGACAAATCGTCCAGAAGACATGTCTAACAGATGTTAGACAAACTTTTTTTTTTTGTATGGTAGGCCTGAGTCAGCCAAAGGTTAATAGTAAGCCAAATAAAACTATAATGTTCGAACAGATATTTCATTTGTCACCTAATATGTATGTTTACATGGTAATGCTTTATAGTTTTAACCAGTTTTGGTTGTAGGATAAAGGTTTGCAAAAGATATGTTTTAAAAGAAATTTAGTGAGGGGGAACCTATTCCGCTAAGCGGTGTGGTCTCACTTAACATTAATAATCGAGATGTATAATATTATTCACACCAGGCTTTATGTCTGACTCAAAGTTTATGTTTCCCCTTAAACTCTCAGGTGCTCAAAATTGATTTGAGTAGGCTGAGGGTTGAGGTTCTTTCAGGTTTAGTAGGATGACGAATAAAGCTATCAAAGGAAAGCAGGAGGCTAACAGATAGATATTTAGGAGTTGTAGTTCTTTATTTTGTGTTTATTTTCGCTGTGTATGTATTAAGTCAATTATGACTATATGACTCTGATCATCTAATGGGGCATCTTCATATGTCGCTCTTGGCGTACTTTGTAATAAATATATTTTATCATTGTTTGGGAAAACGTTTTGGGATTATGTAATCTGAATATGGAACATCTGTTTTGAAATGTAATGGAAAAAATGTTGTTTTGAAATATGTGCTTTGTTTCATATTCAAGTGCTTCTAATATTATAGATACCATTAACATAGCCTTATTTAGTCGTCGAAAGTTAGTACCATAGTTGATTGCGGCATTTGTAGAGCTTAGCTTTGGACCTTTAGATAGCGGATGTTACACAGCTCCCCTACCCTCCACCTCTGCTCCATGCAAGAAGTAAAAAGCCTAGCAACGTTCCTTGTTAGCCATCTCATCCTTATAAATTATAATCGAAATAATCAGTCTCTCTGAAAGGAATGAGTGGTGTCCATGAATGCAATGCGACTTATATATTATAAATACTATTATATATTTTTAAATACCTAAAATATAACAAATACTCTCTCTCATATATCGCCTGATCAATTCTAAGGTGATAGCTCCTACCTAATGGATCAAAGTATCAATTTAGGCCGTCTATGTAACCTAAGTTCTGATACCAAATGTGATGACCACCCTACATCTCTGATACCTAATTTACTAGTAGAGTGCACTATGGATGTACTCGACCGATTTAAGAGGGCAGTCAGGGGTAAAAGGTAGCAAAAATCCAAACATAGAACCTATAAAACATCTAATAGTGCATAGACAAAATAAAATGATAACATAGGCGAGGCAATAAAATAATCATTATGAACCTTAAGAAAAAACATCAGAGTGCAATAGGTTCACAAATTATACAGAAACGAAAACAAAGGAGTTTATACATCCCAATCTCCAAAATAAACTCTATAATTTCTCTTAAGTAATACAAGTACTGGTATAGCTCCATAGTACTGCCCTGCAAAATATAAGCGATAGTAAGTTCCAAATTATAGATATATAAAAGCATAGCCTCTTGTTTGCACTCCATACCGCACTATGCACTATCCAGACCTGTTATTCCTAATCTACTCATACGAGTACCGAGATAATAAGAAGCTAAACATAAAACCTTGGATCAAACAACAGTCTGCTGTGAGCGATACATCATCTCAAAAATATACAATAAAAATCATATATAGTAAATACGGGCATAGGGTATGAAGAAGCATGCCTGACATATCTGTACATCCAAAGAGTTAGCACATAATAGTTAATATATGCTAATATGCTATAATCATTATATGAGTGTACTACAATCGAAGTATAGTGTCAAGTGTTAAGATATGTGATCAAAAATGTCTATATCGCATGACACCCTAGAGTGATAAATAACTGTAGCAAACATAGTATCCATTAAACAAACATCACCACCACTTGTGTGTATTCGACATATGATAACTCATATGGCGCAATTGCAAAACAAGGACTCAATCAAATATCGACTTTGTTCGTGCTTGAATCCATGCCACTTCAAAAAGCTAGGAATCAAGCTCATAATCGCAAAAGTCTAGGGTACTATACCATCGCAAAGATTTGGATACAATCGCAAATACAAGTGGGCATCCCTCGTACCCTTCTTTAGAAGCACACTAGAGGCCTCTGAGTTATCAATGGTCCCTTTGCACACATCTCTATAGTGGAACTCAATCGTCATTTCATCCCAGCCATCTCCACGGTAGAACACAGTCGTAAATTCTACTCACAAGCCCTTATCATTGGACTTGTCCTTATGGATCACTACCATAACTCCCATCGTTGAGTCGTCATCATCAAACGCCTCTTAATGCCCATCGTAAGTCGTAGAGAAATCATGTCAAAGTTCCAAAGCATCGTCGTGTTGAAGTGCCACACCATCTCTTCACTAGTCATCGCACAAACCCCAAAGTTGCCTTATGTTGTCCCAGAGTCATACGCCCTCATTTCAAGAACAACCCCAAAGCAACCCAAGGAGAGAACCGAAGCACACTCTAGGTAAACTCAAAGTCCATCGCCAAAACTCCATGCCTCAAACTCTGCCTCGTCTACCTTATCCCCTGCCCAAAGCCATGCATCCACTGACTCGAAGTGACACTAAAAAGGGGTTCCTATTCGGTACCCCACCACTAAACCAGTTTGCTAAACCTATGACCAAATTCATATCCTTACCGGACCGAAGCATCAACTACCATCGAACAAGAATTCTTATTTCCATCATCGGACCAATGGCCTGAAGCCCCTGCCACCACCAGATGCCACTTCTTGTTTGATTGCTGTTTGCACCAAAAGTTGGCACAAACACTCGATAGATTATATACTGAGAAATAAAGAAATAAATAAAAATTAAAACAGAGGAAATAAGCAAAAAATAGTAAAAAACAATGACTAACCGATTTATAGCGGTTCGTCATTGAATACCTACATCCACTTTGATGAAATAGCTTTATTAATCACTTAAATTTCTGTGCAAGAAGGATCGGATCGGAATCCATGAATACAGTGGAGTACAAAGAAAAAATAGCATAAAGATCCCCAAAATGAGCTATGAAAATGTATTTATAGGCGTAGATGACCGAGTATCTTCCTAAAAATTCATCGGTAGAATCTCCAGATGCAGACGAGATCACCTAAAAAATTTCGGGGCCCACTTCCCATCATGGAGCGATCGGCCCTGATTGGTCAAGATGCCCATGTAGCATGCTGTGATCAGTATGGTGGGTCCCCTTCCATTCTAGCGTCATGTTCTAAAGTTGTTTTCATGGTTGCTTTCATGTTTTTAGAGATATCAATCGATTTCCACAAAGTTGAACTGCCATTTCAAGCTGTTCACAGCCATAGCGATCAAATCCAATCCCCTGCTTAGGCAAAGCACTAACCCAAACTTAGCATGTTCCGTAGAGTCTATCTCTTGGTTTCGCTTGATCACTACTTCATATTATTGCCTATACTTGATCTCTGGTCTTTATGATTGCCTGTCCAGGCAGCTTTCCTTGCCTATCATCGAGTCTAACTTACCCAATCAACTTGAATATAGAGTCAAAAACCGGATAATACATGTCCCCCAAAGTACATCTTGTTTCAAACATGTCTTTCTTTGAATTGAAGCAAGTTAGAATCGACGGGAAGAATTCCATTCAGTTTCCTGAATAGTCGTTATCCTTCCTTTGAGTTGTCTTTCTTAAGAGTCGTATCTCTCTCCATTCATCATGGTGCTTAATCGATATTTATCAATACGAATTCGAAGTGTAATCCCCAATCTTTATCTGTACTCGGTTCCATTAAGCTTGTCGATCGAGTTAGAAGGCTTTGGTTATCTACAACGACATCTTTTTTGCAAAATCCAGGTAATAATTCAACATCTGTCAATTTAAGAATTTTAATGTTGGGTACACACATGCATGTTCATTCACATATGCACTTTTGTCGCTGGCTCCCGATCATGCTTACACGTTCATGGGTCATTGCCGATATTATGTAGTTGAAGTAAAGAGCATTGCAAGTTTCCATTTTATTTTCTTCTCTCCTTTTTTTATATATTGGAAAGGTGCGTTTGGTACCAATCCCCTAATCAGGAGATCGGTACTGATCCCTTAATCTTGGTGGACTTAAACAAATCTCGAGCCCAAATAAGCGGGCTGCATATCATATATAAGCTAATAACTTAGCTTACTTCTCTTCTCACTTGATCTACAAATGAACCAAACCCTCACTTCCCTTTACTGCTGCCATTAAAAATTCTAAGCTCAAGAAACCCATCCATCCCTTCAATCTCGTTATTGATTCAATCTTTCCCATCCTCTGCAAATTTCGCTGGTGCCTTCAATTGAATCCAAGCATCCAATTTTACTCGACCTCATCCCAAATCAAGCCAAACTCTTGATCTAGAAAATTTTAAGTTAGTCCTTTTCAATCAGGCCGTGTCTTCCTACACATATGGGTTTAATTTTTGTTTGTACGCGATTTAAAGTGAGTGATTATGGCAAGATGATGGGGTTAACCATGCTGGTGCTCGTGAACTTAGGGTTCGTTGAAAGATCAGAAAAAATCAAAGAGGCGATGTGGTTAACGAAGGGTCGATGTGGACATGAGGAGGATGAAGTGGAATTACATATAACAATGGGAACGGTTGTAGTATCATATGAAGATGAAATGGAGTGGTGGGAGGTGATCGATGATAGAGCGGTTGTGTTCTGTAGTGGATGGAATATAAGGTTCGGTGTTAATATGTTGGAGATGAACTAAAGTGTGGGATCGACTGCATGGAGGGATCGATCGTGGATATGACCGTAGGAAAGGAAGTGGAATGATGGAAGGAGATCGGTGATGTAACGCGATCGGTTGTGATTTGAAAAGAGGGATTGATTAGAGTCTTAGGGATTTCAAAATGGTTCATGGAAATACTTCCTAGGTGAGGGGTCGGTTAGATCCCTCTGCCTAGGAGATCTTGGGTATTTTTCCTTGAGCTGAACATAAGTGTTTGAATTCAATCGATTGCATACCTGACCACAGGAACTTGCAATAGATTATGACTTAGAACAAGAACACATGCACACAAACTCATATAGACTTCGATATTCGGATTCATGAACAAATGCATATAACTTAGAACTTGATTGATATTTGAACTTATATGACTTTAACCATTGGAACTCAAAGTCACACACTTTCAGATATGATTTAAACTTGGATAAGTATAACATATAGTCTTAAATGAACTTGAATGCAAATTCCATATGGTATGCTGATGACTGATCTTGTATCTTAGATAAAATCTACAATCATTGACGTGAAAGCTGGTTGGGTCGATGATGACGGTCATTCTGGTCGAATCCCAGAGTTCTGCCATAACTGTCATTTTAGTTCCAAACTATTTATTATTGCATTGCAAAACACTACACCGTATCACACTAGTTTGCACTTAGCACGGGCGTAATAGGTTTATTTTCCTAATGATTATTATCTGCTGAGTTTGATAGCTACTGGTTCCAAACACTCGGAGTATTTAGCTGCTATGGGTACTAAACTAACTTCTTCACATGACAGTCCTGATGCTAAATCAAGATCAACGGCAATATCCTCTCGAAACTCTCCGAGCCATCAATCTGTACATCCCAAAAGCTCTCATAGATGCCAGAAATTCCTTCGAACTTAAAAGAAAAACTCAAGCCAGCACCTGACACTCTAGAAGATGCCATGTTTGTAAATGATCCCATGTAATCGGTGGCTTCAGAGGTCGATGAGGCCTCTCTCCGTAGATTGTGCATTAAACATGGGATTCTGTATGAGGATGTATGAGTCCCGTGTTGTAACGATAGGGCTCACTTGCCCCCAGAGGGGTATACCGCATGGAACATGTTTATGTGTTGGGCTGGTTGCATCAATATATTTATTTGGAAAATGTTGCATTATTTAAGATTAGCGCTGGCTCAGCTGCATCCAAACAGCTATGCATTTCTGCATTGCATGTACATGATATTCCTCGAATTCTTATATCGTAAGCCGATTCTAAAAGACTCATTTGCAATTTCAAGTGGCGAAGGGTAAGCCTCTCGTACACTTTCCTCGGGTCAGTTACTAACAGTCTGGTCGTAACCGGTGCTTAAATAAAATTGAGCACATTTAAGAATAAATGGTTCTACATGCATTGCCACTTGGTTTTGCAAGACAATGGACGGAGGGACATAAATGTCATTTCAAACTTAATTTAAAGTGCTTTTATTCAAGCCCTATCCTAAATCAAGTAGTTTTTTATCAAACATTGCAGGTAGCCATCCACGTCCCACCGACAACATATATTCGAAGGCGATTTCGGCGCTCAAAAACATACCGTGGCGGATAAAGACATCAGATCTCTTCTCACCGACGAGCGCCTTTTCGTCTTTGGATTATTAGAAGAAGGCCGCAACACGAGACTACCAAGAAATACCGAGGAGTTGTGGAAAGAAGAGGCGGCCTAGGGTAGGGAGGAGATGAAGTTGATCTTGTCGCGCCCCCAGTCGAAGGGGATTGGGATATCACCGAGGAAGGCAAGGTAAGGGGTGACACTAATGTACCTAGTCGTGACAATGTGAGACCAAGTCATGAGCCTGCGGACGGATCCTCCCAAGGACCCCAACTCCCCGCCTTAGAGAAGAGAAAAGGAAAACGACTTGTTTATAAGCTTCGTGTAGGGCGGGTCTCTAAGAAATTTAAGTTAACCTCTTCTGCTACAGATCAATCTAGCCTTTTGCCTCTAGAAAATCTATATAAGGGAATGTCAGACATCCCGCTCCTTGATGATGTCGGAAATTATGATTTTGACAACCTAAGCCTCCAAGGGGATTTGAATCTCCTATTTGATTTGGCGCTAACATTCCTCATATTGACATAAGAGAGATTACTCGAGTAAAGCTCTAGCAACTAGTTCATTGCAGGGACACTAGGATACTCACGATCACGTGCACTGCATTGCACGGCACTTATCCAACTTTAATTCTGGTGATTCTTATACAATTTAATTTATTTGCAAGCTCTATGGGACGCCCTGTAACTATGATCACTTGAAGAGATCAGCATACTCTCAACTGTCTTACTTTGGTCCTAGTCGAGGTCTGAACCCCTGTCGAGACAGAGAAGTGTATAAGGAAGAGAACACCGAGACTGAAGCCATCAATCTTAGGACTTGTCGTCCAAATATAAATATAAATCTCAGTCTTCTCACCGCAACGGTGCCAGTCAACACCCTGCTACACATAGTAGTAGTAAGTCCCTGCCTCATGCTTCCACTTCGGCCATTGCGCCCGAGCAACATTCGGGTTCTTCTGGCACCTCCCGAACTTCAAAGCGCCAATCTGACGCAGAATGTCCTAACACTTCATCCCACAAGCACAATAGACGGGACCTCTCAGCCCTGACTACTCTTGATGCCATTGCTGCTGAGGAGATGATTGACCATAAGGCCACATTTCTTAAGTTGTGCTTTGACGAGTTCAAATTTGTTCCTACTTTGCATTCAATTCCTTTAGAGGCCAAGGACATTGTGCTACTTATGTTAATGATGTCTATGTCTAGTAAAGTACAAATCTTAGTGTGGTCGAGAGAATCTCTGAGGTGTTGATGGAAAAGAAACACAAAATCAACTGCTTAACTCTTGAGGTGATCCATGACAAAGACTTCATCAAATACTTGGACGAGGAGGTCAAGCAGTTGGGTATGAAGTTGATCGATGCTGAGGAAAAAGCCAGCGAGTCTTCTGAAGCCGTCGAGCATTTAATGAAAGTGTATTAAGCTGAACTGGACACTGCCATTCGTTGCAGTGGTACTTTATCCCTTGAAAAAGACGTCTTACGGAAGAGAAGAACGTGATAAAAAAGACAATGATGCCTTAGCCCTTCGCATTAAGCAGATTGAGAAGGAGCTTCAGAAGGAAAAACAAGAGAATCTCGAGGCTCGGCTGAAGACCCAATGATACTGCAAGGAGATCAACAAAGCTCGCGAAGCTAAAATAGAGGCAGATGGACAACTTGCACGGATAGAGGCCCTCAAGGAAGAGGCTAAGGATGCTGGTCGAATAGAAATAAAGGATGAGTTTGATCCATTGTTGATATATTATAATGCATGCATCCATATGAACCACCACCTTTGCTTCCTAGGAGAGGGGTATCCCGAGTCACTCGTTGAAGCCTTGACCACATTGCTGACCTGAAGAAGAAGTCCTTTGGTTGTGCTGAAGTGGATGAAGAGCGGTTCATGCATGAAATCTTGCACGATGAAGAGCCCGATGAACTCAGGCTGCTTGACTCAGTTTGCTCAGTGATTCCACGATTAATGAAAAGGGGAAAGATGGCAGCGAAGCCTCAGGATCTGGTTCCCAAGACCCTCCCACCACTTATGCAACTGGTGCTTCAATTTCTTATGCATCAAAAAAGGATGCAGGCTATGATTTAGATCATCCAGGGTAGATAGATCTTTTGGGTTGTCTTTGATTTAAAGGGCGGTAGTCCAACTATGATCGAAGGTCAATCTGGCGAAGGTATATCTCCTACTACTTTGAATCTCAAGAAATTTTACATCTCGTATCTGATAATCATGGGCTTACCCATTGGTCTTCATGAAATTGTAGGTCTGTCTACATCTATCCATGCTGCTGATGATGATATTTCCCTGGGATTACAGGAGCTGACCACTAGGTCCACTGCGGCCTTTATCGATCAACTTGTTGAGACTCCTGACCCGGATATTGAAGTCATAAGGGTTCTAGTTGAAGAAAAGACTGATGACCGGTAAGGTCAGGATGAACCAAAGGATGTCATAGTGACTCATGCCTTCGAACACACTAGTAAACTTAGCATGAAGGAGCACATCAAAAAGGAGGAGCTGGAGCTGCAAGCTAAGAAGGAGAGCGCCGAAGTGGATATTACTCCGCTCCAAGTTATACAGTCGGGCGACGTCACTCCTAAGGAGGTTGATCCTTCTGTATCCCAAAGTGAGACGACCTCTGTCTTTGAAAGCATCTCTCCTAAGGGTATCAAGGGCAAAAATGGGTCGAAGAGGAGAGGACAAGGCGGTAGCTCCTGAGAATCCACCCCAAAGAAGCCTAAAAATGAGGAAAAATAGTTGTCGTACCGGCTTGGATAGTGGGTAACTAGGTAGCTAGTTTCTTTTCGTTGGCCGCAATTTTACCGGTACACCCTCATTTTTTGCTTTTAGTTTCCAAAACAAACTTTTACTTAGTTTCCAAGATTCAGTATGTGAATAAAGATTCTTTCTTTTCTATTCATCTTTTATACAAAAAATTTCTAACTGTTTGAGCTATTACATTTCTTATTCAATGTACTTGTAATTCATCGCTCATCGTTCAAGATGCAATGTCTTTCGATCGCTCCTTGCTTCGGGCGTCGATCGGACAAATCCATCTCAAGGCCTTCTTTCGGTCGTGGCCTTAAGTCATATCAAACACTAGGTGCAAGCCATAATGTTACACTGTCATGTTCAATAGCTAAGTTTTACACTCCTACCCCATTCCTGGGTTGGCGAAGTGAGTTTGTGGAAGGTCAGGTCCCATCCATGTGAGTTTATACTCCTTTTGTTGAGTTCAGGCCAGAGTTGGAGAATGAATGGTCGAATCATGCTCATTTGTTTTATTTATACTCTTATTCGCACTCTAGGGATCAGAATTAGTCGACGGGCGGTTAACCACACTCATTTGATGTTTATAATCTATCCGACATTCTAGGGACTAAAGTTGTTTTGGGAAACGGTTGAATCACATTTTTTTGATTAATTCCCTTGCCCCGAAGTCTGGGCAAAAGTCAAAGAGTGGTCGGTCATTTCATGACCACTTTTACTTTATATTCTTCCCGTCGAATTGGAAGACAGTCAACGGGTGGTTGTGCCATACCCGTTCTCTGTTTTATACTCAGCCCGTTGGATTATAGGTGATAGTTAATGAATGAATGATTGAGTCATATTCATTTTGTTTAATTCGATTATGGACCCAAGTACTTGGTTGGCACCAAACTTTGGGTACTTTTTGGTTTATATTATGAATATGTGGATGTAAGTTGGTCGTATATCACAACTATTATATTATGCATAAGCAATTCACAGATATGGAGCAAACTTCATATTTTATTACACACCGAAAAAGAAACGACGGAGTCTGTCTTATTACATGGCTTTGAATTCAAATGAAAAAGAAAATTCTAAATGAAATATAACTGAATGAAACAAAATAAATCGAAACAGTGTTGTAAATATTCGCTATTCATGATCTAGGGAGTGTGATGCCATCGACAGTCGCTAGTTGGAAAGTTCCATCTCCAAGCTTCTAATTGATGACATACATTTCCACCCATCTTGGACCTATGTTTGCGGGGCTAGGAAAGATCCATTTCAGGACAAGATCGCTAATTTCAAAGGTCCTAGGTCGGACTTTAACATTGTAGTACCGGGCGACTTGGTGTCAGTGTGCAACTTCCCTTAAATTAGCTTCTTCACGCTTCTTGTCGACTATATCTAGAGATTCCAAAAGGAGATCTCTGTTAGCTATGGGGTCATAATAAGTCACTCGATGAGAAGGGGCTTCAAGTTCTATGGAAATCACGGCTTCAGAGCCGTAAGCCAGGGCAAATGGAGCATGGCTAGTCGTAGACTTATGGGTGGTTCTGTATGTCCATAATGCTTGGGAGTTCATCGACCCACTTGCCTTTAGCATTTTCCTAACGCTTCTTTAGAATAGACTTTATGATTTTATTGATGTTTTGAACTTTTCTGTTAGCCTGAGGGTGAGCAACTACCGCAAATCTTTTCTCGATATGATGTCCATGAAAGAAGTCCTTGAATTCAACACTATCGAATTGGGTCCCGTTGTCGGATATAGTTGTTCAGGTAGACCAAAACGATAGATGATTTTTCAAACATTGATTACTTTCTTTGCAATGATCATGGCCAAAGGTTCAGCCTCAGCCCATTTAGTGAAGTAATCAACTGCTACAATGACTGCACCAACTTTGGAAATCTTCAAGGAGCCGATGATGTCAATACCCCAAGTGGCAAACGTACATGGACTAACCATCTGAGTGGTTTTCGTCAGTGGGACTCTCGGAATTTTTGCAAACATTTGGCACTTGTTGCATCGTCTAGCATAAGCATCTATGTCTCGATTGATGGTTGTCCAGAAATAACTGTAGCGGAGTATCTTCTTTGCCAGGTTTTACCCACTGGTGTGATCGTTACGTTCTCCTTCATGGACTTCTCTTAATACTCGCTTGATTTCGTCGTTGGCGATAGATCGAAGCACTGGGATAGAGAAACCCTTCCTGTACATGACTCCTTCTTGAAGGATGTATTGTGACGCTTTACAAAAGATCTGTCATTTTTCTTTTCTTCATTCAGGAAGAATCCCCCTTTGTAAATAATCTTTAACTGGAGTCATCCACGACCCCTTCTTAGGCTCCGTTTCTAAGAACCAATCGATCTCCATCCAGTTAATGCTCGGATCATTTACTGTGAATTCCCGGAACTGGCCAGCTTAACCAGTGAGTCGGCTTTCTCATTCTTTTCTCTAAGGATGTGTGTAACGGTATAATGCTCGATATCGGCTAGTAGCTCTTGGACTAGGTTGAGGTAAGGAACAAGTCACACTCCTTTGGCTTGATATTCTCCCCTGACTTGGTTTACTACTAACTGAGAATCATAGAAAATTTGCAAAGATTTTACTCCCAGCTCTCTAGCCAACTTAACCCCAGTGATTAAGGCTTCATATTCGGCCTCGTCATTCATTGCAGGGAAGTAAAGTTTTAGGGCATAGCAGATCGAGCGTTACTCAGAAGTTACAGTATGACACTCTTTCCAAAACATCGATTCTTGGATGCTCCAAATATGTACATTTTCCATTGGATGTTAAATTCTTCATTATTCTCCAAAGATTCATCTTGTGTAGTGAATTTGGCTACGAATTCCACTAGTACTTGTCTCTGGATGGCTCTCCAACGGAGATAAGTGATATCAAATTGGGTCAATTCAATATTCCATTTAAGTAACCTCCCAGACGTCTCAGTTCACTGTAGGACCTATCGTAACGGTTGGTCGGTGAAGACATTCATGGGGCGAGCCTGAAAATAGGGGCAAAGCTTTCTTGACATAATCAACAGGTAGTACGTAAGCTTCTCTAGCTTCGGTTAGTTTCATTGAACACCTATCAATCGCTTGCTAAAATAGTATACATACTCTGGATTCGATTCTCTTCGCCCAATAATGTGACACTTATGGCATGTACGGACACTGCCAAGTAAATATATAAGTCTTCATAATCCAGTGGCTTGGACAAGATGGGGGTTCTCTTTAGGTGACGTATAAGAGCATGAAATGCATCAATACAATTTTTTGTCCATTCAAAGTTCCTCTTTCCTCTCCCGATCAAGTTAAAGAAAGGGTTGCACTTATTGGTGGCCCTGGAGATGAATCGACTCAGGGCGGTGACCTTCTTATTAAGGCTCTGCACCTATTTAATCGTCATCGACACTCGGATACTTCTTGTCGCCTGAATCTTCTCGGGATTAGCTTCAATTCCGCGAGAGTTAACAATGAAACCCAAGAATTTTCCTGATGTAACGTCAAAAGAGCATTTTAAGGGATTGAGTTTCATTTAATATTTCTGGAGAACACTAAACAACTCCGCTAAGTCATCGATGTGGTTGTTTGATCGTCGTGACTTCATGAGAATGTCATCCACATATATTTTCATTAATCGCCCGATCTAGTCTTTGAACATCTGGTTAACCAATGTCTGGTCAGTAGCTCCAGCATTCTTTAGTCCAAAAGGCATCACAACGTACCAGTACATCCCCAAATTGCTGGCATGTTGCTGGTCAAGGACGTACATTAGGATCTGATTGTGTCTGGAGTATGCATCAATGAATGAAAGTAGTTCATATCCAATAGTCAAATCTACTAGTTAGTCAATCCTCAGTAGTGGAAACCTATCTTTCGGGCATGCCTTGTTCAGGCTTAAGTAGTTGATGCATGTCTGCCACTTTCTATTAGCTTTTGTCACAAGAACTGGATTAGATGTTGATGCATGTCTGCCACTTTCTATTCGCTTTTGTCACAAGAACTGGATTAGATACCCATTTTAGGCAGAGGGCGCTACAGATAAACCATTGTTTTTGAGTTTATCCACCTCCTCTTTAAGTGCAGCAAATCTCTCTAGATCTATGCTGTGTCATTTTTATTTCACCGGGACATGCCTTGGGTCAATATTCAATGCATGGCTCGTGGTAGTCATTGAGATCACACACATGTCAGAATGGGTCCAAACGAACACATCAAGATTCACTCGGACAAAGCCAGCTAATTCCTTCATCATCCTTGCACTGAGCTATGATCCGATTTTCAGGACCCATGCTGGGTCATCATGGCTGACCGTGATGTCGATCGTCAGCTCGGTGGGTGCAGCTTAGTTTCTTTAGGCTCCTATTCTCCATCTCTTGGATCCATATATTTATATAAAAGACCATGGTGCCCAAGTCATGGCTCGGACATTGATTTCTAAATTTCGTTAGTATTGATGTAGAGAAGCTTCTCTGTATCCTTTCCTTTCTCCTTTTGTCGGGCATCTCTCAACTTAGCCACATAATAAGCACGTCCATTGGCCTGATCTCTATGAATAATTCGCATGTCATTCTCTGTCGAGAATTTGAGGTTCGGACACCCAAGGGTGGTTGCTGCCCTGAATTCAGCAAGGGTCGGTCGGCCCAAAAAAGCATTGTATTAAGAGTTCACATCCATCACAATAAATGACAACGCCCGCATTCTCTTGGGCTGTCGTCTCCTAACTCCACTGGTAGCTCGACATAGCCTACTGCTTCGGTTGCAATACTGTTAGAGCCATGAATACTGGCTTTGCATGGTTTTAGATCTTTGGCTTCCAGTAACATCTGGTCTTGTGCCTTCTTGAAAATAATATTCAAGGAACATCCATAATCAATCAGAATCTTTCTCGGTAAGGAAGGGACGATCATAGCCGAGATCACCATCGGGTGAATCATAGGGGCCTCCACCTTGTCCGCATCTCTAGTTTGAAATGCGATATCATCTACCATATTTCATTGCAGCTTTGCTAAAGAACCGTCCTCCGTATTCGAGCAACATTCAATAACAAAATGTTTGATAACATTCGCATAATGCTCCATCTCATTACAACTTTTATCGGTCAAATGTGGTGCTTCGACAATGGTATTGATAAATAATCTCCCTGCTATCCGTCGAGATTCCTCAGCATTTAGCGAAGCTTATCCTTTTTTGAGGTCGGATGTCCTCTGCCAGCCATCCCACAGGGCTTTAACAAATTACTACATCTTTCTTTCTTGAATTAACTTCCCAATAATATCATGAGGTAGCGACACTCGTCCGTGGTATGTCCATAACTCTCATGAAATCAATAGTACTTTTCGGACTATCTCTGCTTCTCCGTTGGTTCCTTCGGAGGAGGTTTCCTATACTACATCGTGTTACAGGTCGATAAATAAACATTTTCCAGCGACATATTCAGTGGCATGTATGTATCAAACGATGTGATCCTCAGTTTCCTCTCCTGGAATTCCATCTTCAATTGTGGTTTCTATCACCGCCTTTCTTTTGCTCATTCGGTTTGTTTTGAACATTGGTATGAACTTTTCTACGACTATCACCGAACTGCTTTACTACCACGTTACTCTATACTCCCTTGGCACTTGGGCTTGCAACATCTTTCTCCCTGGTTCGCTTTGCCTCCTTCTTCCTTAGAATCTAAGCCGCTTTTGCAAAGAAATAGTCCAATGTACAAGGAGGCTTTCCTACTAACCAATCGCCAAACTCGAAATTGGGGTCAACTCCCCTAGTCAGTGCCATGGATATTACATCATCATTTGGATTCTTGGCTTCTATAATAGATATATTAAACCTTTCCAAAAAATCTTTCAGTGAATATCCCGGTGCCTGGACCAAGTTGGAGAGTGACATTACATCCTTAGGGTGAGTCCTATGCATGCGGAACTGCTCTAGAAATTTCTCTGCTAACTCATCAGTGAAGACATTGACCGTGATGGTAACTTGGTGAACCACATGGTCATAACATCTTCCAAAAAAATGGGGAAACACCTGCACTTGATGCATCAGTGGCTCGGTCGGAATCCATGTATCATTCGTACTTCAAGAGATGTCGCCTGGTGTTAGTTTTTCCATCATAGGCATATGGAAGCTTCATGGATATTCTGCATGTAGAATGTTGTCGGTGAATGGAGTATGACTTCTGGAGAATCCCCAATCATCATTGGTCAAGCCCTGACTTTCTTTCACTAGCTACTTTCAACATAGCTATTAAGTCGGGTCTTTGGAAAGTTGATGCCAGGCGGTAGTCGTGTTCCACCTTACGTGAGTGACTCGATCCACGCCTCCAAGCAGCACCATGTTGCCTTGGCTCCTCTTGATCTTGATCCATTTCCTAAGTAGCAGTTTTATCGTCGTCTCTCAGCTGCGTTCAACTATATTCACATGAGCTCCAGCACCTTAATCGATTACGAAACCTCCAGAGTAAACTCCTCCACCTGCATGTTTATCGCCCCCTTGATTAGAGGGTTCGGTGTTGATCCCCTGGGGGGTTCAGTGCCGATCGACCATGGCTGATCACCTAATCTCATCTTGATGCTTCAACTACGTATGCATCTGTTTTACGGCGTTATTTCTATGATAGTCATCAGATGAGGAGGAGTTTTTCAATCCGGAATATGGAGCAGGCTCCCTTCAATTCTTTCTATGCTGATCTTTCAACTGGTTATCAGGTCAATGTTAGCCTTGATTTGTTGGTTGAGATGCTAACATTTATCCATCGGTTACTTCATTAGGACTTCAAAATCAGCTTTGGTGATATATTCAACTGGTCGACAGCCGTCGGCTGTACATTTTGATCAACTTGTTGAACATTGGCATCGTCATTTCCTTTAACTACATGGGAAAAAGTAGACTTTCTCTGGCCATGGCTAATAGCTTCATTCTAGACCTTCTTTAAATCTTAGTTGAAACAGAAATTTGTCGACAAAAATCTAGATCTATCTTGTGGCCATAGGAATCTACCAGTAGATGATGAGAATCCAACCAGCTTGAGAATTCGACTCTCGGTGAAAGCACCAAAATATTTGCACCAAAAGTTGGCACAAACACCTAGTAGATTATATATAGATAAATAAATGAAGAAATCAAAATTAAAACAGAGGATACAAGCAGGAAACTAGTAAAAAAAACAATGAGAAACGGATTTATAGTGGTTCGGCGTTGAATGCCTATGTCCATTTTGATGAAATAGCTTTATTAATCACTTGAATTTCTAAGTACCAGAGGGATCGGATCGGAATTCGTGAATATAATGGAGTACAAGAAAACAACAGCATAAAGGTCCCTCAAATGAGCTATGGTCCCTTTATAGGCATAGATGACCAAATATTTTCCTGAAAATTTGCTGGTAGAATCTCCCAATGCAGACGAGGTCACTTAGAAAATTTCAAGTCCATATTCCTATCATGGAGGAATCAGGCTCGATCGGTCAAGATGTCCACGTGGCATGCTGCGATTGGTATGGTGGGTCCCCCTCCATGCTAGCTTCATGTTTTCAAAGTTGTTTGCATAGTTGCTTTCATGTTTTTAGAGATATCGATCGATTCCCATTGAGTTGAACTGTTGTTTCAAGCCGTTCATAGCCACAACGATCTGATCTGATCCCTTTCCTAGAGGAAGCACTAACCTATACTTAGCATGTTTTATAGAGTCTATCTCTTGGTTTTACTTCATCGCTACTTCATATCATTGTCTATACTTGATCTCTGGTCTCTATGATTGCCTTTTTGGGCTGCTTGCCTTGTCTATCATCAAGCATAACATATCTAATCAATCCGGATATAGTCGGGTTAAAAGGCCAGATAACAGTTCCTATCACCATCGAACAACCACCTTTGGCCAACAACCAAGCGCTAAACCAATCAGCACGAGCCGATTTTCTATAATCATTTCCAACGCTGCAATTTCTTGTTGATTCCATCGTTATGCTCCATTCTTCGACCCACATGCATTCCATACACATCGATGCGATTCCCAACATTCTAGAGCATATCCTTCAATGTTTGGTTCTACGGTCCCCACCTCTAATTTGCTCTGATAAGTATTTTCAACAATTCAAGCATACACACAAACACAACACACATATAAAACAACATTTAAGCTTGCAAAACATACAGCAAATTATAGTAATCATCGTAAAATGTATCCATGACATAGTGTAACATCTATAGAGGCAATTACACATCCAAATAACATAACTAAAACACCAAAACTCACTTTATTCAAGTTTTACTTCAGGTAGGGTTTTATAATAGCAATAAAACACAATTCTGACTATTAAAATGGATCCAAAATATGTCAAACCTACAAATACTTATATAGTAATGTGTGAGATGATAAATCATTCACCAAACTCTCTAAATCCAAGTTTTGCATGCAAACCCGAGAATAAACAGCCAACACCCAATTTTTCCCCCAAAAATGCATATTTAAATTTCTCTAACTAATCCTTTTGCTAATCTATCCTTACACTATGATTTGGAGGAGAAATGTGAAGATTTTGGTGAAGAAAGGGTTAATGGAGGCCTAAATCTACTTGAGAGATGGGAAGAATGATTTACGAAAGGTTATTTTAGCATTTAATGGTCTCAAATCAAAAGTTGGTTTGTGGGTCGATCCTTAATCTCAATAATTACTCAAAAGCTGCTCTAAAAACTGCTAAACTTCAAATAGCCAGATTTCCTAGCTAGAAAATCCAAATCGTTATTATGACCACTCTACAGAAAGAGAAACCATATCTTTCCAATGAAAGTAGTTTAGGGTCCTGATTCGCCTTCTATCAAATGGTATAATCGTTACAAGTTTTTGGAGGTAAAATCATCTAATAAAATTTCTCAGATCAAAAATATCGCTACTCAACATTCCTCAAATTTATATAGTCATACGACCTAATATGAGTTTAATATAATATTTTATGATCCTCCAATACGTAAAATACGGGTCATTACAACAACCTTTTCAACAGGTGCATGCTACCTAACTATTACATTCTAGTGAGCATCTCCACATAGCTTTTTAGCTTTTCCTGATCCTAAAAAACCTTCTGGTTTACCATTGTTATTCATAATAGCTTGTAACATTGCCTAATTTAGACCCTTTTGATTTCTTGGATGCAATTTTACTCACACAAGATTCATACCCATTATATCCACCATTTAAATAAAATTCATCGTATATCTAATCAACATGTCGAAATTACCCCATGAGCGATTTATAGTTCAACCGAGTATAAAAATTTATTAAGGTAACTATAAATAATTCCTCAATTCATATTCCAATGAGACCAAATAATGTCATGTTAATCACATTATAACTCTCTACAATAAACTAATCGTTAACATATTGGTCGAATCACTAAGGAGTCCTTCACTTCACGTTTGATCTATTCTTCACTACATATCGCTCATCGATCTATTAACTTCTGCTTTGTTACATAAGAGGAATTATGATAAGAGCCGTTGAAAACAAAATATCAAAGTCAATGAAAACCTATTTACGTGATCGAAAATATGACATTAAAGTCATCGAAAAATGAACTTAAATTTATTGAAAACGTATTAATATGGATAATGAAAATATGTCTTAATAGCTATTGAAGATATAAAATTACAATTATTGAAAACATGATATTATAGCTATTGAAAATACAAACAATTGAAATCGAAAACACAAAGTAGTTTGTTGTCAATAATACAAAGCAATGGTTATAAAATATATAGAGTTGTTGTTACCAAAAACACTAAGTGCTTGCTACTAAAAATATGATATTGTTGCTATTGGAAACACAAAATAGTTTTCTGTTGAAAATTTGATGTAAATTGTTATAGGATATAAGGTTTCATATGTTATCAAAAATATGATTCCAAAACTATCAAAAACAGGCTTTAAAAGTTATTATATATATCACTGTATGGGCTATTTGAAATATGCTTTCAAAGTTGCTAAAAAACAAGGTTTATTTTGTCAAAAATACAAGACTAATTTATCAACGATGTAAATAGTTTATTATCAAAAATACGAAAAGTTTGCTACCGGGAATACTGTTTAGCGCTGTCGAAAATATATTAAGATCGTGGAAAAATAATTTATTACTTAGCAAAGTAATTCTTTTGGAATTAATTTTTATACATTTTATATTTTCATTTTCTACTTTCAAAAATATAACAGTAACAGTATGTTATACTCAGTAATTGTCTCTTTAGTCATCATTGAATTATTAATTCCTTAATGTTTGCCCCAAAAGTGGGACAAACACCTAATGAAACAACTAACGAAAATTATAGAATTGAAGAGATTAAAAGAGAGTACAACATAAGAACTAGAGTGATTCAGCCAAAATCAATAGCCTATGTCCACTATCAACTTTGTTGTTGATTATACTTTGTCCTTACAAGGAGGGTCATACAGCTCGGTATCAAATATCTTGGTTGTGAATTTAATAGAGTTTAGACATAGAATCTAATAATAAAGCCCATGTCAGATCCCTTTTCCAGTGGACCTCCTCCTCTATTTAAATATGAAACCTATCATTGGAAATTGCTCAAACACATTCCCTACATCAAGCCCAAAGTTTTAGCAAGAGACTTGGCCAAAATCGTGAACTAAAATGGATCAGTATTGATCATTAAGGATTGGTATCAAGTTATGCAGTTTTGTTGTCTTGTGCTTTATCTTGGCTTTCATTTTTGACAAAATCATGTTGACTCACTACATGTCATAAAATGGATCGGTACAGAGTTGTGACTATGAAGGATCGGTATCGAGTTGTACCTTAGACTTGAATCTTCAACTTCTTTAGCTCCTTGTCATTTGATTTATCTAAAAAAATGGAATAATCATATAGCAAACAAAGGTAGGTACCGGCCCATGGGACTTCATCTAGATTTTGGCATTCGATTTGCATTCTTGGCTTATGATTGACCCTACGAATACTCAGCAGTTCATGATCATTGAGATATCGCTTGATTCAAAAGCAGAATCACACTTGCCCTCCAAAGAATGCTTTGTACTAACAAAGCATGCTTTGGATCAAGACGACCATCTACTCTGAACTCTAATTTAAAGATATGTCCATATTTTATGAATTGTCTCCATAAAGTGACGCATCCTTTCTAGATGAATATATTGCTTCAAACAGTTGTGGATTGATATCCCCTGGATAGTATAATAGCTGGAGCATCCCACTTATTTAGTTCTAAAATTTTTGAAAGCTTCTTCTTTCATTTGGTCAGGTAGGATTTTATTTTTTATGCTTATTCACTTCTCATTTGCATTGCCATACCTTCTTCTCTTATTTTTAATGATCATATGGTTCGGTAATGATCCTTATGGATCGGTACCAATCGTTTCTTTTTGTGTTATTGTATAAGTAACACATAGAAAATTTTATACCGCACTTTCGTTTTTAGGTTATCATTTATACTTTCTTTGAACTCTTGTGATTTATCTTTTTTCTGGCATTTAAAGCACCCACCTTCTTCAACCTCTAATGTTAATCAACCCTCGGCAATTAATGCTAATTTGAAGCAGCTCACTATACCCAACCTTTTTTGCCACCGACTTATACGGGTTCAACCCGGCTTTTCAACTCGACACCATCCTTGCATCATTTTTGACCTAAGGAGGGTGGTTGCCACCACTTCATGGTCATTGATGCCTGACTATGGCTGCAATCCATAGTCTACCCCAAATTTGTGCTTCTTCTTCCTTCTACAATTCTCTTTGGCAAATGGAAAAGTCAAATTCGAGCATTCTGGATTCCCTAGGGTTGATTCCAAGTTGCATGGATATGACTCATTTATAATACTTAGGAAATATTATAATACTTAGGAAATATTATATGTAGAATTTACAAAACTCATTTATAATACTTAGGAAATATTATATGCAAAATTTCCAAAACTCATTTATAATATCAATACTTAGGTAATTTTCATAACTTATATCGATTGTCGAGTATAATTTCAAAACAAAGGAAGATTTCACTTTTACCCACTTGATAAGACATTTCCAAATTCATTCGCAATTTCTCAACCCATTATACCTCATTTTATAAATTTCTGGAATCAATTTCCAATTCTTTTTACAATTTCCAAAAAACACTCGATTATACTTATTTTGTAACAACCCGCATATTTTACGATTATATATTTAAATATCTTATTTAAATATACCATCGTTAGTTGAATTTAAAGTCTGAAATGTGACTTTTTGTAAACAATCGAATCTGGACTCGGGACCACTTCCATTGAGTTCAAAACGACGTTTATAACTTGTTTAAGTATAAACATCGACATGTTTGGAGTTAATTCGAATTTTGGTATTTTCATTTGGGCTTTGGGTTGTGTTCTAGCCCATTAACCCAACAAGATAACCCAAACTCCTCTACCAAATATCCTAACTCCTTTACTCTTCATTCATTCTACTACTCATTTCCTAACACTCAACCTAAAGAGAAAAAATGGGGGAAAAGAGGAAAAATCAAAATTCCTAAACCCTAGATTATTAGGAAATTCAAATCCAAGTTCCAAAATCAAGGAGAAGCTTAGGTAAGCATGATCTTCATCTTCTCCATCTCAATTCCTTTTCAATTCTTGATTTTTCCTATAACCTAACTTAGGAAAAACTTCTTATTTGATCATAGATTGAAGGTTCTTGAAGTGAAGTTGAAGAGAGATTGATCTTACTTTGTTTTAGAGCTTCTCATTCCTTGCTTTTTTAAATTTAAAGGTGGGTTCTTTAACTCACCTCTATGTCTATAACGTTCGTTGTTGTTAGGTATGAATTCCTAATGCCTATTTCATGTCCAATTGCTTTTGAATTGAATTGGTTTGGTGAATTTTCCAAATTTTGGGTATTTTGAAGTCAAAATCTATGAAAATCCTACTATAGATGTTTGGACATGTTGTTGGAGTGTATTGAAGAGCCTATAGGGATGGTTTGTCACTTGGCATAAATTCCTAGCCTCCGTCGCTTGCTCGATCGCTTTCGAATTAATTTGGCCATCATTGGCCAAGGCAAATTTTGCCCTGAGCTTCAGCTCAGATGTTTGGCGAAAACACTTAGACGTTTGAGGCAGTGGAATAAAAATTCCAGACCTACTTCGCAGACATCTGAGGTTTTCCCAAACATCTGAGCGATCTGGAAGAAAATTCTAGACCTACAACTCAGACGTCTGGCAAAACCCCCAGACGTCTGGCACTGTTAAATTCATCCATTTTGCCTATTTTTATGTAGGTTTCCGTTTCAATCGATTTTTTATTGATCTGGTTGGTTGTTGTCATTTATTATTGACTTTGATGACTTCTTTTTCTGGATTTTTGGGAATATCCATTTGATGGATTTGATATCGACTTTTGTGGTTTTAATTCACGTTGTCGGATGTGGATTTTGGTGATAGATTGCTTTTACAATCATTTCTGTGATTTGTCACTTTAAAATACAAAAGTTTCTATACCAATAGTAAATACTCAAATTCTTTCACAAAAATGATTTCAATATTACTTTTAATACAAAGCTCGTTTGAAAACCGTTTTCCAATCTATTAGTATATACAAACTTTTACCTCATTTGTATGAGAAATTCAATTAAATGACTTAGCAAAACAAGTGGTATGAAATGCTTGCATTTACTTTTTCGGTTAATTCTTAGACTTGTTTGATTGAAATCTTATGATAATTTTCGAGTGGAGATCTACAATTTGTTCGTAAATATTTAAGTTAAGCCAATGGTTATGGGACATGAAGCTAAACTCATTTATTTACTAGTTTGGTGTAATTTACACTTATTGTTCTATGATGATCATTTTGTGATTTAGACTTGCGATATGGAGTGTCTCTTAGTCCGCGTGGGGGACTGTACCCCGTTTTGTGAAGTTTCATCTCATTTTTATGGGCTAGTGACCCATGGTCTATTCATAGAGTTCGGTTCATCGGGCATACCGTTGTACTACGTCGTTGTTCCGGCTTATTTGAGTTTCAAGTTCCTCGGACGTACCGTTGTACTACATCGTTGCACTGGCTCTATGGTTTAGCGACCTATGGGATAGCGTCCTATTTGTGATACACGTGTTGGTGAGTTTTCATGCTCCCATTTGTGATAGGCCTCCCCCCTTTTGTGTTTTCTGGATTTTTAATTATTGATTTCTAGAATTTGTGTTTCACCAATTTTTTTGATTTGCATTGATAAGCTTTATCAATATTTGAGGTTTGGTGAATAAAAATAAAGAATGTGACATTCTTTTTGGTGTATGAGAAAATTTGAGATATTGTATGAATTTTTTTTTGTTATCATATATATTTCTCATATCTCTTATCCTATCTTGTCTTATATGATATTTACGGCTAGATTGATCTGTCTATTATTTTTTCTTCTTAAATAATACTCGGGTCAGACTGTGGTGTTTCAGGTGCTTCCACTTGACTTCTTATCAGGCATCGTCATTTGACTTTTGGCTAACTACTTTAGCTTAGTTGTTTTTGGTTACGAGATAATGACTCCTTAGTGTATACATATTCTTTTATCTAGCACTTGTACCTATTCTTTTGTGATGTAGTGGATCTTATATGATCACTACTTTGATGTACACTTCTGTGTGTTATATTCATATCTATTTCGCCTTAGTGATATGAATATCTGTGACTAATTTGTGTTATGTTTATTTTACATTTTTTTTCCGAAGACCTCATTGCCATTGTGAAGTAGCTTTGAGTTTGTATTTGATTTGTCAGATTTCCTCTTGAAATGAAATGCATGTCATACTATCAGACATATAAATACTCACATAAAGCAATTACATAGATGGTCGCTCCTCAACAGCCTTATTCTTCATGCGAGTCGACGACATTATCCAGTAGTGTCCTTGGCTAGTGTGAATATAGAGGTGGGGCGTCACATATTTATAATCTCATCTGATAATTTATAACTTCTTTTATGAATTTAAATTCATTTTCGAAGTTCCTATATCTAACTATTTGGAAATTTCTTATGTTTTCAGAATTCCATTATAATATTTCTCTTACAAAATCACATCCGTTATATAAAACCTGGTTTACAAATCTCGAGAGTAATAAATTTCATTCACTTTCCAAAACCCTATATATATAAAATAAGTATTTTTAAAGAATAGTAATTAATTTTCAAAACATGTTATAAATACTTATTTAAAATATCAAAATACTTTTTAGTAAAAAAAAAAATCTAATTTCCATTTCATCTATAAATAAAATTGATTCACGCAGCTTATTATAAAAATTATAATTTATCGACTAATATAAAATATTTGTATAACCAACTTCCAGAAAAATTCCGATATTAAAACAGTTTTAAGCTACATGGTTTAATAAATTAAAATCCATTTTTAAAACAAAACTTAGCTTCTCCATAAAATTTAACATAACAATTTTACATTTATAAATCTCTCTTAGTTTATCACAAATCGATTTTCATTACCAATTTCACAACTGTTTCCAAATTTCAAAACAAGATTCACTATTCCTTTCTAAACCGGTTTCACTTATCTCATTTTAAATTCATATGGTGAATTTACATTCCCAATTTATCAAATGATAACCATTACACTTCTTTTATGTTTGCGCCAAAAATAGTCACAAACATCCAATTGTCAATGAAAGCACCCGTTCACGATCACATATCTCAGATAGCAAGAATGTAGAGAACAAAAATATTAAAACACTCAAAATGTCAAAGAAAAGCAATAGAAACACACGATTTATAGTGGTTCGGCGTTGTAGCCTACGTCCACTTTGAAGGATTGTTGCTTTATTTTGTTTTGTTCGCTGGTTACAACGAGTTATAGCTGATTACAATAGTACAATTGAAGTGTAATGACGATTTCGACAGAGTAGCAACGTAGAAGAACCAAAAGATCCCCTTTTCTGAAGCTCTTGGGATGCTAATTATTGGCGTAGGCTGCAAATATCTCGCTCGGATCTCGAAAGACCTCTTATGGCACATGGATGGGTCCACGCGATCGATCCCACGTGATTTGCCGTCGGTCCATGATCGATACAAACGAATTTCGTATCGATTAAGATTTGGTCCAATCGAGTTGAAATTGGGCATGAACATTCTTTGGGTTGTGCATAAGCTCCTGTGAAAATTTGGTGGCATTTGGACTTATAGATTGTGAATTATGATCGATGCAAACTTGTGTTTTCTTTAGGCTGCTTCGTTCATATCGATACCCTTCGTATCGCTCCTATTCGCATCGGTCCGAGCATGTGTCTACAGGTTAACGTGGCACTAAATTCTTGGATCGATATACTTTTCGTGCCGAGTGATCGAGTCTTTCCTATGGATGTGCCTCGTTTGTATCGATATAGCTTGGCCTTGTTCATATCGATCCACTGCCGCTTGTTCGTATCGATCGCTTAGTGGTTATTTAGTATCGATAGATTAACGACTTCTTCGTCTCGATCACAAAGTTGTCACTTTCGTATCGATGGGTGATTTCACATCGACCTGTGGCCGATCGATACGAACTATGTGAAAATAGATCGATACGAAATAGACTCCTGCATTACTTACCGATGGATACGAAGTAGACAGTCACGGATGGATGTGAATTTGATGTTGATCGATCGATACGAACAAGTTGAAGATGATTGATCGATACGAAACCATGTACGTCTGATGGATACGAACAAGGTCGATACGATGGAGGCCGCCTTTGGATGGATACGAAGAGTGTAGTTCCAGATGGATGCGAACGGAACCGATGCGACGAGGGTGAAACGATGGATATGAACGAATTGATTTCCAAGTTAGCATCGATCATATCTTGAGCATACGAACTCGGATTGACTTGAAATTTGAAATTTGGCTTCCATGACTTTGCTTGTCATGTCTTGTCAATTATAGCTCGATCTGGACTGGGATAAAATTCATCGATATCCATAGTAAGCCTGCGCATAACTGATCTTCGGGATGAGTTGTTTTTGATTTCCAGTCAATTTCTTGGAGTCACGACCTTGCCCAAAGGTGGGATAATACTTGCCCCCTAAAACATGCCATGCGATAGGAAGGTGTGTTTTGTAGTTCGATAAGTTGGATGTTCATATCCTGTTAATGACCTGTAAAGAAATTGATAATCTTATCTGAATGTGAATAGTGATCGTTCGTGATCGTATGCCGTTCGGGGTGGTATGTGACCATTCGAGGTCGGATGTCGTTCGAGGCGAATTGTGACCATTCGCGGTCGGATGCCATTCAAGGCAAATTATAACCATTCGTGGTCGGATGCCTTTCGAGGCGAATTTTGACCGTTCGCGGTCGGATGCCGTTCGAGGCGAATTGTGACCGTTCGAGGTTGGATGTCGTTCGAGGCGAATTGTGACCATTCGTGGTTGGATGCCATTCGAGGCGAATTGTGACCATTCGCGATCAGATGCCGTTCGAGGCGAATTTTGACCGTCCATGGTCGGATGCCGTTCGAGGCGAATTGTTACCGTTCGAAGTCGAATGCCGTTCGAGGCGAATTATGACCGTTCGAGGTCGGGTGCCGTTCGAGGCAAGTTATATGTGCCCGGGGGGGACTTAGTATCATTAACGTAAGATTTCACATTCGAGTGAGTTTCTAAATTGTTTGTGGTGGTGGTTTATTGCCATCTCAGAGCATGTCTGAGGACCGTTCACGATCCCGTACATGTGTAAATGACTTAGCCGTCATAGAATTACTAAAACCAAATTTTCATTCAAATGAGTCTTTCAACAGAAATGTTCAACAAATCAAGTTCAAATGTGTGAAATAAAAAAGCAAAAGCGAAACAGAGACGTCGAAGTGCAAACACCTATACCAACGCAATTGATAGTCGTATCAGAGCATGCTTGAGGATCGTTCGCGGTCATGTTCATGTGTAAATGACTTAATCGCATTGGTGTGGAGTTTTCCACTTATTCGTCATTATTTCAGTCGGTTGATGACAAGCTGACGCCTCGATCCTGAGCCGTTCCCAGTTGATGCAGGTGGTGGTCATTCTTGCTCCACCGTCGCGGTTCGCCTCCTCAAGTACTGTGATAGCATGTCATTCCGAATATGCCCTTCTATCTCATTCCTTAAGTGCCTGCAATCATCATATTATGACCGCTTAGCTCATGGAATAAGCAGTACTTGTCTGATTTCCTCTCATTGTTGGTCGGATCCCTCCTCATTGGCTTTCGATAAGGAACCTGCCCCCTGGTGTCCTGGTAGATCCGTTCCAAAGTCTCGTTCAGCTCCATATAAGAGGTGAATCTCGGTTCCTTTCGCAGTCGTTTTGATTCATCGCCGGCATCCCAGGCTTTTCGTTTCCATCATCCTTGCCTGAATCTTTTCCGGGCAGATCTCTGCTTTTGACTACATAAACATCAACTCCCTTTCCTTCTTCTCTCTCAGCATTTGCATCCTCTAATCATAGAAATATTTCAGCCTTATGATAAAATTCCCCTAGATCCATAGGTGGATCCTTTGTTAGTGAATTTTTGAACTCTGTTCCAATAGTTACGCCAGATACAGCTGCCATTAAGACCATGGATGGATCTGGACGATCCACCGATGCTGTTGCTGCATTAAATCGTGTTAAGAAGGTCCTCAAAGATTCTCTGGTCTTTTGCTTCAGTGCCCTTAGACTCATCACATTCTTGGGCCTCGAGATATGAACTCTGAACTGCCTCATGAACTTCTCAGTCAACTCGGTCCAAGTTCCAACGGAGCCGCTTTCCAATTGCCTGAACCATAATGTTGCTATGTCTATCAGATACAATAGGAAACACCGGGCCATGACTTCCTCCGATGCCCCCAGCACTTCCATATGTCTCATATATCTTATCAGATGAACAGCTGGATTGTCCTTCCATCATATGTCTCCAATGTCGATAGCTTGAATTCAGGTGGATTCCTGGCCTGCCTGATTGTGGGAGCGAAGGGGCTCCTGTTAACATCTTCCAAATCTATATTCACCAGTCCGTCTCTCAAGGCTCGTCCGACCATCTCCGCCAATCTATCACCGTCACCAAGCCGTAGTCCTTGTCCATTGCCTCCGATCTGCCCCTAGTGCACGAGGGAATTTTGGAATCTGCTCTTCTAGATGGATGTCCATTCCTCTATTAATGTCGTGTTGAACAGCTCCATCTGGTATCCTGCCTGAGGATGGATCAACATGCTCTGGTGAGTGCCCCCTAGCTCTGGGGCCACTCCTGATGGTCGTGCGTTGTTCTGGATTCTGATTGCTCTATGCTTTTAATCTTTATCTCTAGCATTTCCTGCTGTAGTGTTTCCTTGATTCTGCATTCTATCTTGTCCAGCTTGTTGGAGTAGGTTCTGCATCATCTCTTCTTGTCTTTTCAGCATTCCCTCTTGCATAGCTTCCATCGTCATCTCCATCTCGTCTCGGGTGATGAAGACTAAGGCTTGATTCGCTCTTAAGGAAGCCTCCTGGCCTCCTTTATGCTGGCTTCTTTCAGTCCTTTGTCTTCTAGATGATTGCCTAACCATGGTTTTCCAGATCCAAGTCTTTAAGTTTTCAAATCTGAAACCCAAGCTTTAGAATTCCCTGAGTGTTAGCATTCTCAGTGAAAGCACCAAAATGTTTGCGCCAAAAATAGTCACAAATACCTAATTGTCGATGAAAGCACCCGTTCACGATCACAGATCTCAGATAGCAAGTATGTAGAGAACACAAATATCAAGAACACTCAAAATGTCAAAGAAAAGCAGTAGAAACACACGATTTATAGTGGTTCGGTGTTGTAGCCTACGTCCACTTTGAAGGGTTGCTGCTTTATTTAGTTTTGTTCGTTGGTTACAATGAGTTACAACTGATTACAACAATATAATTGAAGTGTAGTGACGATTCCGGCAGAGTAGAAGCATAGAAGAACCAGAAGATCCCCTTTTCTTAAGCTCTTGGGATGCTATTTATAGGCGTAGGCTGCAAATATCTTGCTCAGATCTCAGGAGACCTCTTTTGGCACGTGGATGGGTCCATGCGATCGATCCCACGTTATTTGCACTCAGTCCATGATCGATACGAACGAATTTCATATCGATCAAGATTTGGTCCAATCGAGTTGAAATTGGGCATGAACATTCTTTAGGTTGTGCGTAAGCTCCTGTGAAAAATTGGTGGCATTTGGACTTGTAAATTGTGAGTTATGATCAATACAACTTATTTTTTCTTTAGGCCGCTTCGTACTTATCGATACCCTTCGTATCGCTCTTATTCGCATCGGTCCAAACACGTGTCTGCAGGTTGACGTGGTGCTAAATTCTTGGATCGATCCGCATTTCATGCCGAGTGATCGAGTCTTTCCTGTGGATGAGCCTTGTTTGTATCGATACAGCTTGGCCTTGTTCGTATCGATCCACTGCCGCCTGTTCGTATCGATTACTTAGTGGTTATTTCATATCGATAGATGGGCAACTTCTTCGCATCGATCACAAAGTAGTCACTTTCGTATCGATTAGTGGTTTCGCATCGACCTGTGGCCGATCGATACGAACTATGTGAAACTAGATCGATACGAAATAGACTCCTGCATTACTTACCGACATGAACGAATTGATTTCCAAGTTTGCATCGATCATATCTTGAGCATACAAACTCGGATTGACTTGAAATTTGAAACGTTAGCTGCTACGGCTTTTCTTGTCATGTCTTGTCAATTATAGCTCGATCCGAACTCAGACAAAATTCATCTATATACATAGTGAGCCTACATATAACCGATCTTCGGGACGAATTGTCTTTGATTTCCAGTCAATTTCTTGGTGTCACGGCCTTGCCCAATGGCGGGATAACAATTTATAAACATCATTTATAAATTTTATAAACTTATATCCAATCTATAACAGGTTTATATTAACAACTCTATTTATAAATCAATTTCTATTTAGAATCCCATTGACAAATCTATTTCCCAATAAATTCCAATTGTTTCTCAAATTCGTTTAAAATTATGATTTCAACTTCTTTGCTGTATTTTTGAGGAATACAACTTAGAATTCATTATACAAATTCTTTATCAATAATTTAATCTCTACTTCCAACTCTTCTGGAAATAGTTAAGTAAATATCCAAAATCCAATTATTAATTCTATTTAAATTAATTTCCTTTAAAAAATCCCAAAAATTCAATATAAATATTTCATTTCCAAAATCGCTTTTGAATTTCCTTTTTAAAATTCAAAAATATTATTTATGGTATTTATAATACCAAAATTAAGGCCAATGCTACTATAGCATCCAATCAATCAAATCACACAATAATCCATAACAGATTATTCGATTACATCATACATCTCTATGTACGAAAAACAATCAATATATTTGAGGAATCTAGTTGGATCCCTCCAACATATTTCCCTGCATCTACAGATGTTATATAACATAAAATACCAACCCTGCAACGAGGCAGGATATCACGGTAATATATGGTCATCCACTATTATGCGGGGTGCATAGTGTCTCATCCGCTTCAATCGACAGGTATATATCCAACTACTAATATATATATATATATATATTAATATATATAATATAACATCCAACTGATACAAATAATAATTTATCAATTCATCCAATCAACCAATAAATAATTTATAACAATTTAAAATAAAACTAGTTATCCAAATGAATGAGATTTACTCACTTTGTCTTTTAGTTGTCGCTTAAGCGTTCCGTTTTAATTAAAATTAAACAAGCCAAATTCCTACTAGCTCCAGTTGACTCCAATCCAATTCCTATGCATAGTATTCGATGCCACGACGCAACGCAACTTGTTTCGTTCATTTTGGACCTAGAGTATGAGAGAGCTATAAATTTTATAAGTTAACGGAAATTATATATATATATATATAACACTAATCACTTTTATAATCCCTTAATTACCTAATTAACCTTTCTTCCTTAATCGCCTAATCCCTTCTCTCCCAACTCCATTCGAACTTCACTGTGCACAGCTGTGCCAATGACGTGCCCCTTTGAAATATATATATATATATATATATATAACACTAATCACTTTTATAATCCCTTAATTACCTAATTAACCTTTCTTCCCTAATTGCCTAATCCCTTCTCTCCCAACTCCATTCGAACCTCACCGTGAACAGCTGTGCCAATGACGTGCCCCTTCGATCTTTGAAATCGATTTCCGAGTATGACGCCAAACTCCCCATTGGAAACTCCACCTTCCAGTACCCAAAAATTAAAGCTCAAACCTCCCTGTAGCGGCACGACCCTTCACCCTCCTCCACGCATAAAATAATCCATCGCGATCGCCAATCTTGCATCACACTTCATGAATTCGTGGTTGTATGTGGTATTTCACTAGCCAAACCCAAAATCAAACTCAAAACTGCCTAATTCGATCTCTAAGTTCCAAAAATCAAAAACCTGCTTCATTTTTTAGCTCACGTCTTCATTCCTGCTCATGAGCGAGCTCACGCATGCCTTAGATTTTTATCATCTCGCATAAATAGCTTAAGGAATATGGATTTTTGAAAATATATTTTTCTAAGTATATATTTTTTTCTCCTTTGATTCAATTTTTTTCGGAAATGGAAATATCACTGAAGGCATAAATTTTAAACTGGGAAGGAGGCACCTGGGTGAGTGTACGGGGTGGAGCAGAAAAAAAAGTGGGCTGAGGTGAAATAAGACGGCTATGTAGTTAAATCGATTAAAAATATATCATATTAAAATTTCAAAATATCTTGATATTTTATTCCGAACCACGATCAAGACGTGCCGTCTGGCAGTTCAAAAGTTATACCCCTATTTCAAACGCAATGGAACAAGTTTTGAGACCCAATTCGATCATATGGAGAAGATAGCTTTCTAAACCCAATTACTATATTAAACTTTCGATATTAATTTCAACGCGTTTATATCACATACGATCAAACGGTAACTTCAAACGCTACGAAATTTGAAATTGATAATAATACACTATTACGGATCCAATGGAACTGGTTTGGTCGAATTCCGAGACTGTGCCCTAGATCGCTGTTTTTACGCGAGATTAAATCTACAATTTCAAAATTTGATGAAATTACTTGAAAATCCAGTTTTTAAAACTTACTAACTCAATTCTAATTCAAATAGAATTTATATCAACACTAGAAATCGTTTTGATTCATATTCAACACAAATTTCAATTACTCACCATTTTCATATTACGATAAATCGCTGTATTTGAAATTTAAATTCATTTTATAATTTCAACCAAAATCTTCATATTCAAAATTCAATTTATATCCCAAATCCAATATTTAAAACCATTTAAATATTCAAAATCAAACGACAGAAAATCTGTGTCGTTACATTCCTCCCCTCTTAAAAGAATTTCGTCCTCGTAATTGCTAAGGTAGGAAAAATGCTCCAAACCCATTAACTTATCAAAATCCACTTAGTTAAAACCTAATATTTCACTTTTCTAAATCCTTTAGTTCCATATAAAACATTTAGTTTCTATTTCTAAGCTAAAATCTCTTATTTCAATTACAATTCGAAATCAAATTTTGGCTAACAAAAATTTTTCAAATTTTTTCTAAAGCCCTAAAGTTTCAAATTTTTTTGGCAAAGTCTTCCTTGTACGGAGATCCTTTTGCAATATGTAAAATACGATAAAAAGATATACATCGGCTCTCATGGTTAGGAAACACAATATATATCAATATTTTATTTTCGCATGCTAAATTCTTAAGTATGCCTTATTTTAGCATTATTAAGCAAGCTCACTCAATTTATATGCAATCGCGCGATCAAAATATAGCCAAATGGTCTTCTTGCACCTGTACTTACTCAATTTAAACACGTAAGTTCCAAAAACATGAAATTTAATAACATTTCATTTATTTAACTAGTTAAACATGCCATTTGCATAAACCAAACATGTTATACATGAATGTATAAACCATTTTATAAACAAAACACTTACGACATGTATATTAGAATGTACATGCAAATACAAGGTTCCAACATCAAATTATTTATTTCTAATTTGATCCATAAATCATTTATTCAAATTATAATTGGTTCACATACAAATCACTTGAATTCAAATCAAAATCTTCCATTCGATTATTTACTTTTAATAGATTTATATACCATTTCATTCAATTCGAATGATTCACAACCAAATTTAGTTGCATCCAATTTATACTACACTTAATATATTATTATTCATTCCAAATTGATTCTAAATTAATTTATTCACTTTCCATTAATACATTAAAAAAATTTCTTTCGTTTATGTCGAATGACAGTTTAATCAATGCTATTTGGTGATACTCGTTTAATAAAATTACCATTCCAGTTTATAGCTATTTTAAATTGATTTCAAATTAATTTATCAACATTTTATTAATCCACATTCAATTTATTCAAAAAAAAATTGTTTTCTCAATTTTATATTCAACAACAAACCAATCCACGCCAATTTATTTATGAATCATCTCATAAATTAGTCACTTAAGTTGAATTCCATTCTTATTAATAGTATTCCAACCATATTCGATTTACACTTAAACTGAATTCATTTATAACTTAAGTCATCACCATTTCAACTTATTTCTAGTTTATTTGACAACATTTCAAAATATACCTAATTCGCTTATATTTAAGTCGAATTCCATTTATAACTCAAGTTCCACATTCAATTTCAATCCACAATTCATTTTACTTAACCAAGTTAAGCTCCACTTCTAAAAACCTAGCTTATTTGGTTTGACTTGAGTTCAACTACATTTTATAATTCCAATTTGGATTTTCATTTCTTTACCAAAATATTAAACCATTTTTATTTTGGTTCTACCATTCCATTTTTCCAATTTATTAGTTACACAACTTATTTTTCACATTTTCATCAATTTCATACTTGAGTTAATTCCATTCAAAATTTATAACTTATAGTTATATAATCATTTTACAACTCAAATTTATATTCAATTCCATTCGATATCATTTCTAATCCAATCCAATTTTATTTAACTTAGCTTAAGTTGAATTCCAATTCATACAATTCATTTTAACTTAAGTTAAAAATCAATTCCAAAATTTCATTTTTCACACTTCTTTCCTTACTAATATCATTCTCAACTTATAAGTTCAAAAACTTATTTCTTGAAATTTTTCTAAAACATTTAAATAAGGATTCCAGAATTCAAACACCCGGTTTCATTTCAAATCATTTCGAAATCATAAATATATATATATATATATATATATATATATATATATATCTGTATATCAAATCACACTTTTAAATTTAAACCAAACCTGGTTTTTTTATCCAAAATAAATTCCCTTCGAAATTCCCAAAACAACCTTTGTTTCCAAACAAAAATCCTCATATCAAATTAATACGGTAGTAATCCGTCACTTAGAAACTCGAAAACGAAGACTGATGATGCGGCCGTCATCAGTAGAGTTATTTTCCAGCGGCTGTAGTGAGTTCAGTGCTTTATCACTTTCAAAATCCATTTAAAACATTTTTTATTCAAAAATAATGCTATTTTATTTTCACAACACTTCAGAAAATATTTTCCAAATTTTTCAGGCTTTAAATCTCCAAACTCTGGTTTTATCCATTTTTAGTTTAACTCGTTTGTATAAATCATACTTATACCTTTTAATTTTATTATATATGACCATTCTAATTTATAATCTTGTTTTGATTATAATAATAACATCCAAACACATCAATATACTATAATAATTTCAGAAAATTATTTCTTTTATATTGAAATATAATTTGGATAAAATTATTTCATTTCCCTATTTTAAAATAATGCTATGTCGATTTAACTTGTTCAGAGTTTAGAAACCCCTATCGATACAGTTGTCTAGACCGTATCGTCCAGAATTCATAAACACTAAACCAATTAGTCAACACAATATAAAACAATTTATATTCGCTAACAAATATGCGCTCATATCTATTAATACACTCAAACTCATTCTAAGGTACTACTGACCCTGTCTCTAATGAGTAATCCGCACCAAAGTCATGGTTCTCGCTTAAACTTCAGCTCTGATACCACGTGTAGCAACCTGGAAATTTCGACCCTCGAAAATCGACATCAATACTTCATTGTATGGCATGTCGAATATTCAAGTGCCGAAAATACCGATTGCTAAAGGTAAAGAAGAAGAAGAGATAGAAGAAACAGAAACAACAATACAAAATCTCACAATCGCATTGGAAGAAAAAATAATATATAATAACATATCTTTATCTAAAGAAACTATAACTGTAATATACATACAATCATCAGAGTGCAACAGTCAACAATCAATCTGCACAGTTATAATAACTTGTCCTCACATGTACTAAATATACAGCATAACACCCACAGAGGAAATAACCAAGTACGCGTAATACGCCTGAAATCCTCCAGCTCGTATCCTGAGCTCCATAGCATCCTAACCTGGATCTGTAATACTCAGTCTTCCCCAAACATTATAATAAAATAACAACCGAGTCGGTCTGGAAAACTAGCGTGAGAAAACACACTCAATTTGAATTATTACCGTTATCAAAATCCTTTAAAAACAAATATATCTCGTAAGACCACGCAACATATAAATACGATGGGTTTTTATCTTATGATAACCAAAACATTTTATATCAAAATCAACTGATATTATATTAGTGTCTATAGAAAATAGGCTATAAAATAGCCGAAATTCTTGCATCTCACGTTTCAGCATAGTTAGGCACATCTAAAACCGTAGAGGCTCATAGTGGATATTGGATTTCATACAATGACAAGACTACTAGGGTACTGCCCATCGCAGTACACCTCTAGAAAATGTACTGAGATCGAACCTATCGATCCCAGCAAACACAGGACCGGCCTACCCCTTGATGGATAGTACCGACTATGTGATCACCTGGGTGTCCCACCCTATCGAGCGCTCTCTTTCCATGCACAACCATAACCATAATAATAAAATATCCAAGGGTATCTAGAAAGTTGATAACATACCCTACTTTGGTGCGATCCATTTAGCCCTGATGCATCTCCCTTGTTTTAGTCAATCCCGGTTGATGAGGCTTGAGACTACGTTTTACCTTAAGAATAACATTCATACTTGGAATGCTAACACTGCCTTCTAAGCAATGATACAATGATAACATTCATCCATACAAGTCGTTCTGGGTCTGAACAAACCGAATTTCTTTCAAGATCACCATCTCCACTATCTTTGAGATATAACAATTGGTAACGCACAAATCGGTTCGAAGTGGTTTTTCGAATAATTAAATCTGATCCCGGTCTCTTCGAAATGATCAACGAATTTGGCCAGATTTGATAGTCGGTTATTTAACTATCAAATTACACACATAAGCGATCATCAGGCCCATATTACACATTTTCCAAAACATTCATTTTAAAATATCTTTATATATATATATATATATATTCAAATCTCTCCCAATGATTCAATATTTTGAAAATAATTCCAAATACTTATATCCATAACAGGATATTTTCAAATCATATCAACATATAGAAATATTCCAAATTCAAATTATAATTCATTACCTAGAAAACATTTCTAGATAAATCATTTCATTGTTAAAATATTTTCAAAACTTTTCATTTTAATACCGAGGAAATATTATAAGCAAAATTTCGAAAACCCATTTATAATATCAATACTTAGGGAATTTTCATAACTTATATCGATTGTACAAGTATAATTTCAAAACAAAGGAAGATTTCCCTTTTGCCCACTTAATAAGACATTTCCCAATTCATTCGTAATTTCTCAACCCACTATAGCTCATTTTACTAATTCCCGGAATCAATCTCCAATTATGTTTACAATTTCCAAAAAAACTCAATTGTACTTATTTATAATCTCATCTGGCAATTTATAACTTCTTTTATGAATTTAAATTCATTTCCGATGTTCATGTATCTAACCATTTAGAAACTTCTTAAGTTTTCGAAATTCAATTATAATATTTCTCTTATAAAATCACATCCGTTTAATAAAACCTGGTTTACAAATCTCGAGAGTATTTATAAATAAATTTCAATCACTTTCCAAAACTCTATATATATATAAAATAAGTATTTTTAAAGAACAGTAATTTATTTTCAAAACATGTTATAAATACTTATTTAAAATATCAAAATATTTTTTAGTAACAAAAATATCTAATTTCCATTTCATCTATAAATAAAATTTATTCACACAGCTTATTATAAAAATTAGAATTTATCAACTAATATAAAATATTTGTATAACGAACTTCCTTAAATATTCCAATATTAAAACAGTTTTAAACTGCATAGTTTAATAAATAAAAATCCCTTTTTCAAATAAAACTCAGCTTCTCCATAAAATTTAACATAACCATTTTACATTTATAAATCTCTCTCGATTTATCGCAGATCGATTTGCATTACCAATTTCACAACTATTTCGAAATTTCAAAACAAGATTCATTATTCCTTTCTAAACCGATTTCCCTTATCTCATCTTAAATTCACACGGTGAATTAACATCCCAATTTATCAAATGATAATCAATACACTTTATTTATAAACACCATTTATAATTTCTATAACCTCGTTTCTAGTCTATAACAGATTTATATTAACAACTCCATTTATAAATCGATTTCTATTTAAAATCCCAGTTATAAATCTATTTCCCAATAAATTCCAATGGTTTCTCAAATTCATTTAAAATTCCGATTTCAACTTCTTTGTCATATTTTTGAGAAATACTACTTAAAATTCATTATATAGATTCTTTACCAGTTATTTAAAAATCTCTATTTCCAACACTTCTAGAAATAGTTAAGCAAAAATCCAAAATCCAATTATTAATTCCATTCAAATCAATTTCCTCTTAAAAATCCCAAAAATTCAATATAAAAATTCCATTTCCAAAATCGCTTTTGAATTTCCTTTCTAAAATTCTAAAATATTATTTATGGTATTTATAATACCAAAATTAAGGCCAGTGCTATTATAGCATCCAATCAATCAAATCACACAACAATGCATAACAGATTATTCAATTACATCAATATATCACTATATATAAAAAACAATCAATATATTTGAGGAATCCAGTTGGATCCCTCCATCCTGTTTCCCGACATCCACAGATGTTATATAACATAAAATACCAACCCGACTTTGAGGCGGGATATCATGGTAATATAGGGTCATCCGCTATTATGCGGGGTGCATAGTGTCTCATCCGCTCCAATCGGCGGGAATATATCCGACTACTAATATATATTAATATATATATATATATAATATAACATCCAACTGGAAATTTTTTTTTATCAATTCCTCCAATCAGCCAATAAATAATTTATAACACTTTAAAATAAAACTAGTTATCCAAACGAGTGAGGTTTACTCACCTTGTCTTTTAGTTGTCACTTAAGTATTCCATTTCAATTAAAATTAAACAAGCTTTTAATTTTTATCCAAATTCCTGCTAGCTCTAATCAACTCCAATCCAATTCCTATGCGTAGTATTCGATGCCACGACGCAACTTGTTTCGTTCATTTTGGACCTTGTGTGATAGAGTTATAAATTTCATAAGTTAACGGAAATTATATATATACATATAACACATTAATTACTTTTATAATCCCTTAACTACGTAATTAACCTTTCTCCCTCCATCACCTAATCCGTTCTCTCCCAACTCCATTCGAACCTCACTGTGCACAGCCGTGCCAATGACATGCCCCTCCGATCGTCGAAATCTATTTCCGAGTATGCCGCCAACTCCCCATTGGAAACTCCACCTTCGAGTCCCCATAAATTAAAGCTCAAACCTCCCTATAGCGGCGCGACCCTTCACCCTCCTCCACACGTACAGTAATAAATCGCGATTACCAATCTTGCATTGCGCTTCATGAATTCGTGGCTACTGGTGGTATTTCACTCGCCAAACCAAAAACAAACTCGAAATTGCCTAATTTGATCTCTAAGTTCCAAAAGAAAAACCCTACTTCATTTTTGAGTTCACGTCTTCATTCCTGCTCACGACCGAGCTCACGCACACCTTAGATTTTATCATCTCGCATAAATAGCTTAAGGAATATGATGTTCGAATTTTCCTTTCGAGTATATATGTTTTTCTCTTTTGATTCAATTTTTTTTTAAACGGAAAATATCACTGAAGGTCGAAATTTTAAACGGCGAAGGACGCGCCTGGGCGAGTGTATGAGGTGGAGCAAAAAAAATTGGGCTGAGGTGAAAGAAGACGACTATGTAGTTAAATTGATTGAAAATATATTATATTAAAATTTTGAAATATCTAAATATTTTATTCCGAACCTCGATCGAGGCGTACCGCTCCTAGTGTTATACCCCTATTCCGAACGCAGTGGAACAAGTTTCGAGACCCAATTCGATCGTATGGAGAAGATAGCTTTCTGAACTCAATTATTATATTAAACTTTCGATATTAATTTTAACGCGTTTCTATCCCATACTATCAAACGGTAACTCGAAATGCTATAAAATTTGAAATTCGATAATAATACACTATTACGGATCCAATGGAACTGGTTTAGTCAAATTCCAAGATTGTGCCCCGGATCGCTATTTTAACGCTTCTATTAGATCGACGATTTCAAAAATTGACAAAATTATTTGAAATCATCTCCTAAGCCCCATAGCATCCTAACATGAATCTGTAGTACTCGGTCTGACCCGAACATTATAATAAAATAACACTTGAGTCAGTCTGGAAAACCAGCGCGAGAAAACATACTCAATTTGAATTATTACTATTTTCAAAATCTTTTGAAAAACAAAGGTATCTCATAAGACTACGTCACACATAAACATGACACGTTTTTATCTTATGATAACCAAAACACTTTTATAGAAAATCCAGTGATATTATAACAGTGTCTAAGTACAAATACTTATTAAAATAGCTGAAATTGTTACATTAATTAAATTCTAGCATACTAGGCTCTATAATCAAATCCGTAAAGGCTCGTAGTGGATATTGGATTCCATACAATGACCGGGCTACTGGGGTACCGCCCATCATAGTACACCTCTATAAAAATGTACCGAGGACCTCGCCTGGATTCCCTGGCAACACAAGACCAGCCCACTTCTAACTTGGGTGGTACCGAATATGTTATCACCCCAGGTGTTCCCGCCCTTATCGAGAGCTCTCTTTTCCATGCACAACCATATATCCATAATAATAATAATATATCCGAGGGTATCTAGAAAGGTGATAACATACCCTACTTGGATGTGACCCACTTAGCCTTGTTGCATCTCCCATGTTTTAGTCATTCTCAGTTGATGAGGCTTGAGGCAACGTTTTACTTTTAGAATAGCATTCATACTTGGAATGCTAACATTGCCTTCCATGCAATGATAGCATTCATCCATACAAGTTGTTCTGTGTCTGAACAAATCGAATCTCCAAGACCACCGTCTTCACAATTTGCAACGCACAAACCGCATCGAAGTGGTTTTTGGATATTTAAATCCGATCTCGGTCTCTTCGAAACGATCAACGAATTTGACCAGATTTGATAGTCGGTTATTTAACTATCAAATAACACATATAAGTAGTCACCACGCCCATATTATGAATTTTCCAAAATATTTATTTTAAAAAATCTTTACAAAGATATATATATATATATATTCAAAACTTTTCAATAATTCAATATTTGGAAGCCATTTCAAATCCTTAAATCCATAACAGGATATCCCAACCCATATCGACACTTAGAAATAACTCCGAGTTCAATTTATAACACTTAGAAAAATATTTCAATCCCATTCATTCCACACTTAAATTATTTCTGAAAACCCCCTTTTTCAAAAATCACTTTTATATCCAAACTAACGAAATATTTCATATGCTATTTCATAAATCTTCGGAACTTAATTAATTCCTTTTTTCATTTCCAACAAACTCGATCATACTTAACTATAATCCAACTACAAATTTTTAACTTCTTTTTATGAATTCACTTTCAAAGTTCCCATACCTAGTATTTGGAAATTTTCTTAAGTTTCCCAGAATTTCTATCATAACATTTCACTTATACACCACGTCCACTCAATAAAATTCGGTTTACAATCCTGAGAGTATTTATAAATAAATTCCAATTACTTACTCTTAAATTATATATATATAATAATTTTCAAAAATATGGTTAAATAACTATTTAAACACTTTTAAAATAAACATCAATAACTAATTCCAATTTATTAATAAAATTCTAATAGATTTACAAGACTTGTTTATAAAACTTTTAATTCATTTTGACAATTAAAAATATTTAAATAACTAATTTTCTGAAATATTTTAATCCAATTAATAGTTTTAAAACTACATAGTCTAATAAATAAAAATCCTCTTTTTAAAACAAACTTAATCTCTCAAATAAAAATATTATTTTAGATTCCAATCTAACCAATTTCAATTCATAAATCTCTCTCCATTCCTAACACATCGACCCCAACCCTAATTTCATAACCTTTTCACATTCCAAAAAATAGAAATTAGGGTTGGGGTCTGATACCACTTGTAGGATCTAGATTAACCCTTGGAAGGGTAAATAGGGTTATAGCAAATTTTCTTGAATTAAACGCAAAAACAAACTACAGAAAAGTAAATATGCTGAAAAGTAAATCACACACAAAATTTACCCAGCTTCAGCAACCCCTGCCTACTGCTACATTCCCATATTTCTATTAGAATTAAACAGTCTCCCGCTTACAAACACTCTAACAGACTCGCAAACCCTGCTACCGCCTATAGAGTTTTGCAAACTCGCAAACCCTGCTACCGCCTATAGAGTTTTGCAAACTCGCAAACCCTGCTTACTGAACTAATTCTAACTAGACAATCTGACACAACCTAAATCCTAGGTGGTGATTTACCAAGATTTGATTCGAAAGATGCAACCTTAAAAGAGAATTTAAATTTAAAACAAACTTAAAAACAATTTTAAAACTAAAACCCTAATTGAAATATAAACTAAAGCCTCTTTATATTAAAAACAAGGTCGGCCCAATTCATTTCTTCTGCCCGTTCCTTTTTCTTTTTGCTTTTGTAAAATGGCGGCCTTGCTTTCTTTCCTCTTTGCGCTCTGAAATTAGGGCTTGAGTTTTTAGATCCAAATTAGGGCTTTTCGAAGCACGCCTATGTTGATCGATTCTTTGGTTTGCGTGTTGCCTTGCTCGCTGCTTCTCTGATGATCGACTGCTTGCTTCACTTGCGCTTGTTCGCAGCTGCTCCTCTGTTGATCGAGTTCGATAGATTGTGGTATGTAATCTCTTCCCTTTCGTTGCTGGTTTAATGCTTGCTTGAACTCGATTGATTGATGATTTTACCGATGATGACTGTGGGTTTATATTTGGATTTGATTCAATTTTTCCACACATGCCGATGATAATTTGGGGTTGTATTTATATGGACTTCATCACTTTCCTATTTCTCGATTGCCTGATATTTGTGACTTACTTGATGCACACGGTTTTTACTCTGAAGCGTTCGATTTTTCCTTGGTTGATACGGCAGAAACTTTCCTGTTTTATTTGGATTTGACTTTTGATTTTTTTCCATTTTTATACTGCGTTGATTATTTTGCGTCTGCATTGTTATTCTTCGACTTGTTTAACATCTTGATTCCCACGGCTTCGGCCATCTTTGTGTTCATCCCTGTGAGCTTCGTCTCTGGCCATCTTCTCTGGTTGGTTTAACCTGAACTCCACTTGAGCATTGCATTCGTGAATTTTGATGTTGTCTGGTTGTTTGAACTTGTTCATGTGATTCCATGGTAGCATTTGGTATTGCTTCGACCACTGTCTTGCATTCACTCCAAATATTGTTGATACTGGGTTGTATTGAGCTCGACATTGAATTTGTGATATTTGACTATGGCTCTGTGGATTTCTCTGACTTGACTCCAGTATGCTTCCTTGCTTGACTTGATGCCATGAATTTGAGGCGTTTGGTTACCACTGGCTTTGACTTGGTTACACTGCTATGTACTTGTCAGTCTTGTATTTCTCGATGAACTTGGGTAGTTTTCATTTGACATGTTCTCTGTAGCATATACATGCTTTACTTTGTAGACTTAAGCCTTGTGTTCTTCATACCATGTGTACATGCTTCATTTTAACTTCGAACTGAACTTGGTTTTGCTTCATGATGTACTTGATAAATGCACTTCCCCTGTTTTACTCAAGTCTGCATTATATTGTACCTGTACTTGTAGTTGTATAACCTGGTTCTTTTGAAGTTTTAGCTTGTACATTTGTTGTTTGTATGTTGCATACATTGCTGTTGAGTTGCTTTATTATATCACTTCGAGTTGCATACTTGGTTGTTTGTATGTTGGCAACTTGTATTTGTGATGCCTGTTTCATTAAGCTTGATATGTTTGTGATCATCCTGCTTTGCCTGGATTGTGTATATCTCTCTGTTGCATGGTTTATTCACTTGTTGTATACTCGGGCTGGCTTGAACTTGATTGTATCTTCTGGTTCATGGATTTGTAGCTTGTATATCCTGTTGTTTGCGTTATTGATGCTACGTTGTGATCTTACTTTCTCTGGCACATTAGTGTAACTGTCCAGTTTCACAGTTGCTTCATTTTGCACACTGCTACTTGTCTGTAGCCTTTGTTGAGTCTTGTCCTAAACTGTAGTTGCATTCACTTCAGTGCTTCATTACTTGAGTCATTTGAGGCATTGCATACATAAGCTTTGATGCTGTTTTGATTTGTTGAAGTTTTGCATTTGAGTTGAGTCATGACAACTATGGCTTGACCTTTGCATTCAGTTTATTTTTTGGTGCCTTCTTGAATTTCCAGTCTGTGCATTGACCTTGTGTAACGGCCCAGAATTTTGAACCAATTAAATTGAAAATATTTAATTTATTTTAAATATTTGAATGATGGTTTGACTTGAATTTCAAATTATCAGTAGGAATTTGGAGATTAAATTTTAAAATTCAATCTATTGAAAGTTGAATAAAATTTTGAATCTTCAATTTTAAGCTGGTTAAAAATATTTAAAGGCTTGTAAAATCTGTATTGATAATATTGAAGATAATAGAAGCTTAAGAATTGAATTTGAAAGTGAATTGTTCAGTTTTGAAATTATATCGTTTGAATCGATATTTAAAAATAGCCGTTCGAGGCACAGTCTTAGAATTCGACGAAACCAGTTCCATTGGATCCGTAATATTGAATTATTGTCAGATTTCAAAATTCGTATTTTTCGGAGTTGCCATGTGAGTGTACATTAAGAAAACGCGTTGAAATTTAAATTGAATTCAATTTAAATTTAACTTTGAAATTGTCAACATCATCCACTATCAGCTTCTCCTTTGATCACGCTTAAAATCACGCAAAAGATCATGGGAAAAAATCAGGCAAACACGTTCTCTCTGTAAATCACGTAATCATGTTCCCTCTGTTCTTCCTTTTAAAGTATACCCATCTCGTTCAAAGAAAAAAATAAATCGAAATTTAAAAATGGCCACAATCCATCTTCTTTCGTTCAAAAAAAATCACGGTAGCTTCAAAAATAAATGGCCGACACTAAAAAAAAATCCTCTTCCCTTCAGTTTCTCTTACAGATTCATTCACAAGGAAAATCAAAACCAACGGCCGAGCAAATCATTCACGCTCTATCCCACTCGTTCATTTTCACGAAATCGATTCAGCTAAATAAAAAAAAGCTCGAATTCGAATTGAATTCGTTCGCGACCGAGTGAGTTTTCTCGTGGCAATCTCGATCGATGGGTAGCGCGCGAGGGAGGCACTCAGGCGGAGTCGTTCGAGTCAAGGCGGCATGTTAGACCTAGGGTTTCAGCGAGCGGCAGAGGAGGTAGGATGGGTTCGTGCGCGTTCGAATGAGGTGTTGTGGAGGACTTCGCGGTAACGTTCGTTCCTTGCTCGATGGCATGCGAATCAAGGCTGAGGTGGCGACGTCGCAACTCGCGATGGCGTTGATGGTTAGGTGGACTCGCGTGCTCTGGCGAAATCAAAAGCACGACCAATTTGGGGGTTGCAATATCTAGGGTTTCGTTCAAGAATTCGATCGGCTGTAAGGTACATATACTGTCGTTTTAATTTAATTTAACCAAGTTTATATTTGTATGCATATATAGTTAAATGAAAATGATTTTTACAGTAAGGAATAGTATATTTTGGTTTAAAATTCTCTATATGTATATGCATATATAGGTCAGAAAATAAATATACACTGTATTGATTTTACAGACGATATGAAATTTCTGTTTTTAATTTTAAGGTAATGAATAAGTATATAAACAGAAATATATATATTTATATATAAGCTTGAAAAGAGAAATATAGGAATTTTAAGATTGTTGAAGGTTTCTATATAGAATTCGATTTTTAAAATCTATAAATCATTTTTATGTGTAGTTTTCGAAGAGAATACATATATACATGAATACCTATTTTCATTCACTAGTTTATTTTAAAGGATGTGTAACAACCCAAGGATTCGTGACAATTAATTATCGTCAAATGACGATTTAATTGGTTGTTAATTGCTGTATAGAGTTTTTTTAAAATCAAGTTTAAATTCATTCAAAAATTTGTTGAACGGTTATGTGGGCTTTAAAATTTATGTTAGCCCACGTTTCTTTGTTGGTGGGTGGTACTTATCAAGGAAAATAGCCGGCACCATTCATTATCTTCAAAACCTATACTTAAACGAAAGAAAATAAATGATGGCGGCTTCAATCTTTCGTGCTCGTTCGTTCATCAAACTAGGGCTTCGTTCCTTTGTTCCAAATTAGGGTTGATTCTTGATTTCGCTCGTACTTGCTTGCCGATCGATGGGTTTGCGCTCGTCAGGATGAAGTGAGTAAATTTTATTTACTCACATCTAATTTGTTCTCTGCACTGTGCTTCAGTCATTCGTGTGTAGGTTGATGATTTTTGGCTTGGTAGTGTTTTATGACTTGTTCAATTCGAATGTTTTGATCGATTCTGACTTTAAACAGTTTGTTTTCGTTCTTGTTAACTTCGATATTGTTTTCGAATCTGCGATATACTCGTTGGCCATCGTTCAATTGATTTCTGACTTGTTTGATTTTGAGATAGCACGGCTTTGAATTCTTTTGGTTTGAGATGAAAAATTGACTTGTTCATTCTCGACTTCGTCTTGATTTTTGTATTACTGTAACATGTATGTGTGCACTGGACTTGAGTATATGATACCATTGGTTATCTTTATTTGATTTTGTTTCAGCCTTGATTTGAAACTGTTAATTAAATTTGATTACTTTGATTATGTGATGTTGCATCACTTTGGTGATGCTTGAGATTGTTCGACTTGGGCCCTTTTATGTTTATTGCTTCTGGTATCCACTTGCATACCGATTTGCTTTTGTAGTTATATGCCTGGTTCACTGGACCTTGCATTTCCATTGTGCATTCATTGCTGCTGTGTTGGCTTGTTGGTTTAGAGTGGTCGATGTTTTATGGTTCAGGTTGCACATGCTTGCTTCCCTGACCTGTATTTGACCTGTGATATGTTGTGAATTTGTTTGAAACATTTTCATTGGAAGTTGGTTTTCTTCTTTGGTTTTTCCATGATCATGTGCACACTATTTTGATAATTTTGCTGAGATGATTTTTGCTTTGCATTGACCTTGCACTGTACTGTTTCAACCTGGTTTACATTTGAGTTTGCATTATCCACTTCATTTACATTGGTACAGGGTGCACTGCCTTAAGTCTTGTGGTCTTCATATACGTGCATACATACAATTATCATTGAGTTTGGGCAGTTTGGTTTCATGTTGTAGCTGCACACTTGCTTACATGTAGCTTTGTGGGGTCTGGTTGCATTAAGCTCATGTGGTCTTCATTTAGGTGTAGTCTGCTCTTGCATATATTTAGTTTCTGGCATTGTTGTATGTAGTTCCATATTGCATGAGCACAGGCCGTGCCTTGTATTGGATTGTATATCCAGAATTTTCGTTGAGGCATTTAATGTGGTTAAGTTCCAAGCTTTTACAGTTCTGTTTTGCGTAGAGTTGCATTTGAAACCTTGGACTTATATATTTGGCTAAGAATCCTTGTTCCTATGACCTGTTTGCATTCACATGTAACCCCTTTGATTTGTGCTTCGCTTCATGTTGCATTTGTTGATTCATCAGTGTTGCCAGGTAGATTGATGTCTGCACTGTAGCTTTTGTATTGATCATTGATGTTGCATTTCTGTGTACATGTACAGTTTCATTATTGCAGTGTTATTTTGAATTTTGGTCGAGGCCATTTGTACTTGTGTTGAATCTGATTTTGATTTGACCTTGTGCACTCGAGTTGGCGAGGCAGTGCACATGTATGTACGTGTGTACTGCAGCCACACCGCCTTGATTTTATTGGTATTTATTTTGCTTTGATGCATTGATCTTTTGTGCATTCTATACTAGCGGCGAGGCAGTGCACGCGTGCGTGTACTGCAGCCACACAGATTTAACGTTTTAAATGTGGCGAGGCAGTGCACGCGTGCGTGTACTGCAGCCAATCGGTTTCGATGTTTTTAAGTAACTTTTCAATTATTTGAATTGATTTGATTTAAATTGATGATTTTGTCGTTAACTGCCGTTTAAGCAATTCTGTTATTTTCTAAATTATCTTCATTGATAATCTTTTTAATTTATCTTCGTTGATAATTTGGATTTGTTGATTTGTTGTTTAACACTGTTATGTGTTATATTTACCGTTATCCGATTTCCCTGTTAAAGGATCGGATAGACGAAATTTATTGTGACTGTCGTCTATTCATTATTTAATTATTATTGCTTCTGTGCACTAATAACTGAGTTTGAATTAGACTGACCCGTGTATTATTTTCTTTTGAATGTAATACTCGGGTCAGACCAAGTATTTACAGGTTGTAGATTTTTAGCTTTGGGTTGCTGCTAGAGCTATGAAGTCTTTTCATATCTTTTGGAGTAGTCGTCGTCATATTTAGTAGCCAGTATATTTGTATTGGATGTTATACATTCATGTATATTATTCACGATAATGTACTTGTATATGTAACTTCTAGAGTCGACAGTTGTAGTTGTATCATCTGTATTGTATCACATGTATATCAACTGACATCAGTTATATATATATATATGAGACTTTCTATTATATCTGTGTTCCGCATTTACATTATCTGTGTTATTATTATATATATTGTCCTAAACTATTATGAACCATCGTAGTTCGTTTTATACTGGAATTGGGTATGTCGATGGGAGTAAATAAATATGAGATGAAAAATAAAAATATATACCACTCCTATCGAGGTAACTAATACTAGTGTAAGGCCTAACTACGGATGGCCGCTCCTATCCAGCATTATTCTTCGTGATAACAGACAGTATTTCTTTTAATATTCTTTGTTATTGCGAGCATAGAGGTGGGGCGTCACAGTTGGTATCAGAGCTTGGGGTTTATGGACATAATATAAAACATAACTTAGATGGAACATGTGTTACAACTAATTGTCGATGTTTTGTTTGTGTTTCGAGTCAAAGCTAAAGTTTTGAAACTGTGTTTTGATGATTGATTTGTGTTCTGTTTATCAGAGTGCGCAGCGGAAACAGTAACAATGCTTCGCTGAGTACAGCTGATAATTATTTTGATTTAAAAATCAAAAATATGAAAATGAATTTAATTTCATTATGTTGTTTAATCAGTGGATTTGATTTGTTGAAATTTTGGTTGGTTTTCTTTGATGCTAATCACATGTTGATTAGATTTTGATTATTTTGAATTATCTTCATTGAGGATATATTTGAGTAATTTCTTTGTTTATTTTGTAGTGTGCCTGCAAACATAAGTTGCACATTACTACATTAATTTTACGTTGAACCGATGCTTGGTTATCAAACGTATTTTGTTGCCGTTATTTTATAACGGGATTTTAACACTTGTGCTAAATTTTTGAAGTACGGTGTTTTGTTGACATTTGTGATGAATGTTTGTGATGAATGAAAATTCACTAGTGTTATATTTTGTTGCGAATTATTTTGATGAGATTTTAACGTATAAAAATTTCTGTCGCATTGACTTCAGTAATCGTCAAGTTTTAAAGTGGATTTTCAAGCGGTTATTCCGCAATTCTGATTTTGAGATCCGTTTTTTTTACGGTGTTTTGACAAGTACAATTTCCATATCGAAAAATTGTTTTTCATGTTGCTGTTTTGAGCACGGATTTTCAAATGGTTTCAAAAAAAAAAATTGTTTTCAAAATTTTTTCAGTTTACGTTTTCAAAAGAATGAGAAAGAGATTTAAACGATTCAGCAAAATCGAGGACTATGAACCCTTTCTTTTACTGATTCGCTTAATTCCGGACTTGTTCGTTTGAGAATGTAAATTATTACTTTTATAAAATAATGAAATTGTTTTCAGAATTTTTACAGTTTGCGTTTTCAGAAGAATGAGAAAGTGACTTAAACGTTTCAGCAAAATCGAGGACTATGACCCCTTTCTTTTACTGATTCGTTTAATTCCGGACTTGTCCGTTTGAGAATGTGAAATGTTATTTTTGGAATACACAATTTTGCACGTTCAAGGAAACGATGAAGAGAATCAAACGATTTAGTACAACAAGTGGTATGGGACATGTGCGTTTGCTATTTCGGTTAATTCCGGACTCGTTAATTGAATATATGATGATTTTCGTGTGCTTTCGAGCCACTATGTTGGACCTACGGGTCATATGTTGGGCCTTCGGGTCAATACCAGTACCGGACCTTCGGGTCATTTGTTGGACCTCGGGTCATTTGTTGGGCGCCAAAATTATGTTGGGTACTTGGTAGGCTTCGGCCATATGTTGATGCACGTGCGGCGTAGCTAAAACTCGCCATCTGATGGGATCGATTCAACCTTTTATGTTGATTTTCTAGATTATCTTAATTGATTTCTAGATATTTGTTGTTTCCAATTATCTGCAGGTGATTGGATATTTGTTGATATGAGTTCTAATTATCGTTTTTGATAATTAGATATTTGTTGATTTGATTATCGCTTGTGATAATTAAATATTTGTTGATTCTGATTATCGTTTTTGATAATTAGATATTTGTTGATTTGATTATCGCTTGTGATAATTAAATATTTGTTGATATGAGTTCTAATTATCGTTTTAGCTAATTAGATATTTGTTGATTTGATTATCGCTTGTGATAATTGAATATTTGTTGATTTGATTATCGTTTTTGATAATCGAATATTTGTTGATTTGATTATCGTTTTTGATAATCGAATATTTGTTGATTCTGATTATCGTTTTTGATAATTGGATATTTGTTGATTTTGATTATCGTTTTTGATAATCGAATATTTGTTGATTTGATTATCGTTTTTGATAATCGAATATTTGTTGATTTTGATTATCGATTGTGATAATTGAATAATTGTTGATTTGAGATTTGATTATCGTTTTTGATAATCGAATATTTGTTGATTTTGATTATCGATTGTGATAATTGAATATTTGATTACTTTGAGATTTAATTATCGCTTGAGATAATTAAATATTTGTTGATTTGAGATTTAATTATCGCTTGGGATAATTAAATATTTGTTGATTTGAGATTTAATTATCGCTTGAGATAATTAAATATTTGTTAATTTGAGATTTAATTATCGCTTGAGATAATTAAATACTTGTTGATTTGAGATTTAATTATCGTTGATTGCTTTGAGATTTAATTATCGCTTGAGATAATTAAATATTTGTTGATTTGAGATTTAATTATCGCTTGAGATAATTAAATATTTGTTGATTTGAGAATTCTGATTATCGTTTTGATAATTAGACCTTTGTTGTTTTCTGATTACCGTTTTGGTAACTAGATAATTGCGGTTTTACGATTTGTGGTTTGGGTTTTATAATTATCATTGTTGATAATTAGATTTTGCTGTTTTCTAATTATCGTATCGATGATTAGATATTGTTGTTTTATGATTTCTGTATTCCAATTATCTAATTGATAATTGAATATTGCTGATAATTGCATTCATTCAGTTCTGTTGTTTTCTGATTATCTATTTGATAGTTAGATTTTTGTTGAGAATTTGTGAATTTCTTTTGTGAAATTAAAAGATTCTTTGGCCCTTATATTCTCGACTTTTATTTTCTAGTGACGACCTTAATTATGAAAATTGCGGGGACGCAATTTTTATAAGGAGGAGAGTCTGTAACAACCCAAGGATTCGTGACAATTAATTATCGTCAAATGATGATTTAATTAGTTGTTAATTGCTGTTTAGAGTTTTTTTAAAATCAAGTTTAAATTCATTCAAAAATTTGTTGAACGGTTATGTGGGCTTTAAAATTTATGTTAGCCCACGTTTCTTTGTTGGTGGGTGGTACTTATCAAGGAAAATAGCCGGTACCATTCATTATCTTCAAAACCTAGACTTAAACGAAAGAAAATAAATGATGGCGGCTTCAATCTTTCGTGCTCGTTCGTTCATCAAACTAGGGCTTCATTCCTTTGTTCCAAATTAGGGTTCATTCTTGATTTCGCTCATACTTGCTTGCCGATCGATGGGTCTGTGCTCGTCAGGATGAAGTGAGTAAATTTTATTTACTCACATCTAATTTGTTCTCTGTACTGTGCTTCAGTCATTCGTGTGTAGGTTGATGATTTTTGGCTTGGTAGTGATTTATGACTTGTTCAATTCGAATGTTTGATCGATTCTGACTTTAAACAGTTTGTTTTCGTTCTTGTTAACTTCGATATTGTTTTCGAATCTGCGATATACTCGTTGGCCACCGTTCAATTGATTTCTGACTTGTTCGATTTTGAGATAGCACGGCTTTGAATTCTTTTGGTTTGAGATGAAAAATTGACTTGTTCATTCTCGACTTCGTCTTGATTTTTGTATTACTGTAACATGTATGTGTGCACTGGACTTGAGTATATGATACCATTGGTTATCTTTATGTTGATTTTGTTTCAGCCTTAATTTGAAACTGTTAATTAAATTCGATTACTTTGATTATGTGATGTTGCATCACATTGGTGATGCTTGAGATTGTTCTACTTGGGCCCTTTTGTGTTTATTGCTTCTGGTATCCACTTGCATACTGATTTGCTTTTGTAGTTGTATGCCTGGTTCACTGGACCTTGCATTTCCATTGTGCATTCATTGCTGCTGTGTTGGCTTGTTGGTTTAGAGTGGTCGACGTTTTATGGTTCAGGTTGCACATGCTTGCTTCACTGACCTGTATTTGACCTGTGATATGTTGTGAATTTGTTTGAAATATTTTCATTGGAAGTTGGTTTTCTTCTTTGGTTTTTCCATGATCATGTGCACACTATTTTGATAATTTTGCTGAGATGATTTTTGCTTTGCATTGTCCTTGCACTGTACTGTTTCAACCTGGTTTACATTTGAGTTTGCATTATCCACTTCATTTACATTGGTACGGGGTGCACTGCCTTGAGTCTTGTGGTCTTCATATACGTGCATACATACAATTATCATTGAGTTTGGGCAGTTTGGTTTCATGTTGTAGCTGCACACTTGCTTACATGTAGCTTTGTGGGGCCTGGTTGCATTAAGCTCATGTGGTCTTCATTTAGGTGTAGTCTGCTCTTGCATATATTTAGTTTCTGGCATTGTTGTATGTAGTTCCATATTGCATGAGCACAGGCCGTGCCTTATATTGGATTGTATATTCAGAATTTTCGTTGAGGCATTTAATGTGGTTAAGTTCCAAGATTTTACAGTTCTGTTTTGCGTAGAGTTGCATTTGAAACCTTGGACTTATATATTTGGCTATGAATCCTTGTTCCTCTGACCTGTTTGCATTCACATGTAACCCCTTTGATTTGTGCTTCGCTTCATGTTGCATTTGTTGATTCATCAGTGTTGCCAGGTAGATTGATGTCTGCATTGTAGCTTTTGTATTGATCATTGATGCTGTATTTCTATGTACATGTACAGTTTCATTGTTGCAGTGTTATTTTGAATTTTGGTCGAGGCCATTTGTACATGTGTTGAATCTGATTTTGATTTGACCTTGTGCACTCGAGTTGGCGAGGCAGTGCACATGTATGTACGTGTGTACTGCAGCCACACCGCCTTGATTTTATTGGTATTTCTTTTGCTTTGATGCATTGATCTTTTGTGCATTCTATACTAGTGGCGAGGCAGTGCACGCGTGCGTGTACTGCAGCCACACAGATTTAACGTTTTAAATGTGGCGAGGCAGTGCACGCGTGCGTGTACTGCAGCCAATCGGTTTCGATGTTTTTAAGTAACTTTCAATTATTTGAATTGATTTGATTTAAATTGATGATTTTGTCGTTAACTGCCGTTTAAGCAATTCTGTTGTTTTCTAAATTATCTTCATTGATAATCTTTTTAGTTTATCTTCGTTGATAATTTGGATTTGTTGATTTGTTGTTTAACACTGTTATGTGTTATATTTACCGTTATCCGATTTCCCTGTTAAAGGATCGGATAGACGAGATTTATTGTGACTGTCGTCTATTCATTATTTAATTATTATTGCTTCTGTGCACTAATAACTGAGTTTGAATTAGACTGACCCGTGTATTATTTTCTTTTGAATGTAATACTCGGGTCAGACCAAGTATTTACAGGTTGTAGATTTTTAGCTTTGGGTTGCTGCTAGAGCTATGAAGTCTTTTCATATCTTTTGGAGTAGTCGTCGTCATGTTTAGTAGCCAGTATATTTGTATTGGATGTTATACATTCATGTATATTATTCACGATAATGTACTTGTATATGTAACTTCCAGAGTCGACAGTTGTAGTTGTATCATCTGTATTGTATCACATGTATATCAACTGACATCAGTTACATATATATATATATATATGAGACTTTCTATTATATCTGTGTTCCTCATTTACATTATCTGTGTTATTATTATATATATTGTCCTAAACTATTATGAACCATCGTAGTTCGTTTTATACTGGAATTGGGTATGTCGATGGGAGTAAATAAATATGAGATGAAAAATAAAAATATATACCACTCCTATCGAGGTAACTAATACTAGTGTAAGGCCTAACTACGGATGGCCGCTCCTATCCAGCCTTATTCTTCGTGATAACAGACAGTATTTCTTTTAATACTCTTTGTTATTGCGAGCATAGAGGTGGGGCGTCACATGATGCATATTCGTAATTGATTTATCTAATAGGAAATTAATTATTAGATTAGTTCAAATTAAAAGTGTTAATCAATTTAATCCATTGAAAAGAAATTGATTGTTCGATAATTTCGAATATTAATAAATTATATAAATTGTTTATACAAGGTCTATAAATCAAGAAATCGAGTCAAGATGGAAAATGGATTGCTAATAAAAAGCAAAGGTGAGAACTTCTCACTCAAAAGCGTTTTATTTCAATTTTAAATAGTTAAATTTAAAATTGTTTGATTGTGTTGATTGAATGCTTGAATGATGATTGTTATATATATATATATATATATATATATATATATTGGATTGAAATAGACATTATACGCCGTTAGTAAGCGGATGTTATTTATTACACACATATACCGCGATATTCCACCTTGAAGTGGAATAGGTATTATATTAGTATATAGCAATATATATATATATATATTGGCATATGTATATATTGCAGTTGATTGATTTCCCGCATTATATAGCGGATGAGACCCTATTGCGCCGCCTATTAAGCAGATAATATTTTATAAATCCCATATACCGCGATATTCTGTCTCGAAGCGGAATTGGTATTGTGCTAATGTCTGTGGATGCAGGGAAACAGGTTGGAGGGATCCAACTGGATTCCTCAACCATATTTATTTATTTACAGATATTGTGATATTTGTTGTTTATCATATGATGATATATGATGTTTGGATGCTGTGATTGATTGTTTGGTGTGTTGCATCACTGGACCTATTTTAAAGTTTTAAAAATGTTAAGATAATGATTTCTAATATAAAAGGATTTTTAAGTGATTTTTGAAAGTATATGTTTCATTAAAATTTTGAATTGATTTATTTTAAATAAATAAACGTTATAGTTTTTATTGTTATAAAAGTTATTATTTTTGGAAAAAATACTTAAGTACGATTTTGGAGTTATTTAAACCTTAAATAACGATTTGTAAATTATTAAAAGGATTGGTTTATTTAAATTGAGATTTTTGAATTATTATAAACAATTTATATAAAAGATTTATAAAATTGATATTTATAAATTAAAATATTGGAATTATAAAACGAGTTTATTAAGTGTTTAAATCAAGTATAAAATGGATTTTATTGAAAATTATAGATTTATAATTGTGAAGTTATAAAGTGAATAGATTTTTGTAAAATAAAAGGTTTATAAGTAATTAACTTATAAATTAGATTTGGTATATAACCGAGTTATATAAATTGAATTGGTTAATAAAGGAGATTTATAAATCGAAGTTTTATAAATAGAAATGGAATTTATAAAGATTGTTTATAAATTCTAAATCAATTGAATTTGATAAATTTAAAAATAGAAGTTATTAAAAGAGATATACTCACGATTTTGGACAGTGAATATATTATTGAATAAACGGATATGTTTTCAGGAAACTGATATTATGAAATGAAGTTAATGGTTTTAAAGATGTTTTAAAATGCATTAAGTATCGAATACATAGATTTCAACATTCATTGTTGAAATAGACGTTTTCGAGAAATAAGGAAATGGTGGACTATAACACTGTTGTTATAGTAAATGATTTCCGAAAGGAAATGTTTTATATAGTATTGGGATTTATATATCTATCTTAATTTCGAATCCCTATACTAGTGATTTTGGATTGTCGTAGCGATGTTTTATGCAACATTCGTTTTGACCCAAATAAATGTGTTTAAAAGGTCATTTTCCTTAAAGAATGAAATATATACTTAATTTTGATTTCAGTATATCGAATATTTTTCAAATGTTGAAAATAAATGGATTTGTGAAATACTTATTATTAAATAAGTATGGAAATGTTTTTCCAATAAGAAATGAAACGATTTAATAATTTATCCTTTTAAAGATAAATTGAAAATGAATATTAGAAATCGATTTGAAATCGTATATTCATAAATATTTTGGAATGTAAATTCACTATGGAATTTATAAAAAGGAATTGAATTTGTTTAAAAATAAACATTGATTTATTTATGAAGTGTGGAAATATATTTACGGATTTGGAACGTAAATTTAAAGTAAATTGGTAAAGATTTATTCGATTGATTTAAATGAATTATTTTGAAATGAAGGTTATAAAGGGAAAAAGTGATTTGAAACTGTTTTCAAATGTTGAAGTGTGGAAAATTATATATATCGTAAAGATATTTTTGAAAAATAAATAATTTGGGAAATTATTTGGAATCTGGTGATGTTGTGCATACCTATTGATAGTTAAATAACCGACTATCAGTATTTACCTTTAAATAGGTATTTGTTGTGAATTGCTTGAATTTGAATGCTACACTTATTTTTTAAAAATAGGCGCTCACTATTCGGGTTAGCCGGGAAAGGACCTTGGGGTCGTATAACCCATTCCGAATATGTGATACGTCGTAATGGATTGCATTCGATGACCGGTGTTGAAGAAAGGATATTTTTGAAAATGGAAGGATTACCGTTGAGTTACTCTGCATCGGCTGATCTCCGATATAGAGGTTTTATCACCCTTAGTGACGGGAAGTCCAGACGTGATTAGAAATTATCCGGAATGCAAGGACTTCTTTGGAAGTGCCTTCGGTTCTGTTCGAGCCCGGAACAGACTTGTATGGATTGTATGTCTAACATTACAAGTTGAGATATAAAGCTGATTTCTTTCAAATATATTTCTGTTGGTGGCGGAGAATTTATTCTCTTAGCTTAACACCCTTCTCTGAGACGTACGAGCTCAGAGGTTATGTAGTTGAAGGTTATTAGTGATATACTCCCAATTTGGTAGTGTGGCATGCTGAGTGTTGCTATGAAATGATCATTGTTTAATCATTTGTGATATGATCATTTGTTTGATAATTTATCTTGGTGATCATTTCTATGATCATTTGTTGACCCAAAGCACAGCTTTTATATAAAGCGTGGCTTTGTGGACGAGACTTCGTTGGACCTCACACCCCGGAAATGGTCAAAACAGGAAGGATGCGGCAAGGTTATTAGGGGGTAGAGCCCCTTTAGCGTATGTCATTCCTTCTGGATAGAGGTGGTATCATGGTATGGAGCCCAGATACTTAACATATGTTGTTGTTGCAAATTTATTGCTTTGTGGTTGTTGGAAATCGAGGATCCTCGGATAGATCGGTTACGATCACTACAACGGTTTATGGGTTTCATAGCGTTTGAAAAACGCTATAACAGGCTACCATAGCGTTTCAGAGAACGCCGTGGAACAACAAGCTATGGTAGGCCGGCAGCATTACATAGCAGGGAGAAAAATGCTATAATAGCTAATAGCGTTTACAAAAGGGCATAGCGTTTGCAACCTACCATAGCGTTTTTTCTCTGTTATTAAACTTAAACGCTATAGGGAATATAATCCTTCATTTAACTTCTATAGCGTTTTCGAACACATTTTATAGCGTTTCGTCAAACCATGTTATAGCATTACAATGTTTTTCAATAGCATTTCTTGTTATGCTTGTATAGCGTTTTTATTTTCTACTATAGCGTTTTTGATTCTATTATAGCGTTTTTTATGCATAAATCTTACATCTCATATACAGTTGCGATAGCGTTTGATGAATCAATAGCGTTTTTCAAACGCTATACTATATCATATTAATTTTCAGCATTTATTTCAATTTTCTTTTTATTATATTATATTATATATATATATATATGCACACAGATAGATATATGTATACACATTACACACACACACACACACACACACACACATATATATATTAAAATGTGGATCCCAAAAATAACAAATCGAGAAAATGACAACTATATGTAACAATGATAACGTTGCAGTGAATTCTAATTTGGAAACACACAATCAAACCAGTGGAAAATTTTCAAATAATTCTGCTAATATTTCAAATGCTACAAGACGTCGTCGCATGATAATAGTTCAAAATAGTCTAACAAATGAACACAAATACTACAAGACACGGTCACATGATAATAGCTCAAAATAGTCTAACAAATGGACACAAATACTCAGTTATGGAGACGATGATACGGAAATGGCTGCTACAGAAGATTCTTGCAAGGATCTAAACATTGCTCCAAGTTGCTTCAGTGTTAACCAAGTTCCTGCAATAAATGACAAAGTAGACAATGACAGTTCCAGGTTGAATATACTAAATTTGTAGACAATAAATGACAAAGTAGACAATGACTTGTAGGCAATGGAGTAAATGACTTGGATAAGTCCTATATGAACTTAGGTTCCAGAATACTTTCGCTTATGATTTTAGAAAGATTTCAAAAAAAAAAATAGAGCTTCACATTAGTATTATTTGAATTGAAAATTTTGTTGAAATAGTTTTGTTGAAATCTGATGGTTCACTTGTTAGCGTCACAATTGATTTTGTTGAAAGGTCGGTTCTATAATTATGTCGCGGTGGTCATTTAGTGTCCCTACCCATTGACAAATGTCGTAAACTGAAACAAAAAACTGAAAGGCGATGAAGCATGAAGACTTAAGCCAGACTGAAGAGGTGTTGAACTAATCGAAAGGCAATGAAGACTGAAGGGGCCTGAAGGCTGAAGCCAGACTGAAAGGCAATGAAGCCTGAAACCAGACATAAGAGTAATTAGGGTAGGACTGAGACAACGAACTGAAACAACAGGCCAAAGTAATATCCTAAGAATAAGCACACGGGCAATGAAACAATGGGTATGGGAATTAACTGAAGTAATGGTTGGTGATAAGGCTGAAGCTTTGAGGCCTGAAGCAAATAATAATAAAGCAGCAAAAGGAAGCAACCTGAATGCATGAATGCTAAAAAATTCGGGCATCAATTTGTCGTGTAAATGCAAGTTGGACAAATATGTGCCTATATATAGTGCCTCAATGTAGTAAACTGGTGCAGGGAACTAAGGGTAGGCATGGAACACTATATGTTGTATGCTCCACTAGTAGTTGAAAGATCAGAGCATGACATTCTAGAATTACAGTGCCCAAAATAAACAATTAACAAAGGAACTTGCTCTAGGGAAGAAGCAATAGAAAGTAGCAGTCAAAGCAGAAGCAGCAAAACGCACGTTGTAATTGTTTGCTTTTAATTGCACATATAATCATTTTGTTAGAGCCAACAATGGAGGATCTAAGGCTCCAAGCCTTCTGTACAATTTATGAAGCATGTAAATCATAATTCAGTGGACTACCAATCCAGTACAAACCAATATTAAATGTTCCACTGAAGAGAAACTAGATGTTTTATTCACAATAAAAATTGAATGAGTGATTAGATTACTCACTTTATTATAACCAAAATTTATTTCTTAAATCAATCATAATTCAATTTTTCTTTGATCGCCGTGGGTTGTCCCGAGTTTGTTTCGCGTTCAACTCGAAATTGCTCGTAATTTCATAACTTAAAAATCCAAAATCTTTTACTAAAAATCATATTTTTTTGAAGACGAACAGGATTATGAAATCAAATCCTGGACTTTAATCAATTAAATTTTAAACAATTTTTTTTGTTCTACTGTGTTTTTATTTTTTCAGCAAAACCATTTATTTTTAATACTTAAAACTATTTTTAGAATCAAGATCTTGTTAATTATAACCTGTTTCGTTCATACATCAAGATCACTAGTAAATCAGAGGATGAAATTTTCAATTTCAAACAGATTTTGAAATCTGTGTTGCCTGGAACAGAGCAGACTTCCATGTATACAGACATGCACAACTAAATATATATACATTTTGTATTCATATATGCATATTTTCAATTTTTTACCTCAAGCATGGTCACAAACACATCTATATATACAGATTTAAACATTAAGTTCATAGGTTTACTCACAGATTTGATTTGAGCAGAGATCCTGGAAGTTTGCTTTAAAAACATAAAAGATGACTAGGTTTTAAACTTTGAAGACTGGAAATTGATTAATTAAAAATTGGAAATTTGCTCCTATGTTTGATGATGCTATGATTCGAATCTTGTTTGTTGTATTGCCTTGTTTGATTGCTGATCTTGCTTAGTTGAATTCGTGATGAAGTTTGCTTGGCTTTTGATTTTTGTTTTGATTACTTTTCTTTTTCCTGGTTTGTTTACAAATTGTTTCTTTTTTTTTCTTTTCTTTGAATTTTGAAGGTGAAAAGAAAATGAGGAAGAGAGGAAATAAAGATGTATATACCTGGCCTTATTTTCTTTTAATTAAAAATTAAAAAGAAAACCAAGATTATGACACTTGTTTATTTCCTAAATTACATGTCTTACATGTGTTAATTCTCTTATTAAAATACCTACACTTGTTAATTGATATGTTCTTAAGCATACACTTGTATTATTCATGCATAAATATTTTAAATAAATTTTTATATTAGTCTTTTCTTATTTATATAATTACATTCTCTTTTTATATTTATACAACTTTAAAAGAAAATGCTTTAATACTAATTTATACATTTATAAAATTATACATATATATATATTAATATTTTGAATCCAAATATTTTTAAGACATTTTATACTTATTTCTTAAAAAAAAAATTCCTATTTTAAAAATACATTTCTCTTTTATTCAAATATATACAATTTAAAAGGAAATAGTTTGGAATTAATTATACATTAAATAAATTACCTACATATAATTTTAAATCCTAATTAGTTTATTAAGACATTTACTTAATTTTTTAAATTCAAGCTCAAATTCAAATTTTAATTATAATCCATTTATATATGTATAAATCAATACTAATTCTATTTGTCTTGAAAAATTTCAAATCAAATTCAAATTAAATCCCAGAAATTCAAATAAATTACTAAATTTAAATTGATAAAATTTTGGGGATGTTACAGATTCCCCCCTTAATAAAATTTCATCCTCGAAATTTAAAAGAGAGAAAGACAGACAAAGAATATAAGAATATTGAAAAAGATAGAGCAATGGTAATAAAAACGAAAAACGAAGAAATACTCACTTTATTATAACCAAAATTTGAATGCATTATAATAATAGTTGATTTGGATTGCACCAAAACTTGACCACCGTTATGTAATAAAAACTTTTTGACACATGCCACCCCCATATATTTTTGGGAAATGATATAATACGAACTCCAGTCATTAGGAATTCCAAACATATTATCTATAAACATAATTCAGAAAATACAAACAAAAGATATACAGACAATTTTGTTGTGACTGATATTTGAAATCATAACCTCCTTTATACCTATGAATGTTAAATTTGCCTTAATGCAAAATTCTAGCTAGCCATAATATAATTATAAACATTTTAGCTAGCAGCCATAGTTTAGCAAATAAATTCACTTATCAATCCCGATTTTGTAAAAGGGGAATATAGTAAATCTTACCTGGCTGAAGCAGAAGAATCCAACAAAAGAAATTTGATCCAAAAATAAGAATTTCCTATAGCGGAGTTGAGGAAGATGAGTGAGCAAAGATTTCAAAACACGTATTGAAATAGCTGATTTTGGAATAAGCAAGCAATTAATTCTCGTTCTGGATCTGAAGATTGATTGCAGTTTGGACAATAAAAATTGTTCCCATACGATGTTTAGGATCTTACGAACCAAAATAATATGATGTATATGCATTTACTTGTAGTGGTTATACATAATTATATCTTGTATATGCATTTACTAGACTGTGGTATACATTTATAAATAGTTGTAAACATTTACAGTCCAAATATGACCTGAACCATGAATAGTTGGGTAAACAGTATACCTAATTATATTATTTCTCATTTCAACAACAGAAACACTCTACAATATGTTGACTTGACTATCCACTTTCATTCTTCATTAAAATTCACCATCAAAGTTTTGATTCTCGAATTTATCTAAAATTTCCAAACCTTCACCTAACAACAGAAACACTCTACTATAAATTTTTGAATGTTTTATTATTTATTTAATATAAGTTCAATATTCTACATGATTTTACATTAAAAATGCAAACTGTGTAGTCAAAACTCTTAATTTCCACATGTTCAATACTTTGAAGCAACTATTATGATCAGGAACCTTAAATAGCTTTCAACAGCATGTCTGTACTACCAAATAGAGGTTGATACTGAGATATGATCTGGTCCTTAAATTATTTGTCAAGCCAAAATTATCAACTTTAATATCCTTATTAGTACCTATTATAAATAGCTTAAGTCTTGGGACAGTGATAACAAATAAATAAAAAGATAAAAGTATAGAAAATTTTAAACTTACATTTAGCTTAAGTCATTGGCTTAAATATTTGCTTCGGGTTGCTCATTGGGATTCTCGACTTGTTTTTGTTTGCGAATAAGCTATCTCTTCTTCACCATAACCTGCATTAACAAGACAGATTTATATATACCCAACTATAAGAGCAAACAAAATCAACATACAGTGCAAAAGCACAAACATGCTACAACAAAATAAGGACAAGTTTGAACTTTTAATTATAAGTCCAACAACAACATGACTTAAAATTATCCTATATATATATATACACATTATACTGCTAATCCAAATCTGCCCATGTGGAAAATAATGTATCATCACTTCACTGCCTCAACCTAAATTTTACTACTGCTTGGTATATATATCAAATTACATCCTATGTTCTCAAGATTCATTATACTAAAGACTTACTTATTAGTACAGTAGCAGTTTGAAACAAGGTTGCATATTAGTGAAAATCAAGCCATAAGTTCACTGATTGTTATATATTTGCTAAAATAACTTGCATTGTATTATAAAAGTAACATACAAATGATTTAAAAATAAGATATTTCATGCATACAAATGATCAAAAAATAATATACGTCCAAAATATTATGTATCTATGCATTGTTGTTTTTGAATCATGATATTTTGTTATCCACTTAGTCAAAGAAATAAATTTAAAATTTGTTTTGTTAATTATTTTGATTATTATACACATACACATATATAAACTTAATTTATAGTTATATGGAAGTATGTTTATGTCACATAAATATATATAAATATTGTTTAATACATAAAATTGAAATTAAACATATATGTATACAATAGTATGTTGATCTATTTATCTTTTGATATATGTATTTGTTGATCATTTTATGCAAGTTGCAATTTATGTAAATCAAATATTCAATCATCTTTTTTGGCTATGAATAATTATGGAATTTACAAGTTACAATATACGATTTGGATCTAAATTTAGTTAGGAATTTACGAGAGAGGAAGAGGGAGTGGGTTTCCACTTTTTTTAGATGCCAATTAGATATTTCCTTAATTAAAGAATTAAATCTGGAACAAGAGAGGAACTCTCTACACAAGAGAAGAACTCTCTGCCCAAATTGAGAATACTAAAATGAGAACCACTTTCAAGTCTCAATTTTAGCGTGGTTTCGGAGTTAAAATTGAATATCCATGGAACTTTCAACGTTTAAAAATGTGGATACGAATAGACTGGGTTGATGTTCTTGATAAGATTTATTTTTTGGCTACTAAAGTAACTCTCATTTTATGCCGATAGACATGGCATGTTGAATATTTAATAATAATAAAATACTTGGAACAGAGATTGCATTTTTATGTAAGAACGGAAATTGCATTTTCATGGAGCTTTTATTAGAAGGAAGACCGATCTTAACCATGTATACATGGTATTTTTCATATCATTGCTATGGAGACCCACAATGATACGTGAGTCCATGAACCTCATGTCGATGCTTTTCTTTTGAGTAAAGAATTATACAAAAAATATCTAATACACAATGAAAATTGCTACATGCTAAAGTTTAAAGGTTTATAATTTGTTAACATAGACAGATATACACAGCAAAGCAAGTGCTCACACCTGATGTTATTGACGGAGATGAGTGTGCATGTAATACAGTCTTCACATTCAAAAGCTTAATACTTCAATGAGTGCTACCAAATTAAACAGTGGTAGAGAGATAGGTCTAAATCCTTTTAATATCTTTGGTACATTTATCTCATTTTCTCTTTCCTTCTTGTCTGCCCTTTAATTTCAATTCTTGTGAGAATAATAAAAGATCTTTATCTCTTTTATTTAATGAGATTAAACACAAACCATTAAAATACTGACAGCTCTATTCTCCCTTCCCTACATTTTTGGAAACATCTATTTACTTTCAGGTGAATAATGCATATCAATCATTATCCCTTTTTGGTTAAACAGTAATTTAGCTGGTAGGTTTGTGAGCATGTGATCTGCTAATCTCGTAATTAGTCAGAAGAAGGCAGTAATATGTACTAGCATTTCTGGTCCACATTGCAGAATTCACTAACTCAACTATAGGTAAACACATGATCAAAATGTATCTAGCGATTTTATGTACAGGCACATATGATCATATGCGTTTAAGCTTCCAATTTTCAAAATAATGATAAACCACCTAGTTGAAATTATTACCTAAGAGTAAGATGTTTATCAGAAATTCATAAGACTTACCTCCAGATTAGTCGATGGGCATAATCATAGGGCAAAGAAGCTTAGATGTGCTCGTTACTTATAATTGTGCAGTTCGAGTGTTCCTATTTCTCTCCTTCGACATACTTACCTTACTTTTATGATCTAGTTCTCCAACCACTGCCAAGATTTTAGCGATTTGGCCACTTTGCGATTCAGGATTTTTGCGATTTGGCGATTTGACGATCCAAGCTGAGTGGTGGAAGTTTAGGGATTTGGCGATATTAAGATTCAGAAATTTTTGGTTTGGAGATTTTCTAATTTAGGGATTTTGTGGTTCAATGTTGCAGTTTAGGGATTTTATCAGAGTAGCGAATAAAAGAAGGGGTGTTTTCTAGAGGAAACGGGCGATATGCGCATTTTCTAGTTCCCGCACAAAAGAATTTATTTGCCGCCTTTTTCAGCTTATAGCGTTGAGTACACAGTATTTCTTTGTCTGATAGCGTCCAAAACCATTCCTTTCATAGCGTTTAAAGATGATAGGCGCAAACGCTAGGTATTATTGCTATCAAAAGCCCATATATTTGTAGTGGATCGGGGGATGACATATTCGTGTCAGTAGTTACCTAGTTTGAAAGGTAACCCGGCCTTGTGTTGGGAGAGATCCGGTAAGGTTCTCGGGACGTCATTCCAGAGGTGTTTCCATGTGGCAATGGGAAGTTCCTTGGCCTGACCATTTGTTGGAAATCCAAAGAAACAATACGAGACTTGTACGGTTTTAGTTGTAGAACCTTCCATTTACTTATGGTGGCGCCCCACTGTTTAGATGGTAGTTATAGTAGGCATACGATAATGGTCGTATGTTGGCTAAGATTTATATCTTTACTTTCGAAATGTTTTCTGCACTATGCACTAGTAATAATATCTCTTTTAATGCGTATCAAGCATCTTTGACTATCATAAGGAGAAATCTCCTCCGATTCTGCGTTTGCATTGTATGTGTGAGCGGGAGGCCTTATGGTAGTCTCATTTTCTAAAAAGCATTTCGAAATCTATTTTAAAATTATCCTGTTCTTTGTTTTAAAGATAAACTGTTTTAGTTCTCACACCAGTCACATGACTGACTCGGAGTTTATTGTTTTCCTTCCTAAACTCTGGGTGCCCACCAATTTCCACACGGGCAGTCAAGAGTAAGGATTATCAGGATATTCTGGAATTCAGGAGTTGCTGGAGGCAAGATGGATGGCATGACGTATTCACTAGTATAGTATTTCTTTTCCGCTGTTGTTGTTGTTGTACACTCTGATAATGAATGTAATGTGATGTAATGTATAAAATATACAGTTCTTTTGTTTTAATGATTATTCATTTATCTATTATATGTTGTTCCGCTGCGATTGTGAGATTTTGATATTGTTCTATCTTTTCTTTCTTCTTCTACCTTTTTCTTCTTCTTCAACCATAACGGTTCGGTTTTTCGGCATCCAAAAATCGCGTACGTTACACCTTGTGTTGAACCCATTTTTAAAAACTCGGGTTTGACCTTGTGCTCGTGTTGTGATTTTATTTATATTGCACGTGAGTTGAACCCGGCTTTTCATTTAGGTTTGACCTGTGCTCACCTGTCCCTGTAGCATTATCAAGTGTATATCGATGTGCACGGCCTTGTGGCATGTACAGTGATACACTTTGCATGTCACATTGTTCGTGTATGATAAATTCAAATATAAATGATGACGAACAAACCAAATAACTGAGGCAACTATTTTCAAAATTCATATTTTATTTTATATTTCAAAAATATTTCTTTTTCAATTTTACTGCGTTAGTGAATATTTTTGCAGATTGCTCAGATGCTGGATTCTAACTGGAATGAAGTTGAAGGTAAACTACGAGTGTGAGTGATATGTAGTGAGGAATTTATAAATTGAATTGTGATGTAATTAGAATCAAAATTGTATATGTATAGTGAGAGCTTGAATTTGTACTATTCAAAAATGTAATAAATATTTGTTTGAATAAAATTTCTGTTTGAATTCAAATTCTGTGTATTTAATTTTATTCAGCAAATATTTATTTAATCTATGAAAAATAAAATAGTACATTAACAAATACATTTAAACGAATGTATATATGTTTATTATCATCAAACAAAAATCATATAAGCGCATGTTCAACAATCCCCCCCTTTTGATGATAACAAACATATATTTAAGATTTTGACTGTGTTAAATGTATTTGGTCAATGATATACTCTAATTGCTCCCCCTATTTAGATGCTTCCTCTCTACAAGATGCTCCCCCTACATATATGCATACAAATAGAAATATACACATGAGCCTAGATGCAAATGGAAAATTATTTGACCTTTGCTTTATTTTATTTGACAAAATCTTAACTTTTCTCTCCCCCTTTTGTTATCAGCAAAAAAATAATAGTGTTAGAGAAAATAGAGCTAAAGTGATCGATATTAATCCAACATTAAAACTCAATTGAATATACATATTAAATTTCAATAAGAAAATCAAACAAAAATCATAACTACCCTCGTTAGGCGCATATTCCACTTTTAGAAGTAATGGAAATGATGTCATCATATAAAACCATACAGTTGTATCTGTTTATGGTACACTTATATTAGGAATTTGAATATCTACTAGTCATGCATAACCGTTAGGACTTTTAAATGAGATTAGTAGTATTCCAATTTAATTTTAAAACTGAATTCAAGTATCTTCTAATCACGCATAACCGTGAGGACTTTTAAATGGGATTAGAATCAAATTGTTTATTTAATAAATCAATTTTGATATACGTTCCATACATGCATAACCGTAAGGACTTTTAAATGAGCATGGAAGCACATAACAAATTCCAAGTAATTCACTCATGCATAACCGTGAGGACTTTTAAATGAGAGTGAATACTTTGGATTTTATTTTGTTTTATAAAATGAAAAACGAATGATTTCTGTTTAAAGTACCACATATCGACAAACTATATTGAATTTTTGATAAACAATGGTCGATAGAAATATGATAGAAATAGAAATGGTCATGGAATCTTTACCCAACAAAAAGTTTTTATAACTCTTGTTTGAATTCCTAAAGAAAATTTCCAAATATACTGTCTTGAGTAATGTATGTTAAATATCAACACTTATCACCTTTTCAATCACTATTTATCTTTTTGATAATTAGTAGGGAGTCGGATTAGTCAAAATTTGTCATTTAAAATCAAATAATTTTTTTTCAAAATGACTAATCTGAAAATAGGGTCAAAAATGATTTTCTCGAAGGGGTTATATGAGAAAAAATTTCTGCTATTTGAAAATTATTTGTAATGAAAAATATGCAGATATTTTCTTTGAAAAACGATGCGGTTACTAAATGTCTCACCATAAATCACGTTCAACTAGTAAGTTTTCTATCAACTAGATTACCAGTATGATCTGCATTTGAATTTCTCTTTCACTTCAAAACATCACTAATTAAATTTGATAGACCAGACCATGAAGTGTGCATAAAAACTCAAACAACATTTTAAATGGCATTCTCTTGAATTTGGATTGAAGCCGTGTAAATAATCAGAAAACCGTGAATATAGAGTTAGCCGTATTATAACCAAAAATATTATCATCCAACAAAACACTATTTTTAATCCAAACTAATATATATGAAGTAAATCCAAGAATCTAGAGAATATAATTGGCCAACTATGTTGAACAAGTCAGAATCAAAATCATCATCTTTACAACATCTCAATATTGGCTGATTTCATTCAGAATACGGTGCAGATTATCACATTTAATATGTCGATCAAATAAATATACCTTCACCTGTTTTACCTTTACGATAATTTTTCATGGTTGCCCATTGTGATTCTGTCACCTTTGTACTAGGCTAAGGAACTTTTGCTTTGTTGCCCGTTGTGTTTCTGGAACAGCCAAAATCCAGAGAACACTGTTGTTGTTCCTTAGCCTGCCACCATACCTACACGATGAAAGATTTTTGTAACCTATTTGTTTTTATAGGTCCATGATTGTTAGTGGCATAAGCATTGTGAATAAACAATCCCTTTGGAACCCAAACTTGTTTAGTCCTTTTATTCTTGTTCCAATAGACATGGAATTTGTTTGTAGAATTCTTTGGAACCCAAACTTGTATAAATTTTGTGTTCTTGTTCCTATAACTACAATTTTCAACACGATGTCCAATTATTTCACATCTAGCAAAGACACTGTTACCTTTTGCATTATCATCAACTTGTGTTTTCCCAAAGCCTAGTCCTTTTCTTTTGTTAGCAAAAATTTGATTTCCCAATAACATGTTGAATGATTTTTCTCCTCTTGAAAAGTTATTCAGAGATTTCTCAAGATTTTGGACTTTGGTTTTTAGTGTTGTGTTTTCAGTTACAAGTGAGGTGCATCTATTTATAAAATCTTTTTTCCTAGTGTCAATGGTTTCCTTAAGACTCAAGTTTTCTTTTTCAAGATTCTCAAAGCTATTCTTAAGTCTTGATAATTCTGAATCTAAAATTTTACATTTTTACAGTCTAGGTTTTGAATATTTTCAAGTTCAGTTTCTAACCTAGAATTTTCATGGACAAGTTCTCTCCTATCAGATTTCAGTTTTTCAATTTTAGATCCAAGAGTATCAACTATTTTAGTAAGATCACAACACATCAAAGCAAGTTCTTTATAAGAATAGTCACCTCCCTCACTAGATTCCTCTGAGCTTGCTTCTGAATCTGATTTTTCCATAAGACACAAGTTAGCCTCCTCTGAGCTATTATTCGAAACTTCCTCTCCTTCTTCATCATCCCAAGTCGCTGCAAAGGCCTTCTTCTTCTTTTTCTTTCCTTTGTTGTTTTTGAGAAGTGGGCATTGTTGTTTGAAGTGGCCAGGCTTCTTGTAGTTAAAGCACGTCAGTTCATTATCGGAATTGTCAGAATCTTTTGGCCTATTACCACTTGTTTTCTTCTTGCGTGGCCTGAATCTTGACCATCTCCTAAGATTATTGACAGCCATTGTAAGCTCTTCAATTTAATCTTCTTCATCGCTCTCTTCTTTGCTCTTTAAGGCAATCGTCTTCTTCTTTGATTCGGAGTTGTTGCGTTCCTCCTTTGCTTTTAGCTCAAGCTCATATGTCATCAAGTTGCCGATCAACTCCTCCATGCTTAGTTTACTCAGATCTTTCGATTCTTGTATTGCCGTGACTTTTGCCTCAAAGCTCATCGGTAAGACTCGTAGCACCTTCCTCACAAGCTCTACCTCAGTGAATACCTTCCGAAGCGCTCTAGCATTGTACACCAAAGTTGAAAAGCGTCCAAACATGTCCTTTATGATCTCGCCTTTGTCCATCACAAAGTTCTCGTATTCATTGCTGAATAGGGCTAGACGAGATTCCTTGACTTGAGAAGTTCCTTCATGTGTCACCTTCAAGGTATGCCAAAATTCCTGTGCAGTTTTACAATGAGAAATTCTATTAAATTCAGTCTTATCAAGAGCACAGATCAAAGCATTCATGGCTTTAGCGTTTGTAGTTTTTAATTTCTTATCGTTAGCATCCCACCTATCATTAGGTTTAGGAATCTCAGTATCACCAACAGTTATAGTGGGAGATTTATAGCCAGTTTCAATAATGTCTCAAACATCATAATCAACAGAACTAAGATAAATACCCATCCTAACTTTCCAATAAGCATAATCATTCCCATTAAACATGGGTGGCCTAGCAATAGATTGCACCTCAGAAAAAGCATTATTTGGTGGATTCATGACTCTAGAGTTAAAGAAAAATACCGTGCTCTGATACCACTTGTAGGATCTAGATTAACCCTTAGGGGGGTGAATAGGGTTATAGCAAATTTTCTTGAATTAAACGCAAAAACAAACTACAGAAAAGTAAATATGCTGAAAAGTAAATCACACACAAAATTTACCCAGCTTCGGCAACCCCTGCCTACTGCTACATTCCCATATTTCTATTAGAATTAAACAGTCTCCTGCTTACAAACACTCTAACAGACTCGCAAACCCTGCTACCGCCTATAGAGTTTTGCAAACTCGCAAACTCTGCTTACTGAACTAACTCTAACTAGACAATCTGACACAACCTAAATCCTAGGTGGTGATTTACCAAGATTTGATTCGAAAGATACAACCTTAAAAGAGAATTTAAATTTAAAACAAACTTAAAAACAATTTTAAAACTAAAACCCTAATTGAAATATAAACTAAAGCCTTTTTATATTAAAAACAAGGCCGGCCCAATTCATTTCTTCTGCCCGTTCCTTTTTCTTTTTGCTTTTGTAAAATGGCGGCCTTGCTTTCTTTCCTCTTTGCGCTCTGAAATTAGGGCTTGAGTTTTTAGATCCAAATTAGGGCTTTTCGAAGCACGCCTAAGTTGATCGATTCTCTGGTTTGCGTGTTGCCTTGCTCGCTGCTTCTCTGATGATCGACTGCTTGCTTCACTTGCGCTCGTTCGCAGCTGCTCCTCTGTTGATCGAGTTCGATAGATTGTGGTATGTAATCTCTTCCCTTTCGTTGCTGGTTTAATGCTTGCTTGAACTCGATTGACTGATGATTTTACCGATGATGACTGTGGGTTTATATTTGGATTTGATTCAATTTTTTCACACATGCCGATGATAATTTGGGGTTGTATTTATATGGACTTCATCACTTTCCTATTTCTCGATTGCCTGATATTTGTGACTTACTTGATGCACACGGTTTTTACTCTGAAGCGTTCGATTTTTCCTTGGTTGATACGGCAGAAACTTTCCTGTTTTATTTGGATTTGACTTTTGACTTTTTCCATTTTTATACTGCGTTGATTATTTTGCGTCTGCATTGTTATTCTTCGACTTGTTTAACATCTTGATTCCCACGGCTTCGGCCATCTTTGTGTTCATCCCTGTGAGCTTCGTCTCTGGCCATCTTCTCTGGTTGGTTTAACCTGAACTCCACTTGAGCATTGCATTCGTGAATTTTGATGTTGTCTGGTTGTTCGAACTTGTTCATGTGATTCCATGGTAGCATTTGGTATTGCTTCGACCACTGTCTTGCATTCACTCCAAATATTGTTGATACTGGGTTGTATTGAGCTCGACATTGAATTTGTGATATTTGACTATGGCTCCGTGAATTTCTCTGACTTGACTCCAGTATGCTTCCTTGCTTGACTTGATGCCTTGAATTTGAGGCGTTTGGTTACCACTGGCTTTGACTTGGTTACACTGCTATGTACTTGTCAGTCTTGTATTTCTCGATGAACTTGGGTAGTTTTCATTTGACCTGTTCTCTGTAGCATATACATGTTTTACTTTGTAGACTTAAGCCTTGTGTTCTTCATACCATGTGTACATGCTTCATTTTAACTTCGAATTGAACTTGGTTTTGCTTCATGATGTACTTGATAAATGCACTTCCCCTGTTTTACTCAAGTCTGCATTATATTGTACCTGTACTTGTAGTTGTATAACCTGGTTCTTTTGAAGTTTTAGCTTGTACATTTGTTGTTTGTATGTTGCATACATTGCTGTTGAGTTGCTTTATTATATCACTTCGAGTTGCATACTTGGTTGTTTGTATGTTGGAAACTTGTATTTGTGATGCCTGTTTCATTAAGCTTGATCTGTTTGTGATCATCCTGCTTTGCCTGGATTGTGTATATCTCTCTGTTGCATGGTTTATTCACTTGTTGTATACTCGGGCTGGCTTGAACTTGATTGTATCATCTGGTTCATGGATTTGTAGCTTGTATATCCTGTTGTTTGCATTATTGATGCTACGTTGTGATCTTCCTTTCTCTGGCACATTAGTGTAACTGTCCAGTTTCACAGTTGCTTCATTTTGCACACTGCTACTTGTCGGTAGCCTTTGTTGAGTCTTGTCCTAAACTGTAGTTGCATTCACTTCAATGCTTCATTACTTGAGTCATTTGAGGCATTGCATACATAAGCTTTGATGCTGTTTTGATTTGTTGAAGTTTTGCATTTGAGTTGAGTCATGACAACTATGGCTTGACCTTTGCATTCAATTTATTGTTTGGTGCCTTCTTGAATTTCCAGTCTGTGCATTGACCTTGTGTTGAACCCAGTTTTAAAAACTCGGGTTTGACCTTGTGCTCGTGTCGTGATTTTATTTATATTGCACGTGAGTTGAACCCGGCTTTTCATTTGGGTTTGACCTGTGCTCACCTGTCCCTGCAGCATTATCAAGTGTATATCGATGTGCACGGCCTTGTGGCATGTACAGTGATACACTGTGCATGTCACGTTGTTCGTGTATGATAAATTCAAATGTAAATGATGACGAACAATCCAAATAACTGAGGCAACTATTTTCAAATTCATATTTTATTTTATATTGCAAAAATATTTCTTTTTCAATTTTACTGCGTTAGTGAATATTTTTGCAGATTTCTCAGATGCTGGATTCTAACTGGAATGAAGTTGAAGATAAACTACGAGTGTGAGTGACATGTAGTGAGGAATTTATGTAAATTGAATTGTGATGTAATTAGAATCAAAATTGTATATGTATAGTGAGAGCTTGAATTTGTACTATTCAAAAATGTAATAAATATTTGTTTGAATAAAATTTCTGTTTGAATTCAAATTCTGTGTATTTAATTTTATTCAGCAAATATTTATTTAATCTATGAAAAATAAAATAGTACATTAACAAATACATTTAAACGAATGTATTTATGTTTATTACCATCAAACAAAAATCATATAAGCGCATATTCAACAATGCCTCCTCCCATTATAGTCGCGACCTTCAAAACACGAGCAGACCTCTCAAATTTCTGGGCGTCGCCTCTCTACCACACGAACACGATTCCAATTCCCAAATCGACAAATTCGCCCTTAATTTCCCAAAAATTGAAGCCCTAGCCACACTGTTAGTGTCGAAGTCCAAAACTATGTCGCACCTTCAAACCAACATCTACTGTTGAAGTTCTTGCAAAAGAAGAAATTTTTAATTATTTTGATTTTTTTTCGAAGAGGAAGCTTGCTTCATGTTTATTTATTTTTCATTTCTATAACCAGCGTGAACAAAAAGGGAGGGAGGGACGGGATTTTTAAATGAGGAAACAACATACAGGTTCGTACATATATAGGGTGGTTTGTCTCGGTGTAGAGTGGGCTGAAGGGATGTTAAGACGGCTAAAAAGAAATCTAGGGTCAAACCGAATAAAATATACTATTTGAATTTCCAAATATCTGACCGTAAATTACAAACTCTAATTGAGGCGTGCCATCAGACATTCATAATGTTATACCCCTATTCCAAACACAATGGAATAAGTTTTGAGACCTAATTCGATCGTATGTAGAAGATAGCATTTTGAACCCAATTATTATATTAAATTCTCAATATTAATTTCAACACGTTTCTATCCCGTACGACCAAACGATAACTCCAAATGCTACAAAATTTGAAATTCGATGATAAAACACTATTACAGATCCAATGGAACTAGTTTCGTTGAAATCTAGGACTGTGCCCCGGAAGGCTATTTTTATCTGTTAATTTAAAGGGGAATTAAGTTAAAGGACAAAAATTTGTATAATTTTAGCCTCAAGGACACGACCTCAATATTTTAACCATAAGGACAAACGTTCTCCTAAAAATTGTTCAAAAGGACAAACATTCTTTCAAAATTATTCATAAAGACAAACAATCTTCCAAAACTGCTACCGAACTAAAAACTGATACCTAAAAACTGCTACCGATAACTACAAACTGATACCTAAAAAATGCTATCAATAACTAAAAGCTGATAACCAATGAAAGTTGTCCTTTAGGCTAAAATACTGAAGGTCTGTCCTTTAGGCTAAAATGCTGAATTTTTTTGTCCTTCGCAATAATTTCCTGTAAATTTAAACGAGTTATTTTTAAAATCTGTAAACCACTTATAAATCCAATTAAATTTTTTAGTTCTCTTCATTCTTATAAATAGAAATTAAATAAGCTTTGAAATTATTTTTATCAAGCTTAAAACCCAAGATTCAATATTTTAACAAATTTTCAATTATTAAATTCAATAATTAAATTATCAAATAAATCGTTATATATTGAAATTCAGATTATTAAATCTGAAAATTAACCTTCAAACATTAAAATCAATTAAAAACTCCAATTTCAAATAACCAAAATTCTGGGTCGTCACACTTACAAACAAGATTTTACAACTCGGTATCCAATAGCTCGGGTGTGAATTTGATAGAGTATAGACGGAGAATCGAATAACAAAGCTCATGTTAGATCCCTTTTCCAATTTACCTCCACTTTATTTATAAATGAAATCCATCACCTAAATCATTGGAAATTGCTCAAGCACATTCTACACTTTAGGCCTGGATTTAAATAAGAGACCGTGGCCAAAATCGTGAACTAAAATGGATTGGTACCAATCATCAAGGATCAGTACCGAGTTATGCAGTTTTGCAGTCTAGTGCTTTATCTTGGCTTTGGCATTCATCTTTGACTAAGTCAAGCCGACTCACTATATATCACAAAATTGATCGGTATCAAGTTATGACCGTGAAGGATTAATACCGAGTTGTGCCTTAAACTTGGATTTTCAACATCTTAACTCCTCATCATTTGACTTGTCCAAAAAATGTCTAAGTACATTCTTATAGCCAACAAGGGTCGGTACTGACCCTTGAGACTTCGTCTAGATTTTGTCATTCCATTTGCATTCTTGGCTTCTGATCGATCTCAAAAACACTTAGCAATTCCGATTCATTGAGATATTGCTAGTTTCAAAAGCAAGATGACACTTAATTAATTCTTCAATTACCTTACTTCAATGTTCTATAATTAATTCATGTCAATCAGAAAAATTATGTGAAATTTTTGAAAAACTAGTAGAGATTCATAAACATGTTCTTCCGTCTTTGATAATTATCTATAATCAAAGTGTTATTTTTCATATTTATTAACATTACTTTACAATCGAAAATTGTTTATTTTCACCTTAGAAAATTGTTTATTCTACAATTGTATATCCAAATCCCATATGTTAATCATTCTAGAACCATCTTCGCAAAAGCGAGTATGGATACGAAAATATAATAGTTACGTAACGTTACCTACTGAAGCGAAGAAAATGTTTAACATCTTCTTCACTCGTATGAAAATGAAAACTTCGCTTGTAATCATTACTCATCTCTCCCTCTTTAAATATTGACGGCCAAATTTGGGGATACATGTATTTTTATTCAGTGAATACAATGTTTAACGACACTTGGCTTTCCCTTCACATGATCTATCAATTCATAGCCATCTCTTATTACACTAATATCATACCGTTACAACTCTTAAAAGTACCCTTTGTTCGAAAAATTCCCATCCAAATTTATTATACCTCCACCGTATTTTGTTTCATCGCATCATAATTAATTAACCACTATTTTTACAGTGAACCGTGGAAGTATCATTCACTTAATCATCCAACAAAGCTTTACACTTTAAATTAAAATAGCTATTACTTGATTTATTTTGATTTATTTAGTGTAACATTTTCATATTTATGCCACTTCAAAGTATAGGATTTTCCATTTTTCCTTCAGTTTTTTTCGAAGCCGATTGACATAGCATTTTGTGTCAGGAATATGGAATTACCTTTATTTCCATTTTTGGATGAGATATCCTAGCAACAAGGTATGTTACAACCTATACAGTTAAAGCTCCGCAAAATGTTCGCTATAGTGCATGGCGTTTTTCAACCGCTACGCCATTTAAATTTAGTTCTATTAAACTGTAGATCCATTTTAAACCCGCTATTTTCCACTACAACTACTAAATCAAGATATTTTACCATCCACTTTAGCAACGTCAATATATAAAAATCGATTTGACTAGCTTTTAAACCAAATCAGAATGAAGACCTAATTTTAAGGAATAAGCGCTCAGTATAAGTTCAAAATCTATTTTAGTTACCAAATCCAGTCCGCATAAATCAAGATATTATTTGGTTTTGTTATATATGATAAAACAATATTTCTTTTTCTTGCACAAATGATGTAAGAATGAGAATAAATTAACTTTAAATTTTCAGTTTTATGTCTAATAAAGCTTTTTGTACATCCGCTATAACTTCTTGCATCTCCACTATTATAGAACCGCTAAACGCTTTAACTCTCATCTCATGTTACAGCAAAATTATTTTGGCCTATTTTTTGTTAGGACAACCACTAATGTTCATGCTTTTTTTTACGAGCACATGACAAAAATCGACTACGCCTCAAATTTTCTGGTTTCAACCACATGTTCTAAATTAAACAATATAATTTGGAACACGCGGTTGAAACCGGGGGATTTGAGGTGCAGCAACAATGAGGTGTAGTCTACATTTGATGGGTTCTACCAAAAATTAAGATAGTGTTTGGTTTAAAAACGAATTTTGTGTTTTCGTTTTTTAATATGCGTGTCAAATACGAGAAGAACGAATAGATGACGGAGGGGATGAAAGAATACAGATGGGATGACGGAGGGGATAAAAGGATGAGGGAGAATGAATTATTTCACGTGCTCGTGTTATTTCTCAAAACACAGGAAATGAAAAAATTGTTTTTTATTTTGCATCTTAACTTCTTTTCTAAACTGGTCGTTTTCGACAATATACATACGTCATGTACATTTTTGCATGAACGAAAACTCAAAATTGAAAACAACAAACCAAACCCATCTATTCGAAGAGTTTAGGTGAGCATCCAAATGGAATTAAAGAATGTATGTAAAACTGCACGAATTATTTTCTATTGAGCATGGTGGAATAATAATATTTGTTCTAATAACAGCCTGTATAAAACACTAAAATCAGCCGCAAGTTAGAATCAACTAATTATGTTTAATATTAGGAAAAAGTGGAAAAAGCCATCAGTCCATGTGGAAACAAATTTAACACAAAAACAAGTGATCCAATAAGGCCCATATAATAATAATCAAGCGCAAACCCTAGCTCTAACAATCGCTATATAGCCGGCCGCCAACATTCATTTTTCTTCTTCTGTTAAGGTTTCATTTCCCAAAAACAAAAAACCAGAGTAAGGACATGGGTGCTCTCAAGCTCCAAAAGAGGCTTGCCGCAAGCGTGCTCAAGTGCGGGAAAGGAAAAGTCTGGCTGGATCCAAATGAGACTAACGAAATTTCACTGGCCAACTCTCGTGAGCTTCTAGTTTTTTTTGCCATTTTAAGATTCATTTAGTTCTGTAAATGATCGATTTGTTTTATGATTATATATGTATGCGATTCCATTTATATTGATGTATAATATAAATGATGCGTCCTTTGTTATTCCTGTTAGAAAGGGATAAACTTTATAGGCAATTTAATTGAAGATTGCTTGTTCTCAGTAAACGTGTGAAGATAGGGGAATAGTTACTCGAGTTAATTTTTTTTATAGAATCCATTTAATATTAAAGTTTCAAACGTTTCACTGGATCTCTTCATCCAACATTTGTATAGGTTGTGCTGGAATATGCACATGAAACATCGTGTGAGAACTTGTTTGAAGTTAGTTTGATGCTGCCATATTGTAAACCCTGCAAATTATTTTCTGTTTTGAATATTGGATCCCACCACTACATGTCATTTGATTTAAGATGGTTAGTTTTAAAAGTGAAAGACTGTAGTAGGCTTTGATACGTTGTGTATATAGGATTGTAATATGCAATTTTAAAATATTGTTGAACATCGAGATCACACTGTCAAGTTTCGTGCCCTATCATTTGTGAATCATGCCGAAGTCAACTTATTTTATATAATCAACTGTTTGACAACCGTAATGCTTCTCATTTTATAAACTTGACTTGAGATTGATAGCCTTTTTCATTCTCATGTACTGTTGATCAATTCTTTCACTGAAAAATGCATATGAAACAATATGATATATGCAGTTCCATTTGTTGTTGTAATGAGACTTTCCCACTACTGCTTGGACATGTAAGTATGCCTGAATGTGTTCACTAACAAAGATATTTACTGTAGCATTGCAACTTATATTGATGCACAGCCGTGTTTGTTTTCTTTTATGAAATGACATCTTTGTGCTTTGCAACACAGGTCAAAACATAAGGAAACTGGTAAAAGATGGGTTTATCATCAAAAAGCCTCAGGTGATTCATTCACGATTTCGTGCAAGGAGAAGAATGGAGGCCAAGAGGAAAGGACGACATGCTGGATATGGTTAGCTGCATTATTCTTTAGTACATACACTTGTATCTGTAAATATAATTCACTTAATTATCTGTTTGTTTTATTCTTTGATTGAATAGGTAAGCGTAAGGGTACAAGGGAGGCTAGGCTTCCATCCAAGATTCTTTGGATGAGGCGCATGCGAGTTCTAAGGCGCATGTTGAAGAAGTACCGTGAATCAAAGAAGATTGACAAGCATATGTACCATGATATGTACATGAAAGTGAAGGGTAATGTGTTTAAAAACAAGCGAGTTCTCATGGAGAGTATTCACAAGTCCAAAGCTGAGAAGGCAAGAGAGAAGACATTGGCTGATCAGTTTGAAGCTAAGCGTGCTAAGAGCAAGGCAAGTAGAGAGAGAAAGCATGCAAGAAGGGAGGAGCGATTTGCTCAGGTCAGTTTATTTTCCGTGTTTCTTTGAACTTTTATGTTACTGATAAATGGTTGGTTCTTTAAACTTTGATATTACCGATAAATAGTTGGTTCTGTTTTTCTGGCCCTTATTTATGGTTTCAGCAGTTCATGGTGTGATAGGACTATTTAGGCATAGCATATTATTGATTTAAGTCAACTTAGGAATAGAGGAACTTTCATCTCCCATTTTTGTTAGTTTGTCATTTAAACTTTTAAGTCAATCCATGGTGAATTAACAAATGAAGTTTGGTAAGGCATCTTTATATTATATTTTTCTTCTTGCCTTATCGATCTGAACCTTTGGGCGAATAATTTTCTTTTATGTCTTTCTATTCACTTTTTTTAATACCGAAGTCAAGTCAATTCCTCCATACATTCAAGATAGTTTCTTCATGAAAATTGATTCATATTGAGACAAACAATGGACGATTATGCTATCTCAGAATTATTTTTAAGAGAGAGACTTTGAGAGGGACTTGCTTTAATTTGTTGACTGGTTTCAAGTTTATAAACATGCTTGTATGCCTGAACACACATTTATATGTGTACACACACATATACATACAAGCAAAAAATTTCTCAGTGTCACAACTATGGTATAAATAAAACATATAATATTCATTACATTAGATGGTTTTGATCTGGATTTAATTTAATAGATATAAACTAAAAGGTGTTATGTAGTGCAACCTTTGGTGAACTTATTTAGTCATCTGCAATGACAGATTTGTCATTAATATGAAGATGTTGATTGCTCTGTATGCGTAATGGGATCATTTTTCTTAAATTATTTGGATTTGCTCCTCTGTTCTCATGGTTAACTGTTCACAATTGTACCTATATGAATATGATCAAAACATAGGTGGCAGAAATGACAAAAAATCCATTTCTTACCATTTATTTTGAATGTTCTACTCCAGTGGCATTTGAGTAATTTCAAATAGTTTCAAATCAAGGTATTCTCTTTATACACACATGTAAGATAAGTACAGTCAGAATATGAAAGATGTACCGGTGTAGTAACTTTCATCATTGCCATGATGACTTTTATGATACATAGTTCAGCCAGTGTTTTTTCGGGGTATGTTTTCAATATTGTGTGACAAGTTGTTTTCTCAAATTGCATTTTTCTGTAAATGTTAGTCGCTTGTTCTCTTTCAACTCAAAATAAGCATTTATTTGTTCATTCAAAGTCCTATTCGCCAGAAAGGATTGATTGTTGATTTGGCTGCTTGATTGTTGATTTGGCTTTCAAATGTAGAACATTGTGGGTAAATTTTTTATTATCTTGGACAAGCTCCTTCATGGACCAAGTTCGAGATCTCACCTGAGATTCAGTTTTTAATTGTTCGACGTTCATCTCATTTGAGATATTAAGATCTCAACCCTAGAATGAGATGTCAGTTTGGGATTTTGTTAGGACTCTGAGATTTGAAAGCTTGATGCTATGGACTCTTGCTTGTATGGTTTCTATAAAAATCATAATCAACCATGAAAGTAACATAACTCCTTTTGTTGTTGCATATTTGTAAAAGTATGGGGTGCTATCTTTAATTGAAAGAATAAGGTGATTCTTAAAAGGAGAAACAATTTGGATAAAGTGGCCAAGGGGAAATTTATTTTGGGGAGAGCCATTTTTATAATGGGACGCGAAGGATGCGGTTTTGTTGTTTTCATAAATCATAACAATTATTGACCAGAATACTCATGTTATAATATATTTATTTGTATAATATAATGGCTTGAATTTTGTTTTAAAAAAGTTATAATATATTTATTTGTATAATATAATGGCTTGAATTTTGTTTAAAAAAAATGAAACTGAACTTTCATGAAAGATGTATTAAAACATTTTGAGTTCAAAATATGATGTTTAGAAAATAAGGGCCCGTTTGGTTTGCTGTTTTTAGTTTTGTGTTTTCGTCTAAACAAAAATGCGCATTTCTTATGCATCGTTGAAAAACACACAACACACAATTTTGAAAAATGAAAGTAACATAGAAAATAGAAAACAAATTTATTTGATTTTTCGTGTTTTGGGACATAACAAAAGGATGAAAAACAATTCCTCTCCTCCATTTCTCGTCCATCGTTGTGATGACTAAGAATTGTAAAAAAAATATTCTCTTGTTTTCTTATACTTTATAGTGTATGTTGAAAACACAAAACTTAAAACGAAATCAAACGGGCCCTAATCTTTTTACTAGTTTTAGGTGTAAAAAAATGGAATATTTCAAATTTTTGTTACGTAGTTTCCAACTTCAGAAATTCATCTTAAATATTTGAAGCCTTCTGAAATTTATCGAAATTAAGAAAATGAAATTTATGTTACCATCTTTTAAAAATGTCTGTTTTCTCTTGAACAATTCCTAATGAATAAATGCGATATGCAATGAAGTACTATTGCAAATAGACAATCAATTCAAAATAATAAACAAAAATTTGTCATCAAATACATTTCAAATTTCCTGTCATTTCTGTCTTTGAAAATCGTACTTCAAAGAAAACAAAATATGGGAGTAACTCATTGTCAAAAAATGAATAAAAATAGGAAAACGAACAAGATACATATAACATGCATGCTTGGCTGCGGACTCAAGATTTAATGGTGTGTATTCTTATGCCTTTTTTATTCAAAAATACTTAAAATGAAAAGAGAAACAAGGATTGTCTTCTCTTTATGCAAGTAGAGGAAATATATTACATAAAAAAAATGGAAAAGGGAACCATATGATTTCATTTTCCTTTGGGTTCGTGCATGATTTTAGGTTGTAATATATTGTTAAATGTTCAAATGCCTATGTTATTGCAATATACAACTGTTCATTAAAAAAAATCAGTTTATGGTGTATTGAGCAACTATTTGACAATATCCTTTATTTTGGTATTGTGTAAATAAAGGGACCTGTTGAAAAAGCACCAGCTCCAACGCCCGCACCTGCTGCCAAACCTGCCGAGTAAGCTCAATTTTCAGCTTCACTTATTACAATTTTTTTTAACATATAATAAAAATTTATTAATCAATGGTATTAATCATGTTTCAGGGCGCCTGTGAAGAAGTCGAAGAAGTAGAGGGGTTATATGCTGTTGTTTTATGAGTTGTTGTTTATGTCTAAACTCTACCTGGCTGTTTCAGATTTTAGTTGTATCAAGCTTGTTTGTTGTTTTTGTTTTTGTTTTTGTTTGAGCTACAATACTATTTTGAACTGTCCTAGCAATGTTTTTATATGTGCTATCTTTTTGGATGTTATTTTGCTCTAAGTACGGAACTTAGATCGCATAACTGGGAATTTATTGACGCATGTTAAACCAAATTTCTCAGTAAAATATTTTTTAAGTGGATGGAGTAAGAAGTACCCACGCTGCGTGCCATGCTGGTTGGACCGTATAGGAGGTGCATGTTGATCTATCCCATATATTTATCTCATTTATAAATGACTTGGGTCAATCCATTTATGAGTTTTATTAAGTGGGTTATGAGTTGGATCGATTTTTTTTAAAAGAGTTATAAATGGATAATCTATTTATTAAAAATATAAAATTCGAAAATATAAATTTATAAATTATGAAAATATAAAATCTGAATATACATTGTAGTTTTTGTCATACTTAAACACGTTACCGCATTTCCATATTTGAACTTCGTTTAGTGTGGAAGACCGTAATTTTTTTGTTCAGTAATAACTTCTTCATATCCAAGACTTCGATTAATTAACTTTCATCTAAAATACGGATGACATGTAACACTTGAATACTTCATCTTGTAAACGAATATTGTAGTTTTTCACAGTTGTACTTAGAAAATACAGACTACCACATCCTTGTATTTGAACACCATCTATTGCAGAAGCTGTTTTTTTTTGTTCACACTGCAATAACTTCTTTATACTAACTTGGAATCAGACGAGACTTCGACTGATTAACTTCTTTTAAATTACGGACAATATGAAACACCCGGATACTTCATCTTATAAACGCATACTGTAGTTTTTCACGGAGACTGGCAGTTGTACTTAGAAAATAACAGGCCACTACATCCCCATGTTTGAACTACGCTTAATGCAGAAGCCGCTATTTTTTTGTTTAGACTGCAAAATATTTATACCGACTTAGAATCAGACGAGACTTCGTTCGATTAACTCCCATCTAAATTACGAACAACATTGAACACTCGAATGTTTCATCTTGTTAACGCACACTGTAGTTCTTCATGGCTATTAACAGTTGTACTTAAAAAATAACATATTACCACATCCCCATATTTGAATTTTGATCATCATAAGGGGACATCTTCATATGTCGTATAAAATTAGAACAAAACACTAAACCAAGACATCAATAAGATCTCACAATGGAATGACAACGTATAATATACTGAATATACGTGAACATAATATAATAGCAATATATAAGAGGTCGCACCGGCGGAACCAACTGGCAAATAAATATTTGTACAGAAAATTATAATTCACCAACTCCCAAAATCATGGAGTTTCGAATGAATATCTGATACAACGGTCTCATATGTATACTATTAATAATGAGAATTCATTTAATTAGAATTCAACCGTGCCTTTCCAGGTACCCAAAATGCCCTTTGTGTTTTCGGATAGTTATGTGACATCTTCCGCATTTTGTTTCATTTCATTACAGCACGAATACACCAACTTGGCACCAACAACCCTTATAGCCTACCGATTTCGTCATCTTTCTTCACCAACTCAAAACGAACTGGATTGCTGATTTCGTCGGCTGATTCCACCACTATGGAATATGGAACGCACAAAAGCTCTGCCACTCGGTTTGTAAAATTTCAGTAATCTACGTTTATTACTTTGTTTACGTTTTTGTTCCAATTCGTTGTGTTATCTAATTCTACTGTGGAGATTACTGAGAGGAAGAAGGCTGTGAATAGATTATCGTTGATGAGGTGATCAACGATGATAATTAACTTTCCATTATCGCTATAAAAACATAGATCCGATTTGATTTAACTAGTTTTTCCTCTAATATATTGTGTTAAGTCATAATAACAATGGGAAAAAGGATTTTAGAATGGGGATTATTAAATGGAAGATGGCTTAGGTTGGTCATGGTTGAAGCGGTCAAAGACCGTATTCAGATTGTATGTTCTTAATGTGATGTGTTTAGTTTATCGTAACCAATCCATTGAACTATGATTGGTCTGTCAATTTATTGAATAGACAATTTTAAAAAAAAATCGACCTATTTCTAAATCTGATTAATTCGTTAAGTCATTAAATTGGCTATCTATGATTACTAGGTATGATTAAATTTAGGCAACAATACTAATATTCCATACACTAAGATTAAATATGCCTAAATATCTTTTCATCTTTTTAGTGTACTGGTAGTCTTTATTGCTAGTAAAGTAATATATATATATATACTAGATAAGAGTTGGTGATTGTGAACTAGAATATTGGACAGCATTTCACATGATTTGATATATGCAAGAAAAAAAAGGAAAAAAAACCTTTTTGTATCGATCCAAAAGATTTTCGACCCCGAAAATCGACACTAATACGACCATTGTATAAAGTGCCGAGCAATCGAGTGCCGAAAATGCTAGACTGTTACGGTTTAGAAGAAAAGAGATAGAATAAGAAACAAAAACAACAACACAGAATCTCACAGTCGCAGCGGAACAAAATATAATATACAATAGCACATTTTATGTAAAAGCTATAACTGCTAATGTGACTGCAAGTTATCAGAGTACAATCATCATCAAATAAATCTGGGCAGTTATAACACTTGCTCTAAATGCTGACTATATATAACTCATACGTGCGGTACGTCCCTGCCATCCAGCTCGTCTCCTGAGCTCCAAAGCATCATAACCTGAAAATCTGTAATACTCGGTTTGACCAGGGCATTACAATAAAATAACACCCGAGTCAGGCTGGAAATCAGCGTGGGTAAACCCATCTAATATGAAATACTTAAGTTATAAAACATCTTTGAAAACCAAGGTAACTCGTATATCCGACGAGTTTTATCAGATTAAAACCAAACATCTTTTCAGAAAATCCATTGATATTTTAATAGCGTCTGGATATAATTACTTATTTATAATAATCCCGTTTCTTAATTTATTCAATTCTAGCCTATTGGATCCTATAATCAAACCCGTAAAGGTTTGTGGTGATTCTTAAATCGAAGTGGTTTCGGATATCGCTGATATACGATTCCGGTCTCTCCAAATCCAAGAAATAAATTTTAAAAGGGTATTTTTTTTAAAATAAACAATTTACATTAAGGGTGAAAATATTCACGAATATGGGGTTTTATTTCAAATATAACGTATCACACTTAAATCTCATTATTTTAATTTGTCTGACCACTTGTTGGCACATACAAGAATAATTTGGAAGTAAATATCCAATAGAATTTAGCCATGGTATAGGTCGTTAACCAAATTAACGACCTATAACAATATCAACCAATTCACACCCGAATTTCAGTAACTTTAATTAACCGAGTCCATTTATATTTTTAATCCAAATTTATTTCAAATTAAAGAAATTATGCAATAATTTATCACTAGTTAATTTAAAATTAAACACTCTATTTGATATCCAACCTTGTTAATTTATATAAATCTTGAGTCAAATAATAACATAATTAATTACCCGATTTGATTATAAAATATCATTATTAAATTTACTGATTTAAATGACAATAAAATTCCAGTAAAATAAAAGAAGACATAGATTTTCTTATATATATATCGGTTCCATTTTTTTCCCTTTTATTTTCTCTTTTTTTTTTTTTTTTTTTACCTTTTTTCCTTTTCTTTCTTCTTCTTTTCTTTTTATTTCCTTCCCGTTTCCTTTTAGTTTTCCTTTTTTTTCGTTTCCTTTTCCTTTCCTCGGCCCATTCCTTCCGGCCCATTTCCTTTTTCCCCTCTTTTCCTTTTCTTCCAGCTCTTATTTTTTTTCTTTCTTCGTGCACGAAACTGTGCACCACCGTGTGCACGTGCACCTGGCCTTTGGCCAACATCATTCGATGCAGACCAACCTCGCCAGTTACCCCGACCCTCACACTCAATTCCCCCCCGAAAATACTGCGAGCCTCTCCGTTTGAAAATTCGAACACTTCACTCCGAAAAATGTAGCACGCTGTGCCACTCGACAACCTTTCCATGCCACCACAAGCGACCATCCACCGCTAATTTTCCCTAGAGCTTCACTACTGGCACTACTACCTTTCCCCCATGCACAGTTCCCCATCTCTCTCCCCTGATTGCCATTGACCATGAATTGCGACCAAATCCAACACGCCTAAAAACCCTAATTCAATCTCGACTAGCCTATACGCATCTTTAAAAATTACCACACCATTTTTCGTGAATTCCTAGTTGACCCAACCTCCTCCCCGACCAGTTTCACGTCACGAAATCAACTTGGTGATCGGTATTCCAACGATTTCCCTTCATCTCGTCCTTGCTTCCCCAATACCTCGTTAAAATATCCAAACCAAGCCTAAAATTCAAGTTTCTTAGTAACAAACACAATCGTAAAATCATTTGAGTAAAACATGATACTCGAATTTTACTCATTTTGAAACAGTTCACTATAAATAATATTTTTCCTTCCTCCATACTTAACGGAATTGAATGAAACAAATTTTTAAACAATCTGTACTCGAAATCAGACTACTTTTGTTTTGAAACCAAAGGCTAATTCTAAAGGATGGGGAGATATTAATTTTTGACTATAAATGTGTACTGTTTTTATCAAATAAAATGAACAGAGTACTTCTCTTCATGGCTGACCATATTCGGCACCACCACACACTCACCTATTTGCAAAAAACAAATCACGTACCTTTGGCATCAATCCTACACACAGTTATATACTTATGAATATATCGTTAGTAGCAAAGTTTAAGATGTTTGCTCACTTATTCCTAATAGAGATGATAAACACAGGTTCTAGTTACAGGTTGTGCAAGCATGCCTGAACATATGTATATATATACGATCCGGGTACTTATTTACTCATGGATCTTAGAATAATCAGGGTTCATTTAAATCCCAGATATGTAGATGCGTACACAGTTCCCAGTAAAACTATAAAGTTTACTCACATATATTTCTGCTTACAATAGGAGTTTTAAAAAGATTTACACACCCTTAGATCAGAGATGAACTGCTGCCTGGTTATGCTCCTTCTTAAGTCTTTAATCTTCCTTTGTTTTGCTAATAGCAGTTTGTTTATTTTTATTTTTCTAGCTATCTTGTATGAATGCAAAAGCATGAACAAGGCCGAGCCTTTGTATATCTTGTTTGAGTTGTTTGCTTGAGAAGATGTTTACCCTGAGAACACAAGGCAGTGGTACGTATTTATATAGATAGGGTGTTAGCACCAAAATTGGTCACTAACACCCTTTAGAAAGATTGTGTAGAGAGATTAATGAAGAAAGTAAATTGAAATAGAGAACTGTATACTAAGTTAAATGTAGAAAACAAGAACACCAGATTTATAGTGGTTCAACGTAGTTGCCTACGTCCACTTTAAGTTTCGATCTTTATTGCTTTCACAAGTGACTAAATACAGATACAATCCGTACTACAAAGACTTGAATACAAATGCTAAATGAAATAAAGTCAGTCTTGAAAGCGGCAGAGTCTCCCCAGTGTTCTCGAAAAAAGGTCCATTTCACTGTGCCCCTGCCCTTCCATTTATGGACGAAGATGGGTTGAACTTCCCTCTTGGGCCTAGGAGTGAGACATCTCGGCTCGTGGCGAGTGACTTCTGCGTGCCGAGCCACAAATGCCGAATGACCTTGCTACGCTCTGTGAGGAGAAATGCTGAGCGAGGCTGGTATGCCAAACAACCTTGCTACGCTCTGTGAGGAGAAATGCCGAGCGAGGCTTCATGCCGAACAAGGCTGGTATGCCGAACGAGGCTGGAATGCCGAGCAAGGCTTCATGCCGAATGAGGCTATTATGCCGATCGAGACATGAATGCCGAATGAGGCATGAATGCCGAACGAGATTCGTGCCGGTCGAGGCTTCTCTACCGAACGAGGTTCATGCCGAACGAGGATATATGCCAAACGACTATGCTATGCCGATCGAGGCTCTATGCCGGGTGAGGTTCATGTCGAACGAGGCATGCTATGTCGAACGAGGCTTGAGTGCCGAACGAGGCTAGAATGCCAAACGAGGCATGAGGGCCGAAGGAGTCTGGAATGCCGAATGAGGCATGCTATGTCGAACGAGGCTTGAGTGCCGAACGAGGCATGAGTGCCGAGCGAAGCTGGAATGCCGAACGAGGCATGAGTGCTGAACGAGGATGGAATGCCGAACGAGACATGCTATGTCGAACGAGGCTTGAGTGCCGAACGAGGCATGAGTGCCGAGCGAGGCTGGAATGCCGAACGAGGCATGCTATGCCGAACGAGGCATGGATGCCGAGCGAGGCTGGAATTCTGAACGAGGCATGCTATGCCGAACGAGGCAGGGATGCCGAATGGCCTTGCTATGCCGAACGACCATTCCATGCCGAATGAGGCTCTATGCCGAGCGACCAATTGATGTCCAACGAGGCCAGATGCGGTACGAGTCTAGAATGCCGAGCGGTACCCCTAATACCAAACAGTGCTTATGCCGAGCCTCTTGCTACATGGTCAAGCTACCGGGTAACACTTGCCTCCCAAAGTGTAGCTTGTGAACGAACATGATATGCTTTGAATCATGAGCACTCTATAAACTCCTTTAAGCTCTTGATGCCGAACGACACTGGATGCCGAATGACACTTGAATGCCGAACGATATTGCCTTGACTAGTTCTACCGGTCACCGTCCATTCTACTTCTCTTCTCTCTATATAAGACGAGGCTTCTTCTTCTCCCTTTTACTTTTACCTCCGCTCTTCAGTACTTACGAATTTACCTCAAACCTCTGCAAATTACCTACCTTTCCCTCCTCTTCTCAAACTCGACACATTGCCTCACCTCCTTTCCCAAATCAACGAACCCGACCAGAGTCATGCTTCCTACCCCAGAATATCCCTAATCTTTGAGTTATTTCTTAGGTAATGGCCTTTCCCTTAAACACTTTACTCCCGAATAAGAAACGTAGTACGAGATTCGAACTCATGAATATCTGTAAGATTGAGGATGATAGGAATTGCGTGGATAAAGGACAATGGATTCAAGGTCCAAACATGTTTTTGGGATAGGCGGAGTGATGGAAGGGTGGAGACATCAGAGGTGTTCGAAGGAGGGTGTTGGTGGAAGAAGTATTGATGTGGCTCGGTAAGGCTTCCTTATGCCGAGTGACGGAGCGGATGTACAGAAGTGAAATTGGTGTTAAGGCTCGACATGCCGAGTGATGCAGCTTGGCACGGCTACGGCTCGACATGATTCTCTCATACCGAACGAGGTAGGAGGGAAGGCATGAGAGAAATAAGAGCCTGGTAAAATGCCGATCAATATGGCTCGGTATGACTTGCCGAAGGACTCAACCGTGCCGGTCGGTATGGATGGAGGGAAGGAGTGAAATTAGTGTTAAGGACAGAATGCTGAGCGATGTGGCTCGGCATAATTATGGGTCGGTATGATTTGCTGCATGCCGAACGGTGGAGAGGAAGAGTTGGTGAGTGATGTGCCGAGCGATGCGACTTGGCATGATTGTGGTTCGGCGTGTCTTGCCGCATGCCAAATGGCGATGATGGATGGTAGGAGAGTGGTATGCACACGACAGTTAAAACTATCACAATCCTAGACTTAGAACATTGTTAACTTAACACCTTTTTATGCCTGAATATATGATAGTAAACAAGGACAGACTTAAACAACAAAGCATATCGGACAATCCATACTGATAACTCCCGTGTTTAGACCACTGAAAACTTGGACTTAACTTGCTTAACAGTTAATAACCTTTCAAATGCAGTGTCGATGCCGAGTTTAAAACATTAACTATCTTACGATAAGATCTCGTAGACGGTCAGAGATGACGGTCTTCGAAGACGACAATTCAAAGCTCAAACTTATTTCATCAACTTAGTGGCTTTTCATTTCTTGGCACGTATATTTAAATGATCGCACTAGTTCACACACCACCCAGGGGGGAAGGAGGGGAATATCTATGTTGTTAAGTCTAACGTCTATTGTTTTTCAAGTATAGTTTAAACAGGTGCTTTGCCAGATTCAATCTTCATTAGAGATGTCTAGGAAATCTAGCTCTGCTACGATCTCGAACAGACCCGGGCCATCCTTTCGACAAGAAATTGTAGGAACTTCAAATCGCCAACTACTCCTGCTCAAGACTTACTGAGCCCTACGACTACATCTGTCGACTTGGCTCCCGAAGCTCTAGAGGCAGTGATTTTCTTAGACGATCCAATTGATTCCCAGGCTTCAAAGATTAACGAAAGTACGCTCCATCGGATATGCTCTGTCCATGGAATCCCCTTCGACGATGTGTTAGTTCCATCGGGGCATGATCATCCTCACTTGGCCCCAGTCGAATACACAGCGTATAACAGATTCATGTGCTGGGTTGGTAGCGTGTCGCCATTCAACTCCTTTCTTTGAGACGTGTTGCAGTATATCGAGATTGCCCCATCGCAACTGCATCCGAACAGCCATGCATTCATATACGACACTTGCATTCTCTTTATGAGTGTCCTCTTCAGGCTTTCGACTTCGGGCGATATCCGTTATATCTATTACATCAAGAGACAGTCAGATAGCCCATATTTCGTGTTCTTCGAGCCGCACAGCAAGCGTCAAATCTTAACTGGGGCATGGAGCAAGTTTTCTCAGTATAAACAGGAGTGGTTCTATGTGCGCCGTCCTCCCGGCTTCGCAAGGAGATGGGTTAAAGGAAGTAAGTCTTTTTCCTGGACAAATATTCATGTTTGGTCGAAGCTGTACATTTTCTAACTCTTCTTCCACCTTCTCAGGTATTAACCCACGTCCTGAGGGCCCCGGATATTTTGAAGCCGTCGAAGCTATCCGAGCCATTCCCGCCAAAGATCGAGACATCAAAAATCTCATTTCAAATGAGTCGCTCATAAAATTTGGGTTGCTGGCAAAAGGTCGCTGAATAAGCCTACCCTAAGGTGTTACCATACCCAGGCCTGCTTCGAGCAAAGGAAAAAAGAAGGCCGAGTCCTCAGCACATAATGCCTCTGACACACTAGGGGATGGGGAGATTAAAGAAGCCGAAACTCCCGAAGTGCAGTGCAAAAATGTTAGTCCATCTCGAGACCCAATAGTCGAAGTTCATGACATGAAACGACGCCTTTCCCTTCGAAGGGGAAGAAGAAACTGACATATAAGCTGAGGAAGAAAACAGTGGACGGAACTTCTAATGTTATTCTTATTCCGGTGGAGAAAGAAGCTTCCTCGCATCACTTAGAAAGTTCTCTGAAAGGCCTGTCGAACCTTACCATACCTGATGATCTACTCAACTATGGTTTCGACGATCCAGAGGCCCTTAAGCTTCATTCGCCCGCAAGAGGCGATACAAGCGCTCAAGCTCAAAACCAGGGAGAAAAAACTTCTACTAGTAAAGAAACTGGTCCGTCGGGGGGAAACACTAGGACACACACAAACACATGCACTTCACTTTGCACTTAAATTTCTGTCACCACTTTATTCTTCGCTAACTCGTCGTTATTTAAACTCTATATAGATGACATAGGGAGCACACATGGACTTGACCGCCTTCGTGGTTCATCGATTTTTCATCAATCCTGCCGGGATTCGGGTTTCGGAAAGCGTCGAGATGGAGATGACTCCAACGATCGAGACTACCACCACCAAGAATCGTCCTACCAAATAAAAACTTATTGTCAGCCCTCCTACCCTTGTGATCCTCCTTCTCAACTGGAGCATAGCAAAGAGAAACCTACACATAAGGGGTCCCAGCCTAAGGCCCATCGGGATCAACACTCTGGTTCATCAAGTACTAGGAAATCTCGAGATCCCCGTAGAACACCTGCAGTCTCCAAGCAGACTCCTCTTGCTCCAGTATTCGATCCATCGGTCGCAGAATGACTTGTTGAGCTTAGAGCCTCGTTTCCAAAAATATGCTTCGATGGCTTAAAATTTCTTCCGACGATTCAACAAATTCCGAGGCATGTCAAGCAAAGTGCTATTGCTTGCACTAATGACGTCTATGTTCAGCACGATGCATTCGTGCACTTAGCCGAAAAAGTTTTAGAAGTCTCCGTTGAGCGTCAACATGAAATTGATCGCCTTAAGCTCGAGGCTATCCATGGTAAAGATATTATTAAATCTCAGGACGAAAAGCTTGCTTCTTACAAGTCTCAGCTTGAAACCACCCAACAAAGCGCTAAAGATATGGTGGATGCCGTCAATTGCTTGGAGACAACTCATAAAAAAGAAATTGACGAGGCAGTCCAGCGCTGTGGGGCCCTGGCTTTAGAGAAGGACTCAATGCAGAAGGAGAGGGATGAATTTACCCTCTGAGTCAAAGAGCTGGAGGATCAACTCCGCAAAGAAAGAGAGGAGAAGACCGTCGCCCAAGAAGAGTCGTAACGATATTGCGACGAGATCGTTGCTACGCGACTTCTAAAGGCGAAGCTTGACGACGAGCTTTCTAAAGTTGGGATATTGAAGGATGAAGCCCATGAAGAGGGCAAGAAGATAGCATCTGCGGAGATTGACTTCCGCCTTGAGGCGGCTAAAAAGACTGGTAGGGAGGAGGTCAAATGCATGCTCGACCCACTGATTGCAGAATTCAATGCCCGTGTCCTCTTGCATCGGGACTTAACTTTTCTGGGTGAAGGCTACCTCGAATCCCTAACTGAGGCGTGGGAGACTTTAACAAAAATCAGGAAGGTCGAACTTGGCACCGAGGAGGTCGATGAAGATGCTTTAATAAAAGAGTTTCTTAAGGAGAACGGGCCTTCAGACCCATCTACGGCGAAAGCTCTTTACTGCAGAGGTTCCTCCTCATCGAAAGGGAAAGATGTTATTTCCAGTCCATCCGGGACCGAGTCTCCAGCTCATGCTCCTACTCAGCCGGCCGATTTGCTAATACTTGATCCATTTGAGCAACATGCTGGTTATGACCCGGAGGACCCTGGTCTTGGTGTTCACATTCTATCTCCCATTCCAAAGGAAGAGACCCCTCGGACGGCTGAGAGTCAACCAGAAGCCGGTACGTGACCCTTCATTTAAAAATTCCAAGAGTCGTCGTTTTTTAATGAGAGGTCACTATGTTCTAATGTTTGTTTTTCATGATTTTGCACAGGTCGTTCTGATCCTGTGCCAACTCTAAGGAGCGATGACGCCAAGTAGGTGAAGGGGAAAACAAGTGAGGCTACTCACGCAGGAGAGACTCCCAGTCCAGACGCTCAGGTGATCGGGGCGCTTGATGAGGATAAGTCCGAGACTTCATTTCCCATCGAGGGAAGTTATGAAATCGATATCACAAGCGCCTCTGAACATACTTCTAAAATGAGCATGAAGGAGCAGATCGAGGAGGAAAAGAAAATAACGGACGAGATTAAAGTCGAGCCTCAAGTCGTGGACCTAGACGATCCTCTGAATAAGCCGTTGAAGGTCATCCTCCCTGGCGGGTCCAAACCAGTGGAAGCTCCCCATTCTTCGTCAGTTGTTACCTCCCCATCAAATAAAATTACCAAGGGAAAACGCACGGGAGAGGAGTCATCTAAGAAGACGAAGGAGGGAAAGAAGTCGAAGAAATCAAAGAAGTAATTGTTGCTCTCGTTCAACGAGAGTTAGTTTAGATTATGCAATTATTTTTATTTATTTTCCTAGTCCATGTAAATAGACTTTTGACTCGAAATTTAGAGGAATTGTAGTAGAAACTTTTTTTTTGAATAAATAAAGCTTAGTTCTTTTGTCTTTCAAAGACTTTAATCATTCAGCTTTCTGTATGATTGTGGTCGATACCCAAGCTATTGTGAGTTACATAAAATTCTCAATTTATCTTCATATAACTCTGAAATTCTTTGGAGTTGTTCATCTTTATTCCATGCTTCAAGCACTTAGAATATTTTTTAGTCCATACGTCGGGACTTGATGACTTTAAGTCATTCGTGTCCTAGCTCGCACTCCGGACACTTATAGAATTTAAACAGTTTATACTCCAATCCGCACTCTGGGGATTCAAAGGACTCCCATCCGCACTCTGGAGACTTAGAGATTTTTAAGTCGTTTATACTCTGGTCCGCACTCAGGGGAATCAGAGCACTCCATTCCGCACTTAGGGGACTTAGATTTCGAGTCGTTTATACTCTGGTGCACATTCAAGGGACTCAGAGCACTCTAGTCCGCACTCAGGGGACTTGGAGATTTCGATTCGTTTATACTCTGGTCCACACTCAAGGGACTCAGAGTACACCAGTCCGCACTCAGGGGACTTGGAGATTTTGAGTCGTTTATACTCTGTTCCGCACTCAGGGGACTCAAAGTACTCTTGTCTGTACTCAGGGGACTTGGAGATTTTGAGTCGTTTATACTCTGGTCCGCACTTAGGGGACACAGAGTACTCCAGTCCGCACTCAGGGGACTTGGAGATTTTGAGTCGTTTATACTTTGGTCCACACTTAGGGGACTCAGAGTACTCCAGTCCGCACTCAGGGGATTTGAAGATTCTAAGTCGTTAATACTCTGGTCTGCACTTAGGGGACTCAGAGCACTCCAGTCCGCACTCAGGGGACTTAGAGATTTTGAGTAGTTTATACTCTGGTCCGCACTCAGAGGACTCAGAGTACTCCAGTCTACACTCAAGGGACTTGGAGATTTCGAGTCGTTTATACTCTGGTCCGCACTCAGGGGACTCAGAGTACTCCAGTCCGCACTCAGGGGACTTGGAGATTTTGAGTCGTTTATACTTTGGTCCGTACTCAGGGGACTCAGAGTACTCCAGACAGCACTCAGGGGACTTGGAGATTTCAAGTTGTTTATACTCTGGTCTGCACTCAGGGGACTCAGAGTACTCCAGTCCGCACTCAGGGGACTTGGAGATTTTGATTCGTTTATACTTTGGTCCGCACTCAGCGTACTCAGAATACTCCAGTCTGCACTCAGGGGGCTTAGAGATTTTGAGTGCTCGTGCGCATTCGTACGTCAGACAGAATAATGTACCTCTTAGTTGTTTTCCACAGAGTTATCATACATAGAAACATCAACAATCCATGGAAAAAATGGCTTCAAGCCTTTATTAATGCAAACAAACTAAATTGTCTTATTACATGTCGTAAAGAAGAATCAACGAAATAACAACATGTTGAAAATAATTGCAACTAAAATATAAAAGAAATGAACTAAGTATAATAATGCCGCAAATGCTCGCTGTTCCATGCTGGGGGGAGTGCCGCATCATCAACGGTCGCTAGCTTGAAAGTTCCTTCGCCAAGCTTCCCTTCAATGACGTATGGACCTTCCCATGCGGGGCTCATATGTGATGGGACTGAAAAAAATCATTTCAAAACGAGGTCACCCACATCAAAGATTCTTGGTCGGACCTTTTCATTATAATATTGAGCGACTCGGTGTCTTTATGCGGCCGCTCTTAAATTAGCTTCTTCGCATTTTTCATCAGTGAAGTCCAACGATTCCAGCAAAAGATCCTGATTCGACTCAGAGTCATAATAAGTTACCTGATGCGATGGAACTTTAAGTTCTACGGGTATAATAGCTTCCACGCCATATGCCAGTGCGAAAGGAGTGTGGCCAGTCGTGGACTTGTGTGTGATTCTATAAGCCCAAAGCACTGTTGGAAGTACATCCACCTACTTGCCTCTAGCCTTTTCCAAACGCTTTTTCAATATGGACTTGATTATTTTGTTCACGGCTTCCACTTGTCCATTGGCTTTTGGATGAGCAACCGCTGCAAACTTTATCTCAATACCATAATTTTGGCAAAACTCTTTGAACTCTTTGCCTTCAAATTGAGTTTCGTTGTCTGTAATGATGGCCCGTGGAAGGCCAAAACGGCATATAATATTTCGTACAATGAAATTAATAACCTTTTTTGGGGTGATAGTGGATAAAGGCTCTGCTTCTGCCCACTTGGTGAAGTAATCGACCGCAACTATCGCGTATTTCGCACCACCTTTAGGTATGGGTAAGGAACCGACTATGTCATCCCCCACATTGCAAACGGCCAGGGACTAACCATTTGTGTGAGTTCCGTCGGTGGAGCTCTCGAGATCTTTGCATATTTCTAACATTTGTCAGATCTTCTCACATAGTCAGCGGCATCTCGATTTACAGTCGGTCAATGGTAATAGCGGAGGATTTTCTTTGTTAACGTCTGCCTCTAGTATGGTCACCACACTCTCCTTCATGGACTTCCTTCAGGACTCGTTTTATCTCATCATGAGCTATGCACTGGAGTAAGGGGGTCGAGAATCCCCTTCGATACATTACCCCGTCTTGCATCACATATCGTGAAGCCTTACGATCGACTTGTCGTCTTTCTCTCCTTCTTTCGGGTATGACCCCGTGTAACAAGTATTGCTTGAATGGGGTCATCCATGATTCCTTCTCGATTTCTGTTTATAACATGAAATCTACCTCCATCATATTTATGCTCAGAGCATGTAAGGTTTCAACGAGAAATAATCCCATTTGCTGCACATCGTCATTGCCTGCAAACTTTGCTAATGAATCGGCTGCTCTGTTTTGTTCACCGGGACATGTGAAATATCATAATACTCCAGATTCCCTAGAAGCTCTTGAAATCGTGCCAGGTATGGGGCAAGTCTCTGTCCCTTTGCTTGATAGTCCCTTCGAACTTGGTAACCACCAGTTATAAGTCACAAAAAATTTCAACCGATCTTACCCCTAATCCTCTGATAAGTCTCAAGCCAATAATCAATGCTTCATACTCGACTTCGTTATTTGTTTCTGTGAATTTGAGCTTCAAAGCGTAACAAACTGATCGGTTTTCAGGAGTCACAAGAACTATGCCAGCCCTCGAACAACGGTAGTTAGATGCCCCGTTGGTGTACATTTTCCATCGAACGGGAGATATGACATTGTGACCGTTTGACTTGTCGGACACGGTGAATTCAGCAATGAAGTCTGCTAGCACTTGCCCTTGTATGGCCCTTCGTGGAAGGTAGATAATATCGAACTGACTCAACTCGATATTCCATTTTAACATCCTTCCAGAGGTTTCTGGTCATCGGAGTACCTGCTGCAAGGGTTGATCAGTGTAAACACTGATTGAGTGTGCCTGAAAGTATGGACGAAGCTTGCATGATGCAATCACCAAGCAGTAAGTTAGTTTCTCAATCTTGGGATAATTTCTTTCTGCCCCCATCAAACGTTTACTAACATAATACACTGGCTTTTAAACTCGGTCCTCCGCGTGAACCAAAGCTGTACCGATAGCATGTTGGGATACAGCCAGGTATACATACAGCATTTCATGGTCAATTGGTTTTGATAGCACTGGGGGACTTCCTAAATGCCTAACCAGAGCTCGGAATGCTTCCTCACAGTCGGATGTCCACTTGAAATTTCTCTTTCCTTTCTTTATCACATGGAAGAAGGGAATGCGTTTATCCGTAGCTCTGGATATGAATCGACTCAGCACGGCCACCTTTCCTTTCAAGCTTTGTACTTGCTTTATAGTTCTGGGCACTTTATGTCCCATATAGCCTGAACCTTCTCCGGGTTAGCTTCAATTCCCCGCGCATTCACAATGAAACCCAAAAAATTCCTTGATGCAACGCCAAAAGAACACTTTAAAGGGTTGATTTTCATGCCATAATGCTTGAGTATATCATCTCTGCTAAGTCTCGAATGTCGTCTTTTGACTGTCATGGCTTCACGAGCATGTCATCCACATACTTCCATCGTTCTACCAATCTGATCTTTAAACATTCGGTTCACCAAACGCTGATAAGTTGCTCCCGCATTTTTCGATCCAAAGAGCATCACTACATAGCAATATAACCCAACGTCTGTGACAAAACTGGTGTGTTCTTGATCAGGAATGTGCATCGGGATTTGATTGTATCCCGAGTATGCATCCATAAATGACAGTAGCTCGTGTCCGGCCATTGAATCGACCAGCTGGTCGATTCTAGGTAAGGGGAAACTATCCTTCGGGTATGCTTTGTTTAAATCAGAATAATCAACGCAAGTTCTCCACTTCCCATTCGCTTTCCTCACTAGCACAGGGTTAGATACCCATTCAGGGTAGAGGGCGTCGTGGACGAACCCATTGGCTTTGAGTTTGTCCACCTTCTCTCTGAGAGCAGCGGACCTCTCCGGGTCCATGCCTCTCCGTTTTTGTTTTACTGGGACATACTTCGGGCCCATGTTCAACATATGGCTTGCAATAGCGGAAGAAATCCCGCACATATCAGAATGTGTTCAAGCGAAAACGTCCAGGTTCGCTTGGAGGAAATCAGTTAGATCCTCAGCCAATGGCGGGTCTAGTTGCGATCCAATCTTAAGAACTCATGACGGGTCATCTCGGCTGACTGGAATGTCAATCGTCAGCTCAGCCGGTGCTGTATTCGCTTCCCTGGGTCCCTCATCATCATCTCTCGTATCTATGTCTCTATAGATCCGAGAATGTCACCCAAGCCAGGGCTCGGGCTCTACTTGTCTATTGTCGGTATTTCAGATGTGGACGGAGTTATCCGCAACCTTTCCTTTCTCTCTCCGTCGAGCGTCTCTCAGCTCAGCCACATAACATGTGCGACCGGTTTCCTGATCGCATGCACTACAGCAACTCCTTTTTCTGTTGGAAACTTTAACGTCAGACACCATGGGGCCAAAGCTGTCCTAAACTCCTCTAGGGCCGGATGACCTAGAAACACATTGTATGGAGAATCAACATCCAACACTATGAACGGTAGGATTCACACCCTCCTATGCTCACCTTCTCCCAGTTCAACTGGCAAATCAACATACCCCATCACATCAGTCACCGCACCATTAAAGCTATGGATACGGGCTTTAGATGGCTTTAAATCTTGTGTCTCCATCTTCATTTGGTCATATGCCTCCTTTTTGAAGATGATGTTGACGAAGCTTCCACAATCAATTAAAATTCTTTTGATGTATGCTGGCCCGATCGTCGTAGATATGACCATCGGGTCGATGGCAGGAGTCTCCACCTTGTCCGCATCTCGGCTCCTAAATACTATATCGTCTGTCATCATGCGTTATTGTTTTGTTGGGGTTCCATCTTCCACATTCAAACAACATTCATAATCCGCATGTCTTAAGGAGGTAGCGTATCGTTCCTTCTCCTGCCAATTCTTGTCTGCAGGGTGAAGTCTTCTGACTATAGTGTTTATGATCAATCTACCCACGGTTCGGGTAGGTTCCTCTGGATGGCATGGAGCCGTCCCACGTCCGAGATCTGATGTTCCTTGCCTACCCTCTTGTGGGTTCTTAACAAATTCCTGCATTTTTTTCTACCTGATCAACTTTTCTATGGCGTCATGGAAGTGTCTACACTCCTCTGTATTGTGCCCGTAAGTCTCATGGAAGCGATAGTACTTCCCCATCCATTTCTGTTCCTCTATAGATTCCTTTGGGCGTGGCTTTCTGTATTGAAAAGTGTTATAGGTTGACAGATAAATATTTTCAAGAGATGCATTCAGGGGGTGTATTCGTTGTAGGTTGGAATCCTTGGCTTCCATTTCCCTTCTTCTCTTTTCTTTCTAGGATTTCCTCCTCTGGACCCTTTAGATTGCCCAGGCTTATTCTAGATGTTGACTTGAACCTTTCCCGAGTTGTCGCCAGATCACTTTACGGCGATGTTACTTTCAATGGATGTTAGGTTGCTAACTTCAATGGATGCAATGTGAAATCTCTGAAAGTACACTTTCAATGACTCTCCTGGAGCTTGGATCAAGCTTGATAAGGACATCAAATCCTTTGGACGAGTAGCATGTATCCTGAATTGTTCTACAAATTTCATTTCCAATTCATCAAAGCTCGATATAGACCGTGGGGGAAGTCGAGTAAACCACATAATGGAGATTCCTGATAAAGTGATTGGGAAGCACCTACACTTGGTTGCATCATTCGCTCTGGAAGAATTCATCATCCATTCATACCTTATTATGTGCTGTATGGGATCAGTCTTCCCTTCGTAAGCCGGTATAGTTGGCATACTAAACTTTCTAGGATACTCGGCCTACAGGATAGTATCTGTGAAGGGAGTATGACTCCTGTATACTCCCCAATCTTCATTGGTCAAGCGTTGGTTCTCTCTCATCAACTGCCTGACCATAGCTGATAAGTCCGGAGTTTGTATGGAGGATGGAAGGTTGGGTTCTGTTCTATGGGACCGCTCAGGTTGATGTCCCCTCTGCTGGCGATCGGCCAAACGTGCATCTTGAAGGCCAGTTTTGTTAGGATCTTGGTGAGCCGGGAGTCCAGTCTCCTCACGTGCTTGATCCTTGGTTGATCGATTAGTGGCACCTGCTTGTGCAGTTTCAGTCTTACGGCGCCTACGACTGGGAGGTTCATCGGCTGAAGTCGAGCTATGAGATGAAGAATAAGGGGAACGACTACCTCCAGTATTCTGATGCCGCTGAGTAAGCCGAGTCATAAGATTAGCATTGGACTGAATCTGCTCAGCAAGTTGCCTTCTACTTTCCCTGAGTTCCCTTATCAAGTCATTGAACTCCGTCCTGGTGATGACTTCCGTTTGAGTTTGGGCGGTAGTCCCTGCACCTAAATTTGCTTGTTGATTGTTGGGTCCAACATGTTGAACGCTAGCAGTCTCGTTGACGTCCGCGTTGTGAGAGGCTGATCGGGTACATGGTCTTCCCATTGTAGAGTTGTTGGTCGAAACTCTGAGTAGATTCAACGGACGTCCTACGAGTAGGTCGGATCTCCTTCGGGGGATTTATTCAATCCAGTAGCTATAAAGTAGATCCTATCGGCCTGAGAATTCGGCTCTCAGTTAAAGCACCAAAATGTTAGCACCAAAATTGGTCACTAACACCCTTTAGAAATATTGTGTAGAGAGATTAATGAAGAAAGTAAATTAAAGTAGAGAACTGTATACTAAGTTAAATGCAGAAAACAAGAACACTAGATTTATAGTGGTTCAACGTAATTGCCTACGTCCACATTAAGTTTCGATCTTTATTGCTTTCACAAGGGACTAAATATAGATACAATCCGCACTACAAATACTTTAATACAAATGCTAAATGAAATAAAGTGAGTCTTGAAAGCGGCAGAGTCTCCCTAGTGTTCTCGAAAAAAGGTCCATTTCACTATGCCCCCGCCCTTCCATTTATAGATGAAGATGGGTTGGAATTTCCTCTTGGGCCTAAGAGTGAGATACCTTAGCCCGTGGCGAGTGACTTCTGCGTGCCGAGCCACAAATGCCGAACAACCTTGCTACGCTCTATGAGAAGAAATGCCGAGCGATGCTGGTATGCCGAACGACCTTGCTACGCTCTGTGAGGAGAAATGCCGAGCGAGGCTTCATGCCGAACGAGGCTGGTATGCCGAACGAGGCTGGAATGAGCAAGGCTACATGCCGAACGATGTTGTTATGCCGATCGAGACATGAATGCCGAACGAGGCATGAATGCCGAACGAGGCATGAATGCCGAACGAGGCTTGTGCCGGTTGAAGCTTCTCTGTCGAACGAGGTTCATGCCGAACGAGTATAGATGCCGAATGACTATGCTATACCGATCGAGGCTATATGCCGGGCGAGGTTCATGCCGAACGAGGCTGGAATGCTGAACGAGGCTTGAGTGCCGAACGAGGCTGGAATGCCAAACGAGGCATGAGTGTCGAACGAGGCTGGAATGCCGAACGAGGCATGCTATGACGAACAAGGCATGAGTGCCGAACGAGGCTAGAATACCGAATGGGGCATGCTATGCAGAACGAGGCATGGGTGCCGAGCGAGGCTGGAATGCTGAACGAGGCATGCTATGCCGAACGAGGCAGGGATGTCGAACGACCTTGCTACGCCGAAAGATCCTTCCATGCCGAACGAGGCTCTATACCGAGCGACCAATTAATGCCGAACGAGGCCAGATGCCGGACGAGTCTGGAATGCCGAGCGGTACCCCTAATGCCGAACGGTGCTTATGCCGAGCCTCTTGCTACATGGTCAAGCCACCGGGTAACATAGGGAGTGGAAGTGTGTGGTAGGAGCTAGGGGCTGGGGCATTTGTACAGGCTTTTAACTTTGTTTTATTTTTATTTTATTTTTTTATTTAGTTTCCTTTTGATTTAATAAAAGGCTAATTTGATTTGATTCATTTTTCATGTTGATTTTCCATTTTATATGGTTGAGTAAATATGTCGTGACTTGAAATGACATACATTTATGATGTTGTCTCCCTTTTTTACAAATATTTTTATATGAATTTATATATGTATATATATTCTTTTGTATGTATATTCATAATTATGTAATTTATCCTATTTTACTTGCATCATCCCTATTTTATATATATACATTTGCTTGTGTATTGTTATCATATACATACATTTAAATTTACACATATTTTTTTGTCATACACATTTCTTTTGTATATATATTATAATTATATATACACACATATTCACATCTATACAACTTTTCATGTATATTATTTCACATGAGCATACATTCAAATATTTGTATATTTATATACTTATATATATATATATATATTCAAACATTATACAGCTTGTATATACTTATAGACATATATATTTATTTATGGATATATCATCTTAATCTAAATGGTGGAGTTTATATATACATATAATTTACTTTTTAAAAGATTAATATTATCCAGAGATTTTATAAATTTGATATAGTTTTTAAATCAGTTCATCGATACAAATATTTTTAACTCACCAAAAATTTATTTATTTAACTAATCAAAATTAATATCCCAATAATTTAAACCAGTTAATTACCCAATTAACAGAGGTTAAAAATCCAGGTCGTTACACTCCTCCTCCCCTTTAGAACTTTTCATCCTCGAAAAGGAACGAAGCAAATTTTTTAATTTTGATGTTTATTATTAGTTAAATCATTCTTTAGACATTTAACCCTTTACTCTTTTATTTAAAATTTTAAAACACCTCTAAAAATACATAATATTACCAAACTAGCTTTATATAATTTTTTTTTCATAACTCGATGTCTAAACAAGTCCATCCTTCTTTTCACAAAAATTTAGTCATAGTTGATCAGGCGTAGGACTGAAAATCTATAAGTACTTAATAAACCTGTTTTCAATACCCAGTGAAAATACTTTGAAAAACTTTTGTGAGAATACTATGGTAATCATCCCCCCTCCCATGGATCGCAGTTAGCATGATGATTGCGTCGCGATCCCTGCGAAATCCATAAGAAAATTATAGGCATCTACACCTCTAGCTTTCGCCATGGGAACTGCAACAAATCGCAGCCACACCCAGGGTTATGTTGCCATCACAGTAAAACCCGTGTAACTGTAGGCATCAACGCCACCCGAATTACGTTGCCAAACGAAACTTTACCACATAGATCGCAGACTACGTGAAGGTTGCGTCACTATCCCAGTGAAACCCAATGTAGACTGTAGGCACTCAGCGCCCCACGAATTTCGCTATGGAACCACATAGATCGCAATCTACCGATGTTACGTTGCAATCCCAGTGAAATCAAACGTAGGTTGTAGGCAATCACTGCCACTCGACTTACGCTATGGAAACACAGTAGATCGCAGTTACAGAAAAGGTTACGTTACCATCATGGCAAAACCCCAATGTAACAGTAGGCATCAACGCCACCCGACTTACACTACCAAAAGATCATCTAGAACTCGAGTTTTGTCCGGACGTCCTCTGGGATCTAATTTTGAACCCTCCTTAGGGTTCAAGGAAGAACCACTCCGTGGATCTCCAACTATAAGTTTCGACTCTCAATGAGGGTGCCTTTTTTCCATACCTTTCTCAAAACATATCATACTATATATAGCACTTTTCAAATCATACTTTTTATATGTATAACATATAAATCCCATTTACACAAAATCGATATCTTCAGAATCGATAATTCTCAAATTTTTTTACCAACCAAATTTCCAAAATTTGCTTTTTGCCAAATCAAAAGCCTTTCAAAATCAATGGGTTTCAAAACCTTTCAATTTCATTCTCACATACATATAAAATTATTCTTTCAACTTGAATAAATATTCGGACCAAAATTTCTGAGTCCACATTATATTTATATAGACTCCACTTAATATTCCAAATATCTTTCAAAGATCCCTTCTTCTGGTTATAATTTTAATAAGGGAAGTTTTTAATACATAAAAAATATATATTAATGTGCACGTAAATATGCATATTTTTATCACCATATTTAATATATTTAAACTGAATAAATGATCATATTGGGTATTTTAACTTGTTTAAACCAAAATTCAAATTATTTTCAAATTGTCACATATTCATCTTCATACAGGGGTAAAATGGTGATTTTTTTGCATTTATTAAATTGTGAAAATTTACTTGGAATTTTCTATGTTGATTTGTAGGAACTTTGGTGAATTTTACAAGTGGTTTTATAATGAAATATGCATGGACAAAGAAGATACAAAACAATGAAGATGGAAATAATTCAAAGCGAAGAACATGGAGGACCCTACCCACTTACCTTGATTTTCAATTAAAGGCTAATGCACATGCTTACGGAGTTTATGGCTTCATGTACACTTAAATGATGATTAGTAGAAGCTAATGATTACTTGGCCTCCATAATTTCTCAAGAGTATTTTGGGCATTCCCCAAAAATATGAATTAGGGTTTAACACATGTATATATACCCCTTATGTTTCATGTAACCATTCTCTTCCTTAGTCTCTTTTAGTTTTAGTTTAGGCTCAAAAATAAATCAAGCTCTCTTCTTTCTTTTCATGGCTACTTAGCAATTTATTTCTTCTTTTCATGTAACTTTTTATGCAATTTAATACATGTTATTTTCCTTTTGTTATTTATTTCCTTTCATGTTGCAGTGTAGATTTACATTCATGCAAAGTAGAATAGTTTTAATTCTTGTTAATTAGCTCTCTTTTTCATTAAGCTTTCATTTTCCTTTCATTTTTCTTTCATGTTGTTAGCTACATTCGTTAATCAATTGACAAATATAAGAGGCTAAACCCCTTCAATTTAGGGGTAATGAAGCTCTCTAATTATGTAGCTTTAACTATTTGTTAATTCGTGCTCTCTTTTTGTGCTTAATGATGATAATAATGGTTTATTAGTTGTTTTTTCTTTGAATGTGATAGCCTATATTGTTGAAAACAAATAGGCTATGCTTAAACAATCACTAACACTAATTGTCTCTTCATCAAAATATGATTATGACAAAAGAAAGTGATTTGAAATTAAAATTTGATGGTCTATATTTCTAATCAATAGTTAATAGGCCATACTTAAAATAGATTTCATTTTCATTTTCGTTGTCAAGTTTCATGAAAGTTAGTAAGTTGTTTAAGGGGTGTGTTATAGTTTGATGGCTTATGTTGGATAATCAATAGCACAAATATGCCATACTTATGATAAGCACATGAATTAAAGCACTTATGACCATAAAAGAGAGATCATGATTTCATATGTGTTGAACTACATGATCTAGAGAGTGGATTTATTCTCTAAATTGTCACTTAACTCTTATATTTGCTTCGTTTTTCTTTTAGTTAGTTAGTTAATTCTCTAATTCTCTAGCTTAACTTTCCACCGACTTTGGTTTAATTTGATTGAATATAAATTTAAAATCATTAATTCCTTAGGGATCGACCCGTACTCGCCACGTACAAGTGTACGCCGTGCGCTTGCGGTTAAATTTATTTCAAAATTTTCGATTATTTTCTAAACCGATAGAAAATTAGCCGATTAACAAGTTTTTGGCGCCTTTGCCAGAGAATTTGTTTTGATTTTAAATTTATATTCTTTGGATTATTTTCATTAGATTTTTGTGTGTTTTCTTTTATGTCTTCGTATTTAGAATTTTTTTTAAAGTTGTGTGTTGTTACATTTTAGTTGCAATTGTTTGTGTGTTCATTTTCTAGTTTCATTTGCATTTTCATTGTTAAAAAAAATACACATTTCTAAAAAAATTCATTTCATTCACTGTTCACCGTTTTCATTCGATTACATTTTATTACATTTCTCAATCTGAATTCAATTCAATCATTGTTTTCCACTATTTCACTGTGCACTATGCACATAGCTTGCACACACACCCTCTGGAGGACTTCAACTCGCCACCAATACATCTGTTGCCTGCCTATCACCAGTACTTCACCTAATTCCCATATTTCACCAATCTCCAACTCTACTTCAACCATTGTCATCCACAAAGAGACTGCCCCCACCTGCCTGAATACACTAACCTCCAACCGATAGACTTGAATAAGACTGCTGCCAAATACATACTCTATACCACCAGAAAACTGTGCATAGAACTGCACCTTAACAAAGCTTCAGCAACTCTGTGCACTTTCCTATATAGCAAACTTCTGCATCTTCTACCACAACCCCATCAACAGTGCTTGACCTGACACAAACTATCATTCCCTGGCAATGGCGTCAGAAACTTGTTAATCAGCTCATTTTCTATCGGTTTAGAAAACAGTCGAATTTTTTTGAAATAAATTTACCGCAAGCGCATGGCGTACACTTGCAGTACATGGAGAATACAGATCGATCCGCAGGGAATTGATGATTTTAAATTTCTATTCAATCAAATTAAACCAACGTCGGTGGAAAGTTAAGCTAGAGAATTAGATAATTAACTAACTAACTAAAAGAAAAGAGAAGCAAATATAAGAATTAAGTGACAATTTAGATAATAAATCCACTCTCTAGATCATGATTTCATATGTGTTAAACTACATGATCCAGAGAGTGGATTTATTCTCTAAATTGTCACATAACTCTTATATTTGCTTCTCTTTTCTTTTAGTTAGTTAGTTAGTTAATTCTTTAATTCTCTAGCTTAACTTTCCACCGACTTTGGTTTAATTTGTTTGAATAAAAATTTGAAATAATCAATTCCCTACGGATCGACCCGTATTCGCCACGTACTACAGGTGTATGCCATGTGCTTGCGGTTAAATTTATTTCAAAAATTTTCGACTATTTTCTACACCGATAGAAAATTAGCCAATTAACATATATAACCTTATTACTGCCAAATCAAATTTCAAGTTCGATTTCCTTTACAAAGTCATTTGTACATTATTTACTCTTTATAAACTAAGTTTTCAGTTATGGTACTACCTAGTCTTCATCTTAAAACATCATATTTACTCAAAAATATCCTCTTTCACTTCGAAATCATTTTTTCCTAAATATCTGATTTTTGTTCTGATTCAAAATCTTTTCAATTTTCCATTTGGATTATAACTTCAAATCAACCCAGTTAGCATTTAAATCCATGATTTGAATATATACAATTCCCATTCTTACTAGTTTGAATTTAGAAAATAGCTTGAATAATCTTAAAATAGTTAAACAGTCAATATAAGATAGTTTGGGTATTAAAAGAATGGTTTGTATAGTAAATAGCCTGGAAAATCCAAAATAATTTGAATATTTAAGGAAATAGATTTAAGACAGTTTACATTAAAATAATTTATTCGAAAATAGTTTCAAAGCCATACCGTTTCAGTTCCCAATCTTCAATTAAAATCAGTTTCATTTTCCTCTTCCATTTAAATTGATTCAATCAGATTCTAATTCGAATTAACTTAGATTCTCATTCTAATTCAAATCAACTCCCATTTTGAATTTGAATTAATTCAATTAATTCAACTCAATTTCAACATTAATAATAAAGAAATTTTAAACTTTCTGCTCAATTTAATATGAAAAGTGATTTTTATATTGGATCATGTTTCAAATTTTTTTTCACACATCGATAGACTACCACACTTGTGAGTTTAAAACACCACATCCATCTATCCGTATAAAAGTCTTACAAAAGGTCATAAATCTAGATGCCTTAATAACTATCTAGGTTTAAGAAAAGAACAGAGTCCTAACATCCTTCATAAAAACTTCCTAGTGGTCTTCCCTCCAACTAGCCAAAGCTCGTTCAGGCAATCCATAATAGAGTGTCCCCACTTAAAACATTTGCCACAAAAGATCTCTACACTTCCATCTCCATGGGTGACCTTCGCGTCTTTCGTGGGCTGTTTCCCAACTTTCTCCTTTTTCCGTCTCTTGGGGCAATCCCTAGCGACGTGTCCAGTCATTTTACAATGGTAGCAGATAGCTGACCCGTCGACTGGTCTATGGGTTTATGCTTCACCTTCCTCACTTCCGGGCAATGGTTAGGAAATGTCCTTTCTTTTGACACTGAAAGCATAAAATCTCGGAGAGAAACAGTTTGACCTCCTTATTCCTTTCCTTTCTTGGTTTGCTACACTTAGCTGCATAATGACCTTTACTGTGACATCTATAGCATGTGACATTATCATAAGGACCTGGTCCAGCCTTTTCCCTGATCCGTTTCTCATATTCCTGCATTGCTTCTTCTCGTACCTTATGTTCAGCTGCTCACTGTTCCCCACACCTTGCCTTCCATTCTTCTCCTTTTTCCATCTTTTGACCTAAATTCTAGTAGGACTTCCTAACCTATAATTAAACCTTAATTAGTTGAATTTTCAGCTTTATTCTTATTTCTTTTATCTGCTCCCGGATATTTATTTTATTGTTTAATTTCACTAATTTGATAATCTGGTTCTATCTAACTTTTAGAATTCAAAACCCATTTTTTATTTCAAAAGCCGTTTGAAATTATCAGCACATAACCTCTTATCAAATCCATACTTTCCTTTTCCATTTAATCCATTTAACTTCCCTAAGTTAAATTCCACTTTCGCCTTGAAATTTCCCGTTTTAGATTATGATCTCAAAACTTATTTAACTTGCCCGGAGTTAAATTTCCAATTAATTTAATCCATTTAGTCTTCTCTTTTAAATTTACATCCCAAATTTAAATTCCTATTAATGTCCCTTCCTACTTATAATGTGATGACCTGGAATTTTAGGCAATAGCAATTTGATAATCTTCATTAACAATTATTTAAAATGTGCAATATTGGTTTAATAATCTTCTTTATAATTATTTTAAAATTTGCAAGTTTAGTCTTTTCAAAAGCTAATAATATTTAATTTGGCAAATTTATATTTTTCAAAAAAACAAATTTATCTTCTTAAAATTAGTAAATATGTTTTCTATTTATAATGTATATATATATTGGTATATATATTGTAAATAGGAAGGATTTGGTTTGAATTTAATAAAAATATTTTCAAATTATAATATATATATGTATGTATATATTCTGATTTGGAGGTTATGTTTTAAATTTAATATAATAGTTTTTATTACAGTACGCAGGCAGGTTAGACGAGTATAAACGGTGTATTGCTACTATTCAGCATATGACACTCATTCATACTCAGATGCCCAGTCGGCAGGCTTAGCAGGCTCAGCTGGTTGCATTCCTGTTTGATCATGGTAGTAATAATGATGTAGCGGATGATGTGGATGACGAAGACAACGACAGTGATGGTGATGTATACTTAGGACGATCAATTTCTGTAGTAATACATTCATGTTACTATTCTTTGATTGTTCTATTATATTTATGTACTGTACTGTTACATTTATGTTACCATTGTTATGTCACGTTATATAGCTTTATTCACATTGCACAACTTTATTCAAATTTTAGCATACTTAATGAAGACAAAGTAGCACGATGTCCCGTCATATCGAACACTGTACCCACTGCTTTTAATGCTTGCACTTCTTTTAACGTGTCCCTGCTTGACTATTGGAAATAGAAGACCTCGGTTCTATTTATATTAGACTGCTTTCCATAATGCTCTTCACTAATATCATACCAGTAATACAAAAAAATGGTGGACTACAACCATACATCTTTGCCCTCATCCTACTCGTATATAGGTCCTCTATGACACGTTACTCCATCGGGTACGTCTTTCCCCCAACCACCAACCGAGTGGTATGTTGAAATGGGGGAAAGACAAAATGAAGATGTAAGGTAGCATGAGTGAGTTTTTCAAGAGTAGAGGATGTTAGAGAATGGTAGACGACAAAGAGCGGAGTGATGTAGCATTAATTGCAGAAGGCAAAGATGGTATGAAACACCTCACCAAGTACCTCAGGAAGATCAAGTGGCTGACTCTGGACTCGTATACTGTAACTACAGAGTTTCTGTTTTGTATTCTGTTGTAAGAAACGGAATTGACATTGGTCGACGTCACTATAAATGCCATAATATTCGAGATGGTTATGATTTTTGGCAATGGCTTGACGAGCCTTTACCTCATCGAGTAGTTGCGTATGCAACTGAACTTAATGAACAAATTGAAACGCTTAAGAGAACACATGGTTCAATGCAAGTATCAAGTGGTCAAAGACAATTTTTTAATTAGTTTGTGTGTTTTTTAAAATCTATTTCAATGTTGGTTGTCTTGTTTGTATCGTTTAAATTATCAAGCTGTATAGTTTGTATCATTTCAATTATCAAATTATCATAAGTATTTAGTGTTTCTTGTATCGTTTGAATTACGTATTCGTTAATTTATTATCTTAAGTACTTAGTAGATATTAAACGTACATAGAACTTACTTAATATAAATAACTTAATTGCCTTTATTGAACTCGAAATCACATAGAACTTACTTAAAGTATGTAGAACTTAATGAAAATACATAGAACTTACTTAATATAAATAGCTAACCCAAAAATCATTCAAATTGTCGAAGATATCCAACTCAAAGATCATATGTAGCATATCCAATAAAATTAGTTCGGTACTCCCACAAATATCATGAATCATACGTGACTCGTGTTAACTTTAAATAGGTCTTCTTCCTCCACTGTATTTATGACGCTTTTTTATTTTCACAGGCTCTAGCAAACATGACATAAGTATTTTGAGTTTTCAAAATCATTTGAATTAATCTACAATGAGGATGATTATTAAATGCTTCATTTAGGGTAACCCAAAAATCTTGATTCAATTTCTCTTCCATGTTTCTTATATCTGTTTCTATGTACGCTTTGATTAGTACCAAATAATCTTGTGGAGTCCAACTTTCATTTACCATTGAATTTGTTGTAAATTTTTAGTAAAAACTTCTCACTTAAATAGACAATTCATAAGCCGCGTCGGTCGAATCAAGTGTGATCTAAACAACCATGTGGCAAACATCCGCGAACTTATGGAGAAACAAAAACCAACGTGCTTGTTTCATCACAAAGTATAAAATTTTCACTTAAAAACAATAATTCTGAGTTACCATGCTCTCAATTAATGCTGTCTGCCACTTGTTAAAGTTGATATGACAACACTTTGAGTCTTTGCCTGCCACTTGCTATAGTTTAAATGACCATGATCTTAATTAATGCTATTTTCCACTTGTTAAAGTTGATATGATAACACTCTAAAGCCTTTGTCTGCCACTTGCTACAGTTTAGATGGCCACGACCTCAATTAATACAGTCTGCCACTTGTTAAAATTGATATGACAACACTATGAAGTCTTTGTATGCCACTTGCTAAAGTTAAGATGACCACGCTCCCAATTAATGTTGTCTGCCACTTGTTAAAGTCGAGATGATAACACTTTTAATTTATTCTCTGCCACTTGCTATACTTGAGATGACCAAACTTTGAATTAATGTTGTCCACTCAATATTTTATGAAATAATTGTGGCCACCCATTCCTTGTTATATGCACATATCATTTCACTTATATATAAGGACTTCAATTCATTGCATATATCACATTATAATCTTCTTTCTTTCTCTCATAGCAAAAATCAAATACCACAATGAATTCTCAAAACATTTCATCTTTACTCAAATGTATTATGGCGTTAGATAGTGATTTCGAGGAGGAAGATATCATACGAGAGGAAGCTGAGGAGATGCAAGAAATGTTTGATATATGCCATGAAGCTTATGATTCTACATCCAGAAAACACCGAGGATCGGTGATTTGTCGGAAATGTGTAAACTGCAATCAATTTTCCTTTTATAAAAGTCTCACCCAAGACTACTTCAATCCAAATTGTACTTATGGACCAGATATGTTCAAGAGAAGATACATAATGAGAGGAGAACTGTTTTTGAGAATTTCAGCAGGTATTCAAACAATAATAAATATTTTATTCAAAAACCAAATGCTGCAAAAATATAAGGTCTTAGCGACGAATAAAAAAAACTGCCGCAGTGAGGATTTAGCCTATGTCACCCCTGTAGATGCATTGGACGATGCATATTGGATTGAAGAAAGTACTGCATTAGAAACCCTTGATAAATTCTGTCAAGCTGTGGTGGACGTTTTCGGCACTGAGTATCATAGATCTCGAATGAGGAAGATATGGTGCAGATTAGAGAAATGCACAAGAGCAGATGATGGCCTGGCATGCTAGGAAGTCTCGATTGTATGCATTGGAAATGGAAGAACTGTCCTAAAGCATACCACGGAACTTACAATGGTAAAGAATGAAAACCAACTATTATTTTGAAAGCCGTTGCTTCGTATGATTTATGAATATAACATGCTTCCTTTGAAATGCCTAGATTTAACAATGACCAAAATGTTATTAAGAGGTCATACTTATTCAATGATCTAACACTTGGCCGAGTAACTCCAGTGACATCTACTCTTGGGCAAAACACTTACGACCACAAATTTATCTAGGCAATGGGATTTATCCAAAATGGATCATCATTGTGAAAACATGTCCAAATCCGATAACATCAAAGCAAGCAAAGTTTTCTGCGATTTGTTTCTCTTCCACTCTTCTGTTATTTGAATTAGAGTTTTAGATTTATAATTTTACCTTTGTTTCCATTTTGATTCTCTTCCACTCTTCTCTTATTTCCCGCTTTTCTCCACTTACATACATATATAATATAGTATTTTACTTTTAGGAATCCAGACATCGTGGAGAAAAGAATATATGAGAATTGAAGTGTAAACTAAGCTTGTATTTATTGTGGTTTGGGCTTAACATGAAGCGTTAGATTTACTTAGAGAATCTTTTAATTTAATTTAGGACACCCCATAATTTCTTAGCACGCATGCAATGCATCACTTTCATCCATCTCAAATTTTACATTCATGCTTTAACATGAACATGGTCAATCGTCCATGCCCTTGAGTCGACCGCTACCGGTCAACCTAGGTATATCCTAGGTCAACCTATGCCATGTTTAATGCGTTAATTTATTACGTTATTTGATTTATTACTTTACTTACCTTGTTCCATTTATTTCTGTGTATTTGTTTCCTTTGTTAATTGATCGCTATAATTTATTTTCGACTCTTAAATTTCAAACGTTAATAACTTTTCCATTCGAACTCCGATCAAAAATGATCGTATAAGAAAATTGATCAGAAGATTGTCATGAATTGAACGGTATAAGTTTTATAGTCAAATTCTGACATTTGCAAAAATTCTATTTTTCAGTGTTTATTATTTATTAATTAATTTTCTATTTAAATTAATTATCGCAAACATCACTGGGTGTTACAACGATGACTTGATTGCCTAGAGTTCCTTGCTCCATTTTTGAGGCCTTCTTAAGTTTTCTTTGATTTAAATAAGAGTTAGAATAAACGATTTCCTATAACAGTACTACTCCACTCCGCCTCAACCACATTATAATACCATGACTTAAGGCTCCAAAAGTTGTTATATCTGAACGGGTAGTTCTTAGCAGCTAGCCCATTTGGTGCAAAGTTGAATAAAATTGGGATGTGGTCGCTTGTTGAGTGGTTAGCAAAATAGACAGAGAATTGATAAATTTATTGTGGCATTTGCCATTAATAAACAATATATCAATTTTGCTATGGATTGACATATTACTTCATCCTCTCCATGTATAATAGTTCCTATGCATTGAGGTTCATGGAGATTTGCCTTTTCCACACATTTGATAAAATCAGCATCGGGTTATGAATTGTAGCAGCTGCTATTCATTCCACCATTTCAATATAGGGTAGCATCAAAGTCTCCCGCAATCACCCATAGTAAATTGATATGGCCTGCCTGCTCTTTATGTAATCCCATAGTTGAATGCATTATTTAGGTTGATTGTGTGCATATACAAATGTGCAAACAAATTCCATACCTCGTTTGTTCCAAAATATGCATGTAATGCATGTAATATTATTTGAACCTGAACTGTACTGAGACTGCGAGAACTGTAACTAGCAGTTTTGCTGAGATTGCCCTTCCTTTGAGTTCATTTGTTGTGTTTCATCATTGCTCGGTAGTGTTTCCGAGAATTCAAAGTGTTATCAGCGACGTAATTGTTTGGCTCTGTAACTGTTTTGTTTTGCTGATCATATGCCTCTTTTTACGACATTGCACTGTTGCTATTATGATGTTTGATAATTCCGCCATTGGTTTAATATTATTGTTAACTGGTTGCGCTTTATGTGTTGTATCCTCTATTGATCTCTTTTGTGTTTTGTCATGCCTGGTTATGGGTTTAATCTTGTGTTGAGCATTCTGTGCTGCTGATTGAAACTCTGGGTTGTATGTATTTTTACTATTATTTTACCACTCGTTGTCTTGGGCACCCATGTCTTCTCGAATATGCAATATTTTGATGGCTGACCAAAACAGTTATAGTTTTGGCACACTGTTGGTCTTCCTTCATATTCAACTGCTTGTATGAACATCTCCTTGTTTTCCATCATGGTAGCCACTTTGTTTGGAAAATTAAAATCATTGTTTATTTCAATTAATACCCTACCAAACAAAATCTTTATCATTCCTTCGGTTAATTTGTCCATATTTATAGGGTTGTCTAGAACCTAAGTAATCTTACTAATTCCCTCCTTGGACCAAATCTCAAGTTTAAATCCAGGAAAACGAACCTGAAGTGTGATAGTTTACAAGATTTTTTTTTAATAAGGTTAAGATCTGGTACCCATAGTTTCATCATTATAAGTTTCATATCTTAAAAGTAGAGTCCTCGTTCCAATATACAAGCGCGAACTCCTGCTACACACATGAGTTATAGTAATGTTATTGTTGTACGCATTGATAATGGATCATGTTTAGTTTATTTGCACACTCCCCCAAACCGAAGAAAAATCCATACATGCAAACTCGTACTTGATATGTTTTAATACAAATTCGACATGCTTGCCCGAATTTTATGATCTGTACTAATACTTAACTATGGATATATTATTTTCCAACACATTTTCATTACGTGGCAAATGAATTAAACACACATGTACAAAAAAAGCAAGGTTCTAAAGTCTGGCTGGTACCCTGAAGTTTCGGTGATGAAAAACCCAACCCCGTTCTCCGATTAAAAGAAAAAAAATCGAATAGCAACGTAATCATCAGTGGTGTTCAATTCTTCTCTGAAATAATTAAACTTCTACAAACATGCGATGCAAATCGACAAAGAAAAATTATCAAACATTAAAACCCTCTATCAAACCTTGTCTGCCAATCAAAAAACAAAATCGAAATAGTATAATCATGTGATTAAGAATCAATATTTTCTCTATAAAAGCACACTAATTAATACAAAATACTTAACAAAATCAAAATCTTAAATGTTTTTTTTGTGATTAGGAAATTATATTGGACACCGTGTGCAGCACATTGTATCGATTTGATTCTTAAAGATATTTCAAAACAAGTCGAGGTAAAAACGATTATTTCAAATTGTTAGTCAATAATAGGATTCATATACAATCATGCTTGGTTACTTATCATAACGAGGAAGAAACCAATAATAAAGAACTAATCCGACCAGCAGTAACTATGTTTGCTGCTCACTTTATTGCATTAGAATCTATACACACACACAAGGAGAATCTAAGAAGAATGATGCAATGAACCAAAATTTCAGTCGTTTGAAATTGGATATTTAATTAATTTTAAATATTCACACGTTAATTTTATAAGCTGAATAATTTAAATTTCAAATATAATGTTTAATTGGATAATTAAACTATTAATTAATATTTGAAATTGCTGAAATAATTGAAAATTGAATTATTTGTGAATAAAAATGATTTATAAAGTTGAATTAAATCCTATTTGAATTAGAATGACGTAAGAGTACTTTTAAAATTAAATTAAAAGTTATTTTATAGAAATTGAATATTTCAATATTTAATTAACGTGTAAAAATAGTCATTTTCGATGTAGTTTTGGATTCCGACAAAACTAGTTTCATTGGATCCATAATATTATATTATAGTAGGATTTCAAATTTCGTGTCAATCAGAGTTACGGTTTGTCTGCGGCAAGCTAAAACGCATAGAAATTGTTTAAGTAAATTTTAATTTAAATAATTCATCGAAAACCTATCTTTCAAATATGATCGAATTGACTCTCGATACATATTCCATTGTGTTCAGAATAGGGGTAAACCATTATAAACGTCAGGCGACACGCTTCGACTGGAGCTCGAAATTTTTTTGGATGAATAGTGTCGCGAAATTTTCTATAAAATACCAAACTTTCTTCACTTTTGCACTCAAAACCCTAGCTTAGGGTTACAGCCGCCACCCCTACCTTCAATGCCCGAAAACACTTCTCCTTCTTCCTCGATTTCTACTCGATCCATTCACTTTCACGAAAAACATTCAACTATAAAAGTAAAGAGCACATCAAGAACTTCCAATTCAACGGTGATGATCGAGAATGGTGGAGCCGATCGATGACAAATCTCGTGTGAAGCCGCATCGTTCGAGCACGTTTATCTAAGCATAGGTGTGGCCGAATGCAATGTGGTTCACGGCGTGGGAGGAGTTCATATAGGCGCACACTTCGGTGGTCCCTGATCTTGTTCTCGTGGTCGAATGAAGCTGCAGCAATCGATGGATGATCTACGTGTTGGGTTGTCTTAACGTGGAAACAAAACGCGAATGAGAAAAAGATATTAGCGGCCAGATCTCATTTGATGGAATCAACGGCCTTGATTGCGTAAGGCTTAAAAATAAAATTAAACATTGTTAATTAATTATACAAATGTGTGTAAACTTTAAAAATTCATAACTTCTTCATACGAGATTCATTTTTGATAAAACAAGTTGCGTTGGGTCCATATTGACGAGCACTACATTATGAGGCTAGTTTGGAGTTGATTCAAGCCAATGAAAATTTTGAGTAAAATTAAACACACATTTAATTTTATTCGGAATGAAACATTGGAACTGCTATTGGAACCGCTATTGGAACCAAAGTGAGTACAACTCACTCTTTCTGACATGCTTATATTTTTTATATAAGTGAGAATAAATTTATTTATGCTGGATGATTGTTTGGATGATATATGGTATATTATACATATTGACTGGTATTTGGATATATTTCTGCTTATTGGAGCAGATGAGACCATATATGTTTCCGTGTATGAGCCGATGACCTTCTGTATGCATGTCTGCCTCGAAGCGGATATTGTACATATTTTCTAATATGTTTATTTGTTGCATGTGGTAGGTTGGAGGGATCAAATTGGATTCCTCACCATTTTTGGTTTTATTTACAGATATTGTGATATATGCTGTTATCATGTGATATATGATGGTTTGTGTAACGACCCGGAAATTTCGATCCCGAAATTTCCAAATAGTTAGTGAAAAGAAGAAAGAGAAAAAAGAACAAACAGAAAGCCAAACTCAAAATCTCACATTCGCAGCGGATAAAATATAATTAGCAAATAAAATAATAGTTTACAAAGAAGAACTGTATCAGTACATTTACATTTTTACATCAGAGTTACAACCATTATCAACTACTGGACAGTTCAAAACAACATGTCCTAGTTATACATCTATAATATATACAGCGGGTATGCTCCATACGTTCCTGCTATCCAGCTCACCTCCTGAGCTCCAGAACGTGCTTACCTGAAAATCTGTAATACTCGGTCTGACCCGAGCATTACATCAAAGTAACACCCGGGTCAGGCTGGAAACCAGCGTGAGTAAACCATCTAACATGGAATACAAAAGCATACAACTTATATAAACCCGGGACAACTTATATCAATTTAAAACTTCACAAGCTGTTATAGACATCACTTACATCACATATCAATTTCTAAGTACCAACCTAGATTAAAAGGTCAAATTTACTTAAATCATTCCATATCAACTAATTAATTTCACATATCAATCTATAAGAATCGAAGTGGTTTCGGGTATTAACTAATACCCGACTCCGGTCTCTTCGAATCCAATATCATTTTAAACACAGTTTAAGTGGATATAATCAATTTAAATGCAGGGTATCATAATCCTCACAACAATTCATTATTAATAGATAACCCTACAATTTCATTGTTCAATCCATCATATCATATTATAGTACATTACATAAAACATCAAAAGATCTTCAAATCCTAAGTTATCCATTATCATTCAATCATCATAAGCAAGATTTAATATATATATATATATATATTTCTAATTAATTTAATTAATCTCTAATTATATTAATTACCATCTTTAATCACTTGGATTATATAAATCCTGCTTGCTTAACATTAATTAATCATACCCCAGATTATTTATCATCTTGAAATCTTCCATCTTAATTAATCACCCTCGATATGATTATCCTTAATAAGCAATTAATTCTCAATTAATTACTCAAAAGCAATTAATCCTAAATTACTTCCCTTAAGTATTCATCATTTATTAAATCACTTTTAGTAATTGTTCATTAATTACTCTCCTTAATTAATCACATTCATTAATTGTTCTTTAATTACTTTTATAGTGATAACTGTAACTTAATTATATCATAATTACTTGATTAATTAATTACTAATCATTAATTAAATCTAATTAATGATCCTTAATTTCAAATTAATTAACCTTAATAAATTGATCAACTTAAACTTAAACTTAATAATTTAAACCCTTTAATTATCTTAATTAAATAAACTATTCATTTAATTACCTTAACAATTAAATGAAAATTTAAAATCATAAATTCAATAAATTTACTTTAAGATAAAACTTTTCTTAACAATAGATAAATTATCATTCATAAAATACTATTGCAAATATTTATTTCAAATTCAACTTCAAATTTCATCTTAAGTTCAAGTTTAAAAATGAAATTAAGCTATCTTTAACCAAATTAAGAACTTTGAATTCCATATGTTAAAGAATACATATATAGAAGAAATTTAAAGATTTAAATTAATTTTTTTTTCTAATCTCTAATCATTTAAATATACTTTAACTTTTATCTTATTTACAATATTTAAATTTAAAAACTTTATTTCCAAAACTTAAGATTCAAATAAATTTTGAATTTCAAATTTTGAATTTCAAATTTTGAATTTCAAATTTTGAATTAATTTTCTTTTTAACCTGTTTAAATCCTCTACTACATTTTAACTTTATTTTAACTCAAATTCTTTAATTACTTTAAACTCTCTTAAACACTTTAATATTATTGATTCAATTTGAATTTAAACTCACTTTTCCCAAACTAGATTCAAGTTTAACTTGAATCTACTTTTAAACTTAGATTTAAACTAAATTCAGATTGCAAAACTAAATTTAAATCTCATTTAGATCTTCACTTTATTTAAATTCAGTTTTTTTTTAAATTAAAATTTTAAAATCAAACAGAGTAACAGGTTTCTGAATTAAACCTGTTGCTATACTGTAATCCGAGCAAGTGCCACATCCACTTCGAGTCAGCAAGCTCCCACCTCCGAGCAAAATACAATACCTACTCGAGTTATTCTCGAGTTTCCCCTGCTTGTACCAGGCAATCTCCTGAGAACAAAAGTGCACGGTGCACATGCACCGTGCCTCCAGCCAACACTAGCCATCTCCGGTGGCTTCCCTACACCGGCGACCATCTCCATAATCCACTCTGACATCCCACTACTCACAAACAACTCGAATTCGAAATTCGAGTTCACAACCTAAACCTGAAACAGAAAGACCAAAACCCCATCCAAACCTGTCATCGCCTCCCCCACGACGCTCCGACCACCAGGGATCCAATCACTCCGGCTATGCCTTCACTCACGACCAAGCTTTCATTACCCAAGAACCGGTTGAACTCGATCAACTCCTCAGCCCGTGCCAACCAATTAAAACTTCCTAGTTAAAACTAGGGTTCTGAACAAAAAATTATCATCCTAGCCACCACACTGCACTGCAACGCCACCCAATATTTTCCAAGCTCCACTGAACACTCCTCTACCTACTGGAAGAAACACGACTTCCCATATCAACCTAATCACCAGTGATCACCCACAAACCAATTTCTGGCCAAACCAGAAATATATATCCAAACCCAAACTAAATATCCTAATTTTTATCCTAAAAATCATGTTTTGATTTTAGTTCTTAATTCAAAATACTGAATCTATTTATTTCTCAGTTTGAAGTTTTCACATATTTTTAACATCCACTTGATGTTTATGGTTCTAGTGAGATTTCGAGTATAGTTTAACTTAAATGAATTTTTTTTTACTAAATCTTAAATGGAACACACAAATTTTCCTTTGAAACATAAGTATTTTTTTATCAGTGACTAAACTAAAAGATTTGCATTATAATTTAAACCAAAATTTGAATCTGGGAACAGAGATGTCATAGATATTCAGATGCACACTTCATACAGCAGACATTTATCAATAATATCTACACAAACATACTTGCAAATATACAAAATTGAAATATCTTATGCATTAATGACATGCAACCATAATTTCCTTCAAGTTTAAAAGTTATTCTCAGTATTGAAGCAGAGAACAGAGAGCATGTTCTTGCTTCCAGCTTGTTTGAGTTAATCATATGAGTAATTATTGCGTGCAAGATATTTCAACAATTTATAACAGCATAATTTAGGTTTAAACATTAAAATGGCAGCAGTTTACTCACCTTAAATTTGGTTTGAACTGGGAAATTTGCTTATGCATAGGAAACTTGCCAAATCCAGTTGAAGCTGTTTCTAATTTATAGTTTTGAATTGCAGTTGAATTCATTTCTTTGATTTCAAAACTTTGAGTTGCTGAAGTTCTTTAGATCTTAAAACTGAGTTGCATGCTTGCCTTTTAAAACTTAAATCTTGATTTATTGCTCTAGCTTCCTGATTTCATTTGCATGTTTATTTCCAAGTGGAAAAAAAATGCAGGCTTCTAGAGAAATAAATGCATGCAGGACCTTCGAGTTGCAGATTGATTTTGAAGAGTTCAGGTTCGTTTTGATCAAAAGTTTCTGGTTTTGAAAAGTGTTTGAGGAGTGTTATTTACATAGTTGTTCCTTTGTTTTTTTTATGCAGGTTTCTTAATAAGCGGGAAAGAAGAAAAAAAATGGAAACCTGTTTCTTCTCAAGTCTATGTTATCTAAAATTTGAATTAAAGAAATTACAAGTTTAGCCACTTGTCAAAATCTATTATTAATTAGCCTACATGTGTTTCTTATAAGCTTTAATAAATCAACACTTGTATCTATTTCATATTTATTTATTTAAAATGATATTTAAAGCTTTTATATTCATTAATACATACATTTGTAAATTAATGGATGCTCTTTTTTTCTTTCTTCAATTTATATAAATAAAACCTTTAAAGAAAGAAAGGAAAAAAAATAGAAGATACACCAATTTATAATTTAAATTAAATCATATATGATATATATTTGATCCATGTAAATATAAAACTTTTGTACTTATTTTATTATCTAGCAAGCACTAACTTAATTTGTATAAATTTTCCTATGGGAATTAAAATCTTATCTTAAATAGAATTCATTCATAAATTTAAAATATTTTTAAGATATATATTCATTTAGATTGAAATTTAAATCTAATTTCCAATTTAATTTAAAATCTAACCTAATATCAATCTAAATAGATCCGGGATATCACATTCCTCCCCCCTTAGAATCTTTTCGTCCTCGAAAAGGAACGAAACCAGAATTTATTAGATACTTGTAAAACCAGTTAAAATATTCTTTGATAATTTTAAAACACTTAAAAATCTGTATAATATTTTCAAAATAGTTTTTATAGAAAATATCATTTTATAACTTGATGTCTCAACTAGTCCATCCTTGTTCTTACAGAAATTCGGTCATACGTTGATCAGACATACGACTGAAAATCTATAAGTACTTAGCAGACTCGTTTTCAACACCTAGTGAAAAATACTTTTAAAATTTTAAACCACCTTTGGTTTTTAATTCAAAACAAATTTCTTTTAAATTTTCAAACAACTCTTGTTTGAAATAGTACCATTTCATTCAAATGCATTAAATAATATTATTTGTTATTTCTTTGAATTAATTACATCATTAATTAATTTCAATTAATCACATTCGGTAACTAACTTATTTCTTAATTACCTTCATTAAGTAATTATCCCTTAAATTACTTACCTCTAGTTACTTCATTAAGTAACTCCTTCTTTATTTATCATTTCCAAATTATCATCCATAAATTAATCTCATTAAATAAAGTTAATAAATTAATTGATTTCCCTTATCCTGAAACCTTTCCCAATTTTAATTCCAGTTTGGTTGTATTTCTATTACTTCTTAATTCTTACTATTACTTTTAGTTTAATTAATACTACAACCAATTTCCTTAATATAATAGATAATCTATTTCTTATATAAGATTCATTTACTCTTGAAATCATTTGAAAACCTTTATACGAGAAAATAACAAGTACGCTCTCTCATATTTATATACTCAACTCATCTTAGGGTACCACTTACCCTATCCTTAATGAGTAATCCCAACAGAGCCAAGGTTCTTGCTTAATCTTCAGCTCTGATACCAAATGTAACGACCCGGAAATTTCGATCCCGAAATTTCCAGATAGTTAGTGAAAAGAAGAAAGAGAAAGAAGAAGAAACAGAAACCCAAACTCAGAATCTCACATTCGCAGCGGATAAAATATAATTAGAAAATAAAATAATAGTTTACAAAGAAGAACTGTATCAGTACATTTACATTTTTACATCAGAGTTACAACCATTATCAATTACTGGACAGTTCAAAACAACATGTCCTAGTTATACATCTATAATATATACAGCGGGTATGCTCCATACGTTCCTGCTATCCAGCTCACCTCCTGAGCTCCAGAACGTCCTTACTTGAAAATCTGTAATACTCGGTCTGACCCGAGCATTACATCAAAGTAACACCCGGGTCAGGCTGGAAACCAGCGTGAGTAAACCATCTAACATGGAATACAAAAACATACAACTTATATAAACCCGGGACAACTTATATCAATTTAAACTTCACAAGCTGTTATAGACATCACTTACATCACATATCAATTTCTAAGTACCAATCTAGATCAAAAGGTCAAATTTACTTAAATCATTCCATATCAACCAATTAATTTCACATATCAATCTATAAGAATCGAAGTGGTTTCGGGTATTAACCAATACCCGACTCCGGTCTCTTCGAATCCAATATCATTTTAAACACAGTTTAAGTGGATACAATCAATTTAAATGCAGGGTATCATAATCCTCACAACAATTCATTATTAATAGATAACCCTACAATTTCATTGTTCAATCCATCATATCATATTATAGTACATCACATATAACATCAAAAGATCTTCAAATCCTAAGTTATCCATTATCAATCAATCATCATAATCAAGATTTAATATATATATATATATATATATATATATATATTTCTAATTAATTTAATTAATCTCTAATTATATTAATTACCATCTTTAATCACTTGGATTATTTAAATCCTGCTTGCTTAACATTAATTAATCATACCCTAGATTATTTATCATCTTGAAATCTTCCATCTTAATTAATCATCCTCGATATAATTATCCTTAATAAGCAATTAATTCTCAATTAATTACTCAAAAGTAATTAATCCTAAATTACTTCCCTTAAGTATTCATCATTTATTAAATCACTTTTAGTAATTGTTCATTAATTACTCTCCTTAATTAATCACATTCATTAATTGTTCTTTAATTACTTTTATAGTGATAACTGTAACTTAATTATATCATAATTACTTGATTAATTAATTACTAATCATTAATTAAATCTAATTAATGATCCTTAATTTCAAATTAATTAACCTTAATAAATTGATCAACTTAAACTTAAAATTAATAATTTAAACCCTTTAATTATCTTAATTAAATAAACTATTCATTTAATTACCTTAACAATTAAATGAAAATTTAAAATCATAAATTCAATAAATTTACTTTAAGATAAAACTTTTCTTAACAATAGATAAATTATCATTCATAAAATACTATTGCAAATATTTATTTCAAATTCAACTTCAAATTTCATCTTAAGTTCAAGTTTAAAAATGAAATTAAGCCATCTTTAACCAAATTAAGAACTTTGAATTCCATATGTTAAAGAATACATATATAAAATAAATTTAAAGATTTAAATTAATTTTTTTTCCAATCTCTAATCATTTAAATATACTTTAACTTTTATCTTATTTACAATATTTAAATTTAAAAACTTTATTTCTAAAACTTAAGATTCAAATAAATTTTGAATTTCAAATTTTTAATTAATTTTCTTTTTAACCTTGTTTAAAAACTCTACTACATTTTAACTTTATTTTAACTCAAATTCTTTAATTGCTTTAAACTCTCTTAAACACTTTAATATTATTGATTCAACTTGAATTTAAACTCACTTTTCCCAAACTAGATTCAAGTTTAACTTGAATCTACTTTTAAACTTAGATTTAAACTAAATTCAGATTGCAAAACTAAATTTAAATCTCATTTAGATCTTCACTTTATTTAAATTCAGTTTTTTTTTAAATTAAAATTTTAAAATCAAACAGAGTAACAGGTTTCTGAATTAAACCTGTTACTATACTGTAACCCGAGCAAGTGCCACATCCACTTCGAGTCAGCAAGCCCCCACCTCCGAGCAAAATACAATACCTACTCGAGTTATTCTCGAGTTTCCTCTGCTTGTACCAAGCAATCTCCTGAGAACAAAAGTGCACGGTGCACATGCACCGTGCCTCCGGCCAACACTAACCATCTCCGGTGGCTTCCCTACACCGGCGACCATCTCCATAATCCACTCCGACATCCCACTACTCACAAACAACTCGAATTCAAAATTCGAGTTCACAACCTAAACCTGAAACAGAAAGACCAAAACCCCATCCAAACCTGTCATCGCCTCCCCCACGACGCTCCGACCACCAGGGATCCAATCACTCCGGCTGTGCCTTCACTCACGACCAAGCTTTCATTACCCAAGAACCGGTTGAACTCGATCAACTCCTCAGCCCGTGCCAACCAATTAAAACTTCCTAGTTAAAACTAGGGTTCTGAACAAAAAATTATCATCCCAGCCACCACACTGAACTGCAACGCCACCCAATATTTTCCAAGCTCCACTGAACACTCCTCTACCTACTGGAAGAAACACGACTTCCCAAATCAACCTGATCACCAGTGATCACCCACAAACCAATTTCTGGCCAAACCAGAAATATACATCCAAACCCAAACTAAATATCCTAATTTTTATCCTAAAAATCATGTTTTGATTTTAGTTCTTAATTCAAAATACTGAATCTATCTATTTCTCAGTTTGAAGTTTTCACATATTTTTAACATCCACTTGATGTTTATGGTTCCAGTGAGATTTTGAGTATAGTTTAACTTAAATGAATTTTTTTTTTACTAAATCTTAAATGGAACACACAAATTTTCCTTTGAAACATAAGTTTTTTTTTATCAGTGACTAAACTAAAAGATTTGCATTATAATTTAAACCAGAATTTGAATCTGGGAACAAAGATGTCATAGATATTCAGATGCACACTTCATACAGCAGACATTTATCAATAATATCTACACAAACATACTTGCAAATATACAAAATTGAAATATCTTCTGCATTAATGACATGCAACCATTATTTCCTTCAAGTTTAAAAGTTATTCTCAGTATTGAAGCAGAGAACAGAGAGCATGTTCTTGCTTCCAGCTTGTTTGAGTTAATCATATGAGTAATTATTGCGTGCAAGATATTTCAACAATTTATCACAGCATCGTTGTCAATAGGTTTAAACAGTAAATGGCAGCAGTTTACTCACCTTAAATTTGGTTTGAACTGGGAAATTTGCTTATGCACAGGAAACTTGCCAAATCCAGTTGAAGCTGTTTCTAATTTATAGTTTTGAATTGCAGTTGAATTCATTTCTTTGATTTCAAAACTTTGAGTTGCTGAAGTTCTTTAGATCTTAAAACTGAGTTGCATGCTTGCTTTTTAAAACTTAAATCTTGATTTATTTCTCTAGCTTCCTTATTTCATTTGCATGTTTATTTCCAAGTGGAAAAAAATGTAGGCTTCCAGAGAAATAAATGCATGCAAGACCTTCGAGTTGCAGATTGATTTTGAAGAGTTCAGGTTCGTTTTGATCAAAAGTTTCTAGTTTTGAAAAGTGTTTGAGGAGTGTTATTTACATACTTGTTCCTTTGTTTTTTTTATGCAGGTTTCTTAATAAGTGGGAAAGAAGAAAAAAAATGGAAACCTGTTTCTTCTCAAGTCTATGTTATCTAAAATTTAAATTAAAGAAATTACAAATTTAGCCACTTGTCAAAATCTATTATTAATTAGCCTACATGTGTTTCTTATAAGCTTTAATAAATCAACACTTGTATCTATTTCATATTTATTTATTTAAAATGATATTTAAAGCTTTTATATTCATTAATACATACATTTGTAAATTAATGGATGCTCTTTTTTTCTTTCTTCAATTTATATAAATAAAACCTTTAAAGAAAGAAAGGAAAAAAAAATAGAAGATACACCAATTTATAATTTAAATTAAATCATATATGATATATATTTGATCCATGTAAATATAAAACTTTTGTACTTATTTTATTATCTAGCAAGCACTAACTTAATTTGTATAAGTTTTCCTAAGGGAATTAAAATCTTATCTTAAATAGAATTCATTCATAAATTTAAAATATTTTTAAGATATATATTCATTTAGATTGAAATTTAAATCTAATTTCCAATTTAATTTAAAATCTAACCTAATATCAATCTAAATAGATCCGGGATATCACAGTTTGGATGCCGTGATTGATGTATTTAGTGCTTTTGCTGCATTGGCCTTATTTTTGGTAATTTAAAAATATTGAAGTGATGATTCCAAATTAAAAAGGATTTTCAAAGTGATTTTGAAAATAGATGTTTTGTTAATTTTGGAATTGTTAAAGGAAAAGAACTTATTTTGAATAAATAAATGTTACAATTTTTATGTTATAAAAAATTATGATTTTTGTGAAATATAATCGAAATGTGATTTTTGAAATATGGAGTTAACTATTTTATAAATTAAGTTAAATTTAGATTTTGAAATATGTATCAATTTACGCTCATTAGTTTTGACCCAAATAAATATGTTCAAGAGAATATTTCCTTAAAGAGTAAAATATATACTTAATGGTTTTTTAAGTATATGAAATATTTTCTAAGTGTTGAAAATAAATTGATTTGTGAATTAATTATTATTAAAAAATGTATCGAAATGTTTTCCAATATAGAAAATTGAAATGGTTTTGAGCAAATATCTTTTTAAAGATAATTTAAAGTGAATATTTGGCAAGTGATTTAATTAATAAAAGATTAATTAAAAGGGCCTAGTAATTGTTTATGGTGCTAAGTATTTGTTTTTTGTTTTGGTAATTAAATAATCGACTATCAAATTTGGTCATTTTAGTTCCTCGACTTGATGTGGGAACTATTTAGTCGCACACTTAGTATGTAGCCTTCTGTGTAGGCTTGATTATCGTTTGTGTTGAGGATGTTGATTCGTGTAGTATGGAGATTACTCCAATATATCGAGCTTCCTTCTTGGCCGAAGGATAACAGGTTAAAAGTTGGATACATGATAAGTCTATAAGACTTAGTTTTTGTATGAGGTTGAGAAACGCTTTTGCGTTGTTGGTGCGAAGAGGCCGGGATCGGTTTATCCGAAAACCACTTTGGACCAACACTTATGCTGCGATTGTGTAGGTTGGGTGTGATGATATTGATATTCATGATTTTCATAGCGGAGGACTTCATGTTGATCGTTTGGGGTTAAAATCCCAATATACATCCAGTAGCAGTAGTCTCTTCGTTATGAAATATCCAATACAACAGTTGTCGCTATTAATCCTTTGGATTTTCCGATAGGATGTTGTAGGAAAGTACCTTTTGTTTGTCCTGTTCCTAGACAACTTATCTAGATGTTTGTCTGCCATTGCATTTCTAAAGATTATGTACATTGATTTTTACAAACGTAAATCAGTGGTAGTGGATAAGGCAACTTCTCTTAGCTTAATACCCTCCTTGAGACATACGAGCTCAAGGGTTGTATTTTTATGGAAGGCAATTAGTAGTCAATGGAATTGGCCGTGTGGCATGCAAAGTGATGTGATACGTGATATGTGATATGTGAAAGGTAATCGTTACCTCAAGCCTCATCAACCGAAAATGATCGAAACAGGGATAGATGTAGCAGGGCTAAGTGGGTCGCCGATATGATCATCCTCTTCTAGATATATTTCTTCCTGCTATGACATTCGGGATGTAAACTATTGTGGTTTGTATGCTACGAGGGCCCTCAGAAAAGGTCGGTAACGACTGAAGGATGAAATTTAGTGCTATCTAGTTACAGAGGTAGGCCGGTCATGTATTGGTAGAGTAGCTTTGTGATGGTTCCTTGGGACATCCATCTAGAGATGTCCCCATCCAAAGGTAGTCCATTCACCTGGTCATTTGTATGGAAATCCAACTTCACTATATGCCTGTCATTTTGATTGTATTACCCATTTTAGGCTATATGCTGGAATTTAATCAGTGTAACAATTTCGACTATGATTAATATTATTTGTATACTAGACACTAGTATAATATAACATGATTTGATATGAAATGTTTTGGTTATCGTAATGTAAAAACATGTCTATGTTTATGTGTAGGGTGTCTTACGAGATACTTTTGTTTTGACAAGGAAAAGTTTGGTAATCTAATAAATCCAGTTAAGTGTGTTTCTCACGCTGGTTTACCAAACTGATCCGGACGTTCTTCCCTTTCAATGCTCGGGTCAGACCAAGTATATTTATAGGTTCAGTTTTGTTGCTATTGGAGCTTCAATAGGAGAGCTGTAGATCTTCACTTCACATACACATATCAGTTTTGCTTATCCGCTTTGCGGATTGTTGTTGTATATTATCAGCAATTATAAGAATAGATTATTATAACTGTCCAGCCTGATGACTAATGATTGATTGTTGAACTCAGGTTGATGTATGTATATACAGTTTCTATTTTGTAAAGATCATTGATATGATATTATATGTTATTCCATTGTGATGTGATATTTCGTATTGTTCTGTTTGGTTCTCTCTTCTCTCTTTCTTCTCTTCTCTCTTCTTTTCTTTCTCATTACTTTCCGTCAGTTCGTGCATTTTGGATCGGACATGTGTGGTTTATTGTCGATTCAAAGGCTACGTATTTGTGGATCGTCACAAATGATTTCTTTGAGGGAGTGGAGTGCAAAGATTCCTAAACTTGGTCCTAAAGATAAAAAACAGCAATTTTTATCTATAACTTAATTCACAATGATGAATATTTGGCTAATATTGCTACTATTATTCTCATATTTAGTCCACTTGTAAAAATTTAAGAACGGTGGACAATGATGACAAAGCGGAGATGAGATATCTCTATGAAGTAATGGATCGAGCGAAAGAATCAATTAAGAAAAATGTTGGTGCAAGACAGTGTCAAAAGCAGTGGAATATAATTGATAAAAGATGGGAAAGACAATTGCACCGACCTATTCATGCAGCAGGTAATTTTTTTAATTATTACACAATTATAAAAATACATATCATGTCAATTTTTTTTGAACTATTAAATTGTTTTAGGTTATTTTCTCAATTCTCATATATAATATGGAGATAATGCAATACATGATGCTGAAGTTCTAAATGGATGGACAAATATTCTTGAAAAAATGGTACCTGATATTGCTATGCAAATTGAAATTTCAAAAGAGATAATAAACAGATTATTAAACTACTCATGATTATTGCTATTGTATTCAGTGCAAACGTTAACTTGTTATATTGATGATATTGTGTAAGTGGAAAAATACAGAATGAAGCTTGGTGTATTTGGTTCGACAAAAGCGAAACATTCTGTTAAGTCATGTTTTCCAGCTATGTGGTGGCCAATAATTGGCAGGGAAACAACTCTAAATTTAACATGCATAGCTATGCGTATTCCTAGCTACACAGTTTCTTCTTCAAATTGTGAAAGAAACTAGACAATATTTGTGATGATTCACACGAAGTTAAGAAACTGAACAAAATGAATAACTTAGAAAAAATGGTATTTGTACATTATAATATGCAATTAAGAGTACAACATGCTAAATGACAACAAACAACTGATCAACTTATTGACCTAGATTACAACTTCATGAGGAGGATCCACTCGTAGAATGGACTAGAGAAGCTGAGAATCCGCACTTGATAATGCAAGCGATAATCTTTGGTCAAACAATGATAATATATATGTAGAAAATACTGAAAATGATAGTTCATCAAATGATGATTCAAGTAATGCTGGTGGTGACAGTATTGGTTCTAGTGGTTATGGTGTTGGTTCCGCTTTTGATGATTCTCGAAGACATATCCAAAATTATTCTAGAAGAGATGCAGATGACTATAGTGGATGAAGAGATAGAAATGTGAACATCGAACATGAAGATCAACACAATTATGATGGCAGATATTCTTCTAACAATCTCCCCAGTTATTGGTATTCTACATCTGACTACATTGGAGGTTATTCGTTTTGTGGGATAAATCAATCGTATGCTGCTGAACCATCAAATAGCCAAGATGAATCATCACCCTTTGATAATACGATGACGACATTTTTAAGTTAGGATTAGATGCAACGATATGATTTTTCAACATTTTATAATCCGATACTAGATGAAGATAGCGGTGGACAAAATTTATATGATGCTTAAAGAAATAGTTTTTGGTATTAAATTTTTACGTTGGATGATTTTTTTATCTTTTATGTAACTTTAATAATTAAATGTAAATGATTATTAGTATTGCATATTTGTTTGGAATTTATAAAAAAAAGTACCATAATACACAAATCGGAATTGAAACGGAATTTTCTGGAATTGCGAAACGGGACCGAAAATTTAATTTTTTCTGATGACCGGAGCGGAAAAGGAAAACGGAACTCCAAACCTTGGTTTATTGGTAAATCATCCATATATAATGTATATGAAATGAGATGAGAGACAACATCCTTTTATAATGTAATACAATATCTAGACTTTTCTTGACCATGCATTTCCTAGAATTCTCTAAAATTACATATTTAATAATTCTAGGTTCTTCTCTAGGATTTTCTCAAAATACATATTAGATAACTCCAGATTTCCTTCCATGCTTGATTTGACATTTCCATAAATTGAGAGACTAAAATTGTTAAAGAAATCAACATTCCTATAAAACCAAGTTTATTTCCAACATTCCCCTGTAACTGGTTTTGTAATTCCAATCAAGATTTCCAATATTTATATTTTACATATTTCAGTAGAAATAAAGAAATTATTAAAAAAATTCCCTTTTCTTTTCTTCTTCTTTCCAATTATCAAAATCTTTGAGGCAACTTCATTGATGCGCCATTCATTTCATCCTCCTTTATTGCCATAGAATATTCCAAAAAGTATGCGCTCTAACTTCCATCTTGGTCCAGTATCATAAATTTTAAATGATTCACATGCGTTATCTTTGAATTCTTTCATAAATTCACTCTTGCAATTTTTGACCCATAAAATTTCTTTGCATACTTCCCAAATATCACTTTTGCATGACATTTCAAAAAACAATGATGGAAAATTAAAATTGTTCGAATAAAAAGGATATAATCTTTTTTCACCACTTTGTTATCACTGTTATAATGTTTATCGTTTGTCTTTTTAACTGCCTCTTTGACCTTTTCTAATTTTAATTTCTGAATATTCTCTATTTCCATTTCTTCAACTTTTTGCTCATTTTTTAAATCTTCTCCAATATTTTGAATTTCTTCTCCTTGATTGGCAACTTCTTCATGTACAACTCCTTTTCTTTCGCACTATTTATCACTTGCATCATCTTTGTTGACTTTATCTTCGTCTTTGTCTTCTTCATTCTTTTTCTATTTATTTCCCTGGCAGTCTCGTTCTTCACTTCATTGATTTCTGTATGCTCTTTAATTTCTATCATTTGGACATTTTCTTTATTTGCCTCTTTAGTCATCGATAGCTCTTTGTCTTTTATTTCTTCAATTTTCTCTTTCGTTACTCCTTTGATCTTTGGTAGCTCTTTTGCAACTTTCTCCTCCACATCATTCTTCATTGTCTCATTTTCTTCCTTCGCATCTTTCTTTCTCAACTCATTGTGATGACCCGAAATTTCGGGCGTTATAAATTTAGTAATCTGCATTAAAATTAAATTGATTTGATAATTTGTGTTAATAAAGTTTGAATTGATTCAATAATCTTCTTTTAATAAATATTTAATTTATGAATTTTATCTTTTAAAAGTTAATAAATTGTTTTCTATTTATAATATATATATTTGTGTACATTGTAATATAGATAACCTTTGGTTTGATTTTAAATAAATAACTATATGGTTTGTAAATATTTAAGATAAATGTTATTTCCTTAAATTTATATCTTAGCTTAAGTTAATTTTTTTTTAATAAAAGGTTTGTTTTATTTCTTTTTAAATATTATTTGGTATATATGGTTTAAAGATAGAAGTTTAAAATGTAATATAGCATATGATATATCAATTCATTTAATAATAAAAGTAATTTATAATCTCTTCTATAAATTATTTAAAATTTCAAATAATAATTATAATACTTTGTTCTTATAAATATAAATAGACTTATAAAAATAGATTTGTTATTTTTTTTTAAATATGTAGCTATATATGTATATATAAATACTAATTAACTAATTAGTTAAAACATAATCTTTCATTAACATAACTAATTAACCATATAAGAGACATATGTTAGATTGTTAAGTAACTTATATGACAAATGTTAAATAAAGGACATGTGGTATTTCAAAGGTTAGTTTTCTTTTATCTTAAAAAAAAAAGAGAAGAAGAAAGCTGTTCATTTTAAAATTTCTTCCTGCATCATTTTCTAAATTAAAAAAAAAAACCGATAACGAGAACTGAATCAAACTCAAAAATTTTCAATCTGGAAAAGATTCAACAACTCAGAGAGAAAAAAAATTCCTAAAGCATGAAACCTGCCTTCAGTTTCTTCTCAACTTGGAAGAAAATTAGATTATAACAACTGTTGCAAACATGATCAAGCGAACAGGAATCAAATGTAAAACTCAATTCAGAAAATTCAGCATGCAAATTAAAATTCAAGAGCTATTGAATAAGGCCTCGGAGTCAAGAACAGATTTTCTGTCATCTGCTATGTCTGTGAGTAAAACTGCTCTTAATGTTTCAAAACTCACCTGCATTTTGTTTGTATGAAGCAATTATCAAAGTTTGGATGAAAACTATGTTTGCATGATTGTTTAAAAATAAAGAATGTATATGAAAGTTAAAAAGGTTTAGTGCATGTTTGGACAACAAGTTTCCAATTAAACTTTACTTTCCAGATTTTCAAAAATATGATATTTTAGTATAAAAGAATCTCTACATCATAAAGGGGTGAGTAAATGAGCTATAATTAATTTGAAAATTAAATGCTTGTAATGATCATTAATGGTATGATTTGAATTATGCATGCATGTGTATATAAAATATGAATTCCTGTATAAATATGCATGCCTGAAAATCTCCGTTCCTTGTTCACAGGATTTTTTTTAAAATAAATAAATAAATAAATAAATATATAAACTAAGTAAATACGATTACCTGATAACTTCTGAGGTAATTATGTTTGTGTGAATTTGTAGATAGTTCTGTGAGTTGCATATAGTTGTGTATGCATGTTGCTGTACTTCTCTGATTTGAATTCCAGGATTCAGTTTGATTTAAAAAAAAAATCATTGCCCTTCATTCCAAACTTTGTTTAGATTCAAGTTTAAATAAAAACTTGTTTGTTTTGTCATAGAGAAGGGTTTAAAAAAAAAAAAAATTTGTTCAAGCTAAATTAAATTTGAAATATCACTGGAATTCAAAGTTTGCAGTATAAGCTGAAGATAAATAAAATTTCAACTTCCTTAATTCATGAATTCAGAAACATAAATCAAATCCTTGTTCGAAAACGTGATTTTTAAAACTAAAAACTCAATTTTTAGAGAAGGATCGAATGAGCAATTCAATCATGCTCTGATACCACATTGTAACGACCATGAATTTTCGATCCCAAAAATTCCAGATAGTTAGAGAAAAGAAGAAAGAGATAGAAGAAAAAGAAACAGAAACAAGACACAGAAAACCTCACATTCGCAGCGGATAAAATATAATATCACATAATAACAGTTTACAAAAAGAACTGTATCTGTACATTTACATTTTTCATTTATCAGAGTTACAACATTTACACAACATAGGACAGTTATAAAACAACATGTCCTAGCTATATAACTATCATAGTGGTAACTCTCTATACGTTCCTGCCATCCAGCTCGCCTCCTGAGCCCCAGAACGTGATTACCTGAAAATCTGTAATACTCGGTCTGACCCGGGTGTTACTTTAATGTAATGCTCGGGTCAGACCGAGTACTACAGATTTTCAGGTAAGGACGTTCTGGAGCTCAGGAGGCGAGCTGGATGGCAGGAACGTATAGAGAGTTTCCACTATGATAGTTATATATCTAGGACATGTTGTTTTATAACTGTCCCGTGTTGTGTAAATGTTGTAACTCTGATAAATGAAAAATGTAAATGTATAGATACAATTCTTTTTGTAAACTGTTATTATGTGATATTATATTTTATCCGCTGTGAATGTGAGGTTTTCTGTGTCTTGTTTCTGTTTCTTTTTCTTCTATTGCTTTCTTCTTTTCTCTAACTATCTGGAATTTTCGGGATCGAAAACTCAGGGTCGTTTCAATGTTACAATGTGGCATCAGAGCTAAAGGTTAAGCGGAACCTTGGCTCTGGTGGGGTAACTCATTAAGGATAGGGTAAGAGGTACCCTATAATGAATTGAGTGTATAAATATAAGAGAGCGTACTTGTTATTTTCTTATATAAAGGATTTTAAATGATTTCAAAAGTAAATGAATCTTATATAAGAAATAGATTATCTATTATATTAAGGAAATTGGTTGTAGTATTAATTAAACTAAAAAGTAATAGTAAGAATTAAGAAGTAATAAAAATACAACCAAACTGAAATTAAATTTGGGAAAGGTTTCAGGATAAGGATAATTAATTAATTTATGTAATTAATTAAACTTTATTTAATGAGATTAATTTATGGATAATAATTGGAAATGATAAATTAAGAGAAAGTTACTTAATGAAGTAACTAGAGGTAAGTAATTTAAGGGACAATTACTTAATGAAGGTAATTAAGAAATAAGTTAATTACCGAATGTGATTAATTAATGATGTATTTAATTTAAAAAAATAATAAATAATATTATTTAATGCATTTGAATGGAATGGTCCTATTTCAAACAAAAGTTGTTTGAAAATTTAAAGAAATTTGTTTTGAATTAAAAACCAAAGGCGGTTTAAATTATAACTTAGTATGTAAAAGAAGTTAATATGTATATATGTGGATATACATGATATCAAGGATAAATTGAAAGGGAGTTCAAATTGGGTAAGGTTGACTGAATTAAGTAAATTGGGTTTAACTTGGGAAAAAGTTAAATAAGTTGGAATGATCACATGATTTGGGAATTTCAAGATGGAATTGGAATTTAATTTGGGAAGTTAAATGGTTAATCTGAATTGGGAGTTTGTGTGATCTCAAAATGGGTTTGAGATCTGGAAATTGTAAATTGATGGATGTTTTAAGATGAATTAGATGATATCATCCTATTGTTGTTAAAAGTCTTTAAATTGCAAATTGAATTTGTTTAAATGAATGAGAAATGGAGTATGGTAATCCATTGTTGGGATAGAATGGTAAATTGATTAAATCAACAATTGAAGTATTAACTCGAATTTATGTAATTTGAGATGGTTCATAGTGAACTGGAATTTGAAGTTGGTTCAAATTGAATTTGATTTGAATTAATTGAAATGGTGATTGAAGATGTATGAGTATAAGATTCAAATGGAAACTTTGAATTGGATTAATTTGAAATTGTAATTAAAGTTGAATAATTTTTAAATTCAAATGGAATTTGAATTGAATTTGGGAAGAAATCAAGAATAATTCAACTTGATTTGGAAATGGAGTTTGAAATTGGGATTAATTCAAACTAAAGTTGAAATGAATTGAAATGGGAACTAGTTCAATTGAAATTTATTTGAATTAGTAAAATTTGAGGTGAAGGTTGAATAAAGTTAAATTTGGAAAGAACTGAGGAATTCAACTTGAATTGGGTTAAATAGATTTCAAAGGAAATTGAAGTTATTTAAATTGGAATTGGATCAATTTAAATGGTAGAGAAAATTTAAATTGAATTGATTAAGAATGAAGATTAGGAAGTGGACAGTTTTGACTCTGGACTATTTTTAATATAAATTGTTTTAATATAAACCTATTTTTCTAAGCTATTTATTATATATACAACCCTTCTTTTAAAATCCAAACTATCTTATACTTGTTTTACAATTATTTTTGAAACTGTTTAACAATTTTCCAACTGTGTTGTAAACTAATTACTATATTTCAACTATTTTACAAAATTAATTAATATCTTACTATTATTTTGCAATTATTTAAAATTTCTATAATTATTTGACTATTTTCCAACTATTTTACAATTACTGAACTATTATACAGCTATTTTACAAATTAGTAATTATTTTTCAACTACTTATCTATTTCTTTAACTTTTCAAGTTATTTTCTAAATTTTAACTGGACGGAGTTCAAACTGTTCTTGGTTAAATACCTAATCGGGATAAGAATAGAAGTGATAATGCAAATGGATTGAGGCAATTGTGAGTAGGTGAATGAAAATCAAGGTGAATGTGAATAGAAATGGAATTGATGGGGCTAATAACCAATAAAGATAAATACGTAAGGTGTACGTATGTTATTCTATTCGCATAGTGATTTGATCCAGATTCGAGCACAGAATTTCGAGATAGTTATATCGATCCGAGTGGGATTTTTCACTCGAATTTCGACGGCGAACCTGGATATGGATTGTTGATTGGTTCTGGATGTTCTCTATCATAGCTATGACTATGCAAGAAGAATGACGGTTTCTGATCAAGAAACCAGATCTGTGTCCGCACTAGGAAGTCGGGCGGACGATACTAGTTCGGAAGCGAAATTATGTGATCGAGTAAGCGATCAGATTGGTATAGCATACGGATATGTGTACATCGTACGGATTTGGATGAAAATGATATTGAAAGGAGTAATCAAATTTGAATATTTGATTTTGGATAAATAAAGTTATATATCCTAGTTATATAAGATAAAACTCCCTTTGTTAAATCTTTTGCCAGAAGAAAAGGGTTTTTGAAAATGTTTGAAGAATAAAAGAAGTTCTATACAAGTTTGAAATGATCCAAAGTTTTGAAAGATTTTATATATCTGAATCTATATATATATATATATATATATATATAAACGATCATATGAGGATTTTAAAAAAGGTTTTGGGAACCTATGGATTTGGAAAGGCTTTTGATTTTTGGGTAAAATCAATATTGAATTTGGAAAACCTAGTTTGAGGATTATCGATTTTGGGATAATCGATTTTGTGTAAAGGAGCTTTGTATGAGATCATACTAGGTGTATGATTTGAAAGATACTCTATTTGTATAATATAAAATGTTTTGATGATTGGTCTGGGGAAAAAGGCGCTTCCTTGAAATGAACTTCTTAGGAGTACCACCGGGTGGTGCTGCCTTGAGCCCCAAGGGGGGGGGGGGGGTTCTAAAGTTGATCCTGTGAGGAGTCCGGACAAAACTAGTTCCTGAGGATTATGAGTAGAGTATACCATAGCGGAAGTCGTGTGTGCCGCTGAGAACCAACAGTTATATGGACTTTTGCTGCGACGGCAATGTAACCCAGGATGTAACTGCGATCTATGGTATAACATAGCGAAAGTCGTGTGTGCTGCTAAGAGCCAACAGTCTGCGTTTGATTTTATATCGGTAGACTGCGACCTATGTAGGTGTGGAGAGGTTTCATTTCGACAGCGAAAATCGAGAGGTCGTTGAGAGCTTGCAGTTACATGGACTTTTGCTGTGACGGCAACGTAACCCTAGATGTAACTGTGATCTGTTGTGTGGGATCCATGGCGTAATCGAGAGGCCGCTGAGAGCCTGCAGTTACATGGACTTTTGCTGCAACGGCAACGTAACCCTGGATGTAACTGTGACCATGGATGGGGGTGATGATTTCCGGATATATCCTCTATTTTCAAAAACCGTTTTCTATATTTTCAATAAAATTATTTTCAAAGTATTTTCACTGGATGTTGAAATTGGGTCTGCTAAGTACTTATAGATTTTCAGTCGTACGCCTGATCAACGTATGACCGAATTTCTGCAAGAACAAAGATGGACTTATTAAAACATCGAGTTATAAAAAGTATTTTTATAAAACCATTTTATAATAGTATGTAAATTTTAAAAAGCTGTTTCGAAGAATAATTTTTCTGAAAACAAGTATTTTAATAAATTCTGGCTTTGTTTCTTTTCGTGGACGAAAAGATTTAAAGGGGGGAGGAATGTGATGACCCGAAATTTCGGGCGTTATAAATTTAATAATCTGCATTAAAATTAAATTGATTTGATAATTTGTGTTAATAAAGTTTGAATTGATTCAATAATCTTCTTTTAATAAATATTTAATTTATGAATTTTATCTTTTAAAAGTTAATAAATTGTTTTCTATTTATAATATATATATTTGTATACATTGTAATGTAGATAACCTTTGGTTTGATTTTAAATAAATAACTATATGATTTGTAAATATTTAAGATAAATGTTATTTCCTTAAATTTATATATTAGCTTAAGTTAATTTTTTTTAATAAAAGGTTTGTTTTATTTCTTTTTAAATATTATTTGGTATACATGGTTTAAAGATAGAAGTTTAAAATGTAATATAGCATATGATATATTAATTCATTTAATAATAAAAGTAATTTATAATCTCTTCTATAAATTATTTAAAATTTCAAATAATAATTATAATACTTTGTTCTTATAAATATAAATAGACTTATAGAAATAGATTTGTTATTTTTTTTAAAATATGTAGCTATATATGTATATATAAATACTAATTAACTAATTAGTTCAAACATAATCTTTCATTAACATAACTAATTAACCATATAAGAGACATATGTTAGATTGTTAAGTAACTTATATGACAAATGTTAAATAAAGGACATGTGGCATTTCAAAGGTTAGTTTTCTTTCATCTTAAAAAAAAAAGAGAAAAAGAAAGCTGTTCATTTTAAAATTTCTTCCTGCATCATTTTCTAAATTAAAAAAAAAACCGATAACAAGAACTGAATCAAACTCAAAAGTTTTCAATCTGGAAAAGATTCAACAACTCAGAGAGAAAAAAATTCATAAAGCATGAAACTTGCCTTCAGTTTCTTCTCAACTTGGAAGAAAATTAGATTATAACAACTGTTGCAAACATGATCAAGCGAACAGGAATCAAATGTAAAACTCAATTCAGAAAATTCAGCATGCAAATTAAAATTCAAGAGCTATTGAATAAGGCCTCGGAGTCAAGAACAGATTTTCTGTCCTCTGCTATGTCTGTGAGTAAAACTGCTCTTAATGTTTCAAAACTCACCTACATTTTTGTTTGTATGAAGCAATTATCAAAGTTTGGATGAAAACGATGTTTGCATGATTGTTTGAAAATAAAGAATGTATATGAAAGTTAAAAAGGTTTAGTGCATGTTTGGACAACAAGTTTCCAATTAAACTTTACTTTCCAGATTTTCAAAAATCTGATATTTTAGTATAAAAGAATCTCTACATCATAAAAGGGGTGAGTAAATGAGCTATAATTAATTTGAAAACTAAATGCTTGTAATGATCATTAATGGTATGATTTGAATTATGCATGCATGTGTGTATAAAATATGAATTCCTGTATAAATATGCATGCCTGAAAATCTCTGTTCCTTGTTCACATGATTTCTTTTTTAAAAATAAATAAATAAATAAATAAATATATAAACTAAGTAAATACGATTACCTGATAACTTCTGAGGTAATTATATTTGTGTGAATTTGTAGATAGTTCTGTGAGTTGCATATAGTTGTGTATGCATGTTACTGTACTTCTCTGATTTGAATTCCAGGCTTCAGTTTGTTTTAAAAAAAAAAATCATTGCCCTTCAATCCAATCTTTGTTTAGATTCAAGTTTAAATAAAAACTTGTTTGTTTTGTCATAGATAAGGGTTTAAAAAAAAATTTGTTCAAGCTAAATTAAATTTGAAATATCACTGGAATTCAAAGTTTGCAGTATAAGCCGAAGATAAATAAAATTTCAACTTCCTTAATTCATGAATTCAGAAACATAAATCAAATCCTTGTTCGAAAACATGATTTTTAAAACTAAAAACTCAATTTTTAGAGAAGGATCGAATGAGCAGTTCGATCATGCTCTGATACCACATTGTAACGACCCTGAATTTTCGATCCCGAAAATTCCAGATAGTTAGAGAAAAGAAGAAAGAGATAGAAGAAAAAGAAACAGAAACAAGACACAGAAAACCTCACATTCGCAGCGGATAAAATATAATATCACATAATAACAGTTTACAAAAAGAACTGTATCTGTACATTTACATTTTTCATTTATCAGAGTTACAACATTTACACAACACAGGACAGTTATATAACAACATGTCCTAGATATATAACTATCATAGTGGAAACTCTCTATACGTTCCTGCCATCCAGCTCGCCTCCTGAGCTCCAGAACGTCCTTACCTGAAAATCTGTAATACTCGGTCTGACCCGAGCATTACACCAAAGTAACACCCGGGTCAGACCGAGTATTACAGATTTTCAGGTAAGGACGTTCTGGAGCTCAGGAGGCGAGCTGGATGGCAGGAACGTATAGAGAGTTTCCACTATGATAGTTATATATCTAGGACATGTTGTTTTATAACTGTCCTGTGTTGTGTAAATGTTGTAACTCTGATAAATGAAAAATGCAAATGTACAGATACAGTTCTTTTTGTAAACTGTTATTATGTGATATTATATTTTATCCACTGCGAATGTGAGATTTTCTGTCTTGTTTCTGTTTCTTTTTCTTCTATCTCTTTCTTCTTTTCTCTAACTATCTGGAATTTTCGGGATCGAAAATTCAGGGTCGTTACACTCATAGTTATCCTTTTCGTCCTTCTCACTATTCTTTTTTCTTTTTTCATCAATTAGATTGTCTTCTTCTATTATTTTTGCGTCATTACTCGCCACGAGTTTCATTTGAAGAACTTGATCTAATGGTTCTTCTTTGACTTTTCTATTAATTTTTCTTCAAAGGCTTGAAGCATTTCCATGAGTTGATCAATGTTCATAGTTTTTACATCTTCGTAATCTTTAATTGCTACAACTATGGTATCAAATTTAAAATCCAAGGATTGTAAAATTTTCTTAAATATTCTAGAACTAGTTATTTTTTCTCTATATTTTTTCAATTGATTTACAATTGATAAAACTTATGAAAAATAATCATCGATTATTTTTGATGATTCCATTAATAAAGATTCAAACTTACCTCGCATATTTTGTAATCGAATTTTCTTCACCATATCAATTCTCATGAATGCATTCTCCAAATTCTCCCATGCTTCCTTACTAGTAGATGCGTTTGCTACCTTCTCGAACATATAATCATCCAAACCTTGATGAATGACAACTAGGGCTTGTAAATTCTTCTTTTTCAAACTCTTCAAATTATCCTTTTACTTTAGGATCAAGTGGTGACATTGACGAGTACTTTATACCCATTTTCTACGACATCCCACACACCTTGTGATTCAAGCACCGCCTTCATGTGAATTCTCCAATTATCATAAAAACCTTTTTTGAGTAAGGGAATTTTTATATAACTCAATCCAGTTGACATTCTTCTTTGTCTTTCAATTTGGATTAGGAACCGAGCTCTGATACCACTATTAGAAAATTTTAGAAGTATTTTTAAGCTTTGATACCACTGTTGGGAAATTTCTATAGGAAGAAGAATAAGGGAGAAACTTTTTAATTTACTGATTGAGAGAACATTTTATAAAGTAGGAAACCGCTTTATTTTCCTTTGCACTTTTATTCTTTTTGTTTGCCTAAATTACATTTACTTGCTTAGGTACAAGAGATGAGAGACAACATCCTTTTATAACGTGATACAATACCTAGACTTTTCTTGACCATGCAATTTCTATAATTCTCTAAAATTACATATTTAATAATTCTGGATTCTTCTCTAGGATTTTCTCAAATTACATATTAGATAACTCTAGATTTCTTTCCATGCTTGATTTGACATTTCCATGAATTGAGAGACTAAAATTGTTAAGAAAATCAATGTTTCCTACAAAACCAACTTTATTTTCAACACATATATGGCCAGCATAGTCGACCATTGGCTTAAACAGGGAATATAACTCTTCAAAAGGTTACTGCTCAATGAGTTAATCATCTAACAAGCACCTGAGATTCTTCATCAATGTTGCTTTAATGCTTGATACTTACGCAAAGTTTATAAAATGCACCTTTCTCTTCTAACAAATACAATTTCATAATGTTAGACTTACTTTATCAAATACAATACATATCAGACGATGCACATTTTGAACTACTTCGAAATTTGGCATGTGGAATTAAATGGTGCACAATCAAAGTTAGGGCTAGTCAGTTGTTGAATTCCTTTACTTAGAAAAGGTTAAGGCTTGTGCAACCAACAAAGCTTCTAGATACTAAGTACTTTTAAAATCGAATTCTGAATCTTATAGTTTTCTCTTAAAACTATATTTTGAAATTGGGTACTTAGATGGCAGTACATATTAGTACTACAAGTTTTAGGTAGTAAATATCATACCACATGTCAACACATGTTCGAATCACGCTATACAAATTTCAAATTTGTGATCTTCCACATCTAAGTCGAAGCGCTTAACCATTGGCACAGTGTTTCTCGACTTAAAACTATATTTATGTCTTCTGTTATTTCTCGCTAGTTCTATTCAAAACATTGCATAATATGATGGTATGTAATCGAAGCTAATCCCCAGTCCTTTCCCCGTATTCAGGTTGCTGTTTCTTTATCATTTGGCTGTTTCCTGCTATAATTTGCAATACTCTATTCAGGCCCGGTTTCAAGGCTAAGCCAGCCAGGCGACCGCCTAGGGCAACCCCCCGGGGTAGGGGTAACAGTGTGGAGAAGTTAGATGGTTAAGAATTTAGTGTTTTGCATATGATATTGTATTTTATATTTTTAGAGGATGGGCTGGTGTACTGGTTGTTGGCAAGCTTTGTAGTATAGTGGTCAAAAGGTCAATTCCTCCTATTCAATTTTTTTCCACTTTTGCTTTGGTTGCCTAGGGCAACCCTAACACTAGAGCCGACCCTGACTCTATTCAACCGACATGGAAGCTTTAGCACATTTGAGCAGGAACAGTGAGTTGTTAAACTTGTTGAACTTCTAAAGGTACATTTCTTCAACTAAGTGATCTTAATGGTATTTTTTTACTGTCTTCCTAGAACATTTAATGTATTTTTTCAGAACTTCTTATTAGGATATGATTTTGTATATATACGAAGAGTAATAACATGCAAACGACCTTTAACAAAGAAGGTTAGTCTCTACTACTGATGGCTATATTGTCAACTATTCACACTTAATTCACGTCTCTTTTCTTTATATTTGAATTTTATATACGTAATGAGCCTTGTGTTTTGTTTTTGTTTTTTTCATGTTGATGCAGGTAAATTTTTGGTTTTCTATTTATCTTATTATAAGCGTAATACCATTTTGACGAAATGGATCTAAATTCATTTCCAATCATCACATTATCTCTCCATTAGGTATTAGAAGTTTTTAACTGATGATCTTTTAATTGGAGATGTATTAATACTAGACACCCATCAAGTGATTTCTATTTAGGCTAGTCATTCCGTGGGTTCCAAGGAAAAGCAAGAGGATTTTAATATTGGCCAAGTTTTTTTTTATAAATTTTAATTATATGTAAATATTTAAGACAATTCCTTGTGCATTGTTTACCCGTATTTTGGCAAGACCGTGGGCAGACGGATTTAACTAAATCGACTACTCGTTCGTGGAGACAGGAATACGATGGGTTTGATTCAACTTGATGGATAAACGATCAATCACGGATGACAAATATGATTACAAAGCTGGAGTTAGGCATAACATGGATCGGTCAAGAGTGTTTGGTCATTGGAGTTCTGCTATGTGGTTCGGTCTTAGTGGCATGGTCCAGTCTTGATGGTGTGGTTCGGTCTTGGTGGCATGTTTCAGTCTTGGTGGTGTGATTCGGTGATGGAAGCGGGTCGGTTGAGGAGGATCGGCCATGCAAAGGAAAGAAGGTCATGTCTTTCGGTCATGGTGTGAAAGCTGAGGTGGGTTGGCCAGATATGGTTTGGTTTGATATGGTTCGACATTAGTGGTTTGGCTTCGATGGGATCGACCTTGGTGGACTAGTTATATGGGATCAGCATTGGTGGTTCGGCCTCGTTAGGACCATCCTTAGTGGTTCGTCATGTTCAGGTTTGGACAAGGTAGTTGAGCTGAGGTGGTTCGGCAGGATGGTGTGGACCGGCATGGTTGAGTGGATCGGCATGATGGAGTTCACGAGTGATTCGGCATGCTATGGGTCGGTCGAGTGTATAGGATCGGCATTGAGGAAAAGGGGATCGAATCGGCATAGGATTTTGGGTTCGGCATTAGCTTTGCTTCGGGTTCTAACCTAGTTTACTTTGAGTCTTGGATATGTTTACTTCGAGTCATGCCCGAGGGATATCGGGTCGGCTTATTAAGGAATTAGGGTCGGTCATGATGAAGGATTTTGGCTCGGCTATGGTCTTAGTGGGCCCATATTACTCAGGAAGCCCAAAAGCTCAGATTTTGCCTAAAAATACAGCATGCGGGGCTTTAGAAAAGGATTCTTCATTCTGCTTCCCTTCTTCTTCCCTATTAGGGCTACTATAACATTGTTGCTTTGAAAACTCTGGATTATAACTGTAATTGATTCTCATATCAATAGAAAGGAAACGTCTGAAGTGGACGTAGGCCGAAATTAGCCGAACTACTATAAATCCTGTGTTATTACTGCTTTCTTTTTAATTTTTACTGTTCTTTATATTTAAACTCTCTACATACACTCTATCTGTGATTCATAACTATGATTTGGTGCTTTCATCTAGATTTGGGTGTTAGTGACCAATTTTGGCGCTAACATTTTGGTGCTTTCACTGAAAAAGCTAGCATTCAGGGATTCTGTAGCTTGGATTTTGGATTTAAAGGCTTAGGAACTTGGATTCTGGAGACTATGGCAAAGAAATCAACTAGGAGACAGAGGATGGAAAGAAGTCAGCAAGAGGGAATTCAAGAGGCTTCCTCTAGAGCTAATCAAGCCTCCATCTACATCACTAGGGACGAGATGCAGGTCATGATGAATTCCATGCAGGAACAGTTGGAAAGGCAAGAGGAAATGATGCTAGCACTTTTCAAACAATTTGGACAACCAAGAAATGAAAGAGCTCAGATCTATGGAGCTAGATCAGAAGGACTCAACTGGCAAGTAAATGGAGTGGTTCAGTAGGGGGCAGCCCCCAATCAGTAAACAACTATCAATCCGAGTGGACCTAGACTCAGGGGCATGCTGTAAGGTAATGCTGGACCGACCCATAAAGGGATACCAGATGATGCTGCACAGCCCAACACCAACAAGAATGCAGGAGTGTGTAACAAAGAGTATGTACCGGAATTCCCTTAAGGACTTAGAGGGCGCTTACGAAATGTAGATTGGGGACAACCCTTGGTAGGTAACACTAGATTGGCTGACATCATCAGGCAAACTATTCACTGAGGTCTGGCAAATAGGGATTTGGAGGGAGTAAACAGAAGTCTATTTACCCATAATATTAGGATGGCTAGGAATCCACCCGATTTCAAGCTACCCACTCTGGAAGTATACAAAGGTAAGACGGATCCCACTGACCACTTGATGAGGTATATGAGGCATATGGAAGTGATGGAGGCATTAGAGGAGGTTATGGCTCGGTGTTTCCCTCTATACTTGACCGATATAGCTGTTATGTGGTTCAAACAGCTAGAGGATGGATCTGTTGGAACATGGATAGAACTGGTCGATAAGTTCTTGAGATAGTTTTGAGTTCACATAAAAAGGCCGAAGAATTTGATGACACTGACATTAATTAAGCAAAGGGAAGATGAATCGCTCAGGACTTTCTTAACTTGATTTAATGCAGCAGTTTCCTCGGTGGATCGGTCGGATCCATCAATTGTTCTGATAACGGCGGTGTCAGGAGTTAGGGATAATTTAGAATTCAAAGTATCATTGATAGGGTCCCACCAATGGATCTCAGGGAATTCTTTCACGAAGCTGAGAGATTTCTTCGACAAGAGGATGAATTTTCGGATATAAAATCAAAGGAAGTAAGCATGGTTAAGGATGGAGGACCGTCCGGTGAAATCTCGGGTAAAGACAGGTATAAAGGGAAGAGGAAGCACTGTGAAGAACCAAAATTCTCCACTTATATAGGATTGAATTCAACATTGGAACAGATATTCTTGGATACTTAGGATCGCCTCCCTTATCGAAGGCCGGCAAGGGGAACCCTCAGAAAACGAAAGGGCATCAGGAAGGCACTGTCTCATTCATGACTTGGACAGGCATGATACTAATAGTTGCCAACATCTAAAGGATGTAATCGAGGAGCATGTAAGGAATGGTCAGTTGTGAAAATATGTCGAAACTCGGTGTGCAGGGTGGAACAGAGCAGCCACCGCTTACCTTGAACGACGATGGCACGAGGCCCAGAAATGATGGCCGGTTGGTCATCAACTAATCATGATGGTTTGGAATAAGTAACAAACTCTAGACAGGCGGAAAAGTCACTTAATCATGTACAGGGATGGAGATAACCCCTAAGCATGCTCTGAGATGACGATAAACTATGACGCTTTGGTTTGTGAATTCAGTTTTTTCTTTTTGGCTTAGACACTTGCCTTTTCTTCTTTGGTATTGGAATTCGGTCTAAACTCCTGGTTTTTTTTGGTTTTTTGGGTTGGATTTTTGTTTGGATGCTTGATTTTTGATTTGGGTTTTGATTTGGACTTTTGATATGGATTTTTGGTTTTCTGGTTTGAATCTGGATTTCGGATTGGATTTCAGTTGACTTTTTGTCTGGTTTTTGGTTAAAAGGTCGTCGAGCATGGACTGTGCTTGGTAAGGGTTCGGAGAGACCAGGATTCGGTCTGGGACTTAGGCTTCATAATATCTATCGGTTACTATTAAAGGCCATCGAGTATGGACTATGCTCGACAATGGTCTAGAGTGACCAGGATTCAGCTTAGGACTTAAGCCGCGACATTACTCAGCGCTCAGGGACACTGAAGCAAAAACACCACGGCATTACTTGACATAGGTCATCAGGTGCAGGTTGCGCTTGGCAAGAACCCGAAAAGGTTACGGATTTAGATATTGGCTATGAATAGCCAAGGATTTGGACATGGACCAGGAGTGGTCCCGGATTTGGATATCGACCTGGAGAGGTCATGGATGTGGTTATTGGTTAGTGGATATGGATGGATTAGAGCTCGGCTACCGGATTCGGATTTCGGTTTAGGATTTGGACCTGACAAGGTCCCAGACATGGATTTTAGGCCCCGGTTAGGTCTCAGCTTAGGATTTGGACCCGACAAGGTCCCAGCTTTGGACCTGGCGAGGTCCTTAGTTCGGATTAAAGGACTGGGAGAGGTCCTGGACTCGGATAAAATAATCCAGAGAGATCATGGATTCGGTTAATGGATTTGAAATAGATTCAGAGTTGGATAATGGCTTGGAACGGTCATGGAGTAGACTATTGGGTTTGGATGGATTTGGTTACGGGATACGAATTGGATAACGAATCGGAGCAGTCACGGATTTGGATAAGGATACAGCAACAACACTTGGATAAAATGGATTAGATTATGAATCAAAAAGTATGGATATGGATAATGTATAGACTTTTGATATCGGTTTTGTGGCTATTCAAAACACAGGTTCCAATAGCAAGTCATGTTTTAGGGGGCAAATATTTATCCGCCTTTTGGCAAGGCCATGGATATGCGGATTTAACTAAATCGACTACTCGTTCGTCGAGACTAGAATACGATGGGTTTGAGTCAACTAGATGGAAAAACGATCAATGACGGATGATAAATATGATTACGAAGCCGAGGTTCGGCATAACACGGGTCGGTCATGAGCGTTTGGTCAATGTCGTTCTGCTATGTGGTTCGGTCTTGGTGGCATTGTCCGGTCTTGGTGGCATATTTCGGTCTTGGTGGTGTGTTTTAGAGATGGAAGTAGGTCGGTTGAGGAGGATCAGCCAGGCAAAGGAAGGAAGGTTATGTCGTTCGGTCATGGTGTGAAAGCTGAGGTGGGTCGGCCAGATATGGTTCGGCATTGGTGGTTCGGCTTCGATGGGATCAGCCTTGGTGGACTGGTTATATAGGATCAGCATTGGTGGTTCGGCCTTGTTGGGATCGGCCTTAGTGGTTCGTCATGTTCTGGTTTGGCCAAGGTAGTTGGGCTAAGGTGGTCCGACATGATGGTGTGGATTGGCATGGTTGAGTGGATCGGCATGCTGGAGTTCACGAGTGATTCGGCATGCCGTGGGTCGATTGAGTGGATAGGATCAACATTGAGGAAAAGGGGATGGGATCGATATAAGGAGCTTGGATTCGACATTAGCTTTGCTCCAGGTTCTAGCCTAGTTTACTCCGAGTCTTGGATAGGTCTGCTTCGAGTCATGCCCGAGGGATATCGGGTCGGCTTATTGAGGATTTGGGGTTGGTCATGATGAAGGATATTGGCTCGACTATGGTCTTAGTGGGCCCATATTACTCATAAAGCCCACTAGCTCAGGTTTTGCCTATAAATACAGCACATGGGGCTTCAGAAAAGGGATCTTCATTCTGCTTCCCTTCTTCTTCCCTATTAAGGCTACTCTACCATTGTTGCTTTAAAAACTATCGATTATAACTATAATTGATTCTCATATCAATAGAAAGGAAATTTTTAGATTGGACATAGGCCGGAGTTAGACGAACCACTATAAATTCTGTGTTATTACTGCTTTCGTTTTAATTTTTAAATGTTCTTCATATTTATACTCTGTACATACACTCTATCTGTGATCTATAGCTGTAATTTGGTGCTTTCATCTGGATTTGGGTGTTAGTGACCAATTCTGGCGCTAATATGCATTATACGAAAAGGATGGATTGTCTTGTTTTTTTAACAAAAATATTTAGAGCTTGCCGTCGCTCTGGAAGGACAATCTCCTGTTCAGTGTTATCATGATCAGACCCAACCATGGTCCGAGCTTGAAAGTCCCTGAACCATGGACCATTGCGGTATTAACTCAGTTGCACCCTAATCATGCACCAACCGAAGGTCGGACCTTCAAACCAGCGCTTCAACCGTCATTTTTTCCTGGTCGATCTACAGTTGTCTTATTTTCTTTTTACTTTTTCACCGTATATCATTCTCATCCTCTCTACTATTTCAAAGGAAAAAAATTAAATCTACATTTAAAAAATAATCATCGTTCCAAAATCTAAGTAGCAAACTTCATCACTTCATTCTTTGATGTTGTAAGCACCTCCAACATCAAAGAAAGGGAAGGTAGCCACCCTAGGTCGATTCGTCTCCAGAGCTAGTGACAAATGCATCCCTTTCTTTGAGGTGATCAAGAAAGGGAAGAGGAATTTTGCTTGGATGCAAGAATATATAGACGCATTCTAGGCTTTGGTGGATCATTTAGAGAGAACCCCCATTCTATTGAAGCCGTTGAAGTATGCGGATTTGTTTAGCTATCTAGAAACGTTGATGCATGCTTTGAGCGCTGCACTCATGCATGAGGAGTCCTAAATCCACAGGTTGGTGTACTACATCAGCAAGTGATTAATAGGAGCAGGAAGAAACTATCCAAAGGTAGAGAATCTCGCATACTGTTTGTTAATCACTTCAAGGAAGCTCCATCCCTATTTTTAGGCTCATCTGATCAAAGTTCCAATCGACCAGTCTTTAAGACAGGTCCTACAACGACCTGAGAATGAAAAAGGCCATTGAAATGGAACATTGATTTGAGCCAGTATGACATTACCTATCACCCTTAAAGAGTGCACTAGGGCCAAGCTTTAACCGATTTTTTGTTTGAATACACTGCACGATATGACACTATGAAGAGCAATATAGAGTAGGATGTTAGGTGGAAAATGTACTGGATGGTGCATCTAATGAATGTTATTCTAGTATTGGAGTTGTGCTGGTGACTCCCAAGGAACATTCAATTTGTTACGCTCCGAAACTCAACTTTCCTATGAAGAACAATGAAGCGGAGTATGAGGAATTGATTGCAAGACTCAAAATTGCCAAAGAACCGGGAGTTAGAACTTTGATTATCTTCTAAGATTCCAAGCTAGTGGTATGCCAAGTAAGTAAAGAGTTTCAGGCGAAAGGAGCAAAGCTAGCTCGTTATTTGAAACCCTTGAGCTGCTTAGTGAAATTAAATATTACACCATAATGCATATCCTAGAGATGAGCAGCTCTTACGTCTGGTCCTAGTGGAAGTGCTATCGGTTTTGAGCATTGGCCAGATGAATATCGATTGGATCTTGGAGGCCGGATGTGAAACGGAGTCATGGATGACTCCAATAAAGAATTATTTGCCAAGAGGAACCCTTCCTAATAGTTTGTGGTCCAAACTTATTAATATACTATAGATTCTTTTCAAATTTTCATAACAAGCAATGTCAACTCTTTTGTAAAGCTTCAAGATTCGTCATGCAAGAAGGAGTACTTTATCGGAAGGGATTCTCAATTCCTATGTTTTGGTGTTTTGTCAACAATGAGGCTAAGTAAGTCCTGAGACAAGTACATGAATGAGCCTGTAGTGACCATACAAAGAGGGTCCTTCATTATGGGTATTTTAGACTGATTGTCAACTAAGATGCAACAAATTATACCAGAAAGTGTGAAAAGTGCCAGAAACTTGCCAATATTCCTAGAGTGCCCTAGTAGAGATTACTCAAATGGCAGTCCCTAACCATTTGCAGTATGGGGAATCGTATCATTGGTGTGCTTCCAATGTCCAATGATGGCATGAAGTATGCCATCGTTGCTATTGATTACCTCGTCAAATGGGTTGAGGAAGAATTGTTAGCCACGATCACAACAAAGAAAATAATGAACTTAGTGGTCAAAAACATCATTCGCTGTTTTGGGGTTCCACAAACGATTATTGCCGATAACAGAACCCAATTCGACAACGTTGAGTTCAAAAGATTTCTACCTAGGCACTGCATAAGAAGGAGATTTGCAGCGATTTGCAGCGGTTATACATCCCTAGGTGAATGGACAGGTCAAAGCAGTGAACAAGATTATCAGGTCCATTCTTAAGAAATGACTAGAGAAGTCCAAGGGAAAGTGGGTCGAGGAACTTCAGTTGGCACTTTGGGCTTATTGAATGAGCCATAGTCCTTGACTGCCACTCTCTATTCACCTTAACTTATGGATTAGAGTCTATGATCCTAGTTGAATTTGAAGTACCTTCTCATCGAGTAACTCACAACAATCCACGGACGAAGGAGGAACTCCTACCGGGGTGTCTCGATATGATCAATGAGAAGCATAATGAAGCTAACTTGAGGGCAGCTACACTTTGAAACCGAGTAGTCTGATACTACATCACCAAGGTCAAGACTAAGACCTTTGGAATTGGCAACCTCATTTTTCAAACGAATCTTGCCAGCCTTTGGAAACTTAGGCCGAAGGTGGGAAGGTTCATACACAATTAAGGAAAAGTTTGGAGATGGTACGTTCAGGTTGGCAATGATAGACGGGATGTCATTCCCACATGCATGGAATAGCAAACACTTACAATGCTACTTGAATGTAAATTTGTACATATTCTATCAACAATGTTACCAGACAGAATCTATCATTTCTATTGTTAATAAAAGAAATGACTTCCGGAGCTCCTGATTTTTTCTATGCTTGACTTTACATTATGAACAATATTATATTTAAATAAACATGCACGTGCAAAATGCAAGTGTGCAGGTACCCAGAAGTAGGCGCCAACTAAGCCTCCGCGGTCCATGATCGTATGCATGAAGCTCAACCACACCTGCTATCCAGAGGTAAATACCCAATAAATCCTCTAAAAAATGACTTAGGGGTAGGAGTATAAACATTTAAAGGCCGAATGAGAGAGTTTGCCTCTACAGCTTGCACCTAGAGTTCGGCAGAGCATTTACGCCTTGCTCGAAATAGGCAAGACGATAGGTGTATACATGGAGTAGGTGGGATCTCTTACATACTTCGATCAACGCCTGGAGTTAAGCGCAGTCGAAAACAAACATCCCTAATGGGGATGTTTAAACCACTATCTTAAATGGTTAGTTTCGACGCCCAGAGTTCAACATGGTTAAAATATGCATCCCAAAGAAGGATGCCCAAATTACCATTTAGAGATGAATTGCTTCGATTAAAGCTCGGAGTTAGGCATGATTGTACTCAAAACATCCTCGGAAGGAATGTTTATGTTGACTTTCTAAGTGATCGGAATTCGACCAAGTTCCAGTATCGAACACGATCGTGTGCGGGTACGTGTAGATAGACGCCCCGATGATCATCCCTTGCTTGCTTAAACAACAAACGGGACTAATAACTTAGTCTAGTAATGATAGTGGAAAGTACATCGCAAACACATTGAATGCAAAGTGCATTTCTCAAATACTTAGATGAATTCACGTAAGATTTGAATGAAACAAAAAGCTTCATTAATTCACATCAAGTAGAATTTGAAGAAGATGCAATTTCTATTTACATTTGGACAGAAAATAAAAAGCGGGGGCCAAATCCATATAAAACCGGCCTAAAACAAAAGGCTAATTCCTATTGCTATACAGAAAAATAAGGAAACTTTCATTTCTTGAGCTTTTCTTTCTTAGGTTTCTTCCCATCTTCGGAAGATGGCCCACTGGGGTCGTTGGACTTCTTCCTTCCTCTCCCCCCATTACTTTACCTTTCGAAGGTGTGTTATGCGATGAAATGGTAGGTGCACTTTGAGTAACTCCATACATAGGTATAGTGATCGTAGCAAAAATGGTCTCGCCAAAAAAAGCGATGGACAGAAAAGGAGGAAAGAAGTCAACGGGCTCTTGGTATCTCCGTAAGGAACTTGAGTTATTCTTTGTAACGATCCATAATTTTTGATAATTAAAATATTTAATTTAATAAGGTTTTGTGATTTAATATTGAGAGAAATAAAATTTAGGATTTAATAATAAGAATATATTTGGAATAAAACGTAATAACATTGATTTAAGGTAATTTATAATTGCTCTGAATGTAATTCCAATTAATTGAAATGATTTAAAATTTGTATAGATGGTAAACATATCAATTGTAATAATATGTATCAATTGACAATTGGACAAAACGAGTAAGTGATAATTTAAAATGTTGAGTATTAATGAAATAGTATGTAATAAATTTTAATTGAATAAAATTAGTGTAGTGTGAGTCGTTATAACAATTATTTGTAAATAATAAACTTACATATGTTACTAAATATAGAAATGATGACAACTGTAAATTATGACTTATTCATTTAATCAATTGCAATTGAATGTCGTTAAATGTCACATTAATGTGAGTTAAGACAATAACTGTCAATTTGTGAATGTAATAAAATGAATAGAAATGTTAATAATATTCATAAGGTGATAATTGATTTAATAAGAGAATGAAACCAAGATAAATTAATTAATTGGGATTTCAAATCATAATTAATGTTTAAAATTGATAAATTTCAATGTAATTAAATATAGTAGTTAATACAAATAAAAGATAGAATTGTAGCACATTAGTGAAATAAGATATCAACAAATATTAAATATGCTATTAGAGTAATAATTGATTGAATATAAAGATTGAAATCAAACTAAATCGATTTATTGGGATTAAATTAAATTTATTTGGATTTAATTACAGTTGAAATTGAATACTGTAATTAGTGTAATAACCAACACTGAATTGTAATATGAACTTGTATTAAGTCATTGCAAATGTCTAAGTGATTAAAAATGATGAAATTTGTTAACTATCAAATTTGAATGAAAAAGTGATTTAATTAATTAATTATTAATTTATTTAATTAACGTAAAATAGCCATTCTAGCCACCGACTCGGATTTCGAGAAATCAGTTTCATCGGATCCATAACGGTGAATTATTGTAGGATTTCAAATTTTGTAGCGATCGGACTTGTCGTTCGATCATACGAACTCGAAACGCCTAGAAATCAATTTAATTGAAATCAATTTGAAATAATCTGGTTTTAAAGCAACTTGTTCATACAATGGAATTTGGACTTGAAACCTATTCCATTGAGTTCAAAACTATCGAAAACATCTATTTTGATATATGGGATGACCCATTTTCGTTCCGGAGACAGAACGGGCGTTTTGGGTCGTTTATCATTCAACTTGTAAATCAATCTTGTAAATCAATCTTGTCCATTCATTTCTATTTCAGATATTCCTGTATATAGCCCGTTATAAACACTAACCATTTCTTATTCCATTTGTCTGTACGTATAATGCTATCTCGTTCTCTCTTTTCAATGGCAGATAAACCAATCTCCAATTCCAAGTTCAAATTGCAAATCAAAAATTTAAACTCCTTAAAATATATCGAATCATATAACGATTTGAACTCCCGATAAGCGTAAGTCATATATGTAGTTAGTTTTTTGATTTGGGTTTCTGTGTGATCGAAATTCGAGGAATAATTCTGACCATTCGTTTGGGGGTTGATCGACAGTCACGATTCGTCGATTCAAGGATATGGACGTGTAGAGAGTGGCGCGAGGTATTCATCTATGCAGTTTGGTCGGCGAATTGATTGTCAGATGGGCATGGAAATTCAATTTAGGGCTCAATATTGGCGGTGGCTATGTTGATCTCGATCCCGATTGGGGTGGCGTATGGCCATGCGTGGGTCGGAGATTTATGGAGATGGGTCTTGGGAGGTCGTGGCTGGCTTTAGCGACGACGTAGAGGCGCGCTTCATCATGGTCGTAGGTGGCTTCAGGCGATCGAGATTTGCGCGTGAAGTAGGGTTACCTAAGAGGTTAGAATGAAGGATGCGTGGCGATTATCTGAGGTGACGTGTATGTTATAATTAATATTTTTTTTTCATTTTAATTTTTAAATTGTTCAATCATTCTAACTGACGTAACTTTTGCATACGAGCTCCAATTCACATGTAGTTTATTCTGCTGGGATCGTATTGAAATTCTGGACATTATGACGTAGGTTTGGAAAAATTCTGTGAATGTTTGAATTTGGACCTTAATTTGGACTTTAAATCGATTTAAAATAAAAGTTGAGTGTTTTAACCCACTCACAATTACTAAACTATCTTACGTTAGTTAAATTTAATTCATGATGTGATTTGAAGTAATTTGATTGATGTTTGGTATGTAAAATTTATCATTTTAGTTAAATTGGACTTTTATTGCATTTAAACATCATTTAATTTAATATTAAATTTAAATTGTCAATTTAATACCTGTTGTTGATTATCAGTTATCTATTGATGTTTATTGATTGATTTGCATGATTGTGATGAATGTTAGATTATTGATATTTTATGAATGGATGTTGTATTTTATATTGTTATAACTGCAAGTTCCCTATGGTTTGAAATGATACATACCCGAATGATATATAGATTAGGGAAAATTGTTATGGATTGAAATGATAGACTCAAGCGATTTTATGGATTTTTTTAATTTGGGCTGCGGTTTGAAATGATACATAACTATAAAATTTTAAATTGCGGATTGAAATGTTAAATATACGTATCACTTGACCCTAGGTAAAAAAATATATACGAACACCTGATTGGTTAAATTAAATGAATTTTTGAACTTTTGGAACTTTGAATTCAGTTAATTGGTATTTTGAAATAGAAATTGATTTATATAAACTGAATTATTTTCGTTAATCCAAGTGTAAATGTTGAAATTGGTATTAACTTAATGAATGGTTCAAAGGATTTAAAATTTGAATTTTTAAAGTTGAGGTGTCAAATATAAATGAATTTATCAGAATTGAGTTATTAAAATGTTGGATATAACTTTGAAATCTATTTTAAATTGATCTAAACTATTTTAATCAGTTTAACCTATTTTTAATTTATTTAATCAATTATAACATATTTAATCCAATTTAATCTAATTTACCAAATTTAAACCAATTAAATTTATTTAATCTATTTTAATTCTATTTAATATAATTTCAATATGTTTAATCTATTTAAAATTATTTAATCTATTTAAAAATTTACTTAATATAATTTGAATCAAATTTATCTATTTAAAACATTTTAAACCTAATAAAATCTATTTAAAATCGATTTAAATCATTTAAAATATAATTAAATCAAATTTAAATCTATTTACACTACTTTTACTATTTGAACTATTTTAATCTATTTTTTATGTATTTAAACTATTTCTAAACTATTAAAACTATTTATGATTTTATAAACTATTTTCTAAGATTTAAAACTCTATAAAGTTGACGTATTTATATTTAAATCCTTGATGATGATACAACCTAAGTTGGAATTTGAAATTGATACCTTTTGTGAAATGATATATTTGAGTAAATATGATTTTAGAAATGAATGTGAATTTTGAAGTGAATATGATTTAGATACAGTTTGAGAATATGATATTTTGACATCAATTGTAAATTGACTTTTTGAAATGTAAAAGAACCATCCGATGTGAAATAAATGTTTGGTTGTTAAAGAGGTCGGGATCTAATATTGTCATACTCTCTGCCAATATCGAAAACCACTTTAACAAATATTACATGGTGGAGACTCCAGAAATGAAGTAGGAAGGTTTGGAAAACGATTTCTGTATAAGGTATGACATGACCTTGACTCCCGTGAGTCAACTTAGACGTGACTATAACAGAAGCCATGCCAGGCCAAGTAAGGTCATTCCTCCTATTGGGCACATTTCTTCGATACCATTATGTGATTGATTTGGTGGCCTCCTCTTGATTTGATTTGGGAGTGTGTTTCGAGGTGGGCGGCAGTAGTTTCTATGCGTTATCACCAGCCTAGATCTGCAATTGGTATATCTGCCCTGGCATTGCCTCGGGTGCCGTGTTCACATGCCCTAGAGCACGTTCTACGAGTTTGTTTTGTACGACACCTATGGAGTCCTCTCTGCATAAACCTCTAGTTTACAGAGGAACATATATTACTGTATAGACTATGGTAATATATAAAATTTGTTAAGGGGGATATGGGTAATTCCTTAATGCTATTTTAATACTTTTACTTTACTGTAAACATATTATAATAGCGTATTGTACTACATAGTAGATAGTTTAACGGATCCTTAGTAGATGTGAGTCCCGACCATCTCTTAAGTTATTGCACTCATGTTAGATACTGGATAGGAGATGTCAAATCCCGTAAACATCTATGACGCCATCACATGCATATTTACGGTTGAGTTAACTTACATAAGATCTTTTAGTTCCGACTCGAGTGTTTTGTCTTTTCAATTCGCTCGGGTCAACCTGAGCATTTTACGGTTGAAGACTTTATTTCTGGAGCACAAAGACAAAGATTTGTACTTTTATTATTTATATATATATTCCACCGCATCATGTTATTCCGCTGCATTTATTTATTTATTTATTTATTTATTTATTCCTGCTTATGTAACCCTGATATTTGTGTTGTAAAGAATAATCAAATGTATTTATAAAACGGCTTCACGAACTGTTATTTGATTATTATATTTTGTCATTCCGATGCGAGATTCTGTATTTGTTTTATTTCTTTCTCCTTTTCTTATTTAGCCCATAACAATTTTCCCTTTTGAATGGTTTGAGTCAGACATGTGTGTCTGAATCATATAAATAGGGTAGTAATACCCTAAAATAGCCGTTGAGTGTACATGTATGAGAGTGCGTACTTGTCAGTGTAATAAAAAGGTTTTGCATTGTGTTAATTTTTTCCATTTTGTATTTATAAATTCTGGTCGGTGCATAGGACGCTATGACATCGATAGGGATTTCTAAACACTTAATAGGGCAGATCGACACAATACTTGTTTTGAAATATAGGTAAATGAAATAATTTTACATATTATATATTTTGTATATAAAAGAATAATTTATGAATTTATATAGTTAGTTGTAATTTATTTGTTTTTTAGGTACTAAAATTTTATAAACACTGATTTGAGATAAGAATTACAAATAAAATAAATTTAAATTAGAATTTTTAGAACTCAAGTTCTGGGATTTTTGAAATTTCTTTCAAAGGATTTTGTAATATAATATTAGTATTATTAAAAGTATTTCCTAATATAAATATTTCAAGATGATTTGAAAGAAATGTTTTAAAAAAAAATGTTGGAAGGAAATAAATTCTGTGCTCCCCTCTTGGTCGCTGAGAAATAATTTCGGTGATGAGTGCACGCTTCATCGACGTTCGTTTTTGAGTTTCAAAGTGGGAAGACCATGTAGTAATTTTACTACACAATTATTTCGATAAATTAATCTTGATTTTTAAATTCCAAATATGATTTTATATATGTATATGATTATATATATTGTTTTGAATTAATTGAAATGAAACCCAGTTGTTTAGTTCTTAACTTTCTATAAATTAGAAACTGAGATTTATTGTAATGAATGAAATCTTGACTAAATTAATAATTAGAAACTTTTAATAAGGAAAATAAGAAATTTGATGTTAAAATGACTAATGAAATAGATAAGAAGTTGAAATTTTGAAACTGTAAATAAAAAGGAAATGGAAAACAAGAAGTGGTAATTATCGTACATTTTGTAAACTAAATATACAAGAGAAACTTGGGTAATATTCAATTGCATTCTTAAAACCATATATATAACTTACCAAAATGTAAAAATTTGAAATATTAAATAAGATATGTAATAGAATATTGTACAAGTAAACTTTAGAAAATGAAAGTGTTCAATGGACTTACTTTTATAATTAAGAATTCTAACGTTATAAATTGTTATAAACTGAAGTTAATAGTTTGAAATATCACTAATTAAATGTAATAAAGGTGAATAAGCTAAGGAAAATGATTATAAGCTTAAGTTAACATTTAAGTTATTTACAATCAGATTGAAGGAAAGGTGAATACTATAAGTACATACTTATAAACTTGAATTAATATTGAAACCCTTTATAAGTAAAATGAGAACTATATATAAATTGAATTAATATAACTTTAGAAAACATTGAAATGATTTAGAAATGGATTTAATATTCAATAATACTATATATGGAAAAATGAATGTGAAAAAGAAAAGAAGAAAAATCTATAAATGGTGAATTGTATTGTAAAGGAACTTACCTAATAATGCATAATCCAATAATTGAAAATAACAACTTATTTAGGCAATGAATGTAAAGTAATAAAATGAAAGAAATGACATTATATGAATAAAGAAGAAGTGAACTTTTGTAAGCAATGACGAATATAAATCAATGAAAATACCATTATGTGAATGAGAAAAGAAAGGTAAATGATGAAAAGAAGAAAAAACCAAACAAAATTGTAAATGAAGTAAACTAAAATATATACTATACTCCAACAATGAATTCATTTGTGACCAAATAATTGAAATAGATATAACTTATGTATGTAAAGAATGTAAATTAAAGACATAAGCCTTACGTGAATGAATGAAATCTAAAATTTTGTAAGTAATGAAGGGGAATTAAAGAAAAATCATTGTATGAAAAAAATGAAAAATAAAACAATGAATGAACAATAAATGATGTGAAAAGATAAATAGAGTAAACTTAAGAATGTGTTGAATTCTTTGTTTGTTTGATTTATGGATTGGTTGAGAAAGGATATTTCTATTGCGTAGGATGTATAAATAATCAATAAAGTTTTATCTACGACTGTTGAATGTATGGTTTACTTATAGTTTATTTATCATTTTATATGATTAGAAGTTCTAAACCCAAACAAACCATTTGTTTAGTTGCTATGGATGGATGATTGCTCTCTTTGTTGAAATGATGTTCTGTAGTTGTTTGTTTGCAAGTGAAGTTCTTGTTATGTTGTGATGTTTTGTTTGTTATTTATTGAAACAACTTAAATATTTCTCTTTATATAATTTACTAACTTCTTTTAGATTATATAAGTGAAATACAGGTTATGGAAGCAATTGCTACTGCTTTTGGTTTCATATAATAAGTGTTGTTTTCCCGACAAATAGGTACATTCTCGGATTACGGTTTTATAGCGATATTATATTGTTTTCTCATGGTTTGGGATATTATATTTTGAAATATATGATATGTATTGTTATTATTTATATTATTATTTCTTCCAGACCTCTCCCTACAAAGGAGACTCTACTGAAATTTTTCATAAATTTTGGACTTAGAAAATTTTGTGAAATGCTTTCCAAACTTTTGTTAACTTGAATATAAAGTATTTAATTGATATAAATTGATATATTTTATTTAAATTATTTAATTATGTAAATAAATTGTTTATCAAATTTAATATTTTGAATAAGATACATTGATCACTTAATTTCTTCTTTTCCTTTCCTTTCCTTTTCCGGGACGAAAAGTTTTGAGTGATGGAGAGTGTAACGACCATAATTTTCGATAATTAAAATATTTAATTTAATAGGGTTTTGTGATTTAATATTGAGAGAAATAAAATTTGGGATTTAATAATAAGAACATATTTGGAATAAAATGTAATAGTATTGATTTAAGGTAATTTATAATTGCTTTGAATGTAATTCCAATTAATTGAAATAATTAAAAATTAAAATTTTGTATAGACTGTAAATAAATCAATTGTAATAACATGTATCAATTGACAATTGGAGAAAAGGAGTAATTGATAATTCAAAATGTTGAGTACTAATGAAATAATGTGTAATAGATTGTAATTGAATAAAATTAGTATAGTATGAGTTGTTATAACAATTATTTGTAAATAATAAACTTACAAATGTTACTAAATATGGAAATGGTGACAACTGTAAATTGTTACTAATTCATTTAATCAATTGCAACTGAATGTCATTAAATGTCACATTAATGTGAGTAAGACAATAACTGCCAATTTGTGAATGTAATAAAATGAATAGAAATATTAATTATATTCATAAGGTGATAATTGATTTAATAAGAGAATGAAACTAAGATAAATAAATTAATTAGGATTTCAAATCATAATTAATGTGTAAAATTGACAAATTTCAATGGAATTGAATATAGTAGTTGATACAAATAAAAGATGGAATTGTAGCATATTAGTGAAATAAGATATCAACAAATATTATCAATGATATTAGAGTAATAATTGATTGAATATAAAGATTGAAATCAAATTAAATCAATTTATTGGGATTATATTTTAATTTACTTGGATTTAATTACAGTTGAATTTGAACACTGTAATTAGTATAATAACCAACACTGAGTTGTTATATAAACTTATATTAAGTCATTGTAAATGTCTAAGTGATTAAGGATGATGAAAATTTTTAACTATCAAATTTCAATGAAAAGTGATTTAATTGATTGATTGTTAATTTATTTAATTAACGTGAAAATAGCTATTCTGGCCACTTACTCGGATTTCGACGAAGTCAGTTTCAAAAGATCCGTAATGGCGACATATTGTAAGATTTCAAGTTTCGTAGTGATCGGACTTATCGTTCGATCTTATAGACTCGAAACGCCCAGAAATCAATTTATTGAAGTCAATTTGAAATAAGTTGAATAAGGCAACTTCTTCATATGACGGAATTTGGACTTGAAACCTGTTCCATTGAGTTTAAAACTATCAAAAACTTCTATTTCGATATATGAGATGACCCATTTTCGTTCCGGAGACAGAACGGGCTTTTCGGGTCGTTTATTATTCAACTTATAAATCAATCTTGTCCATTCATTTCTATTTCTGATCTGCCTACATATAGCTCTAGCCATTTTTTATTCCATTTGTCTGTACGTACAATGCTATCCGTTCTCCCTTTTCAATGGCAGACAAACCAATCTCCAATTCCAAATTCAAATTGCAAATCAAAATCAAATCAAAATTTTAAACTCCTCAAAATATATTGAATTATATATCGATTTGAAGCTCTCGACTAGCGTTAGTCAAATTTGTAGTTATTTTTTCGATTTTGATTTCCGTGTGACTGGAATTCGAAGAATAATTCTTGGCCGTTCGTTTGGTGGTTGATTGACAGTCACGATTCATCGATTCAAGGATATGGACGTGTAGAGAGTGGCACGAGGAGTTCATCTATGCAGTTTGGTCGGCGAATCGATCATCGGATGGGTGTGAAAATTCGATTTAGGGCTCGCTATTGGCTGCGGCTGTGTTGATCTCAAGCCCGATCGGAGATGGGTCTTGCAAGGTCGTGGCTGGCCTTAGCGGTGATGTAGAGGCGCACGTTCATCATGGTCGCAGCGGCTTCAGGCGATCGAGATTTGCGTGTGAAGTTGGGTTACCCGAGAGGTTAGAATGAAGGATGCGTTGCGGTTATCTGAGGTGACGTGTATGTTATAATTAATATATTTTTTCATTTTAATTTTTAAATTGTTCAATCGTTATAACTGACATAACTTCTGCATACGAGCTCCAATTCACGCACAGTTTGTTCCACCAGGATCATATTGAAATTCCAGACTTTTTGATGCATGTTTGAATGGATTCTAAGACTGTTTGAATTTGGGCCCTAATTTGGACTTTAAATCGATTTAAAATAAAAGATGAGTGTTTTAACCCACTCTCAATTACTAAACTATCTTATGTTAGTTAAATTTAATTCATGATGTGATTTGAAATAAATTGATTGATGTTTGGTATGTTAAATTTATAATTCTAGTTAAATTAATATTAAATTTTTTAATACTTGATGTTGATTATCAGTTATCTATTGATGTTTATTGATTGATTCTGATGATTGTGATGAATGTTTGATTGTTGATATTAGATGACTAAATGTTGTATTTTATATTGTTATAACTGCAAGTTCCCTATGTATTGAAATGATACATACCCGAATAATCTATAGATTAGAGAAAAATCATTATGGGTTGAAATGATAGACCCGAGCGATTTTATGGATTTTACTTAATTCGGAATTGCATTTCGAAATGATACATGACCGTAAAATTTTAATTTACGGGTTAAAATTATATATATCCGTAGCAATTGACCCTAGGGTAGAAAATTATATACGGACAGCAGATTGGTTAAATTAAATGAATTTTTGAATTTTGAATTTTGAATTCAGTTAATTGGTATTTTGATATAGAAATTAATTTATATAAACTGAATTATTTGCCTTAATCCAAGTGTAAATGTTGAAATTGGTATTAATTTAATGAACGGTTAAATGGATTATAATTTGAATTGTTAAAGTTGGGTGTCAAATATAAATGAATTTATCAGAATTGAGTTATTGAAATGTTGGATATAACTTTGAAATTTATTTTAAACTGATCTAAATTATTTTAATCAATTTAAACTATTTTTAATTTATTTAATCTATTATAACCTATTTAATCCGATTTAATCTAATTTACCTAATTTAAACAAATTAAATTTATTCAATCTATTTAAAAATCTACTTAATATAATTTAAATCAAATTAATCTATTTAAAACATTTTAAAATTAATAAAATCGACTTAATCTATTTTAAATCTATTTAAATCATTTAAATCTAACTAAATCAAATTTAAATCTATTTAAACTACTTTTACTATTTAGACTATTTTAATCTATTGAAACTATTTCTAAACTATTAAAAACTATTTATGATTTTCTAAACTATTTTCTAAAATTTCAAACCGTGTAAAGTTGAAGCATTTTTTATTTAAATCCTTGATGATGATACAACCTAAGTTGGAATTTGAAATTGATACCTTTTATGAAATGACATATTTAAGTAAATATGATTTTGGAAGTGAATGTGATTTTTGAAAGTGAATATGATTTGGAAATGCTACGGTTTGAGAATATGATGTTTTGATATCAATTGTAAATTGACTTTTTGAAATGTAAAACCATCTGGTGTGAAATAAGCGTTTGGTTGTAAAACAGACCGAGATCAAATATTGTCATACTCTCCGCCAATACCGAAAACCACTTTAACAGTTGTGTATGTAGTGGAGATTCTAGAAATGAAGTAGGATGGTTTGGCGAATGATTTATGTATAAGGTATGACATGACCCTAACTCCCTTGAGTCAGCTTAGATGTAACTAAAACAGGAGCCAAGCCAGGCCAAGTGAGGTCATTCCTCCTATCGGACACATTTCATCGATACCATTCTATTACTTTGTGATTGATTTGGTGGCCACCCCTTGATTTGATTTGGGAGTGTGTTCTAGGTGGGCGGTAGTAGCTGCTATGCGTTACCACCAGTCTAGATCCGAAATTGGTATATATACTTGGCATTGCCTCGAGTGCCGTGTTCACATGCCGTAGAACAACCTCTACGAGTTTGTTTTATACCACACGTATACAGTGCCCTCTATGTAGACCTCCAGTTTACGGAGGAGCGTACGGTACTGTATAAACTACGGAAATATATAAAATGTGCTAAGCGGGATATGGGTAATGCCTTAACGCTATTTTAATACTTTTACTTTATTGTAAACATATTATAATAGCGTATTGTACTACATAACAGATCCTTAGGAGATGTGAATCTCAAACATCTCTTAAGTTATTGCATTCACGTTTGACACTGGATAGGAGATGTTAAATCCCGTAAACATCTCTGACGCCGTCACATGCATATTTATCATTGAGTTAACTTACATAAGACCTTTTAGTTCTGATTCGAGTGTTTTGTCTTTTCAACTCGCTCGGGTCAGCCAGAGCATTTTAGGGTTTAAGACCTTATTTCTGGAGGACGAAGATGAAGATTTGTACTATTATTATTTATGATATGTATTCCACTACATCATGTTGTTCCGCATTATTTATTTATTTATTTATTTCTATTTATGTGACTGATATTTGTGTTGTAAAGAATAATCAAATGTATTTATAAAACAGCTTCATGAACTGTTATTTGATTATTATATTTTGTCATTCCACGGCGAGATTCTTATTGTTTTATTTCTTTCTCTTTTTCTTATTTGCCCCGTAACAATCTGCCGTTTTGAATGGTTTAAGTCTAGTATGCATGTCTGTTTAAAACGTCCAAAAAGGTAGGTCGTTACATTCTTCAAGAAGCTCACTCATTGAAAGCCTTAGAGTAAGGTCAATCGACCTAGTGATAATAACATCCGCATCCATATGAGCTCCTTGAAATTCGTTAGCATTTTCTTCTTGCAACACATCAATTATTTACATGCCCATACTGGGGTGTCACTGACTGGACACTTGGGATCGCCCCAGAGATAGTCACGACCATTGATTTAGTCACTGTTTCTTTTTGGCCCATTTGGGTGCTTTCCTTCGGGAGACTAGAAATCGTAGCCTGACCTAAAATTTAAGAAAGATTAGCCACATCGACTAGTGTAATGTGAGCTCTCTCAAATATGGGTGAGGTCAATAATATACCTCCGCCAGATTTAGGCTTTGTATGGCTGGATGTGCCATCCGAATTCCCATCTCGAATAGGAGATAAAATGCTTTCCTTCTATATCTATGATGCATTCGGATTGTACAGTGGACAGATAAATCGATGGATGCAACTGGAGGCCCATGAGCGAGGCCTGTAGTGAGACCTCGAGGAGTAGTGTCGTAACGTTTGGGTTGATCTTTCTGAACCGTGCAAGCGAACTTTGGATGTAAGATAAGCTCACCCACTCCAAGCTCTTCAATTTCATTCGGATTTAGAATCTCGCTCTCTAGCTCCGCCAGATTCACATTATCTCTTTCTGAATACTGTTGCTCTTCCCGCATAATCTACTCCCATGCCAATGTTGGAGCTCAGGATAGTCTTTGATAAGTCACGCCAAATCTCTAAACTTAAGTGCATGGCACTATATTTGATGATGAGTGGCTCGAACTTATCTTTGACTTATCCCTCCATGGCTGCCACCAACTCATCTAATTTCTTAGCTTAATCCAACACATCGCTCTCTACTTTCAAGCATCAAGAAACTCCTCATAGTAGTCATGAGCTGTTTGAAGGGCTTTTCCTTCTCTTTGTTCTCCTTCTCGAGCTGTGCCTTTAGCTCCTCCACCTTCTTAGCCCGCTCATGATTCATGTGACGAATAGACTCAACTTCGCTTAAATGATTTTTCTTTCCTACTCGATCATCGCATTTAAGTCCATGACTTTTTAATCAGCATCCACCTTTGGCTTCTTCAACTTGGTAACCTCTTCGTCAAGATAAGTGATGGTCTCATCATTCTAATTTTTTGTAAGCCGCAATCCTGTAGCCTTAGTCTCCACACTCTCGGCATATTTAGAGATCTGCTCAGCCAACCTCCTCCAAATAAAATACTAATCATACACTTCATCGACATATACCATCTTATGTTTTTTAACCTAGAGGTATATATTAGGAACAAACTTATAGCCTTTAAAATACATTTTTGGCAAGCGACATTGCAATTCAACTATTTGAGGGTTGGAGGCTGCTTTGCTTCAACAATAGGCTATTCAGTAGGCTGCTTAATAGGAATTTTACCAGCTCAATGTCAAGAGCAATCGAAAGCAGCGGGTTTCGATGATTGATCTGAATCTCGTAATTATGAGACGATGTTGTTTTCTTGGCAGAAAGGGAAGCATGAGAGGAGTCATCATGAGGAAAGTCGTCGTGACAGTTGAAGTGCCTATCCGAACCCCTGGATTGGGGTGACTTGGATCTTTATCGATGTTTATACGAGAAGTCCTATGACCTGTAATCCTTCTCTCTGCCTCCTCTATCATGGCTTGAGCACTGACTAGAATCGAAATCATGGCTGGTTTAGTGAGGGAGCATGCTTGGTTTGTGTCTCGGTTGATAAGCCATCTGATCCTTGAGAGACTCGTACAAACGACGTCATTCCACTGAACCTGTAAATAAAACGAAGACAAATCAACCTGATAAGAACACGACACAAGCTGAGAAAAGTGCAATGCATTTATATGTAAACATGCAAGTATCCTAGTGTTTTCTGGCCAATGGACCATGGGTTAGAATTTTGCTAACAAGGGTAATCTCCCATACTCAAGTTGAAGGCACATCTTCTTGGAAACAAACAGGGGATCCAATATCCCTAATTCTCATGTTGCCAAGGCCGTAAGAAGTAATATCATCAGAATTGTCCCTAAACCAGCGCATATATCCTCAAAGGGCTCCATAGGAGTTTCAAATGCGACTATAGCAGGCAGAGGCAAGATCTGAGTCTGCTTTTTGGTGATTTTAATCTTGAGACTTCTTCTTTGAAGAGGTTTTTGATTGCCTTTGCCCTTGTCAACAGATGGATAGAGGCCCGTATCATCGTTATTACGGCCGGCTTCGTCACCTTCACTCTCCTCAAAATGTTCTTCTGTTCCTTCATTCTCGATAAATGGGCTTTGAACTAGAGGGACGAGTGAATGGTCTCTGTTATCTCCAGAAAAAGAACCGTCCTCCTCGCTATCGGTGGCCTCTAGAATAAGACCAACACTACAATTTGGGTTCAACAAGTTATAGGCCTAAAGGATCTTGTCGCTAAGTAGTGTTTTAGCTTCCCTCTCTGCCTTTAGAATTTCATGAAGCCGTCGAAGAGTTCTTGCCAAAGCTGGACATGGACTTAGAACTTACGTCTAGATAGCTATTGCTTTGCAAATCCAGGTAGGCAACGAATGAAAAATAATTCATCTTTAAAGTAGGTCAGTTTATTCCAGACGCCGATTATAATTTTGCAGCCCTTGGATGGCTCTAAGAAAGCGAGGGAAAGATTTCACTTATGGTGCTTGAAGCGTACAGATATGGAATTTCTTGATTAGTGAGAACTAGTTTAAAACTACGAGTGAATATGATGAACAGACTATGAAGGAATGTGTAGCTGTTTGGATGAAACCGAGCTAGAGCCATCCTCATAAAATGAGGACTCATTGGATAAACTGGCTAAACGCGTGTACTTATTACATGTTGTATAACCAGTTGGCAGACGGTGCTCTCTCTAGAGGCACGTAGGAACTATCACGTCTGCGAAAAGGATGTCATGTTACTCACAAGTTCTTCTTAGTGATCCTTTCTCAATCTTAGAAGTGGCAGAATCAACAAGATCATCTAATATAACAACATCGTCAAGTGTATCAGAAGAAGCTTTAATTTCTAGACTTCTACAGGCTCTATTGGAACTCTAGAGTAGGTTGTTCTACCGGTGGTTTCTTAGGTTAAGGTATAGGTTGTATCAAAGCATGTCGTGTAGATAAAACTGTAGTCTAGCTTGACTCGATATCATATTTGGTGTATCTAGGAACTGATATGCCTACGGCTTGAGCGGAAAGACACTCCAAATGTCAATGGTCTCTAACTATCAAAACTCAACATACAAGTTATTTTGGAAAGATTAAAAGACGACCTCGTGTTATAATGAAAGCCCGGTGTGGTGTAGATTACACTGTTATAAAGTATCATGTTGTGTCAGTTTCTGATGTTGTGCAACAGTTCATTTGAAAATCTGGAAGTTATTCGGAGTGACCTAATCATTGATCAACCCAATGGGCTTCATGTCATCGTCCATGCATTCAATATGTCTTGGAACTTGGAAGCTAGTATCTGGGAAAAGTTCGAATGTGTTAAACATTGTAAGGCTCTAAAGTGAGTGAAGAACCAAAATCCACCAAGGGTTCGATTGGTACAAGTCCATCCCCTTGGATAGATTTTGGCTGTTTTTCACCATCTACCCCAACTCCAAACATAATCATCGACAAGAAGCTTCTCTAGCCTTGCCTGTAGGATTGATTTCATCCTAGAGTGGGAGGGAAGGGGATGAATAGGGTGATACTATTAATTATAAAAATTTATTGCAGAAGTATAGAATAATCGCAACACAGATATAGCAGAGTAATAGCAGCACATGTGATAGAAGAATAATAAAAGCAGAAAATAGAACACACAGATTTAACCAGCTTTGGCAAAACCCTGCCTATGTGCTGCCCCCAAGGTTTCTACTAGAAATTAAGTAGTCAGACGCTTACACACATAAACTCGAGACACCTGCTATCGACTAACCTAACTCTACGCTCAAAACCCTGACACAAGTCAGCCACTGAGTTGTGAATTCTCGAACTACACCACCGTAGTTCGTCCCATAGTCACACGACTAGACAATTACAAAAGTTTAAAAGAAAAATTACTATTTAAAAAGAATTAAAACATAAAACCCTTATTTTAAATATTAAGTTCAATTTAAAGAAGCCAGCCGAAAAGTTCGGGGTTAAGAAATTTGCTCGTTTCCCTTTTTCTTTTATTTCCTCTATATATTCCTTTGGTCCGTATTTCTTTCCTTGTGAAAAAAGGCTGCTTCCTTTAGCTCATTCGTTCCTTTTCGTGATTTTAGGGTGTCAAGGAATTTAAGCGTCGCTGGATTGTAAGTCGATTACAATGGGTATTATTTTGATTTGCGTCGGCAATCGACCATTTCTTCACTTTGCTCATGGCTACTTCAATCTAAGTCGAGATCGATGTTGTAATTTGGTACGTGATTTTCTTTTACCGATAATTGATTATTCTCGACTTTGATTCAAGTTGAATGATTTATTTATCTCTGTTGTTGCTTGAACTCAAATGAATCTCTTCCAATGATGTTAAAGGGTTTTAAATAGGGTTCAAACCCCTTGATTTACGTTCGTTTGAATTCGTCACTTGCTATTCTTTGGCCACTCGATTTTGTATGGATGTTTGTGATTTTTTTCTGACTTGTTCATATTCATATATTTCCTGTTACTTGATTCTCACGGCTTTGCTTTTTCCTTCCCCGCCACGGTTTTGATTTTGCTAGAATTTTGAATTTGGCACTGTTTTGCTCAATTTGAAATTCCTGATGCTTGACTTGATTTGAAACTGCTATAGCTCATCACTTGAAACTTAACTTGATATGTTTATTCGAATTCCTTGCATCACTATGTGGTTTGAAATTACTGACTTGGAACCGAACTGTTTCTGTTTCTCTTGATCATATGAGCCTGATTTAGTTGAGCTTTGCCTTGGTTTCCATGGCTTTGTGAATTTGCTGATAATTTTTGACTTCGGTCAATTGATATTGATTCTATTTTTTTACTCTGTTAACATCGGCCACTTGATATTGCTATGTGAATTTCTGGCTTGTCTCTGACTTCTTGACAACCACGGCTTTGAATTATTTTGGACTTTGAGATGAAAGTTGACTTTGTTCATTCACATCTGGCTTTACTTGGATTTGTTCAAACTTTCCTTGGTTGTTGTTCTTTATGCTTGTTTACTGTATCTTTGTACTTCATGTTGTCCGGTCTTGTTTCACTTTAGGTTTTATTTTGACTTCTGTGACTTTGGCATTGTCACTGCTAGTTTGAGTTCATATGCTTAGGAACTGGTTCATCTTTGTAGTATTGTATTTAGTATGGGCATCTGATCTGGTTGCATTGTTGTTTCACTATTTTGTACTGGTGCACTTGCTCATTCGAGCTTCATTGGATAGATGTCGTGCACATTAATGTATATGCATTCATCTTGAATTTCTTTTCTTTGAGTCTGTGTTGTTGAGACCTGATTGCATATGAATTTTGATGTTTGTTGTCATTTACCTATGTACCATCTGGAGCTTGTTGTATATTTGCATATTTGTGTGCTTCGTTGGTGATATGGTCTGCTTGGATATTGAACTTGATTATTTCATGTTGTACATTGCAGACTTGTCTTCACTTGATATCTGCTGCACCATGTAGTAGCTATGCTTGCATATTGTTGTTGCCTTTGTAGTTAGTTTATCGTGGTGGTTTGTTGTCGATGCATATGTGTCTTGCATATCAGATTCTTGTTATACTGCTATGGCTTCGAGTTGCTTTGAGCATTTGAGTTCATGATGTTGTCTTAACCAGTCGAGTACCTTTCATGTGTATCTTGACCCATGATTTTGTATTGCACCTGAGTTGAATCCAGCTTAAAGCTCGGGTTTGACCTTGTGCTAATGTCGTGACTTTATATTTATTTCGCTTGAGTTGAACCCGGATTTTGATTTGGTTTGACCTTGTGCTCACCTGTCCCTACAGTTTTACTAAGTGTATATCGGTGTGCACGCCCTTGTGGCATGTACAGTGATACACTGTGCATGTCACAAGCTATTCGTGTATTCAAGTTTAAAATTAAATGATGACGAACAACCCAAATAACCGAGGCAAATAATATTTTCAAAATACATTTTATTTTAAACTGCACAAATATTTCGTTTTCAATTTTACCGCTTCAGTGTTTGTTTTGCAGATTGCTCAGATGTTGGATTCAATTTGGAACAGTGTTAAAGTTCAAATAGGAGCGAACGAGTGAAATGTGGTGAGGTGCAAATGTAAATGGAAAACTGTGATGTAATCAAAAATTGTATTGTAATTGTATATATATAGTGTGAGCTTAAATTTGTACTATTCAAAATTGTAATAAATATTTGTTTGAATAAAATATCTGTTTGAATTTAAATTATGTATTATTTATTTTATTCAGCAAATATTTATTTAATCTGTGAAAAAATAGTACATTAAGAAAAATTACATTTAAATGAATATATATATGTTTATTATCATAAAAAAAATCATATACTAGCATATTCCACAATCTCCTCCTTTTGATGATAACAAACATATATTTAAGATTTTGAATTTATTAAATGTATTTGATCATTCAATTTTCTCCCCTTATTTGAATGCTTACCCTCTACGCAAAGCTCCCCCTTCATATATGCATGTAAACAAATAAAATGAATAAAAGAACCTTGATGCATATAGAAAATACAAAATAAAATATTTGACCTTTATTTGCCAAAATCTTAACCTTTCTCTCCCCCTTTCCGGTATTAGCAAAAGAGTAATAGTGTTAGAAAAATAGAGTAAATTGATAGACATTAATACAACATTAATTCTCAATCGAGTATAAATGTAACAGCCCACAAATCCGTACCCCTTGAGCCGAACATATTCTCCATCAGACAACTCAAAGTAGACAGAATGCAAACCATTAGGGTAAAAGAAGAAGGAGGTAGAAGAAGAAATAGAAAACAATATCATAATCTCACAATCACAACGGAACAATATATAATAGATAAATGACTTATCTTTATACAGAAAGAATTATATACGTTTTATACATTACATCATCAGAGTACAGCACAACCAATTGCAAAATAATGGACAGCTATGTTAACTTGTCTCCACAAAAGCTGTCTACAAGCATACCAAACACAGTGGGAATACAACAGATACATGTGATACGCCTCGCCATCCAGCACATCCCCTGAGCTCCATAGCAGTCCATCTAGAATCTGTACTCTATAATACTCGGTCTGACTCGAGCATTATAGTAAAATAACACCCGAGTCGGTCTGAAAAACCAGCGTGAGAAAACTCACTCAATTGGATTATTAAAGTTTTCAAAATCCTTTTGAAATCAAAGATATCTCGTAAGACCGCGCCACAAATAAACATGTCGGGTTTTTACCTTACGATAACCAAAACATTTCTTATTAAATCCTATGATATTATAGTAGTGTCTATGTACAAATACTTATTCAAATAGCCAAAATTGTTGCATTAATTAAATTCCATCATAATAGGTATACAAACAAGTCCGAAGGCACTTATTGGAGATTGGATTCCGTATAATGGCAGGGCTACTGGGGTACCGTCCACTACAGTACCTGTTCAAAATCAGAGTACCGAGAATCCCCCCTGATCCCCTGTAGCACAAGACCGGAGCTACCCCTTACTGGATAGTCCGAGTAAGATCACCTCGCGGTTGGGATCAACAACCGCCTACACAGTCGAAATAAAAGGGACATCTAGACAGGGATGAACTTACCCTAATTGGTTGCTAGCCACTTAGCCTTGCTGCATCTCCCCTATTTTAGCCATTCCCGATTGATGAGGCTTGAGGTTAAGTGTTACCTTTTTAGCACACACACACTTCGAATGCTTATCATCCCTTTGATGATGTTCTTGTAGCATTTGTCCATACAAGTCCGTTCCTGGTCCGAATGGAACCGAAGGCACTACTTCTACTACATCCATTTTGGAATCATCCTCAGGATTAGTAGCGATTAGCCCTTACATTTCACTGCTCCATCTTAGACTCCAAGATCTTGTCTTCCTCATGAAAACATTCAAACTGGATCAAAGTGGTTTTTGGGAAATTAATCCCGATCCCGGTCTCTTCGAAACGATCAGCGCATTGGCCAATATTGATAGTCGGTTATTTAACTATCAAATAACATCCATAAAGAACCATCAGGCCTTAATAATTTCCCAAATTATTTATTTCATAATATCTTCGCAAGATATTTTCTACACTTCAACCCTTTGAAAATAGTTTTCAAATCACTTTTTCTCTCGCAGAATAAATTTCCACCCAATTGTTTTATTTATACTGAAAATCACTAATTCCTAACACTTAGATTTTAAATAATTTAAATCACTTTGTCCATAAATGTATACTTTAAAACACTTGAAATAAAAACTACTTAAAACACTTAATTTCAAATACTAGTTATGAAATTTATAATAATTTCTCATGTAAAACTGAAGCCAAAACTAATTTTAAAATAAAAGTTATTCTAGAAGATATAAATATTAAATAATTATCTTTTAAATCATAATACGTCCAGTGGTTTCGACATAGTGGATGTTGCTACATTGTGTTGTAGTGGCACCGGATCGATTCCCAGCGGCCACAATAATGAGACATAGTGCACAGCCACTTTAAAACCGGCTTAACCAAAGGTCAGGGCGACATAGTCTCCCTGTCCCCAAAGTTTAACAAAATTTAGTTATCCCTTTAGAAGTAGGACAATTTAGTTATGGCGTTCGTGCTCCACTGTTTTGACGTTATTTCCAGTTCTCCGTAGCTTTTCTCTTGCCATCCGCGCCTTGATGTCTCTACCGCCGCTTCTTCCTACGCTTAGCCCTCCTCCTCTTCTCCACATCCTCCCCGAAGCTCCTCCCTCTGCGCCTTCATCTACCAGATCTGGCAGGATTTTCAAGCGTCCAGTGACCATGTGTTCGCTTTCTGTAGACGATTTTCCTCCCCTGCCGATTGCTAAGTCGTCGCCCCTTGCTCCAGTAGCTCGTCCTGGATTGCGACCTGATTTTTTGTGTAATTTGGTTGGTGGTGACACTTGTGGTACTAGTTCAGTGTGTTTGGGTGTAACAGATGAAAGTGCAGATTGTGGAGAATTACGTGATGGATCGAATGCTAATGGCCGTGTCTCAGTGGCGTTGGGTTGTGAGTTTAAGCATCAATCCCCTGCTGATAACTCGTGTTATGAACAATGCACTTCTACTGTTTGTAAGAATGCTCTTGAGAACCTTGTTTCCAAACACTCTGATTTGAGTACTGATGGTTCTCTGCTTATGGCCTCTCCCATTGTGGCCTTTGATGGTGTTGAGGATAGTCGTCCTGTTGCTCCGTCCCATATTGGTTCCAAAAGCTGGTCTTCACTTTTTACATCTCTTCCTCGTAATGCTGGAGCTAATGAACCGGTTGACTTTGATATAGTTGAAGAAAATGGAGTGATGATTCCTCCTCCAAATGTTATGCAAGCTGGTATTGACTTTTGGTCAGAATACTTGGTTGGATTCTTTTTGGATCCTAAGGATCGCCTTCATGATGCGTCTGCAGTTTGCCGTAGAGCCTGGCGGCTGCGTGGTAATTTACGTATTAAGTTGGTTGATTCCATGTACTTCTTGTTATTCTCCCCCCCTGAGGAACGTAGTCGTGTTCTTGAGGCTGAGCCTTCTTTCTTCGCTGGGAAACCATTTATTATTACTCCCTGGACTCCTACGGTATCTAGTGCCCGTGATCAAGTTCTCTCTATCCCCGTTTGGGTTTATTTTTCTCAAATTCCTTCTACTCTCCAACCGCTGCTTGGGTTGAATTGGCTCGCGTGTAATGTTGGTAAATTAAAATGTTTTGATTCTAATACCGTTGCGCGTGATAAGCTGGTGTATGCTAAAGCTCTGATTGAGATTTCTCCCTTTAAGCCTCTTCCATCCTCTATTCCTGTTCAGCTAGCTGTTGGCCATGTGGTGGATGTTCGTGTTCGATACAGTTGGGTCCCTGACATTTGCTCCGCCTGTCACTCCTTTGGCCACTTAGATATTTCCTGTTCGCATTTTTCTGTTTCCCCTATACCCCCTAAAATCCCTCTCCCCCGGCCTCCGCTCAGGAAATGGGTTCCTAAAGCTCTGGTCGTTCCTCCTCCTGTTGTACCTTTTTCTGTCCCTACTTCGCCCCATTCTCCTGTTCGGCCTCCTTCCATTGTTCCTGGTGATTCTTCGGCTGATGCCCTTGATGTTTCGGATCATCCTTCGCCTCATGTTGTTTGGGCTGAGTCTGAGCATTGTTGGGTTGATTGCCGATCTGATATGCGTTTCAACCCGGTGGATAATTCCTTTTTTAGATATGTTAGCGACAATCCTATGGACCAACGATGCCTTTACTATTGTCCATCTGGTGATTCCTTGGTCCTTGCCTTGGACGGTTCTTTTGCTGAGGTTAATTCCGTCGTGTTAGCTGATAATTCTTAGGATAGATCCTTTATTTACTCTTCCGTTGCTAACATTTATGATCCCTCTCTTGCAGTTCTGTTTCGCCCATTTTTTGGTCTATTTGGGAATGTTTCTTCCCAGACGGATGTTGTTGCTGGTGGCTCTTCCTCTACGGAGGAGACCTAGTCTTGTTAGCCATTTAGTAATTGTGACTAGCTGTCACACTCCTGTGTTGTATTTTATACTTTCTTTTTTTAGTAGTTTAGGCTTCTCTGCCGAACTCCTGTACTTCAAATTTTATTACGTTTGTAATAAAAAGTGGACGGTCCACTATAAAATCTGCTGGCCTTGCCAAAAAAAAAATACTAGTTAAACCTTTAAAATAATTTACTTATACAATTAACTTAATAAATATTTACCTTTTAAAAATTTTAAAATCACTAAATAATAATTTCTTTCTAAAACATTCTTTTAAAACCACTTTAAAACCTCTAACTTATACTTGGAAATCTTTCTTTGAAAATATACTTGGCTTTTCAGGGAAATAAACTTTCCATTCCAATACAAACATCTAATCATTTATAAATCCTTCTAGATTTTATTTCCAGTTTAATTTACGTCCAACCCGTAAATTTTCCTTTCCATACCCTTAAAAATAAACCACTATTTATTTTTAAAACAAATCACCCTTTCCTTATAAATTCCCATCGTGAATTTATACTTCCAAATTATCCTCTGATAACTATTTCACTTTATTTATAAACCCTGTTTATAAATTTCACAATCTCATTCTCCTTTAATCACAGTTTCAACACTTAGTCGGTTTTAAAATCGATTTCCAAAACCAATTCCATTTTAAAATAAATTCTTTACTTATCTAACTTTATTTCAAAACCCATTAATTCCATATTCACTTCTTGTTAAGATTTTAAATCTTATTTAAATCTGAAATATCAATTTCATACTTTATTTCAAAATTCTCCCTTTATTTCTCCCAAACCATTTTAAATCCTGAATTTAAAATAAATTCTTTAAATTTTAAAATATATAACTTAAGTTCTCAAAATTCATTCATCACCATTTATTCAAAAATATTTTTCCCATACTCAGAATTTATTCGATAGGATTCAAAATAAAATAAAATCAACTTCTTATTCTTTTACAAATTCATTCTTTTAATTTATCCAACTCTCTAAAATTATTTTACTTAAAATTCTCTCCTTTATTTTCCTTCAAAATTCCAATCTTTATATTTTTGATATCTCAATATACCCAAAATATTTTCAGGCAAACCATAGCATCCAATATTTTCAATTCCCAATATAACCAATATAATCTATCATAGATTATCAAATAAAACATATCACCGAATATGAAAATAAATTCCAACATTCTGAGGAATCCAACTGGGTCCCTCCAACCTGTTTCCCTGCATCCACAGATGTTTGCGCAATATAAAAATACCAATCCCACTACGCGGGGGATATCGCGGTATATAGGATCATCCGCTATTGTGCTGGAGCATAGGGTCTCATCCGCTATATAATGTGGGAAATCAATCACTCCAATATATATGTACTATATAAAACATATCACATCCAAGATTATAATAAGTTATCAATTCAAGCAATCAACCCAATAATTTAAATTTAAATATTTAAATTTGAAAGGTAATCCGAATGAGTGAGATTAACTCCCCTTTGTTTCCGTTTGCAATCCCCTTTATCTCGACTTGATTTCACGATTTTGACCTTGTATAACAATTCATGATTTATTACTATTTGAATTAATCAAAAAATTAATCACCATTTATTTATTTAATTTCAACTAATAATTTGATCTAAACTAATTTCCTTTAAATCTTTTAGTAACTAAAATAATTAAGTGAGTTAAATTAAACAAGTTAATCACCAAATACTTTGTTTCAAAATAGGCTAGAAGATTTAAAAATGTGTATATGTATATTTTATTTTCATTTTCGAACAACATATAAAAATAATCTATATAAGTCTAAAAATCTAATTTTCTATATAAACCCTTATATTTTTTTTCAAAGTCCTATATATATAATTTCTGTTTACCGCATACATATTAAAAGATGTGTATTTTTTTTTTAAAAATCCTCCTTTTCTTTTCTGTACAACTAAAACAGTAATTAACTTTACTATTAACTTCTTAAAACAACTTTCCCTTTTTAAAACCTTATTGTAACTTATATATATTTTTTTCTAACATATATATACACATGTATTACTTATCAAACTTAAATAAAACAACATGCTTATACCTTACTGCATCCAGTCACCTCGCAATGCCACCCCCTTCTCCAATCGAACGCGCGCTTCACGAGTCCCTCTAGCACCACTGCACACTCAGACCGTACATGAGAATCAACTCTCGTGAAACCCACTGCCTCGAAGCCAAAATCGAAACCCCCATCCTTAATCTATCGTGATTGCTCGCACGCCACCTACCCTTCTCCCCGAGTTGACGTGCTCGAGCACGAGACCAAACGAGCCCTCCCTATTATCGAACGCGACCTCCCCTGCAAATCTTGACTTCAATCAAGATCTTTCCGCCCTCTTTTTTTCTTGCTTGCTTTAGAATTTAGAAGAATACTTGGCTACGTTTCGTCTGCCATTTTCATTTTGGAAAAGAAGGAAGTAAATTTGAAGAGAAACGAACTGATTTAATTTGTTTCAATTTAAGAGTGGTTCGGCCATTCTTTTGTTTTCATTTCTAAGATCTCTCTTTTTTAACCGGCTTGAGTTTTAAAGAGAAAATGAGGTGGATATCTGGTGCATGAATAGATGAGGCAGGAGGCACATGGAAGAAAAAGCTATAGCGATGCTGAAGAGAAAAAGGTTTGAAGAGAATTTCATTGACCAGTCCACATATATATAATATTTTATTAGATTAAAATTTAAATCGACTTGAATTCGCAACTCAAAATTGCAAACTCCTTTCGAGGAGTATTGCCAGGCATTTATAATGTTATACCCCTGTTCCAAACGCAATGAAAAAGGATCCGAATCCTAATTCAATCGTATGGAGAAGATAACTTTTTGAACCCAGTTATTATATACAATTTTCGATATAGATTTCAACACGTTTATCTACCGTACGATCACACGACGACTCTAAATGTTACGAAAATTGAAATCTGATAATAATACACTATTACGGATCTAATGGAACTGGTTTCGTCGAAATCCGAGACCGTGCTTCGGAAAGCAATTTTTAAATATCAATTTAAATGATATATTTTTAAACTGAACAAAACACTTTCAATTTCAATTTTAAAAGTTCTATTACCTTCAGTAATATTAATATAAATTTTATAAGCCATTGAAATATTTTTAACAAGCTTTAAATTTTAGAATCAATACTTTACCCAATTTCCATTTATTAAATTCAAAAATTTAATTATCCAATAAATGGAGATATTTAAGTTAAATTTGCTTTTCAAATATTTAAAATCAATTAAATATTCTGATTTCAAATATCTAAAATTCTCGGTCGTCACATTCCTCCACCCTTAAAAGAATTTCGCCTCAAAATTACCAAGTAAGAAGAATGGTCCCTAACCCGTTAACTATTTTCCCAATCCAAGTGGTTTTTAACAAATTTGCAAAACCAAATAGATTTTCAACGACTACTCAAAACAATCTTTTTATTAAAGTCCAACTACTTTCTTGTTTCATTTTTTAAAACAACAAATCTAAAACTAGAGGAGAGAAGAAAGAAAAAAAAAGAGTGAAGAAACATTTAAATTTATCAGAGAGATCATCAACAAGCTAAACAATAGATTCCTCTATTCAAAAAAGAATAACCGTGAGTAAACTTTTTTTTAAAAGCTAAATCTTCTTTATAAAAATGTGCATGTAAGAATTAATGGTAAAAATGGCTTGAATATGTCTTGCATGGATGAAAAGTATGTGTGCTTGGTAGTATAAGCTTGTAAATGCCTATACATATATAGATATTGCTCTGTTCTTGTTCAAACAGGCACAAATCATTAAAAATTCATTTTCTCTTCATTCAAAAAATTATGGATTGTGATAATTAAAGGAAAGTTGTTTGTAATAAAGAAATCCTACTTTTAAAAATGATTGCATGTGAAGTAGGAAGCATTTTTCACTGGGAAGAAGGGGATTTCTATAGAAAATGAACATCTCAAGGAAATTAGCCATTTTAATTTCCTGTTTTACTTATATTAATAGATGCGTCGTTGAAAATAATGATTTTTGGCGGTCATTCCATGATTTTTAGTTATGTAAATATTCTGATGAAAGGAGTTGAACGGAAATTGGTTTTTCACCGAATTTCGGTGAACCGATGGATAGTGTGGGTCGATTTTTGATCAGGAGGTGGCTGAAGAAGTGGCGAGCTTAGGAAAAATGGGTTTGATTTTTTAATTGGGTGCATTGTCTGGCCGAGATGGATCTAGGGTTTGTGGATGGGTCCGGTCATGGGGAAATGATGACATCGTGGAAAGCAATGGGAGTTGCAGACATGGGGGGTTTGAAGGAGGAGGTCATGGCGATGGCATGGGTGTTTTTTGGTAGTAAATAGTGGTTGGTGGTGACGAGGCAAAGGGCTGATAGGTGTCAGTGTATCTGCGGCTTTTTGGATTCGCTGGTGAACTTCGGAGTGAGGGCGAGTTCGTGGATTCTAGATGTGGTAGCAAGTTCAGGCGGACGTGGGGGGTTTGCGAGGCCGGTCGGTGGTGAGATCGGGTGGGCCGTGGGTTTGTGTAGGTGCACACCGGCGTGCATAGTATGTCATGTACTGGGAATAAGGTATAGGGAAGGCTGGAAATTAAAGAAGAAAGGAAAAGGAGGAAGGAAAGGATTAGGCTGGTAAAATTAATTTGGCCGAGTGGGCCTGTTTGGTCAGCGTGATAAAATATAAAATAAATTAAGTTTCTAAAAGTAAATTCCAAAACAAATTGTGTAGTGAAATGCTTTTGAAACTTTAGATAATAATATCGTAGTGCGGTTATTTATTCAAACAGTCAGATTTACTAACAAGTATTAGTTACAACAAGATAAGAACTCGTAATATTAGGCGAGTTACCTTGATTTTCAAAGGCGCTTTTACACCTTAATATTCAAATTTAAATGGGTTTACTCATGCTTCTTTCCAGCCTGACTTGGGTGTTATTTTATTTTAATGCTCGGGTCAGACCGAGTATTACAGATTTTCAGATTAGGACGTTCTGGAGCTCAGGAGACGAGCTGGATGGCAAGGACGTATTGATTATATTCTGCTGCGAAGTAAAGATTTTCTAGATTGGAATTAGGGACAAGTTAATTATAACTATCCATTTTTTCTGTGTATGATTGTACTCTGATATATTGTATGTAAATTGACATCTACAGCTTTTCTTGTATAAAATGCTGTTGTTTGTATAGTATATTTTGATCTACTACTATTATGAGATTCTGTGTTGTTGTTTTCTGTTTCTTCTTCTACCTCTTTTTCTTCCTAACCCTAACAGTCTGGTGTTTCCGGCACTTGATTGCTCGGCACTCTATATAGTGAACGCATTAGTGTCGATTTTCGGAGTCGAAACATCCGAGCCGTTACATTTGGTGCGGAATACACATCAAGTACGGGTGATACGTCTTTCCATCCAGCTCATCTCCTGGGCTCCACGACATACCTATCCTGTAATTTATAATATTCGGTCAGACCCGAGCATTATAGTAGAATAACATCCAAGTCAGTTTGGAAAACCAGCGTGAGAAAATACGTTCAATTGAATTATTTAAGTTTCAAAATATAGATATTTATTTTCATAATCTGTGATATGTTTTATTGATATCCTGTGACAGACTGAAGTGGAAATTTAAGTTATTCGGTGCTATGCTTTGGATGAATATAATTTGGTATCTTAAAATATAGAACCGAATGAATTGGTTTTTTTCGGGAAATGAAAAGAAAATTCTTAGGTGAATAATTACTGGAAGTTGGATATATCGGCTAATAAATTTTAAAAAGAATTTAAACTAGGAAATCGGTTTGAAATTGATTAAGTGTTTTGGAATCTGTGATTTAAGGATGACAAGGAATGGAAATTTATAACTGGGTTTATAAATAAAGTGGAATATTTATTAGTGGATAAATTTGAAAGTATAGATTTTCGATGAGAATTTATAAGAAAGGTGCAATTCGTTTTAAAAAATTATTTGGAAAATTATTTAAATCTGATGGTTGCTTATGGGTGTTATATGATAGTTAAATAACCGACTATCAATATTGGCCAATGTGCTGATCGTTTTGAAGAGACCAGGATCGAGATTAATTTTCCAAAAACCACTTTGATCCGGTTTGAACGTTTGCGAATAAAGACCATGAAGATGATGAAGACGGTGATTCGGCTTGTCTAGACCCAAGGCAACTTGTATGGATGAATGCTGTCAAACCATTGTCAGGAGGACGGTGAGCATTCTAAGTGAATGTGTCTAAAAAGGTAATGCATAGCCTCAAGCCTCATTAACCGGGAATAGCTAAAACAGGGGAGGTGCAGCAAGGCTAAGTGACTAGCAACCAATTAGGGTAAGGTCATCCCTATCTAGATGTCCCTTTTATTCGGCGGTGTGGGCGGTTGTTGATCCCAACCACATGTGATCTTATTTGGACTATCCAGTAAGGGGTAGCTCCGGTCTTGTGTTGCAGGGGATCAGGGGGATCCTCGGTACTCTGATCAAGACCAGGTACTGTGACGGATGTATCGCAGTAGTACTTGCTTTTCAAATATTTAAAACCAATTAAATATTCCGATTTCAAATATCTAAAATTTCGGGTTGTAACAATAAATATTAAATTTCAATAAAAAATCAAAAAAAATCATAAATACTTTGTTAGGTGCATATTACACTTTTAGAATGATAGGGATGATGCAAAAACAATAAGTTGTGTCTATTTGTGGTATATTTATATCAGGAATTTGAATATCTACTAACCATGCATAACCGTTAGGACTTTTAAATGAGATTAGTAGTATTCCAATTTTTTTAAAAATGAATTCAAGTATCTTCTAACCACGCATAACCGTGAGGTCTTTTAAATGGGATTAGAATCAATTTGTCTATTTAATCAATCAATTTTGATATGTGTTCCATATATACATAACCGTGACGACTTTTAAATGAGCATGGAAGCACATCATAAAAAATTCCAAGTAACCCACCCATGCACAACCATGAGGAATTTTAAATGAGAGTGAATACTTTGGATGTTTCTATTGCTAAAAATATAATAAAATGAAAAACAAATGATTCCTGTTTAAAAAACCACATAATGACTACTATATTGGATTTTGATGAGTGATGGTCGATAGAAATATGATAGAATTAGAGATGGTCATGGAAGTTTTTACCAACAAAATGTTTTATAACTCTTGTTTGAATTTTTAAAGAAATTTACTAATTATACTGTCTCAAGTTATAATATATGAATAATGTCAACACTCATCACTTTTCAATCACTATTTATCTTTTTGATAATCAGTAGGGAGTCAGATGTAGTTGTTTAAAATCAAATTCAAAAATAATTATAAAATCAAATTTTCTAAAATGACTAATCTGAAACAAGGTCAACAAAAATGATTTTCTTAAAGGGGTTTTATAAAAAAAATGTCTGCCAATTTGAAAATTAGTTGAAATAAAAAATATGCATATTTTTTCTTTGAAACGTGAAGCAGTTAATGAATGTTTCTACATAAAACACTTTTCACTAGTAATTTTTCCACCAACTGGATTTCCAGTGTAATCTACATCCGAATTTCTCTTAGAGTCAAGATTATCATTAGTTTGATGTTATAGACCAGACCGTGATGTGTGTAAAAAAATATCTTAAAATTATTTTCAACAGCTTTGAAATTGAATTGAAGCCATGCAAATAAACAAATTAGTGAACATAATGACAAGTCTCAAATAACCAAATATTTCTATGAGTATCTCGAACAAATCAAAATCAATATGGTAACACGTAATCAAAGACCAAAAAAATTATATAAATTAGTTCAAAGATGAAAAGATGATTGGTCAACATTTTGCATAAATTAGTACCAAAAAATAAGAACAAGTCAAATAAGAATATATCAAACGAGAATAAGTCAGAATCGAAATCAACATTTTTTTATTATCACTTATCCGGTTGAATTAAATCAGACTAGGGTGTAGATTATCGCATTTAATAATCACTCAAATAAATATACCATTACATATTTTACCTTTGCCGATAATTTTTCATCGTTGCCCATTGTGATTCTGCCACCTTGTACTAGGCTAAGGAACTTTGATTTGTAGCCCGTTGTGTGCCTGGAACAGCCAAAATCCAGAGAAAACTATTGTTGTTCCTTAGCCTGCCACCACACCTACACAATAAAAGATTTTTGTGACCTATTTGTTTTTATAGGTCCATGGTTGTTGATGGCAACGGATTTTGAAAAAACCGAAGTATTTTTCTCATCTATTCCATCACACCCATTTTCAATAATATTCTAATATTTAACATTAACAGATTTCAAATAAAATTCCATTTTTAATTTCCAAATCCGAAAATGCGTTCATCAAAAATAGGAATGATACGGAACCGACCCTCAGTAAAGCATTATTAAAAAAGCCATTTTAAAATTCAAATTTGTAATGCAAAAATTGGTCACTGAAAAATCAAAATTTTAAAACAAAAATGGCTTTTGCTCCTAGCTCTGATACCACTTGTAGGATCGATTTCACCCTAGAGGGGAGGTGAATAGGGTGATACTAATAATTATAAAAATTTATTGCAAGTATAGAATAATCGCAACATAGATATAGCAGAGTAATAGCAGCACAGATAATAGTAGAACAATAAAAGCAGAAAATAGAACACACAGATGTACCTAGCTTCGACAAAACCCTGCCTACATGCTGCCCCCAAGGTTTCTACTAGAAATTAAATAGTCAGACGCTTAACACGTAAACTCGCTACATCCACTATCGCCTAACCTAACTCTACGTTCAAAACCCTGCCACAACTCAGCCATTGAGTTGCGAATTCTCAAACTACACCGGTGTAGTTCGTCCCCTAGTCACACTGTGATGACCCGCCTTTTGTTCCACAGAAAGACGCATCATCATTAAGAAAGAAATAGATAGAAAGAGAATAGATAGAAAGAATGAACAACAATATCAGAATCTCACAGCGAAAATGGAACAAAATATAATTTTTCACATAGATATTGTGTAGTCATTACACATATCAGAGTTACACAGTTACAACGCCATCATAGTAGACAGTCATGAAAACCTGTCTATCCATTTACATTCCAAAATATAACAGGTAAAAGACTCTAACACAACAGAAAAAAGATAGATAGATATGCCAAGACTCCTGCTCTAAGCTTTTCCAAAATTCGTCAAGCCAAACCTGATCACCTGGCTACTCATAAAAATTTGAGTACCCAAGAGTTTAAGAAAATAGAATAAACTCCAGGTGTAACGACCCGAAATTTTCTATCTCGAAAATTCCAGATAGTTACGAAAAAGAAGAAAGAGATAGAAGAAAAAGAAGAAGAACAGAAACAACATCTCACATTCGCAGCGGATAAAATATAATAATAAATAATAACAGTTTACAAAAGAATATTATATCTGTCGATTACATTTAATATACATCAGAGTTTCACATGTACAGTCACTGAATATATACAATTATCATGCCTCTGATACACAACAATATTATGCAGCGGAAATAATCTATACGCTTTTACCATCCAGCTCGCCTCCTGAGCTCCAAAACGTTCCTACCTGAAAGTCTGTAATACTGTTTGACCCGAGCATTACATCAAAGTAACACCCGGGTCAGGCTAGAAAGCCAGCGTGAGTAAACCCATTTAACATGAAATACAAAAGCATACAACTCATATAAAACCCGGGTAACTCATATAAATTCACAAAACCACAATTTAATCTAGACGACACTTATTCCATATTTAAGTTTCTAAATACCAAAGATTTAGATTTAAGAAAGTCCAATTCCTCCAAATCACTTTACTCTAGCATATAGATTTCACATATCAATCTAAAAAAACTCGAAGTGGTTTCGGGTATTTCCTAATACCCGACCCTGATCTCTTCGAATCCAGTTCATCTTAACACATGTTATTCATTTTAATACAATTTAACTTTAATTGCCGGATAACACTTTTACACAGCAATTCATAACTGATAGAAAATCTCGTAATCACCGTCCATCCAATTTATCATATCACAAAGTAATTCAATTCAAAGACATTAACCAATCCAAAGCATTTATCATTATTCAATCATCCATAGGCAAGGTTGAACTCTTCCATTAGTTACATTAATTACTGATCCTCTAATTACTTTCATTAGCTAATCCTTTAATTACACTGAGTAAGCACCACTTAACTATTTCCCTCAAATAATTATCTTTTAAATAATATTGATCTAGAAATTTCCCTTAATAAATTACATCCAGTAATTATTCATTCATTATTTCACCAAGTAATTACACTCCCTCAATTTCGTTAAGTACTTATACTTAACCTCATCATCGATTAATCTTCTTTAATTAATTAAACTTAGTTTATTAATTATAATTAATCGCATTAACTTAATTAATTTCACCAAATAGATATCAAAGTCAATCAAACAAGAATCATCAATTCATATCAAATTAGTTTGATCTACTTAACTTGATTAATCACTTATTAGTCAACTTATTATTTAATTATTTCTTAATTGCTTAATTAATTAATTCTTAATTATTAATTAATAAAGCTTAATTACCCATTAATTACCAATTAATTACTTAATTAATCATCAATTACCAATTTATTAACCATTTAATCCTTAATTAATTACTTAATTAGTTAATTACTATATATTAATTAACTTTAAATAGTTAATTGAATTCTTAAGTTCCAATAGATTATACACAAGATTATTTATATCAATCTTTAAATTCAATCTTAGATTACTTATTAAATAAATTTACATTCTTAATTAACTTATACTTAAATTAATTAAATATCTTACATTAGCCAACTTTTCTTAATAAATTTCAAATCAAATCTTAGCTTAAACTTACTAACATTATTTATTTAATTAACACTAAATTTTGTTAATCAAATAGCTTAAAAGAAATATAGGCTTAACCCCAAAAATGGACCCGAGGCCAACATTGCATCACTCGAGTAGTTCCTACTTCCTCCTACCTTTCTTCTTCTACAAATCTTTTTTTTTAAGTTAAGTTTTAAATTACAACAGCAGTATCACCTACCCACTTACGTACCACCCACGTACTCGCTCACACACCCACGCCACCGTGCACGTGCACGGTGGCTCGCCGCCACTCTGGCGAACCTCGCATCCACCGGCGAGTCACAAAACTCCCATACACTCGAAAACGACGATCAATACGATGTCAAGAACTCGAGCTCAAAATTTTGTCCTTCGTTCGAAAACTGAAACAAAACTCCGACCCAAAATCACCTCGCCACCCCGACGCCGGTCACCGAAAGCCTCCAGACTCTAAATAACACTATTTTACTTAAATCCATTTTTATAGCTTAACTGAAGAATAAACAAACTTATTTTAATTTAAACCCTAAGCCTAAAAATGATTAATTGATGATGTATTGATTTTTTTTGTGATTTTCCACCCTATAATCTAAAAACAGAGAAGAAGAATAATACACAGCACAGTTATCTGGATATATACAGACTTACAAAAACTGAAGAAAAAATACAAGCAAACCCAATAGTATTCGTGAATTATATTTACAGGTTTAAATTTTACTTAGATCATATAATAAGTTGTTTACTCACCTGAAACAATCTGACCAAAGGTCAACTTCTAGATTGAAACACTTGCAAAATTGAATTTCCAAAAAGTTTCCTTGTTTTGCTGTTGAATTTATTAAGTTTGCAAAGTAAAGATATTGTTTATTTTTCTTCTTTTCTCAGGTTTACTTCTTAAGTTTTATAAATGACCAAATAATATGATGCATATATAGAGAAACATAACTTTGAACAGAGAATAAATTCTTGTTCCAGATTTGCTTGTTTGTTTGAGATTTTAATTATTTTAAAAAGAAATACTATTCTTATGGCTCACAGAGACATTCCCTTTATCTTAACTAACATTTTTAAACGTAAATCCATACAAAAGAAACAACTTTCTTTTAAACGTTAATTCATGACTAAGATCAAATCAAGTGGAGAGGATAATTTACCAAAATTTTAATTTTAAAACATGGACAGGCAAAGAAGAGATGTAGCAATAACCATTTATGTATTTATATATATATACACAGAAGATTCATTCCAATTCATACATTCAAAGCATATTTATTCCTAACAATCCATAAGTAAAAAAAATAGTTAACACTTATGCTTTAAACTGGGAGGTTACTCACTTGAAAACTTTGAACAGGGCAGCCACTTATGGTCAAAATCAAAAATACAGCCTGTCTTTGGAAAGCTATCAGCGTGGAGTATTTTCTTCTTTGTTGATATAGTTGTTGGTGATGTAGTTACAGGATGGTACTTTTTTTTTAGTAATTGAGTTAAGTCTGGTTGTAAGTTGATGAACGAATGAAGTAAAAGGGTGATACATATAAAAGATTGTACAGGTTAATGCATTCTTCTGGTACAATTTGGACAGAGATATTTTTCCACTCTTCAGTTTTTGTCTAGGCAATTTTTATATATATATATGTATGGAGGCTGAAGTGATATCTTTTGGGCTAGCATTTATTAACATTGTCTTCTTTGATAAGCTTATACTTATCTTTATTTTATAAGTACATTCATATGTAGGTATGACTGGTTCATTTCATAACACTTGTATCCTAACATATATGTGTTCTAGAATTCACTTATGTGTTAATTTTATATTTTATATGACTGTAACCTTGAAGATATTTATTTTCACACCCATACTTATTTTATTTCTATGTTAAGGTTAAACTATCAACATTGAATTTCTTAAAATTATTTGTTTCTATACTTATGTTAATATCATAGCTTCTTAAGCCTATAACAATTATATTTGTTTTCAAATAATACATTTGTTTATACTTAAATTTAATATTGATAAGATTTGTTTTACTTGAACTATTATTATCCAGACTATATCATATATATATATATATATATATATATATATATTTTTAAATCACATAAAGTTAAATAAGATAGATTTCATGTTTAAAATATTTAGAAACTCGTTATTTTAATTCCAAACCATAGCTTCTCCCAATTACATATATATTTGTTTTAAAATAATGGGCTGTATTTTAATTAATTTAATTAAATATTGATTAAAATAATACTGCCAAAAATCCGGGATGTCACATCCCTCCTCCCTTAAAACTTTTCGTCCTCGAAAAGGAACGGGCCAGAATTTATGAAAATGTTTAAAACCAGATAAATATTCTCTGGTCATTATTTTTTTTTCTAAAATATTTTTAAATATCTATATAATATTATTCTAGAGTAGTTTTTTTTTCAAATACTTTTATAACTTGATGTTTCAACAAGTTCATCCTCGTTCTCATAGAGATTCGGTCATACATTGATCAGGCGTAGGACTGAAAATCTATAAGTACTTGGTAAACATGTTTCATCACCCAGTGAAAATACTTGAAAAATAATTTTACTGAAAATATAGAAAACAGTTTTTGAAAATAGAGGAAATATCTTTGGTGAGAATGCTCTGGAAATCATCACCCCCATCCATGGTCGCAGTTAACCCGATGGTTACATTGCCATCCCGACAAAATCCATACATAATTGTAGGCCTCCGCGCCCCTCGATTACACCATGGAACCCACGAAAGATCGCAGCTACAGCTGGGGTTACGTAGCTATCACAGCAAAAACCCATATAACTGTGGCATCAGCGCCATCGAATTTCGCTGCCAGAAATGAAACTTCTCCACTCCACTTGACCATAGATCGCAGTCTACCGATGTTGCATTGCCTTCCCAGCAAAATCAAGTGTAGACTGTTGGCATTCATCCTCCACACAATTTCGCTATGGTCCCCACAGTAGATCGCAGCGACATCGAGTTACACTGTCGTCACAGTATAACCCAAATGCCTCTGTAGGCATCAGCGCCCTCGACTTTCGCTACCTAATAATCCTCAGGAACTAGTTTTGTCCGAACTCCTCACTGGATCAACTTTAGAACCCCCCTTGGGGCTCAAGGCAGCACCATCCGGTGGCACTCCTAAGAAGTTCATTTCAAGGGAGCGCCTTTTTCCCTAGAGCCATCATCAAAACATTTTATACTATACACATATAGTATCTTCAAATCATACACCTAGTATGATCTCATACAAGGCTCCTTTACATAAAATCGATTATCCCAAAATCGATAAATTCTCAAACCATGCTTTCTAAATTCCAATATTGATTTTGCCCAAAAGTCAAAGCCTTTCCAAATCCAAAGGTTCTCAAAACCTTTTCCAAAATCCTCATAAGATCCTTTAGATATATATACAGATATATATAATTTTTAAAACTTTGGATCTTTTCAAACTTGTATAAAACCCTTTTATACTTCAAACACTTTCAAAAAATTCCTTTTTTCTGGCAATAGATTTAACAAGAAAAGATTTATCTTATATAACAAAGATATATAACTTGTTTATTCAAAATCAAATATTCAAATTTGATTACTCTTTCCAATATCAACCTCATTCAAATCCGTACGATGTACACATACCATCTGTATGCTATATCAACCTGATCGCTGAAATTTGCTAAAATTCCATTTCCAATTCAGTTACGAACTGTTCCTATTTTACACCACTGAAAATTGCCATTTTTGATTTAAAAATCCTATTTTTGAATAAGGATTCAAGTTACATAATTGAATTCGCAATTCATCATTTTCGAATTTATCACATATTTGAGTTTCCCTGAAAAAATCAGTTTCCAGACACTAAATAACAAGTACGCTCTCATATATATATACCTACTCAACCCATTCTAGAGTACTACGGACTCTACTGAATGAGTAACTCCCACCAGAGCCAAGGTTCTCGCTTAACCTCGCTCTGATACCAAATGTAACGACCCGAAATATTCTATCCCGAAAATTCCAGATAGTTACGAAAAAGAAGAAAGAGATAGAAGCAGAAGAAGAAGAACAGAAACAACATCTCACATTCGCAGCGGATAAAATATAATAATAAATAATAACAGTTTACAAAAGAATATTATATCTGTCGATTACATTTAATATACATCAGAGTTTCACATGTACAGTCACTGAATATATACAATTATCATGCCTCTGATACACAACAATATTATACAGCGGAAATACTCTATACGCTTTTACCATCCAGCTCGCCTCCTGAGCTCCAAAACGTTCCTACCTGAAAGTCTGTAATACTCGGTCTAACCCGAGCATTATATCAAAGTAACACCCGGGTCAGGCTGGAAAGCCAGCGTGAGTAAACCCATTTAACATGAAATACAAAAGCATACAACTCATATAAAACCCGGGTAACTCATATAAATTCACAAAACCACAATTTAATCTAGACGACACTTATTCCATATTTAAGTTTCTAAATACCAAAGATTTAGATTTAAGAAAGTCCAATTCCTCCAAATCACTTTACTCTAGCATATAGATTTCACATATCAATCTAAAAAAACTCGAAGTGGTTTCGGGTATTTCCAAATACCCGACCCTGATCTCTTCGAATTCAGTTCATCTTAACACATGTTATTCATTTAATACAATTTAACTTTAATTGCCGGATAACACTTTTACACAGCAATTCATAACTGATAGAAAATCTCATAATCACCGTCCATCCAATTTATCATATCACAAAGTAATTCAATTCAAAGACATTAACCAATCCAAAGCATTTATCATTATTCAATCATCCATAGGCAAGGTTGAACTCTTCCATTAGTTACATTAATTACTGATCCTCTAATTACTTTCATTAGCTAATCCTTTAATTACACTGAGTAAGCACCACTTAACTATTTCCCTCAAACAATTATCCTTTAAATAATATCCATCTAGCAATTTCCCTTAATAGATTACATCCAGTAATTATTCATTCATTATTTCACCAAGTAATTACACTTCCTTTATTTCGTTAAGTACTTATACTTAACCTCATCATCGATTAATCTTCTTTAATTAATTAAACTTAATTATTAATTATAATTAATCGCATTAACTTAATTAATTTCACCAAATAGATATCAAAGTCAATCAAACAAGAATCATCAATTCATATCAAATTAGTTTGATCTACTTAACTTAATTAATCACTTATTAATCAACTTATTATTTAATTATTTCTTAATTAATTAATTAATTAATTATTAATTAATAAAGCTTAGTTACCCATTAATTACCAATTAATTACTTAATTAATCATCAATTACCAATTTATTAACCATTTAATCCTTAATTAATTACTTAATTAGTTAACTACTATATATTAATTAACTTTAAATAGTTAATTGAATTCTTAAGTTCCAATAGATTATACGCAATATTATTTATATCAATCTTTAAATTCAATCTTAGATTACTTATTAAATAAATTTACATTCTTAATTAACTTATACTTAAATTAATTAAACATCTTACATTAGCCAACTTTTCTTAATAAATTTCAAATCAAATCTTAGCTTAAACTTACTAACATTATTTATTTAATTAACACTAAATTTTGTTAATCAAATAGCTTAAAAGAAATATAGGCTTAACCCCAAAAATGGACCCGAGGCCAACATTGCATCACTCGAGTAGTTCCTGCTTCCTCCTACCTTTCTTCTTCTACAAATCTTTTTTTAAAGTTAAGTTTTAAATTACAACAGCAGTATCACCTACCCACTTACGTACCACCCACGTACTCGCTCACACACCCACGCCACCGTGCACGTGCACGGTGGCTCGCCGCCACTCTGGCGAACCTCGCATCCACCGGCGAGTCACAAAACTCCTATACACTCGAAAACGACGATCAATACGATGTCAAAAACTCGAGCTCAAAATTTTGTCCTTCGTTCGAAAACTGAAACAAAACTCCGACCCAAAATCACCTCGCCACCCCGGCGCCGGTCACCGAAAGCCTCCAGACTCTAAATAACACTATTTTACTTAAATCCATTTTTAGATCTTAACTGAAGTATAAACAAACTTATTTTAATTTAAACCCTAAGCCTAAAAATGATTAATTGATGATGTATTGATTTTTTTTGTGATTTTCCACCCTGTAATCTAAAAACAGAGAAGAAGAATAATACACAACACAGTTATCTGGATATATACAGAGTTACAAAAACTGAAGAAAAAATACAAGCAAACCCAATAGTATTCGTGAATTATATTTACAGGTTTAAATTTTACTTAGATCTTATAATAAGTTGTTTACTCACCTGAAACAATCTGATCAAAGGTCAACTTCTAGATTGAAACACTTGCAAAATTGAATTTTCAGAAAGTTTCCTTGTTTTGCTGTTGAATTTATTAAGTTTGCAAAGTAAAGATATTGTTTATTTTTCTTCTTTTCTCAGGTTTACTTCTTAAGTTTTATAAATGACCAAATAATATGATGCATATATAGAGAAACATAACTTTGAACAGAGAATAAATTCTTGTTCCAGATTTGCTTGTTTATTTGAGACTTTATTTATTTTAAAAAGAAATACTATTCTTATGGCTCACAGAGACATTCCCTTTATCTTAACTAACATTTTTAAACGTAAATCCATACAAAGAAACAACTTTCGTTTAAACCTTAATTCATGACTAAGATCAAATCAAGTGGAGAGGATAATTTACCAAAATTTTAATTTTAAAACATGGACATGCAAAGAAGAGATGTAGCAATAACCATTTATGTATATATATACACACACACGCAGAAGATTCATTCCAATTCATACATACAAAGCATATTTATTCCTAATAATCCATAAGTAAAAAAAATAGTTAACACTTATGCTTTAAACTGGGAGGTTACTCACCCGAAAACTTTGAACAGGGCAGCCACTTATGGTCAAAATCAAAAATACAGCCTGTCTTTGGAAAGCTATTGGCGTGGAGTATTTTCTTCTTTGTTGATATAGTTGTTGGTGATGTAGTTACAGGATGATACTTTTTTTTAGTAATTGAGTTAAGTCTGGTTGTAAGTTGATGAATGAATGAAGTAAAAAGGTGATATATATAAAATATTGTACAGGTTAATGCATTCTTCTGGTACAATTTGGACAGAGATATTTTTCCACTCTTCAGTTTTTGTCTAGGCAAGATTTTTATATATATATGTATGGAGGCTGAAGTGATATCTTTTGGGCTAGCATTTATTAACATTGTCTTCTTTGATAAGCTTATACTTAACTTTATTTTATAAGTACATTCATATGAAGGTATGACTGGTTCATTTCATAACACTTGTATCCCAACATATATGTGTTCTAGAATTCACTTATGTGTTAATTTTATATTTTATATGACTGTAACCTTTAAAATATTTATTTTCACACCCATACTTATTTTATTTCTATGTTAAGGTTAAACTACCAACATTGAATTTCTTAAAATTATTTGTTTCTATACTTATGTTAATATCATAGCTTCTTAAGCCTATAACAATTATATTTGTTTTCAAATAATACATTTGTTTATACTTAAATTTAATACTGATAATATTTATTTTACTTGAACTATTATTATCCAGACTATATCATATATATATTTTTAAATCACATAAAGTTAAATAAGATAGATTTCATGTTTAAAATATTTAGAAACTCGTTATTTTATTTCCAAACCATAGCTTCTCCCAATTACATATATATTTGTTTTAAAATAATGGGCTGTATTTTAATTAATTTAATTAAATATTGATTAAAATAATACTGCCAAAAATCTGGGATGTCACACCAGGTCAGACATGGGTCTGGTGTGAGTAAACGGTTAAGTTGTTTATCTTGAAAAACCTTTGAAATAAAAGGGTATCTCGTAAGACTCTCCTCACATAAACACGGATAAGTTTTTCCCTTACGATAACCAAAATATTTGATAGGAAATTTAGTTATATTATAATAGTGTCTAGGATTTTCTAATAAATATTCACATAGCTGAAATTGTTACACTATTAAATTCCAGCATACTAGCTACAATTTGGGTTCTACAATCAAAACCGTAAAGGGCGCGTAGGGAGAATGGATTCCATACAATGGCAGGGCTACTGGGGTACCGCTCATCATAGTACATCGCCTAGATCACCTTACCGAGGATCCACCCTGATCCCCTGCATCACAAAGCCAGAGCTACCCCTTACTGGATAGTCCGAATAAGACAACCCTACGGTTGTGGCGTATAGCCACCCACACAGCCGAAATAAAAGGGACTTCTAGACATGGGAAAATCTTATCCTACTTGAGTGTTACCCACTTAGCCTTGCGTGCACTTTCCCTATTTTAGTCATTTTCGGTTGATGATGCTTGAGGCTACGATTACCTTTAGAGAACACTTAACTTGGAATGCTCATCGTCCTCCATTGACAATAGTCTCATAGCATTCATCCATACAAGTTCGTTCTGGGTTCGAACAAAACCGAAGGCACTATCCTGCTACACTTATTTTGGAATCACCCTCAGAGTTAACGACAATAGCCCTTTCACTCTGAACTTCATCTCGATCTTCACTTGAGAATTCACGACCTATCACTTAACTTGGATTGATGTGGTTTTCGGATAATCATATTTGATACCCGATCCCGGTCTCATCGAAATCCAAATTCCATCTTAATGGTCAAGTTATTTAAGGTTTAAACAATTCAATTCAAAACATTGAATTCACACAGCATATTTATCACAGCTATATTCAAGGTATATCACATCACAGAATATCCCAGATTATCATACTGTAAATATCAGTCAATCCAGACATTCTATACAATCAATCATCCATAAGCAAGATTTATTAATCCATACTATAATTAATTTAATTAACTCAAATTGAATTAATCACTTAAGAATTAATCACTTAACCCTGCTTAATTAATCATTAATAAATTACAACCATTTGAATTAATTAATCGTTCTTTATAAACCAATTATTTAATCTTTAATTACTGATTAATTATCCTTTAATTATTAATTAATAAACCTAAATTATTAATTAATAACCCTTAATTACAAATTATTAATCCTTAATTATCAGTTAATCAATCCTTAATTACCAATTAATTAATCTCTAATTACTTAATTAATTAATCTTAATTACAAATTAATTGAGCTCTAATTACTTAATTAATTAATTAATCTATAGTTACAAATTAATTAATCTTAATTACTTAATTAATTAATCTCTAATTATAAATTAATTAATCCTAATTAATTAACTATAACCCTTAATTATTAATTAATTAATCCTTAATCATTTTAATTTAATTAATTAATTTGTCTTTAATTACTTTATTAATTTAATTAATATTTAATCTTCAAAACCTTAATTAAATTTAAGATAAGCCATTTATCTTATTAATTACTTCATTATCATTAACATATAAATTTTAAACATTTTTTCTTTTTAATTAACACTTAATTACATTTCTAAATTAAGTTTAAAATAACTTAAAAATGTAACTTAACAAATTCAAGTTAAACAAATTATATAACTTTCTTAAATCAGTTATTTAAAAACATTTATTACATAGAGAATAAATTTAGGAAATAGATAAATCTAGATTCATTTGAAAATTTTAAACTTGCTTATATTTAAATTTTAAAACTGTTAAATTTTTACTTCGGGTTCGACTCGATTCTCACCCGAGTACTTCTTTTCTTTTTTTAAAACTTAGTTTTAGTTTTAAATTAAATCTAAAAACATGTAAAACAACTCATGAATGACGCGAGACCCAACTCGAGCCATAACCAATCTACCATGAGACTTCCTCCGAGATAGCTTCCTTTCCCAGCTATTGATGCACCAGCCTCGCCGTGCACGTGCATCGGTGATCGACGACCATCGACATTATCTCCGGCACGTCACTGACCATCTCTACTTACGATCCCGACCACCCAGATATCGTCACATGCCCATAATCAAAAGCGAGTCATCTGATCGAACAGGAACATCAAAACCTTGACCAAGATCCTCCTCGCCACGATAACTTCGATCACCAGCAACCTCGAACCTTTGCCTAAAGGTTCGCCAACCAACCCCTCATCTTTTCCCCTTAGTCAGATGAACCTCGATGCCCCAGAGATGACGCAGCGATCCCATTTCTAGCCTCGACCACAAACTTGACCTAAACCCTAACCTGACGCCGTGCCGCCACCTCGGTGGACTAATAACCCACCAACCATTTTTGCCGAGACCCCCAAACTTCCTTCTACCTCCAATAGAGACCCCGACTACCACGAGCCTTCTAATCATCGGAAAAGCCTCAAAACCCAATTCACGTTCAACCTTGATTTCCTCATTCGATACAACACTAGAAGTCATGAATTTTCTTTCAAAAATCATGATTTCCAAAGATGATTCAAATTATATAAATAAATTAAAGAATTATGATGATTTAATTTCAACATGTTTTAAGTTTCTACTGTTCTTCTTGATTTCCCAAATAATATATAAAAAAATCATACTTTAATATATTTTTAAATCTTAGTTTAGGTTTAAACAAAGATAACTTGTTTGAATTCTAAAGCCTATCAGAGATTTAAAGAGGAGATTTGAATTTTTACTTTCTTTTAAACTCTGTGAACCAGAGCAGAGCACACAGACATGCATACTTATCATATACATATATACAAGAATTCATATTCATACATGCAAGCATAATTCATATCATACATTTAAAATCATCACATGTATTAAATATTTTCACATGCAAGCAACTTAAACAGATTTAAGATTTTAGAAGAACGTTTACTCACCTGAAAAAGTTGTTGCACAAAGACTTTTGAAATAGTTTTGTATTTTGAAAAAAATTGGAATGCTGAGATCTTTAACTGGAAACTTGAAAATGCTCGAAATCACTTTGAAACTAGAAAATGCTTAGTTGTTGAGATGATCTAAAACTTAGATGTTGAAATGATCTTGCTTGATTCAGTTTTGAAGATGAAATCTTGTTTGATGATTTGTATAGAGTTGCTGGTTGCTTTAGTTTTCTGGTTTGCTAACTTGTTGTTTACAGGCTATTGATTTTCTCTGGTTTGTATAATGTTTACAAGTTTGTTTTCTTTGAGTTTTGAAATGAAGATAAAAAGATTAAAAGAGAGAGTATAGGTATATTTATAACTTAATTTATGACTTATAAAAATAAAAGAAAATAAAAGGAAAGGGTGACACTTGTTAAAAAATCTTGTATTTTTCATTAGCATATTTTAATTGTCATACGTTTGTTAAACTATATATACTTAACTTACATTTTTAATTATGCATGTGTAAATATTTTTTTAAATATTTTTACAAAACTTTATATTTAATTTTCAATTTAGTTAATACATTTCTTAATTTATATAAATAAAATCCTTCAAAGAAAATAATATAAAACAATTATATACTAATAAACATTACATATATATATATAATATTTTTAAAACCAAATTTATTTTAAGATAATTATCTTTTTAATTTCCAATGCAAATTCAAATTTAATTTAAAATCAACTAACACACATACACAAATATATATATATATACACACACATTTAAACAAACATAAATTTATTTTGTTTGAAAATAATAATTTTTCTATTTGAAATATCTATATATAAACAATCCATTATTATTTATTTTAAAAGAATAATTTGCCAATTTTAAATAATTTATAAAAGAAGATTAATATATATTGATTGCATGAAATTCCAGGATATCACATTCCTCCCCCTTAAGAGAATTTCGTCCCCGAAATTTAAAAGCAAAAGATAATCCAAAACATTTGTTTCAAACAATCAAAGCACACATATCAGTCATACACTAACAACCAAACAACAATTCATTCAGACAAATATTACTAGCTGTCTGGACACAAATCCAGATAGGCTTTCCAAAAACTATCCAAAGTTTTCCAGGTACAATCTCTGGGATCCTCGCTCCACTGAACCTTGACCAGCTTCACCACCTTGTTTCTGAGTTGGCTCTCATCTTGATCAACTATTTGGATTGGATGCCTGACAACAGATAAGTCCATTTCGATCTCTAAATCTTCTTGCACTCCTGGTTCCACAACTAGAGATGGGTCGAGCACGTATTTCCTCAGATGAGATATGTGAAAAACATTGTGAATTATAGCCATCCGGACCGGCAATTCAATCCTGTAGGCCACTGCACCAATTCTCTCAAGCACTCAGAACGGACCAATATACCTTGGGGCAAGCTTTCCCGTCTATCCAAACCCGATCTCTCCTTTAATCGAGGAAATCTTGACAAAGACCAGATCTCCGACTTCGAATACAAAATGCCTGCGTCTCTTGTCTACATTACTCTTCTGGCGACCTTGGGCAGCTTTCATTCTCTTCTTGATAAGCTCCATCTTTGCAGATGCCTCTCGGATCAAACTTGGACCAAGAACGAGAAGTTCTCCCGACTTTACCCAATAGGATGGTGATCTACAAGGTCTTCCATACAAAGCTTCATAGGGTGCCATGTTGATACTTTTCTGAAAACTATTATTGTACAAGAATTCCACTAAATGCAGATGGTCCTCTTAAGACCCACCAAAATCCAGAACATAAGCCCTTAACATATCCTCTAGAATACGATTCAGCCTTTTCGTTTGTCCATCGGTATGGAGATGATAGGATGTACTCAAACTCAATCTCGTACCCAAACTTGTCTGCATAGCCTTCCAAAATTTACTGGTCAAGATTGGGTCACGGTCACTAACTATGCTGATAGGAAGACCATACAATCTGACAACCTCCTTTAAGAAAATCTCCGCTAAAGATGCTACAGTCCTAGTCACCTTAATCGGAATAAAATGGACGCCCTTGGTCAGCCGGTCTACAATTACCCATATTCCTTCATTTCCTTTTCTAGTCCTTAGCAAACTGTCGATGAAATCCATAAAAATCATTTCCCACTTCCACTTAGGAACTTCCAGAGGCTGCAACAATCCTGCGGTCATCTATTGATCACCTTTCGCCTACTGACAGATCACACATCCATTCACGAAAGCAGCAACATCCTTCTTCATGCCGGCCACCAGAAGACTCTTTTCAAATCCTTGTACATCTTTGAAATCCCTGGATGGATACTCATCCTTGATTTGTGGCCTTCCCGCCAAACTTCCTGCCTCAAACCATCCACATTTGATACACACAAACGTCCGTTTATTCTCAAAGCTCCTTGATTGTCTATCTTGAAATCCATACATCGACTATCCCGGGTTCCAAGAATCAATTCCTCAAAAGTTCTATCCTTCACCTGACTGCTTACGATCTTTTCCTGTAGAGACGGAACAACTTCCAAAATAGCCAAAACTGCACTCCTACTCAGTGCATCTTCCACAACATTTGCTTTCCCCGCAGTATAGAGGATACCCAAATCATTAGATGCCAAAAATTCTACCCATCTCTGCTTCCTCAAATTCAGATCCTTTTGGGAGAAAAGGTACTTCAAAGGTTTGTGATCTGTGAAAAGCTCGAACTTCTCTCCCAACAAATAGTGCCTCCCGATCTTCAAAGCAAAGACGATGGCCAACAATTCTAGATCATGCGTAGCGTAATTAAAGGTTAATTAATTGATTATAAAAGTAATTAAGGATTGATTACTTTGTATTGAAGAAGATTAATTGATAATTAAGGTTTATTAATTAATAATTAAAGAATAATTAATCTATAATTAAAGACTAATTAATTGGTTTATAGGGTAGTTAAGGGATGAATTACCCTGTTGTAATTAATGAGATAAATGTGATTAATTAATTTAATTAACTAAAGATAGTCACTTGGTAATTGATTAAGTAAAATTACTTAATGAGATTGATAAGTGTAATTACTTAGTGAAGTAATTGATGGATAAAATTACTGGATGTAATTAATATAAAGGAAATTACTTAATGAGAAATAATTAAAGGTTAATTACTTATGAGAAGTACTTAAGGATTAATTACTTGGTGTAATCAATTAAAAGATTAATATAATTGATCAAGGAGTTAATTAATTAAGGTCAGTAATCACAGAATGGTTAATTACTGTTTATGATTGATTAAGGATGATTAATGGATGTAATTAATTAAGGAATTAATTAAGGACCATTAGTTAATGTAATTAATGTAATTAGTGAAGGTAATTAAAGATTAATTACCGTAAATGGTTAATAATAATTAATTTGGGTAATTAATTAAAGAATAATTACTTTATTGAAGATAATTAATCAAGGATGATTAATTAAGATGGATAATTAAAGGATGATTAATTAATTGATTTGTAATTAAATTAATGATTAAGTAACGGCAATCTAAGTGACCAGAAGATTAGTAATTAATTTAGTTAGAGATAAACTAAATTAATTTTGGATGATCCATCTTGCTTATGAATGATTAAATGATGATTAAATGCCTTAAATTGATTGATATCTCTAATATGAAATGTTTTGTGATATGATATGTTTGGATGGACAATGATAGCTTGGTTATCTATAAATGATGAATTGTTGGTGTAAAAAGTGCCATCTTGTATTTAAAGTTGAAATGTACTCACTTGAATAACTTGGGTTAGGATGTATTGAATTCGAAGAGATCGGAGTTGGGTATTAGTAAATACCCGAAACCACTTCGATTCTTTATAGGTTGATATACGTAATCAATTGGCTGGAATGGAATGACTTAAGTGAATTGGACCATTTAATCTAAGCTTTGATACTTAGAAACTGGTGTGTGAAATAAGTGATGTCTATATCAAATTGTGAATTTGTAAATTGATACGAGTTACCCCGGGTTTTCTTTTATGGTTTGAACTTAGTATTTCAAATTATATGGGTTTACTCACACTGGTTTCCAGCCTACCTCGGTGTTACTTTGATGTAATGCTCGGGTCAGACTGAGTATTACAGATTTTCAAGTAAGGACGTTCTGGAGCTCACGAGGCGAGCTGGATGGCAGGAACGTATTGAGTGTTTCCGTCGTGATATATTTCTGTTTATTTGAGACATGTTGATTGTATCTGTCCAGTGTTGTACATATGTTGTAACTCTGATGTATTAAAGTAAAATTTGACAAGTACAGTTTTTCTTTGTATAACTGTTATCATTTGTTATTATATCTTATCCGCTGCGAATGTGAGATGTTGGTGTTTTTGTTCTTCTTTTCCTTCTATCTCTATCTTCTTTTCCCTAACTATCCGGAATTTTCGAGTTCGAAAATTCTAGGTCGTTACATTTGGTATCAGAGTTGAAGGTTAAGCGAGAACCTTGGCTCTAGTGGGTTTACTCATCAAGAATAGGGTTCGTGGTACCGTAGGATGAGTTGAGCGTGTGTGTGTGTATATATATATGAGAGCGTACTTGTTATTTATTATATAAAGGTTTTAAATGTTTTTATATAAGAATATATTTTGATATATAAAGCAATATTTATTTCTAATAAATATTAAGGTAATTGGTTGTTGAATTATTGGAATTAAATTAAGTGGAAAGAGAAATACAACCAAACTGAAATTTAACAAAGATAAGTTTGAAATGGATTCAAACTGAAATTAAAATCTTGAATTTGGAGAAGAGTTTCAGAATAAGATAAGAATGAATTTGTTTCCTTGAGTATTATCATAAATAATTGTTGTATTTAACAATGATATGTGTATTAATGAGTAAGCAAATGAAATGTTTTGGGGAAGTAAAACATTTAGGTAAATATGACTTATAAATTAAAACTGAAGATGATCTAAATTGTGAAATTTTAGATCTGGATCCTGAATTTGAAAATTGTTTCAAAGTGACAAAGAAATAATAATAATATTATTAAATGTAATTGAATGAAAGGGTGAAAGGGTCCTATTCAAAACAAGAGTTGTTTGAAAATTTAAAGGAATTTGTTTTGAATTAAAAACCAAAGGTGGTTTAAAATAATATGTATATATGAGGAATATACATAATATCAATGATGGTTTGAAATAAACTCTAAATGTTGAATTTTAAATTTTTATTTGGAATGAGATGAGATAACCCAAAGTGATATAAATTTTGAACTTATAAGTGGGAAAGAATTTTGAAATTTGTAGTGGGAATTCAAATTTGAGTAAGGTTAGCGGGATTTAAATTGAATTTAACTTAGAAGAAGTTAAATAAGTTTGAATAAACAACCTGATTTGGAAATTTCAAGATGAAATTAGGATTTAACTTGGGAAGTTAAATGATTAATTTGTGTTGAATGAGTTCAAAATTCAAATGGGATTTTGGGATTAACTCAACAGGAATTGGACTGATTTGAAATTGAAGTGGGTTCAATTTGAAATTAGTCCAAATTGATTTAAATAATTTGGATTGGTGATTAAAGTTGAATAGTTTTAAATTCAAATGGAATTTGATTTGGATTTGGGAAGAAATTGAGGTTAATTCAACTTGAACTGGGGCTAAATCAATTTCAATGGAAATTGAAGTTATTTTAATTGGAATTGGGTCAATTTAAATGGATGTGGAAACTTAAATTGAATTGATCGGGAATGGAGGTTGGGAATTGAACAGTTTGACTCTGGACTGTTCTCAAAATAAATTGTTTTAGTACAAATGTATTTTTCCAAGCCATTTATTATATATACAACCTTTCTTATTAAACCCAAAACTATCTTATACTTATTTTACAATTATTTTTGAAGCTATTTAACAATTTTACAACTGTTTGTAAACTAATTATTGTTTTTCAACTATTTTATAATCAATTACTATTTTACAAATATTTTGCAATTATTTTACAATTTTTCCACTATTTTACAATTACTTAACTACTTTACAGTTATTTTAAGAACTAATTTTTTTTCCACTACTTACCAATTTTTAAATTTTTTAAGCTATTTTCTAAAATTAAACTGGACAGAGTTCAAACTGATTATGATTAAATATCCATTTGAGATAAGAATTGAGGTGATAATTTAAATAAGGATTTAAACAATTGTGAGTAAGTGAATGAAAATCAAACTAAAGGTGAATAGAAAGGGAATTGATTTGGCTAATAATTAATAAAGATAAATATGTAAGATGTACATATATTATTCTATTTGCATAGCGATTTGATCCAGATTCGAGCACAAAATTTCAAGATAGTTATATCGATCCGAGTTGGGATTTTTAATTCGATTTTCGACGATGAACCTGGATATGGATTGGTTATTGGTTCTGCATATTCTCTATCATAGTTATGACTATGCAAGGAGAATGACGGTTCTTGATCAAAAAACTAGATCTGAGTCTGCACTAGGAAGTCGGGTGGACGATACTAGTTCGGAAGTGAAATTGTGTGATCGAGTGAGCGATCAGATTAATATAGCGTACGGATGATATGTATACACCATACGGATTTGAATAAAATTGATACTGGAAATTTGTGGATAAGAAATGTGAAATGGTTTTTGTAATGAAAGATATATTTTTTGAAATATACGATGAAGTAAAGTGGAAATTGGAGATTTCTATGGTAAAAATTTACTTTATGGAAGTAAGTAATTTGGTAAGTGTCTTTATAGAGTAATCAAATTTGAATATTTGATTTTGAATAAACAAAGTTATATATCTTTGTTATATAAGATAATTCTCCCCTTATTGAATTTATAGCCAGAAGAAATGGGTTTTTGAAAGTTTTTGAAGTATAAAAGGGGTTTTATACAAGTTTGAAGAGATCCAAAGTTTTAAAAAGTTATATATTTCTATATATATATATATATATATATATGTATAAAGGATCTGATGAGAATGATTTTGGAAAAGGTTTTGGGAACCTATGAATTTGGAAAAGGCTTTTTGATTTTTGGGTAAAATCAATATTGGATTTGGAAAGCCTAGTTTGAAAATTATCGATTTTGGGATAATCGATTTTGAGAAAGGAGATTTATATGTGATTCATACTAGGTGTATGGTTTGAAGATACTATACGTGTATAGTATAAAGTGTTTTGAAAATGGCTCTGGAGAAAAAAGCGCTCCCTTGAAATGAGCTTCTCAGCAGTACCATAGGTTGGTACTGCCTTGAGCCTCAAAGGGGGAGGTTCTAAAGTTGATCCTGTGAGGAGTACGGACAAAACTAGTTCCTGAGGATTATGTATAGTGTGTAGTGGAAGTCGAGGGCGCTGAGGCCTATAGAGGCATTTGGGTTATGCTGTGACGATAGTTTAACTCGATGTCACTGCGATCTACTACAGACCATAGCAAAAGTCGTGTGTGCCGTTGAGAGCCAACAGTCTACGTTTGATTTTACATCGATAGACTGCGACCTATGGTAACATAGCGAAAGTCGTGTGTGCTGCTGAGAGCCAGCAGTCTGCATTTGATTTTACATCGGTAGACTGCGACCTATGTGGGAGTGGAGAAGTTTCATTTTTGATAGCGAAAATCGAGGGCGCTGATGCCTACAACTACATGGACTTTTGCAATGATGGCAACGTAACCCTGGAATGTAACTGCAATCTGTTGTGGGTTCCATGGCGTAATCGAGGGGCACGGAGTGCCTACAACTACATGGACTTTTGATGCGATGGCAAAGTAACCCAGGATGTAACTGCGACCATGGATGTGGGTGATGATTTCCAGAGCATTCTCACCAAAGAAGTTAACTCAATTTCAAAAATATTTTCAATAAAATTATTTTCCAAGTATTTTCACTTGGCGTTGGGAACGAGTCTGCTAAGTACTTGTAGATTTTCAGTCCTACGCCTGATCAACGTATGTTCGATTTTCTATAAGAACAAGGATAGAGTGGTTGAGACATCAAGTTATAAAAAATATTTTTATATAACTATTTTTGTAATACCATGTAGATTTTAAAAGTATTCAAAGAGTAATTTATCTAGTATAAGTATTTTAACAAATTCTGTCTTCATTCCTTTTCGAGGACGAAAAGATTCGAAGGGGGGAGTGTTATTCCGCCTTTTGGCAAGGCCATGATACCAAAAGATTGATCGAAAACCAAAGACATCTCGTCTCAAAGATTGGTTATATATTGCTTCGCTATGGATATCGATGAATTTTGTCCAAGCCTGGATCAGGCTACAATTGATAGGACATAACAAGCACGACCATAAAAGCTAGTGTTTCAAATTTCAGGTTAATCGGAGTTCATATGAATGGGATATGACCGATGCAAGTTGGAGAAAATATGCTCTTCGTATCAATATGATTGATCGGTTCAAATCCATCAAATTCGCATCCATCAGAAGTTCAAGGTGATGATCCACTCGCACTGATCAGATTCGTATCCATCAGGATGAGTCCGCCTCGACCAATTCGAATCCATCACGTTCAAATCGACCAGCCATCACACTGTTCGAATCCATCAAACTCAATCACTTCGTATCGATCAGGGCTCTCACTTAACAGCCTTGTTCGCATAAATGGCATCAGTCGACTTCGTATCCATCAATAAGCGTTTGTTCGAATCGATCAAGATACACCATTTCTTATCCATCAAAGGAGTGCGCTTGCTCGTATCGATCTACCTAAAGTCATTATTCGAACCCATCGAAGCCCGTTAGTTTGTATCCATCAATCGCACCCATCACATTTGATCGATACGAACAGGGCCAATTTCTATCGATACGAACGAGCATGCTTCCATCGGTACGTGTTGGCAGCTGTTATTGAATCGAACAAGGCAACGACCGTCGATACAAACGAAGCGAAGTTCATGGATGCGACACGATCAACTCAGAGCAAAAGGCGGATCGATGCGAGATATGCGCGCCACATCGCCGCATTGTCACGTGCATCCATCGATTCGAATACGTGGATTCGAAGTGATCGACTCGAAGCAAACAGCCAACTGAGAAACTTCAACTCGTATCGATCATAACTCACAATCCACTAGTCCAAATGCTACGAAATTTTCTCAGTAGCTTCTATACAAGTTAAAGAATGTTCCTACCAAGTTTCAGCTCGATCGGATCAATTTTTTATGGATACGAAATCGTTTCGTATCGATCACAGATCAATTCGAAACTTGGTTGTGTCGGTCGCGTGGGCCCACTCACGTGCCAGAAGAAGTATCCCGAAGTTTGAGCGCGATCTCAGCCTCCTACGCCTAGAAATAGCCCCCTGAAGCCTACAGAAAAGGGATCTTTGGCAATTGAACGGCCAGACTCTGCCGGATTCAATTCTACATCTCAACATCGCTCTTGTATTCAAATTACTTCATTGTAATCGCTGTAATCATCTGTAACCAACAAGGATAATCAATAAAAGAGAAAACTTTGGAGTGGACGTAGGCCGGAGATAGCCGAACCACTATAAACCCCGTGTTTCTGTGTGTTATTTCTATATTGATGTTTGTCATTTGCTGAAATCTGCAACTTGTGCTTGAATATTGCTGATTTACATTCATATTTTGGTGCTTTCACGATATTTGGGGTTTGTGACCATTTTTGGTGCAAACACTTTGGTGCTTTCACGATATTTGGGGTTTGTGACCATTTTTGGTGCAAACACTTTGGTGCTTTCACTGAGAAGGCTAACTCAAGGATTCTACCGTTTGGAAGTTGAATTTAAAGATTTGAGAATTCAAATCTAAGGAGCTATGACAAGACAAACAAGTAGAAGGCAGAGACCAGAAAGAAGTCAACACGAAGGAAGTCAAGAGGCTTCCTTAGGAGCGAATCAAGCATCGATCTTCATCACCAGGGATGAGATGGAGACGATGATGAAGAGGCAAGAAGAGTTGATCCAGAGTTTGTTTCAACAGATTGGACAACTTGGAGCGCAGAATTGAGATGCAGGTGGAGTTCAGTATGGAGCAGGACCTTCTGAGGCGGCACCAGATCTAGGGGGTACACGCCTAGAACAAGCTGACCCAATACCAAGAAGAGCATCGGGTGGATTCGAACGACACGGCATTGGCAGAGAAGGGGAAGCTCATCCAGGAGGACAAATTCTAGAATTCCCTCGTGAACTCGGGGGGCAGGTCGAAGGCGATGAATGAGGATTACATCTTGGAGACAATGATAGATTGGCGGAGATGGTCAGGCGAGCTATGAGGGGCGGATTAGTGAACAGAGATTTTGAAGATGTGAACAAGAGTCCCTTTCTCCTGCAATTAGAATGGCTAGGAACCCACCAGAGTTCAAGTTACCAACAGTGGAGATGTACGATGGGAGGATGGACCCCGCGGTCCATCTGACAAAGTATATGAGGCAAATGGAAGTGCTGGGGGCATCATAGGAAGTTATGGCTCGGTGCTTTCCATTATATCTGACGGATATCGCAGCATTATGGTTTAGGCATCTGGAGAGTGGTTCCATAGGAACGTGGGCAGATTTAACTGAGAAATTCATGAGGCAATTTAGGGTTCACATTGCAAGACCCAAGAATGTGATGAGTTTGGCAACTTTAAAGAAGAAAGCCGGGGAATCTTTGAGGAGTTTTCTGACGCTATTCAACGCGGCAACAACATCGGTGGATCGACCAGATCCATCCATGGTTATGATGGCAGCTGTGTCCAGAATTGCTGATGGCACAGAGTTCAAAAATTCATTGACTAAAGATCCGCCTATGGATCTAGGGGAATTCTATCACGAGGCAGAAAAGTTTTTGCGATTGGAAGATGCAAATGCCGTAAGAGAAGAAGGAGAAGAAATTAATGTTTATGCAGTCAATGGTGGAAATCCCCCCTGAGAAGAGTACAGAAACAAGCAAGGGAAAACGAAAGGCTGAGGATAACGATAACAGATCAATGCGACCACGAAAGGAACCAAGATTTACCACATACTCAGAGCTGAATGAGACTTTAGAACAGATCTACCAAGATACTAAGGGACAGGTCCTTTATCGAAAGCCAACGAGGAGAGATCCAACTAGCAATGAGAGAAGGTCGGACAAGTATTGTTCGTTTCATGAGTTGAATGGTCATAGCACAAACGACTGCAGACACTTGAAAGACGAAGTCAAGGGGCACATCTGGAATGGTTTGTTGTTACAGTATGTGAGAAGGAGGGCCGCAACAGTGAAACGAGAACGGCCACCACCCGCATCAACTGAAGACGGCTCAGGGTTGAGACGTCATCTTATTATCAATTGATTGAGATAAGGATGGATGAGTGGAAAACCCCACATTGACACAATTAAGTTGTTCACACTTGTACAGGACCGCGAACAATCCTCAAACATGCTCTGATACAATTGTAAACCACGTCGATGTAGGTGTTTGCACTCTGACGCCACTGTTTTGCTTTCGTTTTTTGTGTTTTTCATGTTTGGATTTGATTGTGCCGTACATTTCTGTTTTAAAACTCATCGGTTGAATGGATATTTGGTTTTGATAATTCTGAAATGGCTAAGCCACTTACACATGTGCGGGGTCGCGAACGATCCTTAGACATGCTCTGAGATAGCGATAAACCACCGTGACAAAGGATCCAGAAATTCACTCGAACGTGAAATCTGGCATCAATAATACTAAGTCCCCCCGGGCACACCAATTCGCCTCGACCGGTACACGACCTCGAACGGTCACAAATCGCCTCGAACGACAGAAGACCTCGAACGGTCACAATTCGCCTTGAACGGCACCCGACCTCCAACGGTCACAACTCGCCTCGAACGGCACACGGCCTCGAACGGTCACAATTCACCTCGAACGGCATCCGACCGTGAACGGTCCCATTTCACCATTTGCCTCGAATGGCATCCGACCACGAATGGTCTCATCCCATCATTCGCGCGAACGGCATCGACCGCGAACGGTCCCGATTCACCTCAAATGGAATACGATCCCGAACGATCGCCATTTGAGGTCATATGAAACTATCAAGTTCTTTACAGGTTGCTGACAGGATATGAACATCCAGCGTGCGACATTACAAAACACACCTTCCTATCGCAAGGTATGTTTTGGGGGGCAAATGTTATCCCGCCTTTTGGTAAGGCCGTGATACCAAAAGATTGATCGAAAACCAAAGACAGCCCGTCTTAAAGATTGGTTATACATTGCTTCGCTATGGATATAGATGAATTTTATCCAAGCCCGGATCATGCTACAATTGATAGGACATAACAAGCAAGACCATAAAAGCCAGCATTTCAAATTTCAGGTTAATCGGAGTTCGTATGAATGAGATATGATCGATGCAAGTTGGAGAAAATATGCCCTTCGTATCGATATGATTGATCGGTTCGAATCCATCAAATTCGCATCCATCAGAAGTTCAAGGTGATGGTCCACTCGCACCGATCAGATTCGTGTCCATCAGAATGAGTCCGCCACGACCAATTCGAATCCATCACGTTGGAATCGATCTGCTATCACACTGTTTGAATCCATCAAACTCAGTCACTTAATATCGATGAGGGCTCTCACTTAACAGCCTTGTTCGCATAAATGGCATCGGTCGACTTCGTATCCATCAATAAGCATTTGTTCGAATCGATCAAGATACACCATTTCGTATCCATCAAAGGAGTGCGCTTGCTCGTATCGATCTACCTAAAGTCATTTTTCGAGCCCATCGAAGCTCGTTAGCTCGTATCCATCAATCGTACCCATCACGTTTGATCGATACGAACATGGCCAATTTCTATCGATATGAACGAGCGTGCTTCCATCAGTATGTGTTGGCAGCTGTTATCGAATCGAACAAGGCAACGTTCGTCGATACAAACGAGGCGAAGTTCATGGATGCGACACGGTCAACTCGGAGCAAAAGGCGGATCGATGCGAGATAAGCGCGCCACGTTGCCGTGTTGTCACGTGGATCCATCGACTCGAATACGTGGATTCGAAGTGATCGACTCGAAGCAAACAGCCAACCGAGAAACTTCAACTCGTATCGATCATAACTCACAATCCACTAGTCCAAATGCTACGAAATTTTTTCAGTAGCTTCTATACAAGTTAAAGAATGTTCCTGCCAAGTTTCAGCTCGATTGGATCAATTTTTGATGTATACGAAATCGTTTCGTATCGATCACAGATCGAGTCGAAACTTGGTTGTGTCGGTCGCGTGGGCCCACTCACGTGCCAGAAGAAGTCTCTCGAAGTTTGAGCGCGATCTCAGCCTCCTACGCCTATAAATAGCCCCCTGAAGCCTACAGAAAATGGATCTTTTGGCAATTGAACGGCCAGACTCTGCCGGATTCAATTCTACATCTCAACATCGCTGTTGTATTCAAATTACTTCATTGTAATCGCTGTAATCATCTGTAACCAGCAAGGATAATCAATAAAAGACAAAACTTTGGAGTGGACGTTGGCCGGAGATAGTCGAACCACTATAAACCTCGTGTTTCAGTGTGTTATTTCTATATTGCTGTTTGTCATTTGCTGAAATCTACAACTTGTGCTTGAATATTGCTGATTTACATTCATAGTTTGGTGCTTTTATGATATTTGGGGTTTGTGACCATTTTTGGTGCAAACAGGGAGGAATGTGATAACCCAGATTTAGTCATCTTATAATTGAATTAATTAACTAATTTTATTCATTTGAACCAATAAAATGTGATAAATAAAGATGTTTGGATGTATATATAACTGAATTTGAAACTATAATAATAATTGAATTAAAATAATGAATCTTTTTAGTAAATAAATAAATATGTAAATAGATATATGCAAAACTTATCATATGATAACTATTCTATTTTCATACATACATTTTTGGTATATAAATGAAACTTGGATTTAAAAATTCAAAAATAATAATATATATTTTGAGAATGTGATAATTTATTTAAGTATAAATTAGTATCAAAATTATTTTTTTAAAGGTTATATAAGTACAAATAAAGGAGAAGTATAAATATAAATTTATAACATATATATATATATATATATATTAAAAAAACATAAAACACCAATGAATAAAATTTAGTTAATAACTTAAGTTTAAATAGGATTTAACAAAATTAATACCTTCTTTTAATACATGTACAAGTCATATATGTGTAAAAATGTTAATATAAGAATTTAATATGAAAATGAAAGAAAAATTATTATATAAATTTATGTAAACAAGTATAATAGGAATAATATCATGCGTAGACAAATGTAAGGTAAGTATCATACAATGTAACAAGTGTCATTTATTCTTTTTAGAATTATTGAATAAAATGAAAAGAAAAAGCCACATATGTATACATAAATTTCTATTCTTATTTTTCTTTCATAATATAAATGTGCCCAAAAACCTAAAAAAATAAGCAAAACAGATCTATTACAAAATACAATCTGAAGCATTTCAAAAGCAAACAACTTCAGCTTGCAAAAACCTGGGAATTTTAAGCTTGGAAATCAAAAATAAGATTTGTTTGCAACCCTGTGAATCACTCAGATCAAAACCTGAAATAAAGCAATGTTAAAAGCAATAAAAAGAAATTACAGCAAGCTAATACAGCATCTCAAGAACAAAAATCTGCAGACCAGATTCAAATGCAAAAATCAAGCTTTGGATTCAAATTAACAAAACAAAGCCTGGATCAAGCAACTGTTAAAAATCAAGATCAGGAAACAAATTCAAAAATTTCCAGAGCTTCTCTGATTCTTCCAGAGGTGAGTAAACGTTAAACTATTTAAGTTTAATTTTTTTTTCATTTTTTTGGTAAATGCAATAATTAAAGGCAGGCGACTGTTCTCTGCCTTATAAACCTATGAGTATATTAAAAATTTAAACAATTTAAACTTGGGCATGTGGGAGATTCTTGAAGTAAAATTCGTGATGAATGTTTGCATAAATATAGGCATGATTGTTTTAAAATGAAAGTATGTGTATATGTATATAGATACTTGTGTGCATGTCTGTTCATCAACATATGCTCCATTCTTCCTCTACAGGTTTAAAGTATGTTCGAAAATCAAATTTCCATTCTTCTAATCTATTTTAGGCTTAAATATATAAATCAACTTTGTCTTTAACAACAAAATTTAAGTTTCAAAAATATTCCCTAGCAGAAATTGAAGATAGTTTTAACCAGGGTAAAAATTTACAGTAAAATCTTAATTGTATCAAAATCTCGACTGTAAAAATTCCTTGATCCAAAGTTATAATATGATTCACTATCAAATTTTTTTTAAGAGTAAAATCATAATTTTTAGATTTGCAAATAAAGAGATATTGTAAGTTGGTCGTGAATTGGGTTTTAAGCATTTTTCGAGTGATCGAGATGACGTGGAAGGTCGGGATCAATGTCTGAGGGAGGGGGAAGGTTGACGAACCCAGCAAAATTGCACGATGAATTTATCACTCACCGAGGCATCGGCAGAGCTTCAATTTAGGGTTTTAGCAAAGGGATTGGTTGAGAGGAAATTTTGGGTTCTTGCGTTGCCTAGGATGCGTTGTAGGCGATCGCAGGAGGGGGAAATTGTAGCAGAGGGTCGTGGTGGTTCTCAGGGTTGGTGGCTTGGATGATGGTGGTCAGAGCGGTCATCGGTAAGGTTAGTTGTCGAAGAAGATGGTTCCAGGTGGGTTACCTTGTTCTCGAAATTCGATTTCGGGACCATGCTTAAGTTCTTAGTGATGCGATGTGTGGTAACGGACTTCAGTGACTTGCGAGTGATCTTGTCATCGACCAGAGGTAGTGGATGTGGCCGTGCATGTGCACGTGTGCATGTAAATGTCAGGTGAAATCTGAGTTTGGGGATGATGGTTTGAGCACAATCTAGACTCGAGAAAATGTAGGGTATGTCTCAGGGTTTTTAGTGGAAGTGAGTTTCTTGTCCGATGGCTCGGGAAAATAGTGTTTCGTCTCAGGTAATAATTTATTATAAGCAACAGTTTTCCAAAACTGAAGGAAGGATAAGAAGGGTGTGTAATTCAGGATTTAAATCAAAGAACTTGTGTTTTAAATGTTTTTAAGTTAAAAAAAAGAAGTAAGGAGAAAGCATGAGAAAAGGTAGGGGTAACTCAGGTATTTGTTCGATTAACCCTTGGATTTTTCTCGGGTATGATGGTTATGTTTCAAGTGTTATAGATAACATAATTAATTTTTCTATTAATTCACTTAAATCGTTATTTTAAATAAGGTGTTTTAAATGTTAATTAATTTGATTCTTAATGTTTTCTAAAACTTATATTAATAATGTGATTAAACTAAGAAGATTTAATGTGTTTAAATCATTAAGTTAACTTAAGGGTTAAGTTAACTTAAGGGTTAAGTTAACTTAAGGGTTAAGTTAAATTTTCGATTTATGATAATTTAATTCAAAGATTATTTAGTAAGATTTTTAATGATAATTAAATGAATAACTTATCTTTTAATTAATTAAGGTTTGGGTGATTAAGATTTATTAATTAATTATAGATTAATTAATTAATTATAAAAGTAATTATGGATTAATTAATTTGTATTGAGAGATATTGATTAATAATTAAGGTTATTAATCAATAGTTAATGGATAATTAATCAGTTAATTAAAGTTTAATTAATTGATTATAAAAGTAATTAAGGAATGGATTACTTTGTATTGAAGGAGATTAATTGATAATTAAGGTTTATTAATTAATAATTAAAGAATAATTAATCTATAATTAAAGATTAATTAATTGGTTTATAGGGTAATTAAGAGATGAATTACCCAGTTGTAATTAATGAGATAAATGTGATTAATTAATTTAACTAATTAAAGATAGTCACTTAGTAATTGATTAAGTGAAATTACTTAATGAGATTGATAAGTGTAATTACTTAGTGAAGTAATTGATGGATAAAATTGCTGGATGTAATTAATATAAAGGAAATTACTTAATGAGAAGTAATTAAAGGTTAATTACTTAGGAGAAGTAGTTAAGGATTAATCACTTGGTGTAATCAATTAAAAGATTACTATAATTAATCAAGGAGTTAATTAATTAAGGTCTGTAATCACAGGATGGTTAATTACTGTTTATGATTGATTAAGGCTGAATAATGGATGTAATTAATTAAGGAATTAATTAAGGACCATTAACTAATGTAATTAATTAATGTAATTAATTAAGGTTATTAAAGATTAAATACTATAAATGGTTAAGAATAATTAATTTGGGTAATTAATTAAAGAATAATTACTTTATTGAAGACAATTAATCAATGATGATTAATTAAGATGGAAAATTAAAGGATGATTAATTAATTGATTTGTAATTAAATTAATGATTAAGTAAAGGCCATCTAAGTGATTAGAAGATTAGTAAGTAATTTAATTAGAGATAAATTAAATTAATTTTGGATGATCCATCTTGCTTATGAACTATTAAATGATGATTAAATCCCTTAAATTGATTGATATCTCTAACATGAAATGTTTTGTGATATGATATGTTTGGATGGACAATGATAGCGTGATTATCTATAAATGATGAATTGTTGGTGTAAAAAGTGCCATCTTGTATTAAAGTTGAATTGTATCCACTTGAATAACTTGGGTTAGGATGTATTGAATTCGAAGAGACCGAAGTCGGGTATTAGTAAATACCCGAAACCACTTCGATTGTTTATAGATTGATATGTCTAATCAATAGGCTGGAATGGAATGATTTAAGTGAATTGGACCATTTAATCTAAGCTTTGATACTTAGAAATTGGTATGTGAAATAAGTGATGTCTATATCAAATTATGAATTTGTAAATTGATACGAGTTACCTCGGGTTTTCTTTTATGGTTTGGACTTAGTATTTCAAATTATATGGGTTTACTCACACTGGTTTCCAGCCTGACCCGGGTGTTACATTGATGTAATGCTCGAGTCAAACCGAGTATTATAGATTTTCAGGTAAGGACGTTCTAGAGCTCACGAGGCGAGCTGGATGGCAGGAACGTATTGAGTGTTTCCGTCATGATATACTTCTGTTTATCTGAGACATGTTGATTGTATCTGTCCAGTGTTGTATATATGTTGTAACTTTGATGTATTAAAGTAAAATTTGACAAGTACAGTTTTTCTTTGTATAATTGTTATTATTTGTTATTATATTTTATCCGCTGCGCATGTGAGATGTTGGTGTTTCTTTTCTTTATTTCCTTCTATCTCTATCTTCTTTTCCCTAACTATCTGGAATTTTGAGGATCGAAAATTTCGGGTCATTACACCAATGTTATTACAACCCACAGATATTTATTTCAAAATCATTTATACTTTAAAACCAAAACATCATATCCATTTCAAAAATCAAAGTAATGATATCTCATTTAAATTCCAAAACCAAATCAATATATTATTTAAATAAAACCCAAATGTCAAATCACTGAATATTTCCTTCAATTCATTAAACTTGAAATATTCCTTTAAATCATATTAAATCAAACCACTTTACAAAGTCATATCCATAAATCTTCAATTTCAATAAATTCAAATTTATATATTTAAATACAATTCTTACTTAATTACACTTTCAAATAAATTCATTTCCAAAGGCAAATTACTTTCAAGTTGTAACAACTCTGAAATTACACTTTGAAACATATTTATTTAGACCATTTAAATTCAATGTTAATATCTTCCAAACAAGATTCATCTAACCTTTAAATTCAATGCCAAATAATATTCATTTCAAAGTTGTAGCATTTATATGTCTATTCATTCAATTATAACTTTCCAAAACATTATATATTTCGGCTACACTAAAATTTCAATTTTTAGCCAATTTAACTTATAAAATCACATTTCACGCTTCAAAAATATTCATTTGGATATCATGTAACATATGATTTAATAAAATAAAATTTTATCAATAAATATCCAAATTAAACTATAATTCATTAATAATTCAAAATTACCCTATTTTACTTAACTTTTATTTTTAACAAATAACTTTACAGCTTATTTTAAAATATTCATCCCACAAATAAAATACCCTATCACTAAATTTACTTAACTTTAATTTGAAAACTAAATTTCCAATTATCAAGTTAAGGCATTTTAAGTTGCATTTTTCCATTTAAATCATAATCATTCTTTTTTACAAAACATAACCATTAATCAAGTATTTATCATAGTTAATATAACAGTCCAATCCTCTTTATAAATCCATTCATCTAAAATCAATTGACTATGATTCCAAATTAAATAAATTTTATTACTAAGTCCAATCAAAACCGAAGTCCATTTTATCCACTCAAAATACATATTTACTATACAAACCTTATTTATTCAAGAAATAACATTTATTAAATTTACTACGTTAGATTTTAGATTCCAAATTAAATCAAACTTAATTATTAAAATATTTATCATAAATAAAATCTTTAAATTATAATTAAAAACCAAATAAAGATTTTTAAATTACAATCTAAACAAATTGTCAACTCATACAATTTTAACCTATAGGAACCCAATATCTTAATATCTCTTTATATTCAAATCTTTAAATGAACTTTTTTTTTATCAAAATTCCATATATTTAAAATTCAAAATACTCAATAATTTTAGAGAAGTATTACAAAATTTATCCATGGGCCTGTATAAAATTTTCTAACCTAGGTCAAATGATACGGATATGTATCATTTCAATCCGTAATTTAAAAAGAAAAATCCGAGTTCTATCATTTCAAACCCGCAATCCCAAGTAAAATAAACACAACAAAATCAGTCGAGCCTATCATTTCAGCCTATGATGATTTTTCCTTATTCTACAGTCTGTTCGTGTATGTATCATTTCAACCCACAGTGATAGGGAACGTGCAGTGATAAACAGGAAATAAAATAACAGTATAGCAAATAATATCATGTCAGGTGATGTAATAAGTATATAAGCAAGATTTAACATCATATAATCATATCACAGGCATATATGAATATAACATATCAATCACTACATATTCACTTGTCGTTGTTTCACAATTATATAAGTACGAATGTCGAGAGTGATAAACTCACCTTCTAAAGCTAAAGAGAATAGACAATGAAATGGGTTACGGATCCATGCACGAATTCCAAAGCAAAGCTAAATTGGCATGAATTCGACGGACAAGCTGATATATAAGAAATCGATGAGGATGGATAAAATCAAATTTTGATATAAGATAGGAAAATATATAAATCATCATCATTATTATTATTCTTAAAATCAATGATTTAAAACTTGTATATATACTAAAATATTATACTTTAAGACCCATATTTATCATAAAACCGACAAATATGTATAAACTAATATACACCCCAAAATGGTATAGCTCATACATTATAACATATTAAAGTTTTATATACAGAACAGATCAGCCTACTTAAAGATATAAACTGTAAATATATATATATATATATATATATATATCTTTGTAGATAATCTTTGACTTTATAAAAAACATATATATGTGTCTAAACAGCTAACTATGTATAGTCTTTTATAGATAATAGGCCAAACTTTATATTATATATATATATATATCCATTTATAATAAAATAAAGTATATGTACTAGTGTAATAGGCGAGTGAAACATATAATATATATATATGCACTAGCTTAACAATATAACAAATATTATATAAACAACATAAACTTATATAAATGAATGGATTTTAGTTTATAAAACTTTAACAACAACAGACTTATATATATTATAACTTATATAAACTAGCCTGTATAAACATAGATTTACATTATTGTAATTTATATACTATATAACATATATCAATATAAATTTATATGATAACATATATATACATAACACTACACAATAAATAAATATGAACCCTGTGCAAAGAAGCACAGTTCAGGGCAGAGGATTACAAGACTTTAAGAAATAGTGTATATATATGAGCTGCTAAAACAACGAACCCCACTTACCAATCATTCAACCTTAGGCTATGCTCGGCTATAGGAGAGGAGCACATCTGTGCTAGGTAGAAGGAAGGCGGTTAGGTCGGAGGGAAAGGAAGTGGCGGTAGAAAATAGGTGGAGGCTTGACGTGGGTGCGGTCAGGTGCTAAGATGGGCGCAAGGCATGGAGGGGTTAGGCGCTCGTCGGGACGTGGTGACTCACGCAGAATAATAGGTGGGAGGAGGATACGAACTTTTGCAGATGGAAATGGGAAAATTTTGGTAACAGGAAGGGACACGGACGAGACATATAACTATATATATATATATATATATATATAATTTCACAAAACTAAAGTGGGGAGAGGAAGCTAAGGGGTTGTCTATTGTGTGCTGTGTATTGCGTAAAGAAGGAAATATGAGCAATTTCTTCAAGATAGATGAAACAATTTGAAAGTGAAGTAGACGTGTAATATTATTTTGAACATGTGGAATTTCAAAAGTTTGATATAAATATCTAGGAATACAAAAAGGTTAGTGCTGTTTGATTTAAACCCAAAAGTTAAAAACGTGTACCGGTACGAATAACGGTTTCATAAATGTCATCGCGTACCGGATTTCTGAAGTACACAAATGAATGCACCGTTGAAATCAGCACGACGAGACGATCAAAAAGGTATACAAATGTCGGTGGCACGATTATCCGATCAAAAGGCGATATCGGTATCGAAATGCGGCAAATTTCCCAAAAATAAGATAAACGGGGCAATAGAAATCCAAATTTGGCAAAATGAAATATGTTGTCTCTCTCAGAAAATGATTTACAAATTTTCTATGGTAAAATATTCGGGTTTGGAAAACATTTTATTATCATCAATTTTTAACTGATTTAGATTTAAATAAAATTACACAATAAAATAAACTTCCATATTATTTGATGAAAATTTACCATTTTCTATGTTTAATTGGACGTATTCCAAATAATAAAATTTTATTTCCAAATCTTATTATTTAAAAATTCATAAAAATTCAACTAATAACGTTATTAAAACTAGTTAAATTTACGGGTCATTGCATAATGTGTATGATTTTGAGCGATATCTTTCTAAATTTAAAGATATTGGGGGTATGTCTTTAGAAAATTTTCTAAGAGATAAAACTTTTGACCATTGGGCAGATTTGTTTTTTCAAGGAAAGCGTTATGGTGAATATTCTTCAAATGTTGCACAAAATTTCAACTCATGGATTTTGGAAGATAGAATTATGCATATAACTTCTTGTTTGGATGGTATTCGAGTGAAAGTGATTAAGCAAATGGCGAGACAAAGAGAGGAATGTTGTTTGTGGACAACATATCTTTATCCTATTATGGAGGAACTTTTGTCAAGGTTAGTAGATGGTGGCTTTGGTTGGGATGTTTATAAGTCTTCAGAATTTGTGTTTGAAGTTAAATCTCCTAAGTCACAGGTTGTTGATCTTAAAAATCATTTATGCAGTTGTAATCAATGGAGAGTTACTAGTTTTCCATGTGCCCATGCAATTAAGTGCATTAACAAGTCTAGATTATCAGTTTATGATTTTGTGGAGGACTATTTTACTGTTAATGATTTTAGATTTTCATATGCTAATGCTATCAATCCAATTCAGTCAGTCTAATGAAGTCAAATGCAGTCAGTGTAATGAAGTTGGCCACAACAAAAGAAATTGTCTTCGTTCTTCAAAAAGTTAAGAAAATTTATGTGTTTTGTTAGTGTAATGGAGAAGTTTTTTAAGTGTAAAGCTGCTAAAGCTTATAGAAAATTGAAGTCAGACTTTGTGAAATCATTAGAAAAAAAACTGTGAAATGTTTTGGTTATTTTGTTTTAATTTCTAATATCTGTTGTTCCTATATTTTCTTTTATTGTTGAATTTCTTTTTTAGGAATTTATTATTTATTCATATTGCAAATTATTTGACATGAATTAAACAACTGCATGAGCTCTGCACTTCAATATTAATATATCTATTCAATGCTAGATGTACTTATCGTTTTACTCGAATGCCAGTTGTAACTAGCATTTCGTTATAATCAGTATGCATCACACCTGGAACACAATTTCAACATTGAAACCCATAATCTGTCATTTTATAGAACTGAGTAAGCTGTTGAGCAAGAATGAAGGATCTGATGATGATATACTGTTTATATGATTAGCTGATGAGATTACTTAAGTGGTTTTGTAATGATCTTCCAGTATGATGATGTATTGTTTATATGATATGGGGTAACATCTGCTCCCATATTTCTTCTATGGCGCAAATGGGATACCTTCATTATGCAGACTGCATCTCTCTGTTTCAGAAAATAATAGACAAAGTAGATAAATGGGATTGCAAATACTGGCTACTGATTTATGGTGTAATATATCCTAAGGTGCTATACTGGCTACTGATATACCAACTTCCTATTGCCACTTTAAAGAAATCAAATAAGATAAATGCTGAATTTGGCAACTACCATCAAAATAGCAATCAACGTGGACCGCGTTACAGTATAAGTAGCATTACAGTTGAATGATAGGTGTATTTAGCATTTCAGTTAAATGCTAGTTATAACTAGCATTACAGTGTAAACAGTAGTCATCACACTTGAAACGGAGTTCAAACATTGAAAATCATATAAAAATGCTATATGGATAAATTCACACATTATTCATCACAGTTCAATCATTGAGAAATGTATTTTCGCGTAGTGTAGTTCTATCTAGCATTTCAATATAAAACATTATTCGGCACATCAGAAATACAGTAAAAGCATCAAAAAACACATAAAAATGACACTTGAATATATCCATAGTTTATACGTTGTAGTTCATGCATTGAAAACAGACAATTATAATCGAATCAATTTCAAATCAAGAAGTTCAAATCCATCTGAGCAGTTTATACACTAAGAACAAAATACAAGCATTGGAAAACATATAAGACTCCATCTCAGACTCCGTCTCAGACTCCATTTCAGACTCCATCTTAGTTTAGTTAGTAGAAGTGGTTCAGTTCAAATATATCCAAAGTTCTAAGAAGTTAAAATGCATCTTTTGTAGAATCTTTGCAGGATTTTTCCACTGGCCAACTGTGTTGTGGATCATTGAGTATGATATAACCACTACAGCTCTTAGGTTTGTAAGAATTTCCTTTGGATATTTTTCTGGCATCTCACCCTTGTCCAGTTTTTTCATGTTTACCATGACAAAGAGCGCACAATCAATTCTATTTCAGATATAGAAATATTAGTTAACATTACAGTAAAATATAATGCTAAAATAATATTGCATTTTTACTCTAGAATTCTAAAATATAGCTTTATATTTTTTATCGCAATATTAATCAACGCATTCATAGAGACATCATTACTGCGTATGGAATGTGCACCTTATACCTAATCTTTTTGTTCAATAGATGCATATCAATGAACTGTCAATTAGCAATGCTAGTTTTAATTATCATTTTGCATATTTAATGCATTCTACTTCAATTTAAAAATAGAAATGATATTTTAAACAAGACTACAAATGAAATCAGTTACTTATGAATCAGAATCCTATGATCGGCTTTTTGGCTGCAACACTTTAGGTTTGTGAAATTCTTTGTTCAGTATTCCTAATTCTACCCATTTCTTCTTGAACATCAATTCAATTTTGTCTTTCTACAAGAAGAAAAATTAGTGTCGTATATTAATGCTAGAGTGATTTGAAAAAATATACTTTTCTTACAAGAATAAGGGCTTGGTTATAACTGGGGTTTGAAGTCCTTGTTGATCTATGGTTTGGTTGAATCATAATGAATCCAATGCATTTTTTCATAGTTTTGCATCAGCAAGCTCCAATGGTTTGCGTAATGGAAAGGGAAGAAATTTTCTCCATAAATTCATCTTTGACAGTGACATCTATTGTTCGTATGACTATGTCTTTGATCACAGTTTGCTGATCATGTACTAAAGCATTCTACACATTCATATGTATTAGAATACTTTATATTATTTTTTAACATTTATAACGAAAAGCTTATACTTACCATCATCATTGTGGAGAAGTAGTAACTGTGTTCATACATCTCTTGATTGTAATAAAACCAATCAATAATCTGTTAAACCAAACATAGAAGGTTGTAAGTTTTATGGGATAATTATTTTTTTTGGACCAGGAATAGTAATGCTAGTATTCACTATTATTTACATGTTTACTACATTGTATGCGCTGAAAAATGCAAATGATCGTTTAAACAGTCATCTTGGACATTCTATATATTTATATGCCTTTTACAAATATCAGTGTTATTTTTAACTCCCAGTCTTTCATTCAATAAATTTATATGCAGTTTGAAGCTTAAAATGCTAGTTTTAACTATCATTCTCTCATCCTATACACTTATATCCACCTAAAAAACAATGAATGATAGTTTTAACAATCATTCTCCCATCATATACAGTTATCTGCATTTTACAAATGCTAATGCTACTTTTAGCTGCCACTCTCTCATTCAATTCATTTATATGCACTTTGAAATGTTGAATGCCAGGTTTACCTATCATTCTTTCATTTTATACACTTATATACACTTTTTACTATGATAATTCTAATTTGATGCATACCTGTCCATCTGTAACCCCCTCAAACAGAATGGCTTCCAGTATAGATTTTACTATTGTGATTCCTCCTTTGTGTCCTTCATCTTTTTCATATGCTACAGTGTTGTAATTGAAAATCAATAATTGACTAGTCGGTTTTTTTCAATTTTATTTAATTACAAATATAATGAAAGAAAAAATATCAAAAATCTTGCTTCTCATTTTCATTAAATTGGAAGAAAGTAAGAATTTTGTTTTGCTGTTCTTCATTCAATAATTGTAGAATACTGCTTTTTGTGATATCTTCACTCTTGTAAGTTTTACTTGATGGCGAGTACCCATCAACATCAATAATTTCTTCATTTTCAATTGTAGTAACTTGCTCATCCGTTTCAATTTCAGATTCGTGTTCATAATCTGATTCTTCATTTTGTTCTTCTTGTTCTTGTTCACTTGTATTTTCTTTTTGACCTTCCTTGGTTTCAAGTTGCTCCTTTTGGTTTTCATTGCCAACATTTTCTTTGTTTTTCTATGCACAATTTCATACTAGCAACCGGAATCAATTTTATTCCTTCATTGGCGCTTTTTAACCCTCAAAACTAAAGAATTTGGTTTCTTCAGTGTTTTCTCATGCACTGTTGGTGATTTTTCTATTGCCTTTGAGGGTTTCTTTCGATCATGTTGTTCTTTCTCTTGCTGCATCTTTTTAATTTCTTGAGTTATATTAAGATCAAATGATGGTGCTTCTATTTCTCCTCTTGCTTTTGATTTCAACATCTTGATTTCTTTTCTCAACTGTATGATAGTGCCTTCTGCTTGTATTCTTTTCCGTTTCTCCTTTTCTGATTCTTTTTCACCTTTCTTCAATTTATCTTCCAAATCTTCAATGTACTGCTGCATTGAGTTGAGTTGCTTTTTTAATGTTTCTTCCGAATTTTCTATTTTGCGTACCCAATTTTCTCATTGGTATCCAGCTGAACAAATTTTTGTTGGCTTGTTTGTTGAAGAAGTGCTTTTTCATCTTCAGTCAGGTTTCTTATTTCAACAAAAGTCTATGTAATAACATAAATAGTAATGAATGAGCTAACATACAATGAATGAACTAATTTTATATATAATTGTCATTTTTCATGTGAAGCTATATCTGACTATCATTCTTTAGTAGCACCTACAGAAAATTGTATTTGTGTAGAAATGATATATGTAACTATCATTTAAATTATGACTGTATAATAACAAAATGAAAACTGTTAATATATACCGTGTTATGATATATTTATCTATCTTATATATTTCTTATACTTGTGTGAGAAATAATACCTTTCTATTGTCCATGTTCATCAAAGCTTCTCTTGAGATGACCTTTTTCAAGCTTCCGATATTCCACCTCCCAAATCTAGGAAGGTAGAATAATATGTTGTTAATGGAGATATCAAATTCACATGCTCACATAGGAAAAACTACAAATAAATATTTCTTTTTAAAACATATAATGTGTAAAATTTAATTTATAGAGATATATGCATTAACATAAGGTTAGAATGTTGTACTTACAATTGGGAGCATGAAACAACCCGACATGTTTCTCGGCTTTGTTTTGAAAGCCGTCAAAGCTCCAATCAATGAATGATGAATTGAAACTGGCCAAGATACTGGGTCCATTTTGTTTTGGTCAAGGATATAGGGAATATATCGCCATGGTAAGTATCTTTGGTTATCAGGAAAGAAGAAGGTTATCATTGCAAGAATAATAAGCACTTTTGGAAAATCATTTTCATGTTGAAATTGTTGCATTTCCAGTACATTATTTATCTTTGAAATTGTAAGATCCTTTGTGATGTGCTCTATTGTTTCAAAATTTCTCATTACAAAATATTTACAATTGTCCGTAAGGATTTGTAAACTTAATTTAGGCAATGTAAAAATATTAATTCCAGACAAAGGTAAGCTAAAGAGAATTGAAACATCTTTAGGTTTGATTTTTGAAAAAATATTTCCTACTTTAAAAGCTTCGTCATTGATAGAAAATGTTTCTACGATACCATCTAAGGTTGTTGATGATTTTGTAAAAGTAGCCATGGATAAAATTTCTTTGAAAAATACTAGAATAAATTTTTCGAAGGGTGTTTGTTATAAATAATTCAATTGATCTACAAGATAACCTCCTTTTTCCTTAATTTTCCTGAAATTTTTTATCATCGGAAGCAAGCTACATCGATACTGAATTTTTTTCCGAGATAATTTCTTTGATTTTTTTTCCTTCTGTTGTTTTTTCTTTCTTCAATATTTTACCTTTTGATCAAACTGTACAAAAAACCGTGAATGAATAATTCGTATTTAACAAGCTATAATGTTATTTTCATGTCTCATTTTTTAAATGCTTTCTTATTTTTATCTTTTAATTTTTTCAACTATGAATGCATAATTTTCTACTGCTATATGCATCTGTCATTCTTTTTCAAATGCTATATTTGTCTATCATAACTCTTTTTCAATGTATGCTTCTAAAGTTGAATGATTGAATGCTATGTTTGTCTATCATTTTTTCCAATGCTATATTTGTCTATCATTCTGTAACTATTCATCATAATGTTGTCTATTAACCATCAACTACTGAATGCTATGTTCATCTATCATCTCAATATGATGCATATAAATCAAATTATATATTGAACTATTATTCAATAACTATCAATACAGTAAATCAAATGATATATTGAACTATCATACAATTATTATTATTTATCATTCCATCGTAACAAATACAGTAAATAAAATGATATATTCAACTATCATTCTATCGTGCTATCTTTGTCTATCATTTTTTTCAATGCTATATTTGTCTATCATTCTATAAACATTCATCTTATTGTTTTTTATCATTTGTTAAAGACTGAATGCTATGTTCATCTATCATATCATATTTCAATATGGTGCATACAAATCAAATGATATATTGAAGATCATCATCCAATAAGTATCCATTTAATTATTTTCTACCCTCTATCAAATATTGAAATGTTATTTTCATCTATCATTGCATCATTATACATACAGTAAATAAAGTGATATATTCAACTATCATTCTATCATGCTATGTTTGTCTATCATTTTTTTCAATGTTATATCTGTCTATCATTCTGTATCTATTCATCTTATTGTTGTCTATCATCTTTGAAAAACTAAATGCTATGTTCATCCATCATCTCATATGTCAATATTACATATGCAACAAATCAAATGCTACATTGATCTATCATTCAATAACAAATCAAATGATAATTTTAAACTATCATTGTAAAATTATCTTTTATTTTAAAAATAAATCAGCTATTATACCTTTGTCTTCCTTTTTTTGCTGTCGATTTCATCACCAAGCTATTGTTTCATCATGTCGTCTTCATTCATAGTTTTAGTTGCCCTAGATTTTTTCGTCCTCTTTGTATCTTCGTGAATATCATTCGAATCGACAGCCGTGGATGAATTAGTTTACTTGTTCAGGATTTATTGAAATATGTGGATTTACGTTCACCGACTTAGATTCTGAAGTCGATTGCGCTTGTAAATCAGTTTGAGGAAGAAAATTGATTTGGGTTTGGGTCGGCATTGTTTGATGAAGGAGAAATTTTGTTTAGAGAAGAAAAGAGGCAAAAAAAGTAGGAATGATCGAGAAATTTTGGCGCTTGTCCTTGAGACGGAAGTTAAAATTTAACATCCATTAAAATTAAATTTTATTAAAATTTTTCTTTAAAATAATTTCCTCTTTATATTATATATAGTTTAATAAAATTATTAATGATTTTATTTAAGACATAAAAGGCTTTTATATTATAAAAACTTTTCAAATTGTTTAAAGTATTCTATTAAATATCTTATTTTATAAATAAATTAGTACATGTATGTGTGTATTTAAAGGTAATTTATTATATTTAGAAGTTTGAAAAGGAAGTTTAGTATTTGTAAAAGAATACAAAAGAGTTTTTAGGTTATAACACTTATGTATAATGAATTGTTTTGTAAATCGATTAAAAAGGTATATAACTTTATTTAATAAGTGAAGAAGTACTTAAAGCTTCAAATGAATGTTCCAATGTTAATGGCAAGTTTTAAAAGGGATTTTTAGTTTATATAACGATGTTTATGCAACATTTGTTTTAATCCATTTAACTATACTTTTGAAAGTGATTAGATCTCTAAATGGAGTTTTAAAATAATGAAATAGTGAAATGTTGTGGGTTTGTTGTAAACAATGTTTAGTAACATTTGTTTTTAAACCCTTGAATAATATTTTAAAGTGGTGAAATATTGTTAAATGATTTTGGGAGAATACTTAGATCTTTAATCATGGAAATTAAAGATAATAACAAGTATGAATTGTTTTTGGTTTGCTGTGACAATTATTAATAACATTCGTCTTTAACTCACTTTGGTTATACTTATGAAGGTAAATAGATCATTGAAGAAAATGTTTTAACGATAATCGTAAGTGAAATGGTTTTGGGTTTGTAATGACAATGTTTGAGTAACATTTGTATTAAGCCCTTTGAAATTAATTTGTGAATATACTTATACGATTGAGATAAGTATATGAATGCTTTTGAGAAGTGTTGTGTTAGCACCAAAATTGGTAACTAACACCCTTAAATAGGATTGGGTAGAGAGATTAATGGAGAAAGTAAATTAAAGCAGAGAAGTAATAATTAGAATGCAAAACGAACAACAAAAACAAGAACACCAGATTCATAGTGGTTCAATGTAATTGCCTACGTCCGCTTTGAATGTTATCTTTATCACTTTTCCAATCACTTGAATACAGATACAATCCGTAAAAAAATCACTTGAATACATGTTTGAATTGAAAAGAAGAGAGTATATAAAATGGCAGAGTTTCCCTAGAGTTCTCGGAAAAAGTCCCCTTAATTGGCCCCTACCCCTCTATTTATAGACGAAGATAGGCGGGCTCCCCTGTATAGGCCCATGAATAAGACAACTCGGCTTGCAAGTGATGATTCAGGTTGACCTATCTAGGCGCACCGACCCTCTATCACCGATCCACGTGATGATGATCCAGGGTTTCTTTATGGATGACTTGAATTGAAGTCATAAGCGACTCGGAGTAATGAGGGGCGTGACTCGAAGTGAAAAAGTATCGTCCGTATCGTCCTGTTGTAGTCTTGCTAATTCTCCTGCTGCTTTGTCGAACCACTACAACCGATCCCAAGTTGCCGACCCACTACAACCGATCCATAGGTATCGAACCACCAAAACCAACCCACAATGACCGAACCACCCTGGCCGACCCACTTAGACCTTTCTTCCTTGACCGAGCCAGCCATGCCGACTCATACGTGCCGAACCCTCCTGGCTGATCCACTGCGACCTTCCTTCCTTGATCGAGCCAGCCATGCCGACTCATACATGCTGGACCATCCTGGCCGACCCACATATGAATGCCGAACCGCATATATCAATCCTCCTAAGGCCAATCCCATCCACACCGAACCATCAACACCAAGCCTATCCAAGCTGAACCACCAAAGCCGACCTTAATGACCGACCCACCTTATTCCCCCAATCACGACTGAGTGACGTATTCTGAGCAACCCGAGTCGAGCCATGCACTCCGAGCCATACCAGCTTTCATTCGTCCAATCCTTTCTCAACTTGACCCCTGTTCAAGCCCAACCATATCTCCTGCAACTATCGTCTTGTAGTCAATCGAAGAAGCCAGGTAACATTTTCCTCCCAAAGTGTGTCTTGTGAATCAACATGACGCACTTTGAATTAGCGAGCAATCTCCGCCTTCGAAAACTAGCTCTTTTAGAATGATGATTGACTGTCGCCTTTTCATTGGTTTTTTGACGAATCTCTATGTCATTCGAACATATGAGTTCAATATCGAAGTAATTTTCAAAATCTTGTTTAAAATTTTCAAAATTTGAATGTACATAACCTTTTGAAAGCTAAACCATGCTAGAATTCGTAAACCAATATTTCTCCACCAACTCGATAGCATTTCTCCCTTCGTATAGTTTCATCTTTCATTGCCATGATGATATATACATTCATGTACATACGTTCTATTTTTCTTATTATTGTCATCATTTCATCCATCATCATTTTTTTCTCCTTTTTACAACAAAATTGGGTCGGCATACAGAGGCCGACCCACTCAATCAGTTCCTTTAGCAAAAAGGTGGGCCGACATATCAATACCAACCCACATGGTCGGTACGTGCTTCACCGGCCCAATAAACACGTGCTGACACGTTCCATCGGGTATAGCCCATTCAGCTCCACCCACTTATCATATAAAAGCTCCTGCCTTTGCCCTTTATCCCTTCTTATTTTTCGCTCTACTCTCACAAGCTTGCCAACCTTTCTCCTCTTGATCCCTACCTACCACTCAACCCATCCTCCTCTTACCCAAACCTAGATCTCCAACCTTGTAACTCTACTCGTCCTCTAATTCACACAATTTTCAACTCATAGCCCAACAATTGCTACGAGATTCAAGCCTATCACATAGATATGAATTGCTTATCCATTCCACTCCCCTAAGCCTAGAGCTTTGTTTTGCATTCAAGTCCATAGGTTTGGTAGGAGATGGTGGAGAGGAGAGAGTCGAAAGGGAGTTCACACTTTAGAATAGTGTAGCTTTAATCTTGGGGTCGACGTCATAGAGAGCTAGGAGGCAGAGTCGATAGGTTTTTGTGGGTAGGCTAGGTCGGCAAAACCTTGCTAGGAATAATGCCCGATAAATCTGAGAAGGATGAGCGGGTCGATATGCCGAATGAGCGGGCAAGTCGATATTGAGAGAGAGAGAGATGAGTTAGTAGGAGTTTAGGAGCGTGGGTAAGTATCTTGAGCAAAGGAGTCGTTCGGTGTTGAGGGTGAGAGTGTGTGTCGGCGAGAACTTAGGAGAGTGGGTCGATGAATAGAGAGAGAGAGAGAAGTGAGTGGATCAAGGTAGATTTTATAGGGTCGTTCGGTAGTTAGGAGATGAGTGGGTCGGTACCGAGCAAGGCAGTGTGGCTCGATATATATAGGCTTGAATAGACGAGCGGTACTTGGTACGGGGATCGGCATTGACAATTAAAATCATCTCAGCTTGAATCATAGAATATTATAGGACCACATATTTCCATGCCTAATCATAGAAAAATGAATCAATGACAAGAACATAAGCTCATGGGCGCATGGAACTGGTTCGGACTAATAACTCCATAGGTTTACCAATTACAAATGCAAATCTAATCCATCAAAAATGAGTAATTGCCTCTATAACATATGATGCCAATGTTTGATCCCAAGACTTATGCTATCGATCATAGGACAAATTTCGATGATGATCAGCATGACGGCCTCTAGAGATGACAACTTAAAGCTTGTCATGCTGTATTTTATTCTTTAAAACTTCAATTTATCTGTACTCTTTGCTCGAATCATTGCACTAGTTCACACACCACACGGGGGGAATATTTTGTTGTTAATCTGATATCTGTTATCTTTCAAGTACAGCTTAAATAGGTGTCTATTCACACTAATCGCTCTTTGGAGATGTCCAAAAAATCAAGCTCCGCTACTATTTCTGACAAGCTTGATCCAAGTTATCGGTAGGAGGCAGTGGGGACTCTAAACCCATCATCCACCTCCATACCCGACATCTCGGATCCTCCTGTCGCGGCTAAAGGCCCGGCTCCTAATGCTGTTGATGGTGCAGTCGTTTTGGATGACCACATAGACTCTCAAGCTTTAAAAATCAACAAATCTTCTCTCCTTCGGTTGTGTTCTATCCATGGAATCCCCTTTGAAGACGTTCTAGTTCCTTCGGCACAAGATCGGCCTCACTTGCCCCCAACCGGATATACTGCATGAAATAATTTTATGTGATGGGCTGGAAATGTGCCACCTTTCAATTCATTCATTCATGAAGTGAGGCAATATATTGGGATTGCTCCAGCACAACTACACCCTAATAGCCATGCATTTATTCACGGTACATGAGTTCTTTTCATGAGCGTCTTACTCAGACCTCCAACTCCCGTGGATATCCGTTATATTTACTGCTTCAAGAGATGTACCGACAGTCCATCTTGCACATTCCTTGAACCATACCCCAATTGTCAAGTCCTAATGGGTGCATGGAACAAATTTTTTCAATATAAACAAGAATGGTTTTACATACACTGTCCTCCCGGTTTTGCGAGAAGATGGCTAGAAGGAGTAAGTCTTAATTTTATCCCAATCTTCATCTTAAAGCTCGAAGTGTATCTTTTCTAAACTTCTTTCAACTCTTATAGGTATCCGCCTATGACCCGAAGGTGCCGGGTATTCTAAGGCCGTTGAAGCCATCTGAGCTACCCTCGTGGGGGACCGGGACATTAAATATGTAATTACCAACGAACTGCTCTCAAAGTTCAAACTTTTGGAAGAGGGCCGTCGAACTAGCCTTCTAGTTGGTGCCACTATAACAAGAACAGCTACAGGGATAGGCAAAGAACAAGTTGGACATTCGGTGTCTTCTGCTGAAGGGGCCCTCGATACAACTGAGGAGGGGAAATTAAAGAAACCAAGGTGCCAGAGGCAACTGACGAGAATGTAAGTTCCACCCAAGCGCCCCTCCTTCAAAGAAGAAAAGGAGTCTATCTTACAAGCTGAAAAAGAAGACAGTTGGCGGAACTTCAAAGGTTATGATAACTTCGATTGAGAAGAAGTTATCTTTCCAAAACATAGAAGGCTCATCAAAGGGCCTATCTGACTTGACCATCCATGACGATATACTGAATTATGGTTTCAATAACCATGAGGCTATGGGATTTAATTCACCCACGAGAAGCGATGAAGGTGCGCAGACTCATCATCAAGGATAGAAAACTCCAATGAGTAAAGCGAGAAACACCAGTCCGTCGAGGGGATGCACTAGGACACACACAAACACTTACACTCCACCATACACTTGAATCCCACTCATCGTGTGATTCCTACTAACTCGTCCTCATTTGGCTTTATGTGCTGGTAATGTAGGGCGTGCACCTGGCCTTGACCGCTTTCGCGGATCCTCCATCTTTTACCATTCAAGTTGAGACTCAAGATCTGGCAAATGGCGAGACAAGGACGACAGCGGTGATAGAGATTATCATGTCAGAGAGTCGTCGTCTTCCAGATGGAGAACATATAGCTATTCTTCATATCTGAATGGTTCTCCCCCTCATTTGGAGCATGGTAGGGAAAAGTCTACTCAAAAGGGATCCCAGTTCGAAGTTCCTCGCGACCAACATTCTAGCTCATCGAGTACCAAACAATCCCGTGAGCCCTATAAGAAATCTGTGACTTCGGCTAGGCAGACTCCTCCGGCCTCTGCTCACAATCCGTCGATGGGGATAAATTAGATGAGATCGAGGCTACATTCCTAAAGATATTTTTCGATGGATTGAAATTTCTCCCCGCGATCCATCCTATCCCTGGACATGTTAAACAGTGCGCCGTTGCCTGTAACAACGATGTTTATTTTCAACATGATGCATTCGTGCACCTGGTGGAGAAAGTTTCAGAGGTTTCCATCGAACGCCAACACGAGATTGATCGCCTCAAACTCGAAGCTATTCATGAAAAAGACATCATTAAGAGCCAGGATGAAGAGCTTGCCTTATACAATCTCACCTCGAGACTACCCAGAAAAATGCTAAGGAGACAGCCGAGGCGTTAGTCACTTGGAAGCCACTCACAAGAAAGAACTCAATGAGGCAATCCAATGAAGCAGCGCTCTAGCTTTGCTCTAGCTTTGGAGAAGACTCGATCCAAAAAGAGAAATACATTCTCGCTCAACAGATCAAAGAGCTAGAGGAGTTTCTCTTTAAAGGGAGAGAAGAGAAAATCATAGCGCAAAAAGAGTCACAATGGTAATGCGATGAAATCGTCGAAACACGGCTTCTAAAGACAAAACTCGATGAGGAGCTTTCCCGGGTTGAAATGCTAAAAGAAGCAGCTCGTGAGGAAGGCAAGAAGATGGCGCTTACAAAGTCCGACTCTAGACTTGAGACAGCTACCAAAGCCGGCAGAGAAGAAATAAAGTGTTTATTCGACCCGCTCATTGCCGAGTACAATCCACGATTCCTTATGCATCGTGACCTATCTTTCTTCGACGATGGTTATCTCAAATCACATGCCAAAGCATGGGATACTTTGATAAAAATTAAGAGAGTGGAGCTAGGCATTGAAGAGGTTAATAAAGAGGCTCTCGTGAGGGAAGTGCTCTGAGAAAATGAGCCTTAAGACTTATCCACCGCGAAAGCCCTCTTTGGAAGAGACTCCCCGCCATCGAAGGGTAAAGACGATATCGCTGGCCCGTCCGGCACCGAGTCTCCAGTTCCTCTTCCCATACAATCGATCGATAGCTCGTCACTTAGGCCTCCCGAGCAGCACGTCGGCTATGATCCATAGAAGCCTGGACTTGGTGTCCACATTCTATCTCCAATTCTGGAGGGCGATATTCCCAAGACGATTGAGAGCCAAATGGAAGCGGGTATGTCACCCTTCCTAAAGTTCATCGAGTCATCGCTTTTGACGAATAACTGTCGTATCTTAACATTCACTTTTCATGAATCCATTTAGGTCACTCTGGCTCTGAACCGACTCCAAGGAGCAATGTCGCCATGGAGTGGGAAGTGAAAGGGGCTGAGGCACCTCACATTGGAGATATCCCTGGTCCCGACGCTCAAGTAATCTGGGCCCTAGATGAGGATAAACTTGAAGATCCCTCACCTATAGATGTACACGACAAGGTCGAAATCATAGGCGCTTTTGAGCATACTTACAAGCTTAGCATGAAGAAGAAAATCGAGGAGGAGGACAAAAAGAAAACCAAAGTTAAGATAGAATCTCAGGTGGTGGAACTCGACGACCCACTAAATAGGCCCTTGAAGGTCATTCTCCCTGGCGGGACCACACCTTTGGAAGTTCCCCTTCCTCCCTCGGATACCACGTCGCTTGGAACCAAGGGGTCCGGGAGAAAGCGTCTAGCTAAGGAGACTTCAGAGAAGTCGAAAAAGGAAAAAAATCAAAGAAGTAGCCTTCATTCGGTCGTGTCTCGCTTAGCTTAAATAAGCCAAAATCATGTAGTTTTTACCACTTTTAGTCATCATATATAGACTTTGGCTCCGGACTTCAGAGAAGTTGTAACGAAACTTCTTTTTTGATTAGTGAACAAAATTTTGTTCTTTGTATCCCCAAACTATCGTCACTTACTTATATCTTTAATAATCTAGTCTACACTCCAGGGACTCAGAGTATTCTAATCCGCACTGTGGGGGCTTAGAGATTTTTTGAATTGTTTATACTCTAGTCCGCACTCCAGGAACTCAAAGTACTCTAGTCCATGCTCTAAGGACTTAGAGATTATTTGAATTGTTTATATTCTAGTCAGCATTCAAGCAACTCAGAGTACTATATTCCGCGCTCTGAGGACATAGAGACTTTTTGAATTGCTTATACTCTATTCCGCACTTCGGGGACTAAGAGTACTCTAGTCCGCGCTGTGGGGACTTAGAGATTTTTTGAATCATTTATACTCTAGTCTACACTCCAGGGACTCAAATATTCTAGTCCGCACTTTGGCGATTAAGAGATTTACCGAATCATTTATACTCTAGCCCCGGACTCCGGGGACTTAGAATACTCTAGTACGCACTCCAGGGACTTTGAGATTTTTTGAGTTGTTTATTCTCTAGTCTGCACTCTAGGGACTCAAAGTACTCTGGTCTGTGCTCCAAGGGCTTAGAGATTTTTTCAATCGTTTATAATCTAGTCCACACTCTGGAGACTCAGAGTACTCTAGTCCACGCTCTAGGGAATTAGAGTTTTTTTGAATTATTTATACTCTAGTCCGCACTCCAGGGACTAAGAGTACTCTGTTCCATGCTGCGGGAACTTAGAGATTTTTTGAATAGTTTATACTCTAGTCCGCACTCCGGGGACTCAAGGTACTCTTGTCCGCGCTCTGGGGACTTACTGTTTTTTCGAACCGTTTATACTCTCATCCGCACTCCGTGGACTCGGAGTACTCTAGTCCGTGCTCCGTGGATTTAGAGATTTTTTGAATCATTTATACTTTATTCCTCACTACAGGGACTCAAAGTACTCTAGTTCATGCTCCAAGGACTTAGAGAATTTTTGAATCGATTATTGATCGACTTTTAATTTTGTGTGTGTGCGTTCATACGCCAAACAGATTAGTGCAATTTAATTTTTCCATAGACTTATAACATACGAAACATCAATATTTCATAGGAAAACAACTTCAAGACTTTATTGTTTGTATAAAATAGGGACAAACTGAATCGTCTTATTACATGTAGGATACAGAGAACAGCAAAGGAAAAACATATCGGAAACAAATGTTACTAAAATGCAAAAGAAATAGACTACATATAATAGTGACTGAATTTTTCGCTATGCCATGCTCTGTAGAGTGTCATGCCATCAACAGTCGCTAGCTTGAAGGTTCCATCTCCAAGCCTCCGTTTGATGATGTAAGGTCCTTCCCATGTGGGATTCATATGTGATGGGATCGGAAAAAATCGCTTCAAAACTAGATTTCCCATATCAAAAGTTCACGGTCAAACTTTTTCATTATAGTATCGGGCGACTTGGTGCCGACATGCAGCTGCACTTAAATCTGCTTCTTCAATTTTGTCATCGACAAAGTCTGACGACTCAAGTAAAATATCTCGATTCGTTCTAGGATCATAATGAGTCACCCGATGAGAGAGAACTTCAAGTTCCACGGGTATAACAGCTTCAGTATAGTATGCCAAGGAAAAAGGAGTGTGGTCAATCGCGGACTTGTGGGTGGTTCTGTAGGCCCAGAGTGTTGTTGGAAGCTCATCCACCTACTTGTCTCTAGCCATCTCCAAATGTTTTTCAAGATGGACTTGATTATCTTATTTACGGCTTTAACTTGCCCATTATTTTAGGGTGAGCGACCGCTGCAAACCTTTTCTTAATGTAATATTTTTGGCAGAACTCCCTGAATTCTCTACTCTCAAATTGAGTTACTTTGTCAGTAATGATGGTTCATGGGAGGAAAAAGCGCCATATAATGTTTTGCATAACAAAATTAATGACCTTTTTAGTTGTGATCATAGCTAATGGCTCCGCTTCTGCCCACTTGGTGAAGTAATAGACCTCGACAATTCCGTATTTTGCACCATCTTTGGAGTTGGCAAGGAGCCGATTACATCGATCCCCTATATTGAAAATGGCCATGGACTAACCATTTGTGTGAGTTCCATCAGAAGTGCTCTCAGGATCTTTGCGTGCTTTTGATATTTGTCGCATCTCCTTATATAGTCCGCGACATCCCCGATACATGGTCGGCTAATATTATCCATAGCAGAGGATCTTTTTGTCTAGTGTCTTCCCCTAGTATGGTCTCTACATTCTTCTTCGTGGACTTCTCTTAAGACTCGCTTTATCTCATCGTGGGTGATGCATCTAAGCAAGGGAGTGGAGAATACCTTTTGATACATTAATCCATCCTGCATTATATACCATGAGGCATTGCGAACAACTTGTCGTCTTTCGCTCTTTCTTTCAGGCAAGGTTCCATGTAGCAAGTATTCTTTAAATGAGGTCATCCATGGCTCCCTTTTAGTTTCCGTCCCTGACACAAGTTCTACCTCCACCTTGTTTATACTCGAGGGGTGAAAAGTTTCAATAGGAACCATTCCATCCATTGTGCATCACAAGTACTTGCAAATTTTACCAAGGAGTTAGCTTCCCCATTTTGTTCACGCAGAATGTGTGAAATACCCTAATATTCGACGTTCACCAACAATTCTTAAGCCCGAGCGAGGTATGGGGAAAGCCTTTGCCTTTTTACCTGATAGTCTCCCAGTACATGGTACACCACCAATTACGAGTCACAAAAGATTTCATCGATTTCACTCTAAGTTCTTTGCTAAGTTTCAGTCCAGCTATCAATGCTTCATACTCGGCTTCGTTTATTATAGCAGGCAAATCAAGTTTCAAGGCATAAAAAGTCGAGCTGTTCTCGGTAGTTACAAGAATAACAGCAGCCCTAGAACACTGGTCGTTGGATGCTCCACTGGTATATAGCTTCCATCGAACAGCGGGAACCACATCACTCTCACTTGGCTCGTTTGATATTGTGAACTTTGTAATGAAATCTACTTGTACTTGCCCTTGGATAGCCCTTCGCTACAGGCAAGTGATGTCGAACTGACTTAGCCCAATGTTCCATTTGAGTAGCCTTCTAGACGTCTCCAGTCGTTGGAGCACTTGCCGCAAAGGTTGATCAGTATAAATATTGACCGGATGTGCCTGGGAATACGGGCGGCTCTTACGTGATGCGATCACCAAAGCAATAGGCCAACTTCTCAATCTTAGGATAATTTCTCTCTACACCCGTTAAATGCTTATTGACATTGTACACTGCGTTTTGGATTCGGTCCTTCTCACGAACTAGAACCACACTGATGGCATGCTGGGATACGACCAAGTAAACATACAACTCCTCATGGTCTACAGGCTTTGACAGAATTGGAGGCCTCTCCAAGTGTTTCACCAGAGCTCGGAATGCGTCCTTACAGTTTGACGTCCATTCAAAATTTATTTTGCCTTTCCTTATCACATCAAAGAATGTAATGCACTTGTCGGTTGCTCTGGATATAAAGCGACTCAATGCAACGAATTTTTCGTTCAGGCTTTGTACTGTTTTATAGTTCTAGGTGCTTGTATGTCTCGAATAGCTTGAATCTTTTTTGGGTTGGCTTCGATTCCTCGTGCATTGACAATAAAACCCATAAACTTTCCCGATGCAACACCAAAGGAACATTTCAATGGATTGATTTTCATTCCTTAAAACCTGAGTATATGAAACATCTCTGCTAAGTCTCGAATGTGGTTTTTTGACTGTCGTGACTTCATGAGCATATCATCCACATAGACTTCCATCGTTCTACCAATCTGGTCTTTAAACATTCGATTCACCAAACGTTGATAAGTTGCCTCCACATTCTTCAGCTCGAAAGTCCAACGTCCGTGACAAAATTGGTATGCTCCTGATCCAAAATGTGCGTCCGGGTATGATTGTATCCCGAATACGCATCCATAAACGACAATAGCTCGTGTCCTGTTGTCGAGTCGACCAGCTGATCAATTCTAGGCAAAGGAAAACTATCCTTAGGGCACACCTTACTCAAGTTAGAGTAATCAACACATATCCTCCACTTCCCATTTGCCTTCCTCACTAGTACGGGATTAGATATCCATTCGGGATGGAGGGCGTCACGAGTGAACCCATTGGCTTTGAGTTTATCCACTTCCTCTCTAATAGCAGTGGACCTCTTCGAGTCCATGCCTCTCCACTTTAGTTTCACTGGCACATAGTTTGGGTCAACATTCAACATATAACTTGTAATGGCAGGAGAAATCCCACACATATCAGAATGGGTCCAAGCGAAAACATCTAAATTTGCTTGGAGGAAATCAGTAAGATCCCTTGTGATCGAGGGGCTGAGCTGTGATTCAATCTTAAGTACCCACGACGGGTCATCATGGCTGACTGGAATGTCAATTGTCAGTTTAGCTGGTGCTGCCTTGGCTTCTTAGGGTTCTTCATCATCATCTCTTGGATCTATATCTTTATGGATCTGACTGTGTTGCCCAAGCCAAGGCTCGGGCATTACTTGTTAATTTTTAGCAACATGGATGCAGATAGAGTTGTACACACCCTTTCCCTTCTCTCTTCGCCGGGCCTCTCTAAGTTTAACCACATAACAAGCACGACCAGTAGCTTGATCGCCATGCACTACACCAACTCCTCCATCCCTTGGAAATTTCAAGGTCAAACATAATGGGGCTAAAGCTGCCTTAAATTCCGCTAGGGCCTGTCGGCCTGGAAAAACATTATACGAGGAATCAACATCCAAAACAATGAACGGTAGGATCCATACCCACCTACGTTCACCTTCTCCTAGTTCAACTAGCAATTCATCAAAACCTATTGCATCAATGGCTGCACTATTAAAGCCATCAATGCGGGCTTTAGATGGTTTCAGATCCTTTGCCTCCATATTCATTTGGTCATACGCCTTTTTAAAGATAATATTAATAGAACTTCCACAGTCAATCGGTATCCTTCTCACGAGTGTCGGTCCAATTGTAGCCGAGGTAACCATCGGGTCAATGGTAGGTGCCTCCACCTGCTCGGCATCCCTGCTCCTAAATATTATATCATTGTCATCATTAGTTGCTGTTTCACTGGAGTCTTGTCTTCTGTGTTCAAGCAGCATTCGAAATCCACATGCTTCAAGGGACTAGCATAACATTCCATTTTTTGCCAACTCTTGTCTACTGGATGAGGTCCTCCGATTATTGTGTTTATGACCAGCCTTCCCCCGGTCCGAGCGAGCTCCTTTGGTCAATGTAAAGCTGGTCCATGATTGGGGTCGGAACGCCTTCCTGCAAATTCTTAACAAACTATTGCAACTTCTTCTGGTGAATCAGCATTTCTATAGCATCATGGAGGTGCCTATACTCTTCAGTATTGTGCCCGTAGGTCTCATGAAACTGACAATAATTTTAGGTCTGCTTTTTTTCCTCACTGGATTCCTTTGGGCGTGGCTTTCGATATTGGAATGTATTACAAGTTGATAGATAAATATTCTCCAAAGATGTATTCGGAGGAGTATATTCGCCATAGTTTGGGATTCTTGGTTTCCACTTTCCTCTTTCCCTCTTTCGTCCGGAATTTCCTCCCCAGATCCTTTAGACTTCTTCAGCTTATTTAAAACATTGACTTGGACCTTGCCAGACTTTTCGCCAGATTGCTTTACCGCAATGTTGCTTTGCACCGCTTCCTTGCTGGGCCCTGGTGCGTTGCTTTATCTTGACCACCTGGCCTCTTCCCTTCTCATGAATTGATTTGCCTTTGAATAAAAGTGCTCCAGGGTATCCGGTAGTTTGCCTGCCGGCCAACCACCAAATTCTAAGTCGGGATGTACTCCTTGCATCACGGCCATAAGGATAGCATAGTCATTCAGATTGCTAACTTCGGTAGCAGCAATGTGAAATCTCCGCAAATAATCCTTCAAGGACTCCGTCGAAGCCTGGATCACACTGGACAACGACATCATGTCTTTTGGGCGAGTGGAAAGAATCCTAAACTACTTCATAAATTTTACTGCTAACTCATTAAACCTGGAGATCGATCGTGGGGGAAGTCTGATGAACCACATGGTAGAGATTCCGGATAGGGTTATTGGGAAGCATCTACATTTGGTCACATCATTGGCCCTAGCCGAGTCCACCATCCACTCATATATCATTAGGTGTTGTCGGGGATCGGTCTTTCCTTCATAGCCTGGAATAGTAGGCATGCTGAATTTTCGAGGGTACTCGGCTTGTAGGACAATATCTGCAATTGGAGTATGGCTCTTAGATATGCCTCAATCATCATTGGTTAAGCCATGATTCTCCCTCATCAGTTGTCTGATCATAGCTGATAAATCCGGGGTCTGGATGGCAGGTGGCAAGTTGGTATCCATTCTGCATGATTGTTTCGGCTGTGCCTCCTCGATAGGCAATCATCTAAGTGTGGATCTTGAGGACCCGCTTTACTACAACCCTGGCGGGGTGCTGGACCAGCTCCCAAGCAAGCTCCAGATCCTAAATTTCACACTGCAGGTTGAGAGTGACTCCCTAAGTGCAGGTGAGGGGGCAAAGTTCCAGGTAAGGAATCTAGACTATTCTTATTGGTTTGCTCTTGGCGAATCATCACCAATTGCTTTGTTGCACGAGTTTGTATCGTTTCAATCCTACGACATCTACGCTTAGGGTATTCATCTAACGAGGCGAAGCAGTCGGATAACGAGTAGGAAGTAGGGCCTTCACCAGTGTTCTGATGCTCCTGTTGAGCAATCTAGGTCATTAGGTTAGGCTTTTTTGAATTTTCTCGTTAGTGTCCCCTACTTTCCATGAGTTCCCTCATCAGCTCACTGAATTCTGCCCTAGTGACAACTTCTGGTTGGTTTGGGACAGTGGAGGGCTCTGCACCTGCATTAGCTTGATGATTGCTGGGTCCCACTTGCTGGATGTTGGCGGTCTTATTTGCATCTGCATTGTAGAAGGCGAATTCGATACGTGGTCTTGCCATCTTGGAGTTATCCGTAGGGACTCTGAGTAGAATCTATGAACTCTTGAGAATGAACTCGAATCTTCTTCGTGGGATTTCCTCAATCCAATAGCGACAAAGTTGATCCTAACAGCTTGAGAATGCACCCTCTCAGTGAAAGCACCAAAATATTAGCACTAAAATTGGCCACTAACACACTTGAATAGGGTTTTGTACAGAGATTAATGAAGAAAATAAATTAAAGCAGAGAAGTAACACAATTGAATGCAAAAGGAACAACCAAAATGGAAACACCAGATTTATACTGGTTTAGTGTAATTGCATATATCCACTTTGAATGTAATCTTTATTCCTTTTCTAATCACTTAAATACTGATACAACCTGTAAACAAATCACTTGAATACAAGTTTGAATTGAAAAGAAGAGAGTATATAAAATGGTAGAGTTTCCCTGGAGTTCTCGAAAAAAGTGCCCTTAACTGGACCCCTACTCCTCTATTTACAGACAAAGATAGGTGGGCTCCCTTGTCAGGCCCACGAACAAGACAGCTCGGTCCACAAGTGATGATTCAGGTTGACCGTTCCAGGTGCACCGACCCTTTACCATCGATCCACGTGATGCTGATCCAGAGTTTCCTTACGGATGTCTCGAAGTGAACTTGCAAGCAACTCAGAGCCATGAGGGGTGTGACTCAAAGTTAAAATGTATCATTCGTATCGTCCTATTGTAGTCTTTCTAATTCTCATTCTATTTTGCTGAACGACTACAACCTAGCCCAAATTGCCAAACCACTACAACCGAGCCCAAATTACCGAACCACTGCAATCGATCCGTAGGTGTCGAACCACCAAGACCAACCCACAATGACGGAACGATCTCGGTTGACCCACTTTGACCTTCCTTGATCGAGCCAGCCATGCCGACTCCCACGTGTCAAACCCTCCTGGCCGATCCACTTCGACCTTCCTTCCTTGACCGAGCCAGCCATACCGACTCATATGTGCCAAACCATCCTGGTCGACCCATATATGAATGCCGAACCACATATATCAATCCTCCTAAGGCCGATCCATCCACGCTGAATCATCAACACTGAGCCTATCCAGGCTGAATCACCAAGGCCAATCCCTAATGACTGACCCACCTTATTGTAATGCCCCACCTCGAGACCCACATTAGTAAAGAGAATTAACAAGTAATTCCGTTTACTTAAGCGGAGAATAGGGCTGATTAAGGGCGACTATCTATAATTTTGTCTTAAACATCTATTGAATACGTCGATAAATGCAATATAACTTTTTTCTTACTCAAGTGGATCGACATACCCAGTAAATGCTTAATCCAAGACTATAGGTAGTTAACGTATCTATCAAAACAAAATACAATAACTAAATGTAAAGCACATCACAAAACAGTAATCAACATCGTATATATACATATACACTGATACATGTTTAGTACAATATAATATGAATAAAATAAAGGTGGTACACGACCATACCATATACATTGAATCAAATATAAATACATCAGAGTATGTGGAAGAACAAAAATTGCTCAAGAGAAAGGAGAGCTGATATCCAGCATCAACTTCAAGCTAAGTCTAATAGATGATACCTGAAGCAACTCGATCTGACCTGAGTATAAATACACGGGTCAGTCTAGCTACACGAATCAGTCAATATCAGTAATATGAAGCAGAATAGACATGAAGATACTTCTTCTTGAAAGAGAAGAATGAATCGATAAAATCATAAGCTCAACACTTAAGTAACAAAATGCTACTTAAGTGAACAAATACCTCGAAGGAGGTAACTCAAACTCAATACTCAAATCAAATACAAGTGCCTCATATCATCGGCGACATCCCAAAATGTCTACATGGTTTCCATGAACCATATCTCCTAAAAGGAGAAATATCAATATAAACTCTCGCCAAAATGACAAATATAAAACATTCTCAAATAGGATGATCCAAAACTCAACTGTAGATGAATCTTCGAATTCAATTATACCTCATCTCATTGGTATAAATGTATATAAATCTCAATCTCAACTCGCCAAAATGGCAAAACCCAGAATATCTTATAAAATACTAAAATTATCAAAACTCATAACTCAAGGAACTCGATAAAAGTTCAAAACATCACAATTGAAATCACCATATATATAACTTCTCATACAGCACTAGGTTATCGATGTAATAAAACATCTTGAAAAGGTGAAATCACAATAAAACAGAAAACTCAGAAAATCCGGATTGGCCAAATCCCCGATTGTAATGACGAAGCAATGCTGCACGTGTAAAACTCAGATGGCCGAAGCCTCAGACAAGGTCGCTAACACCTACCAAAGTAGTTCGTCCTCATGATAAGATCGCTGATACCTCTCCAAGCCATTTTGTCAGTCCTAACAAGGTCGCTAACACCTCCCAAAGTAGTTCGTCCTCATGACAAGGTCGCTGACACCTCTCCTAGCTATTTTGTCAGCTCTAACAAGGTCGCTAACACTTCCCAAAGCAGTTCGTCCTCATGACAAGGTGCAGACACCTCTCCAAGCAGTTATGTTAGGTAAACGTCGTGAACGTGTCACAAACTCACGGATAGGAACCTGAAAAGTGTTAACGTATGTCCCATACCACACATTCGCAATTAGCGGTTTACTACCGATTAGTCGATGCCATACTAGAAACATTATAAAACTCAGAAAATTATATCTCGCCTAGTCTCATTGGTGAGTGATAAAGAGACATCATACTTGTCTCATCTCATCGACAAGTATTAAATGACATCGTAACTTGTCTCATCTCATCGACAAGTGAAAACATCATAATGGTTCCTCATGAACCATAAATCTCAAAAAATGAAATCAAAAATTGAAGTCTTTCCTTATATCATTGGCAAGTAAATAAAACATCGTGATGGATCTCATCGACCATACTCTGATATAGGAGATCTCAAACCATAATGTTTGCCAAATATGGGCCATCTTAAATAATTCCAATAAATAGGAATTATAAAAATCAAAAAATGCCATAAAATGGCAAAACATCTCAGAATCAATAATCTTAAATAGCTTCGGTCGTACAAGTCCGGAATTAACCGAAATTGTAAACGCACATGTCCTATACCACGTGTTTTACTAAATCGTTTAATTCCCTTTCTCATACGTTCGAATAGTGTAAAAGTGTATGTTTTATATCTAAAATAGTATACTAGAGAAAACAAGCTTCTAAGACATTTTCCCGAAAAGATTAATAAAACCAATAATTGAAATTCCTTTATTATAGGGAATAAATATTTTTTTATTAGAAAAATAATTTTAAAATACTATATAATAATAGTTTGAATTGTCCATTTATTTCAAAAATCACTTCAAAAATGGTTTAGTAAAAACCGTACTCGAAAACAACGAAAAACAAGAAAGATAACTCAAGACCGATAACTTGAGTTCAATATGAATTCAATTCAAATTTAACCCAAAATCAATTCAAATTCTATTTAAATTTGAATTTCAAATCCTCCAAATAAAGCTAGCCTATTGACAGTCATCATAGCTCTCAAAAATCTCAAAAACATCATCAAAACCAAAAGAGAATAAGAGAAAAAAAACGGGCTAATACAATTTTAAGGTCAATGTTTCTTGTTGCTATCATCTTGCTCTCAGGACAACAACATATTACCATAATTTTGACCACAAAAACATCAAAATTTGAGAAAACACAATGAGAAAAACTTATAGCACATGATCTAAGCTTTCCGAAACATCCAAAATTATCAAATTCGGTTAAGGAACGAAGAAGTTATGGCCAATTTCGTTTCAGCTTCAAGCATAGAGCAAACATTGGTTTTGCTCTCGGGTTAGCAGTAGAAAAATTAGATTTTGACATATCTAACTTCCAAATTATAGAAAATACAAAACATGAAAGTCATATTACATGAACTAAGATTTCCAGATCAACCAAAATTATCGAAATCGGTTAGGAAACGAAGAAGTTATGATCAAATTTGTTTCAGCTTCAATGACAGAGCAAATATTGGATTTGCTCTCGGATTAGTAGTAGAAAAATTGGATTTTGACATAGCTAACGTCAAAATTACAGAGAATACGAAACATGAAAGTTGTAGCACATGAATTATAATTTCTGGAATTTTAAAAATCATAGAATTCCGATTTAAAACGATAAAGATATAGCTCAAACAATTTCAAATTCAAACTCAGGAAATTATGTCAAAGGCAGAACTATACTTCTGTTTCAAATCAGTTTCAGGTCAGTTAAATGTTGAAATATCGAAATGTAACCAGAACAGAAATTATTCCTATTGAATCTAGTTTTTATCAAAAAAATTTGACCTAAATCGGATAAGAAATAAGTAACTTATGGCTAAAATACTTCTTAGGCCTGTGATTATTGTTGCTATCAATTTGCTCTCGGGATAGCAACAAACAAGTATAATTTTATGCAACCAAACTTCAAAATTTTTGATAACTCATAGAATGAAACTTGTAGCTCATAATCTAAGCTTTTTGGAACATCTAAATTTATCGAATTTTGTTCAGAATTGAAAAAGTTATGCACAATATACTGAAAGCAATTTACAAATGAACATGCAATAAACGAAACTGAGATTTCTTACATTGAAATCTCAATCAAAGCTAGAAAATGTGAGTTTTGATACCCACCTTGTGATTTTGTAGAGAAAAACTCAGATTTGTAGCTGAGAGATTGAAGCTTTGAGGAAGAAACTACTTCAAATAATCTTCTCTAATCTTTATTTGGTTGATTTACTTCTTGAATTTGCAGCAAATTGATTGAAAATATAATTTTTTTGTTAGAGGAGGCCATTGCTTTTAATGTTTCTATTTACTGTATAATCTTTTGAGAAGAAGAAGTACAAGGGAAAAAAAATGTACTGCTAGTATTCTCTCATCAGACACCCCCATATGTTGGGTTTTGGATACAAACCTTACGCTATAAGCCCAACCTAAAATACTTAAAGAAAATAAGCATATGTGTTTTAGTAATTTACACATAACTTTTGCATAGAATTTCCAAATCACATGAAACAAGTTGTATTGTTTATGTTTTAATAAAGGGAACATGTTAGTGACATTAAAAATTTAATTTTCCAAATAAAAATATTATTTTTTGCCATATAACATAAATTTTTATCAATATTTACCAATATTCCCATTTTTAGTGAAAAATCACTATTTTCATCCATTTCAACCAAATAAAATTTATTTGTAAGCCTAATGATGCATATTAAAATGTTTTAACATTTTTATAACATTAATACATCATTTCAAACCTAATTACACTTTCAAATTTTATTTTATTTTCGTATTATTCTTTTTATTTTACAGTAAAAGGCTAACATTGGAATAAATTTCCAATATTACTAATTAACTAAAAGTTAAACCGTCACAATTATTTATTTTCAATCCAAATCCATAAATAAAGTTTTTCAAACTTTATTTCATTCATCTACACTTTTTTTTCAAGCATCAAATGTTGAAATAGGCTTCAAATAAAATAATACTTATTTAAATTTCAAATCCCAAATTATATTCATCAAGATATTGTTTATATAAAATAAACAATATAATCCCTCATTTTGTTATCCAAATCATTTTTAAACACAATATTAAATTACAATTTTCATTATAATTTAAAGTTAACAGTAATTTCTAAAATCCTGGGTTGTTACAGACTCCCCTCCTTAACAAAATTTCGTCCTCGCAATTTCTAGTGGAAAAAGCTGTAAACAACACAAAAATTTAATCAACAAAGGTGATAGACAAGCTCGAAACTCAAACCGTTCATGCTCTCAACATAGAATGGTGGAGAGAAATAAGGAAAAAATCCCTTGGTTAATCCAATGGTCCATCATATGCTAATTTAATGATTAGAAAACCGTCGAATTTTCCAAACAACTCGAAAGAATTTCGAAGATATCTCGTCTTCGAATCAATACTCAGTAAAAAGCTCAACAAATAATTTATGAAATAAGATAGATTTCTCAAAGCTCTACAAATAGAGTCGGGATCAAACTCGTTCAAACCTGAACTCTAAGCAACAAAAATAATCATCGACACAATTTTCCGCATAATAATACGGAAAGCACATCCTCACTACATGGTAGACACAATAGACAAGATTGATAAATCACAAAAAAATGGCTTCTCACGAGGCCACCAAACTCGAACGACCGCGAAAATGCACGTCGTTATCAATAATACAAGAATAGAGTGAACTCAAGAACAAGAATATAAGCTCAAATTATTTTCAATCCAAGATATTTATAATTTTTAAATCCCAACATCTTTTAAATTTTAAATCTCAATTTTCTACATTTGAAAATTTCCAACTCTTTACTATATTACTTAGTATGTAATTTAAAACTCAAATTAAAAGTCCAAATTTTTTCTCTTACGTCAAAATTAATTTTCAAAGAATTTTGTAAATCCATAATAATTTTTCTCAAAATAAATTAAGGGTTTAAATTCTCTTTACTCTTTTTATTAAACAACTTAAATCGTTTAAAAACAACCTTCAAATCCTCTTATAACTCTTCTCTTAAAACATTTAATGCATATAATATAGATTCTAAAATCTCAAAATATACTTTCAATAAAGTATAGCTCAAAGTAAATAAATAAATAAATGGCATTGCCTCGCCACTGAACCTCTAATAAATAGATATATTCGTTGGATGCAGAGTCGATCGAACGATCAAAACTACCTCGCTACTCTTTTACTCGTCTCTAAAATCAATGGTTACAATTACCATTCAAAAATAAATTTAATATATAATCTCAAAATATTATTTTCAAAATCTCAACTTTTAAAACAAAAACCATTGTGTCTGATTGCCTCATCATAGCATTTAGGAGATTCCTATCGATAACGTTGATCAGGCGTATCGACCAGAACTCTTAACTACTTGATGGACATCCCAACACTCTTAAATTATTTCCATAAAAGAAATGCTACTCATGTAAATATATTCTCAAAATATTCTTTGATTTATTTATTTATTTATTTATTTATTTATTTATTTTTGTGTCTCAAAACTCCAATTTCTCTTTTTAAAACTCATATATATAGCTTCAAAAACTCAATCCAAAGAACATGAAGAGAATGCATCGAGATATTCCTAGAATACGCGATTCATAAAATCAACAGAAGAAGATGGAATGTTCGACAACTCCTACAAGCCTACGAGCCACTCTCGAAAATCATCAAGACAAAAGATAAGCAAGATATTCTTCTCGAAGGAGAAGAAGCACACAAACAACAAATCATTACTTCAAACAAAGTAATTCTACAAAGGATAATGCCGATTGAGTATCCGAAAAGGATAACTCAAAGAAACTGAATGATAAACTCAATCAAACTCCAACAATCTAGAAACTTACCTCATTACCTAGTGGATGTCCTCGTAGAAGGATAGCCGAAGGCTAAAAGCCAGGAATTAGGTTACCTTAACACTTGATTTGCCCGATTGGATGTCAAATCCAAATGGACTCACATAACTCAACAAAGTCACCTTGGCTGGAATTTGAGTTATATCATCAACATCTCGATACTCAATGGTGAATTCAGAAACTTCGGAATCATAATTAACGTTCCAAAGTGATAGAAATAATAAAACAATCAAAATAGGAAACCTAAATATACAATAGGATCCTATAAAACAAAGTATTGGACTTAATATCAAATAAGTCAATCCTTCTCAAATCAAATTCATCTCAAGATTGTGAGTAACAACCAAATACTCACAAAAGCATCATCAAATAGAAATCTCAGAATGCTCACAACGTGCCAATCATTGTGGATCCCCTCAATATGATTCACAACTCTCAAAGGAACACAATAAGAATACTCTAAGGAATCAATAAGCTTCATCGATACGAACTCACTCGCATCGACAAAAATAAGAATAGAATAATCCCAAATAAGATTATTCATAAGATAAGATAATATCAAACTGAATTATCGAATACTACGGAATACAATTTATATTCCTAGAAATATTCCATCTCAACATATCCCAAAAATCGAAAAAGAATCGAAGCACGATTCGAAAATAAGCTCGAATAAAGGACAATGATTCAATCCTGTTGTACTTCGACGTATCATGATATACGTACTGTTCTGTGTTTATTCTACTTTGTTCTGACCACAGCTCGATTCCATGCTGTAACGCCCCACACCAAGACCCACCTTAGTAAAGTGAATTAACTAGTAATACCAATTACTAAAGCAAAGAATAGGGCTGGTTAAGGGCGACTATCTATAATTTTGTCTTAAAAATCTATTGAATACGTCGATAAATGCAATATAATTTTTTTTCTACACAAGTGGATCGACATACCCAGTAAATGCTTAATCCAAGACTATAGGTAGTTAACGGACCTATCAGAACAAAATACAATAACTAAATGTAAAGCACATCACCAAACAGTAATCAACATCGTATATATACATATACACTGATACATGTTTAGTACAATACAATATGAATATAATAAAGGCGGTACACGACCATACCATATACATTGAATCAAATATAAATACATCAGAGTATGCGGAAGAACATAAATTGCTCAAGAGAAAGGAGAGCTGATATCCAGCATCAACTTCAAGCTAAGTCCAATAGATGATACCTGAAACAACTCGGTCAGACCTGAGTATAAGTACACGGGTCAGTCTAGCCATACGAATCAGTCAATATCGGTAATATGAAGCAGAATAGACATGAAGATACTTCTTCTCGAAAGAGAAGAATGAATCGATAAAATCATAAGCTCAACACTTAAGTAACAAATGCTACTTAAGTAAACAAATACCTCGAAGGAGGTAACTCAAACTCAATACCCAAATCAAACACAAGTGCCTCATATCATCGGCGACATCCCAAAATGTCTACATGGTTTCCATGAACCATATCTCCTTAAAAGGAGAAATATCAATATAAACTCTCGCCAAAATGGCAAACATAAAACATTCTCAAATAGGATGATCCAAAACTCAACTGTAGATGAAAGTCCAAATTCAATTATACCTCATCTCATCGGTATAAATGTATATAAATCTCAATCTTAACTCGCCAATATGGCAAAACCCATAATATCTTATAAAATCTTGAAATTATCAAAACTCATAACTCAGGGAACTCGATAAGAGTTCAAAACATCACAATTGAAATCACCATATATATAACATCTCATATAGCACTAGGCTATCGATGTAATAAAACATCTTGAAAAGGTGAAATCACAATAAAATAGAAAACACAGAAAATCCAGATTGGCCAAATCCCCGATCGTAATGCCGAAGCAATGCTGCACGTGCAAAACTCAGACGGCCGAAGCCTTAAACAAGGTCGCTAACACCTACCAAAGTAGTTCGTCCTCATGATAAGGTCGTCGATACCTCTCCAAGCCATTTTGTCAGTCCTAACAAGGTCGCTAACACCTCCCAAAGCAGTTCGTCCCCATGACAAGGTCACTGACACCTCTCCAAGCTATTTTGTCAGCTCTAACAAGGTCTCTAACACCTCCCAAAGCAGTTCGTCGTCATGACAAGGTCGCTAACACCTCTCCAAGCAGTTCTGTTAGGTAAACATCATGAATGTGTCACAAACTCACGGATAGGAACCTGAAAAGTGTTAACGTATGTCCCATACCACACATTCACTCTTAGCGGTTTACTACCCGTTAGTCGATGCCACACTAGAAACATCACAAAACTCAGAAAATTATATCTCGCCTAGTCTCATTGGCGAGTGATAAAGAGACATCATACTTGTCTCATCTCATCGACAAGTATTAAATGACATCGTAACTTATCTCATCTCAACGACAAGTGAAAACATCATGATGGTTCCTCACAAACTATAAATCTCAAAATATGAAATCATAAACTCAATACTTGCCTTATATCATTGGCAAGTAAATAAAACATCATGATGGATCTCATCGACCATACTCCGATATATGAGATCTCAAACCATAATTTTTGCCAAATATTGGCCATCTTAATCATTCCAATAAATAGGAATTATAAAAATCAAAATATGCCATAAAATGGCAAAACATCTCAGAATCAATAATCTCAAATAGCTTCGATCGTACAAGTCCGGAATTAACCGAAATAGCAAACGCACATGTCCCATACCACGTGTTTTACAAAATCATTTAATTCTCTTTCTCATACGTTCGAATAGTGTAAAAGTGTGTGTTTTATATCTAAAATAGTATACTAGAGAAAACAAGCTTCTAAAACATTTTCCCAAAAAGATTAATAAAACCAATATTTGAAATTCCTTTATTATAGGGAATAAATATTTTTATTAGAAAAATATTTTTAAAATACTATATAATAATAATTTGAAATGTCTATTTATTTCAAAAATCACTTCAAAAATGGTTTAGTAAAAGCCGTACTCGAAAACAACGAAAAACAAGAAAGATAACTCAAGACCGATAATTTGAGTTCAAAATGAATTCAATTCAAATTTAACCCAAAATCAATTCAAATTCTATTTAAATTTGAATTTCAATTTCTCCAAATATAGCTAGCCTATTGATAGGCATCATAGATCTCAAAAATCTTAAAAACATCATCAAAACCAAAAGAGAATAAGAGAAATAAAAATGGGCTAATACAATTTTAAGGTCAATGTTTCTTGTTGCTATCATCTTGCTCTCAGGACAGCAACATATAACCATAATTTTGACCATAAAAACATCAAAATTTCAGAAAACACAATGAACAAAACTGGTAGCACATGATCTAAGCTTTCCGAAACATCCAAAATTATCAAATTCGGTTAAGGAACGAAGAAGTTATGGCCAATTTCGTTTCAGCTTCAAGCACAGAGCAAACGTTGGTTTTGCTCTCGGGTTAGCAGTAGAAAAATTAGATTTCGACATATCTAACCTCAAAATTATAGAAAATACAAAACATGAAAGTTGTATCACAAGAATTAAGATTTTCGATCAACCAAAATAATCAAAATCGATTAGGAAACGAAGAAGTTATGATCAAATTCGTTTCAGCTTCAATGATAGAGCAAATATTGGATTTGCTCTCGGATTAGTAGTAGAAAATTGGATTTTGACATAGCTAGCTACAAAATTACAAAGAACACAAAACATGAAAGTTTTAGCACATGAATTAAGCTTTCTGGAACATTAAAAATCATAGAATTCTGATTTAAAACGATAAAGATATAGCTCAAACAATATCAAATTCAAACTCAGGAAATTATGTCAAAGGCAGAACTATACTTATGTTTTCAAATCCGTTTCAGGTCAGGTAATATTAAAATATCATAATGTAACCTGAAGAGAAATTATTCCTTATTGAATCTAGTTTTCATCAAAAAAAATTTGACCTAAATCGGATAAGAAACAAGTAACTTATGGCTAAAATACTACTTAGGCCTGTGATTATTGTTGCTGTCAATTTGCTCTCGGGACAACAACAAACAAGCATAATTTTATGCAAACAAACTTCAAAATTTTGGAAAAATCATAACATGAAACTTGTAGGTCAGCTTTCCAAAACATCTAAATTTATCGAATTTGGTTTAGAATTGAAAAAGTTATGTACAATATACTGACAACAATTTACAAATGAACATGCAATAAACGAAATTGAGAATTCTTACATTGAAATCTCAATCAAAGCTAGAAAATGTGAGTTTTGATTTGTGATTTTGTAGGGAAAAACGCAGATTTGTAGCTGAAAGATTGAAGCTTTGAGGAAGAAACTACTTCAAATAACCTTCTCTAATCTTTATTTGGTTGATTTACTTCTTGAATTTGCAGCAAATTGATTGAAAATATAATTTTTTGTTTGAGGAGGTCGTTGCTTTTCATGTTTCTATTTACTGTATAAGCTTTTGATAAGAAGAAGTACTAGGGGAAAAAACGTACTACTAGTATTCTCTCATCAGAAGCCCCCATATGTTGGGTTTTGGATTCAAACCTTACCCTATAAGCCCAACCTAAAATACTTAGAGCAACATAAGCATATTGTTTTAGTAATTTACACATAACTTTTGCATAGAATTTCCAAATCACATGGAACAAGTTGCATTGTTCATGTTTTAATAAAGGAAACATGTTACTGACATCAAAAATTTAATTTTCCAAATAAAAATATTATTTTTTTCCCATATAACATAAATTTTTAACAATATTCACTAATATTCCCATTTTTAGTGAAAAATCACTATTTTCATCCATTTCAACCAAATAAAATTTATTTTTAAGCCTAATGAAGCATATTAAAATGTTTTAACATTTTTATAACATTAATAAATCATTTCAAACCTAATTACACTTTCAAATTTTATTTTATTTTTCATATTCCTTTTATTTTACAATAAAAGGCTAACATTGGAATAAATTTCCAATATTACTAATTAACTAAAATTTAAACCATCACAATTATTTATTTTCAATCCAATTCCATAAATAAAGTTTTACAAACTTAATTTCATTCATTTACACTTTTTTTTTCAACCATCAAATGTTGAAATAGGCTTCAAATAAAATAATATTACTTATTTAAATTTCAAATCCCAAATTATATTCATCAAGATATTGTTTATATAAAATAAACAATATAATCCCTGATGTTGTTATCCAAATCATTTTTAAACACAATATTAAATTATAATTATCATTAGAATTTAATGTTAATAGTAACCTCTAAAATCCCGAGTTGTTACACTTATTCCCCCAATCACGACCGAGCGACGTATACTGAGCAACCCGAGTCAATCCATGCATTTCGAGCCATACTAGCTTTCATTCCTCCAATCCTTTCTCAACTCGACCCCTGTTCAAGCCCAATCATATTTCCTGCAACTATCATCTTGTAGTAGAGCTAAGTAGCTAGGTAACATATTGAAACATGTAGAAATGAATATGGAAGTTTTGGTTAAATAGTGAAGTTTAGTTAATAAACTCGAGTTTCATTTATAAAGGGTTTATTCAGTAAAATAGAGTTTTACTAATAAAAGAGGTTTTTAACGAAGAATGAAAAATTATTTAAGAAAGGGGATTAGAAGTCGTTTATGTGACTTGATCGTGTTTATGTATTTCGATCAAGCTTTGTGTATTACTTACTTATGGACCATATACAGGATCTAGTTTTCTACATCCAATTGTTTTCATTGTTATTGATTTGGCCAAATATAAGTCTCGAGGTATCTGGAAGAAACACGGGAATTACATAGTACAATTATCTTTTGTGATGCTATACTGTGACGATCCGGAATTTTCGAGCATTTAAAATCGGAATATTTAATTGATTTTAAGTATTTAATAGAGTAATTTTAACTTGAATAACGAATATTACAATTTATTTGATAATTAAATAATTGAATTATAAAATTTAAATAAGTGAAGTTGAGTAAAATGTTGAATCTGGAATTTTAAGCCTGTTGAAAATAATTCGAAGGCTTGTAAAATTTATATTGATAACACTGAAAATAATAAAAGTTGTAAAATTGAAATTAACATTGTTTTAATTCAGTTTTGAAAATTTGATCGCTTAAATTGAATTTAAAAATAGCTCTCCGAGGCACAGTCTCGGAATTCGACGAAACCAGTTCCATTAGATCCGTAATATTGTATTATTATCGGATTTCAAATTTCGTAGCGTTTGAAGTTGTTGTGTGAGCGTACGTTATATTAACGCGTTGGAATCTATATCGAATTCAATTTATTAACTAGGTACCTAAACAAGATTTTTTTTTGAATATAAAAATATAAATTTTTAATCAGCAGCCAACCTATCTCTGTTGAAGCCAACATGATGAAACAATTGTACACGCGAACATCTTTTCCTGTTCCCTCTATTTTTTCTTTAAACGCAGGCTCGTTCAATAACTTCTTGGTCAAGCTTTTCAAAGAAAAATTTAATTAATGGCCGAAGCCTTAATCCCTCAAATCGAAGACTCAGTTAAAAGAAAAATGGGGGCCGAGCTTTTCAATTGAAATTGAAATGAAAATCGAATTTCCGGTAACGAATAAATTCGTTCGTTGAGTAAGAAGGCGTTAGCATCTATCTCTCGCGATCGCTCGAGGGGAAGGAGCATGGCTTGGGGGTGCGAACTCGAGGCGACGCATGCGCTTGGGGTTTAGAGTAAGGTTCGTAATTGGGAATCAGAGTCTCGGCGATCGTTGCTAGGTCACCACGTTGCTCGAGCTTGGGGGAAATCAAATCGAGTTCGAATCGAAGCTCGATGGATGCGGCTTCTTTTAGTTGAACTCGACAGTTTAGGCTGACCTAGGGCTTGGATTCGAAGGCGACACTGTAGAGATTCGAACAACGTTAGGGTTCGATCGAGAATTGAGCTCGACAGCGGGTGGCGGCAAGGCAGTGGGATTCGAGTGGAGTACGGTGGGTGTTGGTGATGGCGAACCATGCCTGATGGTAGTCACGTGGATGTCTGCTCAGTTTTTGGTTCCTGTTAGGAAGGTAATTATATATTATTTAGATTAAAATAAATTAAGTGATTTAGCAAATAGCAATATTTCTTGAAAATAAATTTTTGTCAAGTTTAAAATATGCAGTAAGGTTTGGTCGACGATGAGGTAACAATTCCTGTTTTTAAATCCAAACTGGATAAATATATATATATATATGCGGGAAGAAAGATGGAAAATTCCAGTTAATTACTGTTTTATTTCACAGATAAGAATAATAATATTTTACTATTAGGAATATATATATATATATATATATATATATAAAACAATTGTGCTTTAATTTAATACATATAGATTTGAAGGATTTTTATTTTATTAAAATTTAAATGTATATAGACAAGGTTTGGAAATATAGAAATTTTGGAAGTATGGAAGTTCATAGAAAAACTTTGATTATTGAAATCTATAAATTGGTTTAAACTGTGAATTATTAATTAATTAAATTATAAAATGATAACAAATTATTCAACTCGTTCGAATATTAATAAATCATATAAATTGTTTATTCAAGGTCAAAAATCTGAAAAGAAACCAAGTCGAGTTGGAATGGATTGCACAAACAAAGCAAAGGTGAGTTAATCTCACTAAGTTAAATTGAAATTTAAACGATTAAATTTAATAATTGTTTGAATGGTTGAAAATTGATTGATGTGCTATACTATGGTATTGTAATATCCCGGAATTTTGGACAATATAAATTTAATAATCTGGGTTTAAATTTAAATTGAATTGATAAATTTGTTAATCAATTTGGTTTGATTTAATAATTTTCTTTATTTAAATATTTAATTTGTGAATTTATTTTTAATAAACTAATAAATCTATTCTCTATTTAATAATGTATATGTATTTATATATATATTTTAAATAGATAAGTTAATAAATTAGTATAGCATAATTTTAATGTTATGAAAATAGAAATTGTGATTTATTTGTAATATTAAGCTTTTCAAAAATATTCAATAAAATACTATATGATTTTTAAATATGAGAAAAATGTTTTAATTTGTTTGAAATTCATTTTAATTTAAGTTGTATATTTAAAATAAGTTACAAAATGTTTGTGTCAATTCTTTGATTTGTAAATTTAAATTTGAAATTTAAAATACAAATTTAAATATGAAACATGTATTCATATAAGTTATAACCTCTTTCATAAATTTATTTTAATTGTTAAAAGTTTCTTTTTCAAATGATAAATTTGTATATTGTCTTATTTAAAATAAAACTTTGATTTATTCTTTAGAATTACATTATATACATAACTAAGTATAAAGACTAATTAATTTAATTTAAACATTCATTAATTTAAATATGAAACATTCATTAATTTAATTTAAACATTCATTAATTTAATTTAAACATTCATTAATTTAAACATTCACTAATTAATTTACAAATAGAAACTATAAGTGAATTCAAGAATTTTAAATCAAAAATTAAAATTTATAATGCTGTAAATCAAGTGCAGAGATGAACATACTGTATTTTTCATTTTTGTTAAGTACATTTGATTCTTGCATTTGATTTGCTTGAATCTGCTTCTGGAGGTAGTATAGCCATCATGGATTATAGAAAAAAATATATTGAATTAAATTAAAAATTCAATCTTGGTGATGTAATTTAGGTTTCCAGGTTTAGAACCCTAGTTTACTGGGTTTAAGAAAATTTGGTGCTGTGGTTTCAAAATTGGTTCGAGTTCAAAGCTCTTTTGAGTATGGATAGGGGATGTGTTGATGGAGTTGTCACCGGAGTTTGGGTGGAGATGGTGGCCGGAGGCGCGTAGGGTCGCTGTTGACAGGTTTGAGGGGGGAAGAACTGTGTTTGTTTACAGGGTTAGGGTTTATGAGTGTGTAGTGGTTGCAGGGTTACCTCGGGTTGGTCTCGGGGAAATTTGGAAATGACTCGATGCTGGGAAGCTGTTGACTCGGAGTAGATTATAGGATGGCTCGGGTTGTAAGTTTCAGGTTTTAAACAGAGTTTTAATTCCAGACTTTAAAATTATAAAAGTAAGTATAAAAATGTAAATTTAAAACCTGAACTAAGCATTAAATTTAAACTGAATGTAAATATGAATTCAAGAGTTTGAATTCTGTTTATTTTGAAGTAATTTGAGTTTTTTAAAAAAATGTAAATACTGCAGTTTTTTTAAAGTTGCTCAAACCTGTTTTCCAGGTTTATTAAAAATTTACAGTGAGGGTAAGATGCAATCAAAAATCTGGATTAAGCCTTGAATCTGAAGTTGAATTTGTATTCAATAAGTTTTAAATTTTAGATTTTGAATTAAATTTTAAATGCTTTTAAATCCCAGTTTGGTTTTAAACTAAAAATAGAAATTGTCTTTCTGTTTTAAAATTTTTAAAAGTACAGTTCAAATTTGAAAGTTGTAGTTCAAACTGTAATATTTAAACCTGAAATCTAAATATGAATTCAATAATTTAAATCTTGGATTTTTGAAACAGTTTGAATTCAAAATTTAAGATGTTTTAAAATTAAAACAGAAAACTATTTTTCTGTTTTAAATTTTAAGGCAGATTTTAAAATTACAACTGAAATTTTAAATAAAGTTTAAATCTGGAAAACTGAATTTTTGAGTAAATAAATCTAAATTGAATTTAAATCTGGATTTTAAATTTAGATTTTAAACTTTACAGTATTAAGGAACCTTGGTTTTGAGTTTGAACTATAAGTTTTAAATTTATGACATAAGGTTTAAATAAGTTTAAATTCAGTTTTGAAAACCTGAGATTTGACTTTAATGTCAGTTTTTAAAATTTAAATAAGTTTTTAAATTTGAATTTGTTTTAACTATTTTAGGAAAGGTTATATGATTTGAATTTAAAAATGGAGATGGAAAAGTAAATAATGTTTTAAAATTTTAAGTTTGAATTTGAAAGGAAAATTTGAATTGTGTTTCAGTTTGAAATTTAAAAAGAAATTTTAAATTGAATTTTGTTTTGAAACAAAGTGTTTAAATTACTTTGTATAAAGAAGAATGTTTCTTAATTTTGATCTTAAGGAAATTGGTTTCATTTAAATTATTAAATTAATTTAAATGGAATATTAATTATTTAATTAATGAATAATGTGGATGTTTAATTAAGTAATTAATATTATTTTTAAGTTAATTAATTAAGATTTAAGATTAATTAATTAAGGTTAATTAATATATAATTAAGGATGGTTAATTAAATTTTAATTAATGATTAAGATTTATTTAATCAAGTGATTAATGATTAATTAAGATTGTAATTAACACTTAATTAATTAATAATTAAAGATTAATTAATTGATAATTAATAATGATCAATTGAAGTTAATTCTTAATTAAGTAATTAAGAAATGTTAATGAAGGTCATTAACCTAAGATTATTTTAACAATTAATTAATGTGATTAATTTTAATAATTAATTAGATTAATTAATTAATAATAATCAATTGTTTAATTACTTAATGAAAGTAATTAAAGAATTAATTACTTGGTGTAATTAATTTTATTAATGTAATTAGTTTAGATTAATTAATTTTAATTAATTTAAACATTTGTGGATTATTGATAATTACTTATGTAATTAATGAATTTATAATTACTTAGAGAAGTAATTAATTAATAATTACAGGATGTAATTAAAAATATTTATTATAGAAGTAATTTGGATTTAAATTACTTTGAAAATTAATCAAGTGATTAATGAGGATAATTAATTGAGAATAATTAATTTTATGGAATAGTAATTAAAGTAGTTAATTACTGAATGGTTATTAATCATGGGTGATTAATATATATGGTTTAAATTGAAGATTAATTACTTATGTAATTAATTTATTTTGAGAAATTGATTAATTAATGTTGTAATTTGGAATTGATTAATTAAGGTATAATTAATATTAAATGCCAATTACTTATTGTAATTAGAGATAGTTAATCAATAATGATTAAGTGAAATGAATATTGAGATGATGATTTATAAAATTGATTTGCAATCAATTGAAGATTAAGATAAGCAGGATTTTGATGATGAAGTAATTAATTTAATTCATTTTAAATTAATTAGAGTTTAGGTAATTAATTTAATTCATTTTAAATTAATTTTAAATGGTGAGATCATTAGATCATTGCTTATGTTTGATGATTGGTATTGGTTGCCTGGTATGGTTTGTAATCTCAGTTATGAGATGAGTAGTGTATGTGATATGGATGCATTGGTTGCTTTTGGATGATAATATAGATTATCTGATTATGATATGAATTATCTGTTGATAATGATAAGGATGATTATCTATTGTGTTGTGAATTATATATCTGTGTATATTTAGATTATTAAATTGAATTGTTTTAAACTTAAAACAACTTGGACCTTAAAAGACACGCTTTGGATTTCGATGAGACCGGGATCGGGTTTCCATATTTGGAATCCGAAAACCACATCGATTCCAAATAACATTAGGTCGTGAATCCAAGTGGAGCGAGTGAAGACTCGAGGTGTAAGGGCTATACGTCAGTATAACTCTGTGGGTGATTCCGTAATGAGTTTGACGGAATAGTACTTATAGATTCGAGGTGGAGATTCAGAGTGCAAGGGTTATTGTCGTTAACTCTGAGGGTGATTCCAATACGAAGGTAACGAGATAATGCCTTCGGTTTCGTTCGAACCCGGAACGAACTTGTACGGAATGAATGCTTTCAGAACATCGTCAGGCGGACGATGAGCATTCTAAGTGATATGTCCTATAAAGGTAGTCGTAGCCTCAAGCCTCATCAACCGGGAATGGCTAAAACAGGGGAGGTGCAGCAAAGCTTCGTGGGTAGCAACCACTTGAGAGCAAGATTTATCCCTGTCTAGAGGTCCCTTTATTTTCGGCTTAGTGGTGCGGTTGCCGATCACAACTGCGGGGTTGTCTTGTTTGGAACTGTTCAGTAAGGAACGGGTCCGGCTTTGTGTTGCAGGGGATGAAGGGAGTAATCCTCGGTACAGTGATCTAGGCCACGTACTGTGACGGGCGGTACCCCAGTAGCCCAGCCATCGATGGAATCCAAAATCCAATAAGTGCCGTACGTATTAGTTGTGCCCAACTATGTTGGAATGTGAGATGTAAGCATTTCAGCTATTTCTGTATTTTACTTGAAAACCCTAAACACTATTATAATATCATTGGATTTCCTATCAAATGTTTTGGTTAGCGTAAGGTAAAAACTTTTCCATGTTTATGTGTGGGAAGTCTTACGTGATACCTTTTCTTTTCAAAGGTTTTTCAAAGTTAAGCAACTTTAACCTGTTACTCACACCAGACCCATGTCTGACCCGGAGTTATTTCTGTGTTTTTCTATAACTCTTGGGTACTCAAATTTTTATGAGTAGCCAAGAGAATTCAGGTTAGGATTCAGGATTAGCTTTGACGAATTGTGGAGGAGCAAATGGAGCAGGAGGCTTCTGCGTATAGTTATATGATTTTCCGCTGTGTGGTATCTCTGAGTGTTTCTGTATTGTGTATTGAGTTGTAATAACTAGACAGGCGTTTATAACTGTCTAGTATGTGTTGTATATGTCTGTGTACTCTGATATTTGATGTATACTATGTAATACTTATGTTATTAATATAATTTATTCGTTCCGCTGTTGAGATTCTTGTGTTGTTTCTTCTTTCTCTTCTTTCTTTTCTCTTTTCTATCCCTTTTTTCTTAAGGATGATATGACTTTTTGTGGAGAAAAAGTCGGGTCGTCACAGGTATATTCTGGAATTTGCATATTCTTGTGCTAACATCTATGGATGCAGGGAAAACAGGCAGGAGGGATCCAACTGGACCCCTCAATATTTATTATTTAATATTCTCTATTTTGATTACTTGATATTCTATTATAAATATATTAGAATATGGAATATTATGGTTTGATTAGATATATTTGGGTAGAATGAATTACCGAAAATATATAAATTGAATTCTGGAAAGAAAATAAAGGAAGTAAATTTGTAACGTAATAATCCCATAAATTTAATAAATTAAGAAGGGATTGAAAAGAAATGGAAGTATGTTAAATACTAATAAATAACTTCGAGTATGAAAAGAAAAGGGTTTGAATAAACAGTAATTAATGAATTGTAAAATTATGTGATATTAAATTAAATGAATAAAGAATTACTTTAAAACTTAAAGTTTTAAATTTATTTAAAAAGAATCAAAAGTAAATTGAGAAATCTAAATTGGTATTTCAATTAAAATAATTTAAATCATAATTCAGGAATAAAATCTGAAATTAAAGGATTTTTGAATAAATGAAATAAATTGGAAATCAATTTGGAAATTGATTTAAGTGTTTGAAACTTGATATTTGGAAGAAAAAATTTCGAGGTGGGAATTTATTAAAGAAATGAGAAAAATTGTTTAAAAATAAATAGTGATTTATTTTTAAAGGTTGTGAAGAGAAGTATATTTCTCTGGATAGCCAAGTACGTTTTCAAAGTTAGTTTTTAAAATAAAATAAAGGTTTTAGTGTTGTTTTACAAAGTATGTTCTTGGAAATTTAATATTTCAAATGTTTAAATTCTAAAGTAAATATTTATTTAAAATCTATTACCGTAGTAATAATTTATTAAGAGTGACCTAGTAATTCTGTTTTAAAGGTAAAAACCTAGTATATATTTATAGGGTAACCTTATTTCAAATATTCAAATAGAATATATTTTTAATCAATTATTGAAGTAGTTTTAATTTAAATATTTTAAAGTAAATTCTAAAGTAAGTAATTTGTTAATATATTATCGTAATAATTATTTAAAGAATGATTTGGTATTTTGATTAAAGAAAAATCTAATGTATAGTTATAAGGTAACCTTATTTTAGTTATTTCTAGAGTATTATTTTAAAATTAAGTACTAAAGTAATTTTTCTATATTAAATGTTAAATATATTTTACAATAAAGTGTTTTAAATTATTTTAAAAATCTAAAGTTTTGTGCTTGGTGATTCCAGTGGAAATAGAGATACTTGGAATTTATTCTGAGAAAGGCAGATAGTTTTGAAAACTGTTTTCAAGGAGTTTGAAAAGTGTAAATATATCTTGTGAAGATATTTTTGAGATTAATAAATAATTTAGGAAATTATTTAATGGTTGATGGATGTTTGTGCAAATTAATTGATAGTTAAATCACCGACTATCAATATTGGGCAAATGCGCTGATCGTTTCGACGAGACCGGGATCAAGATTTATTTCTCGAAAACCACTTCGGTCCGGTTTGGACGTTTTCGTGGAAAACGAGTTTGGATTCGAAGATGGAGCAGTGAAGTGCAAGGGCTAGTCGCTACTAATCCTGAGGATATTTCCAAAATGGATGTAGTAGGAATAGTGCCTTCTGTTCCGTTCGAACCCGGGACGGACTTGTATGGATGAATGCTTGCGAAACTTCATCAGGTGGACGATGGCATTCTAAGGGATATGTTCTAAAAAGGTAATGCTTAGCCTCAAGCCTCATCAAATGGGAATGGCTGAAAATCAGGGGTTATGCAGCAAGGCTTCATGGGTAGCCCCCACTGGAGGGTGATGTCATCCCTGTCTAGATGTCCCTTTTATTTCGGCTTAGTGGGTGGTTGCTGATCACAACCGCGGGGTGATCTTGCTCGGGACTGTCCAGTAAGGGATGGTTCCGGTCTTGTGTTGCAGGGGAGTTAGGGTGGCTCCTCGGTACGCTGATCTAGACCAGGTACTGTGACAGGTGGTACCCCAGTGCCTAGCCATTAGTTGGAATCCATTTTCCCTACGCGACCGTACGGTTTTGATTGTGCCCAACTATTGCTGAAACGTGAGATGCAAGCATTTCAGCTAGATTCTATTTTACTTTCTTAGACACTATTATAATATCAGAGGATTTTAATAAAAATGTTTTAGCTATTGTAAGGTAAAAACCCGACATGTTTATTTGTGGCGTGGTCTTACGAGATGCTTTTGTTTTCAAAGGATTTTTGAAACTTTAATAATCAAATTGGGTGTGATTTTCTCACGCTGGTATTCCAGACTGACTCGGGTGTTATTTAACTGTAATGCGCGGGTCAGACCGAGTGTTACATGATACATGATATGATGCCGTGGAGCTCAGGAGACGAGCTGGATGACGATACGTATTACCATACTTGTTTGTGACATATATATTCCGCTGAGTTGAGTTGCTGTGTATCCATTTGTATGTTATTGATGTTGAGTTGTGATTGATGTACTCTGATGATGTAAAATATTTATGCAGATATATTTGACTTTGGGTAAAGTTTAATTACTATCTATTATATTTTACTCCGCTGCGATGGTTAGATTCTGATGTTGTTTTCTATTATCTTCTTCTACCTCTTCTTCTTTAACCCAAATGGTTCGTATTTCTGTGCAACTTGAGTTGATTGTTATAGAATAGTGTTGACTCATGGGGTACGGATTTGCGGGTCGTTTCACTTGGTATCAGAGGGAGGTTAGCGATAACCTTGGCTCTGGTGGGAATTACTCATTGAAATAGGGTCAATAGTACTCTAGAATGAGTTTGAGTGTATTAATAGATATGAGTGCGTATTTGTTAGTGAATATAAAATGGTTTTATACTGTGTTGATTGGTTTATTGAGTAGTTTATGGATTATGGTCAATACGAGTAATTAACGTTATTGATAGGGATCTCTAAACACTTGAATAGAACAATTCGACACAGTATTGTTTCAAAGTAGGGTAAATGAAATAATTTTACCCAAAGTATTTTAGTATATAAAAAGAATATAATTTTTGTAAAGTATTATAGTATTTGGATGCTTGATTGTTAAGTAATGATAATATTAAATTATTAACACTATTATGTAGAAATTGAATAAAGAATTGAAAACTTATACCAAAGTTGAAGAATAAATTTATATAACAAATGAAATTTGAAATATAGATTATAAATGTAATTTATAAATTGAAATAAACCTCTAGAGAATTTGTAAATATAAACTATGAATGTGATTTAACATTGGAAATAAAATCCCAGAGTAATGTTGGAATATATATTTAATGGATTTCAAATCTGGATTTTTGGAAAAGGGTTTAAATTCCTTTGGATTTGGAAATGGTTTTCAAAAGTTTTGGAGAAATAATAGTGGTATTATTTGGGGAATATTTTTGAATTGGAATTGAATATGGAGGAATTTGGAATTTAAAAATATTTGAAAGGGATTTTAAAGGGATAAAAGCATTTAATTCTCTTTCGATCACTGGAAATAATTTCGGTGATGACTGCAGCATCATCGAAGTTCATTTTCGAGTTTCTAGGAGAGAAATTGCTACCAAATTGTTTAAAATTGGAATTGTTGGCGAACTGGGTTTAGTTTTGAAAACCCAAAGGGATAATTGAATTTGCCAAAGGATTTTGGATGTAGTTGATTTTAACAGTGATTTTGAGATTTTGAGAAATTGTTAAAACTCCGGAATCTTATTCTAAATGCTTATGGAATCATAAAAATATATTGGCTAAATAAAATGTAAAATTCTGAGTTAAATGTAAATTGTGAATGAAGTTGATTATAAATAAAAGAATGGATGCAAATAAGTTTGTGACTCATAAAATTTAGAGGTGGAATAAATAGGCCAAATAAAATTGTTTGTAATGATAATGAATAAAATCCAAAACTTAAATTATAAAATAGATTGACCTCCAGTAAAATAGTTAAAGGGGTTTGAGAAAATAATAATAATAATATTTGGAATAAACCTTGGATAAACAAATTAATAACTAATTAATGGAATATGGAAATGGAAATGGAACTCAAATTGGTTAATAAAAATTTGGGTTGTGAATAAATGATAGAATTTGAAAGTGAAGCTTGAGTTATTAATAGAAATTCAACTTAAAATTATAAGTGAATTAAATTTGAGTCGAGGTTGAATGGAATTGAATTAACATAAAAATGATTTATATTGCAAATAAAAATCTAAGTAGAGATATATTGGAAATGGCCTCGTTCTGAAGTGAAAGGAATTCAGAAATAAATTATTGAATGTGAATTAGGATTCATATTGATTCAATGAGATATACTAATTTAATTTAAACGAATGGAGCTGGCAAATGAATTAGAATGGAAGAAATTGACTATTAATTGAGTTGAAATCAAAATTGATTGGTAATTGAAATCAAATTTAGGATTTAAATTGGAAAGTGCTTATAAAATATATATATAACTTGAGTTTAAGAGTTGAAATAACTTGACGAGAAAATAAAATAACTTAAGTAATATTTGAATAAAAGCTTGATTTAAGTAAAAATTGTGAAATAGTTGTGTCGAGTTTTATGAAATGATTTTAATAAAACTTGTTTGGTAAATGGAATTAGTAATTGAGTTAATTAACGTAAGTTATATTAATGAGAATTTGACTTCGGAAAATGGGAGTTGGATTGCTTTTGGGATTATTTCATTTTAAATGAGTTTGTTTGGACTAAGAATGAAATTGAGTTAAGTGGAGAGTTGCGTAATCATTTGAATCGAATAGGATGGTTTGGAAATGGATTGTTCCAAGATTTATAAATGGATTCAAATAAGATAAATATGAATATGGAATATGAAATAAATTGAATGGAATCAATTAGTAATGGAACAAAATAAAGTAAAAATTGAATTGGTATCAATTTAAGTAGTATAAACTAGAAGGGATACTTTATTAAGTGAATATCATTGAATCTGCATAGTAGTGGTCGTCGTTGACTCAAATGAGCTAATATAAGAAATAAAATTGGTTTTTGAATCAATTGTAATAAACATGAGTTTATTTGGATTTAAAATGAATCGAATGTAAGCAATGAAGTGTAAACCATCTAAATGAAAGCATTTAAATTTGCATTGGAACCTTATAAATTTGCTTATGGAAGGGTTTAGTGGACATTGCTTATATTATACAAGTGTTAGCTATTGAAATTAAGAAAATTGTTAATAAACTTTGTATATTTGACGCTGACATGTTTATATTGAGTAGGTACAGGTTTTTGGAAGCCGTTTGACTGGTTTTGACTGCGCTAATTGCTTAAATAAATAGATGCTTGCTTTAAAATGCTAAATAAGGTACGCTTACGCAATACAAATAGGAAATATGAACTGTTTTTCTGTTTTTCGACCGTGTGGGTTGATGTATATATATTTATATCTCTTGTCAAATTGAAAAAGCTCCTCCGTACAAAGGAGACTCTGCCAAAAAATTTGGGAGTTAGAAATTTTTTGAATTTTTTGAAAATTTTCACTAACGACAAATGAATTAAATTTGTAAGCTAATGGAATTACAACTGTATAAGTAAAGTAAGATGAATTGAAGAAATGGTTTGAAAGAAAAAATTTAATTAAAGAAAGAAAAAGGTTTGCAAATAAATTTTTATTTAAGATTTTAAATAAAGTAATAAGTAAACTAATAAAAGGGTATTTAGATTTGGAATTTATTAGTAAATTGAAGCAAATTGAAACTTATATAGAATTGAAATTCAACTTGAATATAAACTTCAGTAGTGAAGCAAAAATTAATGTAAGAAATATGTAAAATATTTATATTGAACCTAAGAAGAGAATAATGAATTCTTAAGTAAATTTGGTATTGAAAGTATGTTAAGTGAATAATTGAATTAAGGTTGAAACTGATATTTGTGACCGTGGGAACTGTAAATATGTGAATAATAATCAAAATAAATGTGAATAAAAAGGAAATTGATATAATTGATGATCAATTGGAATGTATACATAGGATGTACGTATATTATTTTATTCGCTTAGCTATTTGATCCAGATTTGAGCATAGAATTTCGAGATGGTAATATCGATCCGAGTTAGGATTTTTCACTCGATTTTCGACGGCGAACCTGGATATGGAATTTTGATTGATTCTGGAAGTTTTCTATCATAGTTATGACTATGCAAGGAGAATGACGGTTTCTGATCAAGAAACCAGATCTGAGTCCGCACTAGAAAGTCGGGTGGACGATACTAGTTCGGAAGTGAGATTGTGTGATCGAGTAGGTGATCAGATTTGGTATTGCATACGGATGCTATATGTGCGCTGTACGGGCTTAAGTAAAACAAATATTGGAAATGTGTAAAAGAAGTCAATAAGTGTTTTTGAATGTTATGATTGGATATTATTGCTAAACAGGATATGCAGGTATGAAAAGGGAAGGGAAAATTAGTTTTGATTTCAGATAATAAATTAGAATTGCTCGACAAAAAGGTATGTATATAAATTTTCATATGGAATTTGATTGGGTTTTTGGATCTAGCCACTTGTCTTTTTGTTTTCTTTTTGGATTTGGGAGGCCGTAGAGCCATTTTGTAGTTGTACTGAGCTAGCCGTGCAAAGGAGACGCTGGCGAATTTTTTTGGAAATTTAGAGAGTTAGAAATTTTTTAAGAAAATTCTGATAATTTAAAATTTAATTTAAAATTTAAATTTGAAGGATTGAGTAAGTAATATTGTTAGAAACTATGGGAAAGTTGGGAAAGATTAGTAAAAATGGTAGTGGGGCTTTTATAAAAAGATAGTGGATAGGATGTTGAATAGTTTGGTTTTGGAAAAAAATAGTAACGGGTATTGGACCATTCCTCTTAACTAGTAATTTTGGGGACGAAATTCTTTTAAGGGGGAGGAATGTGACGACCCGGAATTTTCGAGCATTTAAAATCAGAATATTTAATTGATTTTAAGTATTCAATAGAGTAATTTTAACTTGAATAACGAATATTACAATTTATTTGATAATTAAATAATTGAATTATAAAATTTAAATAACTGAAGTTGAGTAAAATGTTGAATCTGGAATTTTAAGCCTGTTGAAAATAATTCGAAGGCTTGTAAAATTTATATTGATAACACTGAAAATAATAGAAGTTGTAAAATTGAAATTAACAGTGTTTTAATTCAGTTTTGAAAATTTGATCGCTTAAATTGAATTTAAAAATAGCCTTCCGAGGCACAGTCTCGGAATTCGACGAAACCAGTTCCATTAGATCCGTAATATTGTATTATTATCGGACTTCAAATTTCGTAGCGTTTGGAGTTGTTGTGTGAGCGTACGTTATATTAACGCGCTGGAATCTATATCGAATTCAATTTAATAACTAGGTACCTAAACGAGATTTTTTTTTTGAATATAAAAATATAAATTTTTAATTAGCAGCCAAACTGGATATATATATTGGTCGACGATGAGGTAACGATTCCTGTTTTTAAATCCAAACTGGATATATATATACATACATACATACATACATACATACATACATACATACATACATACATACATACATACATACATACATACATATATATATATATATATATATATATATATGCGGGAAGAAAGATCGAAAGTTCCAGTTAATTACTGTTTTTATTTCACAGATAAGAATAATAATATTTTACTATTAGGAATATATATATAAAACAATTGTGCTTTAATTTAATACATATAGATTTGAAGTATTTTTATTTTATTAAAATTTAAATGTATATAGACAGGGTTTGGAAATATAGAAATTTTGGAAGTATGGAAGTTCATAGAAAAACTTTGATTTTTGAAATCTATAAATTGGTTTAAATTGTGAATTATTAATTAATTAAATTATAAAATGATAACAAATTATTCAACTCGTTCGAATATTAATGAATCATATAAATTGTTTATTCAAGGTCAAAAATCTGAAAAGAAACCAAGTCGAGTTGGAATGGATTGCACAAACAAAGCAAAGGTGAGTTAATCTCACTCAGTTAAATTGAAATTTAAACGATTAAATTTAATAATTGTTTGAATGGTTGAAAATTGATTGATGAGCTATAGTATGGTATATTCTGGAATTGGCATATTCTTGTGCTAACATGTATGGATGCAGGGAAAACAGGTGGGAGGGATCCAGCTGGACCCCTCAATATTTATTATTTAATATTCTCTACTGTGATTACTTGATATTCTATGAGAAATATATTGGAATATTGAATATTATGGTTTGATTGGATATATTTGGGTAGAATGAATTACCGAAAATATATAAATTGAATTCCGGAAAGAAAATAAAGGAAGTAAATTTGTAACGTAATAATCCCAGAAATTTAATAAATTAAGAAGGGATTGAAAAGAAATGGAAGTATGTTAAATACTAATAAATAACTTCGAGTATGAAAAGAAAAGGGTTTGAATAAACAGTAATAATGAATTGTAAAATTATGTGATATTAAATTAAATGAATAAAGAATTACTTTAAAACTTAAAGTTTTAAATTTATTTAAAAAGAATCAGAAGTAAATTGAGAAATCTAAATTGGTATTTCAATTAAAAGAATTTAAATCATAATTAAGGAATAAAATCTGAAATTAGAGGATTTTTGAATAAATGAAATAAATTGGAAATCAATTAGGAAATTGATTTAAGTGTTTGAAATTTGATATTTGGAAGAACAAATTTCGAGGTGGGAATTTATTTAAGAAATTAGAAAAATTGTTTAAAAATAATTTGTGATTTATTTTTAAAGGTTGTGAAGAGAAGTATATTTCTCTGGATAGCCAAGTACGTTTTGAAAGTCAGTTTTTAAAGTAAAATAAAGGTTTTAGTGTTGTTTTACAAAGTATGTTCTTGGAAATTTATTATTTCAAATGTTTAAATTCTAAAGTAAATATTTATTTAAAATCTATTACCGTAGTAATAATTTATTAAGAGTGACCTAGTAATTCTGTTTTAAAGGTAAAAACCTAGTATATATTTATAGGGTAACCTTATTTTCAAATATTCAAATAGAATATATTTTTATTCAATTATTGAAGTAGTTTTAATTTAAATATTTTAAAGTAAATTCTAAAGTAAGTAATTTTTAATATATTATCGTAATAATTATTTAAAGAATGATTTGGTATTTTGATTAAAGAAAAATCTAATGTATAGTTATAAGGTAACCTTATTTTAGTTATTTCTAGAGTATTATTTTAAATTAAGTACTAAAGTAATTTTTCTATATTAAATGTTAAATATATTTTACAATTAAGTGTTTTTAAATTATTTTAAAAATCTAAAGTTTTATGCTTGGTTATTCCAGTGGAAATAGAGATACTTGGAATTTATTCTGAGAAAGGCAGATAGTTTTGAAAACTATTTTCAAGGAGTTTGAAAAGTGTAAATATATCTTGTGAAGATATTTTTGAGATTAATAAATAATTTGGGAAATTATTTATTGGTTGATGGATGTTTGTGCAAATTAATTGATAGTTAAATCACCGACTATCAATATTGGACAAATGCGCTGATCGTTTCGAAGAGACCGGGATCGAGATTTATTTCTCGAAAACCACTTCGATCCGGTTTGGACGTTTTCGTGGAAAACGAGTTTGGATTCGAAGATGGAGCAGTGAAGTGCAAGGGCTAGTCGCTACTAATCCTGAGGATATTTCCAAAATGGATGTAGTAGGAATAGTGCCTTCGGTTCCGTTCGAACCCGAGACGGACATGTATGGATGAATGCTTGCGAAACATCGTCAGGTGGACGATGGGCATTCTAAGGGATATGTTCTAAAAAGGTAACACTAAGCCTCAAGCCTCATCAAATGGGAATGGCTGAAAATCAGGGGTTATGCAGCAAGGCTTCATGGGTAGCCCCCACTGAAGGGTGAGGTCATCCCTGTCTAGATGTCCCTTTTATTTCGGCTTAGTGGGCGGTTGCTGATCACAACCGCGGGGTGATCTTGCTCGGGACTGTCCAGTAAGGGACGGTTCCGGTCTTGTGTTGCAGGGGAGTTAGGGTGGCTCCTCGGTACGTTGATCTAGACCAGGTACTGTGACAGGTGGTACCCCAGTGCCTAGCCATTAGTTGGAATCCATTTTCCCTACGCGACCGTACGGTTTTGATTGTGCCCAACTATTGCTGAAACGTGAGATGCAAGCATTTCAGCTAGATTCTATTTTACTTTCTATAGACACTATTATAATATCAAAGGATTTTAATAAAAATGTTTTAGCTATCGTAAGGTAAAAACCCGACATGTTTATTTGTGGCATGGTCTTACGAGATGCTTTTGTTTTCAAAGAATTTTTGAAACTTTAATAATCAAATTGGGTGTGATTTTCTCACGCTGGTATTCCAGACTGACTCGGGTGTTATTTAACTATAATGCTCGGGTCAGACCGGGTGTTATATGGTACAGGATATGATGCTGTGGAGCTCAGGAGACGAGCTGGATGACGATACGTATTTCCGTACTTGTTTATGCATATATATTCCGCTGAGTTGAGTTGTTGTGTATCCATTTGTATGTTATTGATGTTGAGTTGTGGTCGATGTACTCTAATGATGTAAAATATTTAAGCAGGTATATTTGATTTTGAGTAAAGTTTAATTACTATCTATTATATTTTACTCCGCTGCGATGGTTAGATTCTGATGTTGTTTTCTATTATCTTCTTCTACCTCTTCTTCTTTAACCCAAATGGTTTGTATTTCTGTGCAACTTGAGTTGATTGTTGTAGAATAGTGTTGACTCAAGGGGTACGGATTTGCGGGTCGTTTCATATACTGTACATATAAACTCATTTTACTCTTTAAGGAAAAATGATAAGGAAATCCGTCTGCTTAAATAGTAAGGAGGTAATCTTCGATCTTATGTATTATTTGTTTATTTCCCACAGAACTGGGGTTGTGTTTATCAAAAATTCGTCGATTGGTTTTGGAGCACATGGTAAGCAGGGGAGTGTACTTATATGAGATGACTTGAAACCATATGCACTCTAAAACTATATACGTTTTCTATGCTTTGGATAAAGTTCGTGATAGGTTCGAGATGCTGGAATCTATGTGGAGATTCGAGATTTGTTTGAGATGCTCGAACAATGTAGTTATTCGTGATCTACTTAGGATGTGGGAATCCATGTGTGATTTTGAGATCTATCAAGATGTAGGAATCCATTTATGATTTCAAGATCTGTTGAGGAATTCATGTGTGATTCCAAGATCTGTTGAGATATGGAAATCCATGTGGGGTTCCTAAATCTGTCCGAGTTGGGGACACATGTTTGAGATCTATTAGAGTTGAGGATTCATGTGTTGGGATGCTGAACATGACTTCACCATTGGTAATGATAGAAACTAGAGATGGAAGATATAGCCTATGGGGTTCAGCTAACATAAAAGGAGTAGACACTCATTCTAGTGATACTTTCGGATATGCGTACGGAAGTGATTGACCGGATGCCATATGTTCGGGCATGGGCTGGCTATGTTTTTATATAGTATATTTTATCTATAAATATACAATTCTCGGAAGGATATTTTCGATCCTTGTACATGGGGACCATTCTCTAAATACCGATCCGTGGAATCCTGCACAATTAACGAACGTGCGTTAGTAGTTGTGATTGTATATTATTTTGTTGATGTACACCCACATGCATTACAGCTATGTGACTATTTATACTTCACTACTTAGGCATTATTATATTATCTAATAGAAATGGTTTGGTTGTCGTAAGGTAAATGCCTATCCTTGATTATTGGCGGCATGGTCTTATGAGATACCTTTACATTTGAAGAGTTTTATAAATATAGCAATCCATGTGATTTGAGTTTCTCACGCTGGATTACCAGACTAATCCAGATATTTTCTCTTATAACGTGCGGCTCACCTTGAGTATATTACCAAGTTTAGCTGCGGTTCATTGGTGCTCTTGGAGAGAAGCTGGATGATTTCCTACCGTACTTATTTTCCACTACATTACTTGATTTGTATTTATCAGTATTTGTGAGGACATATTGTTATAACTATCCTGGTTGATGATAGTTTAGTTTATCTTTGGTTGATGTATGTACATTAGAGTTTTTCTTTTTCGTAAAGACATTTTGAGATATTTTATATTATTGTTTCGCATGTGAGATTCTTTTTCTTCCTTGTTCTATTTCTTTTTATTTTTCTTTTACCCTAACATTCTGTCTCTCCTACACTTGGTGCTCGACACATGAATGTTGTGGATGTATTAGTGTCAACATTCGGGTGTCGAAAAGTCAGATTGTTACATGTGGTAGTAGAGTCTAAGGTTAAGAAAGAACCTTTGCTATGGTGGGTATAACTCATAAAGAGGTGGAGTGATGGAATGCTTTAGTATGAGTTGAGTGTATTGCATATGAGAGTGTATTTGCTATTGTTACAAAAATGTTTTGTATTGTGTTGATTGGTCTGTTGAGCGGTTTATGGATTTTGGTCGATACCAGTTGCCATCATTATTGATAGAGGTCTCTAAACACTTGAACATGACAAACCGACACAATATTATTTTTGAAATTGGTAAATGAAATAATTTTACCTTGGATTATGTTTTATATATAAAAGAATAATTTTCATAAATTGATATAGTTATTTATGATGTGCCTGTTTGTAAGGAAATGATAAAATTCAATTATTATCATTTATGGTTTGATTTTTTATGTTCGACCAGTTTATGAGAAGTCTATCTTTTCCCTACATGCATTTGATAGATAGTAATTATAGGAACACTAAAACGAACACCTTATAAATTTATTTTCATAGTTTGACGATAAGCGTTCGGTGATGATGTTAGGTTAAAGTTTAACTCTATAAGAAGTTAGTTACTAGGATCTTTAAGAAATAAAGATACTTTGGAATAAATACTTATGTGGTAGTTTTACATAAAAAAGTGACTTGTATAGATATTGTTTATATGTATAGTTTATAAATATGAAAAGGATTTAAACTAAGATTTTGAGCACTCAAATCCTGGTGTTTTAGAAATTATTTATTAAGGTTTTGGAAAATATTACTAGTATTAATTAAAGGTAAATATCTGGGAAAATTGGTTTACAAAATTGGTACCATGGTACTTAGTAATATTTATAAATTATTTCATACCTTTCTGAAAATGATTTTGGTTAATTTCGAAAGGCGTGAGTTAGAAGTACCGAACTCATATTTATCGCCAGATAATAATTCTGGTGAAGACTGCAACATCATCGGTATTTATTTTTGAGTTTCTAAATAGGGGATGCTACTTAGTAGCTATGCTACAAAGTTGTTTTAATAAAATAGATTTTGATTTAAATCCCAGAAGTATGATTGGTATACAAAAATTATAGGTATATGTTATTTCAAAATGAATCGAAACGGAAACACGGTGTTTGGCTCTTAAGTTTTTGATCAAAATATTTTATGGGCTAATGTATCCTATGCATTAAGGTAAGTTTGATTGTGCATATTGTTTGATCTATTGAACAGTAATTTTCATTTGTTGAAATAAAATAGAATTTTTGATGATTTTGGACAGTTGAAACTTTGGAATTTGTATAAGAACTTGAAGCTAAGTGTTTATAAACGTTAAGTTATATATAATGCTTGATTTGGAAGATAGTAGAATTCAATAAAATTTAAAAATGATTGAATATCCTTCTTAGGTAAAATGAATTAGATGATTTTGTATGTACACTTTGTATGTTTTGAAGTATAATATGGGTATGAAGTTAAGTTATGTATTGTTTAATAACTTGAAGCAAATTTTATGAAATGGTTCGTAAATGATTTTATTATTAAATGAGGAATACTAAGTGAAATTGAATGTGACTTAAAAATGAAAAGTAATTGGTATAGTTAAGAAAATAAGTGGAATAAGTACTTAAGTTGTACGTAGATCATTTTATTCGCTTTGTAGTTCTTATTTTAGGATTTGAGTACACGATTTCGAGGCGAATTGCACTAGACCGAATTGGGAATTTTCACTCGATTCTTGACTGTGAACACTTTATATGGAATTTTGATGATCCTAAAGTTTTCTTCCGTAGTATATATGTAGCGACCCGCTATTTTGGATCATTCAAATCAACAATAAAACCATACATATCTGACTTGAATAATTCAAAATACCGAATTGTTAATTTAAAATTTGGCAAAACTTAAAATATACAGTAAATAAATCAATCACAGATCACCGACACAGAGTAATATAATGCAGCGGAATAGATAAAGAATAGCAGTTCATGAAACTACAATATACATCAGAGTTAGAAATAAAATACAACTGAATATCTTAGATGAAATGAAGTCTCTAGTACGCGCAGATGACTTCTCTGAACCAATCAACAGGATGACTGAAAGGATAGATAGCTGGATGTGACGCCCCACCTCAATGCCCACGCTAGCCAAGAACATTACGGTGAATGCTGTCGACTAGCACGGAGAATAAGGCTGTTGAGGAGCGACCATCCGTGTAATTGCTTTGTGCGAGCATCGATATGTCAGATAGTATAACATGCAATACTTTATCAAGAGGAAATCCGACATACCGACACAAACTCAAAGCTACTACACAGTGGCTATAATATCTTCGAAAACAAATACAGAAATAAACATAACATAAATCAGTCACAGATAATTCATATCACAAAGGCGGAAGAAGATATGAATATATAATTAACACATGAAAGTGTATATCAGGGTAGTGGTCAAAAAGATCCACAATAATACAAAATAATAGCAACATGTGCTATACAAAAGAATACATCAATGAGTCAATATCTCAAGAGTATACAACAAAAACTACTAATCTAAGTAGTAAGAAAAAGGTCAGGGTAATGGATCCCTGGAGAGAAGTCAAGCAGAAGCACCTGTAACATCTCGGTCTGACCCGAGTATTATTTAATAAGAAAATAATAAACGGATCAGTCTAACTATAAATATCAGATGAAACGATATAGAGTAAGAGATATGACTAAACACATAATAATCACAATGCCAAGCTATGATATTTATAAGTAATTGAAAATCAACAAGAGATTAATCAATATCACCAATCTACACAAAAATCAAAGGAAATGTCATACTCCTTATTTCGTTCACCAGACCATAAATATTGACGATTATATCAATGTCAATCACAAAAGTCAATGACACACAAATTCACCAATGCACAAATATTGATAAAACTTATCAATGGAAATCACGAAAATTGGTGAAGCACAAATTCTAGAAATCATCTCAAGAAATCCAGTAAATGACACACAAATTCACCTATGCACAAAAATTGATAAATTATATTAATAGAAATCACAAAAATAGGTGAAGAAGGAAAATCCAGAATTTGACACACGAAAACCAGAAATCACACAAAATAGGGGGGAGGCCTATCACACGAACGGGAGCATGAAAACTCACCAACAGCTGTAACACACGAACGAGAAGCTATCTCATGGTAGCTAGCCATTAATTTGACACACGAATGGTCCGAAGACCTGACACACGAATGGTCCGAAGACCGTGGGTTGCTACCCCACCAATTTGAGTCGAAACTCCACAAAACGGGGTTTAGTCTCCCTCGCAGACAAAGAGACATCGCACATTGCTAGTCTAAATCACAAAAATGATCGTCATGATCAACAAAAAGTGTCAATCACAGTAAGCTAGTAAATATATGAGCTTAGCTTCATGTCCCATAACCACTAGCTTAACTTAAATATTTACGAACAAATTGTAGATCTCTACTAGAAAATTGTCACAAGAGATTCAATCGAACAAGTCCAAGAATTAACCGGCGAAGTAAATGTAAGCGTTTCATACCACTTGTTTTACCCAGCCGTTTAATTAGATTTCTCATACGAGTGAGGTAAAGTTTTGTATATACTAATAGATTGGAAAACGGTCTTATAAACGAATTTGGTATTAAAATAGAATTGAAATCGTTTGAGGAAAGAGTTTTGATATTTACTACTAGTATTGAAACCTTTATATTTTTAAAGTGACAAAACACGAAAATGATTGTAGAACAATCAACCACCAAAATTCACATTCAAAGACGTGAATAAAAATCCAAATAAATCGATCCGAATCCATCAAAATGGGTATTCCCAAAAATTCCAAGAAGAAAAGTCATTAAAGTTGTAGCAACAACAAGTGGGAAATAACACGAATCGATGGAGTTTGTAAACCAAGCAAAAACATGCACAAATAGGCACAATAAGGCAAGTTGGTGCAGGTCAGTCGACTGACACAAAGGTCCAGTCGACTGAACCAGAAGCAGGGAAAAATAATTTCCTGCAGTCAGTCGACTGACCTAAAATTTCAGTCGACTGAATGCAGGAAAACAGAGGACCCGAGCCTCTGTTAGCTGCCTTCGGAATGCCTATGTGCTAAAGCCAGTCGACTGACCCAAAGGTCCAGTCGACTGACTGGCACCAAGGCTGTTTTCTTAGCCTATGAAATGAAGATGCAATCTTCATCAAAATGCAATCGAGCGAGCACGGTCACTAAGGGTTTATGCAAATCGACTACCCGGTCCAATAAGCTCTTCGATGCATCACCAAAAACAAGTTCAAACAACAAAGCTATGATTTTTGAAGATTTGAACTCAAAACACTAAAATTTGGAATGTTCACAAAACCTATCCAAATCAAAATCAAAATCAAATACACATGAATATGTGTTAGGAATTCATACCTAACAATCAAAGATAATCATAGACCTAGATGTGAGATTAAAAATCTCACCTTTGAACCCAAACGAATGAAGAAGATGCTATGAAGCAATGGCAAGAACAAGCACTCTTCAATTCCAACTCAACAAGCTTGAATCCAAGCTTAAAGGAGAAACATTTCCTAAATTAGGTTTAGGAAATTTCTGAAATTGAATGGAGAAAGAGTTGGAGAAGATGAAGGTGATGCTTACCAATGGGTTCTCTTTGAATTTGGAGCAAGAACTTGGATTTTGCTATGGAACTAGGGCTTGGAGTTTTAATTCTTTTTCTCTTCCACCATTGTTGAAAGCTTGAAGAGTTAGGAATTAGAAATGAAGTAATGAAGAGTTGGAGTGGGTCGGGACTGAGTAAGTAAGTGGGTTCAGCCCAAACCAAAGCCCTAAGTAAAAAACGGCAAAAATCAACTTTCTCCAAACATATCGAAGCTTATACTCAAAAAGGTCGCAAACGTTATTTTGAACTCAATGGGGGTGGTCTCGAGTCCCAATCCGACTGTTTGCAAAAAGTAGGTTTTCGGACCAAAATCCGACGAACGGTGAAATATTTAAATAAAATATTTAAATATATAATCGATAAATATGCGGGTTGCTACAGACTCCCCTCCTTAAAGAAATTGCGTCCTCGCCATAATTAAGAAAGAAATATAAGAAGTAACAACCATAGAAGCATATTAACACAAAAGAAAATTTGAATCAAGAAGTTCACTATAAAGAGCATGAAGGAGTAAATCCGAAAGTTTTCGTTCGATGAATTTCTCAAGATTTCTCAAGAGAAATCCCTAGGATTTGAGAACCATTGAACTTTTATCAAAAAGAATATCTTTATATCGAAGGCGCTCAACCTCCGAAGCAATGATGTGAATGGAATGTTGCTCAAAAATCAAATCTGGTGAAACTTCAATCCCTCAATAATACCGGGCTCAAGAATAAAAACTGGAAACATAAAAGCATTTGCATAGTTAAAAGACATGGAAAACGTCAAGAATAGCAGAAAGTTGAGCCGGTGCAACGGTGTAGTACAATCACGGTACGCCCGAGAAACTAGAAACTCGAATAATTTGGAACACCGACGTAGTACAAAGACGGTACGTCCAATGAACCAAAAAGCCAAGTCATTGATGTAGTGCAAATGGTACATCCAATGAACCAAAAAGCGAAGACATTGATGTAGTACAAACGGTACATCCAATGAATCTAAAGCAAAGACATTGATGTAGTGCAAACGGTACATCCAATGTATCAAAAGCAAAGACATTGATGTAGTGCAAACGGTACATCCAATGTATCAAAAACAAAGATATTGATGTAGTGCAAACGGTACATCCAATGTATCAAAAACAAAAACATTGATGTAGTGCAAATGGTACATCCAATGTATCAAAAGCATATCATTGATGTAGTGCAAACGGTACATCCAATGAATCAAAGACACTGATGTAGCACAAACGGTACATCCAATGTATCAAAAGCAAAGACATTGTTGTAGTGCAAACGGTACATCCAATGTATCAAAAACAAAGACATTGATGTAGTGAAAATGGTATATCCAATGTATCAAAAGCATATCATTGATGTAGTGCAAACGGTACATCCAATGAATCAAAGACACTGATGTAGTACAAACGGTACATCCAATGTATCAAAAGCAAAGACATTGATGTAGTGCAAACGGTACATCCAATGTATCAAAAACAAAGACATTGATGTTGTGCAAACGGTACATCCAATGTATCAAAAACAAAGACATTGATGTAGTGCAAATGGTACATCCAATGTATCAAAAACAAAGACATTGATGTAGTGCAAACGGTACATCCAATGAATCAAAGACACTGATGTAGTAAAAACGGTACATCCAATGTATCAAAAACATATCATTAATGTAGTGCAAACGGTACATCCAATGAATCCAAAAAGAAAGGACATTGATGTAGTACAAACGGTACATCCAATATATCAAAGACACTGATGTAGTACAAACGGTACATCCAATGAATCCAAAAAGAAAAGACATTGATGTAGTACAGACGGTACATCCAATGAATCGAAAACATATCATTGATGTAGTGCAAACGGTACATCCAATGAATCCAAAAAGAAAAGACATTGATGTAGTACAAACGGTACATCCAATGAATCAAAGCCCGAAAGATTTCGGAACACCGACGTAGTACAAAAACGGTACGTCCAATGAACCGAACACAATAAAAGAACATCGGACGCAAGTTCGTAAAAGAAATGAGATGAAACTCAATAAAACGAAGTACATCAAAATGCCCGATGAACTTGGTAAAAAGATGATTCCATTCCGTCATCATCAAAGAATCAACACCTTATTGCCTACGACAAAATGTATTGGCAACACGATTTCCCCTTCGGGAATAAAAAGAATATCAAGATCATAAGATGCTAGGAACTCGAGTCAACATGCAGTTCCTTAAGAGAACATAAATATTCCAAAGATTTATGATCGAGGTAGAGAACAAATTTCTCATCCAAATATGATGATGCCAAATTCCAAAAGCAAAAACGATAGCCGCGAGCACTAGATCAATAGTGGCATATCTAGTCCCGATAAGCTATAAGGATTTAGAAGCACAAGTGATAACACGTTCTCCTTTGCAAGAGAATGACATCCAAACCAATACGACTAGTATCAGTACAAATAGCAAAGTCTTGGTTCCCCTTCAGGAATCACAAGAATAAAAGTATCGAAAAGAAAGAATTTCTTTTAAATAACCTTCTTTCCTGAAAAGTTAAAACTTTCAAAATTACATTTATCATTATGTAATAATTATTCTAGAAAAATTTACTATTTTCAAGTTAATATACTGTGTCTGATTGTCTCATCAAAGCGTTTAGGAAATTCCTATCGATAACGTTGATCAAGCGCATCGACCAAAATTCTTAAAGCACTGTAATGACCCGTAAATTTTCGATAATTAAATTAGCTAATTTAATAAGATTTCGTGATTTAATGTTAGAAAAAAAATTTTTGTAATTCATTTGGAATAATAATAACTGGAATGAATTGCAATAATTATCCAAGTAATGAAAAAAAAGCTACTTAGTGAATGACTTTGCAATCAATAGTTGAATAGGATATTAAATGTTGAATTCATTGGGTATGATAGAGTAATTGATTGATAAGTAAAATCTATTTGAAATCAAATATTGAATATTGAACACGTAATTGTTTAAATTAAATATTTAAAACTTATTGAATAATTGAATAACTGTAAAATGAAAATAGTGTTCTATATTTTGAAATGGTTTTAAAAGTTGAATCTTATAAGTTCAATTTCAATATTTCAAAAGATAATGAATTATTGGATAAGCGAAATTGTCTAAATTAAATATTTGGAATTTATTGGATAAATAAAATAACGGATTTAATATGATTAAAAATGATTTGTAAAATTTTATTTTATCATATTGGAGTTATAGTGATGTTATAGAACTTTTAAAACTGAATTTAAAATTTATTTGTGAAAATTGAATATTTTAATATTTAATTATCGCCTGAAAAATAGCCAATTTTTGAACAGTCTCAGAATTGGACGAAACTAGTTCCATTGGATCCGTAATAGTTAGTTATTATCGGATTTCAATTTTCGTAGCAATCGGAGTTGTCGTTTGACCGTGGCAGCTCGAAACGCGTTGAAATTGTTTTAATATTAATTTGGCGAGTTAAAATAGTCATTTTTCAAACGGTCTCAGATTTCGATGAAACTAGTTTCATTGGATCCGGAATGTGATATTATTGTAAGGTTTCAAATTTTAAGTCAAACGGATTTACCGTTTGTCCGGGGCAAGCCAAAACGCATAGAAAATCGTTTAATCGGTTTAATTTAAAATTGATCGTTTATTGCCGTAACTCACACATACGATCGAGTTAGCTTCCGAAACTAGTGCCATTGCGTCCGGAATGGGGGTAAAACCTTATAAACGCCTGGCGGCACGTCTCGATTGGAGTTCGGATGATTTTGGACCTACCTATATAAATACGCACGCAAACCGAGGCAGTTTTATTATTATCTTAATCCAGAAACCCTAATTGACTTCAGCCCTAGCCGCCATTTCCTGAATCAATGGCCACGAAATTCGAAACTTCTTTCTCATTTTCCTCTCAATCCATCAACAATTAGCAAAAACTCTCAACTACAAAGTTGTAGAGCACGATGAAAGCTTCAAATCCATACGGAGATGATCAAAAACGGAGCCACGAATCAATGGGAAATCGTGTAGGAAGGGGCTGCGTTTTTCACGTTTTTCGAGGTGATAGGGGAGGCCGAGTTCAACATGGTGGCAGCCGATGGTGGCTCTCGAGCGGGGCTTCGCAACGATGGTCTCTGATCAACTTCCCGACGCTTGTGGTGGTCGCAAAATGGAACCCTAGTTTGAAGCTTGATGGGTTCTCATGCGTGCGTTTCCTGTAGAAGTAACGTGAGGTAGGAGGAAGATCGCGCACGGCTTGGATTTGCAGGCTTTGAGATGGATGGCCCAGATCTGTTAGGGTTAGAAATAAAATAAAAGTTGTATATTATTTATATTTCAATTTGTGTAAACTTCTAAAATGCATAACTTCTTCATACGAGGTCGAAAACGCGCGAAACTTTTTGCGTTGGAATCGTATGGACGAGCTCTACGCGATGCAACTGGATTGGAATCATTTGGAGCTAGAGAAAATTTTGTGTTAAATCGAACGTCGTTCGATTTGATTTAAATCGTAAAAATCAAGGTGAGTGTTTTATAACGCTCACACCGTACTAAATATTTTTATGCTAGTTAAATTTGATATTATGAAGTGTTATGATTTTATTTGTCGTTGTTTGGTAAAAATTTAATTGTCATATAGCTTGTCATTTGCATTAACCGTTGAAAAATTAAATTGACAGTTAAATTGAAATTAAAATTGGATTGCGATTAAATTACCTGACATTGATAACTATGAAACTGCCATGAATTGTATTGTTTATTGGATGATGTATTTTGATGGATGCTATTGGTTGATAATTGAATGTTTGGATGTTTATTTGCTTATATAGATCCTGTTATGCATACATATGATACTGAGATTAATTTAAGTAATGTATACTCACTCCTGACATTTAATTGAAATAAAAAAATTACTTGGCCATAGGATAGAAAATTATATACGGACACCGAATTGGCTAAATAAATAATTTTTGAAATCGTCGATTTAAAATTTATTTAAATGTTTTGATTTAAAAGTTATAAATAGAAATCAATTTATAGAAATCAAATTTGTCGAAAAATTGAGTTGGAATGTTGAAATAAATTTTGGTTAAAAGAAATTGGTAAATAATTTAAGTTGTGACTTTAAAAAAAAATAAAAATTTGGATATGATTGAATTTCAAAAATCTATTTATTTTAAAGATTGAACATTATTTTGAGCTTTGAATATTACTAAGTAAAAGTGATATGAAATGATATTTTGAAATCGAGTTTGGAATTGAATCATATTTGGAATTTGGATTTAAACTTGAATATTGTTGGAAATTTTGTTAAGTGTTATAAATTGATATTTTGAGAAATCAAGCTCCAAATCGATATAAATTGAAATTGAATTAATTAAAGGTGAATGTAGAATTGAATTGATTTGAAGTAAAAGTTGACATTGTTTTGAATTGAAATCGAAATTGAATCGGTAGAATGGAAATTGAAATTGATTTGAATTGGGAAGTTATAATTGAAATGGATTGATTTTGAAGCTGTTTTAATTTGTTTTCCAAATTACTCTGTTATATAAACCATTTTGAATACTTAAACTATTTTAATCTATTTTAAATCTACTTAACCCAATTTAAATTATTTTAAACTAATTTATCTATTTTAAATCCATTTTAAAGATTTTAAGTGTTTTTAACTATTTTAATTATTTAAAACTACTTTTAAACTACTTAAAACTATTTTTCTAAAATCCTAAGCTGGTCAATAAGGTGAAATGTTTATATTTAAATCTTGAATTTAAATATGAAATCTGATATTTTGAAAGATATGATGATATTTGAATGGATTTGATTTTTGAAGCGAATATGATATTTTGATATCAATTATGAATCGATTTGAAATATAAAAGAGCCAACGGTGTAATAATACGTAGTTATTAAAGAGACCGGGATCGGATATGGACATACTCTCTGTCGATACCGAAAACCACTTTAATAACTATTATACGCGGAGTGTTGATCCAGAATGAAGTGGATGGTTTGGTGAACGCGTTGACTGAAGAAAGAGAACGATTATTGGATGACCCCTGACATGACTAAAACAGGAGCCGCGCCGGGCCATTGAGGTTCGCCACCTCTAGCGGACACACTTCTTCGATACCATATCTATTACATTTGTGATGCGATTTGGGTGCACCCCTTGATTTGGGAGTGTTGTTTCGCGGTGTTGGGGTAGCTGCTGGCTATGCCCAACATCAGTCCGGATCACGCAACTACTAGTATCCTAGTTGGTATTGCCTCATGTACCTTGTCATACTGATTATCCTATTCGCGACCACTACGTTTTGATTTGTACCTTGAGTATATGGATTGCCCTCTGGTGACTTCCGGTTTTGGAGAAACTACGGTCTTGTATATGCTTTTGGGAATATAAAAATGTGTTAAGGGGGATTATGGTAACGCCTTAACGCTATTTTGATACTTTATATTACTTATAGGCATTATCTACTTAGCGTATATTACTACATAGTAGATAGTTTCACGGATCCTTGAGAGATGGAAAATCCCGTAACATCTCTTAAGTTATTGCACGCACGTTGACACTGGATAGGAGATGTCAAACCCCGTAAACATCTCTGACGCCGTTACACTCATATTTATTTACGATTGACTTAACTTACATGAGGATATTTAGTCCTGACTCGAGTGTTTGTCTTTTCATTACGCTCGGGTCAGTCCTGAGTTTTCAGATTTTTGAGGATCTATTTCTGGAGGATGAAGACGAAGATTTGGTATATTATGTACTACTATTATGTTCATTCCATTCCGCTGCATTGTTGTATGATATTTGCTGTGTATGTAACTCTGATAAATGTTGTATAATAATAATCAAATGTATTCATTTCAAATGTATTCATTTAATTAACAGCTTCATGAACTGTTATTTTATTATTATACTTTAGCCTTCCGCTGTGAGATTCTGTGTTGTTCATTTCCTTTATTTCCCTTCCTTTTCTTTTCTTATTTACCCAATAACTATCTGCCCTTTTAATGGTTTGGAATCGACATGTGTATTTGATCGTCGGTTTAAACTGTCCAAAAAGGCGGGTCGTTACAGTTGGTATCAGAGCTTTGGTTTAGCGATAAACCTTGGCTCTAGTGGTGAATAACTCATTGAAATAGAGGTAAACTATATGAATGAGTTGAGTGTATATGAGAGAGCGTACTTGTTATTTGATATAAAATGGTTTTATATTGTGTTAATTTGTTCCGTTGAGTATTTATGAATTCTGGTTGATACTTGGGACGCCAAGGCGTCGATAGGAATTTCTAAACACTCGAATAGGACAAACCAACACAATATCGTTTTGGAATATATTTTATATAAAGAATTATTTGAATATTTATTCATTTTGATTGAATTGATTGTTAGGAGATGATAATATTAGATTATTATCGTTATTGTTTGATCAGTCAATATTTACAACAATTGATTAAATAACAATGAATTTAGGAAAATGAAATCTTGTAGACACAATTGATAATGAATATAAATGAATTTTAACTTGGATTTGGGAATTTAAATTTCGGTGTTTGAAATTGACTTACAAGAATTTGAAAAACATAATATGAGTATTATATGATAGTATAATTGAGTTGAAATTGTTTTCGAAGGATTTTTTTTTTATGATAAGTGTTATATTCCCTTCTCTTGACGCTGGAAAATGATTTCGGTGATGAGTGCACGCATCATCGGCGTTTATTTTCGAGAGTCCGAGTGGGGGAGACCACTTAATAGCTTGTCTAAACTTTGTTTTGATTCAAATTTTATTTTATTTTGTACTCTCTATAGTATGATTTGTTATATAAATTATATAAGTATATATTATTTCAAAACTTGATTTGAAATGAAACCGGGATTGGAATTCTTAAGTCCTTTAATAATTAATGATTTTTTTTAAAGGATTGAAATGAATTTAGACTTGAACCATTAAGGAACTTCTGAATTGTGAAATGAGAAATGAACCTAAGAGCTAAGTGAAAATATCAAGTGAGGTAGAAATCCTTAGAATTAGGAAATTATGAACTTAAAATAAAAGTGAAACTGTAAAACTCGCGTAGTATTAAAATTCATTCTATAGCATAGATATAACTTACCAAAATATTTAAGAAGTTCAAAAATGTTATATGAATTGTTAATTGGATAATATACAAGTATAGGTTTGAATAATGAAATATGCATTTAATTAATGGTTGCAAATATAAATAAAATTGTTAGTAAATAATTGGAATTTAAATTAACATTTAAAGGTGATTCACAATTATGTTAATATAAAATGAAAATACTATATGTGAATGTAAATGTGAAATTAAATTATAGTGAAATTTAAGTAATGACTTGAGAATTGATAAATTGAAAATTCAACTTTAAATGAAAAGAAGTTGTATGTTGTTTAACTACATTCTATTTGCATAACTATAACTTACAAATACTTAAAGGGTTTAAAATGCTAATAAGGATAAGTAGAGTAATAATATACCAGTGTGAGAGTGAAAAATAAAATGTGAAGATCTATTGATAGTTGTAAATATAAAAGAAATTTAAGCTGTAAAATGAATGATATATCTAAGTGAATAAATAAAATTTAAAATTAATGAAATATAAATTTGGTAAATGGAAACTAATTAAATTTGAATATAACTAAATGTCAATAAACTTGGAAGTGTATGAAATTAAAGTTGACTTGGAAATGTATAATTGATTTAGTGTAGATTTTGGATGGATGTTAATGTTTGATATGCATTGGTTGTTAGATGGATGATAATTGATTAAGTAGAATTCATTAGTGTTAATGGAATTGAATAAACGGAATAAAATTTTAAAATAATAAAATTCAAATTCGAAGCAAAGTGAAATTAAATATAATGGAATTCAATTTAAATTGAAGCAAATTGACTTTAATTTAAAATATGAATGAAACAAACTTGAATAAATCGGAAACAAATTGAATGTAAACCTATTGTGTGGATGAATAAGAAAATAAATAGCTTTGTGTTTATGATTGTTCTTTAGAAAATTTGATGTTTTGATGGTTTGTACTTTGAAATAATAAAAGCAAAATTTTGGAAGAAAAAAAAAAAAATCCAAAATGGTCCAATACATGCTGAAATGAAAACAACCATAACTTTTAAATGGCTGAACGGAATTCGACGATTTTGGACTTTCCGAAAATCTTAGAAACTATAGCACAACTTTTATTTAGAGTGTCTTGAGAAATTCCTTCGTCTACTAGGTTAAAAACTTGAATGTTACTCGCTGTCCTGTGTAAAAAAATAAGAAAAATCTGAAGCATACAACCTTAGTATTTTCGCCATATCTTTTGACTGGTTTATCGGATTTTGATGATCTTGCCCTTTATGGAAAGCTAAGAACTTAAGCTAAAACTTTTGTTTTAAGTGTTTTGTGTTTTGATGTGGTTTAGAAGGTCGGAAATGTGGGTGAACGTCGCGGACCTGCGCAAACACTGCCCAGGCTGAAGCGTATCCCCTAAGTAAAACGGCCATAACTTTTGAACGGATGATCCAAATTCGATGATTTTGGACATTCCGGAAAGCCTGAAATGAATGCAACAACTTTTGTTTAGATTCTATTGTCAAATTTTACCGTTTAGGTGTCCTAAAGCTAAGATTTGTTTGCTGTCTAGAAATTGAAATCTCAGTTTTGAAGCTAAATATGTTATATATATGTTGTGTAGGCTAAATATATCGATCTATCTTTATATGCATGGTTCTAACTTAGTTATTGAGCATTGTAGTAGGTAGCAAAGGGGTTGCGCTTCGTTGTGGAGTTCGCTTCTACGCTAAACGCATAATGTAAGTAAAATGCTAATAAATGCTAAATAAAAGGTATGCTTACGGTTTTATATGATATTGGTGATATTTATATGTTGTTTCCCCACATATGGGATGCCTCATCATTGAGATGAGATGTATATTTATGATATATATGCTATTATATTTTTCCGATCGAGCCGCGCAAAGGAGACTCTGCCGAAATTTTCCGTAAAATCCGGGTGTTAGAAATTTTTTCAAGTTTTAATTTTTTTTTATAACTTGTTTTGATTACTAACTTTTAAAGTTAGGAAGCCGTTCAGAGTAAGTTAGTGGAAGCGTAGTTATGACTTTATAAATGGAATTTCATTGTTTTATAAGTTGGTAACTTTGAATAAAATATATCTAATGTTGAATTCTATACTTAGTTTCTTTTCCTTTCTTTTCCCTTCTTTTCCTTTTCGAGGACGAAAAGTTTTGAGTGGGGGAGAGTGTAACGACCCGTAAATTTTCGATAATTAAATTAGCTAATTTAATAAGATTTCGTGATTTAATGTTAGAAAAAAAAATTTTGTAATTCATTTGGAATAATAATAACTGGAATGAATTGCAATAATTATCCAAGTAATGAAAAAAAAGCTACTTAGTGAATGACTTTGCAATCAATAGTTGAATAGGATATTAAATGTTGAATTCATTGGGTATGATAGAGTAATTGATTGATAAGTAAAATCTATTTGAAATCAAATATTGAATATTGAACACGTAATTGTTTAAATTAAATATTTAAAACTTATTGAATAATTGAATAACTGTAAAATGAAAATAGTGTTCTAAATTTTGAAATGGTTTTAAAAGTTGAATCTTATAAGTTCAATTTCAATATTTCAAAAGATAATGAATTATTGGATAAGCGAAATTGTCTAAATTAAATTTTTGGAATTTATTGGATAAATAAAATAACGGATTTAATATGATTAAAAATGATTTGTAAAATTTTATTTTATCATATTGGAGTTATAGTGATGTTATAGAACTTTTAAAACTGAATTTAAAATTTATTTGTGAAAATTGAATATTTTAATATTTAATTATCGCCTGAAAAATAGTCAATTTTTGAACAGTCTCAGAATTGGACGAAACTAGTTCCATTGGATCCGTAATAGTTAGTTATTATCGGATTTCAATTTTCGTAGCAATCGGAGTTGTCGTTTGACCGTGGCAGCTCGAAACGCGTTGAAATTGTTTTAATATTAATTTGGCGAGTTAAAATAGTCATTTTTCAAACGGTCTCGGATTTCGATGAAACTAGTTTCATTGGATCCGTAATGTGATATTATTGTAAGGTTTCAAATTTTAAGTCAAACGGATTTACCGTTTGTCCAGGGCAAGCCAAAACGCATAGAAAATCGTTTAATCGGTTTAATTTAAAATTGATCGTTTATTGCCGTAACTCACACATACGATCGAGTTAGCTTCCGAAACTAGTTCCATTGCGTCCGGAATGGGGGTAAAACCTTATAAACGCCTGGCGGCACGTCTCGATTGGAGTTCGGATGATTTTGGACCTACCTATATAAATACGCACGCAAACCGAGGCAGTTTTATTATTATCTTAATCCAGAAACCCTAATTGACTTCAGCCCTAGCCGCCATTTCCTGAATCAATGGCCACGAAATTCGAAACTTCTTTCTCATTTTCCTCTCAATCCATCATCAATTAGCAAAAACTCTCAACTACAAAGTTGTAGAGCACGATGAAAGCTTCAAATCCATACGGAGATGATCAAAAACGGAGCCACGAATCAACGGGAAATCGTGTAGGAAGGGGCTGCGTTTTTCACGTTTTTCGAGGTGATAGGGGAGGCCGAGTTCAACATGGTGGCAGCCGATGGTGGCTCTCGAGCGGGGCTTCGCAACGATGGTCTCTGATCAACTTCCCGACGCTTGTGGTGGTCGCAAAATGGAACCCTAGTTTGAAGCTTGATGGATTCTCATGCGTGCGTTTCCTGTAGAAGTAACGTGAGGTAGGAGGAAGATCGCGCACGGCTTGGATTTGCAGGCTTTGAGATGGATGGCCCAGATCTGTTAGGGTTAGAAATAAAATAAAAGTTGTATATTATTTATATTTCAATTTGTGTAAACTTCTAAAATGCATAACTTTTTCATACGAGGTCGAAAACGCGCGAAAATTTTTGCGTTGGAATCGTATGGACGAGCTCTACGCGATGCAACTGGATTGGAATCATTTGGAGCTAGAGAAAATTTTGGGTTAAATCGAACGTCGTTCGATTTGATTTAAATCGTAAAAATCAAGGTGAGTGTTTTATAACGCTCACACCGGACTAAATATTTTTATGCTAGTTAAATTTGATATTATGAAGTGTTATGATTTTATTTGTCGTTGTTTGGTAAAAATTTAATTGTCATATAGCTTGTCATTTGCATTAACCGTTGAAAAATTAAATTGACAGTTAAATTGAAATTAAAATTGGATTGCGATTAAATTACCTGACATTGATAACTATGAAACTGCCATGAATTGTATTGTTTATTGGATGATGTATTTTGATGGATGCTATTGGTTGATAATTGAATGTTTGGATGTTTATTTGCTTATATAGATCCTGTTATGCATACATATGATACTGAGATTAATTTAAGTAATGTATACTCACTCCTGACATTTAATTGAAATAAAAAAATTACTTGGCCATAGGATAGAAAATTATATACGGACACCGAATTGGCTAAATAAATAATTTTTGAAATCGTCGATTTAAAATTTATTTAAATGTTTTGATTTAAAAGTTATAAATAGAAATCAATTTATAGAAATCAAATTTGTCGAAAAATTGAGTTGGAATGTTGAAATAAATTTTGGTTAAAAGAAATTGGTAAATAATTTAAGTTGTGACTTTAAAAAAAATAAAAATTTGGATATGATTGAATTTCAAAAATCTATTTATTTTAAAGATTGAACATTATTTTGAGCTTTGAATATTACTAAGTAAAAGTGATATGAAATGATATTTTGAAATCGAGTTTGGAATTGAATCATATTTGGAATTTGGATTTAAACTTGAATATTGTTGGAAATTTTGTTAAGTGTTATAAATTGATATTTTGAGAAATCAAGCTCCAAATCGATATAAATTGAAATTGAATTAATTAAAGGTGAATGTAGAATTGAATTGATTTGAAGTAAAAGTTGACATTGTTTTGAATTGAAATCGAAATTGAATCGGTAGAATGGAAATTGAAATTGATTTGAATTGGGAAGTTATAATTGAAATGGATTGATTTTGAAGCTGTTTTAATTTGTTTTCCAAATTACTCTGTTATATAAACCATTTTGAATACTTAAACTATTTTAATCTATTTTAAATCTACTTAACCCAATTTAAATTATTTTAAACTAATTTATCTATTTTAAATCCATTTTAAAGATTTTAAGTGTTTTTAACTATTTTAATTATTTAAAACTACTTTTAAACTACTTAAAACTATTTTTCTAAAATCCTAAGCTGGTCAATAAGGTGAAATGTTTATATTTAAATCTTGAATTTAAATATGAAATCTGATATTTTGAAAGATACGATGATATTTGAATGGATTTGATTTTTGAAGCGAATATGATATTTTGATATCAATTATGAATCGATTTGAAATATAAAAGAGCCAACGGTGTAATAATACGTAGTTATTAAAGAGACCGGGATCGGATATGGACATACTCTCTGTCGATACCGAAAACCACTTTAATAACTATTATACGCGGAGTGTTGATCCAGAATGAAGTGGATGGTTTGGTGAACGCGTTGACTGAAGAAAGAGAACGATTATTGGATGACCCCTGACATGACTAAAACAGGAGCCGCGCCGGGCCATTGAGGTTCGCCACCTCTAGCGGACACACTTCTTCGATACCATATCTATTACATTTGTGATGCGATTTGGGTGCACCCCTTGATTTGGGAGTGTTGTTTCGCGGTGTTGGGGTAGCTGCTGGCTATGCCCAACATCAGTCCGGATCACGCAACTACTAGTATCCTAGTTGGTATTGCCTCATGTACCTTGTCATACTGATTATCCTATTCGCGACCACTACGTTTTGATTTGTACCTTGAGTATATGGATTGCCCTCTGGTGACTTCCGGTTTTGGAGAAACTACGGTCTTGTATATGCTTTTGGGAATATAAAAATGTGTTAAGGGGGATTATGGTAACGCCTTAACGCTATTTTGATACTTTATATTACTTATAGGCATTATCTACTTAGCGTATATTACTACATAGTAGATAGTTTCACGGATCCTTGAGAGATGGAAAATCCCGTAACATCTCTTAAGTTATTGCACGCACGTTGACACTGGATAGGAGATGTCAAACCCCGTAAACATCTCTGACGCCGTTACACTCATATTTATTTACGATTGACTTAACTTACATGAGGATATTTAGTCCTGACTCGAGTGTTTGTCTTTTCATTACGCTCGGGTCAGTCCTGAGTTTTCAGATTTTTGAGGATCTATTTCTGGAGGATGAAGACGAAGATTTGGTATATTATGTACTACTATTATGTTCATTCCATTCCGCTGCATTGTTGTATGATATTTGCTGTGTATGTAACTCTGATAAATGTTGTATAATAATAATCAAATGTATTCATTTCAAATGTATTCATTTAATTAACAGCTTCATGAACTGTTATTTTATTATTATACTTTAGCCTTCCGCTGTGAGATTCTGTGTTGTTCATTTCCTTTATTTCCCTTCCTTTTCTTTTCTTATTTACCCAATAACTATCTGCCCTTTTAATGGTTTGGAATCGACATGTGTATTTGATCGTCGGTTTAAACTGTCCAAAAAGGTGGGTCGTTACAAGCACTCAACGGGCAATACAATCACAAAATCATCTTTTATAGGATAAATAAATCTCTTAAAAAGTTTTAAGAATATTCTTTGTTCGTTTCAAGAACAAAATCCAGTTTTACTTATAAATAAATCTTAAGAAAAAGTTTTGCAAAATTTTAAATTACTATTTTCATCCAAAATCAATAAATACAAGAATGGAGTCATCGAGATATTCATAGAATATTCGATCTAAAAAATGGATGAAATAAGCTGGAAAAACTGAATGACAAAATAATTCATTCATAGAATCATAACGAGTGCGGAGTGCGTAAGTGGAATGCTAACTTCCGCAACTCGTAGCAAATGAAAACCGGTGGCAATGTCAGACTAGAAAGACCTTAACACCACACAAAAGATTTCTTAGGTCATAATCCTAAGACAAACTCAAAAATACCGGAAAATTTCTCAAACTACATGAATGAGAGAAATAACACTTTCCTTATAAGTGGGCTTAAGGAATAAATTGATGCCACCAAAAATGTGAAATCGGAATCACAAAGAAAAATTAGAAATCTGCTTAACAGATTAAAAATGTCGAAGATGAATAGTCCACTTGAGAAAATAAGATATAGGCTTCATAATGGTTAAGCTATTCCTATCGCACAAATCAATTCCGGAGCCTAAGTAAATATCGGCTCGGAAAGAAAAATCACATAAAATAATTTTGACATCAATAGAAAGCAAACTGAGTGTTGTGGATCTACTAATCCGGATTCACAATCCTCAAAGAAGCCTTCAAGCCCGGAAATGTTTAAAGAAGATCACGAAATAAAACAATGCCATCAAGGATTGAGTGAAAAATACCTTGACCAAGAGAAGAGTTGTTAGGGGCTTGCAGCTTTCCCTCTCTCTTGTTTGGAAGCTTAGGACACGAAGATAAAAGATGACCCGAACCTTTGCAATAGCGACAAAAGAGGGGTTTCGGACACACCCTTACATGATGGTCCGTGGAACCACAATTGTAGCATTGACCACGACTAGAGGTAGGAGTCTTTGCTACCGGAATTTGTTGCTTCCCTTTCTTATTAGAATTGGGGCCTATGAATTTGATAGGACTCTTCAAGTTATTGTCGAAGTTCTGTTGGGCATGCACAACTTCAACACCACCTTCATTATTGGCCTCTTCAAGACGAAGAGCGATATCAATAAGCTGATCAAATGAAACCTCAAGTTTCAGAAGTAATGGCTTCTTAAGATTCTTATTCAAGTCATAGACAAATCTCTGATTTTTCTTCAATGGGGTATTAATGTACTCAACCCCGTATTTGGACAGAGATTCGAAAGACGCAACATAATCCGTCACAGAAGATTCACCTTGAACAAGGTCAATAAAACGCCGGGCCAAAGTTACTTTTTCGGCCTCCGGCACAAATTTCAATTCGAATCTTTCCCAGAATTGCTTCCAAGTGAGATCCGCTTCAACGATTTCAGAAATTAAAAGCTCATACCAATCTAATGCTCTTTCTTGGAGCATGCTAGAAGCCACTTGGACTCGATGTAGATCAATAAGGTTCATGCGAGAAAAGATGCGATCGCATGATTTGAGCCAAGCTTGAATTTCTATAACACTCTCGGATCCCTTGAATGGCCTTCCACCCAAATCGGCGTAGTCTCTGCACAAGCGTGCAAAACCGGATCTAGGATGAGTAGGCTCTGGACTGGGTCCGGCAGCTTGAGCGTTCTTAACAAGATCCAAAAGTTGTTGAGCAGACATGAAAACTCCATCCTGGGGTGGAGTGCTAGATGGCACGGCTCTGGGGCGGCCAGGTCTAGACATTTCTCTTCCTTTAGAAAGAAAGAAGAGCAAGAAGAAGATTATTCACTAATGAATATCAAGCAATCTTGATAGACAAAACAAGGAATTATAAAAGAAAATAGGATAGAACGGTACGTAGATCCGAATAAAATCCTAAAGCATGACTCCTAAGAAAGACTTAGGACGATGATCCTTGTTATAATATTCCATATTGTTCCGAAGTTTGGCTCTGATACCAAGCTGTGACGCCCCACCTCAATACCCACGCTAGCCAAGAACATTACGGTGAATGCTGTCGACTAGCACGGAGAATAAGGCTGTTGAGGAGCGACCATCCGTGTAATTGCTTTGTGCGAGCATCGATATGTCAGATAGTACAACATGCAATACTTTATCAAGAGGAAATCCGACATACCGACACAAACTCAAAGCTACTACACAGTGGCTATAATATCTTCGAAAACAAATACAGAAATAAACATAACATAAATCAGTCACAGATAATTCATATCACAAAGGCGGAAGAAGATATGAATATATAATTAACACATGAAAGTGTATATCAGAGTAGTGGTCAAAACGATCCACAATAATACAAAATAATAGCAACATGTGCTATACAAAAGAATACATCAATGAGTCAATATCTCAAGAATATACAACAAAAACTACTAATCTAAGTAGTAAGAAAAAGGTCAGGGTAATGGATCCCTGGAGAGAAGTCAAGCAGAAGCACCTGTAACATCTCGGTCTGACCCGAGTATTATTTAATAAGAAAATAATAAACGGATCAGTCTAACTATAAATATCAGATGAAACGATATAGAGTAAGAGATATGACTAAACACAAAATAATCACAATGCCAAGCTGTGATATTTATAAGTAATTGAAAATCAACAAGAGATTAATCAATATCACCAATCTACACAAAAATCAAAGGAAATGTCATACTCCTTATTTCGTTCACCAGACCATAAATATTGACGATTATATCAATGTCAATCACAAAAGTCAATGACACACAAATTCACCAATGCACAAATATTGATAAAACTTATCAATGGAAATCACGAAAATTGGTGAAGCACAAATTCTAGAAATCATCTCAAGAAATCCAGTAAATGACACACAAATTCACCTATGCACAAAAATTGATAAATTATATTAATAGAAATCACAAAAATAGGTGAAGAAGGAAAATCCAGAATTTGACACACGAAAACCAGAAATCACACAAAATAGGGGGGAGGCCTATCACACGAACGGGAGCATGAAAACTCACCAACAGCTGTAACACACGAACGAGAAGCTATCTCATGGTAGCTAGCCATTAATTTGACACACGAATGGTCCGAAGACCTGACACACGAATGGTCCGAAGACCGTGGGTTGCTACCCCACCAATTTGAGTCGAAACTCCACAAAACGGGGTTTAGTCTCCCTCGCAGACAAAGAGACATCGCACATTGCTAGTCTAAATCACAAAAATGATCGTCATGATCAACAAAAAGTGTCAATCACAGTAAGCTAGTAAATATATGAGCTTAGCTTCATGTCCCATAACCACTAGCTTAACTTAAATATTTACGAACAAATTGTAGATCTCTACTAGAAAATTGTCACAAGAGATTCAATCGAACAAGTCCAAGAACAAGCACTCTTCAATTCCAACTCAACAAGCTTGAATCCAAGCTTAAAGGAGAAACATTTCCTAAATTAGGTTTAGGAAATTTCTGAAATTGAATGGAGAAAGAGTTGGAGAAGATGAAGGTGATGCTTACCAATGGGTTCTCTTTGAATTTGGAGCAAGAACTTGGATTTTGCTATGGAACTAGGGCTTGGAGTTTAATTCTTTTTCTCTTCCACCATTGTTGAAAGCTTGAAGAGTTAGGAATTAGAAATGAAGTAATGAAGAGTTGGAGTGGGTTGGGACTGAGTTAGTAAGTGGGTTCAGCCCAAACCAATGCCCTAAGTAAAAAGCGGCAAAAATCAACTTTCTCCAAACATATCGAAGCTTATACTCAAAAAGGTCGCAAACGTCATTTTGAACTCAATGGGGGTGGTCTCGAGTTCCAATTCGACTATTTGCAAAAAGTAGGTTTTCGGACCAAAATCCGACGAACGGTGAAATATTTAAATATATAATCCATAAATATGCGGGTTGTTACACTGGATCTTCAAGTAAAGCTCCAACTTCGAAGGTGAGTCTCAAATGCTGTATCACTTGGTCTGACCCGAACGTAAAGCAAAACACAAAAACACTCGAGTTAGGATTAACATTCTTATATCAATAAATCCAATCAAGTGAAATATCGACTGAAATACAAATAACTTAAAGGATGTTTGGGATAACCATCCTCTAAGGGTCCATAGAACTATCAACAAGGTAGAAATATACACTATAACACCATGGTCATTTCAGCTTATTTTATACTTCAAAACCAAATATCATTTTCACTTCAAATATCTCTATATTTCCCAAAATAGTATTTATATAAAATAAATAATTTATAAAGTCAAGTATTTTCAATTTCCCTAACTTAACAAATCGTTTAACATCAACCCGACCTTCCCATTTAAATCTATTTCAATCCGAATTTATCAATTTAAATTCAACTCAATTTATAAAATAACCACTTAAATTTTTCGATCTCACATTCGGATTTATAATCCCAAATACCCCTTTTTATTTCCATATGTTTCAAAACTGTATTCAACGTTTCATCTAAATTTTTCATTCAATTTAGTTTTCCAAATAATAAATTCAAATTTAGTTCAACCTAAATTTTCATTTTAATTCAATTTAGTTGCTAAATAACAAATTTAACTACGTTGATTTCAAATACAGATCCGAATCTAACATAAACCATTTAAATTCCAATATAGTTCAAGGCTTTAATATTTAGATGTTCTATATAACAGTTTCATATAGATCTCGATTTAACCTCATTATTATTTAGTCTTGAAATACTCCCTTATTATATTCAATATCATTTAAGTAACCTTAAATTTCATTTTACTCAATATTTTCTTTAATTTATTTTAAACGTGAAATATTCATTAAATAACTTAAATCAAAAATCTAGTTATAAAATCATACCCTTTAAATTTCCCATTCAAAAAAAAAATTCAAATTGATTTAATTAAATAAATCCTTATTTAAATACCATTTTTATAAACCCAAATTTATCTCCCAATCTTCATTATTCAATTTATTACAAGAGAATCTATTTGAAATATAGATTTACATAAATACTTAACCATATTATATGCATTAAATCAATCTAATTTAAATCAAATATTACTACTAAATCTATATATACAATTTTCATTTATATAATATCTTAAGAATCAAATTTATTAAACCATATATTTATTTCCAAAATTATATAAATTATTTTCAAAATATTTATATGGACCAACGGTGTCTGTATATATTTCCTATCATATAGTCAAGTGCTACGGATATTTATCATTTCAATCCGTATACTAAATATATACAGGTGGATATCATTACAACCCGTAATCCCAAATTCAATTAAATGAAAATCGCTTGGGTTTATCATTTCAACCCATAACGATTTCTATACTAACAGGGAACTTGCAGTGTGATAACAGATATGAAAATAATAACAACAGGCATATATCGTCAAAATAAATATAAACAATAGGATATGGTGTCATATCCCATAAGTGAACAGTTATAGATAATAGCATATATATAACAATTTAAATAACTACAGCCTCATATTTCAATTGTCGTTTCAATTGAAATCAAATTTAATAAATAAAAGAACGTTAATCGTGAGTGATTGCTCACCTTTCGAGGATAGAGGATAGAGTAGATAGACAACACAATAAGCCACGAATTTCAAAGCAACGCTAGATTGGCACGAACTCGATGGAAAAGCTGATAAACAAGAAATTTATGAAGTCAAATCAGAACGGAATCGCTGAAGACAATGGTATAAGTGAATTTACATATAACCCTTTATAACCATATATAAAGTCATATACTAAATCCAAAAATATATTAAATTATATAGAAATCCTTGTTTTAAATTAGTACTCGCATGTTAAAAAAAACAACCTATACAAGTTTAAAATATATAGACATATGGTCCTATATACTAATACATTATATACAATATATATATATATATATATATATATATATATATGCAACTATATATAAAAAAAATTTATATTAAAGTACCATAGTTTAATACAACATTAAAATTGAAATCCTTAAACATAAAATATGTATAAACAAAATGTATAAAACATGCAACCGATACATAAAATACAAATGCAGACCTAAATTATATCAACTTATCTAATCTAACATTTTAAACAAAACTAACATTTATCAACTAACTGTATGCAATATATTTATAAACGAAAAATAAAAATATAGATACAAGTTGAATATATACATATATAATACTAACTTACATTACTTACCGGATATACAAGAAAAAGAAGGGGAGGAAGGCCATCAGGGCGAAGGCCACGGCCAGGGAGGCGGAGGAGGAAGATCGAGCAACTTGGGTTTTTGGGTTCTGTTCTATGGTGAAGGAAGGGTCGGTTAGAAAGAAGGAGGTGAGGTAAAGGCGAGATAGTGGTCGGATCTGGTAGTTGTGGAGGTGGGAAGGCTAGAGGCGGTGGGTTTGTGGGCCGTGTTGGATGACGAGGCGGCTCGCAGTCGGCAGTGTGGATCCAGAGGCGGAGGGTAGAGCGGCGCGTCAGGTAGTGGTTGGTGAGGTTGCTGGCAAGTCTCGGCCGTGGTTTGGGGTCGAACGCCTTGGGAGATGAGGCGGATGTAAGGGAAGGAGGTGGATGGTCGGCTGCGCGAGCTTGGCCGGAACTCAAGGAGGTGAGGAGGCCTGTGATGATGGTTTGCTGTGTTTTGAGGGGACGGGTCAGAGGGATAAGGTGGCGACAAGGCTGCAGAGGTGTGGGTCGACACACGTGGGGAGGAGAGCGGACGGTCGAGTCGGAGGTTTGGTGGGCCGAGGCTAACGGCGGCGGTGGCGATGAAGGCCATAGAGGAGGGGCGTTTGGATGGGTTCAAGCGATGAGGGATTAACGGCCATGAATAGATCTTAGAAGAAGCATGTTATCTTTACTTTAAATGACAGAGGAAAAGATGAAGGAGCAACAAAAATGGAAGTGTGAACGTATATACTTCGCCTTATATAAATATTAAATAAGTAGTTGAAAGAAAATTTCAACGGTCGAATCATTAAAGCAAATAAACATTTGTATCGGCCAGCACGTGAATTCAGACCATTAATAAAAGTGATGGCTATTGGCAAAATAAAGAAGGATAGTAAACGCAAAGGAAATAATAAAAGAAAATGAATGCGAACGTATAGAATTTTTATACGTTTAAAACTTTTGAAATGGCATGGGATGGCAACAGCTGTACACTAATTGAGAAGCTATTAAAGCAATTTATTTTATTGCTTAGGATTCACGTTGAAGTTTGAAAAGCAAAGCAAGGTTAACGGTCAACATTTAAAAGTACCGTTATAACGAACATTTTATTGGTTCTGTAGCGTACCGGAATCCAAAACACAGAAATGAATATACCGCTGAGATCAGCACGATGAGGCGATCAAAACGTTATACCAATATCAGTGGTACGATTGAATTATAAAAATTCAAATTTTCTACTAAGGGAAAGTGTAGCAAAACAACAGAAAATAAGATCGACGGGGCTAAAGAAATCTGTATTTGGAAAAACGAAAATTGACGCCACGATCAGAAGATGATTTAGAATTTTCCTATGTAAAAATATTCAGATTTGGAAAATATTTTATTATTAGCAATTATTGGCTAGCTTGAGTTTAATAGAATTTCACCATGAAATAAACTTTCATAAAATTTATTTAAAATTCACAATCTGCTATATTTAAATATATGTATTCTAAATATTTAAACATTTTATTTTAAAAATCCAATTATTATAAAATTTCACAACTATTTAATTAAATAAGTTATAAAATCAATTAAAATTGTTAAAATTTTCCAGGTCGTTACACTCTCCCCCACTCAAAACTTTTCATCCCCGGAAAGGAAGGAGGTAGGAGGATTGTACCACCAGAAATAAAAGTATATTGGAAGTCAAGATTAAACCAATACTTTGAAACTAAATAAATTTTGCTTGAAATTTGAAAAATTCATTTGAAATTCGATTATCTTTGATACTTTAAAGCTTTTCAAAACTCCTTTGAAAACAATTATTTACACTATTGTTTATACTTACAAAGAAGCTATTTAAAATATTAAATCCAAAATTCATGAAATTTTTAATTTATCTCAAGATACTTTCAAATATTATCGCTATATTAATAATCATTTGCTTTAAATATGTTTTATTTAATTAATAACTTCAAAATATTTATAACACCAAAATTTTCTATTAAACCATGTAGTATATAATTAAACAATATTTTAAAGGATATATCCAACAAGGAAGGTAGATTTGGAAAACAGAATCAAAGTGAATAACTAAACTGAGCAGATAAGGTAGATGCAAGGAATAGTATCGGGCACGAATAATTAATCTAGAACCATAAGAATTTAAATTTCAAATATTAATTCAAAATTTCTTTGTTGGGAAAAATACCTTTATAATAAATACCTTTATAATAATACTTTTATAATAAAATACTATTATATCGAAATAAACTTTCCTTTCGAAAATACTTTTATAACTCGATGTTTCAACAAGTTTATCCTCATTCTTGCAGACTCTGGCCATGCGTTGATCAGGCGCAAAGCTAGAATTCTTCAAGTACTTAGTAGACCCGTTTCAACACCCAGTGAAAATACTTGAAAAACCTTTAAAAACAAATATGGAAAGTACAATCCAACAAACAAACCTTTGTCCGATCATGGTTCGCAGATACACAATGGTTACGCCTGGGTCCCCCAGGAAACAATCCATATCCGTAAGCTTTCTCAGCCCTGCGAGTTACGCCATGATGACTAGTAGAGTGCAGGATATACAATGGTTACGCCTGGATCCCCCAGGAAACAATCCGTACCCCTAGGCAAGACTCAGCCAGGCACTTGTGCTACTATTCGCGACCTACACAGATTGCATGATACACAATGGTTACGCCTGGATCCCCCAGGAAACAATCCGTACCCCTAGGCAAGACTCAGCCAGGCAATTGCGCTATGCATTCACGAGAGAAAAAAAACCATGGGTTACGCCACGGTGGGAACACTCGAGTATTACATCCAGAAAACCAAAAATCAGAAAGCATAATATCGATAGAATGAATCCACGATGTGGCCACAAAGAGGATATCAAGCAAAAGGCACTTTCCTATCTTTACTTCGAAAATATATATCATATAGTACCTTTTCAAATCACTTTCAAATATCATACTTATATAAAAGTCCATTATATATAGGATTCCCTTTTTCCCAAATCGAATACTTTCCAAATCAATAGTAGATCAAATCATACTTATATAGATTTGATTATATAAAATCTCTTTCCAAATTGAGTACCTTTCCAAATCAATAGATTTCAAATCAACTTCATACTTATACAATCCATTTTATATAAGTTCGACCACTCCCAAATCAAGTGCTTAATAATATAAGGTTCTAAAATTTCAAATCATTTAAATATCAATTCAGTTTCAAAATCATATATGATTTCACCAAATTTTCTTCCAAATTAAATATCTAAATTTCAAAGTTCCCAAAATAATAGGTTTAGAAAATTATCCCATTTTCCAAATTAAAATAATTCAAGTCAAACAAATTAATTTCCAAAATCACCATATAAGTACCGGTTTTTAATTCCAATTTAATTTCAAAACTAAATATTTTCCCAAAATCAATTATACTCAAAATGGTTTCTAAATTTATAATTATCCCTTTTTTTTAAAAACTTTTAACCTATCTATTTCTATGTGAAATATCCAATTTACCTTTCTGAAAACCATTATTCAACTATTTTTTTTTCAAAACATTTCAAAACTAAATTTATTCTTTATCAAACATTTTATACTCTTCGAAATTTCTTAGTTTTAAAATTTTAGATCTTGACTTGGAAGTGTTCGAACCTTCAAAATGATAAGGGGAAATTACATTTTCAATTCAAAAGTTGAAAATCAATAATAAATCAATTTCAATATATAGGGTTATACCAAAACAAATTCGAAAATCGAGGACTCAACACCGGTCTCACTTTAAATTGTTTCAAATATATACTTATATCTTTCTAAAATATCAAATTATACTTCGGAATTTGAAATCAAAAACGGTTTTAAAAAATCACTTGCATAGCGAAGCTATTAAAGCGGCCTCTCCCCCACTCTGAAACTCGAAAATCAATGTCGATGATGCGTGCACTCATCACCGAAATTATTTTCCAGCGACATAAGTGAGTTCTGGACTTCTATTTTCTTGAAAACTTCTTTGAAATTTCTTCAAAATTATTGGAATTCATTTGAACTCATTTGAAACATTTCTTATTCGGAAAAAATACTTTTAAATCGTATTATTTTTATATATTTTCCAAAATCTTAAAACCAATTTCAAAATATCGGAATTCAATTCTCGAATTTCAAATTTAACTTTACAGTTGTAAATCATTTTTATATAAATCTATTTCTATAAATTTCCAAAATTTCAAATCCTTTCAAAACTTTTATATATAGGGTAACATTTTCACTTTTATATATAGAATAAAATCATAGTTATCAAAATAAAATTTCGGTATAAACAATTTCAAAAATACAAACCAAACCCGATTTTCAGAGGACAATTTTAAGAATGGATTTTAAACAAAGATAGAGATTTGAATTATAGGAACTCAAATCAATAGAATTCTGATTCGAAGACAGACTCAATCGAAGATGCGATAATTAAATTACAAAATAGAAGATGGATATACTTCTATAAATCACGGGCGACCTTAATCGGGTCAATCGTGCATTTAGCAATATGATGGATGCAGAATTCTAAGGCAAATCGACATTCGATCGCTAGATATAGAATTTGGAATAACAGGAGATAGTAGCATCTAAAACGAGGATACAAAAATCTTCGGTGAATCGACGCCAATTGTAAAGGAGTTTTCATCCCCCTTTACAAATCATTTAGTGGAGTTATTGGATACTCCAGAATCAAAATAATATAAATAGAGAGAGACAAGAATGAATTTTGGAACCGAGGGACATTCCAAAATTCAAAGAAAATCGAGTCAGAAAGGAAGAGATTCAACTCGAGCGAAAGTGATTCTGTAAATAAATTTACCATATATGCTTAGTTTTGCCTAGAGCCAAAGCTATGATACCAATTGTAGCGACCCGCTATTTTGGATCATTCAAATCGACAATAAAACCATACATATCTGACTTGAATAATTCAAAATACCGAATTGTTAATTTAAAATTTGGCAAAACTTAAAATATACAGTAAATAAATCAATCACAGATCACCGACACAGAGTAATATAATGCAGCGGAATAGATAAAGAATAGTAGTTCATGAAACTACTATATACATCAGAATTAGAAATAAAATACAACTGAATATCTTAGATGAAGTGAAGTCTCTAGTACGCGCAGATGACTTCTCTGAACCAATCAACAGGATGACTGAAAGGATAGATAACTGGATCTTCAAGCAATGCTCCAACTTCGAAGGTGAGTCTCAAATGCTGTATCACTTGGTCTGACCCGAACGTAAAGCAAAACACAAAAACACTCGAGTCAGGATTAACATTCTTATATCAATAAATCCAATCAAGTGAAATATCGACTGAAATACAAATAACTTAAAGGATGTTTGGGATGATCATCCTCTAAGGGTCCATAGAACTATCTACAAGGTAGAAATATACACTGTAACACCATGGTCATTTCAGCTTATTTTATACTTCAAAACCAAATATCATTTTCACTTCAAATATCTCTATATTTCCCAAAATAGTATTTATATAAAATAAATAATTTATAAAGTCAAGTATTTTCAATTTACCCAACTTAACAAATCGTTTAACATCAACCCGACCTTCCCATTTAAATCTATTTCAACATTAATTTATCAATTTAAATTCAACTCAATTTCTAAAATAACCACTTAAATTTTTCGATCTCACATTCGGATTATAATCCCAAATACCGCTTTTTATTTCCATATGTTTCAAAACTGTATTCAACGTTTCATCTAAATTTTTCATTCAATTTAGTTTTCCAAATAATAAATTCAAATTTAGTTCAACCTAAATTTTCATTTTAATTCAATTTAGTTGCTAAATAACAAATTCAACTACGTTGATTTCAAATACAGATCCGAATCTAACATAAACCATTTAAATTCCAATATAGTTCAAGGCTTTAATATTTAAATGTTATATATAACAGTTTCATATAGATCTCGATTTAACATCATTATTATTTAGTCTTGAAATACTCCCTTATTAGATTCAATATCATTTAAGTAACCTTAAATTTCATTTTACTCAATATTTTCTTTAATTTATTTTAAACGTGAAATATTCATTAAATAACTTAAATCAAAAATCTAGTTATAAAATCATACCCTTTAAATTTCCCATTCAAAAAAAAATTCAAATTGATTTAATTAAATAAATCCTTATTGAAATACAATTTTTATAAACCCAAATTTATCTCCCAATCTTTATTATTCAATTTATTACAAGAGAATCTTTTTGAAATATAGATTTACATAAATACTTATCCATATTATATGCATTAAATCAATCTAATTTAAATAAAATATTACTACTAAATCTATATATACAATTTTCATTTATATAATATCTTAAGAATCAAATTTATTAAACCATATATTTCTTTCCAAAATTATATAAATTATTTTCAAAATATTTATATGGACCAACAGTGTCTGTATATATTTCCTATCATATAGTCAAGTGCTACGGATATTAATCATTTCAATCCGTATACCAAATATATACAGGTGGATATCATTTTAACCCGTAATCCCAAATTCAATTAAATGAAAATCGCTTGGGTTTATCATTTCAACCCATAACGATTTCTATACTAACAGGGAACTTGCAGTGTGATAACAGATATGAAAATAATAACAACAGGCATATATCGTCAAAATAAATATAAACAATAAGATATGGTGTCATATCTAAGTGAACAGTTATAGATAATAGCATATATATAACAATTTAAATAACTACAGCCTCATATTTCAATTGTCGTTTCAATTGAAATCAAATTTAATAAATAAAAGAATGTTAATCGTGAGTGATTGCTCACCTTTCGAGGATAGAGGATAGAGTAGATAGACAACACAACAAGCCACGAATTTCAAAGCAACACTAGATTGGCACGAACTCGATGGAAAAGCTGATAAACAAGGAATTTATGAAGTCAAATCAGAACGGAATCGCTGAAGACAATGGTATAAGTGAACTTATATATAACCCTTTATAACCATATATAAAGTCATATACTAAATCCAAAAATATATTAAATTATATAGAAATCCTTATTTTAAATTAGTACTCGTATGTTAAAAAAACAACCTATACAAAACACAATATCTATTGAAATCAATATAACTTACTAAACACATATACTTATTACTAAATCCATATCTCTGTAAATCCAGTAGTATATCCTACATAAATTTTAGTAAACTCATTCAACACCCAGGTTATATAAGTGGCCTATCTAGCTATATAACAAATTATGTATAGACCTATATAAACCTTTATATCCTGAAAAAATTTACAACACATATATCAACAGATTTTATGCAACTTATAATATCTTATATCACTTATACATATACAATAATAAATTTTATAACATATGTCATATACATCCTACGCATGCTATAATACACTGTATAGATATACAGCAAAATCGATATATAACAAAACATAACTATATATAACTTTAAAAACTGAAATTTAAACCTTAAAAAATATATCTTTATGTAATATCTAAAATCGAAATCTATATATATAAGGACTCATATACACTGTAAAATCAGGTATAACAAATGTACAATATACGTGACTTATAAAATACCTTGTAACCTATTACTGTAAATATGTATGTTATAAACATACTTATTTTATTAGAATAAATGTTAATCAGAGAATCAATATGAGCTTGTCCCTTCATATCAGTATACCAATATAAACCAAAAATCCAGCTATATATACAAGTTTAAAATATATATACATATGGTCCTATATACTAATACATTATATACCATATACCATATATATATATATGCAACTATATATAATTTTTTTTATATTAAAGTACCATAGTTTACTGCAACATTAAAATTGAAATCCTTAAACATAAAATATGTATAAACAAAATGTATAAAACATGAAACCGAATACATAAAATACGAATGCAGACCTAAATTATATCAACTTATCTAATCTAACATTTTAAACAAAACTAACATTTATCAACTAATTGTATGCAATATATTTATAAACGAAAAATCAAAATATAGATACAAGTTGAATATATATATATATATATATATATATATATAATACTAACTTACATTACTTACCGGCTATACAAGAAAAAGAAGGGGAGGAAGGCCATCAGGGCGAAGGCCATGGCCAGGGAGGCGGAGGAGGAAGATCGAGCAGCTTGGGTTTTTGGGTTCTGTTCTACGGTGAAGGAAGGGTCGGTTAGAAAGAAGGAGGTGAGGTATAGGCGAGATAGTGTTCCGATCTGGTAGTTGTGGAGGTGGGAAATCTAGAGGCGGTGGGTTTGAGGGCCATGTTGGATGACGAGGCGGCTCGCAGTCGGCAGTGTGGATCCAGAGGCGGAGGGTAGAGCAGCGCGTCAGGTAGTGGTTGGTAAGGTTGCTGGCAAGTCTCGGCCGTGGTTTGGGGTCGAACGCCTTGGGAGATGAGGCGGATGCAAGGGAAGGAGGTGGACGGTCGGCTGCGCGAGCTTGGGCGGAACTCAAGGAGGTGGGGAGGCCGGTGATGATGGTTTGCTGTGTTTTGAGGGGACGGGTCAGAGGGATAAGGTGGCGACAAGGCTGCAGAGGTGTGGGTCAACACACGCGGGGAGGAGAGCGGACGGTCGAGTCGGAGGTTTGGTGGGCCGAGGCTAACGACGGCGGCGGCGATGAAGGCCATAGAGGAGAGGCGTTTGGATGGGTTCAAGCGACGAGGGATTAACGGCCATGAATAAGTCTTAGAAGAAGCATGTTATCTTTACTTTAAATGACAGAGGAAAAGATGAAGGAGCAACAGAAATGGAAGTGTGAACGTATATACTTCGCCTTATATAAATATTAAATAAGTAGTTGAAAGAAAATTTCAACGGTCGAATCATTAAAGCAAATAAACATTTGTATCGGCCAACACCTGAATTCAGACCATTAATAAAAGTGACGGCTATTGGCAAAATAAAGAAGGATAGTAAACGCAAAGGAAATAATAAAAGAAAATGGATGCAAACGTATAGAATTTTTATACGTTTCAAACTTTTGAAATGGCATGGGATGAGCTGTACACTGATTGAGAAGCTATTAAAGCAATTTATTTTATTGCTTGGGATTCACGTTGAAGTTTGAAAAGCAAAGCAAGGTTAACGGTCAACATTTAAAAGTACCGTTATAACGAACATTTTATTGGTTCCGTAGCGTACCGGAATCCAAAACACAGAAATGAATATACCGTTGAGATCAGCACGATGAGGCGATCAAAACGGTATACCAATATCAGTGGTACTATTGAATTATAAAAATTCAAATTTTCTACTAAGGAAAAGTGTACAAAACAACAGAAAATAAGATCGATGGGGCTAAAGAAATCCGTATTTGGAAAAACGGAAATTGACGCCTCGATCAGAAGATGATTTAGAATTTTCCTATGTAAAAATATTCAGATTTGGAAAATATTTTATTATCAGCAATTATTGGCTAGCTTGAGTTTAATAGAATTTTACCATGAAATAAACTTTCATAAAATTTATTTAAAATTTACAATCTGCTATATTTAAATATACGTATTCTAAATATATAAACATTTTATTTTAAAAATCCAATTATTATAAAATTTCACAATTATTCAATTAAATACGTTATAAAATCAATTAAAATTGTTAAAATTTTCCGCGTCGTTATTCTAATTAAGGAACCTAATCGAAGTCTGCACTAGAGGGGTCAAGCGATCTATAAAAGTTTGAAAGTGAAATCTATTTGATCAAGCTAGGGATCAGATTTGATATTGCATATGAATGATATATGTATATCGTGTGAGCATTAATAATATTTGTATGCCATGTGCGTTGGCTTATAGACGGTTTGGGGTGACTTTTCAAATGGATTGAGGTAGCTTGAGTGATTGACTGAGCAATACCTGAGGCCGTCTAGCGTAAGAAAATGCTTAGCGGAATGTTGATCATCATTGTGAGGTGAGAAGGTTTTTGAATCTGAGCAAACCGTGAGCTTGTTTACTAGTGATTGCAGTATTATGTAGTGTTATTATTTGATTATCTGTTCGGATGCTAGTGATTACAATACCATTAGGTATTAATGTGCGATTGTTGCACTTGCTCATGTTAGTATTTCGGGGATGAAATATTCTATGGAGGGAGAATGTTATGACCTAGATTTTTGAACATCTTATAATCAAATATTGAAATTATTTAATTAATTGAATCTTGGATTAATGTGAATACAAATAATTTCAGAAGCTTATTTAAATTCTTTTTAAATAACATGTGATAGTGATCGATCGTTAATTTATGATTAAAGTGATTAAACTGGCTTTAATAATAAAAATTGTTTAATTAATGTGTGAAATTATCATTTTGGGGCACTATATTGAATTTTGATGAAACTAGTGTCATTGGGTCCGGAATAATGAATTGTTATACGTCGATGACTTTCATGATGATTAGACGTGCTGTATGGTTGTGCGTGCTTGAAACACATAGCGTTTAAATCAAGTGAATAAAATATTAAGTATTTTATTATAAATAGTCCTTTAACACTTTTCCCTCTCTCACTTTATTCCCTTCTTTTTTTTCCTTTTTCTGTAAACAAGAAAGTGATAGCCGCCATCTTCAATCAATTGTTCTCAGAGTTCGAAAGCACAAAATCGGATGCCATTTGATTCGTTGGCTTCTATGGTCGAGTGCTTTGTGTAACAACCCGATATTTTCAACCATTCGCATCCGCACATGTCGGACTTGAATTGCTCAAAATACCGCATTGTAAATAAAATTTGGCAAATCTCAGAATATACAGTAAATACATAATCACAGATCACAGACACAGAGTAAATAATAATACAACAGAAATAAAAGAGATAGTAGTTCATGAGGCTACTATATAAAAATAAGATACATCAGAGTTAAACAAGATACAACAGAAGAGTAACAAGATACATCAGGTACAAATCAGAATACATCACTAAAATCACTGGATACAGAAAGCAAAATAGATGGCTGCATCTTCAAGAAAAGCTCCAACTCCGAAGGTGAATCTTGAACGCCAGCTCACTCAATCTGACTCGAGCGTAAAGCAAAACACAAAACACTCGAGTCAGGACATAAATACTTATGAACTGTAAATCAACTCAAGTGAACAGTAACAAAAAATGCATCAGTAACTTAAAGAATGCTTGGGATCGCCCATCCTTTAAGGATCCGTTAAACTATTTACTATGTAATAATATTGCGCTATAATAATAATGTCTACAGTAAAATAAACATACTTTTAAATAGCGTTTCGGGCTACCCATATCACCCTTCACACATAATAGTCCCAGTAGTCCATCCAATATCATGCCATCTCCACTCCGGGTGACTGTCAGAGGATACCACACGGGCTACGGGAGAAAAACAAACTCGTAGTAAAGGCTCGGTATGGTAGGTGACACGGCACACAAGGCAATGCCAGGGTAGATATACCAATTACGCACACGGGATGGTGGTAAGGCAGCGGCCACATACGCCCACCTCGGAACACACTCCCATATCAAAATCGGAGGATGGCCATCTAATCAATCACCAGTACGAGTATAGTATCGAAGGAATGACCTCACTTGGCCCGAGATCGCTCCTCTTTTAGCCACCTTATGCCAACTCACGGGAGTTGGGTTCACGTAATATACCTCAAGAACGTCGCCACCATCCTACTTCATTCTGGAATCTCCACCGCGTACACGGTTGTTAAAGTGGTTTTCGGAGTTGGCAGAGAGTATGACAACTTCCGATCCCGGTCTCTTTAACAACCAAACGTTATTATAACGCTGTGGTCGTTTCAAAATAGTTTATACTTCAAAAAGATCAAATCATTTCATTTAAAACTATATTTCTTTCAAAATAGTTTATACTTCGAAACCAAAACCATTTTATTTCAAAACTATTTATTCAATCAAAATAGTTTATACTTCGAAACCAAAAACATTTCAAACATATATTCATTTAAAAATCATAATATTTTCAAAGTATAACTCTTTCGAAACTAAAAATACTTGAAACAATTACACTTTGAAAATCATAACATTTCAAAATCATACATTTGAAATCATGGGATATTCATTCAATTCTTTACCATTTACAATTCATTCAATTAATCCCAAATTTTCAATTTCCAACTTAATTCAATTCAAACCATCAGTTTCAATTAATTTCCCAATAACCATTTCAAATCATATCAATTTCAAATATAGATTTGATCCACAAATTAAACTATTCAATTTTTAATATATTTCAAAGCTTTAATATCCCACATTTCAAAAACTAAATTTTATAATTTCATATATCTCAAATCTAGTTTCATTATTACTTAATTTTTAAATATTCATTTCATAAATCCAATATTATTTAAATAAACTCAATTTACAATTAAACTAAATATCCTTTCATACCAATATAAACTTCAAATATTCATTTATCAAAAGTACATATCATTCCAATTCATATTCTTTATCAAAATAAAGATCAAATCATTTCCAAACCTTATTATCAAATCATTATTTGAATTCAAATTCAAATACTCAAATTTAAATATCATTTTTAAATCAAATAAGTCATTCATTTGTTATTTCAAGTATCATTACAAAATACATTAAAAATTTCATTCAAAAATTCATTTATCTCATTACATTTCATTCCATTTAACACAACCAAGTAAACCTTATTTAAATTCAAATTTAAATTCCTTAAAAATTCAAATTCAAATATTAAGATATTTTCAAAAATTCTTAAGTTTCACAATTAATCAATTTCCAAAAGTTAAATCATTTAGCACTTTAAAATATAACTCAAACAGTGTTGAAATCTATAACATTTCAAACATTGTCAAATTATAGCAACGACAGCATTTATAAAGTGCTATCGTAGCTTATATCTTCCAAAAATGGTTTAGTTCAAGAATAACGGCATTTATAAAATGTCGTAATAGATATTTAGTTATTTCAAACATTGTTAGATTCAAAACAATAGCATTTAAAAATGTTGTCAAAAGACGACAACATTTTGAAAATGCTATAAAATTTCAGATTTCATTTTAGCTTTTCAAAAATAATAATAAAACTCCAAATTTTATTATAACTTAAAAATCATATTTCTAGACTTCAAAATTTCACATTTAAAATTATTTTAACATATGATTTAACACGACAAAATTTTTAGATCAAATATTCAGTTTAAAAACTCCATTCATTTATTAAGTCAAAATTCACTGTTTATTAACATATAAATTAAATAAAACTTAAAATTTTACTTCAAATACAATTTTAAAACTTTAAATTTAATTTCCATTATTTATTTACATTTTAAAATAAAATTTAAAGTCTAAAATCTCAATTACTTCAAATTTACGTACTCAAATTCACAATTTCAAGACTTAATATTTAATTTTCTTAAAACCATAAAATATATATTTTGAAATCAAAATTTCATACTTTTAAAAATACATGTTTTAATAAAAATCATTTAAAAATATACCACGGGGTCTGTATATAATTTTCTAACCTAGGTCAAGTGATACGGATATATATCATTTCAATCCGCAGTTTACAAAGAAAACCGGGTTCTATCATTTCAAACCCGCAATCCCAAGTCAAATAAAATACAATAAAAATCGCTCAGGCCTATCCTTTCAGCCCATAACGATTTTTTTCTATTCTAAAGTCCGTTCGGGTATGTATCGTTTCAACCCATAGTGATTCTAATCTAGCAGGGAACTTGCAGTGTGATCATACGCATAAACAATATAAACAATGTCAATGTCGCAATATATCAAATGTCAGGTGATAACCAACAGTTTTAACATGGTAACAACATGTCATAGCATATCATATGATCATCATTAACTTGCATACATATTTTATATTACTATACACTTGCCATCAATTTACTATTTCATAAGTAAATATGTCAGAGTGAGAAAGACTCACCTTTTACGAAGCTAGAGACAAACAACACACACAAGAGCGATTCCAAAGGCACGACAAGCACGATTTGATTTGAATTGATGGAGACCCTTGTAAAAAACAAAAAATATAACATACATAAGCACAAATATAGATATCGACATACAAATATAATCAACAACTTTAGTTTGCAGAACAGTTGCAAAACAAGAGAGATGACCGAACCTTAGAAGCAAAAGACTTGCACACGACAACATAAGCTTGTCACATGATCAAATGGGTTGATCTCACCACACTAGGCTCTGGTTTGGGTCAGGTATGGCAACCATAAAGGTCAGGTTACAAGTGGATGAAGGTGTTGGAAGAGTTACAACATGAAAGCATACATGGGTTCAAGGCAAATATGTGAAGTTTTTGGTGCATTTTGACTCGGCTATGACCACATATAGGCTCAGCCATGGGGTCTTCATGTCAGGTCAGATCTAGACAGTAGTGAAAGGGGCAGCCAGAGGTGAAGTAGATGATTGTGGTGGTGGCTAGGGGGTGGCCAAAGGCAACTATGAAGGCAATAGTGGAGTATAGGCTTGGCTAGCATTATTTTGGTGAAGTGCTTTGCAAATTTGAGGTGGTGGCTTCATCTAATGGTCATGGCCAGAGGTGGTGGTCAGAGGAGAGGGGGTTGGTGCTGCTGTAGATGGTGGAGAGGATGGTGGTCAGCAAGGAGATAGGTGAGGCCAAGCAAACATGAAGAAGAGGAAGGCTAAATCAGTGAAGAAGAGGGAAAAATGTGAAAAGAAAAGCCATTGTTTTTTTTCTTTTTTTTTCTTCATGGCCGTGATTTTTAGGGGATGAGAAGTCTTCCCTTTCACTTGAAAAAGAAAGAAGAATACACGGTTGAAGAATGGAGTTAAGGCAGCCAATTGAAGAGATGTTGGTTGAGAAATGAAAAGACAGAATACAAAAAGGCTTAAGCAAATAAAGAGTCACAAACCTTTCAAATTTCCACCATTTCTTTTTAAAATTTAAATACATGTAAAATATGTATATATACAGATAAAACATGAAAAAATAGTAAATAAACAAAAATAAATAAATAAATATTAAATAAATATAATTAAATTAAGAAAATAACAAAGAAAATGTAAATTAGGCTTGAAAATTTGAAAATAAATGAAATGAACTTTGGGAAAATTGTATGTACATGAAAATTATTTATAAATAAAGATAAAAACATAAAAATAAAATGCATACATAAAAATGAATAAATAAATTTTAATTAAATATAATTTAAATGAAGAAAATAGCAGAAAAATGGAAACTAACCTTTAAAAATAGAAAATAAATTCAATGAGCCTTGGAAAAATTCAAACATCACTTTACAAATATTTAAAAGGTAAAAATATATGTAACATAAAATATAATACAATTTAGAATAAGATATGAAAATTAAAAAGATTATTTATATAATTTAAAATAAAGAATAGTGTTAAATAAAACAATTTACACCCAGCTTTGTAAAAAGCATAACTTTCACAATATTATTCAGATTTCAACGAAACGAAAAGCAGTGTTCTTGAAATTTTATTTACTTTCATAATAAAAGATAAAATTAAAATTTTCAAAATTTTAAAATTTAAATTTAAAAGTAAAAGTTTGACCAGATTGAACAAAATTCACATTTTCTGGAAATATTCAATTTATGCATGTTTGAAATTCTAATCCACATCAAAATCAACATTTATATTTCAGTTAACAAAATATATTCATTTTAATAAAAAATAAAGTTTTTAAATTAGGAATTTAAATTAAAATAATTAAAATATACAATCACAATAATCAGAAAAATACATGGTTGTTACACTTTGTTTCCATATGTGTCGATTTAGGTGCAACAAGGTTCGACGGTGTTCGACCTCGTACAGTCAATGCTAGGATTGGAATTTGGTACTGATCGAGATGGTATTAAGGCAAATCAATGGTGGCGTGGGTTTCCTTGACCCTAGATGGACCAGCGGTGAAAAAATAAAAGCGTGTGACACTAGATTGGAAGGAGCACCAATTGATTGTCACTTTCTGGAGGAACGGTCGTGAAGAAGATGGGGTAGCCGTAGGTGAAATTGAGGGCTACATTGGACTTGTTGTGGAGAATGGAGTTGTTTGGCATAGGTTAGGCAGTCTCTAGCGGTCAAATGCGAAATGCGACCTGAGAGTGTTAATTAGGGCACTACATCGAATTTTGGGATAGTTGATGGAGTGTTAGTTGGTAGGGTCGGGCAGGTTGAATTTGAAGAGTGAGAAAGGTTGGTGATGTCAATTTGTTAAACGGTCGAGTGGATCATCGTATCATTGGAATTGTGCACGCTTAGGGATGGGTATCACTGTGCATGAGATTTGAATGACGAAGAAGAAGACTTGGGTGGTAAGTGTTGATTAATTAGTTAATTAAGGTTAATTAATTAAAGTTGTTAATCTAATCTTATTTAAATCATATCTAGTTCAAATGAGGTTCAATCGAGGCGCCGTCTTTGTCATTGCACTCGGATTGGGATTCTCTACATCTAGGATTGATTTTGGCTTGGATGAGTGTAACGACCCGCTATTTTGGACCATTCAAATCGACAATAAAACCATACATGTCCGACTTGAATAATTCAAAATACCGAATTGTTAATAAAATTTGGCAAAACTTAAAATATACAGTAAATAAATCAATCATAGATCACTTACACAGAGTAATACAATGCAGCGGAATAGATAAAGAATAGTAGTTCATAAAGCTACTATATACCTCAGAGTTAGAAATAAAATACAACCGAATAGTTCAAATGCCATGAAGTCTCCAATGCAACAGATGGCTTCTCTGAACCAATCAACTGGATGACTGAAGGGATAGATAGCTGGATCTTCAAGCAAAGCTCCAACTTCGAAGATGAGTCTCAAATGCTGTATCTCTCAGTCTGACCCGAGCGTAAAGCAAAACACAAAACACTCGAGTCAGGATTAACATTCTTATATCTATAAATCTAACTCAAGTGAAATATCAACTGAAATATAATTTACTTAGAGGATGTTTGGGATAACCATCCTCTAAGGGTCCATGGAACTATCTAAAAGATAGAAATATACACTATAACACCGTAGTCTTTTCAACTTAATTTATACTTCAAAACCAAATATCATTTTCACTTCAAGTATCTCTATACTTCCCAAATAGTATTTTTATATATTAAATAATTTGTACAGTAAAGAAATTTCAATTCCCTCAACTTAACATATCGTTTAACATCAACCCGACCACCCCATTTAAATCTATTTCAATCTCAATTTATGAATTTAAATTCAACTCAATTTTTAAAATAACCATTTCAATTTTATCGATCTCAAATTCGAATTTGAAATCACAAAATACCCTTTATATTCAATATATTTCAAAACTTTAAGTATTCAACGTTTCAAACAACTTTTTAATCAATTTAGTTTCTAAATAATAAATTCAACTATACTGATTTCAAATACATATCCGAATCTCAAAATAAACCATTTAAATCCCAATATAGTTCAAAGCTTTAATATTTAATTAAATTTTCAATTTAATAGTTCCATATAGATCTCGATTTAACCTCGTTATTATCTAGTCTTAAAATAATCCCTCATTAGATACAATATCATTTAAGTAACCTTAAATTACATTTTACTCAATATTTTCTTTAATTTGTATAAACGTGAAATATTCATTAAATCACTTAAATAAAAATCCAGTTACAAAATCATACCCTTAAATTTCCCATTCAATAATTTCAAATTTATTTAATTGAATAAATCCTTATTTATATACCATTTAGATAAACCCACATTTATCTCCCAATCTTAGTAAATTGCAGAATACTTTTTGGAATAAAATTTACATAAATGTTTAACATAATTTATGTATTAAATCAAATTTTGACTAAATCAAATATTATTAAATCTATATATCATTACCCTTTATATATAAAAAAATTTAAGGATTAACATTTAACAAGACCATATATTTCTTTCCAAAACAATGAATTAAATTTCAAAATATTTATATATATGGACCAACGATGTCTGTATATATTTCTTATCTTATGGTCAAGTGTTACGGATATTTATCATTTCAATCCGTACACTAAATGTATACGGGTGGATAGCATTTCAACCCGTAATCCCAATTTAATTAAATGAAAATCGCTTGGGTTTATCATTTCAACCCATAACGATTTTATCCTATTCTAAAATCTGTTCAGGTATGTATCATTTCAACCCATAGTGATTTCTATACTAACAGGGAACTTGCAGAGTGATAACAGATATGTAAATAATAATAACAACAGGCATATATCATCAAAATAAATATATAAACAATAGGATATGGTGTCATATCCCATAAGTGAATAGATACAGATAATAGCATATATAACAATTTAAATAACTACAGCCTCATATTTCAATTGTCGTCTCAATTGAAATCAAATTTAGTAAATAAAAGAATGTTAATCGTGAGTGATTTCTCACCTTTTGAGGCTAGAGAAAAAGAAGTGAGTTATGAAATCCAGATCCGAATTCCAAAACAAAGCTAGATGGACACGGTTCAATGATCAAAGCTGATAATAGGAATAGACGAATTCAAATCAGAATTGGATCAAGGAAGATAAATAGGATAAGTGAGCTTATATACAACTAGCCAACATATGCAGACACAGTTTATAAAATATGCAACAAAATATGAATGCCTCGGTTAATACATATACATAGGTGTGCAGACCGACTATATTAATATAACCATATATATACTATATAACATTTCCTCTACCAATTTGTATATGACTATACTTGAAATCAAAATACACATCCCTTAAAAAAATCCAACGTATATCAGTCACTGCAAACAACCTTAAGGCTGACATGAAATAAACTTTTGAAAGCATATACTGTTGAAATTATAAAATATTGACATAACTTATACTGTAAAAGTACCATAGAAAATTTATATATATACCTACATTTAAATATAACTTATGTAAATTGTTGAAAATAAAATAAAATATAGTACGGTAGACTCTAAAATACTAAAACAATCATAAAAATATATATATTATAAATTGACCTATCAAACTTGTACCCACCAATTTTATATAATATATATACCAAAACAGTAACGAAAATTGAAATACTATATTTTATATATCTAACATATGAAAGCTAATAAAATAACATATTTTATTATAGTTGAAACTGTTATAACCAAATGTATAAAACATATAAAAATACGTATATTAATAGAAGGCTGCCAAACTTATACAATATAAACCGTAAGCTATCAATAGTAAAATAAAACACGTATATATATATATATATATTTAACTTATCAACTAGTTAGTAAAACATACGTATCTAAAAGCCGTACGATAACTATATGCTAACAAAAGTCAAAAACTATATACCGTAAAATCTTAAAATAATATACATAATACAGTATAAATATATACTAACCTTTATATATGAACAGAAGTTAAATATTTATATACACGTTTATAAATATAACAATTATCATATATATACTATTATGAAATATATTATTATTTTTAAAGTTCAATTGTTAGGGAATTCAAAATCCACATAGTTGCAGTAAACATATAAAACAAAACTTATGCACAATCTATACTGTTCTTAATATATAAAATAGACTTATATCAAATAAAATGCATACTTACTTTTAAAAACCAGAGAGGAAATGTTTTGCCGACTAATGCATGCGGCCATGGGGAGGAGGCAGGCCAAGGAAAAGAGAGAGCTCATGCTCAGGTTTGGAAGAAATAAGAAAAGATGGAGGGGAGATGAGAATAGGCGATTTTTAAAGGAAGAATGCATGCGTGATTCAAGCAACATGACATGGCGAAGGGCATTCTTCAGGCAACAGAGAAAATGCTAGTTTCTTAAATATAAAGGTAGGTCTGCATCTGATATGTGAACGTGCTATATGACTTTATATAATATTTACAAAGCTCTCTCCTCTTTTAATATTAATTTGAGGGAAACTAATAGCCTACAGAGAGAAAAGAAGATGTAATCTATGCTATACTATATATATATATATATTCCAAGAAATACGAAAACGAAGAGGTAAAAGAGGGAAGAGAAAGAGGCGTATAAATGAATGGTAAATAAATTTAGATTTCAAATGAAATAAATGGAACAGCAGAGATTAAAGTATGGATGTAAATCCTGGAATAATAAAAAGCAACGTTTATATGTTGATTAAGAAAAATAATTAAAACAATTAATGGCTTAAATGGGGCAGCATGTTTCAAATTTTTGAAATGCAAAAGAAACGTACAATATAAATATAAAGTTTTCAAAAGCAAAAGAAACGTAAAGCTGTCCATTAATTCATCAAAATGTTATTTAAGTAATAAATTGAAATGAGTATAAAAATAAAAGTAATTGTAACGGTCAATAGTTGATTTAGCTATACACTTAAGGCAATAAATTTTTGTTTGTTTGTACAACACATAATGAGTTTTGAAAGTCAAGGATATAAAAATGGATAAAAGGAAAGAAATCAGGAAATTTTGTGAACAATAGCTTTCCAAGGAAAGGTAGGCTTACATTATATATACATGTTGAGATGATTAGGCACGTTCAAAATTTTTGAAGAAAATGAAGGAATTGGAAATAAATATAAAATGAAAGAAATTTGAAAAGTCCGTAGCTATGATTTAGCCAAAATTTATTAAAGCCATTTACTAGGAAGGTTGGAACCGAAATAATAGGGAGAGGAAGGCACATTAAATTTGATGACAAAGTTGTGTTCGGATCTATAAGCAAGTGGTTTATATATTTTAGGCCTTATGAAAGCGAGGGAAGGAACGGATGCTACTAGCTTGATGATTTGAGATTCTTTCAAGCGTTAAAAACAAAAATAAAGAGAGACCAGAATAAACGCACCACCATAAATATAAATATACGCTTCAATTGCAAAAGAAACGTATAGAGAAAATTATGGGTAGTGGGAAAGGTAAAGTCAGTGCACGAAACTACAAGGAATAATAAAAGCAAGGTCGATGATCTCAAATTTATTAATGGTTACGAATGGAAAAGTCTACCTGGATTGGAAAAGTACTAAGCAATAGAAATCTTTAACGGTAGTAAAAAGAAACCGTTACGCACTGATTCAGAAATCAATTAAAGCAATCAATAGCTTGAATTGGACAGCACGTTTTCTCAATTAAATAAACTTCCATAAAATTATTTGAAAATTTACAATCTGCTATATTTAAATATACGTATTCTAAATATATAAACATTTTATTTAAAAATTCAATTATTATAAGATTTCACAAATATTCAATTAAATACGTTATAGAATCAATTAAAATTGTTAAAATTTTTCGGGTCGTTACACTCTCCCCCACTCAAAACTTTTCGTCCCCAAAAAGGAAGGAGGTAGGAGAATAAAACAACCAGAAAAAAAATAGATTGAAAGCCAAGATAAACAATAAATTTTAAAACTATATAAATTTTATTTAAAATATTTATTTTAAAATTTCATTTGAAATTAAATTTTCTTTAATATTTAATACTTCTTAAACTCCTTTGCAAACAATTATTTACATTATTGCTTCTATTTACAAAGACTATTGAAAATATTAAATCCAAAATTTATGAAAATTTTAATTTATCTCAAGATACCTTTCAAATATTATCAATATATTAATAATCATTTTCTTTAAAGATGTTTTATTTAATTTATTACTTCAAAAATATTTATAACACTAAAATTTTATATAAAACAATGTAGTATACAAATAAGCAATATTTAAAAGATTTATTCAAAAAGGAAAGGAAGGTAGATTCCGAAAACAGAATATAGGTGAAAAATGAAGCTGAGCAGATGAGGTAGATTCAAAAGAATAGAATCGGGCACGAATAATTTATTTCAAACCACAAGAATTTTAGTTTCAAATATTAATACAAAATTTCTTTGTTAGGAAAAATACTTTTATAATAAATACCTTTATAATAATACGTTTATATCGAAATAAATCTTTCTTTCGAAAATATTTTTATAACTCGATGTTTAACAAGTTTATCCTCATCCTTGCAGACTCTGGCCATGCGTTGATCAGGTGCAAAGCTAGAATTCTACAAGTACTTAGTAGACCTGTTTCAACACCCTGTGAAAATACTTGAAAAACCTTTTTAAAAAAAGATATGGAAAGTACAATCGAAACAAACAACCAAACCAAAACCTTTGTCCGACCATGGTTCGCAGATACACAATGGTTACGCCTGGGTCTCCCAGGAAACAATCCATATCCGTAAGCTTTCTCAGCCCTGCGAGTTACGCCATGATGACTAGTAGAGTGCATGATACACAATGGTTATGCCTGGATCCCCCAGGAAACAATCCGTACCCCTAGGCAAGACTCAGCCAGGCACTTGCGCTACTATTCGCGACCTACACAGATTGCAGGATACACAATGGTTACGCTTGGATCCCCCAGGAAACAATCCGTACCCCTAGGCAAGACTCAGCCAGGCAATTGCGCTATGCATTCGCGAGAGAGAGAAAAAAACCATGGGTTACGCCACGGTGGGAAACACTCGAGTATTACATCCGAAAAACCGAAAATTAGAGAGAATAATATCGATAGAATGAATCCACGATGTGGCCACAAAGCGGATATCAAGCAGAAGGCACTTTCCATATCTTTACTTCGAAAATATATATCATATAGTACCTTTTCAAATACTTTCAAATATCATACTTTTATAAAATCCATATATATATATATATATATATATATATATAAGATTCCATTTTCAAATCGAATACTTTCCAAATCAATAGTATATCAAATCATACTTATATAGACTTCGATTTATAAAAAAAATTCTCTTTCCAAATTGAGTACCTTTCAAATCAATAGATTTCAAATCAACTTCATACTTATACAATCCATTTTTTATAGGTTCGACCACTCTCAAATCAAGTGCTTAATAATATAAGGTTCTCAAATTTCAAATCATTTCAATATCAATTCAGTTTCAAAATCATATATGATTTCACCAAATTTTCTTCCAAAATAAATATCTAAATTTCAAAGTTCCTAAAATAATAGGTTTAGAGAATTATCCTAGTTTCCAAATTAAAATAATTAAAGTCAAACAATTTCATTTCCAAAATCACCATATAAGTACTGGTTTTTAGTTTCAATTAAATTTTCAAACCCAAATATTTTCTCAAAATCAATTATACTTAAAATGGTTTCCAAATTTTCAATTATCCCTTTTAAACTTTTAAACTATCTATTTCTATTTGAATTTCCAATTTACCTTTTTGAAAACCATTATTCAAAACTATATTTTTTCAAAACATTTCAAAACTAAATTTATATTCTTTATCAAACATTTTATACTCTTCGAAATTTCTTAGCTTTGAAAATTTAATCTCGATTTGGAAGTGTTCGAACATTCAAAATAGTTAGGGAAATCAAATTTTCAATTCAAGAGTTGAAAATCAACAATAAATCAATAAATCAATAATTAAATCTGAAACTCGAGGACTGAACACCGGTCTCATTTTAAATTGTTTCAAATATATACTTATATCTTTCTAAAATATCAAATTATACTTCGGAATTTGAAACCGAAATTTGTTTCACAATAACACTCGCATGGCAAAGCTACTAGAGTGGCCTCCCCCACTCTGAAACTCAAAAATCAACGTCGATGATGCGTGCACTCATCACCGAAATTATTTTCCAGCGACATAAGTGAGTTCTGGACTTCTATTTCCTTGAAAACTTCTTCAAAATTATTGGAATTCATCTGAACTCATTTGAAACATTTCTTATCCGGAAAATACCTTTAAATTGTATTATTTTTATATATTTTCCCAAAATCTTAAAACCAATTTCAAAATATCGGAATTCAATTCTCGAATTTCAAATTTAACCCTTCAGTTATAAATCCTTTTTATATAAATCACTTTCTTGTAAATTTTCAAAATTTCCAATCCTTTCAAAACTTTTATATATAGAATAACATTTCTTATTCGTTTTATATATAGGTATATAATCCTTATCGAAAAAAATTTCACTTTTATATATAGAATAAAATCATAGTTCTCAAAATAAAAATTTCGTATAAAAATTTTTTAAAATACAACAAACCCGATTTTCAAAGGATGATTAAAGAATGGATTTCAAAACAAAGATAGAGATTTAATTTAGAGGAACTCTAATCAATAGAATCCTGATTCGAAAATAGGCTCAAACAATGTTGAGAAAATCAAATTACAAAATAGAAGATGGATATACTTCTATAAATCTCGGGCGACCTTAACCGGGTCAACCGTGACTTCAGGAATATAATTGATGCGGAATTCTAAAGCGAATCGACATTCGATTGCCAGAGATAGAATTCGACATACCAAGATATAGCAGCATCGTAAACCGAGGATACAGAAATCTCCGGTGAATCAATGCCAATTGTAAAGGAGTTTTCACCCCCTTTACAATTCATTCCGTGGAGTTATGAGATACTCCAGAATCAAACGAACATAAATAGGGAGAGACAAGAATGAATTTCGGAACCGAGGGACATTCCAAAATTCAAAGGAAATCAAGTCAAAAAGAAGGGATTCAACTCGAACGAAAGTGATTCTGTAAATGAATTTACCATATATGCTAGGTTTTGCCTAGAGCCAAAGCTCTGATACCAACTGTAACGACCCGCTATTTTGGACCATTCAAATCGACAATAAAACCATACATGTCCGACTTGAATAATTCAAAATACCGAATTGTTAATAAAATTTGGCAAAACTTAAAATATACAGTAAATAAATCAATCATAGATCACTTACACAGAGTAATACAATGCAACGGAATAGATAAAGAATAGTAGTTCATGAAGCTACTATATACCTCAGAGTTAGAAATAAAATACAACCGAATAGTTCAAATGCCATGAAGTCTCCAATGCAACAGATGGCTTCTCTGAACCAATCAACTGGATGACTGAAGGGATAGATAGCTGGATCTTCAAGCAAAGCTCCAACTTCGAAGATGAGTCTCAAATGCTGTATCTCTCAGTCTGACCCGAGCGTAAAGCAAAACATAAAACACTCGAGTCAGGATTTACATTCTTATATCTATAAATCTAACTCAAGTGAAATATCAACTGAAATATAATTAACTTAGAGGATGTTTGGGATAACCATCCTCTAAGGGTCCATGGAACTATCTAAAAGATAGAAATATACACTATAACGCCGTAGTCTTTTCAACTTAATTTATACTTCAAAACCAAATATCATTTTCACTTCAAATATCTCTATACTTCCCAAATAGTATTTTTATATATTAAATAATTTGTACAGTAAAGAAATTTCAATTCCCTTAACTTAACAAATCGTTTAACATCAACCCGACCACCCCATTTAAATCTATTTCAATCTCAATTTATTAATTTAAATTCAACTCAATTTCTAAAATAACCACTTCAATTTTATCGATCTCAAATTCGAATTTGAAATCACAAAATACCCTTTATATTCAATATATTTCAAAACTTTAAGTATTCAACGTTTCAAACAACTTTTTAATCAATTTAGTTTCTAAATAATAAATTCAACTATACTGATTTCAAATACATATCCGAATCTCAAAATAAACCATTTAAATCCCAATATAGTTCAAAGCTTTAATATTTAATTAAATTTTCAATTTAATAGTTCCATATAGATCTCGATTTAACCTCGTTATTATCTAGTCTTAAAATAATCCCTCATTAGATATAATATCATTTAAGTAACCTTAAATTACATTTTACTCAATATTTTCTTTAATTTGTTTAAACGTGAAATATTCATTAAATCACTTAAATAAAAATCCAGTTACAAAATCATACCCTTAAATTTCCCATTCAATAATTTCAAATTGATTTAATTGAATAAATCCTTATTTAAATACCATTTAGATAAACCCACATTTATCTCCCAATCTTAGTAAATTGCAGAATACTTTTTGGAATAAAATTTACATAAATGTTTAACATAATTTATGTATTAAATCAAATTTTGACTAAATTAAATATTATTAAATCTATATATCATTACCCTTTATATATAAAAAAATTTAAGGATTAACATTTAATAAGACCATATATTTCTTTCCAAAACAATGAATTAAATTTCAAAATATTTATATATATGGACCAACGATGTCTGTATATATTTCTTATCATATGGTCAAGTGTTACGGATATTTATCATTTCAATCCATACACTAAATGTATACGGGTGGATAGCATTTCAACCCGTAATCCCAATTCAATTAAATGAAAATCGCTTGGGTTTATCATTTCGACCCATAACGATTTTCTCCTATTCTAAAATCTGTTCGGGTATGTATCATTTCAACCCATAGTGATTTCTATACTAACAGGGAACTTGCAGAGTGATAACAAATATGTAAATAATAATAACAACAGGCATATATCATCAAAATAAATATGTAAACAATAGGATATGGTGTCATATCCCATAAGTGAATAGTTACAAATAATAGCATATATAACAATTTAAATAACTACAGCCTCATGTTTCAATTGTCGTCTCAATTGAAATCAAATTTAGTAAATAAAAGAATGTTAATCGTGAGTGATTTCTCACCTTTTGAGGCCATAGAAAAAGAAGTGAGTTATGAAATCCAGATCCGAATTCCAAAACAAAGCTAGATGGACACGGTTCAATGATCAAAGCTGATAATAGGAATAGACGAATTCAAATTAGAATTGGATCAAGAAAGATAAATAGGATAAGTGAGCTTATATACAACTAGCCAACATATGCAGACACAGTTTATAAAATATGCAACAAAATATGAATGCCTCGGTTAATATATATACATAGGTGTGCAGATCGACTATATTAATATAACCATATATATACTATATAACATTTCCTCTACCAATTTGTATATGACTATACATATGACTATACTTGAAATCAAAATACACATCCCTTAAAAAAAAATCCAACGTATATCAGTCAGTGCAAACAACCTTAAGGCTGACATGAAATAAACTTTTGAAAGCATATACTGTTGAAATTATAAAATATTGATATAACTTATACTGTAAAACTACCATAGAAAATTTATATATATACCTAAATTTAAATATAACTTATGTAAATTGTTGAAAATAAAATAAAATATAGTACGGTAGACTCTAAAATACTAAAACAATCATAAAAATATATATATATTATAAATTGACCTATCAAACTTGTACCCACCAATTTTATATAATATATATACCAAAACAGTAACGAAAATTGAAATACTATATTTTATATATCTAACATACAAAAGCTAATAAAATAACACATTTTATTATAGTTGAAACTGTTATAACCAAATATATAAAACATATAAAAATACGTATATTAATAGAAGGCTGCCAAACTTATACCATACATACCGTAAGCTATCAATAGTAAAATAAAACGCGTATATATATATATATATATATTTAACTTATCAACTAGTTAGTAAAACATACGTATCTAAAAGCCTTACGATAACTATATGCTAACAAAAGTCAAAAACTATATACCGTAAAATCTTAAAATGATATACATAATACAGTATAAATATATACTAACCTTTATATATGAACAGAAGTTAAATATTTATATACACGTTTATAAATATAACAATTATCATATATATACTATTATGAAATATATTATTATTTTTAAAGTTCAACTGTTAGGGAATTCAAAATCCACATAGTTGCAGTAAACATATAAAACAAAACTTATGCACAATCTATACTGTTCTTAATATATAAAATAGACTTATATCAAATAAAATGCGCACTTACTTTTAAAAACCAGAGAGGAAATGTTTTGCCAACTAATGCATGCGGCCATGGGGAGGAGGCAGGCCAAGGAAAAGAGAGAGCTCATGCTCAGGTTTGGAAGAAATAAGAAAAGATGGGGGGGAGATGAGAACAGGCGATTTTTAAAGGAAGAATGCATGCGTGATTCAAGCAACATGACATGGCGAAGGGCATTCTTCAGGCAACAGAGAAAAAGCTAGTTTCTTAAATATAAAGGTAGGTCTGCATCTGATATGTGAACGTGCTATATGACTTTATATAATATATACAAAGCTCTCTCCTCTTTTAATATTAATTTGAGGGCAACTAATAGCCTACAGAGAGAAAAGAAGATGTAATATATGCTATACTATATATATATATATATTCCTAGAAATGCGGAAACGAAGAGGTAAAAGAGGGAAGAGAAAGAGGCGTATAAATGAATGGTAAATAAATTTAGATTTCAAATGAAATAAATGGAACAGCAGAGATTAAAGTATGGATGTAAATCCTGGAATAATAAAAAGCAACGTTTATATGTTGATTAAGAAAAATAATTAAAACAATTAGTGGCTTAAATGGGACAGCATGTTTCAAATTTTTGAAATGCAAAAGAAACGTACAATATAAATATAAAGTTTTCAAAAGCAAAAGAAACGTAAAGCTGTCCATTAATTCATAAAAACGTTATTTAAGTAATAAATTGAAATGAATATAAAAATAAAAGTAATTGTAACGGTCAATAGTTGATTTAGCTATACACTTAAGGCAATAAATTTTTGTTTGTTTGTACAACACATAATGAGTTTTGAAAGTCAAGGATATAAAAATGGATAAAAGTAAAGAAATCAGGAAATTTTGTGAGCAATAGCTTTCCAAGGAAAGGTAGGCTTACATTATATATACATGCTGAGATGATTAGGCGCGTTCAAAAATTTTGAAGCAAATGAAGGAATTGGAAATAAATATAAAATGAAAGAAATTTGAAAAGTCCGTAGCTATGATTTAGCCAAAATTTATTAAAGCCATTTACTAGGAAGGTTGGAACCGAAATAATAGGGAGAGGAAGGCACATTAAATTTGATGACAAAGTTGTGTTCGGATCTATAAGCAAGTGGTTTATATATTTTAGGCCTTATGAAAGCGAGGGAAGGAACGGATGCTACTAGCTTGATGATTTGAGATTCTTTCAAGCGTTAAAGACAAAAATAAAGAGAGACCAGAATAAACGCACCACCATAAATATAAATATACGCTTCAATTGCAAAAGAAACGTATAGAGAAAATTATGGGTAGTGGGAAAGGTAAAGTCAGTGCACGAAACTACAAGGAATAATAAAAGCAAGGTCGATGATCTCAAATTTATTAATGGTTACGAATGGAAAAGTATTAAGCAATAGAAATCTTTAACGGTAGTAAAAAGAAACCGTTACGCACTGATTCAGAAATCAATTAAAGCAATTAATAGCTTAAATTGGACAACACGTTTTCTCAATTAAATAAACTTCCATAAAATTATTTGAAAATTTACAATCTGCTATATTTAAATATACGTATTCTAAATATATAAACATTTTATTTAAAAATTCGATTATTATAAGATTTCACAAATATTCATTAAATACGTTATAGAATCAATTAAAATTGTTAAAATTTTCCGGGTCGTTACAATGAGTTTACTCACCAGCTATGTGTGTATATATAATTTTTGTTGTATTAAAATATAAATTTTACAATGAAAAATGCAAGTTATTACTTTTGAACCCCACCTTGTTTATAAAATAAGCGACAACATTACTATGTAGTATAATTTCCCTTATAATCGTCCTTAACATATATCGTGGCCCAAACTACTTGTTTACATGTTTGGTATTGCTATTTTATTAAGTTGGAAATTATGTTGTGAATGTTTGAAGCGACATAATCATTATAAACGTGCTTTGAAATCCCTGACATTAACATATGTTAAATTGGATAAATTATAATATATTATGGATATATATATATATATATATATACACATATATATTTACATACGATTTGATGTTGTTGACAAAGAGGAATTGGTTTAGACATTTGTGAAAATTAGAATTGGAAGTTGTAAATATTAGAAGCGAAAAGGTCACTATGGATGCACTTTGAAACCGCCATGACCGGTGATTTTAAAGTTAACTTTGGAAGACATCCTAGGGCTTCTTCGTATTTTTTATAAGCACTATAAGCATACTTTTTATTGGAAAATATTAAGATCTAAATATTTTACTAATAATCAATTATGGATTTTTAAAGTAATAGTTTTAAATTATGAACATGTTTTTGTAGTTTTTAAATAAATGTTTTAGAAATATAGTACAAGTATTTTAAAAGTATATTTTTAGCATATATAGTTTTAGAAAATTGTTAACGGTTTCATTTAAGAATTTATACTATAAAATCTTTTCAAATTGTTCAAAGTATTTTATTAAATATCTTAGTTTTATAAATAAATTAATATATATATATATATATTTACCGGTTTTTTAGTATATTTAGAAGTTTGAAGAGGAAGTTTTGTATTTGTAAGAGAATAAAGTTTTTAGATTATAACACTTAAGTTATAATGAATTATTTTATAAACTGATTGAAAAGGTATATAACCCTATTTAATAAGTGGAGAAGTACTTATAGCTTTAAATGAATGTTCCAAAGTTAACGGCAAGTTTTAAAGTGATTTTGGGTTTTATAATAACTATGTTTGGGCAACATTTGCTTTAACCCATTTAATTATACTTTTGAAAAATGACTAGATCTTTAATTGTTGTTTTAAAGATAATGAAATAGTGAAGTGTTTTGGGTTTGTTGTAAACAAAGGTTTTAGTAACATTTGGTTTTTGAATCCTTGAATAATATTTTAAAGTGGTGAAATATTGTTAAATGATCTTGGAAGAATAGTAAAATCTTTAATAATGGAATTTAAAGAAAATAACTAGTATGAATTGGTTTTGGATCTATTATGATAATGTGTTAATAATGTTCGTCTTTAACCCATTTTGATTATACTTATGAATGTAAATAGATCTTTGAAAAAATGTTTTAAAGATAATCATATGTGAAATGGCTTTGGGTTTGTAGGGACAATAAGGACAATATTTCAATAACATTTGTCCTAAGTCTTTGCAATTTATTTGTGAATATACTTATACGATTGAGATAAGTATCTGGATAATTTTGGGAAGTATTGAAACATGTAGAAAGGGAAGTTTTAATTAAACAGTGAAGGTTAATTAACAAAGTGGAGTTTCACTAATAAAGATTTATTGAGTACAAATGAATTTTACTAATAAAAGAGGTTTTTCATTAATAAAGGAAGATTAATTAAAAAGGGGACTAGAAGTCATTTATATGACTTGATCCTGCTTGCGTGTTTCAATCAAGCTTTATGTGTTACTCACTTATGGATAGTATGTAGGACTTAGTTTTGCATATGCGATTATTATCATTGTTATTATATTGACAAATATAAATCTGGAAGTATCTAGAGGAAACACGAGAATTTTATGGTGCAGTTATCTTCGGTGATGCTATACTGTACGTATAAACTCGTTTTGCTCTTTTAGGACAAACGATAAGACAATCCGTCTCCCTATACGGTTAGGCGGTGATTTCCGATCTTATGTATTGTTTGGTTATTTCCTACATAACTAGGTTTGAGTTTGAATTTGAATTTAAATTGAATATTTATATTAGTCAACTGCTGATGTGCACGTAAATGTGCATATTTTTACCACCATATTTATTCTATTTAAATTAAATAAATGATCATATTGGGTATTTTAACTTGTTTTAACCAAAATTCATATTAATTCCAAATTTTCACATATTCATCTTCATATAGGGCCAAAACGGTCATTTAAGTGCATATATTTCTTTGAGAAAAATTGATTGGAAATTTATATATATTTTTGTAGGAAAATGGTCTCAAATAGGAGTGGTTTCATGAAGGAATATGCATGCACAAAGAATATCAAGGAATGAAGATGGAAATAATTCAAAGTGAAGATCATGGAGGACCCCACCTACCCACCTACCTTAATGTACAAATTAAAGGCTAATGCACATGCTTTTGGAGTTAATGGTTTCATGTACACTTAATGGGGGATTAAGACATGTTAATGATTACTTGGCCTCCACACTTCCTAAGGGGCATTTTGGGCATTCCCCAAAAATATGAATTAGGATTTCATACATGTATGAATACCCATATGTTTCATGTAATCCATCTCTTCTCTTAGTCTCTCTTAAGTCCCCTTCTCTTTAGTTTAATTTAGATCAAATAAAAGAAAGCTCTCTTTCTCTTTTCATGGCTACTTAGCCATTTTTATTTTATGTAATTTTCTCTTCTTTTTATGCAATGTTAATTAGTGTTTCCTTTTACTTACATGTTCATTTTCTTTCATGCTAGTAGTGTAGATTTACTTTTATGCAAGTAGAATAGTTTTCTTTTCATTTGCTTTCATTTTTCTTTCTATATTGCTTTCATGTTGTTGCAACATTTGTTAATAAAATGATAAATATGAGAAGCTAAACCCCTTCAATTTAGGGGTAATGAAGCTCTCTAATTAATGTAGCTTCAACATTTTGTTAATTCATGCTCTCTTTTTGTGCTTAATGATGATGATAGAAGTGGTTTTATTTGTTGTTTTTGCCTTGAATTTGATAGTCTATATTGTTGATACCAAATAGGCTATGCTTAAACAATCACTAACACAAATGTGTCTTCATCAATATATGATTATGGCATAAGAAAGTGATTTTAAATTAAAATTTGATGGTCTATGTTTCTAATCAATAGTTAATAGGCCATACTTAAAATAGATTTCATTTTCATTTTCTTTGTCAAGTTTCATGAAAGTTAGTAAGTGTTTTAAGGGGTGTGTTATAGTTTGATGGCTTATGTTGGTTAATCAATAGCTCAAATATGCCATACTTATGATAAACACATCAATTAAAACACTAATGACCATAAAAGAGAGATCATGATTTCATGTGTTGAACTACATGATCTAGAGAGTGGATTTATTCTCTAATTTGTCATTTAACTCTCATATTTGCATTTCTTTTCTTTTTGTTAGCTAGTTCATTTTCTCATTTTCTAGCTTAAACGCACTCTCGACTTTGGTATAATTTGATTGAGTAGGAAATTTAAATCAACAATTCCCTGTGGATCGACCCGTATTCGCCGCGCTCTACATTCGTACACCGTGTGCTTGCGGTTATTTTTAATTTATATTCATTCGACGGTTTTCTAAACCGATAGAATTTCGTCGACGAACAAGTTTTTGGCGCCGTTGCCGGGGAGTTTTTGTTTTTATTTTTCTGTTCTTCGAATTATTTTTCATTTGAATTTATTTTGTGTCTGTTAAAAAAAAACGATTGTGTGTTTGTTTGTGATATTTTTGTGTGTTTATTTTGTTGTATGTTTGATTTTCTTGTTTGTTTTTGCATTTGTTTGTGTGATTGCTTGTTTTCTTTTTGATTCCATTTGCATTGCATTTCACATTTAAAATATATATATATACATATATACACAAATTTCAGTTGAAAAACAAGAATTTCTATTTCATATTCCTTTTTTTTTTTACATTTCATTTGCAAAACATTCATATTTCTCTGTTACATCAACCACAGTTTTTCTTCACTGTTTTCACTCTTTTTCTCTGTTACCATTCCCTGTGACACTGCTTCTCACTTCAGACCAACATCATCATCATCTCCGACTTACATCACTTTCGTAACTCCACAAACCAAACCACCCACGGCTGCCGCAAAACAACTTCCAAACTCACCCCAACATCTTCTGTCTGCACCATCCCCTACCTATACAGCATCACTGCTGTTACCAGATAACCACCTTCACAACCTGACATCTCCAAACCATCAAGCACCAAGCTACCCGAATTACTGCAACATCACACCCATATCCACTCACCATACTGCCCCCCTACCACCACCAGTTACTCACATCTACTTGCTACTCCTCACTTGCATCCACTGTCACAATAGCGGCTCTTCCAAACAAACACAACCAACTCAATTCATCAGTTCACAAACCATCAATAGTGTTCACATCAACAACTTCCCTGTTACACATTCCTTCCAAACCAATCAGTGTACACAAGCTACTGCCACTGCCTAGAAACAACTCACATAGCCAACGACACTGCACACAACTCCATCTTCCACCACTTAACACTGTCAAACACTGAACATTCAAACTCATCAACAAACACTCCTACGGCCTGCAACTCTCTTGCCTCCTAATTCAACATCCACCTGCAAATACCCTCACCACACAAAACAATTCACCTTTCTAACAATTTCCAAAACACCACTATCCTAACTGCTGCAGCCAACCTCCATCAGCAACATACGCAACCACTAACTCCGCCTCCATCTGACGTCAACACCAACTCCACCCTCGAACCCAAAATCAAACTCCACCTCTGTAACAACTTCGACGTCACCTTCATCATGCAAGCGACCCAAATGCAATAGCAATTACGACCTCCAAACCCAAATCTTCAGCCGAAAGAACCCAATAGCCAAGAATACGCGCCAAGAGCAGTCGAATCCTCGACCACGAACCAATCATCAATCGCCTGAAACCCCCGATCGCATACCCACACATCCAACTACCTGACCACAATTGCTGGCCACTGCCAAACTAACCAAGCCAACAGCTTAGCACCCAGCCTTCGACCCAGATTCTCCTCAGCAAAATTGCCGCGAACCACTTCGCAAATCCAACCTGCAATTTCGATCCTTTTCTTCTGAGACTTATCATTTTGTTTATTGGGATTTCGATTTTTTTTTGAATCGATCTGAAATTGGGAATTGAACGAAACTGCTATGTTTTTGTTTTGTAAGAATTGAACGAGATTGTTTTCTGTGTGTTTGGGTCGGGTTTGGTTGCTTTGTTAACTTCAAATGTGCATTTTTCTTGTGTTATCATAATTTGGCTTGTTTTTAATTTTAGCTTTTTTCTCTTTAAGTTCTCTTTCAAATTTTTTTCTTTTCTTTTTTTTTAAGTAAAACTTCACTTTTAAGTTTCCTTCCCAAAAAAAAACTTTGGAATTTGTTAAAAAAAAAGATTGCCAAAGCAGAATTGCAGAAGGAGAAGACTTGCTTGCTAAAATAAATTGCTGGCATCACCAAGCTTGCAAAAAAAAATCTGCTTGCTTATTTATAAGTTTCGTTTTATTTTCCTTGCATTGTATATATATCTATTGTTTCTGTTTGTCTTGCATTTAAAAAAAAATTCAAAAACCAAAAAAAAATTCCATTCGTAGTGGCATTGTTAACACACGTTTAATTTCTGTTTTGCATTTCATCATAGAATTTGTTAATAATAATGGTTAGACATCGATAACACTTAATTGTATATTAATAATTTGTCTTCTTTAAACAATTTAATTTCTTGGTGTCTAGGCTACGGCAGAGTAATAACCATTTATAAATATTACGGTGATTCGTAAATATTATAGTGGTTGTACCTTTGAAGGTACTTAAACCTTCGGCTGCATTGCTACGGTGATTCGTGGTGCACCGATAACCCCTGCCCGTTACCTGGTTGAGAACTATCTTGTTGATTTAAGACAATTTGTGATTATACAATTTTGGGTTAACTTAGGATAAATCATTGGTAATTAACCACTGCATTCATTTAGTTGCATTAATTCATGCATATTTTTTAAAAAAAAACAAAAAAAAAATTCAAAAATCCAAAACTAAAAAAATTGTAAATATTCCTTTTATTTTTCTTCGAAATTTTTAAATCCTTTTCCTTTGAAATTTCTAGAAGAAAAATCCAAAAAAAAATTTAGAAAAACCAAAATTCAAAAAAAAAAAAAATCGATTTCACATTTGAAAAATAAATTTTCTTTGTAAATATTTTTCGTTTGCCAAAAGAAAAAACAAAAAAAAACATTCTTGAAAATGTTTGAATTTCCATATTCACTTGAATTTAGTTGTGAAAAACATTATAATCCATATGAGTTCACTCCAAATTCGTATGGATATTTTAACACCAACTATTGTTTAAACGATTCAAATTTCGAACAACAAAGTTTTCAAAACACTGATCAACCCTCAAATCTCGAAAATACATTTCATCTTTACTTGAACTCTCTACACAACAAAATCAAAGTGTAAACGATTTGTGTAACTCATATTTGTGCAATAGTTCAAGTCACAAAAATCAAAATTTGAATTCATTTCAAAATTCAAATGATTTCGAGTGTAACCCATGCCAATTCAATTTCCAGCTTCAAAATGAATTTCAAAATCAAGACCAAAATGTGAACAGATTTTCAAATAATTTTGGCAATGGGAATAGTTTCAATAACGATATGATTGAAACCTTTGGTTGTCAACAAATTCAAAATGAAAATTTTCAAATTAATAATCATGAATTTGATTTTGTTGACCAAATGGAAAAAGATAACGGGGATTTATTACTTGAAAAATACAAAACTTTTCGTGAAAATCGTAATCAAATCTCAATTTGCGAAGAATCAAATAATAATCTACCGTTTATCGAAATTGACAATTTTTGTTCTCAACAAATCCAAATTGAAAATTCTCAAGTTAATAACTATAAATTGGATTTTGTTGAGCAAATGAATGAAATTTACGATGATCATACGGATTTGTTGTTTGAAACATACATGAAACAACGTGAAAAACAAAATCAAATTTCAACGTGTGACGAGTCAAGTGATAATCCATATTTTACCCAAATCGATGATTTTCAAATAATAACTTTTGAAACTGAAAATAACAATCCTAATGAAGTTTTTGAAAACACGGTAATTGAGTTGGATTTCAATTCTTTTGAGAATATGGAACCAAATTTAAAATTCGATCTTCCTTTTCTCGATTTCGAAAATTTAAATACAACAACTTTGAATTTTGAACTTGAGACATGTAATAAAGTTGTTGATAATCCAATAAAGGAAGTGGAATTTAACGAACACGAATTTTTTGGACTTTTGGACGACGAGTAGTTAAATTCCAATAGGGAAGATTTAAATCACCACTTTGATTTTGAAATCAATAATTTTGAAGAATTTTTCAATGATAAACTTATATTTCAATCAATTGTTTTATCAACCCCAAAAATCATTGAAAATAAAACAACTCGTTCAATTTTTAATAAAACAAAATTCGTTTTTCCAAATCGATAATCAACTTCGAAATATTTTACGACTTGGTTTTTCGTGCTTAAACTGTGTCTCACACATTTGACGAGACAAATGAATCGGTCTTTAGAAGACCGTTTCATTTACTTTTTGACTGTATACTTGCTCATCTCTTGTAAATAATAATCTTTCATGTAAATATAGGATTTTTATTTTATTTTTCTCCTTCCGTTTGGGTTGACTGTGGGGACACAGTCAAATTCAAGTGTGGGGGGGAGACTCATCTTCATTTTTTTTCATGGTTTGTTTTTGCTTTAAAATCAAAAAAAAAATTAAAATAAATCCCAAAAACAAATTTTCTTTTGATTTATTTTTAAAAGAAACAATATAAGATAAATATATGGCTTTGGTTTATTAAATTGAATTTTTTTAAAATTTATTGGTCTTAACAAAAATAAAAATGAAGTTTGATTACAAATAATAATGGTTTAACTAGTATATAGGAAGATTCATATGTGTTAATTATGAAGTACATCCTAATTGAAAATCTTTGTTTTAAAAGTGGTGAATTTAAAGTAAAGGATATAACATTTTTTTGTCTTCTAAGTTAAATGGTGCTAAGATGATTTTGCAAAACTCTCTCTCTCTCTTAAAAAATAAAAAAAATAACATCCAAAGTATTCGCTCTCATTTAAAAGTCCTCACGGTTATGCATGGGTGAATTACTTGGAATCTTTGATAAAGATTTTGTGTTTTCATACTCATTTAAAAGTCCTCATGGTTATGCATGGATGTAACACATGTAAAAAAAATAGACTTAATAAAAACCACCTACGGTCGATAGGTGTATGCACGAAAGTGTGTGCACTCTCCATGCTCTATACTCCCCTCACATAAGTCCGAAAGGCAGTGCATGGGTGGTATATCTGGCCTCAGTTTACCTGAGCTAGGTGTGTAACTTTTCTTGCAAATAATGAGAGAGCAAGCAATTGAAATCCTAGCACTATTTTTACTTATTTGATTTGATTTGTTATTGAAAAGAAATCAAAATACCACTTTGATAAACTTTGATAATCAACTAAGGATCCATTTTATAATTACACTTTGTTATCAACCGAAACAACAAATTAAACTATTGTCTATTTGGTATGATAACTTGATTTTTGTTGAAAATTTTGACGAGTAAATGACATAAATTTTCAAGATAATAACCAAAACCTATATTTAACTTATTTGTGTCAATTTAAAAATAAATCCTTCATTTGTAAATATTTTCAAAAATTTGCATTCATCTCTTTGTAAATAAATCTTGCATTTTGTAAATATTTTCATCATGCATTTGGATTTTGTGAGTAGTATCCACTGAAAACCCTCACGAGACAACACTCTTCCTACTAGGGACACCCAGAGGTTTAACGGCTTGTTGCATACGCTCAATGCAATCGTGCTCCCTACGAAAACGGATTTACCTTAATTTTAGTTTATTCGAGGACGAATAAAAAGATAAGTGTGGGGGTATTTGATGTGCACGAAAATGTGCATATTTTTACCACCATATTTATTCTATTTAAATTAAATAAATGATCATATTAGGTATTTTAACTTGTTTTAACCAAATTTCATATTAATTCCAAATTTTCACATATTCATCTTTATATAGGGCCAAAACGGTCATTTAAGTGCATATATTTCTTTGAGAAAAATTGATTGGAAATTTATATATATTTTTGTAGGAAAATGGTCTCAAATAGGAGTGGTTTCATGAAGTAATATGCATGAACAAAGAATATCAAGGAATGAAGATGGAAATAATTCAAAGTGAAGATCATGGAGGACCCCACCTACCCACCTACCTTAATGTACAAATTAAAGGCTAATGCACATGCTTTTGGAGTTAATGGTTTCATGTACACTTAATGGGGGATTAAGACATGTTAATGATTACTTGGCCTCCACACTTCCTAAGATTGGGCATTCCCCAAAAATATGAATTAGGGTTTCATACATGTATAAATACCCATATGTTTCATGTAATCCATCTCTTCTCTTAGTCTCTCTTAAGCCCCCTTCTCTTTAGTTTAGTTTAGATCAAATAAAAGAAAGCTCTCTTTCTCTTTTCATGGCTACTTAGCCATTTTTATTTTATGTAATTTTCTCTTCTTTTTATGCAATGTTAATTAGTGTTTCCTTTTACTTACATGTTCATTTTCTTTCATGCTAGTAGTGTAGATTTACTTTTATGCAAGTAGAATAGTTTTCTTTTCATTTACTTTCATTTTTCTTTCTCTTTTGCTTTCATGTTGTTCCTACATTTGTTAATAAAATGACAAATATGAGAAGCTAAACCCCTTCAATTTAGGGGTAATGAAGCTCTCTAATTAATGTAGCTTCAACATTTTGTTAATTCATGCTCTCTTTTTGTGCTTAATGATGATGATAGAAGTGGTTTTATTTGTTGTTTTTGCCTTGAATTTGATAGTCTATATTGTTGACACCAAATAGGCTATAAAAAATCACTAACACAAATGCCTCTTCATCAATATATGATTATGACATAAGAAAGTGATTTGAAATTAAAATTTGATGGTCTATATTTCTAATCAATAGTTAATATGCCATACTTAAAATAGATTTCATTTTCTTTGTCAAGTTTCATGAAAGTTAGTAAGTGTTTTAAGGGGTGTGTTATAGTTTGATGGCTTATGTTGGTTAATCAATAGCTCAAATATGCCATACTTATGATAAACACATCAATTAAAACACTAATGACCATAAAAGAGAGATCATGATTTCACGTGTTGAACTACATGATCTAGAGAGTGAATTTATTCTCTCAATTGTCATTTAACTCTTATATTTGCATTTCTTTTCTTTTTGTTAGCTAGTTCATTTTCACATTTTCTAGCTTAAACACACTCTCGACTTTGGAATAATTTGATTGAGTAGGAAATTTAAATCAACAATTCCCTGTGGATCGACCCGTATTTGCCGCGTGCTACATTCGTACACCGTGCGCTTGCGGTTATTTTTAATTTAAATTCGTTCGACGGTTTTCTAAACCGATAGAATTTCGGCGACGAACAACTGCAGTTGAAATTATTTCTCATCAGAGCTTTTTCGTTTCACCTCAAATCACTGTAGCCTTCTTTTGCACGCCACCTCGTTTTCAAACATCACGTCTGTTCCTTACCATTTAGAATGAAGTCGAAAAAATCAAGGAAAAATATATCTCGAGCCTATCTTCCTTTAATGGCCGAGCATCTTTCCTCTAAAATTCAAATCAACAGAAAAATACAGTTCAAAATTAAAGGGCCGATCGAACAAAAAAATTTCTTTCGTCCAAAATCAAAATAATGGCCGCGACATTCAAATCCAGCCGCGACATTCAAATCCAGCTAAATTCGTTCGATCTAAAATCAAATCCATGACCGAGTATGAAAAATTATTCGTGATCATTCGCGCGATGTAATCGAGTGAGGTAGGTTTCGGATGCTCGTCGAAATCGATTGTGAGGTAGCAAAGTCGACGATATCGAATAGGCGCTGTACTCGAGCGCGGCGTCGAAGGGGAAGAAGCGAGGTTGTGCTGCATTGGGGTTAGGGTTTTCAGGCTCGCGTGGATGGTTGTGAAGGGATTTGAGCTTGAATGATGGCAGTATTCGTGAACACAGTTCTTGGGTTCATGATGATGTTGCGCGCGCAGTGGGATCTGGTCGTAGTTTTTGGCGAGGCAAGCGATGGTGGCAGAGGCGCGCGCTCGATTTGGGGACGCTCAAGTTCGAGCATGGCAAGACGTGAAGCAATGGCCTGGGCTCGCCTTTTACAGTAAGGTATAATAATCCTATTTTAATTTAATACAGTAATTTATCTATACACTCTCATACGTATTTTGATTCAAAGCAGTAAATTTTAAAATGTTGATTTCAAAATAGAAAATATATGGAAAATAAAATGGGAGTTTTTAAGTATTAATAAACTTATTAATTATTTTTGTTGCTAAAAATATAAAGGGGATTTAGTTTAAAATATAAATAATTTGTTTTGAACTAAAACGATAGTTAATTATAAAATTAAATAAATTTATTAAACGAAACTTGATTATTCGATTATTTCGAATATTAATGAATTGTATAAATGTTTATGTAAGGTCTAAAATGGAGAAAACAAGTCTGGATTGGAAAATGGTTGCATGCGTAAGCAAAGGGTGAGATCTTCTCACTCAATCAAATATTTTTTTGATTTAAATTTTGAATTGTTGGATTTATAATTGATGCTTGGATGATTGATTTATAATCAGTTATATTAGTTTAGACCCTATGCGCCGTATAATAGCGGATGATATTATATTAAACCCATATACCGCGATATTCCACCTCGAAGTGGAATTGGTATTATATATGTATTTTGAGTTGTTGATTTCCCGCATTATATAGAGGATGAGACCCTATGTGCTGCATAATAGAGGATGATATTTTATAAATCCCATATACCACGATATTCCACCTCGAAGTGGAATTGGTATTTAATTGTTGTGCTAATGTCTGTGGTGCAGGGAAACATGTTACAGGGATCCAACTGGATTGCTCAAATATTGAATTTGTTTCATATGTTGTGTGTTGATAATCATTGTGTAATTATATTGTGATTGTAATCATTGAAGGCTAAAATTTAGCCGAGTATATTTTTGGTATCGTAGGATACCAGAAAAATATAAAATTGGATTTTTAAAATTCAAGTTGAAAAATTTACAGTATTTTTTTTGAGAATTGGACAAATTTAAAAGAAGTAATTTTAAAAGGATAAAGTTTTAGTTTTGAATACTACTGAATAAAAATTCTGAAACATGGAAAAAAGGTTAATAAATGGATTTCGGGTAATATTATTCAAAAGTTGGGGAATTTACTTAAAATATGGATTTTAAATAGTTTGGTAAAGATAAAGGGAATAAATTTTAGAAATTAATTTTGGAATTCAATTTAGTGTTTGAAAAGATTTTAGGAATCAATTTGACAATTAATTTGGCGTTTAAAAATAAACCTTTGGCAAATTGATATGAAAATTGATTTGTCGATTGAAATAAATTTAGAAACCAATTTGGAATTGGATTTGGTAATTAAAATAAATTTTGAAATCAATTTGAAAAATTGATTTGGTATTGAAAGTAAATACTTGAGGATCGATTTAAAAATCGTAAATTAGTGGATATTTAGAAATTTTAATCCAAAATGGGAATTTTATAAAAGAAAGGGAGATTTGTTTTAAATAAATATTGTTTTACTTTTAAAGGTGTGGAAAAGAATTTACAGATTTGGGACGTAAATTTAAAATAAATCCAGAAAGATTTATAAATTGATTTGAATGAACCATTTTAGAATGGAATTTGTACTTCCCCTGAAAGCCGAGAATGTTTTCAATATAGTTTATAAATATAGATTAAAGTTGTAAAGATGGTTTTAAGGATAGAATGTTTGGAAAAAAAATTATTTACTTAGGTTATTTTGAAAATCTTTAAAGCAAAAATATAATTTAAACTATTATAAAAGTGATTATTTAAAGTTTTAAATTGATATTTGTTTTAGAAATTGAATATTTAAATAGTTATATCCAATCTACTAATTTTATTTTAAAATTTGGACTTGAATTTTTATATGCGATATTAGTATAATTTTTTTTTCATAACTAATATTTAAGCAAGTATTTTAAAATAGTTTTATTTTAAATGTTTCCAAGTATATTCTGGATTAGTATTTTATATTATTTTAAAATATTTGAACTCGGTAGATTTTCAGTGGAAATGAATAAATATTTGGAAATATATTCCGCGTAAGGAAAATGCTTTGAAAATTTGTTTCCAAAGGATTGAAATGTGAATAGTGATTTGTAATTTATTTTCAAAATATTAAATTGCTAAAGTATATCTTGCGAAGATATTTTGGAAATAAATGATTTGGGAAAATTATTTGAAATCCAGTGATGATTGTGAATAATGATTGATAGTTAAATAACCGACTATCAATATTGGCCTTTTTAATGTCATTTGAATTTCGATGCGACCGGGGGTCGGATTCCAAATGGATATTCGAAAACCACATCAAACCTTTGTGATAGTGATGGATCTTTTATTTAAAAGATCAAAGTGGAAATTTGTTGTGATTTGTTTGAAATCTGATTGAACACTTATTTTAAAAAATAAGCGCTCATTATTCGGATTAGCCGGGAGAGGACATTGTGCCATAAAACCCATTCCGAATAATGATACAACGAAATGGGATTGCATTTGAAGATGGTGTTGAAGACCAGGTATTTCTAAAAACGAAAGGATCAGTTGTCGAATGTCTCTGCACCGGGTTGCTCCAGTATAGAGATTTTGTCACACTTTGTGATGGGCATTACGGACGTGATTATTGAATATCCGGATTTGCAAGGGCTTCATTAGAAGTGCCTTCGGTTCCATTCCATCTCGTAACGGACTTGTATGGATGTGTGTCTGACATTACACTTTGAGATGTAAAGCTGGTTTCTATCAAATACATTTCTGTTGGTGGCGGAGAATTTATTCTCTTTGCTTAACACCCTTCTCTAAGACGTACGAGCTCAGAGGTTATGTAGTTGATGGTTACTAGTGATACATTCCCAATTTGGTAACGTGGCATACGAAGTGTCACTGATCATTTGTTGATCGAAGCATGACTTTGAGAAAAGTGTTGCTTTGTGGACGAGACCTCGTCGGACGTCACAACCCGAAAATGGTCAAAACAGGAAGGATGCGGCAAGGTTATTTAGGGGTAGCGCCCGTCGAGGGTATGTCATTTCCTTCTGGAAAAGGGTAGTATCATGGTATGGAGCCCGGATATTTTACCTATGTTGATGCTGCAAATTTATTATACTTTGTGGTTGTTGCTTTGTGGTTGAGGATCCTCGAATAAAGGTCGCAAACGACCGGAGGATGGCATACTCGTGTAGTAGTTACCTAGTTACAGAGGTAACCCGACCTTGTGTTGGCAGAGATCCGATTAGGTTCTCGGGGCGTCCCTCCAGAGGCGTACCCATGTGGCAATAGGAAGTTCCTTAGCCTGACCATTTGTTGGAAGTCCAATGAAACAATACGAGCCCTTTACGATTGCAATTGTATAACCTGCCTTCTCAGGAGATAGCTATAGCAGGCATAATATAATGGTACCTATGCTGGCTAAGATTAATATTATACTTTCTAAATGTTTTCCACACTATGCACTAATGATAATATTAAAAAGAATTTTGCGTATCAAGCATGTTTGACTATCATAAGGAGAAATCTCCCCCAAGTCTGCAATTGCATTGTGTGTGTGCCGGGAGGCCTTATGGTAGTTTCATTTTCCAAAACGCATAACGGATTTCTTTTCCTTTCTTGTGGAAATAACTGTTTTTAAGATCTCACACCAGTCCCATGACTGACCTGGAGTTTATTGTTCCCTTTCTAAACTCTGGATGCCCATAATTTTCCACACGGGCAGCCTAGAGTCAAGTTATCATTATTCTGGAGCGAAGTCAGAAAAGAGATGCTGTGGAGATCAGGAGCAAGCTGGATGTCGAAGTGTATCACTAGTATATGTTACATTCTTTTCCGCTGTTTTGTTATTGTAACACTCTGATAATGTAAAGTGATCTAATGTAATTACTGATATAGTTCTTTGTTTTAAAGATATTCATTTATCTATTATATTTGTTCCGCTGCGATATGTGAGATTCTGTTATTGTTCTATTTTCTTCTTCTATTTTCTTCTTCTTCATCCCTAACGATTCGGTTTTCCGGCATTCGACTTTGCGGCATTGGATATAGTGGACGTATCGATGTCGACTTTCGGGCGTCGAAAAATTTGGGTCGTTACAGTAGGGCTTTGCCATACGTAATACTAAAATGATATTACAGGTAGAAAGAAATACACGGAGTGGAGATTGGTTACTGATGAGCCTGCAAAACTATTAGGATCAGTTGACTCTAGGAGAAGTAAGTTAAGGGCAGACTGTCCAGTATTGTGTCTAACAGAAGTTAGAATTTTATTTTTCCTGGTAGGCCCAAGTCAGCCAGTGGTTATAGTTAGCCTAATAAAACCATAATGTTTGGACGGATAGTCCATTGGTTACTGGATGTATATACATATATGTTATTGCTATTGTTGTTATAATTAGTTTGATTGTAGGATTTTGAACCGCTAAAGATATGATTTTAAAAGGATATTAGTGAGTGGAAACCCGTTCCACTAAGCGGCTTGGTTATATACATATATGTTATTGCTATTGTTGTTATAATTAGTTTGATTGCAGGATTTTGAACTGCAAAAGATATGATTTTAAAAGGATATTAGTGAGTGGAAATCCATTCCACTAAGCGGCTTGGTATTACTTAATATCAGTAAATTAGGATGTAATAGAATTGTTTACACCAGGCTTATGTCTGACTTGAAGTTTATGTTTTCCCCTTAAACCTTCGGGTGCTCAAAATTTAATTTGAGTAGATTGAGAGTTAAGGACTTTATAGGTTCAGTAGGTTGGATGAATAAGCCTCCAAAGACATGCATGAGGCAAAGCTAGCTATGTAGGAGTTATTTAATATTATTTCCACTATGATGTATTTACGACAGATATGTCTATCTATCTAGTACTTTGTTTATCCAAGTGGGCTTCTTCATATGTCGGTCTTTAATTTGTAAAATTTATAATTGATTAAAACCTGGGAATCGTTTGGGATTATGTAACTAGATATGAAATATTGATTTGAAATGTAATGAGAAAAGATGTTTTGACATCTAAGTAAATTTATTCCATGTTCATGTGCTTATGATATTGTGGTTACCATTAACACTAACATATTTCGTCACCGAAAGTAAAATACTATAGATGAATGCAGCATCCATAACACTTAGCTTTGGGCCTCGAGATAGGGAATGTTACACCAACTAGTACCTTCAGCTACTAGTATAAGTAACGTTATTCCTATGCACCCGATTTTTAAAACCAATTTATGCTGAAAATCCAATATTTATAAATTTTGTCAAAAAAATTAATTTTTTTTAACAATATGATATATTTTATCTCTCTGAGTTGGTAGACCATTTTATGATCCGTCTACCCACACCAAAAACGTTATTTCATTCTAAATATATCTTATGTCCGAGGTGTGAATTTTTGAGTGATATTGCTTGTATATTTATTAATTTCTTTTTACTTATATAATTTTAAATTTAAGGATATTTTTTGTATTAAAAGAATTTATTTAAATTCAGTTAGTGAACAAATTTATGCATTCTTCTTAATTTAAGAAAATTATTTTCATAAAGTGGTTGTGTAAAAATTTCAACTATTTCATTTTCAATGTAAACAAAATCTTGTGAAATTATTCCTTGTTCATCATTATAACTTAAAAAATGATGTCTTATATAAATATGTTTAGTTCTTTAATGAATTATAGGATTTTTTGATAGGTTTATTGCGCTTTTATTGTCACAAAATAAGGTGATTTAGTTAAATGAACTACAAAATCCCATAGCGTTTTCTGCAAGTAAATTACTCAAGTACATGTCGAAGCAATAGAAATGTGTTCTGCATCGCATTTTGATAGTGATACACAATTTCGTTACTTACTGAACAAAGATACTGTAGTTTGATCGATATAGTAACAAGAATCATTCATGCTTTTCTGATCTGCTTTGCAACTTCTAAAATGAACATCATATAAGATATTAATTCAAAAGAACGACCCGTGGGATAAAAAAGTCTGTAATCTTAAGTATTGTTCAAGTAATGCGAAATACGTTTCACTACTTATAAATGTTATTCTCTAGGATTTGCTTGAAATCTAGCACACCAACAAACACTCATCATTATGTTAGGTCGACTAACGTTTACATAAAGTAAGGATCCTATAGGACCTCTATATAATTTTTGTTATGCGTACTTATAATTTTCATCTTTATCTAAATGCAAATTACTGCTCATAAGAGTTAGTCTGCTACTTATGGTTTCCATTTCAAAACATTTTGTTAAATATTTGCAATATTTTTCTTGATAAATAACAATTCCTTTTTCAGTTATTCAATTTGTAATCCTAGAAAAAAATTAAGTTCACCCATATGTTCCATTTCAGATGCATTGTTCATTATATTTGCAAAGTCATCACAAAGCTTTTTATTGGTTGCACCAAAATTAAATCATCAACATATATTTAGACGACTAAAATATAATTATTATCCTTTTATTAAATAGAGTTTCATCAACTTTACCAACTTCAAAACATGAATTAAAAAATAATTTTTCAATCTTTCATACCAAGATCATAGTGCTTATTTATGTCCATAAATAGCTTTACTAGGTTTTAAAACACGATCTGGAAATTTTTCATCAATGAATAATGGTAGTTGCTTAAAAAAAGTATTTTATTTAATAAATCCATTTAAAAAAAGCACTTTTAACATTAATTTGATATAAAGTCGGACTATGATGGCAAGCAAATGCTAAAAGTATTCCTAAGGCTTCATGACAAGCTATAGGGGAAAAGGGTTCCCCATAGCCAATCCCTTCCTCCTAATTATATTCTTGAGCCACAATTCTAGCTTTATTGCATCGGATATGACCATTTTCATCAACTTTATTTTTATAGATATACATTTTGGATCAGTAATAGATTGATATTCTAGTCTTGGTACTAGTTCCTTAACATTACTTCGTTCAAATTGGTTAAGTTTTTCTCGCATAGTTCAAATTCGTTAGCGGCTTCCTTGTAATTATTTTGATTTTATATTAAATATAAAAGCGACGTGAGTTAATTGTCTTCAGGAGGCTATTTTGTAACTACAAAAAAAACCTTTAATAGCATTTGATAAACGTTATTGGTAGCCAACGATAGGTGTAGAATTTATATATAATCTTTAAAAATGATATTATACATTACTATTTGATAGCAATATTTAAGCGTTGTTGTATATTATGTTTGATTGCAATTTTTAAACCTTGCTATAAATTGCTAATCGATAGCAATTTTTAAATGCTACCATCTGTTTGTATGTTATAATTTGTTTAACATTATGTTACAATATGCAAACATTTGTTGAACCATATTAGATTTCACTGGCTTCGGCAAAGATGCTATCATTGTCCTTTTAAAGCATAGTGATGAATATAGTGGAATTTTTTAAAGCATTTAAATTATACTAGCATAATTCTTTTATAGTATCCTGAGCCATAGCATATTGTATCTTTCACCAAACACATAAAACTGAACAAACAACATACATAAAATAAATTTGATAATCAACACATTGTGTATTAACATATTCAAGATTACACTATATTTGACAAACTAAATAACATGTTTTATATTTGCATAATATTCATAGCCATAATTTTATTACAGTGTAATACCTCATGTTTGTTAACAATAATTAGAACAACAAAACAGAACGATAGTAACATCAACAAAAACTTCACAAATTTCTCAATATTTTGTTGTAAATCTTTTCCTTATTTGACTGGATACAATTATTTGGAGTCATAGGCTTAATTATACGCGTGTAATAAAACTGAATTCCCTGCCAACATACTCTGTGAACTATTAACATGAATCTAGAAGTATGGGTATAAGTTGTAGTCCCTAAACTAACAAGATTTTAAAGATATTTTAGATTTGTAAGTCTAAATGGCATATGTTAGTTAAAGTGAAATAGATGTTATTGTAAATTGAATTGGGTTTAAAGTAATATTTTAATTGATTGGAACGATATGCAATGCAATATATATTTCTCAGCATTTTATTATAAATTATTCAGTTTTATAGTTAAGAATAAAAGTATATCGTTTAAAGTAACAAGTAATATACCCAAAAAAGAGATGTATAAAATATGGTTCTTTACCATATTTATACTATCTATTTCAGTAGAAACAGAAAGATAATTCCATGTAATTCTAAATGTAACACCAATCCCTTTTTTTTGATAAGTTATAGAAGTTTACGGTGTTAACAATCACTTTTAGGAATGATGTAATTCCAACATATTAAAATTCAGAAATTCTTAGGTATAAACTAACGAATCGCAGGTAGTGATACTAATACCAGTCTAAGAATAAAAATAATATATACAATAAAAGGAAAGTTAGAAATTAGATAATAATCAATGAAAAGTAGGTAAATTATTGATATAAGCAAATAATGTAGTTAGTAACTAGAGGAAGATAATATAAGATAAAAAGGAAAAGTAAATCTATTTGATAATAAAAAGAAACAATGTTGGTAAAGGATATTTAAACCTTTAAGTTAAAAGTAAGCAATAAGTGACATAAAATTGACATTAATGAAATAAGACGTAAATGCACGTAAAAGTATAGGAATATTGTTAACAGCTGAACATTAGAGGCATAATAAATAAATAAGTATGAATATATACATAGCCTCAAGTATATGTTTATGATTGGTGTGAATTATTAAAGTTTGCTAACAACTTAGATTAAATAAGAATGAAATAGTCATTAAAATGGGTTGGAATGCGAGGTCAGTAGTGTTACACAATACAAGTTTGCCCACCACAAGGAGGTACCAGCAGTTGTGTATACATTATACTGATGTAAGACTTATTCAACTGTTGGACCTATTAAATTATACGTTCATGTATAGGTGAAGGGAATACGAAGAAGGATGGTTTGCCTCGGTCGAAGTGTCAAAGGACAAGTAGAGTCTGCTTCAACCTTTTAGGGGGTATTAAGTAACAATAGGTATTTTCTATATTGCATTAGGCAATCTAAACAGGACGGTGAGCATGGCTCGGCACTATGGCAGTGAGTTTGGTACCATATATAGGTGTAGGAGCTATTTCATGGGTCGAGAGTGTCATCTGTTCTGAGTGGTCAGCGGATAGACGGGGTTTATGCCTAAACGAACTACACCTTCTACTAATGTAGATACCATTTAGGACATGCATTGCCTCATAGTATTTTGCTAGCTTGTTTGTTGATAGGAGGCAAGGTTAGTAACCTTTTTGTATAGGTCTTTCAAATATGAATAAAATATGGCTAAACTATAGTGACGCCATTATTAGGCTCTACTGGAGTTCCTTAGTATAGAAGCCGATAAGGACGTGATGCTCCGTTAATGATGGATCCTGACGGGATGTTGAGTTTTGGATATTAGCAGCGAAAGTACCTTAGTCCAAAGGGGGACTACGGTACTTACACACACACGTATGCAGTTATTTTCTACCCAAGTTGGATGGGACATATTATACGCATATGTGGTGTCAAGAAGACTAAGTAAAACAATAGATATAACAAATAATGGAAGCCAATTGGCATAAAATAGTGTTATGTATAAACTATCTAAGTTACCAATCATCAGAACGTTGCTCTGACCCCTCCTCATTACAACCCACAAGATAGCTTTAGAGGATCATGTACTGGTATAAGATGGGAACAGTGGGAGGATAGACTTCCGTATATATGCTCGGCACTAACCACGACACTAGATATTGGAAGTGCCAACCTTGTTCGGTAACTATATAATTTATTATACTTTACTGTTCCGCTATGAGTTTATGGTACTCTAATACGCAATTGTTTATTCGTAGGATACTAAGACCAATGATCTATTCTTTGGTACAACTGGGTTTTCAATTTAGCGAAAATTCCGGCCTACTAAGGTGCGGATAGTCACACTTGATATCAGAGCAAAGTTTAATCGATCTTAAAAATTAGGATACGTTAAGTGAATGCAGATGTATTTTTACCTATAATTATATATATAACGCTAAACTCTACAAAATTCAACTATAGAAGCAATCATATTCTAAAAAGTTGGGAATGTGACTATGAGTTAAAAAAATAGAAGAAGTTGAAGATATACACTTATCTCCATTACCTTGCGGAAAATAGGTCATATTAGAATGGTTGACTTAAAAAGGCATTAATGTGTCATATGGAAGAGTCTCTGAAGCTAGATAGTACTTGATTCCCTTGTAAAGCACATATTGTGGTATGGTTGTAGATCCCTGTAGAATTGTCGATTGATGATGTATTGTAGATACAGATAACAGGAAAGTGGGAATCAATATGTTTCCTATATCCAAAAGTAGAACTAAATGAGCTATGAAAGAAGGTATGCAATCACTCCAAGAGGATAACTGGATTTTTAATATTCTGGGAAAAGATAAGTCAGTAAGAAAAAAAAGAAGAAAGTCCAAAAGAAGGGACAAATAAAAATCCACACTGAGTCCGACCACATACGAAAGAATTTAATATAAAGTTGAAATGATTTTAATATAAAAGTTTGAGAAAAATATATAAATAGTATATTTGAAATGATTTTCAAAGGAATTATTTGAAGGTAGTGTTAACAAGAAATCTTGTCAACATCCCCATAGCTAAATGGTTAACAAGGAAGTCGTTAACACTTCAAAAGAAGATTTTAAGAAGTAACCACTCTCTTCGAAATCCCTTTCGAATTAGTTGGTTTGGACAAATTTCTTGCGTTGGATTGTCTCATGAAAATATTAATAGTAGTTAATTGGTCCAATAAACCCTATTGAAATGAAGGTTAAGGAGAAAGCACCTTCTTTGAAGCCTCTTTTTGAGTGACTCGAAAGAGGTTATTCATATCGAACATTTGCCTCTTTCAACTATGTTGAAAGGAAATATTCATCCCTTAAGAAGGAGTATTTACTTTCGATGGCATTGTTTATGCTCTTTTAGAAGGAGCTTTTTCGAAAGGGTTGTACGTATTGTAATGTGCATACACCTTTTGAAGGAATTCATCCAGCTAGCATAGTTTAGTATTTACACTTCAAATCCCTTTCGAAACATCCCTTTCGACCAGGTCTAAAGGTTATTTGTTCTTTTGAATTGGATTCAATGTACTGTATATATACTTTATGTTCTATCAACAATGGAATAACATTTTGGACAATATAGGTTCCATGAATTTATTAATATCGAAACATTATCATCATCTTTTTTAATATTTGATATCGCTAAACTTGATGTTAATATGACTCGTATACATATTATCCAAATTGATCCCATTGAATCGCATAAGAAAAATAGGAATTAAGAAGATAAGAAAGCATCATGTGAAATTGACCATTAGTCAAGCCAATGATCGAAATGATCTTCTATATAATCAAAATCTTTATTGAATCCATGTGTTTCTACTTATAGCATTGATCCAAATTAAGTTACAAGTAAGTGAACAATTCCTAAATTGATTTAGGGTTACAAAAATTTGTTTTGCTAAGAAATAGAAGAAAGAATTTAGGATTCCAAAGTCCTCTCCCCAAACTCGGACCCCTAGTGTCATATTTATGGATGTAGGTTGGCCCCCTTCTGCGCCCATCCTTTCAGTTCTATCGAAAGTTCTTCCTCTAATCTTCTGCGCACACTATTTCAACATGTTCAGAAGGCCTTCCTTCATCGTTCCATGCACCTCCTTTGGGTGCGGTCTAAAGGCTTTTTTTGACCTTTTTCTTCTATTCTTGCGCCTTTACCTTTTCATTTCAGACCTTTCAACCTAGTTGAAAGGGCCACCTTGATAACCTGTCACTGCCCTTAAGGTTTGAGTGCCTATTTTACTTTGCTTTTTATGGTGCTGCTTTCGACTTCGTCAAAAGGGAGGTAGGAGCGCTCTTCGCCATGTGTTGCTACACTATTACAAGTGAGAGATGAGTTGAGCTTTCACATAGCTTCGTCGAAAGGAATGGTGAGTAACGACTGGGTCTTAGAGAAAGTACTCTGGGCCTTCATATGCCTTCGAAGGGTTCCAACTATTTCGAAGGGTTCCAACTATTTCGAAGGGCTTGTTTCTACTTTTGAAAGGTGTGTATTGGAATCATTTCTTCAATTAATAAATTGACAACTATGAAACCTACTACTTTGAAGGAACTGGTTCTTGTGTGTGAGTCTATTGTTCAACACCTTCGAAAGGTATTTCAAACCTGTGCTAGCCTTCCTTATATATTTGAATCCATATGAGTCGAAAGGTCTAGATGAGGCGGAAGGGTAACTTTGCCTTCTGTTCTACCGCTTCAGAAGCTTTTATTCTGCTTGTCAATTGTAATGGCACCTGGCGCATGCGACTCGTTTGAAAGCCTTCTCAATACTTTCAAAACACTCTTCTTTGAACTTTGACGAAACTTATGTCTTCAATACTTGTAGAGCCTATCACTTTTATAATTTTTCTTTCATACCTTTATTCTTAAGTGAATTTTTAGGGTTAACATTTGCCCCCCCATACGAAAGAAGCTTTTGTTATTTAAGACAAAAATTTAACAAATTCTTCGTTCTTAGTGATGTCATTGCCCTGCAAAAGTCAAAGTAAAGAATATCTTCTATTGTAAGATCATGACTTGTATTAAAAATATGCTTAGTGATTTGAAAATGATGTTAGCATAGTAGAGCTCTTGAAACCTAAGTTCTGAAGTAATAAAAATTAGTTGGTCATCATCTAGATTTGAATAATGATAAGAAATCTGCATTTGTAAATGATTGAGAACCAAGGACTTTTATCTGGAAATATTAGAAGCTCCACCATCCAACTTTTTTAGTTACAAGTGAAGTTCATAAATTGAGCTCTCATAGTATTAATAGAAAACCAAACGTATAATAATTAATATCCAGGAATTTTCCACTGGTGATAACAAATGTTTGGTAATAAAAGGTCATGAGCTATCATCTGGAAACAAGTCATTGAAAACCATGGATCCTTATTTGAGGTCAAGTAATTGGTATTTAGAATCATCTATTGGAAATACTAATAGTCTAGGGACCGAGATTCATATGTTGATGAATGTTGTTCAAAAGTTAGTAGTAGTAAACCAATGACCCTGATTCGAGTATTAACAAAAACTCAAAGTTTTGATTAAAGACCAGAAGTCCATTGTGATCTCAATATCAACTGCCACAGAACCCAGATTCGAGAATTAATAAAATGAAATCAAAAACTAATGGTATTGGGAAATCTAGAAATTTGAATCCTAGATTTGGGCATCAATAAGTAAAGTTCAAAGTCAACAATAGGAGATCGGAAACCCAGATTTGGGTTTTAATAGGTGATAACAAGAAGTGACCTTTATAATATAAATCTTAAGCTCGAATTTGGGTATCAGTGGATGATAACCATAAATCTATAGTAATAATCTTCATAATAGAAATCTTGAGCCCCAATTCGAGCATTAATGATTGAAGTCCAGTAATTAATTGTAATAGCCTTGAGACCCAGATTCGGGTATTAATAAGTCAAACCCAAAATTAATAATGAAAGACCCGAAACCTAGATTCTGGTATTAATAAGTACAGCTCAGAAATCCTTCTTCGATAACTAGTTGGAGATTGTAGATTCTTATTAAACCTTCTGTTTGCATCGCTCCTTGGGTTTTGACTCTTTTGACATGTGTTACCCTTTAGGCTTTATATGTTGTTGCTATTTACTTTGTTGCTTCTCGAGCTTGGACGTCTTAGTCCATTGTTTGGTGCACTACTTCTCGGGCTCGGATGTCTTAGTCTATTGTTTGATATGATGCTTCTTGGGTTCAGATGTCTTAGTCTGTCATTTGATATGCTGCTTCTCGAAATCGGATGTTTTAGTCCATTGTGTCTAGTACACTTGGTTAGCTTATCCACACGCAGGATCCAATGACTTACCCAACTTCCCCCCGGAGGCACCTTCATCTGGCCATAGCATGGCACGATCAAGGGTTTGTTCGGTGCTTTGGCCAGACCATAGCGTGGAGGGACCCATGGCTTACTTCATCCTCCCTCCAGGAGGTGCCTTGATCTGGCCATAATGTGGCACAATCAAGGGTTTGTTCAGTGCCTTGGTCAGGCCATAGCGTGGCGGGACCAAGGTCGTACTCTGTCCTCCCTCCAAGAGGCGCCTTGAACTAGCCAAAACAAGATGCGAACAAGAGCTTTTCGATGCTTTAACCTAGTTATAGCGTGGCGCGGATAAAGACTTACTCTAACCTCCCACCAAGAGGCGCTTTGACCCGGCCAACTCATTACAGACAAAGGTTTGGACCATTTAAGGTAATGTCGAAGTGAAAGGAGAATTTCACTTCCAACCATGTAGATTTTAGTTTTAAGGAAGAGGGGCTTTATTCACTCTTTGTATGAAAATATGGTCGTAAGTGTTCCGCATTTCCTGTTCAAGGAATCATTTTGCCGGCCGGTCGATATAACTTGTAAGCACCAGGTGGCATCACTATGCATACAAATAGGGGACCTTCTCAATTTGGTCCTAACAATCCTTCCCCTTGATTTCTTATGTTTCCATTACCCTTCAGAGTACTAAGTTTCCCTCTTCAAATGATCTTGCTTTTACTTTCGAATTATAGTATTTTGAAATTCTTCTTTGATATTCTATAGTTCGGATAGCTGCTTCATCTCTGAATTCATGTATCAAAGCTAACGATTCTTTCTTCAATTCCTGACTTGGGTCAAAAGCATATGCAATTCTTCTATGTGAGGGTATATCAATTTCAATTTGCAACATTGCTTCACACCCATATGTTAGAGAGTAGGGGGCATGTCTCGTTCCATTCTAGTAGATTTTGATACGCCCAAGTATAAGTGGTAGTTCTTCTACCCAATTCCCTTTGGCTTTATTTAATCGCATTTTCAAGATAGTCTTAATAGTTTTATTTGCAGTTTCAACGGTCCCATTGGCCTTTGGATGTGCCACCCAAGATAAAGCCTTTTATGATCCCATTTTTATGGCAAAACTGAGAAAACTCCTTACTTTCAAATTGTGTTCCTTTATCTGATATAATCTTATAGGGGATTCCAAATCTTGTAATAATGTTTATAATGACAAATATAAGCACTTTCCCAAAAGTGATTTTGGGGAGTGGTTCTGCTTCTACCCACTTAGTAAAATAGTCTATGGCGAATACAACATACTCTAATCCTCTTTAGAAATTGGCAATGGCCCGATTAAGTCGATTACCCATATATCGATTAGCCATGGACTTGAAATCAGAGTTAATTGACTTGGTGGAGGTCGAGAGATCTTTGAGTATTTTTGGCATCTTTTGCATCTCCTCACATATTTATTTGCTCGACTTGCCATTCGAGGCCAATAAAAATCTTTTCTAATTATATTCTTCGCCAGCTTTGTCCCTTTGGAGTAGTCTCCACAAAATCCTTTATGTGTTTCCACCAGTAACCATCTTCCAGACTCACACATATTAAGTAAGGTAATGCATATCTTTTCTTGTAAATAATTCCATCCACTATTATGAAAGTTGGAGTCTGCGTCTGTTTTTTCTAGCTTCCATTTTATCAGATGGCAGTATTCCTTCAGAAAGATATTTGATAATACGTGACATCCAAGTGTCACTATAACACTCATCTGTACTTGGATTATTAATCCTCTCATCTAGATTTCTTCATTAATTTCCCTTTATTCTCTCTGTTGTTCCATGTCTTGGGATCTAGTTAGGACTAACAATTCCTTTCCTTGTTCAGATGTACCCTCCTTAATACTTGGATTTGCTTGGTATCCTACCGGCACGATTCGAGTTTTTGGGGCTCCCTTTGAACTAGCTTGCTTTGCTAACGAATCTTCTTGAGAGTTTTCTCCCCTTGGAACTTGATGTGTATAAAGGTCTTCAAATAAAGCGAGCATCTTCAATATCTTCTTTACATATAAAGATAATTTGGCATCTTTAGTTTGAAAAGCTTGCTTCACCTGGTTTACCATTAGTTTGGAATCACCAAAGATTCAAAGTCGTGGGGTTTTGAGCTCTAAAGCCAGAGTCAATCCTGCTACCATTGATTCGTAATCGGCTACATTATTTGTTGCGGGAAACCCTAATTTCATTGAATAGTATAGGCGGTGTCCATCTGGTATTATTATGACATATCCCGCTCCAGCTCCTTGCTCATTCGATGCGCCATCCATAAATAATTGCCATATAGGTTTTTCATCCTTTTCCTTTTACAATTGTTCTTTAATGAAGTTTGTACATTCATTAATAAAGTTTGCCAATGCTTGTCCTTTGATATCTGAATGTGGTTGAAACTCAATGTCATACTAGCTAAGTTCAATTCCCAATTTTACTAACCTACTTGAATTTTTAGGTTTAATGAAGACTTGTTTGAATGGAAAGTTAGCCAATACTCTGAATGGATGTGTTGGAAAGTATGCCCTAAGTTTTCATGTGATAAGTATTAAGAAATAAGCTAGTTTTTCTATTACCGAGTACCAAACCTCTGCATCCTTTAACCGCATGCTCACATAATAAACTGAAAGTTGAGTCCCACTTTCCTCTTTGATCAAAACTAAACTACTGCATGTTCCGAGACTGCCACGTATAAGTACAAGACTTCACCGTTCTTAGGACTAGATAGTATTGTTGATTTTTCCAAATGATTTTTAAACCCTTGAAAAGCTTTCTTAGAGCCTTCTCCCTATTCAAAATTTTTCTTCTTCTTGATTACATTGAAATAGGGAATGCACTTATTATTCGCCTTGCAAATGAACCTTCTTAGGGCGACTACCCTGCCAACTAACTCATTACATCTTTGTTAGTTTTAGGCTCAACCATGTCCTTGATAGCTTGATTCTGGACTGGCTAACCTTAATTTCTCGAGCACTCACAATGTAGCCTAAAAATTCCTAGAATGAACCCTGAAAGAGCATTTCAAATGATTCAGTTTCATCTGGTATTTCCGTAATACTTCGAACATTTCGTTTAGGTCTTAGAGGTGACTCTTAGCCTCATAAAATTTTACTAGCATATCATCAACATAAACTTCCATATTTTGATCGACCTGTTCTTTGAACATTCTGTTGATTAATCTGTGATAAGTAGCCCCTGCATTCTTTAATCCGAAAGGCATTGCTTTATAGAGAAAAATTCCTCAATTAGTAATGAAACTTGTATGCTCCTCGTCTGATTTAAACATGGGTATATGATTATATCTTGAGTAAGCATCCATAAGAGATAACAACCTATGTCCACTTGTTGCTGATCTATCAAGGGCAATGGGTAACAGTGTTTTGGACAGGCCCTGTTTAAGTTATTATAATCGAAGCAAGTCCTCCGTTTGCCGTTCGACTTCTTTACTGATACTGGGTTCGCCAGGCATTTTGGGTAGTAGATTCTCAAATGAATCCATTTTCAAGGAGCCATTTAACTTCCTGTTTAGGGTGTCGGACCACACTTTATCCAATTGTCTCTTTTTCTGTCTAATAGGGGTCGCTTCTTGATTGATATTTAGCGCATAGCACATAAACGATGGATCAACCCCCACCATATTTGAATGAGACCACGCAAACACGTCTTTTATAGATTTAAGAAACCAAATCAAGTCCTTCTTCAAGCTACTCTCCAACTCCTTTCCCACTTTGACTATCCTGGTTGAATCATTTGGTTCTATACATGTCTCCTCTAAATCTTCTATAGGTTTTATCATTTCCATTTCTCCACTGTAATCAAATTCTGTGGTCATTTTGCCTTCTTCCATGGAATTAGCATCAATCCTCTTTCTCTTGCTTCTTGGGGAAATGTACCTTTCATACATAAGTTTATTTTTCTTATTAGATCTTACTTTTCCTTCCATTGTTGGATGCAAAAATCTATAATCCAAAGGCTAAAAAATAGTAAAAGAATCAAAGTAAGCAACACACTCCCTTTTGTATTGATCAAGCATTGCAAAATTCACAGGAGCTGAATTGTTCTCGGAGGAAAGTGCCTCAACCCCTGTTGGTTAATAATTTTACCATTAGATATTTTGGCGAGACAAAAGCATCTACCTAATCAAGTGAAGGTCTGCCAACGAAAGCATTGTAATATGATGGTTAGTTGATGATTACGAGTAGAGTTTCAAAAGTTCAGCAGCATGGCGGTACTCCCATTTGTACTAGCAATTTCACTTGTCCCATTGAGGTCGATCCTTTGTTGTTAAACCCAAAGATTGGCTTTAGGCTGGGCTCTAGCTTGTCTTTTAGGATACCCATTAGAAAGGAATATTTGAAAATAGCATTGACTGCACTTCCAGTGTTCATAGCAATCTTGGACATTATAGACAGTCCAATTTGAGTCGTGATAATGAGGGGGTCATTATTTGAAGTGATGGACTCCCTTCTTTGGCTCTTGGGGAGTACTAACAATATTTGAAATGGGCATGTTGAGTCATGGATTTTTAAGCGGGGGCTTTTCTTGAATAGAGAACACTCCTTCTCCAGCCTCTTTGATGTATTTGTTCCTAGCCTCTTTGCTGTCCCTGTTAGATTTAGCCCACCATGGATTACACCAATCCTATTCAATGGCAGACTCAAGCTTAATGGATCTTCTTCTTCCAAGATATTGACGACATTACCAGGAAACTTTTACAGACCATCACCAGTCCATGCTTCTTTTTGTTTGTCTTGGATGAACTCCTTCAAATGCCTCTCATGAATGTATTTCTGAATGATTCTAGCCAAAACTCTACATTCATTAGTTTTGTGGTTGTTTGCTTTGTGGTAAGCGCAATAGTCATCCCCTTTCCTCTATTCAGGGTAATTTTTGGCCTTAAATAATGTCGAGAAGCTAACCTTCTCCTTTGACACAACATAGATAGGACAATGGCTTGTTTAAAGCGATTGAATTAGTATTAGGCTCTTCGCATCCTGTTTCCTTATGTCCTCGATCTAATCCAAACCCTCCATTTTCCTTTTTAGGATTAGCTTTCTTTTTTGTGTGATATAATTCATCCCTTCGAATGAATTTATTAGCCTGAATACGGAAGTCCTGTAGATCCTTACACCCATGAATAAAGAGTTATTTCTAGAATGGTATATTCTCTATTAACCCAGAGCATACTGCAATGAGCTTATCCCGATCATTAATGTCTTTAGCTTTTAATGCTTCTATATTGAACCTTTTTAGGTAATCTCCCAATGACTCATCCTGTCTTTGCTTAATATTGGCTAGAACAGTGTAATAGATTATTGGGCCCTTACATATAAAGAAATGGGTAGAGAACTCATAAGAGAACTATTTCCACGAATAAATCATCTTTTCACGATATTGTCGATACTATTTAGTGGCGACCCTTTGTACAGTTACCGAAAAAAGTCTACATTGAACAGCCTCAGAAGCATTATATAGATCCATTTGGCTATCCAGAAGAATATAGGTTTAGAAAAAAATATTTTCAAATTTTTGGATGTTAACAATGGTGTGCTACGTATTGGATGGCAGGGATTGGATGCAAATTGGTTGAACTGTACTTCTACTCGCTGAATTGTGGGAAAAGTTGGATGAAAAAAAGATTCTGACTTTTAAAATTTGCATACATATAGAGCTGCAAGTATATATAAGTTGTTTGCATCATATTTTCAAAATTGTTCTAAAAAGAATGCATTCATATAGGAAGCATCGATTTAGAATTATTCATCATACATATAATATGTAATGTGATACACCGTGCACTTGTACACGAATTGGCTGAAAATTGGTTGCACACTAATTGGTTGGGTAGCATAGAATGGTTGTGTGTCATTACGATCGAAGTTCAAACGAATATTGACATTTGAATATTGCAGATTAGAAATAATTATATATGTAATAAAGGAAATAAAGTAATTAACCAACATTTAGTAACATTGACAGCCAGTTAATGCTTACTTAACGTTTAAGTATATTCAGTGTTAAACTAGATCGGTTAAAAACAGGTAAAAATAAGTTTTAAAACGAATTAAACATAATGTAGAAATTAGCACCGATCCATGGAGCAGGGTCGGTGTTGACTTATGAAAACTCGGGTAAGACACACAAAAATCTTGGTTCTGACTCCAAGCAAGTGAACTCGGTTCAGACACATGGAAATCTCGGGTTGGACACACAAAACTCTCGGGTCGGACACACAAAACTCTAGGGTCGGACTCCAAGCAAGCGAATGAAAATTCAAAGCACAAAAATCTTAAAAAATCTTCAAGTGGAGTCCAAAGCAAACACACAAATTTCTTAGGTCAAAATCTAAGTGAACGAAGATAGGGCAAATGCAAATCGACTGTAGCCAAAACAACCCATGGCCAGGATCCTACCAAGTTATGGGTCAGTACCAATCTCTATTTCTTTCCCAGGTGGGTCCTATCTTCTGCCTACATGCCCTGCTTGATGTTAGAAGCCTATCTCAAGTGTTATGTTGTCATTCCAATGCAATTTTCTCTCGATCTCCATGGACACCTAAATTAGTAGCTTTGTTCTTCCATGACTTTGTCATTTGGACTAAGAAACAAGCTCATACTGATACAAACAACTATGGAATCACGAAGCTAATAGTAAGACGAGCCAAAGCGAAGAGTGTAAGATGATCAGATTGGCCATTTTAGAGGTCGGTACTGACCCCTATCCTAGGAGTCGTACTGACCCATAGTTATTTGATGATATGACGTCCTACTTTTGTGGAGAACATGTATATAGTAAGGAGAATGATCTAGAGATCTTTTATTTGTGATTCTAGGCTCCTAACCTCTATAAATGGAGGGGTAGGGCTCATTTTTAGGATCTTTTGGTTCTATTTCTACTCTAATATATATTCTTGTAATTCTAGAAACCAAGCGTCGGAGTTGTACCGACCCCTAAGAACTTCTACCCCAAAGTCAGAATATAAGCAATAAAACTATAAAGTGGACGTAGGCTTTGATTTGCCGAACCAATATAAATCGGTATGTGTTCCTTATTTCTCGTTTTCATTTTAATTCTTTGCTTTTTGTTCTCCAATTTAACTTTAGGGTGTTTGTGTTGGTGCTTTCACTAAGAAAGAGAGTCTCAGGCTATTTGAATCCATCATCTATTATTGGATTTTCTATATTCAAAAATAGATCCAATTCCTTTATCTTTTAATTCTACAACTCAGATTTTCAAAGATATACTAGAAGTTGTTTGCAATGGCCCCACCAAGGAAAGAACAACATACCATAACTACCATAGCTACTACCAGTGATGTTGAGAACCAGAATATTCAGCACATGGATGAAGTTGCACAATAACCAGAACAGACCAAGATCCATACTCCAATTGACATCGTGACCGAAATGGAGATGGATAAGATGATGAAGCAGATGGAAGAAATATTCCAGCCTAGTCAGAATGAGATGAATCAAACAATGCAACAAAGCTTAAGGCTGCTGAATTAGCTAACTCAAAACAACCCTAGAAGGAGTAGAAGAGATTACAGTTCTTTATCTGAAAGTTCCTCATCATCCGAATGAAGATGGAGGGGGAGAAGATAGAAGAGGATTCCAAACACCATTGGAGCACTACACCAAGGGAGAATAGTGACCCAAGGCACAAGTACATGGGTCGGTATAGATCCAAGAGGATGGGTTGATATAGACTCCACTTATGGTGGGTCCAAAGCCCACCGTCTAGAAGGCGGTGTGGATGTGATTACTGGATGTGCTAGTGATGGTCAGAACCTTAAGAATTGAGCTCCTATTGATAATAAGACGCATGGGAATCAAACATGAGGTATTGTTGTATTAACGTCCCAGAATTTCACCATTTTGATTTGCGAATATTTAATTAATTTGAATATTCAAATAATGATTTTTATAATTAAAATAAAACACTTTTAAATAATAATTAATGATGTGAAATAGTTTTTCAAATGTGTTTACAAAAAAATACAGTTCTAAGAAAAATCGAATATGTGATTGGAATTCATTTTTCGAATTTTAGACTTTTCGTCGGCTAAAAGTCATTGCAGACATTGTGAACTCTTTAGTATAACTATACACATTTATAAGCAATTTAGAGTATATATGTATATGTACTAGTGTGTGTGTGTCTATATATACATTTGTATTTATATTTAGTTATTTAAGGTTTAAAATATAATTTAATAAAAGAAAATGTCACATCATAAGCCAACATAAGTACATTAAGTACTAAAACATGTTTAAACATGTTGGCCAAGGTGTACATGAAGGGGACAAGGGGTGGGCATGAGGTACAAGGGTGGAGGCAAGCATGGGGAGGTGGCGCAAGTAGGTGGATGTAAAGTACATGGGGGTAAATTGGTAATTTGATTTATACACTTAATATATATACAAATTTCCTAATCCTTATCATCTTTTTCTTATTCATCCTACTTTATAAAACTCCTCCAAGCTTTCGTGAGTTCTCTAATGGCTACCGAAGAATTAAAAAAAAACCTTAGATTTATCACTCTTAAATAGCCCTTTCATTTCTTCAATTTTGTCTTCTCTTCCTTCTACCATATTTTTCTTATATCTTGTCCAAATAGAGGTTTTCTTTATTTCAAGTCGTTTAAAATTCAAGTGGCTACAACTTTAATGTGTAACACTTTTTCAAACTTTGAGCTTAGCCATGTCCAAATATCATTTCTATTAGACTCATTTTCGGACCAAGATTTTCAAGTCCGAAAACATCTCTTCTTCTTTTGACCATATCTCCCTCACATATTATCCAAATTGAGTGAATATTTTTTTGAAATTGAATAGGAAGGAATTTCCAAGAACTTTTTCTTTGAAACTTTTCCAAATTCCATGAGTTTCTTGTCTAAAAGTCAGTTGAAAGATGATAAATTACGGGATGATTTTTGTGAATTTAATGATACTCTAAGTCCCTCCACCTTTCAAGGCCGAGCTCCACCACCTTTGGGACGTGTGCACCATACCTTGGCCGAACCATGAAGCCACTATTAGGCCATAAAATCTTCATTTTCAACGCATATAGCATGAAGCTAAGTTATCACAAGTTGTAGTGAAAGTTCGTAATGGTTTGGTAGCTTTTGAGCAAGTATAGCTCATGAATTTATTTAAAAGTTCTAACTTTAAATATGATGCTTACTTTGACAATGAAATCATTGTTGACAGTTTGTATACTGATGTTGATTAAAATGTTTACATATATGTTTGATGTGATGTTTGGTTCGACTTAGAGATCAAAGATGAAATGAGTATATGGATGTAAAGTTGTGTTCTTTACTTGGTTATGTAAATCGGGACATGTATATGTGTTGTGTTTGTGTCATGTATGCTAAAAGTTAGCACTTGAGTATGAGGTTTTATGTAAAATGAAAAGTTAGTATTTGGAATCGTGGTCGCGGCATTGAAATCCTTTGTTTTCCAAAAACTTGTTTTCCTTGCTTACTTTTAGAAATGTTTTCATTTAGTTTCAAAAACTATATTTTATTTTTATAAATTTTTTCTAAGTTCTAAAAGTAAGTTAACCTAAAAGAGATAGAGTTTTGGAAGTGATTTTGAACATAAATCAAGTTTTGAAATTACGGGTCATATAGCGACGGTCGCTACAAATGCAGTTCGTAAGGCGAACTCTTTTTTCAAATTAAAAGTTTTTCACTTAAGTATATTTTTGAAAAGTGTTTTAAAAACATATTATAAGTAATAAAAGGTGGTTATTATTCAATTAATTAATTATTTATCTAATGATTATTTAACTAATTCGTTAATTAGGTAATTAGTACTTAATCATTAGTTAAAAAGATAATTAGCAATTAACTATTAATTAAGTTAATTTAATTAGTTAATTAATAAAAAGTTAATTATATTTTTAGTTAACTACTTAAGTATTAATTATTATTAAATTATTTATTGAAGAATAATTTCTAATTAATTATTTCTTAATTTTTAAATTAATTACTAATCAAGTTAAATTTAAATTAAGATTTAATTAAAACTTAATTATGATTTAATTATTTTAAATAGAGGTCTAATTTATTGTTTAATTAAGAATAAACTAATTAATTGAGTTTAAATAGTATTTAATTATCATTTAAAAGTTTAAATTATTATTTACTTATTAATCAAAGATTAATTAGCGTTTAATTATTTATTTAATAGTTACTTATTGTTTAATTATTAATTAAGGTTTAATTATTTTTAAATACAAAGTTTAAATGTATTAATTATCAAATAAAGTTTTAGAAGTTTCGGATGTCTTATTTTTAAAGATCGGTTTTTTTTCAAGAAGTAACTTTCTTTTGTAGAAAGATTTTAATCTAAGGGATTTCTTTGTTGATTACCTTTAAGTAACCCCAATTGAACATGAAATCCAAGGACATATGTTTAGAAGAATAAACCACCATTTTGCTAATAGTTGACATCTGTTTAGCAGAAAAAATCACCATCCTGCTAATTAACTTGTATTTGACATCTGTTGGGTAGAATAAATCGTCGTTCTACCGTAGTTCACCAAGTAGATTATTTTGACATCTATTATGCAAAATAAAACCCATTCTTCCATTATATTAAGTTAGCCATTTGTTTACTAGAACAAATCTCCATCTGCTATTTTGGTAACTTAGACATTTACTTGTATGATTGATTGTTATTGGCTAATTCCCTCATACATATTTGCTTGTTATGTAGATACCCATGTTAACTTGAAAATAAAACTTAATTAAATGAGAACAATTATGGTCACTAAGCTTCTTTCTGATTTTTAAGGTCAAACGTATTTTAATAGTGGTTTCGAGTTAAGTAACGATTTTTGTAAAGGCATCTTAAATATATGTTTTGTTTATCAAAAAGTCTTTATTAAATGAGTTTTGTTTTAAGTAAGGAATATTTATAAGAAAGTTTTATGGATGATTTTGGATATTTATAAAGGAAGTTTTATAAGTAATTTTGGGTATTTATAAAGAGATGTGTAATAGTTTTGATATTTATAAAAGAGCCTTGTAAATTTAACTTGGTGACTTATAAAGAGTTTTATAAATGGGTTTGGAACTTAAGTAAAGGAGATTCGTATATAAAAGAGATTCATTAAGAGGATTTGTAGAAGGAAATTTATAAAATAATTTGAGATTTGATTTCCTTTAACTGGCCTTCCTAATTCCGGTGGTATGAATATCCGTTCCACACTTAACACCGAAGGAATATATTTAAAGGTTATCTTTATCTATAATTTAAATAACATTTTGTTTTGTTCCTTTGATATGATTTGAGATTGAGAAATCTTTCACAAATGTTTTGTGAGTATATTTATGTCAACGAGATAAGTATACGAATGTTTTTGATAGACACATTTGAAGGAGTTTTAATAAATGAAAGATTTAGTTTGAGGTTTAGTGGTTGCTATGGATAAATAAATCTCTGATTGTTGTTATTTGTTTATTTGATAGTTAAATAATTGACTATCAAATATGGACAAAAATCTAACTCTAGAAATATCTAAGAGAAACACATGAGTTATATGGCATAGTCATCGTCGATGATGTTGTACTATGCGTATAGATCTTATTTTGTTCTCCTAGGACAAATGATAAGGAGGTCTGTCCACTTAAATGGGTAGGGGTGATCCTTGCTCGTATGTATTGTCTGAATATTTCCAAAAGAACTGGGGTTCAGTTTTACGAAACTCTTGAATGTTGTTTCGAAGAGACCGGGATCAGAAAAGTATATATTATTCAAAAACCACTTTCCAACGTAAGCATTTCGAGCAAAAGATATCTTGATAGTGAATTAAGATGGAGCTTTTGAAGTGCAAGGGCTTCTTGCGACTAATCCTGAGAGTGATTTCAAAGTGGATATAGTAGAGGTAGTACCTTTGGTTTCGTTCAGTCCTAGAACAAATTTATATGGATGAATGCTAGCATTGCATTTCTGATTGAAGGATAGTGTTTTCATTCCAAGATAGTCTGCTAATAAGAAGGTAAATCATTACCTCAAGTCTTGCACCTCGGTATTGGCTAAAACATGGCAAATGCATAGGGCTATGTGGGTCGCTCCCATTAGGTTGTGTCATCACCTTTCTAGATTATGATATTACAGATTTGGTTGTGCAGGAGATATCTTGATAAAGGTTGGGAACAACTAGGATGATGACATATCCAATACTATCCACGTTCAGGGGTAGGCTGGTTTTATGTTGGCACGGGTAAACTAAGTTTAGGGTTTGACCCCGGTACATTTATCTAGAGGTGTACCATTTCCGAAAGGTAGCCCCTTACCTTGCCATTTGTTGGAACCCATTATCCAATACGTGCCTTTACGATTTTGATTGTAGAGCCTGGTATGCTAGAATTTAATAATGTAACAATTTGGCTATGATTAATATTTTTTTCTAGACATCATGATAGTATTAGACGATTTTATATAAAAATGTTTTGGTTATCATGAGGTAAAAACCCATCCATATTTTTGTGCGGTGTGGTCTTATGAGATATATTTGATTTTAAAAGGGTTTTATAAGTTATAATAAATTTTCTCATGATTTAAGTTTCTCACACTGGTTTTACCAGACTGACCGGGGCATTGTTTCCCTATAATCTCGAGTCTACCTGAGCGTATTTTCTAGAATTAGCTAGATTCTTTGGAGCTTTTAGGAGATGAGCTAGATTCTCCAAGATGTATTCACATACGTTATATTCTTCGGCTATTCTTTTTTGTTTTGCCTGTATTTATCTGCTATGTAAGGACAGGCTGTTATAACTGTCTAGGATGATAATACGATAGGTACTCTGATGTAATGTATATAATAGAGATGATTCCTTTTGTAAGAAAGGCAGATCATTACAGCTAGATAAATGAAACCCTCAGAGACTGGAACGCCTAAGTATTGAGAACCTTCCCAAGAGCCTTCGTTAGGCCGAACACTTGGGGCAGGTCCTAATCACCGCCGTTCAGTTGAACCTATGGACCCGGACTACTTCGAGGATATACTAAGGTGGCTTGTTAGCGAAAATATTTTTAGAAGAAATGATTAATGGGTTACCTCTCCCAGTCGGACTTTGTTTACTAAGAACATCCTACATGATAAATATCCCTGGAGATTTGCAATGTCGATGATGCCGCTATACGGAGGAACAAAGTACCCTAAGCAACACTTGACGAGATATGAGTGGAATATGGATTTAGTTAGGGCTTTTGATGCCGTGAAATGCCATTGTTTCCTATTTTCTTAGAAGGAGTAGCTACGATGCATTCACTAGACTCCAACCGAGGTCTATATCGACTTTCGCTGAGTTGTTATGAAAGTTTCTAGAGCATTTCTGCTTACACGTTTCATGTCCAAAGCATGTGATAGAAGTTACAAAACGTAATGATGACATAATGCTGATGGCACTAATTAGGGGGATCCATCCTAGACATATTTCGAGGAATGTTTGGAAAGGAAACCCCCATCGATGATGGATGCTTTTTACAGAAAGGCCAATGGGTACTTACACTTGGAAGAAGCGCATAAGCGTCGTCGGAGGAATGGTGCTGGGATTTTGGTTGAATGATGCAAAGCAATGTCACCATATATCAGGCCGGCGGAAATTCGGTGAATGTAGAAGTTAAAGCTGGGGATTTTAACTATCAAAGGAAGAGGAATCAAGCTCCAAGTCGCTAACACAATGAGAAGAGCAAGCGCCGGAGGGACTTGAGACCAGAAGAATATACATCTCTAAACGATATGTTGGAAAACATATATCTTGCCATGCAAGGGATGGAAAAGTACAAGAAGCCATCCCGGAGAGAGGCAAGTAATGAACAAAAGTGCTCAGGAAAATACCGTCATTTACATGAAACTCAGGGACATGACACTAATGAGTATCGACAACTGAAAAGTTTGATTGAGGAACTAATCAGGAATAGCAAGCTCAAGAAATACATTAAGGAACCACCAAACGATGGGGAAATTGCAAGACCCCAAGGTCTACCTACTCTAGGAGAATTGCCCTAATCCAGCAGTCAGAGGCCAAGACGAGATGATAAAACACTGATCATCAACTAACTAGTCACCCGTGGATGAAGGAGTAACCTATGACAATGCTACCCTATTCTTCATTATCTAATTCATTTTGCAAATATGCTTCACAGTAACACTGCCATTGTAAATAGGTAGGTCTTTCCATTTCTTCTCCTTATTAATAAAATCAGCTTCGTGAACCAATGAAACCATTTCTTGCAAGTAAAAAATTCCATGCCACAAAACCATCAGCATAATCAAGGAAATGCTACTTTGTCCTCGAATGATGGATGGGGGTGTAGACCCATTAGGCATCAGGACGATAGTCACATTTAACCCCTAACCTTTTGAGAACCAACGTTGATCCGACAACGTTAGGATGGTCCTAACTTCCGGGTTGATGATCACATTCGAACCTTAACCTTCTAAGAACCAGCGTTGCTCGCACAATTTTGTAAAGGTCCTGACAACCGGGTCGACATGCACATTCAACCCCTTACCTTTAAGAACCAGCATTTCTTCGGCAACATTAGGAAGGTCCTAACGGTCGGGTCGACGGTGACATTCGACCACTAACCTTCTAAGACCAATGTTGCTTCGACAACTTTGGGAAATTCCTAACGATCAGGTCGACGGTCACATTTGACCCATAATCTTCTAAAAACTGACATTGCTTTGGCAATGCTGGAAAGGTCTTAACTGCTGGGTCAATCATATTGGATCTCCAACCTTCTAAGAACTGGCATTACTCTAACAATGTTAGGAATTTCCAAGATAGAACCTATCGTTTTCCATTTTTTATAGAATAAAATGGCTTTCCGAGTTAGAGATTTTTTTCCGTCACTTAAGAGTTGTGACTTGACTGACTCACATGAAACTGCATGCTTATAGAGCAAGTATGCAAGTGCTCGGAGATAGGTGCCAACCAAACTTCTACGGTCCATGATTGGAGCATTGAAGTTCTTCCCAGTGTTTGGAGATTGATAGCAGCCAAATCTTGTCCTCAGATTAGGGGAGGAGTATAAACTAAAGATGGATGTGACATGACCATCCATCAACCTATTCTTATCCTCAGATTGTGGGCAGGAGTATAAAATAAAGATGGACTTGACATAACCGTCCATCAGCTAACTCTTGCCCTTGGTATTAGGGTAGGAGTATAAACCCTAAAGATGATGTGACCTAATCGTCCATACACCAACTCTCGCCCTTAAGGTTGGGGCAGGAGTATAAAATAAAATGGTTGTGATAAGACTGTCCAATCCTTGATATTTTATCCGGAGTAGGAAAAATGAAATATCCATACCTGGCATAAGGTGGAATCTTACGTATGAACTTTATACCGACGACTAGAGTTAGGCGTGATTAGAAATAAACATCCTGGCAGAGGATGTACAATCTACATTCTTAAGGAGTTAACTTAAAATAACACTAAAACGGCGCAGTTGAAAATTGCTATCTCGAAAAGGGGTATCTGTGCTGCTATCCTAAGTGATTAATCTCAATCAACGTCCATAGGAAGGCGCGATCGCACTTAGAATCCCAAAGAAGAAAATGAAAATGCCGACTCACCGGCTACGTTGACCAGTTCTAGAGATGCATTGCTCATGAGCTTAGTTTTTATTGAAGTATTATTAGCTCCGAGCATCGACTAAATGGACATCAATTGGGTCTCAGAGGCTAAATCAGAAAAGTAGTCATGGACGACTCCAATAAAAGACTACTTGCAGAGAGAAATCTTGTCGGACAAAAGGAACGAGCCACGGAAGCTTCTATGCCAAGCTTTAAGATATATCCTTCAGCAAGGAGCACTTTATAGGAAGGTATTCTCAACCCTAATGCTGTAGTGTGTTGCCAACGATGAGGCCAAGAGAGTTCTAAAAGAAATTTTATGAAGAGGCCTGTGGTGGCTAGACGGGGGCAAACCCTAGCGAAGAAGATCCTCTGTTACGGAAACTTCTTGTTAACCGTCAACAAAGACACGGCTTATTACACTTGAATTGTAACAAGTGCTTGAGATTTTCTACAATTCCAAGAGCCTCAAGAACGAAGATTACTCAAATAGGTAGTCCTTGGTCATTATAGTTTGGGGAATTGATATCATCGGCGTGTTGTCGATATCTAAAGGCGCGCGAAGTACACAGCTATCACAGTTGACTGGTTTACCAAATGGGCTAAGACAGGCCATTAACCATGATCACCATAAAGAAAGTAATCGACTTTGTTGTCCAAAATATCATCTGCCATTTTGGGGTTCCACAGGCAATTGTAACCACAGTACACCACAAAAGGCTTTTAACAGCGTTTGATAAACGCTGTAATACAATACAACAGCGTTAGTTCAAACGCTGTATAACGGCATGCTGTCTTATATACAGAACTTACAACAGCTTTTCTATAAACGCTGTTGAAACATCTCTTTGACAGCGTTTCTTACAAGCTGTCAATAATGTTTTTACAGCGTTTTCAAACGTGCTGTATTATGTTTCAACAGCGTTAATAATTTAGTTGTCGAAGATGTTTTAATTCTACTTTAACTGTTTACAACAGCTTTTTCTAAACGCTGTTATTGAATCATCAACTATTTCGAAAGCATGTAAAAAACGCTGTTATTGACTATTTCAAGATAATTACAGCACGAATTGAACGCTATTGTTTCTTCATTGACAGCATTAATCAAACGTTGTCTTCTATTTATATAAAAGAATAAAAAAGAAAAGAAAGGTACTCCCAAGATTATAAATCTCCACTAAAATATTGATAGTACCAGAGCTACGTTAAATATAGATACTGAACCAAATTTAATAAAATATTACACTATTACAATTATACTTGGCCTTAACCAATTTATGACTTGAAAATCTACTTCCGAAACTCTACAACATCTTAGTATAGGTTCAACTTTTCATAAAAAAAATGTAAAAACAACGGTAGCCTGTAAACAAGACAACCAACGTCAAGATACAAGAAATTGAATTACAAGAATAGTAATAGTACATACGGTCATCCAAGTTTGAACCCGTACAGAAAGTAGTCTTTTTTTGGGCCATCACCTTCTTAAGTCAAGCGACAACAGTGAAGAAGAGGAAGCAGCTACCTTTTCACACAGGTTGAATTTCTTGGCAATTATTGGTCGAACATCTTCAACTCCTTCCAAGCTTTCCAAAAATGGAAGTAATGAAAGCAGTTCTTTATCATTCCGGTCTTCAAACCAGCTCTCTATTGGGATTCCATTTTCTAACTGAAACCCAAATGCCTGCAAATTTAAGTACAATGCTCCGAGTTAGAGACTTGTGCTGGTTCATGCTATTTAAATAGGTAACTCATCAAATCCATCACAACTTCAGAGAAAACAATATTACTGGTTATATTACATAAAATCTAATAAGTAAGCTAGTACATGGGGTTAAAGAGGATAATCAATTTCCCACTATTGTAGTATGCATCCATCCCAAGGTTAATTTACCTGGCAATATGATGAACTGGACTAGAGTACTAGCTAAACTAATGTACCAGACAGATAGTGAATATGATCAGAGTAGACTAAACTATGTCCTGAAACACCTGCTGCAATAAAGCATAGAACTGAAGCATTGAGAGCAATAGGAAGAACTAATCTGAAGCAGACGATCTGAAACAAACTGAAACAGGCTAAGTTAAAACACTTGCTACCAAAAACTATTTGATCTAAACTACTATGACCAACTGCAGTTATGGCTGAGATGAAGATTGCAGTGCAATTATATTCAAACTAAAGAAAACCATAGTGTAATGATGCAACGTTGGAACTGTAGTTGCATGTAAGTTAGGGTGAAGTTGTATGCCATGTCAGTGTAACAAATTGTGAATAGTGTTTGTATCATCTGTAGATCGTTGATTAGGCTAGAACTTTGCCTTTTCTGTTTTGTTGTATCATCTGTAGATCGTGGACGGAATGTCCAACGCAACTTTCTCATATGTGGGATTACCAACTGTGACAACCCTATGCTTGTCCAACCAATCCGTTCCCAAAATAAGGTCAAACCTTTAAATTAACTACTTAATTACACCTTTTAATTTAATTTAATTTAAAATAAACTTAAGAATTAATTACCAATAAAAGACATTTAAAAAAAATATCTTAAACTTAATTAATTTAAAACAATTTATAACTTTTAACTAATCCCCAAACTTGATTAAAACATTAATTATTTTAAAGAATTAGTTAAGAAAATGTTTAACTTGATTTATTTTAAATTTTAAATCAGCTAATACAAATACCCGAGCCAATCTCAGTAACAACCCGAGCTTAGACCCGAGAACTTTCTTCTTTTCTCAAAAACTCGAGTTTGTTTAAGGGTTGGGCTCGGACTTAATTAATTTAAACTAAACTTAAAGAATTAATTACCAATAAAAGACATTTAAATAAAATATCTTAAACTGGTAATTAATTCTTAAGTTTATTTTAAATTAATTAAGTTTAAAGTGGGAGTCGAACACTTATGTTGGGATATTCTGCTGTTCTGCATAATACAAATCTATATTGGACATATCTCTTTATCCTGAAACTAACGGGCATAATTCAATAGTCCTCATCTGCCCATAATTTGAATCGCAGCTATCTAATTTTTAGTGGGTTATCAGTGGGCTGGGCTCATTTAATAATAGTTTTGTTTATGAAGCATCTTTTACAGTGTATTAGTGTAACGAACCGTAAATTTCGACAATTACATTTTTAATTAAAAAGGATTTTGAAATTTAAATTTTGTAGAAAAGGGAAATATATATATATATATAAAGGAGGTAAATTAATACTAGATGAACGCTAAATGAAAATTTATAGCAACGGTAATTAAAAATCTTAATTATTGTTAAATTTAATAGAAATCTAATGATTGAGATAATGGAAGATTTATACCCTTGTGTAAGTTGCATAAATAAAGGAGAATTAAATTTATAATTAATAATGAATTGTAGAAACGGTTATTTAACTTAATTGTTGAAAGGTTAGGTGAAATATCAATAAAGGAATAGTGTAATTTGTTGCACTTGAATAAAATATAAAATAAAGAATTAAAGATAAAAATTTAAATTACCTATATATTAGTAAATTGGTAAAACGGTAACTGTATAAGAATTAAGATAGTAATACAAATGGCAGTTGCTGGACAACCAATTTAATGCAAATTCAAATGTGATTGAGACGACTGTTGGGTTTCAATGGAGTGTAAATAAATAGTGAAAAACATTATAATATCTTAATCTAAATATGATTGTTTAATTAATACTAAAAGAATAAAATTGAAATAGTATTTAATGTAATAATAACTATAATAAATTGCAATTGTATAATGGAAGTAAATTGTTAATAAATGGATGTAAATATTAACTAATTGATGGAAATAAAATATAAATGAATGTTTGGATAAGATCATAAGTAAATGCAATTAGGTAGCATGTATTGGAAATAAAGTTCGTTTAAATATTGAGAAATTTTAATGTTGTTATTAAGAAAAACGTTACTTTAGTAATTTTTAATATAGTAACGGGTGTGCGAACGCGAATTAATGGAAACGTAAAACTTATTTTAAGTGAGTATTTGAGTGTAGACTTATGAAATAGATTAATGACAATAAATTTTTGTACGTTATTTATTCTATTAGTTTGTTAAGTTTTATTTGATCAATTTCAATTAATGCACTAAATTATTGCAGTTAGTGTGGAATATTGGTAAGTGAATAAATAAGATGTAACCTAGATAAATTTCCATTCATAATATGATGATTAATGTGATATAAAGAATGAAACCAAAATGGAATGAATTAACTGAGGTTCTAACTTTATTTATGCGTAAAGTTAACAAAATTTCCAATAAAATTTAGATACGGTAAGTTATGCAAATAAAAGATGAAATTTTGGGAAATATTTATGTATTGGAATATAAAAGAAATGTTAATTAGGTAGTTGAGTAATAATTGATTTATTTTGAGTTGTAATCCAATAAAATCAAATTTATTAGAATTTATTGCAATAAATTGGATTAATTGCAGTAACCTTTGGAAATTGGAACTTAGTAAAAATAATCTGGATTGGATTTCAAATAAATAGGTTAGGGTGAGTAACTGAATTACATACTATGAATAAGTAAACCAGGAAGATTAAATTTAATTAATATAAAATAGTTGATTTATTGCAAATAAAAGATTATGTAAATATTTAGTTAGGTGGAATTAAAGTTAATTACATAATAAGGTATGAATCCACTGCTAATTTTATTTATGGAAATGAAAAGAGTACCAAAAACAAGCTTTGTCGGTATATTTAAGTTTAATGTATAATAATAAGTTAATGGTAATAAAAGAAGTTTAAACATCTAAATATTCTGTTAATAGAGAGTTGAGTTTAAATCTAAGAATAATAAGAAGTAGATTTTTGAATACAACATTTGATCCATCCACTTAAAATGTATAGATAGGATAATCACTGATTTTTGATTTAAGTAGTGCAAACGGAGATTTATCTATTTATTTGGAATTGGAATTTATAAGTGTATAAATAGGAAATAAGTGAATTTTTTTTTTATTCATAAATGAAGATTTAGATGAAGGTGAGAATGGTAATGCTTTAAATAGTAGAGACGTACACAAATCAATGTAGGTAATTAGAAATAAAATGTTGTCGAAACGATAAAACGTTTCTTGTGAAAAATGGATAACATAACGAAAAAGGATAATGTATTCACTTGAATATAAATTGAAACTTATTTAAGGTATTAATTACAATGGATAGAGATTTTGGGTAACATTGTAAATGATATGTAAGTAATGCAAATGTATGTTAATAGTAAGGGATTAGGATGAATTAAAAATTTGTAACATAGGAATTACCTGCCTATTTGTTAATAAAAATTTGAATGGTTAGTAAGTGATAATAGAATAAGTGTACATTAGTGGAATTGAGGTAACGTTGGTTTTAATGTTGAGAAAATAAATGGGTATAGTAAAGTTTAAGTGAAATTGTAAGTATGTATAGGGGAATGAATTATTGCAGGGAAATATTTGGTAACCATTGCAATAAATGTAAATTTGTGTTCATTAATATGAAATTTAGTAATAGGTGTGAATAACTTAAATTTCTTCATAGGATAAAGAATGATGGAATAACGTTTAATTAATATATCGGGATTTAATTGATCATAAAAGGTTGATTGCAAATCAAATGAAAAATGCTTAAATGGGAATTAAGTTATTTATTCATTTGGATTTAAAGCATGATTGAAATTTTTGGAAACTGAATAAAACGTTTTATGTTGATTGAAATTTAAGTTGGAAGTAATTAAGATAAATAAAATATGTATAATATGGAATTCAAATATACATAGAAATGTGGATTTTAGTATGTAAACGTAATCTATTGAGAATGGATAGAAATTTAATCTGTAATTATTACACTAATTTAGAATTTAGTTGAAATTGGAAATTTATCTATGTATTTGGAAATTTATGGAATTGTGAATATATATATGGAAATTTAAATGAAGCATCTAATTATACATGTGTGAATACGCTTAAAATGCAATGTAAATGTTGAGAAAGAAATAATTTAATTCGTAACGTGTATAATTAATATCCTTTTGGGACCACTTCTGTTTGCACGTTAAAATTCGTGCACACCTATCCTTTTGCGATCTATCTATAAATATGCTATGATAAACCCTAGCCTCCTTTCTATTGTCAATTGGCTGCACGTTCATTTTTCTTCATCTCTTTCTCTTCCTCAATGGTTACAAAACCTAATCTATCTACAATTCAAATTTTCTAATAAAATTCAAACTCTCCACAAAAAAAAAAAAATTCCAGAAAATTTATGATAAAGTTCTCGAGACACGTAATCTGCTGGTACAATTCGTTTTCTGTTTTGGATATTCGTTTGACCAGAAAAAATTCGACGATGTGCTGTAGCTTTTAGCTGACGCGGCCATTGAAGTTAAGTGGGTTTTGTTTTATTTTATTTTATTTTTATTTTTGTTTTAAAATCGTTTAAAATGAATATTTTTTCATACGTTCTCCGATTCACGCGAAATTTCTTTTGTTAGGATCGTAATTTAATTCCAGATCCATTGACGCTGGTTTGGACAAATTCTGAGACCGTCGAATTTTTGGGTTTAAATCGGATTTAAATTCGATTTAAATTCCAAAGGTGAGTGTTTTAACCCACTCACAACTACTAAGAGCTTTTATGGTTGTTAAATTAATTTTAGAAATGAATAAAAATTTATTTATGAATATTTGGCATGTTTATTTCATCATAGCTGTTAAATTTCGTTCATTTAATTTAACTGTTAATTTAATTTGTTTATTGCATATTAATTTACGATTAGAATTTATTTGTTTGCATATAAATTGCTAGTTAACAGTTATATAAATTATTACTGAATATAAACTGTTAGATTAATAGTTGTTAAATTTAATTTGAATAAAATTGCCAGTTATTACCTGTTATATATTATCAAATATATATTGTTATTGATTGATATTGATTGATGATTGTGATTGGATGATGGATGTTGTTGATGAATGGATGTTTTATTTGTATATCATTAAACTGCAAGTTAGCATGCATCTTTCTTTTCATTTGGGATTTGTGGTTTGAAATGATATAAAACCGCAAAGTTTTATTTTTAATTGCGGATTGAAATGATAAATATCCGTATCACTTGACCATAGGATAGAAAATTTTATACAGGCACCGTGGTCTATATATAAATTATGTTAAAGGTGATTTCTATGGTTTGGATGTGATACGATTTATAGAAATTAAATTTTGATAATTTATAAATATTATTCTTCTTCCATTTATATATATACATATGAAGTTAAATTTTTGAATTTAAGTTGTGTATAAACCCGGTAAATAAAAATGGAATAAAAATTTAGAAATGGAATTTGATAAATTATATTGTATGTTTAAGTTTGGAAATTTTTAGGATATGATATTTATAACTTGGTTTTCCTTAATAAATTTAAAAATGAATATTCTAGTATTAAGTAAATTGGGAAAAATATTTAATGGCTAGAAATTGGAGTTTTATTTATGGAATTTATGGGAATATTCAAGACTAAATAATAGAACATTAATTTGTTGAAAGAATAAAATCCAACTTTAGTTTTGAAATATTAATACTCCAAATGGAGTTATATATATATATAAATTGAAGGGTTTTGGAACTTGAAGTGATATTTAAATTATGGTTTAAAACATTAAATAAGAACTATAATTGTAAAGCCATGTAAATTTTTTTCTTTACAAAGTAACCATAAATTTAAACCATTTATTCTATATACCGTTGAATATCCGAACCATTTAAGTTTTAGAAGTTATGGTTTTAAAGGTATGAATTCTGAAAATATTATGTTTTGAAAGTGTAATTGAAATGTTGGTTTTCCAGATATTTAAATAAAAAAAAAACCAGTATGATTTTGGAAAGGAATTATATTTGAGATAAATGATATCATATTGTTTTGGGTTTTAAGATGATATCGTATTCATAGTTTTGAATGGAAATGTATATTCGGGTTTTAAAGTATAAACTATTTTTTTTAAATGACCGCGGTGTTATAATAACGATGGGTTGGCAAAGAGACCGGGATCGGATATGGACATACTCTCTGTCAATACCGAAACCACTTTGACTAACCATGTACGCGGTGGAGATTCCAGAATGAAGTAGGTTGGTGGCGGCGTTTCCTGTAAGGTAAATACGTGGACCCGACTCCTGTGAGTTGGCATAAGGTGGCTAAAATAGGAGCTATTCCCAGGCCAATGAGGTCATACCTCTGATCGAACACTCCTCTTCGATATTATACTATGACTTTGGATTGATTCAGTGGCCACTTTTATATTTTGATTTTGGGGAGTTTGTTCGAGGTGGGCGGTAACTGCGGCTACGCGTTTCCACCAGCCTGGGTACGCAATTGGTATATCTACCCTGGCATTGCCTAGTTGTGCCGTGTCACCTACCCTATCGCGCCTTGTACGAGTTTGGATTTCTCCCGTAGCCCGTGTGGTATCCTCTGGTGGCTTCCCGATCAGGAGGGACTACGATATTGGATGGACTACTGGGACTATTACGTGTTAAGGTGGAAAATGTAAAGCCTTAATGCTATTTAAAAGTATGTTTATTTTACTATAGACACTATTATAATAGCGCAATATACTACATAGTAAATAGTTTAACGGATCCTTAGGAGATGTAAATCCCGAGCATCTCTTGAGTTACTGCACTCATATTTATTTCTGTTAATTTAACTCACATAAGATCTTTTAGTTCTGACTCGAGTGTTTTGTCTTTTCGATTTGCTCGGGTCAGTCCGAGCGTTTCAGGATCGAAGATTTTAGCTTTGGAGGACGAAGACGAAGAATTCGTATTATATTATTTATAGTATTGCACCACACTCTAAATTTCCGCTGCATTGATTGTATTGGTATGTGTAACTCTGATATTCATTGTGTAAGTAAAATAAATATTTTGTAAACAGTTATCGTGAACTGTATATTGATTATTATATTTTATCCTTCCGCTGTGAGATTCTGTTTCGTTTTTATTTCTTCTCTGTTTTTCTTATTTACCCCATAACAATCCGCCCTTCCGTATGGTTTGAACTGGCACGTGTGTCGGTTTAAAGTGTGCGAAAAGGCGGGACGTTACAGTTGGTATCAGAGCTTAGGTTTAGCGATAAACTTTGGCTTTGTGGGGTTTGACTCTTTGTTAATAGGGTAGTAATACCCTATGGGAGTCGCTGAGTGTATATATATGAGAGAGCGTATTTGTTAGTGTTATAAAAAGATTTTAATATTGTGTTAATCTGTTCCGTTTTGTATTTATAAATTCTGGTTGATGCATGGGACGCTATGTGATCAATAGGGATTTCTAAACACTTAATAGGACAGATCGACATAATATTTGTTTTAATATAGGTAAATGAAATAATTTTGCCTGATATATTTTCTATATATAAAATAAAAATTTTCAAATGATATCTATATTTGGTTGCAATAGATTGGTTGTTAGGAATAAAATTTATAAATAATAGGTAAAATAAGATTGCAATTAAAATCATTGAAATTTGGAAATTTTAGAACTTAAGTCCGGGATTTTTAAAAATTTGCTTTCAAAGGATTTATGAAATATAATGATTTGGTCTAGAAGTATTTTCTTATATAAATATTTAGTATAATTCGGAAGAATTGTTTTAAAGAAAATTTTGGAGAAAATAAATTTTGTACTTTCCTCTCTGTCGCTGGAAAATAATTTCGGTGATGGCGGCCGCATCATCGACTTTCATTTTCAAGTTTCGAAGGGGAAAGACCACTGTAGTAAATTCTACTACAGATTTATTTTGAAAATATCTAAAATTTTAATTTTTACAAATATAATTGAGATATAAAAGTAGTAAGAAATTATTTATTATTATTTTTAAGATAATTTGAAATTTGACCCGGTATTTAATTCTTAAATTTCCATTAATTAATGGTTTAAATTATTTTAGTGAAATAAAAGGTAAGTAATTAATGAAGTGAAACCTCTAATTTAGAGAATTAATGCTAAGTTATAAAGGAAGTTAAATTTTTAACTTATAAGAGAGGTAAAGATTTATTGAACAATGAATGAATTAAAAGAATTTAGATAAACTTGTATAAGTTCAATTGCATTTTTCTTTAACATATATATAACTTACCAAATATAAAAAGTTGAAATGTTAAATGAGAGATTGGAATTGAATATTTTACAAGTAGGAATTTTGGGAAATAATGAAGGATTCAATGAATTGCTATTATAAATAAGAATATAATGGTATAAACTTAAGTTATAATTTGAATTTTTCCATAATTTAAGATAAGTATTATTGATAGATGATTTTAAACTCAAGTGATTAAAGTGTGAATAAATAAGATCATGAAATTTTAGTAAATAGTTCATGAAGAAGAAATAAACATTGGAAAAAGATTGAAGGTATTTGTTAACAAATAAGTATAAAGGAATAATTATAAGTAATAAGTAAATTAATGAAACAAACATTAATGAGTAAATGAAATTTAAAGGTTACGTGAATCAAAAATGATTAATTAAGTTCAAAGCTTCTTCCCATGTCCGCTTCTTCCCATGTCCATGCCTCTCCTGTTCTACCCATCACGTCCACAACCATACCCGTACCTCCCTGCCATAATGTACTTTCTTCTCCCGCAAATCTCTCCAGCTTTCCAGTGACTCTTTCTGACAAACTCCTCCCGCCCTCCTCTGCCATCAATCCCGAACCCACTCGTTCTGTTCCCCCTCCTCTTCCTCTTCCTGACCCTCATCTTTCAAAGCCTCCTGATGCATCTGCTTTGCCTCTTCTCTCTGACCCATCTACCCCATACCATGATGAACGTAAATGGACTTCTTTATTCAAGCATAAGCCAAGTAATGCTGGGAAGTACATTCCCGTTGATCTTACCCCTTTGTATGAAGATGATGTGATGGTGCCTCCAACTAGTGTTCTTGACGCTGGTGCAAAGAATTGGTCAGACACAGTTGTGGGTTTTTTCTTAGACAAGCCTCTGTCGTATACTGCTGTGGTACAGAAGTTGAAAGGAATATGGAAACTTAAAGGCATGGTCAAAGTTAAATCTGATGGTATTGTGTTTTTATTTAATTTTTCTTCTGCTGATGATAGAAGAAATGTCTTACAGAAGGACCCAATCTTTATGAACAATAAGATGTTCATAATTAAGCCATACGATGTGTCTGTTAGTAACATATCTGGATCTGTAACCTCTGTTCCAGTATGGGTGCATCTCTACAATCTTCCTCTGTTTGCATGGTCACCATTAGGAATTAATTGGTTGTGTAGTCGTTTGGGTAGATTACTATGTATGGACGAATTAACTGAGCAACAAAATAGGTTAACTTATGCTAAGTGTCTCATTGAAGTGAAACCAAATAAGGAGTTAGTTAATGAATTTAAAGTGAAACTGGTGGAAGGTGGCTATCAGAAGATATATGTTGAGTATCAGTGGAGGCCGGATGTTTGTGTGATTTGCAACAAATTTGGTCACTCAACTGATCAACGTGAGTATAAAGAAGAGGTAACAGTTACTAGAGGAGCTGAAGAACAAAATAATGGAGTGAAAGGAAACAGTAAAGGCAATAAAATTGAGACTGTGCATGATATAAAGAGGGGTATCCCCTTTCAGGTGAAAGTAGCGAGAAGATGGCAGCGTGTGAGTAGAAACAAAAAAGAATTGACTGTGACTAAGAATAACAAAGATAATAAAGAAGGAAGCATTGAAGTGGTAGACTATGACAAAACCAGTGGAATGGATGTGGTTGAAATACATGATGCTGATAGTAATAGAAATGATAAGGAAAGTGAGAGAAGTAGTATGCCAATAAAGTCTAGTGATAAAACTACATTGCTTGATGAAGACAACAACCAAGATATTGATGTGTGTGCTGATAAGGGAAAGTATGGGAATGATAGTAATGAGGATAAGGAAACATCTGCCGAACTTATCATATCTAATAAGTTTGAAGTTTTAATGGGTATGGAAAATGATGTTTTTACTGATATGGTAAATAGTGTAAGTGATAGTGATAGAAGATTTGACAGAGGTAAACAATTAGAAAACAGTGTGTCTGATGTTAACACAAATGTTGAGTTTGCATTGCAAAAGGAACAAATGAAAATAACCACACATGAAGATGAAACAACTCACTTATCACATATGCAACTACCTGAAAACATCACCTCAGACATATCCACAAGAAATGTAGGCATAATTGTGAATGCTACAGAATGTGAGTACATAAATGATAAAGGAAAGAGTTCTGATGAAGGTAAAAACAAACAAAGTAAAAGTGGGAAATCGAAGAATAAAAGGAAAGCATGGAAAAGCACTGACATGCACAAGAATGAAAAAGAAAACACTGATACATTAACATGTCCAACTGAAATTCCAAACTCCACAGCAGTATCTCCTCTTAACATTTACTCCAAAATTCTTCCTCCAATAGCTTTCAAATCTAATCCCAATGCTTCTCCTCTTTCAACCAACCTCAAACATCTCCCATCTCCTGTCCATGCTCATAACCAGTCATCCACTACACAAATTCCTATTGTTACTGAAAATAATGAACTGACCCCATTATCAGCTACTATTCCAAACTACTTGTCTTCAACTCAGGCAGTAACTAGGAAAATGAAGATAGAGTTTCTTAATGCTAGAATTCCCCAATGATGTTACGCTTTGGAGAATGGAACATCAGGGGGGCTTACCACATCACAAAACAAGATCAGTGCAAACAACTTATCTCCTCTCAAAATTTATCTGTGCTGGCGATTCTTGAGACTAAACTAAATCTTAATTTAACTATTAAGGCTGCGGAGTATATCAGATTGGGATGGAAAATTATTCATAACCTTAATGAATCTCCTTATGGTAGAATTATGATAATTTTCAATCCCCAAGTTGTTGAAATGTCTACCATTCTCTCCACCTCTCAACTAATCCACTGTCATGCTATTGATATAGCTGATCAAACCTCTTTCTACGTATCTTTTATATATGCTTTCAACTCTACTGCTGCCAGAATATCTTTGTTATCTGTCATTCCTTCTCTGAGACAATCCACTCATCCATGGATCATTTTTGGTGATTTCAACTGTTGCCAAGCTATCTCTGATAGAGTGGGTGGTAACCCTCTGTCTTCTAATGAGATTCTTCCCCTCAATAATGTGATATCTGATGCAGACCTAATTAACATCAAATCAGTTGGAATGCAATTCTCATGGAACAATAAAAGAAAGCATGGCATCAGAACATTCTCTAGAATTGATCACTCCTTCTCCAATCATGCAGCTCTTTCTAAATGGCCACTTCTTTTCAACTACCTTCCTCCCCCTCTACTATCTGACCACTCTCCCCAGATCATTCATCTTCATGGAGTGGACATGAGAAGAAAAACTAATTTTAAATTTTTTAATTCTTGGACAACTGAAGCTGACTTTAAACCTACTGTTTTAAATGTGTGGAATTCTAATAAACTTGGTAACCCTCTCTTTGTCTTGCAGGAGAAAATTAGAGAAACCAAAAGCAAACTTAAAAATTGGGCACATAACAATTATGGCAATGGTGATAAGTTGAGCTCCAATATTATGAGGAAACTTGCTGAAGTACAGAAGGCTATGATGGATAATTATAATGATGCTAGTTTTTCTGCCTCTGAAGCTGTTTTAACTCAACAATACTCTGAAGCCCTTGCTCAAGAATGTGATATGATACGTCAAAAGTCGAGAATGAAATGGTGGAAAGAAGGAGACAAGAATAGTGCATTCTTTCATGATAGTCTAAAAGACAAACATAGAAGAGAGAACATTGCATCTATAATTGACATGAATGAGGATGTTCAAAATACTGCTGGTAAAATCAATTTAGCTTTTGAGCAATATTTTTCTTCTATATATTCCAATGCTAACAACTTCATCCCTGCAATTGATGATATTCCCATGGATATTATGCCAATGCTGGATGATGAGAACTACAAAATGCTCTGTGAAGAGGTCACCAAAGATGAAATAGTCAATGCTATGTTTTCTCTCAACTCAAATTCTTGCAGTGGCCCTGATGGTCTGAACACTCACTTTTACACTAAATGCTGGAATATTGTGTCTACGGATGTTTGTAAAGCTATTTCTTACTTCTTCTCTAAAAGCAAGCTCTACAGGTCCTACAACTACACAAACATAGCTCTTGTCCCTAAAATCAAAAATGCACACCATGTTAAAGACTTTAGGCCTATATCATGCTGCAACACTATTTACAAATGTATTTCCAAAGTAATTGCTACTCGGTTAAAGAAAGTTCTTCCCTCTCTTGTTTCAAACAACCAAACTGCCTTTCTGCCTGGTAGAAATATTCTTGATCATATCCTTCTTGCGCATGAGATTATTAAAGGAAACCACAGAAGTAATACTCCCCCCAAAGCTATGCTTAAACTTGATATTATGAAAGCTTTTGATATGCTACAATGGGATAGTATTGTACGAATTATGGGGTATATGAACTTTCCTCCTCACTTTATTGCGTGGATTTATGAATGCATCTCCTCTCCTACTTACTCCATTGTTGTCAACGGTTCTCCTACTGGTTTTTTCAATAGCAGGCAAGGAATAAGGCAGGGAGACCCCATGTCAGCCTACATCTTCATTCTTGTAATGGAATTGCTCACAAGAATGATCAATAAATCTGCTTGTATGGGGAAAATCAAGCTTCATCCTGCTTGTAAAGACCCTCAAATCACCACTCTAATGTTCGCTGATGATTTAATCATGTTTTGTTCTCCTGATCTCGTCACTATTGAAAACATTATGCTTACTCTTGAGCAGTTTCACGCTATGACTGGGTTAAAAATCAATATCCAAAAATCTGATATTGTTCTTGCTGGTGTAAGCCCTGCTCATGCCAACATGATCTATCATGTCACTGGATTGAATAGGAATCTATCCACGGTCTCCTACCTTGGTCTTCCTCTGACTACTTCCAGAATTACTACTAACCACTGCTTACCTATGTATGAAAGAATCACAGCTAGATTAAGCTGCTGGACTGCGAGGAGGTTAAGTCAAGCTGGTAGACTCACATTAATAAAGTCTGTTATCTTCTCTATGCAAGTGTACTGGGCTAGATCTTTTGTTCTCCTTACAAAACTTATTAAAATGATAAGATGTGCTATGATGAAGTATCTGTGGAGTGGCAAGACAACTGGTAGATTCATTGCTCCTATAAAGTATGCTACTGTCGAGAAGCCACTAAACAAAGGAGGCCTTGGTTTGATTAATCTAAAACAGTGGAATAAGGCTGCTTTTGCTAGACATATTGATACTTTGTTCAATTGCCCTGACAGTCTATGGGCTGCATGGTCGATGAAGAAGTATATGAACTGTAGAGGGTTATGGAATATGTCAAACCAGCAAAATGTTAGCTGGACTTGGCGTAATATCCATAAGTTTAAAGAGCTGTTTCTCCCTATGATACAGATGAAGACTAACAGTGCGATCAATGTATATTTCTGGGATGACCCATGGCTTGAACAAGGCCTTATTCTTAGGAGGCAGCTCACTTATAGTGAGATTCTACATACTGGAATACATGAACGTACGCTTGTCAGAGATGTGATACATAACTTTCAATCAAGGTACATTTTCACTTCGAACCAAAGAGTGCAAATTATATGGGATAAAATAAAGTCATTTACTGCTCTGCCTTCTTCATACAATAATCTTGTCTGGGGTAAGAAGAAAGGGAAGTATAAAACTGGTTTGACATATGAATTCTTGATGCAAAACAACTTGAACCAGAACTGGAGATGGTGGAAGAGAACTTGGAATACTGACAGTAGCAACAGGCACAACTTATTGTTATGGAAGGTCCTTAATGGAGCTCTTCTGACTAAATCAAGACTTGCGAGGTACGGCATGAATGTCAATACGTCATGCACCTTTTGCAGTAATTTTCCTGAGACAATCGATCATATTTATTTTGAATGTACTGTTACGAAGAAAATATGGTCTGAGGTCATGAACAAATATTGTAGAAAAAGACCTTTAAATGTCAACGTGGCGGAATGGGAAAGAATTTATTCAGAAACTGGTAACAAGCAAGAAAGAAAAAGAATCTTTGGTGTTGCTCTAAAGTGCTTTGTTGCTGTGGTGTGGAGGGAACGTAATAATAGGGTTTTTGATCCTACTAATGCCAAATCTGATGATGTTTTGAAGATATGTGTTATGCAAGAGATATATTCAGTGGTTAAGATGCTTTTTGCATTTGATCCAGGAATATCAGTGGCCTCTCTATGCTAACTTTGTTATGTTTTGTCTGTTTTCATGTTTTTTCCTTTTTGTTATTCCTTGTGTTTTGTAACACCTTAGTCTCCTCAGTATTCTATGAGCTTTTTGCTCTCTGTTGTATTTGTTGTTCTCTGGTGTTGCAATAAAATGGTCGGGGACCATCCAACCTCGTCGGCCTTGCCAAAAAAAAATAATAATAAGTGAATTTGGTCGTTGTTTTGAAATTATTATTGGTTGATTTATGGTTGGTTGGGTAAAGAATTGTGAAGTTGTTGGATGAATAAATAATCTATCTTTGTTCCATCCAAGACTGTTGAGTAAAGGATGCACTTGATAGTTATTTTCATTCCATACAAATTTCAAGTTCTGAACCCAAACAACTTCTTGTTTGTTGGATAAATGGTTGCTTTGTCATGTGTATGTATGCTGTTTGTAAGGTTGATGGTTGTTATTTGATTTGGTTGATTAATGGTGAAATCACTTAAATATTTCACTGTATCTAAATTTGTATATTTTAGCTAAATTAACTAATTTTGTAAATTTAAAATATTGATTTCGAAATTCTTCTTTTCCCTTCTTTTCCTTTTCGGGGACGAAAAGTTTTGAGTGGGGGAGAGTGTAACGACCCGTAAATTTCGACAATTAAATTTTTAATTAAAAAGGATTTTGAAATTTAAATTTTGTAGAAAAGGGAAATATATATATAAAGGAGGTAAATTAATACTAGATGAACGCTAAATGAAAATTTATAGCAACGGTAATTAAAAATCTTAATTATTGTTAAATTTAATAGAAATCTAATGATTGAGATAATGGAAGATTTATACCCTTGTGTAAGTTGCATAAATAAAGGAGAATTAAATTTATAATTAATAATGAATTGTAGAAACGGTTATTTAACTTAATTGTTGAAAGGTTATGTGAAATATCAATAAAGGAATAGTGTAATTTGTTGCACTTGAATAAAATATAAAATAAAGAATTAAAGATAAAAATTTAAATTACCTATGTATTAGTAAATTGGTAAAACGGTAACTGTATAAGAATTAAGATAGTAATACAAATGGCAGTTGCTGGACAACCAATTTAATGCAAATTCAAATGTGATTGAGACGACTGTTGGGTTTCAATGGAGTGTAAATAAATAGCGAAAAACATTATAATATCTTAATTTAAATATGATTGTTTAATTAATACTAAAAGAATAAAATTGAAATAGTATTTAATGTAATAATAACTATAATAAATTGCAATTGTATAATGGAAGTAAATTGTTAATAAATGGATGTAAATATTAACTAATTGATGGAAATAAAATATAAATGAATGTTGGATAAGATCATAAGTAAATGCAATTAGGTAGCATGTATTGGAAATAAAGTTCATTTAAATATTGGGAAATTTTAATGTTGTTATTAAGAAAAACGTTACTTTAGTAATTTTTAATATAGTAACGGGTGTGCGAACGCGAATTAATGGAAACGTAAAACTTATTTTAAGTGAGTATTTGAGTGTAGACTTATGAAATAGATTAATGACAATAAATTTTTGTACGTTATTTATTCTATTAGTTTGTTAAGTTTCATTTGATCAATTTCAATTAATGCACTAAATTATTGCAGTTAGTGTGGAATATTGGTAAGTGAATAAATAAGATGTAACCTAGATAAATTTCCATTCATAATATGATGATTAATGTGATATAATGAATGAAACCAAAATGGAATGAATTAATTGAGGTTCTAACTTTATTTATGCGTAAAGTTAACAAAATTTCCAATAAAATTTAGATACGGTAAGTTATGCAAATAAAAGATGAAATTTTGGGAAATATTTATGTATTGGAATATAAAAGAAATGTTAATTAGGTAGTTGAGTAATAATTGATTTATTTTGAGTTGTAATCCAATAAAATCAAATTTATTAGAATTTATTGCAATAAATTGGATTAATTGCAGTAACCTTTGGAAATTGGAACTTAGCAAAAATAATATGGATTGGATTTCAAATAAACAGGTTAGGGTGAGTAACTGAATTATATACTATGAATAAGTAAACCAGGAAGATTAAATTTAATTAATATAAAATAGTTGATTTATTGCAAATAAAAGATTATGTAAATATTTAGTTAGGTGGAATTAAAGTTAATTACATAATAAGGTATGAATCCACTGCTAATTTTATTTATGGAAATGAAAAGAGTACCAAAAACAAGCTTTGTCAGTATATTTAAGTTTAATGTATAATAATAAGTTAATGGTAATAAAAGAAGTTTAAACATCTAAATATTCTGTTAATAGAGAGTTGAGTTTAAATCTAAGAATATTAAGAAGTAGATTTTTGAGTACAACATTTGATCCATCCACTTAAAATGTGTAGATAGGATAATCACTGATTTTTGATTTAAGTAGTGCAAACGGAGATTTATCTATTTATTTGGAATTGGAATTTATAAGTGTATAAATAGGAAATAAGTGAAATTTATTTTTTTATTCATAAATGAAGATTTAGATGAAGGTGAGAATGGTAATGCTTTAAATAGTAAAGACGTACACAAATCAATGTAGGTAATTGGAAATAAAATGTTGTCGAAACGATAAAACGTTTCTTGTGAAAAATGGATGACATAACGAAAAAGGGTAATGTATTCACTTGAATGTAAATTGAAACTTATTTAAGGTATTAATTACAGTGGATAGAGATTTTGGGTAACATTGTAAATGATATGTAAGTAATGCAAATGTATGTTAATAGTAAGGGATTAGGGTGAATTAAAAATTTGTAACATAGGAATTACCTGCCTATTTGTTAATAAAAATTTGAATAGTTAGTAAGTGATAATAGAATAAGTGTACATTAGTGGAATTGAGGTAACGTTGGTTTTAATGTTGAGAAAATAAATGGGTATAGTAAAGTTTAAGTGAAATTGTAAGTATGTATAGGGGAATGAATTATTGCAGGGAAATATTTGGTAACCATTGCAATAAATGTAAATTTGTGTGCATTAATATGAAATTTAGTAATAGGTGTGAATAACTTAAATTTCTTCATAGGATAAAGAATGATGGAAATAACGTTTAATTAATATATCGGGATTTAATTGATCATAAAAGGTTGATCGCAAATCAAATGAAAAATGCTTAAATGGGAATTAAGTTATTTATTCATTTGAATTTAAAGCATGATTGAAATTTTTGGAAACTGAATAAAACGTTTTATGTTGATTGAAATTTAAGTTGGAAGTAATTAAGATAAATAAAATATGTATAATATGGAATTCAAATATACATAGAAATGTGGATTTTATTATGTAAACGTAATCTATTGAGAATGGATAGAAATTTAATCTGTAATTATTACAGTAATTTAGAATTTAGTTGAAATTGGAAATTTATCTATGTGTTTGGAAATTTATGGAATTGTGAATATATACATATGGAAATTTAAATGAAGCATCTAATTATACATGTGTGAATACGCTTAAAATGCAATGTAAATGTTGAGAAAGAAATAATTTAATCCGTAACGTGTATAATTAATATCCTTTTGGGACCACTTCTGTTTGCACGTTAAAATTCGTGCACACCTATCCTTTTGCGATCTATCTATAAATATGCTGTGATAAACCCTAGCCTCCTTTCTATTGTCAATTGGCTGTACGTTCATTTTTCTTCATCTCTTTCTCTTCCTCAATGGTTACAAAACCTAATCTATCTACAATTCAAATTTTCTAATAAAATTCAAACTCTCCACAAAAAAAAAAAAAAAAAATTCCAGAAAATTTATGATAAAGTTCTCGAGACACGTAATCTGCTGGTACAATTCGTTTTCTGTTTTGGATATTCGTTTGACCAGAAAAAATTCGACGATGTGCTGTAGCTTTTAGCTGACGCGGCCATTGAAGTTAAGTGGGTTTTGTTTTATTTTATTTTATTTTTATTTTGGTTTTAAAATCGTTTAAAATGAATATTTTTTCATATATTCTCCGATTCACGCGAAATTTCTTTTGTTAGGATCGTAATTTAATTCCAGATCCATTGACGCTGGTTTGGACAAATTCTGAGACCGTCGAATTTTTGGGTTTAAATCGGATTTAAATTCGATTTAAATTCCAAAGGTGAGTGTTTTAACCCACTCACAACTACTAAGAGCTTTTATGGTTGTTAAATTAATTTTAGAAATGAACAGAAATTTATTTATGAATATTTGGCATGTTTATTTCATCATAGCTGTTAAATTTCGTTCATTTAATTTAACTGTTAATTTAATTTGTTTATTGCATATTAATTTACAGTTAGAATTTATTTGTTTGCATATAAATTGCTAGTTAACAGTTATATAAATTATTACTGAATATAAACTGTTAGATTAATAGTTGTTAAATTTAATTTGAATAAAATTGCCAGTTATTACCTGTTATATATTATCAAATATATATTGTTATTGATTGATATTGATTGATGATTGTGATTGGATGATGGATGTTGTTGATGAATGGATGTTTTATTTGTATATCATTAAACTGCAAGTTAGCATGCATCTTTCTTTTCATTTGGGATTTGTGGTTTGAAATGATATAAAACTGCAAAGTTTTATTTTTAATTGCGGATTGAAATGATAAATATCCGTATCACTTGACCATGGGATAGAAAATTTTATACAGGCACCGTGGTCTATATATAAATTATGTTAAAGGTGATTTCTATGGTTTGGATGTGATACGATTTATAGAAATTAAATTTTGATAATTTATAAATATTATTCTTCTTCCATTTATATATATACATATGAAGTTAAATTTTTGAATTTAAGTTGTATATAAACCCGGTAAATAAAAATGGAATAAAAATTTAGAAATGGAATTTGATAAATTATATTGTATGTTTAAGTTTGGAAATTTTTAGGATATGATATTTATAACTTGGTTTTCCTTAATAAATTTAAAAATGAATATTCTAGTATTAAGTAAATTGGGAAAAATATTTAATGGCTAGAAATTAGAGTTTTATTTATGGAATTTATGGGAATATTCAAGACTAAATAATAGAACATTAATTTGTTGAAAGAATAAAATCCAACTTTAGTTTTGAAATATTAATACTCCAAATGGAGTTATAAATATATAAATTGAAGGGTTTTGGAACTTGAAGTGATATTTAAATTATGGTTTAAACATTAAATAAGAACTATATTTGTAAAGCCATGTAAATTTTTTTCTTTACAAAGTAACCATAAATTTAAACCATTTATTCTATATACCGTTGAATATCCGAACCATTTAAGTTTTAGAAGTTATGGTTTTAAAGGTATGAATTCTGAAAATATTATGTTTTGAAAGTGTAATTCAAATGTTGGTTTTCCAGATATTTAAATCAAAAAAAAACCAGTATGATTTTGGAAAGGAATTATATTTGAGATAAATGATATCATATTGTTTTGGGTTTTAAGATGATATCGTATTCATAGTTTTGAATGGAAATGTATATTCGGGTTTTAAAGTATAAACTATTTTTTTTAAATGACCGCGGTGTTATAATAACGATGGGTTGGCAAAGAGACCGGGATCGGATATGGACATACTCTCTGTCGATACCGAAACCACTTTGACTAACCGTGTACGTGGTGGAGATTCCAGAATGAAGTAGGTTGGTGGCGGCGTTTCCTGTAAGGTAAATACGTGGACCTGACTCCCGTGAGTTGGCATAAGGTGGCTAAAACAGGAGCTATTCCCAGGCCAATGAGGTCATACCTCTGATCGGACACTCCTCTTCGATATTATACTATGACTTTGGATTGATTCAGTGGCCACTTTTATATTTTGATTTTGGGGAGTTTGTTCGAGGTGGGCGGTAACTGCGGCTACGCGTTTCCACCAGCCTGGGTACGCAATTGGTATATCTACCCTGGCATTGCCTAGTTGTGCCGTGTCACCTACCCTATCGCGCCTTGTACGAGTTTGGATTTCTCCCGTAGCCCGTGTGGTATCCTCTGGTGGCTTCCCGATCAGGAGGGATTATGATATTGGATGGACTACTGGGACTATTACGTGTTAAGGTGGAAAATGTAAAGCCTTAATGCTATTTAAAAGTATGTTTATTTTACTATAGACACTATTATAATAGCGCAATATACTACATAGTAAATAGTTTAACGGATCCTTAGGAGATGTAAATCCCGAGCATCTCTTGAGTTACTGCACTCATATTTATTTCTGTTAATTTAACTCACATAAGATCTTTTAGTTCTGACTCGAGTGTTTTGTCTTTTCAATTCGCTCGGGTCAGTCCGAGCGTTTCAGGATCGAAGATTTTAGCTTTGGAGGACGAAGACGAAGAATCCGTATTATATTATTTATAGTATTGCACCACACTCTAAATTTCCGCTGCATTGATTGTATTGGTATGTGTAACTCTGATATTCATTGTATAAGTAAAATAAATATTTTGTAAACAGTTATCGTGAACTGTATATTGATTATTATATTTTATCCTTCCGCTGTGAGATTCTGTTTTGTTTTTATTTCTTCTCTGTTTTTCTTATTTACCCCATAACAATCCGCCCTTCCATATGGTTTGAACTGGCACGTGTGTCGGTTTAAAGTGTACGAAAAGGCGGGACGTTACAATTAGAATATTTGAAATGCAGCAATAAAAGGCAAGAACCTCAAAATGTTCTTGACATATATCAAAACAAATTAACAGCCATTTGTACCCTTCTTTTTACGTCCAAATCTTAACAATTAATCCTTTCTTTAAATTTGGTAACATATATTGACATGCATCGAAGTAGTAGTTTTCTGTTTTTATTTTATTTTTTATTTTTTAAATTTGGTAACATATACTGACATAAAATCACAGGGAAAGCATTTACCTGAGGGGAATTGTCAATGATGATAACCCATGCCAAATCACGACCAAGAACCGACAAATCTTTCATATAATTACCATCCACGTAGACACATGATTCACGAAAAACACGATGTCGAATCTATTTCCTTTTAGGATCAAGAATATTAAGAAGCTTATCTGCATAAATACTTTGGCTTGCAGTAAATATGGTGATCTCAAAGAGGCTAGCAACCTTTTCCATGAAATCTTTTAGATAGGGACGGCATCGTACATAGATTGTGTGTTCACTGAAATTAAAGTTTACTGGAAATGTGAAATCTGCATCTTGACATGGTTCAAGAGAGGAGTGCACTAATGTCTCTGTCAGTGGAAATGCATATTAGCAAACAATAAATAATAGAATATGACTAAAAAGAAAAAAGTAATTTGAATTTTTATTAGCTAATGGCTATAGACAAAAAGATTACAGTTCATAAATGCAAATTAAAATTACTACACAGAGTGTAAAAACATAATGGTCAAATCAAGTGAAGTTCTAAAAGTTAACAAACATATTATGTAACCACGGCTAAAGAACACCATATTTGGGGGCCTGCTACAGCATTTATAGAGCCCAGCTAAGGGCTTTAAATTTTCTAACAAAAGCAAAATGTTGGTTAAAGCCAACAAGGGGATATTAAAAAATGAATTCTAGAGGTGGTATTGGATCACATGAACCTTCCTTATTTTCTAAAGGTTGAGGATGAAATATTGTTTAGTGGTAATGGCAGAGAGATCGAGCTGTCAATTTTATCTATATTTAATACCAGTATGCACGCCCATCCAATAGACGTGTGCATAATTTTTTTTGACCATAGCTAGAAATAAGTTTAAAAATGGATTATTATTGCATACCTTTATGTTTAATTTTTTGAATTTAATTGAGTTCAATGTAGATACATAAATTGTTTGTGATAGCAGCTTGCTCAAATGCAATGTATAAATATATAAATAATTTGTAAACATAGTTAATTTTTTTAAATATGTTTAATTTTATAAATGTATAATTTACAAAACTTGCTTTGCATTTTGTAAAAGTAAGTCAATTTTTGTAAAATTAGTTAATTTTTATATAAAAGTTTTATAGAATAGATTAATTTTCATAAATTTAGTTAATTTTTATAAAAATATAACTTAGTTAAAAATATTGTTAAAATTAATTAGTTATTATAAATTTATTTAATTTTTATAAAATTTTGATAATATATAGAAATTTATTTAATTTTTATGAAACTTTAACTTAGTTAATTTTTTATAAAACATAGTTACTTTTTATAAATTATTTATGTTTTATAAAACTTAGTTACCTTTTAGAAAATTATTTAATTATTAAACTTGGTTAACTTAGTTAAATTTTTATAAAACTTAATTGTTTCTTATAATTTAATTTTTTTTTTATATAACTTAATTAACTTGTTATATTTTATGATCCAAATTATGAGACTTCTCTGATTGATTAGATTACAAATGCAAACAAGTTTGAAAAGCTGTTAAGCTATTGAGGTTGTCTTATACCATGTTAGAATTTACTATGATGTGAATAATCTTTTGATTTGATGAAGAAGAAATGCAAACTGACTTTATTGATTGAATCAAAGCAAAGAATGATATGCTGCTTGAATGTACATTTAGTTTCTACATTCAGTTGTCTTAAATACAATGAAAATTGAAAAACATGTTTATGGGTCTGGAACCCGAAAGCCCAACATACAATATCAAGCGTTAAAAGACAAGCAGGCGATTCATTTTACTCTTCTCAACATTTTGTAGCAAATACGTAGTTAAATTAACAGTGGAGTAAGTACTAGGTATGGGACCTAACTTTGCTATCAGTTGTCAAAACATACACCTCGGGAAGCATGTCAAAGAAATCTACACCTTTGCATATCACGGCTTGAATCTCTAATTATTCAAGAAATAAGAAAACCTTATCCGATTGTTATAGTTATAAGCCTTCATTTCGAATATAACTCACTAATATATCGCAAGCAAAAGCTACAGTGCCAACCTGAATCAACCAACAAGTCGTTGGTCTGCCTAAAACGAGCATATCTAGCCTTTCCAGCTTGATATCGATGTATGGAAGCCCTCAACTATTGTAATCAAGCAAAAACTGAAATGAATATAGATAGTTTCTAAGTTGCAAATGAAGAATGTCAAGGATAACATCACACCATCTCACCAAATTCACAGTATGGTCACTTGGTATTTCATCAAAATCAGACATTCTAATGTCAGGGATATCATCACACCCTCTAATTCAGTTTTCACATTGAATAGTGCAACCTAGTTGCCAATTCTATTCCCTATAATATTTTTAGCCGGAATAGCATATTTAGAAAATTCGTCAAAAACATAACAATGAATTACATTGATGTTGTATGTCAACGTTACCAAAATCTGAGTAGAAATTTGGCTTGTGATGCAAGAATAATGCATCAATCACAGTGAAGGTAGAGTAAAGCAAAAGCATATCTGTCAAGCTTATGCAAGTAGGATGTGAGGCAGTGGTGCAGAGTGGTGAAAGTGATATAATGGAGAAGCAGCATTTGAATACCAAGTGGTACATTTGCAGTCAAAAGCCTAAAATGTAAATTAATCGGTTAGTCACCAACCTGATTGAATTCAGAATCTATGTCCTTTTCAATTTTATTCTAAAAAATACTCTTTATAGCCTGCTCTTTTATTCATTCATTGGGTTGCAAATTCAAAAATGTTTTGCAGAGCACGATTCTGATAAAATGAAATGTTGAAATAATAGTTCAGAAACATACCTCCTACGACCTAGAGACTTGGAATCTTGACGCAGTAGGGAACAAGGAGTCAGCACATTCGAACCTTTGAAGCACAATTAAAACAAAGTAAGAATATTGGAACTAAAATTTTCAACATGTCCTATATAAAATGAAATTTACTCTATTGCATAGGATTGTACATCAGTGTCGTTGACAGCCTTCATATTTCTCCGGTAGTCATTTGAAAAAGAACTGTCTACTAAGTGATATTGATATTCTTATAAGTGGTGATCGGGTCAAGAAGTAAATCATAGTCAACTTATTGTTATTCTTATAAATCTTAGTTTATTATTATTATTATTATTATTATTATAGAGGATTAAGTTATATTTTATATTTTTATAAATTAAACTTGTTAATTTTTATAAAACTCAGTTAACTTAGTTCTAGTTCTAGTTGTTTGACAATCACTTTGCAGAACTTACATATTAACATGGTTAAAATAAAAAACATTGTGCCCCTTCGCTAACTTCTTCTCTACAATCAGATATTTCAATGAAATAACATACAAGCTGCAATAAATGCAAAACTTAGGCTAATTGATACTTTAATGGTATTCCTATAACATATTCACAGAATATCGGACCGAATCCTGACTAAAATATGCCATAAAATTTGAAAGGTGAAACTGTTGCAAAGCATACCAAAAGAAAGCTCAAGTGTCATTTTGTTTGTCAGCCATGCTAAAAAAATAAAAACCAAGCCATATTCATTATCTAGTTTTCACTAAAATAATGTTTTTGAAGAGCTCAAAACATAGAAAATGTTTATTCAAAATTTGAGGAAGATGATATCGGTAGACAAGAGAAATTATGACATAAACCATGCTGTTGAATTTTATCATAATTAATCTATGAAATTTTGACCAATATATTAATCACGAATTCACAAGTTCATTAAATTCACTAAATCCGAGTTGAAATTTTTTATAATACTCAGTTAGTTTTTATAAACTTATTTAATATTTATATAAGTTAGCTAACTTATAATTATTATTTACTTTTTTTAATGCTTAGTTAATTTTTATAAACTTATTAGATTTATAAATCTTAGTTAACTACATTATTATTATTATAGAAGATTTAGTTATATTTTTATACTGCTTGGTTAATTTTTATAAACTTATTGAATTTTTATAAAACTTAGTTGATTTTTATAAACTTGGTTAATTAATATTCTTATTTTAGACTCGTTTAATTTTTATAATATAATTTGATTTTCATAAAACAAAATTAACTCGGTTAAATTTTATAATATTAGGTAGTGGTTTTATTTTTTATATTTTATTATGTTAGCTGTAATTTGATGTATATATTATTAAAATGGACCGGTTATATATACATGTATATGTGTAGTTTAATAAGCAAACAAATAATAAAAATATGAGAGAAATAGTAATTGAGTAATGTTTAGTGCATGCAAAGTTGTGTTTCAATTATCAGGCCATAATATTAAATATAAAGTGCCACTATATTTGGCTACAGGATTCAACGATTAATAGAAGAAAAAAAGCATAAAATGATCTCAAAAATAACATACATAACTTGTTACCTGTCCTTGGCGATGATGGTGAGCACAAGCTCTCAACATTTTCACGATAACATCCAAGGCAAGCTGAAATGGCATCTTTGGAGACAGTTTCTAGGACAGAAAGGAATTAGATGTGAATGAAATTTTACATATACACACACAGTTGAATTACTTTTGCTATGGAATGCAGAACGCCTGTTTGAATTTGGAACAATGTCCATAGGTGCTGAAGTAGATGACTCATTCCCTTTCTAAAAGAGGTTCAGTTTAGTTATACCAACTTGCTCATTCAAATTAGATGACGATGTGCAATGAACTGTAGTTGGTTTCCAATAGAAGTTGCATTGTTGATACTCATAGGAATAGGTGCAACAAGTTCACGGTATGATTTACTAAAAAGGTTAATTTGCTCGATTTACGATCATTTCAGTTCGCTTTTTCAAACCTTTGTCACAGTGGTAGAAAAAGCATGTTTTGTTTCGATTACACTTCTGCAAACAAGCCTTAATGATGAATTTTTCCTTCAGTTGATATTCTAACTAATTAGGGATGACCACTAGCCTTAAAACTAGATAAACAAAGTTATAAGGAACTTTTGAGATATTAACTACTTACTATATGAACTGACTGCTAATATCAAATTTTGATAACAGTTACAAACAATGTGACCAACCATCAATTTGAAAAGTATAACCATCATCAGTAAAAGCTAAAAGGTTGCCATTTTGAGCTTTGAAATGATTACCATTTTAGTTTTTTAATGGTTATCATGCATATTGTTACCATGATTTGAAAGTTGAATATATCAACTGTAACAGCCCTAAGTATACATACGTCAAAAATACTTGAATCAGTTATGCTCCACATCAATTTGCATATAAAATAAAAACATAAAGGTGCCAAAATTACTAACGTGTGTAAGAATTAAACATGAGTTCGTAAAGCATTTTTTTAAAGAAAAAGTCTAAGAGTAATAAATTCATGCATGCATGCATGTATGTATAAAACCCTCTGTTAGCAGAATCTCCTAAGCTTGAAAAAACTGGTGCTTCTCAATCAAACTTGGCAAGTAAAAAAGGCAAATAAGCTATAATTACCTCTAGAATAGTGTCAGCACCAAATTCGTTCCTCCACCTAAGCATTTCGGCCCACATGATTATTGCTTTCTCAATATCAAATTTTCTTGCTTTCAAAAATCTGTATAAAATAAATAAAAGAATGAAGACATCAGAGAAAGTGCTTCAGCACAAAAACTAATTAGGAACGACTGGGTTTTTACTATATGAAATGCATGGATCTACATGGTATCTTGAAAGGTTTTACATGTAGAATTAGAATTAAGGTAAAATAAATATTAGTTAACATGATTGAGCTACTTGCGTAGCCTTTAAGCAACATTTGGACATCTCCATGTGACTTAGTATAAACTTAAGATGATTATTCACGTCGTCATTATGCAAACAATTGGAGGTTGTATTTGAACTACTTCAGCAAATGCTGAAATAAAGTGTACTTTTACTTTATGATGTTCAATTCACTAAGTATGTAGATCTATGACTACTTCAAATTAAATTTCAAATAGAGAAAATTTTACTGTAACTTTTTAAATTGTTGAATCAAGAAACAATACAGATATTGTTTTTTCCGAACTGTATAACATCAATTAATCAAAAGTAAAAACAAGAAAGGTTATGTAAAGTAGACAATTGGAAATATTTCATGAATCAGATTTCAAAGAGATCCAGAATCTACATCCTGTCTGCTAAATTAATATGTGATTTATCCAAATACTTCCCAAAAAGTAAATGATATGCAATGTCAAAGGCGAAAACATACCGTGAACAAGAGAAAAGAAACGACAACTTGAAAAGCTTGTTGAACTAAAACACCTTTGGCCTCCCTAGTTGGAACGCTACATCGTGCTGCAATCCAAAAAGAAATAAAAATGGAATGAGTGACAATAATAGGATAAATGTGAAATTAATCTAGAAAAATAAAAGCTGGACCAAGATACTACATAATAAATAGACAGCCTATTCAAATATTTAGCAGAGCGGAGAATGTAAATTCAAATGTACAGTTTAAGAATACAGAAGCATATCCTAGCAATCTCTAAATCAGTGGTTACCTGTTGTACGTGCAGAAAAAATTGACAAAGCATTTTTTAAAATCATAAGTGCAACTGGTGGGGTTTAAATTCCATTTCCACCATCAACACCACCTAGCTTCTGCCAATCAACACTCCCCTCTGCAAAACTTGGAACTGCAAGTCTACCTCAATAACTTCTGCATCACCTTCCCCCCAAAATCTGTCTCCTACATTTACTGCCAATAATCAAAAGTTCACAACCACTTCAATCACACTGCCGTATACCAGAGCAACACCACCACCATCGTTCAACACAACATCTTCACTTCTGATACCAAACTCAACCATTAAGCAAATCCTCCACCATTACCACTGCAATTATCTGTGACCCCGACCGTCAACAGCAGTAGTCCCGTTAACCAATGACAAACCAACTAAAGCGATTCCATCATCTCTCCCTTAGCACCACTTACCACTGCTTGCTCGCCTACGTACCACTATCCCAGATTCATCAATTTCCTACGAATATCGAGCGAACTCCTCCAATCACCCACCGCAACTTGCCACCTAACAGACCCCAAACTATCATCATCAACTTCACAAATTGCCTCACTGAAATCCCCTTATTCGAACCCACAACCTTCAGCAATCTCCACCAATTTAACTTATTCAACTTGATCAACTTCGCCAACAAAACCAATCTTTATTTCCACCTCTTCGAGCACCGCCCAGCCAACCGCAACCTCATCAAGTTCCAAAGACCGATTCTCACAGTTGCAATTTTCAGCAGTGAGGTTCTTAGGTGCGATTTCATTGAATTGAGACGCGAACGTGGATTGTGTGATTGTGATTTTAGTACCATCGCCTGGTTTGACTTTGATCCTGAATTGAGAAGTAAACGTGGATTGTGTGAGTTATTTTTGGCTAGAAGAGGGAAGCAATTAAGATTTGGAGGCGTAGGTGATTTAGGTTTCTTATTTTGGCTAAAAGAGGGAAATTAATTTACGCGGTAATGAAATTTTTAGAGCGAACGACATTTCACAAATTGCTGAATAAAAATCTCAGCGTTTTACTGTGTTGTTTTTAGTTTTTCCTACATATAAAAGGTTCAACAACAGCAATCAACTTTTAAACGCTGTTCCCCATTACTGTTAAAAGCAATTTTTCTTGTAGTGCCAATAATGGGACCAAATTCGATAGTACATAATTGAAATATTTTTGCCACCGGCATCGCATAGAGATGAGATTTACTGCCGTGTCGCACCTCTAAACGAATGGATAGGTTAAAGCTGTAAATAAGATTATTAAGTCCATTCTTAAGAAGCGATTGGAAAAGGTCAAGGGATAGTGGGTCGATGAACTTCCATTAGTACAAGAGGCTTATCGAACTACCCAAAAGGCAATGACTAGCCACTCTCCATTCGCCCTAGCCTACGAATCAGAGGCTATGATTCTAGTTGAAATGGAAGTACCTTCTCATTGAGTGACTCACTACAATCCACAGATTAATAAACAACTCCTGCCGAAGTGTCTGGATATGATCAATGGTAAGCGTGACAAAGCTGAGTTGAGGGCAGCTGCATACCATCACCGAGTCGCCCAATATTACAGTGCTAAGAATAGGAATCGGACCTTTGAAGCCGGTGACTTGGTTCTTAAATAAACCTTCGTAGGCTCTGGAAACCTGGGCCCGAGTTAGGAAGGTCTGTACACAAGAGAACAAAAGCTTGAGTATGGAACTTTTAGGCATATGACAATTATGGGGTTTCACTCCTGAGAACGTGGAGTAGCCAACACTTGCGATGCTATTTCACAAAGAAATAAATTTATACATAATTGATTAATGCTATTGCAGGTATGCTGGTACCCGAAGTTAGATGTCGACCAAACTTCTACAGTCCATGATCAGACCCTCGAAATTCCATCTTCCTTGGTGTTCGAAGGTAGATGCCAGTCAACTCTTTTAGCCTTCGGCATGGAGGCAAATCAATGTGGACATGACATGACTGTCCACTCATTTTCTCGTGTTTGGAGTTTGGCGAGTGTTAATGTCTTGCCCAGAGAATGGAAAACCGATGATCCTAGCCCGGAGTAGGCGAGGTAAAAGATCCACGCCCGTGAAAGGCAGTATCATACTTATAAACTTGGATCGATGCCCCAATTCAAGTGCGTTAAACGTTAATACCCTAGAAAAGGATACCTAAACCTTGATCTTAAGTGGTTAGCTCTGAATAATGCTCTGAGTTTAGCACGGTCGAAATATATATCTTGAAGAAGGTTGTAGGACTTGCTGTGTAAGGCAATTTACTTCAATTGACGCGCGAAGGCAAGAGCGACCGCATTTAAAGTCCTTCCAAAAGGAATGCTTGAATCACCTTTTCAAGTGATCGAATTTCGACCAAGTTCTAGAATCAGATATGGTTATATGTAAATGCTCAGGGATTGGTGCATCAACGATTGCTTTAGATGAAAGGCCATCAAATCGTGGAGTAGGCTAATGATTAGTCTGACAATAATCATGAAAAGAAATGGATTGCAAGTACATCAAATGGAAAGTGCATTTCACAAATACTTAGAAAACTTCACGCAAAGATTGGACGAAAAGTCTTTATTATTCACTTTCACAATAGAACTTGGAAAGAAAAAACGAGCTTTATTTACACCTAAGCTAAAAACTAAAGTGGAGGCTTAACCAGCACAACGCCGGCCTAAAGCTAAAACAGACTCCCGCAACTACAAACAAAAAGCGAGTTTATTTACATAAAAGAAACAACAACAATGAAGATGATGACCTACATATGCCTACATGAGCACATGCATATGGTCGACAACTTCTACAAGAGAGTGCACGTGTACACGTGTACGTAATCATACTCGACACCCAATGATTAGATTCAAAGAAAAGCAGACTTGTACCTGAAAATCCAAAAGAGAAACCAATTCAGAATTACTAAGCTTAGAACAACAGATCGAGAGAGCACTCTCCAAATTTATAACATTAATGTTGGTCAAGCATTACGACGAATAGCTATGGACATAACTCTTTAAGGAGACGATCCGCGAAAAGGATAACAACCATTTAAAGCACATAACAGAATCCTTTATAGCAATCCTGGCTTAACTCAATTCAAAGGACATCATGTTTGAAAAAAAATGTACTTTAATGGGCAGATGTTATCTGGCTTTTTTACCATGCAATATGCGGAAAGAATGGATAGGTTGAACTTGGGAGTTACCAAGGCAGGTAGTCCGAAGAGATAGCCCCAGAGTTCAGAAACCAAGTTCAGCCGAGAATTCACAAGGCGTACTTTTAGTGGAAATTTTTACGACCGAATTTTCCATAGTCTTCGAACATACTTAAACGATCGAATCGGCTGAGCGAACGATAGAGAAACGACCCAAGGACATTGAAAATGTCATAAAAAGGCAAGAAAATAGAAACATTAAAAAAACGAGTGAAAAAATTTGAAAATTTAGAATTTGAAGTTTTTGTAAGAGGTAACCCAAAGCAAACCCACAAAATCTTTAGGTCAGATTCGAAGCAGGATGGCTTTGGGAAAAAGCCCACGATGACCTAAAGTAATCCGTCCATAAACCTCAAGTTTGACCCGAAGATGGTTCTGTACCGATCCATAGAGTGAGGACGGTACTGACGCATCAAAACTTAGGTCGGACACACAGAAATCTTGGGTCAGACACACGAAACTCTTGGGTCTGACTCCAAGCCAGCAAAGGAAAACTCAAAGCACAAAAATCTATAATTTTTTTAGATAAAGCCCTAAGCAAACACTCAAATGTCGTAGGTTGGACTCCAAGTCAATGAAAATAAGGGCAAATGCAAATCGACTCAAGCTAAAACAACCCAAGGCTAAAGAAATATGGATCCACCTAAGTTATAGGTCGGTATCAATCCTTATTTCTTCCGCAGGCGGGTCCCATCTTCTTTCTACATGTCTTAATTGATGTTAGAAGCCTATCTCTAGTATTGTTTCGTCGTTCCAATGCAATTCTCTATCGATCTCCATGAACACCTAAATTAGCAGCTTTGTTCTACGATGACTCTGTCATTTGGACATAGAAACAAGCTAATGTTGGTACAAACAACTATGGGATCATGAAGCTGCCGAAGCGAAGAGTTCAAAGAAAGTTTTTTAAAATAACCAAATTATAATAAAGTTAGAATAAATCAAAAAGTCTCATTTTTCACTTGATATAAGTCATTACTGACAGTCCAAAAGTGAAGGAATTATTGAAGCTGGGTTATAACCATAACGAATTCCACATTTTTTTTACTTTCCCTTCAACGGACCTATTTTATGACCAGATTGGCCATCTTAGGGGTTGGTATCGACCTCTATTCTTGGAGTCGTATCCGTAGTTATTTTATGATATGGCATCCTACTTTTGTGGAGAACTAGTCTATAGCAGGGAGAACGGTCCGAGATCTTTTGTGCGAGATTTGAGACTCCCGTTTCTCTAAAGAGAGGGGTAGGACTCATTTGTCAAGATCTTTTGGCTCTAGTTCTGCTCTACTCTATATTCTTGTAATTCTGAAAGCTAAGCGTTGGAGTTGTACCGACCCCTATGATATTTTGCCTCCAAGTCAGAATATAAGCAATAAAACTACAAAATTGATGTAGGCATTGAGTTTTCGACCACTATAAATTGTTGTATGTTCTTTCTTGCTCGTTATCATTTCAATTCTTCACTTTATATTATCCACTTTAAATTCTAGGTGTTTGTGTCATTTTTGGTTCAAACGTTGTTTATCATATATATTTTTATGGTCATGTTTATGCGATAAATAACTAATTATTTTGGTCTATTACGAGATATATAAGTTACTTATTCTTGCTATATGAACTATCCGACGTTGTATATGATTGAATATTTTTCCAAGGATTTTTCTCCTTTATTTGCTAATTTAGGTTGTATTTGCTAATTCTTAATTTTATCGATTTTTTATTCAAATCTTTGTCTTAACTTCTTTTTCTCCAACGGGCTGGTTATTCGTCAATTCCATGTTAGCTAGTTTGAAGGGAGAGATAGAAAGTAACAATAGAGAGAATTCTCATAAATGGTAAGATCATTACTATTCGTTGTAACTTATCGTAATATAATTTGTTTATTTCATAATGCATACATCTAATCACTTTATTGTAATAAATACATTTATTACACGATAAACGCATCGATCTGTACATTCTAATTTAATCCAACCGTGGTTTCTTTCTTTTCATAGAACATTAAATGCTAGAAAAATTCTTATTTCCTCAATTCTCCATTTAAATTTGTCATCTTACCTTTCAGAATTGTGTTTAATTCCCATCTCTAACTTCACATAAAAATTCAATTTTAAATTAGAAACAAATTAGAGATTCTTTTATAATAGTTTATTTACTTATTTCATAGTTTTTTTTTGCATGATTATAATTTGATTGAATACATCAATAGTTCTTTACCATTCGTGTTTACCTTATTTGTTTTTTATTTTATTCACATTATGCAATGGTTATATTTCTACTATTTGCTTTAGGAATAAGATTCTTACAATAAAATTATCTAAATGTCAATAGAAGACTTTGGAAACCTAGATCAACAAGCTCGTTCTAGAGGTTAGATATTTATTTTAGTATATGTATTTTATGTTAATTTAGGTCCCAACTTACTTCTTTTATCCTAAATTTATGATTTTTCCTCTTTGATTCGAATTTTCTATTACAAACTTTTGTTTTTCCTCTTAATTTTTTCAAATAGATTGTTATGAATTTAGTTCTTCAATTATTTTGTAAGATTTATTGGATTTTATTAATTCACACCCATCATAGAAGCTTCTATTATTTTATAATATCTATTATATATAATGTTGATTTATTTCTTATTTCTCATATTTTATCTCAACCATATTTTTGTTATGAACCTAACAATTACCTCCTTTATAAGGTAATACCTTATAAAGGAAGTTATTATTTGGAGGTAATTATCTCTCTCTCCTGCATTTGTTTTGTAGGGATTTATTAAGATATTAATTATAACACAGAGACACCGAAAGAATCTTTAATTTTTTCCATAACCAAATAAATGTGAAGTTGATCTTTATTTCATTCTCAAATATACACATATAAGAAAATCAAGTTGGAAGAAAGCATAATATTACTAAAAGAAATTTCATGTAATAAATTTCATACTGTATTACGGGGAGAAGTATGATGTACAAGAAATAGTTCTATTCTTCTTCCTGTAAACAATTCTAAATTTTGTTGAAATTTCAGTGTTGAATACGTGTTTCAAAAACTTATTTACTTTAAATGATTATGTGGTTTTAGTCAATCTAAACTGTGTTTTTAGTAAACTCTAACATTGTCAAATTCAATTTAGGCTTTTAATATTTCTCTATTTTGTTATTTAATAGATTATAAATCAGTCATATTCAAACACATTTATGGTCCTCATCAAAATCTTATTGATCTTATGCAACAATGAGATGTTTTTAACTTTATGTACTTTAGTAATTTTTATAAATAGCTATAAATTAGAGATATACTTATTCATAATAGTTATGTAAACTATTTCAAATCCATAATCGGATTGTTGACTTTTTAATTTGTTTCATTATACCTACTTTTAACTATTATCCATTTAACATCATTAAATTTTCGATGATCTTATGCAATAATATGATGTTTTGAATTTTATGTAGTTTGGTAATTTTAGCTATAAATTAGATATATAGTTATTAATAATGGTTATATGCGAATTAATTCAAATAGAAAGGTTCATATCAAATATTTCTAGGGTACAAAAAAATGAAAGTAATTAATTCCTATAATTTAGACTAACTTAAATCCAAAGTAATTTCAGAATTAAACTGTAATCCAATCTGGGAGAATCAATTATGCATTTAGTCTTTTTAATGCTAATTAATTACAAGATTAACCATAGTTAATTATTATTTTTATTCCCTTTTATTAGCAACATTTCAAATGCATAAGAACCTCAGGAGCTTCTATAGTCTTCAAAATCTACTACATGTAAAGTAGAACTAATTATTCTTTCTCACGTTTTATATCAAATTCCTTCAATATTTCACTTTTTATTGGTAAGACTAGGAATATGTTTTCTTTCGTTTATTTTGAATGGAGTTGTTGGTTTATCAATGCATATATACAAATAAACCTTAATTTTTTATATATAATGAAATTGAGGTTAAATTGATCTTTATTTCACTCTCACACATAAGTATATAAGAAAATCAAGTTGGAAGGGAAACACAATCTTTGATGTAAAATAATATTCAAATAACAAATTTCATACTCAATTTTTGGGAAATGTATAAGCAAAACTTTTGATCTTCCTTTAGTAGATAATTTTAGACTTTTGATAAGGATTTAATTTTAAATACATGTTTTGAAAACTTATTTATTTCGAAAATGTTTTAGGCATACTTAATTAATGTAAAATTCATTTTTTTAATAAACTCACATTATTCATTTTAATCAATTTAGGCTTCTAATATTTTCTACTCTGTTATTTAATGGACTATAAAATGTCCATAGGGAATACATATTTATGGTTATCATACAAATATTGGTAATCTTATGCAACAATTAGGTGAGTATTTATGATTTTTTTATGAATTTTTTTTTTACGTTACATTACTTTGAATTTTTTTGGAGTTTTAAATTTCTTATAGATAACTCATCACTATAAATTAGAGATACCGTTATTCATAACTTTTCTAATAAACTATTTTAGGTAGAAAGCTCATATTATACATAATTACCAAGCAATAAATGGATGAAATTAATTATTTTTAATTTTTGATCAATCTGAATTCAAACTATAAACATTAATTCAAATTATTGAGAGAATCAATAACATATCGTATCTAATTAATTAAAGAATTAATATGTAATCAATTAATTCTTTTTGTTTATTCCTTTTGTCAACAATATTTACGATGCATAACTATGTTATATTATGGAACATGTAACATTGTGTGTTATGTAGATTTAACAAATGTTTTATTGATGTACTGAACATATGTATCAAAGAGAAATAGTAAATTTGGAACTCATTAACTATTCATAAAAAATAGTTCCTTTTACTTTAACAAGGTTGGTAAAAAAAATAAAATGCCTGAGAACAAATATATTTATAAATAATTTTCTTAACAAACCCACCAAACTAATATTTAGGTAACGCTTATGCTTTTATGGCAACATGATATTCTTGACATATTTGTTTATGCCTAAAAAGAAACATTATATGTAACAACCCACATATTTTACAATTGTATATTTACATGTTTTATTTAAATATAACACCGTTAGTCGGATTAAAGTCCGAAATACTAATTTTTGTAAACTGTCGAATTAGGACTCGAGACTACTTTCATTGATTTCAAAATGGCGCATACAACCGTTTTGAGTATAAATTTGGAGTTGAGAGGAATTTTGCTATATTTCTATTGGACTTTGGGTTTAGGTTTCAGCCTCTTTAACTCATCTAATATCCTAAGTCTTCATCCAACTCCTCTTGACTCACTCTATTGTTTCCTAACACTTAAGCTAAAAGAAAAATGGGGGAAGAGACAGAAAATTAGAATTCCTAAACCCTAGTTTTTCTAGGAAATTCAAGTTATTGCTCTAAAATCAAAGAGAAACTTAGATTGAAGATTCTAGCGGTGTTGTTGAAGAGAAATCAATCTTTGCTTGTTGTAGAGCTTCTCATTTCTATATTTGAGTTTAAAGGTGAGTTCTTGAACTCACATCTACGTTTATAACTTTCATTATTGTTAGATATGAATTCCTAACATCTATACATGTTCATTTGCTTTTGATTTGAATATTTGGTGAATTTTTCAAATTTTGGTGTTTTGAAATCAAAAATCTTTCAAGATCATTTCTTAGATATTTGGACATGTTATTTGGGATGTATTGAAGAGCCTATAAGGGTGGGTTGTCGCTTGGCATAAATCCCTAGCCTCCGTTGCTCGTCCGATCGCTTTTGAATCGTTTTGGCCATCATTGGCCTAGGAAAAATGTTGCATAGAACAGGCAACCAGACGTCTGGTTGTAAGGGTCCAGACGTCTAGTTATGGTTACTGGAGAAAAAAATATTCGACAGAAAATAAATAAATGGTAGAGACAAATTCCTAATGTCTGACTATTTGGTTCAGACGTCTGGTAGGGGTTTAAACGTCTGGTTTGAAATTTCAGATGTCTAGGAAGTTTTACGGAATATTTCCAGAAACAAAATCCAGACGTCTTGATGAACCCCCAGACGTCTGGAACTATTCAGCTTTGCCTATTTGCCTATTTTTTAAGTGAACTGCCAATGTTATCAATTTTTGTTGATCCGATTAGTTATTATCACTTTTATCGACTTTGATGACTTCTTTTTCTAGATTTTTTGGAATATCCATTTTGATGGATTTGGTATTGATTTCTTTGGATTTGATTCACGTCTTCGAATGCGAATTTCTGATGATCGTTGTTTTTACAATCGTTTTATATGATTTGTCACTTTAAAAAACAAAGGTTTCTGTACTAAGAGTAAATATTCAAACTCTTTTGCAAAAATGATTTCATCGTTTACTTTAATATAAAGCTCATTGTTTTTAAAACCGTTTTCCAATCTATTAGTATATACAAACCTTTACCTCATTCGTTTGAGAAATCCAATTAAATGATTTAGCAAAACAAGTGGTATGAAACACTTGCATTTATTTTGTCGGTTAATTCTTAGACTTGTTCGATTGAAACTCTTGTGACAATTTTTTAGTGGAAATCTATAATTTTTTCGTAAATACTTAAGTTAAGCCATTGGTTATGGGACATGAAGCTAAACTCTTTTATTTACTAACTTAGTGTAATTCACACATTTTTTGATCAATGGTGATCATTTTATAGTTTAGACTAGCGATATGCGATGTCTCTTTGTCCATGTGGGGGATTGTACCTCGTTTTATTGAGCTTCGTCTCATTTCTTTTATAGGCTAACAACCTATGGGTTCATTGGAGTTTCGACTCATTTTTATGGGCTAGCGACCCATGTTCTTTTATGGTGTTCGGTTCATCGGATGTACCATTATTATACTATGTCGATGTTCCGGCTTATCAGGATCATCGGATGTACCGTTATCGTACTACATCGTTGCCCCGGCTTATCAGGTTCATCGGACGTACCGTTATTGTACTACGCCGTTGTTCAAAATTACTGGAGTTTCAGGTCCATCGGGCGTACAGTTATTGTACTATGTCGATATTCTGAATTATTCGAGTTTTTGGTTCCATGGGCGTACCGTTACTGTACTACATAGTTGCACCGACTCTATGGTTAGAGGCCATGGGATAGCAAACCGTTTGTGATACATGTGTTGGTGAGTTTTCATGCTCCCGTTTGTGATAGGCCTCTCCTTTGTGATTTCTGGATTTCTAATTGATGATTTCTGGAATTTTTGTTTCGCTAAATTTTGTGATTGGCATTGATATGTTTGTTAATATTTTTGGTTTGGTGAATAAAATAATGAATATGACATTCTTTTTAGTGATTTGAGATTCTTGTGATATTGTATGATTTTTGTTTGTTATTTAATGTATACTTATCACAGTATGGCAGTATTGTTATCATACGTTTTTGTGATATCTCTTATCCTATCTTATTTTATATGATATTTATAGCTAGACTGATCCGTTTATTATTTTCTTCTTAAATAATACTCGGGTCAGACCGAAGTATTTTAGGTGCTTCTACTTAACTTCATATCAGGGTCCGTCATATGACTTTTGGCTAACTACTTAGCTTAGTAGTTTTCTTGTTTTATACATTCGAGATAGAGACTCCTTGATGTATACGTTTTCTTTTGTCTAGCACTTGTTCCTATTCTTTTGTGATGTAGAGGATCTTGCATGACCACTACTTTAATGTATACTTCTATGTGTTGTATTTATATCTGTTTCCGCCTTTGTGATATGAATATATATGACTGATTTATGTTATGTTTATTTTATATTTGTTTTCGAAGATCACATAGCCACAGTGTAGTAGTTTTGAGTTTGTAATTGATGTGTCAGATTTCCTCCTAAAACGAAATGCATGTAATAGTATTTGACATATCGGTACTCGCATAAAGCAATTACCAAATGGTCGCTCATCAACAACCTTATTCTTCGTGCTAGTCAATGGCATTACCCTATAGTGTCCTTGGCTAGTGCGAGCATAGAGATGGGGCGTCATAGCTTGGTATCAGAGCCAAACTTCGGAACAATATAGAACAATCTAGCAAGGATCATTATCCTAAGTCTTTCTTAGGAATCGTGCCTTTGGATTTATTCGAGTCATTGGACCCGTTCTATCCCATTTTCTTTTATGATGCCTTGTTTTATTAATCATGATTGTTTGATGTTCATTCTGAGAATAACCTTTTTCTCCTTCTTTCTTTCTTAAGGAAGAGAAATGGTTGGACCAGGACGTCCCAACGCCTGTCAATCCAATGCTACTCCTTAGGATGGAGTATTCATGTCTGTCCAGCATCTTTTAGATCCTGTAAAGAATGCTCAAGCTATCGAACCCATTCAAGAGCATACTCATCCAAGATCTGGGTTTGCATGCTTGTGTAGAGATTACATCGATTTGGGTGGAAGGCCATTCAGGGGATACGAAAGTGTTATACAAATCCAAGCTTGGCTTAGATCATGCGACTGCATCTTTTCTTACATGAATCTTGTTAGTCCCCATCAAGTCCAAGTGGCTTCTAGCATGCTCCAAGGGAGAGCATTAAATTGGTATGAGCTTTTGAATTCAGAGACTATCGAAGCGGATCTTACTTGGGAGCAATTTCGAGAAAAGCTTGAGTTGAAGTTTGTGCCGGGAGCTGAAAAAGTAACTTTAGCTTGGTGTTTTATTGACCATGTTCAAGGTGAATCTTCCATAACGGATTACATTGCATCTTTTGAGTCTCTCTTTAAATATGGGGTCGAGTATATTAATACCCTATTGAAGAAAAATCAATGGTTTGTTTATGGGTTGAATAAGCACCTCAAAAAGCCTTTACTTCTGAAACTGAAAGTTTCTTGGGATCAGCTTGTTGATATCGCTCTTCGACTTGAAGAGGCCGATAAAGAAAGCGATGTTGAAGTTGTGGATGCCAAACGGAACTTCAACATCAATAAGAAGAGGCCTATTAAGTTCCAAGGCCCTAATCCCAACAAGAAAGGGAAGCAAGCAACTTCGGTAGCAAAGACTCCAACCTCTAGTCGTGGGCAGTGCTACAATCGTTGTTCTAAGGACCATTATGCTAATAGATGCCCAAAACCTCTCTTTTGTCGTTATTGCAAAAGTTCAGGTCATCTTTTGTTTTCATGTCCCAAACTTCCAAGCAAGAGGGAGGGAAAGCTAAATGTTGTGTAAGCTCCTAGTAACATTTCTCTTGGTTAAGGTATTTCTCATTCTATCCTTGATGGTATTATTATGTTTCGTGATCAACCTATTCGGGTTCTTTTTAATACACGTGCATCCCACTTTTTTATATCAAAAGAACTTGTTGATACATTTTCTTTAAATGTTATGGGATTGATGATTTCTTTGAGAATTGCGAATCCGGTTGGTGGATCCGCAACACTCAGTTTACTTTGTAAAGATGTCTAGATTATTTTATGTGATAATTCTTTCCGAGCCGATTTGCATGTTATGCGCTACTTAGGCTTTGGAATGGACTGGCTTAACCATTATGAAGCCCATATCCTATGTCCTGAGAGGACTATTCATCTTCGGCATCTTCAATTTGTTAAGTAGATTTCTACTGTACTTAATGATTCAGATTCCAATTTGGTAGCATCTCTAAACCCTCATGATGACGATAATGTTGATGAGGAAGATGTCATTTCCCTCATTCACGTTTTTCGTGAATTTTCCGACATATTTGAGCGTGTTTTAGGATTACCCCCTAAAAGAGCAATTGAGTTCGGAATTAATTTAATCCCTGGAGCTCTACCTATCACTCGTCCTCCTTATCATATCTCCAATAAGGAAAATGAGGAGATGCATAAACAATTATCCAAATTCGAAGAGAAGCAATTTATTTGTTCTAGTTTCTCTCCTTGGGAAGATTTAGCTATTTTTGTAAAGAAATCCGATGGTACACTTAGGCTTTGCGTTGACTACCGCAAGCTTAATGATCCCACCATCAAGAATAAATATCCTTTACCTTGGATTGATGATTTATTTAATCAACTTAGCGGTGCTAGAATCTTTTCGAAGTTAGACTTAGCAACCGGTTTTCATCAGCTTCGTATTGCAGAGGATAGCATTCCTTTGACATCGTTCCGTATTCGTTATGGATCTTATGAATGACTTGTTATGCCATTTGGTTTAATGAATGCTCTAGCTTATTTCGTTGACCTTATGAATCAAGTTTTCAAAAGAATTCCTCGATCAATTTGTTCTCATCTTTATAGATGATATTCTTGTTTATTCTAAAACCAAGGAAGAGCATGAAAAACATCTTCAGATTGTGTTGGAAACTTTTAGGAGCAATCAATTGAGAGCAAAATTTTCTAAGTGCCACTTTTGGCAATTGACAAAGAAGGGAGTTAAGTGCATTTGGTTAGACAAATGTGAAGCTGCTTTTCAGAAATTAAAAGAACTTTCTAATGCTCCTATTCTTGGATTCCCGAAGGGAACCTAGACTTTATTGTTTATACCGATGCTAGTCATGTTGGTTCGAGTGCCATTCTCATGCAATGGAAACGTGTTATCGCTTATGATTTTAGGCAATTAAAGCCTACCGAGATTAGATATGCCACTCATGATTTAGAGCTCGCGGCTATTGTTTTCGCCCTTAGAATTTGGCATCATTATCTTTTGGGAGAGAAATTTGTTCTCTACACCGATTATAAATCTTTGAATTATTTATTTTCCCAAAAAGAACTTAATTTGTTTCAACAATGTTGGCTCAAGTTCCTTGCATCTTATGATCTGGATATTCTTTATACTCCCAGAAAGGGGAATCGTGTTGCCGATGCCTTTAGTCGTAAGCAACAAGTGGTTGTTTCTATGATGATATCCGAATGGAATAATCTCAAGACTTTGTCCACTTGTAAAATTCGAGATTGTGAGTATGATTCATATTCATCACTTGTTTTATGTAACCTTTGAGGCTCATCCTTCTCTTTTTGACCGCATTCTTGATACTCAAAAGCATGATCCAGGATTGGCTCATCTTAGCCAAAGTTATCGGGATAGTAATATTGATGGTTTGAAAGACTTTGAAATCGACGCTCGTGGCGGCATTCGAAAATTTGGCAGACTTATTGTGCCAAATATTAGTGATTTTCGTAAAGACATTTTAGAAGATTCTTATCGTTTTAAATTTACAATTCATCCCGATAGTAGTAAAATGTACGCTGATATGAAGCGACTTTATTATTAGGATGGAATGAAATTTAATATTGCTAACTCCATTAAGCATGCATGACTTGCCAACTCATTAAGGCCGAGCATCAAAGGCCCGATGGGTTATTGCAACCTCTAGATAATCTTGTTTGGAAGTGGGATTAAGTATCCATTGACTTTATTGATGGTCTTTCCCTTTCTCGTTCGGGTCATGACAGTTTGTGGGGGATAGTAGTAGACTTACAAAATCCGCCCATTTTATTCCCGTTCGGTCTAACCGGACCGTACCTCTTGTGGCCAAACTCTATGATAGAGAACTTGTTAAATTGCATGGAGTTCCTACTTCTATTGTTAGTGATCATGATCCATTATTTACTAGTGAATTTTGGAAGAGTCTTCAAAAGGTTTTGGGAACGAAGCTTAATTTTAGCACCGCTTATCATCCTTAGTCCAATGGACAAACCGAGCATGTGAATCAAATTCTTGAAGATCTTCTTCGTGCATGTGTCCTTGATTTTGGTGGAAGTTGGGAAGACCATATTTCTCTTGTTGAGTTTTCCTCTAATAATATCTTCCAATCTGATATTGGTATGCCACCTTTTGAAGCACTCTAAGGAAGGTCATGCCAATCTCCTTCTTATTGGCTTGAGGCCGGTGAGAAGCTGGTTTTAGGTCTAGATTTTATTCGTGATTCCACAGAAAAGATTGACCTTATTCGTCATAGGATGAACGAAGCTCAAGGTAGACAAAAATCCTATGCCGATAACCGAAGAAGGAATTTGAAATTTCTGTGGGAGATTTGGTGTTTATTCGTATTTCACATATGAAGGGTGTTGTGCATTCCAGTTGATCGAGAAAATTAGCGCCTCGATATTGGCCCGTTTCCCATCACCGAGCGAATTGGTTCCGTGGCTTATCGCCTTTTTTACCGGCTCAATTTCTACTATTCATGACGTTTTCCACGTCTCTCAACTACGGAAATGCCTTAAGGATTCCAATTCTATTTTGAGCCCGGTGCTATTGAAGAAATTGGAGTTTCACCAAATTGGACTTATCCGCAACATCCTATCGTATCATTGCTACGGAGGTTAGACGCCTTTGAAATAAAGATGTTCCGCTTGTGAAAATTCAATGGTCGTCAAATCCTAAGGATTGCTCTTGGGAATGCAGAGAATTCATCAAGTGAACACAACCGAACTTACTTTCTCATGCTATTTAAGATGAACTTCTTATTTCAAATTTTCTTTTGTGTTGATATTCTTTTGTGGTTGATACTCTTTGTTCTCTTCTTAAGTATTGCGAGGATGCAATTTCTTTAAGGAGGGGAGTCTGTAATAAGTCGCATATTTTACGATTGTATATTTAAATGTTTTATTTAAATATAGCATCGTTAGTCGGATTAAAGTCTAAAATGCTACTTTTTTAAAACTATCGAATTAGGACTCGAGACTACTTCCATTGAGTTCAAAATGGCGTTTACAACCTTTTCGAGTATAAATATTGTTAACTCCACTTTTTCAGCAAGGCCGTGATATCAAAAATCGACCGAGAAACCAATGATAGTTCGTCTCGAAGAATAGTCAACTCAGCATCCCAACAAAGCAAGTTCTGTTGAATGGCTTTTCAGATAAGATCCCCTATGGAGGGGGGGTCCGGGGGGGGTGCCAACCCCCCAAGGTGGGGGTGCGGGGGCAACGCCACCACTACGGTGATCGACCTGCCCGGTCAGGTCGCAGGGGTCCAGGGAGCAGTGCCCCCGGCGGGGTGCGGGGCAGCGCCCCGTCCAAAACGGTATACGACTTAGAGAATGGAGCGACCTAACTACAGGAATGGCCTAGCGACCTATAGAAAGTCGCAACCTAACGGCTCAATTGGTAGGCGACCTATCAAACTCAATGGTCTAGTTCACGACCTAACCAGATGAGCAAGCAAGCGACCTAACGAGTCAAAGGATTTAACGACCTAAAGTCTTTATGCGACCTAGTACCTTCAGTCCTTAGCGACCTAAGAGATGGAGCGGCCTAGCGACTTAACTGATCAAGTGACCTAAAAGTAGCTGCGACCTAAGGGAAGCTGCGACCTACAGAACTCTGCGACCTAAGGGAAGCTGCGACCTATGGTATTCTGCGACCTAAAGGCTCTAGCTATGGCTACAGGAAGGTGTTCACGACCTATGATAGGTCACTCACGATCTATGATAGGTCGCTAACGACCTAAATACATAGATGAAGAAGCCGCTTTCATTGGGCCGTTGTGTATTAGGTCGCGCACGACCTAGAACTTAGAGGAAGCACGCATATACTTACAGAAGGGGAGCCAGAGCTTCCTAGGTCGGTGACGACTTACGACCTTACTTAGGTCAGTCACGACCTACGACCTTACTCCGAAAAATGCCTATAAATACGACCCTAGTTCCAACTAGCAAAGGACTTTTGGCTCATTCATTTCAAGCGCCGTTACTCTGCTGCATTCCGAACTACTCCAACACTTAAAGCTTTTGAGATACAAAGAAAAGCCTCAAAGAACTCCACGAAGAAATCATGCATGTCCAACATGAGTTCGAAGATTTTGATCGACATTGGAGTTTAGGCTACTTGTTCTAAGTCACTTGTAACTCGAAGTGTGTTGTAATCAAAGTGTAATTGCATCGACTTGTAATCAAATCGTCAATAAAGATATTCAAAGTGGACGTAGGCTCTCTCTTAAGCCGAACCACTATAAAATTGCTGTTGTTTACTACTTTTTCTGTGATTTTCTGCTCATATTCTGCTCCCGAATCATCGGGTGGTGCTTTCACAACTTCACTTCATACACCGGGGTGTTAGCGTTCAAATTTTAGCGTTAACAAATATCGATATATTTGAATTTGAGAGGAATTTTGTTATTTTTCTATTGGGCTTTGGGTTTGGATTTCTGCCCCTTTAACTCATCTAATACCCTAACTCTTCATCCAACTCCTCTTGAATCACATTATTATTTCCTAACACTTAAGCTACAAGAAATATGGGGAAATAGATAGGAAATTAGAATTCCTAAACCCTAGTTTTGCTAGGAAATTCAGTTATTGCTCTAAAATCAAAGAGAAGCTTAGATTAAAGATTCTAGAGGTGTTGTTGAAGAGAAATCAATCTTTGCTTGTTATAGAGCTTCTCATTTCTATATCTGAGTTTAAAGGTGAGTTCTTGAACTCACATCTATGTTTATAACTTTCATTGTTGTTAGGTATGAATTCCTAATATCTATTCATGTTCATTTGCTTTTGATTTGAATTGATTTGGTGAATTTTCCAAATTTTGGTGTTTTGAAGTCAAAATCTTTAAAGATCCTATCTTGGATATTTGGACATGTTATTTGGGGTGTATCAAAGAGCCTATAAGTCTGGGTTGACGCTTGGCATAAATCCCTAGTCTCCGTTGCTCGTTCGATCGCTTCCGAATCATTTCGGCCATCATTAGCCTAAGCAAATTGTTGCCCAAAATAGGCAACAAGACGTCTGGTTGTAAGGGTCCAGACGTCTGGTTATGGTTGCTGGAGAAAAAAATATATGGCACAAAATAAAAAAATGGCACAGACAAATTCCAAACATTTGACTATTTGGTTCGGATATCTGGTAGGGGTTCAGACGTCCGGTTTGAAATTTCAAATGTCTGGGAAGTTTAATGGAATATTTCCAGAAACCAAATCCAAACGTCTGGATGAAACCCCAAACATTTGGAACTGTTCAGTTTTGCCTATTTGCCTATTTTTTGATTGAATTGCCAATGTTTATCGATTTTTGTTGATCCGATTAGTTGTTATCATTTTTATCGACTTTGATGACTTCTTTTTTTGGATTTTTGGGAATATCCATTTTGATGGATTTGGTATCGATTTCTTTGGATTTGATTCACGTCTTCGAATGTGAATTTTTGGTGATTGATTGTTTTTACAATTGTTTTCTGTAATTTGTCACTTTAAAATACAAAGGTTTCTATACTAATAGTAAATAATCAAACTCTTTCACAAAAATGATCTCATCGTTTACTTTTGATATAAAGCTCGTTGTTTTTAAAACCATTTTCTAATCTATTAGTATATACAAAACTTTACCTCATTCGTTCGAGAAATCCAATTAAACGGTTTAGCAAAACAAGTATTATGAATCGCTTGCGTTTACTTTGTCGGTTAATTCTTAGACTTGTTCGATCGAAACTCTTGTGACAATTTTTGAGTGGAAATTTATAAATTGTTCGTAAATACTTAAGTTAAGCCAGTGGTTATGGGACATGAAGCTAAACTCATTTGTTTACTAGCTTAGTGTAATTCACACTTTTTCTTTATCAATGGTTATCACTTTATGGTTTAGACTAGCGATATGCGATGTCTCTTTGTCTACGTGGGGGACTGTACCTCATTTTATTGAGCTTCGTCTCATTTCTTTTGCAGGCTAACAACACATGGGTTCTTTGAAGTTTCGACTCATTTTTATAGGCTAGCGATCCATGTTCTTTTATGGTGTTCGGTTCATCAGATGTACTGTTATTGTACTATGTCGATGTTCCGGCTTGTCAGGATTATCGTATGTACTGTTATTATACTACGCAGTCGTCCCGATGTATCAGGTTCATCGGGCATATCGTTATTGTACTACGCTGTTGTTCCGAATTATTGGAGTTTCAGGTCCATCGGGTGTACCGTTATTGTACTACGTCGATGTTCTGAATTATTCGAGTTTCAGGTTCCTTAGGCATACCGTTACTGTACTGCGTCGTTGTACCGGCTCTCTAGTTAGCGACCATGGGATAGCGACCCATTTCTGATACATGTATTTGTGAGTTTTCATGCTTCCGTTTGTGATAGGCCTCCCCATTTGTGATTTCTAGATTTCTAATTGATGATTTCTGGAATTTGTGTTTCACCAAATTTTGTGGTTGGCATTGATATGTTTGTCAATATTTGTGGTTTGGTGAATAAAATAAAGAATATGACATTCTTTTTGGTTGTTTGAGATTCTTGAGATATTGTATGATTTTTATTTGTTATTTAATGTATACTTATCACAGTATGGCATTATTGTTATCATACGTTTTTGTCATATCTCTTGTCCTATCTCATTTTATATGATATTTATAGCTAGGCTGATCTGTTTATTATTTTCTTCTTACATAATACTCGGGTCAGACCGAGGTATTTCAGATGCTTCTACTTGACTTCATCAGGGTCCGTCATCTGACTTTTGGCTAACTACTTAGCTTTGTAGTTTTTTTTGTTTTATACATTCGAGATAGAGACTCCTTGATGTATACATATTCTTTTGTCTAGCACTTGTAACTATTCTATTGTGATGTAGTGGATCTTACATGACCACTACTTTGATGTACACTTCTATGTGTTATATTCATATCTGTTTTCACCTTTGTGATATGAATATCTATGACTGATTTATGTTATGATTATTTTATATTTATTTCCGAAGATCACATAGCCACTGTATAGTAGTTTTGAGTTTGTAATTGATGTGTCAAACTTCCTCCTGAAACGAAATGCATGTAATACTATCTGACATACCAGTACTCGCACAAAGCAATTGTTGAATATGCGATTATATGATTTTTGTTTGATGATAATAAACATATATATATATATATTCGTGTAAAGGTATTTTTCATAGATTAAATAAATATTTGCTGAATAAAATTAAATAACACAGAATTTGAATTCAAACAGTAATTTTATTCAAACAAATATTTATTACAATTTTTGAATAGTACAAATTCAAGCTCTCACTATTCACTATACAATTTTAATTTTAATTACATCACAATTCAATTTACATAAATTCCTTACTACATATCACTCACACTCGTAGTTCATCTTCAACTTCATTCTAGTTAGAATCCAGCATCTGAGCAATCTGCAAAAATATACACTAACGTAGTAAAATTGAAAAAGAAATATTTTTGAAATATAAAATAAAATATGGATTTTGAAAATATTATTTGCCTCAGTTATTTGGGTTGTTCATCAACATTTACATTTGAATTCATCACACACGAACAATGTGACATGCACAATGTATCACTATACATGCCACAAGGCCGTGCACACGATATACACTTGATAATGTTACAGGGACAGGTGAGCACAAGGTCAAACCCAAAATAAAAGGACGGGTTCAACTCCGGTGCAATATAAATAAAATCTCAACACGCACACAAGGTCAAACCCGAGCTATTAGCTAGATTCAACGTAGGTGCAAATGGCCAAAACTCAAGAATCAAGTGTCGACTAGTTCAATATGAACAAGACCAGAGAAGAAAATGAAATGGCACATGTATATATAGTGCACAGCCGCATCAAAATCCAAAACCAACATAGACAATACCACTGACTCAAAGAACATATCAAAAGACCACATGGTCAGTGCACAACAACACAAACACCTCAGCAATCTACAACTTTAAATAACTCAAGTGAATATGTATGGTGATGCACCAAGTAAATGACACAGCAAAAGTGGAACCAACATGATGTCTGCAACTTGACTAACAGACTTAAGTAAATTGGTGAACCATGGATATACAGTGATGCATGAAACAAGTACAAGACTGCAACAGTATGGCTATATGCATGCTACAGAAGGAACAAGCACATGAAACAGTATATGTGCAAGCTGAAAACATAAATGCCAACGAACAGAACAACTCACATGTATACAACCTGACCAAAGCAGTTTAAGTCAAGTAGAGCAACAATGCACAAGTGACACATGCATCGGACTAAAGTACATCATGAAGCAAAACCAAGTTCAGGTTAACTCAAGAAGGACTACAACAGCCAAAAGAAAACAACAAAAATATGAATGCAAACAATACACGGCAGTGAAGCATGTAGATGTGTAAACAGCAACTTCAAACTGCTCATGTACACAAGCGATGAAAATTCGTATAAATACAAGTGAACACAACTGGACAGTACAACATCAAAGACACGAATAATGCCGAAGCACCAAAGTCATGCACATAAATGACTTTAACATATGATCAATGGAAAGCATATAAATTGGCAACGTGCAGCCGCAAACAACCACAAGCATTTGAATTCACAAATAAATTTCAAGTTGAACATATCAAGACCGAAGTCATGAATGAACAAAAACAAAGTCAAATTCAAGTCAGAGCCAAGGTGGTCAAGGAAGTTCGAAACAGAGAATACGAAGTCAACTAAAAACCAACATCGTTAGTTAAAGCCGTGTTTCAAATCAAAGTCAACAACGTGATTACCAAGTCAGAAATCAACGCAGTATAAAAATGGAGAAAGTCAAAAATAAAATCCAAATAAATTAGGAAAGTAGCTGCCGTAACGATCAAGGAAGGATCGAACGATCTCAAGCTAAAACTGTGACAGTAAAGTAAGGGAAAGATTCGAATTGAACAAGGCAGTGAAATCTCAAACTTTCAAGCATTATCAAGCGACAAAGAAAAGGTTTTGGAAAATTCAAAAATTCATCAGACGAATATATACGAACGAATATTTAGGTATTCGACTCATATAAATTGAAATTGACATCATCGGCAATTGATATCGAGTTCAAGCATTAAAACCCCAATCGTCATCATTGGCAATTTAAAAGCATCGGAGTTCAAGCAAGCATCAAACCAGAAAACAAAAGGAGAAAAGTACATACCGAAATCATATATGAACTCGATTCAAATTGAAGTGCCGTGAGCTAATCAGAGAAACAAGTGATCGACAAGGCAAACTACCAGCAATCAAAAGCGGCGACTTCAATTGAAAATCCCTAATTTCCACAAGGGAACGAAGCCCTAATTCAGATCGAACAAAGAAAGCAACGGCCGCCATTTTCACAAAGGAACAAATTAAAGAGGATCGGATTAAATAATAAAAGAGGTCGGCCTGTTTTTTAAAGAGTTTTCTCTTTTATTATTTAAGGGTTTTTTATTAGGGTTTTTGTCTTTTTGTTTTTAAATTGCTTTTTAATTATTTTTGTTAAAATTTTAAACCGTTGTATTTACTAGTTGTGTGACTAGGGAACAAGCTACATGGCGTAGTTTGAGAATTCGCAACTCAATGGCTGAGTTATGGCAGGATTTTGAGCGTAGATTTAGGTTAGTCAGTAGTCGGCGTCACGAGTTTACGTGTGTAAGCGTGTGACTACTTAATTTCTAGTAGAAACCTTGGGGGCGGCACGTAGGCAGGGTTTTGCCGAAGCTGGGTAAATTCTATGTCGTTCTATTTCTGCATTTTATTATTCTGCTATTTATTTCTGTGCTGCTAATATTCTGTGATCTGTGTTGAAATTATTTTATAAGCTTCCACAATTATTTTTTATAATTAACACCATCACCCTATTCACCCCCCTTTAGGGTGAAATCGATCCTATAAGTTGTATCAGAGCTAGGAGTAGAAGTCAATTTTTGTTTTAAAAATTCATTTTTCAAAAATCAGTTTTTGTTTCAAAGTTTAAATTTTTAAAATGGCTTTTTTAATAATGCTTTTGCTGAGGGTCAGTCCATAGTTAGACCACCAATGTTCAATGGTGAATATGCTTATTGGAAAAATAGAATGAAATTTTTTCTGAAAACCATTGACGCTTGGAACATTGTAGAGACAGGTTATAGAGCACCAACTATAACTGTAGATAATCAGGAAATAGATAAACCGATGGATCAATGGACAGAACTAGAAAATAAATTACAAAATGCTAATGCTAGAGCTATGAATTCTATTATCTGTTCATTGGATCAATTTGAATTTAATCATGTCTCACATTGTCTAACTGAGCAGGAAAAATGGCACACACTAGAAGTGACTCACGAAGGAACATCTCAAGTCAAAGAATCTCACCTTGCCATGCTAAGCAGCGAATAAGAGAATTTCACAATGGCAAAAGAAGAAAATGTCAAAGAGATGCATGGACGACTTTCCAATATCGTAGACAAATCAAAAGCTCTTGGAAAATCATATACAGAGTTGGAGATAGTCCGAAAAATCCTCAGAGTCCTTCCACGAAGTTTTAAAGCCAAAGTGACTGCCATTCAAGAATCAAAAGATTTGAAACAAATCAAAGTCGAAGAACTCATCGGAAATCTCATCGCTTATAAGCTAGAAATGAAATTCAAGGAAGAACGTGAAGGAGGAGAAACTCGAAAGAAACCAATAGCTCTTAAAGGCACAACAAAAAGTGATAGTGATGATAATGATGATGGAGCAGCAGAATTGGAGCGAATAATAAAGAAAGTCAAAAGGTGGAATTACAAATACGGAAATCCAGCTCTAAATCGAAAATTGAAAAGAAGAATAAATAAAATATTAGACTATCCAGAAGAACCGAAGATAATCTATCATAAATGCAACCAACCCGGACACATCAAGCCCAATTGTCCTTAAAATCGACGCGACTTTGAAAAGAAATCAAAAAGGAGAAGTTTTGCAGCCACGTGGAATACAAGTGATGAAGATAATCAAAGTGCTAACGGTGAGAGTGAGAAAGAAGACATGTGTCTTCATGGTGAAATAACTGACAGTGATGATGACGAGCCAAGTGAGGTATCAAAACTTTCTCATTCAGAATTACTTATATATTTCCATGAAGTAAATGGCTCTTTTGGACGACTTAGGGAAAAATACGCGAAATTTGAATCACAAAAAGACACTTTGATAGAATTAAATGAACAACTTGGCCAATTAGTTAAAAACTATCAAAGAAGGATCCCTAAGTGTGATAAGTGTCCAACATTCGAAGAGGAAATTAAAAAATCAGAAATCAATATAAAATCACTTGAAAATGAAATTCTGATTTTAAAAGAGAATGAAAATACTAGGAGAGTGAATTCTATTAAAAAGTGCATACAATTGTTAAACGAAAATGAATCTCTCAAAACACAAGTCCAACAATTGTCAACAACTTTAGATAAATTTTCAAAAAGTGAAAAATCGTTGAATATGCTATTAGGAAAGCAAACTGTTAATATGGTTAGACAAGGACTTGGATATAGTAGTTCGAAATTGTTCGGAGCAATATTAATCAAGTTAATTCCTTGTGCACAATTTGTAGAAAATATGGACACAATCACAATAATTGTTGCTATAGACCCAAACCTGTGAAAACTATACCAATTTGGGTTCCAAAAGGCACAAATATAAAATCTCTCAAAGTTAAACCAATTTGGGTGCCAAAGGGAACAATTATAAATAGTTTTGGGTCTCCACAAAATTATTTTTCTAAATATTCTTCCACTAACGACCATGGACCTATAAAAACAAATAGGTCACATAAATCTTTTCCCGTGTAGGTGTGGTGGCAGGCTAAAGAACAACAATAGTGCTACTTGGATTCTGGCTGTTCCGAGAGCACACCGAGCGACAAAGCAAAGTTTCTTAGCCTAGTATAAAGGTGACAGAGTCACATTGGACAACAACGAAAAATATTGTAAAGGCAAAACAGGTAATGGTATATCTGTTTGAACGACATATTAAATGTGATATTCTGCACAGTAATCTAAGTAAAATCAGCCAATATTGAGATGATGAAAAGATGATGATTTTGATTCTGACTTGTTTAAAATTGTTGGCCAATTATATTCTTATGCCATAAACACTATAAAAATCTCTAGAGCATTTGAATTACTATATATATCTTAGTTTGGATTAATAATAGTGTTTTTTGTTGGATGATGATACATTTGGCTAACTCTATATTCACGGGTATTGATTATTTACACGGTTTCATTTTAAATTCAAGAGAATGTCATTTGAAAAGCTGTTAAAATTGATTTTGAGTAATTTTGTTGCATATTTCATGGTCCGGTCTATCAAATTCTATCAAATTCAATTAATGATAATTTTTGAGTGAAAAAGAAATTCAGATGCAGATTATATTGGTAATCTAGTTAAGAGAAAAATTACTAGTTGAACGTGATTTTTGTTGAGACATTTAGTAACTGCATCGGTTTTTTAAAGAAAATATCTGCATATTTTTTCATTTCAAATAATTTTCAAATAGGAGAAAATTTTCTCATATACCTCCTCGAGAAATCATTTTTAATCATATTTTCAGATTAGTCATTTTGAAAAATTGATTTCATAATTATTTTTGAATTTGATTTAAAAGACAATTTTGACTAGTCTAACTCTCTAATAATTATCGAAAAGATAAATAGTGATTGAAAAAGTGATGAGTGTTGATATTTATCATACATTACTCAAGATAGTATATTTAGAAAAATTTCTTTAGAGATTCAAACAAGAGTTATAAAACTTTTTGTTGGGTAAAGATTCCATGACCATTTCTATGTCTATCATATTTCTATCGACCATCGCTCATCAAAAATTCAATATAGTTTGTCGATATATTGTACTTTAAACAAGAATCATTCATTTTTCATTTTATAAAACAAAATAAAATCCAAAGTATTTACTCTCATTTAAAAGTCCTCATGGTTATGCATGGGTGAATTACTTGGAATTTGTTATGTGCTTCCATGCTCATTTAAAAGTCTTCACAGTTATGCATGTATGGAACACATATCAAAAATAGATTTATTAAATAAACAAGTTGATTCTAATCCCATTTAAAAGTCCTCACGGTTATGCGTGATTACAAGATACGTGAATTCATTTTTAAATTAAATTGGAATACTACTAATCTCATTTAAAAGTCCTAACGGTTATGCATGATTAGTAGATATTCAAATTCATGATATAAATGTACCACAAACAGGTACAACTGCATGGTTTTATATGATGACGTCATTTCCATTATTTCTAAAGGTGGAATATGCGCCTAACAAGGGTAGTTATGATTTTTGTTTGATTTTTTATTGAAATTTAATATTTATATTTAATTGAGTTTTAATGTTGGATTAATATAGATTACTTTATCTCTATTTTCTCTAACACTATCACCCCTTTGCTGATAACAAAAGGGGGAGAGAAAAGTTAAGATTTTGTCAAATAAAATCAAGCAAAGGTCAAATATTTTCCATTTGCATCTAGGCTCATTTGCATATTTTTATTTGTATGCATATTTGTAGGGGGAGCGGTGTGTAGAGAGGAAGCATTTAAATAGAGGGAGCAATTAGAGTATATCTATGAGCAAATACATTTAACATATTCAAAATCTTAAATATATGTTGTTATTATCAAAAGGGGGGAGATTATTGAATATGCGATTATATGATTTTTGTTTGATGATAATAAACATATATATATATATATATTCGTGTAAATGTATTTTTCACAGATTAAATAAATATTTACTGAATAAAATTAAATAACATAGAATTTGAATTCAAACAGAAATTTTATTCAAACAAATATTTATTACAATTTTTGAATAGTACAAATTCAAGCTCTCACAATTCACTATACAATTTTAATTCTAATTACATCACAATTCAATTTACATAAATTCCTCACTACATATCACTCACACTCGTAGTACATCTTCAACTTCATTCCAGTTAGAATCCAGCATCTGAGCAATCTGCAAAAATATAAACTAACGCGGTAAAATTGAAAAAGAATTTTTTTTACAATATAAAATAAAATATGGATTTTGAAAATATTATTTGGCTCAGTTATTTGGGTTGTTTGTCATCATTTACATTTGAATTCATCATACACGAACAATGTGATATGCACAGTGTATCACTGTACATGCCACAAGGCCGTGCACACCGATATACACTTGATAATGTTAAAGGGACAGGTGAGCACAAGGTCAAACAAAAATAAAAGGATAGGTTCAACTCAGGTGCAATATAAATAAAATCTCAACACGCGCACAAGGTCAAACGCGAGCTATTAGCTGGATTCAACGCAGGTGCAAATGGCCAAAACTCAAGAATCAAGTGTCGACTAGTTCAATATAAACAAGACCAGAGAAGAAAATGAAATGGAAGATGTATATATAGTGCACAGCCGCATCAAAATCCAAAACCAACATAGACACTACCACTGACTCAAAGAACATATCAAAAGACCACATGGTCAGTGCACAACAGCACAAACACCTCAGAAATCTACAACTTTAAATAACTCAAGTGAATATGTATGGTGATGCACCAAGTAAATGACACAGCAAAAATGGAACCAACATGAAGTCAGCAACTCGACTAACAGACTTAAGTAAACAGGTGAACCATGGATATACAGTGATGCATGAAATAAGTACAAGACTACAATAGTATGGCTATATGCATGCTACAGAAGGAACAAGCACATGAAACAATATATGTGCAAGCTGAAAACATAAATGCCAAAGAACAGAACAACTCACGTGCATGCAACCTGACCAAAGCAGTTTAAGTCAAGTAGAGAAACAATGCACAAGTGACACAGGCATCAGACTAAAGTACATCGTGAAGCAAAACCAAGTTCAGGCTAATTCAAGAATTACTACAACAACCAAATGAAAACAACAAGAATATGAATGCAAACAATACACGGCAGCGAAGCATGTACGTGTGTAAACAACAACTTCAAACTGCTCATGTACACAAGTGATGAAAATTCTTATAAATACAAGTGAACACAACTGGATAGTACAACATCAAAGACATGAATAATGCCGAAGCACCAAAGTCACGCACATAAACGACTTTAACATATGATCAGTGGCAAGCATATAAATTGGCAACGTGCAACAACAAACAACCACAAGCATTTGAATTCACAAATCAATTTCAAGTTGAACATATCAAGACCGAAGTCATGAATGAACAAAAACAAAGTCAAATTCGAGTCAGAGCCAAGGTGGTCAAGGAAGTTCGAAACAGAGAATACGAAGTCAACTAAAAACCAACATCGTTTGCCAAAGCCGTGTTTTAAATCAAAGTCAACAACGTGATTACCAAGTCAGAAATCAATGTAGTATAAAAATGGAGAAAGTCAAAAATAAAATCCAAATAAATTAGGAAAGTAACAGCCGTAACGATCAAGGAAGGATCGAACGATCTCAAGCTAAAACTGTGACAGTAAAGTAAGGGAAAGATTCGAATTGAACAAGTCAATGAAATCACGAACGTTTAAGCATTATCAAGCGGCAGAGAAAAGGTTTTGAAAAATTCAAAAATTCATCAGACGAATATATACGAACGAATATTTAGGTATTCGACTCATATAAATTGCAATTGACATCATCGGCAATTGATATCGAGTTCAAGCATTAAAACCCCAATCGTCATCATCGGCAATTTAAAAGCATCGGAGTTCAAGCAAGCATCAAACCAGAAAACAAAAGGAGAAAAGTACATACCGAAATCATAGACGAACTCGATTCAAATTGAAGTGCCGTGAGCTAATCAAAGAAACAAGTGACCGACAAGGCAAACTACCAGCAATCAAAAGCGGCGACTTCAATTGAAAAGCCCTAATTTCCACATGGTAACGAAGCCCTAATTCAGATCAAACAAAGAAAGCAACGGCCGCCATTTTCACAAAGGAACAAATAAAAGAGGATCGGGTTAAATTATAGAAGTGGCTGGCCTGTTTTTAAAAGAGTTTTCTCTTTTATTATTTAATGGTTTTTTTATTAGGGTTTTTGTCTTTTGTTTTTAAATTGCATTTTAAATTTGTTTTTAAATTTTAAACCGTTGTATTTACTAGTCGTGTGACTAGAGAACAAGCTACGTGGCATAGTTTGAGAATTTACAACTCAGTGGCTGAGTTGTGGCAGGGTTTTGAGCATAGAGTTAGGTTAGTCAGTAGCGGGTGTCGCAAGTTTACGTGTGTAAGCGTGCGACTACTTAATTTCTAGTAGAAACCTTGGGGGCAACACGTAGGCAGGGTTTTGCCGAAGCTGGGTAAATTCTGTGTCGTTCTATTTCTGCATTTTATTATTCTGCTATTTATTTCTGTGCTGCTAATATTCTGTGATCTGTGTTGAAATTATTTTATAAGCTTCCACAACTAATTTTTATAATTAACACCATCACCCTATTCACCCCCCCTCTAGGGTGAAATCGATCCTACATCAATTACACAAATGGTCGCTCGTCAACAGCCATATTCTTCGTGCTAGTCGACGGCATTACCCGTAGTGTCCTTGGCTAGTGCGAGCATAAAGGTGTGGCGTCACATTATATATTCAATATATTTCAAAGGAATATTCTAATTTTTACATGTGTAACAATAGTATTCGGTTACAAATATTATAAAATGCCTGTGTTTGACGTATAAGCAATTTTTTATAAGCAATCAAATTGACATATAATTCTATGATATTCTAATAGTTCGCTATGTTGACTATATTTTCATATGTCATTTAATCTTACAGTTATCTTCAATGTTATGTCAACTATATTTTTTATGTGTATCCATATGTAATTTTACTTACGGTGATTTTCTATTTTTATTTGAATTATGTGAAATTTTGATTTATTTGATTATTATGGTGGTATGATTATTGGAAATAAAAGTAAAGGTAATTTGGTGGTTCTAGAAATTAGACTATGATGTCCTTAAGTGTTAGCTTATTAACTAATGACATTAATGATACTGAAAGTGCAAGGATTGATTTCCAATGACAACATTAAATTAGTTTGTCAATTACTCAGAGTAAGGGGATTCAATGACATACTCACTTAAGGGTGAATGAAACTATTCAGTTTAACAAGGTGTTCAAAAATAGTCTATAAGATGTTTGTGGTTTATATATATTTCTTATGTTATACTATGTTATATGTATTAAAAATATAGCTTTTCAAGCTAGTTAATTATTATTCTCATTCAGTTAGCATTATATAGTGTGAAATAGTGTACTATTGCAAATGTTAGAATATTTTTTATTCAAATTAACTTTGAAACATTATTTTTCTTTTAGCATATTAAATGTGTACATATTTGGATTTATATATTATATAAGATGAATCTATGTTGATCTTATGCATTATATAAATTAATATGCATATTCAATGTTACTGAATTTATTCGTTAGCCCCAAAAGTGTGCAGAACATAAGGTTAATCAATGGGAGGGTTTGTCGAGGCTAGTTGAAATTGTTAGGATGAAATATGCTTGATGTCAAGTCCATAATAATTTCTTGTAGAATCATCAAAGTCACATCAAATGTCATGTGTAATCCAAGTCAATATGCAAGTTGCAATTCAAGAGTCAATTAGACAAATATGCAATGCAATTGTTTGATATTCAATTCCTTTTGTGTACAAAGTTAAAGTGCTACAATCAACCAAAATGTAACGACCCTAAATTTTTAACATTTAAAATTGAAAATATTTAATTACTTTTAAATATTTGAATATTGGTTTAGCTTGAATTCCCAATATAACTATGAATTTGGCGATTAAATTACAAAATTTAATATATTAAAAGTTGAATAAAAATTTGAATCTTCAGTTTTAAGCTGATTAAAAAAAAATATTTCAAACGCTTGTAAAATGCATAATGATAGTACTGAAGATAATAGAAGCTTCAGAATTGAATTTGAAACTGTTTTGTTCAGTTTTGAAATTATATCGTTTGAATCGATATTTAAAAAGCCTTCCAAAGCACAGTCTCGGAATTTGACGAAACCAGTTCCATTGGATCCGTAATATTATATAATTATCGGATTTAAAATTTCGTATTGATTGGAGTTGTTGTGTGACCGTAAATTAAGTAAACGCATTGAGATTTAAATCGAATTCAATTTAAATTTGGATTTGAAATTGGTCAACATCAGTACTTTGCCTTCCCCATCAAAACACTATAGCTAGGTAATGCAAGCACGTTATCAAAGACTTTCTCTGTAAATTCACGTACTCGTGTCCCCTCCCTTTTTTTTTTAAAAGCAAGCACGCAAACCATTTTCTTGTTTGCTCAGTTCTAAATCGGAGAAAAAAAAATCAAAGGCCGATACTTCGAAAGAAAAAATGGCCGAGCCTTTCGTTTAATTTCAAAATAAAAATGAGGGCTGCCTCGTTTATTCCTTCCTCTTCTTCAAATCATTTTCTACATCTCAGTTCAAACGAAAAAAAATATTGGAGTTCCACTTCGATCGAACTCGAATTTCCATTCGATTTTTTGCCTCCTCCTTTAGAATCAAAGCACGACGGCGCGCCACGCAGGCGGAAGGGTGGCGCGTTTATGATGGAGTCGGCGTGTGGAGGCGACGTCGGAGGCGCTCGTAGCTGAGGCAGAGTTGGTCGATGCGATTTTGGGCTGAACTCGATCTCGAGTTGGATCTCAATCGGTGGATTAGGGTTTTGGGTGCAGAGGCGGTTTGGGGTTCGTCGGTTAGGGTTCGAGGTCGAGCTTTTCACGAGTGCTTCTGGAGCTCGCGTGCGATGCCAAGTTGTTCGGCCTCGTTGGGGATCTACGGTGACCGAGCTCGGTGATGTCCGATGCCTGGGGTCGAACTCGAGTAGGTAATTCTTGGTTCATTTTTTTTAGGTAGAATAAATGAGTATGTTACAAAAAATATTAAAGTAAGGTAATTTTTGTGATTTCAAAATAATAATATGCATATTTGAATTTATACAGTAAAACAAGAAGTATAAATTCTTTCAGAAAAATATATATAAGAATTATATAAAGATAAGATTTTTAATAGCTTATTTTTATAAGAAGTTAGTAATGAATTAAATAAATATATATTGAAGAAGAAGCTTTGCAGTAAGAAATTTTTTTGCTTTGTTATTTACTGTAATTATATACATAGGCAGTAAGGTGTCTTTATTTTAGTAGGATTTAATGTATATTTATATATATGCATATATAGTTGAAACAGAAATTATATAAATATACCTATTTTAATCTGCAAGGTTGTTTAAAATAAAAAAATGAAATTAGTGAAAGATGGTTTAATTTATTCATTCAATTATTTTTGTTACTAAGAGAATTATTTAAAAGAAAATTTGTTAGAAATTCAATTTTTTAGGTGAAATGATTTATTAAAGGAAATTTAGTTTTTAAATTTAATTTTTAGATAAGTAAATTTGTTAAAAGGGATTTCTTTAGAAATTAAAAGTATCGGTTTAAACTTAATCTATTTAATTATTTTAGGATACTAAAAAGGGAATTTTTGGTTAAAAAAAATAAATTTACAAAATCGTTGGCTGATAAAATTTACCCAATAGGAATTTAAATTGTTCGATTTGTTCGAATATTTATAAAATCATATAATTGTTATGCAAGGTCTTAAATCGAGAAAATCGAGTTTGGAATGGAAAATGGATTGCAAAATAAAACGCTAAGGTGAGAACTTCTCACTCAGAATTTTTCTTGTTGGTTAATTTTAAATATATAGATTTAAAATTTGATTGATTATGTGATTGGATGTGATTGTGTGTATGGATGATTTTTGTTATCATTCGAATTTAAATAGACATTATACGTTGTATATTAAGTGGATGTTATTATTAAACACATATACCGCGATATTCCACCTCGAAGTGGAATTGGTATTATATATGTACTTGGAGTTGATTTCTCGCATTATATAGCGGATGAGACCCTATTGCGCCGCATAGTAGCGGATAATATTTTATAAATCCTATATACCACGATATCCCGTCTTGAAATGGGATTGGTATTGTGCCAACGTCTGTGGATGCAGCGAAACAGGTTGGAGGGATCCAACTGGATTCATCATCAGTGTTTATTTGATTTCAGATATTGTGATATTTGTTGATTATCATATCGATATATGATGTTTCAATGCCGTGATTGATTATTTGGTGCTGTTACATCATTCGGCCTATTTTGATGTTTTAAAAATGTTAAAGTAACGATTTTAAATTTAAAAGGATTTTTAAAGTGAAATTTTGAAAGCATACGTTTCATTAAATTTTGGAATCGATTCATTTTAAATAAATAAACGTTATAATTTTAATGTTATAAAATTCATGATTTTTGAGAAAATATAGTTAAAATGTGATATTTGAAATATGTAGTTGATTAATTGGTAAAATAGTTTAAATTGGGATTCTTGAATTATTATAAACGATTTATCTAAAAGATTTATAAAATTGATATTTATAAAAAAATATAGGAATTATAAAACGAGTTTTATTAAGTGTTAAAAAGAAGTATAAAAGGATTCATAAGTGAATGAAATTCACAGTTTTATAAATGGTGAAGTTACAAAATGAATAGATTTTTGTAAAATAAAAGGTTTATAAGTAATCGACTTCTAAATTAGATTTTTGGTATAAAAAATTGAGATTTAAATAGAATTGGTTAATAAAGAGATTTTTATAACTTGAAGTTTTTATAACATATAAATGTGAATTTATAAACGTTGATTTATAAATTCAAGATTGATTGAACTTGATAAGTTAATTTTTATAGCTTATTAAAGGAGTATATTCACGATTTTTGGACAGTGGATAATTTTTAAATTGAATATGTAAAAGTGTTGAATTGGGTTAATGATTTATATTCACGATTTTGGACAGTGAATAATATATTAAAGGAATGTTTAGGGAGTGATATTTTAAATGGAATTAAAAAGATTTGAGGTTGTTTTAAAATGTGTTAAGGATCGAAACCCTAGATTTCAACATTCTTTGTTGAAATAGACGTTTTCGAGAAACGAGGAAAAGATGGACTATAACACTGTTGTTATAGTAAATGATTTTCGAAAGAAAATGTTTTGTAGAGTATTGGGATTTATATATCTATCTAAATTTCGAATCCCTATACTAGTGATTTTGGGTTGTCGTAACGATATTTTACGGAACATTCATTTTGGCCCAAATAAATGTGTTTAAGAGAATGTTTTCTTTAAAGAATGAAATATATGCTTAATCATGTTTTAAGTATATTGAATATTTTCTAAGTATTGAAAATAAATAGATTTCTAAATTACTTATGGTTAAATAAGTATTTGGAAATATTTTCCAATGAATAAATTGAAAGGGTTTAGAGAATATATCTTTTTAAAGATAAATTAAAGTGAATATTTGGCAAGTTATTAATGTATGGGATATTAATAAAAAGGGCCTAATTATTGTTATGATGCTGGATATTTGGTTGTTGGCCTTGATAGTTAAATAACTAACTATCAATATTTACCTTTAAATGGGTATTTGTGTGATTTGCTTGAATTTGAATGCCACACTTATTTCAAAATAAGCGCTCACTATTCGGGTTAGCCGGGAAAGGACCTTTGGGTCTTATAACCCATTCCGAATATGTGATACATCGTTATGGATTGCATTTGAAGACGGGGTATTTTTGAAAACGGAAGGATTACCGTCGAATGACTCTGCATCGGCTGATCTCCGATATAGAGGTTTTTATCACCCTTAGTGACGGGAAGTCCGGACGTGATTAGTGAATATCCGGACTGCAAGGGCTTCTTTGGAAGTGCCTTCGGTTCCGTTCGATCCCGGAACGGACTTAGATGGATGTGTGTCTGACGTTACAATTTGAGATGTAAAGCTGGTTTCTATCAAATATATTTCTGTTGGTGGCGGAGAATTTATTCTTTTAGTTTAACACCTTCTCTGAGACGTACGATCTCAGAGGTTATGTAGTTGATGGTTACTAGTGATACATTCCCAAATTGGTAATGTGGCATACGAAGTACTGTTGAGCATTTGATGATTAAAGCATAGCTTTATGGGCGAGACTTCGTCGGACCTCACACCTCGGCAATGGTCAAAACAGGAAGGATGCAGCAAGGTTATTAGGGGGTAGCGCCCCTTTAGTGTATGTCATTCCTTCTGGATAGAGGTGGTATCATGGTATGGAGCCCAGATACTTAACCTATGTTGTTGCTACAAATGTATTACTTTGTGGTTATTGGAATCGAGGATCCTCGGATATAGATCGGTTACGATCGGGGAATGACATATTCGTGTCAGTAATTACCCAATTTGAAGGGTAACCCGGCCTTGTGTTGGCAGAGATCCGGTTCGGTTCTCGGGGCGTCTTTCCAGAGGCGTACCCATGTGGCAATGGGAAGTTCCTTGGCCTGACCATTTGTTGGAAATCCAAAGAAAAAAACAGTACGGTTTTAGTTGTAGAATCTGCCATCTAATATTGTAGCCATAGTAGGCATAATATAATGGTACCTATGCCGGCTAAGATTTATATTCTACTTTCGAAATGTTTTCCACACTATGAACTAATAATAATATCAAAAATGATTTGATTTTTTTTGCGTAGTAAGCATCTTTGACTATCACAAGGAGAAATCTCCTCCAATCCTGCGTTTGCATTGTGTGTGTGGCGGGGGCCTTATGGTAGTTTCATTTTCCAAAAGCATTTTGGATCTATTTTTAAAAATACTTCCTTTGTTGTTGTTTTAAAGATAAATAACTGTTTTAAGTTTTCATACCAGTCCCATGACTGACCTGGAGTTTATTGTTTTCCTTCCTAAACTCTGGGTGCCCACCAATTTTTGCATGGGCAGTCCAGAGTCAGGTTATCAGGTCATTCTGGAATTCGGGAGTTGCTGTAGAAAATTGGAGGTAAGATGGATGGCATGGCATATCAACTAGTATATAGTATTTCTTTTCTGCCATTTGTTGTTGTAAACTCTGATAATGTAATGTAATGTGATGTAATGTAATAACTGATATAGTTCTTTGTTTTAAAGAATATTCATTTATCTATTATATATTGTTCCGCTGCGGTTGTGAGATTCTGATATTGTTTCTGTTGCTTCTTCTTTCTTTCTTCTTCTATTTTCTACCTCTTCTTTAATCCTAACGGTACGGTTTTCCGACATTCGATTGCTCGGCAGTTGATACAGTGGACGTATTGATGTCGACCTTCGAGGTCGAAAAATCGCATCGTCACACAAAATCTCCAAATTGATTTAGCGTTACGAAGTGAAAAATGTAAGAAGTGAGATGAGAATCATTTCCTTTTGCATAAAGCCCTTTGCCGGTATTTATAGCGGTAGACAAGTGGCACGGGCTTCGGCATGCTTGGCGTCGGCATGCGTGGCGTTGGCATGCTTAGCTCTAGCATTCGTTAATGTTGAATAGCACTGGGCTTCATCTCTATTCCCTTAGTGGATATTCATGTTAACAATGGACTATGACAATGACGGCTTCTATCATGATAGTCAACATTCTTTATGAGTAGGTGTTGATACCAGTTTGAGTTGATGCAAGTATGAAGAAATTCCAACAAATGACCACATTGGTAGTTTTGAGCATATTGACGGTGCCCACCATCAACATCGCCTGCATAGATGCGCAACATCCCCCAACTGTTGATGATATGCACTATATGAAAGACAAAGTACGATGTTGACTATTGACGACATCAATAATGGATGGTGTTATTATTTGTTAGCAACATCATTTGGAAGAGGCATTGAGCATTAATGATGAGTGGCATGACTGTTGAGAGAAAATAGCTTACTTTAGTATAATATCGACACCAATGATTCTCGACATCAATATTCAGTAGTTGATGAAGTGCGACAACGTACATAACATTACTTGGTAGTTGATATAGAAGGGTTACATTTTTTACGAGCTTGTTTTGGTAACAACAGAAGAATAGTGGCATCGATTGAACTCAGCATTGAAATTGTAACGACCCGGAATTTGCGATCCCGAAAATTCGAGATAGTTAGGGAAAAGAAGAAAAGAGATAGAGGAAAAAGAAGAATAGAAACACCAACATCTCACATTCGTAGCGGATAAAATATAATAACAAATAATAACAGTTATACAAAGGAAAACTTGTTAAATTTCACTTTAATACATCAGAATTACAACATATATACAAACACTAGACAGACACAATCAACATGTTTAAGATATATACAACCATATAATACAGCGGAAACACTCCATACGTTCCTGACATCGAGCTCGTCTCCTGAGCTTCAAAACGTCCTTACCTGAAAATCTGTAATACTCGGTCTGACCCGAACATTACATCAAAGTAACACCCGGGTCAGGCTGGAAACCAGCGTAAGTAAACCCAGCGAACATGGAATACAAAAGCATATAACTTATATAAACCCGGGGTAACTTGTATCAATTTACAACTTCACAAGTTGTTATAGACATCACTTATTTCACACATCAAATTCTAAGTACCAAAACTTAGGTTAAATGGTCCAATTCACTTAAATCATTCCATTTCAGCCTATTGATTCCACATAGCAGTTTATAAGGAATCGAAGTGGTTTCGGGTATTTAATAAAACCTGACTCCGGTCTTTTCGAATCTAATACTATCTTAACTCAAGTTATTCATGTGAAATACAATTCAACTTTAAATAAAATATGTCACCGTTTTACATAGCAACTCATCATCGATAGATAACCACATTATCATTGTTCACCCAAAACATATCATATCACAAAACATTTCATATCAGAGATATCAACCAATTCAAGGCCTTTAACATTATTCAATCATCATAAGTAAAATTGATCACTTCTAAACTCAATTTAATTAATTCTAATTAAATTGCTAATCCTCGATCACTTAGATTACCTTTACTTAATATTAATTAATTTCAAATTAATTAATATTAATAATTTCTCAATTTTCCATCTTAATTAAACACCCACATTGATTAACTAACCTTTAATTAATCACACTCATTGATTAACTAACCCTTGATTAATTTTCCTTATTTATCAATCCTTTAATTAATTACGCTAAGTAATTAATCCTTAATTACTTCTCCAAAATAATTAATCTTTAATTACTTCACCAAGTAATTATACCATTTGTTAATTATTTACTTTGGTTAATTAAATATTCTATAATTACCTTCTTTGATTAATTATCCTAATTAATCACTTGACTTATCAATATAAATTAATTACTTTTAATTAGTTGATTATCCTTAAGTAATTAATTATCCTTAAGTAATTAATTTCCTTTAATTAATAAAATCCTTCTTAGTTAATTACATTAAATAATTAATTTTTAATTACTTTATTAATTTAGTTAATCAATTAATCACCAAAATCTTAATCAACTTTAAGATGGCCCACTTGTCGTATTAATCTCTTAATTATCATTTACATATAAATTTAAAGCATTTTGTCCTTTAATTAACACTTGGCTACATTCCTAATATTTAGTTTAAATTAATTTACAAATTTAAATTAAACAAATCAATAACTTCTTAAATCAAATTTTATATAAAAACATTTATCATATATAAAAGAATTTGATTTAAGAAAACAGTCTTAAACTTGGTTTATTTAATTCTTAAAACTGATTTAATTAAAATTTAAAGTCAAACCCAGGCTTAATCGAATTAAATCCTATTTTATAAATTACAAAACCTATGGGCCAAGCCCAATCCAAACAACAACCCCTTCTCCTCTTCTTCCTCTTCCAAACATCAGACAAACCGAAGTCCATCTCCCATCTCAGGAATGTCACCAAACCCGATCGACTCGGCATAAACATCCACCCTAAGGAATTCGAGCAACACATCCATAAACTCGATGCTAACCCACAAAACCCATACATCAATACATGAGAATTATAAGACTGGAATGCCTATGCACGGCGACACAAGTGCACATGCACACACGAACCACCCATCGACTCACTACCGTGCCATTGCCGCCAAACTTTACCTCGTTCCCCGACCAAGTTCACCACAACGCCAAAGCTACACAGCCTCCCATTCTAAATTCAACCCATCAACACAAATTCAAGGAAAACACACACCGCCTTGGTCAACGAACTGCTCTTGTCGTTTTCCACCGTACACCACGTCTCTACCACCGATCGAAAGCCCTTCTGATACACTACCCTCCTGCCGAACCCCATTAACTCCGGTTACATCCTCGCCTCCCAAATACATAGCTTTGCCACCATACCAAAGCCGTCCTTAAATCCTTAAAATTGACTTGTACAATCAATCCAATCCCAAATCAAAGATTCCACCACGGTCAAACCCTTCCCTGCGATCACGTGACTCTTCCAGAGCCAGCTGTATCACCCATTGTCGATGAAGTCGACGGAAATAAATTTTTGAATGCAAAACGTTCATTTTAAAATCTCTTATAATCTATATTGTTAAAAATCATTATTTAACTTCTACAAAAGAAATCAACATGCATGCTTAAATCTTTGATTCAGTTACATAGAAATTTCACAAAAATATGATTTTTTATTGTAAACGAGACCCGAGCTAACTACACAGCATAAATCATTCATGGAAATATTTTTAACTTAAACTGCACTAGAATATAAACATATTCCTAGTTTACATCAACAACATTCATGAATCAGGTTAACAGATATTAATTTTGAACGGAAATGAACAAAATGTTCATTGTCAACAGAGCATGCATCCTATTTTCAATTTGAAAATAAAAGTTTCTCATAAAAATATTTTAAAAACTTTTCTTATGATTAAACAAACAAATTTGTTTGGATTCCTAAGCCTAATTAGAGATCAGATGAGGAGGATTGGAAAAAAAATTCACAACTGTGAAATATAAACAAGGGTGATCACAGACATCCACACCTGTATGTTCCTTTCATATATTCATGTACCTATATTTTAAAACAAGCATGCATACATATATTTAAACATGCATCACAAATTTTTGCTTCAAACAATTTACACACAAAATTTAAAACTGTTTAAGACTAAATTTACTCACCTGTACAATGAAACAGAGGACAGAGGCCTGAACCCTAAAAAACTATTCTGGAATTTGAATTTAATATTGATCTTAGTTTTGAAACTTGATGTTGACATTTGCTTTGATTATTGAGTTAAATATGAAGCTTTAAGTTAAGATGATTTAGCTTAAATCAGGTTGAGGTTGTTTAGATATTTTGATTTCCTAGTTTCCTCCATTTTAAAAAAAAAAGTTGAAGATGAAGAATGAAGTTCTTATAGTCAAAATATCCTGGTTTCTTTTCATTTTTATTTTTATTTTTCTTTTATCAAAATCCTAAAGAAATGAGGTTGCCACTTGCATTTCTAAAATATACCAACTAACACTTGTACTTATAAAATTTATACTTGGCATTATGGTCTTGTAAATTGTTTACATTTGTAATTATAAAGTACCTAATATGTTTTATGTACTTATTAATAATTTTTTTAAAAATCTAGTAATTCCTTTATACATGTATGTTTAAACCTTATAGGTTTATATTATAAATTTTCAATTTACTTTTATTAATGTCTTATGTGTTTATATTTAAACTTTCTCTCCTATTTATCTATATAATTTTTTTAAAAGTAAATGATATAAAAATTCAATTATTCACTTATAAATAGTTATACAATATAGTATTTTTATATATATTTTTTATGTATTTTTAAATGTTTTCATAGAACTTTTATATTAAATTTTTTATTTAGTAAATTCCTTCTTTAAATATATAAATAAAAATCTTTTTAAAGAGAAAAATATAAAACAAATTATATACTAATAAAAATCATATATATATATATATATTTTAAATCCAACTTATTTTAAGATATTTATCCTTTGAATTTCCCATTCAAATTCAATTCCAATTTAATATTCAAATTAAAATCAACCTATATACATATTAAATATTCCATTTAGACAAACAATAATTATTATTTGTTTCATCTATAGATCATTGTTTAATAATTTAAATCCTGTTAATTTCTAATTAATAGATATCTGAAAAATCCAAGTTATCACAAAAATGCATTATAGGTTACATCGACACTCATTGATGGCTTACGATGTTTAATTGTATTCAATACCATTGTATTCTTTTACGGATGAAGAGTGGAATCCTATTCCATTGAGCTGATCTATCCTTTTGTTCTTGATGTTGACTATTGATGCCATTAGTGTATCGTTGATTACATGTCTTCGATAATAATGATGGAAAACAATGTTAACAAAGAGCAGTTCTACATCATAAAAGGTAACGTCAATGATTTAAAACCGCCGAGCTTCATTGCGCTTATAGTATTCATGCCATCCTTTGGTTCTGTAACGACCCCGGATTTTATAAATATTTAAATTGATAATTAATTGAATTTTTGAATTTAAAATTATTAAGTAATTTCATTTTGAATAAAATTTGTGAAATTAATTGATTAAGTGATGCGAGTTTCCCCGGATCCAAGTATATTCTGTATAAATCATTTACATTTAAAATACTGTAAATATGAGTATATATTGAATGTATATATATTTGGGTATATATGAGAAAATTTTATATAATATATATATGTATATATTGAACTTGAGTTAAAATCTCAAGTAAATGGTTTAAAAATAATCATAAAATACAGATATTTGACATGAGTATAAAATAAATAAATAAGTAATAATAAATATTTAAATTGATGGTTAATAATGATTTGAGTTTATAAAAATAACATAAGATAATGAATTTGAAGTAAAATAATAATAATTATTATTTATTCTAGAAATAGAAATATATGTGAGATAAAGTATAAACTATAAAGTCAAAGTAATCAAATCAACAAAATGAAATAAATAAAATAAAGTACATAATATAATACATTTCAGCATAGAAAGATACAAAACAACAATTTGTATGTAAGATAAAAAAAATACTCAAGATAAAAATAGAAATGTGTAGGCTTGCAAAAGAAAAGAAACAATATGCATTCAAATGTGATTTGAAATGTATTCATATGACAAGTGATAAAACAAAAGAAGAAATACACATAAGAAAAGGTATGTAAACAAACTTAGCTCAATATAAAACTGCAAACAAATAAAGTATAACAAAATAAAACAAATATAAATAAAGCAAGTAAGATGATATACTCTAACCTGGAAAACAATGCAGCAACATGTACTAAAGAAGAAAATATAATATAGTCAAAAATAATAAGACAATATAATATGAAAACATAAAGTACTCAAGCAAATAAGAAGTACTTAATAATATATGCTAGTATCTCTAGCATACAAGGGAAAGTATCAGTAATTAATACAAAGCATGGGCTGTAAATAAAAGAAAAAGGGAGGTAAGCAGGGTAATTAATGCAACAAGCCTTTAGCATTGAATGCAAGCATACTTCAGCTATGACTTGTTGTACAAAATGAAAACATCCTGCATACTTCTCTTTATATACATCAATCCTCATTTTAGTTCGAGCATCATCACTGAGGAAAATCAAAAATGAACATCAGTTCAACCTTTAAAAAAAAACAATAATACAAAATCCAGACAAGCAAAGGAAGATTCAGCTTCCAGTTCAACCCTGAAGAATGCTCTGTTCATTCTCTAAGCACTGTGAGTAACTCCACAACCTAAATAGTTTAACTTTATAGTTCTGTTGCCTGCTTACCTTTGCAACATAGTTTGTCTGTGAGTAAACAATTTACTTTATGATCTGAGTTGAATTACATAGATGTGTATGATCTATGGTTAATGTGGTGCATTGCTTGGAATATTTCTTACAGCCGTATCTCTGTATATAATATATATATGTTTGAGTTGAATACTCTTTCTTCTCTGTTTTTTTGTACAGATTGTAAATTAATAAATAAACTTAAAATTTCACTTCATCTAACCATTCTTAGGTTTCGAGTTTAAAACAAAACTAGTTGTTTTTGCATAAATGAAGATTTAGAAATGGTTTCAAGCTATATGGTGATACACGGCATTTAAAATTTTTTTTTTACAGGGAAACTCAAATTTATGATAATGTCGATTATGATGAATCATTGATTCAGGTATATAATGGGAACTGTTATTTGAAGACATGATTTTTAAAACAAAATTCATGATTTTTCATTGAGTATATCATCAACAATTTATAAATGAACTGAAATTTGATTTCATCCAATTTCCAGTAATCGAAAATTTATTCGATGTTGAATCTTTGCACGAAGCAAGCCTAGTAATCAATAATATAGGGAAAAATGTTAAATAATTTTTCTAATGGAAGTGGCGTGGTATCGAAACGATTATAGGGTTTGCTGTCGTTTTTATTTGAGGTCGGAGACGAGGTGATTTCATCGCCTCCAATCGACCGAGTTGCTTGAGACTCTGGGGAAGCATCGTGTGAGGGTAAAGCGAAGTCGAGGCCGGAATTGCTTGGCCTCTGGTGGACGAGGTCGTGGGGACGTGGCAATTTTTCGTGGTCGTGACTGGGTCAATGTTCGTATGAACATGCGTATTTTGATTCCATGGTTATTGCATCGATCTGGGCTGTGTTGTCGAACGAGAAGTGGTTTTGTGGTTTGCTGGGAATGACGTTGGTCGCCGAAGTGGTGGCGAACCACCGTGCACGTGCACGGTGGCGTTGGGGTCTGCAGGTTGCGTTTTGGGTCATCTCGAGTAATTACTCGAGAAAAGAGGGGGTCTGCTCGAGTCGAAAAGGAAGTTGCTCCGGGGTTTTTCACTGGCGTACGCGTGTACTGATGTATCAGAGAGTGATGGAGGGAAATTTGTACTTGGGTAAACAGTTTTTACTCAACAGGAAAGTAAGTTCATAAAAGTGAAGAAGAGATGAAGTATGGGGGTGGAGCTCGGGGAAATAGGTCAAGAAACTCGGGTTCGACAAGGGTAAACTAGGTTTTTGCCTGGGTTTGTTTTAATGCAAGGTTTTAACATCATTAAATATAAACAGGTTTTGATAAATACAAGATAAATACAAGACAAAGGTTTTAATTACAAATTTAAGACTTAATGGAAATTGTAATTAAGAAATGTCATTGCTAATTAAAATATTAATAAGTGGTAATTTAAAGGTAAAATTAACTAAATTGAGTTAATTAAAGAATAAGAAGTAATCAAATTTGAAGTTTGAAATTAATTAATGATTTATTGATCAAAATTGCGGGAGATTCGAAAGGAATAGATTTATTTATAATTAGATATCAATTCGAAAAGTAATTAAAGAATTATTATTTGTTAATGATGGTCATTAACTAAAATCATTTTAATAATTAATTTATAGGATTAATTTTAACAAGTAATTAGACTAATTAATTTATGATAATCATTTATGAAATTGAGTAAGTGTAATCATTTTATGGTAAGAATTTAAAGGTTTAATTTCTTAAAAAGATAAATTAAGGGGTTGACTAATTTTTTAATTAGTTGAAGGTTAACTTAATTTATATGATTAATTAAGAATAATTTAATTAAATAAGGTGATTGATTAATTAATCTATATCAAATGATTTGTAATTAGTAAATCAGGATTAGATAATTTATTCATAAGTAATTAATTTAATTGAAAATAAACTGAATTAATCAGGATAAAACGATTAATTAATCCTGCTTATGAATGATTATTAAATGCTTAACCTTACTTATGAATGACTGTATTGTATGAGATGCTTTGAATTGATTATCCTATCTGATTTGTGATATTTTGTTCTGTAGATTGAGCAGTGTATGTTTATTTGCATTTGTATATTATCTGTGAATCTGTGAATAGACGATGAGCGCTATAGTTTTAAATCGCTTATCAACTATATTTCTGTGTTTTGATCTGTTATGATTGAATGATGTGCACTACTGTGTATAACCCTGAACCACACTCATACACACACAATTATGGATTTCACGAGGAAATCGATTAAGTCGCAGATTTTTGAAATAGTTAAACTTGAATTTTTAAATTCAAATGTTTTGGAAATGGAATCGAAATAAATGTGAAAAGCTTTTAGAATGAAATTTCAAAATAAAATTTATTATTTTTAAATTACTTGATTAAGTTTTGGGATTTAAATAATTTGATTTAAATTTAAATTCAATATTGAAATTGAATTCTGTAATTTGAAACTAGGGATTAACGATATTATACTAGTTATATATGAGTTAAACCATTTTTAAAGTATTGTTTTGGGAATTTGAATTTAACCCAAGGATTTCAACTCGTATAAATAAAATCAGATTTCCAAAATGAAAACTGTTGTTTTCAAATGATAAACACTTTTAGATAAGAGCTGAAATTCCAGTTAATTAGGGGAATTGCAAGATTGAATAGAGAAATGATTTTCCTAAGTTATGAATGAATTCTTTTTGAAAGCTATGAATTAAATCTGTTTATTTTTAACAGATTTAAATTGATGATTTGTTTAAATCAAATTGAAATGAAATTGTTTTGAAGGCTATAAGTTAAATCTTTGATTTAAAGATTTAACGAGTTAAATCAAATTGAAATGAAAATTGATTTGGAAAATCTGTGAATGAATCTTTTGTTTAAAAGATTAAAATGTGAAAATTGTTTAAACCGTTAAAGGTTGTGAAAATGAATCTTTTTGTTTAAAGATTGAAAATGGTAATTTGTTAAACCATTTGAAAGAAAGTTTGAATTATTAAGTTGTGACTTAATTGAAATCCCATATCCATATGTTTTGAAAATATTTTCGCTCACTATTCGGTTTAACCGGGAGAGGACCTTTGTGTCATATATCCCACTCCGAATATGTGATATGTCGTTATGGATAGCATTGAAGACCGGTGTTGAAGACCGGGTATTTGCGAAAGTGATAGGATGACCTATCGATTGTTTCTGCACCGAGTCGCGCCGGTATAGAAACTCCATATGTGATGGGAAGTCCGAACGTGATTAGTGAATATTCGAATTGCAAGGACTTCTTTGGAAGTGCCTTCGGTTCTGTTCGAACCCAGAACAGACTTGTATGGATTGTATGCCTGACATTACAAGTTGAGATATAAAGCCGATTTCTTTCAAATATATTTCTGTTGGTGGCGGAGAATTTATTCTTTGCTTAACACCCTTCTTTGAGACGTATGTGCTCAAAGGTTATATAGTTGAAGTTATCAGCGATATATTCCCAATTTGGTAATGTGACATGCCAAGTGTTGCTGAAATGATCATTGTGTTGATTATTTGTGATAGGATCATTTATTTGATCGTCTATCTAAGTGATCATTGTGTTGATCATTTGTTGACCCAAAGCATGGCTTTTGTATAAAGTATGTTTTTGTGGACGTGAATTCATCGAGCCTCACATCCCGAAAATGGTCAAAACAGGAAAGATGCAGCAAGGTTATTAGGGGTTGCTGTAGCTCCCCTTAGGGTATGTACATTTCCTTCTGGATAGAGGTTGTATCATGGTATGGAGCCCAGATATTTAACCTATGTGGTTACTACGAGTTTATTACTTTGTGGTTGTTGGTTATCGGGATCCCGTGAAAAAGGTCGTTTACGATCGGGGAATGGCGTGCTCGTGTCAGTAGTTACCCAGTTAGGGGTAACCCGGCCTTGTGTTGGTAGAGTTCCGGTTTGGTTCTCGGGGATGTCCATCCAGAGGCATTCTCAGTGGCAATGGGAAGTTCCTTGGCCTGACCATTTGTTGGAAATCCAATTCCCAATACGAAACCCTGTACGGTTTTAGTTGTAGAACCTGCCATTTACTTATGGTGGTCACCACTGTTTAGATGGTAGCTATAGTAGGCATACGATAATGGTCGTATGTTGGCTAAGATTAATATTCTATTTTCGAAATGATTTACTTCACTATGCACTAGTAATAATATCAAAGAATTCTTTAATGCGTATCAAGCATCTTTGACTATCATAAGGAGAAATCTCCTCCGATTCTGCGTTTGCATTGTGTGTGTGTGCGGGAGGCCTTATGGTAGTCTCATTTTTCAAAAGCATTTCGAATTGACTTTAAAATCTTTTGTTGATTGTTTAAAGATAAACTGTCTTTGTTGCTCACACCAGTCCCACGACTGACTCGGAGTTTATTGTTTTCTTTCCTAAACTCTGGGTGCTCATTATTCTCTACACGAGCAGCCTAGAGTTGGGTTTTCAGATAGCTAGATTTAACAGATTATCTAGAGTTAGTTCAGTCTTTGGACCACACCAGTCTTGCTGAGCTTTGTGATATGTTATTGGGAGTTCGAGCTTCTGCTGGATTAGTTCTTGGAAATGGAGTTGCAGTTATTTCTAAAGTTCTTCCTTGAAGACTATCTTAGAGTTATTTGTTCCGCTGTTAAATGTTATCTATTTTCTTTCCGCTGCTATTTTATTGTATCATCTCTGATGTATATTGATATCTACTGGATCATCTGTTGTATCAGATATTGTATCAAAGCTGTATATCAATGTATTATTCTTTTATTCCGCTGTGTTATTTACTTAATGATTGTTATAAGCTCCGGCGAATCGGATTTGAACGTTCGAATCTATGGCATTCGAATACGATTTGAAGTATGGATGTCGATTTTCGAGCGGGCAAAATCAGAAACGTTACATTTGGTATCAGAGCTAAGGTGAAACTTTAGCTCAGGAGTGTAACACATTAAGTAGCTCATTAGAGATAGGGTGAAGTAAATCCTAGAATGAGTAATCCTTAAGATATCCGTTTGAATGCCTCAGTAAGTTCTCTTACTATCTACTGATAGTGAGTATGAGTGCAAGAAGAGAACGAGATAGGGGACAGGGAAATACGACTATAATTGGTCAATACTCTGTAACAACAGTGGAAATAACTTTCTCTATCAATTTTCTTTGATTCGTTTCTAAATTCTTTTGATTCCTTCGTACCAGCTACAAGAAGAAGTTTCGGTGTGATGGTGGCTCTACGAATCATTGTAGAAAATTCTTACTTCGTATCTTCATCGATTTCTTATCAGTTTTTCGTTTTAAACTTCAATGAATTTGAAATTTAGAATTAAAATTTTGAATAAATTAGAAATTGGAAATTTTGAATAAATTAGAAATTTTAATTGAATTAAATTGATTAATAGAATATGAAGAATGATTAGAATTGTATCGATAAAATGATTTTGTTTAAAACCAAAATTTGAAATTTTATTATAATTTCTTGTATCTATTGTTGATATTCTGATTTGATGAGCCAAATCCAGAATCGATATCCAGTTTGATCTGAAAAGATATTTCTCTATCTTTCATCCATCTGTGTTGTTTTCGTGCCTGCGAATTTCGGGGACGAAATTCTTTTAAGGGGGGAAGTCTGTAACGACCCCGGATTTTATAAATATTTAAATTGATAATTAATTGAATTTTTGAATTTAAAATTATTAAGTAATTTCATTTTGAATAAAATTTGTGAAATTAATTGATTAAGTGATGCGAGTTTCCCCGGATCCAAGTATATTCTGTATAAATCATTTACATTTAAAATACTGTAAATATGAGTATATATTGAATGTATATATATTTGGGTATATATGAGAAAATTTTATATAATATATATATGTATATATTGAACTTGAGTTAAAATCTCAAGTAAATGGTTTAAAAATAATCATAAAATACAGATATTTGACATGAGTATAAAATAAATAAATAAGTAATAATAAATATTTAAATTGATGGTTAATAATGATTTGAGTTTATAAAAATAACATAAGATAATGAATTTGAAGTAAAATAATAATAATTATTATTTATTCTAGAAATAGAAATATATGTGAGATAAACTATAAACTATAAAGTCAAAGTAATCAAATCAACAAAATGAAATAAATAAAATAAAGTACATAATATAATACATTTCAGCATAGAAAGATACAAAACAACAATTTGTATGTAAGATAAAAAAAATACTCAAGATAAAAATAGAAATGTGTAGGCTTGCAAAAGAAAAGAAACAATATGCATTCAAATGTGATTTGAAATGTATTTATATGACAAGTGATAAAACAAAAGAAGAAATACACATAAGAAAAGGTATGTAAACAAACTTAGCTCAATATAAAACTGCAAACAAATAAAGTATAACAAAATAAAACAAATATAAATAAAGCAAGTAAGATGATATACTCTAACCTGGAAAACAATGCAGCAACATGTACTAAAGAAGAAAATATAATATAGTCAAAAATAATAAGACAATATAATATGAAAACATAAAGTACTCAAGCAAATAAGAAGTACTTAATAATATATGCTAGTATCTCTAGCATACAAGGGAAAGTATCAGTAATTAATACAAAGCATGGGCTGTAAATAAAAGAAAAAGGGAGGTAAGCAGGGTAATTAATGCAACAAGCCTTTAGCAATGAATGCAAGCATACTTCAGCCATGACTTGTTGTACAAAATGAAAACATCCTGCATACTTCTCTTTATATACATCAATCCTCATTTTAGTTCGAGCATCGTCACTGAGGAAAATCAAAAATGAACATCAGTTCAACCTTAAAAAAAAAACAATAATACAAAATCCAGACAAGCAAAGGAAGATTCAGCTTCCAGTTCAACCCTGAAGAATGCTCTGTTCATTCTCTAAGCACTGTGAGTAACTCCACAACCTAAATAGTTTAACTTTATAGTTTTGTTGCCTGCTTACCTTTGCAACATAGTTTGTCTGTGAGTAAACAATTTACTTTATGATCTGAGTTGAATTACATAGATGTGTATGATCTATGGTTAATGTGGTGCATTGCTTGGAATATTTCTTACAGCCGTATCTCTGTATATAATATATATATGTTTGAGTTGTACACTCTTTCTTCTCTGTTTTTTTGTACAGATTGTAAATTAATAAATAAACTTAAAATTTCACTTCATCTAACCATTCTTAGGTTTCGAGTTTAAAACAAAACTAGTTGTTTTTGCATAAATGAAGATTTAGAAATGGTTTCAAGCTATATGGTGATACACGGCATTTAAATTTTTTTTTTTTACAGGGAAACTCAAATTTATGATAATGTCGATTATGATGAATCATTGATTCAGGTATATAATGGGAACTGTTATTTGAAGACATGATTTTTAAAACAAAATTCATGATTTTTCATTGAGTATATCATCAACAATTTATAAATGAACTGAAATTTGATTTCATCCAATTTCCAGTAATCGAAAATTTATTCGATGTTGAATCTTTGCACGAAGCAAGCCTAGTAATCAATAATATAGGGAAAAATGTTAAATAATTTTTCTAATGGAAGTGGCGTGGTATCGAAACGATTATAGGGTTTGCTGTCGTTTTTATTTGAGGTCGGAGACGAGGTGATTTCATCGCCTCCAATCGACCGAGTTGCTTGAGACTCTGGGGAAGCATCGTGTGAGGGTAAAGCGAAGTCGAGGCCGGAATTGCTTGGCCTCTGGTGGACGAGGTCGTGGGGACGTGGCAATTTTTCGTGGTCGTGACTGGGTCAATGTTCGTATGAACATGCGTATTTTGATTCCATGGTTATTGCATCGATCTGGGCTGTGTTGTCGAACGAGAAGTGGTTTTGTGGTTTGCTGGGAATGACGTTGGTCGCCGAAGTGGTGGCGAACCACCGTGCACGTGCACGGTGGCGTTGGGGTCTGCAGGTTGCGTTTTGGGTCATCTCGAGTAATTACTCGAGAAAAGAGGGGGTCTGCTCGAGTCGAAAAGGAAGTTGCTCAGGGGTTTTTCACTGGCGTACGCGTGTACTGATGTATCAGAGAGTGATGGAGGGAAATTTGTACTTGGGTAAACAGTTTTTACTCAACAGGAAAGTAAGTTCATAAAAGTGAAGAAGAGATGAAGTATGGGGGTGGAGCTCGGGGAAATAGGTCAAGAAACTCGGGTTCGACAAGGGTAAACTAGGTTTTTGCCTGGGTTTGTTTTAATGCAAGGTTTTAACATCATTAAATATAAACAGGTTTTGATAAATACAAGATAAATACAAGACAAAGGTTTTAATTACAAATTTAAGACTTAATGGAAATTGTAATTAAGAAATGTCATTGCTAATTAAAATATTAATAAGTGGTAATTTAAAGGTAAAATTAACTAAATTGAGTTAATTAAAGAATAAGAAGTGATCAAATTTGAAGTTTGAAATTAATTAATGATTTATTGATCAAAATTGCGGGAGATTCGAAAGGAATAGATTTATTTATAATTAGATATCAATTCGAAAAGTAATTAAAGAATTATTATTTGTTAATGATGGTCATTAACTAAAATCATTTTAATAATTAATTTATAGGATTAATTTTAACAAGTAATTAGACTAATTAATTTATGATAATCATTTATGAAATTGAGTAAGTGTAATCATTTTATGGTAAGAATTTAAAGGTTTAATTTCTTAAAAAGATAAATTAAGGGGTTGACTAATTTTTTAATTAGTTGAAGGTTAACTTAATTTATATGATTAATTAAGAATAATTTAATTAAATAAGGTGATTGATTAATTAATCTATATCAAATGATTTGTAATTAGTAAATCAGGATTAGATAATTTATTCATAAGTAATTAATTTAATTGAAAATAAACTGAATTAATCAGGATAAAACGATTAATTAATCCTGCTTATGAATGATTATTAAATGCTTAACCTTACTTATGAATGACTGTATTGTATGAGATGCTTTGAATTGATTATCCTATCTGATTTGTGATATTTTGTTCTGTAGATTGAGCAGTGTATGTTTATTTGCATTTGTATATTATCTGTGAATCTGTGAATAGACGATGAGCGCTATAGTTTTAAATCGCTTATCAACTATATTTCTGTGTTTTGATCTGTTATGATTGAATGATGTGCACTACTGTGTATAACCCTGAACCACACTCATACACACACAATTATGGATTTCACGAGGAAATCGATTAAGTCGCAGATTTTTGAAATAGTTAAACTTGAATTTTTAAATTCAAATGTTTTGGAAATGGAATCGAAATAAATGTGAAAAGCTTTTAGAATGAAATTTCAAAATAAAATTTATTATTTTTAAATTACTTGATTAAGTTTTGGGATTTAAATAATTTGATTTAAATTTAAATTCAATATTGAAATTGAATTCTGTAATTTGAAACTAGGGATTAACGATATTATACTAGTTATATATGAGTTAAACCATTTTTAAAGTATTGTTTTGGGAATTTGAATTTAACCCAAGGATTTCAACTCGTATAAATAAAATCAGATTTCCAAAATGAAAACTGTTGTTTTCAAATGATAAACACTTTTAGATAAGAGCTGAAATTCCAGTTAATTAGGGGAATTGCAAGATTGAATAGAGAAATGATTTTCCTAAGTTATGAATGAATTCTTTTTGAAAGCTATGAATTAAATCTGTTTATTTTTAACAGATTTAAATTGATGATTTGTTTAAATCAAATTGAAATGAAATTGTTTTGAAGGCTATAAGTTAAATCTTTGATTTAAAGATTTAACGAGTTAAATCAAATTGAAATGAAAATTGATTTGGAAAATCTGTGAATGAATCTTTTGTTTAAAAGATTAAAATGTGAAAATTGTTTAAACCGTTAAAGGTTGTGAAAATGAATCTTTTTGTTTAAAGATTGAAAATGGTAATTTGTTAAACCATTTGAAAGAAAGTTTGAATTATTAAGTTGTGACTTAATTGAAATCCCATATCCATATGTTTCGAAAATATTTTCGCTCACTATTCGGTTTAACCGGGAGAGGACCTTTGTGTCATATATCCCACTCCGAATATGTGATATGTCGTTATGGATAGCATTGAAGACCGGTGTTGAAGACCGGGTATTTGCGAAAGCGATAGGATGACCTATCGATTGTTTCTGCACCGAGTCGCGCCGGTATAGAAACTCCATATGTGATGGGAAGTCCGAACGTGATTAGTGAATATTCGGATTGCAAGGACTTCTTTGGAAGTGCCTTCGGTTCTGTTCGAACCCAGAACAGACTTGTATGGATTGTATGCCTGACATTACAAGTTGAGATATAAAGCCGATTTCTTTCAAATATATTTCTGTTGGTGGCGGAGAATTTATTCCTTGCTTAACACCCTTCTTTGAGACGTATGTGCTCAAAGGTTATATAGTTGAAGTTATCAGCGATATATTCCCAATTTGGTAATGTGACATGCCAAGTGTTGCTGAAATGATCATTGTGTTGATTATTTGTGATAGGATCATTTATTTGATCGTCTATCTAAGTGATCATTGTGTTGATCATTTGTTGACCCAAAGCATGGCTTTTGTATAAAGTATGTTTTTGTGGACGTGAATTCATCGAGCCTCACATCCCGAAAATGGTCAAAACAGGAAAGATGCAGCAAGGTTATTAGGGGTTGCTGTAGCTCCCCTTAGGGTATGTACATTTCCTTCTGGATAGAGGTTGTATCATGGTATGGAGCCCAGATATTTAACCTATGTGGTTACTACGAGTTTATTACTTTGTGGTTGTTGGTTATCGGGATCCCGTGAAAAAGGTCGTTTACGATCGGGGAATGGCGTGCTCGTGTCAGTAGTTACCCAGTTAGGGGTAACCCGGCCTTGTGTTGGTAGAGTTCCAGTTTGGTTCTCGGGGATGTCCATCCAGAGGCATTCTCAGTGGCAATGGGAAGTTCCTTGGCCTGACCATTTGTTGGAAATCCAATTCCCAATACGAAACCCTGTACGGTTTTAGTTGTAGAACCTGCCATTTACTTATGGTGGTCACCACTGTTTAGATGGTAGCTATAGTAGGCATACGATAATGGTCGTATGTTGGCTAAGATTAATATTCTATTTTCGAAATGATTTACTTCACTATGCACTAGTAATAATATCAAAGAATTCTTTAATGCGTATCAAGCATCTTTGACTATCATAAGGAGAAATCTCCTCCGATTCTGCGTTTGCATTGTGTGTGTGTGCGGGAGGCCTTATGGTAGTCTCATTTTTCAAAAGCATTTCGAATTGACTTTAAAATCTTTTGTTGATTGTTTAAAGATAAACTGTCTTTGTTGCTCACACCAGTCCCACGACTGACTCGGAGTTTATTGTTTTCTTTCCTAAACTCTGGGTGCTCATTATTCTCTACACGAGCAGCCTAGAGTTGGGTTTTTCAGATAGCTAGATTTAACAGATTATCTAGAGTTAGTTCAGTCTTTGGACCACACCAGTCTTGCTGAGCTTTGTGATATGTTATTGGGAGTTCGAGCTTCTGCTGGATTAGTTCTTGGAAATGGAGTTGCAGTTATTTCTAAAGTTCTTCCTTGAAGACTATCTTAGAGTTATTTGTTCCGCTGTTAAATGTTATCTATTTTCTTTCCGCTGCTATTTTATTGTATCATCTCTGATGTATATTGATATCTACTGGATCATCTGTTGTATCAGATATTGTATCAAAGCTGTATATCAATGTATTATTCTTTTATTCCGCTGTGTTATTTACTTAATGATTGTTATAAGCTCCGGCGAATCGGATTTGAACGTTCGAATCTATGGCATTCGAATACGATTTGAAGTATGGATGTCGATTTTCGAGCGGGCAAAATCGGAAACGTTACAGGTTCTTTGGCTTTGTCCATCATAACTCTTACATTGGTGTCGATGCTATTATTCTAGCACTACTTATTGAAGTGGCGTCGAGGTTAGGTAGCACATCAAACTCCTTTGACAATAACGGTGGTAGTAACATTTGCCCCTCCAGTCTAAGGGAGTCACTGAATTTTCAAGTCAATAATCTCGACATCATGCTTCCCCGCCTTTTGGTCTTCTCTCATCGATCTTGACCATTTGTATAAAATCAATCCAACGACTCTCATGTTCCAGTTTCTTTCTATAAATATGCAGGCCTCTTCTCCTTTCTCCATTTTCTCCAATTGATGGCTCAAGCAAGAATTTTCTTATGAAAAATTTAAACTTCTTTAATTCTCAAGCATTCAATTCTCGTTTAGGTATGACTTTCATTTCAAACCAATTTAATTGAGATGCGGATTCAAACAATCAGGTTTTAAGATTACTATTAGGTTTGATTTAGGGGTTTCGTTAATTTAAACTTGATTGTCAACATGTTTAGGATTAAGACTGCAATTTTGTTATCATTGAATATCATATATATTAATCTTTAAATTAATTAATTATGCATCGATGTTGACCTGAATGTTTGGGGATTTTAGCTTAATAATAAAGCAGGTTGCTTATTGAACTTGAATCCATTACTGTTTAGACTTGAGTTGGTATCGACATTCATGACACTATTGGAAGTTTAAACATTAAATAATCGATATTGACTAAATTGGTTTTGATATTAATCGATACTGGTCTAAAAAACTAATATGCCCTTGGTTTAGTGATGACTTATTAAACCTGAAACTCGATATTGACTTACTTTATATTACCATCAATCATTTATGATGATATAACGATGTTCGACACTGATGTGTTTTCAATACTGCTATGATACTTGAATTTAATCAAACGTTATATTATATTGTTATTCCATTTAATGTTCTCGGTGCAATGTTTTCATATTGTAAATAATAAGATGAAACACGATGACCTACTTAGAGTTACAGTTTTTATTGTTATTTAAGGCACCTAAGTTGATCAGATGCAACATAATTAAACTCGATATTGATTAAAGTCAGTGTTGTCATACTAGTATGACCCTCATTATCAATAAAGTCTTTTATTAATCTATCGCCTCAATAATACAAAACTTTTATATTTCAAGTTGGCTAAGATGAAATGATATGATTCTTTATTGTCATGAGAAAGTGTATATCGGTTAGATGCACCATTATTTAATGATGTTATTTGCTTTGGTTATTGATTTTTATAGCTATAGCTTGATATTATCAATTTTACTTTACATCGGTACTGTTTTGATATCATTGCTTATGATACTATAATTTTAGCATATTATAAGTCATTTATATGATTAAAACACTACCAACTCATGTCAACGTTATTCACTAATGTCGACAATCCTCATTTCTTCAACATTAGTCATAGTCGTGACAATCTTCAAAGCATAAGCTTTATGACATTCGACACAGACATAGGCTTATTAATGTCGAATAACTACCCTTCCTTTGTTTTTTTATATTGTTTTTCCATTGACTTCTTTTGTTAAAGTTAAAGCTTAAGTTTTTTTATATTGACATGCATCATTTAAGGATTATCAACTTATGACTATCATACACTTCATTGCCTAAACGACAAATGGATCATTTAGATAATAATTTTTAATTTAGCCTATGTCAAATCTTTTAGATAATATGAGCATTACTACTTTTTAATTTGGAATAGTATCCTCTGATAGTAAGATGGAAGGTCAACAATCAAAGAAATTCATCAAGAAGCCTAGCAAAGGGCCTAAACCTTCACCATCAGCCAGTAAGAAAGGAGATAATCTATTGAATCCATCATATATAATGACCTAGGAAGAAGTGAGTTCTATTCTTAAGTAGTTTGGCATTACAGCGATTGAATTCATCTCGACAGGCCTTATAGACAACATCTATAACCTACCAGAGGGGTATTTGGCCTTTACTCCCATACATATCTGGCATACTAGTTATCTTTATTTTCCTAGCTTTATCCCAATATTTTTTGGAACATTTGGACATCGTAGCAATACAATTCTTGGCAACCTCCTATATGTTGTCTTTCTTAGAAGTCTTGGCTCGGGAGGCGGGACTCCCCTCCCTTAGTGCTGAGATTCTCTATTTGATAGTTGGCCCTAATATGGCAGGTGAACATCAGACCACCATGTACTGAATCCACCCTCATCTGAAAAGTATGACTTCTAAGGGTGTCAACGTGGCAAAAGGGTGGCAAATCCAATTCTTTTTTCTCAAGTGATTTTCTAACATCATAGGGATATTTTTTATCCCTAGTAAGATTCTCATCTTTAATTACCCTACATCTATTTATTATCTTTTACTGACAATTGTATATTCTCCGATTCTGCTCCTAAGAAGCTAAGCTCAGCTGACCGAGCATCTATGTTGTCTTTAACTCAGGTGGGCATAGAAGACATGGAATAGGCTAAAATTGTTAACTCCAACTAAGCTTCTTAAATATTCTATTATTTTAGACCATCATAAGATCGTAGGAGAAATTCCCATGGTGAAATATAATGCTCGGGGGAAACATTCATTAGTGATGGGCAAGTCAAAATCCTTCACTTCTAATTCTCCAGTTCAGCCTGATCCTGCTGGTAAATTTCAATTTAACTAAAATGGAATCGGTTTACTAACTTTTACTTTCCCTTCGTGTCTGCACTTGTAGTTGCTCCCAAGAAGCAAGAGTAAAAGTTGGTGTTTCTAGGAAGAGGAAGAGCAAAGGTGAAGCTTTGATTTTGTCAACCAATCAAACCCATTTCTATTAAAATCTCCATTGCCAAAGCTATTGAGGTGGTAGACACAGAAGAAGAAATAGGCAATGACGCTTTTACTGACATTCCTTCTTCCCTCCGAATAAGAAGTCCAAACTTGCGAGTGAATTCTCTCCTGTTATTGTGGATGAGGGGGGGCATGTAAACATTGATTCAAGTCTTGAGGTAGGAAATTTAGATAAAGCTCTAGAAAAACTCAAGGAGGCTCAGACTTCCAATCCCCTCCCGAATATTACTATTCCTTCCTCCCCAGCATTCATTAACCTCATGTGCGCTAATCTTGGTTTGCTTCTTTCTCTAAATGATCTTCTTCCTTCAAAGGCTCAGACTTAGTCCCCAGTGATGAATTGTGTAGAACTCGCTCGATTAGCCATTTAATACCCCTCCATAACTTCTCTTGGATCATCGCAGCCTCCAACTTATTCTATCGATCACCTTTTCATTATCCTTAAACAACTTATTTCGAGATGTTTTTCTATTCACTTGGTTAATCTTAACTTTATAAATTATGTTATATCTTAGACAAGTTATATATTCTAAGTAGGAAAGCGATGTTTCTTCTCCAAGACGCTTCTCAAGGGCCCTTCAAGGAAGAGCCGAGTTTAAAGAAAAGATCTCTTTGCTTCACAATAGTATGATCGACATCGCTATGGTGAGATATGAGATTGTTCTTGAAAAGGACAGACTTGCTTCCTCTCTTGATAAGGAAAAGAAAGCTAAGCAGTCATTAGCAGAGGAAATGAAAATTTTGAAAGTTGACCTTCAGTTGGCAAATAAATTCAAAGTACAACTTAAGAAGGTAATCGATGAAAAGTCTAAGCTATCTAAGACGAATAAGTTGCTAGAAAACCAACTGCAAATGAAGTCTAGTATCTTGGCTTATTGGAATAACATTTTCATTGATGCTAAGAAAAAAGTCACTTTCTTCCTTGATGTCGCTTTTCCTAGAATAACTTAAAAGTCTTACGAAGATGATTTATATGTAACGTATTCAAACAACATTCAAAAATGCCTAGATTTCGACTTTCCATTTCTTCCAGACTTGAAAGAAAAGTTTAAGACGAAGTTCAGCCTTAGGATTAAAAAGGACAAGAAGATTCTGGAAGAAGAATTTCCCGTCGATGAGAAAATTGATGCTGTAAAAGGGCTAACATTTGACGATGCTCTAATAGATGAAGAAACAAAACCTGATGCAGAAGATGTCAACAACGATGATGATACTGATGACAACAATGACGTTTGTGGTGGCGATGATGATTATGATGATGATAATGGTGTTGACGATGGAGGTGATGAAATGGGTCCCTTTGGATATCTAGATGATACAGATGGATCTGGTGATGCTAAATCAGATCAAATGTCCAGGATGCAGAAACTGCCAATATACCTAATCCTCTAAGAAAAGATTCTCTTAAGAAAGACAGCACCCCCAAGGCCAAAAGCCCAAGGAAAAAAGAATTTTTCCTCGTCTTTAGTTCCACTTTCTCAAGTATGGATCTCTTTATTCAAATACTTTAAGTTATCAAGTAACTCTTAGTTAATTCATTGATCATTTTAGCTAATGAGAAAAACAAAATACCAGTACGATGTTATGCTTGAAAAGAAGCAAATGGAAATAAACGGTTAAATAGAGGATTGGACAGACACTTAAAAGAATACAATGAGCTATCCGAAAAATATAAGAACCTTGCATCCAACGCGTTAAAACTAAGATATTTTAAAGAAAGAGAAGTTGCTCCATGGATAAGGAGAGCATGCCTCTATCGAGAAAAAAAATCTTAGCAAAAAATGAAGAACCGATGACTATTTTTTGGATGTTGATTGATGATAAGCATACTTTCAAAGAGTTTCTTTATAGAGCTTATTTTAGGGGAAAGTTCATTGACTTCTCTTATTTAGGCGACAACTGTGGGGTTTGCTCATTCGCTTTCATCACAGATACTTAGATGAGCATGGGTATGATCCTTATTCTAGAGTGTGTTGTAATCCTCCTAGAGTTGCATATATCCCTCTTTCTTCTCATTCTCTCCCCCCGAAAAACTCAAATATAATAGGAAAAGATTAATTTCTAAATTTTGTAAGAAGTCAATTTTATATAAACCTGAGTGATTGTATAATTGTATTATGTAACTCAAGTAGCCTATAAACTTTTCTCCCTTCGCATTTCTTTTGTCTAGTCTAATTTTAATATTTTGCACATATTAGGGAAAATTAGAGTAGTCCCATTTCTATGGAATTATTGAATAAGTTTGTCAAGCTATAAAAGGATTTTAAGGAAAATTCTTTAATTCTTAAGATGTCTCAATTAGAAAGAAACTATTTTCTTAGAGATCTTCAAGAAGTCTACGTGTGATTCCTTCATTTTTGATTTGACTTCTTGGGTGATGAGAAAGATAGATTATTCAGAGGAATCTGAATTTATCATGCCAAATTAACATATGATCATGCTAGCTCTCCAATTGGGGTAGAGTTTATCATTGATTCCTTTCAGTTTATACTTCGAAAATAATTAAAGCTTCCATTGATTCTACCCTTATCTTATCGACCATGTCATTTGAAAGAGCTAAAATTATATTTTTCAAAACTTCGAATATCAAATGAACATTTAAACAATAGAATTGTGATGTAACTTGACTTGTAAACTTTGTTGTTATTAATGAAAAAGCTTATACCCATGTGTTGATTTTTTTACTTTGATTAGGAAAACAAACTAGCACTCGCTCTGGATCCTGCAGATGTTCTTTCACGGTAATAGGAATTAAAGATAGATTAGTTGCTAACATTGAAAAGATGAAGTCCTTCCAAGATGCTTCAACTTCGCGGTTTTCAAACAACTCAGATGCATAGGAATGGCACATGAAATACTATCAATTCTGGTCGACATTTAGAAAGTATAAAGTAGTAACCTTGAGCTTAGAGTATCGGATTGACGAGAAGATCAAAGAATCTCAAGCATTAAGAGAAAAGATTGACAAGACTTTAATTTCTAAACCCTCAGTTGAGATTGTTGGTGAAATGGCCAAATTATATCAATGAATAAAAGATCTTAGTGAAATTAATGAAGAGTCAAGTATCTTGTCAATCTCTAAAACTAAGTACGGATGATCTAGCCTCCCTACTCCTACCCCCAAAAGAGTGACTAGATCTTAGTCTTTAGCTAGTCAAGTATTTCTCACTCCGACAAGCCTACCTCCTGGCTTAGGCAACGAAGTAATCTCAAGACGGGAAAAACAAATAAAATTTGAGTATATGCAACACTACAATAAGAAGTGGAATAAACAAACTACCTCGACGTCTTAATGATTATGAAAGCAAAGTTGAAAATGTTAAGCGCGAGAATTATATTGTGAAATAAGTGATTAAAGAGTTAAAGAGCATGGTTCAAACATTAAGAGGAGCCAAAAAACTTTCCATCATGCTTTAAAGATTCAAATTCATTTAGTTGATAATGTAAACACTGTTCAAAGGAAAGAAAAGAAAATCAAAGAACTTCTGGATGTCGCCATTCACCACATTATTGATCCTTTACTTACCATGGATTTGCGAAAAATAGGATGCATCCTTGAGCCTTAATAATGATTTTCTTTCAAAAGATTTTTCTTTTACCTGGTTTCTGTACTTGTAACTTTGTACATGATGTATTAGATTGTAAATATATTTGTATTTGGATGAATATTACCTCGGTTGTAGTTTTGAATCGGATATTAATCCTTACTTGAAATAACTCGACGATCAATGTCTTGCTTTTTCTATGCTTTTAGCTTTTGATGTATAACTTGGTATATAGAAATATATGTCTCCATTAGTAGATATCAATAGTTTGTTTAGTAATGGAAATTCTTGTTAAATGAATACAAATCAGAATCAAAGGTTGATCTAACAATGCTCTGCCACTAGAAAATCCTTTTACCAACAATTTGAATAGAATTTCAAAGAGCTACTATGCTGCATAGTAATAGTAATAGTAATAGAAGACTAGTGTTAACCCAAAAAATGGACCAACACCCTGGATAAAGTGTGAAAAGAACCAGCACAAATAATCAGTAGCAAAAATCAAGATGAACAACAAATAAATAGTAGAAGTAAGAAAAGAGACACAAGATTTTATTGTGGTTCGGCTGACTCTGGCCTACATCCACTTTAATCAATCTTTATTATGATAACACGAGTTGAATCTCTCTGGATATCAACTAGTTAGTCCTTAGATCTAAATTACAATGAGATATAATAAGTCACAAGTTCAAGGGTTGACCGGAGAATCACAGTAACCCCCTTGATGACTATTGCGAGGGAGAAGAAAGTTGAAGAAGTGAAGGAATTCCAGTAGAGTAATGGTAGCTCTCTCCCTGGACAAGATCCATCACTAGTTGTAGGTAGATGAGTATTTATAGGAGAATTCAGTGAGTGTTGGGCCAGAAGTACAAGTGCAGAATTCTTGTTAAATTATAGAAGATTCCAAGTCATCACCTAAAATATCAAATTAATATGGTTCATATCTATGGATCGATAGCTATCAATAGGGGATGGATCACTAGCTATCCATCAACATAGCATATTTTTCTACCAGAAGCCTTTACTTAGTGCTACGAAGGAGCTCAGAAAGTTTAAGGGCGACCGACCTATCTCGATGGATCGCTAGCTATCCATAGGGGATGGATTGCTAGCTATGCATCCATTAGCATATTTTTGAGTGATCTTTGTCCAGTTGTCTTCCTGTCTTCTATTTAAGTGTCTTTTCCAAATATCAAATCGTTTGGAGTTAGTTTGATTATCCGTCTTCACGGGTCATCTGGTCTTGAAGAATCGTCCTTAACTCACTCAAATTTTAACGAAATCAAACAAAACATTGAAGGAATACTATAGAGGGTATTAGGGACCCACTATAAAAATATGAGGTGGTAAGGACCACTCTAGATGGGTCGCTGGTGATCCATTTATTTAGGTCGCTAGCGATCCATCAAATCAACTCCAAATGGTCTCATTTTCTTGTGAGCCTTCTTCTATGTTTTTTAAATGTTCTCCCTAAATTTCAAGTCAATCCGACTTTGTATGAGTTCTGTAGGACTACTTTAAGTTAGCTGCTTTTGGTCAAACAACTTGAATCATATGAGTCTTCACTTCTCGAGCTAGATTGTTTGACATGCTATGAAACTTGACAAGCGTCTCTAGGGAACATATTGGATCATGATGCAAGAGGACTGGACGAGCCATGAGCAAGCTTTACGGATTGCTAGCGATCCATCACCTTAGCTTGTTTTGGCATTTTCTTCTTTAGTCTTTCTCTTCTGTTCCTGTTGGTCTTCTTGGTCAACCATGAGATATTTTGACTTATTGTAGATGTTCTAGTTCCCTTTAAATTATATTGGTTTAAATACCCAATTAGCAACTTGAGCACCTACCCGACAATAAATAAAGACCATAAAACCTTATCTGGCAATAATAAAAGAAGACCACAAGTTCCTTATATGACAGTAATAGAATAAGACTAGAAATCATCATCTAGCAATAATGGAAGAAGATCAGAAACCCTTATCTAGCAATAATACACGACCAAAAATCCTTATCCTGCAATAATAATAAAAGTCCAGAAATCCATATCTGGAAATAATAATAGAAGACCAGAAATCATTATTTCGCAAGTATAATAAAAGACAAGAAATTCTTATTTGGCAATAATAAAAGACTAGAAATCCTTATTTGACAATAATAATAAAAGGCAGAAATCCATATCTGGTAATAATAATAGAAGACCAGGAATCCTTAACTGGCAATAATAATAGAAGATAAGAAATTCTTATCTAATAATAATAATAGAAGACCAAAAATCCTTGTCTGGCACTAATAAAAGAAGACCAGAAATCATTATCTGTCGATGATAGTAGAAGTCAAGAAATCCTTATTCGGAAATTGAAAATTGTGTTTGTTGGGGAACGTAAATAACTCACATTTGATGGACCTTCCTCTAGAAGATTTTACTGATTTAAAGAACTGCTTGGCTCGGATTTTGATAGACCTTAATCTAAAAGAATGATCAATTTAGAGCATTACTTGGCTCAGATCCCTTATTACCGTCTTAGGTGATGATTTACGTCTACTGTCCGGTGCGTTTGGTTAGCTATCTTGAGCAGGACCAAAGATTTACCTGACCTTCCTCTAGGAGGCACTTTAGTGAGGCCTTTGATAACAGCACTAAACGCTAGTTTGGTGCTTTGGATAGGCCAAAGATTTACACGTCCTCCTTCTAGGAGGTGCTTTAGTGTGGCCTTTCATGACAGCATTGAATGCTGGTTTGGCGCTTTAGTGAGGCCTTTGATGATGACACTAAAAGCTTACTCCATCCTCCCTCTAGAGGATACTTCAGTGAGGCCTTTGATGATTGCACTGAAGGATTGTTATGTTCTTTAGTGAGACCATTAATGACGACACTAAAGGCTTACTCCATCCACCTTTTAGAAGGCGCTTTTTCCCAGCAATCTTAGCAAGGGACAAAGGATTTAGCCTCTTACTGCCATCTTAACAGGGGATAAAGGATAAAGGATTTACATGACTAAGCAGAACTTAGTTGATGTGATTAATTGGTGTTGAAAATCAAAGGTAGTTAGCTTGGAGATGGGATATGCTTGTTAGAGGCAAGTCCTTTAAGCCATAAATTTGCAAGCTAGGGTAGTTCCACCTAGGTTTTTAACGAGTCAGAGGTTCGATCCCTCCTTCTAGCGCCAAAATGTTAACGAATTTATTCATTAACCCCAAAAGTGTGTAGAAAGTAAAGTTAATCAATGGGAGGCTTCGTCGAGGCTAGTCGAAGTCGTTAGGATGAAATATGCTTGATGTCAAGTCCATAATATTTCCTTGCTTAATCATTAGAGTCATATTGAATGTCATGTGTAATCCAAGTCAATATGCAAGTCATAATTCAAGTGTCAACTAGTCAAATATGATATGCAATTGTCTGATATTCAATTTCTTATATGTACAAAGTTCAAGTGCTACAATCGGCCGAAATCCCCCAATTAATTTAGGGTTATAAAGTGAAAAATGTAAGAAGTGAGATCAGAATCATATCCCTTTCCAAAGAGCCCTTAGGCCCATAGAGGTAGACAAGCATATGGGCTTCAACGGACTTAGCTTCGGTATGCTTGGCCTCGGCATGCTTAGCTCTGGCATTCATTAATGTTGAATAGCATTGGGCTTCATCTCTATTCCTTTAGTGAAAATTCATGATAGTAATTGACTATGGCATTGACCACTTCTGTCATTATAGTTGACGTCCTTTATGAATAGGTATTGATACCAGTTTGAGTTGATGCAAGTATGAATCAATTCCAACAAAAGACGACATTGGTAGTTTTGAGGATATTGACGGCTTCCACCATCAACATCTCTTGCGTAAATGCACGGCGTCCCCCAAATGTTGATAAAATGCACTATATGAAAGACGATGTACGATGATGACCATTGGCGACATCGATAATGGATGGTGCTGTCATTGCTTAAGGGCATCATTCAGAAGCGGCATTGAGCATTAATGTTGAGCAGCATGAATGTTGAGAAGGAATAACTTGCTTTAGTATGATCTCGGCACCAATGATTCTCGACGTCAATATTTAATAGCTGATGAAGTGCAGCAAGCATTACTTGGTAGTTTATATGGAGGAGTTACATTGTCGACAAGCTTGCTTGGTAAGAATGTATGAATAGTGGCGCCGATAGAACTCAACATCAATGAAACACGTTATAGGTTTACATCGACACTCATTGATTCCTTATGATGTTTGATTGTATTCGATACCATTGTACTCTTTTATCAATGAAGAGTGGCATCCTAGTCCTTTGACAATGATCTATCCTTACGTTCTTGATGTTGATTATTGGCGCTATTAATGCATCGACCATTACATGTCTTCGATAATAATGATGGCAAACGACATAAACAAAGAGTGGTTCTACATCATGGAATGCGATGTCAATGCTCTAATGAGCTAAGCTTCATTGGCGCTAATGGTATTCATGGCATCTCGTGGTTCTTCGACTTTGGCCATCATAACACTTATATTGGTGTCGACACTATTACCTTGGCACTGCTTGTTGAAGCGACATCGAGGGTAGGTAGCACGTCGAACTCCTTTAATGACAACGATGATACTAACACTAAGTAATGTAATGGTTAACAAGCAAAAAATAATTAGTATGTGTCTAGTTGACGTAGGTTTATTTTGTATATGTCCATTATTCTCTAAAAATGTTATTATACTTTATGCGCATTGTAATTACTTAGGTGGATATTTTAATGAAAGTTTGCCAATAGTGTTCAATAAAAGTTCTAATATAAATAATTTTAGTCCATAAACATTCGTTCTCATTCTCATATTACTATAAAAAAAAATGTACACAAAATAAATTATGTTGTGAACACCGTGTGCGTAGCACGGGTTCGCACTAGTACATATGTATTCTCCATGATTTTGATTTATTTAAAATAATGAATTTTATCTTCAAATATTTGAATTTTACATAAGCATTTTTGTTTTGTTGGAACAGTGAAACATTTTGATTCATATCGTTCGGTTAAGCCAATTCTAATTTCAATCAAAACAATTTTATGTTTTCATTGTTTAACTAAATATTGGAATTTTAAATTTTAATTAATTTTGAATTATAATACATGCATGCATATAAAATGTTTTGATTAATCAACTGTTATTGCAATCTTAATCATGACAATGTTTTAAAGTGATTTTGTTTTTACGTATTTATGTGTTACTTAAGATTTCAAATTTTAATGCTAAAATTTGATTATGGATAATTCTATAATTATCTTTTCGTTAGAGATTTGATCTTGACTTCATTGCAAACTTTTAAAAGAGAAAGTTGGAGCTATTTAAATATATTACCATCTCCTCTTTCCAGTCGACATTCATTTGATTAAATCTAGATCTAGTAGTTAATTAGTTCCTTTTCTCTTTAACACTAAGCTTTCATCTATGTTTGTGTAAATATTTTTTAACAGTATAGATTTGTTCCAAACACACACACCCACGTATATGTGGAAGACACATATTACGCACGCAAATATAGTACTATTAATATGTATATACAAATCATATACATATATTGTACTATAATTAAACATATGTATATACTTAAGCGTTTATTTTCCCAATATGCATGAGAATTTGTCACATGCATATGTAAGCAAAATTTATATGTATATACAATGGATATAAATCTCAATATCCATACGTGTGTGTAATTATACACATGTTTATATATCTTTATATTACCATGTGACCTTATGAATGTGTATATGGCATATTCAAATAACCATTCAATCAAATTAATTAGTATAATTAATAAAAAAATATGAAATAATTTTAAATGAAATATGATTTTATTTAATGATTGAATTGGATCTAATGTTAGCTAATAGATTTTATATGCTCATTAGAATCCAAACAAGAAATTTTAATTTATTTAAATATAACCATTTCACCCGCTGCGAAAGGGACCGGTTTTCTTCACTCTTTAAGCAAGGAACATGGAAAATTCATCGCTTAAGCCTCATCCACAACTCATCTTCCACCGTCTAACATCAGCGTGACCCCTAAGGTCATCATCAACGTCTTGAAAGAATAAAATTGTTGTTGAAAAATGATGCGGTAAGCAAAAGACTTAGCCGGATAGACATTGGACAATGCTTCCTATAGTTTATTTATTGTCTTCTAGAGAACTCCAAAAAAACTTATACGATAGGCTTAAGGGATGGTTGTAAGGTCTTCCGCTTCAATTTCCTTTAATACATGCTTCTGAGCTTTTGAACTTTCCAATGTCGAAAACTATTTTAAAAGTCTTCTCCTTCTTTAACACGGCCTTCATCTTCAACTTCTAAGTACTAAATTTCCCTTTCCATCGAATCGGCGAATTGCATCATTGTTACTTAATCTCCCACTACTGCTTTTTCTAGAAGAACACACCATTGATGTCTATTATAAAATAGCACTATCAAATTATTGTGATTTTTTTATCACTTTACGCAGAACCACTAGACCTAGCCCGTCGATACACCCAAGCCAAAAATAAAAACATGTGCAGCTAAGACAGAAAATGATTAACAAGATTTTGTCAAGCCGATGTATGGCCATGAAGAACCCAACAACTTCTTCTATTTCGTTTACCAAATACAAATGATAAAAATTCGTATATTAAATATGAAGATAAACTCTTTAACCTCCTCTACCAACGAGAAATTATAATAACCAATCAATATAATTAAAAACTCCTAAATTAAATGAATTAAGGTTTTCCATTTCTAACTTAATTTAGGTACACAACAAACTCTCCTTGCTTGCTTGAAGAAAAATGGTGGATTGAAGATGTACTCGTAACCATGTGTAGGATGAAATATATAGAAAGGTAGATCGTTCGGAAAGTGAAGTATATGGCATGTTTTATACACAGCAAGTTTCAATAGTAGACAAATTTCTAACTGGCAATTATATTTGAATCGTATAATTTTAACACACACGTGTGTGTGCGCGCATACATATTTATGTGTGACTATTCACACACATTACACATACATACATATGCCTATGGTCATGCACACATATATACACACATACATAGACACGCATATGTACTTACATACACAAGATTTCTTTTTCTTTATAATCCATTATCTGTACTAAGAATTTTTTTCCCTTTTGTTATAATCGAAAAGATAGTGCTAGGTAGCAAGAATCATAATAATAACAAGACCAATCACACAAATTCATCCTATATATTCTCCATTTAGAATAGGCGCTTATGAAAGGACCATTTATAATCACTAATGGTCTGTTTGTATACTACTACATCCATTATTCATACTATACCCATGGCCGAGGAACAAACATTCACCTCTTAATCAATCATATTCCTTTTTTCCTCAGTTTCTTTCAATAGGTAGATCTTTGCTGTTTGGGACTGACAGAAAGGACTGTTAGTTTTATATCTGTCTAACTGGCTAGTTTAACTTTATTTATTATATCTGTCTAAAGTTATGAATATATATGCCTTTTACAATTATATGCAGTGGAATAATCATGTATCTAAGTCAGGTTCATCTATCACTGGATTAAAGACGACCAGTGAATACGAATACCAAATCGTACAGATATTTTGTTGTATCCTCATTTTAATTATACACGAGTACGTGATTCTAGGTAGTAAAGAATTTCCCAAGAATTCGCACATTGAGTTGATTGTAAGATATTAAACTTTTAACTGTTATTATCGAAATTAACTTCCTATACATATGGATATTAATCTTTTGGTGTGAGTTTAGAAAACAATTTCTAGGACCTTACTTTCATTGTGTTTCATTGAATATTTCACCACACTCGGTTAATAACCAATTAAGATATTTTGTTAATATGCAAATGTTTTGAACAAAGGAGTACACTTTAGCTAATTCAACAAAAGATGTAAATAGATCATCATAATTTAAACTTAAAGGCATTTTCCTTCTTTAACAACTATGTTTTACTAGCATGTACTAAATTTATGGCTTTTGAATCTTAATATATTGCAATTTATTAGATTGTCGCCGTTATATAAGTTAATTATAGATCGACAGTGCAGTATGTTATATAAACTGCCTTTTAACTACAATATTTTACAATAGCATGCACAAGGGTGGTACATGGTGTTCGTATCCCTTATCCCAATTCACCACATCACACAAATTATGCTTCTCTATTATTCATCCATCTTCCTTTTTTCTTCTAACTAGATACACATATTCCATAACGGGCTCTTAGATCCCTTGTGCCCACTTATAATCATTTTCACTCAGACAGGGATATTAAAGAATCTTTTTGAGGTATTTCGAGTGTTTGACCAAATCAAAATAAGATACAACGACCTCATAATAAGCACAAGGTCAAGCATCTAGCTCGAATGCTGATTACATACACGAAATGAGTGATATCTGTAGGGTGAGAAAATCCATAGAAAGCTCAGGTAATTGCCTATATTTTTACCTTATTTTGGTAGAATTCACTAACTATACACTTCCCATTTTAACCCTTCCCTCTCTGTTATACAAAGGATCCTTATATTTGATAATAGCTCATGAAACTTTTTCCCTGCCTTTTCCACTTTACTCATCAAGAACGGAGTGCTCCAATTTGCAACGCCAGGCTACGTATTTGAAAAAGAGCCTCTTTGATCAGGTTTAATTACCATCTATTTCTTCTTTTTGGATATTACATATGCCTAGAACACTGTGTAAAAGAATGCACTGTGCTTCTAACATATACTTATGTAATTTGCAGGGTTACCTTGATGATCAGTTTTACCAGCTAGAAGAGTTACAGAGTGCTGCTAGTCCTAATTTTATGGAAGAGGTTGTGACATTGTGCTTTAGTAATTCATCTAGACTGCTCAATGTTGATTGAGCAAGCTTTGTAACTATATATCTCCATTTTATGTTATTGTTCTGAAGCTGTGTCTGTACGCATTTTTAAAGAGGATAGTGTATATATGATTCAGGGAGAGGCGCCCTAAAGATTTCTGTCATTTGGATAACTGCATGCATCAGTTTAAGGGCAGTGCTTCAGGTAGCATGGAAACTTCATTTTTTGATTTATAATCATTCATCACAATTTATATAAAACATAACAATGGCACTAATAGTAACATATTAGAAGTAGTATTATCTACTAATATCTTCTTACATACAGCTACATGTTTCTGATTATGATGTTTTATTGCAGTATTGGGGCGCTGAAGGTGAATGTTTCATGTTTCAAGAATATTGCGATCAAAGAAATATAGATGGGTATATCATTTTATTTTCGATTTCTTTACATATGTAAGATGCTTGTGCACCCATGTGCTTTAGTTTTCAACATCCATGTATACATGGACATGTATTCATGTAAGCTCAAGTTTATTTCTTTAGAAAGAAGAATCTTAAATGTAAAATTTTATCCTCGTGTGTACAGATGTGTGAGAACATTCCAAAGGGTGAAAAGGGAATATTTTGTTTTGAGGCAAAAGTTAGAGGCCTACTTCCAGACACTACAACAAAAATACTCTATTACAACGTCCTTTTTACAACGGGTATTGGCTATCCGTTGTAATAGTAGGCTACTACAACGGTCCATTCAGGCTCGTTGTAATAGATGCCTTATATAACGCCTTTTTTTACAATGGACAGTCATTGCCCATTGTAATAGAATGCTATTACAACGGTCCTTTCATGCCCGTTGTAATAGATGTCGATTTCACAACGTTCACAAAATGTCCATTGTAACGCTTCGATTTTTCGTTGCCGAAAAAACCGAATAGTTATGGGTTTTTAAAAAGATTTTAAGAAAAGAAAAGGTAGGAGAAGAAGGTAGATAGATAATAGAGAGAAAAGAAAATAGAAAAGAGGACAGAAAATTTTAAAATAGAAGAAAAGAATTTGAAAATAGAAGACAGAAAAGAAAATAGAACGGAACAGAAAGGAACAGAAAGAACAAACACAGAATCTCACAATTCGCAGCGGAACAACATATAATAATAAATGAAAAATCTTTAAACAAAGAACTATATCAGTTATTACATTTCATCACATTACATTACATCATATCATCAGAGTGTACAACATCATACAACAACAAACAGTGCAGCGGAAAAAGAAATACTATATAAACTAGTAATACGCCATGCCATCCAGCTTGCCTCCAGCAACTCCAGAATATCTAGAATATCCTGATAAACCTTAACTCTTAACTGCCCGTGTGGAAATTGGTGGGCACCCAGAGTTTAGGAAGGAAAACAATAAACTCCAAGTCAGTCATGTGACTGGTGTGAGAACTCAAAACAGTTTATTTAACTTTAAAATCAAAATAGAGGAATATTTTTAAATTTAATTCGCAATGCTTTTAAAAATGAGACTACCATAAGGCCTCCCGCACACACACACATGCAAACGCAGAATCGGAGGAGATTTCTCCTTATGATAGTCAAAGATGCTTGATACGCATTTAAAATAATATTTGATATTATTATTAGTGCATAGTGTATAACAAATTCATTTCGAAAGTAGAATATAAATCTTAGCCAACATACGACCATTATCGTATGCCTACTATAGCTACCATCCAAACAGTGGTGACCACCATAAGTGAATGGCAGGTTCTACAACTAATACCGTACAAGTTTTGTATTGGGAATTGGATTTCCAACGAATGATCAGGCCAAGGAACTTCCCATTGCCACTGAGAATGCCTCTGGATGGACATCCCCGAGAACCAAACCGGATCTCTACCAACACAAGGCCGGGTTACTCCTAACTGAGTAACAACTGACCGAATATGCCATCCCCCGGTCCTTTGGGACCTTTTCACCGAGCGCTTGTAATCAATTCACACAATCATAAAGTGTTTTCAACATGAGTAAGTATCTGGGCTCCATACCATGATACTACCCTTTTCCAGAAGGAAATGGACACATCCTAAAGGGTGCTACCCCTCATAACCTTGCTGCTTCTTTCCTGTTTTGACCATTCACGGGGTGTGAGGCTCGACGAAGTCACGTCCACAAAAACATACTTTATACAAAAGCCATGCTTTGGGTCAACAAATGATCAACACAATGATCACTAGGATAGACGATCAAATAAACGATCCTATCACAAATAATCAACACAATGATCATTTCAGCATCACTCAGCATGTCACATTACCAAAATGGGATATATCGCTGATAACTTCAACTATATAACCTTTGAGCTCGTACGTCTCAAAGAAGGGTGTTAAGCAAAGAATAAATTCTCCGCCACCAACAGAAATATATTTGAAAGAAATCGGCTTTATATCTCAAATTGTAATGTCAGGCATACAATCCATACAAGTCTGTTCCGGGCTCGAACAAAACCGAAGGCACTTACAAAGAAGTCCTTGCAATCCGGATATTCACAATCCTGATCGGATTTCCCATCACTTAGGGAATCTCTATACCAGGAGCGACCCAGTGCAGAGACAATCGATAGGTCATCCTATCGCTCTCGCAAATACCGGTCTTCAACACCGATCTTCAAATGCAATTCACGTCGTATCACATATTTGGAATGGGTTATACGACCCCATGGTCCTTTCCCGGTTAACCCGAATAGTGAGCGCTTATTCAAAAATAAGTGTGCATTCAAATTCAAACAATCATATCAAATACCCAATCAAAGGGAAATATTGATAGTCAGCTATTGAACTATCAATTGATATGCATACATCACCAGATTCCAAATAATTTTCCAAATTATTTATTTTCCAAAATATCTTTATAAGATATATAATTCCAACACTTCAAAAATAAATCAATATTTATTTTCAAACAAATTCCACTTTTCACATATAAATTCCATAATGAATTTATATTTCAAAATATCCATGCATATTCGATTTCAATAATTCATTTCAATTTATCTTCAAAAAGATAAATTCTAATTATTCACTTCATATTGGAAAACATTTCCATACTTATCAAAAATAAGTAATCGACAAATCTTTTTATTTTCAACCTTTGAAAATATTCAATATACTTAAATCGAATTAAGTATATTATTCATTCTTTAAGGGAAATCATTCTCTTAAACATTTTTATTTGGGCCAAAACGAATGTTGCGTAAAACATCGTTACAACGTCCCAAAATCACTAGTATAGGGATTCGAAATTAAATAGATATATAAATCCCAATACTATACAACCCATTTCCTTTCGGAAATCATTTACTATAACAACAGTGTTATAGTCCACCATTTCCTTTTATTTCTCGAAAACGTCTATTTCAACAATAAATGTTGAAATCTATGATTTCGAATCTCAACACAATTAAAACATCGTTAAATCGTTTTAATTCTATTTAAAACATTCACATTCAATACATTTTCTTTAACGTATTATTCACTATTCAAAAACGTGAATATACTTCATTAACAAATTTCATCCTTTCTATTCATTTTATTTTAAAGGATTATTCACTGTCTAAAAACGTGAATATAACTCCATTTATAAGTTATAACAATTAACTTATCAAAATAAGTCGTTTGCGAATTTATAAAACAACGTTTATAAATTCCATTTCCATTTATTTCATAACAACTTCCTTTATAAATCTTCTTTATTTACCTATTCGATTTATAATCTTAATTATAAACCAAAGGTCCAAATTATAAGCCAAACACTTATAATTTATTTATTTGCAAAAATCGTTCCTTTGAACTTTACAAATTTTATAAACCTATTGTTTATAAAATTCCATTTATAACTTCACCGTTACATAATTCTATAAATTTCATTCATTAATGAATTTCATTTTCACTTCATTCAAACACTTATAAAGACTCGTTTTATAATGTCAATATTTCGATTTATAAATATCCGTTTATAAATCTCTTAATATAAATCAATTAATATTATTCTTTAAAACATCTTTTAATTTCCTTTATAATTTCATCATTTCGATTTATAAAATAATCAAATTTTATAAATCCTATATTTAAACTTTTATCATATATTCAAAAATCCAATCTAAATTATTTTATAAAATCATTAGTTCATATTTCTCAAAAATCGACTTTTAATCGTATTTCTAAAAAATTAGCTTTTTAACTATATTTCACAAAAACCATAATTTTTATAACTTAAAAAAATATAACGTTTATTTATTTATAATGGATCAATTCCAAAAATATAGTATATTTTCAAAATCACTTTAAAAATCATTTTAAAATCCCAAAATCTGGGTCCAATGATGCTACACACCAAATAGTCAATCACGACTAACAACGATATCATATATCGATATGATAATCCATCAAATATCAAAATATCTGAAATTAAATAAATACTGTTGAGGAATCCAGTTGGATCCCTCCAACCTGTTTCCTGCATCCAAAAACATTAGCACGATACCAATTTCGCTCCAGTACGAAATTATCGCGGTACATGTTCTTAATAAATATTATCCGCTTAATAACGGCGTAATAGGGTCTCATCCGCAAAAAATACGGGAAATCAATCAACTGCAATATATACATATGCCAATATATATATATTGATATTATATATAATACCAATTTCACTGATTATGAAATATTCGCGGTATATGTTTATATTAAATAACATCCGCTTACTAACGGCGTATAATGTCTATTTTAACAATCAATAAATTTACAGTCATCATTCAAACATGCATTCAAATATTTTAAATCTAACTATTTAAAATAAAATCGAAATCTATTCGATTGAGTGAGAAATTCTCACCTTGGTTTTAAATTCCGTTTTAGCTTTTATTTCGAATAAAATTAAACGCGCGTTTAATTTTACCCGAAATTCTCACTAACTCCAAATGACTCCAAACCAACTCCATCGCGTAGTGCTCGTCCATATGATTCCAACGCAACTGAGTTTGCATTTTTTCGACCTCGTATGAAAAAGTTATGCATTTTACAAGATTGTACACGTTTTTAATAACTAAATTCAACATAAACTTTATATTATAACCTAACAGCAAATCCTAGCCATCAGATCCCACTCCCCCTTCATCAGGCCGTTCCCCTTTTCTTCCCAAATCACGTTCACCCTACAGGTTTTGGCCGACACAAAGAACCCATATCCAAGACATTAGGGTTTCGATTTGCACCACTTATACTCGATGAAACTTCATCACGTCGCCTCCACGTCGAAGCCTGACCCAACCCCCATGCTCGGCCCCAAGGAGAGTGAGCTCGGCCATGTCTACAGCCTCGTTTTGCGCGCAAAAACTGTAGAGAACGGCCCCACATATCTTGCTCCACGTTGCTCCGTTTCCGATCATCACCGTATGGAATCGAAGCTCTCTCCGTGCTCTTCGACTTCCGTGTTGAACACCTTCGCTAAATCCTTGTAGATTGAGAGAGATTGAGAGGAGAAGATCACTCATTTCTGGCCCTTCATACCTAGGTGGCGGCTGTGCTTATGAAGTTAGGGTTTAGGATATTTTTTTTATCTTTGTGAAGGGGTAGGGTGCATATTTATAGAGAAACGATCGACACTATTCACCCGGAAATTCCGAACTCCGATTTAGACGCCGTAACCAGCGTACCTAGGGTTTATCCCGCGTTCCGGACACAATGGAATAGGTTTCGGAAGCTAATTCGGAAGTATGTGCGAGTTATGGCTGAAAACGTTCAATTTAAATTAAACCGATTTAAACCGATTTCTAGGCGTTTTAATTTGTACCGGACAAACGGTAAATCCAAACGACTTGAAATTTGAAACCTTACAATAATATCACATTACGGATCCGATGAAACTGGTTTCGTCAAAATCCGAGACTTTTTGAAAAATGGCTATTTTGACTCGCCAAATTTAAATTAAAAATAATTAGATGCGTTTCGAGCTGCCACGATCAAACGATAACTCCGATTGACACGAAAATTGAAATCCGGTAATAACTAACTATTACGGATCCAATGGAACTGGTTTCGTTCAATTCTGAGACTGTTCAAAAATTGGCTATTTTACAGTCGATTATTAAATATTAAAATATTCAATTTCCACAAATTAACTTTTAATTCGATTTTAAAAGTTCTAAAATATTTCTATAACTCCAGTATGATTAAATAAAATTTTACAAATCATTTTCAATCATATTTAACTCTATTTTCAATTATTTCCATAATTTAACATATTAAATTATCGATTTAATTATCCAATTAAATCCAATAATTCAAATTAAAATTTATTTGACTTATAAATTCACTTATTAATATTTAAAAATAAATTAAATATTCATATTTTAATTATTAAAATTTCTGGGTCGTTACAATCTTCCCCCCTTAAAAGAATTTCGTCCTCGAAATTACAAGTAAGAAAGGTTACAAAATCTATTAACTTTCCAAAATTTAAAGTTAAACTGCTTACAATAACTTTACTAAGTTTCCAAATCATACTTAGTTATCTTTCCAAAAACAACTACTATTGTTTAACTTTCAATTCCAAAATCAAAGTTAAAGTTTTCAAAATTTTCAATTTTTTTCTTAAAATTTTTTTTTTCTAACGCCTTAAATTTCCGGAAAAATTCGCCATGTCTCCTTTGCGCGGCTCGATCCGAAAAAAAAATGACAGTATATATATCACAAATATACATCTCATCAAGTAATGAGGCATCCCGAAGGGAAAAAAAGTGTAAAAGTGCGATATTTAATCCGAGATATGTACCTTATATTTTATTAGCAAGCATATACGGCTAATATAGCGCTAAAGCGAACTCCAAATGCGAAGCAAACGCGATCCGCACCTACTAAACTCAACAAACAACATGAGAATTATGCATATAGACAATAATCTCAATATACAACATATAGCAACATAACAACTTATATGCTAACATAGCAAATGCAACCAAACAACAAATGCAAACATCAACCAACTACCATTCATAATCAAATAAACATTCATTCATATTCTTATTAATATTCAATGAATTGGTTTTCAATTTAAATCACATTTGATTTGTTTACATTGGATTTTATCAACTTTCATTCATATTTCAATTAGTTAACATTTACTAATTAAATCCAATTTACTTTCAATTCTATTCAAATTTATTTACTTTCTAATTTGAATTCAATTACATAGCTTTCAATTTCATTAATACTTAATGAATTTTATACAATCAATCAACAATCATATACCAACCAATGTATATCAATTACAACCAAATTCCTTTACTTCACTTACATTTATTTTGGTTTAACACCATCACTCTCAATTGGTTTAATTAAATTGATTTCCATTCAATTTTATTCAACTTCCAATAAAATTAGATTTTAATGAATTAACACTTATATTCATTATTTTTTTATCAATTATTTTCATTCAATCGATTAACATTCAATTCATTTATTCAATTCAATTACAAAGTTGAATTTCATTTACATAACTTAAGTTATATTCCATTTATACATCCTTTATTTACAACTCATATTTTATATAGTTTCACTTCTTATATATATAAGTTTATTTCACAATTGTAAACACTTTAATTATAATTTCAATTCTTATAATTCTTTTGCTTATACAATTATTCTCTTATTCAGGTTATTCAAACAACCTAACAATCAACTTATATACACTTTAACAATTCTGAAAAATTATTCCTTTATATATAAAATATAATCAAGGCAAAATTATTTCATTCACCCAATTTTAAAATCAATATTGTGTCGAATTGTTCTATTCAAGTGTTTAGAAACCCCTTCGGCATAGTCTTGCGGACCACGCTGACGAAAGTTCATATACCACTCAATAAACCAATCATCACAATATAAAACAATTTTATATTCACTAACAAATACGCTCTCATAGCTATTATTACACTCAAACTCATTCTAGAGTACTGCTGACTCTATCTCTAATGAATTATACCCAACAGAACCATGGTTGTCGCTTAACCATCAGCTCTGATACCAAATGTAACGCTTCGATTTTTCGTTGCCGAAAAAACCGAATAGTTATGGGTTTTTAAAAAGATTTTAAGAAAAGAAAAGGTAGGAGAAGAAGGTAGATAGATAATAGAGAGAAAAGAAAATAGAAAAGAGGACAGAAAATTTTAAAATAGAAGAAAAGAATTTGAAAATAGAAGACAGAAAAGAAAATAGAACGGAACAGAAAGGAACAGAAAGAACAAACACAGAATCTCACAATTCGCAGCGGAACAACATATAATAATAAATGAAAAATCTTTAAACAAAGAACTATATCAGTTATTACATTTCATCACATTACATTACATCATATCATCAGAGTGTACAACATCATACAACAACAAACAGTGCAGCGGAAAAAGAAATACTATATAAACTAGTAATACGCCATGCCATCCAGCTTGCCTCCAGCAACTCCAGAATATCCAGAATATCCTGATAAACCTTAACTCTTAACTGCCCGTGTGGAAATTGGTGGGCACCCAGAGTTTAGGAAGGAAAACAATAAACTCCAAGTCAGTCATGTGACTGGTGTGAGAACTCAAAACAGTTTATTTAACTTTAAAATCAAAATAGAGGAATATTTTTAAATTTAATTCGCAATGCTTTTAAAAATGAGACTACCATAAGGCCTCCCGCACACACACACATGCAAACGCAGAATCGGAGGAGATTTCTCCTTATGATAGTCAAAGATGCTTGATACGCATTTAAAATAATATTTGATATTATTATTAGTGCATAGTGTATAACAAATTCATTTCGAAAGTAGAATATAAATCTTAGCCAACATACGACCATTATCGTATGCCTACTATAGCTACCATCCAAACAGTGGTGACCACCATAAGTGAATGGCAGGTTCTACAACTAATACCGTACAAGTTTCGTATTGGGAATTGGATTTCCAACGAATGATCAGGCCAAGGAACTTCCCATTGCCACTGAGAATGCCTCTGGATGGACATCCCCGAGAACCAAACCGGATCTCTACCAACACAAGGCCGGGTTACTCCTAACTGAGTAACAACTGACCGAATATGCCATCCCCCGGTCCTTTGGGACCTTTTCACCGAGCGCTCGTAATCAATTCACACAATCATAAAGTGTTTTCAACATGAGTAAGTATCTGGGCTCCATACCATGATACTACCCTTTTCCAGAAGGAAATGGACACATCCTAAAGGGTGCTACCCCTCATAACCTTGCTGCTTCTTTCCTGTTTTGACCATTCACGGGGTGTGAGGCTCGACGAAGTCACGTCCACAAAAACATACTTTATACAAAAGCCATGCTTTGGGTCAACAAATGATCAATACAATGATCACTAGGATAGACGATCAAATAAACGATCCTATCACAAATAATCAACACAATGATCATTTCAGCATCACTCAGCATGTCACATTACCAAAATGGGATATATCGCTGATAACTTCAACTATATAACCTTTGAGCTCGTACGTCTCAAAGAAGGGTGTTAAGCAAAGAATAAATTCTCCGCCACCAACAGAAATATATTTGAAAGAAATCGGCTTTATATCTCAAATTGTAATGTCAGGCATACAATCCATACAAGTCTGTTCCGGGCTCGAACAAAACCGAAGGCACTTACAAAGAAGTCCTTGCAATCCGGATATTCACAATCCTGATCGGATTTCCCATCACTTAGGGAATCTCTATACCAGGAGCGACCCAGTGCAGAGACAATCGATAGGTCATCCTATCGCTCTCGCAAATACCGGTCTTCAACACCGATCTTCAAATGCAATTCACGTCGTATCACATATTCGGAATGGGTTATACGACCCCATGGTCCTTTCCCGGTTAACCCGAATAGTGAGCGCTTATTCAAAAATAAGTGTGCATTCAAATTCAAACAATCATATCAAATACCCAATCAAAGGGAAATATTGATAGTCGGCTATTGAACTATCAATTGATATGCATACATCACCAGATTCCAAATAATTTTCCAAATTATTTATTTTCCAAAATATCTTTATAAGATATATAATTCCAACACTTCAAAAATAAATCAATATTTATTTTCAAACAAATTCCACTTTTCACATATAAATTCCATAATGAATTTATATTTCAAAATATCCATGCATATTCGATTTCAATAATTCATTTCAATTTATCTTCAAAAAGATAAATTCTAATTATTCACTTCATATTGGAAAACATTTCCATACTTATCAAAAATAAGTAATCGACAAATCTTTTTATTTTCAACCTTTGAAAATATTCAATATACTTAAATCGAATTAAGTATATTATTCATTCTTTAAGGGAAATCATTCTCTTAAACATTTTTATTTGGGCCAAAACGAATGTTGCGTAAAACATCGTTACAACGTCCCAAAATCACTAGTATAGGGATTCGAAATTAAATAGATATATAAATCCCAATACTATACAACCCATTTCCTTTCGGAAATCATTTACTATAACAACAGTGTTATAGTCCACCATTTCCTTTTATTTCTCGAAAACGTCTATTTCAACAATAAATGTTGAAATCTATGATTTCGAATCTCAACACAATTAAAACATCGTTAAATCGTTTTAATTCTATTTAAAACATTCACATTCAATACATTTTCTTTAACGTATTATTCACTATTCAAAAACGTGAATATACTTCATTAACAAATTTCATCCTTTCTATTCATTTTATTTTAAAGGATTATTCACTGTCTAAAAACGTGAATATAACTCCATTTATAAGTTATAACAATTAACTTATCAAAATAAGTCGTTTGCGAATTTATAAAACAACGTTTATAAATTCCATTTCCATTTATTTCATAACAACTTCCTTTATAAATCTTCTTTATTTACCTATTCGATTTATAATCTTAATTATAAACCAAAGGTCCAAATTATAAGCCAAACACTTATAATTTATTTATTTGCAAAAATCGTTCCTTTGAACTTTACAAATTTTATAAACCTATTGTTTATAAAATTCCATTTATAACTTCACCGTTACATAATTCTATAAATTTCATTCATTAATGAATTTCATTTTCACTTCATTCAAACACTTATAAAGACTCGTTTTATAATGTCAATATTTCGATTTATAAATATCCGTTTATAAATCTCTTAATATAAATCAATTAATATTATTCTTTAAAACATCTTTTAATTTCCTTTATAATTTCATCATTTCGATTTATAAAATAATCAAATTTTATAAATCCTATATTTAAACTTTTATCATATATTCAAAAATCCAATCTAAATTATTTTATAAAATCATTAGTTCATATTTCTCAAAAATCGACTTTTAATCGTATTTCTAAAAAATTAGCTTTTTAACTATATTTCACAAAAACCATAATTTTTATAACTTAAAAAAATATAACGTTTATTTATTTATAATGGATCAATTCCAAAAATATAGTATATTTTCAAAATCACTTTAAAAATCATTTTAAAATCCCAAAATCTGGGTCCAATGATGCTACACACCAAATAGTCAATCACGACTAACAACGATATCATATATCGATATGATAATCCATCAAATATCAAAATATCTGAAATTAAATAAATACTGTTGAGGAATCCAGTTGGATCCCTCCAACCTGTTTCCTGCATCCAAAAACATTAGCACAATACCAATTTCGCTCCAGTACGAAATTATCGCGGTACATGTTCTTAATAAATATTATCCGCTTAATAACGGCGTAATAGGGTCTCATCCGCAAAAAATACGGGAAATCAATCAACTGCAATATATACATATGCCAATATATATATATTGATATTATATATAATACCAATTTCACTGATTATGAAATATTCGCGGTATATGTTTATATTAAATAACATCCGCTTACTAACGGCGTATAATGTCTATTTTAACAATCAATAAATTTACAGTCATCATTCAAACATGCATTCAAATATTTTAAATCTAACTATTTAAAATAAAATCGAAATCTATTCGATTGAGTGAGAAATTCTCACCTTGGTTTTAAATTCCGTTTTAGCTTTTATTTCGAATAAAATTAAACGCGCGTTTAATTTTACCCGAAATTCTCACTAACTCCAAACGACTCCAAACCAACTCCATCGCGTAGTGCTCGTCCATACGATTCCAACGCAACTGAGTTTGCATTTTTTCGACCTCGTATGAAAAAGTTATGCATTTTACAAGATTGTACACGTTTTTAATAACTAAATTCAACATAAACTTTATATTATAACCTAACAGCAAATCCTAGCCATCAGATCCCACTCCCCCTTCATCAGGCCGTTCCCCTTTTCTTCCCAAATCACGTTCACCCTACAGGTTTTGGCCGACACAAAGAACCCATATCCAAGACATTAGGGTTTCGATTTGCACCACTTATACTCGATGAAACTTCATCACGTCGCCTCCACGTCGAAGCCTGACCCAACCCCCATGCTCGGCCCCAAGGAGAGTGAGCTCGGCCATGTCTACAGCCTCGTTTTGCGCGCAAAAACTGTAGAGAACGGCCCCACATATCTTGCTCCACGTTGCTCCGTTTCCGATCATCACCGTATGGAATCGAAGCTCTCTCCGTGCTCTTCGACTTCCGTGTTGAACACCTTCGCTAAATCCTTGTAGATTGAGAGAGATTGAGAGGAGAAGATCACTCATTTATGGCCCTTCATACCTAGGTGGTGGCTGTGCTTATGAAGTTAGGGTTTAGGATATTTTTTTTATCTTTGTGAAGGGGTAGGGTGCATATTTATAGAGAAACGATCGACACTATTCACCCGGAAATTCCAAACTCCGATTTAGACGCCGTAACCAGCGTACCTAGGGTTTATCCCGCGTTCCGGACACAATGGAACAGGTTTCGGAAGCTAATTCGGAAGTATGTGCGAGTTATGGCTGAAAACGTTCAATTTAAATTAAACCGATTTAAACCGATTTCTAGGCGTTTTAATTTGTACCGGACAAACGGTAAATCCAAACGACTTGAAATTTGAAACCTTACAATAATATCACATTACGGATCCGATGAAACAGGTTTCGTCGAAATCCGAGACTTTTTGAAAAATGGCTATTTTGACTCGCCAAATTTAAATTAAAAATAATTAGATGCGTTTCGAGCTGCCACGATCAAACGATAACTCCGATTGACACGAAAATTGAAATCTGGTAATAACTAACTATTACGGATCCAATGGAACTGGTTTCGTTCAATTCTGAGACTGTTCAAAAATTGGCTATTTTACAGTCGATTATTAAATATTAAAATATTCAATTTCCACAAATTAACTTTTAATTCGATTTTAAAAGTTCTAAAATATTTCTATAACTCCAGTATGATTAAATAAAATTTTACAAATCATTTTCAATCATATTTAACTCTATTTTCAATTATTTCCATAATTTAACATATTAAATTATCGATTTAATTATCCAATTAAATCCAATAATTCAAATTAAAATTTATTTGACTTATAAATTCACTTATTAATATTTAAAAATAAATTAAATATTCATATTTTAATTATTAAAATTTCTGGGTCGTTACATCCATTGTAATAGATACTAAATTTACAAGGGGCTAAAAATGCCCGTTGTAAGGGGTGTCAATTTTACAACGGGCTAAAACTGCCCGTTGTAACGGGTTCCAATTTTACAACGTGCTAAAAATGCCCGTTGTAATAGGTGCCAGCTAAACACAAATAATACAAAACAAAACCCTAATTTTTAAACTATAGAACCCCAAAGATAAATTATAGATGCCAGCCCTCTTTTCCTCTTTTCCGTGAAGCCCATACAAAGAAAAATGGAGACCCATCAAATTCCGTTGTTGCCGACTGCATCGTAATTTTTTTTTATTCTTTTGAGATATGAGTGTAGATATTTATTCAAAACTCATATGTACTTGACATTGATGGATAAATATTTCGGCGATTCAGTCATATATCAGCTCATATATATTTTCTGCGATCAACATTTCACTACAAATATTAAATACATTCAACTGAACATTGTGGGATGATAGTTTATTCATATTTTCATTTTTTTTGAAATGGTCTATTTTGATTTGTAGGCTAAGATAAAAGAGCACAGTAGTGCTCAGAGCTGTCATGGAACAATATCGGTAAGTGGAGATGGGGTGTCACATGTTATTGGAAATGAACATAGAGGAAGGGTGAGAGGGCTGGGTTTTCGTGTAGTACCATCTCAAATGGGTGTTTATTCAACTAATTCAAAAAAAGGTGATTGCATTGGAAAATCAAGTAACTCATTTGGCGGCTAGAGTAGAAGAGTTGACTAATTTGGTCATGAGAGTAAGTTTATATTTAATTAGCTATTGTTAATAAATATGTAATACGTGCTTATGAATTACCAAGTCATCTCTTATACTTTTACAGAGAAGAAATGTTAATGTGGCGGATTTGGAGATCGCCTAGGCTCATACATCTCAGGTTAGAGTATATAAATAATCCTAATTTAGTATATGAAATTTTGGTTTTTTTTGCTTAGAGAAATAGTTGTTCATTAATCATGGTAGTAGTTCAATTAGTTTAATTAGTTCACATTTCATTTATTTTTAGAAAAAAAGGAGAAAAAAAACCTTTAGGTGACACCGCAACAGTAAGTTCCATACTTTCCTTTTGAATCTCAGTATTTTTTATATAACCTTGTTCCATGGTTTTTTGCTTGTAGTAACACCGCGAGAGTAACAATATTCAGGTTCAAGATCAGCTTGTTGTGATGGTTTGGTGAAAAACAAAGTGCAAGCTATTGGGTTGGCAGAAGAACGTAGTTGCAGAGGGGACGATAGCAAGCACTGATCCTGATGCTTCAGTACATTTTGTAAAGCTTGGAGCAAATGCTTGGAAAGTATGGGTTGATGTAGCGGTGGAACCAGAAGCCTTTTTATTTAGGCCAAATTTAGAGATGCAGTCTATCAAAGAGGCCGTTGGATCAACCGTCGTTTGGCATAAAGACTTCATCTCCATGGTATAGTATGATTGAACTTAGAACGTGATATTTGTAGCGGACTGTTATGTGATAACGCTTTATGTATTTAGCATGTAAACTTATCTAACTTTTTGAAGTGTTAAAATTTTATGACTCTAACTTTTAGTCTTTTCGTATGTGATTTTAATTATTTTACGACAACATTAAGTATTTGTATGGATGTATTGCATGGATGCTGCTGTAATTTTTTTTAAAATTTGCATTTATTTTGCAAACGGGCAGTGTGCGTTGTTATATGAGCTTATTACAACTGTCAACAAACGTTGTTAAATAGGTATTTTACAACGGTCAATACATGTTGTGACATAGGCTATGCAATTAGTACGGTTAGTCTATTGCAACAGGTTATGGCCGTTGTTTATAGTTTATTGCAACGGGCAACACAAGTTGTTAAATATGCTTTTTACAAAGGTCAATGCATGCTGTGAAAAAAGATATGCAACTAGTGTGGTTAGTCTATTGCAACGAGTTATGGCCGTTGTATTAGAGTCTATTACAACGGTCATAACCCATTGTAAAAAGGCATACCGCAACGGTTTTTACAATGGGCTTTGCCCGTTGTGAAATATGGTGGATCTATTACAACGGGCACATGCCCGTTGCGAAAACCATATTACAACGGGCATTGCCCGTTGTAAAAAGGCTGTTTTGCTGTAGTGAGGTTGAATTGCCGTATCAATCATACAGAACAAAAATAGAGCCATTCTATTCTATTTTTTTAAAACTCATAACACTCACAATATTTTGTTCTTCTTTCCTTTTTCTAGTTATCGAGGCAAATTGCTCCTATTGAGAAAGCTACTAGATGCAACTAATGAAACTACTACCAATGAAGATACATGCATAATCGATATTTTGTATGGACAGGCAAAACGTGTATGTACGTTACTCAGTGCTTGTGCCTTAATGTAGGTTATAAGTTACGCAATTTAAAGTTAGTTGTATCTAATTTTTATGCCGTCTTGTTTCTTCATGAGAGGAAGTCAGTCAAAGAACATTGATAAGTCCAGGAAATTTTTGGAGAAAGGTAACATAACATTTCCATTTAACTCCTATAAAATATAACCTAATATACAATCAGTCATTTCAGGAAATATATCATTATCAATCTCCTAAAATATATAACCAAATACGAAACCAATCATTCCAGAAAATATATCCTAATATAACCCGTCATATCAAATATATCATATTACTCCCCCTCAAGTTGGAGCATGCAAATCATAAATGCCCAAATTGCGTAACAAATAACCAAACCGTTGGCGACCAAGGGCCTTAGTCAAAATATCAGCTAATTGATGACCAGTAGGTACGTATGAAGTAGTAATATTTCCAGCCTACAACTCATCACGAACAAAGTGGCAATCAACTGCAATGTGCTTGGTGCGGTCATGAAACACCGGGTTCTTCGCAATATGCAAAGCAGATTGACTATCACAAAAGAGCCGCATGGGCTTGGAATGAATCACACCAAGAGAACGCAACAATGATTTTATCCACTTAAGTTCACAAGTCGCAACGGCCATAGAACGATATTCTACCTCCGCAGATGAACGAGAAACAGTCGGTTGCTTCTTAGTTTTCCAAGAAACAGGAGAGCGACCAAGAAGCACAAAATAACCAAACACCGAACAACGTGTCAAAGGACATGCTGCCCAATCACTATCACAATAAGCTGTCAACTGCATATCACTGGGACGAAGCAAAATACCTTGACCAGGTGGACTTTTAATATATCGTAAGACACGGATGGTAGCATCCCAATGTGCGACCTGAGGATTACTCAAAAACTGAACAAGAGTATGAACGGAATAACTCAACTCAGGTCGAGTAACATAAAGATACACCAAGCGCCCTACCAAATGTCTATATTGCTCCGGATGCTCATAAGGATCATTTGCCGCATAAGCCAACCGATGATTCTGTTTTATTGGTGTATCAATAGGTTTACAACCTGACATACCTGTCTCTTTTACTATGTCCAAAGCATACTTCCATTGAGAAAGAAACAAACCCTCATCACCATGGGCTACTCAATCCCAAGAAAATATTTCAACACACCAAAATCCTTCATATGAAAACACTTACTCAAGTATTGCTTGAACATCAAGATCACATCATATGAGGAACCTGCAATAATCAAATCATCCACATAAACAAGTATATGTAGAGAAACCTCATCCTGTTGATAACTAAATAATGAATAATCAGCATAGGATTGTGTAAAATCAAATTTCCACAAAGCACTAGATAACTTAGCAAACCACTGTCGAGGAGATTGACGTAAACCATACAATGACTTGCGTAACCGACACACTTTCCCAGGAGTAGGACTACTATAACTTGGAGGAAGTTGCATATGGACCTCTTCTTCCAAATCACCATGAAGAAAAGCATTACATACATCCATCTGATACAATGCCCAATTACGAGCAATAGCAATAGCAAGAAAAATACGAACAACACCCATCTTAGCAACTGGAGTGAAAGTTTCATTATAATCAATACCAGCAACCTCTCGGTTACCATACACAACCAAACATCCCTTAAGAAACTCAACATCACCATTATAACGTCGCTTTACTTTATAAACCCAACCACTACGAATAGCCTTCTTACCAGGTGGAAAATCCTCTAATGTCCATGCGCCATTCCGTTCAAGTGTATCAATCTCCTCTTTCATTGCCTGACGCCAACCTGCATCCTGAACGGCCTCATTAAAGGAAGTAGGCGCTTTTTGAGATGTAATTGCTGCTAAAAAAATGCTTATGTCTCATAGAAATTTTTTCATAATTCACATAACAAGCTATACTAAAAGGTTTACCTGAGGAACGAAATGGAGTAGGAGAAGCAGTATGGGGGTCTATCTTGCACATAACTGTGTTAGTAATATCCTCGAAGATGGGACGAGGGAATCTTGATGCGGTGCCCACGACCAAGATTATCACCAATTGAATCAACGCTTGAATTCTCCCTGGACTTTACACCATCCCCGTACTCCCCCTCGACTCCACACTATCACACTCTTGCATACAAGGATGCTGGGCAGCATGCTGCACGGCTACCCCAGCGGACTGGGTTGCTGCCTGCTGCTCACTCACGCCACATCTTTCTCCAACTATCACATCCTCCATGATCTTGACATCTCGTGCATTACCCAAATCAGATATAACACCAAACTCATCATAATCATCAAACACACCATTCGTGGAATTCTGTGATCGAAACCGATTCAAATGCTCATTGGGGGAGGTGGTAAGGGAATCATGGGTAGAGAAAGGAAAGACATGATCAATAAATTTTACATCACGACTAATAAAATACACATGAGCATCTAAATCATACAAATGCCACCCCTTTTGGCCCAAAGGATAACCAACAAAGATACATCTCCTAGAACGAGGGAAAAATTTATCCTTAACACGAGGCTGATTCGCAGCATAGCAAAGACACCCAAATATCTTTAAAGCAGACATACTAGGTGGACCCCCAAAAAGCATTTCATAGGGAGTTTTACCATCCAAAACAGGAGTGAGTGTCCGATTAATAAGATGATAGACAGTTAAGACATACTCCCACCCCAAAAATCAATAGGTAAGTAAGCTTGCAAGCGCAGGGCACGAGCAACATTTAGGACGTGTTTATGTCTACGTTGTACTCTACTCTTATGTTGGGGAGCATCAACATAAGAGGTTTGATGCAAGGTGCCTTGTTGAGCAAAAAAATCCTTTAAACATTTTAGTTCTTATCCATTATCACTACGCAAAACCTTCACTGTCCTATTAAACTACGTTTTGACCATAGCAAAGAAATTTTGAATCAATTCGCCAACCTCATATTTACCGACCATCAAATATATCCATGTAGCACGAGAAAAATTGTCAACTTTGGTCAAAAAATAATGAGCTCCATATCTAGAAGTAACACAATAAGGACCCCAATTATCACAATGTATTAAATTAAACAGACCAGTTGCTTTACTTGTACTTAATGGAAAAGAGTCACGAGGCTGTTTAGCCATAAAATAAACATCACAATTGTCATCACAAAATTTATTTGTACTACTACTACTTCCAATAGGTAATAAATAACGGGCCACTTTCATGGAAGGATGACCCAACCATCTACGCCATAACTGAGCGGAGTCTGCAATTGTAGAGTTATTTGCTTGAATACTACGAACTGGTTGGAAGAGATCGACCCCATTACACTGCTCTCCTATGCCAATCAGGTTCCTCAAACTCCGTTCCTGAATAGTGCATAGCTTGTTAGTGAAAAATAAAATAAATTTTTATTTTTCAATCAATTGAGACATAGACAGCAAATTACAATTAAGGGTAGGTTCATATAAAACATTATCAAGAATTAAGTCATGGCTTAATTTAATATGGCCTTCTTTAGTGGCAGTGTCGTGTTTTCCATTTGGAAAACCAACGACATTTGAATCAATTTCTTTGATATCAACAAACAAGTCAAGATTACCTGACATATGGTTTGAAGCTCCTGTATCAATAATCCATTGGTCCAAAAATTTCTTACTATGCAACTTTGGAGTAGTAAACATGGCCGAGGAAGTCTTGAGAGCTGCGATGAGCTGCTGCATTTGCGCATCAGTGAAAGTGGGTAAAGAAGCACGATCCATCTCACTCATCGCAAAATCAAATGTTGTCTATAGCGTTAAAAAGAAAACAAACCTCCGCTTAAAACACAACACACACCATAAATCCACACCACACAAAACTAGCTTTTTGAAATACGGACCATGAACCAGAAAAAGAGAGAAAAAACTATTTTTTGTGCCTTAACTTAGGAGGCTCTGATACCATGATTAGTTCAGGAAATTTTTGGAGAAAGATAACATAGCATTTCCATTCAAACTCCTAGAATATATAACCCAATATACAATTAGTCATTCCAGAAAATATATCCTTATCAATCTCCTAAAATATATAACCAAATATACAACTAGTCATTCCAGGAAATATATCATAATATAACCCATCATATCAAATATATCCTATTAAACATCATGGAGATATATCGATCTAAATTGTTTCTTACAATTAATTTCTATCCACTTGTTAGTTTTGTATTTTGTTCCAAAAATGAAGTTAAAATAATGCTGTGAAAGTTGAGATCAAATATGTACCGGTATAAATCTCTCTGTGTACATAAACTAAAGGATAACGCTAGAACGACCAAAATAAGCGGTGGAAAAGTGTGGATCTGGAAATAAAGCGGAGGAATTTAGGAGGGCTAAATAATCCAGTGGTCGTTGCCCTTTCCACAGTAAATATGATCCATCATTTTCATAAATTAGAAGTTCAATTATTTTTTGTTGTAGTATTTATATTTGAGTAAAAACCAAGCAAGCAAAGTTCTTCTTTCGTTAGAAATAAAAATATAATAATGTGTAACCCTTACGTTGCACATGGTAATGTTGTAAAAATATAGTATTTAGCTAAAACTAAATTTATTATGATAAATTTATTATAAATTAAATTGACATATGACGCTTCGACGTGAGGTTAAAGGTTCAATGTCTACTATCTATATATCTCTTTGATAATTAATGTCCTAACTCAAACAAAAATATAAATTAAGATTGTTAATGCTGTATATGAAAATAATTTATGTTATGTGATGTGTGTGAGTGTATTTATATGTATAAGTAAATAAAAAACTTAGCAGTTTTTCAAATATGAATGTCGCACATACATACTAAATTGTCCTTTTTAGAGGATTCATAAATGAATTAATGAATATTAAATAATTGAATTTATTTAAATAATTTAAATTAACAATCAAATGAACTAATTAAATATAAGAAGTTGTACGTCAAAAATTTGAAGAAAATAGAGAAGGGCTTTGTACATATTTTAAATTGAGAATAACATCTTATGTTCAGCTTATCCACATGTGACCTTTTATCCATTATTTAGTTTTTGATTTAAATAACTTTGACTTTGCAATTAACCATATATTTTGTGTTGTTGAAGGAGTGTTATGTCTACAAATTTAATAATTGCAAATCAATGTTATGTAGCGTTTAATCGAGTTGTGAGTTGGGTAAGATTTAATATTATATTAGAAATGAGAATGTTTATATAATCTAATTCTTATTAGTGTTGTTGAGCAAAATCTAGTGCTTTGATACCAATCTGTTGTGCATATTTTAATTAATCTTCCCTAACTCCAAAACAGCTGTGGGATATTTAGGTGTAGAAGCAGTAAAATGGATCTAACTTGTTGATTAATTATCAGTCGTCACTTCAATGGACAATAATCACCAAGTTCAGGATAAATAGAAAAGTGGAGAACACAAAGATTTAACATGATTCAGCTAAATTTCCTACATTCACGGATCCAACAATAATTTTTTATTTTATCAAAGAAAGAGAATACAAGAGAGATAAAAAAATTATAGATAGCAAAGCAGAGAGACTAACCTATGATTTCAAATTGAATAATCAATTTTTAACCTATAATTTCAAATTGAATAATCAATTTCTCTAAAGCCTTGTTTGTGCTTAAAACCTCAAATTTGATTTGATTGTAGAAATTATGAATTACTGAAGAAGAGGATAATAGTGCATGCTCTCACACACACAAATATGAAGATAAACATCCTTCATTTAAATAAACTTTAGAATGAAGGAATTACTTGAAGATTAAGCAAATTAATTGCTCAATTGTTTTCAAACATTTTCAAATATCTATGATATGATTTGTATACAAATAGTAAATGGTGATCTGGTTTCCATAAGTTTTCTTGCTTGAATTAATCTCCATCAACAATATTTTCTTTCTTTTTATTATAAAATCAAATAATTCACAGATGGACTTCTTTCATCACTTATCCATCCACTGACTAATTAATTGATTGATTAAATAATTAGTATTCTTCTAACACAAATTATCCTCTTATTACTTTGTTTTTTTATTCTTTCCACATATAACTTAATGGATTGATAAGATCAATTAGCTAAATTCTTTTTCTTTTTGACAAATATTTGAATCGCCAAAATTTGAACTCCACCTTGATTCAAATATAAAAATATTGCTTCATCACTACATCTCAACAAATTATTGGTTCTACGCCACATGGTGCCAAACTTAACATGAACAAGTTTGGGCATTGTTGCATAAAGACGACTTCCAAATCTTACCCAAGCATAAAAAGATATTATGCACATCAACAAACAAAATGCATGCGTGCAAATACCAAAATTCTTTAACACGTCCAATGTAAGAGATGAACATGTAGATATAGAACTTTAAGAGACCAATGGAGATTTCATAGCATGCATCGCCTTCTCCATTTCATATTGAGTGAGGGCATACTCAATATTATCTACTTCAATCTCCTTCATAAGAATTTTGCTAGACTTTCCTAAGTCTACACCAATAGACTAACTAATAAGATAAGTAACATTCAAAGCATAAGATGAATAATCATTAATACAAATATGTTCATAAATAGAACTAGCTGAACCAATAGGTCTTGATCGCGACTAAGCTCCACGTAGAGTCTAAATCTTTAAAAATTTCCCATTAACTATGGTATCATCAGAAATACCATTATCTCTCCAAATATGGAAATAATCTTATAACTCCAAATGTGTTCGAAAATTTTGCGTCCTCCTAATCATCACTTAACGGAGGCTCCACATTCAAAAAAAAAATATCTCATCAAATGTCATAAACCTATTTAGTTTTTTTACATTACAACATATATCTCTTCACCCCTTCTCTATAGCCTAACAAAATGTCTTTGCTTTGCCTACGCTTTAACTTATCATTTCTCTCATCATCTAAATAAGATGAACAACCAAACACTTTAAGGAATGAATAATCAGCAGGCTTTCTTTTCCATCCCTCTTTTGGGATCCTCATATCTATGACAATAGAAGGTGTGTGGTTAATGAAAAATGCTGCCATAGATATTGCTAATGCCCAAAATCCCTCTTCTAGATCATCACTCATTATCAAGCTCATAGCTCTCTCCTATAATATCTGACACATGTTCTCTACCACTCCTTAATAATGTGACTCAACAGAAATAAAAAAAATCACTAACTCCATGCTCGGACCCATAATATTTAGTGAATTTTTATGACACAAATTCACTGCTATTTCCAACTTTGCAAACTTTCAAACACTTCGTCGACTGCTCCTCTACCAAGGTCTTCCACTTATAAACTTAAGCAAATATTTTATCTTTGTCCTTTAAGAAAAATACCCGGACCTTACGCAAGAAATCATCCACAAATAAAACGAATTAACTAGTTGCTCCTTTCCACCTAAAGGTGCAATTGGGTGAATCTCTGCACGAAAGAATGAAAAAACTTTGTAGCTTTAAGCCTCCCAACATCAAATATGGCATGATTTTTTCCCAAAAAGGATAATCTCCACAAGTGCTAGGCTTCAACTAAAAAATACCGTCAATCAACCCCTGCTTCTTCAATACTTCAAGACTCTCCTTATTACCATGATCTAAACGAAGATATCATAATTGAGTAGAATATAGAACACTAGAATTAGTAGAAAGTACCGAATCTCCCAAGATTATGTCTCTCCATGAAGCATATACATATCATCAACTTGCACCCCCTTGATCACTAACAGGGAACTCTGCGCCAAACTCAATTTCACTCCATCTACTATTATCCTTATACTACGTCTACACAAAACTCCAACTGACTATAGTGAAAAATTTGTTTTGCGAACGCTTTTCCCAATAGATCTTCTATCATCCAAATCACAAAGAGATAAATTTGGATAGAAAATAAACGGACATGAAATCAGAAATCAATACACAAGAAATTCCACCCAACCACCCTCTTTATTGATTCACCGAAATTTGTTTATAATTAACCGAAAAAATAAATGTAAACAAAATACAAATTGAACCAATAACTAAAATGAGAAAGAGAGTCTTGATCACCATGGCTAAAATTGTTGGAGGAGAAGAACAAAGATGGAAGAAGAGAGAATTAACAAATATATTTCCACATCATTTACACTCTCCCTTCTAGTCTCTATTTATAACATCAATACTTAATGCCCAAGTCAATATTAAATGATAAAAAGTAACTTGATTTGCCAATTAGAGAGAAAAATAAACATAATCAAACATACCTATTAATTAGGGGAAACAAAATCTTCTCTTTCTTTCTTTTTCTTATTTATTTCCTTCTATTTGTATTTTGCATCACCAAAATTTAACACTCTACCTTGATGCAAAGTCACATTCTCCAATATATCAAGCATGCCATCTCTAAATCCATCACAACTTTCTATGTTTGAATCATACCAAATTACAAACCTCTACCACCTTTTACAAGTGATGCATCTCTCACAATGAGGTGCACCACACCAGTCGATCTTAAAAGTGTTTGCAATACCATAAAGACCTCCATATAGTCTTTGTGGCTTTTCCTACTCGACACCCGTCTACCACTAGATTTGAGCTCATTACATGATCACCATGGATCCCTAGAGCATCATTAACATGAAGACCCCTGTCTTAAATATGATCCTCAACGCGATCATTATAAGCAGTGAACACATCATCCTCTTCACCTACCTGTGGACTAGGCTCTCCAACTGTCACTAGCTTCCCATAGTCGATTACATGACAAACCAAACTATAAAGGTTTCCTTCTTCCAATACTCCTCTCATCCCTACAAGACCACCCTTCTTCATTCTCAAAACTCCACCTCGAGTCTCATAAGTGCAACCATGACGATCTAACTGACCGAGTGAAATAAGATTATGTGAACTAGAAGAGTCACACATGACCCTTTTCTACTAAGCTCCTCATTCAAAATACTACTTCGAATATTTTCTAATGAAATAGCTTCATTAGAATTGTAATTACTCAATGAAACAACCAAAAAATTTCAACTTTCTAAATGCAAACTCATCAATAAAAGAGCCTGTAATTCATCATCAAATTTGACATTCATATTTGCCAATTGATTTATTACATCTTGAAATTCGTTCAAATGCACTGCAATAGACTTCTCTCCATCCAATCTTAGTTGAACTAATTTTTGAACAAGAAAAGCCTTATTTGTAGCACTCTTCGACTCGTACAAAGATACCAACTTATCCCACAAAGCCTTCACGGATTCACAAATAGCCACATGATGGAAGACCGAATCATCCAGATACTGACGAATCAACGCAATTTCCTTCTTATGCATCTTCTTTCATTTTCCCTCCTCTACATTAGAGGACTTCTTTCCATCTCCATCAATCGGATCATGATGATCATTGAGGTACAAAACATCTTCCATCCTAGGCTTCCAAATACCCCTATTTTTTCCTTCCAAAATAACCATCTTTGAAAAAGAAATAACATCCGGCGTCTCACTAATTTTTTAAATCCAAAATTACTCTAAGCTTTGTGATGACCTTCCTCTGATACCAATTTGTAATGAAAATTTTGCTTTGTAGAAGCTTTTTCCAATAGATCTTTTATCATCCAATTCACAAAGAGATAAATTTGGATAGAAAATAAACGGACATGAAATCAAAAATCAATATACAAGAGATTCCACCCAACCACCCTCTTTACTGATTCACCAAAATTTGTTTACAATGAACCTAACAAAATAAAAGTAAAAAAATTACAAATTGGACGAATAACCAAAATAAGAAAGAGAGTCTTGATCTCTGTGGCTAAAATTGTTGGAGGAGAAGAACAAGGATGGAAGAAGAGAGAATTAGCAAGTAGATTTCCACACCTTTTACAGTCTCTCTTCTAGTCCCTATTTATAACATCAATCACTTAATGACCAAGTTAATATTAAATGAAAAATAAATTAATTAGCCAATAGAGAGAAAAATAAACATAATGAAATATTCCTCTTAATTAAGGGGAACTAAATATTCTCTTTCTTTCTTTTTCATATTTTTTCCCTCTATTTCTGATTTTACATCACCAAAATTTATCATTAATAGTAAACTCCTACTTGACATGAAAACATTTCTAACATCCATGATAGTCCTAAAAATACCATCAAACATCCTAAATCTCATACTTCCAATGCCCACAACATAGTAAGATGAGTCATTCCCCATATGAATTATCCGTCATCAATCTTTCTATACGTAACAAAATAATTCATATTCAATGACGTATGACAAGAGGATCCAGAATCAATCACCCCACTTGTACTCTCTAAAAGTGAAATACTTGTTGGAAATAGTGATGCATTACTACCATTGCCATCTGCATTTGATCTAACTGCTATTGAGACTGAAGCTTTTCACTTTTCTATCCCTTCTTTAAGAGCTGGGAATTCCATATAAGATACCCATTCTTCAAACAGTAATAACAAATAACTCTTCTAGGACCCATAAAGAAGGACCTTTGCAAATCTCTCCTACCTCCAAGGTGCTTCTAGCTCTTATCTCTTGTAACACTCCATAAAAATAGATAAGAAGTAATGAAATAAAATAAGGAAAGATAAATGAACTAGATAAGATAAGGTTAAAAATGAAAATTATGCAAAAGTAATAATTCGACTACGAAATTTATGTCATTATTTCTGTGGCAAAATTCCGATCAATTTTCATGCATAATATGTTGAAAACGAAGCAAAAGTTAATAGTAACTAGACTCAGGAGTTAAGCAAAAGTTAAGATTTATGGTAACGTTAAATTGCAACTAAGAATGAAAATAAATATTCAATGATAATTAATAAACAGTCCATAAATAAGAGAACCCATCGACCGGTAAATAGGATAGTCGATCGGTGAAGGTGAATGGCGGCTAGGATTTTGTGCATTTTGAACAAACCAGATTATATTTTTTTAAGCCGACATAAATCCGATGGTTCTAGCGCATTTCAACCACTATAAATAGGAGCATAGCTCCTCACTTTTATTCATAAACTATTTTGGGAGTCTAGTGAAGTTCCGTTAGTCTCTCTCTTTATAATTAGAAAAAGCGTTCTTTAGGGTTTTAGGTAACAAATTCTAAAAGTTATTACTTTATGTTCTAATCCTGTTTTCCTCCAATCCCTCAACTTATGAATCTAATCTATATATAAAAGTCTTGTTGTATATTTAAATGGAAAGATCTAAAAGAGATTATTGAAGGGGTGACAAATCCAAAAAGAGGAAAAGCTAGGGACCTACAGTGAGTGAAAATTTTAGCTTTTCTCTAGCAGTTGATTAGTATAGTTTGGGTCTGAATATGCTTTAGGGAGTTTTGGTTTGCGAAAACATTATATTATAAACCCTCAAAAATATTTCAACGTGAAATGTTAATTTACATTAAAATCTCAAATGTTTATGTCAAAATAGTGGAAATTGTGTAGATCTGTAATTTTGATAATTTTACCCTCTATTTCACGTTTTATACTTTTTCTTTGGATTTGGTTAAACGTTTTTGATTAAGGAATAATGTGCAAGATATGAATTTTATAAGTAGTTTCAACTGCATATTCCCATGAATTAAATAGAAATCCCTTTTTTATTTTGATGTGATAAAAGTTGAATAAAGCGTAAAAGTTGAAATTTAATTTTTCATTATCAATATATTTTATTAATTTAATGTAATAAGTTGAGTTTAAATTTTTATTATATACAAGTCTATTGATTAGAATTTTTGGATATGAACTTTGGAAATTTGGTATTGTTGATATTATGGGATGAGACTCGTATAACTGTTGAAAGAGGTGACCTTTAAACACTAGTTCAGACTATAAATTCTGCATGCCCAAAAATTACTAGGCACATGTGTGTGTGCGTGTTAATTAGCATAATTAAGGCATACTTGCGTAGTTAACTTGGTTACTGATTTTATTAAATCCCCCTTAGGCAAGTAATTAATGTTAATGGTGAAATAAAAAAATTTCTTATAGGGCCTTAATTATGGAAATGGCAAAATGCCTGATAATATATATGGAATGTGATATAGATTATGACTAAGATATAGGGATGCGAGGCCAGTCAAAAGCACATGGAAGTTTATCCAGCTAGTGGCTACCTGTAGTGTGACTTTGGGGCTGATGTGAGACATCGTTAAGTAACTACCCAATTTCTGTAGGATAAATATGCCCCGCTAATCTAGTTACCAGAAACTATGGATAGTTTGACTAATTGGGGACGTCACTATGGAATATGGGTCATAATACAAAGGACCTGCTTCGGAGATTGAAGGTATTTAATGACTGTGTGAGGGGCCATCTTTTCTCTATGTAGATAGTAGTAAATGGTCGGGATTATGGGTGAGGAATGATAGAGGATATCTTAAAAAAGGCCTTCTTCAATAGGAAGAATTAAGTGGCCGAAAAGATTCCATATAATGTCAGCTAGATAGTTACTAGTGAGGAGTCCGCCTTCGAATATGTAGTAAATGACGTGAACCTACCTTAAATGAGGTACTAAATGGTTGAAGTCTTCTTAATTTCCATTAAAAGTTATTAAGTGACATGAGTACTATTCCTTACATTGATAGGACATTATGGATGATAGATATAGGTTATGGGATTGATAGCAAGTTGGTTATGGGCTTATATTTGGAAAGCCTTTTTATTTATGTTTGAAAAAAGCCTTTGGGCTTATATTGAAAAGATGATGTTGGTAGAATATGCAAAACATATTTCTATTTAAATTATACTGTCAAAGTACTAATATAGTAAGGTTCGAGATTTTTATTCACTAAACATAAGTTGTTCTGACTTCCTTCTCATTACAACACGGGTTAAGAAGGGCGACGTTGAAGGCGAAGACATTGATGAGACTTGTGAAGTAGTCTATTTAATTTCTTGCTGTTTTATGCAGTTTTTGATAGACCCATAAAATAAAAATGATGTTATAATTGTGGAATATTGTACTTCGGATATGTGATAGTGATTATGGTATTTTGTTATGATTTTCAATGATAATTTGAAGTTCGAGTAAAATGGGTACTATTGCTATTATTTTACTTTATCCTTCTGCTATGAGATTCTGAATGCATAGATAAATAGCCTTTTATTGTTCCGTTTACCAACCAACAACCAACTTTGTCATTGGTCATGTTTCAATAAGCCTTTTCTGGGTCGAAGTTTGGTCCATCTTAGGGTGAGTTATTGCAGTTGGTATCAGAGCCTAAGTGACCTGATCAATAGCTATACGTATGAGAAGCATACTTGTTATTTTGAGATATTTTTAAAAAATCCTACTATATGTATATATACTTATTTTAAACATATGGAAAAACAATAGGAAAATCTTAACTTTAGCATATAACACTGTATTAGGAAATGTAGATAGAAAAGATTGTAACTCCAAAGTTATAAAGGCAATAAATATGCAATAAATAGGGGGTTACAAGAATTTAATAAAGATACAAATGGACCAATTAAAGAGAATATTAGAGTAATTATGGAGAGATAAGGAAGGCATAATAAGTAAAATTTGAATGAATAAATAAATGCCTTTAAAAATTGTCCATTAAAATAATATTCATTTATTATAGATAATCGACATTTATAGAAAAACAATAAAACATGTTAGGTGGTAGTTAAATATTATATGGATGTATAATTGTCATTAGGGTAAATTATATAGCCTTAATTATAAAATCGAAAGCTAGTGGGCCTAGCCTAATAAATAAAAACATATGTAAGGTATGAGTCTGTGTGTTCTAAACAACGGGATGTAAGGAATGAAGCAAGATGTGAAGGAGGAGTAAAATAAGTTCCTACAAGAAGTTATACATTAATCACCACAAGGATATCATCAGATTTTTATGAAGATTGAGGAGGGAAGAAGGTAAGTTCAATAGAAAGGATAATTAAAGACAATTTATAGATCCAATCCTATATGAAAGAAATTTGGAAGTTGTTTTGAAAAAGTAAGGAAATTTCAAAACTTATAATTTAAAATTTATTGAGTCAAAGTTTTCTGATTAAAAGGTTTTTGGAAAAAAAGATTTTTCTTTTTTGAAAGTATAGTGTAAAGTTGGTTTAAGTTAAAAGTTTTCAATTTTTAGAGAAAAGATTCTTTGTTTATAAATAAACGTAAAATAGAGCATATGTTGGACTTGATGATTTTTCTTCTATTTCATATGTGTGTGTGTATATATATATATGTATATATATGTATGTTATATGTTTGCACCAAAAATGGTTATAAATACCTAAGAATAGTTTTTGTAGAGAAGTAAATGACCAAAAGAAAAATTAAACTGAGTAAATGAATAAGTAAGCAATAAATAGTAAGTAGTAATCAAAGACACAGAGGTTTATAGTGGTTCGGCGTTGTATGTCTATGTCCACTTTGAAGATTATCCTTTATTACCCTCTTGCGAATCTGAATACTGTAGTAAAACAAAGCTAACACTTTATTATGATGGAGTCTAGAGTAACAAGCAGCATAAAGATCTCGAAAATGAAACCATAGGTCTATATTTATAGGGTGAGATGATGAGATATTTCGTTGAATTTTCAGTAGAAGGCTTTCCTAGTCCATAGGGGCCTACCATAATGATTAATGAACATTACTTGTTGTTATAAAACGATCAGTATAAATTATGTCGTTTGTCTCTGATTATCATGCAATCATTTATAGGAGTCCCACATGCCTCTATGCCTTACTCCTAAAATATGAAGTCATTATGAGATGTAGACTGCGAGATATGGGTTAATCTTTATTGCATTGGATCGTTCAATGAGCTATGGCGATCGTTATAAAGGATCGACATAAAAATGATTGGCATTTCTTGAACCTCAAAGTTTTGACCTACGATTGTTTTTGTGGGCTACACTCTTCAATATACTAATGCTCCAAAAATTTCAAGTGAGATGGACTTTTTGATTTTGAGGTATCGATCTTTACTGATTTGAGTTGTTTTATGGATTGTTTCCCGATCAACCCTCGTAAATGCTTATTTTGTCCTTAAATCAAGCATATGAACTCCGATGACTTGAAATTTGGAATATAGCTTCATAGAGCTAGGCCTGTCACTCTTTACTAATTGAACCTCTGTTGGGTCTTGGTCTGGATCTGCTCGACCATTGTCCATAGTATCATATACAACTGATTTTCAAGGCTAGTAACCATTTGTTTCTAGCCAAGTTGATAATATCTCGATCTTGTCAAAACGCGGAATAGCATTTTTTCCCCCAAAGCACGTCTTATTCCAACATGACATACTTGGAAAAGATGCAAACTTCAATCGTCGTAGAAGGATTCCATTTAGTTCGTTGAATGGTCGTTACCCTTCTGTTGAGTCACATTCTTGTTGAAGGTCATGTCTCGTTTCATTCATTATGACTATTGGTCGATTCCAAATTGTATAAATATTAGATCATGGCTTATCGATGATCACATTCTTATTTTTTGTGGTGATTATCAGGCCATAATAATTTTTGATTTTTGATCTTCCATTGGTTGATTTCAAGTGCGAATTCAATTTCTGTTTATTTCAATAAATCGAGCTTTAAAACGTATATTGGTTTGTATACGTGTCCATACCTGACCCCTGATCAAGATTGCACATCCATGTGTCATTGTTAAGTTCCAAAGTTATTCCTTATCTTGTTTGAACATCCACGACCGATCGTTATTCATTAAATGGAAAGTTCGAGTGCCTTTGTACGATCATTTTTTAAGTACTAATGCCCAAGGCCAATCGTTATTTTTGAATGGATTTTTGTATCCATCTATCTATGATCATCTTTGTACAATTGTTGCCACTTTATATATATATATATATATATATATATATATATATATGTATGTATGTATATATGTGTTGTGTGTGTATTAATGATCATTACCAATCATAGTTCATATAAAGGAGCTTTCGATCGTTCTAGGTCGTGGAACGATCGATAAGAATTCTAACTTGAATGATCGACATTTCTCATGGGTTGAACGTTCAGTTTATGCTCACCCTTTTAAACTTTCATCCTTACCCTTATTTTTTAAATCTAGGCCGATTGTCCCTAGGTTCGTTGAATCTTGGATCGTTTTAGAACGATCGATTCTACGTTTGGGACATAATGGTTCGGCATTCCTCTTCATGTAAAATCATTTCTCGTGGTCACCTCCAACTCCAATCTTTCAATTTCGTATCATTCTAACTTCGAATAGAAAAAAGAAGAAACAAGCTGCCCTACCTCCTTTCCCTACCGATATAAGAACGATCCGATTTTCCAAAATCAATCATCCCTTCTCGACCTATCAATGCTCTAGCTTCCCAGTCTCATCTCGAATTGAATTCAAATCTATCTCTTTTTCCCATATCTCACACTTAGGTAAAACAATTTGAAATTGTTTTGTGATTCAAGGATGAGACTTCGAGTGCCTTAAACCGCGTGTTAGTTAGTTTAATTGGTGGAATCTTCGATCTAACCAATTTGGAGACGATAGGAATGAGATGTTAATGCTAAAATTTGAACGCTAACACCCCGGTGTGTAAAGTGTAGTTGTGAAAGCACCACCCGATGATTCGGTAACAGAATATAAGCAGAAAACTGCAGAAAAAAAGTAAATAAAAGCAGTTTTATAGTGGTTCGGCTTATGATCAAGCTTACGTCCACTTCAATCCTTTTTATTGCTGACTGAATTACAACTTATTACAATCACTTTCAATTACAATCCAACTCAATTCGAAAAGACAAGTAGCTAGAGAAGACTTCGTCGTGACAGAGTTCTTTGAATCCATGATTGGATATGTCGAATCTTTGTGCGAAGTTTGGTCTAAAAATCTTGCGTGAGTTTGAAGTGATGGAGTTTAGATTGTCTTGAAGATAGTAGAGCCTTGATGTCACGAAGAGAATGATCCAAAAGGCCCCCTTCATGTTGGAGTTAGCCCTCTATTTATAGAGAATTCTAGGCAGAGGTTTTCGCAAGTCATGAGTCGTGTACGACTCATGGAGAGTCGTAAGTCGCACTCGACTCAAGGTTCAAGAGTCAGCAGGCAGTGGAGTAAGTGAAGTGATTCTGAGCTTTTCCTCGTTCATCTGGATACAAGTCCTAACTCGTTCGCGAGTTAAGAGGTCACGGTTTAAAGTGAGGCAGCACTAAAATCTTGACTCTGTGGTTTTAGGTCGTGTACGACTTAAACTAGGTCGTAAGTCGTCAACGAGTCATCTTATTATGGCATGGTATTGAACTTGCTCTCTAAGTCTTAGGTCGTAAAGTCTTTAAGTTGTGGACTTTCTTAAGTCGTGACAGTCCCTAAATCGCTTAGGTCTTAATCCTGTTAGGTCGTTAGCTCCTTAACTCATAAGCTTTTAACTCGCAGGCTCTTTAGCTCGTAGACTCCTTAACTCGTGTACCTCCCCTGAGACATGACATATCTTAAGTCGCAGAGGCCTTAAGTCGCAGATTTCTCTGAGTTGTGAGTCGCTTAGTCTGTCAACTCATTAAGTCGTTCTATCCTTAAGCCGTAAACCGTTTACCTCCTTAAGTCGTAAACCGTTCACCTCCTTAAGTCGTAAACCGTTCACCTCCTTAAGTTGTAAACCGTTCAATTCTTTAACTCATGCATCTCCTCAATTCGTTGAGTCGGCAATCAGTTGAGTCTTGAAGTACCTTGAGTCATAGATCCACTGAGTCGCTGAGAACTTTATCTGATGAGCCGGCCCAGGCCTTAACTCGTTGACAAAACGGGGTTAATATTTGCCCCTCGAAGTACGCGCCTAAGTCGTAGGTCGTGTACTTCGACTCATCTTGACTCGCACGTGCCGACTCATCTTCCACTACCCCGAGGTATAAATGGCTTAGGTCGTTTCTTCTCATTACTTTATCTCTTCAGTTGCATACTTCCGCCATTAACAAGTTTCTAAGCTTCTCGAAGAAGATTCTTATCATTCGATCATCAATCATCTCCACCATTATATTGCGTAAGTAAATTCCATCAAAAATTTAACCATGTTCATCATCAAATCGCGAATTCCCCACTTGCCGTCTGTAATCCAACTTTGCACACCACGCTTCGCCATGAATCATGTCACACCGATCCTCGTCCGCCTTCGGTTGCAACATTATTGTAGCAGTATACTGGATCCATGACGAATCTGAGGTGGTTTGAGTCGATTTTGGGTGATTTGGTGGTGGGAAGGTGGATTTTGTGGCAGAGGTGATAATATGTTTTTGGGTTAACGGGTTTGTTCGTTAGGTCGTTTGCTGAGTGGGGAGGAGCAAAGGGAATTAAGAAATAATTGGTTGAGGAGCTTCGGCCGTCCTTAGGTTTATCGGCTTGATCATAAAACACGCGACCCAACTTACTTGCGACCTAGCTTGCTTACGACCTAACTCGCTTGCGATCTATCTTGCCTAAATAACATAAAGCTTAAAGCAGAGCGACTTAACGACCTAACTTTCTACGGCAGAGGTTTTAGGTCGCGGCCGAGTTACGACTTGGATAATTTTTGACTGTGTGCCTTTGAACAATGCGACTTAAGAAGTTCAACTTATGTTAAGTCGTATTATTTGATCTGGACGACCTAAATAATCCCCGTTCTAGCTTAAGTCGTTCCTACGACCTAAGGACTTGAATACCTTTCATCTTGAATGAACATGACATTGCTGAATTGTACTCTCAACTCGAACTGCCGAGATAACATTTCTGAACTTGTTGCTCCTATTTACAGATCTCATTAACTTTAATGCCAATAACCTGTTAAAAAATTTCTTTGCGTTTTCTTCACAGGTCACTTTTGCAAACTGATACCCTGTCTAATTCAACATTTACAGAATAATGGGACGAATATACTGCCATCGACTGCCCACATCAAATGACAGATTAGTTAATAACAGATAATTAACTCAAATAAATTGTGTGAACGAAGTGCTTTCATCAATTTCAAGTAAAATATTAAAGCAACACTGAAATAGTCAGCTGAAACTGACTAGCCTGCACTAATATTATGCTTGAACTTTATATTAACAAGTTCTGAAATTTTGTAGTCGATCAATCATCGACTAGCTTAATTCTAGTTATATTTACTTGCTATTTTTATTAGTTTTGCACGATACTTCACACTTTTAGGAAACGTGCACCTTCACATTTGAATATCCAGTTGCTTGTGTAGAATGACTTCTCAGGAAGAAGATACAACAGTTCAAGCTGGAGAGGCAGCTGTTATTCCGGCTTCACTAGTCAATCCTCCGAAAAGAGCCCCCACCACCTTATCGTACAAAGTTTTTCGTCAGTTGTGTGTTCAGTTTGGCATTACTTAATCAGATGCCATTCTTCCCGAGGGAACTAACACTGCTGACATACACCCCCTGGCTTTGTGACAGTTAACCGACAAATGTGCCTGAGCGGGGCCATCCCTCCTTTCAATGACTTTTTCCAACAACTTCTTCGTCAATTGGCCATCGCCCCATCCCAATTACACCCCAATGGTTATGCCATTTTAATGGGGTTGTGTGTACTGTTTAGGAGGACGCTTGATCGATTCCCAAGCTTTGACGAGATTTGCTTCCTATGCTCTTTCACCAGGACTAAAGATCACCCCTCTATTACTGTCATGAGAAATGCTCGAAATCGTAAATTGATCATCGGTCTTCCTGACAGCGCTCATGGGTTTTTGACTCAATTCTTCTATGTCCGTTGCCCCCCGGGGTTTTATGCTGTGTGGAGAGAAGGAAGTAAGATCATCTACTTTTTGCTCCTTTATACTCTGAATTTTTTCAAGTTCAAATTGCCAAGTGTTAACTTCATCATCATTTTTTTTTATTTCGGCGCTCCCCCTCCTTGTAGAGATCCCAGTCACAAGCCAACTTTGGAGAGGCTTGTAGCTGTACCGGTTGAAGAGCGGGATATGAAATTTTTGCTGAACGACGAATTCCTTCACCAGTTCGGACTTCTTCACCCTTCTCGCTCCACACACCCCTGCGAGGTTCCAGACTCCCCACCTAAAGCATCAGATGCCCTGGTTTCTACAGACACATCCATACCAAAAGGACCTGCTCCCGAGGCTTCGCTAGTGAAGTGCTCCACTTCTGTTGATGTTGCGGGGCCATCTGTCGAACTTGCCTCGGTTATTGAGGAAGAAGAGCCTCAGGGATCTCCCCGACGTTCACAGAAATCTGGTGAAGAAGCTGAGAAATCTAGCCTTGTCAAGCAGAGCAGGGATGATACTTTCGAAGGGCTGAGCGACCTCTTTGCCACCTCGCAAGAGATCTTTAAAGATGATCCTATCACTACCGAGGTTTCTTCTTCAGTAGTTGAAGCGACCTCTATCTTGCAACAGACTCCGTCAACTCAAGAGTTGACGCTAACTATTACACCCACAACCACTCCTCAATTAAAGAGTGGTTCGTAGTTTGATGCGCGTAGTTTGCACATCACACACACTTAGAATTTTTTCGGCACTTTTATGCTTCTGACTTTTGTACTTTGAAGAATTCTAAAATTTAGCTCTTTTTTATTTCAGATCCTCCGATGGGGCGCAGCGGATCCTACTATGATGATTTCCAGCGCTACGGGAGGCGTAGCCAATATGATTACAGGCGTTACCTCCCCTCTTATAGAGAATCTGATGAAGAAAGAGCCGCTCGAAAGGCTCAAGAGAAGAGGGCTCAATAGGAGCGTTATGAAAGAAGAGAGAGGGAGGAGCGCCACGATTCTTCGCAGAGAGGCGATGATTCCCATAAAAGAAAATCCCATGATGACAGAGGAAAAAGTCATATGGTTGAAGATTCGAGCAAGCGAGCCCGACATGGTGAGAAGCACACCTCTACAACTCCTGAAAAGGTTACTGCCCCTGCCTCGCTTGACATTCCTTCCGGCTCTCCCGCTCTCGGGAAGACAGACATCCAAACAATAATTAGCAGGCCCAAATTCCAAGTCGGACCGGGTCCGGCCACTTTGCAAAGTCGGTTTCCACAGTGGTGTCTGAAGGGAGTAATGTTTGACCTTGACTTGGTCCTCACTGACAAGTCTGCTATGTTACGAAACCTCGATGCCGTCAAGCTTGATATTGAGAGGATGTCGAACTGGCAAAAACTTGTTGACGAGCTCCAAAGGGTTAATCGTGCAAACATAGAGGCCATGCTCACTATGGAAAATGATAAAGCCGAATGGCAAAGGTTCTTGAGCAACATGACACTGAGATGAGGAGCATTGCTTCTTACAATGAAGAGCTTGAAGCAAAAGCTGAAGAACTGAAACAAGAGCTTGCTGCTTCCTCTACTTCCTATTCTCAAAAAGAAGAAGTGCTCCTAAAACAAGTGAGAGATGCTCATGCCAGCCAAAGGGATGCCGAAGACAGGCTTGAAGTGCAGAAAAGAATTAGTGAGGGCTATGTTGCTGATATTGAAGAGCTTCGGAAGAAAAACAGCTCCCAAGAGGCGGAGATTCAAATGCTTAAGCTTCAACTTTCTAAAGCTGAAATGGAGCGTGATGAGGCCGTTGCCGGAAAAATTGCAGCTGAAGAATCTCACGAGGCAACGAGGACCAACATCAGCTCAACATTATTTGATTTCTACCTGCATAGCATCTTGGGGCGCGGTAGCCTCGCCTTTCTAGGCCCCAAGTATGAAATTACTCTGGCGGAAATTTGGGAGGCTGCACTCGATATGCTTGGTGGTAACGGCGCTGTCTATGCTGAGTCAGCGCTTGAGGAGCATTATCTTGATGATGATGCTCGTGCCGCTCTCGCCAGGGGGAGAGAACAGCTTGCAAAATTAAGGGCCGAAACAGTGGCAGGAGAATATTCAGGAAAAATCATCTCAACTGCTCCAATTCAACCTTCTCCTTCAGCCGAAATTGACATTATCGGTTCTAGTTCTCATTCCCCATCTCCTACTAAAGTTACCACCGAGATTACAAGCATACAAGGTGGAGATGAATGCGACGAGGGTGCCAAGGCGCAGGCTTACGAAGTTGACGTCAGGAAACCGACCTCTGCAGGTAACCCTACTGACAATCTTGCCCAAGTAAACTGCTCATCTGTTTCTTACGAACTTGATGAGCTTTTTGACTACTTCTTGAATCTCAGCGAACCTTTATCTCCGCTTTTTACTGACTTGAACTTTTTTTCCTTCTGTAGAGAAAACGTCGGGCATTGTTCAAGCTTCCCCACCTCTAATTATTCCTCCTCCGTCTATTCAGGTGACTCCTCCTTCCGCCTCGCAACCGGGATCACAAGAAGAGCAAATAGAAGCTCTTCAAGACTTGGACGATCCCATTGCTTCACAAGAACACAAAGGAGAAGAAACTGAAGGGAATGAGAAGACTCCAGAGGCGACTAGCTCCGACGCTGAACCGTTATCTAAACTTCTTTCTCCAGGGAGTGGGTCCTCCTCCAAGAAGAGAGGAAAGCAGGGAGTTTCCAAGAAGAGGAAGAAGAAGGGATCCTTAACTGGCGAAGAAGAAACAGAAGAAAGCCCGACTGAGCCCCTTTCTCCTTCATCCCCTACTCTTACAAGCCGGCCTAAGAAGTTGGTTATTCGGCCGGGTGCGGGCTCAAAAGGCGGACAGAAGAAGAAATGATGGCTCTGGTTCTGTGGCTTTCATATCGCTTTTTGCCATTTATGCATGTACTGACCGGAAATTGTGCGGGTACCGGCCCTCGCATTCTCTATTTCGAAACTTGCATCTGTAAGAAATTGTAACAGAATCAAATAAAATGATTCTTTATTTGTACAAACTCCTGTTTGAATTTGAGAATGCATTTATTATTCATTTTTATACAAGTTTATTTATATGATATTGCAGTGAGCTTGTGGTATATATTGTTCGAGCGCAATTTTACCGATGTACTTATACCATGATGTAGTTATACCATGTTGCCCCTATACCATAAGCTCATTGTAATATTTTATTTTATGAGGAACTTGTACTTTTATTTTTTAAAGAATAATTATTCCACATTTGGAGGAATATTATCTCGTTAAAAAACAGAGCACAAATAAGTTTTTACGCTTCATTCTTCGAAGATATCACTTTTTATTTTGTGCATATACACATTTTACTGAATGAAATCTTCTATGAGGTAGAGCGGGTATTTGAAAGGTACTTCAACTTCTTTTTGAGGAAGAGAATTTTCTAGAATAAGTAATTCATTCTTCCTTTGAAAGTTAAAGTGTGCCTTTGATGAGAATTTTTTTTTTACTTGCCACAGTAAAGGGCTTCTTGATTTTTGTTTCTTTGAAAAGTTGCACCTCTGAGGAAGACTTTTTCACGTTTCAACACCTGGAAGTTTTATTTCAATCTTGGTGAAATGTGTGCCTCCGAAGAGGTCTTTCTGCTTGATTGTGCCTCCGGGAGGAGGTCTTTTCATTTCTGCCTCTGGGAAGAGGTCTTTCTGTCTTATTGTGCCTCTGGGAAGAGGTCTCTTTGAAACGGGCCTCCGAAGAGGGCTTTTATTTTGTTTTGCATTTCAACTCTGGTGAAGTGAAACTCCGAAGAGCGGTTGTCGCACTTCAACTCCTGGTGAAATGGGCCTCCGAAGAGGGCTTTTATTTCGTTTTGCATTTCAACTCTGGTGAAGTGAAACTCCGAAGAGCGGTTGTCGCACTTCAACTCCTGGTGAAATGGGCCTCCGAAGAGGGCTTTTATTTCGTTTTGCATTTCAACTCTGGTGAAGTGAAACTCCGAAGAGCGGTTGTCGCACTTCAACTCCTGGTGAAATGGGCCTCCGAAGAGGGCTTTTACTTCGTTTTGCATTTCAACTCTGGTGAAGTGAAACTCCGAAGAGCGGTTGTCGCACTTCAACTCCTGGTGAAATGGGCCTCCAAAGAGGGCTTTTATTGCTTGGAAGTTACTCTCTCATGGTTGGAGGGTCATGACTCCTCCAATCTTTTTTGTTGAGTAGAGAACTTTCTTTTTTGCAGCGTATGCCTCGTTAGAGATCTTTGTCCTCCGAAGAGTTGTGCCTCCGAAGAGGGCTTGTGCCTCCGAAGAGGGCTTTAGTTGTTCCTTGTCCACTTGCTTATGCCTTTTCAGCGATCCTCTGTTTTTCTTTTCAAGCTCACACTCCCTTCTCTTACAAGTAGTTTGTTTAATCCAAAGAAGTGTACTTCATTGTTAGGCAAGTTCACGAGAACGGGCATAAGCTTCTTAATTGGATGTTTGTTTGTTCAAACGATCTCAATTTATGAGCAATGGCCCGTTTCCGGCGAAATCATTGACCGTTCAATTGAAGCACTTCCTATCTAGGATTTGAATTCGGGACTTTTGTGACTCGAAATTTGTTTGCTGAATGATAACTGAATCACTTGGTCTTGTAATGTGCAAGTTTTATTTTCATTGTCTGCAAAAATTTAAATCGACATTTCAGCAATACATTTAATGTGCTTTTCATATCGAAAATAAAGCAAACATGTAATAATAATAAGAAACACAAGATTTATAGTGGTTCGGCCAAGAATTTGGGCATACATCCACTTTATAGTCTTTCATTATTCACTTGCATCGGTTTTACAATTGCTTTCAATTACAAGAATCATACATTCATAATTCTTTTTACAATATTTCAACAAAGCTATTAAGTAAAGTATGGATGCAAGTGATTGCTGTTCCAAGCCCTTGGAATTTGATCTCCTTCGACAGTAGCGACTTTGAATGTGCCGTCAAGAAGCTTCTGACCTATGACATATGGTCCTTCCCAATTTGGCCCAAACACAACTGTCGCCGTCATGATTCTCTTCAGGACTAGATCTCCAATCTCAAAGCTGCATTGGCGAACTTTGGAATTGAAATGTCTGGCTATCCTTTGCTGATGAGCTGCGATTCTGAGCTCAGCCTCTTCTCTTTTTTCATCAAGGAGATCTAGTGCCTCAAGCTGTAGTTTTTCATTCTCTGCTTGATTGAAATGAATTCTTCTATGTGAAGGAACCTCTATTTCTACCGGAATCATTGCTTCTGACCCGTATGCCAATGAAAACGGAGTATGCCCAGTCGCAGTTTTGTGGGTAGTTCTGTATGCCCATAGTGCTAGTGGTACCTTATCGACCCAACCACCTTTTGCTCTTTCAAGTTGCTTCTTGATGGTTGACTTGATAATTTTATTTACTGCTTCCACCTGCCCGTTTGCCTGCGGATGAGCTACTGCTGAGAAGCTTTTTCGGATTTTGAACCGTTTGCAAAAATCTTGGAATTCTTCACTTTCGAACTGAGTACCATTGTCTGTAATTATCTTTTGAGGCACACCATACCTGCAAATGATACTTTTAGTCACAAAACTTATCATCTTTTTAGAGGTGATAGTAGCCAGTGGTTCAGCTTCTGCCCATTTAGTAAAATAATCTACAGCAACAATGGCATATTTGATTCCAGATTTGGCAGTTGGTAAAGGTCCTACAAGGTCTATCCCCCATATTGCAAACGGCCATGGACTGACCATCCGTGTGAGTTCAGTAGAAGGTGCTCTAGGAATTTTGGCGAATCTTTGGCATCTGTCACATTTTCGAGAATAGTCTGCTGCATCTCGATTAATTTCTGGACAAAAATATCTGTATCGGAAAATCTTCTTTGCTAAATTTTGACCACCTAAATGATCACCACATTCTCCACCATGCACCTCAGCTAGGATTGTTTTGGACTCTTCCCTGGATACACATCGAAGTAACGGCATTGAGAATCCCCGTCTGTATAATTGGCCATCCTGGACTATATAGCGAGAGGCTTTCCTCGGTAGCTTCTGTCGTTCTTTTGAATTTTTCGGTAAAGAGCCATTGAGTAGGTATTCTGTTATTGGAGTCATCCATGATTCTTGCTCTTGAGACACGCTCATGATCCAATCAATATCCATTTCATCAATGCTTGGAGCCGACAGGACTTCCACTGGAGTCAACCCCAGAAATTGAGCTTCGCCTGTGCTAGAGTACTTTGCGAGAGAATCTGCTTTCATGTTTTCTTCTCGAGGAATATGGCTTATCGTGTAATGATCGAAGTCACACATGAGTTCCCAAGCCTTTAACAAGTAGGCAGACAGATTTCCCCCTTTCGCTTGGAATTCCTTCTTGACTTGGCATACAATAAGCTGAGAATCACTGAAGATCTGTAATGCTCGGATGTTTAGTTCTTTAGCAATTCTCAAGCCAGCGATAAGAGTTTCGTATTCTGCTTCATTGTTCGTTGAAGGAAATTCCAATCTCAGTGCATAGCATAATGACCGACCTACAGGGGTCTCAAGTACAACTCCGGCTCCAGAACAGTAGTCATTTCTTGCGCCATCAACATATAACTTCCATTGGATTGGGGAATCATCGATCATTTCCTCCTCACTGTTACCCTTATCTGTGAATTCTGCGATGAAATCCGCTAAAGCTTGTCCATTGATTGCTTTTCGAGGATGATAAGTGATGTCATATTGACTGAGTTCAATGTTCCACTTTAGAAGACGACCCGAAGTCTCAGGGCGAAAAAGGACTTGCTTTAAGGGTTGATCAGTGAGGACTCTGATAGGATGAGCTTGGAAATATTACCTCAACTTCCTCGATGCAATCAGTAGGCAATAGGCGATTTTTTCCAACTTGGAGTAATTCATCTCTGCCCCAGTGATTCTTTTACTGATATAGTAAACCGGATGTTGAACCCTCTTGTCTTCTCGTATCAGCGCTGCACTTAAAGCATGAGATGATACTGCCAAGTATATCAGAAGATCCTCACCATCGTCGGGCCTAGAAAGTATTGGAGGCGTTTCCATATGGCGAATCAATTCATCATAGGCTTTTTGGCATTCGGGAGTCCAATCAAAGTTTTTCTTTCCTTTCTTTAGAGCGTCAAAGAATGGGATGCATTTATCAGTAGCTTTGGAAATGAACCGACTCAAGGCGGCGACTTTTCCGTTGAGACTTTGCAATTCCTTCTTCGTTCTAGGAGCTTTGACTTCTTTTAAGGCGGTAATTTGGGCTGGACTAGCTTCAATGCCCCTAGCGCTCACGATGAAACCTAAGAACTTTCCGGACTCCACTCCAAATGAACATTTTAAAGGGTTAAGCTTCATTCCATATTTTCGGAGGACCGCGAACATGTCTGCTAAGTGTTCTATGTGATCCACTGCTTTCTTAGACTTTACTAACATGTCGTCGACGTAGACTTCCATAGTCTTGCCCAATTGCGGTTTGAACATAGCATTAACAAGTCTTTGGTAGGTTGCCCCCGCATTCTTCAGCCCGAAGGGCATAACTTTGTAGCAGTAAAGACCAACATCGGTGATAAAGCTCGTGTCCTCCTGATCTGGCTCATGCATCATGATCTGGTTATATCCGGAGTAGGCATCCATAAAAGATAACAATTCATGTCCAACTGTTCCTTCTACCAGTTGATCGATCCTAGGTAATGGGAAGCAGTCTTTGGGGCAGGCCTTGTTTAGATCTGAAAAATCAATGCACACTCTCCATTTTCCGTTGGCTTTTTTAACCAGCACTGGATTTGAAACCCAATTCGGATAGGTAGATTCTTTGATAAAGTCATTCTCCATGAGCCGATCAACTTCTTCTTTTAATGCTGCTGACCTTTCTGGACCTTGATTTCTCCTTTTCTGTTTCACAAGCGTAAATTTTGGATCAATATTCAGAGCATGTACTGCAACTTCTGGGGATATTCCGCACATATCGGCATGAGTCCAAGCAAAAACTTCCAAATTTGCTTTTAAAAAAGATATTAAGATATTCTGAATTGACACACTAAGTTGTGAACCCACATTCAACACCTTATTTGGGTCCTTCGGGTCAACAGGTACGGGTACTGTCGTTTCCACTGGTACCACTCTATTCTCCCCTGCATTGGCTTTTCTAGGATCCATCTCTTTTCGTGCTCCGCTGTGCTCGCCAGTGCAGGGTCCGCCTTGTAATTGCTACAAGGCTGGTTCTTTGATGCGGACTGGGGTTGCCGCATCCTTTCCCATTTCTCTTTTCCTTGCTTCTCGCGGCTCTGTCAGATAACACTCCCGCCCAGCATTTTGATCCCCTTTTATAACTCCTACTCCATTGTCTGTGGGGAATTTAATGGTGAGGCACCATGGGGCCAGAACAGCTTTGAACGCTGCAAGAGTTGGACGGCCAAGGAAAGCATTATAAGCAGAAAATTCATCGACAATCACAAAAGTTTGCTTGCGGACTACTTTTCTTTCTCCCTCTCCAAGTTCTACAAGCAAATCAATGGTTCCTATCGGCTGTTTTGGCTCCCCAGTAAAGCCAGCAATTTTCTGTGATGAGGCTTGCACATCAGCCATAGGGATCTTCATTTGGTCGAATGTTTTCTTGAAGAGGATATTACAGGATGCGCCACAATCAATGAGAACTCTTCTGACAATAGCTGGCCCGATACCAGCCGAGATGACTAAGGGATCCAAGGTAGGAGCTTCAACACCTGTGGAATCCCTGGCTCTGAACACAATATCGTCATTGAAAGTACTTTGTTGTTTCAGGGGCGTAGCATCTTCCAAAACAAAGACATCTTCTTCGGCCGGTACATATTTTAAAGCCCGGGTATACCTTTCCATCTCACCCCAGCTCTTGCCTGCTGGGTGAGGTCCTCCCGTAATGACATTGATAACAGGCCTTCCGGATTCATTCGCTGTAGCCTCCTCACTTGTCCTGGGTTGATGAGCAGGAGCTCGTTGCCCCTGACTAGACGAAGCAGGATTGCTACTATTCTTTTCCACAATTGCTGCAGCTTGTTTTCCCTTATCAACTCTTCAATCAAAATTTTCAATTGGCGGCATTCATCGGTATCATGACCGGGTTGATTATGAAAGCGGCAGAACTTCCCGCTTTGTACAGCTTTTTTCCCGGTTCTCAGAACAGGAGGTTTAGGATAATCGACAAAATCTTTGGTGGCAAGGAAAATACGCTCCGGCGTATCTGATAAAGGAGTATATTCCGATGGCTTGAAGGAACTAGGCTTCTTCAGATTTTTCTGTTTCTTCTCATCGTTATTTCCCCTTTTCTGTCCTACAGATTCACTCTTGCGTGGAGCAGCAATGTTATCTTCAGCTTTCTCCAATACTGCCTTCACCGGTACAGGACGGCTTTCCAGGCGTATGAACTCATTTGCTTTCTTGTAGAATTTTTCAAGGGAATTTGGTTCCTTCATGTTTAGCCATCTTCCAAATTCACTCGACTTGTCAATGGCCCTCATCAGATAAGTCAAGATCATTCGTGGTTCTGCATTGTCTACCTCGGCCAGCGCTATATTAAAGCGATTTAAGAAAGATCTGATAGTTTCCCCTGGATTCTGTTATAAACTTGACAACGACATGATATCTTTGGCATTTGAAGCATATAGTCTGAACTGCTCCTTGAATTTCCGGGTTAGGTCAGAAAACTGATCTATAGACCGGATTGGTAGCTTGGTGAACCAAAGCAGGCTACACCTTCCAGATATACAGGAAAATATCGACACTTTATTTCATCAGAAGCTCTGGCACCTGTCATGTGCCAATCATACTTATACAAGAATTCGTTCGGGTCGCTTGTCCCCTTATAAGCTGGAATGGTTGGAGGGACGAACTTCCTCGGAAACTCAGCCTTTAAGATCCTTTCGGTAAACGGGGTTTTACTTGGAGCGAAACCCCATTCTTTCTCATCCTCAATCCTTTGCATGCTCTCTTTCATGATTTGTCGAATCATTTCAGAAAGATACCCCTCATCATTTCGAGCTTTAGATCCACCAACTTCAGGAAGTGTCTGTTCAAAGGGGCTGGCAGCCCTCTCAGGAACGTTCCTTTCTTCAGCATCATGAACGTTGCCACCAAAGTTCCTTTCATTACTCGTTGGTTGACGGTTTGCCCCAAGCAAATCGTTCAACCTATTCAAAATTAGAGCATTTTGGGCATTCTGAGCCTCCAATTATGCACTTTGGGCATTTATCTGCTGGTTCAGCCCTAAGATTACAGCATCCAACTCTGCTTTTGTAACCCCAACAGGTGGAGTAGATCTGTTAGATCTGGAAATGTTCAAGAGGGAACTTCCGCTTTCCCAGTACCTAATCAAGCCACTCCACCTGTTGGGGTTACAAAAGCAGAGTTGGATGCTGTAATCTTAGGGCTGAACCAGCAGATAAATGCCCAAAGTGCACAATTGGAGGCTCGGAATGCCCAAAATGCTCTAATTTTGAATAGGTTGAACGATTTGCTTGGGGCAAACCGTCAACCAACGAGTAATGAAAGGAACTTTGCTGGCAACGTTCATGATGCTGAAGAAAGGAACGTTCCTGAGAAGGTTGCCAGCCCCTTTGAGCAGACACTTCCTGAAGTTGGTGGATCTAAAGCTCGAAATGATGAGGGGTATCTTTCTGAAATGATTCGACAAATCATGAAAGAGAGCATGCAAAGGAATGAGGACGAGAAAGAATGGGGTTTCGCTCCAAGTAAAACCTCGTTTACCGAAAGGATCTTAAAGGCTGAGTTTCCGAGGAAGTTCGTCCCTCCAACCATTCCAGCTTATAAGGGGACAAGCGACCCGAACGAATTCTTGTACAAGTATGATTGGCACATGACAGGTGCCAGAGCTTCTGATGAAATAAAGTGCCGATATTTTCCTGTATATCTGGAAGGTGTAGCCCTGTTTTAGTTCACCAAGCTACCAATCCGGTCTATAGATCAGTTTTCTGACCTAACCCGAAAATTCAAGGAGCAGTTCAGACTATATGCTTCAAAAGCCAAAAATATCATGTCATTGTCAAGTTTAGAACAGAATCCAGGGGAAACTATCAGATCTTTCTTAAATCGCTTTAATATAGCGCTGGCCGAGGTAGACAATGCAGAACCACGAATGATCTTGACTTATCTGATGAGGGCCATTGACAAGTCGAGTGAATTTGGAAGATGGCTAAACATGGAGGAACCAAATTCCCTTGAAAAATTCTACAAGAAAGCAGATGAGTTCATACGCCTGGAAAGCCGTCCTGTACCGGTGAAGGCAGTATTGGAGAAAGCTGAAGATAACATTGCTGCTCCACGTAAGAGTGAATCTGTAGGACAGAAAAGGGGAAATAACGATGAAAATGTTAACCCCGTTTTGTCAACGAGTTAAGGCCTGGGCCGGCTCATCAGATAAAGTTCTCAGCGACTCAGTGGATCTACGACTCAAGGTACTTCAAGACTCAATTGATTGCCGACTCAACGAATTGAGGAGATGCACGAGTTAAAGAATTGAACGGTTTACGACTTAAGGAGGTGAACGGTTTACGACTTAAGGAGGTGAACGGTTTACGACTTAAGGAGGTGAACGGTTTACGACTTAAGGAGGTAAACGGTTTACGGCTTAAGGATAGAACGACTTAATGAGTTGACAGACTAAGCGACTCACAACTCAGAGAAATCTGTGACTTAAGGCCTCCGCGACTTAAGATATGTCATGTCTCAGGGGAGGTACACGAGTTAAGGAGTCTACGAGCTAAAGAGCCTGCGAGTTAAAAGCTTACGAGTTAAGGAGCTAACGACCTAACAGGATTAAGACCTAAGCGACTTAGGGACTGTCACGACTTAAGAAAGTTCACGACTTAAAGACGTTATGACCTAAGACTTAGAGAACAAGTTCAATACCATGTCGTAATAAGATGACTCGTTGATGACTTACGACCTAGTTTAAGTCGTACACGACCTAAAACCACAAAGTCAAGATTTTAGTGCTGCCTCACTTTAAACCGTGACCTCTTAACTCGCGAACGAGTTAGGACTTGTATCCAGATGAACAAGGAAAAGCTCAGAATCACTTCACTTACTCCACTGCCTGCTGACTCTTGAACCTTGAGTCGAGTGCGACTTACGACTCTCCACGAGTCGTACACGACTCATGACTTGCGAAAACCTCTGCCTAGAATTCTCCATAAATAGAGGGCTAACTCCAACATGAAGGGGACCTTTTGGATCATTCTCTTCGTGACATCAAGGCTCTACTATCTTCAAGACAATCTAAACTCCATCACTTCAAACTCACGCAAGATTTTTAGACCAAACTTCGCACAAAGATTCGACATATCCAATCATGGATTCAAAGAACTCTGTCACGACGAAGTCTTCTCTAGCTACTTGTCTTTTCGAATTGAGTTGGATTGTAATTGAAAGAGATTGTAATAAGTTGTAATTCCGTCAGCAATAAAAAGGATTGAAGTGGACGTAGGCTTGATCATAAGCCGAACCACTATAAAACTGCTGTTGTTTACTGTTTTTTCTGCAGTTTTCTGCTTATATTCTGTTCCCGAATCATCGGGTGGTGCTTTCACAACTACACTTTACACACCGGGGTGTTAGCGTTCAAATTTTAGCGTTAACATTAGAGAAGATGGAGTTGCTGAGTGTAGAAAATGCGTACGGACGCATGACGATCATTCTTAGACGATCGATAGATCTTTGGACTTAGTGAATTTCAAAGCGAATGGATCATTTTGCAAAACGATCATGTGAATAGAGTAGAGATAACGCTTAGTTTAGAAAACCAAATAGAACAATCACTGGGAATGAATCGACCAGAATCGGTCGGTAAGAATAGGCCTAGGAACGGTTGAGGTGAAGCTTGAACGGCCGGTAGTGAGGCATGTGGAATGATCGGTGATGCTAAAATGAACGATCGATTGTTTGCACATGAACCTTAAAAGTGAAACCTAATTAAATAACTTCCAATCAATAATGAACTTTAGCCTTGCACATTCAAGTGAACTCATATGACTTGTATCGGACTTGAACTACATATTCGTTAAATTTGAACTTTGACATAAACTAATGCTTTCAAATATTCTCATGGAGCTCATCACTGACTTGAATATAAAAATTGGATATTCACTTGCCGACGATCGATTGTGAAACTAAAATTGCATTGTTCCCCAATGACACAAAGAAAAGCTTGAGGTGGTCAGAAATGACGGTCTCTCCGGTCGAACCTCGAAGTCTTGTCATCTTTTCCAATTTTAAATCCGTACAACTTATTATTGTATTATATAGCACATCACCGCACCACACTAGCACTCACTATGCACTGGGGGATGTAGGTAACTTTGTCTAATCCTCATTTTTACTGAATTCAATAGCGATGGGTTTTGGATGTTCTGGATGTCTTGCAGCTATGCCAGCTAGGCCATCTTCTCAACAAGATGATCCTGACGTGGAATCAAGTTCTATAACCAAGTCTGATAGTCCGTCTTCTAATCATCATTCAGAATAACTAAAAAGCACAGGCACACAGTTTTATTTTTTTGATGTTGTTCCTATTCTTCCACCAGAACTTGTTGATCCTGCTGCCGATACTCTAGAGGATGCGGTTATTCTGGAGAACCCTGATGATTACATAGCTTCCAAAATCAAGGAAGATGATCTTCGTCGAATCTGCGTAAGGCCTGAATTCCCTTTAACGACGTATAAGTTCCATGGTGGAACGACAAGGCTCATAGACCTCTAGAAGGATACCCGTGTGCAATAAGTTCATGTGATGGGATGGTCACATCCCGCCGTTTATTTCATACATCCTAGAAATTCTCCATTATTTGAGGATAGCTCTATCACAGCTTCATCTGAATGGATACAATATTCTCAATTGTAATTATATGGTATTTATAGTGTTCTTGCATCGTCCTCTAACTATCAACGACATTCAGTTCATATTCTCTTTCAAGCGACGAACATGGATTCTTTCATTTATATTTCTTAAGTCAACGAAGAGGTGTCAGATTCTAACTGGAGCATGGAATAAATTAAGTGCGTTTAAAAGTAGGTGGTCCTTTATCCTATGTCTCCCCTGTTTCGCTCGATAATAGCTGGAAAGACGTAAGTGTTATCTACTGTCTTTATATTAGCGTGGAAAACCAATATTCAAGTCGTATTCTTGACTAAGTAGTTCCTTTTACAGGCACCATCACTCGGCCCAGTGATAATCTTTATGTCGAGGCAGTCATGACTCTAAAAAATGCACCACCTTGAAGACATGAACATCGAATATCATTTTTATGGACGAACACCTTATATTTTTTAATAAAAGAGGGCTTCATCGTAAGGCTGATAAAAGTTGCACAAACTTCAAGAATAAGACCATGACCTACAGTTAGTAAAAAGGGCAATCAAATCGATCCCGTCGTGCCCCCAACGATGGGGGCTTAGGAATTTACCGGTACTGATGTCAATGGAGATAAATGTGATATGTCCAGTCGCAATGATGACGAATTTGGTCTTGGCGTCAAGGTCAGATCCTCACAGACCTCACAGTCTTCAGTGCCTGATCGAGGAAAAAAAACATTTGTTTATAAATTTCCCAAAAAGTCGTCTTTCTATTCAACTCAAGTCGTTGATGGCTCCTAAGATTATTCAAGATGAATCCTCTTTTCAACCGTCGAAGCATTCAAGTCAGCTACTTAATTCTTCGTCTAGTCTGCCAATACCATATGACCTTGACGCTTTCCATTTCACTGATGTGAGTATCGATGGGTCGGAGTCTCTTATCAGTGCTGGCATTGAAATTCCTACTTCTAAAAGAGAAGTTACTTCAATGAGCAGAGCACTTGCACCTGGTTGGCCGGGAGGTAACACAAGGACACTAGCACCCTTCAACATTGCATTATGCTTAATTTGTGCTTTCTAATGCTTAAAGTTGACTGACTTATTTTTTTCCTTTGCAAAAACGATGGTGAAAAAAAGGAACATGTTTGATTCCCTCCGAAACATTCACCACCAATCCTCTAGTTTACGCTCTAGCGCTTACCATCAAGGTGGTAGTCGAGAGTATTATGATTCTAGTTATCGCCGAAGTCGATATGGTGGTTATCAAGATAGGGGTGATAGGGATAAGCCATCTCAAGATAAGCATTGATCAATTTAAGACCCCCTCTTCCAAAGGGTTTTGATGAGCCAACCAATCATCAATCTTCATAATTCCTATTAAAAGGTATTAAGAGACATGGGTACTATCTTTATATTGATAGGATATTATGAACGATAGATACGGGTTATGGGGTTGATGGCAAGTTGGCTATAGGCTTATATTTGGAAAGTCTTTTATTTATGTTTGAGAAAAGCCTTTGGGCTTATATTTAAAAAATGATGTTGGTAGAATACGCAAAACATATTCCTATTTAAATTATACTGTCAAAGCACTAATATAGCAAGATTTGAGATTTTTATTTAATAGACATATGTCTTTCTGACTCCCTCCTCGTTACGACATAGATTAAGAAGGGCGATCGTTAAAGGCGGAGACGTTGATAAGATTTGTCAAAGTAGTCTATTTATTTTCTTGTTATTTTCTATAGTCTTCGATACACCCATAATGATGTTGTAATTTTAGAATATTCTATTGCGGATAAATTGGGTACTTTTGTTATTATTATATTTTATACTTTCAGTATGAGATTCTGAATGAATAAACAAATAACCTTATATTGGTCTTTTTTCAACCAATAGCCAACAATTGATGGGTAAAATTTTGATAAGCCTTTTCTGGGTCGAAATTTAGGTCCATTTCAGGGCAAGCTATTACATTTTGTATCGGAGCCTAAGTTACTCAATCAATAAGTATACGCATGAGAGGCGTACATGTTATCTTTGGAAGTATTATTCAAAAATCATACTATATGTACATATACTTATTTTGAACATATGAGAAAACAATAGGAAAATCTTTACTTTAACTTATAACACTATATTAAGAAATGTTGATGGAAAAGATTGTAACTCCAAAGTTATTATGGTAATGAATGTGAACAGGATTTACAAGAATTTAATAAAGATATAAATAGAAAAATTAAAGAGATTGTTGGAGTAATTATCAAGAGATAAGGAAGGCATAATAAGTATAATTTGAATGACTAAATAAATGCCTTTAAAAATTGTCCATTGGAATAATATCATTTATTATGGGCAGTTGACATTTATAGAAATAACAAATAAACATGCTAGGTAGTAATTAAATATTATAAGGGGGTATAATTATCATTAGGGTAAAAATTATATAGCCTTAACTATACAAACGAATGTTAGAGGGCCTAGCCTAATACATAAAAATAGATGAAAGATAAGAATTTATGTGTTGTAAACAACCGGAAGCTAGGAATGAAGCATGATGTGAAAAGGGAGTATTCCTACAAGAAGGTGTACATTAATCGCTACATGGAGATGATCAGATTTTTATGGAGATTGAGTAGGGAAGAAGGAAAGTTTAATATAAAGGACAATTAAAGTCAATTTCTAAATCCAACTATATGTGAATTTGATAAAAAGGTATTTTTGAAAAATTCCTTAAAATGTTTGAATAATTTTTTAAAGGATTTATTGTGAAGTTGTTTTGAAAAGTAAGGAAATTTGAAAACTCATAATTTAAAATTTTTGAGTCAAAATTTTCTGATTAAAAGGTTTTTGGTAAAAAAAGATTTTTCATGTTTGAAATTCTAGTGTAAAATTGGTTAAGTTAAAAGTTTTTAATTTGTAGAGAAAGTGATTCTTTGTTTATAAATAAATGTAAAATAACGTGTAGGTTGGACTTGATGATTTTTCCTCTATTTCGTATGTATATATATATGTATATATATATATATATATATATATATGTGTGTGTGTGTGTGTGTATGTATGTATATATATGGAAGTTTCTTTTTATTAAAAAAATCTTTTAAAGGGGTGAATATATGAAAATGAAACTTAATTGAATTAAAGAATAGAGAAAAGAAGGATAAGAATAACTAGGATATGAGGAACATTTCCATACAAGGAAATACAAAGAATAACAGCTAAAGTAGAAGCCACTTAGTTAAGAGAAATATAAATAGAAGTAATATCAGGACATTCAGATAGATGGGAGAAATATAAATAGAAGTAGTATCGGGACATTCAGATAGATAAATCATTATGAATTTATGGGATCAATAATTCAGTTAGAAATTAATATGACAGAAGTTATCCTTATCCACTCTACTTTTCATGGTTTAAGGTTGTTGAAGATGTTTTTAAGAAATTTTTTCACAACTGGATGGAATTAAATAATGATAATTAATAAATTATTTGGGATAATTTTATGAATGTTGTAAGGAAAAACATTTATATGAGGACGAAATTTATATGTTCATTTTTTATTTAGAATTTTTTTGAATAAAAATAAAATATTATTGAATTTAAAATGTTAATGAAAGAGAATGAAATTGGGATTAATGAGAAAAGGATTGCGAAAGACTATATGAGTTAAATTTGGAAAATAGTAATAATATATCCTTATTGTAATAAGTTCATTTATATGTGAACAATTTAAGAAATTTATTTTTATGATGTAGCGGGTTTTTGAGAAGGGAAATTATTATTCTCCTTTATGGAAATAAGCAGTTTTTGAAATTTTAATATAATAATAGTTTAGTTAAATAAACGAGTTTTAAATTTTTTAAATTAGAAGTCCAACTATTAAAGAAATAAATCTCCATTGTAGAAAGTCCTTAAAAAGGAAAATTTGGGTAGAAAAAGGAAAAAGTTTCATACCTCATTTTGAGAGCTACACAATTTTTGAAAATTGGCGAAAAGAGTTCCTAAATTTATATTTTAAAAGTGTAAGTTTTTGGATAAGGTACTTTATAATAGTAAAATTTTAGTTTTAGAAATGGTATCAACTAAACGAAATTTTTATGGAGTAGATTGGACTACTATCGAAGTAAGGTAGTGTAAAGGTTTAAAGATATGAGTAAAATAGGAATAGTATGTACAACCTGATCTGGAAATCAGTTTCAAATATGTAATTATAGAAAATTGGTAAAATTTTGAAGATATTTCAGGTGTATAATTGGGTTGTAAGTTAGGTTTCCCTAGTTGACTTGGAATGTGAGTTTCCATGTTTAGATTTATTTGGTGAAGTTTCCATGTATCTTACATAAATTTTCCAATTTCATAATATGTATAAAAGTATGGCGTTTGAATTAATAAGGAATATACCAAAATGGAAAAGAGATATGTAAGGTATGAACATTCTTTTCCGTAATTTACACTGTCTATTCCGTTAAAAGAACAGAAATAATTTCTTGTAATTTCAAACAAAGAAAAGATCTCACTTTGGTCAATTTATAGAAAAATTATAACGAAAATATTTTTTAAAAGGATAGCTTTTGATAAATTAAAATATGGATGTACTAGTTTAGAAATAAGAAATACATACACACATTATAACCGTGCTTAACATATACAAACAAAAATATATAAATAATGTAATTTACAATGAAATTCATATTAGTTATTTTAGGACTAGGATTTTGGACATTAATTACAGATTTAAGGGGAAATAAATTTGTAGTTTATATAAGATTAAAAGGAATTAAATGTGGACCGATTAAGGAATTTAATATGACATTGATGGAGGAACCGAATCGCCATAATAAATGGATTCTGAAATAGGTAAAAATATTTAAGGGATTTAAATGAGGATTGATTAGAGATGGTCCAACTTTAACATCAATGATCAATTATTACGAGTATATTAACTAAAGTTGTAACGTTTGCGACTTTTCGACGCTCGAAAATCGACATCAATACGTCCACTGTATCAACTGTCGAGCAATCGAATGCCGGAAAACCGAAATGTTATGGTTAAAGAAGAAGAAAAAGGTAGAAGAAGAGAGGAAAAGAAAGAACAGAATAGAAAGAAACAACAGAACAATATCAGAATCTCACAATTGCAGCGGAACAACATATAATAGATAAATGAATAATCTTTAAACAAAGAACTATATCAGTTATTACATTACATCATATTACATTACATTACATCATCAGAGTGTACAACAACAGACAACAACAAACAGCGGAAAAGAAATACTATATACTAGTTGATACGACATGCCATCCAGCTTGCTCCTGATCTCCACAGCAGCTCCTGGATTCTAGAATATCCCGATAACCTGACTCTAGACTGCCCGTGTGGAAATTGGTGGCACCCAGAGTTTAGGAAGGAAAACAATAAACTCCGAGTCAGTCATGTGACTGGTGTGAGAACTTAAAACAGTTTATCTTTAAAACAAAGAACATGATAATTTTAAAATAGATTCGCAATGCTTTTTAGAAAATGAGACTACCATAAGGCCTCCCGGACACACACACAATGCAAACGCAGAATCGGAGGAGATTTCTTCTTATGATAGTCAAAGATGCTTGATACGCATTAAAAAGAAACGTTTGATATTATTACTAGTGCATAGTGTAGGAAAAATCATTTCGAAAGTAAAGATATAAATCTTAGCCAGCATAGGCATTTCGCACTTATGCCTACTATAACTACCATGTTCAATAGCAGGTTACCGCCACATTCCATGGCAGGTTATACAACTAAAACCGTACAGGGTTCGTATTGTTTCTTTGGATTTCCAACAAATGGTCAGGCTAAGGTACTTCCCATTGCCACATGGGTACGCCACTTTAAGTCAATCCGAGAACCTAACCGGATCTCTGCCAACACAAGGCCGGGTTATCTTTCAAACTAGGTAACTACTGACACAAATATGTCATTCCCCGATCGTAACCGATCTATATCCGAGGATCCTCGATTCCAACAACCACAGAGCAATAAATTTGCAGCAATAACATAGGTTAAGTATCTGGGCTCCATACCATGATTCCACCTCTATCTAGAAGGAATGACATACACTAAAGGAGCGCTACCCCCTAATAACCTTGCTGCATCCTTCCTGTTTTGACCATTTTCAGGGTGTGAGGTCCGACGAAGTCTCGTCCACAAAGCCACGCTTTATACAAAAGTTGTGCTTTATTCAACAAATGCTCAACAGCACTTCGTATGCCACATTACCAATTTGGGAATGTATCACTAGTAACCATCAACTACATAACCTTTGAGCTCGTACGTCTCAGAGAAGGGTGTTAAGCTAAGAGAATACATTCTCCTCCACCAACAGAAATATATTTCATAGAAACCAGCTTTACATCTCAAATTGTAATGTCAGACACACATCCATACAAGTCCGTTCCGGGCTCGAACAGAACCGAAGGCACTTCCAAAGAAGCCCTTGCAATCCGGATATTCACTAATCACGACCGGACTTCCCGTCACTAAAGCTGATAAAACCACTATATCGGAGATCAGCCGATGTAGAGTCATTCGACGGTAATCCTTCTGTTTTCACAAATATCCAGTCTTCAACACCGGTCTTCAAATGCAGCCCATAACGACGTATCACATATTCGGAATGGGTTGTACGACCCCAAGGTCCTTTCCCGGCTAACCCGAATAGTGAGCGCTTATTCAAAAATAAGTATAGCATTCAAATTCAAGCAAATCTCAACAAATACCCATTCAAAGGTAAATATTGATAGTCGGTTATTTAACTATCAATGGGCATGCACAACATCACCAGATTCCAAATAATTTCCCAAATTATTTATTTTCCAAAAATATCTTTACGAGATATTTTTTTTTTTTCCACACTTCAACCAATTGAAAACTAATTTTCAAATCACTTTTCACCTTTACCACTTTTGAAAACAAATTTCAAATCGTATCCTTACACGGGATATATTCACAAATCTTTATTCATTTTCATTTCAAAATGGTTCATTTAAACCAATTAAATAAATCCTTACCGATTTACTTTATGTTTACGTTCCAAATCCGTAAATTTATTCGCACACTTCAAAAATAAATCAATGTTTATTTTTAAACAAATTTCCCTTTCTTTTATAAATTCCATAGTGAATTTACAATTCCAAAATATCTATAAATATATGATTTCCAAATCGATTTCTAATATTCATTTTCAATTTACCTTTAAAAGATAAAATCTCAAAACATTCACTTCATATTGGAAAACATTTCCATCCTTATTTAGTAATAAGTAATTCACAAATCCATTTATTTTCAACACTTGGAAAATATTCAATATACTTAAATCGACATTAAGTATATATTTCATTCTTTAAGAAATCATTCTCTTAATCACATTTATTTGGGCCAAAACGAATGTTGCGTAAAACATCGTTACGATGACCCAAAATCACTAGTATAGTGATTTGAAATTAAGATAGATATATATATCTCAATACTATATAAAAGATTTCCTTTCGGAAATCATTTACTATAACAACAGTGTTATAGTCCACCATTTCCTTTTATTTCTCGAAAACGTCTATTTCAACAATGAATGTTGAAATCTATAGTTTCGATGTTTAACACAATTTAATACATCGTTAAAACAATTAACTTCATTTGATAATATTCATTTTCCCAAAACATATCCATTTTATCTAATAATATATTCACTGTCCAAAATCGTGAATATACTTCACTAACCAAATTCAATATTTTCTACACATTTTATTTCAAGGATAATTCGCTATCCGAAATCGCGAATATCTCCTTTAATAACCTTCTATATTAAATTTATCAAATTCAATTGATTTCGGATTTATAAACAATGTTTATAAATTCCATTTCTATTTATAAAAACTTCAATTATAAAATCTCTTTTATAAATCAATTCAATTTATAACTCAACTTTATATCCAAATTCTGATTTATAAGTTAATTATTTATAAATCTTTTATTTTACAAAATCTATTCATTTCATAACTTCACAATTTATAAATCTATAATTTCATTCACTTATGAAATACATTTTTTATTTCATTTTAACACTTATAAAAACTCGTTTTAAAATTCTTATATTTTTAATTTATAAATATCAACATTCTAAATCTTTTATATAAATCATTTATAATAATTCAAAAATCCCAATTTAAACCATTTTATAAATTAATTGACTATTTATTTCAAAAATACATTTCGGTTATATTTTACAAAAATCATAATTTTTATAATATTAAATATTATAACGTTTATTTATTTAAAATGAATCAATTCAAAAATTTTAATAAAACATATACTTTCAAAAATCACTTTAAAAAATCCTTTTAAATTATAAATCATTATTTTAACATTTTTAAAACTTCAAAAATGGGTCTGATGATGCAACACACCAAATAGTCTAACACGGCATCCAAACATCATATATCGGTATGATAATCAACAAATATCACAATATTTGTAATTAAATAAATACTGGTGAGGAATCCAGTTGGATCCCTCCAACCTGTTTTCCTGCATCCACAAACATTAGCACAATACCAATTCCGTTCCAGTACGGAATTATCGCGGCATATGGGATTTATAAATTATTATCCGCTATTATGCAGCACAGTAGGGTCTCATCCGCTATATAATGCGGGAAAATCAACTCCAAGTACATATATAATACCAATTCCAATCAAGATGGAATTATCGCGGTATATGTTTTTAATAAATAACCTCCGCTTACTGATGGCGTATAATGTCTATTTCAGTCATCAACAGATAATAATTTATCATCCAGGCAAACAGTCATTAATATTAAATCTAACTATTTAAAATTTAAATCGAAATAGTTCGATTGAGTGAGAAGTTCTCACCTTGCTTTCAATTCCGTTTTCAGCTTTTATTTCGAATAAAATTAAACATGCGTTTAATTTTACCCGAAATTCTCACTAAATCCAAATGATTCCAATCCAGCTCCATTGCGTGGTGCTCGACAAAACGAACCCAACGCAATTCGTTTTGTCGAAACCCGACCTCATATCAAAAAGTTATACATTTTAGAAGTTCGTACGATCTTAATATAAATTAATTTACATTATATTTTATTATTTTAACCTAAAACAAATCAAGGCCGTCCATTTTCTAGATCTTGCATCAGGGCCGCATCCTTCTTTTCCCTCTTCTCTCTCATGTTCGCGTTCTACAGGTCCTCTTCACATTGAAACCGATACGGCCGCCCCCTAGCGTTTGAAATCGCCACCACCACACTCCGTTCCAAGATGATCAGCAACCACCATTCAACTTGCCTCGCCAAGAGCTACCCACTGCTCGAATCCCATTGGCTCGGTCAACCCTTGCTTCCTCAAATTGCGTGCGAACGGCGTGTCTTCAAGCTCATTTTCCCATCGATCCGTTGACCTAATTGCGATCATAGCCGTTGAAGTTGTCGAGCTCGTGAAGCTGTAAAATGTTCTAGTTGAAGTCGAAGCGTAATAATTTGTAGATTGGAAGAAATCAAGGAGAAAACGAAATTATATTCTAGCCGTGTACAGTATAATGGCGGCTAGGGTTTGTAGAATTAGGTTTTTTGCAAATTAGAGATAGCGAGGTCCTTATATAGAAAATTCTCCAAAACACTATTCATCCGAAATTTTTCAAACTCCAAACGAAGCGTGCCGGTTGGCGTTTCTAAGGTTTACCCCGTGTTCCTAACATAATGGAACGTGTTTCGGGAGCCAATTCGATCATCTATGCGAGTTACGGCAATAAACGATCAATTTTAAATTAAATCGATTTAAACTAATTTCTATACGTTTTTGCTTGCCCCGGACAAACGGTTAATCCGATTGACACGAAATTTGAAACCTTATAATAATATCACATTGTGGATCCGATGAAACTGGTTTCGTCGAAATCCGAGACTGTTTGAAAAATGGCTATTTTAGCTCGTCAATTAAATATTAAAATATTCAATTTTCACAAATTAACTTTTAATTCGATTTTAAAAGTTCTATAACATCATTCTAACTCCAATATGATATAATAAAATTTCACAAATCATTTTTAATCATATTTAACCCAATTTCCAATTATTTCTGTATTTTCAAATATTAAATTATCGATTTAATTATCCAATTAAATCCAATTATTCGAAATTAAATTTATTCGACTTATAAATTTCACTTATTAATATTTAAAATCAATTAAATATACAATTTTCAATTAACAGAAATTCTGGGCCGTTACAAAAGTAGTGGTTGGACGACATTTATTAGGAACCAAGAAGGATTAAGGAAGATAGAGAATTAAGTGGAATGACATGCTAGGAATGTTCATCTTAATTTAGTAAAAAATATTAGGCCCAAAAATTATTAACACCGGTTAATGATAAATGACATCTTCTAGCAAAATTTTCTTTTTGAGTTTTGACCGTTATCACTCGTTCTCCCCCGTGTTATCGGAAAAGTGTATGATATGATATAAGTTAATGTTCATATTTTATCATTGGTTGATCTTATGGATGGGATTGGACCATAAGATAAATAATATATATGTATATATATATATATATATATATATATATATTTATAAACAACGTAAAGGTGATGTATTCAGCCTTTTCGTTGAATCAACCACAATCTATTGTTTGAACATTTCCAACTTAAAGCTTCTTAATTAAGTTTGAACATGAATTTAATATTGATATATAATACTCAATATCACTCATGAATTTTGAGTTATTACCTCCTTTATAAGGAGTTCATTGTTTCTATAAACAATTATATTGTATTATGTAAATACTTGAGAACACTCTAAACTACTATTTAATGACCATAATTTGGATTTGATATTTTCTTCATGGATCAAATACATAAGCAAATTATTATATTGCAGATAATACAACTTGTATGATAATTCCTATTCCTAAAGCATAAGGAATCTATTTTGTGTTCCTTATTAAACATTTTAATAAGCTTGCTTATCATTTGGGACATTCCTAATATCCTTTATGCTTACTATAAAAGATATAATTTAAAAATCCATATCGAGTATTAAACAACCAAAGTATTATTGAACTTAACATAAGTACATCATTAATAATCAGCACAACGTTGTTTACTTATAGTATCGAAATATCTATGTATCTTTTAGTGGTTCTTTCTTATGGAAACATGCTTCCTCCATATTTTGATTGGAAATCAAACCACTCAATATTTCTACCAAAACACTTATTCAATTCTGATGCGTATAAAATGATGCTTTTATATCATTTCTTGGATCATATCCCAAAATCCACAAACTCAATATTGCTCTCACTAACTCCGAGATACTTTGGTTATTATGTGCAGACTGTCCATTCTAAATAATTATTTACTATTTTCCATTTCAATACATATGTACCAAAATACTAAGTATTACCAAGTGATAATTTTATGAGTAAATCTGAGTTAACTTGAGCACATGGAACTGTGAATCTATTACGTCGATTTCAACGATTGCATTTTATGATTTTATTCCTATCAGTGTTGCTCATTATATTACAATCATATGAGTCTTTCTCCTAAAAGCACATTTGTTTCCAATGGATCATCAAATCATATTTTGATCACGTACTTGAAATCATTTCATTTGTGCATCATAGTATATGGAAGAGTCAATACTCCTAATGTTTTAATTGACAACCAAGGATTATATATTCTCTATATTGATAAGAAACTCATAGTCTGTCTTCAATGTGCAAGAACACTTATTAGACTTTTAATGTGTTGTGATTGTTTAGGTTAGCTTAATTTCGTTTCATCCCACATAATCAATTCTTTTCTGGATCGTATCCAAATCCAGTTTCACTACCAATAATTTCTAAAAGAAATTCATTTGCTATAAAGTTGGTATTTCCTGAAACAACAGTTGTTTCTCAGTGCAACGGGATTGTTATTCATAAAACTTTACAAATTTCCTTTTATATAAAATTGATTTGGTTTTAGTTTACAATACTTATTTTCAAAATATAAATTGGTCATCCAATGACTGTTGTTCTGAAACTTTTTTTGGATGATTCATACAAGATCTCTCATGAACAATTATTATGTGCATCCTTTCGGCTCACGCAATCTATAAATTCCTTGTCCTAGGATATGTTAGGGGTACTTATAAACCCTCATCTTGTATGATTTTGTATGCTATTATTCAGATGAAATTAATTTTATTCTTGTGTACTACTCTTAAGTACATGACCTTATAGGAAGAAGTTAACTCAACTTCATCCACAATTAATCATACTTGGTTAGTTCTATTACTTCTTGTCTATATCATTATGTATCGTAGAAAAGAGTGAATTTTAGATTGAATCTTTATTCATTTTTAGGTACGTTCAAAACTCTTTCCAATATACCCACCTATTCAATCAAATAAAATCGATTGTATTTTTTATTGAACCTTATTTTATTTACTTCCATTTTATACTCTATGAGCTTATCATAAACATTACATGCATGACAAACTACACATTTATCGAATGTATAGGTCCATGTCGGTAATAACTCATTAATGAATGTGATGTAGTGTGGAACCATTTTGATATTACTAGACTTGGATTGCATACATCTATATGTATCAATTCGAAAATTTGATCAACTTTTATTACACTCCCACTGAATGGGTGCTTTGCCGTTTATCATTGAGATATAAACCACCAGTATCTTATGATTCATAATCACATACTCAAATAATTATTTCTCTATATTGTGGGTTAGTCCCTAATTTCAAAATAATTGTAAATAAATTTAGATATTTCTGTATTTTCTAATGCATCAAATACTAGTACTATAGTTTTACTTTATAACGAATGTTTATAATATTCATAATGAAATAAAATTGTCTATTTTTTAATCAATACTGAAAAATTATTATTATTTCATCATAAAGTTTGGTACATTTTTACGAAAATAATTTTTGTAACTTAATGTGACCAACAAGTGTTGTTTGGTATGCTCTGATTAATTTTTCTATTACTGTAATAGCATATGAAATAGAAGCTCCATTCAATAATCTAAGATAGACTATTTATTTCATTTACTGTAACTGGATTATACTTGAGAACTTTCAAACCAAGTATTTTAAATTCTAAAAAAATAAATCTCATAGAAAACAATTTTCATGTCAAAATATATTTTAGAATAAAATCATATTTCACATTCCACTGTTAAATCAACTATTATTTTATAATTCTCATTTTCGATGTTTCTTTATGAAGCAGAAGTGACAATTCACACTCTTAACTTTTAAGGATATCAAATAAATTGCATTTTATGTAAACTGATCAAACGGACAATTCAGTGACCGAAGTCGCAGACCTATCTTGTAACTTTGGTCTACTGGTACATTTAATACAATAAGATAATTATTGTAATCAATCATATTGAATGCATGACTCACACTATATTTTACTTACTTATTTCAATGAACTAGTTTCAACGAGGTTTTGCACATTACAAATTAAGATAGCTCACCATATAACATTTATATGTGATCGTATATGTATCAAATATCCATATTCTTATATTGTTTTTAGAGTTCAAAACTCATTTAAGATAATATACTGTGTCAGGCAAGTGAACTTGTAAGTGACCAAGTTACGAACGTATACAGGGCATGTATAATTAGGCGTTTGCATGGGTCATCGTGCAAAAATTTATTGGTAAATATAATTTATATTTCTATTTGTAAATATTAATTTAGCTATTTGTGTATTTTAGTTAATAAACATTTAATTAATTATACTTATTGCAAAAATTTATTAATATAGATCATTATAATTTATACATAACAGATGTTCTTACAATATTAGAAAGGTTAAATCTTATCACTTCATTTTTCTAATAAGGCTCCCACTAGTCTTTTATGTTTCTCTAAACGCTAAGACGAAATATAGAAGTATTTCAACTTCACTAGCAGGTGTTAGGTCTCATCTGTCATGGGATTCTGAACTTGAGGCTCAACAAGTCATAGCCCTAGAAACGAAGGATAACTCATTAACGGTTGTATCACACAGAACTCCTAACCCACGGTTCCTTGTCCTAATCCCATTGCGGCCTTTAGTTTGCTCAATATATCGAAAGAGAATATTCGCTCGTACCTACCATTTCGCGATGACCTAAGTATTGTATATGTACCTTGAGTTTTGCTTAACAAATAAATATATTTATATTATCGCATCTAGTTAATATATTAATACAACTACATATGACATATCTTGCTTGAGTTTTCTCAACAACCAAAGAGTATGCAAGTAATTTATCAATATATAAATGGCCGAGGAAAACATTTATATTAGATTATTATTCTTCAATATATTTAATGACTGATATCCACTTATGGAATAATGTATTTCTTATTAAATATCCCGGTGATTCAAATGTTAGACACATCAAAATCACGGTATACGTACTATGCGTACATATACATTCCTTAACTCTAATGGAGACTCCTACTGTTCCACCTTTAGTTTATGCATGTCAGTTTTATACTTTATTTAGCTTACATATATTTTATGTATAATATTTATTAATTAAATCTTACTTAATTAATTTAATTAACACTTTAATTATTTATTATATTATTCAATTATAACAAATCATATTATATATATATATACTATATCCTTTATAGTAACACACATATATCTTATATATATTTATGTATTTTAATTTATTAATTATATTTTAATTAGTTAATTTAATTAAAAAAATTAATTTGGTTATATTAATTTCAGAAATTCTTTAATACATATATATGTATACGCATATTATCTTAAACCATTCAAGGCGACATAACATGCATCATTATATATATTATGCATGTGTGCGCGTGTGTGTATATATTTAATTAATTGACTTATTTAATTCATTCATTTATTTTTATTAATCTTAGTAATAAATAATATTTTTGAAATTAGTTTTATAACATTTTGAAAAGTTATATTATAACTTCTATAATACATACATTTTTTAAATTTAACTTTTAAATTTAAAACTTTTAATTCAATTTTCAAAACAATTTGAAAATCAATATTATAACATTTATAATATTTTCTTATTGTAGATTTAATTTTTATATTTGACAATTTTATTTTAATTTCAAAACAATTTTGAAATTAGCGTAAATCCAAATTCAAATTGGGATTTTCTATTAGAGGCAACCTATTGGCTTACATAACTCTTCGGGTCTGGCTGGAGCCAGTTAGAACATAATACTTGAGTACTCAACAATCCAGTATAGAATTGTAATGACCCGTAATTTTCGATCCCAAAAATTCCAGATAGTTAGGAAAGAAAGAAAAGAGATAGAAGAAGAAACAGGAAAGAAACACAGATTCTCACATTAGCAGCGGATCAAAATATAATATCACAAAATATAACAGTTTACAAAGGAAACTGTATCAGTCAATTACATTTTAATAACATCAGAGTTACACATATATACAGACACTAGATATACACAATCATCATGTCTCAGATAAACCACAATATAATACAGTGGAAACACTCGATACGCTCTTGCCATCCAGCTCGCCTCCTAAGCTCCCGAACGTCCTTCCCTGAAAACCTGTAATACTCGGTCTGACCCGAGCATTACATCAAAGTAACACTTGGGTCAGGCTGGAAACCAGCGTGAGTAAACTCATCTAACATGAAATACTAATGCATAAACTTAATTAAACCAGGGGTAACTCGTGCTTCACTACGAGTTCTCAACTTATTATAGTCAACACATATTTCCCACCTCAAAATCTTTGTAACTCTACATAGTTAAAATGGTCCAATTACTTAAATCATTCATCCCAACCTATTTATTTCACCTATCAACTCTATAAGGAATTTATAGAAGATTTACAAATCGAAGTGGGTTCGGTATTTACTGATACCTGACCCCGGTCTCTTCGAATCAAATGTCATCATTAATCTAGGTTACTTAAGTGGAAATAATTTTAATTCATATTAGGGTAATATATTTACATAGCAATTCCATTACCGATAGATAATCCATATTATCAGAGTTTAACCCACACATATCATCTTACGTAGCATCACAAATCACATTTCAGGGATATCAATAACCAAGGCATTCAATCATCGAAAGCAAGATTTATCATACCATTCCTAATTAATTACGTCAATCATCTTTAAATCCTGCTTACTTAATCATAAATTAATTTACAAACAAATTAATAAGTCATCCTTTAATTATCATCTAAATTAATCATCCTTGATTAATTTTCCTTTAATTACATTAAGTAATCAACCTTTAATTACCCAAAGATAATTTAACCTTAACATTTCACATTAACTTCTAATTAATCTCCTTAATTAATTAATCATATTAATTAATGATTCTCCAATCACTTAACTTAAGAATTAACCACTTAATCCTTCTTAATCAATTATTAATTACAAACCATTTAATTAATTAATCATTTCTTGATTACCTTACAAATCAATAAATTTATCTTTAATTACCTAATTAATTACCCCTTAATTTTTAACTAATAAACCTTAATTATTAATTAATAAATCTTAATTTCAAGTTAATTAATCTCTAATTAATAGTAATGCAATCTTCAGTTACTTATTGATTAATCCCTAATTACTTTAATTAATATTTAATTACCTAATTAATTAATGTTTAATCATTAATTAATTATCTCAAATTATTAATTTCTAGTTATCTAACTAACAACCCTAATTAATTAAAGATAAATCCTTTTTCCTAAATTAATTACTTAATCACATCCTATGCTATAAATTTCCATGTTTTACACCTTTTTATAAAACTTGGTTATCTAACACAAACCGAACAAGTGCCTAACACAAAATTACCCGAGCCCAATCTAAATTTACTCGTGCCAAAACCCGTGCTTCTCTTCTAACTCCACCACTCAGGAACCACTACGTGCAAAGCACCATTCTTCCCGAATCGAAACTCGAGCTCGCGAACCAACCCATGAATGGATTAACCACCTTAAAACACCTCGTTTTTGCAATTCCACCCACCATTAGCCACCAGACTCCGCCATATCCAGCATCACGACCTCCTCTTCACCTTGCCTCTGGACCGGTACATCTCGACGTCACTGTGACACCACAAAAGTCACGAATTTGACTTCGACGAGAATGACACTTGAAACCCTAAAACTTCTCCGTTCCACCACCACGATGTTCGTGAATTTTTCCAACCATTTTTGCCGACATCACAAGACTCTAAACTTGCTTCATCCAAAAACTCGCAACCCCTAATGTCCCTGATCATCAAAGAATGACGAAATCCCAATTCACAGTCAACTTACAATTTCTTTTGATTTACAAGTCTAAAAATCATGATTTCACTTTTAAAATTCCTAGTTTTTGATGACAAATCAAATTATATTCCTGAAACAATAATTTGTTAAGGTCGAGATTTTGATATGTATGAAAATTCTACTGTAATTCCAAATTTCCAGATAACTATTTGTTACTAACACACAAAAATATTTTTAAAATTATTCTTAAGTTATTACAAACATTATTCCTTTTAAGATCATAACCTGAAATTGAGTATACGAAGAGAATTTGATTTTAATTGGTTTTGAGCTTGAACCTACATTTTAACAGAGGCATATCTGTATATTTATGTAAATAAATATACACATATATTTATCAACATAAGAATTTATCCATGCAAACCTTTATTCACACAATACTACACGAGATTATGCATCAGATCTAGCATTAAAGGATGTAGATTTAGTCATCTGTTTCTTAAGAACAAAGAACACTCCCTGTCTTTTTTTTTTTGAAACTACTAGCCTGAATCCCCTTGATCTTTCTACTTTCTTTAGTTGAGTTGATTATTTAAGTTTGCAAGATAGTAGTGTCTGCTTGGTTCTCTGGTAAGCTAAGTTTTGTGAACGAACTGAAACAAGCTGGATGTACATATATAGAGGAAAGGTCTTTACAGGGAAGGTATCTACTGGTACAAAATATTTGATCAGAGAGATTTTTCTTTTTCTTTTTCATCTTTGACCAGCCAAGCTTGTGAAAACTGAAATGATTTTTAAGCAATTTGAAATGACCTTGTTTTTGTGCTATTAAATGCATTTGGCCCTTTTTATGTATACATACTTATCCCCTTTGATTTCTATGTTCGTAGATTTTTTTCTTTTTGTCTCATTGCCTTGCATAAACATATAATTCTATAGTATATATATTACTTGCCTTGTTGTTTTATACACTATGTACTTACTATAAAGTTGTTATAGTTATTGTTAAAATTTTAACTTATGTATTTAGTTCTATTCCTAAAATAAATGTTTATTTTTATTTCTCTTTTTATTTTTAAACTTAAATTATCAAACACTTAATTTATATCCATATATTTCATATACTTATGTTTTTGTATTGATAAGATTGATTTTATTTTAAACATTATTATCTAGCTTACATCATAAATATATATATTCAGATCAAACGTTAACATGTAGAGCTTTACTTTAATTTAATGTAAATAAGATAGATTTTATTTTAAATATTTTTAAAAGACTGTATTTTAAATTTTCAAATCATAATTTTCTTCCAAAATACACACACACATATATATAAATAAATGGCAAATGTCCAAAAGTTTTATTCATTTTTAAAATGATAAGTTTGTATTTTATTTAATTAGATTAAATGCTTATTAAAATAATATTGCCAAAATACCGGGTCATCACAAGAATCTACCTTTCTTTGACACACTACTAACTAAGTTGTAAGCTTAATTAGTTAGCCCTAATATGACTAATTTAAGCCGCATACGCTATTAAGCTCCGACTCCATTATTGGAACTAGGCCAGCCCACAACGGAAGATATTGGTGAATTTCAATTTTTTTATCATTTTGGATCTTTATTGGGCTACGAAGTCTAATTAATTTAGTATTTTTCTGAATTTATTTCGAATAAAATCATTATTTATTTTATTTTTATAAATAAAGTTTTACTTTATATTACTTCATATCATGTTTGAATATTTGTATCGCACATACATATTTGTGTACATGCATATGCAATATAATAAAGCGCACATGGTTTGACATTCCCATGTGTAGGTGCCGAGATTTACACTATAATGGACATGTTAGACCCTCCAGCATTCTATATGCTATCGAATATATACGTGCATCAAATGTTATATATATATATATATATACATATATATAATTATACATACGTGAAATACAATCATATGTATATATATATACGTGTTGAAATAATAATTGTAATAATTAAAAAAGTTAAGGTGTATTTATTTAAATGTCCACTTATATAAAATGACAAAAACATTGAATTATTAATATAAAAAATTAAATTTTTGTTAGTTGCTTCTACAAACTCAAATAGTTAAATTTTTTAAATTATAAATATTTATAAATATATAAACACATGGGCACATACATACATGCATCCATACATACATACATATGTATACACATATATATAAATTTCGTAAAATTGATGCAGACTAACTTTATGCTTATGGCACAACATTTTTTGAATTTATAAAACAATTTTAAAATAAAAAATTATAAAAATTATAATTCATCAAAATTAATTATTGAAATCACTATAAAACAATTTTTGAAATATGAAAATTATCTAATTTTTTATATAAAAATTTATATTTAATTCTGAATTATATTAAATATATATTTATTTATATATATAATAAATTCCTATTTAAACATATAACAAATATAAATATATATCAAAATAAACCAATCTTTGTGCATTAATTATTATTCTAGAAATAAAATTATATAACTTTTAAAAGTTCATTGTATGATTCTAATCTTTAGGAATATAATTTATTAATTAACAAAATAATATATATTATTTAATTACAAATTTATTTATTTATTTTAGGATGTGACTTTAATTCCAGCAAGCATACAAGTTTTTTTAATACATATATTCTTAAATAGATGCACCAACATATTCAACCATCTATTATGTGATAGAACATCGATATACTAGATTCATAATATAATCTAACAAACTGCAATATATTATAATAATTGCTTATAATATTAAACGAATCAATATCACCAAAGCCTAGGTTCATAAGTTGAGGCATTGAAATGATCTCCTTAAATCTTATCACAGTCCAAAAGGTGCTAGCTTCGAATTGCTCACTACTAACTATCATATAACTTTGATTTTATTTGATTTGATGCTTGAAATTTTAGAGGAGGGATGGGTATGGTTTTGGTTAGCAAAAGATAAGAATGAAGGCTCTAAAACTCATCTTAGAACGAGGGTCATGATCCTTATACAAAGGAGAGGCTGAGAGAAAATGTTGGATCTAGACCCCTATTTTTCTCCTGCTCATTCTCTACCTTTTAACACATCAAAAACCTACCCTTAAGACCATCATGTGGCCAACTATACCATGATCTAAGCATGATCGAATTTCTTATGCCCTATATGGGCTCCAAACCCACTTTAAGAGTGAACAATAATTATTGCATTTAAACCCAATTTAATTGCATATCGATATCATATATCGATTAATATATTTATAACTATTATAAACATATTTTAATATTATTCAACACATCAAATTAAAAATTTACAACTAGTGTTTCATAAATATTAATTATTTCAATTAATATATAACAATTAATTTAATTAAATCATGTAAGTATTCAATGTTTCAATTGCGTGAATCTTAAGTGTAAATTTGGTTAGTGATTAATATCGAACAATTCGAATATTAGCGTTCATACGTCACTTAGCATGTGGTGTGACATTTTGGCCAAATTTATCGCTCACTTGTTTAAGTAAAATCAATTTTACTTTGTTAATTTTTACTAGGTAGTGTAAGATTATTTAAATTAGTGCTTTTCGTCAAAATTACATTAGTTTGGACTTACGGAATTTAGTAATGGTCGAAATTACAATATCTTTCATATTCAACTCTGTAGTCCAAATACATAGACCTTGATTCAACAACAATTATTATTAATTGAACTACTCTGACCAGAGACCTTGACTTTGAGTTGACTTCGATTAATCATGATACCAACCTCACATAACTAAGGGGACAAATCCTCTCCTCAATAGTGTTTCACTTCTAAGGCTTCCACTCGATCCAACTATAATCATTCAGTGGACACCATGTCGTGATTTCACTGTAGTCAAAGTGAATCTTACATATTGAAGACTAAAAGTATTCTCAAGTCAAGAGAATTTTATAATTTTGTAACATCGATATTCTTTGTTTGAAATTAGTAATATTAACCAACAAAGAACATTTGAGTGATTCATTCCATAGTTTTTTAATAATTATCATTACTTAACCCTTAGTGCCCCCGAATAGCCATGAGTATTACACTACCCAACATTTGGAGAGCATTACATACTCTAGTTCCAACGAATCATGGATATCCAGTCTCGATACACCTAAAATAGGAATATTTAAAATGTTACGTTTATTTTATTGTGATAAATCACTCATGGTTACAACGAATTTTAACTACTATTATGGGTTTTCTATTAAATATACTTTTAATTAAACTAATTAATTATTATCTAACACAATATGTCAAGTATATAATAGAAAAAATACCTTTTATTTTGAACAAGATTGGTTACCGAGTTAGATATATGTAAAAATTACATAACTTCCCATAGGGCATACCGTAAACTCTACCAGTAATATCAAGTCATGTACTAAAGATATGGTTGATAGATTTGGATCGAATGTGTATTTCATAAGGCAAGGGTATGTGAGGACGATCACCATGTACCTTGGACCCTAGTGATGGTATGACGTACCTTATAGAGGATAGCACCTTAGTGATGGTGTGTGATCCAACACAAGATCTGATGGTTGCATAGTGTGCCGCTAAAATCATCAATGGCCATGCAAATTATCTATATCCGTAGGCACCTTACTGCAAGACCTTAGTGATGGTTGTTGTGATTACCTAGATTGATATGTGTGTTAAGGCTATTGTGTATGCTTTGACTGTTAATTATTTGAGATGAATGTCTTGTGATGTAGGTATTACTGTGAAAAATAACTAATATACATGTTGTACTTAATATAGTGCATCCACAAGATGATAGTATACATATATTATGGAATGTTTTAACTTATTGGATGTAGGGATAGGGAAGGTATGACTTTTCATACCTAGTATTTCTCTTTTACTATATCGGCTTTTATAGCACCTTGAGATTGTTTAACTATTGTCTGACTTGAGATTTTATGCTTTGATTATTATTATCTCAGATATTCTTAAATGAGTAGACTCGATAGCAAGTCTGAGACTAAGACATGAAGTTGTCCAAAGGATGAGCATGAGGCTGGTTCTTATCTATACATATATTATGTTATGCGGCACTGTGGAGCTTTATAAGTGTTTTTCTATATTTATCAGATAGTTTATTCAGAGTTTATTTTGATTACGTGTAAACTTTATAACTATTGTGAACCTATTATTCAAATGCTTAGTATAGTTCATATTAGTTATGCATATTTATCTCTACTATTTTATATCTCTATGATTATTATGTGTTATTTTATGCACTATGAGATATATGATAGATTTTTGATTTGGAGTTTTCTACTTTACAAACCTTGACTACTGCTCTACATCGATCGAATGGGTACTATTACAGCGCATTATACATCTATATTGGTTACTAGGGTGTAGGGCGATCGTCACAACTAACAACCAAGAAAACAGTTATTATTAACAATTATTTTTCTCGACATTGAGAAGAAACTAATAGTTTCACTTTTAGTGTATGGGAATTTTTATTAAACATTTTGATGAGATATGTCTGTTTTAAGCTTGCTTAATTTTATTTCATCTTGTGTCATCTATTTCCATGTTAGTGTTTCGGATCTTGTCCAAATCTATAGTATTGTCAATAATTCCTATTGTTGATCAGTCCTAAACCCTTTTAGGGTAGTCCATACAAGACCCCATATGATTGAATCATACATGCACCCTCATGGCCCATGCAACATTTTATAAACTCCATTTATGCCAACATAAAACTGGTTAATTTTTTCATTTATGATCATAACGTAAATTAAACAACCACACATATTAAAGTGTTTAAGGTCAGACTTTCTTGTAAACTCTTATCTTATACGATCTCGTAAACTAAGATTTAGATGAATTTAAATTTAATATATGCACTTACTTCTAAGTACATATACTTGTAGAAAAATGTTAATTCAACCTCACTCATCATCGGTCGTTCTTTCTCCAACCTTTTTGATACATCATTATATATTATAGTGAAAAGTGACTTTGAGATTGAATCTTATTCATTTTTAGTGTTTTTGGAACTCTTTCAAATGTATTCTCACATATTCGATCAAATTGAATAGTTTTACTTCCTTTACACCTTATGTTTTATACTTCATCTTTATATTTTATCATAAATATAATACTTGTTTCAAATAGACATGTACACATCCTTAGTATTCACGTGCCACAAAACCAAGTGCCGGAAGGTCAGAATGTAAAGAGTAAAAAGAAATTAAAAAAAGAACATAATCTTACATGAATGGAATAACATATATTGTTTCAATATATATGTATCTTTACAACGAAAATTTTAAATACATTTATCAGTGTCTATCCTATAAATTAGCCTAGACATTTATAAATATCTATCCTTATAAATGCTGAACACAATATGTAAACTAATATAGTGGAAATGGAAATGGAGAACTATCTATAGGAACGTCTTTACCTCCAGACTTCAAGCTCCATCACAATGCTCGAAGTTGAACCAGCCTACCTTGCTACTTTGAAAAATAAGGCACCCAGAGTTTAAGGTAAAAAATAAACTCCGGGTCAGTCAAGGAACTGGTGTGAGAAACTCAAAATACCAATATTTGGAAATAAAGGGTATCTCATAAGACCACACCGCACATAAAAACAGAATGATTTTTACCTTATGATAACCAAAATCTTTATTACACAAAATCTGGTAATATTATTTTTAATGACATCCTTATGAAAACACTTTAAAATAACATATTAATCATAGCTGGAATTGTTACACTTGTTAAATTCGATAGAATAATAGGTATATAATTAAAACCATAAAGGCTTCTATTGGAGAATGGATTCCATACAATAACAAGGTAAGGGACTACCATTCGAAAGTACATCTTTAGAGGGATGCACCTAAGGTTCCAACCTATACCAACATATGACCGACCTACCTTTACCTTAGATAGACCAATTAAGACATCACCCAGGTCGTTCCGGACCTATTCGAGACCTATCATAGCATACACAACATTCTCGATATATATAGGGTAATATAGAAATTAGACGACCATATCCTAATTGGAGCGAACCACTTAGCCATGCACGTCTGTAAAAATCAATGTACGTGCATTTTTGAAATGCAACGTCAGACATTCACCCATACAAATTGTCTAGGAATATGACAACCTGAAAGAACTCACCTACTACATCCTGCCGAGAATCATCCATAGGATTAGTAGCGAGCAGCCCTTGCATCGATGATAAAATGAAGACACTACTGCAACATATAAATGATATGGGAAATTTCCCTTGAGGGTCAGTGACAAGTAGCCCTTTATTCTATTTATTACAGTTCCTTGACTCCACATTCGAATGCGCAAATTGAGTCAAAGTGGTTTTCGTATAGGAATAAGCCAAATTCGATCCTAGTTCCTTCGAACCAAACATCGATAGAAAATGTTAAGTTTGATGGTTATTATCGTTTCATTAATTAATATCCTTTATCAAATAAAATATCTTCCTTAGAGATATAAATTTTAAATCATAACTGAATCATTAAACCTCTCTTTAACTTTGGAAATATCAAATCAAAATCATTCCTTGTAAATCACATTGCAAAACCTTATAGAGTAAAAAGGGTTGATAGAATTTGCATTAAGTTTACTCAACATCAATTTTCACATTTAGATTTTATTATCCATTGAATAATAGTGAAATCACCTTTTAAATTCAGATATATAGTATGTGTTCCCTCCTCGGAATTTAATACCAAGTATAAGAAGGTTATTTCTATACAATCCAAATTGAACTTAATTTGAATCTTTTATACTTGTCTCATTTTCAACATTTCTACGTTACCTATTCTTCGCCTATAAAAGAGGACAGGTAAGCCAAGGCACTGGTTTCTTATGAACATCTTCTTAGTTTAAGCACCTCACATCCAGATCTCACGAATAGAAAAATCCAGTCTACTAAGGGCTTTTAGAGCCAAGATTAAATCAATTATATAACAGCTTTTCTTTAAATCATTTATTTAAACTCTTTATAAAGTAATTTTAAATTTTCCAAATCATCTTTAAAATACTTAATTATTTATTGAAAATATTTATAAAAGATTTGGAAAATAACACTTAAGTTTAAACCCATATTTAAAACGTTATTAAAAGTGGTGTAAAAAGTGCTGCGAATAGGGGTGCAAATATTGTTTTTAAGGTTTATTTGATCAAAAAAAATTTCAATCATTTAGAAATCCATTTTTATAACTCAAATATCTTTTAAAACATTTTAACATATTTATAGAATTTATTTTTTATTCTAATGAAGTAAAAATATCACTTTTAAAGAATTTATCGCTTTGGTTTGCAAATTGCCAAACCGCGAATATTTTGAACTCATATTTCAAAGTCTACTAAACAAAATCACAATCGTTTTTTTTTTAAAACTAGGATTATAAAAGTTTGGAAAATTCTTACTTCAAAGAACTTTGACTCCAAATCCTTCGTGTAAATAGATTTTACTTTCTATGTCGCGAAATCGCGTACTACCTTTACGATGCACCCTTTTTTGACTCAATTTTCACAGCTTATCAAAATTTTGTCAATACCCTTTCAAATGTGTATAAAACATGTCTAAATCATTTTAAACCATTTTAAAGAGGTTTAACAATCTCACATACACTATTACATTTACTAAAGCAAAGTAATTTCCTTTGTGATATTTGACGTGTATTAAACGTGAATCATTTACACATCCAAACAAACATATTATCATATTCAAACATGATAAACAACCATCATAACCAAGCATAGCCAAACATATAAATCATCCAGAATATAATAATATAAATAGAGTTTCTCACCTTCATTGTTTTCTAACTTTACAAAAATTTGCTATAGCTTCGCTACGATCGGATCAAAGCCTAAAGAATCAAGCCCGAGACCTTTGGATAGCCACAACCTAAGCTTGCAAGTGAAGATAGACTCAGCCTTAGGTGGAAGGAGGTGGTGGCCGTTGGTTTATAGCAGAGGAAGGAGTGGTTTGTTCTTGTTTTGAAGTCGATTGCTAATGTATATATATTTATAAAAATTTATTTTATTTGTGCAAATTTTTCTTCATAATTTCAAAGATAGGAAGCCATTAATTTTTCTTGAGAAAGAGGAAGAAGAAGATGAATAATAGTGTTTAAACTATGAAAGAATGGATGTGTATTTATAGGAAATTTTTTGGAAATAAATATCCAAATGTGCATGGACCAACATGCCATGCCCGTACCCTCTCATCACCAAAAGGCATATGGCAATGCCACCCCCTTATGCCTCCATGTGTGTGAGTTGATGTGTGTAAGAGTTTGACTTTAGTTTGCTTAAGGATGAATTTTATGTAAGAATATCTTAGATCTTTTGTAATATATATAAGTGTATATGTATATTTATGTGTGTGTATACATATGTGTGTGTGTGTGTGTGTTCATGTATAAGTTAAGTTGTGCATATATGTATGTTATATATATGCACAAGACATATAAACATGGTTGCAACAACTTTGAACATCTACCGTTCATTAAACCGTTGAAAATCGAGAGGCCGATTCCCTGTCACATTTTTCACATATAAATAAATTTATGTATAAATGTAAAAAAAATTGAATGCTAATTTCTTATTATTTAAAAAAAATAAAATGATCACATTTGATTTATAAAACCATATAAATAAATATTAAACCATTATTTAAAAAAGTGTTGTTATATAAAGCGATACGAATTTTCTTATATTTTCAAATCAATTATATATCCTTATAAAATTATTATAAATGATTTTTTATCACTTCAAAACTAATTAAAATGAATTATTATCTTTCAAAAACAATTAGTTGAATAATTATAATAATTATTACCTCATTTCATCTCACTTTAAATTCATAAATCAATTATTAAATATGATGCCATTATTGACGATGTCATAAATACATTTTATTTCCTAAAAATAAAATAAATAATTTTATTTCCTAAAAATAAAATAAATAATTTTATTTGATATTCTTGTTTAAACGGATAAATAACTGTAATTATTCAGCTCTGTACGCGACTTCGGATAATTATAGAGTTGTTTATTGATGAAATGATTTCGATCATTTTAACGATATTTTTCCAAAGTATATACTTTTTTAAATACTTATTCAAAAATAAGATTATCATTAATCTTGTTCAAAACATCATAATCTATGTTTTAAAAAACTTATATTTGAACATTTCGATATAAACATAATTTTCAAATTGATAAATTTGTGGGTCATTACATTCTAACCGCTTAAAAGAATTTTGTCCTCCAAATAACACTGCAAAACCAAAGACATTTGCTCAAAATATTTATTTTAAACTTACACTCGTACACTGTATATAGATCATCCGTATGCAATATTTGATTCGACCTACTTTTCGAATCCACGGCTTTACTTCAGAACTAATATTGATCCCTTGATCCTCTAATGCGCACTCTGGTCAGGCTTTCTGATCAGAGTTTTTGTTTTACTTACATAGCCCTTGTTACCCCATCTTTTGGTCAAAGCCGGGATATCAACAAATTGGTTGGAAAGGATGGATATTGAGATTGGAAATCGATTGGAAATAGGTTTATGATCGATATCGTCAAAATTTGACCGAGCTCCAGTCAAGACAGGATCGATTAGGAATGATGAACAAGACTTGGCAAGGCTACGTTTCGAATTTCAAGTCAATCGGAGTTCATATGCTCGAGATATGGCTGGATCAATATTGGTGAGGAATGGTTCGCATCGATACGGTTTGTATCGATCCACATTGGCTTGGCTGTCCACTTCGAATCGATGATTTCATATCGATCAGGATGGAAATAGCAACAAGCTTCGAATCGATGATTTCATATCGATCGGCATGGGCCACTTTGGAACGATGGATGTTGTTCGTATCGATACTATAGATGAAGCAATTCGATGGATACAAAGGACATACACAGGGGATCGATACGAAGAAGGAAGGTTTGATGGATATGAAGGCATGAGCTTTCGGTGTGCCCAAGGATCGATACGAATAAGGTGACATGGAGAGCAGGGGATATACGAAGATGCCATTGAACTACCGATGCGAATGGCATGGACACGAAGGGAAGATGGATATGAATGGACAGAGAGGAATTCATGGATACGAATAAGTGGATGGCTCAGTCAAACGGAAGAAAGGTGGATCTTTCCTGTATCTTCGAGACACTTCATCTATGCAAACTATATCGATGCAAAAAGAGGAGAACGTGGAGCCGAGGACCGATACGAACGCGACAACCAACTCATGAACACGAACTTGCATCGATCATAACTCACAATCTACAAGTCCAAATGCTATGAAATTTTTCAAGGAGCTTCCTAATGCATTCAAGAACCTCCACGATCGATCTCAGCTCGATTGGACCACTTTTGGATCAATACTAATTGAACACGCATCGATCTCATATCGCTCTGGATCGATCTGGTGGGTGCACTTGCACAAAAGAAGAGGTATTCCAGGTTTTGGGGTGGATATTTCCGAATCTACACCTATAAATAGGAATTCTATTGCAGCTAAAAAGGGATCTTCTCCTTTTCTAATGCTGAAACTCGGCCATTTTTGTAATTGATACTAAAGGCTTGTAATTGTAACTACAATACAAAAGGAATAAAAAGGATTGATTCAAAGTGGACGTAGGCAAGATTGCCGAACCACTACAAATCTTATGTTCTTTCCTGCTTTCTTCCATTTTAATTTTACTATTTCTTCATTTTTATTCTCTACTTAATCTGGGTCTAAGATCTGTGTTGGAATATTGTGAATCTGTGTACATTCACTGGTTCTTTCACTACTTTTAGGTTTGTGACCATTTTTGGCGCAAACACTTTGGTGCTTTCACTGAGAATCGAACTCAGGACCCGCTATACCGGACTTGGAGTTTTGATTTGGAAATCCAAAGGATCATATTTAAAAGGGACCATGATAAAGCAATCGACAAGGAGACAAAGAGCGGAAAGGAGTCAGCATGAAGGGAGTTAGGAGGTTTCCTCAGGAGCAAATCAGACCTCAGTTTTCATCACCAGAAATGAAATGGAGATGATGACGGGAGCTATGCAGGAAGAATTTTTGAACAGGCAAGAGGAAATGATGCAGAACCTTCTCAGACTGTTTGGACAGTCAGGAATAGCTGGAGCTACTGGAGTTCAATCCACGGAGCTTGAACAGAAGGACTCAACATGCAATCAGATGGAGCGGCTCAATAGAGCGCAACCCCTAATCAGCACACAACTTTTAATCTGGATGGATCCAGGTCTAGGGGCATACAACCTAGCAACGATGGACTGATTCATGGAGGAATCCTAGGTGACACTATACAACAAGATGCGGGCAGAGGCACAAGAGTACATGGTGAAGAGTATGTACCAGAATTCCCTCGAGGACTCGGAGGGCAACCCTTGGTGGACAACACTGGATTAGCTGAGATTATCAGGCGAACTATGCGCGGAGGTTTATCAAACTGAGATCTGGAAGAAATAAACAGGAGTCCATTTACTCGTGAAATCAAAATGGCTCAGAAGCCACCAGAATTCAAGCTTCCTACTCTGGAGACATACAACGGCAAGGCTGATCCTACCGATCAGCTGATGAGATACACAAGACATATGGAAGTGCTGGGGGCATCGAAGGAGGTTACGGCCCGGTGTTTCCCTTTGTACTTGATGGATATAGCTACTATGTGGTACAGGCAATTGGAAGATGGATCTATCAGAACATGGAAAGAATTGGTGGATGGGTTGTTAAAGCAGTTTCGGGTTCATATCAAAAGGCCAAAGAATGTGACGCTAATGTCGGTGAAGCAAAGGATAGGAGAAACGCTCAGGACTTTTTTGACTCGGTTTAATGCAACGGTTACTTCGGTGGATCGGCCGGATCCTCAATGGTTTTAATGGCGATAGTGTCAGGAGTCAGGGGTAACTCAGACTTCAATGTATCATTGATATAGGACCCACCAATGGATCTCGATGAATTCTTTCACGAGTTCGAAAAATTTCTTTGACAAGAGGATGCTGTTCGGATATGAAGTGATAGGAAGTTAATATAGTCAAGGACGGAGAACCATCCAACAAAAAATTGGGTAAGGATAAGGATAAAGGAAAGAGGAAGTTGGCTGACAACTTTGGCAGGGCAAGGAAACGCTGGGGAGAACCAAAGTTCTCCACTTACACAGAACTGAATGAAACATTGGAATAGATATACCTGGAAACTCGGGATCTCCTTCCTTATCGAAGGCTAGCAAGAAGGGAATCCCCGAAATGAGAGAGGGCATCCGGAAGGCACTATCTCTTTCATGATCTAGACGAGCATGGTGCCAACAGCTGCAGGCATCTAAAGGATATAATCGAGGAGCATGTAAGGAGTGGTCAGTTGCGGCAAAAAGTTGAAACTCAGAATGCGGCAGTGGAACAAGAGCAGCTACCATCTACCTCAAACGACGATGGCACGAGGCCCAGGAATGATGTTCGATTGGTTATCAACTGACAGGGATGATATGGAATAAGTAGCAAACTCTAGGCAAACAACCAAGTCACTTACTCATGTACGGGGACGGGGATAGCCCCTAGGCATGCTCTGAAATGATGATAAACCGTGACGCTCCAGTTTGTGAAATCTGCTTTTTCTTTTTGGTTTAGACATTTTCTTTTTTTTGATTTGGTTTCAAAGTTTGGTTTGAACTCCTGTTTTTGTTGGCTTTCTGGTTTGGACTTTGGTTTGGATGCTTGTTTCCCGGTTTGGATATTGGTTTGAATTCCTAGTATGGATTTTTGGTTTTTTCATTTGATCCGGATTTTGGATTGGATTTTTATCTGGTTTTGGTAAATGGTCTTCGTGCATGGATTATGCCTGGCAAAGGGTAAGTCTTTTCGTCTGAACGTGGCGAATTGGCTTATTCAGGTCGTCAAGTATGGACTATACTCGACAGGGGTTTGGAGCGACTAGGATTCGGCTTAGGACTTAAGCCATGGCATTACTTAGCATTCAGGGACACTGAACCAAGAACCCTAAGGTGTTATTCGATACAGGTCGTCGAGTGTGGACTACGCTTCGCAAGAACCCGGAGAGGTTATGGATTTGGATATCGACCCGGAGAGGTCCTGCATTCGGTTATTGGTTATCGAATATGGATAAATTAGAACTCGGTTGTCAGGTTCAGATGGATATGAAATTGGCTAAGGATTCGGTTACTGGATTTGGAATCGGACATCGACTCGGAGCAGTCATCGATTTGGATAAAGAAAAGGCTATGGCACTCGGATAGGATGGCTTGATAATGGATTGGATTATGGATCGGATGGTATGGCTATTGATGAAATATGGACTTTGGATATTGGTGTGTTCAAGGATCGATACGAACAAGGTGACAATGAGAGCAGGGGATCGATACGAAGAGGCCATTGAATCATCGATGCGAATGGGATGGACATGAAGGGTAGATGGATACGAATGGATGGAGAGAAATTCATGGATACGAATAAGTGGATGACTCGGTCGAATGGCACGAAAGGTGGATCTTTCCCGGATCTTCGAGACACGCCATCGATGTGAACTATATCGATGCGAAAAGAGGGGAATGTGGAGCCGAGGATCGATACGAACGCGACAGCCAACTCATAAGCACGAACTTGCATCGATCATAACTCACAATCTACAAGTCGAAATGCTATGAAATTTTCACAGGAGCTTCCCGATGCACTTGAGAACCTCCACGATCGATCTCAGCTCGATTGGACAACTTTTAGATCGATATGAATTGAACACGCATCGATACCAAATCGCTTTGGATCGATGTGGTGGGCCCACTTGCGCAAAAGAAGAGGTATTCCAGGTTTTGGGGTGGATATTTCTGAATCTACACCTATAAATAGGAATGCTATGGAAACTAAAAATGGATCTTCTCTAACGCTGAAACTCTGCCATTTTTGTGATTGATACTAAAGGCTTGTAATTGTAAATACAATACAAAGGGAATAAACAGGATTGATTCAAAGTGGACATAGACCGGATTGCCTTGTGTTCTTTCTTGCTTTCTTCCATTTTAATTTTAGTATGTCTTCATTTTTATTCACCGGTGATTTCACTACTTTGGGGTTTGTGACCATTTTTTGTGCCCAACCCTCAACTATGATGGAAAAATCAAGTATTTAACCACAAACCTTCATCAATGTTCGTCATCAAGAATCGAGTGATAAATCCTTTTTTGGATTGGTATACAAGCCTCAAAGTTTCGCACTTGGATCTTAGATCAGAATTGTGTGATGAAATGATCTACTTACAACATACATAGTTATTAATACAGAAATCTTTATGAAAATGTTCTATAAAACTTTCATCTTTTATTTTAACACATTGATAATCATTTCAAAATATTTTGCCCTAAAAATATTCCTATCTCCTATTCAGAAAGAAATCAATTATCCTTGGAATAATCTATTATAATTTTATTTCAAACTTCTTTTGAATTTTGTTTGTCAATAAATCCCGTGTAATTTCCAAAATTTATTTCATAACATTTTATCTTACAGGGAAAATTCTCCTTTTAATTTTTGTTTCCTTTATCAAGAATTCTTACAAATTTTCTTAAGTGACTTGTATAAATGCAATGAATGTGGTCAAAATGAAGGATCATAGTTATATCATACATCTTTATGCCTTACATTCATCATTTCTACCACACTTGGCTATCCTCAAGTTATCCCAATCCTACTTGGGTACATACTGGAAAATCATAACACAAATACAAATATTTATCCAACCACAACATCAGCCCATTACAAGCCATACTTATAAGATACTACTAAATTCTTAATATTAGATAGATATAAATACTCTTCAATCCTACTCTCAATCATCATTCTGAATCTATTATTGATGGTGCACTCCAATATCCAAACTTGATGCATCACGATCTATGGAAGCACAAGGCTTAGATCGAGCACAGGTTAAGGGCTTGTATCGGACCCGACCTAACAGGCCACAGGGGAAGGAGTTACGACTTATAGATATAGGAGCTAAGGGAGAAGCAATACGAGCTAATGGCATGGAGTTGAGTCGTCCATGACTTAAGGTTCAAACTATAGGTCGTCCTCGACCTATTTGGAGACCAGAGGGGAAGATGTGCCGAGTTAACGACCTAACTCTTACGGGTCACGACCTAAGGAAGAGGCGCTAAGTCGATCACGACTTAACAGGACACAAGAGGGAGATGCCGCATGGAGTTTGAGTTGTATGAATGCTATGTCGTAAGTCGTTATGTGTTGTGAATTTAAGTCGTGAGTCGTGTGGTTTGTAAGTGATGAGTCGTTCACGACGTAAGTCGAGTCACTGTGTTGTATATATGTGAGTGAGTCGTTGTATGATTTGGGTCGTATGTCGTTTGCTTTGTAAGTCGCGTGAGTAGTAAGGTCGTATACGACCTAAGGGTAGTATACTTGTGTGTTTCCTTAAGTCGGAAGTGTTAGGTCGGCAACGACCTACTGTAAGTCGTAAGTCGTGTTGTGTTGATCATTTGGGTCACTCACGACCTTGTTGAGTCGTAGGTCGTCCAGTGTAGTGCTGTTGTAGTTACTGATGAGTCGTGTGTCTTGTATCTTGAATCAGTTAGGTCGGCAATGATCTAGATGAGTCGTAAGTCGGTCTAGTGAGTATGTTGTTGTGTAATTACTATGAGTCGTTGTATATATGCTATTGTGATAAGTCGGTGCCGACTTAGTTTAAGTCGTAAGTCGTATACGACTTAAGGACAGGGTTGAAACTTCTATAAATAGGGAGTGAGTTGTAAATTTCAAGGTTGTTGATATTTGAATAAAATTCTCTTTTGTTAGCTTTGTGCTTTCATACAAATTGGTAGTTGAGTGTGATCTCCTATCTCCTCTTTCGGTTAATCGAGTGCGCTCGATTCAACGATCGTAGAAGCCGATTCACGGTATCTAGTGCGCTAGATCAACGTATGAAGAATCGTAGATCTTCTTTCTTGGCATCGTGCGCGATCAACGAGACGAAGATAGCTAGAATCCAGTATATTTGGATCAACGGATTTGGGCCTTGCAGTATTCTCAACTCACCGATTGCTACATTCCATCGATTGAAGTTTGTTTCGATTAATCCGCTGCGACAGTTTTGGTATCAGAGCTTGTTTTAGCCAATCATAGCTAAATCGGGTCTTGGAGCCAAGTGTTGAAGTTTGAAGTTGTTCATCGCGTTCATATTGAAGTTGCAACAAGAAGGAGGCCGTGTATACTTGTGAAGTAGCCGAGCCTAGGAAGGATCATTGGAAGCTTATTTCGAGCTAAGGAGTTAGGCCGAGCCTTGTGAAGTTGTATGTGAAGTTGAAGCATCACTTTGGTATTGATTTGTTGAAGTGTTTGTGAAGTTCAATCATGCCGCCTAGAAGAGCTAACCGACATCAAAACGTTGAAGCTTTGTATCGAAGAGAAGAAGCCGATCAAATGGAACAACGTATGCACGAGAATACTGATGAAGGCATAGGAAGTTGGAGAAGCTTATGATCGATATGAATCAAAGTAGAAGAAGAAATTCACCTGAATCCATCCATGGAGGAAGTAGAATTTCGCCACATTCAGATCGGGAAAGGAGAGAGAGCCAAGATCATCGAAGTGTTGATAATCGAAGTAGGAGGAATGTTGATGATCATGGTAGACGAGATGTTGGTAGTAGGAGTTGTGGTAGAGATGTTGGGGGGCGTGAAAGACAACGTTATGCATCAGACTTTGATGAAGAGTTTGACGGTGATAGGGGAAGTGTTCATTACCGAGACAGAGATCAAATACGACGTCAGTATCGAGATGTAGAGGATGATCGTCGTTGGGAATCGGGAATGAAGATGGAGATTCTAGAGTTTAAAGGTGGGATGGTAGCTGAGGAGTTCTTAGATTGGTTATCTAATGTGGAGGAAATCTTTGATTTCAAGGAGGTTCCGGAGAATCGAAGGGTGAAGTTAATTGCTACAAGGCTGAGGGGAAGAGCTTTGGCATGGTGGCAGCAAACTAAACTTACTCGTGAACGAATGGGGAAGTCAAAGATAGAATCTTGGGAGAAGATGAAGAAATTGATGAGAGCTACATTTTTGCCATACAACTATCAATCGCTTATGTACCAGAGATTGCAGAATCTAAGGCAGGGGACGAAATCATTAAATGACTATGCAGATGAATTTTACCAACTCATTGCCAGGAACGATATAATGGAGACAGAAGAACAGCTGACTGCTAGGTTTGTTGGAGGGTTGAGAATGCAGATCCAGGATATGGTTAATATGTTCGATCCCAGATCTGTAGCGGAGGCACATCAAAAGGCGTTAGCTTGGGAAAAGCAAGGAAGGCATGGAGGTGGTGTGTTTACTAATTCTAACAATCAAGCAAAGGGTGTCGGTGGAAGTTCTAATGTTACTAAAGCTGTTGCCAAACCAGTTGTGAAGGAGGGTGAGAAGGCGAAGGTTAGCAGTGGGTTCAAATGTTACAACTGCCAGGAGATGGGTCATAAAAGCAGTGAATGTCCGAAGCCGAAGAAGAGAGCTATGATAGTTGAAGCTGAGGATGAGGAGGAAGAAGCTGAATGTTCTAATTCACCTTATGTTGAGGAGGAAGAAGAAGTGTCGGGAGACGAAGGTTGTAATCTGATGATGAGGAGGTCTTGTTTGACGCCAAAACAAGAGGAGGAAGATAGTTGGTTGAGGAATAACATATTTCAATCTACTTGCACTATTCTTGGGAAAGTTTGTAAATTTGTCATTGATGCTGGGAGTTGCGATAATATTATCTCTACAGAGGAAGTGAGGAAATTGGAGTTGAAAACCGAGAAGCATCCTAAACCATACAAGTTAGCTTGGTTAAGGAAGGGTGGTGAAGTGAAAGTTGGGAGAAGAGCTTGCGTGAAATTTTCTATTGGGAAGAAATACAAAGATGAAATCTGGTGCGATGTAGTGGACATGGATGTGTGTCATCTGTTGTTGGGTAGGCCATGGCGTTTGATCGAGCAGTACAACACGATGGTCGAGCCAATAGCTATAGTTTCATGTTCGAGGGTACTAAAATCATTTTGGTTCCCAAGAAGCAAAAACAGAAGGAGAGCAAGCTGGAGGAGATTGAGGAATTGAAAACTCTATTGACTTTGAAGGAGTTTGTTAAGGAGGTTGAAGAGGAGCCTGAAGTATACTTGTTGATTGGGCGTGAGAGCAGTGAAGAGGTTGAAATTCCTGAAGAAGCGAAGCCAGTTTTGCAAGAATTTGAGGATGTATTTCCAAAGGAGTTGCCTAAGGAGTTACCGCCACTGAGAGACATTCAACATCAGATCGATCTTGTTCCGGGAGCAGTATTACCACATAGACCACATTATCGAATGAGTCCGAAGGAACATGAAGAGTTGAGGAGGCAGGTGGAAGAGTTGCTTGAACAAGGGCGAGTGCAGGAGAGTTTGAGTCCATGTGCTGTACCAGCTTTATTGGTACCCAAGAAGGATGGGACGTGGAGGATGTGCACTGATAGTCGAGCATTGAACAAGATTACCGTGAGATATAGATTTCCCATGCCAAGGTTAGATGACTTGCTAGATCAGTTGAGTGGGGCAACTATCTTTTCGAAGATTGATTTGAAGAGTGGTTATCACCAGATTCGAATTAGACCTGGAGACGAGTGGAAGATAGCGTTCAAGACGAGAGAAGGGTTATACGAATGGTTGGTTATGCCATTTGGTTTATCAAATGCACCTAGTACATTCATGCGGGTGATGAATCAAATCTTTAGACCATTCATTGGGAAGTTCGTGGTGGTTTATTTCGATGATATTCTGATATATAGCAGGAGTACGGAGGAGCATGTTCACCATTTGAGAGAAGTGTTGATGGTATTACGTGAAGAACAATTTTATGCTGCTACAAAGAAATGTGTGTTTATGACTAGAAGTGTTTTATTTTTGGGGTATGTTGTTGCGGAGGAAGGAATTCAAGTTGATCAGAGTAAAGTTGAAGCAATCAGAAATTGGCCACAGCCTAAGACGATAACAGAAGTTCGGAGTTTTCATGGGCTAGCGTCATTCTACCGAAGATTCATTCCACACTTCAGTAGCGTGATGGCTCCAGTAACTGATTGTATGAAAGGGAAGAAGTTTGAATGGTCCAAGGAAGCCAGGGTTGCTTTTGAAAAGATTAAGTCACTGTTGACGACAGCACCAATTCTTGTTCTACCGAATTTTCAATTGTTGTTTGAATTACATACTGATGCTTCGAAGGTTGGTATTGGAGGAGTTCTGAGTCAGAGTGGGAAACCCGTTGCTTATTTCAGTAAAAAGTTATCAGGAGCAAAGATGAGATACAGTACATATGACGTTGAATTCTATGCTGTGGTACAAGCTGTTAAGCACTGGAGGCACTATCTATTTCAGAAAGAATTTGTTCTGTACACTGATCATGAGGCATTGAAGCATTTACAGGGGCAAGACAAGATTTCAGTGAGACATGCGTCATGGATTGCTTATTTACAACAGTTTACTTTTTTCTTGAAACATAAGTCAGGGGTGACGAACCGTGTAGCAGATGTATTAAGCAGGAGGAGTCATTTATTAACGACATTGAAGGTTGAGGTGACAGGGTTTGAAATGTTGCCAGAGCTGATTGAAGAAGATCCTTACTTTGTGAAATGTGTAGAGAAAGTCAAGGAAGGAAATACCGATGAATTTGTGATGGTTGATGGATTCTTGTTCAAGGGGAATCAATTATGTATTCCAGATTGTAGTTTGAGATTGAAAATTATCAAGGAGTTACACGAGGAAGGGCATGTGGGCCGTGATCGTACTTTGCAATTGATTTCACAGTCTTACTTTTGGCCGTCGATGAGGAAAGAAGTGGGAAGGTTTGTGGAGCGATGTCATATTTGCCAAGTTTCGAAAGGAACCACGACCAATGCTGGGTTGTATATGCCGTTGCCTGTACCGGCTAGACCATGGGTTGATGTGAGTATGGACTTTGTATTGGGATTGCCGAGAACGCGGCGTGGTAATGATTCTATATATGTAGTGGTTGACAGATTTTCTAAAATGGCACATTTTATTGCTTGCAAAAAGACGACGGATGCTGTTCGTGTTGCTCAGATGTTCTTTAAAGAAATCTATCGTTTACATGGGTTGCCGGAGTCTATCGTTTCAGATAGGGATACCAGATTTTTGAGTCATTTTTAGCTTAGTTTGTGGAAGATGGTGGGAACGAAGTTGAACTTTAGCAGCGCCTATCATCCGCAGACGGACGGACAGTCCGAAGTCGTTAACAGATCGTTGGGAAATTTGTTGCGATGTCTTGTGAAGGACAATCTGAAGAGTTGGGACATGAAGTTATGCCAAGCCGAGTTTGCACATAATCATGCAGTAAATCATAGCATGGGATTCAGTCCATTTCAGATTGTATATTCAAATTTACCCAGGGGACCGTTGGACTTAGCGGTGGTACCACAACCGAAGGGGACGGTTAAACGAGCTGCTGATTTTGTTGAAGGATTGACGGAATGTCATAGAATCGTTCAAGAATGATTGGAAAAGTCAAATGAGAAGTATAAGCGGGCTACTGATTTGAAACGACGGAGTGTTGAATTTAAGGAAGGTGATTTGGTTTATGCTGTATTGACGAAGGATCGTTTTCCGGTGGGTGCTTATAACAAGTTGAAAGCCAGGAAAATTGGTCCTGTCGAAGTTGTGAAACGGATTAATGAAAATGCTTATAAGTTGAAGCTACCGGAGGATGTTTACACTTCTGACGTGTTCAATGTTAAACATCTTGTGCCATATTATGGAGATGAACAGTCTGATGAGGAAAAAGTTACAAATTCGAGGACGAATTTTTCTCAACCAGGGGAGGATGATGCAGCACGATCTATGGAAGCACAAGGCTTAGATCGAGCACAGGTTAAGGGCTTGTATCGGACCCGACCTAACAGGCCACCGGGGAAGGAGTTACGACTTATAGCTATAGGAGCTAAGGGAGAAGCAATATGAGCTAACGACATGGAGTTGAGTCGTCCACGACTTAAGGTTCAAACTATAGGTCGTCCTCGACCTATTTGGAGACCAGAGGGGAAGATGTGCCGAGTTAACGACCTAACTCTTACGGGTCACGACCTAAGGAAGAGGCGCTAAGTCGGTCACAACTTAACAGGACACAAGAGGGAGATGCCGCATGGAGTTTGAGTTGTATGAATGCTATGTCGTAAGTCGTTATGTGTTGCGAATTTAAGTCGTGAGTCGTGTGGTTTGTAAGTGATGAGTCGTTCACGACCTAAGTCGAGTCACTGTGTTGTATATATGTGAGTGAGTCGTTGTATGATTTGGATCGTATGTCGTTTGCTTCGTAAGTCGCGAGACCTAAGGGTAGTATACTTGTGTGTTTCCTTAAGTCGGAAGTGTTAGGTCGGCAACGACCTACTGTAAGTCGTAAGTCGTGTTGTGTTGATCATTTGGGTCACTCACGACCTTGTTGAGTCGTAGGTCGTCCAGTGTAGTGCTGTTGTAGTTACTGATGAGTCGTGTGTCTTGTATCTTGAATCAGTTAGGTCGGCAACGATCTAGATGAGTCGTAAGTCGGTCTAGTGAGTATGTTGTTGTGTAATTACTATGAGTCGTTGTATATATGCTATTGTGATAAGTCGGTGCCGACTTAGTTTAAGTCGTAAGTCGTATACGACTTAAGGAAAGGGTTGAAACTTCTATAAATAGGGAGTGAGTTGTAAATTTCAAGGTTGTTGATATTTGAATAAAATTCTCTTTTGTTAGCTTTGTGCTTTCATACAAATTGGTAGTTGAGTGTGATCTCCTATCTCCTCTTTCGGTTAATCGAGTGCGCTCGATTCAACGATCGTAGAAGCCGATTCACGGTATCTAGTGCGCTAGATCAACATACGAAGAATCATAGATCTTCTTTCTCGGCATCGTGCGCGATCAACGAGACGAAGATAGCTAGAATCCGGTATAGGATCAACGGATTTAGGCCTTGCAGTATTCTCAACTCACCGATTGCTACATTCCATCGATTGAAGTTTGTTTCGATTAATCCGCTGCGTCAAACTCCGACGAAATTTCCCCCACATCCTCATCCTCACTCTCTTGTTCATTGTCAGCGTCGTTTCGTCTTCATTTTCCCCATACGGTAGCAAGGCTGATTCCATGGAACATATCCAAATCCAACCGGTACTTCCTACAACATTTCTCCTACCTCAAATTCCTCCAATCCTTATATTCCCATCTCCCTTGAATTTTCAAATTCCTCCTCAGCTTCCACTTTATCATCTTCCATATTATTCTATTGAATGTACGAACCAAATCACTCCTCACGCCAAATAACATGTTCCCCATCCATCTTCCATATGATAGAGCTGCCCTCACTACTATAGTTTGATTCGTTTGGCATTATATCATTAGGGTCCTCCTATGGTTCAAACTCTTCCTTCATGGGTTCTTCTTCAGATTTGACTTCTGAACTAGCGGGATCAGTGATTCCCCTTCTTTCCAAGGCTGAAGCAGCCTCATATGACCATTTATGGAGTTAGGAGAGGTATAGGTGTTCTCGCTGTTAGGTAACCATCTCTATCTCTACAAGTATACATATCGTATTCCTCTCTTATGGCTTCTTCCTCATCACTTGAAAGAATGATTAAATCATCTTTCTAACCCCTAATTTGCTCTTGAGGTCTCTCCTTTTGGATTCTTCCCTCCATATGGATTCAACAAATATAAACACAAATACTTAGAAGCAGACACTAAGTATTTATCCTATCTTAACAAGTATAATGTTTTTTTTTCAAATCAAGGTTTGATCAATAATTAGGAAGAAAATCGAGATCTTTATCAAAATGTTTTATCCCTTTCCAAAAATACTTTTGATTCTTTTAAAATCCTTCCAAACTTTATTATCATTGTCTTTCAAAATCCTTTCTAAGACAAAAAAACTTTTAGATAAAAGTTCTCATTATCCAAATCTTAGGTTTTCGTCCAAAATTCTTAATCCCCTTAATATCTTATTGAACATCTTATAATCAAACTATGAAATTCTAACCATAAGATGTTTATTCTTTATTTAACTAACTTGTTTTCAAAATAATTAACCAATTTATAACTTTAATATCATAACTAACTATATTTCCCAATATAAATTCTTTATATTAAAATATGACCTTAGGTAAAATTATTTCGTTTACCAATTTTCAAAACAAATCATTTTTTATTTATCCTTAATGAACATGCACTCTTATATAATATGCACAACTCATTCTAGGGTGTTACTAATCGTATCTCTAATGAGTTACTCATCCTAGGGTATTACCAATCCTATCTTCGATGAGACTTTACCCTTATAAGGCTAAGGTTTTGTTTAATCTAGGCTCTGATACCAAATATGACGACCTGCCTTCCTTCACCCTCAAAAATCGACACTAATACATCCTCGGTATTCATATGCCGCAAAACCAAGTGCCGAAAGGACGGATAGTAAAGGGTAAAAAGAAAATAGGAGATAGAAAAAAATCTTACACGAATGGAATAACATGTATTATTTCAGTATATATGTATCTTTATAGCGGAAATTTTAAATACATTTATCAGAGTCTATCTATAAGTTAGTCTAGGCAGTTATAAATCTCTATACTTATAAATGCTGAATATAATCAATATACTAATATAGCGAAAATGGAAATGGAGAACTATTTATAAGAATGTCTTCAGCTCTGGACTTGAAGCTCCACCACAATGGTCCAAGTTAAACCTACTTACTTGGCTGCTTGAAAAAATAGAGCTGCTAAAAAAAATAGGGAAAAGAAAATAAACTCCACGTCAGTCATGGGACTAGTGTGAGAAACTCAAAATATGGATATTTGAAGACAAAGGGTGTCTCATAAGACACATCTCACATAAACATGGAATGGATTTTTAGTTTATGATAATCAAAATCTTTACTATACAAAATATAGTAATATTATTTTTAAGGAGATCCTTTTGAAAACACTTTTAAAATAACATATTAACCATAGCTAGAATTGTTACATTTGTTAAATTCGGCAGCATAATAGGTTTACAACTAAAACTATAAAGCCTCATATTGGAGAATGAATTCCATACAGTGACAAGGTAAGGGACTACCTTTTGATAGTACATCTCTAGAGGGATGTAACTGATACTCCAACCTCAACCAACACTGAATCGACCAAATTTTACCATGGATGGTATCAAATAGAACACCACCCCAATCGTTCTCGACCTATCTGAGAGCTCAAATAGCATACACAACATTCCTGATATATTGTGGGTAATCTAGAAAGGTCACGACCATATCCTAATGGGAGTAACCCACTTAGCCATATCGCATCTACCCAATTTTTTTAATCCCTGTGTGATGAGGCTCGTGGTAATGTTTACCTTTCTCATAGCACACATTTCACTTAAATGCCACCTTGCCAATTCCATCATACACTATTGATTTCCATAGTGTGCAACCTCTGAGCTTGTATGTCTTAGAGAAGGGTGTTAAGTATGGGGGAGTTACCTCATATACCACCAAATAGATATATGTTTGTATAAATCAATGTACATGCATTTTAGAAATGCAATGTCAGACATTCATCCATACAAGTTGTCTAGAAATAGGACAAACCTAAGAAACTCTCCTACTACGTCCTGTCGGGAATCACCCCTAGGATTAGTAGCGTATAGACATTGCATCGAAGGTCAAATGAAGATACCACTGCCACATATAAATGATATGGGAAATTTTCCTCGAGGGTCAATGACAAGCAGCCCTTCATTTCATTTATTACCATTCCATGTCTTAGCCTTCGAATTCGTAAATTGGTTCGAAGTGTTTTTTAGATAGGAATCGCCTAAATCCAATTCTGGTTCCTTTGAACCAATCATCAATAAAAAGTTGTTAAGTTTGAGGGTGATTACCATTTCATTCGTTAATGTCTTTTGTCAAATAAAATATCTCTTTTAGAGATATATATATTTAAATCATATTCTTGTCCAGTATAAACAGAATCATTAAACCTTTCTTTAACTTTAGAAAAACCAAATTATAATCATTTCTCATAAATCACATTGTAAAACCTTTTTGAATAAAAGGGTTTATAGAAATTATACTAAACTTACTCAAAATCAATTTCCATATTCAACCTTTACTATCTGCCAAAAAACGATGAAATCACCATTTAAATTCACATAGACAGTAGAGGCTCCCTCTTTTGAATTTAATATCAAGTATAAGAAGATTATTTCTATACAATCCAAGTTATATTAAATTTGTAAATATAAATCTTTTATACTTGCCTCGTTTTCGACATTTCAACCTTATCTAACCTCACCCAAGAAAGAGGATAGGTGAGCTAGGGAACTGTTGCTCCTGAACATCTCCTTAGTTTAAGCATCTCATATCCGGATCTCACAAATAGAAAAATCAAGTATACCCATCATTTTTTAGAGCCAAGATTAAATCATTTAATTAACTGCTTTTCTTTAATTATTTAAACTCTTTTGAAAGTAGTTTTAAAATTTCCAAATTATCTTTAAAATACTTAATTATTTATTTGAAAATATTTGTAAAAGATTTGGTAAAGAATACTTAAGTTTAAAGCCATATTTCAAAAGTTATTAAAAGTGTTGTAAAAAGTGGTGCGAATAGCGATTTTAAGGTTTATTTGATCAAAACAATTTTTCTTTCAATTAGAAATCCATTTTCATAATGCAAATATCTTTTAAAATATTTATAGAATCCATTCTATATTTTTAAAGAATTTATCGCTTTGGTTCCTTAAATGCCAAACCGCAACTATCTTAAAACTTGATTTGCTCATAAAAATCCACTAAATAAAATCTTGATTTTTTTTTGTTTAAAAACTATGATTATAAGTGTTCGGAAAATTCTTATTCCAAAGAATTTCGACTCCAATTCTATCATTTAAATGGACCTACTCTCTATGGTGCGAAATCGTGAACTACCCTTACAGGAAGCGCCTATTTTTGACTCAATTTTCATAACGTATCAAAATTTTGTCAAAACATTTTAAATGTGTATAAAACATTTCTAAATCTTTTTTTGTATATAAGTGTGTATGTATATTTGTGTATATATATATATATATGTTCATGTATATGTTATGGTGTGCATGCATATGTTGTATATGTGCACAAGACATATAAACAAGGTTGCAACAACTTTGAAAAACTTCCGTTCATTAAACCGTTGAAAATCAGGAAGCCAATTCCGGGTCACATTTTAACTTATAAACAGATTTATATATAAATGTAAACATAAATTGAAAACTAATTTCTTATTATTTTGAACAAATTAAAATGATCACATTTGATTTATAAATCTATATAAATAAATATTAAACAACTATTTACAAAAAGTGCAATTATATCGATAAAGCGATATGAATTTTCTTATATTTTCAAATAAAGTATATATCTTTATAAAAATATTATAAATGATTTATTATCACTTCATAACTAATTAAAATTAATTATTAGCATTTAAAAAACTTTTTTGAATAATTATAATAATTATTAAATCATTAAATCTCACTTTAAATTCACAAATCAATTACCAAATATAATGCCATAAATAAATGTTATTTTCCTAAAATAAAATACATAATTTTATTTCATACTCTCGTTTGTATGAATAAATAAGTGTATGTATCCAACTACGTACACGACTTTTGATAATTATAGAACTTTTTATTGATAAAATAGTTTTCCGCCATTTTATCGATATTTTTCGAAAGTATATATTTTTATAAGTACTTATTCAAAATAAGATTAACATCATTCTTGTTCAAAAGATAATAATATATGTTTTAAAAAACATATGTTTGAATACGTAAAATAAATATAATTTTCAATTGATAAATTTGTGGGTCATCATAATCGATTTTCATCCAATACTAAAAATGTTTATTATTTCAAAATATATTGCATATACACGAAGATGATCTTTTGTAACCTGATACGTCCACTAAGAAATGTCATATGATATGCTCTCACTATTTTCGCCATTACAACAACAGGGCATGAAATCCAAAGCTCAATTTCACCACTTATTATGGGCTATTTATTTCATCTACTATAAATAGTTTATAGTCAAGAGTTTTTCAATAGAATATCTTAAATTCAAAGAAATAACTCTTATGGAAAACAATTCTCCATAATAGTACACTTAGAATATTCAGAATTCCCATTCCATATTAAGTATCAACAAGTATTACATATAATTCTCATTTTCAATGTTTCATCATGAAGTAGAGATGACCATTCACTTAATTCATTCCAACTATGCATATCTTATATCTATTCTTCGACACTCTTTTAGTTTCTTATTGATTAAACCTTTCAAATGGAAATCCTTACTGTAAGCTTGCAGTAAACTCTTTGCAAAATGCATTCGGACATCCTGACATTTTAAGGGTATTGTATGGGTTGCACTTAAGTAAAACGAACAAATTGACATTTCAATGATCGAATTCCAATGTTTGTCCAGTAGTTCTTGTTTTATGTTGCTTCTAATACAAAAGGATTCTCATTATGTTCAATCGTGTTGAATACCTGGTCTTCACTAAGGTTTACTTACTAATCTCGAATGAACCAATATCATTGACATTTTGTATATTATAAATATGGCCATTCTCTGTACAAACTTTTTATATGCTTAAATATGGATCGACTATCTATATTCTTATTTGCACTAGTGTCCAAAACTCATAGAAGACAATAAACATTCTAGGGCAAGTAAATACTTAAGTCACCAAGGTATGAATGTATTCAGTAGTTGTATAAGTTGGCCATTGCATGGGTCTTGAAGTGACAACATGCCAAAGGATATATTTTTAAGTATACAATATATTTCTTTATCAATCTTGATTCAGTACATTACAATATTTCAATTGATAAATAGTATTATCATGTAAAGGCCCGCAAATCCATACCCTTTGAGTCAACCATAGGTCGACTCATAGTGAATGGAAATACGAATCTTTTGAGGTGAAGAAGCAAAAGGGTAGAAGAAAAATACAACAACAACACAAAATCTCACAGTCGCAGCGGAACAATATATAATATCAGATTTTTATACAAAAGAATCTGTAACTGTTTTATTCTTACAATCATCAGAGTATAATAATCAATACATCAATCGGACAGTTATAATAACTTGTCCCTATGCAGTGGAAATATAAGTCAAGTACGGAAATACGTATCTGAACTCCTCCAGCTCGTCTCTTAAGCTCCATAGCATACTAAACTGAATCTGTAATACTCGGTTTGACCCGAGCATTATAATAAAATAACACCTGAGCCAGTCTGGAAAAGCAGCATGACAATTTGAATTATTAAAGTTATCAAAACCCTTTGAACAAAAGGTATCTCGTAAGACCGCGTCACACATAAACACGATGGGGTTTTACCTTATGATACCCAAAACGTTTTATATCAAAATCATCTGGTATTATAATAGTGTCTAGGTATAAATACTTATTTAAATAGTCGAAATTGTTATATCAATTAAATTCCAGCATACTAGGCTCTATAAACAAAACCGTAAAGGCTTGTATTGGAGAATGGATCCCACACAATGACTAGGCCATTGGAGTACCGTCCATCACAATACACCACTAGAAAAATATACCGAGGATCTTGTCGGGATCCCCTGCAACATAAGACCGGCCTACCCCTAACCTGGACAGACCGAATATGTTATCACCCCAGGTGTTCTTACCCTTAAAAATCGAGCGCTCCCTTTTTTATGCACAACCATATCCATAGTTTATATATTTCCAAGGATATCTAGAAAAGTGATAACATACACAAAATTGGGCGTGACCACTTAGCCTTGCTACATCTCCCATGTTATAGTCATTACCGGTTGATGAGGCTTGAGGTAAAACGTTCCCTTTAAGGAATAATTTTACTTAGAATGCTTATCGTCCTCCAATGATGATGTTCTGATAGCATTCATCTATACAAGTTGTCATGGGTCTGAACAAACCGAGTCACCATCTTCATCATCTTCACGGCATTCATAGTAACATTCAAACCAGATCGAAGTGGTTTTCGGATAATTAAATCCGATCCCGGTCTCTTTGAAATGATTAACGAAATTGGCCAATATTGATAGTCGGTTATTTAACTATCAATAAAACATCCATAAGCAGACACTAGGCCTTATTTTATAATTCCAAAATATTTATTTTCAGAATATCTTATAAGATATATCAATTCCTTCTAACATTTGAAAAAACTTCAAATATTTAAATCCGTAACAGGATATTTCCAAACCATCTCAACACTTAGAAATATTCCCAAATTTCCTTTTTTATACTTAGGAAACTATTATAAGCCTTATTTTCCAAAATCTTTTCAACTACTAATAATAAAGAGAATATTTCACAAATTATCTCATAAGTCTTCGGAATCACTAATAAATTCCCTTTTATAATTTCCAAAACCCAGTATACTTATTTATAACCCCGTTCAACAATTTATAACTTCCATGAATTTAGATTTCGTTTTCAAATTTCCCATATTCAACATTTTGAAATCCCATTTCATCAAAATCCCTTATAAAATTCCTTCCCTCAAAATCATATTCATTTATAATCCCCATTTGCGAATCTCGAGTAAATTTAAAAATAAAATTTTCAATCACTTCAAATACTCTATATATGAATAAAATAAATATTTTAAATAATAATAATTTATTTTTAAAAAATGTTCAAGTAATTATTTAAAATATCGAAAACGCTTTTAAAAAAATCAATAACTCATTTTTAGATAAACAAATAAACTTTCAAAGCGAATTTTAAAAGTTAGTATTTACTAAAATATATACCTAATATTTGAAAATCTACTTATCGAAGTATTTCAATCCTAACTAGTTAAAATTTCATAGTTTTAAATAATAAAATTTTCCATTTAAAAACAAACTTAACTTCTTATAATTTAAAAAATAAATTAAAACCTCAATGACCAATTCAATTTTATAAATTCTTCTCGAATCACATCACATCACTTCCATTCCGATCTCCTTAACCATTTTCACTTTCTAAAAATAGTATCCACTATTTTTCTCATTCTATTCCCATATTCTAATATAAATTCTCCCTATGAATTTATATTCTCAATCTATCATTTGATATCGATTTCCCTTATTTACAAACATCGTTTATAAATTTTATAACTCCTTTGAGTTTCATCTAATCTCATTTATAAAATTCCATTTTTATAAATGCATTACTTAATTAATCTCATTTATAACTTCCAATCTATTTTTAATCATGGCTTCAACTCCTTTTTTTATTTCGAGAATATTATTTGTGATTTGTTTATGTAATTCATTTTAAAAAAAACTCCATTTAACCAACTCACGAATAGTTAAGCACATTCAAAAATCAAATATATTTTTTTCTAACTAAATTTCCTTAATATAACCCAAATACCAATAAAAATATTTTTATATCCAAAATTCTTTTTATTTCTCTCAAATTCAAAAATAATATTTATGTTATTTAAAAATACCAAAATTTAAGGCCAGTTCTACTAGAACATCTAATAATTCAAATTGCAACAATAATATATAAAAGATTACCTACACACATCATATATAGCTGCATATGATAAATAAATAATATATTTGAGGAATCCAGTTAGATCCCTCAAACATGTTTCCCTACATCCACAGATGTTAATAAAGCATAAAAATACTAATCCCACTTTGAGGGGGATATCGCGGTATAAACGGTCATCCGCTATTATGCGGGGCGCATAGGGTCTCATCCGCTATAGTGTGCGGGAATATCACTCCAAATTCAAGTGTATATATGCTACTATATATATAATCTAATATCATTCAACAGATAGTCAATTCAACCAAACATCCAAAATTAATTTTAACTATTTAAAATTTAAAATCTAGAAATCTAAAAAGTGTAAGATTGACTCACCTTGATTTTATTTGCGATCCATCCAAATTTTAAATTAAATCGTACATTGTTCTATTTAATTTAAAATTCCACTTGCCTCCAAAAATCTCTAAACAAATTTTGTTATGTAGTATTCGTCGGTATGATTCTATTGCCGCTCGTTTTGTTCAAAACAGACCTCACACCATCAAGTTATAATTTTATTAACATTCGATTTTAATCATCCATAACCTACAAATTAAATAATCAAATGGTTTAACAAAACCTAAATACCGGGATTATCCCTTCCTCTCACGTGAATGCCTGGGAAAAAATGTGACTTTCTCTACTACAGCTAACCCTCTTGCACTTGCGGCCACAACCCATGTCGCCACACCCACTGCTCCCTCCACCTCGCCGTCATCCCTACGCCTGTGCACACCATAGAACTTCACCAAACTCCTCCATGCTACGGTGCGCACTTGCACTTCTAGATCGAAAGCGTGCCTCAGGAACACATGCGCACCTCCTCCTCGTATGCCCTGCTTCAGGCGCCTGTGTGCCTAAAACTCTAGTCGCAACATCTCTGCCACCTCAACGCTAGCTCCACCCATTTGATGCCGCAACAGCAATCGCTCACCCTCCCCCAAATCGAGCCAAAACCCCAAACGCGCGACCCACTCATGGTCGCCTGCCTCCACAGTCGCTTACACTCATGACTTATCTTCGATCATGTTTGAGCCTGAATGTGTGCCCCACCTCTATACTAACACTTGCCAACGACATTATGGAGTAATGCCATCAACTAGCACGAAGAATAAGGCTGTTGAGGAGCGACCATCTGTGTAATTTCTTTGTGCGAGTAACGATATTTCAGATAGTATTACATGCATTTCATTTATAGAGGAAATCTAACACATCAGTTACAAATTCAAAACTACTACATAGTAGTTATGTGATCTTCGAAAACAAATATAAAATAAGCATAACATAAATTAGTCATAGATATTCATATCACCAAAGCGGAAACAGATATGAATATAACACATAAAAGTGTACATCAAAGTAGTAGTCATATAAGTTCCACTACATCATAAAGTAAAAGTAACAAGAGCTAGATAAATGAATATGTATACATCAAGGAGTCTCTATCTCAAATGTTTAAAAGCAAAAACTACTAAGCTAAGTAGTTAGCCAAAAGTCAGATGATGGACCCTCATAAGAAGTCAAGTAGAAGCACCTAAAATACCTCGGTCTGACCCAAGTATTATTTAAGAAAATAATAATAAACGGATCAGTCTAGCTATAAATATCATATAAAAGGAGATAGCATAAGAGATATGACAAAAACATATGGTAATAATAATGCCATATTGTGACAAGTATACATTAGATAACAACAAAAATCATACAATATTTCAAATTTTCTCAAACACCAAAAAGAATGTCATATTTTTTATTTTATTCACCAAACCAAAAATATTGATAAAGCTTATCAATATAAATCACAAAAATTGGTGAAACACAAACTCTAGAAATCATCAATTAGAAATCCAGAAATCACAAAGGCGGAGGCCTATCAAAAATGGGAGCATGAAAACTCACCAACACGTGTATCACAAACGGGACGCTATCCCCCATGGTCGCTAAACATAGAGTCGACGTAAGATAATAAGGGTATGCCCCAGGAACCTAAAGCTCGAATAATTCGAAACAGCGACGTGGTACAATAATGGAACACCCGATGAACCTGATAAGCAGGAACAACGACGTAGTACAACAACGGTACATCCGATGAACCCAACTCCGTAAAAGAACATGGGTTGCTAGCCCATAAAAGTGAGTCGAAACTCCAAAGAACCCATAGGTTTGCCAGCCTATAAAAGAAATGAGACGAAGCTCAATAAAATGAGGTTCAGTCCCCCACGTGGACAAAGAGACATCGCATTTGCTAGTCTAAACCATAAAATGTTCACCATTGATCAATAAAAAGTGTGAATTACACTAAGCTAGTAAATAAATGAGTTTGGCTTCATGTTCCATAACTACCGGCTTAACTTAAATATTTACGACAAATTTTTTGTTTCACTCGAAAATTGTCACAAGATTTCAATCGAACAAGTCCAAGAATTAACCGACAAAGAAAACGTAAACGTTTCATACAACTTGTTTTGCTAAGTCGTTTTATTAGATTTCTCATACGAATGAGGTAAAGGTTTGTATATACTAGTAGTTTGGGAAAAGTTTTTCAAAACGAGCTTTGTATTAAAAATAACGTTGAAATCATTTTTGTGAAAGAGTTTGAATATTTTCTACTAGTATAGAAACCTTCGTATTTTAAAGTGACAAATCACAGAAATGATTGTAAAAACAATCAATCACTAAAAATTCACATACGACAACGTGAGTCAAAACAATAGAAATCGATATCAAAACCCTCAAATGGATATTTCCAAAAAAATCCAAAAAGGAAGTCATCAAAGTCAATAAAAGTGATAACAACTAATAGGATCAACCAAAAATCGATATAAATGGAAACCTACCAAAAATAGATAAGTTGGCTGAAATTAGCAGCTCCAGATGTCTATGGTTCTCCCTGACGTCTGAGCTAAAAGACTGAAAATTTTATTCTAGATCGTCCAGATGTCTAGGAAGTAAGCTCAGACGTCTGTGCTGAAGGTCAAGAATTTTTATTCCCTAGCTCCAGACATCTGAGCGTACTACCAGACGTTTTAGCTGAAGCTCAGGGCAATATTTTGCCTAGGCTATTGATGGCCAAATTATATCGGAAGCGATCGGACGAGCAACGATGGCTAGGGACTTATGCCAAGCAAAAATTCAGCCCTATAGACTCACCAATACACTCCGAACAACATGTGCAAACATCTATATAAGGATTTTCGTATATTTTGACATCAAAATGCCAAAAATTGGAAAATTTGCCGAACCAATTCAATTTAAAAGCAAATGGACATGAAATAGATGTCAGGAATTCATACCTAATAACTATTAAAGGTACAGACAAAGATGTGAGTTCAAGAAGTCGCCATAAACTCAAAAACAAGGAATGAGAATCTTTAAAACAAAGGAATGATCAACCACTCTACACTTCAACCTATGAAGCTTCAATCTAAGCTCATAAACAAATATTTCTTAAGTTAGGGATTAGGAATTTCTGAAAATTAAAGAGTGATTGAGATGGAGAAGATGAAGAGGATGCATACCTATGCTTCTCCTAGATTTCTAGAACTTGAGTATGAATATCCTAGTAAACTAGGGCCTAGGAATTTTGATTCCCCTATTTTTGCTCCATTTTTATTTTATATTGAGAGTGTTAGGAAATGAAAATGAATGAAGAGGAGAAGGGGTGGAGTTAGGGTATTATGTTGGGTTGGTGTGCCGAAACCTAAACTCAAAGCCCAAAAGAAAAGATAGCAAAATTCAATTCAACTCCAAATATATCGATGTTTATAATAAAAAAGGTCACAAACGCCGTTTTGAACTCGATGGAAGTGGTCTCGAGTCCTAATTCGACTATTTACAAAAGGTAGCATTTTGGACTTTTAATCCTACTAACGATGCTATATTTAAATATATAATCGTCAAATATGCGGGTTGTCATAGACTCTCCTCCTTAAAGAAATTTCATCCTCGCAATTCTTAGGCAGAAAACAAAGAGTAACAACCATAAAAGCATATTAACACAAAAGAAAAATTTAAAGTGAGAAGTTCACCTTAAAGAGAACAAGAGAGTAAGTCTGGAAGAGTTCATTCGATGAATTCCCTGGATTCTTAAGAACAATCCTTAAGATTTGAGGATTATTGAACTTTCACAAGTGGGACATCTTTATTACGAAGACGTTTAACCTCTGTAGCAATGATATGAATAGGATGTTTCTCATAAGTCAAATTTGGTGAAACTTCAATTTCTTTAATAACATCGGGCTCAAGAATAGAATCAGAATCCCTAAGGCATTTACATAGTTGAGAGACGTGGAATATGTCATGAATAGAAGAAAACCGAGCCGGTAATAAAAGGCGAAAAGCCACGGAACCAACGCGTTCGGTGATGGGAATTGGACCAATATATCGAGGTGCTAATTTTCCCGATCGACTGAAACACACAACGCCCTTCACAAGTGAAACACGAATAAACACCAAATCTCCTATAGAAAATTCCAAATTTCTTCTTTGGCTATCAGCATAGGATTTTTGCCCATGTTGAGCTGCTCTCATCCTATGACGAATAAGGTCAATCTTTTCTATGGAATCACGAATAAAATCTGGACCTAAAACCAGCTTCTCACCGGCCTCAAGCCAACAAGAAGGAGATCAACATGGCCTTCCATAGAGTGCCTCGAAAGGTGCCATACCGATACTAGATTGAAAGCTATTATTATAAGAAAACTCAATAAGAGAAATATGATATTCCCAACTTCCACCAAAATCAAGAGCACGTGCGCGACGAAGATCTTCAAGAGTTTAATTCACAAGCTCGGTTTGTCCGTCGGACTGAGGATGATAAGCGGTGCTAAAATTTATCTTCATTCCTAAAAAAATTTGAAGACTCTTCCAAAATCCACTAGTAAATAATGGATCACGATCGCTAACAATAGAAGTAGGAACTCTATGTAATTTAACAATTTCTCTAACATAAAGTTTGGCCAAAAGAGGTACGGTTCGATTGGATCAAACGGGAATAAAATGGGCGGATTTTGTAAGCCAATCTATAAGCACCATAAACTATCATGACGCGAATGAGAACGGGGAAGACCGTCAATAAAATCCATGGAGACTTGATCCCAGTACCAAATTGGAATGTCCAAAGGTTGCAATAGCCCACCGGGCCTTTGGTGCTCGGCCTTTATGAGTTGGCAAGTCAAGCAACACTTAATAAAGTTAGCAATATCAGATTTCATTCCATCCCAATAATAAAGTTGCTTCATATTCGCTTACATTTTACTACTACCGAGATGAATGATAAATTTCGATTGATGAGAATCTTCTAAAATGTCTTTATGAATATTACTAATATTAGGCACGATAAGTCTACCGAATTTTCGAATGCCACCACAAACATCGATTTCAAAGTCTTTCAAACCATCAATACTATCCCTACAACTTTGGCAAAGATGAGCCAATTCGGGATCATGCTTTTGAGCATCAAGAATGTGGTCAAAAATAGAAGGATGAGCCTCAAGGCTACATAAGACAAGAGATGAACATGAATCAGATTCATGATCTCGAATTTCACAAGCATACAAAGTCTCGAGATCATTCCATTCGGATATCGTCATAGAAACAACCACTTGTTGCTTACGACTAAGGGCGTCGGCAATACAATTTTCCTTTTCGAAAGTATAAAGAATATCAAGATCATAAGATAAGGAACTCTAGCCAACGTTGTTGATGCAAATTTAGTTAATTTTGAGAAAATAAATACTACAAAGTTTTATGATCGATGCAGAGAACAAATTTCTCTCCTAAAAGATAATGATGCCAAATTCTAAGGGCGAAAACAATAGCTGCGACCTCTAAATCATGAGTGGCATATCTAATCTCGGCAGGCTTTAATTGCCTAGAAGCATAAGCGATAACACGTTCCCTTTGCAGGAGAATGGCACCCAAACCAACACAACTAGCATCGGTATAAACAATAAAGTCTCGGTTCCCTTCGTGAATCACGAGAAAAGGAGCATCGGAAAGGAGTTCTTTTATTTTTTTAAAAGCAGCTTCACATTTTTCTGACCAAATGTACTTAACTTCCTTCTTTGTCAAACTAGTAAGAGGTAAGGAAATTTTAGAAAATTCTTTTATGAATCGATGGTAATAACTTGCCAATTCAAGAAAGCTACGAATTTACGTCAGACTCTCCGGTCTCTTCCAATTTTGAATCGCTCTAATCTTTGAGGATCCATGGAAATTCCGGATTCAAAAATAATATGTCCGAGAAATTTCACACGAGATTGCCAAAAGTGGCACTTAGAAAATTTGCTTTCAATCGATTACTCCTAAGAGTTACCGACACAATCCGAAGATGTTTTTCATGCTCTTCCTCGGTTTTAGAATAAAGAAGAATATCATCTATAAAGATGAGAACAAATCGATCGAGGAAGTCCTTGAAAACTCGATTTATAAGGTCAACGATATAAGCTAGAGCATTCGTTAAACCAAATGGCATAATAAGCCATCATAAGATCCATAATGAGCACGGAACAATGTCAAAGGAAAGCTATCCTCTGCAATACGAAGCTGGTGAAAACCGATTGCTAAGTCTAACTGTGAAAAGACTCAAGCACCACTAAGTTGATCGAATAGAACATCAATCTGAGGTAAAGGATATTTATTCTTGATGGTGAGATCATTAAGCGTGTGGTAGTCAACGCAAAGTCTAAGTGTCCCATCGGGTTTCTTTGCAAAAATAGATGAAGCTCCCCATGGAGAGGAACTAGAACGAATAAACTATTTTGTTTCCAATTCGGATAACTGTTTACGCATCTCCTCATTTTCCTTATTGGACATATGATAAGAAGGACGAAAGATAGGTAGAGCCCCAAGGATTAAATTAATTCTGAACTCAATTGCTCGCTTAGGGGGTAATCCTAAAACGGGCTCAAATATGTCGGAAAATTCACAAACAACGTGAATGAGGGAAATGACATCTTCCTCATCATCATTATCGTCATCATGTGGATTTAGAGAATCTAAGGATGCTACAAAAATGGAATCTGAATCTTTAAGAATAATAGAAATCTGCTTAATAGATTGAGGATGTCGAAGATATATAGTCCTCTCGGGACATAGGATGTGGGCTTCATAACAATTAAGCTAATCCATTCCCAAAATCATTCCTAAGCCTAAGTAACGCATAACATTCAAATCGGCTCGGAAAGAAAAATCACATAAAATGATCTCGACATCTTTACAAAGAGAACTGAGTGTTGTGGATCCACCAACCGGATTCGCAATTCTCAAAGAAGTCATCAAGCATATAACATTTAAAGGAAATGTATCACCAAGTTCTTTTGATATAAAAGAGTAAGATGCACCTGTATCAAAAAGAACTCGAATAGGATGTTCACGAAACATATAATGCCATCAAGAATAGAATGAGAAATACCTTGACCATGAGAAGTGTTATTAGGCATTTTCAAAATATATTTTTTTCCCTCTTTATTGCTTGGAAGTTTGGGACAAGAAGATAAAAGATGACCCGAACTTTTGCAATAACGACAAAAAGGGGTTTCGGACACCTATTTGCATAATGGTCCTTAGAACCACAACTGTAGCATCGTCCATTACTAAGGGTAGGAGTCTTTTCTACCGAAGTTGCTTGCTTCCCTTTCATGTTGGGATTAGGATTGAACTTAATAGGCCTGTTCTTGTTGATGTTGAAGTTCTGTTTGGTACCCACAACTTCAACATCACTCTCTTTACCGGCCTCTTGAAGTCGAAGAGCGATATCAACAAGCTGATCGAAAGAAACTTCTAGGTTTAGAAGTAATGGCTTTTTGAGGTTCTTGTTCAACCCATAAAAAAATCTCTAATTTTTCTTCAATTGGGTATTAATATACTCGACCCCTTATTTAGAGAGAGACTCAAAAGATGCGACATAATCTGTCACGGAAGATTCACCTTGAGCAAGGTCCATAAAGCGTCGGGCTAAAGTTACTTTTTCAGCCTCCGGCACAAACTTCAGTTCAAATCTTTCCCGCAATTACTCCCAAGTAAGATCCTCTTCAACAATTTCAGAAAGCAAAAGCTTATACCAATCTAATGCTCTTTCTTGGAGCATGCTAGAAGCCATTTGGACTCTATGTAGATCAATAAGATTCATGTGAGAAAAGATGCAATCGTATGTTCTAAGCCAAGCATGGACTTCTATAACGCTTTCGGAACCCTTGAATGGCTTTCCACTGGAATTGATATAATCACTGCACAAGCGTGCAAACCTAGATTTAGGATGAGTAGGCTCTGGAATAGGTCTGACAGCTTGAGCAATCTTTACGAGATCTAAAAGCTGTTGGGCAGATATAAATACTCCATCCTAAGGAGTAGCACTAGATTGACCGACGCTGGGATGGCCAGGTCTAACCATTTCCCTTCTTTAAGAAAGAAAGAAAAGGAAAAAGTTATTCTCAAAAGGAATATCAAACAAACTTGATTGATAAAACAAGGCATCATAAAAGAAATTAGGGTAGAATCGGTCCAATGACTCGCATTAAATCCTAAAGCAAGATTCCTAAGAAAGACTTAGGACAAAGATCCTTGCTAGATTATTCTATATTGTTTCAAAGTTTGGCCTTGATACCATGCTGTTATTCCTCAGCTCTATACTCACACTACCCAAGGACACTACTGAGTAATGTCGTCAACTAGCACGAAGAATAACGCTGTTGAGGAGCGACCATCTGCGTAATTCCTTTGTGCGAACACCGATATGTCAGATAGTATTACATGCATTTCATTTCAAGAGGAAATCTGACACATCAATTACAAACTCAAAACTACTACATAGTGGCTATGTGATCTTCGAGAACAAATTTAAAATAAGCATAACATAAATCAGTCACAGATATTCATATCACTAGGGCGGAAACAGATATGAATATAACATATAAAAGTGTGCATCAAAGTAGTGGTCATACAAGTTCCACTGCATCACAAAAGAATAGGTACAAGAGCTAGACAAAAGAATATGTATATATCAAGAAATCTCTATCTCAAATACATAAAAGCAAAAACTGTTGAATATGCGATTATATGATTTTTGTTTGATGATGATAAACATATATATATTCGTGTAAATGTATTTGTTAATGTACTATTTTATTTTTCATAGATTAGATAAATATTTGCTAAATAAAAATAAATAACACATAATTTGAATTCAAACAGAAATTTTATTCAAACAAATATTTATTACAAATCTTTGAATAATACAAATTTCAAGCTCTCACTATATACAATTTCAATTACAATACAAATTTGATTAAGTTATAATTCACATTGCACCTCACTACATATCACTCATTCACTCAACTCGTACTGATCTTCAACTTTATTCCAATATGAATCCAACATCTGAGAAATCTACAAAAATAAATATTGATGCAGTAGAATTGAAAAGAAAATATTTTTGCAATATAAAATAAAACGTGAATTTTGAAAATAATATTTGCCTCAGTTATTTGGGTTGTTCGTCATCATTTAATTTTGAATCCATCATACACGAACAGCTTGTGACATACACAGTGTATCACTGTATATGCACAAGGCCGTGCACACCGAAATATACAGTTGATTGATTTACAGGGACAGGTGAGCACAGGTCAAATCCAATATACCGGATTCAACTCAGGTGCAAAATTCAAGAAGGCACCAAATCACAAACAAAATGCAAAGGTCAAGTCACTGCTATCGTGACTCAACTCAAAGCAACTAGTAGAGCAGATCCAAACAGCACAAGTGCACCAAAGATATGGCCAGAACCAAACAGCACACTCAAGGCACAGTGCATATCAAACCAGAAGCATGCTCGAAGCAAAAATCCAAACCAAGTTCATGTTATACAAACAAAACCCAAAACTACATAATCAAACTTCAAATGTCACAAAGACTGAAAGGCAACTCAATTGGACAGTGCCATCAAAATGACATGAACAATGCAACTGATCAGAGAGTATGCAACCTGACTCGAAGCAATGCAGTGATATGCACAGTGCACAGAAGACTCAAACACAGCAGAAAGCAGAATGACATGAACAATGTTGGGATGCACGTTTAAACAACTCCAATGTCAAAGCCAACAATTGAAATGCAAATTGTCTCAAAGAATGATACCAGAAACCAAGTGCATGAAGACTGCATCAAGTACACAATTCAGATACAATCATACATATATACAGCAGCTCGAATAAACAATGCATGCTCAAATCGAAGCATGTACTAGTTGCAGCAATATGCAACATAGTGTAGCATGTACACAATGACAACTAAGCAGTAGTTAACAAGCATAATGAAAATTCATTTTCAAGTCAAGTATAGCAACAATGCACAAAATACAATATGCAAATACAAGAGGAGAGACAATATATAATGAATCAGAGGCAACAGTGGCACCACACAGGACAATGAACAATGTGCACAGCAATATGCAGTGCAAACCCAAATCAAAGTATAACAAAGACAAGGCCGCAAGTAATCAAGTGCACAAAGATGTCGTAGTCAGGTGAAGACTTGAAAAACATAGGGCAGAAAATCATCAAATGGGCAAATGCAGATAAATGAAACAGACAAGGCACAGTTCAAATCAAGTGAAGTTACCGCAGTTCAATATCAACGCAATGGGATGGCAAGTCATGGAGTCGCATTCACAAAACCAGATGACCAAGCCAGAAATCAAGCGTGTGTACCAATTGAAAAGGTCAAAAATCAAAACCAAAGTAAAATAGGAAAGTCACTACCGTAACGATCAAGGAAAGATCGAAGGGTTTGAAATCAAAACCGTGATATTGAAGTAAATAGAAATATTCGATATGAACAAGTCAGAGCATATCTATAGCATTAGAACAAATCAAATGGCCGAGAATATTCAAGTGATGAATTCAAGTAAATGGATACAAAAAAAATTCAAGGGCATCGAATCATATATAAATAACATCATCGACAAAGAAATAATCATCGAGTTCAAGCATTGAAACCAGAAAGCAAAAGCAAAAATCACATACCCGAATCGAAGCAGAGACGAACTCAATCAAGCGACTGAAAGCATCTCAAGAGACGATCAACTACAAAGCAAGGAAATCGAATTGAATCGAGCATTTGTAATCGGCATCATCGAATTACAGAAAACCCTAATTTCTGAAGAAAGAGGAACGAGCGCTGCCATTATCTGAACAAAAAGGGGAACGGGCCGAATAAATTGAAAAGGGGACGATCCAAATAGAAAAAATTGAAAAGGGGGCCGACCTTTTTGTTTAATTAGGGTGTTTTGTTTTTTGTTTTTAAATTGCTTTTTAAATTTTAAACCGTTGTAATCCCTAGTCGTGTGACTAGGGGACAGACTACGTGGCGTAGTTTGAGAATTCGCAACACAGTGGCTGAGTTGTGGCAGGGTTTTGAGCGTAGAGTTAGGTTAGTCAGTAGCGGGTGTCGTGAGTTTACGTGTGTAACCGTGTGACTACTTAATTTCTAGTAGAAATCTTGGGGGCAACATGTAGGTAGGGTTTTGCCGAAGCTGGGTAAATTCTGTGTCGTTCTATTTCTACATTTATTATTCTGCTATTATCTGTGCTGCTATATTTTTGATTTATCTGTGTTGAAATAATTTTATAAGCTTCCGCAATTAATTTTTATAATTATCAGCATCACCCTATTCACCCCCCCTCTAGGGTGAAATCGATCCTACAAGTGGTCTCAGCTAGGAATAGAAGTCGATTTTTGGTTTTAAAAATTTGATTTTTTTCAAAAAACAATTTTTGTCTTAAAAAGTTGAATTTTTAAAATGGCTTCTTTTAATAATGCTTTTGCTGAGGGTCAGTCCATAGTTAGACCACCAATGTTCAATGGTGAATACGCTAACTGGAAAAATAGAATGAAAATTTTTCTGAAAATCATTGACGCTTGGAATATTGTTGAGACAGGTTATAGAGCACCAACTATAATTGTAGATAATCAGGAAATAGATAAACCGATGGATCAATGGACAGAGCTAGAAAATAAATTACAAAATGCCAATGCTAGAGCTATGAATTCTAATATCTGTTCATTGGATCAATTTGAATTTAATCGTGTCTCACATTGTCTAACTGCGCAGGAAATATGGAAACACACTAGAAGTGACTCACGAAGCAACATCTCAAGTCAAAGAATCTCGCATTGCCATGCTAAGCAGCGAATACGAGAATTTCACAATGGCAAAGGAAGAAAATGTCAAAGAGATGCATGGACGACTTTCCAATATTTTATACAAATCAAAAGCTCTTGGAAAATCGTACACAGAGTTGGAGATAGTCCAAAAAATCCTTAGAGTCCTTCCACGATGCTTTGAAGCCAAAGTGACTGCTATTCAAGAATCAATAGATTTGAAACAAATGAAAGTCGAAGAACTCATCGGAAATCTCACCGCTTATGAGCTAGAAATGAAATTCAAGGAAGAGCGTGAAGGAGGCGATACTCGAAAGAAATCAATAGCTCTTAAAGGAACAACATAAAGTGATGGTGATGACGACGACGACGAAGCAGCAGAATTGAAGCTGGCAATAAAGAAAGTCAAAAGGTGGAATTACAAATACGGAAATCCAGCTCTAAATCGAAAATTAAAAAGCAGAATAAATAAAATATTAGACAATCTAGAAGAACAGAATCTGTCATAAGTGCAACCAATTCGGACACATCAAGCCCAATTGTCCTCAAAATCGATGCGACTTTGAAAAGAAATTAAAAAGGAGAAGTTTTACAGCCACGTGGAATACAAGTGATGAAGATAATCAAAGTACTAACAGTGAGAGTGAGAAAGCAGACATGTGTCTTCATGGTGAAATAACTGACAGTGACGATGACGAGCCAAGCGAGGTATCAAAACTCTCTCACTCGGAATTACTTATATATTTTCATGAAGTAAATGGCTGTTTTGAACGACTTAGGGAGAAATATGCCAAACTTGAATCACAAAATGATACTTTGATATATTTAAATAAACAACTTGACCAATTAGTTAAAACCTATAAAAGTAGGATCCATAAGTGTGATAAGTGTCCAACATTCGAAGAAGAAATTAAAAAAAATCAGAAATTAATATAAAATCACTTGAAAATGAAATTATAATTTTGAAAGAAAGTGAAAATACTAGAAGAGAAAATTCTATTAAAAAGTGCACATAATTGTTAAACGAAAATGAATCTCTCAAAACACAAGTCCAACAACTGTCGACAACTTTAGATAAATTTTCAAAAAGTGAAAAATCGTTGAATGTGCTATTAGGAAAACAAACTGTTAATATAGTTGGACAAGGACTTGGATATAATCAAACTGAAAAAGCTAGAAATGAATTTGATCAAGTCAATTCAATGTGCACAATTTGTAGAGAATTTGGACACACTCAAAATAGTTGTTGGTATAGACCCAAACACGTGAAAACTATACCAATTTGGGTTTCAAAAGGCACAAATATAGAATCTCTCAAAATTAAACAAATCCAGGTACCGAAAGGAACATATATAAATAGTTTTGGGTCTCCACAAAATTATCTTTCAAAATATTCTGCCACTAACAATCATGGACCTATAAAAAAAAATACGTCACAAAAATCTTTCATCGTGTAAATGTGGTGGCAGGCTAAGGAACAACAACAGTGTTCTCTGGATTTTGGCTATTCCAGAAACACAACGGGCGACGAAGAAGAGTTCCTTAGCCTAGTATAAAGGTGACAGAATCATAATGGACAACAACGAAAAATATCGTAAAGGTAAAACAGGTAATGGTATATTTGTCTGAACGACATATTAAATGTGATATTCTGCACCGTAATCTAAGTAAAATCAGCCAATATTGAGATGATGAAAGGATAATGATTTTGATTCTGATTTATACAAAATTGTTGGCCAATTATATTCTTACGGCAAAAAAATTATAATAATCTCTAGATTCTTTGAATTACTTCATATATATTAGTTTGGATTAAAAATAGAGTTTTGTTGGATGATTATACATTTGGTTATAATACGGCTAACTCTATATTCATGGTTTCTGATTATTTACACGGCTTCAATTCAAATTCCAGAGAATGTCATTTAAAATGTTGTTAAAATCGAGTTTGAATTTTTATGCACACTTTATGGTCGGTCTATCAAATTTAATTAGTGATATTTTGGAGTGAAATGGAAATTCAGATGCGGATCACACCGGTAATCTAGTTCACAGAAAACTTACTAGTTGAACGTGATTTTTAGTAACTGCATCGTTTTTTAAGAAAATATCTGCATATTTTTAAATTCAAATAATTTTCAACTAGCAGAAATTTTTCCTTATATAACCCCTTCGAGAAAATCATTTTTGACCATATTTTCAAAATTTTATTTTATAATTATTTTTGAATTTGATTTTAAATGACAATTTTGACTAATCTGACTCCCTAATAATTATCGAAAAGATAAATAATGATTGAAAAAGTGATGAGTGTTGATAGTTATCATACATTACTTAAGACAGTATATTTAGAAAATTTCTTTAGAAATTCAAACAAGAGTTATAAAAAAAAAATTGGGTAAAGATTCCATGACCATTTCTTTTTCTATCATATTTCTATCGACCATCGCTCATCAGAAATTCAATATAGTTTGTCGATATGTAGTATTTTAAACATGAATCATTCGTTTTTCATTTTATAAAATAAAATCCAAATTATTCACTCTCATTTAAAAGTACTCACGGTTATGCATGGGTGAATTACTTGGAATTTGGTATGTGCTTCCATGCTCATTTTAAAGTCCTCACGGTTATGCATGTATGGAATGCATATCAAAATTGATTTATTAAATAAACAAGTTGATTCTAATCCAATTTAAAAGTCCTCACGATTATCTGTGGTTAGAAGATACTTGAATTCATTTGTTTTTAAAATTAAATTGGAATACTACTAATCTCATTTAATAGTCCTAACGGTTATGCATGATTAGTAGATATTCAAATTCCTGATATAAATGTACCACTAATAGATACAACTGTATGGTTTTATATGATGACATCATTTCCATTACTTCTAAAAGTGGAATATGCGCCTAACAAGGGTAGTTATGATTTTTGTTTGATTTTTTTATTGAAATTTAATATTTATATTCAATTGAGTTTTTAATGTTGAATTAATATCGATCACTTTATCTCTATTTTCTCTAACACTATTACTATTTTGCTGATAATAAAAGGGGGACAGAAGAGTTAAGATTTTGTCAAATAAAATCAAGCAAATGTGTCAAATATTTTCCATTTGCATCTAGGCTCATTTACATATTTATGCATATATGTAGGGGGAGCTTTGTGTAGAGAGGAAGCATTAAAATAGAGGGAGCAATTAGAGTATATCAAATACATTTAACATATTCAAAATCTTAAATATATGTTTGTTATCATCAAAAGGGGGAGATTGTTGAATATGCGATTATATGATTTTTGTTTGATGATAATAAACATATATATATATATATATATATATTTGTGTAAATGTATTTGTTAATGTACTATTTTATTTTTCATAGATTAAATAAATATTTGCTGAATAATAATAAATAACACAGAATTTGAATTCAAACAGAAATTTTATTCAAGTAAATATTTATTACAAGTCTTTGAATAGTACAAATTTCAAGCTCTCACTATATACAATTTCAATTACAATAAAAAGTTGATCAAATTACAATTCACATTGCACCTTACTATATATCACTCATTCACTCAACTCGTACTGATCTTCAACTTTATTCCAATGTGAATCCAGCATCTGAGAAATCTGCAAAAATAAATATCGACGTAGTAAAATTGAAAAGAAATATTTTTGCAGTATAAAATAAAATGTGAATTTTGAAAATAATATTTGCCTTAGTTATTTGGGTTGTTCGTCATCATTTATTTTTGAATCCATCATACACGAACAGCTTGTGACATACACAATGTATCACTGTATATGCCACAAGGCCGTGCACACCGAAATATACACTTGATTGATTTACAGGGACAGGTGAGCACAGGTCAAATCCAATATACCGGATTCAACTCAGGCGCAAAATTCAAGAAGGCACCAAACCAAAAACAAAATGCAAAGGTCAAGTCACTGCTATCATGACTCAACTCAAAGCAACTAGTAGAGCAGATCCAAACAACACAAGTGCGCCAAAGATATGGCCAGAACCAAAAAACACACTCAAGGCACAATGCATATCAAACCAGAAGCATGCTCGAAGCAAAAATCCAAACCTAGTTCAAGTTATACAAACAAAACCCAAAACTGCATAATCAAACTGCAAATGTCACAAAGACTGAAAGGAAACTCGATTGGACAGCGCCTTCAAAATGACATGAACAATGCAACTGATCAGAGAGTATGCAACCTGACTCGAAGCAGTGCAGTGATATGCACAGTGCACAGAAGACTCAAACACATCCGAAAGCAGAATGACATGAACAACGTCAGGATGCACGTTTAAACAAATCCAATGTCAAAGCCAACAATTGAAATGCAAATTGTCTCAAAGAATGATACCAGAAACCAAGTGCATGAAGACTGCATCAAGTACACAATTCAGATGCAATCATACATATATACAGCAGCTCGAATAAATAATGCAAGCTCAAATCGAAGCATGTACAAGTTGCAGCAATATGCAACATAGTGTAGCATGTACACAATGACAACCAAGCAGTAGTTAACAAGCATAATGAAAATTCAGTTTCGAGTCAAGTATAGCAACAATGCACAAAATACAATATGCAAATACAAGGGGAGAGACAATATATAATGAATCAGAGGCAACAGTGGCACCACACAGGACAATGAACAATGTGCACAACAATATGCAGTGCAAACCCAAATCAAAGTATAACAAAGTCAACGCCGCAAGTAATCAAGTGCACAAAGATGTCGAAGTGAGGTGAAGACTTGAAAAACTTAGGGCAGAAAATCATCAAATGAGCAAATGCAGATAAATGAAACAGACAAGGCACGGTTCAAATCAAGTGAAGTTACTGCAGTTCAATATCAACGCAATAGGATGGCAAGTTATGGAGTCGCATTCACAAAACCAGATGACCAAGTCAGAAATCAAGCGTGTGTACAAATTAAAAAGGTCAAAAATCAAAACCAAAGTAAAATAGGAAAGTCACTACCATAACGATCAAGGAAAGATCGAACGGTTTGAAATCAAAACCGTGATATTGAAGTAAATGAAAATATTCGATATGAACAAGTCAGAGCATATCTATAGCATTAAAACAAAATCAAATGGCCGAGAATATTAAAGTGATGAATTCAAGTAAATGGATACGAACAAAATTCAAGGGCATCGAATCATATATAAATAACATCATCGGCAAAGAAAAAATCATCGAGTTCAAGCATTGAAACCAGAAAGCAAAAGCAAAAATCACATACCCGAATCGAAGTAGAGACGAAGTCAATCAAGCTACCGAAAGCATCTCAAGAGACGATCAACTAACAAAGCAAGGAAAATGAATTGAATCGAGCATTTGTAATTGGCATCATCGAATTACAGAAAACCCTAATTTCTGTAGAAAGAGGAACGAGCGCTGCCATTATCTCAACAAAAAGGGGAACGAGCCGAATAAATTGAAAAAGGGACGATCCAAATAGAATAAATTGAAAAGGGGGCTGACCTTTTTATTTAATTAGGGTGTTTTTTTTTTGTTTTTATATTGCTTTTTAAATTTGTCTTTTAAATTTTAAACCATTGTAATCACTAGTCGTGTGACTAGGGGACAGACTACGTGGTGTAGTTTGAGAATTCGCAACTCAGTGGCTGAGTTGTGGCAGGGTTTTGAGTGTAGAGTTAGGTTTGTCAGTAGTGGGTGTCGCGACTTTACGTGTGTAAGCGCGTGACTACTTAATTTCTAGTAGAAACCTTGGGGGTAGCACGTAGGCAGGGTTTTGCCGAAGCTGGTCTGTGTCGTTCTATTTCTGCATTTATTATTCTACTATTATCTGTTCTGCTATATTTCTAATTTATCTGTGTTGAAATAATTTTATAAGTTTCCGCAATTAATTTTTATAATTATCATCATCACCCTATTTACCCCCCCCCCTCTAGGGTGAAATCGATCCTACAAAAACTACTAAGCTAAGTAGTTAACCAAAAGTCAGATGATGGACCCTGATAAGAAGTCAAGTAGAAGCATTTGAAATATCTCGGTCCGACCCAAGTATTATTTAAGAAGAAAATAGTAAACGGATCAGTCTAGCTATAAATATCATATAAAATGAGATAGGTTAATAGATATGATAAAAACGTATGATAACAATAATGCCATACTGTGACAAGTATACATTAGATAACAACCAAAATCATACAATATCTCAAATTTTCTCAAACACCAAAAAGAATGTCATATTCTTTATTTTATTCACCGAACCACAAATATTGATAAAGCTTATCAATATAAATCACAAAAATTGGTGAAACACAAACTCTAGAAATCATCAATTAGAAACCCAAAAAACACAAAGGGGGAGGCCTATCAAAAATGGAAGCATGAAAACTCACCAACACGTGTATCACAAACGGGAAGCTATCACATGTATGCTAACCATAGATTCGGTGTAACGACGTAGTATAATAACAGTACATCCGAGGAACCTGAAGCTCGAATAATTCAAAACAACGACGTATTACAATAATGGTACGCCCGATGAACCTGATAAGCCGAAACAATGACGTAGTACAACGACGGTACGTCCAATGAACCGAACTCCATAAAAGAACATGGGTCGCTAGCCCATAAAAGTGAGTCGAAACTCCAAAGAACCCACAGGTTGCTTGCCTATAAAAGACATGACATAAACCTCAATAAAACGAGGTACAGTCCCCCACATGGACAAAGAGACATTGCATATTGCTAGTCTAAACCATAAAATGATCACCATGGATCAATAAAAAGTGTGAATTACACTAAGCTAGTAAATTAATGAGTTTAGCTTCATGTCCCATAATTACTGGCTTAACTTTCATATTTACGAAAAAATTGTAGATTTCCACTCGAAATTTGTCACAAGATTTCAATCGAACAAGTCCTAGAATTAACCGACAAAGAAAATGCAAGCGTTTCATACCACTTGTTGTGCTATGTCGTTTATTAAATTTCTCATACGAATGAGGTAAAGGTTTGTATATACTAATAAATTGGGAAACAGTTTTAAAAATGAGCTTTGTATTAAAAATAACGTTGAAATCATTTTTGTGAAAGAGTATGAATATTTTCTACTAGTATAGAAACCTTTGTATTTTAAAGTGATAAATCACAGAAATGGTTGTAAAAACAATCAATCACCAAAAATTCACATACGGTGACATGAATCAAAACCATAGAAATCAATATCAAGTCCCTCTTATGGATATTCCCAAAAAAATCCAGAAAAGAAGTCATCAAAGTCGATAAAAGTGATAACAACTAATCAGAGCAACCAAAATTCGATATAAATGGAAACCCATCAAGAACAGGTAAGTTGGCTGAAATTAGCAACTCCAGACGTCTGATGGTTCTTCCAGACGTCTGAGCTGAAAGATTGGAAATTTTATTCCAGATCGCCTAGACGTCTGGGAAGTAAGTTCAGACGTCTGTGCTGAAGGTAAGGAATTTTTATTCCGTAGCTACAGACGTCTGAGCATACTACCAAACGTCTTAGTTGAAGCTCGTGGCAATATTTTGCCTAGGCCATCGATGGTCAAATCATGTCGAAAGCGATCGGACGAGCAACGATGGCAAGGGACTTGTGCCAAGCGACAACCCAGCCCTATAGACTCGCCAATACACTTCGAATAACATGTCCAAACAACCGTATAAGGATTTTCATAGATTTTGACTACAAAATGCCAAAAATTGAAAAATTCGCCGAACCAATTCAATTCAAAAGCAAATGGACATGAAATAGATGTTAGGAATTCATACCTAACAACTATCAAAGTTATAGACATAGATGTGAGTTCAAGAAGTCACCTTAAACTTAAAAACAAGGAATGAGAAGTTTTAAAACAAAGGAAAGATCAACCACTCTTCACTTCAACCCAAGAAGTTCCAACCTAATCTCATAAACAAATATTTCCTAAGTTAGAGTTAGGAATTTCTGAAAATTGAACAGCGATTGAGATGGAGAAGATGAAGAGGATGCTTACGTATGCTTCTCCCTGATTTCTAGAACTTGAATATGAATTTCCTAGTAAACTAAGGCTTAGGAATTTTTACTCCCTGTCTTTCCTTCATTTTTACTTTAGCTAGAGAGTGTCAGGAAATGAAAATGAATGAAGAGGATAGGGGGTGGAGTTAGGGTATTATGTTGGGTTAATGGGATGAAACCCAAATCCAAAGCCCAATAGAAAAAAATAGCAAAATTCAACTCAACTCCGAACATATCGATGTTTATACTCAAAAAGGTCGCAAATGCCGTTTTGAACTCAATGGAAGTGGTCTCGAGTCCTAATTCGACTGTTTACAAAATGTAGCATTTCGGACTTTTAATCCTACTAACGATGTTATATTTAAATAAAAAATTTAAATATATAATTGTAAAATATGCGGGTTGTTACACTGAATTCGAAGTCACGATTGGATTTATTTTATTTTATTTAGAGATCGAGATCTCGTTCTCGTTATATTTTTTCTTCTGTTGATTTCGTTCTAAAACAAACAAGAGGGGAAACAGTTTTTAAGGATGGAGATAGGCTGAGCATACATGATATGGTAACACTCTATTCTTTTGATTTGAACTAATTAAAGAGAAGAGAACGTTTTTATGAAATGGTACACTGATTGGTGGGATGGCTGAAATAAGTTTGTGTGGGCTGATGTGAACGGAATGGTCAAGTCGATGTATAAATATTATTTAAATTTTCAAATTATCTCGATTGTGTAACTTAAAATTTTGAACCCCTATCAAGGCATGCCGTTAAGCGTTCATAGTGTTATCCCTATTTCGAACGAATGCAAAAGATTTCGAGTCCTAATTCGGCCGTATGGAGAAGATAGCTTTTCGGACCCAATTAATATGTTGAATTTTCGATATTAATTTCCAAGCGTTTCTATCCCATACAACCAAATGATAACTACAAAACTATGAAATTTGAAATCCGAGAATAATACAATATTACGGATCCAATGGAACTTGTTTCGTCGAATTCCGAGACCGAGCCGCGGATCGCTATGTTAATGCGTCGATTAAATCGACGATTTTGAAAATTATGAAACCGCTTGAAATTTTTGTTTTAAAATCTTAATAACTAAATTATAATTCAAACTCCAACATTTAAACCATTTAAATATTCAAAATTGAAAAGTGAAAAATCCAGATCGTCACATTCCTTTCCCCTTAAAAGAATTTCGTCTTCGAAATTGTTAAGGCGGGAAAAATGCTCCAAACCCGTTAACTTATTAAAATCCACTTATTAAAACTCGATATTCCACCTTTCTAAACCCTTTAGTTTCATCTTAACTATTAAGTTTCCATTTCTAAACCATAGCCCTCTATTTCATTTTCAATCTAAAAATCAACCTTTTAGTTAACAAAAAAAATTCAAAAATTTCCAAAAATTTCTAACACCCTAAGTTTCCGAATTTTTTTGGCAGAGTCTCCTTTATATAGAGAGCCTTTTGCAATATGACGACAGTGATGAATATATATATATATATACATCGACCCACATTGTCGGAAAACAATATATATATATACATATATATATATATATCAATTGTAACGACCTAACTTCCAAACTCCAGGAAGTCGCATCGGTAATAAGAAAGAAAGGGATAGAGAATAGAAAGAAAGAGAAGAAAGAAGAAACAACACATCAGAATCTAAACAGCGGAACGAATAAATTATATTAATAAACATAAAATATTTACATAGTTTACAACCACTATCAGAGTACACAGATAATAAAACACATACTAGACAGTTATAAACACCTGTCTAGTATTTACAACATAATACAATCTCAGAGTCGATCACAGAACACACAGCGGAATACTAATATCTAACGCAGAAGCCTCCTACTCCATTGCTCCTCCAATATTCGTCAAAGCTAACCCGAATCCTAACCTGAATCCCTTGGCTACTCGTAAAAATTTGAGTACCCAAGAGTTTATGAAAAACAAAAATAAACTTCGGGTCAGACATGGGTCTGGTGTGAGTAACAGGTTAAAGTTGCTTAACTTTTGAAAAACCTTTTTTAAAAAGAAAGGTATCACGTAAGACTTCCCACACATAAACATGGAAAAGTTTTTACCTTACGCTAACCAAAACATTTGATAGGAAATCCGACGATATTATAATAGTGTCTAGGGTTTTCAAATAAATATGAAATAGCCGAAATTGTTACATTCATTAAATTCCAGCTACTAGCCACAAAAGTGGGTAATACAATCAAAACCGTTGGCACTTATTGGATTTTGGATTCCATACAATGGCAGGGCTACTGGGGTACCGCCCGTCACAGTACGTGGCCTAGATCACCGTACCGAGGAGCCACCCTAACTCCCCTGCAACACAAGGCCGGACCCGTTCCTTACTGAATAGTTCCGAACAAGACAACCCCGGCAGTTGTCGCGATTCAACCGCCCCACACAACCGAATATAAAGGGACTTCTAGACAGGGGTAAATCTTGCTCTCAAGTGGGGGCTACCCACGAAGCCTTGTTGCACCTCCCCTGTTTTAGCCATTCCCGGTTGATGAGGCTTGAGGCTACGATTATCTTTATAGGATACATCACTTAGAATGCTCATCATCCGCCTGACGATGTGCTGAAAGTATTCAATCCATACAAGTTCGTTCCGGGTTCGAACGAAACCGAAGGCACTATCTCGTTGCACTCATTATTGGAATCACCCTCAGAGTCAACGACCATAGCCCTTGCACTCTGATTCACCATCTCGAATCTATAAGCACTATTCCGTCAAACTCATTACGGAATCACCCACAGAGTTATACTGACGTATAGCCCTTACACCTCAAGTCTTCACTTGCCCCACTTAGATTCACGACCAAACGTTAATTGGAATCGATGTGGTTTTCGGATATACAAATATGGAAACCCGATCCCGGTCTCATCGAAATCCAAAGCGTGTCTTTTAGGTCCACGTTGTTTTAAGTTTAAAACAATTCAATTTAAACTATCTATATACACACAGATAGATACTTCACATCATCATAATAGATAACCAACAATATTATCATAAACAAGTAATCATCACAAATTGACAATCTATATTATCATTGTCAATAGATACTAATATCATCATCACAATGCAACCAATGCATCCATAACACACAATACTATTTATCTCATGTCTGAGATTCAAACCATTCAAGTCAAACCAAATCATCCATTCATAAGCAAGGATCTACAATCACACCATCTATAATTAATTTAAAATGAATTAAATTAATTACTTCTATCTTTAATTAATTTAAAATGAGTTAAATTAATTATCTATCTTTAAAATGAATTAAATTAATTACTTCACCATTTAAAACTTTCTTACTTAACCCTTAATTGATTTCCAATCAATCAAATAATTATCCTCAAATTAATCACCTTAATTAATCACCCTTGATTAATTATCCCTTAATTACATTCAAGTAATTATCTTTAATTAATTTTACAATTTAATTATCCTTAACCAAAATCAGTAATTAACCTTTAATTACTTCATTAATTAATTAATTATAATTAATTACATTAGTCCTTAATTAATTACATTAATTAATTAATTTCTTAATCACTTATCATTGATTAATTAATCCTAATTAATTAATCCTTAATTACATCATTAATCATATTAATTAATGATCCTTAATTAAATTTAAATTAATTACTTATTTAAATTAATTACATTACGTAATTAACTTTAATTAAACCATAATTATTAATCACTTTTGATTAATCATATTCAGTAATTAACTAACCTTAATTACTTTCTTAATCACTTCTAAATTAATTATATTTAATAATAAATTCTATTGATTAATCATCCTTGATTAATCTCATTTGTAATTAATTACCTTAATTAATTACATCACTTAATCATTTCAACATGACTTAATCAGTTAATGCTTAAATTAATTACACTAAGTAATTAATTCCAAAATACCATACTTCAATTAATTACTTCCAGTAATTTATTTTTCTTAATTACTTCTCTAAGTAATTTTTCCTCATTGATTACTTATCAACTCATTTAATGATTATTCTAAATTAATTAAACTTAATTAATTAATTTAATCTAATCCAATTAATAAATTAATTACAAAGAGTAATTAATATCTTTAATTATTTACATAAAGTAATCATACTTAATTAAGTTTCATAATTGATTATCTAAATTAATTAATCCAATTAATTATCAAATTAATTACATTAATTAATTAATAAATAATCACAAGTTAATGACCTTCATTAACTTATTAACAATTTCTTAATTACCTTTCTTAAGTAATTAACTTAAATTAATTACTAATTTAATTACCTTAATTAATTTCAAATCATTAATTAATTAAACAAATTAATTAATTAAATTATTTAAATTACCTTACTAATTTAATGAAACAAAAATCATTAAATCTTTGATTTACTTTAAAATAAAACATTTCTTATAAATGATTACTTTATCATTAATAAAGTAACTTAAAATAATTTAACTTAAAATTGTTTCAAATTACATTTTAAATTTTAAATTTAAAAAGAAATCAAACTAAACTTAAACAAAGTTTAAAATACAATTTAACACTTTTTTTAAGATTTCTACTAAATAATTTCTTATTTATAAAGAAGTTTAAAGGAAATTTGTACCCATATTTATAATACAAATCATATTTAAAATATGATTCAACATCAAATGCTGTTTAAACATTTCAAAATTTAAAAACTACTTTTCTTTCCAAAACATGATTCTAATTTGAATCTTGTTTCCAGATTTAAACTTAGGATTAAATCCTCTATTCTAATTTCAAAGCTTTATCTTTAATTTCAAATATTTAAAACTCTTTTATAGCTGTTAAACATTTTAATTTATAAAGTTTAAATTAAATTTTTAAACCTGGATTCAAACTCAGTTTGAAATCCTGACCTTAAATTTAAATTTTATTTCTGTTAACAACTTGCTTCAGATTTAAACTAAATTTGGATTGGAAATAAACAGGTTTTCCTTTGAAACCTGTAAATTCTTACATACCCGAAACCCTCCCTATATTACTTCGAGTAAAAACATCTGCTGCTTCGGGTAAATCATCAAATCACCCGAAGAAAACATCACTTCCCAAACCCACTTCTCTTGATACTCTGTGCACTCATGCACCTCCACCAGCGAACCACTCCTCCCCGACCATCCATGATGATCCACACAAGTGTAGTTCAACCTTGCACCTCCTTTCTAACACTCAGATCACCAGAAGTAGCCCATCATCGAGATCGAGCCCTAAACCCAAACTGGAACGCAATTTGAAAACCTTGAATTAGAAGGCCATCTCCCTTCCAAACCTGTCACCGTCAACATCACTACCCTCAGTCCACCAGAATGGCAGAAACTCCGGTCACCATCTCGTAAGTCGCCAATCTCCCATCTTCCCAAAATTTGTTGCATTCGATCGCCTCAAGTCTTCAAGATGATTGAAATACCAAGTCCAGATAAAATTAGGTTTACAAACTTCGCCCACCTCCCATCGCCTCCACCAAGCCCTATACATCTTTTTGGCATTTTTGCCACACCCCCGATCATCCCACTACCACCTCCATGAACCCCAAACTCTCCAATCAATTTGATCACCAGAGTTTGCTTAAAACTCAATTTCTGTTCAAAAGAGTACTACAACCCCAATTCCTGACTAAACAATATGATTTTAGTTTTTAAAAATCATTAATTTGTTTAAGATTTCAGTTTACAACGATGAACTCAAAATTTATAATGTTTGATTTTTCATGTTTATTAATCATTCTCTGATGTTTTCAAAAAAATTCAGAGTAAGTTACAAATTTTGTGTTTTTACTTAATAAGTTTAAAACTAAACTATGGTATCTTTAGCATTTTTTTTCAGGACCTTAACAAGTATTTAACAAGAGCAAAGAAAAAAAAGATTTTGTTTAAAAACAGGACCTGAAGCTAGAAGTAGCGGAAGCACAGTCACATACATCTCACATATATACATACATATATTCAACAATACATTTAAAAGCATATGCACAGGCAACTAATCAACATGAAATCAATAATATACACAAACATACCTATTTAAGCAACAGTTATATTTAAATTTCAAAAAGAGTTACTCACCTGTCTAGAGCATGAAGAATAGAGCTTTTGTTTTATGCTTTAGGAACTGAGTCGCCTACTGATTGAATTTTGCATGCAGGCTAGCTTCTATATGCATTAGAATCTTTAAATTTGGAAAACTTGAAGTTGCATGCTTTAAAAAGAACTGAGTTTCTTGCATTTAGATCTGCATGCAGGTTAATGGGACTTGATCTTGATTTAACTTACATGCAGGCTTTGATTTCGAACTTTCAGTGTTTGAACTGCAACTGCAGTTGCATGCAGTTTTGAAAAGAATGCAGACAGTATTGATCAAAACTCTTGTTTAAAGAAGGCATGCAGGCTTTTGAATTCAATTAAATTTGAGAGCTTGCTATTGTTTTAAAAATTCAGGTGGAAGAGAGAATGCTTGCATTCTTTAATTTTTTGAAAGAAGAGTACACAAGTTACAGATTTGAAAAATCTGGTTTTGAGGAGTTTAGAAACTAGTTTGTTTCAGCTAAGAATCTTTTTCTTCTTAACTTTGAAAAAATGAAGATTTAGAAAAGAATAGAGATGAAAGAAACATGTTTTAAATAAGTATAAATGATTTAATTAAAATATAAAAGAAAATCAAAATAAAAGACACTTGTCACAAACTTATATTATATGATAACACATGTCTCATTAGTTGATTAAAATGTTAACATTTGTTTTATATTACTTAATGTGTTTTATAAATGAAATGTATTTCTTTTTATTTTATTTTAAAAGTAAATAAAACTCTTTCACTTTATTTGTATTTATATAAGTGTAAGTTATTTCCATGAGTAAATGTATATACATTCCTTTTTTTAAAGAAAATGAAGTGAAACAATTTATATAAAAATGAAAACTTATTTACAAGATTCATATAGGTTTATTCATTTGAATTTGAAAATGAATTCAAATTCAAATGCTATTTACATTTAAAATCCAATTTTAAAACTAATTTATATTAACATATTTATTTTGACAATAATAATTTTGTCTTTTAAAACATATCTACATTTATGCATTTATTATTATTAGAAAATACTCATTTATCAATTTTGAATTATTTATAAAGAAATTATAAATTTCTTATCTTATTTATCTTAATTAAGAGAATTAATATATAAAGAGTACCTTAAATTTTCATATAATTCCAAATTATAATTATTAAGCTATATTTAAAACAAATAAAATAAACTTTTATTTGTCTTATTAAAATTTAAACTATATTTTAAAATACAATTATAAAATTTAAAACAATTACTTTAAGTATTTTAAACAATTAGGTATTTATTAAATAAAATAATAATCTTCAAATCATTTAAAACGAATATTAGAGTTTAAAAATAAGATTTTATTTGTTAATTTAAATTCACCTCAAAACTTATCTATTCACAATATATTTATAAATATATATACACACATTATAAATAGGAAAACAATTATTAGCCTTTAAAAGATAAAATTCATCAATTACACATTAATTTAATTGGATTATTAAATCAAGTAAATTTTTATTAAAATTTTATCAAATCAATTTAATTTTAAATACAGATTATTAAATTGATATTGCTAAAATTTCCGGGATATCACATTCCTCCCCCTTAAAAGAATTTCGTCCCCGAAATTTAAAAGCAAAGGTAATTTAATAATCTCATTTAAGATTTTAAAATTTTAAATCACAAACATACATCAATCATATGCTAACAACCATAGCAACCAATTTATCTAATCAAACAAATTTAATTATCCAGATAAAATTCTGGATAAAATTTTCCACGAGTTTCCCCAAGGATATATATATATACCGGGATACTCGCCCTACAAAATACAAACAATTCTAAACTACGAAGCTACAGAGCTTCTACTCATCTAGATCTATAGAACTAGACAAGATATCAGACTACAAACGAGTCTGACTTAACAACCAAACCTTCTTGAACGGCTGGTTTCATTTCCAGGGGTAACTCATACACGTACTCCCTAAGAGATACGTTAATCTCATCGAATCCCAGTTATCCAAACTGGCAATTCAATTCTTGAAAACCAACACCACTCCAACCAAAACACAGAAGAGATCCGAAACAAAACTCCGACTCCGGAATCCAAATTCCTTCGTCTCCTATCTCCAAAACTCTTCTGACGACCCCAGGCTGCCTAAATCCAAACTAATCAGCTCAACTCTTGCTGATTCCTCTAGAAACAATCTAGACCAAAACAACCCAACACAACGATCTTCTCAAGATCAATCAAGACCAAGATTACCAACTCCACTCTTCAAACATCAGAAGAACAAACTCACTTCTCCTATCCAGAAAAACAAAACAGAAACATTCCCAAACTGCTTCCGCTGCACAACTCTGAACTGGAACAGAAGACACTGCTGATGAAGAATATGAGCACAAACTGGACTTCACTTTCCAGAAATATGGCTCAACATATCCAAAGAAAACTCAGAAGTTCTACCAATCCTAAGCTGCCTTACCAAACCTATCTCGAGAACTCCTCCTTCTACTAGCTGATCCACAAGTAGCACTCCTGGAATCCGGTCGATAAGAAATCTCAATCTTCGAAAGTGGACAAACCTCTGACTCCTCAAAAGACAAACAAAAATTCTTCAATACCTCAAAAGAACACTCAAACTATCGCAAATCACCTTTGCGATCTAGAGACCAATTCCCAAACAAAACTGTTCTCTTTTTACCAAACAGAACAGCTTACTCTTAATTAGCCAATCCACTGAAGAAACGGGTCCACTCTGCTGATTCTGAACTCCACCTTCAGAAATTACTCAGCCAGAAAACTTCTGCCAACAAAGACACTCCGAGTTGCACTGCTGACACCAATGCCAAAACTTCCTCAGCTGAAGTTCTTCGAGAAACTCGGCCCTCAAAGTTAACCACAAACAACCAGCTAAACTCAGCCACATCACCGAAGTGGACACACTTCCAAATTCGTTCCAAAGAAAACACCTTCGGAAATATCCATATTCACTGCATCTCATCTCGCAGTTATTATTTCCTGAGGTATCAAAATACCATCACACTCTTCTGCCAAACAACAGATCCAACTCTGCTCATCCATCTTCAATGGTAGACTCTGAACCTTAACAGGTTTCCTTCAGAGATCGATGAAATTTCTACACTCTGCACAACTCACTCGAGACGGTATTAGGTCTACAGTCTCGACAAATACACTTCCAACCTCAAACATTCAAATTCCAACCAATGGTAGTAATCGTGTTACACACACCACTACCTTATCTACCTTTTATAACTTATATTGGGAAAACCTAAACGGGTAACCCAACAGATATGTAGAAATAATAAATATAAATAGATATATATCAAAACTACAAATACGCTCTCTCAAGATAGACACCACTCCAGAGCCTAGGTATTCACTCAACCTAATGCTCTGATACCACTGTAACGACCTAACTTCCAAACTCCAGGAAGTCGCATCGCTAATAAGAAAGAAGGGGATAGAGAATAGAGAGAAAGAGAAGAAAGAAGAAACAACACATCAGAATCTAAACAGTGGAATGAATAAATTATATTAATAAACATAAAATATTTACATAGTTTACAACCACTATCAGAGTACACAGATAATACAACACATACTAGACAGTTATAAACACCTGTCTAGTATTTACAACATAATACAATCTCAGAGTCGATCACAGAACACACAGCGGAATACTAATATCTAACGCAGAAGCCTCCTGCTCCATTACTCCTCCAATATTCGTCAAAGCTAACCCAAATCCTAACCTGAATCCCTTGGCTACTCGTAAAAATTTCAGTATCCAAGATTTTATGAAAAACAAAAATAAACTCCGGGTCAGACATGGGTCTGGTGTGAGTAACAGGTTAAAGTTGCTTAACTTTTGAAAAACCTTTTTTAAAAAGAAAGGTATCACGTAAGACTTCCCACGCATAAACATGGAAAAGTTTGTACCTTACGCTAACCAAAACATTTGATAGGAAATCCGATGATATTATAATAGTGTCTAGGGTTTTCAAATAAATATGAAATAGCCGAAATTGTTACATTCATTAAATTCCAGCTACTAGCCACAAAAGTGGGTAATACAATCAAAACCGTTGGCAATTATTGGATTTTGGATTCCATACAATGGCAGAGCTACTGGGGTACCGCCCGTCACAGTACGTGGCCTAGATCACCGTACCGAGGAGCCACCCTAACTCCCCTACAACACAAGGCCGTACCCGTTCCTTACTGATCAGTTCCGAACAAGACAACCCCGGTAGTTGTCGCGATTCAACCGCCCCACACAGCCGAATATAAAGAGACTTCTAGACAGGGGTAAATCTTGCTCTCAAGTGGGGGCTACCCACGAAGCCTTGCTGCACCTCCCCTGTTTTAGCCATTACCGGTTGATGAGGCTTGAGGCTATGATTACCTTTATAGGATACATCACTTAGAATGCTCATCGTCCGCCTGACGATGTGCTGAAAGCATTCAATCCATACAAGTTCGTTCCGGGTTCGAACGATACCGAAGGCACTATCTCGTTGCACTCATTATTGGAATCACCCTCAGAGTCAACGACCATAGCCCTTGCACTCTGATTCACCATCTCGAATCTATAAGCACTATTCCGTCAAACTCATTACAGAATCACCCACAGAGTTATACTGACGTATAGCCCTTACACCTCAAGTCTTCACTTGCTCCACTTAGATTCACGACCTAACGTTAATTGGAATCGATGTGGTTTTCGGATATACAAATATGGAAACCCGATCCCGGTCTCATCGAAATCCAAAGCGTATCTTTTAGGTCCACGTTGTTTTAAGTTTAAAACAATTCAATTTAAACTATCTATATACACACAGATAGATACTTCACATCATCATAATAGATAATCAACAATATTATCATAAACAAGTAATCATCACAAATTGACAATCTATATTATCATTGTCAATAGATACTAATATCATCATCACAATGCAACCAATGCATCCATAACACACAATACTATTTATCTCATGTCTGAGATTCAAACCATTCAAGTCAAACCAAATCATCCATTCATAAGCAAGGATCTACAATCACACCATCTATAATTAATTTAAAATGAATTAAATTAATTACTTCTATCTTTAATTAATTTAAAATGAATTAAATTAATTATCTATCTTTAAAATGAATTAAATTAATTACTTCACCATTTAAAACTTGCTTACTTAACCCTTAATTGATTTCCAATCAATCAAATAATTATCCTCAAATTAATCACCTTAATTAATCACCCTTGATTAATTATCCCTTAATTACATTCAAGTAATTATCTTTAATTAATTTTGCAATTTAATTATCCTTAACCAAAATCAGTAATTAACCTTTAATTACTTCATTAATTAATTAATTATAATTAATTACATTAGTCCTTAATTAATTACATTAATTAATTAATTTCTTAATCACTTATCATTGATTAATTAATCCTAATTAATTAATCCTTAGTTACATCATTAATCATATTAATTAATGATCCTTAATTAAATTTAAATTAATTACTTATTTAAATTAATTACATTACGTAATTAACTTTAATTAAACCACAATTATTAATCACTTCTGATTAATCATATTCAGTAATTAACTAACCTTAATTACTTTCTTAATCACTTCTAAATTAATTATATTTAATAATAAATTCTATTGATTAATCATCCTTGATTAATCTCATTTGTAATTAATTACCTTAATTAATTACATCACTTAATCATTTCAACATGACTTAATCAGTTAATGCTTAAATTAATTACACTAAGTAATTAATTCCAAAATACCATACTTCAATTAATTACTTCCAGTAATTTATTTTTCTTAATTACTTCTCTAAGTAATTTTTCCTCATTGATTACTTATCAACTCATTTAATGATTATTCTAAATTAATTAAACTTAATTAATTAATTTAATCTAATCCAATTAATAAATTAATTACAAAGAGTAATTAATATCTTTAATTATTTACATAAAGTGATCATACTTAATTAAGTTTCATAATTGATTATCTAAATTAATTAATCCAATTAATTATCAAAATTAATTACATTAATTAATTAATAAATAATCACAAGTTAATGACCTTCATTAACTTATTAACAATTTCTTAATTACCTTTCTTAAGTAATTAACTTAAATTAATTACTAATTTAATTACCTTAATTAATTTCAAATCTTTAATTAATTAAACAAATTAGTTAATTAAATTATTTAAATTACCTTACTAATTTAATGAAACAAAAATCATTAAATCTTTGATTTACTTTAAAATAAAACATTTCTTATAAATGATTACTTTATCATTAATAAAGTAACTTAAAATAATTTAACTTAAAATTGTTTCAAATTACATTTTAAATTTAAAATTTAAAAAGAAATCAAACTAAACTTAAACAAAGTTTAAAATACAATTTAAAACTTTTTTTAAGATTTCTACTAAATAATTTCTTATTTATAAAGAAGTTTAAAGGAAATTTGTACCCATATTTATAATACAAATCATATTTAAAATATGATTCAACATCAAATGCTGTTTAAACATTTCAAAATTTAAAAACTACTTTTCTTTCAAAAACATGATTCTAATTTGAATCTTGTTTCCAGATTTAAACTTAGGATTAAATCTTCTATTCTAATTTCAAAGCTTTATCTTTAATTTCAAAAATTTAAAACTCTTTTATAGTTGTTAAACATTTTAATTTATAAAGTTTAAATTAAATTTTTAAACCTGGATTCAAACTCAGTTTGAAATCCTGACCTTAAATTTAAGTTTTATTTCTGTTAACAACTTGCTTCAGATTTAAACTAAATTTGGATTGGAAATAAACAGGTTTTCCTTTGAAACCTGTAAATTCTTACATACCCGAAACCCACCCTATATTACTTCGAGTAAAAACATCTGCTGCTTCGAGTAAATCATCAAATCACCCGAAGAAAACATCACTTCCCAAACCCACTTCTCCTGATACTCTGTGCACTCGTGCACCTCCACCAGCGAACCACTCCTCCCCGACCATCCACGATGATCCATACAAGTGTAGTTCAACCTTGCACCTCCTTTCCAACACTCAGATCACCAGAAGTAGCCCATCATCGAGATCGAGCCCTAAACCCAAACTGGAACGCAATTTGAAAACCTGGAATTAGAAGGCCATCTCCCGTCCAAACCTGTCACCGCCAACATCACTACCCTCAGTCCACCAGAATGGCAGAAACTCCGGTCAACATCTCATCAGTGGCCAATCTCCCATCTTCCCAAAATTTGTTGCATTCGATCGCCTCAAGTCTTCAAGATGATTGAAATACCAAGTCCAGATAAAATTAGGTTTACAAACTTCGCCCACCTCCCATCGCCTCCAGCAAGCCCTATACATCTTTCTGCCATTTTTGCTACACCCCCTGATCATCCCACTACCACCTCCATGAACCCCAATCTCTCCAATCAATTTGATCACTAGAGTTTGCTTAAAACTCAATTTCTGTTTAAAAGAGTACTGCAACCCCAATTCCTGACTAAACAATATGATTTTAGTTTTTAAAAATCATTAATTTGTTTAAGCTTTCAGTTTACAACACTGAACTCAAAATTTATAATGTTTGATTTTTCATGTTTATTAATCATTCTCTGATGTTTTCAAAAATTTTCAGAGTAAGTTACAAATTTTGTGTTTTTACTTAATAAGTTTAAAACTAAACTATGGTATCTTTAACATTTTTTTTTCAGGACCTTAACAAGTATTTAACTAGAGCAAAGAAAAAAAAGATTTTGTTTAAAAACAGGACCTGAAGCTAGAAGCAGAGGAAGCACAGTCACATACATCTCACATATATTCAGCAATACATTTAAAAGCATATGCACAGGCAACTAATCAACATGAAATCAATAATATACACAAACATACCTATTTAAGCAACAGTTTATATTTAAATTTCAAAAAGAGTTACTCACCTGTCTAGAGCACGAAGAACAGAGCTTTTGTTTTATGCTTTAGGAACTGAGTCGCCTACTGATTGAATTTTGCTTGCAGGCTAGCTTCTATATGCATTAGAGTCTTTAAATTTGGAAAACTTGAAGTTGCATGCTTTAAAAAGAACTGAGTTTCTTGCATTTAGATCTGCATGTAGGTTAATGGGACTTGATCTTGATTAAACTTGCATGCAGGCTTTGATTTCGAACTTTCAGTTCTTGAATTGCAACTGCAGTTGCATGCAGTTTTGAAAAGAATGCAGACAGTATTGATCAAAACTCTTGTTTAAAGAAGGCATGCAGGCTTTTGAATTCAATTAAATTTGAGAGCTTGCTATTGTTTTAAAAATTCAGGTGGAAGAGAGAATGCTTGCATTCTTTAATTTTTTGAAAGAAGAGTACACAAGTTACAGATTTGAAAAATCTGGTTTTGTAGAGTTTAGAAACTAGTTTGTTTCAGCTAAGAATTTTTTTCTTCTTAACTTTGAAAAAATGAAGATTTAGAAAAGAATAGAGATGAAAGAAACATGTGTTAAATAAGTATAAATGATTTAATTAAAATATAAAAGAAAATCAAAATAAAAGACACTTGTCACAAACTTATATTATATGATAACACATGTCTCATTAGTTGATTAAAATGTTAACTTTTGTTTTATATTACTTAATGTGTTTTATAAATGAAATGTATTTCTTTTTATTTTATTTTAAAAGTAAATAAAAATCTTTCACTTTATTTGTATTTATATAAGTGTAAGTTATTTCCATGAGTAAATGTATATACATTACTTTTTTTAAAGAAAATGAAGTGAAACAATTTATATAAAAATGAAAACTTATTTACAAGATTCATATAGGTTTATTCATTTGAATTTGAAAATGAATTCAAATTCAAATGCTATTTACATTTAAAATCCAATTTTAAAACTAATTTATATTAACATATTTATTTTGACAATAATAATTTTGTCTTTTAAAACATATCTACATTTATGCATTTATTATTATTAGAAAATACTCATTTATCAATTTTAAATTATTTATAAAGAAATTATAAATTTCTTATCTTATTTATCTTAATTAAAAGAATTAATATATAAAGAGTATCTTAAATTTTCATATAATTCCAAATTATAATTATTAAGCTATATTTAAAACAAATAAAATAAACTTTTATTTGTCTTATTAAAATTTAAACTATATTTTAAAATACAATTATAAAATTTAAAACAATTACTTTAAGTATTTTAAACAATTAGTTATTTATTAAATAAAATAATAATCTTCAAATCATTTAAAATGAATATTAGAGTTTAAAAATAAGATTTTATTTGTTAATTTAACTTCACCTCAAAACTTATCTATTCACAATATATATATAAATATATATAGACACATTATAAATAGGAAAACAATTATTTTCCTTTAAAAGATAAAATTCATCAATTACACATTAATTTAATTGGATTATTAAATCAAGTAAATTTTTATTAAAATTTTATCAAATCAATTTAATTTTAAATACAGATTATTAAATTAATATTGCTAAAATTTCCCGAATATCACATTCCTCCCCCTTTAAAAGAATTTCGTCCCCGAAATTTAAAAGCAAAGGTAATTTAATAATCTCATTTAAGATTTTAAAATTTTAAATCACAAACATACATCAATCATATGCTAACAACCATAGCAACCAATTTATCTAATCAAACAAATTTAATTATCCAGATAAAATTTTCCACGAGTTTCCCCAAGTATATATATATACCGGGATACTCGCCCTACAAAATACAAACAATTCTAAACTACGAAGCTACAGAGCTTTTACTCATCTAGATCTATAGAACTAGACAAGATATCAGACTACAAACGAGTCTTACTTAACAACCAAACCTTCTTAAACAGCTGGTTTCATTTCCAGAGATAACTCATACACGTACTCCCTCAGAGATACGTGAATCTCATCGAATCCCATTTATCCAAACTGGCAATTCAATTCTTGAAAACCAACAACAATCCAGCCAAAACAAAGAAGAGATCCAAAAAAACTCCGACACTGGAATCCAAATTCCTTCGTCTCCTATCTCCAAAACTCTTCTGACGACCCCGGGCTGCCTAAATCCAAACTAATCAGCTCAATTCTTGCTGATTCCTCTAGAAACAATCTAGACCAAAACAACCCAACACAACGATCTTCTCAAGATCAATCAAGACCAAGATTACCAACTCCACTCTTCAAACATCAGAAGAACAAACTCACTTCTCCTATCCAGAAAAACAAAACAGAAACATTCCCAAACTGCTTCCGCTGCACAACTCTGAAGTGGAACAGAAGACACTGCTAATGAAGAATATGAGCACAAACTGGACTTCACTTCCCAGAAATATGGCTCAACATATCCAAAGAAAACTCAGAAGTTCTACCAATCCTAAGCTGCCTTACCAAACCTATCTCGAGAACTCCTTCTTCTACTAGCTGATCCACCGGTAGCACTCCTGGAATCCGGTCGATAAGAAAACTCAATCTTCAGAAGTGGACAAACCTCTGACTCCTCAAAAGACAACCAAAAATTCTTCAATACCTCAAAAGAACACTCAAACTATCGCAAATCACCTTTGCGATCTAGAGACCAATTCCCAAACAAAACTGTTCTCTTTTTACCAAACAGAACGGCTTACTCTTAATTAGCCAATCCACTGCTACATAAGACCGGCCTACCGCTAACCTGGATAGACCTAATATGTTATTACCTCGGGTGTTCCCATCCTTAAAAATCGAGCGCTCCCTTTTTCATACACAACCATATCTGTAACAACCCGCATATTTAACGATTTTATATTTAAATGTTTAATTTAAATGTAGCGTCGTTAGTCGGATTTGGGTCCGAAATGTTACTTTTTGCAAACGGCCGAATTGGGACTCGAAACCATTTCTATTGATTCCAAAGTGGCGTTTGCAATCTTTTTGAGTATAATCTTTGATATGTTTGGAGTTTGTGGAATTTTGGCTACTTTTTCTATTGGGTTTGGGTTTGGGTTCAGCCCACTAGCTTAATTAACCCTCTAACTCAACCCCTTCTCTTCATTTCATCTCCTTTTCATTTTATTCTCAAGCTAAAACTGAAATGGTGGAAGGAAGTGGAAACTGAAATTAGCAAGCCCTAGCTTCTTCTTGTAAACTTGATTCTTGCTCCAAAATCATAGAGAAGCTATTGGTAAGTTCATCTCCATCTTCTCCATCTCTTCTCCTCTTCAATTTCAGTAATTTCCTAACCCTAACTTAGGAAATACTTGCTTTGATTCTAGATTGAAGCTTGTTGAGTTGAAGTAGTGTTTGGTTGGTCTTCTCCTTGTGATTTAGCTCCTCCGTCTTCTTTATTTGTGAGATTAAAAGGTGAGTTTTGAACTCACATCTACTTCTCTTGATTTCATTGATGTTGGGTATGAATTCCTAACACCTTGTTCATATGCATTTGCCTTTGGTTTGAATTGAATTGGTGGACATTTAACTTTTTGGTGTTTTGGAGTCAAATCCTTGAAAATCATAGCTTTGATGTTTGATCATGGTTTTTGGTGGTAAATCGGAGTCAATGGTGTTGGGTTATCGATTGGAAAAATCCCCTTAAGTCCATTGCTCGATATGTTGCAAATGGGGTGGGTTGCTCCTCCATTTGCTAGGCTGGAAAACATTTCCAGCTACAGCCAGTCGACTGACCCCTTGCAGTCAGTCGACTGACTGCAGAGAGTAAAAACTCTCGGGTTGTAGTTCAGTCGACTGACTGCAGTAGGCCAGTCGACTGACCTGCTTCGTTTTGTCCAGTATGCCTATTTGTTTGTGATTTTCACTTTTATCGATGTATATTGATTCTAACTAGTTATTTATGCATATTTGACCATAATGATTCCCTTTTGAATTCATTCACGGGTTTTATAAATGATTTCTTCAAACCGTATTAAAAGCTCGTTTCTCCAATTTATAAATTCTATTTAAAACACACACTTTCGCACTTCGAGCGAAGTGGAAGGGTGATTAAATGGTTGGGCAAAACACGGGCCATGAATCTGTGCATTTATCTTTCCGATTAGTCCCCGACCTATTTGATTGATTGTTTTGACCTTCGGGTTTAGTTTATCGATGATATGAGGTAAATTTGTACTTCTTTGAGTGTGAAAGTGACTGACGGATAGTAAACCGTTTAGTGCGAACGAGTGGTTATGGGACGCACGTTAACACTGTTCGGATTCCTTTTCGAGAGTTGTGACACATTCCGCCAGTTAGTGGTGTCCAGTACTGGGTCTACGACCTTCACCACTACGGTTTGTTGCCTCTGGGATGGTGTCTTCGGACTTTCTCCCTAGGTTTGTTGCCTTCGGGTATGTTGCCTTCGGGTGTGTGCCTTCGGGTTTGTTGCCCTATATAGTTTCGCTCTAATGTTGGCCTTATGTGCCGCATGGGTGATACTTGGGTTTGGAGCCTTCGGGCTTATGGATCCTTGTTGTACAGTACTGAGCTCGAGCAATCATATGTTTCATTGATATTATATTCCCTTGGTATCGCCCATCGTGTTGGTCTGTTTGAGCCGCAAGATGTATAACGTTTACCTTGTGGAACTTGTATACCTTATTGGTATTTGTTATTTGCCTATTGGCTTGTTTTGGGATATTTGTATCCTTTGTTTCTATAAGTTGCCGATGATATGAGGCTTGTTCTATATGATTCATCTCTTGTTGATGATTGCTTTATCTCCTCTAGAGATATTTGTTATACTGTATGACCTTGCAGGTTTATTATTGTTCAGTTTATCTTACTGATTTGTTATCTAGACTGACCCGTGTATTTTATACTCGGGTCAGACCGAGATGTTTCAGGTTAGGTGCTTTTGGGACTTAGCCTATTTTGCTTCCGCATGGACTATTCGCTAGCTTCATTTTGTTATAGCGTCTTTTGTGGTCCTTATCTGTTGTAACTCTGATATTTATACTTTTTCTCGTCTCGTCTGTATATTGTGGTCTCCTGTACCGCTTGACATGTATTATTTTGTATACTCTGTTGTGTATCTGTTTATGTGTATATTATGATCGACTGTTCTATGATGTGAATTACATTTGAGTTGTGATATTTTCTTCTGATAGATCCTATAGCCATTGTAGTTTTGCTTTAAATAATTATTGAATAGGTCGAATTTTAATGTGATTCTACTTTTCGACGTATTTAGTGAATAGTTAAGGTAAGATTACACATGGTCGCTTCCATTATACTCTATTGTCCGCGTTAGCCGACAGTATTATCTATGTAATACTCTTTGTTAACGAGGCTCTCGGAGTGGGACGTCACAGCGTGGTATCGGAGATGTGTTCAGAACAAAATATGATAAACACAGAATAGAGCACATATTACGGTACATCAGAGTGTACAAGTGACACAAATCTTTGAATCATCGTGTCTCTTTATTCCATCAAGGTTAGATAGAGTTTGGGAATACGTCTGGGATTATTCCATAGTATTCCATATTGCAATATCTACCTTGTGAATAATCTTTTCCTTATCTTGACTTTCAGCTTATGTCTGGAAGAGGCAGAGGTCGACGTTCGGATGCTGGGCAATCTAGTGGCTCACATCCGGATGGCGTTTATATGTCTGCCGATCAGTTTATGGAGTTGTTTAGGAGCACTCAGCCTCCCGTTCCTCCTCGAGTATCTCCACCTCGCAAGTCTGCCTTTGCACGTCAGTGCAGTGATTTTTCTCATCTTGGAGGAAAACCGTTTAAGGGTTCCGAGTCTGTTCTTGAAGTCCAAGCTTGGTTTCGCACGTGCGAGCGTATCTTCTCTCGCATGGATCTTTCTGACCATGATAGAGTTCTTGTAACTTCTAGCTTATTACAAGAGCGTGCTCTTGATTGGTATGAGCTTCATGTAGCCGAGATTGATGAGTCCACCCTTTCTTGGACTCAGTTTCGGGAGCGGTTTGAACTCAAGTTCGTTCCTGAATCTGAAAAAGTTTTATTGACCCATCGCTTCCTTGAGTTGAAGCAAGGGAAATCTTCTGTTTCTGAGTATGTTGCATCTTTTGAGGCCTTATCTAAGTATGGTCTTGAATTCATCAGCACTTCTTACAAGAAGAATTTGAAGTTTGTCTCTGGTCTTAAGAAATATCTTAAGAAGTCCTTGTTGCTCGAGCTTAAGCTTTCTTTCGAGGAATTGGTTGATTCGGCACTTCATCGAAGCTGTCGAGAAGGAGTGTGATAGTGGTGAGGATGTTGAGGTTTCCAAGAACCTCAACAAGAAGCAGTTTCCGTTTCAGAAGAGGTCTTTTCCTTCTAAGAAGAAGAAGACCGGTGGTCCTAGCTCTCAGCCTCAGTCTTCCGGAACACCTTTCGTTCGAAAGTGTTTCAATTGTGGTTCTCCGGATCATATTATTCGAGCTTGCCCTAAGCCTCTCTTCTGCCGTTATTGCAAGAAGGAAGGTCATCATGTTTCAGCTTGTCCTACTGCTCCTGCTAATGCAAAATCTGGCAAGCTCAGTGTGGTTAATGCTTCTGGAGGTTCATCTCAATCCAAAGGTATGTCTCCATCTATTTTGGAGGGTTCAATTTTATTTCATGATCATAGTATACGAGTTCTTTTCGATACGGGTGCTTCACATTCTTTCGTATCGAAGAAGCTTGTAGATGATTTATCTTTGGATGTTTCTTGTATGGTTACTTCTTTAAGGATTGCGAATCCTATTGGGGGATCCGCGACCCTTAGCTTGTTTTGTGATGATATTGAGATTGTTTTATGTGGCTTTTCTTTCCGTGCGAATCTGCACGTTGTTTCTCATTTGGGTTTTGATATGATTTTTGGTATGGACTGGCTAGTGAGGTACGATGCCAGGATTATTTGTTCTGAGAGAATTTTATATCTTTGTCATCCTGATTCGCCTTCTCAGTTATCTCTTGTTCTTCGGGATGTGGATAATTTCGAAATGGCTTTGTATTCTCTTGATTCGCGAGATGATGAGGATATATCTCGTATTCCTATTGCTTGTGACTTTCCTGATGTTTTTGAGCCTGTATCGGGTTTGCCACCTAAGCGGGCAATTGAGTTCCGCATTGATCTCATTCCAGGCGCGCCGCCAGTTAGTCATCCTCCCACGAGGATGTCTACAAAGGAAAATGAGGAACTCAAGAAGCAGCTTTTAGAGCTCGAATCTAAGCAATTGATTCGATCTAGTTTTTCTCCGTGGGGATCCACGGTCGTCTTTGTGAAGAAGTCTGATGGAACTCTTAGGCTTTGCATTGACTATCACAAGCTTAACGAGTTGACCATTAGGAATAGGTATCCATTGCCTAGGATCGATGACATGTTCGATCTATTGAGTGGTGCTAAGGTCTTTTCTCAGCTTGACCTTGCCACAGGTTTTCATCAATTACGAGTCGCGGAGGATAGCATACCTCTTACCGCTTTCCGCACTCGATATGGTTCTTTTGAGTGGCTCGTTATGCTGTTCGGTTTGACGAACGCTCCTTCTTTCTTTGCTGATCTCATGAATCGGGTATTCCAAGAATATCTCGATAAGTTCGTCCTTGTGTTCATTGATGATATCCTTATTTATTCTAAGTTTGAAGCTGAGCATGCTAATCACTTGAGAATTGTCTTGAGTACCCTCCGTCGTCATCAGCTTAGAGCCAAATTCTCCAAATGCCACTTTTGGGAGAATAAGGTTAAGTTCTTAGGCCATGTTGTATCTTCCGATGGCATTTCTGTCGATCCCTCAAAGATCGAAGCCATTCAGAATTGGAAGAGGCCTGAGAATGTTCATGAGATTCGTAGTTTCCTTGGATTGGCGGGTTACTACCGTCGGTTCATCAAGGATTTTTCCCGTGTTGTGCTTCCTCTCACAAGCCTTACCCGGAAAGGCATTCGTTTTATTTGGTCCGACAAGTGTGAAGCTTCCTTTCAGACATTGAAGGAACTTCTCATTAATGCTCCTATTCTTGTGGTTCCCGAAGGGAATCATGATCTTGTTGTCTATACCGATGCTTGTGGTAGTGGTCTCGGTGCTGTTCTTATGCAGAGAGATCGGGTGGTTGCTTATGCTTCTAGGCAACTGCGTCCGAATGAAGTTCGCTATGCCACTCATGATCTTGAGTTAGCCGCCATTGTCTTTGCCTTGAAGATTTGGCGACATTATTTATTGGGCGAGCGCTTCATTCTTTATACCGATCATAAATCTTTTAAGTATTTGTTTACTCAGAAGGAACTCAATATGAGACAACAGCGTTGGCTCGAGTTTCTTGCTTCTTATGACTTTGATATCCTGTATACCCCTGGTAAGGGTAATCGTGTTGCAGATGCGCTTAGTCGCAAACATTCGGCTGTTATTTCTATGATGTTTGCCGAATGGGATATTCTTGAGGCTCTATCTTTTTGTGAAATTCGTGATCGAGGTTCATCTTCTGATTCTCCTATTCTATTATTTAGTTTGGGAGCTTGACCTATTTTATTGGATCGTATTGCCGATGGTCAGCGGCGTGATTCTGAGTTGATACATCTTATTCAGCTTTGTGAGTCCGGATCTTGCGATGAGGCGTTGCAAGATTTTAGCATTGATTCTCATGGATGTCTTCGTAAGAAGAACCGTCTTTTTGTGCCTTCTGATCTTGCACTTAGGCATGACATTCTTGATGACTGTCACCGTTCTAAGTATACCATTCATCCCGGTAGTAGCAAGATGTATGTCGTTATGCGTCGCCTTTATTATTGGGAAGGCATGAAGCGCGATGTGGCGAGTTATGTGAGCAATTGCATAACTTGTCAGCGTTTTAAAGCCGAGCATCAGCGTCCTTCGGGTCTTCTTCAGCCTCTTGAGATTCCATTGTGGAAATGGGATCAGATTTCTATGGATTTTATTGACGACCTACCTCGTTCGAGATCTGGCCATTCTAGCATTTGGGTTATTGTTGATCGCCTTTGTAAGTCTTCTCATTTTGTCCCTATTAAGTCTAATAGGACTACTTCGCTTTTGGCTAAGTTATATGTCAAGTAAATCGTGAGATTTCACGGTGTTCCTAGTTCTATTGTGAATGATCGTGATCCTTTATTCACGAGTCATTTTTGGAAGAGTCTTCAGTAAGCTTTGGGAACAAAGCTTAATTTTTCTACAGCTTATCATCCGCAGTCTGACGGACAGACTGAACGGGTAAATCGTATCTTGGAAGATCTTCTCCGTATTTGTATTTTTGATTTTGGTGGTAGTTGGGAGGATCATCTACCTCTTGTAGAATTCTCCTACAACAATAGTTTTCAATCTAGTATCGGTACGGCTCCTTTCGAAGCCTTATACGGAAGGACATGTCGATCACCTTCATGTTGGTTGGAATCTGGGGTGAAGCTTATTCTTGGCCCGGACTTTGTTCGTCATTCTTCTGAGAAGATTGATCTTATTTGATTGAGAATGAAAGAGGCACAGAGTCGCCAGAAATCCTACGCGGACAACCGCAGGAAGCCTCTTGAGTTCTCAATCGCGATCTTGTTTTTATTCGTGTTTCTCCTTTGAAGGGGGTCATGAGTTTCAGTGCGACTGGAAAATTGGCTCCTCGTTATATAGGACCGTTTTCTATTACTGAACGTATTGGCCCTGTGGCTTATAGAGTTTCACTTCCAGCTCATCTATCTGGCATTCATGACGTGTTTCACGTCTCGCAACTTCGGAAGTGTCTTCGGGAGTCGGATTCTGTTATTACTTCTCCTGATTTGCAAGAGCTTGAGGTCTCACCGGACTTATCTATTGTACAGCAACCTATTCGCGTGCTTGACACGGAGGTGCGACACCTTCGGAACAAGGATGTGCCGCTCGTTAAAGTTCAATGGTCCGCTAATCCCAATGACTGTACTTGGGAAACCAGAGAGTATATCGAGCGATCTTATCCAGGTTTTCTTTCTTTGCTTTGAAACGGTGAGTATGTCTTTTCGTTTCTAACTTGTTTACTTCTCTTTTGAATGTTGTATGTATGAAGTTGTTACAAATATCGTCTCTAGGAATTGCGGGGACGCAATTTTGTAAGGAGGGGAGATCTGTAACAACCCGCATATTTAACGATTTTATATTTAAATGTTTAATTTAAATGTAGCGACATTAGTCGGATTTGGGTCCGAAATGTTACTTTTTGCAAACGGCCGAATTGGGACTCGAAACCATTTCCGTTGATTCCAAAATGGCGTTTACGATCTTTTTGAGTATAATCTTTGATATGTTTGGAGTTTGTGGAATTTTGGCTACTTTTTCTATTGGGTTTGGGTTTGGGTTCAGCCCACTAGCTTAATTAACCCTCTAACTCAACCCCTTCTCTTCACTTCATCTCCTTTTCATTTTATTCTCAAGCTAAAACTGAAATGGTGGAAGGAAGTGGAAATAGAAATTAGCAAGCCCTAGCTTCTTCTTGTAAACTTGATTCTTGCTCCAAAATCATAGAGAAGCTATTGGTAAGTTCATCTCCATCTTCTCCATCTCTTCTCCTCTTCAGTTTCAGTAATTTCCTAACCCTAACTTAGGAAATACTTGCTTTGATTCTAGATTGAAGCTTGTTGAGTTGAAGTAGTGTTTGGTTGGTCTTCTCCTTGTGATTTAGCTCCTCCATCTTCTTTGTTTGTGAGATTAAAAGGTGAGTTTTGAACTCACATCTACTTCTCTTGATTTCATTGATGTTGGGTATGAATTCCTAATACCTTGTTCATATGCATTTGCCTTTGGTTTGAATTGAATTGGTGAACATTTAACTTTTTGGTGTTTTGGAGTCAAATCCTTGAAAATCATAGCTTTGATGTTTGATCATGGTTTTTGGTGGTAAATCGGAGTCAATGGTGTTGGGTTATCGATTGGAAAAATCCCCTTAAGTCCATTGCTCGATATGTTGCAAATGGGGTGGGTTGCTCCTCCATTTGCTAGGCTGGAAAACATTTCCAGCTACAGCCAGTCGACTGACCCCCTGCAGTCAGTCGACTGACTGCAGAGAGTAAAAACTCTCGGATTGTAGTTCAGTCGACTGACTGCAGTAGGCCAGTCGACTAACCTGCTTCATTTTGTCCAGTATGCCTATTTGTTTGTGATTTTCACTTTTATCGATGTATATTGATTGTAACTAGTTATTTATGCATATTTGACCGTAATGATTCCCTTTTGAATTCATTCACGGGTTTTATAAATGATTTCTTCAAACTGTATTAAAAGCTCGTTTCTCCAATTTATAAATTCTATTTAAAACACACACTTTCGTACTTCGAGCGAAGTGGAAGGGTGATTAAATGGTTGGGCAAAACACGGACCATGAATCTGTGCGTTTATCTTTCCGATTAGTCCCCGACCTATTCGATTGATTGTTTTGACCTTCGGGTTTAGTTTACCGATGATATGAGGTAAATTTGTACTGCTTTGAGTGTGAAAGTGACTGACGGATAGTAAACCGTTTAGTGCGAACGAGTGGTTATGGGACGCACGTTAACACTGTTCGGATTCCTTTTCGAGAGTTGTGACACATTCCGCCAGTTAGTGGTGTCCAGTACTGGGTCTACGACCTTCACCACTACGGTTTGTTGCCTCTGGGATGGTGTCTTCGGACTTTCTCCCTAGGTTTGTTGCCTTCGGGTATGTTGCCTTCGGGTGTGTGCCTTCGGGTTTGTTGCCCTATATAGTTTCGCTCTGATGTTGGCCTTATGTGCCGCATGGGTGATACTTGGGTTTGGAGCCTTCGGGCTTATGGATCCTTGTTGTACAGTACTGAGCTCGAGCAATCATATGTTTCATTGATATTATATTCCCTTGGTATCGCCCATCGTGTTGGTCTGTTTGAGCCGCACGATGTATAACGTTTACCTTGTGGAACTTGTATACCTTATTGGTATTTGTTATTTGCCTATTGGCTTGTTTTGGGATATTTGTATCCTTTGTTTCTATATGTTGCCGATGATATGAGGCTTGTTCTATATGATTCATCTCTTGTTGATGATTGCTTTATCTCCTCTAGAGATATTTGTTATACTGTATGACCTTGCAGGTTTATTATTGTTCAGTTTATCTTACTGATTTGTTATCTAGACTGACCCGTGTATTTTATACTCGGGTCAGACCGAGATGTTTCAGGTTAGGTGCTTTTGGGACTTAGCCTATTTTGCTTCCGCATGGACTATTCGCTAGCTTCATTTTGTTATAGCGTCTTTTGTGGTCCTTATCTGTTGTAACTCTGATATTTATACTTTTTCTCGTCTCGTCTGTATATTGTGGTCTCCTGTACCGCTTGACATGTATTATTTTGTATACTCTGTTGTGTATCTGTTTATGTGTATATTATGATCGACTGTTCTATGATGTGAATTACATTTGAGTTGTGATATTTTCTTCTGATAGATCCTATAGCCATTGTAGTTTTGCTTTAAATAATTATTGAATAGGTCGAATTTTAATGTGATTCTACTTTTCGACGTATTTAGTGAATAGTTAAGGTAAGATTACACATGGTCGCTTCCATTATACTCTATTGTCCGCGTTAACCGACAGTATTATCTATGTAATACTCTTTGTTAACGAGGCTCTCGGAGTGGGGCGTCACAATATCCATAGTTTATACATTTCCGAGGATATCTAGAAAAGTAATAACATACATTAACTGGGTGCGACCCACTTAGCCGTGCTCCATCTCTCTTGTTTTAGTCATTAGCAGTTGATGAGGTTTGAGGCTAAACTTTACCTTAAAGGAATAATTCTACTTACAATGCTCATCCTCCTCCAATGATGATGTTCTGATAGCATTCGTCCATACTAGTTGTCTTGGGTCTTGGCAAACTGAATTACCATCTTCATCATCTTCATGGTATTCATACGTAACGTTCAAACCGGATCGAAGTGGTTTTTGGATAATTAAATCTGATCTCGGTCTCTTTGAAACGATTAATGAAATTGGCCAATGTTGATAATCGGTTATTTAACTATCAATAAAACATCCATAAGCAGATACTAGGCCTTATTTTATAATTCTAAAATATTTATTTTCGGAATATTTTTATAAGATATACCGATTTCTTCAAAACATTTGAAAACAACTTCAAATACTCAAATCCGTAACAGGATATTTCCAAACCATCTCAACACTTAAAAATATTCCCAAATTTCCATTTTTATACTTAGGAAAATATTATAAGTCTTATTTTCCAAAATCTTTTCAACTATCAATACTTAAGATAATATTTCGTAACTTATCTCATGAGTCTTCGGAATCACTAATAAATTCCCTTTTACAATTTCCAAAACCCAATATACTTATTTATAACGCCATTCAATAAATTATAACTTCTTTTATGAATTTAGATTTCATTTCAAAGTTCCCATATTCAATATTTTGAAATTCCATTTCCTCTATATCCCTTATAAAATTCCTCCCCTCAAAATCATACCCATTTATAATCCCCATTTATGAATCTGGAGAGAATTTATAAATAAAATTTTCAATCGCTTCAAAAACTCTAGATATAAATAAAATAAGTATTTTAAAGAATAATAATTTATTTTCAAAACATGTTCAAGTAATTATTTAAAATATTGAAAACACTTTCAAAAACATCAATAACTCATTTTTAGATAAACAAATAAAATTTTAAAGCTGATTTTAAAAGTTAGTATTTACTAAAATAAATGCTTAACATTTGAAAATCTACTTACCAAAGTATTTCAATCCTAACTAGTTAAAATTTCATAGTTTTAAATAAAATTTTCTTTTAAAAACAAACTTAACTTCTTAGAATTTAAAAAAATTAAAACCTCAATAACTAATTCAATTTTATAAATTTCTCTCAAATCACATCAAATCACTTCCTTTCCGATCTCCTTAACCATTTTCACTTTTTAAAATAGTATCCACTATTTTCTCACCCTATTTCCATATTCTAATATAAATTATCCTTGCAAATTTATATTCCCTATCTACCGTCTGATATCGGTTCCCTTATTTATAAACATCGTTTATAAATTTTGTAACTCCTTTGAGTTTCACATTTATTAAACTAAACACGTTTATAAAATTCCAATTTTATAAATCCATTACTTTATAAATCTTATTTACAACTTTCATTCTATTTTAAATATCGACTTGAACTCTTTTTTTATATTTCCTTAATATTATTTGTAATTCTTTTATACAATCCATGTTATAAAAAAATCTCTATTTAAACAATTCACGAATAGTTAAGTATAACCAAAAATCAAATATATTTTTTCTAACTTGGTTTCCTTAAAATAACCCAAATTCCAATATAAATATTTTTATATCCAAAATTCTTTTTATTTCCTTCAACTTCAAAAGTAATATTTATGATATTTAAAAATACCAAAATTTAAGGCTAATGCTACTGTAGCATCCAATAATTCAATTTACAACAATAATCTATAATAGGTTATCTACACACATCATATATCACTGTATATGAAAAATAAACAATATATTTGAGGAATCCAGTTGGATCCCTCCAACCTATTTCCCTGTATCCACAGATGTTAATACAACATAAAAATACCAATCCCACTTCGAGGGGGATATCGCCGTATAAAGGGTCATCTGCTATTATGCGAGATGCATAGGGTCTCATCCGCTATAACCTACGGGAATATCTCTCCAAATGCCAATATATATTTATATACTACTATATATATAATCTAATATAATTCAACAGATAATCAATTCAACCAAACATCCATAATTAGTTTTAGCTGTTTAAAATCTAGCAATCCAAAAAGAGTGAGATTTACTCACCTTGATGTTATTTGCGATCCATCCAAATTTTAAATTAAATTGAACATTGTTCTATTCAATTTAAAATTCCATTTGCCTCCAAATATCTCAAAACAAATTTTGTTGCATAGTATTCTTCGGTACGATTTCGTTGCCGCTTGTTTTGTTCAAAATAGACCTCGCACCATCAAGTTACAATTTTATTAACATTCGATTTTAATCATCCATAACCCACAAATTAAATTATCAAATGATTTAACAAAACCTAATTACTAGGATTATCCCCTTCCTCTCACGCGAATGCCTTGGCCAAAATCGCGACCTTCTTTACTGCGGCAAACCTTCTTGCGCTAGTGCCCACAACGCACGTCGCCACACCCACTGCTTGCTCCACCTCACCGTCATCCCTACGCCTATGCATGCCATAGCATTTCACCAAAATCCTCCATGCTACAGTGCTCGGTCATGCTTCCAGACCGAAATCGCGCCTTAGGCGCACGCGCGTGCCTCCTTCTCGTCTGCCCTACTTTAGGTGCCTACGTGCCTAAGACTCTGGTCACGACATCTCTGCTACCTCAACGCTAGCTCTTCCCTCCTCGTATTGATGATCTCCTCCTTCGATTACTCCATCCTTTCGATGTCGCAGCAGCAATCGCGTGCCCTTCCCCAAATCGAGCCAAAACCCCAAACACACGACCCACTCGTCGTTGCCCTACCTCCACATGTCGCGTGCGCTCACGACTTTTCTTCGATCGTGTTCGAGCCTGAATGCAATGTCACGATTGGGTTTCTTTTTTTTATTTAGAGAATGAGATTTCAATCTCATTATATTTTTTCTTTTATTAATTTCATTTTATAATAAACAAGAGGGGAAATAGCTTTTAAAGTAAGGAGATAGGCTCAGCGTACAGGGTAAGTTAATGCTCTGTTCTTTTGATTTGAACTGATTGAAGAGAACGTACTTTTGAAATGGTATAGTGATAGGTGGGATGGATGAAATAAGTTTGTGTGGGCTGATGTGAATAGAATGGTCAAGTCAATGTATAAATATTATTTAAATTTTCAAATTATCTCGATTGTGTAACTTAAAATTTCCATCCTCTATTGAGGCATGTCGCTAGGCGTTCAAAATGTTATACCCCTATTTTGAACGCAATGGAAAAAGTTTTGGGCCTTAACTTGGTCGTACAGAGAAGATAGCCTTTTGGACCCCAATTATTATATTGAATTTTCGATATTAGTTTCAACGCGTTTCTATCCCATATGACTAAACGCTTACTCCAAACACAAAAAAATTTGAAATCCGATAATAATACAATATTACGGATCCAATGAAAGTAGTTTCGTTTAATTCCGAGAATGTTCCCCACATCGCTATTCTAACGTGTCGATTAAATTGACGATTTTGAAATCCCGAAACTGCTTGAAATTTTTGTTTTAAAATCTTACTCACTAAATTATAATTCAAAATAAAATATTTAAACCATTTAAATATTTAAAATCGACCATCGAAAAATTAGGGTCGTCACATATCAATTTAATTAGTTCCACAAATTTATCACAAGTTTATTGACGTAGATACATTTAATTTTGTATAGCATATGCTTTTATAATATTAGAAAGGTTAAATGTTTTCATTTTATTTTTCCAATAAAGCCTCCACAAGATTTTTATATTCCCCAAAACCCTAAGAGAAATATAGAAACCTTTCGATTCTCTTGCGACTTGCTTACCTTGGGATTCTAACCATAATTTTTATTAACAAATCTTAGCCCCATAAGTGGTGATAACTCTTTGTCGATTATATCGTACATAACACTTAACCATGGTCTTTCCCTAATCTTGATCTTGACCTTGAGTTTTCTCAACAAATCAAAAGAAATTATTCACTCTTACCAATCATTTATCAATAGTCAATGTATAATGCATATACCTTGAGTTTGTTGAATAAATACTAGCATGTAACTTACCTCATCTAGGAAATATATTTTAAATCTCTAGCTTGAGTTTTCTCAACAACTAGTGTGTATGCCAGTAATCAATAAATTTATAAATGATAGAGGGAAACTATATTAAAACTCATAATATTAATATATTTTGAGTGATATATTTAAGGAATAATGTATTTCTTATGAAACAACCTTATGATCTAAATGTTGGACACATTTGAAATCGTATATATGTACAATATGCATGTATTTATTCTATAAATATGTTTGGCTTTCGTAAGTTACACTTTTTTTATTTATACATATATAATTATATAAGTTTAATTTGTTTATAACTATCATAATTTAATTAGCTTATATAATTTTATATGTATCATAATTTAAATCATATTTAATTAATTAACTAATTCAACTAAATTTTATTTTAAATTTTTAGAAATCTTACTTTATTCATCTCAAACCATGTAAGAAGAATATTTAACTATAAACTTTATTTATGCATGCACGCGCACACACACGCACATATATATGAAATATATGTTTGTGTATATTGACTATTTAATTAATTTTGTTTAATTGAAAATTTTAATTAAATATTTAATAAATTTTAAAATTTATTATGTTTAATTTCTCAAACAATTTTGATAAAATTAAAACATTTTATATTATTAAATTATAATCTTTACAGTTTTATTTACATATATATTAGTATTTATATTAAATAATAAATAAATTTACAATTAATTATTACTTATCATATAAATCATTTAATAAATTAATGTTTTAATTAAATATTTTAATTTTTGAAAATTTTATTTAATTTACCTTATAAAATTTAAGATAAGTTTTCAACTATAACCTTTGTAGTTGCATATACATATATCACTACATATATTCATATTTTAATTAATTAACTTTTAATTAATTATTTAATCAAATAAATCGAATATTTACAAATTTTAGAAAAATATTATATTAATTTCTCAAAAAATGAATATTTTCTACATTCATTTTATAATATTGTAAAATTTCCTTAATTTTTAAACTAAACATTCAAATTTAAAATATATTTTAAAGTTTAATATCTTAATTTAAAAATAAGCCTAAGCCCAAAATAAAGCTGGGCCTTCCGTTTGAACTTACTCCACACATTATGCCAAGCCAATAGCCAAGTAGAGAGAATAATTCTTATCCAACCCCAAACCTTGACCCTGCTACCCTTGACAATCATTAGATATAAAATTTATATTTGGCCCTTAATGCTAGTTAATTAGACTACATAGACCATACAAGACCTTATACTAGTATTGGAATCAGGTTCATTTCACAATGGGTGAAATGTGTAAATTTCAAAAAAATCCCTATTTGTATCTTAAAGGGCTTACGAAATCTATTACTAGAATTATATTCAATCTATCGATTCAAATAAAATCAAATCTTTTCCAAATTTATTTTATATTTATTTAATTAGTCTTATTACTTAAATTCATTCAATGTTTATTATGAATATATCTTATATATTCATAACATGACACGATAGTGTAATGTTGTACAAACATGTGTATAACTGTATATACATACATATATGTATTAGGATTTATATCTTTTGCATATATATATATATATATATATATATATATATATATATATGCATATTACAATTTCATATGAATATTAGGAATACAAATGCATAAGTGTATATATATATATATATATTTAAAAATATTACAATACATGTATATTATTTGTTTATAGATAATTATAGTACCATACATACACCCATAGATACACACACACTTTAGATACACACACATATGTTTATATATAATGCACTACCTTTATTTATTTGTGTAAATGCTTTGAAAATAAATATATATAGTAAATTAGCTATCTTAAAATATATGTTAAGTTTTAGTAAATAGATAGGAAAAAGAAAGCACTTATCGCCTTTCTTATTTACAACCTCCTAATTTAAAACAAGACTAATCTCTAGGTTAGAAGAGAATATGATTTCTTAAATAAACAAAATTGTTAATATTAAACTTCTTAGATTTAAAATGGTGTATAAAGGTTTGTAAACAAAATCATATTTTAAATAATATTCCAATTAAAATTATTCAAACCTTTAAATTTTTATATCAACATTCATATTCAATGTTAACCTTAAAAATATATATCAAAAGTTAAAAGATTTCTAAAGATAACAAGAAATTAAATTAAACATGAAATGTTTAGATCTAAACATGTGCATGTATAAATATATATGAAATAACATTAATTGTTACTCAATATAACATAACATACTATATTAAATTTATACCAATCATTCAACATACCGAGTGTGTGTGTATATGTGTGTGTATATGTGACGACCCGAACTCGATGCCCGACAAACAACATCGAATCCGTATCGCCGGAGCTTGCAACAACATTAGATGATAAACAACACAGCGGAAATAAAAGATCATACATTGATATGCAATATAGATACAATGTGATATACATCATGATACAACAACCCAACACCATCAAAGAATATACAACACAACACCACAGCGGAAATATATCGACATGAGCAAAGTCTTCAAGAGAATCCAATACTGCAACTCCAAACCAAAACTCCAAAGGCAAAGCTCTAAACTTCAAGATCAACCCTCCTGAAATTGAACTTGTAGTAAATACGATCCCAAACGCGATTGCCAAACCAAAACTTGAAAGATCCAAAGACTAAAGAAGATCTCTAAATACTACCAAACCAAAAGACTTCGAAGGCTATTGAATCTACACCTACTATTGGATTATCTAAAAAACCCAACTCCAGATTGCCCATGTGGAAAATTGTGGGCACCCAGAGTTTAGGAATGGAATAATAAACTCCAGGTCGGTCATGGAACTGGTATGAGCAAACAAAATAGTTTTATCTTTAAAACAAATAACAAAAGAATTTAAAACACTGAAATCCGCAATGTTTTTTGGAAAATGAAACTACCATAAGGCCTCCCACCGCACACACCATGCAAATGCAGAATTGGAAGAGATTTCTCCTTATGATAGTCAAAAATGCTTGACACGCGAAAACCATTTTGATATTATTGTTAACGCATAGTGCAGAAAACATTTTGAAAGTATAATATTAATCTTAGCCAACATACAACCATTATTGTATGCCTACAATTGCTACCATGTTCAATAGCAGGTTACCACCACATTCCATGACAGGTTATACAACTAAAACCGTACAGGGCGCGTATTGTTTTTTTGGATATTCCAACAAATGGTCAGGCCAAGGAACTTTCCATTGCCACATGAGTACGCCCCTAGAGGGACGCCCTGAGAACTTACCCAGCTCTCTGCCAACACAAGGCCGGTTTACTCCCTTCTCGGGAGTAAAACCTAAGATATGCCACCCCCGGTCGTTTGCGACCTTTATTCGAGGATCCTCAACCACAAAGGAACATCATACAGTAATAAATTTACAATGTCCACATGAGTTAAGTATCTGGGCTCCATACCATCATACCATCCTTTTCCAGAAGGAATGGACATATCCTAGGGGCGCGACCCCTGCAACCTTGCTGTATCTTTCCTGTTTCGACCATTTCCGGGGTGTGAGGTCTTGATGCAGTCTCGTCCACAAAGCTACGCTTTTTCACAAAGCCATGCTTCGATCAACAAATGATCGGCTGCACTTCATATGCCACATTACCAGATTGGGAATGTATCACTGGTAACCATCAACTACATAACCTCTGAGCTCGTACGTCTCATTGAAGGGTGTTAAGCTAAGAGAATAAATCTCCGCCACCAAACAGAAATGTATTTGATAGAAAACGGTTTTACATCTGTCAGACACACATCCATACAAGTCTGTTTCGGGTTCGAACAGAACCGAAGGCACTTCCAAAGAAGCCCTTGCAATCCGGGTATTTACAATCCCGATCGGACTCCCCATCACATATGGAGATCTCTATACCGTAGCTACTCAGTGCAGAGTCATTTCACGGGTTATCATTTCGTTCTCGAAAACACCCAGTCTTCACCCCCGGTCTTCAAATGCTATCCATAACGTTGTATCATTATTCAGAATGGGTTATATGACACAAGGTCCTCTCCCGGCTAAACCGAATAATGAGCGCAATATTTAAAAACATATGGATATTGGGATTTCAGTTAAGTCACAACTTTAAAACCAAAACATTTCTTTTCAAATGGTTTAAACAAATTACCATTTCCAAATCTTTAAACAAAAGGATTCATGTCACAAAGTTAATCCATTTTTCATAAAGATCCATTCACAGATTTCAGAACAATTTCCACTTCAAATCGGATTAACTCATCCTATCTTTAAATCAAGATCCAATTCATAGCTTTCAAATCCGTTTCCAAAGATTCATTCATAACTTGGAAAACCATTTTCATTTCAAACTTGAAATCCCTTTAACACAAATTGGAAATTCTTTCCTTATATGAAAGCTTTTATTAATTGAAAACAAATAGTTTTTGTTTCGGAAAAATCCGATTTCATTTATACAAGTTAAAGTCCTTGGGTTGAATTCAAATTCCCAAATAATACTTTTAAAATGGTTTAAACCCATATAAACACATTCATAACTTGTTTAACATTTTTAAACCATAATTTCCAACATAGAATTCAATTTCAAATTTTGAATTCAAATTTAAATCAAATTATTTAAATTTCAAAACTTAAGCAAGTTATTCAAAATAACTTTTATCTTTGAAAACTCCCTTTCAAAAGCTTTTCACCTTTTAACCCAAATCCATTTTCAAAACCAATTTGAATTAAAAATTCAACTTTAAAACTATTTCAAAAATCCATGACTTAACCAATTTCCTCTTGCAATCCACATTTATGTATGTATGGTGTATTCCAGGGATCTTACACAATAGTGCAACATCATTGATCATCACAAATTCAAACACAACAACTATCGATAAGCGGTATATCTCTATAACGCTTATCTTCCATACACAGATTCACAGATAAATAAATCTATTGTAGATAAATACATTACATTCTCACAGCTTGAGCTGAAACAATTCAAATCACAAAGCATCACACGGTAGAGATATCAAACAATTCACAGTATTAAATAGAATATAGTCATCCACAAGGAAGATTAATTGATCATCTAATTAATTGAAACCAGATTAATCACTAACCCGGGTTAATTAATTAATTAATCACAATTTATGTGAATTAATTATCCTTTGATTATTTGTTAATTAACCTTAATTAATGAATTAATCAACCTTTAGTTATTAAAAAATTAATCATAATTATTTAATTACCCTTAATTAATTATCCTTAATAACTTAATTAATAAATTAATTAACCCTAAATTAATTACCATTTAATTAATTATCCTTAATTAATTATAATATGCAATTATCCCTAATTACTTAACCAACTCTAACCATTAATTAATTACTTTTATTAATCAACTTACCTTTAATTAACTAATTACTTCTTAAATTAATTACCCTAATTATATTAATTAATTATCCTAATTAATTAACCTTTAAACACTTGATTAATCAATCTTTAAATCATTAATTTATATTAATTATTTGCATTAAGAAATTAACTTTAAGTAATTAATTTCCTTTAATAAATAATTAACTTAGACTTTAAAGTTAATTTAATAATTAAAACATTTGTAATATTTATTTACTTTTTATTTCATTATTTATTTAAAATAATTAATTAAATAATGCAGAAAATTAAATAATTTAAACTTAATTACCATTTAAAGAATGTTACTTAAAACTTTTATTAATCCGATACCTAAATTAAAACCATTATCTAAAACATGGATTTAAAATGTTTTAAAAATTTAATTTTTTTTTTAAAGTCAAGAAGACTGTTTTTATATCCAACCCGAGACTCACTTAAGTCCTCCTTCGAGCTACCAACCAACTTCCTCGAGTGCCACTTTGAGTTCTTCCTAAACTCAATCATATTCCTTTCAAAACTTCAAAATTTTGTTTAAGTTTTTGAAATACCCGGTGCAACGCAATTTCACTCGAGTCCATACTCGAGCCAATCCACCACCTCCCCGAAATTTTCTTCGAGCAACATCCTTATTCTCCCAGTAACAAATCCAGACACCACCAACATCAACGTGCACAAACCCCAAGACCATCTCCGATCGATGCCGCAGCCACCCAAACATCCTCGTCGATCACCAGAAATGATTCGAACAACAAAAGGCACGAAATCGTCATTAAATCAAAATTTAGCAAATTGGAGGCTAATTATTTCTTCCTGTAACCCAATCGATCGCCAAAATTCGATTCGCTCCGCCGCGTGATGACGCCAGAGTCCACATCATTTCAACCACAGCTGCTCCAAAGATCCCCGAAGCTTTTCCCCTGGATCGGTTTCCCCCGAAGCCTCGTCGACGACGCAGCGATCTCGTCTATGCCATGTATCAAAACGATCCCTTAAACCCTTGAACCTCACCGCACTGCCTTGCCAATGGTCGAAAAAATCATTGACCATTTTTCCCAACCTTGACAACCTCCAGACTACCCTCAGCCACAACCTCGACCTAGAATAGTTTGCCGATCACCATAATTTCATGAAAGCCCATTTTCCGTTCATCCAATAAATACGACCTCAATTCGTAACTAAAAATTATGATTTTTGTTTTAAAAATCATTATTTTTGAAATGGATTAGGATGAAATCAACGAAACTTGGAATCCATGCAAGTTGAAAATTTGATAAACTTTGAATTTCATCGTGTTTCTTTATTCAGACAAAAACCATTTCATATTTTCGTGGAAATAAAATTTTAAAATTAAGTTAGGGTGATTTTAAACATATTTGGTTTTAACATTACTAACTATTGATGATCAGAGCAAGTGGATTTGAATTTTGAACCAAATCTAACCTGTAAATTTTTAACAGAGGCCTTCTTGCCTTATTCCATATATATATATATATATATATATATATATATATATATAGTATATATGTATACAGACGCATTTATGTATCCACAAAAGCAAAGTTTGATTCTTAACTACAAAGATGATCACACGCAAACAGATATTCAAACAAATCTTGTGTCCAGGGACTGGGTTTACTCACAGACATTTCAAAACAAAGAAGGTGAAGTTTGCTCACCTGTTTCACTTGAAAGAACAGAGGAGGTTGAATACTGAAAATGATGACTTGGCTTAAGCTTTGAATTTGTACTTTGATGTTTGATTTATTTCTGAGCTTGCTTTCAAAACAGAGTTGAAGTTGCTTTGATTAAATCCCAGGCTTGTAAATTGCATTTTGCAACCTGATTTGGAATTACATGCTTGAACTTGCTGTTTAAATTTGATCATCTATTTTCAGGTCTGCATTATTTGATTCCAGACTAAATTTTGATTTATATCTTGCTTTCCCTCTGGTTTGAAGATAGGCTGTTTTGATTTTGGTTTGAGGAGAGTTTACAGGTTTGTTTTATTCTTGTTTTTGAGATTGAAGATAGTTTTGAAAAAAAAAATCTTTTGTTTCTCAGGCTTGAGAAAGTAATAGCCTGGTTATTTTTTCTTTCTTTTTCTATGCATGCTTTTCTAATTTTAATTTAAAAGAAAAGAATTTGTTTTGCCACTTGTCCACTTAGTTTAACACTTGTAATTCTTTACCATTTTTTCTTTACAAGTGTTCAATGTGAACAAATATGTGTTTATATCCTTAATTTAAATTATTTTATAAATTTTATTTTACACCTTTATGCATTTATATTTTCATATCTTAACATATATTTTTATTTTAAATGTTTATGCTTTTATCTATACAATTTCTATTATTCAATCAATGCATTCTCCTTTATAAAATCTTAAAAAAGAAAAAATTGAATTTTAAAACAAATTATACTTTAATGAATAACACACATATGTATATTATAAAGTTTAGCTTTTGAACAACATTCAAACTTTTATTATATTTTAAACATTACAAATAATATTTTAAATATAACTTTATATCATACTTCCTATTTAAATAAATACATTTTCTTTACTAATCATTTGTAAAATCTTTTAAAGCAAAAGAAGGTTTTACAATTTAATTACACATGAATAAATAATTTTATTCTTAATTGGCCTCTAAAAAATCTATTATATCAAATTCAAAACTTCATTTTTAAATCAGAGTGCATATTTAATAAAAATCAGAAACAAATTCTTATTAGCTTAAAAATTTTAAATCCAATTTTTATTTATAAAATACTTATCCTTAAATTTCAAACCAAAATTCTATTTATAATCTAAATTTTTTGTTTATCCTGGAAAAGTTTCTAATTAATTCACAAATAATTTCACAATTTAATTCCAAAATTAAATTATATTGTCAAATTAAACTTGGCTAAAATTCGGGAATGTGACAATATAGTTTTGACAATTTCTTTTAATTTTATAACAATTTAAATAAATATGAGCCTAACCTTACACAATCATAACCAAATCCAAACATCATTGGTAAACACATATACACCTTGTTAATTTATAATTAAAGAAATTTACAAATAAAACCTGTCAAAAGTTACAAACAAATAACGATAAATTAAAATTCACATAAATATACATTAGTTGATAAACATATATAGATTAGAATACTAAGCATATTGACATTCGGAGAAGAATGTTTCCATAATTTATGTAACCCTCTATGACATGTTAATTTGTGAATTGTTTCCTAAATTCCTTAAATCAGCACTCGATCTTGCTAGAATCAAATGAACCGCATTTTTTATGTAGTTTGAGGTTTTCTCTCTTTTATCTAAAGAAATTTTTTTGGTCTAGGGTTGAATGGAGGTGACGACCATAGTTGAATGAGCTGGAGGAAATAAGAGAATTAAAGTGAGAAATAGGATTTTTTTGAGGAGAGATGAAAACCTTTCCCACTATCTCTATAAAATGCCCTCTTTTAATTTCCAATTAAATCTTAATTGGATCTCATCAAAATTCCTTTCTCTCTCCTTAGTATTATTGGACAAATCTTTGCCTCATATGGATCAATTTTTTCTAAAGCTCGTTAAGTAATTAACCATATTTAAAACTTGTTCAAACATATACCAAATTACCAACTTTGTTTATCGATATGCGTATATATAACTTTTGTATGCACACTTGATAACTACTAGCAATACCCTAAATTTTAAATACACTAAGATTAATGTTCCTTAAGTATTAAATAATACATTTAATTTATAGTACTTTATAAAACAACAAATACATATGGTTTTTTGGAGTATTCAAAAATGTAGTATTGTGAATAAAAGGTGTAAATTCAATCAGTGATTAATATTGAACAATTCAAATATTAATGTTCACATGTTACTTTAGCTAGTGGTGTGTTAGTTTGGCTGAATTCATCGCTTATAGAAGTTTTCAATAAAATCATATTTTATATTAGCTTAAGCGGTACCAATAAGGACAATAGTTTACATATGTCCGATTTGGCAACACTATATCATGCTAGGATATATATAATTTGGTAGTGTTCAAACTCCAATATTATCCATACTGAACTTGATTTGTCCATAAATAAAGTCATTGTTTCAATAATAACATTTTTTATTATTAACCATTCTACTCTTACCAGAGATTTTGAGGCCATTATACTAATTTTTTACGACTAAGGAAGTAAATTTTCTATTTTAAGGGTTTCACTTCAAATGCTTCAACTTAGCCCCAACTATAGTCGATCAATGGATCAGTATGCCATAATTTAAGTATAATCAAAGTGGAGTATCAATACTGAAGTATCATAGTTCTTAAGTCGAGGGAACCATGTAACATCGTTATATTAAGATTTCCTATTTGATTTAGTTACTATCAACCAACAAGAAGCTACCGTACGACCCATTACATATTTATCCAATAACTATGAGTACGTAAATCCTTGGTGGCCCTAGTAGCCATGAGTAAGATATCACCACACATTTAAAGAGCGTTATGTACTCTGGTCTCATAGAATATGTCGATATCCTTTCTCGAAATAACTTGACCACGCATATCAAAAAAATATTACTTTAATTACTCATGATTGCAACTACAATCACTTAGCATTTTGTTTAGTGATTTTCTTATTATATACTTTAAATCCATTACTTAATCAATTATACCCCAATATAACAATGTATGTAATGTAAATTTAAACACCTTTATTACGAACAAGATTGGTTAAGGCTTGTATAATCAGTATTCACTAGAATCGGCAGGACCAAACACTTATTTGGTGACATGTATTCTCTTGAATGGTTTCTTTGGCCAGTCCCAAAGGCGGGACCAAAGGCTTAGGTAATGACTACCCATGTCCTTTTAGATGGTTGCTTTGGCGTGGCATGGAGGTTGGATCAAAGGCTTGTATGATGACCATCCTTTTCTTTTCGATGGTTGCCATGACCAGGCCCGAAGGGGAGACCAAAGGCTTGTTTAACAACCGTCTTCTTTAGACCATTTCTTCGGCCAGGCATGAAAGGTAGGACTAGAGGCTTATTTGACTACCCTTTTTCTTTAGATGGTTTCCTTGGCCAAGCCCAGAGAGGGGATCAAAGGCTTATTTTACCAACTCTTTTGTTAGGTGTCTTAGAACTTGGTCAAGGGCTTTTAATGCTACCGGGTGTAAGGTGTGTCAAATAATCTCACCGGCCTTGTCAAGTCAAGAGCTTTATTTAGCCAGTGCATCTTAAACCAAGGGTCGCTCCTTGTTTTATAATCAAATAAGGTATAAGAATGTTTTATGTGGATTTTCCATTGATGACATTTTGAGCGAGAATTACTTTTGTAAACTAGTTTTGAAAACCTTGCAAATTTCTTTTCAATCTGGCCACCAATGGGTATATTGAGGAAAGTTTATTTCTTTTTGAAGACTGGCTTTTAAGAAAATTGTTTTTAGAATGTTCTTTGGAAAAAGTCTTCTAAGGGTTTTTGCAACTGAGAGCATTTTATGCGATCCTAGGCTTCACCTTTACTATCAAAGCTAAAATTGAGTTCTCATAACTCACTTTCCTTTATTCATTAAATATTGTGAAATATGGTCTTAGATGCTTAGCATTCCTTGACCTTGCTATTATATTTTTGTTGGGTCTACTTATTTAATAAGTTCCTAAAGGTATGACATCATGAATGACTAAAGGCCCCTCCTAGTTTGGTCCTATATGTTCATCCATAGGATTTTTGTATTTCCCATTACCCTACTAAGCACTAAATCTCCTTTCTAGAATGCTCTACCCCGCACTCTTTAGTCCATTAAAAGTTATTTGCTTCTTAATTACCTCAAAAAAAGTAATACGTTTGAAGGTTGCCTTTGACATGAACTGATTAAGCATGTCTACTCTCCCATTTAAGCTTATCATGTCTTTGCCCAACTGGAGCTCTACCATGTCTCTAAGTGCTCTTATTTGGCCAGAATTAGCTTCTATTTTCTCAAGCGCTTGCTATATATCTCGAGAAATTTCTCGATTATAGCCCAAAAAATATTTTTATGGATTAAGCTTCATTTTATACTATGCAGTACTTCAAACATTTCATTTAGATCCTTCATGTGATCAATATCTTCTTCTTTAGACTTTAGTAACATGTCATCCATATCTACTTCCATGTTCTTCCAAATTTAATTTTTGAGCATCCTATTTACTAATCATTGGTAGGTAGCTCATACATTTTTCAAATCAAAAGGCATTACCATATAATAATAGGTTCCTATTTTATTACAAAACTCATATACTCCTCATCAGATTTGAACATCAAGATTTGATTATACTCTAAATATGCAGACGTAAATGACAGAAGTTTATGACCATTAGCAGCATCTACCAATAGACTGATTCTTAGAAGAAGATAACAATATTTGGATGTGCATTATTTAAATATTTATAGTCAACATATATTCTCCATTTTCCATTGGATTTCTTATCTAGCATCGAGTTTACCAAGCACTTAGGGTAATATACTTCTTAGATGAACCCATTTTCCAACAATCACTTCACTTCCTCTTGTAGGACAATTTGTTCGAGCATTATCAAGCTGTCTTTCTTTTTCCTTACTCGAGTAAGATTTGAGTTTATATTAAATGCATGGCATATATTATTATAGGGCTCCAAGAGAGAAAACATCTTTACTTGATTAGGGAGCAAAATAAGTTTTCTCTTGCATAAACATCTAATCCTCTTCCTGTCTTACAATTTTAGTTGAGTCATGAGGGTCTATGCTAATCTCTAGTTCCTCTACAGATTTTATGTTTTTATCACTGTCTCTAGAATAAATTTAAAGGATTATTTCTTCCTTTTGTTCTTCATGGTTCACTTCTAAATCCACTTGATTTAACTCGATGTCTGTAACAGTCCATATTCTATGTATCATAGGACTGTAAAATAACTTTATTTTATCTATATTAGGTCATATGACTCTAAAATTTTAATAATGACTCTTAGGGACGTTTTCCACTTCAATGATTCTTGTGAAATTTCTAAATGGCCATTTTGGCATCAAAAATGTTGTTCGAACTATATCTTTTGATAGATGTCAAATTAGGGTCTCCAACCACTTCCACAGCTTCTGGATGATGATTTCCTATTCTATAGAGTGGTTATAATAGAAACAAACTTATCGTTTGAAAGTTATAGCTGTTTTAAGTTTTGGCCGCTACTGGTCCACATTAGTGGGTAATTAACTAAGCCCAATCCACTAACCCATCTTAAAAATTATGCTAAGGGGAGGCTGTAGGAACCAATATAATTCATTTGCATCTTCCGAAATATAGCTCTAAACCTCCATTAACCCTATTACATACAAAATCATAGCCTAGATCATAATTTAAGGGGTAACTAGCATCTCGGGTTGGAGAATATCATTTTTGCTGATTTTTGTTCATCTTCTTTTCTTCTCACTTTAGATCTAAGAAGAAAAATTTATATTTGTTGAGTGGTTCTTGATGTCTCACTGTATTACACATGTTTATATATTTAAAAATTGAGTTTTTAACATGATTTTAGACCTAAATTTGTTTTCTAACTTTAATCACATTTTTAGATATATTTATAATTTTGAGGGATTTAAAGTGGTTTTAAATGGTTTTGTAACTCTTTTTGTTTATGTGCATATGCTAATGTAAAAATTCGATTTAGTTTAGGGTTGGCTTGATTAACATGTTCTGATGAATTGCATGTATGAATGGATGCATACGTATGTTATTTCATGTTTGTATATTGTGTTTTGATATGATTTGCTAATGCTTTTACGTAGTTAAGAAAAAGGTCATCGAAGCAACAAATTGATGGTAAAAATGGTCGAAATAGGATGAAACTTAGAGAAGGGGTTTTGGAGCATGGGTGGAGTCTAGGATTCGAATCGCACTAAAATTTAGGCTAAGGGAAAGACTTGGTACTGAAAGCTTCTAGTCGGTAGTTCGATAACTAATGCTTTTGGTTGGTGGAAAATTCTTGATGAATGTTTTGTTCTTCAAGTAAAGGTTAGGGGTGATGAGTGAAGGTCAATTCATGAATTTGGCTACTTCATACTAAGAGCTTTAAAGGGCATAGAAACGAAAGATTTTGGAGTTTGTACCAAGAGCTTTGGAGTTGATGCCGAGAGCTTTTAAGAGGAGTGGTCGGGGTTTAAGTACTTGGAAGATTGAGCACTAGAAGAAGGGGAAGAAAGTTAGCCAAAATTGGCTAATTATCCAACTCGTTACCGAGGACTTTTGGTTGGTACGAGAGGTTTATTTCGGTGGAGTCTAGGTGCAATCTCTAGGGGAGAAGAATGGACTCTACAGGTTATGATGGAGGTTTTTGTTTGTTCCCTTAGGGTTTGATGGCTATGTAGTAGCACGATGATAGCTTTGAGACTTCGATAACGACAACTCAACAGTGAATGGAGTTAGGTTCCCATAATGGTGGCTCGATGTTGAAAGGTATCGTGAGATGGTTATCCACAAAGGGTGAGTTCTAGGAAGGGTGGTCCATGGATAGAATGTGGGAATGGTCTATCATGGAATGGAGAAATGTGGAATGGTTCCTTAAAAATAACAGGGATTAGATGGGGCAAGAAAGAGGCTTGGAAACGCATGCTAATGGATCATTGATATTTATAGTGTTTTTTGTTGTACTGAAAGCTGATTATTGTGATTGCACTCATGGGTACTTTGTATGGATACCCCAGACCGGTTGTTTGGATTCGTATACCTTGGATAGTAGGAAAGGGTCTAGTATCAAGTTCTAACTAAAGACGAGTACACTGAAAACCATGATTTCCTTTATTCCAGCATGGGAAAGACCATGCGAGTTATCATTTAGAGCACATTGAGTAATAGTAAGGATTGTTTGATGGATGATATAGTTGCTTAGGTTGTTCTCCTTCTTAGTCTATCACTCTAAGGATGTCATTGGAGATAGGTATTGGGGACAGTGATATTTGCACACCCGTCATCATACTTGGTTTGTGGTATACCTTTACTATATTTTTAGAGTAGTATATTGTGTTTTGTTGTATGCTAACTCTTTGGTTGTAGGGACAAATCAAGTATGGTTCTATACTCTTGTTCCTTACCGTATCGACTTGTGTAGTATTTTGAGATTCGTTTGTCGCTCATACCAGACTGTTGCATGACTCAATTTTTTACGCTTTGCTTCTTATTATCTCAGGCACTCTTAAATGAGCAAACTGGATAGTAGATCTAGGTTCGACATAGTAGCTGTACAGAGGATGAGCTATCTCGTAGTATATATGGATTTCTATGTTGATTCTGATATGCAACACTGTGAAGCCTTGACAATGCTTGCTTATTACATTATTCATAGATCGCTATTTGACTTTATTTTTGTTTGTATAAACTTTATTACTTGATGTATAACTCTATGAATTTGTGCACTGATATTTAGATCGCTTAGTTGCTATGTCTTTTTTTTCATATCTGTGATGTATACTATATTTTATTCTATGCACTGTGAGATATACAATAAGTTATGTGATGGTTTTACTTCGTTTTCAACCCTTGATGATCATCCTTCTTGTTTGGGCACATTACTTGCATACTATTTAGTTATATTGGTTCCGTGGTTTAGCACGGTCATCACATTTAGTATCAGAGCATAAGTTACATGATTAACCTAAGCTGATATCATGGTCCAGTAGAGATAGGGAAGGAGTTATCATGCTAGACTGGATCGAGAGTGTGTGTGTATACACACACACGAGAGAGAGAGAGAGTGCGTACTTATTTTATAATTTTTTCAAAGCTATATAATAGTACATATATTATATAAGTCAGATACAAACACAAGTACCATCGATATAGTTTTCTTTTTGAGAAACCAATCATTCCTATTATAGATCGAGAATGAGTCGGTAGACAAAATACATTATGAGAAACTCCATCTCCGGGGTGAGGAAGGAGCAGGTTTTGTGGCTGTTAGCCTTGACTTGCAAGCTATGTTCAACGCAATTATGGCGAACATGCTGTAAAATCCCCAAGTGAGTGCTGTAAATATTTTCATTGGTGGTGGTGCTCAGGTGCAGTCCCTAAGAGCTGACTTTTCCAAGCTATGCACATATTACTCTACCTTACGAGGCAAGCCCTTTCTTGGAACTGACCCGACTATCGAAGTGTTGGATTAGTTGGACACCTACGAGCATATTTTTTGTGACATGGAAGTAAAGGATGCGGTGAAAAGGAAGCTGAACTAGTGGGATGGCATTACTTTTGCTACACATGAGGATCAGTTCACTTAGGACAAATTTATGGCTAGGTTTGATGAGAAGTTCATTCCGGCTACCCAAAAGTCGATGGTATTAAGGAGGTATACTAATTTAAAATAGGGAGATATGTCCGTCTCCGAGTATGTTATTAAGTTCGATGCTTTGTAAAAGTATGGGATGTCTTTTATCAACACTCTGTTGAGGAAGAATGAGAAGTTTCTTATGGGTTTAGACGATTATTTAGGGGAGAAGTTGGTGAGTCACATCGATGAGCCTTTTGAGAGGCGTGTCAAGAAAGATCTTCATTAGGAGAATTTATACCATAAGTCTAAATCGACTGTTGTCAGTAAGGAATAGCCAAAACCACAACAAGGCAGTGGAGGCAAGAAGAAATAGAACGGAAAGAATTTCAGTTTTACGTGAAGAATGCTCAGAAGAAGGGTAAATTGGAACCTACTTTTTTGGTTGTGGAGACAAAGGTCACCTAATCAGAGACTACTAAGTTGATGGGAAGAAGAAGTGTTACAGTTGTGGCAAGTTCAGACTTATACAGAAAAGTTGTCTAGGACCAGCATAACAGAAGCAGATTGTGAAGGCATATGCTTAAGACGCTGTTCTGATTTCGTCAAGTGCTCCTTAGACGAATGAGAAGGTGAACATCATTGTTATTCAAGGTAAGCTTTCCATTTATGATGTTCTTATACATGTTTTAGTTGATATCGGGGCTTCATATTGCTTTATGTCTAGTGTCGTAGTAGATAGTATGGGATTGAAACCCAAAATAATTGTCCGACCTTTGATTGTGACGAACCGTGTTGGAGGCTTCACTAGCCTATGTATGGTTTGTCTTGGTATAGTCTTATCGAGTCATAGTTGCTCTTTTGTGTGTGATTTTTTTATTTTGAATTTTGTTGGGTTCGGGATTATATTAGGGATGTCCGGGCTAAGGAAGTATGCGGTGGTAGTGGACTATGAGAGGCTGTTAGTGATGGCTGGGGCTATAGAGGAGCGAACGGTAGTGATTGGACGCATGTCAAAGGATAGGGTTATGGTTAACTTTCTATATCCGCTCGAGGTTTCATAGGATGGGTTTTCATTTATGTCTATTGTTAGAGAGTATCTAGACATATTTAAGGAGGTGACCGAGTTACCGCCGTTTTGAAAATTGAGTTTCGTATTGACTTTGCGGATGATACCAAACCGATAGTTATTCCTTCAAGGCGTATGACACCCAAAGAACAAAAGGAGTTGGAGGTGTGAGTTAATGACTTGTTGAAGTAGGGATTCATTCATAGGAGCATATCTGAGTGGAGTGCACATGTAGTATTCACCACTAAAGCAAATGAATCTCTGAGGCCGTGTGTAGAATACCATGAGCTGAATAAGGTGACAAAGAAGAACAAATATCCTCTTCCATCTGTTTGTAACAATCCATCCCAAAACAGACCTAAATTCCAACCTGGAAAAGGCCCATTCCAAAGCCAGCTGTTGGTTGGTAAAAAGAAAAACTCTATAGAACGATCTATCTATTCTTTTAGTACTCCCAGTGGAAGGAATAAAATATAATAACAATAACGCTACCCATTTATTCCAATCATTTCAAATGTCATAATACATGAAAACAACTATTACAAGATTTTGTTCAAAAAGACATTTCATGGGTATAATAGAAAATAACATGAAAAGATAGATAATAACTGCAACTGTTGGAAAATAGGGTGTCTATAACATTCCGCGGAATAGATCTAAAGGCTATTTGAACATTGAGGGGGTAAAGTGTAAAATTCAATTATTTAAAACTAACTTATGACTTTAAGACTATATTTAATCAAATCGTAAATAGAAAACCAATAATCATAGAATAAGTAAATAGCGAAGTACAATGCAGTAAGTAAATAACACCGGATTTTTATATTGATTTGGATTAACCAACCCTATATTCAGTCTTGCACTACACTATGCATAATTTCACTATAATCGCTTGTTTTCCATGAATGATAAGAACACTTTTACAATCTTGATTTAACGGCCTACAGGATACACCCTCTTGATTTCACAGGCTAGAAGTACACCTTCTACTTTTCACAAACAATAACAAAGTATGACAATTAGTCATATCTTCAATATGGATTCTTTAGATTCGTTACAATGATCCTATAGACCTCCAATGACAATATATCCTTGAATTCTTTAAGGAACATGATGAAATCAGAGATAGAATGATATGAATTCAAGTACAAACTCTCCGATATAATATGGTTTGCATATCCTTGAAGAATCGGAGTGAAATGGTATGGGTCTGTAAATAGAATGAAAGAATATGCAATGGAGTTCTTTCGCAAAAGTAAGAAAGAGAAAGATTACGAGAATGAAGAGAGAATTGATTGGAAAATTCGTTTTCCAGGAATATAGTGGTTGAAGAGACATGTATTTTGGTGAAGAGGGTGCGGGAAAGCCCCTTGACTTAAATTTTAAAAAATTGACCAGCGAGAAGTATGTCGACATACTTGACCCCCATATGTCGACATATGGACATTTTCCAAGGAGATCAGCAACACCAATAAGTGTTGCAAATTTCAGATTTCAAAATTACCTCATTTTTGTGGATTTTTGTGATTAAGTTGAGGTCAATGGTTGATGATCTTCAAGTGCCATGTGATCTTTAACAAGGAATTCTAAGACTCAACCAAGTACTTATCACTTCAAATACCTCTGTCCATTCAACATTCATCTTCAATCAGTTTTGTTCTTCCATTGTTCTGATTAACATTCATATATAACCCTTTTTTTCCACCGAGTTCTTATTTATCTTTGTAAACGTCTCCATAATTATGTGAAAGTACCGCGCAACTTGGAGACGCGTCAGTAGTAATATTTAAATGGTTGTTGTCATCAAAATCAATACCTTCGGTTTTAACAATCTCCCCCTTTTGGTGACGACAACTATGTAAATATTTGAGAGATAAAATATAATACTTTTATATTTGACTCCGCCTAACTATATGGACTCCCCTATCATTTTGCCTAGTATATTTATATTTTTTCTCTCCCTTTGTCTTCAACAAAAAGAGCGAAAATAGAATCCCTTTAGCACATCTAAACAATTGTATAGACTTTGTATATAGAGATGTATATAAATTTATGTAAATAAAACTCGCGGGGGGAATCAAAATCAATATAAATCATGAAATAAAATTATCATTTAAAATAATTATAATAGATGGTTTTTAGAGTTACAGACGTTGCCGATGCCAATAACATATCGTTTTGATATTTATCCAAAGTTCAATGGATTTCTTGTAATATGCTTTGAACATCCACTGTTCGGTATCCATTGTTCAGCACATGAAAAATATAAAATATGCGCACTGGTACCCTATTTTATTTTGGGTCCATAGGGTTAAGTTTTGGGAAGCCAAACTCATGAAGTATTTGAATGCACTTTCAAAATGTAATTATTGGATAAATGAACTTTATTAATAAAAATATCAATATATTTTTCTTTTTAAATATTATCTAATTTTCTAGGAACCCATAAATTAATGAACCTGTCTGGGGTTTTAACTTTAGTTTCCTATGTTATGATTTGAACTTGGTAGTCTTAACAAAATTTAGTACGTTGAGTACTAGTTTTCTTTGATTTGGGCGTAGGGGTGTATCCAAGTCCATGTTTATTATTAGTAGATTTAGATCCTGATAATAAATTTTCTAGATTATTCTTTCCTTTGATAAATTTATCATATCAGTTTTCGTTTTATCGAAATCCTTATTACAGTAAGAAAAACATTATCTAGAGATGTCATTTTGTTATTTAGATAAGTGATCTCTGATTTCATTGAAATTTTTTCTGATTTTAATGATTTATATTCACTTTTAAGTTTTTTAGAACTTTCAAGTTTTGAATCATCGTTAGGTCCATTAATCTTTCAATATCATCTTTTAGACATTGTTTTTCTTCGGTTAACATTTCGTTAAACATTTTTAATCTATCTCTGTTAAACTATTCTTGTACTCTTTCTTGAGCATTTTATAACCTTTATACGTATCATTTAAGAAAATAGTAATTTCTTTATTAATGTTCCAAACCGGTTATCCTTTGCCATTAAGCACATGTTGGCATTTTCTATTTTTGAATCACTATCACTTGATGATGTATCTGAATCATCTCATATCGCATTGAAAGCTTGTTTCCTTTTCCTCAAAGTGTTTGAAGAGTACTTTTATTTTTTTAGGTCGGGGGAGTCTCTTTTCAAATGACCTTATCACATTTGAAACACTTAACAACATTTCAATTTCTGGAAATTAGTGTTGCTAGTTTTTTGAACTTTATTCTTTTTCCAAACTTTCAAGAATTTCTTGAAATTCCTGATCATAAACTCGATATCATCATCAGCAGCATCATCTGATTCATCATTGTCATGTATAGCCTTGAGTGCTAGTTATTTCTTCTCATTTACCCGATTTTATATTCTAACCGGAAACTATACCCTATAGGACATTAGATTAATTAAATCTTTTACTTTCATAGTACTAATACCATTGGCTTCTTCGATTGTCGGAGTCTTCTGGTCCTATTCACTAGATAGTGAATTCAAGATCTTTTTGACTTGGTCCTCTTCAGCAATTTTCTTTCCTAATGATATTAATGCATGTACTATATCGTGAAATCTATAATACATATCAGAAATAGACTCATTTGGTTTCATTTGAAAAGGTTGAAACTAGTTAGTTTGCATAGGTATTTTAGTTTGTTTTACTTTACTAGTTCCCTCATGTGTGACTTGAAACGTTGTCCAAATTCCATATGCAGACTTACAAATAGACACTCTGTTAAATTCATTTCTATCTAAGGAAAAAATGTTCATAGCCTTTGAGTTATCGAGTGCTTATGTCTTTTGGTCTACTATCCCTTTTGAATAGTTCACTTGGGAATGGTTCACTTAGGGCTTAGTGTGCTCTATTTGGTGTAGGATCGATTTCACCCTAGAGGGTGTGAATAGGGTGATACTAATAATTATAAAAATTTAATGCGAAAGTATATAAAATAATTGTAGCACTAATAATAGCAGAATAATAACAACACAAATAATAGTAGAGTATATAAAGTAGAAAAAGAACAACACATAATTTACCCAGCTTTGGAAAAACCCTGCCTACGTGCTGCCCCCAAGGTTTCTACTAGAAATTAAGTAGTCAGACGCTTATACATGTAAAGTCGCGACACCCTCTATTGACTAAACTAACTTTACGCTCGAAACCCGTACATAACTCAGCCACTGAGTTGCGAATTCTCAAACTACACTACCGTAGTTCATCCCCTAGTCACACGACTAGAAACTACAAAAGATAAAAAGAAAAATACAAAATTAAAAAAAAGCCTAATTATCTAAAGCCTTATATAATTAAAACCCAAAAAAATAAAACAAGGCCGACCCAAATATATTAGTGTGATAAATAAACTGTCCCACTTTCTTTTTTAATTTATTTCGATCTTGTATTCTTGCTTCCTTTAGCTCGTCCATTCCTCTTTATTTCCAATAATTAGGGCTTGGTGGGAAATTGAAGTCGCTGCTTTCTGTTGATCAATCGAATAGATGATTTAGCATTCCTTGCTTTGTCGATTGATCAGTTCTTCGATTCACACACGACTGATTCAATTTCATCGAGTCCGATAGGACTTTGGTATGTAATTTCCTTTTTGCCTTTCTCATTGATTTGCTTGAACTCGATGCCTTCAATGCCGATGATGTAGATGGTTTATATAGGAATGAAAACCCTAAATTTAAGTTCGAATATATTTTTGAATTCGTCCGATAATTTTTGAGCTTGGCCATTCGATTATGCTTGAATGCTCGTGATTTCTCTGACTTGTTCAATTTGTATAATTCTTTGTTTGATTATCACGGCTTTGATTTTGGCTTGTTCGATTTCTTGACTTGGTTACCACGGCTCTGACTTGATAATGAACTGCATATGTCTTCAAGTTGTCTTTGACTTGATTTGGTTGAACTTGGTACTGTTTTTTATTTTTATAACTGCAAATTGACTTTGTGAGTTTCTAGTTTGACTTTGACTTCTTCATCATATTCTTCTGCAAGTTGAATTCGGCCATTTATTTATGTGATGATATTTCAGTTGAGAATTTTACTTTGATTTGTTCAATTTCTGCTATCACTTTGACACTCAAGGCATCTTGCCATGTTGATTGAACTGCAGCTTGATTTGTGATAATTTGAACTTGTTCTTATCTTGGTCATCACGGTTTTGATTCATTTACTTCGTTTGAAGTTGCTACTTCTTTGATCAGTGACTCGTCATCTGGTTGTGTTGCATATATATATATATATATATATATATGTATGTATGTATGTATGTATGTATGTATGTATGTATGTATGTATGTACGTATGTACGTACGTACGTATGTACGTACGTACGTATGTACGTACGTACGTATGTACGTACGTACGTATGTACGTACGTACGTATGTGTATATGTTCACGCAAGTATTTATTCATGTTGTATGCTGCAGACTTGAGTCTTGTGTACTTTGAAGGCTAGTCTTGTCTAATTTCATATGGAGTTGTTCATGTTGCATGTTTTTGTTCATTGGTCTACACTGCTATGTCCACTGCCGTGTTGATGCTCATCTCCATTTGTTTAACTGTTGGTTTTGAATCGTACTTGTTGTCACATGATCATTTCATGTTGTATTGAAGTTTGGTTTGATATTGATTTATGGTTCGAGCCACTTGTGTTCCTGTATTTAATTCTTGCCTCTGTTTTCTTGTATCCGCACATCTCTAGTTGTATTCCATTGTTCACTATTTTGTTGAATTGTGTGGTGAGTTGCTTGTACATGCCGAGCCAATTTATTATTTTCACTGGACTTGTAAGTCTATAATGCAATATGCAACCTGCTTTGTATGTAGTTTGTACTGTGCATTCATGTGCTTGTTGACTCATTGCATTAAACTTGTTCATTACCATATATGTACATACATACATACATACATACATATGTACGTGTGTATATGTGTATTGTGATGTGGGTCTATTGGTTCATTATTCTGGTTGACATTGTTTCAACTCCACTGTCGAGTCTTGTGCTTGACCATATATGCATATGTGTCATCATTGTTCATCCATACTTATGGTTCTGGTCTGGTTGCATATGTCTTTGAGACTTCTTGCTTTGAGTTGTATACATATATGATACTTGGTTGTACAGTCTACTTCCTGGCATCATCATAGAGTCTGCTTTTGATATTGGACTTGCAGTTGGTTTTGTACAATTGTGACTGCACTTGATCCTTTGGCCTGATTTCATTGCTTCGAGTCATGTAAACTTGTTGTATACTTGCATTTTTTTAATCCTGTTCATGTCTGTGTTCGTTTGTCTAGAGTTGTTTGTGTGCTTCATGGTTGATTTGGTCTGCTTAGATATTGAACCTGATCATTTCATGTGTACACAAATGTGTTTTTGGTCGGGGCTTGTTCAAGTCATTAAAAACTTGGCCCATTGATTTGTATTATATGCACCTGAGTTGAACCTACTTTGGCTCGGGTTTGACCTTGTGCTCGTATTGTGACTTTATTTGTATCGCACTTGAGTTGAATCTAGCTTTGTCTCGGTTTTGACCTTGTTCTCACCTATCCCTGTAATTTTATCAAGTGTATATCGGTGTGCATAGCCTTTTGGTATATACGTGAAACACTGTGCATTTCACGGGTTGTTCGTGTAGATGAATTCAAAATAAATATGATGAAGGACAACCTAAATAATCGAGGAAAATAATATTTTCGAAAACACATTTAATTTTATCCTGCAAAAATTATTTCTTTTTCAATTCTACTACGTCAGTGTTTATTTTGCAGATAACTCAGATGCTGGATTCAATTTGGAGTTGAAGATAAATAAGCGCGAACGAGTGATATGTAGTAAGGTGCAAACGTAAATTGAAAATTGTGATGTAACCAAATATGTATTGTAATTGAAAATTGTATATGAGCTCAAATTTGTACTATTCAAAATTTTAATAAAGTATTTGTTTGAATAAAATATCTGTTTGAATTTAATTCTGTGTCATTTATTTATTCAGCAAATATTTATTTAATTATGTGAAAAATAAAGTAATGCATTAACAAATACATTTAAATGAATATATATGTTTATTATCATCAAATAAAAATCATATACTAGCATATTCAACAATCTCCACCTTTTGATGATAACAAACATATATATAAGATTTTGAATTTATTAAATGAATTCGATCATTCAACCCGCTCCTCCTATTTGAATGTTCCCTCTCTACAACAAGGTTCCTCCTTCGTATATGCATAAAAATATAAAATGAATCTAGATGCAAATAGAAAATACAAAATAATATATTTGACCTTTATTTGCTAAAATCTTAACTTTTCTCTACCCTTTTGTTATCAGCAAAAGAGTAATAGTGTTGGAAAAATAAAGATATAGTGATAGACATTAATATAATATTAATACCCAATCGAGCATAAATATTAAATTCCAACAAAAAATCAAACAAAAATCATAAATACTCTTTTAGCCGCATATTCCACTTTAGAATGATAGGGATGATGTCGGTATACAAAACCATCTAGTTGTGTCTATTTATGGTATATTTATATCAGGAATTAGAATATCTACTAACCATGAATAACCGCTAGGACTTTTAAATGCATTAGTACTATTCCTAATTTTTTATTAAAAAATGAATTCAAGTATATTCTAATCACGCATAACCGTGAGGACTTTTAAATTGGATTAGAATCAACTTGTCTATTTAATGATCAATTTTGATATGTGTTCCATACTTGCATAACTGTAAGGACTTTTAAATGAGCATGAAAGCGTATAATCAAAAATTCCAAGTAATTCACCTATGCATAACCGTGAGGACTTTTAAATGAGAGTGAATACTTTGGATGTTTTTTTGCTAAAAATATAATGAAATGAAAAATGAATAATTTCTTGTTTAAAAAACAACATCTTGACATACTATATTGGATGTTGATGGGTGATGGTCAATAGAAATATAATAGAATTAGAAATGGTCATGGAATTTTTACCAAGAAAAAGTTTTTATAACTCTTGTTTAAATTTCTAAAGAAATTTACTAATTATACTTTCTCAAGTTATAATATATGATTAATATCAACACTCATCACTTTTCAATCACAATTTATCTTTTCGATAATCAGTAAGGAGTCAGATTAGTTACTGTAGTCATTTAAGATCAAATCCAAAAATAATTATAAAATCATATTTTCCAAAATGAGTAATTTGGAACAAGGTCGACATAAACTATTTTCTTGAAGGGGTTTTATAAAAAAAATGTCTTCTAATAGAAAATTATTTGAAGCGAAAAATATGCAAATATTTTCTCTAAAAATATGATGCAGCTAATGAATGTCTCTACATAAAACACATTCCACTAGTAATTTTTCTATCAACTAGATTACCAGTGTAATTTGCATCAGAATTTTCCTTATTGACTCAAATTTATCATTTGGTAGATATGATAGACCAGAACGTGATGTTGCAACAAATTCCTTAAAGTCCTTTTTACAGCTTTAAAATGAAATTGAATTGAAGCCGTGCAAATCAACAAATCAGTGAACATAATGACAGATCTTGAATCAGTAAAATAACCAAATATATCCACGAGTATCTTGAGCAATCATCAATCAATAAAACAACATCATTAGTCTAAACAAATTTATATGAACTAGTTCAAAGATAAAAAAATGATTAGTCAACATTTTTGCTCAAATCAGAATCAAAAATAAGAACAAGTCAAATAAGAATAAGTCAGAATCAAAATCATCATTTAATCTATTGTTACATAACTGGCTGATTCAAATCAGATTATGGTGCAAATTATCACATTTAATATACCGTTTAAGATAGATGTACTATTACCTATTTTACCTTTACGAAAAATTTTCGTTGTTGCCCACTGTGATTCTGTTTCCTTTATACTAGGCTAAGAAACTTTGATTTGTCACCTGTTGTGTGTCTGGAACATCCAAAATCCATATAACACTACTGTTGTTCCTTAGCCTCCACCACACCTATACGAGAAAAGATTTTTGTGACCTATTAGTTTTTATAGGTGCATGGTTGTGAGTGACAACAAATTTTGAAAAGTAAGTTTGTAGAGACCCAAAACTATTTATATATATTCCTTTCGGCACCTAGATTTGTTTGACTTTTAGGGATTTTATATTCGTGCCTTTTGGAACCCAAATTGGAATTGTTTTCATGTATTTGAGTCCATACCAACAAATATTTTGATTGTCTCCAATTTTTCCACATATCATGCACTTTGAATTGACTTGACCGATTACATTTCCAGTATGTTCAGATTGATTATACCCAATTCCTCGTTTAACAATATTAGTTTGTTTCCCTAATAGCATATTTGGCGATCTTTCACTTTTGGAAAATTTCCCTAAAGTTGTAGACAATTGTTGGACTTGTGTTTTGAGAGATTCATTTTCATTCAGTAACTCATAAAACTTTTTGATTGAATTTTCTCTCCTCGTGTTTTCGCTTTCTTTCAAAATCAAAATTTCATTTTCAAGTGATTTAATTTTAATTTTTGATTTTGAAATTTCTTCTTCGAATGTTGGACAATTATCACACTTAGGGTTCTTGCTTTGATTGTTTTTAACAAATTGATCAAGTTGTTTATTTAAATCTATCAAAGTATCTCATTGTCATTCAATTTTAGTGTATTTCTCCCTAAGTCGTTCAAAACAGTTATTTGCTTCGTGGAAATACATAGGTAATTCTGAGTAAGTTTTGATACCTCGCTTGGCTCGTCATCATCGCTATCAATTATATCACCTCGAAGGCATAGATCTGCTCTTTCACTCTCACTGCTAGTGATTTTATAATCATCATAACTTTTATTCTACGTGGCTGCAAAACTTCTCCTTTTTTATTTCTTTTCTTAGCCATGTTGATTTTGAGGACAGTTGGGCTTGATGTGATCATGTTTGTTGCACTTGTGACAGACGATCTCCTGCTCTTCTGGGTTGTCTAGTACTTAGATTATTCTGCTTTTCAATTTTTGATTTAGAGCGATTTCTGTATCTGTGATTCCACTTTTTGAATTTCTTCATTAATAGTGCCAGCTCAGCTGTTTCATCGTCACAGTCACTTTATGTTGTTCCTTTGAGAGCTATCGATTTCATTTGAGCATCACCTCCTTCATGCTCTTCCTTGAATTTCATTTCTAGCTCATAAGTGGTGAGATTTCTGATGAGTTCTTCAACTTTGATTTGTTTCAAATCCTTCAGTTCTTAAATAGTAGTGACTTTAGCTTCAAAATTTCATGGAAGGACTCTGAGGATTTTTCGGACTATCTCTAACTCTGTGTATGATTTTCCAAGAGCTTTTGTCTTGTATACACTATTGGAAAGTCGTCCATACATCTCTTTGACATTTTCTTCCTTGGCCATTATGAAGTTTTCATATTTGCTACTAAGAATGGCAAGGCGAGATTCTTTGACTTGAGATGTTCCTTCACGAGTCACTTCATGTGTGTGGAATATTTCCTATGCGGTTAGACAATGTGAGACACGATTAAATTCAATTTGACCCAATGAACAAATTATAGAATTCATAGCTTTAGCATTAGCATTATATAATTTTTTTCTAGATCTTTCCATTGATCTAATGGATTATCAATTTCCTGATTATTTACAACTATAGATGGCGCTCTATATCCCGTCTCAACAATATTCCAAGCATCAATGGTTTTAAGAAAAAAAATTCATTCTATTTTTCCAGTAAGCATATTCACCATTGAACGTTGGTGGTCTAACTATGAACTGACCCTCTACAAAAGCATCATTAAAAGAAGCCATTTAAAAATTTAAGTTTTTAAAACAAAATTTGGTTTTTGAAAAATCAAATTCTCAAATAAAAAATTGACTTTTGAACCTGGCTATGATACCACTTGTAGGATTGATTTCACTCTAGAGGGTGGGTGAATAGGGTGATATTAATAATTATAAAAATTTAATACGAAAGTATATAAAATAATTGTAGCACTGATAATAGAAGAATAACAGCAACACAAATAATACCAGAATATATAAAGCAGAAATAGAATAACACAGAATTTACCCCGCTTCGGCAAAACTCTGCCAACATGCTGCCTCCAAGGTTTCCACTAGAAATTAAGTAGTCAGACGCTTGCACACGTAAACTAACGACACCCACTATCGACTAACCTAACTCTACGCTCAAAACCCTGCCACAACTCAGCCACTGAGTTGCGAATTCTCGAATTGCACCACCGTAGTTCTTCCCCTAGTCACACAACTAGAAACTACAAAAGATTAAAAGAAAAATACAAAATTTAAAAACAATTTTAAAAACAAAATCCCTAATTAACTAAAGCCTTATATAATTAAAACCCAAAAAAATAAAGCAAGGGCGGCAGAAATATATCGATGTGACAAATAAAATGTCCCCCTTTCTTTTTTAATTTATTTCGGCCTTGTATTCTTGCTTCCTTTAGCTCGTCCATTCCTCTTTATTTTTGATAATTAGGGCTTTATGTGAAATTGAATTCACCACTTTCTATTGACCGATCGAATAGATTATTTAGCATTCCTTGCTTTGTCGATTGATCATTTCTTCGATTTGCACACCGCTGATACAATTTCGTCGAGTTCGATATGACTTCAGTATGTAATTTCCTTTTTCCCTTTCTAATTGATTTGCCTGAACTCGATGCCTTTAATGCCGATGATGTAGATGGTTTTGTGGGAATGAAAACCTTAAATTTACACTCGAATATATTTTTGAATTCATCTGATAATTTTTGATCTCGGCCATTCGATTATGGTTAAATGCCCGTGATTTCTCTAACTTGTTCAATTAGTATAATTCTTTGCTTGATTATCATGGCTTCGATTTTAGCTTGTTCGATTTTGTTGACTTGGTCACCATGTCTCTGACTTGATATTTAACTGCATATGTATTCATGTAGTCTTTGAATTGATTTGGTAGAACTTGCTACTGTTTTTTATTTTTATAACCGCAAATTGACATCGTGAATTTCTAGTCTGACTCTGACTTGTTCATCGTATTCTTCTGCAAGTTGAATTCACCCTTTTAATTATGTGATGATATTTCAAATGATAATTTTACTTCAGCTTGTTCAATTTCTGTTATCACTTTGACATTCAAGGCATCTTGCTATGTTGATTGAACCGCCGCTTGATTTGTGATAATTTGAACTTGTTCTTATCTTGGTCATCACGGTTTTGATCCATTTAATTTGTTTGAAGCTGCTACTTCTTTGATCAGTGTCTTGTCATCTGGTTATGCTGCATATACATACACACACACACACATATATATATGTTCGTGCGTGTATTTATTCATGTTGTATGCTGCAGACTTAGGTCTTGTGTACTTTGAAGGCTGGCCTTGTTTGATTTCATGTGGAGTTGTTCATGTTACATGTTTTTGTTCATTGGTCTGAACTGCTCTCTCCACTGCTGTGTTGATGTTCATCTCCATTTGTTTCACTATTGGTTTTGAATCATACTTGTTGTCACATGATCATCTCATGTTGTATTGAACTTTAGTTTGATATTGATTTATGGTTCGAGTCACTTATGTTCTTGAATTCATTTCTTAAAGTTTGGTTTGTTATTGATTGGTTAATTGAAATTTATTTTGTATATGTAATATTTTAATTTGAAATTAAGTAGTAATTTGGAAATTTAACGTGAATTTATAATTTGAATTTTCATTGAAGTTAACATTTTGGAAATCTGTTAAGTGAATTTGATTTTAAAATGAAATATTAATTGAACTATTTTAAAATTATGAAATTGAATTAAAATGGTTATATTGAAGATTAATGATACTTAAACTCATTAAGCTGATTATTTGAAATATAATGAAATTTGTTAATATTGTATTCGTAATTAAATTTTAATTAAATATTTGATTTAATTAAAAAGAAAATTTAAATTATTGAACTAATATATAAAGATTAAACTGAATTTTTTTGAATTAAAGTTTAATTAAAAATATTTAAGTAAATTTATTTCAAAGTTTTGTTAAATAATAATAAAACTTTTGTATTTAAAGACTTAATTAACTTTGTAAATCTGAATACTAATGCAATTTGGCTAATTTTGTAAAAATAAAATATTTGTTTAAAAGTTGAATCTTTTGATTTTAAATCCAAATTTGTTGAAGCCAAATGAGGATACGTTATTTGAAAATAAGAGATATTTTGATATCCAATCGGTATGAAAATGACGTTGGTTATTAAAGAGACTGGGGCCGGATATGAGCATACTCTCTACTGATACCGAAATCACTTTAATAACTATGTACGTGGAATGATGATCCATAATGAAGTGGTTGGATTTGACGTACGTTTTCTGGATTTGAAGAAAGAGAATAATGACGGATTCGCCTGGCACTTGTGCCAAATTGAATTGACTAAAACAGGAGTCATACGGGCTCAGCGGGCTAGCTACCTCGAGCGGACACACTTCTTCATACGAGTGCCTTATTTTGGTTATTGTTGGTGACCACCCTTCGATTATGGAAGTGTCGGACGCGGTGGGCGGTCATGGCTATGGTGCATTACCACCAGTCGAGAAGGATAAACTGGTAGTATCCTACTTTGAACATTGCCTCACGTGCCATATCATACTTTTATCCCTATACAAGACCACTATGATTTTGGTTTAGTGTTGTCGTATCACGGCGCATCCCTAACCACCGATGGTTCACTGGTGTTTTGTATGCAAACTGTACTACAATGCTTAACAACGTGTTAAGGGGGATCAATGTAAAGTCTTAACTCTATTTTAATATTTTATATTACTAATAGACACTACATATGTAGCTTCTACTATATATATAAATAGTTTGACGGATCCTTAAGTGATGGAAAATCTCGTAACATCTCTTGAGTTACTTTGTACATTTCACTTGAGTTATACTACATACATGAGAACTTCTAGTCTCGACTCGAGTGTATTGTTTTACTTTATGCTCGTGTCTACCTAAGTATTATAGTGTATGGGCGGTAATTATTTTGGAAGGAAAAGACTTAGTCGAAGACTCCACTCTATCTAGTATTAGTTATCTATTTTCATTTTGGCTTGTTCTAGCAGACTCTTATGTTTCTCTAGTATTGTATAATTAAAGGCTGAACTTTGATGTATTTTGTCTAGTAACTTCATTAACTACTACGTAAATTATTTATTTCTGCTGCGAGATTCTATATTATTCTATGTTTGATTCTATTTTAAAACCCCAAATTGATAATCTGTCGAATTTGGATGACTTAAGTTGCGCATGTGTAGTTTATTATCAGCTTAAGTTGTTCGAAAAAAGCGGGTCGTCGTAGTTGGTAATAGAGCTTTGGTTTAGTGAATACCTTAGTCTGAGGGGTAAAACTCATTAGGAATAGGGTTACTAATGCCCTATAACAAGTGGAATCAATCTTGAGAGAGCGTACTTTGAAAATATAAAATGTTTAAAATCCAGTCTATTTTCAAAGTTTCAGTCAAATTTGAATACATCTTTCTTGTTAGAATTCGCATTAATTAGGATTTCCTTAAGTTTCGTACTTTTCCATGTTCTAAACCCATCCTTGAATTTTTAGGATGAGCAACAGAAGAAATGCTCAGGGTCGGGGAAGAGATAATTGTCGGTACCAGATCTAGTGGCACCGGTTCCGCTAGTTAAGTTCACTACACTATACAAAGAGTATGCACATCTTGGCGGTACTAAATTCTAAGGGCCCAATGGCATTATTGGAGCTCAGCAGTCTTAAGAGCTTGGAAAGAATCTTTACCAAACTTGAGATTTCTGACGCCCAGAAGCGTCAATTGGCCGTTTGGCAGTTACAGGATGCTGCCCATAATTGGTGGGAATCTGTTACCACCCGCACTGAGGAAGCGAACATCACTATGGCGTAGTTCAATGAAGTTTTCATGACTCGGTGGATGCCTGAAGCTGGAAAATATCGGTTATATCGTAACTTTATGGATCTTAAGCATGGAAGCATGTCATTTTCGAAGTATGAAACGAAATTTAATGAGATATCCAAGTTTGGAGCAGGTCTGATCGATACTCCACTCAAGCAGAATGAGAAGTTCATAGCTGGCGCTTGTCCATAATATTACAACTGTTTGACTGCCCATGTTCATGGCACTTTCACTAGTCTTATGGATATGGCCCTCAGATATGAAAACTCGAGTTCGAAGGAAGCATCGATTGTTCACCCCTCAACTCCTTCAACAGCTTCCAATAGTTATAAGAAGAGAAAGTCTAACTTTCTACAGTAGAAGAAGAATTGACAGAACATGAGCGGGATTGGACACTCTCAGAGGAAAGACATTGATATCTCTTCTATCACTTTTTCAAGTGCAATCAGAAAGGTCACTATGCTAATTGTTGCCCAGTTTCTACAGGATCATTTGTTCCACCAGTTCAGATGACTAGGGGAGAACTTTGCCACATTTTCTTAAAACTAGGCCATTTCAAAAGGGATTGTCCCAGCCAAAGGGAAGGAACCCTATTGGGAGTCTTCGCGGTGATAGCTTCTACTCCTAAGGTAGAAAATGACAAAGGTACACTTCAAGGTATGTTTTCGTTACATGATTTACCTGTTTGTGTTCTATTTGACATCGGTGTGTCTCATAGTTTTATGTCGGTTGGTTTATGTGACAAACTTGAACATATTTTGAAACTCGAGTGTGCATCTGAATCCTTGTGTGTATCAAATCCCTCGGTGGACCCACAAACCTTAGGGTGAAACTCCTTAAGGATGACAGATACCATTTCTCCAGAGATTTTTATGTCTTGGGTTTCAAAGAATTTGATATTATTGGGTGGAGATTGGTTAAAAAAATTCGATGCAGTTATTTCCTACAAAGCTTGAACAATTTCTCAGTTTAGCGATAGGGGTGAACTAGTAGAAATCAAATGTCAAATGCCTCAAGATTTTTCTGAAACTTTTATCTTTTCTCTTGATTCTCATCTTAGTGATCTTAGCACTACTCCTATCGTCCAACACTTCCCCAATGTTTTCGAAGAAGTAACTTCTTCACCACCTTAGTGTAAAATTGAATTTCGTATTGATCTTATTCCTGGAGCTAGGGCAGTCGTACTTGCTCTAAGAAGAATGTCACCTAAAGAGAAAATTGAATTAAAAGTGCAAATTGAATTTTCCAAAGGTTTGATTCATCGTAGTCATTCAGAATGGGGGTGGCAGTTGTATTTGCTACTAAATCTGATGGTTCTCTAAGGATGTGCGTAGGTTATATAGAGCTGAATAAGCTTACCCATAGGAGTAGATATATGATGCCTCGTATTAATGACATGTTTGATCAGCTGCATGGAGCAAATGTATTTTTCAGCTAGATCTTGCTTTTGGTTTCCATTAGGTCAGGATTGCCAAGGATAGCATTCCCAAAACCGCTTTTCGAACAGAAGATGGATTCTATAAACGGCTAGTTATGCCTTTCAGTTTAAATAATGCCATGGCTTACTTTGTTGACCTCGTGAACAAAGTATTCTGGTATGTTCTAAACAAATTCGTTCTAGTTTTCGTTGACGATATTCTAGTCTTTTCTAAGACTGAGATGGAATATGAGGAACACCTTAAATTTGTCCTTGAAACTTTGAGAAGACGTCAATTGAAAGCTAAATTCTCTAAATGTCACTTTTGGCAACAAGAGGTTTGATTTGTTAGGCATGTGGTTTCGAACAATGGAATTTCAATCGATCTAGCTAAGATCGCCAAAATCAATGATTGGGAAACTCCTAAAACTCCTATAGATGTTTGCAGCTTCCTAGGCTTAGCTGGTTATTACAGAAGATTTATTCAGAACTTCGCTCGAATTTCTTCACTGCTCATGGCTTTGACTAGAAATAATATTAAATTTGCTTGGAGTGATAAATGTAAGACAGCATTTGAGGAACTAAAGCGCAAGCTAACCTCTGCCCCTATTCTCACTGTCCCAAATGGAAGTGAAGGTTTAACTATTTATATAGATACTTTTCATGAAGGATTGGTACTATTTTGATGCATCATGGTAAAGCTATTGCCTATGCTGGTCCTTAGTTGAAGCCTCGTGTGGAAAATTATGCAGCTCATGATGTGGAATTTCTCGTTGTTGTCTTTGCTTTGAAGTTATGAAGGCATCACCTCCTTGGAACAAAATTTGAACTCTTCAAGGACCACAAATCACTGAAGTATATCTTTATGCGGAAAGATCTGAACCAGAGACAAGTTAAATGGGTTGAATTCTTATCATTGTACGACCTCGACATCAAATATACTCCCAGAAAGGCTAATGGTGTGGCCGACGCTTTAAGTAGGAGCAAAGCCATGTTATGTCAACTTGTCACTTCTCCAGGTCTTATGGGTCGCATAACTGCTAAGCAAGGTAAGGATCTAATGCTTAGGAAAATAAAAGAAAATGTTCTTAGAAAGAAGGACAATACCCAAGGCGAATGGGGCACGCATATCGATAAAAATGGAATTCTAAAAATTAGTAGTTGAATTTTTATTCCAAATGTTGACAGCTTGAGGCAAGAAGTACTTAGAGAGAATCACCAATCCAGACTTTACATTCATCCCGAAAGATGTATCAAAATACGAAAAAGTTGTATTGGTGGAGTGGAATGAAACGAGATATTTCTGTTCACATTAGCAGGTGTGCCACTTGATAGCAAGTCAAAGCCGATCACAGAAGGCAGCAGGATTATTGCAACATCTTAAGCTTCCGAATTGGAAGTGGGATCAAGTTTCTATGGATTTTATTGATGGACTACCGAGGACTAGAAATGGTAATGAGAGCATCTGGGTTATTATCGATAGATTGACAAAGTCTACTCACTTATTCCTATGAAGTCTACTCAAACTACCATGAGTTAATCGAGCTTATATAAAATAAATTGCTTGCTTCCATGGTGTTCTTACTAGCATTGTATATGTGATCGAGACCCTATCTTTACTAGCAATTTCTGGAAAGATTTTCAAGAGACTCTTGGTACTCAATTAAATCTGAGCACGGCTTATCATCCTTAGATGGATGGTCAAACCAAAAGGGTAAATCCGATTTTGGAAGATCTTCTTCGAGCTTTTGTTTTAGACTTTGGACGATCATGGGAAGGGCATCTCCATCTCGTTTAATTAACTTATAATAATGTTATCGAGCGAGTATTGAGATGGTACCGTTTGAAGCTCTTTACGAATGGCCATGTAAATCTCCATCTTGTTGGATTGAATGGGGAAATTAACTTGTTCTTGGTCCTAGAATGATTTTGGAAGCTTATGAGAAAGTTGACGAAGTCAGAAAGAAAATGAGAACTGCCCAGGATCGATAGAAGAAATATGTGGATAGATGGAGAAGAGACTTGGAATTTGCAGTCGAAGATCAAGTATTCCTCAAAATTTCTCCTTTAAAAATTTTAATTCGATTTGGAAGGAAAGGGAAGCTCGCTTCTAGATTTGTTGGTCCTTTCCGCACTTACAAAAGGGTTGGTACATGCATATAGATTTGACTTTCCAGAGAAGCTATTGGGGTGCATAATGTGTTTCATTTTTCACATTTCCGCAGATATGTACACGATCCATCCGTGATTGTCCAGCCTGCTTTGTTCAAAGAAATTCATGTTGAGCCCATTCTAACTGTTGAGAGGAAGCTTCTTCGTATATTAGGCAGAAGCACGAAGCAGCTAAGGAGGGAGGTAGTCAATCTCGTCAAGGTCCAATGGAACGAAGAGGATCAAGACTATACTTGGGAAAAGGAAGAGAGTATCCACGTCTCAAATCTTGAATTGCAAATGCGGAGTATGTGGTCCATGCCCGAATCTATCTCTATCTTTTTGTTTATCTTTCTATTCTATTACTCTTCTCTTTTCGAGGACGAGAAGTTTTGAGTGGTGGAGATTGTAATGACATGGATTTTTCAATGATTTAAATAGGAATTTTAATAAAGATTTTGAAATAAAATTTATTTTCGACAATAAAACTTGACAATGAAAACTAGACGTTTGTAATGCATCCATTCAAACGAGGACAGTAATATTTATTTTACGTCAAAATTTGTTCGAAACTCGATCAGCACATTTTTCAGCACGAATTATCATATTTTGAAGTATGATTTTACATTGAAATGATCTAGAAAATTTTATGATAAAAACATCAAAATTCGCTCCGTCCAATTCCGAACTTTTGTAGCTCTATTTATGAAGAATTGCCGTTATCGTTCAATTTTTAAGCGGTACAAGTGGCGACAGATGAAATTTTGCTACGAGTGTCGTAATATAGATTTGATTACATCGTTGGATTTGTCTTATCGCGCTAATCTCCCGATATATTTTATTTCTTATTTTGGCTTCCGTTGCAAAACACTAAATGGTCAAGATATTAGTCCATGACCGTGCCCTGGAGTCATAATTACATACATTCTTTCGCAGCCAACATTCCTTCTTTCCATTCCTTTCAGCCAACAAAACTTGCTTGCGCAGCCTTATATAATTAAATGCTACATTTAATTCATGTCGTGCATCTTCCTTCTATATATATATACATACACACACACGTGCATTCTCTTCTTCTTTGTTAGCAATTGGTTAAGAAAAAATATGTACAAGCTTTATATAATCCAACGTTACCTCCTTCCTTTGTCCTACCTTCTCTCCCCACATCCTTTCCGAACCTGCTCTGCCTCCTACCCTCTGCCTCACAAGGCCTGACCTGCACCTGGACGAACTTCCTCCGCTCGCCAATAGCTTCCCCCGCGACCAACCTCTACTTGCTCGAAGCCACTTCGCCCAGCACCGAAGCCACCTCAGCCCGCATCGTTCCACCTACCCTCCCCTTGCCCAAAGCCGCTCCACCCACACCTAGCCACCTCAACTGCAGCCAACCCCTGTACCGACCCCAGCTAGCCCACTCACCTCTATCGAACCCCGCTCCAGCTAACTTCACCTTATTTAGTCTCGACTTTCCAAAGCTCGTTCAGTTCGAACACCACCTCAGTCCAGCCACACAACACCCTGCTCTACTGGGCCACCAGCAGCCCTACCCAGTCTTGCACATCACCGCCACCCGCGACCGAACACATGCTTACCAGTCACACACCACCTCCGCTCGAAGCCAATTTCTACTCTGCCCGGGTCACATTCTTACCTAAAACCCGCGACCCGCATTACGAATCCGAATTCGAGTACCCAAACCCATACACAGTGGCATAACATTGCTCTAGTACGTGTACACGTATCCGAATAAGTACTGCAACTCTCGTTTTCTAAATCCGTAAAGGTGAGCGATTTTAAAATCACGACTAGATTTTCATATTGCAAGTATCCTACGAGTTGATAAATAATTGGTTGATAAAAATGATTGATATTGGGATTGGAAATCATGGATTATCGACGCTGTGATATAGAACTTTACTGAAATAGTTTAAATTATTGATTAGGATCCCAAATTGCTTGTGAAACCTGTTAACTATGGAAAATTTTAGATATTGGATTTTGATTAATTTATTGACACTTTGTTACCTTTATATTGTTGCTATATGCATTGATTTGGACATTGAAACTTGAATTGGGATATGGCTTGAAATGATAAATACCCAAATTAAATCACTTGGTCTAGGATAGAAAATTAAATAATAAACACTGATTGGTCAATTGAAATTTATTTTGGATATTTAATATTTCTATTCGAAATTAAGAAGTAATATGGAAATTTACAGTCAATTTATAATTTAAGGTTTATGTTGAAGTTAATATTTTGGAAATCTATTAAGTTAATTTGATTTTCAAATGTAATATTAATTGAACTATTTTAAAATTATGAAATTGAATTAAAATGGTTATATTGAAGATTGATGATACTTAAACTCGTTAAGTTAATTATTTGAAATATAATGAAATTTGTTAATTTTTTTTTTTTGCAGAGCAAGCGGGGTTAAAACTGGTCCCCTACCAGATTTATTAAACATAAAAGGAGATTACAAAGATAGAAAAACAAAAGGAAATGAACATACAAGGACAACAAGGAAGAGAGCAAAGAGAAAAAAAAACAACAAGGGCGGACTAGCTGATCCAAGGTTCGATTTGGTGATTGAGGAATGTATGTACACTACCCCTCAACCCCAACAGTATTTCATTCTTGAGAATACTCCATAAAATTTCATGTCTTTTGTTGATCCCATTGAAGACTCTTCTATTTCTTTCTTCCCATATTTTCTTCAATAACTTTTTAAGTGAAAACAATAAGGTATAACTGCCCTCATCCCTTTGCATGATTACCTGTTCACTGTATCCCAAGGATCAACCGCTAAAGAAAATGCAACCACCCTATCCAGTTTGTTCATAATATTGTTCCAAAGATGAATTACATACTCACACTCGAAAAACAAATGCTGCAAACTCTCATCATGAGTGAGACACATAATGCACGAGGAAGGGACATCCATACCTATCCGAATTAACCTATCTCTGGTAAACAGTGCTTTATTGATCACCTTCCAAAGCATCATGTTGTCAGTATTTGGAGAGCAGGCTGTCCAAATAGACTTGCTCCACTTGCAATGAGGCACAGAATCCATGCTAAGCATTGCATTGTATATTCGAGAGATTGTGTGTTCCTTACCATTCCAAAGGAAAGTGTCATGCTCACGCGCTACAAAGTTACTGGCATCATAACGTCTCCATATTGCTCTGACAGTTTGGTTGCTGGAGAAAGGCAAGTGAAGGTGGCCATTAACAATATGGTCAGTAGCTAATGCATTCAGGCTAACTGAAGATTGAAATTTTTGTTGAGACGTGAATAACAGATTAAGAATGATTCCTTTACTGATCCAAGGCTCATTCCAGAAACTACATAAACTCCTAGTTGATAGTTCAATCTGAACATAAAGAAGAAAAGTGGATCGCAACTTCAAAATGTTTCTCCAAATCCAACTACAAGACTATGGAGACACCATTATCCAAAAATTATTAGCTCCAACATTATACATAAGGACCTACTTTACCCATAAGCTATTTTTCCTCTGCAGCAGAGCGTCAATGTGACCACTGAAAGCTGCCTTGTTCCAAACTTCAATGTTGCACAATCCCAAACCACCTTTTGACTTAGGCTTCTCTATATTAGAAAAAGAACAAGGAAATGGATTTTTGCTATGAATGGAACAGAACCATAAGAATCTCATTACGGCACTTCTCACCATTTCATTAGCTTGATTGGAAGTATAAAGGTTCTAGCCCAATAAACTATCATAGAATTGCATACTGACTTGACAAGGACCAATCTCCCGGCCTGACTTAAGAATCTATTCGCCCAATTTCCCATGACAGCTGTTATTTTTTGATACAGGGGCATACAGTCAGCATAGGTCACTCTAGATGTACACAACGGCAGTCCAAGATAAGAGATGTCCCGGTCCATGGGCTGCAATCCAGTAGTGAATGTCAGGAATTGTTGTTGCATAGGATTAATCCCCGCAAACAATATGCTCGATTTACTATGATTTATTCTTAGCCCTGTCATTTGATAGAACTTATGAAGAGCTCCCATAATATTGACAATAGATTACTGATTTGGTTTTGTGAAGATCATGATGTCATCAGCAAATAAAAGTGTAGTGATATGAAGACCTTTGCACTTGGTGTGGTAATGAATTTGCTTATTATCAAACAAAGGCTTCAGAAGGCAAGTTAAAACCTCCATAACCAAGAGAAAAACATAGGAAGAAAGAGGGTCCCCCTGCCTTATTCCTTGAGCTGAACGAAAATACCCAGTGTTTGACCCATTCAAGAGGAGGGAGAAAGATGGTGTTGATATGCATTCATATATCCATGCTACAAAGACTTTTGGGAATCCCATAAGAGCCATGATTCGCACAATAGCTTTCCACTGCACGGTGTCATAGGCCTTCGTTAGGTCAAGCTTCAACATAGCACTAGGGGTTGCATTTGCACGTTTATAGCCATTCAATAATTCGTGGGCAAGCATGATATTGTCCTGAATATTTCTGTTAGGAAGGAATACGGTCTGGTTCGTTGATATAAAACGTTCGAGCACAGCAACGAGTCTTGAGGCAATAATCTTTGAAATGCATTTGTATACAACGTTGCAGCAGGAGATAGGTCGAAATGACGAGACAGTTTCAGCCGGTGAACATTTCAGGATTAACAAAATGTTCGTTGCGTTAATAGATTTTAGAAGCTTTACTTTGTCAAAGAAATTGTGGACCGCTCTGCAGAATTCCTCACCAACTATGTCCTAACCATTTGTAAAAAAGACCACAATAAAGCCATCAGGCCCGCCACGAGTTGTTGTTCATAGCGAATAGAGTGCTATTAATTTCTTCATTTGTGACCCTATCAACCAGCTTTAAGGCTTCCTCGTTATTGACACGTGGAAGATTAATAGTAGATAGTTGTTCAAGCTTGGGAGAGAAGTTAATATCGTTTCCAAGAAGGGCAGAGAAGTGATTCAGGAAGGTATCTTCAACCAAATCAGGGGAAGTATGAAGGGTACCTGTATCATCCAAGATGGAAGTGATTTTATTTTTTGTGAGTTTTTCCTTCAGAGATGCATGAAATTTTTTGGAATTCCTATCCCCTTCAGCAGCCCACTTAATTCGAAGTTGTTGTCTTTTCATATCACACTCGGTTGCTAGAGCATTGTTGAGTTCATCAAATAGAGCAGCCTCTTTTTCAGCAACGTTAACATTATCAGGTTCAGCCATCATCAACTCTTGTGCCTCCTTTAGCTGCTTTAATAGGATGTTCGATCTGAGAGTGCCATCGCCATACTTGATCCTAGCCCAATTCCTTAAAGCTTCCTTTGTTGCTATTAGTTTCCTGCAAAAAATATACATTGGATTTCCATAATATATATTATTCTTCCAAGTTGACAGTAAAACTTGTTTGTATTCTAGATCATTAACCCATGAGTTAAAAAATTTAAAGCCTCTTTTGATTCTTTGTGGCAGTTTCCCAGTGGTTAAGATTAAGGGGGAGTGGTCAGATAGAATAGGAGTAGGAAGAAGGGTGGATACGCAGGGCCAAGTAGATAGGGCTTTAAAGTTGACAAACGAATGATCAATTGTAGAGAAAATTCGAACCCCGCTCCTGGACCTATAGTTCCATGAGAAGGTGGCACCAGATCTGGGAATAGAGATTAAAGAGGAATCAGATATAACATTATTCAAAGGTCGAATACTCTTGGCATAAGTGGAATTCCTCCATATTTGTCAGTCAAATTAATGCAGCTATTAAAATCCCCCAAAATGATCCATGGATGAGATTCTTGCCGAAGGGCAGGAATAAAGTTGAAAAGAGATTGCCTTGTGGTGATTGAGTTGGAAGCATAAACAAAGGATATGTAGCAGGATGTGGACGAATCAAAAAACGTAGCGTGAAAGTGCATAATTTGAGGAGTTGCATGAATGAGTTGAAGAGAGAGATCGGCTGGGTTATGAATCACCATTATACGTCCATAGTTCGCTTCAGAAAGATTATAAGCAAGGGTCCAAGAAGGATTGATGTATTTAGCTGCTGAAATTGTGAGGGGAAGGTTGAGCTTAGTTTCAAGGATGGCAAAGATTGAAAGTTCATGTGTGGATATTAATATCTTTACTTGGTCAAGTTTGAGGAAGTTATGCGCTCCTCGAATATTCCATGCACCAATACTGTGTACCATGGATTAAACAGTAGGATGTATGGCAGCTTCTGACATGCTCCTCGTTACAGGAGATTGATACCTGGTTTGTTGTGATTTTTGATTCTTAGCTTTATTACTTTTGTTATGCTGACCATTCTTAGATGATGCACTAGTGCCTTGTGTTGATAATGAAGATTCAGGCGGTGAAATCCAACCTGGAATGGTACCTGAGAAGGTATACATATGTGCAGAAGGAGATTTTGATTGTGAAGAATATGATGAAGGAGTCGTAGTGATTGGTGATTGGGATGATTGATGGGAGGAGAAAATTATGTCAGAAATTTGCTGTTGTAGCGTACTACAAAAATTCTCATCAGTTTTTAATTGGGTTTGGATATTTGGATGGTGTGTTGGAAGTGATATTTGTGCATGCTTGTGCATGGTTGGTGCAGTAACATCCACAAGTGCACTCTGTTGGACAACACGACAGTCCTGCTTCAGGAGATTAAGTGCATCAGGCATTTGCATATTTGCTTTGTCCAAAATTTGACACTGCTTTACCCCTGATAACCCACTTTGAGTTGCATTTGGCATTTGCATTTTTGCTTTGTCCAAATTTTGACACTACTTTACCCCTGATATACCGCTTCGAGTTGCATTTTGTACTGCATCATTTTGCTGTTCAATGCTTTTCCATTTGGTTGACGCATTACTCTCTACTTCAACTTCCTCCCAAACTTCAACAACATCACCAATACTAGGAACATTATTTTCTTCATCAACAATACTCAAAAAATTTAAAACATCAAGTTTATTGTGTGTCAGAATACACTCCTGCATGATTTCAGCTCATTCATTCACTTCATTTTCATTTTCATTGCATTATTTATCAAAAGCACTTCCATTTTCAAAATTTTGACACTGCTTTACCCCTGATACTCCACTTCGAGTTACATTTTGGACTGCTACTATCTGTTGTTCAGTCCTTTTACTTAAAATTGGTTCATTTCTCTCTTCTTCAACTTCCTCCCCAACTTCAACAACATCACTATTGCTAAAAACATTATCCTCTTCATCAACAGTACTCAAAAACTTCAATACATCAAATTTATTGTGTGTCAGAATGCACTCCTGCATGATTTCAGCTCGTTCATTCACTTCATTTACATTTTCACTGCGTAGTTTGTCAAAAGTACTTCCATTTTCAAGATGTTGCTGCTCATATGTTATTGCTCCGCTAGTCTCATTATTCTCTTTACCACTGATATCAGCAGTACTTGCAAGCTCAACAAGATGCTGCACATCAGTTGCTGCCCCAACCCCTTCATCTCTCATACCAAAATCCACAGGTACTAGATTCAACAGTGCCTCTTTTTCCACATTTAAATTTCTTTTGAGATACTTTCTTCCACACTTGTTTACTTCTCATGTCTGATTTGGCATCCCATGGTTTATTTCCTTCCCCTTTTGTTCCTTCACAAGAGATACAGCATTATCCTTACTTCCCTCTTTATCCACACATGGCAAAAAGCAGTGACTAGTGGAATGACCAAATTCGGTACAAACTGTGCATATTTCAGGTCTCCACAGATAACTAACCCGCACCATTTGCATTGACCCATCAAGCAGTTGGACTGGAAATTCATCTATCAAATCAGCTTTTGGTGAGAAGTCTACTAAGCATTTAGCATACCCAATCCTTTCCATTCTTTTAGTTGATGAATCCATGCATAAGAGCTTGCCAATTCTCGAGGCAAGCCAGTTAATACCCAACAGAGACCAAGCAAAAATTGGAATGTTGGATAATTTTAACCAAAACTGGGACAGTTTTTATCGTACTGCAACTGTTACCAATATTTGGATCCCAAGCCTTAACTATGAAAATCTTGTTCCTAATGAATATCGGGCCTGATTCAATTATCTTCCTTCTGTCCTCAGCCCAAGACAGATTGAAAAGGAACAGGTTTCCATCAGATTTAACTGTGATTTCCCCTTTGAGCTTCCAAAACATCTTCAAATAGTTGATTACAGTTAAGTAGGAAAGCGGTTTGTCAAGGAAAAAACCAACCAACCAGTCGCCCCATACATCATTTCCTGCTTGAATGACCGAACTCGAAGGAACAAGAGCGGTACCAACGAATTCAAGAGGGATTTCAACTGGAGAATATTTCCCAGCATTGGGAGGCCTGGACTTGAACAGCGAGGACCACGAGGAGGAGGAAGTGATAGGAGCTGGGATCGGGAGAAGTGGCAGTGGGACCGGTGGGGGCAGAGTCGAAGGGGAGTTTGGAAGGGGGCCATAGGGGTAGGAGGAGGTAGAACAGTGGCCGTTAATGGAGGGGCAGATTGATTGGACAGGGAATGGGTAATGGGATGGTCAAAGGGATGGACGGGAGCTGCCATTTTGGACAAAAAAGAAAACTTTTTAAACTTTGGGGCCAAGGAAACTATGAAAACTTTGGGGCCAAGGAAACTATGTTGCCCTGGCCTTTGGTTAAGCCGGTTTTATAAGTGGCCGTGCACTATGTCTCATTATTGTGGCCGTTAGGATTCGAACCGGTGCCACTACAACCACATGTAGCAACTCCACTATGTCTTAACCACTGGACCATTGTATATGAAATTAAATTTTAATTAAATATTTGATTTAATTAAAAAGAGAATTTAATTATTGAGTTAATATATGAAGATTAAACTGAATTATTTTGAATTGAAGTTTAATTAAAAGTGTTTAAGTAAATTTATTCCGAAGTTTAGTTAAATATTTAATAATAAAACTTTTGTATTTAAAGACTTAATTAACTTTGTAAATCTAAATAATAATGCAATTTGGCAAATTTTGTAAAAATGAAATATTTTGTTTAAAAGTTGAATCTTTTGATTTTAAATCCAAATTTGTTGAAGTCAAATGAGGATATGTTATTTAAAAATAAGAGATATTTTGATGTCCAATTGGTATGAAAATGACGTTGGTTATTAAAGAGACCAGGGCCAGATATGAGCATACTCTCCATCGATATCGAAACCACTTTAATAACTATGTATATGTAGTGATGATTCTAAATGAAATGGTTGGATTTGGCGTACATTTTTTGGATTTGAAGAAAGAAAACGATGGCGGATTAGCCTGGCACTTGTGCCAAATTTAAATGACTAAAACAGGAGTCGAACCAGGCAAGCAGGCTAGCTACCCCAAGCGGACACGTTTCTTCGTATGAATACCTTATTTCGATTGTTGTTGGTGATCACCCTACGATTATGGAAGTGTTGGACATGGAGTGCGGTCATGGCTATGATGCGTTACCACCAGTCGGAAATAGTAAACTAGTAGTATCCTACATTAGGCATTGCCTCACGTGCCTTGTCATACTTTTATCCCTATACGGGACCATTACGATTTTGATTTAGTGTTGTCGTATCATGGCGCATCCCTATCCACCGACGGTTTACTGGTGTTTTATATGCAAACTGTACGACAATGCTTAAAAACATGTTAAGGGGGATCGGTGTAAAGGCTTAACGCTATTTTGATATTTTATATTGCTGATAGACACTACATATATAGCGTATTCTAATATATATTATATATTAATAGTTTGACGGATACTTAAGTGATGGAAAATCTCGTAACATCTCTTGAGTTACTTTGTACATTTCACTTGAGTTAGACTACTTACATGAGAACTTCTAGTCCCGACTCAATTGTATTGTTTTACTTTATGCTATGTCTGCCTAGGTATGGTAGTGTGTGAGCAATGCTTATCTGGAAGGCAAAGAGTTAATCGAAGGCTCCACTCTATCTGGTATTACCTATCTATTTTCATTTTGGCTTGTTCCAGTAGACTCTTATGCATCTCTACTACTGTATAATTAAAGGCTGAACTCTGATCTATTTTGTCTAGTAGCTTCATGAACTACTATATATATTATTTATTTCCGCTGCAAGATTCTGTATTATTCAGTGTGTGATTCTACGTTTGATTCTATTTTAAAACCCCAAATTGATAATATGTCAAAATTGGACGGCTTAATTTGGGCATGTGTTTTATTGTCAACTTAAGTTGTTTGAGAAAGGTGGGTTGTCACATTAACAACACTAATAAGTATTGTAAATTTTAGATTTCAAAAGTATCTCTTTTTGGGGATTTTTTGATTCAGTTGAGGTTCACAGTTGATAATCTTCAAATGTAATTGCCATGAGATCTTTAATAAGGAATTCTAAGAATTAACCAAGTACTCATCATTTCAAACACCTTTGTCCTTTTAGTATTCTTCTTCCATGGTTTTATTCTTCCACTACTTCGATTAACCTTCATATATAATCCATTTTCTTCCATTGAATTATTGTTTCTCTGTAAATGTCTCCATAATATATTTGAAAGGACTGCATAACTTGTAGATACATTTGTAGTAATATTTATGTGGTTGTTGTCATTAAAATCAATATATAGGGTATTAACAGCCATAAGCCTCACTATCGTCAGCTTCAAACATCAACTCCTTCACTAACCTATGTTGTGATGAAGAGGGAGTCAGTACAACAAACATCTTGTGAATAGAAATCTCAAGCTTTACTATTTTAGTACTTGGGCAGTATAATTTAAATAAGAATATGTCTTATATAACTAAACCATTTAATACTTCACATAAGAAAATGAGGCAGGTCCTTAAACAACCACTTAATATCTTCCACTCCTAAAGCAGGTTTTCTAATCCCATAACCCATAACAGATGTCATAAATATACAACAATGCGTGAGATAGAACCTACCGCTTAATACCTTTTAAGGGAAAACAGGCAGACTCTGACCATTTAAGACTTCAATTGAGGTAGTCCCCGTCATTTAATACCTATTTCCAAGGTGGACACCACATAAATATTCATCTAGCTGACAATGCATGGAAATCTCTTCGAAAACATAATACTTACAGTTGAAGTGGACCTTTTGGAGATATCCTTAACAGTCCTAAACCCAGTCCGACCATTTAATATTCCATTTGGGAAAAATGGCGGCCCTCAAACACCACTTAATATTGTTAACGGATAAATTCACTAACCTCAAAAATGATTAAAAATAAAGTTAACCAAAGAGAGGCCTTGTCTAGGTAGTTTGAAGTCACTAGAATGAAGTATTGAATATTGTCAAAGTCACAGGTTGAAGCATGCATAATTCCAAGTCCATAATAATTCTTTGTATTATCCACATTGTCACTTTGAATATCATGAGTAATTCAAATTGTTATGCAATATGTAAGGCAATGTTCCAGTCTTAATTCAAAGTCAATCAATATGCAATTCTTAAGTTAAAATTGTGTCAATAGGATATGCAATTGTTTAATATTCGGCTCCTTATATGTTTAAGGTTCAAGTATTACAATCGGGATAATCCCCAAATCTAGGGTTTACAAAGTTGAAAATGTAAGAAAGTAGGAAGAGAATGAACTTTTTCCCATAGAATGTTACCACTAGGTCCTTATTTATAGTGGAATAAATGCATCCTAGTAGTTGTCTTCAATTCTCTTGGCTTCGGCGATCTTGGTGTTGACATGCTTGACTTCGACAGTCATTAATGTTGCACATTACTAGGCTTCTCCTTCATTCCTTTAATAAAAGTACATGACAATAATGAACTATAGTATTAGTGGCATTTATCATGATAGTCGACATCCTTCATAAGTGGATGATGGTACCAGCTTGAGTCAATGCAAGTATGAGGCAATGATAATCGTAAGGCAATCGGCTTCATGGATATTGATGGCATTTACCATCAAAATCACTTGGCATAGGCACGCGACGTCCTTTGAATGTCATATGGAAGCCATCGGCATTGATGTTGTCATGGGTTCTTGGAGTTGTTGATGATATGAAATGTCAATTTTGACAATAGTCAGTGTCATTGGCATTGGTAACCTCCTTCATTTAAACCCTTTTAGACGTTAATTGAAAGTAGTAAAGAGCAACATCACTTTGTATCCTCTCTTGATGATTTTCGATGTCATTATAGGGAAATATCCTCGAAGTGCTTTGAAGTGTAACACTGCTTTAATTTAATGCTAAAATCTTATGGTGGTTGACAACGAGCTTGTCTTGATTACAATAGGTAAACAGTGACGTCACCAGAGTGCTGCATCAATGAAATCCAATATGGGTGGTATCGACACTCATCGATGACTTACTATGTTGATCACTTATGATATTAGCTAAGTTTGGCATTATTGTCCCTTTTAGTACTTGCAATGTGGTCTATGTAATTTTGTTGGCGAAGTGCAGGACAGTACTTCTTCGATGCTAATCACATATCTTCGATGATAACGATGGAGATAATACTTTCATTGACATCGGCACTATTGTTTTTGGCACTGCTTATTTCAATGGTCAAATTACACTTCGAACTCCTTCAACAACAACTATAATAGTACCATTTTTCCCCTAGTATAAGAGAAGCATTGACTCTTCATGTCAATAGTATCTGCATCATCCTTTCTCACTTCTAGTCTTCTTTCATCAATCCAGCATTTATGTGAAGCTGATCTACCAGCTTTAATGTGCCTATTTCTTCCTATAAATACCCAAGCCTCTTCTCCTTTCTTCCTTACTTGTAATTGAATGCTCAAGAAAGAAGTCAGAAAATTGCAACTCTTTTAATTCTCAAGCATGCAATTCTCATTAAGGTATGAAATTTTTGATTGATTTAATTAAGATGCCGATTCAAACAATCAGGCTCTTAGGTTCTTATTAGGGTTTGATTTGGGGTTTATGCGATGCTTATGATTTGATTTGAGTTTTATTGACCTCATATTGAAGTTAGGATTTGATATTAAAGCCTTAGTATTTATTGATTTCAGCAGTTGTGGATTTAGACTAGATTAATAGCAGATCTGTACCCAGGTTTTAACGTTAATTAAAGTAGGCATTACACTAGGACTTTCTAGGTAAACTGGTGAAAAAAATTGTTCATTAGACTGTAAACCCATTATTAAATAACTACGGCGATGATCATAACATCATTACGATGATCGATACTGATGGTTTTACGTATCAATATGACACTCGAAGTTAATAAAACCATTTATCGCTTATTAGTTCATCGCAAATGATGAAAGCAAAATGCAGTAACCTATTCGGAGTTATAGAGGTTATCTAATGCAATAGTAATATCTTCGAAAATAATTTTAAAATGGTGTTTGATGTTATCATGACATTCGGCACCAATAAAATTCTTACTACTTTGACAACATCAAGCTATGATTTTGATGAGAAGTGATAATCTTTTATTGCCGACATTGGTAGGGTCCCTCGTTTTTTAATTAGTACTGATGGCGTCGAAGTCATTTCATAACTTATTGACTAAGTTGAAGTGTGGAAACTCTTAGTTGAGAATATATAGGTCATCGACAATGTGTGTTCTGATGAGATGCGATGTTATTAACCTTGGTGTTAATTATGAACAATACTGCTTATCTTTGATGTTTACGTATGATCATAGTCTAATAGCAATAGCCTTATTGTTTTTCTTTACCCTCTTTTTTTATGATAATTTTTAACATTGCTAACAGATCTTTATATGACAACGACCCTTTCGACACGGTTACTTTTAAAATGTTATAAATTATTTAACCACTTATTATATTTCCATTTCACAACGTTGTTATTGATCAATGTCAATATCCTTACTATTTCGGTGTTAATCATGGTTATGAAGATTGTTAATATTTTATGACATAAATTTTGCAACATTGTCGATGTGGGCTTATTGATGCTAATAGCTTCATTGCATGTTATCGACCTTTACAATCGTAGATGGAACTTTATATGATACTGCTACCCATGACATTGCTATTTTAACACGTTGCAAACTATTTAACTGATTAACACATTACGAATCCATGCTAACACTTATTCGTCGGTAACCTCGTTATTTTCATCATTAGCCAACTTATAACATCAATCAATGTTCTATAATTACATGATTCTTGATAATGATTCATCTTAGTTGTAATGAGCTTATGGGCATTGCATGTTAATTCCCATTTTTCTTTTTAGCTCTATCATTAGGTTTCTTTATCAAGATTAAAATTCACGTTTTCTAACAAAAAATTTCATATGTTATTTATGTGTTGTTGTCATGTAATTAACATATACCTTATCACTTTGGCAGTAAATAGATTACTTAAGAAACCATTTTAGACTTAGCATGTACTAAAAAAATTATAATGTGAATCATGATAATTTCTTAAGTTTAGAATAATATCATCTGACAAGAAAATGGAAGGTCAATAATCTAGCATGAAGACCACTAAGAAAGCCAGTAAGGGATCTAAACCTTTGCCTTCAGTTAGCAAGAAGGGAAATATTATTTCAAATCTATCGTACATCACATCTCAAGCTGAGGTTGACTATATTCTTGAACAATTTGGGGTTGAAGCCGTTCCTTCTAGCCCCACGAATATATTTATAGCCCACCAGAAGCATACTTTGCTTTCACTCCCATACATATCTTGCACATGGGCTATCTGCCTTTTTCTGGCTTCTTCTTAAGATATCCGGAGCGCTTGAACATTGCATTGGTCCAGTTCTTGCCAAATGCTTATACATACTTGACTTGTTTGGAAGTTTTAGCTTGAGAGGCTAGACATTCTTCTCCTCGTGCTAAAATTCTCTATTACATAGCTATTCTTACAAAGGATGATGAACAACCAAGCCATCAATTGTATCGAATCCATCCCTACCTAAAAAGCTTGATTTCTGAAAGCGTCAACAAAACGAGAGGATATGAAACTCAATTTTTCTTTATTAACGCTTCTCTAATACAAGAGCAATATTTTATACTACTGGTAAGTTTCTTTTTCCTACTTATCCATGTTGGTTTGTTATTCTTTATTGATATCTATCTCTCTTTTAGACTCGGCCTCTAAGAATTTTACCCTAAGGATTAAAAACTCGTGCCATCGCTAACCTAAGCAGTAGGGAAAATAAGCAATAAGCTTAGACTATTAACCCCAGCTAAGATTTTTAAATATTCTATCAATTTGGACTACCCCAAAGTTTTGGAAGAGCCTGCGATGGTAAAGTACAACACTTGAGGCAAAAGCTTATTGGTAATGGGCAAACACGAATCTTTTACATCTAACTTCCCCATTTAACCTAGGATACCAGGTAGGATATAATTAGATTAATCGAAATCTATTATAGTACCACCATATAAGCTTATTCCTTTGATTCAAGCTAATGTGCTTTGATAGTTGCTCATATAGAGAGGGAAGACATAGTTAACGCTCCCAAAGACAAGTCGGACAAGAATGACACTTCTGCCTCTGTTGAGGCTCCCGAACCTCAATCTCTTAAGGATGTTATCTTTAATTCATTCACTCTTGCTAAAAGGAAACTAAGCGATTGTTTTTCTACTATACCTACCCCCAATAAGAAGCCTAAGATTTAGGACGTGCATTCTTCTATTATTATTGAAGAGAAAGAATTGGTTGGTGCAGATTCAATTCTCGAGACCTCAAACTTTTACATTACAGGAGATGAGGCTAATCTTAATGCTTTGAAGATGAGGCCCAATAGGTGGTTGAAGAAGAGCATTCTCGAGACCCACTTCTTCGTACTACTTTCCCAGGCTCCCTTGAAGCTTTGAAGCGAATTTGTGAGGATCTTGGATTTTCTATTACACTAGAGGAACCCCTTCCTTCTAAGTCTAAATTGTTAACTCTTGTCAATAAGTTTGACGACCTTCTTCAACTGGGCATCCAATCTCCTTCTTTTTCTGCTCTCAAGCCACTACAACCTTCCTCCTACACTCACTACCATCGATTTATCCTTCTTAAGCAATACTTTTTGGTACATTTCCTTCTTGTTTAACTACTTTAAGCACTGAATAATTCATATATAACATTTTGGCTTAGGTTTTGTTACTTGATTCAGGTTGTCAAACATTTTTTTTCACTTCAGAAGGAAGCTTCGGGATCGTAGAATGAGATATCAAAACTTATAGAGAAAATGCCTTGCTCAACAACTTTATCGTTGATTTAAACCTAGCGAGAGATGAAGCCATGAAGGAAATGAAAAGCCATAAAGGAAGTTGGAGCTTTACTTCTTATAGAAAAGAGTGATAAATAGATTTTAGATGGCAGGATCAAGGCTCTAGAATTAGCACTTGTGGAGGCTAAAATGAAGGAGGTCAAGCCTATAGCAGTGAAAGCATCTCTCGAGAAAAGGCTAAAGAAGAATAAAGTTCTTTTAGATAAGTCAACTGACATAATTAAAGATGCAAAACAGAAGGTGACTCATTTCCTTGGAAAACACTTGATTCCATCATCGAGTGTTCTCATGAGAATGCGCATTTTATCGCATATGTTGAAAATGCACATAATGTCCGAATTTCGGGTTCCCTTCTCTCCCTCTAGCATGAAGCAAGAAGTTTTATGGAAAAATTCAAAGTGATGTCGAATAAATCTCAAGCACCTGGAGAAGGTCCCTTCGAGAAAGAGGAGGATATTGACACTGCAAAGCTATTGACTTTCGATGATCCTCCGGTCGATAGGGGGACAGAGTCCGATAAGGAAGAAAATGATGATGATGAGAGCAGGGATGGGGATGATCATAACAATGATGTTCTAGGTGATGATAATGATGACAACAATGGAGCTGATGGAAAGGGGCTTTTTAGACCGCTAGGTGATAAGGATGATTTTGGTGATGCCAACATGATTCAACCATCTAAGACGCAAAAGCTGGTGATATGCTTGATCCTTATAAGAAAGATTCTTCTAAGAAGGACAGCGCTTCGCAATGTCGAAAATCCAAAGACAGAGGAAAAATATCATCATCATTAGTTTTGATGTCTTATGTATGGACATCTTTATCCCAATACCTCAAGTTATCAATTAAATTTTAGTTAATACTTTAATCATTTTAGCTAAGGAGAAAATCAAAATACCATTATGATGTTATGCTAAAAATGAAACAGATTTACATAGATCGATTAAACAGGGAACTGTATAAGCATTTGAAAGAGTATAATAAATTGTCTAAAAAGTACAGGAGCTTGCCAAGATTACATCGAAATTAAGATATTTCAAAGGAAGGGAATTCTCTCCTCGGATGAATAGAGCATGCCGCCATCGAGAAAAACTCTTGGCGTAGAACACTAAGCTAATGACCCTTTTCTGGATGTTCATTGACAATAGGAATGCATGGGAAGAGTATCTCTATAGAGCTTACTCGAGTTGTAAATTCGTTAACTTCTCATATTTAGGCGACAACTGTGGAGGTTTGTTTAGACCTTTCATTGTAGAAATCTGGATGAATATAAATCTGATCCCAATCTTGGGGCATGCTAGAATCTCCTTAGAGTTGCCTCTATTCCACTTTCTTATCATTCTTTTCCCCCTGAGAAACTTAGATATAATAGGAAGAGACTCATTTCGGAAATGTATAAGAAATCATTACACGAACCTAAATGATTGTATAATTGCAATATGCAACTTGGTTTACTTATGGACTTTGTTGTTTTATTCTTCTTATCGTTAGCCTAATTTTAGCATATTGTAAAAACAATAGATTTATCAAGCAGTCTGTTCCTCGAGGAATTCTTAAGTAAGTTTGTCAAGTTAAAGAATGATTCTAAGGAGAAATCATAAATTCTTAAAATATCACAACTGGCGAGAAACTGCTTACTCAGAGATTTATAAGAAGTTTGCATGTGGTATCCCAGCCTACATTTTAACTTTTGGGAAATGAAAAGGACAAGCTACTTTGCGAAATTCGATCCTATCACACAAAATTAATATGTGGTCACGATAGCCCTCTAGTTGGGGAAAGGGATTATCATCGTTTCCCTCCCATTTATACCTCCAAAGGAATTAAGGCTTCCTATGATTCTACACTCACTTTATTGGCTAGGTCATTTGAAAAGGCCAATATGGCTCTTCCGTAGCTTTAGGAATTAATAAAATGTTATAAAATAGAGTATCAATGTATTTTAGTCATCCTTATTTTCTGTAAACGTCTGTTGTTGTTTAATGAAATAACTTATTATTTTTCTCTATTTATTTATCTTCGCTTCACTTATTCTTAATAGGAAACACAATTAGAGTGTTCATTTGACCCTTTAGATGCTTTCTAATGAGTTGTTGAAATCAATGACAGATTGCTCACAGATACTAAGAGGAAGAAATCTTCTCAAGATGATGCATTTTTACTATTTCTAAATAATCCAGAGGCAAAAAATGTGGCATAGGAAATACATCCTACTAAGACTGATATTTAAATGTCTAAAAGAGCGAACTTTCAGCTTGGAAGGAGAAATGAAGAAGATGGATGAAGGAGTTCAACCATTGATGGAGAGGAGTGAATCATTCTTAGAACCAAATTCTCCAGTTCATTTTGATGCTGAAATAGTTAAATTGCATCAACAATTAAACGATCTCAGAGTGGAGCAAATGGAAAGCGAAGTTTACTATCAATCATTAGAACTTATTGCAAGTGAAGGCGAAGTTGGCCTTCCTGCCCGTACTCTCAGGAGGATGACAAGATCTCGATCTCTGGTTAGACAAGAAGTCCCTACTTTATTAAACCCATCTCCAGGCTTTAACGAAGACACGATCTCGAAATGGAGTAGAAAGGTCAAATTTGAATATATGCTACACTTTAGTAGGAAATGGGATGAAAAAGTATCTTAACATATCAACGAATATGAAACCAGAATTCAAGGGCTTGAGCGTGAAACTCTTAAACAAAAGATCAAAGAATTAAAGGGTATCATTCAAACTTTATGGGAGCCAACAAGACTCTCCAGCACACTTTGGATATTCAAATTGATTTAGTTGATGATGCAAATCTGTTTAGAGAAAGGAAAAGAAAATCAAAGAACTTCTAGATGTGGCCATTCCCCACAGCACCGATCCTTTAGTCGCCAAGGACTTAAATAAACTAGCATAAAACCTTAAGCCATGGGTCCTCTTAACTGTTTGATTTTTGTACCTGTAACTATGTATGTAATATATTAGTTATAAGTGAAATTGTATTGGAATGAAGTTACTTCAAATGTAAAGGATGTGGCATTGAACTTAATTGTCTGATTATCTTGCTTTTCGTACTTTGAGCTTTTGATTTAAAGATCATCTTATGCTTGATAAGATAATAGGAATCCTACTAACAGAAATTTTCCTATTAGAATTTTCTTTCCCATAAAAGACTAAGAAACCCATCCGATAGTTAATAACAGAAAACCAAAAATCCATCTGACAGAAAAAGTCTGAAAAACTATTTTTATAATAGAAGACCAGGGTCCAAATCTGGCAATAATAATAGAAGACCAAAAACAAAAATCTGGCAATAACAGAAGACCAGAAATCTGCATCTAACAATAATAATAGAAAACTGGAGATCCAAATCTGGCAATAGAAGAAGAGTAGAAATCCAAATCTGGCAATAGAAGAAAGTCAAAAATTCAAATCTAGTACTAATAATAGAAGAACAGAAATCCAAATCTGGTATTAATAATAGAAGTCCGAAAATTAATATCTGGCACATAATAGAAGAAAACCAGAAATTCATATCTGGCAATAGAAGAAGGCCAAAAATCCATATTTGGCAATAGAAGAAGTTCAAAAATTCATATCTGGCAATAGATGAAGAAGACCAGAAATCCATACCTAGCAATAGAAGAATACTAGAAATCCAAATATGGTAATATTAAAAGAAGACCTAAAATGTTGTATAGTAGCTAAAATTGCGTATTTGGGAAGCACATATAGCTCATATTTAATGGATTGTCCTCTAGAAGGTTTATTTGACTTGAAGCGCCACTTAACATGGATTTTAATAGAACTTCCTCTAGAAGACTGATTTATTTGTAGCACCACTTGGCTCGAAGTTTGATAGATCTTTCTCTAGAAGATTGATCAATTTGGAGCACTACTTTGCTCAGATTTGATAGATCTTCCTTTTAAAGATTGATTGGTTGGAAGCACTACTCGGCTTGAATTTTGATTAATTTGTTTAGAACCATCTAAGAAGATCATCACTACTTGGATTGGACCTCTTATCAATGTATTACATGATGGTTTAGGTCTGTCGTCCAGTGTGTATGGTTTGTTATCTTGAGCAGAACCAAAGACTTACCTGACCTCCCTTTAGGAGCCGCTTCAGCGAGGCCTTTGATGACGGCACCGAAGGCTTATTCTATGCTTTGGACAAGCGAAAGGCTTACATGCACTCTTCTAGAAAATGCTTTAGTGAGACCTTTGATGATGGCACTAAAGGCTAGATTGATGCTTTAGTGAGGCCTTTGAAGATGGCTCTAAAGGCATACACTATCCTTCTTCTAGGAGTCGCTTCGGAGAGCTCTTTGATGACGGCACTGAAGGCTTGGTCGGTGCTTTTGTAAGGCCTTTTATGGCGGTACTACTAGCTTAATCTGTTCTCCCTCTAGGAGGCACTTTATTATGGCCTTTAATGATGGAACTAAAGGCTTTTTTAAGATCTTTGATGGCCATATTTCTTAACCATGTAGATTCACTTATTTAAAGAACCTTTCATTATTGTAAACTCGTTATACCTCTTTAAAAATTCATTGAGTTTTCCTTGCCCTATAAAATTAATGATCATCAATTCTAGGCTTCTGCATTGGTTGGCTTCATGGTCATTACAAGATGATAATGACAATATGAACCTCTACGATTCCATTCGAACTTGGGTCTCCTCTTTTATGAAAGCCAGTAGTTAAGCTCACCTTTAGTCAAGAAGTAGATGTTTTCCATAGAAGTGGTGAGAGTGCAATCTTTTGGAACTCGTAATTTAGAGGCTAGCCCTTTTAGCTCTTTTTGTTGCTTACACCAAGTTCCTTAGCTTCCATAACAAGCTTCCTTTCCAAAGAATCTCGAGTTTCATTTTATCCTTGGGAGTGGCTAAGAATACCTTCCCACTTTCTAGTGAATCGTTCGAAATTCTTTGTTACTTCTCTTACGAAAATGGTCCCATCGGCTTTAAGTTGAATCTTATTTCTTATTCTTGGGAAGACATTATCTCTCTTGCATTGTTTTCCTAGGGAAAAAATCGATAATGGCCCTAGATGGAACCGATTCAAGCTCCATTTATCTAGGTTATAAAACTGCTTGTCTTCTCTTATTTTCCATGTATGTAGTTCCTTGATCTTAGCATATGTTCCTTGAGAAGTCGGGGTTCATTAGTGATTGGATCAGTGGGCCTAGTTGTTTAAGGCTCGGAGAATCCCTGTTTAGACAACCTAACATAGTTAATTGGCATGACCAAGTAAAGCTTAACTAATGCAATGAAAGGTAGGTTGGTTTGAATAGGATATGCTTGGTAGGGTAGTTTCTTTAATCCCTAAACATGTAGGCTAGGGTAGTTCCACTTATGGTTTTAACAAAGTTAGAGGTTCAGGTACCACTTTTAGTGCCAAAATATTAATGAATAAATTTGCTAAACCCAAAAGTGATTAGGAAATAGAGATAACCAATGAAAGGCCTTATCGAGGCTGTTTGGAATCACTAGAATGAAGTATTGCATATTGTCGAAGTCACAGGTTGAAGCATGCATAATTCCAAGTCCGTAATGATTCCTTGTATTATAAACATTGTCACTTCAAATATCATTAGTAATTTAAATGAACATGCAACATGTAGGGTAATGTTCAAGTCTTAATTCAAAGTAAATCAAAAATGTAAGTCTTTACTTCAAATCTTGTCAATAAGCTATGAAATTTTTTAATATTCAACTCCTAATGTGATCAAGGTTCAAGTATTACAATTGGAAAATTCTCCAAATCAACTTAGGTTTTACAAAGTTGAAAATGTAAGAATGTGGAAAGAGAATGAAATTCATCCCTCAAAATGGCACCTCTAGGTCCTTGTTTATAGAGGAAGAAATGAGGCATGGTAGTTGTCTATGGCTCTCTTGGCTTCGGTAATCATGGTTTTGACATGCTTAACTTCGGTGGTCATCAATATTGAACATTAATGGGATTTTCCTTCATTCCTTTAACAAAAGTACAATGTAATAATAAACTATGGTATTGGTGGCTTTTATCATGATAGTGGACGACCCTTTCAAGTGGGAGATAGTGCCAGCTTGAGTCAATGCAAGTATGAGGCAATGATAATCATAAGGCAATAATAACGTCTTCATAGATATTAAAGGCATTCACAATCAACATCGCTTGGCATAGGCATGTGGTGTCCTCCAAATGTCATATGGAAGTCATCGACATTGATGTTGTCTTGGTTTCTTGGATTTTTTGATGATATGTGATCTCAATGTTGATGATGGTCGGTGTTGTTGGTGTTGATAACCTCCTGCATTTAAACCCTCTTAATTGATCATCGATGACATTTTAAAAGCAGTGAAGAGCGATGTCACTTAATATCCCCTCGATGTTGATGAATCTCGGTGTCATTTTATGGCAATATCCTCAAAGTGCTGTGAACTATAGCATGTCTTTAATGTAATCCTAGCATCTTTTGAGGTAGTTAACAACGAGCTTGCCTTGATTACAATAGGTAAACAGTGATGTCACCAGAGTGTCGTGTCACTCAGATTCGATATGGGTTGTATTGACACTCATTGATGGCTTACAATGTTGATCGCTTATGTTAATGACTAAGTTTGGCATCATTGTCCCTTTCATTACTTGCGACGTGGTCTATGTCCTTCTATTACTGAAGTGTGGCACACTACATCTTCATAGCTAATCACATGTCTTTGACAATAACGACAGAGGTACACTTTCATTGATATCGATAATGTTTTTTTGGCACTGTTCATTGCCATGATTAAATTGCACTTCAAACTCCATCCACAAAAATTCTAGTAGTAACAAATACCTCAAGACCTCGAAATAGACACTCCGTATTATGACCCATATTCATAACGACGTCTAACATTAGCCCGATTATTAGTAGGAGCTAGTGTCAGATTAGCTGGGAAGATTTGTCATACATAATTTGGGAGTAACATCACATCATTGTAAATACTTTTCATAGGAGATGTCTCACATCTGCCCTAAAGTAACAATGATGGTACCTAGATTAGCTAGACAGACTTCTGTTTGCCTCTTGGCTGACCTTACATCACTAAGACTTCGCCATTTAAAACAATATACGTAAATGTGCTTATAACATGAGAATTGCAATATAAATAAAAATAATGTATAAATATTTTCTCATGCAAAGGAATTTACAAGTGTTCATATCTAACATATTCAACTTAACAAGTGTAATAATAGTGTGAAAAAATGAACAAGTGTCATCTTCCTTGTTTTTAATTTTTAAAAAAAATTTATAAAAAGAAATTAAAGCTATATAACATTATTACTCTCCTCCCTCTCATGTCTTTTATCTCATTTTCAAAAGTTGTAAAACCAAAAGAAAAAAAAACCAAGAAGAATCAAATTCTCAAACAAGAAAACATTTTAAACCAGAGAAACCAAATTCAAGAACATCACAAGTAATCAACCAAATCTGGGAATAAACAGCCTAGGAAAGTCATCAAAGTGATTAAGTAAATTCAGAAATCAAGCACTGTAAAACTAAAAATTCAACTCAGCAAAGCACCATTAAACAATCAAGTTTCATTATCAAACAACAAGATCAAGCCCAGATTAACAATTCAGCAATCAAAATCTTTTTTCCCCGGTCTTCAAGTTTGACAACATCAACTTCCTCTCTGCTTTCTTCTTCATAGGTGAGTAAACCTTTCTTAAATCTTAGAATTTGAATTGTTGTTTGAATCCCGCTTGAAATAGAAATCGTAAAATACATACATGCATGTAAAGATATGTATATGAATGTGCTGAGATAATTGTGCATGTCAGTTCAAGCTCAAATAATCTCTGTTCCAGGTTACAGGGATTCAAAACCCTGTTCAAAATTTGATTTCTTCCTCCTTGTTGCTTGTTAGGCTTTGAAATTCAAACAAAGATTGTTTGTATAAACATGATTCAAGTTTTAAAAATAAATTTGAGTAAAATAAATCAAAATATTTTCTGAAAAATTGAAATTATAAACAACATTTAAAACATGCTGGAAATTAAATTATCATTATATCTAATTTCATTTATGTCAATTGAAACGCTTTAGAAAACAAAGATTTTTGAAAGTAAAATCATAATTTTTAAACAAGTATTTACTGAGAAAGGCAAAGTTGAACGAAATTGGGTTTTTTGGCCATTGCCGATCATCGATGCAATAAGGAATGGTCGAGGTTGCTCTTGGAGGGGGAGGAAGACTCATAGACCACCAGAAAAATGTCCAATGAATTTACGTTTCACTATGGCGATGGGTAGGCAGGGATTTAGGGTTTAAACCCATGTTTCTGTAATGGTCGGAAATTGACCAATTGCATCGACGTCGCTGCACCGGACTAGACAGGGAAGATTGGTGGCGGTGCGTGGTTAATAGAAGGAGCTCGTGACAGAAGCACGTGGCCTCTGGTGGCTTATGGAGTCGGAGCGAGGCGATTTAAGATATTCGGAGTTGTTCCAGTTTGTGTTGAATAACTTAAATTTGTGTTCACCATCGTTGCATGTATCTGGTGGGTCAGGAGGTTTAAGTGGATGGTCAGTAACTTGGGGAGGGCGGCAAAGTCGATCGGAGCTCGTCCGAGCTCTGGTGCATGTGCACACCACTTGGCTGGTGTCAATGTGAAAGGATTGAGGAAGATGGATTTTTACTCGAAGCAATCTTAGGGAGAATCGAGTGATAACTCGAAGTTGGACTCGAGTACTATTATTGATGTGCCGGGTAAATACTTATTTAAGTTTGAAAATTTAAAACGTACGAGTAAATTTTTGGTGAAACTCGAAGTAAAGAGGAAATGTTCTCGGCTAAAACTCGAAGCGGGTCTCGAGTCTGTCATGTAAAACAGTTTTTACTTCAAAATAAATTCAAACTTTTAAACCTTTTAAAACCATGTTTTTCAAAAAATAATTTTAATTAAAGTTTAAATTAATCAAGGATTTAGTTAAGATATTTTCAAAGCAATTAAATTTTAATTTATTTAATTTTATTACATTATTTTATTAAGTTATTTATATTAAATAAATAATGTAATTTAAAAGGATAATTATGATAAAATATTATTTAAACTACCTTAACCTTTTAAAGCAACTAATGTATAAGGATGATGATTAAAAAAGGTTTATAAGATAACCAAAGTGATTAATAAAGATAAAAAGATTTATCTTTTAATTGATTAAGTAATTGATGATTTGTTAATATAATTATTTAAAAAGTAATTACTTAATTAAGTACTTAATATTAAAGATTAATTAGTTAAATAATTAAGGTTAATTGATTTGTAATAATAATTAATTAGTTAAGGAATAATTATTAATAAAGGTAATTAAGATTTAATTAATTAACAATTAAGGATTAATTAATTAAGATAATTCATTAAGCAATAATTAAAGTAATTAAAATTTAATTAATTAACAGTTAAGGAATAATTAATTAAGATAATTAATTAAGGAATAATTAATTAATAAAGGTGATTAAGACTTAATTAATTTATAATTAAGGATAACTAATCTTTTTTTTGCAAGGCAAGCGGGGTTAATTGGACCCCTACCAGTTTATTGAGAAAAAAGAAAATGACTATAAACATGCTCATAATCACCAGAAATAGAAATAAAACACATGAAAACCACACATAGGTAAGCTACAAAGAAAAACACACAGGGAAACAAGACAATATGAAAGAGAAAGAGAAGCAAAACACAAAAACGAACTAAGTCCAAACTTCAGCCAACTGAGAACTGAAGTCAAAAAGGCTTTCCTTCATTCCATTAATTATAACATTCTTTAGGGCATCCCATAGCTGTTGCATGCTCCTACTTTTATTTTCAAAACATCTTAAATTTCTTTCCTCCCAAACCAATTTCAAGTACTTCTTAAAAAAGAAGAAGTAAACAGTTCTGTCATCATTCCTCCACCTTGTTGACTTACTAATCAGGTCCCACTCCACATCAGACAAACCATGAATATGATCAATATTTATTCTTCTCACCAGTCTACCCCAGAGACCCATTATTTCAGTGCATTCAAAGTAAATGTGTGCCACAGATTCATATTGCAACTTGCAAAAGACACACAGTGGATCAACATTCATTCCATAGCTCATCATTTTTCTCTTAGTCAACAATGCATTCATGATAACCTTCCACATCATCAGGTTGTCCCTGGTAGGAGAGTATCTGGACCATATAACCTTATGCCAAACAATATCAGAGCTTCCTGTCACATTAGCAAGTAAATCATATGCAACAGAGATAGAGTGAGGCTTTCCATTCCAAAGAATTTCATCATTAGTTGCTATATGGTAGTAATGACCCTAATATATATTCCAAACAGCCCTAATATCCTGATTACTGGTGTATGGAACAGCTTGCCAACATACAAGTAATCAATTGCTTGAGCATCCCTACTTATGCCAGCCTGTTCAATCTGGTGGGGGGTAAACATTTTTCCAAGCAATAAGCCTTCAACCATCCACGGGCCATTCCAGAATTTGATAACACTGGATTGAGAGAGCATAAACTTTATATATAGAGAGAAAGAAGATCTTTGTCTCAGTAAATTCCTCCAAGTCCGGCTACAATTCTGGGGGCACATGCATAGTCCAGAAGTTCCTTCTTCCCAAGTTATATTTTCTGGTTCATTCAACCCATAAGGATTCAACACCACTTAGCAAAGCATTTAAGTGTGCACTAATGGCTGCTTTATTCCATGTTTGCAAGTTAAATATTCCTAGACCACCTTTCTTTTTCGGCAATTCCATTTTGGCAAATGAGCAGGGGATGATTTTTTTAGAATGAATTGAACCTGTCTAGGAATACCTCAGCATGGCATTTCTTACCATTTTAACCAGCTTTATGGGAAGAATGAACACCCTAGACCAGCACACCATCATTGAAGTAATAACAGACTTGATGAGCACAAGTCTTCCTGCTTGTGAGAGAAATCTATTAGCCCAGCAGTTCATTAAGTTACAGATTTTAGCATACAGAGGCAGGCAATGTGTTGTAGTAATTCTTGATGTGAAAAGTGGTAGACCCAAATAATTCATGTTATTATCTATAATTTGCAATCCAGTTATAGAAATTAAACAATTAGTTTCCTCAGTAGATATACCAGATGTGATAATATGAGATTTATTTGCATTAAGTTTCAATCCAGTCATAAGATAGAATTTGTGAAGAGTAGCTATAATATTCTCTAATTATCTCTGATCGGGCTTAGTAAAAATCATGATATCATCAGCAAATAAGAGAGATGTTATTTGCAGGGATTTACATTTAGAATGAAACAAAATATCCTTCCGCACATAACTCTTTGACAACATAGTAGTTAATACTTCCATAACTAGTATAAATATATAACATGAGATAGGGTCCCCTTGTCTGATCCCCTGTTTACTGTTGAAAAATCCAGAAGTGAAACCATTATATTTTATTGAGTATGTAGGAGTTGAGATACAGCTGTATATCCAAGCCACATAAACTTTAGGAAATTTCATCAGAGCCATTATTCTCACAATTGATGTCCAGTGTATACTACCATATGCCTTCATTAAGTCCAGTTTTAACATAGCATTTCTGGTAGCTTGAGCACGACCATATTCTTTTAATAATTCATGTGATAACAATATGTTGTCAAGGATATTCCTCTTGGGAAGAAAAATAGACTGATTCCTGGATATAATTCTGCTAAGTACAACAACAAGTCTAGAGGCTAAGATTTTAGATATACACTTATACATAACATTACAACAAGATATTGGTCTAAAGGATGCAACTGAAGAGGGAGGAAGGACCTTGGGAATAAGAACCAAATTAGTGGCATTCACTTGCTTTAACTGTTTGAAAGTGGTGAAAAAATTATGAACTGCCTTTAAAAAATATTTCTTGATTATATCCCAACTATGGATAAAGAATTTGACATTGAAACCATCCGGCCCTCTACTTGAATGTCTATTCATGGAAAAATGAGTATCTTTAATTTCCTTATCAGTTACCTTTATGACAAGATTGTCAGCTTCCTCATGCTGCACTACTGGTAATTGCATTTGGGTTAGATCTTCAATTAGGGGATTGAATTCATCTTTGTTTCCTAACATATTCTTGAAATATTTAAGTAGAGCTTTGTCAACATCAGTTGGATTAGAATGCAAGTCCCCAAACTCATCATAAATAGTAGTGATATGCTCCTTAGCTTGTTCAACCTTTATGGCTGCATGAAAATAAGCAGTATTGTTGTCTTTGCCTCAGCTGCCCATCTTTGCCTCGGCTGCTGCCTCTTCATATTCCCTTCGGTTTTCAATGCTTCACTTAATTGGTCAAAGTAATTTCTCTCAGTTTCAGCTGCTTCTATATTATCTAGATTTCTCATCATTAGTTCTTGTGCTTGCTTGAGTTTCTTTCTTAGCATAGTTGTTTTCAATGTTCCATCACCAAATTTGTTCCTTGCCCAATCTCTTAAAGAATATTTTGTAGCTCTTAATTTCCTGCAAAAAATAAACATAGGATTTCCATAAAAAATTTCAGACCATGTTTTATTTACTATATTTGTATACTCAGGTTCAAGGACCCAAGTATTATAAAATTTGATGCTTTTTTTCTTTTAACAACTTCTGGCCCGAGGAGAAAATTATAGGGAATGGTCAGATAATACAGGATGGGGGATAAAGGTAGACATTGTTGGCCAAGTGGTTAAGGCTTTGAGGTTAGCAAAAGGGTGATCAATATTGGTAAAGGTTTTGACTCCAGATGTACTCCTGTTATTCCAAGTGAACTCAGCACCAGTTGAGGGAAAAGAAAGAAAATTTGAATCCTCAATAGCCTTATTGAGGGGATAAATGTCTTTTGGAAGAAGGGAACTCCATGTTTGTCACGCAATGATAAGCAGCAGTTAAAATCCCCAAAGACAAGCCAGGGATGGGAATTTTGCCTAAACGCTGGAAGAAGATCAAGAAAAGTTTGCCTTGAGTTCATAGAGTTGTGGGCATAAACTATAGATAAAAAGAAAGTAGTGGAAGAATCATTTAGTTTGGCTTGGAAGTGCATTACTTGATCAGTACTTAGAACTGATGAAAGAGACAAAATAGATGGATCATGAATAACCATGATTCTACCATAAGTAGCTTGGTTTAGATTATGGTTAAGAGTCCAGTTTGGTTTTATGTGTTTTGCAGCTTTAATAGTTAGGGTTTCATTCAATTTTGTTTCCAGAATAGCAAAGAGAGATACTTTGTGATGGTTAATGAGATGCTTAACTTGATCTAACTTTGTTAAGGGATGTGCTCCTCTAATATTCCATATTGCATAGGTCTGCGTCATTTGGTATACTTCAAAGATTGATGAACTACATTTTTCATGCTCCTAGTTGCAGGAGAATCCCTTTGTCCAGTGTTTATATCAACTTTGTCATTTTTGTTAAGGTTTTGACCTTTATCACTTTTCTTTCCTGCCATAGGGTTGATTGGTGTGTTCATTGGAGAGGTTGGCAGAGAAATCCATCCAAGCAAGGTGCCAGAGTAAGAGTAAAAACTAGTAGTGGGGATGGTGCTTTCTTTTTGTACTGACATGATCAAGTTAAAATTTTCATTTTCTAGTGCTTCTCTAAACTGAGTTTCAGCATGCAATGAATTTGATTTTATTCCTCCATATTTAGCATTTATATCCTGAATGTCACTTGTTTGCTAAGAATTTCCTCCACTAGTACTGGCAATTTCATGTAAAATTTTATCAGGGTTCTTATTGTACTGTGCAATTGGACCTATTTTTGTTTTTGATGTTTCTCTCCTGGATTTATTGTTTTTCTGGACCTCTATCTCATTTTGCATCATTAAATTAGAAGGCACTTGATCAACATAAAACATAAGATCAGCCTGCATATTACCTAATATTACTCCTTCCTTCACTTGCTCTTGATTTTCACAGTTTACATAGCATAGATCATTATCACTTATTACATAGCATTCCTCAGTCTCATTTTCTTCCATCAAAACATTAAATCTAATGGTTTCTCTATTGATTTCTTCATTTGTTTCTATTGGATTGCCTATTTTCACTGAGCTAGAAAGTGTTATAGGTAACTTTATAGTACAGGCATCATCTACTAAATTTCCTACTCTAATTTTTTGATTTTTAGTTAGCATATTTTTCCCCTTATCTCTTTTCATTTTTGTTCCTCTACTTTCAACCCTTCTCCAATCCTGCTTTTTTTTGTGACCCTTATTATTTTTTCATTCTCCACTTCATTCACCCTGCTTTCCTTTCTTGTTTCCTCTTTTGCTCTTGCCTTCTCTTCATGATTTGATTTCAATTTCATACACTTATCAGTCATATGACCAAACTCATTGTACCCTATGCATATTTCTGGTTTCCACAAGTATTCTACTTTAACAATCTGCTCTGATCCATCAAGTAACCTCACTGCAAAGTCATCCAACAACTCCACTGATGGAGTAATTTCTACCATACATTTTGCATAACCAATTCTTTCCAACCTTTCAGTTTTGTCATCCATAAACATGAAGGTTCCAACACGTGATGCAAGCCAATTAATTCCCAGATGAGACCAAGCATATAATGGGATATTAGAGAGCCTAATCCATACAGGAACTTATCTTATCGTACAACAGCTGTTTCAAACATTTGGATCCCATTGCTTAACTGTGAATAATTTGTTCCTCATGATAATTGGATCTGAAGCAATTATTTTCCTTCTATCTTCCTCACAAGACAGATTGAAAAGGAACAGAAATCCATCCGATTTAACTTTAATAGAACCCTTTAATTTCCATACTCTTTTAAGATGATCTATTATCGTAAGATACGAAAGAGGTTTATCAAGAAAAAAAACCTACCAAGTAGTCACCCCAAATTTCATTGCCTACCGTAATAACATTCTCCGGTGGAACCAGTACATGTCCTTCATAGACCAAAGGCACTTGAATAGGGGAATGTTGCCCTGCATTACGTGGTTTAACTTTAAAAAGGGAATTCCATTGGACAGGAGGAACTGCCAGAGAAGAATGATAGTTCAGAGAGAGGACATTAGGTGAATGACCAAGGGGAGCAGTGGGTGGAGATGAGGTCACAGTTGTCAGAGGTGGGGATGGGTCAGGCGGGAGAGGATCAGGAGGAAATTGAGGGGACTGGTGATGAACAGAATGAGGGATGTTTGAAAGTACGGGAGGGATGTTTGAAAGTACGGGAGAGATGTTGGAAAGTATGGGGGGTGGTCGGAAGGTGGGAACAGAGGCCATTAAAAAAGGAAAAAAGCTATATGATGAGGATAACTAATCATTGATTAAAGATAATTAATGAAAGTAATTATGAGATTAATTAATTTAAACCACACGATTTAATCATCTTAATTGTAGATGATGGATTATTATTAAGTGTTGTGTATTGGATTGATATCTTTGATATGAGATTGTGATGTTATGTAATAATGAATTGCTTTGTGTTGAGCAATGATATCTATGATGAATATATTTCTGTGTGAGTGTGAAAACCCTTGGGCCTATAAAACGGCACTTGAATTTCGATATGACAGGGAGTCGGATTCCAATTGGTCATCCGAAATCCACATCAAATATTAATGATGAATTTTTGTGAATGATATATCCACGTGTTTTAAATTAAGCGCTCATTTTTCGGTTTCACCGGGAGAGGACCTTATGTCATATAACCCATTCCGAATATGCGATACAACAAAACAGAGGACATTTGAAGACGTTGGTGAAGACCGGGCGTCTTCAAGAACGATAGGATAACCTGTCGAATGACTCTGCACTGAGTTTCTACGGTATAGAGATCTCCATATGTGATGGGGAGTCCGATCGAGATTGTGGATGCCCAAATTGCAAGGGCTTCTTTGGAAGTGCCTTAGGTTCTGTTCGAACCTGGAACAGATTTGTATGGTTGTATGTTTGACATTACACTTTGGGATGGAAAGCAGATTTCTTTCAAATACATTTCTATTGGTGGCGGAGAATTTATTCTCTTAGTTTAACACCCTTCTCTGAGACGTACGAGCTCAGAGGTTATGTAGGTGAAGGTTATTAGTGATATAATCCCAATTTGGTAGTGTGGCATGTTGACTGATGCTGTTCATTTGTTGATCGAATCATGGCTTTTGTGAAAAGCGTAGCATTATGGACGAGACTTCGTCGAACCTCACAACCCGGTTATGGTCGAAACATGAATCGTTGCAGCAAGGTTATTTGGGGGTAATGCCCCCTGAGGGTCCGTTTTCTTCTGGATTATAAGTGATATCATGGTATGGAGCCTAGATACTTAACTTTGTGGTTGCTGCAAACTTATTGCTTTGTGATTGTTGGTTGAGAGGCGCCTCAGATGAAGGTTGGTAATGAACGGGAGATGGCATACTCGTCAATAGTTACCTAGTTATAGAGGTAACCTGGCCTTGTGTTGGCAGAGATCCGGTTAGGTTCTCAGGGACGTCCCTCCAGAGGCATTCCATTTTTTGCAGGAAGTTCCTTTGCCTGACCATTGTTGGAATCCCAATCATCCAATACGAGCCTTGTACGGTTTTAAGTTGTATAACCTGCCACTATAGTAGGCATAGTATAATGGTACCTATGTTGGCCAAGATTAATATTATACTTTCGAAAAGGTTTTCTACACTATGCACTAATAATAATTTCAAAAAAGTTTTCTCATATCAAGCATGTTTGACTATCATAAGGAGAAATCTCCTCCAATTCTGCGATTGTGTTATGTGTGTGGCAGGAGGTGTTATGGTAGTTTCATTTATCAAAAGCATATCGGATTTTCTTTTATAAACTGTTTTGTTTCAAACAACTATTTTGTTTACTCGTACCAGTCCCATGACTGACCCGGAGTCTATTGTTCCCATCCTAAACTCTGGATTCCCATAATTTCCACACGGGCAGCCTAGAAGCAGGTTATCCGTGTTTTGAGCTAGCTTGGATAGTAGAAGACTTTTGGAAGCTGTCAGATTCTGGAAAGCTTTTGGCCTTGGAAATCTTTTGAAGTGTTGGAGTTTCTGAAGACTTTATTGAAGTTGAAGTATGTTGGAAACTTGTTGAAGTTTCTGTTGTCGTTTTATTGTTGTATCATATATGTATCACTCTGATATTGGTGATCGATGTAATTATGGATATTGTATCAAAGTTGTATCTGTGTTGTGATCAATGATATTCATTTTATTTTCGATGTTTATTTTCATCTAATGTTGTTATAAGCTCCATCCGAACTGAAGCTCAAAGCTTGAATCTCCGACAGGCGAATATAAGTGAGGTATTTGATGTCGATTTTCAATCGCTGAATTTCAGGTCGTGACAAGTGGTATCAGAGCTAAAGGTTGAGTAAGAACTTTAGCTACGGATTACAACACATTAGGTGGCTCATTAGAGATAGGATGAAGTATACCCTAGAATGAATATAAACTGAGAGATCGAAACCCTAAAATTTCTTGGCCTATTCCTTTTAACTGTTGATATTCCCTAAGATAACTTGTCTGTTTGCCTAAATCAAGTTTTCTTACTAATTACAGATAGTGAGAATGAGCGGGAGAATAGGACAGTGTAGGGGACGGGGAAATACCACTGCAACTGGTCAAGCCCCTGCAACAGCAGTTATACCTACTCAGCATCGGCCGAATCTGGCTGATCTATATAGAAGTTTTTCCAGACTTGGTGGAAAGCCATTTACTGGCAAGGAGTCTATTATTGAAGCCCAAGCCTGGATCTGATCATGTGAAAGAATTTTTAGAGGACTGAAATTGGAGGACGATCAGATACGACTGATAGCTTCTTGGTAACACCAAGAGGAAGCTCTAGCTTGGTGGGAGACAGTTACTGTGGATGAGCTAGAAGATGAGTTTACTTGGAGACGATTTAAAGAAGTGTTTGAGCAGCGATATATGCCTTCTGCTGGTATCTCCCGAATGTACCAGGAGTTCAAGGATTTGAAATAGGGAAGTCTATCATTTAAGGAATACTTGAATAAATTCAACGAATTGTCTAGATTTGGTTTGAAGATGGCGAATACACCATTGAAGAAAAATGAGAGATTCATTCAGGGAATGAATAAGAAGTACCACAAGAGGATGACAGCTCATGTAAAAGGATCTTTTTCGGACTTGATCGATATGGGTTATCGATATGCTACCCGAGATTTACAGAAAGTTCCAGAAGAGAAGGGGAGTTCAAGTAGTTCAAATTAGAAGAAAAGAACATTCGAAGGGGGAAGCCAGATCAAGGCAAAGAGAAGAGGGTTACCAGGAAAACTCGACTAGAAATATTACTTGTTATAACTGTCAAGAGAAGGAACATTTTGCAAATGATTGTCAGAAGCCAAAGAAACAAGTAAAGAAAGATCAACCCGTGAAGGCAAGTCAAAGATCTAAGGAATGCTATTGCTGTCACCAGCCAGGTCACGGAGTTAAAAATTGCACGAAAAAGAAACAAGCACAAGTAGCAAAAATATACAGGATAAAAGATGACTCCTCAACTTCCAAGGCAGATAAAGAAAAGCGAGTTTTGGAAGGTAACCTTATTGTTGGTGATAGATTCATTAGAGTTTTGTTCGACACGAGAGCTTCACATAGCTTTATCTCCCAACAAATAGTGGATGAATTAAAACTTAAACCTAAATTGTCGATGAACCTGGGTGGTCTTGCAAATCTTTGTCTATATTGTAGGACAGTGCCTATCACGTATTCTGGCCATCAATTTCCTATCAACCTTTATGTTCTCGACTTCAATGAAATTGAAGTATCGGAATGAACTGGTTAACAAGATACGACGCCAAATTATGTTGCAACAATCGAACGATTCTGGTCAAAAAAACCTGGAGATTTCATTGAAATTTCTTGTGAAGACCCTAGTCCGGAAAGGGATAAGTTGATGTACATGTTAGTATATCCCGAACCTAGTCTGGAGTCCATTCCTATTGTTCGGCATTTTCCCGATGTATTCGAAGAGGTCAAATCTTTACCCACGCACAGAGAGATTGAATTCAGAATTGACTTAGTGCCAAATGCTCATCCTGTCGTTCATGCATGTCGCAGGATGGCACCCAGGGAAAGAATTGAATTAGTCAAGCAAACTAGTGATTTGCTAGAAAAAAGTATTGATACATCCTAGTGTTTCCAAATGGGGTTCAGCTGTGGTGTTTGTGGCTAAATCTAATGGATCCTTGAGATTGTGTGTCGACTATCTCGATCTCAATAAACAAACTCTCAAAAACAAGTTTCCTTTACCTAGAACTGACGATCTGTTTGATCAACTTCATGGTGCTCAATTCTTTTCTAAGATGGATCTAGCCCAGGAATTCCATCAGCTGCGAATTGCCAAAGACTGTGTTCACTCAACTGCTTCCAAGGGTCTGGACATATTCTATGAATGGTTAGTCATGCGTTTTGGACTAACCAACGCTCCTGCGTACTTCGTAGATTTAATGACCCGTGTGTTTCGAAAGGTATTGAATAAATTTGTTCTTGTGTTTATTGATGATATCCTAATATACTCCAAAATCGAAGAGGAACATGTTGAACATCTCAGAATTGTTTTGGAGATATTGAGAGGGACATCCTATTTGCAAAATTTTCTACATGTCATTTTTGGGTCAAGAAAGTCAGATTTCTCGGCTATATTGTTAGTGAAGAAGGAATTTCTGTTGATCCGGACAAGATCTCAGCTATCCTAGATTGGAAGCGACCCACAACTCCGAAAGAAGTTCGAAATTTTCTAGGTATAGCAGGATATTACCGAAAGTTTTTACAGGACTTTTCTAAGATAGCTAGTCCGTTGACTAAGCTAACAATGAAGAATGTCAAGTTCGATTGGACTCTGAAATGTGAAGATGCTTTTTAGGAGTTGAAAAAGAGATTGACTACCTCTCCTATCTATTATTAACGAGAACTAAGGTTTATCTATTTATACAGATGCTTGTGGTGATGGTGTGGGTGAAGTGCTAATGCCTAATGGGAAGGTAATTGCCTACGCGAGTAGACAATTACTTCCGCATGAGAGAAACTACCCAACACACGATTTGGAGCTCTTGGCTATTATTTTCGCCTTAAAAATCTGGCAACATTATCTTCTGGGTGAAAAATTCGAATTATTCACCGACCATAAATTTTGAGTATCTCTTCACCCAGAAGGATTTGAATCTGCGATAACAACGTTGTTTGGAATTTCTGGCATCCTATGACCTAGGTATTCTATATACGCCTGAAAAAGCCAATGTAGTTGTCGATGCTTTGAGTAGAAAACATGTTATTCTTGCTCATCTTGTCGTTACTCCTACTCTTCTTGAGAAAATCCGTAGCAGGAAGAAAGAAGATAAGTTTCTTCATGAAATTTATGAAAGGATATGTTGTGGTAAAGATACCAGTTTTGAAGTCGATGATAGTAAAATTGCAAGACTTAAAGGCATGATCTGGGTCCCTGACATTCCGGATCTGAAACGTGAAGGTTTGGACGAGTGTCATAAGTCCAAACTTTGTATTCATTCAGGAGTTAATAAGATGTATTGTGATATCAAAAGAACTTTCTGGTGGAAAACAATGAAAGGGACATATCTATATATATGAGTCATTATGCTACCTGTCAACAAATTAAAAGTGATCAAAAGAAAATGTCGGGTTTACTTCAGCCTTTGAAAGTACCGAAGTGGAAATGGGACCAAGTATCGATGAATTTCATCGATGGTTTGCCACGAACTAAGAAAGGAAATGAAGCAATTTGGGTTATTACGGACCGTTTGACCAAAACCGCCCACATCATTCCAGTGAAATCCACCCAGACAGCGGCAAGTTTGGTGTGTGTGTATATATATATATAAAAGAGATTGTTCGTCTCCATGTATGCCCAATAGTATAGTGAGTGATCGTGATCCGATCTTCACTAGTAGATTTTGGGAGGTGTTCCAAGCCGCATTGGGAACCAAACTGAACTTCAGTACTGCTTATCACCCGCAATCTGATGGGCAGACTGAAATGATAAATCGAATTTTAGAAGACCTTTTGCAAGCTTGTATTCTCGACTTTGGTGGTTCTAGGAAGGGCCATTTACATCTGGTTGAATTCTCATATAACAATAGCTATCAGGCCAGTAGCGAGATGGCTCCTTTTGAGGCTTTATATGGTCGTCCATGTCGATCACCTGCATGTTGGATCAGTCAAGTGATAGACTCGTCCTTGGACCAGATATGATTAAAGAAGCCATGGAGAAAGTTGATTTTATTCGAAAGAAATTGATAACAGCTCAAAGTCGTCAGAAGAGTTATTATGACCGCAGAAGAAGATATTTGAAATTCCAGGTTGGAGATTCTGTATTCCTAAAAGTGTCTCCAATGCATGGAGTATTGAGGTTTGGGAAGACTGGTACGTGGCACCGCGATATATTGGTCCTTTTCTTATTCTGAAGAGGATCGGTCCTTTAGCATATCAAGTGCGGCTGCCCAGCTGGTTATCTGACATGCACAATGTGTTTCATATTTCTAACCTTCGAAAATATATGCACGAACCAGACTGTATAATCAAAGAAGCCGCTCAACAGGATTTAGAGATCACACCAAATCAGGTAGTAAAGAGAGAATCGATAAAGATAATTGATCGTGATGAAAAGCAGTTAAGGAACAAAATTGTGAAATTGGTTAAAGTGCAATATCTTAAGTAAAATATTGTGAACTTGTATTTGAATTTAAATTGAAATAAATATCTTAAGTAAAATATTTGGATTAAAAATATTAACATATGTGTATAGTTTCATAAATTAGCATTAAAACCTTTTCTTTTAAAATTGTACAAATAACAAAGGGATGTGATAATATAAATAGAAAATGCCATTTAAAACAATATACATAAATGTGCTTATAAGATGAGAAGAGCAATATAAATAAAAATAATGTATACATATTTTCTCATGCAAAGGAATTTACAAGTGTTCATATCTTACATATTCAACTTAACAAGTGTAATAATTTTGTAACAAAATGAACAAGTGTCATCTTCCGTGTTTTTAATTTCTAAAAAAATTTATAAAAAGAAATTAAAGCTAAATAACATTATTACTCTCCTCCCTCTCATCTCTTTTATCTCATTTTCAAAAGTGTAAAACCAAAAGAAGAAAAAAACTGAGAAGAGTCAAATTCTCTAACCAGAAAACATTTCAAACCAAAGAAACAAATTCAAGAACATCACAAGTAATCAATCAAATCCGAGAATAAACAGCTAACAAAGTCATCAAAGTGATTAAGTAAATTCAGAAATCAACCACTTTAAAACTAAAAATTCAACTCAGCAAAGCACCATTCAACAATCAAGTTTCATCATCAAACAACAAGATCAAGCCCAGATTAACAATTCAGCAATAAAAAATCATATTTTCCCAATCTTCAAGTTTGACAACATCAACTTCCTCTCTGCTTTCTTTTCATAGGTGAGTAAACCTTTCTTCATCTTAGAATTTGAATTGCTTTTGAATCCTTCTTGAAATAGAAATCGTAAAATACTTACATACATGCAAAGATGTGTATATGAATGTGCTGAGATAGTTGTGCATGTCAGTTCAAGCTTAAATAGTCTCTGTTCCAGGTTACAGGGATTCAAAACCCTATTCAAAATTTGATTTCTCCCTCCTTGTTTCTTGTTAGGCTTTGAAATTCAAACAAAGGTTGCTTGTATAAACATGATTCAAGTTTTAAAAATAAATTTGAGTAAAATAAATCAAAATATTTTCTGAAAAATTGAAATTATAGGCAACATTTAAAACATGCTCGAAATTAAATTATCATTTTCTCTTATTTCATTTATGTCAATTGTAACGTTTTAGAAAAAATGATTTTTGAAAATAAAATCATAATTTTTAAACAAGTATTTACTGAGAAAGGCAAAGATGAACGAAATTGGGTTTTTTGGCCATTCCAATCATCGATGTAATGGGAATGGTCGGGGTTGCTCTTGGAGGAGGAGAAAGATTCAGAGACCACCAGAAAAATGTCAAATGAATTTACGTTTCGCTGTGGCGATGGGTAGGCAGGGATTTAGGGTTTAAACTCATGTTTCTGTAATGGTCGAAAATTTACCAATTACATCGACGTCGTCGCATCGGACTGGACAGGGACGATTGGTGGTGGTGCATGGTCGATAGGAGGAGCTCGTGACGGAAGCGCGGGGCCTCTGGTGGCATATGGAGTCGGAGCGAGGCGATTTAAGATGATTGGAGTTGTTTCAGTTTGTGTTGAACAACTTAAATTCGTGTTCACCATCGTTGTGTTGACTGGTGGGTCAAGAGGTTTAAGTGGATGGTCAGTAACTTGAGGACGGTGGCGAAGTTGATCGGAGCTCATCAGAGCTCCGGTGCATGTGCACACCACTTGGTTGGTGTCAGTGGGGAAGGATTGAGGAAGATGGACTTTTACTCGAAGCAATCTTCGGGAGAATCGGGTGATAACTCGAAGTTGGACTCGAGTAATATTGTTGATGTGCCGAGTAAATACTTAAGAAAAATTTAGGTTTGAAAATTTAAAACCTACGAGTAGATTTTTGGTGAAACTCAAAGTAAACAGGAAATGTTCTCGGGTAAAACTCGAAGCGGGTCTCGAGTCTGTCATATAAAATAGTTTTTACTTCAAAATAAATTCAAACTTTTAAACCTTTTATAACCATGTTTTTCAAAAAATGATTTTGATTAAAGTTTAAATTAATCAAGGATTTAGGTAAGATATTTCAAAGTAATTAAATTTTAATTTATTTAATTTTGTTACACTATTTTATTAAGTTATTTATGTTAAATAAATAATGTAATTAAAAGGATAATTAAGATAAAATATTATTTAAGCCACCTTAACCTTTTAAAGGACCTAATGTATAAGGATGATGATTAAACAAGGTTTATAAGATAACCAAAGTGATTAATAAAGATAAAATGATATATCTTTTAATTTATTAAGTAATTGATGATTTGTTAATATAATTATTTAGAAAGTAATTAATTAATTAATTACTTAATATTAAAGAGTAATTAAATAAATAATTAAGGTTAATTGATTTGTAATTAATAATTAATTAAGGAATAATTAATTAATAAAAGTAATTAAGATTTAATTAATTAACAATAGAGGGTTAATTAATTAAGATAATTAATTAAGGAATAATTAATTAATAAAAGTAATTAAGATTTAATTAATTAACAATTAATGTAGGATCGATTTCACCCTAGAGGAGGGTGAATAGGGTGACAGTATTAATTGTAAAATTAATTGCGGAAGCTTATAAATAATTTCAACATAGATTACAGAATAATAGCAGCACGGGAAAATAGCAGAATAATAAAATACAGAAATAGAACGACACAGAATTTTCCCAGCTTCGGCAAAACCCTACCTACGTATTGCCCCCAAGGTTTCTACTAGAAATTAGATAGTCAGACGCTTACACACGTAAGCTCGCGACACCCGCTATCGACTAAACCTAACTCTACGCTCAAAACCCTGCCACAACTCAGCCACTGAGTTGCGAATTCTCAAACTACACCACGTTGTTTGTCCCCTAGTCACACGACTAGAAATTTAAACGGTTTAAAAAGAAAATACAAATTAAAAACAATTTAAAATTAAAATAAACCCTAATTGTAATTAAGAGCCCTTTATAATTATAAAGCCCAATGTTAAAATTAAAATCCGGTCCCATTTTTCTTCATTTATAATTTTTGGGCCGGTCCTTTTATGTTTTAGATAATGGCGGCCGTGTCTTTGCAAATTAGGGCTTCGTTCGATCTCGTTCCTTTTCGCTCTTAAATTAGGGATTTTGAGATTGATCCGCTGACTTTGATTGAATGATGCTTCACTATCTTTCGTCGATCAGTTGAATTGTTAGCGGCTCCTCCTCTTGATCGAGTTCGTCTGATACCGGTATGTACTTTACTCCTTTTGCTTTTTTGGTTTTGGGTTGCTTGAACTCGATGGTTATGCTGATGATGATCTTAGGGTTTTTATATGGGTTCGTAACCCTTGTTTTGCGTTCGTCTGATTTCTTCAACACTATGCTTTCGGCCATTCGATTTTTGTTGAACGTTGATGATTTATTTGACTTAATCAAATTCGTATATTTCACGTTAGTTGATGGTCACGGCTTTAATTCATTTCGTGGTGACCTCGGTTTCGAATTTGACTTGTTCGTTTGATTGCGACTTGTTCAAAAACATATATTTTTGACTTGCTTTCCATGGTGATTTCACTGTGACTTCGTTAATGGTTCATCTGTGTTCGCCTCTGAACATTACTGTTTTGGTTTAACCTGCATATCATTGACTTGATATCATTACTTCAACGTTTCTGATGCTCCTTCGAATCAGTGAGGCTTGTATTTGAATGTCAGTTGTATTAGTCCTTGGTGCAGTTGATTTGTAGTCTCTGGTTATTTTTGGTTACTGGTCATTCATGTTGTAGTTTGCATTCTTGGAATTCAGTAGCTTGCATTTTTGTTGTAGCCTATCTCTGGTTGTTTCATAAATACGAATTGAGTGAATGAGTGATGTGTAGTGAGGTTAAATGTAAATATGAAATTGTGATGTATTTGTAATCAAAATTGTATATGTATAGTGAGAGCTTGAATTTGTACTATGCAACATTGTAATAAATATTTGTTTGAATAAAATTTCTGTTTGAATTCAAATTCTGTGTTATTTAATTTTATAAAGCAAATATTTATTCAATCTATGAAAAATAAAATAGTACATTAACAAATACATTTAAACGAATGTATATATGTTTATTATCATCAAACAAAAATCACATAAGCGCATATTCAACAATCTCCCCCTTTTGATGATAACAAACGTACATTTAAGATTTTGAATATGTTAAATGTATTCGATCATTGATTGCTCCCCCTATTTAAATGCTTCCTCTCTACACAAAGCTCCCCCTACATATATGCATACAAATAAAAATATGCAAATGAGCCTAATGCAAATGGAAAATTATTTGACCTTTGCTTGATTTTATTTGACAAAATCTTAAACTTTTATCTCCCCCTTTTGTTATCGGCAAAAGAGTAATAGTGTTAGAGAAAATAGAGATAAAGTGATCGATATTAATCCAACATTAAAACTCGATTGAATATAAATATTAAATTTCAATAAAAAAATCAAACAAAAATCATAAATATTTTGTTAGGCGCATATTCCACTTTTAGAATGATGGGAATGATGTCATCATATAAAACCATACAGTTGTCTCTATTTGTGGTATATTTATATCAGGAATTTGAATATCTACTAACCATGCATAACCGTTAGGACTTTTAAATGAGATTAGTGGTATTCCAATTTTATTTTAAAAAAAAGAATTCAAGTATCTTCTAACCACGCATAACCGTGAGGACTTTTAAATGAGATTAGAATCAGCTTGTTTATTTAAAAATCAACTTTTGATATGCGTTCCATACATGCATAACCATGAGGACTTTTAAATAAGCATGGAAGCACATAACAAATTCCAAGTAATTCACCCATGCATAACCGTGAGGACTTTTAAATGAGAGTGAATACTTTGGTACTTATTTATTATTAATTTTTTTTACCATATAAATTTTTTCTATTATTTTTTAAAAAAATGTAAAAATGAAAAAACGAACGATTCCTGTTTAAAGTACCACATATCGACAAACTATATAGAATTTTGGTGAGTGATGGTCGTTAGAAATATGATAGATATAGAGATGGTTATGGAATTTTTACCAACAAAAAGTTTTATAACTCTTGTTTAAATTTCTAAAGAAATTTTCTAATTATACTTTCTCGAGTTATAATATATGATCAATATCAACACTCATCACTTTTTCAATCACTATTTATCTTTTCGATAATCATTAGGGAGCCAGATTAGTCAATGTAATCATTTAAAATCAAATTCGAAATTAATTATAAATCAATTTTTTTCTAAAAATGACCAATCTGAAAACAAGGCCAAAAATGATTTTCTAGAAGGAGTTTTATAAGAAAATTTTCTGCTATTTGAAATATTATTTGAATTGAAAATATATGCAGATATTTCTTTGAATGAATGATGCAGTTACTAAATGTTTCAACAAAAATCACGTTCCACTAGTAATTTTTCTATCAACTAGATTACCAGTGTAATCTGCATCTGAATTTTACTTTCACTTAATTATCACTCGTTGAATTTGATTGACCAAACCATGAAGTGTGCACCAAAAATTTCAAACTCAATTTTAATAGTATTTTAAATGACATTCTCTTGAATTTGAATCGAAACCGTGTAAACAATTAAAAAACCGTGAATATAGAGTTAGCCGTATTATAACCAAATGTATTATCATCCAACAAAACACTATTTTTAATCCAAACTGATATATATGAAGTAATTCAAAGAATTTAGAGAATTTTATTGTGTTTTTGGCATAAGAATATAATTGGCCAACAATTTTGAATAAGTCAGAATCAAAATCATCATTTTTTCATTATCTTATTATTGGCTGATTTAATTCAGAATCTGGTGCAGATTATCACATTTAATATATCGTTCAAATCATACCATTACCTGTTTTACCTTTACGATATTTTTCGTTGTTGTCCATTGTAATTCTGTCACCTTTATACTAGGCTAAGGAACTTTGCTTTGTTGCCCGTTGTGTTTCTGGAACAGCCAAAAATCCAGAGAACACTGTTGTTGTTCCTTAGCCTACCACCACACCTACACGGGAAAAGGTTTATGTGACCTATTTTTTTTTATAGGTCCATGGTTGTTAGTGGCAGAAAATTTTGAAAAACAATTTTGTAGAGACCCAGAACTATTTATAATTGTTCCCTTCGGCACCCAAATTTGTTTAACTTTGAGAGATTTTATATTTGTGCCTTTTGGAAACCAAATCGGTATAGTTTTCACATGTTTGGGTCTATACCAACAATTATTGTGATTGTGTCCATGTTTTCTACAAATTGTGCACATAGAATTAACTTGATTAATATTGCTTTCAACAATTTTCGAACTACTATATCCAAGTCCTTGTCTAACCGTATTAATTGTTTGCTTTCGTAATAGCATATTCAACGATTTTTCACTTTTTGAAAATTTATCTAAAGTCGTTGACAATTGTTGGACTTGTGTTTTGAGAGATTCATTTTCGTTCAATAATTGTGTGCACTTTTGATAGAATTTTCTCTCCTAGTATTTTCTCTTTCTTTCAAAATCAGAATTTCATTTTCAAGTGATTTTATATTGATTTCTGATTTTTTAATTTCTTCATCAAATGTTGGACACTTATCACACTTAGGGATCCTACTTTGATAGGTTTTAACTAATTGATCGAGTTGTTCATTTAATTCTATCAGAGTGTCTTTTTGTGATTCGAGTTTAGCATATTTTTCCCTAAGTCGTTCAAAACAGCCATTTACTTCGTGGAAATAAATAAGTAATTCAGAGTGAGTAAGTTTTGATACCTCGCTTGGCTCGTCATCGTCGCTATCAGTTATATTTGCATGAAGGCACATATCTGCTTTCTCACTCTTACTGCTAGAACTTTGATTATCTTTATCACTTGTATTCCACGTGGCTGTAGCATTTCTCCGTTTTAATTTCTTTTCAAAATCGCGTTGAAATCGAGGATAATTGGGCTTGATATCACCGGGTTTGTTGCAAATGATCCCGTGTTCTTCCGAGTTGTCTAGTGCTTTAATTATTCTTCTTTTTAATTTTTGATTTAGAGATGGATTTCCGTATTTGCAATTCCACCTTTTGAATTTCTTCATTATTAATGCCAGCTCAGTTGCTCCATCATCATCATCCTCATCACAACTGCTTTTTACCAATCCTGTTAAGCACATTTCTTTAACTGAGTCGGTTGTGGCGGACTACTCATTGCTGTTGACTTTTGCACCATATATTGCATCAAAAGTATTCTAGATTTCCTGTGCATTTTCACAGTGAGAGATGAAATTAAAATTATCTTGATTAATATGAGAATATACTATATGCATAGCAAGAGCGTTAATCGAGATAATTTTCTTATCTGTTATATTACACCCGTTTTCAATAATATCCCAACATTTAACATTAACAGATTTTAAATAAAATTCCATTTTCAATTTCCAATTCAAAAAATCTGTTCCATCGAAAATAGAAGGAATAATATTGGAACGACCCTCAACAAAAGTATTATTAAAAGAAGCCATTTTAAAAAATTCAAATTTTTAAAACAAAAATCGATTTTTGACACATGAAATTTTAAAACAAAAATTGACTTCTATTCCTAGCTCCGATACCACTTGTAGGATCGATTTCACCCTAGAGGGGGGTGAATAGGGTGACAGTATTAATTATAAAATTAATTGCGGAAGCTTATAAATAAATTCAACACAAATTACAGAATAATAGCAGCACAGAAAAATAGCAGAATAATAAAATACAGAAATAGAACGACACAGAATTTACCCAACTTCGGCAAAACCCTGCCTATGTGCTGCCCCCAAGGTTTCTACTAGAAATTGGATAGTCAGACGCTTACACAATTAAACTCGCAACACCCGCTATCGACTAAACCTAACTCTACGCTCAAAACCCTACCACAACTCAGCCACTGAGTTGCGAATTCTCAAACTACGCCACGTAGTTTGTCCCCTAGTCACACGACTAGAAATTTAAACGGTTTAAAAAGAAAATACAAATTAAAAACAATTTAAAATTAAAATAAACCCTAATTGTAATTAAGAGCCCTTTATAATTATAAAGCCCAATGTTAAAATTAAAGTCCGGCCCCCTTTTTCTTCATTTATAATTTTTGGCCCGGTCCTTTTATGTTTGAGATAATGGCAGCTATGTCTTTGCAAATTAGGGCTTCGTTCGATCTCGTTCCCTTTTGCTCTTAAATTAGGGATTTTGAGATTGAGTCGCTGACTTTGATTGAATGATGCTTCACTATCTTTCGTCGATCAGTTGAATTGCTAGCGGCTCCTCCTCTTGATCGAGTTCGTTTGATACCAGTATGTACTTTACTCCTTTTGCTTTTCTGGTTTTGGCTTGCTTGAACTCAATGGTTATGCCGATGATGATCTTAGAGTTTTTATATGGGTTCGTAACCCTTGTTTTGCGTTCGTCTGATTTCTTCAACACTATGCTTTCGGCCATTCGATTTTTGTTGAACGTTGATGATTTATTTGACTTAATCAAATTCGTATATTTCACGTTACTTGATGGTCACGGCTTTGATTCATTTCGTGGTGACCATGATTTCGAATTTGACTTGTTCGTTTGATTGCGACTTGTTAAAAAACGTATATTTTTGACTTGCTTTCCATGGTGATTTCACTGTGACTTCGTTAATGGTTCATCTGTGTTCGTCTCTGAACATTACTGTTTTGGTATAACCTGTATATCATTGACTTGATATCATTACTTCAACGTTTCTGATGCTCCTTCGATTCAGTGAGGCTTGTATTTGAATGTCAGTTGTATTAGTCCTTGGTGCAGTTGATTTATAGTCTCTGGTTCTTTTTAGTTACTGGTCATCCATGTTGTAGTTTGCATTCTTGGAATTCAGTAGCTTGCATTTGTGTTGTAGCCTACCTCTGGTTGTTTCATATTCATTTGAATTGTGCATTTGTCTGCACTGTGCATTGAGCACTTTGATTTCATGATGTACTTGCTGCCTGGTTGCTGTGATGTCATATCTCGTAATTTTAGACTAGCTTGCACACTTTGTTTATGGCCACTAGTTCATTGTTATTGTCACTGTCCATTTGTGGTCTGTACTTGCACACTGCTGCTTGTTGCACTTGTGTACTTCATATACATGTCTGTCTATGCTTGTTTTTCCCACTTCGATTATTTGCATTAAAGTTGTATTTGCTGTCTTCAAATTGTCACTTGGGTTTGTAGTTGATGTGTAGCTTGAAGGCTTGGATCTTTGTTCTTCATGGACTTGGTTCGAATTCATTTTCATTATGCAGTTGGTCTTGATCTTTGGTCTGACCTGAACTTTGATATTGTAGTCTGCCTTGTAGTTGTTTCTGTGTTGCCATATTTCTGGTGCATTGGTCATTCGAGCCTTTGTGCTTTGGTGCTGTTTGGATTTGGTCATTGGTTGAAGTTTGTTTTGTATGCTGTCTTCATTTGCCGAAACCACAGTGGATTTTGCATATGTATTCATCCTTTATAGTTGTTGTTGCCACTGCCTTTGTATTCTGATTCATTCTTCGAGTCAGTGAACATTGAGTTGGTTTCATCGGTACTTGAATAGTTTGGATTCGGGCTTTGACTTATGCCACTGATTTTTGGTCGAGACTTGTTTTAGTTGTCGAGACCGTTTTTCCATACTTGCACATTTTTAAGTGCACCTGTGTTGAATCCAGTTTTAAAACTCGGGTTTGACCTTGTGTTGATGTCGAGACTTTATTTATATTGCACCTGAGTTGAACCCGTCTTTTTATTCGGGTTTGACCTTGTGCTCACCTGTCCCTGTAGCATTATCAAGTGTATATCGGTGTGCACGGCCTTGTGGCATGTACAGTCACATTGTTCGTGTGTGATGAATTTAAATTTAAATGACAACGAACAGCCCAAATAACTGAGGCAAATAATATTTTCAAAATCCATATTTTATTTTATATTGCAAAAATATTTCTTTTTCAATTTTACTGCGTTAGTGAATATTTTTGCAGATTGCTTAGATGCTGGATTCTAACTGGAATGAAATTGAAGATAAAATACGAATTGAGTGAATGAGTGATGTGTAGTGAGGTTAAATGTAAATACGAAATTGTGATGTATTTGTAATCAAAATTGTATATGTACAGTGAGAGCTTGAATTTGTACTATTCAACATTGTAATAAATATTTGTTTGAATAAAATTTCTGTTTGAATTCAAATTCTGTGTTATTTAATTTTATTCAGCAAATATTTATTTAATCTATGAAAAATAAAATAGTGCATCAACAAATACATTTAAACGAATGTATATATGTTTATTATCATCAAACAAAAATCATATAAGCGCATATTCAACAATTAAGGATTACTTAATTAAGATAATTAATTAATTTATGAAGGTGACTGAGATTTAATTATATATAATTAAGGATAATTAATCATTGATTAAAGATAATTAATGAAAATAATTTGAGATTAATTAATTTAAACCACCCGATTTATTCATCTTAATTGCAGATGACGGATTATTATTGAATGCTATGTATTAGATTGATATCTTTGATATGAGATTGTGATGCTATGTAATAATGAATTGCTTTGTGCTGAGTTATGATATCTGTGACGAATATATTTCTGTGTGAATATGAAAACCCTTTGGCCCGTAAAACGGCGCTTGAATTTCGATGCGATAGGGTGTCGGATTCCAGTTGGTTATCCGAAACCCACATCGAATATTAATGATGAATCATTGTGAATGATATATCCACTGTTTTAAATTAAGCGCTCACTATTCGGTTTAGCCGGGAGAGGACCTTGTGTCATATAACCCATTCCGTATATGTGATACGACGAAATGGATGGCATTTGAAGATGGTGGTGAAGACCGGGCATCTTCGAGAACCATAGGATAACCTGTCGTATGACTCTGCACTGAGTTGCTCCGGTATAAAGATCTCCATATGTGATGGGGAGTCCGATCGGGATTATAGATGCCCGAATTGCAAGGGCTTCTTTGGAAGTGCCTTCAGTTCTGTTCGAATCCAGAACAGAATTATAGGTTGTATGTCTGACATTACACTTTGAGATATAAAGTAGATTTCTTTCAAATACATTTCTGTTGGTGGCGGAGAATTTATTCTCTAAGCTTAACACCCTTCTCTGAGACGTACGAGCTCAAAGGTTATGTAGTTGAAGGTTATTAGTGATATACTCCCAATTTGGTAGTGTGGCATGCTGAGTGATGCTGATCATTTCTTGATCAAAGGATGGCTTTTGTAAAAATCATAGCTTTGTAGATGAGACTTCGTCAAACCTCACAACCCATTTGTGGTCGAAACAGGAATTGTTGCAGCAAGATTATTTAGGGGTAGTGCCCTCTGACGATATGTCTATTTTCTTCTGGATTATAAATGGTATCATGGTATGGAGCCCATATACTTAACTTTATGGTTGCTGCAAACTTATTGCTTTGTGGTCGTTGGTTGAGAGGCACCTCGGATGAAGGTTGGCAACGATCAGGAGATGGCATACTCGTGTCATTAGTTACCTAACTATAGAGGTAACCGGCCTTGTGGTGGTAGAGATCCGGTTTGGTTCTCGGGGACGTCCCTCCAGAGACGTTCCATTTTGTGTACGAAGTTCCTTTGCCTGACTATTGTTGGTAATCCAATCATCCAATACAAGCCATGTGCGGTTTTAAGTTGCATAATCTGCCACCTTAGGTGGTAGCTATAGTAGGCATAGTATAATGGTACCTATGCTGGCTAAGATTAATATTATACTTTCGAAAATGTTTTCTACACCATGCACTAATAATAATGTCAAAAGAGTTTTTTCGTATCAAGCATGTTTGGCTATCATAAGAAGAAATCTCCTCCAATTCTACGATTACATTGTGTGTGTGGCGGGAGATCTTATGTTAGTTTCATTTTCCAAAAGCATATCGGATTTTCTTTTATAAACTGTTTTGTTTCAAACAACTGTTTTGTTTACTCATACTAGTCCCATGACTGACCCGGAGTTTATTGTGCCCTTCATAAACTCTAGATGCCCATAATTTTCCACAAGGGCAACCTAGAAGCAGGTTATCCATGTTTTGGAGCCAACTTGGATAGTAGAAATCTTTTGGAAGCTGTCGGATTATGGAAAGATTTTGGCCTTGGAAATCTTTTGAAGTGTTGGAGTTTCTGAAGACTTTATTTAAGTTAAAGTATGTTGGAAACTTGTTGAAGTTTCTGTTGCTGTTTTATTGTTGTATTACATATGTATCACTCTAATATTAGTGATCGATGTTATTATGGATATTGTATCAAAGTTGTATCTGTGTTGTGATCAATGATATTCATTTTGTTCTCGTTGTTTATTTTCATCTAATGTTGTTATAAGCTTCATCCGAACTGAAGCTCAACGCTTGAATCTCCGACAGTCGAATACAAGTGAGGTATTTGATGATGTCGATTTTCAATCGCTGAATTTGGGGTCGTGACATTATATGTTATAATTATATGTTTATTACGTTGATAATACATAAATAAATATGCATTTATTCTTCTATGCGTGAAGACATTATTCCCTAATTAATGTTAACTATCAATTCCTTTTTAACCATAACAGTACAAGTCTTTATTTTTACTTCCAGTTTACTAGTAATGCCTAGATTCCAATATCCATAGCAAGTATTCAATACTCATATCCAAAATTGCAATAAATAGACTTATATATAGAATCTAAATCAAACTTATCTCATATTAAAATAATGGAATAAACCAAAAACGAAAATTTATAATTTAATCAATTCTATTCTCTATTCAACTTCTTTTACATGAATTTAGATAAGGAATTTCAATTAAATTTTATAGAAATACACAACGTAAACTATGAATAAAGATTCGTCCTTTACACACCATTTCTCAGTTAAATCCCTTAATCTGCTCTCGAAAAGATGAAGAATAATAAGTGGAATGGAAGGTAGAATACATAAACTACAAAATCCAGAAAACTCCATTATTTTAACACAAAACAATTAAGATTTCAATCCTAAGAATTGACATTTTTCTATTGGGAAATTTTAGGGATTTTTAATATGATGATTTCGTAATCCAAACTCCCTAAGGAATATATCAAATCCAAAGTATACTATTCAAATTTAAAATAGAAAAACTAAGATTTTCACTCATAGTTGTTCCTTAACTCTGCTTCTCTTTTGATTTGCAATGCCTGTTAGTATCTCCTTTAGATCTCTTCTTTTTGATATATACTACAAGAGATTTTTGTGTGTGTGTGTGTACATATTAGATTCAGAAAGGTTGGAGGAGAAAAGTTTAGAAAATAAGTAATAAAAAATGGTAGATTAGGATTTCTTAATTGAAACCCAAATGGAATTTTCTAAATCTATGAAGAGATAAACTAACAGAGCTTCGCTGATGTTTTCAAAATATTTGTTAATAAAAGTGAGGCATCTAGGTTCTTATTTATAGGGTTGAAACATACTAAAACGACAGGATGAAACTAGGTTAAAAATGGACAATTTGGAACGCTCAAATCAACAAAACCCAAGCCACTAGCTATTCACGACCGATCGACCGCTAGAGGTCAATCCATCTCAATGAAGGGGTCGATCGGTACATATATATTTGGGATCAGTCAAGTGATAGGCTCGTCCTTGGACCAGATATGATTAAAAAAGCCATAGAGAAAGTTGATTTTATTCGAAAGAAATTGACAACGGCTTAAAGTCGTAAGAAGAATTATTATTACCACAGAAGAAGGGATTTGGAATTCCAAGTTGGAGATTCTGTATTCCTAAAAGTGTCTCCAACGCATGGAGTATTGAGGTTTGGGAAGACTGGTAAGTTGGCACCGCGGTGTATTGGTCCTTTTCTTATTCTGAAGAGGATCGGTCCTTTAGCATATCAAGTGCAGCTATCCAGCTGGTTATATGACGTGCATAATGTGTTTCATATTTCTAACCTCCAGAAATATGTGCACAATCCAGACTGTATAATCGAAGAAGCTGCTCAGCAGGATTTGGAGATCACACCAAATCTGGCAGTAAAGAGAGAACCGATAAAGATCATTGATCGTGATGAAAAGCAGTTAAGGAACAAAATTATGAAACTGGTTAAAGTGCAATGGAGTGACGATCCAAAGGACTGTACTTGGGAAACAGAGGATACCATGCAGAAGTCCTATCCCAATTGCCGAGTGGATATTCCGGCTTGATTGGTAAGCCATTTCTTTATCTTTTATATCTTCGTATGATTCTTTGTTTCTCTCTCTCTTTCAAATTTGCAGGACGAAATTTTCTTAAGGGGGAACCTGTAACATCCCCAAAATTTTACCAATTTAAAATAAGTAATTTATTTGAATTTCTGAAATTTTATTCGAGTTAATTTGAATTAATTTTAAAATTTTAGAATAAGTGAATATGGAGTTTGTTTATCTATACATATAATGGGTTTCAAATTTGAATTTGAATTTGAATTTGAACTTGTATTTGAATTTAAATTTAAATAATTATCTAAAATAAAATATTTGGATTCAAAATATTAACATATGTGTATAGTTACGTAAATTAGTATTAAAACTTTTTCTTTTAAAATTGTACAAATATAACACAGGAATGTGATTATATAAATAGAAAATGCCATTTAAAACAATATACATAAATGTGCTTATAACATGAGAAGTGCAATATAAATAAAAATAATGTATAAATATTTTCTCATGCAAAGGAATTTACAAGCGTTCATATCTAACATATTCAACTTAACAAGTGTAATAATAGTGTAACGAAATGAAGAAGTGTCATCTTCCTTGTTTTTAATTTTTTAAAAAAATTATAAAAAGAAATTAAAGCTATATAACATTATTACTCTCCTCCCTCTCATGTCTTTTATCTCATTTTCAAAAGTTGTAAAACCAAAATAAAAAAAACTGAGAAGAATCAAATTCTCAAACCAAAAAACATTTCAAACCAGAGAAACAAATCCAAGAACGTCACAAGTAATCAACCAAATCTGGGAATAAACAGCCTAGCAAAGTCATCAAAGTGATTAAGTAAATTCAGAAATCAAGCACTGTAAAACTAAAAATTCAACTCAGCAAAGCACCATTCAATAATCAAGTTTCATTATCAAACAACAAGATTAAGCCCAGATTAACAATTCAGCAATCAAAATAATTTTTTTCCCAGTCTTCAAGTTTCACTACATCAACTTCCTCTCTGCTTTCTTCTTCGTAGGTGAGTAAACCTTTCTTAAATCTTAGAATTTGAATTGTTGTTTGAATCCCGCTTGAAATAGAAATCGTAAAATACATACATGCATGCAAAGATGTGTATATGAATGTGCTGAGATAATTGTGCATGTCAATTCAAGCTTAAATAATCACTGTTCCAGGTTACGGGGATTCAAAACCCTGTTCAAAATTTGATTTCTTCCTCCTTGTTGCTTGTTAGGCTTTGAAATTCAAACAAAGGTTGTTTGTATAAACATGATTCAAATTTTAAAAATAAATTTGAGTAAAATAAATGAAAGTATTTTCTGAAAAATTAAAATTACAAGCAATATTTAAAACATGCTGGAAATTAAATTATCATTATCTCTAATTTCATTTATGTCAATTGAAACATTTTAGAAAACCACGATTTTTGAAAGTAAAATCATAATTTTTAAACAAGTATTTCCTGAGAACGGCAAAGATGAATGAAACTGGGTTTTTTGGCCATTGCCTATCATCGATATAATAAGGATTGGTCGAGGTTGCACTTGGAGGAGGAGGAAGACTCGGAAACCACTAGAAAAATGTCCAATGAATTTACGTTTCACTATGGTGATGGGTAGGCAGGGATTTGAGGTTTAAACCCATGTTTCTGTAATGGTCGGAAATTGTCCAATTGCATCGACGTCGCCGCATCGGACTGGGCAGGGACGATTGGTGGCGGTGCGTGGTCAATAGGAGGAGGTCATGACGAAAGAGCGTGGCCTCTAGTGGCTTATGGAGTCGGAGCAAAGCGATTTAAGATGATAAGAGTTGTTCCAGTTTTGTGTTGAACAACTTAAATTTGTGTTCACCATCGTTGCGTTGATCTGGTGGGTCAGGAGGTTTAAGTGGATGGTCGGTAACTTGGGGAGGGTGGCAAAGTTGACCGGTGCTCGTCAGAGCTCTGGTGCATGTGCACACCACTTGGTTGGTGTCAGTGGGAAAGGATTGAGGAAGATGGATTTTTACTCAAAGCAATCTTCGGGAGAATCGGGTGATAACTCGAAGTTGGACTCGAGTAATATTGTTAATGTGCCGGGTAAGTACTTAAGAAAAATTTAAGTTTGAAAATTTAAAATGTACGAGTAGATTTTTGGTGAAACTCGAAGTAAACAGGAAATGTTCTCGGGTAAAAATCGAAGCGGGTATCGAGCCTGTCATGTAAAACTGCTTTTACTTCAAAATATATTTAAACTTTTAAATCTTTTGAAACCATGTTTTTCTAAAAATAATTTTGACTAAATTTTAATTAATCAAGGATTTAGGTAAGATATTTTCAATGTAATTAAATTTTAATTTATTTAATTTTATTACATTATTTTATTAAGTTATTTATATTAAATAAATAATGTAATTTAAAAGGATAATTACGATAAAATATTATTTAAACTACCTTAACCTTTTAAAGCAACTAATGTATAAGGATGATGATTAAACAAGGTTTATAAGATAACCAAAGTGATAAATAAAGATAAAAAGATTTATCTTTTAATTTGTTCAGTAATTGATGATTTGTTAATATAATTATTTAAAAAGTAATTATGCAATTAATTACTTGATATTATAGATTAATTAATAAATAATTAAGGTTAATTGATTTGTAATTAATAATTAATTAATTAAGGAATAATTAATTAATAAAAGTAATTAAGATTTAATTAATTAACAATCAAGGATTAATTAATTAAGACAATTAATTAAAGAATAATTAATTAATAAAAGTAACTAAAATTTAATTAATTAACAATTAAGGATTAACTAACTAAGATAATTAATTAAGGAATAATTAATTAATGAAGGTGATTAAGATTTAATTAATTTATAATTAAGGATAATTAATCATTGATTAAAGATAATTAATGAAAGTAATTATGAGATTAATTAATTTAAGCCACACGATTTAATCATCTTAATTGTAGATGATGGATTATTATCGAATGTTGTGTATTGGATTGATATCTTTGATATGAGATTGTGCTGCTATGTAATAATGAATTGCTTTGTGTTGAGATGTGATATCTATGATGAATATATTTCTGTGTGAGTGTGAAAAACCTTTGGCCTATAAAACGGCACTTGAATTTCGATGTGACAGGGAGTCGAATTCCAGTTGGTCATCCAAAATCCACATCGAATATTAATGATGAATCTTTGTGAATGATATATCCACGTGTTTTAAATTAAGCACTGACTATTCGGTTTATTCAGGAGAGGACCTTGTGTCATATAACCCATTCTGAATATGCAATACGACGAAATAGATGGCATTTGAAGACGGTGGTGAAGACCGGGCGTCTTCGAGAACGATAGGGTAACCTATCGAATGACTCTACACTGAGTTGCTATGCTATAGAGATCTTCATATGTGATGGGAAGTCCGGACGGGATTGTGGATGCCCAAAATGCAAGGGCTTCTTTTGAAGTGCCTTCGGTTTTGTTCGAACCCAGAATAGATTTGTATGGTTGTATGTCTGACATTACACTTTGGGATGTAAAGAAGATTTCTTTCAAATACATTTCTATTGGTAGCGGAGAATTTATTCTCTTTGCTTAACACCCTTCTCTGAGACGTACGAGCTCAGAGGTTATGTAGTTGAACGGTATTAGTGATGTACTCCCAATTTGGTAGTGTGGCATGTTGAGTGATGCTAATCATTTGTTGATCGAAGCACGGCTTTTGTGAAAAGCGTAGCTTTGTGGACGAGACTTCGTCGAACCTCACAACCCAGTTATGATCGAAACAGGAATCGTTGTGGCAAGGTTATTTGGGTGTAGCGCCCCGTGAGGGTCCGTTTTCTTCTGGATTATAAGTGGTATCATGGTATGGAGCCCAGATACTTAACTTTATGGTTGCTGAAAACTTATTGCTTTGTGGTTGTTGGTTGAGAGGCGCCTCGGATGAAGGTTGGTAATGACCGGGAGATGGCATACTTGTGTCAGTAGTTACCTAGTTACAGCGGTAACCTGGCCTTATGTTGGCAGAGATCCGGTTAGGTTCTCGGGGACGTCCCTCCAGAGGCGTTCCATTTTGTGTAGGAAGTTCCTTTGCCTGACCATTGTTGGAAACCCAATCATTCAATACGAGCCCTGTACGGTTTTAAGTTGTATAACCTGCCGTTATAGTAGGTATAGTATAATGGTACCTTTGCTGGCTAAGTTTAATATTATACTTTAGTAAATGTTTTCTACGCTATGCACTAATAATAATTTCAAAATAGTTTTCTCGTAGCAAGCATGTTTGACTATCATAATAAGAAACTCCTTCAATTCTGCGATTGCATTATGTGTGTGGCGGGAGGTATTATGGCAGTTTCATTTATCAAAAGCATATATGATTTTCTTTTATAAACTGTTTTGTTTCAAACAACTATTTTTTTTACTCATACCAGTCTCATGAGTGACCTGGAGTTTATTGTTCCCATCCTAAACTTTGGGTTCCCATAATTTTCCACACGGGCAGCCTAGAAGCAAGTTATCCGTGTTCTGGAGCTAGCTTGGATAGTAGAAGTCTTTTGGAAGCTGTGAGATTCTGGAAAGATTTTGGCCTTGGAAATCTTATGAAGTGTTGGAGTTTCTGAAGACTTTATCGAAGTTGAAGTATGTCAGAAACTTGTTGAAGTTTCTGTTGTCGTTTTATTGTTGTATCATGTATGTAACACTCTGATATTGGTCATTGATGTTATTATGGATATTGTATCAAAGTTGTATCTATGTTGTGATCAATGATATTCATTTTGTTTTCGCTGTTTATTTTCATCTAATGTTGTTATAAGCTTCATCCGAACTGAAGCTCAAAGCTTGAATCTCCGACTGGCAAATATAAGTGAGGTATTTGATGCCGATTTTCAATCGATGAATTTCGTGTCGTTACAAGTGGTATCAGAGCTAAAGGTTGAGTAATAACTTTAGCTAGTATAACACATTAGGTGGCTCATTAGAGATAGTGTGAAGTATACCCTAGAATGAGTATAAACTGAGAGATCGAAACCCTAAAATTTCTTGGCCTATTCCTTTTAACTGTTGATATTCCCTAAGATATCTTGTCCGTATGCATAAATCAAGTTTACTTACTATTTACAGATAGTGAAAATGAGCGGGAGAAGAGGACAATGTAGGGGACGGGGAAATTCCACTGCAACTGGTTAAGTCCATGCAACAGCAGCTATACCTACTCAACATCAGCCGAATCTGGCTGATCTATATATAACTTTTTCCAGACTTGGTGGAATGCCATTTACTGGCAAGGAGTCTATCGTCGAAGCCCAAGCCTAAATCGGATCATGTGAAAGAATTTTTAGAGGACTGAAATTGGAGGACGATCAGATGCGACTGGTAGCTTCTTGGCAACTCCAAGAGGAAGCTCTAGCTTGGTGGGAGACAGTTACTGTGGATGAGTTGGAAGATGAGTTTACATGGAGACGATTTAAAGACGTGTTTGAGCAGCGATGTATGCCTTCTGCTGGTATCTCTCAAATGTACTAGGAGTTTATGGATTTGAAATAATGAAGTTTATCATTTGAGGAATACTTGAATATATTCAATGAATTGTCTCGATTTGGTCCGAAGCTGGTGAATACACCCTTGAAGAAAAATGAGAGATTCATTCAAGGAATGAATAAGAAGTACCACAAGAGGAAGGCAGCTCATGTAAAAGGATCTTTTTCGGACTTGATCGATATGGGTTATCGATATGCTACCCTAGATATGAAGAAAGTTCCAGAAGAGAAGGGGAGTTCAAGCAGTTCAAATTGGAAGAAAAGAAAATTCGAAGGGGAGAAGCCGGATTAAGGCAAAGAGAAGTGGAGTCACCAGGAAAACTCGGCTAGAAATATTACTTGTTATAACTGTCAGGAGAAGGGCCATTTTGCAAATGATTGTTGGAAGCCAAAGAAACAAGTAAAGGAAGATCAACCCGTGAAGGCAAGTCAAAGATCTCAGGAATTCTATTGCTGTCACCAGCCAGGTCACGGAGTTAAAAATTGCCCGAAAAAGAAACAAGCACAAGTAGCAAAAATATACACGATAAAAGATGACTCCTGAACTTCCAAGGTAGATAAAGGAAAGGGAGTTTTGGAAGGTAACATTATTGTTGGTGATAGAGTCATTAGAGTTTTGTTTGACACAGAAGCTTCACATAGCTTTATCTCCCAACAAATCATGGATGAATTAAAACTTAAACCTAAATTTGTCGATGAACCTATTTGCGTGAAGAATCCGGTGGGTGGTGCAGCAAATCTTTGTCTATATTGTAGGAAAGTGCCTATCACGTATTCTGGCCATCAATTTCCTTTCCACCCTTATGTTCTCGACTTCAATGTGTTTGAAATATTACATGGAATGAATTGGTTAACAAGATACGAAGCCAAATTAGATTGCAACAATTGAACAATTCTGATCAAAACAAAACCAGGAGATTTCATTGAAATTTCTTGTGAAGATCCAAGTGCGAAAAGGGATAAGTTGGTGTACATGTTGGGATATCTCGAACCTAGTCTGGAGTCCATTCCTATTGTCCGGCATTTTCCCGACGTATTCGAAGAGGTCAAATCTTTACCCAGGCATAGAGAGATTGAATTCAGAATTGACTTAGTGCCAAATGCTGGTCCTATCGTTCATGCATGTCGCAGGATGGCACCCAGGGAAAGAATTGAATTAGTCAAGCAAACCAGTGATTTGCTAGAAAAAGGATTGATATGCCCTAGTGTTTCCGAATGGGGTTCAGCTGTGGTGTTTGTGGCTAAATCTAACGGATCCTTGAGATTGTGTGTCGACTACCGCGATCTCAATAAACAAACTCTCAAAAACAAGTTTCCTTTACCTAGAATCGATGATATGTTTGATCAACTTCATGATGCTCGATTCTTTTCTAAGATGGATCTAGCCCAGGGATTCCATCAGCTGCAAATTTCCAAAGACAGTGTTCACTTAACTGCTTCCAAGGGTCTGGACATATTCTACGAGTGGTTAATCATGCTTTTCGGACTAACGAACGCTCTCGCGTACTTCGTACATTTAATGACCAGTGTGTTTCGAGAGGTATTGAATAAATTTGTTCTTGTGTTTATTGATGATATCCTAATCTACTCCCAAATAAAACAGGTGCATGCTGAACATCTCAAAATTGTTTTAGAGATATTGAGAGGGACATCCTATTTGCAAAATTTTCTAAATGTCATTTTTGGGTCAAGGAAGTCAGATTTCTCGGCCATATTGTTAATGAAGAAGGAATTTCTATTGATCAGGGCAAGATCTCAACTATCCTAGATTGGGAGCGACCCACAACTCCGAAAGAAGTTTGAAGTTTTCTGGGTTTAGCAGGATATTACCGAAAGTTTATACAGGACTTTTCTAAGATAGCTAGTCCGTTGACTAAGCTAACAATGAAGAATGTCAAGTTCGATTGGACTCCGAAATGTGATGAAGCTTTTTAGGAGTTGAAAAAGAGATTGACTACCGCTCCTGTTCCCGCTATTATTAACGTGAACCAAGGTTTATCTATTTATACAGATGCTTTTGGTGATGGTGTGGGTGAAGTGCTAATGCAGAATGGGAAGGTAATTGCCTATGCGAGTGGACAAATACGTACGCATGAGAGAAACTACCCAACACACAATTTGGAGCTCTTGGCTATTATTTTCGCCTTAAAAATCTGGCTACATTATCTTCTGGGTGAAAAATTCGAATTATTCACCGACCACAAATCTTTGAAGTATCTCTTCACCCAGAAGGATTTGAATCTGTGACAACAACGTTGGTTGGAATTCCTGGCATCCTATGACCTAGATATTCTATATACACTTGGAAAAGCCTATGTAGTTGTCGATGCTTTAAGTAGAAAACATGATATTCTTGCTCATCTTGTCGTTACTTCTACTCTTCTTGAGAAAATCCCTTGCAGGCAGAAAGAAGATAAGTTTCTTCATGAAATTTATGAAAGGATACGTTGTGGTAAAGATACCAGTTTTGAAGTCGATGATAGTAAAATCGCAAGACTTAAAGGCAGGATCCGTGTCCCTAACATTCTGGATCTGAAACGTGAAGTTTTGGAGGAGTGTCACAAGTCCCAACTTTGTATCCATCCAGGAGTTAATAAGATGTATCGTGATATCAAAAGAACTTTCTGGTGGAAAATAATGAAAGGGACATGTCTATATATATGAGTCATTATGCTACCTGTCAACAAAATAAAAGCGATCAAAAGAAAATGGCGTGTTTACTTCAGCCTTTGGAAGTATCTAAGTGGAAATGGGACCAAGTATCGATGAATTTCATCGATGGCTTACCACGAACTAAGAAAGGAAATGAAGCAATTTGGGTTACTATGGACCGTTTGACCAAAACTGCCCACATCATTCCAGTGAAATCCACCCGGACAGCGGTAAGTTTGGTGTGTGGGTGTGTGTGTCTATATATATATATAAGAGATTGTTCGTCTCAACGTATATCCAACAGTATAGTGAGTGATCATGATCCGATCTTCACTAGCAGATTTTAGGAGGCGTTCCAAGCCGCATTAGGAACCAAACTGAACTTCAGTACTGCTTATCACCCTCAGTCTGATGGGAAGACTGAAAGGATAAATCAAATTTTAGAAGACCTTTTGCGGGCTTGTATTCTCGACTTTGGTGGTTCTTGCAAGGACCATTTACATCTAGCTGAATTCTCATATAATAATAGCTATCAGGCCAGTATCGAGATGGCTCCTTTTGAGGCTCTATAAATACAAAATGCAATTTAAAACAATATACATAAATGTGATTATAAGATGCGAAGTGCAATATAAATAAAAGTAATGTATAAATATTTTCTTGTGCAAAGGAATTTACAGTGTTCATATCTTACATATTCAACTTAACAAGTGTAATAATTTTGCAACAAAATGAACAAGTGTCATCTTCCTTGTTTTTAATTTTTTTAAAAATTTATAAAAAGAAATTAAAGCTATATAACATTACTACTCTCCTCCCTCTCATCTCTTTTATCTCATTTTCAAAATCTGTAAAACCAAAAGAAAAAAACTGAGAAGAGTCAAATTCTCAAACCAGAAAACATTTCAAACTAGAGAAACAAATTCAAGAACATCAAAAGTAATCAACCAAATCTGAGAATAAACAACCTAACAAAGTCATCAAAGTGATTAAGTAAATTCAGAAATCAAGCACTTTCAAACAAAAAAATTCAACTCAGCAAATCACTATTCAACAATCAAGTTTCATCATTAAACAACAAGATCAAGCCCAGATTAACGATTCAGCAATCAAAAATCATTTTTTCCCTATCTTCAAGTTTGACAACATCAACTTCCTCTCTGCCTTCTTCTTCATGGTGAGTAAACCTTTCTTAATCTTAGAATTTGAATTGTTGTTTGAATCCTGCTTGAAATAGAAATTGTAAAATACTTACATACATGCAAAGATGTGTATATGAATGTGCTGAGATAATTGTGCATGTCAGTTCAAGCTTAAATAATCTCTGTTCCAGGTTACAGGGATTCAAAACCCTATTCAAAATTTGATTTCTCCCTCCTTGTTTCTTGTTAGGCTTTGAAATTCAAATAAAGGTTGTTTGTATAAACATGATTCAAGTTTTAAAAATAAATTTGAGTAAAATAAATCAAAATATTTTCTGAAAAATTGAAATTATAGGCAACATTTAAAAATGCTGGAAATTAAATGATCATTTTCTCTAATTTCCTTTATGTCAATTGAAACGTTTTAGAAAACAATGATTTTTGAAAATAAAATCATAATTTTTAAACAAGTATTTATTGAGAAAGGCAAAGATGAACGAAATTGAGTATTTTAGCCAATGCCAATCATCGATGCAATGGGAATGGTCGGGGTTGCTATTGGAGGAGGAGGAAGATTCAGAGACCACCAAAAAAATGTCCAATGAATTTACGTTTCACTGTGGTGATGGGTAGGCGGGGATTTAGGGTTTAAACTCATGTTTCTGTAATGGTCGAAAATTGACCAATTGCATCGACGTTGTCGCATTGGACTGGACAGGGACGATCGGTGGCGGTGCGTGGTCGATATAAGGAGCTCGTGATGGAAGCGCGTGGCCTCTGACGGCATATGGAGTTGGAGCGAGGCGATTTAAGATGATCGGAGTTATTCTAGTTTGTGTTGAACAACATAAATTCTTGTTCACCATCGTTGGGTTGATCTGGTGGGTCAAGTGGTTTAAGTGGATGGTCAGTAACTTAAGGAGGGCGACGAAGTTGATCGGAGCTCGTCAGAGCTTCGGTGCATATGCACACCACTTGGTTGGTGTCAGTAGGAAAGGATTGAGGAAGATGGACTTTTACTCGAAGCAATCTTCGGGAGAATCGGGTGATAACGCGAAGTTGGACACAAGTAATATTGTTGATGTGTCGGGTAAATACTTAAGAAAAATTTAGGTTTGAAAATTTAAAACCTACGAGTAGATTTTTGGTGAAACTCAAAGTAAACAGGAAAGGTTCTCGGGTAAAACTCGAAGCGGGTCTCGAGTCTGTCATGTAAAACAGTTTTTACTTCAAAATAAATTCAAACTTTTAAACCTTTTAAAACCATATTTTTCAAAAATTGATTTTGATTAAAGTTTAAATTAATCAAGGGTTTAGGTAAGATATTTCAAAGTAATTAAATTTAATTTATTTAATTAGTTACACTATTTTATTAAGTTATTTATATTAAATAAATAGTGTAATTTAAAGGATAATTAAGATAAAATATTATTTAAACTACCTTAACCTTTTAAAGCAACTAATGTATAAGGATGATGATTAAACAAGGTTTATAAGATAACCAAAGTGGTTAATAAAGATAAAAAGATATATCTTTTAATTTATTAAGTAATTGATGATTTGTTAATATAATTATTTAGAAAGTAATTACTTAATTAATTACTTAATATTAAAGATTAATTAAACAAATAATTAAGGTTAATTGATTTGTAATTAATAATTAATTAATTAATTAAGGAATAATTAATTAATAAAAGTAACTAAGATTTAATTAATTAAGAATTAAGGATTAATTAATTAAGATAATTAATTGAGAAATAATTAATTAATAAAAGTAATTAAGGTTTAATTAATTCACAATTAAGGATTAATTAATTAAGATAATTAATTAAGGATTAATTAATTAACGAAGGTGATTAAGATTTAAGTAATTTATAATTAAGGATAATTAATCATTGATTAAAGATAATTAATGAAAGTAATCTGAGATTAATTAATTTAAACCATACGATTTATTCATCTTAATTGCAGATGATGGATTATTATTGAATGCTATGTATTAGATTGATATCTTTGATATGAGATTGTGATGCTATGCAATAATGAATTGCTTTGTGTTGAGTTATGATAACAGTGATGAATATATTTCTGTGTGAATGTGAAAACCCTTTGGCCCGTAAAACGGCACTTGAATTTCGATGCGACAGGGAGTCGGATACCAGTTGGTTATCCGAAACCCACATCGAATATTAATGATGAATCATTGTGAATGATATATCCACATGTTTTAAATTAAGCGCTCACTATTCGGTTTAGCCGAGAGAGGACCTTGTGTCATATAACACATTCTGAATATGTGTTACGACGAAATGGATGGCATTTGAAGATGGTGGTGAAGGCCGGGCAACTTCGAGAACCATAGGATAACCTGTCGTATGACTCTGCACTGAGTTTCTCTGGTATAGAGATCTCCATATGTGATGGAGAGTCCGATCGGGATTATAGATGCCAGGATTGCAAGGGCTTCTTTGGAAGTGCCTTCGGTTCTGTTCGAATCCGGAACAGAATATTATGGTTATATGTCTGACATTACACTTTGAGATATAAAGCAGATTTCTTTCAAATACATTTATGTTGGTGGTGGAGAATATATTCTCTTAGCTTAACACCCTTCTTTGAGATGTACGAGCTCGGAGGTTATGTAGTATAAGGTTATTAGTGATATACTCCCAATTGGGTAGTGTGGCATGCTGAGTGATGCTGATCATTTGTTGATCGATGCATGGCTTTTGTGAAAATCATAGTTTTGTAGACGAGGCTTCGTCGAACCTCACAACCCGGTTGTGGTCGAAACAGGAATCGTTGCAGCAAGATTATTTGGGGGTAGTGCCCTTTGAGGGTATGTCCATTTTCTTCTGGATTATAAATGGTATCCTGGTATGGAGCCCAGATACTTAACTTTGTGGTTGCTGCAAACTTATTGCTTTATGGTCGTTGGTTGAGAGGTGCCTAGTATAAAGGTTGGCAACGATCAGGAGATGGCATACTCGTGTCATTAGTTACTAATCATATAGGTACCCGGCCTTGTGTTGGTAGAGATCCGGTTAGGTTCTCGGGGACGTCCCGCCAGAGGCATTCCATTTCGTGTAGGAAGTTCCTTTGCTTGACCATTGTTGGAAACCCAATCATCCAATACAAGCCCTGTACGGTTTTAAGTTGTATAATCTACCACCTTAGGTGGTAGCTATAGTAGGCATAGTATAATGGTACCTATGCTGGCTAAGATTAATATTATACTTTCGAAAATGTTTTCTGCACTATGCACTAATAATAATATCAAAAGAGTTTTCTCGTATCAAGCATGTTTGACTATCATAAAAAGAAATCTCCTCCAATTCTGCGATTGCGTTGTGTGTGGCGGGAGACCTTATGTTAGTTTCATTTTCCAAAAGCATATCGGATTTTCTTTTATAAACTGTTTTGTTTCAAACAACTGTTTTGTTTACTCATACTAGTCTCATGATTGACCCAGAGTTTATTGTTCCCTTCCTAAACTCTGGGTGCCCATAATTTTCCACACGGACAGCCTAGAAGGGGGTTATCCATGTTTTGGAGCTAGCTTGGATAGTAGAAGTCTTTTGGAAGCTGTCGGATTCTAGAAAGCTTTTGGCCTTGGAAATCTTTTGAAGTGTTGGAGTTTCTGAAGACTTTATTTAAGTTGAAGTATGTTGGAAACTTGTTGAAGTTTCTATTGTCGTTTTATTGTTGCATCATATATGTATCACTCTGATATTAGTGATCGATGTTATTATGTATATTGTATCAAAGTTGTATCTGTGTTGTGACCAATGATATTCATTTTCTTTCCGTTGTTTATTTTCATCTAACGTTGTTATAAGATTCGTCCGAGCTGAAGCTCAACGCTTGAATCTCCGACAGTCGAATACAAGTGAGGTATTTGATGTCGATTTTCAATCGTTGAATTTTGGGTCGTGACATTATGCGTTATAATTATATGTTTATTACGTTGATTAATACGTAAATAAATATGCATTTATTATTCTATGCGTGAAGACATTATTCCCTAACTAATGTTAAATATCAATTCCTTTTTAACCATAATAGTACAAGTCTTTATTTTTGCTTCCAGTTTACCAGTAATGCCTAGATTCCAATTTCCATAGCAAGTATTCAATACTCAAATCCAAAATTGCAATAAATAGACTTATATATAGAATCTAAATCAAACTTATCTCATATTAAAACAATGGAATAAACCAAAAATGAAAACTTATAATTTAATCAATTCTATTCTTTATTCAAATTCTTTTACATGAATTTAGATAAGGGAATTCCAATTAAATTTTATAGAAATACACAACGTAAACTATGAATAAAGATTCGTCCTTTACACACCATTTCTCAGTTAAATCCCTTAATCTGCTCTCGAGAAGATGAAGAATAAGAAGTGGAATGGAAGGTAGAATACATAAACTGCAAAATCCAGAAAACTCCATTATTTTAACACAATACAATTAAGATTTCAATCCTAAGAATTGACATTTTTATTGGGAAATTTTAGGGACTTTTAATATGATAATTTCATAATCCAAACTCCCTAAGGAATATATCAAATCCAAAGTATACTATTCAAATTTAAAATAGAAAAACTAAGATTTTCGCTCATAGTTGTTCCTTAGCTCTGCTTCTCTTTGGATTTGCAATGCCTGTTAATATCTCCTTTAGATCTCTTCTTTTAGATATATACTACAAGAGATTTTTGTGTGTATGTATATGTATTAGATTCAGAAAGGTTGGAGGAGAAGAGTTTAGAAAATAAGTAATAAAAAATGATAGATTAGGATTTCTTACTTGAAACCCAAATGGAATTTTCTAAATCTATGAAGAGATAAACTAACAGAGCTTCGCTAACGTTTTCAAAATATTTGTTAATAAAAGTGAGGTGTCTAGGTTCTTATTTATAGGGTTGAAACATATTAAAACCACAGGATGAAACTAGATTAAAAATGGACAAATTTGGAACGCTCAAATCAACAAAAACCAAGCCACTAGCTATTCACGACCGATCGACCGCTAGAGGTCAATTCATCTCAATGAAGGGGTCGATCGGTACATATATATTTGGGAAGATTTATTATTTTCCATTGCTTGATTATTTTTTTCCCTAATTAACTTTTAACGCTAACTGTTTAACTTAACATTTACTTAACCACCAAGTCTAATCATAGTTAATTTTTGAAATTCAAACTAAATTTAAATACACGTTTAAATTTGAATTTAGACTAAATTAATTTAAATATGAAAACTTCAAATGCCGATAACTTCTTCGTTTGACCTCCATTTTTAGCGCTGATCAAAATTTCACCATTAATATAACAAAATAACTTTTATGGTCAAATTTCAACTTTTTAAAATTTCATTTTTACCTCTACCCTAATTAATTGAGTTTCTCTTAATTTACTTATTTAATTAGGGTTGATTTTATTGGGTGTTACATTCTTTCTCCTTAAAAATGATTTTGTCCTGAAATCTTTCAATGGGCCAACATTGTTACGCCCAAGTACATACATATTATATAACCAAGTTATCTATGCAACCATCTACTTAATCCAAAGTGCGATTTTATTATGTACGATAAACATAATATAAATGAGCTCAATCCTAACGTAAGTTTGTGATCGTGCTACGCAAATACGTATGCAAATACCTTAAACATACATAAAAATGCTATATGAGCGTAAAGTGGTGGTGAAAAAGTGTAACACCATCTCCTACCATCCTATCTAGCATGTATGATGCAACCAAAATCCTAATTTTGAGGAGCAAATTTACTAAAGAAAGGCTTAGGACGAGAAGTCCTCATGCCTCCTACTGAATTTTCTCCCTACTATACTCGAATCAATTAAATTTCTTTATCGTAGAGCATCCTAGTTCCGTGCTTCGCAATGCATGCAGTTGCATGAGATGCTATTGGCTCCATCTTAAAATCCCCCAGTTGATTAGGCTTTATCTCAATTACTATGCTATGAAGATATTTCCTCAAATACAAACATGAAAAATGTCATGGATTCTAACCAGCATAAAAGTTCTCTTATTTTCCCTCAATATTGCGAAAGGCCCAATAAATCTGATGCCAACTTTTCCAACTATTCCAATCTTACGACCTTTACATGCTGCCTAATGAACTCCGACTTTCCAAAATCTCGCAATCCAATTCTGGTTCGAGTAGAATTTGTTGGTGGTTTCTCACCCACAATTTGGCGATTTGTATGGCCTCCTTAAAATTTTTTCAGGGGTGCCATACCAATCATCTACTAGTAAACGCAAATTCTACTAATGGTATGCGTTGCTTCTGATGCCCAAGCTCTCAACAAATCCTCTAAGTTCCCATCCATTCCTTCAGTTTGTCTGTCAGTGTTCAGTTGTTAAGCGATGCTCAGATTTAACGAAGTCCCTAAACCTAACAACAAACTTCTCTAAAATTTGCTGGTAAACTAAGGGTCCCTATCACTAACGATGCAAACACCAAATCTATGAAGTTATGTTGGAGATGCTGCGGTTTCATTGCTTCTACTGGAAAATTCTACCACCTATTTCTTTATCCTTGATCAGTAGGAAATTCTCTTCACATTCCTGTACGCCTCATATTTTCCTCAAATGGTGATAGTCTGTGAGCTAAATTTTATTTTTTTTCAAAATTCCAAAGTTTTGAGATTAAAACATTTATTCACTTAAGGCTTCTAACCTAATTTCCTCGTTAACCTCCAGTCTTATCTATGGTTTATCGCTAGTTAAGTGTCCCCATAAATTTTCCTTATTTACTATATTTCTCAACATATATATATTTATTAAGTGGTTTAATTCCTATTCATAAAGTCAACGCGGGAATACAAAAGGGATATAACTTATATCATTTCATACTCTTTTCCAATAAATAAGGGAGACAACTAGCGATTACAATCCAAGAACTCTAAAAGAAAATTTTGTTGGAAGCAGCCATTTATTATCAAGTGGTATAAATAGTGTTGAGGTTCTTCTTACTGAATTAAGATAGGTATATATAATATGTAATTCACTGTTACCCATTTCCTTAGTTTTCCTTAACGTTTTCTAATAAATGTGGTTCACCTTTTCCTCTATTAATATATCCATAACAGTTGATAATTACTGTAAAAATTGGACTATTTCCAATTAATCCTTCTTTATTCCTTTTAACCTTCTTTGGGTTTCCAAAATTCATTCATCATTCAAATTTCTTCCATAATTTCCATATTAAATTTCCTTAATCGATCCATAATTAATTTCATTTTCCTCTCATTAATTTCAAAATTTTCCCTTTAAATTTGTAATCAATGTCCATGAATTCTAATGCATTAATTACAAACTAATACGCATGTAATCGTAATCGAGGCTATATATATATATATTAGTCGTTAAGCATGGCTGCATGTATACATATTTCTAGCCACTGATTTCTATAACTAGAATACTCATTTCCATATTTTAATTTATCGAAGCAATCCTTAAAAAAGATTACCGTCATAATTTCTCATAAATCAACCACAAGTGGGATTTTGTTTTGTTTGAAATTACAAGAAATTATTTCTTTTCTGTTTATTGAAATAAACAGTGTAAACTATGGAGAAGAATATACATCTCTTACATATCTCTTTTCTTTTTAGTTTATTCCTAGTTACTTCAAACAACACGTTGTTATACATATTTCAAAATAGGATAAATTATGGAAATTACATGTAAAATGCTCCAAAATTAAAGTATAGAAATTCATATTCTATGGGTAACCTAATTTACAACCCAATTATAGATCTAGAATATCTTTATAATTTACTAACTTCTATAAATAGAGGTTTGGGACTGGTTCCAAATTTCCAGATCAGGTTGTACATTCTATTCCTATTTTATTCACATCCTATAAACCTTAATTTGTCCTGCCTATGTAGTGATCCCTATCTACCTCATAAAAACTATTCTTTATAAAACTAGAATTTTAATAATCATGCAAAATAGATTTAGATAAACTATTTTCATACAACTAAACTTATTTCGCTAAATTCAAAATCAACATTTTATACCCCATTTCTTGCTAAACTTAAAATTTCACAAACATGAAATACCAAACTTAAAATCTCCATCTCTTAAAATATGAACTTAGAAACCTTTGCCAAGAATTCAAAATTTCTTATTTTCAAAAAGGAGCAAAATAATTTCTCTTTTTAAACTTTCTTTATCAAAGATTTATCTCTTTAAAAGTTAGACTTTCAACTTATAGAATTCAAAGACTGCTTGGTTTTCAAAAAGGAACTATGGACAACTTTCCTTTTCAACGTCTTATTATAATAAAGAGTCATCCTTTTGAAAATAGGATCATTTAACAAAAAACATTTAAAACTCAATTATCATTCTAAAGTAATAAATTAGACCTCAATTATTCAAAAGAGTTTTCTAGTTACGAGAATTATCGTTACCAAAATTATGTTATATCTAAAATATAGATAAAATATTTATTGCCTTATTACTCAAAATATACTGTTATCTGACAAAATACTTTTTCTAAGTTTGTTCAAAACTCTTAAAATCCATTGCTACCCTTTTCTTAACGATTCAGACAATATTCCTATTCAAAAAGTTCTACATTCGGATAGTAAAAACGTATATATAAAATTCTTATCTTTACATAATTGCTTTTCCAAAAATATCCGACTCTTTTATTAATGACCATCATTTAATTTGCTAAAAACACCTTATATAACTTCAAATGATGGAAAAATGGAGTAGAAAAAGATAAATCTCATCTTATTACTATTAATCCTCTTGTAATCTATTTATTTAAAATTCCTAATTCTATCACTACCTAAATTCGGCTATCATTCTTCACATTTCCTTATATGGGAATGTTCCTTATGTCTACGTTAGCAGACATTCTTATCCTTCTATTCCTTCTATCCTATTCTAATCAAGTGCCTTTTCCATTTATACACTCTTACAAAAGAAATTGAAGGAAAAGAACCTCTGATTTTATATGGCAACAAAAATCATTCATTTCTCAAAAGAAAAATCGCTTATTACAAATCTTTGGACCAAAAACTTTTGGCTCAATAAATTTAAACTAAAAACTTTAAGAATGCAAAATCCCTTTAAGCTAGAACTTTCTAACTCAACTATTTATAATTTATAAATCTCCAAATTTTCTTGCTCTTTAAAAATAACAACTTCCAAATTTATAAATTAGAAGAAGTCATAAAATTAGAATGATCAAAAAACGAAGAATCCAAAAGCTAAAAACTTTAATTCAACAAAAATTTTAATTGAGAGGTTAACAAATGAGAACCTTCTCACTCTCTTTTTCAACCTTTCAAGTAATTGAAAACCATCCACCATTTTGTATGAAAATTTTTCACCACTTCTTTCTAAAAATTTTATAGATGGTAGTATATTTCCAAAGTTATCAAAAATCACTTTCTATAAAAAAAATCCAACTTAAATACATAAGATTTCACTTATCAATCTTTTGAAATATCTCGTTTAAAACTTTCAAGGAGTTTTCAAAAATGTTACCAATTTCTTTCTTAAGGGCGGGATTTAAAAAAGGGGCTTTGATTGTTCTTTCCTTCGAACTCCCTACCCAATCATCTTAAAAATCTAGTTATCTCCTTTTGGTGATTAATGTACACCTTCTTACAGAAGCCTGTTTCTCTACTGTATCCCTTGCTTCCATATGAATACTATGCCTACTCTCATAAATATTACTTTGTCCGTATTAATTGTTATCTTAATGGAAGTTTCGTAAAGATATTTATTTACTTATTCAACTTTGCCTATTTAACTTCTTCCTTATCTTTTCATAATTACTCTAACATTCTCATAAATCTATTTAATTTCTTGTAACTCCTCAATTAACGCTCATTCATTACCTATTAAAATTTGGAGTTACAATCTTTCCTTCTATGATTAATATCCTTATTATTTAATATGCTTATAGGATCCACAATGATAAAGAAGCTAGTTCCAACAAAGAAGTATAAATTCAACTCTGTTTATTTTTCCAACTCCTACTTTCTTCATCCATCCTTCCGAAAATATGGTAGCAACTACTTGTATAGTTGAGTTAGGCATAAATTAAAATAAGTATGTGTGTATATATAGTAAGGTGTTTGAAAAATATTATCCAAAATAATAAATACACCACTAATGTAATAACCTGCCCCGAAACAGACCTAAATTCTAACCCAGAAAAGGCCATCCAAAATTAGGCCCATTTCAAAGTTGGTTGTTGGTTGGTAAAAAGAAAAACTATACGGAGTTATCAATCTGTTCTTTCAAAACTCATAGTGGAAGGAATAAAAAAATAACAATAATGGTACCATTTATTTCAAATCATTTCAAATGTCATAATACATAACAACAATTGTTGCAACATTTTATTCAAAAATACATTTCATAGGTACAATAGAAATTAACAAGAAAAGATAAATAATAACTGCCACCAGCTTATCTCTTGCCATCTCCAAGCAACATAACTCCTTCTTTAACCTGTGTTGTAATGAGTAGGGAGTCAGAACAACTAGTGTCTGATAAATATAAATCTCGGGCCTTACTATATCAATACTTGGGCAATATAATTCAAACAAGATCATATCTTATGTAATTAACCATTTAATACTTTACACAAGGAAAGGAAGTGGGTCCTCAAACCACCACTTAATACCTTCCATTCATAAATCAGGTATCCTAATTCCATAACCTATAAACAATGTCATGAGTATCTAACAATGTGAGAGATAAAACCCAAGCTACTTAATACCTTTTAAGGGAATATAGATAGACTCTAACCATTTATGACCTCATTTGAGGTAGTTCTCCATTATTTAATACTATTCCCAAAGCAAATTCCACATAAATATTTATCTATCTAACATTGCACAGAAATGTCTTCGGACACATAATATTTCCTATTGAATTGGACCTTCCAAAGTATCCTTAATCATGCCTAAACCCAATTCTGACTATTTAATACTTTATTTAGGGAAAAGGGGCGGGCCCTCAAACATCCAGTTAATACATCAAAAACCTGAAGCAGGCCCTTCGTATTATGTCCTTCTATTCCATAGTCATAATGATGTCTCACATTAGCTTGACTAATCGTAGGAACTGGTATCAAGATTAGTTATACAGATTTACGCTGTAGAATTTGGTACAAACCTCACGTCATTATAAATACATCTCATAAGAAATGTCTCACACTAACTCCTAAGTCACATTGTTGGTGGCCAGATTAGCTGGGCAAAAATCTATATGCCTTTTGACTAACCTCGCATCCCTATGACTTAGCCATAATTTATATACTCCTTATACATATAATACTCATCTTACAGTTCCATAATTAAGGCCTTATAAGGAATCTTCCTTATTACGCCTTAAAACATCAATTACAATCCAACGGGGGATTTAATGTCAATTATTACCTAATTATCTACATTATTATACGTTATAATTATATGTTTATTACGCTAATTAATATATAAATAAATATGCATTTATTATTCTATATGTGCAGAGATAACACCCTAACTAACGTTAAATGTCGATTCCTTTTTAACCATAATAATCAAAGTCTTTCCTTTTTCTTCCATTTTACCAATAATGTTCATATTCTAATATACATAACAAGGATTCAATACTCATATCCAAAATTTCAATAAATAGACTTGTATATAGAATCTAAATCCAACTTATCTCATATTAAAATAATGGAGTAAACCACATATGAAAATTTACAATTCAATCAATTCTATGCACTATTTTACTTCTTTTACATAAATTTGGATAAGGGAATTTCTACTAAATTTTTGTAGAAATAGACAAAGTAAAATACGAATAAAGATTTGCCCTTTACACATTATTTCTCAATTAAATCCCTTAATTGGATCTAGAGATGAAGAATAAGATGTGGAATGCAGGGTAGAGTACATTAACTGCAAAATCCATTAAACTCCATTATTTTAATACAAACAAGTAAGATTTCAATCCTAATAATTGACATTTCTCTTTAGGGGAATTTTTAATACGATGTTTTCGTAATTCAAAACTCTTCAAGGAATATATCGAATCCAAACTATACTATTCAACTATAAAATGGAATCACTAAGATTTCCTCTCATAGTTGGTCCTTAGCTTTACTTCTCTTTTTATGCAATGCCTATTATAATCTCCATCGGGTCTTCTTTTTATTGATATATACAATAAGGGATTTGTATATATATTGGATTCAGAAAGGTTGGAGGAGAAGAGGTTTAGAAATTAAATAATAAACCAAGAAATATTAGGATTTCTTACCTAAAACCCTAATGGAATTTTCTAAATTTAATAAGAGATAAACCTACAGAGTGTAACGACCCGATATTTTCGATTCCGAAAATTCCAGATAGTTATGAAAAGAAGAAAGAGATAGAAGAAGAAGAAGATCAGAAACATCAACATCTCATATTCGCAGCGAACAAAGTATAATAATAAATAATAACAGTTTACAAAAGAATAATATTCTTTCGATTACATTTTCATACATCAGAGTTACACATATACTCAAACGCTGGACATATACATATCAACATGTCTTAGATAATCAGAAATATATAACAGCAGAAATACCCCATACGTTCTTCCCATCCAGCTCGCCTCATGAGCTCCAGAACGTCCTTACTTGAAAATCTGCAATACTCGGTCTGACCCGAGCATTACACCAAAGTAACACCCGGGTCAGGTTGGAAACCAGCATGAGTAAACCCAACTAACATTGAATATCCAAGCAAACAACTTATATAAACTCGAGGTAACTTGAATAAATTTACAAATTCACAATTTGATGTTGACATCACTTATTTCACACATAAATTTTCTAGTACCCAAAATTTGGATTAAATAGTCCAATTCACTAAAATCATTTCATTCCAGCCAATAGATTTCACATATCAATTTATAAAAATTCGAAGTGGTTTTGGGTATTTCCTAATACCCGAACCCGGTCTCTTCGAGTCTCATGTCATCCTAACCCAAGTTATCCAAATGAAATACACAACATTTCATATTAGAGATATCAACTCATTCAAAGCATTCAATTCCATTCAATCATCCATAAGCAAAGCTTGATCGCTACCAAAATTAATTTAATTAATTCCAATTGAATTTCTAACCTCAATCACTTAGATTTCTTTACTTGTCATTAATTAATTTCAAATCAATTAATTAATCATCCCTTCATTATTCATCTTAATTAATCAACCAGGATTAATTATCCTTCAATTACATTCTAGTAATCATCTTTAATTAACTTCACAATATTAATTATCCTTAACTAAAAACAATAAGAATCTTAATTGCTTCATGAATTAATTAACTATTTTAATTACATTAAGCCTTAATTACTTATATTAATTAATTTCTCATAAGTCACTTATTACTAATTCATTCATCCTAATTAATCAATCTTTAATTAAATCATTAATTATATAAATTAATGATTTCTAATTACCTTTTAATTTATCCTAATTTAATTTAATTACATTAAATAATTAATCATTAATTAAACCGCAAATATTAATCATTCTTGATTTATCTCATTCTATCATTATCTACCTTTTTATTTACTCCATTACAGAAATTAATTACTCCTTAATTTATTATCTTAATAAATCTCTTGATTAATTACACAAAGTAATTATATTTTGTTAATTACATCAAGTAATTACCTATCAAAACATCCATTGATTATTCTAAATTAATTAAACTTAACTAATTAACTTAAACCTTCATTAATTAATTCAAACCCTTAATTACAAAATTAATCAACCCAAATCATTAATTAATTAAATTAATTAATTATCCATTTTAATTACCCTACCAGTTTGATCAATCACAAATCATTAAGCCCTTATCGGCATTAAAATGAAAACATTTTCTTATTTATGACTTAAGTTTTAAACAATTTAAAACCTAAATACTTCGAGTCAAACCACAATTAACACGAGAACCAACCAAAACCAAAGTCACATCATCATCACTGCACATCCAATCAATTTAGTCATTTAACCAATTATTTAAATTTAACCATTTAAATTTAAATAAAAATTCAACAGAGTGAGATTTACTCACCTTTGCTTTTACAGTTTGCAATCCATTCCAATTGACTTGATTCTTCATGATTTAAGACCCTTGAATAAATATTAAATGATTTTATTAACATCCGAACAATCAATCATCATTAAATAATTTAATTTAACTAATGATTTAAATTTTAATGAATAATTAAATTTCAAACTAATTTCCTTTTTGAATAATCTTTTAGTAACTAAAATAATAAGTCAACTAAACACGTAAATCACTATATCCCATTATTTAAAATAAAGTCTAGAATTTTAAAATGTACATATCTATATTTATTATATTTTTCTTTTGAAGCTGCAAATAAAAAACAACAACCTATATAGCTTCCAAAATCATACTTTATATAGACTATCAACTATTTTTAAAATTTCTATACATATTTTTCCCAAACCTTTTCTATATATACATATATATGGATAAACTCTTAGATTGAAAAATAAGTAAATAAATAAATAAATAAATTTTTTTTACAAACCTTACTATGTCCTTAAAATCAAATCAATTTGTATATCCTTTAAATTTCATTAGTAAATTATCGTATTGTATGCAATTAGACAAAAATTAATTTGTAAAAATTAAAAAGGATTACCATTCTGCTCGATCAAGCATCTGCCGCCATCGCGAACAATAGTCGCTCGCACGAGATTGGAAACATCGAGCTCCACGAATGCGCCACCCGATCACACGCGAGCCTCCACCAGCGAACACCACCACGACGCCCCATCTCCTTGCCATCACGCGCGAATGCGACTTCGCTTTTCACTTCGAGAATCCCCAGATCGAAACCCCTACATTCGCCTGCTCGAGTATGCCTCACGCCCTCCCACTCAACTGTGGCATCGCGAACGCTCCTTCTCCTCATCTTGAAATAAGTCACGACCTGCTTCAAGAATCGAGCTCAAACTCGATCCAATTCTCTGCGTCGCCATTTTTTTATATTTAAGCTGAAGACGGTTTGATTTGGGAATTTAGGCAGGGATCGGCCATTAATTCCTTCTGTTTTCTTCGATTCAGTTTTGATTTGTCTCTGAAAAAAACGAAGAGGTATTTTCCTAAAAGAGGCTTCGAGTATAAGCTAGACCGTAATCACGTGACTAGGGTGATTCAATTTGGACTTTGAATTGATTTTATATAATTTAATATTGAAAATATCTCGTGTTGCATACCGTGAAATTGCGAACTCCTCTTAAGGAATGCCGCTAGGAAATTATAAGGTTTTACCCGCATTCCGAACATTATTGAACGTGTTTTGAAAGCTAATTCAATCATATGCGCGAGTTACAGAAGAAAACGATCAATTTTAAATTAAATCGATTAAAACAGTTCCTATGCATTTTTAGCTGCCAGTGTTAAACGACAACTCTGATTGCTACAAAATTTGAAATCCGATAATAATACAATATTAAGGATCCGATGGAACTGGTTTCATCGAATTTCGAGACTATGCCTCGGAAGGCTATTTTTAAACATCGATTTAAACGATATATTATTAAAATTGAACAAATTACCTTTAAATTAAATTCTAACCATTCTATTATCTTTAGTGTCACCATTACAAATTTTATGAGCCTTCAAAATATTTTTAACAGGCTTAAAACTCCAGATTCAACATTTTACCAAATTTTTAGTTTATTAAATCTAATAACTTAATTGCTATCAATAAAAATATTTGAATTCAAGTTAAAAGTTAACTTTTTAAATATTTACAATCAATTAAATAGTCCAATTTAAATTGTTAAAAATTCTAGGTTGTCACATTCCTCCCCCCTTAAATGAATTTCGTCCCCGAAATTACTAATTAGGAAGAATGTTCCAATACCCGTTTACTTTTCCCCCAAAACCAACAGTTCAACATCTTACCAACTATCTTTTTATAAAAGACCCCTTATCATTCTTACTAACTTCCCAAACTCTCCCACAGTTTTCAAACAATACCCTTTCGCTTAATCATTTAAATTTCAATTTAAAACCAAATCTTGAATTATCAAAATTTTCTCAAAATTTTTCTAACTCCCTAAATTTCCGAAATTTTTTGCCAGCGTCTCCTTTGCGCGGCTAGCTCAGTACAACTACAAAATGCCTCTACGGGCTCCCAAATTCCGAAAGAGAACAAAAGCCAAGTGGCTAGATCAAAAACCCAGGCCAATTTCATACAGAAATTTAAATACACACCTTTTAGTTGGGCAATTCAAATTATCTCCTGAAATCAAAACCAATTTTCTCTTCCCTTTATAATACCTGCATATCTTACTTAGCAATAATATCCAGTCGTAACCTTTCAAATCATTTTATACATTTCCTTACAGAGGTTTTCATATCTACTTCTATTCAAATTAGTTTTTCCCGTTTCGCATGAATTCAATTTATCTTCAATTCTGAATATTGAATTTTATCTTCCATTTATAACTGATTCATATCATTATTTTAAATTATTTTCATCCGCTAATTTATTTCAATTTCCAATATGAAATCATTTTGACATTAACAAATTTTCCCTAAAATTTTCTAACTCCCAAAATTTTCAGAAAATTTTGGCAGAGTCTCCTTTGTACGGAGGAGCTTTTGCAATTTGACAAGAGATATAAATATATATACATCGATCCACACAGTCGAAAAAGCAAAAACAGTTCATATTTCCTATTTTTATTGCGTAGGCGTACCTTTATTTAGCATTTTTAAGAAATCAGCTTATTATTTTAGCAATCTGTGCAATCAAATCCAGCCAAACGGCCTTCAGGTACATGTACTTACTCAATTTAAACATATAAGCACTATATACATGAAGTTTATAACATTTCTCTTACCTAAACAACTATAACACTTTAACTCTAAAAGAAATGTATTCGAAATAACTTCCACGAGCAATTTATATGTTTTCAAAACTAATTCAATTGCTTCCAACCAATTCATATACCATTTCATTAAATTTAATGGTTTTCAACTCAATTTCTTACATTCAAATTATTTTTAGTCTATAACTACTTCAAATTAATTTCAACTTATTTTATATTTAATTTCTTTTCATTTCTAATTTATTCACCAACCATACATTGCATTTCATTTTATCTCCGCACTGGATTCACTTAAAACTATTTCATTGAGCTTTACGACATTTGATGCTTATATTAGTATCCATTTCCTAAATAAATTTAATCCAAACTTTTATTTAATGGTCTTCCATTCTACTAGAAACCAAGCTTTTATTGACTTAAGTAATTTTACTTTAATTTAATACGCCTCATAACTTAAGTTTATTCTGATAACCCAATTCAAATTAAAACTTTGATTTGATTTCTATTCAATCAGACTTCATCCATTTATTATTTAATTCAATTAACCAATTTATTCAACCCATTTTAAATTTTTAATTCACCTGCTTAATTCATTTTCGATTTATTTTATTAATACAAAGCCATTCTCAATTTATTTCTACTTACTTGGGTTTTGTTTGCAACTCAAACCATTTCTATTAAATTCATTTTCATTTCGTTCGACAACACTTCCATTTTATCTAGTTTACTAGCAAATTACGTTAAATATTATTTATAACTCACTTGAATTTTATTTTTACAACATCTCCACTTATATAATTCATTATCAAATCCTATTTATAATTCGAGTTCATTTCCAAACCCCATTATCAACTTACAACCCATTTTATTTAACCGAGTTAAATTTTATTAATATACTCTATCAAATAATTTATTTAGCAAATTAGCTTACTTCTAACTTTTATTACAAAAATCACTTCATTAAATTTTCTTGAGTTAAATCTTATTTACAATTCCAGTTTGGATTTTCTTTCATCTTTCAAAATTCCAACATTTTTATTTTAAAATTTTAGAAATACTTTTCAAATTCAGATAACACTATTAAAATAGCTTTTTATAAAAATAATTCTTATAACTCGATGTCTCAACCAGTCCATCCTTATTCTCATAGAAATTCTGTCATACATTGGTCAGGCGTAGGACTGAAAATCAATAAGTACTTGGTGAACCCGTTTTCAACGCCCAGTGAAAATACTTGTGAAAATAATTTTACTGAAAATATAGAAAACATTTTTTGAAAATAGATGAAATACCTTTGGTGAGAATGCTCTAGAAATCATCACCCCAATCCATGGTCGCAGTTACATTCAAGGGTTACGTTGCCATCGCAGCAAAAGTCCATGTAACTGTAGGCACTCTGTTCCCCTCGCGCCATGGAACCCATAACAGATCGCAGTTACATTCCAGGGTTACGTTTCCATCGCAGCAAAAGTCCATGTAACTGTAGGCATCAGCGCCCCTCGATTTTCGCTGTCAAAAATGAAACTTCTCCACTCCTACATACGTGGCAGTCTACCGATGTAAAATCAAACATAGACTGGTGGCTCTCAGCAGCACACATGACTTTCGCTATGTTACAATAGGTCGCAGTCTACCGATATAAAATCAAACGTAGACAGTTGGCTCTCAGCGGCACACACGACTTTCGCTATGGTACACACTACTCATAATCCTCAGGAACTAGTTTTTTCCGGACTCCTCACGGGACAACTTTAGAACCCCCCTTGGGGCTCAAGGCAGCACCACCCGGTGGCACTCCTGAGAAGTTCATTTCAAGGGAGCGCTTTTTCCCCAGAGCCATCATCAAAACACTTTATATTATACACATATAGTATCTTTCAAATCATACACCTAGTATGATCTCATACAAAGCTCCTTTACACAAAATCGATTATCCCAAAGTCGATAGTTCTCAAACTAGGCTTTCCAAATTCCAATATTGATTTTACCTAAAAATCAAAAGCCTTTCCAAATACAAAGGTTCCTAAAACCTTTTCCAAAATCCTCATAAGATCCTTTATATATATAGATATATTTAAAATCCTTGATAAAAATCTTTGGATCATTTTAAACTTGTATAAAATTCCTTTTATACTTCAAACATTTTCAAAAAATCCTTTTCTTCCGGCAATAGATTCAACAAGGGGAGATTTATCTTATAAAACAAAGATATATAACTTTGTTTATTCAAAAAAAATATTCAAATTTTGATTACTCTTTTCAACATCAATTTCATACAAATCCGTACGATGTACACTTATCATCCGTACGCTATACCAATCTGATCGCTCACTCGATCACACAATTTCACTTCCGAACTAGTATCGTCCACCCGACTTCCTAGTACGGACACATATCTGGTTTCTTGATCAGAAACCGTCATTCTCCTTACATAGCTATATATATGATAGAGAACATCCAGAACCAATCAACAATCCATATCCAGGCTCACCGTCGAAAATCGAGTGAAAAATCTCAACTCGGATCGATATGACCATCTTGAAATTCTATGCTCAAATGTGGATCAAATCACTATGCGAATAGAATAATTTATGTACATCCTACGTAATTATCTTCATTGATCATTAATTAAATCAATTTCCTTTCTATTCACATTCACTTGAATTTTCACTAACTTATTCACATTTGCCTTAATCCCCATTTGGATTATCACTTCAATTCTTATCTCAGTTGGGTATTTAATCAATAATAGTTTGAACTCCGACCAGTTTATATTTTGAAAATAGCTTGGAAATTTTAAAAATAGGTAAGTAGTTGGAAAATAATTATTAGTTTGCAAAATAGCTGTAAAATAGATAACTAATTGTAAAATAGTTGAGAAATAGTTATAGAAATTTTAGACAATTGCAAAATAGTTGTAAAATTGTACTTAATTGTAAAATAATTAGAAAATAGTAATTAGTTTATAAAACTGTTGAAAAATTGTTAAATAATTCCAAAAATAATTATAGAACAAATATAATATAATTGGCTTTTAAAAAGAAAGGTGTACTTATTAAAGAGCTTGGAAAAATAAATTTATATTAAAACAATTTATATTGAAAATAGTCTAGAGTCAAAACTGTACACTTCCTCAACAATTCAACTTAAATTTCCACTTCATTTAATTGACTCAATTCTAACTTGAATAACTTCAATTTCTATTAAAATTTATTTAACCCAAATTCAAGTTGAATCAATCTTGATTCCTTTCCTAATTTGAATCAAATTCCATTTGATTTTAATCATGTTCAACTTTAATTATAATTTCAAATTATTCTAATCAATTTGGACTAATATCAATTGAACTCACTTCAATTTCAATATCTATTCAATTTAATCCAATTTAAATTTTCTATTTATATTTTTAAACTTATCCATCTTCAACCACAAATCTAATTAATTTAAATCAGATTCAATTTGAATGAATTCAATTCCAATTTCAAATTTTAAACCATCTCGAATTATATAAATTCGAGTTAAATTCTCAAAGGTTGGTTTAACTTTTTAAACCAAATTAACTTTGTTCATTTAAAGTTTTTAAACAATTTAATTTTTGAGCTCAAATTCTAGAATTTCATTTCAATTAATTTAATTTTAATTTGGTTGTATTTCTGTTACCACTTAATTTAATTCCAATTCAAGATTTCAATTTGGTTGTATTATATTACTTGTTAATTTACTTCCATTAATTTAACAACCAATCACCTTAATATTTATTAGAAGGAAATATTGCTTTATATATCAAAATATATTTTTATATAAAATCATTTAAAACCTTTATATAAGAAAATAACAAGTACGCGCTCATATGTATATATACTCAACTCATCCTAGATTAACACGGACTCTATTTAAGGAGTAATTCCCACCAGAGCCAAGGTTTTCGCTTAACCTTTCAGCCCTGATACCAACTGTAACGACCCGAAATTTTCGATTCCGAAAATTCCAAATAGTTATGAAAGGAAGAAAGAGATAGAAGAAGAAGATTAGAAACATCAACATCTCACATTCGCAGCGGACAAAATATAATAATAAATAACAACTGTTTACAAAAGAATAATATTCTGTCGATTACATTTTCATACATCAGAGTTACACATATACTCAAACCTGGATATATACAAATCAACATGTCTCAGATAATCAGAAATATATAACAGCGGAAATACCCCATAGGTTCCTACCATCCAGCTTGCCTCATGAGCTCTAGAACGTCCTTACCTGAAAATCTGTCATACACGGTCTGACCCGAGCATTACACCAAAGTAACACCTGGGTCAGGCTGGAAACCAGCGTGAGTAAACCCAACTAACATGGAATATCCAAGCAAACAACCTAAATAAACCCGGAGTAACTCGAATAAATTTACAAATTCACAATTTGATGTTGACATCACTTATTTCACACATAAATTTTCTAGTACCCAAAATTTGGATTAAATAGTTCAATTCACTTAAATCATTTCATTCCAACCAATAGATTTCACATATCAATCTATAAAAATTCGACGTGGTTTCGGGTACTTCCTAATACCCGAACCGGGTCTCTTCGAGTCTCATGTCATCCTAACCCAAGTTATCCAAATGAAATACACAACATTTCATACCAGATATATCAACTCATTCAAAGCATTCAATTCCATTCAATCATCCATAAGCAAAGCTTGATCGCTACCAAAATTAATTTAATTAATTCCAATTGAATTTTTAACCTCAATCACTTAGATTTCTTTACTTGCCATTAATTAATCTCAAATCAATTAATTAATCATCCCTTCATTATTCATCTTAATTAATCAACCTGGATTAATTATCCTTTAATTACATTGTAGTAATTATCTTTAATTAACTTCACAATATTAATTATCCTTAACTAAAAACAATAAGTAATCTTAATTACTTCATGAATTAATTAACTATTTTAATTACATTAATCCTTAATTACGTATATTAATTAATTTCTCATAAGTCATTTATTACTGATTTATTCATCTTAATTAATCAATCTTTAATTACATCATTAAATAATGATTTCTAATTACTTTTTAATTTATCCTAATTTAATTTAATTACATTAAATAATTAATCATTAATTAGACCGCAAATATTAATCATTCTTGATTTATCTCAACCTGTAATTATCAACCTTTTTATTTACTCCATTAAATAAATTAATTACTCCTTAATTTATTATCTTAATAAATCTCTTGATTAATTGCACAAAGTAATTATATTTTGTTAATTACATTCAGTAGTTACCTATCAAACCATCCCTTGATTATTCTAAATTAATTAAACTTAATTAATTAACTTAAACCTTCATTAATTAATTCAAGCCCTTAATTACTAAGTTAATCAACCCAAATAATTAATTAATTGAATTAATTAATTATCCATTTTAATTACCCTACTAATTTGATGAATCACAAATAATTAAGCCCTTATCAACATTAAAATGAAAACATTTTCTTATTTATGACTTAAGTTTTAAACAATTTAAAACCCAAATACTTCGAGTCAAACCATAATTAACACAAGAACCAACCAAAACCAAAGTCACATCATCATCAGTGCACATCCAATCAATTTAATCATTCAACCAATTACTTAAATTTAACCATTTAAATTTAAATAAAAATCCAATAGAGTGAGATTTACTCACCTTTGCTTTTACTGTTTGCAATCCATTCCAATTGACTTGATTATTCATGATTTAAGACCCTTGAATTAATATTACATGATTTTATTAACATCCAAACAATCAATCATCATTAAATAATTTAATTTAACTAATAATTTAAATTTTAATGAATAATTAAATTTCAAACTAATTTCCTTTTTGAATAATCTTTTAATAACTAAAATAGTAAGTCAACTAAACACGTAAATCACTACATCCCATTATTTAAAATAGAATCTAGAATTTTAAAATGTAGATATCTATATTTATTATATTTTTCTTTTGAAGCTGCAAATAAAAAAAACAACCCATATAGCTTCCAAAATCATACTTTATATAGACTATCAACTATTAAATTTTCTATATATATTTTTCCCAAATCTTTTTTATATATACATATATATGGATAAACTCTTAGAGTGAAAAATAAGTAAATAAATAAATAAATAAAATTTGTTTACAAACCTTACCGTGTCCTTAAAATCAAATCAATCTGTATAACCTTTAAATTTCATCAGTAAATTATAGTATTGTATGCAATTAGACAAAAATTAATTTGTAAAAATTAAAAAGGATTACCATTCTGCTTGATCAAGCATCTGCCGCCATCGCGAACAATAGTCGCTCACACGAGATTGGAAACATCGAGCTCCACGAACCCCGGCCCCGTCACATGCGAGCCTCCACCAGCGAACACTACGACGACGCCCCATCTCCTTGCCATCACGTGCGAATGCGACTTCGCTTTTCACTTCGAGAATCCCCATATCGAAACCCCTCCATTTGCCTGCTCGAATATGCCTCACGCCCTCCCACTCAACTATGGCATCGCGAACGCTCCTTCTCCTCATCTCGAAATAAGTCGCGACCTGCTTCAAGAATCGAGCTCGAACTCGATCCAATTTTCTGCGTAGCCATTTTTTTATTTAATCTGAAGACGAATTGATTTGGGAATTTAGGCAGGGATCAGCCATTAATTCCTTTTGTTTTCTTCGATTCGGTTTTGATTTGTTTCTGAAAAAAACGAAGAGATATTTTCCTAAAAGAGGCTTCCAGTATAAGCTAGACCGTAATCACGTGACTAGGGTGATTCAGTTTGGACTTTGAATTGATTTTATATAATTGAATATTGAAAATATCTCGTGTTGCATACTGTGAAATTTCGAACTCCTCTTAAGGAACGCCACTAGGCGATTATAAGGTTTTACCTGCATTTCGAACACAATGGAACGTGTTTCAGAAGCTAATTCAATCATATGCGAGAGTTATAGAAGAAAACGATCAATTTTAAATTAAATCGATCAAAATAGTTCCTATGCGTTTTTAGCTGCCAGGGTTAAATGACAACTCCGACTGCTATGAAATTTGAAATTCGATAATAATACAATATTACGGATCCAATGGAACTAGTTCATCGAATTCCAAGACTATGCCTCGGAAGCCTATTTTTAAATATCGATGTAAACGATATATTATTAAAATTGAACAAATTACCTTTAAATTAAATTCTAACCATTCTATTATCTTCAGTATCATCATTATAAATTTGATAAGCCTTCAAATTATTTTTAACAGGTTAAAACTCCAGATTCAACATTTTACCCAATTTTCAGTTTATTAAATCTAATAACTTAATTGCTATTAATAAAAATATTCGAATTCATGTTAAAAGTTAACTTTTTAAATATTTACAATCAATTAAATATTCCAATTTAAATTGTTAAAAATTCTAGGTCGTCACACAGAGCTTTGTTGTTGTTCCTAAAATATTTATGAATAAAAGTAAGGGGTCTAGGGTTTTATTTATAGAGGTTGAAACGCACCGGAACTGTAGGATGAAAATAAGTTAAAAACGGATAATCAGGAACGCTAAAATTAACAAAACCTTAGCTGCCATCTATTCACAACTGGTTAACCGCCCCTTTTAACCAGTCGACCACTAGGGGTCAACTAGTTCCAACGAAAGGGTTGATCGGTAAGTATATATTTGGGAAGATTTATTATTTTCGGTTGCCTAATTATTTTATTCCTTAATTAACTATTAATGTTAGCTATTTAACTTGACATGTACTTAACCCCCAAGTCTGATCATAATTAAGTTTTAAAATTCAAACTCTAAATTTGAATTTGAATTCGAACTAAATTAATTTAAATATGAAAACTTCAAACGGTCAAAACTCTTTTGCTTGAACTTTGTTTTTATCATATTATATATGGTAACGGATCTGAATTTCCCCAGGAATGCAATGGAACAAATTTCATGGTCAAATTGCAACTTTTATAAAATTTTTATTTTTATCCCTACCCTAATTAATTGAGTTTCTCTTAATTTAATTATTCAATTAGCGTCGATTTTATGGGCTGTTATAGTATTGATGACTTGTTTCGATTATCTCTATGGTGTAAAGGCTTTCTTATAATTGGATTTGGCGATGGGATTTCACCATTTGAGAGTAGTGAATGAGAGTGTGTCGATCACCACTTTTTGTATGCCATCTGGTTTCTATGTGTGGTTGGTTATGCTATTCCGGCTAACCAATACTTCGGCATACTTTGTTGATCGCGTGAACCGCATCTTCAAGGATCAGCTAAATAAGTTCATGCTTTTAGTAGTGGATGGCATTTTGATTTCTTCTAGGATATAGGAGGCACATGAAACACGTTTGAGGATTATGACTAAAATGTTGAGGAGGCATAAGTTTAATGCAGAATTTTCAAAATGTCACCTCTAGATGAGGGAAGTGAGATTCTTGGGTCATGTCATCTCTGAGCATGGCATTGTGGTAGATACTGCCAAGGTGGCAGTGTTTTAGGGTCGGAGCCATCCCTAGAATGCTAGGGATGTGAGGAGTTTCCTAGGATTGGTGGGATATTATAGACATTTTATCGGGAACTTCTTGAAGATAGCAGCACCTGTTGACTAATTTGACGAAGAAGAATCAGAATTTTGTTTAGGATGCTAAGTGAGATCATGTGTTTGTAAGTACAAAGGAGAGGTTGAAGAGTATGCCAGTGTTGAACATTCCAAGTGGGAATGAAAAGTTGATGGTATACATAGATGCTTGTTGTACTGAATTAGGTGTGATGTTGATGCAAAAAGGAAAAGTTGTCACTTATGCTAGTCGATGGTTGAAGCCACACGAGTGGAAGCATCCAACTCATGATTTGGAGTTGGTGATTGTGTTTATTTTGAAGATTTGAAGGCACTATTTATTTGGAGAATGGTTCGGGCTGTTCATCGATCATAAATTCTCAAAGTACCTTTTCTCCTAAAAGTATTTCAACCTTTGCCGATAGCGATGACTAGAATTCTTGGCATCCTACAAATTTGGCATTTCCTATATGCCTGATAAGGTAAATGCGATCGTCGATGCATTGATTAAAATGTATGTCTGTTAAGGAGTAATATTCAGGGAGTGGGGGCAGTTGGAGTATAACGCTGGCTATGACTTCAGACCCCATTGCAAGTTAGAGCCAAAGGTGTTGAGAGTTTAACGATCAGGCCTACTTTGATAGAGCGGATCAGAACAAGTCAAAGGCTAGATTCTAGATTAGCAATGATCATGGCGAACGAGTGGAGTCTAACGATATGAAGCAATACAGACTCGACCAAGAATGTTGGCTTCATAAGGATGGAAATGATTTGTTTTCGATATTGATGGATTGTGAGATAAGGTGCTATGAGAGTGCCACTATTCTAAGTTGACCATTATGGTAATAAGATGTACTATGATATGAAGCAAGCCTATAACTAGAAGGGAATGAACAAGGTTATTAGGAAATTCTTCTTGAAATTTTTGAACTACAAGTTGGTGAAGGCAGAGTAGAAGATGCCAAGTGGTTTGTTGCAACCGCTTGAAGTTCTCGAATGGAAGTGGAACCAAGTATCAATGGATTTCATTGATGGACTATCGAGGACTTGAGTAGGGTACGACAACATTTGGGACATAGTCGATGAATTGACCAAGTGCGCTAGATTTATGACTATTAAGTCAAGTAGAATAGCAGCTAAACTAGTTAAGTTATATCCAAAATGGGTCGTATAATCCCATGGTGTGTCGTAGAGCATTTTAGGAAAATGAAACCTACTGTTCACTAGTGGGTATTGGAAGAGCTTACAAGAGGCATTGGGGATCGAGCTGCATCTCAGTACAACTTATCATTTGCAAACTGATGGGCAAACCGAGAGAGTAAATTGTATATTAGAGGATCTCTTACTGGATTACATACTTGATTTCGGAGGTTCATGGGACGATCAATTGCATTTGGCGGAGTTCGCATACAACAACGACTATCAGTATAGTATCATTATTGCATTGTATGAAGCACTGTATGATCGATCATGAAATGCCCCTACATTTTGGTTGGAAGCGAGAGAGAAAGTGATGCTTAGGCCATATATGATTAGAGAAACTTTGAGGAAGATAAAGATCGCTCGATCGAAGGAAAGCTGCTCAGGATAGGCAAAAGAGCTACGCTAATAGATAACGTATAGATCTAGAGTTTTCTATCAACGATATAATATTTATGAAGATTTCCATTGAAGAATGTCATTAAATTTGGTAGTAAGAGGAAGTTGAAACCGATATTCATAGGTCCTTTTCCAATAGTAGATAGGATTAGGAACCTACCATATATGGTCAAATACCTCAGAAGATGGCGGATGCGCACAATGACTTCCATGTTTCTCTTCTATGGAAGTTTGTGTATGACTCGGACGTGACGATTGCACTGGATCAATTTGATGATATTGAGGTTGAATGAGAAGCTACGAGACCTCATGGGGCATTTCTTATTATTGAATGCGATACGAAACAGCTTAGGAGGAAGACAATCAAGTAAGTGAAGGTTCAATGGGGCAAAAATGAAGGCAGTTGTATGTTGGAAACCGACGAGAGCATGAGGACCACACATCCTAAGCTCTTAGCATTGTAATGCCTACTATTTATCATACTTACTTTAACCTTTGATGTTATATATGGTAGTTTAGTATCCCATGTGCTAGAGTAGGTTCAGCTATACTATTGATTGCATGGTTGCTTGTTTGAGATGTATGATGGTTGCATATGATTGTTAGGCATGTATGGTGAATATGTTTGATTATGTTTGACTTATTTGAGGATTTTAGAGGCGAAAATCTTAGAAGGAGAGAGCATAATGACCCATATATTTTGTATCATAGGATCATAAAGTATTTTATTTTATTCATATGAGGTCGTACGACTCTAAAATTTTGGTAAGTGACTCTTAGGGATATTTTTCACATCTACGATTTTTATTGAATTTCTGGATGACTGGTTTGACCTTGAAAATCTTGTTTGGACTATAAATTTTGATAAGAACTGAATTAAGGCCTCATACCACTTCCATTGCTTCAGAATGATACTTTCTCATTCCCTAAAGTAGTTAAAATAGAAAAAGGTGCTTATCGTTTAAAAGTTATAGCCATTTTAAGTTTTGGCTATTAGTGGGTAACTAACTAAGCCCATGCTTAGGCTCACTAATCCATCTTGAAAATTGTGCTAAGGGAGGCTGTAGGAACAGATCTAAGTCATTTCCATCTCCCCTAAAATAGCTCTAAATTAACCCTAATTTCATTAAAATCACACATTTTCCTTACTAATCTTAGTCTCGATCATACTTAGAGGAGTAATTAACATCCAGGGGTTGGAGATTATCATTTTTGCTAATTTGTGTTCATCTCCTTTGTGGTCCACTTCAGATGTAAGGAGAAAATTTTGTATTTTGGGTATTTGTAGAGTGGTTCATGACCTCACGCTCTACCATACATGTTTATATAGTTAATAGCAGTATTTTTAACTTGATTTCACACCTAATTTTTTTAACTTTAATTAAATTTTGTAACCAAATTTTAAAGTATTTAAAGTAGTTTTTAAATAGTTTTGTAACTTGTTTTTTTATGTGCATACACTAATATAAAAGTTAGATTTGGATTAGGATTGGCTTGATTATCATGTTCTTATGGATTGCATGTATTAATGGATGTGTATATGTGTTATCTCTTGTTTCTATGTTGTGCTTTAATATGGTTTGTAGTGCTTTTAGGTAGTTAGAAAAGAGGTTGTCGAATTATCAAATCGGAGGGAAAGATGGTCGGAATGGGATGAAACTTAAAGGAAGGGTTCTGAAGCATGGGTGGGTTCTAGGATTCAAATCATACTAAAACTGAAGCTAATGAAAGACCCAGTACCGAAAGATTTGGGTCATTACCGAGTGCTTTTGGTTGGTGGAAAATGCTAGGTGGATGTTTGTTTCTTCAGGTCAAAGTTAATGGTGACGAGTGAAGGTCAATTACAAGAATTTAGCTAAGTACTGGACTTCATACCGAAAGATTTGGTGGGAGTAGTTGGGGTCCAAGAACTTGGAAGATGGAGCACTAGAAGAAGGGGAAGAAACTTAGCCAAAATTCACTAAGTACCCAACTCAGTACCAAGAGCTTTTGGTTGGTACTAAAAGGTTTATTTTGGTTGAGTCGGGATGGAATTTCCAAAGGGAAAGTACTCTGTAGCTCATGTTGTAGGTGTTTGTTTGTTTACTTGGGGTTTGATGGCGATGTAGTAGCACGATGATAGCTTCGGGGCTTCGGTAATGACATCTCAATGGCGAATGGAGCTGGTTTCGATGACGGCGGATCATTGTTGAAAGGAGTCATGAGGTGATTATCTAGAATTCATAGGTTCTAGGAAGGGTAAACTATGGATAGAATGTGAGATTGGTTCTACCATGGAATGGAGGAATATGGAATGGTTCTTTGAGAATAACGAAATTTAGATGGAGGAAAGAAGAGGCTCAGATACGCATGCTAAGGGATTGTTGACACTCATGGTTTTTTCTGTTGTACTCAAAGTAGGGTTATTGTGAGTGCATCATAGGTACCCTGGATCAATTGTTTAAATCCATATACCCTGGACCGTAGGAAAGGGTCTATTATCCACTTCTAGCTAAAGATGAATACACTATAAATGGGGATTTCCATTAGTCCCTGGCATGGGAAAGGCCATACAAGTTATCATATATCTAGAGCACATTGAGTGATAGTGAGGATTGTTTGATGAATGTTATGGTTGATTTGATTGTTATCATACGTATACCACTCTAGGGATGTCACTGGAGATAGGTATTGGGATAGGAATATCTAGATACCCGTCATCATACTTGATTTGTAGTATACCTTTACCATATTCGTAGAGTAGTATATTATGTTAATTATGTGCTAACTCTTAGTTTACAAGGATAGGTTCGTATACTCTTGTTCCTTACTATATTGATTAGTAAGTATTTTGATATTTATTTACTGCTCACACTAGACTGTTGTCTAACTTGAGGTTTTATGCTTTTCTTCTTATTATCTCGGGTACTCATAAATTAGCAGACTATATAATAGGTCTAGGTGTGATGTGGTAGCTATGTAGAGGACGAGCTGAATGGAGCTAACTCGTATTATATATGGATTTCCATGCCGATTCCACTATTCAACACTGTGCAGCCTTGACAGTGCTGCTTATTATAATTATTTAGAGACAATCATTTGATTCTATTTTTGTTTGTGTGTACTCTATTACTTGATGTACAACTCTGTGAATTTGCACTTTGATATTTGGATCATTTAGTTATTACCGTCTCTCCTTTTTTATATTTTTGATGTATATTATATCTTATTCCATACGTTGTGAGATATACAATAGACTCTGTTATGTTTTACTTCATTCTCAACCTTTATTTACCGTCCTACATTGACCGGGCACATCTCGCACTATTTAGCTACATTTGGTGCTGGTCGCGTAGGGCGGTTGCCATAATATGCTTTCTTTATTTTTAATGCACTGTAGTTTTTTTGCATAAAACCTACCATTTTTCAACTAGAAAATTTTGTTTGCTTGCCTTAGATATCAGATTTTGATAAGTGATATTTATGTGCTTTATGATTTTAGTTTCATTAGATTATCTAGCATAGGATCATAATTGGAATCATTCTCTTTATTAAATTTCTCAAAAGTAGAAAAATACATTTCCTCGGATCTAAACTACTCTTCTCATATGGTGCCCCATCCTACTTTTGAAAGAAACTTCAAGATTAAGTGCTTTTGTGAACAGACGCATCCATCTCATCTAAAGCAGGCCTCCCAAAGAATGCATTGTAGTAGGTGTGTTGGTCCATTATCACAAAGGGAGTTTTAAAGGTCCTTGAGAAGGGTGGGATTCCTATTTGACTATACAGATTTATCTGCCCTACCGAAGTCGATCCCTTATTATTTAACCCAAAAATAATATCCTAAAAGGCTCCGGTTTACCTGGAGAATGTCCATTTGATTAAAAGCGTGCTTAAAGATCACATTCGTTCTTCTTCATATCTCTGCAAAATTTTACACACCTGCCATAGTATAATTTGTGTATTAATCATTAGAGGATCGTTATGTGAATGTCTCACTCCCCTTAGCTTTTTTAGAGTGATCACCAGGTCCAGAGCTAGAATGATGTACTGTAAGCTTTTCATCGGTGGTTCTTCTACACTAGTTAGACCACTTGCACCCTTACTCATCTTTAAAATGTGTGGCCCTCTATGAATCTTATTAGTATGGTTTTTGGTGATGAGAAATCCTATTTGGCCTTTTTCTCAAGGATTTTATTGGCTAAAGGCATCTCATTATTACCTAATCAAAAAAATCTACCTTGATGGATTATTTTAGCACTTCTTATCTTATCATATTTTGGACTATTCCTGCCAAAGCACAACAATTATTGGTCTTGTGTTTGTTGGCCTTATGGAAGGCGCAGTAATCACCTTCTTCATTAGGTTCTAGGTGAGTTTTAGATTCTACCGGCACATGTTATTCCATCTCATCTTTAGAGACTACATAAATGTACAGGATGGGTTGGGTTAAATCAACATAATCTGACCATGGAATTTCCTTATATCTGACGTCTTGTTTAAAGTAGGGAACCTAACCCTTTCTCCATCTCTCTCTCTCTATCTATGTTGCCACTTCTTTTTATCATGAAAAATTTCATCCATATAGACAAACTCTTTCCAACAGAGAATGTTATCAATCGCCCTGCCTTGACAACCATTAGTTTTTCCCTATCGCTTACATTCTTGGCCTTAGTGGCCTCAGCATTAAACCTCTTCAAATAGTCCTTCAGCAACACTCTAGTCCTTTGTTTGATATTAACCAAAACACTTACATCTATGGTTATTATTTAAAAGTGTAGAAAATGGGCCTAAATCTCATTGCTGAATTTGCTCTAGGAGTATATTGTCTTTTCATGGTATCAACGATACCATTTGTTTGCTACTCTTAAGAAAGTTGTTGGAAACAATCTGTACCCTATTGTCCCTGGAACATCATAAATGTCTATCTGTCTTTCAAAAGCCAGAAGGTGGTCATTGAGTTATTGACCCATCGTATTTTATAGAGTGTATCTAAACATAAGAAGGAAGAGGGTTCGCCGTTACTTCTTCGGTGAATAAGGCCCTTTTAAAATTATTGTTGGCTTTAGGTTCCATTTTCCTTTTTTCTTTCAAGTCTTTCTTATCGTTAACCATCTTTTGAGCGAGGTCCTTAAACAAGATTCATCATCATTGTAATTTTTTCTACTTGGTTGATATTCTCTTCTAGAAAGTGAGTAGCACATTGCATGTTAGGGGAGTACAAATGCTTTTTCGTTCCCTATTCATACTTTTGGTTGATTGGCCATTAATTCCAACCCCTTTTCTAAGGTTTTGAATTTTTTGGATTCTTTGATGATTTAGCACCTTTATTTTCCTCTATTTTCATGGGTTCTAGAATGCTCTTCCCAAGATTCTTACTTTTTAGAAATGAGATATTGACAATCTATGGGGAGATTCGACTTCCCCTCCATCAGTTTTTCTCTTGGTTGTCTTTGATGAGTTTTGTGATACAAGCATTTCGATTAGCTCATGCATAGTTTGGAGCTATTTGTGCATGATATTAATATTTACACTCTCAATTCTCATTATTACGGGTGCTGAAGCATGTTGAAGCTTGCCCGATTATGAGACATCGAACTGATGTGTTACATTCTCTTCAACATTGGTGTTGTGTACCACTTTCATTGATGTTAACCTATTTTTTTATTCCCAGTTAGTTGTTTCAATTTAAGCAAAATAGAATAGTTTTAGTTCGAAGAAAATATTTAATAGCCATCTCAATGGAAACACCAAAAATGTTAAGTCAAAAATTAGGTCGAACTTGTGTGTTCAAATCAAAGAAATTCAAGGATACTTGAGAAAGAGATTAAACTTTTTTGCCAAGTATACCAATGATCATGTAACATCCCGCCTTTTCGCACACTTTAAACCGACACACGTGCCAATTCAAAGCATACGCAAGGGCGGATTGTTATGGGGTAAATAAGAAAAAATAGAGAAGAAATAAAACAAAATAGAATCTCACAGCGGAAGGATAAAATATAATAATCAATATACAGTACATGATAACTGTTTACAAAATATTTATTTTACTTATACAATGAATATCAGAGTTGCACATACCAATACAATCAATGCAGCGGAAATTTAGAGTGTGGTGCAATACTATAAATAATATAATACGGATTCTTCGTCTTCATCCTCCAAAGCTAAAATCTTCGATCCTGAAACGCTCGAACTGACCCGAGCGAATTTGAAAAGACAAAAACACTCGAGTCAGACTAAAAGATCTTATGTGAGTTAAATTAACAGAAATAAATATGAGTACAGTAACTCAAGAGATGTTCAGGATTTACATCTCCTAAGGATCCGTTAAACTATTTACTATGTAGTATATTGCGCTATTATAATAGTGTCTATTTATAAAATAAACTTACTTTTTAATAGCGTTAAGGGGTTACCCATATAGCCCTTAACACAAATAATGCCAATAGTCTATACAGTACCGTAATACCTCCTGATCGGGAAGCTACCAGAGGATACTCCATAGGTACGACACAAATAGAAACTCATAGTAAAGGCTCGGTATGGTAGGTGACACGGCACAACTAGGCAATGCTAGGGTAGATATACCAATTGCTATCCAGGCTGGTGGAAACGCATAGCCGCAGTTACCGCCCACCTCGGACTAACTCCCCAAAATCAAAATATAGAAGTGGCCACTGAATCAATCCAAAATCAAAGTATAATATCGAAGAGGAGGGTCCGATCAGAGGAATGACCTCATTGGCCTGAGAATCGCTCCTGTTTTAGCCACCTTATGCCAACTCACGGGAGTCGGGTCCACGTATTTACCTTACAGGAAACGTCGCCACCACCTACTTCATTCTGGAATCTCCACCGCGTACATGGTTAGTCAAAGTGGTTTTCGGTATCGACAGAGAGTATGTCCATATCCGATCCCGGTCTCTTTGCCAACCCATCGTTATTATAACACCGCGGTCATTTAAAAATAGGTTATACTTTAAAAATCAGAATAAACATTCCATTTCATAACCATGAATACGATATCATTTCAAAACCCAAAACCATATTTTATCACTTATCCCAAATATAATTCTTTTCCAAAATCATAATGCTTTAACTTCATAACGTCTGAAAATCAAATATTTCAAAGCATAATATTTTGAAAATCATAATTTAAAACCATAACTTCTAAAAACTTGAATGGTTTGGACATTCAACGCTGTATGAATTAAATGGTTTAACTTAAATGTTACTTTGTAAAGAAAATAGTTCTCATGGCTTTACAAATACATTTCTTTATTAAAGTCTAAACCAAAATTTATATTATCTCTCTCAAGTTCCAAAACCACTTCAATTTATTTATATATACGTATATCCATTTTGAGTATCAATATTTCAAACTAAAGTCGGATTTTATGCTTTCAACAAATCAATTGTTCTATTAATTAGTCTTGAATATTCATATAAAATCCATAAATAATAAGACTTCAATTTCTAGTAATAAAATATATATATTTTTCCCAATTCAAATTATACAAGAATATTCATTTCAATTTATTTTGGGAAAAATCCAATTATAAATATCATATCTTAAAATTTCCAAACTTAACATTTAAACATATGATATAAACTATTAAACTCCATTTTCTTAATTTTCTTCCATTTTTAATAAAGATTTTTATACACCTTTTAATTTCAAAATTTTCAACTTCATATGTATATATATATGGAAGAAAAATATTTATAAAATATAAAATTTAAGATTATTATAAACCGTATTCCATCCAAACCATAGAAATCACATAAAAATAGTTATAGACCGCGGTGCCTGTATAAAATTTTCTATCATATGGTCAAGTGATACGGATATTTATCATTTCAATCCGCAATTTAAAAGATATAAAAATTTGCGGTTATATATCATTTCAAACCACTATCCCGAATGAAATGAAATATGCATGATAATTTGCAATTTAATGATATCCAATAAACATCCATTCATCAACATCATCCATCATCCAAAACGCAATCATCAATCAATATCAATCAATAACAATATTATTTTTGGTACTACATAACAGGTAATACTGGCAATTTTATTCAAATTAAATTTAACAGCTATTAATCTACAGTCTATATTCAGAAATAAATTATATAACTGTTAACTGGCAGTTCATATACAAACAAATAAATTTCAACTGTAAATTTATACGCAATAAATGAATTAAATTAACAGTTAAATTTAATAAATGCATTTCAACAAATATGAGTGAAATAAACATGCCAAATACTCATAAATAAATTTCTATTCATTTCTAAAATTAATTTAACAAACATAAAAGCTTCTAGTAGTTGTGAGTGGGTTAAAACACTCACCTTTTTGAATTTAAATTGAATTCAAATCCAATTTAAACCCAAAATTTGGACAGCCTCCAAATTCATCCAAACTAGTGCCAAAACGTCAGAAATTCCAATACGATCCCATCAAAACAAACCGCTCGTGAATCCGAGCTCGTATGCAAAAGTTATGAAAATTTGAAAATGGAAAATTCTGGTCCTGGGTCGATTTCGGGTTCGACTTCGGTGCGCCGCCTCAATTCCCCGGTGCTTGCTTGGAGTTTTCGCCAAAACGACCCGGAGCGACCAGAGTCATTTTCTTCCTGACCCGAAGTTGCTCTAGCGTTTTCTCCCCTGAAACCCGAAGCGCGACCAGAAGCTGCTGCAGATCCGAATTTTTTTTTTTTTTTTAAATTTGAATTTTTTTTTTTGAACTGACTGGATCTAGGGTTAGCCCCCATTGAAGAAGAAGAGAAGCTTGAAGAAGATGAACATACAGCAAATAGACAATAGAATGGAGCTAGGGTTTATAACTGTATATTTATAGGTAGGGTTGGGTTAGAGTAGATAGACTAGATAGATGAACGTACGAAACAAACTAAGGCCCAAAAAGCCCGTTCTGACCCCGGAACGAAATTTGTCAAACCCATATATCCAGATAGGTATTTTAAAATATTCTGAACGCGATGGAAAAAGTTTCACATCCAAATTTGATCGTATGAAGAAGTTATGCTGAAAACAAGATTTCCAAATTGATTTCAAATTGATTTTAATAAAATTGATTTTCAAGGCGTTTCGCGTCCGTACGATCAAACGACAGGTCCGATCGATACGAAACTTGAAACCCTATAATAATTCACCGATACGGATCCGATGAAACTGGTTTCATCGAAATCCGAGTCCGTGACCAAAATGGCTATTTTCAATATTCATTAAATAAATTATAAAAATCCAATTTTTACATCTAAATTCAAAAATTGACCAAATTTCTCCCTTTAAATTTTCTTAATTATTTACTCCAATTCTAAACAATTCAAGTGTCAATACATAGTTGTTCTATTCATCAATTTAGATGTTAATCCTTACTTAAAGGTTAAATTCTAATTTTTAATAAATTCAACATTATACGTTTGATTAAATTTATTAAATTCACTTTCTTTCTATTATTCAAAGTTATTGATGTCAATTTAATGAAACTAACATTGGCTCAATATCTATACATTAAAAATCTCAATTCTAAACTTAGATCTCAACTTATGAAATAGTTAAATAATAAATTCCATCTAAATCTACATCTTCCTACTATCTAAATATTTAGAAAAATTACTTACCACTTTTTATTGTAAATTTCTAAACTAGTAGATTTGTGTCATTTCTAGCCCTCTGGATATTTAATATTAACTAAAAGCAAATTTACATATAATTTCCATCGTCAATTATTTTAGTGAATAAATCTTCAAAAGTTACTGCAATTAATCCCATTAATTGCAATAAATTCTAATAAATTTGACTCTATGTGATTACAACTCACAAATAAATCAATTATTACTCCCTACATAGTTAACGTTTCTTTTATATTCCAATACATTAATATTTACCCAATTTCCATCATTTATTTGCACAAATTACTGTATTTCAATCTTATTGGAAATTTTGTTAACTTAACACTTGAATAAAACTTAAAACCTCAATTAATTCATTCCACTTCGGTTTCATTCTTAAGATTACACTAATTATTATATTATAAAAATGAAATTTTCCCTTGGTTACATCTTATTTATCCACTTACAAAAATTCCACACTAACTGAAATAATTTAGTGCATAAATTGAAATTGATTAAAATAAACTTAACAAACAAATAGAATAAATACGTACAATAATTATTGTCATAAATCTTTTTTATAAGTCTACACATAATTATTACCTTACAATACGTTTTACGTTACTATAAAATTTATACACCCTTCCGTTACCATATTAATAATTACTAAAGTAACGTTCATTCTTAATAACAACGTTATACTATTCAACATATAAAAGGACTCCATTCCCCAAATACATACATTTATATTTATTCCCTTAAAGTTCTCCTTTATTGACTAGACACATTAATTTAGATTCATTTACATCGAATGCCCTTCTTAGCTATATACTCAATACATGTTAAATCTACATAATTTTTACCCTTTTATTCAAATTCACTTATACCATCAATAACAAAATGTTGCCCTAAATTTAGATTCAATTATATACATTAGATAAATGGGTAAACTTTTGTAATTATCCCATATATGAAAATATTTTTATGCATACATTTCCACTTACTTACTATGCATTCATTTATTAAATTACTAATTGCCTTAGTCAACTTATCCCCTATTTACTACCAAATTTCAAATTTAATTATAGCTTATTAATACATAAAATTTACATAGGCAAAACAAATTTTATTACTATCTTAAGTCCATTTATTATTGATAACATTCATTAAATTTCCTTATCAACACTTATTGCATTGATTTATTCAGCGGTCACCTTTTATTTAGTTACTATCCATTTTACAATCCAATGTAAGTCTTCCACTATTTATTTTATATTAAATGAATTCCATTGTGACGCCCCACCTCTATACCCACGCTAGCCAAGAACACTCCGGAGAAGTGCTGTCAACTAGCACAGAGAATAAGGCTGTTGAGGAGCGACCATCCATGTAATTGCTTATCACACGGTGGCTATAAATAATCTTCGGAAACAAACATAGAAATAATCATATCACAAATCAGTCACAGATATCCATATCACAAATGCGGAAGAAGATATGAATATATAACTAACACATGAAAGTGTACATCAGAGTAGTGGTCAGTAAGATCCACGATAATACAAAAGAATAGCAGCACGTGCTATACAAAAGAATACAACTATGAGTCTATATCTCAAGTGTATACAACAAAAACTGCCAATCTAAACAGTTAGCCAAAAGTCAGAGTGATGAATCCCTGAGAAGAAGTCAAGCAGAAGCACCTGTAACATCTCGGTCTGACCCGAGTATTATTTAAGAAATAATAAACGGGTCAGTCTAGCTATAAATATCAGATGACATGATATAACATAAAAGATATGGCATAAACATAAACATCCATAATGACATACCACTATAAGTATGTAAATAATGATCAACAGAAGATCAATCAATAAGAGATAATCAATATCACAAGAATCTTCTCAAAGATTCGGAAAGGGCATCATACCCCAAACTTGTACTCATAACAAGTCAATGACATAAATTCTAGAAATCAATGCAAGAAGTCCAGAAATCATGGAAAAGAGAAAGAGGCCTATCACATGACGGTCCGAAGACCAAGGGGAGCTACCCCACATGTGTGAATGGAATCACACAGATTAAGGTCCAGACTAACCAAAAAGCAAAAAGGTATGTGTGAGTGGAATCACACAAGTGGTGTCTAGTCTAACCTCGCAACAAGAGACATCGCACAGTTGCTAGTCTAAATCATCAGAATGATCGTCATGATCAACGAGAAGTGTCAATTACACTAAGCTAGTAAATATAGAAGTTTAGCTTCATGTCCCATAACCACTTGCTTAACTTAAATATTTACGAACAAACTGTAAATCTTCACTAATAAAATTGTCACAAGAGGTTCAATCGAACAAGTCCAAGAATTAACCGACGAAGTGAACGCAAGCGTTTCATACCACTTGTTTTACTAAGTCGTTTAATTAGATTTCTCATCCGAGTGAGGTAAAGGTTTGTATATACTAATAGATTGGAAAACGGTTTAAGAAAAGAGCTTTGTTATTAAAAATAGAGTTGAAATTGTTTGTTAAAAGAGTTTTGATATTTACTACTAGTATTGAAACCTTTATATTATAAAGTGACAAAACACAGAAGCAATTGTAGAAACAATCAGTCACAAAAATCGCATACGGAGATGTGAATGAAATCCAAGGAAATCAGCTCAATGTTTTTCAGATAAGATCCCCTACGGAGGGGGGTCCGGGGGGTGGCAACACCCCAAGGTGGCGATGCGGGGGCAACGCCACCGCTTACGGGGTTCGACCTGCCCGGTCAGGTCGCGGGGGCCCAGGGGGCAGCGCCCCCGGCGGGGTGCGGGGCAGCGCCCCGACCAAAACGGTACGACCTAGTGAAGATAAAATGAGGTCTAACGACCTAAGGGTCTCAGGGGTCAAGCGAACTATCGGGATAAGGTCCAACGACTTATAGGGTTATAAGGTCATATGACCTAACGACTCAAGGGTCTAACGACCTAACGACTCAAGGGTCATACGACCTAACGACTCAAGGGTCATACGACCTAACGAGCTATGGCCAAACGACCTAACGACTCAAGGGTCATACGACCTAACGACTCAAGGGTCATACGACCTAACGAGCTATGGCCAAACGACCTAACGACTCAAGGGTCTAACGACCTAACGACTCAAGGGTCCAACGACCCAACGACTCAAGGGTCCAACGACTTAAGGGTTGCACGACTTAAGGGTTAGGCCAGGAGCGACCTAACGAGATAAGGTCCAACGACCTACGAGTTAAGGGTCCAACGACCTATCGGGATAACTCGTAACCGACTTAAGGGTTGCGTGACTGAAGGGCTGCACGACTTAAGGGTTAGGCCAGGAGCGACCTAACGAGATAAGGTCCAACGACCTACGAGTTAAGGGTCCAACGACCTATCGGGATAACTCGTAACCGACTTAAGGGTTGCGTGACTGAAGGGCTGCACGACTTAAGGGTTAACTCGTAAATGACTCACGACCTATGGATGAACGACTTAACTCCGAACGAGCTAAAAATGGCCAGAATGACCTAGGGTTAACTCGTGAACGACTCACGACCTATGGACGAACGACTTAACTCCGAACGACCTAAAAATGGCCAGAACGACCTAGGGTTAACTCGTGAACGACTCACGACCTATGGACGAACGACTTAACTCCGAACGACCTAAAAATGGCCAGAACGACTCAAGTGCAGAAAATTCAACAAAACGCTAAAAATTGGAGTTTTTCGCCAATCCAATCCAAACCAAATGCTAACATGCATGCAAAAATGATAGGGAATCATTCCCAACAGTCCAATATGGTTATAGGCTAGAATTGTGAGATAAAAATCTCACCTTTGCACCAAATATCAATGAAAATGAAGTTTTAAGCAAGCAAGAATCAATCCTTCTTCTATCTAAGCACAAGAAGCTTGAATCCAATGTCTTCTTCTTGAATTTGGAGTACAAAGATGGATTGCAATTGAATTTGAGTTTTGGAATTTTAATTTCCCATTCCCTCCACCATTAATACCAAAGCTTGATTAGTTAGAAAATTTATGAAGAGTGAGGAGAAGAGGGTTGGAACTTGGGCTTAATAGGCTAAACTAACCCAAAGTCCAAAGCGGGAAAAGTTAGTGAAATTTCACTAACTCCAAACCTATCGATGTTTATACTTAAAAAAGTTGTAAATGGCATTTCGAACTCAATAGAAGTGGTCTCGAGTCCTAATTTGACCGTTTGCAAAAAGTAGCTTTTCGGACCAAAATCCGATTAACGAGTTAATATTTTAAATAAAATATTTAAATACAAACTCAATAAATATGCGGGTTGTTACATCCATTCTACTTAATCCTTTTATTGATATTCACTAATTCAACCCTTATATCAGTTTCTTATATTTAACTTTAAATCAAATTGTGACAATCTACATTATCCAAATCTATTGTCATAAAATTTTATTGTTACACTAAATTACAACTACTATACCAAATTTCTACATTTATTCTCAATTAGATTAGAAATTATATTAATTCAATTCATTTAATATTATTAATTTAACGGGTCGTTACAATCTCCCCCACTCAAAACTTTTCGTCCCCGAAAAGGAAAAAGAAGGGAGAAGGAAGAATAAACAGTACATCTTATTTCAAATATTAACTTATAAACAATAATTTACTGGATTAATTTCCTTTAATGAAATATACCCGTTTATAATCATTACAACCTTTTATACTTAAATCATTAAAGTTTGGAAAATATTCAACAAAATTCTAAGTCCAAAATTTACGAAAATTTTTGGCAGAGTCTCCTTTGTACGGTGAGGCTCGGGAGAAAGTATAATATCAAATATACAAATATATTACATATATTATCAAAATATTATATCCCAACACGGAAAAATAGCGCTTTAAACGTAATCCGAAAACGTACCTATTTGTCGGGCAATATATGCTTATTATTTTGGAACCAAAAGCAGTAGCAGTTGCTTCCATCACCTGTATTCACTTATATAATCTAAAAGGTTAAATATTTATTTTAAAGTGAACTATTCAAGTGGATTCAATCATTAATCAACCAAACAATTCAACAACCATCAACCTTACAAACAACATACATACACAAACGAAGCAACCATTTAATCCATCAAACAAATAGTTGTTTGGGTTCAAACTTGAAATTTGTATGAAATGAAATTAACTATCAAGTGCATCCTTTACTCAACAGTCTTAGATGGAACAAAGATAGATACTTATTCATTTAACCACTTCAAATTTCTTACCCAACAACATAAATCAAACAACACAATTCAAACCAACACCCAAATTTATTTATTATACATTTATCTCATGCTTCAATGATTTGATTTTCTTTCTTTCATTTATGGAGTGATTTCTTTATTTCTTACAAATTTTCATTTTCCATTTATCACAAAATTCATTATATTTGTATTCCAATTTATTTACTAAAGTTTCTATCATCTATTTATACTACTTACCTTTACTTATAGTAAAATTTCCAATTTAACTTAATTCTATACAATTAATTCTCATTAATAATAGCAAATTAATAGAATACCTTTATTACCTTACTCTTCACTTGTAAGATTTCCCTTTACATTTTCCTACTAACATTGCAACTTTTTATTATATGGTAAGTTATGTATGTTTTAAGAATGTAAGTGAAAATTTACAAGTTTCTTCTCCATTCCTTTAATTAATATATATTTGTTTTATAAATTACAATTTCGACTTACCTTTAATCTCATTCATTTATTTAATGTTGAAGTTTCCATTATATTTAATTACAGTAACCCTCTACTTACACTTAATTTATTAACCTTATAACTTGCATTCCTATAAGTGAAAGATTTTACTCATTCATTAACTATGGATTGCAGTCATTTATATTTTTCCTACTTTCCATTATATTAGAATAGGGGAAATTAAGGCGTACTTAAGTTAATAACCCTACAATCAAACTTTATAAATTAAGGAATTTCATTTTTTTTTTTACTTTCTTAAGGTTAAAATCACCTATTAATAATACAACCTTTAATTTTAGTAAAATTCCAATCATCACTTAAGTTAATACCATTAAATTCTTATTTATAACAGTAATTTATTGAATACTTCATTATTTCCAAAAATCTACTTGCATAATATTCTATTCCACTCTTAATTTTCATTTCAACTTTTTATACTTGGTAAGTTATTTATGTTAAAGAAAAAGCAAAAGAACTTATACAAGTTTAATCTCAATTTTTTTAATTCATTGATTTTCCAATAAATCTTTACCATTATTTATAATTTAAAATTTTAACTTCCTTTATACTTAGCATTAATTCTCTTACTTATTAGAGGTTTTCAATCCATTTATTACTTACTCTTTTTTTTTATTCCACTAAAATTTAACAATTAATTAATGGAAAATTTTAGAATTAAATTCCGGGTCAGATTTCAATTTATTTTGAAATAATAGATAATTAGTTTCCTACAACTTTATATCTCAATTATATTTAAAACAAACAAATTCAGATATTTCCAACATAAATCTGCAGTAGAATTTACTACAGTGGCCTTTCCCTTTGAAACTCGAAAATGAAAGTCGATGATGCGGCCGTCATCACCGAAATTATTTTCCAGCGACAGAGAGGAAAGTACAAACTTATTTTCTTCAAAATCCTCTTTAAACCAATTCTTTCGAATTATACTAAATATTTATATAAGAAAATATTTATAAACCAAATCATTATATTTCATAAATCCTTTGAAAGAAGATTTCAAAAATCCCGGACTTAAGTTCTAAAATCTCCAATTTGATTTATTAAAATTCAACTTAGCTTTAATTCATTACAAATATTTTTATTACCTAACACCCAACTATAACAACCAAAATATATCTTTATAAAAATATTTTTATCTATAGAAAATATAATAGGCAAAGTTATTTCATTCACCTATATTAAAAACAAATATTATGTCGGTCTGTCCTATTAAGTGTTTAGAAATCCCTATTGATGACATAGCGTCCCATGCATCAACCAGAATTTATAAATACAAAGTGGAACAGATTAACACAATATCAAAATCTTTTTATAAAACTAACAAATACGCTCTCTCATATATACTCTCAGCGACTCCCATAGGGTATTATTACCCTATTAACAAAGAGTCAAACCCCACAAAGCCAAAGTTTATCGCTAAACCAAAGCTCTGATACCAACTGTAACATCCCGCCTTTTCGCACACTTTAAACCGACACACGTGCCAATTCAAAGCATACGCAAGGGCGGATTGTTATGGGGTAAATAAGAAAAAATAGAGAAGAAATAAAATAAAATAGAATCTCACAGCGGAAGGATAAAATATAATAATCAATATACAGTACATGATAACTGTTTACAAAATATTTATTTTACTTATACAATGAATATCAGAGTTGCACATACCAATGCAATCAATGCAGCGGAAATTTAGAGTGTGGTGCAATACTATAAATAATATAATACGGATTCTTCGTCTTCGTCCTCCAAAGCTAAAATCTTCGATCCTGAAACGCTCGGACTGACCCGAGCGAATTTGAAGAGACAAAAACACTCGAGTCAGACTAAAAGATCTTATGTGAGTTAAATTAACAGAAATAAATATGAGTACAGTAACTCAAGAGATGTTCGGGATTTACATCTCCTAAGGATCCGTTAAACTATTTACTATGTAGTATATTGCGCTATTATAATAGTGTCTATTTATAAAATAAACTTACTTTTTAATAGCGTTAAGGGGTTACCCATATAGCCCTTAACACAAATAATGCCAATAGTCTATACAGTACCGTAATACCTCCTGATCGGGAAGCTACCAGAGGATACTCCATAGGTACGACACAAATAGAAACTCATAGTAAAGGCTCGGTATGGTAGGTGACATGGCACAACTAGGCAATGCCAGGGTAGATATACCAATTGCTATCCAGGCTGGTGGAAACGCGTAGCCGCAGTTACCGCCCACCTCGGACTAACTCCCCAAAATCAAAATATAGAAGTGGCCACTGAATCAATCCAAAATCAAAGTATAATATCGAAGAGGAGGGTCCGATCAGAGGAATGACCTCATTGGCCTGAGAATCGCTCTTGTTTTAGCCACCTTATACCAACTCACGGGAGTCGGGTCCACGTATTTACCTTACAGGAAACGTCGCCACCACCTACTTCATTCTAGAATCTCCACCGCGTACACGGTTAGTCAAAGTGGTTTTCGGTATCGACAGAGAGTATGTCTATATCCGATCCCGGTCTCTTTGCCAACCCATCGTTATTATAACACCGCGGTCATTTAAAAATAGGTTATACTTTAAAAATCAGAATAAACATTCCATTTCATAACCATGAGTACGATATCATTTCAAAACCCAAAACCATATTTTATCACTTATCCCAAATATAATTCTTTTCCAAAATCATAATGCTTTAACTTCATAACGTCTGAAAATCAAATATTTCAAAGCATAATATTTTGAAAATCATAATTTAAAACCATAACTTCTAAAAACTTGAATGGTTTGGACATTCAACGCTGTATGAATTAAATGGTTTAACTTAAATGTTACTTTGTAAAGAAAATAGTTCTCATGGCTTTACAAATACATTTCTTTATTAAAGTCTAAACCAAAATTTATATTATCTCTCTCAAGTTCCAAAACCACTTCAATTTATTTATATATATGTATATCCATTTTGAGTATCAATATTTCAAACTAAAGTCGGATTTTATGCTTTCAACAAATCAATTGTTCTATTAATTAGTCTTGAATATTCATATAAAATCCATAAATAATAAGACTTCAATTTCTAGTAATAAAATATATATATTTTTCCCAATTCAAATTATACTAGAATATTCATTTCAATTTATTTTGGGAAATATCCAATTATAAATATCATATCTTAAAATTTCCAAACTTAACATTTAAACATATGATATAAACTATTAAACTCCATTTTCTTAATTTTCTTCCATTTTTAATAAAGATTTTTATACACCTTTTAATTTCAAAATTTTCAACTTCATATGTATATATATATGGAAGAAAAATATTTATACAATATAAAATTTAAGATTATTATAAACCGTATTCCATCCAAACCATAGAAATCACATAAAAATAGTTATAGACCACGGTGCCTGTATAAAATTTTCTATCCTATGGTCAAGTGATACGGATATTTATCATTTCAATCCGCAATTTAAAAGATATAAAAATTTGCGGTTATATATCATTTCAAACCACAATCCCGAATGAAATGAAATATGCATGATAATTTGCAATTTAATGATATCCAATAAACATCCATTCATCAACATCATCCATCATCCAAAACGCAATCATCAATCAATATCAATCAATAACTATATTATTTTTGGTACTACATAACAGGTAATACTGGCAATTTTATTCAAATTAAATTTAACAGCTATTAATCTACAGTCTATATTCAGAGATAAATTATATAACTGTTAACTAGCAGTTCATATACAAACAAATAAATTTCAACTGTAAATTTATACGCAATAAATGAATTAAATTAACAGTTAAATTTAATAAATGCATTTCAACAAATATGAGTGAAATAAACATGCCAAATACTCATAAATAAATTTCTATTCATTTCTAAAATTAATTTAACAAACATAAAAGCTTCTAGTAGTTGTAAGTGGGTTAAAACACTCACCTTTTTGAATTTAAATTGAATTCAAATCCAATTTAAACCCAAAATTTGGACAGCCTCCAAATTCATCCAAACTAGTGCCAAAACGTCAGAAATTCCGATACGATCCCATCAAAACAAACCGCGCGCGAATCCGAGCTCGTATGCAAAAGTTATGAAAATTTGAAAATGGAAAATTCTGGTCCTGGGTCGACTTCGGGTTCGACTTCGGTGCGCCGCCTCAATTCCCCGGTGCTTGCTTGGAGTTTTCGCCAAAACGACCCGGAGCGACCAGAGTCATTTTCTTCCTGACCCGAAGTTTCTCTAGGGTTTTCTCCCCTGAAACCCGAAGCGCGACCAGAAGCTGCTGCAGATCCGAATTTTTTTTTTTTTTTTTAAATTTGAATTTTTTTTTTTTGAACTGACTGGATCTAGGATTAGCCCCCATTGAAGAAGAAGAAGAGAAGCTTGAAGAAGATGAACGTACAGCAAATAGACAATAGAATGGAGCTAGGGTTTAGAACTGTATATTTATAGGTAGGGTTGGGTTAGAGTAGATAGACTAGATAGATGAACGTACGAAACAAACTAAGGCCCAAAAAGCCCGTTCTGACCCCGGAACGAAATTTGTCAAACCCATATATCCAGATAGGTATTTTAAAATATTCTGAACGCGATGGAAAAAGTTTCACGTCCAAATTTGATCGTATGAAGAAGTTATGCTGAAAACAAGATTTCCAAATTGATTTCAAATTGATTTTAATAAAATTGATTTTCAAGGCGTTTCGCGTCCGTACGATCAAACGACAGGTCCGATCGATACGAAACTTGAAACCCTATAATAATTCACCGATACGGATCCGATGAAACTGGTTTCATCGAAATCCGAGTCCGTGACCAAAATGGCTATTTTCAATATTCATTAAATAAATTATAAAAATCCAATTTTTACATCTAAATTCAAAAATTGACCAAATTTCTCCCTTTAAATTTTCTTAATTATTTACTCTAATTCTAAACAATTCAAGTGTCAATACATAGTTGTTCTATTCATCAATTTAGATGTTAATCATTACTTAAAGGTTAAATTCCAATTTTTAATAAATTCAACATTATACGTTTGATTAAATTTATTAAATTCACTTTCTTTCTATTATTCAAAGTTATTGATGTCAATTTAATGAAACTAACATTGGCTCAATATCTATACATTAAAAATCTCAATTCTAAACTTAGATCTCAACTTATGAAATAGTTAAATAATAAATTCCATCTAAATCTACATCTTCCTACTATCTAAATATTTAGAAAAATTACTTACCACTTTTTATTGTAAATTTCTAAACTAGTAGATTTGTGTCATTTCTAGCCCTCTGGATATTTAATATTAACTAAAAGCAAATTTACATATAATTTCCGTCGTCAATTATTTTAGTGAATAAATCTTCAAAAGTTACTGCAATTAATCCCATTAATTGCAATAAATTCTAATAAATTTGACTCTATTTGATTACAACTCACAAATAAATCAATTATTACTCCCTACATAGTTAACGTTTCTTTTATATTCCAATACATTAATATTTACCCAATTTCCATCATTTATTTGCATAAATTACTGTATTTCAATCTTATTGGAAATTTTGTTAACTTAACACTTGAATAAAACTTAAAACCTCAATTAATTCATTCCACTTCGGTTTCATTCTTAAGGTTACACTAATTATTATATTATAAAAATGAAATTTTCCCTTGGTTACATCTTATTTATCCACTTACAAAAATTCCACACTAACAGAAATAATTTAGTGCATAAATTGAAATTGATTAAATAAACTTAACAAACAAATAGAATAAATACGTACAATAATTATTGTCATAAATCTTTTTTATAAGTCTACACATAATTATTACCTTACAATACGTTTTACGTTACTATAAAATTTATACACTCTTCCGTTACCATATTAATAATTACTAAAGTAACGTTCATTCTTAATAACAACGTTATACTATTCAACATATAAAAGGACTCCATTCCCCAAATACATTCATTTATATTTATTCCCTTAAAGTTCTCCTTTATTGACTAGACACATTAATTTAGATTCATTTACATCGAATGCCCTTCTTAGCTATATACTCAATACATGTTAAATCTACATAATTTTTACCCTTTTATTCAAATTCACTTATACCATCAATAACAAAATGTTGCCCTAAATTTAGATTCAATTATATACATTAGATAAATGGGTAAACTTTTGTAATTATCCCATATATGAAAATATTTTTATGCATACATTTCCACTTACTTACTATGCATTCATTTATTAAATTACTAATTGCCTTAGTCAACTTATCCCCTATTTACTACCAAATTTCAAATTTAATTATAGCTTATTAATACATAAAATTTACATAGGCAAAACAAATTTTATTACTATCTTAAGTTCATTTATTATTGACAACATTCATTAAATTTCCTTATCAACACTTATTGCATTGATTTATTCAGCGGTCACCTTTTATTTAGTTACTATCCATTTTACAATCCAATGTAAGTCTTCCACTATTTATTTTATATTAAATGAATTCCATTCTACTTAATCCTTTTATTGATATTCACTAATTCAACCCTTATATCAGTTTCTTATATTTAACTTTAAATCAAATTGTGACAATCTACATTATCCAAATCTATTGTCATAAAATTTTATTGTTACACTAAATTACAACTACTATACCAAATTTCTACATTTATTCTCAATTAGATTAGAAATTATATTAATTCAATTCATTTAATATTATTAATTTAACGGGTCGTTACAGATCAAGTAGGCAAATATGTAATTTGGAAAATGTTCAAGTCCTTAATCAGAAAGTCAAGACTTGGATTTCACTTAAACGGCCATCAAATAGTAGATATGGTTTTTATTAATCTCTTGATTACAAAAATGAACATAAGGAAGTAGTGAATTTATAGATTTCCTCTTTCTTAGAATAAGATAATAAATGATACAACTAAGTAAAAGATGTTTTATATCTCATATGGCTAGAAATGTAATTTACCATGTACAGTTGTGTATGGACTTGGTTAAAGCCAAATTAGCTACCTTTACATTATATAAAAGAAACAATGGTGTATATGTAATTCATTCAATTTAGTTGTAATCAAGAATTTCTCTTCTTCTCAATATTCTTCCATTAATCAAATCATTTCATCTTCAAATTCTTAACATCGTATAAGAGCCACCATTAGCTCCATGGCAATACCATGCCAAGTCGGTGTAGGATCTAGATTAACCCTAGAGGGGGTGAATAGGGTTATAGCAAAGTTTCTCGAATTAAACTACAAAGAAGTAAATATGCTGAAAAGTAAATCACACACAAAATTTAGCCAGCTTCGGCAACCCCTGCCTACTGCTACATTCCCAGATTTCTATTAGAATTAAACAGTCTCCCGCTTACAAACACTCTAACAGACTCGCAAACCCTGCTACCGTCTATAGAATTTTGCAAACTCGCAAACCCTGCTCACTAAACTAATTCTAACTAGACAATCTGACACAACCTAAAACCTAGGTGGTGATTTACCAAGATTTGGTTCGAAAAGTATAGATTTCAAAATAAAAATAAAAACACCCTTATATTAAAATAAGGATTAAACTCTTAAAAACCCTAATCCCCTTTAACAAGGCCGGCCCTTTTGTTATTATTCTCTAGCCCGTTCCTTTTCTATTTTCTTTAAGAAATTATGGCGGCTTTGATTCTCTTTGCAACTGAAATTAGGGCTTCTAATAATTCAGCCCGAACCACTTTTAGTTCCTTCGTTCCTTTATGGTGGTCGTTCCTCTTGCAATTCAATTAGGGCTTTCGTCCTTTGAACCAAATTAGGTCTTTGAAATAATATTTGAAGCCGCGCCTTTGTTGATCGATTAATGGATATTTCTGTGTGCTTCGTTCTCTGTTGTTCTCTCTTGGCCGCTTCTATTTTATCGAGTTTACTGTTTGCTTCGGTATGTAATTTCCCTGTTTGTGCTTTTCTGATTTTCGTACTCGAACTCGATTATAATATGCCGATGATGATTGTTGCAATTTATATGGACTTCGTCACTTTCCTATTTCTTGATTGCCTGATATTTTTACGACATGATGCGCACGGCCTTGATTTGCAGCGTTTGATTTTTCCTTGATCGTTACGGTATCAACTTTTCTATTTTACTTGGATTTGATTTTTTACTTTTTCAAAGATACGCACTTGAATTTTGACTTGCTCATCTCTGCACTGTTGAATTTCGTTCATCCCTGTAGCATTGATTTACATGGCATTGACTTCTTTGGCACTTGATTGCCACTGCTTCGGCTCTGATCATTTTTCTATTGACTGACATTGATACTGCCATATTGATGCCTCTGTTGTTTGCATTTACTTCATTCATGTATCTGCTGGCTTGACTCTGTTTTTGCTGTAGTCGAGTTGTATCCAGTGTTTACTTTGAGCATGCTGCAGTGTTCATTCGTGTTGTATTTGCCTGTTCGGTCTTGTGGCACTGCTTACTGTCATGTTCGCTGTGTCACTTGTATACTGAGTATTGCTGAGTCTTTGGATTTGTGCATCACCATACATCTGTTGCAATCCATTTGTTTGTTTGTATATACCACTTGCTTTTGTTCAATCCGCTGGTATACCTGGTGCATTACTTGACTTGTTGTATTGTCATTGCATCCATGAATTTTGACTATAGCTTGTTTATCTATTTCGATTTCACTGTGAATTATGACTTTGATTTTCTGGCCCCTGTAAGCTTCATCTCTGGCCATTCCTCATATGAATTGATTCATATTTGATATGTTGGCTTGTACTTGATATTGTATCATCTGGTTCATGGATTTGTAGCTTGTATATCCTGTTGTTTGCATTATTGATGCTACGTTGTGGTCTTCCTTTCTCTGGCACATTAGTGTAACTGTCCAGTTTCACAGTTGCTTCATTACTTGAGTCATTTGAGGCATTGCATACATAAGCTTTGATGTTGTTTTGATTTGTTGAAGTTTTGCATTTGAGTTGAGTCATGTTGCAGTTTGGCTTTGTCTCCATGTATTTCATGTAGTATGGGTTCTCTACTGACTTGTAGTCTTTATTTGAGTTGGGCATTGTTTTGGTTTTCAAAAAAAACATGCTTGAAGTCGTAGCCTGTACCACTGCCCTGTGTTGAATCCGGTTTCGCAACTTGGGTTTGACCTTGTGCCGAAGTCGAGATTTTATTTATATTTCACTTGAGTTGAACCCGTCTTTTTATTTGGGTTTGACCTTGTGCTCACCTGTCCCTATAACATTATCAAGTGTATATTGGTGTGCACGGCCTTGTGGCATGTACAGTGATACACTGTGCATGTCACATTGTTCGTGTATAATGAATTCAAATGTAAATGATGACGAACAACCCAAATGATTGAGGCAGATAATATTTTCAAAATCCATCTTTTATTTTATATTGCAAAAATATTTCTTTTTCAATTTTACTGCGTTAGTGAATATTTTTACAGATTGCTCAGATGCTGGATTCTAACTGGAATGAAGTTGAAGATAAACTACGAGTGTGAGTGATATGTAGTGAGGAATTTATGTATATTGAATTGTGATGTAATTAGAATCAAAATTGTATATGTATAGTGAGATCTTGAATTTGTACTATTCAAAATTGTAATAAATATTTGTTTGAATAAAATTTCTATTTGAAATTTGTATAGTGAGATTTATAGCCAGTTTCAATAATGTCCCAAACATCATAATCAATAGAACTAAGATAAATATCCATCCTAACTTTCCAATAAGCATAATCATTAACATTAAACATGGGTGGCACAGCAATAGATTGCCCCTCAGAGAAAGCATTATTTGGTGGATTCATGACTCTAGAGTTAAAGAAAAATACCGTGCTCTGATACCACTTGTAGGATCTAGATTAACCCTAGATGGGGGGTGAATAGGGTTATAGCAAATTTTCTCGAATTAAACTGCAAAGAAGTAAATATGTTGAAAAGTAAATCACACAAAATTTACCCAGCTTTGGCAACCCATGCCTACTGCTGCATTCCCAGATTTCTATTAGAATTAAACAGTCTCCCGCTTACAAACACTCTAACAGACTCACAAACCCTGCTACCGCCTATAGAGTTTTGCAAACTCGCAAACCCTGCTCACTGAACTAATTCTAACTAGACAATCTGACACAACCTAAAACCTAGGTGGTGATTTACCAAGATTTGATTCGAAAAGTACAAATTTAAAAATAAAAATAAAAACACCCTTATATTAAAATAAGGATTAAACTCTTAAAAACCCTAATCCACTTTAACAAGGCCGGCCCTTTTGTTATTATTCTCTAGCCCGTTCCTTTTCTATTTTCTTTGAGAAAATAAGGCGGCTTTGATTCTCTTTGCAACTGAAAATAGGGATTCTGTTAATTTAGCTCGAACCACTTTTAGTTCCTTCGTTCGTTTATGGTGGCCGTTCCTCTTGCAATTCAATTAGGGCTTTCGTCCTTTGAACCAAATTAGGGCTTTGAAATAATATTTGAACTCGCGCCTTTGTTGATCGATTAATGGATATTTCCGTGTGCTTCGTTCTCAGTTGTTCGCTCTTGGCCGCTTCTATTTGATCGAGTTTACTGTTTGCTTCGGTATGTAATTTCCCTGTTTGTGCTTTTCTGATTTTCGTACTCGAACTCGATTATAATATGCCGATGACGATTGTTGCAATTTATATGGACTTCGTCACTTTCCTATTTCTCGATTGCCTGATATTTTTACGACTTGATGCGCACGGCCTTGATTTTGCAGCGTTTGATTTTTCCTTGATCGTTACGGTACCAACTTTCCTATTTTAATTGGATTTGATTTTTGACTTTTTCAAAGATACGCACTTGAATTTTGACTTGGTCATCTCTGCACTGTTGAATTTGGTTCATCCTTGTAGCATTGATTTACACGGCATTGACTTCTTTGGCACTTGATTGCCACTGCTTCGGCTCTGATCATTTTTCTATTGACTGACATTGATACTGCCATATTGATGCCTCTGTTGTTTGCATTTACTTCATTCATGTATCTGCTGGCTTGACTCTGTTTTTGCTGTAGTCGAGTTGTATCCAGTGTTTACTTTGAGCATGTTGCAGTGTTCATTCGTGTTGTATTTGCCTGTTCGGTCTTGTGGCACTGCTTACTGTCATGTTCGCAGTGTCACTTGTATACCGAGTATTGCTGAGTCTTTGGATTTGTGCATCACCATACATCTGTTGCAATCCATTTGTTTGTTTGTATATACCACTTGCTTTTGTTCATTCCACTGGCATACCTGGTGCATTACTTGACTTGTTGTATTGTCATTGCATCCATGAATTTTGACTATAGCTTGTTTATCTCTTTCGATTTCAGTGTGAATTATGACTTTGATTTTCTGGCCCCTATGAGCTTCATCTCTGGCCATTCCTCATATGAATTGATTCATATTTGATATGTTGGCTTGTACTTGATATTGTATCATCTGGTTCATGGATTTGTAGCTTGTATATCCTGTTGTTTGCATTATTGATGCTACATTGTGGTCTTCCTTTCTCTGGCACATTAGTGTAACTGTCCAGTTTCACAGTTGCTTCATTACTTGAGTCATTTGAGGCATTGCATACATAAGCTTTGATGCTGTTTTGATTTGTTGAAGTTTTGCATTTGAGTTGAGTCATGTTGCAGTTTGGCTTTGTCTCTATGTATTTCATGTAGTATGGGTTCTCTACTGACTTGTAGTGTTTATATGAGTTGGGCATTGTTTTGGTTTTCAAAAAAAAATGCTTGAAGTCGTAGCCTGTACCACTGCCCTGTGTTGAATCTGGTTTCATAACTCGGGTTTGACCTTGTGCTGAAGTCGAGATTCTATTTATATTGCACCTGAGTTGAACCAGTCTTTTTATTTGGGTTTGACCTTGTGCTTTCCTGTCCCTGTAACATTATCAAGTGTATAGTGGTATGCACGGCCTTGTGGCATGTACGGTGATACACTGTGCATGTCACATTGTTCGTGCATGATGAATTCAAATGTAAATGATGACGAACAACCCAAATAACTGAGGCAGATAATAGTTTCAAAATCCATCTTTTATTTTATATTGCAAAAATATTTCTTTTTCAATTTTGCTGCGTTATTGAATATTTTTGCAGATTGCTCAGATGCTGGATTCTAACTGGAATGAAGTTGAAGATAAACTACGAGTGTGAGTGATATGTGGTGAGGAATTTATGTATATTGAATTGTGATGTAATTAGAATCAAAATTGTATATGTATAGTGAGAGCTTGAATTTGTACTATTCAAAATTGTAATAAATATTTGTTTGAATAAAATTTCTGTTTGAATTCAAATTCTGTGTAAATTATTTTATTCAACAAATATTTATTTAATCTATGAAAAATAAAATAGTACATTAACAAATACATTTAAATGAATATATATATATATATATGTTTATTGTCATCAAACAAAAATCATATAAGCGCATATTCAACAGTCGGTTCATCAGAACACTTATCATCATCTGAACCGAGCAAAGGCTGTGTTTTTGGATCTTTTCTCATCAGAAATATCATCATCATCTGAGAAAAGGGCCAAGATCAAGGATTATATCAATTCATATCAGTTTGAACATCATCCCATATCAGACCATATCTCTCTCACTCTTAAGTACCTCTCCACAAGATCCATCAAGATATCATTTGGACTCTTGGTTGCATTTATCCTGATTTAGAATTTCATCACTAATAAAGTTGTTACTTCCAACAATCTTGGAATTCAATCATGGCAGAAGAGAATGATAACACCGGTAACAATACACTAGCTAATTAAGATCACAACTAATCTAAAACATCTCCATCACGAAGACCAGATCAACAACAAAAAAGAATAGCACCTATACATGATTTAATAAAGACAATCATAAGTCTACAAAGCCAGCTAATTACAACACAGCTAGATGAGGGCAATTATTTGCTATGGAAAATTCAGGTTGAAACAGCATTAAAAGGATATGGTTTGGAAGAGTATATACTTGGGACAAGTACTACAACACATAAATTTCTAGTAGATGATGAAGGAAAATTAGTTATTAATAAGGAATATGTAGCACATTAGAGACAAGATCATCTATTGAGTTCTTGGCTCCTATCATTTATTAGTAAAGAAATTCCCTTAAGTCATTCGATTTAAAACATCCAATGAAATTTAGACAACTATTGAACAGGTTTTTAATTCACAATCTACAGCCAAAATCATGCATTACAAAAGACATATGCAGAATTTAAGAAAAGACAACATGGAAATGAGGGATTATCTAGAAAAAATCAGGAATTGCTGTGATCTATTAGAGGAAGTTGGCCATAAAGTATCTAACACAGAGAAAATATTGACTATTATGAATGGTTTAGATGGTGAGTATGAAGCTGTTGTGGCAGTTATTACCTCCAAAAAGTTATTCCATCAATTCAATTTGTACATTCTACTTTACTCGCTCATGGGGGTAGAATTGAGCAAAAGAAATCATTTGATTAAGATTTAATAATCAACTCAGCCAGTTCAATAAACAGAAATCGGAAAAGAAATAAAAATGCAAAGAATAACTCAAGAACAAGAAGTGATTAGAACTATCAAAGAAATCAGCCAAGAAGATTTAGAGGAAGAGGAGGTAGATGAAATAATAATAGCAAATCAAAGTGTTATATATGTGAAAAATTAGGACATTCTACCTACAACTGCTATTCTAGGTTTGACACCAACTACAATGCATCACGGAATTCTACCAATCAGAGAAGCCATGTTATGAACGCAAATCTAACTAGTATGCAGGAAGATAAAAGAAATATGCCAGAGGATCAGAAAATACATAACCTGAGTATATCAGAATTTGAAAGTTTGAAATATATCTGCAATGAATGTTGGTACCTTGACTCAGGAGCAACTCATAATTTACTAGAAATCTACAAAATCTAAACATTGGCAACAAGGAATACAAAGGTACTCAATCTATTTATATGAGTAATGGTTCTTTTATTAATATTACACACACTGGTAGTGCACAAATTAAGGGCCAAAGAATACTGCATCTTAACAGCTTCTTAAGAGTGCCCAAGATAAAGAAAAATCTTATTGGTGTGTCACAATTTGCATTAGACAATAATGTATATTTTGAATTTTATCCCATGTACTGTCTAGTTAAATATATTCAAAATAAAAAAATAGTATTGCAAGGTGAAAATCATAATGGATTATACATATTCAAATTTTCAATCTCAAATGACAATTATTCAAACAATTTAAAAAAATGCTACAACATAGCTAAATCGGATTCAACTCAGTCTATCAAAAGTGTATTTGATATTTGGTACTGTAAGTTGGGATATCCTAGTATCAAAATTGGGAAGAAAGTGTTAACTGAAAGTAATATAAGTTAAAGATATACCTTCTTTCTATGTTTGCACATACTGTCAAATGGGAAAAGGCCATAAACTGGCCTTTCTAGAATCACAGTCTGAGTTTATCAAACAATTGCAGCTTTTTGCAATTGATTTATGGGGACCGGCTCCTATAAACCAGATTATGGATATAAATATTTTATGTCTTTTGTAGATGCTTATTCTATTTATACCTAGATTTTCTTTCTGAAATCAAAATCAGAAACAAAAATTGTAGTTATGCATATTATAAAATAAGTGGAAAGGTAGACAAATCAACAAGTAAAGGTAAAACAAACTGATAGAGGTACAAAGTAGAAGTCACTCAAAGAATACTTTCAAATGAAAGGAATTATACACGGAATGACTTGTCCTTATACCTTTGGAAAAATGGATTGGTTGAGAGAAAAGATATACACACATTAGAAATTGGTTTCACATAATTAGCTCATGCTTCAGTTCCATTAAAGTTTTGGCGGGATGCATCTGCAATTGTAGTCTATCAAATCAATAGACTGCCTACCAAAGTAAAGAAAGACAAAACACCAATGGAAGTTTTATTTAAATAAAGACCAGAATATCAAAATTTAAATTTTTTTTAGGTGTTTATGTTTTCCTCGTCTAAGACCTTACAATTTGCATAAATTGTAATTTTGATCTACACCATGCACATTCTTAGGCTACAGTGTAAATCAGAAAGGTTATAAATGCTTGGGTAGCAATTGAAAGCTATTTATATCAAGGCATGTTGTTTCAACGAACATATATTTCCATTTGCAACACAAAGTGTAAAGACTACACAGAAATTACACAATCCAAAGATATCTATACCACCCATATCAGTGCATATCAATAATCAAAGGTCATCTTATATGAAGGAAAGAAAGAACAATTCAGATACTCAACACACATTGTCCATTAGTGAGCAAGGTCAAGAAGAATCTGAACAACCACAGCATGAAACCAATACTAAAACAAATACATGCATCCAACAAACAAATAGTGGAGGCAACAATCAATGACAAAGCACAGAACATTCAACAAGCATACATCGAGAACAAGAAGTCAGAGGTCGTCTAATGATGATATGGTCCAAAAGTGGCATCTTTAAACCAAAGTTGTACACAACATGTACTACAAGTGATGAACCAGAAACTCTTGAACAAGCTTTCTGCAATGAAAATTGGGAAAATGCAATGGATAAGGAATATAATGCATTAATGAAAAACAAAACATGGAATCTTGTATCACTACCAAAGCACGAAAGCATGGTTGGATACAAATGCATTTACAAATTAAAGAAAATTCCAGATGGACCAGTACAAAGATACAAAGAAAGAATGCTTGCAAAAGGCTACACTCAACAACATGACTTTGATTTCAATGAGAATTTTCACAAGTGGCAAAGCCAACTACCGTAAGTGTAATCTTAACCACACCAGTACATAAAGGATGGGATGTTAGACAATTAGATGTAAATAATGCTTTCTTAAACGGAGACCTACAAGAAGAAGCTTATATGGAGCAACCACCAGGATTCAATCAATCAGGAAAAGATAAAATGGTGTGCAAATTAAAAAAAGTTATACACTATTTAAAACAGGCTCCAAGAGTATGGTTTGACCAGCTTAAAGCAACTCGTATGGGACTAGATTATCAACAAGAAAAATCAGATACTTCATTGTTTATCAAGCTCAACAAAAATGCATCAACATACATTTTAGCCTATGTGAATGAATTTATGATTACAAGTGATAATAAAAAGATATTAATCATGTTATTCAACATCTAGACAGATAGTTCTCCATCAACGATTTTGGTAAACTCGGTTATTTTTTAGGAATGAAAGTCAATAGAATTTCTGATTCAAAAATGCATGTATGTCAAAAGAAGTATATCAAGGAAGTACTTATCAAAGCCAGAATGTTGAAGCAAAGTCACTGCCAACACCAATGACTAGCAATTTTCATTTGTCAAAGCGTAAGGGTGAAGAATTGAATAAATGATCATTGTTGAAGCGCTAGAGTATACAATAATTACTAGACCAGAGATATCATACGTTGTTAATAAAGTATGTCAGCTTATGCATCAGCATTTGGATGAACATTGACATGCATTGAAAAGGATATTGAAATGCTTAAATGGCAAATTAGACTATGTATTAATACTGAAATCTAGCAAGCAACTAACTATCATTGGATTTGTTGATGCAGATTAGGCATCAGACCTTGATGACTGAAGGTTAACGTCAGGGTATTTCATCTATCTAGATGAAAACCTTATATCATGGTGCTCAAAGAAGCAACCTACCATATCCAGATCAAGCACCGAGTCTGCATAACGAAGTCTAGCTAGTGCAATAGCAGAAGTAATGTGTTTGGAATCATGTATTAGTGAAATGCAAATATATATAAGCAAGAAGGCAGTAATCTAATGTGATAGCCTAAATGCACTACCATTATCTGCTAATCCAGTATTACACTCAAAAACAAAGAACATGGAGCTCGATTTATACTTTGTAAGAAAATATGTAAACAACAACAAAATTGAGATAAACCATATACCTACATCTTACCAAAGGACGAACATATTGACAAAGGCTGTCAGCTCAAAATTTTCTACCGATTCAGAGTTGATTTAAAAGTCAGAATCTTTGATAGTAGACCAGTGATAATACCTTAATCTTGAACCAAAATCAGTCTATTGCATCAACTAATCTTAAAGACCAGAAGTCTCAACAGTAGGTTCAACAATAATAACTCAACTCAAAAAAAATCGATCAACTAATCGATTTACTTAGAAATAATTATGGACTTTGGCCCAATTAATCGCAGATTTATGAAGATCCAAAGATAATTCGAAGATTGACAACTCTTTCTATCAGAAATCTGTATTATTTTTGCAAACGATTTGCAAGCAAACGATCACGACCGAAAAATTGGAAATAAGGAGTGAAAACCCTAGCTTACTTTGAGGAAGAGAATCAAAGAGTAGAATACAACTGAGTAAAAGATGTTCTATACCTTGTATGGGCAGAAATGTAATTTACCATATACAGGTGTGTATGGACTTGGTCAAAGCCGAAATGACTACTTTTGCCTTGTTGATGTAAAATAAAAATAGGAATATAATATGACAAGAAGCATACTACTTTTTTATTGAAGAAAGTGCCTCTTATATAGGCATGTACATAAACACAAAAATAGGATCATCTAAGCAACCTAAGACTAGGTAATAAAACAAAAAACATGCCAAAAATAAACTATTTCAACAATACGTATTGTTACTAAAGCCTATGGACTAGGACAAAGCAGATACTTTTATTTTTTTAACAGCACATAAACTTGAATCAGTCATTCAACAGCTCCCCTTGATTCAAAGTTAAAGACTCCCAACTGTATTCTGAAGAAATCGTGCTTGGCTTGAGGAAGTGCCTTTGTGAATATGTCAGCCACCTGCTCATTAGTACCACAGAATTTCAACACAATTTTCCCATCTGATATTAGCTGTCGAATGAAATGATGTTGAACATCTATGTGCTTGGTTCTTGCATGAAAGGCTGGATTTTTACTCATTGCTATTGCAGACCGATTGTCACAAAAAATATCAGTAGCTTCTGTTTGCACATAACCAAGATCTGCAAGTAGCTTTCTAAGCCATAAAACTTGACGTGCCGCTGAAGTAACGGTTACATATTCAGCTTCAGATGAAGATAATGCTACTGTTTCTTGCTTCTTTGAACTCCATGTTACTGCACCTGAACCAAGACTGGAAACACTTCCCAAAGTACTTTTACGATCATCTAAACTTCCTGCCCAATCACTGTCAGTGAAGCCAATCAATTTGAGACTCGAAGTTTTAGAGTACCAAGCGCCAAAATCTATTGTACCAGCCACATAACGAAGGATCCGTTTTGCTGCACCAAGGTGTTGCTTGGTAGGATTGTGCAAAAATCTTGACACCAAACTAACCGGGAAAGCAATGTCCGGTCTAATATGTGTTAAATAATTTAGACCACCCACTAGACTTCTGAAAAACCTTGGATTTCCTGCCTTTGTTCCATCTTCACGTTGTAGCTTTTCATTGACATTCATTGGTGTGACTGCAACCTCACAATATAACATATTGAACCTTTTTAGCAAATCGGCAGCATACCTTTTTTGACACACAAAAATTCCATCCAAGTCTTGTTTTACTTCAAGACCCAAAAAATATTGCAATAACCCCAAATCTGACATCTCAAAAGTCTTCATCATACTAGACTTAAAGTCATCAACTAAAGACTCTGAAGAACCCATATAAATCATATCGTCTACGTAAAGGCAAACCAATATAAAATCACCATTACCTTCACGTTGAAGTAGAGAGTAGGCTCATTTTCACTTCTTGTAAATCCGCTGTCCTGAAAATAGAAATCAGTTCTGCCGTACCATGCTCGTAGTGCTTGCTTCAGCCCATAAAAAGATTTCCTTAATCTGTAAACTTTGTCTTCTAAACCATTCACAACAAAGCCTTCTGGTTGTGCAACATACACCTCTTCTTCTAAATTACCATTCAAGAAAGTAGACTTTACGTCAAGTTGATACACTGGTAATAGGAGTTGAGCTGCCAATGCTAACATGATTCTCACCGTTTCAAATCGAGCAACGGGAGAAAAAGTCTCATCAAAGTCGACACCTTGCTGTTGAGAGTATTCCTTTGCCACGAGCCAAGCCTTGTGCTTTTGAATACTTCCATCAGCACTGTATTTTTTTCGAAACACCCACTTGAGCCCTATCACATTCTTGTCTTCAAGAGCATTAACCAACTCCCATGTGTTGTTCCTCTTAATAGCTAACATTTCTTCTCTCATAGCAATTAGCCATTTAGGTTGTCCTTCAGCTTCCTCAAATAAAGTAAGGTCGGTGACTGGCAAAGCATAGTTACAGGAAGTATAAAGTTCAGCCAGAGATCTACTTCTTCTTACTAGAGTATCACGACTGTCACTACTGCTGGAAGTTGAGTTTGGCGACTTGCTGGTGCTGCTACTTGGGGCCGATGGTGGAGTTCTTGCTGGTGAGGATGTAGTTGAGTTTGCACTTGACTCTGGTTTTGATTGTTCGTCAATTTCACCATCTATCGGAATATAATGAGCAATGCCATCCTTGTCAGCATTCCACTTTAAACGAGTTTCCTCATTATACACCACATTCCTGCTGATTATCACTTTGCCACTTATAGGGTTATATAGGCGATATGCTTTGGATTGAACACAATAACCAATAAAGATACTTTTTTCAGATTTCTCATCTAGTTTAGAGCGATTATTAACTAAAGCATAACCTACACAACCAAAAAATTTCATGCGACTTACCCTTGGCTTCTTACCTCTCCATGCTTCAAATGGAGTTCGGTTCAAAACTTCCCTTGTTGGAGAAATATTGAGGAGATACACCGCTGTTGCAACTACTTCTCTCCAAAACTTATTTGGAAGCCCTTTTTCCTTTAGCATACTTCTAGCCATTTCTACCATCGTTCGATTTTTTCGCTCCGCCACTCCGTTCTGCTCAGGTGTGTATGGTGTTGTAAGATCTCTGCGAATTCTGTGCTCATCACAAAAGGCATAAATGCATCAGGTACAAACTCGCCTCCTCTATCAGTTCGGAGAGCAATTATATGGCTGCCACTTTGATTTTCCACTAATGCCTTGAATTTCTTAAAATTCTCAAATGCTTCAGACTTGAATTTTAAAAAATAAACCCAACTCATACGTGAATAATCATCAGTGAACAATAAAAAATATCGACTTCCACCTAATGACTCAGTTTTCATAGGCCCACATAAATCAGCATGTACAATTTCAAGACATTGTGAAGCTCTCCATGCCTTCCTAACAGGAAAAGAAGCTCTACTATGTTTCCCATACACACAGCCTTCACAAAAATTAAGCTTATATATTTTTGGTAAGCCTACTACCATTTCTCTTTGGCTTAAAATTTTCAAACTACGCGCATTCAGATGTCCATATCGCAAGTGCCATAACTCAGAATCATTTTTTACTTTAGCAATCAGTGCATTGCTCACAACATCATTCGAAACATCAAGCGAAAACATTCTATTCTGGGTCATATGAACATTTACTATACTATGACCGGACTTCTTATCAATCACAGCACACATACCATCATCAAACACAATCTTATAGCCACTACGCATCAATTGGCCAATACTCAATAAATTATGAACTAAATTAGGGACAAATTGTACATCATAATAAGTTTTACATCACCTTGCATAGTTTTGATGGCGATGATACCTTTCCCTGCCACTTGCATTTTCTTGTTGTCGCCTAGACGAACGTCTCCTGTCTGTGACTCATCGAGCTCCTTGAACAACGATCTTGTCCCAGACATATGGTTTGAACATCCACTGTCCAAAAACCATACGTCATTGCTGCTTGGTGAGATGTGTGAATGGGCCATAAACAACCTGCCCTCATCTTCAATCTGCTCGGAAAAATTTACTTGAAGTTGTTCATCTTTCTGTTTAGCCCAACAATTTGCTTCTTTGTGACCATATTTCTTACAAAAATGACACTGTATTTGGCTCTTGCGCTGACGAGAATCATTGAAATGACCTCTGCCACTTCCACTATCATTACATCGACCTCGGCCTCCACGGAAACCACCTCTGCCTCTGCCTCGGTTTCCTGAATTTTCCATCTTCCCCTTAAAGGAAGACTCACCCTTCACTTGAAAGGCTTTCTCCTCCACCTTAACAGTACTCTTTTTCATCCTACTTTCATGAGCCATTAGAGAGCCCATCAATTCATCATAGGTAAAAGTGGATAAATCCTTTGACGCTTCAATTGCAGGGACGACATTATTCCAATTTTCATTCAAACTCCTCAAAACTTTACTCAAAATAGTTTCATTGTTAATGTTTTCACCATATGACCTCATTTGACTAACAATTTCAGTCACTCTAGACAAATAATTTTGGACAGATTCCTTCTATCCCATGGTTAATTCAGCAAAATTACTACGAAGAGTTTGCAACCGTACCTTAATTACTCTCTGATCACCCATATACTCTTGCTTGAGTGTCTCCCATGCTTCATGTGCATTTGTGGCCGAGGTAATTCGGGGAAAGATATCGTCATCCAATGTGATTGAATTAAGAACAACGCTTTAGCATCTTTCTTGCGATTCTCCTTTAGCGTCGGATCGACAACGGTCGGTGCCGGGTTTGGTTCAGCATAGTTCTTGAGATTTAAACATAGTCTTCATTTTAAGACTCCAAAAATGATATTTTTTCCCCTTTGAAGATGAGAATTAAGGGTTGAGAGGATGAATTTGTACAATTTCCTGCCATTATTTATAAGTGGAATGAAATCTGGTGAATGCTCCGATACCACAATGTTGATGTAAAATAAAAATAGGAATATAATATGACAGGAAGCAGACTACTTTTTTTATTGAAGAAAGTGCCTCTTATATAGGCATGTACATAAACACAAAAATAGGATCATCTAAGCAACCTAAGATAGGTAATAAAACAAAAAATATGCCAAAAATAAACTATTTCAACAATACGTATTATTACTAAAGCCTATGGACTAGGACAAAGCAGATACTTTTATTTTTTAACAGCACATAAACTTGAATCAGTCATTCAACATGCCTTATGAAGACCGGGGAAGGAACGAACGAGAACGCAATAAATGAAACAATGGTGTATATGTGATTCATTCAATTCAGTTGCAATAAAGAATTCTTTTTTCGTTAATATTCTGTCATTAATCAAATCATTTCATCTTCAAATTCTTAACTTTTACGTTGGAAAACATTTCAATTTATAGGAAAAATTGCACCATTAGATTCTTAACACGTGGCGGCTAACGAATTTTGATGGTTGATATGATGAAGATGTGGCATGTCATCGAAGTGACATGTGTCTTTCTCTATATATTCCATTATCTGAACTTTTTTTTTCTTTTTCTTTCAGGGATAATCGAAAAAATATTGCTTTTGGGGGGAATAACCAGACCAATCATACAAATTCATCCAATATATTCTGCTTTTAGAATAGGTGCTTACGAGAGGACCATTTATAACGACTAATACTTTGTTTTTATACTACTACATCCATTTAATCCATCCTGCGTATTCTTTGATTTCTTCCTCAATTTCTTTCAATACATACATGATTTTTGCTGTTTGGGACTGACAGAGAAAATAAAGTTTTGTAAGCATATAAGCCTTTTATAAATGTCTAGCATATTTATTATGTGTCAAAAGTTATGATTATGTATGTCTTTATGTGTTTACAATTATATGAAATGGAATAATCATGCACCTGAGTCAGGCTCATCTACTATTTGGAACAAAGTCGGGCAGTGACCAGCTACGAATAACAAATCATACAGCTCTTTTTGCTGCATCCTCATTTTAACTACACGGGTATGTAGGTACTAAAGAAATTCTTAAGAATTTGCACAATGAGTTTATTCATATGATATTGAACATGAATAAATGACATTACTGAAATTCACTTATGGTATATAACCAGTTAAGTTAATTGAAAAGACATTACTACCACATGGGTTACAATAAATATTTCACCACATTCGGTTTATAACCAGTTAAGTTAATTTTTTAATATTTAAATGTTTCGACCAAAAAGCGTACACCATGGCTGATTCAAAGAAAGATGTAATTAGATCATCATATCCTAAACTTAAATGTATCTTCCTTCTTTAGCAACTATATATGTTTTAGTAGCTCGTACTACTTCTAAGGCTGCTTTTGAATTCCAATATATTGCAAGTTCTTAGAATGTTGCCGTTATATAAACTAATTCTTGCTAACTCTGGTAGACAGTATAGTATGTTATATAAACTTCCTTGTCATTAAAATATTTTACAACAGCAAGCGTAAGCAGTGGCGTAGCTAGAATTTGAAACTGGTGGTGGCACGTTTTAAACGTAGTGGGTGGTTTGAGGGTGGCGGCCTGGAATTTTTTTTTACGTATCATTACTGAACATATTCTCTGTTTGCGGACTGCAACATGCATTTGTATATGAAAATAAATTAGCATTTAGATACAGACTGCAACATGCATTTATAAAGGCACAGACTGCAACATACAATAAATTAACATGCACACTACAACATATCACGTGACCCCCCAACTTTAATGTGACTCCACCACTGTACCTAAGGGTTGGTACATGGTGTTACAACAACTCCAACGGTTGGTTCGATATCTGAAATGTGGAGATATGCACTATAAGCTGGCTCCAACAGGATGCGGAAATCTGAATAATGTCGGTTTAGAGGTTCATAGTTGTATTCTGAATTTATTGAGAGGCTTGTGTAACAGACGTCTGAATAGCATATGCCTGTTCAACATGCGCTTCATATTGAGGCACCTGCCTACATAGACGCATCAGGCGCCTATTGAACAGATGTCCGAAATCTTAGATGCATGTTCAACAGGCACCTGAGCCACAGACGCCTATCTTATTTCTGTTGGAGAAATGAGGCCTCCAACCTTTCGGAGTATGAAAAATCGTATTTCTTCACTTCAAACGGTTGAAGATGCTCTTAATATCTGTTATCCCAATTCGCCACGTCGCACAAATCATATGTCTCTATTATTCATTTATCTTCCTTTATGTACTGTTTATGTGTATTCTTCTAACTGGATACACATAATCCATAACGGACTCCTAGATTCCTTGTGCCCACTTATGAACGTATTCACTGTCCGACATAGATATTAAAGAATCTTTTCAAGGTTGTATACAGTGTTTACCGAAATAAGATGTAATGACCTCCTAATAAACAGGGTCAAGAGCATCTATGTCGAATGTACATCACATACATGACATGATTGATATGTGCAGGGCGAGAAAATCCACAGAAAGCTGAAGTAACTACCTATATTTTTACCTTATTTTGGTAGAAATCACTAGCCTATTCACTACCCATTTTAACCATCCCTCTCTACTATATATAGGTCCTTATATTTGATAATAGCTCATCAAATCATTTTCGCTACATTCTCCCACTTTGCTATTCAGTTATTAGGTATAATTAAGAATGGAGTGCTCCAATTTGCAACGCCAGGCTGCTTCCTTGAAAAAGAGCCTCTTTGATCAGGTTTAATTACCGGCTATTTCTTTTTTAGATACTACATAAGTCTAGAACATTGTGAAAAAGAATGTACTGTACTCCTAACCAATGCTTATATACTTTGCAGGGTTACCTTGATGATCAGTTTTACCAGCTAGAAGAGTTACAGGATGACACGAGTCCTAATTTTGTGGAAGAGGTTGTGACATTGTGCTTTAGTAATTCAGCTAGACTGCTCCATAACGTTGAACAAGCTTTGTAAGTATATATCTCCTTTTTATGTTATTGTTTTGAAGCTACCTGTACGTATTTTTAAAGAGAATAGTATATATATGAACCAGAGAGAGGCGCCCTCAGGATTTCTGTCATTTGGATAACTGCATGCATCAATACAAGGGTAGTGCTTCCAGGTATCTAGGAACTTCAAATTTTAAATATGCCATTCATCAATTCTGTAAAAGATAACAATGCATGAAATCAGTGGGAACATGTTAGAAGTAATATTATCTAATTATATGCTCTTAGACACACGAGTTACATTGTTCTGATTATACGATGGTTTATTACAGTATCGGAGCGCTCAAGGTGAAGAAGGAATGTGCTATGTTTCAAGAATACTGCGATCAACGAAATATCGATGGGTACAGTATTTTGTTTTCTTCAATGACTGGATATTCTCAATTATATCAAGAAGATGTTTGTATATTCATGTGCATTGTTTTATCACATGCGTGTGTATGTATATATGTACATGGACATGCATTCATGTACCTTCTAGTTTATTGCATGAGAAATAATGTTTTGGAAGTAGAATATAAAATGTAAGATTTTATCCTTGTGTGTACAGATGTGTGAGAGCATTCCAGAGAATGAAGAGGGAACATTCTGTTCTGAAGCAAAAGCTGGAGGCCTACTTCCAGGTCTAATTTGCCGTTTCATGCAGAACAAAAGTGGTGCTATTTTTTATTCAATTATTTGATTCTCCTAACAGTCACAATACTTTTTTCCTTCTTCTAGTTATTGAAGCACATGGGTAAGAGATGCAACCAATGAAACTGCTACCAAGAGAATGCGCTGCACTGTAGGTACTTTGCATGGTCAGGCAAAACATATATATGTACGCTACTCAAGTGCTTGTGCATTGATGTAGACAGTAAGTTATAGAGTTTAATATCAGTTGTATCTAATTTCTATGCTTTCTTGCTTCTTCATGAGAGAAATTGAGTCCAAAGAACATCATGGAGATATATCTGATCTTATTTCTTATTTGCTATTGTAGCCACTCCTTACGTTTGTATTTGGTTTGAAAAAATGAAGTTGAAATAACGTTGTAAGAGATGATATCAAACATGTGTACTCGTATAAATCTCTATACATTAATGAAAAGTTGAAATAAAAAATTTATATTGCTGTATTTATATCCGAGTAAAAAACAAACGGCAAAGTTCTTCTTTCGTTGGAAGCAAGAAAAAAACCAGGTAAAAAAAAGTTATTTAAAACCTATGAAAACATATATTTGTGGAAACATTTCTCGTCCCAGAGCCGTATATATTAAGCATAGTTTTCATGACCGGACCGCGTATATCGAATCGTAATGCTTCAAAAATAGAGGCTCTAGTGGTTTGATCAGTCGAACCATCAGAACCGTGCTGATTATATTATTACAGTAGTATATGTATATAGAATTCTTTGATTCATGGAAGTAGGCTAAAGTAATTAATAAAATGATAATTACATGGTGTTATATAATGTTAAAGAGGCACAACTTTTAAGTAAAATGATATGCTAAGTATTACTAAAGCAAAGTAAGAATGTATTCTTGTTATGAAAAATATAGAATTGTTTTGGTAATGTGTGAAAAAATAGGAATAAAGTTCTAGTCAGAGCTGAACTGCCAGTTAATGATACTAGAATGTTTAATGACATTTCTCTACAGCGTCGGTCCTAACACAACTATTTCCCCAGACAAAAATAAAAGGCATCTTGTCAGGCTCGAACCTGGATTGCTCCAGACAAGAAGAAGAGACACAACCACTAGGTTACAACTTGAATCGTAAAAGTTCACATAAATACATATTTTACTAATCATAATACATAACCAAGCTACTGCCGGAATTGTTGCTCCTTCCGGATCGGTTGCCCTAGACGGTCGTTTTGCTCGCATTACCCTTGGGCCGGGCCTGTTCCTCTGTTCCATATATAACTGGTAGAGACAATGGGAATAAAGTTCCACATCATCAAGTCAAATGTCCTAGATTAGTGGCTACGTATATTAATATACCCTTAGTTAGCTATTCTTTCAGTAGTCAAAGCTTTTAGTAGCCTTGTACAATGCAGGCCTGTATAAATGAGCTGAGGTATATTTTGAATTAAAAAATTAATCCAAATCTGTAAAGTGGTTACACCCTAAATTAACCTTGGTTGAACCTTGGTTCCGACCGATTTACATAGCTCACAGCAGAAAGAGGTCGAAAAGCATTCGGGCCATTTTGGTCTACGCCCACGGTCCAACTGCAGTTGGGAATGTGGCCTGGTTGTTAGGAAAAGGATATTAAGTGTTTCAAACTTGCCCTAAAGGTAAGTAAATTTGGTGAGCAGTATAATGTACAACTATCTCCCACGAGTATTATAATTGGATCAGGCCTGAATCAGCCCACAAAACCGTGGACCATGAACTGCAACAAACAGTTCAACTGGAAGAACCACAATTAATCCTATAAAACTAGTTTTCGTTGATGCGCAAACCGAAAAAAAAACATTAAAAAATATATTAGCGCAAGGCCCATTCAAAGACAACCCAAGTTAGTAGCTTAAAAGAACCTTTTCCAAAAGCAATTGTGTTGTTGACAAGAATAGGCCCATATGATACATATTCATATGTGAGAAATAACATTTTGCGCGTTGCACTTTCCAAAGATGTGGGACAAGACATCTGGCTCTTTTGAAGATTTTTCCAATATTATATTTGCTAAAATGAACTAATGCATATTTGTTGTAGCCGCTAACTAGACATGTACAAATCTAGAGTCTTGCCCAATAATTCCATAACCAATTTTTACTATAACCTGATATACCTAAACATTTATACGAATAAAAAGTCAAATTACAATCGTTACGGCTTCCATGGTTTAACAGGCTCAACCTTGAAAATTCCGACCATAGATTACCACGATTCGTATGCAGTCCAATTTTGATAACTATGGACTCAACTGGTTGTTAACGTCCCCTTGGTTTTAAGGTGGATCTTTCAACTCTATCTTGTTAAATACGCTTAACAAAATGAATGTTTTTTTTTATGGACCCAGGACATAGATTCTATACGAGTCGATGTATTATATATGCGTATAAAGAAAATTAGGTACACATATTTTTATTTATTTTAAATATATTCTGCATTACTCCCATTTAAAATATTCGTCGCACATCCTTGGAATTTCTAATATAGAAAAATTAACAAATAATAAACAGATGTATCAGTATTTGTTATCGATGGGCGACTCGACAACGTGAGTCCATTGGTGTTTCATTTAGGTCGAAATCTAAGTTTTGTTGATCTAAATTAGGATTTTAATGGATTACATCAAAATTAGGTTTTTTTAGATAATAGAAAGAGGCGAGGCTACTGAGCGTTGAGCAGCGATAATTAAGGGCGATAGTTGCGACTATAATGGCGGAAATGCAATCAAAGTTAGTGCAGTCCTGTTGAGTGCATATAATTGTACTAGTAAAGGACTTTATTAATGATGGAGTTAAGGAAGATACTATTGGATGCATATTTTGATGTACAACCGAAGTTAGAGGCAGTAGTTATGTTTGTAGTAGCGATAAAATTTATTCAAAGTTGGTGGAGGTCCGTTGAGTGCAATAATTTGCACTACAAGTAATTGCACTATAAATAAAATTTTCTAAAAATATTTGTATTTTTGGTAAAAATATTCTTACATTTTACAGTGCAAATGATGTGTACTACTTTTAGTTTTCGTTGTTGCACAACAAAATTTATTGCTGCGTAAATACATATGGTATGCCCTGTAGATATCTGCACATGAAAAAAAATCATCAAAGCATATCACATATGAATCTTACTAGAAAGACCATATTATTTGTGATTCAATGATGGAAGAGAAATTCGAATCCAATAAATCTAATGAGTGATAACACTTTTCATATTTGAGATTAATTAAGTTGATTATTTAAAGACATAATTTATGCCATTTTTATAGAAGTGATTTATGACTAAGATTTTTTGGTTAAAGTTACATGAGTCATAATACCCCTACTATTTTCATCAAATGAAATGGATGACTAAATGGAATGATTTAAAATCTATGGAAATAAAAATATTTGATGAAACACACATATACATATAAAATAGTTTCATAAGGTAAGTAGGATTTAATGAGCACCTACCATTTTTATTCAAATGAATATAAGCTCTAATATAAAAGGGAAGAAGACACTTTTTGACTATTGAAAAAAGAAAAAAGTGTAACGACCCACTTCCTACGCCCAGGAAGAAGTATCGTTAAGAAGAAAAGAAAGAGGTGAGAAAGTAGAAAAGATAAGAAAGAAAGAAAGACAACATCAGAATCTCACAGCGGAATCGAATAAAATATAATATAACAACATAAGTATTACATAGTTATATAACATCAATCAGAGATACACAGATAATACATCACATACTAGACAGTTATAACACCTGTCTAGTTCATACAACTCAACTCAAACAAATGACTCAGAGATACCAACACAGCGGAACTATATATGTATCTACAACGCTGAAGCCTCCTGCTCCATTGCTCCTCCAGAATGCGTCAAAGTTAACCTGAATCTCTTGGCTACCCGTAAAAATTTGGGTACCCGAGAGTTTATGAAAAACAAAAATAAACTCCGGGTCAGACATGGGTCTGGTATGAGTAACAGGTTAAAGTTGTTTAACTTTGAAAATCTTTTGAAAACAAAAGGTATCACGTAAGACTTCCCACACATAAACATGGAAAAGTTTTTACCTTACGCTAACCAAAACATTTGATAGAAAATCCTGTGATATTATAATAGGTCTAGGGTTTTCAAGTAAATAGTAAATAGCCGAAATTATTACATCTATTAAATTCCAGCTACTAGCCACAAAAGTGGGTAATACAATCAAAACCGTGGGCACTTATTGGATTGTGGATTCCATACAATGGCAAGGCTACTGGGGTACCGCCCGTCACAGTACGTGGCCTAGATCAACGTACCGAGGATTACTCCCTTCATCCCCTGCAACACAAGGCCGGAACCATTCCTTACTGAACAGTCCCGAACAAGATAACCCCGCAGTTGGTGCACATCCAACCGCCCACAAAGCCGAATAAAAAGGGACATCTAGACAGGGGAAAATCTTGTCCTGCTTGGGCATGACCCACCTAACCTTGCTGCACCTCCCCTGTTTTAGCCATTCCCAGTTGATGAGGCTTGAGGCTACGATTACCTTTATAGAATACATTTCTTAGAATGCCCATCGCCCACCTGACGATGTGTTGAAAGCATTCAATCCATACAAGTTCATTCTGGGTTCGAACGAAACCGAAGGCATCATCTCGTTACACTCATTTTGGAATCACCCTCAGAGTTAACGATGACAACCCTTGCACTCTGATTCTTCATCTTCACTTCAGATTCACGACCTATCGTTAATTTGGAAACGATGTGGTTTTCGGATGTTCCTAATGCGGAAAACCCGATCACGGTCTCATCGAAATCCAAAACGTGTTTTTTAGGGCCAAGTTGTCTATTTAGCCTTAACAGTTTAATTTAACATAATCAATATACACACAAATAGATACTTCATAATATCACAGTAGATAATCATATCATCATTATAACAGATAATCAAAATTATCAATCCAACCAGATAAAAACAAATATCATACTTAAACAAACATCCAAGTCACCTAGATATTTTTCATCTCATATCTGAGTTCACAATCATCAAATGAAATATTAATTTCATTCATCCATAAGCAATGATTTATAATCTTACCATTTGTAATTAATTTAAAATGAATTAAATTAACTACTTCTATCTCTAATTAATTTAAAATAAATTAAATTAATTACTTCATTTATAAATCTTGCTTATACAACCAATAATTAAATTTATACAAATTAATTCATTAATCTCTAGATATTTATCTTGATTAACTCCTCTAATTAATCATTTTCTAATTACAGTAAGTAATTAGTCTTTAATAAATTTTACAAATTAATTATTCTAAATTATTCCTAGTAATTAACTTTTAATTACTTCATTTATCATTAATTACATTTATTCTTAATTAATTACATAAATCTCCACATTATTAATTATTAGTTAATTAAACAATTCTTAATTTACATTATTAATTATATTAACTAATGATCTCAAATTCAGATTAAATTACTTTATTAATCACATTAAGTGATTAATCTTTAATTAAACATAATTATTAATCACCTTTGATTAATAACAACCAGTAACTAAATATCCTTAATTACTCAGATAAATAAATTAATTATCCATAATTAATTATCTCTATTAATTAATCCTCTGATTAATTTCAAAAGTAATTATCCAAATTACTTTATTAACATATAATCTTTCACTAATTACATTCAGTAATTAACATTAATTACTGCACTAAGTAATTATGCTCCATTAATTACATTAAGTAATCACACTTATTCATTTCTCAAATGGTTATCTTAAATTAATTAAACTAAATTAATTAACTTAAATTAATAACTTATCTCAATTAATTACAATAAGTGATTAATCCCTTAATCACTTTCATTAAGTAATTACTTAACAATTTACAAATGATTATCTTAATTAATTAATTTAATTAATTATTAAAATTAATTACATAAATTAATTATTTAAAAATTCTTAGTTAATTTTCTTCATTTAATAACATTTCTTAAATTACTTTCTTAAGAAATTATCTAAGCTTTAATCATTATCAATTAATCTGGATTATAAATTAATCTAAACTATTAATTTAAATAAATCATCCTTTAATTACCTTATTAACTATATCATTTCATTTTCTTAATTATCTCTAAATAATTCATTTCTTTAATTAATGATTTCATTTATAAAAGTGTATTTAAAACATTACACTTTAAATTTTTAATTCAAATTCTATTTTGAAATTAAGATTCAAAATGTTTAAGCATTTTAAACATTTATTTGAAACCAATCTACTTTTAGAAATCTATTTTTAAAACATTTAAACTTGTTCACATTTACATTAATAAAAGTGATTTTAAATTCAAAGTTTTGGATTCAAAGTAAACTTGAATTCCTATTGTAGACTTGATTTGAAAACTTGATTTAAACCTTGCTTTAAATTTTAAATCTTCAGTTTTAATTTATTTATTTATTTTAAAAAAAACAGAACAGGTTTTCTCTGAAACCTGTAACATAAACATTACCCAAGCCCATATTCTTGCAATAAGCCAAACAAAATGCCTGACCAAAACAAACTGGAGAAAAATCTCCAATCCCTACTCTGTTCCCATACTTCACCAGTAAATCAGGAGTGCACCGTGCACATGCACGGTGACTCTGATCATCTGTGGCCATCGCCACAATCTTCAACACAACGGCGATCATCCACGCGTCAGATGCTGACCATCCAAACATCGAGAACATCCCACAACCAAAATCGAACGTACAGCCCGGACCTGGAATGGAAGAACAAGATCGCCCCCAACCTGGAACATCACCTCGCTTGCAAAACTCTGACCATCTTAAGATCTGAAACTCCGGCATCATCTTCCCTTACATGATAGCTTCCACTACCCAAAAGCAAGTTGAACTCGATCCACTCAATGAGCCGTGGTGGTCGATTATTTACGCACAGCAAAACCTAGGTTTAGATACTTAAATTGACAACCGCTTCCACCACCATGCTCAAACCATCCACCAGTCATTTTTCCTCCACCCACCAATCATATCTCCACCTCCAGGAAGAACCCCAACATTTCCGATCCACTAGATCATCGGAGCAACCCCAAAAACAAAAGACAGTGCAACTCCAAACCGCACCATCAACCCTTAACATAAAAATGAAATTTTGCCTCCTAAAATCGTTATTAAGTATGGAGATTCAATTCATGTTACTGGATTGTTAAATTAACAAATTAGGATTTTCCACAAGTTAAAACTTCCCTGTCCCCTTTAGTTTTCAGAACAAAATTAAAGTTATTTTTAACTTAATTAAATTTTAAATCTTAACTTTATAATCAAACAAACGTATCTTGTTTAGATCCTAGGTCATCCCAATAAGTAAATCAAGCAATGCTAAATTTTTACATCAAACCTGAGTTTGAATTCTAAATACAGGTATGCATTACAGGATTATATAACATGTAGTTGTCCTATTATACAACACACGGAATTTGAACCATATATAAACATAAAAGCATCATTACCTTATACTTAAATCTATCAACCAGATACTTAAGTATTTAAAAAGAAGTTACCCACAGATAATTTAAACTTCAGGGGGAAATATGCACAGAACAACTATACTTAAAATATTTGTGATGTTACTCACAACTGGGATCAGATCAAGTGGTAAAGACTTTGTCAAAATCTTTGTTTTTATACAAACACAGTCAAACAGGTACATAGCAGTACTTATGTATGTAAACACACAGGAGAATCGTCACAAACTAAGCATTCAAAGCATATTCACCTACAGGCAACTGATAGTTAACCTTTATGTTTAAATGTGAAGTTATTTACCTTAAAGTGAAGACAGCAGTTTTACTTGCAACTGTTTGATTTATTTATTATTTATTTATTTATTTTTATTTTTGAAGTAGGATGTGAACTTGAGATTTATAACAGTGTGTCTCATAGCGAATACAATATGCAGTAACTCTATCTCACAAATGCCGAGAGAAAGGAATATATAAATATTCACACAAATATGTTAAGCCTCCAAATATAAGCATGCACAGATTAAAACTTAAGAAATTTTAAAACTGTTACTCACCTGAAACTTTGAAGAACAGAGCCTTCTTTTGTTTTGAAAACAGATAGCTTAAATTTTTTTCTTTTTTTCTTTTTTCCAATCATCTTGTTTGATTGTTGTTTTAAATTTTCTGAAAGCTTTGTCTTGATTGAAACATTAGAAACTGGAAAGCTTGCTTTGATTTTCAAGCCTCAGATTGCACTTGAACAAATCCTGGTTTACAGGTTATTTATCTGAACTTTTGATAGAAAAGTTGCAGACTTTACTTCATCTCTGGTTTGCAATTATTGTGATGATCGAATGAAACAAGGAGAGATATATAGAAATGAGTTTTACAGGGTTTGTATAAGCTTGTACAAACATTTTCTGATTGCTCAGAGATTTTATTTTTAGCTTATCAGGCAAGATTTGGTTTTGGGGGCTGAGTTGATTTTTGAGAAAATTTGAATTGACCAAAGCTATGCTAGCATTTAATGTTTTAAGTACTTTGTTTACTTGCCTTTGCATCACTACTTTACAGGCCTATACATTTTTACCTCCCTGCCTAAACTTTTTGTACTTATGTACATAGATATCTTATTTTGTTTATATTTTATATCTTGTTTTGTACAAAGATGTTTCTTTCCTGAGACTTCCTTGCGGTAGACTATTTACAGACTACTTATACTTGCCTTTGAAACTACTACAGGCCTCACTAAATATTTATTTATACAAAGCCTTGTTTGTTATTAGTCTTTATGTACCCATTATTCTTTTGTTTAGTTATATTATAAAATTGTTTTAGTCATTTGTTTAGCTTTGCATACTTGTCTTTTTACTATTCTGCCTGCATAATTATTTTGTCTTGTATACTTACAAATATGTGTTTCTTTTATTTTTTTCTTTTATCTTTAACATAGACTAATAAATATTTGATTGTTTACTATTATTTTACTTTATACTTATATTAATATTAGTAAATGTTTATTTTAATTTAAATATTTTGTAACCTTTATTTTAAATTTCCAAATCATAAATTTTATTCAAACACACATATAAATAAAGTTGACATTATTAAAAATTCATTTGTAAACATTTACATAATTAATAGAACTCATTATTAAGTCAAAATGATTTATAAAAGAATTTATCTATTAATAAACTGTTTATTTTTATCAAGATAAATTTAAAACAAATTAAACAAACCTTTTTGCTAAATTTAAATGTAAGCTAAAATTATCTTAAACAACTAAACTTAAATTTTGAGTAATTTAAAATCATATAATCATTTATTAAATAGCTTAAATATCAAATTTCTAAATTTTCAAAAATATTAGAATTAGAAAACATATCTATTTATTAAATTAAAACAAAGATTTTCCATGTACAATATATATACAGATATATATACATTATAAATAGAAGGCAATTTGATTAACTTCTAAAAGATAAATTCTCAGTTAAATATTTATTTAAAAGAATATTATTAAATTATTAACAAATATTATCAAATTAGTTTAATTTTTAATGTAGATTATTAAATTGATATTGTCCCAAATTTCCGGGATATCACATTCTTTCCCCCTTAAAAGAATTTCGTCCCCGAAATTTTAAAACAAAGGTAATTTAATAATCCAATTAAAAGTTTAAAATTGAAACACAAGCATATATCAACATAAACTAACAATGATAGCAACCAATTCATCCAAACAAACAAATCTAACTATCCAGACAAAATTCTAAATATAATTCTCTCGAGTTTCCCCAAGTATAAATATCGGGTTACTCGTCCTATAGAATCCAAACAACCAATACTACCACTAAACTATAGAGTTTCCACTCATCTAAATCTCCAAAACGAATCAAAATATCAGACCAAACTCAAGTCTGACCCAACAACCGAAATTCCCTGAACTGCTGATTCTAAAATCAAAGATAGATCTTACACGTACTCCCTCAGAGATACGTGAAACACTCCGAATTCCAGTTATCCAAACTGACAATTCAATCCTGAAGACCAAGCACTTATCAAAAATCAAATCCCCGATTTCGGACTCTTCTTTCGTCTCTAATCCACAAAATTCTTCGGACGATCCTGGGCTTCCTTCATCTTTACCGATCAGCTCAATCCTTGCTGATGCCCTATAAACAAACTGAACCAAAGACAATCCAACAAATTGATCTTTCCAAGATCAACCAAAGCTCAGAATACAACTCTATTCCAAAATCAGAAAACAGAACTCACTTCTCCCGCATCTAGAAAAGATAGAACATGAGCACTCCAATCTGGTCTTAGATTCTGAGAAATTTCCTGTAGAACTCTCTAATCCAAACACTGCAATATCCAATTGCTTCCAAACTAAAACACCTACCACCATGCTTCCACTGCGCCATTCTGACTGAACAGATGAAAATGCTGATGATGATCTCAAGCACAGTCTGGTCAACGCATTCTAAAAATAAAACTCAGAAATTCCACCAAAATTCCGAGCTGCTTCACCAAACTCAATTTCCAGAACAAAACCCTAACTTCCAGAAGACATCAAGAAAAATCCCTGAAATCCCAAAAGAATACCCAAACTATCGCAAGTCACTTTTGCGATCGATACAGCCAAATTCCAAAGGAAACTGTCCTTTCTTTTTACAAATCAGAACAGCTTACACTTATGTGGCCAATCCATCGAAGAAACGGGTCCACATAATTACTTCTGAATTCCATAACAGAAAAACTGCTAAGCCAGAAGATCTCTTGCCAACACCGAAAACATTCCAAGCTGCATTGCTGCCACAGATGCTAAGATTTCCTATCCAAAGTTCTTCGAGAAACTCGGACCTCAAAACAAACAAAACACTCAGCTGAGCACACCCACAACACCGAAGAAGATACATTTCCAAACTCTAACTCATCCAAACTCTAACACTTCAAAGATGAACTCCGAACCTAAACAGGTTTCCTTCAGAGATCAATGAAATTTTTACACCATCCAGAACTTACTCAAGACAGCATTAAGCCTACAGTCTTGACAATTACACTTCCAACCATTGATAGTTGTGTTATACACACCACTACCTATCTACCTTTATAACATATTGGAAAACCTGAACAGGTAACCCAACAATAGGTAGAAATAAATATATATATATATACCAAAATTACAAATACGCTCTCTCAAGAAGAAATCACTTAAGAGCCTAGGTATTCACTCAACCTAGCGCTCTGATACCACTGTAACGACCCACTTCCTACGCCCAGGAAGAAGTATCGTTAAGAAGAAAAGAAAGAGGTGAGAAAGTAGAAAAGATAAGAAAGAAAGAAAGACAACATCAGAATCTCACAGCGGAATCGAATAAAATATAATATAACAACATAAGTATTACATAGTTATATAACATCAATCAGAGATACACAGATAATACATCACATACTAGACAGTTATAACACCTGTCTAGTTCATACAACTCAACTCAAACAAATGACTCAGAGATACCAACACAGCGGAACTATATATGTATCTACAACGCTGAAGCCTCCTGGTCCATTGCTCCTCCAGAATGCGTCAAAGTTAACGTGAATCCCTTGGCTACCCGTAAAAATTTGGGTACCCGAGAGTTTATGAAAAACAAAAATAAACTCTGGGTCAGACATGGGTCTGGTATGAGTAACAGGTTAAAGTTGTTTAACTTTGAAAATCTTTTGAAAACAAAAGGTATCACGTAAGACTTCCCACACATAAACATGGAAAAGTTTTTACCTTACGCTAACCAAAACATTTGATAGAAAATCCTGTGATATTATAATAGGTCTAGGGTTTTCAAGTAAATAGTAAATAGCCGAAATTGTTACATCTATTAAATTCCAGCTACTAGCCACAAAAGTGGGTAATACAATCAAAACCGTGGGCACTTATTGGATTGTGGATTCCATACAATGGCAGGGCTACTGGGGTACCGCCCGTCACAGTACGTGGCCTAGATCAACGTACCGAGGATTACTCCCTTCATCCCCTGCAACACAAGGCCGGAACCATTCCTTACTGAACAGTCCCGAACAAGATAACCCCGCAGTTGGTGTACATCCAACCGCCCACAAAGCCGAATAAAAAGGGACATCTAGACAGGGGAAAATCTTGTCCTGCTTGGGCATGACCCACCTAACCTTGCTGCACCTCCCCTGTTTTAGCCATTCCCGGTTGATGAGGCTTGAGGCTACGATTACCTTTATAGAATACATTTCTTAGAATGCCCATCGCCCACCTGACGATGTGTTGAAAGCATTCAATCCATACAAGTTCGTTCTGGGTTCGAACGAAACCGAAGGCATCATCTCGTTACACTCATTTTGGAATCACCCTCAGAGTTAACGACGACAACCCTTGCACTCTGATTCTTCATCTTCACTTCAGATTCACGACCTATCGTTAATTTGGAAACGATGTGGTTTTCGGATGTTCCTAATGCGGAAAACCCGATCCCGGTCTCATCGAAATCCAAAACGTGTTTTTTAGGGCCAAGTTGTCTATTTAGCCTTAACAGTTTAATTTAACATAATCAATATACACACAAATAGATAGTTCATAATATCACAATAGATAATCATATCGTCATTATAACAGATAATCAAAATTATCAATCCAACCAGATAAAAACAAATATCATACTTAAACAAACATCCAAGTCACCTAGATATTTTTCATCTCATATCTGAGTTCACAATCATCAAATGAAATATTAATTTCATTCATCCATAAGCAATGATTTATAATCGTACCATTTGTAATTAATTTAAAATGAATTAAATTAACTACTTCTATCTCTAATTAATTTAAAATAAATTAAATTAATTACTTCATTTATAAATCTTGCTTATACAACCAATAATTAAATTTATACAAATTAATTCATTAATCTCTAGATATTTATCTTGATTAACTCCTCTAATTAATCATTTTCTAATTACAGTAAGTAATTAGTCTTTAATAAATTTTACAAATTAATTATTCTAAATTATTCCTAGTAATTAACTTTTAATTACTTCATTTATCATTAATTACATTTATTCTTAATTAATTACATAAATCTCCACATTATTAATTATTAGTTAATTAAACAATTCTTAATTTACATTATTAATTATATTAACTAATGATCTCAAATTCAGATTAAATTACTTTATTAATCACATTAAGTGATTAATCTTTAATCAAACATAATTATTAATCACCTTTGATTAATAACAACCAGTAACTAAATATCCTTAATTACTCAGATAAATAAATTAATTATCCATAATTAATTATCTCTATTAATTAATCCTCTGATTAATTTCAAAAGTAATTATCCAAATTACTTTATTAACATATAATCTTTCACTAATTACATTCAGTAATTAACATTAATTACTTCACTAAGTAATTATGCTCCATTAATTACATTAAGTAATCACACTTATTCATTTCTCAAATGGTTATGTTAAATTAATTAAACTAAATTAACTAACTTAAATTAATAACTTATCTCAATTAATTACAATAAGTGATTAATCCCTTAATCACTTTCATTAAGTAATTACTTAACAATTTACAAATGATTATCTTAATTAATTAATTTAATTAATTATTAAAATTAATTACATAAATTAATTATTTAAAAATTCATAGTTAATTTTCTTCATTTAATAACATTTCTTAAATTACTTTCTTAAGAAATTATCTGAGCTTTAATCATTATCAATTAATCTGGATTATAAATTAATCTAAACTATTAATTTAAATAAGTCATCCTTTAATTACCTTATTAACTATATCATTTCATTTTCTTAATTATCTCTAAATAATTCATTTCTTTAATTAATGATTTCATTTATCAAAGTGTATTTAAAACATTACACTTTAAATTTTTAATTCAAATTCTATTTTGAAATTAAGATTCAAAATGTTTAAGCATTTTAAACATTTATTTGAAACCAATCTACTTTTAGAAATCTATTTTTAAAACATTTAAACTTGTTCACATTTACATTAATAAAAGTGATTTTGAATTCAAAGTTTTGGATTCAAAGTAAACTTGAATTCCTATTGTAGACTTGATTTGAAAACTTGATTTAAACCTTGCTTTAAATTTTAAATCTTCAGTTTTTATTTATTTATTTATTTTAAAAAAAAAACAGAACAGGTTTTCTCTGAAACCTGTAACATAAACATTACCCAAGCCCATATTCTTGCAATAAGCCAAACAAAATGCCTGACCAAAACAAACTGGAGAAAAATCTCTAATCCTTACTCTGTTCCCATACTTCACCAGTAAATCAGGAGTGCACCGTGCACATGCACGGTGACTCTGATCATCTGTGGCCATCGCCACAATCTTCAACACAACGGCGATCATCCACGCGTCAGATCCTGACCATCCAAACATCGAGAACATCCCACAACCAAAATCGAACGTACAGCCCGGACCTGGAATGGAAGAACAAGATCGCCCCCAACCTGGAACATCACCTCGCTTGCAAAACTCCGACCATCTTAAGATCTGAAACTCCGGCATCATCTTCCCTTACATGATAGCTTCCACTACCCCAAAGCAAGTTGAACTCGATCCACTCAATGAGCCGTGGTGGTCGATTATTTACGCACAGCAAAACCTAGGTTTAGATACTTAAATTGACAACCGCTTCCACCACCATGCTCAAACCATCCACCAGTCATTTTTCCTCCACCCACCAATCATATCTCCACCTCCAGGAAGAACCCCAACATTTCCGATCCACTAGATCATCGGAGCAACCCCAAAAACAAAAGACAGTGCAACTCCAAACCGCACCATCAACCCTTAACATAAAAATGAAATTTTGCTTCCTAAAATCGTTATTAAGTATGGAGATTCAATTCATGTTACTGGATTGTTAAATTAACAAATTAGGATTTTCCACAAGTTAAAACTTCCCTGTCCCCTTTAGTTTTCAGAACAAAATTAAAGTTATTTTTAACTTAATTAAATTTTAAATATTAACTTTATAATCAAACAAACGTATCTTGTTTAGATCCTAGGTCATCCCAATAAGTAAATCAAGCAATGCTAAATTTTTACATCAAACCTGAGTTTGAATTCTAAATACAGGTATGCATTACAGGATTATATAACATGTAGTTGTCCTATTATACAACACACAGAATTTGAACCATATATAAACATAAAAGCATCATTACCTTATACTTAAATCTATCATCCAGATACTTAAGTATTTAAAAAGAAGTTACCCACAGATAATTTAAACTTCAGGGGGAAATATGCACAGAATAACTATACTTAAAATATTTGTGATGTTACTCACAACTGGGATCAGATCAAGTGGTAAAGACTTTGTCAAAATCTTTGTTTTTATACAAACACAGTCAAACAGGTACATAGCAGTACTTATGTATGTAAACACACAGGAGAATCGTCACAAACTAAGCATTCAAAGCATATTCACCTACAAGCAACTGATAGTTAACCTTTATGTTTAAATATGAAGTTATTTACCTTAAAGTGAAGACAGCAGTTTTACTTGCAACTGTTTGATTTATTTATTTATTTATTTATTTATTTTTGAAGTAGGATGTGAACTTGAGATTTATAACAGTGTGTCTCATAGCGAATACAATATGCAGTAACTCTATCTCACAAATGCCGAGAGAAAGGAATATATAAATATTCACACAAATATGTTAAGCCTCCAAATATAAGCATGCACAGATTAAAACTTAAGAAATTTTAAAACTGTTACTCACCTGAAATTTTGAAGAACAGAGCCTTCTTTTGTTTTGAAAACAGATAGCTTAAATTTTTTTCTTTTTTTCTTTTTTCCAATCATCTTGTTTGATTGTTGTTTTAAATTTTCTGAAAGCTTTGTCTTGATTGAAACATTAGAAACTGGAAAGCTTGCTTTGATTTTCAAGCCTCAGATTGCACTTGAACAAATCCTGGTTTACAGGTTATTTATCTGAACTTTTGATAGAAAAGTTGCAGACTTTACTTCATCTCTGGTTTGCAATTATTGTGATGATCGAATGAAACAAGGAGAGATATATAGAAATGAGTTTTACAGGGTTTGTATAAGCTTGTACAAACATTTTCTGATTGCTCAGAGATTTTATTTTTAGCTTATCAGGCAAGATTTGGTTTTGGGGGCTGAGTTGATTTTTGAGAAAATTTGAATTGACCAAAGCTATGCTAGCATTTAATGTTTTAAGTACTTTGTTTACTTGCCTTTGCATCACTACTTTACAGGCCTATACATTTTTACCTCCCTGCCTAAACTTTTTGTACTTATGTACATAGATATCTTATTTTGTTTATATTTTATATCTTGTTTTGTACAAAGATGTTTCTTTCCCGGGACTTCCTTGCGGTAGACTATTTACAGACTACTTATACTTGCCTTTGAAACTACTACAGGCCTCACTAAATATTTATTTATACAAAGCCTTGTTTGTTATTAGTCTTTATGTACCCATTATTCTTTTGTTTAGTTATATTATAAAATTGTTTTAGTCATTTGTTTAGCTTTGCATACTTGTCTTTTTACTATTCTGCCTGCATAATTATTTTGTCTTGTATACTTACAAATATGTGTTTCTTTTATTTTTTTCTTTTATCTTTAACATAGACTAATAAATATTTGATTGTTTACTATTATTTTACTTTATACTTATATTAATATTAGTAAATGTTTATTTTAATTTAAATATTTTGTAACCTTTATTTTAAATTTCCAAATCATAAATTTTATTCAAACACACATATAAATAAAGTTGACATTATTAAAAATTCATTTGTAAACATTTACATAATTAATAGAACTCATTATTAAGTCAAAATGATTTATAAAAGAATTTATCTATTAATAAACTGTTTATTTTTATCAAGATAAATTTAAAACAAATTAAACAAACCTTTTTGCTAAATTTAAATGTAAGCTAAAATTATCTTAAACAACTAAACTTAAATTTTGAGTAATTTAAAATCATATAATCATTTATTAAATAGCTTAAATATCAAATTTCTAAATTTTCAAAAATATTAGAATTAGAAAACATATCTATTTATTAAATTAAAACAAAGATTTTCCATGTACAATATATATACAGATATATATACATTATAAATAGAAGGCAATTTGATTAACTTCTAAAAGATAAATTCTCAGTTAAATATTTATTTAAAAGAATATTATTAAATTATTAACAAATATTATCGAATTATATTAATTTTTAATGTAGATTATTAAATTGATATTGTCCCAAATTTCCGGGATATCACATTCTTTCCCCCTTAAAAGAATTTCGTCCCCGAAATTTTAAAACAAAGGTAATTTAATAATCCAATTAAAAGTTTAAAATTGAAACACAAGCATATATCAACATAAACTAACAATGATAGCAACCAATTCATCCAAACAAACAAATCTAACTATCCAGACAAAATTCTAAATATAATTCTCTCGAGTTTCCCCAAGTATAAATATCGGGTTACTCGTCCTATAGAATCCAAACAACCAATACTACCACAAAACTACAGAGTTTCCACTCATCTAAATCTACAAAACGAATCAAAATATCAGACCAAACTCAAGTCTGACCCAACAGCCGAAATTCCCTGAACTGCTGATTCTAAAATCAAAGATAGATCTTACACGTACTCCCTCAGAGATACGTGAAACACTCCGAATTCCAGTTATCCAAACTGACAATTCAATCCTGAAGACCAAGCACTTATCAAAAATCAAATCCCCGATTTCGGACTCTTCTTTCGTCTCTAATCCACAAAATTCTTCGGACGATCCTGGGCTTCCTTCATCTTTACCGATCAGCTCAATCCTTGCTGATGCCCTATAAACAAACTGAACCAAAGACAATCCAACAAATTGATCTTTCCAAGATCAACCAAAGCTCAGAATACAACTCTATTCCAAAATCAGAAAACAGAACTCACTTCTCCCGCATCTAGAAAAGATAGAACATGAGCACTCCAATCTGGTCTTAGATTCTGAGAAATTTCCTGTAGAACTCTCTAATCCAAACACTGCAATATCCAATTGCTTCCAAACTAAAACACCTACCACCATGCTTCCACTGCGTCATTCTGACTGAACAGATGAAAATGCTGATGATGATCTCAAGCACAGTCTGGACAACGCATTCTAAAAATAAAACTCAGAAGTTCCACCAAAATTCCGAGCTGCTTCACCAAACTCAATTTCCAGAACAAAACCCTAACTTCCAGAAGACATCAAGAAAAATCCCTGAAATCCCAAAAGAATACCCAAACTATCGCAAGTCACTTTTGCGATCGATGCAGCCAAATTCCAAAGGAAACTGTCCTTTCTTTTTACAAATCAGAACAGCTTACACTTATGTGGCCAATCCATCGAAGAAACGGGTCCACATAATTACTTCTGAATTCCATAACAGAAAAACTGCTAAGCCAGAAGATCTCTTGCCAACACCGAAAACATTCCAAGCTGCATTGCTGCCACAGATGCTAAGATTTCCTATCCAAAGTTCTTCGAGAAACTCGGACCTCAAAACAAACAAAACACTTAGCTGAGCACACCCACAACACCGAAGCAGATACATTTCCAAACTCTAACTCATCCAAACTCTAACACTTCAAAGATGAACTCCGAACCTAAACAGGTTTCCTTCAGAGATCAATGAAATTTTTACACCATCCAGTAATGACTCAATACAGTATTAAGCCTACAGTCTTGATAATTACACTTCCAACCATTGATAGTTGTGTTATACACACCACTACCTATCTACCTTTATAACATATTGGAAAACCTGAACAGGTAACCCAACAATAGGTAGAAATAAATATATATATATACCAAAATTACAAATACGCTCTCTCAAGAAGAAATCACTTAAGAGCCTAGGTATTCACTCAACCTAGCGCTCTGATACCACTGTAACGACCCACTTCCTACGCCCAGGAAGAAGTATCGTTAAGAAGAAAAGAAAGAGGTGAGAAAGTAGAAAAGATAAGAAAGAAAGAAAGACAACATCAGAATCTCACAGCGGAATCGAATAAAATATAATATAACAACATAAGTATTACATAGTTATATAACATCAATCAGAGATACACAGATAATACATCACATACTAGACAGTTATAACACCTGTCTAGTTCATACAACTCAACTCAAACAAATGACTCAGAGATACCAACACAGCGGAGCTATATATGTATCTACAACGCTGAAGCCTTCTGCTCCATTGCTCCTCCAGAATGCGTCAAAGTTAACCTGAATCCCTTGGCTACCCGTAAAAATTTGGGTACCCGAGAGTTTATGAAAAACAAAAATAAACTCCGGGTCAGACATGGGTCTGGTATGAGTAACAGGTTAAAGTTGTTTAACTTTGAAAATCTTTTGAAAACAAAAGGTATCACGTAAGACTTCCCACACATAAACATGGAAAAGTTTTTACCTTACGCTAACCAAAACATTTGATAGAAAATCCTGTGATATTATAATAGGTCTAGGGTTTTCAAGTAAATAGTAAATAGCCGAAATTGTTACATCTATTAAATTCCAGCTACTAGCCACAAAAGTGGGTAATACAATCAAAACCGTGGGCACTTATTGGATTGTGGATTCCATACAATGGCAGGGCTACTGGGGTACCGCCCGTCACAGTACGTGGCCTAGATCAACGTACCGAGGATTACTCCCTTCATCCCCTGCAACACAAGGCCGGAACCATTCCTTACTGAACAGTCCCGAACAAGATAACCCCGCAGTTGGTGTACATCCAACCGCCCACAAAGCCGAATAAAAAGGGACATCTAGACAGGGGAAAATCTTGTCCTGCTTGGGCATGACCCACCTAACCTTGCTGCACCTCCCCTGTTTTAGCCATTCCCGGTTGATGAGGCTTGAGGCTACGATTACCTTTATAGAATACATTTCTTAGAATGCCCATCGCCCACCTGACGATGTGTTGAAAGCATTCAATCCATACAAGTTCGTTCTGGGTTCGAACGAAACCGAAGGCATCATCTCGTTACACTCATTTTGGAATCACCCTCAGAGTTAACGACGACAACCCTTGCACTCTGATTCTTCATCTTCACTTCAGATTCACGACCTATCGTTAATTTGGAAACGATGTGGTTTTCGGATGTTCCTAATGCGGAAAACCCGATCCCGGTCTCATCGAAATCCAAAACGTGTTTTTTAGGGCCAAGTTGTCTATTTAGCCTTAACAGTTTAATTTAACATAATCAATATACACACAAATAGATAGTTCATAATATCACAGTAGATAATCATATCATCATTATAACAGATAATCAAAATTATCAATCCAACCAGATAAAAACAAATATCATACTTAAACAAACATCCAAGTCACCTAGATATTTTTCATCTCATATCTGAGTTCACAATCATCAAATGAAATATTAATTTCATTCATCCATAAGCAATGATTTATAATCGTACCATTTGTAATTAATTTAAAATGAATTAAATTAACTACTTCTATCTCTAATTAATTTAAAATAAATTAAATTAATTACTTCATTTATAAATCTTGCTTATACAACCAATAATTAAATTTATACAAATTAATTCATTAATCTCTAGATATTTATCTTGATTAACTCCTCTAATTAATCATTTTCTAATTACAGTAAGTAATTAGTCTTTAATAAATTTTACAAATTAATTATTCTAAATTATTCCTAGTAATTAACTTTTAATTACTTCATTTATCATTAATTACATTTATTCTTAATTAATTACATAAATCTCCACATTATTAATTATTAGTTAATTAAACAATTCTTAATTTACATTATTAATTATATTAACTAATGATCTCAAATTCAGATTAAATTACTTTATTAATCACATTAAGTGATTAATCTTTAATCAAACATAATTATTAATCACCTTTGATTAATAACAACCAGTAACTAAATATCCTTAATTACTCAGATAAATAAATTAATTATCCATAATTAATTATCTCTATTAATTAATCCTCTGATTAATTTCAAAAGTAATTATCCAAATTACTTTATTAACATATAATCTTTCACTAATTACATTCAGTAATTAACATTAATTACTTCACTAAGTAATTATGCTCCATTAATTACATTAAGTAATCACACTTATTCATTTCTCAAATGGTTATCTTAAATTAATTAAACTAAATTAATTAACTTAAATTAATAACTTATCTCAATTAATTACAATAACTGATTAATCCCTTAATCACTTTCATTAAGTAATTACTTAACAATTTACAAATGATTATCTTAATTAATTAATTTAATTAATTATTAAAATTAATTACATAAATTAATTATTTAAAAATTCTTAGTTAATTTTCTTCATTTAATAACATTTCTTAAATTACTTTCTTAAGAAATTATCTGAGCTTTAATCATTATCAATTAATCTGGATTATAAATTAATCTAAACTATTAATTTAAATAAATCATCCTTTAATTACCTTATTAACTATATCATTTCATTTTCTTAATTATCTCTAAATAATTCATTTCTTTAATTAATGATTTCATTTATCAAAGTGTATTTAAAACATTACACTTTAAATTTTTAATTCAAATTCTATTTTGAAATTAAGATTCAAAATGTTTAAGCATTTTAAACATTTATTTGAAACCAATCTACTTTTAGAAATCTATTTTTAAAACATTTAAACTTGTTCACATTTACATTAATAAAAGTGATTTTAAATTCAAAGTTTTGGATTCAAAGTAAACTTGAATTCCTATTGTAGACTTGATTTGAAAACTTGATTTAAACCTTGCTTTAAATTTTAAATCTTCAGTTTTTATTTATTTATTTATTTTAAAAAAAAACAGAACAGGTTTTCTCTGAAACCTGTAACATAAACATTACCCAAGCCCATATTCTTGCAATAAGCCAAACAAAATGCCTGACCAAAACAAACTGGAGAAAAATCTCCAATCCCTACTCTGTTCCCATACTTCACCAGTAAATCAGGAGTGCACCGTGCACATGCACGGTGACTCTGATCATCTGTGGCCATCGCCACAATCTTCAACACAACGGCGATCATCCACGCGTCAGATCCTGACCATCCAAACATCGAGAACATCCCACAACCAAAATCGAACGCACAGCCTGGACCTGGAATGGAAGAACAAGATCGCCCCCAACCTGGAACATCACCTCGCTTGCAAAACTCCGACCATCTTAAGATCTGAAACTCCGGCATCATCTTCCCTTACATGATAGCTTCCACTACCCCAAAGCAAGTTGAACTCGATCCACTCAATGAGCCGTGGTGGTCGATTATTTACGCACAGCAAAACCTAGGTTTAGATACTTAAATTGACAACCGCTTCCACCACCATGCTCAAACCATCCACCAGTCATTTTTCCTCCACCCACCAATCATATCTCCACCTCCAGGAAGAACCCCAACATTTCCGATCCACTAGATCATCGGAGCAACCCCAAAAACAAAAGACAGTGCAACTCCAAACCGCACCATCAACCCTTAACATAAAAATGAAATTTTGCTTCCTAAAATCGTTATTAAGTATGGAGATTCAATTCATGTTACTGGATTGTTAAATTAACAAATTAGGATTTTCCACAAGTTAAAACTTCCCTGTCCCCTTTAGTTTTCAGAACAAAATTAAAGTTATTTTTAACTTAATTAAATTTTAAATCTTAACTTTATAATCAAACAAACGTATCTTGTTTAGATCCTAGGTCATCCCAATAAGTAAATCAAGCAATGCTAAATTTTTACATCAAACCTGAGTTTGAATTCTAAATACAGGTATGCATTACAGGATTATATAACATGTAGTTGTCCTATTATACAACACACGGAATTTGAACCATATATAAACATAAAAGCATCATTACCTTATACTTAAATCTATCAACCAGATACTTAAGTATTTAAAAAGAAGTTACCCACAGATAATTTAAACTTCAGGGGGAAATATGCACAGAACAACTATACTTAAAATATTTGTGATGTTACTCACAACTGGGATCAGATCAAGTGGTAAAGACTTTGTCAAAATCTTTGTTTTTATAAAAACACAGTCAAACAGGTACATAGCAGTACTTATGTATGTAAACACACAGGAGAATCGTCACAAACTAAGCATTCAAAGCATATTCACCTACAGGCAACTGATAGTTAACCTTTATGTTTAAATATGAAGTTATTTACCTTAAAGTGAAGACAGCAGTTTTACTTGCAACTGTTTGATTTATTTATTTATTTATTTATTTATTTTTATTTTTGAAGTAGGATGTGAACTTGAGATTTATAACAGTGTGTCTCATAGCGAATACAATATGCAGTAACTCTATCTCACAAATGCCGAGAGAAAGGAATATATAAATATTCACACAAATATGTTAAGCCTCCAAATATAAGCATGCACAGATTAAAACTTAAGAAATTTTAAAACTGTTACTCACCTGAAACTTTGAAGAACAGAGCCTTCTTTTGTTTTGAAAACAGATAGCTTAAATTTTTTTCTTTTTTTCTTTTTTCCAATCATCTTGTTTGATTGTTGTTTTAAATTTTATGAAAGCTTTGTCTTGATTGAAACATTAGAAACTGGAAAGCTTGCTTTGATTTTCAAGCCTCAGATTGCACTTGAACAAATCCTGGTTTACAGGTTATTTATCTGAACTTTTGATAGAAAAGTTGCAGACTTTACTTCATCTCTGGTTTGCAATTATTGTGATGATCGAATGAAACAAGGAGAGATATATAGAAATGAGTTTTACAGGGTTTGTATAAGCTTGTACAAACATTTTCTGATTGCTCAGAGATTTTATTTTTAGCTTATCAGGCAAGATTTGGTTTTGGGGGCTGAGTTGATTTTTGAGAAAATTTGAATTGACCAAAGCTATGCTAGCATTTAATGTTTTAAGTACTTTGTTTACTTGCCTTTGCATCACTACTTTACAGGCCTATACATTTTTACCTCCCTGCCTAAACTTTTTGTACTTATGTACATAGATATCTTATTTTGTTTATATTTTATATCTTGTTTTGTACAAAGATGTTTCTTTCCTGAGACTTCCTTGCGGTAGACTATCTACAGACTACTTATACTTGCCTTTGAAACTACTACAGGCCTCACTAAATATTTATTTATACAAAGCCTTGTTTGTTATTAGTCTTTATGTACCCATTATTCTTTTGTTTAGTTATATTATAAAATTGTTTTAGTCATTTGTTTAGCTTTGCATACTTGTCTTTTTACTATTCTGCCTGCATAATTATTTTGTCTTGTATACTTACAAATATGTGTTTCTTTTATTTTTTTCTTTTATCTTTAACATAGACTAATAAATATTTGATTGTTTACTATTATTTTACTTTATACTTATATTAATATTAGTAAATGTTTATTTTAATTTAAATATTTTGTAACCTTTATTTTAGATTTCCAAATCATAAATTTTATTCAAACACACATATAAATAAAGTTGACATTATTAAAAATTCATTTGTAAACATTTACATAATTAATAGAACTCATTATTAAGTCAAAATGATTTATAAAAGAATTTATCTATTAATAAACTGTTTATTTTTATCAAGATAAATTTAAAACAAATTAAACAAACCTTTTTGCTAAATTTAAATGTAAGCTAAAATTATCTTAAACAACTAAACTTAAATTTTGAGTAATTTAAAATCATATAATCATTTATTAAATAGCTTAAATATCAAATTTCTAAATTTTCAAAAATATTAGAATTAGAAAACATATCTATTTATTAAATTAAAACAAAGATTTTCCATGTACAATATATATACAGATATATATATACATTATAAATAGAAGGCAATTTGATTAACTTCTAAAAGATAAATTCTCAGTTAAATATTTATTTAAAAGAATATTATTAAATTATTAACAAATATTATCAAATTAATTTAATTTTTAATGTAGATTATTAAATTGATATTGTCCCAAATTTCCGGGATATCACATTCTTTCCCCCTTAAAAGAATTTCGTCCCCGAAATTTTAAAACAAAGGTAATTTAATAATCCAATTAAAAGTTTAAAATTGTAACACAAGCATATATCAACATAAACTAACAATGATAGCAACCAATTCATCCAAACAAACAAATCTAACTATCCAGACAAAATTCTAAATATAATTCTCTCGAGTTTCCCCAAGTATAAATATCGGGTTACTCGTCCTATAGAATCCAAACAACCAATACTACCACTAAACTACAGAGTTTCCACTCATCTAAATCTACAAAACGAATCAAAATATCAGACCAAACTCAAGTCTGACCCAACAACCGAAATTCCCTGAACTGCTGATTCTAAAATCAAAGATAGATCTTACACGTACTCTCTCAGAGATACGTGAAACACTCCGAATTCCAGTTATCCAAACTGACAATTCAATCCTGAAGACCAAGCACTTATCAAAAATCAAATCCCCGATTTCGGACTCTTCTTTCGTCTCTAATCCACAAAATTCTTCGGACGATCCTGGGCTTCCTTCATCTTTACCGATCAGCTCAATCCTTGTTGATGCCCTATAAACAAACTGAACCAAAGACAATCCAACAAATTGATCTTTCCAAGATCAACCAAAGTTCAGAATACAACTCTATTCCAAAATCAGAAAACAGAACTCACTTCTCCCGCATCTAGAAAAGATAGAACATGAGCACTCCAATCTGGTCTTAGATTCTGAGAAATTTCCTGTAGAACTCTCTAATCCAAACACTGCAATATCCAATTGCTTCCAAACTAAAACACCTACCACCATGCTTCCACTGCGCCATTCTGACTGAACAGATGAAAATGCTGATGATGATCTCAAGCACAGTCTGGTCAACGCATTCTAAAAATAAAACTCAGAAGTTCCACCAAAATTCCGAGCTGCTTCACCAAACTCAATTTCCAGAACAAAACCCTAACTTCCAGAAGACATCAAGAAAAATCCCTGAAATCCCAAAAGAATACCCAAACTATCGCAAGTCACTTTTGCGATCGATACAGCCAAATTCCAAAGGAAACTGTCCTTTCTTTTTACAAATCAGAACAGCTTACACTTATGTGGCCAATCCATCGAAGAAACGGGTCCACATAATTACTTCTGAATTCCATAACAGAAAAACTGCTAAGCCAGAAGATCTCTTGCCAACACCGAAAACATTCCAAGCTGCATTGCTGCCAAAGATGCTAAGATTTCCTATCCAAAGTTCTTCGAGAAACTCGGACCTCAAAACAAACAAAACACTCAGCTGAGCACACCCACAACACCGAAGCAGATACATTTCCAAACTCTAACTCATCCAAACTCTAACACTTCAAAGATGAACTCCGAACCTAAACAGGTTTCCTTCAGAGATCAATGAAATTTTTACACCATCCAGTAATGACTCAAGACAGTATTAAGCCTACAGTCTTGACAATTACACTTCCAACCATTGATAATTGTGTTATACACACCACTACCTATCTACCTTTATAACATATTGGAAAACCTGAACAGGTAACCCAACAATAGGTAGAAATAAATATATATATATACCAAAATTACAAATACGCTCTCTCAAGAAGAAATCACTTAAGAGCCTAGGTATTCACTCAACCTAGCGCTCTGATACCACTGTAACGACCCACTTCCTACGCCCAGGAAGAAGTATCGTTAAGAAGAAAAGAAAGAGGTGAGAAAGTAGAAAATATAAAAAAGAAAGAAAGACAACATCAGAATCTCACAGCGGAATCGAATAAAATATAATATAACAACATAAGTATTACATAGTTATATAACATCAATCAGAGATACACAGATAATACATCACATACTAGACAGTTATAACACCTGTCTAGTTCATACAACTCAACTCAAACAAATGACTCAGAGATACCAACACAACGGAACTATATATGTATCTACAACGCTGAAGCCTTCTGCTCCATTGCTCCTCCAGAATGCATCAAAGTTAACCTGAATCCCTTGGCTACCCGTAAAAATTTGGGTACCCGAGAGTTTATGAAAAACAAAAATAAACTCCGGGTCAGACATGGGTCTGGTATGAGTAACGGGTTAAAGTTGTTTAACTTTGAAAATCTTTTGAAAACAAAAGGTATCACGTAAGACTTCCCACACATAAACATGGAAAAGTTTTTACCTTACGCTAACCAAAACATTTGATAGAAAATCCTGTGATATTATAATAGGTCTAGGGTTTTCAAGTAAATAGTAAATAGCCGAAATTGTTACATCTATTAAATTCCAGCTACTAGCCACAAAAGTGGGTAATACAATCAAAACCGTGGGCGCATATTGGATTGTGGATTCCATACAATGGCAGGGCTACTGGGGTACCGTCCGTCACAGTACGTGGCCTAGATCAACGTACCGAGGATTACTCCCTTCATCCCCTGCAACACAAGGCCGGAACCATTCCTTACTGAACAGTCCCGAACAAGATAACCCCGCAGTTGGTGTACATCCAACCGCCCACAAAGCCGAATAAAAAGGGACATCTAGACAGGGGAAAATCTTGTCCTGCTTGGGCATGACCCACCTAACCTTGCTGCACCTCCCCTGTTTTAGCCATTCCCGGTTGATGAGGCTTGAGGCTACGATTACCTTTATAGAATACATTTCTTAGAATGCCCATCGCCCACCTGACGATGTGTTGAAAGCATTCAATCCATACAAGTTCGTTCTGGGTTCGAACGAAACCGAAGGCATCATCTCGTTACACTCATTTTGGAATCACCCTCAGAGTTAACGACGACAACCCTTGCACTCTAATTCTTCATCTTCACTTCAGATTCACGACCTACCGTTAATTTGGAAACGATGTGGTTTTCGGATGTTCCTAATGCGGAAAACCCGATCCCGGTCTCATCGAAATCCAAAACGTGTTTTTTAGGGCCAAGTTGTCTATTTAGCCTTAACAGTTTAATTTAACATAATCAATATACACACAAATAGATAATTCATAATATCACAGTAGATAATCATATCATCATTATAACAGATAATCAAAATTATCAATCCAACGAGATAAAAAAAATATCATACTTAAACAAACATCCAAGCCACCTAGATATTTTTCATCTCATATCTGAGTTCACAATCATCAAATGAAATATTAATTTCATTCATCCATAAGCAATGATTTATAATCGTACCATTTGTAATTAATTTAAAATGAATTAAATTAACTACTTCTATCTCTAATTAATTTAAAATAAATTAAATTAATTACTTCATTTATAAATCTTGCTTATACAACCAATAATTAAATTTATACAAATTAATTCATTAATCTCAAGATATTTATCTTGATTAACTCCTCTAATTAATCATTTTCTAATTACAGTAAGTAATTAGTCTTTAATAAATTTTACAAATTAATTATTCTAAATTATTCCTAGTAATTAACTTTTAATTACTTCATTTATCATTAATTACATTTATTCTTAATTAATTACATAAATCTCCACATTATTAATTATTAGTTAATTAAACAATTCTTAATTTACATTATTAATTATATTAACTAATGATCTCAAATTCAGATTAAATTACTTTATTAATCACATTAAGTGATTAATCTTTAATTAAACATAATTATTAATCACCTTTGATTAATAACAACCAGTAACTAAATATCCTTAATTACTCAGATAAATAAATTAATTATCCATAATTAATTATCTCTATTAATTAATCCTCTGATTAATTTCAAAAGTAATTATCCAAATTACTTTATTAACATATAATCTTTCACTAATTACATTCAGTAATTAACATTAATTACTTCACTAAGTAATTATGCTCCATTAATTACATTAAGTAATCACACTTATTCATTTCTCAAATGGTTATCTTAAATTAATTAAACTAAATTAATTAACTTAAATTAATAACTTATCTCAATTAATTACAATAAGTGATTAATCCCTTAATCACTTTCATTAAGTAATTACTTAACAATTTACAAATGATTATCTTAATTAATTAATTTAATTAATTATTAAAATTAATTACATAAATTAATTATTTAAAAATTCTTAGTTAATTTTCTTCATTTAATAACATTTCTTAAATTACTTTCTTAAGAAATTATCTGAGCTTTAATCATTATCAATTAATCTGGATTATAAATTAATCTAAACTATTAATTTAAATAAATCATCCTTTAATTACCTTATTAACTATATCATTTCATTTTCTTAATTATCTCTAAATAATTCATTTCTTTAATTAATGATTTCATTTATCAAAGTGTATTTAAAACATTATACTTTAAATTTTTAATTCAAATTCTATTTTGAAATTAAGATTCAAAATGTTTAACCATTTTAAACATTTATTTGAAACCAATCTACTTTTAGAAATCTATTTTTAAAACATTTAAACTTGTTCACATTTACATTAATAAAAGTGATTTTAAATTCAAAGTTTTGGATTCAAAGTAAACTTTAATTCCTATTGTAGACTTGATTTGAAAACTTGATTTAAACCTTGCTTTAAATTTTAAATCTTCAGTTTTTATTTATTTATTTATTTTAAAAAAAAAACAGAACAGGTTTTCTCTGAAACCTGTAACATAAACATTACCCAAGCCCATATTCTTGCAATAAGCCAAACAAAATGCCTGACCAAAACAAACTGGAGAAAAATATCCAATCCCTACTCTGTTCCCATACTTTACCAGTAAATCAGGAGTGCACCGTGCACATGCACGGTGACTCTGATCATCAGTGGCCATCGCCACAATCTTCAACACAACGGCGATCATCCACGCGTCAGATGCTGACCATCCAAACATCGAGAACATCCCACAACCAAAATCGAACGTACAGCCCGGACCTGAAATGGAAGAACAAGATCGCCCCCAACCTGGAACATCACCTCGCTTGCAAAACTCCGACCATCTTAAGATCTGAAACTCCGGCATCATCTTCCCTTACATGATAGCTTCCACTACCCCAAAGCAAGTTGAACTCGATCCACTCAATGAGCCGTGGTGGTCGATTATTTACGCACAATAAAACCTAGGCTTAGATACTTAAATTGACAACCGCTTCCACTACCATGCTCAAACCATCCACCAGTCATTTTTCCTCCACCCACCAATCATATCTCCACCTCCAGGAAGAACCCCAACATTTCCGATCCACTAGATCATCGGAGCAACCCCAAAAACAAAAGACAGTGCAACTCCAAACCGCACCATCAACCCTTAACATAAAAATGAAATTTTGCTTCCTAAAATCGTTATTAAGTATGGAGATTCAATTCATGTTACTGGATTGTTAAATTAACAAATTTGGATTTTCCACAAGTTAAAACTTCCCTGTCCCCTTTAGTTTTCAGAACAAAATTAAAGTTATTTTTAACTTAATTAAATTTTAAATCTTAACTTTATAATCAAACAAACGTATCTTGTTTAGATCCTAGGTCATCCCAATAAGTAAATCAAGCAATGCTAAATTTTTACATCAAACCTGAGTTTGAATTCTAAATACAGGTATGCATTACAAGATTATATAACATGTAGTTGTCCTATTATACAACACACGGAATTTGAACCATATATAAACATAAAAGCATCATTACCTTATACTTAAATCTATCAACCAGATACTTAAGTATTTAAAAAGAAGTTACCCACAGATAATTTAAACTTCAGGGGGAAATATGCACAGAACAACTATACTTAAAATATTTGTGATGTTACTCACAACTGGGATCAGATCAAGTGGTAAAGACTTTGTCAAAATCTTTGTTTTTATACAAACACAGTCAAACAGGTACATAGCAGTACTTATGTATGTAAACACACAGGAGAATCGTCACAAACTAAGCATTCAAAGCATATTCACCTACAGGCAACTGATAGTTAACCTTTATGTTTAAATATGAAGTTATTTACCTTAAAGTGAAGACATCAGTTTTACTTGCAACTTTTTGATTTATTTATTTATTTATTTTTTATTTTTTATTTTTGAAGTAGGATGTGAACTTGAGATTTATAACAGTGTGTCTCATAGCGAATACAATATGCAGTAACTCTATCTCACAAATGCCGAGAGAAAGGAATATATAAATATTCACACAAATATGTTAAGCCTCCAAATATAAGCATGCACAGATTAAAACTTAAGAAATTTTAAAACTGTTACTCACCTAAAACTTTGAAGAACAGAGCCTTCTTTTGTTTTGAAAACAGATAGCTTAAATTTTTTTCTTTTTTTCTTTTTTCCAATCATCTTGTTTGATTGTTGTTTTAAATTTTCTGAAAGCTTTGTCTTGATTGAAACATTAGAAACTGGAAAGCTTGCTTTGATTTTCAAGCCTCAGATTGCACTTGAACAAATCCTGGTTTACAGGTTATTTATCTGAACTTTTGATAGAAAAGTTGCAGACTTTACTTCATCTCTGGTTTGCAATTATTGTGATGATCGAATGAAACAAGGAGAGATATATAGAAATGAGTTTTACAGGGTTTGTATAAGCTTGTACAAACATTTTCTAATTGCTCAGAGATTTTATTTTTAGCTTATCAGGCAAGATTTGGTTTTGGGGGCTGAGTTGATTTTTGAGAAAATTTGAATTGACCAAAGCTATGCTAGCATTTAATGTTTTAAGTACTTTGTTTACTTGCCTTTGCATCACTACTTTACAGGCCTATACATTTTTACCTCCCTGCCTAAACTTTTTGTACTTATGTACATAGATATCTTATTTTGTTTATATTTTATATCTTGTTTTGTACAAAGATGTTTCTTTCCTGAGACTTCCTTGCGGTAGACTATTTACAGACTACTTATACTTGCCTTTGAAACTACTACAGGCCTCACTAAATATTTATTTATACAAAGCCTTGTTTGTTATTAGTCTTTATGTACCCATTATTCTTTTGTTTAGTTATATTATAAAATTGTTTTAGTCATTTGTTTAGCTTTGCATATTTGTCTTTTTACTATTCTGCCTGCATAATTATTTTGTCTTGTATACTTACAAATATGTGTTTCTTTTATTTTTTTCTTTTATCTTTAACATAGACTAATAAATATTTGATTGTTTACTATTATTTTACTTTATACTTATATTAATATTAGTAAATGTTTATTTTAATTTAAATATTTTGTAACCTTTATTTTAAATTTCCAAATCATAAATTTTATTCAAACACACATATAAATAAAGTTGACATTATTAAAAATTCATTTGTAAACATTTACATAATTAATAGAACTCATTATTAAGTCAAAATGATTTATAAAAGAATTTATCTATTAATAAACTGTTTATTTTTATCAAGATAAATTTAAAACAAATTAAACAAACCTTTTTGCTAAATTTAAATGTAAGCTAAAATTATCTTAAACAACTAAACTTAAATTTTGAGTAATTTAAAATCATATAATCATTTATTAAATAGCTTAAATATCAAATTTCTAAATTTTCAAAAATATTAGAATTAGAAAACATATCTATTTATTAAATTAAAACAAAGATTTTCCATGTACAATATATATACAGATATATATACATTATAAATAGAAGGCAATTTGATTAACTTCTAAAAGATAAATTCTCAGTTAAATATTTATTTAAAAGAATATTATTAAATTATTAACAAATATTATCAAATTAATTTAATTTTTAATGTAGATTATTAAATTGATATTGTCCCAAATTTTCGGGATATCACAAAAAGAAACCTTTGGTCATATGATAATATCATATGATAGAGAGATAGCTAATTATACCAAATGAAACGACCCTGACTCGACCTTCGAAAATCGGCACCGAATACGACACTCGTATTCAAATGCCGCAGATCCAAACGTCGAATCTGGTTCGCCGGAGCTTATAACACATTAAGTACAACACAGCTCAAATCAAAACAGAGCATCACATATCAGGGGTATCAAACAATTCAATCATCCAATAGAATCCAAACATTCATAAGTGAGATCAGTTAATTGTCTGATTAATTCAAATCAGATTAATTGCTTATGAATTACTAATCCTGGTTAATTAACATTAATGGTTAATTAACATTATTAAATTACAAATCATTTTGATTAATTATTCTTTAATCATTTATTAATTAACCATTAATAATAATATTAATTAACCTTAATTATAATTCATCAATCTTTAATTATTAAATAATTAACCTTTAATTATTCACCATTTAATTGATTATCTTTAATTAATTAACCCTCAATTAATTAATTGCCATTAAATTAATTATCCTTAATTAATTACGATAAGTAATTATTCCTAATCTTAAATCAATGTTAATCACTTGATTAATTAACTTTTAATCATTAATTAATTACTTTGGTATCAAAGCATTTGGTTAAGCGACAACCCTGGCTCTGGTGGGTGTTACTAATTAGAGATAGAGTGAGTAGTACTCTAGAATGAGTACGAGTGTAATAATAGATATGAGCGCGTATTTGTAGTGAATATAAAAAAAAATTGTATTGTGTTGACTTATCGGTTGATTGTTTATAGATTTTGGTCGGTGGAGTCTAGCTAACTGTGTCGATAGGAGTTTCTAAACTCTTAAACGAGGTAAACCGACACAGTATTGTTTTAAATTAGGGTAAATGAAATAATTTTACCCAAATTATTTTCGTATATAAAAGGAATAGTTTTCCATAAATTATTATAGTATATGGTTGCTTGTTTGTTAGAAAATGATAATATTAAATTATTATCATTGAAATTGAACAAGAAATTGACATCATAATCAAAAGCTAAGAAAATAAAATCCATATACAAATGGGATTGGTAAATGTAAATGTAATTTATAATTTGGAACAGAATTCCAGAGAAGTGTTTTGAAAGGATTTGAAATTTGAAAATTAAATCCCTTTTGGTTTGAAAATAATTTTCAAAGGTTTTTGGAAGAAATGTTTTGAAGGGATAAAAAGCTCTAAACTCTTTTCGGTCGCTCGAAAATAATTTCAATGATGATCGCGACATCATCGGTGTTCATTTTCAAGTTTCCAAGAGAAGAATTGCTGTCAAATTGATTTAAATTAAAGTTGTTTGGAAAACTGCGTTTAGGTTTTGGAAATTCAAAGATTATTTGTATTGATCTCAAAAATGGTTTTGAAATGTTGGAAAGACTATGGAATATGATAAAAATAGTTATGGAATAAAAATTTATTAAGATGGAAAATAAAAATTATGAATAAATAAATAAATTTACAATTGCAAGTAAATGAAAGTGAAATTGAATGTTGAAATTCATTTCGAATTTGTAATCAAATAAAATTATAATTGGAATTGAATGTCATTTGTGATAAACAAAGCGAAGTATTAAAATAAAAATTAGTAAGTGAAACTAACTGATGAATGACCAAATGGATAAGTTTTAAAATGAATTGAATCTAATATTTATAGATGAAAGTAAATTGAATTCGTATAGAATTGGAAATCAAGTTTAATATAAGTGGTTATAAACCAAAATGGTGAATTGAAAATAATTATTTGGGAATGAACAAAAGAATAAAACTGGAATTGAAACTGAATATTGAAAACCAATTTGGATTGTGTGAAATTGCAAAATTAGTTTGAAGTGAACTAAAGGTAATAAAGGGGGAGATAAAATGAATTGGAATTTGTAATAAATTAGTAAATGAAACTAATTTAAAATAGTGAGATGAGTCAGTTGTGAATGAAAGATAGTTGATAAAATTCAATATTCGGAAGATAAATTGAATCCAAATAGAATTGAAATTGTGAATTGAATTCAAATGAAATAAAAAAATATAACATTGAATGAAAATGGATATATAACTTCAATAGTGAAGTAAAAATGGTATAAGAAGTAAGTATTCAAACTTTTGTAATGGAATATGGAAAATGATTTTTGAATGTTGAAATTGGACATTATGGATATCATGATATACAGGTGTGTTAAAGACAAAGGATAAATTGGATTTTGATTCTGAAGATAATTTAAATTGCTCGACAAAAAGGTATGTATTTAAATTTCAGCATGAAATTTGATGATTTTCTTGCCCAATCGCTTGGCCTTTTGTTTTCTTTTGAAATCTGGAGGCCCGTGGTGCCATTTTGTAGTCGTACAGAGCTAGCCGCGCAAAGGGGACGCTGGCGAAATTTTTCGAAAATTTAGGGATTTAGAAAAATTTTGAGAAAATTTTGAAAATTTAAAATTTAAATTTAAATTTAAATTTAAATTTGAATTGGTTAAGAAAACAATATTGTTTGGAGTTTATGGTTGAGATTGGAAAGTTAGTTGAAGTGAATAGTTCTTTAATAAAAAGATTTTTTTTGGGCAAGATGATAAAACTATCTGGTTTTGGGAAAATGATAAATGGATTAAGGATCATCCTTCTTAACTAGTAATTTCGGGACGAAATTCTTTTAAGGGGGGAAGGATGTGACGACCCAAAATTTTCAACATTTGAAATTAAAATATTTAATTGATTTTAGATATTGGAAGTTGTTTTTAAGCTTGAATTTCAATTTTAACTATGAATTTAGCAATTTAGTTATAGAAATTTGGGTAAAATTGTAAATCTTCAATTTTGAGCCTGTTAAAAATAATTTGATGGCTTAGGAGATTCATATTGACAATACCGAAGATCATAGAAGCTTCAGAATTGAATTTGAAAGTAAATTTTTCCATCTTGAAATTATATAGTTTAAAATCGATATTTAAAAATAGCCTTCCGAGGCATAGTCTCAGATTTTGACGAAACTAGTTCCATTGGATCCGTAATAGTGTTTTATTGTCGGGTTTCAATTTTCGTAGTGCTTGGAGTCGTCCTGTGATCGTACGAGATATAAATGCCTAGAAAATAATTAATTGAATTAATTTTAATAGTCAATCCAAAAAAATATCTTCTCCATACGATCGAATTAGGACTCGAAACCTTTTCCATTGTGTTCGTAATAGAGGTATAACATTATAAACGTCGGACGGCATGCCTTGATAGGATGTCTTGATTTTAAGCTTTGAATTCGAAATAATTTTAAATTTAAATTTTATATCTAAATAGTTTATACTTTGTTGGCTGGTCAATATATCTCCCTTCAGTTGCTATTCTGTCCCTCTTCAATCACTGTAGCTGTTTTTCTTCCATACGCCACCAACTATCCGGAAATTGCGTTGCCTTCTCGTTCAAATCAAGGAATCAATATATGATCGCATACTCTTCTCTGTGAAGCCATATCCTCCTTTCCATTCTTATTCCTATTCCCTTACGTTCGATAATTCAAAATCGCAAAACAGAAAAGAAATCGTGGCCTTCTCCTTCAAAATTCTTTTCCCTCCTCCCTTTTTAAGTAACAACCGAAGCCTTCCAATTCGAGTCCATTACTTCCCTTCTGTTTTAGGCGAAAAAATAATAATAAGAAAATAAAAACTTCAAAATCCTAGCCCTCCAGAACGAAATTGGAAGGAGCTCGAGTTCGATGGGCGTGCGCCTGCCATCTGCAGCCAAATCGATGTCGATCGAGACATCGGCATAGTCCCTTGACGCGCGTGCAGTGGAGGTGCTCAAACTTGGCGACTCAAGAGAGGAGTAGTTGGCGACTGCGAGTGCACAGAGGAGGGGCGAATCCAGTTTTAGGATGGGAGCGCACTCGCACGCGGCAGTGTCGTTCATGGAAGTGGGTCATGGAAGTAGGTCGCGCTCGCCCTCGCGAGGAAGCTCGAGTGACGGAATCGAGGCCGAGAGTTAAGGGGGAAGGAGGGTTCGAACAGCAGGTATAATTTATTTCTCTGATTAATATGTGTATGTTGATATGAATAGACAGAAAAAAAATGAATAAATAAAAATTTACAGCATGATATTTTCTTTTATTTAAAATTTTATATGCGCATATATGCATATTACAAAGAATATATATGTATAACTATTTACTTATTTTGGGAATATATACATATACGAATTTTATACATATACATATACATTGATTTGTCGAAGTGGGGCAGCAATATATATATATATATATATATAAGCTTTGAAAAATGTATGTTGGTGATTAACTTGTTTACTAACATGCTTAAATTATTTTAGTTGCTAAAGATTTTCTAAAAGGAAAACTAGTTAAAAAATAAAATCATTAGTTAAAAAAATAAAATCATTAGTTAAAATTTAAAATCATTGGTTAAAATTAAATTGTTAGTTAATTAAATTTATCAAACGAAAATTTAATTTTTTGATTGATTCAAATATTAATAAAAATTATATAATTGTTTGATACAAGGTCTAAAATTGAGAAACAAGTCAAATTAGAAATGGATTGTGAACGAAGGCGCTAAGGTGACATCTTCTCACGCAAATGATAATGATTGAAAATTTCAGTTATTGATGGATGGTTGGATTGTGATAGTTAAATTTACTTGTTGATTGTGTGCTTGGATGATTAATTTATTATCAGTTATATTAGTTTAGACCCTATGCGCCACATAATAGAGGATGACATTATATAAATCCCATATACCGCGATATTCCACCTCGAAGTGGAATTGGTATTTAATTGTTGTGCTAACGTCTGTGGATGCAGGGAAACAGGTTGGAGGTATCCAACTGGATTCCTCAAATATTGAATTTGTTTCAATGTTATGTGTTGATTATTTCTAATCTCTGTTTGATTGTATTGGTGATTGAAATCGTTGAAGGATATAGTTTAGCCCAATATATTTTTGGTATCGTAGGATACCGAAAATAAATAAAATTGGACTTTTAAAATTAAAATTGAGAATTTATAGTAAAATTTATTTTTGAATTGGATAAATTTAAAAGAAGGAATTTTAAAACGATAAAGTTTTATTTTTGAATCCTATTGAATAAAATTCCAAATATGGGAAAATGTTTAACAAATGGATTTCAAGTAATAATATTCAAAAGGTGAAGAATTTATTTTTTAAAAAAAATATGGTTTTTAAATAATTTGGAAAAGATAAAGGAATTTATTTTAAAAATAAATTCGGAAATTGAATTGGTATTAAAAGAATAAATCTTTGTGAAATCAATGTAAAAAATTAATTTGGTGTTGAAATAAAATTTGAAATCAATTTGGAATTTGATTTAGTGTTTAAAATAAAATTTGAAATCAATTTGGAAATTGATTTGGTGTTTGTAAATGATTTTTGAAATCGATTTAAAAAAATCATATATCTGTGGATATTTGAAAATTTAAAATTCATAATGGGAATTTATAAAAGAAAGGGAAATTTGTTTTAAAAATAAATATTGTTTTATTTTTAAAAAGTGTGGAAAGGAATTTACTAATTTGGAACCTAAATTTAAAATAAACCCAAAAGGATTTATAAATTGATTTGAATGAATCATTTTAGAATGAAAGGTGTACTTTCCCTGGAAAGTCGAGTATGTTTTCAATATGGTCTATAAATATAAAATTGATGTTGTGAAGATGGTTTTAAGGAAAGATTATTTTGAAAAAATTATTTACTTCGGTTATTTTGAAAATCTTTATAGTAAAGATTTATTTTAATTTATTATAGAAGTGATTATTTAAAGTTTTAATTGATATTTGTTTTAGAAATTGGATATTTAAATAGTTATATCCTATCTACTAATTTTATTTTTAAATTAGTTTGGACTTGAATTTTTATATGAGATTTAATATAATATCTTCATAACTAATGTTTTAAAACAGTTTTTATTCTGAATATTCCAAGTATATATGTTTGGATAAGTAATTTAAATTATTTTAAAGCATTTGAACTCGGCATATTTTCAGTGGAAATAAATAAATATTTGGAAATGTATTCCGCGTTAGGAAAAGTGATTTGAAATTTGTTATCAAAGTATTGAAATGTGGAAAGTAATTTGAAATTTGTTTCAAATGGTTGAAGTGTGAAATATATCTTGTGGAAATATTTTGAAAATAAATAATTTGGGAAATTTATTTAAATTCGGCAATTGTTATGGATGTTGATTGATAGTTAAATAACCGACTATCAATATTGGCCTTTTAATGGCATTTGAATTTTGATGCGACCGGGGGTCGGATTCCAAATGAATATCCGAAAGCCACATCGAACCTTTGCGATTGTGATGGATCTTTTATTTAAAAGATCAAAGTGAAAATTGTTATGATTTGTTGAAATTTGAATATAGCACTTATTTTTTTAAAATAAGTGCTCGTTATTCGGATTAGCCGGGAGAGGACTTTGTGTCATATAACCCATTCCGAATAGTGATTCGACGAAACTAATAGCATTTGAAGACGGTGGTGAAGACCGGGTATCTTCGAAAATGATAGGATAACCTATCGAATGTCTCTGCACTGAGTTGCTCCGGTATAGAGATCTCCACATGTGATGGGGAGTCCGATTGGAATTGTGGATACCCGGATCTGCAAGGGCGTCTTCCTTTATTGGACGAGGTGCCTTCGGTTCTGTTCGAACTCGGAATAGACTTGTATGGTTGTATGTCTGACACTACACTTTGAGATATAAAGCAAATTTCTTTCAAATACATATCTGTTAGTGGCGAAGAAATTATTCTCTTAGCGTAACACCCTTCTTTGAGACGTACGAGCTCATAGGTTATGTAGTTGAAGGTTATCGGCGATATACTCCCAATTTGGTAGTGTGGCATGCTAAGTGCTGCTGTGTGTTGATGATCATTTGTGATCAAAGCATGGCTTTCATGTAAAGCGTAGCTTTGTGGATGAGACCTCATCGAACCTCACACCTCGGAAATGGTCAAAATAGGAAAGATGCGGCAAGGTTATGAGGGTCTCACCCTTTAGGGTATGTCATTTCCTTCTGGAAAAAGGTGGTATCATGGTATGGAGCCCAGATACTTAACCTATGTGGTTGCTGCAATCTCATTTACTGTGTGGTTGTTGCTTTGTGGTTGAGGATCCTCGGATAAAGGTTGCAAACAACCAGGGGATGGCATACTCGAGTAGTAGTTACCTAGTTACAGAGGTAACCCGGCCTTGTGTTGGCAGAGATCTGGGTAGGTTCTCGGGACGTCCCTCCAGAGGCGTATCCATGTGGCAGTAGGAAGTTCCTTAGCCTGACCATTTGTTGGAAATACAAAGAAACAATACGTGCCCAATACGGTTTTAGCTGTATAACTTGCCATGGAATGTGGCGGTAACCTGCTATTGAACATGGTAGCTATAGTAGGCATACAATAATGGTTGTATGCTGGCTAAGATTAATATTATACTTTCGAAATGTTTTCTGCACTGTGCACTAATGATTATATTAAAAAGATTTTGCGTATATCTAAAAGAAAAATACCCCAATATTAGAAATCTCAAAACAACTGTCCAACTAAACTTTTATCATACTTGACTTTGTCAGAAAACCACTTAATAAGAACCGAAGAATAGCCCAATGACTCCAATAATATATGAAGCTACGATCCCAATCATTACTTAAGAGCTAACCGAGATGGTAAAAGTCACACTTAGCGTAATGGTGCTTGGATGCCTCTTAAGAGGTGCTTAGATTTTGTAACTTCCACTACGTTGACAAAATCCTCACCTCTTTTAGTGGATAAGGATTAGTAATAGACTGCACAATAGACGTTCAAAAGTAGAACGTCATGTACAATTAAAATGCATAACCATTTGTTATTTCGATTCATTCATAACTAATATGCTGCAATTGAAGTTATAATAAATCAAACTTGATGTAGCCCAGGCTAGAAGGATAAGTCATATACGAGATAAGGACAAGTATTTAAGTCGTTCATGACTCAGGAGGGTAGAATTAAGTCGTTTCTGACTTAAACGAGTTACGACCTAAGGAAGAGGAGCTACGAGTTGAGAAAGCCGCGTTGAGTTATCTGCGAGCTAAAGACTCAAGTCGTTACGACTTAAGAGCTTAAGTCGGCTACAACTTAACAGAAGAGGAAGCAGTCACGACCTAAGTAAGTCGTTGAGGAGATATGCGCAGGAAGATTGGGAGCTTGAGTCGGCATGCGCTTAAGTCGGTCATATGAGCAGGTGTTGGTTGTTAAGTCGCAAGTCTTTGAGTCGTATATGTTAAGTCATTATCTGTTTGAGTCTTTGAGTTGTTATACGATTAAGTCGGCCTGTATGTATGTGAAATGTTAGGTCGGCGACGACCTAGTGTATGCTCTTAAGTCAGTATGCAGTTGAGTCGGTTGAGTCGTGTTGTATGTATGTTGCTATGAGTCGGTGTGTATGTGCTAAGGTGATAAGTCGTTGCCGACTTAAGTGGGTCGTAAGTCGCAGTCGACTTAAGGGTTAGGGTTAAAACATTATAAATAGCGCGTGAGTTGTACATTGGTTGTTGTTTATTTTTGAATAAAATTTCTTGTTGATTGCTGTGTGCTTTCTTCTAAAATTGGTAGTTGAGTGTAATCTCCTATCTCCTCTTTCGGTTAATCGAGTGTGCTCGATTCAACGATCGTATAAGCCGATTCACGGTATCTAGTGCGCTAGATCAATGTACGAAGAATCGTAGATCTTTGAACACGGTATAGTGCGCTATCAACGTGTTTGAGATAGCTAGAATTCGGTATCTTCGGATCAACGAATTTGGGCATTTTGGTATTCATCAATCCACCGATTGCTACTTTCACCGATTGAAGTTTATTTTGATTAATCCGCAGCGTCAGTTTTGGTATCAGAGCTAGACTTAGCCAATCATAGCTAAGCCGAGACTTGGAGCCAATTTTTTGAAGTTTAAAGTTTTGAAGTATTTGAAGTTTTTGAGAAGTTTTCAATCATGCCGCCAAGGAGAGCTAACCATCATCAAAATGTAGAAGCTTTGTATAGAAGAGAAGAAGCCGAGCTTATGGAACAACGTATTAATGAGAAATTTGATGAGGGCATTGGAAAGTTAGAGAAGTTGATGAATGATTTGAATCAAACTCAAAGAAGGACATCACCAAACTCGAACCATGGAGGAAACCGAGTTTCGCCCTCGGTTACGGAAGCGAGGAGGGTATCACCGCATTCTTTTAGAGATAGAAGAGAAACATCAATTTCATCAAGGAGAGATCATCATGACTATGGACATGAAGAGAGAAGAAGTCAATGTGAATTTGACAATGAGGCATATAGAGATGAAGAAAGACATAGTCGAAGAAGCATGCATGAACGAAGGGATGATAATGGTCGAGATCGATGTAGGCGTACTTTTGATTTTGATGAAGAGGGTGATAGAGATAGCATTCATTATCGAGATCGAGACCAAGTTCGAAATTCATATCGAGATGTGGATGAAGATCGTCGATTGGAGTCGGGTATGAAGATGGAAATTCCGGAGTTTAAAGGTGGGATGGTTGCTGAAGAGTTCTTAGATTGGTTGTCAAATGTTGAAGAGATCTTTGATTTCAAGGAGGTCCCTGAGCATAAAAGGGTGAAGTTAGTTGCTACAAGGTTGAGGGGGAGAGCTTTGGCGTGGTGGCAGCAAACTAAACTTACAAGGGAGAGAATGGGAAAGTCAAAGATTGAATCATGGGAGAAGATGAAGAAGTTGATGCGATCTACATTTTTGCCTTACAACTACCAATCACTTATGTACCAGAGGTTGCAGAATCCGAGGCAAGGGACGAAGTCTGTTAGTGATTATGCTGATGAATTTTACCAACTCATTGCCAGGAATGATATTATGGAAACGGAAGAACAGCTAACTACTAGATTCATTGGGGGATTGAGAATGCAGATCCAGGATATGGTTAATATGTTCGATCCAAGATCTGTTGCAGAGGCACATCAGAAAGCGTTGGCTTGGGAGAAGCAAGGAAGGCGTGGAGGTGGTGTGTTTACTAATTCCAATAATCAAGCGAAGGGTGCTAGTGGAAGTTCTAATGTTCCTAAACCTGTTACAAAACCAGTGGTGAAGGAGGCTGAGAAGGCGAAGGTTAGCAGTGGTTTCAAATGTCATATTTTTCAGGAGTTGGGTCATAAAAGCAATGAATGTTCGAAGCCGAAGAAGAGAGCAATGGTTGCTGAGATTGAGGATGATGGTGAGGAGGCAGAATGTTCAAATGCACCTTATGTTGAGGAGGAAGAAGAATTTTCTGGAGACGAAGGTTGTAATCTTATGATGAGGAGGTCATGTCTTACACCAAAGCAAGAAGAGGAATCTAGTTGGTTGAGGAGCAATATTTTTCAGTCGACATGCACTATTTTGGGAAAGGTTTGCAAGTTCGTTATTGATGCTGGAAGCTGTGACAATATTATCTCTACAGAAGCAGTAAGGAAGTTGAACTTGAAAACTGAGAAGCATCCTAAACCGTACAAGTTAGCATGGTTGAGGAAGGGTGGTGAAGTGAAGGTATGTCGAAGGGCTTGTGTGAATTTTTCTATTGGGAAGAAGTACAAAGACGAAATTTGGTGTGACGTTGTAGACATGGATGTGTGTCATCTGTTGTTGGGCAGACCATGGCAGTTTGATAGAGCAGTGCAACATAATGGTCGTGCTAATAGCTATAGTTTCATGTTTGAAGGTACTAAAATCACTTTAGTTCCCAAGAAGCAGCAACAGAAGGAGAGCAAGCTGGAGGAGATTGAGGAATTGAAAACTCTGTTGACTTTGAAGGAGTTTGTTAAAGAAGTTGAAGAGGAGCCTGAAGTCTATTTGTTGATTGGGCGAGAGTGTAATGAAGAGGTTGAAATTCCAGAAGAAGCGAAGCCAGTTTTGAAAGAATTTGAAGATGTATTTCCAGAAGAGTTGCCTAAGGAGTTACCGCCACTGAGAGACATTCAACATCAAATTGATCTTGTTCCGGGAGCAGTTTTACCACATCGACCACATTATCGAATGAGTCCGAAGGAACATGAGGAGTTACGAAGACAAGTGGAAGAGTTGTTAGAACATGGACGTGTTCAGGAAAGCTTGAGTCCTTGTGCAGTACCAGCATTGTTGGTGCCGAAGAAGGATGGAACATGGAGAATGTGTACCAATAGTAGAGCTTTGAACAAGATTACTGTTCGCTACAGATTTCCTATGCCGAGGTTGGATGACTTGCTAGACCAGTTGAGTGGGGCTACTATCTTTTCGAAGATTGATTTGAAGAGTGGTTATCATCAGATTTGAATTAGGCCAGGAGACGAATGGAAGACCGCATTCAAGACGAGAGAGGGGTTATACGAATGGTTGGTTATGCCATTTGGTTTATCAAATGCACCTAGTACATTCATGCGGGTGATGAATCAAATCTTTAGACCATTCATTGGGAAGTTCGTGGTGGTTTATTTCGATGATATTCTGATATATAGCAGGAGTACGGAGGAGCATGTAGAGCATTTAAGAAAGGTGTTAATTATTCTTCGTGAGGAACAATTTTATGCAACTACGAAGAAATGTGTGTTCATGACGAGAAGCGTATTATTTTTGGGATATGTTGTATCTGAGAAGGGAATCCAGGTGGACCAGAGTAAAGTTGAAGCTATTAGAAATTGGCCAGAGCCGAGAACTATCACCGAAGTTAGAAGTTTTCATGGATTGGCATCATTCTACCGAAGGTTTATTCCACACTTCAGTAGCGTGATGGCACCGCTTACTGATTGTATGAAAGGGAAGCAGTTTTCTTGGTCGGAGGAAGTAGGGGTTGCCTTCAAACGAATCAAAGAACTTTTGACGACAGCACCAATTCTTGTATTACCAGATTTTCGGTTGTTGTTTGAGCTACACACTGATGCATCAAAGGTAGGGATTGGAGGAGTGTTGAGTCAGAGTGGGAGGCCAGTTGCTTATTTCAGTGAGAAGTTATCAGGAGCAAAGATGAGATATAGTACATACGATGTTGAGTTTTATGCTGTTGTGCAAGCTGTTAAACATTGGAGGCATTATCTATTTCAGAAAGAGTTTGTTCTTTACACTAATCATGAAGCTTTGAAGCATTTACAGGGGCAGGATAAGATTTCAGCGAGACATGCATCGTGGATTGCATATTTACAGCAATTTACCTTTGTTGTTAAGCATAAATCTGGGCTGACGAATCGTGTGGCCGATGCTTTGAGTAGGAGAAGTCATTTGTTGACAACATTGAAGATTGAAGTAACGGGATTCGAAGTATTGCCAGAATTGTTTGAGGAGGATCCTTACTTTGCAAAGTTTGTTGAGAAAGTTAAGGATGGAGATACTGATGAATTTATGTTGGTTGATGGATTCTTGTTTAAAGGAAATCGGTTATGTATTCCTGAGAGCAGTTTGAGAATGAAGATTATCAAAGAGTTGCACGAAGAAGGCCATGTGGGTAGAGATCGTACTTTGCAGTTAATTTTTCAATCTTATTTTTGGCCATCGATGAGGAAAGAGGTTGAAAAGTTTGTGGAGAGATGTCATATATGTCAGGTTTCGAAGGGAACAGCGACAAATGCGGGATTGTATATGCCGTTACTTGTACCGTCTAAACCGTGGGTTGATATCAGCATGGATTTCGTTTTGGGTTTGCTGAGAACTCAAAGGGGAAATGATTCTATATTTGTTGTGGTGGATAGATTTTCAAAAATGGCACATTTTATTGCTTGTAAGAAGACGGCGAATGCTGTTCGTGTTGCTCAGTTGTTCTTTAAAGAAATCTATCGTTTACATGGGTTGCCAGAGTCTATTGTTTCAGACAGGGATACCAGATTTTTGAGTCACTTTTGGCTTAGTTTGTGGAAGATGGTGGGAACAAAGCTGAAATTTAGTAGTGCTTATCATACGCAAACAGATGGACAGACAGAAGTTGTTAACAGATCGTTGGGAAATTTGTTACGATGTCTTGTGAAGGACAATCTGAAGAGTTGGGACATGAAGTTATGCCAGGCAGAGTTTGCTCATAATCATGCAGTGAATCGTAGTACGGGATTCAGTCCATTTCAGATCGTATATTCAAGTTTTCCAAGGGGACCGTTGGATTTGGCGGTAGTACCACAACCATAGGGGATTGTTAAACGAGCTGCTGATTTTGTTGATGAATTAACTGAATGTCATAGAATCGTTCAGGAACGATTGAAGAGAGCAAATGAGAAATATAAGCAGACTGCAGACTTGAAGCGACGAAATGTTGAATTTAACGAAGGAGATTTGGTGTATGCTGTGTTAACAAAGGATCGTTTTCCAGTAGGCGCTTATAACAAGTTGAAAGCCAGAAAAATTGGTCCAGTAGAAGTTGTGAAACGGATCAATGAGAATGCTTATAAGTTGAAGCTGCCGGAGGATGTATACACTTCTGACGTATTCAATGTTAAGCATCTTGTGCCGTATTATGGAGTTGGACTATCTGGTGTGGAAGAATTTACAAATTCGAGGACGAATTTTTCTCAACCAGGGGAGGATAATGTAGCCCAGGCTAGAAGGATAAGTCGTATACGAGATAAGGACAAGTATTTAAGTCGTTCACGACTCAGGAGGGTAGAATTAAGTCATTTCCGACTTAAGGAATTACGTGGGAAGGAAATACGACTTAAAGAGAACGAGTTACGACCTAAGGAAGAGGAGCTACGAGTTGAGAAAGCCGCGTTGAGTTATCTGCGAGCTAAAGACTCAAGTCGGCTACGACTTAAGAGCTTAAGTCGGCTACAACTTAACAGAAGAGGAAGCAGTCACGACCTAAGTAAGTCGTTGAGGAGATATGCGCAGGAAGATTGGGAGCTTGAGTCGGCATGCGCTTAAGTCGGTCATATGAGCAGGTGTTGGTTGTTAAGTCGCAAGTCTTTGAGTCGTATATGTTAAGTCGTTATCTGTTTGAGTCTTTGAGTCGTTATACGATTAAGTCAGCCTGTATGTATGTGAAATGTTAGGTCGGCGACGACCTAGTGTATGCTCTTAAGTCATTATGCAGTTGAGTCCGTTGAATCGTGTTGTATGTATGTTGCTATGAGTCGGTGTGTATGTGCTAAGGTGATAAGTCGTTGCCGACTTAAGTGGGTCGTAAGTCGCAGTCGACTTAAGGGTTAGGGTTAAAACTTTATAAATAGCGCGTGAGTTGTACATTTGGTTGTTGTTGATTTTTGAATAAAATTTCTTGTTGATTGCTGTGTGCTTTCTTCTAAAATTGGTAGTTGAGTGTAATCTCCTATCTCCTCTTTCGGTTAATCGAGTGCGCTCGATTCAACGATCGTAGAAGCCGATTCACGGTATCTAGTGCGCTAGATCAACGTACGAAGAATCGTAGATCTTTGAACACGGTATACTGCGCTATCAACGTGTTTGAGATAGCTAGAATTCGGTATCTTCGGATCAACGAATTTGGGCATTTTGGTATTCATCAATCCACCGATTGCTACTTTCACCGATTGAAGTTTATTTTGATTAATCCGCTGCGTCAAAACTATGTACATAATTTAAACATATATTCAAATTTTTTTATGAAACCACATTACCTAAGATTTTCTCTTCTTTGATAATTTGAGAAGTTGAGTGACGATAATATTAAAAATAAAACAAGCTAAATATTGATTTTTGTTGGTAAATGTTGGGAAAAGCAAAGATTTTAGTCATGTTGATCTTTCGAGATAATTTCAAGGGAGAAATGAGGTTTTCTTGAATATGAAGCTTATTACATTTTTCTTCTTCTCTAAATTCTCCATTCAATTTTTACTTTGGAAATTCAGTGTAGTTGTAAATTGTTCATATTATTTGAACTACACTTAAATTTAACTAATGGTCAATTAAATGTTAAAAACAAGCACTTAAGTGCTTAATATGGAAAAGCACAATAGTTGTAAATAGTTATTAAATACGTTTTTCATTACACATGTCATTATAAAGAAAAATGGTTGAGTTTATTCACCAAATGGACTTAAAGGGCATAAATATACTATTCGAGCATACAAGGTCATTATGCAACTCACTACTAAACTTGTAGCAGTTGTTATGAATAAAGGAGTAATGTATATCACTCATAAAATGTATTAAGTGTTCTTAATGGTGGTCCAAATAGCATAATAAGAGGAAATGTAATCAACCGTCAAAGGTAATTTAGAGTGGGTAATTACATCAAAAGATAAAGATGGAGATGAACTAGAAGAAAACATGATGTGTTAGGCTCAGATTTGGGCCTTATGCAAGTTTCAAATGTTCAAGTTAAAAGAAAGAAGAACCGATCATGAATGCACTTAGTCAAATAATCTAATACATCCATCTTTATACAAGTCAAATTGGCAAGTCCTTGTTCATTATACAATGCATAAGTCTCTAATTATATATGCAAGTCATAAATCATTTATCAAGTATGTAAGGCACAAGTCATAAGGTATATATGAAAGTTCAAAGTCCGATGATATCAAATATGAAAATTATCTCAAATTCAAGTCCTTGATTACAATTCTTTGATTTCAAATTGACCTAACGATCATGGGAATGCCAATTTAAAGCTCTTTATTACACACTTGGGAAAAATAAAAAATGAAGAAGAAGATTTGGAATTCGACTCCTTTTTTGGTAGGAATACATGTCAATTTATAGAGGATTTGAACCATAGGATTCTTGATACATGGCATATCACAAAATTGGGCGATCATTATTTGGTTATGTGGCACATACTCGAAGTGACATGTGGCACAACCCCATTTCTGAGTCAATTGGATATGATGTAGATGATTCAATCCTAGCTTGCCATGTAGCCAGTGTAATAGTTTATTTATATAGATTAGTCAACATGCGATAGTATAAGAATATCACCATTTGAAAGCTCAATTTATCAACATCTGATGGACTCAAATTGTTTCCCTTGGACAGCTTGCCTTATTATCATAAAACAACTTCAATTTATCATCCCTCGATGGCTCTTAGAGTCATTTTTCGACAACTCGTGTAAATCAACCTTCGATGACTTTGGAAGTCATCCTTCGATAGCTTGAATACATCAACATCCGATGGCTTTAGAAGTCATTGTTTGGTAGCATGAATATATCAACCTCTGATGACCCGTAAAGTCGTCGCTTGATAACTTGAATACATCATCCTTCCATAACTCTAGAATTCATTGTTTGATAGCGTGAATACATCAACCTCCGATAGCTCTAAAAGTCATCATTCGATATCTTGAGCTTATCACCCTTCGATGGCTTTATAAGTCATCATTCAATAGCTTGAATACGTCAACCTCCAATGACCTTGGAATTCATCACTTGATAGCTTGAATGCATCAACCTTCATTGACTTTATAAGTCATTATTCGATAGCTTGAATACTTCAATTCCGATCACTCTGGAAGTCATCATTCGATAACTTGAATAATTCAATTCTGACGACTCTGGAAGTCATCATTCGATTGCTTGAATTTATCAACCTTCGAAGGCTCTCTTTTAACCTGTAAAACTATTGTATTTTGGTTATAACATTTGCCTGCCCTTTTATATTATTATTTTATACTTTGGTATAAATAAACTTTTCATATTCTTTGATCGGTACATCTTGGTCGTTCATTTTCTTTTCTCATGATCCAACGACTAACATACCTTTCCTTATTTCTTTATAAATATCTTTCTTTCTCCCTTTCCTTTTCTTTTACCAGATCTAAAAAATAATCCACCATTAGTTTTCTTTTCAAGCAAATCTTGATCTTTCGTAGACCTTTACTTGGTAATGATTTATTTATTACTAGCATGTTGATTATTCTGTTACTTCGTTGTCACTATTTAATTTGGCTTAATCATCACCAACTTTTAGGATTTGTGAATTTGTTAACCTCGTGTTAATAACTTTCTTCGAATTTCCAATTGAACCCTTTTTTGATTCAAACTTTGCTTATCCTGGTTGCCATTAATGCTTGTGGGTTTTCGGTCTATTATCCCGAATCGGTTAAGAGAACCCCTTTATTGTAAGTATGTTTGATACAATAACTTAACATTTGAAATCCAGTTTTCTTCATTGTTGGCACGTGATAACTCATCTCACAATATCTCAACATTCGAAATCCTCTTTTTCCACTATTAATGCACTATTGCCTACACACGATGACTTATCATTCGAAAGCCCATTTTTATTGACATGCGTTAGCTCATCACACAATGGATTAAGATTCAAAAGCCAATTTTATTTACTATCGATGTGTGATAGCTCACCGCACGATGGCTCAATATTCAAAAGATAATTTTTCTGTTATTGCCATATGGTCATTCATAATTCAATTTGAAAGCCAATTTTTTTTACTATTGATGTGCAATAGCTCACCGAACGATGCTCCAACATTCAAAAGTCAATTTTTTTATTATTGTTTTATGATAATTCACGGCTTCACATTTGAAAGCTAATTTTGTTTACTATTGATGCACAATAGCTCATCGCATGATGGCTTAACATTCGAAAATCATTTTTTCTACTTATTTTGTTATAATTCACTATTTTACATTCAATTCTTAACAACTCACCAATCAAAGGCTTGTTTAATTTATTGTCCATACTTTCACCTGTACATTAGTAACATGTGATAGACCATTTCACTTTGTGCGACTTGTTAGTTAACATATAAGGGGTTTATGATATATGTATGGACTTCATTCCAGAGTTTCTTTGGCATGACCAATTATTTAGTGGGCATAGCAATTTTTTTTGCATTCATATGTAGTACTTTTAGTGTTTGTTAACTTACTACACTTATCTCCAAAGTTACACAGTGAATTCTTTCAAGTGAAAATGATGTTATATACTTCAAATACCCTAAGTTAATTTCACATATCAAATATTCCCGTTTATTTAATGCTTATCAATTATTTGTTAAGAATTGTTAGGCAATAAGGTAGATGAATAAACATGGTTTAATACTATGTGATATCTTTGATTTTGTTTAATCATGAAGCAGTTTTGATTTAGGAAATTTCCATTTTTAGTTTGTTATTGGAATCCTATTCTTATAGTTAAAAATAATAATATCACAGGTACTATGGCCGAGAATAAGAAGGAGGTTCTTAAAGTATTGTTTAAATCCCTAAGCTTAAGAATCCCTCGAAAGAGAAACTTTACTTTCCAATCAGTCCTATTTCACAAGACAATAAATTTCAATTCTCTATTATGATACTTCGAAATATCTGGAATTGAAACTTATGCTCTTGATCTTGATGATCGAATGGATACTCCTCTAGAAGGATTCTTTGCTTTTAACCCCTTTCATATTTGGCATTCCTACTACCTACTTTTTAACCCTATTATATTTAGTGTCTTATCCTTTCTCAAAATCATGCCTATCCAACTAAATCAAAATCCTTATAGTTACATCAATTCTTTGTTCATACTATTCAATGAGCATAAACTAGAAGACTTATCTCTATCCATCTTATGCTCTTTGATGACTTTCCAAAATATGAAAAACCAAACTGAAAGCTAAATGTATTACATTTTCCCTGTTAGGAGTGGAGTAATTTTTTACTTCGTCAATAAAACTATGGACTAAAGCCATCAGTTCTTTTATGTATGATGTTTTTCTTTAGAAATTACCAGAATATTCCATCCCTTATAATTCATTTTACCTTAGCTGCTTTCCTCTAGTTACTACTTATACTAGCTTTATTAATTTCTACTAAGTCATTCTTGGTTTATATTGTTAGCTATCTATTCAAAGTGCGTTGATCCTAAGGTTTTGGCCAAAATTGACCAATTTGCGGATGTTACGGGGTTCTCCAGGAACCACTTGAGCTTCTTATTGAAGAAAAATTAAGGATCTATTCCTTAATTTATATATTTTATTTAATTCTATTTAAATTTATTTATTTGTATGAGTAGAAAGCAGGGTTGTTACAGACTAACATGTGAGACTAGAACAAAGTGGTCGAGTAATTAAGTACCTTGGAAGGTCCCCGAGCCCATTTATAGAAATTGTGAACCTTAAGAGAGTTTGTTACTTCACCACTTGTTGAAGCTGAGACACGTGTGGAGATTATGATGTAAGATCGAAGTAATCGTGGAAAATTTTCATGGTTATTCACTTAGTCCATATATTGATTAACAGAACGGGGCTTAGGTCCTAGTCCACCCGTTAATTTGTAACAACCATGCTTTATACACTGTATAAATAAATAAATTTGAATAGAATCAAAATAAAATTGTTTGATTTCAATGTTTGATAATTAATATTTTGAAAATAAACTTTTGGTTAATTAATTTTTAATTAATAAAGGATTTTGTCGTAATAATCAAATTGAATAAAATTGTTCAACTATTGTAGTATACATTACAGAATGATATGTAAATCAATTTATATTAGATTGAAATTTATTTCAAGTAGTAAAATTTAAATTTAAATGCATAAAAAGATAACTGAAAATGAATTGAATTGAGTCAAGGCCCAAACTAACTTAAGCCAAGCCCAACCTTTCTCTATCTTTCTCTAGAATATACGTTCTCCTTCTTTACACACTTGAACCTTTATCCCTTAATTTTTTATTTTCAACCTAATCAGAAATTTCGATAATCAAAAAAATAATCGTGCTTGTGTGTGGAAGATGGAACATGGCCGATGTCAGTAGGGAGGGGCAATTGCAATGTAATGGGAAGTGATTTCTTACTTTGAAGGCAGCTTGATTGGGGCACAAAGTTTGGGGTTGTTGCAGTCGTGCATGTCAAAAGAGGAGGTCATGAAGAGACTTTCATTCACCGATCGAACAATGATCTAGAGGAGCTCGAACCACGTGATCAATTTTGGGGAATAGGCTGTTGCGGCCTGGAATAATATGAGCGGACCTAGCGATGTAGAGTGTGTGAGTGTCAAATTGAGATGCTGATAGCATGGTCAATGCTTGGAGGAGTGGTGTTGTGGATAAAGGAGGAGTTTGAAGGCATGTGCTACAGGTCGTGTTGGTAGTGACTAAAGTAGAGGATTGAGGGTTCTCGCTTAGAATTTTAGGTTATTTCTTACTCACAACTAGTTTCTGGTCTACTCGCATTATATATGTTATCCCACCTTTTGGCGATGCCGTGACATCAAGAAATTGTCTAAAAACCAAAGATAATTCATCCTAAAGACCAGTTATATGCAGGTTCATTATGGATGCTGGTAAATTTTATCAAGTGTGGATCAAACTATAATTGATATGACATGACAAGAAAAGCTATGAAAGCCAATATTCCAAATTTCAAGTCAATCGAGATTCGTATGCTCAAGATATGATCGACGCAAAATCAAGCAATAATCTCATTCGTATCCATCAAAGCTTGCAGGCCTCATTCACATCCATCAAAATAATCAATTCGCATCCTACCAAGGCGGCCTCCTCCATAACCATCGAAACCAAACATACTCATATCTATAGGAAGATGCAATTCATTCGAATCGATCAAGTTCGTGTCCATCGCATTCGTATCCTAGGTAATCGTATCCATCGAGTTTGTGTTGCTTCGTATTGATTCAGAGAGTGCCATTTCATATCCATCACATTTACCTTATTCTATCGATCCATCGATACGAAACGAACTCAAATGAGCGACACAAAGAGGATAGATCCGGATCGATGCGAAGTGGAGCATGGTCGACCGATACGAAAGGAGGGTTGACCATCGATATGAAGTAAACAACAAAGGACCGATGCGAATGAGAGCGACATGAATGAAACAAAGCTTAGAGCGATGTGAAGGAGACACGTAAAGATGGATGACTTGGTCACTCGACATGAAAAGTGGATCGATCCTAAAAGATAGCGCCACGTCATTGGTCAGCACGTGCCTGGAAGCGATGCGAACTCGGCAGCCTTTAAAAAACTCAAACTTACATTGATCATAACTCAAGATCTACAAGTCTAAATGCCACCAAACTTTCACAGGAGCTTGCGTACACACCCCAAGAATGTACCTGACAAATTCCAGCCTCAAAGGACTATTTTTGGATCGATATGAACTCAATTCATATCGCTCCCAGATCGATCCAAAATCACCAGAACTCGCTCCCATGGGACCACTCACATAGGAGAAGAATTCTTCCGAGATCTGGGCGAGATATTTGCTGCCTACGCCTATAAATAGTGACTCTAAACCTATAGAAAAAGGACTTTTAACTCTTCTATGTCCAGACTCTGTCGAAATTATTATTGTACTTGGATAATACTATTGTAACTCATTGTAACTAGCAAGCAAAAATCAATAAAAGTCAGCCATTTCATAGTGAATGTAGGCTATACGCTAAACAACTCTAAATTCGTGTGTTTCTGCGCATTTTCTTATCTGTTGATTGGTGTGTTTGTTAGATCTACCTCTTTTTACATTTCTTTACTTTATCTCTTCAAATACATTCCAAGAGTATTATGTCCAATTTTGGTACAAACACTTTGGTGCTTTCCCCGAGAAAACCCAGTTTTTCTCCTGCTCATTGGATCTGCTGCCGATATTGGATTGTGAAAATATAAGGAGAAGATCCATATTTTAACCTAGAGTTTCTTCCATCCTATTCAGATTTGTATTAAGTCTAGGAGAGAGCTTTGCTATCCACTATGGTCAACATTAGGACTATCTCAGTAACTGCAGATCCAGAAGGATGGAATAGACAGAACCCCGTGCAACTTCCTCCTGTTGACCAGAATGCTGCCGGACCTTCAGATCCGCAAGGCCCTATCACTAGGGAAGAGTTTCAACTGCTAATGCAAGAGCTGATGCAAAGCCACCAGCAGCTTGCTCGGCAACTCCGTGTTAATGCAGAATTGACCAATCGACTGAACGATGAAAGACGAAGGAGATCTGGAAGAGATCAGGCTTCCTATTCATCCACTGAGAGTTCAGCCTCTTCTGACTACAATCACCGATCCATGCGCCCACGGCTAGATGGAAGCTATACACAGGCTACTAGACATCAGCGCACATTGAATCTTGGGTGTAACGACCCGTATTTTTACGGATCGAAAGATCGTAAAACTGTTGTTGTCTTTAAGTCGTTAGTGCTTAAGTCGTATGGTAGTTAACTCGTGTAGAGGCTTAGCTTGAAGGCTTGCCTAGGTCGTTCGGAGTTGAGTCGTGACCGACTTAGCGTCTTAGGTCGTGTGATGTTGAGTCGGTAGGAGCTTAGGTCATGTGGCCGAGTTATAATAGCTAACGAGTTAACTAGTGGCCGAGTTAGGATGTGGGACGACTCATAGACTTGGACGAGTTAACATGTTAAGTATTAGGTCGTAGGCGACCTATAGATATGAGCGACTTAAGGGCTGGGATGAGTTAGTGACCTAGAGATTTGGACGACTTAAGGTGTGGCCGAGTTAGTGTGTTAGACCGAGGTAACGACCTAAGAAGGCTACGACTTACGGGTTAGCGAGTTAGGAGATAGGTTGTGAACGACCTATAGGGGTAACGACCTAAGTTAGGTCGTTGAGCGACCTAAGGGAAGTGTTAGGTTGCTAGGTAAGTTAGGTCGTTTAGTAGTTAGGGCGAGCGACCTATAAGTTAGCGGCTTAAGATAGTTAGCGACCTAGGGTTAACGACCTAACAGTTACGAGTTATGATTTCTGACCGACCTAAGTATGGACCGACCGAAGGAAGTTAGGTCGTAGACGAGTTATGGCCTAGTAGTTAAGTCGTCATGTTTTAGGTCGTAGCATAGTTAGGTCGGTAGGTTAGTTAGGTCGTTAGACGACCTAAGGAAGGCCGCTATGAGTTGTTAGGTCGTAACTCGTGTTGCTCGATAGGTCGTGACTAGGTTAGGTCGTATAGAGGCTTATGTGTTAGGTCGTAAGCTTTTAAGTCGGCAGCTAGGTAGGTCGTGTAAGTGCATGTGTGTGCTAAGTCGGCCTTGTTTGTTAGGTCGCATAGGAGTTAGGTCGTGAGATCTTGTGTGTGGATAAGTCGTAGGTCGTTGGTTCGAGTTAAGGAAGGCGGCTGTGTTTTAGGTTGCATGTACTATTGAGACTTAGGTCGTAAATGACTTAAGTTAGGTCGTAAACGACCTAAGTTAGGTCGGGGATCTTTAGGTCGGCAACGACCTAAAACTGGGCGACGGCCTAAGGGTGATTTCAGCCTATAAATAGAGGGGTTTGGCTCACTTTTTGGCACCGGTTTTTGAAGCGACGAAGTGTTGCCATTTTGAGAGCTCGACTACAACATTTCTTCACTTCTTTTCTCCATTCCAATCTAGTTCTAACCTCCATCCAAGATCGAAGATCAAGATCGAAGATCCAAGAGCCAAAGTTGAAGATCTTCATCCAACCAAGCTAGATTTCATCGTTTCAAGCGGGATTTCGACGAATCAAGCTTGAATCTTCGCTGTCCAGATCTGAAGTTGATAGTTTTTGAAGTGTTTGGGTGATTTGGTGAGTGGTGGTTATCGCTCACGCGGACCCAAAGGAGTATATTGGATTGGTGGTTTGTTGAAGTGTTGTAGATAGTGATTTTATGCATATTTCTTTAGATCCAAGTGTAGATCCATTACTTATGAAGATGTTTACTTATGAAAGTTCATTTATCAAGTTGTAGAGACAAAACCCATGATTTATATTTGTTAGATCTATGCTAAAAACCCTTGATTCATGTATGATAGATCCTTGCTCATTTATTTACGAAATTGCCATTTTAGTTATAAATGCCTATTTAGATCTTGATTGACTACTTATTTGTTTGGATTAATGTTTGCCTTGTTTGATTGTTGTGAATAAGTTATCTAGTTGATAGATTTGGACAAGTATGGTCAAAGACGATTCAAAAGCTACGGAAGAGGCTCTTGAATAAAGAAAGCTGCTTGTGGCATATGAAGCGGATGTTGAAGCTCATATGTATGAATTAGATGATGTTGAGATGGGACTTTGCCATGATGCGATGAGGCAAGCCATGATGTTGAGATGAGACTTTGCTATGATGCGATAAAGCGAAGCATGATGTGAGATAGCCTTGGTTTAATCCAGACGGGATCATCCCAAGCATGTTGATAACTCGATGATGCGATGCGAGTTGGTTGATAATGGTTAGCTCGAGAGGCGCTTGAGCTAGTATGGAAATAGTCGTCGAGGAGGATGACTAGGAGGCTGAGATTTCATCGTTGTTGAAGGTTCTAGCATGCTCAAAGCAAGAGTACGTTGGAACGGGCTGCGACGACGTTCCAAGCACGGGCTGCGACGACGTGCTAGTACTCTGGGTAGTTGCGAAGATTCCTAGGCACGGGCTGCGACGACGTGCGGAGTTATGTCTAGAACCGGGGTTACCATTAGCCCTTGACAGGTGGTCATTCAACTAACGGTGAAATCAAGGCAATGATAACAGTGATAGCCGGAGTCATGGATGTTTGGACGTTTGGTTGTATCATCATTCGGTCTCAAGAACGGTGTTTTCGGGGTGCTTATCTGATCTTGGTTTAGGCCTTGGGGGTTTGTATTTGGAAAACATCGACCTTGACTCGAATGATTGTTGATTTACTTTAATTGTCTGCCATGTTATGCTTGCTTCTCCTTAGTATGTGTCTGGGGGCTATCACTGTAGAAAGAGGCGGAGTGGGATGGTTTGGTTCCTATTCCTTTTATCCCTTATGCTCTTTTGGTATGTTTGATAGTTGATTTACTGCTCACTAAGACTTTGTCTGACTCAAGGTTTTATGTCTCCTCTTATTACCTTGGGCTGTTCATCCATGTTGGGATGGGCAGACTAGGTAGCAGGTGACAGGTGCTGTTCTTGGAGATCTACGCTGATGACGACGAAGACGAGCAGGAGGCTTTTGCATACTATTTCATATTATGTACTGGGTGTTCCGCTGTATATACTTTGAGTGCTTTGTAGTGAGGTTTTGATGTATTGACTGTTCTGATGGTTGTATCAAACTTCTAAGATGCTTATTTGATGATATTCTGTTATGGAGCTTCACTATACATATATTTCTCTATTGTATTTTATCCATGCGCTGTGAGTTATGCGATAGATTCTGCGATGTTTATTCTACCCTTGACGGTCACCCATGGCTGCCTGGCACGCCTTTCAGCGCATTATTTCCTTGTTTTGGTGTGGGAGTCATGGGCGGTCGTCACATTTGGTATCAGAGCTTTGGTTAATCGATTTTAGCCAACGCTCGCTGACGTAACTACGTATGAGAGACGTAATTGTATTTTGATGAATGATTACTATATATAATATAGTAGTTTAGAAGGATTTGAACTCCTTATGCAGTTGTTTCTCAAGGTGTTCTAAGTCATTCCTTTTTGTAGATATTAAGGATGAGTCGAAGGGGGAGACCAGCTGCTAGGGAAGGCCGTGCTGCTAGGGAAGCTGTTGATTATACTCCTATGTTTGAGGCCATGATGACTTCGATCATGAGAAGGATACCAGCCTCGGGGCCATCAGTAGATGTTGGAGTTCAAGTTCAAGCTCCAAGACCAGTGGATTTTGCTAAGCTTTGCAAGGACTATACTTCTCTTGGAGGAAAGGTTTTCTTGGGAACGGAATCAACCATTGAAGTGCAAAGATGGATTGATGCTTGTGGAAGGATCTTTGGTGACTTGGGAATTGAGGATGCAACTAAGAGGAAGCTTGCATCAAGGCAACTTCAAGGGAGAGCTTCGGATTGGTGGAATTCTATCACCATTGATACTCCAGAGGAAGAGATTACTTGGGAACAATTCCAAGCTAGATTTGAAGCTAAGTTCATCTCTACGGCTCAGAAATCTGTCTTGTTTAAAAAGTTTGTGGAGCTCAAGCAAGGTGGAAGACCCGTTCTTGAGTATGTTTCTAAGTTTGAAGCTTTGTCCAAGTATGCCAGATCGTATATTGATTCTCCCTATCAGAAGAATGAGAAGTTTGTGACCGGTTTGGATGCTTATCTTGGAAGACAGTTGGTGGATCATCTGGACGATCTGTTTGAGAAGCTTGTGGAGAAAGCTCTCAGGCATGAGAGTTTGTTTCCTAGGGAGAGTTCTGTTGTTGCTGTAACCAAGGAAGGGTTTAAGCCACAGAAGGGTGGAAACAAGAAGAGGAAGTAACAACAACAGAAGGGTAAGGATGGCCAGAAGAAGCCGCGGGGCGAAATGACTTGCTATAATTGCCAGCAGAAGGGCCATCTCTCCAAGGATTGTAGGAATCCAAAGGCGCCGGCGAAATGCCACAACTGTGACAAGCCAGGGCATTTCAGGGAAGATTGTCCAGAACCGAGGAAGGACAGGCAAATTGTGCAAGCTTATGCTTTGGGAGCTGTGCCGTCGTTTTCAAAAGCTCTTACTGCTGAAGAGAAAGGGAAGAGTGTGGTGGTTCAAGGTACTCTTTCCATTTGTGGTGTTCCAGTTAGAGTGTTGTTTGATACTGGAGCGTCGCATTCTTTTGTTTGTGATGATCTTGTAGGCCGGTTAGGTTTGGAACCGGATATTGTTGATAGGCCATTGGTTGTGACTAATCCAGTTGGGGGTTCGTCATGTTTGTGTATGATATGCCGTGGTCTAGTTGTGTCGAGTCATGATTGCTCTTTTGTTTGTGATTGTTTTGTTCTGAACTTTGCGAGTTCGGAATTATTTTGGGTATGGACTGGCTTAGGAAGTATGCGGCAAAGGTTGATTGTGAGAGATTGGAGGTGACAGTCGAGAATGTGGAGGGGCGAAAGGTTGTGGTACGATGTAAGCATGAAGAAGGCGTCTTCATGAGCTTCATGTATTCGCTGGTTGTTCCACGGGATGGACTGTCATCGGTGCCAATCGTGAATGGATTCGAGGATGTCTTTGACGAGGTCAAAGGGTTACCGCCGCATAGAGAGATCGAGTTTCGTATTGATCTAGTTGAGGGAGCCAGACCTGTTGTGATGCCTCTTAGGCGGATGGCACCTAGGGAACAGCAAGAGTTGAAGGTGCAAGTTGATGACCTTTTACGGAAAGGATTCATTCGGCGTAGTGTGTCCGAATGAGGTGCACCAGTTGTGTTCGCAACCAAAGCGGATGGATCGTTGAGGTTGTGTGTGGATTATCGTGAGCTGAATAAGGTGACTAAGAAGAACAAGTATCCATTGCCGAGAATAGATGACTTGTTTGATCAGCTTCACAATGCTAAGGTGTTTTCTCAGATGGATTTGGCAACGGGATTTCACCAGTTGAGAGTGGCAAAGGATAGTGTGCCGAAGACTGCTTTTAGGACACCATCCGGTTTTTATGAGTGGCTGGTAATGCCGTTTGGATTGACTAACGCACCAGCATACTTTGTGGATCTTATGAATAGAGTATTCAGAGATCAGTTGAACAAGTTCGTACTTGTGTTCGTGGATGATATTCTGATTTATTCCAGAACTGAAGAAGAACACGAGACGCACTTGCGTATTGTTTTGGAAATCTTACGGAAACATCAGCTGAAGGCTAAGTTTTCGAAGTGTCACTTCTGGAAGAGTGAAGTGAGATTCTTAGGCCATGTTATCTCTGGAAATGGAATAGCGGTTGATCCCGCTAAGGTGGCAGCGATCCAGGATTGGGTTAGACCTAAGAATGCATCTGATGTGAGAAGTTTTCTTGGATTAGCTGGATACTATCGACGGTTTATCAAAGACTTTTCCAAGATAGCTGCACCGTTAACAGGATTGACGAAAAAGAACCAAGTGTTCAGATGGGATGATAAGTCTGAGCAAGCTTTCGTAATCCTGAAAGAGAGACTGACGAGTACTCCTGTTTTGACTATTCCAAGTGGGAATGATGAGATGGTGGTTTACACCGATGCATGTGGTACTGGACTTGGAGCAGTACTAATGCAGAAGAATAAAGTTGTTGCATATGCAAGTCGGCAACTGAAGCCGCATGAAAGGAATTATCCGACTCATGATTTGGAGTTAGCGGCAATTGTTTTTGCTTTGAAGATGTGGAGACATTATCTATTGGGAGTTAGATTCGAGTTGTTTACAGATCATAAGTCGTTGAAGTATCTGTTCTCTCAAAAGGATTTGAATCTTCGACAGCAACGGTGGCTAGAGTTCTTGGCATCGTATGATTTTGGGATAGCCTATACTCCGGGAAAATGTAACGCAGTGGCTGATGCATTGAGTCGAAGACATGCAGGATTGGGAGCCATGTTTTCGGAATGGAAGAGTCTTGAGTATTTGGCTGGATTTGATTTCAGGCCCAGATGTGAATTGGAACCTGAGATGTTGGCAAACTTATCAATAAGGCCTACTCTTGTGGAAATGATTGGCGAGAGTCAAAAGCGAGACGATAAGCTTGTCAAGATTATCCGTGATTTGGAATCTGGATTGGACCCAGAGAAGGATAAGGGATTTGAAGTCGATCGAGAGGGTTGGCTTCGAAAGCAAGGATGACTAGTTGTTCCCGATGTAGATGGATTGAGAAATGAAGTTCTTAGGGAAAGTCATCACTCGAAGTTGACGATTCATCCAGGTGGAAATAAGATGTATCGGGACATGAAGAGAACCTACTACTGGGAAGGTATGAAGAAGGATGTTGGAAATTTTATTTCCAAGTGTATGAATTGCCAGTTGGTTAAGGCGGAGCAGAAGAAGCCAAGTGGATTGCTTCATCCATTAGAAGTTCCTATGTGGAAGTGGGAACAGATATCGATGGATTTTATCGATGGTCTACCTAGAACAAGAGCAGGAAATGAAGGGATTTGGGTCATAGTAGATCGGTTGACCAAGAGTGCAAGATTCATTCCTGTTCGATCGACTAGGACTGCATCGAAGTTGGCTGAGTTGTATGTTAAGTGGATAGTTCGATTCCATGGTATTCCGAAGAGTATAGTGAGCGATCGAGACCCATTGTTCACTAGTGGATTTTGGAAGAGCTTCCAGGAAGTTTTGGGAACCGAGTTGTGTTTGAGTACAGCTTATCATCCTCAAACAGATGGTCAGACTGAGAGAGTCAACCGAGTTTTGGAAGATCTCCTCAGAGCATGTGTTTTGGATTTCGGAGGATCGTGGGAAGATCATCTTCATTTGGTGGAGTTTGCGTACAATAACAGTTATCAGTCGAGTATTGGTATGGCACCATATGAGGCATTGTATGGAAGACCGTGTAACTCTCCGACAAGTTGGTTGGAAGCTGGAGAAAAGTTGATACTTGGGCCAGAGATGATTCGTCAGACTACGGATTTCATAGAGATCATTCGGCAACGAATGAAAGCAGCCCAGGATCGGCATAAAAGTTATGCAGATAAACGTCGAAAGGATTTGGAGTTCGACGTAGGAGATATGGTTTTTGTGAAGATTTCTCCACTGAAGAATGTTATTCGATTCGGGAAGAAAGGAAAATTGACTCCGAGATTTGTTGGACCATTCCCGATTATCGAGCGAATTGGAAAGCTCGCTTATAGATTGGAGTTACCAGAAAAGATGGCGGGTGTGCACAATGTTTTTCATGTATCGTATCTACGGAAGTATGTGCACGACTCGAGCACAGTGGTTTCTGCTGATAGCTGTGAAGATTTGGAGGTTGATCCAGTTATTAGAAGACCTCGTAAGCCGCTTCGTATTGTTGAAACCGATACGAAACAGCTTAGGAGGAAGACGATTACGTTGCTCAAGATACAATGGAGTGATGATGTTAACGACTGTACGTGGGAGGAGGAAGAGAGGATGAAGGCAGCTCATCCTGAACTCTTCGAGGTATGGCCCTAAGGTGTCGTGACATCTCATGAATTTGTAGCTTGTTCTAGTCTTAGAATTCTGCATGCTAGGTTAGTAATTGGATGCATGGTTTGTTGATTGCTATGGATGGTAGGCATGTGGAATAATTTTGATTTCTCTTGTTTGTTTGGAATTTCGGGGGCGAAATTCCTAAGGGGGAGAGAATGTAACGACCCGTATTTTTACGGATCGAAAGATCGTAAAACTGTTGTTGTCTTTAAGTCGTTAGTGCTTAGGTCGTATGGTAGTTAACTCGTGTAGAGGCTTAGCTTGAAGGCTTGCCTAGGTCGTTCGGAGTTGAGTCGTGACCGACTTAGCGTCTTAGGTCGTGTGATGTTGAGTCGGTAGGAGCTTAGGTCATGTGGCCGAGTTATAATAGCTAACGAGTTAACTAGTGGCCGAGTTAGGATGTGGGACGACTCATAGACTTGGACGAGTTAACATGTTAAGTATTAGGTCGTAGGCGACCTATAGATATGAGCGACTTAAGGGCTGGGATGAGTTAGTGACCTAGAGATTTGGACGACTTAAGGTGTGGCCGAGTTAGTGTGTTAGACCGAGGTAACGACCTAAGAAGGCTACGACTTACGGGTTAGCGACTTAGGAGATAGGTTGTGAACGACCTATAGGGGTAACGACCTAAGTTAGGTCGTTGAGCGACCTAAGGGAAGTGTTAGGTTGCTAGGTAAGTTAGGTCGTTTAGTAGTTAGGGCGAGCGACCTATAAGTTAGCGGCTTAAGATAGTTAGCGACCTAGGGTTAACGACCTAACAGTTACGAGTTATGATTTCTGACCGACCTAAGTATGGACCGACCGAAGGAAGTTAGGTCGTAGACGAGTTATGGCCTAGTAGTTAAGTCGTCATGTTTTAGGTCGTAGCATAGTTAGGTCGGTAGGTTAGTTAGGTCGTTAGACGACCTAAGGAAGGCCGCTATGAGTTGTTAGGTCGTAACTCGTGTTGCTCGATAGGTCGTGACTAGGTTAGGTCGTATAGAGGCTTATGTGTTAGGTCGTAAGCTTTTAAGTCGGCAGCTAGGTAGGTCGTGTAAGTGCATGTGTGTGCTAAGTCGGCCTTGTTTGTTAGGTCGCATAGGAGTTAGGTCGTGAGATCTTGTGTGTGGATAAGTCGTAGGTCGTTGGTTCGAGTTAAGGAAGGCGGCTGTGTTTTAGGTTGCATGTACTATTGAGACTTAGGTCGTAAATGACTTAAGTTAGGTCGTAAACGACCTAAGTTAGGTCGGGGATCTTTAGGTCGGCAACGACCTAAAACTGGGCGACGGCTAAGGGTGATTTCAGCCTATAAATAGAGGGGTTTGGCTCACTTTTTGGCACCGGTTTTTGAAGCGACGAAGTGCTGCCATTTTGAGAGCTCGACTACAACATTTCTTCACTTCTTTTCTCCATTCCAATCTAGTTCTAACCTCCATCCAAGATCGAAGATCAAGATCGAAGATCCAGGAGCCAAAGTTGAAGATCTTCATCCAACCAAGCTAGATTTCATCGTTTCAAGCGGGATTTCGACGAATCAAGCTTGAATCTTCGCTGTCCAGATCTGAAGTTGATAGTTTTTGAAGTGTTTGGGTGATTTGGTGAGTGGTGGTTATCTCTCACGCGGACCCAAAGGAGTATATTGGATTGGTGGTTTGTTGAAGTGTTGTAGATAGTGATTTTATGCATATTTCTTTAGATCCAAGTGTAGATCCATTACTTATGAAGATGTTTACTTATGAAAGTTCATTTATCAAGTTGTAGAGACAAAACCCATGATTTATATTTGTTAGATCTATGCTAAAAACCCTTGATTCATGTATGATAGATCCTTGCTCATTTATTTATGAAATTGCCATTTTAGTTATAAATGCCTATTTAGATCTTGATTGACTACTTATTTGTTTGGATTAATGTTTGCCTTGTTTGATTGTTGTGAATAAGTTATCTAGTTGATAGATTTGGACAAGTATGGTCAAAGACGATTCAAAAGCTACGGAAGAGGCTCTTGAATAAGGAAAGCTGCTTGTGGCATATGAAGCGGATGTTGAAGCTCATATGTATGAATTAGATGATGTTGAGATGGGACTTTGCCATGATGCGATGAGGCAAGCCATGATGTTGAGATGAGACTTTGCTATGATGCGATAAAGCGAAGCATGATGTGAGATAGCCTTGGTTTAATCCAGACGGGATCATCCCAAGCATGTTGATAACTCGATGATGCGATGCGAGTTGGTTGATAATGGTTAGCTCGAGAGGCGCTTGAGCTAGTATGGAAATAGTCGTCGAGGAGGATGACTAGGAGGCTGAGATTTCATCGTTGTTGAAGGTTCTAGCATGCTCAAAGCAAGAGTACGTTGGAACGGGCTGCGACGACGTTCCAAGCACGGGCTGCGACGACGTGCTAGTACTCTGGGTAGTTGCGAAGATTCCTAGGCACGGGCTGCGACGACGTGCGGAGTTATGTCTAGAACCGGGGTTACCATTAGCCCTTGACAGGTGGTCATTCAACTAACGGTGAAATCAAGGCAATGATAACAGTGATAGCCGGAGTCATGGATGTTTGGACGTTTGGTTGTATCATCATTCGGTCTCAAGAACGGTGTTTTCGGGGTGCTTATCTGATCTTGGTTTAGGCCTTGGGGGTTTGTATTTGGAAAACATCGACCTTGACTCGAATGATTGTTGCTTTACTTTAATTGTCTGCCATGTTATGCTTGCTTCTCCTTAGTATGTGTCTGGGGGCTATCACTGTAGAAAGAGGCGGAGTGGGATGGTTTGGTTCCTATTCCTTTTATCCCTTATGCTCTTTTGGTATGTTTGATAGTTGATTTACTGCTCACTAAGACTTTGTCTGACTCAAGGTTTTATGTCTCCTCTTATTACCTTGGGCTGTTCATCCATGTTGGGATGGGCAGACTAGGTAGCAGGTGACAGGTGCTGTTCTTGGAGATCTACGCTGATGACGACGAAGACGAGCAGGAGGCTTTTGCATACTATTTCATATTATGTACTGGGTGTTCCGCTGTATATACTTTGAGTGCTTTGTAGTGAGGTTTTGATGTATTGACTGTTCTGATGGTTGTATCAAACTTCTAAGATGCTTATTTGATGATATTCTGTTATGGAGCTTCACTATACATATATTTCTCTATTGTATTTTATCCATGCGCTGTGAGTTATGCGATAGATTCTGCGATGTTTATTCTACCCTTGACGGTCACCCATGGCTGCCTGGCACGCCTTTCAGCGCATTATTTCCTTGTTTTGGTGTGGGAGTCATGGGCGGTCGTCACATTGGGCAACCGAGAGCTGGCCTGTCAACCAGTCATCAGACTGGACCCTCCTCTTGAGGAGGTACTGTTCCTGATCACACCACTGACAACCGCGCTACTACCACCGCTATTGAGTTGGGTGTTGACACTCGAAACCGAACGGATCCGACACACCATCAATCCAATTATACTACCAAGCCTTATGTTCCTGAAAACCTAGAACCAAGGAGGCAAGATATGGATCTTTGACCATGACCAGCCCATCCTCGCATTGTGGAACCCGACCACACCTTGGCTCAGCATGCCCAAAACGTCCAGATGTTGGACATCTCGACAATGATCCGTCAGATGATCTGCGAAAGTCAAGGTCTCACCAATGACCACTGAGGAATCTCCCGAAGTCCTATCCCTTTTACTGATGATGTCCTCTACGCCGAACCCTTCGGTGATTCAGAATGCCAACTCTACCTGTTTATAAGGAGTGCTCTGATCCTAACCAACATATCTTAAAGTACGAGTGGTTAATGAATGCTGCACGAGCTGATGACGCGGTCAAATGCTGAAGTTTCTCGATCTCCCTTTGGGGCATAGCAACTATATGGTTTACTGGTCTACCACCTCAATCTATCTCGTGTTTTGACCAGTTAGCAACGAAGTTTGTTGAACAGTTCCGCATGCATGTCATAAGGCCGAAAGATGTTAATACCTTGTCTAGTTTCACTCAAGCTCCCGGAGAGACACTCAGATGTTATTTGGAAAGGTTTTATGCTGCATGCGCCAAGATTAGTAATCCCAATGACAACTCAATTCTGATGGCACTAACTAAAGGGACCGATCGCGATTCTGAATTTGGCAACTAGTTAGCCGAAAACCCCCCTACGTCATTGGACCGTTTCTATTCTAAAGAAGCTCAGCTCTTCAGAAGAGAGGATGTGAAATAGTCTAGGAAAAGAGATGACGCAGGGCCCAATATGGAAGGAATCCAAAGCAATGTCATTGTAAAAAAAACCGAGGAAAGTTCCGAAAAGGTGCAATTGAACATACAGAATAAACAGAGTCAACAGAAAGGCGATGGAAATCAAAACAGGAAACGATATCAGAATCATGGACCGCGACGTAGGGCTCCTATGTTTGACACTTATAGTCCTTTAAATACATCGCTGGAAAATGTGTAATTGCAGACCTGCAATACTATTCAATATAAGAAACCTGCTCCGAAGCAATCATCAGAAAAACAGATTCAAATGGGGAAGTTTTGTAGATTTCATGATAGCTATGGTCATAACACAAATGAGTGCCGTCATCTATAGGATATTATCGAGAAGTTGATATGAGAGAGAAAGTTGGAGCAATTTGTATGGGCTTCGCATTCTGGAGGTGAGGCCCTATCGAATCAAAACCAAAAACCAAATTAAGCGAGACCGGAGGAACCCACTCGTATCGGCAGGAGGCTGGTGATTAATACTGTTAGTGGTGGTCCTCATCTAACAGATCGAAGATGGAAGGAAATGGAGTCGTATGCCAGTTCTATTAGGCATGCGAGCTTCGAATGTTGTAGTAATTTGGTAGATGGGGCTTCGGCCAAGCAGCAGAAAATGATGACAGACGACATTGTATTTTGAGATAGGGATGCCGACAGAGTCGAAGTCCTAACAATTGATCCGCTTGTCATTTCAGCTCAAATAGGTCCTGCTTGGATGTAGAGGATCTTAGTGGACAGTGAAAGATCAGTGAATATACTGTTTAAGCAAGCTTATGATCAGATGAAGATGGAAATGAAAGATTTGAAGCCATGTCAGTCTTGTATTCATGGCTTCAATGGAAGTGCGACTATACCCGCTGGAATGGTGGAGCTAACCGTGTAGTTTGGAATTGGAGATCGCCGGAGAGTACGGATATCACAGTTTGTTGTATTGGATATAGACTCGGCATACAATGCGTTCTTGGGCCGACTGGCCCTTGTTGAGTTTAGGGCTGCCATTGCTCCTTGGCTTCTGACTTTAAAATTCCCTACCGACAATGGAGTTGGAGTCTTTCTGGGAGACCAGGCTGCTCGACGAGCCTGTTATGTTGCTGAGCTACGAGAGGCATAACGAAAAGAAAAAGGAAAGGGCGTAGAGGAATCTCTATACGTCCGCTTTACTAAGAATTGATAGTTAACTCCTGGGCTAAGGCCGAGTACCCTAACCAATTCCCAAGGGATCTTGATCCAAGAGATACCGAAAGTGAAGACGAAAGTGAAGACAGTCAAGCTTCCCCGGCCGAGCTGATGATCGATGATAAGAACAACTCTAAAATGGTAGGATCTCAGCTAATCCAACTGATGCAGGAGGAATTGATTGAATTTCTCTAGGCAAACCTCTACGCATTTGCCTGGGTGCATTTCGAGATGTGTGGAATCTCCCCGGACATCGCGTGCCACACATTGAATATTAACTCGCAACATGTCACGGTCAAGCAAGAAAGGTGTGGTATGGATCTAGAAAGATCTTCCGCCCTTAAGGAAGAGGTGGATAAGCTCAAGTCGAACGGGTTTATCCAAGATGTGTTATATCCGGAATGGGTATCCAATCCTGTACTTGTTAGAAAACCTAATGGGAAATGGAGAACATGCATTGACTACAAACTTGAATAAAGTCTGCCCTAAAGACAGTTTTCCACTTCCCCGAATCGATCAGCTCGTAGATTCGATGGTTGGAAATGAACTCTTATCCTTAATGGATGTGTATTCTGGCTACAACTAGATACCCAAGCACTTGCCTGATCAAGAGCATACCAGTTTCGTCGCCCATCTAGGACTTTACTGCTACAAAGTCATGCCCTTTGGACTCAACAACGCCGGGGCAACCTACCAACGGCATGTTAATTGAATGTTCACTAACCAGATCGAAAAAACCAAGGAGGTATATGTGGACGACATGCTAGTGAAGTCACGATTCTCCACCAGTCATATCAAATATCTAGAAATGATGTTCAACATCCTCCAAGAGTACAGAATGAAACTCAACCTATTGAAATGTCACTTTGGGGTCGTATATGGAAAATTCCTTGGATTTATCGTCAATCCTCGAGAAATCGAAGCCAATCCCGAGAAGATCCGGGCAATTAGAAATCTTGAGACTCCAAAAACTATAAAGCAAGTCCAGCACCTCAATGAGAAAGTAAAAGCATTGAGCATGTTCATTTCAAAATCCACCGATAAATGCATTCCCTTCTTCGATCTGATCAGAAAAGGAAAATGGAATTTTGAATGGACTACAAAATATGAGGCCGCATACCGACCGCTGGTTCAACACCTGTCTACACCGCCCATTCTATCAAAGCCTATTGATCATGAGAGATTGTACATCTACTTGGCAGTGTCAGAAAACGCAATCAGTGCTGTCTTAATTTGGGAGGAGGACCGGATACAACGCCCGGTATGTTACATTGGCAAATGACTGACCGGAGCGGGAAGGAATTACCCAAAGCTGGAAAAGTTGGCTTATTGTCTTGTCATTGACTCGAGGAAGCTCCATCCATATCTTCAAGCTCATCCTATCACCGTCTACACCGACCAGCCATTACGACAGGTCCTTACACGGCCTGAGACGTCTGGTAGGTTACTCAAGTGGAATATCAAGCTGAGTCAGTTCGACATCGCTTAAACTGCAAGGTGAGATATCCAAGGACAAGTCCTAGCAGACTTCATCGCTGAGTTCACTATCTCGAAGGACTTGGTCGAAACCAGTGAATCTCCTAAATATGTCTGGAAGCTACATACTAATGATGCATCAAACTACCGTTGCTCAGGCATCGGGGTTGTTCTTGAAACTCCTGAAGGTCGATCTATATACTATGCTTTAAAATTTGATTTTCGTGCGACTAACAATGATGCCGAATATGAAGCCCTACTCGCTGGATTAAGGCTTGCTAGAGATTTGAGAATTATTGCTATAGAGATTTACTACGATTCACAATTGGTCGTGTGCCAAATTCGGGAGGAGTACCAGGCCAAAGACCGAAGGCTGGATGCTTATTTGCTCGGGTTCAGGAAATATTGAATCAGTTTGATTATTATGCCATCTACTGCATACCCCGAGAATGCAATCAAAAAGCCGATTCCTTGGCAAATTTAGCCTGCACCGGTGAGGAACAATGTTGAATATGCGATTATATGATTTTTGTTTGATGATAATAAACATATATATATTCGTCTAAATGTATTTGTTAATGCACTATTTTATTTTTCATAGACTAAATAAATATTTGCTGAATAAAAATAAAAATAACACATAATTTGAGTTCAAACAGAATTTTTATTCAAACAAATATTTATTACAATCTTTGAATAATACAACGTTTATGCTCTCACTATATATATAATTACAGTACAACTTTGATTACATCACGATTCACATTTACATTTGACCTCACTACACATCATTCATTCACTCAACTCGTATTTTATCTTCAACTTCATTCCAGATTGAATCCAGCATATGAGCAATCTGCAAAAATAAATTTTGACGCAGTTAAATTGAAAAGGAAATATTTTTGCGGTATAAAATAAAATGTGAATTTTGAAAATAATATTTGCCTCAGTTATTTGGGTTTTTCGTCATCATTTAATTTTTCAATTCATCATACACGAACAACTTGTGACATACACAGTGTATCACTGTATATGCCATAAGGCCGTGCACACCGATATATACACTTGATAAATTTATAGGGACAGGTGAGCACCGGTCAAACCCAAATTATCAGATTCAACTCAAGTGTGATAAAATAATGTCACAACTTTCAGCACAAGGTCAAATCCGAGCTACAAGCTGGATTCAACTCAGGTGTAATTCGAATAACAAACCAATGCATGCAACAGATGTATGGTGCTGCACAAGCAAGGCTAAGGCACAGTGCTATCAGGTTGAAGACATATAAAAGTGAAGACTTAAATGGAAACTGACTCGAATATCACAAACATATATCAGAGAGCATATGCAATGGTCAAGCAAGTGATATATGCATATATATATATATATATATATATATATATATGCATATATCACTTGCTTGACCATTGCATATGCTCTCTGATATATATACAGTGAGCTGTGTAGTCATGCAAGCAACAGGTCGAGCACAAAGGAATGCAACATATCATAGATAGTTCACATGCCCAGCCTTACGCCAACATGAAACAAACTCAGTCTAACTAAAAATGAAAAGTCTCGACCAAAATCCAAACCAAGCTCGAGTTATACAAGAAAAACTCAAAATAGTGAGTTTACTAGAGATATGACAACACAGCAGCAAAGGCTAGCCAGCAAAATTCATGAAATCATAGAGTGAAGTCAAAAATCATCAAGTGTAGATCAGTGGACCAGACATGGCATAGTTACAATTCAGTGAAGTTACTGTTGCTAGATATCAACGCAATGGGATGAAGTACCATCTAACTCAAAAGCCAACAACATTGAAATGGATCGAGCTGGTGCAACAAATAAAACATAATGCTTTTCCAGAATGAAACAAAGATTTGTATTTTATGCTACAGGAAAATCAAGCAACAGTCAACCGCCCAGAGTGTACATGAATACAACTACAGGTACAAGACCGAACCAACATATCAAGCAACATGTATGCAACAGGGCCAGAGCAACTCAGAGAGTATATGCAGAGCCAAGGAACATGAAGTGAATCACAAACCAAAGGAGTGACATGATCAACAGATTCTAAATGAAACATACATGAATAAGGCTCAATGGTGAAGCAACAACATCAAGTGATATTGAGCACACATGAAACAGTGCAAGTATCATACTCGAAAACAAATGACAGTGATTCAACCTTACAACAAAGTCAAATTCGAGTCAGAGCCAAGGTGGTCAAGGAAGTTCGAAATAGAGAATACGAAGTCAACTAAAAACCAACATCGTCAGTTAAAGCCGTGTTTCAAATCAAAGTCAACAACGTGATGACCAAGGAATCGAAATCAATGCCGTGGAATTCAAGCAACGAAAATATATTCATCTTGAACAAGTCATAAAACATCTCAAACGTTCAAGCATTATCAAGCGGTAGAGCAAAAAATATTGACGAATCCAAATAATAATATACGACGAAAATTTAGGAGAACGAATCCTATAAATTTCAATCAACATCATCGGCAAATGGTATCGAGTTCAAGTAAAAGAAAATCAGATGAAGCAAAAGGCAAAAATCACATACCAGTCATCAATCGAACTCGATCAACATCGAAGCAGCCGAGTGGAACTCGAACGAGAACAAATTATCATGCAATCCCTATTGGTCAATCAAGGAAGGCGCAGCTTCGATTGTAATTAGAAAGCCCTAAATTTGCAAAGAGGAACGAACGAAAATTAATCAAGCCGCTATATTTTCATCTCAAAGAAAACAAGCTGGAAGTATAAGAGAGAAAGGAGCTTAAGGGGCCGGCATATTTAAACATATAAATAAGGCTTTGGTTTATTTTTAATAAGTGCTTTAGTTTTAATATAGTTTTTAAATTTAAACTCTTTTAAAAGGTTGTATTTTCTAGTCGTGTGACTAGGGGACAAACTACGTGGCGTAGTTTGAGAATTCGCAACTCAGCGGCTGAGTTGTGGAAAGGTTTTGAGCGTAGAGTTAGGTTAGTCAGTAGCGGGTGTTGCGAGTTTACGTGTGTAAGCGTGTGACTACTTAATTTCTAGTGGAAACCTTGGGGGCAGTACGTAGGCAGGGTTTTGCTGAAGCTGGGTAAATTCTGTGTCGTTCTATTTCTGCATTTTACTATTCTGCTATTTTTCTGTGCTGTTATTATTCTGTGATCTATGTTGAAATTATTCTATAAGCTTCCGCAATTAATTTTTATAATTGATAGCATCACCCTATTCACCCCCCCTCTAGGGTGAAATTGATCCTACAAGTGGTATCAGAGCTAGGAATATAAGTCAACTTTTGGTTTTAAAAAAATTCATTTTTTTCAAAAACCAATTTTTGTTTTAAAAATTTGAATTTTTAAAATGGCTTCTTTTAATAATACTTTTGTTGAGGGTCGTTCCATTATTATTCGTCCTATTTTTGATGGAACAGATTTTTTGAATTGGAAATTGACAATGGAATTTTATTTAAAATCTGTTAATATTAAATGTTGGAATATTATTGAAAATGGGTGTGATATAAATGACGATAAAATTATCTCGATTAATGCTCTTGCTATGCATATATTATATTCTCATATTAATCAAGATAATTTTAATTTCATCTCTCATTGTGAAAATGCGCAGGAAATCTGCAATACTCTCGATGCAATATATGGTGCAAAAGTCAACAGCAATGAGAAATCCTCCACAACTGACTCACTTAAAGAAATGTGCTTGACTGGATTTGTAAAAAGCAGTTGTGATGAGGATGATGATGATGGCAGCTGAGCTGGCATTACTAATGAAAAAATTCAAAAAGTGGAACCACAAATACGGAAATATAGCTCTAAATCAACAATTGAAAAGCAGAATAATTAAAGCACTAGACAGCTCAGAAGAACACGTGATAATTTGCAACAAACCCGGTGATATCAACCCCAATTATCCCCGATTTCAATGCGATTTTGAAAAGAAATCAAAAATGAGAAATGCTACAGCCACGTGGAATACAAGTGATGAAGATAATCAAAGTACTAGCAGTGAGAGTGAGAAAGCAGATATGTGCCTTCATGGAAATATAACTGATAGCGACGATGATGAGCCAAGCGAGGTATCAAAACTCACTCACTCTGAATTACTTATTTATTTCCACAAAGTAAATGGCTGTTTTGAACGACTTAGGGAAAAATACGCTAATCTTGAATCACAAAAGGATACTTTGATAGAGTTATACATAACTTGACCAATTGGTTAAAACCTATCAAAGTAGGATCCCTAAGTGTGATAAGTGTCCAACATTTGATGAAGAAATTAAAAAATCAGAAATTAAAATGAAATCGATTGAAAATGAAATTTTGATTTTAAAAGAGAATGAAAATACTAGAAGAGAGAATTCTATTAAAAAGTGACACAATTGTTAACGAAAATGAGTCTCTCAAATCACAAGTCCAACAATTGTCAACGACTTTAGATAAATTTTCAAAAAGTGAAAAATCGTTGAATATGCTATTAGGAAAGCAAACTGTTAATACGGTAAGACAAGGACTTGGATATAATCATTCTGAAAATGTTGAAAGAAATATTAATCAAGTTAATTCTATGTGCACGATTTGTAGAAAATATGGACACACTCAAAATAGTTGTTGGTATAGACCCAAACACGTGAAAACTATACCAATTTGAGTTCCAAAAGGCACAAATATAAAATCTTTAAAAGTTAAACAAATCTGGGTGCCGAAAGGAACATATATAAATAGTTTTAGGTCTCCACAAAATTATTTTTCAAAATATTCTGCCACTAACAACCATGGACCTATAAAAACAAATAGGTCACAAAAATCTTTTCCCGTGTAGGTGTGGTGGAAGGTAAGGAACAACAATATTGCCACTTGGATTCTGGCTGTTACAAGGGCACACTGAGCGACATAGCAAAGTTTCTTAGCCTAGTACAAAGGTCACAGAATCACAATTGACAACAACGAAAAATATCGTAAAGGTAAAACAGGTAATGGTATATTTTGAACGATATATTAAATGTGATAATCTGCACTGTATTCTGAATTAAATCAACCAATAATGTGATAATGATGATTTTGACTCTGACTTATTCAAAATTGTTGGCCAATTATATTCTTATGCCAAAAACACTATAAAAATCTCTAGAGCCTTTGAATTACTTCATATATATTAGTTTGGATTAATAATAGTGTTTTGTTGGATAATAATACATTTGGTTATAATACGGCTAACTCTGTATTCGCAGTTTCTGATTGTTTACACGACTTCATTTCAAATTCAAGAGAATGTCATTTAAAAGCTGTTAAAATTGATTTTGAAATTGTTGTTGCACACTTCATGGTTTGGTCTATCAAATTCAATTAGTAATAATTTTGAGTGAAAAAGAAATTCAAGATGCAGATTACACTGGTAATCTAGTTGATAGAAAAATTACTAGTTGAACATGATTTTTTTGTTGAGATATTTGGTAACTGCATCGTTTTTCAAAGAAAATATCTACATATTTTTCAATTCAAATAATTTTCAAATAGCAGAAATTTTTCTTATAAAACCCCTTCTAGAAAATCATTTTTGACCTTGTTTTCAGATTGGTCATTTTTAGAAAAATTGATTATATAATTATTTTTTAATTTGATTTTAAATAATTACATTGACTAATCTGACTCCCTAATGATTATCTAAAAGATAAATAGTGATTGAAAAAGTGATGAGTGTTGATATTTATCATATATTATGACTCGAGACGGTAAAATTAGTAAATTTCTTTAGAAATTTAAACAAGATTTATAAAACTTTTGTTGGTAAAAATTCCATGATCATCTCTATTTCTATCATATTTCTAACAACCATCACTCATCAAAATTCTATATAGTTTGTCAATATGTGGTACTTTAAACAGGAATCATTCGTTTTTCATTTTATATTTCTTTAAAAAAATAAAAAAATAAATACCAAAGTATTCACTCTCATTTAAAAGTCCACACGGTTATGCATGGGTGCATTACTTGGAATTTGTTATGTGCTTCCATGCGCATTTAAAAGTCCTCACGGTTATGCATGTATGGAATGCATATCAAAATTGATTTTTAAAATAAACAAGTTGATTCTAATCCCATTTAAAAGTCCTCACGGTTATGCGTGGTTAGAAGATACTTGAATTCGTTTTTAAAAAAATAAAATTGAAATACTACTAATCTCATTTAAAAGTCCTAACAGTTATGCATGGTTGGTAGATATTCAAATTCCTGATATAAATATACCACAAATAGACACAACTGTATGGTTTTATATGATGACATCATTCCCATCATTCTAAAAGTGGAATATGCGCCTAACAAAATATTTATGATTTTTGTTTGATTTTTATTGAAATTTAATATTTATATTCAATTGAGTTTTAATGTTGAATTAATATTGATCACTTTATCTCTATTTTCTCTAAAACTATTACTCTTTTGCTGATAACAAAAGGGGGAGAGAAAAGTTAAGATTTTGGTCAAATAAAATCAAGCAAAGGTCAAATAATTTTCCATTTGCATCTAGGCTCATTTGCATATTTTTATTTGTATTCATGTTTGCAGGGGGGGCTTTGTGTAGAGGGGAAGCATTTAAATAGGGGGAGCAATTAGAGTATATCTATGATCAAATACATTTAACATATTCGAAATCTTAAATATATGTTTGTTATCATCAAAAGAGGGAGATTGTTGAATATGCGATTATATGATTTTTGTTTGATGATAATAAACATATATATATTCGCGTAAATGTATTTGTTAATGTACTATTTTATTTTTCATAGAGTAAATAAATATTTGCTGAATAAAAATAAAAATAACATAGAATTTGAGTTCAAACAGAATTTTTATTCAAGCAAATATTTATTACAATCTTTGAATAGTACAAAGTTTATGCTCTCACTATATATATATAATTGCAGTTCAACTTTGATTACATCACGATTCACATTTACATTTGGCCTCACTACACATCACTCATTCACTCAACTCGTACTTTATCTTCAACTTCATTCCAGATTGAATTCAACATCTGAGCAATCTGCAAAAATAAATTTTGACGCAGTAAAATTGAAAAGGAAATATTTTTGCAGTTTAAAATAAAATGTGAATTTTGAAAAAAATATTTGCCTCGGTTATTTGGGTTGTTCGTCATCATTTAATTTTTCAATTCATCATACACGAACAACTTGTGACATACACAGTGTATCACTGTATATGCCATAAGGCCGTGCACAACGATATATACACTTGATAAATTTACAGGGACAGGTGAGCACAGGTCAAACCCAAATTATCGGATTCAACTCAAGTGCGATAAAATAATGTCACAACTTTCAGCACAAGGTCAAATCCGAGCTACAAGCTGGATTCAACTCAGGTGTAATTCGAATAACAAACCAATGCATGCAACAGATGTATGGTGCTGCACAAGCAAGGCTAAGGCACAGTGCTATCAGGTTGAAGACATATCAAAGTGAAGACTTAAATGGAAACTGACTCGAATATCACAAACATGTATCAGAGAGCATATGCAAGGGTCAAGCAAGTGATATATGCAAACATATATATACAGTGAACTGTGCAGTCATGTAAGCAATAGGTCGAGCGCAAAAAAATGCAACATATCATAGATAGTTCACATGCCCACCTTTACGCCAACATGAAACAAACTCAGTCCAACTAAAATGAAAAGCCTCAACCAAAATCCAAACCAAGCTCGAGTTATACAAGCAAAACTCAAATTAGTGAGTGCACCAGAGATATGACAACACAGCATCAAAGGCTAGCCATCAAAATTCATGAAATCATAGAGTGAAGTCAAAAATCATCAAATGCAGATCAATGAACCAGACAGGGCATAGTTATAATTCAGTGAAGTTACTGTTGCTAGATATCAACGCAATGGGATGAAGTACCTTCTAACTCGAAAGCCAACAACATTGAAATGGATCAAGCTAGTGCAACAACTAAAACATAATGCTTTTCCAGAATGAAACAGAGATTTTTATTTTATGCTACAGGAAAATCAAGCAACAGTCAATCGCCCAGAGTGTACATGAATACAACTACATGTACCAGACCGAACCAACATATCAAGCAACATGTATGCAACAGGGCCAAAGCAACTCAGAGAGTATATGCAGAGTCAAGGAACATGAAGTGAATCACAAACCAAAGGAGTGACATGATCAACAGATTCAAAATGAAACATACATGAATAAGGCTCAGTGGTAAAGCAATAACATCAAGTGATATTGAGCACACATGAAACAGTGCAAGTATCATACTCGAAAACAAATGACAGTGATTCAACCTTACAACAAAGTAAAATTCGAGTCAGAGCCAAGGTGGTCAAGAAAGTTCGAAACAGAGAATATGAAGTCAACTAAAAACCAATATCTTCAGTTAAAGCCGTGTTTCAAACCAAAGCAACAACGTGATGACCAAGGAGTCGAAATCAATGTCGTGGAATTCAAGCAACGAAAATATATTCGTATTGAACAAGTCATAAAACATCTCAAACGTTCAAGCATTATCAAGCGCCAGAGCAAAAAATATTGACGAATTCAAATAATAATATACGACAAAAATTTAGGAGAATGAATCCTATAAATTGCAATCAACATCAACGGCAAAGGGTATCGAGTTCAAGTAAAAGCAAATCAAATGAAGCAAAAGGCAAAAATCACATACCAGTCATCAATCGAACTCGATCAACATCAAAGCAGCCGAGTGGAACTCGAACAAGAACAAATTATCATGCAAAATGCCTATCGATCAATCAACGAAGGCGCAACTGCGATTGTAATTCGAAAGCCCTAAATTTGCAAAGAGGAAGGAACGAAAATTAATCAAGCCGCCATATTTTCATCTCAAAGAAAACGAGCCGGAAGTATAAGAGAGAAAGGAGCTTAAGGGGCCGGCTTATTTAAACATATAAATAAGGCTTTAGTTTATTTTTAATAAGGGCTTTAGTTTTAATATTCTTTTTAAATTTGTTTTTAAATTTAAACTCTTTTAAAAGGTTGTATTTTCTAGTCGTGTGACTAGGGGACAAGCTACGTGGTGTAGTTTGAGAATTCGCAACTCAGTGGCTGAGTTGTGGTCGGGTTTTGAGCGTAGAGTTAGGTTAGTCAGTAGTGGGTGTCAGGAGTTTACGTGCGTAAGCCTGTGACTACTCAATTTCTAGTAGAAACCTTGGGGGCAGCACGTAGGCAGGGTTTTGCCGAAGCTAGGTAAATTCTGTATCGTTCTATTTCTGCATTTTACTATTCTGCTATTTTTTCTGTGCTGCTATTATTCTGTGATCTGTGTTGAAATTATTCTATAATCTTCCTCAATTAATTTTTATAATTGATAGCATCACCCTATTCACCCCCCTTCTAGGGTGAAATCGATCCTATACACAACATATGGGACTTGTTCTCGTAGAGACATTATCTTCCCCAAGCACTGATCATATGGAAACAGACTGGGTATTTGAAGTCATTCGTGATAAGGATTCATGGATGACTTCATTCAAAAATTATCTCGAGCGTGGAACCTTGCCGGAGTACAGGAGTGAAAAAGTACAAGTTCTTCGTGTTAGAACCCTTAGTTTACAATTTCGACTATAACAACTATACAATATATCATACAACTATACGGATACGAATTCAAAGCAAGATAAGACAAGATGATGACTAAAGCACTGAAGAGATTCATCTACAAAGTTGTACGAAGATCGAAGAGAGATGCACTCAAGAATAAACCCAGGAGAACATCACTTAACAGGTTCAGACGTCTGAATATAGAACTTAAGACGTCTGAACGTAGAAGATGAACAAAAATAATAATAGGTTCTCAGACATTTGAGAACACCATTCAGATGTCTGAAACTGGGCTCGGGGAAAATAATTCAAATTACAACTATCATCTCTGAAGAGACACAACTCCATCTCTCTTCCACAACTCTTCACCAGTGAACAGTGATGACTCTAGACTGAAAGAGAAGAGATGTAACTACTAGAAGCAACCTTCTACAACTATATAAACAAGAATCAAGAAGGATCAAATTACTTAACTAATTCACTCGACTCTCTATCTTGATATTCTCTTGTTTTACTCATCCACTTGATGTCTAATCTGCAAGTCTGAGATCATACACTTTCATACTCTCTCGAACAATATTGCATTCAATCATTCAAGAGATATAGGAAGTTTAATTGTACTATATAGTCAAAATCCGTGTAATAGAGAACACATTCTTGACAAAGAAACTCTGCTATTATAAACATGTTCCTCCGGGAGAAGTGAGGGTTATTTGGTGAAAGGAAATTCCGAAGAGGAGCTTTGGAACTGTACGTAAGACGGGAGGTCCGAACCAGTATAAAATCCCTGGTGTGATTATTCTTATTTACGTACTTTACAACTGTTGCGCTATAGTTTAAATTAGTCATATACTTATCATTTTTATAATCCGTCCACCTTACTATAGACTTTCAATTGGTGTCAGAGCTTGGTTTGATCAAAAGTTCTGTAACAAGTTTTTGAATCACTAATATGGCAAGTATCTTTCAAGAAGGTCAATCTACCGCACGTCCCCCATTATTTAATGGCTCCAACTATGCATATTGGTCAACCCGTATGCGTATTTTTATGGGAGACAATGGTTTGGAAATATGGTCTGCTACACAAAATAAATATAAAGCACCTGACACTGCTATGGGCACATGGACCGATGCACAAAAAACTTAGCCTCAAAAAATGCTAAAGCTATGAATGTTTTATTTTTCTCTCTAGATAAAAATTAATTTTCACGTGTCATGTTATGTACCACTGCTTTTGACATTTGGCGTACCTTACAAATTACACACGAAGGTACAACAAAGGTCAAACAAACTAAGATTTCAATTTTGCAAAACCAATTCTCCTCCTTCAAAATGAAGCAAAATGAAATTATTGTTGACATGTATTCTAGATTTCAAACTATTCAACATGATTTTATGGCATTAGGAGTTTAGTTTACTGATTTTGATTTAGTTTCTCGAACACTCAACTCTTTAAAATCGGATTGGGAAAGGAAGGTATTAGCTATTGAAGAAGATAATGATCTTTCTACTCTCATGGTTGAAGAGTTGATAGGAAATTTAATGTCCTACGAAGCTAACTTACAGGCAAGAAAAGAACAAAACGTTGAAAATAAGAACAAAACATTTCAAGCAAAGAATGATGACTCAAATTTGGATGAAGAAGAGATAGTTTTCATTGCCAAGAATTACAAATAATTCAAGAAATTTAGAAATATGAACAAATTCCAAAAGAAGGGAAGTCCAATACAACAAATCTATCCCAAATCAAGTGTTATGAATGTGATCAAAACGGACACATGAAGAAGGATTGTCCTAACGCAACAATGAGAAAAAGAACAAATTTGATAAATTTAAGAGAAAATAGCTTTTAAAGTCACTTGGGACGATTCAGATTCATCATCATCTTTTGATAGTGATCGTGATAGTAATGGAGAATAAGCTAATGTATGTTTTATGGCTAACACTTATGAGGTATGTCCTGAACTTAACTATGATGAACTATTAGAATTAAGTATGGAACTTGATGATAAGTTTAGACAAATCAAAAAATTGAATAAAGAACACCTAGCAAAAATAAATCGATTAGCACTACAAATTGATTTATTAAAGGATAAAAAAGTTATTTTAGAAGAAGAATTGGTGATTTCGCAAGAAAGTGTAAAAAGTCTATCGTATATGATACACAACTTAGTGAAATAGATAGGTTAAAAATTGAGAATAATAATTTGATTAAGGAAAATATTGAACTAAAAAGTAGTATAGAAATTTCAAAAACTGAAATTTGTGAAATAAAGGATAAACTAGAAAAAATTACTAACAATGTTTCAAAGTTTAACAAAGGAAAATTAGAACTTGGTAATTTAATTAAAATTTCAAAACCTTCTAGTAATCGAAATGGATTAGGATATAAAAAGAATTCACAAAAGAAAAAAGGTAATACTATAAAGCAAAGTATCTTGTATCAAAGTTTCAAAAAGACACCAAAGTTAAGTAAAAATAAAATCTAAAAGTATAAAAATTTGGATACCAAAGTCTAATAATAAGTTAATTAGACAAAAACATACTGATAGTTTGTTATCAAGTGTAGTATTTAGTAATAATTATGTTTTTAAAGGACCCAAACCCACTTGGGTATGGCTACCCTCCCCTCCTAACATTTAGGACCCTAATAAAAGAAGTGGGTACCAATTGAATAATTTTTGTTTTGTAGGTACCCAAAAATAAAAGCAAGGAGAAATAGTGGCTGCTCAAAACACATGACCGAGAATGCCAAGATGCTCTCAAATATAAATTATATCGATGGAGACACCGTAACCTTTAGAGACAACTCAAAAGGATATGTCATCGGAATTGGAGAAGTCATAAACTTCGGTATTTCTAACTCTCCTATTATTTCTAATGTTTTATTAGTAGAAAATTTAAAAAATAATTTACTTAGCATTAGTCAATTATGTGATAAAGGTTTTCTTATAAATTTCGAGAAAAATCATTGCAATATATTTGATAATAATAAAAATTTATTATTTGAAGGATTTCGAAATAAAAATATTTATATTTTGAATATGAATATAAAACAAAATTCTTATTTATGCATGACCGCTAAACTTGATGATCCATAGCTATGGCATAAACGATTTTGTCACATGAATTTCAAACTTATAAATAAATTATCAAAACATAAACTAGTTAGATGTTTACCAAAAATAAATTATAAAATAGACAATTTGTGTGATGCATGTCAAATTGGAAAATTAAAAAGGAGTTCTTTTAAATCTAGAAATAATATTTCAACAAAATAACCATTAGAATTATTGCATTTAGATTTATTTGGTCCTACTCAAGTAAGATCAATAAATCATAACAAGTATGTTTTTGTAATTGTTGATGATTTTTCAAGATATACATGGACTTTGTTTTTAAGACATAAAAGTGACACTTTTGGTATGTTTAAAACTTTTGCAAAAAGAATGAAAAATCAAATGAATTTGAAAATTAAAAATATTTACAGTGATCACGGAGGAGAATACAAAAATGAACTTTTTATTGATTTTTGCAATAATAAGGGAATTAATCATAATTTTTCAATTCCACGTACACCACAACAAAAAGGTGTAGTTGAACGAAAAAATCGAACATTACAAGAATGTGCAAGAACAATATAAAACAGTAGTAATCTACCAAAACAATTTTGGGCTGAAGTTATTGCCACGGCTTGTTATGTTTTGAATAGAGTGACACTACGACCAATGACAAAAAACACTCCTTATGAAATATTTTTTGATAAGAAACCTAAATTATCATATTTTAGAACATTTGGATCAAAATGTTTCATATTAAATACTAAAGGCAATCTAGGAAAGTTTGATCCTAAGGCCGATGAAGGAATATTTGTTGGCTATTCGGACCATAGCAAAGCTTATAGAATTTATAACAAAAGGACAAATATTATAGAAGAAAGTTTACATGTTCCTTTTGATGAAAATTTTGTAACTACACAAATTAACAACGAAGAAGAAATACATCCAAATGATTCTTCTAACACACCTCACAATGATATTGAAACTATTGATCAAAATAATACTCTAGTTTCACCTCCTAGGATTTTAAAGAATCATCCTATAGATAACATTATTGGAGATTTAAATTCTAGAGTAACTCGAAATCAACTTAATCAAATAAGTCATATTGCATTCGTTTCAAATTTTGAACCAAAGAACTATAAAGATGCTTCTAAAGATAATTTTTGGATTTTAGCTATGCAAGAAGAATTAAATCAGTTCGAACGAAATAATGTTTGGGAACTCGTTCCAAGCCAGAAGATCAATCCATTATTGGAACTAAATGGGTATTTAAAAATAAAGCCGATGAAATCGGAGATATAGTTCGAAATAAAGCACGTTTAGTAGCACAGGGGTATAATCAAGAAGAAGGAATCGATTACGATGAAACTTTTGCACCTGTAGTTAGCTATATGAACTCTACTCGCTTTTGCTTGTCATAACAATTTTAAATTATATCAAATGGATGTCAAAAGTGCACTTTTGAATGGTTTTATCAAAGGAAATGTTTATGTTGAACAACCACCACTATTTGAACGTGAAAAAATTCCAAATCATGTTTTTAAATTAAATAAAGCATTATATGGGTTAAAACAAGCCCCTAGAGCATGGTACGATAGGCTTAAAACTCATTTAATCTCATCAGGATTTCAAATTGGTAAAATTGACATGACTTTAATTATTAAATGAGAAAATAATGATATTTTAGTTATTCAAATTTATGTCGATGATATCATATTTGGATCAGCTAATGAATATTTATGTGTAAAATTTTCTAATATAATGAAAAATGAATTTGAAATGTCACACATGGGAGAATTAAATTTATTTTAGGATTACAAATAAAGCAACTAGAAAATGGTATCTTTATACATCAAGAAAAATATTTCAATGAATTATTAAAACGTTTTGGTATGGATAATGTAACGACCCAGAATTTTTATTATTTAAAATTCGAATATTTAATTAATTTTAAAAATTAAGAAGTGAATTTATGAGTCAAATAAATTTTATTTTGAATTATTGGATTTAATTGGATAATTAAATCGATAATTTAATATGTTAAATTATGGAAATAATTGAAAATTGGGTTAAATATGATTGAAAATGATTTGTAAAATTTTATTTTATCATATTGAAGTTAGAATGATATTTTAGAACTTTTAAAATCGAATTAAAAGTTTATTTGTGAAAATTGAATATTTTAATATTTAAACCGACTAGTGAAAATAGTCAATTTTGAACAGTCTCAGAATTGAACTAAACCAGTTCCATTGGATCTGTAATAGTTAGTTATTACCGGATTTCAATTTTCGTGTCAATCGGAGTTATCGTTTGATCGTGGCAGCTCGAAACGCATCGAATTATTTTTAATATTAATTTGGCGAGTTAAAATAGCCATTTTTCAAAAAGTCTCGGATTTCGACGAAACTAGTTTCATCGGATCCGTAATGTGATATTATTGTAAGGTTTCAAATTTCAAGTCAATTGGATTTACCATTTGTCCGGTACAAATTAAAACGCCTGGAAATCGATTTAAATCGGTTTAATTTAAATTGAACGTTTATAGCCATAACTCGCACAGATGTCCGAATTAGCTTTCGAAACCTGTTCCATTGTGTCCGGAACGCGGGGTAAAACCTAGAAACGCTGGTTACGGCGCGTAAATCGGAGTTCGGAATTTCCGGATGAATAGTGTTCGATTTTTTCCGATAAATAGCCCACCATTCTAAAAAAAAAAAAAAAAAAGAAACCTAACCCTAATTATAAACGCAGCCGCCACCTCCCTGATAAACGGCCAGAAAACAATCTCCTTCCTCCCTCAATCTTTCTCAATCCACTCGTTTTTAGCCAAAGTTGTTAACTACAACATTATAGAGCACGATGAGATCTTGAAATCTATACGGATTTGATGGGTTTTGGTGCAACGTAGGGGGAGCTAGGGGAGGCCGACCATGGCAAGTTGCGCACCCAAATTCACGCACAGATGAAGGCCGAGCTTCAGGTGGTTGAGGCCATGCATTGAGGTCGTGAAGGGCTTCGATGCTATGGTGCTTGATCGTGTTCAAGTTCAACATGGAGGGTGAAAAATCAAACCCTAGTATCGACGTATGGGTTCGGCTATCACCTGTAGAACGCGTTCGAATGGGGGAAGGGAAGAAGCATACGTGCGGCCATGATGGCATGATGTTGGATCGAACGACAGTGAGCTAGCGTGGTTATAAAAATTATAATATATGTTGTAATTTATATAATATAAATTCGTGTAAGTTCAAAAATTCATAACTTTTTCATACGAGGTCGAAAACGCGCGAAACCAGTTGCGTTGGAATCGTATGGACGAGCACTACGCAATGGAATTGGATTGGAGTCGTTTGGAGTTAGTGAGAATTTTGGGTAAAATTAAACGCCCGTTTAATTTTATTCGAAATAAATCGCTAAAACGAATTGAAATCAAGGTGAGAACTTCTCACTCAATCGAATCAGTTTCGATTTTATTTTAAATAGTTAGATTTAAAATATTTGAATGCATGTTTGAATGATGATTGTTATCTATTGATTGTTAAAGTAGACATTATACGCCGTTAGTAAGCGGATGTTATTTATTAAAAACATATACCGCGAATATTTCATAAACAGTGAAATTGGTATTAGATATAATAGCAATATATATATATTGGCATATGTATATATTGGAGTTATTGATTTCCCGCATTTTTTGTTTAGCGGATGAGACCCTATTGCGCCGTCTATTAAGCGGATAATATTTTAAATCCCATATACTGCGATAATTTCGTACTGGAGCGAAATTGGTATTGTGCTAATGTTTGTGGATGCAGGAAAGACAAGTTGGAGGGATCCAACTGGATTCCTCAACAGTTTTTATTTGATTTCAGATATTTTGATATTTGATGGATTATCATATAGATATATGATATCGTTGTAGTCGTGATTGACTATTTGGTATGTAGCATCATTGGACCAAGTTTTGGAATTTTAAAATGATTTTTAAAGTGATTTTTGAAAATATACTATATTTTTGGGATTGATCCATGTTAAATAAATAAACGTTATAATTTTCAAAGTTATAAAAATTATGAAATTTTGAGAAATATAGTGAAAGGCTGATTTTTGAAAATATGGGTTATTAACTTTATAAAATAGTAAAATCGGGATTTTTGAATCTATTGTGAAAAGTTTAAATATAGGATTTATAAAATTTGATTATTTTATAAATCAAAATGGTGAAATTATAAAGGAATTTAAAGACGTTTTAAAGAATAATATAAATTAATTTATATTAAGAGATTTATAAATGGATATTTATAAATTGAAATATTGACATTATAAAACGAGTTTTTTATAAGTGTTTGAATGAAGTGGAAATGAATTTTGTAAATGAATGGAATTTATAAAATTAAAAATGGTGAAGTTATAAATGAAATTTATAAATAGTATGATTTATAAATTTTATAAAGTTATTAAAAGAATAGTTTTGAATAAATCATTGAATCTTATAAGTTATAAGATTTATAATTATGAAGTTTAAAAGAACGATTTTGTAAAATAATCGTTTTATAAGTATTTGACTTATAATATGAACCTTTAGTTTATAATTGAGTTATAAATCGAATAGGTTAATAAAGGAATTTATAAAAGGAAGTTGTTATAAAATAAATAGAAATGGAGTTTATAAACGTTGTTTTATAAATCCGCAAACGACTTATTTTGATAAGAAAATTGTTATAACTTATTTATGGAGTTATATTCACGTTTTTAGACAGTGAATAATCCTTTAAAATAAAATGAATAGAAGTGATGAAATTTGTTAACAAGTATATTCACGTTTTTGAATAGTGAATAATATGTTAAAGAAATTGTTTAGAATGTGATATTTTGAATTGAATTAAAACGATCTAACGATGTTTTAAAATGTGTTAAGATTCGAAACCATAGATTTCGACATTTATTGTTGAAATAGACGTTTTCGAGAAATAAAAGGAAATAATGGACTATAACACTGTTGTTATAGTAAATGATTTCCGAAAGGAAATATTTTGTATAGTATTGGGATTTATATATCTATTTTAAACGTTGAATCCCTACACTAGTGATTTTGGGTTGTGGTAACGATGTTTTACGCAACATTCGTTTTGGCCCAAATAAATATGTTTAAGAGAATAATTTCCTTAAAGAATGAAATATATACTTAATTTCGATTGAAGTATATTGAATATTTTCTAAGTGTTGAAAATAAATAAAATTTGTGAATTACTTATGAATAAGTAAGTATGGAAATGTTTTCCAATATAAAGTGAATATTTTGAGAATTTATCTTTTTGAAGATAAATTGAAATGAATAATTGAAGTCATATATTCATGAATATTTTAGAATGAAAATTCACTATAGAATTTATGAATAAAAAGGGAAGTTGTTTAAAAATAAATATTGATTTATTTTTGAAGTGTGAAATTTTATATCTTGTAAAGATATTTTGGAAAATAAATAATTTGGAAAATTATTTCGAATCTGGTGATGTGTGCATATTCATTGATAGTTCAATAACCGACTATCAATATTTACCTTTGAATGGGTAATTGATGTGATTTGTTTGAATTTGAATGCCACACTTATTTTTGAATAAGCGCTCACTATTCGGGTTAACCGGGAAAGGACCATGGGTCGTATAACCCATTCTGAATATGTGATACGTCGTTATGAATTGCATTGAAGATCAGTGTTGAAGACCCGGTATTTGCGAGAGCGATAGGATGACCTGTCGATTGACTCTGCACCGAGTAGCTAGGGTATTGAGTTCTCCATATGTGATGGTGAATCCGATCAGGATTGTGAATATCCGGATTGCAAGGACTTCTTTGTAAGTGCCTTCGGTTTTGTTCGAGCCCGGAACAGACTTGTATGGATTGTATGTCTGACATTACAAGTTGAGATATAAAGCCGATTTCTTTCAAATATATTTCTGTTGGTGGCGGAGAATTTATTCTTTTAGCTTAACACCCTTCTCTGAGACGTACGAGCTCAGAGGTTATGTAGTTGAAGGTTATCAGCGATATATTCCCAATTTGGTAATGTGACATGCTGAGTGTTGCTGTAAATGATCATTGTGTTGATTATTTGTGATAGGATCGTTTATTTGATCGTCTATCTTGGTGATCATTTCTATGATCATTTGTTGACCCAAAGCATGGCTTTTGTATAAAGTATGTTTTTGTGGACGTGACTTCGTCGAGCCTCACACCCCGTGAATGGTCAAAACAGGAAAGATGCGGCAAGGTTATGAGGGGTGGCGCCCTTTAGGATGTGTGCATTTCCTTCTGGATAAGGGTGGTATCATGGTATGGAGCCCAGATACTTACTCATGTTGAAAACACTTTGTTATGATTGTGTGAATTGATTACGAGCGCTCGGTGAAAGGTCCCAAAGGACCGGGGGATGGCATATTCGGTCAGTTGTTACTCAGTTAGGGGTAACCCGGCCTTGTGTTGGTAGAGATCCGGTTTGGTTCTCGGGGATGTCCATCCAGAGGCATTCTCATGTGGCAATGGGAAGTTCCTTGGCCTGATCATTCGTTGGAAATCCAAAGAAACAATACGATCTTGTACGGTATTAGTTGTAGAACCTATCATTCACTTATGGTGGCGCCCCACTGTTTGGATGGTAGCTATAGTACGCATACGATAATGGTCGTATATTGGCTAAGATTTATATTCTACTTTCGAAATGAATTTTTCCTACACTATGCACTAGTAATAATATCAAATGCTCTTTTAAATGCGTATCAAGTATCTTTGACTATCATAAGGAGAAATCTCCTCCGATTCTGCGTTTGCATGTGTGTGTGCGGGCGGCCTTATGGTAGTCTCATTTTTAAAAGCATTGCGAATTGACTTTAAAAATATTCCTCTATTTTGATTTTAAAGATAAATAAACTGTTTTGAGTTCTCACACCAGTCACATGACTGACTCGGAGTTTATTGTTTTCCTTCCTAAACTCTGGGTGCCCACCAATTTCCACACGGGCAGTCAAGAGTTAGGTTTATCAGGATATTCAGGATATTCTGGAGTTGTTGGAGGCAAGCTGGATGGCATGGCGTATTATTAGTATATAGTATTTCTTTTTCCGCTGCACTGTTGTTGTTGTTGTACACTCTGATGATATGATGTAATGTAATGTAATGTATAAAATGTAATAACTGGTAGTTCTTTGTTTAAAGATTATTCATTTATTATTATATGTTGTTCCGCTGCGAATTGTGAGATTCGGATGTTGTTCTGTTGTTTTCTGTTCCGTTCTATTTTCTATTCTCTTTTCCCTCTGTTTTCCTTTCTCTCTGTTTTCTATCTTCTCTCTCTTCTTCTTCCTCTTTCCTTTTCTTAAACCATAACATTTCGGGTTTTCGGCCTTCGATTTCTCGGCAGTCGATAAAGTGAGTAACGATGTTGAATTTTCGAAAGTCGAAAATTTCCGAGACGTTACATTTGGTATCTGAGCATATCGTTAAGCGACAACCATGGTTCTGTTGGGTATTACTCATTAGAGATAGAGTCAGTAGTACTCTAGAATGAGTTTGAGTGTAATAATAGCTATGAGAGCGTATTTGTTAGTGAATATAAAATTGTTCTATATTGTGATGATTGGTTTGTTGAGTGGTATATAGATTCTGGTTAATACGAGTAATTAACGTTGTTGATAGGGATCTCTAAACACTTGAATAGAACAATTCGACACAATATTGTTTTAAATTGGGTAAATAAAATAATTTTACCTTAATTATATTTTATATATAAAGAAATAATTTTTCACAATTATTAAAGGTATATAAGTAGATTGTTTGGTTGTTTGAATAATCTAAATAAAAGAAGAATTGTATAAGCAAATGGATTATAAGAATTGAGTTATAATTAAAGTGATTTACAATTGTGAAATAAACTTATATATATAAGAAGTGAAACTATATGAATATATTTATGAATATGAATTGTAAATAAAAATGAATGTGAATTTGAGTTATATAAATAAAATTCAACTGTTGTAATTGAATTGAATGAATGGATTGAATGTTAATCAATTGAATGTAAATTAAATTGATATGAAATAATGAATATAAGTGTTAATGTCATTGAAAGTTGAATAATAGAATGAAAATCAATTTAATTTAAACCAATTGTAAACAAAGGAATTTGGTTGAAATTAATATACATTGGTTGATATATGATTGTTAATTGATTGTATATAATTCATTAAGTTAATGGAATTGGAAGCTAAAGTAATTGAAATCCAATTGGAAGTTAAGTGAATCTTAAATAGAATTGAATTTGAATTTGGAAGTGAACCAACTTGAATATGAATTAGTGAATATAAACTAATTGAAAATGAATGTTAGTAAAAACATCCAATGTAAATAAATCAAATGTGATTAAATTGAAAACCATTTCATTGAATATTAATGAGAATATGAATGAATATATATTGGTTATGAATTTGTTGGATGATAGTTGGTTGATGGTTGAATATATTGCTTTCACTGCATTTGCTATGTTGACATATATAGTTATTATGTTGCTATATGTTGTATATCGATACTATTGTCTATATGCATGTTCTCATGTTGTTTGTTGAGTGATTAGTAGGTGCGGATCGCGTTTGCTTCGCATTTGGAGCTCGCTTTCGCGCTATATTAGCCGTATATGCTCGCTAATAAAATATAAGGTACATATCTCGGATTACATACCGTACTTTTATACTTTTTTCCCTTCGGGATGCCTCATTACTTGATGAGATGTATATTTGTGATATATATACTGTCATTTTTTTTCGGATCGAGCCGCGCAAAGAAGACTATGGCGAATTTTTTCGAAAATTTAAGGCGTTAGAAAAAATTTGAGAAAATTGGAAAATTTTGAAAACTTTAACTTTGATTTTGGAGTTGAAAGTTAAACAATAGTAGTTTTTGAAAAGATAACTAAGTATGATTTGGAAACTTAGTAAAGTATTGTAAGAAGTTTGACTATGAATTTTGGGAAAGATAATAGATTCTGTAACTTTTCTTACTTAATAATTTCGAGGACGAAATTCTTTTAAGGGGGGAAGATTGTAACGACCCAGAATTTTTATTATTTAAAATTTGAATATTTAATTAATTTTAAATATTAAGAAGTGAATTTATAAGTCAAATAAATTTTATTTTGAATTATTGGATTTAATTGGATAATTAAATCGATAATTTAATATGTTAAATTATGGAAATAATTGAAAACTGGGTTAAATATGATTGAAAATGATTTGTAAAATTTTATTTTATCATGTTGAAGTTAGAATGATATTTTAGAACTTTTAAAATCGAATTAAAAGTTTATTTGTGAAAATTGAATATTTTAATATTTAAATCGACTAATGAAAATAGTCAATTTTTGAACAGTCTCAGAATTGAACGAAACCAGTTCCATTGGATCCGTAATAGTTAGTTATTACCGGATTTCAATTTTCGTGTCAATCGGAGTTATCGTTTGATCGTGGCAGCTCGAAACGCATCGAATTATTTTTAATATTAATTTGGCGAGTTAAAATAGCCATTTTTCAAAAAGTCTCGGATTTCGACGAAACTAGTTTCATCAGATCCGTAATGTGATATTATTGTAAGGTTTCAAATTTCAAGTCAATTGGATTTACCGTTTGTCCGGTACAAATTAAAACGCCTAGAAATCGATTTAAATCGGTTTAATTTAAATTGAACGTTTATAGCCATAACTCGCACAGATGTCCGAATTAGTTTTCGAAACCTGTTCCATTGTGTCCGGAACGCGGGGTAAACCCTAGAAACGCTGGTTACGGCGCGTAAATCGGAGTTCGGAATTTCCGGATGAATAGTGTTCGATTTTTTCCCATAAATAGCCCACCATTCTAAAAAAATAAAAAAAAGAAACCTAACCCTAATTATAAACGCAGCCGCCACCTCCCTGATAAACGGCCAAAAAACAATCTCCTTCCTCCCTCAATCTTTCTCAATCCACTCGTTTTTAGCCAAAGTTGTTAACTACAACATTATAGAGCACGATGAGATCTTGAAATCTATACGGATTTGAGGGGTTTTGGTGCAATGTAGGGGGAGCTAGGGGAGGCCGACCGTGGCAAGTTGCGCACGCAAATTCATGCACAGATGAAGGCCGAGCTTCAGGTGGTTAAGGCCGTGCATTGAGGTCGTGAAGGGCTTCGATGCTATGGTGCTTGATCGTGTTCAAGTTCAACATGGAGGGTGAAAAATCAAACCCTAGTATCGACGTATGGGTTCGGCTATCACCTGTAGAACGCGTTCAAATGGGGGAAGGGAAGAAGCATACGTGCGGCCATGATGGCATGATGTTGGATCGAACGGCAGTGAGCTAGTGTGGTTATAAAAATTATAATATATGTTGTAATTTATATAATATAAATTCGTGTAAGTTCAAAAATTCATAACTTTTTCATACGAGGTTGAAAACGCGCGAAACCAGTTGCATTGGAATCGTATGGACGAGCACTACGTGATGGAATTGGATTGGAGTAGTTTGGAGTTAGTGAGAATTTTGGGTAAAATTAAACGCCCGTTTAATTTTATTCGAAATAAATCGCTAAAACGAATTGAAATCAAGGTGAGAACTTCTCACTCAATCGAATCAGTTTCGATTTTATTTTAAATAGTTAGATTTAAAATATTTGAATGCATGTTTGAATGATGATTGTTATCTACTGATTGTTAAAATAGACATTATACGCCGTTAGTAAGCGGATGTTATTTATTAAAAACATATACCGCGAATATTTCATAAATAGTGAAATTGGTATTAGATATAATAGCAATATATATATTGGCATATGTATATATTGGAGTTATTGATTTCCCGCATTTTTTGTTTAGCGGATGAGACCCTATTGTGCCGTCTATTAAGCGGATAATATTTTAAATCCCATATACCACGATAATTTCGTACTAGAGCGAAATTGGTATTGTGCTAATGTTTGTGGATGCAGGAAAGACAGTTTGGAGGGATCCAACTGGATTCCTCAACAGTTTTTATTTGATTTCAGATATTTTGATATTTGATGGATTATCATATAGATATATGATATCGTTGTAGTCGTGATTGACTATTTGGTATGTAGCATCATTGGACCAAGTTTTGGAATTTTAAAATGATTTTTAAAGTGATTTTTGAAAATATACTATATTTTTGGGATTGATCCATGTTAAATAAATAAACGTTATAATTTTCAAAGTTATAAAAATTATGAAATTTTGAGAAATATAGTGAAAGGCTGATTTTTGAAAATATGGGTTATTAACTTTATAAAATAGTAAAATCGGGATTTTTGAATCTATTGTGAAAAGTTTAAATATAGGATTTATAAAATTTGATTATTTTATAAATCAAAATGGTGAAATTATAAAGGAATTTAAAGACGTTTTAAAGAATAATATAAATTAATTTATATTAAGAGATTTATAAATGGATATTTATAAATTGAAATATTGACATTATAAAACGAGTTTTTTATAAGTGTTTGAATGAAGTGGAAATGAATTTTGTAAATGAATGGAATTTATAAAATTAAAAATGGTGAAGTTATAAATGAAATTTATAAATAGTATGATTTATAAATTTTATAAAGTTATTAAAAGAATAGTTTTGAATAAATCATTGAATCTTATAAGTTATAAGATTTATAATTATGAAGTTTAAAAGAACGATTTTGTAAAATAATCGTTTTATAAGTATTTGACTTATAATATGAACCTTTAGTTTATAATTGAGTTATAAATCGAATAGGTTAATAAAGGAATTTATAAAAGGAAGTTGTTATAAAATAAATAGAAATGGAGTTTATAAACGTTGTTTTATAAATCCGCAAACGACTTATTTTGATAAGAAAATTGTTATAACTTATTTATGGAGTTATATTCACGTTTTTAGACAGTGAATAATCCTTTAAAATAAAATGAATAGAAGTGATGAAATTTGTTAACAAGTATATTCACGTTTTTGAATAGTGAATAATATGTTAAAGAAATTGTTTAGAATGTGATATTTTGAATTGAATTAAAACGATCTAACGATGTTTTAAAATGTGTTAAGATTCGAAACCATAGATTTCGACATTTATTGTTGAAATAGACGTTTTCGAGAAATAAAAGGAAATAATGGACTATAAACACTGTTGTTATAGTAAATGATTTCCGAAAGGAAATGTTTTGTATAGTATTGGGATTTATATATCTATTTTAAACTTTGAATCCCTATACTAGTGATTTTGGGTTGTCGTAACGATGTTTTACGCAACATTCGTTTTGGCCCAAATAAATATGTTTAAGAGAATAATTTCCTTAAAGAATGAAATATATACTTAATTTCGATTGAAGTATATTGAATATTTTCTAAGTGTTGAAAATAAATAAAATTTGTGAATTACTTATGAATAAGTAAGTATGGAAATGTTTTCCAATATAAAGTGAATATTTTGAGAATTTATCTTTTTGAAGATAAATTGAAATGAATAATTGAAGTCATATATTCATGAATATTTTAGAATGAAAATTCACTATAGAATTTATGAATAAAAAGGGAAGTTGTTTAAAAATAAATATCGATTTATTTTTGAAGTGTGAAATTTTATATCTTGTAAAGATATTTTGGAAAATAAATAATTTGGAAAATTATTTGGAATCTGGTGATGTGTGCATATTCATTGATAGTTCAATAACCGACTATCAATATTTACCTTTGAATGGGTAATTGATGGGATTTGTTTGAATTTGAATGCCACACTTATTTTTGAATAAGCGCTCACTATTCGGGTTAACCGGGAAAGGACCATAGGGTCGTATAACCCATTCCGAATATGTGATACGTCGTTATGAATTGCATTGACGATCGGTGTTGAAGACCCGGTATATGCGAGAGCGATAGGATGACCTGTCGATTGACTCTGCACCGAGTAGCTACGGTATTGAGTTCTCCATATGTGATGGTGAATCCGATCAGGATTGTGAATATCCGGATTGCAAGGACTTCTTTGTAAGTGCCTTCGGTTTTGTTCGAGCCCGGAACAGACTTGTATGGATTGTATGTCTGACATTACAAGTTGAGATATAAAGCCGATTTCTTTCAAATATATTTCTGTTGGTGGCGGAGAATTTATTCTTTTAGCTTAACACCCTTCTCTGAGACGTACGAGCTCAGAGGTTATGTAGTTGAAGGTTATCAGCGATATATTCCCAATTTGGTAATGTGACATGCTGAGTGTTGCTGTAAATGATCATTGTGTTGATTATTTGTGATAGGATCGTTTATTTGATCGTCTATCTTGGTGATCATTTCTATGATCATTTGTTGACCCAAAGCATGGCTTTTGTATAAAGTATGTTTTTGTGGACGTGACTTCGTCGAGCCTCACACCCCGTGAATGGTCAAAACAGGAAAGATGCGGCAAGGTTATGAGTGGTAGCGCCCTTTAGGATGTGTGCATTTCCTTCTGGAAAAGGGTGGTATCATGGTATGGAGCATTTGTTATGATTGTGTGAATTGATTACGAGCGCTCGGTGAAAGGTCCCAAAGGACCGGGGGATGGCATATTCGGTCAGTTGTTACTCAGTTAGGGGTAACCCGGCCTTGTGTTGGTAGAGATCCGGTTTGGTTCTCGGGGATGTCCATCCAGAGGCATTCTCATGTGGCAATGGGAAGTTCCTTGGCCTGATCATTCGTTGGAAATCCAAAGAAACAATACGATCTTGTACGGTATTAGTTGTAGAACCTATCATTCACTTATGGTGGCGCCCCACTGTTTGGATGGTAGCTATAGTAGGCATACGATAATGGTCGTATGTTGGCTAAGATTTATATTCTACTTTCGAAATGAATTTTTCCTACACTATGCACTAGTAATAATATCAAATGCTCTTTTAAATGCGTATCAAGCATCTTTGACTATCATAAGGAGAAATCTCCTCCGATTCTGCGTTTGCATGTGTGTGTGTGCGGGAGGCCTTATGGTAGTCTCATTTTTAAAAGCATTGCGAATTGACTTTAAAAATATTCCTCTATTTTGATTTTAAAGATAAATAAACTGTTTTGAGTTCTCACACCAGTCACATGACTGACTCGGAGTTTATTGTTTTCCTTCCTAAACTCTGGGTGCCCACCAATTTCCACACGGGCAGTCAAGAGTTAGTTTATCAGGATATTCAGGATGTTCTGGAGTTGCTGGAGGCAAGCTGGATGGCATGGCGTATTATTAGTATATAGTATTTCTTTTTCCGCTGCACTGTTGTTGTTGTTGTTGTACACTCTGATGATATGATGTAATGTAATGTAATGTATAAAATGTAATAACTGGTAGTTCTTTGTTTAAAGATTATTCATTTATTATTATATGTTGTTCCGCTGCGAATTGTGAGATTCGGATGTTGTTCTGTTGTTTTCTGTTCCGTTCTATTTTCTATTCTCTTTTCCCTCTGTTTTCCTTTCTCTCTGTTTTCTATCTTCTCTCTCTTCTTCTTCCTCTTTCCTTTTCTTAAACCATAACATTTCGGGTTTCCGGCCTTCGATTTCTCGGCAGTCGATAAAGTGAGTATCGATGTTGAATTTTCGAAAGTCGAAAATTTCCGGGACGTTACAGATAAAACATCTAATAAACCTACTCCTATGAGTACTACGGTTCATCTTGATAAAGATGAAAATGGAAAAGATTTTGAAGAAAAATTATATAGAAGTATGATTGGTTCGTTATTATGTTTAACCGCAAGTCGACCCTACATAATGATGAGTGTTTGTCTTTGCGCACGTTTTCAAGCAAAACCAAAAGCATCCCATCAAAGAGCCGTCAAACATATTTTGAGATATTTGTCTAACACAAAAAACTATAAACTATTCTATCCAAAAGGATCTTCCTTCGAACTTGTATCATATAGCGATGCTGATTTTGGAGGATGCAAAACAGATAGAAAAAGTACCAGTGGAATATGTCATTTCATCGGACAATCTCTCGTCTCATGGTTTAGTATAAAACAAAATTGTGTTTCTTTATCCACTTATGAAGCCAAATATATTTCAGCGGCATTGGCATGTGCACAAATAATTTACGTGCAACTAACCTTATAAGATTTTGGAAAAATAATTGAAAAATCCATGATTTATTGTGAAAACACTAGCGCAATCAATCTATCTAAAAATTCAGTAAATCACTCTGGAACTAAACATATAGATATAAGACATCATTTCTTAAGAGGTAATGTCGAAAAAGGAACTATAACTCTATAATATGTTAACACTGAAAATCAAATAGCCAATATCTTTACAAAACCATTAAACGAACAAACTTTTGTAAAATTACGACGAGACTTAGGCATTTGTTCACCTATTGAACTTTTAAACTAAGAAAAATTTCTTATATCCACAATCTTATTAGTTTGTTAATAACCTTTAAAAAAATTGAAATGAATTTTGCACCATGAACAAAACTACCTATTTTTATATTTAGATTGCTATAAAAATTAACTTTCTAGATTTTTTTAAAAACATAACAAATATCATAATCAAAATGTCATCTCAGGAAATAACTTCATATAACTCTGGATCGCCATCCTCAAACATATCCACTTCTTCTCTTCGTACTCCTTCACCTCCTTGTTTCCTACCCTCTCCTGACTTGTCAAAAAGTCGATGGGAATTATCACCTCTGCTGAAGAAAGCCAAATAAGAAAAACAGCCAACAATCGATGGAAAACTTGATGAAATATCACATTATTAATTAGCAATGATGGATGTCCAAAAGGAGATGTACTATACACAGCAAGGAACAATCAAACATTTGAACTTCCTAGAAAAAGCTCTATATGTTATATGTGGTCATTCTCTAACAAAGAAGTATTTACACAAAAAATCACCACGCTTTGTTGAAACTCCTAAAGAATAACCCTCAATTTCGTCACCCAAACCTCCTTCCTGGTCTCCAATCAACTATGGTGATCCCACCTACAAACCGAATTCATGGGATCGTCAGGAATGGAACCAAGAAAAATAATCTATGACATTTGTAGATGATTATATATATTTGTTTATATTGTATTATATTTTATTCAATAAATAATTTTTTTTACAAAACTCTCAAGAAAAGGCTAATTTGGAGTTTTTAGATGTCTGAAATGGATTCCAGATGTCTAAAATAAGAATCTGGAACAAATTATATGTTCCCAGACGTCTGAACTCAATTCCAAACGTCTAAAATCACTCTCTATCTCACATTTAAACTATCCAGACGCTTGAGTTTTGATTCCAGACGTCTGACTTTACTCTCTGTTTCTTATTTAGACATCTCCAGACGTCTGATCTACTTTTTCAGACGTCTAGAACTGGAAACGACAATTTTTTTCAAACCCTATACCTGATCTATCAACCACTATCTCACCACTTCAATTCATTTCCTAGTTAACAATTATCTCTCTCAAAATCTCTAAAATCGAATTCCTCTTCAAATTAATACCACCGCAAACATAAAAGATGGGAATCAAGATAAGGAAGCATGGAGAAGATCTTCCTCTCAACCATTGATGGTGACCGATACTCAAACAATTGGTTATTTCAGAATCCAACAAACAAACTACGGTTTGACGACTTGAAGATTAAGAAGATGCATCTAGGACCTTTCTATAGCCTAATCAAGTTTCCTTCATATGATATGGATGACATATATGAGCAAGGTGAATTGAAAACCCTTATTTTTTTTTAATGCCAACGATGTTTCTATCGATCAACTAGCTATATATATCTTTTTTATGCTAATCTGGATAGTCCATCAGTATGGACTACTGAGAATGATGAAGATTGGTTATGGAAGAGCATCTATGGGACAACAATCAAGCTAACCCCCGCTATAATTGGACGATTCTTAGAGTGCTCTTATACGGGTCATAATTTATCTAAAATGGAGGACATGCGATTCAAACCTCGTGATATTATCACTCATCAATTATGGGAAAATCGAATGCCTTAATTTTCATCAAATTCCTTAGGCCACGTGCTAGGCTTCTTACCCGAATGCTCATAAATACCATTATCCCTCGATTAGGTAGCCATGAACAAATTACTGATCTTGAACACAAAGCACTATATGCACTATTTAGTCGAACTAAGATCAATTGGGCTCAGTTCATTTTCGATGAACTAAAAGGATTTTGGAATAGATCTCTCCATGCAATCATTTACCCGGCCTATATTATGCGAATTGTCAAAGAACTAAACATCCTATCGTACATTTCTGCTTTTGAGTAGTTATCTATCAAATATAGTGGAACAAAGTTTTTCGATCTTATGCATTTGCCGGAGGAACCACCATCTTATATAACTTTTCTAGAATGGAAAAATGCACAAGATCAACCTCCACCTCCTCAACAACAACAAGCAAGTGATGTTGAACTACCTAGGCAATCATCTCCACCTCCTCCTTCCTCGTTTGAATATCGCTCCGATATGGAGATTTTGGAAGCACGAACTCAGCCACATGCTAATGAGAATATTTCTCACTTAACCTTACAGAACCAAGTGCTCCTATCAAGAAATCAAATTATCCTTGGTAAAAAAATAGCGAAGCTTGATCACACATTGTCCACAAGGCTATCCAAAGTTGAAGACTCTCTTGTTTCAGTGGTTTCCAAACTCAATCATGCACTTCAACAAGTCCGTCAACCTTCTTCTGACTGGTCTACACCTTTTCAATCTCCTCACACATCGCCAAATACCGACGATAAGGACAAAGGGAAATTAGACTCCTCTTGTGATGAACTACCTTGACTTCATAAGGTAAATATTTTGTTGTACTTAACTCCCTTATCAAAGTTCTGGTATGACACTATTAATATTCCTCTTTTGGTGTGCTTAATGATGTAATCATAACTTTTTGTTAGTGATATAATTACGTATGTACATCATACTTGGTTCTACATTATTTTTATAATTCTTCGATTATTTTTTATAATGATAAAAGGGGAAAATAAATATGCACATTTATAGAGGGAGATCATATTTAGGGGGAGAACCTTTCTGTAATTGTTATCTAAGTACATTATGTAGTTGTCATCATCAAAAAGGGGGAGAATGTTAGAACCCTTAGTTTACGATTTCGACGATAACAACTATACAATGGAAATCATATATATATCATACAATTATACAGATACGAATTCAAAGCAAGACAAGACAAGATGATGACTAAAGCACTGAAGAGATTCATCTACAAAGTCGCACGAAGATTGAAGAGAGATACACTCAAGAATAAACCCAGGAGAACATCACTTAATAGGTTCAGACATCTGAATACAGAACTTCAGACGTCTGAACGTAGAAGATGAACAAAAATAATAATAGGTTATCAGACGTCTGAGAACACCATTCAGACGTCTGAAACTGGGCTCAGGGAAGATAATTCAAATTACAACTGTCATCTCCGAAGAGACACGACTTCATCTCTCCTCCGCAACTCTTCACCAGTGAACAGTGACGACTCTAGACTGAAAGGGAAGAGATGTAACCACTAGAAGCAACCTTCTACAACTATATAAACAAGAATTAAGAAGAATCAAAGTACTTAACTAATTCACTCGACTCTCTATCTTGATCATCTCTTGTTTTACTCATAAAGATAATCATTTATTATAATTGATAAAGGAATAATTAATTTAGTTAAATAAATTAAAGGCTAATTAATTTATAATTAAAGGATAATTAATTAAGTAATTAAAGAATGATTGATTAATAATTAAAGAGTAATTAATCAAGTGATTAAGGATAATTACTTAATATGATTAATTAAAGATAATCACTTATTATAATTGATTAAGGATAATCAATTAATATATATATAATTAAAGGTTAATTGATTTAATGATTAAAGGTTGATTAATCAAGTGATTAAAGGATAATTACTTAATGTAAGTAATTAAAAGATAATTTGTAAATAAAGGTTAATCAATTAATAATTAAAGGTTAATTATTTAATTTATGTAATTTATTAAGGATAATTACTTGAGATGGATAATTAAGGATTAATTAATAAATTCTTATTAATTAAATTAATAATAAATGGTTTTTAATTAATTAATATTAATTAACTAGGATTAGTAATTTATTCATAAGTAATTAATCTAGTTTTAGTTAATTATAATCAGGTGATTAATTGATCTTACTTATGGATGATTGTGTTTTATTGAATGCTTTGAATTGTTTGATATCTTTGATATGTGATGTTCGATGATATGATTGCTTTGGTTTGTGAGCTGTTTGCCAGTAAGCTTTGGAGCTTTGGATTGGAGATGCAGTATGTGGATTTACTCTCTCTTGAAGATCATGTTGAAGTTATCTCTTCCACTGTTGTATCTTTCCGATGTTGTATATTTCTGTTTGTGTTGATCACTTTATATTGTATCATTGTTGTACCAATTGTTCTGTATCATTAAAATTATCATTTTGTTTCTGCTTTATTGTTATCACCTAATGTTGTTATAAGCTCCGGCGAACTAGACTCAATGTTTGAATCTGCGGCATTCAAATACGGGTGAAGTATGGATGTCAATTTTCGAAGGTTGAGTCAGGCTCGTTACATGTGGTATCAACACTTGCTATCTAATCTGCAAATCTGAGATCATACACTTCCATACTCTCTCGAACAATATTGCATTCAATCATCCAAGATATATAGGAAGTTTAATTGTGCTATATAGTCAAAATCCATATAATAGAGAACACATTCTAGATAAAGAAACTTTACTATTGTAAACATGTTCCTCCAGGTGAAGTGAGGATTATTTGGTGAAAGGAAATTCCAAAGAGGAGCTTTGGGACTGGACGTAGGACGGGAGGTCCGAACCAGTATAAAATCCCCGGTGTGATTATTCTTATTTACATACTTTACTACTATTACACCATAGTTTAAAATAGTCATATACTTATCATTTGTACAATTAATCCACCATGCTATATACTTTCACTTCGAAAGACTTCGCGGTTCAAAATTCAGAATGGAGTCAGTATAGAGGAGGATATTTTGTTCCTTTACTCCGATGTATTGCCCACAATGAAATCAAATGAGTATTGCATGATGTACACAAAGGAGAATGTGGCGATCACACAAGGGGCAAGCTCATGCCAAGAAAGTGCTCCAATATGGATACTATTAGCTGACTGTAAATCGCAATGCATCATATTACGTCAGGAAATGTGACAAATGTCAGAAGCATGCTCGGATCTCGAGAGCCCCGCCTACCGAAATAACTCAGATGGTCAGCCCCTAGCCGTTCGCAGTATGGGGCATCGACATTATTGGTTCTCTACCTCTAGCCAAGGGTGGTGCGAAGTATGCTATCGTTGCAGTTGATTACTTTACCAAGTGGATGGAAGCTGAGCCCCTTACTACTATCATAATGAAGAAAGTAATCAACTTTGTGGTATGCAACCTTATCTGTCAATTTGGCCTCCCACATACCATCATTACTGACAACAGAGCACAATTCGACGGTGTTGAATTTAAGAATTTTTATCATTGATTTCACATCCAAAAGAAGTTCTCTACAATTGCACACCCTCAAGCGAATAGACGGGTTGAAGCTGTTAATAAAGTCATAAAGTCTATTCTGAAGAAACAACTGGTAAAGGCCAGGGGCAAATGGGTCGATGGACTCCCTATGGCCCTATGGGCTTATCAGAAAACCCACAAATCCACGACAGGCCATACTCCATTCTCTCTTTCCTATGGTTCAGAAGCCGTTATTCCAGTCGAGATGGAAGTACCTTCTCATCGTGTGACATATTATGATCTGAAGACGAGTGTTATATTACTTGCCGAATCCCTTGACTTATTGGATTAGAAGCGAGAAGAGGCTGATTTGAGGGCAGTCGTGTACCAAAGTTGAGTCGCCCGATTGTACAATGCCAAGGTCTAACCCCGAACCTTTGAACTCCGCGATCTCTTCCTTAAGAGAATTTACCCGGTTCCTTCACATATAAAACCAACGTAGGAAGGGTCGTATATTATCGAACGAAAGCTCAGAGATGTCACATATAAATTTTCGACTGTTGATGGTCTCACTCTACCGAGAGCCTGGAACAGCGAGAGTCTTCGTCGCTACTACACATAACAGGCTTTATTTATTCATTCAGTCTATTTTTCGTTTGCAATTTGTTTATGCATTTTGAAATTTGAATTTGTAATAAGGCAACTGGCTTTGCCATATTTTCTTATTTCAGCAATAAAATGCTATCTTTTCGAGCTAGAGCAATGATTTCTAAATGCGTCATATGACCATCACAATGCACGGAGAGCTAAGTTCCATCCTACGGTGGGATTTATTCAAATAGGGAGGGACTGTGATATGACCGGTCACTTGCTAAGTGAAACCCAAGCTCAGGGTAAATCATCACACTGAAGCCAAAAATGGATTGATACATGACAATCCCTTAACTAACTCCAGATTCCCAAAGAGCGAACTGGAGTATAAACTTATGAGTACGGGCTCGAAGACGGTGGATCCGTCCACCTAAAAACCTTTCCCGTATTTAAGAAAAGTTCAAGGAGGATGGACCCGTCCATCTAACAACCCCGCTTGTTAGCTCAGGGTGAATGTGATCCGACCATCCACGATCCTGATACATCGTTCCTGGAGTGCGAACGAAATTCTAAAATTCACAATAGATGCGATTGACTGTCTATCAATTAATTCTAAGTCCCCATAGTGTGGACTGGAGTATAAACATCAACTAATTCTAAATCCCAAGAGCATGGATTGGAGTATAAACACAAATCGTGTGTGAAATGACCACCCATAGGACAACTCCGAGTTCCAGGAGTGCGGATTGGAGTATAAACGCAAATCGGGTGTGGCTGACCACCCACGAATCAATCTAAGTCCCCAGAATGCGGACAAAACTCTAAATATCAAACGGGTGTGACTGACCGCCCATAACATAACTTAAGTCCCCTAAGCGTGGACATATCTGTAAACTTTAAGCGGGCGTAACCAAGCACTGACGAACAAGTGCTATCCCCAGAGCATGGATGCAATCACCAATAGATGAGCAAGTGTGATTCGACCACCCGAACTCATCTTGTTTCAGCCTTGATCCAAAAAAGTTAAGCTCGATGTATTGAAGGCGAAATGCAACCGCTGATCGATCTTTTCAATTTATCCCCGGATATGGGGCAAAACCTGAATACCAGCAACTGAATGAGACAGTGCAATATTGGAACTCGACTTAACTGTCGGTCATGACCCAAAGCCATAGTTTCAAAACTTAACACCTAAACTCAAGCCAGCTTGAAGGCTAAAATTTCACAACTGTATTGAATGGAAATTCTAACGCTAAAACACTTAAGCAAATAAATATAAACCATGCTAAAGACAAAATGGAATTTTATTTAACCTATTCTTTGAAAAAGAAGGATAAGCACAAAAGTATCCTACATAATCCTACTAGCAGGGGTCGAACTTGCATCTATACACGACCTACAAGAAGCAAAAGGAAGTTCCTATCTATCTACCAAAAATGCATTAAGAAGATATGCTTATTCTCTCATTTTTTTCTTCTTTTTCTTCGGTGTTGACCCGCTGGAACTACCGCTTGGATGCCTTTTCGAGCCCTTGCATTTTAGCGGTAGATCTCGAACCGTGGGAACTATGGTAACCTCTTCCTCCGAACTCACATGAATTAGAATGCTTCCTAAAGGCGGAGTCAGAGGAATAGGATCATCTTGAGAAGATGCGAGAGGCGCACCGGTGTCGACAATAGTACCACCGGGTGAAATCATCTGTAGAGGGGATGGACTAGGACTCGCCATCCCACCTCCAATGCCATTGGCCCGTGTAGCCGCTTCCATTTCAGCATTGATCTCGGTTATTACCTCCTCTACATGAACTGTTTGGGCGTCTGCGAGTAGCTAACTATAGGTGCACCTCTGCTCATAACAAATCATGGATCGGCAAAAAGGTGGCTTTGGTGGCCAAGAAGCTCCTCCATCTTCTGCTTATCAAAAGTAAACGTGCTCCCCTGTGCTCTAACGGTTGGTGCAGTCGCCGTTGTACTGGTCGCTTCTGTAATAAGGGCCTCCTGCGTGTGATGCGGCTCTTAGGTTATAGGAGCACGGCTGATGTAGCTCCTATCACTGAATAAAGACAAAAAAAGTTGCAAGTGATTGCTTCAAGTAACGCTTTCGACTTTGAATGAGCACAAGAAATTTTCAGAATACCTTCCTCAGACTAGCTCGCGGGTGGCGGAGCAGCTTCAGAGACTTGTTCATGAGCTGGAGACAACTGCGGTTGATCGAGATTATATGCAGGAACAGACTGAGGATCAACCGCAGATGTAAATTCGGGCAGGGTTGGCACAAGAGTTTCGAAACCCGCATCATGGTGCTCAATGCCAGAACGTTCTTCAGCCTCTGATTGCTGAGTAGCGAGTCTTTCCTTTTCATATGTGACAGTAATGTCGTGGAGAACTCTTCTCTCATCTTCGCTCAATGCTCGATTCTCCAATTCAAATTCATCTACATATTCGGCTTGATGCTCAGCTTTTTCATCTTCCACCAAGTGGTACCAAGCGTTGAATAAGTGCGAATGATCGTTTTCAAGCCAGGTTAAACTTTGATGCTTCAACGCATTGGCGTCGTATGTAATAAGAAGATCTTCGATATTAGCCTCCAACCTAATCTCCGTCACTTTCACTTCGTTCTCAACCCTGGCCTCGACTTCCTGAACTTTAAGCATTGTTGCATCCCTCTCATCCCTAAGCACCACGGCCTGTTCTCATGCTTTTTGGGAAGCTTTTTTGCATCATCTTTCTCTTTGATGATTTCAGTAAGTTTGGCTTTAAGCTCTTCAAGCTCTTTAAGTGCCCCATCTCTTTCAGCCATAATAGTGGTGGTTCGATGTCCCATCTCCTCCACCAAGGCTAAGTGCGTCCGCCTCATCTCTTCCATCCGTCGAATTGCCTCATCAGCTTTTTCATTGGCCTCTATCTCTGAGTTTCTCCCAGACTCATTCTCGTCGTTAGACTCCTGGATTATATGGTCCTTTTAAGCGAGATTGGTCCTTAATTTTTCAATTGTCTTCGCTCGCTCAAAGGCTACCGCTGATACTTTGTCTGCGGTCTTCATCCATTCTCGGTATTGGCTGTAAACATCATGAAAGTAGCCGTGCATAGTTTTTTCTGCCTCAATAGGAATTTTCTTTACGTGCAGGGGAAAGATAAAGCCATCAAAACAGATATTTGGGAAATCTTTTTTCAATTGGGCGATTCCGATCGCTTCCTCCCCAATGGGCTCTATGACGGCTTGCACAGTGATATGGGGAGTTTTGGTTTCGGTCCTTCGATGCTGTAGATCGAGCCTAGATGCGTGAGAAGGTGGTCTTTGGCGTGAAGGTTCCAGGGGTTGTTTACCATGGCCAGAAGGTCGTGTCGAGGAGGCGGAGAGCGTGATCGGGAGTGGCGTCTATATTCTCTCTCTCTGTCACTCTCCCTTTCATAACACTCTTGACTAGAATAACCATGATCGCGGTCTCTATCAGCCTTCCTTCTGTAGGACTCATGATATGAACTGGATAAATGGCGTGCCGAGTGAAGATTACCGAGCATGGATTCCGCCTCATCATTGTATCTGAAAAATAAAAAGAGAAGCAGAGTTGGTAATCTCTAGAAATGAATAGCTTATGATTGGAAATCGTGTAGTTCCATGAAGTGTATGTATGCATGTGCAACCACCCGACCAACCGGTTAAATCGACCATACTCGTAGGAAGTGACTCGCCTAAATCTAAAGCGCTTGAAGCCCTTCCAATCCAGTGTCTTGTTGGAGCGACACATAGTCCGGAATTGGAATGTCAGCGAGTTCTTCGAAGGGATTCTCCATTTGTGAGGGAGGAGCCTCGAAAATTCTAACACCAGCGGTTGGCAGGGACATGACCACAAATTTCCATATTGAAGACTTGTGAAGCTTATGAACGACCGCCTTGCCTTTCCTCTTTCCCTCTGAATGTCGAGGACTATCTGATGGATCGACGACGGGTTCATCTTCGGTGCGCATATCCTCTTCATCGCCCTGCTCAGCAATTACAATCCCGAGTGCCTTATGGCTTACCCGTCTCGTTGGGGCTGCCCTAAGCGATCCTTTAAGCCTTATGCTCTGATCTCGATCAATTAGTCCAACGGACCTCAAATTTTCATCCATAAGCACCGAGTCAATCTCTCTAATCTCACCAGGAACCTCTTGAAGAATTCGCATTATTTCTTTAAATCGGGCACCTTCAGGTCATGGAATTACGGTTGTAAAGGAAAGAAAATATTAGACTAATCGTCAATTTCGGCTACCTCATTAGTCACCAGAGAAATTGCGACACTTATGTCTAACTAACCACCGTCTAGTAAACCCTGTCGAGCACCAAACATAGAACCGTTCGGTCTTGAAGTTGCTAAGTCTGATCCATGTTCCAGTCACAACTTGACAATTCTTGACCGCCTCTAAGAATGTGAGTGAAGGATTATCTCCCCGACTTTTGAAATTGAACAAGAATCAGACTTCCTTCGGAGTCGAGGGCCGTAAGAGTTGCTCCATAAAAATAATGAATAAGCTGTTCAACAACACATACCCATTCATATGCAACTGTGATGGAGTGATCCCTAAGAAAGCTTACACTTCTTGAATATATTGGTCAAACGGAGGAAGTGCTCCAGCTGTACATGAATGTCTGTTAAAAGCAATGTACCCTTCTAAGGGAGTATGTGGCCTGTCGTTCGGCCCTGATAGCAGAACATCATCTAGCGATAGCCCATGCCTTAAGCAGATTCTCTACAACATATCTTTGGAGACATTATATGGTACAATCTTGTGGATTCCCAATAAAGATTGCTCCTGGTAGCTCGTCCGTAGCTAGATTATGACTTCGTCCACGTTGGCCAGCATCTCTACTATCAAAGGAGGTGGACTCTAAACCTCCTGTTGTTGTGAATTCCTAGGTTCCATAACTAATCAGCTCATCAAAAATCATCATTAGATGACAATAATCCCGTGTTTTCCCCAGTGCGAAGTGCATGAGTGTGTTGCGCAATGCAATATTGTAAAGTACTTAAGAAAGTTCTACATAGATTAACAAGGTGTTCGAACGACGGGACATCGAAATCCAATCGGAATGACCGTCACCGCTGACCATCACAACCGTACCATCATAACTTTGGCAATCGGTCCAAGTTAAAGTTCTTTAAATTGGTTAAGTTACAGTTCCATCGACAAGCTTCGAAAGGCAGTGAAATATGTAATGAGGTGATTTAGTCCAATTATGCAAGGCGGAAGCTCGTCGAAGTCAAGCGTTCAAGTATGCATGACGTTTCGTATCCATCAAAGTCCAAACATGGATCATTCCTCGCAAAGGCCTTAACTTCATATCAATAAAGGAACCATCACTTCGTACCGATCAAAAACATTCACTTTGTATCGATCAAGAAAACCTTAACTTCGTATCGATCAAAATCCACTGACTTCGTATCGATCAGGTCACATTGACTTCGTATCGATCGGGTTATAACGGAGTTCGTATCCATCACAAGTTAGCTTCGTATCCAAATCGATTCGAAGTGATCAATACAAACTCCAAGAATCAACAATCGATACAAAATTCAAGGCAGGTGACCGATAAGAAGTTCCCAGTTGAGGTTCGATGCGAAATCAAGTTTCTTTATCCCTTCATCGATACAAAATTAAGGCCGAACAACCTTCCACTAATTCCTTCGTATCCCTCCATACTCCTTCTTCTCTAATCAACACAAGCGCCATTACCACCTTCCATCGGACACCAACATTATTCCATCCAACCTCCGGCGTCAACGCCTCTAGAAAGAAGCCAACTTCGAGTGGGATAGTATTGGATATCAAATCTTTTCTTTTTAATGTGAATTAACTAATCTATTGCCTAGTTAAAGTATCGATGCAAGGGGTTAAAATATTGTTCGATTCGAAAGTAAGGATGGTTTTTCTTCTCTCATGCTTTGAACGATGCGAAGGGTTGGAAAACAAATGAAAATGAGTAAATTTTTCGAAGTACAGAAAAGCTTTTATATGGTTTCGAGAGATAAAAGAGAAATGATGATTCGACCCCCTATAGCTTTGACCTATTGGAATGAGCCTCCTCTCTAATCGATACGAAGAGAACAATTTGAATCCATGCGTCTTCTATCAAGAGCAACATTCATTCGTATCCATCACTCTGAAGCCTACTTCGTATTTGCCCATCATATGTTTAGTACCAACAAGATCGTATCTAGCGACTTACCAAAGCAATGTCAACCTTCTTCGATACGAAAACAAAGCCTTGTTTCCCTCACCTCAAGTGCATCCAACAAATTCGAATCCCTTGAATCCTATCGATACAAACCAAGCCTAGTTTGGCCTACTCAACTCCATCGATACGGAATGCTAATTTCGCATCCCTTCACTTGAAGATCCTAACATTCGTATCCATTGATATGAACAGCATTGCAACGATAACCAAATTCGTATCCATCGTAATCGATACAAACATATTTTTTTAACTTCTCACACCAATCCAGGAGAGGATCAATACGAAAAGATACTACAGAACCACCATCCAATATTGTTACAGCTTGAATTTCACGTCAATTCAGAAGAGGATCGATATGGGATTCGATCTAAGAAAACTGATGACGACTCGTTAACGAACGAATGTTAATGAGAGTCGGGTTTATATACGTTTTATATGCCATAAATCAACATTTAATTTTTGAAATTCGCATGAGTTATATGCTTAACTGATGATAATTACAACAACGAACATTAGGCTTCCGGCACTCAACACTCAGTTACAATAGTACGCTGTGCAATCGTGGACAGTCAGCAATCCAGTATTTGTATTGCTAGGAGTCAATCAAAAGGTTGCATCACTTGACAAAAAAGACAGTAACTATTCAGCGAATCAGATAGAACTTTTTAGAATGAAGATGGTAGCTTTTCAAAGCACGTCATGTTCACACAAGACGTACTTTGGGGAGAAAATGTTATCCCACCTTTTGGCAAGGCCGTGACATCAAGGAATTAACTGAAAACCAAAGATAGTTCATCCTGAAGACAAGTTATACGCAGGTTCATTATGGATGCTGGTAAATTTTTCCGAAGTTCGGATCAAGCTACAATTGGTATAACACGACAAGCAAAGCTATGAAATCCAACATTCCAAATTTCAAGTCAATCGAGATTTGTATGCTCAAGATATGATCAGTGCAAAATTAAGCAATAATCTCGTTCGTATCTGTTCAAGCTTGCAGGCCTCGTTCGGATCCATCAAAATCATCAGTTTGCATCCATCCAATATGGCCTCCTTCGTAAGCATAGAAATCAAAGATATTCGTATCCATGGGAAGAAGCAGTTCATTCGAATCGATCAAGTTCATGTCCATCCCATTCCAATCCTAGGTAATCAAATCCGTCGAGTATGTGTTGCTTTGTATCGATTCAGAGAGCGCCATTTTGTATCCATCACATTTACCCTATTTGTATCGATCCATCGACACAAAACGAAATCAAATGAGCGCCACGAAGAGGATAGATCCGGATCGATGCGAAGTGGAGCATGGTCGACCGATATGAAAGGAGGGTCGACCATCGATACGAAGTAAGCAATAAGGGACCAATGCGAATGAGAGCGACACGAATGAAACAAAGCTTAGAGCGATGCGAAGGAGACACATAAAGATGGATGACTCAGTCACTCGACATAAAAAGTGGATCGATCCTAAGAGATAGTGCCACGTCATTGGTTAGCACGTGCCTGGAAGCGATGCAAACAGAAGCGATGTGAACTCGACAGCCTTCAACAAGCTCAAACTTACATTGATCATAACTCAAAATCTGCAAGTCCAAATGCCACCAAACTTTCACAGGAGCTTGCGTACTACCCCAAGAATGTACCTGACAAATTTCAGCCTTAAAGACTATTTTTGGATCGATACGAACTCAATTCGTATCGCTCCCAGATCGAGCCGAAATCACCTGAACTCGCTCCCATGGGCTCACTCACATGGGAGAAGAAGTCTTCCGAGATCTGGGCGAGATATTTGCCGCCTACGCCTATAAATAGTGACTCTGGACTTACAGAAAAGGACTTTTGGCTCTTCTACGTCCAGACTCTACCAAAATTATTATTGTACTTGGATTATACTGTTGTAACTTACTATAACCAATAAGAAAAAATCAATAAAAATCAGCCATTTCATAGTGGACGTAGGCCATACGCCGAACCACTCTAAATTCGTGTGTTTCTGCGCATTTTCTTATCCGTTGATCGGTATGCTTGTTAGATCTACCTCTTTTTACATTTAGTTTCTTCATTTTATCTTTTCAAACACATCCGAAGAGTATTGTGCCCAATTTTTGTACAAACAATATACATACATAAATATAATCTCGATTAAGTTGCTTACTTGAAATGTCGTTTAGGTTATTAGTTGACTTGGTGGTTTGTGATATTGGATATGATATTGGATTGATTGTTGCGATGTTAGATATGATTTTGAAGTTTAATAATGGAGCCATGTGTTTGTTGGATATCTGAAATACAAAGAAGATGTTGTCCGTTTGCATTTTAGTGTTTGAAGTTTATTTATATTGTGTGTTCAATATATCGATGGTCGAAATTTGATAGAATTCCACTCGGCCATGCGATAATATTTATATTGACGATTTATTGTTGATTTAGGAGAATTTTTCTCCATGGCTTTTTTTATATGAATTATTAATTTTCCCATTTTGAAATATTTTAAAAAGCTTTTGAAAATTAATTATGGGACATTAAAATTATTTGAGGTATATATTTTTAAATAAATATTTGTGGTTGATAAATACAATGAATTGTTGGAAATGGCTTTAAAAGTAATAGTGGTTTTAAAAATGAAAAGAGAATTCAAAAAGTAGTTAAGTATATGGACATTGTTTATTTTATGGATTTTGTATAATTAAACGATTTTAAAAATATTTTCGAAGAGGGATTTTAACTATATGAGTCTATTTTGAAGATAAATAATAGTTCACTTTATTGTCGAATGGTTTTAAGAGTATTATAATATAAATCCTTTTGTACATATATTTTGTAGTTCGAAACTAAATATTTGATATTATGAAACATACGATAAAAAGGTTAAATTATAAATTATGATTTGAAATGAAAAGAATAATTTTGGAGGTTTACAAATGCATTTAAAAATTATATTTACTTAAACAATTGTGGAAAGACTTCTCTAAAGGATATTTGATTTATATATAGATTTTGAATGTTTTATATAAATATTTAATATTTGAGTTAATTGCTTAAAGAAATATTCTATTAAACTTTTTTGTTATTTCATTTTGAAATTAAAATTAGGATTTTACGCATGATTTCTACGTCTTTTGATTTCTCATTTTCCTATATAGATTTTGAGATTGTGAATGATTCATCGTTGATATGGATTTGATTGGTGATTTGATATGATACGTCGATGGCATCATTCTATATGATTTTGTGATGACTTATATTCTATGTAACGAGAAATCTGAATAAATGAATTTATAATACCATATGGGATGAGACATTCAATAACATTTCTCCAATTATTCTTTAGACTCAATATATAGAATATAGAAGGAGCGAGTGTGATATATGAGCTCTGAGTAAACGGACTAGTGACACACAACGGTATAGGACACCGTTGTGTTATTTATTCATTTATTTTGTGCTAACGGATGACACTCATATAGGGATTTATTATGTAACTCGCTGCGGTGAGTCGCTTATTTTGCCATTTGTCGACCTATATCACGCTGTGTTTCGGCATGAGTGTATAACTGTGTGTTAGCTATTATTATATTGCATATATTTGGTATGTGTCTAATCACTATCCGAGTTCCTTTTCATTGTGGTAGTTGAACTTGATTGGCTGGTATCCATCCTAGCGGTCTGATCGCGGTGGTCATGCCTCAGATCTGTGAAACCCTACTGCCATGTGTCAACAATATTTATAGCCGTGTGTTGACGATTGTATCAAGCCATGTATCGGCAATTGTATAACCTATGTATATCATCTAGGCTGGAAGTATGTTACCATTTAGGGGCATATGTGAGGCCGTGATCAGTGTAGAGCATAGTCCTACAGTGTGTTTATGACTTACGATGGATACGAGTCATGATGTTTGTCAAGGTAACCAAGACTATAGGAGTCGTGCTAGTGGAATATGTGTGTTATGTTCGCCAATAACATGTGTAATCTCTTGGAACAGTTGTGTCCATCGATCTCCCGTTTGGTTCTGGTGTGTGATATAACATATACCTATACATATATTTTAGATGGTGTGTTACAATTATACTTATGACCGTGTCCAGAGTATGAACAATCTCTGTATCTTTCTCATATCGTTCTCATTTGTATGTGTCGCCAATTGTAACGACCCGTAATTTCGCTACTTCGAAAATGAGAGATTTCATTCGATTTAAATTTAAAAGGAGTTTAAATCTTAAATAAATATGTTATATATAATAACAATTATCTATTTTTATAGTTAATGTATTAAAAGGTATAAATTTGGATTTTAGAACAAATCGACAAAAGTTAAGTTTTGTTAAAAATAAATAAAGGCTTGAATAAATGGATTTTAATATTTGTCTAGAAAGATAAATATTATTTAAAACATCTAATAAAGATAATAAAAGTATGTTAAAAGATTTAAAAGTTTGTTAATAATCATTTTATAAAAATAACAAAAATTTGTCGCATTTTGTCAGTTTTACATACACTGTAAAATTAGAGATTATGATATTAATTAAATATGATTTTAAAATATAAAGAGACTTGTTTTAATTTATTTAAAGAAGTAAAAAGTTCATTTTTTCAATTTGATTTACATAAATAAATAGTTTAACTAAAATGTCAAAATGTGACTGTAAAACATTTGGTCGAAAAACGACGTTTTGTCGATTGAAAGTTGTCACAACGTCGTCGCACCTTTATTTTCTTATATAGGAACATATATTCTAATAGTGTAAGTATTAATTAATTAACTAATCCTGTTTAATTTTACTAAACAATGTTAGAAAACTTCTAGAATTCATTAAGAAAAGTAAGTAAGAATTAACAAAAGTAAGTAAGAAAAGTCAAAAGTAAACATCAAATCAATATCACATCAAAAGCCAACATAATTATTATTTTACTTAGCTTAGTTCTTAAGGGATTAAGACATAATGTAAGGATGTGAAAGGTGATGTTAAGTTTTGAAAAAGTGGAGATTGCTTTAAGTTGAAGTAAGGTTAGTTTGGTAATTTGGTAAGAGGTTATTTTGGTAAATACCACTTTCTTTCTTTTTCTATAAATATCCACCTCCTTCTTCACTTTCATTCACATTTCTTCTTCTTCTTTTCTCAAGCTTCTTCATCTTCTTCCTCTCCTCTCTAATGGCTTCCATGCCATAGAAAAATATTATAAAGAAATAATGTCAAAATATTTACAAAATTTTCAAAGGAAATCAATGTTTATTTTCTTCAAAACAAACTCCTTTTTTCTCTATATTTTACCTCTTCTTCTTTCGGCCATAAGTTCTTAAACATAGTACCAAAATGCAAAGCTCTTTTTTTTAAATCATGTATTTTTCCAGTGTCTACAACTTTTATGTTGACTACTTTGTCTAGTTCTTAGCATAAATAGGACAAAATTCCACTTATTTCAAGTGCATTTTCTAGACCAGTTTTTAAGCCAGAAAATAGGATGTTTTGTTTTGATTATAAATTGATCATTAAAGATCCTAATTTAGAAATTCTTTTTTTGGAACCATATATAATTTCAGTGGCTACAGCTTTTATGTTGATCACTTTTTCTAGTTTTGAGGTTTGCTATACCTAAAACTCAATTCTTTGAAGTGTATTTTCGGGCTTTATTTTTTGTGAATCCGAGAATAGCTCTTTTATTTTGAACATACCTCCCTCAAAGCAATTTGGATTCAAATGATTCTTTTTTTCAAATTCGATAGAAAATAATTTAAAACAACTTTTCAGTTAATAAGTTTTTCTAATTTTGTGAGTAAGAGAGTCAAAAACAAGAGGGAAGATGACCTATTTTTTGGATCTAAATCTTGGAAATTCAAGTTCAAAGCTCTACCGCTTCTTCTCTATATTTTCGGCCAACCTCCATCTCAAGCCTCGGCCACGCTATTGGACGGGAGAGGGTGTTGTTTGCTAGTGTATAATGGAGTAGGAATTAATTAGTGAAGTATTGGTTGACTAGAATGTTGGTAGGAAGTTAAGCGCTTTTGTTTAGTGTGAGAAATTCTCATTGCTTTTGAATTTATATTTTGATTATGTTATAAATCATATTTACACCTTTATGACATATGAATGTTTATACCCAATTGATTGTTAATATGGATGATTTGATAGTTAGTAAATTAAGTGAATTGTGATAATATATCCCGTTATGATATTAATAGTGAATGTTAGATTTGAAATCATATGCATGTGATTGGTTGAATGGATGTTATGTTAGTGATCAATATGAATATTGGGGTATGTTCATTTTGATCAAGTAATCCCTTTATCTAAAACGACCATATTTTAGTAATATGAGATATTGTGGAAAAATAAGTCTCTTTTCATTAAAAAGTGAAATTAAAGTTACAATGGAAGAGAATTTGAAATTTGAATTGAATTGGATTTGAAAAGAATAGTTAATTTGAAATTGAAATTAAGATGAATAGTGAAATTGAAATTGAAATCGATTTTGAAAGAGTGAAGTTTAGTTTGAGATTGAATTGAAGTTTAAATTGAAATTAGATTTGAAATCTAAGTTTTAAATATGTTTAATTTGAGATTAGAATTTGAAATAGAGTTGAAATTGGAATTTAAAATTTAATATTAAAATAAGGTGAATATAATAATATTACAATATGGTAATAGTGAAAATTCATTTTAAAAGTGAAAATATTGATTTAAAATGGTTTCTAATGATTTTATAAGTGTTGAAATCCAATTTGAATTGATTATTTCAAATATTGAAAAATAAGTTCAAACTAGACGCGTCGTGCAACGGTAGTTCGCGATTTCGCGCCGAAAAATTCAAATGAGTGTATAGAGTGGAATATAGCTCGGAATTCTTCGAGATAAGAAAATTTCGGACTATTATATCCATATCTTCTAAACGAAGAAATAAACTCAAAGTTTCGATAAGTAGATTTTGAAATAAGTCCAAATCAGTTTTCTAGAAAAATCGCGCTAGTGCAGTTTAGTGACCATAATAGGAAATTTGTTTAAATGGATGTTTTTAATTATGGAAAAATATGGAATAAATTTGATAAATCTATTTAAATGATTTATAAGAGGTTTGGATTGGAAAATATGAATTTTCAAATGTTTAAAAGTTTTTTAATTCAAACAAGCTTGTTTAGCACTTTCTGCAGCACTTTTCTGCTACGTATTGTATAACTTTTGGAATATAAGTTTAAATGTAAAGACGTTTTCTAGAATAAAATGTGAATGTTTTAAAAAAGGATAATTAAGCGTTTTGAAGGATAATTTGGATATTTATAAGCAATTCCAAAATAAAGTTGAAAATCTGAGTATGCGGAAACGACTAGTACATTTGTCCCGCCTGTGAGATCTGAGAAGATAAAACAAGGTGTTTAACTAAGGTTAGGGATGGAACAACCAGTGACCTGAATTTACCTGGCCTATGTTTTTTTCTTAGGCGAGGGGTGGAACAGATCGAAAGGAAAGCCCGGATGCTCTTAAATAAAAAGATTCTGTCAAGTTTTCCAAAATAAAAGAAGATTGGTATTATCCAAAAGTTAAGCAATCTCCAGAAAGAATGATTTCTAAGATCGAATTTACTCAAAAATGTTGTTAAGATTGATTTAGGGTTCATCGTAAACGATGTCTTAAATAACATTGTTTTTGACCCGCCTAAAAGTTTAAAGGATTTGATTGAAAGTTAAGTAAGGAAATTTGAGATATTCTCCAAAAGCAAAAGAATGAATTACTTAGAATTACTCTAAGTCAAAAGAAAGAGATTTCGAAATCATCCTTAAAGAATTAAAGTGAAAAGAGACTTAATAACTCCTATATACTTGTATTCACTTTTATCGATGATTAGATTTCGAAGGGACCGGAGTCGGATTTGGTTAATTCCTATCCGAAAACCACTTCGAACCAATGTGTACGTTCGAACGTGAAGACATATTGAAGATGATGATTGAAGACCGTGGATCTTCATAGCGTGAGGACTGCTTGTTGATTTGCTCGGGGTCGCACCCATTATAGAGTTATATATAGCAGTGGTCTCCTCGTGATGGAGGTTTTGCGGATTACAAGGGCTTCTCGCCTAATAATGGCCGAGGAAAGTGCCTTCGGTTTGTCCTGTTCCTGGACAACTTGTATGGACGTTTGTCTGACATTGCATTTCTAACGATTACGTACATTGGTTTTTAAAAATGTACATCAGTGGTGGCGGAGAAGGAAACTTCTCTTAGCTTAGCACCCTCCTTGAGACATCCGAGCTCAAGGTTTGTATTTTTGTGGAAGGCAATTAGTAATTAAACGGAAATGGCAATGTGGCATTCAAAGATTGGATATGTGCTTTGTAAAAAGGTAATCGTGACCTCAAGGCTCATCAAGCCGGAAATGACCGAAACAGGATTAGATGCAGCAAGGCTAAATGGGTCATTCCAATTAGTGTATGATCATCCCCTTTTAGATATATTTCTTTCCTCTATGACGTTCGGGATGTATATTAATGTGGTGTATGGAAAATGAGTGCTCGGTAAAAGGTCGGTAACGACCGGGGAATGACATATTCGGTACTATCTAGTTAAAGAGGTAGGTCGGTCTTGTGTTGGTAGAGGGCATATGTTCTGTGCCTCGGACATCCATCTAGAAGTGTACCCATTTCGGATGGTAGATCATGCGCTTGGTCATTTGTATGGAAATCCATTCTCCAATAAGAACCTACGGATTTGATTGTAAACCTATTATGCTGGAATTTAATCAATGTAACAATTTCGGCTAAGATTAATAAGTTTATTTGCAAATGTTTTCAAAGAATGTCATTAGAAATAATATCAAATGTTTTGATATAAAAGTGTTTTAGTTATCATAAGGTAAAAACCCGTCCGTGTTTATGTGTGGGCGTGGTCTTATGAGATACTCTTTATTTCCAAAGGATTTATAACAAAGGCTGCTATATGACACTGTCATTTATTATTGAGTTTTTCTCACGCTGGTTTATCAAGCCTGATCCGAGTATTTTCAATACTCGGGTCAGATCCGAGTAGTTTCAGGATAGTCGAAGACAGTTGGAGTTTCCAGACGAGAGATGGAGATATCCATCGACGTATGGACATATTCTTTTATCGCCTTTGCTTAGTGTATTTTGTTTGATGTTTGTCAGCATTTGTAAGGGCAGGTTTTATAACTGTCCAGGCTGAATTTAGGTTAGACTCTAATATATGTATTTAAAAGTTTTCGTAAAAATATTTGTTCAATATTATATGTTATTCCATTCGTGTGAGATTATGTTCTGTCTACTTTTCTTTATCACCATTAATGATCCGTCTTTTTGTGCAATTTGAGTTGGACATGTGTGGTTTATTGTCGATTCAAAAGGTACGGGAAAACGTGCCTTTAAATTTGGTATCACAGCTGAAGGTTAAGCGAGAACCTTGCCTCTATTATGGGTAAAGTCTCATCAGAGATAGGATTAGTAATATCCTAGGATGAGTAACTCATTAGAGATAGGGTTAGTAACACCCTAGAATGAGTTATGAGAGTATTATATATATATGAGCGAGTATTTGTTAATTTTATAAAAATGATTTTGCTTTAAAGAAATTGGTAAATGAAATAATTTTACCTTGGGTTTATATTATAAATATTCAAGGGGATATTATTATCTTTTCGGTTAGAAGTTAAGGATTGATTGTAACTTTGCTTAGTGAAACTAAAATATGAATATCTTGTGATTAGAATTGCACAATTTTGCTATAAGATATTCCATATAGAATAAATTAGGTGAAAGCTAGAATTTAAAACTTTAATCATATACCCTTAAATATGTAGTATTAAGAAATAATAATGATTAAGTGATTATCATAATAGATGGATTTAAAAAGCTAAGTGCAAATATCTTGTGAAGTAAAATTCACAATTTGATTATAAGATATTTGATGACAATACTGAAGCTAGAAGTGTAATTAGAGATATTGAAGAGAAAATGTACGCTTAGAAAAATTCTTATCAATAAGATAGAAAAGATAAGCCAAGATTGAAATTTTTGGTAAATATAATATAAAAGGATAAGTTGTATAACTTCTAAAGCAGTTAAGATTATTTGAAATTTAGACACTTTGATTAGGCTAAAAGTCAAAGTGAAATTTAGGAATAAGAGATATAAGAAATATCATCCTAATATAAAACTTTGAATTAGTGATACATGTAGGATAACATTTGTAATTCAAAATGAACTAAGATTGATATTTTTGAATTATATGGTTAGTAGTTTGATTGTTAGATGAAAAATGTTAATACCAAATACCATGTGAATTAAGTCTCACAATTTGACTATAAGGTATTTGATGGATTTAAGATTAAGAAATTTGATTTAGAAAATGGATAGGTAAATAAGTTAAGTAAGTTAATCATAGAATCAGTAAGAAAAAAAGTGTACACTTAGTAAAGTTGTCTTATTAATATATGGATTGAATAAATAATAATAGGTAAATGGAAACCTTAGGTAAAGAAAACTAAGGATTGAGTTTTATAACTTATTTATTTGGAATAATAGAATTCCACATTTGTTGAAGACCCTAATTGAAGTAATAACAATTTGAAGATTAGGAATATGTATATATACTCTTAGGAAGTAAAAGTATATTATACAAGTTTAAGTCATATTTATGAGCTTAAGTAATAATGTATTTAAAAGAAAGTAAATGGTTGTGAAATAAACTTGGATTAATAGAAGTTTTGAAAAAATGTATTAGATAAAGTTTAGGTATATAAGTTAAACGTAGATCATTTTGGCACATAAAATTTTGATCTAAGATTTGAGTACAGAACTTTGAGGTGTTTACACCAATCCGAGAAAGGATTTATCACTCGATTCTTGATGGCGAACATTGATGAGAGTTTATGATTATGTACATAAGTTTTCTATCATAGTTGAGAGCTATGCAAGTAAAGAAAGGGTTTGTGATTAAGAAGTCTGATCAAAGTCCTCACTAGAAAATCGTAGGATCGATACTATTTCGGAGATAAAGTTGTGGATTTAAATAAAAGATCGAATCAAATATCACATATAGTATGATGTTTTGGGTCTGTCTACTTAGTACTTGGATAGTTATCTTAAATAGTAGGCATTAAGATATAGTGGTTGGACTTATGTTTTGATATATATATATATAGACCACATATATAGTACATGCTCAGGACAGGGAATGAGTTATCTGGATGTATTCATTTATGTTGATATAGTATCAGTGTGGTTGTTTTGGATGCATAATCTTGTTTGGTTGTTGTATATATTATCTTAAATATGCAGTATGCACTACGATGGATAGAATAAAAATTTAACTTGATGTATGTATATATAACCCTAAGTACATGATAAGTACTCATGTTAGTGTGGAAAATCTTGGTATGTATGTTTGGCATCATCTTTTTTTGTGTTGTTATGATATCGGCCTTCTTCTTTTCTATCATCAGTAGAAATAAGCCAAATTATTTGAGGAGATGGGTATGGGATAGTTTCCTTTGACTTTGATTACATTTCGAGGACGAAATGCTTTTAGGTAGGGGAGAATGTAACGACCCGTAATTTCGCTACTTCGAAAATGAGAGATTTCATTCGATTTAAATTTAAAAGGAGTTTAAATCTTAAATAAATATGTTATATATGATAACAATTATCTATTTTTATAGTTAATGTATTAAAAAGTATAAATTTGGGTTTTAGAACAAATCGACAAAAGTTAAGTTTTGTTAAAAATAAATAAAGGCTTGAATAAATGGATTTTAATATTTGTCTAAAATGATAAACCTTATTTAAAACATCTAATAAAGATAATAAAAGTATGTTAAAATATTTAAAAGTTTGTTAATAATCGTTTTATAAAAATAACAAAAATTTGTCGCATTTTGTCAGTTTTACATACACCGTAAAATTAGAGATTATGATATTAATTAAATATGATTTTAAAATATAAAGAGACTTGTTTTGTAACGACCCGCCGCCCTGACCGCCTCTAGTCGGTAATTAAACCAACTAGAAACGTTCAGAATGACGGATTGTTATTTAGTTTATAGAATTTAAACAGAATCAGTCACAGAATCACAGAACAATAATATATTTCTCATAAATAATTTTTTTCTTTTGTACATCAGAGTTTATACAATGAATTACATTAAATACAGCGGAAACAATTTTTATTAAGTATAGAAAACTGAAGTAAAGCTTTAATCCCCCTCTCTCTAACTTCGCTGCCTGAAAATCTTCAAGCTGTAAAAATACTCGGTCTGACCCGAGCATTAATTGCAAAACACAAAAACACTCGAGTCAGGATTAATCTTAATTCAAGTAAATAAATTTGAAATGAACTGAATAATATGGTTACAGATATGGTGAACAAATAAATCAATTTAAGTCTATTATAGATTTTCACATTAACGATTCCAAATTTTTATACACATGTGTGGCTGCAGTACACACGTGTACTCATACCCATGTACACTGCCTCGCCAACACATGTGCACGAGTCAGACCAATCACTGCAAACATATTTCAACTAAAGGCCACTGGAAATAACAACAACACATAGGATTACAACAACAGGGAGTAACACAAGTACAAGAATGATAAGGAACAACAGCAGACACGCACATGGACAGTCGAAATCCGTAAGTCCAGTGAAGTCCAGTGACATATCTCAGGTGCAACATTCAAAGTCAAGGAACATGAATGCATCAGACTGCAGGCAACTCAAATAACACAGTGGCAACCACAAGTCACAAAAGCAGAAAATTGCTTTCAACATGCAAGGATAGATACGGATTAAAGTTCAAGAACATGTAGAAGAAATTTGAAAAACCTGGAACAGTTTCTGTCTTCTGCTTTTGAATAAAGGTGAGTAAACTAAGATTTTAAAAACAGTGTTAAACTTGGTTTCAACTTGCTACTATGAATGAATATCAGGATGTTATGTGAAATATTTGTTTAAAATTGAATGCATGTTGAATTGAGTGTATTGAATCTCCTGGGTGATAACAATTTCAAATTGCAAATCTGACCTGTTGCAATGCAAAATTAAGCAAGTTCAAAAGCATGAAACAACTCAAAGTTCTCAACATCCAAGTAGAAATAGCAATCTGAAACCAAATGCAAACAACAACAACCAAGTACTACAAAGGCCAGAGATAACACTCAAGAACAACTCAAGTTTGATTTATTTTTGAAACATGGTACAGGTTCAAGACAAGGTTTTTAACTTGTTTTCAATTTATCTCAAAAGGAATAAGAGGAGAGAAAGTTGGAATATAACTATAGTTATTTCTAAAGCAAACAGGGAATACAACACTGACCTTCACAAAATACATGCAACTGCCTCAAAATCAAATATGCATTCAAGAACGGCAACCAACACCAAAGTTCACAATACAACAGAAACAACTCAACTCGACTAACAGCAAACAGTAATGTGCAGACCCAAATAAATGACCAAGTAAATCAAGGCAAAGAAGCAACTCAGCAAAACATGCAAGTTCGAGATAAATTTAAGTCAAAAGCCCTAAACAAGTCCAAGTCGAAATCAGGGACATGGCCAAAGTTGAACAGGTCAAAAATTCCAAGCCGTGGTGGCCACTTAAAAAAAAATTCAAAGCCAAGAAAACTCAAACCAAGTCAAGTGAATGTTGAGAACAAGCTACATGATGAACAAGTGCAAAGGTGGATGCATCTATGAATGCAGACACAAAATGAAATAGCCATGTTCCAAAATAAATACAGTGGACTAAATGAAGAACAAGTATGCATAAACTTTTGAACAAGACTGCAACTCAACTAAACAGACATGAATGCAACAAACAAGCATGCAGCTGTAAGCATGCAACTCAGATTATGTACAAGGGCAGTGAGGCACAATGTAACAAATAAATGAAACTGAACAGTGGACAAAAGAACATAAACATCATCAAGCATAGCTTATCTTAACTACAACAGCAGTATACACAAAGCAATTACAAATGGTCCAGTTTAAACATGAATTCATAGGAAATGCATCAAATTTTAAAGTGGTTTATAATTATAGATTTTAAACAGAGGCTTGTAAAATAGGAACAGATATTAATTTGTTTGGGTTGCATTATATCTGTGACTTAAGAACAGACTCAATATTTTCATATATGCAAACATACATATCAATGTATGCATATACATTCAAAACTGCAGGCATAATAAACAACCATATTCATAACACACCTCAAGTACCAGTCCAAAACCAAAGTATATAAATAGATTCAAGTGTATTTGTCCACATTTAAGGGTTTGAGGCAGAGACAAAGATCAGAGAATTGTTGATGCTTATCTAAAGTTTAAGGCTGTTATGAATATAACTAGAACAAGTGTGTCTACAGGCATGCATTCATATGACTACACCTAAATACAGGCATGCAGCAATATTCATCAACAAATCAACCAAATTTTCTTTTCATCACACATCAATAACAACACAAAGCAAGTCAAGTTTTTCGATAGCATCTGTGCTCATCAGTTTAAAACAAAGTACCAAGTAGAATCTGTTCTTATCAATTTTAAAAAAAAAAAAAATTTTAAAAAAAAAACATCAGTTGTTATCAGTTTAAAATAAATCACAAATATAACATCTGTTATTATTAGTTTAAAAGCAAATATCAATTAGCATTTGTTCTTATCAATTTAATCACAATTTCAAATAGCACCTGTTCTTATCAGTTTTAAAAAAATAAAATTAGGTAGAATCTGTTCTTATAGTTTTAAAATAATTACTAGCATCTGTTTCTACCAATTTAAAATCCAAGCAAATCGAGCAAATAACAGCAACTAGCACAAAAATCCAACATGCAGTCACAAATCTGAGCATATCAGTTTTAAAAATTAAATTAGCCGAGCCAAAGATAATCAAATCACCCCCAAAACATAGCATGCAACCAAATCATTCCATCCAAACAAATATAAAAACTTGCATGAAGATTTATCGTGAGTTTAGAAAACTCACCATAACAAAATCGAAGTAGCCGTAGCCCAAATTGAATGAAAGTTGAAGCTCCAAGTTTAATTGCAAACCCGAGTTTTTTGAATCGCGAGAGCCAAAGCCCAAATTTTATTTCAAGCCCTAACCTTGGATCGAAGGACGAAGAGGAACGAAGGCTGCCATTAATTTTTCTTCGTTTGTTTATTTTGTTTTAGATCTAGGTTTAGAAAATGAACGAATGAATAAAGGGGAGGGGTCGCGTTATCTTGCAGAGAAAAGAGGCGTAGCAGTGTACTAGAGATGTTGAAATATCTTTTATGTCGGCTGGGAGATAAAATATTTGTGTACCAAAGATTTTGCAAATCTCTTTTTTTTTCATTATTATTATTTTACTTATTATATCATTTTGTTTTTTTTTTCCACACAAACTTTTGTTTTTGTTTCATTATCTTATTTAGTAAGCTTCTTTAGATATATATTTGTTCGTAGTTCAACCATCAAATATTAATTTACATAAACCAAAATTTTAAATCCAAATTATCTCTCTAATCATTAGTTCGAATTTCAATCACAAATTTTATATTCAATTCCAACTCCAAAGTCAAATTCAAATTTTTATTCAACTCCTTATAGATTAAATTTTAAAACTTAATCGCCAATTTCCTAGCTATATTGGGAATTCAATTTAAATTATCATTCAAATATTCAAAATTAATTAAATATTCACAATTTAAATTGTTCAAAATTTAGGATCGTTACATGTTTTAATTTATTTAAAGAAGTAAAAAGTTCATTTTTCAATTTGGTTTACATAAACAAATAGTTTAACTAAAACGTCAAAATGTGACCGTAAAACATTTCGTCGAGAAACGACGTTTTGTCGATTGAAAGTTGTCGCAACGTCGTCGCACCTTTATTTTCTTATATAGGAACATATATTCTAATAGTTTAAGTATTAATTAATTAACTAATCATGTTTACTTTTACTAAACAAAGTTATAAAACTTCGAGAAGTCATTAAGAAAAGTAAGTAAGAATTAACAAAAGTAAGTAAGAAAAGTCAAAAGTAAATATCAAATCAATATCACATCAAAAGCCAACATAATTATTATTTTACTAAGCTTAGTTTTTAAGGGATTAAGACATAAAGTAAGGATGTGAAAGGTGATGTTAAGTTTTGAAAATGTGGAGATTGCTTTAAGTTGAAGTAAGGTTAGTTTGGTAATTTGGTAAGAGGTTATTTTGGTAAATTACCACTTTCTTTCTTTTTCTATAAATATCCACCTCCTTCTTCACTTTCATTCACATTTCTTCTTCTTCTTTTCTCAAGCTTCTTCATCTTCTTCCTCTCCTCTCTAATGGCTTCCATGCCATAGAAAAATATTACAAAGAAATAATGTCAAAATATTTACAAAATTTTCAAAAGAAATCAATGTTTATTTTCTTCAAAACAAACTCCTTTTTTCTCTATATTTTACCTCTTCTTCTTTCGGCCATAAGTTCTTCAATACAGAACCAAAATGCAAAGTTCTTTTTTTTAAATCATGTATTTTTCCAGTGTCTACAACTTTTATGTTGACCACTTTATCAAGTTCTTAGCATAAATAGGTCAAAATTCCACTTATTTCAAGTGCATTTTCTGGCCCAGTTTTTAAGCCAGAAAATAGGCCGTTTTGTTTTGATCATAAATTGATCATTAAAGATCCAAATTTAGAAATTCTTTTTTTAAAAACATGAAATTTCAGTGGCTACAACTTTTATGTTGATTACTTTTTCCAGTTTTGAGGTTTGCTATACCTGAAACTCAATTCTTTGAAGTGTATTTTCGGGCTTTATTTTTTGTGAATCCGAGAATAGCTCTTTTATTTTGAACATATCTCCCTCAAAACAACTTGGATTCAAATGATTCTTTTTTTCAAGCAACAACTTTTCAGTTAATAATTTTTTCTAATTTTGTGAGTAAGAGAGTCAAAAACAAGAGAGAAGATGACCTATTTTTTGGATCTAAATTTCGGAATTCAAGTTCAAAGCTCTACCGCTTCTTCTCTATTTTTTCGGCCAACCTCCATCTGAAGCCTCAGCCATGCTATTGGATGAGAGAGGGTGTTGTTTGCTAGTGTATAATGGAGTAGGAATTAATTAGTGAAGTGTTGGTTGATTAGAATGTTGGTAGGAAGTTAATCGCTTTGGCTTATGGTGAGAAATTCTCATTGCTTTTGAATTTATATTTTGATTATGTCATAAATCATATTTACACCCTTATGACATATGAATGTTTGTACCAAATTGATTGTTAATATGGATGATTTGATAGTTAGTAAATTAAGTGAATTGTGATAATATATCCGGTTTGATATTAATAGTGAATGTTAGATTTGAAATCATATGCATGTGATTGGTTGAATGGATGTTATGTTAGTGATCAATATGAATATTTGGATATGTTCATTTTGATCAAGTAATCCCTTTATCTAAAAAGACCATATTTTAGTAATATGAGATATTGTGGAAAAATAAGTCTCTTTTCATTTAAAAGTGAAATTAAAGTTAAAATGAAAGAGAATTTGAAATTTGAAGTGAATCGGATTTGAAAAGAATAGTTAATTTGAAATTGAAATTAAGATGAATAGAGAAATTGAAATTGAAATCGATTTTGAAAGAGTGAGTTTAGTTTGAGACTGAATTGAAGTTTAAATTTAAATTAGATTTGAAATCTAAGTTTTAAATATGTTTAATTTGAGATTAGAATTTGAAATAGAGTTGAAATTGGAATTTAAAATTTAATATTAAAATAAGGTGAATATAATAATATTATAATATGGTAGTAGTGAAAATTCATTTTAAATACTTTTAAAAGTGAAAATATTGATTTAAAATGGTTTCTAATGATTTTATAAGTTTTGACTCCAATTTGAATTGATTATTTTAAATATTGAAAAACAAGTTCAAACTAGACTCATCACGCAACGATAGTTCGCGATTTCGCGTCGAAAAGTTCAAATGAGTGTATAGAGTGGAATATAGCTCAGAATTCTTCGAGATAAGAAAATTTCGGACTATTATATCCATATCTTCTAAACGAAGAAATAAAATCAAAGTTTCGATAAGTAGATTTTGAAATAATTCCAAATCAATTTTCTAGAAAAATCACGCTATTAGTGACCATAACTGGAAATTTGTTTAAATGGATGTTTCTAATTATGGAAAAATATGGAATAAATTTGATAAATCTATTTAAATGATTTAGAAGAGGTTTGGATTGGAAAATATGAATTTTCAAATGTTTAAAAGTTGTTTAATTCAAATAAGATTGTTTAGCACTTTCCGCAGCACTTTTCTGCTGCGAATTGTATAACTTTTGAAATATAAGTTTAAATGTAAAGACGTTTTCCAGAATAAAATGTGATTTTTTTAAAAAGGATAATTAAGCGTTTTTAAGGATAATTTGGGATATTTAAGCAATTCCAAAATAAAGTTGAAAATCTGAGTATGCGGAAACGACTAGTACATTTGTCCCGCCTGTGAGATCTGAGAAGATAAAACAAGGTGTTTAACTAAGGTTAGGGATGGAGCAACCAGTGCCCTGAACTTACCTGGCCTATGTTTTCTTTTCTTTGGCGAGGGGTGGAACAGATCGAAAGGAAAGCCCAGATGCTCTTAAAGAAAAAGATTCTGTGAAGTTTTCCAAAATAAAAGAAGATTGGTATTATCCAAAAGTTAAGCAATCTCCAGAAAGAATGATTTCTAAGATCGAATTTACTCAAAAATGTTGTTAAGATTGATTTAGGGTTTATTGTAAACGATGTCTTAAATAACATTGTTTTTGACCCGCCTAAAAGTTTAATGGATTTGGTTGAAAGTTAAGTAAGGAAATTTGAGATATTCTCCAAAAGCAAAAGAATGAATTACTTAGAATTACTCTAAGTCAAAAGAAAGAGATTTCGAAATCATCCGTAAAGAATTAAAGTGAAAAGAGACTTAATAAATCCTATATACTCGTATTCACTTTTATCGATGATTGGATCTCGAAGGAACCAGAGTCGGATTTGGTTAATTCCTATCCGAAAACCACTTCGAACCAATGTGTACGTTCGAACGTGAAGACATACTGAAGATGATGATTGAAGACCATGGATTTTCTTCATAGCGTGAGGACTACTTGTTGATTTGCTCGGGGTCGCACCCATTATAGAGTTATATATAGCAGTGGTCTCCTCATGATGGAGGTTTTGTGGATTACAAGGGCTTCTCGCCTAATAATGGCCGAGGAAAGTGCCTTCGGTTTGTCCTATTCCTGGACAACTTGTATGGACGTTTGTCTGACATTGCATTTCTAACGATTACGTACATTGGTTTTTACAAACGTACATCAATGGTGGAGGAGAAGGCAACTTCTCTTAGCTTAACACCCTCCTTGAGACATTCAAGCTCAAGGGTTGTATTTTTGTGGTAGGCAATTAGTAGTTAAACGGAAATGGCAATGTGGCATTCAAAGATGTGATATGTGCTTTGTAAAAGGGTAATCGTGACCTCAAGCCTCATCAAACCGGAAATGACCGAAACAGGATTAGATGCAGCAAGGCTAAGTGAGTCATTCCCAATTAGGGTATGATCATCCCCTTCTAGATATATTTCTTCCCGCTATGACGTTCGGGACATATATTAATGTGGTGTATGGAAAACGAGCGCTCGGTTAAAGGTCGGTAACGACCGGGGAATGACATATTCGGTACTATCTACTTAAAGAGGTAGGCCGATCATGTGTTGGTAGAGGGCAGATGTTTTGTGCCTCGGGACATCCATCTAGAGGTGTACCAATTTCGGAAGGTAGATCCTGCGCCTGGTCATTTGTATGGAAATCCATTCTCCAATAAGAACCTACGGACTTGATTGTAAACCTATTATGCTGGAATTTAATCAATGTAACAATTTCGGCTAAGATTAATAAGTTTATTTGCAAATGTTTTCAAAGAATGTCATTAGAAATAATATCAAACGTTTTGATATAAAAGTGTTTTAGTTATCATAAGGTAAAAACCCGTCCGTGTTTATGTGTGGGCGTGGTCTTATGAGATACTCTTTATTTCCAAAGGATTTATAACAAAGGCTGATATATGACACTGTCATTTATTATTGAGTTTTTCTCACGCTGGTTTATCAAGCCTGATCCGGTTATTTTCAATACTCGGGTCAGATCCGAGTAGTTTCAGGATAGTCGAAGACGGTTGGAGTTTCCAGAGGAGAGCTGGAGATATTCATCGACGTATGGACATATTCCTTTATCGCCTTTGCTTAGTGTATTTTGTTTGATGTTTGTCAGCATTTGTAAGGGCATGTTTTATAATTGTCTAGGCTGAATTTAGGTTAGACTCTGATATATGTATTTAAAAGTTTTCCGCTGTAAAAATATTTGTTCAATATTATATGTTATTCCATTCATGTGAGATTCTGTTCTGTCTACTTTTCTTTATCACCCTTAATGATCCGTCTTTTCATACAATTTGAGTTGGACATGTGTGCTTTATTGTCGATTCAAAAGGTACGGGAAAACGGTTCGTTACACCAATTACTATTAGTTGACTTATGTTTTTCCTATTCATCTTGTGTGTTTCCTTTTTATCTTTCTCAGTTGCATGTCGTCGATTATACCTTTCACTGGCATGTGCTGCCATTTCTATGATTTTGTTTATGAATGATTGTTTATATTGATTTTGAGGATATTAGAGATTAAGTGATAAATTGGGTTAAGCTATGTGTAGCTGATTATGCATGGTGATATATCTTTATTGATTATTTCTTAATTTGATGATGATTATTGGAGATGGATAATTCTCCCGTTAGATGTTGTTTTATGGTTTTTGAGTTGATGTGTTTTATATGGGTAATGACACTTTTACATTGGGTTTTGTGGAATTCAACACCATATAATATTTGGAATTTGAGTTAACATTATTGTATTTATACCCTGTATATATAGTGTTCCATATGGTTATTGACATTGGATTTAGATATAGTCTGACTCGTTTATTATTTATATAATAGTCAGGATAGTCTGAGACATTTCTAGTACAGAGATGATTAGACCAGCTTGTTTATTAGGTATAGTGGAGGCTAGTTATACAATTTAGATGTATGTTATAATATATGATGTACTTCATGGATGTTCGTTATTCGGATATATTTTGAATAGACACTGTATCTAAAAAAAATTATATATTATCACAACGATTGACTCTGCGATCTCTGATAGTTATTGTATACTATGTATTGTTTTATCTTGGAAGCACACATGTAACTACTTTTTTTGATAATGTGTACGAATATGTGAGTTATTTATGATATTTTAATACATTCCGAGGGAATATTCACATATATACCCCATATCAACTTATTCTCCATGACATTATTACCTAGTAATACTCTTCGATAGCATTGGTATGGAGGTTGGAGTGCTACATGTTGAATATGCAAGTATATGATTTTTGTTTGATGATAATTAACATATATATATATATATATTCATTTAAATGTATTTGTTGTTGTACTATTTTATTTTCACATAATTAAATAAATATTTGATGAATAAAATAAGTAACATAGAATTTAAATTCAAACAGATATTTTATTTAAACAAATATTTTATTACAATTTTGGATAGTACAAATTTGACTCTCACTATATATATACAATTTGGAATTACAATACAATTTCAATTACATCAAAAAATTTCACTATACAATTATCATTTACATCAGCACCTCGCTACATATCACTCGTTCACTCATCATTGTTCTTCAACTGTATTCCAATTTGTATCCAACATCTGAGTTATCTACAAAAATAAACACTGACGTAGTAAAACTGAAAAAGAAATATTCTTTGCAGTATAAAATAAAATGTGTATTTTTATTTGCCTCGGTTATTTGGGTTGTTCGTCATCATATTCATTTTTGAATTCATCATACAGGAACAACTTGTAACATGCATAGTGTATCACAGTACATGCCACAAGGCCATGCATACCAATGTACACTTGATAAAATTACAGGGACGGGTGAGCGCAAGGTCAAACCCAATCAAAAGCTAGGTTCAACCCAAGTGAAATACAAATAAAGTCATGATATTAGCATAAGGTCAAACCCGAGCTATAAGCTGGATTCAACACAGGTGCAATCCAAATGTACAAGTTCAATAAAATGGTCAAAGCAACTAAAACAGACTCGACAGTGGAGTCATGAAACAATGAGCAAGGCCAAATAAAGGCAACAGATGTGCAGACCAAACTTATATGCATGCAATCAACTTAATAGTTCAACAAGACATATTTGCAATGTCAACATGTATGTAGCAGGGTGCATAAGCTAGCTCAATAAACCAACTCTAAGTAACAACCAGACAAGTTCAATATGCTATGCACAAGCACCACAACTAGATCAGTTTTCAAAGTCAGTTTAGAAACAAGAACAGGCACATGCACCAGTGAAACAAAGAACAGACCCAACATTTTAGGAAGACAACAAAGTACAAACTTGGCAACATATGCAAACCACCTCGAAGGAACATCTCAGTGCAAACACATATGATCAGTCACTGAGGTGAACACATTTGTGCCAAGACTACTTACCATCAAACAATGTCAACAAGCTTCAAACAAACTACATGGACCGAGGCAATGACCAGAGCAGTAAATAAAATGGCAATGCATATGGAAATGTACTCGATGCAACCCAGAGCTCATATGCAACTCAGACTGAAATGACAAATAGAATAGTTCGAGCGACGACATGAAACCAGATTTCAATATGTAGTGGATTCAAGGCAAATGGAATCAATGCACATGAAAACAGTGACAACAAGGGATGCAACAAGAATCAAATCAGATCAAGTGAAAACAAAACAGTAGAACAACGCTGTATATACACATGCATATGTAGCTACCAAAGCCATCAAGCAACAACAAAGTGTACAGGTAAACCAGAGAATTCAACCAAGTGAGACTTCAAGAGAAACGCAATAAAGCGTGGTCAGATCTCAAAAAGACTCAGTACAACAAGCATACATATATACATATGCAAATACACACACACATATAGACCGGACTAGAAATAACTACACCAGACTTTCAATTGATATGAAACTCAAAGTAGAGTAAACAGCAACTCACAACACATATACACACATACACATACATATGCATGGTGACACATTTCGAGTGGAACAAGAAAATTAGTGCAGACCAACCAAATGGCATAAGACAGTGAATAATGTAATGCAATCAACTGAAGTGAAGACCAACAACAAGTGCAACCAGATCAACACAGCAAGCAAGTATGAATCAAAACTGGTCAAAAGCTGTGAGTTATCAAAGTAGAGTTCGAACAAAGTCACAGGAGAAAAGAAATTCACATAGCAGGTTTTTACAAAAATCAAAGCAGCAGTTTCAAACCAAGTCAAGTTTAAATGCCAAAGAATCTAAGACATGATGACCAAGGTAGTAGTAACAGTGAACCAAACAAAGTTACACGGATTGAACGAGTCCACAAAATCAAAGTACCGAAGTCATAGAAACAAATTCAAATGCCCAAAAGAAAGGACCCTAAATTCAAATTCATAAAGCATACGTATGACTTGAACAAGTCAGTACAAATCACCAGCATTTAATCAAAAATCGGTGGCCGAGAAAAATTAACAAATGAATTCATACAACGATATTTTAGGGTTTCAATCCGTATTTAAAACCAATCATCATCGGCATGTAAAAGTCAATCGAGTTCAAGCAAGCTAACCAGTAAAGCAAAAAGCATAAATCGCATACCATTTTAGTTCGAACTCGATCAAATTGGAGTGCTCAAAACCATATCACACCTAGAGAATCAATTGTCCAAGCAAACAAAGTTAGGTAATCACCGCAATTGATCAGATACAGGCGGCACTACCAATATTACAGAAACCCTAATTATTGAAAGAAGAGCGAATGAAGAAGCGACCATTTTTAACTCAAAGGAAGGCCGAAGGAATAAAAAGAAAAAGGGGGATATTTTTATTATCACATTTGTTGGGCTGGCTTTATAATTTCTTTTTTCTTTAGTTTATAAATTAGGTTTTAGGCTTTTTTGAATTGTTTTAATTTTAATTTATTTTTAAACTTTTGTAATTTCTAATCGTGTGACTAGGGAACGAACTACGGTGGTGTAGTTCGAGAATTCGCAACTGAGTGTCTGAGTTGTAGCAAGGTTTTGAGCGTAGAGTTAGGTTGGTCAATAGCGGGTGTCGCGAGTTTACGTGTGTAAGCGTCTGACTACTTAATTTATAGTAGAAACCTTGGGGGCAGCACATAGGCAGGGTTTTGCCGAAGTTGGGTAAATTTGTGTTGTTCTATATCTACTTTTATAATTCTTTTATTATCTATGCTGCTATTATTTAGCTATTATCTGTGCTGCAATTATTTTATATACTTCCACGTTAAATTTTTATATATATTAGTATCACCCTATTCACTCCCATCTAGGGTGAAATCGATCCTACAAGTGGTATCAAAGCTAGGAATAAAAACTAATTTTGTTTTCAAAATTCGATTTTTTAAAAACCAATTTTTGTTTTAAAAAATTTTGATTTTTAAAATGGCTTCTTTCAATAATGCTTTTGTTAAGGGTCAATCCATAGCTAGACCACCAATGTTCAATGGTGAATGTGCTTACAGGAAAAATAGAAAGATTTTTTTTTTTGAAAACCATTGATGCTTAGAATATTGTTGAGACAGGTTATAGAGCGCCAACTATAGTTGTAGATAATCAAGAAATAGATAAACCAATGGATCAATGGAAAGATCTTGAAAATAGACTACAGAATGCTAATGCTAAAGCTATGAATTCTATTATTTGTTCATTGAACAAACTAAATTTAATCGTGTCTCACATTGTCTAACTGCGCATGAAATATGGCACACACTTGAAGTGACTCACAAAGAAACATCTCAAGTCAAGGAATCTCGCCTTGCCATGCTTAGTAGCGAATACGAGAACTTCACAATAGCCAAGGATGAAAATGTCAAAGAGATGTATGGACGACTTTCCAATATTGTATACAAATCAAAAGCTCTCGAAAAATCATACACAGAGTCGCAGATAGTCCGATAAATCCTTAGAGTCCTTCCACACAATTTTGAAGCCAAAGTCACTGCTATTCAAGAATCTAAGAATTTGAAACAGATTAAAGTCGAAGAACTTATTGGAAATCTCACCACTTATGAAGTAGAAATGAAATTCAAGGAAGAGCGTGAAGGAGGTGATACTCGAAATAATTCAATAGCCCTCAAAGGAACAACTGAAAGTGAATATGATGACGATGGTGAAGCTGGACCGACACTACAAATAAAAAGATTCAAAAAGTGGAACCGTATATATGGAAATCCAGCCAAAAATCATCAATTAAAGAGCAGAATAAAAAAAGTTCTAGACAATTCAGAAAAATAGGAGATCATCAGCCAAAAATGTAATAAACCAGGCCATATCAAGCCAAATTGTCCTCAGAATAAAAACAGCCGAGTAAAGAAACCAAAAAGGAGAAGTTTTGCAGCCACATGGAATAAAAGTGATGATGATAATAAAAGCACTAGCAGTGAGAGTAAAAAAGGAGATTTGTGTCTTCAAGGTGATTTAACTAATAGCGATGATGACGAGCTGTTCGGACAGCTAAATGCTATCGAGTTTGAAAGTAGCCGAACGAATTTTGTAATAAAAATAACCGCAAGCGCATGCATACACTAGTAGTACGTGGCGAATATGGGTCAATCCGTAGGGAATCAATGATTTTAAAAATTCAATTCAATCATATTATACCAATTTCATGTGAAAGTTAAGGTAGAGAATTAACTAACTAAAAGAAAAGAGATGCAAATATAAGAGTTAAATGACAATTTAGAGAATAAATCCACTCTCTAGATCATTGAGTTTGACATATATGAAATCATGATCTCTCTTTTATGGTCATTAGTATTTTAATTGATGTGTTTATCATAAGTATGGCATATTTGTGCTATTGATTAGCCAACATAAGCCATCAAACTATAACACACCCCTTAAACCACTTACTAACTTTCATGAAACTTGACAATGAAAATTAAATCTATTTTAAGTATGTCCTATTAACTTTTGATTAGAAATATAGACCATCAAATTTTAATTTTAAAACACTTTCTTTTACCTAATCGTATTTTGATGAAGAGGCAATTAGTGTCAGTGATTGTTTAAGCATAGGCTATTTGATGTCAAAAATATAGGTATCAAATTCAAAGCAAAAACAACAAGTAAACTATTTCTATCATTGTCATTAAGCACAAAAAGAGAGCATGAATTAACAAATAGTTGAAGCTACATGATTAGAGAGCTTCATTACCCTTAAATTGAAGGGGTTTAGCCTCCCATATTTGTCATTTGATTAACAAATGCAGCTAACAACATCAAAGCAAAATGATAGGAAAATGAAAGCTTAATGAAAAAGAGAGCTAATTAACAAGAAGTAGAACTATTCTACTTGCATGAAAGTAAATCTACACTACAAACATTAAAGTAAATAAGCATGAAAAGGAAAGAGCATGTATTAAATTGCAATAAAAGAAAATTACACGAAAGTAACAATAAACGGCCAAGTAGCTATGAAAAGAAATAAAAGAGAACTAAGCTAAATTAAGAGAAGAGATGGCCTCCATGAGAGGTGTAACGACCCACTATTTTGCACCATTCAAATTCGACAATAAAACCAAAATATGTCAAACTTGAATAGCTCAAAAGAATAGATTGTAATAAAAATTGGAGCAAATAAAACCAATCACAGACACAGAATATCAGAATACTCGCAGGGGAAATAAAAATAACCATAGTGGTTCATGAAGCCACTACAAACACAGTCTCAAAAAAGTACCAAATACATAGTCTGAAAAAAAATACAGTTTTGAAACAAATACAGTAGAAATCCCAATTACATAAGTCTCTAATACATGAGCTGAAATATAGTGACTGAACTGAAATAGACTAAACCAGATAAGCAGATAAACTCCAGAAATCTCTAGCTTCCAGAAGATAGATCCAGGCTGGAGTACTTAGGCTGACCCGAGCATAAGAAATAAACACAAACACTCGAGTCAGGACATACATACTTATACAATGTAAACCAACTCAAGTGAGCTGTAAAATAAATATACAAGTAACTTAAAGGATGCTTGGGACCTCCCATCCTCTGAGGATCCGTTAAACTATTTACTATGTAGTAATATACGCTATTATAATAACGTCTAGGAGTAAAATAAACTTACTTTAAAATAGCGTTAAGGAGTTACCCAATATCCCCCTTAACACATATATAGTGCCAATAGTCTATATAGTATCATAATACCTCCTTATCGATAGGCTACCAGAGGATACTCCATAGGTACGACACAAAACCAAAATTGTGCAAGGCATGCTATGGTAGGTGATACGGCACAACTAGGCAATGCCAGGGTAGATATACCAATTACGATTCAGACCAGTGGTAACGCGTAGCAGCTACTACTGCACACCTCGAACCGCACTTCCAAAATTAAAGGTGTGCACCAATCCATCACAAAGTAATAGAATGACATACGAAGAAGTGTGTCCGATAAGAGGAGCTACCTCCTTAGCCCATCAATCGCTCTTGTTTTAGCCACCTTATGCCAACTCACGGGAGTCGGATCCACGTACATACCTCGATAGAATGTCACCACCATCCTACTTCATTCTGGAATCTCCACCGCGTACACGGTTGTCAAAGTGGTTTTCGGTATCGACATAGAGTATGCCCATATCTACTCCCGGTCTCTTTGCCAACCAATTGTTATTATAACCCGTGCTTATAAATTTCAAAAATGGTTTATATTTCACTTCAAAACATATTCATTCAAACCATTTAAATTCAATATCAAATAAAATTCATTTCAAAGTTGTAACATTTCTAAGTTCATTCATTCAATTATAAAATTTCCAAAACATTGCAAATTTCAGCTACAACAGGATTTATAAAATGTTATGGTAGATATAGTAATATTTCAAAGACATTGTCAACTTCAAAAACAGCAACACTTATAAAGTGCTGCGGTAGGCATTTAGTTATTTCAAAACAGCTCAATTTCAAAACAGCAGCACTTACAAAGTGCTACAGTAGGTATTAGTAATTTAAAACAATTCAGCTTCATTTCAGCAACAACAGCACTTACCAAGTGCTACAGTAGCTATTTAGTTATTCAAAACAGTTTACTTTCAGCAACAACAACACCTACAAAGTGGTATAGTAGCTATTTAGTTATTTCATATAGTTTAGTTTCAGTGACAACAGCACTTACAGAGTGCTGCAGTAGCTCCTTATTATTGCAGAACTTAGTTTATTTTCAGAAATGATAGCACTTAACAAATGCTGTCTTAAAACCACAGCATTTTTGAAGTGCTACTAATCTTAATTCCATAATTGACATAAAATTTCAGAAACATTAAAACTTCAATTTTAGCCATTTTAACTTATAAAATCATATTTTTTTGCATCAAAAATATTCATTTGAATATCATTTAACTTATGATTCAACAAAATAACCTTTAATGAATAAGTATCCGATTTAAACAATAATTTACTTGTTAAGTCAAAAGTAACTATTTTCTTAACTTTTTATTTTTAACAATTAACTTAATACTTTATTTTTAAATACCATTTCATAAATAAAAGTAAATTTCCATTTAATTACTTAACTTAAAATTTTCCATTTAAAACCAAATTTCCAATTTCCAAGTTAAGTCATATATTTAAAATACACCTTTTCCATTTAATTCTTTACACATTTTAACTTATAGAAAAATCCCTATAAATTCATTTAAAATTATTTAAATCCAATTTAAGTTAAAATGTCATATTTTTACATTTTAAAAATACTTATAAATTTCAGAAGGTATACACAATTAACCACGGGTTTGCATAATATTTTCTAACCTAGGTCGAGTGATACAGATAATATATCATTTCAATCCGTAATTGAAAAAGAAAAATCCGGGTTTTATCATTTCAAACCCATAATCCCAAGTAAATCAAATACAATACAAATCACTTGAGCCTATCATTTCAGCCCATAATGATTGTTCCTTATTCTAAAGTCTGTTCGGGTATGTATCATTTCAACCCATAGTGAAAAGGAAACTTGCAGTGTGAGATACAAAAAATAAAATAGCAGTATAACATATAATATTATAAAAAATGATGTAACAAGTATAAAATCAGGTTATACATAATATAAATAGATCACAGGCATATATGAACATAGTATATCAATCAATTACATATTCACTTGTCATCGTTTCACAATTATATAAGTACGGAATGTCTAGAGTGAATAACTCACGTTTTTGAAGCTAGAGATTACGAAGTAAAGGAACACAACAAACACAGAATGGAACGACAAGCACGAACTAGATTCAAGAAGAAGCAACACCCAAATCCAAATCTTGTAAACAAATGAATAAAACAAATATAAATATATGTTTCAACATAAAAAAATAAATTAAAACAATGGAAATTTGTGAAATAAAATGACATAGACATGCTTTAAACATCAAGTGGGCTCAGCCACAATGGACATAGGCTCAACCATCATTATACGTGGTTCAGTCATGATCAAAATTGAAGCATTGGCTCGGCCATGGGAAAGAAAAATAAGGCAAAGCATGGGAATATGGAAAAGGTAGGGGTTACAAGCATTGGAAAGGCAAAGGCAAAGGCATGACGGCGTTATGCTCGGCCCTATGGCCATATGGCTTGGCCTATGGCTAGACTTTGGGTCAGATCTGATCAAATCAGAGGGGCACGGCCAATAGCAAGGTAAGGTGGAGGAGTAGATGGTGGAAATAGTTTTGGCCACGGAAAAACAAGAGGTGTTTGCATAAGGGAGGCCCGGCTAGGGGATTTTTTTGCAATTTTTGGTGAAGGCTTTGTTCTAGGGTTCACGACCTTGAGTGGAGGAGGTGATGTAGAGGTGATGGTCGATCATGGAGGAGGTGGAGAGGGGATGAGGTCGGAAATATGGTGGAGGCCGAGCACTTGATGAAGAAAACAAAAGAAAATAAAAGAAAAAGGAAAAAGAAAGAGGAAGAGAAACCATGGAAACTTACTTTAATTTTCTCCACGAGAAAGAAAATTAGGAAATGAGATGTTGAGGAGTTTTTGTACGTTATTTACACAAAGAAGTGGCGGCTAGGGTTTGGGAATACACGGCTAGAAAAATGGTGAACGGCTAGGGTAGGTAATAAAGAGGCCATGCAAATAAAAAGGCAAGCATTTAAAATAATGTAACGTATGTCTCCTTTATTTTCTCAAGCCATTTATAAAAAGATATAAACAAGTAAAAATCCAATAAATAAAATAAAGGTCTAGACAAATAAAATAGAGAAATAAAAATCAAGAGATGGACATAGAAAAATATAAAATAATTAGAGAAATTAATTGCGTGTAAAACGCTGTATTTTATCCAATTTTAAAAGTATAAATCGGAATTTAACAAAACGAAAAACAGAACAAATATTAGAATTACATCCTGCTTCAAATAAAAAGATTAGAATTTAAAAATTAAAATTTTAAACTTTTCAAATAAAAGTCAAAGATTGACCAAAATATAAAATTTCAGAAATTGTTTATTTTATTCTATCTGGAAGATAAATTACACACACATCCAAAATTACACTGGAAAAATTCCAAAAATTCAAATTTTAATAATTAAAAATCAAAGTTTTCAAATAAATTAAATTTTTAAATATTTACAAAATTTTGGGTTATTACACTCTCCCCAATCAAAACTTTTCGTCCTCGAAAAGGAACGAACAAGTAAAACAAAGAAAGATAAGATAGCAAAGCAGAAGTACCTGAAACAAACAATTCCGGATTCGAAGCACGCATGCTCTCCTCCGTCTTCCAGGTACAAACCCGATCATCAATGCTCCACTGCACTTTGACCAGTTTGATAGATTTCCTTCTTAGCTGCTTCATACTTCGATTGACGATACGAAGTGGATTCCTCTCAACAGTCAGATTAGGCTTAATATCCAAACTATAAGAGCAGAAGGCTAGACAATAAGAGATGGATCAAGTAGATACCGATTGTAACATCCGGGAATTTTTAACAATATCAATTTAATAATCTGTAGTTAAAATTAAATTGATATTGATAATCTGTTAATAATTATTCAAATAGATTTAATAATCTTCTTCAGTAAATATTTAAATTGGTCATTTTAACTTTTAAAAATGATAAATTGATTTCTATTTCCAATATAAATATTTGGTTTATATTTTAAATAGATTAGCTTTGTTTTAATTTTAATAGTAAAGCATATTTCTAGTTTTATTATTTGTAGTAATTTGGAAAATTTGTTTTATTTTATATTTAGGCTTTTCAAAAATTAAATAAATGATTTTTGGTTTAAACTTAATAATTGAACCATGTTTTAAAATTCCAATATATATACATTTCAATTTGGAAATTTGTTTTAAATTAGTATTGAGTTTTAATAACTATTTCATAAATAACTATATGATTTTAAAAATTGATTAGAAAAATATTTAAATGTTTAAAATAAATTTGATTTAGTTTTATATTTAGAATTAATTCAACAAATGGTTTTATGACTTAATAAAATGGATATTTTATTAATAAAAATATAATTGCTTGTAGAATGATTTTAATTTAGTAATAAAAGAGATTTATAAAAATAATATTGATATTGTATTGTCTTTATAAATAAGTTTTGAATAGAATTTGTAATTTTTATTTCAAATTGAATTTTTATTTATAACTTAATTTTAAATTGTTTGGTTTTGAATTTTGTTTGAATTTAAATTCAAAAGTATAAAATCTTAATTGTTTAATTGTTTTAATTTTTATTTGTGTAAGTTTTGTAAAACATTGTTTGTTTTTATTTATTTTATAAATTTATACACATATTTTTGAATGAATTAACAACTTAAACTAAACTAACATATTAACTTAGGATTACACACACATTAACTTGTAATTAGTACTAATCATTTTAAAGAGAAAACAAGTGTTAAATTCATATGCATTCAAATTGACATGTGTTGTAAAGTTTGACAAGTGTTAAAATTTAATTTTAAATTTTCTTTTCTTTTAATAAAAACTGAAAATACATTTAGTTATGTTTACATCTTCATTTCATTTCCATTTCCTTAATCAAATGAAGACCAAAAAGTTTTTTTTTTCATATCCACAATCACAAATCTGCAAATTCCTGTAACTCCTCATCAAAACTAAATCTTCCATAAATCTGCATACCTCATATCTAAGCCCTTCAAATACATGTTCAAGTCCAATGCAAATCTACATCTATTCACCAATAATCTGCATGTTACTCAAAATCAAGGAAGTCTGCAAAAATCAAATTAAGCTTGCACTGTTTTCCTGCATTCTGTTTGGACCTGGGATGTTGAGCATCTTCATGCATATGGGAAATTGGCAATTGCATTTATTTTCTGCATGCAAGTAATTAGAGTATGGAAAGCATGAGCATTTCATCTGGAGTTCAACTCAGTTTAAAAACAACAGAGGAAGCAAGCCTGCATTTTTGTGTTTTCTGCAAACTCAAATGATCAACAGGCTCTGCATTTAATAGGTGAGTAACAATATAATCTTAAACTATATAGGTTGCTTGATGAATGCTTGAGATAAATTATGTTTGTTATATAAGGTCTGATGAAATTATGATTGAATGTGCATGTTGATTTTGCTTTGCTGTGTTCCCAGATTCACCATCATATTTAGAGGAATTCCCTGTAATTGATCAAATTTGAAGTAGTATCTGGGTTTTAGAATAAATAAATAAATAAAAGGGTTTTGCTTAGCATAGATTAGAATGCAAATTTATAAAGTATGGTTGTTTAAATTTCTTAAGTTCAAGTTTAAATTTTAGGTGAGTTAAATACAGGGTGATGTCTCTGTAAAAACAGGTAATAACATTATATGTTAAATCTTGATCAAATCCAAACATATTAATATAGAAATCCAGTTTTATAAACTAAAAACATTTACTGGAACTTGAATTTTTAAATCAAGTATTAGGACTTTTAGAGTATTGTTTCATTTACAGCTTGTTCTTGAACAAAATACGAAATTGAGCAAAATTCCTATAATCTGTGATTTGTAGAAACTCAAATTTTTCTGAGTTATTAAGTAAGGATCATAAATCCTTAGAAAATCAAAGAAGTAATTAAATTTGCTAGATTGAATTGCAGTTTTGATTTTTAGAATAAAGTCCAAGTTTTGAATAGGTTTGTGCCTTGAGTCAGTTTGAAATGGTGGATTGACCGAGTGCTTTGGTGTTTGGGAAAGGGGTAGAGGGTGTGTAGAAGCATTCGTGGCCGGAGAGGTTGGATGTCAGGTGGTCGGAGGTGAGAAATATGGCCGTTGACAGGTTTTGAGTTGAAACCTGTAAAAAAATTCCAGGTTTTTGGAATTTGGGGGTTTCAGAGCTAAAATTTGAATGCTTTGATTTTTGTTCGATTTGGTGATGATATTAGTGGACTGAGGGGTTTCTGGTTGTGGCTCGATCACCTGAGATGATTGGCAAAGGTGGTGGTCGCTGTGTATATGCACGGCGACAAGTTTTTCAGGTGGACTGTATTTTTGGTTGGGATGTTTCAGGGGTAGGTCTGTGTTTTACTCGAAGTAAAGCGGCTTAGAACTCGGAGTAGGAAAGCTTTTAACTCGAAGTAAAAATGGTGTTTTCTCGGGTCACTGTAAATTCCAGGTTACTGTAAAACTGTTTCTTTAAAACTGGGTTTCAAAAATTTAAATCTGTAAATTTATGTTTAAAGCAAAGTTTGGGTTCAAATGTAATTCAAGTTTGCATTATTGATTTGAATTCAAATTCCAGGTTTTAGAAACTGTATTTTTAAAAACTGGGTTTTAAAACTTTTTTTTAAAATCTTTAGTTTAGGTTTAAACTAAGGTTTAGGTTTAAAATTCAATGCAAGTTTGAATTTCTGAATTAAATTCAAAGGCCAAATTTTTTTTTTTAAAATTAAATAAAAGTCTCAAAATTTGACTTAATTAACTATTTCATTTTGGAATAGTTGAAGCTTTTAATAATAAGATTTTAAAATATGAGTGGATTTGAAGTTTATTTTAAAACCTGGAAATCTAAATTTAAAAATAAATTCAGTTTTAAATTTCAATAGAAGATTTAAATTGGAAGTTTAAATTAAGAATGAGTTGGAAATTTCTAAATTTTGAAATAAATCCAACTTCAAATTTTATGATTTCATTTTAAGACAAACTTTTGATTTGTCCTGAAATTTAAATAAGTTCTAAATTATTTAAAACTATGATAAGTTTAAAATTATTCTATTTTAAACTTGAATTTAAATTGGAATTTAAAGGTAATTTCATAAGTACTTTGTTTTGAATTAAATTGTTTTAACATAATTAAGTTATGTTTTTTGAAAATTAAATTAAGATGTATGTTTTAGAATTAATTAATAAGGTGATTAAGATTAATTAATTAATTTAATTAATTAATTAAATTTGGAATTAATAATTGATTAATGATTAATCAATTATAATTAAGATCATTAATTATATTATTAATTAATGATAAATGAATATTAATTATGTAATTAAGTTTTTTTATTATGGTTAATTAATTTAATAATTAACTTTGATTAATGAATAATTAATATAATTTAAATGGTAATTAATTTAAGATAATTACTTTATGAAATAATTAGAGGATGGTTAATGAGGGTCATTAACCAGGATTATTTAACAATTAATTAATATGGTTAACTTTTATAATTAATTAGATTAATTAATTTAATAATAATCAATTATGAATAGTTTGAGTATAATTACTTAGTAAAGTAATTAGGAAAATTAATTTCTTAATGTAATTAATTTAATTTAATGTGATTGTTTATTTTAATTAATTAAGTTTAATTAAATTTAAACACTTGAGTTTTATAAATAATTACTTTATGTAATTAATGATTTGGAAATTACTTAGTTAAGTAATTAATTAATAATTACAGATTGTAATTAAGTGGAGATGTTTAAGAATAAAGTAATCTGGATTAATTGCTTAGAAATTAATCAAGGTATTAATTAAGAAATTAATCTAAGGATAATTAATTTGGTTTAATATGGTAATTAAGTTAGTTAATTACTTAGAGTAATTAATTTAAGGAATAATTAAGGATCATTAATTATTTAATTAATGATGTAATTAAAGGTGATTAATTATGATTAATAAATAATAGGTAATTAAAGGTAATTAATTAATTAATTAATTAAGGATTAATGTAATTAATTATGATTAATTAATTAGTTAAGTAATTAAAGGTTAATTACTGTTTAGTTGAGAACAATTAATTTTGTGAAATTAATTAAGGATAATTACATAAGTGTAATTAAGGATAATTAATCATGGGTGATTAATTAAGGTGATTAATAATGAATGATAAATTGATTGTAATCAATTAAATGATTAAGTAAGCAAGATTTATATTGGTGAAGTAATTAATTTAATTTATTTTAAATTAATTAAAGATGCGGTAATTAATTTAATTCATTTTAAATTAATTAGACATAGAGACAGTTAATTTAATTCATTTTAAATTAATTATATTTTGTTAAGTAAATCATTGCTTATGTATGAATGGATGTTATTGATTGTCGTGGATGCTTGTGATCTCAGTAATGAGATGAATGATATTATGTGGTATGGATGTTTGATTGTATTATGATGATATTATAGGTTATCTATTGGAATGGTGATATATGGTATATCTATTTGATATTGATAATGTGAATTACCTGTTATGTGATAATGTTGATTATCAGTTATGATTTATGAGTTATCAATTTGTGTGTATATAGATACTGTAATTGAAATATTTTAAACCTTTAAAAGAACTTGGACCCTAAAAGACACGCTTTGGATTTCGATGAGACCGGGATCCGGTTTCCATATTTGGATATCCGAAAACCACATTGATTCCAAATAACGTTAGGCCATAAATCCAAGTGGAGCGAGTGAAGACTCGAGGTGTAAGGGCTATACGTCAGTATAACTCTGTGGGTGATTCCGTAATGAATTGACGGAATTAGATCTTATAGATTCGAGATGGTGGTTTAGAGTGCAAGGGTTATTGTCCTTAACTCTAAGGGTGATTCCAAAATGAGTGCAATGAGATAATGCCTTCGGTTTCGTTCGAACCCGGAACGAACTTCTATGGATTGAATGCTTTCAGAACATCGTCGGGTGGATGATGAGCATTCTAAGTGATATGTCCTATAAAGGTAATCGTAACCTCAAGCCTCGTCAACAGGGAATGGCTAAAACAGGGGAGGTGCAGCAAGGCTTCGTGGGTCGCACCCACTGGAGAGCAAGATTGATCCCTGTCTAGAAGTCCCTTTATATTCGGCTGTGTGGGTGGTTGCTAGCTACAACCATGGGGTTGTCTTGTTCGACACTGTTCAGTAAGGAATGGGTCCGGCTTTGTGTTGCAGGGGGTCGGGAGTGATCCTTGGTACGTTGATCTAGGCCACGTACTGTGACGGGCGGTACCCCAGTAGCCCTGCCATTGTATGGAATCCAAAATCCAATAAGTGCCAACGGTTTTGATTGTATTACCCACTTTTGTGGCTAGTAGTTGGAATTTAATCATGTAACAATTTCGGCTATTTCATATTTATTTGAAAACCCTAGACACTATTATAATATCATAGGATTTCCTATCAAATGTTTTGGTTAGCGTAAGGTAAAAACTTTTCCATGTTTATGTGTGGGAAGTCTTATGTGATACCTTTATTTTCAAAAGGTTTTTGAAAGTTAAGCAACTTTAACCTGTTAGTCACACCAGACCCATGTCTGACCCGGAGTTTATTTTTGTTTCCATAAACTCTTGGGTACTCAAATTTTTACGAGTAGCCAAGGGAATTCAGGTTAGGATTCAGGTTTGCTTTGACGAATTGTGGAGGAGCAATGGAGCAGGAGGCTTCTACGTGTAGATGTATATAGTTTTCCGCTGTGTGTTCTCTGAGTTGTTGTATTGGGTTGTATAACTAGACAGGTGTTTATAACTGTCTAGTATGTGTTGTTTTAGCTGTGTATCTCTGTTATTGTTATAAACTATGTAATATTTATGTTATTAATATAATTTATTCGTTCCGCTGTGTAGATTCTGATGTTGTTTCTTTCTTCTCTTCTTTCTATTCTCTTTTCTATCACTTTCTTTCTTCTTAACGATGTGACTTCCTGGTATTTGGAAGTTGTGTCGTTACACCGACGAAGATGCGATACATGGAATACATTATGTACTCCAGAAAAATTCTCAGGAAAATCAAAACAATAAGCCAAAGAACCAATCCTGTCAGAGATACGGAAAGGACCAACAAACCTAGGAGAAAGCTTCCCTCTACGACCAAGCCGGATCACATTCCTTAAGGGAGAGACCTTAAGGAAAACCAAATCACCAATAGCATACTCCAAACTCCTCGTATGCCGATCAGCATACTTCTTCTGCCTATCCTGAGCAATCCTCATCTTCCTCTTAATCTCCTCAACCTTCTCAGAAGCTTCCAAAATCATATCAGGACCAAGAACCAAATGATTGCCGGATTCAATCCAGTAAGATGGAGATCTATAGGGTCTTCTGTAAAGAGCAGCTAACGGAGACATTTCAATACTGGCCTGAATTTAAAGACGGAATGAGATAGACAAAGATTAAGATAAGATTAATATAAGATTAATGAAAATATACCTGATAACTGTGGTTATAGGTGAATTCAAAAGGATGGAGATGATCTTCCCAAGATCCTCCATAATCAAGAACACAAGCACGAAGAAGGTCTTCTAGAATCTGATTCACTCTTTCCCTTTGACCGTCGATCTGTGGATGGTAAGCAATGCTCAGATTCAGACGAGTACCCAAGGATTCTTGAAAAGCTTTCCAAAACTGACTGGTGAAGACAAGATCCGGATCACAAACAATGCTGATAGGACCACCATGGAGATGAACAATCTCCCTCATGTAAATCTCAGCCAGACTGGAAGAAGAACGGGTGGATTTGACTGGAATGAAATGCGCTGATTTGGTCAATCTATCCACAATAACCCAGATACTCTCATTACTCCTCCTAGACCTCGGCAATCCATCAAAAAATCCATGGAAACCTATTCCCATTTCCAATTGGGAACCTCAAGGGGCTGCAACAAACCAGGGGTCTTCTGATGGTCTTCCTTGACTTATTGACAAGTCGCACACCTACTAACAAAGATAGAGATATCTCATCTCAAACCTCTCCCCTATAAAGCTTCTTCATATCCTGATACATCTTCATCACACTAGGATGAATAGAAAGTCTGGATCGATGATGTTCCCGAAGTAACTCCTTCCTCAAACCATCAACATTGGGGACACAAATCCTGTTATTAATCCTCAAAATCCCTCTATCATCGGTCTGAGCTCCACTACCATCAGGACTACTACCACCAACCTTATTACGAACACTGTCCTTCATACGACTAAGCATCACATCCTCATCCTGGTTAGTCATGATACGATTCATAATAGGGGAAGAAGAAACAACAAGCTGACACAACATAGCTTCTTCCTACTCAAAGCATCAGCTACAACATTAGCTTTTCCACGGGTATAGCTAATGTCGAGATCATAAGAAGCAAGGAACTCAAGCCACCTAACCTGCCGCTGATTCAAGTCCTTTTGGGTGAAGATATACTTCAAAGACTGATGAGCAGTAAAGAGCTCAAACTTAGCATCCAAAAGATGATGCCTTCAAAGCTTCAAAGCAAAGACAACCGCAAGCAATTCTAGATCATGAGATGCATAATTGGCCTCATAGGTCTTCATCTAGCGACTAGTATAAGCAATCACCTCCCCATCTTGCATTAGAACAGCTCCCAAACCCTCACAACAAGCATCAATGTAAACCGCTTATCCCTCATTTCCATTCGGAACGGTAAGCACTGGTGCAAAAGTAAGCTTACGCTTTAACTCATTGAGTGCAGCTTTACACTTATCATCTCATATAGACTTAGCATTCTTTCGAGTTAATGCAGTGAGAGGTGCATAAATCCAAGCAAAGTTCTTAATGAATCTTCGATAATAACTGGCAATGTAACGACCCGATATTATCAACTATTCGGATCCATACACGTCGGACTTGAATTATTCAAAATATCAGATAGTTAATTTAAATTTGGCAAAACTCAGCATATACAGTAAATAAATCAATCATAGAATCACAAACACAGAGTAATATAATAATAATGCAGCGGAATAGATAAGTAGTAGTTCATGAAGATACTATATAAACATCAGAGTTAGAAATAAAATACAACAGAATATCTCAAATACAGTGGATTCTTCAGTACGAATTGATAGCTTCTCTGAACCAATCAACTGGAAAAGCTGAAAGCTTAATCGATAGTTGGATCTCTAAACGAAGCTCCAAACTCCAAAGGTGAGTCTCAAATGCTGTATAACTCAGTTTGATCCGAGCGTAAAGCAAAACACAAAATACTCGAGTCAGGATTAACATTCTTATATCAATAAATCCAACTGAAGTGAAATATCAACTGAAATACAAGTAACTTAAAGGATGTTTGAGATAACCATCCTCTAAGGATCCATGGAACTATCAGCAAGGTAGAAATATACACTATAACACCGTGGTCATTTCAAATTAATTTATATTTCAAAACCAAATTATCATTTTCATTTCAAATATATCTATTTCCAAAATAGTGTGTGTATATATATATATATATATATTTAATAGTTTATAAAGTAAAGTATTGGGATTTCCTCAAATTTCACAAATCGGTTCAAAATCAACTCAACTTTCCTACTCAAATTAAATTCAATCTCAATTTATCAATTTCCATTCAATTCAGTTTTCTAAATAACAAATTCAAATTGTATTCATTTCAAATACAGATCTGAATCACAAATTAACCATTTACTTCCTAGTATATTTCAAAGCTTTAATATTTAACATTTCAACGTTCAATTCAACAGTTTCCTATACATCTCGATTTAACCTCATTATTATTTAGTCTTGAGATATCCGCCTAATAAATTCAGTATTATTTAAATAACCTTAATTTACCTTTAAAAAAAATTCCTTTCAATTTTTTTAAACTTCAAATATCCATTTAGTCAATTTAAATCAAAAGTCAAGTTATAAAATCAAATCTTAAACTTCAACTTCAATAGTTTAAATCGATTGAATTTAGTAGAATTCTTAATTAAATACAATTTCAATTAATTCAACCTTATCTTCTCAACCCTAACCTATTCAAATTATTACACAATCTATTTTGAAATATCGATTAACATAACTACATAAACATTTATATGAATTAAATCAATCTCAATAATATTATTATTAAATCTACATATATATAATTACCATTATGTATAATATTTTAAGAACCAATATTGATTAAAAACCATATATTTCTTTTCAAAACCACAGAATTTATTTTCCAAACATTAATATATATATATATGGACCAGCTGTCTGTGTATACTTCCTATCCTATGGTCAAGTGATACGTATATTATCATTTCAATCCGTAATTTAAAATATATACGGATAAATATCATTTCGACCCACAATCTCAAATTCAATTCAATTGAAAGTCGCTTAAGTTTATCATTTCAACACATAACGAAATTCTCCTATTCTAAAGTCCGTTCGGGTATGTATCATTTCAAACCATAGTGAATTCCAAACTATAGGAACTTGCAGAGTGATAACGCATAATATAATAATATAACAGGCATATATCATCAATAATAGTATAATATAAGCAATAGGATATGGTATCATATCCCACAGGTGAACAGTTACTGATAATAGCATACATATAATAATTTAAATAACTACAGCAGCATATTTCAATTGTCGTTTCAATTGAAATCAAATTTAATAAATATAAGTACGTTAATCGTGAGTGATTACTCACCTTTCGAGGCTAGAGAATGATGAGAAATTTAGCTATGAATTCGACACAAATTTCGAAGTAAGGCACGATGGACACGAGTTCGACGGTCAGAGTTGACAAATAGGAATCGATGAACAAAACGAATCAGTTTGATATACATGGAAAACATATATATTGTAAGGACCCGATTCTTCGACTTCCGAAAACTGACATCAATACGTGCACTGTATCAACTGCCAGCAATCAAATGACGAAAAACCGAACACTTAGGGTTTAATGGAAGAAAAAAAGGATAAAAGAAGAGAGAAAAGATAGAATAGTACAGAAAGAAAACAAAAACAGAACTACATCAGAATCTCACAATCGCAGCGGAACAACATATAATAAATAAATGAATAATCTTTAAACAAAGAACCATATCAGTTATTACATTACATCATATTACATTACATTTCATCATCAGAGTGTACAACAACAAACAACAACAACAAACAGCGGAAAAAAAATACTATATACTAGTAATATGCCATGCCATCTAGCTTGCCTCCAGCAACTCCTGAATATCCTGATAAACCTAACTCTTGACTGCCCGTGTGGAAATTGGTGGGCACCCGAGTTTAGGAAGGAAAACAATAAACTCCGAGTCAGTCATGTGACTGGTGTGAGAATTAAAACAGTTTATTTATCTTTAAAATCAAAATAGAGGAATATTTTTAAAGTCAATTCGAAATGCTTTTAAAAATGGGACTACCATAAGACCTCCCACCACACACACAATGCAAACGCAGACTTGGAGGAGATTTCTTCTTATGTTAGTCAAAGATGCTTACTACGCAAAATCAAATCAATTTTTGATATTATTATTAGTGCATAGTGTAGGAAAAAATCATTTCGAAAGTAGAATATAAATCTTAGCCAGCATAGGTACCATTATATTATGCCCGCTATAACTACCTCCTGAGGAAGCAGGTTTTACAACTAAAACCGTACAAGATCGTATTGTTTCTTTGGATTTCCAACAAATAGTCAGGCCAAGGAACTTCCCATTGCCACATGAGAACGCCTGTGGAAGGACGTCCCCGAGAACCAAACCGGATCTCTGCCAACACAATGCCGGGTTACCCCTAACTGGGTAACTACTGACACGAGTATGCCATCCTCCGGTCCTTTGGGACCTTTATCCGAGTGCTCGTAACCAACATCACACAAAAATAATAAGTGTTTCAACATGAGTAAGTATCTGGGCTCCATACCATGATACCACCCTTTTCCAGAAGGAAATGCACATAACCTAAGGGGCGCTACCCCCAATAACCTTGCTGCATCTTTCCTGTTTTGACCATTCCGGGGTGTGAGGCTCGACGAAGTCTCGTCCACAAAGCCACGCTTTGGTACAAAGCCATGCTTGGGTCAACAAATGATCAAAGAAGTGATCACAAAGATAAGTGGTCAAACAAATGATCATATCACAAATGATCAAACAATGATCATTTCACAGCAACACTCAGCATGTCACATTACCAAATTGGGAATATATCGCTGATAACCTTCAACTACATAACCTCTGAGCTCGTACGTCTCAGAGAAGGGTGTTAAGCTAAAAGAATAAATTTTCCGCCACCAACAGAAATATATTTGAAAGAAATCAGCTTTATATCTCAATTGTAATGTCATACATACAGTCCATACAAGTCTGTTCTGGGATCGAGTAGAACGAAGGCACTTACAAAGAAGTCCTTGCAATCCGGATATTCACTAATCACGTCCGGACTTCCCATCACATATGGAATTTCTATACCGGGGCCATTCGGTGCAGAAACATTCGACGAGTTGTCCTTTCGCTTTCAAAAATATCCGATCTTCAACATCGGTCTTCAAATGCAATTCATAACGACGTATCACATATTCGGAATGGGTTATACGACCCCAAGGTCTTTTCTCGGCTAACCCGAATAGTGAGTGCTTATTCAAAAATAAGCGTGGCATTCAAATTCAAGCAAATCACAACAAATACCCATTCAAAGGTAAATATTGATAGTCGGTTATTGAACTATCAATGGATATGCACAACATCACCAGATTCCAAATAATTTTCCCAAATTATTTGTTTTCCAAAAATATCTTTACAAGATATATAAATTTTCACACTTCAAAAATAAATCAATATTTATTTTTATACAAATTCCCCTTTCTTTTATAAATTCCATAGTGAATTTATATTTCAAAATATTTATGAATATACGATTTCAATTATTCATTTTCAATTTATCTTCAAAAAGATAAAATCTCAAAACATTTCATTTCACATTGGAAAACATTTCCATACTTATTTATTAATAAGTAATTCACAAATTCATTTATTTTCAACACTTGAAAAATATTCTATATACTTAAATCGAAATTAAGTATATATTTCATTCTTTAAGGAAATCATTCTCTTAAACATATTTATATGGGCCAAAACGAATGTTGCGTAAACCATCGTTACGACAACCAAAAATCACTAGTATAGGGATTCGAAATTAAAATAGATATATAAATCCCAATACTATACAAAATATTTCCTTGCGGAAATCATTTACTGTAACAACAGTGTTATAGTCCACCATTTCCTTCTATTTCTCGAAAACGTCTATTTCAACAATGAATGTTGAAATCTATGGTTTCGAATCTTAACACATTTTGAAAACATCGTTAGATCGTTTTAATTCTATTTAAAACATCACCTCCAAACCATTTTCTTTAACATATTATTCACTATTCAAAAACGTGAATATAATACGTTAACCAATTTCATCATTTCTATTCATTTTATTTCAAAGGAATATTCACTGTCTAAAATGTGAATATAACTCCATAAATAAGTTATAACAATTAACTTATCAAAATAAGTCGTTTGCGGATTTACAAAATAATGTTTATAAATTCCATTTCTATTTATTTTATAACAACTTCCTTTTATAAATCTCCTTTATTAACCTATTCAATTTATAACTCAATTGTATACTAAAAGTTCATATTATAAGTTAAATGATTATAAGTTATTTGTTTGCAAAATCGTTCTTTTAAACTTCCCAAATTATAAATCTTATAACTTATAAGGTTCATTTATTTACCCAAATCTATTCTTTTAATAACTTTACAAATTGTATAAACCTACTGCTTATAAAATTCCATTTATAACTTCACCGTTTATAATTATATAAATTTCATAGTGAATTTATGAAATTCATTTACAATTCATTCTAACACTTATAAAAACTCGTTTTATAATTCAAATATTATAAATTTACAAATATCAGTTTTATAAACCTTTTATATAAATCAATTTATATTATTCTTTTAAAACGTTTTTAAACTCCTTTATAATTTCACCATTTTGATTTATAAAATAATCAAATTTTATAAATCCTATATTTAAACTTTTTATAATAAATTCAAAAATCCCGATTTAAACTATTTTGTAAAATCATTAACCCCATATTTTCCAAAAATCAACTTTTAACTATATATCTCAAAAATCATAATTTTATAACATTAACATTATAACGTTATTTATTTATAACGGATCAATTCCAAAAATATTTTATAAACATATACTTTCAAAAATCACTTTAAAAATCATTTTAAAATTCCAAAATTTTGCCCAATGATGCTACACACCAATTAGTCAATCACGACAAGAACGACATCATATATCGATATGATAATCAACGAATATTAAAATATCTAAAATCAAATAAATACTGTTGAGGAATCCAGTTGGATCCCTCCAACCTGTTTTCCACCAACCTGTTTTCCTGCATCCAAAGATGTTAGCACAATACCAATTCCGTTCCAGTACGAAATTATCGCGGTATATGGGATTTAAAATATTATCCGCTTAATAGGCGGCGCAATAGGGTCTCACCCGCTATATAATGCGGGAAATCAACTCCTAGTACATAAATAATACCAATTTCACTGTACTGTGAAATATTCGCGGTATATGTTTTTAATAAATAACCTCCGCTTACTAACGGCGTATAATGTCTATTTTAACAATCAATAGATAACAATCATCATTCAAACATACATTCAACAATTTTAAATCTAACTATTTAAAATAAAATCGAAACCGATTCGATTGAGTGAGAAGTTCTCACCTTGATTTTAATTTCGTTTTCAGCTTTTATTTCGAATCAAATTAAACGGACGTTTAATTTTACCCAAAATTTTCGCTAACTCCAAACGACTCCAATCCAATTCCATTGCGTAGTGCTCGTCCATACGATTCCAACGCAACTGGTTTCGTGCGTTTTCGACCTCGTATGAAAAAGATATACATTTTTAAACATTCACGAATTTTTTTTATATAAAATTTACAACATATTTTTATATTTTCAACCTAGGCCGTTGCATCTTGTTTGAATGCATCAGGGCCGCACCCCACCATCTCCTCACGCACACGTTCATCTTCCAGTAACAAATCACGCAACCAAGAACCCATTTGCACGATATTAGGGTTCAATATTTCGGCCACCACGACGCACGAGAAGTTGATCAGAAACTTGCATCTGGAAGCCCATCTCTCGCTCTTCACTCGGCCTAAAGAGCATGAAGCTCGGCCTCTCCTCTTGCTCGAAAAACGCACCCCAGGAAGACCACACACGCGTCCAAACCCATTTAGCTCCAAACTAGGGTTGAATTTTTTGACCTCCACAACGACTTTGACAACGATCAACAAGCACCATGTTAAAGGCCATCACGAACTCCATGCTCGGCTGCAACCATGGTGAACTCGGCCCCACCCTCACCCTCGATTTGCGTGCACAACATGCAGTCGTCGGCCCGCCTAGCTCCACCGCTGATGCTCCAAACACGATCATCACCGTATAGAATCAAAGCTCTCATCGAGCTCTTCGACTTTGTAGTTGAGCATTTCTTCTAATTTTATATAGATTGAGAGAGATTAAGAGAAGAAGATTGGTGTTTTTTTGGCCTTCCATTTTGAAGGTGGCTGCTGCTATTGATAATTAGGGTTTGACATTTTCTTTTGCAAATGAGAGAAGTGTGGGTGCTTTTATAGAAAATAAAACGAACACTATTCATCCCGGGATTTTCGAACTCCGATTTGCGCACGGTAACTGGCGTTTCTAGGGTTTAACCCGCGTTCCGAACATAATGGAATAGGTTTCGGAAGCTAATTCGGTCATTTGTGCGAGTTATGGCAATAAACGTTCGATTTAAAATTAAACCGATTAAACAATTTTCTAGTCGTTTTAGCTTGCACCGGACAAATTGTAAATCCGATTGACATGAAATTTGAAACCATACAATAATATCACATTATGGATCCGATGAAACTGGTTTCGTCGAAATCCGAGACTTTTTGAAAAATGGCTATTTTAACTCGCCAAATTAATATTAAAAACAATTTCGATGCGTTTCGAGCTGCCACGATCAAACGAAAACTCCGATTGCTACGAAAATTGAAATCCGATAATAATAAACTATTATGGATCCAATGGAACTAGTTTCGTCCAATTCTGAGACTGTTCGAAAAATGGCTAATTTCACTAGTCGATTAAATAATAAAATATTCAATTTTCACAAATAAACTTTTAATTCGATTTTAAAAGTTCTATAACATCATTCTAACTCCAATATGATAAAATAAAATTTTACAAATCATTTTCAATCATATTTAACCCAATTTTCAATTTTTTTCTGTATTTTCACATATTAAATTATCGATTTAATTATCCAATTAAATCCAATTATTCGAAATAAAATTTATTCGACTTATAAATTCACTTATTAATATTTAAAATCAATTAAATATTCAAATTTTAATTAATAAAAATTCTGGGTCGTTACGTACTTCCCCCCTTAAAAGAATTTCGTCCTCGAAATTATCAAGTAAGAAAAGTTACAGAATCTATTAACTTTCCCAAAAATCCATAGTTAAATTTCTTACAATAACTTTACTATGTTTTCAAATCATACTTAGTTATCTTTTCAAAAACAACTACTATTGCTTAACTTTCAAATCCAAATCAAAGTTAAAGTTTTCAAAAATTTCCTAAATTTTTCTCAAATTTTACTAACGCCTTAAATTTTCGAAAAAATTCGCCATAGTCTCCTTTGCGCGGCTCGATCCGAAAAAAAAATGACAGTATATATATCACAAATATACATCTCATCAAGTGATGAGGCATCCCGCAGGGAAAAAAGTGTAAAAGTACAATATTTAATCTGAGATATGTACCTTATATTTTATTAGCGAGCATATACGGCTAATATAGTGCGAAAGCGAGCTCCAAATGCGAAGCAAACGCGATCCGCACCTACTAAACACTCAACAAACATATGAGAAACATGTATATAGACAATAATATTCAATATACAACATATAGCAACATAATAACCATATGTGCCAACATAGCAAATGCAGTAAAAGCAATATATTCAACCATCAACCAACTATCATCCAACTAGCATCCATAACCAATAAGTATTCATTCATATCCTCATTAATATTCAATGAAATGGGTTCTCAATTTAATCACATTCGATTCATTTACATTGGATTTACTAATATTCATTCTCAATTAGTTTATATTCACTAATTCATATTCAAGTTGGTTCACTTCTAAATCAAATTCAATTCTATTTAAGATTCACTTAACTTCCAATTGATTTCAATTACTTTAGCTTCCAATTTCATTAACACTTAATGAATTATATACAATCAACTAACAACCATATAACAACCAATGAATACTAATTACAACCAAATTCCTTTGCTTATATTCATTCAATTTGGTTTAACACCTTTACTTTCAATTGCTTTAATTAAATTGATTTTTATTCACTTATTCAATTTTACTTCCAATTACATCCCACAGGTCCGAGGATCGAAACCTCGCTCTGATACCACTTTGTAAGGACCCGATTCTTCGACTTCCGAAAACTAACATCAATGCGTTCACTGTATCAACTGCCGAGCAATCGAATAACGGAAAACCGAACACTTAGGGTTTAAAAGAAGAAAAAAAGGATAGAAGAAGAGAGAAAAGATAGAATAGTACAGAAAGAAAACAACAACAGAACTACATCAGAATCTCACAATCGCAGCGGAACAACATATAATAAATAAATGAATAATCTTTAAACAAAGAACTATATCAGTTATTACATTACATCATATTACATTACATTTCATCATCAGAGTGTACAACAACAAACAACAACAACAAACAGCGGAAAATAAATACTATATACTAGTAATACGCCATGCCATCCAGCTTGCCTCTAGCAACTACTTAATATCCTGATAAACCTAACTCTTGACTACCCGTGTGGAAATGGGCGGGCACCCAGAGTTTATGAAGGAAAACAATAAACTCCGAGTCAGTCATATTACTGGCGTGAGAACTAAAACAGTTTATTTATCTTTAAAATCAAAATAGATGAATATTTTTAAAGTCAATTCGAAATGCTTTTAAAAATGGGACTAACATAAGACCTCCCACCACACACACAATGCAAACGCAGACTTGGAGGAGATTTCTTCTTATGTTAGTCAAAGATGCTTACTGCGCAAAATCAAATCAATTTTTGATATTATTATTAGTGCATAGTGTAGGAAAAAATCATTTCGAAAGTAGAATATAAATCTTAGCCAGCATAGGTACCATTATATTATGCCCTCTATAGCTACCTCCTGAGGAAGCAGGTTTTACAACTAAAACCGTACAAGATCGTATTGTTTCTTTGGATTTCCAATAAATGGTCAGGCCAAGGAACTTCCCACTGCCACATGAGAACGCCTCTGGAAGGACGTCCCCGAGAACCAAACCGGATCTCTGCCAACACTAGGCCGGGTTACCCCTAACTAGGTAACTACTGACACGAGTATGCCATCCCCCGGTCCTTTGGGACCTTTATCCGAGCGCTCGTAACCAACATCACACCAAAATAATAAGTGTTTCAACATGAGTAAGTATCTGGGCTCCATACCATGATACCACCCTTTTCCAGAAGGAAATGCACATACCCTAAGGGGCGCTACCCCCAATAACCTTGCTGCATCTTTCCAGTTTTGACCATTCCGGGGTGTGAGGCTCGACGAAGTCTCGTCCACAAAGCCACGCTTTGGTACAAAGCCATGCTTTGGGTCAACAAATGATCAAAGAAATGATCACAAAGATAAGTGATCAAACAAATGATCATATCACAAATGATCAAACAATGATCATTTCACAGCAACACTCAGCATGTCACATTACCAAATTGGGAATATATCGTTGATAACCTTCAACTACATAACCTCTGAGCTCGTACGTCTCAGAGAAGGGTGTTAAGCTAAAAGAATAAATTCTCCGCCACCAACAGAAATATATTTGAAAGAAATCAGCTTTATATCTCAGTTGTAATGTCTGACATACATTCCATACAAGTCTGTTCCGGGATCGAACAGAACCGAAGGCACTTACAAACAAGTCCTTGCAATCCAGATATTCACTAATCACGTCCAGACTTCCCATCACATATGGAATTTTTATACCGGGGCCAATCGGTGCAGAAACATTCGACGAGTTGTCCTTTCGCTTTCAAAAATATCCGGTCTTCAACACCGGTCTTCAAATGCAATTCATAACGACGTATCACATATTCGGAATGGGTTATACGACCCCAAGGTCTTTTCCCGGCTAACCCGAATAGTGAGCGCTTATTCAAAAATAAGTGTGGCATTCAAATTCAAGCAAATCACAACAAATACCCATTCAAAGGTAAATATTGATAGTCGGTTATTGAACTATCAATGGATATGCACAACATCACCAGATTCCAAATAATTTTCCCAAATTATTTATTTTCCAAAAATATCTTTACAAGATATATAAATTTTCACACTTCAAAAATAAATCAATATTTATTTTTAAACAAATTCCCCTTTCTTTTATAAATTCCATAGTGAATTTATATTTCAAAATATTTATGAATATACGATTTCAATTATTCATTTTCAATTTATCTTCAAAAAGATAAATTCTCAAAACGTTTCATTTCACATTGGAAAACATTTTCTGTAACGTACGCGGATTTTCGTTCTCCGAAAATTCAACATCGATACTCACTTTATCGACTGCCGAGAAATCAAAGGCGAAAAACCGAGATGTTATGGGTTTTAAAAAGAAAAGAAAAGAAAGAAGAGAGGAAAAGAAGAAAGAAAAAGAAAAATAGAGGGAAAAGAAAATAGATAATTTTTAGAAAACAGAGAATTAGAAAAACAGAGAATTTGAAAAATAGAAGATAGAAGAATTTTAAAAATAGAACGGGAAGAAAGAACAACAACAGAACAACATCAGAATCTCACAATTCGCAGCGGAACAACATATAATAATAAATGAATAATCTTTAAACAAAGAACTATCAGTTATTACATTTCATTTCATTACATCACATCATCACATCAGAGTGTACAACAACATACAACAACAAACAATACAGCGGAAAAAGAAATACTATATAAACTAGTAATACGCCATGCCATCCATCTTGCCTCCAGCAACTCCAGAATATCCAGAATATCCTGATAAACCTAACTCTTAACTGCCCGTGTGGAAATTGGTGGGCACCCAGAGTTTAGGAAGGAAAACAATAAACTCCGAGTCAGTCATGCGACTGGTGTGAGAACTCAAAACAGTTTATTTAACTTTAAAATCAAATAGAGGAATATTTTTAAACTCAATTCGCAATGCTTTTAAAAATGAGACTACCATAAGGCCTCCCGCACACACACACAATGCAAACGCAGAATCGGAGGAGATTTCTCCTTATGATAGTCAAAGATGCTTGATACGCATTTAAAATAACATTTGATATTATTATTAGTGTATAGTGTAGGAAAAATTTATTTCGAAAGTAGAATATAAATCTTAGCCAACATACGACCATTATCGTATGCCTACTATAGCTACTATCCAAACAGTGGTGACCACCATAAGTGAATAGCAGGTTCTACAACTAATACCGTACAAGTTTCGTATTGTTTCTTTGGATTTCCAACAAATGATCAGGCCAAGGAACTTCCCATTGCCACTGAGAATGCCTCTGGAAAGACACCCCCGAGAACCAAACCGGAACTCTGCCAACACAAGGCCGGGTTACCCCTTAACTGGGTAACTACTGACACGAGCACGCCATTCCCCGGTCCTTTAGGACCTTTTCAACCGAGCGCTCGATATCCAACATCACACCATAATAAATAGAGTGTTTTCAACATGAGTAAGTATCTGGGCTCCATACCATGATACCACCCCTTTCCAGAAGGAAATGCACATACCCTAAGGGGAGCTACAGCAACCCCTAATAACCTTGCCGCATCTTTCCTGTTTTGACCATTTCCGGGATGTGAGGCTCGACGAAGTCACGTCCACAAAAACATACTTTATACAAAAGCCATGCTTTGGGTCAATAAATGATCAACACAATGATCACTAAGATAGACGATCAAATAAATGATCCTATCACAAATAATCAACACAATGATCATTTCAGCATCACTCAGCATGTCACATTACCAAAATGGGATATATCGCTGATAACTTCAACTATATAACCTTTGAGCTCGTACGTCTCAAAGAAGGGTGTTAAGCAAAGAATAAATTCTCCGCCACCAACAGAAATATATTTGAAAGAAATCGGCTTTATATCTCAAATTGCAATGTCAGGCATACAATCCATACAAGTCTGTTCCGGGATCGAACAGAACCGAAGGCACTTACAAAGAAGTCCTTGCAATCCGGATATTCACAATCCTGATCGGATTCACCATCACATATGGAGAACTCAATACCGGAGCAACTCGGTGCAGAGTCAATCGATAGTTCATCCTATCACTCTTGCAAATACCGGTCTTCAACACCGATCTTCAAATGCGATTCACAACGACGTATCACATATTCGGAGTGGGTTATACGACCCCATGGTCCTTTCCCGGTTAACCCGAATAGTGAGCGCTTATTCAAAATATAAGTGTGCATTCAAATTCAATCATATTCACATCAAATACCCATTCAAAGGGAAATATTGATAGTCGGTTATTGAACTATCAATTGATATGCATACATCACCAGATTCCAAATAATTTCCCAAATTATTTATTTTCTAAAATATCTTTACAAGATATTTAATTTCAACACTTCAAAAATAAATCAATATTTATTTTTTTAACAATTTCTACTTTCTATTTACAAATTCCATAGTGAATTTATATACCAAAATATTCATGCATATACGATTTCAATTATCCATTTCTATTTATCTTCAAAAAGATAAATTCTAAATATTCACTTCATATTGGAAAACATTTCCATACTTATTATTCATAAGTAATTCACAAAACTTTTTATTTTCAACACTTAGAAAATATTCAATATACTTAAATCGAATTAAGTATATATTTCATTCTTTAAGGAAATCATTCTCTTAACATATTTATTTGGGTCAAAACGAATGTTGCGTAAAACATCGTTACGACAACCCAAAATCACTAGTATAGGGATTCGAAATTAAAATAGATATATAAATCCCAATATTATACAAAAACATTTCCATTCGGAAATCATTTACTATAACAATAGTGTTATAGTCCACCATTTCCTTATTCCTCGAAAACGTCTATTTCAACAATAAATGTTGAAATCTATGGTTTCGAATCTCAATGCCTTTTAAAACATCATTAGATCGTTTTAATTCTATTTAAAACATCATTTCTAAAACAATTTCTTTAACGTATTATTCACTATTCAAAAACGTGAATATACTACCTTAGCAAATTTCATCATTTCTATTCATTTTAACTTAAAGGATTATTCACTGTTCAAAATGTGAATATAACTCTATCTCTAAGTTATAACAATTAACTTATCAAAATAAGTCGTTTGCGGATTTATAAAACAACGTTTATAAATTCCGTTTCTATTTATTTATAAAAACTTCCTTTTTATAAATTCCTTTATTAACCTATTCCAGTTTATAACTCAATTATAAACTACAAGTTCATATTATAAGTTAATTACTTATAAAACGATTATTTTACAAAATCGTTCATTTAACTTCCCAAATTATTAATCTTAACTTATAAGATTGTTTATTTATCCAAAATTCATTCTTTCGATAACTTTATAAATTTTATAAACCTATTGCTTATAAAATTTCATTTATAACTTCACAGCTTATAATTTCATAAATTTCATTCATTTAGGAAATTCATTTTCACTACATTCAAACACTTATAAAAACTCGTTTTATAATGTCCATAATTCAATTTATAAATATCCATTTATAAATCTCTTAATATAAATCAGTTTATATTATTATTCTAAAACGTCTTTAAATTCCTTTATAATTTCATCATTTCGATTTATAAAATAATCAAATTTTATAAATCCTATATTTAAACTTTTATCATATATTCAAAAATCCAATCTAAATTATTTTATAAAATCATTAGTTCATATTTCTCAAAAACCAGCTTTTAACTATATTTCACAAAAACCATAATTTTATAACTTTTAAAAATTATAACGTTTATTTATTTAAAATGGATCAATTCCAAAAATATAGTATATTTTCAAAAATCACTTTAAAACCATTTTAAAATCCCAAAATCTGGGTCTAATGATGCTACACACCAAATAGTCAATCACGACTAATAACGATATCATATATCGATATGATAATCCATCAAATATCAAAATATCTGAAATTAAATAAATACTGTTGAGGAATCCAGTTGGATCCCTCCAACCTGTTTTCCTGCATCACAAACATTAGCACAATACCAATTTCGCTCCAGTACGAAATTATCGCGGTACATGTTCTTATTAAATCTTATCCGCTTAATAACGGCGTAATAGGGTCTCATCCGCTAAACAAAAAAATGCGGGAAATCAACAACTGCAATATATACATATGCCAATATATATATATTGATACTATATATAATACCAATTTCACTGTTTATGAAATATTCGCGGTATATGTTTATATTAAATAACATCCGCTTACTAACGGCGCATAATGTCTATTTTAACAATCAATAATTTACAGTCATCATTCAAACATGCATTCAAATATTTTAAATCTAACTATTTAAAATAAAATCGAAATCTATTCGATTGAGTGAGAAATTCTCACCTTGGTTTTAATTTCCGTTTTAGCTTTTATTTCGAATAAAATTAAACGCGCGTTTAATTTTACCCGAAATTCTCACTAACTCCAAACGACTCCAAACCAACTCCATCGCGTAGTGCTCGTCCATACGATTCCAACGCAACTGAGTTTGCATTTTTTCGACCTCGTATGAAAAAGTTATGAATTTTTGAAGTTTACACAAATTTAAACTTAATAATTACAACTTAAACTTTATAATTTATAACCTATATCCATCTATAGCCATTGGATCCCACACCCCCCTTCATCAGGCCGTCCACCATCATCTTTCCCCCTCCTCTTCGTTCATGCGCACGAAACCTACAGGTTTCATAAACGAAACCGAACCCAATATACCCTAACTAGGGTTGAACATCTCCACCTCCACGCTCAACAATTTGTCGATCAGGAAGTGCCATTTCGTTCGCCTCCGCATGCTCCACCTTCGGCCAGAAGCTCATGGAACTCGGCTACCCCCTGCGCACGCACGACGAGACGAAACAACTGCCGAACGCAAGCCCCTTGAAGCCCTCATACTTCATCATTTCAGATCTCAGCCGTTGGATTGAAGCATCTCGAAGCGCTCCACGTTTTTCCAGTTGAAGGATTTTCGATTCGATGCTTGGATTTTAAGTTTTTGAGGGGTGAATGCAAGAAGATTTCGGCCATGAATGAATAGGAGGCGGCTGGTGATGTTTGTTAGGGTTTTGAAGTGTTGTTGCAAATTGGAGAATGTGAGCCCTTTTTATAGAAAATTATCGAAAAACACTATTCATTCCGGGAATTCCGAACTCCGATTTAGACGCCGTAACCAGCGTACCTAGGGTTTATCCCGCGTTCCGGACACAATGGAACAGGTTTCGGAAGCTAATTCGGAAGTATGTGCGAGTTATGGCTACAAACGCTCAATTTAAATTAAACCGATTTAAATCGATTTCTAGGCGTTTTAATTTGTACCGGACAAACGGTAAATCCAATTGACTTGAAATTTGAAACCTTACAATAATATCACATTACGGATCCGATGAAACTGGTTTCGTCGAAATCCGAGACTTTTTGAAAAATGGCTATTTTGACTCGCCAAATTTAAATTAAAAATAATTCAATGCGTTTCGAGCTGCCACGCTCAAACGATAACTCCGATTGACACGAAAATTGAAATCCGGTAATAACTTACTATTACGGATCCAATGGAACTGGTTTCGTTCAATTCTGAGACTGTTCAAAAATTGGCTATTTTACAGTCGATTATTAAATATTAAAATATTCAATTTTCACAGATTAACTTTTAATTCGATTTTAAAAGTTCTAAAATATTTCTATAACTCCAGTATGATTAAATAAAATTTTCCAAATTATTTACAATCATATTTAACCATATTTTCAATTATTTCCATAATTTAACGTATTAAATTATCGATTAAATTATCCAATTAAATCCAATAATTCAAATAAAAATTTATTTGACTTATAAATTCACTTATAAATATTTAAAATTAATTAAATATTCAAATTTTAATTTATAAAAATTCTGGGTCGTTACAATCTTTCCCCCTTAAAAGAATTTCGTCCTCGAAATTACAAGTAAGAAAGGTTACAAAATCTATTAACTTTCCAAAATTCATAATTAAACTTCTTACAATAACTTTACTAAGTTTTCAAATCATACTTAGTTATCTTTTCAAAAACAATTATATCATTTAACTTTCAACTTTAAAACAAAGTTAAAGTTTTCAAAATTTTCCCAATTTTCTCAAAATTTTTCTAACGCCTTAAATTTTCGGAAAAATTCGCCATAGTCTCCTTTGCGCGGCTCGATCCGAAAAAAAAATGACAGTATATATATATCACAAATATACATCTCATCAAGTAATGAGGCATCCCGAAGGGAAAAAAGTATAAAAGTACGATATTTAATCCGAGATATGTACCTTATATTTTATTAGCAAGCATATACGGCTAATATAGCGCAAAAGCGAGCTCCAAATGCGAAGCAAATGCAATCCGCACCTACTAAACTCAACAAACAACATGAGAATATGCATATATGAAAGTAATCTCAATATACAACATATATCTCCATAATAACTATATATGTCACATAGCACATGTAGTAAAACAACAAATGCAATATATATTCAACCATCAACCAATTACATCCATAACCAATCAATATTCATTTATATTCAATGAAACAGATTTTCAATATCAAATCACATTTGATTCATTAATGTTGGAATTTACTAACATTCATTCTCATTAATTTCAATTAGTTAACATTCACTAATTAAATCCAATTCACATTCAATTCTATTCAAATTTATTTATCTTTAATTTGAATTCAATTTCATAGCTTTAAATTTCACTAATTCAATTTCATTAACACTTAATGAATTTTATACAATCAATCAACAATCAAATAACAACCGAAGTATATTAATTCCAACCAAATTCCTTTGCTTATATTCATACATTCAATTCGGTCTAAATTTTAATTGATTTTCATTCAATTTTTATTCAACTTCTAATAACATTTGAATTTTAATGAATTAACACTTATGTTCATTATTTTATATCAACTTAAATTTACATTTAATTGATTAACATTCAATCCATTAATTCAATTCAATTACAAAGTTGAATTCTATTACATAACTCAAGTTCATATTTATTTAATCCACTTGATTATTTACTTCGATACCAAAATCAACTTAATTCAATATCTCTTAAGTTATATTCCATTTAACTTTAAATCACTTCTTATATATATAAGTTTATTTCACAATTGTAAACACTTTAATTATAATTCAATTCTTATAATTCATTTGCTTATACAATTATTCTTTTACTTAGATTATTCAAACAACCTAACAATCAACTTATATACACTTTAATAATTCTTGAAAAATTATTTCTTTATATATAAAATATAATCAAGGTAAAATTATTTCATTTACCTAATTTAAAACAATACTGTGCCGAATTGTTCTATTCAAGTGTTTAGAAACCCCTTCGGCATAGTTTGACTGACCGTGCTGACGAAGGTTCATATACCACTCAATAAACCAATCATCACAATATAAAACAATTTTATATTCACTAACAAATACGCTCTCATAGCTATTATTACACTCAAACTCATTCTAGAGTACTACTGACTCTATCTCTAATGAGTAATACCCAACAGAACCATGGTTGTCGCTTAACCATCAGCTCTGATACCAAATGTAACGTACGCGGATTTTCGTTCTCCGAAAATTCAACATCGATACTCACTTTATCGACTGCCGAGACATCAAAGGCGAAAAACCGAGATGTTATGGGTTTTAAAAAGAAAAGAAAAGAAAGAAGAGAAGAAAAGAAGAAAGAAAAAGAAAAATAGAGGGAAAAGAAAATAGATAATTTTTAGAAAACAGAGAATTAGAAAAACAGAGAATTTGAAAAATAGAAGATAGAAGAATTTTAAAAATAGAACGGGAAGAAAGAACAACAACAGAACAACATCAGAATCTCACAATCGCAGCGGAACAACATATAATAATAAATGAATAATCTTTAAACAAAGAACTATCAGTTATTACATTTCATTTCATTACATCACATCATCACATCAGAGTGTACAACAACATACAACAACAAACAATACAGCGGAAAAAGAAATACTATATAAACTAGTAATACGCCATGCCATCCATCTTGCCTCCAGCAACTCCAGAATATCCAGAATATCCTGATAAACCTAACTCTTAACTGCCCGTGTGGAAATTGGTGGGCACCCAGAGTTTAGGAAGGAAAACAATAAACTCCGAGTCAGTCATGTGACTGGTGTGAGAACTCAAAACAGTTTATTTAACTTTAAAATCAAATAGAGGAATATTTTTAAACTCAATTCGCAATGCTTTTAAAAATGAGACTACCATAAGGCCTCCCGCACACACACACAATGCAAACGCAGAATCGGAGGAGATTTCTCCTTATGATAGTCAAAGATGCTTGATACGCATTTAAAATAATATTTGATATTATTATTAGTGTATAGTGTAGGAAAAATTTATTTCGAAAGTAGAATATAAATCTTAGCCAACATACGACCATTATCGTATGCCTACTATAGCTACTATCCAAACAGTGGTGACCACCATAAGTGAATAGCAGGTTCTACAACTAATACCGTACAAGTTTCGTATTGTTTCTTTGGATTTCCAACAAATGATCAGGCCAAGGAACTTCCCATTGCCACTGAGAATGCCTCTGGAAAGACACCCCCGAGAACCAAACCGGAACTCTGCCAACACAAGGCCGGGTTACCCCTTAACTGGGTAACTACTGACACGAGCACGCCATTCCCCGGTCCTTTAGGACCTTTTCAACCGAGCGCTCGATATCCAACATCACACCATAATAAATAGAGTGTTTTCAACATGAGTAAGTATCTGGGCTCCATACCATGATACCACCCCTTTCCAGAAGGAAATGCACATACCCTAAGGGGAGCTACAGCAACCCCTAATAACCTTGCCGCATCTTTCCTGTTTTGACCATTTCCGGGATGTGAGGCTCGACGAAGTCACGTCCACAAAAACATACTTTATACAAAAGCCATGCTTTGGGTCAATAAATGATCAACACAATGATCACTAAGATAGACGATCAAATAAATGATCCTATCACAAATAATCAACACAATGATCATTTCAGCATCACTCAGCATGTCACATTACCAAAATGGGATATATCGCTGATAACTTCAACTATATAACCTTTGAGCTCGTACGTCTCAAAGAAGGGTGTTAAGCAAAGAATAAATTCTCCGCCACCAACAGAAATATATTTGAAAGAAATCGGCTTTATATCTCAAATTGCAATGTCAGGCATACAATCCATACAAGTCTGTTCCGGGATCGAACAGAACCGAAGGCACTTACAAAGAAGTCCTTGCAATCCGGATATTCACAATCCTGATCGGATTCACCATCACATATGGAGAACTCAATACCGGAGCAACTCGGTGCAGAGTCAATCGATAGTTCATCCTATCACTCTTGCAAATACCGGTCTTCAACACCGATCTTCAAATGCGATTCACAACGACGTATCACATATTCGGAGTGGGTTATACGACCCCATGGTCCTTTCCCGGTTAACCCGAATAGTGAGCGCTTATTCAAAATATAAGTGTGCATTCAAATTCAATCATATTCACATCAAATACCCATTCAAAGGGAAATATTGATAGTCGGTTATTGAACTATCAATTGATATGCATACATCACCAGATTCCAAATAATTTCCCAAATTATTTATTTTCTAAAATATCTTTACAAGATATTTAATTTCAACACTTCAAAAATAAATCAATATTTATTTTTTTAACAATTTCTACTTTCTATTTACAAATTCCATAGTGAATTTATATACCAAAATATTCATGCATATACGATTTCAATTATCCATTTCTATTTATCTTCAAAAAGATAAATTCTAAATATTCACTTCATATTGGAAAACATTTCCATACTTATTATTCATAAGTAATTCACAAAACTTTTTATTTTCAACACTTAGAAAATATTCAATATACTTAAATCGAATTAAGTATATATTTCATTCTTTAAGGAAATCATTCTCTTAACATATTTATTTGGGTCAAAACGAATGTTGCGTAAAACATCGTTACGACAACCCAAAATCACTAGTATAGGGATTCGAAATTAAAATAGATATATAAATCCCAATATTATACAAAAACATTTCCATTCGGAAATCATTTACTATAACAATAGTGTTATAGTCCACCATTTCCTTTTATTCCTCGAAAACGTCTATTTTAACAATAAATGTTGAAATCTATGGTTTCGAATCTCAATGCCTTTTAAAACATCATTAGATCATTTTAATTCTATTTAAAACATCATTTCTCAATTTCTTTAACGTATTATTCACTATTCAAAAACGTGAATATACTACCTTAGCAAATTTCATCATTTCTATTCATTTTAACTTAAAGGATTATTCACTGTTCAAAATGTGAATATAACTCTATCTCTAAGTTATAACAATTAACTTATCAAAATAAGTCGTTTGCGGATTTATAAAACAACGTTTATAAATTCCGTTTCTATTTATTTATAAAAACTTCCTTTTTATAAATTCCTTTATTAACCTATTCCAGTTTATAACTCAATTATAAACTACAAGTTCATATTATAAGTTAATTACTTATAAAACGATTATTTTACAAAATCGTTCATTTAACTTCCCAAATTATTAATCTTAACTTATAAGATTGTTTATTTATCCAAAATTCATTCTTTCGATAACTTTATAAATTTTATAAACCTATTGCTTATAAAATTTCATTTATAACTTCACAGCTTATAATTTCATAAATTTCATTCATTTAGGAAATTCATTTTCACTACATTCAAACACTTATAAAAACTCGTTTTATAATGTCCATAATTCAATTTATAAATATCCATTTATAAATCTCTTAATATAAATCAGTTTATATTATTATTCTAAAACGTCTTTAAATTCCTTTATAATTTCATCATTTCGATTTATAAAATAATCAAATTTTATAAATCCTATATTTAAACTTTTATCATATATTCAAAAATCCAATCTAAATTATTTTATAAAATCATTAGTTCATATTTCTCAAAAACCAGCTTTTAACTATATTTCACAAAAACCATAATTTTATAACTTTTAAAAATTATAACGTTTATTTATTTAAAATGGATCAATTCCAAAAATATAGTATATTTTCAAAAATCACTTTAAAACCATTTTAAAATCCCAAAATCTGGGTCTAATGATGCTACACACCAAATAGTCAATCACGACTAATAACGATATCATATATCGATATGATAATCCATCAAATATCAAAATATCTGAAATTAAATAAATACTGTTGAGGAATCCAGTTGGATCCCTCCAACCTGTTTTCCTGCATCACAAACATTAGCACAATACCAATTTCGCTCCAGTACGAAATTATCGCGGTACATGTTCTTATTAAATATTATCCGCTTAATAACGGCGTAATAGGGTCTCATCCGCTAAACAAAAAAATGCGGGAAATCAACAACTGCAATATATACATATGCCAATATATATATATTGATACTATATATAATACCAATTTCACTGTTTATGAAATATTCGCGGTATATGTTTATATTAAATAACATCCGCTTACTAACGGCGCATAATGTCTATTTTAACAATCAATAATTTACAGTCATCATTCAAACATGCATTCAAATATTTTAAATCTAACTATTTAAAATAAAATCGAAATCTATTCGATTGAGTGAGAAATTCTCACCTTGGTTTTAATTTCCGTTTTAGCTTTTATTTCGAATAAAATTAAACGCGCGTTTAATTTTACCCGAAATTCTCACTAACTCCAAACGACTCCAAACCAACTCCATCGCGTAGTGCTCGTCCATACGATTCCAACGCAACTGAGTTTGCATTTTTTCGACCTCGTATGAAAAAGTTATGAATTTTTGAAGTTTACACAAATTTAAACTTAATAATTACAACTTAAACTTTATAATTTATAACCTATATCCATCTATAGCCATTGGATCCCACACCCCCCTTCATCAGGCCGTCCACCATCATCTTTCCCCCTCCTCTTCGTTCATGCGCACGAAACCTACAGGTTTCATAAACGAAACCGAACCCAATATACCCTAACTAGGGTTGAACATCTCCACCTCCACGCTCAACAATTTGTCGATCAGGAAGTGCCATTTCGTTCGCCTCCGCATGCTCCACCTTCGGCCAGAAGCTCATGGAACTCGGCTACCCCCTGCGCACGCACGACGAGACGAAACAACTGCCGAACGCAAGCCCCTTGAAGCCCTCATACTTCATCATTTCAGATCTCAGCCGTTGGATTGAAGCATCTCGAAGCGCTCCACGTTTTTCCAGTTGAAGGATTTTCGATTCGATGCTTGGATTTTAAGTTTTTGAGGGGTGAATGCAAGAAGATTTCGGCCATGAATGAATAGGAGGCGGCTGGTGATGTTTGTTAGGGTTTTGAAGTGTTGTTGCAAATTGGAGAATGTGAGCCCTTTTTATAGAAAATTATCGAAAAACACTATTCATTCCGGGAATTCCGAACTCCGATTTAGACGCCGTAACCAGCGTACCTAGGGTTTATCCCGCGTTCCGGACACAATGGAACAGGTTTCGGAAGCTAATTCGGAAGTATGTGCGAGTTATGGCTACAAACGCTCAATTTAAATTAAACCGATTTAAATCGATTTCTAGGCGTTTTAATTTGTACCGGACAAACGGTAAATCCAATTGACTTGAAATTTGAAACCTTACAATAATATCACATTACGGATCCGATGAAACTGGTTTCGTCGAAATCCGAGACTTTTTGAAAAATGGCTATTTTGACTCGCCAAATTTAAATTAAAAATAATTCAATGCGTTTCGAGCTGCCACGCTCAAACGATAACTCCGATTGACACGAAAATTGAAATCCGGTAATAACTTACTATTACGGATCCAATGGAACTGGTTTCGTTCAATTCTGAGACTGTTCAAAAATTGGCTATTTTACAGTCGATTATTAAATATTAAAATATTCAATTTTCACAGATTAACTTTTAATTCGATTTTAAAAGTTCTAAAATATTTCTATAACTCCAGTATGATTAAATAAAATTTTCCAAATTATTTACAATCATATTTAACCATATTTTCAATTATTTCCATAATTTAACGTATTAAATTATCGATTAAATTATCCAATTAAATCCAATAATTCAAATAAAAATTTATTTGACTTATAAATTCACTTATAAATATTTAAAATTAATTAAATATTCAAATTTTAATTTATAAAAATTCTGGGTCGTTACATTTTCATACTTATTTATTAATAAGTAATTCACAAATTCATTCGTTTTCAACACTTGGAAAATATTCTATATACTTAAATCGAAATTAAGTATATATTTCATTCTTTAAGGAAATCATTCTCTTAAACATATTTATTTGGGCCAAAACGAATGTTGCGTAAAACATCGTTACGACAACCCAAAATCACTAGTATAGGGATTCGAAATTAAAATAGATATATAAATACCAATACTATACAAAACATTTCCTTTCGTAAATCATTTACTATAACAACAGTGTTATAGTCCACCATATCCTTCTATTTCTCGAAAACGTCCATTTCAACAATGAATGTTGAAATCTATGGTTTCGAATCTTAACACATTTTGAAAACATCGTTAGATCGTTTTAATTCTATTTAAAACATCACCTCCAAACCATTTTCTTTAACATATTATTCACTATTCAAAAACGTGAATATCGTACGTTAACCAATTTCATCATTTCTATTCATTTTATTTCAAAGGATTATTCAATGTCTAAAATGTGAATATAACTCCATAAATAAGTTATAACAATTAATTTATCAAAATAAGTCTTTTGCGGATTTACAAAACAATGTTTATAAATTCCATTTCTATTTATTTTATAACAACTTCCTTTTAAAAATCTCCTTTATTAACCTATTCAATTTATAACTCAATTATATACTAAAAGTTCATATTATAAGTTAAATGCTTATAAGTTATTTGTTTGCAAAATCGTTCTTTTAAACTTCCCAAATTATAAATCTTATAACTTATAAGGTTCATTTATTTACCCAAATCTATTCTTTTAATAACTTTACAAATTTTATAAACCTACTGCTTATAAAATTCCATTTATAACTTCACCGTTTATAACTCTATAAATTTCATAGTGAATTTATGAAATTCATTTACAATTCATTCTAACACTTATAAAAACTCGTTTTATAATTCAAATATTTTAAATTTACAAATATCAGTTTTATAAACCTTTTATATAAATCAATTTATATTATTCTTTTAAATCGTCTTTAAACTCCTTTATAAATTCACCATTTTGATTTATAAAATAATCAAATTTTATAAATCCTATATTTAAACATTTTATAATAAATTCAAAAATCCCGATTTAAACTATTTTGTAAAATCATTAACCCCATATTTTCCAAAATTCAACTTTTAACTATATTTCTCAAAAATCATAATTTTATAACATTAACATTATAACGTTATTTATTAATAATGGATCAATTCCAAAAATATTTTATAAACATACACTTTCAAAAATCACTTTAAAAATCATTTTAAAATTCCAAAATTTGGCCCAATGATGCTACACACCAAATAGTCAATCACGACAACAACGACATCATATATCGATATGATAATCAACGAATATCAAAATATCTGAAACCAAATAAATATTGTTGAGGAATTCAGTTGGATCCCTCCAACCTGTTTTCCTGCATCCAAAGATGTTAGCACAATAACAATTCCGTTCTAGTACGAAATTATCGCGGTATATGGGATTTAAAATATTATCCGCTTAGTAGGCGGCGCAATAGGGTCTCATCCGCTATATAATGCGGGAAATCAACTCCAAGTACATAAATAATACCAATTTCACTGTACTGTGAAATATTCGCGGTATATGTTTTTAATAAATAACCTCCGCTTACTAACGGCGTATAATGTCTATTTTAACAATCAATAGATAACAATCATCATTCAAACATACATTCAACAATTTTAAATCTAACTATTTAAAATAAAATCGAAACCGATTCGATTGAGTGAGAAGTTCTCACCTTGATTTCAATTTCGTTTTCAGCTTTTATTTCGAATCAAATTAAACGGACGTTTAATTTTACCCAAAATTTTCGCTAACTCCAAACGACTCCAATCCAATTCCATTGCGTAGTGCTCGTCCATACGATTCCAACGCAACTGGTTTCGTGCGTTTTCGACCTCGTATGAAAAAGATATACATTTTTAAACATTCACGAATATTTTTTATATAAAATTTACAACATATTTTTATATTTTCAACCTAGGCCGTTGCATCTTGTTTGAATGCATCAGGGCCGCACCCCATCATCTCCTCACGCACACGTTCATCTTCCAGTAACAAATCACGCAACCAAGAACCCATTTGCACGATATTAGGGTTCAATATTTCGTCCACCACGACGCACGAGAAGTTGATCAGAAACTTGCATCTCAAAGCCCATCTCTCGCTCTTCACTTGGCCTAAAGAGCATGAAGCTCGGCCTCTCCTCTTGCTCGAAAAACGCGCCCCGGGAAGACCACGCACGCGTCCAAACCCATTTAGCTCCAAATTAGGGTTGAATTTTTCGACCTCCACAACGACTTTGACAACGATCAGCAAGCACCATGTTAAAGGCCATAACGAACTCCATGCTCGGCTGCAATCATGTTGAACTCGGCCCCACCCTCACCCTCGATTTGCGTGTGCAACAAGCAGTCGTCGGCCCCCCTAGCTCCCCCTCTGACGCTCCAAACACGATCATCACCGTATAGAATCAAAGCTCTCATCGAGCTCTTCGACTTTGTAGTTGAGCATTTCTTCTAATTGTATATAGATTGAGAGAGATTAAGAGAAGAAGATTGGTGTTTTCTGGCCTTCCATTTTGAAGGTGGCGGCTGCTATTGATAATTAGGGTTTGACATTTTCTTTTGCAAATGGGAGAAGTGTGGGTGCTTTTATAGAAAATAAAACGAACACTATTCATCCCGGGATTTTCGAACTCCGATTTACGCGCGGTAACCGGCATTTCTAGGGTTTAACCCGCGTTCTGGACACAATGGAATAGGTTTCGGAAGCTAATTCGGTCATCTGTGCGAGTTATGGCAATAAACGTTCGATTTAAAATTAAACCGATTAAACGATTTTCTAGTCGTTTTAGCTTGCACCGGACAAACGGTAAATCCGATTGACACGAAATTTGAAACCATACAATAATATCATATTACGGATCCGATGAAACTGGTTTCATCGAAATCTGAGACTTTTTGAAAAATGGCTATTTTAACTCGCCAAATTAATATTAAAAACAATTTCGATGCGTTTCGAGCTGCCACGATCAAACGAAAACTCTGATTGCTACGAAAATTGAAATCCGATAATAACAAACTATTACGGATCCAATGGAACTAGTTTCGTCCAATTCTGAGACTGTTCGAAAAACGGCTAATTTCACTAGTCGATTAAATATTAAAATATTCAATTTTCACAAATAAACTTTTAATTCGATTTTAAAAGTTCTATAACATCATTCTAACTCCAATATGATAAAATAAAATTTTACAAATCATTTTCAATCATATTTAACCCGATTTTCAATTTTTTTCTGTATTTTCACATATTAAATTATCGATTTAATTATCCAATTAAATCCAATTATTCGAAATAAAATTTATTCGACTTATAAATTCACTTATTAATATTTAAAATCAATTAAATATTCAAATTTTAATTAATAAAAATCCTGGGTCGTTACATATATTATTACAACTATTATTATTGTTTTCTTAAAACCAATATTTTGAATTGCGACAAAACATACATAATCCAAAATCATTATTATTTACATATATATATATACAAACAAGACTGCCCAAAGGTAACCTTTCGAAACCAAATACATGTAATACCTCGATGATGTTCTTATTATTTAACACATATTTATAAGAGAGAAAATGAATAAAGTATTATATGTTATACTTTTAGAATATATATAGGATATTTAAGCCTATATACAGAGTAAACACAAATAATATAGCCTATAAAGATATATATAGTAGAAAAATATGAATTAAACAATTATATATAAATCAACAGAAGATTTACAACTTTCATAACTTACACATAAAACGACTATATATATACACACCTGTTACTCTGATATATACACAAACCATATATTTTATCGATATGAAAATGCAGAACGCACAACATGTATGTGGAAAAATGGATGCAAACACTTGCAGACAGTACCAAATGAGAACAACGTATTATATATAAACATTATACATGTTATTAATAAAATCGTTTCATACAACATAGCTTTAGTTATTCCACAAAAATAAGTATATATATAAATATACACATACGAACAAACAGTATATATGTATCCTATATAAAATATATATAAAACATACCGTATAAACTTATATTTTCCCAAATGCAAATCATATTCAAAAATCCAAAACCATGCAAACATATAAACTCTTCGTGTAAATTGCTATGTATACAAACATCTATATTATATCTAGTGTACTACTATATAAGCATTTGAAAATTACATATATAATATATATATATATATATACATATATATACTTTTTTAAAACTAACGTATATAAACATTCTTTTCAAAAAAATACAAAAAAGTAGGACATGAAAGAAAAGAACAAAGCAGCCTGTAGAGAAATATATATAAACTTATATTGTTGCAATTATATATAGTATGGCCGAAACAACACACACACACACACACACACACACACACACACACACACTGATAGATTAAAACTTGTATAAAATAATGTACATAACTTACAAAACAAAACAGAGAGGCCGGTGTGATATCCCGGAAATTTAGGGCAATATCAATTTAATAATCTGCATTCAAAATTAAATTGATTTGATAATATTTGTTAATAATATTTGAATTGATTTAATAATCTTCCTTTAAACAAATATTTAAACTGATAATTTATCTTTTAAAAGGCTGATTTAAATTGTTTCTATAAAAATAGATAAGCTCTGTTTTAAATTAATAAATAAAGTTCTGGTTTCTAATTCTATTATTTTGATAATTTGGAAATTTAAAAATGAATAAATAATAATATGGTTTAAAGATACTAAAGATAAAGTTAAAATTTGATTAAATGATTTTAAGTTAAATTTAAATTTAACAAAGATTATTTTGTTCTTATTTTAAATATAGTTGATAAAATAAGTAATTTATTTATATGGTGATACTTTCTTTTATAAATTATTTTGATAATGAGATTTATTTATAATATAATATCTTTAAAAGTAGATTTAAAATAAATAGAAACTGTTGAATATATATATGTGTGTGTATAATTGGAAGAACTTTGGTTTAAAGTTTAAAATAGAATCTTTTAAAATGTTTTAACTTAAAATAACCTTATAAATATTCAGCATAAGTATAATAATAAATAATAATTAAAATTAGTATTTTATAGTTATGTTAAAATAAAAGAGAAACAAAATAAACAAAATATCTAAACACAAAGATGCAATTGCTTAGAACAAAGAATCAAGGCAATGCAAATTTGTAACCTGCAAAGTAAAATGTGCAGGCTAGTAAGAATATAAACATCAAGTATAAAACAAAATAAAAGGAAATGACATATGCAGGCAAGAGAAATAAAATGCCAAGCTAAGAAATGTAAAGTAAGTATCTATGTATCTAAGGAATGAAAGCAAGCTATGCTTGTATTTGTATGGTATCTGTAAAGCTTAGAAATGAGTGTAAGTAAAATATGTAACATGCAAACTAAAGAGTTACAGGCAAATAAAAACAATGGAATGCAAAAATATCTATGCATAGAGTAAGATAATAGGGAACACAAGTACATTAGCATTAAATGACACCACTTATTAGCAGCTAACAATAGTCATTTCGAATTGTATATTAAAAAAAAATCCTTCAGCCTCCAAAATGTTAAAATATCTCTGATCAAAATCTTTGTACCTGAAATAGCCTAAACCCAGTTATCACCTACCCTCCCCTGTACAACTCTTCTATATCTACATGCTTTCTTATTTTAGTTCGTCCATTACTACATAGAAAATCTGAAACAATAACAATTGTTTCCATTTATACAACTTAAATAACATTTACAACTGAACATAAGCAAGAAGATTAAGGAAATCAAAGCAAAGCAACTTTCCAGTTTTTAAGATCCAGGGTTTTCATGCAAGCATGCTCTATTCATTTTTTTTTCAAGCAAGGTGAGTAACACTTTTAAATTTTACTTAAGTTTTAAATCTATTGCATGTTGATATTTAAAGGCTTAAATATATGGTGTGAATATTTACTTATTCTGTGACGACTCGGATTTTTGCCCGCTCGAAAATCGACATCCATACTTCAAATCGTATTCGAATGCCATAGATTCGACCGTTCAAATCCGATTTGCCGGAGCTTATAACAACATTAAGTAAATAACACAGCGGAATAAAAGAATAATACATTGATATACAGCTTTGATACAATATCTGATACAACAGATGATCCAATAGATATCAATATACATCAGAGATATGATACAACAAAATAGCAGCGGAAAAGAAAACGATAGATAACATCTAGCAGCGGAACAATATAACTCTAAGATAGTCTTCAAAAGAGAACTACGAGAACTGCAACTCCATCTCCAAGAATCAATCCAGTAATAGCTCGAACTCCCAATAACGATGCACCAAGCTAAGCAAGACTGGTCTGATCCAAAGACTGAACTAACTCCAGATAATCCACTATATCTAACTATTTGTAAAACCCAACTCTAGACTGCTCGTGTAGAAATATAATGAGCATCCAGAGTTTAGGAAAGAAACAATAAACTCCGGATCAGTCGTGGGACTGGTGTGAGCAACAAAAACAGTTTATCTTTTAAAACATTCAACAAAAGATTTTCAAAGTCAATTCGCAATGCTTTTTAAAAATGAGACTACCATAAGACCTCCCGCCACACACACAATGCAAATGCAGACTTGGAGGAGATTTCTTCTTATGTTAGTCAAAGATGCTTGATGCGCATTAAAAAGGAACATTTGATATTATTACTAGTGCATAGTGTAGGAAAAATTCATTTCGAAAGTAGAATATAAATCTTAGCCAGCATAGGTACCATTATATTATGCTTACTATAGCTACCATATTAGATGGCAGGTTCTACAACTAATACCGTACAAGTCTCGTATTGTTTCTTTGGATTTCCAACGAATGATCAGGCCAAGGAACTTCCCATTGCCACATGAGAATGCCTCTGGATGGACATCCCCGAGAACCAAACCGGATCTCTGCCAACACAAGGCCGGGTTACCCCTAACTGAGTAACAACTAACCAAATATGCCATCCCCCGGTCCTTTGGGACCTTTTAACCGAGCGCTCGTAATCAATTCACACAATCATAAAGTGTTTTCAACATGAGTAAGTATCTGGGCTCCATACCATGATACCACCCTTTTGCAGAAGGAAATGCACATACCCTAAAGGGCGCTACCCCTCATAACCTTGCCGCATCTTTCCTGTTTTGACCATTTCCGGGGTGTGAGGCTCGACGAAGTCACGTCCACAAAAACATACTTTATACAAAAGCCATGCTTTGGGTCAACAAATGATCATAGAAATGATCACTAAGATAGACGATCAAATAAATGATCCTATCACAAATAATCAACACAATGATCATTTCACAGCAACACTCAGTATGTCACATTACCAAATTGGGAGTATATTGCTGATAACATTCAACTACATAACCTCTGAGCTCGTACGTCTCAGAGAAGGGTGTTAAGCTAAGAGAATAAATTCTCCGCCACCAACAGAAATATATTTGAAAGAAATCAGCTTTATATCTCAATTTGTAATGTCAGACATACAATCCATACAAGTCTGTTCCGGGATCGAACAGAACCGAAGGCACTTACAAAGAAGTCCTTGCAATCCGGATATTCACAATCCCGATCGGATTTCCCATCACTTAGGGAGTTTCTATACCGGCGCGACTCGGTGCAGAAACAATCGATAGGTCATCCTATCGCTTTCGCAAATACCCGGTCTTCATCACCGATCTTCAAATGCTATCCATAACGACGTATCACATATTCGGAATGGGTTATACGACACAAAGGTCCTTTCCCGGCTAAACCGAATAGTGAGCACGATATTTCAAAAACAAATGGATAATGGGATTTCAATTAAGTCACAACTTATTACCCAAAACTTTTCTTCAAATGTCTTAACAAACTACCATTTTCAATCTTTAAACAAAAAGATTCATTTTCACAACCTTTAACGGTTTAAACAATTTTCACATTTTAATCTTTTAGACAAAAGATTCATTCACAGATTTTCCAAATCAATTTTCATTTCAATTTGATTAACTCGTTAAATCTTTAAATCAAAGATTTAACTTATAGCCTTCAAAACAATTTCATTTCAATTTGATTTAAACAAATCATCAATTTAAATCTGTTAAAAATAAACAGATTTAATTCATAGCTTTCAAAAAGAATTCATTCATAACTTAGGAAAATCATTTCTCTATTCAATCTTGAAATTCCCCTAATTAACTGGAATCTCAGTTCTTATCTAAAAGTGTTTATCACTTGAAAACAACAGTTTTCATTTTGGAAATCTGATTCATTTATACGAGTTGAAATCCTTGGGTTAAATTCAAATTCCCAAAACCATACCTTTAAAATGGTTTAAATTCATACAATCATATTTATAATATCTTTAACCACAATTTCCAATCATCGAATTCAATTCCAAATATCGAATTCAAATTCAAATTGAATTATTTAAATTGGAGATTTTACCGAGTTATTTAAAATAGCTTTTATATATGAAAACCTTTTTCAAAAGCTTTACCGTTTAACCCAAATCCATTTTCAATCTTAATTTGAAATTAAAACTTTAATTTCAAAAACATTAATTTTAAATTACATGTGACTTAACCGATTTCCTCGTGAAATCCATATTTGTGTGTGTATGGTGTAGTCCAGGGGTTATACACAGTAGCGCAACATCATACAATTATCACAGATTAGAATACAGGAATATAATTGATAAGCGATATAAACTATAACGCTTATCTGTTATATACAGATCACAAATATATAGATGTATCATAAGTAAATGAATAAATCACACACAGCTCAATCCATAGAACAAAATGGCACAGATCAGATAGGACAATCAATTCAATGCATCTTACACAATACAATCATTCATAAGTAAAGTCAAACGTTCAATAAACATTTATAAGCAGGATTTATTTAAATTTATTTAATCCTAATTAATTCACTTTATTTCCAATTAAATTAATTACTTATGGATTTATTTATCAAACAGATTAATAAGTAAAGTTACTCTTAATTCATCACATTAATTTGATTATCCTTTAAATAAATTAATTACTTATATAATTTAATTATTCTCGAATGAATTATCAAATCAGTTTATCACGTTATCCTTAAATTTATTATTGCTTAATCGCTTGATTTAATCAATTTCAATCATTAATTAATTATTCTTAATTAAGTAATTATCTTAAATAATCGATTATCTTTAATTAATTGTCATCAATAAATTACAAAACATTTAATGAATTATCTTTTAATAAATAAATCTTTAAACCCTAATTAATTAATTTAAACCTTTAATTTAATAAATCCAAATCATTATTTAATTAAATAAATAAATTATCCATTTTAATTAACTTAATAATTAATGAATTTCAAACCATTAAATTCTAATTAACTTTAAATAACTTAGTTATCATTATATACATTTAACATTTTACCTTTATAATTAACTTACTTAGTTGAATCATTTAATTCGAGTTTAACTAACTTAAGCATTTAACTTAACAAATTTAAGTTAAACAAATCATATATCTTCCTTAAAAAAACATTTATCATAAAGAGTTTAAACTAGATTCAATTTAAATTTAAACTTGCTTTTATATAAAACTTTTAAAACTGTTTAAAATTTTACTTAGTTTAAAATTTAAAACCTGGTATTACAACAACCCGAGACCAAAACGTAAATACTTCGAGCCGACTTCAGGGAAACGCGAGAACCACTTCCGGTCGACCCCGCAAAATCTCGATTAATCATACGAGAAAACTTCATCCTCCCCAAAGCTCATTCTTTCCTCTACTCGTATCCTTCTTCTTTCTATTTCTTTTGAAAAGTTTTAAGTATAAACTGTAAATTTTATCACCACTTCTCAAACTCGAGTAAACACCCGAAGTAACCTATGATATTTCTCGAGCTTCTGTACTTCTTCCTCTTCGACCCTTCAATCTGATACACGCAAAAGCACGTGCACGTGCACGAACGTCGCGACCAACTCCGGTCAACGCCGCAGCCCCACCCAAATCATCAACGACCATCCAAAACGTTCCGAGCCATCCACGATGCAAAATCCCTATCGAGCCAAAATCGAGCGAGTACAGGGCCAATTTTTCGTCCCTGTAGCCTAACTCGAACCAACAACTTCACCTCGCGTCTCCACCTCACTTCGCCAGAATTCACGCGACCTCGCCCGGAGCTCCGCCGCAACTCCACGCACCTAGCCCCCCATGACCGATCACCTGAAACGCTTCGACGATGACGCGACAGTACGATTTCTCTGTTCGACTCAAACCAGCAGTGAAAACCCTAAATTTGATTCATTCACCCAATTCATTCATTAGAAAAATTCTTCACCAATTTTTATGAAATCCATGGTGTTCAAACTTACTTCACCTAAAATTTTAACACCCAAATATTATCCAGGTAACAGAAATCGATCAAAATATGATTTGAGTTCAACTGCGAGTTGCACTCTACATACTTGACTAAAAATCACTATTTTTGTTTTAAAAATCATGTTAAGGTATAAGGATTTATATTATATACCTGAATTCGCAAATAAAAATACTTGTATTTTAACAAATGAGGAGATTAGCTCAGATTTCTTGCTTCCCAGAGATATTTACAAATTGTTTTAATTTAAACTGATTTTTAAATTTTAGTTTATGCTAAAACAAACAGTAGTTGTTTTGATCTTAAATCCAAACAATAGGTGGATTGTGCAGAAAATATTTTTGAGTTAAAATCTTTGTTTATAAGCTGAGACAGGGAACACATGAAAACAACAGCCTGCTACCAATACTTCAATCATGTAGATATTCACAAAGCATTCAGATATAAATATATACGTGTAAATATCTTCATTCACGGATATATGCAACTGATCTTACTTTTGAGTTAAATAAACAAAAGTTACTCACAGTGTTGCAGGAGAAGAACAGAACTTTTGACTACAAGCTGGAATCCCATCTCTACACTATGGTTGATCAATTGATTTGAGTTTGTATTGTTGTAAAGTTGAATTGTTGTTTTAAGGTTTTAAGATGGTATTACTTTAGATCTCTCAGTTGGAATGGCCGAACAAAAATGAAGGGTTTGATGTATAAAAAGAAGCTACCAGTGGATGAATAGAAAGAAGTTGACAGGGTTGCTATTATTTTTGTATAGGGTGATAAACTATTTTGCTAGTACAAAACTAGCATGTTGAAGTGATATACATCGTGCTAGAGCTATTATTATTGATTACTTTATTTGTTTAGTGGCTAAAAATACAAGCATTTATTAAGCTTGCCTTACATTTCAGCTGCATACTTGCTTTGATATGTTAGTGTACTGGTTACAGTAGATGCATGTTCCCCCATGCCTACATCCTTATCCCATTCTCCTCTATGTACATAGATATTTTTCATTTTATTGTTTTCTTTATGAAGCTTTCATGTATATATTTTTATTTGTTTGTATTGTTACATACTTATCCTATTTTGTTGTGTCATATTTTCCCTTCTCAGCCTCAACACTTATACTTTGTTTGTTTATAGATAAAAATGTAGTTGTACTTTATGCTTTGTTTATTTGTAATACTTGGTGGCTGCAGATACTTGCATGCATATAGATATAGATATAAAGTAGTTTTAGTTATGTTATAAAATTTTAACTTATGAATTTAGTATATGCTTATTACTCATCTTATGGCTTTGTTTTATCTTTTTATATTTAAACTTCGTTTTGTCATTTCTTTTGTTCCATTGTCTTATTTGTATTCCTTTTTTATTTTAACTTAAATTGTTTACTTTACTTTAATATTTATTGTTTTACATTTCTCTTTGTACACATATATTTTATATAACTCAAATTATCATCATTTATAAATTTTTAAATCAATTTATTTATTTATTTTTATACTTGTGTCCAAAGTACATTATTTATTTTTCAAAATCATTTATTTAAGATTTTATTTCAAATCCAATTTAAATATATATTCACATATATACTAATTGTCAAATCCATATGACTTTATATATTTTCTAGTCGAATCGAGGAAACTCGCTTCCATTTATAATTAATTCCACAAATTTTTATTCAAAAATTCATTTAATTATTAATTTAAATTAAATAAAAATCTAGGGTCGTTACATATTCATTATTCTATGGTTGTTTTGTGATGAAACTCTGTTTATTTCAAAACCTGCACATTCTAATGGCCTGCATTGAACTTGTTCTGTTTTTATTTGATGTGAGTAGCTTAAATTTTTAAACTTAATTTTTTTTAAAACTAGTTGCAAGCTTAAATCCAGAAATAAGTGTGATTTGTATGTATGACATCTTTTGTGTATATGAATGCTGTCTGGATACATTATGAAGTCTCTGTAATAAACTTAGTAATTCTGTTCCAAGCTTGAGTTTGATCCAAACTATTTTTATCACTTGATCTACTAGTTTTTAGGATTTATAATACAAATAGAAATCGTTTGTTTCAACATAATTTAGAGTTTAAGTCTTATTCAAGTTGAACTAAAGCTAAAAATTGTTCAGGAAAAATCAAATAACAGAGTAAAATCTGCATAACATAAAGCCTAAACTTTTTAGATTTAAAATTCAATGACATACTTTGAATCTCTGTAACAAAGTGTGAATTTTAACACTTAAATCAGGATTTTTAATACTAGGAATTTAGAGCAGTTCTAGTATGAACTTAAAGTACAAATTTGGGATTTTTGGGTTGACCATTGTTGGATGGGTGGTCGGGCTCTGCCTAATGATGGAGGAGTGTACCCAGGTGATGAGAAAAATGGTTGGTGGTTGGTCTGAACACGGTGGCGATGGTGGCCGCAATTTTTAGTTTGTAACCCTAAGTTTTACGGTGGTCGAATTTTTGGTCACCGCGACGTCCTCTGTGCATCGAGTTGCACGCGGTCTCGGGGTTTGACAGCTTGGTCGAAGACGAGTTCTTGGCCGAAGTTTCGCGAGTTCAGGTGGCCGAGATTGGGTGAACGGCACGATGACAGGTTTGGGAAGAGTTTGGGTTTTGCGTTTTCAGGTTTTGCTTTACTGCTCGATTTTGATTTGGGCGTGGTGTTGGGTTTTGGTCGGTCGTGGATGTATCTGGTGATGCTCGGCGATATGTTGGAGTGCCAGCGGGTGGCCGGAGGAGGCTGGGGCCACGGTGCACGTGCACCGTGCCCATTTGCAGTTCTGAAGGAAATTGGGGGTGCAGAGTTTTTGGGCTCGGGAAGGACTCGTGATATTCGAGTGTTTAACTCGAAGCGTGGTAGGGGAAGACTCGATGCGTATCTGGGTTAGTTCGAGACAGGGGGATGGTTTCAGGTTTTGACAAAACCTGATTTGTTTCAGTTTTAAATTTAGTTCAAAATATAAACCAAGATAGAAACAGTGTTTGAATTCAGTTTTTAAAGTAATTTTAGAGGAAACTTTTGAATCTGAAGTTTTCAAAATAAATTTGGACTTTTAAATCAAGATTTAAATCAAGGCTTAAAAACAAAGTTTGGAATCAATGCTTAAAACTAATGAATTCAAGTTTCTCTTAAATTCAAATCTGAAATTTTAAATCAGTTTTTAAAAACTAAATATATACAATAAGTTCACATAAAATAATTTTGAAAGTAAATTTGTTGAGAAAAGTTTTTAAATAGAAAGTAAATAAATTGTTTAACTTGAAAATTTGCAAGTTAAAAATTAATGTATTTTGGAAATTTAAATTAGAGATTAATGTTATTTACAAGATTATAAATTGAATTTAAATTTGAATAATGTTTAATAAATAATACTTTAAATCATAAATTCAGAATGGAATTTGGATTTCAATTTAAAAAGTGTAATGTTCTGATACACTTTTATATTAATTAAGTCATTAAATAAGAAATAAATTATCTTAAGAATAATTAAGGTATTAAATGATTTAATTAATAAGATAATTAAGGAATGGTAATTTATTAAATTTATAAATTAATAATTTAGATTAATTTATAAATAAGGATAAATTAAAAAGTAAATTAGGAGATGATATTAGTTAATAAAGATAATTAACTAAAGAATTGCTAATCAATTAATGTGATAAATTTTGGTAATTAATCAGATTTATTAGATAATCCATTGTAAATGGTTAAGTGGAATTACTTGATAAAAGTAATTAAGAGATTAATTACCTTTTGTAATTAATTTTGGTTAAATGATTAATTTAAGTTAATTAATTAAGTCTAATTAATTTAAGAAAATCATTTGATAAATTGATAAGTATAATTACTTAGTGTATGCAATGGAGCACAATTACTTAAGGAAGTAATTAATGTTAATTACTGAATATAATTAGTGGAAGATGACGGGTTAATGGAGTAATTTGAATAATTACTTTTGTAATTAATCAAGGGATTAATTAATGAAGATAATTAATTATGGGATAATTAATTTATTAATATAAGTAATTAATGATAGTTAATTACTGGTTGATATTAATCAAGAATGATTAATAATTAAGTTTGATTTAAAGATGAATCATTTAATGTAATTTTAATGAAGTAATTGATGTAAATATAATTAGAAATCATTAATTAATATAATTAATGATGAATTAATTAAGGAATAACTAACAATGTGGTGCTTAATTATTGTAATTAATTAAGAATAAATGTAATTAATTATATTTAATTAATACATAAAGTAATTACATGTTAATTACTATGAATGATGTAGGATAATTAATTTGTGAAATTAATTAAAGTCTAATAACCTATTGTAATTAATGAGTGATTCATCAAAGCTATTTGATCAAGATGAATATTTAGAGGATAGTTAACTAATTCGATTTATAGTTAATTTATAGTTGTATAAGCAGGATTTATAAATAGAGTAATTAATTTAATTTACTTTAAATAAATTAAAGATAGAAGTAGTTAATTTAATTCATTTTAAATTAATTACAAATGGTATGATTATAAATCATTGCTTATGAATGAATGTTAATTGATGATTGAGAATTCAGATATGAGTAATATCTATGTGACATGTATGCTTAGTTTAAATATGATGATATTTAATTATCCGTTTGGATGATGATATTAATTATCTGTTTATAATGATGATGTGATTATCTGTTGTGATATTATGAATATTCTATCTGTGTGTAGTGATTATATTAAACTGTTAAGACTAAATAGACAACTTGGCCTTAAAAGACACGTTTTGGATTTCGATGAGACCGGGATCGGTTTTCCGCATTAGGAACATCCGAAAACCACATCGATTCCAAATTAACGATAGGTCGTTAATCTGAAGTGAAGATGAAGGTTCAGAATGCAAGGGTTATTGTCGTTAACTCTGAGGGTGATTCCAAAATGAGTGTAACGAGATAATGCATTCGGTTTCGTTCGAACCCGGAACGAACTTGTATGGATTAAATGCTTTCAACACATTGTCAGGCGGGCAATGAGCATTCTAAGAAAATATGTTCTTTAAAGGTAATCGTAACCTCAAGCCTCATCAACCGGGAATGGCTAAAACAGGGAAGATGTAGCAAGGCTAGGTGGGTCATACCCAAGCAGGACAAGGATATTCCCCTGTCTAGATGTCCCTTTTTATCCGGCTATGTGGGCAGTTGGTTGCAAACAACTGCGGGGTGTATCTTGTTCGAGACTGTTCAGTAAGGAATGGTTCCGGCCTTGTGTTGCAGGGGATGAAGGGAGTAATCCTCGGTACATTGATCTAGGCCACGTACTGTGACGGGCGGTACCCTAGTAGCCCTGCCATTGTATGGAATCCACAATCCAATAAGTGCCACCGGTTTTGATTGTATTACCCACTTTTGTGGCTAGTAGCTGGAATTTAATAGATGTAACAATTTCGGCTATTTTCTATTTACTTGAAAACCCTAGACCTATTATAATATCACAGAATTTCCTATCAAATGTTTTGGTTAGCGTAAGGTAAAAACTTTTCCATGTTTATTTGTGGGGAGTCTTACGTGATACCTTTTTATTTTCAAAAGATTTTCAAAGTTAAGCAACTTAAACCTGTTACTCATACCAGACCCATGTCTGAACCGAAGTTTATTTTTGTTTTTCATAAACTCTCGGGTACCCAAATTTTTACGGGTAGCCAAGGGATTCAGGTTTAGCTTTGACGAATTCTGGATGAGCAATGGAGCAGGTGGCTTCAGCGTTATAGATATATATATATATAGTTCCGCTGTGTTGGTATCTCTGTATTATGTTGAGTTGTGTTAACTAGACAGGTGTTTATAACTGTCTAGAATGTGATGTATTGTCTGTATAACTCTGATTTATGTTGTATATTATGTAAATATTTATGTGATTATTATATTTTATTCGTTCCGCTGTGAGATTCTGATGTTGTTGTTCTTTCTTCTCTATCTTTTCTATTTTCTCATCCCTTTCTTTCTTCAAGACGAACCGGTTTCCTGAGCCTAGGAAGCTGGGTCGTTACAGTTGGTATCAGAGCGCTAGGTTGAGTGAATACCTAGGCTCTTGAGTGATTTCTTTCCTGAGAGAGCGTATTTGTATTTTTGATATATGTATATTTATTTATTTATTTATTTATTTCTACCTATTATTGGGTTACCTGTTCGGGTTTTCCAATAAGTTATAAAGGTAGATAGGGTGGTGGTGTGTGTAACACGACTACCAATGGTTGGAATTTAAATGTTTGAGGTTGGAAGAGTACTTGTCGAGATTGTAGGCCTAATACCGTCCCGAGTAAGTTTTGAGTGGTGTAAGGATTTCATTGATCTATGAAGGAAATCTGTTAAGATTCGGAGTTCATTTTTGAAGTGTAAGTTTGGATGAGCTAGAGTTGAGATCTGTCGGTTGAACAGAAGCAAGTCATGATATCTTGATACATCAAGGTATAGTAGCTGTGTGATGAGACACAGTGACTATGGATGTCTCCGAAGATATTTCTTTGGGACAAGTTAAGGAAGTGTATCTGCTTCAGTGTGGTGGCTGTGTTCAGTTGGAAGTTTCTGTTTGCTTGGAGGTCCGAGTTTCTCGAAGAGCTTTGGATTAGGAAGTCTTCTGGCTTAGCAGTTTTTCTTGAAATAACTTCAGAAGCAGCAGAGCAGTTCCATTTCTTTGATGGATTGGCCACATAAGCTTAAGCTGTTCTATTTGGTAAAGAGAGAGCAGTATCTTTGAAATTAGGTTGGATTGATCGCAAAAGTGACTTGCGATAAGTTGAGTGTTCTCTTGTGTTTCAGAGACATTTTCTGGATGTCTTCAAGGAGTCAAAGATTTTGCTAACATTTGGAGATTGAGTTTGGTATCGACTGGATCTCAGAAGTGGTACCGATGGTTCAGCTTAGTAATAGGATGGTTTTTGAGTTGTGGAAGTAGCTCGGATTTTGGGGGAAACTTCAGAGCTTTATTTTTTTTGGAATGTGTTGTCCAGTCTGTGCTTGAGTTCATCTTCAGCATTTTCATCTGTTCGATCAGAGTTGCACAGTGGAAGCATGGTGGTAGTTGTTTTAGTTTGGAAGCAATGGGATGTTGCAATGTTTGGATTAGAGAGTTCTACAGGGAAACTTTTCAGAATCTGAGGCCAGATTGGAGTGCACCTATTTTATTTTCTCCGGATGAGAGAAGTGAGTTCCGTTTCTGATTTGGAATAGAGTTTGTGTTCTGAGTTTTTGGTCGATCTTGGAAAGATCATTTTGTTGGACTGTCTTTGGTTCAGTTTGTTTCTAAGGACATCAGCAAGAGTTGAGCTGATCAGGGAAGATGTAGGCAGCCCAGAATCGTCCGAGGAGTTTTGTGGATAAGAGACGGAGGAATTTGGATTCTGAAATTGGAGATTTGATTTTGGATAAGTGTTTGGTCTGCGGGATTGAATTGTCAGTTTGGATAACTGGAATTCGTTGTGTTCACGTATCTCTGAGGGAGTACGTGTAAGATCTATCTCTGGTTGTAGAATCAGCAGTTCAGGGAGTTTTGGTTGTTGGTTCAGACTTGTCTGTAGTCTGATATTCCGTCTTATTTTGTAGATCTAGATGAGTGGAAGTTCTGTAGCTTAGCAGTGTAGTTTGTTTGGATTCTATAGAGCGAGTAACCCGGTATTTATACTTGGGGAAACTCGAGAAAATTCTATTCGGAATTTTGTCTGGATAGTTTGATTTGTTGTTTGGATGAATTGTTTGCTATGATTATTAGCTTATGGTTGATATATGCTTGTGTTTAAAATTTAAATCTTTAACTAGATTATTAAATTATCTTTGTTTTAAATTTCGGGGACGAAATTCTTTAAGGGGGGAAGAATGTGATATCCCGGAAATTTGGGGCAATATCAATTTAATAATCTGCATTCAAAATTAAATTGATTTGATAATATTTGTTAATAATATTTGAATTGATTTAATAATCTTCCTTTAAACAAATATTTAAACTGATAATTTATCTTTTAAAAGGCTGATTTAAATTGTTTCTATAAAAATAGATAAGCTCTGTTTTAAATTAATAAATAAAGTTCTGGTTTCTAATTCTATTATTTTTGATAATTTGGAAATTTAAAAATGAATAAATAATAATATGGTTTAAAGATACTAAAGATAAAGTTAAAATTTGATTAAATGATTTTAAGTTAAATTTAAATTTAACAAAGATTATTTTGTTCTTATTTTAAATATAGTTGATAAAATAAGTAATTTATTTATATGGTGATAATTTCTTTTATAAATTATTTTGATAATGAGATTTATTTATAATATAATATCTTTAAAAGTAGATTTAAAATAAATAGAAACTGTTGAATATATATATGTGTGTGTATAATTGGAAGAACTTTGGTTTAAAGTTTAAAATAGAATCTTTTAAAATGTTTTAACTTAAAATAAACCTTATAAATATTTAGCATAAGTATAATAATAAATAATAATTAAAATTAGTATTTTATAGTTATGTTAAAATAAAAGAGAAACAAAATAAACAAAATATCTAAACACAAAGATGCAATTGCTTAGAACAAAGAATCAAGGCAATGCAAATTTGTAACCTGCAAAGTAAAATGTGCAGGCTAGTAAGAATATAAACATCAAGTATAAAACAAAATAAAAGGAAATGACATATGCAGGCAAGAGAAATAAAATGCCAAGCTAAGAAATGTAAAGTAAGTATCTATGTATCTAAGGAATGAAAGCAAGCTATGCTTGTATTTGTATGGTATCTGTAAAGCTTAGAAATGAGTGTAAGTAAAATATGTAACATGCAAACTAAAGAGTTACAGGCAAATAAAAACAATGGAATGCAAAAATATCTATGCATAGAGTAAGATAATAGGGAACACAAGTACATTAGCATTAAATGACACCACTTATTAGCAGCTAACAATAGTCATTTCGAATTGTATATTAAAAAAAAATCCTTCAGCCTCCAAAATGTTAAAATATCTCTGATCAAAATCTTTGTACCTGAAATAGCCTAAACCCAGTTATCACCTACCCTCCCCTGTACAACTCTTCTATATCTACATGCTTTCTTATTTTAGTTCGTCCATTACTACATAGAAAATCTGAAACAATAACAATTGTTTCCATTTATACAACTTAAATAACATTTACAACTGAACATAAGCAAGAAGATTAAGGAAATCAAAGCAAAGCAACTTTCCAGTTTTTAAGATCCAGGGTTTTCATGCAAGCATGCTCTGTTCATTTTTTTTCAAGCAAGGTGAGTAACACTTTTAAATTTTACTTAAGTTTTAAATCTATTGCATGTTGATATTTAAAGGCTTAAATATATGGTGTGAATATTTACTTATTCATTATTCTATGGTTGTTTTGTGATGAAACTCTGTTTATTTCAAAACCTGCACATTCTAATGGCCTGCATTGAACTTGTTCTGTTTTTATTTGATGTGAGTAGCTTAAATTTTTGAACTTAATTTTTTTTAAAACTAGTTGCAAGCTTAAATCCAGAAATAAGTGTGATTTGTATGTATGACATCTTTTGTGTATATGAATGTTGTCTGGATACATTATGAAGTCTCTGTAATAAACTTAGTAATTCTGTTCCAAGCTTGAGTTTGATCCAAACTATTTTTATCACTTGATCCACTAGTTTTTAGGATTTATAATACAAATAGAAATCGTTTGTTTCAACATAATTTAGAGTTTAAGTCTTATTCAAGTTGAACTAAAGCTAAAAATTGTTCAGGAAAAATCAAATAACAGAGTAAAATCTGCATAAGATAAAAACTAAACTTTTTAGATTTGAAATTCAATGACATACTTTGAATCTCTGTAACAAAGTATGAATTTTAACACTTAAATCAGGATTTTTAATACTAGGAATTTAGAGCAGTTCTAGTATGAACTTAAAGTACAAATTTGGGATTTTTGGGTTGATCATTGTTGGATGGGTGGTCGGGCTCTGCCTAATGATGGAGGAGTGTACCCAGGTGATGGGAAAAATGGTTGGTGGTTGGTCTGAACACGGTGGCGATGGTGGCCGCAATTTTTAGTTTGTAACCCTAAGTTTTACGGTGGTCGAATTTTTGGTCACCGCGACGTCCTCTGTGCATCGAGTTGCACGCGGTCTCGGGGTTTCATAGCTTGGTCGAAGACGAGTTCTTGGCCGAAGTTTCGCGAGTTCAGGTGGCCGAGATTGGGTGAACGGCACGATGACAGGTTTGGGAAGAGTTTGGGTTTTGCGTTTTCAGGTTTTGCTTTACTGCTCGATTTTGATTTGGGCGTGGTGTTGGGTTTTGGTCGGTCGTGGATGTATCTGGTGATGCTTGGCGGTATGCTGGAGTGCCAGCGGGTGGCCGGAGGAGGCTGGGGCCACGGTGCACGTGCACCGTGCCCATTTGCAGTTCTGAAGGAAATTGGGGGTGCAGAGTTTTTGGGCTCGGGAAGGACTCGTGATATTCGAGTGTTTAACTCGAAGCGTGGTAGGGGAAGACTCGATGCGTATCTGGGTTAGTTCGAGACAGGGGGATGGTTTCAGGTTTTGACAAAACCTGATTTGTTTCAGTTTTAAATTTAGTTCAAAATATAAACCAAGATTGAAACAGTGTTTGAATTCAGTGTTTAAAGTAATTTTAGAGGAAACTTTTGAATCTGAAGTTTTCAAAATAAATTTGGACTTTTAAATCAAGATTTAAATCAAGGCTTAAAAACAAAGTTTGGAATCAATGCTTAAAACTAATGAATTCAAGTTTCTCTTAAATTCAAATCTGAAATTTTAAATCAGTTTTTAAAAACTAAATATATATAATAAGTTCACATAAAATAATTTTGAAAGTAAATTTGTTGAGAAAATTTTTTAAATAGAAAGTAAATAAATTGTTTAACTTGAAAATTTGCAAGTTAAAAATTAATGTATTTTGGAAATTTAAATTAGAGATTAATGTTATTTACAAGATTATAAATTGAATTTAAATTTGAATAATTTTTAATAAATAATCCTTTAAATCATAAATTCAGAATGGAATTTGGATTTCAATTTAAAAAGTGTAATGTTCTGATACACTTTTATATTAATTAAGTCATTAAATAAGAAATAAATTATCTTAAGAATAATTAAGGTATTAAATGATTTAATTAATAAGATAATTAAGGAATGGTAATTTATTAAATTTATAAATTAATAATTTAGATTAATTTACAAATAAGGATAAATTAAAAAGTAAATTAGGAGATGATATTAGTTAATAAAGATAATTAACTAAAGAATTGCTAATCAATTAATGTGATAAATTTTGGTAATTAATCAGATTTATTAGATAATCCATTGTAAATGGTTAAGTGGAATTACTTGATAAAAGTAATTAAGAGATTAATTACCTTTTGTAATTAATTTTGGTTAAATGATTAATTTAAGTTAATTAATTAAGTCTAATTAATTTAAGAAAATCATTTGATAAATTGATAAGTATAATTACTTAGTGTATGCAATGGAGCACAATTACTTAAGGAAGTAATTAATGTTAATTACTGAATATAATTAGTGGAAGATGATGCGTTAATGGAGTAATTTGAATAATTACTTTTGTAATTAATCAAGGGATTAATTAATGAAGATAATTAATTATGGGATAATTAATTTATTAATATAAGTAATTAATGATAGTTAATTACTGGTTGATATTAATCAAGAATGATTAATAATTGAGTTTGATTTAAAGATGAATCATTTAATGTAATTTTAATGAAGTAATTGATGTAAATATAATTAGAAATCATTAATTAATATAATTAATGATGAATTAATTAAGGAATAACTAACAATGTGGTGCTTAATTATTGTAATTAATTAAGAATAAATGTAATTAATTATATTTAATTAATACATAAAGTAATTACATGTTAATTACTATGAATGATGTAGGATAATTAATTTGTGAAATTAATTAAAGTCTAATTACCTATTGTAATTAATGAGTGATTCATCAAAGCTGTTTGATCAAGATGAATATTTAGAGGATAGTTAACTAATTCGATTTATAGTTAATTTATAGTTGTATAAGCAGGATTTATAAATAGAGTAATTAATTTAATTTACTTTAAATAAATTAAAGATAGAAGTAGTTAATTTAATTCATTTTAAATTAATTACAAATGGTATGATTATAAATCATTGCTTATGAATGAATGTTAATTGATGATTGAGAATTCAGATATGAGTAATATCTATGTGACATGTATGCTTCGTTTAAATATGATGATATTTAATTATCCGTTTGGATGATGATATTAATTATCTGTTTATAATGATGATGTGATTATCTGTTGTGATATTATGAATATTCTATCTGTGTGTAGTGATTATATTAAACTGTTAAGACTAAATAGACAACTTGGCCTTGAAAGACACGTTTTGGATTTCGATGAGACCGAGATCGGTTTTCCATATTAGGAACATCCGAAAACCACATCGATTCCTAATTAACGATAGGTCGTTAATCTGAAGTGAAGATGAAGGTTCAGAATGCAAGGGTTATTGTCGTTAACTCTGAGGGTGATTCCAAAATGAGTGTAACGAGATAATGCCTTCAGTTTCGTTCGAACCCGGAACGAACTTGTATGGATTGAATGCTTTCAACACATTGTCAGGCGGGCAATGAGCATTCTAAGAAAATATGTTCTTTAAAGGTAATCGTAACCTCAAGCCTCATCAACCGGGAATGGCTAAAACAGGGGAGATGCAACAAGGCTAAGTGGGTCATACCCAAGCAGGACAAGGATATTCCCCTGTCTAGATGTCCCTTTTTATTCGGCTGTGTGGGCAGTTGTTTGCAAACAACTGCGGGGTGTATCTTGTTCGAGACTGTTCAGTAAGGAATGGTTCCGGCCTTGTGTTGCAGGGGATGAAGGGAGTAATCCTCGGTACGTTGATCTAGGCCACGTACTGTAACGGGCGGTACCCCAGTAGCCTTGCCATTGTATGGAATCCACAATCCAATAAGTGCCAACGGTTTTGATTGTATTACCCACTTTTGTGGCTAGTAGCTGGAATTTAATAGATGTAACAATTTCGGTTATTTTCTATTTACTTGAAAACCCTAGACCTATTATAATATCATAGAATTTCCTATCAAATGTTTTGGTTAGCGTAAGGTAAAAACTTTTCCATGTTTATTTGTGGGGAGTCTTACGTGATACCTTTTTATTTTCAAAAGATTTTCAAAGTTAAGCAACTTAAACCTGTTACTCATACCAGACCCATGTCTGACCCGAAGTTTATTTTTGTTTTTCATAAACTCTCGGGTACCCAAATTTTTACGGGTAGCCAAGGGATTCAGGTTTAGCTTTGACGAATTCTGGAGGATCAATGGAGCAGGTGGCTTCAGCGTTATAGATATATATATATATATATATAGTTCCGCTGTGTTGGTATCTCTGTATTGTTGAGTTGTGTTAACTAGACAGGTGTTTATAACTGTCTAGAATGTGATGTATTGTCTGTATAACTCTGATTTATGTTGTATATTATGTAAAAATTTATGTGATTATTATATTTTATTCGTTCCGCTATGAGATTCTAATGTTGTTGTTCTTTCTTCTCTATCTTTTCTATTTTCTCATCCCTTTCTTTCTTCAAGACGAACCGGCTTCCTGAGCCTAGGAAGCTGGGTCGTTACAGCCGGGCCTTGCCTTGCAGGAGGAAGGACCACAGTGATGGCGGATGGTCACTGGGTGGTATCGGGTCGACTACGTGGAGGCACGGAGGAGGAGTGAACGGGGTTTAGGCTGGAGGTGTGTCGGATGCGAAGTCATAGCGGCACGCGATTGTGGCAGCACGCGGGGATTTGGGTGGCTCACGCGGAGGCATGTGAGCGTTCTTTTCCTTCTTTTTTTGTTGCTTGGTTTCAAAAGGGAAGGGGAAATTTAGAGAGAGGGGGGAGATAATGAACAGCTGGCTGCCGAAAATAATGCATTGGATTTATACTATATAGAAATCATTACTATTATTTCAATTTTAATAGTCCCAAACAAATGAATGTAACATATAACGAAGAAAAAGAATCATATATCTCCAAACTGATGGGAATAAAGGCAGCGAACAATCAACGCATTGAAGTGATGGATAGTAACAGCTGAAAATAACGTTAGTGGCCCTTTATTTCAGCCGTTTGAAATTCAAATGGACATCGAAAGTGGTACCGATACGATTCGCATTTACATAGATTTCGCTACATACCAAATCACAAAACATAGAATCAAATATACCTTCGAGATCCGCCTGACGAGACGGTCAAAACGGTGTACAAATATCAATGACACGATTTGAATTATAAAATTTTGAGTTTTTCGCTACCGATAATGCAGTAAAAATGCAGAAAATAAGACCGACGGGGCTATAGAAGTCCGAATTTGATGAAACGAAATTTGACGTATCACTCAGAAGATGATTTAGAGATTATCTATAGAAAAATATTCAGTTTGAAAATAAATTTATTATCATCGATTATTAACTGATTTGAATTTAATCGAATTACACAATAAAATAGACTTCCATATAATCTGACGAAAATTTACCATCTTTCATGTTTTTAAATAATTATTCCAAATATAAAAAATTTCTTTCAAAATCCAATTATTTAAAATTTCTCAAAATTCAGTTAAATGCATTATTATAAACAAATAAATTTATTAAAAATTTATGGGTCGTTACACTCTCCCCCAATCAAAACTTTCGTCCCCGAAAAGGAACGAGATAGGAGAATAGAAAAAACCCAAAAGAAAAATTAGATTTGGAAGACAAAATGAAGCAATTAAGTTAAAACCATATAAATTTCAATTTCAATTAATTAATATTCAATAAATTTGGTCAAACCCATTTCGTTATATCCATTCTCTTATTTATAGAGATCAATTACCTACATAAAACACTAATAATTTTTTACTATTAAACCATGTAGTATATAAATGAACACTATTTTTAAAAGGATATATTCAAAAGGAAAGAAGGTAGGTTCCGAAAACAGAATATAGGTGGATAAATAAAGCTGGGCTGATAAGGTAGATTCAAAAGAGTAGTATCGGGCATGAAATATTAATTCGACCCATAAGAATTTCAATTTTAAATATTAATACAAAATTTCTTTGTCGGAAATACTTTTATAATAAAATACTTTTATATCAAAACAAATTTTCCTTTCGAAAATACTTTTATAACTCGATGTTTAAACAAGTTTATCCTCGTTCTTGCAGACTCTGGCCATGCGTTGATTAGGCGCAAAGCCAGAATTCTTCAAGTACTTAGTAGACTTGTTTCAACACCCAATGAAAATACTTAAAAAACCTTCAAAACCGATATGGAAAGTACAATACAAACAAATCATCTGGATCGTAGATACACAATGGTCACGCCTGGATCCCCCAAGAAACATCCATACCTCTAAGAAATCACTGCCTTGCGAATTACGCCATGATAACCAAAACCCGTGGACCGCAGGATACATAACAATGGTTACGTCTGGATTGCCTAGGAAACATCCATACCCTTTAAGAAATCTGTTCCTTGTGGATTACGCCACGACAACAAAATCGGTAGACCGCAGGATACATAATAATGGTTACGCTTGGATCCCCCAGGAAACATCTGTACCCTTTAAGCAATCTCTGCTTTGCGGATTATGCTACCAAAAAAATGACTATGGGTTACGCCATGGTAGGACACTCGAGTATTACATCCGGAAAACCAAAATCAAAGGGAATAATATCGACAGAATGAATCCACAATGTGGCCACAAAGAGGATATCAAGCAGAAGGCACTTTCCATAACTTTACTTTGAAAATATTTATCATATAGTACCTTTTAAATCACTTTCAAATATCATATTTCTACAAAGTCCATCATATAAGATTTCATTTTCAAATCGAATACTTTCCAAAATCAATAATATATCAAATCACACTTATATATACTTCCACTATATAAGGTTACACCTTTCAAATTGAATACCTTTCCAAATCAACTTCATACTTATACCAATCAATTTTATATAAGTTCGATAACTCCCAAATTAAGTATTTATAAAACAAGGTTCTCAAATTCAATTCGTTTCAATATTAGTTCATTATCAAAATCATATACGATTTCACCAAATTATTTCTTCCGAATAAAAATATCTTCGTTTCAAAATTCCAAAATAATAGGTTTAGAAAATAATCCTAGTTTCCAAATCAACATAATTTAGGTCAAAAAAATTCATTTCCAAAATCATCATATAAAGGCTGGGTTTTAAATTCCAATCTATTTTCGAAACAAAATAATTTTCTCAAAATCAATTATTCCCAAAATGATTTCCAAGTTTATAACTATCCCTTTAAAACCTTTAAACAATTTATTTCTATTCGAAAGATCCAATTTACCTTTTGAAAATCATTATTCTACATATATATATAGTTTTATAAAAGATGTTCCAAAGTCAAAACCTTTAGAACTAAATTTTACTCTAAACATTCGAAATAAAATTTCAAATTAGTATAATTCAAAATATTCTTATTCATTTACTAAACAAAATATTTTCGAACTCATTTAGATCATATTACTTCATACTTGAACATACAAAACTAAATTTATATACTTTATCAAATAATTTATGTTTTTCGAAATTACTTAGCTTTGAAATTTTAAACCTCGATTTGGAAGTGTTCGAACATTCAAAATAGTCGGAGAAATCAATTTCAAATCCAACAGCTGGAAATCAAAAACAAATCAGTAAATCAGTTTCAATAGATTGGGTTATATCAAATTCAAAACTCGAGGACTGAACACCGGGCTTACGTCAAATCGTTTCAAATCTATATACATATATCTTTCGAACATCAAATCATACTTCGGAACTTGAAATAAAAATTTGGTTTCACAAAATTACCTACATAGCAAAGCTACTAGAGTGGCCTCTCCCCCACTTTGAAACTCGACAATTAATGTCGATGATGCGTGCACTCATCACCAAATCATTTCCAGCGACATAAGTGAGTTCTGGACTTCTATTTTATTGAAAACTTCTTTGAATTTCTTCGAAATCATTGGAATTCATTTGAAGTCATTTGAAACATTTCTTATTTGGGAAAATGCTTTTAAATCCTATTATTATATATTTCAAAAATATTAAAATAAAATTTCAAAATACCGAAGTTCAATTCATCGAATTTTAAATTCAAAACCCTATAGTTATAAATCTTTTTACATAAATCAATTTATTATATAAATTTCAAAATTTCAAAACCTTTTAAAATTTCTCATTCTAGTTTTTAAAAGGTATATAATCCTTTCGAAACATTTTCACTTTTATATATAGAATATAATCATACTTATCCAAATAATAATTTCGATATATAAAACAATTTCCAAAATACAAACAAGCCCGCTTTTCAAAGGACGGTTCAAGAATGGTTTTCAAAACAAAGATAGGCTCATCTGAACCGAGGGTATAGAACTCACCGGTGAATCAATGCCAATTGTAAAGGAGTTTCACCCCTTTACAAATCATTCAAAGATTGGTCGGATCGCCTATTCTTATAAAGATAATTCAAAGTGGAGTTATGGGATACTCAAGAATCAAGAAACACAAATAGGAGAGAAGATAATGGATTTTAGAACCGCAAGGAACATTCTAAAGTCCAATGGAGAACTAAATCAAAGGGGAAGAAATTCAAGCTCGAAAGAAAGTGATTCTGCAAATAAATTTACTATATATGCTAAGTTTGCCTAGAGCCAACGCTCTGATACCAGCTGTAACTACCCGATGTTATCAACTATTCGCATCCACACACGTCGGACTTGAATTGTTCAAAATATGAGATAGTTAATTTAAATTTGGCAAAACTCAGCATATACAGTAAATAAATCAATCACAGAATCACAGACACGGAGTAATATAATAATAAAGCAGCGGAATAGATAAATAGTAGTTCATGAAGCTACTATATAAATATCAGAGTTAGAAACAAAATACAAAATAATATCTCAAATACAGTGGATTCTTCAGTACAAACAGATGGCTTCATTGAACCAATCAACTGGAAAAGCTGAATCGATAGTTGGATCTCCTAACGAAGCTCCAAACTTCAAAGGTGAGTCTCAAATGCTGTATAACTCAGTTTGATCCGAGCGTAAAGCAAAACACAAAATACTCGAGTCAGGATTAACATTCTTATATCAATAAATCCAACTCAAGTGAAATATCAACTGAAATACAAGTAACTTAAAGGATGTTTGAGATAACCATCCTCTAAGGATCCGTGGAACTATCAACAAGGTAGAAATATACACTATAACACCGTGGTCATTTCAAATTAATTTATATTTCAAAACCAAATTATCATTTTCATTTCAAATATATCTATTTCCAAAATAGTGTATATATATATATAATAGTTTATAAAGTAAAGTATCGCGATTTCCTCAAATTTCACAAATCGCTTCAAAATCAACTCGACTTTCCTACTCAAATTAAATTCAATCTCAATTTATCAATTTCCATTCAATTCAGTTTTCTAAATAATAAATTCAAATTGTATTCATTTCAAATACAGATCTGAATCACAAATTAACCATTTACATCCTAGTATATTTCAAAGCTTTAATATTTAACATTTCAAAGTTCAATTCAACGGTTTCCTATAGATCTCGATTTAAACTCATTATTATTTAGTCTTGAGATATCCACCTAATAAATTCAGTATTATTTAAATAACCTTAATTTACCTTTAAACAAAAAATTCCTTTCGATTTTTTTAAACTTGAAATATCCATTTAATCAATTTAAATCAAAAGTCAAGTTATAAAATCAAATCTTAAACTTCAACTTCAATAGTTTAAATCGATTGAATTAAGTAGAATTCTTAATTAAATACAATTTCAATTAATTCAACCTTATCTTCTCAACCTTAACCTATTCAAATTATTACACAATCTATTTTGAAATATCGATTAACATAACTACATAAACATATTATATGAATTAAATCAATCTCAATAATATTATTATTAAATCTATATATATAAAATTACCATTATGTATAATATTTTAAGAACCAATATTTATTAAAAACCATATACTTCTTTTCAAAACCACAGAATTTATTTTCAAACATTTATATATATATGGACCAGCGGTGTCTGTGTATAGTTCCTATCCTATGGTCAAGTGATTCGTATATTATCATTTCAATCCGTAATTTAAAATATATACGGGTAGATATCATTTCGATCCACAGTGTCAAATTCAATTCAACTGAAAGTCGCTTAAGTTTATCATTTCAACCCATAACGAAATTCTCCTATTCTAAAGTCCGTTCGGGTATGTATCATTTCAACCCATAGTTAATTCCAAACTACAGGGAACTTGTAGAGTGATAACAGATAATATAATAATAGAACTGGCATATATCATCAATAACACTATAATATAAGCAATAGGACATGGTGTCATATCCCACAGGTGAACAGTAACCGATAATAGCATATATATAATAATTTAAATAACTATAACAGCATATTTCAATTTTCATTTTAATTGAAATCGGATTTAAAAATATAAGTACATTAATCGTGAGTGATTGCTCACCTTTTGAGGCTAGAGAACGATGAGAAATTTAGCTATGAATCCGACACAAATTTCGAAGCAAGGCACGATGGACACGAGTTCGACGATCAGAGCTGACAGATAGGAATCAATGAACAAAGCGAATCAGTTTAATATACATGGAAAACATATATATTATTACAACTATTATAATTATTTTCGTAAAATCAATATTTTGAATTACGACAAAATATATATAATCCAAAAATATTATTGTTTACATATATATATAAACAAGACTGCCCAAAGGTAACCTTTCGAAACCAAATATATGTAATACCTTGATGATGTTCGTATTATTTAACATATATTTATAAGAGAGAAAATGAATAAAGTATTATATATTATGCTTTTAGAATATATATAGGATACTGTAAGCCTATATACACAGTAAACAAAAATAATATGGCCGGTAAAGATATGTACAATAGAAAAATATGAATTAAACAAATATATATAAATCAATAAATGACTATATATATACACCTGTTACTTAGATATATACACAAACCATATATTTTATCAATATGCAAATGCAGACCGTACAATATGTATGTGGAAAAATGGATGCAAACACTTGCAGACAGTACCAAATGAGAACAAACGTATTATATATAAGCATTATACATGTTACTAATAAAACTGTTTCACACAACATAGCTTTAGTTATTCCACAAATATAAGTATATATATACACACACACGAAAAAACAGTATATATCAATATATGTATCCTATATAAAAATATATATAAAACATACCGTATAAATTTATATTTTCCCAAATGCAAATCATATTCGAAAATCCAAAACCATGCAAACATATAAACTGTTCGTGTAAATTTCTATTTATACAAACATCTATATTATATCTAGTGTACTACTATATAAGCATATGTAAATTATATATATAATATATATATATATACACACTTTTTTAAAACTGACATATATAAACTTTCTTTTCAAAAAAAATACAAAACAGTATAACATTAAACTAAAGAACAAAGCAGCCTGTAGAGAAATATATATAAACTTATATTGTTGCAATTACACATAGTATGGCCGAAGGAATATATATATACACTGATAGATTAAAACTTGTATAAACTAATGTACATAACTTTCAAAACAAAATAGAGAGGCTGGGCCTTGCCTTGGAGGAGGAAGGACCACAGTGATGGAGGACGGTCACTGGGTGGTCTCGGGTCGACTGCGTGGAGGCACGGAGGAGGAGCGAATGGGGTTTGGGGCGGAGGCGTGTCGGGTGCGCGGTCGTAGCGACACGCAATTGTGGCGGCACGCGGGGATTTGGGTGGCTCGCGCGGAGGCATAGGTGCGTTCATTTCCTTTTTTTTTTTTGCTGGGTTTCAAAATGGAAGGGTGCAATTTAGAGAGAGGGGGAAGATAATGAACAGCTGGCAGCCGAAAATAATGCATTGGATTTGTACTATATAGAAATCGTTACTATTATTTCAATTCGAACAGTCACAAACAAATGAATGCAACATATAACGAATAAAAGAATCATATATCTCCAAACTAATGGGAATAAAGGCAGCGAACAATCAACGTATTGAAGTGATGGATAGTAATAGCTGAAAATAACGTTAGTGGCCTTTTATTTCAGCCGTTTGAAATTCAAATGGACATCGAAAGTGGCAACGATATGGTTTCCATTTACACGGATTCCGCTGCATACCAGATCTCAAAACACAAAATCGAATAAACCATCCAGGTCCACCCAACGAGACGGTCAAAACAGTTTACAAATATCAGTGATACGATTGAATTATAAAATTTCGAATTTTTCACTACCGAAAATGCAGCAAAAATGAAGAAAATAAGATCGACGGAGCTATAGAAGTTCGAATTTGATGAAACGAAATTTAATGTCTCATTCAGAAGACGATTTAGAAATTTTCTATAGAAAAATATTCAGTTCTGAAAATAAATTTATTATCATCGATTATTAACTGATTTGGATTTAATAGAATTACACAATAAAATAAACTTTCATATAATCTGATGAAAATTTACCATCTACCGTGTTTTTAAATACGTATTCCAAATATAAAAAATTATTTCAAAATTCAATTATTTGAAATTGCTCAAAATTCAGTTAAATGCATTATTAAAACAAATAAATTTATTAAAATTTATGGGTCATTACAGGCAAGGCCCAGAAAACAACGAATATCAGTTGGAGTTCTAGGAGTTTCCTAATTATTGATCACAATGATCTTGACTGGATCAACAGAAACTCCATTACTAGAAACAGTATGTCCAAGAAATCGGACTTCATCTCTCCAGAAATGGCATTAAGAGAATTTAGCCTTCAACTGATGATTTCTAAGAGTCCCCAGAACAAATCTTTAATGGGATTTATACTCTTCCTCTGACTTGGGGAACACAAGAATGTCATCAACAAAGACTAGAACAAATTTATTAAGCACATCCCCAAAAACACGACTCGTTAAATCAACAAAGAAAGCAGGAGAATTAGTCAAACCGAAAGGCACGACTAACCATTCATAAAATCCATTCTCAGTACGAAAAGTAGTCTTAGGGATGCTTTCCTCGGCAACTCTGAGCTGGTGAAAACCTATGGCAAGATCAAGCTAAGAGAAAACAGTAACTCCATGGAGCTAATCAAACATATCATTAATGTAAGGCATATGATATCTGTTCTTCATAGTGAGGTTGTTCAGCTCCCTATAATCAACACACATCCTGAAAGAACCATCAGACTTGGTGACGAAAACCACTGCTGCTCCCCACTCTGAATGGCTAGTTCTGATCAGACCCTTGGAGAACAAGTCCTCAATTTTCTTCCTCAACTCAACCTTCTCATGAGGTGCCATCCTTCTAGGAGGAAGAACTACAGGTCGAGATCCAGGAGTAAGATCAATACGGAAATCAATTTCCCGCTTAAGAGATAAAGAAGTGACTTCACCAAATACATCGGGATAGAGTTTGACTATAGGAGTCGAATGAATATCACAAAAAGAAGCATCAAGAGAATAAATAAAGCTGCCAACAAAATCCTGGCGCAAACTACACTAAATCACCAAAGAATTTCCAAAATCATCAACAAGAGAAACAGTTCGGGCACCATAAGAAATAAAGGCATCATGCCTCTTCAGCTAGTCACCTCCAAGCAATAGATCAAAAGCATCAATACCCAAAACATAGAAATCACTAGAAAACCGATAACCAGAATAGAAGAGTTTCACATTTCTATAAATCTTACTAAGGTTCGCTGGACCACCAATAGGATTTGAAACACACAAAGGCACAGAAGCCAACTCAGGAGAAAGAAGATGCTCAAATTTATTACAAAGATCCACAGAGATAAAGCTATAGGAAGCTCCAGTATCAAACAGAATGCGAATAGGAAAATAAAACAGAGAAAAAGTGCCCTGAAGTGTACCTTGGTTATCACTGGGAGCAGGAGCAGGAACAGGTGCAGGTGGTGGAGCTGGTGAAGATGCAGAAGTAACAGCAAAAATACCTGATGACTTGCCCTTCTTCTGAGTAGCGCAGTCCTTCTTGAAATGGCCAAGCTGCGGATAAATGTGGCGGAGATCTCGCCTGGTCAATTGGGTTGGAGGAATAGCGGCACCACCCAAAGTAGGATAGCTATTAGCATAGTGTCCCTTCTAATTGCATCTGTAGGAAGTAATGGTAGATAGGTCGATCGACTGCCTTTGAGATGAAGAGGATGATCCCAACCTTGGAGTCTTGTTCTGATTCCTCTTCCGATGGTGAAAATGGGGCGTTCTCTTCTTAAGATTACTAGAAAAAGACTGAGATGAAGCAGACTGTGCAGCTGGAGGATCCTCAAAAGTAGGATTCTCATATCTAATGGCCATGTCCATCAGAGCGGTGAAAGGACTATGCACATGGGAAATGAGACGGTCATAGTACTCCGGACGGGCACCAGCAATGAACTTCTCATTTTTCTTGAGAGGAGTGTCAATCAGATTAAGGCCTAACATAGAAATTTCTTTGAGCTTCCTCTCATATTCAGCAAAAGTCATATCACCCTGTTTCAGATCCATAAATTCGGGATACAGCTGAGATTTCCCTGCCTCGGGCATCCACTTCACAAGAAAAGCATCCCTAAAGCATGATAAAGAAATATAAGAAAGATTTCAAAAGAGAAAACTGAACCAAATTCAAGACAAATAGAAGATGATACCTAAACTGTTCACAAGAAATGTTAGCCTCAGCGGTGTGAGTTGTGACAAACTCCCACCAATCCAAAGCTGCTACTTTCAATTGCCAAGCTGCCAACTGACGCTGCTGGGCATTAGTGATCTCTTGACCGGAGAAAATTCTCTCCAAATCTTTCAACCATTGTTGAGCTTCAAAATTCTCTCAGATCCGGTGAACTTGGTGCTACCAAGCTCAGTGTATTCCTTACAGTTTAGTAAACTTGACTGCTGCAGCAGGCTCAGGAACTGGGGCAACACCATGCCTCCTACCTCCAACATTCCTCCGATCCATCCTGAAAAATCAAGAATGAATTTTAGGACAGAGGTAATTGAGAACCAAAGACAAGATTAGGTAAGACAAGATCAGATTCAACTGGAATTGGATATCATAAACAAAGACATTACTAACAAGGTGGATAAGGAAAAGAAGGAAGAAGTTGAGAAAATTTGATTTCAAAACAAGAAAAATTTATATCAAAATACTCTTTTAAAATCTTTAGAAAATCATTTGAAAAAAATCATTTTATACTTTAAAATACGTTCTCTCACAAAGAAAGGATTCCAGGATTGATTTCACTCATTCTAGGGTATTCCTACCCTATCTCTAATGAGTTTTTGCTCCGCAGGCTAAGGTTTTCCAAAAACCAAAGCTCTGATACCAAATGTAATGACACACTATTTTGTACCATTCAAACTCGACAATACAACCAAAATATGTCAAACTTGAATAGCTCAAAACAATAGATTGTAATAAAATTTGGAGCAAATAAAACCAATCACAGACACATAATATCACAATACTCACAACGGAAATAAAAATAACCATAGTAGTTCATGAAGCCACTACAAACACAGTCTCGAACAAGTACCAAATATATAGTCTGAAAAAAAATGCAGTTCTGAAACAAATACAGTAGAAATCCTAATTACATAAGTCTCTGATACATGAGCTGAAATAGAATGACTGAACAGAAATATATAAAACTAGATAAGCAGATAAACTCCAGAAATCTCTAGCTTCCAGAAGATAGATCCAGACTGGAATACTCAGGCTGACCCGATCATAAGAAATAAACACAAACACTCGAGTCATGACATACATACTCATACAATGTAAACCAACTCAAGTGAACTGTAAAATAGATGTACAAGTAACTTAAAGGATGCTTGGGATCGTCCATCCTCTAAGGATCCGTTAAACTATTTACTATGTAGTAATATATGCTATTATAATAATGTCTAGAAGTAAAATAAACTTACTTTAAAATAGCGTTAAGGAGTTATCCAATATCCCCTTTAACAGATATATAATGCCAATAGTCTATACGGTACCGTAATACCTCCTGATCGGAAGTCTACCAGAGGATACTCCATAGGTACGACACAAAACAAAAATCGTACAAGGTGCGCTAGGATAGGTGACACGGCACAACTAGGCAATGCCAGGTTAGATATACCAATTACGCTTCTGGACTGGTGGTAACGCGTAGCAGCTACTACCGCCCACCTCGAACCACACTCCCGAAATCAAAGGTGCGCACCAATCAATCACAAAGTAATAGAATGGCATACGAAGAAGTGTGTCCGATAAGAGGAGCTACCTCCTTAGCCCATCAACCGCTCCTGTTTTATCCACCTTATGCCAACTCACGGGAGTTGGGTCCACGTACATACCTCAATAGAACGTCACCACCATCCTACTTCATTCTGGAATCTCCACCGCGTACACGGTTGTCAAAGTGGTTTTCGGTATCGACATAGATTATACCCATATCCGATCCCGGTCTCTTTGCCAACCAATCGTTATTATAACCCATGGTTATAAATTTCAAAAATGGTTTATATTTCACTTCAAAACATATTCATTTAGACCATTTAAATTCAGTATCAAATAATATTCATTTCAAAGTTCTAACATTTCTAAGTTCATTCATTCAATTATAAAATTTCCAAAACATTATAAATTTCAGCTACAACAGAACTTATAAAATGTTACGGTAGATATAGTAATATTTCAAAGACATTGTCAATTTCAAAAACAACAACACTTATAAAGTGCTACGGTGGGAATTTAGTTATTTCAAAATAACTCAATTTCAAAAAACAGTAGCACTTATAAAGTGCTACAGTAGGTAGTAGTAATTTAAAACAATTCAGTTTCATTTTAGCAACAACAGCACTTACCAAGTGCTACAATAGCTATTTAGTTATTCAAAACAGATTACCTTCAGCAACAACAGCACCTACAAAGTGTTACAGTAGCTATTTAGTTATTTCAAAATATAGTTTAGTTTCAGCGACAACAACACTTATAAAGTGCTGCAATAGCTCTTTAATATTCCAGAACTTAGTTTATTTTCAGAAATGATAGCACATAACAAATGTTGTCTTAAAACACAGCATTTCTGAAGTGCTACTAACACTAATTCCAGATTTAATATAAAATTTCAGAAACATTAAAACTTCAATTTTAGCCATTTTAACTTATAAAATCATATTTTTTTCGCTTCAAAAATATTCATTTGGATATCATTTAACTTATGATTCAACAAAATAACCGTTAATGAATAAGTATCCGATTTAAACAATAATTTACTTGTTAAGTCAAAAGTAACTATTTTCTCAACTTTTTATTTTTAACAATTAACTTAATACTTTATTTTAAAATACCCATTTCATAAATAAAATAAAATTTCCATTTAAAACCAAGTTTCCAATTTCCAAGTTAAGTCATATTTTTAAAATACACCTTTTCCATTTAATTCTTTATACATTTTAACTTATAGAAAAATCTCTATAAATTGATTTAAAATTATTTAAATCCAATTTAAGTTAAAATTTCATATTTTTACATTTTAAAAATACTTATAAATTTCAGAAGATATATATAATTAACCACAGGTTTGTATAGTATTTTCTAACCTAGGTCAAGTGATACGGATAATATATCATTTTAATCAGTAATTTAAAAAGAAAAATTCGGGTTTTATCATTTCAAACCTGCAATCCCAAGTAAACCAAATACAATAAAAATCACTCGAGCCTATCATTTCAGCCCATAATGGTTTTTCCTTATTCTAAAGTCTGTTCGGATATGTATCATTTCAACCCATAGTGATAAGGGAACTTGCAGTGTGAGATATAGAAAATAAAATAGCAATATAGCATATAATATTATAACAGATGATGTAAGAGGTATAAAATCAGGTTATACATCATATAAACAGATCACAACATATATGAACATAGTATATCAATCAATTGCATATTCACTTGTCATCGTTTCACAATTATATAAGTATGGAATGTCTAGAGTGAATAACTCACCTTTTTGAAGTTAGAGATTACGAAGTCAAGGCACACAACAAACACAGAAAGGCACGACAAGCACGAACTAGATTCAAGAAGAAGCAACACCCAAATCCAAATCTTGTAAACAAATGAATAAAACAAATATAAATATATGTTTCAACATAACAAAATAAATTATAACAATGGAAAATTTATGAAATAAAATGACATAGACATGCTTTAAACATCAAGTGGGCTCAGCCACAATGGACACATGCTCAACCATCATCAAACATGGTTCGGCCCTGATCAAAATTGAAGCACTAGGCTCGGCCATGGGCAGGAAAAAGGAGGAAAAGCATGGGAATATGGAAAAGGTAGGGGTTACAAGCATTGGAAAGGCAAAGGCAAAGGTATGATGGCTTTGTTCTCGGCCCTATGGCCATGTGGCTCTGCCTATGGCTAGACTTTGGGTCAGATCTGATCAAATCTGATGGGCATGGCCTAGAGCAAGGTAAGGAGGAGGAGTATGTGGTGGAAATAGGTGTGGCCATGGGAAATCAAGAGGGGTTTGCATAAGGAAGGCTCGGCTAATGGATTTTTTTTGCAATTTTTGGTAAAGGCTTTGTTCTAGGGTTCACGGCCTTGAGTGGAGGAGGTGATGTAGAGGTGATGGTCGGTCATGGAGGAGGTGGAGAGGGGATGAGGTCGGAAATATGGTAGAGGCCGAGCACTTGAGGAAGAAAACAAAAGAAAATAAAAGAAAAGGAAAAAGAAAGAGGAAGAGAAACCATGAAAACTTAATATAATTTTCTCTAGGAGAAAGCAAATGAGGAAATGAGATGTTGAGGAGTTTTTGTACGTGATTTACACAATGAAATGGCGGCTAGGGTTTGGGAATACATGGGTAGAAAAATGGTGAACAGCTAGGGTACGTAATAAAGAGGCCATAAAAATAAAAAAAGGCATGCATTTAAAACAATGTAACGTATGTCTCCTTGATTTTCTCAAGCCATTTATAAAAAGATATAAACAAGTAAAAATCCAATAAATAAAATAAATGTCTAGAAAAATAAAATTGAGAAATAAAAATCAAGAGATGGACATAGGAAAATATAAAATAAAATAGAGAAATTAATTGCGTGTAAAACGATGTATTTTATCCAATTTTAAAAATATAAATCAGAATTTAACGAAACGAAAAATAGAACAGATATTAGAATTATATCCAGCTTCAAATAAAAAGATTAGAATTTAAAAATTAAATTTTAAACTTTTCAAATAAAATTCAAAGTTTGACTAAAATATAAAGTTTCAGAAATTGTTTATTTTATCCTATTTGGAAGATAGATTACAAAGACATCCAAAATTGCAATGGAAAAATTCCAAAAATTCAAATTTTAATGATTAAAAATCAAAGTTTTCGAACAAATTACATTTTAAAATATTTACAAAACTTTTGGTTGTTACAAGAGGGCTTAATAGGGTAGAAGAGGTTACATGAACATAATGGGTTATTTATACAAGCATGAAACCCTAATATATAATTTGGAGAATGCCAAAACTACATTTGAAAAAGTGTGGAGGCTAAGTAATCATTAGCTTCTACTAATCATCATTTAAGTGTACATGAAGCCATTAATTCCATAAGCATGTGCATTAGCCTCTAATTTGTACGTTAATGGAGGTGGGTAGGTGGGGTTCTCCATGTTTTTCACTTTGAATAATTCTCATCTTCATTCCTTTGTATTCATTTTGTGCATGCATGTGTCTTCATGAAACCACTCCTATTTGAGATCAAATTCCTACAAAAATATATATAAATTTTCAATTAATTTTTCTCAAAGAAATATATGCAAACAAATGACCGTTTTCCCCTATGTAAAGATGGACATGTGACAATTTGGAATTAATATGGATTTTGGTTAAAAACAAGTTAAAATACCCAATATGATCATTTATTTAATATAAATAGAATAAGTATAGTGGTAAAAATATGCACATTTATGTGCACATCACGAGCCAAGCGAGGTATCAAAACTTACTCATTCAGAATTACCTATATATTTCCACGAATTAAATAACTGTTTTGAACGACTTAGGTAGAAATATGCTAAAATTGAATCACAAAGAAATACTTTGCTAGATTTAAATACACAGCTTGATCAATTGGTTAAAAACTATCAAAACAAGTGCCCTAGGTGTGAAAAGTGTCCATCATTCGAAGAAGAAATTAAAAAAATCAGAAATTAAAATTAAAAGCTTGAAAAATGAAATTCTGATTTTGAAAGAAAATGGAAACATGAGAAGAGAAAATTCTATTAAAAAGTGCACACAATTATTGAATGAAAATGAATCGCTCAAAACACATGTCCAATAATTCTCTACAACCTTAGGAAAATTTTCCAAAGGAGAAAAATCACTAAATATGCTAATAGGAAAACAAATAGTCAATATTGATAGACAAGGACTTGGGTATACTCAATCTAAACGTGTTGGTAGCGAAATTAATCAAGTAAATTCCAAGTGCAAAATTTGTGAAAAACTGGACACAATCACAATATTGGTTGGTATAGACCCAAACACGTGAAAACATTCCAATTTGGGTTACAAAACGCAAGGCACAAATATAAAATCTCTTAAAGTCAAACAAATATGGGTGCCGAAAGGAGAAAATATAAATTGTTTAGGGTCTACTCAAACATATTTTTCAAAATCATTTGCCACTAACAACCTTGGACCCATAAAAACAAATAGGTCACAAAAATCTTTTCTCGTGTAGGTGTGCAGGCAGGCTAAGGAACAACAACAGTGTTACTTGGATTCTGGCTATTCCAGGCACACGACAGGCGACAAATCAAAGTTCCTTAGCTTGTATAAAGGTGGTAGAATCACAATGGGCAACAACAAAAAATTATCATAAAGGTAAAATAGGTAACGGTATATTTATTTTGAACGATTTATTAAATGTGAAATCTGCACCATAATCTAAATTAAATCAGCCAGTTATGTGATAAAGAAATGAATGTTGATTTTGACTATGACTTATTTCAAAATTGTCGGTCAAATTATCTTTTTATGCCAAGAACACAATCAGTACCTCTAGAGTCTCTGAACTAATAGATTCCTTTGGATTAATGATATTGCAAGTTTAGATAATAAGAAATATTATCTTGATTTGATTTTTGATTACTCGAGATATACGTGCATATATTTGATTATCAAACTGCTTCTGGATCTGACACTATGATAACTTTTTGTAAATTTGCACAAAATCAATTCAAATTCAAAATAATTTCATTTAAAAGTTGTTAAAAATGACTTTTAAGGTATTTTGTTGAAACTTCACGGTCTGGTCTATGACATCCAATTAATGATAATCTTGACTCAAAGGAAAATTCGGATGTAGATTACACTGGAAATCTAGTTGGTAGAAAAATTACTAGTGGAAGGAGTTTTATGAAAAGACATTCATTAGTTGCATCACATGTTCAAAGAAAATATATGTATATTTTTCATTTCAGCTAATTTTCAAATTAGCGGACATTTTTCTTATAAAACCCCTTCCAGAAAATAGTTTTTATTTTTTGACCTTGTTTCAGATTAATCATTTTAGAAAATTTGATTTTATAATTTTTGGATTTGATTTTAAATGACAACATTAACTAATCTGACTCCCTACTGATTACTGAAAAGATAAACAGTGATTGAAAAAGTGACGAGTGTGGATATTGATCATATATTATAACTTGAAAAAGTATTTAGTAAATTTCCTTAAAAATGTAAACAAAATTTATAATAATTCTTGTTTGGTAAAAATTCAATGATCGTCTCTATTTATATCATATTTCTAATGACCATCACTCATCAAAATCCAATATAGTATGTCAATATGTGGTATTTCAAATAGGAAATAATTCATTTTTCATTTTATTATATTTTTAGCAATAAAAACATGCAAAGTATTCACTCTCGTTTAAAAGTCCTCACGATTATGCATGGGTGAATTACTTATAATTTTTGATTATGTGCTTTCATACTCATTTAAAAGTCCTCACGATTATGCATGTATGGAACACATATCAAAATTGATTGATTAAACAGACAAGTTGATTCTAATCTCATTTAAAAGTCCTCATGGTTATGCGTGGCTAGAAGATACTTGAATTCAAAATTTTTTATAAAATTTGGAATACTACTAATCTAATTTCAAAGTCATAACGGTTATGCATAGTTAGTAGATATTCAAATTCTTGATATAAATATACCACAAATAGACATAGCTATATGGTTTTGCATCATTCCTATCATTCTAAAGTGGAATATGCGTCTAAACAGAGTATTTATGATTTTTGTTTGATTTTTTATTGAAAGTTAATATTTATACTTGATTGGGTATTAATGTTGTATTAATGTCTATCACTTTATCTCTATTTTTCTAACACTATTACTTTTTTGCTGATAACAAAAGGGGGGAGAAAAGTTAAGATTTTGGCAAATAAAGGTCAAATATTTTATTTTGTATTTTTGTATTTGCATCTAGGTTCATTTGCATGTTTTTATTTATTTTCGTGCATATATGAAGGGGTAGTTTTTTTATAGAGAGGGAGCATTCAAATAGGGGGAGAAAATTGAATGATCAAATACATTTTATAAATTCAAATCTTAAATATATGTTCGTTATCATCAAAAGGGGGAGATTGTTGAATATGCAAGTATATGATTTTTGTTTGATGATAATAAATATATATATATATATATATATATATATATATATTCATTTAAATGTATTTGTTGTTGTACTATTTTATTTTCACATAATTAAATAAATATTTGCTGAACAAAATAAGTAATACAGAATTTAAATTCAAACAAATATATATTATTCAAACAAATATTTTATTGCAATTTTGAATAGTACAAATTTGATCTCTCGCTATATATATACAATTTGCAATTACAATACAATTTCTATTACATCACAATTTTTCACTATACAATTTTCATTTACATCAGCACCTCACTACATATCACTCGTTCACTCATAAATGTTCTTCAACTGCATTCCAATTTGTATCCAGTATTTGAGTTATCTGCAAAAATAAACACTAACGCAGTAAAACTGAAAAAGAAATATTTTTGGCAGTATAAAATAAAATGTGTATGTTTATTTGCCTCACATATTTGGGTTGTTCGTCATTATATTCATTTTTGAATTCATTATACATGAACAACTTATGAGTGCACAGTGTATCACTGTATATGCCATAAGGCCGTGCATACCAATGTACACTTGATAAAATTATAGAGACAGGTGAGCACAAGGTCAGACCCAATCAAAAGCTAGTTTCAACTCAAGTGAAATACAAATAAAGTCACGATATTAGCACAAGGTCAAGCCCAAGCTATAAGCTGGATTCAACATTGGTGCAATCCAAATGTACAAGTTCAATAAAATGATCAAGACAACTAAAACAGACTCGACAGTGGAGCCATGAAACAATGAGCAAGGCCAAATAAAGGCAAAAGATGTGCAGACCAAACTTCTATGCATGCATACAACTCAACGGTTCAACAAGATATACGCAATGTCAACATGTATACAGCAGGGTGTATAGCTAGCTCAATGAACTAACTCCAAGTAACAACCAGACTAGTTCAATATGCTATGCACAAGCATCACAACCAGATCAGTTTCCAAAGTCAGTCTAGAAACAAGAATAGGCACATGCACCAGTGAAACAAAGAATAGATCCAACATTTCAGGAAGACAACAAAGTACAGACCTGACAACATATGCAAATTAGCTCGAAGCAACAACTCGGTGCAAAAACATATGATCGGTCACTGAGGTGAACACAGTTGTGCCTAGACCACTGACCTTCAAACAATGTCAACAAGCTTCAAACAAACTACATGAACCGAGGCAATGGCCAGGGCAGAAAATAAAATGGCGACGCATATGGACATGTACTCGATGCAACACAGAGCTCATATGCAACTCAGACTGAAATGACAAATGGAATAGTTCGAGCTACGACATGAGACCATACTTCACAATGAAGTGGATTCAAGGCAAATGGAAACAGTGCACATGAAAACAATGACAACAAGGGCTGCAACAAGACTCAAATCAGATCAAGTGAAAACAACACTGTATATACACTTGCATATGTAACTACCAGAGCCCATCAAGCAACAACAAAAGTGTACAGGTAAACCAGAGAATTCAACCAAGTGAAGACTCCAAAAGAAACACAATAAAGCATGGTCAAATCTTAAAAATACTCAGTACAACAAGCATACATATATACATAAGAAAATACACACACACGCACACACGCGCGCACACACACACATATATATAGGCAGTGCACATATAGATCGAACCAGAAATAACTACACCAGACTTTCAATTGATATGAAACTCGAAGTAGTGCAAATAGCAACTCACAACACATACACACACATACATATGCACGGTGACACATTTTGAGTGGAGCAAGAAAATCAGTGCTGACCAACCATATGGCACAAGACAGTGAATAATGTAATGCAATCAACTGAAGTGAAGACCAACAACAAGTGCAACCAGATCAACACAGCAAGCAAGTATGAATGAAAACTGGTCAGAAGCCGTGGGTCATCAAAGTAGAGTTCGAACAAAGTCACAGGAGAAAATAAATTCGCATAGCAGGTTTTTACAAAAATCAAAGCAGCAGTTTCAAACCAAGTCAATTTTAAATGCCAAAGAATCTAAGCCGTGATGACCAAGGTAGTAGTAAAAGTGAACCAAACAATGTTACACGGATTGAATTAGTCCACAAAATCAAAGTACCAAAGTCACAGAAACAAATTCAAATGCCAAATAGAATGGAGCCAAAATTAAAATTCATGGAGTATATGTATGACTTGAACAAGTCAGTACAAATCACCAGCATTCAATCAAAAATCATTAGCCGAGAAAAATTAACAGATGAATTCATACGAATGTTAATTTTGGGTTTCAATCCCTATTTAACTGAATCATCATCGGCATGTAAAAGGGAATCGAGTTCAAGAAAGATAACCAATAAAGCAAAAGGCATAAATCACATACCATTTTAGTTCGAACTCGATCAAATTAGAGTGACCAAAACCATATCACAACTAGAGAATCATTTATCCAAGCCAAACAAAGAAAATAATCGCTGCAATATGCATGTATTTATTCTAAAAATATGTTTGGGTTTTGTAATTTAACTTTTTTATTTATACATATATACTTATATAACTTTAATTTGTTTATACTATTATAATTTTATTTACTTATGTAATATTTATATGTATCATAATTTAAATCATATTTAATTAATTAACTAATTCAACTAAATTTTATTTTAAAATTTTAGAATTTTTATTTTATTCATCTTAAACCATTTAAGAAGAATATTTAACTATAAACTTTATTTATACACACACACATATACATATCAAATATACGTTTGTGTATATTAACTATTTTATTACTAATTGTTCAATTAAACAATTTAATTAAATATTTAATAAATTTCAAAATTTATTCTGTTTAATTTCTTAAACAATTTTGATACAAGTAAAACATTTTAAATTATTAAATATAACTTATACAGTTTTATTTACATATATACTAGTATTTATATTAAATTATAAATTAATTTGCAATTAATTATTACTTATCATATAAATCATTTAATAAATTAAATGTTTTAATTAAATATTTTAATTTTTGAAAATTCTACTTAATTTACCTTATAAAATTTAAGATAAATCTGCAACTATAACCTTTACAGTTGCATACACATTAATCACTACATATGTACATATTTTAATTAATTAACATTTAAATAATAACTTATTTAATTAATCAAATAAATAGAATATTTACAAAGCTTAGAAAAATATTAAATTAATTTCCTAAAAAATTGAATATTTTCTACATTCATTTCATAATATTTTTCAAATTTCCTTAATTTATAAACTAAATAATAAAATTTAAAATATATTTTAAAGTTTACTATCTTAATTTGAAAATTAGCCTAAGCCCAAATTAAATCTGGGCCTTTCGTTTGGACCAACCATTTGGATTTACTCCACACATTATGCCAAGCCAATAGCCAAGTGGAGAGAATAATTCTTATCCAACCTCGATTCCGCTACCCTTGACACCCATTAGATACAAAAATTTATTAGTTGGCCCTTAATGCTAGTTAATTAGACTACATAGACCATACAAGACCTGATACTAGTATTGGAATCAGGTTTATTTCACAATGGGTGAAATGTATAAATTTCAAAAAAAAATCCCTATTTGGACCTTAAAGGGGTTATGAAATCTATTACTAGCATTATATTCCATCTACCAATTGAAATAAAATCAAATTTTATCCAAATTTATTTTATATTTATTTAATAAGTCTTCTTAATTAAATTCATTCAATGGTTATTATGAATATATCTTATATATTTATAACATGACATGATAGTGTAATGATGTATAAACATGTGTATAACTTTATAAACACACACACAATTATATTATATTATTTGTTTATAGATAATTATAGTACCATATACACACAGATACACGCACACACTTTAGACACACACAGATATACTTACATACATACATACATACATACATACATAGGGACATACATACATATATTGTGCTACCTTTATTTATTTGTGTACATGATTTGAAAATAAATCTATATATTAAATTAGCTATCTTAAAATATATGTTAAGATCTAGTAAATAAATAGAAAAAAGAAAGCACTTATCGCCTTTCTTATTTACAACCTCCTAATATAAAACAAGACTAATCTCTAGGTTAGAAGAGAATATGATTTCTTAAATAAACAAAATATTTAATATTAAACTTCTTAGATTTAAAATGGTGTATAAAGGTTTGTAACTAAATCACATTTTAAATAATATTCCAATTAAAACTATTCAAACCTTTAAATTTTTATATCAATATTCATATTCAATTTTGACCTTAAAAATATATATCAAACGTTAAAAGAGTTCTAAAGATAACAAGAAATTAAATTAAACATGAAATGTTTAGATCTAAACATGTGCATGTATAAACATATATGAAATAGTATTAATTGTAATTTAATTTAACATAACATACTATATTAAATGTATACTAATCCTTCAGCATACCGAGTGTGTGTGTATGTGTGTGTGTGTATAGTTTTGACAAAATTATGTTTTTTTAATTTTAAACCATATGTAAATAAATTTTAGTCTAACCTTACACAATCATAGCCAAATCCAAACATCATCGGTAAACACATATACAACTTGTTAATTTATAATTGAAGAAATTTACAGATAAAACTTATCAAAAGTTATAAACAAATATCAATAAATTAAAATTCACATAAATATAAATTAGTTGATAAACATTTATAGATTATAATATTAGGCATATTGACATTAGGAGAATAATGTTTCCATAGTTTATGTAACCCTCTATGACATGTTAATTTGTGAATTATTTCCTAAATTTCTTAAATCGGCACTCAGCCTTGCTAGAATCAAATGAACCGCATTTTTTTATGTTCTTTGAGGTTTTCTCTGTTTTATCTGAAGAAATTTTTTGGTTTAGGGTTGAATAGAGGTGGCGGCCATAGGTGAATGAGCTGGAGGAAAAAAGTGAATTAAAGTGAGGAATAGGATTTTGTTTTGAGGAGAGATAAAAACCTTTCCCAATGTCACTGTAAAATGCCCTTTTTTAATTTCCAACTAAATCGCAATTGGATCTCATCAAGATTCCTTTCCCACTCGTTAGTATTATTGGACAAATCTTTGTTTCACATGGATCAAAATTTTCTAAAGCTCATTAAGTAATTAACCATATTTAAAACTTTTTTAAACATATACCAAATTACCAACTTTGTATATCGATACGCGTACATGTAACTTTTCTATGCACACTTGATAACTGCTAGTAATACCCTAAATTTCAAATACATTAGGATTAATATTCCTTAAATATTAATAAATTCAATTAATTTATAATACCTTATAAAATAACTAATACATATGGCTTTTTGGAGTATTCAGAAATGCAATATTATGAATAAAAGGTGTGAATTCAGTCAGTGATTAATATTGAACAATTCAAATATTAATGTTCACATATCACTTTAGCTAGTGTTGTGTTAGTTTAGCTAAATTCATCGCTTACAGATGTTTTCAATAAAATCATATTTTATATTAGCTTAAGCGGTACCAATAAGGATAATAGTTTACATATGTCCTCTTTGCAAACACTATATCATGTTAGGATATATATAATTTGGTATTGTTAAAACTCCAATATTATCCATATTGAATTTGATTTGTCCATAAACAAAGTCATTAATTCAATAATGGCATTTATTATTATTAACCGTTCTACTCTTACCAGAGATTTTGAGACCATTATACTAACTTTATACAACTAAGGAGGCAATTTTTTTATTTTAAGGTTTTCACTTCAAGTGCTTTAACTCAGCCCCAATAGTCGCTCAATGGATATGTATGCCATGATTTAAGTATAATCAAAGTGGAGTATCCATACTGAAGTATCATAGTATTCTTAAGTCGAGGGAACCATGTCACATCGTCACATTAAGATTTCCTACTTGATTTAGGTACTTTCAACCAACAAAAAGCAATAGGACGACCCATTACATATTTATCCAATAACTACAAGTAGGTAAACCCTTGGTGGCCCCGGTGGCCATGAGTAATACACTACCGCACATTTAAAGAGTGTTATGTACTCTGGTCTCAAAGAATATATCGTTATCCTTTCTCGAAACAACTTGACCACGAATATTAGAAAAATATTATTTTAATTACTCATGATTGCAACTACAATCACCTAGCATTTTGTTTAGTGATTTTCTTATTATAACTTTAAATCTATTACTTAATCAATTATACCACAATATATCAATGTATGTAATGCAAATTAAAACACCTTTAATACGGACAAGATTGGTCACTAAGGCTTGTTTAATCAATATTCACTGGAATCGGCAGGACCAAACGCTTACTTGGTGACTTGAATTCTCTTGAATGTTATATTTGGGCAATCCCGAAGGTAGGACCAAAGGCTTACGTAATGACCATCCATGTCCTTTTAGATGTTTGCTTTGGCCTGGCATGGAGGTTGGATCAAAGGCTTGTATGAGGACCATCATTTTCTTTTCGATGGTTGCTTTGACCAGGCCCGGAGACGAGACCAAAGGCTTGTTTAACAACCGTCTTTTTTAGATGATTTCTTCAGCCAGACCCGAAAGGTAGGACTGAAGGTTTATTTGACTGCCCTTTTTCTTTAGATGGTTGCCTTGGCCAAGTCCAGAGAGGGGATCAAAGGCTTATTTTACCAACTCTTTTGTTGGGTGTCTTAGAACTTGGTCAAGGGATTTTAATTCTATCAGGTGTAAGGTGTGTCTTTTTCTCAAAGAATCGCACTGACCTTGTCAAGTCGAGAGCTTTATTTAGCCAGTGCATCTTAAACCAAGGGTCGCCGCTTGGTTTATACTCAAATAAGGTATGGGAATGTTTTATGTGGATTTTTACTTGATGAGATTTTGAGCAAGAATTACTTTTGTAAACTAGTTTTGAAAATCTTGCAAATTTCTTTCCAATCTGGCCACCAATGGGTATATTAAGGAAAGTTTATTGCTTTTTGAAAACTAGCTTTTAAGAAAATTGTTTCTAGAATGTTCTTCAGAAAAAATCCTTTAAGGTTTGTAGTAACTGAGAGCATTTTATGCATTCCTAGGCTTCACCTTGACTATCAAAGCTAAAATTGAGTTCTCATAACTCACTTTCCTTTATTCATTCAATATTGTGAAATATGGTCTTAAATGTTTAGCATTCCATGTCCTTGCTATTACATTTTTGTTGGGTCTACTTGTTTAATAAGTTCCTAAAGGTATGACTTCATGAATGACTAAAGGCCTCTCTTAGTTTGGTCCTAAAGGTCCATCCATAGGATTTTTGTATTTCCCATTACCATACTAAGCATTAAATCTCATTTCTGGAATGCTCTCCCCCACACTCTTTAGTCCATTAAAAGTTCTTTGCTTCTTAATTACTTCAAAAAAAGTAATACATTTGTAGGTTACCTTTAACATGAACTGATTAAGCGTGTCTACTCTCCCATTTAAGCTTATCATGTCTTTGCCCAGCTTGGGCTCTACCATGTCTCTAAGTGATCTTATTTGGTTAGAATTATCTTCTATTTCTCAAGCGCTTGCTATATATCTTGAGAAATTTCCCGATTATAGCCCAAAAAACATTTTTATGGATTTAGCTTCATTTTATACTATGCAGCACTTCAAACATTTCACTTAGATCCTTCTGTGATCAGTATCTTCTTCCTTAGACTTTAGTAACATGTCATCCGTATATACTTCCATGTTCTTCCAAATTTGATTTTTGAGTATCCTATTTACTAATCATTGTTAGGTAGCTCATACTTATTTCAAACCGAAAGGCATTACCATATAACAATATGTTCCTATTCAGCTACAAAATTCATATACTTCTCATTAGGTTTGAACATCAGGATTTGATTATACCCTAAATATGCGGCCGTAAACGATAGCAGTTTATGACCACTAGCAGTATCTACCAACTGATCAATTCTTAGAAGAAGATGGCAATATTTGGATATGCTTTATTTAAATATTTATAGTCAACATACATTCTCCATTTACCATTGGATTTCTTATCTAGCAATCGAAGTTACCAACCACTTAGGGTAATATACTTCTCAGATAAACCCATTTTCGAATAATCTCTTTACTTCCTCTTGTAGGACAATTGTTCGAGCATTATCTAACTATCTTTCTTTTTCCTTATTCGAGTAAGATTTGAGTCCATATTAAGTGCATGACATATATTATTATAGGGTTAATTTCAACCATATCTACATGACTCCAAGAGAGAAAACATCTTTGCTTGATTGGGGAGCAAAATAAGCTTTTCTCTTGCGTCAACATCTAATCCTCTTCCTGTCTTTACAACTTTAGTTGAGTCATGAGGGTCTATGCTAATATCTAATTCCTCTATAAACTTTATATTTTTGTCACTGTCTCTAGAATCAATTTCAAGGATTATTTCTTCCTCCTCTTCTTCATGGTTCACTTCTAAATCCACTTGATTTAACCCGATGTCTGTAACAACCCGTATTTTATGTATCATAGGATTGTAAAATATTTTTATTTTATTCATATTAGGTCATATGACTCTAAAATTTCAATAATGACTCTTAGGGACATTTCCCACATCAATGATTCTTGTGAAATTTCTATATGGCCATTTTGGCCTCAAAATGTTGTTCAAACTATGGCTTTTGATAGAAGCCAAACTAGGGTCTCCCACTGCTTCCACAACTTTAGGATGATGGTTATTGTGTAGAGTAGCTATAATAGAAAAAACTTATCGTTTGAATGTTATAGTTGTTTTAAGATTTGGCCGCTAGCGGTCTACATTAGTGGGTAATTAACTAAGCCTAGTCCACTAAGCCATCTTAAAAATTATGCTAAGAAGAGGCTGTAGGAACCAATATAAGTTATTTGCATCTTTCTAAATATTGTATAAACCTCCATTAACCCTAATTTCATACAAAATCACAACCAAGATCTTAAATTTATGGGTTAATTAGCATCTAGGGCTGGAGAATTTCATTTTGTTGCTTTTTGTTCATCATCTTTTCTGTTCACTTTAGGTCTAAGAAGAAAATTTGGTATTTGATGAGTGGTTCTTGATATCTCACTCTGCTACACATGTTTATATATTTAAAAATTGTGTTTTTAACATGATTTTAGACCTTAAGTTGTTTTCTAGCTTTAATCATATTTTTAGAGATATTTATGGCTGAATTTTAAAGGATTTATAGTGGTTTTAAATGGTTTTATAACTCTTTTTGTTTATGTGCATATGCTAATGTAAAAATTCGATTTAGATTAGGATTGGCTTGATTATCATGTTCTTATGGATTGCATGTATGAATGGATGCATATGTGTGTTATTTCATGTTTGCATGATGTGTTTTAATATGATTTGCTAGTGCTTTTAAGTAGTTAGGAAAGAGGTCATCGAAGAAGCAAATTGAAGGTAAAGATGGTCGAGGGATGAAACTTGAAGAAGAGGTTTTGGAGCATAGGTGGAGTCTAGGATCTGAATCACACTAAAATTTGAGCTAAGGGAAAGACTTCGTATCAAAAGCTTCTAGTCGGTAGTTCGGTACTAAGTGCTTTTAGTTGGTGGAAAATGCTTGATGAATGTTTTGTTCTTCAAGTCAAGGTTAAGGGTGATGAGTGAAGGTCAAGTCATGAATTTGGCTAAGTATTGGACTTCATACTAAGAGCCTTAAAGGGCATGGAAACGAAAGCATTTGGAGTTTGTACCATATGCTTTGGAGTTGATACCGAGAGCTTTTTAGTGGAGTGGTCGGGGTCTAAGCACTTGGAAGATGGAGCACTAGAAGAAGGGGAAGAAAGTTAGCCAAAATTGGCTAAGTATCCAACTCGGTATTATGGACTTTTTGTTGGTACTAGAGGTTTATTTTGGCGGAGTCTACGTGGAATCTCCAGGGGAGAAGAATTGAATTTATAGGTTATGATGGAGGTTTTTGTTTGTTCGCCTAGGGTTTAATGGCTATGTAGTAGCACGATGATAGCTTCAGGACTTCGATAATGACAACTCAATAGTGAATGGAGTTAGGTTCCGATAATGGTGGCTCGATATTGAAAGGTGTCATGAAATGGTTATCCACGTTGGTGGGGTTCTAGGAAGGGTGATCCATGGATAGAACGTGAGAATGGTTCTATCATGGAATGGAGAAATGTGGAATGATTCCTTAAAAATAATGGGGATTAGATGGGGCAAGAAAGAGGCTTGGAAATGCATGATAATGGATCATTTATATTTGGAGTGTTTTTTGTTAAAATGAAAGCATGGGTATTGTGATTGCACTCATGGGTACTTTGTTTGGATACCCCAGATAGCTTGTTTGGATCCGTATACCTTGGACAACAGGAAAGGGTCTAGTATCAAGTTCTAGCTAAAGATGAGTACACTGAAAACCATGATTTCCTTCATTCCCTGCATGGGAAAGGCCATACGAGTTATCATATATTTACAGTACATCGAGTAATAGTAAGGATTGTTTGATGGATGATATAGTTGCTTTGGTTGTTCTTATTCATAGTCTTACTCTAAGGATGTCATTGGAGATTGGTATTGGGGACAGTGATATCTGCACACCCATCATCATACTTGTTTGCAGTATAACTTTACTATATTTGTAGAGTAGCATATTATGTTTGTTATGTGCTAACTCTTTGGTTGTAGGGATAGATCAGGTATGGTTTGTATACCCTTGTTCCTTACCGTATCGACTTGTATAGTATTTTGAGATTCATTTGCCGCTTATACCAAACTGTTGCATGACCCAATTTTTTATGCTTTGCTTCTTATTATCTCAGATACTCTTGAATGAGTAAACTAGGTAGTAGGTCTACGTGCGACATAGTAGCTGCACAGAGGACGAGCTATCTCGTATTATATATGGATTTCTATGCTGATTCTGATATGCAATACCGTGGAGCCTTGATAGTGCTTGCTTATTACATTATTCAAAGAGAGTCACTTGACTTTATTTTTGTTTGTATAAACTTTATTACTTGATGTATAACTCTATGAATTTGTACACTGATATATGATCGCTTAGTAATTATGTCTCTCTTGTTTCATATCTGTGATTTATACTATATTTTATTCTACGCGCTTTGAGATATACAATAAGTTATGTGATGTTTTTACTTCATTTTCAACCCTTGATGATCATCCTTTATGTTTGGGCACATTAGTAGCGCACTATTTAGTTATATTAGTTGTCAGTGGTGTAGGACGGCCATCACATTTAGTATTAGATCTTAAGTTACACGATTAACCAAAGCTGGTATCATGGTCCAGTAGAGATAGGGAAGAAGTTAACACCCCAGACTGGATTGAGAGTATTTGTATATACACACATACGAGAGAGATCGCGTACTTATTTTATAATTTTATCAAAACTATATAGTAGTATATATAGTATATAAGTCACATACTGACAGAAGTACCATCAATACAGTTTTCTTTTTGAGAAACCAATCATTCTTATTATAGATCGAGAATGAGTCGGCGAACAAAATACACTATGAGAAACTCCATCTCCGAGGTTGAGGAAGGAGCAGGTTTGGCGGCTGCTAACTTTGAATTGCAAGCTATGTACAATGGATTATGGTGAACAAGTTGTAGAATGCCCAAGCGACCGCTATAAATATTGTCGTTGGTGGTGGTGCTTAGTGTAGGATCGATTTCACCCTAGAGGGGGGGTGAATAGGGTGATGCTGATAATTATAAGATTAATTGTGGAAGCTTATAAAATTATTTCAACATAGATAAAACAGAAATATAGCAGCACAGATAATAGCAGAATAATAAATGCAGAAATAGAACGACACAGAATTTACCCAGCTTCGGCAAAACCCTGCCTACGTGCTTCCCCAAGGTTTCTACTAGAAATTAAGTAGTCACACGCTTACACACGTAAACACGCGTCACCCGCTACTGACTAACCTAACTCTACACTCAAAACCCTGCCACAAATCAGCCACTGAGTTGCGAATTCTCAAACTATGCCACGTAGTTTGTCCCCTAATCACACGACTAGTTACTACAACGTTTAGAAGAGAAAATACAAATTTTAAAAACAATTTAATAAACAAAAACTCTAACACCCTAATTAACTTTAAAAATGAACAGAGCCGGCCCAACAAAAAACACGCCCTCCTTTATTTTTATTTTTATGAGTTTGGCCTGTTTTTTTTTGTATAATGGCGGCTCGTTCCTTGTTCGTTCCTCTTTCTTAAAATTAGGGCTTGGGAGAAATTTGTGGTTGCCGACTTTAATTAGAACGATTGATTTCGATTTCCTTGCTCTACTGGTTGATCGTCTCTTGAGAAGCTTTCAGCTGCTTGATTGAGTTCTTCTTTGCTTCGGGTATGTAATTTTCCCTTTTGCTTTCTGGTTTCAATGCTCGAACTCGATGATCGATACTTGCCGATGATGTTACCTATTTATATGTGATTCGAGATCCTTGAATTTTGTTCGTATCCTTTTACTTGAATTCGTCACTTGATTTTTCTCGGCCATTCAATTTTGTTTTAATGCTATTGATAAGTTCTGACTTGTTCATATCGAACAATTCCATTTACTTTAGTAACACGGTTTTGATTTCAAACCCTTCGATCTTTCCTTGGTCGTTACGGTAGTGACTTTCCTATTTTACTTTGGCTTTGATTTTTGACTTTTTCAATTGTATAATTTGCTTGATTTCTGACTTGGTCAATTTGTTGCCTTGGTCATCGCGACACTATTTTGATCCCATGACCACAACGGCTTGATTTTCATTTTAATTTGGTCATCTTACTTCGGTCATATGGTTTTGTGTATGCGATTCCATGACTCTGTATTAACTTCGGCCATCACCATTGCTTTGATATTGTCTCTGCTGCATATATGTATTCCTGTGTTCATGCCTGTGACCATTCATGCTGTTTGCATTGCATCACCACTGTTGCAAGTATTCTCTATTCATACCTGTAGCATGGTCGTGATTTTGAAGTCTTCGATTAAACTTGGTTTCAATATGCAAACCGTACTGGTTTGCATTAATTTGTGTATACTTGAAGCTTTGATTTTCATTTTGACTTCACTTGAATTTGCTCTATGCCTTGTCTGGTTCATCTTGTAGTCTTGTTCTTTGTTTCATTTTGTATGCTTTTATTCATGATTTGGTCCACTGCAGTTTCATTGTGACTTTACTTGATTTGAACTACAGTTTGAATTATGATGAGTTGCTTCGAGTTGTATACATATATTTTACTTGTTGGTCTGTAGCTGCATGTTGCATTGAACTCTGTTGACATGTGCATTAAGTTAGCTCTGAATCGATGTCATATATGTGAGTGCACTAGTATTTCATAGTGTCTGGTCTTCAAGTTGAGTTGCAGACTTGAGTCTGTTGCACTTCATGTTTCCTTGAGTACATATGTAAGCATGTTGACCTTATGTCACTGTTGGACTGTGCATTACACTTGAGTCTTGTTCATTCACATTGCTACGTTGTATTTGAATCCATGTTTGGCCTTGATTGTGTGATCTGCACTGTTGTACTCCTGTTAGTTCCACTCCACTTAAATGTTCACGCATGTATATATATTCATCAAGTTGCTTCATATGCATGCTCTATCCACTATCGTGTAACAGTTTGCATTATCTCGGTTTTGATTTCTTCATGACATGTATACATGTATACAAATGTGTTTGTGAGAGAATAATTACTGTATCCAACTTACTGCATATATACTTGAGGCTGTATCACCATATGTTGTTCACTTGATCTTTTGCTTTTAACTGATCTATTTGTTATCACTATAGTCTTGTCCATTTTGATTTGACCTGAGAAGGTTTCATTGTGTAGTGAGTTGATGTGCATGCTTTAAACTTGTAGTCTTCACCGCAACCATGTTGAACTAAACCTTGTTGAGGCTGTCTTGACTATTTTCTTGAATTTGCACCTGTGTTGGATCCATCTTGCAGCTCGGGTTTGACCTTGTGCTCGTGTTGTGACTTTATTTGTATTGCACTTGAGTTGAACCTGGCTTTTCATTTGAGTTTGACCTATGCTCACCTGTCCCTGTAGATTTATCAAGCGTATATTTCGGTGTGCACGGCCTTGTGGCATATACAGTGATACAATGTGTATGTCACAAGCTATTCGTGTATGATGGATTCAAAGTTAAATGATGACGAACAACCCAAATAACTGAGGCAAATATTATTTTCATAATCTACATTTTATTTTATACTGCAAAAATATTTTATTTTCAATTTTACCGCGTCAATGTATATGTTTGCAGATTTCTCAAATGCTGGATTCACATTGGAATAAAGTTGAAGATCAGTACGAGTTGAGTGAATGAGTGATATGTAGTGAGGTGCAATGTGAATTGTAATTTAATCAAATTTATATTGTAATTGAAATTGTATATAGTGAGAGCTTGAAATTTTTACTATCCAAAAATTGTAATAAATATTTGTTTGAATAAAATTTCTGTTTGAATTCAAAATCTGTGTTATTTATTTTATTCGGCAAATATTTACTTAATATATGAAAAATAAAATAGTACATTAACAAATACATTTAGATGAATATATATATGTTTATTATCATCAAACAAAAATCATATAATCGCATATTCAACAATCTCCCACTTTTGATGATAACAAACATATTTTAAGATTTTGAATATGTTAAATGTATTTGATCACTGATATACTCTAATTGCTCCCCCTATTTAAATGCTTCCTCTCTATACAAAGCTCCCCCTACATATATGCATACCACGCAAATGAGTCTAGATGCAAATAGAAAATATTTGACCTTTGCTTGATTTTATTTTGACAAAATCTTAACTTTTCTCTCCCCCTTTTATTATTAGCAAAAGTGTAATAGTGTTATAAAAATGTAGATGAAGTGATAGATATTAATCCAACATTAAAACTAAATTGAATATTAATATTAAATTTCAATAAAAAATCAAACAAAAATCATAACTACCCTTGTTAGGCGCATATTCCACTTTTAGAAATAATGGGAATGATGTCATCATATAAAACCATACAGTTGTGTCTATTTGTGGTACATTTGTATCAGGAATTTGAATATCTACTAATTATGCATAACCGTTAGGACTTTTAAATGAGTTTAGTAGTATTCCAATTTAATTTTAAAAATGAATTCAAGTATCTTCTAACCACGCATAACCGTGAGGACTTTTAAATGAGATTAGAATCAACTTGTTTATTTAATAAATCAATTTTGATATGCGTTCCATACATGCAAAACCGTGAGGACTTTTAAATGAGCATGGAAGCACATAACAAATTCCAAGTAATTTACCCATGCCTAACCGTGAGGACTTTTAAATGAGAGTGAATACTTTGGATTTTATTTTATTTCATTTTATATATAAAATGAAAAACGAATGATTCCTGTTTAAAGTACTACATATCGACAAACTATATTGAATTTTGATGAGCGATGGTCGATATAAATATGATAGAAATAGAAATGGTCATGGAATCTTTACCCAACAAGAGTTTTTATAACTCTTGTTTAAATTTCTAAAGAAATTTACTAATTATACCGTCTCGAGTCATAACATAGGACACTCATCACTTTTTCAATCACTATTTATCTTTTCGATAATAATTAGGGAGTTAGATTAGTCAAAATAGTCATTTAAAATCAAATTTAAAAATAATTATAAAATCAATTTTTCAAAATGACTGATCTGAAAACATGGTCAAAAATGATTTTCTCGAAGGGGTTATATGAGAAAAAATTTCTGCTATTTGAAAATTATTTGAGATGAAAAATATGCAGATATTTTCTTTGAAAAACGATGCGGTTACTAAATGTCTCAACAAAAATCACGTTTCACTAGTAATTTTTCTATCAACTAGATTACCAGTGTAATCTACATCTGAATTTCTTTTTCACTCAAAATTATCTTTAATTGAATTTGATAGACCAGACCATGAAGTGTGCAACAAAATATCTCAAAATCAATTTTAGCAGCTTTTTAAATGACGTTCTCTTGAATTTGAATTGAAGCCATGTAAATAATCAGAAACCGTGAATATAGAGTTAGCCGTATTATAACCAAATGTATTATCATCCAACAAAACACTATTATTAATCCAAACTAATATATATGAGGTAATTCAAATATTTTTGGCATAAGAATATAATTGGCCAACAATTTTAAATAAGTCAGAATCAAAATCATCGTTTATTTTATCATCACATTATTGGCTGATTTAACTCAGATTACGGTGCAGATTATCATATTTAATATATCATTCAAATAACTATACCATTATCTGTTTTACCTTTACGATATTTTTTGTTGTTGTCCATTTTCATTCTTTCACCTTTATACTAGGCTAAGGAACTTTTCTTTGTCGCCTATTGTGTTTCTGGAACAGCCAAAATCCAGAGAACACTGTTGTTGTTCCTTAGCCTGCCACCACACCCACACAATGAAAAAATTTTGTGACCTATTTGTTTCTATAGGTCCACGATTGTTAGTGGCAGAATATTTTTAAAAATAATTTTGTGGAGATCCAAAACTATTTATATATGTTTCTTTCGGCACCCAAATTTGTTTAATTTTGAGAGATTCTATATTTGTGCCTTTTGGAACCCAAATTGGTATAGTTTTCACGTGTTTGGGTCTATACCAACAACTATTTTGAGTGTGTCCAAATTCTCTACAAATTGTGCACATTGAATTGACTTGATTAATTTCATTTCTAGCTTTTTCAATTTGATTATATCCAAGTCCTTGTCTAACTATATTATTCCTAATAGCATATTCAACGATTTTTCACTTTTTGAAAATTTATCTAAAGTTGTAGATAGTTGTTGGACTTGTGCTTTGAGAGATTCATTTTCGTTTAACAATTGTGTGCACTTTTTAATAGAATTTTCTCTCCTAGTATTTTCACTCTCTTTCAAAATTAGAATTTCATTTTCAAGTGATTTTATATTATTTTCTGATTTTTTAATTTCTTCTACGAATGTTGGACACTTATCACACTTAGGGATCCTACTTTGATAGGTTTTAAGTAATTGGTCAAGTTGTTTATTTAAATCTATCAAAGTATATTTTTGTGATTCAAGTTTGGAATACTTCTCCCTAAGTCGTTCAAAACAGCCATTCACTTCGTGGAAATATATAAGTAATTCTGAATGAGCAAGTTTTGATACCTCACTTGGCTCATCATCATCACTGTCAGCTATTTCACCATGAAGACACATGTCTGCTTTCTCACTCTCACTGTTAGTACTTTGATTATCTTCATCACTTGTATTCCACGTGGCTGCAAAACTTCTCCTTTTTGATTTATTTTCAAAGTCGCGTCGATTTTGAGGACAATTAGGCTTGATGTGTCCGGGTTGGTTACTCTTATGACAGATGATCTTCTGTTCTTCTGGATTGTCTAATATTTTATTTATTCTGCTTTTCAATTTTTGATTTAGAGCTGAATTTCCATATTTGTAATTCCACTTTTTTAATTTCTTTATTACCATTTCCAACTCTGCTGCTCCATCATCATCGTCATCATCATCACTTTCAGTTGTTCCTTTGAGAGCTATTGATTTCTTTCGAGTATCTCCTCCTTCACGCACTTACTTGAATTTCATTTCTAGCTCATAAGTGGTGAGATTTCCGATGAGTTCTTCGACTTTCATTTGTTTCAAATCTTTTGATTCTTGAATGGCAGTTACTTTGGCTTCAAAACTTCGTGGAAGGACTCTGAGAATTTTTCGGACTATCTCCAGTTCTTGGTATGATTTTCCAAGAGCCTTTGATTTGTATACGATATTGGAAAGTCGTTCATACATCTCTTTGACATTTTCTTCCTTCGCCATTGTGAAGTTCTCGTATTCGCTGCTTAGCATGGCAAGGCGAGATTTTTTGACTTGCGACGTTCCTTCACGAGTCACTTCTAGTGTGTGCCATATTTCCTGCGCAGTTAGACAATGCGAGACACGATTAAATTCAAATTGATCCAATGAGCAGATAATAGAATTCATAGCTCTAGCATTAGCATTTTGTAATTTATTTTCAAGTTCTATCCATTGATCCATCGGTTTATCTATTTCCTGATTATCTACAATTATAGTTGGTGCTCTATAACCTGTCTCAACAATATTCCAAGCGTCAATGGTTTTCAGAAAAAATTTCATTCTATTTTTCCAGTAGGTGTATTCACCATTGAAGATTGGTGGTCTAACTATGGACCGACCCTCAGCAAAAGCGTTATTAAAAGAAGCCATTTTAAAAATTCAACTTTTTAAAACAAAAATTGATTTTTGAAAAAATCAAATTTTTAAAACCATGACCCTGTATTAACTTTGGCCATCACCATTGCTTTGATATTGTCTCTGCTGCATATATGTATTCCTGTGTTCATGCCTGTGACCATTCATGCTGTTTGCATTGCATCACCACTGTTGCAAGTATTCTCTGTTCATACCTGTAGCATGGTCGTGATTTTGAAGTCTCTGATTAAACTTGGTTTCAATATGCAAACTGTACTGGTTTGCATTAATTTGTGTATACTTGAAGCCTTGATTTTCATTTTGACTTCACTTGAATTTGCTCCGTGCCTTGTCTGGTTCATCTTTTAGTCTTGTTTATTGTTTCATTTGGTATGCTTTTATTCATGATTTGGTCCACTGCAGTTTCATTGTGACTTTACTTGATTTGAACTGCAGTTTGAATTATGATGAGTTGCTTCGAGTTGTATACATATATGTTACTTGTTGGTCTGTAGCTCCATGTTTCATTGAACTCTATTGACATGTGCATTAAGTTATCTTTGAATCGATGTCATATATGTGAGTGCACTAGTATTTCATAGTGTCTGGTCTTCAAGTTGTGTTGCAAACTTGAGTCTATTGTACTTCATGTTGCCTTGAGTACATATGTAAGCATGTTGACCTTATGTCACTATTGGACTGTGCATTACACTTGAGTCTTGTTCATTCACATTGCTACGTTGTATTTGAATCCATGTTTGGCCTTGATTGTGTGATCTGCACTGTTGTACTTCTGTTGGTTCCACTCCACTTAAATGTTTATGCATATATATATATTATTAAGTTGCTTCATATGCATGCTCTATCCACTGCCGTGTTACAGTTTGCATTGTCTCGGTTTTGATTTCTTAATGACATGTATGCATGTTAACATATGTATTTGTGAGAGAATAATTACTGCATCCAATTTACTGCATATATACTTGAGGCTGTATCACCATATGTTGTTCACTTGATCTTTTGCTTTTCACTGATCTATTTGTTATCACTTCAGTCTTGTCCATTTTGATTTTGACCTAAGAAGGTTTCATTGCGTAGTGAGTTGATGTGCATGCTTTGAACTTGTAGTCTTCACCGCAACCATATTCAACTAAACCCTGTTGAGGCTGTCTTGACTATTTTCTTGAATTTGCACATGTGTTGAATCCAGCTTGCAACTCGGGTTTGACCTTGTGCTCGTGTTATGACTTTATTTTTATTGCACTTGAGTTGAACCCAGCTTTTCATTTGGGTTTGACCTGTGCTCACCTGTCCCTGTAGATTTATCAAGTGTATATTTCGGTGTGCACGGCCATGTGGCATATACAGTGATACACCGTGTATGTCACAAGTTGTTCGTGTATGATGGATTCAAAATTAGATGATGACGAACAACCCAAATAACTGAGGAAAATATTATTTTCAAAATCTACATTTTATTTTATACTGCAAAAATATTTTATTTTCAATTTTACCGTGTCAATGTATATTTTTGCAGATTTCTCAAATACCAGATTCACATTGGAATAAAGTTGAAGATTAGTACGAGTTGAGTGAATGACTGATACGTAGTGAGGTGAAATGTGAATTGTTATTTAATCAAATTTGTATTGTAATTGAAATTGTATATAGTGAGAGCTTGAAATTTGCACTATTCAAAAATTGTAATAAATATTTGTTTGAATAAAATTTCTGTTTGAATTCAAATTCTGTGTTATTTATTTTATTCAGCAAATATTTATTTTGTGATAACCCAGAATCCTAGACATCTGTAATTGATAAAATAATTGGGTTAATTAATAGAATACTGAATTATAGATTGAACAAATAAATCTAATCAAGGAAATATTTATATTTGTAATTGTGTTGTGTATATATACATAGATTTTAAATAGAATTATTATGTACAAGTTGAAATGGTATTTGTGTGTATATATATATATATATATATATAACTGATCTAAAATTTGATTTGAATTTGGATATTTAAATTTCTATTCAAAGGATAGATATCTATATCTTAAATCATACCTTGGTTTTTAAAATGTATCTTTATTTTTTTAATAACATAAGTTATTTGTATTATTTTCTTCCTAAAGGAATTTATTTATATAAATTAGAATGTGTATGTATAAATTAGAAAATTAACTAAAAAAGCTTTATAATTAAATAAATTATACATAATTACAAATGTAAGTATAGGAATGTATCTAATTACAAGTGTAAATGAATTATAAATTGTATTTGACAAATATTAAATCTAAAAGCTTAAATTTATATATAAAAAAATACATTATATACATGTAAATATTACATAAATACATAGATATGGCTTAAATAAATTAATAAAAGGCAAGTATAACACTTGTAAGTATATTAAAGGGGGTTAAAGACATTTGTAAAGATAAATGCGCATGTGTAAGCTAATTAACAACTTAAAGGACAAATGTCAACATTTCTTTTTGATGATTAAAATAAATAAAAAAATGAAAGAAGGAATTTGCTTCCACTTTTTAGCTGAATTCTTTTCTCAACTTCAACTAAAAATCTAAATTCGAATCAAAAGAGAAGAGAAAGGAAATATGAAAATCCACAAACCTGAAGCAAAACTAAATGGAAAATATGACAAATCCTTTCAGAACTGGAACATATGCCAAGATTCAACTTCAAGTTTTCAAATGAGTGATCTGCAGCTCAAATTTAAATTTAAGTTCGACTTTAATTTCAAAAGGGGCATAACAAGATTTCAGGTTTCAAGCATTCTGTTTTCATATCAAGGAAATCTGTTCCTCTGAAAAGAAAAAAATTTGTGAGTAAACAATTTCTTTCCTGTTTTTTTAAAAAAAAATCTTGTTGCATGCATTAAATTTGCAGTGAAGTGTGTTAAATGATCATATGATTGTTTAATATGAATTAAATATATATGTGGATAGTATGAGTGTGTATGTCTGTTTTACAGAACATTTATTCTGTTTTTATTACTCAGGATTTAAGATTTGAAAGAAATCATGTCTTCTATTTCTTATTCTGATCATCTTTGGGTCAAGGTGTATTAACAAAACTTTATGTTTATACTATGCTGTCAAATTTTAAAAATAATTTAAATTAAAACAGTAATTAGATTTCACAGAAAGGAAGAAGATTAGTAAGGTTTTAAATCACATTGAAACTCTGACTTGAAAGATTCCTGGATTCAAGCTTATATTCTGAATTGTTATGGAAAATGATAATTTTTTAAAAAAAAAAATCATGATTTAAAAACTTGGAAATCGTGAGCTTTTGCTAGTTGATCGGATTTAGGACAGCTGTCCATTACTGGCGATCTAGGAGGAGATGATGGCTGTAGTCGAGGCTGAAGGAAGTTGATAGCAAGGAGGTTGTTGGAAAAATATCTGGTGAACTTCTCGAGCACCGTGGCAATGACAGTTTGGCGAACTAGGGTTCGGAGGTAGTTTGTGAATGAGGAGTTTTGCAAGTTTCGTGTGGCATCTATCAGTCATCGGAGTTGATCGCATGGGGAAAATTAGAATCAGGGTGACGAGGCGATGCTTGGGTAAGGATGGCTGGGAGCATCAAGCTTTGGCACGTCGGCGATGATCAAATTCCTGATGAGGGTGGCTTCAGTCATTGGACCAGAGCATTCAAATTTTAAATGGATTGCATGATAGCCGATCTGAATGCTCGTTTATGGTCGTAAGGGTTTGTATAGTTGTCGAAGGTAGCTGCGATGATCTCCGGTGGTTGGAGTAGATGGTGCACGTGCACATGCTCGTGTTGGTGACATGCGTATTGATCTGTTTGGCAACGAAGGTTTTGACTCGGGGTTTCTTACGAGTGTTTCTCGTAATGTCTCGAAGCAGTGGAGTGGGTGATTGTCTCGGGGTAGGCTCGAGTTTAGTTAAGGTTTGTCTCGGGTAATGATATGTTAATCTGGGAAGTAAATCAAATTTTGTAAAGAAAGAATCGAGCCTAAGTAAAGGCAACTTTATAAAAGAAATCAAGTTTTAAATCATAAAACAAGCTTCTTTTCACTATAAATGAAATCAAGATTTTGAGAATGCTTAAAATTAATATGTTTCAAAATTTGTAATGTTTAAAGTAGTTGATTTTTAAAGAAATTATAAAGGAGTGTTTTAATTAATTCTAAAATATATTTAAATAATTAAGTTTAACGGATATGAAATTAAGTAATTGATTCCTGGAAGTAATTGAGTAAAAGATAACTACCTTATAAAAGTAATTAAGAGGAAGTGATTAAGAGTTTATCATTTGATTTATTAACTAAAGAATTAATTAATATAATCAATTAAAGGTTTAAATTATTTAATTAATGGTTAATTAATAAAAGGATTAAGAGTATTTAATAATGTGATTAATTAAGAAGTTTTTAAATGGTAATTACTTGATTAATCAATGATAATTAAGGATTAATAAAATGTAATTATGAATTGATTATCTGTTAATTATGGATGGATTAAAAGTTAATTAAGGATTAATTAAAGGTTAATTAATTGATTATGAAAGTAATTAAGGTTTAATTACTTTGTATTAAAGGAGATTAAATAATAATTACGGATTATTAATTGATAAATAAAGGATATTTAATCTGGGATTAGGGATTGATAAATTGATTTATTGAGTTAATCAAAGATGTGATTAATTAAGGATAGTAATCAATTATTGATTGTATAAACAAGATTAAGGGATAAATTCTTAAGGAGTTAATTTAATTTAAGTAATTAAATTAATAATGATATGGATTGATAATACTTGCTTATGGATGATGGGTTGTTGAATGTCTGAATGGGATGAGTTCTATTCAATTGATATATGTTGATGGATAATCAAGATTAATTAATGAATGTAATTATGTTAAAGGTTAATAATTATTTGATATTTAAGAATAGTTAACTAAATGAAGGTAATTAGAGGATCATTAATTAATTCAATTAATTGGAGTGATCAATTCTTGCTTATTAATGGTTGAATGATGATGGGTGTCTTGAATTGGGAAGATATCTCTGTTATGAATTGTTTGTAATATGATATGTTAAATGGACGATGATAGAGTGATTATCAATCTATTATGAATTGCTGTGTAAAGGTGTTATCCGACAATTAAAGTTGATTTGTATTAAATTGGATAATTTGGGTTTGGATGATAATGGATTCGAAGAGACCGGAGTCGGGTATTAGTTAATACCCGAAGCCACTTCGATTCTCTATAAGATTGATATGAGGAAATCAATATGCTGTTATTGGAATGATTTAAGTGTATTGGACCATTTAATCTATGTTTTGACACTTAGAAAAGGATGTGTGAAATAAGTGATGTCTATAACAACTTGTGAAGTTGTAAATTGATATAAGTTACCCAGGTTTATATAAGTTGTATATTTTGGGATATTCCTTGTTAGATGAGTTTACTCACGCTGGTTTCCAGCCTGACCCGGGTGTTACTTTGATGTAATGCTCGGGTCAGACCGAGTATTACAGCTTTTCAGTTAAGGACGTTCTAGATCTCAGGAGGAGAGCTAGATGGCAGGAGCGTATGGAGTGGATTCTGATATAGTATTGTTGTTATCTGGACAAGTTGTTAAACTATCCAGTGTGTATGGGATATTGTAACTTTGATGCATATAAATGTAATTTGACAGATATAGTTTTCTTTGTATAACCGTTATTATTATTTGCTATTATATTTTATCTGCTGCGAAAGTGAGATTGTGTGTTTCTTTTCTGTTCTTCTTCTATCTCTTTTCTTCTTTTCTCTAACTATCTAGAATTTTCGAGATCGGAATTTCCGGGTCGTTACATTTGGTATTAGGGCAGAAGGTTAAGCGAGAACCTTGGCTCTGGTGGGATTACTCATTAAGGATAAGGTAAGTGGTACCATAGAATGAGTTGAGTGTGTGTGTGTGTATATATATATATATATATATATATATATATATGAGAGAGCGTACCTGTTAATTTCTTATATAAAGATTTTAAATGGTTTATATAAGATTATATTTTGATATATAAAACAAAATATCTTTCTAACAAATGGTAAGGGAATTGGTTGTTAAATTATTGAATTAAATTAAGAAGTAATAGAAATGCAACCAAACTGAAATTAAATCTTGAATTTGGGAAAAGGTTTCAGGATAAGGATAATCAGTTAATTTATGTAATTAATTAAACTTTATTTAATGAGATTAATATTGGATAATAATTGGAAATGATAAATAAAGAGGGAATTACTTAATGAAGTAACTAGAGGTAAGTAATTTAAGGGACAATTACTTAATGAAGGTAATTAAGAAATAAGTTAATTACCGAATGTGATTAATTAATGATGTAATTAATTTAAAGAAATAACAAATAATATTATTTAATGCATTTGAATGAAATGGTCCTATTTCAAACAAAAGTTGTTTTAAATTGAAAAAGGAATTTGTTTTGAATTAAAATCAAAGGTGGTTGGAAATAAACTCTAAATGGTGAGTTTTGAATTTGGAATAAGATGTGATACTCAAGGTAATAAGTTTTTGAACTTAATAAGTGGAAGATTATTTATGTGAAGTTTAAAATTTGAAAAGGAAATTCAAATTGGGTAAGGTTGACTGGATTAAGTGAATTGAGTATAACTTGGGAAAAAGTTAAATAAGTTGGAATGATCAATATGATTTGGGAATTTCAAGATGGAATTGGAATTCAATTTGGGGAGTTAAATGGTTAATCTGAGTTGGGAGTTTGAGTGATCTCAAAATGGGTTTGAGATCTGGAAATTGTAAATTGATGGATGTTTTAAGATGAGTTAGATGATATCATCCTATTGTTGTTAAAAATCTTTAAGTTGTAAAATTGGATTTGTTTAAATGAATAAGAAATGAAGTGTGGTGATATATCCATTATTGAGATAAAAGAAAATCTAACTTTAATTTGAAATTTAATTGTTCAAAAGTTTTTAATAAAGGTTGACTTGGTTTAAAGGGTTAAACCAACTTTAGTGAATTTAACTCAAATTTATATAATTCGAGATGGTTTAAATCTGGAATTTGAATTGAAATTAGTTCAAATTGAATTTGATTTGAATTAATTAGAATTGTTATTGAAGATGGATAAGTTAAGAAATTTAAATGGAAAATTTTGAATTGGATTGATTTGAATAATTTGGAATTGTAATCAAAGTTTAATAGTTTTAAATTCAGGTGGAATTTGAATTAAATTTAGAGGAAATCAAGAATAATTCAACTCGATTTGGAAATGGTGTTTGAAATTGAGATTAATTCAAACTGGAGTTGAAATGGATTGAAATTGAAGTGGGTTCAATTGTATGGATATTAGTCCAAAATGATTGGAATAACTTGGGATTGTAATTAAAGTTGAATATGTTTAAAATCAAATAGAATTTGATTTAAATTTGAAAAGGAATAGAGAATTAATTCAACTTGAATTGGGAATAAATCAAGTCCAATGGAAATTGGAATTATTTAAAATTGAATTGGGTCAATTTAAATGGAAGAGAAAATTTAAATTGAAATAATGAAAATGAAGATTGGGAAGTGAGCAATTTTGACTCTGGACTATTTTTAATATAAATTATTTTAATATAAACCTATTTTTTTCAAGCTATTTATTATATATACAACCTTTCTTTTATAAGCCAAACTATCTTATATTTGTTTTACAATTATTTTTGAAACTGTTTAACAATTTTCCAACTGTTTTATAAATTAATTACTATATTTCAACTGTTTTACAAAACTAATTACTATCTTACTATTATTTTGCAATCGTCTAAAATTTCTATAATTATTTGAACTATTTTCTAAATATTTTACATCTATTTTACAAACTAGTAATTATTTTTCCAACTACTTATCTGTTTTCAAATTTTTCAAGCTATTTTGTAAATAAACTGGTCGGAGTTCAGACTGTTATTGGTTAAATACCCAATCGAGATAAGAATAGAGGTGATAATCCAAATGGATTATAGCAATTGTGAGTAAGAGAATGAAAATTAAAGTGAATGTGAATAGAAAGAGAATTGATTTGGCTAATAACCAATAAAGATAAATACGTAGGGTGTACATATGTTATTCTATTCGCATAGTGATTTGATTCAGATTCGAACACAGAATTTCGAGATAGTATGTCGATCCGAGTGGGATTTTTCACTCGATTTTCGACGGCGAATCTGGATATGGATTATTGATTGGTTCTTGATATTCTCTATCATAGTTATGACTATGCAAGGAGAATGATGGTTTCTGATCAAGAAACCAGATCTGTGTCTGCACTAGGAAGTCGGGTGGACAATACTAGTTCGGAAGTGAAATTGTGTGATCGAGTGAGCGATCAGATTGGTATAGCGTACGAATGATATGTGTACATCGTACGAATTTGAATGAAATTGATATTGGAAAGAGTAATCAAATTTGAATATTTGATTTTAGATAAATAAAGTTATATATCTTTGTTATATAAGATAAAACTCCCCTTGATGAATCTATTACCAGAAGGAAAGGGTTTTTGGAAATGTTTGAAGTATAAAGGAGATTATACAAGTTTAAAATGATCCAAAGTTTTAAAATTTTTATATATATCTATATATATAAAGGATCTTATGAGGATTTTGGGAAAAGGGTTTTGAGAACCTTTGGATTTGGAAAAGGCTTTTTGATTTTTGGGTAAAATCAGTATGAGGATTTGGAAAGCCTAGCTTGAGAATTATCGATTTTGGAATAATCGATTTTGTGTAAAGGAGCTTTGTATGGGATCATACTAGGTGTATGATTTAAAGATACTATATATGTATAGTATAAAATATTTTGATGATGGCTCTGGGGAAAGAGGCGCTCCCTTGAAATGGACTTCTCAGGAGTACCACCGAGTGGTGCTGCCTTGAGCCCCAAGAGGGGGTTCTAAAGTTGATCCTGTGAGGAGTCTGGACAAAACTAGTTCCCGAGGATTATGAGTAGAGTATACCATAGCGAAAGTCGTGTGTGAAGCTGAGAGCCAACAGTTACATGGACTTTTGCTGCGATGGCAACGTAACCCAGGATGTAAGTATGACCTATGGTATAACATAGCGAAAGTCGGGTGTGCCGCTGAGAGCCAACAATCTATGTTTGATTTTATATCGGTAGACTGCGACCTATGTAGGAGTGGAGGAGTTTCATTTCGACAGCGAAAATCAGAGGCCGCTGAGAGCCTGCAGTTACACGGACTTTTGCTGTGATGGCAACGTAACCCTGGAATGTAACTGTGATCTGTTGTGTGGGTTTCATGGCGTAATCGAGAGGCCGCGGAGAGCCTGCAGTTACATGGACTTTTGCCGCGACGGCAACGTGACCCTGAATGTAACTGTGACCATGGACGGGGGTGATGATTTCCAGAGCATTCTCACTAAAGATATATCCTCTATTTTCAAAAATTGTTTTCTATATTTTCAATAAAATAATTTTCCAAGTATTTTCACTGGATGTTGAAAACGGGTCTGCTAAGTACTTATAGATTTTCAGTCCTACGCCTGATCAACGTATGACCGAATCTCTGTGAGAACAAAGATGGACTTGTTGACACATCGAGTTATAGAATGATATTTTTATAAAACAACTTTGATAATACTATATATAGATTTTTAAAGGTGTTTTAAAAATGATCAAAGAATATTTTAACTGGTTTTAAAATATTTAATAAATTCTTGCTTCATTCCTTTTCGAGGACGAAAAGATTTGAAGGGGGAAGGAATGTGATAACCCGGAATCCTAGACATCTGTAATTGATAAAATAATTGGGTTAATTAATAGAATACTGAATTATAGATTGAACAAATAAATCTAATCAAGGAAATATTTATATTTGTAAATGTGTTGTGTATATATACATAGATTCTAAATAGAATTATTATGTACAAGTTGAAATGGTATTTGTTAATATATATATATATATATATATATAACTGATCTAAAATTTGATTTGAATTTGGATATTTAAATTTCTATTCAAAGGATAGATATCTATATCTTAAATCATACCTTGGTTTGTAAAATGTATCTTTATTTTTTTAAGAACATAAGTTATTTGTATTATTTTCTTCCTAAAGGAATTTATTTATATAAATTAGAATGTGTATGTATAAATTAGAAAATTAACTACAAAAGCTTTATAAATAAATAAATTATACATAATTACAAATGTAAGTATAGGAATGTATCTAATTACAAGTGTAAATGAATTATAAATTGTATTTGACTAATATTAAATCTAAAAGCTTAAATTTATATAAAAAAAAATACATTATATACATGTAAATATTACATAAATACATAGATATGGCTTAAATAAATTAATAAAAGGCAAGTATAACACTTGTAAGTATATTAAAGGGTGTTAAAGACATTTGTAAAGATAAATGCATATGTGTAAGCTAATTAACAACTTAAAGGACAAATGTCAACATTTCTTTTTGATGATTAAAATAAATAAAAAAATGAAAGAAGGAATTTGCTTCCACTTTCCAGCTGAATTCTTTTCTCAACTTCAACTAAAAATCTAAATTTGAATCAAAAGAGAAGAGAAAGGAAATATGAAAATCCACAAACCTGAAGCAAAACTAAATGGAAAATATGATAAATCCTTTCAGAACTGGAACATATGCCAAGATTCAACATCAAGTTTTCAAATGAGTGATCTGCAGCTCAAATTTAATTTTAAGTTCGACTTTAATTTCAAAAGGGGCATAACAAGATTTCAGGTTTCAAGCATTCTGTTTTCATATCAAGGAAATCTGTTCCTCTGAAGAAGAAAAATTTGTGAGTAAACAATTTCTATCCTGTTTTTTTTTTTAAAAAAAAATCTTGTTGCATGCATTAAATTTGTAGTGAAGTGTGTTAAATGATCATATGATTGTTTAATATGAATTAAATATATATGTGGATAGTATGAGTGTGTATGTCTGTTTTATAGAACATTTGTTCTGTTTTTATTATTCAGGATTTAAGATTTGAAAGAAATCATGTCTTCTATTTCTGATTCTGATCATCTTTGGGACAAGGTGTATTAACAAAACTTTATGTTTATACCATGCTGTCAAATTTTAAAAATAATTTAAATTTAAACAGTAATTAGATTTCACAGAAAGGAAGAAGATTAGTAAGGTTTTAAATCACATTGAAACTTTGACTTGAAAGATTCCTGGATTCAAGCTTATATTCTGAATTGTTATGGAAAATGATAATTTTTAAAACTAAAATCATGATTTAAAAACTTGGAAATCGTGAGCTTTTGCTAGTTGATCGGATTTGGGACAGGTGTCCATTACTGGCAATCGAGGAGGAGATGATGGCTGTAGTCAAGGCTGAAGGAAGTTGATAGCTAGGGGGTCGTTGGAAAAATATCTAGTGAACTTCTCGAGCACCGTGGCAATGACAGTTTGACGAACTAGGGTTCGGAGGTAGTTTGTGAACGAGGAGTTTTGCAAGTTTCGTGTGGCGTCTATCGGTCATCGGAGTTGATCGCATGGGGAAAATTAGAATCAGGGTGACGAGGCGACGCTTGGGTAAGGATGGCTGGGAGCATCAAGCTTTGGCACGTCGGCGATGATCAAATTCCTGATGAGGATGGCTTCAGTCATTGGACCGGAGCATTCAAATTTTGAATGGATTGCATGATAACCGATCTGAATGCTCGTTTATGGTCGTAAGGGTTTGTATAGTTGTCGAAGGTAGCTGCAATGATCTCTGGTGGTAGGAGTAGATGGTGCACGTGCACATGCTCGTGTTGGTAACAGGCGTATTGATCTGTTTGGCAACGAAGGTTTTGACTCGGGGTTTCTTACGAGTGTTTCTCGTAATGTCTCGAAGCAGTGGAGTGGGTGATTGTCTCGGGGTAGGCTCGAGTTTAGTTAAGGTTTGTCTCGGGTAATGATATGTTAATCTGGGAAGTAAATCAAATTTTGTAAAGAAAGAATCGAGCCTAAGTAAAGGCAACTTTATAAAAGAAATCAAGTTTTAAATCATAAAACAAGCTTCTTTTCACTATAAATGAAATCAAGATTTTGAGAATGCTTAAAATTAATATGTTTCAAAATTTGTAATGTTTAAAGTAGTTGGTTTTTAAAGAAATTATAAAGGAGTGTTTTAATTAATTCTAAAATATATTTAAATAATTAAGTTTAACGGATATGAAATTAAGTAATTGATTCCTGGAAGTAATTGAGTAAAAGATAACTACCTTATAAAAGTAATTAAGAGGAAGTGATTAAGAGTTTATCATTTGAGTTATAAACTAAAGAATTAATTAATTTAATCAATTAAAGGTTTAAATTATTTAATTAATGGTTAATTAATAAAAGGATTAAGAGTATTTAATAATGTGATTAATTAAGAAGTTTTTAAATGGTAATTACTTGATTAATCAATGATAATTATGGATTAATAAAATGTAATTATGAATTGATTATCTGTTAATTATGGATGGATTAAAAGTTAAATAAGTATTAATTAAAGGTTAATTAATTGATTATGAAAGTAATTAAGGATTAATTACTTTGTATTAAAGGAGATTAAATAATAATTACGGATTATTAATTGATAAATAAAGGATAATTAATCTGGGATTAGGGATTGATAAATTGATTTATTGAGTTAATCAAAGATGTGATTAATTAAGGATAGTAATCAATTATTGATTGTATAAACAAGATTAAGGGATAAATTCTTAAGGAGTTAATTTAATTTAAGTAATTAAATTAATAATGATATGGATTGATAATACTTGCTTATGGATGATGGGTTGTTGAATGTCTGAATGGGATGAGTTCTATTCTATTGATATATGTTGATGGATAATCAAGATTAATTAATGAATGTAATTAAGTTAAAGCTTAATAATTATTTGATATTTAAGAATAGTTAACTAAATGAAGGTAATTAGAGGATCATTAATTAATTCAATTAATTGGAGTGATCAATTCTTGCTTATTAATGGTTGAATGATGATGGGTGTCTTAAATTGGGAAGATATCTCTGTTATGAATTGTTTGTAATATGATATGTTAAATGGACGATGATAGAGTGATTATCAATCTATTATGAATCGCTGTGTAAAGGTGTTATCCGACAATTAAAGTTGATTTGTATTAAATTGGATAATTTGTGTTTGGATGACATTGAATTCGAAGAGACCGGAGTCGGGTATTAGTTAATACCCGAAGCCACTTCGATTCTTTATAAGATTGATATGAGGAAATCAATATGCTGTTATTGGAATGATTTAAGTGTATTGGACCATTTAATCTAAGTTTTGACACTTAGAAAAGGATGTGTGAAATAAGTGATGTCTATAACAACTTGTGAAGTTGTAAATTGATATAAGTTACCCGGGTTTAGGTAAGTTGTATATTTTGGGATATTCCTTGTTAGATGAGTTTACTCACGCTGGTTTCCAGCCTGACCCGGGTGTTACTTTGATGTAGTGCTCGGGTCAGACCGAGTATTACAGCTTTTCACGTAAGGACGTTCTGGGGCTCAGGAGGAGAGATAGATGGCAAGAGCGTATGGAGTGGATTCTGATATAGTATTGTTGTTATCTGGACAAGTTGTTAAACTATCCAGTGTGTATGGGATATTGTAACTCTGATGTATATAAATGTAATTTGACAGATACAGTTTTCTTTGTATAACCGTTATTATTATTTGCTATTATATTTTATCCGCTGCGAAAGTGGGATTGTGTGTTTCTTTTCTGTTCTTCTTCTATCTCTTTTCTTCTTTTCTCTAACTATCTGGAATTTTCGGGATCGGAATTTCCGGGTCGTTACATATTTAATCTATGAAAAATAAAATAGTACGTTAATAAATATATTTAGATGAATATATCTATATATGTTTATTATCATCAAACAAAAATCATATAATCGCATATTCAACACTTAGGTGTAGGCCATATGAGTCGACTTTACCAAGCTATGCAAAGATTACACTACCTTAGGAGGCAAGCCATTTCTTGGAACTAACTCGGCTATCGAAGTGTAGGATTAGTTAGACACCTACGAGCATATTTTTTGTGACATGGAAGTAAAGGATGCCGTGAAAAGGAAGCTGTCCTTTAGACAGCTTCTAGGGCAGGCCATGAACTGGTGGAATGGCATTACTATTGCTACACTTGAGAATCGGTTCACTTGGGACCAATTCAAGGTTAGGTTTGAGGAGAATTTCATTCCGGCTACCCAAAAGTCAATGCTATTAAGGAGGTATGCTGATTTAAAATAGGGAGATATGTATGTCTACGAGTATATTATTGAGTTTGATGCTTTGTAAAAGTATGGAATGTCTTTTATTGACACTCCATTGAGGAAGAATGAGAAGTTTCTTATGGGATTGGACGATTATATGGGGGAGAAGTTGGTGAGTCACATCGATGAGCCTTTTGAGAGGCGTGTCAAGAAAGCTCTTCGCATGAGAATTTATACCCCAAGTCCAAATCGGCTGTTACCAGTAAGGAATAGCCAAAACCACAACAAAGCAGTGGAGGCAAGAAGAAATAGAAGAGAAAGAAGCAGTTTTAGGGGAAGAATGCTCATAAGAAGCGTAAATAAGAACCCGTTAGTTTTGGTTGTGGAGAAAAAGGTCACCTAATCAGAGACTATAAAGTTGATGGGAAGAAGACGTGTTACGGTTGTGGAAAGTTCGGACTTACGCAGAAAAGTTGTCTAGGACCAGCACGGCAAAAGCAGGTTGTGAACGCATATGCCTTAGACGCTGTTCTGACTTCATCGAATGCTCCTTCGGCGAATGAGAAAGGGAACATCATTGTTATTCAAGGTATGCTTTCCATTTATGTTGTTCGTATACACATTTTACTTGATACGAGGCTTCACATTGTTTTATATCTAGTGACGTAGTAGATAGTTTGGGATTGAAACCCAAAATATTTATCTGACCTTTGATTGTGACGAACCCTGTTGGAGGCTCCACTAGCCTGTATATGGTTTGTCTAGGTTTGGTCTTATTGAGTCATTGATGCTCTTTTGTGCGTGATTATTTTTATTTTGAATTTTGTAGGGTTTGAGATTATCTTAGGGACGGCCTGGCTAAGGAAGTATGCGGTGGTAGTGGATTATGAGAGGCTGTTGGTGATGGCAGGGCTACAGAGGAGCGAATGGTAGCAATTGAATGCATGTCGAAGTATATGGTTATGGTTAACTTTCTATATTTGCTCGAGGTTTCATAGGTTGGGTTCATTTATGTCTATTGTTAGAGAGTATCCAGATGTATTTAAGGAGGTGACCGAATTACCGCCGCTTTGAAAATTTAGTTTCGTATTGACTTTATGATTGATGCCAGACCGATAGTTATTCCTTCAAGGCGTATGACAAAAGGAGTTGGAGGTGTGAGTTAATGACCTATTGAAGTGGGGCTTCATTCATAGAAGTATATCTGAGTGGAGTGCATATATAGTATTCGCCATTAAAGCAGATGACTCTCTGAGGTCATGTGTAGAATACCATGAGTTAAATAAGCTGACAAAGAAGAACAGATATCCACTTCCACATATTTGTAACAATCCATCCCGAAATAGGCATAAATTCCAATCCAGAAAAGGCCCATTCCAAAACTGGCTGTTGGCTGGTAAAAAGAAGAACTCTATAGGACAATCTATCTTTTCTTTCAGAACTAGGAATAAAATATAATAACAATAATAATACCCATTTATTTCAAATCATTTCAAATTTCATAATACATGACAAAAAATATTACAAGATTTTTTTCAGAAATACATTTCATGGGTACAATAGACAATAACATGAAAAGGTAGATAATAACCGCAACTGTTGGAAAATGGGTGTCTAAAACATTCTATGGAATAGATCATAAGGCTATTTGAACATAGAGGGAGTAAAGTGTAAAATTCAATTATTTAGAACTAACTTATGACTTTAACACTATATTTAATCAAATTGTAAATAGAAAACTAATAATCATAGAATAAGTAAATAGCAAAGTAAAATACAATAAAGTAAATAACACCTTGATTTTTATACCGATTTGGATTAACCAACCCTACATTCAGTCATGCACTACACTGTGCATAGTTTCACTATAATCGTTTGCTTCCCATGGGAGGTAAGAACACCTTTACAATTTTGATTTATATAAGATACACCCTCTTGATTTCACAGGCTACAAGTATACCTTCTACTTTTCACAAACAATAAGAAAGTATGACAACTAGTCGTATCTTCAATATGGAATCTTATAGATTCGGTACAATGATCCTATAGACCTCTTATGACAATGTATCCTTGAATTCTTTAAGGAACAGGATGAAAGCAGAGATAGAATGTTATGAATTCAAGTAGAAACTCTCTAATATAATATGGTTTGCATATCCTTGAAGAATTGGAGTGAAATGGTATGGATTTGCAAAGATAATAAAAGAATATGCAATTGGAGTTCTTTTGCAAAAGTATGAAAGAGAAAGATTATGAGAATGAAGAGAGAATTGATTGGAAAATTCATTTTTTGACCTTAATATAGAGGTTGAAGAGACATGTCTTTTGGTGAAATGGCAGTGGGAAAATCCCTTGATTTAATTTTAAAAAAAACTTACCAATGGGAAGTATGTCGACTTACCTAACCCCCATATGTCGACATATATACATTTTCCAAAGAGATCAGCGATAACAATATGTGTTACAAATTTCAGATTTCAAAATTACCTCTTTTTTATGGATTTTTGTGATTCAGTTGAGGTCAATGGTTGATGATCTTCAAGTGCCATGGGATCTTTGACAAGGAATTCTAAGACTCAACGAAGTACTCATCACTTCAAACACCTCTTTCCTTTCAGCATTCATCTTCAATCAGTTCTGTTCTTCCATTGTTCTGATTAACCTTCATATATAATACATTTTTTTCCACCGAGTTCTTATTTATCTCTATAAATGTCTCTATAATTATGTGGAAGTACTACATAACTTAGAGACATGTTAGTAGTAATATTTAAATGGTTGTTGTCATCAATACCTTGGGTCTTAGCAATCTTCCCGTTTTGATGATGGCAAACATATAAATATTTGAGACGTAAAATATAATACTTTTATATTTTACTCCACCTAACTATATGGACTCCCCTATCATTTTTCCTGGTATATTTATACATTTACTATCCCTTTGTCATCAACATAAAGGAAAAAATAGAATCACTTGAGCACAGCTAGACAATATGTATAGATTTTGTATATAGAGATTGATATAAATTTATATAAATAAAACTCGTGAGGAGAATCAAAATCAATATAAATCATGAAATAAAACTATCATGTAAAATAATTAAAACTAGATTTGTTTTAGAGTTACTGACATGTGTCGATGCCAATAACATATCGTTTTGATATTTATCCAAAGTTCAATGGATCTCTTGTTATATGCTTTGAACATCCGTTGTTTGTTATCCATTGTTCGCCACCTGAAAAATATAATATATGCGCATTGGTACCCTATTTTATTTTTGGTCCATGGGGCTAAGGTCTGGGAAGCCAAACCCATGAAGTTTTTGAATGCACTTTCGACATGTAATTATTGGATAAATGAACTTTATTAATAAAATTATCAATATATTTTTCTTTTTCAATAAAATCTAACTTTCTGGGAACCTATAAATTAGTGAAAATGTCTAGGATTTTTAACTTTAATTTCCTAGGTTTTGATTTGAACTTGGCAGCCTTAATAAAATTTAATGATTTGAGTACTAGTTTTCTTTGATTTGGGCTTAGGGTGTATCCAAGTCCATGTTTATTATTAGTAGGTTTAGATGCAGATAATAAATTTTCTAGATTATTCTTCACTTTGTTAAATTATCAATATCAGTTTTCATTTTATCAAAATCCTTATTACAGTAAGAAAAACATTGTCTAGAAATGTTATTTTGTTATTTAGATAAGTGATCTCTGATTTCATTGAAAGATTTTCTGAACTTAATGATTTATATTTACTTTTAAGTTTTTTGAAACTTTCAAGTTTTGAATCATCGTTAAGTCCATTAAGCTTTCAATTTCATCTTCTAGACATTGTTTTTCTTCGGTTAACATTTCGTTAAACATTTTTAATCTATCTATCTCTCTAAACTATTATTGTACTCTTTCTTAAGCATTTTATATCCTCTATATGTATCATTTAAGACAATTGTAATTTCTTTATTAAAGTTCCAAACCTGTTTATCCTTTGCCATTAAGCACATGTTGGCATTTTCTGTTTCTGAATCACTATCACTAGATGATGTAACTGAATCATCTCATATCGCATTGAAAGCTTGTTTACTCTTCCTATTCAAAGTGTTGGAAGAGTACTTTGATTTCTTCAGGTTGGGAGAGTCTCTTATCAAATGACCATATCACATTCGAAACACTTAACAACTTTTCCATTTCTGGAATTATTGTTTTTATTTTTTCAAATTTTAAGAATTTCTGGAAATTCTTGGTCGTAAACTCAATATCATCATCAGCAGCATCATCTGGTTCATTATTGTCGTTTATAGCCTTGAGTGCTAGTAATTTCTGTCTCATTTGCCCGATTCTCTTTTCTAACCGGCAACTTTACTCCATAGGACATTAGATTAATTAAATCTTTTACTTTCTCAGTACTAATACCATTGGCTTCTTCGATTGCCAGAGTCTTTTGTTCACATTCACTAGAAAGTGAATTCAAGATCTTTTTGACTTGGTCCTCTTCAGTAATTTTCTTTCCTAATGATACTAATGCTTGTACTTTATCCTGAAATCTAGAATGCATATCAGAAATAGACTCATTTGGTTTCATTTGAAAAGGTTGAAACTAGTTAGAATAGATATTTTAGTTTATTTTACTTTACTAGTGCCCGCATGTGTGACTTGAAACACTGTACAAATTCCATATGAAAACTTACAAATAGACACTTGATTAAATTCATTTCTATCTAAGGAAAGAAAAAATGTTCATAGCCTTTGAGTTACTGAGTGCTTATGTCTTTTGGTCTACCGTCCCTTGTGAATAGTTCACTTGGGAATGCTTCATTTGGGGCTCAGTGTACTCTATTTGGGTTATGTTCTAAATATCTAAACCATTAGACTACAAATAAAATTTCATCCTACAAGCCCAATATGCTTAATTACTAACATCAAATAGATGGGGTCTAGTGGTAGATTTCCCTTCTATTGAAGTAAGGAGAGTGCTACAAGCGTCATTAGCCATTTATACTTCTCAAAAACCAAGTTATGAATATTTTGAAAACTAGTGCTCTGATACCAAATGTTGGAAAATGGGGTGTTTATAACAAAATGCGGAATAGATCTTAAGGCTATTTATACACTAGATGGGGTGAAGTGTATGTTTCAATTATTTAGAACTGACTTATGACTTTAACACCATGTCCAATCAAATTGCAAAAAGAAAACCAGTAATCATAGAATAAGTAAATAGTAAAATGCAGTAAAGTAAATAACACCTGGATTTTTATAGTGGTTAAGATTAACCAATCCTACATTTAGACCTTCACTATACCATGAAGAATTTCACTATAATCGCTTGCTTTCCACGGGTGGCAAGAACACCCTTACAATCTTGATTTCATAGGCTACAAGATACACCTTGTTGGTTTCACAAGCTAGAAGAACGCCTTCTCCTTTTCACAAACAACAACAAAGCATATCGACTAGTCAAATCTTCTGCAGAAACTCAAAATTTAACCCATAATAATTAATTCATTAATTAATGAAATGATAAAATAACTTTGCGAAATTATCTGAATTGAGCCATGGGAGTTGCACCATTGTGTCCGTGATATTTTTCTAGTCAATTTTGGAACGTCAGAATCTGAGTCAACATGAAGAAGTTACGCATGAATCAAGAATCAACGGAAAAAATATATTACATGGGTCTAGTCGACTAGGAGGTCGACCCAACCACACCCTAGGTCCACCGGTCGGTTGACCTAGGGGGAGGGAAGGTCGACCTAGCGGTCGACTCACCTTACATGGTGAGCGAACGATTTTTTTTTCGTTCCAGCAAGTTTTTTGCATGATATTTTCAATCTTTGGCTCCATCTGGTCCTTTCGTGCTTCCATCCGATGGCTCATATTCAGCCTGTGACGTGGTTGCATCCTATTCAATCTCCAAATCCAATGGTCTGAGATCCACTTCTAACCTTATAAATATGACCCTAGGTCTAACCCTTTTTCTCATTCTAGATTTTCTCTGCTTGGGTTCTCTTTTTCAGGAAGGGCCCTAAATACTTTAATACCCTCATGTGGATCCGGGAAGACTTGAAGGGAAGAGCTGAGAACACAGGTGAGTGATTGTAATTATTTTAGATTTCTTTAAGTAATTTAAAATAATAGGGTTTTCAGTAGTTGTAATTTTTACTATGATTTTTGGAATAACCTTTTTAGTAATTTATTTATAGTTTTAGGATTATTTTTAGTCTATTTCTTTAAGCTATTTTTTCAGTTAATTTTAGTATAATTATAATACTTATAGCTTTTCCATTTATTTATAGTATTTTAATTTATTTACTGTTATTTATGCGTTATTTACATCTTTTCCTACGCTTTGGATTTTCTTCTATTTTCAATTTTCTTTTATTTCTCTTTCTTCTTCGCAAATGTATTAGAATATTAAAACGTGAATATGGATTAAAATTATTAGAATACTGAAATAACTTAAGAGAAGACGTAAATTGTAAAGACTGTAATAAAAATGGAATTAAGACTAAAATTGAGCCTAATGCTACAACTGGACCAATTAAAGATAATTGACCGAGTTATAGAATTATAACTAAAAAAGTGTATAATATGAAAGGTGCTTATTTTTTTTACACTTAGACTTTTGGGTTAAGTAAATAAGCCAAATTATAACATAGGTTATAATAAGAAAAAGAACAGAATGAAGCTTATTTCAAGACTTAGGATAAATTAATAAGCACAGATAGCAAGAACAAAAGTAAAGGCTTATTTAAATAATTTATCTAATTTAATAGGCAAGAATTAAAGTAGAACCTATACCAAATAGCACTCCCCTATTATTTCTATGGATGATGTTTCACATAATCTTGAAGTGAGACGAGAGGCACTCTTATGCTAATAATGGTAGTAATTGGTCAATAAGTAGAAGTCCAAATTATGGGGATATGGGCAAGGGTCGCAATTAGATACTATTTGGATGACGGGCCAGTACCAAAAGCATTTCCCCTATTTTCTATGGACATGGTGATCTCACATTAGCCTAAAGTGGGATGAGGGGCATACTTATGCTGAAGCTTGAGGTAATAAGAAGACCTAATAGGTGGAACAACATGTAACATGAGCATGGTCGTGGTTATGCGTGCGACTTCCATTTGGATGCTCAGTAATCGTTATAAGTTCCAAGCGTTTAGTATGTGTGCCTTTCGTAGGCACCATTGCCTTCTGTGTAGGGAGCTATATGACATCTAGTCCATAGTAGATGATTTGCATGTCATCCGTAGACACCATTTCTATGTAGGAAGTTATATAGCTTCTAGTCCGCAGTAAGGTCAATGGAGTAGCAGGCCGATCAAAGGGTAGAATTAGGATTTTAGCCTAATTATAGGATTAGGAATTCATCCTAATCAAAGAAGCTAACAAAGACAAGTGCAAACAATCATAGTTAATCAGTTACGTTAATTTAGTAAATTCGCATTTATTTCCAACTTATTCCTTCTCTCCATTTCCTTTCTTTCCTTTTATGTACTAGAACTGTTGTAGAGTCTATTACTTTTAATTTACTTAAAGATTCTTGTAATTACTATCATTCACTAGACCTTTTGTTTGACCCACTCCTCCATTTTCTACCTTTTTCCCCATAGGCTAGCAAAAGCAAGGGTTATAGATTGTAGACACTTGGAGATTTCTTTGGAAGAAATTTCTTATGTATTTCTCTTCTTTATTGTTAGTTTTTAGCTTATTCCATTAACTGGCACTTTGTGAGGGATAGTTTGTACTTTAATATTTATGAGACTGAGATTTTGATTTCATGAGACATATACTGGTATTTTAAGATATATGATATATTTGATTTATAATTCTATATTATGAAGTTTGAATTTTAGCTAATTATTACTGTTTCCGCTGTTTTTATCTATTTTGTCTTATGAATCATAGTCTCTGCTAGTTTTAGTTATCCTACAACGCATCGCATCTTTTATTGTAGCCTTCTGGGTGTACTAAGGGGTGTGGGGTGGGGTGTTTCATTTGGTATCAGATCCTAAGGTTACAGGATTCCTAAAAACTTGTTTTAAAAATAAAGTATTTTTCCAAAAGCAACCTATTTTTAAATTAGAAGTATTTTTCAGAAAGAAACTCTTGTTATAGAAGTAGTTTTTCAAGTATATAAGAGTTTTTATAAAAATCCGCTCAAAAGTCCAGCTCAACCTTCTTTCTATTCTTTTGAGCCTAAGTTCCTTTCTTTGCATAATATGGTTGACTAGTTCCGTAGAGCTACGGTACCAAAGGTGCAAGGGCAAGCGTTCAATATAGCGACGATAGGTAGAGGTCCCTTTAATCCATCTACATCTACCAATTTTCTAATATATGCAAGAATTTCGCCAGTCTAGGAGGTAGAACCATTTCTGGCACAAAGGATTTCGAGGAGGCACGAGTTAGGTTAGAGGTTATGGAGCAGAAATTTAGGATGTTAGATTTGGAGGACCTCAGAAGAAGATTAAGAAAGGACTGAGGTGCAATAGCTGTGGAATTATGGGACATATCGCCAAAGATTGTAAAAGGAAGAAGATGAAGGGAAAGTGCTTTAATTGCAAGCAGCTCGGTCACTTGAGTAGATGTTGTCCTCAGAGGACGGGACAAGGAGCTAGTACACCAGTTGGGTAGATTCAGACGTTAGACGTAGCACCTTCAGACGGCATTCCAGGTAGAGGTAGGAAAGTTAAAGTTGAAGGTTTGATTTCCATTTTTGATTTTCCCATTCGAACTTTATTCGATTTAAGAGCATCACACTCTTTTATCTCTAGTTCTCTTGTATATCGTTTGCACTTAGACATTTCTTTAGTAGTAGACCTCATTGTTGTTCCAAACCCCATACGAGGATCGGCACATTTATCTATGGTTTGTAGGGGTTTGAATTTTTTTATCCTAGGCATGGAATTTGACTGCGACGCCTATGAATTAGGATTTACGGGGTATGGGATGATTTTGGGAATGGATTGGCTATCCATATATGGAGCTATATTAGACTACAAGAGGAGTGTCATTAGACTAGAGACATGCAGCGGTAGGACTCTCGAGGTTTCTTACGACCCACAAGGGTCATTTATGTTGAGCTTCCTTTATTCCCTCGATTCATCATCAGAGTTAGATTCGGTTTTTGTCATTAGAGATTTTCCAAAAGTCTTTAAGGAGGTTAAAGGACTACCCCCTAAGAGAGAGATTGACTTCAGGATTTATTTGACTGATAATGCTAAGCCAGTAGCATTACCCGTGAGGAACATGGCATTTAGGGAGAGGAAGGAATTGAGCAAGCAGATCCATGAGCTTTAGAGAAAGGATTTATAAGGAGGAGCATAAGGGAGTGGAGAGCGCCAATCGTCTTAGCTACTAAGGCGGACGATTCACTTCGACTTTGCGTAGACTACAAAGAATTGAATAAGCTCATGAAGAAGAACCGATATCCACTCCCTATGATAGATGACCTTTTTGACTAGTTTGTTGGCTCTGCAGTATTCTCTCAACTAGATTTAGCCACTGGATTTCATCAGCTTAGGGTCCTTGATAACAGCATTGATAAGACTGCATTTATGACAACCACGGATTTTTGAGTGGTTGGTTATGCCTTTTGAGCTAACTAATTCCCTAGCCCATTTCGTAGATTTGGCAAGCCATGTTTTTAGAGATGTCCTAAATAAGTTTGTGGTGGTATTCGTCGACAACATATTAGTGTTTTCCAAGAGTATGGAGGAGCATGTTGTTCATGTCGAGGAGATTCTTCGTATACCTTGCATTCATCAGTTAAATGAAAAGCCTTGAATTATCACTTTTGGCATAAGGAAGAATATACTTGGGGTATAGAGAAGGTCTATGCGTGGAAGGAGTTTGAGAAACTATTTCGTACATTTTGGTTCGGATTTTGAAAGTCCAAAGAGAGGTAGGCAAAGATTGGAGATGTACAATAGATTCAGTTGATAAGAAAAAGAAGAAAGCCCATGTGTAGAAAATTGCAGAAATTATAATTGTTTTAGATAAATGAATTTAACGGTAGTACTAAAAGACTTTAGTAAGGGAATGGGATTACCAAAATTTAGGAAGCATACTCCTAGGGTAGTGAGAAGAAAATCCATCTTATGTTTAGCTCAATAGAATATAATTGTTAGAATTGAAAATTTTTATTGTTAATATTTTCTTTTAGGAAATAAATATTGGGTTTTTGAAAAATGGTATGAAATTTAAATTGGTTTTTTTATGATATAAATTTTGTTAAAAGTAAGATTCTTTTTGAAGAATTATAGCTCGCTGGTTTTATTGTAGATAAACAAAGATTTTAAATATAAAAACCTAAAGGTTATATTAAGTATCAAAAATGTTTGTTACAACTTTTATTATTGTAATAGATTTTTCATGAAAAGTAAAGAGAGCGTAGGCTATAGCACTATTATTATAGTAGGTGGCTTCCTAAGTAAATGTTTTTACATAGTATATGAGATTTATTAGTATTTATTTTAATTGAATCCATACATCAGTATTTTTGGGCTGTAGTAACAGTGTTTTACGCAACATCTGTTTTGACCCACATAAAAATGTGTTTTGAAGAAAATTTTCAAGTATATAAATAAAGTGATTTGTGAAATACACTTATTATTTAAACAAGTATAAGAAAATGTTTTATGGCTATGGATATGTTAAAACAGTTTTAAAAATGAGTTTTTCTGAAAAGAAAAGAGTAAGTTAGATATTAGAAGATGTCTATCATAAGAGAATACAAATTAAACAGACTTTAATCTATTCGAATGAAAAGAGTAATGCTATAATTTTCTATAAAACCAATAAAAAAGTTTTGTGCAAGTTACAAGGAATACAAGAAAGAGCTATACAAGGTATGGGAGCATCATATTTTGTATAGCCTATTTCAAAAAATATGAAATAAGTTCCTTGTAATTTCACATAAACATAAAATCCTCTTTTTAAGGATTCATAGAAGATTTTACCATTAATAGTTTCTCATAAGAGAAAGTAGTTCCGAAACATTTTTTGATACACTATATTTTGATCACCTTCAACACAAAGGAAGAGATATGTGCAAAGCTAAAGGAAGAACGATGAAGACTGAGGATAGCATGAGTATAATTTAAATATAGGTCTTAGTTTAGATTTATTATTAAAATATATCCTCAAGAGGCTTGCAAAAACACTAGAATACGTTTTATAAACTTCATTTTCTAGATAAACATGCACTGTGCAAAAACCAATAGTTCAGTCGACTGATAAGGTAAGCCCAGTCGACTAAACCTGTTACACATATACAAACATGCACAGTTCCAGTCGACTAAAACAACCTGCTCAGTCGACTGAATCTATTCTTGAAATTTTTTTCTATACATTTCCAGTCGACTGAATTTAAACCTGCGAATTTTCTCTGAATGGACACCTTCTTCCTCCCAAGAGTTGCAACCATTCTCCAATGGAAATGGAAGCATCACTTTTCTGCATCTCTAGCCAACAAATGCATCTCTTCTACACCTATATATACATGGTTCTAACATCTTCAATTCACCAATTTTCGTATGCTTTAATCTCACTAATTTCTTGAACATATTTTATATTTTCTAAAAGTGTTCAAAGCAATCACCAATCTATTGCTTGAATCTTTGCTTTGTTTATAACATTCTTTTGATTCATAGCAATTCACATTTCCTAAATCTTCATAAACACATTGCATACTCTCGAGGATAAGATTATAGGAATATTGTACTACATTGGACTCATTAGTGTTAACAAGAACACAACAAGTCGAATAATTATTTTTAGTAATTGAGTTGAAGTCCTCTTCAGTAGTTGAGGCAAGAAATCCCGTTCGGTTGTTCGGGTAGGTTGTAAACTTATTCCTCCGGGTTAAGTGAGGGTTGTTAGTTAGAATTCCTAAGAGGAGCTTAGGGACTGGACGTAGGACTAGAGGTCCGAACCAGTATAAAATCCTGGTGTCTACTTTACTTATTGCTTATTGTTATTTACCTATACCATCCACTATTCCGTATTATACGATCTTACCGCATAGCCTCTTTCAATTGGTATCAGAGAAAGGCCGTCCTATAACTAGAACACTGTTATTAGACATATTGATAATATGGAAAATAACGCAAGTACAAGCATAACATCTGCCTATAGTTCTACATTTGCGGAAGGACAATCTACCCAAAGTCCCCCCTATTCAATGGACTAAACTATAACTATTGGGCTACAAGGATGAGGATTTATATGCAAGCAACAAGTTTCGAAGCCTGGAATGCCACTCAAGCAGAGTTCGTTGTACCCACGACCGATTATCCTACATGGACACAAACTCAGAAGAATGAAGCTAGTGCAAACGCCAAAGCTAAGAATATGCTATTTTGCGCCCTGGATAGAAATGAATTCAACCATTTTAGCATATGTACTACTGCATATCAGATATGGGAAACACTTAGAGTCATACATGAAGGCACAAACAAGGTCAAACAAACAAAGATATCCATGCTAAAGAACCCATTCCAAAACTTTAGAATGCGACAAAATGAATCCATCAACGACATGTACTTGAGATTTCAAGACATTTATCATGCCTTAATAGGACTAGGAGAAAAATACACCGACTTTGACATTATGTCTAAAGTTCTAAATTCACTCACTGATGAATGGGAGAGAAAAGTACTAGCAATCGAGGAAGCAAATGATCTATCTACAATGAAACCAAAGGAATTAATTGGAAATCTTATGTTGTATGAAGTAAACATTGAAGCTAAGAAAGATCAAGCTCAAGAAAGCAAGAATGTCGCTTTTCATGCGGAAAAGGAAGAATCAGAGTCTGAAGATGAGGATTTAGCATTTATAGCCAAAATTCAAGAAATTCTTAAGATATAGAAAAGGAAATAAAAATGGATTCAATAAGAATTTCTAGAACAAACCTACATCCTCGAATATAGAATGTTTCAACTGCCACAAGAAAGGTCACATGCATAAGGATTGTCCAGAGCAAAAGAAGGAGAATCAGAAAGCTCTCAATAATAAAAACAAGAGAGAGAAATTCAAAACGAAGGCATTCTCTGTAACATGGGACGATTCAGATTCTTCTTCATCTGAAAGTGAAAATGATAGCGACAATGAACAGGCGAATGTATGCTTTATGGCTCAAGAATTTGAGGTTAGTAATTTCACTTTCGATGATTTAATTGAAGTAAACACCGAACTTTTGAGCACAATAAAAACTCTTAAAAAGAAACTCAAGGAAACTCGTGAAAATCAAAACAAAGCTGAATTTGAAAGGGATATGTTAAAAGATGAAAAGAAAATTCTAGAAGAAGAACTTGAAAAAGTTCAAGAATCTCATTCAAATTCGAAAACTCAATTATCACTTTTAAGTCAAGAAATTGAAACTCAAAAGACAAAGAATGATATAATTGTTTCTGAAAATCATGAGTTAAAAACTAAGATTAGACAAGTTGAGTTAGAAAATAGTAGTCTTCAAGCTATATTAGATAACATCACTAAAAAAGTTTCTAACTTTAACAAAGGAAGAGAAAATATATCTAAGATTTTAGAAAATTCTCAATTCTCTTCAAATAAACATGGATTAGGATACAAAAAGGAGTCAAAAATTCCTAAAAAGAAAAATACAAATTTTAAGAGGAACATTGATACAAAACAACAAATGTTACTAAGAGAACCTATTAAAACAAAATTAGAAACCAAGATAGTCAAAATTTGGGTTCCAAAAACTAAAAATATTTTAATTAGGAATAAATATATTAAAACATTTATGGACAATGTTCACAATAATAAAAACTATATTTATAAAAATGATACTGAACCAAATTGGGTTTGATTTCCTAAGCTCTAACTTTTAGGACCCTATTAAAAAGTGGGTACCAATAATTTCATATTTATTTTCAGGTCCCACTCAAAAAGAAGAAATGGATACTTGATAGTGGTTGCTCAAAACACATGACCGGCGACAAAGATATGCTTACAAACATCACATACTTTGATGGTGGCTCGGTTACCTTCGGAGACAATTCAAAAGGTTATATCATTAGCAAAGGAGATGTGAGCAACTACGGTACATCGAATTTACCTTTTATAACAAATTTTCGTTAGTTGAAAATCTAAAACATAATCTACTAAGCATAAGTCAACTTTGTGACAAGGGTTTTTAAATAACTTTTTTGGAAAATAAATGTAGTATTTTTGATCAAAACCAAAATCTTGTTTTTGAGGGAAATAGAGATAGGAATATTTATGTTCTAAATATGAAAATTAATCATAATACAAATATGTGTTTACTAGCCAAAGATAATGATCCTTGGTTATGGCACAAAAGATTTTGTCATATTAATTTTAAAACTATAAGAAAACTTTCTAAATATGAATTAGTAAGAGGTTTACCCAAGATAAACTTTAAAATAAAAAATCTTTGTGATGATTGTCAAAAAGGAAAATTAACAAAGTCGTCTTTCAAATCTAAGAAAAATATTTCTACTTTACAACACTAGAATTACTTCATATGGATCTATTCGGACCAACACAGGTTCAATCCATTAATCATAATCGATATGTATTTGTAATAGTTGATGATTTCTCTAGATCTACATGGACTATTTTTATGAAAAATAAAAGTGATACTTTTGAGCATTTTAAAACATTTGTCAAAAGAATTCAAAACACTAAAGATTTGAAGATTAAAAAAATACGAAGCGATCATGGAGGCGAGTTCGAAAATGAAGCTTTTGAATCTTTTTGTAAAAAGAAAGGAATAAATCATAATTTTTCATTACCTAGAACTCCTCAACAAAATGGAGTTGTAGAAAGAAAGAATAGAACATTACAAGAATGTGCAAGAACATTATTAAATAGAAGTTTTCTACCAAAACATTTTTGGGCAGAAGCCGTAGCTACTGCATGTTATGTATTAAATCGTATATCAATTAGACCATTAACTAAAAGTACTTCATATGAACTTTTTAATAACAAAAAGCCAAATATATCTTATTTTAAAATATTTGGATCAAAATGTTTTATTTTAAATACAAAATATCAACTTGGAAAATTTGATCCAAAAGCCGACGAAGGAATTTTTGTAGGATACTCAGAACGAAGTAAGGCGTATCGAGTATTTAATAAATGAACAAACATAATTGAAGAAACTTTTCATATATCTTTTTATGAAAATTTTAATAAAAATTTGAGTATAAAAGATGATGAAAAATTTATAAATATAGAAAATACAAACCTTGAAAATTGTAATAATGAACTAAGATCTCCACCAAGAATATTACGAGATCACCCAGCACAAAATATAATAGGTGAAATGAATTCTCAAGTTAAAACAAGAAGTCAACTAAATCAAATGGGACATGTTGCTTTCATTTCAACAATAGAACCTAAAAATCCTAAAGAAGCATCAACAGACGATTACTGGATTGTTGCTATGCAAGAAGAATTAAATCAATTTGAACGTAACGATGTTTGGGAGTTAGTTCCACATCCTAATAATCAATCAGTTATAGGAACAAAATGGGTTTACAAAAATAAAGTAGACGAACAAGGTAATATAACTAGGAATAAATCTAGGCTAGTAGCATAAGGATATAATCAAGAAGAAGGTATTGATTTTGAAGAAACTTTTGCTCTCGTTGCAAGACTTGAAGCAATACGTATTCTATTAGCCTTCGCATGTTTTCACAATTTTAAACTTTATTAAATGGATGTTAAAAGTGCATTTTTAAATGGTTTTATAAAAGAAAATGTATATGTAGAACAGCCCCCTTTATTCTCTCATGAAAATATCCAGATCATGTATATAAATTAAAGAAAGCCTTATATGGTCTTAAATAAGCACCTCGTGCTTGGTATGAGAGACTTAAGAGCTATGTACTAGATTCGGGATTTCAAATTGGAAAAGTAGATCAAACTCTTTTCATTAAAAATACTACCAAAGATATTCTAATAATTCAAATATATGTAGATGATATTATATTCGGTTCGACAAATGAAAACTTATGTAAAGAATTTTCAAATATAATGACTAAGGAGTTCGAAATGTCTCATATGGGAGAGTTATCCTATTTTCTCGAACTTCAAATTAAACAATTAACAAATGGAATTTTCATAAACCAGGAAAAATATTGTGCTAATCTAATTAAACGTTTTGAAATGGAAAACACGTCTGCTAAACCTACTCCTATGAGTACCACTACTCATGTAGATCGAGATGAAAATGGAAAAAGTGTGGACCAAAAATTGTTTAGAAGTATGATAGGCTCCTTACTTTACTTAACTGCTACTAGAGAAGACATAATGATGAGTGTATGTCTATGTGCACGTTTTCAATCTAACCCTAAAGAATCACATTTAAGAGCTGTAAAACGAATTGTGCGATATCTTAACTATACTAAAGATTTTGGTCTTTTCTATCCAAAAGAGTGTCCATTCGAGTTAGTATCGTTTAGTGATGCTGATTTTGGTGGATCTCGAACAGATAGAAAATGTACAAGTGGTATGTGTCATTTCATTGGAAAATCACTTGTATCTTGGTTTAGTAAGAAACAAAATTGTGTTTGGCTTTCCATATGTGAAGCGGAATATATATATCAGCCGCTTTAGCTTGTACTCAAGTCATCTATATGCAACAAACACTTAAAGATTTTAATATAAATTTAACAAATTCTTGATAATCGCCTCAAGAAAGTAGATCATAAACTTGATAGAATTAAAGGGTTCTTCAACAAATTATAGGATGCCATCTCATGCACGAGCTCCACTACTGCTTCAACCTCCCGTGGCAAGCGTCCGACACCAACTTTCACATGGACGTCATCCGAAGAAAATCCAAGCAGCAGCACAAGTGGGAATAGCGGTGGTCAAGGTGGAAGAGCTTATAGACCACCCACCGGTGGACCGTTATTCGCGAACCGGAGGGAGGGAGAGAAGGCTTATATGATTGGGATAAAGATGAATAACTCTCTTATGGTTTGATTTTCTTTTTCAAAAGAACACTATTTAAAAGGCTTGTATAAATAGCCTTCTATGTTTCATTTATTTATGCTACATTCTAAGTTTATGAAACTATAGTAATGCATATCAGTGATTGTTTTGATAATATACTTCTGCAATTATTACTTCCTTTTTGTCGATGACAAAGGGGGAGAAATCTATGTTACTAACCTTGTTTCGTAGGAAATACAATGCATATATTCAGGAGGAGGAAATAATTACATCTCTACACGTTTCAGTACTGTCATCAATCAAAAAGGGGGAGAATGTTGATACACTATATTTTGATCAATGACAATGTGCTTCAACACAAAGGAAGAGATATGTGCAAAGCTAAAGGAAGAACGATGAAGACCGAGGATAGCATGAGTATAATTTAAATATAGGTCTTAGTTTAGATTTATTATTAAAATCTATCCTCAAGAGGCTTGCACAAACACTAGAACACGTTTTATAAACTTCATTTTCTAGATAAACGATCACTGCGCAAAAACCAATAGTTCAGTCGACTGAACAGGTAAGCCCATTCGACTAAACCTGTTACACATATACAAACGTGCATAGTTCCAGTCGATTGAAACGACATGCTCAGTAGAATGAATCTATTCCTGAAAAAATTTCCTTTACATTTCCAGTAGACTGAAATCCCTGCTCAGTCGACTGAATTTAAACCTGCGAATTTTCTCTGAATGGACACCTTCTTCCTCCCAAGAGTTGCAACCATTCTCCAATGGAAATGAAAGCATCTCTTGTCTGCATCTTTGGCCAACAAATGCATCTCTTCTACACCTATATATACATGGTTCTAACATCTTCAATTCACCAATTTTCTTATGCTTTAATCTCACTACTTTCTTGAACATATTTTATATTTTCTAAAAGTGTTCAAAGCAATCACCAATCTATTGCTTGAATCTCTGCTTTGTTTATAACATTCTTTTGATTCATAGCAATTCACATTTCCTAAATCTTCACAAACACATTGCATACTCTCAAGGATAAGATTATAGGAATATTGTACTACATTGGACTCATTAGTGTTAACAAGAACACAACAAGTCGAATAATTGTTTTTAGTAAGTGAGTTGAAGTCCTCTTCGGTAGTTGAGGCAAGAAATCTCGTTCGGTTGTTCGGGTATGTTGTAAACCTATTCCTCCGGGTTAAGTGAGGGTTGTTAGTTAGAATTCCTAAGAGGAGCTTAGGGACTGGACGTAGGACTAGAGGTCCGAACCAGTATAAAATCCTGGTATCTATTTTACTTATTGCTGATTGTTATTTACCTATACCATCCACTGTTCCATATTATACGATCCTACCGCATAGCCTCTTTCAACATTAAGGTATAATACTGTTAGGTGTAATAAGAAGATGTTTAAAAAGTAAATAAGTTTTTGAAAATGAAAAATTAATAAAAGTAAAATTTGATAATCCAAATTTTCATAAGAAGCTGTAAAAGTCTTTAAAAGAAAAGGAAGAATAAGTTTTAGACTTAAATTTTTGGAAGTTCTCCCCTCTAGGTTTGGGGAATAATGTTAATTAACCAAGTATTTTTGAATTTAATAGGAACTTAGAGATAACACTTTTAAAGACAAAGAATTTAGGATTTGATATTTTAAAATTTAGAAACCTCGGTTTTTTTTTGAAATAAAGTGATAAATACCAAACCAAGATCTTAAATGTGGAGTAGATAGGAATCATTTCCTAGGCGTAACAGAAAAAGTACAAGGGTATAGCAGTGATTACTTTTAAAAGTAATGATTGAAGTTCCCGTGGAGTGTGTAGAACACTAGTAAGAACCTAAGAATGTTGATTCATATGTGCAGACTAAAGGAGAGCAGTAAAGTGAAATTACTAAGATAGTAAGACAAGGATGGTTGAGAATGATTATTCTTGATTTTTAGAAACTTGGGAGAAGCATCCTCCTTTAGTGGAATTCCCATATGATAGTAGTTTTCAAGCTAGCATCGGAATGACACCTTCCAAAGCTCTTTATGGAAGAACGCGCAAGTCGCTTTTGTGTTGGATAGAGTCTACAGAGGTTGAAAAGACTTTGGAGATGATTAAATTGATTAGGAGAAAATGCGTACTTCTTATCTACATCTCTCTTTGGTAGTAAATTTAAAATTTCCTATTTCCATCCTTAGTTTTGAATAGGTTCTTTAGGAGAGTAAAACTAAGAATTTAACCGATGGATGGTAGGATTTGATGTTAACATGTTATTAGAACATTTTATGAATGATAGATGCAAGTTGTTGCAAGTGTTTGCCAGTGGATGCTATGAATGCATATACTTACACTAGGCACAATTACCTCTTAGGGATCGGTCTAAATAGGGCACTAGAGCATATGCATATGGATGCATGTGCATTTGCATTTTTAGTCATTTTCATGGTTGTTATAAATGGATGTTTGTCACATGGTTGTTGCATTTTGATGATGATTGAAGCATGCATATAGAACTATCAATTACTATTAGGAAATTTTGCATTCATTTGGATACATAGCATGGACATGATTGCATAAAAGGGGGTCAACTGAATCAGTAGATTGACTAATCTTTTGCATTAGTTAGGGATATTAACACTACACTAATTGCATAAATATCACAAATTGCGTTAGAAAAACTTAAGGACAATGGATGAATGGATGATGATTGAGCAGTTGGTTTAGAACTTGGATGAAAACATTGGTTCATTCTTTTATCCTTATTGATTTCAAGGACGAAATCCCTTAAGTAGTGGAGAATGTAAAAACCCAAAATTTAACCCATAATAATTAATTCGTTAATTAATGAAATGATAAAATAACTTTGTGAAATTATCAGAACTGAGCCATGAGAGTTGCACCATTATGTCTGTGATAATTTCCTGGTCGATTTTGAAACGTCAGAATCCGAGGCAATATGAAGAAGTTATGCATGAAATAAGAATCAACGAAAAAAAATATTACATGGGTCTGGTCAACCAGGAGGTCGACCCAACCACACCCTAGGTCGATCGGCCGATTGACCTAAGGGGAGGGAAGGTCGACCTGGCGGTCGACCCACCCTACACGGTGAGCAAAAGAACTTTTTGTTCGTTCCAGCAAGTTTTGTACATGATTTTTTCGATCTCTGGCTCCATCTGGTCCTTTCGTGCTTCCATCCGATGGCTCATATTTAGCCTATGACGTGGTTGCATCCTATTCAATCTCCAAATCCAATGGTCTGAGTTCCACTTCTAACCCTATAAATAAGACCCTAGGTCTAACACGCTTTCTCATTCTAGATTTTCTCCGCTTGGGTTCATCTTTTTAGGAAGGACCCTAAAAGGAATAATTTTCCAATGAGAGAATCTTTTTAATAAAAATATTTTAATACCCTCAAGTGGATCCAGGAAGACCGGAAGGGAAGAGCCAAGGACCACAGGCGAGTGATTGTAATTATTTTAGATTTCTTTAAGTAATTTTAAATAATAGGGTTTCCAATAGTTGTAGTTTTTACTACGATTTTTGAAATAACCTTTTTAGTAATTTATTTATACTTTTTAGAATTTTTTCAGTCTATTTCTATTAGCTATTTTTTCAGTTAATTTTAGTTTAATTCTGTTACTTATAGCTTTTTTATTTATTTATTGTTTATTTACAGTATTTTAATTTATTTACTATTATTTATGTGTTATTTACATCTTTTTCCTACGCTTTTGATTTTCTTCTATTTTCAATTTTCTTTTATTTCTCCTTCTTCTTCACGTATGGATTAGAATAGATTAAAATGCAAATATGGATTAAAATTATTAGAATGCCGAAATAACGAAAGATAAGTTGTAAATTGTAAAGACTGTAATAAAATTGGAATTAAGACTGAAATTGAGCCTACTGTTAGAACTGGACCAATTAAAGATGATTGGCCTAGTTATAAATTAGAATTATAACTAAAAAAGAGTATTAGATGAAAGGAGCTTTTTTTATACTTAGACTTTTGGGTTAAGTAAATAAGCAAAATTATAGCGTAGGTTATAATAAGAAAAAGAACCGAATGAAGCTTATTTTAAGACATATGATAAATTAACAAGCACAGATAGCAAGAACAAAAGTAAAGGCTTATTTAAATAATTTATCTTAGTTAATAGGCAAGAATTAAAGTTGGACCTGTACCATATAGCATTCCTATATTATTTCTATAGACATGGTGTTTCACATAATCCTGAAGTGAGACGAGAGGCACGCTTATGCTAATAATGGTAGTAATTGGTCAATAAGTAGAAGTCCAAATCATGAGGATTTAGGCAAGGGGCAACTAGATACTGTTTGGATGACAGGCCAGTACCAATAGCATTTCCCTATTTTATATAGACATGATGATCTCGCATTAGCCTGAAGTGGGATGAGGGCATGCTTTTTTTGGAGCTTGAGGTAATAGGAAGACCCAACAGGTGGAACAACAGGTAACATGAGCATAGTGGCGGTTACCCGTGCGACTTCCATTCGGTGCTCAGTAATCATTATGAGTTCCAAGCACTTAGTATGTGTGCCTTTCTTAGGCAACACTGCCTTCTATGTAAGGAGCTATATAATGTCTAGTCCAAAGTAGATACTTTACATGTCATCCGTAGACCCTATTTCTATGTAGGGAGTTATATAGCGTCTATTCAGCAGTAAGGTCTATGGATTAACATGCCAATCAAAGGGTAGAATTAGGATTTCAGCCTAATCAAAGCTGCTCACAAAGACAAGTGCAAACAATCAAAGTTAATCAATTGCGTTAATTTAGTTAATTCTTATTTATTTCCAGCTTATTCCTTCTCTCCATTTCCTTTCTTTCCATTTATATACTAGAACTATTGTAATGTCTTTTACTTTTACTTCGCTTAAAGATTCTAGTACTACTATCATTCACCAGACTTTTAGTCTGACCCACTCCTCTATTTTCCCCCTTTTCCCCCACAGGCTAGCAAGACTAAGGATGATCGAATGCAGACACTTGGAGACTTCTTTGGCGGAGATTTCTTATGTATTTCTCTTCTTTATTTTTAGTTTTTAGCTTATTCCATGTACTTGCACTTTGTGAGGAATTGTTTGTACACTGATATTTATGAGATGAGGTTTTGATTTCATGAGACATATATTGGTATTTTAAGACATATGATGTATTTTGTTTTATAATTCTATATGATGAAGTTTGACTTTAGCTAATTATTATTGTTTCTGCTATTTTTATCTATTTTGTCTTGTGAATCTTAGTCTCTACTAGGTTTAGTTATACCTATAATGCACCACATCTTTTTATGTGTCTGTTTGGGTATACTAAGGGTGTGGGGTGTTTCATCTTCAATGTGGATTCTTTCAGATTTGGTATAATGATCTTATAGACCTCTAATGACAATATATCTTTGAATTCTTTGAGGAATATGATGGAATCAGAGAGATAATGATATGAGTTCAAGTAGAAACTCTCGTGATATAATGTGGTTTGCAAATCCTTGAAGAATTGGAGTGAATGGTATGGATTTGCAAAGTGAATGAAAGAATATGCAATGTATTTATTTTTCAATAGTATGAAAGAGAATGAGTATGAGAATGAAGGGAGAAGTGACTGAAAATTCATTTTCCAATGCCTTTATATAGTGGTTGAAAAGACATGTCTTTCGCTGAAGAGGTGGCAGGAAAATCCCTTGATTTAAATTTTAAAAAAATGATTAATAAGAAGTTTGTCAACATATTTGACCCCTATATGTCAACGTATATTCATTTTCTAAAGAGATCAACTGTAACGACCTGGATTTTCAACGATTTAAATAAGAATTTTACTGAAGATTTTGAAATAAAATTTATTTTCGAAAATAAAATTTGACAACTAAACAAGACATTTGAAATGTGTCCATTGAAATGAGGCTAATAAAATTTGTTTTACGTCAAAATTTGTTCGAAACTCGGTCAGCACATTTTTCAGTACAAATTATCAAATTTTGAAGTATAAATATTTTTACATAGAAATGATCTAGAATTTTTTTGATAAAAACGTCAAAGTTTGTTCCATCCAATTCTGACCTTTATAGCCCCATTTATCAAAAATTTCTGTTGTCGTTCAATTTCGAAGCGGTATAATGGAGACAGATGAAATTTTGCTACAAGTGTCGTAACATAGATTTGAGTACATCGTTGGATTCGTCTTGTCACGCTGATCTGCGTGGTATATTTTTTTGTATTTTGGCTTCCATTGCAAAATGCTAAATGGCCAAGATAGTGGTCCATGACCATGCCCGGGAGTCATCATTAAATACAATCTTTCACAGCCAATATTCCCTTGCATTCTTTTCAGCCAACAAAACTTGCATGTGCGGCCTCATATAATTAAATGCTACATTTAATTCATGTCGTACACCTTCCTTCTATATATACAAGCGCCTTCTCTTCTTCTCTGTTAGCAATTGGTTGAGAAAAAAATATATACAAGCTTTATATAATCCAACGTAACCTCCTTCCTTCATCATGCCTTCTCTCCCCACCTCTATCCCAAACCTGCTCCGTCTCCTACCCTCTGCCTCACACGACCTGACTTGCATCCGGCCAAACTTCCACCTCCCGCCACTAACTTCCCCCGCCACCAACCTTTGCCCAACTCCCCTTGCTCGAAGCCACTTCGCCCAACACCGAAGCCCCCTCCGTCCATATCCTCCTACCTGCCCTCTCCTTGCCGAAGCCGCTCCGCCTGCACCCAACCACCTCAGCCATAGCCATACCGAAGCCACTTCGCCCAACACCGAAGCCCCCTCAGCCCCTTCATCCACATCCTCCTACCTGCCCTCTCCTTGCTGAAGCCGCTCCGCCTGCACCCAACCACCTCAGCCATAGCCAGCCTATGCACCAACCCCAGCCTGCCCACTCACATCCACCGAACCCCTCTCCAGCTACCTTCACCCTACCCAGTCCTGACCTGCCGAAGTTCCTTTAGCCCGAACACCACCCCAGTCCAAACTCACCACACCCTGCTCCACCGAGCCACCAGAAGCCCTACCCAGTCCACGCCGTCGCCACCACCCACGACCGAACACCCGCTCACCAGTCACACACCACCTCCACCCTAAGCCACTTGCCACTTTACTATGTCGCATTCCCACCTCAAACCCATGACCCGCATTTCGAATCCAAACCCGTACGCGGTGACATAACATCACTCTAGTACGTGTAAACATATCCGGATCCATACCGCCACTCTCGTTTTCCAAATCCACGAAGATGAGAAATTTTAAACTCATGACTAGATTTTCATATTTTTAGTATCCTCCAAGTTGATAAATAATTGGTTGATAAAAATGATTGATAATGGGATTAAAAATCATTTATTGTCAATGGTGTGGTATAGAACTTTACTTAAATAGTTTAAATTATCAATTAGATCACAAATTGCTTGTGAAATCTATTAACTATAGAAAATTTTAGATATTGGATGTTGATTAATTTATTGACACTTTGTCACCTTTATATGTTTGCTGTATGCATTGATTTGGATACTGAAACTTGAACCGGATATGAGTTGAAATGATAAATACCCAAGTTAAATCACATGGCCTAGGATAGAAAGTTAAATAATAAACACCGATTGGTCAACTGAAATTTATTTTGGATATTTAATATTTAAATTTGAAATTAGGAAATAATTTGGAAATTTAATGTGAATTGATAATTTAATTTTTTCATTGAAGAACGTATTAAGTGAACTTAGATTATAAAATGAAATATTAATTGAACTATTTTTAAATTATTGAGTTGAATTAAAATGGTTATATTAAAGATTAGTGATATTTAAACTCGTTAAGTTGATTATTTGAAATATAATGAAATTTGTTAACATTGTATATGTAATTAACTTTTAATTAAATATTTGATTCAACTTAAAAGATAATTTTAGTTATTGAATTAATATATTAAGATTAAAATGATTTTTTTTGAATTAAAGTTTAATTAAAAGTGTTTAAGAAAATTAATTCCGACGTTTAATTAAATATTTAATAATAAAACTTTTGTATTTAAAGACTTAATTGACTTTGTAAATCTAAATAGTAATCAATTTGGCTAATTTTATAAAAATGGAATATTTGTTTAAAAGTTGAATCTTTTGATTTTAAATCCAAATTTGTTGAAGTCAAATGATGATATTTTATTTGAAAATAAGAGATATTTTGATATCCAATCGGTGTAAAAATGATGTTGGTTATTAAAGTGACCAGGGCCGTATATGGGTATACTCTCTGCTGATACCGGAACCACTTAAATAACTCTGCACATGGAGTGATCATCCAGAATGAAGTGGTTGGATTTGGTGTATGTTTGCTAGATTTGAAGAAAGAGAATGATGGTGGATTAGCTTGGCACTTGTGCCAAATTGAAATGACTAAAACAGGAGCCATATCGGCCAAGCGGGCTAGTTACCCCGAGCGGACACACATCCTCGTATGAATATACTTATTTTGGTATTTGTTGGTGATCACCCTTCAATCATGGAAGTGTTGGACATGGTGAGTGGTTATGGCTATGCTGCATTAACACCAGCCGGGAAGGATAAACTGTTAGTATCCTACCTTTGGTATTGCCTCACCTGTCTTGTCATACTTTATCCATATACGAGACCATTACGATTTTGGTTTAGTGTTTTCTTATCACAGTGCATCCCTATCCACCAATGGTTCGCTGGTCTTTTATATGAAAACTGTGCGATAATGTTTAAAAATGTGTTAAGGGGCATCAAGGTAAAGCCCTAATGCTATTTTGATATTTAATATTACTGATAAACACTACATATATAGCGTATACTACTATATATATATATATATATATAAATAGTTTGACGGATCCTTAAGAGATGGAAAATCCCGTAACATCTCTTGAGTTACTTTGTACATTTCTCTTCAATTAGACTACTTACATGAGAACTTCTAGTCCTGACTCGAGTGTATTGTTTTACTTTATGCTCGGGTCGGCCTGAGTATTGCAGTGTTTGAGCAGTGCTTATTTTGGAAGGCGAAGACTTAGTCGAAGACTCCACTCTATCCAATATTCGTTATCTATTTTCATTTTTGCTTATTCCAATAGACTCCTATGTATCTCTAGTATTGTATAATTAAAGGCTGAACTCTGATGTATTATGTCCAGTAGCTTCATGAACTACTATGTTTATTATTTATTTCTACTATGAGATTCTGTATTATTTTGTGTCTGATTCTATGTTTGTTTCTATTTTAAAACCCCAAATTGATAGTCTGTCAAATTTGGACGGCTTAAGTTGGGCACATGTAGTTTATTGTCAGCTTAAGTTGTTCGAAAAAGGCAGGTCATCACAATTGGAATCAGAGATTTTTTTAGCGTATACCTTAGTCTGAGGGGTAAAACTCTTTAGGAATAGGGTTAATAATGCCCTATAATGAATGGAATCATTCTTGAGAGAGCAAACTTTGAAAATATAAAATGTTTTAAAATCTAATCTATTTCAAAATTTCTATCAAATTTGAATACATCTTCCTTGTTTAAATTCGCTTTGATTAGGATTTCCTTAAGTTTCATAGTTTTCCATGTTCTAAACCTATCCTTGAATATTCAAGATGAGAAACAGAAGAAATGCTCGAGGTCGGGGAAGAGGAAGTGGCCCGATACCAGATTCAATGGCACCGGTTCCGCCAATTAAGATCACTATGCTTTGCAAAGAGTATGCACATCTTGGTGGTACTAAATTCTCAGGGTCCAATGGCATTAGTGAAGCTTAGTAGTGGCTTAAGAGCTTGGAAAGAATCTTTACCGGACTTGAGATTTCTGATGCCCAGTAGTGTCAATTGGCCGCTTGGCAGTTACAGGATGCTGCGCAAGATTGGTGGGAATCTATTACCACCCGCACTGAGGAAGCAAACATCACTTTGACGTAGTTCAGGGAAGTTTTCATGACCCAGTGGATGCCTTAAGCTGGAAAATATTAGTTATATCATAACTTTATGGATCTTAAGTAGGGAAGCATGTCATTTTCGGAGTATGAAAGGAAATTTAGCAAGCTATCCAGTTTGGAGCAGGTCTGATCAATACTCCATTCGAGCAGAAAGAGAAGTTCGTAACCGGTGCTCATCCAGAATATTGCAACCATTTGACTGCCCATGTTCATGGCACTTTCACTAGTCTTATGGATATGGCCCTCAAATATGAAAACTCGAGTTCGAAGGAAGCATCGGTTGTTCACCCCTCAACTCCTTGAGCAGCTTTCAACAAGAAGAGAAAGTCTAACTTTCTGTAGCAGAAGAAGAATTAGAAGAACATGAGTGGGATTGGACATTCTCAAAGGAAGCCCATTGATATTTCTTCTATCACTTTCTTCAAGTGTGATCAGAAAGGTAACTATGCCAATAATTGCCCAGTTTCAACAGGAGCATCTGTTCCACCAGTTCATATGACCAGGCGAGACCTTTGCCACATTTGCTTGCAGCCAGGACATTTCAAAAAGGATTGTCCCACCTAAAGAAAAGGAACCCCATCAGGAGTCTTCGCGGTGACAGTTTCTACTCCTAAGGTAGAAGATGACAAAGATACACTTCAGGGTATGTTTTCATTACATGATTTACCTGTTCGTGCTCTATTTGACACCGGTGCGTCTCATAGTTTTATGTCGGTTGATTTATGTGACAAACTTGAGCATATTTTAAAACCCGAACGTGCATCTGAATCCTCGTGTGTATCAATCCCATCGGTGGACCCGCAAACCTTAGAATGATCTGTAAAGGGGTGAAACTCCTTGAGGATGGCAGTTACCATTTCACCGAAGATTTTTTTGTCTTGGGTTTCAAAGCCTTTCGGGTGAAGATTAGTTAAGAAAATTCGATGCCGTTATTTCCTGCAAAGATCAAACAGTTTCTTAGTTTAGCGATAGAGGTGAACCCTTAGAAATCAAATGTCAAATACCTCAAGATTTTGCTGGAACTTTTACCTTTTCTCTTGATTTCCATCTTAGTGATCTTAGCATTACTCCTGTCATCCGACACTTCCCGATGTTTTCAGAGAAATAACTTCTTTACCAACTCAGTGCAAAATTGAATTTCGCATTGATCTTGTTCCTGGAGCTAGGGTAGTCGTACTTGCTCCATGAAGAATGTCACCTAAAGAGAAATTTGAATTAAAAGTGCAAATTGAAGAACTTTTCTCCAAAGGTTTGATTCGTCATAGTCATTCACAATGGGCATGACAGTGGTATTTTCTATTAAATCTGATGGTTCTCTAAGGATGTGTGTAGATTATAGAGAGCTGAATAAGCTTATCTATAGAAGCAGGTATCTAATGCCTCGTATCAATGACACGTTTGATCGACTGCATGGAGAAAAGGTATTTTCTCAGCTAGATCTTGCTTTTGCTTTCTATCGGGTCAGGATTGCCGAGGATAGCATTCCAAAAACTGCTTTTCGAACAGAAGACGGATTCTATAAATGGTTTGTTATGCCTTTCGGTTTAACTAATGCCCTGGCTTACTTTATTGACCTCATGAACAGAGTATTCCGGGAGGTTCTAAACAAATTCGTTCTAGTTTTCGTTGACAATATTCTAGTCTTTTCTAAGACTGAGATGGAAAATAAGGAACACCTTAAATTTGTTCATGAAACTCTGATAACTCATCAATTGAAAGGTAAATTCTCTAAATGTCACTTTTAGTGAGATGAGGTTAGATATCTTGGGCACGTGGTTTTGAAGAATGGAATTTTGGTCGATCCAGCTAAGATCATCGTAATCAATGATTGGAAAACTCCTAAAACTCCTACGGATGTTCCCAACTTCCTAGGCTTAGCTGGTTATTACATGATATTTATTGAGAACTTCACTCGAATTTCTTCACCACTCACAGCTTTGACTAGAAAGAATATTAAGTTTTTATGGAGTGATAAGTGTAAGGTAGCATTTGACGAGCTAACGCACAAGCTAACCTCTACCCCTATTCCCACTGTTCCGAATGGAAGTGAAGGGTTAACTATTTATACAGATGCTTGTCATGAAGGATTGGGTGCTGTTTCGATGCTGCATAGTAAAATTATTCTCTATGCTCGTCGTCAGTTGAAGGCTCATGAGGAAAATTATGTAGCTCATGATCTGGAATTGCTCATCGTTGTCTTTGCTTTAAAGTTATGGAGGCATCACTTCCTTGGAACAAAATTTGAACTCTTTAAGGACCATAAATCGCTGAAGTATATTTTTACCCAGAAGGATCTGAACTACAGACAAGTTAGATTGCTTGAATTCTTATCATCATATGACCTCGACATCAACCTTGCTCCCGAAAAGGCTAATGTTGTGGCCGACGCTCTAAGTAGGAATAAAGCCATGTTATGTCAACTTGTTGCTTCTCCAACTCTTATGGATCGCATAGCCGCTAAGCAAGATGCGGATCTAATGCTTAGGCAAATAAAATAAAATGTTCTTGGAAGGAGGGATAATACCCAAGGCAAATGGGGCACGCACATCGACAGAAATGGAATTCTAAGAATTAATAATCAAATTTGTGTTCCAAATGTTGACACTTTGAGGCAAGAAGTACTTAGAAAGAATCGCTAATCTAGACGTTCCATTCATCCTAGAGTTATAGATGTATCAAAATATGAAAAAGTTGTATTGGTGGAATGGAATGAAGCGAGATATTTCTATTTACTTTAGCAGGTGTGCCACTTGCCAGCAAGTCAAAACCAATCGCCAGAAGACAGCAGGATTATTGCAGCCTCTTGAGCTTCCGAATTGGAAGTTGGATCAAATTTCTATGGATTTTATTGGTGGACAATCGAGGACCAGAAAAGGTAATGAGATCATCTGGGTTATTATCGATTTATTGACAAAGTCTGCTCACTTTATTCCTGTGAAGACTACTCGAACTGCCTCGAGTTTAGCCGAGCTTTATATAAAAGAAATTGTTCGCTTCCATGGTGTTCTGACTAGCATTGTATGTGATCAAGACCCTATCTTTACTAGCAATTTCTGGAAAGCGTTTCAAGAGACTCTTGGTACTTAATTAAATCTAAGCATGGCTTATCATCCTCTGATGGATGGCCAGACCGAAAGGGTGAATCAGATTTTGGAAGATCTTCTTCGAGCTTGTGTTTTAGACTTTGGCGGATCATGGGAAGAGCATCTCCATCTCATTGAATTCAGCTACAATAATAGTTATCAAGAAAGTATTGAGATGGCACCGTTCAAAGCTCTTTACGGATGGCTATGTAAATCTCCATCTTGTTGGATTTAATCGAAAAATCGACTTGTTCTTGGTCCCGAAATGATTTTGGAAGCTTATGAGAAAGTCGAAGAAATCAAATGGAAAATGAGAACTGCCCAGGATCGGCCGAAGAAATATGTGGATAGATGCAAAAGAGACAGGGAATTTGCAGTCGAAGATCAAGTATTCCTTAAAATTTCTCCTTTGAAGAATGTAATCCGATTTGGAAGGAAAGGGAAGCTCACACCTAGATTTTTTAGTCCTTTCCGCTTTTAGAAAGGGTTGGTACTTTAGCATATAGAGTTGACGTGCTAGAGAAGCTATTGTAGGTGCACAATGTGTTTCATGTTTCACACCTCCACCTATATGTACGCGATCCATCCGTGATTGTCCAGCCTTCTTTGTCCAAAGAAATGGATGTTGATCCCAATCTAACTATAGAGAGGAAACCACTTCGTATATTAGGCAGAAGCACGAAGCAACTAAGGTGGAAGGTAGTCAATCTCGTCAAGGTTCAGTGAAGCGAAGAGGATCGAGATTGTACTTGGGAAATGGAAGAGAATATCCACGCCTCAAATCCTGAATTGCAAATACCGGGTATGTAGTCCATGCCCGAATCTATCTCTATCTTTCTATTTATCTTTCTATTCCCTTATCATGCTCTTTTCGAAGACGAAAAGTTTTAGAGGGGAGATTGTAACGACCTGGATTTTTCAACAATTTAAATAAGAATTTTAACGAAGATTTTGAAATCAAATTTATTTTTGATAATAAAATTTGGCAATAAAAACTAAACATTTGAAATGCGTCCATTGAAATGAGGCCAATAAAATTTATTTTATGTCAAAATTTGTTTGAAACTCGGTCAGCAAATTTTTCAGCACGAATTATCAAATTTTGAATATGAATATTTTTACATAGAAATGATCTAGAAAATTTTATGATAAAAATGTCAAAGTTCATTCCATCCAATTCCGACCTTTGTAGCTCCGTTTATCAAGAATTGCCATTGTCGTTCAATTCCAAAGTGGTATAAGTGGCGACGGATGAAATTTTGCTACGAGTATCGTAAGACAGGTTTAGTACATCGTTGGATTCGTCTTGTCACGCTGATCTTTGTGATATATTTGTTTTCGTATTTTGGCTTCCATTGCAAAACACTAAATGGTCAAGATAGTAGTCTATGACCGTGCCCTGGAGTCATAATTACATACATTCTTTCATAGCCAACATTCCTGCTTTTCATTCTTTTCATCCAACAAAACTTGCGTGCACAGCCTTATAAAATTAAATGCTACATTTAATTCATGCCATGCATCTTCCTTCATTACACACACACACACACGCACGCACACGTGCCTTCTCTTCTTCTTTGTCAGCAATTGGTTGAGAATAAAATACATACAAGCTTTATATAATCCAACGTAACCTCCTTCCTTTATCCTACCTTCTCTCCCCACCTCCCTACCGAACCTGCTCCGCCTCCTACTCCTGCCTCACACGGCCTGACATGCACCCGGTTGAACTTCCTCCGCCCATCACTGACTTCCCCCGCCACCAACCTCTGCCCAGCTCTCCTTGCATGAAGCCACATCGCCCAGCACCGAAGCCACCTTATCCCCTCCACCCGCTTTCTCCCACCTGCCCTCCCCTTGCCCAAAGCCGCTCCGGCTACACCCAGTCACCTCAATTGCCGCCAACCCCTGCATCGAACCCAGCCAGCCCACTCACCTCCATCGAACTTTGCTCCAGCTACCTTCACCCTATCCAGTCCCAAACTGCCGAAGTTCCTTCAGCTCGAACACCACCCCAGTCCAGCCTCACCAAACCCTGCTCTACCGAGCCACCAGCAGCCCTACCTGGTCTCGCCCATCGCCGCCACCCATGATCGAACACCCGCTCACCAATCACACACCACCTCCGCTCGAAGCCACTTACCACGCTTATTAGGCCGCATTCGCACCCAAAACCCACGACTCGCATAACGAATCCGAACCCGAGTACCCGAACCCATACGCAGCGGCATAACAACGCTCTAATATGTGTACACGTATCCAGATCCGTACCGCCACTCTCGTTTCCCAAATCCATAAAGGTAAGCGATTTTAAACTCACTGCTAGATTTTCAGACTGCAAGTATCCTGCGAGTTGATAAATAATTAGTTGATAAAAGTGATTGATATTGGGATTGGAAATCATGGATTGTCGACGTTGTGATATAGAACTTTACTGAAATAGTTTAAATTATTGATTGGGATCCCAGATTACTTGTGAAACCCGTGAACTATGGAAAAATTTAGATATTGGATGTTGATTAATTTATTGATACTTTGTTACCTTTATATTGTTCATGTATGCATTGATTTGGACACTGAAACTTAAACCGAGATATGGGTTGAAACGATAAATACCCAAATTAAATCACTTGGTCTAGGATAGAAAGTCAAATAATAAACATTGATTAGTCAACTGAAATTTATTTTGGATTTTTGATATTTAAATTTGAAATTAAGAAATAATTTGGAAATTTAACGTGAATTTATAATTTAAAATTTTCATTGAAGTTAATATTTTGGAAATCTATTAAGTGAATTTGATTTTAAAATGAAATATTAATTGAAATCATAATTGAACTATTTTAAAATTATGAAATTGAATTAAAATGGTTATATTGAAGATTAATGATACTTAAACTCGTTAAGTTGATTATTTGAAATATAATGAAATTTGTTATATTGTATATGTAATTAAATTTTAATTAAATATTTGATTTATTTAAAAAGAGAATTTTAATTATTGATTTAATATATAAAGACTAAACTGAATTGTTTTGAATTAAAGTTTAATTAAAAGTGTTTTAGTAAATCTATTTCGAAGTTTAATTGAATATTTAATAATTAAACTTTTGTATTTAAGACTTAATTAACTTTGTAAATCTGAATAGTAATGCAATTTGGCTAATTTTGTAAAAATGAAATATTTTTTCTAAAAGTTGAATCTTTTGATTTTAAATCCAAATTTGTTGAAGCCAAATGAGGATACGTTATTTGAAAATAAGAGATATTTTGATATCCAATCGGCATGAAAATGACGTTGGTTATTAAAGAGACCGGGGCCGAATATGAGCACACTCTTTGTCGATACCGGAACCACTTTAATAACTGTGTACGTGGAGTGATGATCTAGAACGAAGTGGATGGATTTGGTACACATTTGCTAGATTTGAAGAAAGGGAACGATGATGGATTAGCCTATCACTTTTGCTAAATTGAAATGACTAAGACAGGAGCCCTATCGGCCAAGCGGACTGGCTACCCCAAGCGGACGCACTTCTTCGTATGAATACATTATTTTGGTTGTTGTTGGTGGTTACCCTTCGATTATGGAAGTGTTGGATGCGATGGACGGCCATGGCTGTGATACCACTAGTCGGGAAGTGTAAACTGGTAGTATCCTACCTTAGGCATTTCCTTACATTCCTTGTCATACTTTTATCCCTATACGAGACCACTATGATTTTGGTTTAGCGTTGTCGTATCACGGCACATTCCTATCCACTGATGGTTCACTGGTGTTTTATATGCAAACTGTAGGACACTGCTCAAAAACCTGTTAAGGGGGATCAATGTAAAGCCCTAACACTATTTTAATATTTTATATTACTGATAGACACTACATATGTAGCATATTCTCCTATATATATATAGTTTGACGGATCCTTAAGTGATGGAAAATCTCGTAACATCTCTTGAGTTACTTTGTACATTTCACTTGAGTTATACTACTTACATGAGAACTTCTAGTCCTGACTCGAGTGTCTTATTTTACTTTATGCTCATGTCTGCCTAAGTATTGTAGTGTGTGAGCAGTGCATATTTTGGAAGGTGAAGACTTAGTTGAAAACTACACTCTATCCAGCATTAGTTATCTATTTTCATTTTGGCTTGCTTCAACAGACTCTTATGTATCTCTAGTATTGTATAATTAAAGGACGAACTATGACGTATTTTGTCTAGTAGCTTCATGAACTACTATGTATATTATTTCTTTCCACTACAAGATTCTGTATTATTCAGTGTGTGATTCTGTGTTTGATTCTATTTTAAAACCCCAAATTGATAATCTGTCAAATTTGGACGGCTTAAGTTAGGCATGTGTGGCTTATTGTCAGCTTAATTTGTTCGAAATGGCGGGTCGTCACACTAACAACACTAATAAGTGTTGCAAATGTCAGATATCAAAAGTACCTCTTTTTTGGGGATTTTTCGATTCAGTTGAGGTCCATGGTCGATAATCTTCAAGTATAATTGCCATGAGTTCTTTAACAAGGAATTCAAAGAATCAACCAAGTGCTCATCATTTCAAACACCCTTTTCCTTTTAGTATTCTTCTTCAATCATTGTTATTCTTCCATTACTTCGATTAACCTTCATATATAATCCATTTTCCTCCACCGAGTTCTTGTTTATCTCTATAAATGTCTCCATAATATATTTGAAAGCACTGCATAACTCGTAGATATATTAGTAGTAATATTTATGTGGTTATTGTCATCAAAATCAATACCTATGGTATTAACAACTATAAGCCTCACTATCGCCAGCTTCAAACATCATCAACTCCTTCTCTAACCTATGTTGTGAGGAGGAGGGAGTCAGTACAACAATTGTCTTGTGAATAGAAATCTCAAGCTTTGCTATTTCAGTACTTGGGCAGTATAATTTAAATAAGAACATGTCTTACATAACTAAACCATTTAATACTTTATTCTTCAAACAACCACTTAATACCTTCCACTCCTAAAGAAGGTTTTCTAATCCCATAACCCATAACCGATGTCATAAATATCCAATAATGCGAGAGATAGAACCGACCAATTATTACCTTTTAAGGGAAAATAGGAAAACTCTGACCATTTAAGACTTCAATTGAGGTAGTCCTCATCATTTAATACCTATTCCCAAGGTGGACACCACATAAATATTTATCTAGTCGACAATGCACGTAAATCTCTTTGAAAACATAATACTTACTATTGAAGCGGACCTTTTCAAGATATCCATAACGGTCCTAAGCCCAATCCGACGGTTTAATATTCCATTTGGGAAAAATGGTGGCCCTCAAACAACCACTTAATGCTGTTAACGAATAAATTCACTAATCCAAAAAGTGATTAGATAGGCAGTTCGAAGTCACTGGAATGAAGTATTGAATATTGTCAAAGTCACAGGTTGGAGCATGCATAATTCCAAGTCCGTAATAATTCTTTGTATTATCCACATTGTTACATTGAATATCATGAGTAATTCAAATCATTATGCAATATGTAAGGCAATGTTCCAGTCTTAATTTGAAGTCAATCAAATATGCAATTCTTAAGTTAAAATTGTGTCAATAGGTTATGCAATTGTTTAATATTCAGTCCCTTATATGCTTAAGGTCAAGTATTACAATCGGCATAATCCCTAAATCTAGGGTTTACAGAGTTGAAAACGTAATAAAGTGGGAAGAGAATGAATTTCATCCCCCAAAATTGCTCCCCTATGTCCTTATTTATAGTGGAAGAAATGCATCCTAGTAGTTGTCTTCGACTCTCTTGGCTTCGACGATCTTGGTGTTGACATGCTTGACATTGGCAGTCATCAATGTTGCACATTACCTTCATTCCTTTAATATAATAACAGTACACGACAATAATGAACTATGTCATTGGTGGCATTTATCATGATAGTCGAAATCCTTCATAAGTGGACGATGGTACCAGATTGAGTCAACGCAAGTATGAGGCAATGATAATCGTAAGGCAATCGGCTTCATTGATATTGATGGCGTTTACCATCAACGTCGCTTGGCATAGGCACACAGTGTCCTTTGAATGTCATATGGAAGTCATCAACATTGATGTTGTCATGGGTTCTTGAAGTTGTTGATGATATCCGATTTCAATTTTGATGATAGTCAGTGTCGTTGGCATTGGAAACCTCCTACATTTAAGCCCTTTTAGACATTAGTTGAAAGTAGTAAAGAGCGACATTACTTCTTATCCCCTCTTGGTGATTTTCGGTGTCATTGTAGGGAAATATCCTCGAAGTGCTTTTAAGTTTTAGGATTCTTTAATTTAATGAAAAAATCTTTAGTGGTGGTTGACGACGAGCTTGTCTTGGTTACAATAGGTAAACAGCGACGTCACCAGAGTGTCGCACCAATGAAATCCATATGGGTGGCATCGACACTCATGGATGGCTTACTATGCTGATCACTTACGATATTGGCTAAGTTTGGCATCATTGTCCCTTTTAGTACTTGCAATGTGGTCTATGTACTTTTATTGGCGAAGTGTGGCACAGTACTTCTTCAATGCTAATCACATGTCTTTGACGATAACGATGGAGATAACACTTTCATTGACATCGGCACTATTGTTTTTTGGACTGATTATTGCCATGGTCAAATTGCACTTTAAACTCCTCCAACAACAATTATTGTAGCACCATCTGTCCCCTAATATAAGAGAAGCATTGACTTTTCAAGTGAATAGTATCTGCATCATCCTTTCTCACCTTCTAGTCTTCTTTCATCAATCCAGCATTTATTTTAAGCTGATCTAACAGCTTTGATGTGCCTATTTCTTCCTATAAATACCCAAGCCTCTTCTCCTTTCTTCCTTTACATACAATTGAAAGCTCAAGCAAGAAGTCGAAAAATTACAACTCTTTTAATTCTCAAGCATCCAATTCTCATTCAGGTATCAAATTTTAGATTGATTTAATTAAGACTCTGATTCAAACAATCAAGCTGTAAGGTTGTTATTAGGGTTTGATTTGGGGTTTATATGATGCTTATGATTTGATTTAGTTTTATTGACCTCATATTGAATTATGATTCAATATTAAAGCCTTAGTATTTATTGATTTCAGTAGTCGTGGATTTAGACTAGATTAATAGCAGATTTGTACCCAGGTTTTAAAGTTAATTAAAGTAGGCATTATACTAGGACTTTCTAGGTAAATTAGTGAAAAAAATTGTTCATTAGACCCGAAACCCATTATTAAATAACTACGGCGATGATCATAACATTATTACGATGATTGATACTGATGGTTTTATGTATCAATATGACACTCGAAGTTAATATAACCATTTATTACTTATTAGTCCGTTCTAAATGATGAAAAAAAAATGCGGTGACCTATTCAGAGTCATAGACGTTATCTAATGCAATAGTAATAGCTTCGAAAATAATTTTAAAACGGTGTTTTGATGTTAGCATGACATTCAGCACCAATAAAATTCTTACTACTTTGACAACATCAAACTTTGATTTTGATGAGAAGCGACAATCTCTTATTGTCGACATTGGTAGGTTCCCTCATTGTTTAATTAATATCGATGGTGTCGAAGTCATTTCACATATTATTGACTAAGTTGAAGCATAGAATCTCTTAGTTGAGAATATAGAGGTCATCGACATTGTGTATTCTGATGAGATGCGATGTTATTAACCTTGGTGTTAATTATAAACAATACTGCTCATCTTCGATGTTTACTTATGAGCATAGTTCAATAGCAATTGCCGTATTGTTTTCCTTTACCCCTTTTTTTATGATCATTTTTAACATTGCTAACGGATTTTTATATGACATTGGCCCTTTCGACACCATTACTTTTAACATGTTATAAATTATTTAGCCACTTATTATATTTCCATTTCACATCGTTGTTATTCATCAATGTCAATATCGTTACCACATTGGTGTTAAATGGTTGTGACGCTTGTTAATATTTTATGACATAAATTTTGCAACATTGTCGATGTGGGCTTATTGATTCTAATAGCTTCATTGCTTGTTATCTACCTTTAATATCATAGATGGAACTTTATACGATACTGCTACCCATGACATTGCTACTTTAACACATTGCAAACTGTTTAACTTATTAACACGTTACTAATTCTTTCTAACACTTATTCATCAGTAACCTCGTTATTTTCATCATTACCCAACTTATAACATCAATCAATGTTCTATAATTACATGATTCTTGATAATGATTCATCTTAGTTGTAATGAGCTTATGGACATTGCATGTTAGCTCCCATTTTTACTTTTAGTTCTATCATTAGGCATCTTTATCAAGATTGAAATTCACGTTTTCTAACAAACTTGTCGTATATATTTATGTGTTATTGTCATGTAATTAACATATACCTTATCACTTTGGTATTAAATAGATTACTTAAGAAACCATTTTAGACTTAGCATGTACTAAAAAAATATAATGTGAATCATGGTATTTTCTTAAGTTTAGAATAATATCACCTGATGGGGAAATGGAAGGTCAATAATCTAGCACGAAGATCACTAAGAAAGCTAGTAAAGGATCTAAACCTTTGCCTTCAGTTAGCAAGTAGGGAGATATTATTTCAAATCTATAGTACATCACATCTCAGGCTAAGGTTGACTCTATTCTTGAACAATTTGGAATCCTTGGGTTTGAAGCCATTCTTGCTAGCCCTACAAATAATATTTATAGCCCACCAAAAGGGTACTTTTCTTTCACTCCCATATATAACTAACACATGGGCTATCTCCCTTTTCCTCGCTTCCTTTTAAGATATCTGGAGCTCTTGAACATTGCATCGATCCAGTTCTTGCCAAATACTTATACATACTCGACTTGTTTGGAAGTTTTAGCTTGAGAGGCTAGACATCCTTCTCCTAATGCTGAAATTCTCTATTACATAGCTAGCCCTGCTAAGGTTGGTGAACAACCAAGCCATCAATTGTATCAAATCCAACCCTACCTAAAAAGCTTGATTTCTGAAAGCGTCAACAAAACGAGAGAATGTGAAAATCATTTTTTCTTTGTTAAATGCTTCTCTAATATAAGAGGTATATTTTATACTACAGGTAGGTTTCTTTTTCCTGCTTATCCATGTTGGTTTATTATTCTTTACAAATATCCATCTTTCTTTTAGACCCGGCCTCTAAGAATATTACCGTGAGGATAAAAACTCATGCCATAGCTAACCTAAATAGCAGGGTAAATAAGGAATAATCTTAGACTATTAACCCTGGCTATACTTCTTAAATATTCTATCAATTTGGACTACCATATAGTTCTGAAAGAGCCTTCGATGGTAAAGTACAACACTTAAGGCAAAAGCATATTGGGAATGGGCAAACACGAATCTTTTACATCTAACTCCCCCGTTTAACCTAGGATACCTGGTAGGATACAATTAGATTTATTTGAAATCTGTTATAGTACCACCTCATAAGCTTATTCCTTTGATTCAAGCTAATGTGCTTTGGTAGTTGCATATATTGATAGGGAAGCCATAATTGACACTCCAAAAGACAAGTCGGACAATAATGACACTTCTGCTTCAGTTGAGGCTCCCGAACCTCAATCTCTTAAGGATGTTATCTTTGATTCATTCACTCTTGCTAAAAGGAAACTAAGCGATAGATTTTCTACTATTCCTACCCCCAATAAGAATCCTAAGATTTAGGACGTGCATTCCCATGTTATTATTGAAGAGGAAGAGTTGTTGGTACTGATTCAAATCTCGAGACCTCAAACCTTAACATTGCTGGAGATGAGGCTAATCTTAATGCTGCAGAAGATGAGGTCCAATAGATGGTTGAAGCAGAGCATTCTCGGGACCTACTTCTTTGTACTACTTTACCAAGCTCTCTTGAAGCTTAGAAGCATATTTGTGAGGATCTTGGATTTTCTCTTGCATTAGAGGATCCCCTTCCTTCTAAGTCTCAATCGTCAACTCTTGTCAATAAGTTTGATGACCTTCTTCAACTAGGCATCCAAACTCCCTTTGCTGCTCTCAAGCCACTGCAACCTTCCTCCTACACTCGAGGCCATCGATTTATCCTTCTTAAGCAATACTTTTTGGTTTGTGCCCTTCTTGTTTAACTACTTTAAGCTCCTAATATTTCATATATAACATTTTGGCTTAGTTTTTCTTACTTGATTTCGGTTGCCAAACATTTGTTTTCACTTCAAAAGGAAGCTTCGGGATCGTCTAGCGAGATATCAAAACTTATGGAGAAATGCCGTGATCAACAACTTTATCATTGATTAACAATGGTAAGAGATGAAGCCATGAAGGAAAATGAAAAGCCGTAAAGGAAGCGGGAGCTTTACTTCTTGCAGAAAAGAGTGATAAATAGACTTTAGATGACAGGATCATGGCTATAGAATTAGCGCTTGTGGAGGCTAAAATGAAGGGGGTCAAGCTTATAGCAGAAAATGCATCTCTCGAGAAAAGGCTAAAGAAGAATAAAGTTCTTTTAGATAAGTCAACTGACATAATTAATGATGCAAAACAGAAGGTGAATCATTTCCTCGGCAAACCCTCGATTCCATCATCGAGAGTTTTCATGAGAAGGCGCACTTTATCGCATATGTTGAAAATGCACAATAATGTCCAGATTTTGGGTTCCCTTCTCTACCTCAAGCATTAAGCAAGAAGTTTATGGAAAAATTCAAAGCGATGTCGAATATATCTTAAGCATCTAGAGAAGGTCCCTTTGAGAAAGAGGAGGAGATTGACGTTGCAAAGCTATTGACTTTCAGTGATCCACCGGCCGATGAGGAGACAGAGTCCAATGAGGAAGAAAATGATGAGGATGAGAGCAGGGATGGGGATGATCATAACAATGATGGTCTTGGTGATGATAATGATGACAACAGCAGAGCTGATGGAAAGGGGCTTTCCAGATAGCCAGGTGATAAGGATGATTTTAGTGATGCTAATTTAATTTAACCATCAAAGATGCAAAAGCTTGTGATGTGCTTGATCCTTCAAAGAAAGATTCTTCTAAGAAGGCCAGTGCTTCACAATGTCGAAAATCCAAAGACAGAGGAAAAACCTCATCATCTTTAGTTCCGCTCTCTCATGTATGGACCTATTTATCCCAATACCTCAAGTTATCAAGTAAATTTTAGCTAATACATTAATTGTTTAGTTAAAAATACCATTATGATGTTATGCTAAAAAAGAAACAGACGTATATAGATCGGTTAAACAGGGAACTAGATAGGCATTTGAAAGAGTAGATTAAATTGTCCGAAAGGTACATGAAGCTTGCCAAGATTACGTCAAAATTAAGATATTTCAAAGAAAGGGAAGTCTCTCCTCAGATGAACAGAGGGCACCACCATCGAGAAAAACTCTTGGCGTAGAACACTAAGCTAATGACCCTTTTCTGGATGTTAATTGATAATAGGAATTCATGGGAAGAGTTTCTCTATAGAGCTTACTCGAGTGGCAAATTCGTTGACTTTTCATATTTAGGCGACAACTATGGAGGTTTGCTTAGACCTTTTCATCGTAGAAATATGGATGAATATGGATCTGATCCAAATCTTAGGGCATGCAAGAATCTCCCTAGAGTTTCCTCCATTCCACTTTCTTCTCGTTCTTTCCGCCAAGAAACTTGGATATAATAGGAAGAGACTCATTTCTGAAAAATATAAGAAATCAATTTTGTACAAACCCGAATGATTGTATAATTGTAATATGCAATTTGGTTTACTTATGGACTTTATTGTTTTATTCTTCTTATCCTTAGCCTAATTTTAGCATATTGTAAAAACAATAGATTTATCAAGAAGTTTGATCCCCAAGGAATTCTTAAGTAAGTTTGTCAAGTTAAGGAACGATTATGGGGAAATCTTCAATTCTTAAAATATCATAACTGGTGAGAAATTGCTTACTCGAAGATTTACAAGAATTTTGCATGCGGTATCCCAGCCTACATTTTGACTTTTGGGAAATGAAAAGGACAAGCTACTTAGCAAAATTCAATCCTATCACACAAAATTAATATGTGGTCACGATAGACCTCTAGTTAGGGAAAGGGATTATCATCGGTTCCCTCCCATTTATACCTCGGAAGGAAGGCTTTCTATGCTTCTACACTCACTTTATTGTCTAGGTCATTTGAAAAGGCCAAAATGGTTATTTCAAAGCTTTAGGAATTAATTAAATGTTATAAAATAGAGTATTATGTGTTTTAATCTTCCTTATTTTTTGTAAACTTTCCTTGTTGTTAAATGAAAGAACTTATTGTTTTTCTCTATGTATTGATCTTTGTTTCACTTATTCATAATAGGAAACACAGTTAGAGTGTTTATTTGATCATCTAGATGCTTTCTCACGAGTTTTTGAAATCAAAGACAGATTGCTAGCAGATATTAAAAGGTAGAAATCTTCTCAAGATGAAGCAGTTTTTATATTTCTAAATAATCCAGAGGCACAAAAGTGGCATAGTAAATACTTTCAACTAAGACTAATGTTTAAAGGTCTGAAAGAGTGAACTTTCAGCTTGAAAGGAGAAATGAAGAAGATGGACGAAGGAGTTCAATCATTGATGTAGAGGATTGAATCATTCTTAGAACCTAAGTCTCCAGTTGATTTTGATGTTGTAATAGCTAAATTGCATCAACAATTAAACGATCTCAAAGTGGAGAAAATGGAAAGCCAAGTTTACTATTAATCATTAGAACTTATTGCAAGTGAAGGCGAAGTTGGCCTTCTTGCCCCTACTCTCAAGAAGATGACAGATCTCGATCTCTGGTTAGCCAAGAATCCCTACTTTATTAAACCTATCTCCAGGCTTTAACGATGACACGATCTCAAAATGGAGTAGAAAGGTCAAATTTGAATATATGCTAGCTTTAGTAGGAAATGGTATGAAAAAGTATCTCAACGTATCAACGAATAAGAAACCAAAATTCAAGGGCTTGAGCATGAAAAATATACTCTTAAACAAATTATCAAAGAATTAAAGGGTATGACTCAAACTTTACGAGAGCCAACAAGACTCTCCAGCGCACTTTGGATATTCAAATTAATTCAATTAATGATGAAAATAAGTTTAGAGAAAGGAAAAGAAAATCAAAGAACTTATAGATGTGGCCATTCGCCACATCACTGATCCTTTAGTTGCCAAGGACTTAGATAACCTAGCACGAAACCTTAAGAAACAGGTCCTCTTATCTGTTTGATTTTTTGACCTATAACTATGTATGTAATATATTAGTTATAAATGAACTTGTATTGGAATGAAGTTACCTCACATGTAAAGTATGTGGCATTGAACCAAATTGTTTGATTATCTTGCTTTTTTTACTTTGAGCTTTTGATGTAAAGATCAACATTATGCTCGATCAGATAACTAGAAATCCTACTAACAGAAATTCTCCTATTAGAATTTGCTTTCTCATAAAAGACTAAGAAACTTGTTCGATAGTAAATAACAGAAAACCATAAATCCATCTGTAGAAAAAGTCCGAAAATCCATTTTTGATAAAGAAGACCGGGATCCAAATTTGGCAATAATAATAGAAGACTAAAAATCCAAATCTGGAAATAACCAAAGACTAGAGATCTGCATCCGACAATAATAATAGAATACTGGAAATCCAAATATGGCAATAGTAGAGAGAAGAAATCCAAATCTGGCAATAATAATAGAAGAATGTAAATCCAAATCTGGCATTAATACTAAAAGTCCAAAAATTAATATCTGGCACATAATAGAAGAAGACCAGAAATTCACATTTGGTAATAGAAGAAGGCCCAAAATCCATATTTGGCAACAGAAGAAGTCCAAAAATCCATATCTGGCAATAGATGAAGAAGACCAGAAATCCATATCTGGCAATAGAAGAATACCAGAAATCCAAATCTAGTAATAATAATAGAAGACCTAAATTTTTGTGTAGTAGCTAAAAATTGCGTATTTGGGAAGCATAAATAGCTCATATTTAATGGACTATCCTCTAGAAAGTTTGTTTAACTTCAAGCACCACTTAACCTGGATTTTAATAGATCTTCCTCTGGAAGACTAATTTATTTGGAGCACTACTTGGCTCGAATTTTGATAGATCTTTCTCTAGAAGATTGATCGATTTGGAGTACTACTTGGCTAAAATTTTGATAGATCTTCCTCTAGAAGATTGGTTGGGTGTAAGCGCTACTCGGCTCGAATTTTGATTGATTATTTTAGCACCATCTAAGGAGATCATCACTACTTGAATTGGACCTCTTATCAACGTATTAGATGATGATTTAGGTCTGTCGTTCAGTGCGTATGGTTTTCTATTTTGAGCAGAACCAAAGACTTACCCAACCTCCCTTTAAGAGCCGCTTCAGTGAATCCTTTGATGACAGTACTTAAGGCTTATTCGATGCTTTGGACAAGCCAAAGGCTTACATGTCCTCCTTCTAGGAGATGCTTTAGTGAGGCCTTTGATGATGGCACTAAAGGCTAGGTCGGTGCTTTAGTGAGGCCTTTGATGATGGCACTAAAGGCTTACTCTGTCCTTCCTCAAGGAGGAGCTTCAGTGAGGTCTTTGATGATGGCATTAAGGCTTGATCGGTGCTTTAGTGATATCTTTGATGGCGGTACTACTGGCTTATCTGTCCTCCCATTAGGAGGCACTTCAGTGTGGCCTTTGATGATGGCACTAAAGGCTTTTATAAGATATTTAATGGCCATATTCCTTAACCATGTAGATTCACTTATTTAAAGAACCTTTCATTATTGTAAACTTGTTATACCACTTTACAAATTCACTGAGTTTTCCTTGACTTATAAAATTAATGATCATCACTTTTAGGCTTCTGCATTGGTTGGCTTCATGGTCATTTGCAAGATGATAATGACAATATGGTCCTCCACGATTCCATTTGAACTTGGGTCTCCTCTTTTATGAAAGCCAATTGTTAAGCTCATCTTTAGTGAAGAAATAGATGTCTTCCTTAGAAGTGGTGAGAGTGCAATCTTTTGGAACTTTTGATTTAGAGGCTAGGCCTTTTAGCTCATTTTGTTGCTTACACCAAGTTCCTTAGCTTCCACAACAAACTTCCTTTCCAAAGAATCTCGAGTTTCATTTTATCCCTGGGAGTGGCTAAGAATACCTTCCCACTTTCTAGTGAATCGTTTGAAATTCTTTGTTACTTCTCTTTTGAAATGGTCCCCTTGGCTTTAAGTTGAATCTTATTTCTTATTCTTGAGAAGACATTATCTCTCTTGCACTGTTTTTCTAGGGCAAAAATCGGTAATGGTCCTAGATGGAACAGATTCATGCTCCATATATCTAGGTTATAAGACAGCTTATCTTCCCTTATTTTCCATGATCTGTAGTTCCTTGATCTTAACATATGTTCCTCAAGAAGTCAAGGGCCATTAGTGTCTGGATAAGTGGGCCTAGTTGTTTAAGGCTTCGAGGATCCTTGTTCAGACAACTTGACACAGTTAATTGGCATGACCAAGTAAATCTTAACTGATGCAATGAAAGGAAGGTTGGTTTGAATAGGATATGCTTGGTAGGTAAGTTCTTTAAACCCTAAACATGCAGGCTAGGGCAGTTCCATTTACGGTTTTAACAAAGTTAGAGATTCAGGCACCACTTCTAGTGCCAAAATGTTAATGAATAAATTTGCTAACTCCAAAAGTTATTAGGAAATAGAGATAACAAATGAAAGGCCTTGTCGAGGCTGTTTGATGTCACTAGAATGAAGTATTATCGAAGTAATAGGTTGAAGCATGCATAATTCTAAGTCCGTAATGATTCTTCGTATTGTCAACATTGTCACTTCAAATATCATTTGTAATTCAAATGAATATGCAATATGTAGGGCAATGTTCAAGTCTTAATTCAAAGTCAATCAAATATGCAAGTCTTTAGTTCAAATTGTGTCAATAGGTTATGAATTTTTTTAATATTTGATTCCTTATGTGATCAAGGTTCAAGTATTAAAATTGGCAAAATCCCCAAGTAAATTTAGGTTTTACAAAGTTGAAAATGTAAGAAAGTGGGAAGAGAATGAAATTCGTCCCTCAAAATGGTACCCTTAGGTCCTTGTTTGTAAGGGAAGAAATGAGGCCTGGCAGTTGTCTACAGCTCTCTTGGCTTCGGTAATCTTGGTGTTGACATGCTTGACTTCGGCGGTCATCAATATTGAACATTGATGGACTTTGCCTTCATTCCTTTAATAAAAGTATAGGGCAACAATAAACTATGGTATTTGTGGCTTTTATCATGATAGTCGAAGTACCTTATATGTGGAAGATAGTTCCAGCTTGAGCCAATGCAAGTATGAGGCAATGATAATCATAAGGCAATAATAACGGCTTCATAGATATTGAAGGCGTTCACCGTCGACATCGCTTGGCATAGGCATGTGTTGTCCTCCAAATGTCATATGGAAGTCATCGACATTGATGTTATCTTGGTTTCTTAGACTTGTTGATGATATGCGATCTCAATGTTGATGATGGTCGGCATTGTTGGTATTGATAACCTCCTGCATTTAAACCCTCTTAATTGATCATCGATGACATTTTGGAAGCAGTGAAGAGCAATGTCACTTAATATCCCCTTGATGTCGATGAATCTCAGTGTCATTTTATGGAAATATCCTCGAAGTGCTATGAACTGTAGCACGACTTTAATGTAATGCTAGCATCTTTTGAGGTTGTCGACAACGAGCTTGTTTTGATTACAATAGGTAAACAGCAATGTCACCAGATTGTCGCATCACTCAGATTCGATATGGGTTGTATCGATACTCATTGATGGCTTTTGATGTTGATCACTTATGTTAATGACTAGGTTTTGCATCATTGTCCCTTTCATTACTTGCAACGTGGTCTATGTCCTTCTACAATCGAAGTGTGGCACCCTACTTCTTCAATGCTAATAACATGTCTCCGATAATAACGATGGAGACACACTTTCATTGATATCGACAATATTGTTTTTGGCATAGTTCATTGCCATGATCAAATCGCACTTCAAACTCCTTCGACCATAGTTATAGTAGCAACAAATACCTTAAAACAAACCCTTCGTATTATGACCCATATTCTTAATTACGTCTAACATTAGCTTGACTATTCGTAGGAACTAGTATTCAAATTAGCTGGGAAGATTTATTATACACAATTTGGGACTAACATCGCATCATTGTAAATACTTTTCATAGGAGATGTCTCACATCAGCCCTAAATTAACAATGACGGTAGCCAGATTAGCTAGACATACTTTTGTTTGCCTCTTGACTAACCTCACATCACTAAGACTTCGATATAATTTAAACGATCTCTCTATATATAATACTCATCTCACCGTTCCATAATTAAGGCCTTATAAAGAATCTTCCTTACTATGCCTAAAACGTCAATTACTTTCCTAAGGGAGATTTAATGATAATTATTATCTAATTAACTAGGAAATTATATGTTATAATTATATGTTTATTACGTTAATTAATACATAAATAAATACGCATTTATTATTCTATGCGTGAAGAGATTATGCCCTAACTAATGTTAAATATCAATTCCTATTTAACCATAATAATACAAGTCTTTCTTTTCACTTCCAGTTTACCAATAATGTCTGGATTCCAATATCCATAACAAGTATTCAATACTTATATCCAAAATTGCAATAAATAGACTTATATATAGAATCTAAATCAAACTTATCTCATATTATAACAATGGAATAAACTAAAAACAAAAACTTATAATTTAATCAATTCTATTCTCTATTCAACTTCTTTTACATGAATTTAGATAAAGGAATTTCTATTAAATTTTATAGAAATATGCGACGTAAACTACGAATAAAGATTCGTCCTTTACACACCATTTCTCAGTTAAATACCTTAATCAGCTCTCGAGAAGATGAAGAATAAGAAGTGGAATGGAAGGTAGAATACATAAACTACAAAATCCAGAAAACTCCATTATTTTAACACAAAACAATTAAGATTTCAATCCTAAGAATTGACATTTTTCTATTGGGAAATTTTAGGGATTTTTAATATGATGATTTCTTAATTCAAACTCCCCAAGGCATATATCAAATCCAAAGTATACCATTTAACTACTAAAATAGAAAAACTAAGATTTTTACTCACAGTTGTTCCTTAGCTTTGCTTCTCTTTGGATTTGCAATGCCTATTAAAATCTCCTTTAGATCTCTTCTTTTTGATATCTACAATAAGGGATTTGTGTGTGTGTATGTGTATTAGACTCAGAAAGGTTGGAGGAGAAGAGTAGAGTTTAGAAATAAGTAATAAAAAATGGTAGATTAGGATTTCTTACTTGAAACCCTAATGGAATTTTATAAATCTATGAAGAGATAAACTAACAGAGCTTCGCTAATGTTTTCAAAATATTTGTTAATAACGAGGCTTCTAGATTCTTATTTATAGGTTTGAAATGCACTAAAACCACAGGATGAAACTGGGTTAAAAATGGACAAATCTGGAACGCTCAAATCAACAAAAGCCGAGCCACTAGCTATTCATGAACGGTCAACTGCCCCCTTCAATCGGTCGACCGCTAGGGGTCAGTTCGTCTCAATGAAGGGGTCGATCGGTACATATATATTTGGGAAAATTTATTATTTTTCCTTGCTTGATTATTTTATTCCCTAATTAACTTTTAACCCTAACTATTTAACTTAACGTTTACTTAACCGCAAAGTCTAATCATAGTTAATTTTTGAAATTCAAATTAAATTTAAATGCTTGTTTAAATTTGAATTTAAACTGAATTAATTCAAATATGAAAACTTCAAATGATCATAACTTCTTCATTTGAGCTCCATTTTCAGTATATTATATGTGGAAACTGACTGATGTACGCGTAAATGTGCATATTTTTACCACCATATTTACTCTACTTAAATTAAATAAATGATCATATTAGGTATTTTAACTTGTTTTAACAAAAATCCATATTAATTCCAAATTGTCACATATCCATCTTCATATAGGGGCAAAACGTCATTTGTGTGCATATATTTCTTTGAGAAAAATTAATTGGAAATTTCTATAATATTTTGTAGGAATTTAGCTTCTCATATTAGTGGGTTCATGAAGAAACATGCATGCACAAAATGGATATAAAGGAATGAAAATGGAAATAATTCAAAGTGAAGATCATGGAGGACCCCACCTACCCACCTAACTTGATGTACAAATTAAAGGCTAATGCACATGCTTATGGAGTTAATGATTTCGTGTACACTTACTAGGGGATTAAGACATGCTAATGATTACTAGGCATCCACACTTTCTCAAGGGTATTTTGGGCATTCTCTAAAAATATGGATTATGGTTTCATGCTTGTATAAATAACCCCTTATGTTTCATGTAAGGCCTCCTCTCCTAGCTTAATCTCTCTTAGTTTTAGTTTAGGCTCAAAATAAAAAGCCCTTCTCTTCTCTTTTTCCATGGCTACTTAGCCATTTTTATTCTCATGTAATTTCTTTTTTTATGCAATTTAATACATGCTCTTTCCTTTTCATGTTCATTTACTTTCATGTTGTAGTGTAGATCTCTTCTCTTTTATGAAAGTAGAATAATTTTTCCTTTCGTTTTGCTCTCTTTTTCCTCTTCTTTTTATTCAATGTTGCTTGCTACATTTGTTAATCAAATGACAAATATGAGAGGCAAAACCCCTTCAATTTAGGGGTAATGAAGCTCTCTAATTATGTAGCTTCAACTATTTGTTAATTCATGCTCTCTTTTTGTGCTTAATGATGATCAATGAAGTGGTTTAATTGTTGTTTTTGCTTTGAATTTGATAGTCTATATTGTTGACACCAAATAGGCTATGCTTAAACAATCACTAACACTAATTGCCTCTTCATCAAAATATGATTATGGCAAAATAAAGTGATTTGAAATTAAAATTTGATGGTCTATGTTTCTAATCAATAGTTAATAAGCCATACTTAAAATAGATTTCACTTTCATTTTCATTGTCATTTTTCATGAGAGTTAAAAGTTGTTTAAGGGGTGTGTTATAGTTTGATGGCTTATGTTGAGCTAATTAATAGCACAAATAGGTCATACTTATGATAAAGACATCAATTAAACTAACTAATGAACATAAAAGAGAGATCATGATTTCATATATGTTGAACTACATGATCTAGAGAGTGGATTTATTTCCTAAATTGTCACTTAACTCTTATATTTGCTTCTCTTTTCTTTTAGTTAGTTCTCTAATTTTCTAGCTTAAACACACTCTCGACTTTGGTATAATTTGATCGAATAGAATTTTAAAATCATCAATTCCCTATGGATCGACCCGTATTCGCCACGTGCTACATTCGTACACCGTGCGCTTGCGGTTATTTTTAATTTAAATTCATTCGATGGTTTTCTAAACCGATAGAACTTTCGTCGACGAACAAGTTTTTGGCGCCATTGCCGGGGATTTGTTTTGATTTTGATTTTCTATTCTTCAAAATTTGAATTCACTTCAAAATTCAAATGATTTCGAGTGTAACCCATGCCAATTCAATTTCGAGTTTCAAAATGGATTTCAAAATCAAAACGAAAATGTGAACCAATTTTCAAATAATTTTGACAACGGGAATTGTTTCAAAAATGTTATGATTGAAAACTTTGGTTATTAACAAATTCAAAATGAAAATGTTCATATTAATAATCATGAATTTGATTTTGTTGACCAAATGGAAAAGGATAAGGGGGATTTATTACTTGAAAAATACAAAAATTTTCGTAAAAATCATAATCAAATCTCAACTTGCGAAGAATCAAATAATAATCTACCGTTTATCGAAATTGACAATTCTTGTACTCAACAAGTCCAAATCGAAAATTTTCAAGTTAATAATTACAAATTTGACTTTGTTGAGGAAATGAATGAAATTTATGATGATCACACGAATTTGTTGATTAAAACATTGGAAGATTTTCGTGAGAAACAAAATCAAATTTCAACGTGTGACGAGTCAAGTGACAATCCATTTTTACCCAAATCGATGATTTTCAAACAACAACTTTTGAAACTGAAAATGATGATCTTAACGAAGTTGTTGAAAAGACGGTAGTTGAGTTGGATTTCAATTCTTTTGAGGGTGAGAAACTCGATTTAAATTTAGATCTTCCTTTTTCTGAAAATTTGAATGCAACAAATTTGGATTTTGAAATGGATATATGCGATGAAGTTGTTGATAATCCAATGAAGGAAGATGACTTTAACAAATACGAGTTTTATGGACTTTTTGAAAATGAGTCATCAAATTATGATGGGGAAGATTTCGATCACCATTTTGACTTTGAAATCGATAATTTGGAAGAAGTTTTCAATGATAAGTTTGAACTTCAACTTGGTGAAAATAAACTTGAATTTCAATCAATTGTTTTATCAACCCCAAAAATCATCGAAAACAAAACAACCCATTCAATTTTCAATAAAACAACATTCGTTTTTCCAAATCAACATTCAACTTCGAAATCTTTTATGGTTTGGTTTTTCGAGCTTAAGCTGTGTCTCGTATACTTGATGAGACAAATGAATCAGTCTTTGGAAGACCATTTCATTTACTTTTTGGCAATATACTTTCTGACGTCAAGTAAATACATTTCATTTTCATGTAAATAATAATAAACATGCCTTTCACTTGGGTTGACTGTGGGGACATAGTCAAAATCAAGTGTGGGGGGAGACTCATCTTCTTCTTGATTTTTTAGGATTAATTTTTCATTTTTCTTCCAAAAACTCAAAAAAAAAAATTCAAAAACAAAAGAAATTTTATTTTAGCATTTTGATTTATTTTTAAAAGAAACACTATAAGATAAATATAAGGTTTTGGTTTATTAAATTGAAATTTTTGGAAATTTATTTGGCTAAACAAAAATAAAAATGAAATTTGATTACAAATAATAATGGTTTAACTAGTATATAGGAAGATTCATACGTGTTTATGAAGTATATCCTAATTGAAAATCTTTGTTTTAAAAAGTGGTTGATTTAAAGTAAAGGATATAACTTTTTTTTTGTCTTCTAAGTTAAATGGATCTAAGATGATTTTGCAAAATTCTCTCTCTCTCTAAAAAAAATAAAAATAAATAATAACATCCAAGTATTCACTCTCATTTAAAAGTCCTCACGGTTATGCATGGGTGAATTACTTGGAATCTTTGATTATGTGCTTTCATACTCATTTAAAAGTCCTCACAGTTATGCATGTATGGAACACATGTAAAAAAACAGACTTAATAAAAACCACCTACGGTCGATAGGTGTATGCACGAAAGTGTGTACACTCGCCATGCTTTGTACTCCCCTCACATAAGCCCGAAAGGCAGTGCATGGGTGGTATATCTGGCCTCAGTTTACCTGAGCTAGTGTGTAATTTTTGTTGCAAATAATGAGAGAGCAAGCAATAGAAATCCTAGCACTATTTTTACTTAGTTGATTTGATTTGTTATTGAAAAGAAGTGAAAATACCACTTTGATAAACTTTGATAATCAACTAAGCATCCTTTTCATAATTATACTTTGTTATCAACCGAAAAAACGAGTTAAACTATAGTCTATTTGTTATGATAACATTGTTTTTATTGAAAATTTTGATGAGTAAATGACTAAAAAATTTCTAGATAATAACCAAAACCTATATTTAACTTATTTGTGTCGATTTAAAAGTAAATCCTTCATTTTAAATATTTTCAAAAATTCGCATTCATCTCTTTGTAAATAAATCTTGCATTTTGTAAATATTTTCATCCTCCATTTGGATTTTGTGGGTAGTATCCGCAGAAAACCCTCACGAGACAACATTCGTCCTACTGGGGACACCCAGAGGTTTAACGGCTTGTTGCATACGCTCAATGCAATCGTGCTCCCTACGAAAACGGACTTATCTTAGTTTTTATTTATTCGAGGACGAATAAAAAGATAAGTGTGGGGGTATTAGATGTGCACGTAAATGTGCATATTTTTACCACCATATTTACTCTACTTAAATTAAATAAATGATCATATTAGGTATTTTAACTTATTTTAACCAAAATCCATATTAATTCCAAATTGTCACATATCCATCTTCATATAGGGGCAAAACGGTCATTTGTGTGCATATATTTCTTTGAGAAAAATTAATTGAAAATTTCTATAATATTTTGTAGGAATTTAGCTTCTCATATTAGTGGGTTCATGAAGAAACATGCATGCACAAAATGGATATAAAGGAATCAAGATGGAAATAATTCAAAGTGAAGATCATGAAGGACCCCACCTACCTACCTACCTTGATGTACAAATTAAAGGCTAATGCACATGCTTATGGAGTTAATGATTTCATGTACACTTAATGGGGGATTAAGACATGCTAATGATTACTTGGCCTCCACACTTTCTCAAGGGTATTTTAGGCATTCCCTAAAAATATGGATTAGGGTTTCATGCTTGTATAAATAACCCCTTATGTTTCATGTATGGCCTCCGCTCCTAGCTTAGTCTCTCTTAGTTTTAGTTTAAGCTCAAAATAAAAAGCTCTTCTCTTCTCTTTTTCCATGGCTACTTAGCCATTTTTATTCTCATGTAATTTCTTTTTTTTTATGCAATTTAATACATGCTCTTTCCTTTTCATGTTCATTTACTTTCATGTTGTAGTGTAGATCTCTTCTCTTTTATGAAAGTAGAATAATTTTTCCTTTCATTTTTCTCTCTTTTTCCTCTTCTTTTTATTCAATGTTGCTTGCTACATTTGTTAATCAAGTGACAAATATGAGAGGCTAAACCCCTTCAATTTAGGGGTAATGAAGCTCTCTAATTATGTAGCTTCAACTATTTGTTAATTCATGCTCTCTTTTTGTGCTTAATGATGATCAATGAAGTGGTTTAATTGTTGTTTTTGCTTTGAATTTGATAGTCTATATTGTTGACACCAAATAGGCTATGCTTAAACAATCACTAACACTAATTGCCTCTTCATCAAAATATGATTATGGCAAAAGAAAGTGAATTGAAATTAAAATTTGATGGTCTATGTTTCTAATCAATAGTTAATAGGCCATACTTAAAATAGATTTCACTTTCATTTTCATTGTCATTTTTCATGAGAGTTAAAAGTTGTTTAAGGGGTGTGTTATAGTTTGATGGCTTATGTTGAGCTAATTAATAGCACAAATAGGTCATACTTATGATAAACACATCAATTAAACTAACTAACGACCATAAAAGAGAGATCATGATTTCATATATGTTGAACTACATGATCTAGAGAGTGGATTTATTTCCAAAATTTTCACTTAACTCTTATATTTGCTTCTCTTTTCTTTTAGTTAGTTCTCTAATTTTCTAGCTTAAACACACTCTCGACTTTGGTATAGTTTGATTGAATAGAATTTTAAAATCATCAATTCCCTGTGCATCGACCCGTATTCGCCACGTGCTACATTCGTACACCGTGCGCTTGCGGTTATTTTTAATTTAAATTCGTTAGACGGTTTTCTAAACCGATAGAACTTCCGTCGACGAACAAGTTTTTGGCATCGTTGCCGGGGATTTGTTTTGATTTTGATTTTCTATTCTTCAAAATTTGAATTCACTTCAAAATTCAAATGATTTCGAGTGTAACACATGCCAATTCAATTTCGAGTTTCAAAATGGATTTCAAAATCAAAACGAAAATGTGAACCAATTTTCAAATAATTTTGACAACGGGAATTGTTTCAATAATGTTACGATTGAAAACTTTGGTTATCAACAAATTCAAAATGAAAATGTTCATATTAATAATCATGAATTTGATTTTGTTGACCAAAAGGAAAAGGATAACGGGGATTTATTACTTGAAAAATACAAAAAAATTCGTAAAAATCATAATCAAATCTCAACTTGCGAAGAATCAAATAATAATCTACCGTTTATCGAAATTGACAATTCTTGTACTCAACAAGTCCAAATCGAAAAATTTCAAGTTAATAATTACAAATTTTACTTTGTTAAGGAAATGAATGAAATTTATGATGATCACACGAATTTGTTGATTAAAACATTGGAAAATTTTCGTGAGAAACAAAATCAAATTTCAACGTGTGACGAGTCAAGTGATATTCCATCTTTTACCGAAATTGATGATTTTCAAACAATAACTTTTGAAACTGAAAATGATGATCTTAACGAAGTTGTTGAAAAGACGGTAGTTGAGTTGGATTTCAATTCTTTTGAGGGTGAGAAACTCGATTTAAATTTCGATCTTCCTTTTTCTGAAAATTTGAATGCAACAACTTTGGATTTTGAAATGGATATATGCGATGAAGTTGTTGATAATCCAATGAAGGAAGATGACTTTAACAAATACGAGTTTATGGACTTTTTGAAAATGAGTCATCAAATTATGATGGGGAAGATTTCGATCACCATTTTGACTTTGAAATCGATAATTTGAAGAAGTTTTCAATGATAAGTTTGAACTTCAACTTGGTGAAAATAAACTTGAATTTCAATCAATTGTTTTATCAACCCCAAAAATCATCGAAAACAAAACAACCCTTTCAATTTTCAATAAAAAAACATTCGTTTCTCCAAATCAACATTCAACTTCGAAATATTTTATGGTTTGGTTTTTCGAGCTTAAGCTGTGTCTCGTATACTTGATGAGTCAAATGAATCGGTCTTTGGAAGACCGTTTCATTTACTTTTTGGCAATATACTTTCTGACGTCAAGTAAATACATTTCATTTTCATGTAAATAATAATAAATATGCCTTTCACTTGGGTTGACTGTGGGGACATAGTCAAAATCAAGTGTGGGGGGAGACTCATCTTCTTCTTGATTTTTTAGGATTAATTTTTCAATTTTCTTCCAAAAACTCAAAAAAAAATTCAAAAACAAAGGAATTTTTATTTTAGCATTTTGATTTATTTTTAAAAGAAACACTATAAGATAAATATATGGTTTTGGTTTATTAAATTGAAATTTTTGGAAATTTATTTTGTAAACAAAAATAAAAATGAAATTTGATTACAAATAATAACGGTTTAACTAGTATATAGGAAGCTTCATACGTGTTAATTATGAAGTATATCCTAATTGAGAATCTTTGTTTTAAAAAGTGGTTGATTTAAAGTAAAGGATATAACATTTTTTTTGTCTTCTAAGTTAAATGGTTCTAAGATGATTTTGCAAAATTCTCTCTCTCTTAAAAAAATATATAATAACATCCAAGTATTCACTCTCATTTAAAAGTCCTCACGGTTATGCATGGGTGAATTACTTGGAATCTTTGATTATGTGCTTTCATACTCATTTAAAAGTCCTCACGGTTATGCATGTATGGAACACATGTAAAAAAACAGACTTAATAAAAACCACCTACGGTCGATAGGTGTATGCATGAAAGTGTGTACACTCGCCATGCTTTGTACTCCCCTCACATAAGCCCGAAAGGCAGTGCATGGGTGGTATATCTGGCCTCAGTTTACCTGAGCTAAGTGTGTAATTTTTGTTGCAAATAATGAGAGAGCAAGCAATAGAAATCCTAGCACTATTTTTACTTAGTTGATTTGATTTGTTATTGAAACGAAATGAAAATGCCACTTTGATAATCTTTGATAATCAACTAAGGATCCTTTTCATAATTACACTTTGTTATAACTGAAAAAACGAGTTAAACTATAGTCTATTTGTTATGATAACATTGTTTTTATTGAAAATTTTGACGAGTAAATGACTAAAAAATTTCAAGATAATAACCAAAACCTATATTTAACTTATTTCTATCGATTTAAAAGTAAATCCTTCATTGTAAATATTTTCAAAAATTTGCATTCATCTCTTTGTAAATAAATCTTGCATTTTGTAAATATTTTCATCCTCAATATGGATTTTGTGGGTAGTATCCGTTGAAAACCCTCACGAAACAGCACTCTTCCTACTGGGGACTCCCAGAGGTTTAACGGCTTGTTGCATACGCTTAATGCAATCGTGCTCCCTACGAAAACAGACTCGTTGCATACGCTCAATTTAGGGGTAACGAAGCTCTCTAATTATGTAGCTTCAACTATTTGTTAATTCATGCTCTCTTTTTGTGCTTAATGATGATCAATGAAGTGGTTTAATTGTTGTTTTTGCTTTGAATTTGATAGTCTATATTGTTGACACCAAATAGGCTATGCTTAAATAATCACTAACACTAATTGCCTCTTCATCAAAATATGATTATGGCAGAAGAAAGTGATTTGAAATTAAAATTTGATGGTCTATGTTTCTAATCAATAGTTAATAGGCCATACTTAAAATAGATTTCACTTTCATTTTCATTGTCATTTTTCATGAGAGTTAAAAGTTGTTTAAGGGGTGTGTTATAGTTTGATGGCTTATGTTGAGCTAATTAATAGCCCAAATAGGTCATACTTATGATAAACACATCAATTAAACTAACTAATGACCATAAAAGAGAGATCATGATTTCATATATGTTGAACTACATGATCTAGAGAGTGGATTTATTTCCAAAATTTTCACTTAACTCTTATATTTGCTTCTCTTTTCTTTTAGTTAGTTCTCTAATTTTCTAGCTTAAACACACTCTCGACTTTGGTATAGTTTGATTGAATAAAATTTTAAAATCATCAATTCCCTGTGCATCGACCCATATTCGCCACGTGCTACATTCGTACACCGTGCGCTTGCGGTTATTTTTAATTTAAATTCGTTCGACGGTTTTCTAAATTGATAGAACTTCCGTCGACGAACACTGATTAGAATTTCACCATGAACATAACAAAATAACTTTTATGGTCAAATTTCAACTTTTTAAAATTTCATTTTTACCTCAACCCTAATTAATTGATGGATGTTTGTTTCTTTAGGTCAAGGTTAGGGGTGATGAGTGAAGGTCAAATGTAAGAATTTAGCTAAGTATTGGACTTCATACTGAAAGCTTTGGTGGGCATTCAAACGAGAGCTTTTGGAGTTTGTACCAAGAGCTTTTAGGTGGAATAGTTGGGTCCAAGAACTTGGAAGATGGAGCACTATAAGAAGGGGAAGAAACTTAGCCAAAATTGACTAAGTACCCAACTCAGTACCAAGAGCTTTTGGTTGGTACCAAGAGGTTTATTTTGGTAGAGTCGGGGTGGAATCTCTAAAAGGAAGGTACTTTGTAGCTCATGCTGGAGGTGTTTGTTTGTTCGCTTGGGGTTTGATGGTCATGTAGTAGCACGATGATAGCTTCAGGGCTCGGTAATACATCTCGACGGTGAATGGAGCTAGATTCTGATACTAGCGGATCATTGGTGAAAGGGGCCGTGAGGTGATTATACAGAATGCACAGGTTCTAGGAAGGGTAACCCATGGATAGAACGTGAGATTGGTTCTACCGTGGAATGGAGGAATGTGGAATGGTTCTTTGAGAATAATGAAGTTTAGATGGAGGAAAGAAAAGGCTCAGGTACGCATGCTAAGGGATCGTTGATACTCACGGTGTTTTCTGTTGCACTCAAAGTAGGGGTATTGTGAGTGCATCATAGGTACTTTGTTTGGCTACCCTGGATTAGTTGTTTAAATCTGTATACCGTCGACCGTAGGAAAGGGTCTATTATCAACTTCTGGCTAAAGATGAGTACACAAAAAATGGGATTTCCATTAGTCCCTGGCATGGAAAAGGCCATACGAGTTATCATATATCTAAAGCACATTGAGCGATAGTGAAGATTGTTTGATGGATTTTATGGTTGCTTTGGTTGTTATCTTACGTATACCACTCTAGGGATGCCACCGGAGATAGGTATTGGGGATAAGAATACCTAGACACCCGTCATCATATTTGATTTGTAGTATACCTTTACTATATTCATAGAGTAGTACATTATGTTAATTATGTGCTAACTCTTAGTTTTCAAGGATATGTCAGGTATGGTTCGTATACTCTTGTTCCTTACTATATTGATTTGTAAGCATTTTGATATTTATTTACCGCTCACACCAGAATGTTGTCTAACTTGAGGTTTTATGCTTTGCTTCTTATTATCTCGAGTACTCTTAAATTAGCACATGAGATAATAGGTCTAGGTGCGATGCAGTAGCTATGTAGAGGACGGGCTAGATGAAGCTATCTCGTATTATATATTGATTTCTATGCTGATTCCACTGTTCAACACTGTGCAGCCTTGACAGTGCTTCTTATCACAATTATTTAGAGACAAGCATTTGAGTATATTTTTGCTTGTGTATGCTCTATTACTTGATGTATAACTCTATGAATTTGCACTCTGTTATTTGGAGCATTTAGTTATTACCGTCACTCCTGTTCTATATCTACGATGTATTTATATTTATTCCATACGTTGTGAGATATACAATAGATTCTGTGATGTTTTACTTCATTTTAAACCTTTAATTACCGTCCTACATCGACCGGGTACGTCAATAGTGCGTTATTTAGTTACATTTGGTGCTGGTCGTGTAGGGCGGTCGTCACAATATGCTTTCTCTTTTTTTCATGCACCATAGTTCTTTGCATAAAGCCTTCCATTATTCAACTAGAAATTTTTTTTTGCTTTCCTTAGATATCAGATTTTGATAAGTGATATTTATGTGCTTATGTTTTTAGTTTCATTAGATTATCAAGCATAGGATCATAATTGGAATCATTCTCTTTATTAAATTTCTCAAAAAGTAGCAAAATACATTTCCTCAGAGCTAAACTACTCTTCTCATATGGTCCCCCATCCTACTTTCAAAAGAAACTTCAAGATTAAGTGCTTGTGTAACAGACACATCCATCTCATTTAAAACAGGCCTCCTAAAGAATGCATTGTAGTAGATGTGTTGGTCCATTATCACATAGAGAGTTTTAAAGGTCCTTGAGAAGGGTGGAATTCCTATTTGAACATATAGCTTTATCTACCCTACCAGATTTGATCATTTATTATTAAACCCAAAAATAAGATCCTAGAAGGCTCAGGTTTACTTAGAGAATGTCCATTTGATTAAAAGCATGCTTAAAGATCACATTCATTCTGCTTCATATCTCTGCAAATATTTAGACACCTGCGATAGTCTAATTTGTGCATTAATCATTAGAGGATCATTATTTGAATGTCTCACTCCCCTTAGCTTTTTTAGAGTGATCATTCGGTCTAGAACTAGAATGATGTATTGTAAGCTTTTCATCGGTGGTTCTTTTACACTAATTAGACCACTTGCACCCTTGCTCATCTTTAAAATGTGCGGCCCTCCATGAATCACGTTAGTATGGTTTTTGGTGATGAGAAATCCTATTGGGGCTTGTTCTCAAGGAATTTATTGGCTAAAGGCTTCGCATTATTACCTAATCACGAAAATCTACCTTGATGAATTCTTTTAGCACTTCTTATCTTATCATATTTTGGACTATTCCTGCCAAAGCACAACAATTATTGGTCTTGTGTGTGAGCAATGCGGATTACGGATCTTAAGGCTAGAATTGACACTAGAGGGGAGGGGTGAATAGTGTTTTAAGGAATTACTAAATCTTTTTGAGTTCATATTAATTTGAACACAAATGTATGCAATATTCATACACAGATATGATCATAGAATCAAACACAGATGCATAAATAAAGTAAAAGCAATAAAGGAAAAAACACATCGGATTTTATACTGGTTCGGAGTTACCCTACATCCAGTCTCGCAACAAAAGCAGGATTTCCTTTCAAAATCAATTTTTACAATTACACCCTCGATTTCAAGGCCACGAGGTACACCACTTCAGATTCACAATCCTCTGGGTAGACATACTTGATTTTACGGGTAATAAGTTCACCCAATTGATTTCACAGGCCACAATCACAACTTTTCTCGCTTGATTGATTTCACAGGCTACAATCACACCTTTTCTCGCTTATGTAATTACAAAGAAGCCTATAACTCCGAATAGCACTAGAATATTGTTGAGATAGTGATAGAGAATCAAACAAGAAATAATCTAGTTAGATTCAATGGTGATTTCGATAGAGTAATGGTAAAAATGTATATAAAGAAATGTGGAAGAAGAAGTGGAGTGAAATCAGAGAAAATATGAATATAAATTCGTTTAAAACAGCCCATATTTATAGTAGAACAATAGCCATGTCCATTCGTGAAAGGATATGATAAATAGACATTTCCTTTGAAATTCAAATTTTTGAAACAAACTGCCACCTTGCCGACAAGGGTATATTGGGGTTGTCGACGGGCCTATGTAATTTTTGATAATTTGTTTTTCTTTGAAAATAACTTTCATCTTGTATTAAAACTATTTTTAAACTTTATAAATGTACTTAACTATAGTTAAAATACATAAATAAGTATAGAGAATAATATTTTGGTATATATAAAATTTTACTATATATTTTATATTTAAATCTAAGTATAAATATTAAAAGTTAAATATATTAAAAGATAGTTTAAAACCAAGGATACTTTGATCTTGAAGATAAAAATTATTTTGAGGCTAAAAGTATTTTAAAACCAAGATAGACGTTTTTGATCTTTTTTAAAAGGAAGATTTTGAAATCATTTTGAAAACAAGATATAATTTTGTAAAACATTTGAATAAAAGTTAGTGGATATAAAACAATGTTCCACTAGATTTTTCGTAGGTTCCATCCTACTTAGGGTTCCATCCCTTTAACGAGCTCGAAGTGGATTCCATTCCACGAATAAATTGGATTTTAAGATGTCGGTGCTTTTCTAGGAGTTTTAACAAAATTCCTAATTAAATTACTTATTATTGAAATCTAGAACTTTTGATAATCTTGATACTCATGAGTCTTCAATCCTGATATCTTCGGTCTTGAATCTCTATACTGTACAGTCTTCATTCTTGGTACCTACATGGTTAAATCCTGCATATACATATACATCTAAACTATAATGTAAGTATTTATATTTTATAATCTTATTCTAAGGTTGTTGTCATCAAAACCATCTTCTCAGGGACTAACAATCTCCCCCTTTTTGATTATAACAACCCTTGTGTATAAAATATTACTTCTATCCTAATAACTCCCCCTAAAACTAATAACTCCTCCTTAATCTATGCCTAACTATCCTATTTTATACTTCTCCCCCTTTGTCATCAATAAAAACTAACTCCAAACTATAGAACTCCCCCTAAAACTAACATTATATGACATATGATTATAATGATAGTGTTATCATAAATAATCAACACTTAATTCTAAAACTAAAACTTAGTCCTTAATATCTAACTATCCTAACTAAGAATCTATATATGATAATACTTATAATAGTGATAATGTGAGAATTCAAACATAAGAACACAAATCATTTATCAATTATATATTTTTATATTTACATTTGCGTAGAAGACGAAAGTAAGATTATATAACAATAAGAAAGAGAGAAAAGAAACTAATGCGTGTCCTTGAAAATGGGAGATCTATGAACTGAACAATTTGGGTAGTGAAAACAGAAATTTCCACGTTGTTCGACTAGATTTCCATCCTTGTCGAAGCACACTTCGCCAATGCAAACAACTTTGTCGTGATCTTCAGTGTGCTCTTCTTCCATGAGGGCTTCTTCTTCTTCTTCCTTACAGTCCTCTTGCACTTGATCTCCTAAAGATCCTTCATCAATCAAGATGGGATTGGCGTGATTGTCCATTAGAAACTTTTGTAAGTTTCTAAGGATTTTGCCTTGCCGTTCTTGTTCTTTGGCCGTCCTGAGTTTCACTACATGAATTTCAGTCATTAGTTGCAGTGCATCCTTCAAGGAATCCTCCATTTTCATCACTCGTGCAAGAGTAGTTCGTAGAAATGGTCCAGGAGAAGGAGAAGGAAACGAAAAAGTTGAATTTTTTATTTGATTTGGAAGAGAGAGCCATTGTTTTATTGTTTTCAGAAGTTAGATTAGAGAAAGGACAGAAAGAATGAAAAAAATTTTGAAATAAGAATAATACTTAACCACTTATTTTAATTTTGGTGGGAAAATTTTAAAAACAAAAAAATCGTTATATGTCGACAGGGGTATGGAAGGGTTGTCGACATGGTACCTATATTTTTACTATTTGATTTGTTTTAATTTAATTTTTAATTATACTTTTTTATTTATATTCTATATTTCAGTTATTGAACAAATACCTAATTCTCTTCTTAATTTAGTAAATATAGATTCATTTAAGGGTTTTGTTAATTTATCAACAATTTGCTTCTCGGAATTGATATAACCGAGAGTAATTACATCCGTACTTATATTATCTCTAAGAAAATGATGTCTTATATCAATATGTTTAGTTCGACCATGATGAGTAGGATTTTTGGATAAATTTATTGCACTAGTATTATTACAATAAATTGGTGATTTTGAGATATTTAAACCAAAATCTTTTAAAGTTTGTTGCATACATATTACTTGAGAACAAACCAAAGCAGCAGAAATATACTCTGCTTCAGTTGTTGATAAAGAAACTGTGTTTTGCTTTTTAATAAACCAGGAAATTAGAGAATGCCCCAAAAAGTGACAAGTTCCACTTGTACTTTTTCGGTCTGATTTGCAACCAGCATAATAAGCATCATAGTAAGATATTAATTCAAAAGAATCATTTTTAGGACAAATTAAGCCATAATCAAGGGTGTGTTTAACATATCTTATGATACGTTTTACAGCTTTTAAGTGGGTCTCTTTAGGTTGGGATTGATATCTTGCACAAGACAAACACTATATATGATATTTGGTCTACTAGCAGTGATGTAGAGTAGTGATCCAATCATTCCTCTATGTAATTTTTGATCTACATCTTTTGAGAGATCTTCTTTACTTAGGTACTCATTGATTGCCATGGGAGTGGGTTTTCCACTTGCAGTAGTAAAACCAAATTTACTAACTAGGTCTTTAGCATATTTTTCTTGACTTATAAAGGTACCATTATCTAATTGTTTTATTTTCAATCCTAGAAAGAAGTTTAATTCACCCATATGACTTATCTCAAACACTTTTGTCATTATTTTAGAAAATTCTTTATTCATTTCAAAATTAGTTAATCCAAAAATGATATCGTCTACGTAAACTTGTACTAGTTGAATATCATTTTTATTTCTTTTAATAAAAAGAGTATTATCTACTTTACTAATTTCAAAGTTTGATTGTAATAAGTAAGATCTTAGTCTATCATACCAGGCCCTAGGAGCTTGTTTTAGACCATATAGAGCTTTCTTAAGTTTGTAAACATGATTTGATAATTTTTCATTTTCAAAAGTGGTGGTTGTTCAGCATATACTTCCTCTTTTACAAATCCATTTAAAAGGGCACTTTTAACATCCATTTGATATAATTTGAAATTATTATGATTTGCGAAAGCAAGTAGAATCCTAATGGCTTCTAATCTTGCTACAGGAGCAAAGGTTTCATCAAAATCTATTCCTTCTTCTTGACAATAAGCTTGAGCGACTAACTGGGCTTTATTTCGAACAACCTCACCTTATTCATTCATTTTTTTTATAAACCCATTTTGTTCCAATTATAGTTTTATTTTCGGGTCTAGGAACAAGTTTCCAAACATCATTTCTAGTGAATTGAATTAGTTCTTCTTGCATAGCCAAAATCCATGAATCACCAGTTGATGCTTCTTTTGGATTTTTGGGTTCAGTAGTTAATATAAAGGCTATATTGCTCGTTTTACTTAGTTGATTTCTAGTTTTAACAACAAATTGCATATCTCCAAGTATATTTTCTATAGGATGATCTTTTAAAAGTTTAATCTTTTTATTAGGATGATTATTTTCATTATTAGTTTCAGTTGACTCTTGATTTTGAGTGACTAAATCCTCTTCATCATTTGTATCTTCAAAAATTTTGAGACTTTCATCGAATGAAACATGCATTGTTTCTTCGATGGTGTTAGTTCTTAAATTAAACACTCTATATGCTTTACTTCTACTAGAATATCCGATAAAGATACCTTTGTCGGATTTAGGATCAAATTTATCTAAGTTATCTTTTGTATTTAAAATAAAACATTTACTTCCAAAAATTCTAAAATAAGATACCTTAGGTTTCTTTGTGTGAAGAAGTTCAAAAGATGTCTAATCAGTTAAAGGTATAATTAAAATTCTATTTAAAATATAACAGGCGATAGCAACTGCTTCTGCCCAAAAATACTTTGGTAATTTACTATCTGAAAGCATAGTTCTTGTACACTCTTGAATCGTCCTATTTTTACGTTTTACTACTCCGTTATGTTGTGGAGTTCTTGAAAATGAAAAATTGTGAGTTATTCCCATTTTATTGCAGAATTTCTCAAACTTTTCATTTTCAAATTCACCACCTTGATCACTACGGATGGTTATAATTTTTAGAGAAAATTGATTTCGAATCCTTTTTGTAAAGTTCTTAAAACTTTCAAAAGCATCACTTTTATGTTTCAAAAATATTGCCCTTGTCGACAATGGTATATTGGGGTTATCGGCGGGCCTATGTAATTTTTGATATTTTGTTTTTCTTTGAAAATAACTTTCATCTTGTATTAAAACTATTTATAAACTTTATAAATATACTTAACTATATTTAAAATACATAAATAAGTATAGAGAATAATATTTTGGTGTATATAAAATTTTACTGTATATTTTATATATAAATCTATGTATAAATATTGAAAGTTAAATATATTAAAAGATAGCTTAAAACCAAGGATACTTTGATTTGGAAGATAAAAATTATTTTGAGGCTAAAAGTATTTTAAAACCAGGATAGATGTTTTTGATCTTTTTAGATAGAAGATTTTGAAATCATTTTGAAAACAAGATATAATTTTGTAAAACATTTGAATAAAAGTTAGTGGATACAAAACAATGTTCCACTAGATTTTTTGTAGGTTACATCCTACTTAGGGTTCCATCCCTTTAACGAGCTCGAAGTGGATTCCATTTCACAAATAAATTAGATTTTAAGATGTCAGTGTTTTTCTAGGAGTTTTAACAAAATTCCTAATTAAATTACTTATTACTGAAATCTTGAACCCTTGATAATTTTGATACTCATGAGTCTTCAATCTTGATATCTTCAGTCTTGAATCTCTGTAGTGTATAGTCTTCATTCTTGGTACCTACACGGTTGAATCCTGCATATACATATATATCTAACCTATAATGTTAGTATTTATATTTTATAATCTTATTCTAAGGTTGTTGTCATCAAAATCATCTTCTCAGGGACTAACATTGTGTTTGTTGGTCTTATGGAAGGCACAATAATCACCTTCTTCATTGGGTTCTAGCTCAGTTTTAGACTTTACTGGCATAGGTTACTCCATATCATCTTTAGATACCGCATAGATGTGTGGGATGGGTTGGGTTAAATCAACATAATCTGACCTTGGAATTTCCTCATATCTCACATCTTGTTTAATGTAGGGAAACCAACCCTTTCTCCTTCTTTCTCTCTATGTTGCCACTTCCTTTTCTCATGAAAAATTTCATCCATATGGATGAACTCTTTCCAACAAGTTGTGTTATCAATTAGCCCTGCCTTGACAACCATTAGTTTTTCCTTATAGCTTACTTTCTTGGCCTTAGTGGCCACAGCATTAAACCTCTTCAAATAGTCCTTCTGTAACGCTCTAGGCCTTTCTTTGATATTAACTAAAGCACTTACAACTATGGTTGTCATTTAAAAGTGTATAAAATGGACCTAAATCTCATAACTGAATTTGCTCTAGGAGTATATTGTCGTTTCATGGTATCGACGATACCAATTGTTTGCTACTCTTAAGAAAGTCATTGGAAACAATCTACACCCCCATTGTCCATGGAACATCATAAATGCCTATCTGTCTTTCAAAATCCAGAAGGAGGTCATCGAGTTATTGACCCATCGTATTTTATAGAGTGTATCTAAACATAAGAAGGCGGAGGGTTGCCATTACTTCTTCAATGAATAGGCCCCTTTAAAATTATAGTTGGGTTTAGGTTCCATTTTCCTTTTTTCCTTTTAAGTCATTCTAATCGTTAAGCATCTTTTGGGCGAGGATTTTAAAAAGATTCATCATTATCGTAATTTTTTCTGCTTGGTTGATATTTTCTTCCAGAAAGTGAGCTAGCACATTGCATGTTAGGGGAGTACATGTTAGGGGAGTACAAATGTTTTTCATTCTTTGTTCATACTTTGGTTGATTGGCCATTAATTCCAACCCCTTTTCTTAGTTTCTGATTTTTGAGGATTTTTTACTGATTTAGCAGCTTCATTTTCCTCTCTTTCCATGGGTTCTAGAATGCTCTTCCCAAGGTTCTTACTTTTTAGAAATGAGATATTGACAATCTATGGGGAGATTCGACTTCCTTTCCATCTATTTTTTCTCTTGGTTGTCCTTGATGACTTTTGTGACACAGGCATTTCGATTAGCTCATGCATAGTTTGGAGCTGTTTTTGCATGATATTAATATTTACACTCTCAATTCCCATTATTACAGGTGCTAAAGCGTATTGAAGCTTGCTCGGTTATGAGACATCGAATTGATGTGTCACATTCTCTTCAAGATTAATGTTGTGTACCACTTTCATTGATGTTAACCTGTTTTGTTCTTCCCAGTTAGTTAATTCAATTTAAGCAAAATAGAATAGTTCTAGTTCGAAGAAAGTATCTGATAGCCTTCTCGATGGAAACACCAAAAATGTTAAGTAAAAAATTAGGTCGAAATGCATTAAAATCAAAGAAATTCAAGGATACTTGAGAAAGTGATTAAACATTTTTCCAAGTATACCAATGATCAAGTAGGCAAATATGTAAATTGGCAAATGTTCAAGTCCTTAATCAGAAATTCGAGACTAGGATTTCACCTAAAAGACCATTAAATAGTAGATCAAGTTCTTATTATATCTTGATTACAAAAATGAAAATAAGGAAGTAGTGAATTTAGAGATTCCCGCTTTCTTAGAATTAGAAAGTAAATGATACAACTAAATAAAATAAGTTTTATATCTCATATGGGTAGAAATGTAATTTACCATGTACAGTTGTATGTGGACTTGGTTAAAGCCGAACTAGCTACCTTTGCATTATATAAATGAAATAATGATGTATATGTAATTCATTAAATTCAGTTGTAATAAAGAATTTCTCTTCTTCTCAATATTTTTCCATTAATCAAATCATTTCATCTTCAAATTCTTAACATCGTATCAGAGCCACCATTAGCCCCACGGCAACGCCACGCCAAGTCGGTTCATTGGAACACTTATCATCATGTGAACCGAGCATAGGCCTTTTTTTGGATCTTTTCTCATCAGAAATATCATAATCATCTGAGAAAAAGGCCAAGATCAAGAATTATATCTATGCACATTAGTTTGAACATCATCCCATATCTCTTTCACTCATAAGTAAGTACCTCGTCACAAGATCTATTAAGATATCATTTGGAATCTTGGCTGCATTTATCCTGATTTAGAATTTCATTACTAATAAAGTTCTTACTTCCAAGAATCTTGGAATTCAATCATGGCAGAAGAGAATGATAACACCGGTAATAGTACACTAGCTAATTAAGATCATAACTCATCTAAAACATCATCATCACGAAGAGCAGATCAACAACAAAAAAGGATAGCACCTGTATATGATTTAATAAAGACAATCATAAGTCTACAAAGCCAGCTAATTACAACACAGTTAGATGAGGGTAATTACTTGCTATGGAAAATTCAGGTTGGAACAGCATTAAAAGGATATGGTTTGGAAGAGTATATACTTGGGACAAGCACTACAACGCCTAAATTTGTAGCAGACGATGAAGGAAAATTAGTTAGCAATAAGGAATATATAGCACAATAGAGACAAGATCATCTATTGAGTTCTTGGCTCTTATCATTTATTAGTAAAGAAATTCCCTCAAGTCAATCGATGTAAAACATCCATCGAAATTTGGACAACTATTGAACATGCTTTTAATTCACAATCTGCAGCCAAAATCATGCATTACAAAAGACATATGCAGAATCTAACAAAAGACAACATGCCAATGAGGGATTATCTAGCCAAAATCAAGAATTACTATGATCTTTTAGAGGTAGTTGGCCATAAAGTATCTGACACAGAGAAAATATTGACTATTACGAATGGTTTAGATGGTGAGTATGAAGCTATTTTTGTAGTTATCACAACTAGAAAATGCTTAAAAGCGATAGAGGAGGGCGACGGCTCCCGACGGTTATTTTCTGACGGCTTCCGATGGGCCGTCGGCTGCCATCGGAAGCGGTCGAAAAATCGCGAATTACAGGCTCCAACCGAGCCTTTCTTCTTCATTTTAGCAAAAACTAAAATACATTTCTAAAATCCCAAATTCACTCCCCAAAGCTGAATCACTAATTCCATGTTTTTGCATCCTCCCCGGCTACGAATTCAACCTCTCTTGTTTTCTGGCTCAGGTATAATCTCTTATTTTCGCGAAAAATTCAATTTTTACCCTATATCTAGATTTTCATAAGATGATAAATTAGAGCTAATTGGTGATTGAAATTATTTCCAATAGTGTGATAATAGTTTCTAGCATTCCATGGTATACCTATTTCATCTTTTATCATGAAATTGTGAAAAACATGTATAAGTTGTGGTTGTTCGTGTATATATAAATCGTTGTGTATGCCTTGATTCTACGATTGTATATGTGTGAAGCGCTGCTATCATTGTATTGTGTTAGTTGGAATATGATAAAATGAATGAATGAGCTAGGAGTATTATACTGTGCACGTATTGACCAATGCGACAAAAAATGCATGAGTCTAATATAATTGCGTGTATTTAAAAATGACAAAAATGTTACACTAGCCATAAGTTGATGTAATACATCGAATAAATATGTTAAATTTAAATATATTTTTGTAAATGTGAACAATTAGTAAAACTGTATTTTTTTCGTAAAATGCACGCATTTAATGTCCCTTAGAGAATTTTTGGTCTCGTCTGACGAGTGTTGTACATGATCGTTATATAAATAGTCGTTTTTTGAAAAAAACGACCATTTATATTCATCTGGTACAATGTTTGTCGGATTTTCCCTGTATTGGACAAGTTATGAACACAGTAAGCATTTACATTTTGTATACTACTTCGTCTCAAACGGTTTATAAAATTTCGGCTTAACTTTTCTTTTTTGTTTCCTGCGTACACGCATTTGTGTACAATGCAAGAAACAAAAGGGAAATGCGACCGAAATTTTGTTGAATCATTTGAGACGAAGTAATATACGAAATGTAAACGCTTACTGTGTTTGTAATGGGAAGTAGGATGTTTGACAATTGGAAAAAAATATCTTTTTGTACAAAATTTTGTATCGATGCGTTAAAAAATAAAATGTGTCATATTTAAAAATATTTTTTAATTTCTGAAATAGTTCTTTAAATTCAAATATTATACGACCATGAAAATAATCTTTTTGGAATTTGTATTCTTGAAAATAAATATTAAATTTTGAACTTGTGACTCATTTTCTCAAATAGAAAAAATGATTGATTATTTTGTTGATTGGAGGAGATGGATGTACCAAAGAAAAGGATTGAGAGGCTCAATAAAAGAAGATTTTTATAATGGTATAAACATATTTGTTGAATTCGCTTTAAGTAATAAGAGAAACGATCCAGAAATTCATTGTCCGCGTAGTAGGTGTAGACATTTGAAGTATTTGTTACTAGATATTGTGAAAGTTCATTTGTGCCAAAACGGTTTCGTACCCGAGTATTATGTTTGGAATCGGCATGGAGAAGTTGTAGCAAATACTTTTGTAGAGTCTGAAAGTGTCGTTAACGAAGTAGTTACGACGACCCATATAGAAAATACGGTCAAAGATGCAGCACAATCAACGTTTCCTATGGTTGAAGTTGATGACAATGATGGAAATGTTGAAGAATCAAATATTGCAGCAATTTTTTTTTATGATTTACTAGGTGCTGCTAAGAAACCTATTTGGGATGGTTGTAAAAGCGGCACTCAACTGTCAGTAATCGTAGAATACATTGCTATGAAGTCAAAATACAACATCACTGAAGCTGGCTTTACGGCTGTTGTACAAGCTGCAAAAAGACATATGCTGCCCGATAATCTAATGTGCGAAAATCACTATGAAGTTAAAAAACTTATGTCAGCTTTTGGTTTACCTTATCAAAAAATAGATACATGTTTAAAAGGCTACATGTTGTTTTGGAAATAAGACGCAAACCTTAGAAATTATAAAATTTGTAATCACGAGAGATACAAACCTAGAAAAAAGAAGGGGAAGGAAGTTCCGTACAAGCGTATGCATTACTTACCGATCACTCCAAGGCTTCAAAGATTATATGCATCTTCTGTAACTGCATCTAATATGAGATGGCTTAGTGTGAGAACGGAGGAAGAGGGTACGTTGACACATCCGGCCGATGGAGAAGCATGGAAGCATTTCGATAAAACGCATCCAAATTTTGCAGCGGAGATTCGAAATGTTAGATTAGGATTATGTACGGATGGTTTTTCGGCATTTTCTCAATTTGGTTCTAAATATTCATCCTGGCCGGTTATCGTCACATCGTATAATTTACCTCCATGGATGTATATGAAAACGCAATATATATTTCTTACTGTCGTCGTTCCTGGCCCCGATGATCCGAATCTGATTTTTTTGCAGTTGATGTAACTATGTTGAATTCTTGATGTATTATGAAATTGATGTAACTATGAAACCAAATCTGTACGTTTACCATTGTTTACATGTTTTATGTCATTTTCATTTATCATTTATTTAGTAATTATTATTAAAAATGCAATGTTATCTGCTTATCGTCGGAACATGAGACCCATTATGAATCAGGTATAACAAACTTCCATTCCTATTTCCATTTTAGTCATTAATTTAGCAATTTATACCGTTGATGTATTCATTTTTGTTATTTTTTTACTGTTTATCGTTTATAGTTTAATATTCTTTTTTCTTTTTATCGTGAAACAAGGCTGAGATAGACATTCAGATAGACGATATGCAGTTGGCATGAGAATATTGGATGAAGAAGATGCGTAAAAACTATAGGGACTCGATATCTGAAATCAAGAAATCAGGTAAGAAACCACGTTGGATTGGTGAGAGCATATGGCAAGCACGGTTGGGATACTAGGAAACTGACACAGCGAAGGCAAGTATACTAATTTTTTTAAAGTTATTTGACTGGTAGTAAATATCAAAAAATACATGATTGATAAATAATGTATCAACTTTTGAATGTACAGGAAGAGTCGAAAAGAAACTCTGCAAACAGAAATAAAAATCCCGTCACTCATCGCGGAGGATCGAAGTCATTTCAGCGTTATCAGCAAGAGTTGGTAAATTTACCGAATGCAAATTGTAAATAGTTTGTGCTACATAATTTTAAATGTACAATAATTGTATGTAAAAATCAATTTCAGGAAGCTGAGGCGCATGGCTCTGTGGGCTATATGGACGTGTTTACTCATACGCATGCTGTCGAGCATGTAAATACGGACGGGACAGTTTCGTATACATGGCACGACGATAAATCCAGCAAGAGCCATGTAAGCATATTTCATTTTATGTGGTATTAGTAATTGTTCTACTTGTTAAAATATAATCAAATAAGATATGATGATATTAATGTATTAATGCAGGAAAAGTTTATGGAGCAGCGCCCGAAACTTCTTGCTGATACGGGTCGAGATCAGCCGAGGACTAAGATGTTATCAACAATCTTGTCACCAAAGTTATTTGGTGTTACCACAATCTAAGATGTTATCAACATGCACATACACATACATAAACATCATAAACTAAATTAAATAACATTATCACACTGCTAATCATTCACATACCTACACATACACTTACAGAGATCACACAACTAAATTAAATATTTATTACAGGCCAGTAGTCAGAGATGGGGTATGCAGACTAGAGCTCAGATCGATCTTGCAGAGATCGAAGATTTACGGGCTAGAGTGGCACAGCTGGAGGAGCAGAACGGTCGGCAGGCCATAGAGACTACACAGTTGCAAAATCAGCATATCGCCGAGTACATGCAGCAGTATGGTGGCCAATTCCCTTCCTCTACCGGCTCAGGTTCTGCAGGAGATTGATTGATTGCTTTGGTCGGTAAGTTTTTTTCTGTTTTATACGATTTGGTAGATGGTAGAGATACTTGTTGGTTTTGTGTACTATGTTATGATACACTTAAAATTATGTGGATGTTGGGGATGTTGTGGATGTATGTAGTGGATGTATGTACTGATAGAACACTTGGTGTTGTGGATATTATTATGTATTGTACATTAGTTTGGGTGATGACTATGTGTTTTGACTTAAATTTATGTATATTTTTTGTTTGGTGATATGTGTATAGTTTAGTTTTTGATATTTGGTTGGAATATTATATATTGGATTCTGTAGTATTGGTGGAAAGTGTTTGTATGGGAAATGTGGATGAAAGGCTGTATTGTGGCAGAAATACAAAAAAAATTCAATAGATTTCTGACGACTTTCAGGTTTTATATTTCCGACGACTTCCGACGACGTCCGACGGCTTTCGGGTCAATTTTTCCAATGGATTCCGATGGCTTTCGACAATAGTCGAAATCCGTCAGAATCCATTGAGATCCATCGGAAGCCGTCGGAATTACGAATGGCGAGATTCGTCGAAAGCCATCGGAAACACTGCTTCCCGAGCCATAATTTTCGACGGCTACCGACGACCGCCGTCGGTTTTCGACCGTCGGAAAATGGCTTTCCCCTTGTAGTGTATTACCTCGAAAATGTTATTCCATCAATTCAGTTTGTACATTCTACTTTACTCACTCATGAGAGTAGAATTGAGTAAAAAAAAGCATATGATTAAGATTTATCAATCAATTATCCAGCCAACACAAGAAACAGAAATCAGGAAAGAAATAACAATGCAAAGAATAACTTAGGAACAGAAGTGATTAGAACTATCAAAGAAATCAGCCAAGAAGATTTAGAGGAAGAGGAGGTAGATGGAATAATAATAGCAAATCAAAGTGTCAAATATGTAAAAAATTGGGACATTCTACCTACAAGTGCTATTCCAGGTTTGACACCAACTACAATGCATCACGGAATTCTACCAATCAGAGAAGCTATGTTATGAACGCAAATCTAACTAGTATGCAGCAAGATACAAGAAATATATCAGAGGGTTAGAAAATACATACCCCGAGTATATCAAAATCTGAAAGGTCGAAGATATCTGCAATGAATGTTGGTACCCTGACTCAGCAGCAACTCATTATTCACTAGCAATCTACAAAATCTAAACATTGACAACAAGGAATACAAAGGTACTCAATCTATTTGTATGGGTAATGGTTCTTGTATTAACATAACACCACTGGTAGTGCACAAATCAGGGGTCAAAGAATATTGCATCTTAACAACTTCTCAAGAGTCCCCAAGATAAAGAAAAGTCTTATTAGCGTGTCACAATTTGCATAAGACAATAGTGTATATTTTGAGTTTTATCCCATGTAATGTCTAGTTAAAGATATTAAAAATAAACAAATACTATTGCAAGGTAAAACTCAAAATGGAATTTACAAATTCAACTTTTCAAACTCAAATAACAATTATTCAAACAATTTAAGAAAATGCTGCAACATAGCTAAATCAGATTCTACTCAGTCTATCAATAGTGTATTTGATATTTGGCATTGTAAATTGGGATATCCTAGTATCAAAATTGTGAAGAAAGTGTTAACTGACAGTAATAGAAGTTAAATATGTACCTTCTTTCTATGTTTGCACTTAATGTCAAATGGAAAAAGGCTATAAACTGGCCTTTCTAGAATCACAGTCTGAATTTATCGAACAATTGTAGCTTTTTGCGATTGATTTATAAGGATCAGCTCCTATAAACCAGATTATGGATATAAATATTATATATCTTTTGTATATGCTTATTCTAGGTATACCTAGATTTTCTTTCTAAAATCAAAATGAGAAACAAAAAATATGGTTATGCATTTTATAAAATAAGTGGAAAGGCGGATAAATCAGCTAGTAAAGGTAGTACAAACGGATGGAGGTGCAAAGTAAAAGTCACTCAAAGAATACTTTCAAATGAAAGGAATTGTACATAAAATGACTTGTCCTTATATCTCTGGAAAAAATGGATTAGTTGAGAGAAAAGATAGGCACACATTAGAAATTGGTCTCACATAATTAGCTCAAGCATCACTTCCATTAAAGTTTTGGCCGGATGCATTTGCAACTGCAGTCTATCTAATCAATAGATTGCCTACCAAAGTAAAGTAAGAAAAAACACTAATGGAAGTTTTATTTAATTAAAGACTAGAATATCAAAATTTGAAAACTTTTGGGTTCTATGACCTTACAATTCACATAAATTGTAATTTAAATCTACACCATGCACATTCTTAGGCTGCGGTGTAAATCGGAAAGGTTATAAATGCTTGGATAGCAATAGAAAGCCATTTATACCAAGGCATGATGTTTCAATGAACATACATTTCCATTTGCAACACAAAGTGTAAAGACTGCATAGGAATTACACAATCCAAAGATATCCATACCACCCATATCAGTGCATATCAACAACCAAAAGTCATCTTACATGGAGGAAAGAAAGAACAGTTCAGATACTCAACACACATTGTCCACTAGTGAACAAGGACAAGAAGAATCTAAACAACTATGGCATGAAATCAATACTCCAACAAATACATGTAGTCAAAAGACAAATAGTGGAGACAAGAGTCAAGGAAAAAGCATAGAACATTCAACAAGCATACATCGAGAACAAGAAGTCTGACGTCATCTAATGATAATATGGTCCAAGAGTGGCATCTTTAAACCAAAGTTGTACACAACATGTACTATAAGTGATGAACCAAAAACCCTTGAACAAGCTTTCGGCATTGAAAATTGGGAAAATGCAATGGATGAGGAATATAGTGCATTAATGAAAAACAAAACATGGAATCTCGTATCACCACCAAAGCATAAAAGCATGGTTGGATACAAATGGATTTGCAAATTAAAGAAAAATCCATATGGAATAATACAAAGATACAAAGAAAGATTGGTTGCAAAAGGCTATACTCAACAATATGGCTTTAATTTCAATGAGAATTTTCACCAGTGGAAAAGCCAACTACCATAAAAGTAATCTTAACCATAGCATTACATAAAGGATGGAATCTTAGACAATTAGATGTAAATAATGCTTTCTTAAATGGAGACTTCAAGAAGAAGATTATATGGAACAACCACCGGCATTCAATCAATCAGGAAAAGATAAAATGGTGCACAAATTAAATGAAGGTATATATTGTTTAAAAGAGGCTCCAAGAGTATGGTTTGACAAGCTTAAAGCAACTCTTATGGGACTAGATTATCAATAAGCAAAATCATATACTTCATTCTTTATCAAGCTCAACAGAAATGCATCAACATACATTTTAGTCTTTGCGGATGATTTTATGATTACAAGTGATAATAAAAAGAGATTAATCTGTTATTTAACAACTAGACAGACAATTCTCCATCAACGATTTTGGTAAACTCGGTTATTTTTTAGGAATAAAAGTCAATAGAATATCATATTCAGAAATGCATGTATGTCAAAAGAAGTATATCAAGGAAGTACTTATCAAAGTTAGAATGCATGAAGCAAAGTCACTGCCAACAGCAATGACTACCAATTTTCATTTGTCAAAGCACAATGGTGAAGAATTGAATACAGGAGCATTGTTGGAGCACTAAACTATACAATTACTAGACCATAGATATCATACGTTGTTAATAAAGTAGGTCGGTTTATGCATCACTATTTGGATGAACATTGGTAGGCAATGAAAAGAATATTGAGATGCTTAAATGGAAAATTGGACTATGTATTAATACTGAAATCTAGCAAGCAACCAACTATCACTGGATTTACTGATGCAGGTTGAGCATCAGACCCTGATGATTGAAGGTTAATGTTAAGGTATTGCATCTATCTGGATGAAAATCCTATATCATGATGCTCAAAGAAGCAACATACCATATCCAGATCAAGCACTGAGTCTGAATACCAAAGTCTAGCTAGTGCATTAGGCGAATTAATGTGTGTGGAATCATGTATCAGTGAAATGCAAATATATACAAGCAAGAAGGCAGTAATTTGATGTGATAACCAAAATGCACTAACATTATCAGCAAATCCAGTATTATACAAAAGAACAAAGCACATAGAGCTTGATTTATGCCTTGTAAGAAAATAGGTAAACAACAACAAAATTGAGATAAATCATATACCTACATCTTATCAAAGGACGGACATACTCACAATGGCACTGTCAGCTCAAAATTTTCGACCGATTCAGAGTTGATTTAAAAGTCAGAAGCTTCGACAGCAGACCAGTGATAATACCTCAAGCTTGAAGTAAAATCAATCTATTACATCAACTGATCTTAAAGACCAGAAGTCGCAACAATAGATCCAACAGCAATAACTTAACTCAAATAATAATAATAATAAAATCAATTAACTAATCGATTCACTCAGAAATAATTATGGGCTTTGACTCAATTAATCGTAGATTTATTAAGATCCTAAGACAATTCGAAGATTGACAACTCTTTCTATCAGAAATCTGTATTATTTTTGCAAACGATTTGCAAGCTAAAGATCTCGACAGCAAAATTGGAAATAAGGGGTGAAAACCCTAGCTTACTTTGAGGGAGAGAATCAAAGAATAAAGAGTACAACCGAGTAAAAGATGTTCCATATCTCGTATGGACAGAAATGTAATTTAGCTGTATGTAATTTACCATATACAGCTGTATATGGACTTGGTCAAAGCCGAACTGGCTACCTTTGCCTTATGAAGACTGGGAAAGGACGAATGAGAACGCAATAAACGAAACAATGGTGTATATTTAATTCATTCAATTCAGTTGCAATAATGAATTTTTTTTTTAATATTCTGTCATTAATCAAATCATTTCATCTTCCAATTCTTAACTCTTACGTTGGGAAACATTTCTATTTGTAGGAAAAATTGCACCATTAGATTCTTAACACGTGGCGGCTATCGGATTTTGATGGTTGAGGTGATGAAGTTTTTTCTTCAAGGATAATCGAAATGATATTGCTGGCGGGGCAAGAATCGTAACAATAACCTGACGGATCATACAAATTCATCCAATATATTCTGCTTTTAGAATAGGTGCATATGAGAGGACCATTTATAACGGCTAATACTTTGTTTTTATACTACTACATCCATTATTCATACTATACCATCATGGCTAAGGAATAAATATTCACCTCTTAATCCATCTTGCATATTCTTTGATATCTTCCTCAATTTCTTTGTATACATACATGATTTTTACTGTTTGGGACTGACAGAAAATAAAGTTTTGTAAGCATATAAGCCTTTTCTAAATGTCTACACTACAAGAAAAAGGCAGAATACCGACAGCCAAGACCGACGGCTTCCGACGGCCATTTTCCGACGGCTTTCGACGGGCCGTCGGCGGCCGTCGGAAGCCGTCGCAAATTTGCGATTATACCAGCCAGCCGAGCCCTTTCTTCCTCCTCCATTTCATACGAAAAAAACCCAAAAAACCCCCCAAATTCAACCCCTAAGCTTCCAATCCCTAATTTTTAGCTTCCGGATCTTCCAACGCACTCTAATCAAGCTTCAGTACTCTTAATCTCAGGTATAATCTCTTATTTTTATGAAAAATTCAGTTTTTACCCTAATTATAGATTTGCATAAATTGATAAATTAGGGCGAATTAATGATTGCAATTGTTTCCACTAGCGTAATAACGGTTTATAGCATCACATGGTATACCGATTTCATCTTTTATCGTGAAATTGTGATAAACACGTATAATTTGTGCATGTTCATGTATATGTATTTTGTTGTGTATGCCTTGATTCGACGATTGTATACGTTATTTGGAATAAGATAAAATGATTGAATGAACTAGGAGTATTATATTGTGCACGTTTTTACTTATGACACAAAAAAAATGCATTACTCTAAATTATAATTGTGTGTATTGAAAAATGACAAAATGTTAAACCAGCCCTAAGTTGATGCGTAATACGTCGAATAAATGTGTGAAATTAATATATAAATGTGAACAGTGAGTAAAACTGTATTTTTGAGTAAAATGCGCGCATGTTAACCGACAAATGTCCCTTAGAGAGTTTTTGGCCCCGTCTGACGAGTGTTGTACATGATCGTTGTATAAATAGTCGTTTTTTTCGAAAAACGACCATTTATATTCATCTGGTACAATGTTTGTCGGATTTGTCCCTGTATTGGACAAGTTATGAACACAGTAAGAATTTACATTTTGTATACTACTTCGTCTCAAACGGTTCATAAAATTTCGCCCTAACTTTTCTTTTTTGTTTCCTGCGTACACGCATTTGTGTACAATGCAGGGAACAAAAGGGAAATGCTGCCGAAATTTTATTGAATCGTTTGGGACGAAGTAATATACGAAATGTAAATGCTTACTGTGTTTGTAATGGGAGGTAGGATGTCTGACCAATGAAAAAAAATTATATATTTTTAATCGTTACGTACGTTAAAAAATGAAATGTGCCCTATTTGAAAATATTTTTAAATTTGTGAAGTTGTTCTTTAAATTCAAAATATTATACGAACATGAAAATAATCTTTTTCGAATGTGTATTCTTCAAAATAAATATTAAATTTTGAACTTCTCATTTTGTCAAATAGGAAAAATGATTGATTATTTTGTTGATCGAAGGAGATGGATGTACCAAAGAAAAGGAATGAGGGGCTCAATAAAAGAAGATTTTTATAACGGTATAAACGTGTTTGTTGAATTCGCCTTAAGTAATAACGGAAACGATCCAGAAATTCGTTGTCCGTGTAGTAGGTGTAGACATTTGAAGTTTTTGTTACCAGATATTGTGAAAGTTCATTTGTGCCAACACGGTTTCACACCCGAATATTATGTTTGGGATCGGCATGGAGAAGTTGTAGCAAATACTTCTGTAGAGTCTGAAAGTGTCGTTAACGAAATAGTTTCAACGACCCGTATAGAAAATATGGTCGAAGATGCAGCACGATCAATGTTTCCTATGGTTGAAGTTGACGACGATGATGTAAATGTTGAAGAACCAAATATTGAAGCTAAGAAAATTTATGATTTACTAGATGCAGCTAAAAAACCTATTTGGGATGGTTGTAAAAGCGGCACGCAGCTGTCAGTAATCGCAGAATACATTGCGATGAAGTCAAAATACAACATCACTGAAGCTGGGTTTACGGCTGTTGTACAAGCTGCAAAAAGATATATGCCGCCCGATAATCTAATGTGTGAAAATCACTACGAAGTTAAAAAACTTATGTCGGCTTTTGGTTTACCGTATCAGAAAATAGATACATGTTTAAAAGGATGCATGTTGTTTTGGAAAGAAGACGCAAACCTTAGAAATTGTAAAGTTTGTAACCAGGAGAGATACAAACCAAGAAAAAAGAAGGGTAAGGAAGTTCCGTACAAGCGTATGCACTACTTACCCATAACTCCAAGACTTCAAAGATTATACGCATCTTCTGTAACTGCGTCTAATATGAGGTGGCATAGCGTGAGAACGGAGGAAGAGGGTACGTTGACACATCCGGCCGATGGAGAAGCATGGAAGCATTTCGATAAAACGTATCCAAATTTTGCAGCGGAGAGTCGAAATGTTAGATTAGGATTATGTACGGACGGTTTTTCTCCATTTTCTCAATTTGGTTCTAAATATTCATCCTGACCCATTATCGTCACACCGTATAATTTACCTCCATGGATGTGCATGAAAACGCAATATATGTTTCTTACTGTTGTCGTTCCTGGCCCCGACGATCCGACACAAGGAATCGATGTATATTTACAACCGTTGATTGAGGAGTTAAAAATACTGTGGAACGAAGGAGTAGAAACATACGATGTGTCAAAGAAGAAAAATTTTCGTATGTTTGCTTCTTTGTTGTGGACTATAAGTGATTTTCCTGCCTATGCAATGCTTTCGGGATGGAGTACTGCCGGTCGTCTAGCATGTCCATATTGCATGGATGAAACACGAGCGTTTTCTTTACCTCATGGTAAGAAAATTTCATGGTTTGACTGTCATCGATATTTTCTCCATGTAAATCATCCCTTCAGAGGAGACAAGAAAAACTTTTTAGCTAATAGAGTAGAAAACAGACAACCACCGACGATATGGTCAAGCGAAGACATATATGAACTTGTTAAGGACTATCCAAAGATATATGAAACGGGGGAGCAAACAGAAATTGAAGGCAAATCAGTTGTTCATAACTGGTGCAAACAAACTATTTTTTGGGAGTTGCCGTATTGGAAACATCTTCTGCTTCGCCATAACATAGATGTGATGCACAATGAGAAAAATGTATTTGATAATGTGTTTAACACAATTTTGAATGTGAAAGGGAAGACGAAGGATGATTTGAAATCAAGACGTGATATAGAAGAATTATGCAAACGTCCCGAGCTTCATATGAAACCAAATGACAGTAAAAAACCAAAAGCTTGTTACGAATTAGATAATAATCAAGTTAAAGCTGTGTTAAAATGGGTGGAAGGGTTAAGATTTCCTGATGGGATATCATCAAATCTTCGTAGATGTGTTGACTTTAAAAATAGTAGATTGAGCGGAATGAAAACTCACGACTGTCACATAATGATGGAAAATTTATTTCCCGTTATGTTTAAAGAACTACTGCCGTTAAAAGTTTGGAAGGTAGTAACGGAGCTTAATATGTTTTACAAAGAGCTTTGTTCGACTACTTTAAAAGTGCAACGTTTACGTAAACTTGAAGTGGACATTCCTATATTGCTTTGCAAATTAGAGAAAATATTTCCGCCAGGTTTTTTTAATGTGATGGAACATTTACCTGTTCATCCTCCATCTGAAGCACGACTTCGAGGTCCTGTCCAATACGGATGGATGTATCCATTTGAGAGGTATGTAATATGTTATAACGTAATTTAATTGCATTTGAAAGATGAAGTTAATATAAATTAATGTTGCATAGATATTTGAATCATCTGAAGAAAAAAGTGAGACAAAAAGCACGAGTTGAAGGTTCGATATGTAAATCTTACATCGAAGAAGAAGCTTCGTTCTTTTTCTCTCACTATTTCAGTGACCATGTGAATATTTCATTTCAAAGTGTTCCTCGTAATGATGAAGGCGACGAACAAGAGTCCTCTCAAGCAATGTTATCTATTTTTAGACAACATGGTCGGCCTTCTGGAAAATGTGTGGAAATATGGCTAGACGATAGAGATCTTCGTGTAGCACACACTTATATTCTTCTAAATTGTGCCGAGGTTGCACCGTTTGTTAGGTAATCTGAAATAATAATTTTTGTTTTATTCTTTTCTGTAATGCATGCGCGTGTATAACCTAATGTAATAATTTGTTTATATAAACAGTGTTTATGAACGGAAACATCCGAACGGAGATCTCAGTAAAGAATTTTCCCGTTGGTTTTCAAATTACGTTTATGAGCCGAAAAATTGTGTTGTTGACGAAGGGTTGAAACATCTTGCAATGGGACCAAAAAGAGTGGTCAAGACATATCCAATATATTTCGTCAATGGATACAAATTTAACACTAAAGAATACAGTGCAGAAAAATTAACAAATAATACTGGTGTATTTGTTAAAGGTAGTGACGATCCAGAAAACCATTTAAATGATTGTTATGGCGTTCTAACACAAATTTTGCAACTGACATATTTCTCAAGACCCGCGGAGGAGGTGTTTCTATTTAGATGCAATTGGTTTAGCAATGTTCCAGGTTCTGGAATTAATGTGCATAAGGATTATAATCTTATCGAAATAAAGCATACATCGCACTATCACAAGTATGATCCTTTTGTACTAGCCAAACAAGCATTGCAAGTTTATTACGCTCCTTATCCGTCTCTAAAAAGAGATAAAGCAGATTGGTCTGCAGTTTTTAAAACAAAGGCCAGATTCACATTCGATGGAAAGAATATTCCGGACGAACAAGCTTATCAGGCAGATCTTGAGCAAAATAACGAAATAATAATTACAGACGATCATACAGATTTTGGTCCTTTGATCGATGAATCAAATGTTTTGGTAGAAGCGTTTGACAGTGCAGAGGAAAATATCGTCGAAAACGAGACCGAATCTGAATCAGAAGACGATGATGACTGATATAAATTTGAATCTGTTTTTTTGCAATTGATGTAACTATGTTGAATTCTTGATGTATTATGAAATTGATGTAACTATGAAACTAAATCCGTTTACTATTGTTTTATGTTATTTCAATTTGTCATTTATTTAGCAATTTTTATTAAAAATGCAATGAACTCTGCTTATCGTAGGAAGAGTACACCCATCATGAATCAGGTATAACAAACTTACATGTCTATTTACATTTCAGTCATTATAATTAAGCAATTTATACCATTGATGTCATGTTCATATGAAATATATTTCATTATCATGTTTTTATTCTCTTATATAATGATGTGTAAACGTCACAGGTTTATCATTATGTCACATAGAGGGAGGAGCTCTTCCCGTTCTTCAGGAGGCGATGGCAGTGGCCCATCGCAAGCGCCACACCGTCCAGTTGTTACGTTAGTCCCCAAAGCAGATGGGTAAAAATTAAATCTTATTCATCATCTTATTTTTTCTATACTATACGTATGTACTTATCTGTATCGTACTTAAAAACAGGGGGTTCGAGCTACTACCCACTAAGGTAGTGTTGGACGTCTCCAGAGCAGCATATCGTAGTAGGATGAGTGCGTGCTGGCCAAAGTGGGATACCATCCCTCCGCACATCATAGAGTGCATATGGCAGGATGTCCTAGTATGTGTAATTTTTATGTTTTCCATTTTTAATTCGTTTTTGTCGTTTTTCTACCGTTTATCGTTTAAAGTGTAATCTTTTTTTAACACAGGCTGAGATAGACATCCAGACAGATGATATGCAGCTGGCACGAGCATACTGGATGAGGAAGATGCGAAAGAACTACAGAGACACGATATCTGAGGTTAAGAAATCCGGGAAGAGACCACGGTGGATGGGGGAGAGCGTGTGGCAAGCTTGGTTGAGCTACTGGGAGACGGACGAGGCGAAGGCAAGTATACTAATTTTTTTTCAATTATTAATTTAACGTGATTGAAAAATAATGTATCAAATTTTGAATGTACAGGCAGAGTCAGATAGAAACTCTGCAAATAGAAATAAGAATCCCGTTACTCATCGCGGAGGATCGAAGTCGTTTCAGCAGTATCGGCAGGAGTTGGTAAATTTAATTACTGAATAATAAATGTAAATAGTTTATGCTATATGATTTTAAATGTATAATAATTGTATGTAACAATCAACTTCAGGAAGCCGAGGCACATGGTCCTGTCAGCTATATGGACGTGTTCACCCGTACGCATGCTGTTGAGCATGTTAATCCAGACGGGACTGTTTCGTACACATGGCAGGACGATAAATCCAGTAAAAGCCATGTAAGCATATTTCATTTTATTCAGTATTAGTAATTGTTTTAGTTGTCAAATTATTATGAAATAAGATATGATATTATTAATTTGTCAATGCAGGAGATGTTTATGGAGCAGCGACAGAAACTCCTTTCTGATACGGGTCGAGAGCAGCTGACGACCGATGAAGAGGACGTTATTTTTGAGTCCGTTATGAGTCCACCAGAGCATGGTCGACGATACGGATTTGGCAATTTAGCGGTAAATAATTTAATTTTTCTTAAAATACTTAAAATATGATATTCTTACCTTTTCAAAACAATAAACTTTGATTTTATTTATTTTTCAATTATTGCAGTCCAGTAGTCAGAGTAGGAGACGGCGGAGTAGACCTCAGAGCGAGCTAGCAAGTATAGAAGAATTGCAGACTAGAGTTCAGCAGTTGGAGGAGCAGAACCGCCAACAGGCCATGCAGACGGCACAGTTATTTGAGTACATGCAGCAGTTTGGTGGCCGCTTCCCTTCATCGGCTGGCTCTGGATCTGGGGCAGATTGATTCATTGCTTTCTAATTCGTTCGTGCAGGTATGTTTAGTTTTAGTTTACAATGATTTGGTAGAAGGAACAATTAATTGTTGATATGTATAATTATGTATAATACACTTGGTTCTGTAGCTGTATCAGGATATGCATGATTAGAACAGTTATTGTTAGTATTATTGTTAATGTTGGAATGTTATGTATATTTTGTATTTTATTTTTATTCTAATTTTGTTTATTTCTGTGTCTATTGAATATTTTGGAGTATTGGTTTGCATGTTTGGTTGGATTATTGTTTATTTGATTGTGCAGTATTGATATTGTAGTGTTTGGAAGAGAAATGTGGTTGGAAGGCTCTATTTGCAGCAGATTTAAAAAAAAAACAGCAGGTTTCCGACGGCTTCCGACGGCTCCCGACGGCTTATTGGTCGAAATTTTCCGGCGGTTTCCGACGGGTTCCGACGGCTTATTGGCCTGATTTCCGACGGTTTCCGACGGTTTCCGACGGCCGTCGGAAACCGTCGGAAACCGCCGGAAACCGCCGGAAACCGTCGATAATGTATACGGCATCACCCGTCGGTAGCCGTCGGAAATACTGCTCCCCGACGCCTTCATTTCCGACGGCTTTTTCCGACGGCCGCCGACGGCTTCCGACGGCCGCCGACGGTTTTCAGCCGTCGGAAATCCCCCCTCCCCTTGTAGTGCTAGCATATTTATTATGTGTCAAAAGTTATGATTATGTATGTCTTTATGTGTTTACAATTATATGAAATGGAATAATCATGCATCTGAGTCAGGCTCATCTACTATTTGGAATAAAGTCGGGCAGTGACTAGCTACGAATAACAAATCATACAGCTCTTTTAGCTGCATCCTCATTTTAACTACACGGGTATGTAGGTAATAAAGAAATTCTTAAGAATTTGCACAATGAGTTTATTCATATGATATTGAACATGAATAAATGACATTACTGAAATTCACTTATCGTATATTGTCATTTATCTTTTGGTGGAAGTTTACAAAACAATTTAAAAGACATTACTACCACATGGGTTACATTAAATATTTCACCACATTCGGTTTATAACCACTTAAGTTAATTTTTTAATATTTAAATGTTTCGATCAAAAGTATGCACCATGGCTGATTCAAAGAAAGATGTAACTAAATCATCGTATCTTAAACTTAAAGTATCGTCCTTCTTTAGCTACTATATATGTTTTACTAGCTAGTACTAATTTTAAGGCTGCTTTTGAATTCCAATATATTGCAAGTTCTTAGAATGTTGTCATTATATAAACTAATTCTTGCTTACCCTGATAGACGGTGTACAGTATGTTATATAAACTTCCTTTAAATATCTTGCAATAGCATGCGTAAGGGTTGGTACATGGTGTTGATATCCGTTATCCCAATTCGCCACGTCCCACAAATCATGCATCTCTATTATTCATCCATCTTCTTTTAATTCTGTTTACGTGTATTCTTCTAACCGGATACACATAATCCATAACGGACTCGTAGATTCCTTGCGCCCACTTATGAACATATTCACTTTGCGACATAGATATTAAAGAATCTTTTTAAGGTTGTATAGAGTGTTTACTGAAATAAGATGTAATGACCTCCTAACAAACAGGGTCAAGAGCATCTATGTCAAATGTACATCACATACACGACATGACTATACTATATATAGAGGTCCCACTAGCCTATTCACTACCCATTTTAACCATCCCTCCCTACTATATATAGAGGTCCTTATATTTGATAATAGCTCATCAAATCATTTTCGCTACATTCTCCCACTTTGCTATTCAGTTATTAGGTATAATTAAGAATGGAGTGCTCCAATTTGCAACGCCAGGCTGCTTCCTTGAAAAAGAGCCTCTTTGATCAGGTTTAATTACCGGCTATTTCTTTTTTAGATACTACATAAGTCTAGAACATTGTGAAAAAGAATGTACTGTACTCCTAACCAATGCTTATATACTTTGCAGGGTTACCTTGATGATCAGTTTTACCAGCTAGAAGAGTTACAGGATGACACGAGTCCTAATTTTGTGGAAGAGGTTGTGACATTGTGCTTTAGTAATTCAGCTAGACTGCTCAATAACGTTGAACAAGCTTTGTAAGTATATATCTCCGTTTCATGTTATTGTTTTGAAGCTACCTGTACGCACTTTTAAAGAGAATAGTATATATATGAACCATGAAGATGCGCCCTCAAGATTTCTGTCATTTGGCTAACTGCATGCATCAATACAAGGGTAGTGCTTTGACGCAGCGGATTAACAGGAAGTCGATAAAACGATGAAAATGTAGCAATCGGTGATTTGAAAATACTGCAATGCCCAAATTCGTTGATCCGAAGATACTGAATTTTAGCTATCTCTGACTCGTTGATCCGAAGATACCGGAAAAGAGATCTACGATTCTTCAACGTTGATCTTGCGCACAAGATTCCGTGAATCGGCTTCATTAACGGAGATTCGAGCGCACTCGAATGACGTAGGTGGAGATAGAAGATCAAACACTCGACTACCAATTTAATGAAAGCACAAAGCTAACAAAAGAAAAATTTTATTCAATTTTCAACATTTTTTACAAATGATATGACTTGCCTATTTATAGGCTTACAACTTAATGCACGACTTAAAGAAATTACAACACAATGGTTACACGACTTAAAGAAAGAAAATAGGCAGCGACTTAAAATATCTCGGCTCCGACCCAGGAAACTCGTTCACTTAATTTTTGGTTCAGGGAATAACTCGTTCGCGACTTAAAATTTTAACACGGCATAGTTATGTCGTTCACGACATATAGAGGCGGCTTCATTTCTTCCTTCACGAACGAGCTACCGGGGAAGGAATAAGTCGCGTGCAACATATGAAAGAGGCTGAGGGGAAGTTTAAGTCGTTCGCGACTTATCGTAGTATCGCGATTTAGGGTTTTGGGTCGGGAGATGGTAGGTCGCTTGCGACTTACTGGAATAGGTCGTTCGCGACCTAATTTGGAGTCGCGGCATATGGCTTTGCGTGTTAACGAGGCAGGAGATCTCGCGACTTATGGTGGGCTGTTCGCGATATAGGGTTTGCTCATGGTGAAGGTTAGGTCGCGTAGGAGGGTTAGGTCGCAGCATTTGGTGATGTGGTCGGTCGCGGCAAGTGACGGAGGGGTAGGTCGCGGCAAACGAGGTTGGGTCTAAGTCGCGGCTATGGGGATTGAGGTTGGTGGTGGAATTAGGTCGTTGCCGAGCTTTGAGGTTGGTGGTGGAATTAGGTAGTTGCCAAGCTTCATTAGGTCGCTCGACTTTGCTAATTAAGGTAAGCACTGCATCATCCTTCCCGGGTTGAGAAAAATTCGTCCTCGAATTTAAAAGTTCATCCCCATTGGATTGTTCATCTTCATAATAAGGTATAAGATGTTTAACATTGAAAACATCAGAAGTATGAACCTCTTCCGGCAACCTTAATCTGTACGCATTATCATTTATCTTCTTTAAGATTTCCACTGGACCAATCTTCCGAGCTTTCAACTTGTTATAAGTGCCCACCGGAAAACGATCTTTCGTCAAAACGGCATATACAAAATCCCCCTCTTTGAAGACAACACTTCTTCGTTTCTTATCCGCCATTTGTTTATACTTCTCATTTGTCTTCTCTAATTGTTCCTGAACGATTCTATGGCATTCCGTCAACCCATCTACAAAATCAGCAGCCCGCTTAACTGTCCCTTTCGGTTGTGGTACTATTATCAAATCCAACGGCCCCTTCGGTAAGCTTGAATATACAATCTGAAATGGACTGAAACCCGTACTACGATTTACTGCATGATTATGAGCAAACTCTGCCTGGCATAACTTCATGTCCCAACTCTTCAGATTTTCCTTCACAAGACATCGCAATAAATTCCCTAGCGATCTGTTAACAACTTCGGTCTGTCCATCTGTCTGCGGATGATAAGCGCTGCTAAAGTTCAACTTCGTTCCCACCATCTTCCACAAACTTAGCCAAAAATGACTCAAAAATCTGGTATCCCTGTCTGAAATAATAGACTCCGGCAACCCATGTAAACGATAGATTTCTTTAAAGAACAATTGAGCAACACGAACAGCATCCGCCGTTTTCTTACAAGCAATAAAATGTGCCATTTTTGAAAATCGATCAACCACTACATAAATGGAATCGTTCCCCCTTTGAGTTCTAGGCAAACCCAAAACGAAATCCATGCTGATTTCAACCCATGGTCTGTTAGGCACAGGTAATGGCATATATAATCCCGCATTCGTAGCTGTTCCCTTCGAAACCTGACAGATATGACATCTCTCCACAAATCTCTCTACCTCTTTCCTCATTGATGGCCAAAAATAAGACTGAGAAATCAACTACAATGTACGATCTCTGCCTACATGGCCTTCTTCATGTAACTCTTTGATAATCTTCATTCTCAAACTGCAATCCAGTACGCATAAACGATTCCCTTTAAACAGAAAACAATCCACCAACACAAACTCATTAGTACTCCCATCCTTAACTTTCTCAACAAACTTTGCAAAGTAAGGATCCTCCTCAAACAACTCTGGCAATAATTTGAATCCTGACACTTCAACCTTCAGCGTTGTCAACAAGTGATTCCTCCTGCTCAAAGCATCCGCTACACGATTTGTCACCCCTGATTTGTGTTTCACAACGAAAGTAAACTGCTGCAAATAAGCAATCCATGATGCATGTCTCGCTGAAATCTTGTCTTGGCCTTGTAAATGCTTTAACGCCTCATGATCAGTGTATAAAACAAATTCTTTCTGAAATAGATAATGTCTCCAGTGTTTAACAGCTTGTACCACAGCATAGAATTCGACATCATAAGTGCTATATCTCATCTTTGCTCCTGACAACTTCTCACTGAAATAGGCAATAGGACGTCCCCTCTGACTCAACACTCCTCCAATACCAACTTTTGATGCATCAGTATGTAGTTCAAACAATAACTGAAAATCTGGTAAAACAAGAATTGGTGCAGTCGTCAACAATTCATTTATCTTCCCAAAAGCATTCCCAGCTTCCTTTGTCCATGAAAATTGTTTTCCCTTCATGCAATCAGTAACTGGAGCCATCACGCTACTGAAGTGTGGAATGAATCTTCGGTAGAATGACGCTAGCCCATGAAAACTTCTCACCTCTATAATTGTCCTCGGCTGTGGCTAATTTCTGACTACTTCAACTTTATTCTGGTCCACCTGTATACCTTCTCCTGACACAACATATCCCAGAAATAAAACACTATGCGTCATGAACACGCATTTCTTCGTAGCAGCATAAAATTGTTCCTCACGAAGAATAATCAGCACTTCCCTCAAATGTTGAACATGCTCCTCCATACTCCTGCTATATATCAGAATATCATCGAAATAAACCACCACGAACTTCCCAATGAATGGTCTAAAGATTTGATTCATCACCCGCATGAATGTACTAGGTGCATTTGATAAACCAAATGGCATAACCAACCATTCGTATAACCCCTCTCTCGTCTTAAAGGCTGTCATCCATTCGTCTCCAGGTCTAATCCGAATTTGATGATAACCGCTTTTCAAATCAATCTTTGAAAACATAGTAGCTCCTCTCAATTGATCCAACAAGTCATCCAATTTGGGCATGGGGAATCTGTACCTCACAGTGATCTTATTCAGCGCCCGACTATCGGTACACATCCTCCATGTTCCATCCTTCTTTGGCACCAACAAGGCTGGAACCGCACAAGGACTCAGACTTTCCTGCACACGTCCCTGCTCAAGCAACTCTTCCACCTACCTTCGCAACTCCTCATGTTCCTTCGGACTCATCCGATAATGTGGTCTATGTGGTAATACTGCTCCCGGAACATGATCAATTTGATGTTGAATGGCTCTCAGTGGCGGTAACTCCTTAGGCAACTCTTTTGGAAATACATCCTCAAATTTTTTCAAGACTGGCTTTACTTCATCAGGAATTTCAACTTCTTCATGACTCTCTCGTCCAATCAACAAATAGACTTCAGGCTCCTTTTCAACTTCTTTAACAAACTCCTTCAAAGATAGCAAAGTTTTCAGTTCTTCAATCTCCTCAGATTTGCTCTCTCCCTGTTGTCTCTTCTTTGGAACTAAAATAATCTTAACGCCTTCAAACATAAAACTGTAACTATTGGTTCGACCGTCATGCTGCACCGCTCGATCATACTGCCATGGTCTACCCAAAAGCAAATGACAAACATCCATCTCAACTACATCACACCAGATTTCGTCTTTATATTTCTTCCCAATAGAAAATGGAACTCGAACTCGCTTATCCACCTTCACCTCTCCTCCTTTTCTCAGCCACGGTAACTTATAAGGATTTGGATGTTTTTCCGTTTTCAATTTCAATTTTCTCACCGCTTCTGTAAAAATAATATTGTCACAACTTCCTGCATCAATCACAAATTTACAAACTTTTCCCAATATAGTACATGTCGACTGAAAGATGTTACTCCTCAACCAACTAGCTTCATCTTCTTGCCTTGGTGTTAAACAAGACCTCCTCATCATTAGATTACACCCTTCGTCCCCCGATGCGATATCCTGTTCATTCTCCTCAACTGGACTTTCTTCACCTTCAACAGCATTGTAACAACCCACATATTTATCGATTTTATATTTAAATATTTTATTTAAATATTTCATCGTTAGTCGGATTTTAGTCCGAAAAGCTACTTCTTACATACGGTCAAATTAAGACTCGGGACCACTCCCATTGAGTTTAAAATGCCGTTTGCGACCTTTTTGAGTATAAGCTTCGATATGTTTGGAGAAAGTTGATTTTTGCTACTTTTCACTTTGGGTTTGGTTTGGGCTCAGCCCTATGTTAACTTATGCTGAAATCTGAGCCACTCTTCCCCACTCACCCTCATTCTCTTCTCTTTTCAGTTCTAAGTCATTAATGGTGGGTGAGATTGGAAATTAAAACTCCAGAACCCTAGTTCCTCTTGCAAATCAAATTCCTAGCTCCAAACTCAAGAAGAACCCATTGGTAAGCATTCTCTTCATCTTCTCCAACTTATTCTCTTACCAATTTCAGAAATTCCTAAACCTAATTTTGGGAATGTTCTTGTTTTTGAGCTTAGATTCAAGCTCAATTGGGTTGTGTTGAAGAGAGGTTGATTCTCCATTTGCTTTCAAGCTTCTTCTTGCTCGATTTTGTGAAAATGTGAGATTTTTATCTCACATCTATGCTTATATTTATCTTCGATTGTTAGGTATGAATTTCTAACACTTATTCGTGTGAATTTGCTTTTGGTTTGGATTGAATTGTTGTATATTCCAATTTTTAGCGTTTTGAGTTCAATTCGTTAAAAATCCTAACTTTTATGTTTGAACATGTTTTTGGTGATGCATCGAGGAACATATAGGGCCAGGTAGTCGATTGACATAAACCCTTAGCGCCGTTGCTCGTGCGAATGCAATTTTGGTCAAGATTGAACCTCATTTGTAATAGGCATGGATGAGGCTGGAAACAGGCTCGGCCGACCGACCCCTCTGGTCCGGTCGACCGACCTGCTTCCAAGTGCATAAGCACTTTCTGTTTTAAGGTTCGTCCGACCAAGTACAGGGTTCGGTCGACATGCTGTCCCGAGAGGTTCCCAACCTTTGGTTCGGTCGACCGACCTGATGATTTTTGCCAGATTAGCCTATTTTGCTAATCCGTTTGAATTTCCAACTTAAATCGATTAGTGTGGTTTCCTATTTATTGTTATCAATTTTTTTGACTTTGATGACTCCTTTTTAGGGATTTTCTTGAGTATCCATTTTGATGGATTATTTATCGGTTTCGTTGGATTTTTATTCACATCTTCGTATGTGAATTTTAGTGATTGATTGTTCCTACAATCTTCTTTGTGATTTGTCACTTTAAAAATATAAAGGTTTTCTATACTAGTAGTAAATATCAAAACTCTTTCCTCAAACGATTTCAATACTACTTTAATACCAAATTCGTTTACAAAACCGTTTTCCAATCTATTAGTATATATAAACCTTTACCTCACTCGTATGAGAAATCTAATTAAACGACTTAGTAAAACAAGTGGTATGAAACGCTTGCGTTCACTTTGTCGGTTAATTCTTGGACTTATTCGATTGAATCTCTTGTGACAATTTTATAGTGGAGATCTACAGTTTGTTCGTAAATATTTAAGTTAAGCAAGTGGTTATGGGACATGAAGCTAAACTCATATATTTACTAGCTTAGTGTAATTGACACTTGTCGATGATCATGACGATCATTTTTGTGATTTAGACTAGCAATGTGAGATGTCTCTTTGACTGCGCGGGAGACTAAACCCCGTTTTGTGGTGTTTTGACTCAAATTGGTGGGGTAGCAACCCACGGTCTTTGGACCATTCGTGTGTCTGGTCTTTGGACCATTCCTGTGTCAAATTAATGGCTAGCTACCATGAGATAGCTTCTCGTTCATGTGTTACAGCTGTTGGTGAGTTTTCATGCTCCCGTTCGTGTGATAGGCCTCCCCCCTATTTTGTGTGATTTCTGGTTTTCGTGTGTCGAATTCTGGAATTTCCTTCTTCACCTATTTTCGTGATTTCTATTGATATGATTTATCAATTTTTGTGCATAGGTGAATTTGTGTGTCATTTACTGGATTTCTTGAGATGATTTCTAGAATTTGTGCTTCACCAATTTTCGTGATTTCCATTGGTAAGTTTTATCAATATTTGTGCATTGGTGAGTTTGTGTGTCATTGACTTTTGTGATTGGCTTTGATATAATCGCCAATATTTGTGGTTTGATGAACGAAATAAGGAGTATGGCATTTCTTTGATTCTTGTGTAGATTTGGTGATATTGATTAATCTCTCGTTGATTTTCAATTACTTATATATATCACAGCTTGGAATTGTGATTATTATGTGTTTAGTCATATCTCTTATTCTATATCGTTTCATCTGATATTTATAGTTAGACTGATCCGTTTATTATTTTCTTATTAAATAATACTCGGGTCAGACCGAGATGTTACAGGTGCTTCTGCTTGACTTCTCTCTTAGGATTGATTTCTCAGACTTTTGGTTAACTACTTAGATTAGTAGTTTATTTTGGTGTATACATTCGAGATATAGACTCCATAATGTATACTTATTCTTTTGTCTAGTTCATGTAACTATTCTTTTGTGATATTGTGGATCTTTCTAGACCACTACTCTGATGTGCACTTCCTAGTGTAATATTTATATCTATTTGCTCCTTTGTGATATGAATTGTCTATGACTGATTTAAGTTATGTTTATTTCTGTATTTGTTTCCGAAGATATTATAGCCAATGTGTAGTAGCTTTGAGTTTGTGTCGATATGTCAGATTTTCTCTTGATAAAGTATTGCATGTTATACTATCTGACATCTCGATGCTCGCACAAAGCAATTACACGGATGGTCGCTCCTCAACAGCCTTATTCTCCGTGCTAGTTGACAGCATTCACCGTAATGTTCTTGGCTAGCGTGGGTATAGAGGTGGGGCGTCACAGCTTGGTATCGGAGCCAAACTTCGGAACAATATGGAATATTATAACAAGGATCATCGTCCTAAGTCCATCTTAGGAGTCGTGCTTTAGGATTTAATTCAAGTCTTCGTACCGATTCATCCTATTTTCCTTATGATTCCTTGTTTATCTATCAAGATTGCTTGATATTCAATTTGGTGAATAACCTTTTTCTTCTTCTTCTTTCTTTCTAAAGGAAGACAAATGTCTAGACCAGGCCGCCCCAGAGCCGTGCCATCTAGTGTTCCACCCCAAGATGGAGTTTTTATGACTGCTCAACAGCTTCTTGATTTAGTGACGAATGCTCAAGCAGCTGGAGCTAACCCGGAACCTACTCACCCAAAGTCGGGATTTGCACGCTTGTGTAGCGATTACACTAATTTGGGTGGGGAGCCATTCAAAGGTTCCGAAACTGTTATCGAGGTACAGGCTTGGCTAAGGTCATGCGATCGAATCTTTTCTCGCATGAATCTTATTGATCTTCACCGAGTTCAGGTGGCCTCAAGTATGCTCCGAGAAAGAGCATTGGACTGGTACGAGCTTCTTATTTCTGAGATTAATGAAGAGGATCTCACCTGGGAGAAATTCCGAGAACGCTTCGAGTTGAAATTTGTACCGGAAGCAGAGAAAGTGACATTGGCTCGACGATTTATAGACCTTGTTCAAGGTGAGTCCTCCGTGACTGATTACGTCGCCTCCTTCGAGTCTCTTTTCAAATATGGGGTTGAATACATCAACACCCCTTTAAAAAAGAACCAGAGATTCGTTTATGGCTTAAAGAAAAATCTCAAGAAGCCATTACTTCTAAAATTAGAAGTTTCTTTCGACCAACTCGTTGATATCGCTCTTCGTCTTGAAGAGGCGGATAAGGAGAATGATGTTGAAGTGGTGGGTTCCAAACCAAACTTCAACAACAAGAAGGGGCCAAACAAATTCAATGGCCCTTATCCCAATAAGAGAGGGAGGCAAGCAACTCCTGCTGAAAAGACCTTTTCCTCTACTCAAGGGAAATGCTATAATTGTGGTTCGAAAGACCATTTTGCGAACAAGTGTTCAAAGCCTCGTACTTGTCGCTATTGCAAGAGCCCGGACCATTTTATGCATGCATGTCCCAAACTTCAAAATAGGAAGGAGGGAAAGCTTAATGTTGCTCAAGCCCCTGGCAACACATCTCGTGGCCAAGGTATTTCTCATTCTATTCTGGATGGAATTATTTTATTTCGTGATCATCCTACTCGAGTTCTTTTTGGTACGGGTGCGTCCCATTCTTTTATATCAAAAGAGCTTGTTGATACTTTTTCCTTGGATGTTTTGTGTTTAATGACTTCTTTGAGAATTGCGAATCCGGTTGGTGGATCCGCAACGATCAGTTTATTGTGTAAAGATGTCGAGATTATTTTGTGTGATTTTTCTTTCCTAGCCAATTTGCATGTCATGCGTTTTTTAGGATTTGGAATGATTTTGGTAATGGATTGGCTTAACCGTTATGAAGCCCATATCCTATGTCCTGAGCGGACTATTCATCTTCGACATCCTCAATCTGTTAAGCAGATTTCTATTAATCTTAAAGATTCAGATTCCAGCTTGGTTGCATCTTTGTATTCTTTAAATCCTCGTGATGACGATGATGATGATGAGGGTGATATTATTTCTCTTATTCACGTCGTTTGTGAATTTTCCGACATATTTGAGCCCGTTTTAGGATTACCACCTAAGCGAGCAATTGAGTTCAGAATTAATCTCATTCCTGGAGCTCAACCTATCACTCGTCCTCCGTATCGTATGTCCAATAAAGAAAACGAGGAGATGCGTAAACAATTATCTGAATTGGAGACGAAGCAATTTATTCGCTCTAGTTCCTCGCCTTGGGGAGCTTCGGCTATTTTCGTGAAGAAATTCGATGGAACACTTAGGCTTTGCGTTGACTACCGCAAGCTTAATGATCTTACTATCAAAAATAAATATCCTTTACCTCGGATTGATGATCTATTCGATCAACTTAGTGGTGCTAGAGTCTTTTCACAATTAGACTTAGCTACTGGATTTCATCAGCTTCATATTGCAGAGGATAGTATGCCTTTGACATCGTTCCGTACTCGATATGGATCTTATGAATGGCTAGTCATGCCATTCGGTCTAACGAATGCTCCGGCTTATTTCGTTGACCTTATGAATAGAGTTTTTAAAGACTTCCTCGATCGATTTGTTTTCATCTTTATTGATGATATTCTTGTGTATTCTAAAACTGAGGAGGAGCATGAAAAACATCTTCGGATTGTGTTGGAAACTCTTAGGAGTAATCAATTAAAGGCAAAATTTTCTGAATGCCACTTTTGGCAATCTCGTGTGAAGTTTCTCGGTCATATTATTTCCGAATCCGGAATTTCCGTGGATCCTTCAAAGGTTGAAGCGATTCAAGATTGGAAGAGACCGGAGAGTGTGACGGAGATTCGTAGTTTTCTTGGATTGGCAGGTTACTACCGCCGTTTTATCAAAGACTTTTCTAAGATTGTCGTGCCTCTCACTAGCTTAACGAAGAAAGGTATTAAATACATTTGGTCGGACAAATGTGAAGCTTCTTTTCAGAAATTGAAAGAACTCCTTTCTGATGCTCCTATTCTTGTTATTCCCGAGGGGAATCAAGATTTCGTTGTTTATACCGATGCTTGTCGCGTTGGTTTGGGTGTCGTTCTTATGCAAAAAGAACGTGTTATTGCTTACGCTTCTAGGAAATTGAAGTCAGCTGAGACTAGATATGCCACTCATGATTTAGAACTCGCGGCTATTGTTTTTGCTCTTCGGATTTGGCGTCATTATCTTTTAGGAGAGAAATTTGTTCTTTATACCGATCATAAGTCTTTGAAATATTTATTTTCTCAAAAGGAACTTAATTTGCGTCAACAACGTTGGCTCAAGTTCCTTGCTCCTTATGATCTTGATATTCTTTATACACCCGGTAAGGGTAATCGTGTCGCCGATGCTCTTAGCCGTAAACAACAAGCTGTTGTTTCTATGATGATATCTGCATGGAACGATCTCGAGATCTTATCCACTTGTGAGATTCGAGACCGCGTATCCGATTTATGTTCATCATTTGTTTTATGTAGCCTCGAGGCTCATCCTTCTCTTTTAGACCGCATTCTTGAAGCTCAAAGGCTAGATCCCGAATTGGCTCTTCTTGGCCAAAATATTAAGGATAAAATTGATATTGAAGGTTTGAAAGACTTTGATATCGATTCTCGTGGCGGCATTCGGAAATTTGGTAGACTTATCGTACCAAATATTAGTGATCTTTGTAAGGATATTTTAGAAGATTCTCATCGTTCTAAATTTACCATTCATCCCGGAAGTAGTAAAATGTACGCGGATATGAAGCGACTTTATTATTGGGAGGGAATGAAACTTGACATCGCTAACTTCGTTAAGCGTTGCATGACTTGCCAACTCGTTAAGGCCGAACATCAAAGGCCCGGTGGGTTATTGCAGCCTTTAGAAATTCCAATTTGGAAGTGGGACAGTATTTCCATGGACTTTATAGATGGCCTTCCCCGTTCTCGTTCGGGTCATGATAGCTTATGGGTGATCGTTGATAGACTTACTAAATCCGCCCATTTTATTCTCGTTCGGTCTAACCGAACCGTTCCTCTTTTGGCCAAGCTCTTTATCAAAGAGATTGTTAAATCACATGGTGTTCCTACTTCTATTGTTAATGATCGCGATCCATTGTTTACTAGTGGATTTTGGAAGAGTCTTCAAAAAGATTTGGGAATGAAGCTTAATTTTAGCACCGCTTATCATCCCCAGTCCGATGGACAAACCGAGCGTGTGAATCAAACTCTTGAAGATCTTCTTCGTTCTTGTGTGCTTGATTTTGGTGGAAGTTGGGAAGATCATATTTCACTTGTTGAATTTTCCTATAATAATAGCTTCCAATCTAGTATTGGTATGCCACCTTTCGAGGCACTCTATGGAAGGCCATGCCGATCTCCTTCTTGTTGGCTTGAGGCCGGTGAGAAGCTGGTTTTAGGTCCAGATTTTATTCGTGATTTCACAGAAAAGATTGACCTTATTCGTCATAGGATGAAAGAAGCCCAGAGTAGACAAAAATCCTATGCCGATAACCGGAGAAGGAAGTTAGAATTTTCTATGGGAGATCTTGTGTTCATTCGTGTTTTACCTATGAAAGGTGTTGTACGTTTCAGTCGATCGGGAAAGTTAGCGCCTCGATATATTGGGCCATTTCCTATCACCAAACGTATTGGTTCCATGGCTTATCGCCTTTTGTTGCCGGCTCAATTTTCTGCTATCCATGACGTATTTCACGTTTCTCAACTTCGGAAATGTCTTCGAGATTCCGATTCTATTCTTGAGCCCGGTGTTGTGGAAGAGATTGAAGTTTCGCCTAATTTAACTTATGAGCAACATCCTATTCGTATCATTGCTTCGGAGGTCAAACGACTTCGAAATAAAGACGTTTCTCTTGTTAAAGTTCAATGGTCTTCAAATCCTAAGGATTGTTCTTGGGAATCTAGAGAGTACATCGAGCGAACACATCCGGACTTACTTTCTCGTGCTCTTTGAGGTGAACTTCTTATTTCAAATTTCTTATGTGTCGAATATGCTTTTATGGTTGTTACTACATATCTTCTTCTTAAATATTGCGAGGACGCAATTTCTTTAAGGAGGGGAGTCTGTAACAACCCGCATATTTATCGATTTTATATTTAAATATTTTATTTAAATATTTCATTGTTAGTCGGATTTTAGTCCGAAAAGCTACTTTTTGCATACGGTCGAATTAAGACTCGGGACCACTCCCATTGAGTTTAAAATGCCGTTTGCGACCTTTTTGAGTATAAGCTTCGATATGTTTGGAGAAAGTTGATTTTTGTTACTTTTCACTTTGGGTTTGGTTTGGGCTTAGCCCTATGTTAACTTATGCTCAAATCTGAGCCACTCTTCCCCACTCACCCTCATTCTCTTCTCTTTTCAGTTCTAAGTCATTAATGGTGGGTGAGATTGGAAATTAAAACTCCAAAACCCTAGTTCCTCTTGCAAATCAAATTCCTAGCTCCAAACTCATGAAGAACCCATTGGTAAGCATTCTCTTCATCTTCTCCAACTTATTCTCTTACCAATTTCAGAAATTCCTAAACCTAATTTTGGGAATGTTCTTGTTTTTGAGGTTAGATTCAAGCTCAATTGGGTTGTGTTGAAGAGAGGTTGATTCTCCATTTGCTTTCAAGCTTCTTCTTGCTCGATTTTGTGAAAATGTGAGATTTTTATCTCACATCTACGCTTATATTTATCTTCGATTGTTAGGTATGAATTCCTAACACTTATTCGTGTGCATTTGCTTTTGGTTTGGATTGAATTGGTGTATATTCCAATTTTTAGTGTTTTGAGTTCAATTCGTTAAAAATCCTAACTTCTATGTTTGAACATGTTTTTGGTGATGCATCGAGGAACATATAGGGCCGGGTAGTCGATTGATATAAACCCTTATCGTTGCTTGTGCGAATGCAATTTTGGTCAAGATTGAACCTCATTTGTAATAGGCATGGATGAGGCTGGAAACAGGCTCGGCCGACCGACCCCTCTGGTCCGGTCGACCGACCTGCTTCCAAGTGCATAAGCACTTTCTGTTTTAAGGTTCGACCGACCGAGTACAGGGTTCGGTCGACCGACCTGCTGTCCCGAGAGGTTCCCAACCTTTGGTTCGGTTGACCGACTCAGGGAGTCCGGTCGACCGACCTGATGATTTTTGCCAGATTAGCCTATTTTGCTAATCCGTTTGAATTTCCAACTTAAATCGATTCGTGTGGTTTCCTATTTATTGTTATCAATTATTTTGACTTTGATGACTCCTTTTTAGGGATTTTCTTGAGTATCCATTTTGATGGATTCTTTATCGGTTTCGTTGGATTTTTATTCACATCTTCGTATGTGAATTTTAGTGATTGATTGTTCCTACAATCTTCTTTGTGATTTGTCACTTTAAAAATATAAAGGTTTTCTATACTAGTAGTAAATATCAAAACTCTTTCCTCAAACGATTTCAATACTACTTTAATACCAAATTCGTTTACAAAACCGTTTTCCAATCTATTAGTATATATAAACATTTACCTCACTCGTATGAGAAATCTAATTAAACGACTTAGTAAAACAAGTGGTATGAAACGCTTGCGTTCACTTTGTCGGTTAATTCTTGGACTTGTTCGATTGAATCTCTTGTGACAATTTTATAGTGGAGATCTACAGTTTGTTCGTAAATATTTAACTTAAGCAAGTGGTTATGGGACATGAAGCTAAACTCATATATTTACTAGCTTAGTGTAATTGACACTTCTCGATGACCATGACGATCATTTTTGTGATTTAGACTAGCAATGTGCGATGTCTCTTTGACTGCGTGGGAGACTAAACCCCGTTTTGTGGAGTTTCGACTCAAATTGGTGGGGTAGCAACCCACGGTCTTTGGACCATTCGTGTGTCAGGTCTTCGGACCATTCGTGTGTCAAATTAATGGCTAGCTACCATGAGATAGCTTCTCGTTCATGTGTTACAGCTGTTGGTGAGTTTTCATGCTCCCGTTCGTGTGATAGGCCTCCCCCCTATTTTGTGTGATTTCTGGTTTTCGTGTGTCGAATTATGGAATTTCCTTCTTCACCTATTTTTGTGATTTCTATTGATTTGATTTATCAATTTTTGTGCATAGGTGAATTTGTGTGTCATTTACTGGACTTCTTGAGATGATTTATAGAATTTGTGCTTCACCAATTTTCGTGATTTCCATTGATAAGTTTTATCAATATTTGTGCATTGGTGAGTTTGTGTGTCATTGACATTTGTGATTGACTTTTATATAATCGTCAATATTTGTGGTTTGATGAACGAAATAAGGAGTATGGCATTTCTTTGATTCTTGTGTAGATTTGGTGATATTGATTAATCTCTCGTTGATTTTCAATTACTTATATATATCACAGCTTGGAATTGTGATTATTATGTGTTTAGTCATATCTCTTATTCTATATCGTTTCATCTGATATTTATAGTTAGACTGATCCGTTTATTATTTTCTTATTAAATAATACTCGGGTCAGACCGAGATGTTACAGGTGCTTCTGCTTGACTTCTCTCTTAGGATTGATTTCTCAGACTTTTGGTTAACTACTTAGATTAGTAGTTTATTTTGGTGTATACATTCGAGATATAGACTCCATAATGTATACTTATTCTTTTGTGTAGTTAATGTAACTATTCTTTTGTGATATTGTGGATCTTTCAAGACCACTACTCTGATGTGCACTTCCTAGTGTAATATTCATATCTATTTCCGCCTTTGTGATACGAATTGTCTGTGACTGATTTAAGTTATGTTTATTTCTGTATTTGTTTCCGAAGATATTATAGCCACTGTGTAGTAGCTTTGAGTTTGTGTCGGTATGTCGGATTTTCTCTTGATAAAGTATTGCATGTTATACTATCTGACATATCGATGCTCGCACAAAGCAATTACACGGATGGTCGCTCCTCAACAGCCTTATTCTCCGTGCTAGTTGACAGCATTCACCGTAATGTTCTTGGCTAGCGTGGGTATAGAGGTGGGGCGTCACAAGCATCCTCACTTTCAACTTCAGCTATCATAGCTCGTTTCTTTGGTTTTGGACACTCATTGCTTTTATGACCCATCTCCTGGCAATTGTCGCATTTGAAACCATTGTTAACCTTCGCCTTCTCACTCTCCTTTACTACGGGTTTACTGACCGGTTTAGAAACATTAGAACTTCCGCTAACACCCTTCACTTGATTATTAGAATTAGTAAACACACCACCTCCACTCCTTCCCTGCTTTTCCCAAGCCAACGCTTTTTGATGCGCCTCTGCCACAGATCTTGGATCGAACATATTAACCATATCCTGGATCTGCATTCGCAAACCTCCAACATACCTCGCCGTTAACGTTCCTCTGTCTCCATGATGTCATTTCGAGTAATTAGTTGATAAAACTCGTCAGCATAATCATTAACAGTCTTCATCCCTTGCCTCAAGTTTTGCAACCTCTGATACATAAGCGATTGATAGTTGTAAGGTAAAAATGTAGCTCTCATCAACTTCTTCATTTTCTCCCAATCAACAATCTTCGACTTTCCCATCCGTTCTCATGTTAGTTTAGTTTGCTGCCACCACGCCAAAGCTCTCCCCCTCAACCTAGTAGCAACCAACTTCACTCGACGATTCTCCGGAACTTCCTTGAAATCAAAGATTTCTTTAACATTAGATAACCAATCCAAGAATTCTTCTGCAACCATTCCACCTTTAAATTCAGGAATCTCCATCTTCATTCCCGTTTCCCATCGACGATCATCATCTACATCTCGATTCTGACGTCGTGTTTGTTCTCTATCTCGATAATGGACACTTCCCCTATCAGCATCAAACTCCTCATCAAAATCTGAAGTATATCGATGTCGATCACGACCTCCAACATCTCCACTACCACTCCTTTGATCAACATTCCTATCACGATTGTCAATACTTCTATGATCTTCTCTTCTCTCCCAATCTGAATGTATCGAAGCCCTACTTCTCCCATGGCTCGATTCAGGTGAAACTCTTCTTCTACTTTGATTCATTTCAAGCATCATTCTCTCTAAGCGACCAATTCCTTCATTCAACTTCTCAGTGACGCTCTCATTGATTCGTTGCTCCGTCTCATCTGCTTCTTCTCTTCCATACAAAGCATTAATATTGCGATGTCGTTGAGCTCGTCTCGGTGGCATGATTGAACTTCACAAATAATTCAACAAATCTCCAAATTCAACAAATCAAAACTTCAACACGAAATCAAACAAGTCACGGCTCCTTAGCTCGGCTTCAAACTTCAAAACAACTTCACAAGGCTCGGCTACTTCTCACAAGTATACACGGCCTAACTTCAACAAATGATACCAAAATTGACGCTTCAACTCTCGGCTTACACTTTAGATTCAAACACTTGGCTCCAAGACCCGATTTAGCTATGATTGGCTAAAACAACTCTGATACCAAACTGACGCAGCGGATTAACAGGAAGTCGATAAAACGATGAAAATGTAGCAATCGGTGATTTGAAAATACTGCAATGCCCAAATTCGTTGATCCGAAGATACCGAATTTTAGCTATCTCTGACTCGTTGATCCGAAGATACCGGGAAAGAGATCTACGATTCTTCAACGTTGATCTTGCGCACAAGATTCCGTGAATCGGCTTCACAAACGGAGATTCGAGCGCACTCGAATGACATAGGTGGAGATAGGAGATCAAACACTCGACTACCAATTTAATGAAAGCACAAAGCTAGCAAAAGAAGAATTTTATTCAATTTTCAACATTCTTTACAAATGATATGACTTGCCTATTTATAGGCTTACAACTCAATGCACGACTTAAAGAAATTACAACACAATGGTTACACGAATTAAAGAAAGAAAATAGGCAGCGACTTAAAATATCTCGGCTCCGACTCAGGAAACTCGTTCACTTAATTTTTGGTTCAGGGAATAACTCGTTCGCGACTTAAAATTTTAACACGGCATAGTTATGTCCTTCACGACATATAGAGGCGGCTTCGTTTCTTCCTTCACGAACGAGCTACCGGGGAAGGGATAAGTCGCGCGCGACATATGAAAGAGGCGGAGGGGAAGTTTAAGTCGTTCGCGACTTATCGTAGTATCGCGATTTAGGGTTTTGGGTCGGGAGATGGTAGGTCGCTTGCGACTTACTGGAATAGGTCGTTCGCGACCTAATTTGGAGTCGCGACATATGGCTTTGCGTGTTAACGAGGCAGGAGATCTCACGACTTATGGTGGGCTGTTTGCAATATAGGGTTTTCTCATGGTGAAGGTTAGGTCGCGTAGGAGGGTTAGGTCGCAGCATTTGGTGATGTGGTCGGTCACGGCAAGTGGTGGAGGGGTAGGTCGCGGCAAACGAGGTTGGGTCTAAGTCGTGGCTATGGGGATTGAGGTTGGTGGTGGAATTAGGTCGTTGCCGAGCTTTGAGGTTGGTGGTGGAATTAGGTCGTTGCCGAGCTTCACTAAGTCGCTCGACTTTGCTAATTAAGGTAAGCACTGCATCATGCTTCCAGGTATCTAGGAACTTCAAATTTTGAAATATGACATTCATCAAATCTGTAAAAGAAAACAATGCATGAAATCAGTGGGAACATATTAGAAGTACTATTATCTAATTATATGCTCTTAGACGCATGGGTTACATGTTTCTGATTATATAAGGGTTTATTACCGTATCGGAGCACTCAAGGTGAAGAAGGAATGTGTCATGTTTCAAGAATACTGCGATCAACAGAATATAGATGGGTACAGTATTTTGTTTTCTTCATTGACTGGATGTTGTCAATGTCTTTATATCAAGAAGATGTTTGTATATTCATGTGCATTGTTTTTTCACATGCGTGTGTATGTATATAAGTACATGGACATGCATTCATGTACGTTCTAGTTAATTGCATAAGAAATAATATTTTGGAAGTAGAATATAAAATGTAAAATTTTATCCTTGTGTGTGCAGATGTGTGAGAGCATTCCAGAGAGTGAAGAGGGAACATTCTGTTCTGAAGCAAAAGCTAGAGGCCTACTTCCAGGTTTAATTGCCATTTCATGCAGAACAAAAGTGGTGCAATTTTTTATTCTATTATTTGAGACTCCTAACATTCACAATACTTTTTTTTCTTCTTTTAGTTATTGAAGCAAATGGATCCTACTGAGAGAGCTACTAAATGCAACTAATGAAACTGCTACCAAGAGAATGCGCTGCACTGTAGGTACTTTGCATGGTCAGGCAAAACATATATGTACGTTACTCAAGTGCTTGTGCATTGATGTAGGTAGTAAGTTATGTAGTTTAATATCAGTTGTATCTAATTTCTATGCTTTCTTGCTTCTTCATGAGAGACATTGAGTCCAAAGAACATCATGGAGATATATCTGATCTTAGTTCTTATTTGCTATTAATTTGTAGCCACTCCTTACGTTTGTATTTCGTTCGAAAACTGAAGTTGAAATAATGTTGTAAGAGATGATATCAAATATGTGTATTCGTATGAATCTCTGTACAATAATGAAAAGTTGAAATAAAAAATTTATATTGCTGTATTTACATCCGAGTAAAAAACAAATGACAAAGTTCTTCTTTCGTTGGAAGCAAGAAAAAAATCAGGTAAAAAAAGTGTTATTTAAAACCTATGAAAACATATATTTGTGGAAACATGACGCAGTGGATAACTTCAAGTTGTGACCAAATGATGCACAACGAACAAAACAACGATGGAATGATGCAATTATTGATTGTTGGATTAAAGATACCAAGGATAAATGCCCAAATCCATTGATCTCGCGAGATACCAGATTCTAGCTATCTTTAACACGTTGATCCGCATGATACCGTGTTAGAAGATCTACGATTCTTCTACGTTGATCTCGCGCACGAGATTCCGTGAATCGGCTTCAAATCCGTTGATTCGAGCGCACTCGAATAACCGAAAATGGAGAAAGGAGATAACACTCAACTTCCAATTTTAAAGAGGCACAAAGCACTCAAACAAAATTTTATTCAAAATCAACCCCCTTTACAAATGACCCAACACGCCTATTTATAGGAAAATTTACAACACACAGCCAACCTAACAGGTGACCGACCTACGACCTAAAACAACACAATCCAACATCCTTCGAGTTACAACACACGCGACCTATCAGTACATCACACGACATAACATCATATGCCATATACAAACGACATACGACCTAAGAAAATACAAATATAACACATCAAAGCGACTCAACGACCTACGACCTAAGGAGTAAATGCGGCATAAGCAAATCCAGGTTCAGGAATGGCCTGAACGACTTAACAAATCGAGCGACATACGAGCAAAGACCTCAGCGACTTAACATCAATACATAGCTTTAGAATCTTGAGCGACCTAAAGAATCAACGGCTTAAGGAATCAGTTGACAAAAGAATGCGGCTTATCAAAGGCAAGCGACTTAAGGCAAAGCGGCCTTGTGAAGGCTTATGGAACTGCGGCATACGGCTTTCGACCTAAGGTGGTCGCGACTTAACGAACTAGCGACCTAAAGCACCACTCACTTTTGGCATACTCGTTAGGTCGTTGGAGCGACATAACTTGCTGTTGGCACACTCGTTAGGTCGCAAGCGACTTAAGCAAACCGAGCTATCATCCTGCGCTGCATCATCTTTCCCCGGTTGACAAGAATTCGACCCCGAATTCACACTTTCCTCTTCTTCGACAAGCTTATGCTCATGATACGGGATCAAGTGTTTGACGTTAAAAACACCGACAGTACGGACATGATCCGGCAACCTTAACTGATAAGCATTATCATTGATCTTCTTAAAGATTTCTATTGGACCAATCTTTCGAGCTTTCAATTTGTTGTAAGTTCCAACTGGAAAACGATCTTTCGTCAATACTGCGTAAACAAAATCACCCTCTTTGAAGTCCACACTCCTTCGCTTCTTATCTGCCAGTTGCTTATACTTCTCATTTGACTTAAGCAATTGTTCATGAACAATCCTGTGACACTCCTGCAACTCATTCACGAAATCACAAGCTCGTTTAACAACCCCTTTCTGACGTGGAATTGTCGACAAATCCAACGGTCCCTTCGGAATTGCTGAATATACTACATGAAATGGACTAAATCCAGTACTTCGATTAACAACATGATTATGTGCAAATTCTGCCTGACACAATTCACATCCCAACTCTTCAAATTATCCTTCACAAGACATCTCAACAAGTTTCCCAAAGATTTGTTCACCACTTCCATTTGCCCATTCGTTTGTGGATGATAGGCGCTACTAAAATTCAGCTTAGTCTGAACCATCTTCCACAGACTCAACCAAAAATGACTTAGAAATCGAGTATCCCGGTCAGAAACAATGGTCTCAGATAGCCCATGTAGTCGATAAACTTATTTAAAGAATAATTGAGCAACACGGACTGCATCAGCGTTCTTTTTACAAGCTATGAAATGCGCCATCTTCGAAAATCTATCCACCACAACATATATAGAATCATTTCCTCGTTGAGTTCTTGGAAAACCCAAAACAAAATCCATGCTAACATCAACCCATGGTCTAGTAGGCACGGGCAATGGCATATACAATCCTGCATTCGTAGCTGTCCCTTTGGAAACTTGACATTTGTGACATCTCTGCACAAATCTTTCAACTTCTTTCCTCATGGAAGGCCAAAAATATGATTGAGAGATCAACTGCAAGGTAGATCTCTTCCCACATGACCTTCTTCATGCAATTCCTTCACAATCTTCATCTGCAAACTGCACTCTGGTATACACAACCGATTTCCTTTGAAGAGAAAACCATCTACCAACATATACTCATCCGTCTTCCCTTTCTCGACTTCATCTACAATCTTAGCAAAGTAAGGTTCTTCAACAAACAATTCTGAAAGTACATCAAACCCTGTCACTTCAACTCTCATCGTAGTCAACAAATGATTTCTTCTACTCAATGCATCTGCCACCCAGTTTGCAACTCCCGACTTATGCTTTACAAAAAATGTAAACTGCTGCAAGTATGCGATCCATGAGGCATGCCTGGCTGCAATCTTATCCTGTCCCTACAAATGCTTCAACGCTTCATGATCGATATACAACACGAGCTCTTTATAAAACAAATAGTGTCTCCAATGCTTTATGGCCTGGATAATAGCATAGAACTCCAAGTCATAGGTACTGTATCTTGTCTTGGCTCCAGAAAGTTTCTCGCTAAAATAAGAAATTGGTCATCCCCTTTGACTTAACACTCCTCTAATTCCAACTTTAGATGCATCAGTATCCAACTCAAAGAGTAACTGAAAGTCCAGATATCTAAGAATCGATGTTGTAGTCAAAAGTGTCATGATCTGTTGGAAAGCAGAATCAGCCTCTTCAGTCCACACAAACTGCTTTCCTTTCATATAATCTGTCACTGGTGCCATCACGCTACTGAAATATGGAATAAACCTTCGGTAGAATGATGCTAACCCATGGAAACTTCTCACTTCAGTTATAGTTCTGGGTTGTAGCCAATCGTTGATTGCTTCAACTTTACCTTGATCCACAAGGATACCTTCTTTGGACAACACATACCCCAAAAACAAAACACTGTGTGTCATGAATATGCACTTCTTTGTTGCCGCGTAAAATTGCTCCTGGCGAAGTATCATCAACACTTCCCGCAAGTGTTGTAGATGTTGTTCTGTGCTTCCACTGTATATCAATATATCTTCAAAACATACCGCTACGAACTTTCCAATAAATGGTCAAAAGATCTGATTCATCACTCGCGTAAAAGTGCTAGGTGCATTCGAAAGACCAAACGGCATGACTAGCCACTCATATAACCCTTTCCGTGTCTTGAATGCGGTCTTCCATTCATCTCCTGGTCGAATTCGAATCTGATGATACCCACTCTTCAGATCAATCTTTGAAAAGATAGCAGCTCCGCTCAGCTGATCTAACAAATCATCCAATCTTGGCATCGGAAATCTGTACCTCACTGTAATCTTGTTTAGTGCTCGACTATCTGTACACGTTCTCCAAGTTCCATCCTTCTTCGGTACTAACAATGCTGGTACTGCACAAGGACTTAAACTTTCTTGTACGCGCCCTTGTTCAAGTAACTCCTCCACTTGCCTTCTAAACTCTTCGTGCTCCTTTGGACTCATTCTATAATGTGGTCCATGTGGTAACACAGCTTTCGGAACAAGATCAATCTGATGTTATATGTCTCTCAACGGTGGTAATTCTTTGGACAATTCATCAGGAAATACATCTTCAAATTCTTTCAACACTGGCTTAACTTCTTCAGAAATTTCAACCGCTTCACTACTTTCACGTCCAATTAACAGAAATACTTCAGGCTCATCCTCCACTTCCTTGACAAATTCCTTCAAAGATAACAGAGTCTTTAGTTCTTCAATCTCCTCCAACTTGCTTTCACTCTGTTGTCGCTGTTTAGGAACTAAAGTGATTTTAGTGCCATTGAACATGAAACTGTAGCAGTTAGTCCTTCCATCGTGTTGCACGGCTCTATCGTATTGCAACGGTCTGCCCAACAGCAAATGACATATATCTATATCTACCACGTCACACCAAATTTCATCTTTATACTTCTTTCCGATGGAAAAAGTTACACAACCTCTTCGACTAATCTTCACTTCAACACCTTTCCTCAACCAAGCTAATTTGTAGGGTTTGGGATGTTTCTCTGTCTTTAACGCCAACTTATTCATAGCTTCTGAAGAGATGATGTTATCACAACTTCCTGCATCGATGAAGAACTTACAAACCTTTCCTAAAATAGTGCACGTTGACTGAAAAATATTACTCCTTAACCAACTTGAATCATCATCTTGCTTTGGGGTCAAATACGACCTCCTCATCATCAAATTACAACCCTCATCTCCTAACAATAATTCTTCTTCCTCCTCAACTTGTGGTGAATTGGAACGTTCTAATTCTGCATCCTCATCCTCAACCTAAGCAACCATCATTCTCTTCTTAGGCTTCGGACATTCATTACTCTTATGACCAAACTCCTGACAGTTATAACACTTGAAATTGTTGTTGACCTTGGTCTTAGCAAGTTCATTGACAACTGGTTTACTAACAGCCTTGGAAACATTAGTATTGCTACTAGCCCCTTTCACCTGATTTTTGGAATTTGTAAACACACCACCTCCTCTTCTACCTAGCTTCTCCCAAGCTAGAGCCTTCTGGTGTACTTCAGCAACGGATCTTGGATCAAACATATTCACCATATCCTGAATTTGCATTCTCAATCCTCCAACAAATCTAGCTGTCAATTGTTCCTCCGTCTCCATGATATCATTTCTAGCATTGACAAAACTCATATGCATAATCATTTACCGACTTTGTCCCTTGTCTCAAATTATGTAAGCGCTGATACATAAGAGACTGATAATTATAAGGCAAAAAAGTGGCCTTCATCAACTTCTTCATCTTCTCCCATGAAACAATCTTCGACTTTCTCATCCTTTCCCGTGTAAGTTTAGTTTTTTACCACCATGCCATAGCTCTTCCCCTCAATCATGTAGCAACCAACTTAACTCCACGATGCTCAGGTACTTCCTTGAAGTCAAAAATTTCTTCAACATTCGATAACCAATCTAGAAACTCTTCCGCTGTCATTCCTCCTTTGAATTCTGGAACCTCTGTTTTCATTCCCGACTCCCATCGACGATCATCTTCTACATACCGATATTGATTTCGCACTTGATCTCGATCTCGATAATGAACACTACCTCTATCACCATCTTCATCATAATCAAATGTACTTCGGCATCGATCTCGACCATCAACTTCTCTATGGTCACGCATATCCCTTCTATTATGTCTTTCAGCATCACGATATGGCTCGTCTCCAAACTCTCGTGGAGTTCTTCTCTCTTCATTTCTGTATTCATGGTGTTCTCGCCTCAGTGAAACTGATGATTCTCTTCTATCTCGATAAGATTGTGGTGACACCCTCCTCGCTTCCGTAACCGATGGAGAAACTCTGTTTCCTCCATGGTTCCAGATTGGTGACCTTCTCCTTTGACTTTGATTCATATCGATCATCAATTTTTCCAACTTCCCAATACCTTCATCGAACCTTTCATTAATTTGCTCCATTTGCTCGGCTTCTTGTCTTCTATACACATCTTCAATATTTTGAAATCGATTAGCATGTCTCGGAGGCATGTTTTTCAAACAACGACTGATCTAACTCTCGGCTTTAGCTCGGGAATGATGTACTTTGATACAAAGTAATGCACGACTCCTTCACAGAACCTGCTCTCGGCTGTGAATCAAACTTTAACTCTCGGCCTTGATCAAACTAGCTCAGATCCCAAACGCCAACACTTTAACTCGGCTCCCAATAGGCTCAACTTAGCTATGATTGGCTAAGTCTAGCTTTGATACCAAATGACGTAGCGGTTAACTTCAAGTTGTGATCAAATGATGCACAACGAACAAAACAACGATGGAATGATGCAATTATGGATTGATGGATTAAAGATACCAAGGATAAATGCCCAAATCCGTTGATCTCGCCAGATACCGGATTCTAACTATCTTTAACACGTTGATATGATACCGTGTTAGACGACCTACGATTCTTCTACGTTGATCTCGCGCACGAGATTCCATGAATCGGCTTCAAATCCGTTGATTCGAGCGCACTCGAATAACCGAAAATGAAGAAAGGAGATAACACTCAACTTTTAATTTTAAAGAGGCACAATGCACTCAAACAAAAGTTTATTCAAAATCAACCCCCTTTACAAATGACCCAACTCGCCTATTTATACGAAAATTTACAACTCACGGCCGACCTAACAGGTGGCCGACCTACGACCTAAAACAAGACGACCCAACATCCCTCGAGTTACAACACACGCGACCTATCAGTACATAACACGACATAACATCATATGCCACATAAAAACGACATAAGACCTAAGAAAATACAAATATAACACATCAAAGCGACTCAACGACCTACAACCAAAGGAGTAAATGCGGCATAAGCAAATCCAGCTTCAGGAATGGCCTGAACGACTTAACAAATCGAGCGACATACGAGCAAAGACCTCAGCGACTTAACATCAATACATAGCTTCAGAATCTTGAGCGACCTAAAGAATCAACGGCTTAAGGAATCAGTTGACAAAAGAATGCGGCTTATCAAAGGCAAGCGACTTAAGGCAAAGCGGCCTTGTGAAGGCTTATGGAACTACGGCATGCAGTTTTCAACCTAAGGTGGTCGTGACTTAACGAACGAGCGACCTAAAGCACCACTCACTACATACTCGTTAGGTCGTTGGAGCGACATAACTTGCTATTGGCACACTCGTTAGGTCGCAAGCGACTTAAGGAAACCGTGCTATCATCCTGCGCTGCATCAAAACGTTTCTCACCCCAGAGCCGTATATATTAAGCATAGTTTTCATGACCGGACCGTGTATATCGAATCGTAATTCTTCTAGGCTAAAGTAATTAATAAAATGATACTTACATGGTGTTATATAATGTTAAAGAGGCAAAACTTTTAAGTAAAATGATAGGCTAAGTATTAATAAAGCAAAGTAAGAATGCATTCTTGTTATGAAAATATAGAATTGTTTTGGTAATGTGTGAAAAAATAGGAATAAAGTTCTAGTCAGATCTGAATTGCCTGTTAATGATACTAGAATGTTTAATGACATTTCTCTACAGTGCCGGTCCAAACATAACTGTTGCCTAAGACAAAAATAAAAGGCATCTTGTCAGGCTCGAGCCTAGATTGCCCCAGACTAGGAGAAGAGAAACAACCACTAGGTTACAACTTGAATCGTAAAAGTTCACATAAAAACATATTTTACTAATCATAATACATAACCAAGCTATTGCCGGAATCGTTGCTCCTTCCGGATCGGTTGTCCTAAACGGCCGTCTTCCTCGCCCTACCCTTGGGCAGTGCATGTTCCTATGTTCCATATATAACTGGTAGAGAGAATGGGAATAAAGTTCCACATCATGAAGTCAAAGGTCCTAGAGCATTAGCTACGTATATAGATATACCCTTAGTCTGCTATTCTTTCAGTAGTCAAAGCTTTCAGTAGCCTTGTACAATGCAGGCCTGTATAAATGTGCTGAGGTATATTTTGAGTTAAAAAGGTGATTCATAACTGTAAAGCGGTTACACCCTAAATTAACCTTTGGTTCTGACCAGTTTACATAGCTCACAGCAGAAAGAGCTCGAAAAGCATTCGGGCCGTGTTGGTCTATGCCTACGGTCCAACTACAATTGCGCTTGTGGCCTGGTTATTAGGAAAAGGATATTAAGTGTTTTGAACTTGCCTTGAAGGCAAGTAAATTTGGTGAGAAGTATGATGTACAACTATCTCCCACGAGTATTATAATTGGATCGGGCCTGATTCAGCCCTGTTGAGCGTTGAGAAGAGATAATTAAGGGCGGTAGTTGCGACTATAATGGCGGAAATGCAATCAAAGTTGGTGCAGTCCTGCTGAGTGTAATTGTACTACTAAAGGACTTTATGAATGATGGAGGTAAGGAAGATACTATTGGATGCGTATTTTGATGTACAACCAAAGTTAGATGCAGTAGTTATGTTTGTAGCAACGATAAAATTTATTCAAAGTTGGTGGAGGTCTATTGAGTGCAATAATTTGCGCTACAAGTAATTGCACTATAAATAAAATTTTCTAAAAATATATGTATTTTTGGTAAAAATATTCTTACATTTTACAGTGCGAATGATGTGTACTACTTTTAGTTTTCGTGTATTGTTGCACAACAAAATTTATTGCTGCGTAAATACATATCGTACGCCCTGTGCATATCTGCACATGAAAAAAAATCATCAAAGCATATCACATATGAATCTTACTAAAAAGACCATATTATTTGTTATTCAATGATGGAAGAGAAATTCGAATTCAATAAATCTAATGAGTGATAACACTTTTCATATTTGATATTAATTAAGTTGATTATTTAAAGACATAATTTATATCATTTTTAGAGAAGTGATTTATGACTAAGATTTTTTGGTTAAAGTTACATGAGTCATAATACCCCTACCATTTTCATCAAATGGAATGGATGACTAAATGGAATGATTTAAAATCTATTAAAATAAAAATATTTGAAGACACACACATATACATATTAAATAGTTTCGTAAGGTAAGTAGGATTTAATGAGCACCTACCATTTTTATTCAAATGAATATAAGCTCTAATATAAGTGAGAAGAAGACACTTTTTGACAATCGAAAAAAGAAAAAAGAAACCTTTGGTCATATGATAATATCATATGATAGAGAGATAGCTAATAAAAAGATACCTATCTAAAGGAAAAATACCCCAATATTAGAAATCTCAAAACAACCGTCCAACTAAACTTATAACATACTCGACTTTGTCAGAAAACCACTTAATAAGAACCGAAGAATAGCCCAATGACTCCCATAATATATGAAGCTACAATCCCAATCATTACTTAAGAGCTAACCGAGACGGTAAAAGTCACACCTAGCGTAATGTTGCTTGAATGCCTCTTAAGCGGTGCTTAGATTTTGTAACTTCCACTACGTTGAAAAAATCCTCACCTCTTTTAGTGGATAAGGATTAGTAATAGACTACACAATAGACGTTCAAAAGTAGAACGCCATGTACAATTAAAATGCACAACCATTTTTTATTTCATTCATTTATAACTAATATGCTACAACTGAAGTTATAATAAACCAAACTATGTACATAATTTAAACATGTATTCAATTTTTTTTTATGAAACCACATTACCTAAGATTTTCTCTTCTTTGATAATTTGAGAAGTTGAGCGACGATAGTATTAAAAATAAAACAAGCTAAATATTGATTTTTGTTGGTATATGTTGAGAAAAGCAAAGATTTTAGTCATGTTGATCTTTCTAGATAATTTCAAGGGAGAAATGAAGTTTTCTTGAATATGAAGCTTATTACTTATATATTTTTTCTATAAAATCTCCATTCAAATTTTACTTTGGAAATTCAGTGTAGTTGTAAATTGTTCATATTACTTAAACTACACTTAAATTTAAGTAATGATCAAATAAATGTTAAAACCATGCACTTAAGTGCTTAATATGGAAAAGCACAATAGTTGTAAATGGTTCTTAAATGTGTTTTTCATTACACATGTCATTATCAAGAAAAATGGTTGAGTTTATTCACCAAATGGACTTAAAGGGCATAAATATACTATTCGAGCATACAAGGTCATTATGTAACTCACTACTAAACTTATAGGAGTTGTTGTGAATGGAGGAGTAATGTATATTACTCAAGAAATGTATTAACTATTTTTAATGGTGGTCCAAATAGCATAATAAGAGGAAATGTGATCAACCGTCAAAGGTAATTTGGAGGTGGCTAATTACATCAAAAGATAAAGATGGAGATGAACTAGAAGGAAACATGATGTGTTAGGCTTAGATTTTGGCCTTATGCAAGTTTCAAATGTTCGAGTTAAAAGAAAGAAGAACCGATCATGAATGCACTTAGTCAAATAATCTAATACGTCCATCCTTATACAAGTCAAATTAGCAAGTCCTTGTTCTTTATACAATGCATAAGTCTCTAATTATATATGCAAGTCATAAATCATTTATCAAGTATGTAAGGCACAGGTCATAAGGTATATATGCAAGTTCAAAGTCCAATGATATCAAATATGAAAATTATCTCAAATTCAAGTCCTTGATTACAAATCTTTGATTTCAAATAGACCTAACGATCATGGGAATGCCAATTTAAAGCTCTTTCTTACACACTTGGGAAAATAAAAAATGAAGAAGAATATTTGGAATTCGACTCCTTTTTTGGTAGGAATACATGTCAATTTATAAAGGATTTGAACCATTGGATTCTTGATACATGGAATATAACAAAAATGGGCGATCATTATTTGCTTATGTGGCACATACTCAAAGTGACATGTGGCACAACCCCATTTTTGACTCAAGTGGATATGGTTTAGATGATTCAATCCCAGCTTGCCATGTAGCTAGTGTAATAATTTATTTATATGGATTAGTCAACATGCGATAGTACAAGAATATCACCATTTGACAGCTCAATTTATCATCATCTGATGGACTCAAATTGTTACCGTTGGACAGCTTGACTTATTATCATAAAACAACCTCAATTTATCATCCCTCGATGGCTCTTAGAGTCATTTTTCAACAGCTCGTGTAAATCAACCTTCGATGACTTTGGAAGTCATCCTTCGATAGCTTGAATACATCAACATCTGATGGCTTTAGAAGTCATTGTTTGGTAGCATGAATATATCAACCTCAGATGACTCGTAAAGTCATCGCTTGATAACTTGAATACATCATCCTTCCATAGCTCTAGAATTCATTATTTGATAGCTTGAAACATCAACCTCTGATAGCTCTAAAAGTCATCGTTCGATATCTTGAGCTCATCACCCTTCGATGGCTTTTTTAAGTCATCATTCAATAGCTTGAATACTTCAACCTCCAATGGCCTTGGAATTCATCACTTGATAGCTTGAATGCATCACCCTTCATTGGCTTTATAAGTCATCATTCGATAGCTTGAATACTTCAATTCCGACGACTCTGGAAGTCATCATTTGGTAGCTTGAATTTATCAACCTTCAAAGGCTCTCTTTTAACCTGTAAAAACTATTGTATTTTGGTTATAACATTTGCATGTTCTTTTATATTATTATTTTATACTTTGGTATGAATAAACTTTTCATATTCATCGATCGGTACATCTTGGTCGTTCATTTTCTTTTCTCATGATGCAACGACTAACATACCATTCCTTATTTCTTTATAAATATCTTTCTTTCTCCCTTTCCTTTCCTTTTACCAGATCTCAAAAATAATCCACCATTATTTTTCTTTTCAAGAAAATCTTGATCTTTCGTTGACCTTTACTTGGTAATGATTTATTTATTACTAGCATGCTGATTATTCTTCGTTGTTACTATTTAATTTGGCTTAATCATCCCCGATTTTTAGGATTTGTGGATTTGTTAACCTCGTGTTAATAAATTCTTCAAATTTCTAATTGAACCCTTTTTTGATTCAAACTCTACTTATCCTGGTTGCCATTAATGCTTGTGGGTTTCCGGTTTATTATCTCGAATCGGTTAAGAGAACCCCTTTATTGTAAGTATGTTTGATACGATAACTTAACATTTGAAATCCAGTTTTCTTAATTGTTGGCACGTGATAACTCATCTCACAATAGCTCAACATTCGAAAGCCTCTTTTTTCTACTATTGATGCACTATTGCCTACACACGATGACTTATCATTTGAAAGCCCATTTTTATTGACATGCGTTAGCTCATCACACAATGGCTTAAGATTCAAAAGCCAATTTTTCTTTACTATCGATGTGTGATAGCTCACCGCACGATGGCTCAATATTCAAAAGCTAATTTTACTGTTATTTCCATATGGTCATTCGTAATTCAATTTAAAAGCCAATTTTTTTTACTATTGATATGCAATAGCTCACCGAACGATGGTTCAACATTCAAAAGTCAATTTTTTTATTATTGTTTTATGATAATTCACGGCTCCACATTTGAAAGCTAATTTTGTTTACTATTGATGCACACTAGCTCACCGCATGATGGCTTAACATTCGAAAGTCATTTTTTCTACTTATTTTGTGATAATTCACTATTTTACATTCAATTCTCAACAACTCACCAATGAAAGGCTTGTTTAATTTATTGTCCATACTTTCACCTATAAGTTAGTAACATGGGATAGACCATTTCACTTTGCGACTTGTTAGTTAACATATAAGGGGTTTATCATATATGTATGGACTTCATTCCAGAGTTTCTTTGGCATGACCAATTATTTAGTAGGCATGGCAATTTTTTTTGCATTCATATGTAGTACTTTTAGTGTTTGTTAACTTACTACACTTATGTCCAAAGTTACACAATGAATTCTTTCAAGTCCAAATGATGTTATATACTTCAAATACCCTAAGTTAATTTCACATATCAAATATTCCCATTTATTAAATGCTTATCAATTATTTGTTAAGAATTGTTAGGAAATAAGGCAGATGAATAAACATGGTTTAATACTATGTGATATCTTTGATTTTGTTTAATCATGAAGCAGTATTGATTTAGGAAATTTCCATTTTTAGTTTGTTATTGGAATCCTATTCTTATAGTTAAAAATAATGATATCATAGGTACTATGGTCGGGAATAAGAAGGTGGTTCTTAAAGGATTATTCAAATCCCTAAACTTAAGAATCCGTCGGAAGAGAAACTTTACACTTCCAATCAGTCCTATTTCACAAGACAATAAATTTCAATTCTCTATTATGATACTTCGAAATATCAGGAATTGAAACTTGTGCTCTTGATCTTGATGATCGAATGGATACTCCTCTAGAAGGATTCTTTGCTTTTAACCCCTTTCATATTTGGCATTCTGACTACCTACTTTTTAACCCTACTATATTTAGCGTATTATCCTTTCTCAAAATCATGCCTATCCAACTAAATCAAAATCCTTATAGTTACATCAATTCTCTGTTCATACTATTCAATGAGCATAAACTATAAGATTTATCTCTATCCATCTTATGCTCTTTGATGACTTTCCAAAATATGAAAAACCAACATGAAAGCTAAATATATTACATTTTCCCTATTAGGAGTGGAGTTATTTTTTACTTCGTCAACAAAACTATGGACTAAGCCATCAGTTCTTTTATGTATGATGTTTTTCTTTAGAAATTACCAGAATATTCCATCCCTTAAAATTCATTTTACCTTACCTGCTTTCCTCTAGTTACTACTTATACTAGCTTTATTAATTTCTACCAAGTAATTCTTGGTTTATATTGTTAGCTATCTATTCAAAGGGCATTGATCCTAAGGTTTTGGCCAAGAATGACCAATTTGCGAATGTTACGGTGTTCTCTAGGAACCACTTGAGCTTCTTATTGAAGAAAAATTAAGGATGTATTCCTTAATTTATATATTTTATTTAGCTATATTTAAATTTATTTATTTGTATGAGTAGAAAGCAGGGTTGTTACAGACTAACATGTGAGACTAGAACAATGTGGTCGGGTAATCAAGTACCTTGGAAAGTCCCCGAGTCCATTCATAGAAATTGTGAACCTTAAGCGAGTATGTTACTTGACCTCTTGTTGAAGCTGAGACACATGTGGAGATTATGATATAAGATCGAAGCAATCGTGGAAAATTTTCATGGTTATTCACTTAGTCTAGATATTGATTAACAGAACGGGGCTTATGTCCTAGTCCACCCATTAGTCTGTAACAACCATGCTTTATTCACCGTATAAATAAATAAATTTGAATAGAATCAAAATAAAATTGTTTGATTTCAATGTTTGATAATTAATATTTTGAAAATAAACTTTTGGTTAACTAAATTTTAATTAATAAAAGATTTTGTCATAATAATCGAATTGAATAAAATTGTCCAACTAATGAAGTATACATTATAGAATGAGATGTAAATTAATTTATATCAGATTGAAATTTATTTCAAGTGGTAAAATTTAAATTTAAATGCATAAGAAGATAATTGAAAATGAATTGAATTGAGTCAAGACCCAAATTAACTTAAGCCAAGATCAACCTTTCTCTATCTTTCTCTAGAATATACATTCTCCTTCTTTACACACTTGAACCTTTATCCCTTAATTTTTTATTTTCAACCTAATCAGAAATTTCGATAATCCAAAAGATAATCGTGTTTGTGTGTGGAAGCTACGTGGCCGACGTTAGTGGGGAGGGGCAACTGCAATGTAATGGGAAGTGATTTCTTGGTTTGAAGGCAGCTCGATTGGAGGCACAAAGTTTGGGGTTTGTTGTAGTCGAGCATGTCAAAAGAGGAGGCCATGAAGAGGCTTTCATTCACCGATCGAACAACGATCTAGAGGAGCTCGAACCACGTGATAAATTTTGGGGAATAGGCTGTTGCATCCTAGAATAACATGAGCGAGCCTAGCGATGTAGAGTGTGTGAGTGTCAAATTGAAATGCTGATTGCATGGTCAATGCTTGGAGGAGTGGTGTTGTGGCTAAAGGAGGAGTTTGAAGGCATGTGCTACAGGTCGTGTTGGCAGTGACTAAAGTAGAGGCATTGAGGGTCTCACTTAGAATTTTAGGTAATTTCTTACTCACAACTAGTTTCTATTCCACTCGCATTATATATGGTATCCTGCCTTTTGGCGAGGCCGTGACATTAAGAAATTGTCTAAAAACCAAAGATAATTCATCTTGAAGACCAGTTATACGTAGGTTCATTGTGGATGCTGGTAAATTTTTCTTGAGTGCGGATCAAGCTATAATTGATATGACATGACAAGCAAGTTTATGAAAGCCAACATTCCAAATTTCAAGTCAGTCGGGATTCGTATGCTCAAGATATGATCGACGCAAAATCAAGCAATAATCTCGTTCGTATCCATCAAAGCTCGCAGGCCTCATTCGCATCCATCAAGATAATCTATTTACATCCTACCAAGGCAGCCTTCTCCATAACCATTGAAACCAAACATACTCGTATCCATAGAAAGAAGTAGTTCATACGAATCGATCAAGTTCGTGTCCATCGCATTTGTATCCTCGGTAATCGTGTCCATCGAGTATGTGTTTCTTCATATTGATTTAGAGAGCGCCATTTCATATCCATCACATTTACCCTATTATATCGATCCATCGATACGAAATGAACTCAAACGAGATATACAAAGAGGATAGATCCGGATCGATGCGAAGTGGAGCATGGTTGACCGATACGAAAGGAGGGTTCACCATCCATACAAAGTAATCAACAAAAGACCGATGCGAATGAGAGCGACATGAATGAAACAAAGCTTAGAGCTATGCGAAGGAGACATGTAAAGTTGGACGACTTGGTCACTCGACATGAAAAGTGGATCGATCCACATCATTGGTTAGCACGTGCCTGGAAGCGATGCGAACTCGGCAGCCTTCAACAAACTCAAGCCTACATTGATCATAACTCAAGTTATGCAAGTCCAAACGCCACCAAACTTTCATAGGAGCTGGCGTACAACCCCAAGAATGTACCTGACAAATTTCATCCTCAAAGGACTGTTTTTGGATCGATACGAACTCAATTCATATCGCTCCCAGATCAAGCCGAAATCCCTGAACTCGCTCCCATGGCCCCACTCACATGGGAGAAGAAGTCTTTTGAGATCTGCGCGAGATATTTGCTGCCTACGCCTAAAAATAGTGACCCTGGACCTATAGAAAAAGGGTTTTTAACTCTTCAATGTCCGAACTCTACCAAAATTATTATTGTACTTGGATTATACTGTTGTAACTCATTGTAACTAGTAAGCAAAAATCAATAAAAGTCAGCCATTTCATAGTGGACGTAGGCTATACGCCAAACCACTCTAAATTCATGTGTTTCTACGCATTTTCTTATCTGTTAATTGGTGTGTTTGTTAGATCTACCTCTTTTTACATTTCTTCACTTTATCTCTTCAAATGCATTCCAAGAGTATTATGTCCAATTTTGGTACAAACACTTTGGTCCTTTCACCGAGAAAACCTATTTTTTCTCCTGCTCATGGAATCTACTGCCAATATTGGATTGTGAAAATCTGAGGAGAAGATCCAAATTTTAACCCTAGAAGTTCTTCCATCCTATTCAGATTTGTATCAAATCTAGGAGAGAGCTTTGCTATCCACCATGCTCAGCACTAGGACTATCTCGGTAGCTGCAGAACCAGAAAGACGGAATAGACAGAACCCCGCGCAACTTCCTCCTGCCGACCAGAATGCCGCCGGACCTTCAGATACGCAAGTCCCTATCACTAGGGAAGAGTTTCAACTGCTAATGCAAGAAATGATGCAAAGCCACCAGCAGCTTACTCGGCAACTCCATGTTAACGGGGAATTGACCAATCGACTGAACCATGAAAGATGAAGGAGATCTAGAAGGGATCAGGCTTTCTGTTCATCCACTAGGAGTTCAGCCTCTTCTGACTACAATCACCGATCCATGCGCCTACGGCTAGATGGAAGCTATACACAAGCTACTAGACATCAGCGCACATTGAATTTTGGGCAACCAAGAGCTGGCCTGTCAACCAGTCATCAGACTGGACCCTCCTCACGAGGAGGTACTGTTCCTGATCACACCACTGACAACCGTGCTACTACCGCTGCTATTGAGTTGGGAGTTAACACTCGAAACCGAATGGATCCAAGACACCATCAATCCAATTATACTACCAAGCCTTATGTTCCTGAAAACCTAGAATTAAGGAGGCGAGATATGGATCGTTGATCGTGACTAGCCCGTCCTTGCATTGTGGAACCCGACCACACCTTGGCTCAGCATTCCCAAAACGTCCAGATGCAGGACAACTCGACAATGATCCGTCACATGATCCGTGAAAGTCAAGGTCTCACAAATGACGACTGGGGAATCTTCCAGAGTCATACCCCTTTTACTGATGATATTCTCTATGTTAAACCTCTCGGCGATTCAGAATGCCAACTCTACCTATTTATGAGGGGAGCTCTGATCCTAACCAACACATCTTAAAGTACGAGTGGTTAATGAATGTTGCGTGGGTTGATGACGCAGTCAAATGCTGAAGTTTCTCGATCTCCCTTTAGGGCATAGCAACTATGTGGTTTACTGGTCTACCACCTCGATCTATCTCGTGTTTCGACCATTTAGCAACGAAGTTTGTTGAACAGTTCCGTATGCATGTCATAAGGCCAAAAGATGTTAATACCTTGTCTAGTTCACTCAAGCTTCCGGAGAGACACTCAGACGTTATCTGGAAAGGTTTCATGCTACATGCGTCGAGATTAGTAATCTCAATAACAACTCAATTCTGATGGCACTAACTAAAGGGACCGATCGCGATTCCGAATTTGGCAACTAGTTGGTCTAAAAGCCCCCTACATCATTGGTTCGGTCCTATTCCAAAGCAGCTCAGTTCTTGAGAAGTGAGGATGCGAAATAGTCTAGGAAGAGAGATGACGCAGGGCCCAGTGTGGAAGGAATCCAAAGAAATTTCGCTGTAAAAAACCGGGGAGAGTTCCGAAAAGGTGCAATTGAACATACAGAATAAACAGAGTCAACAGAAAGGCGATGGAAATCAAAATAGGAAACGATATCAGAATCATGGACCGCGATGTAGGGCTCCTATGTTTGACACTATAGTCTTTTAAATACGTCGCTGGAAAATTATATTTGCAAACCTGCAATACTATTCAATATAAGAAACCTTCTCCGAAGCAATCATTAGAAAAAAGATTCAAACGGGGAAGTTTTGTAGATTTCATGATAGTTATGGTCATAACACAAATGAGTGCCATCATCTATAGGATATTATCGTGAAGTTGATACAAGAGAAAAAGTTGGAGCAATTTTGTATGGGCACCGTAGTCTGAAGCTGTGGCTCTATCGAATCCAAACAAAATACCAAATTAGGTGAGACCGGAGGAACCCACTCCTACCGGCAGGAGGCTGGTGATTAATACTGTTAGTGGTGGTCCTCATTCAACAGATCGAAGCTGGAAGGAAATAGAGTCGTATGCCAGTTCTGTTAAGCATGCGAGCTTCGAATGTTGTAGTAATTTGGATGTGCTCCGACCAAGCAACAGAAAACGATGACAGACGACATTGTATTTCGGGACAGGGATGCCAATAGAGTCGAAGTTCTAACCATTGACCCACTTGTCATTTCATCTCAAATAGGTCCTGCTTGGATGAAGAGGATCTTAGTGGACAGTGAAAGCTCAGTACATATACTGTTTAAGCAAGCTTATGATCAGATGAAGATGGAAATGGAAGATTTGAAGCCATGTCAGTCTCACATTCATGGCTTCAATGGAAGTGCGACTATACATGCTGGAATGGTGGAGATAACCGTGTAGTTTGGAACTGAAGATCGCCGGAGAGTATGGATATTACAGTTTGTTGTATTGGATATAGACTCGCCATACAATGCTTTCTTGGGCCGACCGGCCCTAGTTGAGTTTAAGGCTGCCATTGCGCCATGGTGTCTGACTTTAAAATTCCCTGTCGAACAATGGAGTTGGAGTCTTTCAGGGAGACCAGGCTGCTCGACGAGCCTGCTATGTTGCTAAGCTAAGAGAGGCATAACGGAAAGAAAAAAGAAAAGGCGTAGAGGAATCTCTATACGTCGCTTTACTAAGAATTGACAGTTAACGCCTGAGCTAAGGCCGGGTACCCTAACCAATTCCCAAGGGATCTTGACCCAAGAGATACCGAAAGTGAAGACGAAAGTAAAGATAGTCAAGCTTCCCCGGCCGAGCTGATGATCGATGATAAGAACAACTCTAAAATGGTAGGATCTCGGCTAATCCGACGATGTAGGAGGAATTGGTTGAATTTCACTAGGCAAACCTCAACGCATTTTCCTAGGCGCATTTCGAGATGTGTGCAATCTCCCCATACATTGTGTGCCACACATTGAATATTGACTCGCAACATGTCCCGGTCAAGCAAAAAAGGTGTGGCATGGATCCAGAGAAATTTGCCGCCCTTAAGGAAGAGGTGGATAAGCTCAAGTCGAACGAGTTTATCTGAAATGCATTATATCTGGAATGGGTGTCCAATCCTATACTTGTTAGAAAACCTAATGGGAAATGGAGAACATGCATTGACTACAAACTTGAATAAAGCCTGCCTTAAAGACAGTTTTTTGCTTCCCCGAATCAATCAGCTCGTAGATTCGACGGTTGGAAATGAACTCTTATCCTTCATGGATGCGTATTCTGGCTACAACCAAACACCCATGCACTTGCCTGATCAAGAGCATACCAGTTTTGTCACCGATCTTGGACTTTAATACTACAAAGTCATGCCCTTTGAACTCAAGAACGCCAGGGCAACGTACCAACGGCATGTTAATTGAATGTTCACTAACTAGATCGAAAAAACCAAGGAGGTATATGTGGATGACATGCTCGTGAATTCACGATTCTCCACCAATCATATCAAATATCTGGAAATGATGTTCAACATCCTTCAAGAGTACAGAATGAAACTCAACCTATTGAAATGTCATTTTGGGGTCGCATCTGGAAAATTCCTTAGATTTATCGTCAATGCTCGAGAAATCGAAGCTAATCCCGAGAAGATCCGAGGAATTAGAAATCTTGAGACTCCAAGAACTATAAAACAAGTCCAGAGCATCAATGAGAAGTAGCAACACTGAGCTAGTTCATTTCAAAATTCATCGATAAATGCATTCCCTTCTTTGATCTGATCAAAAAAGGAAAATGGAATTTTGAATGGACTACAAAATGTGAGGGAACATTCCGAGCGCTGGTTCAACACCTATCTACACTGCCCATTTTATCAAAGCCTATTGATCATGAGAGATTGTACATCTACCTAGCAGTGTCCGAAAATGCAATTAGTGCTGCCTTAATTTGGGAGGAGAACCAGATACAACGCCCGATATGTTACATTGGCAAATGACTGACCGGAGTGGAAAGGAATTAGCCGAAGTTGTAAAAGTTGGCTTATTGTATTTTCATTGACTCGAGGAAGTTCCATCCATATTTTCAGGCTCATCCTATCACCGTCTACACACACTAGCCATTACGATAGGTATTTACACGGCCTGAGACGTCTGGTAGGTTACTCAAGTGGAATATCGAGCTGAGTCAGTTTGACATCGCTTACACTCCAAGATGAGCTATCCAAGGACAAGTCCTAGCAGACTTCATCGCTAAATTCTCTATCTTGAAGGACTTGCTTGAAACCTTTGAATCTCCCAAATATGTCTAAAAGCTACGTACTAATGGTGCATCAAATTACCGCTGCTCAGGCACCGGGGTTGTTCTTGAAACTCCTGAAGGCCGATCTATATACTATGCTTTAAAATTCCATTTTCATGCGACTAACAATGATGCCGAATATGAAGACCTACTCGCCGGATTAAGGCTTGCGAGAGATTTGAGAATTATTGCTATGGAGATTTACTACGATTCACAATTGGCCGCGTGCCAAGTTCGGGGGGAGTACCAGGCCAAAGGCCGAAGGCTGGCTACTTATTTGATCAGGTTTAGGGAATATAGAATCAGTTTGATTATTATGCCATCTATTGCATACCCTGAGAATGCAATCAAAAAGCCGATTCCTTGGCAAAGTTAGCCAGCATCGGTGAGGTACAATAGATGGTTCTTGTTCTCGCAGAGGCATTATCTTCCCCAAGCATTGATCGGATGGAAAAAAACTGGGTATTTGAAGTCATTCCTGATAAGGAGTCATGGATGACTTCATTCAAAAATTATCTCGAGCGTGGAACCTTGCCGGAGTGTAGGAGTGAGAGAATACAAGTTCTTCATGTTAGAACCCTTAGTTTACAATTTCGACTATGACAACTATACAATGGAAATCATATATATATCATACAACTATACATATACAAATTCAAAGCAAGACAAGACAAGATGATGACTAAAGCACCAAAGAGATTCATCTACAAAGTCGCACGAAGATCAAAGAGAGATACACTGAAGAATAAACCCAGGAGAACATCACTTAACAGGTTCAGACGTTTGAATATAGAACTTCAGACGTCTGAACGTAGAAGATGAATAGAAATAATAGTAGGTTCTCAGACATCTGAGAACACCATTCAGATGTCTAAAATTAGGCACGAGGCAGATAATTCAAATTACAACTGTCATCTCCGAAGAGACACAACTCCATGTCTCCTCCACAACTCTTCACCAGTGAACAGTGACGACTCTAGACTGAAAAGGAAGAGATGTAACTACTTGAAGCAACCTTCTACAACTACATAAACAAGAATCAAGAAGGATCAAAGTACTTAACTAATTCACTCGACTCTCTATCTTGATCTTCTCTTGTTCTACTCATCCACATGCTATCTATTCTGCAAATCTGAGATCATATACTTTCATACTCTCTCAAACAATATTGCATTGAATCACTCAAGAGATATAGGAAGTTTAATTGTACTATATAGTCAAAATCTGTGTAACAGAGAACACAATCTTAACAAAGAAACTCTGCTATTGTAAACATGTTCCTCCGGGTGAAGTGAGGGTTATTTGAAGAAAGGAAATTCCAAAGAGGAGCTTTGAAACTGTACTTAAGACGGAAAGTTCGAACCAATATAAAATCCTTGGTGTTACATACTTTACTATTGTTACACTATAGTTTAAATTAGTCATATACTTATCATTTTTATAATCGATCCACCATACTGTAGACTTTCAATTGGTATCAAAGCTTGGTTTGATCAATGTACTGTAACAAGTTTTTGAATCACTAATATGGCAAGTATCTTTCAAGAATGTCAATATACCGCACGTCCCCCATTATTTATTGGCTCCAATTATGCATATTAGTCAACCTGTATGCGTATTTTTCTGGAAGTCAATGGTCTGGAAATATGGTCTGCTACACAAAATAAATATGAAGCACCTTACACTGCTATGGGCACATGGACCGATGCACAAAAAACCTTAGCCTCAAACAATGCTAAAGCTATGAATGTTTTATTTTGCTCTCTAGATAAAAATGAATTTTCACATGTCATGTTATGTACCACTGCGTTTGACATTTGTGTACCTTACAAATTACACACGAAGGTATAACAAAGGTCAAACAAACTAAGATTTCAATTTTGCAAAACCAATTCTCCTCATTCAAAATGAAGCAAAATGAAACTATTGTTGACGTGTATTCTAGATTTCAAACTATTCAACATGATCTTATGGCATTAGGAGTTAAATTTACTGATTTTTATTTAGTTTCTCGAATACTCAACTCTTTAACATCGGATTGGGAAAGGAAGGTATTAGCTATTGAAGAAGCTAATGATCTTTCTACTCTCATGGTTGAAGAGCTGATATGAAATTTAATGTCCTATGAAGCTAATTTACAGGCAAGAAAAGAACAAAATGTTGAAAAGAAGAACATAGCATTTCAAGCAAAGAATGATGACTCGGATTTGGATGAAGAAGAGATAGTTTTCATTGCCAGGAATTACAACTAATTCAAGAAATTTAGAAAGATGAACAGATTCCAAAAAGAAGGGAAGTCTAATATAACAAATCTACCTCAAATCAAGTGCTACGAATGTGATCAAAACGGACACATGAAGAAGGATTGTCCTAAATGCAACAATGAGAAAAAGAAAAAATTTGAGAAATTTAAGGAGAAAAGAGCTTTTAAAGTCCCTTTTGACGATACAGATTCATCATCCTCTTTTGATAGTGATAATGATAGCGATGGAGAATAAACTAATGTATGTTTTATGGCTAACACTGATGAGATATGTCCTGAACTTAGCTATGATGAACCATAAGAATTAAGTATAGAACTTGATGACAAGTTTAGACAAATCAAAAAATTGAATAAAGTACACCTAGCCAAAATAAATCGATTAGAACTAGAAATTAGATTATTAAAGGATGAAAAAGTTATTTTAGAAGAAGAATTGGTGATTTCACAAGAAAGTGTAAAAAGTCTATCGAATATGATCCACGACTTGGTGAAATAGATAGGTTAAAACTTGAGAATAATAATTTGATTAAGGAAAATATTGAACTAAAAAGTAGTATAGAAATTTCAAAAATTGAAATTTGTGAAATAAAGGTTAAACATTCTAAAATTACTAACAATGTTTCAAAGTTAACAAAGGAAAACTAGATCTTGATAATTTAATTAAAATTTCAAAACCTTTTGGTAATCGAAATGGATTAGGATTTGAAAAGAATTCACAAAAGAAAAAAGGTAATACTATAAAGCAAAGTATCTTGTATCAAAGTTTCAAAAAAACACCAAAGTCAAGTAAAGATGTAAAATCTAAAAGTACAGAAATTTGGATACCAAAGTCTAATAATAAATTAATTAGACAAAAATATACCGATAGTTTTTTACCAATGTAGTATTTAATAATAATTATGTTTTTAAAAGACCCAAACCCACTTGGGTATGGCCACCCTCCCCTCCTAACATTTAGGACCCTAATAAAAGAAGTGGGTACCGATTGAATAATTTTTGTTTTGTAGGTGCCCAGAAATAAAAGCAAGGAGAAATAGTGGCTGCTCAAAACACATGACCGGGAATGCCAAAATGCTGTCAAATATAAATTATATCGATGGAGGCACCATAACCTTTAGAGACAACTCAAAAGGATATGTCATCGGAATTGGAGAAGTCATAAACTTCGGTATTTCTAACTCTCCTATTGTTTCTAATGTTTTATTAGTAGAAAATTTAAAACATAATTTACTTAGCATTAGTCAATTATGTGATAAAGTTTTTCTTAAAAATTTTGAGAAATATCAATGCAATATATTTGATAATAATAAAAATTTATTATTTGAAGGATTTCGAAATAAAAATATTTATATTTTGAATTTGAATATGACACAAAATTCTTGTTTATGCTTGACCGCTAAACTTGATAATCCATGGCTATGGCCTAAACGATTTTGTCACATGAATTCCGAACTTATAAACAAATTATCAAAACATGAACTAGTTAGATGTTTACCAAAAATAAATTATAAAATAGACAATTTGTGTGACGCATGTCAAATTGGAAAATTAAAAAGGAGTTCTTTAAGTCTAAAAATAATATTTCAACAAAACAACCATTAGAATTGTTGCATTTAGATTTATTTGGTCCTACTTAAGTAAGATCGATAATTCATAACAAGTATGTTTTTGTAATTATTGATAATTTTTCAAGATATACATGGACTTTGTTTTTAAGACATAAAAGTCACACTTTTGGTATGTTTAAATTTTTTGCAAAAAAAATGAAAATCAAATGAAATTGAAAATTAAAAATATTCACAGTGATCATGGAGGAGAATACGAAAATGAACTTTTCACCAATTTTTGCAATTAAAATTGGAATTAATCATAAATTTTCAATTCCACGTACACCATAACAACAAGGTGCAGTTGAGCGGAAAAATCGAACATTACAAGAATGTGCAAGAACAATATTAAACAGTAGTTATCTACCAAAACATTTTTGGGCTGAAGCTATTGCCACGGCTTGTTATGTTTTGAATAGAGTGACACTACGACCAATGAAAAAAAACACTCCTTATGAAATATTTTTTGGTAAGAAACCTAAATTTTCATATTTTAGAACATTTGGATCAAAATGTTTCATAGTAAATACTAAAGAGAATCTAGGAAAGTTTGATCCTAAGGCCGATGAAGGAATATTTGTTGGCTATTCGGACCGTAGCAAAGCTTATAGAATTTATAACAAAAGGACAAATATTATAGAAGAAAGTTTGCATATTCCTTTTGATGAAAATTTTGTAACTACACAAATTAACGACGAAGAAGAAATACATCCAAATGATTCTTCTAACACACCTCACAATAATAATGAAACTATTGATCAAAATAATACTCTCGTTTCACCTCCTAGGATTTTAAAGAATCATCCTATACCATTATTGGACATTTAAATTCTAGGGTAACTCGAAATCAACTTAATCAAATAAGTCATGTTGCATTCGTTTCAAATTTTGAACCAAAGAACTATAAAGATGCTTCTGAATACAATTTTTGGATTTTAGCTATGCAAGAAGAATTAAATCAGTTCGAACGAAATAATGTTTGGAAACTCATCCAAGACCGGAAGATCAATCCGTCATTGGAACTAAATGGGTATTTAGAAATAAAGCCGATAAAATCGGAAATATAGTTCAAAATAAAGCACGTTTAATAGCAAAGGGGTGTAATCAAGAAGAAGGAATCGATTACGATGAAACTTTTGCACCTATAGCTAGATTAGAAGCTACATGAACTCTACTCGCTTTTGCTTGTCATAACAATTTTAAATTATATCAAATGGATGTCAAAAGTGCACTTTTGAATGGCTTTATCAAAGGAAATGTTTATGTTGAACAACCACCACTATTTTAACATGAAAATTTTCCAAATCTTGTTTTTAAATTAATAAAGCATTATATGGGTTAAAACAAGCCCCTGGAGCATAGTACGATAGGCTTAAAACTCATTAATCTCATCAGGATTTCAAATTGGTAAAATTGTCACGACTTTATATATTAAAAGAGAAAATAATGATATTTTAGTTATTCAAATTTATGCCGATGATATCATATTTGGATAAACTAATGAAAATTTAGGTGTAAAAATTTTCTAATATAATGAAAAATGAATTTGAAATGTCACACATGAGAGAATTAAATTTCTTTTTAGGATTGCAAATAAAGCAACTAGAAAATGGTTTCTTTATACATGAAGAAAAATATTTCAGTGAACTATTAAAATGTTTCGATATGTATAAAACATCTAATAAACCTACTCCTATGAGTACTACGGTTCATCTAGATAAAGATGAAAACGAAAAAGGTTTGAAGAAAAATTATGTAGGATTATGATTGGTTCGTTATTATGTTTAACCACAAGTCGACCCTATACAATGATGAGTGTTTGTCTTTGCGCTCGTTTTCAAGCAAAACAAAAAGCATCCCATCAAAGAGTCGTCAAATGTATTTTGAGATATTTATCTAACACGAAAAACTATGGACTATTCTATCCAAAAGGATTTTCCTTCGAACTTATATCATATAGCGATGCGGATTTTGGAGGATGCAAAACAGATAGAAAAAGTACTAGTGGAACATGTCATTTCATCGAACAATCTCTCGTCTCATGGTTTAGTAAAAAACAAAATTGTGTTTCTCTATCCACTATTGAAACCGAATATATTTCAGCAGCATTGGCATGTGCACAAGTAATTTACGTGCAACAAACCTTAAAATATTTTGGAAAAATAATTGAAAAATCCACGATTTATTGTGATAACACTAGTGCAATCAATCTGTCTAAAAATTCGGTAAATCACTCTAGAAATAAACATATAGATATAAGACATCATTTCTTAAAAGATAATGTCGAAAAAGGAAAGATAATTCTAGAATATGTTACCACTGAAAATCAAACAGCCGATATCTTTACAAAACCATTAAACAAACAAAATTTTGTAAAATTACGACGAGACTTAGGCATTTGTTCACCTAATGAACTTTTAAACTAAGAAAAATTTCTTATATCCACAAGTTTACTAGTTTGTTAAAAACCGTAAAAAAAATTGACAAGAATTTTGCACCATGAACAAAACTACCTATTTTCATATTTGGATTGCTAAAAAAACTAACTTTCTGGAGTTTTTTTTAAAAACATAACAAATATCATAATCAAAATGTCATCTGAAGAAATAACTTCGTATAACTCTGGATCGCCATCCACAAACGTATCCACTCCTTCTCTTCGTACTCCTTCACCTCCTTGTTTCCTACCCTCTCCTGACTTGTCAAAAAGTCAATGGGAATTATCACCTCTACTGAAGAAAGCCAAATGAGAAAAACCGCCAACAATTGATGGAAAACTTGATGAAATATCACATTATCAATTAGCAATGATGGATGTTCAAAAGGAAATGTACTATACACAGCAAGGAGCAATCAAACAATTGAACTTCCTAGAAAAAGCTCTATATGCTATATGTGGTCATTCTCCAACAAAGAAGTGTTTACACAAAAAATCTCCTCGCTTTGTTGAAACTCCTAAAGACGAACAGTCAACTTCGTCACCCAAACCTCCTTCCTGGTCTCCAATCAACTATGGTGATCCCACCTACGAAACGAATTCATGGGATCGTCGGGAATGGAACCAAGAAAAATAATCTATGACGTTTGGAGACGATTATATATATATTTATTCAATAATTAATTTTTTTACAAAAATCTCAAGAAAAATCTAATTTGGAGTTTTTCAGACGTGTGAAGTGGATTCCAGATGTCTAAAATAAGAATCTGGAACAAGTTATATGTTTCCAGACGTCTGAACTCAATTCCAGATGTCTAAAATCACTCCTTGTCTCATATTTATGTAGGATCGATTTCACCCTAGAGGGGGGGGGGTGAATAGGGTGATGGTATAAATTATAAAAATTAATCGCGGAAGCTTATTAATTAATTTCAATTCAGATCACAGAACAGCAACACAGATAACGCAGAATATAGATAACAGAATAAAACAGAACAACACAGAATTTACCCAGCTTCGGCAAAACCCTGCCTACGTGCTGCCCCCAAGGTTTCTACTAGAAATTAGATAGTCCCTCGCTTACACACGTAAACTCGCTATACCCGCTATTGACTAATCTAACTCTACGCTCAAAACCTTGCCACAACTCAACCACCGAGTTGCGAATTCCCAAACTACACACCGTAGTTTGTCCCCTAGTCACACGACTAGAAAATTAAAACGGTTAAAAAGAAAATACAATTAAAAACAATTTAAATAAAATAAAACCCTATTTAAAAGTAAACTAAAGCCTTATAATAAAACAAGGCCGGCCCCTATTCACTTCTTCAACCCGTTCCTTTTTCTTTGCTTCGTTCGTTGCTTTGAGATAGCGGCGGCTTTGTCCTTCAATCCAGATTAGGGCTTCTTCCCTTCTATCTAATTTAGGGTTTTTTTGGAGAAATTGATGAAGTCGACTGATTTGTTGGTTGATTGCAATCGCTGTTCCCTGATTTGCTTCGGCAATCGACCGTATCTTCGATTTGAACACGACTTCTTATTTGATCGAGTTCGAATGCAAATTGGTATGTGATTTTTGCTTTATTGCTTTAAGTTAATATTCTTGAACTCAATTTTTCGATTGCCTGTGATGATTAGGGTTATATATGCGTTCGAACTCCTTTATCTTCGTTCGTATAAACTTATTTGAATTTGTCAACTGATATTGCTTTGATCGTTGATTTTCGAATGGATGTTTATGATTAATTCTGACCTGTTCATGTTACTTGAATAACACGGCTTTAAACCGTGACTTGTTCGATTTGCTTGACCAATACGCCGTTAATCTTCACTTGGTTCGATTTGCTGATTGACTAGGCTTCGGCTTGATGCTGAATAATGTTTGACTTTGACTTGGTTTTTGACTTGTTCCAACTTATCCACGGCTTCAGCTCCGATCATATTTCTGTTGATTTTCAGTTGCACTTGGTCATTTTGTATATGCATTTGTTATTTCTGAAGCTCGATTTGCACTTGCTCACTGCTTGATGGTCTTGCGACTCTTGTTATGCCTTTGTGCATTTTTCTGTATTCAGTTGAGTTGATTGTTGCATTTGTTTACTTCTGCACTTGTGTATATTTGGGCTGATCATTTGTATACATACATTCTTGTATGTATATATGCGTATGCTCACTTGTGTATTTCCTTTCTGAACTGTGCACATTGTTGCATGGTTCTCTGACCTTGTTGCCTCATAAGCTTGGTTTAGAGCTGTGTTGATTTGAATTGTTGCATGGTTCATGTCACTGGTTCACTATGTTGCATTGACCATAACATTTTCATCATTTGCTATTCACCTGCATGTAGCTGTTGCTCCCAGTGTTGCTTTGTTATTGATTTGAATTGTGCATTGCTGGTCTTTGAGGCATGTTGTGTCCATATGGTATTTGATACTGTTGCACTGCTGTGTTATGTAGTAATCAAGTTTCACTTGCATTGCCGAGTTATTCTGATGCATCCTTCTGGCTTTAGGGTCTGTTATGTACATTCGAGCCAGTGCATGTGAACTGGTGCATGCTTTGTACTTTGTAGTATAGTTGCAATGTGTTGTTGTTTGGTGCCATGTGCATCTTTGTGATTCAGTCTGTGAGTTGCATACTTGTGCTTACTTTGAGTATGTTACATGTTGTGTTTCCAGTAGCCTGGATATCAGACATCTCTTTCTTCCATGTTTCTGCACTCCATAGATCAACTCCCATTCCTCCATAAAATTGATTTGTCTTCATTGCTTTTATATTTTTGCTTGTGCATCACTTGACTTGTTGTATTGTCATTGCATCTTTGCACTCTGTTTTTGATGTTGGCCTTCATTTGCTTGTATATATGAACTGCTTCATGCATTTTTGCGACCTTCATGTATACACAGTTGGTTCATTGATGTTTGATGTGTTTATTCCTTTATGTAGTAGCTCGACTTGATCTTGTTTCATATTGGCTTGAGAAATTTTACTTGAGTTGAATCCAGTGTCAACAACTCGGGTTTGACCTTGTGCTGAAGTCGAGATTTTATTTATGTTGCACCTGAGTTGAACTTGTCTTTTTATTTGGGTTTTACCTGTGCTCACCCGTCCCTGTAAATCAATCAAGTGTATATATCGGCGTGCACGGCCTTGTGGCATATGCAGTAATACACTGTGTATGTCACAAGTTGTTCGTGTATGATAAATTCAAATTTAAATTATGACGAACAACCCAAATAACTGAGGCAAAAATTATTTTCAAAAACCATATTTTATTTTATATTGCAAAAATATTTCTTTTTCAATTTTACTGCGTTAGTTTATATTTTTGCAGATTGCCCAGATGCTGGATTCAGACTGGAATGCAGTTGAAGACAAATACGAGTGTGAGTGATATGTAGTGAGGTGCTGATGTAAATGTGAAAAAAATGTGATGTAATCAAAGTTGTATAGTGTATAGTGAGAGCTTGAATTTGTACTAACAAAATTGTAATAAATATTTTTTTGAATAAAATATTCGTTTGAATTCAAATTTCGTGTTATTTATTTTATTCAGCAAATATTTATTTAATCTATGAAAAAATAAAATAGTATATTATCAAATACATTTAAATGAATGTATATATGTTTATTATCATCAAACAAAAATCATATAAGCGCATATTCAACAATCTCCCCCTTTTGATGACAACAAACATATATTTAAGATTTTGAATATGTTAAATGTATTTGATCATTGATATATCCTAATTGCTCCCCCTATTTATATGCTTCCTCTCTACACAAAGCTCCCCCTACATATATGCATACAAATAAAAATATGCAAATGAGTCTAGATGTAAATAGAAAATCATTTGACCTTTGCTTGATTTTATTTGACAAAATCTTAACTTTTCTCTCCCCCTTTTGTTATCAGCAAAAGAATAATAGTGTTCGAGAAAATAAAGATAAAGTAATTGATATCAATCCAACATTAAAACTCAATTGAATATAAATATTAAATTTCAATAAAAAAATCAAACAAAAATCATAAATATTTTGTTAGGCGCATATTCCACTTTTAGAATGATGGAAATGATGTCATCATATAAAACCATACAGTTGTGTCTATTTGTGGTATATTTATATCGGGAATTTGAATATCTACTAACCATGCATAACCGTTAGGACTTTTAAATGAGATTAGTAGTATTCCAATTTTATTTTAAAAAAATGAATTCAAGTATCTTCTAACCACGCGTAACCGTGAGGTCTTTTAAATGGGATTAGAATCAACTTGTTTATTTTAAAAAAAACTTTTGATATGCGTTCCATACATGCATAACCGCGAGGACTTTTAAATGAGCATGGAAGCACATAACAAATTCCAAGTAATTCACCCATGCATAACCGTGAGGACTTTTAAATGAGAGTGAATACTTTGGTATTTATTTATTATTATTATTAATATTTTTTTATTATTTTAAAAAAAATGTGAAAATGGAAAACGAACGATTCCTGTTTAAAGTACCACATATCGACAAACTATATAGAATTTTGATGAGTGATGGTTGTTAGAAATATGATAGACATAGAGATGGTCATGGAATTTTTGCCAGCAAAAAGTTTTATAACTCTTGTTTAAATTTCTAAAGAAATTTTCTAATTACACTTTCTCGAGTTATAATATATGATCAATATCCACACTCATTACTTTTTCAATCACTATTTTTCTTTTCGATAATCATTTGGGAGTCAGATTAGTCAAAATAGTCATTTAAAATCAAATTCAAAAATAATTATGAAATTAATTTTTCAAAATGACTAATCTGAAAATATGATCAAAAATAATTTTCTCGAGGGGGTTTTATAAGAAAATTTTCTGCAATTTTAAAATTATTTGAAATGAAAAAATATGCAGATATTTTCTTTGAAAAACGATGCAGTTACTAAATGTCTCAAAAAATCACGTTTCACTAGTAATTTTTCTATCAACTAGATTACCCGTGTAATCTGCATCTGAATTTCTCTTTCACTCAAAAATTATCATCAATTGAATTTTATAGACCAAAACATGAAGTGTGCACCAAAAATTTCAAACTCAATTTTAACAATAATTTAAATGACATTCTTTTGAAATTGAATTGAAGCCGTGTAAATAATCAGAAAACCGTGAATAAAGAGTTAGCCATATTATAACCAATTGTAATATCCAACAAAACACTATTTTTAATCCAAACTGATATATATGAAGCAATTCTAAGAATTTAGAGATTTTTATAGTGTTTTTGGCATAAGAATATAATTGGCCAACTATTTTGAATAAGTCAGAATCAAAAATCATCATCTTTTCATCAATCTCAATATTGGCTGATTTTAATTCAGAATATGGTGCAGATTATCACATTTAATATATCGTTTAAAACATACCATTACCTGTTTTACCTTTACGATATTTTTCGTCGTTGTCCATTGTGATTCTGTCACCTTTATACTAGGCTAAGGAACTTTGCTTCGTCGTCCGTTGTGTTTCTGGAACAGCCAAAAATCCAGAGTACACTGTTGTTGTTCCTTAGCCTGCCACCACACCTACACGATGAAAGATTTATGTGACCTATTTGTTTTTATAGGTCCATGGTTGTTAGTGGTAGAAAATTTTGAAAAACAATTTTGTGGAGACCCAAAACTATTTATAATTGTTCCCTTCGGCACCCAAATTTGTTTAACTTTGAGAGATTTTATATTTGTGCCTTTTGGAACCCAAATCGGTATAGTTTTCACATGTTTGGGTCTATACCAACAATTATTGTGATTGTGTCCATATTTTCTACAAATCGTGCACATTGAATTTTCTTGATTAATCTTGTTTTCAACAATTTTCGAACTATTATATCCAAGTTCTTGTCTAACTGTATTAACAGTTTGCTTTCCTAATAGCATATTCAACGATTTTTCACTTTTAGAAAATTTATCTAAAGTAGTAGACTGTTGTTGGACTTGTGATTTGAGAGATTCATTTTCGTTTAACAATTCTGTGCATTTTTTAATAGAATTCTCTCTCCTAATATTTTCATTCTCTTTTAAAATCAGAATTTCATTTTCAAGCGATTTCATTTTAATTTCTGATTTTTTAATTTCTTCATCAAATGTTGGACACTTATCACACTTAGGGATCCTACTTCGATAGGTTTTAACTAATTGATCAAGTTGTTTATTGCATTCTATCAAAGTATCTTTTTGAGATTCAAGTTTAGCGTATTTTTCCCTAAGTCATTCAAAACAGCCGTTTACTTCATGAAAATATATAAGCAACTCAGAATGGGTAAGTTTTGATACCTCACTTGGCTCGTCATCGTCACTGTCAGTTGTATCACCTCGAAGACACAATTCTGCCTTTTTGCTTTCACTGCCAGTGCTTTGATCATTCTCGTCTATTTCATCCCAAGTGGCTGCAAAACTTTTCTTTTTCTGTTTCGTTCCATGGATGGATTTAATTTGTGGACAATCGGGCTTGATATGGCCGGGTTTGTTGCAATTATAACAAATAAACTTTTGTTCTTCTGAGTAGTCTAGTGCTTTGGCTATTTTGCTTTTTGCTTTTTGATTTCGAGCTGAATTTCCATGTTTTTGATTCCATTTTTTGAATTTCCTTATTAACAGCTCCAATTCTGCTGCTTCATCATCTTCATCGTTATCATCATCACTTTCGGTTGTTCCTTTGAGAGCTATTGATTTCTTTTGAGTGTCACCTCCTTCACGCTCTTCCTTGAATTTCATTTCTAGCTCATAAGTGGTGAGATTTCCAATGAGTTCTTAACCTTTAAGTGGTTTTAAATCTTTCGATTCTTGTATGGCAGTTACTTTTGCTTCAAAGCTTCGTGGAAGGACTCTGAGGATTTTCCGGACTATTTCTAATTCAGTGTACGTTTTTCCGAGAGCTTTTGATTTGTATACGATATTGGAGAGTCGTCCGTACATCTCTTTGACATTTTCTTCCTTCGCCATTTTGAAGTTCTCGTATTCGCTGCTTAGCATTGCAAGGCGAGATTCTTTGACTTGAGATGTTCCTTCGTGAGTCACTTCTAGTATGTGCCATATTTCCTGCGCAGTTAGACAATGTGAGACACGATTAAATTCAAATTGATCCAATGAACAGATAATAGAATTCATAGCTTTGGCATTAGTATTTTGTAATTTATTTTCTAGTTCTGTCCATTGTTCCTTTGGTTTCTCTATTTCCTGATTATCTACAGTTATAGTTGGTATTCTATAACCTGTCTCAACAATATTCCAAGCGTCAATGGTTTTCAGAAAAATTTGCATTCTATTTTTCCAATAAGCATATTCACCATTGAACATTGGTGGTCTAACTATGGATTGACCTTCTGCAAAAGCATTATTAAAAGAAGCCATTTTAAAAATTCAAATTTTTAAAACAAAAACCGATTTTTTTGAAACACGGATATTTAAAACAAAAATTGATTTTTGTAAAATCAAATTTTTAAAACAAAAACGGCTTTTGTTCCTAGCTCTGATACCACTTGTAGGATCGATTTCACCCTAGAGGGGGGGTGAATAGGGTGATGGTATAAATTATAAAAATTAATCGCGGAAGCTTATTAATTAATTTCAATTCAGATCACAGAATAGCAGCACAGATATCGTAGAATATAAATAACAGAATAAAACAGAACAACACAGAATTTACCCAGCTTCGGCAAAACCCTACCTACGTGCTGCCCCCAAGGTTTCTACTAGAAATTAGATAGTCCCTCGCTTACACACGTAAACTCGCTATACCCCTTATTGACTAATCTAACTCTACGCTCAAAACCTTGTCACAACTCAACCACCGAGTTGCGAATTCCCAAACTACACACCGTAGTTTGTCCCATAGTCACACGACTAGAAAATTAAAACGGTTAAAAAGAAAATACAATTAAAAACAATTTAAATAAAATAAAACCCTATTTAAAAGTAAACTAAAGCCTTATAATAAAACAAGGCCGGCCCCTATTCACTTCTTCAACCCGTTCCTTTTTCTTTGCTTCGTTCGTTGTTTTGAGATAGCGGCGGCTTTGTCCTTCAATCCAGATTAGGGCTTCTTCCCTTCTATCTAATTTAGGGTTTTTTGGAGAAATTGATGAAGTCGACTGATTTGTTGGTTGATTGCAATCGCTGTTTCTCTGATTTGCTTCGGCAATCGACCGTATCTTCGATTTGAACACGACTTCTTATTTGATCGAGTTCGAATGCAAATTGGTATGTGATTTTTGCTTTATTGCTTTAAGTTAATATTCTTGAACTCAATTTTTCGATTGCCTGTGATGATTAGGGTTATATATGCGTTCGAACTCCTTTACCTTTGTTCGTATAAACTTATTTGAATCTGTCAACTGATATTGCTTTGATCGTTGATTTTCGAATGGATGTTTATGATTAATTCTGACCTGTTCATGTTACTTGAATAACACGGCTTTAAACCGTGACTTGTTCGATTTGCTTGACCAATACGCCGTTAATCTTCACTTTGGTTCGATTTGCTGATTGACTAGGCTTCGGCTTGATGCTGAATAATGTTTGACTTCGACTTGGTTTTTGACTTGTTCCAACTTATCCACTGCTTCAGCTCCGATCATATTTCTGTTGATTTTCAGTTGCACTTGGTCATTTTGTATCTGCATTTGTTATTTCTGAAGCTCGATTTGCACTTGCTCACTGCTTGATGGTCTTGTGACTCTTGCTATGCCTTTGTGCATTTTTCTGTATTCAGTTGAGTTAATTGTTGCATTTGTTTACTTCTGCACTTGTGTATATTTGGGCTGATCATTTGTATACATACATTCTTGTATGTATATATGCGTATGGTCACTTGTGTATTGCCTTTCTGAACTGTGCACATTATTGCATGGTTCTCTGACCTTGTTGCCTCATAAGCTTGGTTTAGAGCTGTGTTGATTTGAATAGTTGCATGGTTCATGTCACTGGTTCACTATGTTGCATTGACCATAACATTTTCATCATTTGCTGTTCACCTGCATGTAGCTGTTGCTAGCAGTGTTGCTTTGTCATTGATTTGAATTGTGCATTACTGGTCTTTGAGGCATGTTGTGTCCATATTGTATTTGATACTGTTGCACTGTTGTGTTATGTAGTAATCGAGTTTCACTTGCATTGCCGAGTTATTCTTATGCATCCTTCTGGCTTTAGGGTCTGTTATGTACATTCGAGCCAGTGCATGTGAACTGGTGCATGCTTTGTACTTTGTAGTATAGTTGCAATGTGTTGTTGTTTGGTGCCATGTGCATCTTTGTGATTCAGTCTGTGAGTTGCATAATTGTGCTTACTTTGAGTATGTTACATGTTGTGTTTCCAGTAGCCTGGATATCAGACATCTCTTTCTTTCATGTTTCTACACTCCATAGATCAACTCCTATTCCTCCATAAAATTGATTTGTCTTCATTGCTGTCATATTTTTGCTTGTGCATCACTTGACTTGTTGTATTGTCATTGCATCTTTGCACTCTGTTTTTGATGTTGGCCTTCATTTGCTTGTATATATGAACTGCTTCATGCATTTTTGTGACCTTCATGTATACACAGTTGGTTCATTGATGTTTGATGTGTTTATTCCTTTATGTAGTAGCTCGACTTGATCTTGTTTCATATTGGCTTGAGAAATTTTACTTGAGTTGAATCCAGTGTCAACAACTCGGGGTTGACCTTGTGCTGAAGTCGAGATTTTATTTATGTTGCACCTGAGTTGAACCTGTCTTTTTATTTGGGTTTGACCTGTGCTCACCTGTCCTGTAAATCAATCAAGTGTATATATCGGCGTGCACGGCCTTGTGGCATATGCAGTAATACACTGTGTATGTCACAAGTTGTTCGTGTATGATAAATTCAAATTTAAATTATGACGAACAACCCAAATAACTGAGGCAAAAATTATTTTCAAAAACCATATTTTATTTTATATTGCAAAAACATTTCTTTTTCAATTTTACTGCGTTAGTTTATATTTTTGCAGATTGCCCAGATGCTGGATTCAAACTGGAATGCAGTTGAAGATAAATACGAGTGTGAGTGATATGTAGTGAGGTGCTGATGTAAATGTGAAAAAAATGTGATGTAATCAAAGTTGTATAGTGTATAGTGAGAGCTTGAATTTGTACTAACAAAATTGTAATAAATATTTGTTTGAATAAAATATTCGTTTGAATTCAAATTTCGTGTTATTTATTTTATTCAGCAAATATTTATTTAATCTGTGAAAAAATAAAATAGTATATTATCAAATACATTTAAATGAATGTATATATGTTTATTATCATCAAACAAAAATCATATAAGCGCATATTCAACAATTTAAACTATCCAGACATCTGAGTTTTGATTCCAGATGTCTGACTTTACTCTCTATTTCTAATTTAGACATCTCCAAACGTCTGATCTACTTTTTCTGACGTCAGGAAGTGGAAACGACAATTTTTTTTCAAACCGTTACCTGATCGATCAACCACTATCTCACCGCTTCAATTCATTTCCAAGTTAACAATTATCTCTCTAAATATCTCTAAAATTGAATTTCTCTTCAAATTAGTGCCACCACGAACTAAAACGATGGGAATCAAGATAAGGAAGCATGGAGAAGGATCTTCCTCTCAACCATTAATGGTGACTGATACTCAAACAATTGGTTATTTCAGAATCCAACAAACAAACGACAGTTTGACGACTTGAAGATTAAGAGATGCATCTAGGACCTTTCTATAGCCTAATCAAGTTTCCTTCATATGATATGGACGACATATATGAGCAAGGTGAATTGAAAACCTTTATTTCTTTTAATTCCAACGATGTTTCTATCGATCAACTAGCTATATATCGTTTTTACGCTAATCTGGATAGTCCATCGGTATGGACTACTGAGAATGATGAAGATTGTTTGTGGACGAGCATCTATGGGACAAAAATTAAGTTAATGCCCGCTATAATTGGAAGATTCTAAGAGTGCTCTTATACGGGTCATAATTTATCTGAAATGGAGGACATGCGATTCAAACCTCGTTATATTATCACTCATCAATTATGGGAAAATCGAATGCCTTAATTTTCATCCAAATTCCTTAGGCCACGTGCTAGGCTCCTTACCTGAATGTTTATAAATACCATTATCCCTCGATTAGGTAGCCATGAACAAATTACTGATCTTGAACACAAAGCACTATATGCACTATTTATTCGAACTAAGATCAATTGGGCTCAGTTCATTTTCGATGAACTAAAAGGTTTATGGAATAGATCTCGCCGTACAATCATTTACCCGGCTTGTATTATGCAAATTCTCAAAGCACTAAACATCCTATCGTACATTTCTGCTTTTGAGGAGTTACCTATCAAATATAGTGGAACAAAGTTTTTCAATCTTATGCATTTGCCGGAGGAACCACCATCTTATATAACTTTTCTAGAATGGAAAAATGCATAAGATCAACCTCCACCTCCTAAACAACAACAAGCAGGTGATGTTGAACTACCAAGGCAATCATCTCCACCTCCTCCTTCCTCGTTTGAGTATCGCTCCAATATGGAGATTTTAGAAGCATGAACTCAGCCTCATGCTAATGAGAATATTGCTCACTTAACCTTACAGAACCAAGTGCTTCTATCAAGAAATCAAATTATCCTTGGTAAACAAGTTGCGAAGCTTGATCACACATTGTCCACACGGCTTTCCAAAGTTGAAGGCTTTCTTGTTTCAGTGGTTTCCAAACTTGATCATGCACTTCAACAAGTCCGTCAACCTTCTTCTGACTGGTGTACACCTTCTCAATCTCCTCACACATCGCCAAATACCGACGATAAGGACAAAGGGAAATTAGACTCCTCTTGTGATGAACTACCTTGACTTCATAAGGTAAATATTTTGTTATACTTAACTCCCTTATCAAAGTTCTGGTAAGACACTATTAATATTCCTCTTTTTGATGTGCTTAATGATGTTATCATACTTTTTGTCCACGATATAATTACATATGTACATCATACTTGATTCTACATTATTTTTAGAATTCGATTATTTTTGATAATGAAAAAAGGGGAAAAATAAATATGCACATTTATAGAGGAAGATCATATTTAGTGGGAGAACCTTTCTGTAATTGTTATCTAAGTACATTATGTAGTTGTCATTATCAAAAAGGAGGAGAATGTTAGAACCTTTAGTTTACGATATCGATGATGACAACTATACAATGGAAACCATATATATATATATATATATCATACAACTATACAGATATGAATTGAAATCAAGACAAGACAAGATGATAACTAAAGCACTGAAGAGATTCATCTGCAAAGTTGCACGAAGATTGAAGAGAGATACACTCAAGAATAAACCCAGGAGAACATCACTTAACAAGTTCAGACGTCTGAATAAAGAACTTTATATGTCTGAACGTAGAAGATGAACAAAAATAATAATAGGTTCTCAGACGTCTGATAACACCATTCAGACGTCTGAAACTGGGCTCGGGGCAGATAATTCAAATCACAACTGTCATCTCCGAAGAGACACAACTCCATCTCTCCTCCACAACCCTTCACTAATGAACAGTGACGACTCTAGACTGAAAGGAAAGAGATGTAACTACTAGAAGCAACCTTCTACAACTATATAAACAGGAATTAAGAAGGATCAAAGTACTTAACTAATTCACTCTACTCTCTGTCTTGATCATCTCCTGTTCTACTCATAAAGATAATCATTTATTATAATTGATAAAGGAATAATTAATTTAGTTAAATAAATTAAAGGTTAACTAATTTATGATTGAGGATAATTAATTAAGTAATTAAAGAATGATTGATTAATAATTAAAGAGTAATTAATCAAGTGATTAAGGATAATTACTTAATATGATTAATTAAAGATAATCACTTATTATAATTGATTAATGATAATCAATTAATATATATATATATCTTTAAAGGTTGATTGACTTAATGATTAAAGGTTGATTAATCAAGTGATTAAAGGATAATTACTTAATGTAAGTAATTAAAAGATAATTTTGAAAATAAAGGTTAATTAATTAATAATAAAAGGTTAATTATTTAATTTATGTAATTTATTAAGGATAATTACTTGAGATGGATAATTAAGGATTAATTAATAAATTCTTATTAATTAAATTAATGATAAATGGTTTGTAATTAATTAATATTAATTAACTAGGAATAGTAATTTATTCATAAGTAATTAATCTAGTTTAAACTAATTACAATCAGGTGATTAATTGATCTTACTTATGGATGATTGTGTTTTATTGAATGCGTTGAATTGTTTGATATCTCTGTTAAGTGATGTTCGATGATATGATTGCTTTGGTTTGTTACTGTTTGCTAGGGAGCTTTGGAGCTTTGGATTGGAGATGCAGTATGTGGATTCACTCTCTCTTGAAGATCATGTTGAAGTTATCTCTTCCATTGTTGTATCTTTCCGATGTTGTATATTTCTGTTTGTGTTGATCACTTCATATTGTATCATTGTTGTACCAATTGTCCTGTATCATTAAAATTATCAACCTGTTTCTACTGTATTGTTATCACCTAATATTGTTATAAGCTCCGGTGAACCAAACTCAATGTTTGAATCTATGGCATTCAAATACGGGTGAAGTATGGATGTCAATTTTCGAAGGTCGAGTCAGGCTCGTTACATGTGGTATTAACACTTGCTATCTAATCTGCAAATCTGAGATCATACACTTCCATACTCTCTCGAACAATATTGCATTCAATCATTCAAGAGATATAGGAAGTTCAATTGTACTATATAGTCAAAATTCGTGTAATAGAGAACACATTCTAGACAAAGAAACTCTACTATTGTAAACCGGTTCCTCCAGGTGAAGTGAGGGTTATTTGGTGTAAGGAAATTCCGAAGAGGAGCTACGGGACTGAATGTAGGACGGGAGGTCTGAACCAGTATGAAATCCCTGGTGTGATTATTCTTATTTACATACTTTACTGCTGTTACACTATAGTTTAAATTAGTCATATACTTATCATTTATACAATTAATCCACCATACTATGGACTTTCAATTCGAAAGGCTTCGCGATTCACAATTTAGAATGGAGTCATGTATAGAAGAGGATACTTTGTTCCTTTACTCTGGTATATCACCCACGATGAAATCAAACGAGTATTGCATGATGAACACGAAGGAGAATGTGGCGATCACAGAAGGGGCAAACTCTTGCCAAGAAAGTGCTACGATATGGATACTATTAGCTGACTGTAAATTGCAATGCATCATATTACGTTAGGAAATGTAACAAATGCCACAAGCATGCTTGGATCTCGAGAGCCTCGCCTAGCGAAATTACTCAGAAGGTCAGTCCCTAGCCGTTCGCAGTATGGGGCATCGACATTATTGGTTCTCTACCTCTAGCCAAAGGTAGTGCGAAGTATGTCATCGTTGCAATTGATTACTTTTCCAAGTGGACTGAAGCTGAGCCCCTTGCTACTATCATAACGAAGACAGTAATCAACTTTGTGGTATGCAACATTATCTGTCGATTTTACCCGATTTTGAATTTCTTACATCAACCGTGTGATGACAGTAATCAACTTTGTGGTATGCAACAACTAATGACTACGGGCCCCTTACAACGAAGCACAATTCGACAATGTTGAATTTAAGAATTTTTGTCAACGATTTCACATCCAAAAGAAGTTCTCTACAGTCGCACACCCTCAAGCGAATGGAAAGGTTGAAGCTATTAATAAAGTTATAAAGTCTATTCTGAAGAAATGACTGGTAAAGGCCAGGGGAAAATGGGTCGATGGACTCCCTATGGCCCTATGGGCTTATTAGACAACCCACAAATCCACGACCGACCATGCTCCATTCTATTTTTCCTATGATTCAGAAGCCGATATTCCAGTCGAGATGGAAGTACCTTCTCATCGTGTGACATATTATGATCCGAAGATGAGTGTTATATTACTTGCCGAATCCCTTGACTTAATAGATGAGAAGCGAGAAGAGGCTGATTTGAGGGCAGCCATGTACCAAAGTTGAGTCGCCCGATTGTACAATGCCAAGGTCTGACCCCGAACCTTTGAAATCCACGATCTCGTCCTTAAGAGAATTTACCCAGTTCCTTCACATATGAAACCAATGTAGGAAGGGTCATATACTATCGAACGAAAGCTCAGAGATGTCACATTTAAATTATCGACCGTTGACGGTCTCACTCTACCGAGAGCCTGGAACAGCGAGAATATTCATCGCAACTACACATAACAGGCTTTATTTATTCATTCTGTCTGTTTTTCGTTTGCAATTTATTTATGCATTTCGAAATTTGAATTTGTAATAAGGCAACTAACTTTGGCGTATTTTCTTATTTCAGCAATAAAATGCAATCTTTTCCAGCTGGAACAATGATTTCTAAATGCGTCATATGACCAGCACAATGCACAGAGAGCTAAGTTCCATCCTACCGTAGGATTTATTCAAATAGGGAGGGACTATGATATGACCGGTCACTTGCTAAGTGAAACCCGAGCTCGGGGTAAGTCATCACACTGTAGCCAAAAATGGATAGATACATGACAGTCCCCTAACTAACTCCAGATTCCCAAAGAGCAAACTGGAGTATAAACTTATGAGTACGGGCTCGAAGAGGGTGGATCCGCCCACCTAAGAACTTTTCCAATATTTAAACAAAGTTCGAGGAGGATGGACCCGTCCATCTAACGACCTCGCTTGTTAGCTCAGGGTGGATGTGATCCGACCATCCACGATCCTGATACATCTATCATTCCTGGAGTACGAACAAAATTCTAAAATTCACAATAGATGTGATTGACTGTCTATCAACTAATTCTAAGTCCCCAGAGTGTGGGCTGGAGTATAAACATCAACAACCTCTGAATCCCCAGAGCATGGATTGGAGTATAAACACAAATCGGGTGTGAAACGCCCACCCGTAGGACAACTCCGAGTCCCAGGAGTGTGGACCGGAGTATAAATGCAAATCGGGTGTGGCTGACCACCTACGAATCAATCTAAGTCCCTAGAATACGATGAAACTCTAAATATCAAACGGGTGTGATTGATCGCCCATAACGTAACTTAAGTCCCATGAGCGTGGACATATCTGTAACCTTAAGCGGGCGTAACCGACCGCTAACGAGCAAGTGCTATCCCCAGAGCATGGATGCAATCACCAATAGATGAGCAGGTGTGATTCAACCTCCCGAACTCGTCTTGTTTCTGCCTTGATTCAAAAAATTTAAGCTCGATGTATTGAAGGCGAAATGCAACTGCTGATCGATCTTTTCAATTTATCCCCGGAAATGGGGCAAAACCTTAATACCAGCAACTGAATGAGATAGTGCAATATTGGAACTCGACTTAACTGTCGGTCATGACCCAAACCCATAGTTTCAAAACTTAATGACTAAACTCAAGTTCGACTTGAAGGCTAAAACATCACAACTGTATTGAATGGAAATTCTAACGCTGAAACACTTAAGCAAATAAATACAAACCGTGATGAAGACAAAATGGAATTTTATTTAACCTATTCTTTGAAAAAGAAGGACAAGCACAAAAATATCCTACACAATCCTACTAGCAGGGGTCTAACTTGCATCTATACACGGCCTACAAGAAGCAAAATGAAATTCCTATCTACCTACAAAAAATGCATTAAGAAGATATGCTTATTCTCTCATCTTTTTCTTCGGTGTTGACCCACTGGAACTACCTCTTGGATGCCTTTTCGAGCCCTTGCATTTTAGCGATAGATCTTCAACCGTGGGAGCTATGGTAACCTCTTCCTCCGAACTTATATGAATTGGAATGCTTCTTGAAGGCGGAGTCAGAGGAATAGGATCATCGTGAGAAGACGCGAGAGGCGCACCGGTGTCGATAGTAGTACCACCGGGAGAAATCATCCGTAGAGGGGCTGGATTAGGACTAGCCATCCCACCTCCAATGCCATTGGCCCATGCAGCCGATTCCATTTCAGCATTGATCTTGGCTATTACCTCCTCTACATAAACTGTTTGGGTGTCTAAGAGGAGCTAACCATAGGTGCACCTCCACTCATAACAAATCGCGGATCAACAAAAGGGTCGCTTTGGTGGACAAGAAGCTCCTCCATCTTCTGCTTATCAAGAGTAAACGTGCTCCCCTGTGCTCCGTCGGTTGGTGCAGTAGCCGTTGTATTGGTCGCTTCTGCAATAAGGGCCTCCTGTGCGTGATGCGGCTCTTGGGTTATAGGGGGCACATCTGATATAGCTCCTATCACTGAATAAAGACAAAATAAAAGTTGTTAGTGATTGCTTCAAGTAACACTTTCGACTTTGAATGAGCACAAGAAATATTCAGAATACCTTCCTCAGATTAGCTCGCGGGTGGCAGAGCAGCTTCAAAGAATTGTTCACGAGCTGGAGACAACTGCGGTTGATCGAGATTATATGTAGGAACAGACTGAGGATCAACCGCAAATGTAGATTCGGGCAGGGTTGGCATAAGAGTTTCGAAACCCGCATCATGATGCTCAATGCCAAAACGTTCTTCAGCCTCCAAATACTGAGTAGTGAGTCTCTCCTTTTCATATGTGATAGTAATGTCGTGGAGAACTCTTCTCTCATCTTCACTGCGCTTGATTCTCCAATTCAAATTCATCTACAGATTCGGCTTGATGCTCAGCTTTTTCATCTTCCACCAAGTGGCACCAAGCGTTGAATAAGTGTGAATGATAGTTTCCAAGTTGATGCTTCAACACATTGGCGTTGTATGTAATAAGAAGATCTTCAATGTTAGCCTCTAACCTAATCTCCGTCGCTTTCACTTCGTTCTCAACCCTCTCCTCGACTTCCTAAACTTTAAGCGTTGCCGCATCCCTCTCATCCCTAAGCACCACAGTTGTTCACACGCTTTCTGGGAAGCTTTTTTTGCATAATCTTTCTCTTTGATGATTTCAGCAAGCTTGGCTTTAAGATCTTCAAGCTCTTTAAGTGCCCCATCTCTTTATGCCATAATAGTGGTGCTTCGATGTCCCATCTCCTCCACCAAGGCTAAGTGCGTCCGCCTCGTCTCTTCCATCCGTCGAGTTTCCTCATCAACTTTTTCATTGGCCTTTGTCTTTGAGTTTCTCGCGGTCTCATTCTCATCATTAGGCACCTAGATTATATGGTCCTTATAAGCGAGATAGGTCCTTAATTTTTCAATTGTCTTCGCTCGCTCAAAGGAAACCGTTGATACTTTGTCTGTTGTCTTCATCCATTCCCGGTATTGGTTGTAAACATCATGAAATTAGTCGTGCATAGTTTTTTCTACCTTAACAGGAATTTTCTTTAAGTGCAGAGGAAAGATAAAGCCATCAAAATAGATATTTGGGAAATATTTTTTCAATTGGGCGATTCTGATCGCTTCCTCCCCAATGGGCTCTATGACAGCTTGCACAGTGACATGGGGAGTTTTGGTTTCGGTCCTTCGATGCTGTGGATCGGTCCTAGATGCCTGAGAAGGTGGTCTTTAGCGTGAAGGTTCTAGGGGTTGTTTACCATGGCCAGAAGGTTGTGTCGAGGAGGCGCAGGGTGTGATCGGGAGTGGCGCCTATATTCTCTCTCTCTGTCCCTCTCCCTTTTGTAACGCTCCTAACTAGAATAACCAGGATTGTGGTCTCTATCAGCCTCCCTTCTATAGGACTTATGATATGAACTGGATGAATGGTGTGCCGAGCAAAGATTACCGAGCATGGATTCCTGCCTCGTCATTGTATCTGAAAAATAAAAAAAGAAGTAGAGTTGGTAATCTCTAGAAATGAATAGCTTATGATTGGAAATCATGTAGTTCCATGAAGTGTATGTATGCATGTGCAACCACCCGACCAACCAGTTAAATCGACCATACTCGTAGGAAGTGACCCGCCTAAATCTAAAGCGCTTTGAAGCCCTTCCAATCCGGTGTCTTGTTGGAGGGACACATAGTCCAGAATTGGAATGTCAACGAGTCCTTCGAAGGGATTCTACATTTGTGGGGAAGGAGCCTCGGAAATTCTAACACCATCAGCTGGTAGGGACATGACCATAGATTCTCATATTGAAGACTTGTGAAGCTTATGAACGACCGCCTTGCCTTTCCTCTTTCCCTCTTAATGTCGAGGACTATCTGACGGCCCGATGACGGGTTCATCTTCGGTGGGCATATCCTCTTCATCGCCCTGCTAAGAAATTACAATCCCGGTCACCTTATGGCTCACCCGTCTCGCTGAGGCTACCCTAAGCAATCCTTCATGCCTTATGCTCTGATCTTGGTCAATTAGTCCAATGGACCTCAAATTTTCATCCATAAGCACCGACTCAATCTCTCTAATCTCACCAGGCACCTCTTGAAGAATTCGCATTATTTCTTTAAATCGGGCACCTTCAAGTCATGGAATTACGGTTGTAAAGGAAAGAAAATATTAGACTCAACATCGATTCCGGCTACCTCATTAGTCACCAGAGAAATGCGACACTTATGTCTAACTAACCACCGTCTAACAAACCCTGTCGAGCACCAAACATAGAACCATTCAGTCTTGAAGTAGCGAAGTCCGATCCAGGTTCCAGTCACAACTTGACAATTCTTGACCGCCTATAAGAATGTGAGTGAAGGATTATCTCCCCGACTCTTGACATTGAACAAGAATTTGACTTCCTTCGGAGTCGGGGGCCGTAAGAGATGCTCCATAAAAATAATGAATAAGATGTTCAACAATGCATATCCATTCGGATGCAACTATAATGGATCGATCCCTAAGAAAGCTTACACTTCTTGAATATATTGGTCAAATGGAGGAAGTGCTCCAGATGTACATGAATGTCTATTAAAAGCAGTGTACCCTTCTAAGGGAGTATGTGGCCTGTCGTTCGGCCCTGATAGCAGAACATCATCTAGCGATAGCCCATGTCTTAAGCAGATTCTCTATAACATATCTTTGGAGACATTATATGGTACAGAATCTTTGGATTCCCAATAAATATTGCTCCCGGTAGTTCGTTCGGAACTAGACTTATGACTTCGTCCACGTTGGCCAGCATCTCTATTATCAAAGGAGGTAGACTCTGAACCCCCTGTTGTTGTGAATTCATGGGTTCCATAACTAATCAACTCACCAAAAATCATCATTAGATGACAATAATCCCATGTTTTCCCCAGTGCAAAGTGCATGAGTGTGTTGTGCAATGCAATATTGTAAAGTACTTAAGAATGTTCTACAGAGATTAACAAGGTGTTCGAACGACGGAATTCGAAATCCAATTGGAATGACCGTCATCACTGACCATCACAACCGTACCATCCTAACTTCGGCAATCAGTCCAAGTTAAAGTTCATCAAATTGGTTAAGTTATAGTTCCATTGACAAGCTTCCAAAGGCAGTGAAATATGTAATGAGATTATTAAGTCCAATTATGCAAGGCGGAAGCTCGTCGAAGTCAAGCGTTCAAGTATGCTTGAAGTTTTGTATCCATCAAAGTCCAAACATGGATCATTCCTCGCAAAGGCCTTAACTTCATATCGATAAAGAAACCATCACTTCGTACCGATCAATAACATTCACTTCGTATCGATCAAAAAAACCTTAACTTCGTATCGATTGAAATCCACTGACTTCGTATCGATCAGGCCACATTGACTTCGTATCGATCGGGTTACAACGGAGTTCATATCCATCACAAGTTCGCTTTGTATCCATATCGATTCGAAGTGATCAATACAAAATCCAAGAATCAACAATCGATACGAAATCCAAGGCGAGTGACCGATACGAAGTTCCCAGTTGAGGTTCGATGCGAAATCAAGTTTCTTTATCCCTTCATCGATACAAAATTAAGGCCGAACAACCTTCCACCAATTCCTTCGTATCCCTCCTCACTCCGCCAATCAACACAAGTGCCATTACCACCTTCCATCAGACTCCGACATTATTCCATCCAACCTCCGACGTCAACGCCTCCGAAAAGAAGCCAACTTCGAGTGACATAGTATTGGATATCAAATCTTTTCATTTTGATGTAAATTAATTGATCAATTACCTAGTTAAAGTATCGATGCAAGGAGTTAAAATATTGTTCGATTCGAAAGCAAGGATGTTTTTTCTTCTCTCATGCTTTAAAGGATGCGAAGGGTTGGAAAACAAATGAAAACTAATAAATTTTTCTAAGTATAGAAAAGCTTTTATATGGTTTCGAGAGATAAAAGAGAAATGACGATTCGACCCCCTATAGCTTTGACCAGTTAGAATGAGCCTCCTCTCTAACCGATACGAAGAGAATAATTCGAATCCATGCGTCTTCTATCCAAAGCAACATTCATTCGTATCCATCACTCTGAAGCTAACTTCGTATCCGCCCATCATCTTTTTAGTACCAACAAGATCGTATCCACCGACTAACCGGAGCGATGTCAACCTTCTTTGATACGAAAACAAAGCCTTGTATCCCTCACCTCAAGTGTATCCAACAATTCGAATCCCTTGAATCCTATCGATACAAACCAAGCCTAGTTTGGCCTACTCAACTCCACCGATATGGAAAGATAATTTCATATCCCTCCACTTGAAGATCCTAAGATTCGTATCCATTGATACGAACTGCATTGCAACGATAACCAAATTCGTATCCATCGTAATCGATACAAACATAATTTTTTAACTTCTCACATCGATCCAGGAGAGGATCAATACGAAAAGATACTATAAAACCACCATCCAACATTGTTACAACTCGAATTTCACGTCGATTCAGAAGAGGATCGATACGGGATTCGATCTAAGAAAACTGACGACGACTCATTAACGAACGAATGTTAATGAGAGTCGGGTTTATATACATTTTATGTGCCATAAATAAACATTTAATTTTCTAAATTCACAGGATTTATATTCTTAACTGATGACAATTACAACAACGAACAGCAGGCTTTCGGCACTCAACACTAAGTTACAACAGTACGCTATGCAATCGTGGAAAGTCAGCAATCCAGTATTTGTATTGCTAGGAGTCAATCAAAAGGTTGCATCGCTTGATAAAAAAGACAGCAACTATTCAGATAATCAGATAGAACTTTTTAGAATGAAGACGGTAGCTTTTCAAAGTACATCGTGTTCACATAAGATGTACTTTGGGGAGAAAATGTTATTCAACCTTTTGGCAAGGCCGTGACATCAAGGAATTGGCTGAAAACCAAAGATAGTTCATCCTGAAGACCAATTATACACAGGTTCATTATGGATGCTGGTAAATTTTGCCCAAGTTCAGATCTAGCTACAATTGGTATGACATGACAAGCAAAGCTATGAAAGCCAACATTCCAAATTTCAAGTCAATCAGGATTCGTATGCTCAAGATATGATTAGTGCAAAATCAAGCAATAATCTCGTTCCATTCAAGCTCGCAGGCCTCGTTCGGATCCATCAAAATCAGCAGTTTGCATCCATCCAAGGCGGCCTCCTTCGTAAGCATCGAAATCAAACATATTTGTAACCATGGGAAGAAGCAGTTCATTCAAATCATTCAAGTTCATGTCCATCCCATTCCAATCCTAGGTAATCGTATCCATCGAGTATGTGTTGCTTCGTATCGATTCAGAGAACGCCATTTCATATCCATCACATTTACCCTATTCGTATCGATCCATCGATACAAAACGAAATCAAATGAGCGCCACGAAGCGGATAGATCCGGATCGATGCGAAGTAGAGCATGGTCGACCGATACGAAAGGAGGGTTGACCATCGATATGAATTAAGCAACAAGGGATCAATATGAATGAGAGCGACACGAATGAAACAAAGCTTAGAGCGATGTGAAGGGACACATAAATATGGATGACTCGGTCACTCGGCATAAAAAGTGGATCGATCCTAAGAGATAGCGCCACGTCATTGGTTAGCACGTGCCTCGAAGCGATGCAAACAAAAGCGATGCGAACATAAGCGATGTGAACTCGGCAGCCTTCAACAAGCTCAAACTTACATTGATCTAACTCAAAACATGCAAGTCCAAATGCCACCAAACTTTCACAGGAGCTTGCATACAACCCCAAGAATGTACCTGAATATTTCATCCTTAAAGGTGTATTTTTGGATCGATACAAACTCAATTCGTATCGCTCCCAGATCGAGCCTAAATCACCTAAACTCGCTCCCATGGGCCCACTCACATGGGAGAAGAAGTCTTCCAAGATCTGGGTGAGATATTTGCTGCCTACGCCTATAAATAGTGACCCTAGACGTACAGAAAAGGACTTTTGGCTCTTCTACGTCCAGACTCTACCGAAATTATTATTGTATTTGGATTATACTGTTGTAACTTATTGTAACCAATAAGAAAAAATCAATAAAAATCATCCATTTCATAATGGACGTAGCCCATACGCCGAACCACTCTAAATTCGTGTGTTTCTACGCATTTTCTTATCCGTTGATCGGTGTGATCTACCTCTTTTTACATTTAACTTTTTCATTTTATCTTTTCAAACACATCCATAGAGTGTTATGCCCAATTTTAGTACAAACAATATACATACATAAATATTATCCCGATTAAGTTGCTTACTTGAAATGTCGTTTGGGTTATTAGTTGACTTGGTGGTTTATGATATTGTATATGATATTGGATTGATTATTGCGATGTTAGATATGATTTTGAAGTTTAGTAATGGAGCCATGTATTTGTTGGATATCAAAAATACAAAGAAGATGTTGTGTGTTTGCATTTTAATGTTTGAAGTTTATTTATATTGTGTGTGCAATTTATCGATGGTCGAAATTTGATGGAATTCCACTCGGCCATGCGATAATATTTACATTGACGATTTATTGTTGATTTAGGAGAATTTTTCTCCATGGCTTTTTTATATGAATTACCGATTTTCCCGTTTTGAAATATTTTAAAAAGCATCTGAAAATTAATTATGGGACATTAAAATTATTTAAGGTATATATTTTTAAATAAATATTTGTGGTTGAGAAATACAATGAATTGTTGGAAATGGCTTAAAAAATAATAGTGGTTTTAAAAATGAAAAGAGAATTCAAAAAGTAGTTGAGTATATGGACATTGTTTATTTTATGGATTTTGTATAATTAAACGATTTTAAAAATATTTTCGAAGAGGGATTTTAACTATACGAGTCTATTTTGAAGATAAATAATAATTCACATTATTGTCGAATGGTTTTAAGAGTATTATAATATAAATCCCTTTTGTATATATATTTTGTAGTTCGAAAGTAAATATTTGATATTATGGAACATATGATAAAAAAATTAAATTATAAATTATGATTTGAAATGAAAAGAATAATTTTGGAGGTTTATAAATGCATTTAAAAATTATATTTACTTAAAAAAATTATGGAAAGACTTCTCTAAAGGATATTTGATTTATATATAGATTTTGAATGTTTTATATAAATATTTTAATATTTAGTTAATTGCTTAACGAAATATTCTACTAAACTTTTTTGTTATTTCATTTTGAAATTAAAATTAGGATTTTACGCATGATTTCTATGTCATTTGATTTCTCATTTTGCTATATAGATTTCGAGATTGTGAATGATTCATCGTTGATATGGATTTGATTGGTGATTTGATATGATACGGCGATGGCATCATTATATATGATTTTGTGATGACTTATATACTATGTAACAAGAAATCTAAATAAATGAAGTTATAATACCATATGGGATGAGACATTCAATAAAATTTCTCCAATTATTCTTTAGACTCAATGTACAGAATATAGAAGGAGCGAGTGTGATATATGAGCTCTGAGTAAACGAACTAGTGACATACAACGGTAAGGGACACCTTTGTGTTATTTGTTCATTTATTTTGTGCTAATGGACGACACTCATATAGGGATTTATTATGTAACTCACTGCGCTGAGTCGCTTATTTTGCCATTTGTCGGCTTATATCACGCTATGTGTCGGCATGAGTATGTAACTGTGTGTTAGCTATTATTATATTATATATATTTGGTATGTGTCTAATCATTATCCGAGTTCCTTTTTGTTGTGGTAGTTGAACTTTATTGGCTGGTATCCATCCTAGCGGCCTAATCGCGGTGGTCATGCCTCAGATCTGTGAAACCCTACTGCCATGTGTCAACAATATATATAGCCGTGTGTCGACGATTGTATCAAGCCATGTATCGGCAATTGTATAGCTTATGTATATCATCTAGGCTGGCAGTTTGTTACCATTTAGGGGCATATGTAAAGTCGTGATCGGTGTAGAGCATAGTCCTACAGTGTGTTTATGACTTGCGATGGATAAGAGTCACGATGTCCGTCAAGGTAACCAAGACTATAGGAGCCGTGCTAGTGGAATATGTGTGTTATGTTCGCCAACAACATGTGCAATCTCTTGGAATAGTTGTGTCTATCAATCTCTCGTTTGGTTCTAGTGTGTGATATAGACATATACCTATACATATATTTGAGATGATGTGTTACAATTATACTTATGACCGTGTCCAGAGTATGAACAATCTCTGTATCCTTCTCATATCTTTCTCATTTGTATGTGTCGCTAATTACTATTCATTGACTTATGTTTTGCCTATTTATCTTGTGTGTTTCCTATTTATCTTTCTCAGTTGCATGTCATTGATTATACCCTTCACTGGCATGTGCCACCATTTCGATGATTTTGTTTATGAATGATTGTTTATATTGATTTTGAGGATATTAGAGATTAAGTGATATATTTGGGTTAAGCTATGTGTAGCTGATTATGCATGGTGATATCTCTTTATTGATTATTTCTAAATTTGATGATGATTACTGGATATGGATAATTCACCTGTTAGATGTTGTTTTATAATTTCTGAGTTGATGTGTTTTATATGGGTAATGACACTTTTACATTGGGTTTGGTGGAGTTCAACATCATATAATATTTGGAATTTGAGTTAACATTATTATATTTATACCCCTATATATATAGTGTTCCATATGGTTATTGACATTGGATTCAGATATTGTCTGACTCGTTTAATATACATATAATAGTCAGGTTAGTCCGAGACATTTCTGGTACAGAGATGATTAGACCAACTTGTTTATTAGGTATAGTGGAGGCTAGTTAACAATTTAGTTGTATGTTATAATATATGATGTACTTCATGGATGTACGTTATTCAGATATATTTTGGGATTGTATCTTGTATATTATACATTATCGTGACAATTGACTCTGTGATCTCGGATAGTTGTTGTATATTGTGTATTGTTCTATCTTGGAAGCACACATGTAACTACTTTTTTTGATAATGTGTACGAATATGTGCGTTATTTATGATATTTTGATACATTCCGAGGGAATATTCACATATATACCCCATATCAACTTATTCTCCATGACATTATTACATAGTAATACTCTTTGATAGCATTGGTATGGAGGTGGGAATGCTACATGTTGAATATGCAAGTATATGAATTTTGTTTGATGATAATTAACATATATATATATATATATATCTGTGTGTGTGTGTGTGTGTGTGGGTGTGTCTGTTCATTTAAATGTATTTGTTATTGTACTATTTTATTTTCACATAATTAAATAAATATTTGATGAATAAAATAAGTAACATAGAATTTAAATTCAAACAGATATTTTATTCAAACAAATATTTTATTACAATTTTGGATAGTACAAATTTGAGCGCTCACTAGATATATACAATTTGGAATTACAATAAAATTTCGATTACATCACAATTTCTCACTATATAATTATCATTTACATCAGCATCTCACTACATATCACTCGTTCACTCATATTTATTCTTCAACTGTACTCCAATTTGTATCCAACATCTGAGTTGTTTACAAAAATAAAGACTGACGCAGTAAAACTGAAAAAGAAATATTTTTTGCAGTATAAAATAAAATGTGTATTTTTATTTGCCTTAGTTATTTGGGTTGTTCATCATCATATTCATTTTTGAATTCATCATACACGAACAACTTGTAACATGCACAATGTATCACTATACATGCCATAAGTCCGTGCACACCAATGTACACTTGATAAAATTACAGGGACGGGTGAGCGCAAGGTCAAACCCAATCAAAATCTAGGTTCAACCCAAGTGAAATACAAATAAAGTCATGATATTAGCACAAGGTCAAACCCGAGCTATAAGCGGGATTCGACACAGGTGCAATCCAAATGTACAAGTTCAATAAAATGGTTAAGACAACTAAAACAGACTCGACAGTGGAGTCATGAAACAATGAGAAAGGCCAAATAAAGGCAAGAGATGTGCATACCAAACTTATATGCATGCATAAAACTTAACAGTTCAACAAGACATATATGCAATTTCAACATGTATACCATAAGCTAGCTCAATGAACCAACTCTAAGTAACAACAAGACAAGTTCAATATGCTATGCACAAGCACCACAACCAGATCAGTTTCCAAATTCAGTCTAGAAACAAGAACAGGCAAATGCACCAGTGAAACAAAGAATAGACCCAACAATTTAGGAAGACAACAAAGTACAGACCTGGCAATATATGAAAACTAGCTCGAAGAAACAACTCAGTGCAAACACATGTGATCAGTCACTAAGGTGAACACATTTGTGCCTAGACTACTGACCATCAAACAATGTCAACAAGCTCCAAAAAAAACTACATGAACTGAGGCAATGACCATAGTAGTAAATAAAATGGCAATGCATATGGAAATGTACTCGATGCAACCCAGAGCTCATATGCAACTCAGACTGAAATGACAAATGGAGTAGTTCAAGCTACGACATGAAACCAGATTTCAACATGAAGTGGATTCAACGCAAATGGAATCAGTGCATATGAAAACAGTGACAACAAGAGCTGCAACAAGAATCGAATTAGATCTAGTGAAAAAAAATAGTAGAACAATGCTGTATATACGCATGCATATGTAGCTACGAGAGGCCATCAAGCAACAACAAAGTGTACAGGTAAACCAGAGAATTCAACCAAGTGATGACTTCAAGAGAAACGCAATAAAGCGTGGTCAGATCTCAAAAAGACTCAGTACAACAAGCATACATACATACATATGCAAATACACACACACACACATACACACACATAGATATATATATATATAGGCAGTGCACATATAGACCGGACTAGAAAATAACTGCACCAGACTTTCAATTGATATGAAACTCAAAGTAGTGCAAAAAGAAACTCACAACATACACACACATACACATACATATGCGTGGTGACACATTTCGAGTGGAACGAGAAAATTAGTGTAGACCAACCAAATGGCATAAGACAGTGAATAATGTAATGCAATCAACTGACGTGAAGACCAACAGCAAGTGCAACCAGATCAACATAGCAAGCAAGTATGAATCAAAACTGGTCAAAAGCTGTGGGTTATCAAAGTAGAGTTCGAACAAAATCACAGGAGAAAACAAATTCACATGGCAGGTTTTTACAAAAATCCAAGCAGAAGTTTCAAACCAAGTCAAGTTTAAATGCCAAAGAATCTAAGCCGTGATGACCAAGGTAGTCATAACAATGAACCTAACAAAGTTACATGGATTGAACGAGTCCACAAAATTAAAGTACCGAAATCACAGAAACAAATTCAAATGCCCAAATGAAAGGAGCCAAAATTCAAATTCATAGAGTATACGTATGACTTGAACAAGTCTGTACAAATCACCAGCATTCAATCAAAAATCGGTGGCCGAGAAAAATTAACAAATGAACTCATACAACGATATTTTAGGGTTTCAATCTGTATTTAAACCCAATCATCATCGGCATGTAAAAGGCAATCGAGTTCAAGCAAGCTAACGAGTAAAGCAAAAAGCATAAATCGCATACTCGATCAAATTGGAGTGCTCGAAACCATATCCCAGCTAGAGAATCAATTGTCCAAGCCAAACAAAGTTAAATAATCACCGCAATTGATCAGATACAGGCGGAACTTCCAATATTACAGAAACCCTAATTATTGAAAGAAGAGTAAACGAAGAAACGGCCATTTTTAACTCAAAGGAAAGAGGCCGAAGGAATAAAAAGAAAAAGGGGGATATTTTTATTATCACATTTGTTGGGTTGGCTTTATAATTTCTTTGGGCTTTAGTTTATAATTAGGTTTTAGTGTTTTTTGAATTGTTTTCGTAATTTATTTTTAAACTTTTGTAATTTCTAATCGTGCGACTAGGGAACAAACTACGGTGGTGTAGTTCGAGAATTCGCAACTCAATGTCTAAGCTATAGCAGGGTTTTGAGCGTAGAGTTAGGTTAGTCAATAGTGGGTGTCGCGATTTTACGTGTGTAAGCGTCTAACTACTTAATTTCTAGTAGAAACCTTAGGGGCAGCACGTAGGCAGGGTTTTGCCGAAGTTGGGTAAACTTGTGTTGTTCTATTTCTGCTTTTATAATTCTGTTATTATCTATGCTGCTTTTATTTGGCTATTATCTGTGCTGTAATTATTTTATATACTTCCACGTTAAATTTTTATATATATTAGTATCACCCTATTCACCCCCCTTTAGGGTGAAATCGATCCTACAAGTGGTATGAAAGCTAGGAATAAAAACTAATTTTGTTTTCAAAATTCAATTTTTCAAAAACCAATTTTTGTTTTAAAAAATTTTGAATTTTAAATTGCCTTCTTTCAATAATGCTTTTGTTGAGGGTCAATCCATAGTTAGACCACCAATGTTCAATGGTGAATATGCTTATTGGAAAAATAGAATGAAAATTTTTCTGAAAACCATTGATGCTTGGAATATTGTTGAGACAGGTTATAGAGCGCCACCTATAGTTGTAGATAATCAAGAAATAGATAAACCAATGGATCAATGGAAAGATCTTGAAAATAGACTACAGAATGCTAATGCTAAAGCTATGAATTCTATTATTTGTTCATTGAATCAAACTGAATTTAATCGTGTCTCAAATTGTCTAAATGCGCATGAAATATGGCACACACTTGAAGTGACTCACAAAGGAACATTTCAAGTCAAGGAATCTCGCCTTGCCATGCTTAGTAGCGAACAGGAGAACTTCACAATAGCCAAGGATGAAAATGTCAAAGAGATGTATGGACGACTTTCCAATATTGTATACAAATCAAAAGCTCTCGAAAAATCATACACAGATTTGGAGATAGTCCCAAAAATCCTTAGAGTCCTTCCACACAATTTTGAAGCCAAAGTCACTGCTATTCAAGAATCTAAGAATTTGTAACAGATTAAAGTCGAAGAACTTATTGGAAATCTCACCACTTATGAGCTAGAAATGAAATTCAAGGAAGAGCGTGAAGGAGGTGATACTCGAAAGAATTCAATAGCCCTCAAAGGAACAACCGAAAGTGAATATGATGATGATGGTGAAGCTAAACCGACACTACTAGTAAAAAGATTCAAAAAGTGGAACCGTAAATATGGAAATCAAGCCAAAAATCATCAACTAAAGAGAAGAATCAAAAAAGTTCTAGACGACTCAGAAAACAGGAGATCATCAGCCAAAAGTGTAATAAACCAGGCCATATCAAGCCAAATTGTCCTCAGAACCAAATCAACCGAGTAAAGATACCAAAAAGGAGAAGTTTAGCAGCCACATGGAATAAAAGTGATGATGATAATAAAAGCACTAGCAGTGAGAGTAAAAAAAGAGATTTGTGTCTTTAAGGTGATTTAACTGATAGCGATGATGACGAGCTATTCGGACAGCTAAATGTCTATCGAGTTAGAACGTAGCCGAACGAATTTTGTAATAAAAATAACCGCAAGCGCGTGCATAAACTTGTAGTACGTGGCGAATATAGGTCGATCCGTAGGGAATTAATGATTTTAAAATTTCAATTCAATCATATTATACCAATTTCATGTGAAAGTTAAGGTAGAGAACTAACTAACTAAAAGAAAAGAGATGCAAACATAAGAGTTAAATAACAATTTAGAGAATAAATCCACTCTCTAGATCATATAGTATTACATATATGAAATCAAGATCTCTCTTTTATGGTCATTAGTGTTTTAATTGATGTGCTTATCATAAGTATGACATATTTGTGCTATTGATTAGCTAACATAAGCCATCTGTGACATCCCGGAAATTTGGGGCAATGTCTATATTAAAAATTAAATTAATTTGATAATATTTGTTAATAATATTTAAATTGATTTAATAATCTTCTTTTAAAATAAATATTTAACTGATGATTTATCTTTTAAAAGCTAATTTAAACTATTTCTATTTACAATGTATATACATATATATTTTTATAAATTGTAAATTGTTAATCTTTGTTTTAAATTTAATAAATAAAGACATGTTTTCCAATTTTAATATTTCTGATAATTTGGAAATTTGATTTAATTTAGTATTAAGCTATTAAATAAATAACTGTACGGTTAAAATACTTAAAATAAATGTTTAATAGTTAGAATTTATTCTAGCTTAAGTTTAACTTTTAAATTTATTAACAAAAAAAAGATTGGTTTATTTTCTTTTTAGTATAGCTTGATAAAAATATGTTTTATTTACTCAAGATCAAGTTATTTGTTTAAAAATAAATTCTAGCCTAGGTTTAAATTTAAATAAAAAGATTGTTTTGTTCTTTTTACTTTAGCTTTATAAAATAAGTAATTTATTTATGTAGTGATTTCATTTATGAATCATTTTAAATTAATAATGAGTTATTTTTAAACAATAACAATAATGAAATATCTTTAAAATAGATTTCAAATGAATCGAAATTTGTTATTTTAAACTTATGTGTATATATATACACACATATTTTGGAAAGCTATGATTTAAAATGAAATCTTTCAACAATGTTTAAAAATAAAACAAACTTTATAGATATGAAACATAAGTGTAAACCAAGTATAGGGTTATAAAAATAAGTCTAAATACATAAACTTAAGAAATTGTGATATTAACATAAGGATAAGAAATAATAAGTAAATAAAGTAATAAACCAAAGCAAATGACTAAAACAAATTTTTTAATATGTAATCATGTCTGTAAAATAGTTATGTTGGCAAATAAACAAAATAAAATAAAATGCAAGTAGCTTGTAGATTAAGATTCAGACAAGTATGAAAACAAAATAATAAAATTAAACCTGGCAAAGTCATAAGTATGTTGCCTGTAAGAATATATGCAAGTACAAGTAAAAAGAAATAAGCAAAGTAAAAGTAAAACGCAAGCAGAAAAGGAATGCAAAGCTAAGAAAAAGTAAATTAAACATCTATGTATCTAAAAAAAATGAAAGCAAACCAGGTGTATATGTGTAGCCTGTAAAAGTAGTTTTGCAAGAACAAAGAAATGTAAAATATCTAAGCATAAAAATGAGGTTAATAGAGACATAAAGTACATTGGAAATAAATGCTTTCACCTTAGCAGCAAAACTTAGTCAACTCGAATTGTATTTCATCCTACTAATACAGAAATTTTGCCTGATAAAACAAAACATAATCTCCAGAAAATATAATAAGATTTTTACCTGCATGTGCTTAACCCAGTTATCACCTTCCCCGGAAACTTCTTTATATATGTCATCTTATTTTTTTTAGTTCGTTCAAAACATATAACCTAAAGCTTTATACAACAACAATACATCAATGCAAACTAGAGGATTTAACAGAGGAGATTTCAGTTTCAAAGCTGTTTCAATACCAAGGTGCTCTGTTTATTTTCAAAACTTTGGTGAGTAACATCACAATTTAATAGTTTAAGTATATAATTGTTCTGTTGCAAGTTTTTCTCTGGAATTCAGTTTGTGTTGAATATATTTCTTTGTATAATTCTGTGTTAAGTATGAATATTTTGATGGGCATCTCTGTATCCCAATCTGTCTTTAGTTCCAGTGTTTAAAATCCTGAACAAAATTTCATTTTGTTCTTAATTCACGCTTTAACAAGACATAAGTTTGAATATAAAATGCTGGTATTAACAGAAACTTGAGTTTAAAAAATTGTTTAAAGGAAAAACAGTGGTATTAGTTCTGGAAAATATAAAACTACAGTAGAAAACTAAAATAAGTTAAATCTCAATGATTTTAATCCGTGAATTCAGGGTTATGAATCAAATACACATACCATTATATGATTTTTAAAATTAATATTATGATTTTCAGTCAAGTGATTTAGGTGCAGTTTGTCTTTGAACAAATGTTGGTTTTTGGGTGATTTATGGTGTTCTATGCGACTAGAGGTGGTTGGGTTGTGTGAGGAGGTGGAGGAGCTTACCGAGGTGATGGGAAAAATAGTCATTGGTGGTGGAATTCATCGAGGAGGTTGCCATAGAGGAATTTTGCTTGGAACCCTTGTTTAACTAGGCTAGGCAAAATCAATCGCCACGGATCTTGGAGTTATCGAGTTTAGAAAGGTTTTGGATAAGGGAAGTAGACGTGTAGAAGAAGAAGATGCAGGAGTCTTAGCACCTACGATGGTCAAAATTGATTAGTCGATGTGATGTTCCAGGTTTTGTTATTGAGGCAATTCAAGTTCCAGGTTTTCGAGTTTATACTCGAATTTGAATCTGTGTGGAGAATGGGTTGACTGAGGATCGGAGGATGGGTTGTTGGTGGTTGTCGATGTGCTCGATGTGGTGGCGGCAATTGGAGTTCGTCGCTGGCGATGTGCACGTGCACCGTGCCATTGCAGTTTTGTAAGTTTTGTTGGGTGCAGAGTTTTTGCCTCAGGAAATACTCGAGTCAATCGAATTTGTGACTCGAAGCAGGGTGATGGAGAACTCGAAGCAATGAAGTATGTTTGAATTTGAGTTGGTTCCAGGTTTTGAACTGTCACTGTATTTTTGGTGTGCAAAGTTTTTAGCTTGGGAAAACTTGGGTTATTCGAGCGCATAACTCGGAGCAAGGGGAGGGATGACTCGAAGTAATTGTTGTTTGGCTCGGTAGTGTTGTCTCAGGCTTTGTAAACCTGGAAGCAAAATCTGTTTTAAATCAAATTCTAGTGAAACTTTAAATTGTAAACTAGATTTAACAAAGCTTAAATCCAGATTTAAGTTTGAATTCAAGTTTATTTTTGGATTCAAATTTGAAATGAAATCAAAGTTAAAATGATTAAAGGTGGGTTACAGGTATCAAAAACCTGACAGGTTTTCAAATTTAAATTAATTTAAAGTTTGAAACAGAATTTAAATTGTGATTTAAATTCAAAAATTTAAAGTATAGATTCAATTGAACTTTTGAATCTAGGGTTTTAAAAATAAATTTGGATTTTAAATCAAGAATTAGAAACCAAGTTTTTAAAAGAAAGTTAAATCAAAGTTGTTAATCAAATGTTTAAATTAATGAATTCAAGTTCTTCTTTGCATTCAAATCTGAAATCTTAATCAGTTTTTAAATCTGTTTGTTTTTTTAAAAAAAAAAGTTAAATAACATATTTCCTTTTTAAAGGGATTTTGAATAAGAAGTTAAATAAATTGCTTTAACTTAAAAATTGCAAGTTAAATATTAATGTATTTTGGAAATTTAAATTTAAATAAAGATTCAAGCAGTTGAATTTAAAGGTCTATCTTATATAAGTTCATATGTAAGTAGTTAAGGTTATTTACAAGATTATAAATTGAATTTAAATTTGATAAATGTTTAACTAATAATCATTTTGAATCTTAAATTCAAAATGAAATTTTGAATTTAAATTTAAAATGTAATGTTCTAATACACTTTAATATTAATAAAGTCATTAATAAAGAAATAAATTATCTTAGGAATAATTAAGATATTTAAATGATTAAATGAATAAGTAAATTAAGAAATGACTTATGTATAAATAATTTAGATTAATTTATAAATAGAAATTAATTAGCAAAGTAATTTAAGAAATGTTATTAGTTAACGAAGATAATTAACTAAAGATTATTAATAATTAATTAATGTGATAAATTAGTTTAATTAATTAAGATAATCATTTGTAAAGTGGTTAAGTGTAATTACTTGATAAAAGTAAATAAGAGATTAATTACAACTTGTGATTAATTTTGATAAAATGATTAATTTAAGTTAATTAATTTAGTTTAATTAATTTAAGAAATCATTTGATGATTTGATATGTGTAATTACTTAGTGTAATTAGTAGAGCATAATTACTTAGGGAAGTAATTAGATGATAATTACTGGATGTGATTAATACAAGATGATTTGTAAATGAAGTAATTTGGATAATTACTTTTGTAATTAATCAAAGGATTAATTAACGGAGATAATTAATTATGGGATAATTAATTTATTAATATAAGTAATTAAGGGTAGTTGATTACTGGTTGATATTAATCAAAGGTGATTAATAATTGTGTTTAATTTAAAGATTAATCACTTAATGTGATTAAATTAAATAAAGTAATTAAATTTAAATCTGAATTAGAGATTATTAATTAATATAATTAATGATGTAATTAAGAATTACTTAATTAAGAAATAATTAATAATGTGGTGATTAATTAAGAATAAATGTAATCAATTATAAATGAAGTAATTAAATGTTAGTTACTATAGATGATTTAAAATAATTAATTTGTGGTATTAAATAAAGACTAATTACTTATGGTAATTAGAAAGTGATTTATCAAAGGTGTTTAATTAAGATGAATACATAATGGATCATTAATTTTATAATTAATTAATGATTGTATAAGCAGGATTTATAGATAAAGAATTAATTTAATTTACTTTAAATTAATTAGAGATAGAAGTAGTTAATTTAATTCATTTTAAATTAGTTATAGATTGTGATTTATAAATCATTGCTTATGGATGAATGATATTGATATTTCATTTGATGATTGTGATCTCAGATATGAGATGAGTAATATCTATGTGATATGGATGCCTGGTTTAAATATGATAATATTTAATTATCTGTTTGGATGATGATATGATTTATCTGTATGTGATGATGATGTGATTATCTACTGTGATATTATGAATTATCTATCTGTGTGTATATTGATAATATTTAATTGAACTGTTAAGAATAAATAGACAACTTGGCCTTAAAAGACATGTTTTGGATTTCGATGAGACCGGGATCGGTTTTCCTTATTTGGAACATCCAAAAACCACATCGATTCCAAATTAACGTTAGGTCGTGAATCTGAAGTGAAGATGAAGATTCAGAATGCAAGGGTTATCGTCGTTAACTCTGAGGGTGATTCCAAAATGAGTGTAACGAGATAATGCCTTCGGTTTCGTTCAAACCCGGAACGAACTTGTATGGATTGAATGCTTTCAACACATCGTTAGGTGGGCGATGAGCATTCTAAGAAATGTATTCTCTAAAGGTAATCGCAGCCTCAAGCCTCATCAACCGAGAATGGCTAAAACAGGGGAGGTGCAGCAAGGTTAGGTGGGTCATGCCCAAGCAGGACAAGATCTTCCCCTGTCTAGAAGTCCCTTTTTATTCGGCTGTGTGGGTAGTTAGTTGCAAACAACTACGGGGTTGTCTTATTCGGGACTGTTCAGTAAGGAATGGTTCTGGCCTTGTGTTGCAAGGGGTCGGGAGTGATCCCCGGTACGTTGATCTAGGCCACGTAATGTGACTGGCGGTACCCCGGTAGCCCTACCATTGTATGGAATCCACAATCCAATAAGTGCCAACGGTTTTGATTGTATTACCCACTTTTGTGGCTAGTAGCTGGAATTTAATGAATGTAACAATTTCGGCTATTTTCTATTTACTTGAAAACCCTAGACCTATTATAATATCACTAAATTTCCTATCAAATGTTTTGGTTAGCGTAAGGTAAAAACTTACCCATGTTTATTTGTGGGGAGTCTTACGTGATACCTTTTATTTCGAAGGATTTTCAAAATTAAGCAACTTTAACCTGTTACTCACACCAGACCCATGTTTGACCTGGAATTTTTTTTTTTTTTTTATAAACTCTCAGATACTCAAATTTTTACGAGTAGCCAAGGGATTCAGGTTAGCTTTGACGAATTCTGGAAGAGCAATGGAGAAGGTGGCTTCAGCGTTGTAGATATACTTATAGTTCCACTGTGTTGGTATTTTTGAGTTATTTGTTTGAGTTGTATCGAGTTGTATTAACTAGACAGGTGTCTAACTGTCTAGTATGTGATGTATTATCAGTATAACTCTGATTGATGTTGTACATTATGTAAGTACTTATATGATTATTATAATTTATTCGTTCCGCTGTGAGATTCTGATGTTGTTGTTCTTTCTTCTCTATCTTTTCTATTTTCTCGTCCCTTTCTTTCTTCAAGACGAAACGGATTTCTGGGCATAGAAACCCGGGTCGTCACAGTTGGTATCAGAGCGCTAGGTTGAGTGAATACCTAGGCTCTTGAGTGATTTCTTCTTGAGAGAGCGTATTTGTAATTTTGATATATAATATATATATTTATTTATTTCTACCTATTGTTGGGTTACCTGTTCGGATTTTCCAATATAAGTTATAAAGTTAGATAGGGTAGTGGTGTGCGTAGCATGACTACCAATGGTTGGAGTTTGAATGTTTGAGGTTGGAAGTGTATCCGTCGAGACTGTAGGCCTAATACCGTCTCGAGTAAGTTTTGGGTGGTGTAAGGATTTCATTGATCTTTGAAGGAAACCTATTAAAGTTCGGAGTTCATTTTTGAAGTATAAGAATTTGGTTGAGCTAGAGTTTGGATCTGTTGGTTGGACAGAAGCAAGTCATGATATCTTGATACATCAAGGTGTAGTAGCTGTGTGATGAGACACAGTGACCATGGATGTCTCCGAAGATGTTTCTTTGGAACAAGTTATGGAAGAGTTCAGCTGGGTGTTTCTGTTTTCTTTGAGGTCCGAGTTTCTCTAAGGGCTTTTGGTTTGAAAGTCTTCTGGCTTAGCAGTTTTCTTGGGGTAACTTCAGAAGCAGTAGAGTAATTCCATTTCTTCGATGGATTGACTAAGCGTAAGCTGTTCTGAATGGTAAAGAGAAAGCAGTATTTTTGGAATTAGGCCGGATTGATCGCAAAAGTGACTTGCGATAGTTTGAGTGTTCTCTTGCATTTCAGAGATTTTTCTGGATGTCTTCAAGAAGTCAAAGAATTGCAAACAATTGGAGATTGAGTTTGGTATAGACGGGATTTCAGAAGTGGTACCGATGGATCAGATTAGTAATTGGATGATTTTTGAGTTTGGGGAAGTAGCTCAGGTTTTGGAGGAACTTCTGAGTTTCATTTTTGGATATGTGAACTTTATTTTTGGAATGTGTTGTCCAGTCTGTGCTTGAGTTCATAATCAGCATTTTCGTCTGATCAGTCAGAGTTGCGCAGTGGAAGCATGGTGGCAGTTGTTTTAATTTGGAAGCAATGGGATGTTGCAATATTTGGACTGGAGATTCTACAGGAAATTTTTTAGAATCTGAGGCCAGTTTGGAGTGCACCTGTTTTATCTTTTTCAGATAAGAGAAGTGAGCTCTGTTTTTTGATTTGGTATAGAATTTGTGCTCTGAGTTTGGTTGATATTGGAAAGATCATTTTGTTCGATTGTCTTTGGTCTAGTTTATTTCTAAGGACATCAGCAAGGGTTGAGCTGATCAGGAAAGATGTAGACAGCGGAGGATCGTCCGAAGAGTTTTGTGAATAAGAGACGAAGGAATTTGGGTTCCGAAATCGGGGATTTGATTTTGGATAAGTGTTTGGTCTTCAGGATTGAATTGTCAGTTTGGATAACTGAAATTCGTTGTGTTTCACGTATCTCTGAGGGAGTACGTGTAAGATCTATCTCTGGTTGTAGAACCAACAGTTAAGGGAGTTTTGGATGTTGATTCAGACTTGTCTGTAGTCTGATATCCTGTCTTGTTTTGTAGATCTAGATGAGTAGAAGTTCTGTAGCTTAGTAGTATTGTTTATTTGGGATCTGTAGAGCGAGTATCCCGGTATTTATACTTGGGGAAACTCGAGAAAATTCTATCCGGAATCTTGTCTGGATAGATTGATTTGTTTGTTTGGGATGAATTGGTTGCTATGATTGTTAGCTTATGATTGACATATGCTTGTGTTTAAAATTTAAATCTTTAACTAGATTATTAAATTACCTTTGTTTTAAATTTCGGGGGCGAAATTCTTTTAAGGGGGGAGGAATGTGACATCCCGGAAATTTGAGGCAATATCTATATTAAAAATTAAATTAATTTGATAATATTTGTTAATAATATTTAAATTGATTTAATAATCTTCTTTTAAAATAAATATTTAACTGATGATTTATCTTTTAAAAGCTAATTTAAACTGTTTCTATTTATAATGTATATACATATATATTTTTATAAATTGTAAATAGTTAATCTTTGTTTTAAATTTAATAAATAAAGACATGTTTTCCAATTTTAATATTTCTGATAATTTGGAAATTTGATTTAATTTAGTATTAAGCTATTAAATAAATAATTGTATGGTTAAAATACTTAAAATAAATGTTTAATAGTTAGAATTTATTCTAGCTTAAGTTTAACTTTTAAATTTATTAACAAAAAGAAAAGATTGCTTTATTTTCTTTTTAGTATAGCTTGATAAAAATATGTTTTATTTACTCAAGATCAAGTTATTTTTTTAAAAATAAATTCTAGCCTAGGTTTAAATTTAAATAAAAAGATTGTTTTGTTCTTTTTACTTTAGCTTTATAAAATAAGTAATTTATGTAGTGATTTCATTTATGAATCATTTTAAATTAATAATGAGTTATTTTTAAACAATAACAATAATGAAATATCTTTAAAATGGATTTTAAATGAATCGAAATTTGTTATTTTAAACTTATGTGTATATATATACACACATATTCTGGAAAGCTATGATTTAAAATAAAATCTTTCAACAATGTTTAAAAATAAAACAAACTTTATAGATATGAAACATAAGTGTAAACCATGTATAGGGTTATAAAAATAAGTCTGGATACATAAACTTAATAAATTGTGATATTAACATAAGGATATGAAATAATAAGTAAATAAAGTAATAAACCAAAGCAAATGACTAAAATAAATTTTTTAATATGTAATCATGTCAGTAAAATAGTTATGTTGGCAAATAAACAAAATAAAATAAAATGCAAGTAGCTTGTAGATTAAGATTCAGACAACTATGAAAACAAAATAATAAAAGTAAACCTGGCAAAGTCATAAGTATGTTGCCTGTAAGAATATATGCAAGTACAAGTAAAAATAAATGAGCAAAGTAAAAGTAAAATGCAGGCAGAAAAGAAATACAAAGCTAAGAAAAAGTAAATTAAACATCTATGTATCTAAAAAAAAAATGAAAGCAAACCAGTGTATATGTGTAGCCTGTAAAAGTAGTTTTGGAAGAACAAAGAAATGTAAATATCTAAGCATAAAAATGAGGTTAGTAGAGACATAAAGTACATTGGCAATAAATGCTTTCACCTTAGCAGAAAAACTTAGTCAACTCGAGTTGTATTTCAGCCTACAAATACAGAAATTTTGCCTGATAAAACAAAACATAATCTCTAGAAAATATAATAAGATTTTTACCTGCATGTGCTTAACCTAGTTATCACCTTCCCTTGAAACTTCTTTATATATGTCATCTTATTTTTTTAGTTCGTTCAAAATATATAGCCTGAGGCTTTATACAACAGCAATAATCAATGCAAACTAGAGGATTTAACAGAGGAGATTTCAGTTTCAAAGTTGTTTCAATACCAAGGTGCTCTGTTTATTTTCAAAACTTTGGTGAGTAACATCACAATTTAATAGTTTAGGTATATAATTGTTCTATTGCAAGTTTTTCTCTGGAATTCAGTTTGTGTTGAATATATTTCTTTGTATAATTCTGTGTTAAGTATGAATATTTTGATGAGCATCTCTGTATCCCTATCTGTCTTTAGTTCCAGTGTTTAAAATCCTGAACAAAATTTCATTTTGTTCTTAATTCACGCTTTAACAAGACATAAGTTTGAACATAAAATGCTGGTATTAACAGAAACTTGAGTTTAAAAAATTGTTTAAAGGAAAAACAATGGTATTAGTTCTGGAAAATATAAAACTACAGTAGAAAACTAAAATAAGTTAAACCTCAATGATTTTAATCCTGAATTCAGGGTTATGAATCAAATACACATACCATTATATGATATTTAATATTAATATGATGATTTTCAGTCAGGTGATTTAGGTGCAGTTTGTCTATGAACAAATGTTGGTTTTTGGGTGATTTATGGTGTTCTATGCGACTAGAGGTGGTCGGTTTGTGTGAGGAGGTGGAGGAGCTTGCCGAGGTGATGGGAAAAATGGTCGTTGGTGGTGGAATTCATCGAGGAGGTTGCCGTAGAGGAATTTTGCTTCGAACCCTAGTTTAACTAGGCTAGGAAAAATCAATTGCCACAGATCTTGGAGTTATCGAGTTTAGCAAGGTTTTGGATAAGGGAAGTAGATGTGTAGAAGAAGAAGATGCAGGAGTCTTAGCACCTACGATGGTCGGAATTGAGTAGTCGACGTGATGTTCCAGGTTTTGGTATTGAGGCAATTCAAGTTCCAGGTTTTCGAGTTTATACTCGAATTCGAATCTATGTGGAGAATGGGTTGACTGAGGATCGGAGGATGGGTTGTAGGTGTTTGTCGATGTGCTCGATGTAGTGGCGGCAACTGGAGTTTGTCGCTGGCGGTGTGCACGTGCACCGTGCCATTGCAGTTCTATAAGTTTTGTTGGGTGCAGAGTTTTTGCCTCAGGAAATACTCGAGTCAATCGACTTTGTGACTCGAAGCAGGGCGATGGAGAACTCGAGGCAATGAAGTATGTTTGAATTTGAGTTGGTTCCAGGTTTTGAACTGTCACCGTTTTTTGGTGTGCAGAGTTTTTTGCTTGGAAAACTCGGGTTATTCGAGCGCTTAACTCGGAGCAAGGGGAGGGATGACTCGGAGTAATTGTTGTTTGGCTCGGTAGTGTTGTCTCAGGCTTTGTAAACCTGGAAGCAAAATCTGTTTTAAATCAAATTCTAGTGAAACTTTAAATTGTAAACTCGATTTAACAAAGCATAAATCCAGATTTAAGTTTGAATTCAAGTTTATTTTTGGATTCAAATTTGAAATGAAATCAAAGTTAAAATGATTAAAGGTGGGTTTCAGGTTTCAAAAACTTGACAGGTTTTCAAATTTTAAATTAATTTAAAGTTTGAAACAGAATTTAAACTGTGATTTAAATTCAAAAATTTAAAGTATAGATTCAAATGAACTTTTGAATCTAGGGTTTTAAAAATAAATTTGGATTTTAAATCAAGAATTAAAAACCAAGTTTTTAAAAGAAAGTTAAATCAAAGTTGTTAATCAAATGTTTAAATTAACGAATTCAAGTTCTTCTTTGTATTCAAATCTGAAATCTTAATCAGTTTTTAAATCTGTTTGTTTTTTAAAAAAAAAACAAGTTAAATAACGTAGTTCTTTTTTAAAGGGATTTTGAATAAGAAGTTAAATAAATTGCTTTAACTTGAAAATTGCAAGTTAAATATTAATGTATTTTGGAAATTTAAATTTAAATAAAGATTCAAGCAGTTGAATTTAAAGGCCTATCTTATATAAGTTCATATGTAAGTAGTTAAGGTTATTTACAAGATTATAAATTGAATTTAAATTTGATAAATGTTTAAATAATAATCATTTTGAATCTTAAATTCAAAATGAAATTTTGAATTTAAATTTAAAATGTAATGTTCTAATACACTTTAATTTTAATAAAGTCATTAATAAAGAAATAAATTATCTTAGGAATAATTAAGATATTTAAATGATTAAATGAATAAGTTAATTAAGAAATGACTTATGTATAAGTAATTTAGATTAATTTATAAACAGAAATTAATTAAGAAAGTAATTTAAGAAATTTTATTAGTTAACGAAGATAATTAACTAAAGATTATTAATAATTAATTAATGTGATAAATTAGTTTAATTAATTAAGATAATCATTTGTAAAGTGGTTAAGTGTAATTACTTGATAAAAGTAAATAAGAGATTAATTACTACTTGTGATTAATTTTGATAAAATGATTAATTTAAGTTAATTAATTTAGTTTAATTAATTTAAGAAATCATTTGATGATTTGATATGTGTAATTACTTAGTGTAATTAGTAGAGCATAATTACTTAGGGAAGTAATTATATGATAATTACTGGATGTGATTAATACAGGATGATTTGTAAATGAAGTAATTTGGATATTTACTTATGTAATTAATCAAGGGATTAATTAATGGAGATAATTAATTATGGGAAATTAATTTATTAATATAAGTAATTAAGGGTAGTTGATTAGTGGTTGATATTAATCAAAGGTGATTAATAATTGTGTTTAATTTAAAGATTAATCACTTAATGTGATTAAATTAAATAAAGTAATTAAATTTAAATCTGAATTAGAGATCATTAATTAATATAATTAATGATGTAATTAAGAATTAGTTAATTAAGAAATAATTAATAATGTGGTGATTAATTAAGAATAATGTAATCAATTATAAATGAAGTAATTAAATGTTAGTTACTAGAAATGATTTAAAATAATCAATTTGTGGTATTAAATAAAGGCTAATTAATTATTGTAATTAGAAAGTGATTTATCAAAGGTGTTTAATTAAGATGAATACTTAATGGATCATTAATTTGATTTATAATTAATTAATGATTGTATAAGCAGGATTTATAGATAAAGAATTAATTTAATTTACTTTAAATTAATTAGAGATAGAAGTAGTTAATTTAATTCATTTTAAATTAGTTATAGATTGTGATTTATAAATCATTGCTTATGGATGAATGATACTGATATTTCATTTGATGATTGTGATCCCAGATATGAGATGAGTAATATCTATGTGATATGGATGCTTGGTTCAAATATGATAATATTTAATTATCTGTTTGGATGATGATATGATTTATCTGTATGTGATGATGATGTGATTATCTACTGTGATATTATGAATTATCTATTTGTGTGTATATTGATAATATTGAATTGAACTGTTAAGACTAAATAGGCAACTTGGCCTTAAAAGACACGTTTTGGATTTCGATGAGACCGGGATCGGTTTTCCTTATTTGGAACATCCGAAAACCACATCGATTCCAAATTAACGTTAGGTCGTGAATCTGAAGTGAAGATGAAGATTCAGAATGCAAGGGTTATCATCGTTAACTCCTAGGGTGATTCCAAAATGAGTGTAACGAGATAATGCCTTCGGTTTCATTCGAAACCGGAACGAACTTGTATGGATTGAATGCTTCAACTCATCGTCAGGTGGGCGATGAGCATTCTAAGAAATGTATTCTCTAAAGATAATCGCGGCCTCAATCCTCATCAACCGGGAATGGCTAAAAAAGGGGAGGTGCAGCAAGGTTAGGTGGGTCATGCCCAAGCAGGACAAGATCTTCCCCTATCTAGAAGTCCCTTTTTATTCGGCTGTATGGGCAGTTGGTTGCAAACAACTACGGGGTTGTCTTGTTCGGGACTGTTCAGTAAGGAATGGTTCCGGCCTTGTGTTGTAGGGGGTCGGGAGTGATCCTCGGTACGTTGATCTAGGCCACGTACTGTGACGGGCGGTACCCCAATAGCCCTGCCATTGTATGGAATTCACAATCCAATAAGTGCCAACGGTTTTGATTGTATTACCCACTTTTGTGGCTAGTAGCTGGAATTTAATGAATGTAACAATTTCGGCTATTTTCTATTTACTTGAAAACCCTAGACCTATTATAATATCACTAAATTTCCTATCAAATGTTTTGGTTAGCGTAAGGTAAAAACTTACCCATGTTTATTTGTGGGGAGTCTTACGTGATACCTTTTATTTCGAAGGATTTTCAAAATTAAGCAACTTTAACCTGTTACTCACACCAGACCCATGTCGGACCCGGAGTTTATTTTTGTTTTTTATAAACTCTCGGGTACTCAAATTTTTACGAGTAGCCAGGGATTCAGGTTAGCTTTGAAGAATTCTGGACGAGCAATGGAGCAGGAGGCTTCAGCGTTGTAGATATACTTATAGTTCCGCTGTGTTGGTATTTTTGAGTTATTTGTTTGAGTTGTATCGAGTTGTATTAACTAGACAGGTGTCTATAACTGTCTAGTATGTGATGTATTATCAGTATAACTCTGATTGATGTTGTACATTATGTAAGTACTTATATGATTATTATAATTTATTCGTTCCGCTGTGAGATTCTGATGTTGTTGTTCTTTCTTCTCTATCTTTTCTATTTTCTCATCTCTTTCTTTCTTCAAGACGAAACGGATTTCTGGGCATAGAAACCCGGGTCGTCACACCATCAAATTATAACACACCCCTTTAACCACCCAATAACTTTCATGAAACTTGACAATGAAAATGAAAATGAAATCTATTTTAAGTATGACCTATTAGCTATTGATTAAAAATATAGACCATCAAATTTTAATTTTAATCACTTTCTTTTGCCATAATCGTATTTTGATGAAGAGGCAATTAGTGTTAGTGGTTGTTTAAGTATAGCCTATTTGGTGTCAACAATATGGACTAACAAATTCAAAGAAAAAACAACTAGTAAACCATTTCTATCATTGTCATTAAGCACAAAAAGAGAGCATGAATTAACAAATAGTTGAAGCTACATAATTAGAGAGCTTCATTACCCCTAAATTGAAGGGGTTTAGCCTCCTATATTTGTCATTTGATTAACAAATGTAGCTAAAAACATTAAAGCAAAATGGTAGGAAAATGAAAGCTTAATGAAAAAGAGAGCTAATTAACAAGAATTAGAACTATTCTACTTGCATGTAAGTAAATCTACACTACAAAAATTGAATTAAATAAGCATGAAAAGGAAAGAGAATGTATTAAATTGCAATAAAAGAAAATTACATGAAAATAATCATAAATGGCCAAGTAACCATGAAAAGAAAAAAAAGAGAACTAAGCTAAATTAAGAGAAGAGATAGCCTCCATGAGAGGTGTAACGACCCACTATTCTGCACCATTCAAATTCGAAAATAAAACCAAAATATTTCAAACTTGAATAGCTCAAAATAATAGATTGTAATATAATTTGGAGTAAATAAAACCAATCACAGACACATAACATCAGAATACTCGCAGCGGAAATAAAAATAACCATAGTGGTTCATGAAGCCACTACAAACACAGTCTCAAACAAGTGCCAAATACATAGTCTGAAAAACAAATACAGTTCTAAAACAAATACAGTAGAAATCCCAATTACATAAGTCCCCAATACATGAGCTAAAATAGAATGACTGAAATGAAATAGATAAAACCAGATAAGCAGATAAACTCCAGAAATCTCTAGCTTCCAGAAGATAGATCCAGGCTGGAATACTCAGGCTGACCCAAGCATAAGAAATAAACACAAACACTCGAGTCAGGACAGACATACTTATACAATGTAAACCAACTCAAGTAAACTGTAAAATAAATGTACAAGTAACTTAAAGGATGCTTAGGACCGTCCATCCTCTAACGATCCGTTAACTATTTACTATGCAGTAATATACGCTATTATATTAATGTCCAGGAGTAAAATAAACTTACTTTAAAATAGCGTTAAGGAGTTACCCAATATCCCCTTTAAGTCTTAACACATATATAGTGCCAATAGTCTATATAGTATCATAATACCTCCTGATCGGGAGGGTACCAGAGGATACTCCATAGGTACGACACAAAACCAAAATCGTACAAGGTGCGCTAGGGTAGGTTACACGGCACAACTAGGCAATGCTAGGGTAGATATACCAATTACGCTTCTGGATCGGTGGTAGCGCGTAGCTGCTACTACCGCATACCCGAACTGCACTCCATCATTCACAAAGTAATAGAATGACATACGAAGAAGTGTGCCCGATAAGAGGAGCTACCTCCTTAGCCCGTCAATTGCTCTTGTTTTAGCCACCTTATGCTAACTCACGGGAGTCGGGTCCACATACATACCTCAACAGAATGTCACCACCATCCTACTTCATTCTGGAATCTCCATCGCGTACACAGTCGTCAAAGTGGTTTTCGGTATCGACAGAGAGTATGCCCATATCCGATCCCAATCTCTTTTCCAACCAATCGTTATTATAACCCGTGCTTATAAATTTCAAAAATGGTTTATATTTCACTTCAAAACATATTCATTTAAACCATTTAAATTCAATATTAAATAATATTCATTTCAAAGTTGTAACATTTCTAAGTTCATTCATTCAATTATAAAATTTCCAAAACATTGTAAATTTCAGCTACAACAGCACTTATAAAATGTAACGGCAGATATAGTAATATTTCAAAGACATTGTCAATTTCAAAAACAGCAGCACTTACAAAGTGCTACAGTAGGTATTAGTAATTTAAAACAATTCAGTTTCATTTCAGCAACAACCACACTTACCAAGTGCTACAGTAGCTATTTAGTTATTCAAAACGGTTTACTTTCAGCAACAACGACACCTACAAAGTGGTATAGTAGCTATTTAGTTATTTCATATAGTTTAGTTTCAGCGACAACGGCACTTACAAAGTGCTACAGCAGCTCCTTATTATTCTAGAACTTTTTTTATTTTCAGAAATAATAATTAACAAATGCTGTCTTAAAACCACAGCATTTCTGAAGTGCTACTAATACCAATTCCAGATTTAATATAAAATTTCAAAAACATTAAAACTTCAATTTTAGCCATTTTATCTTATAAAATCATATTTTTTTGCTTCAAAAATATTCATTTGGATATCATTTAAATTATGATTCTACAAAATAACCTTTAATGATTAAGTATCCGATTTAAACAATAATTTACTTGTTAAGTCAAAAGTAACTATTTTCTCAACTTTTTATTTTTAACAATTAATTTAATACTTTATTTTAAAATACCCATTTCATAAATAAAATAAAATTTCCATTTAATTACTTAACTTAAAATTTCCATTTAAAACCAAATTTCCAATTTCCAAGTTAAGTCATGTTTTTAAAATACACCTTTTCCATTTAATTCTTTATAAATTTTAACTTATAGAAAAATCTCTATAAATTCATTTAAATCCAATTTAAGTTAAAATTTCATATTTTAACATTTTAAAAATACTTATAAATTTCAGAAATATATATAATTAACCACGGTTTTGTATAATATTTTCTAACCTGGGTCAACTGATACACATAATATGTCATTTCAATCCGTAATTTAAAAAGAAAAATCTGGGTTCTATCATTTCAATCCCGCAATCCCAAGTAAATCAAATACAATAAAAGTCACTCGAGCCTATCATTTTAGCCCGTAATGATTTTTCCTTATTCTAAAGTCTGTTCGAGTATGTATCATTTCAACCCATAGTGATAAGGGAACTTGCAGTGTGAGATATAGAAAATAAAATAGCAGTATAGCATATAATATTATAACAGATGATGTACAGGTATAAAATTAGGTTATACATCATATAAACATATCACAGGCATATATGAACATAGTATATCAATCAATTGCATATTCACTTGTCATCGTTTCACAATTATATAAGTACGGAATGTCTAGAGTGAATAACTCACCTTTTTGAAGCTAGAGATTATGAAGTAAAGGCACACAACAAACACAGAAAGGCACGACAAACACGAACTAGATTAAATAAGAAGCAATACCCAAATCCAAATCTTGTAAACAAATGAATAAAACAAATATAAATATATGTTTCAACATAACAAAATAAATTAAAACAATGGAAAATTTGTGAAATAAAATGACATTGACATGCTTTAAACATCAAGTGGGCTTAGCCACTATGGACATAGGCTCTACCATCATCATACATGGTTCGGTCATGATCAAAATTGAAGCACTAGGCTTGGCCATGGGTAGGACAATGAAGGCAAAGCATGGGAATATGGAAAAGGTAGGGGTTACAAGCATTGGAAAGGCAAAGACAAAGGTATGATGGCTTTGTGCTCAGCCTTATGGACATGTGGCTCGGCCTATGGCTAGTCATTGGGTCAAATCAGATCAAATTAGAGGGGCACGGCCAATAGCAAGGTAAGGTGGAGGAGTAGGTGGTGGAAATAGTTGCGGCCATGGAAAATCAAGAGGGGTTTGCATAAGGAAGGCTCGGCTAGGGGATTTTTTTGCAATTTTTGGTAAAGGCTTTGTTCTAGCGTTCACGGCCTTGAATGGACGAGGTGATGGTCGGTCATGGAGGAGGTGGAGAGGAGATGAGGTCGGAATATGGTGGAGGCCAAGCACTTGATGAAGAAAACAAAAGAAAATAAAAGAAAAAGGAAAAAGAAAAAGGAAGAGAAACCGTGGAAACTTACTGTAATTTTCTCCAGGAGAAAGCAAGTGAGGAAATGAGATGTTAAGGAGTTTTTGTATGTGATTTACATAATGAAGTGGCGGCTAGGGTTTGGGAATACACAGCTAGAAAAATGGTGAACGGCTAGGGTAGGTAATAAAGAGGCCATGCAAATAAAAAGGCAAGCATTTAAAACAATGTAACGTATGTCTCCTTGATTTTCTCAAGCCATTTATAAAAAGATATAAACAAGTAAAAATCCAATAAATAAAATAAAGGTCTAAACAAATAAAATAGAGAAATAAAAATCAAGAGATGGACGTAGGAAAATATAAAATAATTACAGAAATTAATTGCGTGTAAAATGGTGTATTTCATCCAATTTTAAAAGTATAAATCAAAATTTAACAAAACGAAAAAAAGAACATATATTAGAATTATATCCATCTTTAAATAAAAAGATTAGAATTTAAAAATTAAAATTTTGAACTTTTCAAATAAAAGTCAAAGTTTGACCAAAATATAAGGTTTCAGAAATTGTTTATTTTATCCTATTTAGGAGATAAATTACAAATACATCCAAAATTACACTGGAAAAATTCCAAAAATTCAAATTTTAATGATTAAAAATCAAAGTTTTCAAATAAATTAAATTTTTAAATATTCACAAAATTTTGGGTTGTTACACTCTCCCCCAATCAAAACTTTTCGTCCTAAAAAAGGAACGAACAAGGAAAACAAAGAAAGATAAGATAGCAAAGCAGAAGTACCTGAAACAAACAATTCCAGATTCGAAGCATGCATGCTCCCTCCGTCTTCCTGGTACAAACCCGATCATCAATGCTCCACTTCACTTTGACCAGGTTGATAGATTTCCTTCTTAGCCGCTTCATACCTCGATTGATGATACGAAGTGGCTTCCTCTCAACATTCAAATTAGGCTTAATATCCAAACTATAAGAGCAGAAGGCTGGACAATAAGAGATGGATCATGCAGATACCGATGAAGATGCGATACATGGAATACATTATGTACTCCATAAAATTTCTCAGGCAAATCCAGACAATAAGCCAAAGAACCAATCCTCTCAGAGCTATGGAAATGACCAACAAACCTAGAAGCAAGCTTCCCTCTACGACCAAACCGGATCGCATTCCTTAAGGGAGAGACCTTAAGGAAAACCAAATCACCAATAGCATACTCCAAACTCCTCATACGCCGATCAGCATACTTCTTCTGCCTATCCTGACCAATCCTCATCTTCCGCTTAATCTCCTCAACCTTCTCAGAAGCTTCCAAAATCATATCAGGACCAAGAACCAAACGATTACCGGATTCAATTCAGCAAGATGGAGATCTATAGGGTCTTCCGTAAAGAGCAGCAAACAGAGACATTTTAATACTGGCCTGAATTTAAAGACGGAATGAGATAGACAAAGATTAAGATAAGAGAAATATAGAAGATTAATGAAAATATACGTGATAACTGTATTATAGGTGAATTCAACAAGATGGAGATGATCTTCCCAAGATCCTCCATAATCAAGAACACAAGCACGAAGAAGGTCTTCTAGAATCTGATTCACTCTTTCCCTTTCACCGTATATCTATGGATGGTAAGCAATGCTTAGATTCAGACGAGTACCCAAGGGTTCTTGAAAAGCTTTCCAAAACTGACTGGTGAAGATAGGGTCCTGATCACAAGCAATGCTGATAGGAACACCATGGAGACGAACAATCTCCCTCATGTAAATCTCAACCAGACTGGAAGCAGAACGGGTGGATTTGACCAGAATGAAATGAGTTGATTTGGTCAGTCTATTCCCAATAACCCAGATACTCTCATTACTCCTCTTAGACCTTGGCAATCCATCAAAAAATCCATGGAAACTTGTTCCTATTTCCAATTGGGAACCTCAAGGGGCTGCAACAAACCAGGGGTCTTCTGATGTTCTGCCTTGACTTGTTGACAAGTCGCACACCTACTAACAAAGATAGAGATATCTAACCTCAAACCTCTCCACCAATAAAGCTTCTTCATATCCTGATACATCTTCATCACACCAGGATGAATAGAAAGTCTGGATCGATGATGTTCCCAAAGTAACTCCTGCCTCAAACCATCAACATTTGGGACATAAATCCTATTATTAATCCTCAAAATCCCTCTTTCATCGGTCTGAGCTCCGCTACCATCAGGACCACTACCACCAACCTTATTACAAACATTCTCCTTCATATGACTAAGCATCACATCCTTATCATGCTTAGCCATGATACGATTCACAAGCGGGGAAGAAGAAACAACAAGCTGACATGACATAGTTTCTTCCTACTCAAAGCATCAGCTACGACATTAGCTTTTCCAAGGGTATAGCTAATGTCGAGATCATAAGAAGCAAGGAACTCAAGCCATCTAACCTACCGCTGATTCAAGTCCTTTTGGGTGAAGATATACTTCAAAGACCGATGATCAGTAAAGAGCTCAAACTTAGCATCCAAAAGATGATGCCTCCAAAGCTTCAAAGCAAAGACAACCACAAGCAATTATAGAACATGAGCTGTATAATTGGCCTCATGGGTCTTCATCTGGCGACTAGCATAAGCAATCACCTTCCCATCTTGCATCAAAAAAGCTCCCAAACCCTCATGACAAGCATCAATTAAACCGTTAGTCCCTCATTTCCATTCGGAACGGTAAGCACTGGTGTAGAAGTAAGCTTACGCTTCAACTCACTGAATGCAGCTTTACAGTTATCATCCCATATAAACTTAGCATTCTTTCGAGTTAAAGTAGTGAGAGCTGTAGAAATCCGAGAAAAGTTCTTAATGAATCTCTGATAATATCCGGCAATGTAACGACCCGACATTATCAACTATTCGGATCCACACACGTCGGACTTGAATTGTTCAAAATATAAGATAATTAATTTAAATTTGGCAAAACTCAGCATATACAGTAAATAAATCAATCACATACACAGAGTAATATAATAATAATGCAGCGGAATAGATAAATAATAGTTTATGAAGCTACTATATAAACGTCAGAGTTAGAAATAAAATACAACAGAATATCTCAAATACAGTGGATTCTTCAGTACAAATTAATAGCTTCTCTGAACCAATCAACTGGTAAAGCTGAAAGCTGAATCGATAGTTGGATCTCCAAACGAAGCTCCAAACTCCAAAGGTGAGTCTTAAATGTTGTATCACTCAGTTTGACCCGAGCGTAATGCAAAACACAAAACACTCGAGTCAGGATTAATATTCTTATATCAATAAATCAAAACCAGGTGAAATATCAACTGAAATACAAGTAACTTAAAGGATGTTTGGGATAACCATCCTCTAAGGATCCATGGAACTATCAATAAGGTAGAAATATGCACTATAATACCGTGGTCATTTCTAATTTATACTTCAAAACCAAAATATCATTTTCATTTCAAATATGTTTATTTTCAAAATAGTATGTATATATATATATATATATAATATTTTATAAAGTAAAGTATTGCGATTTCCTTAAATTTCATAAATCGCTTCAAAATCAACTCGACTTTCCTACTCAAACTAAATTCAATCTCAATTTATCAATTTCCATTAAATTCAGTTTCCTAAATAACAAATTCAAATTGTATTGATTTCAAATACAGATCTGAATCACGAATTAACCATTTACATCCCGGTATATTTCAAAGCTTCAATATTTAACATTTCAACATTCATTCAACAGTTTCCTATAGATCTCGATTTAACCTCATCACTATTTGGTCTTGAGATATTCACTTAATAAATTCAGTATTATTTAAATAACCTTAATTTACCTTTAAACTAAACATTCCTTTTGATTTGTTTAAACTTGAAATATCCATTTAATCACTTTAAATCAAAGTCAAGTTATAAAATCAAATCTTAAACTTCAACTTCAATAGTTCAAATCGATTAAATTTAGTAGAATTCTTAATTAAATACAATTTCAATTAATTCAACTTTATCTTCTCAACCTTAACCTATTCAAATTATTGCACAATCTATTTTCAAATATCGATTTACATAACTACTTAAACATATTATATGAATTAAATCAATCTCAACAATATTATTATTAAATCCATATATATATAATTGCCATTGTGTATAAAATTTTAAGAACCAATATTTATTAAAAACCATATATTTCTTTTCAAAACAACAGAAATTATTTTCAAACATTTATATATATATGGACCAGCAGTGTTTGTGTATACTTCCTATCCTATGGTTCAGTGATACGTATATTATCATTTCAATCCGTAATTTAAAATATATACGGGTAAATATCATTTCGACCTACAATCTCAAATTCAATTCAAATGAAAGTCGCTTAAGTTTATCATTTCAACCCATAACGAAATTCTCCTATTCTCAAGTCCGTTCGGGTATATATCACTTCAACCCATAGTGAATTCTAAACTACAGGGAACTTGAAGAGTGATAACAGATAATATAATAATATAGCGGGCATATATCATCAATAACAGTATAATATAAGCAATAGGATATGGTGTCATATCCCACAGGCGAACAGTTACAAATAATAGCATATATAATAATTCTAAATAACTACAGCAGCATATTTCAATTGTCGTTTCAGTTGACATCAAATTTAATAAATATAAATATTTTAATCATGAGTGATTACTCACCTTTCGAGGCTAGAGAATGATGAGAAATTTAGCTATAAATCTGACACAAATTTCGAAGTAAGGCACGATGGACACGAGTTCGACGGTCACAGCTAACAAATAGGAATCGATGAACAAAACGAATCAGTTTGATATACATGGAAAATGTATATATTATTACAACTATTATTACTGTTTTCTTATAATCAATATTTTGAATTGCGACAAAACATATATAATGCAAAATCATTATTATTTATATATATATATATAAACAAGAGTTCCTAAAGGTAACCTTTCGAAACCAAATACATGTAATACCTCGATGATGTTCTTATAATTTAAAACATATTTATAAGAGAGCAAATGAATAAAGTATTATATGTTATACTTCTAGAATATATATAGGATACTGTAAGCCTATATACAGAGTAAACACAAATAATATAGCCTATAAAGATATATACAGTAGAACAATATGAATTAAACAAATATATATAAATCAACAGATGATTTACAACTTTCATAACTTACACATAAAACGACTATATATACACCTGTTACTCAGATATATACACAAACCATATATTTTATCAATATGCAAATGCAGACCGTACAACATATATGTGGAAAAATGGATGCAAACACTTGCAGACAGTACCAAATGAGAACAAACGTATTATATATAAACATTATACATGTTATTAGTAAAACCGTTTCATACAACATAGCTCTAGTTATTCCACAAATATAAGTATATATATATACACACGCACGAAAAAACTGTATATATGTATCCTATATAAAATATATATAAGACATACCGTATAAACTTATATTTTTCCAAATGCAAATCGTATTCAAAAATCCAAAACCATGCAAACATATAAACTGTTCATGTAAATTGTTATGTATACAAACATCTATATTATATCCAGTGTACTACCATATAAGCATATGTAAATTATATATATATAATATATATATATACTTTTTTAAACTGACGTATATAAACTTTCTTTTAAAAAAAATATAAAACAGTACAAAAGAACAAAGCAACTGTAGAGAAATATATACAAACTTATATTGTTGCAATTATACATAGTATGGCCGAAACAATACATATATGTATACACTGATAGATTAAAACTTGTATAAACTAATGTACATAACTTACAAAACAAAACAAAGAGGCTGGGCCTTGCATTGGAGGAGGAAGGACCACAGTGATGGTGGACGGTCGCTGGGTTGTCTCGGGTCGACTGCGTGGAGGCACGGAGGAGGAGTAAACGGGGTTTGGGAGCGGACGCGTGTCGGGTGTGCGGTCATAGCAGCATGCAAATGTGGCGGCACATGGAGATTTGGGTGGCTCGCGCGGAGGCATGAGAGCGTTCGTTTCCTTCTTTTTTTCGTTGCTTGGTTTCAAAAGGGAAGGGAGCAATTTAGAGAGAGAGGGAAGATAATGAACAGCCGGCAGCTGAAAATAATGCATTGGATTTCTACTATATAGAAATCGTTACTATTATTTCAATTCTAGCAGTCACAAACAAATGAATGTAACGTAGAACGAATAAAAGAATCATATATCTCCAAACTGATGGGAATAAAGGCAGCGAACAATAAACGCATTGAAGTGATGGATAGTAACAACTGAAAATAACGTTAATGGCCTTTTATTTCAGTCGTTTGAAATTCAAATGGACATCGAAAGTGGTACCGATACGGTTTCCATTTACACGGATTCCGTTGCATACCAGATCTCAAAACGCAGAATCAAATATACCATCGGGATCCACCTGATGAGATGGTCAAAACGGTGTAAAATATCAGTGATACGATTGAATTATAAAATTTCAAATTTTTCGCTACTGAAAATGTAGCAAAAATGCAGTAAATAGGATCGACGGAGCTATAGAAGGCCAAATTTGATGAAACGAAATTTGACGTCTCACTTAGAAGATGATTTAGAAATTATCTATAGAAAAATATTCGGTTTTGAAAATAAATTTATTATCATCGATTATTAACTGATTTGAATTTAATAGAATTACACAATAAAATAAACTTCCATATAATCTGATGAAAATTTACCATCTTTCATGTTTTTTAATACTTGTTCCATATATAAAAAATTTATTTCAAAATTCAATTATTTATAAATTCTCAAAATTCAGTTAAATGCATTATTAGAACAAATAAACATATTAAAAATTTACGGGTCGTTACACTCTCCCCTACTCAAAAATTTTCATCCCCGGAAAGGAACAAGGTAGGAGAATAGAAACAACCCAAAAGAAAAATTAGATTTGGAAGACAAAATGAAGCAATTATGTTAAAACCATATAAATTTCAATTTTAATTAATTAATATTCAATAAATTTGGTCAAACCCATTTCATTAAATCCATTCTCTTATTTATAGAGATCAATTACTTACATAAAACACTAATAATTTTTTACTATTATAGTATATAAATAAACAATATTTTTAAAAGGATATATTCGAAAGGAAAGAAGGTAGATTCTGAAAATAGAATATAGGTGGATAAATAAAGCTGGGCGGATAAAGTAGATTCAAAAGAGTAGTATCAGGCATGAATAATTAATTCAACCCGTAAGAATTTCAATTTCAAATATTAACACAAAATTTCTTTGTTGGAAATACTTTTATAATAAAATATTTTTATATCGAAACAAATTTTCCGTTTGAAAATACTTTTATAACTCGATGCTTCAACAAGTTTATCCTCATTCTTGCAGACTTTGGCCATGAGTTGATCAAGCGCAAAGCTAGAATTCTTCAAGTACTTAGTAGACCTGTTTCAACACCCAATGAAAATACTTAAAAACCATCAAAACTGATATGGAAAGTACAATCCAAACAAATCACCTAGATCGCAGAAACACAATGGTTACGCCTGGATCCCCCAGGAAACATCCGTACCTTTAAGCAATCACTGCCTTGCGAATTATGCCATGATAACCAAAACCCGTGGACCGTAGGATACATAACAATGGTCATGCCTAGATCCCCTAGGAACAGTCCATACCCTTTAAGGAATCTCTGCGTTGCGGATTACGCCACAACAACAAAACCGGTAGACCGTAGGATACATAACAACGGTTACGTCGGGATCCCCCAGGAAACATCTGTACCCTTTAAGAAATCTCTGTTTTGCGGATTATGCTACCCAATAAAAACGACTATGGGTTGCGCCACTCTAGTATCACATTCGAAAAACCAAAATCAGAGGGAATAATATTGATAGAATGAATCACAATGTGGCTATAAAGCAGATATCAAGCAGAAGGCACTTTCCATATCTTTACTTCGAAAATATGTATCAGATAGTACCTTTCAAATCACTTTCAAATATCATATTTCTACAAAGTCAATCATATAAGATTTCATTTTCAAATCGAATACTTTCCAACATCAATAGTATATCAAATCACACTTATATGTACTTCGACTATATAAGGTTACACCTTTCAAATTGAGTATCTTTCCAAATCAATAGTTTTCAAATCAACTTCATACTTATACCAATCAATTTTATATAAGTTCGATAACTCCCAAATTAAGTATTTAATAAAACAAGGTTCTCAAATTCAATTCGTTTCAATATTAGTTCATTTTCAAAATCATATACGATATCACCAAATTATTTCTTCCAAATTAAAATATCTTCGTTTCAAAATTCCAAAATAATAGGTTTAGAAAATAATCCTAGTTTCCAAATCAACATAATTTAGGTCAAACAAATTCATTTCCAAATCATTATATGAAGGCTGGGTTTTAAATTCCAATCTATTTTCAAAGCCAAATAATTTTCTCAAAATCAATTATACCCAAAATGATTTCCAAGTTTATAACTATCCCTTTAAAACCTTTAAACAATTTATTTCTATTCGAATGATCCAATTTACCTTTTGAAAATCATTATTCTACATATATATGTATATAGTTTTATAAAAGATGTTCCAAAGTCAAAACCTTTAGAACTAAATTTTACTCAAAAGATTCAAAATAAAATTTCAAATTAATATAATTCAAAATAGTCTTATTCATTTACTAAACAAAATATTTTCAAACTCATTTAGATCATATTACTTCATACTTGAACATACAAAACTAAATTTATATACTTTATTAAATAATTTATGTTTTTCAAAATTATTTAGCTTTGAAAATTTAAACCTCGATTTGGAAGTGTTCGAACATTCAAAATAGTCGGAGAAATCATTTTCAAATCCAAGAGCTGGAAATCAAGAACAAATCAGTAAATCAATTTCAATAAATAGGGTAATATCAAATTCGAAACTCGAGGACTGAACATCGGTCTTACTTCAAATCGTTTCAAATCTATATGCATATATCTTTCGAACATCAAATCATACTTTGGCACTTGAAATTAAAATTTGGTTTCACAAAATCACTCGCATAGCAAAGCTACTAGAGTGGCCTCTCCCCACTTTGAAACTCGAAAATTAATGTCGATGATGCGTGCACTCATCACCGAAATCATTTTCCAACGACATAAGTGAGTTCTGGACTTCTATTTTCTTGAAAACTTCTTTGAATTTCTTCGAAATCAATGGAATTCATTTGAAGTCATTGGAAACATTTCTTATTCGAGAAAATGCTTTTAAATCCTATTATTATATATTTCAAAAATCTTAAAACAAAATTTCAAAATACCGAAGTTCAATTTCTTGAATTTTAAATTCAAAACCCTATAGTTATAAAATTTTTTATATTAATCAATTTCTTATATAAATTTCAAAACCTTTCGAAATTTCAAATTCTAATTTTTAAAAGGTATATAATCCTTTCGAAACATTTTCACTTTTATATATAGAATATAATCATACTTATCCAAATAATAATTTTGATATATAAAACAATTTTCAAAACACAAACAAGCCCGCTTTCCAAAGGACGGTTCAAGAATGGTTTTCAAAACAAAGATAGGCTCATCTTAACAGAGGGTATAGAACTCATCGGTGAATCAATGCCAATTGTAAAGGAGTTTCACCCCTTTACAAATCTTTCAAAGACTGGCGGGATCGCCTATTCTTATAGAGATCATTCGAAGTGGAGTTATGGGTTACACCAGAATCAAGAAACACAAATAGGGAGAGAAGACAATGGATCAGGGAACGTTCCAAAGTCAAAAGGAGAAATAAATCAAAGGGGAAGAAATTCAAGCTCGAATGAAAATGATTCTGCAAATAAATTTACTATATATGCTAAGTTTGCCTAGAGCCAAAGCTCTGATACCAACTGTAACGACCCAATATTATCAACTATTCGCATCCACACACGCCAGACTTGAATTGTTTAAAATATCATATAGTTAATTTAAATTTGGCAAAACTCAGCATATACAGTAAATAAATCAATCACAGAATCACAAACACAGAGTAATATAATAATAACGCAGTGGAATAGATAAATAGTAGTTCATGAAGCTACTATATAAACATCAGAGTTAGAAACAAAATACAACAGAATATCTCAAATACAGTGGATTCTTTAGTACAAACAGATGGCTTCTCTGACCAATCAACTGGAAAAGCTGAATCGATAGTTGGTTCTCCAAACAAAGCTCCAAACTCCAAAGGTGAGTCTCAAATGCTGTATAACTGAGTTTGACCGAAGCGTAAAGCAAAACACAAAACGCTCGAGTCAGGATTAACATTCTTATATCAATAAATCCAACTCATGTGAAATATCAACTAAAATACAAGTAACTTAAAGGATGTTTGAGATAACCATCCTCTAAGGATCCGTGGAACTATCAGCAAGGTAGAAATATACACTATAACACCGTGGTCATTTCAAATTAATTTATACTTCAAAACCAAAATATCATTTTCATTTCAAATATATCTATTTCCAAAATTGTGTGTGTGTATATATATAGGGAAAATAACAAATCATTCATTAAATCTTAATCTTTTATTTTCTTTCTTAACTTTTAATCATATTCTTGCCAACCAAAGATTTTCATAACATAGTACTACTTCCACTTTAAATATGGTAAATTTCACCTCCAGGGACTAATGACAATTTTCACCTCCAAGGGCTAATGGCAATTTTCACCTCTAGGGACTAATGGCAAGTAATCTTACATCATGAATATCTTTGTCTTTTAACTTGGAAAAACTTAAATATGATCTTTTAGAGCATCCGGGCTTTCCTTTCGATATGTTTCACCCCTCGCCTAAGAAGAGAAAACATAGGCCAGGTAAGTTCAGGGCACTGGTTGCTCCATACCTAACCTTAGTTAAACACCTTGTTTACCTTTCTAGATCTCACAGGCGGGAAAACGTACTAGTCGTTTCCACATACTCAGTTTGTTGTTACATTCAATATTCTTCACTTTTTGTTTAAGTGGTGTAAACAATTTCTCTTAACCATTTATTCAAACTCTTATTAAAACTTCCAAATCATCTTTAAATAACTTAATTGTTCTTTCAAAATCATTCACAAAATATTTAGTAAAGAATTGTTAAGTTTAAAACTGCATTTCAAAAGTTATTTCAAACTACTGCGAAAAGCCTTGCGAAAAGTGTTGCAAATAGCGTTTTAAAAGCTATATTCTTCAAAACGACTTTTATATCATTTAGAAATCCATATTTTCAACTTAAATCTCTTTTAATACATTTTAAAATATTTGTAGGATTTATTTCATATTTTTCAAATATTTAAAAATATCATTAATAAAGAAATCCCATTTTGGATTTCGAACTGCAAAACCGCGATGTTTTTAGAAAATTGTTTTGGACATATTTCAAAATCTACTCGATGAAATCTTGATTTTCTTTCTTCGTTGGAAAACTATTATCATTGTGAACCAAAGAATTTTTATTTCGAAGAAATCCGACTTATAAATCATTCTCTACGTCAATTTGAAGTTACATGTCGAAATTTACGAACCGCCGCTACGCGGCGCGCCAGATTTTGACCAATTTTGTGAATTGCTTCGGAACTTGTCCGAAACACTCCAAATTTGTTTTAAACCATATTTAAACTATTTTAGCTTATTTAAAATCATTAAGTGGCTAAATAACTTCCATACACATATTTGTATGGATTTAATTCTCATTTAATTAAATATGGTTAAATATTAATCATTTCTCTTATCATTTATCAAACAAGTTATCAATCACATAAATAATTATATAATCCACCAATTTCGCAACCAAGTTATCAAACATTTAATCATTCAACATATTTCAACTTTCAAATCTTTATACTTGAAATAAGTTATGGATTAATTAGTAAATATGAGTAGTCACCATATACCAAAGCGATTTACTTCCTACCAACATTCATATCATCCAATACTTCACTAACTACTTCCTACTCCATTAAACAGTAGAAAATAACACCCTCTCCTTTCCAATAGCTTGGTCGAGGCTTGAGATGGAGGTTGGCCGAAAATATAGAGAAGAAGCGATAGAGCATTGAACTTGAATTTCCAAGATTTTGATCCCAAAAAATGGGTCATTTCTCTCTTGTTTTTGACTCTCTTACTCTCAAAATTAAAAAACTTGTTAACTGAAAAGTTGTTACATATTCTTTTCTACTGAATTTTAAAAAAGAATCATTTGAATAGATGATGTTTTGAGGGATATATGATAGAATGAAAATGAGATATTGTTGGATTGACAAAAATGAAGCCCAAAAATACACTTCAAAGAATTGAGTTTCAAGTATAACAAACCTCGAAACTGGAAAGAGTGATTAACATAAACGTTGTAGCCACTGGAATTTCATATGGTTTGAAAGAAAGATTTTCTTAATTTGGTTCAGTTATTATCAAGTTAAGATCAATACAAAATAGCCTATTTTCTGGCTTAAAAACTGGGCCAAAAAATGCACTGTAAAGAAGTGGGTTTTCAACATGGTTACCTTTAGAATAAGACAAAGTGGTCAACATAAAAGTTGTAGCCAATGGAAAAATACATTATTTAAAAAAATAATTTTGCATTTTGGTTCTGTTTTGAAGAACTTATGGCCGAGAGAAGAAGAGGTAAAATATGGAGAAAATAGGAGTTTGATTTGAAGAGAATGAACATTGATTTCTTTTTGAATATTTTGTAAATATTTTGACATTATTTCTTTTTAATTTTTTTATATGGCATGGAAGCCATTAAAGAAAAGAGGAAGAAGATGAATAAGTTTGAGAAAAGAAGAAGAATAAATGTGAATGAAAGTGAAGAAGGAGATGGATATTTATAGAAAAAGAAAGAAGTGAAAATTTACCAAAATAACCTCTTACCAAATTACCAAACTAATCTTACGTCAACCTAAAGCAATCTACAATTTTTCAAAACTTAACATCATCTTTCACATCCTTACTTTATGTCTTAGTCACTTAAAGATTAAGTAAAGAATATTATAATTATGTTGGCTTCGATTTGATATTGATTTGATGTTTACTTTTGCCTTTTCTTAATTTTGTTAATTCTTACTTACTTTTCTTAATGACTTCTAGAAGTTTTCTAATCTTATTTAGTAAAAGTAAACATGTTTAGTAAATTAATTAATACTTGCACTATTTTAATATATGTTCATATATAAGAAAACAAAGGTGCGGCGACGTTGCGATAACTTTTAATCGACAAAACTTCGTTTTTCGACAAAATGTTTTACGGTCACATTTTGACATTTTGGTTAAACTATTTATTTATGTAAACCAAATTTACAAATAAATTTGTATAATGCTATTTAAAAATATAAACACTCATAAATTAATTAAAATAATTTATTTCACCATTGAAACACACTTTTCTGAAATCAGCATTTTGTCACTTTTGTCGATATAGGCAAATGTTACTATTTTAATTTATGTTTCTACTTCCAAATCTTATCGAATATTATTTAAATCATAAATCATTTTATATTTTATATTTAAAATCACTCTAAATACTATATTTTCAAGTGGTCAAATTCTGGGTCGTTACAACTATATAGAAATCGTTACTATTATTTCAATTCGAACAGTCACAAACAAACGAATGTAACGTATAACGAATAAAAGAATCATATATCTCCAAACTGATGAGAATAAATGCAACGAACAATCAACGCATTGAAGTAATGGATAGTAACAGCTGAAAATAACGTTAGTGGCCTTTTATTTTAGCCGTTTGAAATTCAAATGGACATCGAAAGTGGTAACGATACGGTTTCCATTTACACGGATTCCGCTGCATATCAGGTCTCAAAAAATAGAATCGAATATACCATCAAGATCCGCCCGATGAGACGGTCAAAATGATTTACAGATATCAGTGATACGATTGAATTATAAAATTTCAAATTTTTCGCTACCGAAAATGCAGCAAAAATGCAGAAATTAAGATCGACGGAGCTATAGAAATCCGAATTTGATGAAACAAAAGTTGACATCTCACTCAAAAGATGATTTAGAAATTTTCTATAGAAAAGTATTCGGTTTTGAAAATAAATTTATTATCATCGATTATTAAATGATTTTAATTTAATAGAATTACACAATAAAATAAACTTCCATATAATCTGATGAAAATTTACCATCTGCCATGTTTTTAAATACGTATTCCAAATATAAAATTTTATTTCAAAATTAAATTATTTAAAATTTCTCAAAATTCAGTTAAATGCATTATTAAAACAAATAAATTTATTAAAAATTTACGGGTCGTTACGGGCAAGGCCCAGACAACGGCGAATATCAGTTGGAGTTCTAGGAGTTTCCCAATTATTGATCACGGCAATCTTAACTTGATCAACAGAAACTCCATAACTAGAAACAGTATGTCTAAGAAATCGGACTTCATTTCTTCAGAAATGGCATTTAGAGAATTTAGCCTTCAACTGATGATTTCTAAGTGTCTCTAGAACAAATCTCAAATAGGATTTATACTCTTCCTCAGACTTGGAGAACACAAGAATATCATCAACAAAGACTAGAACAAATTTATTAAGCACATCCAAAAAACACGATTCATTAAATCAACAAAGAAAGCAGGAGCATTAGTCAACCCGAAAGGCATGACTAGCCATTCTCAGTATGGAAAGCAGTCTTAGGGATGCTTTCCTCAGCAACTCTGAGCTGGTGAAAATTTGTGGCAAGGTCAAGCTGAGAGAAAACAGTAACTCCATGGAGCTAATCAAACATATCATTAATGTGAGGCATAGGATATCTGTTCTTCATAGTGAGCTTTTTTAGCTCCTTATAATCAATGCACATCCTCAAAGAACCATTGGACTTGGTGACGAAAACCACTGCTGCTTCCCACTCTGAATGGCTAGGTCTAATCAGACCCTTGGAGAACAAGTCCTCAATTTGCTTCCTCAACTCAACCTGCTCACGGGGCGCCATCCTTCTAGGAGGAAGAACTACAGGTCAAGCTCTAGGAACAAGATCAATAAGGAAATCAATTTCCCGCTTAGGAGGTAAAGAAGCGACTTCACCAAATAATCGAGATAGAGTTTGACTACAGGAGTCGAATGAATATCACCAGAAGAAGCATCAAGAGAATAAATAAAGCTGTCAGCAAAATCCTGGGCAAACTACACTGAATCACCAAAGAATTTCCAAAATCATCAACAAGAGAAACAGTTCGGGTACTACAAGAAATAAAAGCATCATGCCTCTTGAGCAAGTCACCTCCAAGCAATAGATCAAAACCCAGAACATAGAAATCACTAGAAAATCGATAACTAGAATAGAAGAGTGTCACAATTCTACAAATCCTACAAAGGTTCCCGAGACCACCAATATGATTTGAAACAGACAAAGGCACAGAAGCCAACTCAGGAGAAAGAAGATGCTCAAATTTATTACAAAGATCCATAGAGATAAAGCTATGGGAAGCTCCAGTATCAAACAGAATGCGAATAGGAAAATAAAACAAAGAAAAAGTGCCCTGAAGTGTACCTTGGTTATCACTGGGAGCAGGAGTAGGAACAGGTGCAGGTGGTGGAGCTGGTGAAGATGCAGAAGTGACAGTAAAAGTACCCGATGATTTGCCCTTCTTCTGAGTAAGGCAGTCCTTCTTGAAATGGCCAAGCTACAGACAAATGTGGCAGAGATCTCGCCTGGTCAATTGGGCGGGAGGATTAGCGGCACCACCGAAAGTAGGATAGCTATTAGCATAGTGTCCCTTCTGATTGCATCTATAGCAAGTAATGGAAGATAGGTCAACCGACTGCCTTTGAGATGAAGAGGATGATCCCAACCTTGGAGTCTTATTCTGATTCCTCTTCCGATGGTGAAAATGGGGCTTTCTATTCTTAGGATTACTAGAAAAAGACTGAGATGAAGCAGACTGAGCAGCTGGAGGATCCTTAGAAGTAGGATTCTCATATCTAATGGCCATGTCCATCAGAGCGGTGAAAGGACTATGCACATGGGAAATGAGACGGTCATAGTACTCCGGACGGGCACCAGCAATGAACTTCCTATTTTTCTTGAGTGGAGTGTCAATCAAATTAGGGCCAAACTTAGAAAGTTCATTGAACTTCCTCTCATATTCAGCAAAAGACATATCAACCTGTTTCAGATCCATGAATTTCGGATACAGCTGAGATTTCCCTGCCTCGGGAATCCACTTCACAAGAAAAGCATCCCTAAAGCATGATACATAAATATAAGAAAGATTTCAAAAGAGAAAACTGAACCAAATTCAAGACAAACAGAAGATGATAACTAAACTGTTCCCAAGAAATGTCATCCTCGGCGGTGTGAGCTGTGACAGACTCCCACCAATCCAAAGCTGCTCCTTTCAATTGCCAAGCTGCCAACTGATGCTGCTGGGCATTAGTGATCTCTAGATCGGAGAAAATCCTCTCCAAATCTTTCAACCACTGTTGAGCTTCAAAATGCTCTTAGATCCGGTGAACTTGGTGCCACCAAGCTCAGCGTATTCCTTAAAGAGTTTAGTGAACTTTACTGGTGCAGCAGGCTTAGGAGCTGGGGTAACACCATGCCCCTACCTTCAGCGTTCCTCCTATCCATCCTGAAAAATCAAGAATGAATTTTAGGAAAGAGGTAATTGAGAAACAAAGACAAGATTAGATTCAACTGGAATTGGATATCATAAACAAAGACATTACTAACAAGGTGGATAAGGAAAAGAAGGAAGAAGTTGAGAAAAATTAAATTCAAAACAAGAAAATTTTGTGTCAAAATACTCTTTTAAAATCCTTTGAAAATCATTTGAAAAAAAATCATTTTATACTTTAAAATACATTCTCTCACAAAGAAAGGATTCCAGGATTGATTTCACTCGTTCTAGGGTATTCCTACCCTATCTCTAATGAGTTTTTGCTCTGCATGCGAAGGTTTGCCTAAAACCAAAGCTCTGATACCAAATGTAATGACACACTATTTTGCACCATTCAAACTCGACAATAAAACCAAAATATGTCAAACTTGAATAGCTCAAAACAATAGATTGTAATAAAATTTGGAACAAATAAAAACAATCACAGAATCATGGACATAGAATATCACAATACTCGCAACGGAAATAAAAATAACCATAGTGGTTCATGAAGCCACTACAAACACAGTCTCAAACAAGTACCAAATACATAATCTGAAGAAAAAAATACAGTTCTGAAACAAATACAGTAGAAATCTCAATTACATAAGTCTCTAATACATGAGCTCAAATAGAATGACGGAACAGAAATAGATTAAACTAGATAAGAAGATAAACTCCAGAAATCTCTAGCTTCCAGAAGATAGATCCAGGCTGGAATACTCAGGCTGACCCGAGCATAAGAAATAAACACAAACACTCGAGTCAGGACATACATACTTATACAATGTAAACCAATTCAAGTGAGCTGTAAAATAAATGTACAAGTAACTTAAAGGATGCTTGGATCGTCCATCCCCTAAGGATCCGTTAAACTATTTACTATGTAGTAATATATGCTACTATAATAATGTCTAGGAGTAAAATAAACTTACTTTAAAATAGCGTTAAGGAGTTACCCAATATCCCCCTTAACAGATATATAGTGACAATAGTCTATACTGTACCGTAATACCTCCTGATCGGGAGGCTACCAGAGGATACTCCATAGGTACGACGCAAAACAAAAATCGTACAAGGTGCGCTAGGATAGGTGACACGACATAACTAGGCAATGCCGGGTTGGATATACCAATTACGCTTCCGGACCAGTGGTAACGCGTAGCAGCTACTACCGCCCATCTCGAACCACACTCCCAAAATCGAAGGTGCGCACCAATCAATCACAAAGTAATAGAATGGCATACGAAGAAGTGTGTCCGATAAGAGGAGCTACCTCCTTAGCCCATCAACCGCTCCTATTTTAGCCACCTTATGCCAACTCACGGGAGTCGGATCCACGTACATACCTCAATAGAACGTCACCACCATCCTGCTTCATTCTGGAATCTCCACCGCGTACATGGTTGTCAAACTGGTTTTCAGTATCGACATAGATTATGCCCATATCTGAGCCTGGTCTCTTTGCCAACCAATCGTTATTATTACCCAAGGTTATAAATTTCAAAAATGGTTTATATTTCACTTCAAAACATATTCATTTAAATCATTTAAATTCAATATCAAATAATATTCATTTCAAAGTTGTAACATTTCTAAGTTCATTCATTCAATTCTAAAATTTCCAAAACATTGTAAATTTCAGCTACAACAGCACTTATAAAATGTTATGGTAGATATAGTAATATTTCAATGACATTGTCAATTTCAAAAACAGCAGCACTTATAAAGTGCTATGGTAGGAATTTAGTTATTTCAAAACAGCTCAATTTCAAAAACAGCAGCACTTATAAAGTGCTATGGCAGGTAGTAGTAATTTAAAATAATTCAGTTTCATTTCAGCAACAACAACACTTACCAAGTGCTACAATAGCTATTTAGTTATTCAAAACAGTTTACCTTCAGCAACAATTAACTTAATACTTTATTTTAAAATACCCATTTCATAAATAAAATAAAAAAATTCATTTAAAATCAAATTTCCAATTTCCAAGTTAAGTCATATTTTTAAAATACACCTTTTCCATTTAATTCTTTATACATATTAACTTATAGAAAAATCCCTATAATTTCATTTAAAATTATTTAAATCCAATTTAAGCTAAAATGTCATATTTTTACATTTTAAAAGTACTTATAAATTTCAAAAGATATATATAATTAACCACAGGTTTGTATAATATTTTCTAACCTAGGTCAAGTGATACGGATAATATATCATTTCAATCCGTAATTTAAAAAGAAAAATTCAGGTTGTATCGTTTCAAACCCCCAATCCCAAGTAAATCGAATACAATAAAAATCACTCAAGCCTATCGTTTTAGCCCATAATGATTTTTCCTTGCTCTAAAGTCTGTTCGGGTATGTATTATTTCAACCCATAGTGATATGGGAACTTGCAGTGTGAGATATAGAAAATAAAATAGTAGTATAGCATATAATATTACAATAGATGATGTAACAGGTATAAAATCAGGTTATACATCATTTAAACAGATCACAGGCATATATGAACATAGTATATCAATCAATTGCATATTCACTTGTCATTGTTTCACAATTATATAAGTACAGAATGCCTAGAGTGAATAACTCACCTTTTTGAAGCTAGAGATTACGAAGTAAAGGCACACAACAAACATAGAAAGGCACGACAAGCACGAACTAGATTCAAGGAGAAGCAACACCCAAATCCAAATCTTGTAAACAAATGAATAAAACAAATATAAATATATGTTTCAACATAACAAAATTAATTATAACAACGGAAAATTTGTGAAATAAAATGACATAGACATGGTTTAAACATCAAGTGGGCTCAGCCACAATGGACATAGGCTCAACCATAATCATACATGGTTTGGCCATGATCAAAATTGAAGCATTAGGCTCAACCATGGGCAGGAAAAAGAAGGCAAAGCATGGGAATATGGAAAAGGTAAGGGTTACAAGCATTGGAAAGGCAAAGGCAAAGATATGATGGTTATGTTCTCGGCCCTATGGCCATGTGGCTCAGCCTATGGCTAGACTTTGGGTCAGATCTGATCAAATCAGAGGGGCACGACCTAGAGCAAGGTAAGGAGGAGGAGTATGTGGTGGAGATAGGTGTGGCCATGGGAAATCAAGAGGGGTTTGAATAAGGAAGGGTCGACTAGGGGATTTTTTTTCAATTTTTGGTAAAGGCTTTGTTCTAGGGTTCACGGCCTTGAGTGGAGGAGGTGATGTAGAGGTGATGGTCGGTTATGGAGGAGGTGGAGAGGGGATGAGGTCGAAATTATGGTGGAGTCCGAGCACTTGAGGAAGAAAACAAAAGAAAATAAAATAAAAAGGAAAAAGAAAGAGGAAGAGAAACCATGAAAACTTACTGTAATTTTCTCCAGAAGAAAGCAAATGAGGAAATGAGATGTTGAGGAGTTTGTGTACGTGATTTACACAATGAAGTGGAGGCTAGGGTTTAGGAATACACGGTTAGGAAAATGGTGAACGGCTAGGATACGTAATAAAGAGGCCATGCAAATAAAAAAGGCATGAATTTAAAACAATGTAACGTATGTCTTCTTGATTTTCTCAAGCCCTTTATAAAAAGATATAAACAAGTAAAATTCCAATAAATAAAACAAAAGTTTAGACAAATAAATTTGAGAAATAAAAATCAAGAGATGGACGTAGGAAAATATAAAATAAAATACAGAAATTAATTGCGTGTAAAACGCTATATTTTATCCAATTGTAAAAGTATAAATCAGAATTTAACGAAACGAAAAACAGAACAGATATTAGAATTATATCCAGCTTCAAATAAAAAGATTAGAATTTAAAAATTAAAATTTCAAACATTTCAAATAAAAGTCAAATTTGACTAAAATATAAAGTTTCAGAAATTGTTTATTTTATCCTATTTGGAAGATAAATTACAAACACATCCAAAATTGCACTGGAAGAATTCCTCAAATTCAAATTTTAATGATTAAAAATCAAAGTTTTCAAATAAATTAAATTTTAAAATATTTACAAAATTTTGGATTGTTACAAGAGGGCTTAAGAGGGTAGAAGAGGTTACATGAACATAATGGGTTATTTATACAAGCATGAAACCTTAATCCATAATTTGGGGAATGCCCAAGCTATCTTTGAGAAGGTGTGGAAGCCAAGTAATCATTAGCTTCTACTAATCATCATTTAAGTGTACATGAAGCATTTAATTCCATAAGCATATGCGTTAGCCTCTAATTTGTATATTAAGGTAGGTGGGTAGGTGGGGTCCTCCATGTTTTTCACTTTGAATTATTTTCATCTTCATTCCTTTGTATTCATTTTGTGCATGCATGTGTCTTCATGAAACCACCTGAGATCAAATTCCTACACAAATATATATAAGTTTCTAATTAATTTTTCTCAAAAAAATAAATGCACACAAATGACCGTTTTTCCCCTATATGAAGGTGGATATGTGCAATTTAGAATTAATATGGATTTTGGTTAAAACAAGTTAAAACATCCAATATGATCATTTATTTAACTTAAATAGAATAAATATGGTGGTAAAAATATGCACATTTACATGCACATCAATTACCCCCCGCCCCCACCCCCCCCCCCCCCCCCACTAATCTTTTTATTTGTCCACGAATAAAGAAAACCTAAGATAAATCCGTTTTTGTAGGGAGCACGAATGCATTGAGCGTATGCAACAAGCCGTTAAACCTCTGTGTGTCTCCAATAGGACGAGTCTTGTCTCGTGAGGGTTTTAGCGGATGCTACCCACAAAATCCAAATATAGGATGAAAATATTTACAAAATTCAATATTTATTTACAAAGATGTGAACGCAAGTTTTTGAAAACATTTACGATGAAGGATTCACTTCTAAATTGACAAAAATAAGTTAAATATAGGTTTCGGTTAGTTTCTTGAAAATTTATGTCATTTACTCATCAAATTTCCAACAAAAATCAAGTTAAATAGACAATAGTTTAACTCGTTGTTTCAATTGATAACAAAGTGTAATCATGAAATGGATCCTTAGTTGATTATCCAAGTTTATCGAAGTGTTATTTTCATTTCTTTTCAATAACAAGTCAAATCAAATAAGTTAAAGTGGTGCTTGGATTTCATTTGCTTACTCTCGCCATTTTTCTTTTGAAAATTTTATTGATATTAACAATATTTACATATGCCTAACTCGGATAAACTGAGGCCAGATATATTACCCATGCACTGCCTTTTGGGCTTATGTGAGAGAAATAGAGAGCGTGGCGAGTGAACACACGAGTGTGAACACCTATCAACTATAGGCATTATTAATAAAAGAATTTATATATACATGCACCTAACTCAGATAATCTAAGTCCAGATATACTAATCATGCACTGCCTTTCAGGCTTACGTGAGAAAGGTATAGAGCATGGCGAGTGTACACACAAGTGTGTACACCTGTCGACCTTAGGTATTAATAGAAAATATTTACATATATATAGATATGTTTTTTTTGTATATTTTTTTTCAAATTTTTTTTAGAAAGGGAGAGTTTTGCAAAATCATCTTAGCACCACTTAACTTAGAATAAAAATATATATTATATCCTTTACTTTAAATCAACCACTTTTTAAAGCAAAGATTTCCAATTAGGATGTATTTTATAATTAACACGTATGGATCTTCCTATATACTAGTTAAACCATTGTTGTTTGAAATCAAACTTCATTTTTATTTCTATTAAGATAAATAAACTTTCAAAAATTTAAATTTAATAAGCCAAAACCATTTAATTACCCTATACCGATTCTTTGAAAATAAATCAAAAATGCTTAAAAACAATTGTTTTTTTGTTTTTTGTTTTTCGAGATTTTTTTTTGCAAAGAAAAAGTAAAATTAAATCATGAAAAATCGAAAATGAAGATGAGTCTCCCCCACACTTGATTTCGACTGTGTCCCCACATTAAACCCAAGTGGTAGGAGAAAAATAAAAACATAACCTTTATTTAAATGAAAATGAAAAGATAATTATTTACACGACATCAAAAAGTATGTTGTTAAAGAGTTAATGAACCAGTCTTCCAAAAACCGATTCATTTGTCTCGCCAAGTACGCGAAACACAGCTTAAGCTTGAAAAAACAAACCATAAAAGATTTTGGAATCGAATGTGGATTTGGAAAAACGAATGTCGTTTAAATCGTACGAGTTATTTAATTTTCGATGACTTTTGGGGTAGACATAACGATTGATTGAAATTCAAGTTTATTTTCACCAAATTGAATTTCAAGTTTGTCATTAAAAGATTCTTCGAAATTATTGATTTCAAAATCAAAGTGGTGATTTAAATCTTCCCCATCGGAATTTAACAACTCGTCATCCAAAAGTCAAAAAAATTCATGGTCATTAAATTTGTCTTCCTTTGTTGGATTATCAACAACTTCATAGCGTATCTCAAGTTCAAAATCCAAAGTTGTTGTATTCAAATTTTCGAAATTGAGAAAAGGAAGATCGAATTTTAAATTTGGTTCCACACCCTCAAAAGAATTGAAATCCAACTCAATTACTGTGTTTTCAAAAACTTTACTAAGATTATTATTTTCAATTTCAAAAGTTGTTATTTGAAAATCATTGATTTGGGTAAAAGATGGACTATCATTTGACTCGTTAGACGTTGGGATTTGGTTTTGTTTATCACCTTGTTTCATATATGTTTTAAACAACAAATCCGTATGTTCATTGTAAATTTCGTCCATTTGCTCAACACAATCCAATTTATAGTTATTAACATGAGGATTTTCACTTTGAAATTGTTGATAACAAAGATTTTCATTCGTATTGTGGTTAAGATTATTCACATTGCCAAATTCGTTAGAAAAGTTATTTCCATTTTCTTTGAGTTTGAAATTCATTTAGGAGTTCGAAATTGAAGTGGCATGGGGTATAATCGAAATCGTTTGAATTTTGAATTGAATTTAAATTTTGAAATCCTTGACTCGAGTTATTTCACAAATATGAATTACACAAATCATTTATACTTTGATTTCGTTGTGTCGAGAATTAAAGTAAAGATGAAATGCTATTTTCAAGAGTCGAGGGTTGGTCATTGTTTTGAAAACTTTGTTGATTTCAAAATTTGAATTTTTTGTAGAATGTTGTCGTTAAAATATCCGTACGAATTTGAGTGAAATCATATGGATTATATTGATCTGCACAACTATTGTAAAATTCTAATGAGTAAGGAAAAGGAAACTCGGACATTTTCAAGAAATTGTTTTATTTTGGGTTCTCTAATAAAGGAAAAATATTTACAAATAAAATTTATTTTTCAAAAGGAAATTGATTTTTGTTTTGTTTTGTTTTTTTGGTTTTCCAATTTTTTGTTTTTGTTTTTGAAAAGATTTTATATATATTTTTGGAGGTTTTCTTATTAGTTTTTCTAATTTTTTTTTTTGGATTTTGAAATTTCAAACGGAAAAGGATTAAAAATTTCAAAGAAAAAGAAAAGGATATTTACAATTTTTTTAGTTTTGGATTTTTTTTTAAATATGCATGAGCTAGTGTAACTAAATGAATGCAAGGGTTAATTACAAATGATTTTTCCTATGTTAACCCAAAATTGTATAATCACACTTTTTCTTAAATCAACAAGATAGTTCTCAGCCAGGTAACGGGCAGAAGTTATCGGTGCACCACGAATCACTGTAACAATGCAGCTGAAGTTTTAAGTACCTTCATAGGAACAACCACTATAATATTTACGAATCACCGTAATACTTATACATGGTTTGTAACACCCCGCCTTTTCGCACGCTTTAAATCGACACACATGTCCATTCAAACCATACATAAAGGCGGATTGTTATGGGGTAAATAAGAAAACGAGAAGAAATAAAAGAAACAGAATCTCACAGTGGAAGGATAAAATATAATAATCAAATATACAGTTCATGAAGCTGTTTACAAAATATTTAATTATACTTATACAATATATATAAGAGTACACATACCAATAATAACAATGCAGCGGAATACGGCGTGTAGTGGAATATAATAAATAGTAATAATAGAATTCTACGTCTTCGTCCTCCAGAGCTAAAGTCTTCGGTCCTAAAACGCTCGGACTGACCCGAGCGATTTGAAAAGACAAAACACTCGAGTCAGAACTAAAAGATCTTATGTAAGTTAAATCAACTGAAATAAATATGTGTGCAGTAACTTAAAGGATGCTCGGGATTCACATCTCTTAAGGATCCGTTAAACTATTTACTATGTAGTATATTTCGCTATTATAATAGTGTCTATTTGTAAAATAAACTTACTTTTAAATAGCGTTAAGGAGTTACCCAATCTCCCCCTTAACACAATAATAGTCCCAGTAGTCCATCCAATATCATAGTCCCTCCTGATCGGGAAGCCACCAGAAGATACCACACGGGCTACGGGAGAAAACCAAACTCGTACAAGGCGCGATAGGGTAGGTGACACGGCACAACTAGGCAATGCCAGGGTAGATATACCAATTACGCTTCCGGGTCGGTGGTAACGCGAAGCGCGCAGCTACCACCCACCTCGAACAAACTCCCCTAAATTAAGAAATAAAAAGTGAAGGTGGCCACCGAATCAATCCAAAGTCAGAGTATAGTATCGAAGGGAAGTGTCCGATCAAAGGTGCTACCTTATTAACCCGTCAATCGCTCCTGTTTTAGCCACCTTATGCCAACTCACGGGAGTTGGGTCCACGTATTTACCTCAGAGGAAACGCCGCCACCAACCTATTTCATCTGGAATCTCCACCGCGTACACGGTTGTTAAAGTGATTTTCGGAGTTGGCAGAGAGTATGACAACTTCCGATCCCGATCTCTTCAACAACCAAACGTTATTATAACACCGCGGTCTTTTCAAAATAATTTATACTTTCAAAACCAGAATAAAATACCCATTTCAAAACTATAATTACGATATCATTTCTTGTTTTAAAACCTAATATGATATCATTTCTTCTTTTAAAACCAAATAAATATGATATCATTTCATTATATATTTTTTTAAAAACTCATTTCAAGGTTATAATATTTTAAAACCAAATACTTGAAACATAGCCTTTCCAAAACATAAAACTTTGGGTTTCATAACTTAAAACCATAACTTCCAAAACTTAAATGGTTTGGATATTCAACCGTATGTAAAATAGTTGATTTTAAAATTACTTTAAAAAGTAAATAATTTCCACGCCTTTACAATTTTATTCACTTTAAATTCATTCTAAACACATAACATTTAGATTCACTTTCAGTTTGAATAAAAACACTTCGATTTCAATATTTTCAAACTTTGAGTATTCAATAAATTTCAAAACCAAGGTTGGGAATTTCTATTCATCAATTCATTGTCCTATTATTTAGTTTTGAAATGTTTACATAATAGATCCATAACCATTTAAAAAAAACTCAATTTATTAACATTAAATATTTCCTTCCATTTATTTATACTAGAATTATTCATTTAAAAATTCAGATATAATTATCATACCTTTAAAATTTAAAGTTTAATAAGTTTTACATCAACTTATGGAGTTTAATTTTTAAATAAGCTAAATTCCAAATAAATTTCCAATTTACCTTCCTATCTTAATTGGTTTAAATCATTAAAACTGTATATATATACACCATATCTTAAACCTGTACTTGACCATATATTATAAATTATCAAACTCCATTATTCAACTTATTTATTTTATTTAACAGATTTATACATAGCTTAAATTCAAAAATTTAACTATATATGTATATATATATATATATAAAATAATATTTATACAATATCAAAATTTAATATTTATTAAACCATATCCTATCCAAACCACAGAAATCATTTCAAAAATAATTATACATATATATGTATGTATATATCGTGGTGCCTGTATAAAATTTTCTATCCTATGGTCAAGTGATATGGATATTTATTATTTCAATTCACAATTAAAAATAAAAATGCGGTTGTATATCATTTCAAACCGCAGTCCCGAATGAGATGAAATGCATAATAACTTGCAATTAATATAAATAAACATCCATTCATCCATCAAAATCATACATCCATTTATCCCATCACCATCCAAATTCAAACAATCACATCACTAAATAATAATTCATTACTGACAGATAATTTTTCAATAATGAGTTAAATAACTGTTTAACTATAGTTTATATGCAATAATAAATAAATTTAAATAGCAGTTTATATGCAAAAAAAAATTAACTAAAATTTTAACTGTCAGTTTTAAATGCAATGAATAAATAAATTAATAATTAACTGACAGTTTTAAATGCAATAATGAATTAAATAACGCGTAAATTAATTGAATGCAATTTAACTGAGAAAATGATGAAATATATGCCATAAATACTTATGCTGAAGTTATGCTGAAATCAATATTTTCAAATTGATTTCAATTAAATAGATTTCAAGGCGTTTCGCGTTCGTACGATCAAACGGCAAGTCCGATGGCTACGAAACTTAAAACCCAACAATAATTCACTGCTACGGATCCGATGAAATTGGTTTTGTCGAAATCCGAGTCCGTGACCAAAATGACTATTTTTATATTAATTAAATAAATTTAAAATAAATAAATTAAATCAAATTTCACGTTAAAAATTTTGAACTTTGCAATATTTATCACTTTATAAATTTCAAACATTGACAATGATTTAACAAATTTTTAAAAGTCGATTTATTAAAGATTAATTAATAGAAATCTTCAATTTTATAAAATTCAAAATTATAGAATAAATTTCCATTAAATTGAATTTACCCATAATCATTCCATTGATAATTTCAATTAGAAGGGTTTACCATTGGATTTAAAATTATCACATAAATACTTCCAATTTTCCACTTAATTTTTAAATTAACGTAATAATTACATATTTGATTTCATTCATTTGCAATAAATCCAACTATTATAAACTAAATAAATTAACTCACTATTAAAGATTTAAATTCTATAATTCATAAATTTTACCATCTTGATTTACTTATAAATTTATAATTCTTTAAACCAATTCCCATCTCAATTTAAAGTAACTTAATTTATCCATTATAGCATTTATTTCAGTTTTTTAAAATAACCCCTTTATTATAAATTGAATCCAATTTACTTTAATAAGTTTCCAATTAAATGGATTAGATTCAATTTCAACCTTTAACTTACACTTAAGTTTAGGTCATAATCAATTTATAACGTGTTACTTTCATAGTTATTTACATACTTCTCGTATTTAATTTTCAATTAATCATAATTATTAAGGTAATGCTTATAATTAATAACGACATTAAAATTTCTCAACATTTAAATGAACGTTATTGCAAATAAATTCATTGACCAATTAATTAGGTAATTTATAATAGTTGCTATGCTACCCTTTAATTTATTACCAAATAACATACTACCTAATTGCATTCACTTATGTTCTATACAAACCTACATTTAGATTTTATTTCCAGAAATTGATTAATATTTGCGTCCATTTATTTCAAATTCTAATTCCATCAACAAATAAGCGGGTAATTTATAATATATGTTTACAAGCCATATGTAACAACCCAGAATTTTTGAGTATTTGAAAACGAAATATTTAATTGGTTTTAAATATTTAAAGGTAAATTTTTAACTTGAATTCAAATATCACTAATTATTGATAATTAAATTATTGAATTAAATAATTAAAAGTTGAGCTAAATGTTGAATCTGAAGTTTTAGGCCTGTTAAAAGTACTTTAAAGGCTTGTAAAATTTATATTGATAACACTGAAGACAATAAAAGTTGTAAAATGAAAATTAACAGTGGTTTGTTCAGTTTTGAAATTTTATCGTTTAAATTGAATTTAAAAATAACCTTCAAGGCGCAGTCTCGGAATTTGACGAAACCAGTTCCATTGGGTCCATAAAATTGAATTATTACCGGATTCTAAATTTCGTAGATTTCGGAATTAACGTGAGAGCGTACGGTATATGAACGCATTGGAATTTATTCCGAGACAAAATTTAATTTAAATAAAACATACTTACTTTCTTTAACCCGACCATACGTACAACCCGCCATCATCTTTGTCTCCTTCGTACCCCCCTTTACCTTTTTCTTTCCCCTCTACACAGAACAGCCGAATCAAAAAAGAAGAAAATCAAATGGCCGAGCTAAACAAAAACCTCAAAATAATAATCAATGGCCGGCGATTCTCTTGCAAGCTTCAAGACGATGTGGAGGCTCGTTCGTATGGCGCGACTCATATGGCCAAGCTCGAGAGCAGCACGGTATAGATGGGTTCTCACGAGTTGTTCGATTTGGAGGCGCGTCGAGTGAGAGAGGGATGTCGTTCGCTGGTGCTCAACGGCGAGGTGGGGCATTGTGTATTCGCAGTGGTGGTCGCGGTAGATCTGGGTTGGGCAGCAGAAGCCGCGTGGGGTCATGGGTGGCTCCGTTAGCCTCGCAAGCTCGATGTTGCGCTCGAGTGTAGATGGATCGCTTAGGCGAGGCGATTATCATTTTTTTTTCAAGCTTGAGGTATTCTTTAATTTGCAATTTAATTTTTAAATTTAATAAATTACTGTCGAGACTTAAATTTTATACAGAAGTTTATTTGGAAAATCTGAATTAATATAAACATGTATGGAAACAGAAAAAGGGATTTTACAGTAAAATAATTTTGTTTTGATTTATGAGTTCAGAATGAAATTATTATACCTCTACTTTTAAAAAAAAATTATGTGCAGTAAGGTATAGAGTTGTATATTTTAATTTAAATTTCATAATTATATGTGCATATAAACAGGATATATATATGGTTTAAAGCAGGAAGTTTTGTTAGCAGAGAATTTATATGCATATATAATAGGAAAAAAAATATAATATTAATATTTTTTTTACAGTAACGATAAAAGCCATTTTGTCTCAAATTTAGTATATGTATGTAAAAGATTTAGGTAATATAGAAGTTGTAAATGTTGTAGAATTTATATAAAGGTTAGATTTTTGTGACTCGTAAAGATCATTTTTATCGGATGTGATTTCCATTTAAAATAATAATAATTATTTAGTTAAATTTGAATGGTTAACTAATTAATTTATTTAAAGGGGTTTAGTTTTAAATTTAATAATTAGTTAATTACATCTAAGGTTAAAATTTAATCATTGGTTAATAAAATAAATAAATTGTGAATAATTTTTGATTTGGTTCAAATAATAATAAACCGTGGATTATTATACAAGGTTTAAATAATCAAGGAAATAAGCCAGTTGGAATGGATTGCAAACAGCAAAGGAAAGTGAGTTAATCTCACTCTGCTGAATTAAAATTAATTTAAATGATTAAATTTAAATAATTGTTTGAATGGTGGAAATTGATTGATGTGCTGTAGTATGGTAATTTGGAATTGGCATATTATATTGTGCTAACATCCGTGGATGCAGGAAAACAGGTTGGAGGGATCCAACTGGACCCCACAACATTCATTATTTAATATTCTCTGTTGTGATTACTTGATATTCTATGATGAATATATTGGAATATTGAATGTTATGATTTGATGGGATATATTTGGGTATAATGAATTACCAAATTATATAAATTGGATTTTGGAAAGAAAGTAAAGGAAGTAAATTCGTAAGCGAAACAATTTAGAGATTTTAAATTAATTAAGAATGAATTGGAAAGGAATGGAAATGAAATTAAAATACTAATAAATAATGTCGAGTATGCAGGATAAAGATTTTGAATAAGCAGAAATTAATAAACAGTAATCTTAAGTGATATCAATTAAAAGAATAAAGAATTATTTTAAATTTCAAAGTTTAAATTTGTTTAAAAAGAATAAGAAGTAAATTGAGAAATCTAAATTGGTATTTCAATTAAAAGTATTTTGAATCATAATCAAGGTGCGACGCCCCACCTCTATACCCACACTAGCCAAGAACATTACGGTGATTGCTGTCGACTAGCACGGAGAATAAGGCTGTTGAGGAGCGACCATCCGTGTAATTTCTTTGCGCGAGCACCGATATGTCAGATAATATAACATGCATTCTATTTCAAGAGAAAATCCGACATACCGACACAAACTCAAAGCTACTACACGGTGGCTATATAAATCCTTCGGAAAACAAATATAGAAATAAGCATAACACAAATCAGTCACAGACAATTCATATCACAAAGGCGGAAAATAGATATGAATATTACACTTGGAAGTGTACATCAGAGTAGTGGTCTAAAAAGATCCACAATATCACAAAAGAATAGTTACATGAGCTACACAAAAGAATAAGTATACATTATGGAGTCTATATCTCAAATGTATACAACAAAAACTACTAATCTAAGTAGTTAACCAAAAGCAAGAGAAATCAATCCCAAGAGAGAAGTCAAGCAGAAGCACCTGTAACATCTCGGTTCGACCCGAGTATTATTTAAAAAGAAAATAATAAACGGATCAGTCTAACTATAAATATCAGATAACATGATATAGAATAGGAGATATGACTAAACACATTATAATCACAATGCCAAGCTGTGATATATACATAAGTAATTGAAAATCGTCAAGGGATATATCAATATCACGATAATCTACTCAAGATAAAAAGGGATGTTATACTCCTGATTTCATTCACCAAGCCACAATAAATGACATATAAGATATGGCAAAGACGTATAATATTCATAATGGCATACTACTATAAGTATGTAAATGATAATCAACAAACGATTAATCAATATCAAAGAATCTTCTCAAAGATCCAAAAAGGGTATCATACCCAAAACTTGTATTCACAACAGGTTAATGACACACGAAATCACCTATGCACAAGAATTGATAAACCATATCAATAGAAATCACAAAGTTGGTGAAACATAAATTCCAGAAATCAACACAAGAAATCCAGTCAATGACACACGAATTCACCTATGCACAAGAATTGATAAATCATATCAATAGAAATCACAAAAATAGGTGAAGAAGAAAATTCTAGAATTCGACACACGAAATCCAGAAATCACACAAAATAAGGGGGGGAGGCCTATCACATGAACGGGAGCATGAAAACTCACCAACAGCTGTAACACATGAACGAGAAGCTATCTCATGGTAGCTAGCCATTAATTTGACACACGAATGGTCCGAAGACCTGACACACGAATGGTCCGAAGACCGTGGGTAGCTACCCCACAAATTTGACACACGAACGGGGTTTAGTCTCCCACGCAGACAAAGAGACTTCGCACATTGCTAGTCTAAATCACAAAAATGATCGTTATGATCATCGAGAAGTGTCAATTACACTAAGCTAGTAAATATAAAAGTTTAGCTTCATGTCCCATAACCACTTGCTTAACTTAAACATTTACGAACAAACTGTAAATCTCCACTAGAAGAATGTCACAAGAGATTCAATCGAACAAGTCCAAGAATTAACCGACGAAGTAAACGCAATCGTTTCATACCACTCGTTTTACTAAGTCGTTTAATTAGATTTCTCATACGAGTGAGGTAAAGGTTTGTATATACTAATAGATTGGAAAAAGTTTTGTAAACGAATTTGGTATTAAAATAGTATTGAAATCGTTTGAGGAAAGAGTTTTGATATTTACTACTAGTATAGAAAACCTTTATATTTTTAAAGTGACAAATCACGAAGAAGATTGTAAGAACAATCAATCACAAAAATTCACATACGAAGACGTGAATAAAATCCAACGAAATCGATAAAGGATCCATCGAAATGGATATTCAAAAATCCCTAAAATGAGTCATCAAAGTCATAATAGATGATAACAACAAATAGGATTATCACGAATCGATTTAAATTGGAATTTCAATCCAAAAAGGCAAATTGGACTCAAACAGCAGGTTCAGTCGACTGAACAGAGTTTTCAGTCGACTGACCCTGTACCTGGAAACTTTCCAGGTTCAGGAAACTTTCTGTTTCCAGTTTCAGTCGACTATGCAGAGTTTTTCAGTCGACTGAATCATGCCTGGAAACTCTCGGGTTTCAGGTTCAGTCGACTGAACAGAGTTTTCAGTCGACTGAATCATGCCTGGGCTGTTTTTCAGCCTTATTCAAATGAAGAGCAAACTCTTCCAAAATGCAACCGGACGAACATTGGCTCTAAGAGTTTATGCCAATCGGCAACCCGGTCCTATATGCTCCTCGATGCATCACCAAAATCATGATCAAACATCCATAAAAGGATTTCACACAAATTTGACTTAAAAACCCAAAAATTGGAGTATTCACAAAACCAATCCAAATCAAGAGCAAATGCACATGAAGAAGTGTTAGGAATTCATACCCAACAACCAAAGATAATTATAGTCATAGATGTGAGATAAAAATCTCACCTTTTCTCAAAATCAAACAAGAAGAAGCTTGAAAGCAAGTGGAGAATCAACCTCTCTTCAACACAACCCAATTGAGCTTAAATCTAAGCTCAAAACTAGAACATTCCCGAAATTAGGTTTAGGAATTTCTGAAATTGGTAAGAGAATAAGTTGGAGAAGAAGGAGAGAAGCTTACCAATGGGTTCTTCTTGAGTTTGGAGTTAGGAATTTGATTTGCAAGAGAAACTAGGGTTTTGGAGTTTTAATTTCCAATCTCTCCCACCATTAAAGCTAAGAAAACTGAAAAGAGAAAGAAGTGAGGGAGAATGGGGAGAGTGGTTCAGTTTTGGAGTATAAGTTAACATAGGGCTGAGCCCAAAAACCAAACCCAAAGTAAAAAGTAGCAGAAATCAACTTTCTCCAAACATATCGAAGCTTATACTCAAAAAGGTCGCAAACGGCATTTTAAACTCAATGGGAGTGGTCCCGAGTCCTAATTCGACCGTATGCAAAAAGTAGCTTTTCGGACTAAAATCCGACTAACGATAAAATATTTAAATAAAATATTTAAATATAAAATCGATAAATATGCGGGTTGTTACAGACTCCCCTCCTTAAAGAAATTGCGTCCTCGCAATATTACAAGAAGAAGATATATAGTAACAACCATAAAAGCATATTCAACACAAAAGAAGTTTGAAATAAGAAGTTCACCTCAAAGAGCACGAGAAAGTAAGTCCGGATGTGTACGCTCGATGTACTCTCCAGATTTCCAAGAACAATCCTTAGGATTTGAAGACCATTGAACTTTAACAAGCGGAACATCTTTATTTCGAAGTCGTTTGACTTTCGAAGCAATGATACGAATAGGATGTTGCTCATAAGTTAAATTAGGCGAAACTTCAATCTCTTCCACAACACCGGGCTCAAGAATAGAATCGGAATCTCGAAGACATTTCCGAAGTTGAGAAACGTGAAACACGTCATGCATAGCAGAAAACTGAGCCGATAATAAAAGGCGATAAGCCATGGAACCAATACGTTCAGTGATAGGAAATGGCCCAATATATCGAGGCGCTAACTTTCCCAATCGACTGAAACGTACAACACCTTTCATTGGTGAAACACGAATAAACACAAGATCTCCCATAGAAAATTCTAACTTCCTTCTCCGGTTATCGGCATAGGATTTTTGTCTACTCTGGGCTTCTTTCATCCTATGACGAATAAGATCAATCTTTTCTGTAGAATCCCGAATAAAATCTGGACCTAAAACCAGCTTCTCACCGGCCTCAAGCCAACAAGAAGGAGATCGACATGGCCTTCCATAGAGTGCCTCAAAAGGTGCCATACCAATACTAGATTGGAAGTTATTATTATAGGAAAATTCAACAAGTGAAATATGATCTTCCCAACCTCCATCAAAATCAAGAACATAAGCACGAAGAAGATCTTCAAGAGTTTGATTCACACGCTCGGTTTGTCCATCGGATTGGGGATGATAAGCGGTGCTAAAATTAAGCTTCGTTCCCAAAGCTTTTTGAAGACTCTTCCAAAATCCACTAGTAAACAATGGATCACGATCACTAACAATAGAAGTAGGAACACCATGCAATTTAACAATTTCTTTGATAAATATTTTGGCCAAAAGAGGAATGGTTCGGTTAGACCGAACGGGAATAAAATGGGCGGATTTAGTAAGTCTATCAACAATTACCCATAAGCTATCATAACCCGATCAAGAACGGGGAAGGCCATCTATAAAATCCATGGAAATTTGATCCCACTTCCAAACTGGAATTTCTAAAGGTTGCAATAACCCTCCGGGCCTTTGATGTTCGGCCTTAAAGAGTTGGCAAGTCATGCAACGTTTAACGAAGTTAGCGATGTCAAGTTTCATTCCCTCTCAATAATAAAGTCGCTTCATATCCACGTACATTTTACTACTACCGGGATGAATGGTAAATTTAGAGTGATGAGAATCTTCTAAAATATCTTTACGAAGATCCCTAACATTTGGAACGATAAGTCTACCAAATTTCTGAATGCCGCCACGAGAATCGATATCAAAGTCTTTCAAACCTTCAATATCAATTTTATCCTTAATATTTTGGCCAAGAAGAACCAATTCAGTATCTAGCCTTTGAGCTTCAAGAATGCGGTCTAAAAGAGATGGATGAGCCTCAAGGCTACATAAAACAAATGATGAGCATAAATCGGAAACACGGTCTCGAATTTCGCAAGTGGATAAGATCTCGAGATCGTTCCATTCGGATATCATCATAGAAACAACAGCTTGTTGTTTACGGCTAAGAGCATCGGCGACACGATTACCCTTACCGGGAGTATAAAGAATATCAAGATCATATGGTGCAAGAAATTCAAGCCAACGCTGTTGACGCAAATTAAGTTCCTTTTGAGAGAATAAATATTTCAAAGACTTATGATCTGTGTAAAGAACAAATTTCTCTCCTAAGAGATAATGACGCCAAATCCGAAGAGCAAAAACAATAGCCGCGAGCTCTAAATCATGAGTGGCATATCTAGTCTCAGCAGGCTTTAATTGCCTAGAAGCATAAGCAATAACGCGTTCCTTTTGCATAAGAACGACACCCAAACCAATGCGACTAGCATCGGTATAAACAACGAAATCTTGATTCCCATCGGAAATAATAAGAATAGGAGCATCAGAAAGAAGTTCTTTTAATTTCTGAAAAGAAGCTTCACATTTGTCCGACCAAATGTATTTAACACCTTTCTTCGTCAAGCTAGTGAGAGGCACGACAATTTTAGAAAAGTCTTTAATAAAACGACGGTAATAGCCCGCCAATCCAAGAAAACTACGAATCTCTGTCACACTCTCCGGTCTCTTCCAATCTTGAATCGCTTCAATCTTTGAAGGATCCACGGAAATTCCGGATTCAGAAATAATGTGACCGAGAAACTTCGCACGAGATTGCCAAAAGTGGCACTTAGAAAATTTTGCCTTTAATTGATTACTCCTAAGAGTTTCCAACACAATCCGGAGATGCTTTTCATGCTCCTCCTCAGTTTCAGCATACACAAGAATATCATCGATAAAGATAAGAACAAACCGGTCGAGAAAGTCTTTAAAAACTCGATTCATTAAGTCAACGAAATAAGCCGGGGCATTTGTTAACCCAAATGGCATAACAAGCTATTCATAAGATCCATACCGAGTACGGAACGATGTCAAAGGAATGCTATCCTCTGCAATACGAAGCTGATGAAAACCGGTAGCCAAGTCCAATTGTGAAAAGACTCTAGCACCACTAAGTTGATCGAATAGATCATCAATCCGAGGTAAAGGATATTTATTTTTGATAGTAAGATCATTAAACTCGCGGTAGTCAACGCAAAGCCTAAGTGTACCATCAGATTTCTTCACAAAAATAGCTGAAGCTCCCCAAGGCGAGGAACTAGAGCGAATAAATTGCTTCGTTTCCAATTCAGATAATTGTTTACGCATCTCCTCGTTTTCTTTATTGGACATACGATAAGGAGGACGAGTGATAGGTTGAGCTCCCGGAATAAGATTAATTCTGAACTCAATTGCTCGCTTAGGTGGTAATCCTAAAACGGGCTCGAATATGTTGGAAAATTCACAAACGACGTGAATAAGAGAAATAATATCACCCTCATCATCATCATCGTCATCACGAGGATTTAAAGAATATAAAGATGCAACCAAAGCAGAATCTGAATCTTTAAGAATAACAGAAACCTGATTAACAGATTGAGGATGTCGAAGATGAATAGTCCGCTCAGGACATAGGATATGAGCTTCATAATGGTTAAGCCAATCCTTTCCCAAAATCATTCCAAAGCCTAAATAACGCATGACATGCAAATCGGCTCGGAAAGAAAAATCACACAAAATAATCTCGACATCTTTACACAATAAACTGATTGTTGTGGATCCACCAGCCGGATTCGCAATTCTCAAAGAAGTCATTAAACACAAAACATCCAAGGACAAAGTATCAACAAGTTCTTTTGATATAAAAGAATGGGACGCACCCGTATCAAAAAGAACTCTAATAGGATGATCACGAAATAAAATAATTCCGTCCAGAATAGAATGAGAAATACCTTGGCCACGAGATGTGTTGCCAGGGGCTTGAGCAACATTTAACTTTCCCTCCCTCCTATTTTGAAGTTTGGGACACACAAGCATAAAATGGTTCGGGCTTTTGCAATAGCGACAAGTACGAGGCTTTGAACACTTATTCGCAAAATGGTCTTTCGAACCACAATTATAGCATTTCCCTTGAGTAGAGGAAAAGGTCTTTTCAGCAGGAGTTGCTTGCCTCCCTTTCTTATTGGGATAACGACCTTTGAATTTTCTTGGCCTCTTCTTGTTGTTGAAGTTTGGTTTGGAACAACCACTTCAACATCATTCTCCCTATCCGCCTCTTCAAGACGAAGAGCGATATCAACGAGTTGGTCGAAAGAAACTTCTAATTTTAGGAGCAATGGCTTCTTGAGACTTTTGTTTAAGCCATAAACAAATCTCTGATTCTTCTTCAGAGGGGTGTTGATGTATTCAACCCCATATTTGGAAAGCGACTCGAAGGAGGCGACGTAATCAGTCATGGAGGACTCACCTTGAACAAGGTCTATAAACCGTCGAGCCAATGTCACTTTCTCTGCTTCCGGTACAAATTTCAACTCGAAGCGTTCTCGGGATTTCTCCTAAGTGAGATCCGCTTCATTAATCTCAGAAATAAGAAGCTCGTACCAATCCAATGCTCTTTCTCGGAGCATACTAGAGGCCACCTGAACTCGGTGAAGGTCAATAAGATTCATGCGCGAAAAGATGCGATCGTATGTTCTTAGCCAAGCCTGTACTTCCATAACAGTTTCGGAACCTTTGAATGGCTCCCCACCCAAATTTGTGTAATCGCTGCACAAGCGTGCAAATCCTGACTTTGGGTGAGTAGGTTCTGGGTTAGCTCCAGCTGCTTGAGCATTTGTCACTAAATCAAGAAGCTGTTGAGCAGTCATAAAAACTCCATCCTGGGGCGGAGTGCTAGATGGCACGGCTCTGGGGCGGCCAGGTCTAGACATTTCTCTTCCTTTAGAAAGAAAGAAGAGGAAGAAAAAGGTTATTCACCAAATTGAATATCAAGCAATCTTCATAGATAAAACATGGAATCATAAAAGAAAATAGGATAGAACGGTACATAGACCCGAATAAAATCCTAAAGCACGACTCCTAAGATGAACTTAGGACGATGATCCTTGTTATAATATTCCATATTGTTCCGAAGTTTGGCTCCGATACCAAGCTGTGACGCCCCACCTCTATACCCACGCTAGCCAAGAACATTACGGTGATTGCTGTCGACTAGCATGGAGAATAAGGCTGTTGAGGAGCGACCATCCGTGTAATTTCTTTGCGCGAGCACCGATATGTCAGATAATATAACATGCATTCTATTTCAAGAGAAAATCCGACATACCGACACAAACTCAAAGCTGCTACACGGTGGCTATATAAATCCTTCGGAAAACAAATATAGAAATAAGCATAACACAAATCAGTCACAGACAATTCATATCACAAAGGCGGAAAATAGATATGAATATTACACTTGGAAGTGTACATCAGAGTAGTGGTCTAAAAAGATCCACAATATCACAAAAGAATAGTTACATGAGCTACACAAAAGAATAAGTATACATTATGGAGTCTATATCTCAAATGTATACAACAAAAACTACTAATCTAAGTAGTTAACCAAAAGCAAGAGAAATCAATCCCAAGAGAGAAGTCAAGCAGAAGCACCTGTAACATCTCGGTCCGACCCGAGTATTATTTAAAAAGAAAATAATAAACGGATCAGTCTAACTATAAATATCAGATAACATGATATAGAATAGGAGATATGACTAAACATATTATAATCACAATGCCAAGCTGTGATATATACATAAGTAATTGAAAATCGTCAAGGGATATATCAATATCACGATAATCTACTCAAGATAAAAAGGGATGTTATACTCCTGATTTCATTCACCAAGCCACAATAAATGACATATAAGATATGGCAAAGACGTATAATATTCATAATGGCATACTACTATAAGTATGTAAATGATAATCAACAAACGATTAATCAATATCAAAGAATCTTCTCAAAGATCTAAAAAGGGTATCATACCCAAAACTTGTATTCACAACAAGTTAATGACACACGAAATCACCTATGCACAAGAATTGATAAACCATATCAATAGAAATCACAAAGTTGGTGAAACATAAATTCCAGAAATCAACACAAGAAATCCAGTCAATGACACACGAATTCACCTATGCACAAGAATTGATAAATCATATCAATAGAAATCACAAAAATAGGTGAAGAAGAAAATTCTAGAATTCGACACACGAAATCCAGAAATCACACAAAATAAGGGGGGGAGGCCTATTACATGAACGGGAGCATGAAAACTCACCAACAGCTGTAACACATGAACGAGAAGCTATCTCATGGTAGCTAGCCATTAATTTGACACACGAATGGTCCGAAGACCTGACACACGAATGGTCCGAAGACCGTGGGTAGCTACCCCACAAATTTGACACACGAACGGGGTTTAGTCTCCCACGCAGACAAAGAGACTTCGCACATTGCTAGTCTAAATAAAAAAAATGATCATCATGATCATCGCGAAGTGTCAATTACACTAAACTAGTAAATATAAAAGTTTAGCTTCATGTCCCATAACCACTTGCTTAACTTAAACATTTACGAACAAACTGTAAATCTCCACTAGAAGAATGTCACAAGAGATTCAATCGAACAAGTCCAAGAATTAACCGACGAAGTAAACGCAAGCGTTTTATACCACTCGTTTTACTAAGTCGTTTAATTAGATTTCTCATACGAGTGAGGTAAAGGTTTGTATATACTAATAGATTGGAAAACGGTTTTGTAAACGAATTTGGTATTAAAATAGTATTGAAATCGTTTGAGGAAAGAGTTTTGATATTTACTACTAGTATAGAAAACCTTTATATTTTTAAAGTGACAAATCACGAAGAAGATTGTAAGAACAATCAATCACAAAAATTCACATACGAAGACGTGAATAAAATCCAACGAAATCGATAAAGGATCCATCGAAATGGATATTCAAAAATCCCTAAAAAGAGTCATCAAAGTCATAATAGATGATAACAACAAATAGGATTATCACGAATCGATTTAAATTGGAATTTCAATCCAAAAAGGCAAATTGGACTCAAACAGCAGGTTCAGTCGACTGAACAGAGTTTTCAGTCGACTGACCCTGTACCTGGAAATTTTCCAGGTTCAGGAAACTTTCTGTTTCCAGTTTCAGTCGACTGTATAGAGTTTTTCAGTCGACTGAATCATGCCTGGAAACTCTCGGGTTTCAGGTTCAGTCGACTGAACAGAGTTTTCAGTCGACTGAATCATGCCTGGGCTGTTTTTCAGCCTTATTCAAATGAAGAGCAAACTCTTCCAAAATGCAACCGGACGAAGATTGGCTCTAAGGGTTTATGCCAATCGGCAACCCGGTCCTATATGCTCCTCGATGCATCACCTAAAGCATGATCAAACATCCATAAAAGGATTTCACACAAATTTGACTTAAAAACCCAAAAATTGGAGTATTCACAAAACCAATCCAAATCAAGAGCAAATGCACATGAAGAAGTGTTAGGAATTCATACCCAACAACCAAAGATAATTATAGTCATAGATGTGAGATAAAAATCTCACCTTTTCTCAAAATCAAACAAGAAGAAGCTTGAAAGCAAGTGGAGAATCAACTTCTCTTCAACACAACCCAATTGAGCTTGAATCTAAGCTCAAAACAAGAACATTCCCGAAATTAGGTTTAGGAATTTCTGAAATTGGTAAGAGAATAAGTTGGAGAAGAAGGAGAGAAGCTTACCAATAGGTTCTTCTTGAGTTTGGAGTTAGGAATTTGATTTGCAAGAGAAACTAGGGTTTTGGAGTTTTAATTTCCAATCTCTCCCACCATTAAAGCTAAGAAAACTGAAAAGAGAAAGAAGTGAGGGAGAATGGGGAGAGTGGTTTAGTTTTGCAGTATAAGTTAACATAGGGCTGAGCCCAAAAACCAAACCCAAAGTAAAAAGTAGCAGAAATCAACTTTCTCCAAACATATTGAAGCTCATACTCAAAAAGGTCGCAAACGGCATTTTAAACTCAATGGGAGTGGTCCCGAGTCCTAATTCGACCGTATGCAAAAAGTAGCTTTTCGGACTAAAATCCGACTAACGATAAAATATTTAAATAAAATATTTAAATATAAAATCGATAAATATGCGGGTTGTTACACAAGGAATAAGAAGTAAATTGTAAATCAATTTGGAAATTGATTCAAGTGTTTGAAATTGGATATTTGGAAGAATAAATTCAAGGTGGGAATTTATTAAAGGAATGAGAAAAATTATTTAAAAATAAATAGTGATTTATTTTTAAGGGTTGTGAAGAGAAGTATATTTCTCTGGATAGCCAAGTACGTTTTCAAAGTAAGTATTTTAAAAATAAAATAAAGGTTTTAATGTTGTTTTACAAAATATGTTCTTGGAAATTTATTATATATAAATGCTTAAATTCTAAAGTAAATATTTATTCAAATCTATTACCGTAGTAATAATTTATAAAGAGTGACTTAGTAATTCTGTTTTAAAGGTGAAACCTAGTTTATATTTATAAAGTAACCTTATTTTCAAATATTCATATAGGATATATTTTTAATCAATTATTGAAGTAGTTTTAATTTAAATATTTTAAAGTAAATTCTAAAGTAAGTAAATTGTTAATCTGTTATCGTAATAATTATTTAAAGAATGATTTGGTAATTTGTTTAAAGAAGAAAATCTAACGTATAGTTATAAGGTAACCTTATTTTAGTTATTTCTAGAGTATTATTTTAAATTAAGTACTAAAGTAATTTTTCTATATTAAATATTACATGTATTTTACAATAAAGTAATTTTAAATTATTTTAAAAATCTAAAGTTTTATGCTTGGTGATTCCAGTGGAAATAGAAATACTTGAAATTTATTCTGAGAAAGGTAGATAGTTTTGAGAACTGTTTTCAAAGGAGTTTGAAAACAGAAAATATATCTTGTGAATATATTTTTGAGATAAATAAATAATTTGGGAAATTATTTATTATGTGATGGATGTTGTAAACATTAATTGATAGTTAAATCACCGACTATCAATATTGGCCAAATGCGCTGATCGTTTCGAAGAGACCGGGATCGAGATTCATTTCTCGAAAACCACTTCGATCCGGTTTGTACGTTTCGTGGAAACGAGTTTGGATTCGAAGATGGAGCAGTGAAGTGCAAAGGCTAGTCGCTACTAATCCTGGGGATATTTCCAAAATGGATGTAGTAGGAATAATGCATTCGTTTCCGTTCGAACCCGGGACGGACTTGTATGGATGAATGCTTGCGAAACATCGTCAGGTGGACGATGGGCATCCTAAGGGATATGTTCTAAAAAGTAACGCTTAGCCTCAAGCCTCATCAAATGAGAATGGCTGAAAATCAGGGGTTATGCAGCAAGGCTTCATGGGTAGCCCCCACTGGAGGGTGAGGTCATCCTTGTCTAGATGTCCCTTTTATTTCGGCTTAGTGGGCGGTTGTTGATCCCAACCGCCGGGTGATCTTGCTAGGGACTGTCCAATAAGGGATGGTTCCGGTCTTGTGTTGCAGGGGAGTTAGGGTGGCTCCTCGGTACGCTGATCTAAACCAGGTACTGTGACAGGTGATACCCCAGTGCCTAGCCATTAGTTGGAATCCATTTTCCCTACGCGCCCGTACGATTTTGATTGTGCCCAACTATTGCTGAAACGTGAGATGCAAGCATTTCAGCTAGATTCTATTTTACTTTCTATAAACACTATTATAATATCAGAGGATTTTAATAAAAATGTTTTAGCTATCGTAAGGTAAAAACCCGACATGTTTATTTGTGGCGTGGTATTACGAGATGCTTTTATTTTCAAAAGGATTTTTGAAACGTTAATAATCAACTGAGTGTGATTTTCTCACGCTGGTATTCCAGACTGACTCGGGTGTTATTTAACTGTAATGCTCGGGTCAGACCGAGTATTATAGGATACAGGATTTTGATGATGTGGAGCTCAGGGGTCGAGCAAGATGACGATACGTACTCCCGTACTTGTTCATATACGTATATTCCGCTGTGTTGAGTTGTTGTGTATCCATTTGTACGATATTGATGTTGAGCTGTGATTGATGTACTTTGATGATGTAATATATAAACAGAGATATTTGATGTTTGAGTAAAGAGTATTTATCATATTTTATATTTTATTCCGCTGCGACGGTTAGATTCTGTTGTTGTTTTCTATTCTCTTCTTCTACCTCTTCTTCTTTAACCCAAATGGTTCGTATTTCTGTACAAATTGAGTTGATTGTTGTAGAATAGTGTTGACTCAAGAGGTACGAATTTGCGGGTCGTTGCACCATATGTTACAAATTTTGAATTTATCACTATTCCTTATTATTGACTTAAATTAGCATTACTTACATTGCATTAACATTGTTACTTAAAATCTCTATCCAATTGCAATTAATACTCTAAATAAATACATTTGCTCTTTTCGTTATTTTATTAATTACAATTAAGGCACATCTAATTATCTTTATTGGTAAATGGGTGAATTTACTAGTAACCCAACTAATATATCCTTAAATATACTTGTATATTTTCTCCACAAACAACTATACCTATCATATTATATCGCCCATAAATACAATAATTGCAATTGTTCTTATTATTATATTCCATTTACTAAGTCATAACATTTGAATTTATTTATTAAATTGGAAGGTTCATTCAAGTTTATTACTTATTAACCTGCAATAACATATCCCTAATTAAAAATCAATTACTGTAACAATGTGTCCTTACATTAACTAATTTAATGCCTACCCTATATTTTCCATATTCAATTTATATCCAGGCATAATACTTACACCATTTCATTTATTGAAATTTATTCAAATTGCTAGTAAATAGGTTTTAAGTCACCATTTATATATTTTAATTTAGCGTTCATTTCAATGTTTGTTTATAAAGTTTTTATTTCTACTAAATCTGATTACAAAAATCATTAATTTAACCAAATTAAATCTACGAAATTTATGGGTCGTTACATGGTTATTACTCTACCGTAGCCTAGACACCAAAAAATTAAATTGTTCAAAGAAGACAAATTGTCAATATACAATTAAGTGTTATCGATGTGTAACCGTTACTAATCAAAATTCCAAGATGAAATGCAAAGCAGAAATTAAACATGTTTAACAATGCAACTACAATGAAATTTTTGTTTTTTGTTTTTTTTTTTTGAATTTTTTTATATGCATGAAAGTAACAATGCAATTCAAATAAAATTAGAGATCAAAGTAGCAAAATATTTTTTTATAAGCAAATCAGTAATTTATTTTTGGTAGCAGAACGAAGCAAGCAATTATTCTCTTCCTTTTTATTTCCTGCAACCTGCAAATTAAAAACAATATACACACACACACAGAGTTTGTTTGTTTGTTTGTTTTTTTCAATATCAAAGAAGAAACTAAATCAAAACAAAACAACTAGTGAAAACAAAATAAACAACATAAATTGAAAATCAAACAAAATGAATTTTTTTTAAAATGAAAAGCAAAACAAGTGAAACAAAATAAACAGAACAAAATATACAAATGTAATTACTTAACTAGTTGTTTTTTTTTTTTTTTTTTCCACTAAAACAACTAAAGCTAAATAAATGAAAACAAGCTACTTAAAAATGTACACTCGACCTTTAAAAGCCGGCCCAAATGCAATACAGTTTTAGCCCTACGCAATTTCAAAGCAACATGTTGTAAATTACTTCTCAGTTTCGACAGCAACAGGTCACAAATCTCTTCATAAATAACTTTCTCGAATTGATTTACTCACGAATCCAAAATTCGAAATTCCTCGAATCTCTTCGTAACTTCACAACTCCTCACTGCCGATTAAGGCAATTGCTTATCGATTTCATATGTGGGGCTAGGCGATTGAGGAAGTCAAAGATTGGGTTGCTGTTTGTTCGGGGCGATTGTGGTGATTGGGGAGTCGAAGGAGATTCAAGCTTTGCAGTTGCAGGTGATTGGAGGAGAGGATGTAAGGTGGCTTGTCTTTGGGTTGCGAATGAAATTGGGAAGTTTAGTGCTATGAATTTTGAGTGGCGGAATTGAGTTTTTGTGGCTTGCTATTGGAAGAAGTCGAGTTCGCGGCGACTTGGTGATACAGATGGTGATGAGGTTGAACTATATGTTGCTGCTGTGGAATACTGGTCGTCAGGGTATTGTCGTGCTGTGATGTTATTGAGTTTTGTATGGGGAGTTGTTGGAGATGGTTTTCAGAGTTTGACATGAATGATGACAGAAGTGGAGTAATGTAATAGGGAGGGATGTTGAGAAATGGTGGTGAAGTAGGGAATGTTGATGGCAGTAGCACACAGCAAGGGGATGGTTGTATAGCAGCGGTCAGGGAAAGTATACTGGTTAGGAAATGTGAATAAGTTTGTTGTTGTGATGGTCTTGACTGCTTTTGTTTGCTCTGGTTCAGTCGATGTTTGCAGTTCAAAGAAGTGGTAGAGCAGCAGTTGTTGATGGGGTAATGAGATTTGTTGTGGTGGGTCGATGGTGGCAAAATGTACTGAAGTAGTGGTGTATTGGCAGTATGGTGATTGTAGAGGAGTGTTGATGGTTGAGCAGCGTTTAATGTGGGTGGAGTGCTTGCTGTTGTATGGGGTGAAGGGTGTCGGAGATGATTAGGCACTGTTCAGTAATATGAATGAATGTGAAGGGGTGATGGCACTGTACGGCAGTAGCACAGATGTATGGCAAGACGGTTGTAGTTTGACCGAGGAGTGAAATGAAGTTGTTCGGTTGCACTGCTGTTATATTGTCTGAGGAGTTGCAAGTTATAATGCAGATGTTGATGGATGTGGGGGGGTGTATTTGTCGAGGAAGAGCAGTAGAGAACTGCAGTTTTGTAGAGTAGAAGTGGTATTGTACAAGTGCGGCAATTGATTTAAAGGCAGAAAGGAAGTTGCTGACAATTTTGAAGTGGATGAAGCGTTTGCAGTTGATGGATGAAATGTTGTATTGGTGAAGTAGAAGTTTACGGGATGAAACAGTTGAAGCGGTTGTGTCGAGGAGAAATGATGTGAAGTGGGAAGCAGATGATGGTTGTATTGGTGAAGTATGACATATTTGTGTTATTGATTAGCCAACATGAGTCATGAAACTTAACAATGAAAATGAAATATATTTTAAATATGACCTATTAACTATTGATTCGAAATATAGACCATCAAATTTTAATTTCAAATCACTTTTTTTTGCCATAATCATATTTTGATGAAGAGACAATTAGTGTTGGTGATTGTTTAAGCATAGCCTATTTGGTGTCAACAATATAGGCTATCAAATTCAAAGCAAAAATAACTAGTACACCATTTCTATCATCATCATTAAGCACAAAAAGAGAGCATGAGCTAAGAAATAGTTGATGCTACATAATTACAGAGCTTCATTACCTCTAAATTGAAGGGGTTTGGCCTCTCACATTTGTCATTTGATTAACAAATGTAGCTAACAACATGAAAGAAAAATGAAAGCTTAATAAAAAAGAGAGCTAATTAATAAGAATCAGAACTATTCTACGTGCATGAAACTAAATCTACACTACAAACATTAAAGTAAATAAGCATGAAAAGGGAAGAGCATGTATTAAATTGCAATAAAAAGAAAATTACGTGAAAATAACAATAAATGGCCAAGTAGCCATGAAAAGAAATAAAAGAGAACCAAGCTAAATTAAGAGAAGAGATGGCCTCCATGTGAGGGCATAAGAGGGTAGAAGAGGTTACATGAACATAATGAGTTATTTATTCAAGCATGAAACCCAAATCTATAATTTGGGGAATGGCTAAACTACCTTTGAGAAAGTTTGGAGACTAAATAATCATTAGTTTCTACTAATCATCATTTAAGTGTACATGAAGCCATTAATTCCATAAGCATGCGCATCAGCCTCTAATTTGTACAATAGAGGTGGGTAGGTGGGGTCCTCCATGTTTTTCACTTTGAATTATTTCCATCTTCATTCCTTTGTATTCATTTTGTGCATGCATGTGTCTTCATGAAACCACTCCTATTTGAGATCAAATTCCTACACAAATTTATATAAATTTCCAATTAATTTTTCTCAAAGAAATATATGCACACAAATGACCATTTTCCCCTATATAAGATGGATATGTGACAATTTGGAATTACTATGGATTTTGGTTAAAAACAAGTTAAAATACCCAATATGATCATTTATTTAATTTAAATAGAATAAGTATAGTGGTGAAAATATGCACATTTATGTGAACATCATGTGTCAAGCGAGGTATCAAAACTTACTCATTCAGAATTACCTATATATTTCCACTAATTAAATGACTTTTTTGAACGACTTAGGTAGAAATATGCTAAAATTGAATCACAAAGAAATACTTTGCTAGATTTAAATACACAGCTTGATCAGTTGGTTAAAAACTATCAAAATAAGTGCCCTAGGTGTGAAAAATGTCCATCATTTGAAGAAGAAATTAAAAAATCAGAAATTAAAATTAAAACGCTTGAAAATGAAATTCTGATTTTGAAAGAAAGTGAAAACACGAGAAGAGAAAATTCTATTAAAAAGTGCACACAATTATTAAATGAAAATGAATCGCTCAAAACACAAGTCCAACAATTGTCTACAACCTTAGAAAATTTTTCCATAGGAGAAAAATAACTAAATATGCTAATAGGAAAACAAACAATCTAACATTGATAGACAAGGATTTGGGTATACTCAATCTAAACGTGCTGGTAGCGAAATTAATCAAGTAAATTCCAAGTGCAAAATTTGTGAAAAAACTGGACACAATCACATTATTTGTTGGTATAAACCCAAACACGTGAAAACCATTCCAATTTGGGTTCCAAAAGGCACAGATATAAAATCCCTTAAAGTCAAACAAATCTGGGTGCCGAATGGAACAAATAAATAGTTTTTGGTCTACTTAAACATATTTTTCAAAATCATTTTCCACTAACAACCCTGGACCTATAAAAACAAATAAGTCACAAAAATCTTTTCTCGTGTAGGTGTGGTGGCAGGCTAACGAATAACAATAGTGTTATCTAGATTCTGGCTGTTCCAGACACAAGAGCGGCGACAAATCAAAGTTCCTTAGCCTAGTATAAAGGTGGCAAAATCATAATGGGCAACAACGAAAATTTATCATAAAGGTAAAATAGGTAACGGTATATTTATTTTGAACGATTTATTAAATGTGAAAATCTACACCATAATCTAAATTAAATCAGCCAGTTATGTGATGAAGAAATGAATGTTGATTTTGACTATGACTTATTCAAAATTGTCGGCCAAATTATCTTTTTATGCCAAGAACACAATTAGTTCTCTAGAGTCTCTGAACTAATAGATTCCTTTGACTAATGATATTGCAAGTTTAGATAATAAGAAATATTGTCTTGAATTGATTTTTGATTACTCGAGATACACATGGATATATTTGCTTATCATACTGCATCTGGATCCGACATTATGATCACTGTTTGTAAATTTGCACAAAATCAATTCAAATTCAAAAGAATTTCATTTAAAAGTTATTAAAAATGACTTTTAAGGTATTTTATTGAAACTTCACGGTCCAGTCTATGACATCCAACTAATGATAATCTTGAGTCAAAGGAAAATTCGGATGTAGATTACACTAGTAATCTAGTTGGTAGAAAAATTACTAGTGGAACGAGTTTTATGAAAAGACATTCATTAGTTGCATCACATTTTCAAAGAAAATATCTGCATATTTTTCATTTCAGCTGATTTTCAAATTAGCAGACATTTTTCTTATAAAACCCCTTTCAGAAAATAGTTTTTATTTTTTGGCCTTGTTTCAGATTAGTCATTTTAGAAAATTTGATTTTATAATTTTTGGATTTGATTTTAAATGACAACATTAACTAACCTGACTCCCTACTGATTATCGAAAAGATAAATAGTGATTGAAAAAGTGATGAGTGTTGATATTGATCATATATTATAACTTGAAAAGGTATATTTAGTAAATTTCCTTAAAAATTTAAACAAGATTTATAATAATTCTTGTTTGGTAAAAATTCAATGATCATATCTATTTCTATCATATTTCAAATGACCATCACTCATCAAAATCCAATATATTATGCCAATATGTGGTACTTTAAATAGGAAATCATTCGTTTTTCATTTTATTATATTTTTAGCAATAAAAACATCCAAAGTATTCACTCTCAAAGTCCTCACGTTTATACATGTATGGAACACATATCAAAATTGATTGATTAAATGGACAAGTTTATTCTAATCCCATTTAAAAGTCCTCACGGTTATGTGTGGCTAGAAGATACTTGAATTCAATTTTTTATATAAAAATTTGGTATACTACTAATGTCATTAAGAAGTCCTAACGGTTATGCATGGTTAGTAGATATTCAAATTCTTGATATAAACATACCACAAATAGACACAGCTATATGGTTTTGCATCATCCCTATCATTCTAAAGTGGAATATGCGTCTAACAGAGTATTTATGATTTTTGTTTGAATTTTTTATTGAAATTTAATATTTATTCTTGATTGGGTATTAATGTTGTATTAATGTCTATCACTTTATCTCTATTTTTCTAACACTATTACTTTTTTGTTGATAACAAAAGGGGGAGAGAAAAGTTAAGATTTTGGCAAATAAAGGTCAAATATTTTATTTTGCATTTTTTTTATTTGCATCCAGGTTCATTTGCATATTTTTATTTATTTTCATGCATATATGCAAGGGGAGTTTTTTTGTAGAGAGGGAGCATTCAAATAGGGGGAGCAAATTGAATGATCAAATACATTATATAAATTCAGATCTTAAACAAATGTTTGTTAACATCAAAAGGGGGAGATTGTTGAATATGCAAGTATATGATTTTTGTTTGATAATAATAAACACACACACACACATATATATATATATATAAATTCATTTAAATGTATTTGTTATTGTACTATTTTATTTTCACATAATTAAATAATTATTTGCCGAATAAAATAGGTAACACAGAATTCAAAATTCAAACAAATATTTTATTCAAACAAATATTTTATTCAAACAAATATTTTATTATAATTTTGAATAATACAAATTTGAGCTCTCTCTCTATATATATATACAATTTGCAATTACAACACAATTTCGATTACATCACAATTTTTCACTATACAATTATCATTTATATTAGCACCTCACTACATATCAATCGTTCACTCATAATTGTTCTTCAACTGTATTCCAATTTGTATCGAGTATTTGAGTTATCTGCAAAAATAAACATCAACGCAATAAAACTAAAAAAGAAATATTTTTTGTAGTATAAAATAAAATGTGTATTTTTATTTGCCTCGGATATTTGGGTTGTTCGTCATCATATTCATTTTTGAATTCATCATACATGAACAACTTATGACATGCATAGTGTACCACTGTACATGCCACAAGGCTGTGCACACCAACATACACTTGATAAAATTATAGAGACAGGTGAGCACGAGGTCAGACCCAATCAAATGCTAGTTTCAGCTCAAGTAAAATACAAATAAAGTCACGATATTAGCACAAGGTCAAACCTAAGCTATAAGCTAGATTCAACATAGGTGCAATCCAAATGTACTAGTTCAATAAAATGGTCAAGATAACTAAAACAGACTTGACAATGGAGTCATGAAACAATGAGCAAGGCCATGCGAAGGCAACGGATGTGCAGATTAAACTTATATGCTTGCATACAACTCAACTGTTCAACAAGATATATATGCAATGTCAACATGTATACAACAGGGTGTATAAGCTTGCTCAATGAACTAACTCTAAGTAACAACCAGACCAGTTTAATATGCTATGCTCAAGCAACACAACCAGATCAGTTTCCAAAGTCAGTCTAGAAACAAGAACAAGCACATGCAGTAGTGAAACGAAGAACAGATCCAACATTTCAGGAAGACAACAAAGTACAGATCCGAAAACATATGCAAACTAGCTCCAAGCAACAACTCAGTGCAAACACATATGATCAATTACTGAGGTGAACACAGTTGTGCCTAGACCACTGACCTTCAAACAATGCCAACAATCTTCAAACAAACTACATGAACTGAGGCAATGACCAGAGCAATAAATAAAATGGCAATGTGTATGGACATGTACTCGATGCAACACAGAGCTCATATGCAACTCAGACTGAAATGACAAATGGAACAGTTCGAGCTACGACATGAAACCAGACATCATAATGAAGTGGATTCAAGGCAGATGGAAACAGTGCACATGAAAACAGTGACAACAAGGGCTGCAACAAGACTCAAATCAGATCAAGTGAAAAAAAATAGTAAAACAACACTATATATGCACATGCATATGTAACTACTAGAGCCCATCAAGAAACAACAAAAGTGTACAGGTAAACCAGAGAATTCAACCAAGTGAAGACCCCAAGAGAAACACAATAAAGTATGGTTAGATCTCAAAAATACTCAGTACAACAAGCATACATATATACATATGCAAATATATATATATATATATATATATATATATATATATATATATATATATATATATATATATATATATATATATATATAGGCAGTGCACATACACACATACATATGCATGTTGGAACATTTCGAGTGAAACAAGAAAATCAGTGCAGACCAACTATATGCACAAGACAGTGAATAATGTAATGCAATCAACTGAAGTGAAGACCAACAGCAAGTGCAACCAGATCAACACAGCAAGAAAGTATGAATGAAAACTTGTCAGAAGCCGTGGGACATCAAAGTAGAGTTCGAAAAAAGTCACATGAGAAAAGAAACTCGCAAAGCAGGTTTTTACAAAAATCAAAGCAGCAGATTCAAACCAAGTCAAGTTTAAATGCCAAAGAATCTAAGTCGTGATAACCAAGGTAGTAGTAACAGTGAACCAAACAAAGTTACACGGATTGAAAGAGTCCATAAAATTAAAGTACCGAAGTCACAGAAACAAATTCAAATGCCAAAAAGAACGGAGCCGAAATTAAAATTCATGGTGTATACGTATGACTTGAACAAGTTAGTACAAATCATCAGCATTCAATTAAAAATTGGTTGCCGAGAAAAATTAACAGATGAATTCATACAAAAGATAATTTAGGGTTTAAATCCCTATTTAAACCCAATCATCATCGGCATGTAAAAGGCAATCGAGTTCAAGCAAGCTAACCAGTAAAGCAAAAAGCATAAATCATATGCAATTTTAGTTCGAACTCGATCAAATTGGAGCGACCAAAACCATATCACAACTAGAGAATCAATTATCCAAGCCAAACAAAGTAAATAATCACTGCAATATGCATGTATTTGTTCTAAAAATATGTTTGGGTTTCGTAAGTTAACTTTTTTATTTATACATATATAATTATATAACTTTAATTTGTTTATAACTATTATAATTTAATTAACTTAAGTAATATTTATATGTATCATAATTTAAATCATATTTAATTAATTAACCAATTCAACTAAATTTTATTTTAAAATTTTAGAAATTTTACTTTATTGATCTTAAACCATTTAAGAAGAATATATATCAAATATATGTTTGTGTATGTTAACTATTTAATTACTAATTGTTCAATTAAATAATTTAATTAAATATTTAATAAATTTCAAAATTTATTCTGTTTAATCTCTTAAATAATTTTGATACAATTAAAACATTTTAAATTATTAAATTATAATCTTTACTGTTTTATTTACATATATATTAGTATTTATATTAAATTATAAATTAATTTACAATTAATTATTACTTATCATATAAATCATTTAATAAATTAAATGTTTTAATTAAATATTTTAAAATTTGAAAATTCTATTTAATTTACCTTATAAAATTTAAGATAAATTTTCAGCTATAAGTTGCATACACATTAATCACCACACACACACATATATATATTTTAATTAATTAACATTTAATTAATTAATTTTTTAATTAATCAAAAAAATCGAATATTTACAAAGTTTAGAAAAATATTAAATTAATTTCTTAAACAATTGAATATTTTCTACTTTCATTTTATAATATTTGTAAAATTTCCTTAATTTTTAAACTAAACATTCAAATTTAAATTATATTTTAAAGTTTACTACCTTAATTTAAAAATTAGCCTAAGCCCAAACTAAATCTAGGCCTTCCGTTTGGACCAACCATTTGGACTTACTCCACACATTATGCCAAGCCAATTGCCAAGTGGAGAGAATAATTCTTATCCAACCTCAAACCTCGACTCCGCTACCCTTGACACCCATCAGATATAAAAATTTATTAGTTGGCCCTTAATGCTAGTTAATTAGACTACATAGACCATACAAGACCTAATGCTAGTATTGGAATCAGGTTCATTTCACAATGGGTGAAATGTGTAAGTTTCAAAAAAAATCACTATTTGGATCTTAAAGGGCTTATGAAATCTATTATTAGCATTATATTCTGTTTATCAATTCAAATAAAATCAAATTTTATCCAAATTTATTTTATATTTATTTAGTTAGTCTTATTAAGTAAATTCATTCAATGGTTATTATGAATATATATTATATATTTATAACATGACATGATAGTGTAATGATGTACAAACATGTGTATAACTTATATGCATATACATATACATACAACTATATTATATTATTTGTTTATAGATAATTATAGTGCCATATACACACATAGATACACACACACTTTAGACACACACACAGATATACATACATAGGTACATACATACATGCATGCATATATATATATATATATATATATATATATTGTACTACCTTTATTTATTTGTGTACATGGTTTGAAAATAAATCTATATATTAAATTAGCTATCTCAAAATATATGTTAAGATTTAGTAAATAAATAGAAAAAAGAAAGCACTTATCGCCTTTCTTATTTACAACCTCCTAATCTAAAACAAGACTAATCTCTAGGTTAGAAGAGAATATGATTTCTTAAATAAACAAAATAGTTAATATTAAACTTCTTAGATTTAAAATGGTGTATAAAAGTTTGTAAACTAAATCAAATTTTAAATAATATTCCAATTAAAATTATTCAAACCTTTAAATTATTATATCAGTATTCATATTTAACTTTAACCATAAAAATATACATCAAACGTTAAAAGAGTTCTAAATATAATAAGAAGAATTAAATTAAACATGAAATGTTTAGATCTAAACATGTGCATTTATAAACATATATGACATAATATTAATTGTAACTTAATTTAACATAACATACTATATTAAATGTATACTAATCCTTCAACATATTGAGTGTGTGTATAGTTTTGACAAAATTATGTTTTTTAAAATTTTAAACCATATTTAAATAAATTTGAGTCTAACCTTACACAATCATAGCCAAATCCAAACATCATTGGTAAACACATATACACCTTGTCAATTTATAATTGAAGAAATTTACAAATAAAACTTATCAAAAGTTACAAACAAATATCAATAAATTAAAATTCATATAAATATAAATTAGTTGATAAACATATATAGATTAGAATATTAGGCATATTGACATTAGGAGAAGAATGTTTCCATAATTTATGTAACCCTCTATTACATGTTAATTAGTGAATTATTTCCTAAATCCCTTAAATCGGCACTCAGCCTTGCTAGAATCAAATGAAACGCATTTTTTATGTTCTTTGAGGTTTTCTCTCTTTCATCTGAAGAAATCTTTTGGTCTAGGGTTGAATGGAGGTGGCGGCCATAGGTGAATGAGCTGGAGGAAAAAAGAGAGTTAAAGTGAGAAATAGGATTTTGTTTTGAGCAAAAATAACAACCTTTCCCAATATCTCTATAAAATGCCCTCTTTTAATTTCCAATTAAATCTCAATTCGATCTCACCAAAATTCCTTTCCCTCTCCTTAGTATTAATAGACAAATCTTTGTTTCACATGGATCACTATTTTCTAAAGCTCATTATGTAATTAACTATATCTAAAACTTTTTTAAACATATACCATATTACCAACTTTGTATATCAATACGTGTATGTATAGCTTTTGTATGCACACTTGATAATTACTAATAGTACCCTAAATTTCAAATACGTTAAGATTAATATTCCTAAAATATTATTAAATTCAATTAATTTATAATACTTTATAAAACAACTAATACATATGGCTTTTTGGAGTATTCAGAAATGCAATATTATGAATAAAAGGTGTGAATTCAGTCAGCGATTAATATTGAACAATTCAAATATTAGTGTTAACATGCCACTTTAGCTAATGGTGTGTTAGTTTGGTTGAATTCATCGCTTACAGATGTTTTCAATAAAATCATATTTTATATTAGCTTATGCAGTACCAATAGGGACAATAGTTTACATATGTCCTCTTTGCAAACACTATATCATGTTAGGATATATATATATATATATATAATTTGGTATTGTTCAAACTCCAATATTATCCATATTGAACTAAACAAAGTCATTGATTCAATAATAGCATTTATTATTATTAACCGTTCTACTCTTACCAGAGATTTTGAGACCATTATACTAACTTTATACAACTAAGGAGGCAAATTTTCTGCTTTAAGGGTTTCACTTCAAATGCTTCAAGTTAGCCCCAATAGTCGCTCAATGGATCTGTATGCCATGATTTAAGTATAATCGAAGTGGAGTATCCGTACTGAAGTATCATAGTATTCTTAAGTCGAGGGAACCATGTAACATCGTCATATTAAGATTTCCCATTTGATTTAGTTACTTTCAACCAACAAGAAGCTATATGACGACCCAATACATATTCTATGTGCTATGGCCTCAAAGAATATATCGATATCCTTGCTCGAAACAACTTGACCATGAATATTAGAAAAATATTATTTTAATTACTCACGATTGCCACTACATTCACTTAGCATTTTGTTTAGTGATTTTCTTATTATATACTTTAAATCTATTACTTAATCAATTATACCACAATATAACAATTTATGTAATGTAATTTAAAACGCCTTTATTACGGATAAGATTGGTTACTAAGGCTTGTTTAATCAGTACTCACTGGAATCGGCAGGACCAAATGCTTACTTGGTGACTTGTATTCTCTTGAACGGTTTTTTTGCCCAATCCCGAAGGCAGGACCGAAGGCTTACGTAATGAACATCCATGTGCTTTTAGATGGTTGCTTTGGCCTGGCATGGAGGTTGGATCAAAGGCTTGTATGATGACCATCCTTTTGTTTTCGATGGTTGCTTTGACCAAGCTCGAAGATGAGACCAAAGGCTTGTTTAACAACCGTCTTTTTTAGACGATTTCTTCAGCCAGACCCAAAAGGTAGGACCGAAGGCTTATTTGACTGCCCTTTTTCTTTAGATGGTTTCCTTGGCCAAACCCAAAGAGGGGATCAAAGGATTATTTTACCAACTCCTTTGTTGGGTGTCTTAGAACTTGGTCAAGGGCTTTTAATTCTATCAGGTGTAAGGTGTGTCTTTTTCTCAAAGAATCTCACTGACCTTGTCAAGTCGAGAGCTTTATTTAGCCAATGCATCTTAAACCAACGCTAGCCTCTTGGTTTATACTCAAATAAGATATAGGAATGTTTTATGTGGATTTTTCCTTCATGAGATTTTGAGCAAGTATTACTTTTGTAAACTAGTTTTGAAAACCTTGCAAATTTCTTTCCAATCTGGCCACCAGTGGGTATATTGAGGAAAGTCTATTGCTTTCTGAAAACTGGCTTTTAGGAAAATTGTTTTCAGAATGTTCTTTGGAAAAAATCCTCTAAGATTTGTAGTAACTGAGAGCATTTTATGCATTCCTAGGCTTCGCCTTGACTATTAAAGCTAAAATTGAGTTCATATAACTCACTTTCCTTTATTCATTCAATATTGTGAAATATGTTCTTAAATGCTTCACATTCCATGTCCTTGCTATTACATTTTTGTTGGGTCTACTTGTTTAATAAGTTCCTAAAGGTATGACTTGATGAATGACTAAAGACCCCTCTTAGTATGGTCCTAAAGGTCTATCCATAGGATTTTTGTATTTCCCATTACCCTACTAAGCATTAAATCTCCTTTCTGGAATGCTATCCCCTACACTCCTTAGTGCATTAAAAGTTCTTTGCTTCTTAATTAATTCAAAAAAGTAATAGATTTGTAGGTTGCCTTTAACATGAACTGATTGAGCGTGTCTACTCTCCCATTTAAGCTTTTCATGTTTTTTCCCAACTTGGGCTCTACAATGTCTCTAAGTGCTCTTATTTGGTTAGAATTAGCTTCCATATCTCAAGCGCTTTCTATATTTCTTTAGAAATTTCCCGAACATAGCTCAAAAAACATTTCTATGGATTTAGCTTCATTTTATACTATGCAGCACTTTAAACATTTCACTTAGATCCTTCTGTGATCAATATCTTCTTCCTTATAGTTTAGTAACATGTCATTCATATATACTTCCATGTTCTTCCAAACTTGATTTTTGAGCATCCTATTTACTAATCATTGGTAGGTAGCTCATACATTTTTCAAACCAAAAGGCATTACCATATAACAATATGTTCCTATTCAGTTACAAAACTCATATACTCCTCATCAGGTTTGAACATCAGGATTTGATTATACCCTAAATATGTGGCCATAAACGATAGCAGTTTACGACCATTAGCAGCATCTGCCAACTAATCGATTCTTAGAAGAAGATTACAGTATTTGGACATGCTTTATTTAAATATTTATAGTCAACATACATTCTCCATTTACCATTGGATTTCTTATATAGCAATCGAATTTACCAACCACTTAGGGTAATATACTTCTTAGATGAACCCATTTTCCAACAATCTCTTCACTTCCTCTTGTAGGACAATTGTTCGAGCATTATCTAACTATCTTTCTTTTTCCTTATTCGAGTAAGATTTGAGTCTATATTAAGTGCATGACATATATTATTATAGGGTTAATTCCAACCATATCTGCATGGCTCCAAGAGAGAAAACATCTTTGCTTGATTGGAGAGCAAAATAAGTTTTTCTCTTGCATCAACATCTAATCCTCCTCCCATCTTTACAACTTTAGTTGAGTCATGAGGGTCTATGCTAATCTCTAATTCCTCTATAAATTTTATGTTTTTGTCACTCTCACTAGAATCAATTTCAAGGATTATTTCTTCCTCCTCTTCTTCATGGTTCACTTCTAAATCCACTTGATTTAACTCAATGTCTGTAATGACTCGTATTTTATGTATAATAGGATTGTAAACTATTTTTATTTTATTCATATTAGGTCGTATGACTATAAAATTTTAAGAATGACTCTTAGGGACATTTCCCACATTAATGGTTCTTGTGAAATTTCTATATGGCCATTTTGGCCTCAAAATGTTGTTCAAACTATGGCTTTTGATAGAAGACAAATTATGGTCTCCAACAGCTTCCACAACTTCAAGATGATGGTTATTCTGTAGAGTAGCTATAATAGAAAACAAACTTATCATTTGAAAATTATAATTGTTTTAAGATTTGGCCGCTAGTGGTCTACATTAGTGCGTGATTAACTAAGACTAGTCTACTAACCCATCTTAAAAATTATGCTAAGAAGAGGCTGTAGGAACCAATATAAGTCATTTGCATCTTTTTAAATATTGCTATAAACCCCCATTAACCTTAATTTCATACAAAATCATAGCCTAGATCATAATTTAAGGGTTAATTAACATATAGGGATGGAGAATATCATCTTTGCTGATTTTTGTTCATCATCTTTTCTGTTCACTTTAGATCTAAGAAGAAAATTTGGTATTTGGTGAGTGGTTCTTGATGTCTCACTCTACTACGCATGTTTATATATTTAAAAACTGTGTTTTAACATGATTTTAGACCTTAAGTTGTTTTCTAGATTTAATCGCATTTTTAGAGATATTTATGGCTGAATTTTAAAGGATTTATAGGGTTTTAAATAGTTTTGTAACTCTTTTTGTTTACGTGCATATGCTAGTGTAAAAATTCGATTTAGATTAGGATTGGCTTAATTATCATGTTCTTATGGACTGCATGTATGAATGGATGCATATGTGTGTTATTTCATGTTTGTATATTGTGTTTTGATATGATTTGCTAGTGCTTTTAAGTAGTTAAGAAAGAGGTCATCGAAGCAGCAAATTGAAGGTAAAGATGGTCGAAATGAGATGTAACTTGAAGAAGAGGTTTTGGAGCATAGGTGGAGTCTAGGATCCGAATCACACTAAAATTTGAGCTAAGGGAAAGACTTGGTATCGAAAGCTTCTGGTCGGTAGTTCGGTACTAAGTGCTTTTAGTTGGTGGAAAATGCTTGATGAATGTTTTGTTCTTCAAGTCAAAGTTAAGGGTGATGAGTGAAGGTCATGTCATGAATTTGGATAAGTATTGGACTTCATACTAAGAGCTTTAAAGAGCATGGAAACGAAAGCATTTGGAGTTTGTACCAAGTGCTTTGGAGTTGATGCCGAGAGCTTTTTAGCAGAGTGGTCGAGGTCTAAGCACTTGGAAGATGGAGCACTAGAAGAAGGGGTAGAAAGTTAGCCAAAATTGGATAAGTATCCAACTAGGTACCGTGGACTTTTTGTTGGTACGAGAGGTTTATTTTTGTGGAGTCTAGGTGGAATCTCCAAAGGAGAAGAATGGACTCTATAGGTTATAATGGAGTTTTTTGATTGTTCGCTTATGGTTTGATGGCTATATAGTAGCATGATGATAGCTTCAGGTCTTCGATAATGACAACTCAATAGTGAATGGAGTTAGGTTTGAGAATGGTGGCTCGATGTTGAAAAGTGTCGTGAGATGGTTATCCACATAGGATGGTATCTAGGAAGGGTGATCCATGGATAGAACGTGAGAATGGTTCTATCGTGGAATGGAGAAATGTGAAATGATTCCGTAAAAATAATGGGGATTAGATGGGGCAAGAAAGAGGCTTGGAAATGCATGCTAATGGATCATTGATATTTGGAGTGTTTTTTGTTGTACTGAAAGCATGGATATTGCGATTGCACTCATGGGTACTTTGTTTGGATACGCTAGATCGCTTGTTTGGATCCGTATACCTTGGACAATAGGAAAGGGTCTAGTATCAAGTTCTAGCTAAAGACGAGTACACTGAAAACCATGATTTACTTCATTCCCTGCATGGGAAAGGCCATATGAGTTGTCATATATTTACAGCACATCGAGTAATAGTAAGGATTGTTTGATGGATGATATAGTTGCTTTCGTTGTTCTCCTTTGTAGTCTATCACTCTAAGGATGTCATTGGAGATAGGTATTGGGGACAGTGATATCTGCACACCAGTCATCAAACTTGGTTTGTAGTATACCTTTGCTATATTTGTAGAGTAGCATATTATATTTGTTATATGCTAACTCTTTGGTTGTAGGGATAGATCAGGTATGGTTCGCATACCCTTGTTTCTTACTGTATCGACTTGTATAGTATTTTGAGATTCGTTTGCCGCTCGTACCAGACTGTTGCACGAATCAATATTTTATGCCTTGCTTCTTATTATCTCAGATACTATTAAATGAGTAAATTGGATAGTAGGTCTAGGTGCGACATAGTAGCTGTATAGAGGACGAGCTATCTCGTATTATATATGGATTTCTATGCTGATTTTGATGTACAACACTGTGGAGCCTTGACAGTGCTTGCTTATTACATTATTCAGAGATAGTCATTTGACTTTATTTCTGTTTGTATAAACTTTAGTACTTGATGTATAACTCTATGAATTTGTACACTGATATTTAGATCGCTTAGTAATTATGTCTCTCCTATTTCATATCTGTGATGTATACTATATTTTATTCTATGCACTGTGAGATGTAAAATAAGTTATGTGATGTTTTTACTTCATTTTCAACCCTTGATGATCATCCTTCATGTTTGGGCACATTAGTAGCACACTATTTAGTTATATTAGTTGCCGGTGTAGGACGGTCATCACATTTAGTATTAGATCTTAAGTTACACGATTAACCTAAGCTGGTATCATGGTCCAGTAGAGATAGGGAAGGAGTTAATACCTTAGACTGGATCGAGAGTATGTGTATACAAACATATACGAGAGAGAGTGCGTACTTATTTTATAATTTTTTTCAAAACTATATAGTAGTATATATAGTATATAAGTCACATACTGGTACACAAGTACCATCGATACAGTTTTCTTTTGAGAAACCGATCATTCTTATTATAGATCGAGAATGATTCGGAAAACAAAATATACTATGAGAAACTCCATCTCCGGGGTTGACGAAGGAGCATGGTTGGTGGCTGCTAACTTTGAATTGCAAGCTATGTTCGATGCGATTATGGTGAACATGCTGCAGAATGCCCAAGCAACCACTGTAAATATTATCGTTGGTGGTGGCGCTCAGGTGCAGGCCCTATGAGCCCACTTTACCAAGCTATGCAAACATTACTCAACCTTAGGAGGCAAGTCATTTCTTGGAACTGACTCGGCCATCGAAGTGCAGGATTAGATAGACACCTATGAGCGTATTTTTTTTGACATGAAAGTAAAGGATGCCGTGAAAAGGAAGCTGGCCTTTAGATAGCTTTAAGGGCAGGCCATGAACCGGTGGAATGTCATTACTATTGCTACACTTGAGAATCAGTTCACTTAGGACCAATTCAAGGTTAGGTTTGAGGAAAAGTTCATTCCGGCTACCCAGAAGTCGATGTTATTAAGGAGGTATGCTGATTTAAAATAGGGAGATATGTCTGTCTCTGAGTAAATTATTGAGTTTAATGCTTTGTAAAAGTATGGGACGTCTTTTATTGACACTCCATTGAGGAAGAATGAGAGTTTCTTATGGGTTTGGACGATTATTTGAGGGAGAAGTTAGTGAGTCACATCGATGAGCCTTTTGAGAGGCATGTCAAGAAAGCTCTTCGTAGGAGAATTTATACCCCAAGTCCAAATCGGCTGTTGCTAGTAAGGAATAGACAAAACCAAAACAAGGCAGTGGAGGCAAGAAGAAATAGAATGGAAAGAAGTAGTTTTAAGGGAAGAATGCTCATAAGAAGCGTAAATAGGAACCCGTTTGTTTTGGTTATGGAGAAAAAGGTCACCTAATAATTAGAGATTACAGAGTGGATGGGAAGAAGAAGTGTTACAGTTGTAGCAAGTTCGGATTTACGTAGAAAAGTTGTCTAGGACCAACATAGCAGAAGCAGGTTGTGAAGGCAAATGGTTTAGAAGCTGTTCCGACTTCATTGAGTGCTCCTTCGACGATTGAGAAGGGGAACATCATTGTTATTCATGGTATGCTTTCCGTTTATGTTATTCGTATACATGTTTTACTTGATACCGGGACTTCACATTGTTTTATATCTAGTGACGTAGTAGATAGTTTGGGATTGAAACCCAAAATAATTGTCCGACCTTTGATTGTGACGAACCCTGTTGGAGGCTCCACTAGCCCGTATATGGTTTGTCTTGGTTTGGTTTTATCGAGTCATTGATGCTCTTTTGTATGTGATTATTTTTATTTTGCATTTTGTTGGGTTCAGGATTATCTTAGGGATGGCATGGCTAAGGAATTATGCAGTGGTAGTGGATTATGAGAGGCTGTTGGTGATGGCAGGGCAACAGAGGGGCGAATGGTAGCAATTGGATGCATGTCGAAGGATATGGTCATGGTATACTTTCTATATTCGCTCGAGGTTTCATAGGATGGGTACATTTATGTCTATTGTTAGAGAGTATCTAGACGTATTTAAGGAGGTGATCGGATTACCGCCTCTTTGAAAATTAAGTTTCGTATTGACTTTACGAATGATGCCTGACCGATAATTGTTCCTTCAAGGCATACGACACCCAAAGAGCAAAAGGAGATGGAGGTGTGAGTTAATGACCTATTGAAGTGGGGCTTCATTCGGGGAAGTATATTTGAGTGGAGTGCATATGTAGTATTTGCCACTAAAGCGGATGACTCTCTATGGTCATGTGTAGAATACCATGAGCTAAATAAGGTGAAAAGAAGAACAAATATCCACTTCCACATATTTGTAACAATCCATCCGGAAACAAACATAAATTTCGACCCAGAAAAGGCCTATTCCAAAGCTGGCTGTTGGTTGGAAAAAAGAATAAGTCTATAGAACAATCTGTCTATTCTTTCAAAACTTATAGTGGAAGGAATAAAATATAATATCAATAATAGTACCCATTTATTTCAGATCATTTCAAATGTCATCATACATGACAACTACTATTACAACATTTTGTTCAAAAATACATTTCATGGGTACGATAGAAAATAACATGAAAAGATAGATAATAATCGCAACTGTTGGAAAATGGAGTGTCTATAACATTCTATGGAATAGATCATAAGGCTATTTGAACATAGAGGGAGTAAAGTGTAAAATTCAATTATTTAGAACTAAGTTATGATTTTAACACTATATTTAATCAAATTGCAAATAGAAAACCAATAATCACAGAACAAGTAAATAGAAAAGTAAAATATAGTAAAGTAAATAACACCTTGATTTTTATATCGATTTGGATTAACCAACCCTACATTTAGTCATGCACTACACTGTGCGTAATTTCGCTATAATCGTTTGCTTTCCATGGGTGGTAAGAACACCTTTACAATCTGATTTAGATAAGAAACACCCTCTTGATTTCATAGGCTACAAGTACACCTTCTACTTTTCACAAACAATAAGAAAGTATGACAATTAGTCGTATCTTCAATATGGATTCTTGCAGATTCGGTACAATGATCCTATAGACCTCTAATGATAATATATCCTTGAATTCTTTAAGGAGCGGGATGAAATCAGAGATATAATGATATGAATTCAAGCAGAAACTCTCTAATATAATATGGTTTGCATATCCTTGAAGAATCGGAGTGAAATGGTATGGATTTGCAAAGAGAATGAAAGAATATGCAATGGTGTTCTTTTGCAAAAGTATGGAAGAGAAAGATTACGAGAATGAAGAGAGAATTGATTGGAAAATTCATTTTTTGGACCTTTATATCGAGGTTGAAGAGACATGTCTTTTGGTGAAGAGGCGGTGGGAATATACCTTGAGTTAAATTTTAGAAAACTTACCAATGGGAAGTATGTCAACATATCTGACCCCATATGTCGACATATAGACATTTTCCAAAGAGATCAACAGCACCAATATGTATTGCAAATTTCAGATTTCAAAATTACCTCTTTTTTGTGGATTTTTTGATTCAGTTGAGGTCAATGGTTGATGATTTTCAAGCCCATTGGATCTTTGACAAGGAATTCTAAGACTCAACCAAGTACTCATCACTTCAAACACCTCTGTCCTTTAAGCATTTATCTTCAATCAGTTATGTTCTTCCATTGTTCTGATTAACCTTCATATATAATCCATTTTTTCCACCGAGTTCTTATTTATCTCTGTAAATGTCTCCATAATTATGTGAAAGTACTGCATAACTTGGAGACACATCGGTAGTAATATTTAAATGGTTGTTTTCATGAAATCAATACCTTCGGTATTAACAATCTCTCCATTTTGGTGATGACAACCATACAAATATTTGAGAGATAAAATATAATACATTTATATTTTACTCCACCAAACTATATGGACTCCCCCATCATTTTTCCTAGTATATTTATACATTTACTCTCCCTTTGTCATCAACAAAAAGGGTGAAAATAGAATCGCTTAAGCACAGCTAGACAATATTTATAGATTTTGTGTATAGAGATGTATATAAATTTATATAAATAAAACTCGTGAGGATAATCAAAATAAATATAAATCATGAAATAAAATTATCATGTAAATAATTAAAAGTAGATGAGTTTTAGAGTAACCGACATTGTCGATGCTAATAACGTATCGTTTTGATATTTACCCAAAGTACAATGGATTTCTTGTCATATGCTTTGAACTTCCTCTGTTCGTTATCCTTTGTTCGGTACCTGAAAAATATAAAATATGCGCATTGGTACCCTATTTTATTTTGGGTCCATAGGGCTAAGGTCTGGGAAGCCAAACCCATGAAGTTATTTAATGCACTTTCAACATCTAATTATTAGATAAATAAACTTTATTAATAAAATTATCAATATATTTTTCTTTTTCAATAAAATCTAACTTTCTAGGAACCCATAAATTAGTGAACATGTCTAGGGGTTTTAACTTTAATTTCCTAGGTTTTGATTTGAACTTGGTAGCCTTAATAAAATTTAGTGCTTTGAGTAATAGTTTTCTTTGATTTGGGCTTAGGGGTGTATCCAAGTCCATGTTTATTGTTAGTAGGTTTAGATCCAGATAATAAATATTCTAGATTATTCTTCCCTTTATTAAATTTATCAATATCAGTTTTCATTTTATCAAAATCCTTATTACAGTAAGAAAACATATTCTAGAGATGTTATTTTGTTATTTAGATAAGCAATCTCTGATTTCATTGAAAGATTTTCTGATCTTAATGATTTATATTCACTTTTAAGTTTTTCGAAACTTTCAAGTTTTGAATCATCATTAAGTCCACTAAGCTTTCAATTTCATCTTCTAGACATTGTTTTTCTTCGGTTAACATTTCAGTAAACATTTTTAATCTATCTATCTTTGCTAAACTATTTTTTTACTCTTTCCTAAGCATTTTGTATCCTTTACATGTATCATTTAAGACAATTGTAATTTCTTTATTAAAGTTCCAAACCCGGTTATCCTTTGCCATTAAGCACATGTTGGCATTTTCTGTTTCTGAATCACCATCACTAGATGATGTAATTAAATCATCTCATATCGCATTGAAAGCTTGTTTCCTCTTCCTATTCAAAGTGTTCGAAGAGTACTTTGATTTCTTTAGGTTGGGAGAGTCTCTTATCAAATGACCATATCACATTTGAAACACTTAGCAACATTTCTATTTCTGGAATTATTGTTGTTATTTTTCCAAAATTTTAAGAATTTATTGAAATTCTTGGTCATAAACCCGATATCATCATCAACAGCATCATCTGGTTGATCATTGTCGTTTGTAGCCTTGAGTGCTAGTAATTTCTTCTCATTTGCCCGATTCTCTTTTCTAACCGGAGACTTTACTAGGACATTAGATTAATTAAATCTTTTACTTTCATAGTACTAATGCCATTGGCTTCTTCGGTTGCCAGAGTCTTTTGATCATATTCACTAGAAAGTGAATTCAAGATCATTTTGACTTGGTCCTCTTTAGTTATTTTCTTTCTTAATGATATTAATGCATCTACTATATCCTGAAACCTAGAATACATATCAGAAATAGACTATTTTGGTTTCATTTGAAAAGGTTGAAACTAGTTAGTTAGAATAGATATTTTATTTTATTTTACTTTAATAGTGCCCATATGTATGACTTGAAACGTTATCCAAATTACATATGCAAAGTTACAAATAGACACTTGATTAAATTAATTTCTATCTAAGGAAAAAATAAATGTTCATAGCCTTTGAGTTACTGAGTGCGTATGTCTTTTGGTCTACCGTCCCTTGTGAATAGTTCACTTGGGAATGGTTCACCTGGGGCTCAGTGTACTCTATTTGGGTAATGTTCCAAATGTCTAAACCATTAGACTACGAATAAAATTTCATCCTACAAGCCCTATATGCTTAATTACTAACATCAAATAGATGGGGTCTAGTGGTAGAATTCCCTTCTATTGAAGTAAAGAGAGTGTTAGAAGTTTCATTATCCATTTATCCTTCTCAAAAACCAAGTTATGAATATTTTGAAAACTAGTGCTCTGATATCAAATGTTGGAAAGTGGGGGTGTCTATAACACAATGCGGAATTGATCTTAAGGCTATTTGTACACTAGATGGGGTGAAGTGTATATTTCAATTATTTAGAACTAACTTATGACTTTAGCATCATATCTAATCAAATTGCAAAAAGAAAACCAATAATCATAGAATAAGTAAATAGTAAAATTCAGTAAAGTAAATAACACCTGGATTTTTATAGTGGTTAAGTTTAACCAATCCTATATTGAGACCTTCACTATATCGTGCAGAATTTCAATATAACTGCTTGCTTTCCATGGGTGGCAAGAACACCCTTACAATCCCGATTTCATCGACTACAAGATACACCTTCTTGATTTCACAAGCTAGAAGAACGACTTCTCCTTTTCACAAACAATAACATAGTATAACAACTAGTCATATCTTCTGCTGCAACCCAAATTTAACCCATAATAATTAATTCATTAATTAATGAAATGATAAAATAACTTTGTGAAATTATAAGAATTGAGCCACGGAAGTTGCACCATTGTGTCCATGATAATTTTCTAGTCAATTTTGGAACGAAAAAATCCAAGTCAATATGAAGAAGTTACGCATGAAACAAGAATCAACGGAAAAAAATATTACATGGTTCAGGTCGACCAAGAGGTTGACCCAAACACACCCTAGGTCGACCAGTCTTTGACCTAGCGGGAGGGAAGGTCGACCTAGCGGTCGACCCGCTCTACGTGGTGAGAGAATGAACTTTTTTTCGTTCCAGCAAGTTTTGTACATGATTTTTTTCGATCTTTGGCTTCATCTGGTCCTTTCGTGCTTCCATCCGATGGCTCCTATTCAGCCTGTGACATGGTTGCATCTTATTCAATCTCCAAATCCAACGTTCTGAGATCCACTTTTAACCTTATAAATAAGACCCTAGGTCTAACACTTTTTCTCATTCTGGATTTTCTCCGCTTGGGTTCACCTTTTCAGGAACGACCCTAAAGGGAATAATTTTTCAAGGAGAGAATCTTTTTGATAAAAATATCTTAATACCCTCAAGTGGATTTGGGAAGACCTGAAGAGAAGAGATGAGGACACAAGTGAGTGATTATAATTATTTTGGATTTCTTTAAGTAATTTAAAATAATAGGGTTTTCAATAGTTGTAGTTTTTACTATGATTTTTGGAATAACCTCTTTAGTAATTTATTTACAGTTTTTAGAATTATTTTCAGTCTATTTCTTTTAGCTATTTTTTCCAGTTAATTTTAGTTTAATCCTATTATTTATAGCCTTTCCATTTATTTACAATATTTTAATTTATTTACGGTTATTTATGCGTTATTTACATCTTTTTCCTAGGCTTTGGATTTTCTTCTATTTTGAGTTTTCTTTTATTTTTCCTTCTTCTTCGCATATGGATTAGAATAGATTAAAATGTGAATATGGAATAAATTATTAGAATACTGAAATAATGGAAGATAAGGCGTAAATTGTAAAGACTATAATAAAAATGGAATTAAGACTGAAATTGAGCCTAATGTTAGAACTGGGCCAATTAAAGATAATTGGCCTAGCTATAGAATTATAACTAGAAAGAGTATAAGATGAAAGGTGCTTTTTTTTTTCTGTACTTAGACTTTTGGACTAAGTAAATATGCTAAATTATAACGTAGGTTATAATAAGAAAAAGAACATAATGACGCTTTTTAAGACTTAGGATAAATTAATAAGCACACATAACAAGAACAAAGTAAAGGCTTATTTAAATAATTTATCTAAGTTAATAGGTGAGAATTAAAGTAGAACCTGTACCTAATAGCATTCCTCTATTATTTTTATGGACGGTGTTTCACATAATCCTGAAGTGAGATGAGAGGCACGCTTATACTAGTAATGGTAGTAATTAGTCAAAAAGTAGAAGTCCAAATCATGGGGATTTGCGCAAGTGTCGCAACTAGATACTGTTTGGATGACGGGCCAGTACCAAAAGCATTTTCCCTATTTTCTATGGACACCGTGATCTCACATTAGCCTGAAGTGGGATGAGGGGCACATTTATGCTGGAGCTTGAGGTAACAAGAAGACCCAATAGGTGGACCAACAGGTTACATGAGCATGGTGGTGGTTATGCGTGCGACTTCCATTCGGGTGCTCAGTAATCATTATGGGTTCCAAGCGCTTAGTATGTTTGCCTTTCGTAGCCACCAATGCCTTCTGTTTAGGGAGCTATATGACGTCCCGTCCATAGTAGATAATTTGTGTGTCATCCATAGATACCATGTCTATGTAGGAAGTTATATATTGTCTAGTCCGCATTAGATCAATGGAGTAGCAGGCTTATCAAAGGGTAGCATTAGGATTTCAGCCAAATTATGGGATTAGGAATTCAGCCTAATCAAAGCAGCTAACAAAGACATGTGAAAACAATCAAAGTTAATCAATTGCGTTAATTTAGTAAATTCATATTTATTTCCTACTTATTCCTTTTCTTCATTTCCTTTCTTTCCTTTTATATACTAGAACTGTTGTAAAGTGTATTACCAATACTTTACTTAAAGATTCTTGTAATTACTATCATTCACCAGACTTTTTGTCTGACCCACAACTCCATTTTTTCTTTTTTTCCCATAGGCTAGCAAGAGAAACGGTGATAGATTTCAAACACTTGGAGACTTCTTTGGCAGAGATTGGTTATGTATCTCTCTTCTTTATTTTTAGTTTTTAGCTCATTCCATTAACTGGCACTTTGTGAGGGATAGTTTGTACTTGAATATTTGTGAGACTGAGATTTTGATTTCATGAGAGATATATTGGTATTTTAAGATATATGATGTATTTGGTTTTATAATTCTATATTATGAAGTTTGACTTTTAGCTAATTATTACTATTTCCGCTGTTTTTATCTCTTTTGTCTTGTGAATCATAGTCTCTGCTAGTTTTAGTTATACCTTCAACGCACCACATCTTTAGTGTGTCCTTTTGGGTATACTAAGGGGTGTGGGGTGTTTCATTTGTATCAGAGCCTAAGGTTACAGGATTCCTAAAAATTTGTTTCAAAAATAAGGTATTTTTCCAAAAGCAACCTATCTTTAAATTAGAAGTATTTTTCAGAAAGAAACTCTTACTATAGAAGTAGTTTTTAAAGTATATAAGAGTTTTTATAAAAATCCCCCAAAAAGTCCAATTCATCCTTCTTTCGATTCTTTTGAGCCTAAGTTTCCTTTTCTTTGCATAATATGGTTGACTATTTCCATAGAGCTATGGTACTAAAGGTGCAAGGGCAAGCGTCTAATACAACACCGGTAGGTGGAGGTCCCTTTAATCCATCTATATCTGCCAATTTTTCTAAAATATGCATGAACTTCGTTAGTCTAAGAGGCAGAACAATTTCTAGCATAGAGGATTTCGAGGAGGCACGAGCTAGGTTAGAGGTTATGGAGAAAAATTTAGGATGATAGATTTGGAGGACCATAAAAGCAGATTAGTAAAGGATTAAAGTGAAATAGCTGTGGAATTATGGGACATATCGCAAGGATTGTAAAAGGAAAAAGATGAAGGGAAAGTGCTTTAATTGCGAGCAGCCCAATCACTTGAGTAGGAGTTGTCCTAAGAGGATAGGACAGGGAGCTAGTACACCAGTTGCATAGATTCAGGCGTTAGACGTAGTTCCTTCATACGGCATTCCAGATATAGGTAGGAAAGTCGTAGTTGAAGGTTTTCTTTCTATTTTTGATTTTCCCATTCGAACTTTATTCGATTCTGGAGCATCACACTCTTTTATCTCAAGTTCTCTTGTATATTATTTGCACTTAGACATTTCTTTAGTAGAAGACCCCATTGTTGTTCCAAACCCCATATAAGGATCGACATACTTGTCTATGGTTGGTAGGGGTTTGAATTTTTTTATCCTAAACGTGGAATTTGACTGCGATGCCTATGTATTAGGACTTTTAGGGTATGAGATGATTTTGGAAATAGATTGGCTATCAATATACAGAGCTATATTAGACTGCGGGAGGAGAGTCATTAGACTAGAGACATGCAGCGGTAGGACTCTAAAGGTTTCTTGCGACCGTAAGGGTCAGTTATGTTGAGCGTCCTTTATTCCCTCGATTCATCATCATCAGAGTTAGATTCAGTTTCCGTCGTCGAAAATTTTCCAAAAGTCTTTAATGAGGTTAAAGGACTACCCCTTAAGAGAGAGATTGACTTCAAGATTTATTTGACTGATAATGCTAAGCCAGTAGCATTACCCATGAGGCACATGACACCTAGGGAGAGGAAGGAATTGTGCAAGTGGATCCGTGAGCTTTTAGAGAAAGGATTTATAAGAAGGAGCATATAGGAGTGGGGAGCGCCAATCGTCTTTGCTACTAAGGAGGACGATTCCCTTTGACTTTGCGTAGACTACGAAGAATTGAATAAGCTAATGAAGAAGAACCGATGTCCACTCCCTAGGATAAATCACCTTTTTGACAAGTTTGTTGGCTCTGTAGTATTCTTTCAGCTTGATTTAGCCACTGGATTTCATCAGCTTAGGGTTGCCGATAACGACATTGATAAGACCGCATTTAGGACAACCGATGGATTCTTTGAGTGGTTGATTATGCCTTTAGGCTAACTAATGCCCTAGACTATTTTGTAGATTTAGGAAGCCATGTTTTTAGAGATGTCCTAAATAAGTTTGTGGTGGTATTCGTGGACGACATATTAGTGTTTTCCAAGAGTATGGAGGAGCATGCTGTTCATCTTGAGGAGATTTTTGTACACCTTGCATTCTTCAGTTAAATGCAAAGTCCTTGAATTATCACTTTTGGCATAAGGAAGCGTGTTCTTGGGGCATAGAGAAGGTCTATTCATGGAAAGAGTTTGATAAACGATTTTATAGATTTTGGTTCAGATTATGAAAGTCTAAAGAGAGGTAGGCAAAGATTGGAGATGTACAATAGATTCAGTTGATAAGAAAAGGAGATAGCCCATGTATAGATAATTTCAAAAATTATAATTGTTTCAGATAAGTGGATTTAACGGTAGTACTAAAAGACTTTAATAAAGAAATGGGATTACCAAAATTTAGGAAGCGTACTCCTAGGGCAGTGAGAAGAAAATCCACCTTATGTTTAGCTCAATAGAATATAATTGTTAGAATTGAAAATTTTCATTATTAATATTTTCTTTTAGGAAATAAATATTCAGTTTGAAAAATGGTATGAAATTTAAATTGGTTTTATATGATATAAATTTTGTTAAAAGTAAGATTCTTTTTGAAGAATTATAGCTCGTTGGTTTCATTGTAGATAAACAAAGATTTTAAATATAAAAACCTAGAGGTTATTAAGTATCGGAAACGTAGGTTACAACATTTATTATTGTAATAGATTTTTCGTGAAAAGTAAAGGGAGCATACACTATAACACTATTGTTATAGTAGGTGACTTCCAAAGTGAATGTTTTTACACAGTAATGAGGTTTATTAGTATTTATTTTAATTGAATCCATGCACTAGTATTTTTGGGTTGTAGTAGCAGTGTTTTACGCAACATCTGTTTTGACCCACATAAAAATGTGTTTTGAAGAAAATTTTCAAGTATAAAAATAAAGTGATTTGTAAAATACACTTATTATTTAAATAAGTATAAGAATTTTTTTTCTGGCTTTGGATATATTAAAACAGTTTTAAAAATGAGTTTTTCTGAAAAGAAAAGAGTAAGTTAGATATTAGAAGATGTCTATCATAAGAGAATATAAATTAAACATACTTTAATCTATTAGAATGAAAAGAGTAATGCTATAATTTTCTATGAAACCAATAAAAATGTTTTGTGCAAGTTACAAGGAATGCATGAAAGAGCTATACAAGGTATCGGAGCATCATATTTTGTATAGCCTATTTCAAAAAAATATAAAATAAGTTCCTTGTAATTTCACATAAACATAAAATCCTCTTTAAAGGATTCATAGAAGGTTTTACCATTAGTAGTTTTTCATAAGAGAAAGTAGTTCCAATACATTAAGGTATAAAAAAATTTAGGTGCAATAAGAGGATGTTTTAAAAGTAATTAAGTTTTTAGAAATGGAAAACATAATAAAAGTAAAATTTGAAAATCCAAATTTTTATAGAAAGTTGTAAAAGAAAAGGAGGAATAAGTTTTAGACTTAAATTTTGGAAGTTTTCCCCTCTAGGTTTGGGGAATATTGTTAATTAACCAACTATTTTTGAATTTAATAGGAACTTAAAAATAACACTTTTAAAGACAAATATTTTGGGATTTATCTTTTAAAAATTTAGAAACCTCGGTTTTTTGAAATAAAGTGATAAATACCAAACCAAGAACTTAAATGTGGAGTAGATAGGAATCATTTCCTAGGTGAAATGGAAAAAGTGCAAGGCTGTTCCAGTGATTACTTTTAAAAGTAATGATTGAAGTTCCCGTGGAGTTTGTAGAACACTAGTAAGAACCTAGGAATGTTGATTCATGTGTGCAGAATAAAAGAGAGCAGTAAAGTGAAATTAGTAAGATAGTAAGACACGCATGGTTGAGAATGATTATTCTTGATTTTAAGAAACTTGGGAGAAGCGTCCTTCTTTTGTGGAATTCCCATATGATAGTAGTTTTCAAGTTAACATTGGAATGGCACCTTCCGAATCTTTATGGAAGACCGTACAAGTCGCTTTCATGTTGGATAGAGTCTATAGAGGTTGAAAAGACTTCGGAGATGATTAAATTGATTAGGAGAAAATGCGTACTTCTCTTCCACATCTCTCTTTAGTAGTAAATTTCAAATTTCCTATTTCCAACCTTAGTTTTGAATAGGTTCTTCAGGAGGATAGAACTGAGGATTTAACCGATGGATGGTGGGATTTGATGTAAACATGTTATTAGAACATGTTAGTAATGATGGATGAAAGTGGTTGCAAGTGTTTGCCAGTGGATGCTATGGATGCATATACTTACACTAGGCACTGTTACCTCTTAGGTATCGGCCTAACTAGGGACCAGAGGATATGCATATGGATGTGTGTTCATTTGCATTTTTATTCATTTTCATGGTTGTTATAAATGGGTGTTTATCACATGGTTGTTGCATTTGGATGATGATTAAAGCATGCATATAGAACTATCAGTTACTATTAGGCATTTTTGCATTCATTTGGATACACAGCACATACATGATTGCATAAAAGGAGGTCAACTGAATCAGTGGATCGCCTAATCTTTTTCTTTTGTTAGGGATACTAACACTATATTAATTGCATAAGTATCATAAATTGCATTAGAAAAATCTAAGGACAATGGATGAATGGATGATGGTTGAGTAGTTGGTTGTAGAACTTGGATGAAAACATTAGTTCATTCTATTATCCTTAATGATTTTGGGGACGAAATCACTTAAGGAGGGGAGAATGTAACAACCCGAAACTTAACCCATAATAATTAATTCGTTAAATAATGAAATGATAAAATAAATTTGTGAAATTATCAGAATTGAGACATAGGAGTTGCACCATTGGGTCCATGATAATTTTCTGGTCAATTTTGGAACGTTAGAATCTGAGGCAATATGAAGAAGTTATGCATCAAACAAGAATCAACGAAAAAATATATTACATGGGTCTGGTCGACCAGGAGGTCGACCTAACCACACCCTAGGTCGACCGATCAGTTGACCTAGGGGGAGGGAAGGTCGACCTGGCGGTCGACCCGCCCTACATGGCGAGCGAAAGAACTTTTTGTTCGTTCCAACAAGTTTTGTACATGATTTTTTCGATCTTTGGCTCTATCTGGTCCTTTCATGCTTCCATCCAATGGCTCATATTCAGCCTGTGATGTGGTTGCATCCTATTCAATCTCCAAATCCAACGGTCTGAGATCCAATTTTAACGCTATAAATAAGACCCTAGGTCTAACACGTTTTCTCATTCTAGATTTTCTCCGCATGGGTTCACCTTTTCAGAAAGGACCCTAAAAGGAATAATTTTCCAAGGAGAGAATCTTTTTAATAAAAATATTTTAATATCCTCAAGTGGATCTAGGAAGTCCTGAAGGGAAGAGCTTAGGACCACAAGCGAGTGATTGTAATTATTTTAGATTTCTTTAAGTAATTTAAAATAATAGGGTTTCCAATAGTTGTAGTTTTTACTATGATTTTTGAAATAACATTTTTAGTAATTTATTTAGAGTTTTTAGAATAGTTTTCAATCTATTTCTTTTATCTATTTTTTCAGTTAATTTTAGTTTAATTTTGTCAATTATAGATTTTCCATTTATTTACAGTTTATTTACAGTATTTTAATTTATTTACTATTATTTATGTGTTATTTACATCCTTTTCATATGCTTTTGATTTTCTTCTATTTTCAGTTTTCTTTTATTTCTCCTTCTTCTTCTTCACGTATGGATTAGAATAGATTAAAACGCAAATATGGATTAAAATTATTAGAATGCTGAAATAATGGAAGATAAGATGTAAATTGTAAAGACTGTAATAAAATTGGAATTAAGACTGAAATTGAGCCTATTGTTAGAACTGGACTAATTAAAGATGATTGGCCTAGCTATAACTTAGAATTATAACTAAAAAAGGGTATAAGATGAAAGGATCTTATTTTTTTATACTTAGACTATTGGGTTAAGTAAATAAGCTAAATTATAACGTAGGTTATAATAAGAAAAAGAACAGAATGAAGCTTATTTTAAGATATAGGATAAATTAATAAGCACAGATAGCAAGAACAAAAGTAAAGGCTTTTTAAAATAATTTATCTAAGTTAATAAGAAAGAATTAATGTTGGACCTGTATTAGATAGCATGCCCATATTATTACTAAAGACACCGTGTTTCACATAATCCTGAAGTGGGACGAGAGACACACTTATGCTAATAATGGTAGTAATTGGTCAATAAGTAGAAGTCCAAATCATGAGGATTTAGGCAAGGGGCGCAACTAGATATTGTTTGGATGACAGACCAGTACCAATGGCATTTCCCTATTTTTTTTAGACATGGTGATCTCGCATCAGTCTGAAATGGGATGATGTGCATGTTTTTTCTAGAGCTTGAGGTAATAAGACGACCCAATAGATGGAACAACGGGTAACATGTGCATAGTGGCGGTTACGCATGCGACTTCCTTTTGGGTGCTTAGTAATTGTTATGAGTTCCAAGCACTTAGTATGTGTTCCTTTCTTAGGCACCATTGCCTTCTATGTATGGAGCTATTTAACGTCTAGTCCATAGTTGATACTTTACATGTCATCCATAGACACCATTTCTATGTAGGGAGTTACACAGCGTCTATTCAGCAGTAAGGTCTATGGAGTAGTAGGCCGATCAAAGGGTAGAATTAGGTTTTCAGCCCAATTATAGGATTAGGAACTCAGCCTAATCAAAGCTGCTAACAAAGACAAGTGCACATAATCAAAGTTAATCAATTGCGTTAATTTAGTTAATTCTTATTTATTTCTAGCTTATTCCTTCTCTTCATTTCCTTTCTTTCCTTTTATATATTAGAACTATTGTGAAGTCTTTTACTTTTACTTTGTTTAAAGATTCTAGTAATTACTATCATTCACCAGACTTTTAGTCTGACCCACTCCTCTATTTTCCCCTTTCCCCATAGGCTAGCAAGAGTAAGGACGATAGACTGCAAACATTTGGAGACTTCTTTGGTAGAGATTTATTATGTATTTCTCTTCTTTATTTTCAGTTTTTAGCTTATTCCATGCACCGGCACTTTGTGAGGAATAGTTTGTACTCTGATATTTATGAGACTTAGGTTTTGATTTTATAAGACATATATTGGTATTTTAAGACGTATGATGTATTTTGTTTTATAATTCTATATTATGAAGTTTTACTTTTAGCTAATTATTATTATTTCCGCTGTTTTTATCTATTTTTTCTTGTGAATCTTAGTCTCTACTAGTTTTAATTATACCTACAATGCACCACATATTTTAATGTGTCTGTTTGGGTATACTGAGGAGTGTGAGGTGTTTCATCTTCAATATGGATTCTTGCAGATTCGGTACAATGATCTTATAGACCTCTAATGGAAATATTTCTTTGAATTCTTTGAGGAATATTATGGAATCAGAGAGAGAATGATATGAGTTCAAGTAGAAACTCTCGTGATATAATGTGGCTTGCACATCCTTGAAGAATTGGAGTGAAATGCTATGGATTTGCAAAGAGAGTGAAAGAATATGCAATGTACTTATTTTGCAAAAGTATGAAAAAGAAAGAGTATGAGAATAAAGGGAGAAGTGGCTGGAAAATTTATTTTCCAACGCCTTTATATAGTGGTTGAAGAGACATGTCTTTTGTTGAAGAGGTGGCGGGAAAATCCCTTGATTTAAATTTTAAAAACATGACCAATAGGAAGTCTGTCAACATACTTGACCCCCATATGTCGACATATGGACATTTTCTAAAGATATCAACTGTAACGACCTAGATTTTTCAATAATTTAAATAAGAATTTTAATGAAGATTTTGAAATAAAATTTATTTTTGGTAATAAAATTTGATAACTAAACTAGACATTTGAAATGTTCCCATTGAAATGAGGCCAATAAATTTTGTTTTACGTCAAAATTTGTTCGAACTCGGTCAGCACATTTTTCAGTACGAATTATCAAATTTTGAAGTATAAATATTTATACATAGAAATGATCTAAAATTGTTTTTTGATAAAAACATCAAAGTTTATTCCATCCAATTCTGACCTTTATAGCTCCATTTATAAACAATTGTTGTTGTCGTTTAATTTCTAAGCGGTCTAAGTGGCGATAGATGAATTTTGCTACGAGTGTCGTAACACAGATTTGAGTACATCGTTGGATTCATCTTATCACGCTGATCTCTGCGGTATATTTTTTGTATTTTGGCTTCCATCGCAACATGCTAAATGGCCAAGATAATGGTCCATGACCATACCCAGGAGTCATAATTAAATACATTCTTTCACAGCCAACATTCCTTCTTTTCATTCTTTTCAGCCAACAAAACTTGCATGCGCAGCCTCATATAATTAAATGCTACATTTAATTCATGTCATGCACCGTCCTTCTATATATAAGCGCCTTCTCTTCTTCTCTATTAGCAATTGGTTGAAAAAATAAATATATACAATCTTTGTATAATCCAACATAACCTCCTTCCTTTATCCTACCTTCTCTCCCCACCTCCCTTCCAAACCTGCTCCTCCTCCTACCCTCTGCCTCACACGGCCTGACTTGCACCCGACCAAACTTCCTCCACCCGCCACTAACTTCCCCCTCCACCAACCTTTGCCTAGCTCCCTTTGCTCAAAGCCACTTTGCCCAGCACCGAAGCTACCTCAGCCCCTCCGCCCGCATCCTCCTACCCGCCCTCCCTACGTCGAAGCCGCTCCGCCCACACCCAACCACCTCAGCCATAGCCAACCCATGCACCAACCCTAGCCAGCCCACTCACCTCCACCGAAGCCCGTTCCAGCTACCTTCACCCTACCCAGTCCTGGTCTGCCGAAGTACCTTCTGCCCAAACACCACCCCAGTCTAGCCTCACCACACCCTGCTCCGCAAGCCACCAGAAGCCCTACACAATCTAGCCCGTCGCCACCACCTATGACCGAACACCCGCTCACCAATCGCACACCACCTCCACTCGAAGCCACTTGCGACTCTACCTGTGCCGCATCCCCACCCCAAACCCATGACTCGCATTGCGAATCCGAACCCGTACACGGTGACATAACATCACTCTAGTAGTGTACACATATCCGGATCCATACCACCACTCTCATTTTCCAAATCCGCGAAGGTGAGTGATTTTAAACTCATGAATATATTTCATATTGCAAGTATCCTGTGAGTTGATAAATAATTGGTTGATAAAAATGATTGATATTGGGATTGGAAATTATGGATTGCCGATAGTGTGGTATAAAACTTTACTGAAATAGTTTAAATTATCGATTAGGATCCCAAATTGCTTGTGAAACCTGTTAGCTATAGAAAATTTTAGATATTGGATGTTGATTAATTTATTAAGACTTTGTCACCCTTATATTATTGCTGTATGCATTGAATTGGACACTGAAACTTGAACCGGGATATGAGTTGAAATGATAAATACCCAAATTAAATCACTTGGCCTTGGATAGAAAGTTAAATAATAAACACCGATTGGTCAATTGAAATTTATTTTGGATATTTAATATTTAAATTTGAAATTTGAAATTAGGAAATAATTTGGAAATTTAATGTGAATTAATAATTTAAATTTTTCATTGAAGCTAATATTATGGAAACCTATTAAGTGAACTTAGATTCTAAAATTAAATATTAGTTGAACGATTTTTAAATTATTGAGTTGAATTAAAATGGTTATATTAAAGATTAGTGATATTTTGTAACGACCCTGAATTTTGAACAATTTAAATTAAAAATATTTAATTAATTTTAAATATTTGAATGATGGTTTGAATTGAATTCCCAATATAACTATGAATTTGGCGATTAAATTTTAAAGATTTAATCTATTGAAAGTTGAATAAAATTTGAATTTGACTTTGGAGTTTGAAAATTGAATATTAAATTTGTATTTAAAAATTCGAACTAATGATTTAGAAAAAATAATTTGGATTTAAGAATTATTTATGTAAATTAATAAATTGATGGATAATTTTAAATGGCATTTTTCTTTAACTTAAATATAATGGAATAAATTTTATCAATACAAAATACAAGTATAAAAAATCTAATTGTAAAACATATTAATATAAATTTATGTTTGATAGTTGAACTTCAAACAAATATATATCTAAGAAGCTTACTAAAGAAAAAAATATTTTCGACTGTAACGATTCCGAATTTTAATTTATTTTAATTTGATAACTGATTTAATTCTTGATTTAAAATTGTGAGATTCATTGGTTAATCGATTTGAGTTTTTCCAAATTCAAATAAATTATGTTGTTTATTTATAAAGAGATAGTTTCTTTTATAAATTGTTTTGAGTTAATATCTAGATAATGAAGGAATGACAATTATAAATTGTGCGTAATTGCTGTTGGAATTTTAAACGGTTGAATTCCTCTAAAAAAATGAGTTATAATTCTTTAATAATTTGATTAAGGAATTAGGCGGGCTTTACAATTTTCTTAGCCCATGGTTTTGCTTAGTGCTGTAATATTATCTAAGGCTATACTCGATTCCCTCTCTATTTTCATTCATAACCCTAAATCTTAAACACACGAAAGAAAAAAAATGGCGACTTCGTCTTTCTTCTTCGTCCCTCTTTCCAAAATTAGGGCTTTCGGCTTCGATCTGCTCGATTGACTACTTCGTCTCTGCTTCAATTGCTTCGATCGATTCTTTGGCCTCGTCAACATAAGGTGAGTGATTATTTATCGCTCACATCTAGTTTCATTCTTCAGTCATTCGAGTTTTGTTTTAATGTTGATGATTTTGATTTGTTTTGGTTCGACTTATGTTTACCACGGCATTGATTTTGTTTGAGTTCTGCAAACTTGATTTTTGTTGGCAACCTAGAGTTTCTTCACTTATATCATTTTTTTAACCTGATGCTTGATATTGACCATTATAATTGTGACACTATCATTACACTTGGGCATTGTTTGATTCGACCTGCAGTTGTTTTCGATTTCAACTTGATTTTTTGAATCTTTAGCACCTTTGTTCATCCCTGTAGCAGTTGGATGTACACGGCATTGACTTGAGATTTTACTTAACTATTCAGTGCTTCACTGTTGCACTTCTTTATGTTGTTACTAATGGTCCATATTATTTGTGAGGTTGCTGTCTTGATTCATTCCATTCCATCTATACTTTGTAGTTGATTCACTTAATCTCCCTTTGTATTATTCACTATTGTACAGTTTGCATGTTCATGTAGCTCCACTGATCCATTTTGTTGCACATTACTCCTGTTTATTTAAGACTATATATGTGCATACATACATATGTATGTGTGTATGCATATATTCTGGAATATATGCTAAGTCTCTAATGTTGATACCCTCTCTGGTTTCATTGTAGACTTTTGCTTTTTGATCATGGCAGTCTGGATCCTTTTGTTGCATGCACTTTGTATAGTTTGCATTCATATACTTGTCTGTTTGTAACCTGGTCGCTTGGTACATTCCTGTAGCTCCATCTTGACTTGGGACTGTTGACCCATCTCTCTGCATTTTGTATATATGTTTCATCTCCACTTGGAATTGCTTGCAAACTGTCTTGTAGTCCATTATTTGATCAGTTGCATTCAATTTTTGTTTTCCAGTCTGCACTATATCTTTGAGTTGTATCTTGATTCATCTGGTTTGGGGCTGTTGCATTGTGTTGGTCTAGCCCTGTTGCTTGCTGTTACTTACTTGATGCATTTGTGTTCTAACCTTATTTAATTTCACTGTGTAGTTTACTTGAGTCACTAATTCTTGAAATAAGCGCTATAACTGACATGTTGCACTATTTAGACGTCTTGACTTCATACTGCCTTGACCTATTGCACTATAACTACACATGTGAATAAGAACTTTGCATTTTTGAAATGTTTTACTTCCTAGATGCATGCTTGGGTAATTGTTTTTGCAGACATTGAAATGTTTATCTTTGATTTGGTTGAGCTCGACACTGTGTTGCACTTGCTTGACCCAGTTTGGTAGATGCACTTTGCATTTATGTGCTTACTGTCCCATGTACTTGTGATCAGTTTTATGGCAGTTTCTTTTTGTTGCCTTTTTGGATTTTACTGACTTGCGCTCGAATATTGCTGTGCCCTTGTATTCATGTGGTGGCTGCATTTTCGTTGCAGTCTTGCCCTTGAATGTTTGTGGTGGCTGTAGTGATTTTTGTTGAGATTTTTCCCTTGGTTGCATTGCATTGATGCACTGAGATTATTTGCAGTTTAATTTGTTGTACCTTGTACTGGCTCCCTTGTATTCAAGTGGGGGCTGCAGTCTTGTTTGCAGTTTTTCCCTTGAATATCTGAGTTGGTTTAGACTTGCATTTGTGGTGGCTGTAGTTTACGTTTGCAGTTGCCCTTGCATACTTGTGGTGGTGCATTTTGTATTTGCTGTGCCCCTTTTGTATATTTCGCCTTTTCTTGGTTGTATCTGGATTTGTCTCCTTATTTATAAAGCATGGCTTTAACTTTGGTACTTTGATTCCTTTGAACTTGTTTGCAACTGCTGGCCCCAGTGTTGTCTTCAGTTGCGCACTTGTTCTTCTCGTAATATGAACACGAAGTATTACATATATGAATTGCAGATTTTTGGAAGATAGTTTCAGGCTTATATGACCTAACATGACTGTTCATTGTTATTATCAGTGCATCGTCACTGTTGCATTCTTGTATATGCATTTGTTGAGTTGTTCACTGATGCAAAACTTGTTGCCCTTCATTTAAAACCCTGTTGCATTTGGGTTAGTGGCTACATTAAGTTGTTTTCATGTGTGATACTTGTGGTGACTGCAGTATTTGTTGCAGTTTGCCTTTGTATTCATTAGTGACTGCAGTTTCATTTTATATGCAGTTTCGCTTTGTGATTTGCGCCGCATTGATGCAATTGGATTTGTTTTTCCTAATTTCAGTTGAGTTCGGCACTTACGTTGTCGTTGCTCGATCGTTTAGTTCCGTGGCCATTTGCTTGTTTCAACTTTAGATTCTATGTGCAGTTGTTTCTTGTTTTACTTTGATATTTGCAGTTTTCCCCTGTTTGGTATTTGTTTCTATACATTGAGTTGAATCCAGCTCAAATACTTGGGTTTGACCTTGTGCTCGTTTGTGAACTTCCATTGAGCTTTTGGGTACATCATCACTATAGTGGCGAGGCAGTGCACGCAAGCGTCAACTGTAGCCACACAGAGTTAACATGTCGTGGTGGCGAGGCCGTACACGAGTGCGTGTACTGCAGCCCTACTAGATTTGATGTTTTAAATGATGTTTTCTATTGATGGAAATTTATTTTATGTTGCCAATTAAATATTTTTTGAATCGCATTTTGATGATTTTGTAGTTAATTGCCGTTTGGCAATTTTGATGTTTTTTCTAAATTATCTTCATTAAAAATTCCTTCACTATCTTTGTTGATAATTTGAATCCACTGATTCGTTGTTTAACACTGTTATGTGTTATATTTACCGTTATCCGATTTCTTGTTAAAGGATCGGATAGGTAAATTTATCTTTGACCGTCGTCTAATTGTTGTTTGATTATTATTGCCTCTATGCACTAATAACTGAGTTTGAATTAGACTGACCTTGCTCTCTTAGTGAATGTGATAGGGGGTTCTTGCTTCGCGGTTTGGTGGCGAACGGGAGACTCTTACCCCTACATGTCCTCTCTTAGTGAATAGGGGTTGGTTAGGCGTAAGCCGAGACAGTCGAAAGGCTGGCCGTAAAAGCAAGGGCAGGGTACCATTGTAAGCCACGGTGGGTCTGGGATGGTTGCAAAGCCTACCAGTCTCCACTGGCACGTCCCGTTACAAAGTGGTATCAGAGCTTTGGTTTACACAAAGCTTAGTTTATGGCGTTTAATATGAATAGTTACTAGAATCACTTTAAAGAAAGCGTTTTTCAAACCTAAAGAAGTATAAAATTGTTTCTTTGAAAAATAAAAGTTATTTTGAAAATTCAAATCTTTTTTGAAAATCCCCCTCTCTTTTGTAGCTCTGTAAAATTTTGGTTTGCAATAATTTCTTTTCGGTAAGGTCTCCTTAGATTTGAGTCCCGATCATTCGAAAACCCATTATCGAATTGCTGAGATTTATGAAAGAATAAAATATAAGTTAAGTGAATTAGTAAATTGGTTTAAATTAAATATTTTGAATATCTCCAAAGTAATAATTGGGAAATAAGATGACATGTCAATTTAGTTATAATCATGCGGATTATTGAACTATGACTCGGGAATTTGATTCTGAACTCTTTTGAAAATTGATTTCAAATGTCGTGAAGAATGATTTAGTAAATAAATGGATTATAAGTGCTTAACTTATAATATGGACTTTTGGTATATAATTGAGTTATATAAGTGGAATTGAATTAATAAAGGAGATTATAAATCGAAGTTTTATAAATAGAAATGGAATTTTTAAAGATTGTTTATAAATTCGAAACCAATTGAATTTGATAAATTAAACATAGAAGTTATTAAAGGAGTTATATTCGTGATTTTGGACAGCAAATTATCCTTTAAATTAAATATTGTGATAATAAATGTTGGTTGGAAATTTTATCCACGATTTTGGACAGTGGATAATCTTTTATATAAAGGTGTATAAACATTGAATTGAATAAAGAAGTATATTCACGATTTTGGACAGTGAATATATTATTAAATAAAACGGATATGTTTTAGGGAAGTGATATTATGAAATGAAGTTAATCGATTTAAAGTTGTTTTAAAATGTGTTAAGGATCGAAATCATAGATTTCAACATTCATTGTTGAAATAGACGTTTTCGAGAAAAATAAAGGGAAATGGTGGACTATAACATTGTTGTTATAGTAAATGGCTTCCGAAAGGAAATGTTTCATGTAGTATTGGGATATATATATATATCTATCTTAAATTCGAATCCCTATACTAGTGATTTTGGGTCGTCGTAACAATGTTTTACGCAACATTCGTTTTGACTCAAATAAATGTGTTTAAAAAGATCGCTTTCCTTAAAGAATGAAATATATACTTGATTATGATTTATGTATATTGAATATTTTCAAAGTGTTGAAAATGAATGGATTTGTGAATTACTTGTTATTAAATAAGTATGGAAATGTTTTCCAACATGAAGTGAATGTTTTGAGATTTTATCTTTTAAAGATAAGTTGATAATGAATATTAGAAATCGATTTGAAAATCGTATATTCATAGATATTTTGGAAATGTAAATTCACTATGGAATTTATAAAAGAAAGGGAAATTTGTTAAAAAATAAATATTGATTTATTTTTGAAATGTGGAAATAAATTTATGGATTTGGAACGTAAGTTTAAAATAAATCGGTAAGGATTTATTTGATTGATTTAAATGAACCATTTTAAGTTTAAAATGGATAAATATTTGGAAATGTTTCCGTTTAAGAAATTGATTTGAAATTTGTTTTCAAAGATTGAAAGGTGAAAAATGATTTGAAATTTGTTCTCAAATGGTTGAAGTGTGAAAAATATATCTTGTAAAGATATTTTTGGGGAATTGTGAACAATTAGTTCATCTTGGAAATTTTCAAAATGATTGAATCTTGAGTTAAATTGAGTTTAACTTCGACACCCAAAGACAATATAAGTTGAGTTTTGAATTTCAGATGGACGATTTGGATTGTATGTCTAACATTGTGAATTGACGACATAGCAATTGATCTCTATTAAATATATATCTGTTGGTGGCGGAGAATTTATTCTCTTAGCTTAACACCCTTCTCTGAGACGTACGAGCTCAGAGGTTATATATCGGTAGACATCAATTATGTGTTGAGAATTTACGATGTCACGTGAAATCCAAATCGAGTGTGAAGTCGATAATAAATTGAATTTTGAATGTGAATTAGGTTTGAGATAACCTTAAAATTCTAAATTGACTTAGAGGAAAATTTTAAATTGGTAATGAGATGGAAAACTCATGAATCCTCTATTTGTTATGGGTATGAGATATTGTGGTTTTTGAAAACTTATATATGAGAATGTAGTGAATTCGGAAACCATTAGTTTGGAAAGTAATTGTTATGGAAAACTTATGTAAGTACATGGGTATGATATGTACGAAATGTGAAATGAAATATTATATATGTATGTATGATATTAAGTTTTCCAAACTGAGGATATGGAAAAGTACCTTCCATTTAAAATTTGTGAAGGTATTGGAACTCGATATGAGTGTCCAATTGAAAATCGTAGCTACGTAGAATTCCATTAGTTGGATTGACCATTTGATTTCCATTAGTTGGATTGACCATTTGTTTTCCATTAGTTGGATTGGCCATTTATTTTCCATTAGTTGGATTGGCCATTTGTTTTCCATTAGTTGGAGTGACTAGCGTAATTTGAGGGGCGAGATGCCTACAGTTACAAGCGATTCCACTGGGATAGTGGCACAACCGCCGAGTAAACTGCAATCTAGATGCCAAAGCAAAATTCGAGGGGTGAGATGCCTACGGTCACGAGCGATTCTACTTGGATAGTAGCGTAACCGCCGTGTGGACCGCGATCTATGGCAACAACCATGGCGAAATTCAAGAGATGAGAAATCTACGGTTACAAGCGATTCTACTGGGATAGTAGCGTAACCGCCGGGTAACTGTGATCCATGGGGGAACGTGCTTTCCATATCCATTTTTAAAAGAATTTTTAAAAGTATTTTCACTGAGAATTGAAGCAAGTATATTTAGTACTTGGAGACTTTTAGTCCTGCGCCTGGCCAGCGTATGACTAATGTCTGTAAGAACGACGATAGACTTGTTAAATTTCGAGTTAGCAAGTATTTTCAAACTTTAAATAACAAATCAATTGTCTGAAATTAAAATTACATAATTCCAACCTAATAAACTAAAGAAGAAGATTTTTGAAATATTTTGAAAGTCCACAGCTTTGGAAAAGATATAATATGCAAATCTCTAACATGAAGAATTTTAAGTTTAAATTTGAGTTTTGTAAGTCGAAAATTTTGGTAAAAGACTTTTGCGTGTTGATTGTAGAAATCAATGAACAAAGATAGTGAGATTAAATAAATGGAATGAATCCTATATTTATTAATTTTTAATAAGTTTCAAGCTTGGTGAAATTGTGTAGGCTATAAATATCGGTGAGATTTTAACGATCATTTTTCCTAACTTATAATTTCGGGGCGAAATTATTTTAAGGGGGAAAGATTGTAATGACCCTGAATTTTGAACAATTTAAATTGAAAATATTTAATTAATTTTAAATATTTGAATGATGGTTTGAATTGAATTCCCAATATAACTACGAATTTGGCGATTAAATTTTAAAGATTTAATATATTGAAAGTTGAATAAAATTTGAATTTGACTTTGGAGTTTGAAAATTGAATATTAAATTTGTATTTAAAAATTCGAACTAATGACTTAGAAAAAATAATTTGGATTTAAGAATTATTTATGTAAATTAATAAATTGATGGATAATTTTAAATGGCATTTTTCTTTAAATTAAATATAATGGAATAAATTTTATCAATACAAAATACAAGTATAAAAAATCTAATTGTAAAACATATTAAGATAAATTTATGTTTGATAGTTGAACTTCAAGCAAATATATATCTAAGAAGCTTACTAAAGAAAAAAAAATATTTTCGACTGTAACGATTCCGAATTTTAATTTATTTTAATTTGATAACTGATTTAATTCTTGATTTAAAATTGTGAGATTCATTGGTTAATCGTTTTGAGTTTTTCCAAATTCAAATAAATTATGTTGTTTATTTATAAAGAGATAGTTTCTTTTATAAATTGTTTTGAGTTAATATCTAGATAACGAAGGAATGACAATTATATATTGTGCCTAATTGCTGTTGGAATTTTAAACGGTTGAATTCCTCTAAAAAAATTGAGTTATAATTCTTTAATAATTTGATTAAGGAATTAGGTGGGCTTTACAATTTTCTTAGCCCAGGTTTTGCTTAGTGCTGTAATATTATCTAAGGCTATACTCGATTCCCTCTCTATTTTCATTCATAACTCTAAATCTTAAACACACGAAAGAAAAAAAATGGCGACTTCGTCTTTCTTCTTCGTCCCTCTTTCCAAAATTAGGGCTTTCGGCTTCGATCTGCTCGATTGACTACTTCGTCTCTGCTTCAATTGCTTCGATCGATTCTTTGGCCTCGTCAACATAAGGTGAGTGATTATTTATCGCTCACATCTAGTTTCATTCTTCAGTCATTCGAGTTTTGTTTTAATGTTGATGATTTTGATTTGTTTTGGTTCGACTTATTTTTACCACGGCACTGATTTTGTTTGAGTTCTGCAAACTTGATTTTTGTTGGCAACCTACAGTTTCTTCACTTATATCATTTTTTTAACCTGATGCTTGATATTGACCATTATAATTGTGACACTTTCATTACACTTGGGCATTGTTTGATTCGACCTGCAGTTGTTTTCGATTTCAACTTGATTTTTTGAATCTTTAGCACCTTTGTTCATCCCTGTAGCAGCTGGATGTACACGACATTGACTTGAGATTTTACTTAACTATTCAGTGCTTCACTGTTGCACTTCTTTATGTTATTACTAATGGTCCATATTATTTGTGAGGTTGCTGTCTTGATTCATTCCATTCCATCTATACTTTGTAGTTGATTCACTTAGTCTCCCTTTGTATTATTCACTATTGTACAGTTTGCATGTTCATGTAGCTCCACTGATCCATTTTGTTGCACATTACTCCTGTTTATTTAAGACTATATATGTGCATACATACATATGTATGTGTGTATGCATATATTCTGGAATATATGCTAAGTCTCTAATGTTGATACCCTCTCTGGTTTCATTGTAGACTTTTGCTTTTTGATCATGGCAGTCTGGATCCTTTTGTTGCATGCACTTTGTATAGTTTGCATTCATATACTTGTCTGTTTGTAACCTGGTCGCTTGGTACATTCCTGTAGATCCATCTTGACTTGGGACTGTTGGCCCATCTCTCTGCATTTTGTATATATGTTTCATCTCCACTTGGAATTGCTTGCAAACTGTCTTGTAGTCCATTGTTTGTTCTGTTGCATTCAATTGTTGTTTTCCCGTCTGCACTATATCTTTGAGTTGTATCTTGATTCATCTGGTTTGGGGCTGTTGCATTGTGTTGGTCTGGCCCTGTTGCTTGCTGTTACTTACTTGATGCATCTGTGTTCTGACCTTATTTAATTTCATTGTGTAGTTTACTTGAGTCACTGATTCTTGAAATAAGCGCTATAACTGACATGTTGCACTATTTAGACGTCTTGACTTCATACTGCCTTGACCTATTGCACTATAACTACACATGTGAATAAGCACTTTGCATTTTTGAAATGTTTTACTTCCTAGATGCATGCTTGGGTAATTGTTTTTGCAGACATTGAAATGTTTATCTTTGATTTGGTTGAGCTCGACACTGTGTTGCACTTGCTTGACCTAGTTTGGTAGATGCACTTTGCATTTATGTGCTTACTGTCCCATGTACTTGTGATCAGTTTTATGGCAGTTTTTTTGTTGCCTTTTTGGATTTTACTGACTTGAGCTCGAATATTGTTGTGCCCTTGTATTCATGTGGTGGCTGCATTTTCGTTGCAGTCTTGCCCTTGAATGTTTGTGGTGGCTGTAGTGCTTTTTGTTGAGATTTTTCCCTTAGTTGCATTGCATTGATGCACTCAGATTATTTGCAGTTTAATTTGTTCTACCTTGTACTGGCTCCCTTGTATTCAAGTGGGGGCTGCAGTCTTGTTTGCAGTTTTTCCCTTCAATATCTGAGTTGGTTTAGACTTGCATTTGTGGTGGCTGTAGTTTACGTTTGCAGTTGCCCTTGCATACTTGTGGTGGTGCATTTTGTATTTGCTATGCCCCTTTTGTATATTTTGCCTTATTCTTGGTTGTATCTGGATTTGTCTCCTTATTTATCAAGCATGGCTTTAACTTTGGTACTTTGATGCCTCTGAACTTGTTTGCAACTGCTGGCCCCAGTGTTGTCTTCAGTTGCGCACTTGTTCTTCTCGTAATATGAACACGAAGTATTACATATATGAATTGCAGATTTTTGAAAGATAGTTTCAGGCTTATATGACCTAACATGACTGTTCATTGTTATTATCAGTGCATCGTCACTGTTGCATTCTTGTATATGCATTTGTTGAGTTGTTCACTGATGCAAAACTTGTTGCCCTTCATTTAAAACCCTGTTGCATTTGGGTTAGTGGCTACATTAAGTTGTTTTCATGTGTGATACTTGTGGTGACTGCAGTATTTGTTGCAGTTTGCCTTTGTATTCATTAGTGACTGCAGTTTCATTTTATATGCAGTTTCGCTTTGTGATTTGCGCCGCATTGATGCAATTGGATTTGTTTTTCCTAATTTCAGTTGAGTTCGGCACTTACGTTGTCGTTGCTCGATCGTTTAGTTCCGTGGCCATTTGCTTGTTTCAACTTTAGATTCTATGTGCAGTTGTTTCTTGTTTTACTTTGATATTTGCAGTTTTCCCCTGTTTGGTATTTGTTTCTATACATTGAGTTGAATCCAGCTCAAATACTTGGGTTTGACCTTGTGCTCGTTTGTGAACTTCCATTGAGCTTTTGGGTACATCATCACTATAGTGGCGAGGCAGTGCACGCAAGCGTCAACTGTAGCCACACAGAGTTAACATGTCGTGGTGGCGAGGCCGTACACGAGTGCGTGTACTGCAGCCCTACTAGATTTGATGTTTTAAATGATGTTTTCTATTGATGGAAATTTATTTTATGTTGCCAATTAAATATTTTTTGAATCGCATTTTGATGATTTTGTAGTTAATTGCCGTTTGGCAATTTTGATGTTTTTTCTAAATTATCTTCATTAAAAATTCCTTCATCTATCTTTGTTGATAATTTGAATCCACTGATTCATTGTTTAACACTGTTATGTGTTATATTTACCGTTATCCGATTTCTTGTTAAAGGATCGGATAGGTAAATTTATCTTTGACTGTCGTCTAATTGTTGTTTGATTATTATTGCCTCTATGCACTAATAACTGAGTTTGAATTAGACTGACCTGTGTATTATTTTCTTTTGAATGTAATACTCGGGTCAGACCGAGTATTTTTACAGCTTGAAGATTATCTGGTAGTGAAGTTAGAGAGAGGGGGATCACCGCATCACTAAAGTTTTTCAGGAAAATTTTTCTTGTACTAAATAATAAATAAATATTCCGCTGTATAAAATTTAAATGCATTGTATAAACTCTGATATTTGTATAAAAGAAAGAAATTCATTTATGTGAAATATTATTATTATTCTGTGATTCTGTGGCTGATTCTGTTTAAACTCTATAAACTAAATAATAATCCGTCATTTTGAACGTTTCTAGTTGGTTTAATTACCGATTGGAGGCCGTCAGAACGGGGGATCGTTACATATTTAAACTCGTTAAGTTGATTATTTGAAATATAATGAAATTTGTTAATATTGTAGATGTAATTAAATTTTAATTAAATATTTGATTTAACTTAAAAGAGAATTTTAGTTATTAATTAATATATGAAGTTTAAAATGAATTTCTTTGAATTAAAGTTTAATTAAAAGTGTTTAGTAAATTAATTCCAAAGTTTGATTAAATATTTAATAATAAAACTTTTGTATTTAAAGACTTAATTAACTTTTTAATCTGAACAGTAATGCAATTTGGCTAATTTTATAAAAATGAAATATTTGTTTAAAAGTTGAATCTTTTGATTTTAAATACAAATTTTGTGAAGTCAAATGAGGATATTTTATTTGAAAATAAGAGATATTTTGATATCCAATCGGTGTGAAAGCGACGTTGGTTATTAAAGAAACCGGGCCCAGATATGGGCATACTCTCTGTCGATACCAGAACCACTTTAATAACTGTGTATGTGGAGTGATGATCCAAAATGAATGGTTGGATTTGGCATACGTTTGCTAGATTTGAAGAAAGAGAATGATGATGGATTAGCCTAGCACTTGTGCCAAATTGAAACGACTAAAACTGGAGCCGTACCGGCCAAGCAGGCTAGTTACCCTGAGCAAACACACATCTTCATATGAATATCCTTATTTTTGTTTTTGTTGGTGATCACCCTTCAATCATGGAAGGGTCGGATATGGTGGGCGGTCATGGCTATGATGCATTACCACCAACCGAGAAGGGTAAACTGGTAGTATCCTACCTTGGGCATTGCCTCACCTGCCTTATCATACTTTTATCCATATATGAGACCACTACAATTTTGGTTTAGTATTGTCTTATCATGGTGCATCCCTATCCACCGACGGTTCGCTGGTGCTTTATATGCAAACTGTGCGATAATGTTTAAAAACGTGTTAAAGGGGATTAGTGTAAAGCCCTAATGCTATTTTGATATTTTATATTACTGATAGACACTACATATATAGCGTATTCTACTATATATAAATAGTTTGACGGATCCTTAAGAGATGGAAAATCCCGTAACATCTCTTGAGTTACTTTATACATTTCACTTCCATTAGACTACTTACATGAGAACTTCTAGTCCTGACTCGAGTGTATTGTTTTACTTTATGCTCGGGTCAGCTTGAGTATTGCATTGTCTGAGCAGTGCCTATTTTGGAAGGCGAAAACATAGTCAAAGAATCCACTCTATCCAGTATTAGTTATCTATTTTCATTTTGGCTTGTTCCAGCAGACTTTTATGTATCTCCAGTATTGTATAATTAAAGGCTGAACTCCGATGTGTTTTGTCCAGTAGCTTCTTGAACTACTATGTATATTATTTATTTCTGCTGTGAGATTCTGTATTATTTTGTGTGTGATTCTATGTTTGATTCTATTTTAAAACCCCAAATTGATAATCTGTCAAATTGGGATGGCTTAAGTTGGGCACATGTGTTTATTGTCAGCTTAATTTGTTCGAAAAAGGCGAATCATCACAGTTGGAATCGGAGCTTTTGTTTAGTGAATACCTTAGTCTGAGGGGTAAAACTCTTTAGGAATAGGGTTAGTAATGCACTATAATGAGTGGAATCATTCTTGAGAGAGCGTACTTTGAAAATATAAAATGTTTTAAAATCCAATCTACTTTCAAAATTTCTATCAAATTTGAATACATCTATAGCGACCCAACTTTCCAACACCAGAAAGTCTCATCACTAATTAAGAAAGAAAGGGATAGAAGAAGAAAAGATAAGAAAGAAGAAACACAACAACAACAGATAACTCACAGCGGAATGAATGAAATATAATATATCACATAAAATATTACATTATATCATATTACATCAGAGTACACAACTTGTACAACACATATTAGACAGTTATAAACATCTGTCTAACACAACACAAGTACACAAGATACAGATACCATACAAACACAACAGAGCCATAATATACCTACACGTGGAAGCCTCCTGCTCCATATCTCCTCCAGAATTCGTCAAGAAAACCTGAATCACTCGACTACTCATACATAATATGAGTACACAAGAGTTTAATAAAATAGAAAATAAACACTCGGGTCAGACAGGGGTCTGGTGTGAGTAAACGGGTTAAAATTACTTAACTTTAGAAAAACCTTTGAAAATAAAAGGTATCACGTAAGACTTCCCACACATAAACATGTAAAAAAAATTTACCTTAGCTAACCAAAACATTTGATAGGAAATCCAATGATATTATAATAGTGTCTAGGGTTTTCAAATAAATAAAAAATAGCCGAAATTGTTACATGATTAAATTCCAGCTACTAGCCACAAAAGTGGGTAATACAAACAAAACCGTAGGGTCTCGTAGGAAGAATGGGTTTCCATCAATGGCAGTGCTACCGGGGTACTGCCCATCACAGTACGTGGCCTAGATCAACGTACCGAGGATTACGCCCAATCGCCTGCATCACAAAGCCGGAACCGTTCCTTACTGAACAGTCCCGGGTAAGATCACCCAGTGGTTGGCGCGACCAACCACCCACTAAGCCGAAATAAAGGGACATCTAGACAGGATTGACCTCACCCTGAAATGGGTGCTACCCACCTAGCCTTGCTGCACCTCCCCTGTTTTTTCCATTCCCGGTTGATGAGGCTTGAGGCTGCGATTACCTTTATAGAACACATCTATCTTAGAATGCTCACCGTCCACCTGATGATATTCTGAAAGCATTCAATCCATACAAGTTCGTTCCGAGTTCGAACGAAACCGAAGGCATTATCTTGTTGCACTCATTTTGGAATCATCCTCAGAGTCAACGACAATAGCCCTTGCACTCTGAATCACCATCTCGGACCCGTAAGTACTATTTCCGTCAAACTCATTACGGAATCACCTACAGAGTTATACCGACGAATAGTTCTTACACCTCGAGTCTTCAGTAAGCTCCACTTGGATTCACGACCTAACGTTTAATTTGGAATCGATGTGGTTTTCGGATATCCAAATATGGAAACCTGATCTCGGTCTCACCGAATCCAAACACCATTTTAATGTCCAAGTTGTTTAACGGTTTAAACAGTTAAACTTATATTCAGGATGATATAAACAGATAGATGAATCACATTATCACAACAGATAATTCATATCAAACATTCATCTCACAAAGCAGCATATCACACATCATAGATATCCAAATCATCCAGTATCAACCAATCACCCAATATCAATCAATCAATATTAACCAATCATCCAAAAGAAGAATTGATTAACTCTTAACCAATTGGATTACTAAATCCTTCTTCATTTATTTATTGCAAATAAATAAATTAATCATCTCTTAATGATCTTCCTTAATTAATCTTTCCTGATTAATTATCCTTTAATTATATTCAAGTAATTATCCTTACCATATTCAGTAATTAACCTTTAATTACTATCATTAATTACAATAATTAATAATCATTCATTAACTTCCATTAATTAATTAACTATAATTAATTACATTAAACCTCAATTAATTACAATTAATTAATCATAGTTAAATTAGTCACTTTATTAATCAAGCTTGATTAATTCATTAATTATATTAACTAATGATCCTTATTAATTAATAATTTCTTTAATTAAATAATTAACTTGTAATTAATCATCTCATTAATCATAATCAGTAATTAACAACTTGTAATTACTTATCTTATTTAATTAACATCTTAATTAGTTATATTAACCCTTTGATTAATTAATCCAATTAATTAACCTTTAATTACTTCATTTAGTAATTATTAATCAATGAAATTAATAAATAATCCTTAATTAATTACTTTATTAATTAATTACATTTTAAATCTATTACACTTAGTAATTAATCTTAAAATTAATCACATTCATTAATTAATTAATCACATTAATTAATTAACTAAATTAATTAAGTAATTAACTCCTAATTACTTACATAAGTAATTATCTTCTAATTACTTCACTAGATGATTACTCACTTAATTACCTTAACAAGTAAGTAATTCCATCATTAAATAATCCATAATTAATTAATTAATTAATTACTCCATAATTAATTTACTTCAGAACAATTAAATTAATCAATTCCTTAAATTAATAACATCTTTGATTAACCATTAATCACTTCCATTTAATTACTTCCATGAGTAATTGCCATTAATTACATCCATAGGTAATTACTTCCATTAATAACATTCAGAAATTCACCATTAATTACTTCATTAAGTAATTACACTTAAGTAATCATAATTAAGTGATTATTTAAAATTAAATAAACAATTAACTAATTATTAAAAATTTATTAATAATTAATTAACATCTTATATTTCGAAATCCTTAATTAATTAAGAAAACATTAATCTTAATTAAACTTTACTTATTAACAAATCATATAATGAAGTATTCTTAAATTCATACCAATAATTATTTAAACTTAATTTTCTCAAAAATAAATTATTTGAATAAATTAAATCTTATTAACTTAAAGACAAATTATTAAATTTGGTTTACAAAATCATAATAACAACCTTACTTGAAGATAAAGCATTCAGAAATCAATTTCAAATTAAAAATACTTTAAATTATCTAATTTTAAACCTATTTATTTTCAATATGAATTGAAACTTTGTTTTTAATTCATTACTTTAAAATTTTACTTTAAAACCTTGATTTAGTAATTAAATTCAAAACACTCTTTTTAAATTGAAGTTCAAAATTTAATTGAAATAATTACTTTCAAAACAAACATCTTAAACAATTTAATTTTTCAAAATAAATTCAATTAACATCTTAAAGTTTGATTTATTTTTTTACATCAAGAACAAGTTTTACCTTTATAAATTTGTTTCCCTTTTATATAAACTTGCTTATAACTTAATACTTGATTTTATTTCAATAAGAAGTTAATTTTGCAACATATATTATTAATCAGAACTTAACTAAAAATCACTTCCCAAACAAACTCGAGACAAACACCCTACAAACTCGTGCCTACCCCGAAGCAACCCAGCACTCAACAACTTCGAGCCGCCCCCGATGCTTGCACGAACCTATACCCAAGAGAAACTCGTCTTCCCTAACGAAAAATCCTCAGTGCACATAACGTGCACGTGTGCCATTGCCGTCGGCCACCAAAGGTCGTTGCGATAATCGCCATCGATCACAAAATCACTCGCAAGCACAACCGTAAATCCAGATCAAACAGAATTTGTTCGAATCAAAATTTCAACCTCGAGCTCGAAAACTACAGAAACACGAACACAAATAAAAACCCAACGCCGACCATCACGGCAACGATGATCCTCTCCAACCTCTCCATTGAAATGCCACGTCACGAGCTACATCTCCCCCAAATGCACACGACTCCGGTCATCATCTCATGTCGCAAAAGCTTCTACAGCCATGCCGAAACACAAACCCACTAAAACCCTAGTTTGATCGATTATGAACAAATCAGACATTGGAAAAATTCAATCGCAATTTTCCCAACATCCACAACACAAAATCTAACTTCACCCATGAAATCGATTCAAAACAACAGGCGAGTCAACGACAATTCACCATATTGCCAAAAACCTTCTCCTCCAAATTCCTAATTGATTATCACTTTAAAAATTATGAATTTCATGTTAAAAATCATTATTTTTAACAACTAATTCATTTATATAATCCAAAGCATGAATTGAAGATATTGGTTTTTATGTATGAATCAAAAATTTACTGTCATTTCGAAATTTTAACTTATTTATTGAAATAAAAATACTAAAATGTTTTTAAACACAATCATGATCCATTAACAAATAATTTTCATTAAATTATCAAAGCTAAACAATGATTGTGTTTAGGAGATTTGAATTTTTTTTTATAAAAGTTGATTCTGGACTAGGAAGAAACAGATAACAGAGTAACCATCTATACACAGACCACTACACATACATATGCAAATCTATCAATCCAAAAATATAAATACTGCAAAATTTTCATGCAACATCAAGATTAATTCACAAATTTAACACATGGATTTAAGTTAAACAAAATTTATCTGTTTTTAAAAATATTTACTCACCTGTTATTTGCAGTGAACAAAAGCAGAGCCGATTTGACTTTATTTTCAGGCTTGAGCAACTTTAATTTGAAAAATTCTTTGCTGAAGAAATTGGTCCCATACATGCTTACAGATTGATGTATTAAACTTGCTGTTGCTGTTGAAATAGATGTTGATTTGTAGTTGCTCTTGATTCTTCATTTGAATTTGCAGATTTGAAATTGATGTTGCAGGATTTAAATTGAATTCAGATTTGATCTTTGCTTTTAGATTTTAATTTCAGGTTTACTTATTTTTTTCCTTCAGCTAAGAATAGAAAATGATTGAAGAAAGAAGAAAGAGATGCAAAGTTTCTATTTTAAATTGAGTTATGTTTATAAAAATTAAAGAAAGTAAAATTCAAAAATGAAGACACTTGCTAATAAAAATTTACACTTATCATTTTATTTCATGATTGCCCTACAAGTGTTTTATGAGATGTTAATATGGTTACACATGTCTTTGCATTTTTAATTAATTTTTACTTAATTTAAATGTAAATATAACTTACTTAATTTAATTCTCTTAATAAATATAATTTTACATATGTAAATATAAATTTACTTTTAAAAGAAATTATTCTAAAACTAATTATAATACAAATATATCTTCTTATACATGTATTTAAGAATCTAAAACATTTATATATATATACAGCCATTTTAATTTAAGCATTTTAAAGAAAACAAACAAAACTTTAAACTATCATATTTTAAAATAAATAATTATCTTATACTTTAAAAACAATTGAATTAATCTTAAATAAACTTTTGAAAATATAAATTAAAACAAAGCTTCAATCAATATACATATATAAATTATCAATAGAATAAATTAAATTTCAAAACAACTCCAAATTATAACATACACATAAATATATATTACAATTTGAAAATTCATCTTTAATTTAAAGCAAAAGATTTTCCTATTCACAATATATACCAAATATATATATTATAAATGAAATAAGATTTTATTATCTTTGAAAAAAATAAATCTTATCAATATTTAAATTGATAGAAAGATATTGATCAAAATTACCAGATTAAATATTTATTAACCTTTAAAAGATTAAATTTACCAATTTAAATTAAAATCATAAGGAAAAATTATCAAATCAATTTAATTATTAATACAGATTATTAAATTGATATTGCCTAAAATTTTGGGTCGTTACAATCCTCCACCCTTAAAAGAATTTCGTCCCCGAAATTTAAAAGCAAAGGTAATTTAATAACCCAGCAAAAATTTCAATTTCAAACAGCAAAGCATTCCTATAATCCAGTAACTAACAACCATAGCAATCAATCAAACAAAGAAACCTAACTAATTATCCTGACACAGATCAGAATAAATTTCTAATACTATCTAGGTTTTCCCAAGTATAAACCACCGGGAGACTCGCTCTACAAAATCTAAACAAACTACACCACTAAAATCCAGAGCTCCTCTCATCTCTAGATTATCAATCTGAACATAACATCAGACTATACCCAAGTCTAGCTCAACTTCCAAATCCAACTGAACTGCAGATTCCACAATCAACAATGAATCATACACTTACTCCCTCAGAGTTACGTGAAATACAATGAATTCCGGCTATCCAAACTGGCAATTCAATTTTACCCCATAACTGCTCTCTTTACCAGAGAAACCTTAACAACAATGAAGTTTCCAACTTCAAATTCCAAACTCCTTATCTCAAATCTGCATAACTCAACAGACAATCCTGGGCTGCCAATCTTCTTCCTGATCAGCTCAACCAATGCTGATGCTTCTAGAACAACTAGACCAAAGCAAACCAGTTCCTGAATCCTATTCAACAGAAAAGTCTTCCAAAATCCGTTGAAATCCAGAACACAAGCTCTACTTCCCAAGCAATAGCAAACTGAACTTGCTTCGTTCCTCGCACAGCTGCTACCTCGCTTCCGCTTCACAACTCTGATTCTGAAATAGATAAGAATACTCTTGATGAACACGAATACAAACTTATCCAATATATCCGGGAAACTTTGTTCATCAAATCCATATAATCTTAGTGACCCATTTGACAGTCACACAGCCTTATAGCAGAATCCAACTCAAAAAGCTAGATCTGACCAATCCAAATTCCAAAGATTTCCTGGGCTGCTACACCAACTCTCCTCTCCAAGAACCATCCTACTACCAGACTAACTACCAAAATCGCTTCTGGAACCAAAACAATATGGAACTCAATTCCAGATGCAGACAAACTTCTAATTACATCAGTTGCTCCTACTTCCACATGAGAACCCTCAGTCACAAACAAAAGATTGCCCAAGAAAAATTCCCAAATTAATCGCAAGTCACTTTTGCGATCCTACCTAGTTCGGATTCCAAAGAAACCGTCCTCTCTTTACCAATTAGAGCAGCCTTAAGCTTCTCCAAACAAGGTTAATCCTCCAAGAAAACATTCACCATCTGCCCGGACTGCTGAAGGAAAAACCACTAAGATTCCTTAACCATCGGAGAAACGAGCCACACTGTTGCTTCCAAACTCTACCTCGATGATACTGCAAAGCTAAAAGACCTTCTCATCAGCACACCGAACACTTCGAGCTGCACTGCTACCACAGCTAACCAAAGACTTCTAATCCAAAGGCTCCTTGAAAACCAAAACCATCAAAAAACCACACAAAAGACCTTTGAGATGACAGACATCCCCTCAAGAAATTCGAGCTCCAAACCAAGCATCAACATCTCGCTCTTCTTAAGGAATGACAAAAGAGACCATGCCGAAGCGAAACAACTTATAAACCTTAGTCTCATATTCCAAATCAGCCAATCTCCTTGATAAAGATCCTGACAACTTCTACACAGATGAATCTTCCCTACGGCAGGTAAAACTGCTTCTCAACTACTTCTAAAACTGCTTCAAGAGAAAATATATTCTGAAATATCCATGGATACTGCATCTCATCACGCAGTTATCAAGATACCATCACTTACTTCTGCACTTCCGACAGATCTAAACTTACACTTCAAAGATGAACTCCGAATCTTTAAAAGATTTCCTTCGGATATCAGAGAAATCCTTGCTCTAAACTACAAATCTTACTCGAGACGGTATTAGGTCTACAGTCTCGACAAAATACTTCCAACCTCAAACATATGGACCTCTTCCATCAGTGGTAGTCGTGTTACACACACACACCACTACTCCATCTGCCTCTAAAACTGATGTTGGAAAATCCGAACAGATAACCCAACAAATTAGGTAGATATAGATATATAGTTATATAGTTATATAAAAATACAAGTACGCTCTCTCAAGAAAGACACCACTCCAGAGCCTAGGTATTCACTCAACCTAATGCCCTGATACCTCCTGTAGCAACCCAACTTTCTAACACCAGAAAGTCGCATCACTAATTAAGAAAGAAAGGGATAGAAGAAGAAAATATAAGAAAGAAGAAACACAACAACAATAGATAACTCACAACGGAACGAATGAAATATAATATATCACATAAAATATTACATAGTATCATATTACATCAGAGTAAACAACTTATACAACACATATTAGACAGCTATAAACATCTGTCTAACTATACAACTCAAGTACACAAGATACAGATACCATACAAACACAACGGAACTATAATATATCTACACGTGGAAGCCTCCTACTCCATATCTCCTCCAAAATTCGTCAAGAAAACCTAAATCACTCGACTACTCATACATAATATGAGTACCCAAGAGTTTAATAAAACATAAAATAAACACTCGGGTCAGACAGGGGTCTGGTGTGAGTAAACGGGTTAAAATTGCTTAACTTTAGAAAAAGCTTTGAAAATAAAAGGTATCACATAAGACTTCCCACACATAAACATGGAAAAGTTTTTACCTTACGCTAACCAAAACATTTGATAGGAAATCCAGTAATATTATAATAGTGTCTAGGGTTTTCAAATAAATAAGAAATAGCCGAAATTGTTACATGATTAAATTCCAGCTACTAGCCACAAAAGTGGGTAATGTAAACAAAACCATAGGGTCTCGTGGGAAGAATGAGTTTCCATCAATGGCAGGCTACCGAGGTACCGCTCGTCACAGTATGTGGCCTAGATCAACGTACCGAGGATTACGCACAATCCCCTGCATCACAAAGCCGGAATCGTTCCTTACTGAACAGTCCCGAGTAAGATCACCCCGTGGTTGGCGCGACCAACCACCCACTAAGCCGAAATAAAGAGACATCTAGACAGGAATGACCTCACCCTGAAATGGGTGATACCTACCTAGCCTTGCTGCACCTCCCCTGTTTTTTCCATTCCCGGTTGATGAGGCTTGAGGTTGCGATTACCTTTATAGAACACATCTATCTTAGAATGCTCATCGTCTACCTGACGATGTTATGAAAGCATTCAATTCATACTAGTTCGTTCCGGGTTCTAACGAAACCGAAGGCACTATCTTGTTGCACTCATTTTGGAATCACCCTCAGAGTCAACGACCATAGCCCTTGCACTCTGAATCACCATCTCCAACCTGTAAGTACTATTTCCGTCAAACTCATTACGGAATCACCCACAGAGTTATACTGACGAATAGTTCTTACACCTCGAGTCTTCACTAAGCTCCACTTGGATTCACGACCTAACGTTTAATTTGGAATCGATGTGGTTTTTGGATATCCAAATATGGAAACCCGATCCAAGTCTCACCGAATCCAAACGCCATTTTAATGTCCAAGTTGTTTAAGGGTTTAAACAGTTAAACTTATATTCAGAATGATATAAACGGATAGATGAATCACATTATCATAACAGATAATTCATATAACACATTCATCTCACAAAGCAGAATATCACACATCATAGATATCCAAACCATCCAGTATCAACCAATCACCCAATATCAATCAATCAATATTAACCAATCATCCAAAAGCAGAATTTATTAACTCTTAACTAATTGGATTACTAAATCCTTCTTCATTTATTTATTCCAAATAAATAAATTAATCATCTCTTAATGATCTTCCTTAATTAATCTTTCTTGATTAATTATCCTTTAATTAGATTCAAGTAATTATCCTTAACCATATTCAGTAATTAACCTTTAATTACTATCATTAATTACAATAATTAATGATCATTCATTAACTTCCATTAATTAATTAACTATAATTAATTACATTAAACCTCAATTAATTATAATTAATTAATCACACTTAAACTAGTCACTTTATTAATCAACCTTGATTAATTCATTAATTATATTAACTAATGATCCTTATTAATTAATAATTTCTTTAATTAAATAATTAACTTGCAATTAATCATCTCATTAATCATAATCAGTAATTAACAATTTGTAATTACTTATCTTAATTAATTATATTAACCCTTTGATTAATTAATCCAATTAATTAATCTTTAATTACTTCATTTAGTAATTATTAATCAATTAAATTAATAAATAATCCTTAATTAATTACTTTATTAATTAATTACATTTTAAATTAATTACACTTAGTAATTAATCTTAAAATTAATCACATTCATTAATTAAGTAATCACATTAATTAATTAACTAAATTAATTAAGTAATTAACTCTTAATTACTTACATAAGTAATTATCTTCTAATTACTTCACTAGATGATTACTCACTTAATTACCTTAACAAGTAATTAATTCCATCATTAAATAATCCATAATTAATTAATTAATTACTCCATAATTAATTAACTTCTAAAAAATTAAATTAATCAATTCCTTAAATTAATAACATCTGTGATTAACCATTAATCACTTCCATTTAATTACTCCCATGAGTAATTACCATTAATTACTTCCATAAGTAATTACTTCCATTAATTACATTCAGAAATTCACCATTAATTACTTCATTAAGTAATTACACTTAATTAATCATAATTAAGTGATTATCTAAAATTAAATAAACAATTAACTAATTATTAAAAATTTATCAAATAATTAATTAACATCTTATATTTCAAAATCCTTAATTAATTAAGAAAACATTAATCTTAATTAAAATTTACTTATTAACAAATCATATAATCAAGTATTCTTAAATTCATATCCATAATTATTTAAACTTAATTTTCCCATAAATAAATTATTTGAATAAATTTAATCTTATTAACTTAAAAACAAATTATTAAATTTGGTTTACAAAATCATAATAACAACCTTACTTGAAGATAAAGCATTCAGAAATCAATTCCAAATTAAAAACACTTTAAATTATCTAATTTTAAACCTATTTACTTTCAATATGAATTGAAACTTTGTTTTTAATTCATTACTTTAAAACCTTGATTTAATAATTAAATTCAAAACATTTTTTTTAAATTGAATTTTAAAATTTAATTGAAATAATTACTTTCAAAACAAACATCTTAAACAATTTAAATTTTCAAAATAAATTCAATTAACACCTTAAAGTTTGATTTATTTTTTTACATCAAGAACAAGTTTTACCTTTATAAATTTGTTTCCCTTTTATATAAACTTGCTTATAACTTAATACTTGATTTTATTTCAACAAGAAGTTAATTTTGCAACATATATTATTAATCAGAACTTAACTAAAAATCACTTCCCAAACAAACTCGAGACAAACACCCTACAAACTCGTGCCTATCCCCAAGCAACCCAGCACTCAACAACTTCGAGTCGCCCCGGATGCTTGCACGAACCCAACCCGAGAGAAACTCATCTTTCCCAGCGAAAAATCCTCAGTGCACATAAACGTGCACGGTGCACGTGCGCCATCGCCGTCGGCCACCAAAGGTCGTTGCGATAATCGTCATCGATCACAAAATCACTCGCGAGCACAACCGTAAACCCAGATCGAACAGAATTTGTTTGAATCAAAATTTCGACCTCGAGCTCGAAAACTACAGAAACACGAACACAAATAAAAACCCAACGCTGACCATCACGACAACGATGATCCTCACCGACCTCTTCATCGAAATGCCACGTCACGAGCTACATCTCCCCCAAATGCGCACGACTCCGGTCATCATCTCTTGTCGCAAAAGCTTCTACAGCCATGCCGAAACACAAACCCACTAAAACCCTAGTTTGATCGATTATGAACAAATCAGACATTGGAAAAATTCAATTGCAATTTTCCCAACATCCACAACACAAAAGCTTACTTCACCCATGAATTCGATTCAAAACAACAGGTGAGTCAACGGCAATTCACCATATTGCCGAAAACCTTCTCCTCCAAATTCCCAATTGATTATCACTTTAAAAATTATGAATTTCATGTTAAAAATCATTGTTTTTAACAACTAATTCATTTATATAATCCAAAGCATGAATTGAAGATATTGATTTTTTTTACATGAATCAAAAATTTACTGCCATTTCTAAATTTTAACTTATTTATTGAAATAAAAATACTGAAATGATTTTAAACACAATCATGATCCATTAACAAACAATTTTCATTAAATTATCAAAGCTAAACAATGATTGTTTTTAGGAGATTTGATTTTTTTTTAAAAGTTGATTCTGGACTAGGAAGAAACAAATAACAGAGTAACCATCTATACACAGACCACTACACATACATATGCAAATCTATCAATCTAAAAATATAAATACTGCAGAATTTTCATGCAACATCAAGATTAATTCACAAATTTAACACATGCATTTAAGTTAAACAAAATTTATCTGTTTTTAAAAATATTTACTCACCTGTTATTTGCAGTGAACAAAAGCAGAGCAGATTTGACTTTATTTTCAGGCTTGAACAACTTTAATTTGAAAAATGCTTTGCTGAAGAAATTGGTCCCATGCATGCTTACAGATTGATGTATTAAACTTGCTGTTGCTGTTGAAATAGATGTTGATTTGTAGTTGCTCTTGATTCTTCATTTGAATTTGCAGATTTGAAATTGATGTTGCAGGATATAAATTGAATTCAGATTTGATCTTTTCTTTTAGATTTTAATTTCAGGTTTACTTATTTTTTTTCCTTCAGTTGAGAATAGAAAATGATTGAAGAAAGAAGAAAGGGATGCAAAGTTTCTATTTTAAATTGAGTTATGTTTATAAAAATTAAAGAAAGTAAAATTCAAAAATGAAGACACTTGTTAACAAAAATTTACACTTGTCATTTTATTTCGTAATTGCCTTACAAGTGTTTTATGAGATGTTAATATGGTTACACATGTCTTTGCATTTTTAATTAATTTTTACATAATTTAAATGTAAATATAACTTACTTAATTTAATTCTCTTAATAAATATAATTTTACATATGTAAATATAAAATTACTTTTCATTGAAATTATTCTAAAACTAATTATAATACAAATATATCTTCTTATACATGTATTTAAGAATCTAAAACATTTATATATATACAACCATTTTAATTTAAGCATTTTAAAGAAAACAAACAAAACTTTAAAGTATCATATTTTAAAATAAATAATTATCTTATACTTTAAAACAATTGAATTAATCTTAAATAAACTTTTGAAAATGTAAATTAAAAAAAAGCTTCAATCAATATACATATATAAATTATCAATAGATTAAATTAAATTTCAAAACAACTCCAAATTATAACATATACATACTTATATATTACAATTTGAAAATTCATCTTTAATTTAAAACAAAAGATTTTCCTATTCACAATATATATCAAATATATATATTATAAATAGAATAAAATTTTATTATCTTTGAAAAAAAAAAATCTTATCAATATTTAAATTGATAGAAAGATATTGATCAAAATTACCAGATTAAATATTTATTAACCTTTAAAAGAATAAATTTACCAATTTAAATTAAAATCATAAAGAAAAATTATCAAATCAATTTAATTATTAATACAGATTATTAAATTGATATTGCCTAAAATTCCGGATCGTTACAACATCTTCCTTGTTAGAATTCGTTTTGATTAGGATTTCCTTAAGTTTCGTAGTTTTCCATGTTCTAAACCCATCCTTGAATTTTCAAGATGAGCAACAGATGAAATGCTCGAGGTCAGGGAAGAGGAAATGGCCCAGTTCCAGATCAAGTGGCACCAGTTCCGCCAGTTATGATTACTACGCTTTGCAAAGAGTACGCACATCTTGATGGTACTAAATTCTCTGGGTCCAATGGCATTATTGAAGCTCAGTAGTGGCTTAAGAGCTTTGAAAGAATCTTTACTTGACTTGACATTTATGATGCCCAGAAGCGTCAATTGGCCGCTTTGCTGTTATAGGATGCTGCCCAAGATTAGTGGAAATTTGTTACCACCTGCACTGAGGAAGCAAACATCACTTTGGCGCAGTTTAGGGAAGTTTTCATGACCCTGTGGATGCCTGAAGTTGGAAAATTCAGTTATATCGTAACTTTGTGGATCTTAAGCAGGGAAGCATGTCATTTTCGGAGTATGAAAGGAAATTTAACGAGCTATTTAAGTTTGGAGCAGGTCTGATCGATACTCCACTCAAGCAGAATGAGAAGTTCATAGCCGACGCTCATCCAGAATATTACAACCGTTTGACTGCCCATGTTCATGGCACTTTCACTAGTCTTATGGAGATGGACCTTAGGTATGAAAACTCGAGTTCGAAGGAAGCATCGGTTGTTCACCCCTCAACTCCTTCAGCAGCTTCCAACAATTCTAAGAAGAGAAAGTCTAACTTTCTATAGTAGAAGAAGAATTGGTAGAACATGAGCGGGATTGGACATTCTCAAAGGAAGTCCATTGATATCTCTTCTATCACTTGCTTCAAGTGTGATCGGAAAGGTCACTATGCCAATATTTGCCCAGTTTCTACAGGAGCATATGTTCCATTAGTTCAGATGACCACACGAGACCTTTGCCACATTTGCTTACAGCTAGGACATTTCAAAAAGGATTGTCCAACCCAAAGAAAAGGAACCCCATCAGCAGTCTTCATAGTGACATCTACTACTCCTAAGGTAGAAGATGGAAAAGGTACACTTCAAGGTATGTTTTCATTGCATGATTTACCTTTTCGTGTTCTATTTGACATTGGTGCATCTCATAGTTTTATGTCGATGTGACGAACTTGAGCATATTTTAAAATCCGAACGTGCATCTGAATTCTTGTGTATCAAATCCCATCGGTAAACTCGCAAACCTTAGAATGATATGTAAAAGGGTGAAGCTCCTTAAGGATGGCAGATACCATTTAGCCAGAGCTTTTTATGTCTTGGGTTTCTAAGCATTTGATATATTATTAGGTGATTGGTTAAGAAAATTCGATCCAGTTATTTCTTGCAAAGCTCGAACAGTTTCTTAGTTTAGCGATAGGGGTTAACCCTTAGAAGTCAAATGTCAAATGCCTCAAGATTTTACCCGAACTTTTATCTTTTCTCTTGATTTCCATCTTAGTGATCTTAGCACGACTCCTGTCGTTCGACACTTCTCGATGTTTTCAGAGAAGTAACTTCTTTACCACCTCAGTGCGACATTGAATTTTGCATCGATCTTATTCCTGGAGCTAGGGTAGTCGTACTTGCTCCAAGAAGAAGTCACCTAAAGAGAAAATTGAATTAAAAGTGCAAATTGAAGAAATTTTCTCCAAAGGTTTGATTCGTCGTAGTCATTCACAATGGGTACCGCAGTGGTATTTGCTACCAAATCTGACGGTTTTTTAAGGATGTGCGTAGATTATAGAGAGCTCAATAAGCTTACCCATAGGAGGAGATATCTGACGTCTCGTATCAACGACATATTTGATCAACTACATAGAGAAAAGTTATTTTCTCAGCTAGATCTTTCTTTTGGTTCCCATCAGGTCAGGATTGCCGATGATAGCATTCCCAAAACCACTTTTCGAACCGAAGATGGATTCTATAAATTATTAGTTGTGCCTTTTGGTTTAACTAATTCCCTGGCTTACTTTATTAACCTCATGAACAGAGTATTTCGAGAGGTTCTAAACAAATTCATTCTTGTTTTCGTTGACAATATTCTAGTCTTTTGTAAGACTGAGATGGAAGATAAGGAACACCTTAAATTTGTCCTTGAAATTCTAAGAAGTCATCAATTGAAAGCTAAATTCTCTAAATGTCACTTCTGGCGAGAAGAGGTTAGATATATTGGGCACGTGGTTTCGAAGAATGGAATTTCGGTCGATCCAGCTAAGATCATCGTAATCAATGATTGGGAAACTACTAAAACTCCTATAGATGTTCCCAGCTTCTTAGGCTTAGCTAGTTATTATAGGAGATTTATTAAGAACTTCACTCAAATTTCTTCACCATTCACAACTTTGACTAGAAAGAATATTAAGTTTTTTTGGAGTGAGAAGTGTAAGGCAGCATTTGAGGAACTAAAGCAAAAGCTAACCTCTACCCCTATTCTCACTGTCTCGAATGGAAGTGAAGGGTTAACTATTTATATAGATGCTTGTCGTGGAGGACTAGTGCTGTTTCGATGCAGCATGGTAAAGTTATTGCCTATGCTGGTCATCGGTTGAAAGCTTATGAGGAAAATTATGTAGCTAATGATCTGGAATTGCTCGCCGTTGTCTTTTCTTTAAACTAATGGAGACATCGCCTCCTTGGAACAAAATTTGAACTCTTTAAGGACCACAAATCACTGAAGTATATCTTTACCCAGAAGGATCTGAACCAGAGACAAGTTAGATGGATTGAATTCTTATCATCATATGACCTCGACATCAACTATACTTCCAAAAAGGCTAATGTTGTGGCCAACGCTCCTAGTAGGAGAAAAGCTATGTTATGTCAACTTGTTACTTCTCTAAATCTTATGGATCGCATAGCCGCTAAGAAGGATGAGGATCTAATGCTTAGGCAAATAAAAGAAATTGTTCTTGGAAGGAAGGATAATACCCAAGGCGAATGGGGAACGCATATCGATAGAAATGGAATTCTAAGAATTAATAATCAAATTTGTGTTCCAAATGTTGGCAGCTTGAGGCAAGAAGTACATAGAAAGAATCGCCAATCTAGACTTTCCATTCATCCTTGAGTTACAGATGTATCAAAATATGAAAAAGTTGTATTGGTGGAGTGGAATGAAGCGAGATATTTCTATTCACATTAGCAGGTGTGCCACTTGCCAGCAAGTCAAAGCCGATCACCAGAAGACAGCAGGATTATTGCACCCTCTTGAGCTTCCGAATTGGAAGTCAAATCAAATTTCTATGGATTTTATTGGTGGACTACAGAGGACCAAAAAAGTTAATGAGATCATCTGGGTTATTGTCAATGGATTGACAAATTCTGCTCGCTTTATACCTGTGAAGACTACTCAAACTGCCTCGAGCTTAGCCGAGCTTTATATAAAAGAAATTGTTCGCTTCCATGGTGTTCTGACTAGCATTGTATGTGATTGAGACCCAGCCTTTACTAGCAATTTCTAGAAATCTTTTCAAGATAATCTTGGTACTCAATTAAATATGAGCACGGCTTATCATCCTCAGACGGATGGCCAGACCGAAAGGGTGAATCAGATTTCGGAAGATCTTCTTCGAGCTTGTGTTTTAGACTTTGGAGGATCATGGGAAGAGCATCTCCATCTTATTGAATTCAACTATAATAATAGTTATCAAGCAAGTATAGAGATGGAACCATTCAAAGCTCTTTACGGACGACCATGTAAATCTCCATCTTATTGGATTGAATTGGAAAATCGACTTGTTCTTGGTCCCGAAATGATTTTGGAAGCTTCTGAGAAAGTCGAAGAAATCAAAAGGAAAATGAGAACTGCCCAGGATCGGCCGAAGAAATATGTGGATAGATGCAGAAGAAACTTGGAATTTTTAGTCGAAGAACAAGTTTTCCTCAAAATTTCACCTTTGAAGAATGTAATCGGTTTGGAAGGAAAGAGAAGCTCAATCCTAGATTTGTTAGTCCTTTCCGCACTTAGAAATGGTTGGTACTTGGGCATATAGATTTGACTTGCCAAAGAAGCTATTGGGGGTGCATAATGCGTTCATGTTTCACATCTCCACAAATATGTACACAATCCATCCGTGATTATTTAGCCTGCTTTGTTCAAAGAAATGGATGTTGAGCCCAATCTTACTATTGAGAGGAAGCCGCTTCGTATATTAGGCAGAAGCATGAAGTAACTAAGGAGGAATGTAGTCAACGTAGGATCGATTTCACCATAGAGGGGGGGGGGGGGGGGGTTAATAGGGTGATACTATAAATTATTAAATTTATAGCGGAAGTTTATATAATCTCAGCACAGATATATCAAAATTATAGTAGCAAAGATAATAACAGAATAATAAATGCAGAAATAGAACGATATAGAATTTACCCACCTTCGGCAAAACCCTGCCTACGTGCTGCCCCCAAAGTTTCTACTAGAAATTAAGCAGTCAAACGCTTACACACATAAACTCATGACACCCACAATCGACTTGCCTTAACTCTACGCTCAAAACCCTACCACAACTCAGCCATTGAGTTGCGAATTCTCACACTACACCACGTAGTTTGTCCCCTAGTCACATGACTAGTAATAACAGATGTTTATAGAAGAAAATAAAAATTCAAAACAATTAATAAAATGAAACCCTAATTTTAATTAATTTAAAGCCCACAAACACTATTTTAAGTCGGCCCAAACTAAAATTAAAAGAGCGTCCCTTTTTCAAAATAATTATCACTTCGGCCCGTATCTCTTTTATTTGCCTGTCTCTCTTATTTCTTTCGTTCGTTCCTCAATCTGAAATTAGGGCTTCTGGATGAAGTCGCCTCTTTGTCGAATTGATTGCTGATGCTTCGATTCCTTTCTTCGACTGATTATATGTACGTCGCAGCTTCAACCAAGTCGAGTTCGAATGTTGCGTGAATCAGTATGTTTGGTCCTTTTTCGATTTGTACTATACTCGACTTTGATTCGAGTTGAATGATTATTCTTATCTGTTGTTGCTTAAACTCGAATGCTTTTCACAGCCGATGATGATTGGGTTTATATAGGAATTGAATTCCTATGATTTCATTCATTTGAATTTGTCATTTATTTTGTTCCGGCCGTTCGATGTTGCTTGGATGTTTATGATGATTTTCGACTTTGTCAATTTCATATATTTGTTACTTGATTCCCACGGCTTGTTTTGATTTTGATTGATCATCACGATGTTGAATTCTTTGACACTTGATTTTAATTTTCGTTCTTCATTTTTTTTACTTCGGTCTCAAGGCCTTGACTTGAATTTGCAAATTGACTTCGGCATTTGACATTGTCGAACTCTGCTCTGACGTGATAATGTCTTCGACCATCACCGTTGCACTGATATTGCTTCTGCTCATTTTACTTGTGCCATTCAAATTGTGATATTGGTCTTGACTTTTTTTATTTGAAATGATTCCTGGACATCTGATATTCCAGCTGAAGCTTATACACGTGTGTTGTGTACTTCATGGTTCCCTTGACTTTTGCTTCACTTGAATTTTCTCTATGCCTTGTCTGGTTCATTGTTTCATGTATGCACTGCCTGTGTATGTCTGCTATGTATATGCATTCATCTTTTCCACTGCGTACTTGCATGCTTTCCACTGATCATATGTTGAAGTATGTTAGTCTTCATTTATATTGTTTTGTCATCTAGTGGTCTGTTCTTTGTAGCATTTTTGTATATGTACTTGAGTCTGAAGCTTGTGTTCGTCTCTGTTGTAGCATTGTGTACATGTATGTTTGCATTTCCATGAGTCACTTGTATCAGTCCATTGTTAGATGTGTCAGAGTTATAGTTTGTTATTTGATGTTGTACTTCTCTGTGTTCATTTGTGTCCTGATGCATATGTATTCATCCACTCACTCCATCTTCATTTTGTTTCACTTGAGTCTGATTTGCTTTATAAGACTGCACTTGATTTCATGTGTACATCGAGTCTTAGTTGCTCCCGACCGTTATTGCTTCGAGTCAGATCATATTTTTGAGTTGACTGGTCATGGTCTCTTGATGCATTCTGGTGAGTTGTTCTTGACCAGTTGACTATGACTTTCTTATCCTCTATGCTTCAGTTTGGTTGCCATACATGTGATGCATGTTTTGTTGACTTTGTTTGCTGCCTAGTCGACATGTATATATGCATACTTTGATCATAGCATTCATGTGTACATTTGAGTTGCACCTGTGTTGAATCCAGATTAAAACTCGGGTTTGACCTTGTGCTTGTATCGTGATTTCACTTGAGTTGAACCCGACTTTTAATTGGGTTTGACCTTGTGCTCACCTATCACTGTAATTTTATCAAGTGTACATTGGCGTGCATGGCCTTGTGGCATGTACAATGATACACCGTGCATGTCAAAAGTTGTTCGTATACGATGAACTCAAATTTAAATGACGACGAACAACCCAACTAACTGAGGCAAATAATATTTTCAAAAATACATTTTATTTTATACTGCAAAAATATTTTCTTTTCAATTTTACCGCGTCAGTGTATATTTTTGCAGATTGCTCAGATGCTGGATTCAATCTGGAATGAAGTTGAAGATAAATACGAGTGAATGAGTGATATGTAGTGAGGTGCATTTGTAAATTTAAAATTATGATGTGATCAACTTTGTATTGTAATTGAAATTGAACATATATGTTGAGAGCTTGAATTTGTACTATTCAAAATTGTAATAAATATTTGTTTGAATAAAATATCCATTTGAACTCAAATTCTGTGTCATTTATTTTATTCAGCAAATATTTATTTAATTATGTAAAAAATAAAATAGTACATTAACAAATACATTTAAATGAATATATATATATATATTTATTATCATCAAACAAAAATCATATACTCGCATATTCAACAATCTCTCCCTTTTGATGATAACAAACATATATTTAAGATTTTGAATTTGTTAAATGTATTTGATCATTCATTTTTCTCCCCCTATTTGAATGCTCCCTCTCTACACAAAGCTCCCCCTTCGTATATGCATGTAAATAAAAATATGCAAATAAGCCTAGATGCAAATAGAAATTATTAAACCTTTATTTGTCAAAATCATAACTTTTCTCTTCCCCTTTGTTATCAGCAAAAGAGTAATAGTGTTAGAAAAATAGAGATAAAGTGATAGACATTAATACAACATTAAAACTCAATAGAATATAAATATTAAATTTCAATAAAAAATAAAAAAAATCATAAATACTCTGTTAGGCGCATATTCCACTTTTAGAATGATAGGAATGATGTCATCATATAAAACCATACAGTTGTGTCTATTTGTGGTATATTTATATCAGGAATTTGAATATCTACCAACCATGCATAACCATTAGGACTTTTAAATGAGATTAGTAGTATCCCAATTTTATTTAAAAAAAATGAATTCAAGTATCTTCTAATCATGCATAACCGTAAGGACTTTTAAATGGGATTAGAATCAACTTTTCTATTTAATAAATCAATTTTGATATGCCTTCCATACATTCATAACTGTGAGGACTTTTAAATGAGCATGGATGCATATAATAAAAAATTCCAAGTAATTAACCCATGCATAACCGTGAGGACTTTTAAATGAGAGTGCATACTTAGGTTTTTTTTAAAATAAAATAAAATGAAAAACGAATGATTCCTGTTTAAATCACCACATATTGACATACTATAATGGATTTTGATAAGTGATGGTTGATAGAAATATGATAGAAACAGAAATGGCCTTGGAATTTTTACCAATAAATTTTTTTATAACTCTTGTTTAAATTTCTAAAGAAATTTACTAATTATACCGTCTCGAGTTATAATATATGATAAACATCAACACTCATCATTTTTCAATCATTATTTATCTTTTTGATAATTAGTAGGGAGTCAGATTAGTCAATGTAGTTATTTAAGCTCAAATTCAAAAATAATTATCAAATCAAATTTTCAAAATGACTAATCTGAGACAAGGTCAAAAAAAGGATTTTCTAGATGGGGTTTTATAAGAAAAATGTCTGCTTTTCGAAAATTATTTGAAATGAAAAATATGCAGATGTTTTCTTTGAAAAACGATGCAGTTACTAAATGTCTCAATATAAATCACGTTCCACTAGTAATTTTTCTATCAACTAGAATACCAGTGTAATCTACATCTGAATTTCTTTTCACTCAAACTTATTATTAGTTGAATGTTACAGACCTGATCATGCGTTGTGCAACAAAATATCTCAAAATCATTTTTAACAACTTTTTAAATGAAATTCTCTTGAATTTGAATTGAAGCCTTGTAAATAATCAAAAACCATGAATATAGAGTCAGCCGTAAAATAACCAAATGTATTATCATCCAATAAAACACTATTATTAATCCAAACTGATATATATGAAGTATTTCAAAAACTCTAGAATTTTTTATAGTGTTCTTGGCATAAGAATATAATTGGCCAACAATTTTGAATAAGTCAGAATCAAAATCATCATTTATTTCATCATTACATTATTGGCTGATTTAATTCAAACTACGGTGCATATTATTTGATATATCGTTCAAAATATAACATTACCTGTTTTACCTTTACGATAATTTTTCGTTGTTGCCCATTATGATTTTGTCACCTTTGTACTAGACTAAGGAACTTTGCTTTGACGCTCATTGTGTCCTTGGAACAGCCAGAATCCAAGTAACACTATTGTTGTTCCTTAGCCTGCCACCACACCTACACGATGGAAGATTTTTATGACTTATTTGTTTTTATAGGTCCATGATTGTTAGTGGCATAATATTTTGGAAAATAATTTTGTGGAGACCCAAAACTATTTATAATGTTCCTTTCGGCATCCAGATTTGTATAACTTTGAGAGATTTTATATTTGTGCCTTTTGGAACCCAAATCGGTATAGTTTTCATGTGTTTGGGTCTATACCAACAAATATTTTGATTGTGTCCAAATTTTATACAAATTGTGCACATTGAATTTACTTGATTAATCTCATTTCTAACATTTTTAGATTGATTATACCCAAGTCCTTGTCTAACTGTATTAACAGTTTGTTTTCCTAATAGCATGTTCTACGATTTCTCACTTTTTGAAAATTTATCTAAAGTCGTTGACAGTTGTTGGACTTGTGTTTTGAGAGATTCATTTTCATTTAACAATTGTGTGCACCTTTTAATAGAATTTTCTCTTCTTGTATTTTCACTCTCTTTCAAAATCAGAATTTCATTTTCAAGTGATTTTATATTAATTTCCGATTTTTTAATTTCTTCTTCAAACAATGGACACTTGTCACATTTAGGGCACTTATTTTGATAATTTTTAACTAATTGTTCAAGCTGTTCATTTACTTCAATCAAACTATCTCTTTGTGATTCAATTTTAGCATATTTCTCCCTAAGTTGTTCGAAACAACCATTTACTTCATGGAAATATATAAGTAATTCAGAGTGAGTAAGTTTTGATACCTCACTTGGCTCGTCATCGTCGCTATCAGTTATATTACCTTGAAGGCACATCTCTGCTTTCTCACTCTCACTACTAGTACTTTTATTTTCTTCATCACTTCTATTACACGTGGCTGCAAAACTTTTCCTTTTTGACTTCTTTTCTTGGCCGTGTTGAAGTCGAGGACAATTGGGCTTGATGTGTCCGGGTTTGTTGCACTTGTGATAGATGATCTCCCGTTCTTCTGGGTTGTCTAATGCTTTGAATATTCTGCTTTTCAATTTTTGATTTAGAGCTGGATTTCTATATTTGCGGTTCCACTTTTCGAATCTCTTCATTAGTAATGCCAGCTCAGCTGCTCCATCTTCATCATCGTCCTCATCACTACCGCTTTTTACCAACCCTATTAAGCTCGTTTCTTTAGCTTAGTCGATTGAGGAGGACTTCTCATTGTTGTTGACTTTTGCACCATATAATGCATCAAAAGCATTCCGGATTTGCTGTGCATTTTCACAATGAGAAATAAAGTTAAAATTATCTTGATTAATATGAGAATATAATATATGCATAGCAAGAGCATTAATCGAGATAATTTTCTTGTCTGTTTCTTCGCACCCATTTTCAATAATATCCTGACATTTAATATTAACAGACTTTAAATAAAATTCCATTTTCAATTTCCAATTAAAAATATCCGTTCCATCAAAAATAGTAGGGATAATATTAGAACGACCCTCAGCAAAAGTAGCCATTTTAAAAATTCAATTTTTTTTTAAAAAAAGTGGTTTTTGAAAAATCAAAATTTTTAAAGCAAAAATGGCTTTTGTACCAAGCTCTGATACCAACTGTAGGATCGATTTCACCTTAGAGGGGGAGGAATATGGTGACACTATCAATTATTAAAATTATCGTGGAAGTTCATACAATCTCAACACAGATATATCTAAATTATAACAGCACAGATAAAAGCAGAATAATAAATGCAGAAATAGAATGACATAGAATTTACCCAGCTTTAGAAAAACCCTGCCTACATGATGCCCCCAAGGTTTCTACTAGAAATTAAGCAGTCAGACGCTTACACACGTAAACTCGCGACACCCGCTATCGACTAGCCTTAACTCTACGATCATAACCCTACCACAAATCAGCCACTGAGTTGCGAATTCTCAAACTACGCCACGTAGTTTGTCCCCTAGTCACACGACCAGTAATTACAGATGTTTGAAGAAGAAAATACAAATTCAAAACAATTAATAAAATGAAACCCTAATTTTAAGTAATTTAAAGCCCACGAACACTATTTTAAGTCGGCCCAAACCAAAATTAAAAGAGCGTCCCTTTTTCAAAATAATTATCACTTCCGCCCATATCTCTTTTATTTGTCTGTCTCTCTTATTTCTTTCGTTCGTTCCTCAATCTGAAATTAGGGCTTCTGGATGAAGTCGCCTCTTTTTCTAATTGATTGCTGATACTTCGATTCCTTTCTTCGATCGATTATATGTACGCGGCAGCTTCAACTAAGTCGAGTTTGAATGTTGCGTGAATCGGTATGTTCGTTCCTTTTTCGATTTGTACTATACTCGACTTTGATTCGAGTTGAATGATTATTCTTATCTGTTGTTGCTTAAACTCGAATGTTTTTCACAACCGATGGTGATTGGGTTTATATTGGAATTGAATTCCTATGATTTCGTTCATTTGAATTTGTCATTTATTTTGTTCCGGCAGTTCGATGTTGCTTGGATGTTTCTGATGATTTCTGACTTTGTGAATTTCGTATATTTGTTACTTGATTCCCACGGCTTGTTTTGATTTTGCTTGGTCATCACGGTGTTGAGTTCTTTGACACTTGATTTTAATTTTTGTTCTTCATTTTCTTTGACTTCGGTCTTACGGCCTTGAATTGAATTTGCAAATTGACTTTGGCACTTGAATTGTCGAACTCTGCTCTGACTTGATAATGTCTTCGACCATCATCGTTGCACTGATATTGCTTCTGGTCATTTTACTTGTACCATTCAAATTGTGATATTGGTCTTGACTTTGTTTATTTGAAATGATCCCTGGACATCTGATATTCCAGCTGAAGCTTGTACATGTGTGTTGTGTACTTCATGGTTCAATTGACTTTTCTTAACTTGAATTTTCTCTGTGCCTTGTCTGGTTCATTGTTTCGAGTATGTACTGCTTGTGTGTGCATTCTATGTATATGCATTCATCTTTTCCACTGTGTATTTGCATGCTTGCCACCGATCAAATATTGAAGTCTGTTATTCTTCATTTATACTATTTTGTCATCTGGTGGTCTATTCTTTGTAGCATTTTTGTATATGTACTTGGGTCTGAAGCTTGTGTTCATCTCTATTGTAGCATTGTGTACATGTGTGTTTGCATTTCCATGAGTCACTTGTATCAGTCCATTGTTAGATGTGTCAGAGTTATAGTTTGTTATTTGATGTTGTACTTCTCCGTGTTCATTTGTGTCCTGATGAATATGTATTCATCCACTCACTCCATCTTCATTTTATTTCACTTGAGTCTCATTTGCTTTATAAGGCTACACTTGATTTCATGTGTACATCGAGTCTTAGTTGCTCCCAACCGTTATTGCTTCGAGGAAGACCATATTTTTAAGTCGACTGGTCTTGGTCTCTTGATGCATTCTGGTGAGTTGTTCTTGACCAGTTGATGTGACTTGCTTATGCTCTATACTTCAGTTTGGTTGCCATATATGTGATGCATGTTTTGTTGACTTTGTTTGCTGCCTGGTCGACATGTATATATGCATACTTTGATCATAACATTCATGTATACATTTGAGTTGCACCTGTGTTGAATCCAGATTAAAACTTGGGTTTGACCTTGTGCTTGTATCCTGGTTTAACTTGAGTTGAACCTGGATTTTAATTGGTTTTGACCTTGTTCTCATATGTCCCTATAATTTTATCAAGTGTACATTGGCATGCACGGCCTTGTGGCATGTACAGTGATACACCGTGCTTATCACAAGTTGTTCGTATATGATGAATTCAAATTTAAATGACGACGAACAACCCAAATAACTGAAGAAAATAATATTTTCAAAAATACATTTTATTTTATACTACAAAACTATTTCCTTTCCAATTTTACTACGTCAGTGTATATTTCGCAGATTGCTCAGATGCTGGATTCAATCTGGAATGAAGTTGAAGATAAATACGAGTGAATTAGTGATATGTAGTGAGGTGCATTTGTAAATTTGAAATTGTGATGTAATCAAGTTTGTATTGTAATTGAAATTGTACATATATAGTGAGAGCTTGAATTTGTACTATTCAAAATTGTAATAAATATTTGTTTGAATAAAATATCCGTTAGAATTCAAATTCTGTGTCATTTATTTTATTCAGCAAATATTGATTTAATTATGTAAAAAAATAGTACATTAAGAAATACATTTAAACGAATATATATATATACATACATATATATATATATATATGTTTATTATCATCAAACAAAAATCATATACTCGCATATTTAATAGTCAATCTCGATAAGGTTCAGTGGAGCGAAGAGGATCGAGATTGTACTTGGGAAAAGGAAGAGAGTATCCATGCCTTAAATCTTGCATTGCAAATACGAGGTATGCAGTCCATGCCCGAATCTATCTCTATCTTTCTATTCTCTTATTTTGAGGAGGGAGATTGCAACGACCTAGATTTTTCAACAATTTAAATAAGAATTTTAACAAAAATTTTGAAATAAAATTTATTTTCGATAATAAAATTTGACAATGAAAAATAGACATCTGAAATGCATCCATTGAAACGAGGCCAATAAAATTTGTTTTATGTCAAAATTTGTTCGAAACTCGGCCAACACATTTTTCAGTATGAATTATCAAATTTTGAAGTATGAATATTTTTACATAGAAATGATCTAGAAAATTTTATGATAAAAACGTCAAAGTTCATTTCGTCCAATTACAACCTTTGTAGCTCCGTTTATAAAGAATTGTCGTTGTTGTTCAATTTCAAAGTGGTATAAGTGGCGACGGATGAAATTTTGGTACGAGTATCATAACATAGGGTTGAGTACATCATTGGATTCGTTTTATCATGCTGATCATCGTGATATATTTGTTATCATATTATGGCTTCCATTGCAAAACACTAAATGGTCAAGATAGTAGTCTGTGACAGTGCTATGGAGTCATAATTACATACATTCTTTCACAGCCAACATTCCTTCTTTTCATTCTTTTCAGCTAACAAAACTTGCATGCGCAGCCTCATAAAATTAAATGCTACATTTAATTCATGTCGTGCATCTTCCTTCTATACACACACACACACACACGTGCCGTCTCTTCTTCTTTGTTAGCAATTGGTTGAGAATAAAATATATACAAGCTTTATATAATCCAACGTAACCTCCATCCTTTATCCTACATTCTCTCCCCACCTCCCTACCGAACTTGCTCCACCTCCTAACATCTGCCTCACACGGCCTGACCTGTACTCAGCTGAACTTCGTCCGCCCATCCCTGACTTCCCGCGCCACCAACCTCTGCCCAACTTTCCTTGCCTGAAGCCACTTAACCCAGCACCGAAGTCACCTCTACCCCTCCACCCGCATCCTTCTACCTGCCCTCCCCTTGCCCAAAGCCACTCCGGCTACACCCATTCACCTAAGCCGCAGCCAACCCCTGCACCGACCCCAGCCAGCCTACTCACCTCCACCGACCTCGCTCCAACTACCTTCACCATATCCAGTCCCAACCTGTCGAAGCTCCTTCAGCTCGAACACCACACCAGTCCAGCCTCACCAAATCCTGCTCTACCGAGCCACCAGTAGCCCTACCTAGTCCAGCCCATTGCCGTCGCCCATGACCGAACACCAGCTCACCAATCACACACCACCTCCGTCCGAAACCACTTACCACCCTGCCTAGGCCGTATTCCCACCCAAAACCCATGACTCGCATTACGAATCCAAACCCGAGCACCTGAACCCATACGCGACGGCATAACATCGCTTTAATATGTGTACACATATCCGAATCCGTACCGCCACTCTCGTTTTCCAAATCTATAAAGGTGAGTGATTTTAAACTCATGGCTAGATTTTCAGACTACAAGTATCTTACGATTTGATAAATAATTAGTTGATAAAAATGATTGATATTGGGATTGGAAATCATGGATTGTCGATGCTGTGATATAGAACTTTACTGAAATAGTTTAATTGTTGATTGGGATCCCAAATTACTTGTGAAACCTGTTAACTATGGAAAATTTTAGATATTGGATGTTGATTAATTTATTGATACTTTATTACCTTTATATTGTTGATGTATGCATTGATTTAAACACTGAAACTTGAACCGGGATATGGGTTGAAATGATAAATACCCGAATTCAATCACTTGGTCTAGGATAGAAAATTAACTAATAAACACTGATTGGTCAACTAAAATTCATTTTAGATATTTAATATTCAAATTTGAAATTAAGAGATAATTTGGAAATTTAACCTGAATTTATAATTTTATTTTTTCATTGAAGTTAATATTTTGGAAATCTGTTAAGTTAATTTGATTTAAAAAAGAAGTATTAATTGAAATCTTAATTGAACTATTTTAAAATTATGAAATTGAATTAAAATGGTTATATTGAAGATTAATTATACTTAAACTCGTTAAGTTGAGTATCTGAAATATAATGAAATTTGTTAATATTGTATATGTAATTAAATTTTAATTAAATATTTGATTTATTTAAAAGAGAATTTTAATCATTAATTTAATATATAAAATTAAACTGAATTGTTTTGAATTAAAATTTAATTAAAAGTGTTTAAGTAAATTTATTCTGAAGTTTAATTAAATATTTAATGATAAAACTTTTGTATTTAAGACTCAATTAACTTCGTAAATCTAAATAGTGATGCAATTTGGCTAATTTTTTAAAAACGAAATATTTTTTTAAAAGTTGAATCTTTTGATTTTAAATGCAAATTAGTTGAAGCCAAATGAGGATATGTTATTTGGAAATAAGAGATATTTTGATATCCAACCGGTGTGAAATGACGTTGGTTATTAAAGAGACTGCGACCGGATATGAGCATACTCTCCGTCGATACCGAAACCACTTTAATAACCGTGTACGTGTAGTGATGATCCAGAACGAAGTGGCTGGATTTGGCATACATTTGCTGGATTGGAAGAAAGAGAACGATGATGGATTAGCCTGACACTTGTGCTAAATTGGAATGACTAAGACAGGAGCCGTACTGGCCAAGCGGGCTAGCTACCCCGAGCGGACGTACTTCTTCGTATGACACAACACCACAATTGTCAATTCATAACACTTATAACTGTTACAAATCAAATTTGTAATGCTTATAACTGTTACAAATAGGTACATGAAAAAATCTATAACATATTTCCTAATCGTTATAACCGTTGGGAATTTTCATATTCTCAACGGTTATAGCTGTTGGGATATAATGTATTTACCAACAGTTATAACCATTAGGAATTTTCATATTACTAACGGTTATAACCGTTGGAAATATAATGTATTTACCAACGGTTATAACCGTTGGAAATTTTCATATTCTCAACAGTTATAACCGTTGGCATATAATGTATTTACTAACAGTTATAACCGTTGGTAAATATGTTACTAAAATACATCATTTATGACATCAAACAGATTTCATTTATAATACAGATTTCATTTATAATACAGATTCCAATTTATAAATACAAATTTGGTTTTGTTGAACCATATCATGTAACAATAAACATCAAACAAATTTCATTTATGATATAAATTCAAATATATATTAATGACAAATATGTAGCCAAATTTCAAATCTGGTGCACCAAATTTCAAAACAAACATCATATATACTGAATACTTCATATCTTCTACAAAGTCTAAAAGCTTACAAACAAAGAATGCGACTTTCCAATCAAATTACAAAACCTTCCATCAACTAACTCAGCCAATTTTTACTCGCTTCTAATTTTTTTTCTTTTCTTCTGCAGCTTCTACTAAAGGCTGCATATGTAGAAACAATGCTCAATTTATAAATCAAATAGAAGGAAAGCTTCATTGTACTTGAAAATAGAACTGCACCAAATCTAATAATAAATAAAAACCAAGTGCTTTGCTCAGTTCAAAATTGCGCTTTATAGCTCAGTTTATAAGCTAGGCTAAGCTTTGTTTTAAACTTAAATCAGAACATCAGTTCTGTAATTCTATGTTCGGAAATTACATCAGCCATTTTGTGGGAAAATCATCAAATTGCTGCAAAAAATTAATTTACTGTTAAGGTACAGAAAAATGATGCTTGTAAGACTAATGACTAAAAAATTTGTAAGGATATGCTTCAGTCTAGTAAAAAAGAGTCTGAAAACATTGTTGCTTCAGGAAATTTATCAATCAGCTCCACCATTTCAAATTCATTTGTAGATGAAGTTTTAGAGCACTAACATGTGTCTAAAGAGCTGATTTCTGCAAGTAGATTTGATTACAATCATGTCTCAGTAAGTTAAAGGATCTACTTTTGCATGTATCAGCTTCAAGAAACTGGAATGATTCACGCCTTAAAATGTGCCATATGTAATTTGCTAAGGTTATGTAGCATTATTTTTGTTCTTTTATCATATTTTAGAGGAAATCTGAATGAACAAAACTAGACACTATGACTTATTAAACATACTCACATATAAATCATGGCTTATTAAACATACTCACATATAAATCTGCGTATACTCACAAAATCAACTAGGACTGCTATGCAATAGTACAACTTAACTAACTCGAATTATGGAATCTGCCATTGGAAATAATATATTACTTAGGTTTCCAAGACAAAACCAGAGAACATACCAATTTAAGCCAAATTGGTCTAAAAGTCAAATATACAATTCAAAGGCAGATAACAGAGCAATGTACACAATTTCATATTCGTGCCTATAAATAAAAACAAAGGCAGCTAGAATCAATCAACAAAAAGAACACATAAGCGCAGAAATTAAAACATCAAGTGGTATATTAATCTAAAGACACACATGCACATACAACCCACACATATGCACAGTCTAAAATATATGTGTATCTACACACTTAACATATCCAAAGTGATAAATAATTATAGAAATATTATTATGTTTATAAATATAATAGTAACTTTATTATTGGTAATATACACTGTTATAATATTATTGCAAGGTTATATTCAAACAAATAAGTGTATTTCCTGCTCAGTAGGCGAGTTATCTGATATTAAGAATATTGGATAAGTCATAATATATTGTTTCCACAATGTAGCAACTATATTATTTTGGGATTCTTAAATAGATCACACTTCTTAATCTTAAAGTGCTATGAAATTTTTATTTAGGAAGACAAAAAAATTAAGGCTGTTGCTCTAGTGCAGCAGCACGTAAGAGAAACAAAAGTTTTTTAATGTTGTATATTTGTCTATGCAATTCCATATATAAATAAAAAATAGAAAATAAAAAGAATAAACACGCAAATGAATTATAAATGCACCCTTGTTTATGTCTCTATATTTTTCTATAAGGGTGGTCATTGCTAATTGGCAAACTTTCTTATCTTAGATATCATGAATATAGTTGTATTTGTATGGTTTACCTGATACAAATGTTCTTTCGAACGTATCGCTACTGAAAGTACATATATAACCTTATCATATAAAATGAAGATACTGTACGGTATTATAACTTGCTTTTGAAAATTGAACATTTATCCTTCCTCCGAACTATAGTGTTGTACGATAGTGAGCTATCATCTTTTAGCGTATTCAATTACCGCATACTTGTTAAATAAGGTTTGTTCTAAAATTTATAAGACCACTACTGCATTTTCATATGTAAGCGTCTTACTTTCAAACCATGTTACTATGTTTATTACTATATTTATTTTATCTAACAAATGGTATCTAACATTGTTGTAACCAAAATATTACAAAAACTAGTTTTGTATACAATCTGATTTTACTTAGCTTACAATTTTCATGCTCTGTCTAGTTTGATTAAACTGTAAAGACATATAGTACTCCAAACCTACAGATAGAAAAGATATAAATAGAAAGTTATACCATCTCTACGTATTCATTTCCAGATTGATGAAAACCGAAGGCATGTCATGATTCATTATACTAAAACCAAAATTGAATTCATTTTTGCTTAAATCCCTTTTTTCTACCTTTTTGTTTGTATGAAATGCTTTTTAGGAGCAAGTAGTGAGCTGAACAAGTACGAATGATGAAGGTGAAGGGTCGATAAAGTTTGTTATCTTCGACCTCAATTGATCGGATGTTAAAATTAGACATACACGCACATTGAAGTCATGTAAATATTATCGTTGGCCTATAAGTGAAACATATACATAATCCGTTTGAAGTTATGTTTTTAAATTAATTGTAAGTTCACACACATACGTGTGTGTGTGCATGTTATATTTTGAAAATTAAACACTTTTGGTTGTTATAGGCATGTTTATTTATTTTATTTTAATTCAAAATTTATAAAAAGGACCTTTGTGCAAAATTATGGATCTAATGTTGAATTTCTTCCTATTCAATTTTTTTTTTTCAAATTGTGTATTCTAAATTTTAAAACATACAATGTTATAAATCTTACATACGCATGCATGTATATATAATTTCAATTCAAAATTTGTAAAAGGATTTTTGTGTAAAATTACAGCGCTAATGTTCGACTCCTTAAATCAAAACTAGATTTCAAATTATTAATTTTAGATTTCAAAACATGTAAGTAAAAATAAATTTTAATGTGTGTGTATAATTGTTATATAATATATTATTTGTTAGGGAATTTGCGGTTTGAGACGAATTTGATGGCGATTGCGATGAAGATAATGCTGTACTCCTGACTTCAAGGATCTATGGAATAAATTCTTTCAGACAATAGTTCAATCCACCAGGTACAAACGGGTTATCGAACTATCGACTTTCAAGATTCAATGAAGCCTTATAACATCGTAATCGGATTCAAAGTTTGTACGACTTTGATCTGGCCAAGTACACTTTACTAACGGTGTCTGATGATGCGATTTGTATAGAATAGAATGGAGAGGAAAAAAGAGCAATTCTGTGACGGTTTCTGAATTTGCAACACCTTAGAGGCGTCACAAAACAGAGCAATGGTGGCGCAGCGTTTAGCAACACTTTCTGGCATCGCGAAATGGTCTGTGAAGAAGAAGAAGAAGATTCAGAAATGAAAACTGTTTTCCAACATCTCTAGGTGTTGCTATTTATAGACATGAAGAGGTGTCCATTCGCGAAGGGTTGCGTCCCTTCATAACGGTTCAAAACCGTCGCTAACAGTCACTCTGTTTGAATTTGAAACGTCGTGTCTATTCATTTTGCAACGTTCAGAAAAATGTTACAAAATTCCTGCCCTTATTCAAATTTCGGTTATGGGTCAACGGGATGAAATTTGGCCCGTTACCGTTCACATATGATCCAAAAATATTTTCGGATCCGAACCCGACACCCGTACCAGTACCCGAACCCGACCCGGCCCGATTCGGTTTGATCGGACTGACGGAGGCGCCGAGCGTGTGGTGTTGCATGACTTCTCTCCTCACAACAAAGAAAACATGTGGGAGCCCCAAGGCCCCAACATCCACATGAGAAAGCTATATTTATACAAATATGTTTCTTGATTTTCTAGCATGTGGGACTTTCTTTTCTTCTTCTTTCTTTACTTCTTCTCTTCCAAATCAAAACCCAAACCCCAAAGCTATTTGAAAATTTTACAACAATCTCCCCCAATTTTCAAAATAAGAAAATAAATAAATAGGATGGCTGCATCACTAGAGTGACTTCCTACATACCCAAGTAGGATCAAGCCTATGTAGTTCTAAGATCAAATTTTGCACCATCATGAAAACCAACACATAAATAAAAGGTATCTTTTGGATTTGAACATTTACTTAGTGTAAACCATTCAAAGCCTTATCGAGATTCTATGGTGAACGAATCTTGAACCAAGTATCCCTAATGATAAAACCAGAACAATTACACATGTTGATTTCCTTAGGTAAAGTGTTATGTATTGCTCAGCACGTTAATGGCCATGTGCTTAAATCCTGGTTCATGAGTCTACTTGAAAGCGGTCTTCTAGGAATCAGTCTGATTTCCATACTCATATAGGTACATCTCTTAAGGTGTTTCTGCGATACACCTTTTAAGGTTTCTAGACTTATTAAGGATATATATCCATCCTTTGTTCTTGTAGAATCCAACACTAAATATTATGGGTTTATCGATTTAGTGTTCCATAATCATTCTCTTAACTTGTTGGTACCCATTGAACTTTGTCTATCCTTTTCAAGACATAAGTTGGGTTTGTGTTAAGGATAATCAACCTTCATTCACCGACCTTAGCCCCATTTCTTGTGACTTTATAGAAACCAATGCCTTTGGAAGACTCTTTGTAAGTGGGTCAGCCAAGTTTTCTTCGTTCCTATGCAGTCAACAGTTATAACTCCTCTTTTGAGTAAATGTCTCACCATTTGATGTCTTAGACTCACATGTCTATACTTTCCATTATATTTCTTATTAAACACATTGTATATCGTTGCTTGATTGTCACAGTTAATCAAGACCGCTGGAGATGGCTTCTTCCAAAAAGGAATTTCCATTAATAAATTCCTAAGTCATTCCGCTTCTTTACATGCATATGCTAATGCAATCAATTCTGACAACATTGTTGAGTCAGAAATACAGGTCTGCTTCTTGGAAGCCCAAGACACAGCAATGCCTCCTAATGTAAAGATCCATCCAGTCGTAGACTTAGATTTGGATTCTACATTGTTCCAGGTTGCATCACTATATCCTTCTATCACAGCAGGATATCCTTTATAAGATAAACCATATTCAATGGTTCCTTTCAAATACGCTAAAACTCTAGTAATAGCTTTCCAATGTTCGAAACCTGGATTACTCGTAAATCGACACAATACACTTATTGCATGTGCGATGTTTGGTCTATTGCAATGCATAACATACATAAGACTCTCTATAACACTGGAATACTCTAGTTGAGAGATAATACGTCAAGTGTTCTTTTCTAATTCAATACTAGGATCTAAAGGAGTTGGTGCTAGTTTGTCATCGTAATGACCATACTTTTGTAGAAATTTCTCTATGTAATGAGATTGAGTTAGTGATAACCCCCCCCTCTTTCCTAACAATTTTAATTCCCAAAATTACATCAGCCTCTCCTAGATCTTTCATATCGAATTTATAAGACAGAAACCTTTTAGTTTCATTCACACATGATATATTGGAACCAAATATTACCATGTCATCAACATATAAACATATTACAACAATACAGTTGTTATCCGATTTTCTATAAATACATTTATCAGCATCATTAACAATGAATCCATATGACAGTGCAATTTTATCAAAGTTCTCATGCTATTGCATGGGAGCTTGCTTCAGGCCATAAAGAGATTTCACTAATTTGCAAGCTTTCTTTTCTTGGCCTGGGTTTTGAAACCTTCAGGTTATTCCATATATATCTCTTCTTCTAAATCTCCATTTAGAAAAGTAGTCTTTACATCCATTTGATGTATGACTAAGTTATGAATTGATGCAAGTGCAATTAAACAGCATATAGAAGATATGCGAGCAACTGGAGCATATGTATCAAAGTAGTCTACTCCATGTCTTTGCTTATATCCCTTAGCAACTAATTTGGCTTTAAACTTATCAATGGATCCATTTGTATTCAACTTTTTCTTGAATATCCATTTACATCTTATAGGTTTAGCACCAGGAGGTAAATCAGTTAAAACCCAAGTTTGGTTTAACAGTATGGAATTCATTTCATCATTGATAACTTCTTTCCAGAAATTGGAATCTCTGAAACTCATAGCCTCAGAAGAAGTTTTGGGATCGTCATTGACGTTCATTACATATTTATTCATATAAAGGACTTCGTCCTTACTGCCTTCTACAAGATATGTAATGAAGTCAGGACCATGGTTCTTCTCTATTCTCGCTCTTTTACTTCTCCGTTGTTCAGTACTATTATCTGGTACTGATACTTCCTTGCTTTTTTGAGCAAAAGCATAATCATCGTCATTGATATCATTAGCCATACTAGGTTTTGGACTAGATGATCTCAATGGGATCTCAACGGTTTGATTTTCATAAAATTCTACATCTACAGATTCTATAACTTCTAGGGTGTCAAGAATTAGGAATCTATAAGTTATACTATTAAGTGAATATCCTATAAAGACACATTTAAATGCTCTATTTCCTAACTTTGGTCGTTTAGGGTCTGGTTTTCTAACATATGCTAAGCAACCCCAAACTTTAAGTCTAGTTAGGTTAGGTTTCCTATTAAACCATAATTCATAAGGGAAATATTATTCTTTTTAAGTGGTACTCTATTTAAAATATAACATGCATATAACATAGCATCACCCCATAGGTTATAAGGTAAATTAGAACTTATGAGCATGGCATTAACCATTTCTACTAAAGTTCTATTCTTCCTTTCAGCAATACCATTTTGTTGTGGTGTATTTGGGGCAGTACATTGGTGAGCTATACCTTGTTGTTTACAAAACAAGGTGAATTCATTTGCGAAATATTCATCACCACAATCTGAATGTAATATTTTAATTTTAACTCCTAATTGTGTTTCGATCTCTGCTTTCTAAATTTTGAATATCAAAAACCTCATATTTAGTTTTCGTTAGATATACATATGCATATCTAGTATAATCATCAATGAAGGTAATATAGTATTGGTTACCACCATAGGTGATATGACTTTTTAAGTCACCCACATCACTATATACCAATTCAAGCAAACCAGTTTTCCTTTCCTACGGATTTAAAGGATTTCCGATGTATTTTTGCTTGAATACATATTTCACATTTAGAGATGGTATCGAGATCATAATCAGAAATTAATCCTAATTTATTCATATTTCTAATAGAATTATAATTAACATGTTCTAATCTTCCATGCCATAAATTAATAGAATCAACAATATAAACAGAAGATCTCTTTATTAGATTCAACTTAATCATGCCGTTACAAGAGTATCCCTGTCCAATGAATCTACCATTCTTAGACAACACTAGCTTATCAGACTCATATACCATCTTGAATCCTCCTTTGTTAAGAAGGTATCCAGAGACCAAATTCTTACACATATCAGGTACATAAAATAACATTGACTAATGTAAGAACTTTTCCAGAGGTGAAAGTAAGTTCGATAGTGCCTTTTCCCAGAACTTTGCTTGGAACCTTATTTGCTCCAGTAACTTCATCAGCTTCTCTTTATTTTCTTCATAACTCTTGAAAAGATTATGGTCTTTGCAAATGTGAATGGTTACTCCAGTATCGAACCACCAATCATTATCATTGCCGGTAACGGAGTTTGCCTCTTGCACTACAGCCACAAGCGAGTCTTCGACCACATTCACTTTTTGTTGTTTCTTCCGCAGACGGCAGTCTCGGGCATAGTGCCCGGGCTTGTTTCAAAAATAGCAAGCACCTTTCTTTTTGTTGTTGGTTTTGGAATGATTTTTCTTCTTAAACTGTGTCTCATTCTTTGGCTTTAACTTATTAGTAATTTCAACATTATTTGCCTTAGAATGGGACTCAGTTTGCGGATTATCATCTAGATCGCGTTTGCGAGAGTCTTCTTCAATACGAAGATGACGCTGTAAACCGTCTTAATTATAATCCATTTCCGCATGCTTCATCTTTTTCGTATAATCATTCCAACTATGCGAAAGTCTAGAAATTATAACTCCAACGACAAAAGATTCAGGGAGATCAATTCCAGAATCTTTAAGTTGATTCACAAACAGTAAGATTTCGCTCACTTGTCCAATTATGGACTTATTGGTGACCATTTTGAAATCCGTAAAATTAGAAATAATAAACTTTTTATACTTGCCTCGGATATGTGGTACTTATTCTCCAGTACAGTCCAGAGTGCCTTCGCTGTTTCCAAGGTCCTATGAGCATTATAGACTGGGGTAGATAGCGCATTCAGAATGTGGCCTCTGCATAGAAAATCGTCCTCTTTGTGCTTTGCACGTTTAGCCTTTAGAGCAGCATCATCTTATCAGTTTCCTCCGAGATTTCTTTCAAGTCATCCTCCAAAATGTAGAACAACTTGACGGTGACCAGGAAAAATTTCATCGTCTCTTGCCAACAAGTGAAATTGTCACCATCAAAACTCTCCAATCGAGTTAGATGCTAATTCATAACTTGTAGAGCGCTTGAAACTTCCACGATTGAAGAATATCATCTGAAATTTGTTGGGGAATTTGCGGTTCAAGACGAATTTGATGGCTATTCTGATGAAGATAATGATGTACTTTCGACTTCAAGGATCTATGGAATAGATTCTTTCAGACAATAGTTCAACCCACCAGGTACAAACGGGTTATCGAACTACCGACTTTCAGGATTCAATGAAGCCTTATAACAGCGTAATCGGATTCAAAGTTTATACGACTTTGATCCGACCAAGAACACTTTAGTAACGGTTTCTAATGATGTGATTTGTATATAATAGAATGGAGAGGAAGAAGAGAGCAATTCTGCGACGGTTTCTAAATTTGCAACACCTTGGAGGCATCACAAAATAGAGCAATGGTGGCGCAGCCTTTGGCAACACTTTCTGGCATCGCGAAATGCTCTGTGAAGAAGAAGAAGAAGATTTAGAAATGAAAGTTGTTTTCCAACATCTTTGGGCGTTGCTAGTTAAAGACGTGAAGACTGTGTCCATTCGCGAAGGGTTGCGTCCGTTCGTAACGGTTCAAAACCGTCGTTAACAGTCACTCCGTTTGAATCTAAAACGTCGCGTCTATTCATTTTGCAACGTTTAGAAAAACGTTACGAAATTCCCGCCCTTATTCAAATTTCGGTTTTGGGTCCTTAACGGGCTGAAATTTGGCCCGTTACTGTTCACATATGATCCAAAAACATTTTCGAACCCGAAACCCGTACCCGGCCCGGTTCGGTTCGGTAGGACGGACGACGGCGACGTGCGTGTGGTGTTGCATGACTTCTCTCCTCACAACAAAGAAAACATGTGGGAGCCCCAAGGCCCCAACATCCACATGAGAAAGCTATATTTATACAGATATATTTCTTGATTTTCTAGCATGTGGGACTTTCTTTTCTTCTTCTTTCTTTACTTCTTCTCTTCCAAATCAAAACCCAAACACCAAAGTTATTTGAAAATTTTACAACATTATTAAAATGAATATGGACAATAAAGACATATATAAAGGGACAAATGTGTCTGTTGCGGTATAAATCCAAACACCTATAAGCATACACATTAACTATGTATACTGCTTATATATTGCAATTGCACTATAGACATATGTGTGTATTTGATACCCGCATCTTAATATATTTAGTTAAATGAAATGAAACTCCCTTTAAACAAATTAAATAAAATTAGATTTTATTTAAAACTATATTAGATTGGATCTACTAAACACTTTTGATTTCAAAGGTCCAATCTATTTCCACCCCCACTTTGCACATTGATGACCATAAGACCAACATAAAATGAAATGAAAGTGGAAAAAGATGATCTGTGTGTGACTATGTGTAAAAGAAATGAATGATTCTTCATCCAATAACACATTACAGTCACATTATTATAAAAACTTTAGAAGCATCTATTACAAAGGATAGTACATTACAAAAAAAAACATTCGACATTAAAGGAATTGCAAAGTTTGTGTATTGAAATAAAAAATAAGGTTATTTTATTAATAATAATTGCAGAAAGTAGTACGTACAAAACCACGTAAAGTACTACATACATAATAATGGGAAGTTCGAATCTAAATACATGAAGCAGTAAAGAAACAAAAAACCAATTTTCACATACGCAAACAGAACAGAAATGAACACATGTAACGAAGCTAATATAATATTTGTAGTGAAGATGCATGAATGGAATGTATTTAAACATGGTAATAATATTTTAGATCACTTTAAACCTCGTTCGTGCGACATTTGTCGTCATGCTTCTTGTTGTTTAACTCATAGCTTGTTGCGACATCTTCCACATTCTTGCAAAACAAAAACAAGATGTAGTTTACATACAGCATAACTGTATATTGTGTGAAGATGTCTACTGCAATTGGTAATCACCACAGAAGATATCAAACAAATGAGCAAGAGGAGCGTGTAAAGGTAAATTTTGCATAGTTGATAAACTTACTTCAATGATAACTCCACTCATCCTCCCTTTCACCCTTTCGTTACCGGAGTTTGAGTTTTACGTTTGCCATTGATATCACTGCTGCTGTCATCCTGGTAGCATGAGCTTAGTTAGAACATAAATGTTTGTTCTGCGCATCAGTTAGTTAGGAAAATTGATCAGGAGCCTGTTCAATTGATTAGGAAAATAGCAAATCTGGCCATATTTTTTTGTATTCTTTCTGTTGAATATGTAGATAATGTATTTGATTGGCAGTATGATATTATTTAGGTATTCTGTACAGTGTACGAAGCAAGGTAATTCATGCTGAAAAGAAAGATAAAAGAGTTTCAGTAAGTAAAATCAATATAGCACAAAATGACATTCGTTAAACTAAACTGTGATGAACATTAGAAGACTAGCATGGGTGGAACACTGCCTAACGATAGGTGTTTGGTTTATGCTTTTGATTTAGGCTAAGGGTGCTCTTTTCCCTTCGAATCCCTTGTCTGAAATGTTAAGAAACTGTCAATAACTCAAATTCCATTCAACGATCCAGAAAAAAGTAATAGGTATAGAGAGGTAGTCAAATAGTGACAAATACATGAATACAATATAGAACACGAACATATTTGATTTAAGATCAAGAAAGCCATAGGCTGTAGTTGCTAGCGCTATTGCAATTTTACCATTATTGCATTAAGTAGTACATCTTATTGGCTTTTTTGATAAAATAAAAAGTAGGTCATTGGCAAATAAATTAGATTCGCATCTTTATTGCTATTAGTCATTCATAATAAATAAAATATATTGCCAAACAATTTATATTTACGTTAACTCACATAAACAAATATTTATGACAATGAAAGATCAATGTCAATTTCCGGTAACCAATTTTCAGTCCATATATCTCCAAGATTTCTTTATTACATCTCTCTAAATCTGCAAGTTGTTGCACCGAAGGTCATTCGCTCCAATTCTACCGCCATACCAATTTTTTGTGAGGGTAGAAGCTTTGGTTCTAATATCTAGACAAATAATCCTACAGTTTCCAGGAGTCATTGCTCAAAATCATCTAGTACAATACGAAACTTTGCACTTCATTTTTTTTATTTATCCACTCTTTTCGTGTAAATAAAATCCTTATAATAATATGGTAAAATAATTCACACTATTACCTATAAGCGGGAAATAAATTGTCTAATGTGATATTTTTCTTTTCACTTCCAATTATTTTATTATCTATGCATTTTCTAATATGAAAATATCCTTGTAATAATAAGTTAAAAAATATTCTTACTACTAAGTATGTGAGGGAATTATTTTACCAAATATGCTAGATTGTTGTAGCAAAGGCCATTCGCAAAAATTTGTAGTTGTACATTTTAAAACAATTTTAGAAGCCTTGGAATTGAAAACTGGATGAAGAATCACATCGGTTTCCATAGTCAAACCACATAACATACATGTATATTTGAAAATTTTCACAAAACATAAACACTGACTTTGAATTAATCACCATCAGCAAATATGGAGTATATGTTAAAATGCTAGGGAACAAGATATTGATTTAAAACACAATAATTTCACATGAGAAATCCTAGAAAAGTGGTGAATGGCTATGTCATATATGCCACTTTGTGCTTGGACACTAATCATTTTGATCTTTTGTTACTTGGACTCAGTTTAGTGACATGATATCATGAAATTACATCACATACCTCTTTTATATATATGCTATTACCTCACGTGGGTTGCAGTATAGTAGATTGGAGACTTCATATCCAAAAAAAAATTAAAGTTGCAAAATACTGTTAAAATTGGGAGTAAAAAATATATCATCATTGTTGGCAGTATGATGTACATTCAGAAGTGTATAATAATAATAATACCTATCAAAGTAGTTTCCTATTACTGCTTTTCATCTCCTACGATGGCCAATAATCAGATGTACAATGATCTAAATTTTTTAACATTGTCATGCATTTTAAATTAAATGACTTTTTTTTACCGCACCTAAAACTAAAATATGTGCATGAACATGCAGCTTGTAATCATGCTAGTAGATCCATCCTTCCTCTATATCAATCCAATAAAAGTGAACCTAGATTAAAAACAAGTCAACCAAGCTATGCAAAGCAAATGTACATCCTTGAGCACATGGGATTATAGTTTGAATACATGCAAGTATTAAATTGAAAATTTCCTATTATGGATGCAAAAAACAAACAGTTCTCTATAAGATATCTTAGTTTATACCGTTTGACATTAATTATCTCTATAATTACAATTTAACATGTGAACTTTAGAACATTGATATAAATAACCAATGTTTTATTATTTTCCAAAAAAACACCCATTAAGAAATCCTATGCATAGTTATAGTTTAACTTCACATAATGAAATGTTTTTGAAAAAATATATACAAAATGGTTTCTTACCCAAGTTTCGTTGGAAATTAATAGAATAAATATTACCTTAAAATTGTCTATCTTTTCATCTGCCTTGACGTAAGAGTGCCATGACTATTATTGATGCTACTTGGATGAATTGCAACCTGTAACATAAAAGTTGTACTGTAAGTTGATGACTTGAAACTAAAAGAACAAATTAATTTTCAATAATACATGACAAAGTTACAATAACCCGAATAAGGCCGAGGCGGCACTAGGATGGAATGTAGGAGGGGCGCAGTAACTCCAAATTGAAAGTGGATGGAAAATAAGGAACCTATAAGTGGAGTAGGAGCGCATAACCTTAGATTGAAAGTGGGAGGGTGAAATGATAGAGGCGTGAGGAGCGAGCGCATAACCCCCCTAGATCGAAAGAGGGAAAGTGGGAGGGTAAAAAGATAGAAGCGTGAGGAGCGAGCGCATAACCCTTGATCGAAATAGGGAGGGTGAAACGATAAAAGCGCGAGTAGTGAGATAAGTGAAATAAAAGGGAAATTACAATCGTGTCCACTTAGTTTCAACTATTTACCACATAACCTTGTTTTATCACGGTAATAACCATTGCAATCTTTTCCAAGGGAAATATCCATTGGAAATTTATAACGCTAATAACCATTGTAAATTACCTCATAAAAAGTGTTACAAAATGATCTGTTTGGTGTTGTGTGAATACCTTATTTCGGGTGTTGTTGGTGATCACCGTTCGATTATGGAAGTGTTGGACGCGGTGGCCGGTCATGGCTATGATGCGTTACCACCAGTCGGGAAGGGTAAACTAGTATTATCCTACCTTGGGCATTGCCTCACGTGCCTTGTCATATTTTTATCCCTATACGAGACCACTATGATTTTGATTTAGTGTTGTCGTATCACGGCGCACCTCTATTCACTGATGGTTCGCTGGTGTTTTATACGCAAATTGTAAGACAATGCTTAAAAACGTGTTAAGGAGGATCAATATAAAGCCTTAATGCTATTTTGATATTTTATATTACTGATAGATACTACATACGTAGCGTATTCTCCTACATATATAAATAGTTTGACGAATCCTTAAGTGATGGAAAATCTCATAACATCTTTTGAGTTACTTTGTACATTTCACTTAAGTTACACTACTTACATGAGAACTTCTAGTCCCGACTCGAGTGCATTATTTTACTTTATGCTCATATTTGCCTAAGTATTGTAGTGTGTGAGCAGTGCTTATTTTGCAAGGCAAAGACTTAGTCGAAGACTGCACTCTATCCAGCATTAGTTATCTATTTTCATTTTGGCTTGTTCCAGCAGACTCTTATGTATCTCTAGTACTGTATAATTAAAGGATGAACTATGATGTATTTTGTCTAGTAGCTTCGTGAATTACTATGTATATTATTTATTTCTGCTGCAAGATTATGTATTATTTAGTGTATGGTTATGTGTTTGATTCTATTTTAAAACCCCAAACTGATATCTGTCAAATTTGGACGGCTTAAGTTGGGCATGTGTGGTTTATTGTCAGCTTAAGTTGTTCGAAAAAGGCGGGTCGTCACACTAACAACACCAATAAGTGTTGCAAATTTCAGATTTCAAAAGTACCTCTTTTTTGGGGATTTTTTTGATTCAGTTGAGGTCCATGGTTGATAATCTTCAAGTATAATTTCCATGAGATCTTTAACAAGGAAATCTAAGAATCAACAAAGTGCTCATCATTTCAAACACCCTTTTCCTTTTAGTATTCTTCTTCAATCGTTTTTATTCTTCCATTACTTCGATTAACCTTCATATATAATCCATTTTATTCCACTGAGTTATTGTTTATCTCTATAAATGTCTCCATAATATATCCGAAAGCACTGCATAACTCGCAGATACATTAGTAGCAATATCTATATGGTTGTTATCATCAAAATCAATACCTAGGGTATTAACAGCCATAAGCCTCACTATCTCTAGCTTCAAACATTATCAACTCCTTCTCTAACCTATGTTGTGATGAATAACAATTTTCTTATGAATAGAAATCTCAAGCTTTACTACTTCAGTACTTGGGTAATATAATATAAATAAGAACATGTCTTACATAACTAAACCATTTAATACTTTGTATAAGGAAAGGAGGCAGGTCCTCAAAAAACCACTTAATATCTTCCACTCCTAAAGCCATTTTCCTAATCCCATAACCCATAACCGGTGTCATAAATATCCAACAATGCGAGAGATAGAACCCACCACTTAAGACCTTTTAAAGGAAAATGATGCAGCGCATCATGATAAGCAGGTGGAACAAACTCGACATAGCGAGTTATGTCAATCGTATGCCAACAGCCTTAAGTCGCCTGCCTTAAGTCACCAGCCTTAAGTCGCCTACCATATAAGATAACGACTCAAGAAATCAAGCCGCGTTTCTATATATCGTTCACTTATGCCACATTTATATAAGTCGCTCAGTTATGCCGCATTGTTCTCTTATGTCGTTCACTTATGCCGCATTTCTCTTATATCGCTATGTCGCTTATGTCACATGGTTCGCTTATGTCGTACGTGCTTATGTCGCTTATGTCGCATGAAGCTATTCTATCTTCTTAAGTCGTATGTCACTTAAGTCGTTCCTGAAGCTTTGCTATCTTCTTAAGTCATATGTGCTTATGTCGCTTAAGTCGTTCCTGAAGCTATGCTATCTTCTTAACTCGTATGATGTTGAGTCGCATGTATTGTTGTTAAGTCGTATGATGTTGTAACTTGTATGATGTTAAGTCGTATGTCGCATTATTGTTAAGTCGTATGATGTTGTAACTCGAATGATGTTAAGTCGTATGTGTTAGGTCGTGAGTCGCATGTGTTGAGTCGCATGTGTGTGTTGTAATTTTCTATAAATAGGGATGTGTTGTCACTTGTAAAGGTTGGTTGATTTTGAAATAAAATTGTGTGTGAGCTTTGGCCACCATTGTTGGAAGTTGAGTGTCATCTCCTTCTTCTTTCCATCTTCGGGTTATTCGTGAGCGAATCAACGAATTTGATGCCAATTCTCGGTATCACTTGCGAGTGATCAATGATCGAATTGTAGATCTTTCAACATGGCATCTTGCGAGATCAACGGGTTGGAGATAGCAAGATTCCGGCATCATCGCGATTAACGGAACTAAGCATTAATCGTTCTATCGATTTATTTGACACGAAATCATCATTTCGTGAGGAAGATCCTGGATAGGTTGTGACAGTTTGGTATCTAAACTGTTCGAGCCTAGTCAAAGCTGCGTCAATTGGTATCAAAGCCAAATCAGAGACGGAAACGAGATTGTTTAATGATCATGCCTTCGAGACGTGCTAATCGCTATCATAATGTTGAAGATTTGTATAGAAGACAAGAAGCTGAGCAGATGGAGCAGCGTATCGATGAAAAGTTCAATGAGGGTATTGAAAAATTGGAGAAATTAATGAACGACGTGAATCAAAATCAAAGGAGAACATCATGGAAACAGGGTTTCACCATCGGTTTTGGAAGAAAGGAGGATGTCACCCCAGTCTTATCGAGATAGGAGGGAATCATCAGTTTCAATGATGCGAGACGGCCACGGGTACCAAAGTGAAGAGGGAAGAACTCAACGTGGGTTCGAGAATGAACCATATCGTGATGCTGAAAGACAGGGTAGAAGGGACATGCGTGGTCGTAGGGACATAGATGGTCAGGATCGATATCGAAATACATATGATTTTGCGGAAGATGGTGATGGAGGTAGTATTCATTATCGAAATCGAGGCCAAGTGCGAAATCAATATCTGGATTCAGAAAATGATCGTAAATGGGAGTCAGGTATGAGGACGGAAATTCCAGAATTCAAAGGTAGTATGCAAGCAGAAGAATTTCTTGATTGGTTGTCGAATGTTGAAGAAATTTTGAAATTCAAGGAGGTGCCTGAGAATCATAGAGTCCAATTAGTTGCTACAAAACTAAAGGTAAGAGCTATAGCTTGGTGGAAACAAACTAAACTAACTCGGGAGAGAATGGGAAAATCAAAAGTTGTCACTTGGGAGAAGATGAGAAAGATGATGAAAGCGACTTTCTTGCCGTACAATTATCAATCTCTTACGTATCAACGTTTGCAGAATTTGAGATAAGGGATGAAGACAGTGAATAACTACGCAGATGAGTTCTATCAATTGATTGCAAGGAATGATATTATGGAAACCGAGGAACAGCTAACGGCTAGATATGTTGGAGGGTTACGAATGCAAATTCAAGACATGGTTAATATGTTTAATCCAATGTCTGTTGCTGAAGCACATCAGAAAGCTCTAGCTTGGGAGAAACAAGGGAGACGAGGAATTGGTGTGTTTACGGGTTCTAACAACCAGAATAAGGTGTTAGTAGCAGTGCTAATGTTTCCAAGGCAGTCAATAAACCAATTGTCAATGAAACCGCTAAAGCAAAGGTCAATAACAGTATCAAGTGTTATAATTGTCAGGAGTTTGGCCATAAAAGTAATGAATGTACAAAGCCAAAGAAGAGAGCATTAGTTGCAGAGGAATGTGTATGAGGATGTGGAAGCTGAAATTGATTATTCTCAACCATCGAAGTTTGATGAAGATGAAGAAGTTGTGTCAGGAGACGAAGGGTGTAACTTGATGATAAGGAGGTCTTGTTTAGTGCCAAAGCATGAGAATGATTCTAGTTGGCTGAGAAGCAATATCTTTCAGTCTACATGTACTATCTTGGGAAAGGTTTGTCGATTTGTTATTGATGCGGGAAGCTGCGATAACATTATTTCTGAAGAAGCCGTCAAGAAGTCAGGGTTGAAGACTGAAAAACACCCTAGACCTTATAAACTGGCATGACTAAAGAAAGGTGGAGAAGTGATAGTGGGAAGATGAGCATTTGTTACATTTTCTATTGGGAAGAAGTACAAAGATGATATATGGTGTGATGTTGTCGATATGGATGTGTGTCATCTACTATTGGGAAGACCATGGCAATATGATAGAGCTGTACAACATAATGTCGCACCAACAGCTACAGTTTCATGTTCAAAGGTACCTAAGTTACCTTAGTTCCTAAGAAGCATGATCAAAGTGAAAGCAAGTCAAAGAAGAAAGTGGAATCAGCTAGTATATTATCTACGAGAGAATTTGTTAAAGAAGTGGAAGATAGTGCTGAATTGTTATGTTGATTGGGTATGAAATAAGTGAAGATCTTGAAATTCCTGCGGAGGTTAGACCGGTGTTAAATGAATTTGAAGATGTCTTTCCTGCGGAATTACCCAAGGAATTACCGCCACTGAGGGATATACAACATCAAATTGATCTAGTGCCAGGTGCTATTTTACCGCATAAGCCACATTATCGTATGAGTCCAAAGGAGAATGAAGAGCTGAAGAGACAGGTTGAGGAGTTCTTAAGCAAGGGCGTGTTCGAGAGAGTCTCAGTCCTTGTGCTGTACCAGCTCTGTTGGTATCGAACAAAGATGGTTCATGGAGAATTTGTACAGACAGCAGGGCCCTCAACAAAATAAAGGTCAGATACAGATTTCCTATGCCAAGACTTGATGATCTATTAGATCAACTCAGTGGGTCTGCAATATTTTCTAAGATCGACCTTAAGAGTGGTTATCATCAGATTCGCATAAGACCGGGTGATGAATGGAAGACAACATTCAAGACTCGGGAAGGATTATATGAATGGCTGGTCATGCCATTTGGTCTTTCTAATGCACCAAGCACATTTATGAGGGTGATGAATCAAATTTTCAGACCTTACATCAGGAAGTTTGTTGTAGTCTACTTTGATGATATCTTGATATATAGTTGTAGCACAGAGGAGCACATTCAACACTTGTGAAAGGTGTTAACTATTCTTCGTCAAGAACAGTTCTGTGCAGCGACGAAGAAATGTGTGTTCATGACGCCAAGTGTTTTATTTCTGGGTTATGTCGTGTCTAAGGAAGGGATACAAGTGGACCAGAGTAAAGTAGCCGCAATCAAAAATTGGCCACAGCCCAAAACTATAACAGAAATCAGAAGTTTCCATGGGTTAACTTCATTTTATCGAAGATTTATACCGCACTTAGTAGTGCAATGGCTCCTATTACTGATTGTATGAAGGGAAAGCAGTTTTCATGGACGAAAGTGGCAGGATCTGCTTTTGAACAAATCAAGGAACTTTTAACCTCAGCACCGATTCTAGTGTTGCCAGATTTTTAGTTACTATTTGAGTTACATACAGATGCGTCCAAAGTTGAAATTGGAGGAGTGTTGAGTCAGAAGGGACGTCCAATTTCCTATTTCAGTGAAAAACTTTCTGGAGCAAAAATGAGTTACAATACTTATGATGTAGAGTTTTATGCTATTGTGCAGGCCATGAAGCATTGGAGACATTACTTGTTCCACAAAGAATTTGTTTTGTATACAGATCATGAAGCATTGAAACATTTACAAGGGCAGAATAAAATTGTAGCTAGGCATGCATCGTGGATAACTTATTTGCAGCAATTTACATTTGTCATAAAGCACAAGTCTGGAGTAACTAATCGCGTCGCCGATGCATTGAGTCGGAGGAATAATTTACTAACAACCATGCGAATAGAGGTGATGGGTTTTGACTTACTTCCAGATCTTCTTGTTTCAGATTCATATTTTTCCGAAATCCTAGACAAAGTCAAGCAGGAAAACATGGCTGGATATATGCTGGTTGAAGGTTTTCTATTCAAAGGAAATCAGTTGTATATTCCAGATTGCAGTCTACGAATGAAAATCATCAAAGAATTACATGAAGAAGGACACGTGGGCTGCGACCGTACTATGCAGTTGATCTCAAAGTCTTATTTTTGGCCGTCAATGAGGAAGGAGGTTAAAAAGTTCGTTCAGAGGTGCCATATTTGTCAAGTTTCAAAGGGGACCGCAACAAATGCAGGTTTACATATGTTGTTCCCTATACCTACTAAACCATGGGTAGATATTAGTATGGACTTTGTATTGGGGTTGCCGAGGACGCAACGTGGCAATGATTCTATCTACATGGTGGTTGATCGGTTTTCAAAAATGGTACATTTTATCGCATGCAAGAAGACTGCAGATGTAGTTAATGTCGCACAGTTATACTTCAGAGAGATCTATCGTCTTCACGGGTTGCCTGAATCTATTATATCAGATAGAGACACTCGTTTTCTGAGTCATTTTTGGATGAGTCTATGGAGAATGGTCGGGACAAAGATGAAATTTAGTAGTGCTTATCATCCACAAACGGATGGAAAGACTGAAGTTGTGAATAGATCCCTAGGTAATTTATTGAGATGCCTCGTGAATGACAATTTGAAGAGTTGGGATTCCAAGTTGTGTCAAGCTGAGTTTGCACACAACCATGTAGTTAATCGTAGCATTTGGTTCAGTCCATTCCAGATCGTTTACTCAACAATCCCTAAGGGGCCATTAGATTTATCTATAGTACCACAACAGAAAGGAGTGATCAAACGAGCTAGTGATTTTGTGAATGAATTGCAAGAGTGCCACAAGGTTGTGCAGGAACGATTGCTTAAGGCAAATAAGAAATATAAGCAATCCGTAGATATTAAACAACGAATTGTTGAGTTCAAAGAAGGAGATTTTGTATATGCAGTATTGACTAAGGATCGCTTTCCTATTGGTACTTACAACAAACTAGCTGCTAGAAAGATTGGCCCTTTGGAAATCGTAAAAAGCTTAATGAGAAGGCTTATCAGTTAAAATTACCGGATCGTATCCATACTGCTGATGTTTTCAATGTCAAACACTTAATTCCATATCATGAGAATAAGAATGTCGAAGAAGAGGAAAGTGTAAATTCGGGGTCGAATTTTTTTCAATCAGGGGAGGATAATGCAGCGCATCATGATAAACATGTGGAACAAACTCGACATAGCGAGTTATGTCAATCGTATGCCAACAGCCTTAAGTCGCTTGCCTTAAGTCGCCGGCCTTAAGTCGCCTACCATATAAGATAACGACTCAAGAAATCAAGCCGCATTTCTATAGATCGTTCACTTATGCCGCATTTCTATAAGTCGCTCAGTTATGCCGCATTGTTCTCTTATGTCGTTCACTTATGCAACATTTCTCTTATGTCACTATGTCGCTTATGTCGCATGGTTCGCTTATGTCGTATGTGGTTATGTCGCTTATGTCGCATGAAGCTGTGCTATTTTCTTAAGTCGTATGTCGCTTAAGTCATTCCTGAAGCTTTGCTATCTTATTAAGTCGTACGTGCTTATGTTGCTTAAGTCGTTCCTGAAGCTATGCTATCTTCTTAACTTGTATGATGTTGAGTCGCATGTCTTGTTGTTAAGTCGTATGATGTTGTAAACCATATGATCTTGAGTCGCATGTATTGTTGTTAAGTCGTATGATGTTGTAACTTGTATGATGTTAAGTCCTATGTCGCATTATTGTTAAGTCGTATGATGTTGTAACTCGAATGATGTTAAGTCGTATGTGTTAGGTCGTGAGTCGCATGTGTTGAGTCGCATGTGTGTGTTGTAATTTTCTATAGATAGGGATGTGTTGTCACTTGTAAAGGTTGGTTGATTTTGAAATAAAATTGTGTGTGAGCTTTGGCCACCATTGTTGGAAGTTGAGTGTCATCTCCTTCTTCTTTCCATCTTCGGGTTATTCGTGAGCGAATCAACGAATTTGAAGCCAATTCTCGGTATCACTTGCGAGTGATCGACGATCGAATTGTAGGTCTTTCAACACGGCATCTTGCGAGATCAACGGGTTGGAGATAGCTAGATTCCGACATCATCACGATTAACGGAACTAAGCATTTATCGTTCTATCGGTTTATTTGACACGAAATCATCATTTCTTGAGGAAGATCCTGTATAGGTTGTGACAGTTTGGTATCTAAACTGTTCGAGCCTAGTCAAAGCTGCGTCAGAAAATAGGCAGACTTTGATCATTTAAGACTTCAATTGAGGTAGTCCCCATCATTTAATAGCTATTTCCAAGGTGGACACCACATAAATATTTATCTAGTCGACAATGCATGGAAATCTCTTTGAAAACGTAATACTTAATATTGAAGCGGACCTTTTCAAGATATCCTTAACGGTCCAAAGCCTAATCCGACGGTTTAATATTCCATTTGGGAAAAATGGTGACCCTAAATAACCACTTAATGCTGTTAACGAATAAATTCACTAAGCCTAAAAGTGATTAGAAATAAAGTTAACTAAAGAGAGGCCTTGTTTAGGCTGTTTGAAGTCACTATAATGAAGTATTGAGTATTGTCAAAGTCACAGGATGAAGCATGCATAATTCAAAGTCCATAATTCTCTGTATTATCCACATTGTCCCTTTGAATATCATGAGTAATTCAAATCATTATGCAATACGTAAGTCAATGTTCCAGTCTTAATTCAAAGTCAATCAAATATGCAATTCTTAAGTTAAAATTGTGTCGATAGGTTATGCAATTGTTTAATATTCGATTCCTTATATGTTTAAGGTTCAAGTATTACAATCGGCATAATCCCTAAATCCAGGGTTTACAAAGTTGAAAATGTAAGAAAGTAGGAAGATAATGAATTTTATCCCCCAAAACGGCACCCCTAGGTCCTTATTTATAGTGGAAGAAATGCATCCTAGTAGTTGTCATCGACTCTCTTGACTTCAACGATCTTAGTGTCGACATGCTTGACATTGGCAGTCATCAATGTTGCACATTACTAGGCTTCTCCTTCATTTCATTAATAAAAGTACATGACAACAATGTACTATATCATTGGTGGCATTTATCATGATAGTCGACATCCTGCATAAGTGGACGATGGTACCAGCTTGAGTCAACGCAAGTATGAGGCAATGATAATCGTAAGGCAATCGTCTTCATGGATATTGATGGCGTTTACCATCAATTTACCATCAACATCTATTGGCATAGGCACATGGTGTCCTTTGAATATGAAATGGAAATCGTCAACATTGATGTTGTCATGGGTTCTTGAAGTTGTTGATGATATGGGATGCCAATTTTGACAATAGTCAGTGCCGTTGGCATTGGAAACCTCCTACATTAAACCCTTTTAGACATTAGTTGAAAGTAGTAAAGAGCGACATCACTTCTTATCCCCTCTTTGTGATTTTCGGTGTCATTTTAGGGCAATATCCTCGAAGTGCTTTGAAGTGTAGCGCTGCTTTAATGTAATGCTAAAATCTTTAGTGGTGGTTGACGACGAGCTTGCCTTGATTACAATTGGTAAACAGCGACATCACCAGAGTGTCGCATCAATGAAATCTAATATGGGTGGTATCGACACTCATGGATGGCTTAATGTGTTGATCACTTACAATACTGGCTAAGTTTGGTATCATTGTCCCTTTTAGTACTTGCAATGTGGTCTATTTATTTTATTGGCGAAGTGTGGCACAGTAGCTCTTCGATGCTAATCACATGTCTTTGACGATAACGATGGAGATAACACTTTCATTGACATCGAAACTATTGTTTTTGGGACTGCTTATTGCCATGGTCAAATTGCACTTCGAACTCCTTCAATAACAATTATTGTAGTACCATTTGTCCCCTAGTATAAGAGAAGCATTGACTTTTCAAGTTAATAGTATCTGTGTCATCCTTTCTCACCTTCTAGTCTTCTTTCATCAATTAGCATTTATTTGAAGCTGATCTAACAACTTTAATGTGTCTATTTCTTCCTATAAATACCAAGCCTGTTCTCCTTTCTTCCTTTACCTGCAATTGAAAGCTCAAGCAAGAAGTTATAAAATTACAACTCTTTTAATTCTCAAGCATCCAATTCTCGTTCAGGTACCAAATTTTAGATTGATCTAATTAAGACTCTAATTCAAACAATCAGGCTCTAAGTTTGTTATTAGGGTTTGATTTGGGGTTTTATACGATGCTTATGATTTAATTTGAGTTTTATTGACGTCTTGTTGAAGTTATGATTCAATATTAAAGCCTTAGTATTTATTGATTTCAGCATTCGTGGATTTGGACTAGATTAATAGCAGATTTGTACCTAGGTTTTAACGTTAATTAAAGTAGGCACTATACTAGGACTTTCTAGGTAAATTGGTGAAAAAAATTGTTCATTAGACCCGAAACCCATTATTGAATAACTACGACGATGATCATAACATTATTACGATGATCGGTACTGATGGTTTTACGTATCAATATGACTCTTGAAGTTAGTATAACCATTTATCACTTATTAGTCCATTGCAAATGATGAAAACAAAATGTGGCGACCTCTTTGGAGTTATAGACGTTATCTAATGCAATAGTAATAGCTTGGACAATAATTTTAAAATGGTGTTTTGATGTTAGCATGACATTCGACACCAATAAAATTCTTACTACTTTGACAACATCAAACGTTGAGTTTTATGAGAAGCGACAATCTCTTATTATCGACATTGGTAGGGTCCCTCGTTGTTTAATTAATATCAATGGTGTTGAAGTCATTTCACATTTTATTGACTAAGTTGCTTGGAAACTCCTAGTTTAGAATATAGAGGCCATCTTCAATGTGTGTTCTGATGAGATGCGATGTTAGTAACCTTGGTGTTAACTATGAACAATACTGCTCATCTTCGATGTTTACTTGTGAGCATAGTTCAATAACAATCGCCTTATTGTTTTTCTTTACCCCTTTTTTATGATCATTTTTAACATTTCTAACGGAGCTTTATATGACATCGACCCTTTCGACATCATTACTTTTAACATGTTATAATTATTTAATCACTTATTATATTTCCATTTCACATCGTTCTATTCATCAATGTCAATATCCTTACCATTTCGGTGTTACATGGTTGTTAAGCTTATTAATATTTTATGACATAAATTTCGCAACATTGTCGATGTGGGCTTATTGATTCTAATAGCTTTATTGCTTGTCATCGACCTTTAATATCATAGATGGAACTTTATACGATACTACTATCCATGACATTGCTATTTTAACGCGTTGCAAACTGTTTAACTTATTAACACATTACTATTTCATTCTAAAACTTATTTATCAGCAACCTCATTATTTTCATCGTTAGCCAACTTATAACATCAATCAATGTTCTATAGTTACATGATTCTTGATAATGATTCATCTTAGTTGTAATGAGCTTATGGACATTGCATGTTAACTCCCTTTTTTCCTTTTAGTTCTATTATCAGGCTTCTTTATCAAGATTGAAATTCACGTTTTCTAACAAACTTGTCGTATGTTATTTATGTGTTATTGTCATGTAATTAACATATACCTTATCACTTTAGCAGTAAATAGATTACTTAAGCAACCATTTTAGACTTAGCATGCACTTAAAAAATATAATGTGAATCATGGTAATTTCTTAAGTTTAGAATAATATCACCTAATGGGAGAATGGAAGGTCAACAATCTAGCATGAAGACAGGTAAGAAAGCTAGTAAAGGATCTAAACCATTGCCTTCAGTTTGCAAGTAGGGAGATATTATTTCAAATCTATAGTACATCACATCTCAGCTAAGGCTGACTCTATTCTTGAACAATTTGGAATCGCTGGGTTTGAAGCCATCCCTGTTGGCCCTACAAATAATATTTACAGCCCACAAAAAAGGTACTTTTCTTTCACTCTCATACATATCTAGTACACGGGCTATCTACCTTTCCTGGCTTCCTCTTAAGATATCTAGAGCGCTTGAACATTGCACCGATCCAGTTCTTGCCAAATGCTTATATATACTTGACTTGTTTGGAAGTTTTAGCTTGATAGGCTATATATCCTTCTCCTAGTGCTAAAATTCTCTATTACATAGCTGGTTCTACTAAGGTTGGTGAACAGCAAAGCCATCAATTGTATGGAATCCATCCGTATCCAAAAAGCTTGATTTCTGAAAGCGTCAACAAAACGAGAGGATGGGAAACTCAATTTTTCTTTGTTAAATGCTTCTCTAATATAGGAGGAATATTTTATACCACTGGTAAGTTTTTTCCTGCTATCCATCTTGGTTTATTATTCTTTACTAATATCTATCTCACTTTTAGACCCGGCCTCTAAGAATATTACCCTGAGGATCAAAAACTCATGCCATCGCTATCCAAAGCAGCAGGGTAAAAAAGGAATGAGCTTAGACTATTAACCTCGGCTAAACTTCTTAAATATTCTATCAATTTGGACTACCACAAAGTTTTGTAAGAGCCTCCAATGGTAAAGTGCAACACTTGAGGCAAAAGCATATTGGTAATGGAAAACACGAATCTTTTACATCTTACTCTCCCGTTTAACCTAGGATACCTGGTAGGATATAATTAGATTTATTCGAAATCTATTATAGTACCACCTCATAAGCTTATTCCTTTGATTCAAGCTAACATTCTTTGATAGTTGCTTATATAGAGAGGGAAGCCATAATTGACACTCCCAAAGACAAGTCTGACAAGAATGACACTTCTGCCTCAGTTGAGGCTCCCGAACCTCAATCTCTTGAGGATATAATCTTTATTTCTTTCACTCTTGCTAAAAGGAAACTAATCGATAGTTTTTCTACTTTTCTTACCACCAATATGAAGCATAAGATTTAGGACATGCATTACCCTTTTATTATTGAAGAGGAAGATTTGTTGGTACTGATTCAAATCTTGAGACCTCAAACCTTGACATTGCTGGAGATGAGGCTAATCTTAATGCTGCTAAAGACGAGGCCAAATAGGTGGTTGAAGCAGAGCATTTTCGGGGCCTACTTCTTTGCACTACTTTCCCAAGCTCCCCTGAAGCTTTTAAGGTGCGAGGATCTTGGATTTTCTCTTACATTGGAGGATCCCTTTCCTTCTAAGTCTCAATCGTCAACTCTTGTCAATAAGTTAGACGACCTCCTTCAACTGGGCATCCAGTCTCCTTCTTTTGCTACTCTCAAGCCACTACAACTTTCCTCCTACACTCGAGGACATCAATTTATCCTTCTTAAGTAATACTTTTTGGTATATGCCCTTCTTGCTTAACTACTTTAAGCTCTTAATATTTCATATATAACATTTTGTCTTAGGTTTTGTTGCTTGATTCCGGTTTCCAAACATTTGTTTTCACTTCAAACGGAAGCTTCGGGATCGTCTAGCGAGATATCAAAACTTATGGAGAAAAATGCCTTGCAACAACTTTATCATTGATTAAAATGGCAAGAGATGAATCCATGAAGGAAAACGAAAATCCATAAAGGAAGCAGAAGCTTTACTTCTTACAGGAAAGAGTGATAAATAGACTTTAGATGATATGATCAAGGATATAGAATTAGTGCTTGTGGAGGCTAAAATAAAGGAGGTCAAGCTTATAACAGTAAATGCCTCTCTCGAGAAAAGGCTAAAGAAGAATAAAGTTCATTTAGATAAGTCAACCGACATACTTAAAGATGCAAAACAGAAGGTGAATCATTTCCTCGGCAAACCCTCTATTCCATCATCGAGAGTTCTCATGAGAAGGCGCACTTTATTGCATATGTTGAAAATGCACATAAATGCTCGGATTGTAGGTTCCCTTCTCTCCTCCAGCAAGAAGCAAGAAGTTTATGGAAAAATTCAAAGCGATGTCAAATAAATCTTAAGCACATGGAGAAGGTCCCTTCGAGAAAAAGGAGGAGATTGACGTTGCAAAGCTATTGACTTTCGATGATCCACCAGCCGATGAGGAGACAGAGTCTGATGAGAAAGAAAATGATGATGAGAGCAAGGATGGGGATGATCATAACAACGATGGTCTTGGTGATGATAATGATGACAATAGCGGAGCTGATGGAAAGGGGCTTTCCAGACACCTAGGTGATAAGGATGATTTTAGTGAGGCTAACTTGATTCAACAATCTAAGATGCGAAAGCTAGTGATATGCTTGATCCTTCAAAGATAGATTCTTCTATGAAGATCAGCACTTTGCAATGTCGAAAATCCAAAGACGGAGGAAAAACCTCATCATCTTAATTCCGCTCTCTCATATATGGACCTCTTTATCCCAATACCTCAAGTTATCAAGTAAATTTTAGTTAATACATTAATTGTTTTAGTTAAGGAATACTATTATAATGTTATGCTAAAAAAGAAACAAACGTATATAGATTAATTAAACAAGGAACTGGATAGGCATTTGAAAGAGTATAATAAATTGTCTAAAAAGTACATGAAGCTTGCTAAGATTAAATCGAAATTAAGATATTTCAAAGAAAGGGAAGTCTCTCCTCGGATGAATGAAGGGCACCACCATTGAGAAAAACTCATGGCGTAGAACACTAAGCTAAGGACCCTTTTTTGAGTGTTAATTGACAATAGGAATGCATGGGAAGAGTTTCTCTATAGAGCTTACTTGAGTTGTAAATTCGTTGGCTTCTCATATTCAGGCAACAAGTATGGAGGTTTGCTTAGACCTTTTCATCGTAGAAATCTAGATGAATATAGATCTGATCCTAATCTTTGGGCATGCTACAATCTCCCTAGAGTTACCTCTATTCCACTTTCTTCTCATTCTTTCCCCCTCAAGAAACTTAGATATAATAGGAAGAGACTCAATTCTAAAATGTATAAGAAATCAATTTTGTACAAACCCGAATGATTGTATAATTGTAATATGCAACTTGGTTTACTGATGGACTTTATTGTTTTATTCTTCTTATCCTTAGCATAATTTTAGCATATTGTAAAAAATGATAGATTTATCAAGAAGTCCGATCCCCAAGGAATTCTTAAGTAAGTTTGTCAAGTTAAAGAATGATTTTAAGGAGAAATCTTCAATTCTTAAAATATCAGAACTAGTGTGAAATTGCTTACTCGAAGATTTACAAGAACTAAACGGTATGATTCAAACTTTACGAGAGTCAACAAGACTCTCCAGCACACTTTGGATATTCAAATTGATTCAATTAATGATGCAAATAGGTTTAGAGCAAGGAAAAGAAAATCAAAGAACTTCTAAATGTGGCGATTCGCCACATCACTGATCCTTTAGTTGCCAAGGACTTAGATAAGCTAGCATGAAACCTTAAGAAACATGTCCTCTTACCTGTTTGATTTTTGTACCTTCAACTATGTATGTAATATATTAGTTATAAATGAACTTGTATTGGAATGAAGTTACCTCAAACGTAAAGTATGTGGCACTGAACCAAATTGTTTGATTATCTTGCTTTTTGTACTTTGAGCTTTTGATGTAAAGATCAACATTATGCTCGATAAGATAACTAGAAATCCTACTAAAAGAAATTTTCCTATTAGAATTTTCTTTCTTATAAAAGACTAAGAAACCCATTCGATAGTTAATAATAGAAAACCATAAATCCATCTGAAAGAAAAAGTTCGAAAATCCATTTTTGATAATAGAAGACCGGGATCCAAATATGGCAATAATAATAGAAGACCAGAAATCCAAATCTGGCAATAAAAGAAGACCAGAGATATGCATCTGACAATAATAATAAAATACTGAAAATCCAAATATGGCAATAGAAGAAGAGAAGAAATCCAAATCTGGTAATAGTAATAGAAAAATATGAATCCAAATATGGAATTAATAATAGAAGTCCAAAAATTAATATCTGGCAATAATAGAAGAAGACCAAAAATTCATATCTAGTAAAAGAAGAAGGCGAAAAATCCATATTTGGCAACAGAAGAAGTCCAAAAATCCATATCTGGCAATAGATGAAGAAGACCAGATATCCATATCTGGCAATAGAAGAATACCAGAAATCCAAATGTAGTAATAATAATAAAAGACCTAAAATGTTGTATAGTAGCTAAAAATTGCATATTTGGGAAGCATAAATAGCTCATATTTAATGGACTGTCCTCTAGAAAGTTTATTTGACTTCAAGCACCACTTAACTTGGATTTTAATAGATCTTCCTCCAAAAGACTAATTTATTGGAGCACTACTTGGCTCGAATTTTGATAGATCTTTCTCTAGAAGATTAATCGATTTGGAGCACTACTTGGCTCAAATTTTGATAGATCTTCTTATAGAAGATTGATTGGTTAGATGCGCTACACGGCTCGAATTTCGATTGATTTGTTTACCACCATAAAAGTAGATCATCACCACTTTGATTGGACCTCTTATCAACGTATTAAATGATGATTTAGGTCTATCGTCCAATGCATATGGTTAGCTATCTTGAGCAGAACCAAAGACTTACCTGACCTCCCTTTAGGAGCTGCTTTAGTGAGGCCTTTAATGACGGCACTAAAGGCTTATTCGATGCTTTAGATAAGCCAAAGGCTTACAAGTCCTCCTTCTAGAAGATGCTTTAGTGAGGCCTTTTATGATGGCACTGAAGGCTAGGTCGGTGCTTTAGTGAGGCCTTTGATGATGGCTCTAAAGGCTTACTCTGTCCTTTCTCTAGGAGGCTCTTCAGTGAGTTCTTTGATAATGGCATTGAGGCTTGGTCGGTGCTTTATTGAGACCTTTGATGGTGGTACTACTGGCTTAATCTGTCCTCCCTCTAGGAGGCACTTCAGTGTGCCCTTTGATGATGGTATTAAAGGATTTTATAAGATCTTTGATGGCCATATTCCTTAACCATGTAGATTCACTTATTTAAAGAACCTTTCTTAATTGTAAACTTGTTACACCTCTTTACAAATTCACTAAGTTTTCCTTGACCTATAAAATTAATGATCATCACTTCTAGGCTTCTGCATTGGTTGGCTTCACGGTCATTTGCAAGATGAAAATGAGAATATGATCCTCCACGATTCCATTTGAACTTGGGTCTCTTTTATTAAAGCCAATAATTAAGCTCATCTTTAGTCAAGAAATAGATGTTTTCCTTAGAAGTAGTGAGAGTACAATCTTTTGGAACTCGTGATTTAGAGGCTGGCCCTTTTAGCTCATTTTATTGCTTAGACCAAGTTCCTTAGCTTCCACAACAAACTTATTTTCCAAAGAATCTCGAGTTTCATTTTATCCTTGGGAATGGCTAAGTATACCTTCCCACTTTCTAGTGAATCGTTTGAAATTCTTTTTTACTTCTCTTTCGAAATGGTCCCTTTGGCTTTAGGTTGAATCTTATTTCTTATTCTTGAGAGACATTATCTCTCTTGCACTGTTTTCCTAGGGCAAAAATCAGTAATGGCCCTAAATGGACCAGATTCAAGCTTCATTTATCTAGGTTATAAGACTGCTTATCTTCTCTTATTTTCCATGATATGTAATTCCTTGATCTTAACATATGTTCCTCGAGAAGTCGATGGTCATTAGTAACTGGATAAGTGGGTCTAGTTGTTTAAGGTTGGAAGGATCCTTGTTCAGACAACTTAACACAGTTAATTGGAATGACCAAATAAATCTTAACTGATGCAATGAAAGGTAGGTTGGTTTGAATAGGATATGCATGGTAAGGTAAGTTCTTTAAACCCTAAGCATGCAGGCTAGGGTAGTTCCATTTACGGTTTTAACAAAGTTGGAGGTTCGGGCAACACTTCTAGTGCCAAAATGTTAGTGAATAAATTTGCTTAACCCAGAAGTGATTAGGAAATAGAGATAACCAATGAAAGGCCTTGTCGAGGCTGTTTGGAGTCACTAGAATGAAGTATTGAATATTGTCTAAGTAACAGGTTGAAGCATGAATAATTCCAAGTGCATAACGATTCTTTCTACTGTCAACATTATCACTTCAAATATCATTAGTAATTCAAATGAATATGCAATATGCAGGGCAATGCTCAAGTCTTAATTCAAAGTTAATCAAATATGCAAGTCTTTAGTTCAAATCGTGCCAATAGGCTATGAATTTTTTAATATTCGATTCCTTATGTGATCAAGGTTCAAGTATTACAATTGGAAAAATCCCAAATCAATTTAGGTTTTACAAAGTTGAAAACGTAAGAAAATGGGAAGAGAATGAAATTCGTCCCTCAAAATGGCACCCCTAGGTCCTTGTTTATAGAGGAAGAAATGAGGTCTGGTAGTTGTCTACAGCTCTCTTGGCTTCGGTAATCTTGGTGTTGACATGCTTGACTTCAGCGGTCATCAATATTGAACATTGATGGGCTTTTCCTTCATTCCATTAATAAAAGTATAGAGCAACAATAAATTATGGTATTGGTGGCTTTTATCATGATAGTCGACGTCCATTACAAGTGGGAGATAGTTCTAGCTTGAGTCAATTCAAGTATGAGGCAATGATAATCATAATGTAATAACAATGGCTTCATAGATATTCAAGGCATTCACCATCAACATCGCTTGGCATAGGCATGTGTTGTCCTCCAAATGTTATGTGGCAGTCATCGACATTGATATTGTCTTGGTTTCTTGGACTTTTTGATGACGGTCGGCATTTTTGGCGTTGACAAACTCCTGCATTTAAATTCTCTTAATTGATCATCGATGACATTTTGGAAGCAGTGAAGAGCAATGTCACTTAATATCCCCTCGATGTCGATGAAACTCAGTGTCATTTTATGGCAATATCCTTGAAGTGCTATGAACTGTAGCACGACTTTAATGTAATGCTAGCATTTTTTGAGGTGGTCGACGACGAGCTTGTTTTGATTACAATAGGTAAATAGTGATGTCACCAGATTATCGAATCACTCAGATTCAAATGGGTTGTATCGATACTCATTGATGGCTTATGATGTTGATCACTTATGTTAATGACTAGGTTTGGCATCATTGTCTCTTTCATTACTTGCGACATGGTCTATGTCCTTCTATTACCGAAGTGTGGCATCCTACTTCTTCAATGCTAATCAGATGTCTATGTCCTTCTATTACCGAAGTGTGGCACCCTACTTCTTCAATGCTAATCACATGTCTTCGACGATAACGACAGAGATACACTTTCATTGATATCGACAATATTGTTTTTGGCACTGTTCATTACCATGATCAAATTGCGCTTCAAACTCCTTCGACAATAATTATAGTAGTAACAAATACCTTAATACCTTAAAACATACCCTTTGTATTATAACCCATATTCATAATGACGTCTAACATTAGCCTGACTGTTCATAGGAACTAGTAGTCAGATTAGCTGGGAAGATTTATCATACATAATTTGGGACTAACATCGCATCATTGTAAATACTTTTCATAGGAGATGTCTCATATCAACCCTAAAGTAACAATGATGGTAGCCAGATTAGCTATATAGACTTCTATTTGCCTCTTGACTGACCTCACATCACTAAGACTTCGCTATAATTTAAATACTCTCTATATATAACACTCATCTCACTGTTCCATAATTAAGGCCTTATAAAGAATCTTCCTTACTATGCCTAAAATGTCAATTAATTTCCTAAGGGGGATTTAATGATAATTATTATCTAATTAACTAGGAAATTATATGTTATAATTATATGTTTATTACGTTAACTAATACATAAATAAATACGCATTTATTATTCTATGCGTGAAGAGATTATCCCCTAACTAATGTTAAATATCAATTCCTTTTTAACCATAATAATAAAAGTCTTTCTTTTTGCTTCCAGTTTACCAATAATGTATGGATTCCAACATCCATAACAAGTATTTAATACTCATATCCAAATTTGTGATAAATAGACTTATATATAGAATCTAAATCAAACTTATCTCATATTATCACAATGGAATAAACTAAAAATGAAAACTTATAATTTAATCAATTGTATTCTCTATTCAACTTCTTTTACATGAATTTTGATAAGGGAATTTTAATAAATTTTATAGAAATACGTGACATAAACTACGAATAAAGATTCGTCCTTTACACACCATTTCCAAGTTAAATACCTTAATCAGCTCTCGATAAGATGAAGAATAAGAAGTGGAATGGAAGGTAGAATGCATAGACTACAAAATCCAGAAAACTCCATTATTTTAACACAAAACACTTAAGATTTCAATCCTAAGAATTGACATTTTCTATTGGGAAATTTTAGGGATTCTTAATATGATGATTTCTAAATCCAAACTCCCCAAGGCATATATCAAATCCAAAGTATACTATTCAACTACTAAAATAGAAAAACTAAGATTTTCACTCATAGTTGTTCCTTAGCTTTGCTTCTCTTTGGATTTGCAATGCCTATTAAAAGCTCCTTTAGATCTCTTTTTGATATCTACAACAAGGGATTTTTGTGTGTGTGTGTGTTAGACTCAGAAAAGTTGGAGGAGAAGAGTAGAGTTTAGAAATAAGTAATAAAAAAGGATAGATTAGGATTTCTTACGTTAAACCCAAATGGAATTTTCTAAATCTATGAAGAGATAATCTAACAGAGCTTCGCTGACGTTTTCAAAATGTTTTTTAATAATGAGGCATCTAAGATCTTATTTGTAGGGTTTAAACGCACTAAAATCGCAGGATGAAACTAGGTTAAAAATGAAAAAAATCTGGTACGCTCAAATCAACAAAAGCCGAACCACTAGTTATTCACGACTGGTCGACCGCCCCTTCAATCGGTCGACCGCTAGGGGTCAATCTATCTCAATGTGGGTCGATTAGTGTGTGTGTGTGTGTGTGTGTATTTGGGAAGATTTATTATTTTTCTTTGCTTGATTATTTTGTTCCTTAATTAACTTTTAACGCTAACTATATAACTTAACGTTTACTAAACCACCAATTCTAATCATATTTAATTTTTGAAATTCAAACTAAATTTAAATACTCGTTTAAATTTGAATTTAAACTAAATTAATTTAAATATGAAAACTTCAAATGCTCATAACTTCTTCGCTTGAGCACCATTTTTAGCATATTATATATAGAAACTGATCAGAATTTCACCATGAACATAACAAAATAACTTTTATGGTCAAATTTCAACTTTTTCAATTTTCATTTTTACCTCATAGTTAATTTAATTTCTCTTAATTTACTTATTTAATTAGGGTTGATTTTATTGGGGGTTACATTCTCCCTCGATTTCATCTCGAAATCTTTCAATGGGAAAACAGCGTTACACCCAAGTATGCACGTTATATAACAAAGTTATCTATACAACCATCTACTCAATCCAAAGCGCAATTTGATTATGAACTACAGACATAATATAAATGAGCTTAATCCTAATGTGAGTGTGTGATCGTGCTATGCAAATATGTATGCAAATAACCTAAATATGCATAAAAATGCTATATGAGTATAAAGTGGCGGCGAAAAATCGTAACACTATCTCCTACCATCCTATCTAGCTGCCATGATGCAACCAAAATCCTAATTTTGAAGAAAATTTTTTCTAAAGAAAGGCTTAGCAAGAGAATTCCTCATGCCTTCTACTAAATTTTCTCCGTACTGTACTCGAATCAATTTAATATCTTTATTGTAGAGCATCCTAGTTTCATGATTCACAATGCATGCAGTGGCATGGGATGCTATTAGCTCCATCTTTAAATCCCCCAATTGATCAAGGCTTTATCCTAATTACTATGCTATGAAGGTATTTCCTCAAAAACAAAACATGAAAAACGTCACAGACTCTAGCCAACAGAAAAGTTATCTTATTTTCCCCAAATATTGCGAAAGGCCCAATAAATCTGATGTCAACTTTTCCAAAAATTTGTTACATCCTGCCATTTTGGACCATTCAAATCGATAATAAAAATCTCACATGTCGGACTTGAATAATTCAAAACAAGAGATTGTTAATATAATTTGGAGCAAATAAAACCAATCACAAAATCACAGATATAGAATATCAGAATAACTCACAGCGGAAATAAAATAACCATAGTAGTTCATGAAGCTACTACATAGTCTCAAAACAAATACATAATTCCAGAGTTTGAAAGCAAATACAATAGGAATCTACTAATACATAAGCAATGGATAAATAGGAATAACTGAAATAGAAATAGATAGACAACTAGATAGATTGATAAGCTCCAGCAAATCTCTAGCACCAGAAGATGAATCTAAAGCTGTGATACACAGGCTGACCTAAGAGTAAAGCAAAACACAAACACTCGAGTCAGAACATACGTACTTATAAAATGTAAATCAACTCAAGTGAACTGCAATAGAAATGCACAAGTAACTTAAAGGATGCTTGGGACCACCCATCCTTTAAGGATCCGTTAAACTATCTACTATGTAGTAACATACACTATTATAATAATGTTTGAAGTAAAGTATACTATTTAAAAAATAGCGTTAAGGCTTTATATTTTCCACCTTAGCACATTTTATAATGCCAATAGTCTATACAGTACCGTAATACCTCCAGATCGAAAGGCTACTAGAGGATACTCCATAGGTACGACACAAATCAAACTCGTATAAGGCGCGCTAGGGTAGGTGACACGACCTAACTAGGCAATGCCAGGGTAGATATACTGATTACACTTCCGGGCTGGTGGTAACGCATAGCAGCCACTATCGCCCACCTTGAGCCACACTCCAAAAAAAATCAAAGGTGCGCACCAATCAATCACAAAGTAATAGAATGGCACATGAAGGAATGTGTCCGACCGGAGGAGCTACCTCACTTGGCCCGTCAATTGCTCCTGTTTTAGCCACCTTATGCCAACACACGTGAGCCCGGTCCATGTATATACCTTATATAGGATCGTCGCCACCATAATACTTCATTCTGGAATCTCCACCACGTACACAGTTGTTAAAGTGGTTTTTGGAGTTGGCAGAGAGTATGAAAACTTCCGATCCCGGTCTCTTTAACAACCAAACGTTATTATAACCCGTGGTTATTTATTTCAAATGGTTTACATTTCAAATGGTTTACATTTCAAATCAAACATAGTCATTTCAAAACCATTTAAATCTGATGTCATTCTTCTTCAAATAAATATTTATTTTTCAAATTTTGTAACATATCACATCTACACACTTAGTTATAACACTTGGAAAAATGTAATATTTGGAAACCATAGCACTTTGAAAATGTAGTATTTAGAAAACATAACATTTTAAAAATGTGACCCTTATATAGTACCATTTCGAAAAATGTTATATCTTTAGAAATAGTAGCATTTTCAAAACATAACTTAAAGTAGCATAGCATTTTAGAAATGTTACAAATTCTATTATAACATATTTAAAACATTATATCTTCAATTTTCATCGTAGTTATCATATAAAATATATTTATTATACAAAACATATCCATTTCATAAATAAATCATTACTATTACTAGGTTAGATTTAAAATTCCATATTAAATCAAATTAAATTATTAAGTTATATTAAAATTTTAATCATAGATAAAATCTTTAAGTTACAGTTTAAGACTGGTTATTAATTTATAAAATTTTAACCTATAGTTATTTAAATAATTTAAATCCAAATTTAAGTTAAAATTTAATATATTTAAAATTGAAAAATACTTAATAATTTTCGGAAAACTACTATTTAAAAATTAACCACGGGTCTGCATAATATTTTCTAACCTAGGTCAAGTGATACAGATATGTATCATTTCAATCCGTAAAATATAAAATCCCAGGTTTTATCATTTCAAACCCGCAATCCCAAGTCAAATTAGAATAAAAATCACTTGAGCCTATCATTCCAGCTCATAATGATTTTTCCCTATTTTAAAGTCTGTCTGGGTATGTATCATTTCAACCCAGAGTGAGGGAACATGCAGTGTGAGAAACAAAATGTGATAACCTGGATTTTTAAATATTTGTAATTGATGTTATAACTGGATTTAATTAGTAGAAATACTGATTTATATAAATAATTCTGGTAATAAAAAAAATTAAATATATATGTGTATATATCTGAATAAGTATTGGTTTGATAATCCACCTAGTATAAATTTTTTTAAAATTGGCAAAAATATTATTTTCAAACAAATTTAATGTGTGTTGTTTATATATATATATATATATATATATATATATATATATAAGTCAATTTAAAATTAAATTTAAATTTGAGATTGAAATTTTAAAGGATAATTATCTTAAATAAATTTGGTTTTAAAATATAAAACATATGTATATAGAACTAACTAAATTTTTATAATATAAGAACCTTGTAAACATATTAAAAACATTTAATTTCATGTGTAACCCTTTTTAAACAAAGAATTTAACAAGTGTAAGTATATAAATAGTATTTAAACATTTGTAAGCTAATTAATTCATGTATTGACATTTGTAGTTTAAGTGTCATTCAACATTTACAAGTGACCTAAATTTGTTTTTTTCCAATGGAAATTTAAATAAAATGTTTAGAGAAACCTGGCCATTTGATTTTAGTTCAAAGTTTTACAATCCTCAATTCTTTCTTCTATTTACCTTCCAAACTAAAAACCAAAACTGAGAATGAAATAAATCAAGCAATAGTTTTCCAAATTTTAACCTGAGCTTAAGTTCAAGATCAAGCAAGGATTGCAACCCAACATCAAGTACAGATCAAAGTTAGTTGCTGTTTAAAAAAAATGGGGTTCTGCTTTTGGGGAATCAAACAATAAGTTGCAGACCCAGAACAAATTTCCAGATTTCAAGCTACAGTCTTATTTGTTTTTTTTCAAATGTGAGTAAACAAATTTTTGTTCTGTTTTAAAAATCTTGTTGCATGCAGTAATGGGAAGTGAAGTGTGACAAATGTTTATAGAATTGTTTGTAACAGAACATTTGTTCTATTCTTGTTGCCTAGTTTTAAGGTTTGATACAAGAAAATCATGGTCTACTTCACTGATCTTCTTGGGATATAATATATGAACAAAACTTGTTAGTTACACCATAATATCAATTGTAAAAATATTTTTAAGCTAAAAAAATGGCTAGATTTGTATAGAAAGGAAGAAGTACGGTAAAATCCTAAATCTTTTCAAAATTTCGACTTGTATGATTTCTTGTTTCAGGTTGGTAAAACTAGGATTTTTAAGAATTAAATCATGAATTTTAAGCTTGTAAATCATAAGAAATCGCATGATGGTCAGAATATGGGTTTCGAGCATTCTCCGATGATCGACAAAGTTTGGGTTTTCGAGTTTTTAGCTAAAGCTTGCTTAGAAGCAGTCAATGCCGGTAAAATTAGTTGAAGAATTTTTCTACAACTGAGGTGGCAGCAAAACAATGATCTGGGATTTAGTGATGCTAGTGGAAGGTCATTGGATTGGTGGAATTGTCGAGTTGTTCAGCAAAAATTGAACGATCAGTCTAGGGGGAGATGATGAAGGAGGAAGAAGGGAAGCTCGAGATGAAATCCGATGGACGTTAGTGTGATGGTTCATCGTCGCGAGGCAATTAAAGGTCAGGAAGATGATTCCAGTTAGAACTTGAATGCTCGATTTTGATTTCGAGCTTATGAATGGAATCTGGTGGTTTGGATAGAGAGAAGAGTTGATCGACGATTTGCCAGAGGTGATTTTGAGGGCTAGATCGTCGTCGATAATCGAAGGAGGTGCACGTCGTGTCAGTGTATCCGTGCCCAGGGTTGTATTGGATATGAGTTTTCTCGATACGAAGTTCGGGAAGGAAGAAGATGGACTCGAAGTGGTTCTCGGGTTCGTGTGCGTGTTCCTTGCAGTTCTTTTAAAATGTAAAACTGTGTTTTAAAATGGAAGAAGATGAAAGTACCAGAGGCAGGACTCGAGCACTAGTCGGGTTGATTCCGAAGTAGGAGTAGCAAGTTGTTAATCATGGTTTGAAGGTTTTTGAAAAAACGACATGCTATCAAGTTTTAAAAATGGATAAGAAATAACTAGTTTTTAAGTTCAAACTTGATTAAGTATCAACAAGTTATCAACCATTTTAATCTAAAAATATTTAAGGTTTGGAATCTATTAAGGTTGAGAATGGAATTATTTTGAGTTTAAGAATTTCAAAATTTAGAACCCTTTAAAAGTTTATTTTAAATAAACAAGAATAATGTAATTAAATATGTTTAAGGATAATTATTTAATTAAGGCACTGATTAAAGGGTTAATCAATAATTTGTGGGATTAATTTAAAGATAATCAATTTATGTGATTAATAAAGGGTTAAGACTAAATATTCTACGTAGTAAATAAAAGATAATTACCTAATATAGTTAATTAAAGTAATTTGATTAATCAAGTTAATTAAGTGGTTTAATTAATTTAAGATAATCATGATGGTTTGTTAAAGTATAATTACTGAATGTAATTGGAAAAGAGTAATTACACAGTAAAGTAATTAATGGATAATTACTGGATGTTAGTTGAATTGGAATGATAATTTTAGTGGAAGTGATTTGGGTTTAATTACCTTGTGAAATTAATAAGAAGGGTAATTACTTAGTGGAAGTAATTAATAATAAATTACTTAGTGTAATTAATTTAAGAACTGATTAATAAAGTTATTTGTAGATAATTAAGTAATGTAATCAATTAAGGGTAATTAATTACTAATGTGATTAATCAAGGTTGATTAATGAATAATTATTTTAAGATTAATTTTTAAATATGATTAATAATTAATTGAAGAAGTAATTAAGGATCATTAATTAATGTAATTAATGAGGGTAATTAAAGGTTAATTACTGTAAATAGTTAAGGATAATTAATTTGTGAAATTAATTGAAGGATAATTACTCTATGTAATTGAAGATAATTAATCAAGGTGATTAATTAAGATAGATATCTGAAGAATGATTGGTTATGTAAGTGAGATTTTTAAAGATGAAGTAATTAATTTAATTCACTTTAAATTAATTGGAGATGGGAGTAATTAATTTAATTCATTTTAAATTAATGATAGATGATGTGATTAAGTAAATCCTTGCTTGTGTATGAATGGATGATATTGATTGCCTTGAATTGTTTGAGATCTCAGATATGAGAATAGTAATGCTGTGTGATATGAATGCTTTGGTTGCATTGTGATGATAATATGGATTATCTGTTTATAATGATAATGCGGATTATCTGTTTATGATGATAATGTTGATTATCTATTGTGATGCGAATTATCTATCTGTGTGTATATAGATAATTAAATTGAATTGTTTTAAACTTAAAACAACTTGGACCTTAAACGATACGTTTTGGATTCGGTGAGACCGGGATCGAGTTTTCAGATTTGGATATGCGAAAACCACATCGATCGAAATTAACGATAGGTCGTGAATCTCAAGTGAAGATGAAGATTCAGAGTGCAAGGGTTATCGTCGTTAACTCTGAGGGTGATTCCAAAATGAGTATAACGAGATAATGCCTTCAGTTTCGTTCGAACCCGGAACGAACTTGTATGGACTGAATGCTTTGAGAACATCGTCAGGTGGACGATGAGCATTGTAAGAGATGTGTTCTCTAAAGGTAATCGTAGCCTCAAGCCTCATCAACCGAGAATGGCTAAAACAGTGGAGGTGCAGCAAGGCTAAGTTGGTCATTCCCAAGTAGGACGAGATTTTCCTTTGTCTAGAAGTCCCTTTATATTCGGCTGTGTAGGGCAGTTGATTCGCAACAACTACGGGGTTGTCTTGTTCGGGACTGTCCAGTAAGGGATGGTTCCGGCCTTGTGTTGCAGGGGATTTAGGGTGGATCCTCGGTACGTTGATATAGACCACGTACTGTGACGGGCGGTACCCCAGTAGCCCTGCCATTGTATGGAATCCAAAATCCAATAAGTGCCATCGGATTTGATTGTATTACCCACTTTTGTGGCTAGTAGTTGGAATTTGACAAATGTAACAATTTCGAATATTTCATATTTACTTAAAAAACCCTAGACCTATTATAATATCACTGATTTCCTATCAAATGTTTTGGTTAGCGTAAGGTAAAAACTTACCTATGTTTATGTGTGGGAAGTCTTACGTGATACCTTTTTTTTCGAAGGTTATCAAAGTTATGCAACTTTAACCTGTTACTCACACCAGACCCATGTATGACCCGGAGTTTATCTTCTGTTTTCTTAAACTCTTGGGTACTCAAATTTTTACAAGTAGCCAAAGGATTTAGGTTAGCTTTGACGAATTGTGGAGGAGCAATGGAGCAGGAGGCTTCGGCATTTTAGATATATTATTGCGCTGTGTTTGATTTCTCTGTGTTGTATTGAGTTGTAATAACTAGACATGTGTTTATAACTGTCTACTATATGATGTATAATCTGTGTAACTCTGATAATGGTTGTATACTATGTAATACTTATGTTATTAATATAGTTTATTTGTTCCGTTGTTGAGATTCTGATGTTGTTCTTTCTTTCTTCTCTTTCTTTTCTCTTCTCTATCCCTTTCTTTCTTAATTCATGACGCGACTTTCTGGTCATTGAAAGACGGGTCGTGACTGTTGCAAATGTAACGACCCGAATTTTTCAATCCCGAAAATTCCAGATAGTTAAGAAAAAGAAGAAAGAGATAGAAGAAAAGAACAAATAGAAACACCAAAACACAGATTCTCACATTCGCAGCGGATCAAATATAATATCAAATAAATAGCAGTTATACAAAAGAAAACTGTACTTGTCAAATTACACCTTATTACATCAGAGTTACACAAATACACAAACACTGGATCGATTTAAATCAACTAGTCCCAGACAACTACAATATCACAGCGGAATACTCTCCATACGTTCCTGCCATGCAGCTCATTTCTCGATCTTCAGAACGTCATTACCTGAGAATCTGTAATACTCGGACTGACCTGAGCATTACATCAAAGTAACACCCGGATCAGGCCGGAAACCAACGTGAGTAAACCCATCTAACATGGAATACAAAAGCATACAACTTATATGAACTCGGGGTAACTTATATCAATTTACAACTTCACAAGTTGTTATTATCAATTTGTAAGTACCAAAACTTAGATTAAATGGTTCAATTCACTTAACTCATTCCATTCTAGCCTATTGATTTCACATATCAAATCTATATAGAATTATTATAGATTATAAATTGAAGTGGTTTCGGGTATCTACTAATACCCGACTCCGGTCCCTTCGAATTCAATACCATCTCCCAAATTATTCAAGTGAAACACAACTCAAAATTCAAATACAGGTGTCACCTATACACATTAATTCATCATTGATAGATAGCCACATTATCTCAGTTTAAACCCAACATATAATATATCATAGCATCACAAATCACATATCCGAGATATTAATCAATCTACGACAAACAATATTATTCAATCATTCATAAGCAAGATAAATTTGTCATACCATTATAATTTATTTAAACAAATTAAATTAATTACTTCGATCACCCTTAATCTTGCTTATCTAACATTAATTAATTATGAACAAATTTATTTAATCATCCTTTAACTATCCATTTTAATTAATCACATGTATTAATTATTCTTAACCATTCTCATTAATTAATCTTTAATTAATTAGTTAATGACATTCATTAATGATCCTCTAATCACTTCCAGTAATTAATTATTCTTTTAAATTGTTAACGCTAGAAAATAAACGCTAACACCCCGGTGTATAGATGGAAATTGTGAAAGCACCACCCGTTGGTACGGGAACAAAGTATATGCAAAGAAATCACAGGAAAGCTATAAAAGACACAGTATTTATAGTGGTTCGGCTTAGGATCAAGCCTACGTCCACTTTATAGCTCTTTATTGCTGATTTAGTTACAATTCTTTACAATCAACTCTGATTACAACACACTTAGACAAATATCTCAAACCCCGATGTAGAAGAATCCTTCGAATGCATGATGAATGAGTTATTTTTCTTCTTGAGATTTGTCGAAATGTCTTTGGTGATTGGAGTGATAGAAGTGTTGTTTGAGTGTTGCTTGAAGTCGAGATAACAGCAGAGTAATGGCGCCTAGAAAGTCAGTCCCCCCCCAAGTGTTGAATATGGCCATGTATTTATAGGCAAAATGTTAGGCTGAAACTGTCAAGTCATGAGTCGTGACCGACTCATGATGAGTCGTGACCGACTCATGATGAGTCGTGAGTCATCTACGAGTCACCCCTTTGCAGCATGACATTGAACTTGCCTCTGAGTCTTGTGTCGTGCGTTGACTTATCTTCTGAGTCGTAAACATCCCTGAGTCGTGCCATCCTTAACTCATAGAATCTCCTTAACTCGCCAGGCTCCTTAGGTCGTAGGTTTCTTGAGTCGTTAGCCCGTTGAGTCGTGGACTTTTCCTGAGTAGTCCTTTCAATGAGTCGCTAATGCTTTAACTTATTAGGCTCCTTAAGTCGTGAGTCGATAGTCTTGATGAGTCGGTAATCTATTGAGTCGCTGCCAGCTTTGAGTCGTTGGTCTATTGAGTTGCTTATCTCTATGAGTCGTGAGTCCTCCTTGAGTAGGTGAGTCGCTATCAGTTGAGTCGGTGCTTTCCTTGAGTCGTAGCTCCAATGAGTCGTTGAGCAAAACGGGATTAACACTTGCCCCTCGAAGTACACGCCTAAGTCGTAGGTCGTGTGCTTCGACTCATTCTGTCTCGTGCGCCGATTCAACTTTCATTGCCCTCAGCTATAAAAGATTTGAGTCATCACCCCTACCCCCTTCTTCTCATTATCCATCTGCTTCACTTGACCCTGCCATTAACGATCTTCCAAGCTTTCTGAGACAGGCTTAAGCTAATCAGTCACCAGTACATCTTCACCTTCATACTGCGTAAGTAATCTTAGTCAAGGCTCTGTCACGACCATCTCAGAAACGCGTTTCCCCGCTTTTTCCGATCTTAATCCAATTTAATGTATTACGCCTCACTGTGAATTTCATCATGACCGATAGTTGTCAGACACGCTGGCACCACGATTCATGATAGCACGGTGATGCGTTGGATCCATGATGGATTTGAGATGGTTCAAATCAACCTTAGGTGATTCTATGACGTTAAACGATGATGGTTCAAACCAACTGGTTGTCGAATTTGGGGATGAAGCAGAGTTTTCTAAGAACTTGGTGGAAATGATGGAGTTATTAGGTGTTTGGGGAAGACGGGTGGATGCTAGGTTGATGGCGTTAACGGGTATCGGGCTGGATAGGAGATGACCGGTCGAGGAAATGACTTAGGATCCCACGACCTAGTCGGTCTTGCCTTTCGGCCACTGATTTTGAAATGCCTTGCAATCTCAACCGTACACGACTTAATGCTTCAGCCATAAACCGTAGATGACTCAAACTATAAGTCGTGAACGACTTAAGTCATAGGCCGTGAATGACTCAAACCATAAACTGTGAACGACCCAGCACTTGCTACTTTCCCGTGACTCATCCTTTAAACGGTACACGACTTAAACCATAAGCCGTGTACGACTCAGCAGCTTCCATGCGACCCAGTAGCTTTTACTATTGACTTTTAATCCGACCTAGCAAGTTTTACGACTCAAGCCATGAGTCGTAACCGAGTTAGAACTTAGAAGGTTTCTTGTTGCTTCGATCTGGAGCCTTCCCCCTGTTTTTTGACTTACGACTCATAGTACTGCCGACTTATAACATCAGCGATTTAGAGTTGGAACAACCTAACTTAACTTGCCCCGCTTTCCTTAGGTCGTAGCCGAGTCATCCAAATAACCAATGACTTAGCTTAATCCGTACAAAGAATTCTTGAGTCGTTTTCGACTTAGTACTTGTAAATTTTGTTTGAACTCCGAATTATTGCATGGACTCTGAACTGCTATACTGCTGCATTCTTTTACTGATTACTTCAACTTGTAAGCTAATAATCTGTTAATACAACATTCACAGAAAACTGGGACGAATATACTGTCATTGATTGCCCACATCGAACGACAGATTAGTTAATGATAGATGATTAACTTAAATAAATCGTGTGAACGAAGTGTTACCGATTTCAAGTGGAATATTAAAGCAGCACTGGATTGGTCAATTGTAACTGACCAGCCCGCATTAATATTATGCTTGAGCTTTAAATAACAAGTTCCGAAATTACCATAGTCAATCAATCATCAACCAGTTTAATTCCAGTTATCTTTACTTGTTATTATTATTTTTTATTAGCTTTGCACGACACTTCACACTTTTTAGGAAACGTGCACCTTCGCATTTGAACATCCAGTTGCTTGTGTAGAATGACCTCTCATCAAGAAGAGCCGATGGGTCAGGCTGAAGATGTCTTTCCAGTAGCCATCCCTATAGACAACCCTCCGGAGAGAACACCCACAACTTTGAATCAGCGGGTGTTTAACCAACTGCGCATTCAGTTTGGCATTGATGATGCTGACACCTTATTTCCGGGGCCAAATGACACTGCTGACAATCCTCCCTACGGCTTTGTTGCAGTCAATCGCCAAATGTGCTTAAGTGGGGCGATTCCTCCTTTTAACGGCTTTCTCCAACAGCTTCTGCTTCGGTTGTCTATCTCTCCATTCCAATTACACCCCAATGGCTATGCTATTTTGATGGGGTTATGTGTTCTATTCAGGAGAGTTTTGGATCGGTTACCAAGCTTCGAGGAGATCTGCTATTTTTGCTCATTCACGAAAACTAAAGACCATCCCTCCATTGTGGTCGTAAGAAGCGCTCGAAATCGCAAACTTATTACTGATCTCTCCGAAAGCGCTCACGGATTTTTGAATCAGTTTTTCTTCGTTCGCTGCCCTCCAGGGTTTTATGCCATCTGGAGAGTGGGAAGTAAGATTTCCTGTCTCTACTTTTTCCGTTTTGAAACTTTCTCGAGATCTGAACTCTCAGCTGCTAATTTCATTCTTTCTCTGTTTTTAGCACTACCACCCCCTGCTAGGGACCCAAGTCTCAAGCAAATTTTTGAAAGATTAAGTGCCGTGCCGGTAGAAGAGAGGAGCATAAAGTTTCTGCTAAACGATGAACTTTTACATCAATGCGGACTCCTCCATCTCTCTCGCTTTACTCGGCCTCGTGAAGCTCCAACGGAGGTTCCTGACTCTCCGGTGAAAACTCCTGATCTTCCGATCCCCACTAAAGAGCACATACGAGGAGAAATTTCTGCAGAAACCTTATTAGTAAAGTGCTCTACTCCCAGAGACGATACGGGACCCTCCGAAAAGCCCGCACTTGCTCCCATTATTGAAGAAGAAGAGGAGCCCCTTTCCCAAACCAGGGAGAGTGCTGACAAAGGAGATGATGGAGGGAATCAGGTTGGGCATGCCGGTGATGACGTCTTTGGGGATTTAAGCGACATAATTATTACTTCCCAAGAGCTCTTTAAAGAAGACCCTGCTCATGGTAAAGCTATACCTCCGACGATTGAAGCAACATCTGCCCTCCAACAGACTCTTACTCCTTCATCTCAAGAATTGTCATCAACAGTGAAATCTATCACTTCCCCCCAACAGAGGAGCGGTTCGTTAGTCCAACGCGAGTAGCTTGCACTTCACACACAACTAAGGATTTTCCAGCACATTTATGCACTTATCTTCTTATACTTTTGAGATTTCTAAAGCTTATCTTTTCTTATTTCAGATTCTTCAATGACACGCGGCGGATCGTATTATCAGGATTTCCAACGCTACGGGGGGCGTGGTCAATATGATTATCGGCGTTACTTTCCCTCTTATAGAGAGTCTGACGAAGAGAGGGCTGCTCGAAAGGCTCGTGAAAGGAGGGATGCAGAAGAGCGTCATGACAGAAGGGATAGGGATGATTACCATGATTCTCTACAAAGGAGTGACGACTCTCACAAAAGGAAATCTTACGACGACCGGGGAAAAGGTCATGTAACTGAAGATTCAGGCAAACGAGCCCGACATGGTGAGAGACATACTTCCACCATTCCCGAAAAGCCTACTGCCCCTGCCCCTCTTGACATTACTTCTGATTCTCCTGCTCTTGGGAAGGAGGACATCCAGACAATAATAAGTAGGCCTAAATTTCAAGTGGGACCGGGCCCAGCCACTTTACAAAGTCGTTTTCAGCAGTGGTGTTTAAAGGGTGTGAGGTTCGATCTCGACCTAGTCCCTATTGACAAGCCTGCTATGCTACGAAATCTTGATGCAGTCAAGCTCGATATCGAGAGGATGTCAAACTGGCAGAAGCTTGTTGATGAGCTTCAAAGAGTTAACCGTGCCAACTTAGAGGCCATGCTCACCATGGAAAATGATAAGGCTGAGTGGCAAAAGGTCCTTGAGCAGCACGACACTGAAATGAGGAGCATTACTTCCTACAACGAGGAGCTCGAAGCAAAGGTTGAGAAGTTGAAAGATGAGCTTGCTGCTTCCTCTACTTCATACTCTCAAAAAGAAGAAGTGCTTCTTAGACAAGTTAGAGATGCTCATGCCAGTCAGAGGGATGCCGAAGATAGGCTCGAGGCACAAAAAAGAATCATTGAAGGCTATGTCTCTGATATTGCTGAGCTTCGAAAGAAAAACAACTCCCAGGAGGCGGAGATACAAATGCTTAAGCTTCAGCTTGCCAGAACTGAAAGGGAGCGCGATGAGGCTGTCGCCGGCAAAATCGCAGCCGAAGAATCTCATGAGGCGACCAAAAACAGCTTCGGCTCAACATTATTCGACTTCTACTTGCATAGCGTCTTGGGGCGTGGAAGTCTCGCCTTTCTTGGCCCCAAGTATGAGATCACTTTAGCTGAAGTGTGGGAGGCCGCCCTCGATATGCTTGGTGCTGAAGGTGCTGGTTATGACGAGCCAGCCCTGGAAAGGCATTATTTTGATGAAGACGCTCGCGCTGCTCTTGCCAGGGGAAAGGAACAACTCGCCAAACTAAGAACCGAAGTGACGGAAGGGGACCAGCTGGGGAAAACCACTTCAACTACTCTAGTCCAGCCACCTTCTTCGTCTGAAGTCGACATTATTGGTTCCAGTTCCCATCTCGCTTCTCCTACCAAAGTTACCGCTGATATTACAAGCACACAAGGTGGAGACGAGGGTGAAGAGAGCGCTGATGCGCAAGCTTATGAAGTCGATATCAGGAAACCAGCTTCTCCAGGTAACTTCACTGTTAATCTCGCTACTGTCAATCCTGCTCAAGCTGGTTACTCGTTTATTTCACATGAGTTTCACGAGCTCCTTGGCTATTTTCTCAACCTTGACGAGCCTTCTTCTCCTCTCTTTACTGACTTCATTGGTGAACCCTCATCTCCTCTTTTTACTGACTTTAACCTTTTTTCTTCTGTAGAGAAAGTACCAAGCACTGCTCAAACTTCTACTCCTCCGGTCATCCTTCCTTCATCTCTTCAGGCGGTGCCTCCTTCTGCCTCGCAACCTGGATCACAGGAGGAACAAATAGAGGCTCTTCACGGCTTGGATGATCCCATCGCTTCGCAAGAGCAGAAAGATGAAAGACCTGAGGGAGGTGACATTTCCCCGGAACGGACTCCTTCTGACGACATTGTTCTATCAAAACTTGTCACTCCGGGGAGTGAGTCTTCCTCACAAAGGAGAGAGAAGCGTGGGACATCAAAGAGGAGGGGGAAGAAAATCACCGCCACTGGAGAGGAGCCGGAAGTTGAACCGGTTACACCTGCCTCTCCCACTTCCCTTATACCCACTGGCCGACCTGAAAAGCTGGTTATTCGACCGAGTAAAGGGTCCAAAGGAGGGAAGAAGAAGTGAAGATTTTAGCTTTTTGCCTTTTGTATGAACTGGCCGAGAGTTGTGCGGGTACCGGCCCCCGCTTTTATTTTGAAACCTGTATCTGCATTATAGTTGAATAAAATGATTCTTCGTTTGTACAAACTTCTGTTTGAATTTGAGAATGCATTTACTATTTATTTTTGCACAAGTTTGTTTATATAGTATTGCAGCGGGCTTACGGTATGTTGCTTGAGTATTACTTTACTGAGGCAGTTATACTACTATACCATGTTGCCCCCATGCCTTAAGCTTGTTGCAATATTTTATACTTCGAGGGGACTTGCACTCTTATTTGTTAAAGAATAATTATTTTATTCTTTAAAGAAAATTTTTATTGAGTACAACTCCCTTCGTATAAGTTTTTACGCTTTGTCGTTCGAAGAAATCACTTTTCTCTTTTGCTTATGTGCATATTTCACCAAGTGAATTCCTCTATGTGGTAAAGCGGACCTCTGAAGGGTACTTTAACTTCTTTTCTTTTTACGATTATTTCCCATAGTAGGCAAATTACTTTTCCTTTGAAAGTTAAAGTACGCTTTTGATGAGGATTTTTTTTTTTTTTTTTTTTTTTTTATATAAAAAGTTGTACCTCTGAGGAGGGATTTTTTCACTTTTCAACACTTGGAAGTTTTATTTCAATCTCGGTGAAACGTGTACCTCCAAAGAGTTATGCCTTAGAAATCCCTTTTACGTTTCAACACTTGGAAGTTTTATTTCAATCTCGGTGAAACGTGGGTTTCCGAAGAGGTCTTTCTTCTTAATTGTGTCCCCGGGAGGGGGTTGTACCTCTAAGGAGGGATTTTTTACGTTTCAACACTTGGAAGTTTTATTTCAATCTCGGTGAAACGTGTACCCCCAAAGAGTTGTGCCTTCGAAGAAAGCCTTTTCACGTTTCAACACTTGGAAGTTTTATTTCAATCTCGGTGAAACGTGTGCTTTCAAGAAGGTCTTTGTTTTTGCATTTCAACTTTGGTGAAGTGAGATTCCGAAGAGCGGTTGCTACACTTCAACTCCTGGCGAAATGTGCCTCCGAAGAGGGCTTTTATTTTGTTTACATTTCAACTCTGGTGAAGTGAAATCCCGAAGAGCGGTTATAACACTTCAACTCCTGGTGAAATGTGCCTCAGAGAGGGTTTTCATCGCCTGGAAGTTACTCTCTCATGGTTGGAGGGTCATGACTCCTCCAATCTTTTTTTGTTGAGTAGAGAACTTTCTTTTTTGTGGCGTATGACCCATTAGAGGTCTTTTATCCTCCGAAGAGTTGCGCCTCCGAAGAGGACTTGTGCCGCTGATGGTAGCTTTGGTTGTTCCTCTGTTCACTTGCTTATGCCTTTTCAGCGATCCTCTTTTTTTTTCTTTTCAAGTTTTCATCCCCCTTTCTCTCACAAGTGGCTTGTTTAATCCAAGGAAGTGTACTTCATTGCCAGGCAAGTTCGTGAGAACGGGCACTAGCTTTCTAATTGGACGTTTGTTTGTTCAAACGATCTCAATTTATCAGCAAGGGCTCGTTTCTATCGAAATCATTAGCCGTTCAATTGAAGTATTTCCTATCTAGGATTTGAATTCGGGGTCTTTGTGACTTGAAATTTGTTTGTTGAATGATGGTGAGAATCGCTCAGTCTTATTATGCGAAAGTTTTATTTCCATGGTCTGCAAAAATTTAAATTGACATTTTAGCAATACATCTTATGTATTTTTATATCGAAAACAAAGCAAGCAAATAATGATAATAAGGAACACAAGATTTATAGTGGTTCGGCCATGAAATTGGGCCTACATCCACTTTATATTTTTTATTATTTACTTGCATCAGTTTCACAATTGCTTTCAATTACAAGAATCATACATCCATAATTCTTTTTACAATTTTTCAACAAAATTTTCAAGTAAAGTATGGACGCAAGTGGTTGCTGTTCCATGTCCTTGGAATTTGCTCTCCATCAACAGTGGTGAGCTTGAATGTGCCGTCAAGAAGCTTCTGACCTACTACATATGGTCCTTCCCAATTTGGCCCAAACACACCTGTCGCGGTCATAATTCTTTTCAGGACTAGATCTCCAATTTCAAAGCTGCGTTGACGAACTTTGGAATTGAAATGTCTGGCTATCCTTTGCTGATGAGCTGCAACTCTGAGGTTAGCTTCATCTCTTTTTTCATCAAGGAGATCCAGCGCTTCAAGTTGCAGCTTTTCATTTTCTGCTTGATTGAAATGGATTCTTCTGTGTGAAGGGACCTCTGTTTCGACCGGGATCATTGCTTCCGATCCGTATGCTAACGAAAAAGGAGTATGCCCAGTTGCAGTTTTGTGAGTAGTTCTGTATGCCCATAGTGCGAGTGGTAGTTTATCGACCCAACCACCTTTTGCTCTTTCGAGTTGCTTTTTGATGGTTGATTTGATGATCTTGTTCACTGCTTCCACTTGCCCGTTTGCCTGCGGATGAGCTACTGCCGAAAAGCTTTTCTGGATTTTGAATCGTTTGCAAAAATCCTGGAATTCCTCACTTTCAAACTGAGTACCATTGTCTGTGATTATTTTCTGAGGCACACCGTATCTGCAAATGATATTCTTGGTCACAAAGCTTATCATTTTCTTAGAAGTGATAGTAGCCAATGGTTCAGCTTCAGCCCACTTAGTAAAATAATCAACTGCCACAATAGCATATTTAATCCCTGATTTAGCAGTTGGTAGCGGCCCAATGAGATCCATTCCCCAAATTGCAAATGGCCATGGACTGACCATCTGTGTGAGTTCGGTAGAAGGTGCTCTAGGAATTTTGGCATATCTTTGGCACTTGTCACATTTTCGGGAGTAATCTGCGGCATCCCGATTAATTTCTGGCCAAAAATATCCGTATCGGAGAATTTTCTTTGCTAGTGTTTGACCACCTGAATGATCACCGCATTCTCCTCCATGCACTTCAGCTAGGATTGTTTTGGACTCTTTCCGGGATACACATCGAAGCAATGGCATTGAGAATCCCCGTCTGTACAATCGGCCATCCTGAATTACATAGCGAGAGGCCTTCCTTAGAAGCTTTCGTCTTTCTATCGAGTTTTCTGGCAGAGAACCCCTGAGTAGGTAATCCAGTATTGGAGTCATCCATGACTTTTGTTCTTGAGATACATTCATAATCCAGTCTATATCCATCTCGTCTATACTTGGCGCTGAAAGGACTTCTACAGGGACCAATCCCAATAGTTGAGCTTCTCCAGAACTTGAATACTTTGCGAGGGAATCCGCCTTCATATTCTCTTCACGAGGAATGTGGCTTATTGAATAGTGATCGAGTTCATATAGGAGTTCCCAAGCCTTTAACAAATAGGAAGGCAGATTTCCACCTTTTGCTTGAAATTCCTTCTTGACTTGACATACGATAAGCTGAGAATCACTGAAAATTTGTAATGCTCGAATGTTTAGCTCTTTAGCGATTTTCAGACCTGCAATAAGAGCTTCATATTCCGCTTCATTGTTTGTTGAAGGAAATTCCAGTCTTAGTGCATAACATAATGATCGACCTTCAGGAGTTTCAAGTACCACTCCGGCTCCAGAACAGTAGTCATTTCTTGCGCCATCAACATACATCTTCCACTGGATTGGAGAATCATTGATCGCTTTTTCCTTACCATTATCTTTCTCTGTGAATTCTGCAATGAAATCAGCTAAAGCTTGTCCGTTGATTGCTCTTCGGGGGTGATAGGTAATGTCATATTGACTAAGTTCAATGTTCCATTTTAGAAGACGACCCGAAGTTTCAGGGCGAAACAGGACTTGCTTTAGAGGCTGATCAGTGAGTACTTTGATAGGATGAGCTTGGAAATATTGCCTCAGTTTCCTCGATGCAACTAGTAGGCAATAGGCGAGTTTTTCCAACTTGGAGTAATTCAGCTCTGCCCCAGTGAGTCTTTTGCTGATATAGTAAACTGGATGTTGAATCCTTTTGTCTTCCCGTATCAGCGCTGCACTTAGAGCATGAGATGATACTGCCAAGTATATAAGAAGATCCTCACCATTGCCTGGCCTAGAAAGTATCGGAGGCGTTTCCATATGACGGATCAACTCTTCAAAGGCTTCTTGGCATTCGGGAGTCCATTCAAAGTTCTTCTTTCCTTTTTTCAGGGCATCGAAGAATGGGATGCATTTATCAGTAGCTTTGGAAATGAACCGACTCAAAGCGGCGACCTTTCCGTTGAGACTTTGCAATTCCTTCTTCGTTCTAGGAGCTTTAACTTCTTTTAAGGCGGTAATTTGAGCTGGACTGGCCTCAATGCCCCTAGCACTGACGATAAAACCTAAGAACTTTCCGGATTCGACCCCAAACGTACATTTCAGAGGGTTAAGTTTCATTCTGTATTTCCGGAGGACTGCGAACATTTCTGCTAAGTGTTCAATGTGATCCACTGCTTTCCTGGACTTCACTAACATGTCGTCGACGTAGACTTCCATAGTTTTTCCCAGTTGCGGTTTGAACATAGCATTAACAAGTCTTTGGTAGGTTGCCCCTGCGTTTTTCAATCCGAAGGGCATAACTCTGTAGCAATAAAGTCCAACACCCGTGATAAAGCTTGTATCCTCCTGGTCTGGCTCATGCATCATGATTTGGTTATAACCGGAGTAGGCATCCATGAAGGATAACAATTCATGTCCCGCAGTTCCGTCTACCAGTTGATCGATCCTGGGTAATGGGAAGCAATCTTTGGGGCAAGCCTTGTTTAGATCAGAAAAACCGATGCACACTCTCCATTTTCCATTAGCTTTCTTGACCAACACAGGATTCGAAACCCAATTCGGATATGTAGATTCTCTGATGAAGTTATTTTCCATGAGTCGATCAACTTCTTCTTTTAATGCTGCTGACCTTTCTGGACCTTGGGTTCTTCTTTTCTGTTTAACTGGCGTAAACTTTGGGTCAATATTCAGAGCGTGTACTGCAACTTCTGGGGATATCCCACACATATCGGCATGAGTCCAAGCAAAGACATCCAGATTTGCTTTCAGGAAAGATATCAAGACATTCTGAATTGACACATTAAGCTGCGAACCCACATTCAACACCTTATTTGGGTCCTTCGGGTCAACAGGTACCGGAATTGTCGCTTCCACCGGTACTACTCTATTCTCCCCTGTACTGGCTTTTCTGGGATCCATTTCTTTCCGTGCCCCGCTGTGCTCGCCAGTGCAGGGTCCGCTCTGTAATTGCTACGAAGCTGGTTCCGTGATGCGGACTGGAGTTGCCGCATCCTTTCCCATTTCTCTTTTCCTTGACTCTCGCAGCTCTGTCCAATAACATTCTCGCGCAGCATTTTGATCCCCTTTTATAACTCCTACTCCATTGTCAGTAGGGAATTTAATAGTGAGGCACCATGGGGCTAGGATAGCTCTGAATGCTGCGAGTGTTGGGCGGCCAAGAAAAGCATTATAGGCAGAAAACTCATCGACAATCACAAATGTTTGCTTTCGGACCACTTTCCTTTCTCCTTCCCCAAGTTCTACAAACAAATCGATGGTTCCTACTGGTTGCTTTGGCTCCCCTGTGAAGCCCACGATTTTCTGTGATGAGGCTTGCACATCGATCATAGGGATTTTCATCTGGTCAAATGTCTTCTTGAAGAGAATATTGCATGATGCTCCGCAGTCAATGAGGACTCTTCTGACAATGGCTGGTCCAATACCAGCCGAGATGACCAAGGGATCTAGAGTAGGAGCTTCAATACCTGTAGAATCTCTGGCTCTGAAAATAATATCGTCACTGAAAGTTTTCTGTTGTTTAAGGGGCGTAGTGTCTTCTAGAACAAAGACGTTTTCTTCGGCTGGAGCATATTTCAAAGCCCTGGAATATCTCTCCATCTCACCCCAACTTTTACCAGCTGGGTGAGGTCCTCCTGAAATGACATTGATAACGGGCCTTCCAGATTCGTGCCCCGTAGCTTTCTCTCCTGCCCCAGGCTGATGAACAGGAGCCCGCTGCCCCTGACTCGATGATGCAGGATTGTTGCTATTCTTTTTCACAAATTGCTGCAACTTGTTTTCTCTTAGCAACTCTTCAATCAGATTCTTCAGCTGGCGGCATTCATCAGTTTCATGACCTGGTTGATTGTGGAAGCGGCAAAATTTCCCACTTTGTATGGCTTTTCTCCCAGTTCTCAAAGGGATAGGTTTAGGGAAATCGACGGAATCTTTGGTGGCAAGGTAGATGTGCTCCGACGTATGTGATAATGGAGTATATTCTGATGGCTTGAAGGACCGGGGCTTTTTCAGATTACCCTGTTTCTTTCCATTATTATTCTCCCTTTTCTGCCCTACCGACTCATTCTTGCATGGAGCGACAGTATTGTCTTCAGCTTTTTCCAACACTGCCTTTACTGGCAAAGGACGACTTTCCAAGCGAATGAATTCGTCTGCTTTTTTGTAGAACTTCTCGAGAGAGGTTGGCTCCTTCATATTTAACCATTTCCCAAATTCGCTTGACTTATCAATAGCCCTCATCAGATAAGTCAATATCATTCGTGGTTCAGCATTGTCTACTTCAGCCAATGCTATATTGAAACGGTTCAAGAAAGATCTGATAGACTCACCAGGATTCTGCTCTAAACTGGACAATGACATGATATCCTTGGCCTTCGAAGCATATAGCCTAAACTGCTCCTTAAATTTTCTGGTCAAGTCTGAAAACTGATCGATAGATCGAACTGGCAACTTGGTGAACCACAGCAAAGCCACGCCTTCCAGGTATACGGGGAAATATCGGCACTTTATTTCGTCGGAGGCCCTGGCACCTGTCATGTGCCAATCATATTTATACAAGAACTCATTCGGATCACTTGTCCCTTTGTAAGCTGGAATAGTTGGAGGGACAAACTTCCTTGGAAATTCCGCCTTCAAGATTTTTTCAGTAAACGGAGTTTTACTTGGAGCGAAACCCCATTCCTTCTCATCTTCAACCCTTTGCATACTTTCTTTCATGATCTGCCGGACCATTCCAGAAAGATATTCCTTATCATGCCGAGTTCTAGATCCACCGGCGTCAGGTACTGCCTGCTCAAAGGGACTAGTAGGCCTTTCATGAGCATTCCTTTCATTAACATCATGAATGTTGCCAGCATAGTTCCCTTCATTACCAGCCGGTTGATTGTTTGCCCCAAGTAAGTCGTTCAATTTATTCAGAATCAGAGCATTCTGGGCACTTTGAGCCTCTAGTTGTGCATTTTGGGCGTTGATCTGCTGGTTTAGCCCTAGAATCACAGCATCCAATTCCGCTTTTGTAACTCCAACAGACAGAGTGGGTAGATTAGGCATAGGGGAAGCGGAGGTTCCCTCTTGAATATTCCCGGATCTGATAGATCTACTTTTCCTTCCAGGAGCCATAATCTCAGATATACTTTTGGTTTTTAAGGAAATTCTTTCTTCAAATCTCTGCGAAGCAATGATGACAGCTGTCCTGAGTTCAATTCTCAGTGAAAGCACCAAAAATGTTAACGCTAGAAAATAAACGCTAACACCCCGGTGTATAGATGGAAATTGTGAAAGCACCACCCGTTGGTACGGGAACAAAGTATATGCAAAGAAATCACAGGAAAGCTATAAAAGACACAGTATTTATAGTGGTTCGGCTTAGGATCAAGCCTACGTCCACTTTATAGCTCTTTATTGCTGATTTAGTTACAATTCTTTACAATCAACTCTGATTACAACACACTTAGACAAATATCTCAAACCCCGATGTAGAAGAATCCTTCGAATGCATGATGAATGAGTTATTTTTCTTCTTGAGATTTGTCGAAATGTCTTTGGTGATTGGAGTGATAGAAGTGTTGTTTGAGTGTTGCTTGAAGTCGAGATAACAGCAGCGTAATGGCGCCTAGAAAGTCAGTCCCCCCCCCAAGTGTTGAATATGGCCATGTATTTATAGGCAAAATGTTAGGCTGAAACTGTCAAGTCATGAGTCGTGACCGACTCATGATGAGTCGTGACCGACTCATGATGAGTCGTGAGTCATCTACGAGTCACCCCTTTGCAGCATGACATTGAACTTGCCTCTGAGTCTTGTGTCGTGCGTCGACTTATCTTCTGAGTCGTAAACATCCCTGAGTCGTGCCATCCTTAACTCATAGAATCTCCTTAACTCGCCAGGCTCCTTAGGTCGTAGGTTTCTTGAGTCGTTAGCCCGTTGAGTCGTGGACTTTTCCTGAGTAGTCCTTTCAATGAGTCGCTAATGCTTTAACTTATTAGGCTCCTTAAGTCGTGAGTCGATAGTCTTGATGAGTCGGTAATCTATTGAGTCGCTGCCAGCTTTGAGTCGTTGGTCTATTGAGTTGCTTATCTCTATGAGTCGTGAGTCCTCCTTGAGTAGGTGAGTCGCTATCAGTTGAGTCGGTGCTTTCCTTGAGTCGTAGCTCCAATGAGTCGTTGAGCAAAACGGGATTAACATAAATTAATTACATTTAACAAGTAATCTTTAAATAAATCACATTCATTAATTAACCTTAATTAATCATAGACAGTAATTAATCATCCTGTAATTACTTACCTTAATTATTAACCCCTTAATTAATTATATTAACCCTCTGATTTATTACACTAAGTAATTTATCCTTGATTGCTTTCACTGTTATAAATCAATTTCATTAAGTGATTAATCCTAATTAATCATCTTTATATTAATTACTTTGATTAATTAATTAATAAATCAATCCTTAAAATTGACTACACAAATTACTTACTTAATTAATCTCTAATCATTAATTAATAATCTTTAATTATCTAATTAAACTTAATTACAAATTAATCAATTCCTAATTACTAATTAATTACTTTATAATTAATTAACTATAACCCTTAATTATTAATAACCGATCCTTAACCATTAATAAATTAGTTCCACTTTAATTGTTTAATTAACTAACAATTTACCCTTAATCCCCACTTAATCACATTATTGATTAAGTTTAAATAACTTAGGATCTATCTTAGTTAATTTATTGTTAAATAAATCACATAACTTTTGATTACCCAACCATATAAATAACATTTATTATTTTAAAGAACTACTTTAAAAATCAGTTTAAACTTGATTATCAATTTACTCAAAACTTGTTAGCTCCAACACTGCCTTGGAACTTCGGTCATAAACATTTCCCGATGCCTACAACAGGACTGTCTGAGCTACACTCGAAGTAAACTCACATCTCAGCCCTCTCGATCAGACACGGTACTGTCTTCGAGCCAAAATCAACTGTTCCAAGTATCTAGTTTGAAGTGATCCAAAGATTTTTAAAAGTTATATATATACATATATATATATATATATATATATATTATATATGTAAAGGATCTTATGAGAATGATTTTGAGAAATGTTTTTTGGAACCTATGGATTTGGAAAGGCTTTTGATTTTTGGAGAAAAATCAATTTTGGAATTTGGAAAGCCTTATTAAGAATTATCGATTTTGGGATAATCGATTTTGAGAAAAGAGATTTATATGGATTCATACTAGGTGTATGATTTGGAAGATACTATATGTACATAGTATAAAGTGTGTGGTGTAGCTTCAGGAGAGACGACGCTGTATCATGTGGTCATTAGCGGGTGAAGGGCCGATATGGTGATTGGTACTGTTATCAGGATATGGATAGGTACGCCAGATTTTGATTTTAGGAACTTCGGGGAGTTCTGAGTAGTGGCGATGATCAGGCTTGGCAATGGCGACTTGGGAACGTCGTCGAAGTTGGTCGGTGTCGCCTCGACCGTGCGTACACGTGCACAAGATGTTCCAACGTATCTGATGGTTACTGTGTCGTTGGCTCGGGAAGATGAGGAAGTATCCTCGGGTTGGAACTCGAATAAATTGGGTTTTTTCTCAGGTACACGATCAGGTTGCTCGCAAGTATTAATATCTTATAACTGTTTTTATTGTAACAAGTGGAAAAGAAAGAAAAGTTTTTGACCCGGGTGTTACTTCGATGTAATGCTCGGGTCAGACCGAGCATTACAGATTTTTAGGTAAGCACGTTTTGGAGCTCAGGTGGCGCGCTGGATGGCAGGAACGTATGGAGCGTATTCCACTGTATATATTATAGTTTATCTAGGGCATGTTTGTTTAAACTGTCCAGTGTTGTGTATTGATTATAACTCTGATGTATAAAAATGTAAGTGTACTGATACAGCTTTTCTTTTGTAAACTGTTATTTATGTGATATTGTATTTTTATCCGCTGCAAATGTGAGGTTTCTGTGACTTGTTCCTATTTCTTCTTCTTTCTCATTTCTTCTTTTCCTAACTATCTGGAATTTTTGGGATCGAAAATTTTGGGTCATTACATTTGGGCAATCCCCTTGATTTCCCCGATGCTGACACGAGACATGCCCACAAACATCATGCTTCGAGATTAACTCAAACAATCCCGGAGTAAAACCCAAGCAATCTTCTCCTTCTTCCAAACCCAATCCCAGATGCACACAAACGTGCATATCCATGTGCACAACTCCCCTGGCCGCCGATGAACTATACTCCGGCCTCCGACACATCACTCTCGACCATGGCAACAACACGCGATAACCCAAAATCCACGATTCGAAGGAGAATCGAAATCGACTCCTAAACCCATACGACCTGAACCAAATACCATCAGAAAATTGATCGCCGTCGACGATCCGACACTCGAAACGCCACGCCACTCTCTCTGTAGCTACGCCTCGATCTCCTACGTCTTCAGCTCACCTCGCGGTGGGTTCCAATCGCGCCTCGTCACCACAGTTACCATATGAACAGTGACGACAAACACAGGGTATAAAACCCTATCTCGACCATTACCGGCCATCTCGACTATTGATAAATCATGATAACGTTTTTCCCATGATCTTCGTCACCCCCTCTATATATACGAGAGCGTACTTGTTATTTTCTTATATAAAGATTTAAATGATTTTATAAAAGAATATATTTTGATATATAAAGCAATATTTCTTTTTAATAAATATTAAGGTAATTGGTTGTTAAATTATTAGAATTAAATTAAGTGGTAATAGAAATACAACCAAATTGAAGTTAAATAGAGATTAGTTTAAAATAGATTCAAACTGAAATATAGATCTTGAATTTGGGAAGGAGTTTCAGAATAAGATAATAATGAATTGGTTTTCAGATATGATAATCTTGGTTATTATCATAAATGGTTGTTGTATTTAATAATGAAATGTGTATTAATGAGTAAGCAAAATGAAATGTTTTAAGGAAGTAAAACATTTGGGTAAGTATGGCTTATAAATTGGAACTAAAGATGATCTGAATTGTGAAGTTTTAAATCTGGATTCAGGGTTTGAAAATTGTTTCAAAGTGGTAGAGAAACAATAAGTAATGTTGTTTAATGTATTTGAATGAAGGGTCCTATTTCAAATAAGAGTTGTTTGAAAAATTTAAAAGAATTTGTTTTGAATTAAGAACAAAAGGTGGTTTAAAATTTAAAAGTAACTTAGTGTGTAAGGGAAATAATATGTATATATAAGGAATATACATAATATCAAAGATGGTTTGAAATAAACTTTAAATGTTGTGTTTTAAATTTGGAATGAGATGTGATACCCAAAGTGATAAATTTTAACTTATAAGTGGAAAGATTATTAGTGTGAAGTTTAAAATTTGAAATGGGAATTGAAATTGGGTAAGGTTGTGTGGATTAAGTAAATAAAATTTAACTTTGGGAAAGTTAAATAATTTAACAAGCAACCTGAATTGGAAATTTCAAAATGAAATTGGGATTTAACTTGGAAAGTAAAATGGTTAATTTGAATTGGGAGTTTGTGTGATCTCAAAATGGGTTTGAGATCTAGAAATTGGAAATGGATGGATGTTTTAAAATATTTTGGATAATACCATCCTCTTGTTATTTAATAATCTTTAAGCTGAAATTGGATTTGCTTAAATAAATGTAGAAACGGGGTATGGTAATATATCTATCATTAAGATAAAATGGAATTTGGATTTAGAATTAAATGGTTTAAAGAGATAAGTTGATTTGATTTAAAGGATTAAATCAACATTTAAAAATTTAACTCGAATTTATATAATTCGAGATGGTTTAAATTTAAAATTTGAATTGAATTAAATTAGTTCAAAGTGAATTTGATTTGAATTAAATGGAATTATGATTGAAGATGGATAAGTATAAAAATTCAAATGGAAATTTGAATTGGATAATTTGAAAATAAATTGAAGTTGAATGAGTTTAATTTCGAATAGGAAGTTAATTTGAATTTGGGATGAGAATGGAAGTTAACCTAGTTTAAATTGATATTGGAAGTTAATTAGAAATTGGCACGTGATTGGAATCAAGATCAATTCAAATTGGAATTGAATCAATTTAAATGGAAGTGGAAGTTTAAATTGAATTAATAGGAATGGAGATTGGGAATTGAACAGTTTGGCTCTGGACTATTTTCAAAATAAATTGTTTTAATATATATTTTTCTAAACTATTTACTATATAACTTTTTTTAAGCTAAATTATCTTATACTTATTTTATAATCATTTTTGAAACTATTTGACAATCTTTTTAACTGTTTTATAAACTAATTACTATTTTAAATCTATTTTGCAATTATCTAACTTTTTATAAATATTTAACTACTTTCCAACTATTTTATCAATACTTAACTATTTTACAGCTATTTTACAAACTAATAATTATTTTTCCACCAATTATCTATTTTTCAAGCTATTTTCTAAACTCAAGCTAGTCAGAGTACAAACTGTTTATAATTTGAGTAATAATCCATTTGGAATTGAAGAAATTGTGGATAAGTGAATAGAATTAAAAAAAATGTGAATAGAAAAGGAGAAATTGATTTAGCTAATAATCAATGAAAATAAATACGTAGGATCTACGTATGTTATTCTATTCGCATAGTGATTTGATCCAGATTCCAGCACAGAATTTCGAGAGAGTTATATCGATCCGAGTTGGGTTTTCCACTCGATTTTCGACGGCGAGTCTGGATATGGATTGTTGATTGGTTCTGGATATTCTCTATCGTAGTTATGCTATGCAAGGAGAATGACGGTTTCTGATCAAGAAACCAGATCTGTGTCCACACTAGGATGTCGGGTGGACGATACTAGTTCGGAAGTGAAATTGTGTGATCGAGCGAGCGATCAGATTGGCATAGCTTACGGATGATATGTGTACATCGTACGGGTTTAAATGAAATTGATACTGGAAATTTGTGAATAAGAAATGTGAAATGGTTTTTGAAATGGAAGGTATATTTTGTGAAATATAAAATGAATAAAAGTGGAAATTGGATATTTCTATGGTAAAATTTAAGTGACTTTATGGAGTAATCAAATTTGAATATTTGATTTGAATAAACAAAGACATATATATCTTTGTTATGTAAGATAAATCTTCCCTTGTTGAATCTTTTGCCAAAAGGGAAGGATTTTTTTTGAAAATATTTGAAGTATAAAAAGGGTTTTATACAAGTTTGAAATGATCCGAAGATTTTTTTCTCTATATATATATAGATGTAAAGGATCTTATGAGAATGATTTTGAGAAAGGTTTTTGGAACCTTTGGATTTGGAAAGGCTTTTGATTTTTGGGTAAAATCAATATTGGAATTTGGAAAGCCTAAGTTGAGAATTATCGATTTTGGAATAATCGATTTTGAGAAAGGAGATTTATATGAGATTCATACTAGGTGTATGATTTGGAAGATACTATATGTGTATAGTATAAAGTGTTTTGAAAATGGCTGTGGAGAAAAATGCGCTCTCTTGAATGAACTTCTCAGGAGTACCATAGGTTGGTACTGCCTTGAGCCTCAAAGGGGGAGGTTCTAAAGTTGATCCTGTAAGGAGTCCGGACAAAACTAGTTCTTGAGGATTATTGGGTAGCGAAAGTCGAGGGCGCTGATGCCTATAGAGGCATTTGGATTGTGCTGTGACGACAGTATAACTCGATGTCGCTGTGATCTACTGTGTGGACCATAGCGGAAATCGAGTGGAGGTGAGTGTCAATGGTCTACGCTTGATTTTGCTGGGAAGGCAATGTAACATCGGTAGACTGCGATCTATGGTCGAATGGAGTGGAGAAGTTTCATTCTTTTGGCAGCGAAATTCGAGGGCGCTGAGGCCTACAGTTATATGGGTTTTTGCTGTGATAGCAACGTAACCTCAGTTGTAGCTGCGATCTATAGCGGGTTCCATGGTGTAATCGAGGGGCGCGGAGGCCTACAGTTATCTATGGATTTTTTCGGGATGGCAACGTAACCATCCGGTTAACTGTGACCATGGATGGGGGTGATGATTTCCAGAGCATTCTCACCAAAATATATTCTCTCTATTTTCAAAAATGATTTCTATATTTTCAATAAATTATTTTCCTAGTATTTTCACTGGGTGTTGAAAATGGGTTTACTAAGTACTTGTAGATTTACAGTCCTACGCCTGATCAACGTAGGACCGAATTTCTGTGAGAACAAGGATGGACTTGTTTAGACATCGAGTTATAAAAGTATTTTTTTTATAAAAACTATTTTGGCAATATTATATAGATTTTAAAAAGTGTTTGAAAAATGATCAAAGAATATTTTAACTGGTTTTAAAATATTTAATAAATTCTGGCTTCGTTTCTTTTCGAGGACGAAAAGATTCAAAGGAGGGAGGAATGTGATAACCCAGATTTTTAAATATCTGTAATGGATTTTATAACTGGATTTAATTTGTAGAAATACTGATTTATATAAATAATTCTGGTAATAAAAAAATTAAAAAATTAAAAATCTATGTGTATATATCTGAATAAGTATTGGTTTGATAATCCACCTAGTATAATTTTTTTTAAAATTGGCAAAAATATTATTTTCAAAAAATTTAATGTGTGTTGTTTAAATATATATATATATATATATATATATATATATATATATATGAGTCAATTTAAAATTAAATTTGAATTTGAGATTGAAATTTTAAAGGATAATTATCTTAGATAAATTTGGTTTTAAAATATAAAACATATGTATATAGAACTAACTAAATTTTTATAATATAAGAACCTTGTAAACATATTAAAAACATTTAATTTCATGTGTAACCCTTTTTAAACAAAGAATTTAACAAGTGTAAGTATATAAATAGTATTTAAACATTTGTAAGCTAATTAATTCATGTATTGACATTGGTAGTTTAAGTGTCATTCAAAATTTACAAGTTGCCTAAATTTGTTTTTTTCCAATGTAAATTTAAATAAAATGTTTAGAGAAACCTGGCCATTTGATTTTAGTTCAAAGTTTTACAATCCTCAATTCTTTCTTCTATATACCTTCCAAACTAAAAACCAGAACTGAGAATGAAATAAATCAAGCAACAGTTTTCCAAATTTTAACCTGAGCTTAAGTTCAAGATCAAGCAAAGATTGCAACCCAATATCAAGTACAGATCAAAGTCAGTTGCTATTTTAAAAAAAATGGTGTTCCAGATTTTGGAAAATCAAATAACAAGTTGCAGACCCAGAACAAAATTCCAGATTTCAAGCTACAGTCTTCTCTGTTTTTTTTCAAATGTGAGTAAACAAATTTCTGTTCTGTTTTAAAATTCTTGTTGCATGCACTAATGTGAAGTGAAGTGTGACAAATGTTTATAGAATTGTTTAATATGAAATTTATATATATTTTATATGAATTAAATGGGTGTGTATGTCTGTTTACAGAACATTTGTTCTGTTCTTGTTGTCTAGTTTAAGGTTTGATACAAGAAAATCATGATCTTCTTCACTGATCTTCTTGGGATATAATATATGAATAAAACTTGTTAGTTACACCATAATATCAATTGTAAAAATATTTTTAAGCTAAAAAAATAGCTAGATTTGTACAGAAAGGAAGAAGTACAGTAAAATCCTAAATCTTTTCAATATTTCGACTTGTATGATTTCTTGTTTCAGGTTGATAATTTGAATTGTAACAGAAAACTAGGAGTTTTAAGATTTAAATCATGAATTTTAAGCTTGTAAATCATAAGAAATCGCATGATGGTCGGAATGTGGGTTTCGAGCATTCTTCGATGATCGACAAAGTTTAGGTTTTCGAATTTTTAGCTAAAGCTTGCTTAGAAGCATTCAATGCCGGTAAAATTAGTTGAAGAATTTTTCTACAACCGAGGCGGCGGCAAAACAATGATCTAGGGTTTAGTGGTGCTAGTGGAAGGTCATTGGATTGGTGGAATTGTCGAGTTGCTCAGGAAAAATTGAACGATCGGTCTAGGAGGAGATGATGAAGGAGGAAGAGGGGAAGCTCTAGGTGAAATCCGATGGACGTTAGTGTGATGGTTCGTCGTCGCGAGGCAACTAAAGATCAGGAAGATGATTCCAGTTAGAACTGGAATGCTCGATTTTGATTTCGAGCTTATGAATGGAATCTGGTGGTTTTGATAGAGAGAAGAGTTGATCGACGATTTGCCGGAGGTGATTTTGAGGGCTGGATCGTCGTCGATAATCGGAGGAGATGCACGTCGTGTCAATGTATCCGTGCCCAGGGTTGTATTGGAAATGAGTTTTCTCAGTACGAAGTTCAGGAAGGAATAAGATGGACTCGGAGTGGTTCTCATGTTCGTGTGTGTGTTCCTTGCAATTCTTTTAAAATATAAAACTAAGTTTTAAAATGGAAGAAGATGAAAGTACCAGAGACAGGACTCGAGCATTAGTCGGGTTGATTCTGAAGTAGGAGTAGCAAGTTGTTAATCATGGTTTGAAGGTTTCTGAAAAAAATGATATGTTATCAAGTTTTAAAAATAGATAAGAATAACTAGTTTTTAAGTTCAAACTTGATTAAGTATAAACAAGTTATCAACCATTTTAATCTAAAAATATTTAAGGTTTGGAATCTATTAAGGTTGAGAATGGAATTATTTTGAGTTTAAGAATTTCAAAATTTTTGAACCCTTTAAAAGTTTATTTTAAATAAACAGGAATAATGTAATTAAATAGGTTTAAGGATAATTATTTAATTAAGGCACTGATTAAAGGGTAATCAATAATTGATGGGATTAATTTAAAGATAATCAATTTATGTGATTAATAAAGGGTTAAGACTAAATAGTCTATGTAGTAAATAAAAGATAATTACTCAATATAGTTAATTAAAGTAATGTGATTAATCAAGTTAATTAATTGGTTTAATTAACTTAAGATAATCATGATGGTTTGTTAAAGTATAATTACTGAATGTAATTGGAAAAGAGTAATTACTTAGTAAAGTAATTAATGGATAATTACTGGATGTTAATTGAATTGGAGTGATAATTTTAGTGGAAATGATTTGGGTTTAATTACCTTGTGTAATTAATAAGAAGGGTAATTACTTAGTGGAAGTAATTAATGATAAATTATTTAATGTAATTAATTTAAGAATTGATTAGTAAAGTTATTTGTAGATAATTAAGTAATGTAATTAAGTAAAGGTAATTAATTACTAATGTGATTAATTAAGGTTGATTAATGAATAATTATTTTAAGATTATATGATTAATAATTAATTGAAGAAGTAATTAAGGATCATTAATTAATGTAATTAATGAGAGTCATTAAAGGTTAAATACTGTAAATGGTTAAGGATAATTAATTTGTGAAATTAATTGAAGGATAATTACTCTATGTAATTGAAGATAATTAATCAAGGTGATTAATTAAGATGGATATTTGAAGAATGATTGATTAATTAAAAGATTGCAATTAATTAATGGTTCATTAAGCAAAGTTAGGTGATTAATTTTTAAGTAATTGATTTGATTTAAGTTAATTAAATTAATTACAATAGGGATTAACAATGGTTGCTTATGAATGATTGTTTGAGTAGAATATCTGAATTGGTTGATATCTATTGGATGATATGCTTTGATATTCTGTGATATGAAGTGTTTTGTGATATGATATGTTTAGGTGGACATTTATAATGTGGTTATTTAATGATGATGAAATTCTGTGTAAAAAGTGACATCTTGTATTTAAAGTTGAAATGGGTTTCGCTTGAATAACTTAGGTTAAGATAGTATTAAATTCGAAAAGACCGGAGTCGGGTATTAGTAAATACCCGAAACCACTTCGATTCTTTATAAATTGATATGTGGAATCAATAGGTTGAAATGGAAAGATTAATGTGAATTGGACTTTTTAATCTATGTTTTCGGTACTTAGAAATTGATGTGTGAAATAAGTGATGTTTATAACAACTTGTGAAGTTATAGTTTGATACACGTTACCCCGGGTTTATATAAGTTGTATGCTTTTGTATTCCATGTTAGATGGGTTTATTCACGCTGGTTTCGAGCCTGACCTGGGAGTTACTTTGATGTAATGCTCGGGTCAGACCGAGTATTACCGATTTTCAAGTAAGGACGTTCTGGAGCTCAAGAGGCGAGCTGGAGAGCAGAAACGTATGGAGTGTTTTCCGCTTTGATATTGTATAACTAGGACATGTTGTTTTAAACCGTCCAGTGATTGGTAATGGTTGTAACTCTGATGTATTTAAATGTAATTGACTGATATAGCTTTCTCTGTGTATAGAATATTATTTGTTATTATATTTTATCCGCTGCGAGTGTGAGATGTTGGTATTTCTGTTCTTCTTTTTCTTTCTATCTCTTTCTTCTTTTCCATAACTATCTGGAATTTTCGAGATCGAAAATTCTGGGTCGTTACACAAAATATAAAAATGAACAGAATAACATAACATATCATAGCATATCATGTCAGGTGATAAAACAGGTATAACATTAGGTGATAACATATATAATATCATGTCATGAGCATATATGAGGTAACTATCATGGCATAACACTACTACGATTTCACAAGTTATTGATTCACTAGAATATAAGTACGTAGTCTAGAGCGATAAACTCACCTTCTTTGGCTAGAGATGAAAAATTCAAGACACAAGAACAAACGTTAAAAAGCATGACAAAGCACGAATCAAACTTAAGTTGAAGTAGAGCCAAGATCAAAATCTTGTAAACAAAAAAAATACAACATACATAAGCAATTGTCTATACATAAAATATAGATAAAAACAAAGAAAAATGGTTAGACAAGACCATGGGGCTCGGCCACTTTGCAAGTAGGTTTGACTACCTTTAAACATGTTTGGGCCATGATGCTTTGAGGCATATTAGGCTCGGCCATGCCAAGTATAGGGTACGTCTATGGGGTAGGTGAAGGGATGGCAAGGCAAAAGGTCATTTGGAGGGCAAAAAGTCAAAGGAAATGATGGCTATTGGTTCGGCCTAGGCTTCAATGGGCTTGGCTCTATGTGTTTTTGCTTGGTCAAGTGGTGCAATGGGTCAAGGCACATCAATTCACGGCTAGGGAATGGAGTAGGTCACGGCAAGGCATGGAAATGGTGAGGAAGTGATGATAGCCGAGGCATATAGAAAAGGAGAGGTGATGCAATGGGATCGGCTAGGGTTTAGGATGGCATGTGGTGGTGGTTGTGGATCTAAGGGTCATGGTAATAGGTACGAATGATGGTCATGGGGTGAAGGCCGATCATATGGTGGTGATGAGATGGAGATTTGGTCGGTTAGAAGAGGCATGGTGATGACCGAACTATGCAAGAGAAGAAACAAAAGAAAAAAATTGAAAAGAGAAAAAAATGAGAAGAGGAGAGAAACTTACTGTAATTTTCTTAGTAGAATGCAAAAATGAGAAAGATGATGGAAGGAAGTTTTGTACGTGACTTGCTAATAGAAAGACATCTTTTCATGTGAATGGATAAAGATGTGTCTCTAAGAAAATTCCTAAGCCCATTAGTCAAGCCCAATAACAAAACAGACCCAAACAGAAATAAAATAAAGCCCAAAGCCAAAATGAAATAGAAAATAAAATACTGAAAAATATTTGCTTGTAAAATGCTGAAACTTTGCAAATTTGAAAGGTATAAATCGGAATTTGATGAAATAAATATCATAGAGAATGTTAGAATCAAATCCAGCTTCAAAGAAAAAGAATAGAAATTTAAATTTCAAATTTAAAAATTTCAAGTGAAAGTTAAACTTGACTTAAGTTGACCAAAAATTTAAATTTCAGAAAAATCTTTATTTTATTATATTTCGAAAAATAATTCTCAACAAACACCAAAATTTCATTGTAAAATTCCAAATTTTCAATTTTTAAATGATTTAAAAACAAAGTTTTCAAATAAATCTTACTTAAAATATTTGATAAATTATGGGTTGTTACACTCTCCCCCACTCGAAACTTTTCATCCTCAAAAAGGGACGAGATACGAAAACAAAGGTAGATAAGTTAGAATAACGAATAGTACATGAAACAAACTATTTTGGATTCGAAGCACGCATTCTCTTCTCCGTCTCCCAGGTACAATTCCGATCATCAATACTCCACTACATTTTGACCAGGTTGACTGATTTCCTTCTCAACTGCTTCGTACCTCTGTGATAATACGAAGTGGCTTCCTCTCGACAATAAGGTTTGGTTCAATATCCAAACTCTCGAGAGCAGAAGGCTGAACAACCAAAGATGGATCATGAAGATACTGGCGAAGATGCGAAACGTTGAATACATTATGCACTCCAGACAGCTTCTCAGATAAATCCAGGCGATAAGCTAAAGAACCAACCCTCTCTAAAATACGAAAAGACCTATCCGACCAAACCGAATGTGATTCCTTAAAGGAGAGACCTTAAGGAATACCTGATCACCAACAGAAAACTCAAAACTCCTCCTACGCCGATCATCATACTTCTTCTGCCTATCCTGAGCACTCCTCATCATCCTCTTAATCTCTTCAACTCTCTCTAAGGCTCCAGAATCATATCAGACCAAGAACAAAACAGTTACCGGATACAATCCCGCAAGATGGAGACCTGCAAGGTCGTTCGTAAAGAGCAGCAAACGGAGACATTGCAATACTAGCCTGGATTCCATAGATAAAATAAGATAGATAAAGGATTAAGACAAGACTAAATTGAACATTAAGATTATACATGATAAATGTTGTTATTGGTGAATTTGACAAGATGGAGATGATCTTCTCAAGATCCACCATAATCAAGGACATGGGCAAGAGAAGATCCTCTAGAATCTGATTCACCCTTTTCGTTTGACCGTCGGTCTGCGGATGGTAAGTAGTGCTCAGATTCAGTGAGTACCTAAAGATTCCTGAAAAGCTCTCCAAAAATGACTGGTAAAGATGGGATCTTTATCGCAAACAAAATAGACAGGAATAGGAACACCATGAAGGCGAACAGTCTCCTTCATATAAATCTCATCCAAATTAGAAGCAGAACGGATAGACCTGACCGGAATGAAATGAGCTGACTTAGTCAATCTATCCACAATAACCCAAATACTCTTATTACCCCTCATAGTCCTCAATAATCCATCAATAAAATCCATAGAAACCTGTTCGCATTTCCAATTGTGAACCTCAAGAGACTGCAATAAACCAGGAGTGCGACGACCCGACTTCCTATCACCAGGAAATCACATCATCTTGAAGAAAGAAAGGGATAGAAGAAGAAAAGAAAGAGAAAGAAGAACAAAAACAACATCAGAGAACTCACTGCGGAACGTATAAAATATAATATATCACTTATAATATTACATAGTATCTCATTACATCAGAGTACACACTTAACAACAGAGATTAGACAGTTATAAACATCAGTCTAATTATACAACTCAAGTATACAAGAAACAGATACCAAACAAACACAGCGGAACCAATATATATCTACATGTCGAAGCCTCCTGCTCCATATCTCCTCTAGAATTCGTCAAGCTAACCTGAATCACTTGAATACTCATACATAATATGAGTACCCAAGAGTTTAATAAAACAGAAAATAAACACTCGGGTCAGACAGGGGTCTGGTGTGAGTAAATGGGTTAAAATTGCTTAACTTTAGAAAAACCTTTGAAAGAAAAAGGTATCACGTAAGACTTCCCACACATAAACATGGAAAAGTTTTTACCTTACGCTAACCAAAACATTTGATAGGAAATCCAGTGAAATTATAATAGTGTCTAGGGTTTTCAAGTAAATAAGAAATAGCCGAAATTGTTATATGATTAAATTCCAGCTACTAGCCACAAAAGTGGGTAATACAATCAAAACCGTAGGGTCTCGTAGGGAAAATGGGTTTCCATCAATGGCAGGGCTACTGGGGTACCGCCCGTCACAGTACGTGGCCTAGATCAATGTACCGAGGAGTACTCCCACTCCCCTGCAACACAAGGCCGGGACCATTCCTTACTGAACAGTCCCGAACAAGACAACCCCGCAGTTGGCCGCGACCCAACTGCCCACACAGCCGAATAAAAAGGGACTTCTAGACAGGGGAAAATCTTGCTCTCCAATGGGAGCTACCCACGAAGCCTTGCTGCACCTCCCCTGTTTTAGCCATTCTTGGTTGATGAGACTTGAGGTTACGATTACCTTTATAGAACATATCTATCTTAGAATGCTCATCGTCCACCTGACGATGTTCTGAAAGCATTCAATCCATACAAGTTCGTTCCGGGTTCGAACGAAACCGAAGGCACTATCTCGTTTCACACATTATTGGAATCACCCTCAGAGACAACGACCATAGCCCTTGCACCCTGATTCTCCATCACGAATCTATAAGTACTATTCCGTCAAACTCATTACGGAATCACCCACAGAGTTATACTGACGTATAGCCCTTACACCTCGAGTCTTCACTTGCTCCACTTGGATTTACGACCTAACGTTTAATTGGAATCGATGTGGTTTTCGGATTCCAAATATGGAAACCCGATCCCGGTCTCACCGAAACCAAACACATTTTAATGTCCAAGTTGTACTTAAGGGTTTAAACAATTTAACTTATATTCAGGATGATATGTAAATAGATAGATGAATTATATTATCACAATAGATAATTCATATCAATATTCATCTTCACAAAGCAGCATATCATATATCAAAGATATCCAATATCAACCAGTATCAACCAATATCAAACATCCAATATCAACCTATCATCCAATATCAATCTCCAAATATTGATCATTCAATATCAATCAATTAACCAATATTAATCAATCAATCCATATTAATCAACCATCCAAACAAAATTGATTATTTTTTAATCAATTGAATTACCATAATCCTTCTTCATTAATTATTATTCTAAACAAATATCATCTCTAATGATTTTCCTTAATTAATCTTTCTTGATTAATTATATTTAATTACATTCAAGTAATTATCCTTAACCATATTCAGTAATTAACCCTTTAATTACTATCATTAATTACAAAAATTAATGATCATTCATTAATTAATTAACTATAATTAATTACATTAATTCTTAATTAATTACAATTAATTAATCACATTTAAATTAATTACTTTTATTAATTAACCTTGATTAATTTCATTAATTATCTAATCCTTATTAATTAATTAACCTTTTAATTAATTAAATAATTAACCTTGTAATTAATCATCTCATTAACCATAAACAGTAATTAACAATTTGTAATTACTTATCTTAATTAATTAACATCTTAATTAATTATCTTAACCCTTGATTAATTAATCTAATTAATCTTAAATTACTTCATTAAGTTATTATTATTCAATTAAATTAATTAATGAATCCTTAATTAATTACTTTATTAATTAATTATATTTTAATTAATTACCCTTAGTAATTAATCTTAAATTAATCACATTCCTTAATTAATTAATCACATTCATTAATTAACTAAATTAATTAAGTAATTAACCCTTAATTACTTATATAAGTAATTATCTTCTAATTACTTTTATTAATAAATCTTAATTAATCTCTTAATTAATTACTTAACAAATAATTAACTCCATCATTAAATTCTTAATGCTTTAATTAATTAATTACTCCATAATTAATTAATTTTAAAACAATTAAATTAATCAATTCCTTAATTGATAACATCATGTGATTAACCCTTAATCACTTCAACTGAATTACCCCATGTGTAATTTCCTCTAATTACTTCTATAAGTAATTATCATTCTTAATTACATTCAATTATTAAACATTAATTACTTCATTAAGTAATTACACTTAATTAATCCATAATTAAGTGATTATTTAAAAAATTAAATAAATAATTAACTAATTATTTAAAATTAATTAAACAATTAATTAATTAACTAATCTTCTTATAATTAAAGAAAATCTTTAATTAAGAAAATCATAAATCTTATTTAATCTCTTACTTATTAACAATTATACTTAATTAAGTATTCTTGAGTCATATTCAAATAATTTAACCTTACTTATCTTTATAAATAAATTATTTGAATTTAATCAAATTTGGTAACTTAAAAACAAACAAAATTATATTATTTACCTTTATTTAAAAATAATACATTTAAAATCTAAAACACATTATTATCTAAGTTAAACTTATTCATTTTAAATAGAATTTGAAACATTACTTTAAAATTTAAATAATCAAATTCAAAACACTCTTTTATTTTTGAATTTTAAACTTAATTAAGATAATTATTTTCAAAATTCAAGCATCTTAAAACATTTTTTTTTAAATTTGAAATTAATTTCAACTAACTCCTTTGAAATTCTGTTTCCTTTTACAAAACTCGTTTATAATTAAAAGCTTACTTCAATTAATTCAAACATATGCTTACTTGCAACTGTATATCATTATACAGTAATAACCAGAAAAACCCACCCCTAAACTCGAGTTTGACCCTGAGTATTCCCCGATCTTTCCTCGAGAAACCACCAACCCCTCAAATCTTCGAGTCTCCCCTTGAAAAACAAGAGAGCTTCACCGAGTAAATCCTCTCTTCCCCAACTCTCTAACGTACCAGCTGACACGATAACACGCGTGCACGTGTACACTCGTCGCCGGCCGCCGTTGATCATCGCGATCGACGTTGACGATCACGCTAACGCTCGCGAGCCAAGAATCGAACCCAGAAACATGAAAACTCGATCGTATCAAAATATGATCATCACGCTCGAAAGCAACTGCAGGTCACTGTCCAAAAACCCACCCTCGGCCGATGAACTCGCCGCCGTTGAACTCGCCATCACTATCATACAATGCCCAGACCTCTAGCTCCCACAATTTCCAATCGCGATCAACTTCGGTTCACTACACACGATGAAAGCATCTGGGAAAAACAAATCAAACAACTACAGCCTAAACCCTAATTGCGGCAATTCCCTTCAAACCACTAATTAAAAAAAATATTCTGTATTTTTCCCATGATCAATAGCTTGTATTCTAACTTCGGTCAAAATCTTAACTTAAATCATCACGTAAAACTTCGGTAATCCCCTAAAACCCAATTTACGAGCAAACTCCAAATTCTCCCTAATCACAGAACTAAAAATCATGATACCAGTATTAAAAATCATGATTTTCCATTGCTATTCCAAACATACAATCAAAATTAAAGATTAAGTTCATAAATTTTTAGCCCAAATTGATTCTTACTGTAATTTTGAAACTTCTGAACTATTATTTCATTTTAAAAACTTATAAACATTTTTAGATGAAAATTCATATGATTATAAACAACTTCTCTTCACATATCAAGATCTAATATTGTTTGGATTAAAAGATTTTGAATTTTTCTTTTGACAGATCATTTACAGAAAACACATTTGCATGTATTCGAACAAACTCTCACAACATATAGGTACTAATCCACATAAATTCAAGCTATAGGATTTTAATACAGGTAAATAACAACACATGCATGACATTAGAATAAGATCCAACTGTTTTTGAAAACATTTACTCACCTGATTTTCAAAAATGCAGAGCAGGGAACAGCAGTTTTAATCCCAGGCTTGAATTCTTTAATTTTGAAAAATCTTTTAGTTACTATTGTAAAATCCATCTGCATGCTTCCAATTGTAGTTTCAAACTTGCAGATGAACACCACTTAATCTCGGGTTGATCTTGCTGAATTGCAGGTTGCAGATTTCCAAGTTGCTATGAAGTATATTGCTTGATTTTGAGTTTGCAGATTTGTTTTTACTTTAGATTTGATTTTGGTTTAATTTCATGTTTGAAAAAAGAAAATTTTCTGTTTTGAGCTAAGAAAGAAGACAAAGGAAAAATGTTTGTGAAAAACTAACTTTCTTTTTCTAAAAACATTTATTAAAATTAAAATGAAAATAATGCCACATGTTCCTTAATTCAAACAAATGTCAGTCCACTTGCTTAATTTACTTACATGTGTTATTTAAAGGATTAACATGTTTTACACATATATTTAAGTATATTTAATAGATTTTCATTTAATTTAAAAGAAAATATAAGCTTTCTTGATTAAGTTACTTAATAAATAAATTCTTATATATGTGAATATAAATTTACCTTTAAAAGAGAATATTATAAAACTAGTTAAAACACAAATGAATTGCTTATACATGTATTCACAAATCTAAACATTTGTATTATAACCATTTAAAATTAAACATTTTGAAACAAAAATAAAACTTTGATTAAATCCTAATTAAACTATCATCTTAAAAATAAATAACAAATCTTATATTTTTGAAAATAATTGAATTAATCTAAATTAACTTTTGAAAAGTCCTATTGAATTTAAAACAAAGCTTTAAATTACAATTCATTCATATATCAATTATTAATGGATTAAAATTAAATTTCAAAACAATATCAAACTATAACATATACATACATATATGTTACAATTTGAAAACTCATTTTTAAATTTAAAACAAAAGATCTCCTGTTCACAATATATATCAAGTGTATATATTATAAATAGAATAAAAATTTGATTAGCTTTGGAAAATAAATCTTATCAATTTTAAATTGTTAAAAAGATATTGATCACCATTATCAGATTAAATATTTATTAACCTTAAAAAGAATAAATTTATCAGTTTAAAATTAAAATTACAAAGAAAAATTATCAAACCAGTTAAATTATTTACACAGATTATTAAATTTATGTTGCCCAAAATTCCGGGTCGTTACAAGGAGTCTTCTGATGATCGGCCTTGACTTACTGATAAGTTGCACATCTACTAGCAAAGATGGAGATATCATGCTTCGTCCCCCTCCACCTATAAAACTTCCATATCCTGATACATCTTCATCACACCTGGATGAATAGAAAGCCTGGATCGATGATTTTCTCGAAGTAACTCGTGCCTCAAACCATCGACGTTCGGGACACAAATCCGATTATTAATCCTCAAAATCCCTTTATCATCGATCTTAGCTCGACTACCATACTGACTAATACCACCAACCCTACTACGAATATTCTCCTTGATCAACCTAGTTATTCTATCCTCATCTTGCTTAGCTATGACATCATCCATAAGAGGAGAAGAAGAAACAACAAGCTGACACAATATTTCCTTCTTCCGACTCAAAGCATCGGCCACATCATTAGCTTTGCCAGGGGTATAGTTGATGTCGAGTTCATAAGAAGCAAGGAACTCAAGCCACCAAACCTGCCTTTGATTCAAATCCTTCTGGGTGAAGATATAGTTCAAAGACCGATGATACGTAAAGTGCTCAAACTTTGTTCCCAAAAGATGATGCATCCAAAGCTTCAAAGCAAAACCACGGCAAGCAATTCCAAATCATGGGCTGCATAAGTGGCTTCATGGGTCTTCAACTGACGATCGGCATAAGTAATGACCTTCCCATCTTACATCAGAACAGCTCCCAAACCCTCACGACTAGCATCAGTGTATACCGTTAATCTCTCATTTCCATTTGAAACGGGAAGATCTGGTGCGGAAGTAAGCTTGCGTTTTAAATCATTGAATGCAGCTTAATACTTATCATTCCAATTAAAGTTAGCATTCTTATGAGTCAAAGTAGTGAGAGGTGCAGCAATACAAGCAAAATTCTCAATGAATCTCTGATAATAACCGACAAGGCCCAGAAAACTACGAATATCAAATGGAGTCCTAGGAGTTTCCTAATCTTGCAACAGAATAGGGAGAAATAAGGACTATGGAAAAGATAGAATGATCAAATTACAATAAGAGAAGAGAAGAAAGACTTACATTGATCGCAGCGATCTTAACTGGATCAACAGAAACTCCATTACCAAAAACAATATGCCCGAGAAATCGGACTTCATCCTTTCAGAAATGGCATTTCAAGATTTTAGCTTTCAGCTGATGACTCCTAAGAGTCACCAAATCAAAATTCAAATGCGACTCATGCTCTTCCCTTTACTTAAAGAAGACAAGAATATCATCGACGAAGACTAGAAAAAATTATTTAAGAACATCATGAAAAACACAATTCAAAGGATCATCAAAGAAACTGGTGCATTAGTCAAACCAAAAGGCATAATTAACCATTCATTAAAATCATTCCTGGTATAAAAAGAAGTCTTGGGAATACTTTCCTATGCAACTCTAAGTTGGTGGAAACCTGTAGCAAGATCAACCTGAGAGAAAACAGTAGCTCCATAGAGCTGATCAAACATGTCATTGATACGAGGCATAGGATATCTATTTTTCATAGCGAGCTTGTTCAGATCCCGATAATCAACACACATCCTCAAAGAACCATCGGACTGGTGACGAAAACCACTGTGTCTCTCCATTCGGAATGACTAGGCCTGATCAGACTCTTGGAGAACAAGTCCTTAAATTTTTTTCCTCAACTCAACCTTCTCATGGGGTGCCATTCTTCTAGGAGGAAGAACTACAGGTCGAGCTCCAAGAATAAGATCAACACGAAATTCAATTTCCCACATAGGAGGTAAAGAAGTGACTTCACCAAATACATCGGGATAGAGTTTAACCAACGGAGTAGAATCAAAATCACCAGGAAAAGAATCAAGAGAATAAACAAAGTTTCCAGCATAATCCCGAGGCAAACGGCACTGAAGCACCAAAGGATTACCCCGATCATCAACAAGAGAAACAGTTCGTGTTTTACAAGAGATAACAGCTTCATGCCACTTCAGCCAATCTCCTCTAAGCAAAATATCAAAAGAGTCAAAACCCAGAACGTAGAAATCACCAGAAAAGCGATAGCAAGAATAGAAGAGTTGACCCTTCTACAAACCCGAATAAGGTTCGCAGGACCACCAATAGGACTTTTAAAACACAAAGGTTCACCAGCAAACTCAGGAGAAAGGAGATGCTCATACTTATCATAAAGATCCACATAAATCAAATCGTGGGAAGCTCCAGTATCAAATAAAACACGAATAGGAAAATTAAACAGAGAAAAAAGTGCCCTGTAGAGTACCTTGGGTATCACTAGGAGCAGATGGAGCTGGTGGAGTGGCAGAGATAACAGTAAAGATACCAGATGGCTTGCCCTTCTACTGAGTAGGACAATCCTTCCTGAAGTGGCTAGGCTGATGGAAAATATGGCAGAGATCACGCCTAGTCAACTGAGCTGGTGGAGCAGCAGCACCAACTACAGTAGGGCAACTATTGGCATAGTTTCCCTTCTGGTCACACTTGAAGTAAGTGATGGAAGATAGGTTGATAGGCTGCCTCTGAGAAGAAGAAGATCTCAGATCTGGAGTCTTATTCTAATTCTTCTTCTGCTAATGGAAATTAGGCTTCATCTTCATAGGATCACCAGAGGAAGGTTGAGATGAAGTAGCACGAACAACAGAAGGATCCTTAGAAGTAGGATTCTCATATCTGATGGCCATATCCATCAATCCAGTGAAGGGGCTATGCACATGAGAAATGAGACGATCATAATACTCTAGGCGAGCTCCAGCTATAAACTTCTCATTCTTCTTAAGAGGAGTGTCAATCAGGCCAGGACCAAACTTGGAAAGTTTATTGAACTTTTGCTCATACTCAGAAAATGAAATGTCTCCCTGCTTAAGATCCACAGACTCCCTGTATAGCTGAGACTTCCCATCTTCGGGCATCCACATAGCCACAAAAGTATACCTAAAGCATGATATCGAAAAATAAGAAAGATTCCAAAGAGAGAAAATAGAATCAACTCAAGAACCAATACAAGATGATACCTAAATTGCTCCTAAGAAATATCAGCCTCGATGGTGTGAGTTGTAACAGACTCCCACCAATCCAGGGCTGCCTCCTTCAACTGCCAAGTTGCAAACTGATGCTTCTGAGCATCGATGATCTCCAGACCGGAGAAAATCCTCTCCAAACCTTTCAACCACTGCTGAGCCTTAATGATCCTCTCTGATCCAGTAAACTTGGTACCGCTAAGCTCAGTGAACTTCTTACAGAGAGTTGTGAACCTAATGGGTGCAACAGGCTTAGGAATAGAGGCAACACTAGGACCTCGACCTCTGGCATTCCTACGATCCATCCTAAAAAATCAAGAATGAATTTTAGGACAAAGGTAAAGGATATGCAAAGATAATTTTCAACTAGAATGGAAATCACAATCATTTGAAAATTATTTTATACTTAAAATATGCTCTCTCACAAAGAAATGATTCTATGATTGATTTCACTCATTCGAGTGTATTTCTACCCTATCTCTAATAAGTTTTTGCTCCACAGGCTAAGGTTTACCTAAAACCAAAGCTCTGATACCAAATGTAACATCCCGCCATTTTGGACCATTCAAATCGATAATAAAACCACACATGTAGGGCTTGAATAATTCAAAACAACAGGTTGTTAATATAATTTGGAGCAAATAAAACCAATCAAAGAATCACAGACATAGAATATCAGAATAACTCACAGTAGAAATAAAATAACCGTAGTAGTTCATGAAGCTACTACATACATAGTCTCAAAAAAAATACCAGAGTTTGAAAGAAAATAAAATAGAAATCTACCAATACATAAGCAAAGGCTGAATAGGAATAACTGAAACAGAAATAGATAGACGACTCGATGGATAGATAAGCTCCCGCAAATCTCTAGCTCTAGAAGATGAATCCAAAGCTTTGATATTCAGGCTGACTCGAGCGTAAAGAAAAAACACAAAAAACTCGATTCAGGACATATATACTTATAAAATGTAAATCAACTCATGTGTACTGCAATAGAAATGCACAAGTAACTTAAAGGACGCTTGGGATCGCCCATCCTTTGAGGATCTGCTAGACTATCTACTATGTAGTAATACACGCTATTATAATAATGTCTAAAGTCAAGTATACTATTTAAAAAATAATGTTAAGGCTTTACATTTTGCACCTTAACACATTTTATAGTGTCGATGGTCTAAACAGTACCGTAATACCTCCAGATCGGGAGGCTACCAGAGGATACTCCATAGGTACGACACAAATCAAACTCATATAAGGAGCGCAAGGGTAGGTGACACGGCACAACTAGGCAATGCTAGGGTAGATATACCAATTACACTTCTAGGCTGTTGGTAACGCATAGCAGCCACTACCGCCCACCTCGAGCCACGCTCCAAAAAAAAATCAAAGGTGCACACCAATTAATCACAAGTAATAGAATGGCATACGAAGGAGTGTGTCCAATCGGAGGAGCTACCTTACTTGGTCCGTCAATTGCTCCTGTTTTATCCACCTTATGCCAACTCACGGGAGTCGGGTCCACGTATATACCTCATAAAGGATTGTCGCCACCATCCTACTTCATTCTGGAATCTCCACTGCGTATACAGTTGTTAAAGTGGTTTTCGGAGTTAGTAGTGAGTATGACAACTTCTGATCCCGATCTCTTTAACAACCAAACATTATTATAACCCGTGGTTATTTATTTCAAATGGTTTACATTTCAAATCAAACATAGTCATTTCAAAACCATTTAAATCCGATGTCATTCTTCTTCAAATAAATATTTATTTTTCAAAGTTTGTAACATTTCAAATCTATACACTTAGTTATAACACTTTGAAAAATGTAATATTTGGAAACCATAGCACTTTGAAAATGTAGTATATAGAAAACATAGCACTTTAAAAATGTGACCCTTATATAGTAGCATTTTGAAAAATGTTATATCTTTAGAAATAGTAGCATTTTCAAAACATAACCTAAAGTAGCATAGCATTTTAAAAATGTTACAAATTCTATTATAACATATTTAAAACATCATATCTTCAATTTTCATCATAGTTATCATATAAAATCTACTTATTATACAAAATATATCCATTTCATAAATAAATTGTTACTATTACTAGGTTAGATTTAAAATTCCATATTAAATCAAATTAAATTATTAAGTTATAATGAAATTATATATCATAGATAAAATCTTTAAGTTACGAATGAATGCAAAGTAATCCACAAAAGCAGAATTAATATTCTCTTCTTTAACATGCTTAACACCTTTATTATCATATATACAATTAATTCTTCCTTTTGAATGCTTGACCTTGATAGAATCATGAAAGAATTTTGTATTCCTATCTCCAAAGTTATCATATTTAGCATGGAGTAATTCTTTAGACATAGATAGTTCAAATTGTACCATATCTTGCAATGACTTAGATAGTTCAGTTTCCTCCATAGTAAGTGTAGCATTCAAGGGATCAGAATTTAAACCAATATCTTGTTAATAATCTTATTGAGGAAATCACTAATGAAGAGATTGAGATAGCAGTCTTCAATTTGAATAAGGAAAGTTGTGGAGGTCCTGATGGATTTAATGCTTATTTTTTTCAATTCTGTTGGAAGACAATTAGATATGATGTGCTAAGAGCAGTAAAATACTTTTTCAGTTCTAATAAGCTTTCTAAAGGATTTAACTCTGCTGCAATTACATTGATCCCCAAGATTGATAATCCATCTAATGTCTCAGAATTTAGACCACTATCTTGTTGTAATGTTGTTTACAAGATAATTTCAAAAATTATAGCTTCTAGAATGCAAGCAGTCCTCCCTTCAATAATATCAAATAACCAGGTAGCTTTTCTCCCTAATAGGAACATAAGTGATAATATACTATTGACTCAAGAATTATTAAGGGGTTATGGAACTTCCAATATATCTCCTAGGTGTATGTTAAAGCTAGATATTAGGAAAGCTTTTGATACTATATCATGGTGTTCTATCATTGCAATCATGGAAAGAATGAATTTTCCAAAACCTCTGTTGGCTTGGGTTTATACATGCATATCTACACCTTATTATTCTGTTTCTAGAAATGGATGTTTAAATGGTTTTTTCAGGGGTACGCAGGGAATTAGGCAAGGAGATCCAATCTCACCTTATCTGTTTATCATAGTAATGGAGATTTTAAATGTTCTATTAAAGGAGAGGGTAGGAAATAAATCTTTGGACTTACATCCAAAATGTAAAGAACCTATGATCACTCACTTACTTTTTTCAGATGATTTGGTATTATTCACAAAGCCTACTATTGCTAATATTCAAACAGTATTGGAGGTACTTAACAAGTTTGGGAAAATCACTGGTCTGTATATAAATATCAGTAAGTCTAATATTCTTATAGCTGGGGTTGAAGAGGAAATCAGAAATGATTTGATTAAATTTTCTAGATTAAATATCATGCCTACTAATGCAACTTACTTAGGATTACCACTTATAACATCTAGACTCTCAAAAGTTAGCTGCTTACCTTTGTATGAGAAAATTACTGAAAAGCTTTCTTCATGGCCGAGCTCAAAATTATCACAAGCTGGGAGACTAGTGATAATCCAGTCCATTGCATCTGCCATGACAACTTATTGGATGAGGCATTATATCTTACCAGTTAAATTAATTTCCATGATTAATAGTGCTTTGAGCAGATTTCTTTGGCATGGTGATCCTTTCTCAAAGAAAATAATTCCTATTTCATTCAAAAAGATAATTTTGCCAAATTATAAAGGAGGACTTGGTATTATCAATTTGCAACTCTGGAATCAAGCTGCAATCTCAAAATACTTTGACAAAATTCTGAGCAATAGTGATGACTTATGACAATATGGATTAATAGAAATTTGATCAAGAGAAAGAATTTTTGGGATATGCAAATTCAGAATAATTCTAGTTGGAGTTGGAGGAATATTTTAAAGTTGAGAGAGAAATTTTTACCAATGATTAAGATCAATCCAAAGAAGAATTTAAATTGTTATTTTTGGTCTAATCCTTGGGCTAAACCTGGGTTAATTTTGAAAAAATGTATGAACTACTGTAGTTTTATTTCCACTGGTATTCCCTGTCAGACCAAAGCATTAAATTTTATTCAACATGATGAAATTGTGCTACCTTACAGCAGTTCCAGGAGGTTAGAATGGTTTGGAATGAAATTGCCAAGATTAAATTTCCTGAGAATGATATTTTTTTATTTTGGACAAGTCAAAGAAGAAGTCATTCAATAAAATTAATATATGAATTGCTTCTGGATACTGAATGTAGTGAAAAATTTGTTTGGAATAATAGAATATGGAACACTGATAGTCCAGCTAAAGATAATTTCATGCTATGGAAAGTTATGGCCAGTGCTCTATTAACAAAGGATAAACTTGAGTCATATGGTTTGATTGATAATAGTACTTGTGTTCTATGCAATGATCATATGGAAAGCAATACTCATCTATTCTTTAGTTGTGCTTTTACAGGTGATATTTGGAACAAGTTGATGATATCTGGCAATTTTCACATTCCCAATAAGAACTCCAAGGAAGAATGGTTCAGTATATACAAAGCTACTAGATGGAGGAATTCCAAAGATAAAGAATTACTGTCAGTTCTTAAAATCTTTGTTAATGTAATATGGAAGGAAAGGAACGAGAGAGTTTTCTCTAATAATTATAATTCAGTCAGTGAATTGTTTGCAAGGATTAACAATTTGTTTCTTAGCAGACAGAATAGATGAGTGGATACTTTTTTACTGACTGTAATTTACCGACTGATCCTTTGGTTGGATAGTTTCATATAATTGGTACTGATGATAGTTATGGAGTTGAGGCATAGAGGCAGTAGCATGGTTTCTGAAGTACAATTATGAATCTGAAGGTTATAGGCAGTAGCATGTTTTTCTGTAATTCAAGCATGGGCTTTAGTTAACTGACTGTAATATACTTCCAGATCCTTTGGTTGCTGAGTTTCATATTAATAGTTTTATTTCATATAATTGGTACTGATGATAGTTATGGAGTTGAGGCATAGAGGCAGTAGCATGGTTTCTGAAGTACAATTATGAATCTGAAGGATAGAGGCAGTGGCATGTTTTTCTGTAATACAAGCATGGGCTTTAGTTAACTGACCGTAATATACTTCTTGATCCTTTGGTTGTTGAGTTTCATATTGATAGTTTTATTTCATATAATTGGTACTGATGATAGTTATGGAATTGTAGCATAGAGGCAGTAGCATGGTTTCTGAAGTATAATTATGGATCTGAAGGATAGAGGCAGTAGCATGTTTTTTCTGTAGTACAACCATGGGCATTAGTTAACTGAAATATGCTTCCAGATTCTTTGGTTGACATATTTCAAATTGAATGTTGGTTTCATATTATGGGTACAGATGTAAGATATGGACCTGAAACATAAAGGCAGTAGAAAGTTTCTCTGAAATACAAGCATGGGCAGTATCAAGACATGTTGATAGTTTATGTAATATTTTCCTTGTATGTTATTTTTAGTTGTGTACTTGCATGATATGAGCAGTTGTAAGTTGAAATGTAAACCTGTTGTAATGAACATTGATATAATAAACGGGCAAGGCTCCCTTAGCCTATTGATTTTCAAAAAAAAAAAAAAATCTTTAAGTTACAGTTTAAAACCAGTTATTAATTTATAAAATTTTAACTTATAGAAAACCAATATATATTTTATTTAAATCATTTAAATCATAATTTAAGTTAAAATTTCATATATTAAAAATTCAAAAATACATAATAATTTTTAGAAAACTACTATTTGAAAATTAACCACGATTCTGTATAATATTTTCTAACCTAGGTCAAGTAATACGGATATGTATCATTTCAATCCGTAAAATATAAAATCTTGAGTTTTATCATTTCAAACCCGCAATTCCAAGTCAAATTAAAATAAAAATCGCTTGAGCCTATCATTTCAGCTCACAATGATTTTTCAGTATTCTAAAGTCCGTTCGGATATATATCATTTCAACCCATAGTGAAGGAACTTGCGGTGTGAGAAACAATATATAAAAATGAATAGAATAACATAGCATATCATGTCAGGTGATAAAACAGGTATAACATAAGGTGATAATATCATATAATATCATGTCATGAGCATATATGAGGTAACTATCATCATGGCATGTCACTACTATAATTTCACAAGTTATTGATTAACTAGAATATAATTACATAGTCTAGAGTGATAAACTCACCTTCTTTGGCTAGAGATGACAAATTCAAGACATAAGAAAAAACCCCAAAAAGCACGACAAAGAACGAATCGAACTTGAGTGGAAGTAGAGCCAAGATCCAAATCTTGTAAAAAACAAAACTACAACATACATAAGCAATTATCTATACATAAAATATATATAAAAACAAAGCAAAATGGTTAGACATGACCATGTGGGCTCGGCCACTTTGCAAGTACGTTTGACCCCCTTGAAACATGTTTTGGCCATGATGTTTTGAGGCATATTAGGCTCGGCCATGGCAAGTATAGGGTACTACTATGGGGTAGGTGAAGGGATGGCAAGGAAAAAGTTCAATTGGAAGGCAAAACGTCAAAGGAAATGATGGCTATTGGTTCAGCCTAGGCTTCAATGGGTTCGGCCCTATGTGTTTTTACTTGGTCAAGTGGTGCAATGGGTCAATGCACATCAATTCATGGCTAGGGGATAGAGTAGGTCACGGCAAGGCATGGAAATGGTGGGGAAGTGATGATGACCGTGGCATATAGAAGAGGAGAGGTGATGTACTGGTATCGGCTAGGGTTTGGGATGGCATGTGGTGGTGGTTGTGGATCTAAGGGTCACAAAAATAGGTGGGAATGATGGTGATGGGGTGAAGGCCGATCGTATGGTGGTGATGAGATGGAGAAGTGGTCCGCTAGAAGAGGCATGGTGATGACTGAACTATGCAAGAGAAGAAACAAAAGAGAAAAATTGAAAAGAGAAAAAGAATGAGAAGTAGAGAGAAACTTATTGTAATTTTCTTAGTAGAATGCAAAAATTAGAAAAAAGAAGATGGAAGGAAGTTTTGTATGTGACTTGCTAATAGAAAGACATCTTTTCACGTGAATGGACAAAGATGTGAAAATTTCTAAGCCCATTAGTCAAGCCCAATAACATAGCAGACCCAAACACAAACAAAATCAATCCCAAAGCCAAAATGAAATAGAAAATAAATACTGAAAAATATTTACGTGTAAAACGCTGAAACTTTGCAGATTTAAAAAGTATAAATCAGAATTTGACAAAACGAAAAGCATAGAGAATGTTAGAATAAAATCCAACTTTAAAAAAAGAACAGAAATTTAAAAATCAAATTTAAAAATTTCAACTGAAGGTCAAAATTTGACAAAGTTGACCAAAATTTAAATTTCAAAAAAATCTTTATTTTATTATCTTTCGAAAAATAATTCTCAACAAATACCAAAATTTCATTGTAAAATTCCAAATTTTTAATTTTTAAATGATTTAAAATCAAAGTGTTCAAATAAATCTTTTTAAAAATATTTGATAAAATTATGGGTTGTTATACTATTCAAATCTTACAACCTTCACATGCTGCCTAATGAACTCTGACTTTCCAAAATTTCACAATCCAAATCAGGTCCAAGTAGAAGTTGTCGGTGGTTTCTCACCCACTATTTGGTGATTTGTATGGCCTTCTTAAAATTGTTTTAAGGGTGCCATACCAATCATCTATTGGCAAATGTGAATTCTACTAAGGGTATGTGTTGCTCCTAATGTCCACCAAAATCCTGAATGCAAGCTCTCAACAATTCCTCCAAGTTCCCATCCATTCCTTCAGTTTGTCTATCAGTTGGTAAGCAATGCACAGATTTAATGAAGTTCCTAAAGCAAGTTCCTAAAGCTACCAACAATCTTCTCTAAAATTTGCAGGTAAACTAAGGGTCCCTATCACTAACGATGCAAACTACAAATCTATGAAGTTGTGTTGAAGATGCTGCGGTTACATTGCTTCTACAGAAAATTCTACCACGCTTTATCCTTGATTAGTAGGAAATTCTCTTCACATTCCTATATATCTCATATTTTCCTAGAATGGTGATAGTCTGTGAGCTAAATATTTTTTTTCCATAAATCTAATGTTTGAGATTAAAACATTTATTTACTTAAGACTACTAACCTAATTATCTCATTATCCTCCAGTCTTATCATGGTTTATCGCTAGTTAAGTGTCCCAATGAAATTTCCTAATTTACTTTGTTTCTCAACATAAATATTTATTAAGTGGTTTAATTCCCATTCATAAAGTCAATGTGATAATAAAATGGGGATATAACTTATACCACATCATACGCTTTTCCAATAATAAGGGAGACAACTAGCGATTACAACCCAAGAACTCTAAAAGAAAATTTTGTTGGAAACTGCCATTTATTATCAAGTGGTATAAATGGTGTTGAGGTCCTTCTTACTGAATTAAGATAGTTATTTCTAATAGTAATCCACTGTTACCCATTTCCTTTGTTTTCCTTAACGTTCTCTAATAAATGTGGTTCACCTTTGCCGTTATTATTATATCTATAACAGTTGATCATTACTGTAAAAATTGGATTATTTCCAATTAATCCTTCTTTAATCCCTTTAACCTTTTTTGGGTTTCCAAAATCCATTCATCACTCAAATTTCTTCCATAATCGCCATATTGAGTTTCCTTAATCGATCCATTTTTAATTATTTTTCCCTCTCAGTAATTGCAAATTTTTTGCCCTTTAAATTCATAATCAATGTCCATAAATCTTAATCCATTAATTACTAACTAATACGCATGTAATGGTAATCTAGGCTATTCATATGTATTCTAGTTGTTAAGCATGGCTTAATGTATACATATTTCTAACCACTAATTTATATAACTAGAATACTCATTTCCATATTTCAATTTATCGAAGCAATTCTTTTAAAAAGATCACCGTCATAGTTTTCATAAATCAACCACAAGTGGGATTTTTGTTTTGTTTGAAATTACGAGAAATTCTTTCTTTTCTATTTATTGAAATAGATAGTGTAAACTACGAAAAAGAATATGCATCTCTTACATATCTCTTTTCGTTTTAGTTTACTCCTAGTTACTTCAAACAATGCGCTGTTTTACATATTTCGAAAGTGGATAATTTTTGGAAATTACATGTAAACTGCTTCGAAATTAAAGTATAGATTCATATTTTATGGGTAACCTAATTTACAATCCAATTATAGATCTGGAATATCTTTATACTTTACTAACTTCTATAAATAGGGGTTTGGGACTGATTCCAAATTTTCAAATCAGATTGTACATTATATTCCTATTTTATTCACATCCTATAAACCTTAATTTGTCCGGCCTATGTAGTGATCCCTATTTACCCCATAAAAACAATTCTTTATAAACTAGAGTTTTAGTTATCATACTAGTTTTAAATAAACTATTTTCATACAAATAAATTTATTTCATTAAATTCAAAATCAATATTTAATACCCCATTTCTTGCAAAACTTAAAACTTCAAAAACATGAAATACCATACTTAAAATCTCCAACTCCTAAAATATAAACTTAGAAACCTTTACCAAGAATTCAAAATTTCTTAGTTCTAAATAGGAGCAAAATAATTTCCCTTTTTAAAATTTTCGTCATCAAAGATTTATCTCTTTAAATGTTAAACTTTCAACTTGTACAATTCAAAGACTGCTTGGTTTTCAAAAAGGAACTATGGACAACTTTCCTTTATAGCATCTTACTATAATAAGGACTCATCCTTTTGAAAATAGGATCATTTAACACAAAACATTCAAAACTTAATTATCATTCTAAAATAATAAATTAGACCTCTATTGTTCAAAAGAGTTTTCTGGTTACAAGAATTATCGTTTCCAAAATAACAGTTATATCTAAAATATAGATGAAATACTTATTGCCTTAGTACTCAAAATATTTTATTTTCTGACAAAATACTTTTTCTAAATTTGTTCAAAACTCTTAAAATCCCTTGCGTCCGTTTTCTTAACAATTCAGATAATATTATTATTCAAAAATTTCTAAATTCGAATAGTAAATACATATATATAAAATTCTCATCTTTCCACAATTGCTTTTCCAAAAATACCCAACTCTTTTATTAATGACCATCATTTAAATTGCCAAAAACACCTTTTATAACTTCAAATGATGGAAAAATGGAGTAGACAAAGATAACTCTTATCTTATTCCTATTAATCCTCTTCTAATCTATTTATTTAAAATTCCCAATTCTATCACTACCTAAATTCAACTATAATTCTCCACCTTTCCTTATACGGGAATGTTCCTTCTATCTAAGTTATCGGACATTCTTATCCTTCTATTCTTTTTATCCTATTCTAATTAAGTTCCTTTTCCATTTATACACCCTTGCAAAAGAAATTTAAGGAAATGAACCTCTGATTTTATAAGGTAGCAAAAATCATTCATATCTCAAAAGAAAATTCCCTTATTACAAATCTTTGGACCAAAAACTTTTGGCTTAATAAATTTAAACTAAAAAATTTAAGAATGCAAAATCCCTTTAAGTTAGAACTTTCTAGCTCAACTATTTATAATTTATAAATCTCCAAATTTTCTTGCTCTTTACAAAATAACAGCTTCCAAATCTATAAAGTAGAAGAAAACGTAAAATAAGAATGATAAAAAAATGGAGAATCCAAAAACTAAAAAATTTAATTCAACAAAATTTTAAATTTAGAGGTTAACAAATGAGAACCTTCTCACTCTCTTTTTTCAACCTTTCAAGTAATTAAAAACCATCCACCATTTTGTTTGAAAATGTTTCACCACTTCTTTCTAAGCTTTTTACAAATGGAAATATATTTCCAAAGTTATCAAAAATCACTTTCTATAAAAAAAATCAACTTACAATGCATAAGATTTCACTTAATAATCTTTTGAAAAAGCTTTTTTAAAACTTTCAAGGAGTTTTCAAGAATCTTACCACTTTCTTTCTCAAGGGTGGGATTTAAAAAGGAGCTTTGATTGTTCTTTCCTTCGAACTCCCTACCCAATCATCTTCAAAATCTAGTTATTTCCTTCTGGTGATCAATGTACACCTTCTTACAGAAGCTTGTTTCTCTACTACATCCCTTGCTTCCGTATGAATACTATGCCTACTCTTATAAATGTCACTTTGTCTGTATTAAATGGTTGCTATCTTAATGGAAGTTTCCTAAAGATATTTGTTTACTTATTCAACTTTGCCTATTTAACCTCTTCTTTATCTTTGCATAATTACCCTAACATTCTCATAAATCTATTTCATTTCTTGTAACTCCTCACTTAACGCTCATTCATTACCTATTAAAATTTGGAGTTACAACCTTTCCTTCTACGATTAATATCCTTATTATTTAATATGCTTATAGGATCCACAATGATAAAGAAGCTAGTTTAAGAAAAGAAGTATAAATTCAACTCTATTTATTTTTCCAACTCCTACCTGGTTCATCCACTCTTTCAAAAATATGATAGCAACTACTTGTATAATCGAAATTTACAGAGTTGGGCATAAATTAAAATAAGTGTGTGTGTATATATGTTTATATATAGTAAGGTTTTTGAAAAATATTATCAAAAATAACAAACATACCACTAATATGTATACATTTCCCTATTAATTGGGTAACCTAAGCTTTGAAACCAAATGTAACTACCTTCCTTGAAACAGACCTAAATTCTAACCCAGAAAAGGCCATCCAAACTTAAGCCCATTTCAAAGATGGTTGTTGGTTGGTAAAAATAAAAACTATACAGAGTTATCAATCTATTCTTTCAAAACTCATAGTGGAAGGAATAAAATATAATAAAAATAATGGTACCCATTTATTTCAAAACATTTCAAATGTCATAATACATAACAACAACTGTTATAACATTTTATTCAAAAAAACATTTCATAGATAATAGAAATTAACATGAAAAGATAGATAATAACTGCCACCAACTTCACTCTTGCTATGTCTAAGCATCATAACTCCTTCTCTAACATGTACTATAATGAGGAGGGAGTCAGAACAACTAGTGTTTGGTAAATATAAATCTCGGACCTTACTATATCTATACTTAGGCAGTATAATTCGAATAAGATCATGCCTTATGTAATTAAACCATTTAATACTTCATATAAGAAAAGGAGGTGGGACCTCAAACACCCACTTAATACCTTCCATTCATAAATCAGGTTTCCTAATTTCATAATGCATAAACAACGTCGTAAGTATATAACAATGCGAGAGATAAAACCCAAGCCACTTAATACCTTTTAAGGGAATATAGGAAAAATCTAACCATTAAAGACCTCACTTGAGGTAGATATCCATTATTTAATACCTATTCCCAAAGCAGACTCCATATAGATATCTGTCTATCAGACATTGCACAAAATGTCTTCGGACACTTAATATTTCCTATAGAATCAGACCTTCCAAGATATCCATAATCGTGCCTGAACCCAATTCCGACCATTTAATACATTATTTAGGGAAAAGAGTCGGGCCCTTAAACAACCACTTAATACCTCAAGACCCTGAAGCAGGCCCTTCATATTATGTCACATAGTCAATGATGTCTCACATTAGCCCTATTATTCGTAGGAACAAATAAAAAAATTAGCTATGCAGATTTACACTGTAGAATTTGGGACAAACCTCGCATCATTATAAATATTTATCGTAGGAAACTTCTCACACTAACTCCCAAGTCACATTGTTGGTGGCCATATTAGCTGGGCAAAAATCTATATGCCTTTTGACTAACCTCGCATCTCTATGACTTAGCCAAAATTTATGTACTCCTTATACATATAGTACTCATCTCACAGTTTCTTAATTAAGGCTTTATGAGGAATCTTCCTTATTACACCTTAAAACATCAATTACTTTCCAATGAGGGATTTAGTGTCAATTACTACCTAATTATCTACATAATTATATGTTTATTGCGCTAATTAATATATAAATAATTATGCATTTATTATTATATATGTGTGGAGACTACACCCTAACTAACGTTAAATGTTAATTCCTTTTTAACCATAATCATCAAAGTCTTTCCTTTTTCTTCCATTTTACCGATAATGTTCAAATTATAATATACATAACAAGGATTCAATACTCATATCCAAAATTGTAATAAATAGACTTGTATAAAGAATCTAAATCCAACTTATCTCATATTAAAAAAATGGAGTAAACCAAATATGGAAATTTACAATTCAATCAATTCTAGCTCTATTTAACTTATTTTACATAAATTTAGATAAGGGAATTTCTACTAAATTTTACAGAAATAAACGATGTAAACTACAAATAAAGATTTGTCCTCTATACATTATTTCTCAATTAAATCCCTTAATCGGATGTAGAGATGAAGAATAAGATGTGGAATACAAGGTAGAGTACATAAAATGCAAAATTCATTAAACTCTATTATTTTAACACAAAATAATTAAGATATCGATCCTAACAATTGACATTTTTCTTTAGGTGAATTTTAGGGATTTTTAATACGATATTTTCATAATTCAAAACTCTTCAAGGCATATATCAAATCCAAACTATATTATTCAACTATAAAATGGAAACACTAAGATTTCCACTCATAATTGGTCCTTCGCTTTGCTTCTCTTTGGATTTGCAATGCCTATTATAATCTCCATTAGGTCTTTTTTATCGATATATACAATAAGGGATTTGTATATATATTAGATTCAAAAGGTTGAAGGAGAAGAGGTTTAGAAATTAAATGATAAACAAATAAATATTAGGATTCCTTACCTGAAATCCTAATGGAGTTTTCGAAATTTAAGATGAGATAAACCAACAGAGCTTTGTTAATGTTCCTAAAATATTTGTGAATAAAAGTGAGGGGCCTCGGGTCGTATTTACAGAGGTTAAAACACACCAGAACCATAGGATGAAACTAAGTTAAAAACAGATAAATGCTAAAATTCAAAAAAATTAGCCGTCATCTATTCACGACCGATCGACCACCCCTTTTAACTAGTCAACCACTAGGGGTTAATTAGTTCCAATGAAAAGGTCAGTTGGTATGTATATATTTGGGAAGATTTATCATTTTCGGTCGTCTGATTATTTTATTCCCTAATTAACTATTAATGCTAGCTATTTAACTTAACATTTACTTAACCCCCAATTCTAATCATAATTAATTTTTAAAATTCAAACTCTAAATTTAAATACTCATTTGAATTTGAATTCGAACTAAATTAATTTAAATATGAAAACTTCAAATGGTCATAACTGTTTTGCTTGAACTTCATTTCTATCTTATTATATTTGGAAACAGATCTGAATTTCACGAGGAATGCAATGGAATAACTTTCGTGGTCAAATTGCAACTTTTATAAAATTTTCATTTTTATTCCTAACCTAATTAATTGAATTTCTCTTAATTTAATTATTTAATTAGCATCGATTTTATGGGCTGTTATAGTATTGATGACTTGTTTCGATTATCTCTATATTGTAGAGGTTTTCTTCTAATTGGATTTGGCGATGGGATTTCACCATTTGAGAGTAGGGAATGAGAGTGTGTCGATCACCACTTTTTGTGTGGCATCTGGTCTCTATGATTGGTTGGTTATGCTATTCGGGCTAACCAATGCTCCGCCACACTTTTCTGATCTCGTGAACCGCATCTTCAAGGATGAGCTAAATAAGTTCGTGCTTTTATTAGTGGATGACGTTTTGATTTATTCTAGGATAGAGGAGGAACATGAAGCACACTTGAGGATTATGACTAAAATGTTGAGGAGGCATAAGTTGATTGCAAATTTTCAAAATGTCACCTCTAGATGAGGGAAGTGAGATTCTTGGGTCATGTCATCTCTGAGCTGGGAATCATAGTAGATACTGCCAAGTGGTAGTGGTTTAGGGTTGGAGCCATCCCAAGAATGCTATGGATGTGATGATTTTCCTAGGATTAGCAGGATATTATATACATTTTATCGAGGACTTCTTGAAGATAGCAACACCTGTTAACTAATTTGATGAAGAAGAATTAGACTTTTGTTTGGGATGCTAAGTGTGAGCATGTGTTTGTGAGTCTAAAGGAGAGGTTGAATAGTGCACTAGTGTTGAACATTCCGAGCGTTAATGAGGAGTTGATAGTATACATAGACGCTTGTGGTATTGAATTAGGTGTGGTGTTGATGCAAAAGTAAAAACTTTTCGCTTATGCTAGTTAACAGTTGAAGCCACATGAGTGGAAGCATCCAACTCATGATTTGGAGGCACTATTTATTAGGAGAAAGGTTCGAGCTATTCATGGACCTCAAATTCTTGAAGTACCGTTTCTCTTAGAAGTATTTCAACCTTTGCCGATAGCGATGACTGGAATTCTTGGCCTCCTACAAATTTGGCTTTTCCTATACGCCTGATAAGGGAATTGTGATCGTCAATGCATTGATTAGAGGACATGTCAGTCAAGGAGTGATGTTCAGGGAGTGGAAGCAGTTGGTGTACAACACTGGCTATGACTTCAGACCCCATTGTGAGTTAGAGCCAAAGATGTTGAGAGTTCAATGATCAGGCCTATTTTGATAGAGCACATCAGAACTAGTTAGAGGTTAGATTCTAGATTAGCAAAGATCATGGCGAATGAATAGAGTCTGACGATATGAAGCAATGCAGACTTGACCGAGAAGGTTGGCTTCGTAAGGATGGAAGATGATTTGTTCCAAATGTTGATGGATTGTGAGATGAGGTGCTATGAGAGTGCCACCACTCTAAGTTGACCATATATCCCTATAGTAATAAGATGTATCATGATACAAAGCAGACTTATAACGTGAACAAGGTTATCGAGACATTCATCTTGAAATGTTTGAACTACGAGTTGGTGAACGCAAAGTAGAAGTTGCAAAGTGGGTTGTTGCAACCACTTGAAGTTGTCGAATGGAAGTGGGAGCAAGTATCAATGGATTTCATTGATCGATTACCGAGGACTGGAGTGGGGTATGGCAACATTTGGGACATAGTCGATCATTTGACCAAGCGTGCAAGATTTATAACTGACCAGTTAAGTAGAATGGTAGCAAAACTAGCTGAGTTATATCGAAATGGGTTGCACAATTCCATGGTGTGCCGCAGAGCATTATGAGCAAATGAAACAAATTGTTCACTAGTGGGTATTGGAAGATCTTACAAGAGGCATTGGGGATCGAGCTGCATCTCAGTACAGCTTATCATCTGCAAACTGATGGGTAGACCAAGAGAGTAAATCGTATATTAGAGGGTCTCCCACTGGATTACATACTTGATTTCGGAGGCTTATAGGATGATAAATTGCATTTGGTGGAATTCTCATACAACAACGACTATCAGTCTAGTATCGGTATTGCATCATATGAAGCATTGTATGATCGATGATGTAACGCCCCTATGTTTTGGTTGGAAGCAAGAGAGAAACTGATACTTGGGCTATATATGATTAGAGAAACTTTGAGGAAGATAAAAATCACTCGATCGATTGAAAGCTGCTCAGGATAGGCAAAAAATCTATGCTAATAGAAGACGTAAAGATCTAAAGTTTTCTGTCAACGATATAGTATTTGTGAAGATTTATCCATTGAAGAATGTCATTCAATTTGGTAGTGATGGGAGGTTGGCACCGAGATTCGTAGGTCCTTTTTCAATAGTAGATAGGATTAAGAACCTACCATATAAGGTCAAATAACTTAGAAGATGGTGGATGTGCACAATGTCTTCCATGTTTCTCATCTGCAGAAGTTTGTGTGTGACTCAAACGTGATGATTGGACCAGATCAACTTGATGATATTGAGGTTGAGTGAGAAGCTTTGAGACCTCATGGGGCATTTCGTATTCTCGAATGCGATATGAAACAGCTTATGAGGAAGTAGATCAAGCAAGTGAAGGTTCGATGGTGTGAAAGTGGAGGCAATTGTATGTAGGAAACCGATGAGAGCATGAGGACCACACATCCAAAACTCTTGAAGTAATGCCTACTGTTTATCATACTTACTTTAATCTTTGATGTTATATATGGTAGTTTAGTATCCCACACACTAGGGTAGGTTCAGCTATATTATTGATTGCATGGTTGCTTGTTTAAGATGTATGATGGTTGCATATGATTGTTAGGCATGTGGGGTAAATATGTTTGACTTATGTAAGGATTTTGGAGGCAAAATTCTTAAAAGGAGAGAGTACAATGACCCATATATTATGTATCATAGGATCACAAAATATTTTATTTTATTCATATGAGGTCGTACAACTCTAAAATTTTAGCAAGTGACTCTTAGGGACATTTTTCACATCTAATTGAATTTTTGGGTGGCTGGTTTGACCTTGAAAATCTTATTTGGACTATAAATTTTGATAAGAACTGAATTAAGGTCTCATACCACTTCCATTGCTTCAGGACGATAGTTTCTTCCTTAAAGTAGTTTTAATAGAAAAAGGGACTTACCTTTTAAAAGTTATAGCCATTTTAAGTTTTGGCTATTAGTGGGCAACTAACTAAGCCCATGCTTAGGCTCACTAATCCATCTTGAAAATTGTGCTAAGGGAGGTTGTAAGAACAGACCTAAGTCATTTCCATCTCCCCTAAAATAGCTCTAAACCTTAATTAAGCCTAATTTCATCAAAATCACATATTTTCCTTACTAATCTTAGTCTAGATCATAGTTAGAGGAGTAATTAATATCCAGGGGTTAGAGATTATCATTTTTGCTAATTTGTGTTCATCTCCTTTGCAGTCCACTTTAGATGCAAGGAGAAAATTTTGTATTTTGGGTATTTGGTGAGTGGTTGTTGACCTCTCACTCTACTATACATGTTTTTATAGTTAATAATGGCATTTTTATGACCAAATTTTAAAGGATTTAAAGTGGTTTTCAGGATTGTCTTGATTATCATGTTCTAATGGATTGCATGTATGAGTGGATGTGCATATGTGTTATCTCTTGTTTCTATGTTGTTCTTTAATAGGGTTTCTGGTGCTTTTAGGTAGTTAGAAAAGAGGTTGTCGAATTATCAAATTGGAGACAAAGATGGTCGGAATGGGATAAAACTTAAAGGAAGAGTTCTGAAGCATGGGTGGATTCTAGGTTTCAAAACATAATAAAATTGAAGCTAAGGAAAGGACCCAGTACCTAAAGCTTTGGGTCAATACCGAGTCCTTTTTAGTTGGTGGAAAATGCTAGGTGGATGTTTGTTTCTTCAGGTCAAGGTTAGGGGTGATGAGTGAAGGTCAAATGTAAGAATTTAGCTAAGCATTAGACTTCATACTGAAAGCTTTGGTGCGCATTAACGTTTTTGGAGTTTGTCCGAAGAATTTGAGTTGATGCAATGAGCTTTTTGGTGGAGTAGTTAGTGTCTAAGAACTTGGAAGATGGAGCATTAGAAGAAGGGGAAGAAACTTAGCCAAAATTGACTAAGTACCCAACTCAGTACCGAGAGCTTTTGGTTGGTACCGAGAGGTTTATTTTGGTAGAGTCGGGGTGGAATCTCTAAAGGTAAGGTACTCTGCAGCTCATGCTGGAGGTGTTTGTTTATTTGATTGGGGTTTGATGGTGATGTAGTAACACGATGATAGCTTTGGGGCTCAGTAATGATATCTTGATGGTGAATGGAGCTAGGTTCCGATGATAGCGGATCATTGTTGAAAGGAGCCATATGTTGATTATCCAGAATGCACAGGTTCAAGGAAGGGTAACCTATGGATTGAACGTGAGATTGGTTATCGTGGAATGGAGGGATGGGGAGCGGTTCTTTGAGAATAATGAAGTTTATATGGAGGACAGAAGAGGCTCAGGTACGCATGCTAAGGGATCGTTGATACTCATGGTGTTTTCTGTTGTACTCAAAGTAGTGGTGTTGTGAGTGCATCATGGGTACTTTGTTTGGCTATCCTGGATCAGTTGTTTAAATCCGTATACCGTGGACCGTAGGAAACAGTATATTATCAACTTCTGGCTAAAGATGAGTACACAAAAATTGGGATTTCCATTAGTCCCTGGCATGGGGAAGGCCATACGAGTTATCATATATCTAAAGCACATTGAGTGATAGTGAGGATTGTTTGATGGATTTATGGTTTCTTTGGTTGTTATCTTACATATACCGCTCTAGGGATGTCACTGGAGATAGATATTGGGGATAGGAATACCTAGACACGCGTCATCATACTTGATTTGTAGTATACCTTTACTATATTCGTAGAGTAGTAAATTATGTTAATTATGTGGTAACTCTTAGTTTCCAAGGATATGTCAGGTATGCTTCGTATACTCTTGCTCCTTACTATATTGATTTGTAAGTATTTTGTTATTTATTTACCGCTCACACTAGACCGTTGTCTAACTCGAGATTTTATGCTTTGCTTCTTATTATCTCGAGTACTTAAATTAGCAGACTAGATGATAGGTCTAGGTGCAATGCGGTAGCTATGTAGAGGACGGGCAAGATGAAGCAATCTAGTATTATATATGCATTTCTATGATGATTCCATTGTTCAACACTATGCAGCCTTGACAGTGCTGCTTATTACAATTATTTAGAGACAAGCATTTGAGTTTATTTTTGTTTGTGTATACTCTATTACTTGATGTATAGCTCTATGAATTTGCACTCTGATATTTGAATCATTTAGTTATTACCGTCTCTCCTATTTTATATATGTGATGTATATTATATTTTATTCCATACGTTGTGAGATATACAATAGATTCTGTGATGTTTTACTTTATTTTCAACCTTTAATTACCGTCCTACATCGACCGGGCACGTCAACAGTGCACTGTTTAGTTACATTTGTTGCTGGTCGTATAGGGCAGCCGTCACAATATGCTTTCTCTTTTTTCATGGACCATAGTTTTTTGCATAAAACCTTCCATTTTTTAACTAGAAATTTTTGTTTGCTTGCCTTAGATATCAGATTTTGATAGGCGATATTTATGTGCTTTATGTTTTTAGTTTCATTAGATTATCTAGGTAATTGGAATCATTCTCTTTATAAAATTTCTCAAAAAGTAGCAAAATACATTTCCTCAGAGCTAAACTACTCTCGTCATATGGTCTTCAATCCTACTTTCGAAAGAAACTTCAAGATTAAGTGCTTTGGTGTAAAGACACATCCATCTCATCTAAAACAGTCCTCCTAAAGAATGCATTGTAGTAGGTGTGTTGGTCCATTATCACATATAGAGTTTTAAAGGTCCTTGAGAAGGGTCGAATTTCTATTTGAACATATAGCTTTATCTACCCTACCAGAGTTGATCCCTTATTACTAAAACTAAAAACAAGATCCTAGAAGGCTCTGGTTTACTTGGAGAATTTCCATTTGATTAAAAGCATGCTTAAAGATCACATTCATTCTTCTTCATATCTCTGCAAATATTTAGACACCTGCGATAGTTTAATTTGTTCATTAGTCATTAGAGGATCATTATGTGAATGTCTCACTCACCTTAGCTTTTTTAGAGTGATCACCGGGTCCAAAACTAGAATGATTTATTGTAAGCTTTTCATCAGTGTTCTTTTACACTAGTTAGACCACTTTCACCCTTGCTCATCTTTAAAATGCACGACCCTCCATGAATCACATTAGTATGGTTTTTGGTGATGAGAAATCCTATTGGGGCTTGTTCTCAATTTCTTGGATAAAGGCTTCTCATTATTACCTAATCACGAAAATCTACCTTGATGAATTCTTATAGCACTTCTTATCTTATCATATTTTGGACTATTCCAACCAAAGCACAACAATTATTGGTCTTATTTTTGTTGGTCTTATGGAAGGCACAATAATCACCTTTTCATTGGGTTCTAGCTCAGTTTTAGACTTTACCGGCACAGGTTACTCCATCCCATCTTTAGATACCGCATAGATGTATGGGATGGGTTGGGTTAAATCAACATAATCTGACCTTGGAATTTCCTCATATCTCACATATTGTTTAAAGTAGGGAACCCAACCCTTTCTCCATCTCTCTCTCTCTATGTTGCCACTTCCTTTTCTCATAAAAAATTTCATCTATATAAACGAACTCTTTCCAACGAGGTGTGTTATCAATCAGCCCTGCCTTGACAACCATTAATTTTTCCCTATCGCTTACTTTCTTGGCCTTAGTGGCCTCAGCATTAAACCTCTTCAAATAGTCCTTCAGTAACGCTCTAGGCCTTCGTTTGATATTAACCAAAACACGTACACTAATGGTTGTTATTTTAAAGTGTAGAAAATGGGCCTAAATCTCATAACTAAATTTGCTCCAGGAGTATATTGTCTTTTCATAGTATTGACGATACCATTTGATTCCTACTCTCAAGAATGTCATTGGAAACAATCTACACCCCATTGTCCCTGTAACATCATAAATGCCTATATGTCTTTCAAAAGCCAGAAGGTGGTCATCGAGTTATTGACCCATCGTATTTTATAGAGTGTATCTAAACATAAGATGGCAGAGGGTTCGCCATTACTTCTTCAGTGAATAGGCCCCTTTAAAATTATTGTTGGGTTTAGATTCCATTTTCCTTTTTTCTTTTCAATTCATTCTTATCGTTAACCATCTTTTGGGCGAGGTCTTTAAAAAAGATTCATCGTCATCGTAATTTTTTCTACTTGGTTGATATTCTCTTCCAAAAAGTGAGCAAGCACATTGCATGCTAGGGGAGTACAAATGCTTTTTCGTTCTCTATTCATACTTTTAGTTGATTGGCCATTAATTCCAGCCCCTTTTCTTAGGTTTTGATTTTTGAGGATTCTTTCCCAATTTAGCAGCTTCATTTTCCTCTCTTTCCATGGGTTCTAGAATGCTCTTCCCAAGATTCTTACTTTTTAGAAATGAGATATTGACAATCTACGGGGAGATTCCACTTCCTCTCCATCATTTTTTTCTCTTGGTTATCCTTGATGACTTTTGTGATGCAAGCATTTCGATTAGCTCATGCATAGTTTGGAGCTGCTTTTGCATGATATTAATATTTACACTCTCAATTCCCATTATTACGGGTGCTGAAGCATATTGAAGCTTGCCCAGTTATGAGACATCGAATTGATGTGCTACATTCTCTTCAAGATTAGTGTCATGTACCACTTTCATTGATGTTAACCTATTTTTTTATTCCTAGTTAGTTAATTCAATTTAAGCAAAATAGAATTGTTCTAGTTCAAAGAAAGCATTTGATAGCCTTCTCGAATGAAACACCAAAAATGTTAAGTCAAAAATTAGGTCGAACTTATGCATTAAAATCAAAGAAATTCTAGGATACTTGAGAAAGAGATTAAACTTTTTGCTAAGCATACCAATGATCAAGTAGGCAAATATGTAATTTGGCAAATGTTCAAGTCCTTAATCAGAAAGTCAAGATTAGGATTTCACCTAAATGACCATTAAATAGTAGATCAAGTTTTTATTAATATCTTGATTACAAAAATGAAAATAAGAAAGTAGTGAATTCATAGATTCCCTCTTTCTTGGAATTAGAGAATAAATGATACAACTAAGTAAAATATGTTTTATATCTCATATGGGTAGAAATGTAATTTACCATGTACAGTCGTATATTGACTTGGTTAAAGCTGAACCGGCTACCTTTGCATTATATAAACGAAACAATGGTGTATTTGTAATTCATTCAATTCAGTTGTAATAAAAAATTTCTCTTCTTCGCAATATTCTGCCATTAATCAAATCATTTCATCTTCAAATTCTTAACATCGTATCGGAGCCACCATTAGCCCCATGGCAACACCAAGCCAAGTCGGTTCATAGGAACACTTATTATCATATGAACCGAGCATATGCTGTTTTTTTTGGATCTTTTCTCATCAGAAATATCATCATCATCTGAGAAAAAGGCCAAGATCAAGAATTATATATATGCATATCAGTTTGAACATCATCCCATATCTCTTTCACTCATAAGTAATTAAGTACCTCGCCACAAGATCCATCAAGATATCATTTGGACTCTTGGCTGCATTTATCTTGATTTAGAATTTCATTACTAATATAGTTTTTACTTCCAAGAATCGTTGGAATTCAATCATGGCAGAAGCGAATGATAACACCGGTAATAGTACACTAGCTAATTAAGATCATAACTCATCTAAAACATCTCCATCACGAAGAGCAGATCAACAACAAAAAAGAAAGCACCTATATATGATTTAATCAAGACAATCGTAAGTCTACAAAGCAAGCTAATTACAACACAGCTAGATGAGGGTAATTACTTGCTACGGAAAATTCAAGTTGAAACAGCATTAAAAGGATATCGTTTGGAAGAGTATATACTTGGGACAAGCACTATAACACCTAATTTTATAGCAGATGATGAAGGAAAATTAGTTAGCAATAAGGAATATGTAGCACATCAGAGACAAAATCATCTATTGAGTTCTTGGCTCTTATCATTTATTAGTAAAGAAATTCCCTCAAGTCAATAGATGTAAAACATCCAACAGAATTTGGACAACTATTTAACATGCTTGTAATTTACAATCTGCAGCCAAAATCATGCGTTAAAAAAGACATATGCAGAATTTAAGAAAAGATAACATGGCAATGAGGGATTATCTAGCCAAAATCAAGAATTCCTGTGATCTTTTAGAGGCAGTTGGCCATAAAGTATCTGACACGGAGAAAATATTGACTATTATGAATGGTTTAGATGTAGTTATTACCTCGAAAATGTTATTCTATCAATTCAGTTTGTACATTCTACTTTACTCGCTCATGAGGGTAGAATTGAGCAAAAGAAAGCATATGATTAAGATATATCAATCAACTATCCAGACAACACAAGAAACAGAAATCAGGAAAGAAATAATAATGCAAAGAATAACTCAGGAACAAGAAGTGATTAGAACTATCAAAGAAATCAGCCAAGAAGATTTAGAGGAAGAGGAGGTAGATGGAATAATAATAGCAAATCAAAGTGTCAGATATGTGAAAAAATAGGACATTCTACCTAAAAGTGATATTCCAGGTTTGACACCAACTATAATGCCTCACGGAGTTCTACCAATTAGAGAAGCTATGCTATTAACGCAAATATAACTAATATGAAGCTAGATACAAGAAATATGTCAAAGGATTAGAAAATACATACCCTCAGTATATCAGAATCTAAAAGGTCGGAAGATAACTGCAATGAATGTTGGTACCCTGACTCAGCAGCAACTCATCATTTACTAGCAATCTACATAATCTAAACATTGGCAACAAGGAATACAAAGGTACTCAATCTATTTGTATGGGTAATGATTCTTGTATTAACATAACACACATTGGTAGTGCACAAACTAGGGGTCAAAGAATATTGCATCTTAACAACTTCTTAAAAATCCCCAAGATAAAGAAAAATCTTATTAGTGTGTCACAATTTGCATAAGACAATAATGTATATTTTGAATTTTATCCCATGTACTGTCTAGTTAAAGACATTAAAAATAAAAAAATACTATTGTAGGGTGAAACTCAAAACGGAATGTACAAATTCAATTTTTCAAACTCAAATGAAAATTATTCAAACAATTTAAGAAATTGCTGCAACTTAGCTAAACCAGATTCAACTCAGTCTATCAAAAGTGTATTTGATATTTGGCATTGTAAGTTGGGATATCCTAGTATCAAAATTGCAAAGAAAGTGTTAAATGACAATAATAGAAGTTAAAAATATACCTTCTTTCTATGTTTGCACTTACTGTCAAATGGGAAAAGGCTATAAACTGACCTTTATAGAATCACAGTCTGAGTTTATCGAACAATTGCAGCTTTTTGCAATTGATTTGTAAGGACTAACTCTTATAAATCAGATTATGGATATAAATATTATATATCTTTTGTAGATGCTTATTCTAGGTATACCTAGATTTTCTTTCTGACATCAAAATCTGAAACAAAAAATGTGGTTATGCATTTTATAAAACAAGTGGAAAGGCGGACAAATCAACAAGTAAAGGTAGTATAAATTGATGGAGGTACAAAGTAAAAGTCACTCAAAGAATACTTTCAAATGAAAGGAATTATACTAGAATGACTTGTCCTTATACCTCTAAAAAAAATGAATTAGTTGAGAGAAAAGATAGACACACATTAGAAATTGGTCTCACATAATTAGCTCAAGCTTCACTTCCATTAAAGTTTTGGCCGGATGCATTTGCAACTGCAGTCTATCTAATCAATAGACTGCCTACCAAAATAAAGCAAGAAAAAACACTAATAGAAGGTTTATTTAATTAAAGATTAAAATATAAAAATTTAAATTTTTTTGGGTGTTTATGTTTTCCTCGTCTAAGACCTTACAATTCACATAAATTGTAATTTAGGTCTACATCATGCACATTCTTAGGCCACGGTGTAAACCGGAAAGGTTATAAACGCTTGGATAGTAATAGAAAGCTATTTATATCAAGTGATGCTGCTCAGGCCAGAGAAGGAGGGATAAGTCGTACACGACTTAAGGAGGAAGGCTTAGGCCGTTTACGGGTTAAAGAAGGTCGGCCACGACCTGACAGGTCACATGGGAAGGAGTTACGACTTAGCAAAGACTTAAGTCGTTCGTGCTTTCTAAGTCGTGTACGACTTATAGCTATAGGAGCTAAGGAGTCATGTGAGGGGGAGATACGAGCTAACGACATGGTTTTAAGTCGTCCACGACTTAACAAGAAGCAGGAAGAAAATCCAATGGTTGAAGGCTTAAGTCGGCTACGACCTAAGGAAAGTGTTTTTAGGTCGTCTACGACCTAACGAGTGTGCTGAAGAAAGGAGCTCACGACCTAAGATGAGTCGCGTGAAGTAATGCAGCAGTTCTCCTCTTGAGTCGCTGAATTTAGGTCGTGGCAATGTTAAGTCGTTTGCTTTTTGAGTCGTGAGTCGTTAAGTCGTATACGACCTAAGTGTTGTAAATGTGAGTTGTATTTTTTTTAAGTCGTTGTACATGTGTTGTCTAAGTCGTAGGTCGTTATGTCAATGAGTCGGCCGAAGGCATGTATGTGAAGGTGATGTAATAAGTTGAGTCGGCATTGTGTTGTAATAAGCCGTGTGAGTTAAGTCGCTGCCGACTTATGTTGAGTCGTGAATCGTGAACGACTTAAGGGTCTGGGTCAAAATGCTATAAATAGGGAGTGTGTTGTAACTTTTTGTGGTGGTTGATTGTTGAATAAAATTTCGTTTTGATTGCTGTGTGCTTTCATCTAAATTGGTAGTTGAGTGTGATCTCCTATCTCCACTTTCGGTTAATCGAGTGCGCTCGATTCAACGATTGTTGAAGCCAATTCACGGTATCAAGTGCGCTTGATCAACGTTTGACGAATTGTAGATCTTCTTTCACGGTATCGTGCGCGATCAACGTGTCGAAGATAGATAGAATTCGGTATCTTTGTGATCAACGAATTTGGGCATTTCAGTATCTTCAATCCACCATTTGCTACTTTCATCGATCTATATCGTTTTGTTAATTATCCGTTGTGTCAGTTTTTGGTATCGGAGCTTGACTTAGCCAATCATAGCTAAGACAAGTCTTGGAGCCAAGGGGTTTAAAGTTTGGTGTTCATCGTGTTCATCTTGAAGTTGCAACAAGTTGGGAGTTTTCGATCCCTATTCTTTTGGATCTAAGTTTGAAAGTTTGAAGTAAGTCGCAAGGCCGAGGTAAAGTTAGATCGTTTGGGATTTGTTGCCGAGCTAGTGGAAGGCCGTGACTTTTTGTTCAGGTTTGAGTTGAAGATTTTTGAAGCATTTGTTGAAGTGTTGTGTTGATTCAATCATGCCGCCGAGAAGAGCAAATCGTCATCAAAATGTTGAAGCCTTTTATAGAAGAGAAGAGGCCGAGCAAATGAAACAACGCATTAATGAGAAATTTGATGAAGGTATTGGAAAGCTAGAGAAGTTGATGAATGATTTGAATCAAAATCAAAGGAGGAGATCACCAATCTCGAACCATGGAGGAAACAGAGTTTCGCCATCGGTTACGGAAGCGAGGAGGGTATCACCGCAATCTTTTAGAGAAAGAAGAGAAACATCAATTTCATCAAGGAGAGATCACCATGACTATGGACATGAAGAGAGGAGAACTCCACGTGAGTTTGAAGATGAGCCATATCGAGATGAAGAGAGACATAGTAGAAGAGACATGCGTGATCAAAGGGATGTTGATGATCGAGATCGGTATAGACGTACATATGATTTTGATGAAGAAGGTGATAGAGCTAGCATTCGTTATCGAGATCGAGATCAAATTCAACATTCATATCGGGATGTAGAGGAGGATCGTTGATGGGAATCGGGTATGAAGATGGAAATTCCAGAGTTCAAGGGTGGAATGGTAGCAGAAGAATTTCTTGATTGGCTGTCTAATGTTGAAGAGATCTTTGATTTTAAAGAGGTCCCGGAGAATCGTCGAGTGAAGTTGGTTGCTACTAGGTTGAGGGGAAGAGCTTTGGCATGGTGGCAGCAAACTAAACTTACACGGGAGAGAATGGGAAAGTCGAAGTTTGAATCATGGGAGAAGATGAAGAAGTTGATGAAAGCTACATTTTTACCTTATAACTATCAATCACTCATGTACCAGAGGTTGCAGAATCTGAGGCAAGGGACGATGACTGTTAATGATTATGCTGATGAATTTTATCAACTGATTTTTCAAAATGATATTATGGAGATAGAAGAACAGCTGACTGCTAGATTTGTTGGAGGGTTGAGGATACAGATCCAGGATATGGTGAATATGTTTGATCCAAGATCTGTAGCAGAAGCACATCAGAAAGCGTTTGCTTGGGAGAAGCAGGGAAGGCGTGGAGGTGGTGTGTTTACTAATTCCAACAATCAAGTGAAGGGTGTTAGTGGAAGCTCTAATGTTCCTAAATCTATCAGTAAACTAGTCGTGAACGAAGTTGCGAAGGAAAAGGTCAACAACAGTTTCAAATGTTACAATTGCCAGGAAGTGGGTCACAAGAGTAATGAATGTCCGAAGCCGAAGAAACGAACTATGATCGCTGAAGTTGAAGGTGAGGATGTTGGGGAAGGTTATTCTAGTCCAGTTGAGGAGGATGAACAGGAAATTGCTTCAGGAGATGAAGGATGTAATCTAATGATGAGGAGGTCTTGTCTAATACCGAAGCAAGAAGAAGAAGCTAGTTGGTTGAGGAGTAACATCTTTCAGTCAACATGCACTATTTTGGGGAAGGTTTATAAATTTGTGATTGACGCTGGAAGTTGTGACAATATTATTTCTACTGAAGCTGTGAGAAAGTTGAAGTTGAAGAAGGAGAAACATCCTAATCCTTACAAGTTAGCGTGGCTGAGAAAAGGAGGAGAGGTGAAGGTGGGCAGGCGTGTTCGAGTTCCATTTTCTATTGGGAAGAAATATAAAGATGAGATCTGGTGTGATGTAGTTGAGATGGATGTTTGTCACTTACTTTTGGGAAGACCATGGCAGTATGATCGAGCAGTACAACATGACGGTCGGACCAATAGCTACAGCTTTATGTTTGAAGGTGTTAAGATTATCTTAGTTCCAAAGAAGAGACAACAGGAAGAGAGTAAATCTGAAGAGATTGAGGAGCTGAAAACTTTATTGACTTTGAAGGAATTTATTGAAGAAGTAGAAGAGAGTCCAGAGGTATTTTTGTTGATTGGACATGAAGCCACTGAATCTGTAGAAGTTCCAGAGGAAGTAAAGCCGGTATTGGAAGAATTCAGAGATGTGTTTCCTGAAGAATTGCCAACGGAGTTACCACCGTTGCGGGATATTCAACATCAGATTGATCTTGTGCTAGGGGCAGTATTACCACACATGCCACATTACCGAATGAGTCCAAAGGAACATGAGGAGTTGCGAAGGCAAGTGGAAGAGCTGTTAGAACAAGGGCGTGTTCAGGAGAGCTTGAGTCCTTGTGCAGTGCCAGCTTTATTAGTGCCAAAGAAGGATGGTTCGTGGAGGATGTGTACGGACAGTCGGGCTCTAAATAAGATCACTGTGAGATACAGATTTCCCATGCCGAGATTTGTTGACTTGATTGATCAGCTAAGTGGGGCTATTGTGTTTTCAAAGATTGACTTGAAGAGTGGAGATCATCAAATTCGTATTAGTCCAGGTGATGAGGGGAAGACTGCTTTCAAAACCAGGAAAGGTTTATACGAATGGTTGGTTATGCCGTTTGGTTTATCGAATGCACCGAGTACTTTTATGAGAGTGATGAACCAGATTTTCAGACCATTCATTGGGAAGTTTGTGGTAGTTTACTTTGATGATATTTTGATCTACAGTGGAAGCATGGAAAAGCATGTCCAGCATTTGCGTGAAGTACTGTTGATTCTACGACAGAAGAAATTTTATGCTGCAACAAAAAAGTGCGTGTTTATGACAGACAGTGTTTTGTTTCTGGGATATGTTCTATCGAAGGAAGGAATTCAAGTGGATGAAAGTAAAGTAGAAGCAGTCAGGAGTTGGCCACAGCCAAAGACAATTACAGAAGTGAGGAGTTTTCATGGATTGGTATGTTTTTATCGAAGATTCATTCCACATTTTAGTAGTGTGATGGCACCTGTAACCGATTGCATGAAAGGAAAGAAGTTTGAGTGGTCAGAGGAAGCAAGGGTTGCTTTTGAGAAAATCAAGACACTCTTGACGACAGCACCAATTCTAGTTTTACCGGACTTTCAGTTGTTGTTTGAGTTACATACTGATGCGTCGAAGGTTGGGGTTGGTGGAGTTTTGAGTCAGAAGGGAAGACCAGTTGCTTATTTCAGTGAGAAGTTATCTGGAGCTAAGTTGAGATATAGTACTTATGATGTTGAATTTATGCAATTGTTCAAGCTGTGAAGCACTAGAGACATTACCTATTTCAGAAGGAGTATGTTCTCTATACGGATCATGAAGCTTTGAAGCATTTGCGAGGACAGGATAAAATTTCAGCTAGGCACGCTTCATGGGTCGCGTATTTACAACAGTTTACTTTTGTTGTTAAACACAAATCAGGGGTGACGAATCGTGTGGCTGATGCATTGAGCAGGAGGAATCATTTATTAATGATAATGAAAATTGAGGTGACAGGATTTGAATTATTGCCAGAATTGTTTGAGGAGGATCCTTACTTTGCAAAGTTCGTTGAGAAAGTTAAGGATGGAGATATTGATGAATTTGTGTTGGTTGATGGTTTCTTATTCAAAGGGAATCGATTATGTATACCAGAGAGTAGCTTGAGAATGAAAATCGTGAAAGAGTTACACAAAGAAGGACATGTGGGGAGAGATCGAACATTGCAGTTGATTTCTCAATCTTACTTTTGGCCATCAATGAGGAAGGAGGTTGAAAGGTTTGTGCGTAGATGTCATGTTTGTCAGGTTTCGAAAGGGACAGCTGCAAATGCGGGATTGTATATGCCATTACATGTTCCTACAAAACCATAGGTAGACATTAGCATGGATTTCGTGCTGGGTTTGCTGAGAACTCAAAGGGGGAATGACTCTATATATGTTGTGGTGGATCGTTTCTCGAAGATGGTACATTTTATTGCTTGTAAGAAGACGGCGGATGCTGTTCATGTTGCTCAGTTATTTTTTAAAGAGATATATAGACTTCATGGTTTACCTGAATCTATTGTTTCGGATAGAGATACTCGTTTTCTGAGCCATTTTTGGTTGAGTTTGTGGAAGATGGTCGGAACGAAGATGAATTTTAGTAGCGCTTACCATCCGCAAACAGATGGACAAACGGAGGTTGTGAACAGATCGTTGGGGAATTTATTGAGATGTTTGGTGAAAGATAATCTGAAAAGTTGGGATGTGAAGTTATGTCAAGCAGAGTTTGCTCATAATCATGCGGTGAATCGCAGTACAGGTTTCAGTCCATTTCAGATTGTTTATTCAAGCTTGCCAAAGGGGCCGTTGGATTTAACGGTAGTGCCACAACCAAAGGGGACCGTTAAACGAGCTACTGATTTTGTTGATGCCTTGAAGGAGTGTCATAGAATCGTTCAGGAACGATTGGAGAAGATGAATGAGAAGTATAAAAATCCGTAGATATGAAGCGAAGAAATATTGAGTTTAATGAAGGAGATATGGTATATGCTGTGTTAACGAAGGATCGTTTTCCAGTGGGCGCTTATAACAAGTTGAAAGCCAGGAAAATTGGTCCTATAGAAATTGTGAAACGGATTAATGAAAATGCTTATAAGTTGAAGCTGCCGAAGGATGTGTACACTTCTAACGTGTTCAATGTTAAGCACCTTGTACGACATTATGAAGATGAACAATCTGATGTGGAAGAATTTACAAATTCGAGGACGAATTTCTCTCAACCATGGGAGGATGATGCAGCTCAGACCAGAGAAGGAGAGATAAGTCGTACACGACTTAAGGAGGAAGGCTTAGGCCGTTCACGGGTTAAAGAAGGTCGGCCACGACCTAACAGGTCACATGGGAAGGAGTTACGACTTAGCAAAGACTTAAGTCGTTCGTGCTTTCTAAGTCATATACGACTTATAGCTATAGGAGCTAAGGAGTCATGTGAGGGGGAGATACGAGCTAACGACATGGTTATAAGTCATCCACGACTTAACAAGAAGCAGGAAGAAAATCCAATGGTTGAAGGCTTAAGTCGGCTACGACCTAAGGGAAGTGTTTTTAGGTCGTCTACGACCTAACGAGTGTGCTGAAGAAAGGAGCTCACGACCTAAGATGAGTCGCGTGAAGTAATGCAGCAGTTCTCCTCTTGAATCGATGAATTTAGGTCGTGGCAATGTTAAGTCGTTTTCTTTTTGAGTCGTGAGTCGTTAAGTCGTATACGACCTAAGTGTTGTAAATGTGAGTTGTATTTTTTTTAAGTCATTGTACATGTGTTGTCTAAGTCGTAGGTCGTTATGTCAATGAGTCGGCCGAAGGCATGTATGTGAAGGTGATGTAATAAGTTGAGTCGGCATTGTGTTGTAATAAGCCGTGTGAGTTAAGTCGCTGCCGACTTATGTTGAGTCGTGAATCGTGAACGACTTAAGGGTCTGGGTCAAAAATGCTATAAATAGGGAGTGTGTTGTAACTTTTTGTGGTGGTTCATTGTTGAATAAAATTTCGTTTTGATTGCTGTGTGCTTTCATCTAAATTGGTAGTTGAGTGTGATCTCCTATCTTCACTTTCGGTTAATCGAGTGCGCTCGATTCAACGATTGTTGAAGCCAATTCATGGTACCAAGTGCGCTTGATCAACGTTTGAAGAATTGTAGATCTTCTTTCACGGTATCGTGCGCGATCAACGTGTCGAAGATAGCTAGAATTCGGTATCTTTGTGATCAACGAATTTGGGCATTTTAGTATCTTCAATCCACCGTTTGCTACTTTCATCGATCTATATCGTTTTGTTAATTATCCGCTGCGTCATCAAGGCATGTTATTTCAATGAAAACACATTTCCATTTGCAACACAAAGTGCAAAGACTACATAGAAAGTACACAATCCAAAGATATCTATACAACCCATATCAGTGCATATCAACAACCAAAGGTCATCTTACATGGAGGAAAGAAAGAACAGTTCAGATACTCAACACACATTGTCCACTAGTGAACAAGGTCAAGAAGAATCTGAACGACTACAGCATGAAACCAATACTCCAGCAAATACATGCAGTAACAGACAAATAGTGGAGACAACAATCAAGGATAAAGCATAGAACATTCAACAAGCATATATCGAGAACAAGAAGTCAGAGGTCATCTAATGATAATATGGTCCAAGAGTGGCATCTTTAAACCAAAGTTGTACACAACATGTACTACAAGTGATGAACCAGAAACCCTTGAACAACTTTCAGCAATGAAAATTGGGAAAATGCAATGAATGAGGAATATAGTGCATTAATGAAAAACAAAACATGGAATCTTGTATCACCACCAAAGCACAAAAGCATGGTTGGATACAAATGGACTTACAAATTAAAGAAAAATCTAAATGGAACAGTACAAAGATACAAAGCAAGATTGGTTGCAAAAGGCTATACTCATCAATATGTCTTTGATTTCAATGAGAGTTTTCACCAGTGGCAAAGCCAACTACCGTAAGAGTAATCTTAACCATAGCATTACATAAAGGATGAGATGTTAGACAATTAGATGTAAATAATGTTTTCTTAAACGGAGACCTTCAGGAAGAAGTTTATATGGAACAACCACCAGGATTCAATCAATCAGGAAAAGATAAAATGGTGTACAAATTAAATAAAGCTATATATTGTTTAAAAGAGGCTCCAAGAGTATGGTTTGACAAGCTTAAAGCAACTCTCATGGGACTAGATTATCAACAAGCAAAATCAGATGCTTCATTGTTTATCAAGCTCAACAGAAATGCATCAACATACAATTTAGTCTGTGTGGATGATTATGATTACAAGTGATAATAAAAAGAGATTAATCATGTTATTCAACATCTAGACAGACAGTTCTCCATCAACGATTTTGGTAAACTAATTTATTTTTTAGGAATAAAAGTCAATAGAATATCAGAATCAGAAATGCATGTATGTCGAAAGAAGTACATCAAGGAAGTACTTATCAAAGCCAGAATGCATGAAGCAAAGTCACTGCCAACACCAATGACTAGCAATTTTCATTTGTCAAAGCACAAGGGTGAAGAATTGAATACAGGAGCATTGTTGGAGCACTAAAGTATACAACAATTACTAGGCCAGAGAAATCATACATTGTTAATAAAGTATGTCGGTTTATGCATCACCATTTGGATGTACATTGGCAGGCAGTGAAAAGAATATTGAGATGCTTAAATGGCAAATTAGACTATGTATTAATACTGAAATCTAGCAAGCAACTAACTATCACTGAATTTATTGACGCATATTGGACATCAGACCCTGATGACTGAAGATTAACATCAACGTATTGCATCTATCTGGATGAAAATCCTATATCATGGTGCTCAAAGAAGCAACCTACCATATCCAGATCAAGCACTGAGTCTGAATACCAAAGTCTTAGCCAGCGCAACAACAGAATTAATGTGTGTGGAATCACATATCAGTGAAATGCAAATATACACAAGCAAGAAGGCAGTAATTTGATGTGATAACCAAAATGCACTATTATTATCTGCTAATCCAGTATTGCACAAAAGAACAAAACACATAGAGCTTGATTTATGCCTTGTAAGAAAATAGGTAAACAACAACAAAATTGAGATAAACCATATACCTACAACTTACCAAAGGACGAACATACTCACAATGGCACTGTCAGTTCAAAATTTTCTTCCGCTTCGGAGTTGATTTAAAAGTCAGAAGCTTCGACAGCAGACCAGTGATAATACCTCAAGTTTGAAGAAAAATCAATCTATTGCATCAACTGATCTTAAAGACCAGAAGTCGCAACAATAGATTCAACAGCAATAACTCAACTCAAATAAAAAAAAATCAATCAACTAATCGATTCACTTAGAAATAATTATGGACTTTGACTCAATTAATCGCAGATTTATGAAGATCCTAAGATAATTAGAAGATTGACAACTCTTTCTGTTAGAAATCTGTATTATTTTTGCAAACGATTTGCAAGCTAAAGATCTTGACAGCAAAATTGAAATAAGGGGTGAAAAACCTAGCTTACTTTGAGGGAGAGAATCAAAGAATAAAGAATACAACGGAGTAAAAGACGTTCCATATCTCGTATGGGTAGATATGTAATTTTGCTATATGTAATTTATTCAATTCAGTTGCATAAAAAAATTCTCTTTTTCTTAATATTCTATCATTAATCAAATAATTTCATCTTCAAATTCGTAACTCTTACGTTGGGAAACATTTCTATTTATAGGAAAAATTGCTTTCTTAACACATGGCGGCTATCGGATTTTGATGGTTGAGATGATGAAGATGTGGCATGTCATGGAAGTGATCTAAGTTTTTTTTTCCAGGGATAATCGAGATGATATTGCTGGCGGGGCAAGCATCGTAACAATAACCAGACCAATCATACAAATTCACCCAGTATATTCTGCTTTTAGAAGAGGACCATTTATAACGACTAATACTTTGTTTTTATACTACTACATCCATTATTCGTACTATACCATTATGGCTAAGGAATAAATATTCGCCTCTTAATCCATCTTGCATATTCTTTGATATCTTCCTCAATTTCTTTGTATACATACATGATTTTTACTGTTTGGGACTGACAGAAAATAAAGTTTTGTAAGCATATAAGCCTTTTCTAAATGTCTAGCATATTTATTATGTGTCAAAAGTTATGATTATGTATGTCTTTATGTCTTTACAATTATATGAAATGGAATAATCATGCACCTGAGTCAGGCTCATCTACTATTTGGAATAAAGTCGGGCAGTGACCAGCTACGAATAACAAATCATACAGCTCTTTTTGCTGCATCCTCATTTTAACTACACGGATATGTAGGTACTAAAGAAATTCTTAAGAATTTGCACAATGAGTTCATTCATATGATACTGAACATAAATAACTGACATTACTGAAATCCACTTATCGTATATGGTCATTTATCTTTAGGTGGAAATTTACAAAACAACTTCAAAGACATTACTACCACATGGGTTACATTAAATATTTCACCACATTCGGTTTATAACCACTTTAAGTTAATTTTTTAATATTTAAATGTTTCGATCAAAAGTGTACACGTGGCTGATTCAAAGAAAGATGTAACTAGATCATCATGTCTTAAACTTAAAGGTATCTTCCTTCTTTAGCAACTATATATGTTAGTACATGGTGTTCATATCCATTATCCCAATTCGCCACGTCGCACAAATCATGCATCTCTATTATTCATCCATCTTCCTTTAATTCTGTTTATGTGTATTCTTCTAACTGGATACACATAATCCATAACGGACTCGTAGATTCCTTGCGCCCACTTATGAACATATTCACTGTGCGACATAGATATTAAAGAATCTTTTTAAGGTTGTATAGAGTGTTTACTGAAATAAGATGTAATGACCTCCTAACAAACAGGGTCAAGAGCATCTATGTCGAATGTACATCACATACACGACATTACTGATATCTGCAGGGCGAGAATTCACTAGCCTATTCACTACCCATTTTAACCATCCCTCTCTACTATATATAGGTCCTTATATTTGATTATAGCTCATCAAATCGTTTTCGCTACATTCTCCCACTTTGCTATTCAGTTATTAGGTATAATTAAGAATGGAGTGCTCCAATTTGCAACGCCAGGCTGCTTCCTTGAAAAAGAGCCTCTTTGATCAGGTTTAATTACCGGCTATTTCTTTTTTTAGATACTACATAAGTCTAGAACATTGTGAAAAAGAATGTACTGTACTCCTAACCAATGCTTATATACTTTGCTGGGTTACCTTGATCATCAGTTTTACCAGCTAGAAGAGTTACAGGATGACACGAGTCCTAATTTTGTGGAAGAGGTTGTGACATTGTGCTTTAGTAATTCAGCTAGACTGCTCAATAACGTTGAACAAGCTTTGTAAGTATATATCTCCTTTTTATGTTATTGTTTTGAAGCTACCTGTACGTACTTTTAAAGAGAATAGTATATATATGAACCAGGAAGATGCGCCCTCAAGATTTCTGTCATTTGGATAACTGCATGCATCAATACAAGGGTTGTGCTTCCAGGTATCTAGGAACTTCAAATTTTTAAATATGACATTCATCAATTCTGTAAAAGATAACAATGCATGAAATCAGTGGGAACATGTTAGAAGTAATATTATCTAATTATATGCTCTTAGACACACGAGTTACATTGTTCTGATTATACAAGGGTTTATTACAGTATCGGACCGGTCAAGGTGAAGAAGGAATGTGCTATGTTTCAAGAATACTGCGATCAACGAAATATCGATGGGTACAGTATTTTGTTTTCTTCAATGACTGGATATTCTCAATGCCTTTATATCAAGAAGATGTTTGTATATTCATGTGCATTGTTTTTTCACATGCGTGTGTATGTATATATGTACATGGACATGCATTCATGTACGTTCTAGTTTATTGCATGAGAAATAATGTTTTGGAAGTAGAATGTAAAATGTAAGATTTTATCCTTGTGTGTGCAGATGTGTGAGAGCATTCCAGAGAGTGAAGAGGGAACATTCTGTTCTGAAGCAAAAGCTGGAGGCCTACTTCCAGGTCTAATTTGCCATTTCATGCAGAACAAAAGTGGTGCTATTTTTTATTCTATTATTTGATTCTCCTAACAGTCACAATACTTTTTTCCTTCTTCTAGTTATTGAAGCACATGGGTAAGAGATGCAACCAATGAAACTGCTACCAAGAGAATGCGCTGCACTGTAGGTACTTTGCATGGTCAGGCAAAACATATATATGTACGTTACTCAAGTGCTTGTGCATTGATGTAGGCAGTAAGTTAAGCTGTTTAGTATCAGTTGTATCTAATTTCTATGCTTTCTTGCTTCTTCATGAGAGAAATTGAGTCCAAAGAACATCATGGAGATATATCTGATCTTATTTCTTATTTGCTATTAATTTGTAGCCACTCCTTACGTTTGTATTTGGTTCGAAAAAATGAAGTTGAAATAATGTTGTAAGAGATGATATAAAATTTGTGTACTCGTATAAATCTCTGTACATTAATGAAAAGTTGAAATAAAAAATTTATATTGCTCTATTCATTTCCGAGTAAAAAACAAACGGCAAAGTTCTTCTTTCGTTGGAAGCAAGAAAAAAACCAGGTAAAAAAAAGTTATTTAAAACCTATGAAAACATATATTTGTGGAAACGTTTCTCGCCCCAGAGCCGTATATATTAAGCATAGTTTTCATGATCGGACCGTGTATATCGAATCGTAATGCTTCAAAAATGGAGGCTCTAGTGGTTTGATCAGTCGAACCATCAGAACCGTGCTGATTATATTATTACAGTATATGTATATAGAATTCTTTGATTCATGGAAGTAGGCTAAAGTAATTAATAAAATGATAATTACATGGTGTTATATAATGTTAAAGATGCACAACTTTTAAGTAAAATGATAGGCTAAGTATTACTAAAGCAAAGTAAGAATGTATTCTTGTTATGAAAAATATAGAATTGTTTTGGTAATGTGTGAAAAAATAGGAATAAAGTTCTAGTCAGAGCTGAATTGCCAGTTAATGATACTAGAATGTTTAATGACATTTCTCTACAGTGCCGGTCCAAACACAACTGTTTTCCCAGACAAAAATAAAAGGCATCTTGTCAGGCTCGAACCTGGATTGCCCCAGACAAGAAGAAGAGACACAGCCACTAGGTTACAACTTGAATCGTAAAAGTTCACATAAAAACATATTTTACTAATCATAATATATAACCAAGCTACTGCCGGAATTGTTGCTCCTTCCGGATCGGTTGCCCTAGACCGCCGTTTTGCTCGCATTACCCTTGGGTCGGGCATGTTCCTCTGTTCCATATATAACTGGTAGAGACAATGGGAATAAAGTTCCACATCATCAAGTCAAAGGTCCTAGATTAGTATCTACGTATATAAATATACCCTTAGTCAGCTATTCTTTCAGTAGTCAAAGCTTTTAGTAGCCTTGTACAATGCAGGCCTGTATAAATGTGCTGAGGCATATTTTGAATTAAAAAATTAATTCAGAACTGTAAATTGGTTACACCCTAAATTAACCTTGGTTCAACCTTGGTTCTGACCGGTTTGCATAGCTCACAGTAGAAAGAGGTCGAAAAGCATTCGGGCCATTTTGGTCTACGCCCACGGTCCAACTACAGTTGGGCATGTGGCCTGGTTGTTAGGAAAAGGATATTAAGTATTTCGAACTTGCCTTGAAGGAAAGTAAATTTGGTGAGCAGTATAATGTACAACTATCTCCCACGATTATTATAATTGGATCAGGCCTGATTCATCCCACAAAACCGTGGACCATGAACCGCAAATTAACTGCAATAAACAGTTCAACTGGAAGAACCACAGTTAACCCTATAAAACTAGTTTGCGTTGATGCACAAACCCAAAATAAAACATTAAAAAATATATTAGCGCAAGGCCCATTCAAAGACAACCCAAGTTAGCAGCTTAAGAACCTTGTCCAAAAGCAATTGTGTTGTTGACAAGAATAGGCCCATATGATACATATTCATATGTGAGAAATAACATTTTGTGCATTGCACTTTCCAAAGATATAGGACAAGACATCTGGCTCTTTTGAAGATTTTTGCAGTATTATATTTGCTAAAATGAACTAATGCATATTTGTTGTAGCTGCTAACTAGACATGTTCAAATCTAGAGTCTTGCCCAATAATTCCATAACCAATTTTTACTATAACCTGATATACCTAAACATTTATACGAATAAAAAGTCAAATTACAATCGTTACGGCTTCCATGATTTAACAGGCTCAACCTTGAAAACCCCGATCATAGATTACCATGATTCGATATGTAGTCCAATTTTGATAACTATGGACTCAACTGGTTGTTAATATCCCCTTGGTTTTAAGGTGGATCTTTCAACTCGATCTTGTTAAATACACTTAACAAAATGAATGTTTTTTTATGGACCTAGGACATAGATTCTATATGAGTCGATGTATTATATATGCGTATAAAGAAAATTAGGTACACATTTTTTGTTTATTTTAAATATATTCTGCATTACTCCCATTTAAAATATTCGCCGCACATCCTTGGAATTTCTAATATAGAAAAATCAACAAATAATAAACAAATGTGTCGGTATTTGTTATCGATGGACGACTCGGTGAGTCCATTGGTGTTTCATTTAGGTCGAAATCTAAGTTTTGTTGATCTAAATTAGGATTTTAATGGATAACATCAAAATTAGGTTTTTTTCACATAATAGAAAGAGGCGAGGCTAGTGAGCGTTGAGCAGTGATAATTAAGGGCGGTAGTTGCGATTATAATGGCGGAAATGCAATCAAAGTTGGTGCAGTCCTGTTGAGTGCAAATAATTGTACTACTAAAGGACTTTATGAATGATGGAGTTAAGGAAGATACTATTGGATGCATATTTTGATGTACAACCAAAGTTAGAGGCAGTAGTTATGTTTGTAGTAGCGATAAAATTTATTCAAAGTTGGTGGTGGTCCGTTGAGTGCAATAATTTGCACTACAAGTAATTGCACAATAAATAAAATTTTCTAAAAATATTTGTATTTTTGGTAAAAACATTCTTACATTTTACAGTGCGAATGATGTGTACTACTTTTAGTTTTCGTATATTGTTGCGCAACAAAATTTATTGCTGCGTAAATACATATGGTATGTGATGCAACACGGCAAAATAACAGAAGAGGGGGATCAACACATACCTCACATCTGCGACATAACCACCACCGCGACCTAACCTCCGAGATCCAACATCTGCGACCTAACCACCACAACGACCTAACCTCCGCGACTCAATCTCCGCGACGACCTAACCCCCACGATCCCACGACCCAACTCTTTTCCCGTCGCCACGACCTAACCCTAAGTCGCGAATGAGCAAGAGGAATAAGGTCGCGAACGACTTTCAAGACTCCACCGTATGTCGCCTGTCTTTAGGTCGCGAGCAACGACCTACTGTATGTCGCGTTCCCTCACCTCCAACCCTATGCCGTGCTCCACCATAAATCGCGAGCTGTTTTATTAGGTCGCGAGCGAGCTTATTTAAGTCGCTGATTGTTAGGTCGCAGCCAATTCTTTATGTCGGGGACAGAATCCTTATGTCGCTGCCATGTTATACTTGCTTAAGTCATTGCTTGCTTATGCCGTTAAGTTGTCGTTAAGTCATTTGTATTTTGTACCTTTATTTCTCTTGTGTTGTAATTATGCTTAAGTCGTATAGTTGTTAAGTCGTGTGTGTTGTATTGTCCCTATAAATAGGGATGTATTGACATTTGTAAAGGGTTGTTGAATTTTGAATAAAATTTGGTTTGTGCTTTGTGCCTCCATTTAAGTTGGTAATTGAGTGTTATCTCATATCTCCACTTTCGACATTCGAGTGCGCTCGAATTAACGATTGTTGAAGCCAATTCACGGAATCAAGTGCGCTTGATCAACGTTCGAAGAATTGAAGATCTTCTCTCACGGTATCGTGCGCGATCAACGTGTCGAAGATTGCTAAAGTCCGGTATCTTCGTGATCAACGGATTTGGGCCTTTCGGTATTCTTAAATTCATCGATTTATCATCGATTCACCGATTATTTCCGCTAATCGTGTGAGATCCTGGAAGGATTCGATTTACATCATCGAATTCGCTTCCTACGCTGCGTCGGTTTGCTACCAGAGATAGATCGCAAGGAGTTTGCGTCATTTGAAGTTTATATCATTTGGAGAATTGGGTTTCGAGAATTTGTAGTTTGGAGTTCAGATTTGGAATTGTTGAGAAGTTTGGTGTTCATCGTGTTCATCGTGAAGTTGCAACAAGTTGGGATTTTTGATCCATATCATTTGGATCAAAGAACGGAAAGTGTTTGAATTTTTTTTGAATTTGTTTGAAGTTCAATCATGCCACCGAGACGAGCTCAACATCAACGCAATATTAATGCTTTGTATGAAAGAGAAGAGGCCGATGAAATGGAGCAACGAATCAACGAGAGTTTCACTGAGAAGTTGAATGAAGGGATTGGTCGATTAGAGAGAATGATGCTTGAAATGAATCAAAGTAGAAGAAGGGTTTCACCTGAATCGAGTCATGGGGGAAACAGAGTTTCACTGCAGTCAGATCGGGAGAGAAGAGGAGATCATGATCGTAGGAACGTTGACGATCGTGAAAGGAATGTTGATGTACGAAGTCGGAGAGATGTAGATTATCGAGATCAGAGAAATGTAGATCGAAGAAATAGGGGTAGAGATGTTGGTGGTAGAGATGTTGGTGGTAGATATGTTGGTGGTCATGATCGACAACGATATGCATCAGATTTTGATGACGAGTTTGATGGTGGTAGTGTTCATAGTCGAAATCGAAGCCAAGGAAGAAATCATTCAGAGTATGATCACAAATGGGAGTCCGGAATGAAAATTAAAATTCCAGAGTTTAAGGGTGGTATGCAGGCTGAAGAATTTCTAGATTGGTTATCTAATGTTGAAGAGATCTTTGATTTCAAGGAGGTTCCGAAAGATCGTCGAGTGAAGTTGGTTGCTACTAGGTTGAGGGGAAGAGCTACGGCGTTACACGAGAACGGATGGGGAAGTCGAAGATTGTTGATTGGGAGAAGATGAAGAAACTGGTGAAAACTACATTTTTACCTTACAATTATCAATCACTCATGTATCATAGGTTGCAAAATCTGAGGCAAGGGACAAAGTCTGTGAATGATTATGTAGATGAATTTTATCAACTGATTGCCAGGAATGATATCATGGAGACAGAGTAACAGTTAACTGCTAGGTTTGTTGGAGGGTTGAGAATGCAGATTCAAGATATGGTGAATATGTTTGATCCGAGATCTGTTGCAGAAGCACACCATAAGGCGTTAGCTTGGGAGAAGCAAGGAAGACGAGGAGGTGGTGTGTTTACAAATTCCAACAATCAAATGAAAGGGGCTAGTAGCAATGCGAATGTTTCCAAGGCTATTGCAAAACCGGTTGGTAGTGAAGTTGCTAAGACCAAGGTCAATAGTAGTATCAAATGCTTTAATTGTCAAGAGTTTGGCCACAAGAGCAATGAATGTCTAAAGCCGAAGAAGCGGGCAATTATTGCTGAGGTTGAGGAAGAGGATATAGAAATTGAATATTCTAATTCACCACATGTTGAGGAGGAAGAAGAATTGTCAGGAGATGAGGGATGTAATTTGATGATGAAGAGGTCGTGTTTGACACCAAAGCAAGAGGATGATTCAAGTTGGTTGAGGAGTAATATTTTCCAGTCAACGTGCACTATTCTGGGAAAGGTTTGCAAATTTGTTATTGATGCTGGGAGTTGTGATAACATCATTTCTTCGAAAGCTGTGAAGAAGTTGGCATTGAAGACTGAGAAGCACCCAAAACTTTACAAGTTAGCTTGGTTGAGGAAAGGTGGGGAAGTGAAGGTTGGACGAAGAGCTTGTGTTAATTTTTCGATTGGAAAGAAATATAAAGATGAAATTTGGTGCGATGTTGTGGATATGGATGTATGTCATCTGTTGTTAGGGAGACCATGGCAGTATGATAGAGCTGTGCAACATGACGGACGTACCAACAACTACAGTTTCATGTTTGAAGGCACAAAAATCACTTTAATTCCTAAGAAACGACAACCAGAAGAAAACAAGTTGGAGGAGATTGAAGAATTAAAGACTCTGTTGACTTTGAAGGAGTTTGTTAAAGAAGTGGAGGAGGAACCTGAAGTGTTTTTGTTGATTGGTCGTGAGAGTAGTGAAGTGGTGAAAGTTCCTGAAGAAGTTAAGCCAGTGCTGGAAGAATTTGAAGATGTATTCCCTGAAGAGTTGCCAAAAGAATTACCACCGTTAAGAGACATACAACACCAGATAGATCTTGTTCCGGGAGCAGTGTTGCCTCATAGACCACATTACAGAATGAGTCCAAAGGAACATGAGGAGTTGAGAAGGAAGGTGGAAGAATTGCTTGAACAAGGGCGCATACAAGGGAGCATAAGTCCTTGCGCTATACCAGCTTTGTTAGTGCCGAAGAAGGATGGTTCGTGGAGGATGTGTACGGATATTAGGGCACTGAACAAAATCACTGTCAGATACAGATTTCCGATGCCGAGGCTTGATGATCTGTTAGATCAAATCAGTGGGTCTGCAATCTTTTCGAAGATTGATCTTAAGAGTGGTTATCATCAAATTCGAATTAGACCAGGAGATGAATGGAAGACAGCTTTCAAGACGAGGGAAGGATTATATGAATGGCTGGTTATGCCGTTTGGTCTATCGAATGCACCAAGTACATTTATGAGGGTGATGAACCAAATTTTCAGGCCGTACATTGGGAAGTTTGCGGTAGTTTACTTTGATGATATTCAGATCTATAGTGCTGGTACAGAGGAGCATATTCAGCATTTGTGGATGGTGTTAATTATTTTCGTGAAGAACAATTCTATGCAGCAACGAAGAAATGTGTGTTTATGGCACGGAGTGTCTTATTTTTGGGATATGTTATGTCGGAAGAAGGAATACAGGTGGACCAAAGTAAAGTTGAGGCTATCAGAGATTGGCAACAACCCAAGACTATAACAGAAGTTTGAAGTTTTCATGGGTTGGCTTCATTTTATCGAAGGTTTATTCCACACTTTAGTAGTGTGATGGTGCCTGTTACTGATTGTATGAAGGGCAAGCAGTTTTCATGGTCAGAGGAAGCAGGGGTTGCTTTTGAATGAATCAGGGAACTCTTGACGTCAACACCAATTTTAATATTACCAGATTTTCAGTTGTTGTTTGAGCTACATACTGATGCATCTAAGGTTGGGATTGGAGGGGTGTTGAGTCAGAGGGGGCGTCCTATTGCATATTTCAGTGAGAAGCTATCGGGAGCAAAGATGAGATATAATACCTATGATGTGGAATTTTATGCTGTTGTGCAAGCCGTGAAGCACTGGAGACACTATTTGTTCCACAAAGAATTTGTTCTGTATACTAATCATGAAGCATTGAAACATTTGCAGGGATAGGACAAGATTGCAGCCAGACATGCTTCGTGGATCGCCTACTTGCAACAATTTACTTTTGTTGTGAAGCACAAATCAGGGGTGACGAATCGTGTAGCCGATGCATTAAGTCGAAGGAATCATTTGTTGACTACAATGAGGGTTGAAGTGACAGGATTTGATGTGTTACCAGAATTGTTTATTGAGGATCCATACATTGCAAAGTTTGTAGATGAAGTCAAGGAGGGAAAGACGGATGAATATGTGATGGTGGATGGTTTTCTATTTAAGGGGACTCGATTGTGCGTACCAGAGTGTAGCTTGAGAATGAAGATAGTTAAAGAGTTACATGAAGAAGGACATGTTGGACGGGACCGCACATTGCAGTTGATTTCTCAGTCTTATTATTGGGCTTCGATGAGGAGGGAAGTTGAAAAGTTTGTTCGAAGATGTCATGTTTGTCAATTTCGAAAGGGACAGCTACAAATGCGGGTTTGTCTATGCCTTTACCTATTCCTACAAAACCGTGGGTTGATGTAAGCATGGATTTTGTGTTGGGCTTACCTAGAACTCAAAGGGGAAATGACTCTATATATGTTATAGTGGATCGTTTCTCGAAGATGGTATATTTTGTTGCTTGTAAGAAGACGGCAAATGCAGTTCATGTGGCGCAGTTATACTTCAAGGAGGTTTATCGTCTTCATGGTTTACCAGAATCTATAGTTTCGAACAGGGATACCAGATTTCTGAGCCATTTTTGGCTAAGTTTGTGGAAGATGATGGGAACGAAGCTGAAATTCAGTAGTGCTTATCATCCGCAGACAGATGGACAAACTGAAGTTGTGAACGGATCCCTAGGTAATCTGTTGCGATGCCTCGTGGATGGTAATTTGAAGAATTGGGATTTGAAGTTGTATCAAGCTGAATTCGCACACAATCACGCAGTTAACTGAAGTACAGGTTTCAGTCCATTTCAGATTATATATTCAAGCTTGCCAAAGGGGCCGTTGGATTTAACTATAGTACCACAACCGAAGGGGACAGTTAAACGAGCTGCTGATTTTGTTTATGAGTTGACAGAATGCCATAGAATTGTTCAGGAACGATTGGAGAAGACGAATGAGAAGTATAAGCGAGCTGCGGATTTAAAGCGAAGAAGTGTTGAATTTAATGAAAGTGATTTAGTATATGCTGTGTTAGCGAAAGATCGTTTCCCAGTTGGAACTTACAACAAGTTGAAAGCACGAAAGATTGGTCCAGTAGAAATTTTGAAGAAGATCAATGATAATGCGTATCAGTTAAGATTGCCAGAAGAGGTTCATACTTCTGATGTTTTCAATGTCAAACATTTAATTCCGTATTATTGGGAGAAGCTTGTTGAAGAAGAGGAAAGCGTGAATTCGAGGTCGAATTCTTTTCAACCAGGGGAGGATGACGCAACACGGCAAAATAACAGAAGAGGGGGATCAACACATACCTCACATCTGCGACCTAACCACCACTGCGACCTAACCTCCGCGACCCAACATCTGCGACCTAACCACCACCGCGACCTAACCTCTGCGACTCAATCTCCGCGACGACCTAACCCCCACGATCCCACGACCCAACTCTTTTCCCGTCGCCGTGACCTTACCCTAAGTCGCGAATGAGCAAGAGGAATAAGGTCGCGAACGACCTTCAAGACTCCACCGTATGTCGCCTGTCTTTAGGTCGCGAGCAACAGCCTACTGTATGTCGCGTTCCCTCACCTCCAACCCTATGCCGTGCTCCACCATAAATCGCGAGCTGTTTTATTAGGTCGCGAGCGAGCTTATTTAAGTCTCTGATTGTTAGGTCGCAGCCAATTCTTTATGTCGGGGACAGAATACTTATGTCGCTGCCAGGTTATACTTGCTTAAGTCGCTGCTTGCTTATGCCGTTAAGATGTTGTTAAGTCATTTGTATTTTGTACCTTTATGTCGCTTGTGTTATAATTGTGTTGTAAGTCGTATAGTTGTTAAGTCGTGTGTGTTGTATTGTCCCTATAAATAGGGATGTATTGACATTTGTAAAGGGTTGTTGAATTTTGAATAAAATTTGGTTTGTGCTTTGTGCCTCCATTTAAATTGGTAGTTGAGTGTTATCTCCTATCTCCACTTTCGGCATTCGAGTGCGCTCGAATCAACGATTGTTGAAGCCAATTCACGGAATCAAGTGCGCTTGATCAACGTTCGAAGAATTGAAGATCTTCTCTCATGGTATCGTACGCGATCAACGTGTCGAAGATTGCTAAAGTCCGGTATCTTCGTGATCAACGGATTTGGGCCTTTCGGTGTTCTTAAATTCATCGATTTATCATCGATTCACCGACTATTTCCGCTAATCGTGTGAGATCCTGGAAGGATTCGATTTACATCATCGAATTCGCTTCCTACGCTGCGTCAGTATGCCCTATAGATATCTGCACATGAAAAAAAATCATCAAAGCATATCACATATGAATCTTACTAGAAAGACCATATTATTTGTGATTCAATGATGAAGAGAAATTCGAATCCAATAAATCTAATGAGTGATAACACTTTTCATATTTGAGATTAATTAAGTTGATTAATTAAAGACATAATTTATATCATTTTTATAGAAGTGATTTATGACTAAGATTTTTTGGTTAAATTACATGAGTCATAATACCCCTACCATTTTCATCAAATGAAATGGATGACTAAATGGAATGATTTCAAATCTATGAAAATAAAAATATTTGATGACACACACATATACATATAAAATAGTTTCATAAGGTAAGTAGGATTTAATGAGCACCTACCATTTTTATTCAAATGAATATAAGCTCTAATATAAGAGAGAAGAAGACACTTTTTGACTATTGAAAAAAGAAAAAGAAACCTTTGGTCATATGATAATATCATATGATATAGAGATAGCTAATGATACCAAATGAAATGACCCTGACTCGACCTTCGAAAATCGGCACCGAATACGACACTCGTATTCAAATGCCGCAGATCCAAACGTCTAATCTGGTTCGTCGGAGCTTATAACACATTAAGTACAACACAACTCAAATCAAAACAGAGCATCACATGTCAGGGGTATCAAACAATTCAATCATCCAATAGAATCCAAACATTCATAAGTGAGATCAGTTAATTGTCTGATTAATTCAAATCAGATTATTTACTTATGAATTACTAATCCTGGTTAATTAACATTAATGGTTAATTAACATTAATAAATTACAAATCATTTTGATTAATTATTCTTTAATCATTTATTAATTAACCATTAATAATAATATTAATTAACACTTAATTATAATTCATCAATCTTTAATTATTAAATAATTAACCTTTAATTATTCACCATTTAATTAATTATCTTTAATTAATTAACCCTCAATTAATTAATTACCATTAAATTAACTATCCTTAATTAATTACGATAAGTAATTATTCCAAATCTTAAATCAATGTTAATCACTTGATTAATTCACTTTTAATCATTAATTAATTACTTTGGTATCAGAGCATTTGGTTAAGCGACAACCTTGGCTCTGGTGGGTGTTACTCATTAGAGATAGAGTTAGTAGTACTCTAGAATGAGCGTGAGTGTAATAATGATATGAGCGCATATTTATTAGTGAATATAAAATTGTTTTGTATTGTGTTGACTTATCGGTTGATTGTTTATAGATTCTGGTCGATGTAGTCTAGCTAATTGTGTCGATAGGAGTTTCTAAACTCTTAAACGAGGTAAACCGACACGATATTGTTTTAAAATAGGGTAAATGAAATAATTTTACCCAAATTATTTTTGTATATAAAAGGAATAGTTTTCCGTAAATTATTATAGTATACGGTTGCTTGTTTGTTAGGAAATGATAATATTAAATTATTATCATTGAAATTGAACAAGAAATTGAAATCTTAATCAAAAGCTAAGAAAATAAAATCATATACAAATGGGATTGGTAAATGTAAATGTAATTTATAATTTGGAACAGAATTCCAAAGAAGTGTTTTGAAAGGATTTGAAATTTGGAAAAATTTGGAAATTAAATCCCTTTTGGTTTGAAAATAATTTTCAAAGGTTTTTGGAAGAAATGTTTTGAAGGGATAAAAAGCTCTAAACTCTTTTCGGTCGCTCGAAAATAATTTCGATGATGATCGCGACATCATCGGTGTTCATTTTCAAGTTTCCAAGAGAGGAATTGCTGTCAGATTGTTTTAAATTAAAGTTGTTTGGAAAACTGGGTTTGGGTTTTGGAAATTCAAAGCTTATTTGAATTGATCTCGAAAATGGTTTTGAAATATTGGAAAGACTCTAGAATATGATAAAAATAGTTATGGAATAAAAATTTATTAAGATGGAAAATAAAAATTGTGAATAAATAAATAAATTTACAATTGCAAGTAAATGAAAGTGAAATTGAATGTTGAAATTCATTTCGAATTTGTAAGAAAATAGAATTAGAATTGGAATTGAATTTGATTTGTGATAAGCAAAGTGAAGTATTAAAATAAAAATTAGTAAGTGAAACTAATTGATGAATGACCAAATGGATAAGGTTTAAAATGAATTGAATCTAATATTTATAGATGAAAGTAGATTGAATTCATATAGAATTAGAAATCCAGTTTAATATAAGTGGTTACAAACCAAAATGGTGAATTGAAAATAAATTTTTGGGAATGAACAAAAGAATAAAACTGGAATTGAAACTGAATATTGAAAACCAATTTGGATTGTGTGAAATTGCAAAATTAGTATGAAGTGAACTAAAGGTAATAAAGGGGGAGATAAAATGAATTGAAATTTGTAATAAATTAGTAAATGAAACTAATTTAAAATAGTGAGATGAGTTAGTTGTGAATGAAAGATAGTTGATAAAATTCAATATTCGGAAGATAAATTGAATCCAAATAGAATTGAAATTGTGAATTGAATTCAAATGAAATAAAAAATATAAAATTGAATGAAAATGGATATATAACTTCAATAGTGAAGTAAAAATGGTATAAGAAGTAAGTATTCAAACTTTTGTAATGGAATATGAAAAATGATTTTTGAATGTTGAAATTGGACATTATGGATATCAGGATATACATGTGTGTTAAAGACAAAGGATAAATTGGATTTTGGTTCTGAAGATAATTTAAATTGCTCGACAAAAAGGTATGTATTTAAATTTCAGCATGAAATTTGATGATTTTCTTGTCGAATCGCTTGGCTTTTTGTTTTCTTTTGAAATCTGGAGGCCCGTGGTGCTATTTTGTAGTCGTACCGAGCTAGCCGCGTAAAGGAGACGCTGGCGAAATTTTTCGAAAATTTAGGGATTTAGAAAAAATTTGAGAAAATTTTGAAAAATTTAAATTTAAATTTAAATTTGAATTGGTTAAGAAAACTGATAGGAGTTTATGGTTGAGATTGGAAAGTTAATTGAAGCGAATAGTTCTTTAATAAAAAGATTTTTTTGGGCAAGATGGTAAAACTATCCGATTTTGGGAAAATGATAAACAGATTAAGGATCATCCTTCTTAACTAGTAATTTCGGGATGAAATTCTTTTAAGGGGGGAAGGATGTGACGACCCAAAATTTTCAACATTTGAAATGAAAATATTTAATTGATTTTAGATATTGTAAGTTGTTTTTAAGCTTGAATTTCAATTTTAACTATGAATTTAGCAATTTAATTATGAAATTTAATTATAGAAATTTGGGTAAAATTGTAAATCTTCAATTTTGAGCCTGCTAAAAATAATTTGATGGCTTAGGAGATTCATATTGACAATACCGAAGATCATAGAAGCTTGTAAATTTTTCCATCTTAAAATTATATAGTTTAAAATCGATATTTAAAAATAGCCTTCCGAGGCACAGTCTCGGATTTCGACGAAATCAGTTCCATTGGATCCGTAATAGTGTTTTATTATCGGATTTCAATTTTTGTAGTGTTTGGAGTTGTCGTGTGATCGTGCGAGATATAAACGCCTAGAAAATAATTAACTGAATTAATTTTAATAGTCAATCCAAAAAGCTATCTTCTCCATACGATCGAATTAGGACTCGAAACCTTTTCCATTGTGTTCGTAATAGGGGTATAACATTATAAACGCTGGGCGACAGGCCTCGATAGGATGTCTTGATTTTAAGCTTTGAATTCGAAACAATTTTAAATTTAAATTTTAAATCTAAATAGTTTATACTTCGTTGACTGGTCAATATACCTCCATTCAGCTGCTATTTTGTCCCTCTTCAATCACTGTCGCTATTTTTCTTCCATACGCTACCAACTATGCGGAAATTGCGCTGCCTTCTCGCTTAAAACAAGGAATCAATTTATGATCGCATACTCTTCTCCGTGAAGCCATATCCTCCTTTCCGTTCTTATTCCTGTTCCCTTACGTTCGATAATTCAAAATCACAAAACAGAAAAGAAACCGTGGCCTTCTCCTTCGAAATTCTTCTCCTTCCTCCCTTTTTAAGTAACAGCCGAAGCCTTCCAATTCGAGTCCATTACTTCCCTTCTGTTTTAGGCGAAAAAATAATAATAAGAAAATAAAAACTTCAAAATCCAAGCCCTCCAGAACGAAATTGGAAGGAGCTCGAGTTCGATAGGCGTGCGCCTGCCATCTGCAGCCAAATCGATGTCGATCGAGACATCGACATAGTCCCTTGACGCGCGTACAATGGAGGCGCTCGAACTTGGCGACTCGAGAGAGGAGTAGTTGGCGACTGCGATTGGACAGAGGAGGGGCGAATCCAGTTTTAGGATGGGAGCGCACTCGCACGAGGCAGTGTCGTTCATGGAAGTGGGTTATGGAAGTAGGTCACGCTCGCCCTCGCGAGGAAGCTCGAGTGACGGAGTCGAGGTCGAGAGTTAAGGGGGAAGGAGGGGTTCGAACAGCAGGTATAATTTATTTACTCTATTTAATATGTGTATGTTGAAATGAATAGATGGAAAAAAATGAATAAATAAAAATTTACAGCATGATATTTTCTTTTATTTAAATTTTATATGCGCATATATGCATATTATAGAGAATATATATATATATATATATATAACTATTTATTTATTTTGGGAATATATACACATAACAATTTTATACATATACATTGATTTGTCGAAGTTGGCAAGCAATATATGTATATATATATATATATATATATATATATATATAAGCTTTGAAAAATGTATGTCGGTGATTAACTTGTTTACTAACATATTTAAATTATTTTAGTCACTAAAGATTTTCTAAAAGGAAAACTAGTTAAAAAATAAAATCATTAGTTAAAAAAATAAAATCATTAGTTAAAATTTAAAATCATTGATTAAAATTAAATTGTTAGTTAATTAAATTTATCAAATGAAAATTTAACTGTTTGATTGATTCAAATATTAATAAAAATTATATAATTGTTTGATACAAGATCTGACATTGAGAAACAAGTCAAATTGGAAATGGATTGTGAACGAAGGCGCAAAGATGAGATCTTCTCACTCAAATGATAATGATTGAAAATTTCAGTTATTGATGGATGGTTGGATTGTGTTAGTTAAATTTAATTGTTGATTGTGTGCTTGGATGATTAATTTATTATCAGTTATATTAGTTTAGACCCTATGCGCCACACAATAGCGGATGGTATTATATAAATTCCATATACCGCGATATTCCACCTCAAAGTGGAATGGTATTTAATTGTTGTGCTAACGTCTGTGGATGCAGGGAAACAGGTTGGAGGGATCCAACTGGATTCCTCAAATATTGTATTTGTTTCAATGTTATGTGTTGATTATTTCTAATCTCCGTTTGATTGTATTGGCGATTGAAATCGTTGAAGGCTATAGTTTAGCCCAATATATTTTTGGCATCGTAGGATACCGGAAATAAATAAAATTGGACTTTTAAAATTAAAATTGAGAATTTATTGTAAAATTTATTTTTAAATTGGATAAATTTAAAAGAAGGAATTTTAAAATGATAAAGTTTTATTTTTGAATCCTATTGAATAAAATTCCAAAATATGGGAAAAGGTTTAATAAATGGATTTCAAGTAATAATATTCAAAAGGTGAAGAATTTATTTTAAAATAAATATGGTTTTTAAATAATTTGGAAAAGATAAAGGAATTTATTTTAAAAATAAATTCGGAAATTGATTTGGTGTTAAAAGAATAAATCTTTGGAAAATCAATGTAAAAAATTGATTTGGTGTTGAAATAAAATTTGAAATCAATTTGGAATTTGATTTAGTGTTTAAAATAAAATTTGCAATCAATTTGGAAATTGATTTGGTGTTTGTAAATGATTTTTTAAATCGATTTAAAAAATCATATATCTGTGGATATTTGAAAATTTAAAATTCATAATGGGAATTTATAAAAGAAAGGGAAATTTGTTTTAAAAATAAATATTGTTTTATTTTTAAAAAGTGTGGAAAGGAATTTACGAATTTGGAACGTAAATTTAAAATATACCCAGAAGGATTTATAAATTGATTTGAATGAACCATTTTAGAATAGAAGGTTTACTTTCCCTGGAAAATCGAGTATGTTTTCAATATAGTCTATAAATATGAAATTGAAGTTGTGAAGATGGTTTAAAGGAAAGATTATTTTGGAGAAATTATTTACTTGGGTTATTTTGAAAATCTTTAAAGTAAAGATTTATTTTAATTTATTATAGAAGTGATTATTTAAAGTTTTAATTGATGTTTGTTTTAGAAATTGGATATTTAAATAGTTATATCCTATCTATTAATTTTATTTTTAAATTAGTTTGGATTTGAATTTTTATATGAGATTTAATATAATATCTTCATAACTAATGTTTTAAATAAAATGTTTTAAAACAGTTTTTATTCGGAATGTTCCAAGTATATATGTTTGGATAAGTAATTTAAATTATTTTAAAGCATTTGAACTCGGCAGATTTTCAGTGGAAATAAATAAATATTTGGAAATGTATTCCGCATAAGGAAAAGTGATTTGAAATTTGTTTTCAAAGTATTCAAATGTGGAAAGTAATTTGAAATTTGTTTTCAAATGGTTGAAGTGTGAAATATATCTTGCGGAAATATTTTGAAAATAAATAATTTGGGAAATTTATTTAAATTCGGCAATTGTTATGAATGTTGATTGATAGTTAAATAACCGACTATCAATATTGGCCTTTTAATGGCATTTGAATTTCGATGCGATCGGGGGTCGGATTCCAAGTGGATATCCGAAAGCCACATCGAACCTTTGCGATTGTGATGGATCTTTTATTTAAAAGATCAAAGTGAAAATTGTTGTGATTTGTTGAAATTTGAATATAACACTTATTTTTTTAAAATAAGTGCTCGTTATTCGGATTAGCCGGAGAGGACTTTGTGTCATATAACCCATTCCGAATAGTGATTCGACGAAATTAATAGCATTTGAAGACGGTGGTGAAGACCGGGTGTCTTGAAAACGATAGGATAACCTATTGAATGCCTCTGCACTGAGTTGCTCCGGTATAGAGATCTCCACATGTGATGGGGAGTCCGATTGGAATTGTGGATACCCGGATCTGCAAGGGCGTCTTCCTTTATTGGACGAGGTGCCTTCGGTTCTGTTCGAGCTCGAAATAGACTTGTATGGTTGTATGTATGACACTACGCTTTGAGATATAAAGCAAATTTCTTTCAAATACATATATGTTGGTGGCGGAGAAATTATTCTCTTAGCTTAACACCCGTCTCTGAGACGTACAAGCTCAGAGGTTATGTAGTTGAAGGTTATCAGCGATATACTCCCAATTTGGTAGTATGGCATGCTAAGTGCTGATGTGTGTTGATGATCATTTGTAACCAAAGCATGGCTTTCGTGTAAAGCATAGCTTCGTGGACGAGACCTCATCGGACCACACACCCCGGAAATGGTCGAAAAAAGGAAAGATGCGGCAAGGTTATGAGGGTCGCACCCTTTAGGGTATGTCATTTCCTTCTGGAAAAAGGTGGTATCATGGTATGTAGCCCAGATACTTAACCTATGTGGTTGCTGCAATCTCATTTACTGTGTGGTTGTTGCTTTGTGGTTGAGGATCCTCAAATAAAGGTCACAAACGACGAGGGGATGGCATACTCGACTAGTAGTTACCTAGTTACAGAGGTAACCCGGCCTTGTGTTGGAAGAGATCCGGGTAGGTTCTCGAGACGTCCCTCCAGAGGCATATCCATGTGGCAGTAGGAAGTTCCTTAGCCTAACCATTTGTTGGAAATCCAAAGAAACAATACGCGCCCAGTACGGTTTTAGTTGTATAACCTGCCATGGAATGTGGCGGTAACCTGCTATTGAACATCGTAGCTATAGTAGGCATACAATAATGGTTGTATGCTGGCTAAGATTAATATTATACTTTCGAAATGTTTTCTGCACTGTGCACTAATGATAATATTAAAAAGATTTTGCGTATATCTAAATAAAAAATACCCCAATATTAGAAATCTCAAAACAACTGTCCAACTCAACTTTTATCATACTCGACTTTATCAGAAAACCACTTAATAAGAACCGAAGAATAGCCCAATGACTCCCATAATATATGAAGCTACCATTCCAATCATTACTTAAGAGCTAACCGAGATGGTAAAAGTCACACCTAGCGTAATGGTGCTTGGATTCCTCTTAAGCGGTGCTTAGATTTTGTAACTTCCACTACGTTGAGAAAATCCTCACCTCTTTTAGTGGATAAGTGACGCAGCGGAAATAACGAAAATGGATGTGACGATGAAAATAGGAATCGATGGATTGAAAAATACCGAATGCCCAAATCCATTGATCCAAAGATACCGGATTCTAGCAAATCTTTGACACGTTGATTGCGCACGATACCGTGAAGAGAGATCTACAATTCTTCGAGTGTTGATCAAGCGCACTTGATTCCGCGAATTGGCTTCAACGATCGTTGATTCGAGCGCACTCGAATACCGAAAGTGGAGATAGGAGATTACACTCAACTACCAATTTAATGTCGGCACAAAGCTTCACAAACAAAAGTTTATTCAAAAATTCAACCCCTCCAAATGAGCACTCGACCCGGTATTTATAGATGTTTACAACCACACACGCTACAACATAGCATAGGTCGTACATGACCTAAAAATATCTCGACCTAACATTACATACTTTAGCACGACCTAAAATACACAGTACGACCTAAGAATACAAAGCACGAATCAAACGACATAACAAACTAATGCAATCATACGACTTACTGAACAACTACGACCAATCCACTTCAAAGTAGCAGCTCCAAATCAAAAGGCAGCGACCTATAATCTCCAACAGCAACGAGTTAACCGCCACGAGCTAAGAGCAATGAGCTATGGAGTACGAGCTATGGATTTGCGCAATATCTGGAACGACTTATGGAAAAATATCGGAGCACGACTTAACAGCTACGGGTTGGGATTGGAACGACTTAGGGTTAGGTTGGAGCATTAGGTCGTAGCACGAGGTGATTTAGGTCTTTGGGCGGTGATTTAGGTCGTTGGCTTGGTTTGGTTAGGTCGTAGACCGACTCAGGAATTTGGAGGTTAGGTCGTTTGGGCATCGGTAGGTCATTGTACGGTGGAGATAGGTCGGAGAACGACTTAGCGTAGTTCGTGGGGCGACCTAGGAGAAATAACTGCCTAAAGATGAGACTTTCTGCTTCTTTCCTTTGATACCCTGCATCCTCCTCCCTGGGTATGAAAGAATTCATCCTCGAATTCGCATTTTCTTGATCATCAGCATAATATGGAATCAAATGCTTCACATTAAACACATCAGAAGTGTAAACACCCTCTGGCAGCTTCAACTTGTAAGCATTTTCATTGATCCGTCTTATAATTTCTACTGGTCCAATCTTTCGGGCTTTCAACTTGTTATAAGAACCCACTGGGAAACGATCCTTCGTTAACACAGCATACACCCAATCACCCTCGTTGAACTCCACACTTCTTCTCTTTTTATCTGCAACTTGTTTATACTTCTCATTCGTCTTATCCAAATGTCCCTGAACTATTCTATGACAATCTTTCAACTCATCAACAAAATCTGACGCTCGCTTAATCACTCCTTTCGGTTGTGGTACTACCGTTAAATCCAACGGCCCCTTTGGCAAGCTTGAATATACAACTTGAAACAGACTGAATCCAGTACTTCGATTGACTGCATATTATGTGCAAACTCTGCCTGACATAACTTCATATCCCATCTCTTCAAGTTATCTTTCACGAGACATCTCAACAAGTTCCCCAACGATCTGTTAACCACCTCTGTTTGCCCATCAGATTGCGGATGATAGGCGCTACTAAAATTCAGCTTCGTTCCAACCATCTTCCACAAACTTAACCAAAAATGGCTTAGAAATCTAGTATCCCAATCAGAAACAATAGATTCAGGTAGCCCATGTAATGGATACACTTCTTTAAAGAATAAATGAGCAACACGGACGACATCTGCTGTCTTCTTACAAGCTATGAAATGTGTCATTTTCGAAAATCTATCCACCATAACAAATATAGAATCATTTCCCCTTTGAGTTCTAGGCAAACCCAAAACAAAATCCATGCTCACATCAACCCACGGTTTAGTAGGTACAGGTAACAACATATATAATCCTGCATTCGTAGCGGTTCCCTTCGAAACTTGACAGATATGACATCTCTCCACAAATCTCTCAACTTCTTTTCTCATCGACGGCCAAAAATAAGATTGAGAAATCAACTGCAATGTGCGATCTCTACCCACATGACCTTCTTCATGTAGCTCCTTCACTATCTTCATTCGTAAACTGCAATCTGGTATACATAATTGATTTTCCTCGAAAAGAAAACCATCCACCAACGCAAACTCATCCGTCTTTCCCTCCTTGACTTCATTTACAAATTTCGCAGAGTAAGGATCTTCAACACACAATTCTGGAAGTACTTCAAACCCCGTCACTTCAACTTTCATCGTAGTCAACAAGTGATTCTTTCTACTCAATGCATCTGCTACACGGTTCTAACTACCGATTTGTGTTGCACAACAAATGTAAATGGTTGTAAGTATGCGATCCACGAAGCCTGTCTGGCTGCAACCTTGTCTTGTCCCTGCAAATGTTTCAATGCTTCATGATCAGTATACAGAACAAATTCTTTATGGAACAAATAGTGTCTCCAATGCTTTACGGCTTGCACAACAGCATAAAATTCCACATCATAAGTATTATATCTCATCTTTGCTCCCGAAAGTTCCTCACTGAAATAAGCAATAGGACGGCCTTTCTGACTTAACACCCCTTCAATTCCAACCTTAGATGCATCAGTATGTAATTCAAATACCAATTGAAAATCTGGCAAAACTAGAATTGGGTTGTCGTCAACAGTTCCTTGATATGCTCAAAAGAAAATCCTGCTTCCTTCGACCATGAAAATTGCTTTCCCTTCATACAATCAGTAACTGGTGCCATCACGCTACTGAAATGTGGAATAAATCTTCGGTAGAATGATGCCAGTCCATGAAAACTTCTAACTTCTGTTATCATCCTGGGTTGTGGCCAATTTTTGATTGCTTCAACCTTATTCTGATCCACCTGCATGCCTCCTTCTGATATACATATCCCAAAAATAAAACACTATGCGTCATGAACACGCATTTCTTCGTTGCAGCATAAAATTGTTCCTGTCGCAGTATCATCAACACTTCCTTCAAATGATGCAAGTGTTATTCTGGGCTTCCACTGTATATCAGTATGTCATCAAAATACACCACCATGAATTTCCCAATAAATGGTCTAAAGATCTGATTCATCACCCGCATAAACGTACTAGGTGCATTCGAAAGACCAAACGGCATAACCAGCCATTCATACAACCCCTCCCGTGTCTTGAACGCTGTTTTCCGTTCATCCCCTGGTCGAATTCGAATTTGATGATAACCACTCTTCAGATCAATCTTAGAAAATATAGTAGCTCCATTCAACTGGTCTAGAAAATCATCCAATCTAGGCATAGGAAACCTATATCGGTCAGTAATCTTGTTCAATGCCCGACTATCGGTACACATCCTCCACATTCCATCCTTCTTCGGTACCAACAATGCTGCACCTACACATGGACTGAGACTTTCCTGAACACGCCCTTGCTCAAGCAACTCTTCCACTTGCCTTCTCAACTCCTCGTGTTCTTTCGGACTCATACGATAATGCGGCCTATGCGGTAAAACAGCACCTGGCACTAGATCAATTTGATGTTGTATGTCTCTCAACGGTGGCAATTCTTTTGGCAGCTCTTCATGGAATACTTCTTCATATTCTTCCAGCACAGACTTTACTTCTTCAGGAACTTCCACCACTTCACTACTCTCACGTCCAATCAACAAAAACACTTCAGGTTCCTCCTCCACTTCTTTAACAAACTCCTTCAAAGTCAACAGAGTCTTCAATTCTTCAATCTCCTCCAGCTTGTTTTCTTCTTGTTGTCGCTTCTTAGGAACTAAAGTGATTTTTGTGCCTTCAAACATGAAACTGTAGCTATTGGTACGACCGTCATGTTGCACAGCCCTATTATACTGCCACGGTCTCCCCAACAACAGATGACATACATCCATATCCACAACATCACACCAAATCTCATCTTTATATCTCTTCCCAATCGAAAAATTCACACAAGCTCTTCTACCAACCTTCACCTCCCCACCCTTCCTCAACCAAGCTAACTTGTAAGGTTTCGGATGCTTCTCGGTCTTTAATGCCAACTTCTTCACAGCCTCGGTAGAAATGATGTTATCACAGCTGCCCGCGTCAATAACAAACTTGCAAACCTTTCCCAGAATAGTGCATGTTGACTGAAAAATGTTGCTCCTCAACCAACTAGAATCATCCTCTTGTTTTGCTGTTAAACAAGACCTCCTCATCATTAAATTACAACCTTCATCTCCCGACAATTCTTCTTCCTCCTCAACCGGTAATGAATTAGAACATTCTGCATCCTCATCTTCTACCTCAGCAATCATCGCTCGCTTCTTTGGCTTCAGACATTCAGTTCTCTTATGACCAAATTCCTGACAATTGTAGCACTTGAAATTGTTGTTGACCTTGGTCTTAACAGCTTCATTGACAATTGGTTTTCCAACAGCCTTGGAAACATTCGCGCTGCTACTAGCCCCTTTCACTTGATTGTTGGAATTTGTAAACACACTACCTCCTCTTCTTCCTTGCTTATCCCCGGCTAGAGCCTTTTGATGTGCTTCAGCGACAGATCTCGGATCAAACATATTCAGCATATCATGAATCTGTATTCTCAACCCTCCAACAAATCTAGCAGTCAGCTGTTCTTCTGTCTCCATGATATCATTCCTGGCAATCAATTGATAAAATTCATCAGCGTAATCATTAACAGTCTTCATCCCTTGCCTCAGATTTTGCAATCTCTGATACATGAGTGATTGATAATTGTAAGGCAAAAGTGTAGCCTTTATCAGCTTCTTCATCTTCTCCCATGATTCAATCTTTGACTTCCCCATTCTCTTCCGTGTAAGTTTGGTTTGATGCCACCATGCTAAAGCTCTCCCCCTCAACCTTGTAGCAACCAACTTAACTCTTCTATGCTCAGCAAATTCTTTAAATTAAAAAATTTCTTCAACAATAGATAACCAATCAAGGAATTCTTCAGCTTGCATACTTCCCTTGAATTCTGGAATTTCAGTTTTCATCCCCGACTCCCATCGTCGATCATTCTACATCCCGATATTGATTTCGTACTTGGTCTCGATCTCGATTATAAATATTACTTCTATCAGTCTCTTCATCATAATCACGTGTACTTCGGTATCGATCTCGACCATCAACATCTCTACGACCACGCATGTCTCTCCTACTATGTCTTTCTTCATCGCGATATGGCTCATACTCAAACTCACGTTGAGTTCTTCTTTCTTCATCTCTATATTCATGGTGATATCTCCTCATCGAAACTGATGATTCTCTTTTCTCTCTATAAGATTGTGGCGATACCCTCCTCGCTTCCGTAACCGATGGAGAAATTCGATTTCCTCTATGGCTCGAGACTAGCGACCTTGTCCTTTGACCTTGATTCATATCGATCATCAATTTCTCCAACTTCTCAACACCTTCATTGAACTTCTCATTGATGCGTTGTTCCATTGCCTCGGCTTCTTCTCTTCGATACACATCTGCAATATTCTGATGACGATTAGCTCTTCTCGGAGGCATTGTCGAATCAAACAATCTTCAACTAACTTTAATTCTCGGCTCAAACTTCTTCAAGGCTTCTCTTTGCTCCAACTGGCTCGGCTTCGCTATGATTGGCTAAACCTGGCTCTAATACCAAATGACGCAGCGGAAATAACGAAAATGGATGTGACGATGAAAATAGGAATCGATGGATTGAAAAATACTGAATGCCCAAATCCGTTGATCCAAAGATACCGGATTCTAGCAAATCTTCGACACGTTGATCGCGCACGATACCATGAAGAGAGATCTACAATTCTTCGAGCGTTGATCAAGCGCACTTGATTCTGTGAATTGGCTTCAATGATCATTGATTCGAGCGCACTCGAATACCGAAAGTGGAGATAGGAGATTACACTAAACTACCAATTTAACGGAGGCACAAAGCTTCACAAACAAAAGTTTATTCAAAAATTCAACCCCTCCAAATGAGCACTCGATCCGGTATTTATAGATGTTTACAACCACACATGCTACAATATAGCATATGTCGTACACGACCTAAAAATATCTCGACCTAACATTACGTACTTCAGCACGACCTAAAATACACAGTACGACCTAAGAATTCAAAGCACGAATCAAACGACATAACAAACTAATACAGTCATACGACTTACTGAACAACTGCGACCAATCCACTTCAAAGTAGCAGCTCCAAATCAAAAGGCAACGACCTATATTCTCCAACAGCAACGAGTTAACTGCCACGAGCTAAGAGCAACGAGCTATGGAGTACGAGCTATGGATTTGCGCAATATCTGGAACGACTTATGGAAAAATATCGGAGCATGACTTAGCAGCTACGAGTAGGCATTGGAACGACTTAGGGTTAGGTTGGAGCATTAGGTCGTAGCACGAGGTGATTTAGGTCGTTGGCTTGGTTTGGTTAGGTCCTAGACCGACTCAGGAATTTGGAGGTTAGGTCGTTTGGGCTTTGGTGGGTCGTTGTATGGTGGAGATAGGTCGGAAACGACTTAGCGTAGTTCGTTGGGCGACCTAGGAGAAATAACTGCCTAAAGGTGAGACTTTCTTCTTCTTTCCTTTGATACCCTGCATCAAATAAGGATTTGTAATAGACTACATAATAGACGTTCAAAAGTAGAACGTCATGTACAATTAAAATGCACAACCATTTGTTATTTCAATTCATCCATAACTAATATGCTACACTTGAAGTTATAATAAAGCAAACTATGTACATAATTTAAACATGTATTCAAATTTTTTTAATGAAACCACATTACCTAAGATTTTCTCTTCTTTGATAATTTGAGAAGTTGAGTGACAATTATATTAAAAATAAAACAAGCTAAATATTGATTTTTGTTATATGTTGAGAAAAGCAAAGATTTTAGTCATGTTGATCTTTCGAGATAATTTCAAAGGAGAAATGAGGTTTTCTTGAATATGAAGCTTATTACTTTTTTTTTTCTTCTGTAAAATCTCCATTCAATTTTTACTTTGGAAATTCAATGTAGTTGTAAATTGTTCATATTACTTAAACTACACTTAAATTTAAGTAACGATCAATTAAATGTTAAAAACATGCACTTAAGTGCTTAATATGGAAAAGCACAATAGTTGTAAATAGTTATTAAATGTGTTTTTCATTACACATGTCATTATCAAGAAAAATGGTTGAGTTTATTCACCAAATGGACTTAAAGGGCATAAATATACCATTCGAGCATACAAGGTCATTATGCAACTCACTACAAAACTTATAGCAGTTGTTGTGAATAGAGGAGTAATGTATATCACTCACAAAATGTATTAAGTGTTCTTAGTGGTGGTCCAAATAGCATAATAAGAGGAAATGTGATCAACCGTCAAAGGTAATTTAGAGGTGGGTAATTACATCAAAAGATAAGGATGGAGATGAACTAGAAGAAAACGTGATGTGTTAGGCTCAAATTTGGGCCTTATGCAAGTTTCAAATGTTCAAGTTAAAAGAAAGAAGAACCGATCATGAATGCACTTAGTCAAATAATCTAATACATCCATCTTTATACAAGTCAAATTGGCAAGTCCTTGTTCATTATACAATGCATAAGTCTCTAATTATGTATGCAAGTCATAAATCATCTATCAAATATGTAAGGCAATGGTCATAAGGTATATATGCAAGTTCAAAGTCCAATGATATCAAATATGAAAATTATCTCAAATTCAAGTCCTTGATTACAAATCTTTGATTTCAAATTGACCTAACGATCATGGCAATGCCAATTTAAAGGTATTTCTTACACACTTGGGAAAAAAAAAATGAGGAAGAATATTTGGAATTCGACTCCTTTTTTGGTAAGAATACATGTCAAATTATAGAGGATTCGAACCATAGGATTCTTGATACATGGCATATCACAAAAATGGACGATCATTATTTGCTTATGTGGCACATACTCGAAGTGGCATGTGGCACAACCCCATTTCTGAGTCAAGTGGATATGGTGTAGATGATTCAATCCCAGCTTGCCATGTGGCCAATGTAATAGTTTATTTATATAGATTAGTCAACATGCGATAGTATAACTATATCACCATTTGACAGCTCAATTTATCATCATCCGATGGACTCAAATTGTTACCCTTGGACAACTTTCCTTATTATCATAAAACAACCTCAATTTATCATCCCTCGATGGCTCTTAGAGTCATTTTTCGAAAGCTCGTGTAAATCAACCTTCGATGACTTTGGAAGTCATCCTTCGATAGCTTGAATACATCAACATCCGATGGCTTTATAAGTCATCGTTTGGTAGCATGAATATATCAACCTCTAATGACTTGTAAAGTCGTTGCTTGATAACTTGAATACATCATCCTTCCATAGCTCTAGAATTCATTGTTTGATAGCCTGAATACATCAAACTCCGATAGCTCTAAAAGTCATCGTTTGATATCTTAAGCTTATCACCCTTCCATGGCTTTATAAGTCATCATTCAATAGCTTGAATACTTCAACCTCCAATGACCTTGGAATTCATCACTCGATAGCTTGAATGCATCACCCTTCATTGACTTTATAAGTCATCATTCGATAGCTTGAATACTTCAGTTCTGATGACTCTGGAAGTCATCATTCGATAACTTGAATAATTCAATTCTGACAACTCTGGAAGTCATCATTCGGTTGCTTGAATTTATCAACCTTCGAAGGCTCTCTTTTAACCAGTAAAACTATTGTATTTTGGTTATAACATTTGCCTGCCCTTTTATATTATTATTTTATACTTTGGTATAAATAAACTTTTCATAATTTTCGATCGGTGCATCTTAGTCGTTCATTTTCTTTTCTCATGATCCAACGACTAATATACCTTTCCTTATTTCTTTATAAATATCTTTCTTTCTCTCTTTCCTTTTCTTTTACCAGATCTCAAAAATAATCCACCATCAGTTTTCTTTTCAAGCAAATCTTGATCTTTCGTAGACCTTTACTTGGTAATGATTTATTTATTACTAGCATGTTGATTATTCTGTTACTTCGTTGTCATTATTTAATTTGGCTTAATCATCCCCAACTTTTAGGATTTGTGAATTTGTTAACCTCATGTTAATAACTTTCTTCGAATTTCTAATTGAACCCTTTTTTGATTCAAACTCTGCTTATCCTGGTTGCCATTAATGCTTGTGGGTTTCCGGTATATTATCCCGAATCGGTTAAGAGAACCCCTTTATTGTAAGCATGTTTGATACGATAACTTAACATTTGAAATCCAGTTTTCTTCATTGTTGGCACGTGATAACTCATCTCACAATAGCTCAACATTCGAAAGCCTCTTTTTTCCACTATTGATACACTATTGCCTACACACGATGACTTGTCATTCGAAAGCCCATTTTTATTGACATGAATTAGCTCATCACACAATGGCTTAAGATTCAAAAGCCAATTTTATTTACTATCGATGTGTGATAGCTCACTGCACGATGGCTCAATATTCAAAAGCTAATTTTTTGTTATTGCCATATGGTCATTCATAATTCAATTTGAAAGCCAATTTTTTTTACTATTGATGTGCAATAGCTCACCGGACAATGGTTCAACATTCAAAAGTCAATTTTATTATTATTGTTTTATGATAATTCACGGCTCCGCATTTGAAAGCTAATTTTGTTTACTATTGATGCACAATAGCTCATCGCATTATGGCTTAACATTCGAAAATCATTTTTTCTACTTATTTTGTGACTATTCACTATTTTACATTCAATTCTTAACAACTAACCAATCAAAGGCTTGTTTAATTTATTGTCCATACTTTCACCTATAAATTAGTAACATGTGATAGACCATTTCACTTTGTGCGACTTGTTAGTTAACATATAAGGGGTTTATGATATATGTATGGACTTCATTCCAGAGTTTCTTTGGCATGACCAATTATTTAGTAGGCATAGCAATTTTTTTTGCATTCGTATGTAGTACTTTTAGTGTTTGCCAACTTACTACACTTATGTCCAAAGTTACATAGTGAATTCTTTCAAGTGCAAATGATGTTATATACTTCATATACCCTAAGTTAATTTCACATATCAAATATTCCCATTTATTTAATTCTTATCAATTATTTGTTAAGAATTGTTAGGCAATAAGGTAGATGAATAAACATGGTTTAATACTATGTGATATCTTTGATTTTGTTTAATCATGAAGCAGTTTTGATTTAGGAAATTTCCATTTTTAGTTTGTTATTGGAATCCTATTCTTATAGTTAAAAATAATAATATCACAGGTACTATGGCCGGGAATAAGAAGGAGGTTCTTAAAGTATTGTTTAAATCCCTAAGCTTAAGAATCCCTCGGAAGAGAAACTTTACTTTCCAATCAGTCCTATTTCACAAGACAATAAATTTCAAAAATCTATTATGATACTTCGAAATATCAGGAATTGAAACTTGTGCTCTTGATCTTGATGATCGAATGGATACTCCTCTAGAAGGATTCTTTTCTTTTAACCCCTTTCATATTTGTCATTCCTACTACCTACTTTTTAACCCTATTATATTTAGTGTCTTATACTTTCTCAAAATCATGCCTATCCAACTAAATCAAAATCCTTATAGTTACATCAATTCTTTGTTCATAATATTCAATGAGCATAAACTAGAAGACTTATCTCTATCCATCTTATGCTCTTTGATGACTTTCCAAAATATGAAAAACCAACCTGAAAGCTAAATGTATTACATTTTCCCTATTAGGAGTGGAGTAATTTTTTACTTCGTCAATAAAACTATGGACTAAAGACATCAGTTCTTTTATGTATGATGTTTTTCTTTAGAAATTACCAGAATATTCCATCCCTTATAATTCGTTTTACCTTAGCTGCTTTCCTCTAGTTACTACTTATACTAGCTTTATTAATTTCTACTAAGTCATTCTTGGTTTATATTGTTAGCTATCTATTCAAAGGGCGTTGATCCTAAGGTTTTGGCCAAAATTGACCAATTTGCGGATGTTACGGGGTTCTCCAGGAACCACTTGAGCTTCTTATTGAAGAAAAATTAAGGATGTATTCCTTAATTTATATATTTTATTTAATTCTATTTAAATTTATTTATTTGTATGAGTAGAAAGTAGGGTTGTTACAGACTAACATGTGAGACTAGAATAAAGTGGTCGGGTAATCAAGTACCTTGGAAAGTCCCCGAGCCCATTCATAGAAATTGTGAACCTTAAGCGAGTTTGTTACTTCACCTCTTGTTAAAGCTGAGACACGTGTGGAGATTATGATATAAGATCGAAGTAATCGTGGAAAATTTTCATGGTTATTCACTTAGTCCAGATATTGATTAACAGAACGGGGCTTATGTCCTAGTCCACCCGTTAATCTGTAACAACCATGCTTTATACACTGTATAAATAAATAAATTTGAATAGAATCGAAATAAAATTGTTTGATTTCAATGTTTGATAATTAATATTTTGAAAATAAACTTTTGGTTAATTAAATTTTAATTAATAAAGGATTTTGTCGTAATAATCAAATTGAATAAAATTGTCCAACTATTGAAGTATACATTACAGAATGATATGTAAATCAATTTATATTAGATTGAAATTTATTTCAAGTAGTAAAATTTAAATTTAAATGCATAAAAAGATAATTGAAAATGAATTGAATTGAGTCAAGGCCCAAACTAACTTAAGCCAAGCCCAACCTTTCTCTATCTTTCTCTAGAATATACGTTCTCCTTCTTTACACACTCGAACCTTTATCCCTTAATTTTTTATTTTCAACCTAATCAGAAATTTCGATAATCAAAAAAATAATCGTGCTTGTGTGTGGAAGCTGGAACGTGGCCGACTTTAGTGGGGAGGGGAAACTGCAATGTAATGGGAAGTGATTTCTTAGTTTGAAGGCAGCTTGATTGGAGGCACAAAGTTTGGGGTTTGTTGCAGTCGTGCTTGTCAAAAGAGGAGCCCATGAAGAGGCTTTCAATCACCGATCGAAACATGATCTGGAGGTGCTCGAACCACGTGATCAATTTTGGGGAATAGGCTGTTGTGGCCTGGAATAATATGAGCAGGGCTGGCGATGTAGAGTGTGTGAGTGTCAAATTGAGGTGCTGATAGCATGGTCAATGCTTGGAGGAGTGGTGTTGTGGTGAAAGGAGGAGTTTGAAGGCATGTGCTACAGGTCGTGTTGGCAGTGACTAAAGTAGAGCCATTGAGGGTTCTCGCTTAGAATTTTAGGTTATTTCTTACTCACAACTAGTTTCTGTTCCACTCGCGTTATATATGTTATCCCGCCTTTTGGTGACGCTGTGACATCAAGAAATTGTCTAAAAACAAAGATAATTCATCCTGAAGACCAGTTATATGCAGGTTCATTATGGATGCTGGTAAATTTTCTCGAGCATGGATCAAGCTATAATTGATATGACACGACAAGAAAAGCTATGAAATCCAATATTCCAAATTTCAAGTCAATCGAGATTTGTATGCTTAAGATATGATCGACGCAAAATCAAGCAATAATCTCATTCGTATCCATCAAAGCTCGCAGGCCTCATTCGCATCCATCAAAATAATCAATTCGCATCCTACCAAGGCAGCCTCCTCCATAACCATCGAAACCAAACATACTCGTATCCATAGGAAGAAGCAGTTCATTCGAATCGATCAAGTTCGTGTCCATCGCATTCGTATCCTAGGTAATCGTATCCACCGAGTATGTGTTGCTTCTTATTGATTCAGAGAGTGCCATTTCATATCCATCACATTTACCCTATTCTATCGATCCATTGATACGAAATGAACTCAAACGAGCGACACGAAGAGGATAGATCCGGATCGATGCGAAGTGGAGCATGGTCGACCGATACGAAAGAAGGGTTGACCATCGATACAAAGTAAGCAATAAAGGACCGATGCGAATGAGAGCGACATGAATGAAACAAAGCTTAGAGCGATGCGAAGGAGACACGTAAAGATGGATGACTTGGTCACTCGACATGAAAAGTGGATCGATCCTAAAAGATAGCGCCACGTCATAGGTTAGCACGTGCCTGGAAGCGATGCGAACAGAAGCGATGCGAACTCGGCAGCCTTCAAAAAACTCAAACTTACATTGATCATAACTCAAGATCTACAAGTCCAAATGCCACCAAACTTTCACATGAGCTTGCGTACAGACCCCAAGAATGTACCTGACAAATTTTAGCCTCAAAGGACTATTTTTGGATCGATACGAACTCAATTCATATCGCTCCCAGATCGAGCCGAAATCACCTGAACTCACTCCCATGGGCCCACTCACATGGGAGAAGAAGTCTTTCGAGATCCGGGCGAGATATTTGATGCCTATGCCTATAAATAGTGACCCTAAACGTATAGAAAAAGGACTTTTGACTCTTCTATGTCTAGACTCTGTCAAAATTATTATTGTACTTGGATTATACTGTTGTAACTCATTGTAACTAGCAAGCAAAAATCAATAAAAGTCAGCCATTTCATAGTGGACGTAGGCTATACGCCAAACCACTCTAAATTCGTGTGTTTCTACGTATTTTCTTATCTGATTGGTATGTTTGTTAGATCTACCTCTTTTTACATTTCTTCAATTTATCTCTGCAAATACATTCGAAGAGTATTATGTCCAATTTTGGTACAAACACTTTGGTGCTTTCACCGAGAAAACCCAGTTTTTCTCCTGCTCATTGGATCTACTGTCGATATTGGATTGTGAAAATCTAAGGAGAAGATCCAGATTTTAAGCCTAGAATTTCTTCCATCCTATTCAAATTTGTATCAAGTCTAGGAGAGAGCTTTTCTATCCACCATGGTCAACACTAGGACTATCTCAGTAACTACAGATCCAGAAGGACGGAATAGACAGAACCCCGCGCAACTTCCTCATGTTGACCAGAATGCTGCCGGACCTTCAGATTCGCAAGGCCCTATCACTAGGGAAGAGTTTCAACTGCTAATGCAAGAGCTGATGCAAAGCCACCAGCTGCTTACACGGCAACTCCGTGTTAACGCGGAATTAACCAATCGACTAAACCATGAAAGACGAAGGAGATCTAGAAGAGATCAGGCTTCCTATTCATCCACTGAGAGTTCAGCCTCTTCTGACTACAATCACCGATCCATGCGCCCATGGCTAGATGGAAGCTATACACAGGCTACTAGACATCAGCGCACATTGAATCTTGGGCAACCGAGAGCTGGCCTGCCAACAAGTCATCAGACCGGACCCTCCTCCCGAGGAGGTACTGTTCCTGATCACACCACTGACAACCGCGCTACTACCGCCGCTATTGATTTGGGAGTTCACACTCGAAACCGACCGGATCCGACACACCATCAATCCAATTATACTACCGAGCCTTGTGTTCCTGAAAACCTAGAACCAAGGAGGCAAGATATGGATCGTTGACCGTGACCAGCCCATCCTCGCATTGTGGAACCCGACCACACCTAGGCTCAGCATGCCCAAAACGTCCAGACGCTGGACATCTAGACAATGATCCGTCAGATGATCTGCGAAAGTCAAGGTCTCACCAATGACGACTGGGGAATCTCTCGAAGTCATACCCCTTTTACTGATGATGTTCTTTACGCTGAACCCCTCGGCGATTCAGAATGCCAACTTTACCTGTTTATAAGGAGAGCTCCGATCCTAACCAACACATCTTAAAGTACGAGTGGTTAATGAATGATGCACGAGCTGATGACGCGGTCAAATGCTGAAGCTTCTCGATCTCCCTTTGGGGCATAGCAACTATGTAGTTTACTGGTCTACCACCTCAATCTATCTCGCGTTTCGACCAGTTAACAACGAAGTTTGTTGAACAGTTCCGCATGCATCTCGTAAGGCCGAAAGATGTTAATACCTTGTCTAGTTTCACTCAAGCTCCCGGAGAGAAACTCAGACGTTATCTGGAAAGGTTTCATTCTGCATGCGCCAAGATTAGTAATCCCAATGACAACTCAATTCTGATGGCACTAACTAAAGGGACCGATCGCGATTCTGAATTTGGCAACTAGTTGGCCGGAAAACCCCACGTCATTGGCCGTTTCTATTCCAAAGCAGCTCAATTCTTCAAAAGAGAGGATGCGAAATAGTCTAGGAAAAGAGATTACGTAGAGCCCGGTTTGGAAGGAATCCAAAGCAATGTCGCTGTAAAAAAACCGAGGAAAGTTCCGGAAAGGTGCAATTGAACATATAGAATAAAGAGAGTCAGCAGAAAGGCGATGGAAATCAAAACAGGAAACGATATCAGAATCATGGACCGCGACGTAGGGCTCCTATGTTTGACACTTATAGTCCTTTAAATACGTCGTTGGAAAATGTGTATTTGCAGACCTGCAATACTATTCAATATAAGAAACCTTCTCTGAAGCAATCATCAGAAAAATAGATTCAAACGGGGAAGTTTTGTAGATTTCATGATAGCTATGGTCATAACACAAATGAGTGCCGCCATCTATAGGATATTATCGAGAAGTTGATACGAGAGAGAAAGTTGGAGCAATTTGTATGGGCGCCGCAGTCTGGAGGTGTGGCCCTATTGAATCAAAACAAAATACCAAATTAGGCGAGACCGAAGGAACCCACTCGTAACGGCAGGAGGCTGATGATTAATACTGTTAGTGGTGGTCCTCATCCAACAGATCGAAGCTGGAAGGAAATGGAGTCGTATGCCAGTTCTTTTAGGCATGCGAGCTTCGAATGTTGTAGTAACTTGGTAGATGGGGCTTCGGCCAAGCAGTAGAAAATGATGACAGACGACATTGTATTTCGAGACAGGGATGCCGACAGAGTCGAAGTCCTAACCATTTATCCACTTGTCATTTCTGCTCAAATAGGTCCTGCTTGGATGAAGAGGATCTTAGTGGACGGTGAAAGCTCAGTGAATATACTGTTTAAGCAAGCTTATGATCAAATGAAGATGGAAATGGAAGATTTGAAGCCATGTCAGTCTTGTATTCATGGCTTCAATGGAAGTGCGACTATACCCGCTGGAATGGTGGAGCTAACCGTGTAGTTTGGAATCGGAGATCGCCGGAGAGTACAGATATTACAGTTTGTTGTATTGGATATAGACTCGCTATACAATGCTTTCTTGGGCCGACTGGCCCTAGTTGAGTTTAGGGCTGCCATTGCCCCTCGGTGTCTGATTTTAAAATTCCCTACCGACAATGGAGTTGGAGTCTTTCAGGGAGACCATGCTGCTTGACGAGCCTGTTATGTTGCTGAGCTACGAGAGGCATAACGAAAAGAAAAAGGAAAGGGCATAAAGGAATCTCTATAGTCCGCTTTACTAATAATTGACAGTTAACGCCTAGGCTAAGGCCGAGTACCCTAACCAATTCCCAAGGGATCTTGATCCAAGAGATACCGAAAGTGAAGACAAAAGTGAAGACAGTCAAGCTTCCCCGGCCGAGCTGATGATCGATGATAAGAACAACTCTAAAATGGTAGGATCTCAGCCAATCCTACTGATGCAGGAGGAATTGGTTGAATTTCTCTAGGCAAACCTCTCCGCATTTGCCTGGGCGCATTTCGAGATGTGTGGAATCTCCCCGGACATCGCGTGCCACACATTGAATATTGACTCGCAACATGTCCCGGTCAAGCAAAAAAGGCGTGTATGGATCCAGAAAGATCTTCCGCCCTTAAGGAAGAGGTGGATAAGCTCAAGTCGAATGGGTTTATCCGAGATGTATTATATCCGGAATGGGTGTCAAATCCTGTACTTGTTAGAAAACCTAATGGGAAATGGAGAACATGCATTGACTACAAACTTGAATAAAGCCTGCCCTAAAGACAGTTATCCACTTCCCCGAATCGATCAGCTCGTAGATTCGACGGTTGGCAATGAACTCTTATCCTTAATGGATGCGTATTATGGCTACAACCAGATACCCATGCACTTTCCTGATCAAGAGCATACCAGTTTCTTCGTCGATCTGGGACTTTACTGCTACAAAGTCATGCCCTTTGGACTCAACAACGCCGGGGCAACCTACCAATGGCATGTTAATTGAATGTTCACCAACTAGATCGGAAAAACCAAGGAGGTATATGTGGACGACATGCTTGTGAAGTCATGATTCTCCACCAATCATATCAAATATCTAGAAATGATGTTCAACATCCTCCAAGAGTACAGAATGAAACTCAACCTATTGAAATGTCACTTTGGGGTCGCATATGGAAAATTCCTTGGATTTATCGTCAATGCTTGAGAAATCGAAGCCAATCCCGAGAAGATCCGGGCAATTAGAAATCTTAAGACTCCAAGAACTATAAAGCAAGTCTAGAGCCTCAATGAGAAAGTAGAAGCAATGAGCATGTTCATTTCAAAATCCACCGATAAATGCATTCCCTTCTTCGATCTGATCAGAAAAGGAAAATGGAATTTTGAATGGACTATAAAATGTGAGGGCGCACTCCGAGCGCTGGTTCAACACCTATCTACACCGCCCATTCTATCAAAGCCTATTGATCATGAGAGATTGTACATCTACTTGGCAGTGTCAGAAAACGCAATCAGTGCTGTCTTAATTTGGGAGGAGGATCGGATACAACGCCCGGTATGTTACATTGGCAAATGACTGACCAGAGCGGAAAGGAATTACCCGAAGCTAGAAAAGTTGGCTTATTGTCTTGTCATTGACTCGAGGAAGCTCCTTCCATATTTTCAGGCTCATCCTATCACCGTATACACCGACCAGGCGTTACGACAGGTCCTTACACGGCCTGAGACGTCTGGTAGGTTACTCAAGTGGAATATCGAGCTGAGTCAGTTCGACATCGCTTACACTGCAAGGTGAGCTATCTAAGGACAAGTCCTAGCAGACTTCATCGTTGAGTTCACTATCTCGAAGGACTTGCTCGAAACTAGTGAATCTCCCAAATGTCTGGAAGCTACATACTAATGATGCATCAAATTACCGCTGCTCAGGCACCGGGGTTGTTCTTGAAACTCCTAAAGGCCGATCTATATACTATGCTTTAAAATTCGATTTTCATGCGACTAACAATGATGCCGAATATGAAGCCCTACTCGCTGGATTAAGGCTTGCCAGAGATTTGAGAATTATTGCTATAGAGATTTACTACGATTCACAATTGGTCGTGTGCCAAGTTCGGGGGAAGTACCAGGCCAAAGACCGAAGGCTGGCTGCTTATTTGCTCGGGTTCAGTAAATATTGAATCAGTTTGATTATTATGCCATCTACTGCATACCCCGAGAATGCAATCAAAAAGCTGATTCCTTGGCAAAGTTAGCCTGCACCGGTGAGGCACAACATATGGGACTTATTCTCGTAGAGACGTTATCTTTCCCAAGCATTGATTAGATGGAAACAGACTGGGTATTTGAAGTCATTCCTGATAAGGATTCATGGATGACTTCATTCAAAAATCATCTCGAGCATGGAACCTTGCCGGAGTGCAGGAGTGAGAGAATACTAGTTCTTCGTGTTAGAACCCTTAGTTTACAATTTCGACTATAGCAACTATATAATGGAAATCATATATATCATACAACTATACGGATATGAATTCAAAGCAAGACAAGACAAGATGATGACTAAAGCACTAAAGAGATTCATCTACAGAGTTGCACGAAGATCGAAGAGAGATACACTCAAGAATAAACCCAGGAGAACATCACTTAATAGGTTCAGACGTCTGAATATAGAACTTCAGACGTCTGAATGTAGAAGATGAACAAAAATAATAATAGGTTCTCAGACATCTAAGAACACCATTCAGATGTCCGAAACTAGGCTCGGGGCAGATAATTCAAATTACAACTATCATCTTCGAAGAGACACAACTCCATCTCTCCTCCACAACTCTTCACCAGTGAACAGTGACGACTCTAGACTGAAAGAGAAGAGATGTAACTACTAGAAGCAACCTTCTACAACTATATAAACAAAAATCAAGAAGGATCAAAGTACTTAACTAATTCACTCGACTCTCTATCTTGATCTTCTCTTGTTTTACTTATCCACTTGCTATCTAATTTGCAAATCTGAGATCATACACTTTCATAATCTCTCGAACAATATTGCATTCAATCATTCAAGAGATACAGGAAGTTTAATTGTACTATATAGTCAAAATCCGTGTAATAGAGAACACATTCTTGACAAAGAAACTCTGCTATTGTAAACATGTTCCTCCGGGTGAAGTGAGGGTTATTTGGTGAAAGGAAATTCCGAAGAGGAGCTTTGGAACTGTACGTAGGACGGAAGGTCCGAACTAGTATAAAATCCCTGGTGTGATTATTCTTATTTACATACTTTACTACTGTTACACTATAGTTTAAATTATTCATATACTTATCATTTTTATAATCGATCCACCATACTATAGATTTTCAATTGGTGTCAGAGCTTGGTTTGATCAAAAGTATTGTAACAAGTTTTTTAATCACTATGGAAAGTATCTTTCAAGAAGGTCAATCTAACGCACGTCCCCCATCATTTAATGGCTCCAACTATGCATATTGGTCAACCAGTATGCGTATTTTTATGGAAGTCAATGGTCTGGAAATATGGTCTGCTACACAAAATAAATAAGAAGCACCTGACACTGCTATGGGCACGTGGACCGATGCACAAAAAACCTTAGCCTCAAAAAATGCTAAAGCTATGAATGTTTTATTTTTCTCTCTAGATTAAAATAAATTTTCACGTGTCATGTTATGTACCACTGCGTTTGACATTTGGTGTACCTTACAAATTATACACGAAGGTACAACAAAGGTCAAACAAACTAAGATTTCAATTTTGCAAAACCAATTCTCCTCATTCAAAATGAAGCAAAATGAAACTATTGTCGACATGTATTCTAGATTTCAAATTATTCAACATGATCTTATGGCATTAGGAGTTAAGTTTAGTGATTTTGATTTAGTTTCTCGAACACTCAACTCTTTAACATCGGATTGGGAAAGGAAGGTATTAGCTATTGAAGAAGCTAATGATCTTTCTACTCTCATGGTTGAAGAGTTGATAGGAAATTTAATGTCCTATGAAGCTAACTTACAGGCAATAAAAGAACAAAATGTTGAGAAGAAGAACACAACATTTCAAGCAAAGAATGATGACTCAGATTTGGATGAAGAAGAGATAGTTTTAATTGCCAAGAATTACAAATAATTCAAGAAATTTAGAAAGATGAACAAATTCTAAAAAGAAGGGAAGTCCAATACAACAAATCTATGTCAAATCCAGTGCTATGAATGTGATCAAAACGGACACGTGAATAAGGATTGTCCTAAACGCAACAATGAGAAAAAGAACAAATTTGAGAAATTTAAGAAGAAAATAGCTTTTAAAGTCACTTGGGACGATTCAGATTCATCATCATCTTTTGATAGTGATCGTGATAGCGATGGAGAATAAGCTAATGTATGTTTTATGGCTAACACTGATGAGGTATGTCCTGAACTTAGCTATGATGAACTATTAGAATTAAGTATGGAACTTGATGATAAGTTTAGACAAATCAAAAAATTGAATAAAGAACACCTAGCCAAAATAAATTGATTAGCACTGGAAATTGAATTATTAAAGGATAAAAATGTTATTTTAGAAGAAGAATTGGTGATTTCACAAGAAAGTGTAAAAAGTTTATCGTATATGATACTCAACTTAGTGAAATAGATAGGTTAAAACTTGAGAACAATAATTTGATTAAGGAAAATATTGAACTAAAAAGTAGTATAGAAATTTCAAAAACTGAAATTTGTGAAATAAAGGATAAACTAGAAAAAATTACTAACAATGTTTCAAAGTTTAACAAAGGAAAACTAGATCTTGATAATTTAAATAAAATTTAAAAACCTTCTAGTAATCGAAATGGATTAGGATTTGATAAGAATTCACAAAAGAAAAAAGGTAATACTATAAAGAAAGGTATCTTGTATCAAAGTTTCAAAAAGACACCAAAGTTAAGTAAAGATGTAAAATTTAAAAGTATAAAAATTTGGATACCAAAGTCTAATAATAAGTTAATTAGACAAAAACATACAGATAGTTTTTTTTGTCAAGTGTAGTATTTAATAATAATTATGTTTTTAAAGGACCCAAACCCACTTGGGTATGGCTACCCTCCCCTCCTAACATTTAGGACCGTAATAAAAAAAGTGGGTACCAATTGAATAATTTTTGTTTTGTAGGTACCCAAAAATAAAAGCAAGGAGAAATAGTGGCTGCTCAAAACACATGACCGGGAATGCCAAGATGCTCTCAAATATAAATTATATCGACGGAGGCACCGTAACCTTTAGAGACAACTCAAAAGGATATGTCATCAGAATTGGAGAAGTCATAAACTTCGGTATTTCTAACTCTCCTATTATTTCTAATGTTTTATTAGTAGAAAATTTAAAACATAATTTACTTAGCATTAGTCAACTATGTGATAAAGGTTTTCATATAAATTTAGAGAAAAATCAATGCAATATATTTGATAATAAAAAAATTATTATTTGAAGGATTTCAAAATAAAAATATTTATATTTTGAATATGAATATAAAACAAAATTCTTATTTATGCTTGACCGCTAAACTTGATGATCCATGGCTATGGCACAACGATTTTGTCACATGAATTTCAAACTTATAAATAAATTATAAAAACATAAACTAGTTAGATGTTTACCAAAAATAAATTATAAAATAGACAATTTGTGTGATGCATGTCAAATTGGAAAATTAAAAAGGAGTTCTTTTAAATCTACAAATAATATTTCAACAAAATAACCATTAGAATTGTTGCATTTAGATTTTATTTGGACATAAAAGTGATACTTTTGGTATGTTTAAATTTTTTGCAAAAAGAATGAAAAATCAAATGAATTTGAAAATTAAAAATATTTGCAGTGATCACGGAGGAGAATACGAAAATGAACTTTTTACTGATTTTTGCAATAAAAAGGGAATTAATCATATTTTTTCAATTCCATGTACACCACAACAAAAAGGTGTAGTTGAACGGAAAAATCGAACATTACAAGAATGTGCAAGAATAATATAAAACAGTAGTAATCTACCAAAACATTTTTGGGCTGAAGCTATTGCCATAGCTTGTTATGTTTTGAATAGAGTGACACTACGACCAATGAAAAAACACTCCTTATGAAATATTTTTTGATAAGAAACCTAAATTATCATATTTTAGAGCATTTGGATCAAAATGTTTCATATTAAATACTAAAGGAAATCTAGGAAAGTTTGATCCTAAGGCCGATGAAGGAATATTTGTTGGCTATTCGGATCGTAGTAATGCTTACAGAATTTATAACAAAAGGACAAATATTATAGAAGAAAGTTTACATGTTCCTTTTGGTGAAAATTTTATAACTACAAAAATTAACGACGAAGAAGAAATACATCCAAATGATTCTTCTAACACACCTCACAATAATATTGAAGCTATTGATCAAAATAATACCCTAGTTTCACCTCTTAGTATTTTAAAGAATCTTCCTATAGATAACATTATTGGAGATTTAAATTCTAGAGTAACTCGAAATCAACTTAATCAAATAAGTCATGTTGCATTCGTTTCAAATTTTGAACCAAAGAACTATAAGGATGCTTCTAAAGACAATTTTTGGATTTTAGCTATGCAAGAAGAATTAAATCAGTTCGAACGAAATAATGTTTGGGAACTCGTTCCAAGACCGGAAGAACAATCCGTCATTGGAACTAAATGAGTATTTAAAAATAAAGCCGATGAAATCGGAAATATAGTTCGAAATAAAGCATGTTTAGTAGCACAAGGGTATAATTAAGAAGAAGGAATCGATTACGATGATTTGCACCTGTAGCTAGCTATATGAACTCTACTCGCTTTTGCTTGTCATAACAAATTTAAATTATATCAAATGGATGTCAAAAGTGCACTTTTGAATGGTTTTATCAAAGGAAATGTTTATGTTGAACAACCACCACTATTTAAACATGAAAAATTTCCAAATCATGTTTTTAAATTAAATAAAGCATTATATGGGTTAAAACAAGCCCCTAGAGCATGGTACGATAGGCTTAAAACTCATTTAATCTCATCGGGATTTCAAATTGGTAAATTTGACATGACTTTAATTATTAAATTAGAAAATAATGATATTTTAGTTATTCAAATTTATGTCGATGATATCATATTTGGATCAACTAATGAATATTTATGTGTAAAATTTTCTAATATAATGAAAAATGAATTTGAAATGTCACACATGGGAGAATTAAATTTCTTTTTAGGATTACAAATAAAGCAACTAGAAAATGGTATCTTTAAACATCAAGAAAAATATTTCAATGAATTATTAAAACGTTTTGGTATGGATAAAACATCTAATAAACCTACTCCTATGAGTACTACGGTTCATCTTGATAAAATCAAAACGGAAAAGATTTGGAAGAAAAATTATATAGAAGTATGATTGGCGCATTATTGTGTTTAACCGCAAGTCGACCCTATATAATGATGAGTGTTTGTCTTTGCGCACGTTTTCAAGCAAAACCAAAAGCATCCCATCAAAGAGCCGTCAAACGTATTTTGAGATATTTGTCTAACACGAAAAACTATGGACTATTCTATCTAAAAGGATCTTCCTTCGAACTTGTATCATATAGCGATGCGGATTTTGGAGGATGCAAAACAGATAGAAAAGGTACTAGTGGAACATCTCATTTCATCGTACAATCTCTCGTCTCATGGTTTAGTATAAAACAAAATTGTGTTTCTCTATCTACTTATGAAGCCAAATATATTTCAGCGGCATTGGCATGTGCACAAGTAATTTACGTGCAACAAACCTTAAAAGATTTTGGAAAAATAATTGAGAAATCCACGATTTATTGTGATAACACTAGCGCAATCAATCTATCTAAAAATTAGGTAAATCACTCTAGAACTAAACATATAGATATAAGACATCATTTCTTAAGAGATAATGTCGAAAAAGGAACTATAACTCTAGAATATGTTAACACTGAAAATCAAATAGCCAATATCTTTACAAAACCATTAAATGAACAAACTTCTGTAAAATTACGACGAGACTTAGGCATTTGTTCACCTATTGAACTTTTAAACTAAGAAAAATTTCTTATATCCACAAGCTTATTAGTTTGTTAAAAACCTTTAAAAAATTTGAAAAGAATTTTGCACCATGAACAAAACTACCTATTTTTATATTTGGATTGCTATAAAAATTAACTTTCTGGATTTTTTTTAAAACATAACAAATATCATAATCAAAATGTCATCTCAGGAAATAACTTCGTATAACTCTGGATCGCCATCCTCAAACGTATCCACTCCTTCTCTTCGTACTCCTTCACCTCCTTGTTTCCTACCCTCTCCTGACTTGTCAAAAAGTCGATGGGAATTATCACCTCTACTGAAGAAAGCCAAATGGTAAAAACCGCCAACAATCGATGGAAAACTTGATGAAATGCCACGTTATCAATTAGCAGTGATGGATGTTCAAAAGGAAGTGTACTATACAAAGCAAGGAACAATCAAACATTTGAACTTCCTAGAAAAAGCTCTATATGCTATATGTGGTCATTCTCCAACAAAGAAGTGTTTACACAAAAAATCTCCACACTTTGTTGAAACTCCTAAAGACGAACCGTCAATTTCGTCACCCAAACCTCCTTCCTGGTCTCCAATCAACTATGGCGATCCCACCTACAAACCGAATTCATGGGATCGTCAGGAATGGAACCAAGAAAAATAATCTATGACGTTTGGAGATGATTACATATATTGTTTGTATTATATTTTATTTTATTCAATAAATAATTTTTTTTACAAAACTCTCAAGAAAAGGCTAATTTGGAGTCTTCAGACGTCTGAAATGGATTCCAGATGTCTAAAATAAGAATCTGGAACAAATTATATGTTCCCAGACGTCTGAACTCAATTCCAGACGTCTAAAATAACTCTCTATATCATATTTAAACTATCTAGACATCTGAGTTTTGATTCTAGACATCTGACTTTACTCTCTGTTTCTAATGTAGACATCTCCAGACATCTGATCTACTTTTTCAGACATCTGGAACTGGAAACGACAATTTTTTTTCAAACCCTATACCTGATCGATCAACCACTATCTCACCACTTCAATTCATTTCCAAGTTAACAATTATCTCTCTCAAAAACTCTAAAGTCGAATTTCTCTTCAAATTAATGCCACCACGAACTAAAAAGATGGGAATCAAGATAAGGAAGCATGGAGAAGATCTTCCTCTCAACCATTGATGGTGACTGATACTCAAACAATTGGTTATTTCAGAATCCAACAAACAAACGACGGTTTGACAACTTGAAGATTAAGAAGATGCATCTAGGACCTTTCTATAGCCTAATCAAGTTTCCTTCATATGATATGGATGACATATATGAGCAAGGTGAATTGAATACCCTTATTTCTTTTAATGCCAACGATGTTTCTATCGATCAACTAGCTATATATCTTTTTTATGCTAATCTGGATAGTCCATCGGTATGGACTATTGAGAATGATGAAGATTGGTTGTGGAAGAGCATTTATGGGACAACAATCAAGTTAACCCCCTCTATAATTGGACAATTCTTAGAGTGCTCTTATACGGGTCATAATTTATCTAAAATGGAGGACATGCGATTCAAACCTCGTGATATTATCACTCATCAATTATGGAAAAATCGAATGCCTTAATTTTCATCCAAATTCCTTAGGCCACGCGCTAGGATCCTTACCCGAATGCTCATAAATATTATTATCCCTCGATTAGGTAGCCATGAACAAATTACTGATCTTGAACATAAAGCACTATATGCACTATTTAGTCAAACTAAGATCAATTGGGCACGGTTCATTTTCGATGAACTAAAAGGTTTTTGGAATAGATCTCGCCATGCAATCATTTACACGGCCTATATTATGCGAATTCTCAAAGCACTAAACATCGTATCGTACATTTCTGCTTTTGAGGAGTTATCTATCAAATATAGTGGAACAAAGTTTTTCAATCTTATGCATTTGCCGGAGGAACCACCATCTTATATAACTTTTCTAGAATGGAAAAATGCACAAGATCAACCTCCACCTCCTCAACAACAACAACAAGCAAGTGATGTTGAACTACCAAGGCAATCATCTCCACCTCCTCCTTCCTCGTTTGAATATCGCTCCGATATGGAGATTTTGGAAGCACGAACTCAGCCACATGCTAATGAGAATATTTCTCACTTAACCTTACAGAACCAAGTGCTCCTATCAAGAAATCAAATTATCCTTGGTAAACAAATAGCGAAGCTTGATCACACATTTTCCACAAGGCTTTCCAAAGTTGAAGACTCTCTTGTTTCAGTTGTTTCCAAACTTGATCATGCACTTCAACAAGTCCGTCAACCTTCTTCTGACTGGTCTACACCTTTTCAATCTCCTCACACATCGCCAAATACCCACGATAAGGACAAAGGGATATTAGACTCCTCTTGTGATGAACTACCTTGACTTCATAAGGTAAATATTTTGTTGTACTTAACTCCCTTATCAAAGTTCTGGTAGGACACTATTAATATTCCTCTTTTTGATGTGCTTAATGATGTAATCATAACTTTTTTTTAGTGATATAATTACGTATGTACATCATACTTGGTTCTACACTATTTTTATATTTCTTCGATTATTTTTGATAATGATAAAAGGGGAAAATAAATATGCACATTTATAGAGGGAGATCATATTTAAGGGGAGAACCTTTCTGTAATTGTTATCTAAGTACATTATGTAGTTGTCATCATCAAAAAGGGGGAGAATGTTAGAACCCTTAGTTTACAATTTCGACGATGACAACTATACAATGGAAATCATATATATATATATATATATATATATATATATATATATATATATCATACAACTATACAGATACGAATTCAAAGCAAGACAAGATGATGACTAAAGCACTGAAGAGATTCATCTACAAAGTTGCACGAAGATTGAAGAGAGATACACTCAAGAATAAACCCAGGAGAACATCACTTAACAGGTTCAGATATCTGAATACAGAACTTCAGACGTTTGAACGTAGAAGATGAACAAAAATAATAATAGGTTCTCAGACGTGTGAGAACACCATTCAGACGTTCTCAGACGTTTGAGAACACTATTCAGACGTCTGGAACTGGGCTCGGGGCAGATAATTTAAATTACAACTGTCATCTCCGAAGAGACACAACTCCATCTCTCCTCCATAACTCTTCACCAGTGAACAGTGACGACTCTAGACTGAAAGGGAAGAAATGTAACTCCTAGAAGCAACCTTCTACAACTATATAAACAAGAATCAAGAAGAATCAATGTACTTAACTAATTCACTCGACTCTCTATCTTGATCATCTCTTGTTCTATTCATAAAGATAATCATTTATTATAATTGATAAAGGAATAATTAATTTAGTTAAATAAATTAAAGGTTAATTAATTTATAATTAAAGGACAATTAATTAAGTAATTAAAGAATGATTGATTAATAATTAAAGAGTAATTAATCAAGTGATTAAGGATAATTACTTAATATGATTAATTAAAGATAATCACTTATTATAATTGACTAAGGATAATCAATTAATATATATATATATATATAATTAAAGGTTAATTGATTTAATGATTAAAGGTTGATTAATCAAGTGATTAAAGGATAATTACCTAATGTAAGTAATTAAAAGATAATTTTGTAAATAAAGGTTAATTAATTAATAATTAAAGGTCAATTATTTAATTTATGTAATTTATTAAGGATAATTACTTGAGATGGATAATTAAGGATTAATTAATAAATTCTTCTTAATTACATTAATAATAAATGATTTTTAATTAATTTATATTAATTAACTAGGATTAGTGATTTATTCATAAGTAATTAATCTAGTTTAAATTAATTATAATCAGGTGATTAATTGATCTTACTTATGGATGATTGTGTTTTATTGAATGCTATGAATTGTTTGATATCTTTGATATGTGATGTTCGATGATATGATTGCTTTGGTTTGTGAGCTGTTTTCCAGTGAGCTTTGGAGCTTTGGATTGGAGATGCAGTGTGTGGATTCACTCTCTCTTGAAGATCATGTTGAAGTTATCTCTTCCGCTGTTGTATCTTTCCGATGTTGTATATTTCGGTTTGTGTTGATCACTTCATATTGTATCATTGTTGTACCAATTGTTCTGTATCATTAAAATTATCATTCTGTTTCTGCTGTATTGTTATCACCTAATGTTGTTATAAGCTCCGGCGAACTAGACTCAATGTTTGAATCTGTGGCATTCAAATACGGGTGAAGTATGGATGTCGATTTTCGAAGGTCGAGTCAGGCTCGTTACATGTGGTATCAACACTTGCTATCTAATCTGCAAATTTGAGATCATACACTTCCATACTCTCTCGAACAATATTGCATTCAATCATTCAAGAGATATAGGAAGTTCAATTGTACTATATAGTCAAAATCCATGTAATACAGAAACATTCTAGACAAAGAAACATTACTATTGTAAACATGTTCCTCCAGGTAAAGTGAGGATTATTTGGTGAAAGGAAATTCCAAAGAGGAGTTTTGGGACTGGATGTAGGACGGAGGTCTGAATCAGTATAAAATCCCTGGTGTGATTATTCTTATTTACATACTTTATTAATGTTACACCATAGTTTAAAATAGTCATATACTTATCATTTGTACAATTAATCCACAATACTATAGACTTTCACTTCGAAAGGCTTCGCGGTTCACAGTTCATAATGGAGTCGGTATAGAAGAGGATACTTTGTTCCTTTATTCCGGTGTATCGCCCGTGATGAAATCAAACGAGTATTGCGTGATGTACACAAAGGAGAATGTGGCGATCATACAAGGCGCAAGCTCTTGCCAAGAAAGTGCTTCGATATGGATACTATTAGCTGACTGTAAATCGCAATGCATCAGATTACGTCAGGAAATGTGACAAATGTCAGAAGCATGCTCGGAACCCGAGAGCCCCGCCTACCGAAATAACTCAGATGGTCAGCCCCTAGCCGTTCGCAGTAGGGGGAATCGACATTATTGGTTCTCTACCTCTAGCCAAAGGTGGTGTGAAGTACGCCATCGTTGCAGTTGATTACTTTACCAAGTGGATGGAAGCAGAGCCCTTTACTACTATCATAATGAAGAAAGTAATCCACTTTGTGGTATGCAACCTTATCTGTCGATTTGGCCTCCCACATACCATCATTACTGACACTGAAGCACAATCCGACAGTGTTGAATTTAAGAATTTTTGTCATTGATTTCACATCCAAAAGAAGTTCTCTACAGTTGCACACCCTCAAGCGAATGGACAGGTAGAAGCTGTTAATAAAGTTATAAAGTCTATTCTGAAGAAACGACTGGTAAAGGCCAGGGGCAAATGGGTCGATGGACTACCTATGGCCCTATGGGCTTATCAAACAACCCACAAATCCATGACCGACCATACTCCATTCTCTCTTTCCTATGGTTCAGAAGCCGTTATTCCAATCGAGATGGAAGTACCCTCTCATCGTGTGACATATTATGATCCGAAGACGAGTGTTATATTACTTGCCGAATCCCTTGACTTATTGGATGAGAAGCGAGAAGAGGATGATTTGAGGGCAGCCACGTACCAAAGTTGAGTCGCCCGATTGTACAATGCCAACGCCTAACTCCAAACCTTTGAAATCCACGATCTCGTCCTTAAGAGAATTTACCCGGTTCCTTCACATATAAAACCAACGTTGGAAAGGCCATATATTATCGAACGAAAGCTCAAAGATGTCATATTTAAATTGTCGACCGTTGACGGTCTCACTCTACCGAGAGCCAGGAACAATGAGAGTCTTCGTCGCTACTACACATAACATGCTTTATTTATTCATTCAGTCTATTTTTTGTTTGCAATTTGTTTATGCATTTCGAAATTTGAATTTGTAATAAGGCAACTGATTTTTCCGTATTTTCTTATTTCAGCAATAAAATGCAATCTTTTCGAGCTAGAGCAATGATTTCTAAATGCGTCATATGACCATCACATTGCGTGGAGAGCTAAGTTCCATCCTACAATGGGATTTATTCAAATAGGGAGGGACCGTGATATGACCGGTCACTTGCTAAGTGAAACCCAAGCTCGGGATAAATCATCACACTGAAGCCAAAAATGGATTGATACATGACAATCCCCTAACTAACTCCAGATTCCCAAAGAGCGAACTGGAGTATAAACTTATGAGTACGGGCTCGAAGAGGGTGGATCCATCCACCTAAAAACTTTTCCCGTATTTAAACAAAGTTCGAGGAGGATGGACCTGTCCATCTAACGACCTCGCTTGTTAGCTCGGGGTGAATGTGATCTGACCATCCACGATCCTGATACATCGTTCCTGGAGTGCGAACGAAATTCTAAAATTCACAATAGATGTGATTATTGTCTATCAATTAATTCTAAGTCCCCAGAGTGTGGACTGGAGTATAAGCATCAACTAATTCTAAATCCCTTGAGCATGGATTGGAGTATAAACACAAATCGTGTGTGAAATGACCACCCGTAGGACAACTCCGAGTCCCAGGAGTGTGGACTGGAGTATAAACGCAAATCGGGTGTGGCTGACCACCCATGAATCAATCTAAGTCCCCAGAATGCGAACAAAACTCTAAATATCAAACGGGTGTGACCGACCGCCCATAACATAACTTAAGTCCCCTGAGCGTGGACATATCTGTAAACCTTAAGCGGGCGTAACCGACCGCTGACGAACAAGTGCTATCCCCAGAGCATGGGTGCAATCACCAATAGATGAGCAGGTGTGATTCGACCACCCGAACTCGTCTTGTTTCAGCCTTGATTCAAAAAAGTTAAGCTCGGTATTGAAGGCGAAATGGAACCGCTGACTGATCTTTTCAATTTATCCCCGGAAATGGGGCAAAACCTGAATACCAGCAACTGAATGAGACGGTGCAATATTGGAACTCGACTTAACTGTCGGTCATGACCCAAAGCCATAGTTTCAAAACTTAACAACTAAACTCAAGTCCGACTTGAAGGCTAAAACTTCACAACTGTATTGAATGGAAATTCTAACGCTAAAACACTTAAGCAAATAAATATAAACCATGCTGATGACAAAATGGAATTTTATTTAACCTATTCTTTGAAAAAGAAGGATAAGAACAAAAGTAACCTACATAATCCTACTAGTAGGGGTCGAACATGCATCTACACACGGCCTACAAGTAGCAAAAGGAAATTCCTATCTATCTACCAAAAATGTATTAAGAAGATATACTTATTCTCTCATCTTTTTCTTCTTTTTCTTCGGTGTTGACCCGCTGGAACTACCGCTTGGATGCCTTTTCGAGCCCGTGCATTTTAGCGGTAGATCTCCAGCCGTGGGAACTATGGTAACCTCTTCCTTCGAACTCACATGAATTGGAATGCTTCCTGAAGACATAGTCAGAGGAATAGGATCATCGTGAGAAGACGAGAGAGGCGCACCGGTGTCGACAATATTACGACCGGGAGAAATCATCCGTAGAGGGGCTGGACTAGGACTCGCCATCCCACCTCCAATGCCATTGGCCCGTGCAGCCGCTTCTATTTCAGCATTGATCTCGGCTATTACCTCCTCTACATGAACTGTTTGGGCGTCTGCGAGGAGCTAACCATAGGTGCACCTCTGCTCATAACAAATCATGGATCGGCAAGAGGGTCGCTTCAGTGGCCAAGAAGCTCCTCCATCTTCTGCTTATCAAAAGTAAACATGCTCCCCTGTGTTCCATCGTTTGGTGCAGTAGCCATTGTACTGGTCGCTTCTGTAATAAGGGCCTCCTGTGTGTGATGCGGCTCTTGGGTTATAGGGGGCACGGCTGATGTAGCTCCTATCACTGAATAAAGGGAAAAAAAAGATGCAAGTGATTGCTTCAAGTAACGCTTTCGACTTTGAATGAGCACAAGAAATGTTCAGAATACCTTCCTCAGATTAGCTCGTGGGTGGCGGAGCAGCTTCAGAGACTTGTTCACGAGCTGGAGACAACTATGGTTGATCAAGATTATATGCAGGAACAAACCGAGGATCAACCGCAGATGTAGATTCGGGCAGGGTTGGCACAAGAGTTTCGAAACCCGCATCATGGTGCTCAATGCCAGAACGTTCTTCAGCCTCTGAATGCTGAGTAGCGAGTCTCTCCTTTTCGTATGTGATAGTAATGTCGTGGAGAACTCTTCTCTCATCTTCGCTCAGTGCTCGATTCTCCAATTCAAATTCATCTACAGATTCGGCTTGATGCTCAGCTTTTTCATCTTCCACCAAGCGATACCAAGCATTGAATAAGTGTGAATGATAGTTTTCAAGCCAGGTTAAACTTTGATGCTTCAACACATTGGCGTTGTATGTAATAAGAAGATCTTCGACATCAGCCTCCAACCTAATCTCCGTCGCTTTCACTTCGTCCTCAACCCTGCCTCGACTTCCTGAACTTTAAGCATTGCTGCATCACTCTCATCCCTAAGCACCATGGCCTGTTTACATGCTTTCTGGGAAGCTTTTTTTTACATCATCTTTCTCTTTGATGATTTCAGCAAGTTTGGCTTTAAGCTCTTCAAGCTCTTTAAGTACCCCATCTCTTTCAGCCATAATAGTGGTGGTTCGATGTCCCATCTCCTCCACCAAGGCTAAGTGCATCCGCCTCATCTCTTCCATCCGTCGAGTTGCCTCATCAGCTTTTTCATTGGCCTCTATCTCTGAGTTTCTCATGGACTCGTTCTCGTCGTTAAGCACCTAGATTATATGGTCCTTCTAAGCGAGATCGGTCCCTAATTTTTCAATTGTCTTCACTCGCTCAAAGGCTACCGCTGATACTTTGTCTGCGGTCTTCATCCATTCTCGGTATTGGCTGTAAACATCATAAAAGTAGTCGTGCATAGTTTTTTCTGCCTCAACTGGAATTTTCTTCAAGTGCAGGGGAAAGATAAAGCCATCAAAATAGATATTTGGGAAATCTTTTTTCAATTGGGCGATTCTGATCGCTTCCTCCCCAATGGGCTCTATGACAGCTTGCACAATGATAGGGGAGTTTTGGTTTCGGTCCTTCGATGCTGTAAATCGGGCCTAGATGCGTGAGAAAGTGGTCTTTGGCATGAAGGTTCCAGGGGTTGTTTACCATGGCCAGAAGGTTGTGTCGAGGAGGCGGAGAGCGTGATCGGGAGTGGCGCCTATATTCTCTCTCTCTCTGTCCCTCTCCCTTCGTAACACTCTTGACTAGAATAACCACGATCACGGTCTCTATCAGCCTTCCTTCTGCATGACTCATGATATGAACTGGATAAATGGCGTGTCGAGCGAAGATTACCGAGCATGGATTCCCACCTCGTCATTGTATCTAAAAAATAAAAAGAGAAGCGGAGTTGGTAATCTCTAGAAATGAATAGCTTATGATTGGAAATCGTGTAGTACTATGAAGTGTATGTATGCATATGCAACCACCCGACCAACCGGTTAAATCGACCGTACTCGTAGGAAGTGACTCGCCTAAATCTAAAGCGCTTGAAGCCCTTCCAATCCGGTGTCTTGTTGGAGCGACACATAGTCCGGAATTGGAATGTCAGCGAGTCCTTCGAAGGGATTCTCCATTTGTGGGGGAGGAACCTCGGAAATTCTAACACCAACGGCTGGGAAGGACATGACCACAAATTTCCGTATTGAAGACTTGTGAAGCTTATGAACGATCGCCTTGCCTTTCCTCTTTCCTTCCGAATGTCGAGGACTATCTGACGGCCTGACGGCGAGTTCATCTTCGGTGGGCATATCCTCTTCATCGCCTTGCTCAGCAATTACAATCTCGGGCGCCTTATGGCTCACCCGTCTCGCTGGGGCTGCCCTAAGCGATCCTTCAAGCCTTATGCTCTGATCTCGATCAATTAGTCCAACGGACCTTGAATTTTCATCCATAAGCACTGAGTCAATCTCTCTAATCTCACCAGGCACCTCTTGAAGAATTCGCATTATTTCTTTAAATCGGGCACCTTCGGGTCTTGGAATTACGGTTGTAAAGGAAAGAAAATATTAGACTCAATGTCGATTCCGGCTACCTCATTAGTCACCAGAGAAATTGCGACACTTATGTCTAACTAACCACCGTCTAATAAACCCTGTCGAGCACCAAACATAGAACCATTCGGTCTTGAAGTAGCTAAGTATGATATCCAGTCACAACTTGACAATTCTTGACCGCCTCTAAGAATGTGAGTGAAGGATTATCTCCCCGACTCTTGACATTGAACAAGAATCTGACTTCCTTCGGAGTCAGGGGCTGTAAGAGATGCTCCATAAAAATAATGAATAAACTGTTCAACAATGCATATCCATTCAGATGCAATTGTGATGGAGTGATCCCTAAGAAAGCTTACACTCCTTGAATATATTGGTCAAATGGAGGAAGTGCTCCAGCTATACATGAATGTATGTTAAAATATGTGTACCCTTCTAAGGGAGTATATGGCCTGTCGTTAGGCCCTGATAGCAGAACATCATCTAGCGATAGCCCTTGTCTTAAGCAGATTCTCCACAACATATCTTTGGAGACATTATATGGTACAATCTTGTGGATTCCCAATAAAGATTGCTCCTGGTAGCTCGTCCGTAGCTAGACTTATGACTTCGTCCATGTTGGCCAACATCTCTATTTTCAAAGGAGGTAGACTCTGAACCTCCTACTGTTGTGATTTCTTGGGTTCCATAACTAATCAGCTCATCAAAAATCATTATTAGATGACAATAATCCCGTGTTTTCCCTAGTGCGAAGTGCATGAGTGTGTTGTGCAATGCAATATTGTAAAGTATGTAAGAAAGTTCTACATAGATTAACAAGGTGTTCGAACGACGGGACTTCAAAATCCAATCGGAATGACCGTCATCGCCGACCATCACAACCGTACCATCCTAACTTTGGCAATCGGTCCAAGTTAAAGTTCGTCAAATTGGTTAAGTTACAGTTCCATCGACAAGCTTCAAAAGGCAGTGAAATATGTAATGAGATGATTAAGTCCAATTATGCAAGGCGGAAGCTCGTCGAAGTCAAGCGTTCAAGTATGCATGAAGTTTCGTATCCATCAAAATCCAAACATGGATCATTCCTCGCAAAGCCTTAACTTCATATCGATATAGGAACCATTCCTTCGTACTGATCAAAAACATTCACTTTGTATCAATCAAGAAAACCTTAACATTGTATCGATTGAAATCCACTGACTTCGTATCGATCAGGTCACATTGACTTCGTATCGATCGGGTTACAGCGGAGTTCGTATCCATCACAAGTTAGCTTCGTCACCACATAGATTCAAAGTGATCAATACAAACTCCAAGAATCAACAATCGATTCAAAATCCAAGGCAGGTGACCGATACGAAGTTTCCAGTTGAGGTTCGATGCGAAATCAAGTTTCTTTATCCCTTCATCGATACAAAATTAAGGCCAAACAACCTTCCACTAATTCCTTCGTATCCCTCCTCACTCCTTGTTCTCTAATCAACACAAGCGCCATTACCACCTTCCATCGGACTCCGACATTGTTCCATCCAACCTCCGGCGTCAACGCCTCAAGAAAGAAGCCAACTTCGAGTGGGATAGTATTGGATAAGTGAATTAATTAATCAATTACCTAGTTAAATTATCGATGCAAGGGGTTAAAATATTGTTCGACTCAAAAGTAAGGATGGTTTTTCTTCTCCCATGCTTTGAACGATGCGAAGGGTTGAAAAACAAATGAAAACGAGTAAATTTTTCGAAGTACAGAAAAGCTTTTATATGGTTTCAAGAGATAAAAGAGAAATGACGATTCGACCCCCTATAGCTTTGACCAGTTGAAATGAGCCTCCTCGCTAATCGATACGAAGAGAACAATTTGAATCCATGCGTCTTCTATCAAGAGCAACATTCATTCGTATCCATCATTTTGAAGCGTACTTCATATCTGCCCATCATATGTTTAATACCAACAAGATCGTATCCAGCGACTAACCGAAGCGATGTCAACCTTCTTTGATACGAAAACAAAGCCTTGTTTCCCTCACCTCAAGTGTATCCAACAAGTTCGAAACCCTTGAATCCTATCAATACAAACCAAGCCTAGTTTGGCCTACTCAACTCCATCGATACGGAATGCAAATTTCATATCCCTCCACTTGAAGATCCTAACATTCGTATCCATTAATACGAACAACATTGCAACGATAACCAAATTCGTATCCATCGTAATCGATACAAGCATAATTTTTTAACTTCTCACACCATTCCAAGAGAGGATCAATACGAAAAGATCAGAACCACCATCCAATATTGTTACAGCTCGAATTTCACATCGATTCAGAAGAGGATCGATAAGGGATTCGATCTAAGAAAACTGACGACGACTCGTTAATGAATGAGTGTTAACGAGAGTCGGGTTTATATACGTTTTATGTGCCATAAATCAACATTTAATTTTTGAAATTCACATGAGTTATATGCTTAACTGATGATAATTACAACAATGAACAGTAGGCTTCCGTCACTCAACACTCAGTTACAACAGTACGTTGTGCAATCGTGGACAGTCAGCAATCCAGTATTTGTATTGCTAGGAGTCAATCAAAAGGTTGCATCACTTGACAAAAAAAGACAGCAATTATTCAGCGAATCAGATAGAGCTTTTTAGAATGAAGATGGTAGCTTCAAAGCATGTCATGTTCACACAAGACGTACTTTGGAGAGAAAATGTTATCCCACCTTTTGGCAAAGCCGTGACATCAAGGAATTGACTGAAAACCAAAGATAGTTCATCCTAAAGAGCAGCTATACGCAGGTTCATTATGGATGCTGTAGCGACCCAACTTTCTAACACCAGAAAGTCTCATCACTAATTAAGAAAGAAAGGGATAGAAGAAGAAAAGATAAGAAAAGAAGAAACACAACATCAGATACTCACAGCGGAACGAATGAAATATAATATATCACATAAAATATTACATAGTATCATATTACATCAGAGTACACAACTTAAACAACACATATTAGACAATTATAAACATCTGTCTAACTATATAACTCAAGATATCACAAGTTACAGATACAACACAAACACAGCGGAACCATAATATATCTACACGTGGAAGCCTCCTGCTCCATATCTCCTCCAGAATTCGTCAAGCAAACCTGAATCACTCGACTACTCATACATAATATGAGTACCCAAGAATTTAATAAAACAAAAAATAAACACTCGGGTCAGACAGGGGTCCGGTGTGAGTAAACGGGTTAAAATTGCTTAACTTTAGAAAATTCTTTGAAAAGAAAAGGTATCACGTAAGACTTCACACACATAAACATGAAAAAGATTTTACCTTACGCTAACCAAAACATTTGATAGGAAATCCAGTGATACTATAATAGTGTCTAGGGTTTTCAAGTAAATAAGAAATAGCCAAAATTGTTACATGATTAAATTCCAGCTACTAGCCACAAAAGTGGGTAATACAAACAAAACCACAGGGTCTCGTAGGAAGAATTGGTTTCCATCAATGGCAGGGCTACCGGGGTACCGCCGGTCACAGTACGAGGCCTAGATCACAGTACCGAGGATTACGCTCAATCCCCTGCATCACAAAGCCGGGACCATTCCTTACTGAACAGTCCTGAGTAAGATCACCTCGTGGTAGGCGCGACCAACCACCCACAAAGCTGAAATAAAAGGGACATCTAGACAGGAATGGCCTCACCTGAAATGGGTGCTACCCACCTAGCCTTGCTGCACCTCCCATGTTTCATCCATTCCCGGTAGATGAGGCTTGAGGCTACGATTACCTTTATAGAACACATCTATCTTAGAATGCCCATCGTCCACCTGACGATGTTCTAAAAGCATTCAATCCATATAAGTTCGTTCCGGGTTCGAACGAAACCGAAGGCACCATCTCGTTGCACTCATTTTGGAATCACCCTCAGAGTCAACGACCATAGCCCTTGCACTCTAAATCACCATCTCGAACCTATAAGTACTATCTCCGTCAAACTCATCACGGAATCACCCTCAGAGTTATACTGACGAATAGTTCTTACACCTCGAGTTTTCACTAAGCTCCACTTGGATTCACGACCTAACATTTATTTTGGATCGATGTGGTTTTCGGATATCCAAATATGGAAACCCAATCCCGGTCTCACCGAATCCAAACGCCATTTTAATGTCCAAGTTGTTTAAAGGTTTAAACAGTTAACTTATATTCAGGATGATATAACAGATAGATGAATCACATTATCACAATAGATAATTCATATTAACCATTCATCTCACAAAGCATCATATCACATACATCAGAGATATCCAAATCATCCAGTATCAACCAATCACCCAATATCAATCAATATCAACCATTCATCCAATATCAATCAATATTTATAAGCAGAATTGATTAACTCTTAATCAGTTGGAATACCTAAATCCTTCTTCATTAATTTATTCTAAATTAATAAATTAATCATCTCTTAATGATCTTCTTTATTAATCTCCTTGATTAATTATACTTTAATTATATTCAAGTAATTAACCTTTAATTACTGTCATTAATTACAATAATTAATGATCCCTCATTTGCTTCCTTTTATTAATTAACTATGATTAATTACATTAATCCTCAATTAATTACAATTAATTAATCACACTTAAATTAATCACTTTTATTAATCAACCTTGATTAATTCATTAATTACATTAACTAATGATCCTTATTAATTAATAATCTCTTTAATAAATTAAAAAATTAACTTGTAACTAATCATCTCACTAATTAGACTTAATTAATCATAAACAGTAATTAACAACTTGTAATTACTTATCTTAATTAATTAACTTCTTAATTAATTATATTAACCCTTGATTAATTAATATAATTAATCTTTAATTACTTCATTAAGTAATCAATCAATTAATTAAATTAATAAATAATCCTTAATTAATTACTTTATTAATTAATTACATTTTTAATTAATTACACTTAGTAATTAATCCTAATTTTAATCACATTAATTAATTAATTACATTAATTAATTAACTAAATTAACTAAGTAATTTGTTTGCATAAAAAATGGCAAACACCTCCAAGTCGTATGATTTAGTCGATTTTAAGTTGTTCTTAGTGATTTGGGTGATTCATGCAAATATGTAAAAAGCAGGGACTAAACTGTAAAAGACACACAGATTTATAGTGGTTCGGCCAGAATGTGCCTACGTCCACTTTATATGTTATTCTCCTTTTCTGTTCAGATTACAAGTACAAAGCTTTGATTACAAGTGAATGAAAGTTGTTTGAAAGTTCTATCCGTGCTTGAGCTCTCAAACTTGTCTGCCATTGTTGTACCCCTGCCCCTCTATTTATAGAGTGAGGCTAGGGGCAGGGGTCTTGGATGTATATAGCTGCTAGTGGGCCTGGGCTGATGTAATCTGGCCTGGCAGTGTTGGTCCGGTACGCCTTGGTACGGTGGTGAGTAGGTGGAGTTTGGTTCGGTGGGACTTGGTCCGGTGGTGAGTGGTCCGGTAGTTGTTGGAGCGGTAGTTGGTTCGGCCATGTAGGGGAAGTGAGTTGGCTCGGCTATATAGGGAAGCGGGGTTGGACCGGTAGTAGGTGGAAATGAGATTGGTTCGGCTATGCATGGAAGCGGGGTTGGATCGGTAGTAGGTGGAAATGGGATTGGTTCGGCTATGCATGGAAGCGGGGTTGGACCGGTAGTAGGTGGAAATGAGATTGGTTCGGCTATGCATGGAAGTGGGGTTGGACCGGTAGTAGGTGGAAATGGGATTGGTTCGGCTATGCATGGTGAGCGTGGATTGACTCGGTGGGTTGGCCCGGTCGAAACACACCCAACACTTGCCCCCCCCCCCCCAAAGTAGGGCATGTGCATGCATATGGCGTGCTTTGTTTTAGGTTATTCATCCTGGACACTCCCATCCGGTCTCGCATGCCGAATCAACTGGTACGGTCGTTGATATTTACCTATAAGTATGGGCCTTATGCTTTCGCTATTCCCTACCAAGTGAGATAGCCGAATCAGATTTTCCTGCCGAATCAATCATATTGCCGAATTATGTTTGACTGCCGAATCAGGTGATTGCCGAATGACCTTCATGTCTCGAACTACCGAATGGGTTTGAGTGCTAAATGAACCTCATGCCGGAACTGCCGAATGATATTTTTGCTTTGCACTACCAAATGAACTCGGGGATTCCGAGTACCGAATGATCTTTCGGCTTGAATTCCTGAATGACCATGGGGAGTGTGATTGCCGGATGAGTTTGCAAATTTGAATGCCGAATGAACCTTATGCCTTTTATGTTTTAACTTATAAATGAAATTCCAGATTTCATGCACTTGCTTGTTTACTTCCCTCATTCTAACGACGTACTTTTTTGTGTTTGCAGATAAATGTCTCATAAAGTGGAAACTCGGTCAAATAAGAAGAAATCTAAGGACAGAGAAGAGTCCTCCACAGTGCCCCCAGCTCAGTCAGGACCGGGACGTCATGGACCCACCCCGAGATCACTAGTAGATGGGTACGGCCCTCAGGAGCTCCTGAACTCGCCACCTGACTGCTTTCCTAGCTCCCTTAAAGAGGAGCAGCTTGATGTTATATCTCGTTCTTTCGGGATTGACAGAGCACATATGGTGCTGCCAGGGAATGGAGTTATGCCGTATGACCCTCCTGAAGGATATTTTGCTTATAGCAGGTACCATTGTATGTGTGGGGCCATTCCCCCGATCAATGCTTGGATAGTCAGCTTCATCACTTACTTGAAGGTGGCCCCTTTCCAGCTTCAGCCCAACTCTTATGCTATCTTGGTGAGTCTATTCATCATTTTTCAGAGAAAATACGGGCGTCCCCTTCCAACCGGGAGATCCGGTATTTGTACAACTTGAGTGGCTATAAGAAGGGGTCTCCATACATCAGCTTGGAATCGGCTGTGTCCTTCAAGCCGGTCCTGAACTTATATTCGAAGTTCAGCATGTTTAAGAAAGAATGGTTTTTCGTCAAGGATAACTACGTTTCTATGCGTCGCTTCACCTCTGGCTGTAAGTTGAATCTCACTTATAATTTCTGTTCTAACTGCAATGCTTCTTATTATGTGTTTTTATTTCTTGCTAGCGACAGGTGGCTTTGCGGTCATGGAGAACGATCGCCTGGTTTAGATTGCTGCGGAAGTAGAAGCCATTTCAGGAAGGGAGAGGTCAGCTTCTTACCTGATCAGGAATGCTACTCTTCTGCAGCACAACTTGATTCTACCACATCAGTCTATGGTCAAGCAGAGAGACACGGCTGAGGAGAGGGCTGCCAAAGCTAGAGGAGGGGCCACGATGAAGAGCAGCAAGAGGAAACCCTTCTCGATACCTCTAGTCACCGGGGGGAAGAAGCTCAAGAAATCCGATGGACCCTCCCCTATCACATTTCCAAACATCACAGAGGAGGAAGATGTGGAGGAGGAAAGAGGCGAGGAGGAGAGCGGAGGTGATGGAGAAGGTGATGGTGATGATGGTGGCGAAGGACAGAGCGGTGATGGCGCCAGGGCTTTGTCCTCTGGGCAAGCAGGGGAGATTCAAGAGTGGACAGATGATGCTTTCCGCCAGGCTTTTGAGGGGTTGGAGGAACGATCGGCCTTGGTGGAGAAGCCAAAGAAAACTGATAAGGCTAGGACTGGTGCCAATTCATCTTCCAAGAGCATTTCAGCTAGGGCAACTCCGGCAATTCAAGGTGAATTTTTGACTCCTCTTTACTCTTTTTAACTTCACGTGTTTCTTGGATTATAGTCCCATGCATGCTTGTAACACTTGGTTTTTATTCCAGGAACGGGTAAGGTGGCCAAGACATCAGACATTCGGCACCGTCTCGAATAATTCAAACTCCTCAAAGCTTCCGCTAAACCAAAGCCTCTGACCAACCGTTCCGGGGACGTAGTCAGCTACCGTCGTCTTCTCGGAGTTATTGAGGAGGATATTCAAAAGAAAAAGAGGAGTCGCTCCTTATTCGAACCTTCACCTGGTCCTCGGCCCCCAACCCAGCCTCTTCATGATATCACGAAGGAGGATACTGAGTTCATACCCTCTCCGCATCCGTCTGAAAATCCTACCATTACTCAGATTGATCGTCCCGGCTTGGCTCGTAATCCATTTACGGGTCATCCAGATCTGGATCCGGGTTCTCATGATATTTCCTTTGACGAGGTTACTGGTGAACACCTTCTCCCCCGCAATCCTATGGTAAGGGTGCTTGATGAGGCCAAGTCCCTGGACCTCGATTTTCTTACTACTCGGATTGTAACTATGGGGGATGAAGCTAAGGCAACCATCGACCGGGTTGCTGAGGAGACCAGGAAGTTGATGGGGCATCATGCCAGACTGGTCAAGGCCGTGGAGGAAATTGGGAGTGCTAACATAAGATTGCGGTTAGTGGTTTTCGACCGGGCCAAGCAACTCGTCGATCAAGCCATCCAGATCTCTCAGCACGAGGCTGCCTCCAGACGACTAAAGAAAACCATGGAAGAGGCTAGCAGAGCCGAGCTGCGGAAAATGGAGGCCACCTGCAAGGAACGGATCGATATGGCTATTGCAACGGTGGATGAGGTTCGGAAAGCGGATCTCGAGCGGGTAGAGGAGTTATCTGGAAAGCTTGAAGCCGTAGAACTTGCTCAAACCAAGCTGAAGGAGGAGATGGAGGCGATGACGAAATCCCTTTAGGATGACCGCTCGCGATACCGATCGGAGACGGATGCTGCCGTTGCAAAGTTTTTGTCTTATGAGGTCCGAATGAGGGAGTTTGAGGAGAATGAGGGGATGATGGATGAGATGCTCCAGGACATGTATTTCCGTACTTGGAAGCAGTGCAACTTATCCTGGATGGATGATTATCCCCGGATCATGGCCAGGATTTATCTCCGGGCTCAGGAGGAGGCCAAGGCTGATGCGGAAAAGGAGGGTGGTGTGGCCTTCAGGATGGATGTGGTTACGGCCCAATTCACCAAGGAGGAGAAAGTGGAGGTGAAGGAGGGTATGCAGCTGCTTTCTGCTGAGGAGGTAGGTGTGTAGTTGGGGGATGATGACCAAGGAACAGATGCTGGTAAGTCTTCCCTTTTAGCATTTTCATAACTTGGTTGCTTATTGTTTATTTAATGGATTCCTCTCCTGAATTGGACAGGCGGGACCTCTGAAGCGCCAACTACCTCTGGTCAACATGCTGGGAGTTCTGATCCTGCGGTTAAGTAGATCTCGGAGGGCCAGCAGAATAGAGGCGAAGCCCCGATGCAGCCGACTCCTTGACTTGATCTGGACTTTTTTTTCTACTTGACATTCCTGTATATACTAGTCCCAAAACATTAATGTAATTTCAGGCTGTAATTATGTCATTTGTGACAAACAACTTTATTCCTAGCATGTAATTTTATAACATAAGCTGATTTTGTCATACTTGAATGCTGTCGTTATCTTGATGTGTTGCATAAAATATAGTTGTGCATGTGTTAGTGATTCAATTGTGTTTGATGCTAAGTTCTTGCTTAAAATATAATTTCATGTCTTGCAATGTTAGTGTGATGTGCGAATAAATTATAGTTACATATTTATGTACAAGAGAAGAAAGTACCGCCCTTCAAGTTTTAGCTGTAGACGGTAGCTTTGAATGCCTTGTGTAATCAAATATGGAATGCAGTTGAGTGACCTGCCATCCAGCTGTGAGTTCTTATTCCCATTAGTGAGTGTCTCCTATTTTATGTCATGTACTTTAGTGATCGTTATAGAGGGTAGGAGAAAAGTTTTTATAAATAAAATGGAAATATAAGAAATAGTAAAAATTCCAATCACGGAAGGCCTTCGACGCGCTTAAGTTCGTGGCAAACGGGCTTTGTAGTCACTTTCCCTAGCTGTGGGTCTTGGAGACATTTGTCACCCATATTACGCCTCTGCGGGGAGTTTTCTTTTTTACTACAGCCGTACTTAAGACACATCGGAGCCGAGATCGCGCACGGTAACTACCCGGGCCATTATGGCCCGTAATTGTGGGTATTATTCGATTTACCGTGGCCGGCTAGCGCGGGTGCCGATCGTCAACTATGAACTGCCCCTGGCTGGCCACACCTTATGTTGGGGCTTATAATCGGTTCATAGTTGTCGGCGAGTCGAACGCCGTAATGAGCTGCCTAGGCTATGGTTGGCCTTCTCGGCGGCTTATAATCGGCTCATTACAGTTGGCTTTAAGGGCCGTCACGAGCAATGAGTTAACCCGCAATAGAGCGATGCTGGAGCAAAAGTGTCTCATTGGCGAGGTCATAGATTCGTATAATACCTGTTAGGTTTTGTCCAGTTGAAGTTGTGCTGTGATGCCCTAAATGGAGATGCCGTCTACACAGGATTTTGTTCAACAGAAAAGGATAAAGCTCAGCAAGTAGCCAAGATATAAAGGAACAAGTTAAAAAAGAGAAAAGTTTTTAAAGTGGTTCGGCACGAAAATGCCTACGTCCACTGATTCTCTTTGTTAATTTACTTTATATGGGCAGTACAAGTTAAGAAAAGTATCGACGAAGGTGTTGGATGTTCCATGCCCTCTGGAACACCTCTCCGTCCACTGCTGACAAAATATAAGCTCCGCTGTGGAGATCTTTATGAATTACATATGGTCCGTCCCAGGTTGGATCTAGCGCTCCGGGGCGCGGGAAGATTCGCTTGAGGACAAGATCTCCTTCTTGTAAGCTGGGATGCTTGACTTTGGAGTTGTATTGTGCTGCCACTTTTTACTTGTGAGCTGCTGCTTTGAGTGCTGCATCATTTCTTCTTTCTTCGATTAGATCCAAAGACATGTGGAGGAGTTCTTCGTTCTCTTCTGTGTTGTAGTGGATCCTACGGTGGGATGGCACTACAGTTTCAACTGGGAGCATGGCCTCTGATCCGTATGCCAAAGAGAAAGGAGTATGCCCTGTTGATGTTCTGAAAGACGTGCAGTAGGCCCAAAGTGTCGTAGGAAGTTCATCCATCCAAGCGCCTTTTGAATTTTCAAGCTTCTTCTTGATTACAGTTTTAAGAATTTTGTTGACAGCTTCGACTTGTCCATTTGCCTGGGGATAAGCCACAGATGAGAAGCTTTTGTGAATTTCATGCTCTTGGCACCAGTCGGCGAACTCCTCGCTGTCAAACTGAAGTCCGTTGTCTGATATGATTTTGAATGGAACCCCGTACCTTAATAAGGGGTTAGAGAAGCCGCGTCGATAGAGGATGCCTTCTTGTATTGTGTAGCGGGAAGCTCGCCTCAAGATTTTCCTGACTTCGTTACGCTCGTTGGGTAGTGTGCCATCTTGTAAGTATTTCAGGATAGGAGTCGTCCAAGTTTCTTCTTCGATTGCAGCTATCAGATCCTCTTGCTTGAAACTTGGGGCTAGTTGTTTTGAAATGGCTACTGTTCCGGAAATGGTGCTGTTATTCATGCTAGCTTGCTTTGCCAGTTCGTCAGCCTCTCGGTTCTCCTCTCGAGGAATGTGTTTGATTAAATAGTGGTCCAACTGATCGAGTAGCAGCTTGGTTTACTTTAGATATGCTGTGAATCATTCTCCTCGAGTCTGAAACTCTCCTAGTACTTGATTTACGATAAGTTGAGAATCACTATGAAGACATAAAGAACTGACTCCAATTTCTAAGGCAAGTTCTAATCCTGCTATTATTGCTTCATATTCTGCATCGTTGTTGGTTGCAGCGAATTCCAACCTTAGGGGATAGTGCAGCTTCCTTCCCTTGGGGGTGATTATCACAATACCTGCCCCGAGCCTTGTTCGTTTGATGCTCCATCTACAAAGAGATTTAACTTGATATCTTCTGTTATTTCAGATTGCTCCTTACCTTCGTTGGTAGTGAATTCGACAATGAAATCGGCCATGGCTTGTCCCTTGATGGCGGTGCGAGGATGGTAGGTGATATCATATTGACTCAGTTCAATGCACCATTTAAGTAGTCGCCCAGAAGTGTCGGGGCGATGGAGTACCTGCCTTAGCGGTTGATCGGTTAAAACTTTGCTGGAATGAGATTGAAAATAGTGTCGCAGTTTCTGTGACGTGATTAGCAAACAGTATGCTAGCTTCTCAAGTTTGGGATATTTGGCCTCGGCCCCGTAAATCTCTTGCTTACAAAGTATACGGGCCGCTGCGCGTAGTTGTCTTCTCTCACCAAAGTGGCGCTTAGAGCATGGGACGATACAGCAAGGTATAGGTATAGTTCTTTACCTTCATTTGGAGTTGAGAGTACTGGTGGTCTCTGGAGGTGTTCGATTAGGTTAAGGAAGGCTGTTGAGCATTCGTTAGTCCATTCGAACTTTCCTTTGTCTTTCTTTAGGGCTTCGAAGAAAGGGATGCATTTGTCGGTTGCTTTAGAGATGAATCTGCTTAGGGCGGCCACCTTCCCATTTAGGCTTTGCATCTCTCTTCGAGTGGATGGTATCTTGATATCTTGCAAAGCCCGGACTTGTTCGGGGTTTGCTTCAATCCCTCTGGCATGGACGATGAATCCCAAGAACTTTCCCGATGATACTCCGAGGGAGCACTTTAGAGGATTCAGCTTCATTCCACATTGGCAAAGTACTTGAAACATCTCGTCCAGGTGGCTTATATGATCGTTGGCTTTCCTCGATTTTACCAGCATGTCATCCACATAAACTTCCATAGTTCGTCCTATTAGTTCTGCAAACATCTTGTTGACGAGGCGCTGATAAGTAGCTCCGGCGTTTTTAAGTCCAAAAGGCATTACCCTGTAGCAGTACAATCCCCGGTCAGTGATGAAACTAGTGTGGTCTTAATCGGGGGCGTGCATAGGAATCTGGTTATATCCTGAGTATGCGTCCATAAAAGATAAGAGTTCGTGCCCGGCCGTGCTGTCCACGAGTTGATCGATTCGAGGGAGTGGGAAGCAATCCTTCGGGCAAGCATCATTTAAGTTGGAGAAGTCAATGCATGTTCGCCACTTCCCATTAGCCTTCTTTACAAGTACCGGGTTGGCGATCCATTCTGGGTAGATGGCTTCTCGTATGAAGTTATTGGCAAGTAGGTTCTTTACTTCTTCCTCGAGGGCTGCTGATCGTTCTGCCCCCATACTTCTCTTTTTCTGCTTTACTGGCACTTTGGTAGGATTGATGTTCAGTACGTGGCACGCTACGTCTGGGGAGATTCCAGTCATATCAGCGTTCGTCCTGCAAATACATCTAAGTTGTGGCGGAGAAAATCAATGAGTTGATCATTCAATTCTGCTTTTAGTCGAGATTCGATTTTCAATAGTCTACTTGAGTCATGTTTGTCTACAGATACAAATTCCATAGCCTCTGCAGGCTCGGCGGTGGCCTCCTCCTCTTTGTCCCTGGGGTCTAATTCATTGAAAGGATCACTGGTATATCAAAGAGGAGGGGCTTTATTTAGTTGCTATGCTTCCAAGTTTTTCTTGCAGAGAGTAGTCTCTGCATCCTTCCCTTTATCCTTCCTGCGGTTATTGCGAAGTTCAGTTACATAGCAATCTCGAGCGGCGTCTTGATTTCCTTCTACTTCCCCTATCCCATTATCTGTTGGAAATTTCATCTTCAAGCACCAAGGGGACAGGACAATCTGGAAGTTAGACAAGGCTGGTCTTCCTAAAAAGGCGTTATAGGCCGAGTGGTTATCTATTAGCACAAATGTTTGTTTCCGCACAACGGAGCGGGGATGACTTCCTATTTCAACAAATAGGTCCAATTGCCCGACGGGCATCTTCACATCTCCAGTGAAACCGTGTAGTGGTTTGTTGCAGGGAGACACATCCTTCATTGACAGCTTCATTTTGTCGAAAGCATGCTTGAATAGAATGTTTACGGAGCTTCCAGTATCTATCAGATCGAAAAACTTCGGCTGGGCCGAACCAGGCAGAGATGACCATAGGATCCATGTAAGGGTACTGCCTTCCTTCTAGGTCTCGCCTACTGAATGCGATGTCATTATCCTCTTTCCGCTTCGGGCGGCGTTCTTCCATGACAGAATTGATGCAGTCTTCATTGTTTCCAAGTGACTTTCCATATCTTTCCATTTCTGCCCAGTTTCTATCGGCGATGTGTGGTCCTCCCGATATTGTATGGACCACTATCTTCTCTTGAACCGCTGGTGTTGTGATTTCTTCCGCCTGTCTCTGGGTGGAGTTGCCCTGAGTTCTCCTTGGCAGGAGCTGGAGTCCTGTCCTGACCCTTTACATAGTGTTCCAATCTCTTCCTTCTGATGTGTTCTTCAATCAGGTCCCGGAGATGACGACATTCATTGGTATCATGCCCATGAGATTCGTGGAAACGGCAGAACTTTCCAGACTTGATTGCGTGATCTGATTTCTTCTTGTATGGGGGGCGTATGTATTTAAGCTCGTCTTGGGTAGCCAGGAAGATGTTTTCGACTATTTCATTCAAAGGAGTGTAAGCGTCAAATCTTGGTCCTGGCCGATATAGGCATTTTTCTCCCTTCCTGCCCCTAGCATTGTCTCAAGAGTCATTTCTTCCGACGTCCTTTGTTGCAGCGGGTGCGTTGCCATGAGCTGCCTTGGCTTGTTGCCCTGTCTGCCTTTCGGTGGCAGCATCTTCAAGTCTCATATACTTTCCGGCTTCATGAAAGAAATCGGGTAAGGTAGCTAGTTTTTCTTTCGTTAATCTTCTAGCAAACTTGGTATCCGGATGTACGCAACTACAAAGAGCCATTAGGATAAGTTTCTCATCGATATCTTGGACTGCGGCCGCTGCGGCGTTGAATCGGGTTAGATATTGTTGCACTGTCTCTCCGGGCTTCTGTTTGATATTAGATAGGGAATAAGCGTCCTTGGGTTGTTCCACATGAATGCGGAACTAGCTGATGAACTTTTCTTTCAACATTTCCCATGAGCTGATGGATCCTTGGGGTAGATGGCAGAACCAGGAGGTAGTTAGATCTGCAAAGAATAGTGGGAAGCAATTACACAACACTCCCTTTGTTGCTCCGCTCATGAGCATATGCTGTGTGTATCTCTGCAAGTGTACAATGGGGTCAGAGGTTCCCTTGTAAGGTTCCATTGTTGGCATTTTCCATTCCCGAGGGGTTATGGCAGTTTCGATATTGCGGGTGAAGGGGCTGGTTACCCTAGCGCCTATCCCCCGATCCCTTTGGTCCCGTTGGACGCACTCTCTGAACAATCGCGCCATCCTTTCATCAGAACTTAAAGCGGATAGAAATGAGTTTGGTTCTTCTCTACGGGATTGATTCCGTCCAAATGACCTATAGGGATGGTATCATCTATTACTCCTAACATTTTCCGGTGGCTGTCTTCGGTCTTCTGGGAGCATGATGGGGTCAGCCACAGTTGGCCCTTGCCTCGATCTTCCCCTGTTGGGCTCTGTTCTAAGCATTCCCTCGGGTCTAACTTCGGGCTGGACTCCAGTTCGGCCCTGTCCATTGGTGTTCCCATGGTTAGGTAGCATGACAGGCTCAGCCATATCCGACCCCTGCCTGGTACCTCCCCCGTTGGGTTCGGTTCCAAGTGTTTCCTCGGGTCGGAATTCGGGCTGAGTCTGGGCTCGGCTTCTACCATTGTTGTTTCTGTTGTTAGCCTCTTCGAAGAAGAAAGATCTTTGTCGCCTCCCAGATCCTCCAGACTGGAACTCACCCCATGATTCGTTGTTGCGGTTGGATTCTTCAACATCCCTTAAGCGTGACATGAGTTGGTCCACCAAGGCTTCTTGTTGAGATGCGAAGCGGTTAGTTACTTCTGCCACAACCCTGTCCAGATCTACCCTAGTAATTGGTTGTTCCGTAGCAGGGGCTGTCGGATTTGCCTGATTTCCATTTGATGTTGGAACAGGACGATTCTCTTGATCTCTGATCACTGGATCTGGGATACTACTAGTTGCGATGTTCTTTCCTTTTCTAGCATCTTTCCTCTGCCTGGGAGGCATGTTTTCCAAGTAATGAGCGATGTTGTTGGGAAGAAGGTTGAGTGGGAGAAGCTGAAGCTTCTAGCTCGAGCTCTCAGTGAAAGCACCAAAAATGTTTGCACAAAAAATGGGCAAACACCTCCAAGTCGTATGATTTAGTCGATTTTAAGTTGTTCTTAGTGATTTGGTTGATTCATGCAAATATGTAAAAAGCAGAGACTAAACTGTAAAAGACACACAGATTTATAGTGGTTCAGCCAGAATGTGCCTACGTCCACTTTATATGGTATTCTCCTTTTCTATTCAGATTACAAGTACAAAGCTTTGATTACAAGTGAATGAAAGTTGTTTGAAAGTTCTATCCGTGCTTGAGCTCTCAAACTTGCCTGCCATTGTTGTACCCATGCCCCTCTATTTATAGAGTGAGGCTGAGGGAAGGGGTCTTGGATGTATATAGCTTCTGGTAAGCCTGGGCTGATGTAATCTGGCCTGGCAGTGTTGGTCCGGTACGCCTTGGTCCGGTGGTGAGTAGGTGGAGTTTGGTTCGGTGGGACTTGGTCCGGTGGTGAGTGGTCCGGTAGTTGTTGGAGCGGTAGTTGGTCCGGCCATGTAGGGGAAGTGAGTTGGCTCGGCTATGCAGGGAAGCGGGGTAGGACCGGTAGTAGGTGGAAATGAGATTGGTTCGGCTATGCATGGAAGCGGGGTTGGACCGGTAGTAGGTGGAAATGGGATTGGTTCGGCTATGCATGGAAGCGGGGTTGGACCGGTAGTAGGTGGAAATGAGATTGGTTCGGTTATGCATGGAAGCAGGGTTGGGCCGGTAGTAGGTGGAAATGGGATTGGTTCGACTATGCATGGTGAGCGTGGACGGACTCGGTGGGTTGGCCCGGTCGAAACACACCCAACATAATTAACCCTTAATTACTTACATAAGTAATTATCTTCTAATTATTTCCATTAATAAATCTTGATTACTCTCTTAATTAATTACTTTAACAAGTAATTAATCCCATCATTAAATAATTCTTAATTCTTTAATTAATTAATTACTCCATAATTAATTAACTTCAAATCAATTATATTAATCAATTCCTTAATTAATAACATCAAGTGATTATCCATTAATCACTTCAACTAATTACTCCCATGAGTAATTTTCCACTAATTACTTCCATAAGTAATTACCATTCTTAATTACATTCAATAATTAACCATTGGTTACTTCATTAAGTAATTACACTTAATTAATTCATAATTAGTGATTATTTAAAATTAAATAAACAATTAACTAATTATTTAAAATTAATTAAATAATTAATTAATTAACTTCTTATATTTCAAAATCCTTAATTAATTAAGATAATCATAAATCTTAATTAATCTTTTACTTATTAACAAATTATATTTAATAAATATTCTTAAGTTCATATCAAAAATAAATTAACCATATTTATCTACATAAATAAATTATTTGAATTTAATCAAATTTTAACAACTTAAAAATAAACTATTCAATTTGGTTTACAAAATTATAACTTAAACTTTATTTGAAAATAAAGCATTAGAAATCAAATTTAAAATTTAAAACACTTTAAACATTTAACTTAAATTTATAAATTTTCAATAGAAAATGAAACTTAGTTTTTAAATCATTACTTAATAACTTGATTTAATATTTTAAAATGAAAACATTCCTTTTGAATTAAAATTCAAAATACTTCTTTAAATTGAAATTCAAAATTTACTTAAATAATTATTTTCAAATTCAAACTTTTTAACAATTTAAATTTAAAATAAATTCAATTAATACTTTGCTTTCAAAGGAAATCATTTAAAACATTTTAAATTTGAAATTGAATTCAATTAACACTTTTAAGTTGATTAACTTTTACTTACAAAGAACAAGTTTTAACTTGTAAACGTATTATTACACACTATTATTCAGAAAACAACACACGACCAAAATCTCAAGTCGAACTCAGGAACCACTCGAGCCAGCCCCGAAGACAATCCCAACACCATCATCTTCGAGTCGACCTACAGGAAAACACGAGTAAAACTTTGAGCAGTAACTCGTCTTCCCAAATTCAGAACTCACCAGACCCAAAGCCGTGCACGGTGCACGTGTACTTGAGACTCCGGCCAAACAAGGTCGTCGCGACCATCAACGACAGTCACACGATCGCGTGCGAGCCTGAATTCTAACCCAGATCTAACAAAACAAATTCGAATCGAAATTCGAACATTCTCACGAAAAATTACAACTAACATGACCCCAAATCCCATCGCCTCCAAGGATCGCCACCACCGAAAACTCCGGCGACCTCTCCAAAGCATCACCGTACCTCCACGCCACCTTTCCCCAACTCGCGAAACATTCTGGTCCTCTTCTCATGTCACAAAAACCTCGACAGCAATGCCGAACCAAGAACAAGACAAAACCCTATATTGATCCAATCCAAACACCACGGCCTCTGGAAAAATTCGAAGGCAATTTTCCCATGCTCACCATCAATCAACCCACCTTCATACCAAAAATCGAACCACCTAGCCGTGCCGTTCATCGGCAATCGCCCAAATTCCCAATTTCGAACAAACCCAAAATTTACACGAAATACCCAACTAAAAATTACAAATTTCATATCAAAATTCATGATTTTCCATCATGATTACATGCATGTAATTCAAACTAAAATTTAAATACAGTTGATTTTTAACAAAAATCCTAGTTTTACTGTTAATTCTTTTTTATAATTATTTGTTTCATTTTAAATTATGAAACTATTTTTAAAATTAACAACAAACAATAACAAACAACTTCTATTCAATCATCAATGTCAAATAATGACATTAGTGGAAGTTTTGAATTTTTGAAGAGGATTCTGGTCTTAAATAAAACAGAAAATAGGGTTTCATATATATACAGCCTATTTCACATATATATACAGATCTTACAAATTCAATAACATAAATACTAAAAAGATTTTCATGCAATCACCAAGATCAATCCACAGATTTAACACATGCATTAGAGTTTAAACCAATTTCAAACTGTTTTTAAATAATTTACTCACCTCTTAAATTTACAGAGAACAAAACTTATTTCAGGCCTGAACATTAAATCTGAAAAAGGCTTTGATTTTGCTTTCTGTTGAAGATGAATCTCTGCATGCTTACAAACTGATGTTTAAAAGTTGAAACAGCTGTTGATCTTGATCCCTTTGAAATTGTAGGTTTTAAATTTGCAGGTTGATTTGATGTTGCAGCTTGATTGTTGAAAAGAACTTCATTTGAATTGCAGTTTTTACTTTCAAACTTGATTTTGCAGATTTCAATTTTACTTCAGATTTGATTTGCTTTTTTTTAAATTTCAGATTATTAAATTGATATTGCCTAAAATTCTGGGTCGTCACATTCCTCCTCCCTTAAAAGAATTTCGTGCCGGAAAATTTAAAAGCAAAGGCAATTTAATAACCCAGCAAAGAATTTAATTTCAAACAACAAAGCATACCTAACATCCAGTTACTAACAACCATAGCAATCAAACAAACCTAACTAATTATCCAGACACAAATCAAAATAAATCTTCTAATACTATCTAGAGTTTCCCAAGTATAAATCACTGGAAGACTCGCTCTACAAAAGCTAAACTAACTACCCCACCAAAATCCAGAGCTCCTCACATCTCTAGATCATCAATCTGAACAGAACAACAGACTATACTCAAGTCCAGCTCAACTTCCAAATCCAATTGAATTACAGATTCCTCAACCCACGATGAATCATACACGTACTACCTTAGAGATACGTGAAATACGATGAATTTCAGCTATCCAAACTGGCAATTCAATCTTATCCTATCAAAACACAAATAAGAAATCTCAAATGCCTCAGCACTAGCCATCCAATCTTACCCAATTATTGTTCCCTTAACCAGAGAAATCTTAACAACAATGAAGTCTCCAACTTCGAATTCCAAACTCCTTATCTCATATCTGCATAACTCAACAGACCATCCTGGGCTGCCAATCCTCTTCCTGATCAGCTCAACCTATGCCGATACTTCCAGAAACAACTAGACCAAAGCAAACTAGTTTCTGAATCCTATTCAACAGAAAAGTCTTCCAAGATCCGTCGAAATCCCGAACACAATCTCTACTTCCCAAGCAATAGCAAACTGAACTTACTTCCTTCCTTGCACAGCTGCTACCTCGCTTCCTCTGTGCAACTCTAATTCTGGAATAGATGAGAATACTGTTGGTGAACACGAATACAAACTTATCCAATATATCCGGGAAACTTTGTTCATCAAATCCATAAAATCTCGTGACCCATCTGACTCGATCACTCAACCTTACAGCAGAATCCAATCCAAAAACTAGATTTGACCAATCCAAATTCCAAAAAAAAAATTCCTAAGCTGCTACACCAACTCTACTACTAGGCTAACCACCAAAATCGCTTCTGGAACCAAAACAATATGGAACTCAACTCCAGATGCTGACAAACTTCTGATTACATCAGTAGCTCCTACTTCCACATGAGAATCCTCGTCTCAAACAAAAGATTGCCAAAGAAAAATTCCCAAACTACTCGCAAGTCACTTTTGCGATCCTACCTAATTCGAATTCCAAAGAAACTGTCCTCCCTTTACCAATTAGAACAGCCTTAAGCTTTTCCAAACAAGGTTAACCCTTCAAGAAATCATTCACATCTGCCCGGACTGCTGATAGAAGAACCACAAAGAATTCTGAACCATCGGAGAAACGAACCACACTGCTGCTTCCAAACTCTACCTCGCTGATACTGCAAAGCTAAAAGGCCTTCTTGTCAGCACACCGAACACTTCGAGTTGCACTGCTACCACAGCTAACCAAAGACTTCTAATTCAAAGGCTTCTCGAAAACCAAAACTATTAATAAACCACACAACTGACCATCGAGATGGCAGACAACCACTCAAGAAATTCGGGATCCAAACCAAGCATCAACATCTCGCTCTCCTTAAGGAATGACAAATGAGACCATGGCGAAGCGAAACAACTCATAGACCTTAGTCTCAAATTCCAAAATAGCCAACCTCCATGCTAAAGATCCAGGCAACTTCTACACAGATGAATCTTCCCTGCAGCAGGTAAAGACTGCTCCTCAACCACTTCTAAAACTGCTTCAAGATAAAACATCTTCGGAAATATCCATGGATACTGCATCTCATCACGCAGTTATCAAGATATCATCACTTACTTTTGCACTTCTGATAGATCCAAACTTACACTTCAAAGATAAACTCCGAATCTTTAAAAAAAGATTTCCTTCGGATATCAGAGAAATCCTTACCCCAAACTGCAAATTTTACTCGAGACGGTATCAGGTATACAGTCTCGACAAATATAATTCCAACCTCAAACATATGGACCTCCTCCATGAGTGGTAGTCGTGTTACACACACACACCACTACTCCATCTACCTCTAAAACTTATGTTGGAAAATCCGAACAGATAACCCAACAGATCAGGTAGATATATATATATAGTTATATATAAAAATTACAAGTACGCTCTCTCAAGGAAGACACCACTCTAGAGCATAGGTATTCACTCAACCTAATGCTCTGATACCACCTGCAGCAACCCAACTTTCTAACACCAGAAAGTCGCATCACTAATTAACAAAGAAAGGGATAGAAGAAGCAAAGATAAGAAAAGAAGAAGCACAACAACATCAGATACTCACAGCGGAACGAATGAAATATAATATATCACATAATATATTACATAGTATCATATTACATCAGATTACACAACTTAAACAACGCATATTAGACAGTTATAAACATCTGTTTAACTATACAACTCAAGATATCACAAGATACAGATACAACATAAACACAGCAGAACCATAATATATCTACACGTGGAAGCCTCCTACTCCATATCTCCTCCAGAATTCGTCAAGCAAACCTGAATCACTCGACTACTCATACATAATATGAGTACCCAAGAGTTTAATAAAACAGAAAATAAACACTCGGGTCAGACATGGGTCTGGTGTGAGTGAACGGGTTAAAATTGCTTAACTTTAGAAAATTCTTTGAAAAGAAAAGGTATCAAGTAAGACTTCCCACACATAAACATGGAAAAGTTTTTACCTTACGCTAACCAAAACATTTGATAGGAAATCCAGTGATATTATAATAGTGTTTATGGTTTTCAAGTAAGTAAGAAATAGCCGAAATTGTTACATGATTAAATTCCAGCTACTAGCCACAAAAGTGGGTAATACAAACAAAACCGTAGGGTATCGTAGGAAGAATGGGTTTCCATCAATGGCAGGCTACCGTGGTACCGCCCGTCACAGTACGTGGCCTAGTTCACAGTACCGAGGATTACGCCCAATCCCCTGCATCACAAAGCCGGGACCATTCCTTACTGAACAGTCCCGAGTAAGATAACCCCGTGGTTGGCGCGATCAACCACCCACAAAACCGAAATAAAAGGGACATCTAGACAGGAATGACCTCACCCTAAAATGGGGGCTACCCACCTAGCCTTGCTGCATCTCCCCTGTTTTCGCCATTCCCGGTTGATGAGGCTTGAGGCTGCGATTACCTTTATATAACACATCTATCTTAGAATGCTCATCGTCCACCTAACGATGTTCTGAAAGCATTCAATCCATACAAGTTCGTTCCGGGTTCGAACGAAACCGAAGGCACTGTCTCTTTGCACTCATTTTGGAATCACCCTCAGACTCAACGACCATAGCCCTTGCACTCTAAATCACCATCTCGAACCTGTAAGTACTATCTCCGTCAAACTCATCATGGAATCACCCTCAGAGTTATACTGACAAATAGTTCTTACACCTCGAGTCTTCACTAAGCTCCACTTGGATTCACGACCTAACGTTTATTTTGGATCGATGTGGTTTTCGGATATCCGAATATGGAAACCCGATCCCGGTCTCACCGAATCCAAACGCCATTTTAATGTCCAAGTTGTCTAAGGGTTTAAACAGTTAACTTATATTCAGGACGATATAACAGATAGATGAATCACATTATCACAATAGATAATTCATATCAATCATTCATCTCACAAAGCAGCATATCACATACATCAGTGATATCCAAATCATCCAGTATCAACCAATCACCCAATATCAATCAATATTAACCAATTATCCAATATCAATCAATATTTATAAGCATAATTGATTAACTCTTAATCAGTTGGATTACCTAAATCCTTCTTCATTAATTTATTCCAAATTAATAAATTAATCATCTCTTAATGATCTTCTTTATTAATCTCCTTGATTAATTATACTTTAATTACATTCAAGTAATTATCCTTAACCATATATACAGTAATTAACCTTTAATTACTGTCATTAATTACAATTATTAATGATCCTTCATTTGCTTCCTTTTATTAATTAACTATGATTAATTACATTAATCCTCAATTAATTACAATTAATTAATCACACTTAAATTAATCACTTTTATTAATCAACCTTGATTAATTCATTAATTACATTAACTAATGATCCTTATTAATTAATAATCTCTTTAATAAATTAAATAATTAACTTGTAATTAATCATCTCATTAATTAGACTTAGTTAATCATAAACAATAATTAACAACTTGTAATTACTTATCATAATTAATTAACTTCTTAATTAGTTATATTAACCCTTGATTAATTAATCTAATTAATCTTTAATTACTTCATTAAGTAATCAATAAATTAATTAAATTAATAAATAATCCTTAATTAATTACTTTGTTAATTAGTTACATTTTTAATTAATTACACTTAGTAATTAATCCTAATTTTAATCACATTCATTAATTAATTAATCAAATTAATTAATTAACTAAATTAATTAAGTAATTAACCCTCAATTACTTACATAAGTAATTATCTTCTAATTACTTCCATTAATAAATCTTGATTACTCTCTTAATTAATTACTTTAACAAGTAATTAATCCCATCATTAAATAATTCTTAATTCTTTAATTAATTATTTACTCCATAATTAATTAACTTCAAATCAATTATATTAATCAATTCCTTAATTAATAACATCAAGTGATTATCCATTAATCACTTCAACTAATTACTCCCATGAGTAATTTTCCGCTAATTACTTCCATAAGTAATTACCATTCTCAATTACATTCAATAATTAACCATTGATTACTTCATTAAGTAATTACACTCAATTAATTCATAATTAAGTGATTATTTAAAATTAAATAAACAATTAACTAATTATTTAAAATTAATTAAATAATTAATTAATTAACTTCTTATATTTCAAAATCCTTAATTAATTAAGATAATCATAAATCTTAATTAATCTTTTACTTATTAACAAATTATATATAATAAATATTATAAGTTCATATTAAAAATAAATTAACCATATTTATCTACATAAATAAATTATTTGAATTTAATCAAATTTTAATAACTTAAAAATAAACTATTCAATTTGGTTTACAAAATTATAACTTAGACTTTATTTGAAAATAAAGCATTTAGAAATAAAATTTAAAATTTAAAACACTTTAAACATCTAATTTAAATTTATAAATTTTCAATAGAAATTGAAACATAGTTTTTAAATCATTACTTAATAACTTGATTTAATATTTTAAAATGAAAACATTCCTTCTGAATTAAAATTCAAAACACTTCTTTAGATTGAAATTCAAATTTTACTTAAATAATTATTTTCACATTAAAACTTCTTAACAATTAAATTTAAAATAAATTCAATTAATACTTTGCTTTCAAAGGAAATCATTTAAAACATTTTAAATTTAAAATTGAATTCAATTAACACTTTTTAAAAGTTGATTAACTTTTACTTATAAAGAACAAGTTTTAACTTGTAAACTTATTATTACACAGTACTATCTAAAAAAACACACACGACCAAAATCTCGAGTCGAACTCAGGAACCACTCGAGCCAGCCCCGAAGACAATCCCAACACCATCATCTTCGAGTCGACCAACAGGAAAAATCGAGTAAAACTTCAAGCAATAACTCGTCTTTCCAAATTCGAAACTCACCAGACCCAAAGCCGTGCACGTGCACCTCAGACTCTGACCAAACAAGGTCGTCGCGACCATCAACGACAGTCACATGATCGCGTGCGAGCCTGAATTCGAACCCAGATCCAAAAAAACAAATTCGAATCGAAATTCGAACATTCTCATGAAAAACTGCAGCTAACATGACCCCAAATCGCATCGCCACCCACGATCACCACCACCGGAAACTCCGGCGACCTCTCCAAAGCATCACCGGACCTCCACGCCACCTTTCCCCAACTCGTGAAACATTCTGGTCCCCTTCTCATGTCTCAAAAACCTCGACAGCAATGCCGAACCAAGAACAAGACAAAACCCTATATTGATCAAATCCAAACACCATGGCCTCTGGAAAAATTCTAAGGCAATTTTCCCATGCTCACCATCAATCAACCCACCTTCATACCAAAAATCGAACCACCTAGCCGTGCCGTTCATCGGTAATCACCCAAATTCCCAATTTCAAACAAACCCAAAATTTACACGAAATACCCAACTAAAAATTACAAATTTCATATCAAAATTCATGATTTTCCATCATGATTACATGCATGTAATTCAAATTAAAATTTAAGACAGTTGTTTTTTAACAAAAATCCTAGTTTTACTGTTAATTCTTTTTTATAATTATTTGTTGCATTTTAAATTATGAAACTATTTTTAAAATTAACAACAAACAATAACAAACAACTTCTATTCAATCATCAATGTCAAATAATGACATTAGTGGAAGTTTTGAAATTTTGAAGAGGATTCTGGTCTTTAATAAAACAGAAAACAAGGTTTCATATATATACAGCCTATTTCACATATAAATACAGATCTTACAAATTCAATAACATAAATACTGAAAAGATTTTCATGCAATCACCAAGATCAATCCACAGATTTAACACATGCATTAGAGTTTAAACCAATTTCAAACTGTTTTTAAATAATTTACTCACCTCTTAAATTTGCTGAGAACAAAACTTATTTCAAGCCTGAACATTAAATCTGAAAAAGGCTTTGATTTTGCTTTCTGTTGAAGATGAATCTCTGCATGCTTACAAATTAATGTTTAAAAGTTGAAACTTCTATTGATCTTGATCCCTTTGAAATTGCAGGTTTTAAATTTGCAGGTTAATTTGATGTTGTGGCTTGATTGTTGAGAAGAACTTCATATGAATTGCAGTTTTTACTTTCAAACTTGATTTTGCAGATTTTAATTTTACTTCAGATTTGATTTGCTTTTTTTAAAATTTCAGATTATTAAATTGATATTGCCTAAAATTCTGGGTCGTCACATTTGCTGGTAAATTTTGCCTAAGTTCGGATCAAGCTACAATTGGTATGACATGACAAGCAAAGCTATGAAAGCCAACATTCCAAATTTCAAGTCAATCAAGATTTGTATGCTCAAGATATGATCAGTGCAAAATTAAGCAATAATCTCGTTCGTATCCATTCAAGCTCGTAGGGCTCGTTCGGATCCATCAAAATCATCAGTTTGCATCCATCCAAGGTGGCCTCCTTTGTAAGCATCAAAATCAAACATATTCGTATCCATGGGAAGAAGCAGTTCATTCTAATCGATCAATTTCATGTCCATTCCATTCTAATCCTAGGTAATCATATCCGTCGAGTTTGTGTTGCTTCGTATCGATTCAGAGAGCGCCATTTCGCATCCATCACAATTGACCCCATTCGTATCGATCCATCGATACAAAACGAAATCAAATGAGTGCCAAGAAGAGGATATATCCGGATCCATGCGAAGTGGAGCATGGTTGACCGATACGAAAGGAGGGTTGACCATCGAGCAATGCGAATGAGAGCGACACGAATGAAACAAAGCTTAGAGCAATGCGAAGGAGACACATAAAGATGGATGACTCGGTCACTCGACATAAAAAGTGGATCGATCCTAAGAGATAGTGCCACGTCATTGGTAAGCACGTGCCTGGAAGCGATGCAAACAGAAGCGATGTGAACTCGACAGCCTTCAACAAGCTCAAACTTATATTGATCGTAACTCAAAATCTACAAGTCCAAATGCCACCAAACTTACACAGGAGCTTGCATACTACCCCCAGAATGTACGTGACAAATTTCAGCCTTAAAGGACTATTTTTGGATCGATACGAACTCAATTCGTATCGCTCCCAGATCGAGCTGAAATCACCTGAACTCGCTCCCATGGGCTCACTCACATGGGAGAAGAAGTCTTCCGTGATCTGGACGAGATATTTGCTGCCTACACCTATAAATAGTGACCCTGGACTTACAGAAAGGGACTTTTGGCTCTTCTTCGTCCAGACTCTGCTGAAATTTTTATTGTACTTGGATTATACTGTTGTAACTCACTGTAACCAATAAGAAAAAATCAATAAAAATCATCCATTTCATAGTGGACGTAGGCCATACGCCGAACCACCCTAAATTCATGTGTTTCTACGCATTTTCTTATCCGTTGATCGGTATGCTAGTTAGATCTACCTCTTTTTACATTTAATTTCTTCATTTTATCTTTTCAAACACATCCGAAGAGTGTTGTGTCCAAATTTAGTTCAAACAATAAACATACATAAATATTATCTCGATTAAGTTGCTTACTTGAAATGTCGTTTGGGTTATTAGTTGACTTGGTGGTTTGTGATATTGGATATGATATTGGATTGGTTGTTGCGATGTTAGATATGATTTTGAAGTTTAATAATGGAGCCATGTGTTTGTTGGATATCCGAAATACAAAGAAGATCTTGTCCGTTGGCATTTTAGTGTTTGAAGTTTATTTATATGTGTGTTCAATTTATCGATGGTCGAAATTTGATGGAATTCCACTCGGCCATGCGATAATATTTATATTGACGATTTATTGTTGATTTAGGAGAATTTTTCTCCATGGTTTTTTTATATGAATTATTGATTTTCCCATTTTGAAATATTTTAAAAAGCTTCTGAAAATTAATTATGGGACATTAAAATTATTTGAGGTATATATTTTTAAATAAATATTTGTGGCTGAGAAATACTATGAATTGTTGGAAATGGCTTTAAAAATAATAGTGGTTTTAAAAATGAAAAGAGAATTCAAAAAGTAGTTAAGTATATGGACATTGTTTATTTTGTGGATTTTGTATAATTAAACGATTTTGGAAGAGGGATTTTAACTATATGAGTATATTTTGAAGATAAATAATAGTTCACATTATTGTCCAATGGTTTTGAGAGTATTATAATATAAATCCCTTTTGTTTATATATTTTGTAGTTCGAAAGTAAATATTTGATATTATGAAACATACGATAAAAAGGTTAAATTATAAATTATGATTTGAAATGAAAAGAATAATTTTGGAGGTTTATAAATGCATTTAAAAATTATATTTACTTAAAAAAATTATGGAAAGACTTCTCTAAAGGATATTTGATTTATATATAGACTTTGAATGTTTTATATAAATATTTTAATATTTGAGTTATTTGCTTAAAGAAATATTCTATTAAACTTTTTTGTTATTTCATTTTGAAATTATAATTAGGATTTTACGCATGATTTCTACGTCTTTTGATTTCTCTTTTTCCTATATAGATTTTGAGATTGTGAATGATTCATCGTTGATATGGATTTGATTGGTGATTTGATATGATACGGCGATGGTATCATTCTATATGATTTTGTGATGACTTATATTCTATGTAACGAGAAATCTGAATAAATGAAGTTATAATACCATAAGGGATGAGACATTCAATAATATTTCTCCAATTATTCTTTAGACTCAATATATAGAATATAGAAGGAGCAAGTGTGATATATGAGCTCTGAGTAAACGGACTAGTGACACACAACGGTATGGGACACCGTTGTGTTATTTATTCATTTATATTGTGCTAATGGATGACATTCTATAGGGTTTTATTATGTAAATCACTACGGTGAGTCGCTTATTTTTCCATTTGTCGACCTATATCACGCTGTGTGTCGGCATGAGTATGTAACTGTGTGTTAGCTATTATTATATTGTATATATTTGGTATGTGTCTAATCACTATCCGAGTTCCTTTTTGTTGTGGCAGTTGAACTTGATTGGCTGGTATCCATCCTAGTGGCCTGATCGCGGTGGTCATGCCTCAGATCTGTGAAACCCTATTGCCATGTGTCGACAATATTTATAGCCGTGTGTCGACGATTGTATCAAGACATGTATCAGCAATTGTATAGCCTATGTATATCATCTAGGATGGCAGTTTGTTACCATTTAGGGGCATGTGTAAGGTCATGATCAGTGTAGAGCATAGTCCTACAGTGCATTTATGACTTGCGATGGATAAGAGTCACAATGTCTGTCAAGGTAACCAAGACTATAGGAGCCGTGCTAGTGGAATATGTGTGTTATGTGCACCAATAACATGTGTAATCTCTTGGAATAGTTGTGTCCATCAATCTCCCGTTTGGTTCTGGTGTGTGATATAGACATATACCTATACATATATTTTAGATGATGTGTTACAATTATACTTGTGACCGTGTCCAGAGTATGAACAATCTCTGTATCCTTCTCATATCTTTCTCATTTGTATGTGTCGCCAATTACTATTCGTTGACTTATGTTTTTCCTATTTATCTTGTGTGTTTCCTATTTATCTTTCTCAGTTGCATGTCGTCGATTATACCTTTCACTGGCATGCGCCGCCATTTCTATGATTTTGTTCATGAATGATTGTTTATATTGATTTTGAGGATATTAGAGATTAAGTGATATATTGGGTTAAGCTATGTTAGCTGATTATGCATGGTGATATCTCTTTATTGATTATTTCTAAATTTGATGATGATTATTGGATATGGATAATTCACACGCTAGATGTTGTTTTATAATTTTTGAGTTGATGTGTTTTATATGGGTAATGACACTTTTACATTGGGTTTTGTGGAATTCAACATCTTATAATATTTGGAATTTGAGTTAACATTATTGTATTTATACCCTATATATATAATGTTCCATATGGTTATTGACATTGGATTCAGATATAGTCTAACTCGTTTATTATTTATATAATAGTCAGGTTAGTCTGAGACATTTCTAGTACAGAGATGATTAGACCAGCTTGTTTATTAGGTATAGTAGAGGCTAGTTGTACAATTTAGTTGTATGTTATAATATATGATGTTCTTCATGGATGTTTGTTATTTGGATATATTTTGGGTAGACATTGTATCTTGTAAATTATATATTATCACGACGATTGACTCTGCGATCTCTGATAGTTATTGTATATTGTGTATTGTTCTATCTTGGAAGCACACATGTAACATACTTTTTTTGATAACGTGCACGAATATGTGAGTTATTTATGATATTTTAATACATTCTGAAGGAATATTCACATATATACCCCATATCAACTTATTCTCCATGACATTATTACCTAGTAATACTCTTTGATAGCATTGGTATAGAGGTGGGAGTGCTACATGTTGAATATGCAGGTATATGATTTTTTTTGATGATAATTAACATATATATATATATATATTTATTTAAATGTATTTGTTGTCGTACTATTTTATTTTCGCATAATTAAATAAATATTTGATGAACAAAATAAGTAACATAGAATTTAAATTCAAACAGATATTTTATTCAAACAAATATTTTATTACAATTTTGGATAGTGCAAATTTGAGCTCTCACTATATATATACAATTTGGAATTACAATACAATTTCGATTATATCACAATTTTTCACTATATAATTATCATTTACATCAGCACCTCACTACATATCACTCGTTCACTCATAATTGTTCTTCAACTGTATTCCAATTTATGTCCAACATCTGAGTTATCTACAAAAATAAACGCTGACGTAGTAAAACTGAAAAAGAAATATTTTTTGCAGTATAAAATAAAATGTGTATTTTTATTTGCCTCGGTTATTTGGGTTGTTCGTCATCATATTCATTTTTGAATTCATCATACACGAACAACTTGTAACATGCATAGTGTATCACAGTACATGCCACAAGGCCGTGCACACTAATGTACACTTGATAAAATTACAGGGACGGGTGAGCGCAAGGTCAAACCCAATCAAAAGCTAGGTTCATCCCAAGTGAAATACAAATAAAGTCATGATATTAGCACAAGGTCAAACCCGAGCTATAAGCTGGATTCAACACAGGTGCAATCCAAATGTACCAGTTGAATAAAATTGTCAAAATAACTAAAACAGACTCGACAGTGGAGTCATGAAACAATGAGCAAGGCCAAATAAAGGCAACAGATGTGCAGACCAAACTTATGTGCATGCAATCAACTTAACAGTTCAGCAAGACATATATGCAATGTCAACATGTATGCAGCAGGGTGCATAAGCTAGCTCAATAAACCAACTCTAAGTAACAACCAGACAAGTTCAATATGCTATGCAGAAGCACCACAACCAGATCAGTTTTCAAAGTCAGTCTAGAAACAAGAACAATCACATGCACCAGTGAAACAAAGAACAGACCCAACATTTTAGGAAGACAACAAAGTACAGACCTGGCAACATATGTAAACTAGCTCGAAGGAACAACTCAGTGCAAACACATATGATCAGTCACTGAGGTGAACACATTTGTGCCTAGACTACTGACCATCAAACAATGTCAACAAGCTTCAAACAAACTACATGAACCGAGGCAATGACCAGAGCAGTAAATAAAATGGCAATGCACATGGAAATATACTCGATGCAACCCAGAGCTCATATGCAACTCAGACTGAAATGAAAAATGGAATAGTTCGAGCTACGACATGAAACCAGATTTCAATATGAAGTGGATTCAAGGAAAATGGGATCAGTGCAAATGAAAACAGTGACAACAAGGGCCGCGACAAGAATCAAATCAGATCAAGTGAAAACAAAACAGTAGAACAACGCTGTATATACACATGCATATGTAGCTACCAAAGGCCATCAAGCAACAATAAAGTGTACAGGTAAACCAGAGAATTCAACCAAGTGATGACTTCAAGGGAAATGCAATAAAGTGTGGTCAGATCTCAAAAAGACTCAGTACAACAAGCATACATATATACATATGCAAATACACACACACACACATACCGGACTAGAAATAATTGCACCAGACTTTCAATTGATATGAAACTCAAAGTAGAGTAAACAGCAACTCACAACACATACACATACATATGCATGGTGACACATTTCAAGTGGAACGAGAAAATTAGTGCAGACCAACCAAATGGCATAAGACACTGAATAATGTAATGCAATCAACTGAAGTGAAAACCAACAGCAAGTGCAACCAGATCAACACAGCAAGCAAGTATGAATCAAAACTGGTCAAAAGCTGTGAGTTATCAAAGTAGAGTTCAAACAAAGTCACAGGAGAAAAGAAATTCACATAGCAGGTTTTAACAAAAATCAAAGCAGCAGTTTCAAACCAAGTCAAGCTTAAATGACAAAGAATCTAAGCCGAGATGACCAAGGTAGTAGCAACAGTGAACCAAAAAAAGTTACACGGATTGAACGAGTCCAGAAAATCAAAGTACCAAAGTCATAGAAACAAATTCAAATGCTCAAAAGAAAGGAGCCAAAATTCAAATTCATAGAGTATACATATGACTTGAACAAGTCAGTACAAATCACCAGCATTCAATCAAAAATCGGTGGCCGAGAAAAATTAACAAATGAATTCATACAATGATATTTTAGGTTTTCAATCCGTATTTAAACCCAATCATCATCGGCATGTAAAAGGCAATCGAGTTCAAGCAAGCTAACCAGTAAAGCAAAAAGCATAAATCGCATACCATTTTAGTTCGAACTCGATCAAATTGGAGTGCTCAAAACCATATCACAGCTAGAGAATCAATTGTCCAAGCCAAACAAGTTAAATAATCACCGCAATTGATCAGATACAGGCAGCACTTCCAAAATTACAGAAACACTAATTATTGAAAGAAGAGCGAACGAAGAAGAAGCCATTTTTAACTCAAAGGAAGGCCGAAGGAATAAAAAGAAAAAGGGCACATTTGTTGGGATGGCTTTATAATTTATTTTTGCTTTAGTTTATACATTAGGTTTTAGTGTTTTTTGAATTGTTTTAGTTTTAATTTATTTTAAAACTTTTGTAATTTCTAATCGTGTGACTAGGGAACGAACTACGGTGGTGTAGTTCGAGAATTCGCAGCTGAGTGTCTGAGTTGTAGCAGGGTTTTGAGCATAGAGTTAGGTTGGTCAATAGCGGGTGTCGCGAGTTTACGTGTGTAAGCGTCTGACTACTTAATTTCTAGTAGAAACCTTGGGGGCAGCACGTAGGCAGGGTTTTGCCGAAGTTGGGTAAATTTTTGATGTTCTATATCTGCTTTTATAATTCTGTTATTATCTATGCTGCTATTATTCGGCTATTATCTGTGCTGCAATTATTTTATATACTTCCACGTTAAATTTTTATATATATTAGTATCACCCTATTCACTCCCATCTAGGGTGAAATCGATCCTACAAGTGGTATCAAAGCTAGGAATAAAACTAATTTTGTTTTAAAAATTCGATTTTTAAAAAACCAATTTTTGTTTTAAAAAATTTTGATTTTTAAAATGGCTTCTTTCAATAATGCTTTTGTTCGGGGTCAATCCATAGTTAGACCACCAATGTTCAATGGTGAATATGCTTACTGGAAAAATAGAATGATTTTTTTTTTAAAACCATTGATGCTTAGAATATTGTTGAGACAGGTTATAGAGCGCCAACTATAATTGTAGATAATCCAGAAATAGATAAACCAATGGATCAATGGAAAGATCTTGAAAACAGACTGTAGAATGCTAATGCTAAAGCTATGAATTCTATTATTTGTTCATTGAATCAAACTGAATTTAATCGTGTCTCACATTGTCTAACCGTGCATGAAATATGGCACACACTTGAAGTGACTCACAAAGAAACATCTCAAGTCAAGGAATCTCGCCTTGCCATGCTTAGTAGCGAATGCGAGAACTTCACAATAGCCAAGGATGAAAATGTAAAAGAGATGTATGGACGACTTTCCAATATTGTATACAAATCAAAAGCTCTCGAAAAATCATACACAGAGTTGGAGATAGTCCGAAAAATCCTTAGAGTCCTTCCACACAATTTTGAAGCCAAAGTCACTGCTATTCAAGAATCTAAGAATTTGAAACAGATTAAAGTCGAAGAACTTATTGGAAATCTCACCACTTATGAGATAGAAATGAAATTCAAGGAAGAGCATGAAGGAGGTGATACTCGAAAGAATTCAATAGCCCTCAAAGGAACAACTGAAAGTGAATATGATGATGATGGTGAAGCTGAACCGGCACTATAAATAAAAAATTCAAAAAGTGGAAACGTAAATATGGAAATCCAGCCAAAAATCATCAACTAAAGAGCAGAATCAAAAAATTTCTAGACAACTCAGAAAAACAGGAGATCATCGGCCAAATGTGTAATAAACCAGGCCATATCAAGCCAAATTGTCCTCAAAATCGAAACAGCCGAGTAAAGAAACCAAAAAGGAGAAGTTTTGCAGCCACATGGAATAAAAGTGATGATGATAATAAAAGCACTAGCAGTGAAAGTAAAAAAGGAGATTTGTGTCTTCAAGGTGATTTAACTGATAGCGATGATCACGAGCTGTTCGGACAGCTAAATGTCTATCGAGTTAGAAAATAGCCGAATGAATTTTGTAATAAAAATAACCGCAAGCGCACGCATACACTTGTAGTACTTGGCGAATATGGGTCAATCCGCAGGGAATTAATGATTTTAAAAATTCAATTCAATCATATTATACCAATTTCATGTGAAAGTTAAGGTAGAGAATTAACTAACTAAAAGAAAAGAGATGCAAATATAAGAGTTAAATAACAATTTAGAGAATAAACCCACTCTCTAGATCATGTAGTTCAATATATACGAAATCATGATCTCTCTTTTATGATCATTAGTATTTTAATTGATGTGTTTATCATAAGTATGGCATATTTGTGCTATTGATTAGCCAACATAAGCCATCAAACTATAACACACCCCTTAAACCACTTACTAACTTTCATGAAACTTGACAATGAAAATGAAATCTATTTTAAGTATGGCCTATTAACTTTTGAATAGAAATATAGACCGTCAAATTTTAATTTTAAAGCACTTTCTTTTACCATAATCGTATTTTGATGAAGAGGCAATTAGTGTCAGTGGTTGTTTAAGCATAGCCTATTTGATGTCAACAATATAGGCTATCAAATTCAAAGCAAAAACAACTAGTAAACCATTTCTATCATTGTCATTAAGCACAAAAAGAGAGCATGAATTAACAAATAGTTGAAGCTACATAATTAGAGAGCTTCATTACCCCTAAATTAAAGGGGTTTAGCCTCTCATATTTGTCATTTGATTAACAAATGTAGCTAACAACATGAAAGCAAAATGATAGGAAAATGAAAGCTTAATGAAAAAGAGAGCTAATTAACAAGAATTAGAACTATTCTACTTGCATGAAAGTAAGTCTACACTACAAACATTAAAGTAAATAAGCATTAAAAGGAAAGAGCGTGTATTAAATTGCAATAAAAGAAAATTACATGAAAATAACAATAAATGGCCAAGTAGCCATGAAAAGAAATAAAAGAGAACTAAGCTAAATTAAGAGAAGAGATGGCCTCCATGAGAGGTGTAACGACCCACTATTTTGCGCCATTCAAATTCGACAATAAAACCAAAATATGTCAAACTTGAATAGTTCAAAACAATAGATTGTAATAAAATAGGGTAGAAATCACAGACACAGAATATCAGAATACTCGCAAAGGAAATAAAAATAACCATAGTGGTTCATGAAGCCACTGCAAACACAGTCTCAAACAAGTACCAAATACATAGTCTGAAAAAAAATACAGTTCTGAAACAAATACAGTAGAAATCCCAATTACATAAGTCTCTAATACATGAGCTGAAATAGGGTGACTGGACTGAAATAGACAAAACTAGATATGCATATAAACTCCAGAAATCTCTAGCTTCCAGAAGATAGATCTAGGCTGAAATACTTAGGCTGACCCGAGCATAAGAAATAAACACAAACACTCGAGTCAGGACAGACATACTTATACAATGTAAACCAACTCAAGTGAGCTGTAAAATAAATATACAAGTAACTTAAAGGATGCTTGGGACCTCTCATCCTCTAAGGATCCGTTAAACTATTTACTATGCAGTAATACACGCTATTATAATAATGTCTAGGAGTAAAATAAACTTACTTTAAAATAGCGTTAAGGAGTTACCCAATATCCCCCTTAACACATATATAGTGCCAATAGTCTATATAGTATCATAATACCTCTCGGGGGGCTACCAGAGGATACTCCATAGTTACGACACAAAACCAAAATCGTATAAGGCGTGCTAGGTTAGGTGATACGGCACAACTAGGCAATGCCAGGGTAGATATACCAATTACGATTTCAGACCGGTGGTAACGCGTAGCAGCTACTACTGCACACCTCGAACCACACTCCCAAAATCAAAGGTGCGCACCAATCCATCACAAAGTAATAGAATGACATACGAAGAAGTGTGTCCGATAAGAGGAGCAACCTCCTTAGCCCGTCAATCGCTCTTGTTTTAGCCACCTTATGCCAACTCACGGGAGTCGGATCCACATACATACCTCAATAGAATGTCACCACCATCCTACTTCATTCTAAAATCTCCACCATGTACACGGTTGTCAAAGTGGTTTTCGGTATCGACATAGAGTATGCCCATATCCGATCCCGGTCTCTTTGCCAACCAATCGTTATTATAAGCCATGCTTATAAATTTCAAAAATGGTTTATATTTCACTTCAAAACATATTCATTCAAACCATTTAAATTCAATATCAAATAATATTCATTTTAAAGTTGTAACATTTCTAAGTTCATTCATTCAATTATGAAATTTCCAAAACATTGCAAATTTCAGGTACAACGGCATTTATAAAATGTTACGGTAGATATAGTAATATTTCAAAGACATTGTCAACTTCAAAAACAGCAACACTTACAAAGTGTTACGGTAGGCATTTAGTTATTTCAAAACAGCTCAATTTCAAAAACAGCAGCACTTACAAAGTGCTACAGTAGGTATTAGTAATTTAAAACAATTCAGTTTCATTTTAGCAGCAACAGCACTTACCAAGTGCTATAGTAGCTATTTAGTTATTCAAAACAGTTTACTTTCAGCAACAGCAGCATCTACAAAGTGGTATAGTAGCTATTTAGTTATTTCATATAGTTTAATTTCAGTGACAACAGCACTTACAAAGTGCTGCAGTAGCTCTTTATTATTGCAGAACTTAGTTTATTTTCAGAAATGATGGCACTTAACAAATGCTGTCATAAAACCACAGCATTTCTAAAGTGCTACTAATCCTAATTCCAGATTTAATATAAAATTTCAGAAACATTAAAACTTCAATTTTAGCCATTTTAACTTATAAAATCATATTTTTTTGCTTCAAAAATATTCATTTGAATATCATTTAACTTTTGATTCAACAAAATAACCTTTAGTGGATAAGTATCCGATTTAAACAATAATTTACTTGTTAAGTCAAAAGTAACTATCTTCTCAACTTTTTATTTTTAACAATTAACTTAATACTTTATTTTAAAATACCATTTCATAAATAAAAGTAAATTTCCATTTAATTACTTAACTTAAAAATTTCCATTTAAAACCAAATTTCCAATTTCCAAGTTATGTCATATTTTTAAAATACACCTTTTCCATTTAATTCTTTATACATTTTAACTTATATAAAAATCTCTATAAATTCATTTAAAATTATTTAAATCCAATTTAAGTTAAAATGTCATATTTTTACATTTTAAAAATACTTATAAATTTCAGAAGATATATGCAATTAACCACGGGTTTGTATAAAATTTTCTAACCTAGGTCAAGTGATACGGATAATATATAATTTCAATCCGTAATTTAAAAAGAAAAATCTGGATTCTATCATTTCAAACCCACAATCCCAAGTAAATCAAATACAATAAAAATCACTTGAGCCTATCATTTCAGCCCATAATGATTTTTCCTTATTCTAAAGTCCGTTCGGGTATGTATCATTTCAACCCATAGTGAAAAGTGAACTTGCAGTGTGAGATACAGAAAATAAAATAGCAGTATAGCATATAATATTATAACAGATGATGTAACAGGTATAAAATCAGGTTATACATAATATAAATAGATCACAGGCATATATAAACATAGTATATCAATCAATTACATATTCACTTGTCATCGTTTCACAATTATATAAGTACGGAATGTCTAGAGTGAATAACTCACCTTTTTGAAGCTAGAGATTACGAAGTAAAGGCACACAACAAACACAGAATGGCACGACAAGCACGAACTAGATTCAAGAAGTAGCAACACCCAAATCCAAATCTTGTAAAGAAATGAATAAAACAAATATAAATATATGTTTCAACATAAAAAAATAAATTAAAACAATGGAAATTTGTGAAATAAAATGACATAAACATACTTTAAACATCAAGTGGGCTCAGCCACAATGGACATAGGCTAAACCATCATCATACGTGGTTCGGTCCTGATCAAAATTGAAGCACTAGGCTCGGCCATGCGCAGGAAAAAGAAGGCAAAGCATGGGAATATTGAAAAGGTAGGGGTTACAAGCATTGGAAAGGCAAAGGCAAAGGTATGATGGCGTTGTGCTCGGCCATGTGGCTCGGCCTATGGCTAGACTTTGGGTCTGATCTGATCAAATCAGAGGGGCACGGCCAATAGCAAGGTAAGTTGGAGGAGTAGATGGTGGAAATAGTTGTGGCCACGAAAAATCAAGAGGGGTTTGCATAAGGAAGGCCCGGCTAGGGGATTTTTTTGCAATTTTTGGTGAAGGCTTTGTTCTAGGGTTCACGACCTTGAGTGGACAAGGTGATGTAGAGGTGATAGTCGGTCATGGAGGAGGTGGAGAGGGGATGAGGTTAGAAATATGATGGAGGTCGAGCACTTGATGAAGAAAACAAAAGAAAAAGGGAAAAGAAAGAGGAAGAGAAACCATGGAAACTTACTGTAATTTTCTCCAGGAGAAAGCAAATGAGGAAATGAGATGTTGAGAAGTTTTTGTACGTTATTTACACAATGAAGTAGCTGCTAGGGTTTGGGAATACACGGCTAGAAAAATGGTGAACAGCTAGGGTAGGTAATAAAGAGGCCATGCAAATATAAAACAATGTAACGTATGTCTCCTTGATTTTCTCAAGCCATTTATAAAAAGATATAAACAAATAAAAATCCAATAAATACAATAAAGGTCTAGACAAAAAAATAGAGAAATAAAAATCAAGAGATGGACATAGGAAAATATAAAATAATTACAGAAATTAATTGCGTGTAAAACGCTGTATTTTATCCAATTTTAAAAGTATAAATCATAATTTAACAAAACGAAAAATAAAACGAATATTAGAATTATATCCTGCTTCAAATAAAAAGATTAGAATTTAAAAATTAAAATTTTAAACTTTTAAAGTAAAAGCCAAAGTTTGACCAAAATATAAAGTTTCAGAAATTGTTTATTTTATCCTATTTGGAAGATAAATTACACACACATCCAAAATTACACAGGAAAAATTCCAAAAATTCAAATTTTAATGATTAAAAATCATAATTTTCAAATAAATTAAATTTTTTAATATTTACAAAATTTTGGGTTGTTACACTCTCCCCAATCAAAACTTTTCGTCCTCGAAAAGGAACGAACAAGGAAAACAAAGAAAGATAAGATAGCAAAGCAAAAGTACCTGAAACAAACAATTCCGGATTCGAAGCACGCATGCTCTCCTCCATCTTCCAGGTACAAACCCGATCATCAATGCTCCATTGCACTTTGACCAGGTTGATAGATTTCCTTCTTAGCTGCTTCATACCTCGATTGACGATACGAAGTGGCTTCCTCTCAACAGTCAGATTAGGCTTAATATCCAAACTATAAGAGCAGAAGGCTAGACAATAAGACATGGATCATGTAGATAACGACGAAGATGCGATACATGGAATACATTATGTACTCCAAAAAAATTCTCAGGAAAATCCAAACAATAAGCCAAAGAACAAATCCTCTCAGAGATACGGAAAGGACCAACAAACCTAAGAGAAAGCTTCCCTCTACGACCAAACCGGATCACATTCCTTAAGGGAGAGACCTTAAGGAAAACCAAATCACCAATAGCATAATCCAAACTCCTCCTATGCCGATCAGCATACTTCTTCTGCCTATCCTGAGCAATCCTTATCTTCCTCTTAATCTCCTCAACCTTCTCAGAAGCTTCCAGAATCATATCAGGACCAAGAACCAAATGATTACCAGATTCAATCCAGTAAGATGGAGATCTATAGGGTCTTCCGTAAAGAGCAGCAAACAGAGACATTTCAATACTGGCTTGAATTTAAAGACGGAATGAGATAGACAAAGATTAAGATAAGATTAATAGAAGATTAATGAAAATATACCTGATAACTGTTGTTATAGGTAAATTCAACAAGATGGAGATGATCTTCCCAAGATCCTCCATAATCAAGAACACAAGCACGAAGAAGGTCTTCTAGAATCTGATTCACTCTTTCCCTTTGACCGTCGATCTGTGGATGGTAAGTGTTAACTCCGCCTTGACCATGACTCACCGATCTAGTGCATCAAGAGGTTCCGACCTAACAGTTAGAAGCATGCCGACTTAAAGCTCAACAGGGGGTGCCGACCTAAGGCTCAACAGGGGGTGCCGACCTAAGGCTCAACAGGGGTGCCGACCTAAGGCCTAAGGGTTATGCCGACTTAACACTTCAACGAGGCTACCGACTCAACATAAATACCGACCCAACAGCCTTAGCTCATTGCCGACCTAAAATGAATGACGACTCAATGGTTACCGACTTAATGACTCAGAAGGGACAGCGACTCAAGGTACTTCACGACTCAATGCCTTTACAAAGTTCCCGACCTAAGGCCTTAAATGGATAACGACCTAATGCCTTAAAGGATGCCGACTTAGGAAGTCTACCGACCTAACTTAAGTACCGATTTAATTACCTAAGGAAGTTGCCGACCTAATTGATCAGGACATGGAAAGGTGCACGACCTATACTTAAGTCGCAACCGACTTACGACGTATGCTAAGCCGTTCACGACCCAGGCAAATGAAGGCAAATCCTATACAGCTACTTGACACGTGCATGTTAACTCGGCAACGACCTAAGACTTATGATATGAGTTCAGACAAGCTTACTTCTGTTAAGCCGAAGACTTGACACGGTAAGTCGACCACGACTTATGTTAAGTCGGCCACGACTTATGCTAGGTCGGCCACGACTTATACCTTGGTAGTAATTCCAGCCCAGAATTCACTATAAATAGGCGACCACCTCCAACATACAAGGGACTTTTGGTCACATTCTCTTCATACACCGTTACCTTGCTGCATTGAGAACTTCATCAACACTTAGAGCTTTCAAGATTAGAGGAATACATCAAAGAACTTCACGAAGAAACCACACATCTTCAACATGAATTTAAGGACTTTAATCGACATTGAAGCTTAAGCTACTTGTTCCAAATCACTTGTAATTTGAAGTATATTGTACTTGAGAAGAATTGTATCAGCTTGTAACGGGATTATTAATAAAAGTACTTAGAGTGGACGTAGGCTATACCCTTAAGCCGAACCACTATAAAATTGTTGTTGTTTACTGCTTTTCCGCTATTACTTGCTTGTAATTCTTTCCCGATCTATCGGGTGGTGCTTTCACAACTACACTTCACACACCGGGGTGTTAGCGTTCACATTTTAGCGTTAACATTTTTGGTGCTTTCACTGAGAATTGAACTCAGGAAAACTGTCATCGTTGCTTCACAGAGATTTGTAGAGAGAATTTCCTTGAAAACCAAAAGTCTATCTGAGATTATGGCTCCTGGAAGGAAAAGTAGATCTGTCAGATCTGGGAATGTTCAAGAGGGAACCTCCGCTTCCCCTGTACCTAATCAACCCACTCCGTCTGTTGGAGTTACGAAAGCGGAGTTGGATGCTGTGATTCTAGGGCTAAACCAGCAGATAAACGCCCAGAATGCACAATTAGAGGCTCAAAGTGCCCAGAATGCTCTGATTCTGAATAAGTTGAACGATTTACTCGGGGCAAACAATCAACCGGCTGGTAATGAAAGGAATTATGCTGGAAACATTCATAATGCTAACGAAAGGAATGCTCCTGAAAGGGCTGCTAGTCCCTTTGAGCAAACGCTTCCTGAGGTTGGAGGATCTGGAACTCGACATGATGAGGAATATCTTTCTGGAATGGTCCGGCAGATCATGAAAGAAAGTATGCAAAGGGTTGAAGATGAGAAGGAATGGGGTTTCGCCCCAAGTAAAACTCCGTTTACTGAAAAAATCTTAAAGGCGGAATTTCCAAGGAAGTTTATCCCTCCGACTATCCCAGCTTACAAAGGGACAAGTGATCCGAATGAATTCTTGTATAAATATGATTGGCACATGAAAGGTGCCAGAGCCTCTGACGAAATAAAGTGCCGATATTTCCCCGTATACCTGGAAGGTGTGGCTCTACTATGGTTCACCAAGTTGCCAGTCCGATCTATCGATCAGTTTTCAGACTTGACCAGAAAATTCAAGGAGCAGTTTAGACTATATGCTTCTAAGGCCAAGGACATCATGTCACTGTCTAGTTTAGAGCAGAATCCTGGTGAGTCTATCAGATCTTTCTTGAACCGCTTTAATATAGCGCTGGCTGAGGTGGACAATGCTGAACCACGAATGATATTGACTTATCTGATGAGGGCTATTGATAAGTCAAGCGAATTTGGGAAATGGTTAAATATGAAGGAGCCAACCTCTCTCGAAAAGTTCTACAAAAAAGCAGATGAATTCATTCGCTTGGAAAGCCGTCCTTTACCAGTAAAGACAGTGTTGGAGAAAGCAGAAGACAACACTGTCGCTCCACGCAAGAATGAATCGGTGGGACAAAAAAGGGAGAATAATAATGGGAAGAAACAGGGTAATCTGAAGAAGCCCCGATCCTTCAAGCCATCAGAATATACTCCATTATCACATACGCCGGAGCACATCTACCTTGCCACTAAAGATTCCGTCGATTTCCCTAAACCTATCCCTTTGAGAATCGGGAAAAAAGCCATACGGAGTGGGAAATTCTGCCGCTTCCACAATCAACCCGGTCATGAGACTGATGAATGCCGCCAGTTGAAAAATCTGATTGAAGAGTTGCTAAGAGAAAACAAACTGCAGCAATTTGTAAAGAAGAATAGCAACAATCCTGCATCGTCAAGTCAGGGGCAACAGGTTCCTGTTCATCAGCCTAGGATAGGTGAGAAAGCTACGGGACATGAATCTGGAAGGCCCGTTATCAATGTCATTACAGGAGGGCCTCACCCAGCTGGCAAGAGCTGGGGTGAGATGGAAAGATATTCCAGGGCTTTGAAATATGCTCCAGCCGAAGAAGACGTCTTTGTTTTAGAAGACACTACGCCCCTGAAACAACAGAAAACTTTCAGTGATGATATTATTTTCAAAGCCAGAGATTCCTCAGGTATCGAAGCTCCTACCCTAGATCCCTTGGTCATCTCTGCTGGTATTGGACCGGCCATTGTCAGAAGAGTTCTCATTGACTGTGGAGCATCATGTAATATCCTCTTCAAGAAGACATTCGACCAAATGAAAATCCCTATGGTCGATGTACAAGCCTCATCGCAGAAGATCGCTGGCTTCACCGGGGAGCCAAAGCAACCAATAGGAACCATCGATCTGCTAGTAGAACTTGGGGAAGGAGAAAGGAAAGTGGTCCGCAAGCAAACATTTGTGATTGTCGATGAATTTTCTGCTTATAATGCTTTCCTTAGCCGTCCAACACTCACAGCATTCAAAGCTATTCTAGCCCCATGGTGCCTCACTATTAAATTCCCTACAGACAATGGAGTAGGAGTTATAAAAGGGGATCAAAATGCTGCGCGAGAGTGCTATTTGACAGAGTTGCGAGAGTCAAGAAAGAGGGAAATGGGAAAGGATGCGGCCACTCCGGTCCGCATCAAAGAGCCAGCCTTGTAGCAATTACGGGGCGGACCCTGCACTGGCGAGCATAGCGGGGCACGAAAAGAAATGGATCCCAGAAAAGCCAGTGCAGGGGAGAATATAGTAGTACCGGTGGAAACGACAGTGCCGGTACCTGTTGACCCGAAGGACCCAAATAAGGTGTTGAATGTAGGTTCACAACTTAATGTGTCAATTCAGAATATCTTGATATCTTTCCTGAAAGCAAATCTGGATGTCTTCGCTTGGACTCATGCCGATATGTGTGGAATATCTCCAGAAGTTGCAGTACACACTCTGAATATTGACCCCAAGTTTACACCGGTAAAACAGAAAAGAAGAACCCAAGGTCCAGAAAGGTCAGCAGCATTAAAAGAAGAAGTTGATCGACTCATGGAAAATAACTTCATTAAAGAATCTACTTATCCGAATTGGGTGTCAAATCCAGTGCTGGTTAAAAAAGCTAATGGAAAATGGAGAATGTGCATCGATTTTTCAGATCTGAACAAGGCCTGCCCCAAAGATTGCTTCCCTTTACCCAGGATCGATCAACTAGTAGATGGAACAGCGGGGCATGAGTTGTTGTCTTTCATGGATGCCTACTCCGGGTACAACCAGATCATGATGCATGAGCCGGATCAGGAGGATACAAGCTTTATCACTGATGTTGGTCTTTATTGTTACAGAGTTATGCCCTTCGGATTGAAAAATGCTGGGGCAACCTACCAAAGACTTGTTAATGCTATGTTCAAACCGCAATTGGGCAAAACTATGGAAGTCTACGTCGACGACATGTTAGTGAAGTCCAAGAATGCAACGGATCACATTGAACACTTAGCAGAAATGTTCACAGTCCTCCGGAAATACAGAATGAAGCTTAACCCTCTGAAATGTACATTTGGGGTCGAGTCTGGAAAGTTCTTAGGCTTCATTGTCAGTGCTAGGGGTATTGAGGCAAGTCCAGCTCAAATTACTGCCTTGAAAGAAGTTAAAGCTCCTAGAACGAAGAAGGAATTGCAGAGTCTCAACGGAAAGGTCGCCGCCCTGAGTCGGTTCATTTCCAAAGCCACTGATAAATGCATCCCATTCTTTGACGCCCTGAAGAAAGGAAAGAAGAATTTTGAATGGACTTCCGAATGCCAAAAAGCCTTCGATGAGTTGATCCGTCATATGGAAACGCCTCCAATACTTTCTAGGCCAGGCAATGGTGAGGATCTTCTTATATACTTGGCAGTATCATCTCATGCTCTAAGTGCAGCGCTGATACGGGAAGACAAAAGGATTCAACATCCGGTTTACTATATCAGCAGAAGACTCACTGGGGCAGAGCTGAATTACTCCAAGTTGGAAAAACTCGCCTATTGCCTACTAGTTGCATCAAGGAAACTGAGGCAATATTTCCAAGCTCATCCTATCAGAGTACTCACTGATCAACCTCTAAAGCAAGTCCTATTTCGCCCTGAAACTTCGGGTCGCCTTCTAAAATGGAACATTGAACTCAGTCAATATGACATCACTTATCACCCCCGAAAAGCAATCAATGGACAAGCTTTAGCAGATTTCATTGCAGAGTTTACAGATAAAGGAAACAGTGAGGAAGAAACGTTCGACAATTCCCCTATCCAGTGGAGGTTATATGTCGATGGTGCAAGAAATGATTACTGTTCTGGAGCCGGAGTCGTACTTGAGACTCCTGAAGGTCGGTCATTATGCTATGCACTGAGATTGGAATTTCCTTCAACAAATAATGAAGCCGAATATGAAGGTCTTATCGCAGGACTGAAAATCGCTAAAGAACTAAACATACGAGCATTACAGATCTTTAGCGATTCTCAGCTTATTGTATGTCAAGTCAAGAAGGAATTTCAAACGAAAGGGGGAAACCTGCCCGCTTACTTGTCGAAGGCTTGGGGACTTCTGTGTGAGCTCGATCACTATTCAATAAGCCACATTCCTCGGGAAGAGAATATGAAGGCAGATTCCCTCGCAAAGTATTCAAGTTCTGGTGAAGCTCAACTATTGGGATTGGTCCCTGTAGAAGTCCTTTCAGCACCAAGTATAGACGAGATGGATATTGACTGGATTATGAATGTATCTCAAGAACAAGAGTCATGGATGACTCCAATACTGGACTACCTACTCAGAGGTTCTCTGCCAGAAAATTCGATAGAAAGACGAAAGCTACTAAGGAAAGCCTCTCGCTATGTAATTCAGGATGGCCGATTATACAGACGGGGATTCTCAATGTCATTGCTTCGATGTGTATCCCGGGAAGAGTCCAAAACAATCCTAGCTGAGGTGCATGGAGGAGAATGTGGTGATCATTCAGGTGGTCAAACATTAGCAAAGAAAATTCTCCGATACGGATATTTTTGGCCAGAAATTAATCATGATGCTGCAAGCTATTCCCGAAAGTGTGACAAATGCCAAAGATTTGCCAAAATTCCTAGAGCACCTTCAACTGAACTCACACAAATGGTCAGTCCATGGCCATTTGCAATTTGGGGAATGGATCTCATTGGGCCGCTACCGACTGCCAAATCAGGGATTAGATATGCTATTGCTGCAGTTGATTATTTTACGAAATGGGCTGAAGCTGAATCATTGGCTACTATCACCTCTAAGAAGATGATAAGTTTCGTGACCAAGAATATCATTTGCAGGTATGGTGTGCCTCAGAAAATAATCACAGACAATGGTACTCAGTTTGAAAGCGAGGAATTCCAAGATTTTTGCAGGCGATTCAAAATCCAGAAAAGCTTTTCAGCAGTTGCTCATCCGCAGGCAAACGGGCAAGTGGAAGCAGTAAACAAGATCATCAAATCAACCATCAAAAAGCAACTCGAAAGAGCAAAAGGTGGTTGGGTCGATAAGCTACCACTTGCACTATGGGCATACAGAACCACTCACAAAACTGCGACTGGGCACACTCCTTTCTCATTAGCATACGGGTCGGAAGCAATGATCCCGATAGAAACAGAGGTTCCTTCACACAGAAGGATCCATTTCAACCAAGCAGAAAATGAAAGGCTACAGCTTGAAGCGCTAGATTTCCTTGATGAAAAAAGAGATGAGGCCAATCTCAGAATTGCAGCTCATCAGCAAAGAATAACCAGACATTTTAATTCCAAAGTTTGCCAACGCAGCTTTGAGATTGGAGACCTAGTCCTGAAGAGAATTATGACAGCGACAGGTGTGTTTGGGCCAAATTGGGAAGGACCGTATGTAATAGGTCAGAAGCTTCTTGACGGCACATTCAAACTCACCACTGTTGATGGAGATCAAATTCCAAGGGCATGGAACAGCAACCATTTGCGTCCATACTTTACTTGAAAATTTTGTTGAAACATTGTAAAAAGAATTATGAATGTATGATTCTTGTAATTGAAAGCAATTGTAAAACTGATGCAAGTAAATAATGAAAGAATATAAAGTGGATGTAGGCCCAATTTCATGGCCGAACCACTATAAATCTTGTGTTCCTTATTATTATTACATGTTTGCTTTATTCTCGATATAAAAGGTACATAGAATGTATTGCTGAAATGTCGATTTGAATTTTTGCAGACAATGGAAGTGAAACTTGCACATAAAAAGACCAAGTGATTCTCGCCAAATTTCAAGTCACAAGAGCCCCGAATTCAAATCCTAGATAGGAAGTACTTCAATTGAACAGCCTATGATTTCGACAGAAACGGGTCTTTGCTAATAAATTGAGATCATTTGAACAAACAAACATCCAATTAAAAAGCTAGTGCTCGTTCTCACGAAATTGCCTGACAATGAAGCACACTTCCTTGGATTAAACAAGTTACTTGTAAAAAAAAAAAAAAAAAAAACGGGGGGGGGGGGGGCAGAGGATCATTGAAAAGGCATAAGCAAGTGAACAGAGGAACAACCAAAGCTATCATCGGCAGCACAAGTCCTCTTCGGAGGCACGACCCTTCGGAGAATAAAGACCTCTAATGGGTCATACGCCACAAAAAAGAAAGTTCTCTACTCAACAAAAAAGATTGGAGGAGTCATGACCCTCCAACCATGAGAGAGTAACTTCCAGGCGATGAAAACCCTCTCTGAGGCCCATTTCACCAGGAGTTGAAGTGTTATGACCGCTCTTCGGAATTACACTTCACCAGAGTTGAAATGCAAACAAAATAAAATCCCTCTTCGGAGGCCCATTTCACCAGGAGTTGAAGTGTTATGACCGCTCTTCGGAATTACACTTCACCAAAGTTGAAATGCAAACAAAATAAAAGCCCTCTTCGGAGGCCCATTTCACCAGGAGTTGAAGTGTTATGACCGCTCTTCGGAATTACACTTCACCAAAGTTGAAATGCAAACAAAATAAAAGCCCTCTTCGGAGGCCCATTTCACCAGGAGTTGAAGTGTAACAACCGCTCTTCGGAATTTCACTTCACCAAAGTTGAAATGCAAAACAAGATAAAGACCTTCCTGGAAGCCCATGTTTCACCGAGGTTGAAATAAAACTTCCAAGTGTCGAAACGTGAAAAGGCTTTCCTCGAAGGCACAACTCTTTGGAGGTACACGTTTCACCAAGATTGAAATAAAACTTCCAAGTGTTGAAACGTGAGAAATCCCTCCTCAGAGGTACAACCCCCTCCCGGGGACACAATTAAAAAGAAAGACCTCTTCAGAAGCCCACGTTTCACCGAGATTGAAATAAAACTTCCAAGTGTTGAAACGTGAAAAAATCTCTCCTCAGAGGCACAAATTTTTATTAAAAAAGAAGAAAGTTAAAGTACATTCAGAGGTCCGCTTTACCACATAGAAGAATTCACTTGGCAAAATATATACATACGCAAAAGGAAAAAGTGATTTCTTCGAAGGACAAAGCGTAGAAACTTATATGAAGGAAGTTGCACTCTACGAAAATTCTCTTCGAGAATGAAATATTGCAGATACAGGTTTCAAAATAAAAAGCAGGGGCCGGTGCCTGCACAACATCCAACCATTACACAAAAAAGGAATCAAAAAGCTCAACTCTTCATTTCTTCTTGCCGCCTTTAGACCCTTTACCCGGCCGAGTGGTTAGCTTTTCGGGTCTTTCAGGTTGGTCTGAAGGCATAAGGGAAGAAGGGGAGGGAGGTGCAACTGGCGCAATTTCCGGTTCCTCTTCAGTGGTGATAATTTTCTTCCCCCTCCTCTTCGATGTCCCATGCTTCTTTCTTCTCTTCGAAGAAGACTCACTCCCCGGAGTAACGAGAGCGGACAAAACTACGTCGTCAGAAGGAGTCCGCTCCGGAGAGATCTCGCCTCCTTCGAGTCCCTCATCTTTTTGCTCCTGCGAAGCAATAGGGTCATCCAAGCCATGAAGAGCCTCAATTTTCTCCTCTTGTGACCCAGGTTGTGAAGCAGAAGGAGGAGTCACCTGAAGAGATGGAGGAGGAATAACCAGAAAAGGCGAAGTCTGCACGGCACTTGTTGTTTCAACTGCAGAAGAAGAAAATTTGAAAATGTTAGTATCTTCCCGAAAGAAGGGAGATATGGGTTCATCGAGATTCAAGAGGTAATCGAGAAGCTCATCAAATTTTTGAGGAATAAGCAGGTAATCCACCTGAATCGGACCAATGTCGAAATTACCTGAAGATTTTGGCTTCGTCAGTTCAATCTCATAATTCTGAGCCCCAATGTCCTCCAAAGCCTCTTCATCAGTAGGGGTAATTACCCCGGTTCTTGTAGGAGGCGGCGAATGAGCACTAGAGCCTGTAATGTCCACCTCGGGAGAAACTAGAGGACGTTCAGAGGTAGTAGGCGGTACTTCTTTTTCAGAACGCTCCTCTTCCGCCATCCCGGCCCGCGCTCTGGCAAGCTGCTCCTTTCCCTTGGCAAGAGCGGCACGGGCTTCATCATCAAGATAATGCTCTTCAAGGGCTGACTCAGCATATCCAGTACCTTTACCACCGAGCATATCAAGTGCTGCCTCCCAAACTTCAGCCAGTGTGATTTCATACTTGGGGCCTAGAAAGGCAAGGCTGCCACGTCCCAAAATGCTGTGCAGATAAAAATCGAATAATGTGGAGCTAATGTCAGCTTTGGTTGCTTGATGAGCCTCTTCGGCCGCAAGTTTACCAGCAACAGCCTCGTCGCGCTCCTTTTCGACCATAGCAAGTCGAGTTTTTAACAACTCTATCTCCAAGCTTTGAGAGCCGGTCTGTTCTCGCAGTTGTACAGTTTCAGCACGATATTCTTCTATGACCTTTTCCTTGTATGCAAGCTTATCTTCGACTGCTCTTTGACTGGCATGCGCATCTCGTACTTGTTGCTGAAGCATGCTCTCCTTTTGTGAATGGAAAGTAGATGAAGTAGATAATTCTTCCTTAAGTTTTTCTACTTCCGCTTCCAGCTTTTCATTATAGGAAGCAATACTTCTCATTTCGGCGTCATGCTGTTCGAGAGTCTTCTGCCACTCAGCCTTATCATTCTCCATTGTTAGCATGGCCTCGAGATTGGCTCGGTTAACCCTCTGAAGTTCGTCGACGAGTTTTTGCCAGTTCGACATTCTTTCGATATCGGTCCTGACAGTATCAAGATTTCGCAGCATAGCCGGTTTGTCGAGAGGAACCAAGTCGAGATCAAATCGAACCCCTCTCAGGCACCACTGAGGAAATCGACTTTGAAGAGTGGGAGGACCTTGCCCGACTTGGTATGCGGGCCGGTTGATGATTGCTTGAATGTCGGAGCGAGCGGGAGCAGGAGATTGAGCAGGGACATGTTCAGAAGCTGAAGGAGTTGTTTCTTCAGTAAGTCTAGCCCGCTTGCTAGAAGAATCGTCTATGTGACTCTTTCCTCTCTCATCATGAGCTTTTCTCTTTTGGGTATCATCATCTCTGTGGGGAAGATCATGTCTTTCTTGTTCCCTTCGGCGACGTTCTTCATATGCTCGTCTCTCGTCGGCTTTCCTGATGGCCCTCTCTTCATCCGACTCTCTGTAAGAAGGAAGGTAACGCCTGTAATCATACTGGCTACGCCTCTCGTAGCGCTGGAAATCATCATAGTACGAGCCGCTGCGCCCCATAGGAGAATCTGGAATTAAAATAATAAGCTTTAGAAATCTTTAAAGTACAAGAAGATAAGTGCATAGAAGTGATGAGAAATTCTAAGTGTGTGTGATGTGCAAACTACGCGCATTAATCTACGAACCACTCTTTATTTGGGGAGTGGTTGTGGGTGTAATAGTTAACGTCAACTCTTGAGTCGACGGCGACTGTTGCAAAATAGAAGTAGCTTCAACTACTGAAGAAGAAATCCCGGCAGTAGTAGGGTCATCTTTGAAGATCTCTTGTGAAGTAGCGAAGAGGTCGCTCAATCCTTCGAAGGTATCGTCCCTGCTTTGCTCGACAGGACTGGATTTCTTAGCCTTTTCACCAGAATCTTGTGAATGATGGGAAGATCCCAGAGGCTCTTCTTCTTCGATAACCGGGGCAAGTTTATCAGATGGCCCCGCAACATCAACAGAAGTGGAGCACTTCACTAGCGAAGACTCAGGAGTCTTTATCGGAGAATCAGGGACTTCCGTTGGAACTTCATGAGCATGCATAGAGCGAGAAGCGTGTAGAAGCCCATGTTGATGTAAAAATTCATCCCTCAATAGAAATTTTATACTCCTCTCTTCTGCGGCCACGGCACTCAACCTCTCAAAAACTTGCTTATGAATTGGATCTCTAGAAGGGAGAGGAAGTGCTGAAAGGAACAAAGAATGAAATTAGCAACTGAAAGTTCGGATCTCGAAAAGGTTTCAAAACGGAAAAAATAGAAACACTAATCTTACTTCCTACTCTCCAGATGGCATAAAACCCTGGGGGACAGCGAGCAAAGAAAAACTGATTCAAAAATCCATGAACACTTTCAGTAAGATCAGAAATGAGCTTGCGGTTTCTGGCACTTCTCACAATAATGAGGGAAGGATGATCTTTACTCTTTGCAAACGAGCACAGATAACGAATTTCTTCAAAACTTGGTAGGCGATCAAGAGTTCTTCGGAACAAAACACACAACCCCGTCAAGATGGCATAGCCATTAGGATGAAGTTGAAACGGAGAGATTGTCAACCGAAGGAGAAGAGTTCGAAGGAAGTCGTTAAAAGGAGGAATCGCCCCACTTAAGCACATTTGGCGGTTGACTGCAACAAAACCATGGGGAGGATTGTCGGCGGTATCACTTGGCCCAGGGAGTAGAACATCACTTTCAGCAAAGCCAAATTGAGTGCGCAGCTGGATAAACGCTCTCGAAGTTAGAATAGTCGAGGTTCTCTCCGGAGGATTCTCTATGGGAATAGTTGTCGGAAAAGTTTCTTCCTCTTGAGTTACCACTTCTTCTTCTCGGTGGGAAGTCATTCTACATAAACAACTGGGTATTCAAACATGAAGGTGCACGTTTCCTAAAGGGTGTGAAGTGTTGTGTAAAATCAATCAAGCAGTAAACAAATATAACTGGAATGAAAACTAGCAAGCATTTGTTAGTTATGAAATTCAGGGACTATTGTTTTAAGCCTAAATATGCAAGTAAGATGTTGATGCAAATAAATCAGTTCAGATTATTGATACTTTGCATTAATGTTTAACTCTAATTGATTGATTCACAAACATTTCATGCAATATAATTAAGTTGCTTGTCTTGTTTTGACTAATCTGTCATCTGACGTGGGCAGTCAATGGAAGTATTTTCGCCTTGGTTTTCTTTGTTTGTTATTTTCAGCAGGTTAGCAGCTTATAAGTTAATGCGATCTGTGAAATAATACAATGAGATTCAAGCAAATTTAAAGTTGGGGCAGTTCAAAATTTAGGCAACTTAGTTTGGCAGTTCAAGTTAGAAACTCAAAGTGGATCTATGCTCTCAAAAAGTCAGCATGCCCAAAGCTTAAGTGTTAACTCGGCAGCGGTTTAAGAGCCAACTCGGTCACGGTTTAAGGGTTTAACTCGGCCACGGCTTAGGGATTAACTTGGCCGCGGTTCAAGGTTAAATCAGTAGAAGGTTAAATCGGCAGATTTCCCCAAGAATTAATTTGGCTACGATCTAAGGGTAAGGTCGGCCAAATGTTAAGCTACCCAAATTCACTGAGTCGCTTCCGAGCTAACATCTCACTACATTCAACCCGTTAACCCAATAACCATTCCATCAGCAGCCGCCTTCATTCACATAATCCAATAACCCAATAAAACAATTTGAAATTGTCACAGATCTGATGTCCTGCCATCAAAGACCATCGAGCCTGAGGTGATAAACCCCCTTCATTGTATCAACAATCATCTCAAGCAACCTAAACTTCATCAATTACGAAAACGATGGTATTCTTGATGGAGCATCACACAAAGAGGCGATTCGTGTTTGAGCGACAGGATTCATGAATCGACAAGTAATCTACGATCGAAAGAGAAATAGAATCACTTACGCAATGGATGGTAGAGGTTATCGGTGATTAGTTGGAAGGAAATTGCTTCTAGGAATTTGAGAATACTTTAATGGCGGAATCAGGCAAGAGAGTAAGTGACGAAGAAAGAGGAAGAAAGTTAACTTATACCCTGCAGTGGAAAATTTGGAGCAACACATACGGTCTAACTGTTAGGTCGCATACGACCTACCGACCTAAGAGGGGACGGGTTAAGGGCTATCGAAGCACACGACCTAACATTTAGGCGTATACTTCGAGGGGCAAATGTTAACTCCGCCTTGACCATGACTCACCGATCTAGTGCATCAAGAGGTTCCGACCTAATAGTTAGAAGCATGCCGACTTAAAGCTCAACAGGGGGTGCCGACCTAAGGCTCAACAGGGGGTGCCGACCTAAGGCTCAACAGGGGTGCCGACCTAAGGCCTAAGGGTTATGCCGACTTAACACTTCAACGAGGCTACCGACTCAACATAAATACCGACCCAACAGCCTTAGCTCATTGCCGACCTAAAATGAATGACGACTCAATGGTTACCGACTTAATGACTCAGAAGGGACAGCGACTCAAGGTACTTCACGACTCAATGCCTTTACAAAGTTCCCGACCTAAGGCCTTAAATGGATAACGACCTAATGCCTTAAAGGATGCCGACTTAGGAAGTCTACCGACCTAACTTAAGTACCGATTTAATTACCTAAGGAAGTTGCCGACCTAATTGATCAGGACATGGAAAGGTGCACGACCTATACTTAAGTCGCAACCGACTTACGACGTATGCTAAGCCGTTCACGACCCAGGCAAATGAAGGCAAATCCTATACAGCTACTTGACACGCGCATGTTAACTCGGCAACGACCTAAGACTTATGATATGAGTTCAGACAAGCTTACTTCTGTTAAGCCGAAGACTTGACACGGTAAGTCGACCACGACTTATGTTAAGTCGGCCACGACTTATGCTAGGCCGGCCACGACTTATACCTTGGTAGTAATTCCAGCCCAGAATTCACTATAAATAGGCGACCACCTCCAACATACAAGGGACTTTTGGTCACATTCTCTTCATACACCGTTACCTTGCTGCATTGAGAACTTCATCAACACTTAGAGCTTTCAAGATTAGAGGAATACATCAAAGAACTTCACGAAGAAACCACACATCTTCAACATGAATTTAAGGACTTTAATCGACATTGAAGCTTAAGCTACTTGTTCCAAATCACTTGTAATTTGAAGTATATTGTACTTGAGAAGAATTGTATCAGCTTGTAACGGGATTATTAATAAAAGTACTTAGAGTGGACGTAGGCTATACCCTTAAGCCGAACCACTATAAAATTGTTGTTGTTTACTGCTTTTCCGCTATTACTTGCTTGTAATTCTTTCCCGATCTATCGGGTGGTGCTTTCACAACTACACTTCACACACCGGGGTGTTAGCGTTCACATTTTAGCGTTAACAGTAAGCAATGCTCAGATTCAGACGAGTACCCAAGGATTCTTGAAAAGCTTTCCAAAACTGAGTATTGAGGACAAGATCCTGATCACAAACAATGCTGATAGGACCACCATGGAGACGAACAATTTCCCTCATGTAAATCCCAGCCAGACTGGAAGCAGAACGGGTGGATTTTACCGGAATGAAATGAGCTGATTTAGTCAATCTATCCACAATAACCCAGATACTCTCATTACTTCTCCTAGACCTCGGCAATCCATCAAAAAATCCATGGAAACCTGTTCCCATTTCCAATTGGGAACCTTAAGGGGCTGCAACAAACCAAGGGTCTTCTGATGGTCTGCCTTGACTTATTGACAAGTCGCACACCTACTAACAAAGATAGAGATATCTCGTCTCAAACCACTCCACCAATAAAGCTTCTTCATATCCTGATACATCTTCATCACACCGGGATGAATAGAAAGTCTGGATCGATGATGTTCCCTAAGTAACTCCTTCCTCAAACTATCAACATTCGGGACACAAATCCTATTATTAATCCTCAAAATCCCTTTGTCATCAGTCTGAGCTCCACTACCATCAGCACTACTACCACCAACCTTATTACGAACACTCTCCTTCATACGACTAAGCATCACATCCTCATCCTGCTTAGCCATGATACGATTCATAAGAGGGGAAGAAGAAATAACAAGCTGACACAACATAGCTTCTTCATACTCAAAGCATCAGCTGAAACATTAGCTTATCCACGGGTATAGCTAATGTCGAGATCATAAGAAGCAAGAAACTCAAGCCACCTAACCTGCCGCTGATTCAAGTCCTTTTGGGTGAAGATATACTTCAAAGACTGATGATCAATAAAGAGCTCAAACTTAGCATCCAAAAGATGATGCCTCTAAAGCTTTAAAGCAAAGACAACCGCAAGCAATTCTAGATCATGAGATGCATAATTGGCCTCATGGGTCTTCAGCTAGCGACTAGTATAAGCAATCACCTTCCCATCTTGCATCAAAACAGCTCCCAAGCCCTCACAACAAGCATCAATGTAAACCGCTAATCCCTCATTTCCATTCGGAACGGTAAGCACTGGTGCAAAAGTAAGCTTACGCTTTAACTCGTTGAATGTAGCTTTACACTTATCGTCTCATATAGACTTAGCATTCTTTCGAGTTAAAGCAGTGAGAGGTGCATAAATCCGAGCAAAGTTCTTAATGGATCTCCGATAATAACCGGCAATGTAACGACTCGATATTATCAACTATTCGTTCCATACACGTCGGACTTGAATTGTTCAAAATATCAGATAGTTAATTTAAATTTTGCAAAACTCAGCATGTACAGTAAATAAATCAATCACAGAATCACAAACACATAGTAATATAGTAATAACGCAGCGGAATAGATAAGTAGTAGTTCATGAAGCTACTATATAAACATCAGAGTTAGAAATAAAATACAACAGAATATCTCAAATACAGTGGATTCTTCAGTATGAATTGATGGCTTCTCTGAACCAATTAACTGGAAAAGCTGAAATCTTAATCGATAGTTGGATCTCCAAACTCCAAAGGTGAGTCTCAATTGCTGTATCACTCAATCTGACCCGAGCGTAAAGCAAAACACAAAACACTTGAGTCAGGATTAACATTCTTATATCAATAAATCAAACTCAAGTGAAATATCAACTGAAATACAAGTTATTTAAAAGATGTTTGGGACAACCAACCTCTAAGGATCCATGAAACTATCAACAAGGTAGAAATATACACTATAACACCGTGGTCATTTCAAATTAATTTATACTTCAAAACCAAAATATCATTTTCATTTTGAAGATATCTTTTTCCAAAATAGTGTATATATATTTTATATTTATAAAGTAAAGTATTGTGATTTCCTCAAATTTCACAAATCACTTCAAAATCAAATCGACTTTCCTAATCAAATTAAATTCAATCTCAATTTATCAATTTCCATTCAATTCAGTTTTCTAAATAAAAAATTCAAATTTTATTGATTTCAAATACAGATCTGGATCACAAATTAACCATTTACATCCCAGTATATTTCAAAGCTTTAATATTTAACATTTCAACATTCTATTCAACAGTTTCCTATAGATCTCGATTTAACCTCATCATTATTTAGTCTTGAGATATTCACTTAATAAATTCAGTATTATTTAAATAACCGTAATTTACCTTTAAACTAAATATTCCTTTCGATTTGTTTAAACTTGAAATATCCATTTAATCACTTTAAATCAAAAGTCAAGTTATAAAATCAAATCTTAAACTTCAACTTCAATAGTTCAAATCGATTGAATTTAGTAGAATTCTTCATTAAATACAATTTCAATTAATTCAACTTTATCTTCTCAACCTTAACCTATTCAAATTATTACATAATCTATTTTGAAATATCGATTTACATAACTACTTAAACATATTATATGAATTAAGTCAATCTCAATAATATTAACATTAAATCTATATATATAAAATTATCATTATGTATAATATTTTAAGAACCAATATTTATTAAAAAACCATATATTTCTTTTCAAAACCATAGAATTTATTTTCAAACATTTATATATATATGGACCAGCGGTGTCTGTGTATACTTCCTATCCTATGGTCAAGTGATACGTATATTATCATTTCAATCCATAATTTAAAATATATACGGATAGATATCATTTTGACCCACAATCTCAAATTCAATTCAAATGAAAGTCGCTTAAGTTTATCATTTCAACCCATAACGAAATTCTCCTATTCTAAAGTTCGTTCGGGTATGTATCATTTCAACCCATAGTGAATTCCAAACTACAGGGAACTTGCAGAGTGATAAAAGATAATTTAATAATATAACAGGCATATATCATCAATAATAGTATAATATAAGCAATAGGATATGGTATCATATCCCACAGGTCAACAGTTACTGATAATAGCACACATATAATAATTTAAATAATTACAGCAGCATATTTCAATTGTCGTTTCAATTGAAATTAAATTTAATAAATATACGTACGTTAATCGTGAGTGAATACTCACCTTTCGAGGCTAAAGAATGATGAGAAATTTAGCTATGAATTCGACACAAATTTCGAAGCAAGGCACGATGGACACGAGTTCGACGGTCAGAGCTGACAAATAAGAATCGATGAACAAAACGAATCAGTTTGATATACATGGAAAACATATATATTATTACAACTATTATTATTGTTTTCTTAAAATCAATATTTTGAATTGCGACGAAACATATATAATCCAAAATCATTATTATTTACATATATATATATATATATATATATATATATATATATATACAAACAAGACTGCCCAAAGGTAACCTTTCGAAACCAAATACATGTAATACCTCGATGATGTTCTTATTATTTAACACATATTTATAAGAGAGAAAATGAATAAAGTATTATATGTTATACTTTTAGAATATATATAAGATATATAAGCCTATATACAGAGTAAACACAAATATTATAGCCTATAAAGATATATACAGTAGAAAAATATGAATTAAACAAATATATATAAATCAACTGATGATTTACAACTTTCATAACTTACACATAAAACGACTATATATACACACCTATTACTCAGATATATACACAAACCATATATTTTATCGGTATGAAAATGCAGACCGTACAACATGTATGTGGCAAAATGGATGCAAACACTTGCAGACAGTACCAAATGAGAACAAAACGTATTATATATAAACATTATACATGTTATTAATAAAACCGTTTCATACAACATAGCTTTAGTTATTCCAGAAACATAAGTATATATATACACATACGAACAAACAGTATATATATGTACCCTATATAAAATATATATAAAACGTACCGTATGAACTTATATTTTCCCAAATGCAAATCATATTAAAAAATCCAAAACCATGCAAACATATAAACTGTTCGTGTAAATTGCTATGTATACAAACATCTATATTATATCTAGTGTACTACTATATAAGCATTTGAAAATTATATATATAAAATATATATATACTTTTTTAAAACTGATGTATATAAACTTTCTTTTCAAAAAAAATACAAAATAGTAAGACATGAAACAAAAGAACAAAGCAGCCTGTAGAGAAATATATATAAACTTATATTGTTGCAATTATACATAGTATGGCCGAAACAAAATATATATATATATATATATATATACACTGATAGATTAAAACTTGTATAAACTAATGTACATAACTTACAAAACAAAACAGAGAGGCTGGGCCTTGCCTTGGAGGAGGAAGGACCACAGTGATGGCGGACGGTCACAGGGTGGTCTCGGGTCGACTGCGTGGAGGCACGGAGGAGGAGTAAACGAGGTTTAGGGTGGAGGCGTTACGGATGCGTAGTCATAGCGGCACGCGATTGTGGCGGCACGTGGGGATTTGGGTGGCTTGCGAGGAGGCATGGGAGCGTTCGTTTCCTTCTTCTTTTTATTGCTCGGTTTCAAAAGGGAAGGGGGCAATTTAGAGAGAAGGGGAAGATAATGAACAGCTGGCAGGCGAAAATAATGCATTGGATTTATTCTATATAGAAATCGTTACTATTATTTCAATTCTAATAGTCACAAACAAATGAATGTAACGTATAACGAATAAAAGAATCATATATGTCCAAACCGATGGGGATAAAGGCAGCGAACAATCAACGCATTGAAGTGATGGATAGTAACAGCTGAAAATAACGTTAGTGGCCTTTTATTTCAGCCGTTTGAAATTCAAATGGACATCGAAAGTGGTACCGATACGGTTCTCATTTACACGGATTCCGCTGCATACTAGATCTAGAAACACAGGATCAAATATACCGTCGAGATCCGCCCGACGAGACGGTCAAAACGGTGTACAAATATCAATGATACGATTTGAATTATAAAATTTTGAGTTTTTTGCTACCGAAAATGCAGTAAAAATGTAGAAAATAAGATCGACGGAGCTATAGAAGTCCGAATTTGATGAAACGAAATTTTACGTTCACTCAGAAGATGATTTAGAAATTATCTATAGAAAAATATTCAGTTTGAAAATAAATTTATTATCATCGATTATTAACTGATTTAAATTTAATAGAATTACACAATAAAATAAACTTCCATATAATCTGATGAAAATTTACCATCTTTCATGTTTTTAAATAATTATTCCAAATATAAAAAATTTATTTCAAAATTCAATTATATAAAATTTCTCAAAATTCAGTTAAATGCATTATTAAAACAAATAAATTTATTAAAAATTTACGGGTCGTTACACTCTCCCCCAATCAAAACTTTTTGTCCCCGAAAAGGAACGAGGTAAGAGAATAGAAACAACCCAAAAGAAAAAATAGATTTGGAAGACAAAATGAAGCAATTAAGTAAAAACCATATAAATTTCAATTTCAATTAATTAATGTTCAATAAATTTGGTCAAACCCATTTCAATAAATCCATTCTCTTATTTGTAGAGATCAATTACTTACATAAAACACTAATAATTTTTTACTAATAAAACATGTAGTATATAAATAAACAATATTTTTAAAAGGATATATTCAAAAGGAAAGATGGTAGGTTCTGAAAACATAATATAGGTGGATAAATAAAGCTGGGCTGATAAGGTGGATTCAAAAGAGTAGTATCGGGCATGAATAATTAATTCAACCCATAAGAATTTGAATTTTAAATATTCTTTATCGAAAATACTTTTATAACAAAATACTTTTATATCAAAACAAATTTTCCTTTCGAAAATACTTTTATAACTCGATGTTTCAACAAGTTTATCCTCGTTCTTGCAGACTCTGGCCATGCGTTGATCAGGCGCAAAGCTAGAATTCTTCAAGTACTTAGTAGACCTGTTTCAACACCCAATGAAAATACTTAAAAAAACCGTCAAAACCGATATGGAAAGTACAAACCAAACAAATCACGTGGATCGTAGATACACAATGGTTACGCCTGGATCCCCCAGGAAACATCCGTACCTCTAAGCAATCACTGCCTTGCGAATTACGCCATGATAACCAAAACCCGTGGACCGCGGGATACATAACAGTGGTTACGCCTGGATTCCCTAGGAAACATCCATACCCTTTAAGAAATCTCCGCCTTGTGGATTACGCCACGACAACAAAATCGGTAGACCACGGGATATATAACAATGGTTGCGTCTCGATCCCCCACGAAACATCTGTACCATTTAAGCAATCTTTGCTTTGCAGATTATGCTACCAAAAAAACGACTATGGGTTACGCCATGGTAGGACACTCGAGTATCACATCCAGAAAATCAAAATCATAGGGAATAATATCGATAGAATGAATCCACAATGTGGCCACAAAGCGGATATCAAGCAGAAGGCACTTTCCATATCTTTACTTCGAAAATATTTATCATGTAGTACCTTTTAAATCACTTTTAAATATCATATTTCTACAAAGTCCATCATATAAGATTTCATTTTCAAATCGAATACTTTCCAAAATCAATAGTTTATCAAATCATACTTATATATACTTCGACTATATAAGGTTACACCTTTCAAATTGAGTACCTTTCCAAATCAGTAGTTTTCAAATCAACTTCATACTTATACCAATCAATTTTATATAAGTTCGATAACTCCCAAATTAGGTATTTATAAAACAAGGTTCCCAAATTCAATTCGTTTCAATATTAGTTCATTTTAAAAATCATATACGATTTCACCAAATTATTTCTTCCAAATTACAATATCTTCGTTTCAAAATTCCAAAATAATAGGTTTAGAAAATAATCCTAGTTTCCAAATCAACATAATTTAGGTCAAACAAATTCATTTCCAAAATCATCATATAAAGGCTGGGTTTTAAATTCCAATCTATTTTCGAAACCAAATAATTTTCTCAAAATGAATTATGCCCAAAATGATTTCCAAGTTTATAACTATCCCTTTAAAACCTTTAAACAATTTATTTCTATTCGAAAGATCCAATTTACCTTATGAAAATCATTATTCTACATATATATAGTTTTATAAAAGATGTTCCAAAGTCAAAACCTTTAGAACTAAATTTTACTCGAAACATTCGAAATAAAATTTCAAATTAGTATAATTCAAAATAGTCTTATTCATTTACTAAACAAAATATTTTCAAACTCATTTAGATCATATTACTTCATACTTGAACATACAAAACTAAATTTATATACTTTATCAAATAATTTATGTTTTTCGAAATTACTTAGCTTTGAAAATTTAAACCTCGATTTGGAAGTGTTCGAACATTCAAAATAGTCGGAGAAATCAATTTCGAATCCAACAGCTGGAAATCAACAACAAATCAGTAAATCAATTTCAATTGATTGGGTTATATCAAATTCGAAACTCGAGGACTGAACACCGGGCTTACATCAAATCGTTTCAAATCTATATACATATATCTTTCGAACATCAAATCATACTTCGGCATTTGAAATCAGAATTTGGTTTCACAAAATCACTCACATAGCAAAGCTACTAGAATGGCCTCTCCCCCACTTTGAAACTTGAAAATTAATGTCGATGATGCGTGCACTCATCACCAAATCATTTTCCAGCGACATAAGTGAGTTCTGGACTTCTATTTTCTTGAAAACTTCTTTGAATTTCTTCGAAATCATTGGAATTCATCTGAAGTCATTTGAAACGTTTCTTATTTGGGAAAATGATTTTAAATCATATTATTATATATTTCAAAAATCTTAAAACAAAATTTCAAAATACCGAAGTTCAATTCATCGAATTTTAAATTCATAACCCTATAGTTATAAATCTTTTTATATAAATCAATTTCTTATATAAATTTCAAAATTTCAAAACCTTTAAAAATTTCAAATTCTAGTTTTAAAAGGTATATAATCCTTTCAAAACATTTTCACTTTTATATATAGAATATAATCATACTTATCCAAATAATAATTTCGATATATAAAACAATTTCCAAAATACAAACAAGCTCGCTTTTCAAAGGATGGTTCAAGAATGGTTTTCAAAACAAGGATAGGCTCATCTGAACCGAGGGTATAGAACTCACCAGTGAATCGATGCCAATTGTAAAGGAGTTTCACCCCTTTACAAATCATTCAAAGATTGGCGAGATCGCCTATTCTTATAGAGATAATTCAAAGTGGAGTTATGGGATACTCCAGAATCAAGAAACACAAATAGGAGAGATGATAATGGATTTTGGAACCGCAGGAAACGTTCTAAAGTCCAAAGGAGAACTAAATCAAAGGGAAAGAAAATCAAGCTCGAATGAAAGTGATTCTGCAAATAAATTTACTATATATGCTAAGTTTGCCTAGAGCCAAAGCTCTGATACCAACTGTAACGACCCGAAGTTATCAACTATTCGCATCCACACACGTCGGACTTGAATTGTTCAAAATATCAGATAGTTAATTCAAATTTGGCAAAACTTAGCATATACAGTAAATAAATCAATCACAGAATCACAGACACGGAGTAATATAATAATAAAGCAGCGGAATAGATAAATAGTAGTTCATGAAGCTACTATATAAACATCAGAGTTAGAAACAAATTACAAAAGAATATCTCAAATACAGTGGATTCTTCAGTACAAACAGATGGCTTCTTTGAACTAATCAACTGGAAAAGCTGAATCGATAGTTGGATCTCCAAACGAAGCTCCAAACTCCAAAGGTGAGTCTCAAATGCTGTATAACTTAGTTTGGCCCGAGCATAAAGCAAAACACATAACACTCGAGTCAGAATTAACATTTTTATATCAATAAATCCAACTCAAGTGAAATATCAACTGAAATACAAGTAACTTAAAGGATGTTTGAGATAACCATCCTCTAAGGATCCGTGGAACTATCAGCAAGGTAGAAATATACACTATAACACCGTGATCATTTCAAATTAATTATATTTCAAAACCAAAATATCATTTTCATTTCAAATATATCTATTTCCAAAATAGTGTATATATATACATATTTAATAGTCTGTAAAGTAAAGTATTGCGATTTCCTCAAATTTCACAAATCGCTTCAAAATCAACTCGACTTTCCTACTCAAATTAAATTCAATCTCAATTTATCAATTTCCATTCAATTCAGTTTTCTAAATAACAAATTCAAATTGTATTCATTTCAAATACAGATCTGAATCACAAATTAACCATTTACATCCTAGTATATTTCAAAGCTTTAATATTTAACATTTCAACGTTCAATTCAATGGTTTCCTATAGATCTCGATTTAACCTCATTATTATTTAGTCTTGAGATATTCACTTAATAAATTCAGTATTATTTAAATAACCTTAATTTACCTTTAAACTAAAAATTCCTTTCGATTTTTTTAAACTTGAAATATCCATTTAATCACTTTAAATCAAAAGTCAAGTTATAAAATCAAATCTTAAACTTCAACTCCAATAGTTTAAATCGATTGAATTTATTAGAATTCTCAATTAAATACAATTTCAATTAATTCAACTTTATCTTCTTAACCTTAACCTATTCAAATTATTACACAATCTATTTTGAAATATCGATTTACATAACTACATAAACATATTATATGAATTAAATCAATCTCAAATATATTATTATTAAATCTATATATATATATATATATATTACCATTATGTATAATTTTAAGAACCAATATTTATTAAAAACCATATATTTATTTTCAAACCACAGAATTTATTTTCAAACATTTATATATATATATATATATATATATATATATGGACCAGCGGTGTCTGTGTATACTTCCTATCCTATGGTCAAGTGATACGTATATTATCATTTCAATCCGTAATTTAAAATATATACGGGTAGATATTATTTCGACCCACAATGTCAAATTCAATTCAAATGAAAGTCGCTTAAGTTTATCATTTCAACCCATAACGAAATTCTCCTATTCTAAAGTCCGTTCGGATATGTATCATTTCAACCCATAGTTAATTCCAAACTACAGGGAACTTGCAGAGTGATAACAGATAATATAATAATAGAACTGGCTTATATCATCAATAACAGTATAATATAAGCAATAGGATATGGTATCATATCCCACAGGTGAACAGTTACTGATAATAGCGTACATTTAATAATTTAAATAACTACAGCAGCATATTTCAATTGTCGTTTCAATTGAAATCAAATTTAATAAATATAAGTACGTTAATCGTGAGTGATTGCTCACCTTTCGAGGCTAGAGAATGATGAGAAATTTAGCTATGCATCCGACACAAGTTTCGAAGCAAGGCACGATGGACACGAGTTCGACGATCGGAGCTGACAGATAGGAATCGATGAACAAAACGAATCAGTTTGATATACATGGAAAACATATATATTATTACAACTATTACTATTATTTTCGTAAAATTAATACTTTGAATTACGACAAAATATATATAATCCAAAATCATTATTATTTACATATATATAAACAAGACTGCCCATAGGTAACCTTTCGAAACCAAATATATGTAATACCTCGATGATGTTCTTATTATTTAACATATATTTATAAGAGAGAAAATGAATAAAGTATTATATGTTATACTTTTAGAATATATATAGGATACTGTAAGCATATATACACAGTAAACACAAATAATATAGCCGGTAAAGATATATACAATAGAAAAATATGAATTAAACAAATATATATAAATCAATAGATGATTTACAACTTTCATAACTTACACATAAAACGACTATATATACACACCTGTTACACAGATATATACACGAACCATATATTTTATCAATATGCAAATGCAGACCGTACAATATGTATGTGGAAAAAGGGATGCAAACACTTGCTGACAATACCAAATTAGAACTAACGTATTATATGTAAACATTATACATGTTATTAATAAAACTATTTCATACAACATAGCTTTAGTTATTCCACAAATATAAGTACACACACACACACACACATATGAAAAAACAGTATATATGTATCCTATATAATAAATATATAAAACATAACGTATAAACTTATATTTTACCAAATGCAAATCGTATTCGAAAATCCAAAACCATGCAAACATATAAATTGGTCGTGTAAATTGCTATGTACACAAACATCTATATTATATCTAGTGTACTACTATATAAGCATATGTAAATTATATATATATATATAATATATATATATACTTTTTTTAAACTAACATATATAAACTTTGTTTTCAAAAAAAATACAAAACAGCAAGACATTAAACAAAAGAACAAAGCAGCCTGTAGAGAAATATATATAAACTTATATTGTTGCAATTATACATAGTATGTCCGAAACAATATATATACACTGATAGATTAAAACTTGTATAAACTAATGTACATAACTTACAAAACAAAACAGAGAGGCTGGGCCTTGCCTTGGAGGAGGAAGGACCATAGTGATGGCGGACGGTCACTGGGTGGTCTCGGGTCGACTGCGTGGAGGCACGGAGGAGGAGTGAACGGGGTTTAGGGCGGAGGCGTGTCGAGTGCGCGTTCGTAGTGGCACGTGATTGTGGCGGCACGCGGGGATTTGGGTGGCTCATGCGGAGTCATTAGTGCGTTCATTTCCTTCTTTTTTTTGCTGGGTTTCAAAATGGAAGGGAGCAATTTAGAGAGAGGGGGAAGATAATGAACAGCTGGCAGCCAAAAATAATGCATTGGATTTGTACTATATAGAAATCGTTACTATTATTTCAATTCGAACAGTCACAAACAAATGAATGTAACATATAACGAATAAAAGAATCATATATCTCTGAAATGATGGGAATAAAGGCAACAGAAAATCAACGCATTGAAGTGATGGATAGTAACAACTGAAAATAACGTTAGTGGCCTTTTATTTCAGCCGTTTGAAATTCAAATGGACATCGAAAGTGGCAACGATACAGTTTCCATTTACACGGATTCCGCTGCATACCAGATATCAAAACACAAAATTGAATATACCATCGAGATCCGCCCAACGACGGTAAAAACCATTTACAAATATCACTGATACGATTGAATTATAAAATTTCGAATTTTTCGCTACCGAAAATGCAGCAAAAATGAAGAAATAAGAACGACGGAGCTATAGAAGTCCGAATTTGATGAAATGAAATTTAATGTCTCATTCAGAAGATGATTTAGAAATTTTCTATAGAAAAGTATTCAGTTTTGAAAATAAATTTATTATCATCGGTTATTAACTGATTTGGATTTAATAGAATTACACAATAAAATAAACTTTCATATATTCTGATGAAAATTTACCATCTGTCGTGTTTTTAAATACGTATTCCAAATATAAAAAATTTATTTCAAATTTCAATTATTTAAAATTTCTCAAAATTCAGTTAAATGCATTATTAAAACAAATAAATTTATTAAAAATTTACGGGTCGCTACAGGAAAGGACCAGAAAACAGCGAATATCAGTTGGAGTTCTAGGAGTTTCCCAATTATTGATCACAATGATCTTGACTGGATCAAGAGAAACTCCATTACTAGAAACAGTATGTCCAAGAAATCGGACTTCATCTCTCCAGAAATGGCATTTAGAGAATTTAGCCTTCAACTGGTGATTTCTAAGAGTCTCCAAAACAAATCTCAAATGGGATTTATACTCTTCCTATGACTTGGAGTACACAAGAATATCGTCAACAAAGACCAGAACAAATTTATTAAGCATATCCCCAAAAACATGACTCATTAAATCAACAAAGAAAGCAGGAGCATTAGTCAAACCGAAAGGCATGGCTAACCATTCAAAAAAGCCATTCTTAGTACGGAAAGCAGTCTTAGGGATGCTTTCCTCAGCAACTCTGAGCTGGTGAAAACCTGTGGCAAGATCAAACTGAGAGAAAACAGTAACTCCATGGAGCTAATCAAACATATCATTAATGTGAGGCATAGGATATCTATTCTTCATAGTGAAGTTGTTCAACTCCCTATAATCAACACACATCCTCAAAGAACCGTCGGACTTGGTGACAAAAACCACTGCTGCTCCCCACTCTGAATGGCTAGGTTTGATTAGACCCTTGGAGAACAAGTCCTCAACTTTCTTCCTCAACTCAACCTTCTCACAGTGTGCCATCCTTCTAGGAGGAAGAACTACAGGTCGAGCTCCAGGAGTAAGATCAATACGGAAATCAATTTCCCGCTTAAGAGATAAAGAAGTGACTTCACCAAATACATCGGGATAGAGTTTGACTACAGGAGTCGAATGAATATCACCAGAAGAAGCATCAAGAGAATAAATAACGCTGCCAGCAAAATCCTGAGGCAAACTACACTGAATCACCAAAGAATTTCCAAAATCATCAACAAGAGAAACAGTTCGGGTACTATAAGAAATAAAGGCATCAAGCCTCTTCAGCTAGTCACCTCCAAGCAATAGATCAAAAGCATCAAAACCCAAAACATTGAAATCACTAGAAAACCGATAACCAGAATAGAAGAGTTTCACATTTCTACAAATCCTACTAAGGTTCGCTGGACCACCAATAGGATTTGAAACGCACAAAAGCACAGAAGCCAACTCAGGTGAAAGAAGATGCTCAAATTTATTACAAAGATCCACAAAGATAAAGCTATGGGAAGCTCCAGTATCAAACAGAATGCGAATAGGAAAATAAAACAAAGAAAAAGTGCCATGAAGTGTACCTTAGTTATCACTGGGAGCAGGAGCAGGAGCAGGAACAAGTGCAGGTGGTGGAGTTGGTGAAGATGCAGAAGTAACAGCAAAAATACCCGATGACTTGCCCTTCTTCTGAGTAGGGCAGTCCTTCTTGAAATGGCCAGGCTGCAAATAAATGTGGCAAAGATCTCGCATGGTTAATTGGGCTGGAGGAATAGCGGCACCACCCAAAGTAGGATAGCTATTAGCATAGTGTCCCTTCTGATTGCATCTGTAGCAAGTAATGGTAGATAGGTCGATCGACTAGCTCTGAGATGAAGAGGATGACCCCAACCTTGGAGTCTTGTTCTGATTCCTCTTCCGATGGTGAAAATGAGGATTTCTCTTCTTAGGATTACTAGAAAAAGACTGAGATGAAGCAGACTGAGCAGCTGGAGGATCCTCAGAAGTAGGATTCTCATATCTAATGGCCATGTCCATCAGAGCGGTGAAAGGACTGTGCACATGGGAAATGAGACGGTCATAGTACTCCGGACGGGCACCAGCAATGAAATTCTCATTTTTCTTGAGAGGAACGTCAATCAGATTAAGGCCAAACTTAGAAAGTTCATTGAACTTCCTCTCATATTCAGTAAAAGTCATATCACCCTGTTTCAGATCCATGAATTCCGGATACAGCTGAGATTTCCCTGCCTCGGGCATCCACTTCACAAGAAAAGCATCCCTAAAGCATGATACAGAAATATAAGAAAGATTTCAAAAGAGAAAACTGAACCAAATTCAAGACAAACAGAAGATGATACCTAAACTGTTCCCGAGAAATGTCAGCCTCAGCGGTGTGAGTTGTGACAGACTCCCACCAATCCAAAGCTGCTACTTTCAATTGCCAAGCTGCAAACTGACACTTCTGGGAATTAGTGATCTCTAGACCGGAGAAAATCCTCTCCAAATCTTTCAACCACTGTTGAGCTTCAAAATGCTCTCAGATCCGGTGAACTTGGTGCCACCAAGCTCAGTGTATTCCTTACAGAGTTTAGTGAACTTGACTGTTGCAGCAGGCTCAGGAGCTGGGGCAACACCATGCCCCCTACCTCCAGCGTTCCTCCGATCCGTTCTGAAAAATCAAGAATGAATTTTAGGACAGAGGTAATTGAGAACCAAAGACAAGATTAGATTCAACTGGAATTGGATATAATAAACAAAGACATTACTAACAAGGTGGATAAGGAAAAGAAGGAAGAAGTTGATAAAAATTGATTTCAAAACAAGAAAAGTTTATATCAAAATACTCTTTTAAAATCCTTTGAAAATCCTTTGAAAAAAAAATCATTCTATACTTTAAAATACGTTCTCTCACAAAGAAAGGATTCCAGGATTGATTTCACTCATTCTAGGGTATTCCTACCCTATCGCTAATGAGTTTTTGCTCTACAGGCTAAGGTTTTCCTAAAACTAAAGCTCTGATACCAAATGTAATGACACACTATTTTGCACCATTCAAACTCGACAATAAAACCAAAATATGTCAAACTTGAATAGCTCAAAACAATAGATTGTAATAAAATTTGGAGCAAATAAAACCAATCACAGACACAAAATATCATAATACTCGCAACGGAAATAAAAATAACCATAGTAGTTCATGAAGCCACTACAAACACAGTCTCAAACAAGTACCAAATTTATAGTCTAAAGAAAAAAATACAGTTCTGAAACAAATACAGTAGAAATCCTAATTACATAAGTCTCTAATACATGAGCTGAAATAGAATGACTGAACATAAATGGATAAAACTAGATAAGCAGATAAACTCTAGAAATCTCTAGCTTCCAGAAGATAGATCCAGGCTGGAATACTCAGGCAAACCCGAGCATAAGAAACAAACTCAAACACTCGAGTCAAGACATACATACTTATACAATGTAAACCAACTCAAGTGAACTGTAAAATAAATGTACAAGTAACTTAAAGGATGCTTGGGATCGCCCATCCACTAAGGATCCGTTAAACTATACGCTATTATAATAATGTCTAGGAGTAAAATAAACTTACTTTAAAATAGCATTAAGGAGTTACCCAATATCCCCCTTAACAGATATATAGTGCCAATAGTCTATACAGTACCGTAACACCTCCTGATCGGGAGGCTACCAGAGGATACTCCATAGGTACGACACAAAACAAAAATCGTACAAGACGCGCTAGGATAGGTGACACGGCACAACTAGGCAACGCCAAGTTAGATATACCAATTACGCTTCTGGACCGGTGGTAACGTGTAGCAGCTACTACCGCCCACCTCGAACCACACTCCCAAAATCAAAGGTGTGCACCAATCAGTCACAAAGTAATAGAATGGCATACGAAGTAGTGTGTCCGATAAGAGGAGCTACCTCCTTAGCCCATCAACCGCTCCTGTTTTATCCACCTTATGCCAACTCACGGGAGTCGGGTCCACGTACATACCTCAATAGAATGTCACCACCATCCTACTTCATTCTGGAATCTCCACCGCATATACGGTTGTCAAAGTGGTTTTTGGTATCGACATAGATCCCGGTCTCTTTGCCAACCAATCGTTATTATAACCCATGGTTATAAATTTCAAAAATGGTTTATATTTCACTTCAAAACATATTCATTTAAACCATTTAAATTCAATATCAAATAATATTCATTTCAAAATTGTAACATTTCTAAGTTCATTCATTCAATTATAAAATTTCCAAAACATTATAAATTTCAGCTACAACAGAACTTATAAAATGTTACGATAGATATAGTAATATTTCAAAGACATTGTCAATTTCAAAAACAGCAGCACTTATAAAGTGCTACGGTGGTAATTTAGTTATTTCAAAATAGCTCAATTTCAAAACACAGCAGCACTTATAAAGTGCTACAGTAGGTAGTAGTAATTTAAAACAATTCAGTTTAATTTTAGCAACAACATCACTTACCAAGTGCTACAGTAGCTATTTAGTTATTCAAAACAGTTTACTTTCAGCAACAACAGCACCTACAAAGTGCTACAGTAGCTATTTAATTATTTCAAAATATAGTTTAGTTTCAGCGACAACAGCACTTACAAAGTGCTGCAATAGCTCTTTATTATTCCAGAACTTAGTTTATTTTCAGAAATGATAGCACTTAACAAATGTTGTCTTAAAACACAGCATTTCTGAAGTGCTACTAACATTAATTCCAGATTTAATATAAAATTTCAGAAACATTAAAACTTCAACTTTAGCCATTTTAACTTATAAAATCATATTTTTTCGCTTCAAAAATATTCATTTGGATATCATTTAACTTATGATTCAACAAAATAACCGTCAATGAATTAGTATCCGATTTAAACAACAACTTACTTGTTAAGTCAAAAGTAACTATTTTCTCAACTTTTTATTTTTAACAATTAACTTGTACTTTATTTTAAAATACCCATTTCATAAATAAAATAAAATTTCCATTTAAAAGCAAGTTTCCAATTTCCAAGTTAAGTCATATTCTTAAAATACACCTTTTCCATTTAATTCTTTATACATTTTAACTTATAGAAAAATCTCTATAAATTCATTTAAAATTATTTAAATTCAATTTAAGTTAAAATGTCATATTTTTAATTTTAAAAGTACTTATAAATTTCAGAAGATATATATAATTAACCACAGGTTTGTATAATATTTTCTAACCTAGGTCAAGTGATACAGATAATATATCATTTTAATCAGTAATTTAAAAAGAAAAATTCGGGTTTTATCATTTCAAACCCGTAATCCCAAGTAAACCAAATACAATAAAAATCACTCGAGCCTATCATTTCAGCCCATAATGATTTTTTCTTAATCTAAAGTCTGTTCGGGTATGTATCATTTCAACCCATAGTGATAAGGGAACTTGCAGTGTGAGATATAGAAAATAAAATAGCAGTATAGCATATAATATTATAACAGATGATGCAACAGGTATAAAATCAGGTTATACATCATATAAACAGATCATAGGCATATATGAACATAGTATATCAATCAATTGCATATTCACTTGTCGTCGTTTCACAATTATATAAGTATGGAATGTCAAGAGTGAATAACTCACCTTTTTGAAGCTAGAGATTACGAAGTAAAGGCACACAACAAACACAGAAAGGCACGACAAGCACAAACTAGATTCAAGAAGAAGCAACACCCAAACCCAAATCTTGTAAACAAATGAATAAAACAAATATAAATATATGTTTCAACATAACAAAATAAATTATAACAATGGAAAATTTATGAAATAAAATGACATAGAAATGCTTTAAACATCAAGTGGGCTCAGCCACAATGGACACAGGCTCAACCATCATCATACATGGTTCGGCCCAGATCAAAATTGAAGCACTAGCCTCGGCCATGGGCAGGAAAAAGAAGGAAAAGCATGGGAATATGGAAAAGGTAGGGGTTACAAGCATTGGAAAGGCAAAGGTATGATGGCTTTGTTCTCGGCCCTATGGCCATGTGGCTCGGCCTATGGCTAGACTTTTGGTCATATCTGATCAAATCAGATGGGCACGGCCTAGAGTATGGTAAGGAGGAGGAGTGTGTGGTGGAAATAGGTGTGACCATGGGAAATCAAGAGGGGTTTGCATAAGGAAGGCTCGGCTAGGGGATTGTTTTTGCAATTTTTGGTAAAGGCTTTGTTCTAGGGTTCACGGCCTTGAGTGGAGGAGGTGATGTAGAGGTGATGGTCGGTCATGGAGGAGGTGGAGAGGGGATGAGGTCGGAAATATAGTGGAGGCCGAGCACTTGAGGAAGAAAACAAAAGAAAATAAAATAAAAAGGAAAAAGAAAGAGGAAGAGAAACCATGAAAACTTACTCTAATTTTCTGCAAGAGAAGGCAAACGAGGAAATGAGATGTTGAGGAGTTTGTGTACGTGATTTACACAATGAAGTGGCGGCTAGGATTTGGGAATACACGGCTAGAAAAATGGTGAACGGCTAGGGTACGTGATAAAGAGGCCATGCAAATAAAAAGGCATGCATTTAAAACAAGGTAACGTATGTCTCCTTGATTTTCTCAAGCCATTTATAAAAAGACATAAACAAGTAAAAATCCAATAAATAAAATAAATGTCTAGACAAATAAAATTGAGAAATAAAAATCAAGAGATGGACATAGGAAAATATAAAATAAAATAGAGAAATTAATTGCGTGTAAAACACTGTATTTTATCTAATTTTAAAAGTATAAATCAGAATTTAATGGAATGAAAAATAGAACAGATATTAGAATTATATCTAGCTTCAAATAAAAAGATTAGAATTTAAAAATTAAAATTTTAAACGTTTCAAATAAAATTCAAAGTTTGACTAAAATATAAAGTTTTAGAAATTGTTTATTTTATCCTATTCGGAAGATAGATTACAAACACATCCAAAATTGCACTGGAAAAATTCCAAAAATTCAAATTTTAATGATTAAAAATCAAAGTTTTCAAATAAATTAAATTTTAAAATATTTGCAGATTTTTTGGTTGTTACAAGAGGGCTTAAGAGGGTAGAAGAGGCTACATGAACATAATGGGTTATTTATACAAGCATGAAAACTTAATCGATAATTTCGGGAATGCCCAAGCTATCTTTGAGAAGGTGTGGAGGCCAAGTAATCATTAGCTTCTACTAATTATCATTTAAGTGTACATGAAGCCATTAATTCCATAAGCATATGCATTAGCCTCTAATTTGTATATTAAGGTAGGTGGGTAGGTGGGGTCCTCCATGTTTTTCACTTTGAATTATTTCCATCTTCATTCCTTTATTTTCATTTTATGTGCATGTGTCTTCATGAAACCACCTGAGATCAAATTCCTACACAAATATATATAAGTTTCCAATTAATTTTTCTCAAAGAAATATATGCACACAAATGACTTTTTTACCCCTATATGAAGATGTATATGTGACAATTTAGAATTAATATGGATTTTGGTTAAAACAAGTTAAAATACCTAATATGATCATTTATTTAACTTAAATAGAATAAATATGGTGGTAAAAATATGCACATTTACATGCACATCAAATACCCCCACACTTATCTTTTTATTCGTCCACGAATAAAGAAAAACTAAGATAAATCCGTTTTCGTAGGGAGCACGAATGCATTGAGCGTATGCAACAAGCCGTTAAACCTCTGTGTGTCCCCAGCAGGACGAGTCTTATCTCGTGAGGGGTTTCAGCGGATGCTACCTACAAAATCCAAATGCAGGATGAAAATATTTACAAAATGCAAGATTTATTTGCAAAGATGTGAATGCAAGTTTTTGAAAAGATTTACGATGAAGGGTTCACTTTTAAATCGACACAAATAAGTTAAATATAGGTTTCGGTTAGTTTCTTGAAAATTTATGTCATTTACTCATCAAATTTCCAACAAAAATCAAGTTAAATAGACAATAGTTTAACTCGTTGTTTCAGTTGATAACAAAGTGTAATCATGAAATAGATCCTTAGTTGATTATCAAAGTTTATCAAAGTGGTATTTTCATTTCTTTTCAATAACAAGTCAAATCAAATAAGTTAAAATAGTGCTTGGATTTCATTTGCTTACTCTCGCCATATTTCTTTTGAAAATTTTATTGATATTAATATGCCTAACTCGGATAAACTGAGGCCATATATAGTACCCATGCACCACCTTTTGGGCTTATGGGAGAGAAATAGAGAGCATGGCGAGTGAACACACGAGTGTGAACGCCTATCGACTATAGGCATTATTAATAAAAGAATCTATATATACATACACCTAGCTCAGATAAACTAAGACCAGATATACCGATCATGCACTGCCTTTCGGGCTTACGAGAGAAAGGTACAGTGCATGGCGAGTGTACAAACAAGCGTGTACACCTGTCGACCTTAGGTATTAATAGAAAATATTTACATATATATAAATGTTTTTTTATGCTTTTTTTTGTATATTTTTTTTCGAATTTTTTTTTGGAAAGGGAGAGTTTTGCAAAATCATCTTAGCACCACTTAACTTAGAAGAAAAAAAAAATGTTATATCCTTTACTTTAAATCAACCACTTTTTAAAGCAAAGATTTCCAATTAGGATGTATTTTATAATTAACACGTATGGATCTTCCTATATACTAGTTAAACCATTGTTTTTTGAAATCAAACTTCATTTTTATTTTTGTTAAGACAAATAAACTTTCAAAAATTTCAATTTAGTAAGCCAAAACAATTTATTTTCCCTATACCGATTCTTTGAAAATAAATCAAAAATGCTTAAAAATAATTTTTTTTGTTGTTTGTTTTTGAGACTTTTTTTTGCAAAGAAAAAGTAAAAATAAATCATGAAAAATCGAAAATGAAGATGAGTCTCACCCCACACTTGATTTTAACTATGTCCCCACATTCAAACCAACTGGAAGGAGAAAAATAAAAACATAACCTTTATTTAAATGAAAATGAAAATATGATTATTTACATGACATCAGAAAGTATGCTGTTAAAGAGTAAATGAACCAGTCTTTCAAAAACCGATTCATTTGTCTCGCCAAGTACGCGAGGCACAACTTAAGCTCAAAAAACCAAACCATAGAAGATTTTGGAATCGAATGTGGATTTGGAAAAACGAATGTCGTTTGATTAAAAATCGTACGAGTTGTTTAATGTTCGATGATTTTGGGGTAGATATAACGATTGATTGAAATTCAAGTTTATTTACACCAAATTGAATTTCAAGTTTTGTCATTGAAAGATTCTATGAAATTATTGATTTCAAAATCAAAGCGGTGATTTAAATCTTCCCCGTCGGAATTTAACAACTCGTCATCCAAAAGTCCAAAAAATTCATGGTCATTAAATTCGTCTTCCTTTGTTGGATTATCGACAACTTCATGGCGTATCTCAAGTTCAAAATCCAAAGTTGTTGCATTCAAATTTTCGAAATTGAGACAAGGAAGATCGAATTTTAAATTTGGTTCCACGCCCTCAAAAGAATTGAAATCCAACTCAATTACCGTGTTTTCAACAACTTTATTAAGATTATTATTTTCAATTTCAAAAGTTGTTATTTGAAAATCATCGATTTGGGTAAAAGATGGATTATCATTTGACTCGTCAGACGTTGGGATTTGGTTTTGTTTATCACCTTGTTTCGTATATGTTTTAAACAACAAATCTGTATGTTCATTGTAAATTTCGTCCATTTGCTCAACAAAATCCAATTTATAGTTATTAACATGAGGATTTTCACTTTGAAATTATTGAGAACAAAGATTTTCATTCGTAATGTGGTTAAGATTATTCCCATTGCCAAATTTGTTTGAAAAGTTATTTCCATTTACATTTTGAGTTTGAAATTCATTTTGGAGTTTGAAATTGAAGTGGCATGGGTTATAATCGAAATCGTTTGAATTTTGAATTGAATTCAAATTTTGAAACCCTTGACTCGAGTTATTACACAAATCATTTATACTTTGATTTTGTTGTGTCGAGAATTAAAGTAAAGATGAAATGCTATTTTCAAGAGTTGAAGGTTGGTCATTGTTTTGAAAAGTTTGTTGTTCAAAATTTGAATTGTCTATAGAATGTTGTCGTTAAAATATCCGTACGAATTTGAGTGAAATCATATGGATTATATCGATCCTCGCAACTATTGTAAAATTCTAATGAGTAAGGAAAAGGAAAATCGGACATTTTCAAGAAATTGTTTTATTTTGGGTTCTTTTTATAAAGGAAAAATATTTACAAATAAAATTTATTTTTCAAAAGGAAATTGATTTTTGTTTTGTTTTTTTCTTGGTTTTTCAATTTTTTGTTTTTGTTTTTGAAAAGATTTTATATTTTTTTTTGGAGATTTAAAGATTTTATATATTTTTTTGGAGATTTTCTTTTTTGTTTTTCTATTTTTTTTTTGGATTTTGAAATTTCAAAGGAAAAGGATTAAAAATTTCAAAGAAAAAGAAAAGGATATTTACAATTTTTTTAGTTTTGAATTTTTGAAGTTTTCTTTTTGTTTTTTTTAAACATGCATGAACTACTGTAACTAAATGAATGCAAGGGTTAATTACAAATGATTTTTCCTAAGTTAACCCAAAATTGTATAATTACACTTTTTCTTAAATCAATAAGATGGTTCTCAGCCAGGTAACGGGCAGAAGTTATCGGTGCACCACGAATCACCGTAACAATGCAGCCGAAGGTTTAAGTACCTTCAGAGGAACAACCACTATAATATTTACGAATCACCGTAACATTTATACATGGTTATTATTCTACCGTAGTCTAGACACCAAGAAATTAAATTGTTCAAAGAAGACAAATTGTCAATATAAATGTTAATTCCTCTTCATTAGCGACCTAAAACCTAAAGACATGGAGCGACCTAACTACAGGAATGGCATGGCAACTTAACTCATCAAGCGACCTAAAAGTATCTGCGACCTAAGGGAAGCACCGACTTACAGAGCTCTGCGACCTAAGGGAAGCACCGACCTATAGAATTCTGCGACCTATAGCACTCAAACGACCTAACTGTGTGCTCAGACCTAAGGGAAGCACCTACCTATAGAATTCTGCGACCTATAGCACTCAAACGACCTAACTGTGTACTCAGACCTAAGGAAGGCCGCGACCTAGCGGAACCCAGCAACCTAAGAGTAGCTGCGACCTAAAGTGTTGCGACCTAAGATTGTCTCGACCTAAAGGCAGCAGCGACCCAAAAAGGCCGCGACTTAAAAGTGAGTGCGACCTGAAGACGGACTCGACCTATGGAACTCCGCGACCTAACTATCCACCGACCTAAGAAGCTCCACGACCTAAGGAAGGTCGCGACCTAAGGGACTCAGCGACTTAAGATTAACTATGGCTGCAGGAAAGTACTCACGACCTAGGTTAGGTCGCTAACGTCCTAACTACCAGAATACAGAAGACTATGCAATGCCACAAGGGGATAGGTCGCTCACGACCTAGGACTTGTGCAAATCAGCATGCGTGAGGAAGGAGGGGCCAATACTCTTCAGGTCGACTACAACCTTACTTAGGTCGGTCACGATCTACGACCTTACTTAGGTCGGTCACGACCTACGACCTTATTCTGAAAAATGCCTATAAATATGATCCTAACTCCAACTAGAGGAGGACTTTTGCTCATTCTCCTCAAGCACCGTTACTCTGCTGCATTCCAAACCAATCCAACACTTAAAGCTCTCAAGACACGAAGAACGCTACAAACAACTTCGAGAAAAGATCACACACATCCAACATGGATTTGAAGACTCTAATCTCCATTGAAGTTTAGGCTACTTGTTCTAAGTGACTTGTAATCCAAAGTGTATTGTACTTGGAAAGAATTGTATCAGCATGTAACGAGATCATCAATAAAAGTACTTAAAGTGGACGTAGGCTATACCCTTAAGCCGAACCACTATAAAATTGTTGTTGTTTACTGCTTTTCCGCTATTATCTGCTTGTAGTCTGTTACCGAGTTATCGGGTGGTGCTTTCACAACTATAACTCATACACCGGGGTGTTAGCGTTCAAATTCCAGCGTTAACATTTTTGGTGCTTTCACTGAGAATTGAACTCAGGCGAGTTATCATCATTGCTTCATAGAGGTTTGTAGAGAGAATTTCCTTGAAAACCAGAAGTCTATCCGAGATTATGGCTCCTGGAAGGAAGAGTAGATCTGTCAGATCTGGGAATATTCAAGAGGGAACCTCCGCTTCCCCTATATCGAATCAAGCCACTCCAACTGTCGGAGTTACAAAGGCAGAGCCGGATGCTGCAATTTTAGGGCTGAACCAACAAATCAATGCCCAAAATGCACAATTTGAGGCTCAGAATGCCCAGAATGCCCTAATTCAAAATAGGTTGAACGATTTTCTTGGGGCAAACCGCCAACCGGCAGATAATGAAAGGAATTTGGCTGGCAACATTCGTGATGCTGAAGAAAGAAATGCTCCTGAAAGAGCTGCTAGCCCCTTTGAACGAACACTTCCAGAGGTTGGTGGATCTAGAACTCAACATGATGAGGAGTATCTTTCTGGAATGGTCCGACAAATTATGAAAGAAAGTATGCAGAGGGTTGAAGACAAGAAAGAATGGGGTTTCGCCCTAAGTAAAACTCCTTTTACCGAGAAAATCTTAAAGGCTGAATTCCCAAGGAAGTTTGTCCCACCAACCATTCCAGCTTACAAGGGGACGAGTGATCCGAACGAATTCTTATACAAGTATGATTGGCACATGACTGGTGCCAGAGCCTCTGATGAAATAAAGTGCCGATATTTTCCTGTGTATCTCGAAGGTGTAGCTCTGCTTTGGTTCACCAAACTTCCAGTCCGATCTATCGATCAGTTTTCTGACTTAACCCGGAAGTTCAAGGAGCAGTTCAGACTATACGCCTCAAAAGCTAAGGATATCATGTCACTGTCAAGTTTGGAACAGAATCCAGGGGAAACTATCAGATCTTTCTTAAACCGCTTTAATATAGCGCTAGCTGAGGTGGACAATGCAGAACCGCGAATGATATTGACTTATCTGATGAAGGGTATTGACAAGTCGAGCGAGTTTGGGAAATGGCTAAACATGAAAGAACCAAATTCCCTTGAAAAGTTCTATAAAAAAGCAGATGAATTCATACGCTTAGAAAGCCGTCCCGTACCGGTAAAGGCAGTGTTGGAAAAAGCCGAAGATAACACTGTTGTTCCACGCAAGAATGAATCTGTAGGGCAAAAAAGGGAAAATAACAATGGGAAGAAGCAGAGTAATCTGAAGAAGCCCCGATCCTTCAAGCCATCAGAATATACTCCTTTATCAGATACGCCGGAGCGTATCTACCTTGCCACTAAAGATTCTATTGACTTTCCTAAACCTCCTCCTCTAAGGACCGGGAAAAAGGCTATACAGAGTGGGAAGTTCTGCCGCTTCCATAATCAACCCGGTCACGAAACCGACGAGTGCCGACAGTTGAAAAATCTGATTGAAGAGTTGCTAAGGGAAAACAAACTACAGCAATTTGTGAAAAAGAATAGCAACAATCCTGCTTCATCTAGTCAGGGGCAGCAGGCTCCTACTCATCAGCCTAGGACGATTGAGAAGGCTTCAGGACATGAATCTGGAAGGCCCATTATCAATGTCATTACAGGAGGACCTCACCCAGCGGGCAGAAGCTGGGGTGAGATGGAAAGGTATACCCGAGCTTTAAAGTATGTACCGACCGAGGAAGATGTATTTGTTTTGGAAGGTGCTACGCCCTTGAAGCAACGAAGAACTCTTGATGATGATATTGTATTCAAAGCTAGGGATTCCGCAGGTATTGAAGCTCCTACCTTGGATCCCTTAGTCATCTCGGCTGGTATCGGGCCAGCTACTGTCAGAAGAGTTCTCGATTGTGGCGCATCCTGCAATATCCTCTTCAAGAAAACATTCGACCAAATGAAGATCCCTATGGCTGATGTGCAAGCTTCATCGCATAAAATTGCTGGCTTCACTGGGGAGCCAAAACAGCCAGTAGGAACCATTGATTTGTTTGTGGAACTTGGAGAAGGAGAGAGAAAAATGGTCCGCAAGCAAACTTTTGTGATTGTCGACGAATTTTCTGCTTACAATGCTTTCCTTGGTCGTCCAACTCTGGCAGAATTCAAAGCTGTTCTTGCCCCGTGGTGCCTCACCATTAAATTCCCTACAGACAATGGAGTAGGAGTTATAAAAGGGGATCAAAATGCTGGGCGAGAGTGTTATCTGACAGAGCTACGAGAAACCAGAAAAAGAGAGATGGGAATGAATGCGGCAGCCCCAGTCCGCATCAAAGAACCAGCCTTATAGCAATTACAGGGCGGACCCTGCACTGGCGAGCACAGCGGAGCAAGGAAAGAGATGGACCCTAGAAAAGTCAGTGCAGGGGAAAATAGAGTGGTACCGGTGGAAACGACAATTCCAATACCTGTTGACCCAAAGGACCCAAACAAAGTGTTGAATGTGGGTTCACAACTTAATGCGTCAATTCAGAATATCTTAATATCTTTTTTAAAGGCAAATCTGGATGTTTTTGCTTGGACTCATGCCGATATGTGCGGAATATCCCCAGAAGTTGCAGTGCATGCTCTAAATATTGATCCAAAATTTACACCTGTGAAGCAGAAAAGGAGAACTCAAGGTCCAGAAAGGTCAGCGGCATTAAAAGAAGAAGTTGATCGACTCATGGAGAATAATTTTATCAAAGAATCTACCTATCCGAATTGGGTTTCAAATCCAGTGCTGGTTAAGAAAGCCAACGGAAAATGGAGAGTATGCATCGATTTTTCAGATCTAAACAAGGCCTGCCCCAAAGACTGCTTCCCTTTACCCAGAATCGACCAACTGGTAGACGGAACAGCGGGACACGAATTGTTATCTTTTATGGATGCTTACTCCGGATATAACCAGATCATGATGCATGAGCCAGATCAGGAGGACACGAGCTTTGTCACCGACACTGGTCTTTACTGCTACAGAGTTATGCCCTTCGGGTTGAAGAATGCAGGGGCGACATACCAAAGACTCGTTAATGCTATGTTCAAACCACAATTGGGCAAGACCATGGAAGTCTACGTCGATGACATGTTAGTAAAGTCTAAGAAAGCGGTGGATCACATAGAACACTTAGCGGACATGTTCGCAGTCCTCCGAAGATACGGAATGAAGCTCAATCCTTTAAAATGTTCATTTGGAGTGGAATCCGGCAAGTTTTTAGGTTTCATCGTGAGCGCTAGGGGTATTGAGGCCAGTCCAGCTCAAATTACTGCATTGAAAGAAGTCAAAGCCCCTAGAACAAAGAAGGAATTGCAAAGTCTCAATGGAAAAGTCGCCGCCTTGAGTCGGTTCATTTCCAAAGCCACAGATAAATGCATCCCATTCTTTGACGCCCTAAAGAAAGGAAAGAAAAACTTCGATTGGACTCCCGAATGCCAAAAAGCCTTCGATGAATTGATTCGCCATATGGAGACGCCTCCAATACTTTCTAGGCCTGGCGATGGCAAGGATCTTCTTATATACTTGGCAGTATCATCTCATGCTTTAAGTGCAGCGCTGATACGGGAAGACAAAAGGATTCAACATCCAGTTTACTATATCAGCAAAAGACTCACTGGGGCAGAGATGAATTACTCCAAGTTGGAAAAACTCGCCTATTGCTTACTAATTGCGTCTAGGAAGTTGAGGTAATATTTTCAAGCTCATCCCATCAGAGTCCTCACTGATCAACCTTTAAAGCAAGTCCTGTTTCGCCCTGAAACTTCGGGTCGTCTTCTAAAATGGAATATTGAACTCAGTCAGTATGACATCACTTATCATCTCCGAAAAGCAATCAATGGACAAGCTTTAGCAGATTTCATTGCAGAATTCACAGATAAGGGTAACAGTGAGGAGGAAACAGTCGACGATTCCCCAATCCAATGGAAGTTATATGTCGATGGTGCGAAAAACGACTACTGTTCTGGAGCCGGAGTCGTACTTGAGACCCCAGAAGGCCGATCATTATGCTACGCACTAAGATTGGAATTTCCTTCAACAAACAACGAAGCAGAATACGAAGCCCTTATCGCTGGTTTAAGGATTGCAAAAGAATTAAACATCCGAGCGTTACAGATATTCAGTGATTCTCAGCTTATTGTATGCCAAGTCAAAAAGGAATTCCAAGCAAAAGGGGGGAATCTGCCCGCCTACTTATCAAAGGCTTGGGAGCTCCTGGGTGATTTCGATCATTACATGATAAGTCACATTCCTCGAGAGGAAAACACGAAAGCAGATTCTCTTGCAAAGTATTCTAGCACAGGTGAAGCTCAATTTCTGGGGCTAACTCCCGTGGAGGTCCTGTCGACTCCTAGCATTGATGAGATGGACATTGATTGGATCATGAGCATGTCTCAAGAGCAAGAATCATGGATGGCTCCGATAACAGAATACCTGCTCAATGGATCCTTACCAGGGAACTCAAAAGAACGACAAAAGCTACTGAGAAAAGCCTCTCGATACATAATCCAGGATGGCCGATTATACAGACGGGGATTCTCAATGCCATTACTTCGATGTGTATCCAGGGAAGAGGCTAAAGCAATCCTAGCAGAGATACACGGAGGAGAATGTGGTGATCATTCAGGTGGCCAAACATTAGCAAAGAAAATTCTCCGATACAGATATTTTTGGCCAGAAATTAATCGAGATGCAGAAGAGTATTCCCGAAAATGTGACAGATGTCAAAGATTCGCCAAAATTCCTAGAGCTCCTTCCACTGAACTCACACAGATGGTCAGTCCATGGCCGTTTGCAATATGGGGAATAGACCTTGTAGGACCGTTGCCAACTGCCAAATCTGGAATTAAATACGCCATTGTTGCTGTAGATTATTTTACTAAGTGGGCAGAAGCTGAACCACTGGCTACTATCACCTCAAAGAAGATGATAAGTTTTGTGACTAAAAACATCATTTGCAGATACGGTGTGCCTCAAAAAATAATTACAGACAATGGAACTCAATTTGAAAGTGAAGAATTCCAAGATTTTTGCAAGCGATTCAAAATCCGGAAAAGCTTCTCAGCAGTGGCTCATCCGCAGGCAAACGGGCAAGTGGAAGCCGTGAAAAAAATTATTAAGTCAACCATCAAGAAGCAACTTGAAAGAGCAAAAGGTGGTTGGGTCGATAAGTTACCACTGGCACTATGGGCATACAGAACCACTCACAAAACTGCGACTGGGCACACCCCGTTTTCATTGGCATACGGGTCAGAGGCAATGATTCCGGTAGAAATAGAGGTCCCTTCACACAGAAGAATCCATTTCAATCAAGCAGAAAATGAAAAACTATAGCTTGAAGCGCTAGATCTCCTTGATGAAAAAAGAGATGAGGCTAATCTCAGAATTGCAGCTCATCAGCAAAGAATAGCCAGACATTTCAATTCCAAAGTTCGCCAACGCAGCTTTGAGATTGGAGACCTAGTCCTGAAGAGAATTATGACAGCGACAGGTGTGTTTGGGCCAAATTGGGAAGGACCATATGTCATAGGTCAGAAGCTTCTTGACGGCACATTCAAACTCACCACTGTTGAAGGAGATCAAATTCCAAGGGCATGGAACAGCAACCATTTGCGTCCATACTATACTTGAAAATTTTGTTGAAATATTGTAAAAAGAATTATGAATGTATGATTCTTGTAATTGAAGGCAATTGTAAAACTGATGCAAGTAAATAATGAAAGAATATAAAGTGGATGTAGGCCCAATTTCCTGGCCGAACCACTATAAATCTTGTGTTCCTTATTATTGTTACATGTTTGCTTTATTTTCGATATAAAAAGTACATAGAATGTATTGCCGAAGTGTCAATTTAAATTTTTGCAGACAATGGAAGTAAAACTTGCACATAAAAAGACCAAGTGATTCTCGCCAAATTTCAAGCTACGAAAGCCCCGAATTCAAATCCTAGATAGGAAGTACTTCAATTGAACGACCTATGATTTTGACAGAAACGGGTCTTTGCTAATAAATTGAGATCGTTTGAACAAACAAACATCCAATTAAGAAGCTAGTGCTCGTTCTCACGAAATTGCCTGACAATGAAGCACACTTCCTTGGATTAAACAAGTTACTTGTGAGAAAAGGGAATGAAAGCTAAAAAAAAAAAGAGGCAGAGGATCATTGAAAAGGCATAAGCAAGTGGACAGAGGAACAACTAAAGCCATCATCGGCAGCACAAGTCCTCTCCGGAGGCACAACTCTTCGGAGGATAAAGACCTCTAATGGGTCATACGCCACAAAAAAGAAAGTTCTCTACTCAACAAAAAAGATTGGAGGAGTCATGACCCTCCAACCATGAGAGTAACTTCCAGGCGATGAAAACCCTCTCTGAGGCACATTTCACCAGGAGTTGAAGTGAAACAACCGCTCTTCGGAATTTCACTTCACCAGAGTTGAAATGCAAACAAAATAAAGACCTCTTCGGAGGCACATTTCACCAGGAGTTGAAGTGAAACAACCGCTCTTCGGAATTACACTTCACCAGAGTTGAAATGCAAACAAAATAAAGACCTCTTCGGAGGCACATTTCACCAGGAGTTGAAGTGAAACAACCGCTCTTTGGAATTTCACTTCACCAAAGTTGAAATGCAAAACAAAAGAAAGACCTTCCTGGAAGCCCACATTTCACCGAGATTGAAATAAAACTTCCAAGTGTTGAAACGTGAAAAGGCTTTCCTCGAAGGCACAACTCTTTGGAGGTACACGTTTCACCAAGATTGAAATAAAACTTCCAAGTGTTGAAACATGAAAAATCCCTCCTCGGAGGTACAACCCCCCTCTCCGGAAGCATAATCAAGAAGGAAGACCTCTTCCGAAGCCCACGTTTCACCGAGATTGAAATAAAACTTTCAAGTGTTGAAACGTGAAAAGGCTTTCTTCAAAGGCACAACTCTTTGGAGGTACACGTTTCACCAAGATTGAAATAAAACTTCCAAGTGTTGAAACGTGAAAAAATCCCTCCTCAGAGGTACAAATTTCTATTTAAAAGAAAAATCCTCATTAAGAGCATACTTTAACTTTCGAAGGAAGAGTGATTTACCTATTCTAAAAAAAAAGGAAAAGAAAGTTAAAGTACATTCAGAGGTCCGCTTTACCACATAGAAGAATTCACTTGGCAAAATGTGTACATACGCAAAAGGAAAAAGTGACTTCTTCGAAGGACAAAGCGTAAAAACTTATATGAAAGGAGTTGTACTCTATGAAAAATCTTTTCACGAACGAAATAGTCATTCTACAGAAAATAAGAGTGCAAGTCCCCTCGAAGTATAGAAAATTGCAGTAAGCTTATGATATGGGGGCAGCATGGTATAGTTGTATACGATATGGTATAGCTACATCGGTAAAGTACGCTCAAACAACATACCATAAGCTCACTGCAATGTCATATAAATAAACTTGTGCAAAAATGAATAATAAATGCATTCTCAAATTCAAACAGGAGTTTATACAAAGAAAGAGGAATCATTTTATTCAACATTACTTTATATACAGGTACAAGTTTCAACAAAAGAAAAGCGGGGGGGGGGGGGGGGGGGCGATACCCGCACAATTCTCGACCAATACATGCAAAAGACGAGAAGCTAAAAGCTGAAGTCTTCATTTCTTCTTGCCACCCTTGGACCCTTTGCCTGGCCGAATGATTAGTTTTTCAGGTCTATCTATAGGCATAAGGGGAGAAGGAGAGGGAGGTGCAACCGGTGCGACTTCCGGTTCCTCTTCAGTAATGATGATTTTCTTCCCCCTCCTCTTCGATGTTCCGTGCTTCTTTCTTCTCTTCGAAGAAGACTCACTCCCTGGAGTAACAAGAGCGGACAAAACTACGTCATCAGAGGGAGTCCGCTCTGGAGAGATCTCGCCTCCTTCAAGTCCCTCGCCCTTTTGCTCTTGCGAAGCGATAGGGTCATCCAAGCCATGAAGAGCCTCAATCTGTTCCTCTTGTGACCCGGGTTGTGAAGCAGAAGGAGGAGTCACCTGAAGAGACGGAGGAGGGAAAACCGGAGGAAGTGAAGTCTGCACAGCACTTGGCGTCTCAACTGCAGAAGAAGAGAAATTAGAAATATTAGTATCTCCCCGAAAGAAGGGAGATATGGGTTCGTCGAGATTCAAGAAGTAATCGAGAAGCTCATCAAACTTTTGAGGTGTAAGCAAGCGATCCACCTGAATCGAACCAATATCAAAATTACCTGAAGATGTTTGCTTCGTAAGTTCAATCTCATAATTCTGAGCCCCGATATCCTCTAAAGCCTCATCATCAGTAGGGGTGATTACCCCGGTTCTTATAGGAGGCGGCGAATGAGCACTAGAGCCTGTAATGTCCACTTCGGGAGAAACTAAAGGACGTTCAGAAGTGGTAGGCGGTATTTCTTTCTCAGAACGTTCCACTTCCGCTATTCCGGCCCGTACCTTGGCGAGTTGCTCTTTTCCCTTGGCAAGAGCGGCGCGGGCATCATCGTCGAGATAATGCTCTTCAAGAGCTGTCTCAGCGTAGTCAGCACCTTTGCCACCTAGCATATCAAGTGCTGCCTCCCAAACTTCAGCTAATGTAATTTCGTATTTAGGGCCTAGAAAGGCAAGGTTGCCACGCCCCAAAATGCTATGCAGATAGAAATCAAATAATGTGGAGCTAATATCAGCTTTGGTTGCTTGATGGGCCTCTTCAGCCGCGAGTTTACCAGCAACAGCCTCGTCACGCTCCGTTTCGGCTATAGCAAGTCGAGCTTTTAGCATCTCTATCTCCAAGCTTTGAGAGCCGGCCTGTTCTCGCAGCTGTAAAGTTTCAGCACGATATTCTTCTATGACCTTCTCTTGGTGTGTAAGCTTATCTTCGGCTGCCCTTTGACTGGCATGCGCATCTCGTACTTGTTGCTGAAGCATGCTCTCCTTTTGAGAATGGAAAGTAGATGAAGTAGCTAATTCTTCCTTAAGCTTTTCTACTTCCGCTTCCAGCTTTTCATTATAGGAAGCAATACTTCTCATTTCGGTGTCATGCTGTTCGAGAGTCTTCTGCCACTCAGCCTTATCGTTCTCCATTGTGAGCATGGCCTCGAGATTGGCTCGGTTAACCCTCTGAAGCTCGTCGACAAGTTTTTGCCAGTTCGACATTCTTTCAATATCGGTCCTGACAGTATCCAGGTTTCGCAGCATAGCCGGTTTGTCGAGAGGAACCAAGTCGAGATCAAATCAAACCCCTCTCAAGCACCACTGAGGAAATCGACTTTGAAGAGTGGGAGAACCTTGCCCGACTTGGTATGCGGGCCGGTTGATGATTGCTTGAATGTCGGAGCGAACGGGAGCAGGAGATTGAGCAGGAACATGTTCAGAAGCTGTCGGCATTGTTTCTTCGGTAAGTCTAGCCCGCTTGCTAGAAGAATCGTCTATGTGACCTTTATTTCTCTCATCGTGAGCTTTTCTCTTTTGAGTATCATCACCTCTGTGGGGAGGGTCATGTCTTTCTTGTTCCCTTCGGTGACGTTCTTCAAATGCTCGTCTCTCATCGGCTTTCCTGATGGCCCTCTCTTCATCCGATTCTCTGTAAGAAGGGAGGTAACGCCTGTAATCATACTGGCTACGCCTCCCGTAGCGTTGGAAATCATCATAGTACGAGCCGCTGCGCCCCATAGGAGAATCTGGAATAAAAATAATAAGCTTTAGAAATCTTTAAAGTACAAGAAGATAAGTGCGTAGAGGTGATGAGAAATCCGAAGTGTCGTGTAACGTGTAAACTACACGCATCGAGTTACAAACCACTCTGTGGAATAGAGGTAGTGATAACTTGGGTAGGAGGAGTTGACATTTGTTGTAAAGAAGATGTCGCCTCGATTACAGAAGAGATAGTTTTGGAGACATCATCTTTGAAAAGTTCTTGAGAAGTCACAATTAAATCACTCAACCCCCCGAAAACATCATCACCATCATGTTTTTTGGGACTTGCTTTCTTGACTCCTTCGTTAGTAGATTTTTCGAAAGATCGTGGAGGTTCTTCCTCCTCGATAACTGGGGCAAGTACAGACTCGTCAGATGGCCCTGCAACATCTTTCGGAATTGAACACTTTACTAGTGAAGTTTCTGTAAAAGTTCCTCCCTACAAGTGCTCTTTAGTGGAGACCGGGGTATCAGGAGTGTTTGTCGGAGAATCAGGGACCTCCGTTGGAACTTCATGAATTTGAGTGGAACGAGAAGGATGTAGAAGCTCAAACTGATGAAGAAGTTCTTCTGTCAATAGAAATTTTGCGCTTCTTTCTTCAGCAGCCACAATGCTTAGCCTTTCAAAAACTGACTTATGACTGGAATCTCTAGAAGGAGGAGGAAGTGCTGTAAAAATAAGGAATGGAATCAGCATCTAGCAATACGAACCAGGTAAAACTTAGAATAAAATTAAAGAAAGAAGAGAAAAAAGATCTCACTTCCTACTCTCCAGTCTGCGTAAAATTCTGCGGGGCAACGAATGTAGAAGTATTGATTCAAAAAACCATGTGCACTCTCCGGCAAATCCAAAATTAGTTTACGGTTTCTCGCACCTCTTACAAGTACAATCGAAGGGTGGTCCTTGTTCTTCGCAAAAGTGCACAGGTAACAGATTTCCTCAAAACTCGAAAGACGGTCAACAGTTCTCCTGAACAGAACGCACAATCCCATCAAAATGGCATAGCCATTGGGATGCAGTTGGAAAGGAGAGATCGTCGGTCGAAGAAGGATTTGTTGAAGAAATTCATTAAAGGGAGGAATTGCTCCACTTAAGCACATTTGGCGATTAATGGCAACAAAACCGGAAGGTGGTCTATCAGCAAAATCATTTGGTCCAGAGAGTAAAACTTCTGCCTCGACAATGCCAAATTGAATGCATAATTGATTAAGCACCCGCTGTTTCAGAAGGGTAGGAGTTCTTTCCGGAGGGTTCTCTAGTGGAATAGCAACCGGGAAAGCCCCTTCGACGTGTTCTATCATCTCTTCTTGTTGAGACGTCATTCTACATGAGTAACTGGATGTTCAGGTGTGAAGGTGCACGTTTCCTAAAAGTGTGAAGTGTTGTGCGAAACTAATAAAAATAACAAGCGAAATAACTGAAATTAAACTAATTGACAACTGGTCGATTGTGAGATTTCAGGACTTGTTAATTTAAAACTCAAGCGCAGTGTTAATTCAAACAAAATTTTAGCTTTGCTTTAACACTTCATTTGAGTCGGTCGATTCACAGCATTTCACTCACACAGTTCATTTAAGTTGATTATTCTTTATCGACTAATCTGTCATTCGATGTGGGCGGTCAATGACAGTATATTCGTCCCATTTTTCTGCAAATATTATGTTTAAACAGGTTGTTAGCATTAGAGATAATCTGCAAAGAAATACGACAAAATTCAAGTCCATATAGATCAAAGTTCAAACAGTTCAATCAAAGTTGTCTCAGGATTTCACAAGTCCTAGGTCGTCCAGCGACCTAGCATAGGTCGGAGCCTTCTTAGGTCGCGCTGTGCAAAGTAAAGGATAAGGCTTTACAAATTCGTCCTAGTGTTAGCTCGGCCGCGACCTAAAGCCTATGTCGCAAGGAAGATAGGTTGCGCAGTTCTTAGCTCGAGTAACTCTTGACTCATGCAAAGTCTTAGGTCACATGAATATTAGGTCGTTCAGCGACCTAGTATAGGTCGAAACTATTCCTTAGGTCGCAAGGATCATTAGATCGCGAATTATTTTAAGTCGTTCAAATCCGCTAGGTCACTAACTTCCTCTCCACGCAATGCTTCACCATACCCAATAACCCGCCATCAACTACCCGAAGAGATTCATCATCCTCTCCATGAAATTTTCCATCTCTTCATACCACCAGATCATTCCAAAAACTAACCAAAAAATCCTCAATCCATCATAAATTCAACGCATTGCCATGACTTCCTAAATCAACCAAATAACGACCGAAAAATCGATCGCAACAATCACTCGAGATAAAGCGTGATACATGGAGTTGAGCTAAGGTCAGAAAGTGAGAATTCATGATTCAACGGCGATTATGATGGGATGAAGACCAGGTTTACTTACGAGACGTAATGATGAAAGTGAATCGGTGACTGGATGGGTCGAATTCTCCTTTGGAAGCTCAGAGAATTGTTAATGGCAGTAGGAGGTTAGAGCAATGGAATGAGGAAGAAGTAGCGACCTAACAGTTTTATATGAGGCAAATATGGGAAAACAAATAGACACGCGTATTGGCACAAGTGTTAGGTCGCTCACGACCTAGCTAAGTCAGGTCGAAGCACGCGACCTACGACCTAGGCACGTACTTCGAGGGGCAAATGTTAATTCCTCTTCATTAGCGACCTAAAACCTAAAGACATGGAGCGACCTAACTACAGGAATGGCATGGCAACTTAACTCATCAAGCGACCTAAAAGTATCTGCGACCTAAGGGAAGCACCGACTTACAGAGCTCTGCGACCTAAGGGAAGCACCGACCTATAGAATTCTGCGACCTATAGCACTCAAACGACCTAACTGTGTGCTCAGACCTAAGGGAAGCACCGACCTATAGAATTCTGCGACCTATAGCACTCAAACGACCTAACTGTGTACTAAGACCTAAGGAAGGCCGCGACCTAGCGGAACCCAGCGACCTAAGAGTAGCTACGAGCTAAAGTGTTGCGACCTAAGATTGTCTCGACCTAAAGGCAGCAGCGACCCAAAAAGGCCGCGACTTAAAAGTGAGTGCGACCTGAAGACGGACTCGACCTATGGAACTCCGCGACCTAACTATCCACCGACCTAAGAAGCTCCGCGACCTAAGAAAGGTCGCGACCTAAGGAACTCAGCGACTTAAGATTAACTATGGCTGCAGGAAAGTACTCACGACCTAGGTTAGGTCGCTAACGACCTAACTACCAGAATACAGAAGACTATGCAATGCCACAAGGGGATAGGTCGCTCACGACCTAGGACTTGTGCAAATCAGCATGCGTGAGGAAGGAGGGGCCAATACTCTTCAGGTCGACTACAACCTTACTTAGGTCGATCACGACCTACGACCTTACTTAGGTCGGTCACGACCTACGACCTTATTCTGAAAAATGCCTATAAATATGATCCTAACTCCAACTAGAGGAGGACTTTTGCTCATTCTCCTCAAGCACCGTTACTCTGCTGCATTCCAAACCAATCCAACACTTAAAGCTCTCAAGACACGAAGAACGCTACAAACAACTTCGAGAAAAGATCACACACATCCAACATGGATTTGAAGACTCTAAACTCCATTGAAGTTTAGGCTACTTGTTCTAAGTGACTTGTAATCCAAAGTGTATTGTACTTGGAAAGAATTGTATCAGCTTGTAACGAGATCATCAATAAAAGTACTTAAAGTGGACGTAGGCTATACCCTTAAGCCGAACCACTATAAAATTGTTGTTGTTTACTGCTTTTCCGCTATTATCTGCTTGTAATCTGTTCCCGAGTTATCGGGTGGTGCTTTCACAACTATAACTCATACACCGGGGTGTTAGCGTTCAAATTCCAGCGTTAACAATACAATTAAGTGTTATCGATGTGTAACCGTTATTAATCAAAATTCCAGGATGAAATTCAAAGCAGAAATTAAACATGTTTAACAATGCAACTACAATGAAATTTTTGTTTTTTTGCTTTTTTTTTTTTGTTATTTTTTGAAATTTTTTTTACATGCAAGAAAACAACAATTCAATTCAAATAAAAGTAGAGATCAAAGTAGCAAAATATTTTTTTATAAGCAAGCCAGCAATTTATTTTTGGTAGCAGAGCGAAACAAGCAATTCTTTCTTTTATTTCCTGCAACCTGCAAATTAAAAACTATATATATATATATATATATAGACACACACAGTTTGTTTGTTTTTTTTTAAAAAAAAATATCAAAGAAGAAACTAAATCAAAACAAAACAACTAGTGAAAACAAAATAAACAACATAAATTGAAAATCAAACAAAATGAAGTTTTTTAAAATGAAAAGCAAAACAAGTGAAACAAAATAAGCAGAACAAATGAACAAACAAAATATTACTATCGTAATTACTTAACTAGTTGTTTTTGTTTTGTTTTGTTTTGTTTTTTCAGCTAAAACAACTAAAGCTAAATAAATGAAAACAAACTACTAAAAAAAATACACTCGACCTTTAAAAGCCCGGCCCAAATGCAACACAGTTTTACCACTACGCAATTTCAAAGAAACATGTTGTAAATTACTTCTCAGTTTCGACAGCAACAGGTCACAAATCTCTTCATAAATAACTTTCTCGAATTGATTTACTCACGAATCCAAAATTCGAAATTCCTCGAATCTCTTCGTAACTTCACAACTCCTCACTGCCGATTAAGGCAATTGCTTATCGATTTCATATGTGGGGCTAGGCGATTGAGGAAGTCAAAGATTGGGTTGCTGTTTGTTCGGGGCGATTGTGGTGATTGGGGAGTCGAAGGAGATTCAAGCTTTGCAGTTGCAGGTGATTGGAGGAGAGGATGTAAGGTGGCTTGTCTTTGGGTTGCGAATGAAATTGGGAAGTTTAGTGCTATGAATTTTGAGTGGCGGAATTGAGTTTTTGTGGCTTGCTATTGGAAGAAGTCGAGTTCGCGGCGACTTGGTGATACAGATGGTGATGAGGTTGAACTATATGTTGCTGCTGTGGAATACTGGTCGTCAGGGTATTGTCGTGCTGTGATGTTATTGAGTTTTGTATGGGGAGTTGTTGGAGATGGTTTTCAGAGTTTGACATGAATGATGACAGAAGTGGAGTAATGTAATAGGGAGGGATGTTGAGAAATGGTGGTGAAGTAGGGAATGTTGATGGCAGTAGCACACAGCAAGGGGATGGTTGTATAGCAGCGGTCAGGGAAAGTATACTGGTTAGGAAATGTGAATAAGTTTGTTGTTGTGATGGTCTTGACTGCTTTTGTTTGCTCTGGTTCAGTCGATGTTTGCAGTTCAAAGAAGTGGTAGAGCAGCAGTTGTTGATGGGGTAATGAGATTTGTTGTGGTGGGTCGATGGTGGCAAAATGTACTGAAGTAGTGGTGTATTGGCAGTATGGTGATTGTAGAGGAGTGTTGATGGTTGAGCAGCGTTTAATGTGGGTGGAGTGCTTGCTGTTGTATGGGGTGAAGGGTGTCGGAGATGATTAGGCACTGTTCAGTAATATGAATGAATGTGAAGGGGTGATGGCACTGTACGGCAGTAGCACAGATGTATGGCAAGACGGTTGTAGTTTGACCGAGGAGTGAAATGAAGTTGTTCGGTTGCACTGCTGTTATATTGTCTGAGGAGTTGCAAGTTATAATGCAGATGTTGATGGATGTGGGGGGGTGTATTTGTCGAGGAAGAGCAGTAGAGAACTGCAGTTTTGTAGAGTAGAAGTGGTATTGTACAAGTGCGGCAATTGATTTAAAGGCAGAAAGGAAGTTGCTGACAATTTTGAAGTGGATGAAGCGTTTGCAGTTGATGGATGAAATGTTGTATTGGTGAAGTAGAAGTTTACGGGATGAAACAGTTGAAGCGGTTGTGTCGAGGAGAAATGATGTGAAGTGGGAAGCAGATGATGGTTGTATTGGTGAAGTATGACATATTTGTGTTATTGATTAGCCAACATGAGTCATAAAACTTAACAATGAAAATGAAATATATTTTAAATATGACCTATTAACTATTGATTCGAAATATAGACCATCAAATTTTAATTTCAAATCACTTTTTTTTGCCATAATCATATTTTGATGAAGAGACAATTAGTGCTGGTGATTGTTTAAGCATAGCCTATTTGGTGTCAACAATATAGGCTATCAAATTCAAAGCAAAAATAACTAGTAAACCATTTCTATCATCATCATTAAGCACAAAAAGAGAGCATGAGCTAAGAAATAGTTGATGCTACATAATTACAGAGCTTCATTACCTCTAAATTGAAGGGGTTTAGCCTCTCACATTTGTCATTTGATTAACAAATGTAGCTAACAACATGAAAGAAAAATGAAAGCTTAATAAAAAAGAGAGCTAATTAATAAGAATCAGAACTATTCTACGTGCATGAAACTAAATCTACACTACAAACATTAAAGTAAATAAGCATGAAAAGGGAAGAGCATGTATTAAATTGCAATAAAAAGAAAATTACGTGAAAATAACAATAAATGGCCAAGTAGCCATGAAAAGAAATAAAAGAGAACCAAGCTAAATTAAGAGAAGAGATGGCCTCCATGTGAGGGCATAAGAGGGTAGAAGAGGTTACATGAACATAATGAGTTATTTATTCAAGCATGAAACTCAAATCTATAATTTGGGGAATGGCTAAACTACCTTTGAGAAAGTTTGGAGACTAAATAATCATTAGCTTCTACTAATCATCATTTAAGTGTACATGAAGCCATTAATTCCATAAGCATGCGCATCAGCCTCTAATTTGTACAATAGAGGTGGGTAGGTGGGGTCCTCCATGTTTTTCACTTTGAATTATTTCCATCTTCATTCCTTTGTATTCATTTTGTGCATGCATGTGTCTTCATGAAACCACTCTTATTTGAGATCAAATTCCTACACAAATTTATATAAATTTCCAATTAATTTTTCTCAAAGAAATATATGCACACAAATGACCATTTTCCCCTATATAAGATGGATATGTGACAATTTGGAATTACTATGGATTTTGGTTAAAAACAAGTTAAAATACCCAATATGATCATTTATTTAATTTAAATAGAATAAGTATAGTGGTGAAAATATGCACATTTATGTGAACATCATGTGTCAAGCGAGGTATCAAAACTTACTCATTCAGAATTACTTATATATTTCCACTAATTAAATGACTTTTTTGAACGACTTAGGTAGAAATATGCTAAAATTGAATCACAAAGAAATACTTTGCTAGATTTAAATACACAGCTTGATCAGTTGGTTAAAAACTATCAAAATAAGTGCCCTAGGTGTGAAAAATGTCCATCATTTGAAGAAGAAATTAAAAAATCAGAAACTAAAATTAAAAGCTTGAAAATGAAATTCTGATTTTGAAAGAAAATGGAAACATGAGAAGAGAAAATTCTATTAAAAAGTGCATACAATTATTGAATAAAAATGAATCGCTCAAAACATAAGTCCAGCAATTGTTTACAACCTTAGGAAAATTTTCCAAAGGAGAAGAATCACTAAATATGCTAATAGGAAAACAAATAGTCAATATTGATAGACAAGGACTTAGGTATCTCAATCTAAACGTGTTGGTAGCGAAATTAATCAAGTAAATTCCAAGTGCAAAATTTGTGAAAAAACTGGACACAATCACAATATTTGTTGGTATAGACCCAAACACGTGAAAACATTCCAATTTGGGTTACAAAAGGCAAGGCACAAATATAAAAATCTCTTAAAGTCAAATAAATCTGGGTGCCGAAAGAAGCAAATATAAATTGTTTAGGGTCTACTCAAACATATTTTTCAAAATCATTTGCCACTAAAAACCTTGGACCCATATAAACAAATAGGTCACAAAAATCTTTTCTCGTGTAGGTGTGGAGGCAGGCTAAGAAACAGCAACAGTGTTACCTGAATTCTGGCTCTTCCAGGCACACGACGGGCGACAAATCAAAGTTCCTTAGCCTAGTATAAAGGTGGCAGAATCACAATGGGCAACAACAAAAAATTATCATAAAGGTAAAATAGGTAACAGTATATTTATTTTGAACGATTTATTAAATGTGTAAATCTGCACCATAATCTAAATTAAATCAGCCAGTTATGTGATGAAGAAATGAATGTTGATTTTGACTATGACTTATTCAAAATTGTCGGTCAAATATCTTTTTATGCCTAGAACACAATCAGTACCTCTAGAGTCTCTGAACTAATAGATTTCTTTAGATTAATGATATTGGAAGTTTAGATAATAAGAAATATTACCTTGAATTGATTTTTGATTACTCGAGATACACGTGCATATATTTGATTATCATACTGCTTCTAGATCTGACACTATGATCACTGTTTGTAAATTTGCATGAAATCAATTCAAATTCAAGAGAATTTCATTTAAAAGTTGTTAAAATGAATTTTAAGGTATTTTGTTGAAACTTCACGGCCTGGTCTATGACATCCAACTAATGATAATCTTGACTCAAAGGAAAATTTGGATGTAGATTACACTGGTAATCTAGTTGGTAGAAAAATTACTAGTGGAAGGAGTTTTATGAAAAAACATTCATTAGTTGCATCACATGTTCAAAGAAAATATCTGCATATTTTTCATTTCAGCTGATTTTCAAATTAGCGAACATTTTTCTTATAGAACCCCTTCCAGAAAATAGTTTTTAATTTTTTTGACCTTGTTTCAGATTAATCATTTTAGAGAATTTGATTTTATAATTTTTGAATTTGATTTTAAATGACAACATTAACTAATCTGACTCGCTACTGATTGTTGAAAAGATAAACAGTGATTGAAAAATTGATGAGTGTTGATATTGATCATATATTATAACATGAAAAAGTATTTAGTAAATTTCCTTAAAAATTTAAACAAGATTTATAATAATTCTTGTTTGGTAAAAATTCCATGATCATCTCTATTTATATCATATTTCTAATGACCATCACTCATCAAAATCCAATATAGTATGTCAATATGTTGTATTTTAAATATGAAATAATTCACTTTTCATTTTATTATATTTGTAGCAATAAAACATGCAAAGTATTCACTCTCATTTAAAAGTCCGCACGATTATGCATGGGTGAATTACTTATAATTTTTGATTATGTGCTTTCATACCCATTTAAAAGTCCTCACGTTTATGCATGTATGGAACATATATAAAAATTGATTAATTAAATAGACAAGTTGATTCTAATCTCATTTAAAAGTCCTCACGGTTATGCGTGGTTAGAAGATACTTGAATTCCTTTTTTTTTTATAAAATTTGGAATACTACTAATATCATTTCAAAGTCATAACGGTTATACATAGTTAGTAGATATTCAAATTCTTGATATAAATATACCACAAATAGACATAGCTATATGGTTTTGCATCATCCCTATCATTCTAAAGTGGAATATGCGTCTAAACAGAGTATTTATGATTTTTGTTTGAATTTTTTATTGAAAGTTATTATTTATACTTGATTGGGTATTAATGTTGTATTAATGTCTATCACTTTATCTCTATTTTTCTAACACTATTACTTTTTGCTGATAACAAAAGGGGGAGAGAAAAGTTAAGATTTTGGTAAATAAAGGTCAAATATTTTATTTTGTATTTTTGTATTTGCATTTAGGTTCATTTGCATATTTTTATTTATTTTCGTGCATATATGAAGGGGGAGTTTTGTTGTTGAGAGGGAGCATTCAAATAGGGGGAGCAAATTGAATGATCAAATTCATTTTATAAATTCAAATCTTAAATATATGTTTGTTATCATCAAAAGGGGGAGATTGTTGAATATGCAAGTATATGATTTTTTTTTGATGATAATAAACATAAATATATATATTCATTTAAATGTATTTGTTGTTGTACTATTTTATTTTCACATAATTAAATAAATTTCTGAATAAAATAAGTAATACAGAATTTAAATTCAAACAGGTATTTTATTAAAATTTTGAATAGTACAAATTTGAGCTCTCACTATATAAATACAATTTGCAATTACAATACAATTTCGATTACATCATAATTTTTCACTTTACAATTATCATTTACATCAGCCCACACTACATATCACTCGTTCACTCATAAATGTTCTTCAACTATATTCCAATTTGCATCTAGTATTTGAGTTATCTGCAAAAATAAACACTGACGCAGTAAAACTGAAAAAGAAATATTTTTTGCAGTATAAAATAAAATGTGTATGTTTATTTGCCTCATATATTTGGGTTGTTCGTCATTATATTCATTTTTGAATTCATCATATACGAACAACTTATGAATGCAAAGTGTATCACTATACATGCCACAAGGCCGTGCACACCAATGCACTTGATAAAATTATAGAGACAGGTGAGCACATTGTCAGACCTAATCAAAAGCTAGTTTCAACTCAAGTGAAATACATATAAAGTCACGATATTAGCATAAGGTCAAGCCCAAGCTATAAGCTGGATTCAACATAGGTGCAATCCAAATGTACAAGTTTAATAAAATGGTCAAGACAATTAAAACAGACTCGACAATGGAGTCATGAAACAATGAGCAAGGCCAAATGAAGGCAATAGATAAACTTCTATGCATGCATACAACTCAACGGTTCAACAAGATATATACGCAATGTCAACGTGTATACAGCAGGGTGTATAGCTGGCTCAATGAACTAACTCCAAGTAACAACCAGACCAGTTCAATATGCTATGCACAATCACCATAACCAGATTAGTTTCCAAAGTCAGTCTAGAAACAAGAATAGGCACATGCACTAGTGAAACAAAGAATAGATCCAACATTTCAGGAAGACAACAAAACACAGACCTCACAACATATGCAAACTAGATCGAAGCAACAACTCGGTGCAAACACATATGATCAATCACTGAGGTGAACACAGTTGTGCCTAGACCACTGACCTTCAAACAATATCAATAAGCTTCAAACAAACTACATGAACCGAGGTAATAGCCAAAGCAGAAAATAAAATGGCAATGCATACGGACATGTACTCGATGTGTGACAACCCGGAATTTTCGAGCATTTAAAATCGGAATATTTAATTGATTTTAAGTATTCAATAGAGTAATTTTAACTTGAATTACAAATATCGCTATTTATTTGATAATTAAATAATAGAATTTAATAATTAGAAGTTGTGTAAATTGTTGAATCTAGAATTTTAAGCCTATTAAAAATAATTTGAAGGCTTATAAAATTTATATTGATAACACTGAAGATAATAGAAGTTTTGAAATTGAATTTAACAGTGATTTGTTCGGTTTAAATTTTATAGTTTAAATCGAATTTAAAAATAGCCTTTCGGGGCACAGTCTCGGATTTCGACGAAACCAGCGCTATTGGATCCGTAATGTTTTATTATTATCGGATTTCAAATTTCGTATTAATTGGAGTTATTATGTGAGCGTACGATACATAAACGCGGAAAATTTAATTGATTATAAGCTAATGAAATTTAATTTAATTAATTAAGCTTCTTGTGTACGCCAAGTCTTCCTTTATCTTCCCGTATACTTCAACACTCGTCATTTTTTTTTATCAAAGCCCTTATTCATGTTTAAAAAAAAATCAAGACAGTTTGTTTATAAAATTTCAATGGCCGAATCTATAACTCCCTCTTCAAAATTAATTCAAAGAAAAACATTTTTGATCTTGTTCAGGCCGAAACACATGTCTTCAAAACAAAAATTTCGCTAAATCAAAAACAAAATCGCATGCCATCTTCCCATCACCCATGGCCGTGCGGTTCCTTTCAAGTCCGGATTTTTGCAAATCATATCACGATCGAGTATTAGGAGGGTCTCCTCCAGTTGAGGCGAGGGTTAGGGTTCGATTTGTGCTCGTGTTCGAGAGTCATGGCCGAGGTCTTCGCCGTCGTCGCGATGGGGGAACGTCGTGAATCGCGAGTTCGACAGGACGTGAAGGTGGGGTTTCGACCGTAGTCGTGACAGCGAGGGAAGTTCAATTGAACTCGATGGATGCCCGATATTCCTTGGTAAAGCAACTTGTTTTTCTAAGGCCTCGTGAGTTTTTTTTTAGCTCGACATCGGGTCAGTGGCGGCTGCATTCTATTGCAGTTAGAAGCTAGGGTTCGTCGTCTCCGATCTCTGATTGAGGTATTTTCGTTTTCTGAGGCTATTTGCAGTTTGTTTTATTTTTGTGATATACATTATATGTTTACAGAAAATAATAAATAGACAATAAGAATATATATTTATACATATATGCAGTTTATAAATTTTTATATGCAGTCAGTTTAGAAGTGTAAAATCTACCAGTCTACATTAATAAAGTATATTAGTGATTAATGTGGTTAATAAACTGATTTAATTTATTTTAGTTACCAAAAATAATTTATTTAAGGAGAATTTGTTAATTTAAATTTATTAAACGTCAATAGATTTTTGGTTAACCAAAGATATTAATAAATCGAATAAATATTTATACAAGGTAAAAAAAATCGAGAAGGAGGCAAGATGGATTGGAATGGATGCTAATAAAATAAAGGTGAGTTAAGCTCACTCAGTTAATTATAAGTTCAAATTTAAATGATTAAATTTAAACAATTGTTTGAATGGTTGAATTGATTGATGTGATATAGTATGGTATAATTTAAAATTGGCATATTATGTGATGCTAACGTCTGTGGATGCAGGGAGAACATGGTTGGAGGGATCCAACTGGACCCCTCAACTTTATTTAATTATTTAATATTCTCTGTTCTGAGTATTTGATATCCTGTAATGAATTATGTTGAAATATTGAATGCTATGGCTTGATTGTTATAATCGGGCAATAATGAATTACCAAGTATATATAATTTGAGTTTGGGAATGAAAATAAAAGAAGTGAAATTGTAGGTAAAATAATTATGGAAACTTGAATAAATTTAAAAATGAATTGTAAAAGAAATAAAGTAACTTTAAGATTTTAATAAATAAATCTTGAGTATAGAAAGGAAATTTGAATAAACAGAAAGTTAATGAATTTTAAACTTCAGTGTTATTAATTAATAGAACAAAGCTTTTATTTTAAATTTAAGATTTAAATTATTGAAAGAATAAAGAAGAAATTGGGAAAAGCTGAAATTCGTATATTTCAGATAAAAAGATTTAAAATCAAAGGGAAATAATAATAGTAATAAAGTCCATAATTAATGAATTTTAAAATGAATTAAGAAAGTAAAGAAAGTTATTTCAAATGGAATAAATTGGAAATCAGCTTGGAAAATTGATTTAAGTGATTGAAGTTGGAATTCTCCCTGGATAACCAAGTACGTTTTCAAAGTAAATTTTTAAATATAAGTTAATAGTTTTAAAATTGTTTTAAAAGGTATGTTTTGAAAAATTTATTAGTTCTAATATTTAAAGTCTAAAGTAAGTATTTCCTTTTAATTTATTATAGCAGCAATTATTTAAAAAGTGATTTGGAGTTTTTTATTTGTAAAAGTAAAAATCTAGTTTTATATTTTTTTTAAGTAACCTTATTCTCAACTATTCATATAGTATGTATTTTTAACAAATTATTGAAGTAATTTTAACTTAAATGTTTTAAAGTATATTTCAAAGTAAAGTGTTTTAAATTATTTTAGAAATCTAGTTTTGTGCTTGGTGATTTCAGAGGAGATAGAAAATATTTGGGAAAGTTTATTCTGAAAAGAAAGATGGTTTTGAAACTGTTTTCAAAGGATTGAAAATAGAAATATATCTTGTGAAGATATTTTGAGGTTAATAAATAATTTGGGAAATTATTTATTGTTGGATGGTTGTTTGTGAATATTAATTGATAGTTAAATAACCGACTATCAACAATGGCCAAATACGTTGATCGTTTCGAAGAGACCGGGATCGAGATTAATTTATCGAAAACCACTTCGATCCGGTTTGTACGTTTTCGTGAAAAATGATTTTGGATGCGAAGATGGAGCAGTGAAGTGCAAGGGCTAGTCGCTACTAATCCTGAGGATATTTCCAAAATGGATGTAGTAGGAGTAGTGCCTTCGGTTCCGTTCGATCCCGGGATGGACTTGTATGGATGAATGCTTGCGAAACATCGTCAGGTGGACGATGGGCATTCTAAGGGATATGTTCTAAAAAGGTAACGCTTAGCCTCAAGCCTCATCAAATGGGAATGGCTGAAAATCAGGGGTTATGCAGCAAGGCTAGGTGGGTAGCACCCAAGCAGGGTGAGGTCGTTCCAGTCTAGATGTCGCCTTTTATTTTGGCTTAGTGGGCGGTTGCTGATCCCAACCGCGGGGTGATCTCACTCGGGATTATCCAGTAAGGGGTAGTCCCGGCCTTGTGTTGCAGGGGAGCGGGCGTACTCCTCGGTACGGTGATCTAGGCCCCGCATTGTGACAGGTGGTACCCCAGTGCCTAGTCATTGGTTGGAAATCCATTCTCCCTACGAGCCTTGTACGAGTTTTGTTTGTATTACCCACTCTGTGGCTAGTAGCTGGAATTTGATCATGTAACGATTTCGGCTATTTTATAAGTATTTGTATATAGACCCTATTATGATATCAGAGGGTTTCTATAAAAATTGTTTTAGCTATCGTAAGGTAAAAACCCAACATGTTTATTTGTGGCGTGGTCTTACGAGATGCTTTGTTTTCAAAGGATTTTTGAAACTTTAATAATCAACTGAGTGTGATTTTCTCACGCTGGTATTCTAGACTGACTCGGGTGTTATTTAACTGTAATGCTCGGGTCAGACCGAGTATTATAAAATACAGGATATGATGCTGTGGAGCTCAGGAGACGAGCTGGGTGACGATACGTACATTCGTACTTATATATATATATATATATATATATATATATATATATATATATATATATATATATATATTCCGCTGTGTTGAGTTGTTGTGTACCCATTTTTATGACATTGATGTTGAGCTGTGATTGATGTACTCTGATGATGTAATATATAAACAAAGATATTTGATGTTGAGTAAAGAGTATTTATTATCTATTATATTTTATTCCGCTGCGATGGTTAGATTCTGTTGTTGTTTTCTATTTTCTTTTTCTATCTCTACTTCTCTAACCCAAATGGTTCGTATTTCTGTACAACTTGAGTTGATTTAGGTAGAATAGTGTTAACTCAAGGGGTACAGATTTGCGGTTCGTTTCACTTGTTATCAGAGCTTAGGTTGGTGATAACCTTGGCTCTGGTGGGAATTACTCATTTCAAATAGAGTCCGTAGTACTCTATAATGAGTTTGAGCGTATTAGTGGATATGAGTGCGTATTTGTTAGTGAATATAAATTGTTTTAATATTGTGTTAATTGGTTTATTGAGTGGCATATGAACCTTCGTCGACACAGTCTGCACAACTGTATTGAAGGGGTTTCTAAACACTTGAATAGAACAATCGACACAGTATTGTTTTAAATATGGGTAAATAAAATAATTTTACCCAAAAATATATTTTGATATAAAGAAAGTTTTTGAAAACTATTTAGCTAAAATATGGTTGCTTAGATGTTAACTGAATGTTAGGAATGATGATAATTAAAGTATTATCATTGTTAAGTGAAAATTTAATTATAAATTGAAATATAACTAAAATTTAGGCGAATAAATTTATTATAAAATGAAATTTATAAATATGAATTATAAGTATAATTTATGAATTGAAATAAAATAAAATGGAAATTTGTATAAGCATAAATTATACAAATGCATTATAGTTAAAAATTTGAAGTAAAATAGAATTTGAAACTTTAAAATCCCGAAGATTTTGGAAGTATTTTGAAGATAAATAGTAGCATTGTTGTTTTTTTTGGGTATTTATGAAGGGAAATTGTTTCAAATAAATTTTGGGAAGGGATGTAGCATTGAATTCACTTCAGTCGCTAGAAAATAACTTCGGTGATGACTGCAGCATCATCGATGTTTATTTTCGAGTTTCTAAGTGACGGTTTGCTACCAAAATTTGATTTGTTCAGAGAAGCTATTTGTTTTTGAAAATTTCAAAGGAAATTTGTTGAGGGTAAATCCAGGATTGGTTTGACTTTTAAGAAATGTGATTTGAGATGTTGAAGATTTCAAAATGTTTTGAAACAAATAACCGGGTGTTTGAAAATCCTGATGAGATAGGTTGTAAGCTTATAAATTGAGATGATTTTTAAATCAGGAAGGAAATATAAGCTTTGAATGTTGGAATTTGAATTAAAAGTGTAAAGTTAAAAAAATGAAATTAACTTGGATTGGGAAATAAAAATTTAACTGGATTGTAAATGAATTGGAATTGGATAGGCTGAAAATAATATCCAGTTATATTCAAATTTAGTTGAAATTGAACCGAGTTAAATAAAACCGAGTTAAAATAAAATTGAATTGGAACAAGAATTCAATTGAATTATTGAATGGAATTAGATTTTTAACTGGACAAATGGAAAATAAGTTGGATAAGAATTGGATTGAAGTGAATAAATTAGAATAACTTATAAAGGAATCAGAATTAAATTGCATGGAATAAAATATGCCTGGGTTATAAATAAGCATAAGGCTTGAGTTAAAATAAAAGAAGAATATATTCAAGTCTACGATGAATGGAATTGTGTAAATAATAAGTTGTGACTTATAAAATTTGAAAAGTGGAATAGAAAATCGAAAATAAATTTTGTTTGATGTTTTGGATAATGAAACGGAAATCCAAACATGAATTATATAATAAAATTGAACTAAGAAAATTAAATAAAGTGGTATTTGAAATTAAAAATCAAGAATTGAGCTATAAATAGGAAAGAGCTAATTTTATAATAAATTAGTTAATAAAATGTGTAAATGGAGTTCAATGTAGTAAAATAGAAGCTGAATTATAAGCTAATAATGAAGATTGGAAATAAAACTCAAGTTATAAATCAAATTCGACTTGGATCGATAGTGAGGTAAATGAAATTGAATTGTGAGCTCATGAATTGGGTTTTTAAATTGAAAATGGATAGTGGATTCAGAACTTGAGTTTTAAATTAAAATTAAAATTAAAGTGTTAACAAATTAAATATAATCGAAGTGTATCGAATAAAAATGTAAATGGTTTAAAATAGCAATGGTATGAATGTGCAATTAAATCCAAATAAGTGGAAATAAATTAGAGATGACCATGTAATTAATTGAATGAGTTGAATCTGAAAAGTTAAATTTTATAATAACCAATCAAATGAAATTGCAGATTTAAAATGAGATTTAATTGGTACAGAATTAAGTTGAATAAAAAAAAATTTACTTGAAAATGAAATGAGCTTAAGTATAAAATTGGAGTGAATAAACTTAAGCTAAAGGATAAAAAGGAGTTGAATTGAATTCAACCTAAAATTAAGATTAATAATAGTGGATTGGATTTAAATCAAGTAAAAATGAACTTTAATTTAAATAAAATTCGGTGAGTTGCCGATAATATTTAATGAAATGAAATTCTTAATTTAACAATTGTAAACCATTTAAATTGTTAAAGAATAGAAATAACTTGGAGATAATGGAAAAATAGAATGTTTTTCAAGTTAGTGGAATGGTTTTAAATGAATGCGGATAAGAAATGAATCGTAAATGGATAGATCGTAAACAAAAATTAAAATGGTTATTGAATAAAATAGCCTGGATTGTTTTCGAGCTAAATAAAATAGTTCGGAATAAACAAATATGGAATGAAATGTAAATGAATGGATTGTGAACAAAATTTAAACAGAATGTGTCGAGCTAGATCAAATAGTTTGAATGGAACTTGTTTGAATAATGAACTAGTTTGGTTAATAAAATGTAATGCAAGTGAATGGATTCAAATCCGAAATGCAATGAAAATAAGAATATACGAATTGTGAATAAATTTTAAAATAATGGAATAGAATTAAGTATAGATTGAGTTGAAATCCATTTAAATGATTATAAAACATAAATACTTATTTAGTCACATAGATCTCGTCAAACTGCATAGAATAAATTGTCACTGGATGCAAATACGAGTAATTAAATTCTATGAATTGATAGGAGTAAAATAAATTGATTTTGAAAGCAATTGAATTAAATATGACTTCAGTTTGCTTAAGAATAAATTAAATGTAAGCAATTGAGTTTTAAATTATTCAAATTGATGAAGTTGTGTACGAATGGATTGAAAACCATTCGAATTGAATGAAAATGGTTATAAATAAATTGAAAACAGTTGAATTAACATGGAAACTATATAAATTGCTTATGGAAAAATGTTTGGTATGTTTTTCTTTTAGAATTCATGTGTTTCACTATTGCAACTAAGTGAAATATTGTTAAACTTTATTTATATGGCACTTACATGTTTAAATTGAGTAAGTACAGGTACCTGGGAGCTGTGTGGCTGGTTTTGGCTGTGCTATTTGCTAAAAATTATAAGCTGTTTGCTTTTAAATGCTAAATAAGGTACGCCTACGCAATAAAAATAGGAAACATGAACTGTTTTTGGTTTTTCCGACCGGGTGGGTCGATGTATATATATTTATCTCTTTTGTCAAATTGCAAAGCTCCTCCGTACAAAGGAGACTCTGCCAAAAATTTTCAGAAATTTTAGGAGTTAGAAAATTTTAGAAAATTATGGAAAATTGTGTTAACTACTAACGAATTCAAATTGGAAACTAAACTAAATTAGTAAAGGAAACCAACTTAAAGTAATGATATGAATTAGTTATTAATGGAAAATAAAGTTTAAAAATTTAGAGTTTAAGATAAATTGAATTCATATGAAAATGAAAGAATCAATTTGAATAGAAATAAATATAAACTAAAGTGGTGAAGTGAAAATAAATAAGAAACATATAAAATGCTTATATTAAACTTAAGTATAAGGAATGGTGAATTCTTAATTGGAAATTGACACTACAAATATATTCTAAGATAATATTGGAATGAATAGATATTGACATTTTGTGAGGAAGTCGATAAAATGTTTTGGGAATATTGTGATTGGATATTAGTGCTAAGCAGGATATGTCGGTATTATAAAGAAAAAGGAAAATTGGTTTTGATTTCAGAAGATAAATTAGAAATGCTCGGCAAAAGGTATGTATTTAAATTTGGTATGAAATTTGATTGGGATTTGGGTTGAGCCACTTGGCATTTTGTTTTCTTTTTGGATTTGGGAGGCCGTAGAGCCATTTTGTAGTTGTACCGAGCTAGCCGTGCAAATGAGACGCTGGCAAAAATTTTCGAAAATTTAGGGAGTCAGAAAAACTTTGAGAAAATTTTGATAATTCAAAATTGGTTTTATGATTAAAACTTGAATAGTTGGGCAAATAGGATTGTTTGCAAACTAGGGAAAGGTTTGGAAAGTTGATAAGAATAATAATGGGTCTTTTATAAAAGAAAGTAGGTAAGGTGTTGAATTGTTAGAAACCGTTTGGTTTTAGGAAAAAGTAAACGGGTATTGGACAATTCTTCCTAACTAGTAATTTCGGGGACGAAATTCTTTTAAGAGGGGAGGAATGTGACGACCCGGAATTTTCGAGCATTTAAAATTGGAATATTTAATTGATTTTAAGTATTCAATAGAGTAATTTTAACTTGAATTACAAATATCGCTATTTATTTGATAATTAAATAATAGAATTTAATAATTAGAAGTTGAGTAAATTGTTGAATCTAGAATTTTAAGCCTATTAAAAATAATTTGAAGGTTTATAAAATTTATATTGATAACACTGAAGATAATAGAAGTTTTAAAATTGAATTTAACAGTGATTTGTTCGGTTTAAATTTTATAGTTTAAATCGAATTTAAAAATAGCCTTCCGGGGCACAGTCTCGGATTTCAACGAAACCAGAGCCAATGGATCCGTAATGTTTTATTATTATCGGATTTCAAATTTCGTATTAATTGGAGTTATTATGTGAGCGTATGATACATAAACGCGGAAAATTTAATTGATTATAAGCTAATGAAATTTAATTTAATTAATTAAGCTTCTTGTGTACGCCAAGTCTTCCTTTATCTTCCCGTATACTTCAACACTCGTCATTTTTTTTATCAAAGCCCTTCTTCATGTTAAAAAAAAATATCAAGACAGTTTGTTTATAAAATTTCAATGGCCGAATCTATAACTCCCTCTTCAAAATTCATTCAAAGAAAAACATTTTTGATTTAAATTTGTTCAGGCCGAAACCCATGTCTTCAAAACGAAAATTTCCCTAAATCAAAAACAAAATCGCGTGCCATCTTCCCATCACCCATGGCCGCGCGTTTCCTTTCAAGTCCCGATTTTTGCAAATCAAATCGCGATCGAGTATTAGGAGGGTCTCCTCCAGTTAAGGCGAGGGTTAGGGTTCGATTTGTGCTCGTGTTCGAGAGTCTTGGCCGAGGTCTTCGCCGTCGTCGCGATGGGGGAACGTCGTGAATCGCGAGTTCGACAGGACATGAAGGTGGGGTTTCGACCGAAGTCGTGACAGCGAGGGAAGTTCAATTGAACTCGATGGATGCCCGATTTTCCTCGGTAAAGCAACTTGTTTTGCTAGGGCCTGGTGAGTTTTTTTGGAGCTCAGCATCGTGTCAGTGGCGGCTGCGTTCTATTGCTGTTAGAAGCTAGGGTTCGTCGTCTCCGATCTCTTATTTAGGTATTTTCGTTTTCTGAGGCTATTTCCAGTTTGTTTTATTATTATGATATACATTATATGTCTATAGAAAATAATAAACAGACAATAAGAATATATATATATACATATACGCTGTTTATAAATTTTTATATGCCGTCAGTTTAGAAGTGTAAAATCTACCAGTCTACGTTAATAAAGTATATTAGTGATTAATGTGGTTAATAAACCGATTTAATTTATTTTAGTTACCAAAAATAATTTATTTAAGGAGAATTTGTTAATTTTAATTTATTAAAGATCAATAGATTTTTGGTTAACCAAAGATATTAATAAATCGAATAAATATTTATACAAGGTAAAAAAATCGAGAAGGAGGCAAGCTGGATTGGAATGGATGCTAATAAAATAAAGGTGAGTTAATCTCACTCAGTTGATTATAAATTTAAATTTAAATGATTAAATTTAAACAACTATTTGAATGGTTGAATTGATTGATGTGATATAGTATGGTATAATTTAAAATTGGCATATTATGTGATGCTAACGTCTGTGGATGCAGGGAGAACAAGTTGGAGGGATCCAACTGGACCCCTCAACTTTATTTAATCATTCAATATTCTCTATTCTGAGTATTTGATATCCTGTAATGAATTATGTTGAAATATTGAATGCTATGGCTTGATTGTTATAATCGGGCAATAATGAATTACCAAGTATATATAATTTGAGTTTGGGAATGAAAATAAAAGAAGTGAAATTGTAGGTAAAATAATTATGGAAACTTGAATAAATTTAAAAATGAATTGTAAAAGAAATAAAGTAACTTTAAGATTTTAATAAATAAATCTTGAGTATAGAAAGGAAATTTGAATAAACAGAAAGTTAATGAATTTTAAACTTCAGTGTTATTTATTAATAGAACAAAGCTTTTATTTTAAATTTAAGATTTAAATTATTGAAAGAATAAAGAAGAAATTGGGAAAAGCTGAAATTCGTATATTTCAGATAAAAAGATTTAAAATCAAAGTAGTAATAAAGTCCATAATTAATGAATTTTAAAATGAATTAAGAAAGTAAAGAAAGTTATTTCAAATGGAATAAATTGGAAATCAACATGGAAAATTGATTTAAGTGATTGAAGTTGGAATTCTCCCTGGATAACCAAGTACGTTTTCAAAGTAAATTTTTAAATATAGGTTAATAGTTTTAAAATTGTTTTAAAAGGTATGTTTTAAAAAATTTATTATTTCTAATATTTAAAGTCTAAAGTAAGTATTTCCTTTTAATATATTATAACAGCAATTATTTAAAAAGTGATTTGGAGTTTTGTTTTGTAAAAGTAAAAATCTAGTTTTATATTTTTTTTTTAAGTAACCATATTCTCAATTATTCATATAGTATGTATTTTTAACAAATTATTGAAGTAATTTTAACTTAAATGTTTTAAAGTATATTTCAAAGTAAAGTGTTTTAAATTATTTTAGAAATCTAGTTTTGTGCTTGGTGATTTCAGAGGAGATAGAAAATATTTGGGAAAGTTTATTCTGAAAAGAAAGATGGTTTTGAAACTGTTTTCAAAGGATTGAAAATAGAAATATATCTTGTGAAGATATTTTGAGGTTAAAAGATAATTTGGGAAATTATTTATTGTTGGATGGTTGTTTGTGAATATTAATTGATAGTTAAATAACCGACTATCAATAATGGCCAAATACGTTGATCGTTTCGAAGAGACCGGGATCGAGATTAATTTATCGAAAACCACTTCGATCCGGTTTGTACGTTTTCGTGAAAAATGATTTTGGATGCGAAGATGGAGCAGTGAAGTGCAAGGGCTAGTCGCTACAAATCCTGAGGATATTTCCAAAATGGATGTAGTAGGAGTAGTGCCTTCGGTTCCGTTCGAACCCGGGACGAACTTGTATTGATGAATGCTTGCGAAACATCGTCAGGTGGATGATGGGCATTCTAAAGGATATGTTCTGAAAAGGTAACGTTTAGCCTCAAGCCTCAGCAAATGGGAATGACTGAAAATCAAGGGTTATGCAGCAAGGCTAGGTGGGTAGCACCCAAGCAGGGTGAGGTCATTCCAGTCTAGATGTCCCTTTTTATTTCGGCTTAGTGGACGGTTGCTGATCCCAACCGCAGGGTGATCTCACTATGGATTATCCAGTAAGGGGTAGTCCCGACCTTGTGTTGCAGGGGAGCGGGCGTACTCATCGGTACAGTGATCTAGGCCCCGTACTGTGACAGGTGGTACCCCAGTGCCTAGTCATTGGTTGGAAATCCATTCTCCCTACGAGCCTTGTACGAGTTTTTTTTGTATTACCCACTCTGTGGCTAGTAGCTGGAATTTAATCATGTTACAATTTCGGCTATTTTATAAGTATTTGTATATAGACCCTATTATAATATCAGAGGATTTCTATAAAAATTGTTTCAGCTATCGTAAGGTAAAAACCCGACATGTTTATTTTTGGCGTGGTCTTACGAGATGCTTTGTTTTCAAAGGATTTTTGAAACTTTAATAATCAATTGAGTGTGATTTTATCACGCTGGTATTCCAGACTGACTCGGGTGTTATTTAACTGTAATGCTCGGGTCAGACCGAGTATTATAGAATAAAGGATATGATGCTATGGAGCTCAGGAGACGAGCTGGGTGACGATACGTACATTCGTACTTGTTTATATATATATCTATTCCGCTGTGTTGAGTTGTTGTGTACCCATTTGTATGACATTGATGTTGAGCTGTGATTGATGTACTCTGATGATGTAATATATAAACAAAGATATTTGATGTTGAGTAAAGGGTATTTATTATCTATTATATTTTATTCCGTTGCGATGGTTAGATTCCGTTGTTGTTTCCTATTTTCTTTTTCTACCTCTTCTTCTCTAACCCAAATGGTTCGTATTTCTGTACAACTTGAGTTGATTTAGGTAGAATAGTGTTAACTCAAGGGGTACGGATTTGCAGGTCGTTTCACGATGCAACACAGAGCTCATATGCAACTCAGACTGAAATGACAATTGGAATAGTTCGAGCTACGACATGAAACCAGACTTCACAATAAAGTGGATTCAAGGCAAATGGAAACAGTGCACATGAAAATAGTGACAACAATGGCTGCAACAAGACTCAAATCAGATCAATTGAAAACAGCATTGTATATCCACATGCATATATAACAACTAGAGCCCATCAAGCAACAACAAAAGTGTACAGGTAAACCAGAGAATTCAACCAAGTGAAGACTCCAAAAGAAACACAATAAAGCATGGTCAGATCTCAAAAATACTCAGTACAACAAGCATACATATATACACATAAGAAAATACACACACACACACACACACACATATAGGCAGTGGACATATAGATCGAACCAGAAATAACTGCACTAGACTTTCAATTGATATGAAACTCAAAGTAGTGCAAATAGCAACTCACAACACATATACACACACATACATATGCATGGTGACAAATTTTGAGTGGAACAAGAAAATCAGTGCTAACCAACCATGTGGCACAAGACAGTGAATAATGTAATGCAATCAACTGAAGTGAAGACCAATAGCAAGTGCAACCAGATCAACACAGCAAGCAAGTATGAATGAAAACTGGTCAGAAGCCGTGGGTCATCAAAGTAGAGTTCGAACAAAGTCACAGGAGAAAATAAATTCGCATTGCATGTTTTTACAAAAATCAAAGCAGCAGTTTCAAACCAAGTCAAGTTTAAATGCCAAAGAATCTAAGCCGTTATGACTAAGGTAGTAGTAACAGTGAACCAAACAAAGTTACACGGATTGAACTAGTCCACAAAATCAAAGTACCAAAGTCACAGAAACAAATTCAAATGCCAAATACAACGGAGCCAAAATTAAAATTCGTGGAGTATACGTATGACTTGAACAAGTCAGTACAAATCACCAGCATTCAATCAAAAATCGCTAGCCGAGAAAAATTAACAGATGAATTCATACGAAAGATAATTTTGGGTTTCAATCCCTATTTAAACCCAATCATCATCGGCATGTAAAAGGCAATCGAGTTCAAGCAAGCTAACCAGTAAAGCAAAAAGCATAAATCACATACCATTTTAGTTCGAACTTAATCAAATTAGAGTGACCAAAACTATATCACAACTAGAGAATCAATTATCCAAGCCAAACAAAGCAAACAATCACTGCAATATGCATGTATTTATTCTAAAAATATGTTTGGGTTTCGTAAGTTAACTTTTTTTATTTATACATATATAATTATATAACTTTAATTTGTTTATACTATTATAATTTAATTTACTTATGTAATATCTATATTTATCATAATTTAAATCATATTTAATTAATTAACTAATTCAACTAAATTTTATTTTAAAATTTTAGAATTTTTACTTTATTCATCTTAAACCATTTAAGAAGAATATTTAACTATAAACTTTATTTATACGCACACACACATATACATATCAAATATATGTTTGTATATATTAACTATTTAATTACTAATTGTTCAATTAAACAATTTAATTAAATATTTAATAAATTTCAAAATTTATTCTGTTTAATTTCTTAAACAATTTTGATAGAATTAAAGCATTTTAAATTGTTAAATTATAACCATTATAGTTTTATTTACATATACACTAGTATTTATATTAAATTATAAATTAATTTACAATTAATTATTACTTATCATATAAATCATTTAATAAATTAAATGTTTTAATTAAATATTTTAATTTTTGAAAATTCTATTTAATTTACCTTATAAAATTTAAGACAAATTTGCAACTATAACCTTTACAGTTGCATACACATTAATCACTACATATGTACATATTTTAATTAATTAACATTTAATTAATTACTTATTTAATTAGTCAAATAAATCAAGTATTTATAAAGTTTAGAAAAATATTAAATTAATTTCTTAAAAAATTGAATAGTTTCTACATTCATTTTATAATATTTTTAAAATTTCCTTAATTTTTAAACTAGACTTTAAAATTTAAAATATATTTTAAAGTTTACTATCTTAATTTAAAAATTAGCCTAAGCCTAAATTAAATCTGAACCTTTTGTTTGGACCAACCATTTGGATTTACTCTACACATTATGCCAAGCCAATAGCCAAGTGGAGAGAATAATTCTTATCCAACCTCAAACCTCGATTCCGCTACCCTTGACACCCATCAGATATAAAAATTTATTAGTTCGCCCTTAATGCTAGTTAATTAGACTACATAGACTATACAAGACCTGATACTAGTATTGGAGTCAGGTTCATTTCACAATGGGTGAAATGTATAAATTTCAAAAAGAATCCCTATTTGGATCATAAAGGGCTTATGAAATCTATTACTAGCATTATATTCCATCTATCAATTGAAATAAAATCAAATTTTATCCAAATTTATTTTATATTTATTTAATTAATCTTATTAATTAAATTCATTCAATGGTTATTATGAATATATCTTATATATTTATAACATGACATGATAGTGTAATGATGTACAAACATGTGTATAACTGTATATACACACACAATTATATTATATTATTTGTTTATAGATAATTATAGTACCATATACACACACAGATACACACACACTTTAGACACACAGATATACATACATACATACATACATAGGTACATACATACGTACGTACGTACATACATATATTGTGCTACCTTTATTTATCTGTGTACATGGTTTGAAAATAAATCTATATATTAAATTAGCTATCTTAAAATATATGTTAAGATTTAGCAAATAAATAGAAAAAAGAAAGCACTTATCGCCTTTCTTATTTACGACCTCCTAATTTAAAACAAGACTAATCTCTAGGTTAGAAGAGAATATGATTTCTTAAATAAACAAAATAGTTAATATTAAACTTCTTAGATTTAAAATGGTGTATAAAGGTTTGTAAAATAAATCACATTTTAAATAATATTCCAATTAAAATTGTTCAAACCTTTAAATTTTTATATCAATATTCATATTCAACTTTAACCTTAAAAATATATATCAAACGTTAAAAGAGTTCTAAAGAGAACAAGAAATTAAATTAAACATGAAATGTTTAGATCTAAACATGTGCATGTATAAACATATATGAAATAATATTAATTGTAACTTAATTTAACATAACATACTATATTAAATGTATACTAATCCTTCAACATACCGAATGTGTGTATATGTATGTGTGTGTTTGTATAGTTTTGACAGAATTATGTTTTTTTTAATTTTAAACCATCTGTAAATAAATTTGAGTCTAACCTTACACAATCATAGCCAAATCCAAACATCATTGCTAAACACATATACACCTTGTTAATTTATAATTGAAGAAATTTACAAATAAAACTTATCAAACGTTATAAACAAATATCAATAAATTAAAATTCACATAAATATAAATTAGTTGATAAATATTTATAGATTAGAATATTAGGCATATTGACATTAGGAGAAGAATGTTTCCATAATTTATGTAACTCTCTGTGACATGTTAATTTGTGAATTATTTCCTAAATTTCTTAAATCGGCACTCAACCTTGCTAGAATCAAATAAACCGCATTTTTTATGATCTTTGAGGTTTTCTCTCTTTTATTCGAAGAATTTTTTTTGTTTAGGGTTGAATAGAGGTGGCGGCCATAGGTGAATGAGCTGGAGGAAAAAAGAGAATTAAAGTGAGAAATAGGATTTTGCTTTGAGGAGAGATAAAAACCTTTCCCAATATCGGTATAAAATGCCCTTTTTTAATTTCCAATTAAATCGCAATTGGATCTCATCAAGATTCCTTTCCCTCTCCTTAGTATTATTGGGCAAATCTTTGTTTCACATGGATCAATATTTTCTAAAGCTCATTAAGTAGTTAACCATATTTAAAACTTGTTTACACATATACAAAATTACCAACTGTGTATATCGATACGCGTATATGTAACTTTTCTATGCACACTTGATAACTACTAGTAATACTCTAAATTTCAAATACATTAAGATTAATATTCCTTAAATATTAATAAATTCAATTAATTTATAATACTTTATAAAACAACTAATACATATGGCTTTTTGGAGTATTCAGAAATGCAATATTATGAATAAAAGGTGTGAATTCAGTCAGTGATTAATATTGAAAAATTCAAATATTAATGTTCACATGTCACTTTAGCTAGTGGTGTATTAGTTTAGCTGAATTCATCGCTTACAGGTGTTTTCAATAAAATCATATTTTATATTAGCTTAAGCGGTACCAATAGGGACAATAGTTTACATATGTCCTCTTTGCAAACACTATATCATGTTAGCATATATATAATTTGGTATTGTTCAAACTCCAATATTATCCATATTGAACTTGATTTGTCCATAAACAAAGTCATTGATTCAATAATGGCATTTATTATTAACCATTCTACTCTTACTAGAGATTTTGAGACCATTATACTAACTTTATACAACTAAGGAGGCAAAATTTCTATTTTAAGGTTTTCACTTCAAATGCTTTAACTCAGCCCCAATAGTCGCTCAATGGATCTGCATGCCATGATTTAAGTATAATCAAAGTGGAGTATACATACTGAAGTATCATAGTATTCTTAAGTCGAGGGAACCATGTAACATCGTCATATTAAGATTTCCTACTTGATTTAGTTACTTTCAACCAACAAAAAGCTATAGGAACCCATCACATATTTATCCAATAACTACAAGTAGGTAAACCCTTGGTGGCCCCGGTAGCCATGAGTAATACACTATCGCACATTTAAAGAGTGTTATGTACTCTGGTCTCAAATAATTATCGATATCCTTTCTCGAAACAACTTGACCGCGAATATTAGAAAAATATTATTTTAATTACTCATGATTGCAACTACAATAACTTAGCATTTTGTTTAGTGATTTTCTTATTATAACTTTAAATCTATTATTTAATCAATTATACCACAATATAACAATGTATGTAATGCAAATTAAAAGACCTTTATTATGGACAAGATTGGTCACTAAGGCTTGTTTAATCAGTATTCACTGGAATCAGCAGGACCAAACGCTTTCTTAGTGACTTAAATTCTCTTGAATGGTATCTTTGGCCATCCTGAAGGTAGGACCAAATGCTTACGTAATGACCATCCATGTCCTTTTAGATGTTTTCTTTGGCCTGGCATGGAGGTTGGATCAAAGGCTTGTATGATGACCATAATTTTCTTTTCGATGGTTGCTTTGACCAGCCCTGGAGACGAGAGCAAAGGCTTGTTTAACAACCTTTAGATGATTTCTTCAGCCAGACCCGAAAGGTAGGACTGAAGGCTTATTTGACTTCCCTTTTTCTTTAGATGGTTGCCTTGGCTAAGCCTAGAGAGGGGATCAAAGGCTTATTTTACCAACTCTTTTGTTAGGTGTCTTTGAACTTGGTCAAGGGCTTTTAATTCTATCAGGTGTAAGGTGTGTCTTTTTCTCAAAGAATCTCACTGACTTTATCAAGTCGAGAGCTTTATTTAGCCAGTGCATCTTAAACCAAGGGTCGCCGCTTGGTTTATACTCAGATAAGGTATGGGAATGTTTTATGTGGATTTTTACTTGATGAGATTTTGAGCAAGAATTACTTTTGTAAACTAGTTTTGAAAATCTTGCAAATTTCTTTCCAATCTAGCCACAAATGGGTATATTAAGGAAAGTTTATTGCTTTTTGTAACGACCCAGAATTTATATTAATTTAAGTTCATATATTTAATTGATTTTAAATATTAATAAGTGAAATTTATAAGTTGAATAAATTTTATTTCGAATATTGGATTTAATTGGGTAATTATATCGATAATTTAATAGTTGAAATTATAGAAATAATTGAAAATCGAGTTTAATATGATTGAAAATGATTTGTAAAATTTTATTTAATCATATTGGAGTTAGAACAATGTTTGTGAACTTTTAAAATCGAATTAAAAGTTAATTTGTGAAAAATTGAATATTTTAATATTTAATTGACGAGCTAAAATAGCCATTTTTCAAACAGTCTCGGATTTCGACGAAACTAGTTTCATCGGATCCATAATGTGATATTATTGTATGGTTTCAAATTTTGTGTCAATCAGATTTACGGTTTGTCCGAGGCAAGCCAAAACACACAGAAATTTGATTAACCGATTTAATTTTAAATCGATCGTTTGTTACCGTAACTCGCACAGATGATCGAATTGGCTCCCGAAACCTATTCATTGTGTCCGAAACGCAGGTTAAACCCTAGAAACGCCAGTCTCGCGCGAGATTTGGAGTTCGGAAATTCCGGGATGAATAGTGTTCGTCGTTTTTTCTATAAAAGCCCCCAAATATTCATTTTTGCAAAGTAAAACATAACCCTAGGGCTAAACTTCAGAGCCGCCACCCTATAATTTCAATGGTCGATTTCATCCCATTTTCTTCCTCATTTTGCATCCAATCCATAAAGAATTAGCAAATACTGTCAACTACAAACTTATAGAGGGCGACGTGATCTTCAAATCTGTACGGCAATGATCGAATATGGTGCAACGATGGGAGAGGAGTTTGCTCGTGTTCGTGCTCGGTTGCGCACGTCTTTCCACGCCATAGAGGCGACCGAGTGGGCTGCTATTGCGGCCGTGGGTGGAGACGAGGGTGAGCTATCGCGTGGCGCTAGTTGATCGTCGCCAAAGTGAAAGGTTTGGTCGCGATTCCTAACCCTAGAGGCGGCCACGTTGTGTTCCCTGATGCGTGAAATCGAACTGGAAGAAGCAAGGGAAACGCGGCCGAGATTTTCTAGTGAAAAATTGGAGGGCTGAGATTTAATCTGGGTATAAAATTGAAAAGAAACTGTGAATAAAATTATAATTTTAATCTTGTAATCTTTAAAATGCGATATCTTTTGGCTACGAGGTCGAAAACGCACGAAACAAGTTGCGTTGGGTTCGTTTTGTCGAATACTATGCTATGGAGCTGGATTGGAATTGTTTGGAGCTAGTGAAAATTTCGGATAAAATTAAACGCATGTTTAATTTTATTCGAAATAAAACGCTGAAACGGGATTGAAATCAAGGTGAGAACTTCTCACTTAATCGAATTGTTTCGATTTAAATTTTAAATAGTTAGATTTAAAAATTGTTAATTGTTTGATTGGATGATAATTTGTTATTGATTGTTAAATAGACATTATACGCCGTCTATTAAGCGGATGTTATTTATTAAAAACATTTACCGCGATAATTCCAACTTATATGGAATTGGTATTATATATGTACTTGGAGTTGATTTTCCCGCATTATATAGCGGATGAGACCCTATTGCGCCGTCTATTAAGCGGATTGTATTTTATAAATCCCATATACCGCGATATTTCGTCTTGAAGCGAAATTGGTATTGTGCTAACATCTTTAGATGCAGAAAAATAGGTTGGAGGGATCCAACTGGATTCCTCGAACATTTGAATTGGTTTCAATGTTGCATGTTAATCTATTTATTGATCTATTTATAATCTGCATGATTATCTCTGTGATTGAGATTGTTAAAGGCTAAATTTTAGCCGAATATATTTTGGTATCGTTTGATGCCGAAAATAAATAAAATTTGATTTTCGAAAATTTAAGTTAAGAATTCATAATAAAATTTAATTTTGAAATTGATTCATTTTAAATGATTAAACGTTGTAATTTATATGTTATAAAAATTATGATTTTTGAGAAATATATCCGAAATGTGATTTTTAGATAAATTGTTGATAAATTTATAAAATTATTTAAGTTTAGATTTTTGAATTATTATAAATGATTTGTATAAAATATTTATAAAATTGATATTTATAAATTAAAAATATTGGAATTATAAAACAAGTTTTTATAAGTGTTAAAATAGAATATAAATGGATTTTATAAGTGAATGAAATCAATATATTTATAAATTGTGGAATTATAAAATGAATAGATTTTATAAAATAAAAGATTTATAAGTAATTAACTTATAAATTGGATTTTTGCGTGTAAAGGGAATATGGATAGAATTTGTTAATAAAGTGAGTTTTATAAGTTGAAGTGGCCATAAAATATGGATGGAATTTATAAACATTGTTTTATAAATCCGAAAACGACTTATTTTGATAAGTTAATTATTATAGCTTATTAAAGGAAATATATCCACGATTTTGGATAGTGGATAATCCTTTGAATAAAAATATGTAGAAATGTTGAATTTGGATAAGGAAATATATCCACGATTTTGGACAGTGGATAACCTTTAAATAAAATACGTAGGAATGTTGAATTTGGATAAGAAAATATATTCACGATTTTGGACAGTGAATGGTATATTAAAGAAATATTTTGGAAAAGTGATGTTTTAAATAGAATTAAAAAGATTTAAAGATGTTTTAAAATGTATTAAGTATCGAAACAATAGATTTCAACATTTATTGTTGAAATAGATGTTTCGAGAAATAGAAGGAAATGTTGGACTATAACACTATTGTTATAGTAAATGATTTTGGAAAGGAAATGTTTTATATTGTATTGGGATTTATATATCTATTTTAAGTTTGAATCCCTACACTAGTGATTTTGGGTTGTCGTAACGATGTTCTACGTAACATTCGTTTTGACCTAAATAAATGTGTTTAAGTGAACGTTTCCTTAAAGAATAAAGTATATACTTAATTTAGATTTAAGTATATTGAATATTTTCAAAATGTTGAAAATAAATAGATTGGTGAATTACTTATTATTAAATAAGTATGGAAATGTTTTTCCAATATGAAGTGAATGTTTGAGATTTTATCTTTTAAAGATAAATTGAAAATGAATACTAGAAATCGATTTCAAAATCGTATATTCATAGATATTTTGGAATTGTAAATTCACTATGGGATTTAAAAAAGAAAGGGAAATTAGTTAAAAATAAACGTTGATTTATTTTTGAAGTGTGGAAATTAATTTACGGATTTGGAACGTAAATTTAATAAATCAGTAAGGATTTATTTAACTGGTTTAAATGAACCATTTTGAAATGAAAGTTGTAAGGGTGTAAATTTATTTGAAATTGGTTTTCAAATGGTTGAAGTGTGGGATATATATCTTATAAAGATATTTTTGAAAATAAATAATTTGGGAAAATTATTTATAATCAGGTGATGTTGTGAATACTGATTGATAGTTAAATAACCGACTATCAATATTGACCTTTACATAGGTATTTGTTGTGAATTGGTTGAAATTGAAATGCTACACTTATTTTTAAATTATTGCGCTCGTTATTCGGATTACCCATTCCGAATAGTGATACGACGTAATGGATAGCATTGAAGACCGGTGGTGAAGACCGAGCATTTGTGAAAATGATAGGATGACCTATCGATTGTCTCTGCACCGTTAGCTATGGTATGGAGATTTCCTTTGTGATGGGAAGTTTTATCAGGATTGCGAATACCCGGATTGCAAGGGCTTCTTTTGAAGTGCCTTCGGTTCTGTTCGAACCCGCAACAGACTTGTATGGTTACGTGTCTGACATTACATTTTGAGATATAAAGCAGATTTCTTTCAAATACATTTCTGTTGGTGGCGGAGAATTTATTTTCTTAGCTTAACACCCTTCTTTGAGACGTATGCTCTCAGAGGTTATGTAGTTGAAGGTTATCAGCGATATATTCCCAATTTGGTAATGTGGCATGCTGAGCGTTGCTGTGTGATGATTATTTATTGATCATTTGTTGATCAAAGCGTGGATTTGTGCCTAGCTTTGTGGACGAGACTTCGTCAGACCTCACTCCCTGGAAATGGTCAAAACAGGAATATGCGGCAAGGTTATGAGGGTCGCGCCCTTTAGGGTATGTCATTTCCTTCTGGAAAGGGTGGTATCATGGTATGGAGCCCAGATACTTACTCATGTTGACACACTATATTTATTACTGTGTGATGTTGGTTATCGAGCGCTCGGATAAAGGTCCAAAGGGACCGGGGGATGGCATATTCGTGTAGTAGTTACCTAGTGACAAAGATAACCTGGCCTTGTGTTGGCAGAGAGCTGGTTAAGTTCTCGGGACGTCCCGCCAGAGGCGATCCCATGTGGCAGTAGGAAGTTCCTTAGCCCGACCATTTGTTGGAAATCCAAATAAAACAATACGCACCTTGTACGGTTTTAGTTGTAGAACCTGCCATTCACTTATGGTGGCGCCCCACTGTTTGGATGGTAGCTATAGTAGGCATACGATAATGGTCGTATGTTGGCTAAGATTTATATCCTTACTTTCGAAATGATTTTTCCTACACTATGGCACTAGTAATAACATCGAATGTTTCTTTTTAATGCGTATCAAGCATCTTTGACTATCATAAGAAGAAATCTCCTCCAATTCTGCGTTTGCATTGTGTGTGTGGCGGGAGGTCTTATGGTAGTCTCATTTTCTAAAAAGCATTGCGAATCTATTTTAAAATTATCCTGTTGTTTTTTTTAAAGATAAACTGTTTTAAGTTCTCACACCAGTCTCATGACTGACTTGGAGTTTATTGTTTCCTTCCTAAACTCTGGGTGCCCATAAATTTTCCACACGGGCAGTCTAGAGTCAGGTTATCAGGTCATTCTGGATTCAGAAGTGCTTTGGAGCCCAAGTGGCGAGCTGGATGGCGAGACGTATTACTTGTATATGATATTATCTTTCCGATGTAAATTCACTTGTAAGGACATGTTGTATAATTATCCATTGCCCAGTTGTGTGTATATTGTTGTTGTATACTCTGATGTAATGAAATGTAACAACTGATATAGTTCTTTGTTTTAAAGATTATTCATTTATCTATTATATGTTGTTTCGCTGCGACTGTGAGATTTTGATATTGTTTCTGTTCTGTTTTCTTATTTCTTCTATCTTTTTCTTCTACCTCTTCTTCTTTAACCCTAACAATTCGGTTTTCCGGCATTCGATTATGCGACATTTGATACAGTGGACGTAAGAATGCCGTCCTTCGGATCCCGATAAAATCGTATCGTTACAGCTGGTATCAGAGCATTTGGTTAAGTGACAACCATGGCTCTGTTGGGTATTACTCATTAGAGATAGAGTCAGTAGTACTCTAGAATGAGTTTGAGTGTAATAATAGCTATGAGCGCGTATTTGTTAGTGAATATAAAATGTTTTATATTGTGATGATTGGTTTGTTGAGTGGTGTATGGATTCTGGTCGTTATAGTCTATACAACTCTATCGATTGGGATCTCTAAACACTTCTACAGAACAAATTCGACACGATACTGTTTTAAATTGGGTAAATGAAATAATTTTACCTTGAGTATATTTTATATATAAAGGAATAATTTATCAAAATTATTAAAGTATATATAAATTGGTTGTTTGGTTGTTGAAAATGAAAAAAAATGTATAAGTCAATAAAATATTGTTTGAATAAGTTAAATAAAAACAACAGTTGTAAAAGAATGAATTGTATAAGCAAATCGATTATAAGTATGGAATTATAATTAAAATGATTTACAATTGTGAAATGATCTTATATAAAGTAAAGAAGAAAATAGTGAAATTTTATAAAGAAAGATTTATAAATGTGATTTATAAGATAAAAGGAATATTTTTGAAAGAATATTTAGCACTGATTTCACTATTGTTACTAGGAAATAATAAGGGTGATGAACTGCAGCATCATCAGTATCATTTTTGAGTTTCTGTGTGATGGATTTGCTACCATAGTAAATTGAAAATATGAGTTTTGTTGTGATAAACAAATTTGAAAATAAATAAAAAATCCAAGTTGAAATTGATGAATATAAGTGAAATGAATTTTAAACTTATAGTATGAGATAATAAATTTAGCCTTGGATAAGCAAATGGATTTGGAAGTTTAAATATATAAGTTGTATAACTTAGAAAAGGAGAAAATGTAAGTGAAACCAATAGTTAAAATGGTTAAACAATTTTGTTAAGTAAAATGAAATATGAATTTGATAGTGATATGAAAATTTGACTTTGGTAAAAGTTAATTAAAATTGAAATCTGAATTGAACTTATAAGTGGAAATTTAAGTCAAGTTAAACAAATGATGTTTAAAGGAAATATAACTTAAGTAAAATTGAATAAAGTTGATTTTGGTGTCAAAGTAAACTAATAAGTGAATTAATGAAATGAAGTCATTAAGGATATGAACTTGAGTTATATAACTGAAATTCAACCTTATATTGTTAAAGGAATTGGCAATTGAATTAATGAATGAATTGAATGTAAATCAATTAAACGTAAATAGAATTGATATGAAATAATGAATGAAGTGTTAATTCATTGAAAGCCAATGTAATTAGAAGTTGAATAATTGAATGAAAATCAATTAAATGTTAAACCATTTGAAATTAAAAAGTGTTGAACCAAATTGAATGTTGAATGTAAATTTAATAATTTGGTTATGTTGAATATACATTGGTTGTTACTTGATTGTATATAAATTCATTAAGTGTTAATGAAACTAAATTAATGAAATTGAAAGCTATGAATCAAATTGGAAGAAAAATGAATTTGAATAGAATTGAATTTGATTTGGAAGTGAATTAAAATGAATGTAAATTAGTGAATATGAACTAATTGAAAAAAAAATGAACAAATAAATGTTGATAAAATCCAATGTTAAAGAATCAAATGTGATTAAATTGAAAACCAATTCAGTGAATATTAATGAGAAATGGAAGTATATTGATTTGGTTATTGATTTGTTGGATGTTAGTTGGATGATAGTTGTTGATGGTTGCATTTGTTGTTGCATTTGCCATATTGGCATATATAGTTGTTATATTGCTAAATGTTGTATATTGATATTATTTTCATATATGCATGTTTCTCATGGGTTGTTGAGTGTTTAATAGGTGTGGATTGCGCTTGCTTCGCATTTGGAGCTCACTTTCGCGCTATATTAGCCGTATATGCTCGCTAATAATAAATAAGGTACATATCTCGGATTAAATATCGTACTTTTACACTTTTTTCCCTGCGGGATGCCTCATCACTTGATGAGATGTATATTTGTGATATATATACTGTCATTTTTTTTTCGGATCGAGCCGCGCAAAGGAGACTATGGCGAATTTTTTCGAAAATTTAAGGCGTTAGATTTTTTTTGGGAATTTTGGAAAATTTTGAAAACTATAACTAAGTATGATTTGAAAACTTAGTAAAGTTATTGTATGAAGTTTAACTATGAATTTTGGGAAAGTTAAACACTTAAGAGATTTGAAAAATCTAAATTGAATGGTTTGTTTTTAAAAATTAATAGATTCCGTAACTTTTTCTTGCTTGGTAATTTCGAGGACGAAATTCTTTTAAGGGGGGAAGTTTGTAATGACCCAGAATTTATATTAATTAAAGTTCATATATTTAATTGATTTTAAATATTAATAAGTGAAATATATAAGTCGAATAAATTTTATTTCGAATATTGGATTCAATTGGATAATTAAATCGGTAATTTAATAGTTGAAATTATAGAAATAATTGAAAATCGAGTTTAATATGATTGAAAATGATTTGTAAAATTTTATTTAATCATATTGGAGTTAGAAAAATGTTTGTGAACTTTTAAAATCGAAATAAAAGTTAATTTATGAAAAATTGAATATTTTAATATTTAATGGACGAGCTAAAATAGCCATTTTTCAAACAGTCTCGGATATCGACGAAACTAGTTTCATCGGATCCGTAATGTGATATTATTGTATGGTTCCAAATTTCGTGTCAATCGGATTTTCGGTTTGTCCGGGGCAAGCGAAAATGCACAGAAATTTGATTAACCGATTTAATTTTAAATCGATCGTTTATTGCCGTAACTCACACAGATGATCGAATTGGCTCCTGAAACCTATTCCATTATGTCCAAAACGCGGGTTAAACCCTAGAAATGCAAGTCACCACGCGAGATTTGGAGTTCGGAAATTCCGGGATGAATAGTGTTCGTTATTTTTTCTATAAAAGCCCCCAAATATTCATTTTTGCAGAGTAAAACATAACCCTAGTGTTAAACTTCAGAGCCGGCACCCTATAATTTCAATGGCCGATTTCATCCCATTTTCTTCCTCATTTTGCATCCAATCCATAAAGAATTAGCAAATACTGTCAACTACAAACTTATAGAGGGCGACGTGATCTTCAAATTTGTACGGCAATGATCGAATATGGTGCAACGATGGGAGAGGAGTTTGCTCGTGTTCGTGCTCGGTTGCGCACGTCTTTCCACGCCATAGAGGCGACCGAGTGGGCTGCTATTGCGGCCGTGGGTGGAGACGAGGGTGAGCTATCGCGTGGTGCTAGTTGATCGTCGGCAAAGTGAAAGGTTTGGTCGCGATTCCTAACCCTAGAGGCGGCCACGTTGGGTTCCCTGATGCGTGAAATCGAACTGGAAGAAGAAGCAAGGGGAACGCGGTCGAGATTTTCTGGTGAAAAAATGGAGGGCTGAGATTTAGTCTGGGTATAAAATTGAAAAGAAATTGTAAATAAAATTAAAATTTTAATCGTGTAATCTTTAAAATGCGATATCTTTTTGCTACGAGGTCGAAAACGCACGAAACAAGTTGCGTTGGGTTCGTTTTGTCGAATACTATGCTATGGAACTGGATTGGAATCGTTTGGAGCTAGTGAAAATTTCGGGTAAAATTAAACGCACGTTTAATTTTATTCGAAATAAAACGCTGAAACGGGATTGAAATCAAGGTGAGAGCTTCTCACTCACTCGAATTGTTTCGATTTAAATTTTAAATAGTTAGATTTAAATATTGTTAGTTGTTTGATTGGATGATAATTTGTTTTTGATTGTTAAATAGACATTATACGCCGTCTATTAAGCGGATGTTATTTATTAAAAACATATGCCGCGATAATTCTAACTTATATGGAATTGGTATTATATATGTACTTGGAGTTGATTTTCCCGCATTATATAGCGGATGAGACCATATTACACCGTCTATTAAGCAGATAGTATTTTATAAATCCCATATACCGCGATATTTCGTCTTGAAGCGAAATTGGTATTGTGCTAGCATCTTTGGATGTAGGAAAACAGGTTGGAGGGATCCAACTGGATTCCTCGAACATTTGAATTGGTTTCAATGTTGTGTGTTGATCTATTTATTGATCTATTTATAATCTGCGTGATTATCTTTGTGATTGAGATTGTTAAAGGCTAAATTTTAGCCAAATATATTTTGGTATCGTTAGATGCCGAAAATAAATAAAATTTGATTTTCGAAAATTTAAGTTAAGAATTCATAATAAAATTTAATTTTGAAATTGATTCATTTTAAATGATTAAACGTTGTAATTTATATGTCATAAAAATTATGATTTTTGAGAAATATAACCGAAATGTGATTTTTAGATAAATTGTTGATAAATTTATAAAATTATTTAAGTTTTGATTTTTGAATTATTATAAATGATTTATATAAAATATTTATAAAATTGATATTTATAAATTAAAAATATTGGAATTATAAAATAAGTTTTTATAAGTGTTAAAATGGAATATAAATGGATTTTATAAGTGAACGAAATCTATATATTTATAAATTGTGGAATTATAAAATGAATAGATTTTAAAAAATAAAAGATTTATAAGTAATTAACTTATAAATTGGATTTTTGCATGTAAATGGAATATGGGTAGAATTTGTTAATAAAGTGATTTTTATAAGTTGAAGTGGCCATAAAATATAAATGGAATTTATAAACATTGTTTTATAAATCCAAAAACGACTTATTTTGATAAGTTAATTATTATAGCTTATTAAAGGAAATATATCCACGATTTTGGACAGTGGATAATCCTTTAAATAAAATATGTAGAAATGTTGAATTTGGATAAGGAAATATATCCACGATTTTGGACAGTGGATAATCCTTTAAATAAAATATGTAGGAATGTTGAATTTGGATAAGAAAATATATTCACGATTTTGGACAGTGAATGATATATTAAAGAAATATTTTGGAAAAGTGATGTTTTAAATAGAATTAAAACGATTTAAAGATGTTTTAAAATGTATTAATTATCGAAACCATAGATTTCAACATTTATTGTTGAAATAGATGTTTCGAGAAATAGAAGGAAATGTTGGACTATAACACTGTTGTTATAGTAAATGATTTCCGAAAGGAAATGTTTTATATTGTATTGGGATTTATATATCTATTTTAAGTTCGAATCCCTATACTAGTGATTTTGGGTTGTCGTAACGATGTTTTACGTAACATTCTTTTTGACCCAAATAAATGTGTTTAAGTGAACGTTTTCCTTAAAGAATAAAATATATACTTAATTTAGATTTAAGTATAATGAATATTTTCAAAATGTTGAAAATAAATAGATTGGTGAATTACTTATTATTAAATAAGTATGGAAATGTTTTTCCAATATGAAGTGAATGTTTGAGATTTTATCTTTTAAAGATAAATTGAAAATGAATATTAGAAATCGATTTCAAAATCGAATATTCATAGATATTTTGGAATTGTAAATTCACTATGGAATTTATAAAAGAAAGGGAAATTAGTTAAAAATAAACGTTGATTTATTTTTGAAGTGTGGAAATTAATTTACGGATTTGGAACGTAAATTTAGTAAATCAGTGAGGATTTATTTAATTGGTTTAAATGAACCATTTTGAAATGAAAGTTGTAAGGGTGTAAATTTATTTGAAATTGGTTTTCAAATGGTTGAAGTGTGGGATATATATCTTATAAAGATATTTTTGAAAATAAATAATTTGGGAAAATTATTTATAATCAGGTGATATTGTGAATACTGATTGATAGTTAAATAACCGACTATCAATATTGACCTTTAAATAGGTATTTGTTGTGAATTGGTTGAAATTGAAATGCTACACTTATTTTTAAATTATTGCGCTCGTTATTCGGATTACCCATTTCGAATAGTGATACGACGTAATGGATAGCATTGAAGACCGGTGGTGAAGACCGGATATTTGTAAAATGATAGGATGACCTATCGATTGTCTCTGCACCGTTAGCTATGGTATGGAGATTTCCTTTGTGATGGGAAGTTTTATCGGGATTGTGAATACCCGGATTGCAAGGGCTTCTTTTGAAGTGCCTTCAGTTCTGTTCGTACCCGGAACAGACTTGTATGGTTATGTGTCTGACATTACATTTTGAGATATAAAGAAGATTTCTTTCAAATACATTTCTGTTGGTGGCGGAGAATTTGTTCTCTTAGCTTAACACCCTTCTCTTAGACATACGCGCTCAGAGGTTATGTAGTTAAAGGTTATCAGCGATATATTCCCAATTTGGTAATGTGGCATGCTGAGTGTTGCTGTGTGGTGATTATTTATTGATCATTTGTTGATCAAAGCGTGGCTTTGTGGACGAGACTTCGTCAGACCTCACTCCCCGGAAATGGTCAAAACAAGAATATGGGCAAGGTTATGAGGGTCGCGCCCTTTAGGGTATGTCATTTTCTTTTGGAAAGGGTGGTATCATGGTATGGAGCCCAGATACTTACTCATGTTGACACACTATATTTATTACTGTGTGATGTTGGTTATCGAGCGCTCGGATAAAGGTCCAAAGGGACCGGGGGATGGCATATTCGTGTAGTAGTTACCTAGTGACAAAGGTAACCCGGCCTTGTATTGGCAGAGAGCTGGTTAAGTTCTCGGGACGTCCCGCCAAAGGCGATCCCATGTGGCAGTAGGAAGTTTCTTAGCCCGACCATTTGTTGGAAATCCAAATAAAACAATACGCACCTTGTACGGTTTTAGTTGTAGAACCTGCCATTCACTTATGGTGGAGCCCCACTGTTTGGATGGTAGCTATAGTAGGCATACGATAACGGTCGTATGTTGGCTAAGATTTATGTCTTTACTTTCGAAATGATTTTTCCTACACTATGCACTAGTAATAATATCGAATGTTTCTTTTTAATGCGTATCAAGCATCTTTGACTATCATAAGAAGAAATCTCCTCCAATTCTGCGTTTGCATTGTGTGTGTGGCAGGAGGTCTTATGGTAGTCTCATTTTCTAAAAAGCATTGCGAATCTATTTTAAAATTATCATGTTGTTTGTTTTAAAGATAAACTGTTTTAAGTTCTCACACCAGTCCCATGACTGACTCAGAGTTTATTGTTTCTTCCTAAACTCTGGGTGCCCATAAATTTTCCACACGGGCAGTCTAGAGTCAGGTTATCTGGTCATTTTGGATTCAGAAGTGCTTTGGAGCCCAAGTGGCGAGCTGGATGGCGAGACGTGTTACTTGTATATGATATTATCTTTCCGCTGTAAATTCACTTGTAAGGACATGTTGTATAATTGTCCATTGCCCAGTTGTGTGTATATTGTTGTTGTATACTCTGATGTAATGAAATGTAACAACTGAGATAGTTCTTATTTTTAAAGATTATTCATTTATCTATTATATGTTGTTCCGCTGCGACTGTGAGATTCTAATATTGTTTCTGTTCTGTTTTCTTATTTCTTCTATCTTTTTCTTCTACCACTTCTTCTTTAACCCTAACAATTCGGTTTTCCGGCATTCGATTATGCGGCATTTGATACAGTGGACGTAAGAATGCCGACCTTTGGATCTCGATAAAATCGTATCGTTACACTTTTTGAAAACTATCTTTTAAGAAAATTGTTTCTAGAATGTTCTTCGGAAAAATCCTCTAAGGTTTGTAGCAACTGAGAGCATTTTATGCATTCCTAGGCTTCACCTTGACTATCAAAGTTAAAATTGAGTTCCCAAAACTCACTTTCCTTTATTCATTTGGTATTGTGAAATATGGTCTTAAATGTTTAGCATTCCATGTCCTTGCTATTACATTTTTGTTGGGTCTACTTGTTTAATAAGTTCCTAAAGGTATGACTTCATGAATGACTAAAGGCCTCTCTTAGTTTGGTCATAAAGGTCCATCCATAGGATTTTTGTATTTCCTATTACCATAGTAAGCATTAAATCTCCTTTCTGTAATGCTCTCTCCTACACTCTTTAGCCCATTAAAAGTTCTTTGCTTCTTAATTACTTCAAAAAAGTAGTACATTTGTAGGTTACCTTTAACATGAACTGATTAAGTGTGTCTACTCTCCCATTTAAGCTTATCATGTCTTTGCCCAACTTGGGCTCTACCATGTCTCTAAGTGCTCTTATTTGGTTAGAATTAGCTTCTATTTCTCAAGCGCTTGCTATATATCTTGAGAAGTTTCCCGATTATAGCCCAAAAAACATTTTTATGGATTTAGCTTCATTTTATACTATGCAGCACTTCAAACATTTCACTTAGATCCTTCTTTGATTAGTATCTTCTTCTTTAGACTTTAGTAACATGTCATCCGTACATACTTCCATGTTCTTCCAAATTTGATTTTTGAGCATCCTATTTACTAATCACTGGTAGGTAGCTCATACATTTTTCAAACCAAAAGGCATTACCATATAACAATATGTTCCTATTCAGTTACAAAATTCTTATACTTCTCATTAGGTTTGAACATCAGGATTTGATTATACCCTAAATATGAAGCCGTAAACGATAGCAGTTTATGACCATTAGCAGCATCTACCAACTGATCGATTCTTAGAAGAGGATAACAATATTTGGATATGCTTTATTTAAATATTTACAGTCAACATACATTCTCCATTTACCATTGGATTTCTTATCTAGCAATCGAAGTTACCAACCACTTAGGGTAATATACTTCTCAGATGAAACCATTTTCCAATAATCTCTTCACTTCCTCTTGTAGGACAATTGTTCGAGCATTATCTAACTATCTTTCTTTTTCCTTATTTGAGTAAGATTTGAGTCCATATTAAGTGCATGACATACATTATTATAGGGTTAATTCCAACCATATCTACATGACTCCAAGAGAGAAAACATCTTTGCTTGATTGAGGAGCAAAATAAGTTTTCTCTTGGGTCAACATCTAATCCTCTTCCTGTCTTTACAACTTTAGTTGAGTCATGAGGGTCTATGCTAATATCTAATTCCTCTATAAACTTTATGTTTTTGTCACTGTCTCTAGAATCAATTTCAAGGATTATTTCTTCCTCCTCTTCTTCATGGTTCACTTCTAAATCCACTTGATTTAACTCGATGTCTGTAATAGCCCGTATTTTATGTATCATAGGATTGTAAAATATTTTTGTTTTATTCATATTAGGTCGTATGACTTTAAAATTTTAATAACGACTCTTAGGGACATTTCCCACATCAATGATTCTTGTGAAATTTTTATATGGCTATTTTGGCCTCAAAATGTTGTTCAAACTATGGCTTTTGATAGAAGCCAAACTAGGGTCTCCCACTACTTCCACAATTTCAGGATGATGGTTATTCTGTAGAGTAGCTATAATAGAAAAAACTTATCGTTTGAATGTTATAGTTATTTTAAGATTTGGCCGCTAGAGGTCTACATTAGTGGGTAATTAACTAAGCCCAGTCCAATAAGCCATCTTAAAAATTATGCTAAGAAGAGGCTGTAGGAACCAATATAAGTCATTTGCATCTTTTTAAATATTTCTATAAACCTCCATTAACCTTAATTTCATATAAAATCACAGCCTAGATCATAATTTATGGGTTAATTAGCATCTAGGGCTGGAGAATATCATTTTGCTGATTTTTGTTCATCATCTTTTCTGTTCACTTTAGATCTAAGAAGAAAATTTGGTATTTGGAGAGTGGTTCTTGATGCCTCACTCTACTACACATGTTTATATATTTTAAAAATTGTGTTTTAACATGATTTTTGACCTTAAGTTGTTTTCTAGCTTTAATCATATTTTAGAGATATTGATGGCTGAATTTTAAAGGATTTACAGTGGTTTTAAATGGTTTTATAACTCTTTTTTGTTTATGTGCATATGCTAATGTATAAATTCGATTTAGATTAGGATTGGCGTGATTATCATGTTGTTATGGATTGCATGTATGAATGGATGCATATGTGTGCTATTTCATGTTTTCATGCTGTGTTTTGATATGATTTGCTAGTGCTTTTAAGTAGTTAGGAAGGAGGTCATTGAAGCAACAAATTGAAGGTAAAGATGGGGGAAATGGGATGAAACTTAAAGAAGAGGTTTTGGAGCATAGGTGGAGTCTAGGATTCGAATCACACTAAAATTTGAGCTAAGGGAAAGACTTGGTATCAAAAGCTCCTGGTCGGTAGTTCGGTAATTAATGCTTTTGGTTGGTGGAAAATGCTTGATGAATGTTTTGTTCTTCAAGTCAAGGTTAAGGGTGATGAGTGAAGGTCAAGTCATGAATTTGGCTAAGTATTGGACTTCATACTAAGAGCTTTAAAGGGAATGGAAACAAAAGCATTTGGAGTTTGTACCAAGTGCTTTGGAGTTGATGCCGAGAGCTTTTTAGTGGAGTGGTTGGGGTCTAAGCACTTGGAAGATGGAGCACTAGAAGAAGGGGAATAAAATTAGCCAAAATTGGCTAAGTATCCAACTCGGTATTATGGACTTTTTGTTGGTACGAGAGGTTTATTTCGACGGAGTCTAGGTGGAATCTCCAAGGGAGAAAATGGACTTTATAGGTTATGATGGAGGTTATTGTTTGTTCGCCTAGGGTTTAATGGCTATGTAGTAGCACGATGATAGCTTCAGGACTTCGATAATGACAACTCAATAGTGAATGGAGTTAGGTTTCGATAATGGTGGCTCGATATTGAAAGGTGTCATGAGATGGTTATCCACGTAGAGTGGCTTCTAGGAAGGGTGATCCATGGATAGAACGTGAGAATGGTTCTATCATGGAATGGAGAAATTTGGAATGATTCCTTAAGAATAATGGCGATTAGATGGGCAAGAAAGAGGCTTGGAAATGCGTGCTAATGGATCATTTATATTTGGAGTGTTTTTTGTTAAAATGAAAGCATGGGTATTGTAATTGCACTCATGGGTACTTTGTTTGGATACCCCAGATAGCTTGTTTGGATCCGTATACCTTGGACAACAGGAAGGGGTCTAGTATCAAGTTCTAGCTAAAGACGAGTACACTGAAATCCATGATTTCCTTCATTCCCTGCATGGGAAAGGCCATACGAGTTATCATATATTTACAGCATACTGAGTAATAGTAAGGATTGTTTGATGGATGATATAGTTGCTTTGGTTGTTCTTATTCGTAGTCTCACTCTAAGGATGTCATTGGAGATAGGTATTGGGGACAGTGATATCTTCACACCCGTCATCATACTTGTTTGCAGTATATCTTTACTATATTTGTAAAGTAGCATATTATGTTTGTTATGTGCTAACTCATTGGTTGTAGGGACAGATCAGGTATGGTTTGTATACTCTTGTTCCTTACCGTATCGACTTGTATAGTATTTTGAGATTTATTTGCTGCTTATACCAAACTGTTGCATGACTCAGTTTTTTATGCTTTGCTTCTTATTATCTCAGATACTCTTAAATGAGTAAACTAGATAGTAGGTCTAGGTGCGACATAGTAGTTGTACAGAGGACGATCTATCTCGTATTAAATGTGGATTTCTATGCTGATTCTGATGTGCAACACCGTGGAGCCTTGACAGTGCTTGCTTATTACATTATATAGAGATAGTCACTTGACTTTATTTCTGTTTGTATAAATTTTATTACTTGATGTATAACTCTATGAATTTGTACACTGATATTTAGATCGCTTAGTAATGATGTCTCTCCTGTTTCGTATCTATAATGTATACTATATTTTATTCTACGCAATGTGAGATATACAATAAGTTATGTGATGTTTTTACTTCATTTTATACCCTTGATGATCATCCTTTATGTTTGGGCACATTAGTAGCAAACTATTTAGTTATATTAGTTGTCGGTGGTGTAGGACGGTCATCACATTTAGTATTAGATCTTAAGTTAACCTAAGCTAGTATCATGGTCCAGTAGAGATAGGGAACGAGTTAACACCCTAGACTGGATCGAGAGTATTTATATAAACACACATACGAGAGAGATCGCGTACTTATTTTATAATTTTGTCAAAACTATATAGTAGTATATATAGTATATAAATCACATACTGACACAAGTACCATCAATACAGTTTTCTTTTTGAGAAACCGATCATTCTTATTATAGATCGAGAATGAGTCGGCGAACAAAATACACTATGAGAAACTGCATCTCCGGGGTTTAGGAAGGAGCAGGTTTGGCGGCAGCTAACTTTGAATTGCAAGCTGTGTTCAATGCGATTATGGTGAACATGTTGTAGAATCCCCAAGCGACCGCTATAAATATTGTCGTTGGTGGTGGTGCTTAGGTGCAGGCCATATGAGTCAACTTTACCATGCTATGCAAAGATTACTCTACCTTAGGAGGCAAGCCATTTCTTGGAACTGACTCGGCTATCGAAGTGCATGATTAGTTAGACACCTACGAGCATATTTTTTGTGACATGGAAATAAAGGATGCCGTGAAAAGGAAGCTGGCCTCTAGACAGCTTCAAGGGCAGGCCATGAACGGTGGAATGGCATTACTATTGCTACACTTGAGAATCAGTTCACTTGGGACCAATTTAAGATTAGGTTTGAGGAGAATTTCATTCCGGCTACCCAGAAGACGATGCTATTAAGGAGGTATGCTGATTTAAAATAGGGAGATATGTCTGTCTACGAGTATATCATTGAGTTTGATGCTTTGTAAAAGTATGGGATGTCTTTTATTGACACTGCATTGAGGAAGAATGAGAAGTTTCTTATGGGTTTGGACGATTATTTAGGGGAGAAGTTGGTGAGTCACATCGATGAGCCTTTTGAGAGGCGTGTCAAGAAAGCTCTTCGCATGAGAATTTATACCCCAAGTCCAAATCGGCTATTGCCAGTAAGGAATAGCCAAAACCACAATAAGGCAGTGGAGGCAAGAAGAAATAGAAGAGAAAGAAGCAGTTTTAGGGGAAGAGTGCTCATAAGAAGCGTAAATAGGAACCCGTTTGTTTTGGTTGTGGAGAAAAATGTCACCTAATTAGAGACTACAAAGTTCATGGGAAGAAGACGTGTTACAGTTGTGGAAAGTTCGGACTTACGTAGAAAAGTTGTCTAGGACCAGCACGACAAAAGCAGGTTGTGAAGGCATATGTCTTAGACACTGTTCCGACTTCATTGAATGCTCCTCCGGCGAATGAGAAGGGGAACATCATTGTTATTCAAGGTATGCTTTCCATTTATGTTGTTCGTATACATGTTTTACTTGATACCGGGGCTTCACATTGTTTTATATCTAGTGACGTAGTAGATAATTTGGGATTGAAACCCAAAATAATTGTTCGACCTTTGATTGTGACGAACCCTGTTGGAGGCTCCACTAGCCTGTATATGGTTTATCTTGGTTTGGTCTTATCGAGTCATTGATGCTCTTTTGTGTATGATTATTTTTATTTTGAATTTTGTAGGGTTTGAGATTATCTTAGGGATGGCCTGGCTAAGGAAGTATGCAGTGGTAGTGGGTTATGAGAGGCTGTTGGTGATGGCAGGTCTATAGAGGAGCGAATGGTAGCAATTGGATGCATGTCGAAGGATATGGTTATGGTTAACTTTCTATATTTGCTCGAGGTTTCATAGGCTGGGTTCATTTACGTCTATCGTTGAGTATCTAGACGTATTTAAGGAGGTGACAGAATTACCGCCGCTTTGAAAATTTAGTTTCGTATTGACTTTACGAATGATGCCAGACCGATAGTTATTCCTTTAAGGCGTATGACACCTAAAGATAAAAAGGAGTAGGAGGTGTAAGTTAATGACCTATTGAAGTGGGGCTTCATTCATAGAAGTATATCTGAGTGGAGTGCATATGTACTATTCGCCACTAAAGCAGATGATTCTTTGAGGTCATGTGTAGAATACCATGAGCTAAATAAGGTGAAAAAGAAGAACAGATTCCACTTCCACATATTTGTAACAATCCATCCCGAAACAAGCATAAATTCCAATCCAGAAAAGGCCCATTCCAAAGCTGGCAGTTGGCTGGTAAAAAGAAGAACTCTATAGAACAATCTATCTGTTCTTTCAGAACTAGGAATAAAATATAATAACAATAATAGTACCCATTTATTTCAAATCATTTCAAATGTCATAATACATGACAACAAATATTACAAGGCTTTTTTCAAAAATACATTTCATGGGTATAATAGAAAATAACATGAAAAGACAGATAATAACCGCAACTGTTGGAAAATGGGTGTCTATAACATTCCATGGAATAGATCATAAGGCTATTTGAACATAGAGGGAGTAAAGTGTAAAATTCAATTATTTAGAACTAACTTATGACTTTAACACTATATTTAATCAAATTGCAAATAGAAAACCAATAATCATAGAATAAGAAAAAATACAGTAAAGTAAATAACATCTTGATTTTTATACCGATTTGGATTAACCAACACTGCATTCAGTCATGCACTACACCGTGCATAGTTTCACTATAATCGTTTGCTTCCCATGGGTGGTAAGAACACCTTTACAATCTTGATTTATATAAGATACACCTTCTTGATTTAACAGGCTACAAGTATACCTTCTACTTTTCACAAACAATAAGAAAGTATTACAACTAGTCGTATCTTCAATATGGAATCTTACAGATTCGGTACAATGATCCTATAGACCTCTAATGACAATGTATCCTTGAATTCTTTAAGGAATAGGATGAAAGCAGAGTTAGAATGATATGAATTCAAGTAGAAATTCTCTAATATAATATGGTTTGCATATCCTTGAAGAATCGGAGTGAAATGGTATGGATTTGCAAAGACAATGAAAGAATATGCAATGGAGTTCTTTTACAAAAGTATGGAAGAGAAAGATTACGACAATGAAGAGAGAATTGATTGGAAAATTCGTTTTTTGACCTTAATATAGAGGTTGAAGAGACATGTCTTTTGGTGAAGTGGGGGTGGGAAAATCCCTTGATTTAAATTTTAAAAATTTACCAATGGGAAGTATGTCGACGTACCTGAACCCCATATGTCGACATATACACATTTTCCAAAGAGATCAGCGACAACAATATGTGTTACAAATTTCAGATTTCAAAATTACCTTTTTTTTGTGGATTTTTGTAGTTCAGTTGAGGTCAATGGTTGATGATCTTCAAGTGCCATGGGATATTTTACAAGGAATTCTAAGACTCAACCAAGTACTCATCACTTCAAACACATCTGTCCTTTCAGCATTCATCTTCAATCGGTTCTGTTCTTCCATTGTTCTAATTAACCTTCATATATAATCCATTTTTTCCACCGAGTTCTTATTTATCTCTGTAAATGTCTCCATAATTATGTGAAAGTATTGCTATACTTGGAGACACGTCAGTAGTAATATTTAAATGGTTGTTGTCATCAAATCAATACCTTAGGTATTAGCAATCTCCCCGTTTTGATGATGACAACCATATAAATATTTTAGAGATAAAATATAATACTTTTATATTTAACTCCACCTAACTATATGAACTCCCCGATCATTTTTCCTGGTATATTTATACATTTACTATCCCTTTGTCATCAACAAAAAGGGCCGAAATAGAATCACTTAAGCACAGCTAGACAATATGTATAGATTTTGTATATAGAGATGTATATAAATTTATATAAATAAAACTCACGAGGAGAATCAAAATCAGTATAAATCATGAAATAAAACTATGATGTAAAATAATTAAAACTAGATTTGTTTTAGACCGACATGTGTCGATGCTAATAACATATCGTTTTGATATTTATCCAAAGTTCAATGGATTTCTTGTCATATGCTTTGAACATCCGCTGTTCGTTATCCATTGTTCGGTACCTGAAAAGTATAATATATGCGCATTGGTAGCCTATTTTATTTTTGGTCAATGGGGCTAAGGTCTGGGTAGCAAAACCCATGAAGTTTTTGAGTGCACTTTCAAATGTAATTATTGGATAAATGAACTTTATTAATAAAATTATCAATATGTTTTCTTTTCAATAAAATCTAACTTTCTAGGAACCCATAAATTAGTGAAAATGTCTAGGATTTTTAACTTTAATTTCCTAGGTTTTGATTTGAACTTGGCAGCCTTAATAAAATTTAGTGCTTTGAGTACTAGTTTTCTTTGATTTGGGCTTAGGGGTGTATCCAAGTCCATGTTTATTATTAGTAGGTTTAGATCCAGATAATAAATTTTCTAGATTATTCTTCCCTTTGTTAAATTATCAATATCAATTTTCATTTTATAAAAATCCTTATTACAGTAAGAAAAACATTGTCTAGAGATGTTATTTTGTTATTTAGATAAGTGATATCTAATTTCATTGAAAGATTTTCTGATGTTAATGATTTATATTCACTTTTAAGTTTTTCAAAACTTTCAAGTTTTGAATCATCGTTAAGTCCATTAAGCTTTCAATTTCAGCTTCTAGACACCTCTACTAAACTATTATTGTACTCTTTCTTAAGCATTTATATCCTTTATACATATCATCTAAGACAATTGTAATTTCTTTATTAAAGTTCCAAACCTGGTTATCCTTTGTCATTAAGCACATGTTGGCATTTTCTGTTTCTGAATCACTATCACTAGATGATGTAACTGAATCATCTCATATCGCGTTGGAAGCTTGTTTACTCTTCCTATTCAAAGTGTTGGAAGAGTAGTTTGATTTATTCAGGTTGGGAGAGTCTCTTATCAAATGACGATATCACATTCGAAACACTTAACAACTTTTCCATTTCTGGAATTATTGTTTTTATTTTTTCAAACTTTTAAGAATTTCTTGAAATTCTTGGTCGTAAACTCAATATCATCATCAGCAGCATCATATAGTTCATTATTGTCGTTTGTAGCCTTGAGTGCTAGTAATTCTTCTCATTTTCCCGATTCTCTTTTCTAACCGGCAACTTTACTCCATAGGACATTAGATTAATTAAATCTCTTACTTTATCAGCACTAATACCATTGACTTCTTCGATTTTCAGAGTCTTTTGATCATATTCACTAGAAATTGAATTCAAGATCTTTTTGACTTGGTCCTCTTCGGTAATTTTCTTTCCTAATGATATTAATGCATGTACTATATCCTAAAATCTAGAATGCATATCAGAAATAGACTCATTTGGTTTCATTTGAAAAGTTTGAAACTAGTTAGAATAGATATTTTAGTTTATTTTACTTTACTAGTGCCCGCAGGTGTGACTTGAAACACTGTACAAATTCCATATGCAAACTTACAAATAGACACTTGATTAAATTCATTTCTATTTAAGGAAAAAAAATAAAATGTTCATAGCCTTTGAGTTACTGAGTGCTTATGTCTTTTGGTCTACCGTCCCTTGTGAATAGTTCACTTGGGAATGCTTCATTTGGGCTCAGTGTACTCCATTTAGGTAATGTTCCAAATATCTAAACCATTAGACTACAAATAAAATTTCATCCTACAAGCCCAATATGCTTAATTACTAACATCAAATAGATGGGTTCTAGTGGTAGATTTCCCTTCTATTGAAGTAAAGAGAGCGTTACAAGTGTCATTAGCCATTTATACTTCTCAAAAACCAAGTTATGAATATTTTGAAAACTAGTGCTCTGATACCAAATGTTGGAAAATGGGGTGTTTATAACACAACGCGGAATAGATCTTAAGGCTATTTATACACTAGATAGGGTGAAGTGTATGTTTCAATTATTTAGAACTATCTTATGACTTTAACACCCTATCCAATCAAATTGCAAAAGGAAAACCAGTAATCATAGAATAAGTAAATAGTAAAATGCAGTAAAGTAAATAATACCTGGATTTTTATAGTGGTTAAGATTAACCAATCCTACATTTAGACCTTCACTATACCGTGCAAATTTTCACTATAACTGCTTGCTTTCCACGGGTGGCAAGAAAACCCTTACAATCTTGATTTAATAGGCTACAAGATACACCTTGTTGATTTCACAATCTAGAAGAACACCTTCTCATTTTCACAAATAACAACAAAGTATAGCAACTAATCAAATCTTCTACAACAACTCAAAATTTAACCCATAATAATTAATTCATTAATTAATGAAATGATAAAATAACTTTGTGAAATTATCAGAATTGAGCCATGGGAGTTGGACCATTGTGTCCGTGATAATTTTCTGGTCAATTTTAGAACGTCAGAATCTGAGTCAACATGAATAAGTTACGCAAGAAATAAGAATCAACTGAAAAAATATATTACATGGGTCTGGTCGACCAGGAGGTCTACCCAACCATACCCTAGGTCGACCGGTCGGTTGACCTATGGGGAGGGAAGGTTGATCTAGCGGTCGACCTGCCCTACATGGTGAGCGAACGAATTTTTTTTCGTTCCATCAAGTTTTGTGCATGATTTTTTCAATCTTTGGCTCCATCTGGTCCTTTCGTGCTTCCATCTGATGGCTCATATTCAGCCTATGATGTGGTTGCATCCTATTCAATCTCCAAATCCAATAGTCTGAGATCCACTTCTAACCTTATAAATAAGACCCTAGGTCTAACACTTTTTCTCATTCTAGATTTTCTCTGCTTGGGTTCACCTTTTCAGGAAGGACCCTAAATACTTTAATACCCTCAAGTGGATCCGGGAAGACTTGAAGGGAAGAGCTGAGGACACATGTGAGTGATTGTAATTATTTTAGATTTCTTTAAGTCATTTAAAATAATAGGGTTTTCAATAGTTGTAGTTTTTACTATGATTTTTGGAATAACCTTTTTAGTAATTTATTTATAGTTTTTAGAATTATTTTAAGTCTATTTGTTTTAGCTATTTTTTCAGTTAATTTTAGTTTAATTCTATTAATTATAGCTTTTCCATTTATTTACAGTATTTTAATTTATTTACTGTTATTTATGCGTTATTTACATCTTTTCCTACGCTTAGGATTTTCTTTTATTTTCAATTTTCTTTTATTTCTCTTTCTTCTTCGCGCATGTATTAGAATAGATTAAAACGTGAATATGGATTAAAATTATTAGAATACTGAAATAACGGAAGATAAGGCGTAAATTGTAAAGACTGTAATAAAAATGGAATTAAGACTAAAATTGAGCCTATTGTTAGAACTGGACCAATTAAAGATAATTGGCCTAGTTATAGAATCATAACCAAAAAAGAGCATAATATGAAAGGTGCTTATTTTTTTTACACTTAGACTTTTGGGTTAAGTAAATAAGCTAAATTATAATGTAGGTTATAATAAGAAAAAGAACAGAATTAAGCTTATTTTAAGACTTAGGATAAATTAATAAGCACAGATAGCTAGAACAAAAGTAAAGGCTTATTTAAATAATTTATCTAAGTTAATAGGCAAGAATTAAAGTAGAACCTGTACCAAATAGCACTCCCCTATTATTTCTATGGACGATGTTTCACATAATCCTGGAGTGAGACGAGAGGCACTCTTATGCTAATAATCGTAGTAATTGGTCAATAAGTAGAAGTCCAAATCATGGGGATTTGGGCAAGGGTCGCAACTAGATACTGTTTGGATGACGGGCCAGTACCAAAAGCATTTTCCCTATTTTCTATGGACATGGTGATCTCACATTAGCCTAAAGTGGGATGAGGGGCACACTTATACTGGAGCTTGAGGTAATAAGAAGACCCAATAGGTGGAACAACATGTAACATGAGCATGTTGGTGGTTATGCGTGCGACTTCCATTCGGATGCTCAGTAATCGTTATGAGTTCCAAGCACTTAGTATGTGTGCCTTTCGTAGGCACCATTGCCTTCTGTGTAGGGAGCTATATGACATCTAGTCCACAGTAGATAATTTGTGTGTCATCCGTAGCATTTCTATGTAGAAAGTTAAACAGCGTCTAGTCCGTAGTAAGGTCAAGGGAGTAGCAGGCCGATCAAAGGGTAGAATTAGGATTTTAGCCTAATTATAGGATTAGGAATTCAGCCAAATCAAAGCAGCTAACAAAGACAAGTGCAAACAATCAAAGTTAATCAATTACATTAATTTAGTAAATTCGTATTTATTTCCAGCTTATTCCTTCTCTCCATTTCCTTTCTTTCCTTTTATGTACTAGAACTGTTGTAGAGTCTATTACTTTTACTTTACTTAAAGATTCTTGTAATTACTATCTTCACCAGACCTTTTGTCGGACCCACTCCTCCATTTTCCCCTTTTTTCCCATAGGCTAGCAAGAGCAAGGGTAATAGATTACATACACTTCTTTGGAAGAAATTTCTTATGTATTTCTCTTCTTTATTGTTAGTTTTTAGCCTATTCCATTAACTGGCACTTTGTGAGGGATAGTTTGTACTTTAGTATTTATGAGACTGAGATTTTGATTTCATGAGACATATATTGGTATTTTAAGATATATGATATATTTGATTTATAATTCTATATTATGAAGTTTGACTTTTAGCTAATTATTACTGTTTCCGCTGTTTTTATCTATTTTATCTTATGAATCATAGTCTCTGCTAGTTTTAGTTGTACCTACAACGCACCGTATCTTTTATTGCGTCCTTCTAGGTATACTACGGGGTGTGGGGTGTTTCATTTGGTATTAGATCCTAAGGTTGCAGGATTCCTAAAAACTTGTTTTAAAAATAAAGTATTTTTCCAAAAGCAACCTATCTTCAAATTAGAAGTATTTTTCAGAAAGAAACTCTTGTTATAGAAGTAGTTTCTCAAGTATATAAGAGTTTTTATAAAAATCCCCTTAAAGGTCCAGTTCAACCTTCTTTCGAGCCTAAGTTTCCTTTTCTTTGCATAATACGGTTGACTAGTTCCGTAGAGCTAAGGTACCAAAGGTGCAAGGGCAAGCGTCCAATACAACAATGATAGGTAGTGGTCCCTTTAATCCATCTACATCTGCCAATTTTTCTAATATATGCAAGAATTTCGCTAGTCTAGGAGGTAGAACAATTTTTGGTGCAGAGGATTTCGAGGAAGCACGAGTTAGGTTAGAGGTTATGGAGCAAAAATTTAGGATATTAGATTTGGAGGACCTCGGAAGTAGATTAAGAAAGGATTGAGGTGCAATAGCTGTGGAATTATGGGACATATCGCCAAAGATTGTAAAGGAAGAAGATGAAGGGAAAGTGCTTTAATTGCGAGCAGCCCGGTCACTTGAGTAGAAGTTGTCCTCAGAGGACGGGACAAGGAGCTAGTACACCAGTTGCATAGATTCAGGCGTTAGACGTAGCACCTTCAGACGACATTCCAGGTAGAGGTAGGAAAGTTAAAGTTGAAGGTTTGATTTCCATTTCTGATTTTCCCATTCAAACTTTATTCGATTCTGGAGCATCACATTCTTTTATCTCTAGTTCTCTTGTATATTGTTTGCACTTAGAAATTTCTTTAGTAGTATACCCTATTGTTGTTTCAAACCCCATATGAGGATCGACACATTTATCTATGGTTTATAGGGGTTTGAAATTTTTTATCCTAGGCGTAGAATTTGACTGCGACGCCTATGAATTAGGATTTTCGGGGTACGGATGATTTTGGGAATGGATTGGCTATCCATATATGGAGCTATATTAGACTGCAAGAGAAGTGTCATTAGACTAGAGACATGCAACGGTAGGACTCTCGATGTTTCTTGTGACCCGCAAGGGTCATTTATGACGAGCTTCCTTTATTCCCTCGATTCATCATCATCAGAGTTAGATTCTGTTTCTGTCATTGGAGATTTTTCAAAGTCTTTAAGGAGGTTAAAGGACTACCCTCTAAGAGAGAGATTGACTTCAGGATTTATTTGACTGATAATGCTAAGCCAGTAGCATTACCCATGAGGCACATGGCACCTAAGGAGAGGAAAGAATTGAGAAAGCAGATCCATGAGCTTTAGAGAAAGGATTTATAAGAAGGAGCATAGGAGAGTGGAGAGCGCCAATCGTCTTCGCTAGTAAGGCGGACGGTTCCCTTCGACTTTACGTAGACTACAAAGAATTGAATAAGCTCACAAAGAAGAACCGATATCCACTCCCTAGGATAGATGAACTTTTTGACTAGTTTGTTGGCTCTACAGTATTCTCTCAACTTGCTTTAGCCGCTGGATTTCTTCAGCTTAGGGTCGCTGATAACAGGATTGATAAGACTGCATTTAGGACAACCAACGGATTTTTTTGAGTGGTTGGTTATGCCTTTTGAGCTAACTAACGCCCTAGCATATTTTGTAGATTTGGCGAGCCATGTTTTTAGAGATGTCCTAAATAAGTTTGTGGTGGTATTCATGGATGACATATTAGTGTTTTCCAAGAGTGTGGAGGAGCATGCTGTTCATGTCGAGGAGATTCTTCGTATATTTCGCATTCTTCAGTAAAATGAAAAGCCTTGAATTATCACTTTTGGCATAAGGAAGCATGTACTTGGGGCATAGAGAAGGTCTATGCATGGAAGTAGTTTGAAAAACTATTTCGTACACTTTGGTTCGGATTTTGAAAGTCCAAAGAGAGGTAGGCAAAATTGGAGATGTACAATAGATTCAGTTGATAAGAAAAGAAGAAAGCCCATGTGTAGATAATTGCAGAAATTGTAATTGTTTCAGATAAGTGGATTTAACGGTAGTACTAAAAGACTTTAGTAAGGAAATGGGATTACCAAAATTTAGGAAGCGTACTCCTAGGGTAGTGAGAAGAAAATCCATCTCAAATCCTGATCTGGTGACATAACGCAAGGACTTCCAAAAGTGGAGCAAATCTTAGAAGTGCGTTCGATTGGTTCAATATCGATGAACCTTGAAAGGAGAGTCAAAGGTTGGAATGTACGTATACGAAGAATTCTTAGAATTCCCCAATGTTTAGCTAAATAGAATATAATTGTTAGAATTGAAAATTTTCATTGTTATTATTTTATTTTAGGAAATAAATATTGGGTTTTGGAAAAATGGTCTGAAATTTAAATTGGTTTCTATATGATATAAATTTTGTTAAAGTAAGATTCTTTTTGAAGAATTATAGCTCGCTGGTTTCATTGTAGATAAATAAAGATTTTAAATATAAAAACCTAGAGGTTATTAAGTATCAAAAATGTAGGTTACAACATTTATTATTGTAATAGATTTTTCGTGAAAAGTAAAGAGAGCATAGACTATAGCACTATTATTATAGTAGGTGACTTCCTAAGTATATGTTTTTACATTGTATATGAGGTTTATTAGTATTTATTTTAATTGAATCCATACACTAGTATTTTTGGGCTGTAGTAACAGTGTCTTACGCAACATCTGTTTTGACCCACATAAAAATGTGTTTTGAAGAAAATTTTCAAGTATAGAAATAAAGTGATTTGTAAAATACACTTATTATTTAAATAAGTATAAGCAAATGTTTTATAGCTATGGATATGTTAAAATAGTTTTAAAAATGAGTTTTTCTGAAAAGAAAAGAGTAAGTTAGATATTAGAATATGTCTATCATAAGAGAATATAAATTAAAAATACTTTAATCTATTAGAATGAAAAGAGTGATGCTATAATTTTCTATGTAACCAATAAAAATGTTATGTGCAAGTTACAAGGAATACCTAAAAGAGCTATACAAGGTATGGGAGCATCATATTTTGTATAGCCTATTTCAAAAAATATATAATAAGTTCCTTGTAATTTCACATAAACATAAAATCCTCTTTTAAAGGATTCATAGAAGATTTTACCATTAATAGTTTCTCATAAGAGAATGTAGTTCCAATACATTAAGGTATAAAACTGTTAGGTGTAATAAGAAGATGTTTAAAAAGTAAATATGTTTTTGGAAATGAAAAATTAATAAAAGTAAAATTTGATAATCCAAATTTTCATAGAAAGCTGCAAAAGTCTTTAAAAGAAAAGGAGGAATAAGTTTTAGACTTAAATTTTTAGAAGTTTTCCCCTGTAGGTTTGGGGAATAATGTTAATTAACCAAGTATTTTTGAATTTAATAGGAACTTAGAGATAACACTTCTAAAGACAAAGATTTTGGGATTTGATGTTTTAAAATTTAGAAACCTCGGTTTTTTTTTAAATAAGGTGATAAATACCAAACCAAGATCTTAAATGTGGAGTAGATGGGAATCATTTCTTAGGTGTAACGGAAAAAGTGCAAGGCTATAGCAGTGATTACTTTTAAAAGTAATGATTAAAGTTCCCGTGGAGTGTGCAGAACACTAGTAAGAAACTAAGAATGTTGATTCATGTGTGTAGACTAAAGGAGAGCAGTAAAGTGAAATTAGTAAGATAGTAATACAAGGATGGTTGAGAATGATTATTCTTGAATTTTAGAAACTTGGGAGAAGCATCCTCCTTAGTGGAATTCACATATGATAGTAGTTTTCAAGTTAGCATTGGAATGACACCTTCCGAAGCTCTTTATGGAAGACAGCAGAAGTCGCTTTCATGTCAGATAGAGTCTGCAGAGGTTGAAAAGACTTCGAAGATGATTAAATTGATTAGGAGAAAATGCGTACTTCCTATCCACATCTCTCTTTGGTAGTAAATTTCAAATTTCCTATTTCCATCCTTAGTTTTGAGTAGGTTCTTTGGGAGGGTAGAATGGAGAACTTAACTGATGGATGGTAGGATTTGACATAAACATGTTATTAGAACATGTGATGAATGATGGATGCAAGTCGTTTCAAGTGTTTGCCAGTGGATGCTATGAATGCATATACTTACACTAGGCACTATTACCTCTTAGGGATCGGTCTAAATAAGGCACTCGAGCATATGCATATGGATGCATGTGCATTTGCATTTTTAGTCATTTTCATGGTTGTTATAAATGGATGTTTATCACATGGTTGTTGCATTTTGATGATGATTGAAGCACGCATATAGAACTATCAGTTACTATTCAGAAATTTTGCATTCAGTTGGATACATAGCATTGACATGATTGCATAAAAGGAGGTCAATGAATCAGTAGATCGCCTAATCTTTTGCATTAGTTAGGGATATTAACACTACACTAATTGCATAAATATCACAAATTGCATTAGAAAAACTTAAGGAAGATGGATGAATGGATGATGGTTGAGTAGTTGGTTGTAGAACTTGGATGAAAACATTAGTTCATTCTTTTATCCTTAATGATTTCAAGGACGAAATCCCTTAAGCAGTGGAGAATGTAACAACCCGAAATTTAACCCATAATAATTAATTCGTTAATTAATGAAATGATAAAATAACTTTGTTAAATTATCAGAATTGAGCCATGAGAGTTGTACCATTGTGTCCGTGATAATGTTCTGGTTAATTTTAGAACGTCAGAATCCGAGGCAATATGAAGAAGTTATGCATGAAACAAGAATCAACGAAAAAATAATATTACATGGGTCTGGTCAACCAGGAGGTCGACCCAACCACACCCTAGGTCGACCGGTTGGTTGACCTAGGGGGAGGGAAGGTCGACCTGGCGGTCGAACCGCCTTATGTGGTGAGCGAAAGAACTTTTTGTTCATTCCAGCAAGTTTTGTACATGATTTTTTCGATCTTTGGCTCCATCTGGTCCTTTCGTTCTTCCATCCAATGGCTCATATTCAGTCTGTGACGTGGTTGCATCCTATTCAATCTTCAAATCCAATGGTCTGAGATCCACATCTAACCCTATAAATAGGACCCTAGGTCTAACACGCTTTCTCATTCTAGATTTTCTCCACTTGGGTTCACCTTTTTAGGAAGGACCCTAAAAGAAATAATTTTCCAATGAGATATCTTTTTAATAAAAATATTTTAATACCCTCAAGTGGATCTAGGAAGACTAGAAGGGAAGAGCTTAGAACCACAGGCGAGTGATTGTAATTATTTTAGATTTCTTTAAGTAATTTTAAATAATAGGGTTTCCAATAGTTGTAGTTTTTACTACGATTTTTGAAATAACCCTTTTAGTAATTTATTTATACTTTTTATGATTTTTTCCAGTCTATTTCTTTTAGCTATTTTTTCAGTTAATTTTAGTTTAATTCTATTAATTATAGATTTTCTATTTATTTATAGTTTATTTATAGTATTTTAATTTATTTACTATTATTTATGCGTTAATTACATCTTTTTGCTACGCTTTTGATTTTCTTCTATTTTCAATTTTCTTTTATTTCTCCTTCTTCTTAACGTATGGATTAGAATAGATTAAAATGCAAATATGGACTGAAATTATTAGGATGCTGAAATAACGAAAGATAAGATGTAAATTGTAAAGACTGTAATAAAATTGGAATTAAGACTGAAATTGAGCCTATTGTTAGAACTGGACCAATTAAAGATGATTGGCCTAGTTATAAATTAGAATTGTAACTAAAAAACAGTATAAGATGAAAGGAGCTTATTTTTTTATACTTAGACTTTTGGGTTAAGTAAATAAGCTAAATTATAGCATAGGTTATAATAAGAAAAAGAATAGAATGAAGCTTATTTTCATAGGATAAATTAATAGGCACAGATAGCTAGAAAAAAGTAAAGGCTTATTTAAATAATTTATCTAAGTTTATAGGCAAGAATTAAAGTTTGACCTGTACCAGATAGCATTCCTATATTATTTCTGTAGACATGGTATTTCACATAATCCTGAAGTGAGACGCGAGGCACACTTATGCTAATAATGGTAGTAATTGGTCAATAAGTAGAAGTCCAAATCATGAGGATTTTGGCATGGGCAACTAGATACTATTTGGATGACGGGCCAGTACCAACAGCATTTTCCTATTTTATATAGACATGATGATCTTGCATTAGCCTGAAGTGGGATGAGGGCATGAGTTTTTTGGAGCTTGAGGTAATAAGAAGGCCCAATAAGTTGAACAACAGTTAACATGAGCATAGTGGCGGTTACGCGTGCGACTTTCATTCGGGTGCTCAGTAATCATTATGAGTTCCAAGCACTTAGTATGTGTGCCTTTCTTAGGCACCATGCCTTCTATGTAGGGAGCTATATAATGCCTAGTCCTAAGTAGATACTTTGCGTGTCATCCATAGACCCTATTTCTATGTAGGTAGTTATATAGCGTCTATTCAGCCGTAAGGTCTATGGACTAACAGGCCGATCAAATGGTAGAATTAGGATTTCAGCCTAATCAAAGCCGCTAACAAAGACAAGTGCAAACAATCAAATTTAATCAATTGCGTTAATTTAGTTAATTCGTGTTTATTTCCAGCTTATTCCTTCTCTCCATTTCCTTTCTTTCCTTTTATATACTAGAACTGTTGTATGTCTTTTGCTTTTACTTTGCTTAAAGATTCTAGTAATACTATCATTCACCAGACTTTTAGTCTGACCCACTCCTCTATTTTTCCCCTTTTCCCCCACAGGCTAGCAAGAGTAAGGACGATAGATTGCAGACACTTGGAAACTTCTTTGGCGGAGATTTCTTACGTATTTCTCTTCTTTATTTTTAGTTTTTAGCTTATTCCATGTACTGGCACTTTGTGAGGAATAGTTTGTACACTGATATTTATGAGACTGTGGTTTTGATTTCATGAGATATATATTGGTATTTTAAGACATATGATGTATTTTGTTTTATTATTCTATATAATGAAGTTTGACATTAGCTAATTATTATTGTTTCAGCTGTTTTTTTATCTATTTTGTCTTGTGAATCTTAGTCTCTACTAGGTTTAGTTATACCTACAATGCACCACATCTTTTTGTGTGTCTGTTTGGGTATACTAAGGGGTATGGGGTGTTTCATCTTCAATATGGATTCTTGCAGATTCGGTACAATGATCTTATAGACCTCTAATGACAATATATCTTTGAATTCTTTGAGGAATATGATGGAATCAGAGAGATAATGATATGAGCTCAAGTAGAAACTGTCGTGATAGAATGTGGCTTGCAAATCCTTGAAGAATTGGAGTGAAATTGTATGGATTTTACAAAGTGAATGAAAGAATATGCAATGTACATATTTTTCAATACTATGAAAGAGAGTGAGTATGAGAATGAAGGAAGAAGTGACTGGATAATTCATTTTCCAATGCCTTTATATAGTGGTTGAAAAGACATGTCTTTTGCTGAAGAGGTGGCGGGAAAATCCCTTGATTTAAATTTTAAAAACATGACCAATAGGAAGTTTGTCAACATATTTGACCCCCATATGTCAACATATATACATTTTTTAAAGAGATCAACTGTGACGACCTGGATTTTTCAACGATTTAAATAAGAATTCTATTGAAGATTTTGAAATAAAATTTATTTTCGACAATAAAATTTGACAACTAAACTAGACATTTGAAATGTGTCCATTAAAATGAGGCCAATAAAATTTATTTTACGTCAAAATTTGTTCGAAATTCGGTAGGCACATTTTTCAGTATGAATTATCAAATTTTGAAGTATAAATATTTTTACATAGAAATGATCTAGAATTTTTTTTGATAAAAAGGTCAAAGTTTGTTCCATCCAATTCTGACCTTTATAGCTCCATTTATCAATCGTTCAATTTCGAAGCGGTATAAGTGGCGACAGATGAAATTTTGCTACGAGTGCCGTAACGTAGATTTGAGTATATTGTTGGATTCCATCTTGTCACACTGATCTACGTGATTTTTTTTTTATTTTGGCTTCCATTCCAAAACGCTAAATGGCCAAGATAGTGGTCCATGACCATGCCCGAGAGTCATTATTAAATACATTCTTTCATAACCAATATTCCTCTTCATTCTTTTCAGCCAACAAAACTTGCATGCACGGCCACATATAATTAAATGCTACATTTAATTCATGTCGTGCACCTTCCTTCTATATATATATAAGCGCCTTCTCTTCTTCTCTATTAGCAGTTGGTTGAGAAAAAAATATATACAAGCTTTATATAATCCAACGTAGCCTCCTTCCTTCATCCTACCTTCTCTCCCCACCTCTATTCCAAACCTGCTCCACCTCCTACCCTCTGCCTCACACGGCCTGACTTGCATCCGGCCAAACTTCCTCCACCCACCACCAACTTCCCCCGCCACCAACTTCCCCCGCCACCAACCTCTGCCCAGCTCCCCTTGCTCGAAGCCACTTCGCCCAACACCGAAGCCACCTCAGCCCCTCCGCCCGCATCCTCCTACCTGCCCTCTCGTTGTTGAAGCCACTCTGCCTGCACCCAACCACCTTAGCCATAGCCAACACATGCACCAACCCCAGCCAGCCCACTCACCTCCACCGAACCCCGCTCCAGCTACCTTCACCCTACTCAATCCTGACCTGCCAAAGTTCCTTCAACCCGAACACCACCCTAGTCCAGACTCACCACACCCTGCTCCATCGAGCCACCAAAAGCCCTACCAGTCATACACCACCTCCACCCGAAGCCACTTGCCACTCTACCTATGTCGCATTCCCACCTCAAACCCATGACCCACATTGTGAATCCAAACCCGTACGCGGTGACATAACATCACTCTAGTACGTGTACACATATCCGGATCCATACCGCCACTCTCGTTTTCCAAATCCGTGAAGATGAGCAATTTTGAACTCATGACTAGATTTTCATATTGCAAGTATCCTGCAAGTTGATAAATAATTGGTTGATAAAATGATTGATATTGGGATTGAAAATCGTGTATTGTCAATGGTGTGGTATAGAACTTTACTTAAATAGTTTAAATTATCGATTAGATCACAAATTGCTTGTGAAACCTATTAACTATAGAAAATTTTAGATATTGGATGTTGATTAATTTATTGACACTATGTCACCTTTATATGTTTGCTATATGCATTGATTTGGACACTGAAACTTGAACCGGGATACGAGTTGAAATGATAAATACCCAAGTTAAATCACTTGGCCTAGGATAGAAAGTTAAACAATAAACACCGATTGGTCAACTGAAATTTATTTTTTATATTTAATATTTAAATTTGAAATTAGGAAATAATTTTGAAATTTAATGTGAATTTATAATTTAAAATTTTCATTGAAGTTAGTATTTTGGAAACCTATTAAGTGAACTTAGATTCAAAAATGAAATATTAATTGAACTATTTTTAAATTATTGAGTTGAATTAAAATGGTTATATTAAAGATTAGTGATATTTAAACTCGTTAAGTTGATTATTTGAAATATAATGAAATTTGTTAATATTGTATATGTAATTAAATTTTAATTAAATATTTGATTTAACTTAAAAGAGAATTTTAGTTATTGAATTAATATATGAAGATTAAATTGAATTTTTTTGAATTAAAGTTTAATTAAAAGTGTTTAAGAAAATTAATTCCGAAGTTTAATGAAATATTTAATAATAAAACTTTTGAATTTAAAGACTTAATTAACTTTGTAAATCTAAATAGTAATGCAATTTGGCTAATTTTATAAAAATGAAATAATTGTTTAAAAGTTGAATCTTTTGATTTTAAATCCAAATTTTTTGAAGTCAAATGAGGATATCTTATTTGAAAATAAGAGATATTATGATATCTAATCGGTATGAAAATGATGTTGGTTATTAAAGTGACCGGGGCCGTATATGGGTATACTCTCTACCGATACCGTAACCACTTAAATAACTGTGCATGTGGAGTGATGATCCAAAATGAAGTGGTTGGATTTGGTGTATGTTTGCTAGATTTAAAGAAAGAGAATGATGATGGATTAGCCTGGCACTTGTGCCAAATTGAAATGACTAAAATAGGAGCCATACCGGCCAAGCAGGCTAGTTACCCCGAGCGGACACACATCTTCGTATGAATATCCATATTTTGGTGTTTGTTGGTGATCACCCTTCAATCATGGAAGTGTTGGGCACGGTGAGTGGTTATGGCTATGATGCATTACCACCAGCCGGGAAGGATAAACTGGTAGTATCCTACGTTGGGTATTGCCTCACCTGCCTTGTCATACTTTTATCCATATATAAGACCATTACGATTTTGGTTTAGTGTTGTCTTATCACTGTGCATCCCTATCCACCGATGGTTCGCTGGTCTTTTATATGTAAACTGTGTGATAATGTTTAAAAAAGTTGTGATGACCCGGAATTTTAAGCAATATCAATTTAATAATCCGAATTAAAAATTAAATTGATTTGATAATCTTTGTAATAAGATTTGAGTTAATTTAATAATCCAATTAAAATAAATATTTAATTGGTAAATTTTATCTTTTAAAAGCTAATAATTGTTTTATATTTATAATCTATATAGAATATGTATATATTGTAAATAGATAAGCCTTGTTTTAAATTAATAAATAAATAAATCTTGTTTTCTAAATATATATATCTTTGGTAAAATTGGTAATTTTGATTTTTTTTAAAAGCTATTGAATAAATAAAATATGGTTTTAAATTGTTAAGATCAAGATTTAATTTGTTTAAACTGATTTTTTTGACATTAAGTTTTTTAAAGGTATATAATAAATAACTATATGATTTTAAAAACATAAGGTAAATGTTTAAATGGCTTAAAATATGTTTTAACTTAAGTTTAAATTTAAATAAAATTAACAATAAGATTTATTTTGATATAGTGCGATAAAATAAATAATTTATTAATAAAGAAATAATTCTTTTATAATTATTTTAATTTGATAATGAGTTGTTTTTAAACAATAATAATAAGGTATTGTTTTTAATAAAAATAATTTGTTATTTTCAAATTATAATAATTTAATGTTTTTAACAAATAGATTTTAAATAAAAATAGTTTGTTTTTTTTTAAAATTGAATCATGTGGTTATATATGTATATATATAACTTGATTTCAAAATTGAATTTTAGAATTTGATTTGAATTTGAATTTAAAGCTTTGAAAATTTAAAATATAAATATTTTTAATTGTTTTGGATTTTAAATTATTTGTATAAATTTTTATTTATATATATAATTTTTATTTCTTTTAAAATTATCTAAATATATACACACACACACATAATTATAAACTAATTTATTAAGCATATTCTTATATTAAAACTTTAATTACATATAACTAATTAATTAAATACAAGCTTTCATTTATCTTATATTAACATCCAACTAAATATTAATTAACATTTAATAAATCGTAATTACTTAAAAAGACAAGTGTATGTATATTAAGTTGTTTTAAACAAGTGTAAATAAATAAGCAACAGTTTTGACAAATGTTAAAAATCAAGACAAGTAGCATTGGAATTTTGTTTTTCTTTTCTTTTGATTTCTAAATAATTTCAGCCTATTTATTTACAAATCTTCTTCCCTTCTCTTTCTTTTTCTAGTTTTCTAAATCTGAAGCTAAGAAACAAGTCAGCAAACAAAAATGTAAAATTATCTTCAAACAAAATTCCCTCAAAAACTAAAATCTGAAATCATTCAAACTAGAAATCATATCCTCTGCAAAATCTTTTTCAAAATACAATCTGGAAGTTTGTTTTCTACATTTACAAATCAGAAGCCTACATTTCCTTCAATCTGGAAGTCAAAAGCAAGCATATAGTTTTAAATCAAAGTAGCAGGGATTCCAATATTTCTGTGCAAAGTTTTCAAAGCAACTGCAGTTTTAAAACTCAGAGACTAAGTAGCAACTCTAAGGCAAAGTAGTATTCCTATTTTAAGTTTTTAAGATCAAAAGTTTTTTCAAAATCTGGAAGCTCTGCCTTGATTTTTATCTGGTGAGTAACTTTTAAACTTAAATAAATCTGGTTGCAATACTAGTATGTCTGTAATGATTAAGTACTGCATGAGTATATAAGTGAAATCTAGTGTGATTACTTATAGTATGCATGATTGCCTAATATATAGATCAGTTCTATTTATATTTTTTTCCAGGCTCAAAATTCCATTAAAATCCTTACACCTGATCTATTGTTTGTTAGGACTTGATTTACAAACCAAGGATGTTTGAATTAGTATAGATTAAGGTTTAAAAACTTAATATAGTTAAATTAAAATCTGGTATGTGACGCCCCACCTCTATACCCACGCTAGCCAAGAACACTACGGTGTAGTGTTTTCAACTAGCGCGGAGAATAAGGCTGTTGAGGAGCAACCATCCATGTGATTTCTTATCACACGGTGGCTATAAATAATCTTCGGAAACAAACATAGAAATAAGCATAACACAAATCAGTCACAGACATCCATGTCACAAAGGCGGAAGAAGATATGAATACATAACTAACACATGAAAGTGTACATCAGAGTAGTGGTCAAAAAGATCCACAATAATAAAAAAGAATAGCAACACGTGCTATACAAAAGAATACATCTATGAGTCTATATCTCAAGTGTAAACGACAAAAACTGCTAATCTAAAAGGTCAGCCAAAAGTCAGAGTAGTAAATCCCTAGGGGAGAAGTCAAGCAGAAGCACCTGTAACATCTTGGTCTGACCTGAGTATTATTTATAAGAAAATAATAAACGGATCAGTCTAGCTATAAATATCAGATAACATGATATAAGTAATAGATATGGCGAGAACATATAGTTACCATAAAGACGTACTATGATAAGCATGTAAATGAAGATCATCAAGAGATCAAACAATATCAAAAGAATCTTCTAAAAGATCCAAATTCACCTAAACATAAAAGTTGGAAAATCATAACAATGAAAGTCATGAAAATAGGTGAAGCACAAATTCCAGAAGACTACACAAGAAATCCAGAAATTACAATATAGGAGCATGAAAACTCACAAAATGGGAGCATGAAAACTCACAAAATGGGAGCATGAAAACTCACCTACACGTGTAACACAAAGCGAGAAGCTATCTCATGGTTGCAACCAATTAATTTTGACACACGAATGGCCCAAAGACCGTGGGGCGCTACGCCACATATGTGATGGCGAAACATCACACAAATGCGATGGCGAAACATCACAAGAGCGGGGTCTAGTCTCCCTCGCAGACAAAGAGAAATCGCACAATTGCTAGTCTAAAACACAAAAATGATCGTCATGATCATCAAGAAGTGTCAATTACACTAAGTTAGTAAATATAAAAGTTTAGCTTCATGTCCCATAACCACTTGCTTAACTCAAATATTTACTAAAAAACTATAGATCTCCACTAGAAAATTGTTACAAGAGATTCAATCGAACAAGTCCAAGAATTAACCGACGAAGTAAACGCAAGCGTTTCATACCACTTGTTTTACTAAGTTGTTTAATTAGATTTCTCATACGAGTGAGGTAAAGGTTTGTATATACTAATAGATTGGAAATCGGTTTGAGAAAATGAGCTTTGTTATAAAATAGTGTCGAAATCATTTGAAGAAAAAAGTTTTGATATTTACTACTAGTATAGAAAACCTTTATATTTTAAAGTGACAAATCATAGAAGTGATTGTAGAAACAATCAATCATAAAAAGTCACATACGAAGACGTGAATAAAATCCAAAGAGACCAATAAAGAATCCATGGAAATAGATATTCAAAAATCCATAAAATCGACCGAGAAGCCAAAGATAGTTTGTCTCGAAGAGTGGTTAACTCAGCATCTCAACGAACAAGTTCTGTTGAATGCACTTCAGATAAGATCCCCTATGGAGGGGGGGTCCAGGGGGGTGGCAGCCCCCCAAAGTGGGGGTGCGGGGGCAACGCCCCTGCTACGGGGTTCGACCTGCCCGGTCAGGTCGCGGGGGTCCAGGGGGTAGCGCCCCCAACGGGGTGCGAGGCAGCGTCCCGTCCAAAACAGTACGACCTAGTGAAGGGAGCGACCTATCGGGATAAGGTCCAACGGCCTACGATTTAAGGGTCCAACGACCTATAGGTATACGCGAGGTAGCAGAAGCGAGCGACCTAACAGAAGTGAGCGACTTATGGGACTCGCGACCTAACAGTGGTGAGCGACTTAAGGGACTCGCGACCTAACAGAGGTGAGCGACTTAAGGGAGATAGGGTGGAACGACCTAGTGGGTTAAGGGTGGTCAAACGACCTAATTGATACGCGGCTTAAAACCCACGTGACCTAATGACCTAACAGGTCATACGATCTAGTGGTCGAACGACCTATCGATTTTAACTCGCGAGCGACCTATCAGTTCTACGAACTAAAGGGATGAACGACCTAGGCCCTAAAGCGAGGCAACCTAGAGGTCGAAGAGGTCGAGCGACCTATCGTGAAAGAAGCCATACGACCTATCCCATAGCGACCTAAGGTTTGTTCGCGACCTAACGATACGAAGGGGGTCACGTGACTTAAAATGAGTAAGGTCGAGCTATGAGCTAATGATGTTGGCGGCCTAGCGACCTAAACTCGAATGACCTAGCACCGAACAAACATCACGATGGACCAGCGACCTATGGCAGTAACTCGCGAGCGACCTAAAGCCCTATCTCGTGAGCGACCTAACTGCGAATGAGCAGAAGTGGCCAGAACGACCTATACGCAGTTTTTCAACAAAAACACTAAAAGTTGGAGTTCTTTCACCAATTCGATTTAAACCAAATGCAAATATACATGCAAACATGATAGGGATTCATTCCCAACAGTCCAATATAGTTATAGGCTAGAATTGTGAGATAAAAATCTCACCTTTGCACTAAAATTTATGAAGATGAAGCTTGAAAGCAAGGAGAAGCAATCCAAAGCTTGAATCCAATATCTTCTACTTGAATTTGGAGTTGAATGTTGGATTTGCAATTGAATTTGTGCTTGGAGTTTTAATTTCCCATTCTCTTCACCATTAATGCCAAACTTGAGTTAGTTAGGAAATTTATGAAGAGTGAGGAGAAGGGGGTTGGAACTTGGGCTTAATAGCTAAACTAACCCAAAGTCCAAAGCGGGAAAAGTTAGTGAAATTTCACTAACTCCAAACCTATCGATGTTTATACTTAAAAAAGTTGTAAACGACATTTCGAACTCAATGGAAGTGGTCTCGAGTCCTAATTTGACCCTTTGCAAAAAGTAGCTTTTCGGACCGATATCTGATTAACGATTTAATATTTAAATAAAATATTTAAATATAAACTCGATAAATATGCGGGTTGTTACAGACTCCCCTCCTTAAAGAAATTGCGTCCTCGCAATATATATATAAGATGGAAATAAATAGTAACAACCATAAAAGCATATTAACACAAGAGAAATTTGAAATAAGAAGTTCACCTTAAAGAGCAGGAGTAAGCAAGTCCGGGTGTGAACGCTCGATGAATTCTCTGGATTCCCAAGAAAAATCCTTAGGATTTGAGGACCATTGAACCTTCACAAGCGGAACATCTTTATTTCGAAGTCGTTAACCTCCGAAGCTATAATTCGAATAGGATGCTGCTCATAAGTTAAATTCGGCGAAACTTCAATTTCTTCCACAACAGCAGGCTCAAGAATAGAATTGGAATCCCGAAGGCATTTTCGTAATTGAGAAACGTGAAATACGTCATGCATAGCAGAAAACTGAGCCGGCAATGCAAGGCGATAAGCCATGGAACCAATACATTCAGTGATAGGAAATGGCCCAATATATCGAGGCGCTAACTCCCCCGATCGACTGAAACGTACAACACCCTTCATAGGTGAAAAACGAATAAAAACAGGATCTCCAACAGAAAATTCTAATTTCCTTCTTCGATTATCGGCATAGAATTTTTGTCTACTCTGGGCTTCTTTCAACCTATGTCGAATAAGTTCAATCTTTTCCGTGGAATCATGAATAAAGTCTGGACCTAAAACCAGCTTCTCACCGGCCTCAAGCCAACAAGAAGGAGATCGGCATGGCCTTCCATAGAGTGCCTTGAAAGGTGTCATACCAATACTAGACTGGAAGCTATTATTATAGGAAAATTTGACAAGTGAAATATGATCTTCCCAACTTCCACCAAAATCAAGCACACAAGCTCGAAGAAGATCATCAAGAGTTTGATTCACACGCTCGGTTTGTCCATCGGACTGGGGGTGATAAGCAGTGCTAAAATTAAGCTTTGTTCCTAAAGCTTTTTGAAGACTCTTCCAAAATCCACTAGTAAACAATGGATCTCGATCGCTAACAATAGAAGTAGGAACTCCATGCAATTTAACAAGTTCTTTGATAAAGAGTTTGGCCAAAAGAGGAACGGTTCGGTTAGACCGAACGGGAATAAAATAGGCAGATTTAGTAAGTCTATCAACAATCACCCATAAGCTATCATGACCCGAACGAGAACGGGGAAGGCCATCTATAAAATCCATAGAAATTTGGTCCCACTTCCAAATTGGAATTTCAAAAGGTTGCAATAACCCACCAGGCCTTTGATGTTCGGCCTTGACAAGTTGGCAAGTCATGCAACACTTAACAAAGTTAGCAATATCAGATTTCATTCCCTCCCAATAATAAATTCGCTTAATATCAGCGTACATTTTACTACTACCGGGACGAATGGTGAATTTAGAACGATGGGAATCTTCTAAAATATCTTTACGAAGATCACCAATATTTGGTACGATAAGTCTACCAAATTTTCGAATGCCGCCACGAGAATCAATATCAAAGTCTTTCGAACCTTCAATATCAATTCTATCCTTAATATTCTGGCCAAGAAGAACCAATTCAGGATCTAGCCCTTGAGCTTCAAGAATGCGGTCTAAAAGAGAAGGATGAGCCTCAAGGCTACATAAAACAAGCGATGAGCATAAATCGGATACGCGCTCTCGAATCTCACAAGTAGATAAAATCTCGAAATCGTTCCATTCAGATATCATCATAGAAACAACTGCTTGTTGCTTACGGCTAAGAGCATCGGCGACACGATTACCCTTACCGGGGGTACAAAGAATATCAAGATCATAAGGTGCAAGGAACTCGAGCCAACGCTGTTGACGTAAATTAAGTTCTTTTAGAGAAAATAAATATTTCAAAGACTTATGATCTGTGTAAAGAATAAATTTCTCTCCCAATAGATAATGACGCCAAATTCGAAGGGCGAAAACAATAGCCGCGAGTTCTAAATCATGTGTGGCATATCTAGTCTCGACCGGCTTTAATTGCCTAGAAGCATAAGCAATAACACGTTCTTTTTGCATAAGAACGGCACCCAAACCAACGTGACTAGCATCAGTATAAACCACAAAATCTTGATTCCCTTCGGGAATAACAAGAATAGGAGCATCGGAAAGGAGTTCTTTCAATTTTTGGAAAGCGGCTTCACATTTGTCCGACCAAATGTATTTAACTCCCTTCTTAGTCAAGCCAGTAAGAGGCACGACAATCTTAGAAAAGTCTTTAATGAAATGACGGTAATAACCCGCCAATCCGAGAAAACTACGAATCTCTATCACACTCTCCGGTCTCTTCCAATCTTGAATCGCTTCAATCTTTGAAGGATCCACGGAAATTCCGGATTCGGAAATAATATGACCAAGAAACTTCACACGAGATTGCCAAAAGTGGCATTTAGAAAATTTCGCTTTTAATTGATTACCCCTAAGAGTTTCCAATACAATCCGAAGATGCCTTTCATGCTCCTCCTCGGTTTTAGAATACACAAGGATATCATCAATGAAGATGAGAACAAACTGATCGAGGAAAGCCTTGAAAACTCGATTCATGAAGTCAACGAAGTAAGCCAGAGCATTCGTTAAACCAAATGGCATAACAAGCCATTCATAAGATCCATATCGAGTATGGAACGACGTCAAAGGAATACTATCCTCAGCAATACGAAGCTGATGAAAACCGGTAGCCAAGTCCAACTGTGAAAAGACCCTAGCTCCGCAAAGCTGATCAAACATATCGTCAATCCGAGGTAAAGGATATTTATTTTTAATAGTAAGATCGTTAAGCTTGCGATAGTCAATGCAAAGCCTAGGCGTACCGTCGGATTTCTTCACGAATATAGCCGAAGCTCCCCAAGGCGAGGAACTAGAGCGAATAAATTGCTTCGTCTCCAATTCGGACAACTGTTTGCGCATCTCCTCATTTTCCTTATTAGACATGCGATAAGGAGGACGAGTAATCGATTGAGCTTCAGGGGTAAGATTAATTCTGAACTCAATTGCTCGTTTAGGTGGTAAACCTAATACGGGCTCAAATATGTCGGAAAATTCACGAACGACGTGAATTCGAGAAATGACATCTTCCTCATCATCATCATCATCATGAGGATTTAAAGAATGTAAAGATGCAGTCAACGCAGAATCCGAATCTTTAAGAATAATAGAAATCTGATTTACAGATTGCAGATGTCGGAGATAAATAGTCCGCTTAGGACATAGGATATGAGCTTCATAACGATTAAGCCAATCCATTCCCAAATCATTTCAAAGCCTAGGTAACGCATAACATGCAAATCGGCTAGGAATGGAAAATCACATAAAATAATCTCCACATTTTTACAAAGCAAACTAAGAGTTGCGAATCCACCAATAGGATTCGCAATTCTCAAGGAAGTCATTAAAGCATCAACATTTAAAGAGAAAGTGTCGACAAGTTCCTTTGATATAAAAGAATGGGATGCACCCGTATAAAAGAGAACTCTAATAGGTTGATCATGAAATAAAATAATACCATCAAGAATGGAATGAGAAATACCTTGGCCACGAGATGTGTTGGCAGGGGCTTGAGCCACGTTTAACTTCCCCTCTTTCCTGCTTTTTAGCGTGGGGCACATACGTATATAATGTTCCGAGCTCTTGCAATAGCGACAACCTTTGGGCTTCGAACACTTGTTCGCAAAATGGTCCTTTGAACCATAGTTATAGCATTGCCCGCTACTAGAGGAAGGTGTCTTTGCAGCCGAAGTTGCCATCTTACCCTTTTTGTTGGGATAAGAACCTTTAAATTAGTTAGGCCTCTTTTTGTTGTTGAAGTTTGGTTTAGCGCCAACCACTTCAGCATCACTCTCTCTATCGGCCTCTTCAAGACGAAGAGCGATATCGACGAGTTGATCAAATGCAACTTCTAGTTTCAAGAGTAGTGGCTTCTCAAGATTCTTATTTAAGCCATAAACGAACCTCTGGTTCTTCTTTAGTGGAGTATTTATATATTCGACCCCATATTTGGAAAGGGATTCGAATGATGCAACGTAGTCAGCCACAGAAGACTGGCCTTGAACAAGGTCAATAAATCTCCGAGCCAAAGTTACTTTTTCAGCCTCGGGCACGAATTTCGATTCGAAGCGTTCCCGGAAGTGCTCCCAGGAGAGATCCGCTTCATCAATTTCTGAGATTAACATCTCATAGCAATCCAACGCTCTTTCTTGGAGCATACTGGAAGCCACCTGGACTCGATGGAGGTCAGTGAGGTTCATGCGAGAGAAGATTCTATCGCACGATCTGAGCCAAGCTTGGACCTCGATGATAGTTTCAGTGCCTTTAAATTGCTTCCCACCCAAGTTGGTGTAATCATTGCACAAACGTGCAAACCCAGATTTAGGGTGAGTAGGTTCCGGATTAGAACCAGCTGCTTAAGCATTCGTGACAAGGTCAAGAAGTTGCTGGGTAGTCATAAAAACTCATTCTTGGGGAGTTGCAGTAGATTGTCCGACACGGGGACGTCCAGGTCTAACCATTTTTCTTTCTTAAGAAAGAAGGAGAAGAAAAAGGTTATTCTCTAAAAGATATATCAAGCAATCTTGATAAGTGAAACAAGGAGTCACAATAAAAATAGGATGAATCGGTACGAAGACTCGAATTAATCCTAAGGTACGACTCCTAAGCAGGACTTAGGATGATGATCCTTGTTAAGTTATTCTACATTGTTCTGAAGTTTGGCTCTGATACCAAGCTGTGACGCCCCACCTCTGTACCCACGCTAGCCAAGAACACTGCGGTGTAGTGTTGTCAACTAGCGCGGAGAATAAGGCTATTGAGGAGCGACCATCCATGTGATTTCTTATCACACGGTGGCTATAAATAATCTTCGAAAACAAACATAGAAATAAGCATAACACAAATCAGTCACAGACATCCATATCACAAAGGCGGAAGAAGATATGAATATATAACTAACACATGAAAGTGTACATCAGAGTAGTGGTCAAAAAGATCCACAATAATACAAAAGAATAGCAACACGTGCTATACAAAAGAATACATCTATGAGTCTATATCTCAAGTGTAAACGACAAAAACTGCTAATCTAAAAGGTCAGCCAAAAGTCAGAGTAGTTAATCCCTAGGGGAGAAGTCAAGCAGAAGCACCTGTAACATCTCGGTCTGACCCGAGTATTATTTATAAGAAAATAATAAACGGACCAGTCTAGCTATAATATCAGATAACATGATATAAACAATAGATATGGCAAGAACATATAGTAACCATAAAGACATACTATGATAAGCATGTAAATGAAGATCATCAAGAGATCAAACAATATCAAAAGAATCTTCTAAAAGATCCAAATTCACCTAAACATAAAAGTTAGGAAATCATAACAATGAAAGTCATGAAAATAGGTGAAGCACAAATTCCATAAGACTACACAAGAAATCCAGAAATTACAATTTAGGAGCATGAAAACTCACAAAATGGGAGCATGAAAACTCACCTACACGTGTAACACAAAGCGAGAAGCTATCTCATGGTTGCAAGCCATTAATTTTGACACACGAATGGCCCAAAGACCGTGAGGCGCTACCCCAGATATGTGATGGCGAAACATCACACAAATGCGATGGCGAAACATCACAAGAGCGATGTCTAGTCTCCCTCGCAGACAAAGAGACATCGCACAGTTGCTAGTCTAAAACACAAAAATGATCGTCATGATCATCAAGAAGTGTCAATTAAACTAAGTTAGTAAATATAAAATTTTAGCTTCATGTCCCATAACCACTTGCTTAACTCAAATATTTACTAACAAACTATAGATCTCCACTAGAAAATTGTCACAAGAGATTCAATCGAACAAGTCCAAGAATTAACCGACGAAGTAAACGCAAGCGTTTCATACCACTTGTTTTACTAAGTCGTTTAATTAGATTTCTCATACGAGTGAGGTAAAGGTTTGTATATACTAATAGATTGGAAATCGGTTTGAGAAAACGAGCTTTGTTATAAAATAGTGTTGAAATCATTTGAAGAAAAAAGTTTTGATATTTACTACTAGTATAGAAAACCTTTATATTTTAAAGTGACAAATCATAGAAGTGATTGTAGAAACAATCAATCATAAAAACTCACATACGAAGACGTGAATAAAATCCAAAGAGACCAATAAAGAATCCATGGATATAGATATTCAAAAATCCATAAAATCGGCCGAGAAGCCAAAGATAGTTTGTCTCGAAGAGTGGTTAACTCGGCATCTTAACGAACAAGTTCTGTTGAATGCACTTCAGATAAGATCCCCTACGGAGGGGGGGTCCGGGGGGTGGCAGCCCCCCAAGGTGGGGGTGCGGGGGCAACGCCCCTGCTACGGGGTTCGACCTGCCCGGTCAGGTCGCGGGGGTCTAGGGGGCAGCGCCCTATCCAAAACGGTACGACCTAGTGAAGGCAGCGACCTATCGGGATAAGGTCCAACGGCCTACGAGTTAAGGGTCCAACGACCTATAGGTATACGCGAGGTAGCAGAAGCGAGCGACCTAACAGAAGTGAGCGACTTATGGGACTCGCGACCTAACAATGGTGAGCGACTTAAGGGACTCGCGACCTAACAGAGGTGAGCGACTTAAGGGAGATAAGGTGGAACGACCTAGTGGGTTAAGGGTGGTCAAGCGACCTAACTGATACGCGGCTTAAAACCCACGCGACCTAATGACCTAACTGGTCATACGATCTAGTGGTCGAACGACATATCGATTTTAACTCGCGAGCGACCTATCAGTTCTACGAACTAAAGGGATGAACGACCTAGGCCCTAAAGCGAGGCGACCTAGAGGTCGAAGAGGTCGAGCGACCTATCGTGAAAGAAGCCATACGACCTATCCCATAGCGACCTAAGTTTTGTTCGCGACCTAATGATACGAAGGGGGTCACGCGACTTAAAATGAGTAAGGTCGAGCTACGACCTAACGATGTAGGCAGCCTAGCGACCTAAACTCGAACGACCTAGCTCCGAACAAACATCACGATGGACCAGCGACCTATGGCAGTAACTCGCGAGCGACCTAAAGCCCTATCTCGTTAGTGACCTAACTGCGAACGAGCAGAAGTGGCCAGAACGACCTATACGCAGTTTTTCAACAAAAACACTAAAAGTTGGAGTTTTTTCACCAATTCGATTCAAATCAAATGCAAATATACATGCAAACATGATAGGGATTCATTCCCAACAGTCCAATATAGTTATAGGCTAGAATTGTGAGATAAAAATCTCACATTTGCACTAAAATTTATGAAGATGAAGCTTGAAAGCAAGGAGAAGCAATCCAAAGCTTGAATCCAATATCTTCTACTTGAATTTGGAGTTGAATGTTGGATTTGCAATTGAATTTGTGCTTGGAGTTTTAATTTCCCATTCTCTTCACCATTAATGCCAAAGCTTGAGTTAGTTAGGAAATTTATGAAGAGTGAGGAGAAGGGGGTTGGAACTTGGGCTTAATAGGCTAAACTAACCCAAAGTCCAAAGCGGGAAAAGTTACTGAAATTTCACTAACTCCAAACCTATCGATGTTTATACTTAAAAAAATTGTTAACGACATTTCAAACTCAATGGAAGTGGTCTCGAGTCCTAATTTGACCGTTTGCAAAAAGTAGCTTTTCAGACCGATATCTGATTAACGATTTAATATTTAAATAAAATATTTAAATATAAAATCGATAAATATGCGGGTTGTTACATGGTATCTCTGTAAAACCAAGAATATCAGAGAATGTTGAATAATATGAAAATTTCAAACTGTGAAATCTATAGATTCAATATTATGAAATGAATACATAAACCAAATCATGATTTTTAACACTTAAATCATAATTTTTAAACCAAATACATAAACCAAATCACGATAATCAATTGTGAAATTTATTTAAGTTTAATTACTTAGTGAAAGTAATTAAGGAATTAATTACTTGAGTTTAAATGTAATTTTGTTTAGGTTAATTAATTAAGTTTAATTAAGTTAAACATTGGATGCTTTGGTGAATAATTACTTAATGTAATTAATGGAATGTAATTACTCAGTGAAGTAATTAATGATAATTACCGGATGTAATTATTGGAAGATGGATTAATAGTGAAAGTAATTTGGATTGAATTACTTTGTATAATTAATCAAGGGATTAACTAAAGAAATTAATTAAGGAGTAATTAATTCGATAAGTAATTAGGGGTAGTTAATTAAAGAATGTGATTAATCAAAGGTGATTAATAATTATGGTTTAAATCGAGATTAATTTATTAATGTAATTATTTTAAATAATTAATTAATTTTTTTAATTGAGAATCATTAATTGATATAGTTAATGATGTAATTAAGATTGATTAATTAAATATTAATTAATCGATAGTAAAATTAATTAATTACCCTTAATCACTTACTATTGATTAATTAATCTTTAATTAATAAATCTTAATTACATCATTAATTATATTAATTAATGATTCACAATTAAATTTAATTTAATTACTTATTTGAAATAATTACATTAATAAATTAATCTCAATTTAAACCATAATTATTAATCGTCTTTGATTAATCATATTCCGTAATTAACTACCCTTAATTACTTATCAAATTAACTACCCTTAATTACTTATCAAATTAATTACTCCTTAATTAATTTCTTTAATTAATCCCTTGATTAGGTATACAAAGTAATTCAACCTAAAATACTTTCACTATTAAACCATCATCCACTAATTACATCCAGTAATTATCATTAATTACTTCACTGAGTAATTACATTCCATTAATTACATTAAGTAATTATTCACCAAAGCATCCAATGTTTAACTTAATTAAACTTAATTAATTAACCTTAACAAAATTACATTTAAACTCAAGTAATTAATTCCTTAATTACTTTCATTAAGTAATTAAACTTAAATAAATTTCACAATTGATTATCATAAATTAATTAATCTAATTAATTATTAAAAATTCAACACATTAATTAATTATTAAATAATCACAAGTTAATGAACATCATTAAAAATTCTTTAATTAATTTTCTAAAGTAATTAACTTCCATTAATCATTGTTAAATTTCAAATTAATCTTTAATAAACAATTAATTAACCTTTAATTATTTAATTAATTAAGTGTTATCTGGAACTTAATTAATTCATAATTACTTGATTAGTTGATTCTTATTTATTAATTAATATTCTAATTAATAATCCTTAATTACAAATTAATTAGCCTTAATTAATTAATCTCAATCATTAATTTGTTTATTTAAACCTTTAATTACCTATTTAATTATTCCAAAATCATTAATTAATTAAATAAATTAATTATCCATTTAATTTCCTTAAAAAATTTAATGAATAACAAATCATTTAATCCTAATTTACTTTAAGATAAAACTTTGTTAATAATTAAGTCACCATTTACAAAGTACTAAAACAATTTACTTTAAATTTACTTTCAAATTTTATTTTAAATTTAAGATTTAAAAATGAATTCAAATTATCTTTAACAAAGTTTAAAACACATTTCTAAAACTCTTTCATTTTACAAGTTAAAGAAATACTCATTTAATAAAGAAGCTTAAAGGGATTTAAAACCAAATTCATATTTAAATTCAAATCAATTTAAATTATACCTTAAACATTTCAAATTGTTTAAAACATTTTAAATTTAAAACTTTCCTACATTTCAAAACTGAAATACTTATTTGAAATTTGAATTCAGATTAATCTTCAGATTTTAAAACCCTACTTACCTTTTTAAACTTTATTTTTAAAATTCAAACTACTTAAACATTTTTTAAATAGTTTAACAATTCAAGTTTAAAACTTTATTTATTTAAAAAAAACTGAGATTTAAACTTAAACTCCAGATTGAAAACTAGATTTAAACCTTATTTAAATCTTTACCTTCGTTTAAACTCAGTTTTTTTTTAAATTTATTTTAAAATTTAAATAGAACAACAGGTTTCTGTTTAAAACCTGCTACCATACTTTAAGCCCGAGTCTACCCAAAACTGCTTCAAGTCCACCAACCAAAATCTTCGAGCAACCCATCCACATAGGGATGTCAATTTCCTACACGACCCGAAACACGACCCGAAACCCGCACGGAAATTAGCAGGTTAACCCGACCCATTTAATTGGCGGGTCATTTTCGGGTCAACCCGAATTTGACCCGTTTATAAACGGGTGGGTTTCGGGTCGACCCGCTAACCCGAAACCGACCCGTTAACAACCCGTTTATATAGTATATAGGTTAAGCTGACCCGTTTACGACCCGTTCCGACCCGTTTATGACCCGTTTGTACCTTATACGGGTTATACGGGTTGAGCTGACCCATTTACGACCCGTTCCGACCCATTTACGACCCAATTATACCTTATACGGGTTGACCCGACCCGTTTACACCTTATACGGGTTGACCTGACCCATTTACGACCCGACCCGACCCGACCCATTTATAATCGGGTTACACGGGTCGGGTCGGGTTCGGGTTGAGCGTTTTCGACCCGTTTAATAAACGGGTTGACCCGACCCATTTAAAATCAACCCGAACCCAACTTGACCCGACCCAAACCCAACCCGACCCGACCCATTGACAGCCCTACATCCACATGCTTTGAGTCAATCACCATTACTCAAATACAAAACAGAATCAAGCAACATCACTATGACACAGTGCACCGTGCACCTGCACCATCACCGCAGTTAACTCCGACCATCAACGATGATCCACCCAGGTCGACGATCACCCTCATAACCAAATCCAAACACCAGATTGATTACATCGTCTCGAAATCAAATTTGAGTAATTAACTCAAACCTGGAACAACAGACATCAAGAACCCTAAAACCTGTCAACACTTCATCCAAGCAACTCTGACCACCTGAGAGCCACTCCCACCGGCCACAGCCTCGACTATTTTCCCTCTAGCGATTCCCAAAAACCCATGACACTCGATGCTCCAGAGAAATCAAACCGAGCCAAAATCTATCACCCAGACAAACTAGGTTTCGAAACTAAAATCCTAATACCACTGCCGCCATTGACCAACCACCGGTCATTTTTCCTGGCCTCTCCAGTCACCCATCTACCATCAGAAAGAAACTCAACCTCCCCAATCACTGGAATCTCCATTGATTCCCAAAAACCCAAAAACAGTGCAATTCAAAACTGCACCTTTAATTCTAGTTTAAAAATTATGATTTAAGTGTTAAAAATCATGATTTGGTTTATGTATTCATTTCATTATACTGAATCTATAGATTTCACGGTTGAAATTTTCATATTATTCAACACTCTATGATATTCTTAGTTTTACACAGATACCAGATTTTAATTTAACTATATTAAGTTTTTAAACCTTAATCTATACTAATTCAAACATCCTTGGTTTGTAAATCAAGTCCAACAAACACTAGATCAGGTGTAAGCATTTAAATGGGATTTTAAGCCTGGAAAAAAAATATAAACAGAACAGATCTATATATTAGGCAACCATGCATACTATAAGTAATCACACTAGATTTCACTTATATACTCATGTAGTACTTAATCATTACAGACATACTAGTATTGCAACCAAATTTATTTAAGTTTAAAAGTTACTCATAAGATAAAAATGAAGGAAGAGCTTTCAGATTTTGAAAAAACTTTTGATCTTAAAAACTTGAAACAAGAATATTACTTTTCCTTAGAGTTGCTACTTAGTCTTTGAGTTTTAAAACTACAGTTTCTTTGAAAACCTTGCACAGAAATGTTGGAATCCCTGCTACTTTGATTTAAAATTGTATGCATGCTTTTGACTTCCAGATTGAAGGAAAATGTAGGCTTTAGATTTGTAAATGCAGAAAACAAACTTCCAGATTGTATTTTGAAAATGATTTTGCAGAGGATATGATTTCTAATTTGAATGATTTCAGATTTTAGTTTTAGAGGAATTTCGTTTGAAGATAATTTCAGATTTTTGTTTACTGACTTGTTTCTTAGCTTTAGATTTAGAAAACTAGAAAAATAAAGAGAAAGGAAGAAGATTTGTAAATAAATAGGCTGAAATTATTTAGAAATCAAAACAAAGGAAAAACTAAATTCCAAATGCCACTTGTCTTAATTTTTAGCATTTGTCAAAACTCTTGCTTATTTATTTACACTTGTTTAAAACAACTTAATATACATACACTTGTCTTTTTAAGTAATTAGTATTTATTAAATGTTAATTAGCATTTAGTTGGATGTTAATATCAGATAAAAGTAAGCATGTATTTAATTAATTAGTTATACGTAATTAAAGTTTTAATATAAGAATATGCTTAATAAATATGGTTTATAATTATGTATATATATTTATAGATAATTTTAAAAGAAATAAAACAATTATATATATAAATAAAAGTTTATACAAATAATTTAAAATCCAAAACAATTAAAAATATTTATACTTTAAATTTTCAAAGCTTTAAATTCAAATTTAAATCAAATTCTAAAATTCAATTTTGAAATCAAATTATATATATACATATATAACCACATGATCGAATTTTGAAAAAAAAACAAACTATTTTTATTTAAAAGCTATTTGTTAAAAACATCACATTATTATATTTTTAAAATAACAAATTATTTTTATAAAAACAATACCTTATTATTATTGTTTAAAAACAACTCATTATCAAATTAAAATAATTATAAAAGAATTATTTCTTTATTAATAAATTATTTATTTTATCACACTATATCAAAATAAACCTTATTGTTAATTTTATTTAAATTTAAACTAAACTTAAAACATATTTTAAACCATTTAAACATTTAACTTATGTTTTTAAAATCATATAGTTATTTATTATGTACCTTTAAAAAACTTAATATCAAATAAATCGATTTCAACAAATTAAATCTTTATCTTAACAATTTAAAACCATATTTTATTTATTAATAGCTTTAAAACAAATGAAAATTCCCAATTTTACCAAAGATATATATATTTAGAAAAAAAGATTCATTTATTTATTAATTTAAAACAAGGCTTATCTATTTATAATATATACATATTCTATGTACATTATAACTATAAAACAATTATTAGCTTTTAAAAGATAAAATTTATCAATTAAATATTTATTTTAATTGGATTATTAAATTAATTCAAATCTTATTACAAAGATTATCAAATCAATTTAATTTTTAATTCGGATTATTAAATTGATATTGCTTAAAATTCTAGGTCATCACATTCCTCCCCCCTTAAAAGAATTTCGTCCTCGAAATTTAAAAAAAAGGTAATTTAATAATCTTTTTAAATATTTCAAATTTTAAAACACAAGCATATATCAAACATATGCTAACAACCATAGCAATCAATTCATCCAATCAAACAAATCTAACTATCCAGACAAAACTTTGGATAGAGTTTCCCCGAGTTTCCCAAGTATATATACCGGGATACTCGCTCTACATAATCCAAACAGTCAATACTACTAAGCTAAAGAGCTCCTACTTATCGAGATCTACAAAACTAAACAGGATATCAGACTACAGACGAGTCTGATTCAACGATCAAAACCTGAAGTGCTGGTTCTACAACTAGAGATAGATCATACATGTACTCCCTCAGAGATACGCAAAACACATCGAATCCCAGTTATCCACACTGGCAATTCAATCCTGAAAACCAAACACTTATCCTCATAAGAACACAGAAAAGATTCAAACATCTCGGGGCTAGCTTCCCATCCTTACCAAAACTTATAGCTCCTTAAGATCGGAGAAAACTTAACCAAAACCAAATCTCCGACTCCAGAATTCATCCTCCGTCTCTTATCCACAAAATTCTTCAGACGATCCTGGGCTGCCTATATCCTTCTTGATCAGCTCAACCCTTGCTGATTCCTCTAGAAATAAACTAGACCAAAAACAACCTAACCCAATGATCTCCTCAAGATCAATCTAAAACCAAGTACACAACTCTACTTCATAATCAGCAGAAGACCGAACTTACTTCTCCTCATCCGGAAAAGACAACAGAAACACTCTCAAACTGCTTCCGCTGCACAACTTTGATTCGAAGTAGAAGAAAATGCTGATGATGAACACAAGCACAAACTGGACATCACATCTCAGACATATAGTTCAACAGATCCATAAAAGAAAACTAAAAAATTCCTCCGAAACCTGAGTTGCTTCATCAAACTCTATCTCTAAGAACCATCCTTCAACTAAGCTGAACCACCGGTTCCACTCCTGGAATACTAGTCAATAAGAAAACTCAATCTCCAGATGCGAACAAACCTCTGACTTCCCTAAAGACATCCGGAAAATCACTGACAATCCAAGAGAACACTCAACTATCGCAAGTCACTTTTGCGATCAACCCAGATCAATTTCCAAAGAAAAACTATTCTCTCTTTACCAAACAGAACAGCTTACGTTGGTCTATCCAATCCATTGAAGAAATGGATCCATCTGCTACTTTTTAACTCCTCCTCCAAAAAAAACTGCTCAACGAAAGTCCTTCCTGTCGGCACACAGAACACTCGGAGCTACACCGCTGACACCGATGCCAAAAACTTCCTAATCCAAAGTTCTTCGAGAAACTCGGACCTCAAAGCCAACCAGAAACACCACATCCTACTGAACCCAGCCAGAGCACTGAAGCAGACATACCTCCTAAAACTTGTTCCAAAGAAAACACATTTGGACACATCCATAATCACTGCATCTCATCACGCAATTACACTTCCTGAGGTATCAAGATACCATCACTTGCTTCTGCCCAACCGACAGATTCAAACTCAACTCATCCAACTTCAAAGATGAACTCCGAACCTTAATAGGTTTCCTTCAGAGATCGATGAAATACTTCATCACAACAAAGCTTACTCGAGACGGTATTAGGTCTACAGTCTCGACAAATACACCCTCCAACCTCAACATACAAACTCCAACCAATGGTAGTTGTCGTGTTACACACACTACTACCTCATCTACCATTATAACTTATATTGGAAAACTCGAACAGGTAACCCAACAGATAGGTAGAAATAAATAAATATATATAAATATACTAAAAATTACAAATACGCTCTCTCAAGAAAGAAATCACTCCAAAGCCTAGGTATTCACTCAACTTAGTGCTCTGATGCCACTGTAATGACCCGCCATTCATCCATACAGAATGACACATCATTAATAAGAAAGAAAGGGGTAGAAAAGAGAAAGAAAGAGAAGAAAGAAGAAACAACTCATCAGAATCTAAACAATGGAACGAATAAATTATATTAATAACATAAAATATTACATAGTATACAACAACTATCATAGTTACACAGATAATACAACACATACTAGACAGTTATAAACACCTGTCTAGTTATTACAACTCAATACAACTCAGAGAAAACATAAAGATACCAAACACAGCGGAACACTAAACATATCTACAACGCCAAGCTTCCTGCTCCATTGCTCCTCCACAAATCGTCAAAGCTAACTTGAATCCCTTGGCTACTCGTAAAAATTTGAGTACCCAAGAGTTTAAGAAAAAAGAAGATAAAATCCGGGTCAGACATGGGACTGGTGAGAGTAATAGGTTAAAGTTGCTTAATTTTAAAAACTTTTGAAAAGAAAGGTATCACGTAAGACTTACCACACATAAACATGGAAAAGTTTTTACCTTACGCTAACCAAAACATTTGATAAGAAATCCAGTGATATTATAATAGGTCTAGGGTTTTCAAGTAAATATGAAATAGCCGAAATTGTTACATTTATTAAATTCCAGCTACTAGCCACAAAAGTGGGTAATACAATCAAAACAGTTGGCACTTATTAGGTTTTGGATTCCATACAATGGCAGGGCTACCGGGGTACCGCCCGTCACAGTACGTGGCCTAGATCACCATACCGAGGATCACTCCCAATCCCCTGCAACACAAGGCCAGAACCATCCCTTACTGGACAGTCCCGAACAAGACAACTCCGCAGTTGGTGCGCAATTCCAACTGCCCACTAAGCCGAAATAAATGTGACCTCTAGACAGGGGAAAATCTCGTCCTACTTGGGTAAGACCCACTTAGCCTTGCTACACCTCCCCTGTTTTAGCCATTCCCGGCTGATGAGGCTTGAGGCTACGATTACCTTTATAGGACACTTTTATCTTAGAATGCTCATCGTCCACCTGGCGATGTTCTGAAAGCATTCAATCCATACAAATTCGTTCTAGGTTCGAGCAAAACTGAAGGCATTACCTCATTACACTCATTTTGGAATCACCCTCAGAGTTAACGACAATAACCCTTGCACTCTGAATCTTCATCTCGAATCTGAAAGTACTACCCCGTTAAACTCATATTGGAATCACCCTCATAGTTTAACTATGAATAGTCCTTACACCTTGAGTCTTCACTCTTCACATGAGATACATGACCTATCGTTAATTTGTATCGATGTGGTTTTCGAATATCCAAATCTGAAAACCCGATCCCGGTCTCATCGAAATTCAAAACGTATCTTTTGAGGCCAAGTTGTTTTAGAGTTTAAAACAATTCAATTTCATTATCTATATACACACAGATAGATAATTCAAAGATTCACAATAATAGATAATCAACATTATTATGACTGCGGATAATCCATATTATCAAAATATAATCCATATCATCATCACAATGCAACCAATGCATCCATATCACACAACATTACTTATCTCACAACTGAGATTTCAAACCATTGAAGGCAACCAATATCATCCATATATATAAGCAATGATCTATAATGACGCCCTCTATAATTAATTTAAAAAGAATTAAATGAATTACATCATCTCTAATTAATTTAAAGTGAATTAAATTAATTACAACATCAATATAAATCTTGCTTACTTCACCATTAATTAATTACAAATTAATTAATTAATTATCCACTAGTTAATCAACTTAATTAATCACCCTTGATTAATTATTCTTTAATTACATTCTAGTAATTATCCTTTAATTAATTGCACAAAATTAATTATTCTAAACCAAATACAGTAATTAACCCTTAATTACTTCACTAATTAATTTAAAATGAAGACTCGAGGTGTAAGGACTATTCGTGTTAGTACTCTAAGGGTGATTCTAATACGAATTTAATGGGGGTAGTACTTTCAGGTTCGAGATGAAGATTCACAGTGCAAGGGCTATTGTCGTTAACTCTGAGGGTGATTCCAAAATGAATGTAGCAGAATAGTGCCTTCAGTTTTGTTCGAACCCGGAACGAACTTGTATGGATTGAATTCTTTCAGAACATCATCAGGTGGACGATGAGCATTCTAAGATTTATGTTTCCTATAAAGGTAATCGTAGCCTCAAGCCTCATCAATCGGGAATGGCTAAAACAGGGGAGGTGCAGCAAGGCTAAGTGGGTCATGCCCAAATAGGACGAGATTTACCCCTGTCTAGAGGTCCCTTTTTATTTCGGCTGTGTGGGCAGTTGGCGATGGCCATCTGCAGGGTTGTCTTGTACGGGACTGTCCAGTAAGGAATGGATCCGGCTTTGTATTGTAGGAGATTGGGAGTGATCCTCGGTACGGTGATCTAGGCCACGTACTGTGACGGGCGGTACCCCAGTAGCCCTGCCATTGTATGGAATCCAAACTCCAATAAGTGCCTGTATGGTTTTGATTGTGCCCAACTATGTTGGAATGTGAGATGTAAGCATTCCAACTATTTTTGTATTTTATTTTGAAAACCCTAGACCCTATTATAATGTCACTGGATATCCTATCAAATGTTTTGGTTAGCGTAAGGTAAAAACTTTTCCATGTTTATTTGTAGGAAGTCTTACGTGATACCTTTTGTTTTCAAAAGATTTTCAAAGTTAAGCAACATTAAACCCGTTTACTCACACAAGACCCATGTCTGACCCTAGTGTTTATTTTCCGTTTTAATAATCTCTTGGGTACTCATATTTTGTATGAGTAGTCAAGGGACTCAGGATTGCTTTGACGTGTTCTGAAGGAGAAATGGAGCAGGAGGCTTCAGCGTGTGTATATATATATATATATATATATATATATATATATATATATATAGTTTCCGCTGTGCTAGTATCATATCTGTTTTCTGTGATGTACTTGAATTGTAATAACTAGACAGGTGTATATAACTGTCTAGTTTGTGTTGTATTAGTTGTATAACTCTGATGTATATGATACTATGTAATGTTTTATGTGATATACTATAATTTATTCATTCCGTTGTGAGATTCTGATGTTGTTTGTTTCTTTCTTTTCTATCTTTTCTCTTTTCTATCCCTTTCTTTCTTCTTAATGATGCATCTTTCTATGGAATGAAAGGCGGGTCGTTACACTGTGGTATGTATGAGTACCCGAGTGTTTATTTTCTGTTTAATTAAACTCTTGGCTAATTAATTAATTAATGGTTAAGTAAGAAAGATTTATATTGATGTTGTAATTAATTTAATTCACTTTAAATTAATTAGAGATGATGTAATTAATTTAATTCATTTTAAATTAATTATAGATGTTGTGATTATAGATCAATGCTTATATATATGGAAGATATTGGTTGCCTTGAATGGTTTGAAATCTCAGTTGTGAGATAAGTAATGTTGTGTGATATGGATGCATTGATTGCATCTTTTGATAATATGGATTATCTTTTGATAATATGGATTATCCGTAGTGATAATAATGTTGATTATCTATTATTGTGAATCTGTGAATTATCTATCTGTGTGTATATAGATAATGAAATTGAATTGTTTTAAACTCTAAAACAACTTGGCCTTAAAAGATACATTTTGGATTTCGATAAGACCGGGATTGGGTTTCCAGATTTGGATATCCGGAAACCACATCGATCCAAATTAACGATAGGTCGTGTATCTCATGTGAAGAGTGAAGACTCAAGGTGTAAGGACTATTCGTCGTTAAACTATGAGGGTGATTCCAATACGAGTTTAACGGGGTAGTACTTTCAGATTCGAGATGAAGATTCAAAGTGCAAGGGTTATTGTCATTAACTTTGAGGGTGATTCCAAAATGAGTATAACGAGGTAATACCTTCGATTTCGTTCTAACCCGGAACAAACTTGTATGGATTGAATGCTTTTAGAACATCGTCAGGAGGACGATGAGCATTCTAAGATAAAAGTGTCCTATAAAGGTAATCGTAGCCTCAAGCCTCATCAACTGGGAATGGCTAAAATAGGGGAGGTGCAGCAAGGCTAAGTGGGTCATGCCCAAGTAGGACGAGATTTTCCCCTGTCTAGAGGTCCCATTTATTTCGGCTTAGTGGACAGTTGGAATTGCGCACCAACTGCGGGGTTGTCTTGTTCGAGACTGTCCAGTAAGGGATGGTTCCGGCCTTGTGTTGCAGGGGATTGGGAGTGATCCTCGGTATGGTGATCTAGGCCACGTACTGTGACGGGTGGTACCCCTGCCACTGTATGGAATCCAAAACCCAATAAATGCCAACGGTTTTGATTGTATTACCCACTTTTGTGGCTAGTAGCTGGAATTTAATAAATGTAACAATTTCGGCTATTTCATATTTACTTGAAAACCCTAAACCTATTATAATATCACTGGATTTCTTATCAAATGTTTTGGTTAGCGTAAGGTAAAAACTTTTCCATGTTTGTGTGGGAAGTCTTACGTGATACCTTTCTTTTCAGAAGTTTTTAAAATTAAGCAACTTTAACCTATTACTCACACTAGACCCATGTCTGACCTGGAGTTTATCTTCTGCTTTCTTAAACTCTTGGGTACTCAAATTTTTACGAGTAGCCAAGGGATTCAGGTTAGCTTTGACGATTTGTGGAGGAGCAATGGAGCAGGAGGCTCGGCGTTGTAGATATGTTTAGTGTTCTGCTGTGTTTGGTATCTCTGTGTTTTCTCTGAGTTGTATTGAGTTGTAATAAATAGACAGGTGTTTATAACTGTCTAGTATGTTTTGTATTATTTGTGTAATTCTGATAGTTGTTGTATACTATGTAATATTTTATGTTATTAATATAATTTATTCGTTCCCCTGTTTAGATTCTGATGAGTTGTTTCTTCTTTCTTCTCTTTCTTTCTCTTTTTTATCCCTTTCTTTCTTATTAATGATGCGTCATTCTGTGTGGATGAATGGCGGGTCGTTACAAAAGTGTTAAGGGGGATGAATGTAAATCCCTAATGCTATTTTGGTATTTTATATTACTGATAGACACTACATATATAGCGTATACTACTATATATATATATATATAAATAGTTTGACGGATCCTTAAGAGATGGAAAATCCCGTAACATCTCTTGAGTTACTTTGTACATTTCACTTTAGTTAGGCTACTTACATGAGAACTTCTAGTCCTGACTCGAGTGTATTGTTTTACTTTATGCTCGGGTCGGTCTGAGTATTGCAGTGTCTGAGCAGTGCTTATTTTGGAAGGCGAAGACTTAATCGAAGACTCCACTCTATCCAGTATTCGTTATCTATTTTCATTTTTGCTTATTCCAACAGACTCTTATGTATCTCTAGTATTGTATAATTAAAGGCTGAACTCTGATGTATTTCGTCTAGTAGCTTCATGAACTACTATGTTTATTATTTATCTCCACTGCGAGATTCTGTATTATTTTGTGTGTGATTCTATTTTAAATCCCTAAATTGATAGTCTGTCAAATTTGGACGGCTGAAGTTGGGCACATGTAGTTTATTGTCAGCTTAAGTTGTTCAAAAAAGGCGGGTCATCACAATTGGAATCAGAGCTTTTGTTTAGTGTATACCTTAGTCTGAGGGGTAAAACTCTTTAGGAATAGGGTTAATAATGCCCTATAATGAATGGAATCATTCTTGAGGGAGCATACTTTGAAAATATAAAATGTTTTAAAATCCAATCTATTTCAAAATTTCTATCAAATTTGAATACATCTTCCTTGTTAAAATTCGTTTTGATTAGGATTTCCTTAAGTTTCATAGTTTTCCATGTTCTAAACCCATCCTTGAATTTTCAAGATGAGCAACAGAAGAAATGCTCAAGGTCGGGGAAGAGGAAGTGGCCCGGTACCAGATCCAGTGGCACCGGTTCCACCAATTAAGATCACTATGCTTTGCAAAGAGTACGCACATCTTGCTGGTACTGAATTCTCAAGGTCCAATGGCATCATTAAAGCTCAGTAGTGGCTTAAGAGCTTGGAAAGAATCTTTACCGGACTTGAGATTTTTGATGCCCAGTAGCGTCAATTGGCCGCTTGGCAGTTACAGGATGCTGCACAAAATTGGTGGGAATCTATTACCACCCGTACCGAGGAAGCAAACATCACTTTGGCGCAGTTCAGGGAAATTTTCTTGACCCAGTGGATGCCTGAGCTGGAAAATATCAGTTATATCGTAACTTTATGATCTTAAGCAGGGAAGCATGTCATTTTCGGAGTATGAAAGGAAATTTAACAAGTTATCCAAGTTTGGAGCAGGTCTGATCGATACTCCACTCGAGCAGAATGAGAAGTTCATAGCCGATGCTCCTCCAAAATATTGCAACCGTTTGACAGCCCATGTTCATGGCACTTTCACTAGTATTGTGGATATGGCCTTCAGTTATGAAAACTCGAGTTCGAAGGAAGCATCGGTTGTTCACCCCTCAACTCCTTGAGCAGCTTTCAACAATTCTAAGAAGATAAAGTCTACTTTCTATAACAGAAGAAGAATTGGAAGAACATGAGTGGGATTGGACATTCTCAAAGGAAGCCCATTGATATTTCTTCTATCACTTGCTTCAAGTGTGATCAGAAAGGTAACTATGCCAATAATTGCCCAGTTTTTATAGGAGCATCTGTTCCACCAGTTCAGATGACCAGGCGAGACCTTTGCCACATTTGCTTATAGCCAGGACATTTCAAAAAGGATTGTCCTACCCAAAGAAGGCTTAATCCATTTAATCGACGATGCCAAGCCTACTCGTGACGCGCAGCGAAGGCTTAATCCAAAAATGAAAGATGCGGTGCGTGATGAAATTCTTAAACTTCTCGATAACGGAATCATTTACCCAATCTCCGATAGTTCATGGGTTAGCCCAATTCACGTTGTACCAAAAAAGTCTGGCTAACCGTTGTCAAGAACGATTCAAACGAGCTTATTCCAACTCGTACTCAAACGGGTTGGCGTGTTTGCATTGACTACCAAAACTAAATGCCGCAACACGTAAAGATCACTTTCCTCTTCCTTTCATTGACCAAATGCTCGAACGTTTAGCCGGCCATGAATTTTATTGTTTCCTTGATGGTTATTCTGGTTATAACCAAATTCCAATCGCTCCCGAAGATCAAGAGAAAATGACTTTCACATGTCCATTCGGTACCTTTGCTTATCGACGTATGCCATTCGGACTATGTAACGCTCCTGCGACTTTCCAACGATGCATGGTTGGAATCTTTTCCGACATGATAGAACTCTTTCTAGAAGTTTTTATGGACGATTTCTCAATCTTTGGAGATTCTTTTCCCCAATGTTTACATCATCTTGAGTTGGTTCTAAATCGATGTAGAGAAAAACATTTGACTTTGAATTGGGAAAAATGCCACTTTATGGTCAAACAAGGCATAGTCCTTGGACATATCATCTCAAATAAAGGCATTGAAGTAGACAAAGCAAAAATCGACGTCATTGCAAATCTACCCATTCCCAAATCCGTTAAGGACTTTCGATCATTTCTGGGACATGCTGGCTTTTACCGTTGTTTTGTGAAAGACTTTAGCAAAATCGCCCGTCCTTTGACGACCCTTCTTGGAAAAGACGTTCCTTTCGATTTTAACTCTGATTGTATCTCTTCTTTCGAACGTCTTAAGAGCGAACTCATTTCTGCCCCAATCATTTGCACACCCAATTGGGATCTTCCTTTCGAAATAATGTGCGACGCTTCAAACTTTGCCGTTGGTGCTGTCTTGGGACAACGCATCAACAAGATCCTTCATGTCATTTACTACGCAAGTATGACCTTGAACGACGCTCAACTTAACTACACAACAACTGAAAAAGAGCTTCTAGCTGTCGTTTTTGCGCTTGAAAAGTTTGGACCTTACTTGATAGGTTCACATATTACGGTCTACACTGACCATTCTGCGCTTCGATATCTCTTCGCTAAAAAGGATGCTAAATCCCGTTTGATTCGTTGGATCCTTTTACTTCAAGAATTTGACCTTACAATCAAAGACAAAAAAGGATCCGATAATGTCATAGCCGATCATTTATCTCGTCTTTCGAACACACCATCTTCCTTGCCGATCAATGAAAACTTCCCCGATGAACAACTTCTTTCTATTTCTATCGATCCATGGTACGCTGATATAGTGAACTACTTAGTCACTAAAGAAACTCCCTCATTTTGGTCCAAACAGGACAAATGCAAATTCATGTCCCAAGTGAAATATTTCTATTGGGACGATCCATACTTGTTCAAATATTGTCCCGACCAAATCATCCAACGTTGCATTTCAGATAATGAAATAAGGAGTGTTCTTTCGTTTTGCCACGATCAAGTGTGCGGTGGACATTTCGGTCCTCGAAAAACTGCGGAAAAAGTGCTTCAGTGTGGTTTCTATTGGCCTTCTCTTTTCAAAGACTCATTTGAATTTCGTAAAACTTGTGATCGATGTCAAATTCTTGGACGAATTTCTCAACGAGATATGATGCCTTTAAACCCCATTCTTACGATCGAAATCTTTGATGTATGGGGTATTGACTTTATGGGACCTTTTTCAAATTCTTTTGGAAACTTGTGTATCCTTCTCGCTGTCGATTATCGTTTCAAAATGGGTCGAAGCCATTCCTTGCAAAACCAATGACCACAGAATTGTTGTGAAATTTCTCAAAGAAAACATCTTTTCGAGGTTCGGCACACCTCGCACAATAATTAGTGATAACGGAACCCATTTTTGCAACCGTCCTTTTGAAACTTTAATGAAAAAATACTCGATAACCCACAAGTTATCCACTCCGTATCATCCTCAGACTTGTGGCCAAGTTGATGTTTCAAATCGACAAATAAAACAAATCTTGCAGAAAACTGTCAATAAAAATCGAAAAGATTGGTCTCAGAAATTGACCGACGCGCTTTGGGCTTACCGTACTGCTTTTAAAACTAATCTTGGGATGTCCCCATTTCGTTTAGTTTACGGTAAAGCTTGCCATTTACCCGTTGAATGAACACAAAGCGTTGTGGGCAATAAAAATCTTAAACTTTGATCTTGAAAAAGCTGGCGAAAATCGAAAACTACAACTCAACGAACTCGAAGAACTTAGGAACGACGCGTATGAAAACGAGAAAATTTACAAAGAAAGAACCAAAGTTTTTCATGACAAGTCAATCCTAAGGAAAACGTTTTTGCCTAACCAAAAAGTTCTTTTATATGACTCAAGACTTCATTTATTCCTTGGGAAACGTAAATCAAGGTGGACCAGACCATTTTTGGTACGAACTGTTTTTCCACATGGTGCCGTAGAAATAGAAAACCCAAAGGATGGATCGATTTTCAAAGTCAATGGTCATTGTTTGAAACCCTTCTTGGAATTGCCCGGTAACCAAGAGGAGGAGCTCATGATCCTTCATGAGCCAAGCTACGTCTAGTAAGAATGTTAACCCTCTTTTGTAAATATGTACATATTTTTCTCCACTACACTCATTATATCATGCATCGACTGTGGGGATACAGTCAAAATTAAGTGTGGGGGGGAGTTTCATTTTCATTTTCTTTAGTTTTTCATGGCATTTTTGAATTTTCATTTTCTTCAAAAAAAATCTCAAAACTCCTAAATCTCAAAAACATTTTCATTTTTGATTTATTTTTGAAGAAACGCCATGGGATAAGTATAAGTTTTGGTTAATAAATTGAAATTTTTGAAAATTTATTTGTCTTAACAAAAATAAAAATGAAGTTTGATTACAAATAACAATGGTTTTACTAGTATATAGGAAGGTTCATCTATGTTAATTATGAAGTATGTTCTAATTGAAAATCTTTGTTTAAAAGTGGTAAATTTAAAGTAAGGATATACATTTTTGTCTTCTAAGTTAAATGGTGCTAAGTTGGTTTTGCAAAACTCTCTCTCTCTCTCTTAAAAAAAATACAAAATAATAACATCTAAAGTATTCACTCTCATTTAAAAGTCTTCACAGTTATGCATGGGTGAATTACTTGGAATCTGTGATTATGTGCTTTCATGCTCATTTAAAAGTCCTCACGGTTATGTATGTATGGAACACATACACAAAAAAAAAGACTTAATGAAAACCACCTACGGTCTATAGGTGTATGCATGAAAGTGTGTGCACTCGCCATGCTCTGTACTCCCCTCACATAAGCCCGAAAGTCAGTGCATGGGTGGTATATCTGGCCTCAGTTTACCTGAGCTAGGTGTGTAATTTTTCTTGCAAATAATGAGAGAGCAAGCAATTGAAATCCTAGCACTATTTTAACTTGTTTGATTTAACTTGATATTGAAAAGAAATGAAAATACCACTTTAATAAACTTTGATAATCAACTAAGGATCCATTTCATAATTACATTATGTTATCAACCGAAACAACTAGCCAAACTATGGTCTATCTGTTATGACAACTTGATTTTTATTGGAAATTTTGACGAGTAAAATTTTCAAGACAATGACCAAAACTTGTATTTAACTTATTCGTGTCAATTTAAAAATAAATCCTTCATTTGTAAATATTTTCAAAAACTCGCATTCATCTCTTTGTAAATAAATCTTTCATTTTGTAAATATTTTCATCCTGCATTTGGATTTTGTGGGTAGTATCCGCTGAAAACCCTCACAAGACAACACTCGTCCTACTGGGGACACCCAGAGGTTTAACGGCTTGTTGCATACGCTCAATGCAATCCTGCTCCCTACGAAAACGGATTTATCTTAGCTTTCCTTTATTCGAGGACGAATAAAAAGATAAGTGTGGGGGTATTTTTTATGCACGTAATTGTGCATATATTTACATCCATATTTTATCTCTTTTTATTTAAATAATCATCATATTTTGGCATTTTAACGTGTTTAAAACCAAAATTCAATTATTTCCAACCATCATATTTTCATCTTCATTCAGGGGCAAAACGGTCATTTTGTGCATGTGTCAATATAAGAATTTTTACTTGGACATTTTTTGATAATTTTTATAGGAATTTGGATGCATATGGAAGAGGCTTATATGAAGATATATGCATGCACAAATGAATACAAAGGAAAGAAGAGGGAAATAATTCAAGCCGTGAACATGGAGGACCCCACCCACTTACCTAAAAGTACAATTTGGAGCTAATGGATAACTAAGTGTAGGTCCAAGCTTCATGCAAAACAAATAATGGATTAATTAGTGGTTAATGGTTATTTGTTGGCCACACTTCCTAAAGGGCATTTTAGGTAGCCCCCTAAAAATAGAATTAGGGTTTTATGCATGTATATATAGCCCTCTTATGCATATGAAACTATCATCTACTCTTTCATTTTACTTAGGAAATTAAGAAATCAAAGTGTAAGCTCAATGTTCTATGAAATAAAAATGGCTTCCAAGCCTCTTTCTTCTCTCTTTTCTACATGTTTTTCTTTGTTTTATTGTTAATGTTTATTTCTATGCTCTCTTCTTCTTTATGTTCATAGCTTAGATTTACATTTATGTAAGTAGTTAGTAGCTAATCTCTTTTGCTTTCTTTGCTTATTTTCTACTCTCTTTTCTTTTCAATGTTGAAATTTATTTGTGTTGCTTCAATGCCACAAATGAGTAGCTAAACCCCTTCAATTTAGGGGTTATTAAGCTCTCTAACTTTATGTAATTTCAACATTTTTATGATTTATGATCTCTTTGTTTATGCTTCATGAATGTGAATTTTGATGTAAGTTTATACAAGTGGGTTTGATAGCTTATATTGCTTATGCAAATGAGCTATTCTTATTCAACATAAACACAATTTACATCAACATTTGCTAATTAATTTTTGATTATGAAATGAAAGTAAAAATGAAATTTGATGATCTATGTTACTAGTTACAATAGTAAATAGATCATACTTAAAATAGTTTTTGCTTTGGCTTCTTTTTCATGAGAATTGTAAGTGGTATAATTGTTGTATTATATATTGATGGTTTGAGTTATGTTAACTAATAACATAAACAAACCATACTTATGATAAATGCAATGATTATTTCACTTAACATCAAAGTTAGAGATCATAAATTATGTGTTTGTTGATTTACAAAAATTTGAGAGTCGATTTGCCTCTAAATTGTTCTTTAGTCTAATAATTTTTTAATCACATTTTCTAGTGTTAGCCTCATAATTTCTAGTTAACAAATCCTCTTCGACTTTGGTATAATTTGATTGAATGGAATTTTAAAATCATCAATTCCCTGCGGATCGACCCATATTCGCCGCGTGCTACATTCGTACACCGTGTGCTTGCGGTTATTTTTATTTCAAAATTCGTTCGACGGTTTTCTAACTCGATAGAATTTCCGTCGACGATCAAGTTTTTGATTTGGATGGTTTTATAGACTGTGATGAAGTGAGGTTTGCACAGTTTGGATGGTGGTTGGTATGTTGGTGATGAATGGAAGGCATTGGTGAGGTGAGGCAGCTGAAATTGTTGGAGTTACAGTGGTTGTAACTCGTGATGGCACTGTGCAGGTAGGAGCATATGTCAGGTTAGAGGGAATGTAGTTCAGGGAGAATGGCAATTGGAAGGGGGAGGGACATTAGAATGTGCACAGTGCACAGAAATGTGAACAGAGAACTGAAATGAATTGAGCGGTGTAATTTTTTTTCTTTTTGAAAGCTGTACAAGTGAAGACTGTAAATAAAATGGAAATTTTTTCTTTTTGAAATTGTATATTCTCTTTTTCTTTAATAATGAAAATGCAAATGAAAAAGGAAACTAGAAAACAACACACACGAAACCAAAATGCAATCAAAAATCACACAAACACACAAACAAACACACAAAAATTAAACAAAAATTATTCGAAGAATAGAAAATCAAAATCAAAACAAAATCCCCGGAAACGGCGCCAAAAACTTGTTCGTCGATGGAAATTCTATTGAGTTAGAAAACCGTCGAGCGAATTTTGAAATAAAAATAACCGCAAGCGCACGGTGTACGAATGTAGCACGCGGTGAATACGGGTCGATCCGCACGGAATTGATGATTTTAAAATTCTATTCAATCAAATTATACCAAAGTTGAAGAGGATTTGTTAACTAGAAATTATGAGGCTAACAATAGAAAATGTGATTAAAAAATTATTAGATTAAAGAACAATTTAGAGGCAAATCGACTCTCAAATTTTTGTAAATCAACAAACACATAATTTATGATCTCTAACTTTGATGTTAAGTGAAATAATCATTGCATTTATCATAAGTATGGTTTGTTTATGTTATTAGTTAACATAACTCAAACCATCAAACTATAATACAACAATTATACCACTTACATTTCTCATGAAAAAGAAGCCAAAGCAAAAACTATTTTAAGTATGATCTATTTACTATTGTAACTAGTAACATAGATCATCAAATTTCATTTTTACTTTCATTTCATAATCAAAAATTAATTAGCAAATGTTGATGTAAATTGTGTTTATGTTGAATAAGAATAGCTCATTTGCATAAGCAATATAAGCTATCAAACCCACTTGTATAAACTTATATCAAAAGTCACATTCATGAAGCATAAACAAAGAGATCATAAATCATAAAAATGTTGAAATTACATAAAGTTAGAGAGCTTAATCACCCCTAAATTGAAGGGGTTTAGCTACTCATTTGTGGCATTGAAGCAACACAAATAAATTTCAACATTGAAAAGAAAAGAGAATAGAAAATAAGCAAAGAAAGCAAAAGAGATTAGCTACTAACTACTTGCATAAATGTAAATCTAAGCTATGAACATAAAGAAGAAGAGAGAATAGAAATAAACATTAACAATAAAACAAAGAAAAACATGTAGAAAAGAGAGAAGAAAGAGGCTTGGAAGCCATTTTTATTTCATAGAACATTGAGCTTACACTTTAATTTCTTAATTTCCTGAGTAAAATGAAAGAGTAGATAATAGTTTCATATACATAAGAGGGCTATATATACATGCATAAAACCCTAATTCTATTTTTAGGGGGCTACCTAAAATGCCCTTTAGGAAGTGTAGCCAACAAGTAACCATTAACCACTAATTAATCCATCATTTGTTTTGCGTGAAGCTTTAACCTCCACTTAGTTGTCCACTAGCTCCAAATTGTACTTTTAGCTAAGTGGGTGGGGTCCTCCATGTTCATGTCTTGAATTATTTCCCTATTCTTTCCTTTGTATTCATTTGTGCATGCATATATCTTCATATAAGCCTCTTCCATATGCATCCAAATTCCTATAAAAATTATCAAAAAATGTCCAAGTAAAAATTCTTATATTGACACATGCACAAAATGACCGTTTTGCCCCTGAATGAAGATGAAAATATGATGGTTGGAAATAATTGAATTTTGTTTTTAAACACGTTAAAATGCCCAAATATGATGATTATTTAAATAAAAAGAGATAAAATATGGATGTAAATATATGCACAAGTACGTGCATATCAAAAGGAACCCCATCAGGTGTCTTCATGGTGATCGTTTCTACTCCTAAGGTAGAAGATGACAAAGGTACACTTCAGGGTATGTATTCATTACATGATTTACCTGTTCGTGCTCTATTTGGAACCGCTGCATCTCATAGTTTTATGTCGGTTGATTTATGTGACAAACTTGAGCATATTTTAAAAGCCGAACGTGCATCTGAATCCGTGTGTGTATCAAATCCCATCGGTGGACCCCTAAACCTTAGAATGATCTGTAAAGGGGTGAAACTCCTTAAGGATGGCAGTTACCATTTCACCGAAGATTTTTATGTCTTGGGTTTCAAAGCGTTTGATACATTATCGGGTGAAGATTGGTTAAGAAAATTCGATGCAGTTATTTCGTGCAAAGCTCGAACAGTTTCTTAGTTTAGCGATAGAGGTGAACCCTTAGAAATCAAATATGTCAAATGCCTTAAGATTTTGCTAGAGCTTTTATCTTTTCTCTTGATTTCCATCTTATTGACCTTAGCACTACTCCTGTTGTCCGACACTTCCCGATGTTTTCAGAGAAGTAACTTCTTTGCCACCTCAGTGCGAAATTGAATTTCGCATTGATCTTATTCTTGGAGCTAGGGTAGTCGTACTTGCTCCAAGAATAATGTCAACTAAAGAGAAAATTGAATTAAAAGTGAAAATTGAAGAACTTTTCTCCAAAGGGTTGATTCGTCATAGTCATTCACAATGGGCACGACAGTGATATTTGCTATTAAATCTGACGGTTCTCTAAGGATGTGTGTAGATTATAGAGAGCTGAATAAGCTTACCCATAGGAGGAGGTATCTAATGCCTCGTATCAATGACATATTTGATCAACTGCATGGAGCAAAGGTATTTTCTCAGCTAGATCTTGCTTTTGGTTTCCATCGGGTCAGGATTGCCGAGGATAGAATTCCCAAAACCACTTTTCGAACAGAAGACGGATTCTATAAATGGTTGGTTATGCCTTTCGGTTTAACTAATGCCCTGGCTTACTTTATTGACCTCATGTACAAAGTATTCTGGGAGGTTCTAAATGAATTCGTTCTAGTTTTCATTGATAATATTCTAGTCTTTTCTAAGACTGAGATGGAAAATAAGGAACCCCTTAAATTTGTCCACGAAACTCTGAGAACTCATCAATTGAAAGGTAAATTCTCTAAATGTCAATTTAACGAGACGAGGTTAGATATCTTGGTCACGTGGTTTCAAAGAATGGAATTTCGGTCGATCCAGCTAAGATCATCGTAATCAATGATTGGAAAACTCCTAAAAATCCTACAGATGTTCCCAGCTTCCTAGGCTTAGCTGGTTATTACATGAGATCCATTGAGAACTTCACTCGAATTTCTTCACCACTCACAGCTTTGAATAGAAAGAATATTAACTTTTTATGGAGTGAGAAGTGTAAGGAAGCATTTGAGGAACTAAAGCACAAGCTAACCTCTACCCCTATTCCCACTGTCCCGAATGGAAGTGAAGGGTTAACTATTTATACAGATGCTTGTCGTGAAGGATTGGGTGCTGTTTTGATGTAGCATGGTAAAATTATTCCCTATGCTGGTCGTCAGTTGAAGGCTCATGAGGAAAATTATGTAGCTCATGATCTGGAATTGCTCATCGTTGTCTTTGCTTTAAAGTTATGGAGGCATCACCTCCTTGGAACAAAATTTGAACTCTTTAAGGACCACAAATCGCTGAAGTATATCTTTACCCAGAAGGATCTGAACCAGAGACAAGTTAGATGTCTTGAATTCTTATCATCATATGACCTCGACATCAACTTTACTCCCGAAAAGGCTAATGTTGTGGTCGACGCTCTAAGTAGGAGTAAAGCCATGTTATGTCAACCTATTGCTTCTCCAACTCTTATGGATCGCATAGTCGCTAAGCAAGATGTGGATCTAATGCTTAGGAAAATAAAATAAAATGTTCTTGGAAGGAGGAATAATACCCAAGGCAAATGGGGCGTGCACATCGATAGAAATGGAATTCTAAGAATTAATAATCAAATTTGTGTTCCAAATGTTGATAGTTTGAGGCAAGAAGTACTTAGAAAGAATCGCTAATCTAGACTTTCCATTCATCCTAGAGTTACAGATGTATCAAAATATGAAAAAGTTGTATTGGTGGAATGGAATGAAGTAAGATATTTCTATTCACATTAGCGGGTGTGCCACTTTCCAGCAAGTAAAAGCCGATCACCAGAAGACAACATGATTATTGCAGCCTCTTGAGCTTCCGAATTGGAAGTTGGATCAAATTTCTATGGATTTTATTGGTGGACAATCAAGGACCAGAAATGGTAATGAGATCATCTGGGTTATTGTCGATTGATTGACAAAGTTTGCTCACTTTATTCCTGTGAAGACTACTCAAACTGCCTCGAGTTTAGCCGAGCTTTATATAAAAGATTTTTTTTTCTTCCATGGTGTTCTGACTAGCATTGTATGTGATCGAGACCCTATCTTTACTAGTAATTTTTGGAAAGCTTTTCAAGAGACTCTTGGTACTTAATTAAATCTAAGCATGGCTTATCATCCTCAGATGGATGGCCAGACCGAAAGGGTGAATCATATTTCGGAAGATCTTCTTCGAGCTTGTGTTTTAGACTTTGGCGGATCATGGGAAGAGCATCTCCATCTCATTAAATTCAGCTATAATAATAGTTATCAAGAAAGTATTGAGATGGCACCGTTCAAAGCTCTGTACGGACTGCCATGTAAATCTCCATCTTGTTGGATTTAATCGAAAAATCGACTTGTTCTTGGTCCCGAAATGATTTTGGAAGCTTCTGATAAAGTCGAAGAAATCAAAAGGAAAATGAGAACTGCCCAGGATCGGCCGAAGAAATATGTGGATAGATGCAGAAGAGACTTGGAATTTGCAGTCAAAGATCAAGTATTCCTTAAAATTTCTCCTTTGAAGAATGTAATCCGATTTGGAAGGAAATGGAAGCTCACTCCTAGATTTGTTAGTCCTTTCCGCATTTAGAAAAGGTTGGTACTTTAGCATATAGAGTTGACTTTCCAGAGAAGCTATTGTGGGTGCACAATGTGTTTCATGTTTCACACCTCCACAGATATGTACACGATCCATCCGTGATTGCCCAGCCTTCTTTGTTCAAAGAAATGGATGTTGAGCCCAATCTAACTATTGAGAGGAAACCGCTTCGTATATTAGGCAGAAGCACGAACAACTAAGGTGGAAGGCAGTCAATCTCGTCAAGGTTCAGTGGAGCGAAGAGGATCGAGATTGTACTTGGGAAAAGGAAGAGAATATCCACACCTCAAATCCTGAATTGCAGATACCGGGTATGTAGTCCATACCCGAATCTATCTCTATCTTTCTGTTTATCTTTCTATTCTCTTATTATGCTCTTTTTGAAGACGAAAAGTTTTAGGGGGGAGATTGTAACGACTTGGATTTTTCAACAATTTAAATAAGAATTTTAATGAAGATTTTGAAATAAAATTTATTTTCGATAATAAAATTTGGCAACGTAAACTAAACATTTGAAATTCTTCCATTGAAATGAGGCCAATAAAATTTGTTTTATGTCAAAATTTGTTTGAAACTCGGTCAGCACATTTTTCAGTACGAATTATCAAATTTTGAAGTATGAATATTTTACATAGAAATGATCTAGAAAATTTTATGATAAAATTGTCAAAGTTCGTTCCATCCAATTCCGACCTTTGTAGCTCCGTTTATCAAGAATTGTCATTGTCGTTCTATTCCAAAGTAGTATAAGTGGCGATGGATGAAATTTTCCTACGAGTATCGTAACACAGGTTTGAGTACTTCGTTGGATTCATCTTGTTACACCGATCTTTGTGATATATTTATTTTCGTATTTTGGCTTCCATTGCAAAACACTAAATGGTCAAGATAGTAGTCTGTGACCGTGCCCTGGAGTCATAATTACATACATTCTTTCACAGCCACATTCCTTCTTTTCATTCTTTTCAGCCAATAAAACTTGCATGCACAGCCTCATAAAATTAAACGCTACATTTAATTCATGCCATGCATCTTCCTTCAATATATACACACACACACGTGCCTTCTCTTCTTCTTTGTCAGCAATTGGTTGAGAATAAAATATATACAAGCTTTATATAATCCAACGTAACCTCCTTCCTTTATCCTACCTTCTCTCCCCACCTCCCTACCGAACCTACTCCGCCTCCTACCCCTGCCTCACACGGCCTGACATGCAACCGGTAGAACTTCCTCCGCTCTACACTGACTTCCCCCGCCACCAACCTCTGCCCAGCTCTCCTTGCACGAAGCCACTTCGTCCAGCACCGAAGCCACCTTATCCCCTCCACCCGCATCCTCCCACATGCCCTCCCCTTGCCCAAAGCCGCTCTGGCTACACCCACTCACCTCAACCGCAGCCAACCCCTGCATGGACCCCAGCTAGCCCACTCACCTCCATCGAACTTCGCTCCAGCTACCTTCAGCCTATCCAGTCCCAACCTGCCGAAGCTCCTTCAGCTCGAACACCACCCCAGTCCAGCCTCACCAAACCCTGTTCTGTCGAGCAACCAACAGCCATACCTGGTCCAGCCCATCGCCGCCGCCCACGATCAAACACCCGCTCACCAATAACACACCACCTCCGCTCGAAGCCACTTGCCACTCTGCTTAGACCGCATTCCGACCCAAAACCCATGACTCGCATTACGAATCCAAACCCGAGTACCCAAACCCGTACGTAGCGGTATAACATCGCTCTAATATGTGTACATGTATCCGGATCCATACCGCCACTCTCGTTTTCCAAATCCATAAAGGTCAGCGATTTTAAACTCACTACTAGATTTTCAGATTGCAAGTATCTTACGAGTTGATAAATAATTAGTTGATAAAAGTGATTGATATTGGGATTGGAAACCATGGATTGTCGACGCTGTGATATAGAACTTTACTGAAATATTTAAATTATTGATTAGGATCCCAAATTACTTGTGAAACCCGTTAACTATGGAAAAATTTAGATATTGGATGTTGATTAATTTATTGTTACTTTGTTACCTTTATATTGTTTATGTATGCATTGATTGGGTTGAAACGATAAATACCCAAATTAAATCACTTAGTCTAGGATAGAAAGTCAAATAACAAACATTGATTGGTCAACTGAAATTTATTTTGGATATTTAATATTTAAATTTGAAATTAAGAAATAATTTGGAAATTTAACGTGAACTTATACTTTAAAATTTTCATTGAAGTTAATATTTTGGAAATCTATTAAGTGAATTTGATTTTAAAATGAAATATTAATTGAAATCTTAATTGAACTATTTTAAAATTATGAAATTGAATTAAAATGGTTATATTGAAGATTAATGATACTTAAACTCTTTAAGTTGATTATTTGAAATATAATGAAATTTGTTATGTTGTATATGTAATTAAATTTTAATTAAATATTTGATTTATTTAAAAAGAGAATTTTAATTATTGATTTAATATATAAAGATTAAACTAAATTGTTTTGAATTAAAGTTTAATTAAAAGTGTTTAAGTAAATCTATTTCGAAGTTTAATTAAATATTTAATAATAATTTTTTTTTATTTAAGACTTAAATTAACTTTGTAAATTTGAATAGTAGTGCAATTTGGCTAATTTCGTAAAAATGAAATATTTTTTTAAAAGTTGAATCTTTTGATTTTAAATCCAAATTTGTTGAAGCCAAATGAGGATATGTTATTTGAAAATAAGAGATATTTTGATATCCAATCGGTGTGAAAATGACGATGGTTATTAAAGAGACCAGGGCCGGATATGAGCATACTCTCTGTCAATACCGAAACCATTTTAATAACCGTGTACGTGGAGTGATGATCTAGAACAAAGTGGTTGGATTTGGCATACATTTGATAGATTTGAAGAAAGGGAACAATGATGGATTAGACTAGCACTTTTGTTAAATTGAAATTACTAAGACAGGAGCCGTACCGGCCAAGTGGGCTAGCTACCCCAAGCGGACGCACTTCTACGTATCAATATCTTATTTTGGTTGTTGTTGGTGATCACCCTTCGATTATGGAAGTGTTGGACGCGATGGACGGTCATGGCTATGATACCACTAATCGGGAAGGGTAAACTGGTAGTATCCTACCTTGGGCATTGCCTCACGTTCCTTGTCATACTTTTATCCCTATACGTGACCACTACGATTTTGGTTTAGTGTTGTCGTATCACGGCGCATTCCTATCCACCGATGGTTCACTGGTGTTTTATATGCAAACTGTACGACAATGTTCAAAAACCTGTTAAAGGGGATCAATGTAAAGCCCTAACGCTATTTTAATATTTTATATTACTGATAGACACTACATATGTAGCGTATTCTTCTATATATATATATATACACTTTGACGGATCCTTAAGTGATGGAAAATCTCGTAACATCTCTTGAGTTACTTTGTACATTTCAGTTGAGTTATACTACTTACATGAGAACGTCTAGTCCTGACTCGAGTGTCTTATTTTACTTTATGCTCATGTCTGCCTATGTGTTGTAGTGTGTGAGCAGTGCTTATTTCGGAAGGTAAAGACTTAGTCGAAGACTAGACTCTATCCAGCATTAGTTGTCTATTTTCATTTCGGCTTGTTCCAGCAGACTCTTGTATCTCTAGTATTGTATAATTAAAGGATGAACTATGATGTATTTTGTCTAGTAGCTTCATGAACTACTACATATATTATTTATTTCCACTGCAAGATTCTGCATTATTCAGTGTGCGATTCTGTGTTTGATTCTATTTTAAAACCCCAAATTGTTAATCTGTCAAATTTGGACGCTTAAGTTGGGTATGTGTGGTTTATTGTCAGCTTAATTTGTTCGAAATGGTAGGTCGTCACACTAACAACAGTAATAAGTGTTGCAAATGTCAGATTTCAAAAGTACATCTTTTTTGGGGATTTTTTGATTCATTTGAGGTCCATGGTTGATAATCTTCAAGTATAATTACCATGAGTTCTTTAACAAGGAATTCAAAGAATCAACCAAGTGCTCATCATTTCAAACACCCTTTTCCTTTTAGTATTCTTCTTCAATCATTTTTATTCTTCCATTACGATTAACCTTCATATATGATCCATTTTCTTCCACTGAGTTCTTGTTTATCTCTATAAATGTCTCCATAATATATTTGAAAGCACTGCATAACTCACAGATATCTTAATAGTAACATTTATGTGGTTGTTGTCATCAAAATCAATACCTATGGTATTAACAACCATAAGCCTCACTATCGCCAGCTTCAAACATCATCAACTCCTTCTCTAACCTATGTTGTGATGAGGAGGGAGGTAGTACAAAAATTGTCTTGTGAATAGAAATATCAAGCTTTACTATTTCAGTACTTGGGCAGTATAATTTAAATAAGAACATGTCTTACATAACTAAACCATTTAATACTTTATTCTTCAAACAACCACCTAATACCTTCCACTCCTAAAGCAGGTTTTCTAATCCCATAACCCATAACCGATGTCACAAATATCCAATAATGTGAGAGATAGAACCCACCAATTAATACCTTTTAAGGGAAAATAGGCAAACTCTGACCATTTAAGACTTCAATTGAGGTAGTCCCCATCATTTAATACCTATTCCCAAGGTGGACACCACATAAATATTTATCTAGTCGACAATGCATGTAAATCTCTTCGAAAACATAATACTTACTATTGAAGCGGACCTTTTCATGATATCCTTAACGATCCTAAGCCCAATCCGATGGTTTAATATTCCATTTGGGAAAAATGGTGGCCCTCAAAAAACCACTTAATGCTGTTAACGAATAAATTCACTAATCCCAAAAGTGATTAGGTAGGCAGTTTGAAATCACTGGAATGAAGTATTAAATATTGTCAAAATCACAGGTTGGAGCATGCATAATTCCAAGTCCGTAATAATTCTTTGTATTATCCACATTGTTATTTTGAATATCATGAGTAATTCAAATCATTATGCAATATGTAAGGCAATGTTCCAGCGTTCATTTGAAGTCTATCAAATATGTAATTCTTAAGTTAAAATTGTGTCAATAGGCCATGCAATTGTTTAATATTCAGTCCCTTATTTGTTTAAGGTCAAGTATTACAATCGGCATAATCCCCAAATCTAGGGTTTACAAAGTTGAAAATGTAAGGAAGTGGGAAGAGAATGAATTTCGTCCCCCAAAATTGCTTCTCTATGTCCTTATTTATAGTGGAAGAAATGCGTCCTAGTAGTTGTCTTCGACTCTCTTGGCTTCGACGATCTTGGTGTTGACATGCTTGACATTGGCAGTCATCAATGTTGCACATTACTAGGCTTCTCCTTCATTCCTTTAATAAAATTACACGACAACAATGAACTATATCATTGGTAGCATTTATCATGATAGTCGAAATCCTTCATAAGTGGACGATGGTACCAGATTGAGTCAACGCAAGTATGAGGCAATGATAATCGTAAGGCAATCGGCTTCATGGATATTGATGGTGTTTACCATCAACGTCGCTTGGCATAGGCACACAGTGTCCTTTGAATGTCATATGGAAGTCGTCAACATTGATGTTGTCATGGGTTCTTGAAGTTGTTGATGATATCTGATTTCAATTTTGATGATAGTCAGTGTCGTTGGCATTGGAAACCTCCTATATTTAAACCCTTTTAGACATTAGTTGAAAGTAGTAAAGAGCGACATCACTTCTTATCCCCTTTTGGTGATTTTCGGTGTCATTGAAGGGCAATATCCTCGAAGTGTTTAAGTGTTGGGCTGCTTTAATATAATGCTAAAATCTTTAGTGGTGGTTGACGACGAGCTTGTCTTGATTACAATAGGTAAACAGCGACGTCACCAGAGTGTCGCACTAGTGAAGTCCAATATGGGTGTTATCAACACTCATGGATGGCTTACTATGCTGAATACTTATTGGCTAAGTTTGGCATCATTGTCCCTTTTAGTACTTGCAATGTGGTCTATGTACTTTATTGGCGAAGTGTGGCACATTACTTCTTCAATGCTAATCACATGTCTTTGACGATAACGATGGAGATAACACTTTCATTGACATCGGCACTATTGTTTTTAGGACTGCTTATTGCCATGGTCAAATTGCACTTTAAACTCCTCCGACAACAATTATTGTAGTACCATCCGTCCCCTAATATAAGAGAAGCATTGGCTTTTCAAGTTAATAGTATCTGCATCATCCTTTCTCACCTTCTAGTCTTCTTTCATCAATCCAGCATTTATTTTAAGCTGATCTAACAGCTTTGATGTGCCTATTTCTTCCTATAAATACCCAAGCCTCTTCTCCTTTCTTCCTTTACCCACAATTTAAAGCTCAAGCAAGAAGTCAGAAAATTACAACTCTTTTAATTCTCAAGCATCCAATTCTCATTCAGGTATCAAATTTTAGATTGATTTAATTAAGACTCTGATTCAAACACTCAAGCTATAAGGTTGTTATTAGGGTTTGATTTGGGGTTTTATACGATGCTTATGATTTGATTTAGTTTTATTGATCTCATATTGAATATGATTCGATATTAAAGCCTTTGTATTTATTGATTTCAACAGTCGTGGATTTAGACTAGATTAATTGCAGATTTGTACCCAGGTTTTAAAGTTAATTAAAGTAGACATTATACTAGGACCTTCTAGGTAAATTAGTGAAAAAAATTGTTCATTAGACCCGAAACCCATTATTGAATAACTACGGCAATGATCATAACATTATTACGATGATCGATACTGATGGTTTTGTGTATCAATATGACACTCGAAGTTAATATAACCATTTATTACTTATTAGTCCGTTGTAAATGATGAAAACAAAATGTGGTGACCTATTCAGAGTTATAGACGTTATCTAATGCAATAGTAATAGCTTCGAAAATAATTTTAAAATGGTATTTTGATGTTAGCATGACATTCGGCACTAATAAGATTCTTACTACTTTGACAACATCAAACTTTGATTTTAATGAGAAGCGACAATCTCTTATTGTCGACATTGGAAGGTTCCCTCGTTGTTTAATTAATATCGATGGCGTCGAAGTCATTTCACATCTTATTGACTAAGTTAAAGCATGGAAACTCTTAGTTGAGAATATAAAGGTCATCGACAATGTGTATTCGGAAGAGATGCGATGCTATTAACCTTGGTGTTAATTATAAACAATACTGCTCATCTTCAATGTTTACTTATGACCATAGTTCAATAGCAATTGCTTTACTGTTTTTCTTTACCCCTTTTTTACGATCATTTTTAACATTGCTAACAGAGCTTTATATGACATCGACCCTTTCGACACCATTACTTTTAACATGTTATAAATTATTTTTCCACCTATTATATTTCCATTTCACATCGTTGTTATTGATCAATGTCAATATCCTTACCACTTCGGTGTTACATGGTTGTGAAGCTTGTTAATATTTTATGACATAAATTTTGCAACATTGTCGATGTGGGCTTATTGATTCTAATAGCTTCATTTCTTGTTATTGACCTTTAATATCATAGAAGGAACTTTATACGATACTGCTACCCATGACATTGCTATTTTAAAACGTTGCAAACTGTTTAACTTATTAACACATTACTAATTCATTCTAACACTTATTCATCGGTAACCTCGTTATTTTCATCATTAGCCAACTTATAACATCAATCAATGTTCTATAATTACATGATTCTTGATAATGATTTATCTTAGTTGTAATGAGCTTATGGACATTGCATGTTAACTCCCATTTTTCCTTTTAGTTCTATCATTAGGCATCTTTATCAAGATTGAAATTAACGTTTTCTAACAAACTTGTCGTATGTATTTATGTGTTATTGTCATGCAATTAACATATACCTTATCACTTTGGTATTAAATAGATTACTTAAGAAATCATTTTAGACTTAGCATGTACTAAAAAAATATAATGTAAAACATGGTAATTTCTTAAGTTTAGAATAATATCACCTGATGGGAAAATGGAAGATTAACAATCTAGCATGAAGATCACTAAGAAAGCTAGTAAAGGATATAAATCTTTGCCTTCAGTTAGCAAGTAGGGAGATATTATTTCAAATCTATAGTACATCACATCTCAAGCTAAGGTTGACTCTATTCTTGAACAAATTGGAATCACTGGGTTTGAAGCCATTCCTGCTAGCCCTACAAATAATATTTATAGCCCACAAAAAGGGTACTTTGCTTTCACTCCCATATATATCTAACACACGGGCTATCTCCCTTTTCCTGGCTTCCTCTTAAGATATCTGGAGCGCTTGAACATTGTGTCGATCCAGTTCTTGCCAAATACTTATACATACTTGACTTGTTTGGAAGTTTTAGCTTGAGAGGCTAGACATCCTTCTCCTAATTCTGAAATTCTCTATTACATAGCTAGTCCTGCTAAGGTTGGTGAACAACCAAGCCATCAATTGTATCGAATCCATCCCTACCCAAAAAGCTTGATTTCTGAAAGCGTCAACAAAACGAGAGAATGGGAAACCTAATTTTTCTTTGTTAAATGCTTCTCTAATAAAAGAGGAATATTTTATACTACTGGTAGGTTTCTTTTTCCTGCTTATCCATGTTGGTTTATTATTCTTTATTAATATCCATCTCCCTTTTAGACCCGGCCTCTAAGAATATTACCCTGAGGATCAAAAATTCATGACATAGCTAACCTAAACAGCAGGGTAAATAAGGAATAAGCTTAGACTATTAACCCCGGCTATACTTCTTAAATATTCTATCAATTTGGACTACCATAAAGTTCAGAAAGAGCCTTCGATGGTAAAGTACAACACTTGAGGCAAAAGCATATTGGTAATGGGCAAACCCAAATCTTTTACATCTAACTCCCCTGTTTAACCTAGGATACCTGGTAGGATACAATTAGATTTATTTGAAATCTGTTATAGTACCACCTCATAAGCTTATTCCTTTGATTCAAGATAATCTGCTTTGATAGTTGCATATATAGAGAGGGAAGCCATAATTGACACTCCCAAAGACAAGTCGGACAAGAATGACACTTTTGCCTTAGTTGAGGCTCCCGAACCTCAATCTCTTAAGGATGTTATCTTTAATTGATTCACTAAGCGATAGTTTTTCTACTGTTCCTACCCCAAATAAGAATCCTAAGATTTAGGACATGCATTCCCCTGTTATTATTAGAGAGGAATAGTTGTTGGTACTGATTCAAATCTCGAGACCTCAATCCTTAACATTGCTGGAGATGAGGCTAATCTTAGTGCTGTTGAAGATGAGGTCCAATAGGTGGTTGAAGCAGAGCATTCTTGAGACCTACTTCTTTATACTACTTTACCAAGCTCTCCTAAAGCTTTGAAGCATATTTGTGAGGATCTTGGATTTTCTCTTACATTAGAGGATCCCCTTCCTTCTAAGTCTCAATCGTTAACTCTTGTCAATAAGTTTGATGACCTTCTTCAACTGGGCTTCCAAACTCCTTTTGCTGCTCTCAAGCCACTACAACCTTCCTCCTGCACTCGAGGCCATCGATTTATCCTTCTTAAGAAATACTTTTTGGTTTATGCCCTTCTTGTTTAACTACTTTAAGATCTTAATATTTCATATATAACATTTTGGCTTAGGTTTTCTTACTTGATTCCGGTCGCCAAACATTTGTTTTCACTTCAAAAGGAAGCTTCGGGATCGTCGAGCGAGATATCAAAACTTATGGAGAAATGCCTTGCTTAACAACTTTGTCATTGATCAAAAATGGTAAGAGATGAAGCCATGAAGGAAAATGAAAAGCCGTAAAGGAAGCGGGAGCTTTACTTCTTACAGAAAAGAGTGATAAATAGACTTTAGATGAAAGGATCATGGCTGTAGAATTAGCGCTTGTGGAGGATAAAATGAAGGGGGTCAAGCTTATAGCAGAAAATGCATCTCTCGAGAAAAGGATAAAGAAGAATAAAGTTCTTTTAGATAAGTCAACGACATAATTAATGATGCGAAACAGAAGGGGAATCATTTCCTCGGCAAACCCTCGATTCCATCATCGAGAGTTTTCATGAGAAGGCGCACTTTATCGCATATGTTGAAAATGCACATTAATGTCCAGATTTTGGGTTCCCTTCTCTACATCCAACATGAAGCAAGAAGTTTATGGAAAAATTCAAAGCGATGTAGAATAAATCTTAAGCACCTAGAGAAGGTCCCTTTAAGAAAGAGGAGGAGATTGACATTGCAAAGCTATTGACTTTCGGTGATCCACCGGCCGATGAGGAGACAGAGTCCAATGAGGAAGAAAATGATGATGATGAGAGCAGGGATGGGGATGATCATAACAATGATGGTCTTAGTGATGATAATGATGACAACAGCGAAGCTGATGGAAAGGGGCTTTCCAGATAGCCAGGTGATAAGGATGATTTTAGTGATGTTAATTTGATTTAACCATCAAGGATGCAAAAGCTGGTGATATGCTTGATCCTTCAAAGAAAGATTCTTCTATGAAGGTCAGTGCTTCACAATGTTGAAAATCCAAAGACAGAGGAAAAGCCTCATCATCTTTAGTTTCGCTCTCTCATGTATGAACCCCGTTATCCCAATACCTCAAGTTATCAAGTAAATTTTAGCTAATACATTAATTGTTTTAGTTAAGGAGAAAATCAAAATACCATTATGATGTTATGCTAAAAAAGAAATAGATGTATATAGATCGGTTAAACAGGGAACTGGATAGGCATTTGAAAGAGTAGAATAAATTGTCTAAAAGGTACATGAAGCTTGCTAAGATTACGTCGAAATTAAGATATTTCAAAGAAAGGGAAGTATCTCCTCGGATGAACAGAGGGCGCCACCATCGAGAAAAACTCTTGGTGTAGAATGCTAAGCTAATGACCCTTTTCTGGTTGTTAATTGATAATAGGAATTCATGGGAAGAGTTTCTCTATAGAGCTTACTCGAGTGGTAAATTCCTTTTCGTATTTAGGTGACAACTGTGGAGGTTTGCTTAGACCTTTTCATCGTAGAAATCTGGATGAATATGGATCAGATCCCAATCTTAGGGCATGCAAGAATCTCCCTAGAGTTGCCTCCATTCCACTTTCTTCTCGTTCTTTTCCCCTTAAGAAACTTAGATATAATAGGAAGAGACTCATTTCTAAAATGTATAAGAAATCAATTTTGTACGAACCCGCATAATTGTATAATTGTAATATGCAATTTGGTTTACTTGTGGACTTTATTGTTTTATTCTTCTTATCCTTAGCCTAATTTTAGCATATTGTAAAAATGATAGATTTATCAAGAAGTCCGATCCCCAAGGAATTCTTAAGTAAGTTTATCAAGTTAAAGAACGATTTTATAGAGAAATCTTCAATTCTTAAAATATCACAACTGGCGAGAAATTATTTACTCGAAGATTTACAAGAATTTTGCGTGTAGTATCCAAGCCTACATTTTGACTTTTGGGAAATGAAAAGGACAAGCTACTTAGCGAAATTTGATCCTATCACACAAAATTAATATGTGGTCATGACAGCCCTCTAGTTAGGGAAAGGGATTATCATCGGTTCCCTCCCATTTATACCTCGGAAGGATTTCTATGATTCTACACTCACTTTATTGGCTAGATCATTTGAAAAGGCCAAAATGGCTATTTCAAAGCTTTAGGAATTAATTAAATGTTATAAAATAGAGTACTATGTGTTTTAATCTTCCTTATTTTTTGTAAACTTTCATTGTTGTTTAATGAAAGAACTTATTATTTTTCTCTATGTATTGATCTTTGTTTCACTTATTCTTAATAGGAAACACAGTTAGAGTGATCATTTGATCCTCTAGACGCTTTCTCACAATTTGTTGAAATCAAAGACATATTGCTAGCAGATATTAAAAGGAATAAATCTTCTCAGGACGATGTAGTTTTTCTATTTCTAAACAATCCAGAGGCACTAAAGTGGCATAGGAAATACTTTCAACTAAGAATGATGTTTAAAGGTCTGAAAGGGTGAACTTTCAGCATGAAAGGATAAATTAAGAAGATGGACGAAGGAGTTCAATCATTGATGGAGAGGATTGAATCATTCTTAGAACCTAAGTCTCCAGTTGATTTTGACGTTGTTATAGCTAAATTGCATCAATAATTAAACGATCTCGAAGTGGAGAAAATGGAAAGCCAAGTTTACTATTAATCATTAGAACTTATTGCAAGTGAAGGCGAAGTTGGCCTTCTTGCCCCTACTCTCAAAAGGATGACAGATCTCGATCTCTGGTTAGCCAAGAATCCCTACTTTATCAAACCCATCTCCAGGCTTTAACGATGACACAGTCTCAAAATGGAGTAGAAAGGTCAAATTTGAATATATGCTACGCTTTAGTAGGAAATGGTATGAAAAAGTATCTCAACGTATCAATGAATAAGAAACCAAAATTCAAAGGCTTGAGCATGAAAAATATACTCTCAAACAAATGATCAAAGAATTAAAGGGTATGATTCAAACTTTACGAGAGCCAACAAGACTCTCCAGCGCACTTTGGATATTCAAATTGATTCAATTAATGATGCAAATAAGTTTAGAGAAAGGAAAAGAAAATCAAAGAACTTATAAATGTGGCCATTCACTACATCACTGATCCTTTAGTTGCCAAGGACTTAGATAACCTAACATGAAACCTTAAGAAACAGGTCCTCTTATCTGTTTGATTTTTTGACCTAGAACTATGTATGTAATATATTAGTTATAAATGAACTTGTATTGGAATGAAGTTACATCAAATGTAAAGTATGTGGCATTGAACCAAATTGTTTAATTATCTTGCTTTTTTTACTTTGAGCTTTTGATGTAAAGATCAACATTATGCTCGATAAGATAACTAGAAATCCTACTAACAGGAATTTTCCTATTAGAATTTGCTTTCTCAGAAAAGACTAAGAAACTCGTTCGATAGTTAATAACAGAAAACTATAATTCCATCTGATAGAAAAAGTCCGAAAATCCATTTTTGATAATAGAAGACCGGGATCCAAATTTGGAAATAATAATAGAAGACCAAAAATCCAAATCTGGAAATAACAAAAGACCAGAGATCGGCATCTGACAATAATAGTAGAATACTGGAAATCCAAATCTGGCAATAGAAGAGAGAAGAAATCCAAATCAGGCAATAATAATAGAAGAATGTAAATCCAAATCTGGCATTAATAATAGAAGTCCAAAAATTAATATCTGGCCCGTAATAGAAGAAGACCAGAAATTCATATCTGGCAATAGAAGAAAGCCCAAAATCCCTATTTGGCAACATAAGAAGTCCGAAAATCCATATCTGGCAATAGATGAAGAAGACCATAAATCCATATCTGGCAATAGAAGAATACCAGAAATCCAAATCAAGTAATAATAATAGAAGTCCTAAATTGTTGTATAGTAGCTAAAAATTGCGTACTTGAGAAGCATAAATAGCTCATATTTAATGGACTGTCCTCTAGAAAGTTTGTTTGACTTCAAGCACCCCTTAACCTGGATTTTAATAGATCTTCCTCTAGAAGACTAATTTATTTGGAGCACTACTTGGCTTGAATTTTGATAGATCTTCGTCTAGAAGATAGATCGATTTGGAGCACTACTTGGCTAAAATTTTGATAGATCATCCTCTAGAAGATTAATTGGGTGTAAGCGCTACTTGACTCGAATTTCGATTGATTATTTTAGTACCGTCTAAGGAGACCATCGCTACTTGGATTGGACCTCTTATCAACGTATTAGATGATGATTTAGGTCTGTCATCCAGTGCGTATGCTTTTCTATTTTGAGCAGAACCAAAGACTTACCCAACCTCTCTTTAAGAGCTGCTTCAGTGAGGCCTTTGATGACGACACTTAAGGCTTATTTGATTCTTTGGACAAGCCAAAGGCTTACATGTCCTCCTTCTAGGAGATGCTTTAGTGAGGCCTTTGATAATGGCATTAAAGGCTAGGTCGGTGCTTTAGTGAGGCCTTTGATGATGGCACTAAAGGCTTGCTCTGTCCTTCCTCTAGGAGGTGCTTCAGTGAGGTCTTTGATGATGGCATTGAGGCTTGATCGGTCCTTTAGTGAGGTCTTTGATGGCGGTACTACTGGCTTATCTGTCCTCCCTCTAGGAGGCACTTCAATGTGGCCTTTGATGATGGTACTAAGGCTTTTATAAGATCTTTAATGGACATATTCCTTAACCATGTAGATTCACTTATTTAAAGAACCTTCATTATTGTAAACTTGTTACACCCCTTTACAAATTCACTGAGTTTTCCTTGACTTATAAAATTAATGATCATCACTTTTAGGCTTCTGCATTGGTTGGCTTCGTGGTCATTTGCAAGACGATAATGACAATATGATCCTTCACGATTCCATTCAAACTTGGGTGTCCTCTTTTATGAAAGCCAATAGTTAAGCTCATCTTTAGTCAAGAAATAGATGTTTTCCTTAGAAGTGGTGAGAGTGCAATCTTTTAGAACTCGTGATTTAGAGGCTAGCCTTTTAGCTCATTTTGTTGCATACACTAAGTTCCTTAGCTTCCACAACAAACTTCCTTTCCAAAGAATCTTGAGTTTCATTTTATCCCTGGGAGTGGCTAAGAATACCTTCCCACTTTCTAGTGAATTGTTTGAAATTCTTTGTTACTTCTCTTTCAAAATGGTTCCTTGGCTTTAAGTTGAATCTTATTTCTTATTCTTGAGAAGACATTATCTCTCTTGCACTGTTTTCCTAGGGCAAAAATTGATAATGGCCCTAGATGGAACAAATTCAAGCTTCATTTATCTAGGTTATAAGACTGCTTATCTTCTCTTATTTTCCATGATCTGTAGTTCCTTGATCTTAACATATGTTCCTCGAAAAGTCAAGGGCCATTAGTGTTAACGACGCGGATTTTGCCCGCTCGAAAATCGACATCCATACTTCAAATCGTATTCGAATGCCATAGATTCGACCGTTCAAATCCGATTCGTCGGAGCTTATAACAACATTAAGTAAATAACACAGCGGAATAAAAGAATAATACATTGATATACACCTTTGATACAATATCTGATACAACAGATGATCCAATAGATATCAATATACATCCGAGATATGATACAATAAAATAGCAGCGGAAAAGAAAATAGATGATAACATCTAGCAACTGAACAATATAACTCTAAGATAGTCTTCAAAAGAGAACTCCGAGAACTGCAACTCCATCTCCAAGAACTAATCCAGTAATAGCTCGAACTCCCAATAACGATGCACCAAGCTTAGCAAGACTGGTGCGAACCAAAGACTGAACTAGCTCCAGGTAATCTACTAAACCTAGCGATCTGAAAAACCCAACTCTAGACTGCTCGTGTAGAAAATAATGAGCACCCAGAGTTTAGGAAAGAAACAATAAACTCCGGATCAGTCGTGGGACTGGTGTGAGCAACAAAAAAACAGTTTATCTTTTATTCAAAATCAAAATAGAAGAATATTTTTAAATTCAATTCGCAATGCTTTTAAAAATGAGACTACCATAAGACCTCCCGCCACACACACAATGCAAACGCAGACTTGGAGGAGATTTCTTCTTATGTTAGTCAAAGATGCTTGATACGTATTAAAAAGAACATTTGATATTATTGCCAGTGCATAGTGTAGAACAAATCATTTCGAAAGTAGAATATAAATCTTAGCCAGCATAGGTACCATTATATTATGCCTGCTATAGCTACCTCCTGAGGAAGCAGGTTCTACAACTAAAACCGTACAAGATCGTATTGTTTCTTTGGATTTCCAACGAATGATCAGGCCAAGGAACTTCCCATTGCCACATGAGAGTGCCTCTGGATGGACATCCCCGAGAACCAAACCGGAACTCTACCAACACAAGGCCGGGTTACCCCTAACTGAGTAACAACTGACCGAATATGCCATCCCCCGGTCCTTTGGGACCTTTCACCGAGCGCTCGCAATCAATTCACACAATCATAAAGTGTTTTCAACATGAGTAAGTATCTGGGCTCCATACCATGATACCACCCTTTTCCAGAAGGAAATGCACATACCCTAAAGGGAGCTACCCCTCATAACCTTGCTGCTTCTTTCCTGTTTTGACCATTCCGGGGTGTGAGGCTCGACGAAGTCACGTCCACAAAAACACACTTTATACAAAAGCCGTGCTTTGGGTCAACAAATGATCATAGAAATGATCACCAAGATAGACGATCAAATAAATGATCCTATCACAAATAATCAACACAATGATCATTTCACAGCAACACTCAGTATATCACATTACCAAATTGGGAATATATCGCTGATAACCTTCAACTACATAACCTCTGAGCTCGTACGTCTCAGAGAAGGGTGTTAAGCTAAGAGAATAAATTCTCCGCCACCAACAGAAATATATTTGAAAGAAATCGGCTTTATATCTCAATTTGTAATGTCAGACATACAATCCATACAAGTCTGTTCCGGGCTCGAACAGAACCGAAGGCACTTACAAAGAAGTCCTTGCAATCCGGATATTCACTAATCACGTTCGAACTTCCCATCACATATGGAGTCTCTATACCGGGGACCATTCGATGCAAAGACATTCGACGAGTTGTCCTTACGTTTTCGAAAATATCCGGTCTTCACCACCGGTCTTCAAATGCTATCCATAACGACATATCACATATTCGGAATGGGATATATGACACAAAGGTCCTCTCCCGGCTAAACCGAATAGTGAGCGCAATATTTACAAGAAATATATGGATATTGGGATTTCAATTAAGTCACAACTTAAAACCCAAAACTTTCTTTCAAACGGTTTAAACCAATTACCATTTCAAATCTTTTAAACAAAAGGATTCATTTTCACAACCTTTAACGGTTTAAACAATTTTCACATTTTAATCTTTTAAACAAAAGATTCGTTCACAGATTTTCCAAATCAATTTTCATTTCAATTTGATTAACTCGTTAAATCTTTAAATCAAAGATTTAACTTATAGCCTTCAAAACCATTTCATTTCAATTTGATTTAAACAAATCATCAATTTAAATCTGTTAAAAATAAACAGATTTAATTCATAGCTTTCAAAAAGAATTCATTCACAACTTAGGAAAATCATTTCTCTATTCAATCTTGAAATTCCCCTAATTAACTGGAATCTCAGTTCTTATCTAAAAGTGTTTATCATTTGAAAACAACAGTTTTCATTTTGGAAATCTGATTCATTTATACGAGTTGAAATCCCTGGGTTAAATTCAAATTCCCGAAAATAATACTTTAAAAATGATTTAACTCATAATGACTAGTATAATATCATTAATCCCTAGTTTCAAATTACAGAATTCAATTCCAAATATCGAATTCAAATTCAAGTTGAATTATTTAAATTTCAAAACTTAATCAAGTAAATTAAAATAAATTTTAACTTGAAATTTCATTCCAAAAGCTTTTCACATTTATTCCGATTCCATTTCCAAAACATTTGAATTTAAATATTCAACTTTAAAAATCATTTTAAAATTATTTTAAAATCTGTGACTTAATCGATTTCCTCGTGAAATCCATAATTGTGTGTGTATGGTGTGGTCCAGGGGTTTAACACAATAGTGCAACATCATTCAATCATCCCAGATCAAAGCACAGAAATATAGTTGATAAGCGATATAACTATAACGCTTATCTTACAGATCACAGATATATATATCACAGATAAATAAATTACAGATCACAACACAGATCAGGATATATCATAAAGCAACACATATCAGGGATATCAAACAATTCAACATCCAAGATAATCCAAACATTCGCAAGTAGGATTAATTTAATTATTTGATTTATTTAATCAGATTCTTTACTTATGAATTTAATTACAAATTCTGGTTAATTTATTAATTACAACCCATGCTGATTAATTATTCTTTAATTTTTTTTTTATTAACCTTTGATTATTTATTAACCTTGATTAATAAGTGAATCAATCTTTAATTATTAAATTATTCTTTAATTGATCCCCCCTTAATAATTAATTAATTAACTAATTAACCCTTAATTAATTATAATTAATTTAATAAAATTTAAAATCAGTGATTACCTATAATTATCCAAACGCCTATAAGTAATTCCTTTCATTAATCACTAACTTACCAAAATTCTTTAATTAACCATCTTGTAATTAATAGTCATTAACAATTCTTGATTTCAAATAAATAGATACTTAACCATTAATTTACCAATTAATAAATTACCAATTGATGAATCCTTAATTACTTAATTAACATTTTAAAACTTCTTTAACCTTTGAATTCAAAGTATTGCTAACTTCAAAATCTTAAATTTTAATTAAATTTAAAAACTTATCTTACATTACTTACTTAATTAAGATATTTAATAAGATTTTAGAAAACATTGTTAAATATTAACTTAAGTAATGATGTCTTAGAATCAATTCTTCACTTCAACTTTTAGATATTAATTAATTTGTTAATGCTCAACTTGTTCAAGATGACAAACTTCAAATATTACTTTTGCTTCGCCTTTGAAATCCAACCTGGGTAAATACTCAATTCACTCGAGTTTCTACCCGAGTCTTCTGCCATATCTCCCAAGTCGTTCTTCTTCCCTCTCATAAGTTTCTTCCCTTTTTTTTTCTTTTCCTAGTTAAAGTTTAAGCTAAAACTTAAGTTTTAAAAACCAAAATAGCAGGGTATATAGTCACGAACTCCAGTAAACACGCAACTGCTTCCAGTTTCTCACGAGCTAACCCCACGCTTCCTCCTTCCACACGCATCCCCTTCTTCTTCTCTGTTTTTTTTTCTCTTTTTTTTTTCCAGTAAGTAAAGTTTAAATTTAAGTTCAAACTAACTATCAGATAACGTGCTCTCGCAAGAAATCCTGGAACTAACTTGAGATAATCACTTCTTTTCCCAAGCACGCTTCTCGAGAACCCCAACCCAAAACGTTCGACTGTGCACACGTTCGACTGTGCACGTGCACATTCAAATTGGCCATCTCCGATCAATGTTGCGGCTACTCTCAGGTCATCGACGACCACCCTAAGCGTTTCGAGCTATCCAAGTTTCGAAATCATCATTGGATTAAAATCAAGCTATTTGCTTCACTGGAATCCAAACCCAAAACAACTACAACCCATCGCCAACGACGATCTAGACCACCGGAACCTTTGCCGACCTCACCAGAGCAACCCCACATCACCACGTCGCTATCCCCCTATGACCGATCGGCTGAAATGCTTTGACCACGACGTAATTCCTCTTCAAACCCATACGAGTAAAACTAGTTTTAAAACCCTAATTTTTTCTCGACTTAATTTTCCTTGCATTCGAAATTTTTTTCAATATTTTTCCTGTGTTACTAAATCAACAATCTAGCTTCACCAAAAATTTCAACATTAATAATTTATTAACTCATTAGAAATTTGTACAAATGTAGTTTTGGTTCAAATATAAATTTCTCTTGAAATATTGAGCTAAAAATCTTCATTCTAGTTTTAAAAATCATGATTTTGTATGAAGATTCAAATTTTAATCCTGAAACGATAGATTATGATATTTAAATTTTGACTTGTTTTGAACTTGCTCAGTTGATTTGGTTTCCAGAGTCAAAATAAATGTTATCCTGACTTAAATACAAATTAGAACTAAAGCTCATAGTTAAGTAAACAAGTTTCATCTAAAACTTAAATTTAAACAGGCACAAGATCACAAGATTCAAATTTTTAAAACAAAACTTGCATACTGGGAAGTAAAACAGGGAATACTCTGATGAAAGCCACACACACACAACACATGCATATAATCACAGCATATACCATAAGATACATATTCATTTCAAAGCAACACACAAGTTTAAACTTTGAAATACAGATGTGTACTCACAGATTCACAGCATTGAATTCAAGAACTGGTTTTAAAACTTAAAGTTGCTCACCTTGTTTTTCCAGAAGAAAGAATGGACAGGCTGGAGAAATGCAAGTTGAAAACTTCTTCTTTAAATCCTTTTTTTTTCTGGCTTTGTAGTTGTTTGAATTGAAGTTTTGTTTCAGTTTCTAAGATGGTATTCATTTCAGTTTTACACAGCAAAGAATGAACGAACTAAAAAGAAGAAATTGAGTGATATATAGAAGATGTATGCAAGCTTGCATTTCTTTGCTGGTACAAGTGATACCATATCTTGTACAGGGTGTTTATATTATTTATTAAAATAGGCATGGCTGCTAAGGAATGGAAGCATTTAATGCTTTATCCTTTATGTTTTCATGCATATCTTATTTTGTATGTGTTAAATCTTTTTACCTGTTCCTGTATATATATCCTACAGGCAACACTTTTTTCTCTTTGCCTGATTTTTCTTTTACATACTTCTTGTTTTCGGCTGAAAACATTTGATAATATTTTGAATAACTTGTTTATGATAGCATTAAATGTTTTGGTACTTGAATGTATATATTTTGTAACTCTTGCCTTGCATTCTAAGCTTTATAGCAACAGGCTATACTTGCCTACTTTGTTGACTTCGGCTGATGGTTTACATTTTGATGGGGTTTAGGTATGCTATGGTGTACTAAAGCAAGGATATTAAATGCAAGTGTCTCCCATTTTGTTTACAGTAAATCCATATGCTTTGTATTTCTTTGTTTTGTTTATTTCTTGCTTTTTTACTTAGTACTTTGCATATTTATTCTCTTTAGTTTTGTTTTATACTTATTGTTTTTGTTTTATATATCAATGTTCTTATTTTATTCATAGCTTAAGTATAAATTGTTTTACTTTACAAAATAGGTGAACTTCTATTTTTATTGCCTAGCTTGTATTTGTATTTGTTTTGTTAATTTGTTTTTATCATTTTCATTCGACTATGTATATCTTTGTTTTGTTAATTTAGCTTATACTTTGTTTCATTGATTTGCTTACTTTTTTTTCTTCTTTTTTTTCCTTTATTTATTTGTTTATGCCATACTTCATTTGAATATCTTCTTGCTTGTATTTTTATAAATGTGCATTGATAAACAAATATTAATTGTTATTTTACTTTGTTTTGTTTATTTATTTAACTTTTATATTTTTTATAGTTTACATAACCAAAATTTTAAGGTAATTATTTTATTTCTTTTGTTCTTGTACTTTGTATTGTAAATAAATTTCTAACTTAATATTTATCTGTTTATTTTACTTTTAAAGACTTCATTTTGAAATTTCAAATCAATTTATCAATAAATTTCACTAATTTAAATCAAAAATTAATTTAATTATCAATTTAAAATAAATTGAAATTCGAGATCGTTACAAAATTCCCCCCTTAAAAGAATTTCGTCCTCGAAATTCGCAGGCACGAAAACAACACAGAGATAGACAGATTCGATCTCCTATAATTCCTCAAATACAAGATATGGATTCCAAACTCAAGTCGGAATATCTCAAAATATATACCAATTTGTCCCTCTTCGGACTTCAACCAACCCAAAAATTACAACAGAATTTCAAAATTTGGTTTTAAACGAAATCGTTTTATCGATACAATTCAAATTATCCTTCATATTCTATTAATCAATTTAACTCAATTTAAAATTTCTAATTCATATTCATTAAGGTTTAAATCGAAAAGCCGATAAGAAACCGATAAAGATACGAAGTAAAAATTTCTTACAACGATTCGTAGAGCATCACCGCACCGAAACTTCTTCTTGTAGCTGGTACGAAGCAATCAAAAGAATTTAGAAACGAATCAAAGAAATTGATAAGAAAGTTATTTCAACCGTTGCAGGGTATTGACTATTTATAGTCGTATTTCCCTGTCCCCTATCTCGTTCTCTTCTTGCACTCATACTTACTATCAGTAGATGGTAAGAGAATTTACTGAGGCGTTCAAATGGATATCTTAGGGATTACTCATTCTAGGGTTTACATCACTAATGAGTTACTTAATTTGTTATACTCCTGAGCTAAAGTTCAACCTTAGCTCTGATACCAAATGTAACGACGCGGATTTTGCCCGCTCGAAAATCGACATCCATACTTCAAATCGTATTCGAATGCCATAGATTCGACCGTTCAAATCCGATTCGTCGGAGCTTATAACAACATTAAGTAAATAACACAGCGGAATAAAAGAATAATACATTGATATACACCTTTGATACAATATCTGATACAACAGATGATCCAATAGATATCAATATACATCCGAGATATGATACAATAAAATAGCAGCGGAAAAGAAAATAGATGATAACATCTAGCAACTGAACAATATAACTCTAAGATAGTCTTCAAAAGAGAACTCCGAGAACTGCAACTCCATCTCCAAGAACTAATCCAGTAATAGCTCGAACTCCCAATAACGATGCACCAAGCTTAGCAAGACTGGTGCGAACCAAAGACTGAACTAGCTCCAGGTAATCTACTAAACCTAGCGATCTGAAAAACCCAACTCTAGACTGCTCGTGTAGAAAATAATGAGCACCCAGAGTTTAGGAAAGAAACAATAAACTCCGGATCAGTCGTGGGACTGGTGTGAGCAACAAAAAAACAGTTTATCTTTTATTCAAAATCAAAATAGAAGAATATTTTTAAATTCAATTCGCAATGCTTTCAAAAATGAGACTACCATAAGACCTCCCGCCACACACACAATGCAAACGCAGACTTGGAGGAGATTTCTTCTTATGTTAGTCAAAGATGCTTGATACGTATTAAAAAGAACATTTGATATTATTGCTAGTGCATAGTGTAGAACAAATCATTTCGAAAGTAGAATATAAATCTTAGCCAGCATAGGTACCATTATATTATGCCTGCTATAGCTACCTCCTGAGGAAGCAGGTTCTACAACTAAAACCGTACAAGATCGTATTGTTTCTTCGGATTTCCAACGAATGATCAGGCCAAGGAACTTCCCATTGCCACATGAGAGTGCCTCTGGATGGACATCCCCGAGAACCAAACCGGAACTCTACCAACACAAGGCTGGGTTACCCCTAACTGAGTAACAACTGACCGAATATGCCATCCCCCGGTCCTTTGGGACCTTTCACCGAGCGCTCGCAATCAATTCACACAATCATAAAGTGTTTTCAACATGAGTAAGTATCTGGGCTCCATACCATGATACCACCCTTTTCCAGAAGGAAATGCACATACCCTAAAGGGAGCTACCCCTCATAACCTTGCTGCTTCTTTCCTGTTTTGACCATTCCGGGGTGTGAGGCTCGACGAAGTCACGTCTACAAAAACACACTTTATACAAAAGCCGTGCTTTGGGTCAACAAATGATCATAGAAATGATCACCAAGATAGATGATCAAATAAATGATCCTATCACAAATAATCAACACAATGATCATTTCACAGCAACACTCAGTATATCACATTACCAAATTGGGAATATATCGCTGATAACCTTCAACTACATAACCTCTGAGCTCGTACGTCTCAGAGAAGGGTGTTAAGCTAAGAGAATAAATTCTCCGCCTCCAACAGAAATATATTTGAAAGAAATCGGCTTTATATCTCAATTTGTAATGTCAGACATACAATCCATACAAGTCTGTTCCGGGCTCGAACAGAACCGAAGGCACTTACAAAGAAGTCCTTGCAATCCGGATATTCACTAATCACGTTCGAACTTCCCATCACATATGGAGTCTCTATACCGGGGACCATTCGATGCAAAGACATTCGACGAGTTGTCCTTACGTTTTCGAAAATATCCGGTCTTCACCACCGGTCTTCAAATGCTATCCATAACGACATATCACATATTCGGAATGGGATATATGACACAAAGGTCCTCTCCCGGCTAAACCGAATAGTGAGCGCAATATTTACAAGAAATATATGGATATTGGGATTTCAATTAAGTCACAACTTAAAACCCAAAATTTTCTTTCAAACGGTTTAAACCAATTACCATTTCAAATCTTTTAAACAAAAGGATTCATTTTCACAACCTTTAACGGTTTAAACAATTTTCACATTTTAATCTTTTAAACAAAAGATTCGTTCATAGATTTTCCAAATCAATTTTCATTTCAATTTGATTAATTCGTTAAATCTTTAAATCAAAGATTTAACTTATAGCCTTCAAAACCATTTCATATCAATTTGATTTAAACAAATCATCAATTTAAATCTGTTAAAAATAAACAGATTTAATTCATAGCTTTCAAAAAGAATTCATTCACAACTTAGGAAAATCATTTCTCTATTCAATCTTGAAATTCCCCTAATTAACTGGAATCTCAGTTCTTATCTAAAAGTGTTTATCATTTGAAAACAACAGTTTTCATTTTGGAAATCTGATTCATTTATACGAGTTGAAATCCCTGGGTTTAATTCAAATTCCCGAAAATAATACTTTAAAAATGATTTAACTCATAATGACTAGTATAATATCATTAATCCCTAGTTTCAAATTACAGAATTCAATTCCAAATATCGAATTCAAATTCAAATTGAATTATTTAAATTTCAAAACTTAATCAAGTAAATTAAAATAAATTTTAACTTGAAATTTCATTCCAAAAGCTTTTCACATTTATTCCGATTCCATTTCCAAAACATTTGAATTTAAATATTCAACTTTAAAAATCATTTTAAAATTATTTTAAAATCTGTGACTTAATCGATTTCCTCGTGAAATCCATAATTATGTGTGTATGGTGTGGTCCAGGGGTTTAACACAATAGTGCAACATCATTCAATCATCCCAGATCAAAGCACAAAAATATAGTTGATAAGCGATATAACTATAACGCTTATCTTACAGATCACAGATATATATATCACAGATAAATAAATTACAGATCACAACACAGATCAGGAAATATCACAAAGCAACACATATCAGGGATATCAAACAATTCAACATCCAAGATAATCCAAACATTCACAAGTAGGATTAATTTAATTATTTGATTTATTTAATCAGATTCTTTACTTATGAATTTAATTACAAATCCTGGTTAATTTATTAATTACAACCCATGCTTATTAATTATTCTTTAATTTTTTTTTATTAACCTTTGATTATTTATTAACCTTGATTAATAAGTGAATCAATCTTTAATTATTAAATTATTCTTTAATTGATCCCCCCTTAATTAATTAATTAACTAATTAACCCTTAATTAATTATAATTAATTTAATAAAATTAAAAATCAATGATTACCTATAATTATCCAAACGCCTATAAGTAATTCCTTTCATTAATCACTAACTTATCAAAATTCTTTAATTAACCATCTTGTAATTAATAGTCATTAACAATTCTTGATTTCAAATAAATAGATACTTAACCATTAATTTACCAATTAATAAATTACCAATTGATGAATCCTTAATTACTTAATTAACATTTTAAAACTTCTTTAACCTTTGAATTCAAAGTATTGCTAACTTCAAAATCTTAAATTTTAATTAAATTTAAAAACTTATCTTACATTACTTACTTAATTAAGATATTTAATAAGATTTTAGAAAACATTGTTAAATATTAACTTAAGTAATGATGTCTTAGAATCAATTCTTCACTTCAACTTTTAGATATTAATTAATTTGTTAATGCTCAACTTGTTCAAGATGACAAACTTCAAATATTACTTTTGCTTCGCCTTTGAAATCCAACCTGGGTAAATACTCAATTCACTCGAGTTTCTACCCGAGTCTTCTGCCATATCTCCCAAGTCGTTCTTCTTCCCTGTCATAAGTTTCTTCCCTTTTTTTTTTCTTTTCCTAGTTAAAGTTTAAGCTAAAACTTAAGTTTTAAAAACCAAAATAGCAGGGTGTATAGTCACGAACTCCAGTAAACACGCAACTGCTTCCAGTTTCTCACGAGCTAACCCCACGCTTCCTCCTTCCACACGCATCCCCTTCTTCTTCTCTGTTCTTTTTTTCTCCTTTTTTTTCCAGTAAGTAAAGTTTAAATTTAAGTTCAAACTAACTATCAGATAACGTGCTCACGCAAGAAATCCTGGAACTAACTTGAGATAATCACTTCTTTTCCCAAGCACGCTTCTCGAGAACCCCAACCCAAAACGTTCGACTGTGCACACGTTCGACTGTGCACGTGCACATTCAAATTAGCCATCTCCGATCAATGTTGCGGCTACTCTTAGGTCATCGACGACCACCCTAAGCGTTTCGAGCTATCCAAGTTTCGAAATCATCATTGGATTAAAATCGAGCTATTTGCTTCACTGGAATCCAAACCCAAAACAACTACAACCCATCGCCAACGACGATCTAGACCACCGGAACCTTTGCCGACCTCACCAGAGCAACCCCACATCACCACGTCGCTATCCCCCCATGACCGATCGGCTGAAATGCTTTGACCACGACGTAATTCCTCTTCAAACCTATACGAGTAAAACTAGTTTTAAAACCCTAATTTTTTTCTCGACTTAATTTTCCTTGCATTCGAAATTTTTTTCAATATTTTTCCTGTGTTACTAAATCAACAATCTAGCTTCACCAAAAATTTCAACATTAATAATTTATTAAATCATTAGAAATTTGTACAAATGTAGTTTTGGTTCAAATATAAATTTCTCTTGAAATATTGAGCTAAAAATCTTCATTCTAGTTTTAAAAATCATGATTTTGTATGAAGATTCAAATTTTAATCCTGAAACGATAGATTATGATATTTAAATTTTGACTTGTTTTGAACTTGCTCAGTTGATTTGGTTTCCAGAGTCAAAATAAATGTTATCCTGACTTAAATACAAATTAGAACTAAAGCTCATAGTTAAGTAAACAAGTTTCATCTAAAACTTAAATTTAAACAGGCACAAGATCACAAGATTCAAATTTTTAAAACAAAACTTGCATACTGGGAAGTAAAACAGGGAATACTCTGATGAAAGCCACACACACACAACACATGCATATAATCACAGCATATACCATAAGATACATATTCATTTCAAAGCAACACACAAGTTTAAACTTTGAAATACAGATGTGTACTCACAGATTCACAGCATTGAATTCAAGAACTGGTTTTAAAACTTAAAGTTGCTCACCTTGTTTTTCCAGAAGAAAGAATGAACAGGCTGGAGAAATGCAAGTTGAAAACTTCTTCTTTAAATCCTTTTTTTTTCTGGCTTTGTAGTTGTTTGAATTGAAGTTTTGTTTCAGTTTCTAAGATGGTATTCATTTCAGTTTTACACAGCAAAGAATGAACGAACTAAAAAGAAGAAATTGAGTGATATATAGAAGATGTATGCAAGCTTGCATTTCTTTGCTGGTACAAGTGATACCATATCTTGTACAGGGTGTTTATATTATTTATTAAAATAGGCATGGCTGCTAAGGAATGGAAGCATTTAATGCTTTATCCTTTATGTTTTCATGCATATCTTATTTTGTATGTGTTAAATCTTTTTACCTGTTCCTGTATATATATCCTACCGGCAACACTTTTTTTTCTTTGCCTGATTTTTCTTTTACATACTTCTTGTTTTCGGCTGAAAACATTTGATAATATTTTGAATAACTTGTTTATGATAGCATTAAATGTTTTGGTACTTGAATGTATATATTTTGTAACTCTTGCCTTGCATTCTAAGCTTTATAGCAACAGGCTATACTTGCCTACTTTGTTGACTTCGGCTGATGGTTTACATTTTGATGGGGTTTAGGTATGCTATGGTGTACTAAAGCAAGGATATTAAATGCAAGTGTCTCCCATTTTGTTTACAGTAAATCCATATGCTTTGTATTTCTTTGTTTTGTTTATTTCTTGCTTTTTTACTTAGTACTTTGCATATTTATTCTCTTTAGTTTTGTTTTATACTTATTGTTTTTGTTTTATATATCAATGTTCTTATTTTATTCATAGCTTAAGTATAAATTGTTTTACTTTACAAAATAGGTGAACTTCTATTTTTATTGCCTAGCTTGTATTTGTATTTGTTTTGTTAATTTGTTTTTATTATTTTCATTCGACTATGTATATCTTTGTTTTGTTAATTTAGCTTATACTTTGTTTCATTGATTTGCTTACTTTTTTTCTCTTTTTTTTCCTTTATTTATTTGTTTATGCCATACTTCATTTGAATATCTTCTTGCTTGTATTTTTATAAATGTGCATTGATAACCAAATATTAATTGTTATTTTATTTTGTTTTGTTTATTTATTTAACTTTTATATTTTTTATAGTTTACATAACCAAAATTTTAAGGTAATTATTTTATTTCTTTTGTTCTTGTACTTTGTATTGTAAATAAATTTCTAATTTAATTTCTAACTTAATATTTATCTGTTTATTTTACTTTTAAAGACTTCATTTTGAAATTTCAAATCAATTTATCAATAAATTTCACTAATTTAAATCAAAAATTAATTTAATTATCAATTTAAAATAAATTGAAATTCGAGATCGTTACAATTAGTGACTGGATAAGTGGGCCTATTTGTTTAAGTCTCCGAGGATCCTTGTTCAGACAACTTAACACAGTTAATTGGCATGGCCAAGTAAATCTTAACTGATGCAATGAAAGGAAGGTTGGTTTGAATAGGATATGCTTGGTAGGGTAAGTTCTTTAAACCCTAAACAAGTAGTCTAGGGTAGTTCCATTTACGGTTTTAACAAAGTTGGAGGTTCAGGCACCAATTCTAGTGCCAAAATGTTAATGAATAAATTTGCTAACCTAAAAGTGATTAGGAAATAGAGATAACCAATGAAAGGCCTTGTCGAGGCTGTTTGATGTCACTAGAATGAAGTATTATCGAAGTAATAGGTTGAAGCGTGCATAATTCCAAGTCCGTAATGATTCTTTATATGGTCAACATTGTCACTTCAAATATCATTAGTAATTAAAATGAATATGCAATATGTAGAGCAATGTTCAAGTCTTAATTCAATGTCAATCAAATATGCAAGTCGTTAGTTCAAATCGTGTTAATAGGTTATGAATTTTTTTAATATTCGATTCCTTATGTGATCAAGGTTCAAGTATTATAGTTGGAAAAATCCCCAACTAAATTTAGGTTTTCAAAAGTTGAAAATGTAAGAAAGTGGGAAGAGAATGAAATTCGTCCCTCAAAATGGCACCCCTAGGTCCTTGTTTATAGAGGAAGAAATGAGGCCTGACAGTTGTCTACAGCTCTATTGGCTTTGGTAATCTTGGCGTTGACATGCTTGACTTCGGCGGTCATCAATATTGAACATTGATGGACTTTGCCTTCATTCGTTTAATAAAAGTATAGGGCAACAATAAACTATGGTATTGGTGGCTTTTATCATGATAGTCGACGTCCCTTATAAGTGGAAGATAGTTCCAACTTGAGTCAATGCAAGTATATGAGGCAATGATAATCATAAGGCAATAATAACGGCTTCGTAGATATTGAAGGCGTTCACCATCGGCATCGCTTGGCATAGGCATGTGTTGTCCTCTAAATGTCATATGGAAGTCATCGACATTGATGTTGTCTTGATTTCTTAGACTTGTTGATGATATGTGATCTCAATGTTGATGATGGTCGGCATGTTGGTATTGATAACGTCCTACATTTAAACCCTCTTAATCGATCATAGATGACATTTTGGAAGCATTGAAGAGCAATGTCACTTAATATCCCCTCGATGTCGATGAATCTTGATGTTGTTTTATGGAAATATCCTCGAAGTGCTATGAACCGTAGCACGACTTTAATGTAATGCTAGCATCTTTTGAGGTGGTCGACGACGAGCTTGTTTTGATTACAATAGGTAAATAGTGATGTCACCAGATTGTCGCATCACTCAGATTCGATATGGGTTGTATCGATATTCATTGATGGCTTATGATGTTGATCACTTATGTTAATGACTAGGTTTTGCATCATTGTCCCTTTCATTACTTGCAACGTGATCTATGTCCTTCTACTACCGAAGTGTGGCACCCTACTTCTTCAATGCTAATTACATGTCTTCGACAATAATGATGGAGGTACACTTTCATTGATATCGATAATATTGTTTTTGGCATCGTCAATTGCCATGATCAAATTGCACTTCAAACTCCTCGACCATAGTTATAGTAGCAACAAATACCTTAAAACAGACCCTTCGTATTATGACCCATATTCTTAATTACGTCTAATATTAGCCTGACTATTCGTACGAACTAGTAGTCAAATTAGCTGAGAAGATTTATCATACACAATTTGGGATTAACATCGCATCACTATAAATACTTTTCATAGGATATGTCTCACATCAGCCCTAAATTAACAATGATGGTAGCCAGATTAGCTAGACAGAATTCTATTTGCCTTTTGACTGACCTCACATCACTAAGACTTCGATATAATTTAAATACTCTCTATATATAATACTCATCTCACAGTTCCATAATTAAGGCCTTATAAAGAATCTTCCGTAATATGCCTAAAACGTCAATTACTTTCCTAGGGGGGATTTAATGATAATTATTATCTAATCACCTAGGAAATTATATGTTATAATTATATGTTTATTACGTTATTTAATACATAAATAAATACGCATTTATTATTCTATGCGTGAAGAGATTATGCCCTAACTAATGTTAAATATCAATTCCTTTTTAACCATAATAATATAAGTCTTTCTTTTCACTTCCAGTTTACCAATAATGTCTGGATTCCAATATCCATAACAAGTATTCAATACTCATATCCAAATTTGCAATAAATAGACTTATACATAGAATCTAAATCAAACTTATCTCATATTATAACAATGGAATAAACTAAAAACAAAAACTTATAATTTAATCAATTCTATTCTCTATTCAACTCCTTTTACATGAATTTAGATAAAGGAATTTCTATTATATTTATAGAAATATGCGATGCAAACTACGAATAAAGATTCGTCCTTTACACACCATTTATTAGTTAAATACCTTAATCAGCTGTTGAGAAGATGAAGAATAAGAAGTGGAATGGAAGGCAGAATACATAAACTACAAAATCCAGAAAACTCCATTATTTTAACACAAAACAATTAAGATTTCAATCCTAAGAATTGACATTTTTCTATTGGGAAATTTTAGGGATTTTTAGTATGATGATATCTTATTCCAAACTCCCCAAGGCATATATCAAATCCAAATTATACCATTCAACTACTAAAACAGAAAAACTAAGATTTTTACTCACAATTGTTCCTTTGCTTTGCTTCTCTTTAGATTTGCAATGCCTATTAAATCTCCTTTAGATTTCTTCTTTTTGATATCTACAACAAGGGATATGTGTGTGTGTGTATTAGAGTCAGAAAGGTTGGAGAGAAGAGTAGAGTTTAGAAATAAGTAATAAAAAATGGTAGATTAGGATTTCTTACTTGAAAACCTAATGGAATTTTATAAATCTATGAAGAGATAAACTAACAGAGCTTCGCTAATGTTTTCAAAATATTTGTTAATAATGAGGCGTCTAGACTCTTATTTATAGGGTTGAAACGCACTAAAACCACAGGATGAAACTAGGTTAAAAATGGACAAATCTGGAACGCTCAAATCAACAAAAGCCAAACCATTTGCTATTCATGACCGGTCGACTGTCCCCTTCAATCGGTCGACTGCTAGGGGTCAATTCATCTCAATGAAGGGGTCGATCGGTATATATATTTGGGAAAATTTATTATTTTTCCTTGCTTGATTATTTTATTCCCTAATTAACTTTTAACCCCAACTATTTAACTTAACGTTTACTTAACCGCCGAGTCTAATCATAGTTAATTTTTGAAATTCAAACTAAATTTAAATACTCGTTTAAATTTGTATTTAAACTAAATTAATTCAAATATGAAAACTTCAAATGCTCATAACTTCTTCATTTGAGCTTCATTTTCAGCATATTATATATGGAAACTAATCAGAATTTCACCATGAACATTACAAAATAACTTTTATGGTCAAATTTCAACCTTTTAAAATTTCAAGTTTACCTCAACCCTAATTAATTGAATTTCTCTTAATTTACTTATTTAATTAGGGTTGATTTTATTGGGTGTTACATTCTCCCTCCTTAAAAAGGATTTTATCTCGAAATCTTTCAATGGGCAAACAACGTTACGCCCAAGTACAGACATGTTTGATAACCAAGTTATCTATACAACCATCTACTCAATCCAAAGTGCAATTTGATTATGTACTACAGACATAATATAAATGAGCTCAATCCTAACGCGAATGTGTGATCGTGCTATGCAAATATGTACGCAAATAACCTAAACAAGCATAAAAATGCTATATGAGTATAAAATGGAGGTGAAAAAGTGTAACACCATCTCCATCCAATCTAGCAGCCATGATGCAACCAAAATCCTAATTTTGAAGAAAAAATTTACTAAACAAAGGCTTAGGACAAGAAGTCCTCATGCCTTCTACTGAATTTTCTCCCTATTATACTCAAATCAATTTAATTTCTTTATTGTAGTGCATCCTAGTGTCGTGCTTCACAATGCATGCAGTGGCATGTGATGCTATTGGCTCCATCTTAAAATCCCCCAATTGATTAGGCTTTATCCCAATTACTATGCTATGAAGGTATTTCCTCAAATACAAAACATGAAAAACGTCAGGGACTCTAGCCAACAGAAAAGTTCTCTTATTTTCCCCAAATATTGCGAAAGGCCCAATAAATCTGATGTCAACTTTTCCAACTATTCAAATCTTACGACCTTCACATGCTGCCTAATGAAATTTGACTTTCTAAATTCTCACACTCCAAATCTGGTCCGAGTAGAATTTGTCGGTGGTTTCTCACCCACAATTTGGTGATTCATATGGCCTCCTTAAAGGTGTTTCAGGGGTGCCATACCAATCATCTACTAGTAAACGCAAATTCTACTTAGGGTATGTGCTGCTCTTGATGTCCACCAAAATCCCAGATGTAAGCTCTTAAAAATCCTCCAAGTTCTCATCCACTCCTTTAGTTTGTTTGTCAGTCTTCAGTTGGTAAGTGATGCACAGATTTAATAAAGTTCCCAAAGTTAGTTCCTAAAGCTACCAACAAACTTCTTCGAAATTTACAGGTAAACTAAGGGTCCCTATCACTAACAATGCAAACCGCAAATCTATGAAGTTGTGTTGAAGATGCTGCGGTTTCATTGCTTCAACTGGAAAATTCTACCACCTTTTATCCTTGATTAGTAGGAAATTCTCTTCACATTCCTATTTGTCTCATATTTTCCTCCAATGGTGAGAGCCTATGAGCTAAATATTATTTTTTCCAAAATTCTAAAGTTTTGAGATTAAAACGTTTATTCACTTAAGGCTGCTAACCTAATTGTCTCGTTAACCTCCAGTCTTATCCATGATTTGTCGCTAGTTAAGTGTCCCAATGAAATTTCCTTGTTTACTTTGTTTCTCAACATATATATTTATTTAGTGGTTTAATTCCCATTCATAAAGTCAACGCGATAATAAAATAGGGATATAACTTATACCACATCATACTCTTTTCCAATAATAAGGGAGACAACTAGCTATTACCACCCAAGAACTCTAAAAGAAAATTTTGTTGGAAGCTGCCATTTATAATCAAGTGGTATAAATGGTGTTGAGGTCCTTCTTACTAAATTAAGATATTCTAATTGTAATTCACTATTACCCATTTCTTAGTTTTCCTTAACGTTCTCTAATAAATGTGGTTCACCTTTGCCTCTATTAATATATCCATGACAATTGATCATTACTATAAAAATTGGACTATTTCCAATTAATCCTTCTTTAATCCCTTTAACCTTCCTTTGGGTTTCCAAAATCCATTCATTACTCAAATTTCTTCCATAGTTGCTATATTAAGTTTCCTTAATAGATCCATATTTAATTTCTTTTTCCTCTCATTAATTGCAAATTTTTTACCCTTTAAATTTGTAATCAATGTCCATAAATCCTAATCCATTAATTACTAACTAATACGCATGTAATGGTAATCTAGGCTATTTATATATATTCTAGTCGTTAAGCATGGCTTCATGTGTACATATTTCTAACCACTAATTTCTATAACTAGAATACTCATTTCCATATTTTAATTTATCGAAGCAATTCTTTTAAAAAGATCACCGTCATAATTTTTCATTAATCAACCACAAGTGGGATTTTTTTTTGTTTGAAATTACAAATTATTTCTTTTCTATTTATTGAAATAGACAGTGTAAACCACGGAAAAGAATATCCATCTCTTATGTAACGACCCAACTTCCAGACTCCAGGAAGTCGCATCGCTAAGAAGAAAGAAAGGGATAGAAGAAGAAAATAGAAAGAAGAGAAGAACACAAACAGCATCAGAATCTCACAGCGGAACGAATCAAATATAATATATCACATAATTACTTTACATAGTATCATATACATCAGAGTTTTACAGCCAATACAACACATACTAGACAGTTATAAACACCTGTCTAGTTATACAACTCTAAACAGTACAAGAAACAACTCAGAGAGACGACTCAGAGATACCAACACAGCGGAAAAATAGATAACTACAACGCAGAAGCCTCCTGCTCCATTTGCTCCTCCATATCTCGTCAAAGCAATCCTGAATCACTTGACTACTCATACATAATATGAGTACCCAAGAGTTTAATAAAACAGAAAATAAACACTCGGGTCAGACAGGGGTCTGGTGTGAGTAAATAGTTTAAAAGTTGCTTAAACTTTAGAAAATCCTTTGAAAACAAAAGGTATCACGTAAGACTTCCCACACATAAACATGGAAAAGTTTTTACCTTACGCTAACCAAAACATTTGATAGGAAATCCAGTGATATTATAATAGTGTCTAGGGTTTTCAAGTAAATAAGAAAATAGCCGAAATTGTTACATCTATTAAATTCCAGCTACTAGCCACAAAAGTGGGTAATACAAACAAAACCGTAGGGTCTCGTAGGGAAAATGGGTTTCCATCAATGGCAGGGCTACTGGGGTACCGCCCGTCACAGTACGTGGCCTAGATCACCGTACCGAGGAGCCACCCTAACTCCCCTGCAACACAAGGCCGGACCCGTTCCTTACTGAACAGTTCCGAACAAGACCACCCCGACGGTTGGAGCTCAAAAACCGTCCACACAGCCGAAATATAAAGGGACCTCTAGACAGGGATGTATCTTGCCCTCCAGTGGGCGCGACCCACGAAGCCTTGCTGCACCTCCCCTGTTTTAGCCATTCCCGGTTGATGAGGCTTGAGGCTGCGATTACCTTTATAGAACACATCAATCTTAGAATGCTCATCGTCCACCTGACGATGTTCTGAAAGCATTCAATCCATACAAGTTCGTTCCGGGTTCGAACGAAACCGAAGGCATTATCTCGTTACACTCGTATTGGAATCACCCTCAGAGTTAACGACAATAACCCTTGCACTCTAAACCACCATCTCGAATCTATAAGTACTATTCCGTCAAACTCATTACGGAATCACCCACAGAGTTATACTGACGTATAGCCCTTACACCTCGAGTCTTCACTTGCTCCACTTGGATAAACGACCTAACGTTTAATTGGAATCGATGTGGTTTTCGGATATCCAAATATGGAAACCCGATCCCGGTCTCACCGAAACCAAACGCCATTTTAATGTCCAAGTTATACTTAAGGGTTTTAAACAATTAACTCATTTAATTTTTATCTATTTCACACAGATAGATAAACTACATATTCACATCATAATAGATAACTCATAACATTATCACAACAGATAATCATCACAACAGTCAACATCATAACAACAACCATCACAACCAAATAATCTATCATACTATAACTAAGCATCCATATCCTATAGATATTACTCATCTCATTTCTGAGATCACAACATCCAAAGGTATAACAATATCATCCATAAGTAATGATATATTATCCATCACTTATAATTAATTTAAAATGAATTAAATTAATTACTTCCATCCTTAATTAATTTAAATAAATTAAATTAATTATCCACCTATAAATCTTGCTTATAAATCCATTGATTAATCAACCTAGTTAATTAATCATTCATTAAGTATTCAACTTGATTAAACATCTATGATTAATCATTCACTAATTACAATAAGTAATTAGTCTTAAATTAATTTTATAAAATAAATTAACCTTAATCATAAGTAATTAACTTTTGATTACTTAATTTATTAATTAACTATAATTAATTACATTCACCCTTAATTAATTACAATTAATTAATCACTTAATTAATTAATTATTACTTAATTAAACAATGCCTTAATTACATCATTAATTATAATAATTAATGATCTCTAATTAATATTTAAATTGATTACTCAATTAAAAATTAATTACAATTATTAATCACCTTGATTAATATTTAAATCCAGTAATTAACTACCCTTAATTACTTCCTTAATAAATTAATTATCCACTAATTAATTATCTTTATTAATTAATCCTTGATTAATTACAAAAGTAATTATCCAAATTACTTTTAAGTAAATCACCTTTCCTTAATTACATTCCAGTAATTATTACTTCTCTAAGTAATCTTACTCCATAAATTACATTAAGTAATTATTAACATTTAATTATTAAATTATTTCTTAAATTAATTAAACTAAATTAATTAATCTAACAAAGCTCATTATCAGAATTAATTACAAAAAGTAATTAATCCCTTAATTACTTTCATAAAGTAATATACTTAACAAATTACAATTGATTTTCTTAAATTAATTAATCTAATTAATCCATCAAAATTAATTACATTAATTAATTATTAATTATCCTTAGATAATTAACAACATTTCATTAATTCCTTACTTAAGAATAATTACCTTAAATTAATTATTCATTAATCATCTTTAATTATAAATTAATTCAAGTTATTATTTAAAAATCAAATAAATAAGTAAATCCTTAATTATTTTCAAAATAATTCATTTACTTATTTATAACTTAATTAATATTCAAAATGTATTAAAATAATACATTCCTAAAATTTAATTCAACTTCCAATTTAAAGTTAACATATCATAATTTTATTTAATACTTAAAGAAAGAATTCTTTTATAATTTAAACCTTCATTTAAAATCAGATTCATATTTGAATTCTGCTTAATAACATTTCTGTCAAATATTTAAAACTTTCAACTTGATTTGAATTCAAACAGGTTTTAAAATAAAAACTGGAATCATATTTAATTTGATTTCTAACCCAATTTTAAATCTTGCTTATCATTCAAATGTTTCATTTTGAATTCAAAGTATTCCTGAATCTAACTCAAATTCAAACCTGAATTCGAATCTTAATTTTAAACATTGAATTCCTTTAAAAAAAAAAATTTAAAAAGAAACAAAACTGTTTTTAATAAAAATCTGGTTTTAAAACCTGAAAACTACACTTACACAGATTTCCAGATTTGAATTTAAACTTAATTCAAATTCAAATTTCAATTCAAACCTAAATTTTGAATTTTGTTTTAAATATTGAATTCACTTCTAAGTTTTTTTTTAAAAAAAACAAAACTGTTTTAATTAAAAATCTGGATTCAAAGAATCCTGAAACTAAATTTACACTATTTCCAAATTTAAATTTAAAACTAACTTAAATTTGAATTCATCATTTAAACCTTTTATATCCATATACTTACTTAAATTCAATTCAACTTAAACTTGAATTTAATCAATGCTTTAAGCATGTTGGGTTTCCAGATTTTTAAAGAAAAACTTCTCAGGTTAAAAACTGCACTCTAAATTTATACTTTTAAAATTTAAGTTTAAATCTTACTTTATTGTTTGAATTCTTCAATTTAAACTTTTGAATCCAAATACTTACTTGAATTTAAACCATACCTACACTCTGAATTAAATCATTTGCTTTAAACATTTTAAATTTCCAGATTTTAAAAACACAACTCAGGTTTGCCTCTGCACAACAAACCCGAGGACACCAATATTTACTTCGGGTTAAAACCCTGCTTGCTTCGAGCCACAATACCAAATGCACGAGTGTGACTTCGAGTCACCAAACCTGCACACCACCAAAACTTCCACCAGAGTCAACAAAACCTGTCAACCATCATCACAACTCACTCTGGTCATCTTATGGCCTCTAACTCCAGCCACTGCTCCTCCTATACACCCACTGCAAAACCCCAAAATCTCATGCTACTCAAATCACCACAAAGTTCAAAGACTTACAAAATCTCTGCTACATTAAAACTGGGAATTCAAACTTGAGAAAAATGCCCACTATCATCACCTTCAATCTCTGACCATCTTCCCTTCATTCTTCCCACTCTCTCCAGTCATAAATCAACCTCCAGAAATGAATTCCAAGTTCCAAAATTTAATTTATGATTTGATATCCCCAATACACCAAACTTTACTGCACAGTCCTAAACAACTAACCCCATAGAAGCTTTAAGACTGATGCTTGTTTTTATATCCATGGTTTTAAAACATGCATTTAAGCTTTAAACCAGATTGAGTAATTTCAAGGGGTTGGGTAATTTTTATTTTTGGAAAGAAATGCATCAGTTACTACTGTTTTCTTGAGTTACAGACTTTTAATTCAATTAAATTGAAATTTTACAAACCTACATCTATGTTAAACAACACCATTTGTTTACACAGTAATTCCAAAGCAAGATTCAGACATAAAGAAATGGTTTTGTAATTAAATTCTATTAACAACATAAGAATGACTGTTAAACAAATTACACTACACATTCCTGCATATTCCAGAAAAACACAGAGCATCCATCATACAAAAATCAAGACATACTCAGTTCTATCAATACTTATGCAAAGATAAATTTAGTACGTCCTATAAAATTTTAAGGTTACTTATTAAAGAAACAGAACAGTCTTTAGTTATCCCTGATTTACAGTTCTTATTTGAAGGCATTTGGAATTAACCTTAGTTTCTGTAAATCTTGATAGCTTGATTTATTTATTTTTTTATTATTAAATGAAGAACTGTTTTTAAACCATAGATTTACTCACCTTTAAAAATGGAAACAGACAGAGAGCAATCCAGATGAATTCATCCCTGCAGCCTGAATTCTTCTTGCATGATTGAATCTGTGCTTGCTTCACTTGAAGATGGTATTAACTTGATGCTTGCAGGCCTATTTGAATTTGCATTTGATGATGCCATGATGCTTCAGGCTTTGGAACTGCATGCTTCCCATTTCAACTTGCTTGCAATGATTTTACAGATTGCAGATTATTTCCCACAGGTTGAAGACATTTGAACTTAGTTTGCAGATTACAGAAGATGTAGATGTAGTTTCCTTTTTCAGGTTTAGGTTTTCATTTTGCAGATTATAAAACTTTTGTTCTGCAGATCTAATATGGTTGATATTTGCAGAGCATTAGATTTGGGTTGAGGATTTTTTTAGAGTGAAAAGGGTTTTAGTTTTTCTCAGATCTGAACTTTGATTTTACATGGAAGATAAAAATGTTTGAAACAAAAGATATGTTAAAGTTTTATCTAAACTAATAAATTCAAATATTCATTTGTATTGCCACTTGTTATTTGAATTTTAAAGCTAATTACAAGTGTCAAATTATAAACATGAAACTTAACACATGTAAGATTTTAGATATATAAAAATAAATTCTTTGTTTTACAATTGTTTTAATTAAAGATAAAATCATTTCTAATTTAAACTTAAGATGTTTTTATATGTTTCAAATGTATTTAGTCTTTACAAATGAATTATCCAAACATATACAAATATTTGTTTGAATATTTCAAGAATTATTTTAAAACAAATTTCAAAAGAGTACTTTTTAAAAAGAAAAGAACAATGTTAAATTTATTTTATTCCAAAGTTTCAAATCAACATTATACTTTAATATAAATAAACTAAATTTATTTCAAACTAAATTTTAAAATAAAATCAAAACACCTATTTACAATGTATACACATATATACATTATAAATAAAATATTTTAAAATTAGCTTAGAAAGGAAATTTTATCATTAAAATATTTTTAACATTTTAAAACAATAAGATTCTCAAATTAAATCATAATTATAAATTTTCAAAAGAATATCATTTATCAACAAAATAATTATAAATTTTCAAAAGAAAATTATGTTTGAATTGGATTATTAAACCAGTATTTCACATTTTAAAATAAATTATAAATGAAATTATTAAATAAATATTGCCCAAATTTCCGGGACATCACATTCCTCCCCCCTTTAAAAGAATTTCGTCCCCGAAATTTAAAAGCAAAGGTAATTTAATAATCTCTTTAAAGATTTATTTAATACACAAGCATATATCAAACATATGCTAACAATCAAAACAACCAATCAAACAAATCTAATTATCCAGACAAATTCTGGATAAGATTCTATCGAGTTTCCCCAAGTATATATATATACCGGGATACTCGCTCAAGAGAATCCAAACAATCAATACTAAGAAGCTCCAAAACTCCTATACAACTATATCTACAACACTAGACAAGTTATCAAACTACAAACGAGTCTGACTCAACAACCAAAATTCCAGAACTGCTGGTTCCACAACCAGAGATAGATCATACACGTATTCCCTCAGAGATACGTGAAACTCATCGAATCCCAGTTATCCAAACTGGCAATCCAATCCTGTAGATCAATCACTTAACCCTTGAGAGAAAACAGAAAGGTCCAATCTCCTATCCACAAATCTTTCCTGTCGATCCTGGGCTGCTTCCAATCCTCTAGATCAATCCAATCCATCACACAAACTCTGCTACAAATATCAGAAGACTTCAGACAAACTACACTTATTCAGAAAACAGAACAGATGCCCAAGACATCCAAATCTCCAGATAAAAATGAATTTCCGGTAGAAATCTTCTGATCCAAGACAAAACACAAATCCCAATGAATAGGGTGCTCCTATTCTGGAATAGCTGCCACCATGCTTCCACTGCGCAACTCTGATTCGAGAATGCTGTTGACGAACACAGGTACAAACTTGATCAACTTACCCCGAAAACATTGTTCATCAAATCCCATAAAATCTCAAAAAACCAAGTCGAAACAGAACTCCATCTCCTGATGCGGATGCAAAACTTAACTCCTTCGAAGACATCCAGAAAATATCAAACCACTTCGATAACTCAAACATCTTCTAGAGATGCTTCAATCCTAACAAAGGTTACTCAGGAAACTTCCGGATTATCGCAAGTCACTTTTGCGATTCTACTCAGTTCAGATCGTTCTCTCTTCAACAATCAGAACAGCCAAAGCCTTCAAATCAAAAAAAAACTAGTGGTCCACCTTCAACCACAAACATCACACCCAGCTGAGCTTCCAGAAGAAACGGGCAAGCTTCACCATCTGCCCGGCCTACTGACAAAATAATCACAGAGACTTCAGAACCATCGAAGAAACAGGCCACTCACAGCTGCTACTGCTGCCAAAACTTTCTTACCAAAAACTCAACGAACCTCAAAGCTACACCTGCCACTTCCACAAAAGAGCCTTCAAAAGACAGATATCCCTCAGGAAACTCGACTTCAAACCAAGCACAAAACATTCTGTCAGACTGAGTCTCAAACTCAAATACAGACAGAACTCCTTCCTAAGGTTGCCAAAATATCATTGCTGGCTTCAGTACTCCAAACTGATCCAGACTCAAGAAAAATCCTCTCACACGAGTGAAATCAAGCTTAAAATCCAAAGATACACTCCAATCTTGAAAAGATTCTCCTTCAGAGATCAGAAAAATCCTTCACATCAAACTGCCAAACTACTCAAGATGCCCAACACCGCCCTAGCAGATCTCTTCCAAGCTCAAACACTCGGAACTCCAACCATTGGTAGTTGTGTTACACACACCACTACCCTATCTACCTTTATTACTTATATTGGAAAACCTGAACAGGTAACCCAACAGATAGGTAGAATTAAATATATTTATATTTAAAATTACAAGTACGCTCTCTCAAGAAAGACACCACTACAGAGCCTAGGTATTCACTCAACCTAATGCTCTGATACCACGTTGTAACGACCCAACTTCCAGACTCCAGGAAGTCGCATCGCTAAGAAGAAAGAAAGGGATAGAAGAAGAAAATAGAAAGAAGAGAAGAACACAAACAGCATCAGAATCTCACAGCGGAACGAATCAAATATAATATATCACATAATTACTTTACATAGTATCATATACATCAGAGTTTTACAGCCAATACAACACATACTAGACAGTTATAAACACCTGTCTAGTTATACAACTCTAAACAGTACAAGAAACAACTCAGAGAGACGACTCAGAGATACCAACACAGCGGAAAAATAGATAACTACAACGCAGAAGCCTCCTGCTCCATTTGCTCCTCCATATCTCGTCAAAGCAATCCTGAATCACTTGACTACTCATACATAATATGAGTACCCAAGAGTTTAATAAAACAGAAAATAAACACTCGGGTCAGACAGGGGTCTGGTGTGAGTAAATAGTTTAAAAGTTGCTTAAACTTTAGAAAATCCTTTGAAAACAAAAGGTATCACGTAAGACTTCCCACACATAAACATGGAAAAGTTTTTACCTTACGCTAACCAAAACATTTGATAGGAAATCCAGTGATATTATAATAGTGTCTAGGGTTTTCAAGTAAATAAGAAAATAGCCGAAATTGTTACATCTATTAAATTCCAGCTACTAGCCACAAAAGTGGGTAATACAAACAAAACCGTAGGGTCTCGTAGGGAAAATGGGTTTCCATCAATGGCAGGGCTACTGGGGTACCGCCCGTCACAGTACGTGGCCTAGATCACCGTACCGAGGAGCCACCCTAACTCCCCTGCAACACAAGGCCGGACCCGTTCCTTACTGAACAGTTCCGAACAAGACCACCCCGACGGTTGGAGCTCAAAAACCGTCCACACAGCCGAAATATAAAGGGACCTCTAGACAGGGATGTATCTTGCCCTCCAGTGGGCGCGACCCACGAAGCCTTGCTGCACCTCCCCTGTTTTAGCCATTCCCGGTTGATGAGGCTTGAGGCTGCGATTACCTTTATAGAACACATCAATCTTAGAATGCTCATCGTCCACCTGACGATGTTCTGAAAGCATTCAATCCATACAAGTTCGTTCCGGGTTCGAACGAAACCGAAGGCATTATCTCGTTACACTCGTATTGGAATCACCCTCAGAGTTAACGACAATAACCCTTGCACTCTAAACCACCATCTCGAATCTATAAGTACTATTCCGTCAAACTCATTACGGAATCACCCACAGAGTTATACTGACGTATAGCCCTTACACCTCGAGTCTTCACTTGCTCCACTTGGATAAACGACCTAACGTTTAATTGGAATCGATGTGGTTTTCGGATATCCAAATATGGAAACCCGATCCCGGTCTCACCGAAACCAAACGCCATTTTAATGTCCAAGTTATACTTAAGGGTTTTAAACAATTAACTCATTTAATTTTTATCTATTTCACACAGATAGATAAACTACATATTCACATCATAATAGATAACTCATAACATTATCACAACAGATAATCATCACAACAGTCAACATCATAACAACAACCATCACAACCAAATAATCTATCATACTATAACTAAGCATCCATATCCTATAGATATTACTCATCTCATTTCTGAGATCACAACATCCAAAGGTATAACAATATCATCCATAAGTAATGATATATTATCCATCACTTATAATTAATTTAAAATGAATTAAATTAATTACTTCCATCCTTAATTAATTTAAATAAATTAAATTAATTATCCACCTATAAATCTTGCTTATAAATCCATTGATTAATCAACCTAGTTAATTAATCATTCATTAAGTATTCAACTTGATTAAACATCTATGATTAATCATTCACTAATTACAATAAGTAATTAGTCTTAAATTAATTTTATAAAATAAATTAACCTTAATCATAAGTAATTAACTTTTGATTACTTAATTTATTAATTAACTATAATTAATTACATTCACCCTTAATTAATTACAATTAATTAATCACTTAATTAATTAATTATTACTTAATTAAACAATGCCTTAATTACATCATTAATTATAATAATTAATGATCTCTAATTAATATTTAAATTGATTACTCAATTAAAAATTAATTACAATTATTAATCACCTTGATTAATATTTAAATCCAGTAATTAACTACCCTTAATTACTTCCTTAATAAATTAATTATCCACTAATTAATTATCTTTATTAATTAATCCTTGATTAATTACAAAAGTAATTATCCAAATTACTTTTAAGTAAATCACCTTTCCTTAATTACATTCCAGTAATTATTACTTCTCTAAGTAATCTTACTCCATAAATTACATTAAGTAATTATTAACATTTAATTATTAAATTATTTCTTAAATTAATTAAACTAAATTAATTAATCTAACAAAGCTCATTATCAGAATTAATTACAAAAAGTAATTAATCCCTTAATTACTTTCATAAAGTAATATACTTAACAAATTACAATTGATTTTCTTAAATTAATTAATCTAATTAATCCATCAAAATTAATTACATTAATTAATTATTAATTATCCTTAGATAATTAACAACATTTCATTAATTCCTTACTTAAGAATAATTACCTTAAATTAATTATTCATTAATCATCTTTAATTATAAATTAATTCAAGTTATTATTTAAAAATCAAATAAATAAGTAAATCCTTAATTATTTTCAAAATAATTCATTTACTTATTTATAACTTAATTAATATTCAAAATGTATTAAAATAATACATTCCTAAAATTTAATTCAACTTCCAATTTAAAGTTAACATATCATAATTTTATTTAATACTTAAAGAAAGAATTCTTTTATAATTTAAACCTTCATTTAAAATCAGATTCATATTTGAATTCTGCTTAATAACATTTCTGTCAAATATTTAAAACTTTCAACTTGATTTGAATTCAAACAGGTTTTAAAATAAAAACTGGAATCATATTTAATTTGATTTCTAACCCAATTTTAAATCTTGCTTATCATTCAAATGTTTCATTTTGAATTCAAAGTATTCCTGAATCTAACTCAAATTCAAACCTGAATTCGAATCTTAATTTTAAACATTGAATTCCTTTAAAAAAAAAAATTTAAAAAGAAACAAAACTGTTTTTAATAAAAATCTGGTTTTAAAACCTGAAAACTACACTTACACAGATTTCCAGATTTGAATTTAAACTTAATTCAAATTCAAATTTCAATTCAAACCTAAATTTTGAATTTTGTTTTAAATATTGAATTCACTTCTAAGTTTTTTTTTAAAAAAAACAAAACTGTTTTAATTAAAAATCTGGATTCAAAGAATCCTGAAACTAAATTTACACTATTTCCAAATTTAAATTTAAAACTAACTTAAATTTGAATTCATCATTTAAACCTTTTATATCCATATACTTACTTAAATTCAATTCAACTTAAACTTGAATTTAATCAATGCTTTAAGCATGTTGGGTTTCCAGATTTTTAAAGAAAAACTTCTCAGGTTAAAAACTGCACTCTAAATTTATACTTTTAAAATTTAAGTTTAAATCTTACTTTATTGTTTGAATTCTTCAATTTAAACTTTTGAATCCAAATACTTACTTGAATTTAAACCATACCTACACTCTGAATTAAATCATTTGCTTTAAACATTTTAAATTTCCAGATTTTAAAAACACAACTCAGGTTTGCCTCTGCACAACAAACCCGAGGACACCAATATTTACTTCGGGTTAAAACCCTGCTTGCTTCGAGCCACAATACCAAATGCACGAGTGTGACTTCGAGTCACCAAACCTGCACACCACCAAAACTTCCACCAGAGTCAACAAAACCTGTCAACCATCATCACAACTCACTCTGGTCATCTTATGGCCTCTAACTCCAGCCACTGCTCCTCCTATACACCCACTGCAAAACCCCAAAATCTCATGCTACTCAAATCACCACAAAGTTCAAAGACTTACAAAATCTCTGCTACATTAAAACTGGGAATTCAAACTTGAGAAAAATGCCCACTATCATCACCTTCAATCTCTGACCATCTTCCCTTCATTCTTCCCACTCTCTCCAGTCATAAATCAACCTCCAGAAATGAATTCCAAGTTCCAAAATTTAATTTATGATTTGATATCCCCAATACACCAAACTTTACTGCACAGTCCTAAACAACTAACCCCATAGAAGCTTTAAGACTGATGCTTGTTTTTATATCCATGGTTTTAAAACATGCATTTAAGCTTTAAACCAGATTGAGTAATTTCAAGGGGTTGGGTAATTTTTATTTTTGGAAAGAAATGCATCAGTTACTACTGTTTTCTTGAGTTACAGACTTTTAATTCAATTAAATTGAAATTTTACAAACCTACATCTATGTTAAACAACACCATTTGTTTACACAGTAATTCCAAAGCAAGATTCAGACATAAAGAAATGGTTTTGTAATTAAATTCTATTAACAACATAAGAATGACTGTTAAACAAATTACACTACACATTCCTGCATATTCCAGAAAAACACAGAGCATCCATCATACAAAAATCAAGACATACTCAGTTCTATCAATACTTATGCAAAGATAAATTTAGTACGTCCTATAAAATTTTAAGGTTACTTATTAAAGAAACAGAACAGTCTTTGGTTATCCCTGATTTACAGTTCTTATTTGAAGGCATTTGGAATTAACCTTAGTTTCTGTAAATCTTGATAGCTTGATTTATTTATTTTTTTATTATTAAATGAAGAACTGTTTTTAAACCATAGATTTACTCACCTTTAAAAATGGAAACAGACAGAGAGCAATCCAGATGAATTCATCCCTGCAGCCTGAATTCTTCTTGCATGATTGAATCTGTGCTTGCTTCACTTGAAGATGGTATTAACTTGATGCTTGCAGGCCTATTTGAATTTGCATTTGATGATGCCATGATGCTTCAGGCTTTGGAACTGCATGCTTCCCATTTCAACTTGCTTGCAATGATTTTACAGATTGCAGATTATTTCCCACAGGTTGAAGACATTTGAACTTAGTTTGCAGATTACAGAAGATGTAGATGTAGTTTCCTTTTTCAGGTTTAGGTTTTCATTTTGCAGATTATAAAACTTTTGTTCTGCAGATCTAATATGGTTGATATTTGCAGAGCATTAGATTTGGGTTGAGGATTTTTTTAGAGTGAAAAGGGTTTTAGTTTTTCTCAGATCTGAACTTTGATTTTACATGGAAGATAAAAATGTTTGAAACAAAAGATATGTTAAAGTTTTATCTAAACTAATAAATTCAAATATTCATTTGTATTGCCACTTGTTATTTGAATTTTAAAGCTAATTACAAGTGTCAAATTATAAACATGAAACTTAACACATGTAAGATTTTAGATATATAAAAATAAATTCTTTGTTTTACAATTGTTTTAATTAAAGATAAAATCATTTCTAATTTAAACTTAAGATGTTTTTATATGTTTCAAATGTATTTAGTCTTTACAAATGAATTATCCAAACATATACAAATATTTGTTTGAATATTTCAAGAATTATTTTAAAACAAATTTCAAAAGAGTACTTTTTAAAAAGAAAAGAACAATGTTAAATTTATTTTATTCCAAAGTTTCAAATCAACATTATACTTTAATATAAATAAACTAAATTTATTTCAAACTAAATTTTAAAATAAAATCAAAACACCTATTTACAATGTATACACATATATACATTATAAATAAAATATTTTAAAATTAGCTTAGAAAGGAAATTTTATCATTAAAATATTTTTAACATTTTAAAACAATAAGATTCTCAAATTAAATCATAATTATAAATTTTCAAAAGAATATCATTTATCAACAAAATAATTATAAATTTTCAAAAGAAAATTATGTTTGAATTGGATTATTAAACCAGTATTTCACATTTTAAAATAAATTATAAATGAAATTATTAAATAAATATTGCCCAAATTTCCGGGACATCACATCTTACATATATCTTTTCGTTTTAGTTTATTCCTAGTTACTTCAAACAACACGCTATTATACATATTTCAGAATTGGATAATTTATGGAAATTACATGTAAACTGCTTCGAAATTAGAGTATAGATTCATATTTTATGGGTAACCTAATTTACAACCCAATTATAGATCTGTAATAACTTTATACTTTACTAATTTCTATAAATAGTGGTTTGGGACTGATTCCAAATTTCCAAATCAGGTTGTACATTCTATTCCTATTTTATTCACATCCTATAAACCTTAATTTGTCCTGCCTATGTAGTGATCCCTATTTACCCCGTAAAAACTATTCTTTGAAAAACTAGAATTTAAGTAATCATACAAAATAATTTTAAATAAACTATTTTCAGACAAAAAACTTATTTCTTTAAATTCAAAATCAACATTTAATACCATATTTCTTGCAAAACTTAAAATTTCACAAACATGAGATACCAAATTTAAAATCTCCATCTCCTAAAATATAAACTAAGAAACCTTTACCAAGAATTAAAAATTTCTTAGTTCCAAATAGGAGCAAAATAATTTCTCTTTTTAAACTTTCTTCATCAAAGATTTATCTCTTTAAAAGTTAGACTTTCAACTTATAGAATCCAAGACTGCTTGGTTTTCAAAAAGGAACTATGGACAACTTTCCTTTTTAACGTCTTACTATAATAAAGACTCATCCTTTTGAAAATAGGATCATTTAACGCAAAACATTCAAAACTAAATTATCATTCTAAAATAATGAATTAGACCTCTGTTGTTTAAAAGAGTTTTCTAGTTACAAGAAGTATCGTTTCCAAAATAACAGTTATATCTAAAATATAGGTGAAATATTTATTGCCTTATTACTCAAATATATCATTTTCTGATAAAATACTTTTTTTAAATTTGTTCAAAACTCTTAAAATTCCTTGCATCCCTTTTCTTAACAATTCAAATAATATTCTTATTCAAAAAATTTTAAATTGGAATAGTGAAATCGTATATATAAAATTCTCATCTTTACACAATTGCTTTTCCAAAATACCCGACCCTTTTATTAATGACCACATTTAAATTGCCAAAAACACCTTTTATAACTTCAAATGATGGAAAAATGGAGTAGACAAAGATAACTCTTATCTTATTCCTATTAATCCTCTTCTAATCTATTTATTTAAAAATTCCCAATTCTATCGCTACCTAAATTCAACTATCATTCTCCACATTTCCTTATACGGGAATGTTCCTTCTGTCTACGTCGTCGGACATTCTTATACTTCTATTTTTTTATCCTATTCTAATCAAGTGCCTTTTCCATTTATACACCTTTACAAAAGAAATTTAAGGAAAAGTACCTCTGATTTTATAAGGTAGCAAAAATCATTCATATCTCAAAAGAAAATCCCTTATTACAAATCTTTGGACCAAAAACTTTTGGCTTAATAAATTTAAACTAAAAACTTTAAGAATGAAAAATCCCTTTAAATTAGAACTTTCTAGTTCAACTATTTATAATTTATAAATCTCCAAATTTTCGTGCTCTTTACAAAACAACAGCTTCTAAATCTATAAAGTAGAAGAAATCATAAAATTAGAATGATCAAAAAATGGATAATCCAAAAACTTAAAACTTTAATTCAACAAAATTTTAAATTGAGAGGTTAACAAATGAGAACCTTCTCACTCTCTTTCTTCAACCTTTCAAGTAATTAAAAACCACACCATTTTGTTTGAAAATGTTTCACTGCTTCTTTCTAAGCTTTTTTCAAATGGAAGTATATTCCCAAAGTTATCAAAAATCACTTTCTGCCAAAAATTTGCAACATACAATACATAAGATTTCACTTAATAATCTTTTGAAAAACCTCGGTTAAAACTTTCAGGGAGGTTTCAAGTATCTTACCACTTTCTTTCTTAAGGGTGGGATTTAAAAAGGGGCTTCCATTGTTCTTTCCTTCAAACTCCCTACCCAATCATCTTAAAAATCTAGTTATCTCCTTCTCATGATTAATGTATGCCTTCTTACAGAAGCTTGTTTCTTTACTATATCCCTTGCTTCCGTACAAATACTATGCCTACTCTTATAAATGTCACTTTGTCTGTATTAAATGGTTGCTATCTTAATGGAAGTTACCAAAAGATATTTATTTAGTTTTTCAACTTTGCCCATTTAACTTCTTCTTTAGCTTTGCATAATTACCCTAAAATTCTCATAAATCTATTTAATTTCTTGTAACTCCCCACTTAACGCTTATTCGTTACCTATTAAAATTTGGAGTTATAACCTTTCCTTCTACGATTAATATCCTTATTATTTAATATGCTTATAGGATCCACAATGATAAAGAAGCTAGTTCCAACAAAGAAGTATAAATTCAACTCTATTTATTTTTCCAACTCTTACCTGCTTCGTCCACCCTTTCGAAAATATGGTAGCAACTACTTGTATAGTCTAAATTTACAAAAATGGGCGTAAATTAAAATAAGTATGTGTGTGTGTGTATATATATTTATATATAGTAAGGTTTTTGAAAAATATTATCAAAAATAACAAACAAACCACTAATATGTATACATTCCCCATTGATTGGGTAATCTAAGATCTGATACCAAATGAAACTACCTTCCCTGAAACAGACCTAAGTTCTGACGCGGAAAAGGCCATCCAAACTTAGGCCCATTTCAAAGCTAGTTGTTGGTTGGTAAAAAGAAAAACTATACAGAGTTATCAATCTATTCTTTCATAACTCATAGTGGAACTAATAAATTATAATAAAAATAATGGTACCCATTTATTTTAAAACATTTCAAATGCCATAATACATAACAACAACTGTTACAACATTTTGTTCAAAAATACATCTCATAGATACAATAGAAATTTACATGAAAAGATAGATAATAACTGCCACCAGCTTCACTCTTGCTATCTCCAAGCATCATAACTCCTTCTCTAACATGTGTTGTAATGAGAAGGGAGTCAGAACAACTAGTGTTTGGTAAATATAAATCTCGGGCCTTACTATATCTATACTTAGGCAGTATAATTCAAATAAGATCATGCCTTATGTAATTAAACCATTTAATACTTCATATAAGAAAAAGAGGTGGGTCCTCAAACAACCACTTAATACCTTTCATTCATAAATCGGGTTTCCTAATTCCATAACCCATAAACAACGTCGTAAGTATCTAACAATGCGAGAGATAAAACCCAAGCCACTTAATACCTTTCAAGAGAATATAGGAAAAATCTAACCATTTAAGACCTCATCTGAGGTAGGTCTCCATTATTTAATACCTATTCCTAAAGCAGACTCGACATAGATATCTATCTATCTGACATTGCAAAAAAATCTCTTCGAATACTTAATATTTCCAATTGAATCGGACCTTCCAAGATATCCTTAATCGTGCCTAAGCCCAATTCCGACCATTTAATACATTACTTAGGGAAAAGAGGTGGGCCCTTAAACAATCACTTAATACCTCAAGACCCTGAGCAAAACCTTCGTATTATGTCTCATAGTCGATGATGTCTCACATTAGCCAGACTATTCGTTGGAACGAAAAACAAAATGAGCTATGCCGATTTACGCTGTAGAATTTGGGACAAACCTCGCGTCATTATAAATATTTATCATAGGAAATTTCTCACACTAACTCCCAAGTCACATTGTTGGTGGCCATATTAGCAGGGCAAAAATCTATATGCCTTTTGACCAACTTTGCATCTCTATGACTTAGCCATAACTTATGTACTCCTTATACATATAGTACTCATCTCACAGTTCCATAATTAACGTTTTATAAGGAATCTTCCTTATTACACCTTAAAACATCAATTATTTTCCAAAGAGGGATTTATTTTCGATTACTACCTAATTGTCTACATAATTATATGTTATAATTATATGTTTATTACGCTAATTAATATATAAATAAATATGCGTTTATTATTCTATATGTGTGGAGATTACACCCTAACTAACGTTAAATGTTAATTTCTTTTTAACAATAATCATCGAAATCTTTCCTTTTTCTTCCATTTTACGAATAATGTTCAAATTCTAATATACATAACAAGGATTCAATACTCATATCCAAAATTGTAATAAATAGACATGTATATAGAATCTAAATCCAACCTATCTCGTATTAAAACAATAGAGTAAACCAAATATGGAAATTTACAATTCAGTCAATTCTATGCTCTATTTAACTTATTTTACATAAATTTAGATAAGGCAATTTCTACTAAATTTTATAGAAATAGACGATGTAAACTATGAATAAAGATTTATCCTTTATACATTATTTCTCAGTTAAATCCCTTAATCAGATCTAGAGAAGAAGAATAAGATGTGGAATGCAAGGTAGAGTACATAAACTACAAAATCCATTAAACTTCATTATTTTAACACAAAACAATTAAGATTTCAATCCTAATAATTCACATTTCTCTTTAGGTGAATTTTAGGGTTCTAAATACGATATTTTCGTAATTCAAAACACTTCAAGGCATATATCAAATCCAAACTGTATTATTCAACTATAAAATGGAAACACTAAGATTTCCACTCATAGTTGGTCCTTCGCTTTGCTTCTCTTTGGATTTGCAATGCCTATTATAATCTCCATCAGGTCTCTTTTTTTATCGATATATACAATAACGGATTTGTATATATATTAGATTCAAAAAGGTTGGAGGAGAAGAGGTTTAGAAATTAAATAATAAACAATGAAATATTAGGATTCCTTACCTGAAACCCTAATGGGGTTTTCTAAATTTAAGACGAGATAAAACGGCAGAGATTTTTTATTGTTCCTAAAATATTTGTGAATAAAAGTGGAGGGCTAGGGTCGTATTTATAGAGGTTAAAACACACCAGAATCGTAGGATGAAACTAAGTTAAAAATGGATAAATCTAGAATGATAAAATTAATAAAACCTTAGCCACCAGATATTCACGACCGGTCGACTGCCTCTTCAACTAGTCGACCACTAAGGGTCGACTGGTTCCAATGAAGGGGTCGAATGGTACGTATATACTTAGGAAGATTTATTATTTTTGGTTGCCTGATTACTTTATTCCCTAATTATCTATTAATGCTAGTTATTTAACTTAATATTTACTTAACCCCCAAGTCTAATCATAATTAATTTTTAAAATTCAAACTCTAAATTTAAATACTCATTTGAATTTGAATTTGAACTAAATTAATTTAAACATGAAAACTTCAAAGTGTCGTAACTTTTTTGCTTGAACTTCATTTCTATCTTATTATATTTGGAAACAGATATGAATTTCACAAGGAATGCAATGGAATAACTTTCGTGGTCAAATTGCAACTTTTACAAAATTCTCATTTTTATCCCTATCCTAATTAATTGAATTTCTCTTAATTTAATTATTCAATTAGCATCGATTTTATGGGTTGTTATAGTATGGATGACTTGTTTCGATTATCTCTATAGTGTAAAGGTTTTCACCACTGTTTGTGTGCCATCTGGTTTCTATGAGTGGTTGGTTATGCTATTCGGGCTAGCCAATGTCCCGGCATACTTTTCTGATCTCGTGAACCGCGTCTTCGAGGATAGAAGATGACATTTTGATTTACTCTAGGTTAGTGGAGGAGCATGAAACACACTTGAGGATTATGACTAAAATGTTGAGGAGGCGTAAGTTGAATGAAAAGTTTTCAAAATGTCACTCTGGATGAGGGATGTGAGATTCCTGGGTATGTCATCTCTGAGTGGGGCATCGTAGAAGATACTGCCAAGGTGGCAGTGGTATAGGGTTGGAGCCATCCCAAGAATGCTATGGATATGAGAAGTTTTCTAGGATTAGTAGGATATTAGACATTTTATCGGGGACTTCTTGAGGATAGCAGCACTCGTTAACTAATTTGACGAAGAAGAATTAGACTTTTGTTTGGGATGCTAAGTGTGAGCATGTGTCTGTGAGTCTAAAGGAAAGTTTGAAGAGTGCACTAGTGTTGAACATTCCAAGCATGAATGAGGAGTTGATAGTATACATAGACGCTTGTGGTACTAAATTAGGTGTGATGTTGATGCAAAAGGGAAAAGTTGTCGCTTATGCTAGTTGACAGTTGAAGCCATACGAGTGGAAGTATCCAACTCATGATATGGAGTTGGCGATAGTGTTTGTTTTGAATATTTGGAGGCATTATTTATTAGGAGAAAGGTTCGGGATATTCACGGAACTCAAATTCTTGAAGTACCTTTTCTCCTAGAAGTATTTCAAACTTTGCTGATAGCGATGACTGGAATTCTTGGCCTCCTACAAATTTGGCTTTTCCTATATGCCTAATTAGGGAAATGTGATCATCAATGCATTGATTAAAGGACATGTCAGTCAAGGAATGATGTTCAGGGAGTGGAAGCAGTTGGAGTATAACACAGGCTATGACTTCAGACCCCATCGCGAGTTAGAGCCAAAGATGTTGAGAATTTAAAGATAGGCCTACTTTGATAGAGCGTATCGAAAATAGTCAGTGGTTAGATTCTAGATTAGCAAAGATCGTACCGAATGAGTAGAGTTTGACGATTCAAAGCAATAAGGACTGGATCGAGAAGGTTGGCTTCGTAAGGATGGAAGAAGATTTGTTCTCGATGTTGATAGATTGCGAGATGAGGTGCTATGAGAGTGCCACCATTCTAAGTTGACCATATATTCCTATGGTAATAAGATGTACCATGATATGAAGCAGATCTATAATATGAACAAGGTTATCGAGACATTCATCTTGAAATGTTTGAAGTATGAGTTGGTGAAGGCAAAGTAGAAGTTTCCAAGTGGGTTGTTGCAACCACTTGAAGTTCTCAAATGGAAGTGGGAGCAAGTATCAATGGATTTCATCGGTCGATTACCAAGAACTTGAGTAGGGACGACAACATTTGGGACATAGTCGATCAATTGACCAAGTGCGTAAGATTTATAACTGTCAAGTCAAGTAGAATGGTAGCCAAACTAGCCGAGTTATATCCGAAATGGGTTGCACAATTCCATGATGTTCTGTAGAGCATTATGAGCAAATGAAACCCATCGTTCACTAGTGGGTATTGGAAGAGCTTACAAGAGGCATTAGGGACCGAGCTTCATCTCAGTATAGCTTATCATCCGCAAACTGATGGGCAGACCGAGAGAGTAAATCATATAATAAAGGATCTCTTACTGGATTTCATACTTGATTTCGGAGGCTCATAGGACAATACATTGCATTTGGTGGAGTTTGCATACAACAACGACTATCAATCTAGCATTAGTATTGCACCGTACAAAGCATTGTATGATCGATCATGTAATGCCCCTTCATTTTGGTTGGAAGCGAGAGAGAAACTGATACTTGGGCTATATATGATTAGAGAAACTTCGAGGATGATAAAGATCACTCGACCGAATGAAAGCTGCTCAGGATAGGCAAAAGAGCTATGCTAATAGAAGACATAGAGATCTAGAGTTTTCTATCAACGACATAGTATTTGTGAAGATTTATCCATTGAAGAATGTCAATCAATTTGGTAGTAATGGGAAGTTGGCACCGAGATTCGTAGGACCTTTTCCAATAGTAGATAGGATTAGGAACCTAGCATATAGGGCCAAATACCTCAGAAGATGGTGGATGTGCACAATATCTTCTATGTTTCTCATCTGCGGAAGTTTGTGTATGACTCAAATGCGACGATTGCACCCGATCAACTTGATGATATTGAGTTTGAAAGAGAAGCTTCAAGACCTCATGGGGCATTTCGTACTTTCAAATGCGATATGAAATAGCTTAGGAGGAAGACGATCAAGCAAGTGAAGGTTCGATGGGGTAAAAGTGGAGGCAATTGTATGTAGGAAACCGGCAAGAGCATGAGGACCACACATCCGAAGCTCTTAGCATAGTAATGCCTACTATTTATCATACTTACTTTAACCTTTGATGTTATATATGGTAATTTAGTATCCCACACGCTAGGGTAGGTTCAGCTATACTATTGATTGTATGGTTGCTTGTTTGAGATGTATGATGGTCACATATGATTGCTAGGCATGTGGGGTAAATATGTTTGACTTATTTGAGGATTTTAGAGGCAAAATTATTAAAAGGAGAAAGTATAATGACCCATATATTATGTATCATAGGATGATAAAATATTTTCTTTTATTCATATGAGGTCGTACAACTCTAAAATTTTAGTAAGTGACTCTTGGGGACATTTTCCACATCTATGATTTTTATTGAATTTCTGGGTGACTGGTTTGACCTTGAAAATCTTATATGGACTATAAATTTTGATAAGAACCGAATTAATATCTCATACCACTTCCATTGCTTTAGGATGATAGTTTCTCATTCCTTAAAGTAGTTATAATAGAAAAAGGGACAAACCCTTTAAAAGTTATAGCCATTTTAAGTTTTGGCTATTAGTGGGCAACCAACTAAGCCCATGCTTAGGCTCACTAATCCATCTTGAAAATTGTGCTAAGGGAGGCTGTAGGATCAGATCTAAGCCATTTCTATCTCCCCTAAAATAGCTCTAAACCTCCATTAACCCTAATTTCATCAAAATCACATATTTTCCTTACTAATCTTAGTCTAGATCATAGTTAAAGGAGTAATTAACATCCAGGGGTTGGAGATTATCATTTTTGCTAACTCGTATTCATCTCCTTTGCGGTACCCTTCAGATGTAAGGAGAAAATTTTGTATTTTGGGTATTTGGTGAGCAATTCCTGACCCTTCACTCTACTAACAAGTTTATATAGTTAATAACTATATTCTTAACTTGATTTCACATCTTAAATTTTTTTAACTTTAATTACATATTATGACCAAATTTTAAAGGATTTAAAGTGGTTTTTAGGATTGGCTTGATTATCATGTTCTAATGGATTGCATGTATGAGTGGATGTGTATATGTGTTATCTCTTGTTTCTATGTTGTGCTTTAATAGGGTTTCTGGTGCTTTTAGGTAGTTAGAAAAGTGGTTGTCGAACTATCAAATTAGAGGCAAAGATGGTCGGAATGGAATGAAACTTAAAGGAAGAGTTCTGAAGCATGGGTGGATTCTAGGATTCAAAATCACACTGAAATTGAAGCTAAGGAAAGGACCCGTACCTAAAGTTTGGGTCAGTACCGAGTACTTTTTAGTTGGTGGAAAATGCTTGGTGGATGTTTTTTTCTTCAAGTCGAGGTTAGGGGTGATGAGTGAAGGTCAAATGTAAGAATTTAGCTAAGTATTGGCTGAAAGCTTTGGTGGGCATTAAAGTGAGAGCTTTTGGATTTGTATCAAAAGCTTTTAGGTGGAGTAGTTAGGGTCCAAGAACTTGGAAGATGGAGCACTATAAGAAGGGGAAGAAACTTAGCCAAAATTGACTAAGCACCCAACTCAGTACCAAGAGCTTTTGGTTGGTACTGAGAGGTTTATTTTGGTAGAGTCGGGATGGAATCTCTAAAATGTAGGTACTATGTAGCTCATGTTGGAGGTGTTTGTTTGTTTTCTTGGGGTTTGATGGTCATGTAGTAGCACGATGATAGCTTCAGGGCTCGGTAATACATCTTGACGGTGAATAGAGCTAGGTTCCGATGGTAGCGGATCATTGGTGAAAAGGGTCGTGAGGTGATTATCCAGAATGCACAGGTTCTAGGAAGGGTAACCTATGGATAGAACGTGCGATTGGTTCTACCATGGAATGGAGGAATGAGGAATGGTTCTTTGAGAATAACGAAGTTTAGATGGAGGAAAGAAAAGGCTCAGGTACGCATGCCGAAGGATCGTTGATACTTACGGTGTTTTCTGTTGTAGTCAAAGTAGGTGTATTGTGAGTGCATCATGGGTACTTTGTTTGGCTACCCTGGATTAGTTGTTTAAATCCGTATACCGTCGACCGTAGGAAAGGATCTATTATCAACTTCTGGCTAAAGATGAGTACACAAAAAATTGAAATTTCCATTAGTCCCTGGCATGGGAAAGGCCATACGAGTTATCATATATCTAAAGCACATTGAGTGATAGTGAAGATTGTTTGATGGATTTTATGGTTGCTTTGGTTGTTATCTTACGTATACCACTATAGGGATGTCATTGGAGATAGGTATTGGGGATAGGAATACCTAGACACCCGTCATCATATTTGATTTGTAGTATATCTTTACTATATTCACAGAGTAGTATATTATGTTAATTATGTGCTAACTCTTAGTTTCCAAGGATATGTATGGTATGGTTCGTATACTCTTGTTCCTTACTATATTAATTTGTAAGCATTTTGATATTTATTTACCGCTCACACCAGAATATTGTCTAACTTGAGGTTTTATGCTTTGCTTCTTATTATCTCGAGTACTCTTAAATTAGCAGATTAGATAATAGGTCTAGGTGCGATGCAGTAGCTATGTAGAGGACGGGCTAGATGAAGCTATCTCGTATTATATATGGATTTCGATGTTGATTCCACTGTTCAACACTATGCAGCCCTGACAGTGCTGCTTATTACAATTATTTAGAGACCAGCATTTGAGTTTATTTTTGTTTGTGTATACTCTATTACTTGATGTATAACTCTATGAATTTGCACTCTGATATTTGGATCATTTAGTTATTACCGTCACTCCTGTTTTATATCTGCGATGTATATTATATTTTATTCCATATGTTGTGAGATATACAATAGATTATGTGATGTTTTATTTCATTTTCAACCTTTAATTATCGTCCTACATCGACCGGGCACGTCAATAGCGCGCTATTTAGTTACATTTGGTGCTGGTCGTGTAGGGCGGTCGTCACAATATGCTTTCTCTTTTTTTCATGCACAATAGCTTTTTGCATAAAACCTTCCATTATTCAACTAGAAATTTTTATTTTCTTAACTTAGATATCAGATTTTGATAAGTGATACGTATGGGCTTTATGTTCTTAGTTTCATTAGATTATCTAGCATAGGATCATAATTGGAATCATTCCCTTTATTAAATTTCTCAAAAGTAGCAAAATACATTTCCTCGGTGCTAAACTACTCTTCTCATATGGTCCCCCATCCTACTTTCGAAAGAAACTTCAAGATTAAGTGCTTTGGTGTAACAGACACATCCATCTCATCTAAAGCAGGCTTCTTAAAGAATGCATTGTAGTAGGTGTGTTGGTCCATTATCATATAGAGAGTTTTAAAGGTCCTTGAGAAGAGTGGAATTCCTATTTGAACATATAGCTTTATCCACCCTACCAGATTTGATCCCTTATTATTAAACCCAAAAATAAGATCCTAGAAGGCTCCCGTTTACTTAAATAATGTCCATTTGATTAAAAGCATGCTTAAAGATCACATTCATTCTGCTTCATATCTCTGCAAATATTTAGACACTTGCAATAGTCTAATTTGTGCATTAATCATTAGAGGATCATTATATGAATGTCTCACTCCCCTTAGCTTTTTTAGAGTGATCATCGGGTCTAGAACTAGAATGATGTATTGTAAGCTTTTCATCGGAGGTTCTTCTACACTAATTAGACCACATGCACCCTTGCTCATCTTTAAAATGTGCGGCCCTCCATGAATAACATTAGTATGGTTTTTGGTGATGAGAAATCCTATTCGGGCTTGTTCTCAAGGAATTTATTGGCTAAAGGCTTCTCATTATTACCTAGTCAAGAAAATCTACTTTGATGAATTCTTTTAGCACTTCTTATCTTGTCAAATTTTGGACTATTCCTGCCAAAGCACAACAATTATTGGTCTTGTGTGTGAGAAATGCGGATTACGGATCTTAAGGCTAGAAATAACACTAGAAGGGAGGGGTGAATAGTGTTTTAAGGAATTACTAAATCTTTTTGAGCTTATATTAATTTGAACACAAATGTATACAATATTCAGACATAGATATGATCATAGAATCAAACACAGATGTAGAAATAAAGTAAAAGCAATAAAGGAAAGAACACATCGGATTTTATACTGGTTCGGAATAACCCTACGTCCTGTCCCGCAACAAAAGTACGGATTTCCTTTCAAAATCAATTTTTACAATTACACCCTCGATTTCAAGGCCACGAGGTACATCACTCCAGATTCACAATCCTCTGGGTAGAGATACTTGATTTTACGGGTAATAAGTTCGCCCAATTGATTTCACCGGCTACAATCACACCTTTTCTCGCTTAAGTAATTGCAAAGAAGCCTATAACTCTGAATAGCGCTGGAATCTTGTTGAGATAGTGATAGAAAATCAAAACAGAAATGATCTACTTAGATTCAATGGTGATTTCAACAGAGTAATGGTAAAAATGTATATAAAGAAATGTGGAAGAAGAAGAGGAGTTAAATCAGAGAAAATATGAATATAAATTCGTTTAAAACAGCCCCTATTTATAGCAGAACAACAACCATGTTCATTCGTGAAAGGATATGATGAATAGACACTTCCTTTGAAATTCAAATTTTTGAAACAAACTGCCACCTTATCAACAAGGGTATATTGGGGTTGTCGACGGGCCTATGTAATTTTCGATAATTTGTTTTTCTTTGAAAATAACTTTCATCTTATATTAAAACTATTTTTAAACTTTATAAATATACTTAACTATAGTTAAAATATATAAATAAGTATACAGAATAATATTTTGGTATATATAAAATTTAACTATATATTTTATATTTAAATCTAAGTATAAATATTAAAAGTTAAATATATTAAAAGATAGTTTAAAACCAAGGATACTTTGATTTTGAAGATAAAAATTATTTTGAGGCTAAAAGTATTTTAAAACCAAGATAGATGTTTTTTATCTTTTTAAAAGGAAGACTTTGAAATCATTTTGAAAAAAAGATATAATTTTGTAAAACATTTGAATAAAAGTTAGTGGATACAAAACAATGTTCCACTAGATTTTTCGTAGGTTCCATCCTACTTAGGTTTCCATCCCTTTAACGAGCTCGAAGTGGATTGGATTCCACGAATAAATTGGATTTTAAAATGTCAGTGCTTTTCTAGGAGTTTTAAAAAAATTCTTAATTAAATTACTTTTTATTGAAATCTTGAACTTTTGATAATCTTGATACTCATGAGTCTTCAATCCTAATATCTTCAGTCTTGAATCTCTATACTGTACAGTCTTCATTCTTGGTACCTACACGGTTAAATCCTACATATACATATATATCTAAACTATAATGTTAGTATTTATATTTTATAATCTTATTCTAAGGTTGTTGTCATAAAAACCTTCTTCTCAGGGACTAACGATCTCCCTCTTTATGATGATGACAACCTTTGTTTATAAATTATTACTTCTATCCTAATGACTCCCTAAAACTAATAACTCCCCCTTAATCTATGCCTAACTATCCTATTTTATACTTCTCCCCTTTTGTCATCAACAAAAACTAACTCCAAACTATAGAACTCCCACTAAAACTAATAATACATGACATATGATTATAATGATAGTGTTGTCATAAATAATCAACACTTAATTTAAAACTAAAATTTAGTCCTTAATATTAACTATCCTAACTAAGAATCTATATATGATAATACTTATAATAGTGATAATGTGAGAATTCAAATATAAGAACACAAATCATTTATCAACTATAAATTGTTATATTTACATTTGCGTAGAAGAAGAAAGTAAGATCATATAACAATAAGAAAGAGAGAAAAGAAACTAATATGTGTCCTTGAAAATGGGAGATCTATGAACTGAACAACTTGGGTAGTGAAAACAGAAATTTCCACGTTGTTCGACTAGATTTCCATCCTTGTCAAAGCAAATTTCGCCAATGCAAACAACTTTATTGTCATCTTCAGCGTGCTCTTCTTCCATGAGGGCTTCTTCTTCTTCTTCCTCGCAGTCCTCTTGCACTTGATCTCCTAAAGATTCTTCATCAATCAAGATGGGATCGGCGTGATTGTCCATGAGAAACTTTTGTAAGTTTCTAAGGTTTTTTCCTTGCCGTTCTTGTTATTTGGCCATTCTAAGTTGCACTACTTGAATTTCAGTCATTAGTTGCAGTGCATCCTTCAAGGAATCCTCCATTTTCATCACTCGTGCAAGCGTAGTTCGTTGAAATGGTCCAGTAGAAGGAGAAGGAAACGAAAAAGTTGAATTTTTATTTGATTTGGAAGAGGGGGTCATTGTTTTATTGTTTTCAGAAGTTAGATTAGAGAAAGGACAGAAAGAATGAACAAAATTTTGAAATAATAAGAATATTTAACCACTTATTTGAATTTTGGTGGGAAAATTTCAAAAATAAAAAATCATTATATGTCGATAGGGGTATGGAAGGGTTGTCGACATGGTACCTATATTTCTACTATTTGATTTATTTTAATTTAATTTTTTTTATACTTTGTTATTTATATTCTATATTTCAGTTATTGAACAAATACCTAATTCTCTTCTTAATTTAGTAAATATAGATTCATTTAAGGTTTTGCTAAGATATCAACAATCTGCTTCTCGGAATTGATATAATAGAGAGTAATTACTTCCGTACTTATATTATCTCTAAGAGAATGATGTCTTATATCAATAAGTTTAGTTTGAGCACGATGAGTAGGATTTTTGGATAAATTTATTACACTAGTATTATCACAATAAATTGGTGATTTTGAGATATTTAAACCAAAATCTTTTAAAGTTTGTTGCATATATATTACTTGAGAACAAACCAAAGCAGCAGAAATATACTCTGCTTCAGATGTTGATAAAGAAACTGTGTTTTGCTTTTTACTAAAGCAGGAAATCAGAGAATGCCCCAAAAAGTGACAAGTTCCACTTGTACTTTTTCGTTCTGATTTACAACTAGCATAATCAGCATCACAATAAGATATTAATTCAAAAGAATCATTTTTAGGATAAAATAAGCCATAATCAAGGGTGTGTTTAACATATCTTATGATATGTTTTACAGTTCTTAAGTGGGTCTCTTTAGGTTGGGATTGATATCTTGCACAGAGACAAACACTATGAATGATATCAGGTCTACTAGCAGTGATGTAGATTAGTGATCCAATCATTCCTCTATATAATTTTTGATCTACATCTTTCGAGAGATCTTGTTTACTTAGGTACTCATTGGTTGCCATGGGAATGGGTTTTCCACTAGCAGTAGTCAAACCAAATTTACTAACTAGGTCTTTAGCATATTTCCCTTGACTTATAAAGATACCATTATCTAATTGTTTTATTTGCAATCCTAGAAAGAAGTTTAATTCACCCATATGACTTATCTTAAACTCTTTTGTCATTATTTTAGAAAATTCTTTATTCATTTCAAAATTAGTTGATCCAAAAATGATATCATCAACGTAAACTTGTAGTAGTTGAATATCATTTTTATTTCTTTTAATAAAAAGAGTATTATGTACTTTGCCAATTTCAAAGTTTGATTGTAATAAGTAAGATCTTTGTCTATCATATAAGGCTCTAGGAGCTTGTTTTAGACCATATAGAGCTTTCTTTAGTTTGTAAACATGATTTGGTAGTTTTTCATTTTCAAAAAGTGGTGGTTGTTCAACATGTACTTCCTCTTTTACAAATCCATTTAAAAATGCACTTTTAACATCCATTTGATATAATTTGAAATTATTATGATTTGCGAAAGCAAGTAGAATCCTAATGGCTTCTAATCTTGCTATAGGAGCAAAGGTTTCATCAAATTCTATTCCTTCTTCTTGACAATAACCTTGAGCGACTAATCGGGCTTTATTTCGAACAGCCTCACCTTGTTGATTCATTTTATTTTTATAAACCTATTTTGTTCCAATCATAGTTTTATTTTCAGGTCTAGGAACAAGTTCCCAAACATCATTTCTAGTGAATTGATTTAGTTCTTCTTGCATACCCAAAATCCATGAATCATCAGTTGATGCTTCTTTTGGATTTTTGGGTCCAGTAGTTGATATAAAGGCTACATTGCTCATTTTACTTAGTTGATTTCTAGTTTTAACAACAGATTGTGTATTTCCAAGTATATTTTCTATAGGATGATCTTTTAAAAGTTTAATCTTTTTATTAGGATGATTAATTTCATTATTAGTTTCAGTTGACTCTTGATTTTGAGTGATTAAATCCTCTTCATCATTTGTATCTTCAAAATTTTTGAGACTTTCATCGAATGAAACATGCATTATTTCTTCGATGGTGTTATTTCTTAAATTAAACACTATGTATGCTTTACTTCTATTAGAATATCTGATAAAGATACCTTTGTCCGATTTAGGATCAAATTTATCTAAGTTATCTTTTGTATTTAAAATAAAACATTTACTTTCAAAAATTCTAAAATAAGACACCTTAGGTTTCTTTGTGTGAAGAAGTTCAGAAGATGCCTAATCAGTTAAAGGTCTAATTGATGTGTTACATTCTCTTCAAGATTAGTGTTGTGTACCACTTTCATTGATGTTAACCTATTTTGTTATTCCCAGTTAGTTAATTCAATTTAAGCAAAATAGAATAGTTCTAGTTCGAAGAAAGTATCTGATAGCCTTCTCGATGGAAACATCAAAAAGGTTAAGTCAAAAATTAGGTTGAAATGCATTAAAATCAAAGAAATTCAAGGATACTTGAGAAAGAGATTAAAATTTTTGCCAAGTATACCAATGATCAAGTAGGCAAATATGTAATTTGGCAAATGTTCAAGTCCTTAATCAAAAATTAGACTAGGATTTCACCTAAAAGACCATTAAATAGTAGATCAAGTTTTTATTATATCTTGATTACAAAAATGAAAATAAGGAAGTAGTGAATTTGGAGATTCCCTCTTTCTTAGAATTAGAAAATAAATGATACAACTAAATAAAGTATGTTTTATATCTCATGTGGGTAGAAATGTAATTTACCATGTACAGTTGTATATGGACTTGGTTAAAGCCGAACTGGCTACCTTTGCATTATGTAAATGAAACAATGATGTATATGTAATTCATTCAGTTCAGTTGTAATAAAGAATTTCTCTTCTTCTCAATATTTTGCCATTAATCGAATCATTTCATCTTAAAATTCTTAACATCGTATCAGAGCCACTATTAGCCCCACGACAACGCCACGCCAAGTCAGTTCATCAGAACACTTATCATCATGTGAACCGAGCATAGGCCTTTTTTGGATCTTTTCTCATCAGAAATATCATAATCGTCTGAGAAAAAGGCCAAGATCAAGAATTATATCTATGCACATCAGTTTGAACATCATCCCATATCTCTTTCACTCATAAGTAAGTACCTCGTCACAAGATCCATTAAGATATCATTTGGAATCTTGGCTGCATTTATCCTAATTTAGAATTTCATTGCTAATAAAGTTCTTACTTCTAAGAATCTTGGTATTCAATCATGGCAGAAGAGAATGATAACACCGGTAATAGTACACTAGCTAATTATGATCATAACTCATCTAAAACATCTCCATCACGAAGAGAAGATCAACAACAAGAAAGGATAGCACCTGTATATGATTTAATCAAGACAATCATAAGTCTACAAAGCCAGCTAATTACAACACAGTTAGATGAGGGTAATTACTTGCTATGGAAAATTCAGGTTCGAACAACATTAAAAGGATATGGTTTGGAAGAGTATATACTTGGATAAGCACTACAACACCTAAATTTGTAGCAGGCGATGAAGGAAAATTAGTTAGCAATAAGGAATATATAGCAAAATAGAGACAAGATCATCTATTGAGTTCTTGGCTCTTATCATTTATTAGTAAATAAATTCCATCAAGTCAATCGATGTAAAACATCCATCGAAATTTGGACAACTATTGAATATGCTTCTAATTCACAATCTGCAGCCAAAATCATGCATTACAAAAGACATATGCAGAATCTAGCAAAAGACAACATGTCAACGAAGGATTATCTAGCCAAAATCAAGAATTACTATGATCTTTTAGAAGCAGTTGGCCATAAAGTATCTGATATAGAGAAAATATTGACTATTATGAATGGTTTAGATGGTGAGTATGAAGCTATTATGGCAGTTATCACTACTATAAAATGCATAAAAAGCGATAGAGGAGGGCGACGACTCCCGACGGCTATTTTCCGATGCTTCCGATGGGCCGTCTGCGGCCATCGAAAGCCGTCGAAAACTCGGGAATTATAGGTTCCAACCGAGCCTTTCTTCTTCATTTCAGCAAAACCTAAAATACATTTCTAAAATGCCAAATTCACTCCCCAAACCTCAACCACTAATTCCGTGTTTTTGCATCCTCCCCGGCTACGAATTCAACCTCTCGTGCTTTCTAGCTCAGTTATAATCTCTTATTTTCGCGAAAAATTCAATTTTTACCCTATTTCTAGATTTGCGTAAGATGATAAATTAGAGCTAATTTGTGATTGAAATTGTTTTCAATAGTGTGATAATAGTTTTTAGCATTCCATGGTATACCTATTTCATTTTTTATCGTGAAATTGTGAAAAACATGTATAATTTGTGGTTGTTCATGTTTATGTAAATCGTTGTGTATGCCTTGATTCTACGATTGTATATGTGTGTAGCGCTGCTTTCATTGTATTGTGTTAGTTGGAATAAGATAAAATAAATGAACGAGCTAGGAGTATTATATTGTGCATGTATTTACTAATGCAACAAAAAAATGCATTAGTCTAAATATAATTGCGTGTATTTAAAAATGACAAAAATGTTACACTAGCCATAAGTTGTAATACGTCGAATAAATGTGTTAAATTAAAATATATTTTTGTAAATGTGAATAATTAGTAAAACTGTATTTTTTTTCGTAAAATGCGCGCATTTAATGTACCTTAGAGAGTTTTTGGTCCCGTCTGACGAGTGTTGTACATGATCGTTATATAAATAGTCGTTTTTTTTCAAAAAACGACAATTTATATTCATCTGGTACAATGTTTGTCGGATTTGTCCCTGTATTGGACAAGTTATGAACACGGTAAGCATTTACATTTTGTATACTACTTCATCTCAAACGGTTCATAAAATTTCGGCCTAACTTTTCTTTTTTGTTTCTTGCGTACACGCATTTGTGTAAAATGCAGGAAACAAAAGGGAAATGCGACCAAAATTTTGTTGAATCATTTGAGACGAAGTAATATACGAAATGTAAATGCTTACTGTGTTTGTAATAGGAAGTAGGATGTCTGACAATTGGAAAAAATATATTTTTGTACAAAATTTTGTATCGATACGTTAAAAAATAAAATATGTCATATTTGAAAATATTTCTTAATTTGTGAAATAATTCTTTAAATTTAAATATTATAGACCATGAAAATAATCTTTTTCGAATTTGTATTCTTGAAAATAAATATTAAATTTTGAACTTGCGACTCATTTTCTCAAATAGGAAAAATGATTGATTATTTTGTTGACCGGAGGAGATGGATGTACCAAAGAAAAGGACTGAGAGGCTCAATAAAAGAATATTTTTATAATGGTATAAACGTATTTGTTGAATTTACTTTAAGTAATAACGAAAACGATCCAGAAATTCATTGTCCGTGTAGCAGGTGTAGGCATTTGAAGTAGTTATTACCAGATATTGTAAAAGATCATTTGTGCCAAAATGGTTTCGTACCCGAGTATTATTGTTGGAATCGGCATGGAGAAGTTGTAGCAAATACTTTTGTAGAGTCTGAAAGTGTCGTTAACGAAGTAGTTACGACGACCCATATAGAAAATATGGTCAAAGATGCAGCACGATCAATGTTTCCTATGGTTGAAGTTGACGACAATGATGGAAATGTTGAAGAACCAAATATTGTAGCAATTTTTTTTTATGATTTACTAGTTGCTGCTAAGAAATCTATTTGGGGTGGTTGTATAAGCAGTACTCAACTGTCAGTAATCGTAGAATACATTGTTATGAAGTCAAAATACAACATCACTGATGATGGCTTTACGGCTGTTGTACAAGCTGCAAAAAGACATGTGCCGCCCGATAATCTAATGTGTGAAAATCACTATGAAGTTAAAAAAATTATGTCAGCTTTCGGTTTACCTTATCGGAAAATAGATACATGTTTAAAAGGTTGCATGTTGTTTTGGAAAGAAGACGCAAACCTTAGAAATTGTAAAATTTGTAATCAGGAGAGATACAAACCTAAAAAAAGAAGGGAAATGAAGTTCCATACAAGCGTATGCATTACTTACCGATCACTCCAAGGCTTCAAAGATTATATGCATCTTCTGTAACTGCATCTAATATGAGATGTCATAGTGTGAGAACGGAGGAAGAGGGTACGTTGACACATCTGACCGATGGAGAAGCATGTAAGCATTTTGATAAAACGTATCCAAATTTTGCAGCGGAGATTCGAAATGTTAGATGAGGATTATGTACGGATGGTTTTTTGCCATTTTCTCAATTTGGTTCTAAATATTCATCCTGGCCCATTATCGTCACATCGTATAATTTACCTCCATGGATGTGTATGAAAACGCAATATATGTTTCTTACCATTGTCGTTCCTGGCCCCGATGATCCGGATCTGATTTTTTTTGCAGTTGTTGTAACTATGTTGAATTCTTGATGTATTATGAAATTGATGTAACTATGAAACCAAATCTGTACGTTTACCATTGTTTACATGTTTTATGTCATTTCCATTTATCATTTATTTAGCAATTATTATTAAAAATGCAATACAATCTGCTTATCGTCGGAGCATGAGACCCACTATGAATCAGGTATAACACCCTTCCATTCCTATTTACATTTCAGTCATTAATTTAATAATTTATACCGTTGATATATTCATTTTTGTTATTTTTTACTGTTTATCGTTTATAGTTTAATATTCTTTTTGCTTTTTATCATGAAACACAGGCTGAGATAGACATTCAGACAGACGATATGCAGATGGCATGAGAATATTGGATGAAGAAGATGCGTAAACTATAGGGACTCGATATCCGAAATCAAGAATTCAGGTAAGAAACCACGTTGGATTGGTGAGAGCGTATGGCAACATGGTTGGGATATTGGGAAACTGACACAACGACGGCAAGTATACTAATTTTTTTAAGTTATTTGACTGGTAGTAAATATCAAAAAAATACATAATGTATCAACTTTTGAATGTACAGGCAGAGTCGGAAAGAAACTCTGCAAACAGAAATAAAAATCCCATCACTCATCGCAGAGGGTTGAAGTCATTTCAGCAGTATCGACAAGAGTTGGTAAATTTACCGAATGCAAATTGTAAATAGTTTGTGCTACATAATTTTAAATGTACAATAATTGTATGTAAAAATCAATTTCAAGAAGCTGAGGCGCATGGTTTCGTGGGCTATATGGATGTGTTTACTCCTACGCATGCTGTCGAGCATGTAAATCCGAAAGGGACAGTTTCGTATACATGACACGACGATAAATCCAGCAAGAGCCATGTAAGCATATTTCATTTTATGCAGTATTAGCAATTGTTCTACTTGTTAAAATATAATGAAATAAGATATGATGATATTAATGTATTAATGCAGAAAAAGTTTATGGAGCAGCGCCTGAAACTCCTTGCTGATACGGGGCGAGATCAGCTAACGACGTATGAGAAGGATGCTATTTTTGAGTTAGTTATGGATCCATCGGAGCATGGTAGACGATACGGATTTGTCAATCAAGTGGTAAGTAAATATAAAATATAAATCAATAATCTTGTCACTATAGTTATTTGGTGTTACCACAATCTAAGATGTTATCAACATGCATATACACATACATAAACATCATAAACTAAATTAAATAACATTATCACACTGCTAATCATTCACATACCTACACATACACTTACATAGATCACACAGCTAAATTAAATATTTATTACAGGCCAGCAGTCAGAGATGTTGTGGTATGTAGACTAGAGCTTAGATCGATCTAGCAGGGATTGAAGATTTGCGGGCTAGAGTGGCACAGCTGGAGGAGAAAAACCATTGGCAGGCCATAGAGACTATACAGTTGCTAGACCAACGTATTGCCGAGTACATGCAGTAGTATGGTGGCCGCTTCCCTTCCTCTGATGGCTCAAGTTCTGGAGGAGATTGTTTGATTGCTTTGGTCGGTAAGTTTTTTTTATTTTGTATGATTTGGTAGATGGTAGAGATACCTGTTGGTTTTTTATACTATGTTATGATACCCTTAAAATTATGTCGATGTTAGGGATGTTGTGGATTTATGTGTTGATAGAACATTTGGTGTTGTGGATATTATTTTGTATTGTACATTAATTTGGATGATGGTTATGTGTATTGACTTAAATTTATGTATATTTTTGTTTGATGATTTGTGTATAGTTTGATTTTTGATATTTGGTTGGAATATTATATATTGAATTCTGCAGTATAGGTGGAATAGTATTTATATGGAAAATGTGGATGGAAGGCTGTATTGCAGCAGAAATACAAAAAAATTCAACTGATTTCCGTCGACTTTCAGGTTTTATATTTCCGACGACTTCCGACGGCGTCCGACGGCTTTCGAAAACAGTCGGAATCCGTCAGACTCAATCGAAATCCGTTGGAAGTCGTCGAAATTACGAACGGCAAGGTTCATCGGAAGCCGTCGGAAACACTGCTTCCCAACGCCTTAATTTCCGACGGCTACCGACGGCCGTCGATGGTTTTCAATCGTCGGAAAATGGCTTTCCCCTTGTAGTGTGTTACCTCGAAAATGTTATTCCATCAATTTAGTTTTTACATTCTACTTTATTCACTCGTGAGAGTAGAATTGAGCAAAAGAAAGCACATGATTAATATTTATCAATCAATTATCCAGCCAACACAAGAAACAGAAATCAGGAAAGAAATAACAATGCAAAGAATAACTTAGGAACGAGAAGTATTAGAACTATCAAAGAAATCAGCCAAGAAGATTTAGAGGAAGAGGAGGTAGATGGAATGATAATAATATCAAATCAAAGTGTCAGATATGTGAAAAATTGGGACATTCTACCTACAAGTGCTATTCCAGGTTTGACACCAACTACAATGCATCACAGAATTCTACCAATCAGAGAAGCTATGCTATGAATGCAAATCGAACTAGTATGCAACAAGATTTAAGAAATATATCACAGGGTTAGAAAATACATACCCTGAGTATATCAGAATCTGAAAGGTCGAAAGATATCTACAATGAATGTTGGTACCCTGACTCAGCAACAACTCATTATTTACTAGCAATCTACAGAATCTACACATTGGCAACAAGGAATACAAAGGTACTCAATCTATCTGTATGGGTAATGGTTCTTGTATTAACATAACACACACTGGTAGTGCACAAATTAGGGGTCAAAGAATATTGCATCTTAACAACTTCTTAAGAGTCCCCAAGATAAAGAATTAGCGTGTCAAAATTTGCATAAGACAATAGTGTATATTTTGAGTTTTATCCCATGCACTGTCTAGTTAAAGATATTAAAAATAAACAAACACTATTGCAAGGTAAAACTCAAAACAGAATGTACAAATTCGACTTTTCAAACTCAAATGACAATTATTCAAACAGTTTAAGAAAATGCTGCAACTTAGCTAAATCAAATTCTACTTAGTCTATCAAAAGTGTATTTGATATTTGGCATTGTAAGTTGGGATATCCTAGTATCAAAATTGTGAAGAAAGTGTTAACTGACAGTAATAGAAGTTAAAGATGTACCTTCTTTCTATGTTTCCACTTACTGTCAAATGGAAAAAGGCTATAAACTCGCCTTTCTAGAATCACAGTCTGAGTTTATCGAACATTTGCAGTTTTTTGCGATTGATTTATAAGGACCAGCTCCTATAAACCAGATTATGGATATAAATATTATATATCTTTTATAGATGCTTATTCTAGGTATGCCTAGGTTTTCTTTCTGAAATCAAAATGTGAAACAAAAAATATGGTTATGCATTTTATAAAAGTGGAAATTAGGTTGAAGGGCTTCTATTTGCAGGGTAATAAGTTTTAAGGACAGCACTTCTGAATAATTAGTTTTAAGGACAATTTACAGCATAATGATAAATTCATTTATCTTTTTAAGTTATACAGGAAAATGATAAATCCTTTTATCATTATTTTTGTATAAGTGAAAATGATAAATTCTTTTATCTTTTTCTTGTAAAATGTCCTTAAAACTAATTTTTCAGAAGTAGCGTCCTTAAAACATATTACCCTGTACAAATAAGCCCTTGAAGTGAAAATCCCTTTATAAATTAAGTGGAAACGTGGACAAATCAGCTAGTAAAGGTAGTACAAACTAATGGAGGTACAAAGTAAAAGTCACTCAAAGATTACTTTCAAATGAAAGGAATTATACATAAAATGACTTGTCCTTATATCTCTGGAAAAAATGGATTAGTTGAGAGAAAAGATAGGCACACATTAGAAATTGGTCTACCATAATTAGCTCAAGCTTCACTTCCATTAAAGTTTTGGCCGGACGCATTTGCAACTGTAGTCTATCTAATCAGTAGACTGCCTACCAAAGTAAAGCAAGAAAAAACACTAATGGAAGTTTTATTTAATTAAAGACTAGAATATCAAATTTTAAAAAATTTTGGGTTCTAAGACCTTAGAATTCACATAAATTGTAATTTGGATCTACACCATGCACATTCTTAGGCTACGGTGTAAATCGGAAAGGTTATAAATGCTTTGATAGAAATAGAAAGCTATTTATATCAAGGCATGTTGTTTCAATGAACATACATTTCCATTTGCAACACAAAGTGTAAAGAATGCATAGAAATTACACAATCCAAACATATCTATACCACCCATATCAATGCATATAAACAACCAAAAGTCATCTTACATGGAGGAAAGAAAGAACAGTTCAGATACTCAACACACATTGTCCCTAGTGAACAAGGTCAAGAAGAATCTGAACAACTATGGCATGAAATCAATACTCCAACAAATACATGAAGTCAACAGACAAATAGTGGAGACAATAATCAACGAAAAAGCATAGAACATTCAGCAAGCATACATCGAGAACAAGAAGTTTGACGTCATCTAATGATAATATGGTCCAAGAGTGGCATCTTTAAACCAAAGTTGTACACAACATGTACTATAAGTGATGAACCAGAAACCCTTGAACAAGCTTTCAGCAATGAAAATTGGGAAAATGCAATGGATGAGGAATATAGTGCATTAATGAAAAACAAAACATGGAATCTCGTATCACCACCAAAGCACAAAAGCATGGTTGGATACAAATGGATTTGCAAATTAAAGAAAAAACCAGATGGAACAATATAAAGATACAAAGCAAGATTGGTTGCAAAAGGCTATACTCAACAATGTGGCTTTGATTTCAATGAGAATTTTCACCAGTGGCAAAGCCAACTACCGTAAGAGTAATCTTAACTATAGCATTACATAAAGGATGGAATGTTAGACAATTGATGTAAATAATACTTTCTTAAATGGAGACCTTCAAGAAGAAGTTATATGGAACAACCACCAGTATTCAATCAATCAGGAAAAGATAAAATGGTGTACAAATTAAATAAAGCAATATATTGTTTAAAAGAGGCTCCAAGAGTATGGTTTGACAAGCTTAAAGCAGCTCTTATGGGACTAGATTAACAACAAGCAAAATCGTATACTTCATTCTTTATCAAGCTCAACAGAAATGCATCAACATACATTTTGGTCTACGTGGATGATTTTATGGTTACAAGTGATAATAAAAAGAGATTAATCTGTTATTCAACATCTAAACAGATAGTTCTCCATCAACGATTTTGGTAAACTCAGTTAATTTTTAGGAATACAAGTCAATAGAATACCAGATTCAGAAATGCATATATGTTAAAAGAAGTATATCAAGGAAGTACTTATCAAAGTCAGAATGCATGAAGCAAAGTCACTACCAACAACAATGACTAGCAATTTTCATTTGTCAAAGCACAAGGGTGAAGAATTGAATACAAGAGCATTGTTGGAGCTCTAAAGTATACAACAATTACTAGACCAGAGATATCATACGTTGTTAATAAAGTAGGTCTGTTTATGCATCACCATTTGGATGAATATTGGCAGGTAGTGAAAAGAATATTGAGATGCTTAAATGGCAAATTGGACTATGTATTAATACTGAAATCTAGCAAGCAGCCAACTATCACTTTATTTTTTGATGCAGGTTGATCAGACCTTGATGACTGAAGGTTAATGTTAAGGTATTGCATCTATCTAGATGAAAATCATATATCATGATGCTCAAAGAAGCAACCTACCATATCCAGATCAAGCACTGAGTCTGAATACCAAAGTCTAGCTAGTGCAACAGTAGAATTAATGTGAGTGGAATCACGTATCAGTGAAATGCAAATATATACAAGCAAGAAGGTAGTAATTTGATGTGATAACCAAAATGCACTATCATTATCAGCAAATCCAGTATTATACAAAAGAACAAAGCACATAGAGCTTGATTTATGCCTTGTAAGAAAACAGGTAAATAACAACAATATTGAGATAAACCATATACCTACATCTTACCAAAGGACGGACGTACTCACAATGGCACTGTCAGCTCAAAAATTTTTACCGATTCAGAGTTGATTTAAAAGTCAGAAGATTCGATAGCAGACCAGTGATAGTACCTCAAGCTTGAAGCAAAATCAATCTATTACATCAACTGATCTTAAAGACCAGAAGTCGCAACAATAGATCCAACAGCAATAACTCAACTCAAATAATAATAATAAAAAAAATCAATCGACTAATCGATTCACTCAGAAATAATTATGGACTTTGACTCTATTAATCGTATATTTATGAAGATCCCAAGACAATTCGAAGATTGATAACTCTTTCTATCAGAAATCTGTATTATTTTTGCAAACGATTTGCAAGCTAAAGATCTCGACAGCAAAATTGAAAATAAGGGGTGAAAACCTTAGCTTACTTTGAGGGAGAGAATCAAAGAATAAAGAGTACAACTGAGTAAAAGATGTTCCACATCTCGTATGGACATAAATGTAATTTGGTTATATGTAATTTACCATATACATCTGTATATGGACTTGGTCAAAGCCGAACTGGCTACCTTTGTGACGCATCTCTGATACCAATTGACGCAGCTCTGATACCAATTGGCGCAGCTTCTTCTAAGCTCTAACAGTTTAGATATCAACTATCGCAACCTATCCAGGATCTTCCTCATGAATGATGATTTCATGTCAATGAACTGATAGAACGATAAATGCTCAATTCCGTTGATCGTGATGATGCCGGAATCTAGCTATTTCTAACCTGTTGATCTCGCAAGATACCGTGTTGAAAGATCTACAATTCGATCGTTGATCACTCGAAAGTGATACCGAGAATTGGCTTCAACTTCGTTGATTCGCGCACGAATAATCCAAAGATTGAAAGTAGAAGCACATCACACTCAACTTCCAACAATGGTGGAAAAAGCTCACACACAAATTTTATTCAAAATCAACAACCTTTACAAATGACAATACACCCCTGTTTATAGGAAATTACAGCACACGCACATGCGACTCAACCAGCGACTTTGCGACCTAACATCACACGACCTAACATCACACGAGTTATAACACACACGACTTAACTCAACATTCAATTACAACGTACGACTTAACTCAACAACACGACATAACAACACAATACAAGTTACAACACCATGCGACATAACAGGATGGCACAACTTCACGAGCGACTTAGCGACATAAGGAATCAGCGACTTAAGAAGAATGTGACTTAAGAGATGCGGCTTCAGGGAATGACTTAAGAGATACGGGCTTGTTATATTGAGTCCTTATCAAGGCAGACGACTTACGACTTAAGGTAGGCGGCGACTTAAGGTCAGCGTCTTAAGGAAGCAGGCAACTTACGGTAGTTGGCTTAACTCGCTCACATGGTGCGCTGATGGTTGGGATGGCTTAAGGTCGCTGAGCGACTTATGTGGTTGCCACTTAAGGAAACGCGACTCATAGCAGGCCGAGCGACTCATAGCCGGCGAGTTATCATGGTGCGCTGCATCATCCTCCCCTGGTTGAAAAGAATTCGACCACGAATTTACACTTTCCTCTTCTTCGACATACTCATTCTCATGATATGGAATCAAGTGTTTGACGTTGAAAACGTCAGCAGTATGGATATGATCCGGCAATTTTAACTGATAAGCATTCTCATTAATCTTCTTTACGATTTTCAAAGGACCAATATTTCTAGCAGCTAGTTTGTTGTACGTACCAATAGAAAATCGATCCTTAGTCAATGCTGCATATACAAAATCTCCTTCTTTGAACTCGACATTTCGTCGTTTAATATCTGCGGATTGCTTATATTTCTCATTCGCCTTAAGCAATCGTTCCTGCACAACCTTGTGGCATTCTTGCAATTCATTCACAAAATCACTAGCTCGTTTGATCACTCCTTTCTGATGTGGTACTATAGATAAATCCAATGGTCCCTTAGGAATTGTTGAGTAAACGACCTGAAATGGACTGAACCCAGTGCTACGATTAACTGCATGGTTGTGTGCAAACTCAGCTTGACACAGCTTGGAATCTCAACTCTTCAAATTGTCATTCACGAGGCATCTCAATAGATTACCTAGGGATCTATTCACAACTTCCATCTGTCCATCCGTCTGTGGATGATAAGCACTACTAAATTTTAGCTTTGTCCCGACCATTCTCCATAGACTCATCCAAAAATGACTCATAAAACGAATGTCTCTATCCGATACAATAGATTCAGGTAACCCATGAAGGTGATAGATCTCTCTGAAGTATAACTGTGCGACATTAACTACATCTGCCGTCTTCTTGCATGCGATAAAATGAACCATTTTTGAAAACCGATCAACCACTACGTAGACAGAATCATTGCCACGTTGCATCCTCGAAAAACCCAATACAAAGTCCATACTAACATACACCCATGGTTTAGTAAGTATGGGCAACAACATATAAAAACCTGCATTTATTGCGGTTCCCTTTGAGACTTGACAAATATGGCACCTCTAAATGAACTTTTCAACTTCCTTCCTCATTGACGGCCAAAAATAAGACTTTGAGATCAACTACATGATATTGTCGCGGCGCACGTGTCCTTCTTCATGTAATTCTTTGATAATTTTCACTCGTAGACTGCAATCTGGAACACACAACTGATTTCCCTTGAATAGAAAACCTTCAACCATTATATATCCATCCATGCTTCCCTGCTTGACTTTGTCTAGGATTTTGGAAAAATATGAATCTGAAGTAAGCAAATCTGGATGTAAGTCAAAACCCATCACCTCTACTCACATGGTTGTTAGTAAATTCTCCCTTCGACTCAATGCATCAGCGACGCGATTAGTTACTCCAAACATGTGCTTTACGATGAATGTAAATTGTTGTAAATAAGCTATCCACGATGCATGCCTAGCTGCAATTTTGTTCTGCCCTTGTAAATGTTTCAATGCTTCATGGTCCGTATACAAAACAAATTCTTTGTGGAACAAGTAACGTCTCCAATGCTTCACAGCCTGCACAATAGCATAAAACTCCACACCGTAAGTACTGTATCTCATCTTTGCTCCAGAAAGTTTTTCACTGAAATAGGCAATTGGACGACCCTTCTGACTCAACACTCCTCTAATTCCAACTTTGGATGCATCTGTATGTAACTCAAATAGTAACTGAAAATCTGGCAACACTAGAATCGGTGCTGAGGTTAAAAGTTCCTTGATTTGCTCAAAAGCATGTCCTGCCTCTTTCGTCCATGAAAACTGCTTTCCTTTCATACAATCAGTAACAGAAGCCATTACGCTACTAAAGTGCGGTATAAATCTTCGATAAAATGAAGTTAACCCATGGAAACTTCTGACTTCTGTTATAGATTTGGGCTGTGGCCAATATCTGATTGCGACTACTTTACTCTGGTCACTTGTATCCCGTCCTTAGACACGACATAACCCAGAAATAAAATACTTGGCGTCATGAACACACATTTCTTCGTCGCTGCATAGAACTATTCTTGACGAAGAATAGTTAACACCTTTCGCAAGTGTTGAATGTGCTCCTCTGTGCTATCACTATATATCAAGATATCGTCAAAGTAGACTACAACAAACTTTCCGATGTAAGGTCTGAAAATTTGATTCATCACCCTCATAAATGTACTTGGTGCATTAGATAGACCAAATGGCATTACCAGCCATTCATATAATCCTTCTCGAGTCTTCAATGCTGCCTTCCATTCATCACCTGGTCTTATGCGAATCTGATGATAACTATTCTTAAGATCGACCTTAGAAGAGATTACAGACCCACTGAGTTGATCCAATAGATCATCAAGTCTTGGCATAGGAAATCTGTATCGGACAGTTATTTTGTTGAGTGCTCTGCTGTCGGTACACATTCTCCATGAACCATCTTTCTTCGGTACCAACAGAGCTGGTACCGCACAAGGACCGAGACTCTCTCGAACACGCCCTTGCTCAAGCAACTCCTCAACCTGTCTCTTCAACTCTTCATGCTCTTTTGGACTCATACGATAATGCGGCCTATGCGGTAAAACAACACCAGGCACTAGATCAATTTGATGTTGTATGTATATCCCTCAATGGCGGTAATTCCTTGGGTAATTCCGCAGGAAAGACATCTTCAAATTCATTTAACACCGGTCTAACTTCCGGAGGAATTTCAAGATCTTCACTTGTTTCATACCCAATCAACAAAAACAATTCAGAACTATCTTCCACTTCCTTAACAAATTCTCTCGTAGATAATATACTAGTTGATTCTTGTTGAATATGCGCTTATATGATTTTTGTTTGATGATAATAAACATATATACATTCGTTTAAATGTATTTGTTAATGTACTATTTTATTTTTCATAGATTAAATAAATATTTGCTGAATAAAATTAAATAACATAGAATTTGAATCCAAACAGAATTTTTATTCAAACAAATATTTATTACAATTTTGAATAGTACAAATTCAAGCTCTCACTATTCACTATACAACTTTGATACAAATTCAATTACATCACAATTTTACATTTACAGCTGACCTCACTACATATCACTCACACTCCTATTTATCTTCAACTTCATTCCCGTTAGAATCCAGCATCTAAGCAATATGCAAAAATATTCACTAACACGGTAAAATTGAAAAAGAAATATTTTTGCAATATAAAATAAAATGTGAATTTTGAAAATAATATTTGCCTCGGTTATTTGGGTTGTTCGTCATCATTTAAATTTGAATTCATCATACACGAACAACTTGTGACATACACAGTGTATCACTGTATATGCCACAAGGCCGTGCACAACGAAATATACACTTGATTGATTTACAAGGACAGGTGAGCACAGGTCAAACCCAAATGAAAAGCCGGGTTCAACTCAAATGCAATATAAATAAAATCACAACACGCGCACAAGGTCAAACCCGAGCTATTAGCTGGATTCAACACAGGGCAGTTGTACAGGCTACGACTTCAAGCATGCAAGCAAGATGGTGATCAATATGCAGTACAGTGAAGTACAAATCAAGTGCATCACAAACCAACAAAGGAAAAACCAGGCAAGGTCAAATGGCATCAAGCAAGCAAGACCAAAGAATGATCAGACCATCAATACACAAAGAGGCACACTAAACTACAAATGCACTTGCAACTGAAACTGTAGCTCAAAGTAAAACCAAAGTGTCAGTGACCACTAAAACCAGAAAGTACACATGACTATCTCAACTTCAAACTCACATGCAAGCACAGCCTCAAACCAGCATCAAGTCAAGTCAACCAGAAAAATGGAAGCAGTGTGCAAACAGCAGGTCAAAAAGTACTCAGGGATGAACAAAAAAATATACAAATCAAAGAACACATGACCAGACACACATGAACATGAAGACCATAAAGGCAATGCACCAGTGAAACAACTCAGCAATGAATTTAACGAGGAACAAGACTCAAGCACTATCAAAGTTCAACTCAAAGAGATAGTCGACCAACAGCTACATGGATCAACAACATATCAAATGAACTAATGAACACATGAACTACAAGCTAACAAATGCAAACTGTATCATGATATAGTGACAAGATCAACACAGCAACTCAAATGACACAGTGATACCAGTGAAGCCAAGACCAGAAAAACAAAACTACAAATGCTCAAGTAGCAGTTTTGATATAAAGAACGGCCACTAAATCAACAACCATAATGACCAAAAGCAATGTCGAACAAGACAAAGTTAGAGACCAGAACCAAGCAACAATATTTATAGGTCAGTGAACAAAATCAAGTCAAGGTCGAAGTCAACCAGAACGAGAACGAAAAAATTAAATGACCGAAGTCAAAGTCAGAATCGATCAAGCCGTGGTCATCACGAAATGAATCAATGTCGTGAATATCAAGTAACCAAAAATATACGAATTGACAAAGTCAGAAATCATCGTCAACATTAAATCATTATCGAACGGCCGAGCTATATCAATTGACAAATTCAACTAACTCTAGACGAATGCAAATACAGGGATTCAATCTCTATAAATTGCAATAATCATCATCGGCAATATCCACCGAGTTCAAGTACGAAAACATTAAAGCACAAAAGCATAAAATTACATACCAAAGCAAGGATAGAACTCGATCAACAAAGCAGCCGAAGTGTGCAACAAGGAAAACGATCGATCAAGGCTACACGCGAATTATCCACCGAATCGATCAACATAAAGTCGGCTCTTCGCAAAGCCTTAATTTGGATCAAAGCCGAAGCCCTAATTTCTGTAAAAAGAGGAACGGCGGCCATTTTTCACAAAGGAACGAAATAAAGAGAACATGCCAAATAATAAAAAAAAGGCCGGCCTTGTTTAAGAATAAAAAAGGGTTTTGGGTTTAAAATTAGGGTTATTTTAATTTTAAATTGTTTTTTAATTGTATTTTATTTTTAAACCATTTAAATTTCTAGTCGTGTGACTAGGGGACAAACTACGTGGCGTAGTTTGAGAATTCGCAACTCAGTGACTGAGTTGTGGCAGTGTTTTGAGCGTAGAATTAGGTTTAGTCGATAGCGGGTGTCGCGAGTTTACGTGTGTAAGCGTCTGACTATCTAATTTCTAGTAGAAACCTTAGGGGCAGCACACAGGCAGGGTTTTGCCGAAGCTGGGTAAAGTCTGTGTCTTTCTATTTCTGCATTTTATTATTCTGCTATTTTTCTATGCTGCTATTAATCTGCGATCTGTGTTGAAATTATTTTATAAGCTTCCGCAATTAATTTTTATAGTTTATACCATCACGCTATTCACCCCCCTCTAGGGTGAAATTGATCCTACAAGTGGTATCAGAGCTAGGAACAAAAGCCCTTTTTGTTTTAAAAATTTGTTTTTACAAAAACCAATTTTTGTTTTAAAAATTTGTTTTTACAAAAACCAAATTTTGTTTTAAAAAAAGGTTGAATTTTTAAAATGGCTTCTTTTAATACTGTTTTTGCTGAGGGTCAGTCCATAGTTAGACCACCGATGTTCAATGGTGAATATGCTTATTGGAAAAATAGGATGGAAATTTTTCTAAAAACCATTAACGCTTGGAATATTGTTGAGACAGGTTATAGAGTACCAACTATAACTGTAGATAATCAAGAAATAGATAAACCAAAGGATCAATGGACAGAACTAGAAAATAAATTACAAAATACTAATGCTAAAGCTATGAATTCTATTATCTGTTCATTGGATGAATTTGAATTTAATCGTGTCTCATATTGTCTAACTGCGCAGTAAATATGGCACACGCTAGAAGTGACTCACGAAGGAACATCTCAAGTCAAAGAATCTCGCTTTGCCATGCTAAGCAGCGAATACGAGAACTTCCAAATGGTGAAGGAAGAAAATGTTAAAGAGATGCATGGACGACTTTGCAATATCATATATAAATCAAAAGCTCTTGGAAAATCATACACAGAGTTGGAGATAGTCTGAAAAATCCTCAGAGTCCTTCCACGAAAATTTGTAGTGAAAGTGACTGCCATTCAAGAATCAAAAGACTTAAAACAAATGAAAGTTGAAGAACTCATCGGAAATCTCACCACTTATGAGTTAGAAATGAAATTCAAGGAAGAGCGTGTAGGAGGAGATACTTAAAAGAAATCAATAGTGCTCAAAGGAACAACCGAAAGTAATGATGATAACGATGATGATGATGATGATGGAGCAGCAGAGCTGGCACTACTAATAAATAAATTCAAAAGGTGGAATCGCAAATACGGAAATCCAGCTCGAAATCAGGAATTGAAAAGCAGAATAGGCAAAGCACTTCACTACTCAGAAGAACAGGAGATCATCTGTCATAAGTGCAACCAACCCGAACACATCAAGCCCAATTGTCCTCGAAATCGACGCGGCTTTGGAAAGAAACAGAAAAAGAAAAGTTTTGCAGCCACTTGGGATGAAATGGATGAGGATGATAAAAGCACTGGCAGTGAGAGCAAAAAAGCAGATTTGTGCCTTCGAGGTGATATAACTGATAGTGATGATGATGAGCCAAGTGAGGTATCAAAACTTACTCATTCAGAGTTGCTTATATATTTTCATGAAGTAAATGGCTGTTTTGAATGACTTAGGAAAAAATACACTAAATTTGAATCACAAAACGACACTTTGATAGAATTAAATGAACAACTTGATCAATTAGTTAAAAATTATCAAAGAAGGATCCCTAAGTGTGATAAGTGTCCAACATTCGAAGAAGAAATTAAAAAATCATAAATTAATATAAAATCACTTGAAAATGAAATTATGATTTGAAAAGAGAATGAAAATACTAGGAGAGAGAATTCTATTAAAAAGTGCACACAATTGTTAAACGAAAATGAATCTCTCAAAACACAAGTCCAACAATTGTCAACGACTTTAGATAAATTTTCAAAAAGTGAAAAATCGTTGAATATGCTATTAGGAAAACAAACTGTTAATACGGTTAGACAAGGACTTGGATATAATAAATCGAAAATTGTTGAAAACAATATTAATCAAGTCAACTCTATGTGCACAATTTGTAGAAAATTTGGACGCAATCAAAATAATTGTTGGTATAGACCCAAACATGTGAAAACTATACCGATTTGGGTTCCAAAAGGCACAAATATATAAACTCTCAAAGTTAAACAAATTTGGGTGCCGAAGGGAACAATTATAAATAGTTTTGGGTCTTTAAAAAATTGTTTTTCAAAATTTTCTGCCACTAACAACCATGGACCTATAAAAACAAATAGGTCACATAAATCTTTTCCCGTATAGGTGTTGTGGCAGGTAAGGAACAACAATAGTGTTACTTGGATTCTGGCTGTTACAAGGACACAACGGGCGACAAAGCAAAGTTCCTTAGCCTAGTATAAAGGTGACAGAATCACAATGGACAACAACAAAAGTATCATAAAGGTAAAACAGGTAATGATATATTTATTTGAACGATATATTAAATGTGATAATCTGCACCATATTCTGAATTAAATCAGCCAATAATGAGATGATAAAAAAACGATGATTTTGACTCTGACTTATTCAACTTAGTTGGCCAATTATTTTCTTATGCCAAAAACACTATAAAAATCTCTAGATTCTTTGAATTACTTCATATATATCAGTATGGATTAATAATAGTGTTTTTTTTGTTGGATGATAATCGATTTGCTTATGATATGGCTAACTCTATATTCGCGATTATTGATTATTTATACAGCTTCATTTCAAATTCAAGTGAATGTCATTTAAATTGCTGTTAAAATTGAGTTTGAATTTTTTTGGTGCACACTTCATGGTTTGGTCGATCAAATTCAATTAATGATGATTTTGAGTGAAAGAGAAATTCAGATGCAGATTACACTGGTAATCTAGTTGATAGAAAAATGACTAGTTGAACGTGATTTTTGTTGAGACATTTAGTAACTGCATCGTTTTTCAAAGTAAATATCTGCGTATTTTTCATTTCAAATAATTTTGAAATAGCAGAAAATTTCTCATATAACCCCCTCGAGAAAATCATTTTTGACCATATTTTCAGATTGGTCATTTTTTAGAAAAATTGATTTCATAATCATTTTTGAATTTGAATTTAAATGACTATTTTGACTAATCTGACTCCCTAATAATTATCGAAAAGATGAAAGGTGATTGAAAAAGTGATGAGTGTTGATATTTATTATATATTATGACTCGAGACGGTATAATTAGTAAATTTCTTTAGAAATTTAAATAAGAGTTATAAAACTTTTTGTTGGTAAAAATTCCATGACCATCTCTATCTCTATCATATTTCTAACGACCATCACTCATCAAAATTCTATATAGTTTGTCGATATGTGGTACTTTAAACAGGAATAGTTCGTTTTTCATTTTTACATTTTTTTAAAAATAATAGAAAAAATTTATATAGTAAAAAATTAATAATAAATAAATACCAAAGTATTCACTCTCATTTAAAAGTCCTCACAGTTATGCATGGGTGAATTACTTGGAATTTGTTATGTGCTTCCATGCTCATTTAAAAGTCCTCACGGTTATGCATGTATGGAACGCATATCAAAAGTTGATTTTTAAAATAAACAAGTTGATTCTAATCCCATTTAAAAGTCCTCACGGTTATGCATGGTTAGAAGATACTTAAATTCATTTTTTTTAAATAAAATTTGAATACAACTAATCTTATTTAAAAGTCCTAACGGTTATGCATGGTTAGTAGATATTCAAATTCCTGATATAAGTATACCACAAATAGACACAACTGTATGGTTTTATATGATGACATAATTTCCATCATTCTAAAAGTGGAATATGCGCCTAACAAAATATTTATGATTTTTGTTTGATTTTTTATTGAAATTTAATATTTATATTCAATTGATTTTTAATGTTGGATTAATATCAATCACTTTATCTCTATTTTTCTCTAACACTATTATTCTTTTGCTGATAATAAAAGGGGGAGAGAAAAGTTAAGATTTTGTCAAATAAAATCAAGCAAAGGTCAAACAATTTTCTATTTGCATCTAGGCTCATTTGCATATTTTTATTTGTATGCATATATGTAGGGGGAGCTTTGTGTAGAGAGGAAGCATTTAAATAGGGAGAGCAATTAGAGCATATGAATGATCAAATACATTTAACATATTCAAAATCTTAAATATATGTTTGTTATCATCGAAAGGGGGAGATTGTTGAATATGCGCTTATATGATTTTTGTTTGATGATAATAAACATATATACATTCGTTTAAATGTATTTGTTAATTTACTATTTTATTTTTCATAGATTAAATAAATATTTGCTGAATAAAATTAAATAACATAGAATTTGAATTCAAACAGAATTTTTATTCAAACAAATATTTGTTACAATTTTAAATAGTACAAATTCAAGATCTCACTATTCACTATACAACTTTACAACAATTCAATTACATCACAATTTTACATTTACAATTGACCTCACTACATATCACTCACACTCGTATTTATCTTCAACTTCATTCCAGTTAGAATCCAGCATTTGAGCAATCTACAAAAATATTCACTAACACAGTAAAATTGAAAAAGAAATATTTTTGCAATATAAAATAAAATGTGAATTTTGAAAATAATATTTGCCTCAGTTATTTGGGTTCGTCATCATTTAAATTTGAATTCATCATACACGAACAACTTGTGACATACATAGTGTATCACTGTATATGCCACAAGGCCGTGCACATCGAAATATACCCTTGATTGATTTACAGGGATAGGTGAGCACAGGTCAAACCCAAATGAAAAGCAGGGTTCAACTCAAATGCAATATAAATAAAATCACAACACGCGCACAAGGTCAAACCCGAGCTATTAGCTGGATTCAACACAGGGCAGTTGTACAGGCTACGACTTCAAGCATGCAAGAAAGATGGTGATCAATATGCAGTATAGTGAAGTAAAAATCAAGTGCATCACAAACCAACAAAGGAAAAACCAGGCAAGATCAAATGCCATCAAGAAAGCAAGACCAAACAATGATCAGACCATCTGATGCAGCACGATCTACAATTCCTCAAGGGTTAAGTCGGTCACGAGTTAACATAGCTCTAGGACGTGTGGAGGAAGCTTCGGAGATGGGTCGTTCGAAAATTTTAAGTCGTTGCCGACTTAAGGGGCATAGTTCACGACCTAACAAACTATGTGAAGAGGAGCTACGGCCTAACTCGTACACAAGAGCAAGGAATGAGTCGACTCATAGAAGAATTGAGTCGTCCACGACTCAACTGGAGGCCGTAGGGGACACATGGGAAGAGCTACGAGTTAATGAAGGGGACTTGAGTCGTTTGCGACTTAACAAAGCTCGGTTCCTACCTAACAACAATACCATAAGTCGTCTACGACTTATCATGAAGCAAGGGAAAGCTCCATCTATTGAAGGCCTTGAGTCGGAGGAAGTTGAGGCAGCAAGGAGTTAAGTCAGCTGGGTGTTGAGTCGGTTGAGTCGTGTTGTAATGAGTCGCATTGTATGTTGTGTCGTGTACTGTTTTTTTATTTCTTGAGTCGTGAGTCGTGACATATGTTGAGTCGTATGTCGTGTAATCTGTTTTGTTTGTTGAGTCGTAGTGTTTTTAAGTCGTAAGTGTTGTACTTTGTGTTGCTCTTAAGTCGGTACGCAGGTGAATCATGTTGTGATATAATGGCTTTGAGTCGTGTGTATGTGCTATGATGATGAGTCGTTGCCGACTTAAGTAGGTCATGAGTCGGAGAGGCTTGAGTCGTATACGACTTAAAGAGGCTGTGTTGTAAACACTATAAATATGCGTGAGTTGTACATTTGTGGTGGTTGATTTTTGAATAAAATTTCTTGTTGATTGTTGTGTGCTTTCTTCTTAAATTGGTAGTTGAGTGTAATCTCCTATCTCCTCTTTCGGTTAATCGAGTGCGCTCGATTCAACGATCGTAGAAGCCGATTCATGGTATCTAGTGCGCTAGATCAACGTACGAAGAATCATAGATCTTTGAACACGGTATAGTGCGCTATCGACGTGTTTGAGATAGCTAGAATTCGGTATCTTCGGATAAACGAATTTGGGCAATTTGGTATTCATCAATCCACCGATTGCTACTTTCACCGATTGAAGTTTATTTTGATTAATCCGCTGCGTCAGTTTTTTGGTATCAGAGCTAGACTTAGCCAATCATAGCTAAGCCGAGACTTGGAGCCAATTTTTGAAGTTGAAGTTTGAAGTTGTTGTTCATCGTGTTCATATTGAAGTTGCAATGAGTTTGAAGATTTTGATCCATTTCATTTGGATCTAGAGTTGGAGAAGTGTTTGAATTTGAAGTTGCTTGGAGACCTTGAGCCGAGCCAAGTTAAGCCGTGAAGGGTGAAGGCCGTGCATCAGTTTGGTATCAGTCGTGAAGTGTTGAGGCCGGGCTAGTAGTTAGAGCCGTGCCTTGTTATTCGAATTGAAGGGTTGAAGTAGGAGGCCGAGCCAAGTACAGTTAAGGCGTGCTTTGTTGAGTTGAAGCCGACCTATTTTTGAGTCGTTGCTTGTTGTCGAGTTAAGGAGTTAAGCCGTGAGTTCAAGCCGAGACAAGTGTTTGAGCCGTGAGTTGAAATTTGTGAAACTTGTGAAGTTTTGAAGTGTTTGTGAAGAATTTCCAATCAAGCCACCGAGAAGAGCTAATCGTCATCAAAATGTTGAAGCGTTGTATAGAAGAGAAGAAGCCGAGCTTATGGAACAACGTATTAGTGAGAAATTTGATGAAGGCATTGGAAAGTTAGAGAAGTTGATGACTGATTTGAATCAAACTCAAAGGAGGAGATCACCAAACTCGAACCATGGAGGAAACCGAGTTTCGCCATCGGTTACGGAAGCGAGGAGGGTATCACCGCATTCTTTTAGAGATAGAAGAGAAACATCAATTTCATCACGAAGAGATCATCATCACTATGGACATGAAGAGAGAAGAAGTCAACGTGAATTTGACAATGAGGCGTATAGAGATGAAGAGAGACATAGTCGAAGAAGCATGCATGAACGAAGGGATGATAATGGTCGAGATCGATGTAGGCGTACTTTTGATTTTGATGAAGAAGGTGATAGAACTAGCATTCATTACCGAGATCGAGACCAAGTTCGAAATTCTTATCGGGATGTTGAGGATGATTGTCGATGGGAGTCGGGTATGAAGATGGAAATTCCAGAGTTCAAGGGTGGAATGGTAGCTGAAGAATTTCTTGATTGGTTGTCAAATGTTGAAGAGATCTTTGATTTCAAGGAGGTTCCTGAGCATAGAAGGGTGAAGTTGGTGGCTACTAGGTTGAGGGGGAGAGCTTTGGCATGGTGGCAGCAAACTAAACTTACAAGGGAGAGAATGGGAAAGTCAAAGATTGAATCATGGGAGAAGATGAAGAAGTTGATGAGAGCTACTTTCTTACCATACAACTATCAATCACTTATGTACCAGAGGTTGCAGAATTTGAGGCAAGGGACGAAATCTGTTAGTGACTATGCTGATGAATTTTACCAACTCATTGCCAGGAATGATATTATGGAAACGGAAGAACAGCTAACTGTTAGATTCATTGGGGGATTGAGAATGAAGATCCAGGATATGGTTAATATGTTTGATCCTAGATCAGTAGCGGAGGCACATCAGAAAGCGTTGGCTTGGGAGAAGCAGGGAAGGCGTGGAGGTGGTATGTTTACTAATTCCAATAATCAAGTGAAGGGTGTTAGTGGGAGTTCTAATGTTCCTAAACCTGTCAGTAAGCCAGTTGTGAAGGAGGCTGAGAAGGCGAAGGTTAGCAGCGGTTTCAAATGTTATAATTGTCAGGAGTTGGGTCACAAAAGCAATGAATGTCCAAAGCCGAAGAAGAGTGCAATGGTTGCTGAGATTGAGGATGATGGTGAGGAGGCAGAATGTTCAAATACACCTTATGTTGAGGAGGAAGAAGAATTGTCTGGAGATGAAGGTTGTAATCTTATGATGAGAAGGTCATGTCTTACACCAAAGCAAGAAGAGGATTCTAGTTAGTTGAGAAGCAATATTTTTCAGTCGACATGCACTATTTTGGGAAAGGTTTGCAAGTTCATTATTGATGCCGGGAGTTGTGATAATATTATCTCTACAGAAGCAGTAAGGAAGTTGAACTTGAAAACTGAGAAGCATCCTAAACCGTACAAGTTAGCATGGTTAAGGAAGGGAGGTGAAGTGAAGGTGTGTCGAAGGGCTTGTGTTAATTTTTCTATTGGGAAGAAGTACAGAGATGAAATTTGGTGTGACGTTGTAGACAGGGATGTGTGTCATCTGTTGTTGGGCAGACCATGGCAGTTTGATAGAGCAGTACAACATGATGGTCGTGCTAATAGCTACAGTTTCATGTTCGAGGGTACTAAAATCACTTTGGTTCCCAAGAAGCAACAACAGAAGGAGAGCAAGCTGGAGGAGATTGAGGAATTGAAAACTCTGTTGACTTTGAAGGAGTTTGTTAAGGAAGTTGAAGAGGAGCCTGAAGTCTATTTGTTGATTGGACGAGAGAGTCATGAAGAGGTTGAAATTCCAGAAGAAGCAAAACCAATTTTGAAAGAATTTGAAGATGTATTTCCAGAGGAGTTGCCCAAGGAGTTACCGCCACTGAGAGACATTCAACATCAAATTGATCTTGCTCCGGGAGCAGTGTTACCACATCGACCACATTATCGAATGAGTCCGAAGGAACATGAGGAGTTGCGAAGGCAAGTGGAAGAATTGTTAGAACAGGGACGTGTTTAGGAAAGCTTGAGTCCTTGTGCAGTACCGGCATTGTTGGTGCCGAAGAAGGATGGAACATGGAGAATGTGTACCGATAGTAGAGCTTTGAACAAGATTACTGTTCGTTGCAGGTTTCCTATGCCGAGGTTGGATGACTTGCTAGATCAGTTGAGTGGAGCTACTATCTTTCCGAAGATTGATTTGAAGAGTGGATATCATCAGATTCGAATTAGACCGGGAGACGAATGGAAGACCGCATTCAAGATGAGAGAAGGTTTATATGAATGGTTGGTTATGCCGTTTTGTTTATCGAATGCACCTAGTACATTTATGCGAGTGATGAATCAAATCTTTAGACCATTCATTGGGAAGTTCGTGGTGGTTTATTTCGATGATATTCTGATTTATAGTGCGAGCACAGAGGAGCATGTAGAGCATTTGAGAAAGGTGTTAATTATTCTTCGTGAGGAACAATTTTATGCAGCTACGAAGAAATGTGTGTTCATGACGAGAAGTGTTTTATTCTTGGGATATGTTGTATCTGAGAAAGGAATCCAGGTGGACCAGAGTAAAGTTGAAGCTATTAGAAATTGGCCACAACCGAGAACTATCACTGAAGTTAGAAGTTTTCATGGATTGGCATCATTCTACCGAAGGTTTATTCCACACTTCAGTAGCGTGATGGCACCGGTTACTGATTGCATGAAAGGGAAGCAGTTTTCTTAGTCGAAGGAAGCAGGGGTTGCTTTTGAACGAATCAAAGAACTTTTGACGACATCGCCAATTCTGGTATTACCGGATTTTCAGTTGTTGTTTGAACTACACACTGATGCATCAAAGGTTGGAATTGGAGGGGTGTTGAGTCAGAGTGGAAGGCCAGTTGCTTATTTCAGTGAGAAGTTATCAGGGGAAAAGCTGAGATATAGTACATATGATGTCGAGTTTTACGCTGTTGTGCAAGCTGTTAAACATTGGAGGCACTATCTATTTCAGAAAGAGTTTGTTCTTTACACTGATCATGAGGCGTTGAAGCATTTGCAGGGGCAGGATAAGATTTCAGCGAGACATGCATCGTGGATTGCATATTTACAGCAATTTACCTTTGTTGTTAAGCACAAATCTGGGGTAACAAATCGTGTAGCCGATGCTTTGAGTAGGAGAAGTCATTTGTTGACAACGTTGAAGGTTGAAGTGACGGGATTTGAATTATTGCCAGAATTGTTTGAGGAAGATCCTTACTTTGCAAAGTTTGTTGAGAAAGTTAAGGAGGAAAGTACTGATGAATTTATGTTAGTTGATGGTTACTTATTCAAGGGGAATCGATTATGTATACCAGATAGCAGTTTAAGAATGAAGATTATCAAGGAGTTGCACGAGGAAGGACATGTGGGCCGTGATCGTAAATTGCATTTGATTTCTCAATCTTATTTTTGGCCATCGATGAGAAAAGAGGTAGAGAGGTTTGTTGAGAGATGTCATATATGTCAGGTTTCGAAGGGAACAACGACAAATGCAGGATTGTATATGCCGTTACCTGTACCATCTAAACCGTGGGTTGATATCAGCATGGATTTCGTTTTGGGTTTGCCTAAAACTCAAAGGGGAAATGATTCTATATTTGTTGTGGTGGACAGATTTTCGAAGATGGCGCATTTTATTGCCTGCCAGAAGACAGCGGATGCAGTTCGAGTGGCACAATTATTCTTTAAGGAGGTGTATCGATTGCATGGTTTACCAAAATATATTGTTTCTGATCGGGATACCAGATTTTTGAGTCACTTTTGGCTAAGTTTGTGGAAGATGGTTGGAACGAAGCTGAATTTTAGTAGTGCTTATCATCCGCAAACAGATGGACAAACAGAAGTTCTTAACAGATCATTGGAAAATTTGTTACGGTGTCTTGTGAAGGACAATCTGAAGAGTTGGGACATGAAGTTATGCCAAGCGGAGTTTGTTCATAATCATGCGGTGAATCGTAGTGCGGGGTTCAGTCCATTTCAGATTGTATATTCAAGTTTGCCAAGGGGACCGTTGGATTTGGCAGTAGTACCACAACCGAAGGGGACGATTAAACGAGCAGCTGATTTTGTTGATGAATTAACTGAATGTCATAAAATCGTTCAGGAACGATTGATGAAGTCAAATGAGAAATATAAGCGAGCTGCTGATTTGAAGCGTCGAAATGTTGAATTTAATGAGGGTGATTTGGTGTATGCAGTATTAACAAAGGATCGTTTTCCAGTAGGCGCTTATAACAAGTTGAGAGCCAGAAAAATTGGCCCAGTGGATGTTGTGAAACGAATCAATGAGAATGCTTATAAGTTGAAGCTACCGGAGGATGTATACACTTCTGACGTATTCAATGTTAAGCATCTTGTGCCGTATTATGGAGATGGACAATCTGATGTGGAAGAATTTACAAATTCGAGGACGAATTTTTCTCAACCTGGGGAGGATGATGCAGCACGATCTACAATTCCTCAAGGGTTAAGTCGGTCACGAGTTAACATAGCTCTAGGACGTGTGGAGGAAGCTTCGGAGTTGGGTCGTTCGAAAATTTTAAGTCGTTGCCGACTTAAGGGGCATAGTTCACGACCTAACAAACTATGTGAAGAGGAGCTACGGCCTAACTCGTACACAAGAGCAAGGAATGAGTCAACTCATAGAAGAATTGAGTCGTCCACGACTCAACTGGAGGCCGTAGGGGACACATGGGAAGAGCTACGAGTTAATGAAGGGGACTTGAGTCGTTTGCGACTTAACAAAGCTCGGTTCCTACCTAACAACAATACCATAAGTCGTCTACGACTTATCATGAAGCAAGGGAATGCTCCATCTATTGAAGGCCTTGAGTCGGAGGAAGTTGAGGCGGCAAGGAGTTAAGTCGGCTGGGTGTTGAGTCGGTTGAGTCGTGTTGTAATGAGTCGCATTGTATGTTGTGTCGTGTACTGTTTGTTTATTTCTTGAGTCGTGAGTCGTGACATATGTTGAGTCGTATGTCGTGTAATCTGTTTTGTTTGTTGAGTCGTAGTGTTTTTAAGTCATAAGTGTTGTACTTTGTGTTGCTCTTAAGTCGGTACGCAGGTGAATCGTGTTGTGATATAATGGCTTTGACTCGTGTGTATGTGCTATGATGATGAGTCGTTGCCGACTTAAGTAGGTCATGAGTCGGAGAGGCTTGAGTCGTATACGACTTAAAGAGGCTGTGTTGTAAACACTATAAATACGCGTGAGTTGTAAATTTGTGGTGGTTGATTTTTGAATAAAATTTCTTGTTGATTGCTGTGTGCTTTCTTCTTAAATTGGTAGTTGAGTGTAATCTCCTATCTCCTTTTTCGGTTAATCGAGTGCGCTCGATTCAACGATCGTAGAAGCCGATTCACGGTATCTAGTGTGCTAGATCAACGTACGAAGAATCGTAGATCTTTGAACACGGTATAGTGCGCTATCAACGTGTTTGAGATAGCTAGAATTCGGTATCTTCGGATCAACGAATTTGGGCAATTTGGTATTCATCAATCCACCGATTGCTACTTTCACCGATTGAAGTTTATTTTGATTAATCCGCTGCGTCACCATCAATACACAAAGTGGCACACTAAACTACAAATGCACTTGCAACTGAAACTGTAGCTCAAAGTAAAACCAAAGTGTCAGTGACCACTAAAACCAGAAAGTACACATGACTATCTCAACTTCAAACTCACATGCAAGCACAGCCTCAAACCAGCATCAAGTCAAGTCAACCAGAACAATGGAAGCAGTGTGCAAACAGCAAGTCGAAAAGTACTCAGGGATGAACACAAAAATGTACAAATCAAAGAACACATGACCAGACACACATGAACATGAAGACCACAAAGGCAATGCACCAGTAAAACAACTCAGCAATGAATTTAACCAGGAACAAGACTCAAGCACTATCAAAGTTCAACTCAAAGAGATAGTCGACCAATAGCTACATGAATCAATAGCATATCAAATGAACTAATGAACACATGAACTACAAGCTAACAAATGCAAACTGTATCATGATATAGTGCCAAGATCAACACAGCAACTCAAATGACACAGTGATACCAGTGAACCCAAGACCAGAAAAACAAAACTACAAATGCTCAAGTAGCAGTTTTGATATAAAGAACGACCACTAAATCAACAACCATAATGACCAAAAGCAATGTCGAACAAGACAAAGTCAGAGACCAGAACCAAGCAACAATATGTATAGGTCAGTGAACAAAATCAAGTCAAGGTCGAAGTCAACTAGAACGAGAACGAAAAAATTCAATGACCGAAGTCATAGTCAGAATCGATCAAGCCGTGGTCATCACGAAATGAATCAATGCCGTGAATATCAAGTAACCAAAAATATACGAATTGACAAAGTCAGAAATCATCGTCAACATTCAATCAATGAACGACCGAGCTATATTAATTGACAAATTCAACTAACTCCAGACGAACGCAAATACAGGGATTCAATCTCTATAAATTGCAATAATCATCATCGGAAATATCCATCGAGTTCAAGTACGAAAACACTAAAGCACAAAAGCATAAAATTACATACCGAAGCATGGATAGAACTCGATCAACGAAGCAGCCGAAGTGAGCAACAAGGAAAACGATCGATCAAGGCTACACGCGAATTATCCGCCGAATCGATCAACATAAAGTCGGCTCTTCACAAAGCCCTAATTTGGATCAAAGCCGAAGCCCTAATTTTTGTAAAAAGAGGAACGGCGGCCATTTTTCACAAAGGAACGAAATAAAGAGAACGGGCCAAATAATAAAAAAAGGGCCGGCCTTGTTAAAGAATAAAAAAGGGTTTTGGGTTTAAAATCAGGGTTATTTTAATTTTAAATTGTATTTTTAATTGTATTTTATTTTTAAACCGTTGAATTTCTAGTCGTGTAACTAGGGGACAAATTACGTGGCGTAGTTTGAGAATTCGCAACTCAGTGGCTGAGTTGTGGCAGGGTTTTGAGCGCAGAGTTAGGTTTAGTCGATAGCGGGTGTCACGAGTTTACGTGTGTAAGTGTTGGACTATCTAATTTCTAGTAGAAACCTTGGGGGCAGCACGTAGGCAGGGTTTTGCCGAAGCTGGGTAAATTCTGTGTCCTTCTATTTCTGCATTTTATTATTCCGCTATTTTTTTGTGCTACTATCCATCTGTGATCTGTGTTGAAATTATTTTATAAGCTTCCGCAATTAATTTTTATAATTTATACCATCACCCTATTCACCCCCCCTCTAGGGTGAAATCGATCCTACAATTCCACTTTCTTCTCTGACCTGCTTTCACTTTGTTCACCCCCCTTAGGAACTAAGGCAATTTGGGTTCCTTCGAACATGAAACTATAGCTGTTGGTGCGACCATTATGTTGTACAGCTCTATCATATCGCCATGGTCTTCCCAATAGTAGGTGACACACATCTATGTCAACAACATCACACCATATATCATCTTTGTACTTCTTTCCAATAAAAATGTAACAAATGCTCGTCTTCCCACTGTCACTTCATCACCTTTCTTTAGCCATGCCAGTTTATAAGGTCTAGGGTATTTTTCAGTCCTCAACCCTAACTTCATGACGACTTCTTCAGAAATGATGTTATCGCAGCTTTCCGCATCAATAACAAATCGACAAACCTTTCCTAAGATAGTACATGTAGACTGAAAGATACTGCTACTCGGCCAACTAGAATCATTCTCATGCTTTGGCACTAAACAGGACTTCCTTATCATCAAGTTACACCCTTCGTCTCCTGACACAACTTTTTCAACTTCATCAAACTTGGATGGTTGAGAATAATCAATTTCAGCTTCCACATCCTCATACTCACATTCCTCTACAACTATTGCTCTCTTCTTTGGCTTTGTGCATTCATTACTTTTATGGCCAAACTCTTGACAATTATAGCACTTGATACTGTTAGTGACCTTTGCTTTAGCGGCTTCATTGACAATTGGTTTAGTGACTGCCTTGGAAACATTAGCACTGCTACTAGCACCCTTATTCTGCTTGTTAGAACCCGCAAACACACCAATTCCTCGTCTCCCTTGTTTCTCCCAAGATAGAGGTTTCTGATGTGCTTCCGCAACCGACATTGAATTAAACATATTAACCATGTCTTGAATTTGAATTCGTAACCCTTCAATATATCTAGCCGTTAGCTATTCCTCGGTTTCTATAATATCATTCCTTGCAATCAATTGATAGAATTCGTCTGCATAGTCATTCACTGTCTTCGTCCCTTGTCTCAAATTTTGCAAACGTTGTTACATAAGAGATTGATAATTGTACGGCAAGAAAGTCGTTTTCATCATCTTTCTCATCTTCTCCCAAGTGACAACTTTTGATTTTCCCATTCTCTCCCGAGTTAGTTTAGTTTGTTGCCACCAAGCCATAGCTCATCCCCTTAGTCTCGTAGCAACTAATTAGACTTTGCGATTCTCAGGCACTTCCTTGAATTTCAAAATTTCTTCAACACTCGACAACCAATCAATAAATTCTTCTGCTTGCATACCACCTTTGAATTCTGGAATTTCCATCCTCATACCCAACTCCCATTTACGATCATTTTCTAAATCCAGCTATTGATTACGCACTTGGTCCCGATTTCGATAATGAATACTACCTCCATCGCCATCTTCCACAAAATCAGATGTATTTCGATATCGATCCTGACCATATACGTCCCTATGACTACGCATGTCCCTTCTACCCTATCTTTCAGCATCACGATATGGTTCATTCTCAAACCCACGTTGAGTTCTTCCCTCTTCATTTCAATACCCATGATGGTCTCGCCTCATTGAAACTGATGATTCTCTCCTATCTCGATAAGACTGGGGTGACGCCCTCCTTTCTCCCGAAACCGATCGTGAAACCCTGTTTCCACTCTGTTTCGAAACTGGTGATGTTCTCCTTTGATTTCGATTCATGTCGTTCATCAATTTCTCTAATTTTTCAATACCCTCATTGAATTTTTCATTGATACGCTGCTCCATCTGCTCAGCTTCTTGTCTTCTATACAAATCTTAAACATTAGCGATTAGCACGTCTCGGAGGCATGATCATCAAACAATCTCGTTCTTTCTCTAACTTAGCTCTGATACCAACTGACGCAGCTCCGATACCAACTGACGCAGCTTTTTCTAGGCTCTAACAGTTTAGATATCAAACTATCGCAACCTATCCAGGATCTTCCTCACGAATGATGATATCATGTCAATGAACTGATAGAACGATAAATGCTCAATTCCGTTGATCGTGATGATGCCGAAATCTAGCTATCTCCAACCCGTTGATCTCGCAAGATACCGTGTTGAAAGATCTACAATTCGATCGTTGATCACTCGAAAGTGATACCGAGAATTGGCTTCGACTTCGTTGATTCGCGCACGAATAACCCGAAGATGGAAAGTAAAGGAGATCACACTCAACTTCCAACAATGGTGGCAAAAGCTCACACACCAATTTTATTCAAAATCAACAACCTTTACAAATGACAACACACCCCTATTTATAGGAAATTACAACACACGCACATGCGACTCAACCAGCGACTTCGCGACCTAACATCACACGACCTAACATCACATGAGTTACAACACACACGACTTAACACATGCGACATAAGGAAATTACAACACGACTTAACTCAACATTCAATTACAACATACGACTTACCTCAACAACACGACATACGACCTTACAACACAATACAAGTTACAACACCATGCGACATAACATGATGACACAGCTTAAGGAGCGACTTAGCGACATAAGGAATCAGCGACTTAAGAAGAATGCGACTTAAGAAGAATGTGACTTAAGAGATGCGGCTTCAAGGAACGACTTAAGAGATGTCGGCTTGTTATATTGAGTCGCTTATCAAGGCAGGCGACTTACGACTTAAGGTAGGCCGCGACTTAAGGTCGGCGACTTAAGGAAGCAGGCGACTTACGGCAGTTGGCCTAACTCGCTCATCATGATGCGCTGATGGTTGGGACGGTTTAAGGTCGCTGAGCAACTTATGTGGTTGCGACTTAAGGAAACGCGACTCATAGCAGGCCGAGCGACTCATAGCAGACGAGTTATCATGGTGCGCTGCATCACTTAGCCTTATTAAGACCGGGAAAGGACGAACGAGAATGCAATAAACGAAACAATGGTGTATATGTAATTCATTCAATTCAGTTGCAATAAAGAATTTCTCTTTTTCTTAATATTCTGTCATTAATCAAATCATTTCATCTTCAAATTCTTAACTCTTACGTTGGGAAAATTTTCTATTTATAGGAAAAATTTCACCATTAGATTCTTAACATGTGGCGCCAATCGGATTTTGATGGTTGAGGTGATGAAGTTTTTTTAAAGGATAATCGAAATGATATTGCTGGCAGGGCAAGAATCGTAACAATAACCTGACCAATCATACAGATTCATCCAATATATTCTGCTTTTAGAATAGGTGCATATGAGAGGACCATTTATAACGACTAATACTTTGTTTTTATACTACTACATCCATTATTCGTCCTATACCATCATGGCTAAGGAATAAATATTCACTTCTTAATCCATCTTGCATATTCTTTGATATCTTCCTCAATTTCTTTGTATACATACATGATTTTTACTATTTGGGACTGACAGAAAATAAAGTTTTGTAAGCATATAAGCCTTTTCTAAATGTCTAGCATATTTATTATGTGTCAAAAGTTATGATTATGTATGTCTTTATGTCTTTCCAATTATATGCAATGTGGAATAATCATGCACGTGAGTCAGGCTCATCTACCCTTTGGAATAAAGTAGGGCAGTGACCAGCTACGAATAACAAATCATACAGCTCTTTTTGATGCATCCTCATTTTAACTACACGGATATGTAGGTACTAAAGAAATTCTTAAGAATTTGCACAATGAGTTTATTCATATGATACTGAACATAAATAACTGACATTACTGAAATCCACTTATGGTATATGGTCATTTATCTTTAGGTGGAAGTTTACAAAACAACTTCAAAGACATTACTACCATATGGGTTGCATTAAATATCTCACCACATTCGGTTTATAACCACTTAAGTTAATTTTTTAATATTTAAATGTTTCGATCAAAAGTGTACACAATTGGCTGATTCAAAGAAAGATGTAACTAAATCATCGTATCTTAAACTTAAAGTATCTTCCTTCTTTAGCAACTATATATGTTTTACTAGCTAGTACTAATTTTAAGGCTGCTTTTGAATTCCAATATATTGCTAGTTCTTAGAATGTTGTCATTATATAAACTAATTCTTGCTTACCCTGATAGACGGTGTACATTATGTTGTATAAACTTCCTTTTCGTTGAAATATCTTGCAATAGCATGCGTAAGGGTTGGTACATGGTGTTCATATCCGTTATCCCAATTCGCCACGTCGCACAAATCATGCATCTCTATTATTCATCCATCTTCTTTTAATTCTGTTTATGTGTATTCTTCTAACTGGATACACATAATCCATAACGGACTCGTAGATTCCTTGCGCCCACTTATGAACATATTCACTTTGACGACATAGATATTAAAGAATCTTTTTAAGGTTTTAGAGTGTTTACTGAAATAAGTTGTAATGACCTCCTAACAAACAGGGTCAAGAGCATCTATGTCGAATGTACATCGCATACACGACATGACTGATATCTGTAGGGCGAGAATTCACTAGCCTATACACTACCCATTTTAACCATCCCTCTCTACTATATATAGGTCCTTATATTTGATAATAGCTCATCAAATCAGTTTCGCTACATTCTCCCACTTTGCTATTCAGTTATTAGGTATAATTAAGAATGGAGTGCTCCAATTTGCAACGCCAGGCTGCTTCCTTGAAAAAGAGCCTCTTTGATCAGGTTTAATTACCGGCTATTTCTTTTTTAGATACTACATAAGTCTAGAACATTGTGAAAAAGAATGCAGTGTACTCCTAACCAATGCTTATATACTTTGCAGGGTTACCTTGATGATCAGTTTTACCAGCTAGAAGAGTTACAGGATGACATGAGTCCTAATTTTGTGGAAGAGGTTGTGACATTGTGCTTTAGTAATTCAGCTAGACTGCTCAATAACGTTGAACAAGCTTTGTAAGTATATATCTCCTTTTTATGTTATTGTTTTGAAGCTACCTGTACGTACTTTTAAAGAGAATATTATATACATGAACCAGGAAGATGCGCCCTCAAGATTTCTGTCATTTGGATAAGTGCATGCATCAATACAAGGGTAGTGCTTCCAGGTATCTAGGAACTTCAAATTTTGAAATTTGACATTCATCAATTCTGTAAAAGAAAACAATGAATGAAATCAGTGGGAACATATTAGAAGTAATATTATCTAATTATATGCTCTTAGACGCGTGAGTTACATAGTTCTGATTATATGAGGGTTTATTACAGTATCGGAGCACTCTAGGTGAAGAAGGAATGTGTCATGTTTCAAGAATACTTGACGCAGCGGATTAACAAAAACTTGATATGTCGATGGAATTAGCAATCGGTGGATTGAACAATACTGAAAATGCCCAAATCCGTTGATCTCAAGAGATACCCGATTCTAGCTATCCTTAACACGTTGATCGTGCACGATACCGTGATGAAGGATATTCTTCGACGTTGATCAAGCGCACTTGATTCCGTGAATCGGCTTCAACGTTCGTTGATTCGAGCGCACTCGAATGAAGAAGTGGAGATAGAAGATTTTCACTCGACTACCAATTTAAAGAAAGCACAAAGCGATCAAATGCAAATTTTATTCAAAAGTCAACAACCTTACAACAATGACATTATATCCCTATTTATAGGGTTTATGACACAACACAAAAACTTAAAGAAAATTACAACACAATCAGTACACGCGACTTAAGAAATGCAGTGACTCGGCTCGTTCTTCGCGTTTTGAAGATGACTCGGTAATGGTTCACTAACCCGGCTACGACTCATAGAATGTCTCGGCTACGACTTATCAAAACAGTTCACGACTTAAAATAATCATCAGCCTTAAGAGATAACACGGTAACGACTCAAGCTATCTCGTCTTCGACTTAAGCTATGTCTCGGTAACGACTTATGGAGGATAACTCGTTCGCGACTTATAAAGGAGGAAGACAACTCACGGTTTAGGGACTTTGAATTAGGTCGTGCACGACCTAATTTGAATCGCGAAATAGGAATTTTATCCCGGCAGAGGATGGTCGCGGTAGGGAATTTGGAGCAGGTCGAAGCTACTGGGGGTGACTCGTGAGTCGCGATGGGGTTTAAATCATGAGTGGTGGTGGAGTTTTTGATGGGATGAGTCGGTTTGATGGGATGAGTCGTAGGTCGTGGAGCAGTTGAGTCGTGGGTCGCGGCTGAAGGGGTGAGGTGATTTGCTAAGTCGCGGCAATTGGGCTTGAGGTCGGAGGTGGAGCTAAGCGAGTTAAGTGCTTTCCCTATATCATCCTCCCTGGGTACAAAAGAATTCATCCTCGAATTCGCATTTTTTTGATCACCAGCATGATACGGAATCAAGTGTTTCACATTAAACACATCAGAAGTATGAATCTCTTCCGGCAATCTTAACTGATACGCATTATCATTGATCTTCTTCAAGATTTCTACTGGACCAATCTTTCGAGCTTTCAATTTGTTGTAAGTTCCAACCGGAAAACGATCTTTCGTCCAAACGACATATATCAAATCTCCCTCTTTGAAAACAACACTTCTTCGTTTCTTATCCGCCATTTGTTTATACTTCACATTCGTCTTAAGCAATCGTTCCTGTACAACTTTGTGGCATTCCTGTAACTCATTCACCAAATCACTAGCCCGCTTAACAACTCCTTTCTGATATGGTACTGTCGTTAAAGCCAATGGTCCCTTTGGAATGGTTGAACATACAACTTGAAACGGACTGAATCCAGTACTTCGATTGACGGCGTGATTATGCGCAAACTCCGCTTGACACAATTTCATATCCCAGCTTTTCAAATTGTCTTTCACAAGACATCTCAGTAAATTTCCCAACGACGATCGGTTAACCACCTCTGTTTGCCCATCAGTTTGCGGATGATAAGCACTGCTAAAATTCAGTTTCGTTCCCACCATCTTCCACAAACTAAGCCAAAAATGACTTAAAAATCTGGTATCCCTGTCTGAAACAATAGACTCCGGCAACCCATGTAAACGATAAATTTCTTTAAAATATAACCGAGCAACACGAACAGCATCTGCCGTTTTCTTACAGGCTATAAAATGTGCCATCTTCGAAAATCTGTCAACCACCGCAAATATAGAATCATTACCCCTTTGAGTTCTTGGCAAACCCAAAACAAAGTCCATACTCACATCAACCCATGGTTTAGCGGGTACAGGCAACGGCATATACAACCCAGCATTGATCGCAGTTCCTTTCGAAACCTGCCAGATATGACATCGCTCCACAAACATTTCCACTTCTTTCCTCATTGACGGCCAAAAATAAGATTGAGAAATTAACTGCAACATACGATCTCTACCCACATGGCCTTCTTCATGTAATTCTTTAACAATCTTCATTCTCAAGCTACAATCTGGAATGCATAATCGATTCCCCTTGAATAAGAATCCATCAACCAATACAAATTCATCGGTATTCCCTTTCTTAACTTTCTCAACAAACTTTGCAAAGTAAGGATCCTCCTCAAACAACTCTGGCAATAATTCGAATCCTGTCACTTCAACTTTCAATGTTGTCAACAAGTGATTCCTCCTGCTCAAAGCATCTGCTACACGATTTGTTACCCCTGATTTGTGTTTCACAACGAAAGTAAACTGCTGCAAATAGGCAACCCATGATGCATGTCTCGCTGAAATCTTGTCTTGGCCTTGTAAATGCTTTAACGCCTCATGATCAGTGTATAAAACAAACTCTTACTGAAATAGGTAGTGTCTCCAGTGTTTCACAGCTTGCACAACAACATAAAATTCCACATCTTAAGTGCTATATCTCAATTTTGCTCCTGATAACTTCTCACTGTAATAAGCAACGGGTTTCCCACTCTGACTCAAGACTCCACCAATTCCCACCTTCGACGCATCAGTATGCAGTTCAAACAACAACTGAAAATCTGGTAAAACAAGAACCGGTGCTGTCGTCAATATTTCCTTGATCTTCTCAAAAGCAACCCTCGCTTCCTATAACCATACAAACTGTTTCCCTTTCATGCAATCAGTAACTGGAGCCATCACGCTACTGAAATGTGGAATGAATCTTCGGTAGAATGACGCTAGCCCATGAAAACTTCTTACTTCCGCAATTGTCTTTGGCTGTGGCCAATTTCTGACTGCTTCAACTTTATTCTGGTCCACCTGTATACCTTTTCCTGACACAACATATCCCAGAAATAAAACACTATGCGTCATGAACACGCATTTCTTCGTAGCAGCATAAAATTGTTCCCCACGAAGAATAATCAGCACTTCCCTCAAATGTTGAACATGCTCCTCCATACTCCTGCTATATATCAGAATATCATCGAAATAAACTACCACGAATTTCCCAATGAATGGTCTAAAGATTTGATTCATCACCCGCATGAATGTACTAGGTGCATTTGATAAACCAAATGGCATAACCAGCCATTCGTATGACCCCTCTCTCGTCTTGAAGGTTGTCTTCCATTCGTCTCCAGGTCTAATCCGAATTTGATGATATCCGCTTTTTCAAATGAATCTTTGAAAAGATAGTAGCCCCACTCAACTGATCTAGCAAGTCATCCAATCTTGGCATAGGAAATCTATAGCGAGCAGTAATCTTGTTCAAAGCTCTACTGTCGGTACACATTCTCCATGTTCCATCCTTCTTCGGCACCAACAAAGCTGGTACTGCACAAGGACTCAAGCTTTCCTGAACATGTCCCTGCTCTAACAACTCTTCTACCTGCCTTCGTAACTCTTCATGTTCCTTCGGACTCATTCGATAACGTGGTCTATGCGGTAATACTGCTCCCGGAACAAGATCGATTTGATGTTGAATGTCTCTCAATGGCGGTAACTCCTTGGGCAACTCCTCTGGAAATACATCCTCAAATTCTTTCAATACTGGTTTTGCTTCTTCTGGGATTTCAACCTCTTCACTACAATCTCGCCCAATCAACAGGAATACTTCAGGATCCTCTTCAACTTCCTTAACAAACTCTTTCAACGATAGTAAAGTTTTTAGCTCTTCAATCTCCTCAGATTTACTCTCTCCCGGCTGTCTCTTCTTTGGAACTAAAATAATCTTAACGCCTTCAAACATAAAACTATAACTATTGGTCCGACCATCATGTTGCACTGCGCGATCATACTGCCACGGTCTTCCCAAAAGCAAATGACAAACATCCATCTCAACTACATCACACCAGATTTCGTCTTTATATTTCTTCCCAATAGAAAATGGAACTCGAACTCGCCTATCCACCTTTACCTCTCCTCCTTTTCTCAGCCACGCTAACTTGTAAGGATTAAGGTGTTTCTCCGTCTTCATCTTCAGCTTCCTCACAGCTTCAGTAGAAATAATATTGTCACAACTTTCTGCATCAATCACAAACTTACAAACTTTTCCCAGAATAGTGCATGTAGATTGAAAAATGTTGCTCCTCAACCAACTAGCCTCATCCTCTTGTTTTGGTGTTAAACAAGACCTCCTTATCATTAGATTACACCCTTCGTCTCCCGATGCGATGTCCTGTTCATTCTCCTCAACTGGACTATCTTCACCATCAACAGCATTCTCACTTTCAACCTCAGCTATCATAGCTCGTTTCTTCGGTTTTGGACACCCATTGCTTTTATGACCCATGTCCTGGCAATTGTAACATTTGAACCTATTGCTAATCTTCGCCTTCTCACCTTCCTTCACAACTGGCTTTGTAACAGCTTTAGGAGCATTAGAACTTCCACTGGCACCCTTCACTGGATTATTGGAATTAGTAAACACACCACCTCCACGTCTTCCCTACTTCTCCCAAGCTAACGCCTTCTGATGTGCCTCCGCCACAGATCTTGGATAAAACATATTAACCATATCCTGGATCTGCATTCGTAACCCTCCAACAAATCTTGATGTCAGCTGCTCTTCCGTTTCCATTATATCGTTCCTGGCAATGAGTTGGTAAAATTCATCTGCATAGTCGTTAACTGATTTCGTCCCCTGTCGTAGATTCTGCAATCTCTGGTACATGAGTGATTGATAGTTGTATGGCAAAAATGTAGCTCTCATCATTTTCTTCATCTTATCCCACTCTACAACCTTTGACTTCCCCATCCTTTCTCTCGTAAGTTTAATTTGCTTCCACCACGCCAAAGCTCTTCCCCTCAATCTAGTAGCAACCAACTTCACTCGACGATCTTTAGGAACCTCCTTGAAGTCAAAGATCTCCTCAACATTAGACAACCAATCCAAAAATTCTTTGGCAACCATTCCACCTTTAAATTCAGGAATTTCCGTCTTCATTCCCGATTCCCATCGACGATCATCATCTATATCTCGATACTGACGTCGTGTTTGTTCTCTATCTCGATAATGAACACTTCCCCTATCACCATCAAACTCCTCATCAAAATCTGATGTATATCGATGTCGATTACGACCTCCAACATCTCTATTATCACTCCTTCGATCAACATTCCTATCACGATTATCAACACTTCTATGATCTTCTCTTCTCTCCCGATCTGAATGTATCGAAGCTCTACTTCTCCCATGGCTCGATTCAGGTGAAACTCTTCTTTTACTTTGATTCATTTCAAGCATCATTCTCTCTAAGCGACCAATTCCTTCATTCAGCTTCTTAGTGAAGCTCTCGTTGATTCGTTACTCCATTTCATCGGCCTCTTCTCTTCCATACAAGGCATTAATATTGCGATGACGTTGAGCTCGTCTCTGTGGCATGATTGATCTTCAAACAAATAATTCAACAAATCTCCAAACTTCAACAAAGCAAAACTTCAACAAATTTGACTTCAAAAATCTTCAAACAAAACAACTCCAAAACTACAATTCAAATCAACTAGCACGGCTTCAAGCTTGCTTCGAACTTCACTTTGGCGTGCAAACTCTCCCACGCAAATTCAAACACCTTTCCCACACTTTGATCCAAATGATTATGGGTCAAACACCCCAAACTTGTTGCAACTTCAATATGAACACGACGAACACCAACTTCAAACTCCTTGGCTCCAAGACTCGTCTTAGCTATGATTAGCTAAGTCAAGCTCCGATACCAAACTGATGCAGCGGATTAACAAAAACTTGATATGTCGATGGAATTAGCAATCGGTGGATTGAACAATACTGAAAATGCCCAAATCCGTTGATCTCAAGAGATACCGGATTCTAGCTATCCTTAACACGTTGATCGTGCACGATACCGTGATGAAGGATCTACGATTCTTCGACTTTGATCAAGCGCACTTGATTCCGTGAATCGGCTTCAACGTTCGTTCATTCGAGCGCACTCGAATGCCGAAGTGGAGATAAGAGATTTTCACTCGACTACCAATTTAAAGAAAGCACAAAGCAATCAAATGGAAATTTTATTCAAAAGTCAACAACCTTACAACAGTGACATTGCATCCCTATTTATAGGGTTTATGACACAACACAAAGACTTAAAGAAAATTACAACACAGTCAATACACGCGACTTAAGAAATGCAGTGACTCGGCTCCTTCTTCGCGTTTTGAAGATGAATCGGTAACGGTTCACTAACCCGGCTACGACTCATAGAATGTCTCGGCTACGACTTATCAAAACAGTTCGCGACTTCAAATAATCATCAACCTTAAGAGATAACACGATAACGACTCAAGCTATCTCGTCTTCGACTTAAGCTATGTCTCGGTAACGAATTATGGAGGATAACTCGTTCACGACTTATAAAGGAGGAAGACAACTCACGGTTTAGGGACTTTGAATTAGGTCGTGCACGACCTAATTTGAATCGCAAAATAGGAATTTTATCCCAGCAGAGGGTGGTCGCGGTAGGGAATTTTGGAGCAGGTCGAAGCTACTGGGGGTGACTCGTGAGTCGCGATGGGGTTTAAATCGTGAGTGGTGGTGGTGTTTTTGATGGGATGAGTCGGTTTGATGGGATGAGTCGTAGGTCGTGGAGCAGTTGAGTCGTGGGTCGCGGCTGAAGGGGTGAGGTGATTTGCTAAGTTGCGGCAATTGGGCTTGAGGTCGGAGGTGGAGCTAAGCGAGGTAAGTGCTTTCCCTGTATCAATACTGCGATCAACGGAATATAAATGGGTACAGTATTTTGTTTTCTTCAATGACTGGATGCTCTGAATGCCTTTATATCAACAAGATGTTTGTATATTCATGTGCATTGTTTTTTCACATGCGTGTGTATGTATGTATATACATGGACTGATGGACATGCATTCATGTACGTTCTAGTTAATTGCATGAGAAATAATATTTTGGAAGTAGAATATAAAATGTAAGATTTTATCCTTGTGTGTGCAGATGTGTGAGAGCATTCCAGAGAGTGAAGAGGGAACATTCTGTTCTGAAGCAAAAGCTAGAGGCCTATTTCCAGGTTTAATTACCATTTCATGCAGAACAAAAGTGGTGCTATTTTTTATTCTGTTACTTGAGACTCCTAACATTCACAATACTTTTTTTCTTCTTCTAGTTATTGAAGAAAATGGATCCTACTGAGAGAGCTACTAAATGCAACTAATGAAACTGCTACCAAGAGAATGCGCTGCACTGTAGGTACTTTGCATGGTCAGGCAAAACATATATGTACGTTACTCAAGTGCTTGTGCATTGATGTAGGTAGTAAGTTATGCAGTTTAATATCAGTTGTATCTAATTTCCATGCTTTCTTGCTTCTTCATGAGAGAAATTGAGTCCAAAGAACATCATGGAGATATATCTGATCTTATTTCTTTTTTGCCATTAATTTGTAGCCACTCCTTAAGATTGTATTTCGTTCGAAAACTAAAGTTGAAATAATGTTGTAAGAGATGATATCAAATATGTGTATTCGTATAAATCTCTGTACATTAATGAAAAGTTGAAATAAAAAATTTATATTGCTGTATTTATATCCGAGTAAAAAACAAACGGCAAAGTTCTTCTTTCGTTGGAAGCAAGAAAAAAAACCAAGTAAAAAAAATTATTTGAAACCTATGAAAATATATATTTGTGGAAATATTTCTCGCCCTAGAGCCGTATATATTAAACATAGTTTTCATGACCGGACCGTGTATATCGAATCGTAATGCTTCAAAAATGGAGGTTCTACTGGTTTGATCAGTCGAACCGTCATAAGAACCGTGCTGATTATATTATTACAATATATGTATATAGAATTCTTTGATTCATGGAAGTAGGCTAAAGTAATTAATAAATGATAATTACATGGTGTTATAAAATGCTAAAGAGGCACAACTTTTAAGTAAAATGATAGGCTAAGTGTTACTAAAGCAAAGTAAGAATGTATTCTTGTTATGAAAAACATAGAATTGTTTTGGTAATGTGTGAAAAAATAGGAAAAATATAGATTGGTTTCTGGATCGGTTGTCCTAAACGGCCGTCTTGCTCGCCTTACCCTTGGGCCAGGCATGTTCCTCTGTTCCATATATAACTGGTAGAGACAATGGGAATAAAGTTCCACATCATGAAGTCAAAGGTCCTAGATTAGTAGCTACGTATATAAATGTATCCTTAGTCAGCTATTCTTTCAGTAGTCAATGCTTTTAGTAGCCTTGTACAATGCAGGCCTGTATAAATGTGCTGAGTTATATTTTGAATCAAAAAATTGATTCAGAATTGTAATGCGGTTACACCCTAAATCAACCTCGGTTCTGACCGGTTTACACAGCTCACAGCAAAAAGAGGTCGAAAAGCATTCGGGCCGTTTTGGTCTACGCCCACGGTCCAACTACAGTTGGGCCTGTGGCCTGGTTGTTAGGAAAAGGATATTAAGTGTTTCGAACTTGCCATGAAGGCAAGTAAATTTGGTGAGCAGTATGATGTACAACTATCTCCCACGAGTATTATAATTGGATCAGGCCTGATTCAGCCTACAAAACCGTGGACCATGAACCGCAAATGAACTGCAACAAATAGTTCAACTGGAAGAACCACGGTTAACCCTATAAAACTGGTTATCGTTGATGCGCAAACCAAAAAGAAAACATTAACAAATATATTAGCACAAGGCCCATTCAAAGACAACCCAAGTTAGCAGCTTAAGAACCTTGTCCAAAAGCAATTGTGTTGTTGACAAGAATAGGCCCATATGATACATATTCATAGGTGAGAAATAACATTTTGTGCATTGCACTTTCCAAAGATGTGGGACAAGACATCATGCTCTTTTTAAGATTTTTCCAATATTATATTTGTTAAAATGAACTAATGCATATTTGTTGTAGCAGCTAACTAGACATGTTCAAATCTAGAGTCTTGCCCAAATATTACGTCACCAATTTTTACTATAACCTGATATACCTAAACATTTATACGAATAAAAAGTCAAATTACAACATCACGGCTTCCATGGTTTAACAGGCTCAACCATGAAAACCCTAACCATAGATTACCACGATTCGATATGCAGTCCAATTTTGATAACTATGGACTCAACTGGTTGTTAATATCCCCTTGGTTTTAAGGTGGTTCTTTCAACTCTATCTTGTTAAATACGCTTAACAAAATGAATGTTTTTTTATGGACCTAGGACATAGATTCTATATGAGTCGATGTATTATATATGCGTAAAAGAAAATTAGGTACACATTATTTATTTATTTTAAATATATTCTGCATTACTCCAATTTTAAATATTCATTGAACATCCTTGGAATTTCTAATATTGAAAAATTAACAGATAATAAAAAGATGTGTCGGTATTTGTTATCGATGGGCGACTCGACAACGCGAGTCCGTTGGTGTTTCATCTAGGTTGAAATCTAAGTTATAATGATCTAAATTACGATTTTAATGGGTAACATCAAAATTAGGTTCTTTTAGATAATAGAAAGAGGCGAGGCTACCGAGCGTTGAGCAGCGATAATTAAGGGCGGTAGTTGCGACTATAATGGCGGAAATGCAATCAAAGTTGGTGCAGTCCTGTTGAGTGCAAATAATTGTACTACTAAAGGACTTTATGAATGATGGAGGTAAGGAAGGTACTATTGGATGCATATTTTCATGTACAACCGAAGTTCGAGGCAGTAGTTATTTTTTTAGTAGCGATAAAATTTATTCAAAATTGGTGGAGGTCCGTTGAGTGCAATAATTTGCACTACAAGTAATTGCACTATAAATAAAATTTTCTAAAAATATTTGTATTTTTGGTAAATATATTCTTACATTTTACAGTGCGAATGATGTGTACTACTTTTAGTTTTCGTGTATTGTTGCACAACAAAATTTATTGCTGCATAAATACATATGGTATGCCCTATGCATATCTGCACATGAAAAAAAATCATCAAAGCATATCACATATAAATCTTACTAGAAAGACCATATTATTTGTGATTTAATGATGGAAGAGAAATTCGAATCCAATAAATCTAATGAGTGATAACACTTTTCATATTTGAGTTTAATTATGTTGATTATTTAAAGACATAATTTATATCATTTTTATAGAAGTGATTTATGACTAAGATTTTTTGGTTAAAATTACATGAGTCATAATACCCCTACCATTTTCATCAAATGAAATGGATGACTAAATAGAATGATTTAAAATCTATGAAAATAAAAATATTTGATGACACATACATATACATATAAAATAGTTTCGTAAGGTAAGTAGGATTTAATGACCACCTACCATTTTATTCAAATGAATATAAGCTCTAATATAATAGAGAAGAAGACACTTTTTGACTATTGAAAAAAGAAAAAAAAACCTTTGGTCATATGATAATATCATATGATAGAGAGATAGCTAATAAAAAGATAGGTAAAAGAAAAATACCCCAATATTAGAAATCTCAAAACAACTGTTCAACTAAACTTTTATCATACTCGACTTTGTCAAAAAACCACTTAATAAGAACCGAAGAATAGCCCAATGACTCCCATAATATATGAAGCTACGATCCCAATCATTACTTAAGAGCTAACCGAGATGGTAAAAGTCACACCTAGCGTAATGGTGCTTGATGCCTCTTAAGCGGTGCTTAGATTTTGCAGCTTCCACTATGTTGACAAAATCCTCACCTCTTTTATTCGATAAGGATTAGTAATAGACTATACAAAAGTAGAACGTCATGTACAATTAAAACGCACAACCATTTGTTATTTCGATTCATTCATAACTAATATGCTACAATTGAAGTTATAATAAATCAATCTATGTACATAATTTAAACATGTATTCAAATTTTTTTTATGAAACCACATTACCAAAGATTTTCTCTTCTTTGATAATTTGAGAAGTTGAGTGACGATAATATTAAAAATAAAATAAGCTAAATATTGATTTTTGTTGGTATATGTTGAGAAAAGCAAAGATTTTAGTCATGTTGGTCTTTCGAGATAATTTCAAGGGAGAAATGAGGTTTTGTTGAATATGAAACTTATAATTTTTATATATTTTTCTGTAAAATCTCCATTCAATTTTTACTATGGAAATTCAGTGTAGTTCTAAATTGTTCATATTACTTAAACTACACTTAAATTTAAGTAATGATCAATTAAATGTTAATAACATGCACTTAAGTGCTTAATATGGAAAAGCACAATAGTTGTAAATAGTTCTTAGATGCGTTTTTCATTACACATGTCAATATAAAGAAAAATGGTTGAGTTTATTTACCAAATGGACTTAAAGGGCATAAATATACTATTTGAGCATACAAGGTCATTATGCAACTCACTACTAAACTTATGGCAGTTGTTGTGAATAGGGGAGTAATGTATATCACTCACAAAATGTATTAAGTGTTCTTAATGGTGGTCCAAATGGCATAATAAGAGGAAATGTGATCAACCGTCAAAGGTAACTTGGAGGTGGGTAATTACATCAAAAGATAAAGATGGAGATGAACTAGAAAGAAACATGATGTGTTAGGCTCAGATTTGGGCCTTATGCAAGTTTCAAATGTTCGAGTTAAAAGAAAGAAGAATCGATCATGAATGCACTTAGTCAAATAATCTAATACATCCATCCGTATACTAGTCAAATTGACAAGTCCTTGTTCATTATACAATGCATAAGTCTCTAATTATATATGCAAGTCATAAATCATTTATCAAGTATGTAAGGCACAGGTAATAAGATATATATGCAAGTTCAAAGTCCAATGATATCAAATATGAAAATTATCTCAAATTCAAGTCCTTGGTTGCAAATCTTTGATTTCAAATTAACCTAACGATCATGGGAATGCCAATTTAAAGCTCTTTCTTACACACCTGGGAAAAATAAAAAATGAAGAATATGATTTGGAATTTGACTCCTTTTTTGGTAAGAACACATGTCAATTTATAGAGGATTTGAACCATTGGATTCTTGATACATGGCATATCACAAAAATGGGCGATCATTATTTTCTTATGTGGCACATACTCGAAGTGACATGTGGCACAACCCCATTCCTGAGTCAGGTGGATATGGTGTAGATGATTCAATCCCAGCTTGCCATGTAGCCAGTGTAATAATTTATTTATATGGATTAGTCAACATGCGATAGTACATGAATATCACCATTTGGCAGCTCAATTTATCATCGTCCGATGGACTCAAATTGTTACCCTTAGACAGCTAGCCTTATTATCACAAAACAACCTCAATTTATCATCCCTCGATGGCTCTTTGCGTCATTTTCCGACAGCTCGTGTAAATCAGCCTTCGATGACTTTGGAAGTCATCCTTCGATAACTTGAATGCATCAACATCCGATGGCTTTAGAAGTCATCGTTTGGTAGCATGAATATATCAACCTCTGATGACTCGTAAAGTTATCACTTGATAACTTGAATACATCATCCTTCCACGGCTCTAGAATTCATTGTTTGATAGCTTGAATACATCAACCTCCGATAGCTCTAAAAGTCATCTTTCGATATCTTGAGCTCATCACCCTTCGATGGCTTTATAATCATCATTCAATAGCTTGAATACTTCAACCTCCAATGACCTTGGAATTCATCACTTGATAGCTTGAATGCATCCCCCTTCATTGGCTATATAAGTCCTCATTCAATAGCTTGAATACTTCAATTCTGATGACTTTGGAAGTCATCATTCGATAGCTTGAATACTTCAATTCCGACGACTCGGGAAGTCATCATTCGATAGCTTGATTTATCAACCTTCGAAGGCTCTCTTTTAACCTGTAAAAACTATTATATTTTGATTATAACATTTGCCTGTCCTTTTATCTTATTATTTTATACTTTGGTATAAATAAACTTTTCATATTCTTCGATCGGTACATCTTGGTCGTTCATTTTTGACGCAGCGGAAAATTCGAAATAAAACTTCAATCGATGAAATGTAGCAATCGGTGAGTTGAAGATACCAAATGCCCAAGTTCGTTGATCCAAAGATACCGAACTCTAGCTATCTCAAACACGTTGATAGCGCACTATACCGTGTTTAAAGATCTACGATTCTTCGCACGTTGATCTAGCGCACTAGATTCCGTGAATCGGCTTCTACGATCGTTGAATCGAGCGCACTCGATTAACCGAAAGAGGAGATAGGAGATTACACTCAACTACCAATTGGTATGAAAGCACAAAGCTAACAAAAGAGAAATTTTATTCAAAATCAACAACCCAAAATGTACAACACACGCGCTATTTATAGCTTTCACAACTCAACACACACAAACCCTCACCTGACTCTTAGGTCGGCGACGACTTACGACCTAACTTAGGTCGCGGCCGACTCAACACAAGGCAGCTCAACTCCAGAACGACTCAACCCTGGCCGACTTAACAAGCACGACCTTCATACATCATCATATGACCTTAAGACGACTCACCATAGGTCGTATGCGACCCAACACTTCATATACATGACCGACTCAACATTACCCCTAGGTCGGTAACGACCTAAAATACAACACTCACAACCCATAGGTCGGTAACGACCTAAAATGCAACACGATCCACTACATACCGACTTAAAACTCACGACATACGACTTACAACATACAACAGTACACGACTCATCACAACAAACGACTCACGACTCATACTAGGTCGGCAACGACCTACGACTCACGACTCATAACTTCAGCGACTCAACATCCTTCCTTCGACTCAAGCTCCCATCAGTTGAATCCTTCTCCTTCTTGATGCTATCTCGGTCACGACTTATGGATACGTTGTTAAGTCGTGTACGACTCATCAAGTATGCACACTCCAAGTTTCCCTTGAGTCGTAACCCTGTTCCATTATCCCGTATACGACTCAAGCTCGCACGACTCAAACCCGATGCCTCTTTTATGCGGTTCAAATTGTTGTTAACTCGAAACTTGCTATCCCGTGCACCATTAAGTCGGAAACGACTTAACCCTGCCTTCCTAAGTCGCGTACGACTTAACCTCTCTATGAGTCGTGTACGACTCATCCTTGTTAGAAATTTTGGTTGCATTTCTTCTCTGTTCTGAGCTGCATCATCCTCCCCTGGTTGAGAAAAATTCGACCTCGAATTTGTAAATTCTTCCTCAACCATCTCACCTCCATGATATGGAATTAAATGTTTGACGTTAAAAACATCAGAAGTATAAACATCATCTGGTAACTTTAATCGATAAGCATTCTCATTGATTTTCTTCAAAACTTCAATTGGACCAATTTTTCGTGCCTTCAACTTGTTATAAGCACCCACCGGAAAACGATTCTTTGTTAATACGGCATAAACCAAATCACCTTCTTTAAATTCAACATTTCGACGTTTCAAATCTGCAGACTTCTTATACTTCTCATTCGATTTCTCCAATCGTTCCTGAACGATTTTATGACATTCAGTCAGCTCATCAACAAAATCAGCAGCTCGTTTAACTGTTCTCTTTGACTGTGGTACAACTGCTAAATCCAACGGCCCCCTGGGTAAATTTGAATAAACAATCTGAAACGGACTGAATCCTGTGCTTCGATTTACTGCATGATTATGAGCAAATTCTGCCTGGCATAGCTTCATGTCCCAACTTCTCAAATTATCCTGTACAAGACATCGCAACAAATTTCCCAATGACCTGTTAACAACTTCTGTCTGCCCATCGGTTTGTGGATGATAAGTACTGCTAAACTTCAGTTTCGTTCCCACCATCTTCCACAAACTCAACCAAAAGTGACTCAGAAAACGAGTATCTCGGTCAGAAACAATAGATTCTGGTAAACCATGAAGTCTATAAATCTCCTTGAAAAATAACTGTGCTACTCGAACTGCATCTGCTGTCTTCTTGCAAGCAACAAAATGTGCCATCTTCGAAAATCTGTCCACCACAACAAATATCGAATCATTTCCCCTTTGAGTTCTCGGCAAACCCAAAACGAAATCCATGCTAATATCAACCCATGGCTTAGATGGTACTGGTAATGGCATATACAATCCTGCATTCGTTGCTGTTCCTTTTGAAACTTGGCAAATATGACATCGCTCCACGAATCTTTCAACCTCTTTCCTCATCGACGGCCAAAAGTAAGACTGCGAAATCAACTGTAAAGTACGATCACGGCCCACATGCCCTTCTTCATGTAATTCCTTCACAATCTTCATCCTCAAACTACAGTCCGGTATGCATAAACGATTCCCTTTAAACAGAAAACCATCAACCAACATGAATTCATCGGTACTCCCATCCTTCACTTTTTCAACATATTTCACAAAGTAAGGATCTTCTTCAAGCATCTCTGGCAACATTTCAAACCCCGTCACTTCAATCTTCATTGTCGTTAGTAAATGACTCCTCCTACTCAAAGCATCTGCTACTCGATTCGTCACCCCTGATTTGTGTTTAACGACGAAAGTAAACTGCTGCAAATAAGCAATCCACGACGCATGTCTCGCAGAAATCTTATCTTGCCCCTGTAAATGTTTCAAAGCTTCGTGATCAGTGTACAGAACAAATTCCTTCTGAAATAAGTAATGTCTCCAATGCTTAACCGTCTGAACAACAGCATAAAACTCAACATCGTATGTACTGTATCTCGTCTTCGCCCCTGACAACTTTTCACTGAAATAAGCAACTGGCTTCCCATTCTGACTCAGAACTCCTCCAATACCAACCTTCGAAGCATCAGTGTGTAATTCAAACAACAACTGAAAATTTGGTAAAACAAGAATTGGTGCAGACGTCAACAATTCCTTGATCTTCTCAAAGGTAACCCCCGCTTCCTCTGACCACACAAACTGTTTACCCTTCATGCAATCAGTCACTGGAGCCATCACGCTACTGAAGTGTGGTATGAACCTTCGGTAGAATGACGCTAGCCCATGAAAACTTCTCACTTCTGTAATTGTCTTTGGCTGTGGCCAATTCTTGACTGCTTCAACTTTGCTCTGGTCAACTTGAATACCTTTCCCTGAAACAACATAACCCAGGAATAAAACAGTAGGTGTCATAAACACACATTTCTTTGTAGCAGCATAAAATTGTTCTTCACGAAGAATAAGCAACACTTCCCTCAGATGTAGAACATGTTCCTCCGTACTCCTGCTATAAATCAAAATATCATCGAAATACACCACGACGAACTTTCCAATGAATGGTCTAAAAATTTGATTCATCACCCGCATGAATGTACTAGGTGCATTAGACAAACCAAATGGCATAACCAACCATTCGTACAACCCCTCTCTAGTTTTGAAAGCTGTCTTCCATTCGTCTCCAGGTCTGATACGAATTTGATGATAACCACTCTTCAAATCAATTTTCGAGAATATAGTTGCCCCACTCAACTGATCCAACAAATCATCCAACCTCGGCATAGGAAATCTGTAACGAACAGTGATCTTATTCAAAGCTCTACTATCAGTGCACATTCTCCAAGTTCCGTCCTTCTTTGGTACTAACAATGCAGGCACAGCACACGGACTCAAACTTTCCTGAATACGACCCTGTTCAAGTAATTCTTCCACCTGCCTTCGTAACTCCTCATGTTCCTTCGGACTCATTCTGTAATGTGGTCGGTGTGGTAACACTGCTCCCGGAACAAGATCAATCTGATGCTGAATGTCTCTAAGTGGTGGTAACTCCTTTGGCAACTCCTCTGGAAAGACATCTTCAAACTCTTCCAAAACTGGCTTTGCTTCTTCGGGAATCTCAACTTCTTCACTACTCTCTCTCCCAATCAACAAAAACACTTCCGGTTCTTCCTCCACTTCTTTAACAAACTCCTTCAAAGTCAACAGAGTTTTCAATTCTTCAATCTCTTCTAGCTTGCTCTCCTTCTGCTGCTGTCTCTTAGGAACTAAAGTGATTTTAGTACCCTCGAACATGAAACTGTAACTGTTGGCACGACCGTCATGTTGAACTGCTCTATCAAACTGCCATGGCCTGCCCAATAACAAGTGACAAACATCCATGTCCACAACATCACACCAAATTTCATCTTTGTACTTCTTCCCAATCGAAAAATTCACACAAGCTCTTCGACACACTTTCACTTCACCTCCTTTCCTTAACCATGCTAGCTTGTATGGTTTAGGATGCTTCTCGGTCTTCAAATTCAACTTCCTAACTGCCTCTGTAGAAATAATATTATCACAACTCCCCGCATCAATAACGAACTTGCAAACTTTCCCCAGAATAGTACATGTCGATTGAAAAATATTGCTTCTCAGCCAACTACAATCCTCCTCTTGCTTAGGTGTCAAACAACTTCTCCTCATCATAAGATTACAACCTTCATCACCCGACACTTTTTCTTCCTCCTCAACATAAGGTACATTTGAATACTCTGCCTCCTCACCATCATCTGCCTCAACCTCTGCAACCATGGTTCTCTTCTTCGGCTTCGGACATTCGTTGCTTTTGTGACCCAACTCCTGACAATTATAACATTTGAAAACACTACTAGCCTTCGCTTTCTCTGCCTCCTTCACCACTGGCTTTGTAACAGGTTTAGGAACACTAGAACTTCCGCCAACACCCCTTGCTTGGTTATTGGAATTAGTAAACACACCACCTCCACGCCTTCCTTGTTTCTCCCAAGCTAACGCTTTCTGATGTGCCTCTGCTACTGATCTAGGATCAAACATATTAACCATATCTTGGATCTGCATTCTCAAACCCCCAACGAATCTAGCTGTCAGCTGTTCTTCTGTCTCCATAATATCGTTTCTAGCAATGAGTTGGTAAAATTCATCAGCATAATCACTAACAGACTTCGTCCCCTGCCTCAGATTCTGCAACCTTTGGTACATAAGTGACTGGTAGTTGTAAGGTAAGAAAGTAGATCTCATCAACTTTTTCATCTTCTCCCAAGATTCTATCTTTGACTTCCCCATTCGTTCTCGAGTAAGTTTAGTTTGCTGCCACCATGCCAATGCTCTTCCCCTCAGCCTTGTAGCAACTAACTTCACCCTTCTATTCTCCGGCACCTCCTTGAAATCAAAGATTTCCTCCACATTAGACAACCAATCTAAAAACTCCTCAGCAACCATTCCGCCTTTAAATTCTGGAATTTCCATTTTCATACCCGACTCCCAACGACGATCATCCTCCACATCACGGTAAGAATTTCGAATTTGGTCTCGATCTCTATAATGAATACTTGCTCTATCACCCTCTTCAACAAAATCAAAGGTACGCCTACATCGATCTCGACTAACATCATCCCTTCTCTCATGCATGCTTCTTTGACTATGTCTCTCTTCATCTCTATATACTTCATGGTCAAATTCTCGATGACTTCTTCTTTCTTCATGTGCATAGTCATGATGATCTCTTCGTGATGAAATTGATGTTTCTCTTCTATCTCTACAAGAATGTGGTGATACCCTCCTCGCTTCCGTAACCAATGGCGAAACTCGGTTTCCTCCATGGTTCGAGTTTGGTGATCTCCTCCTTTGATTCAAATCATTCATCAATCTCTCCAATTTACCAATGCCTTCATCAAATTTCTCATTAATACGTTGTTCCATAAGCTCGGCTTCTTCTCTACGATACAAAGCTTCAACGTTTTGATGACGATTAGCTCTCCTTGGTGGCATGGTTAAAATTTTCACAAACTTCAACAAATTGAACACAATACTTCAAAATTTCACACGATAAGGCAATCTAGGCTCAACTGTCTCGGCAATGCTTGTCTCGGCCTTGACTCTTCACAACTTTGCTTGGCTCGGTCAAGACTTGCCTCGGCTCACTCCAAAACCTTCAAAACTTTGGCGCGCAAATCACCAATTCAAAATCCAAACAAAATCCAACTCCTCGATCCAAAATGAAATGGATCAAACTCTCCAAACTTGATGCAACTTCAATATGAACACGATGAACTCCTTCCAACTTCAAAAACTTCAAAAACTTGGCTCCAAGAATCAAACTTAGCTATGATTGGCTAAGTATGGCTCTGATACCAATAATGACGCAGCGGAAAATTCGAAATAAAACTTCAATCGATGAAATGTAGCAATCGGTGAGTTGAAGATACCAAATGCCCAAGTTCGTTGATCCAAAGATACCGAACTCTAGCTATCTCAAACACGTTGATAGCGCACTATACCGTGTTTAAAGATCTACGATTCTTCGCACGTTGATCTAGCGCACTAGATTCCGTGAATCGGCTTCTACGATCGTTGAATCGAGCGCACTCGATTAACCGAAAGAGGAGATAGGAGATTACACTCAACTACCAATTGGTATGAAAGCACAAAGCTAACAAAAGAGAAATTTTATTCAAAATCAACAACCCAAAATGTACAACACACGCGCTATTTATAGCTTTCACAACTCAACACACACAAACCCTCACCTGACTCTTAGGTCGGCGACGACTTACGACCTAACTTAGGTCGCGGCCGACTCAACACAAGGCAGCTCAACTCCAGAACGACTCAACCCTGGCCGACTTAACAAGCACGACCTTCATACATCATCATATGACCTTAAGACGACTCACCATAGGTCGTATGCGACCCAACACTTCATATACATGACCGACTCAACATTACCCCTAGGTCGGTAACGACCTAAAATACAACACTCACAACCCATAGGTCGGTAACGACCTAAAATGCAACACGATCCACTACATACCGACTTAAAACTCACGACATACGACTTACAACATACAACAGTACACGACTCATCACAACAAACGACTCACGACTCATACTAGGTCGGCAACGACCTACGACTCACGACTCATAACTTCAGCGACTCAACATCCTTCCTTCGACTCAAGCTCCCATCAGTTGAATCCTTCTCCTTCTTGATGCTATCTCGGTCACGACTTATGGATACGTTGTTAAGTCGTGTACGACTCATCAAGTATGCACACTCCAAGTTTCCCTTGAGTCGTAACCCTGTTCCATTATCCCGTATACGACTCAAGCTCGCACGACTCAAACCCGATGCCTCTTTTATGCGGTTCAAATTGTTGTTAACTCGAAACTTGCTATCCCGTGCACCATTAAGTCGGAAACGACTTAACCCTGCCTTCCTAAGTCGCGTACGACTTAACCTCTCTATGAGTCGTGTACGACTCATCCTTGTTAGAAATTTTGGTTGCATTTCTTCTCTGTTCTGAGCTGCATCAATTTTCTTTTCTCATGATCCAATGACTAACATACCTTTCCTTATTTCTTTATAAATATTTTTCTTTCTCCCTTTCCTTTTCTTTTACCAGATCTCAAAAATAATCCACCATTAGTTTTCTTTTCAAGCAAACCTTGATCTTTCGTAGAACTTTACTTGGTAATGGTTTATTTAACTAGCATGCTGATTATTCTGTTACTTCGTTGTCATTATTTTATTTAGCTTAATCATCCCCAACTTTTGGGATTAGTGAATTTGTTAACCTCGTGTTAATAACTTTCTTCGAATTTCTAATTGAACCCTTTTTTGATTCAGACTCTACTTATCCTGGTTTCCATTAATGCTTGTGGTTTTTCGGTTTATTATCCCGAATCGGTTAAGAGAACCCCTTTATTGTAAGTATGTTCGATACGATAACTTAACATTTGAAATCTAGTTTTCTTCATTGTTGGCACATGATAACTCATCACACAATAGCTCAACATTCGAAAGCCTCTTTTTTATGCTATTGATGCACTATTGCCTACACACGATGACTTATCATTCAAAAGCCCAATTTTATTGACATGCGTTAGCTCATCACACAATGGCTTAAGATTCAAAAGCCAATTTTATTTACTATCGATGTGTGATAGCTCACTGCATGATGGCTCAATATTCAAAAGCTAATTTTTCTGTTATTGCCATATGGTCATTCATAATTCAATTTAAAAGCCAATTTTTTTTACTATTGATATGCAATAGCTCACCGAACGATGGTTCAACACTCAAAAGTCAATTTTTTTATTATTGTTTTATGATAATTCACGGCTCCACATTTGAAAGCTAATTTTGTTTACTATTGATGCACAATAGCTCACCGCATGATGGCGTAACATTCGAAAGTCATTTTTTCTACTTATTTTCACTATTTTACATTCAATTCTCAACAACTCACCAACCAAAGGCTTGTTTAATTTATTGTCCATACTTTCACCTATAAATAGTAACATGTGATAGACCATTTCACTTTGTGCGACTTGTTAGTTAACATATAAGGTGTTTATGATATATGTATGGACTTCGTTCCAGAGTTTCTTTGGCATGACCAATTATTTAGTAGGCATAGCAATTTTTTTTGCATTCATATGTAGTACTTTTAGTGTTTGTTAACTTATTACACTTATGTCCAAAGTTACACAATTAATTCTTTCAAGTGCAAATGATGTTATATACTTCAGATACCCTAAGTTAATTTCACATATCAAATACTCCCATTTATTAAATGTTTATCAATTATTTGTTGAGAATTATTAGGCAATAGGGCAGATGAATAAACATGGTTTAATACTATGTGATGTCTTTGATTTTTTTTTAATCATGAAGCAGTTTTGATCTAGGAAATTTCCAATTTTAGTTTGTTATTGGAATCCTATTTTTATAGTTAAAAATAATAATATCACAGGTACTATGGCCGAGAATAAGAAGTAGGTTCTTAAAGGATTGTTCAAATCCCTAAGCTCAAGAATCCCTCGGAAGAGAAACTTTACACTTCCAATCAGTCCTATTTCACAAGACAATAAATTTCAATTCTCTATTATGATACTTTGAAATATTAGGAATTGAAACTTGTGCTCTTGATCTTGATGATCGAATGGATACTCCTAGAAGGATTCTTTGCTTTTAACCCCTTTCATATTTGGCATTCCTACTACCTACTTTTTAACCCTATTATATTTTGTGTCATATCCTTTCTCAAAATCATGCCTATCTAGCTAAATAAAAATCCTTATAATTACATCAATTGTTTGTTCATACTATTCAATGAGCATAAACTAGAAGACTTATCTCTATCCATCTTATGCTCTTTGATGACTTTCCAAAATATGAAAAACCAACCTGAAAGCAAAATATATTACATTTTCCCTATTAGGAGTGGAGTAACTTTTTACTTCGTCAACAAAACTATGGACTAGAGCCACCAGTTCTTTTATGTATGATGTTTTTCTTTAGAAATTACAAGAATATTCCATCCCTTATAATTCGTTTTACCTTAGCTGCTTTCCTCTAGTTACTACTTATACTAGCTTTATTAATTTCTACTAAGTCATTGTTAATTTATATTGTTAGCTATCTATTCAAAGGGCATTGATCCTAAGGTTTTGGCCAAGATTGACCAATTTGCGGATGTTACAGGGTTCTCCAGGAACCACTTGAGCTTCTTATTAAAGAAAAATTAAGGATGTATTCCTTAATTTATATATTTTATTCAATTCTATTTAAATTTATTTATTTGTACGAGTAGAAAGCAGGGTTGTTACAGACTAACATGTGAGACTACAACAAAGTGGTCGGGTAATCAAGTACCTTGGAAAGTCCCCATTCCCATTCTTAGAAATTGTGAACCTTAAGCGAGTTTGTTACTTCACCTCTTGTTGAAGCTGAGACACGTGTGGAGATTATGATATAAGATCGAAGTAATTGTGGAAAATTTTCATGGTTATTCACTTAGTCCAGATATTGATTAACAGAATGGGGCTTATGTCCTAGTCCACCCGTTAGTCTGTAACAGCCATGCTTTATTCACCGTATAAATAAATAAATTTGAATAGAATCAAAATAAAATTGTTTGATTTCAATGTTTGATAATTCATATTTTGAAAATAAAATTTTGGTTAATTAAATTTAATTAATAAAGGATTTTGTCGTAATAATCGAATTGAATAAAATTGTCCAACTATTGCAGTATACATTACAGAATGAGATGTAAATCAATTTATATTAGATTGAAATTTATTTCAAGTAGTAAAATTCAAATTTAAATGCATAAAAATATAATTGAAAATGAATTGAATTGAGTCAAGGCCCAAACTAACTTAAGCCAAGCCCAACCTTTCTCTATCTTTCTCTAGAATGTACGTTCTCCTTCTTTACACACTCGAACCTTTATCCCTTAATTGGTTATTTTCAACCTAATCACAGATTTCGATAATCAAAAAAAAATCGTGCTTGTGTGTGGAAGATATATCGTGGCCGACGTCAGTGGGGAGGGGCAACTGTAATTTAGTGGGAAGTGATTTCTTAGTTTGAAGGCAACTCGATTGGAGGCACAAAGTTTGGGGTTTGTTGCAGTCATGCATGTCAAAAGAGGAGGCCATGAAGAGGCTTTCATTTATCGATCGAACAACGATCTAGAGTAGCTCGAATCACGTGATCAATTTTGGGGAATAGGCTGTTGCGGCCTAGAATAACATGAGCGAGCCTGGCGATGTAGAGTGTGTGAGTGTCAAATTGAGATGCTGATAGCATGGTCAATGCTTGGAGGAGTGATGTTGTGGCTAAAGGAGGAGTTTGAAGGCATGTGCTACAGGTCGTGTTGGCAGTGACTAAAGTAGAGGCATTGAGGGTTCTTGCTTAGGATTTTAGGTAATTTCTTACTTAAAACTAGTTTCTATTCCACTCGAGTTATATATGTTATCCTGCCTTTTGGCGAGGCCGTGACATCGAGAAATTGTCTAAAAATCAAAGATAATTCATCCTGAAGACCGGTTATACACAGGTTCATTATGGATGTTGGTGAATTTTTCTCAAGTGTGGATCAAGCTATAATTGATATGACATGACAAGCAAAGCTATGAAAGCCAATATTCCGAATTTCAAGTCAATCAGGTTTTGTATGCTCAAGATATGATCGACGCAAAATCAAGCAATAATCTTGTTCGTATCCATCAAAGCTTATAGGCCTCATTTGCATCCATCAAAATAATCATTTCCATCCTACCAAGGCGACCTCCTCCATAACCATCGAAACCAAACATACTCATATCCATAGGAAGAAGCAGTTCATTCGAATCGATCAAATTCGTGTCCATTGCATTCGTATCCTAGGTAATCGTATCCGTCGAGTATGTGTTTCTTCGTATTCATTTAGAGAGCTCTATTTCATATCCATCGCATTTACCCTATACTATCGATCCATCGATACAAAACGAACTCAAATGAGCGACACAAAGTGGATAGATCCGTATCGATGCAAAGCGGAGCATGGTTGGCTGATATGAAAGGAGGGTTGACCATCGATACAAAGTAAGAAACAAAGGATCGATGTGAATGAGAGCGACACGAATGAAACAAAGCTTAGAGCGATGCGAAGGAGACATGTAAAGATGGATGACTTGGTCACTCGACATGAAAAGTGGATCGATCCTAAAAGATAGCGCCATGTCATTGGTTAGCACGTGCCTGGAAGCGATGCGAACAGAAGAGATGCGAACTCGACAGCCTTCAACAAACTCAAACTTACATTGATCATAACTCAAGATCTGCAAGTCCAAATGCCACCGAACTTTCGTAGGAGCTTTCGTACAACCCCAAGAATATACCTGCCAAATTTCAGCCTCAAAGGACTATTTTTGGATCGATACAAACTCAATTCATATCGCTCCCAGATCAAGCCGAAATCAGCTGAACTCGCTCCCATCGCTCACATGGGAGAAGAAGTCTTCCAAGATGTGGGCGAGATATTTGTTGCCTAGGCCTAAAAATAGTGACCCTGGACCCATAGAAAAAAGACTTTTGACTCTTCTATGTCCAAACCTTGTCGAAATTATTATTGTACTTGGATTATACTGTTGTAACTTATTGTAATTAGCAAGAAAAAACCAATAAAAGTCAGCCATTTCATAGTGGACGCAGGCTATACGCCAAACCACTGTAAATTCGTGTGTTTCTGCGCATTTTCTTATCTATTGATTGGTGTGTTTGTTTGATCTACCTCTTTTTAAATTTCTTCACTTTATCTCTTCAAATACATTCCAAGAGTATTATATCCAATTTTGGTACAAACACTTTGGTGTTTTCACCAAGAAAACCCAGTTTTTCTCCTGCTCATTGGATCTGCTGCCGATATTGGATTGTGAAAATCTAAGGAGAAGATCCAGATTTTAATCTTAGAAGTTCTTCCATCCTATTTAGATTTGTATCAAGTCTAGGAGAGAGCTTTGCTATCCACCATGGTCAATACTAGGACTATCTCAGTAGCTGCAGATCCAAAAGGACGGAACAGACAGAACCCACGCAACTTCCTCATGGCGACCAGAACGCTGCCGGACCTTCAGATCCGCAAGGCCCTATCATTAGGGAATGGTTTCAACTACTAATGCAAGAGCTGATGAAAAGCCACCAGCAGCTTACTCGGCAACTCCGTGTTAACGGGGAATTGACCAATCGACTGAACCATGAAAGACGAAGGAGATCTAGAAGGGATCAGGCTTCCTGTTCATCCACTGAGAGTTCAGCCTCTTCTAACTATAATCACCGATCCACGCGCCCACGACTAGATGGAAGCTATACACAGGCTACTAGGCATTAGCGCACATTGAATCTTGGGCAACCGAGAGCTGGCCTGTCAACCAGTCATCAGACTAGACCCTCCTTCCGAGGAGGTACTGTTCCTGATCACACCACTGACAACCGCGCTATTACCGCCGCTATTGAGTTGGGAGGTGACACTCAAAACTGAACGGATCCGAGACACCATCAATCCAATTATACTACCGAGCCTTATGTTCCTGAAAACCTAGAACCAAGGAGGCGAGATATGAATCGTTGACCGTGACCAGGCCATCCTCACATTGTGGAACTCGACTACACCTTGGCACAGCATGCCCAAAACGTCCAGATGACGGACATCTTGACAATGATCCATCAGTTGATCCGCGAAAGTCAAGGTCTCACCAATGACAAATGGGAAATCTTCCGGAGTCATACCCCTTTTACTGATGATATTTTTTATGCTGAACCCCTCGACGATTCAGAATGCCAACTCTACCTATTTATGAGGGGAGTTCTGATCCTAACCAACACATCTTAAAGTATGAATAGTTAATGAATGCTGCACGGGCTGATGACGCAGTCAAATGCTGAAGTTTCTCGATCTCCCTTTGGGGCATTGCAACTATGTGGTTTACTAGTCTACCACCTTGATCTATCTTGTGTTTCGACCAGTTAGCATCGAAGTTTTTTGAACAGTTCCACATGTATGTCATAAGGCCGAAAGATGTTAATACCTTGTCTAGTTTCACTCAAGCACCCGGAGAGACACTCAGACGTTATCTGGAAAGGTTTCATGCTGCATGCGCCGAGGTTAGTAATCCCAATGACAATTCAATTCTGATGGCATTAACTAAAGGGGCCGATCGCGGTTTCGAATTTGGCAATTAGTTGGCCGAAAAACCCCCTATGTCATTAGACAATTTCTATTCCAAAACAGCTCAGTTCTTGAGAAGAGAGGATGCGAAATAGTCTAGGAAGAGAGATGACGCAGGGCCCAGTGTGGAAGGAATCCAAAGCAATGTCACTGTAAAACAAACCGGGGAGAGTTCCGGAAAGGTGTAATTGAACATACGGAATAAACAGAGTCAACAGAAAGGCGATGGAAATCAAAACAGGAAATAATATCAGAATCATGGACCGCGACATAGGGCTCCTATGTTTGACACTTATAGTCCTTTAAATACGTCGCTGGAAAATGGGTATTTGCAGACCTGCAATACTATTCAATATAAGAAACCTGCTCCGAAGCAATCATTAGAAAAACAGATTCAAACGGGGAAGTTTTGTAGATTTCATGATAGCGATGGTCATAACACAAATGAGTGCCATCATCTATAGGATATTATCGAGAAGTTGATACGAGAGAGAAAGTTGGAGCAATTTGTATGGGTGTCGCAGTCTGGAGCTGTGGCTCTATCGAATCAAAACCAAATACCAAATTAGGCGAGACCGGAAGAACCCACATGTACCGGCAGGAGGCTGGTGATTAATACTGTTAGTGGTGGTCCTCATCCAACAGATCGAAGCTGGAAGGAAACGGAGTCGTATGCCAGTTCTATTACTCATGCGAGCTTCGAATGTTGTAGTAATTTGGAAGATGGGGCTCCGGCCAAGCAACAGAAAACGATGACAGACGACATTGTATTTTAAGACAGGGATGCCGATAGAGTCGAAGTCCTAGCCATTGATCCACTTGTCATTTCAGCTCAAATAGGTCCTGCTTGGATGAAGAGGATCTTAGTGGACAGTGAAAGCACAGTGAATATACTGGTTGAGCAAGCTTATGATCAGATGAAGATGGAAATGGAACATTTGAAGCCATGTCAGTCTCGTATTCATGGCTTCAATGGAAGTGCGACTATACCTGCTGGAATGGTGGAGCTAACCGTGTAGTTTGGAATTGGAGATTGCCGGATAGTACAGATATTACAGTTTGTTGTATTAGATATAGACTCGCCATACAATGCTTTCTTGGGCCGACCGGCCCTAGTTGAGTTTAGGGCTGCCATTGCCCCTTGGTGTCCGACTTTAAAATTCCCTATCGACAATGGAGTTGTAGTCTTTCAGGGAGACCAGGCTACTCGACGAGCCTATTGTGTTGCTGAGCTACGAGAGGCATAACGAAAAGAAATAGAAAAGGGCGTAGAGGAATCTTTATACGTCCGCTTTACTAAGAATTGACAGTTAACGCCTGGGCTAAGGCCGGGTACCCTAACCAATTCCCAAGGGATCTTAACCCAAGAGTTACCGAAAGTGAAGACGAAAGTAATGACAGTCAAGCTTCTGCGGCCGATCTGATGATCGATGATAAGAACAACTCTAAAATGGTAGGATCTCAGCTAATTGATATGCACGTAATTGTGCATATATTTACATCCATATTTTATCTCTTTTTATTTAAATAATCATCATATTTGGGCATTTTAACGTGTTTAAAACCAAAATTCAATTACTTCCAACCATCATATTTTCATCTTCATTCAGGGGCAAAACGGTCATTTTGTGCATGTGTCAATATAAGAATTTTTACTTGGACATTTTTTGATAAGTTTTATAGGAATTTGGATGCATATGGAAGAGGCTTATATGAAGATATATGCATGCACAAATGAATACAAAGGAAAGAAGAGGGAAATAATTCAAGCCATGAACATGGAGGACCCCACCCACTTACCTAAAAGTACAATTTGGAGCTAATGGACAACTAAGTGGAGGTTAAAGCTTCATGCAAAACAAATGATGGATTAATTAGTGGTTAATGGTTACTTGTTGGCCACACTTCCTAAAGGGCATTTTAGGTAGCCCCCTAAAAATAGAATTAGGGTTTTATGCATGTATATATTGCCCTCTTATGTATATGAAACTATCATCTACTCTTTCATTTTACTTAGAAAATTAAGAAATCAAAGTGTAAGCTCAATGTTCTATGAAATAAAAATGGCTTCCAAGCCTCTTTCTTCTCTCTTTTCTACATGTTTTTCTTTGTTTTATTGTTGATGTTTATTTCTATGCTCTCTTCTTCTTCATGTTCATTGCTTAGATTTACATTTATGCAAGTAGTTAGTAGCTAATCTCTTTTGATTTCTTTGCTTATTTTCTATTCTCTTTTCTTTTCAATGTTGAAATTTATTTGTGTTGCTTCAATTCCACAAATGAGTAGCTAAACCCCTTCAATTTAGGGGTGATGAAGCTCTCTAACTTTATGTAATTTCAACATTTTTTATGATTTATGATCTCTTTGTTTATGCTTCATGAATATGAATTTTGATGTAAGTTTATACAAGTGGGTTTGATAGCTTATATTGCTTATGCAAATGAGCTATTCTTATTCAACATAAACACAAATTACATCAACATTTGCTAATTAATTTTTGATTATGAAATGAAAGTAAAAATGAAATTTGATGATCTATGTTACTAGTTACAATAGTAAATAGATCATACTTAAAATAGTTTTTGCTTTGGCTTCTTTTTCATGAGAATTGTAAGTGGTATAATTGTTGTATTATAGTTTGATGGTTTGAGTTATGTTAACTAATAACATAAACAAACCATACTTATGATAAATGCAATGATTATTTCACTTAACATCAAAGTTAGAGATCATAAATTATGTGTTTGTTGATTTACAAAAATTTGAGAGTGGATTTGCCTCTAAATTGTTCTTTAGTCTAATAATTTTTGAATCACATTTTCTAGTGTTAGCCTCATAATTTCTAGTTAACAAATCCTCTTCGACTTTGGTATAATTTGATTGAATAGAATTTTAAAATCATCAATTCCCTGCGAATCGATCCATATTCGCCGCGTGCTACATTCGTACACCGTGCGCTTGCGGTAAATGTTATTTAGAAATTCGTTCGACGGTTTTCTAAACCGATAGATTTTCTGTCGACGAACAAATTTTTGGCGTCGTTGCCGGGGAATTGTCTTTGATTTTCTATTCTTCGAATTATTTTCTTCTGCCTTTTGTTGTGTGTTTGTTGTGTGTGTGTTAGTTTGCATTTTAAAAAAAATTATTTGTGTGTGATTGTTGATTGCATTTGATTGTGTATTGTTGCTTTTCATCTTGCATTCACATTTCATATTAAAAAAAAGAGCATCACAAGTTCATTTCATAAACAAACATATTTTATTTCATTGCATTTGCATTTTACATAGACATTTCTTTTTATTTCTTTTTTTTGTTTACATTTACATTTGCATTTTTCTTTTTTCTTCCTTCTTAAAAAAACCAAAAAGAAAACAAATCTCTGTGCATTTGTGCTCTGTGCACACACATTCGCTGTTGCATTGAATTATCACTTCGTACTCAGTGCAATTCCTGTGCAATTCCACTTCTCTGCCAACGAGTTCTGCAACCCATCTACCCTGACTTCAACACATTCAACTCCTATCACCTTAACACAACAAGCTTCATCCCTGCTTCTTTCCGACCATCAACACACTGTAAACATTTCTGTCACCCCTCTGCCAACTGCTTACATTCAGCAACCCCTTCAGACCAGTCACCACAACCAATTACTGTCAAATTCACAACTACTTACTGCTACGCTGCCTTCTCCTAATCTCCCTACTGCCTCATTTCTCTCCGACACTTCATCAACACCCAACCATACTTCATACAACAGCCATCAACAATACTCATTCTACTACACATCAACAAACACCTCATCAAACATCAACACAGTCCCACCATACAACTTCACACCATTTAACTACTCAAACATCTCACTGACCACCATCACCAGCGACAACCAGTTCAAAACATCCACCACTGTCATTCATTTACATCCTACTCAAACTCCTCTGTCAACACTACTCTTTGCCTTACTACACACCTCTCCACTTACCACTATGGCAAACACAGCACATAACACTTCAACATCACTGCACACAACTCAACAGACCAACAACCATAACACATCACATACTTGCTGCCCATCCATATAAAAAAATCACACTGCTACTTCATAAACATTGCCAAAAAACCATCACACATATCCACCGTTCATCACCAGTTACTTCCCTGAATTAACCACCCACACTTCCTTCACCATACTCACTACCTCTTGGCCCACCACGAAATCGCCTCCAGCCAACCATCAACATTCATATCACAGTCGTCTCAACCGTATCTTGCTGCTGCCACTACTCTTGCACCACAAACCCCTAACCACTTCTGTGCCTCAACAGTGTACTCGCGACTTACAACAGATCGCCTTCATCACCGAATCACCCAATCGAACTTCAACCGCGCACCTATCCTCCCATCCACCCAATTGCCACTTCAATCCATCGTCTTCCCTAAAACAAGTCATGAATTCAACCTCACTTACCTCCAAACTGCTACACCATATCATAAACCTACGGCCAGCAACTCGAACCATCGCAAATCGCAACAACAACCAACCCTCGATCTCGAACCACCAATCTCCCAAATCGCCATCTCCCAAAACCAATCGCTGACCTTGTATTGAGCTGTGGAAGTTTAATTTTAATTTCGACTTGAGATTCAATTTTGTAAAAATGGAATTGAGACATCATTTAATCAATTGATTTTGATTTCGTGAATTTGAAGGATATACGAAGTGGAAAGTTGATGATTTTCGTATATAAAAAAAAGAGAAACAAAGTATGTTGTTGATTTGTTTATGGGCCGAGTAAATTGGTCTGTTCGTTTTGTTTTTAATTTTCTTTGTTTTGTTTTAAAATCATTTTTGTGTTGTTTAGTTTGGTTTTGTAAATTGCTTTGTTTTCAAACAAAAAAGAATTTTTGGGTTAGTTTTGTTTTTGGGCTGGGTTGTTGCATGAATTTTGAAATTCAACTTGGGGCTGTGACTTGTTTTTAGAACTAAAAAAAAGCAAGAGAAATAATTTTTGTTTAGCTTTGTTTTCTTTTATTAAGAGGTTTCGTTTTTATAAAAAAAAACATTTTTTCACTTGTTTTAGTTTTTAGTTGGTTTACTTTCATTTGTTTCTTATTTCACTTGTTTTATTTTCTTCTTTGATAAACATATAAAAAATAGCAAAAAATTTTATTTTTTTAAGTAAAACCCTACTTTTAAGTTTCCTTTCAAAAAAAAAAACAAAAAAGAAAGTTTGTTTAGTGAAGATTTTGAATTTTTTGGGGCTTGTGAGTGTTTGATTTTAGTGTGTCTTCTTTTGTTTTTTATTGTTTTGTTTAATTTCTACCAAAAAAATACCAATTGTCATAGAAAAACTTTTTTTGTTTTGGTTCTTTTGTTTCAATAGTTTTGATTTTACTTTGTTTAGTTTCTCCTTTGATATACAAAAAAAAACAAATAAGTTTCTTTTTGCTTTGTTTGAAAATCTTTTGTTTTGTTTCCTTTGATTTCAACAGTTGTGTTATTTTCCTTTGTTTTATTTCGTTCGATATATAAAAAAAAATTGTAAATATATCTTGTTCTTCATTTCAGGTTGCCAAAACAGAAATTCAAAAGGGAAAAGTGTTTGCCAACAAATAAACTACTTTACTTTGCTAAGAAAATTCGCCGCTAAAAAAAAAGAAATATTGCTAAAATAATCTGCACGCTCTGGTATTGTGCTTCCATCTTTATTCGCATTGTTGGTTGCTTGCATTTGCATAAAAAAAATTCATAATCCAAAAAACCAAAAACAAACTTCATTTTAGTTGCATTGTTAATACACGTTTAATTTCTTGTTTTGCATTCATCTCATCTTATTTTCTTTTCTAAAGGCAATACCCCAATTCACATAAGGTGAGGGATTTCATCACCCTTTGCTTAGCCCACAAACGCATTTCATCGTAGAATTTGACTAATAATAAAGGTTAGACGTTGGATCTAAGGGTGTCATAGCTCACTTAGGGCTTAATTGTATCTTCACAATTGTTTTATTTGAACGATTTTATTTCTTGGTGTCTAGGCTACAGCAGAGTAATAACCAGTTATAAAAATTACGGTGATACGTAAATATTATACTGGTTGTTCCTCTGAAGGTACTTAAACCTTCGGCTGCATTGCTACGGTGATTCGTGGTGCACCGATAACTCCTGTCCGTTACCTGGCTGAGAAATATTTTTGTTAATTTAAGACAAAGTGTGATTATACAATTTTGGGTTAGGAGCTACTAAGGACATAAAATCGTAATTAAGTCCTTTGCATTCATTTAATTGCATTAGTTCATGCATATTTTAAAAAAAAATTTAAAAAATCCAAAATCCAAAAAAAAATTGTAAATTTTAACTTGGTTTTTCATTCAAAAAAAATCTTTTTCTTTCTTTCCTTTGAAAATATTCAATCAAAAACAAAAATCCAAAAAAAAATATATAATCTTTTCAAAAAGAAAAAAAAATTTGAAAAACAAAAATCAGTTTCCATTTTCTTAAGAAAAAAAATCTTTTTGGTAAATATTTGAAAATTCAAAAAAAAACAAAAAAAAAATACAAAACCAAAAACATACAAAAAATTTTGAAAAACCAAAAACAAAATAAAAATCAAACTTTTCTTTTGAAAATAAATCTCACTTGTTAAATAGTTTTCTCCCTTGTAAAAAAAATAAATTCAAAAAATAAAATAAATAAAAAACACGTTTTCAAATCTTCTTTCACTCCCTAAACTCAGTTTTAACTCCTTTCTCTTCTCGACTTTCACTTGTGCATGAGTACTTGGACTCGTGACACAACAATGAATCGTTGGACTCGCGACCCTTCTACAAACTGTTTAACTCGAACAGACGATCCTCCTGAAATGGAGGACGAAAACGCCCCTCGAACTCTTATGGATAGAATCTTTCCCGATAGAGTTTCTGTTCCATCTTGCATCACGTTACCCGCCCCTACGGGTAACCATTTCGAAATCCATTCGAACCATATTGCCACGCTTCCAAAATTTGGCAATTTGGAGCACGATGATCCATACATCTTTTTGACTAAATTCGAACAAGTTTGTGCAACCATTAAAATCCAACAACTTTCTGATGACGGAATTAAACTTTGATTAATCCCATTTGCGCTTACGGATTACGCTGAAAAATGGTTGTACAGTTTACCTTCGAACTCAATTAAAACGTGGAAGAATTTGTAAAAGCTTTCTTAAAAAAGTTCTATCCCTTGGAAAAAACAAGTAAAATTCGAAACGAAACTGTAAATTTTCATCAATTCAAGGGTGAACCATTTGGAAAATATTTTGAAAGATTCAAAGAGCTTTTGATAAAATGTCCACACCATAACTTTGAAAAATGGACGATTTGCCAAATCTTATACGATGGACTAGAAAACAACTCACGAACGATGCTCGAATCAATGTGCCAAGGCAATTTTCTTGCCCAACATCATGATGATGCTTGGCAATTTCTTGAAAACCTCGCTGAAAAGTCGTCCCAATGGGAACGCTCGAACGAAAAAATCAATCTACTCACGATCGAGTGCACACTCGATAGGATCTTCTGTTGCTTTGGAAGCTAAGATCGACGCAATGATTAAAAAATTCGATAACGTTTTCTCATCGAATCAAATGAACCAAGCTTCCCAACCGATGTGTTATAAATCCAATGATCCTAATCATTTGGCCGACCAGTGTCCCAACTCTATCGAATAAATCAATGCTTTCAATAAAGCCAAAAACGACCCGTTTTCTCCAACGTACAACCCTGGTTGGAGAAATCATCCGAATTTTGCGTGGAGCCAAAACAATCCCAACACGAATACGATTCGTCCCAATTTTCAAGCATTTTCGAATAATGTTTCGAATCCTCCCTTTCAGCCCAATAATTTTCAACCAAACCTTGCGGGCCCGTCTCATAATCAACCACAACAACCAAATTTTCCACCAAATTCTGCTCATCCTCCACAAGACGATAAACGTTTAACTTCGCTTGAGAAAACTCTTGAAACGTTGGCTAAGGCAACCACTCAAAGCCTTCAATCAAACAGCAATTTGCAAAATTTATTGACTTCATATATGCAAAACACAAACCAATCGATTGCAAAACTCGAAATGCAAATGAGTCAATTAGCCACGTCTGTAAGTGAACGTGAACGAGGAACATTTCCAAGCCAGCCCCTTCCAAATCCCAGAAATCAAAACGCAAATTCAAATCAAGCCCATGTTGTTCAAGATAGCAACGTCACCCAGTTGAATGCTATCACAACTCTCCGTTCTGGTAAACAAATCGATAATCAAGTCGTTAATCCAAATGGTTTACCGGAAACTTTTCTCAACGCTTCTGAAACAACGAACGACTCAGAACAGAACGTGGAGCCAAACGTCGAATCGAAAGACAATCAAAATTCTTCTTCTTCTACTCGAGTAGACCCGCCTACCGAGTATCGTGTTCCATTTCCACATCGTCTTCGACCAAAGAAACACTCGGACTAAATGGAAAAGATGTTGGAAATTTTTAAACAAGTAAAAGTAAACATCCCGCTTCTTTACATCGTTCAGCAAGTCCCCACTTACGTGAAATTTCTTAAGGACTTGTGCACCCAAAAGCGACACACTCAAGTACCCAAAAAAGTCTTCTTAGCCGCTAGTTTGAGTGAAGTCTTGTCCCAATCCATGCCCGTTAAATACAAAGATCCTGGCTGCTCTACGATATCGTGTACAATTGGAGACAAGACGATTACCAAATGTTTGATAGACTTAGGCACGAGTGTCAACTTGATTCCATACTCCGTGTACGAACAATTAGGCTTAGGTGAGCTCAAACCCACGAAAGTTACGCTTCAGTTTTCCGATCGTTCCATTAAGAAGCCTGTGGGAGAAATCGAAGACGTGCTCATTCGAGTAGGGCAATTTATATTCCCCGTTGACTTTATCGTTCTCGAAACACAACCCGTGACGAATCCCTCGATTCAAATTCCGTTGATTTTAGGCCAACCATTCTTAGCCACCTCAAATGCCTTAATCAATTGTCATAACGGATCAAAGAAAATATCTTTTGAAAATATGACTTCGGATCTTAATATTTTCAATCTTGAAAGCCAATCAAATGAACCTTGTGACCAAACGTTGAAAGTTAGTGCCATTCACGAAAATGTTGAAAACGAAACACTTGATCTTAACGATGAACGTGAGGCCGAGTATGAAAAATTGTTTCACCAAATTCCCAACGATATTGAATACACTCTTCCTTTTGAATCGCTTCCAGTTGAGTCCGAATCTCAACCTAATTCTTTGATCGAAAAAATTCCAAAGTTGGACCTCAAACCGCTTCCCGACCACCTTATGTACGCATACTTAGGTGAAAATGAAACTTGTCCTGTCATCATTTCTAACAATCTTTCTCTTGACCAAGAAGCTTCTCTTCTCTCTATCCTTTCGAAAAATAAGGAAGCAATGGGATGGTTGATTTCCGATATAAAAGGAATTAGTCCCGCTCTGGTTCAACATCGCATCCATTTAATCGATGATGCCAAGCCTGTTCGTGACGCGCAACGAAGGCTTAATCCAAAAATGAAAGATGCGGTGCATGATGAAATTCTTAAACTTCTCGATAACGGAATCATTTACCCAATCTCCGATAGTTCATGGGTTAGCCCAATTCACGTTGTACCAAAAAAGTCTGGCCTAATCGTTGTCAAGAACGATTCAAACGAGCTTATTCCAACTCGTACTCAAACGGGTTGGCGTGTTTGCATTGACTACCGAAAACTAAATGCCGCAACACGTAAAGATCACTTTCCTCTTCCTTTCGTTGACCAAATGCTCGAACATTTAGCCGGCCATGAATTTTATTGTTTCCTTGATAGTTATTCTGGCTATATCCAAATTCCAATCGCTCCCGAAGATCAAGAGAAAACGACTTTCACATGTCCATTCGGTACCTTTGCTTATCGACGTATGCCATTCGGACTATGTAACGCTACTGTGACTTTCCAACGATGCATGGTTGGAATCTTTTCCGACATGATGGAACGCTTTCTAGAAGTTTTTATGGACGATTTCTCAATCTTTGGCGATTCTTTTTCCCAATGTTTACATCGTCTCGAGTTGGTTCTAAATCGATGTAGAGAAAAACATTTGACTTTGAATTGGAAAAAATGCCACTTTATGGTCAAACAAGGCATAGTCCTTAGACATATCATCTCAAATAAAGGCATTGAAGTAGACAAAGCAAAAATCGACGTCATTGCAAATCTACCCATTCCCAAATCCGTTAAGGACGTTCGATCATTTCTAAGACATGCTGGCTTTTACGTCGTTTTATGAAAGACTTTAGCAAAATCGCCCGTCCTTTGACGACCCTTCTTGGAAAAGACGTTCCTCTCGATTTTAACTCTGATTGTATCTCTTCTTTCGAACGTCTTAAGAGCGAACTCATTTCTGCCCTAATCATTTGCACACCCAATTGGGATCTTCCTTTCGAAATAATGTGCGACGCTTCAAACTTTGCCGTTGGTGCTGTCTTGGGACAACGCATCAACAAGATACTTCATGTCATTTACTACGCAAGTATGACCTCGAACGACGCTCAACTCAACTACACAACAACTGAAAAAGAGCTTCTAGCTGTCGTTTTTGCGCTTGAAAAGTATCGACCTTACTTGATAGGTTTACACATTACGGTCTACACTGACCATTCTGCGCTTCGATATCTCTTCGCTAAAAAGGATGCTAAATCCCGTTTGATTCGTTGGATCCTTTTACTTCAAGAATTTGACCTTACAATCAAAGACAAAAAAGGATCCAATAATGTCATAGCCGATCATTTATCTCGTCTTTCGAACGCGCCATCTTCCTTGCTGATCAATGAAAACTTTCCCGATGAACAACTTCTTTCTATTTCTATCGATGCATGGTACGCTGATATAGTGAACTACTTAGTCACTAAAGAAACTCCCTCATTTTGGTCCAAATAGGACAAATGTAAATTCATGTCCCAAGTGAAATATTTCTATTGGGACGATCCACATTTGTTCAAATATTGTCCCGACCAAATCATCCGACGTTGCATTCCGGATAATGAGATACGAAGTGTTCTTTTATTTTGCCACGATCAAGCGTGCGATGGACATTTCGGTCCTCGAAAAACTGCGGAAAAAATGCTTCAGTGTGGTTTATATTGGCCTTCTCTTTTCAAAGACTCGTTTGAATTTTGTAAAACTTGTGATCGATGTCAAATGCTTGGATGAATTTCTCGACGAGATATGATGCCTCTAAACCCCATTCTTACGATCGAAATCTTTGATGTATGGGGTATCGACTTTATGGGACCTTTTCCAAATTCTTTTGGAAACTTGTATATCCTTCTCGCTGTCGATTACGTTTCAAAATGGGTCGAAGCCGTTCCTTGCAAAACCAATGACCATAGAATTGTTGTGAAATTTCTCAAAGAAAACATCTTTTCGAGGTTCGGCACACCTCGCACAATAATCAGTGCTAACGGAACCCATTTTTGCAACCGTTCTTTTGAAACTTTAATGAAAAAATACTCGATAACCCACAAGTTATCCACTCCGTATCATCCTCAGACTTGTGGCCAAGTTGAAGTTTCAAATCGACAAATAAAACAAATCTTGGAGAAAACTGTCAATAAAAATCGAAAAGATTGGTATCAGAAATTGACCGACGCGCTTTGGGCTTACCGTACTGCTTTTAAAACTAACCTTGGGATGTCCCCATTTCGTTTAGTTTACGGTAAAGCTTGCCATTTACCCGTTGAAATTGAACACAAAGTGTTGTGGGCAATAAAAAACTTAAACTTTGATCTTGAAAAAGCTGGCGAAAATCGAAAACTACAACTCAACGAACTCGAAGAACTTAGGAACGACGCGTATGAAAACGAGAAAATTTACAAAGAAAAAACCAAAGTTTTTCATGACAAGTCAATCCTAAGGAAAACGTTTTTGCCTAACCAGAAAGTTCTTTTATATGACTCGAGACTTCATTTATTCCCAGGGAAACATAAATCAAGGTGGACCGGACCATTTGTGGTACGAACTGTTTTTCCACATGGTGCCATAGAAATAGAAAACCCAAAGGATGGATCGATTTTCAAAGTCAATGGTCATCGTTTGAAACCCTTCTTGGAATTGCCCGGTAACCAAGAGGAGGAGCTTATGATCCTTCATGAGCCAAGCTACGTCTAGTAAGAATGTTAACCCTCTTTTGTAAATATGTACATATTTTTCCCCGTTACACTCATTATATCATGCATCGACTGTGGGGACACAGTCAAAATTAAGTGTGGGGGGGAGTCTTATTTTCAGTTTTTTCTTTAGTTTTTCATGGCATTTTTGAATTTTCATTTTCTTCAAAAAAAATCTCAAAACTCCTAAATCTCAAAAAACATTTTCTTTTTATTATGTTGATTTATTTTTGAAGAAACACTATGGGATAAGTATAAGTTTTGGTTAATAAATTGAAATTTTTGAAAATTTATTTGTCTTAACAAAAAATAAAAATAAAGTTTGATTACAAATAACAATGGTTTTACTAGTATATAGGAAAGTTCATCTATGTTAATGATGAAGTATGTTCTAATTGATAATCTTTGTTTAAAAAGTGGTAAATTTAAAGTAAGGATATAACATTTTTGTCTTCAAAGTTAAATGGTGCTAAGATGGGTTTGCAAAACTCTCTCTCTCTCATAAAAAAATACATGTATAAAAAAAAATACAAAATAATAACATCTAAAGTATTCACCCTCATTTAAAAGTCCTCACGGTTATGCATGGGTGAATTACTTGAAATCTTTGATTATGTGCTTTCATACTCATTTAAAAGTCCTCACAGTTATGTATGTATGGAACACATACCCAAAAAAAAACATACTTAATAAAAACCACCTACGGTCGATAGGTGTATGCACGAAAGTGTGTGCACTCTCCATGCTCTGTACTCCCCTCACCTAAGCCCGAAAGGCAGTGCATGGGTGGTATATCTGGCCTCAGTTTACCTGAGCTAGGTGTGTAATTTTTCGTGCAAATAATGAGAGAGCAAGCAATTGAAATCCTAGCACTATTTTAACTTGTTTGATTTAACTTGTTATTGAAAAGAAATGAAAATACCACTTTAATAAACTTTGATAATCAACTAAGGATCCATTTCATAATTACATTATGTTATCAACCGAAACAACTAGCCAAACTATGGTCTATCTGTTATGACAACTTGATTTTTATTGGAAATTTTGACTAGTAAAATTTTCAAGACAATGACCAAAACTTGTATTTAACTTATTCATGTCAATTTAAAAATAAATCCTTCATTTGTAAATATGTTCAAAAACTCACATTCATCTCTTTGTAAATAAATTTTTCATTTGGTAAATATTTTCATCCTGCATTTGGATTTTGTGGGTAGTATCCGCTGAAAACCCTCACGAGACAACACTCGTCCTATTGGGGACACCCAAAGGTTTAACGGCTTGTTGCATACGCTTAATGCAATCGTGCTCCCTACGAATACGGATTTATCTTAGTTTTCCTTTATTCGAGGACGAATAAAAAGATAAGTGTGGGGGTATTTGATATGCACGTAATTGTGCATATATTTACATCCATATTTTATCTCTTTTTATTTAAATAATCATCATATTTGGGCATTTTAACGTGTTTAAAACCAAAATTCAATTATTTCCAACCATCATATTTTCATCTTCATTCAAGGGCAAAACGGTCATTTTGTGCATGTGTCAATATAATAATTTTTACTTGGACATTTTTTGATAATTTTTATAGGAATTTGGATGCATATGGAAGAGGCTTATATGAAGATATATGCATGCACAAATGAATAAAAAGAAAAGAAGAGGGAAATAATTCAAGCCATGAACATGGAGGACCCCACCCACTTACCTAAAAGTACAATTTGGAGCTAATGGACAACTAAGTGGAGGTTAAAGCTTCATGCAAAACAAATGATGGATTAATTAGTGGTTAATGGTTACTTGTTGGCCACACTTCCTAAATGGCGTTTTAGGTAGCCCCCTAAAAATAGAATTAGGGTTTTATGCATGCATATATAGCCGTCTTGTGTATATGAAACTATCATCTACTCTTTCATTTTACTTAGGAAATTAAGAAATCAAAGTGTAAGCTCAATGTTCTATGAAATAAAAATGGCTTCCAAGCCTCTTTCTTCTCTCTTTTCTACATGTTTTTCTTTGTTTTATTGTTAATGTTTATTTCTATGCTCTCTTCTTCTTTATGTTCATAGCTTAGATATACATTTATGCAAGCAGTTAGTAGCTAATCTCTTTTGCTTTCTTTGCTTATTTTCTATTCTCTTTTCTTTTAAATGCTGAAATTTATTTGTGTTGCTTCAATGCCACAAAAGAGTAGCTAAACCCCTTCAATTTAGGGGTGATGAAGCTCTCTAACTTTATGTAATTTCAACATTTTTTATGATTTATGATCTCTTTGTTTATGCTTCATGAATATGAATTTTGATGTAAGTTTATACAAGTGGGTTTGATAGCTTATATTGCTTTTGCAAATGAGCTATTCTTATTCAACATAAACATAAATTACATCAACATTTGCTAATTAATTTTTGATTATGAAATGAAATTTGATGATCTATGTTACTAGTTACAATAGTAAATAGATCATACTTAAAATAGTTTTTGCTTTGGCTTCTTTTTCATGAGAATTGTAAGTGGTATAATTGTTGTATTATAGTTTGATGGTTTGAGTTGTGTTAACTAATAACACAAACAAACCATACTTATGATAAATGCAATGATTATTTCACTTAACATCAAAGTTAGAGATCATAAATTATGTGTTTGTTGATTTACAAAAATTTGAGAGTGGATTTGCCTCTAAATTGTTCTTTAGTCTAATAATTTTTGAATCACATTTTCTAGTGTTAGCCTCATAATTTCTAGTTAACAAATCCTCTTCGACTTTGGCATAATTTGATTGAATAGAATTTTAAAATCATCAATTCTCTGCGGATCGACCCGTATTCGCCGCGTGCTACATTCGTACACCGTGCGCTTGTGGTAAATGTTATTTAAAAATTCGTTCGACGGTTTTCTAAACCGATAGATTTTCCGTCGACGAACACTAATCCAACCGATGTAGGAGGAATTGGTTGAATTTCACTAGGCAAACCTCTACGCATTTGCCTGGGCGCATTTCGAGATGCATGAATCTCCTCGGACATCGCATGCCACACATTGAATATTGACTCGCAACATGTCCCGGTCAAGCAAAAAAGGTGTGGTATGGATCCAAAGAGATCTGTCGCCCTTAAGGAAGAGGTGGATAAGCTCAAGTCGAACGGGTTTATCCGAGATGCATTATATCCGGAATGGGTGTCCAATCCTGTACTTGTTAGAAAACCTAATGGGAAATGGAGAACATGCATTGACTACAAACTTAAATAAAGCCTGCCCTAAAGACAGTTTTCCACTTCCCCGAATCGATTAGCTCGTAGATTCGACGGTTGGAAATGAACTCTAATCCTTCGTGGATGCGTATTCTGTCTACACCCAGATACCCATGCACTTGCCTGATCAAGAGCATACCAGTTTCTTCACCGATTTTGGACTTTACTGCTACAAAGTCATGCCTTTTGAACTCAAGAACGCCAGGGCAACCTAGCAACGGCATGTTCGTTGAATGTTCACTAACCAAATTGGAAAAACCAAGGGGGTATATGTGGACGACATGCTTATGATGTCACGATTCTCCACCAATCATATCAAATATCTAGAAATGATGTTCAACATCCTCTAAGAATACAGAATGAAACTCGACTTATTAAAATGTCACTTTAGGGTCGCATCTGGAAAATTCCTTGGATTTATCGTCAATGCACGAGAAATCGAAGCCAATCTCGAGAAGATCCAGGAAATTAGAAATCTTAAGACCCCAAGAACTATAAAACAAGTCTAGAGCCTCAATGAGAAAGTAGCAACACTGAGCAGGTTCATTTCAAAACCCACCAATAAATGCATTCCCTTCATCGATCTGATCAGAAAATGAAAATGGAATTTTGAATGGACTACAAAATGTGAGGGCGCATTCCGAGCGCTGGATCAACATCTTTCTACACCGCCTATTCTACCAAAGCCTATTGATCATGAGAGATTGTACATCTACTTAGCAGTGTCAGAAAATGCAATCGGTGCTGCCTTAATTTGGGAGGAGGATCGGATACAACGCCTGGTATGTTACATTGGCAAATGACTGACCGGAGCGGAAAGGAATTACCCGAAGTTGGAAAAGTTGGCTTATTGTCTTGTCATTGACTCGAAGAAGCTCCATCCATATTTTCGGGCTCATCCTATCACCATCTACACCGACTAGCCGTTACGACAGGTCCTTACACGGCCTGAGACGTCTGGTAGGTTACTCAAGTGGAATATCAAGCTGAATCAGTTCGACGTCGCTTACACTCCAAGGTGATCTATCAAAGGACAAGTCCTAGCAGATTCATCGATGAGTTCACTATCTCGGAGGACTTGCTCGAAACCAGTGAATCTCCCAAATATGTCTGGAAGCTACATACTAATGGTGCATCAAATTATCGCTGCTCAGGCATCGGTGTTGTTCTTGAAACTCCTGAAGGCCGATCTATATACTTTGCTTTAAAATTCGATTTTTGTGCAACTACAATGATGCCAAATATGAAGCCATACTCGCTAGATTAAGGCTTGCAAGAGATTTGAGAATTATTGCTATAGAGATTTACTACGATTCACAATTGGTCGTGTGCCAAGTTCGGGGGGAGTACCAAGGCAAAGACCGAAGGCTGACTGCTTATTTGCTCGGGTTCGGGAAATATTGAATCGGTTTGATTATTATGCCATCTACTGCATACCCCAAGAACGCAATCAAAAATCTGATTCCTTGGCAAAGTTAGACAGCATCGGTGAGGCACAACAGATGGTACTTATTCTCATAGAGACATTATCTTCCCCAAGCATTGATCGGATGGAAACAGACTGGGTATTTGAAGTCATTCCTGATAAGGAGTCATGGATGACTTCATTCAAAAATTTTCTCGAGCGTGGAACCTTTCCAGAGTGCAGGAGTGAGAGAATACAAGTTCTTCATGTTAGAACCCTTAGTTTACAATTTCGACTATGACAACTATACAATGGAAATCATATATATATCATACAACTATACAGATACGAATTCAAAGCAAGACAAGAAAAAATGATGACTAAAGCACTAAAGAGATTCATCTACAAAGTTGCATGGAGATCGAAGAGAGATACACTCAAGAATAAACCCTGGAGAACATCACTTAATAGGTTCAGACGTTTGAATATAGAACTTCAGACGTCTGAACATAGAAGATGAATAAAAATAATAGTAGGTTCTTAGACATCTGAGAACACCATTCAGTTGTCTGAAACTGGGCTCGGGGCAGATAATTCAAATTACAACTGTCATCTTTGAAGAGACACAACTCCATGTCTCCTCCACAACTCTTCACCAGTGAACATCGACGACTCTAGACAAAAAGGGAAGAGATGTAACTACTAGAAGCAACCTTCTACAACTATATAAACAAGAATCAAGAAGGATCAAAGTACTTAACTAATTCACTCGACTCTATATCTAGATCTTCTCTTGTTCTACTCATCCACTTGCTATATATTCTGCAAATCTGAGATCATATACTTTCATACTTTCTCGAACAATATTGCACTCAATCATTCAAGAGATATAGGAAGTTTAATTGTACTATACAGTCAAAATCCGTGTAATAGAGAACACATTCTTGACAAAGAAACTCTGCTATTGTAAATATGTTCCTCCCGGTGAAGTGACGGTTATTTGGTGAAAGGAAATTCCAAAAAGGAGCTTTGGAACTGTACGTAGGACGGGAAGTCCGAAACAGTGTAAAATCCCTGGTGTGATCATTCTTATTTACATACTTTACTACTGTTACACTACAGTCTAAATTAGTCATATACTTATCATTTTTATAATCGATCCACCATAATATAAACTTTCAATTGGTATCAGAGCTTGGTTTGATCAAAAGTATTGTAACAAGTTTTTGAATCACTAATATGATAAGTATCTTTCAAGAAGGTTAATCTACCGCACGTCCTCCATTATTTAATGGCTCCAACTATGCATATTGGTCAACCTGTATGGGTATTTTTATGGAAATCAATGGTCTTGAAATATGGTCTACTACACAAAATAAATATGAAGCACCTGACACTGCTATAGGCATGTGGACCGATGCACAAACAACCTTAGCCTCAAACAATGCTAAAGCTATGAATGTTTTATTTTGCTCTATAGATAAAAATGAATTTTCACGTGTCATGTTATGTACCACTTCATTTGACATTTGGCGTACCTTACAAATTACACACGAAGGTACAACAAAGGTCAAACAAACTAAGATTTCAATTTTGCAAAACCAATTCTCCTCATTCAAAATGAAGCAAAATGAAACTATTGTTGACATGTATTCTAGATTTCAAACTATTCAACATGATCTTATGCATTAGGAGTTAAGTTTACTGATTTTGATTTAGTTTCTCGAATACTCAACTCTTTGACATCGGATTGGGAAAGGAAGGTATTAGCTGTTGAAGAAGCTAATAATCTTTCTACTCTCATGGTTGAAGAGTTGATATGAAATTTAATGTCCTATGAAGCTAACTTACAGGAAAGAAAAGAAAAAATGTTGAAAAGAAGAACATATCATTTCAAGTAAAGAATGATGACTCAGATTTGGATGAAGAAGAGATAGTTTTCATTGCTAAGAATTACAACTAATTCAAGAAATTTAGAAAGATGAACAAATTTCAAAAAGAAGGGAAGTCCAATACAACAGATCTATCTCAAATCAAGTGCTATAATGTGATCAAAACGGACACATGAAGAAGGATTGTCCTAAACGCAACAATGAGAAAAAGAAGAAATTTGTGAAATTTAAGAAGAAAAGAGCTTTTATAGTCACTTGGACGATACAGATTTATCAACATCGTTTGATAGTTATAGTGATAGCGATGGAGAATAAACTAATGTATGTTTTATGGCTAACACCGATGAGGTATGTCCTAAACTTAGCTATGACGAACTATTAGAATTAAGTATGGAACTTGATGATAAGTTTAGACAAATAAAAAAATTGAATAAAGGACACCTAGCCAAAATAAATCGATTAGAACTAGAAATTGGATTGTTAAAGGATGAAAAAGTTATTTTAGAAGAAGAATTGGTGATTTCACAAGAAGTGTAAAAAGTCTATCAAATATGATACACAACTTAGTGAAATAGATAGGTTAAAACTTGAGAATAATAATTTGATTAAGGAAAATATTGAACTAAAAAGTAGTACAGAAATTTCAAAAATTGAAATTTGTGAAATAAAGGATAAACTAGAAAAAATTACTAACAATATTTCAAAGTTTAACAAAGGAAAAATAGATCTTGATAATTTAATTTAAATTTCAAAACCTTTTGGTAATCGAAATAGATTAGGATTTGAAAAGAATTCACAAAAGAAAAAAGGTAATACTATAAAGCAAAGTATCTTGTATCAAAGTTTCAAAAAGACACCAAAGTTAAGTAAATATGTAAAATCTAAAAGTATAAAAATTTGGATACCAAAGTCTAATAATAAATTAGCTAGACAAAAACATACCGATAGTTTTTTTTATCAAGTGTAGTATTTAATAATAATTATGTTTTTAAAGGACCCAAACCCACTTGGGTATGGCTACCCTCCTCTCCTAACATTTAGGACCTTAATAAAAGAAGCGGGTACTGATTGAATATTTTTTGTTTTATAGTAGCCCAAAAATAAAAGCAAGGAGAAATAGAGGCTGCTCAAAACACATGACCGGGAATGCCAAAATGCTCTCAAATATAAATTATATCGATGGAGGCACCGTAACCTTTAGAGACACCTCAAAAAGATATGTCATCGGAATTGGAGAAGTCATAAACTTTGGTATTTCTAACTCTCTTATTATTTCTAATGTTTCATTAGTAGAAAATTTAAAACATAATTTACTTAGCATTAGTCAATTATGTGATAAAGGTTTTCATAAAAATTTCAAGAAAAATCGATGCAATGTATTTGATAATAATAAAAATTTATTATTTGTAGGATTTCAAAATAAAGTAATTTATATTTTGAATATGAGTATAAAACAAAATTCTTATTTATGCTTGACCGCTAAACTTGATGATCCATAGCTATGGCATAAACGATTTTGTCACATAAATTTCAAACTTATAAATAAATTATCAAAGCATGAACAAGTTAGATGTTTACCAAAAATAAATTATAAAATAGACAATTTGTGTGATGCATGTCAAATTGGAAAATTAAAAAGGGGTTCTTTTAAATATAAAAATAAAATTTCAACAAAACAACCATTAGAATTGTTGCATTTAGATTTATTTGGTCCTATTCGAGTAAGATCGATAAATTATAACAAATATGTTTTTTGTAATTATTGATGATTTTTCAAGATATACATGGACTTTGTTTTTAAGACATAAAAGTGACACTTTTGGTATGTTTAAAATTTTTGCAAAAAGAATGAAAAATCAAATGAATTTGAAAATTAAAAATATTCGCAGTGTCATGGAGGAGAACACGAAAATGAACTTTTTACTAATTTTGGCAATTAAAAGGGAATTAATCATAATTTTTCAATTCCACGTACACCACAACAAAATGGTGTAGTTGAACGGAAAAATCGAACATTACAACAATGTGCAAGAACAATATTAAACAGTAGTAATCTACCAAATCATTTTTGGGCTGAAGCTATTGCCACGGCTTGTTATGTTTTGAATAGAGTGACACTATGACCAATGACAAAAACACTCCTTATGAAATATTTTTTGGTAAGAAACCTAAATTATCATATTTTAGAACATTTGGATCAAAATGTTTCATTTTAAAGACTAAAGGCAATCTAGGAAAGTTGGATCCTAAGGCCGATGAAGGAATATTTGTTGGCTATTCGGATCGTAGCAAAGCTTATAGAATTTATAACAAAAGGACAAATATTATAGAAGAAAGTTTACATGTTCCTTTTGATGAAAATTTTGTAACTACACAAATTAACGACAAAGAAGAAATACATCCAATTGATTCTTCTACACAACTCACAATAATATTGAAACTATTGATCAAAATAATACTCTAGTTTCACCTCCTAGGATTTTAAAGAATCATCTTATAGATAGCATTATTGGAGATTTAAATTCTAGAGTAACTCGAAATCAACTTAATCAAATAAGTCATGTTGCATTAGTTTCAAATTTTGAACCAAAGAACTATAAAGATGCTTCTAAAGATGATTTTTGGATTTTAGCTATGCAAGAAGAATTAAATTAGTTCCAACGAAATAATGTTTGAGAACTCGTTCCAAGACCGAAAGATCAATCCGTCATTGGAACTATATGGGTATTTAAATATAAAGCCGATGAAATCGGAAATGTAGTTCGAAATAAAGCACGTTTAGTTGCACAGGGGTATAATCGAGAAGAAGAATCGATGACGATGAAACTCTTGCACCTGTAGCTAGATTGTAATATCCCGGAATTTATGGCAATATAAATTTAATAACCCGTGTTTAAATTTAAATTAATTTGATAATTTTTGTTAATAAATTTGAATTGGTTCAATAATCTTCTTTAATAAATAATTAATTAGTGAATAAATCTGTTTTCTATTTAATATGTATATATATTTATATATATTTTAAAAAGATGGGTTTGGTTTAAAATTTAATTAGTGTAGCATATTTTCTAATTTTAATATTTTGAAATTGGGAAATTTTGATTTATTTTTGAATTAAGCTTTTCAAATCAGTTAATAAAATAACTAAATGATTTTAAATATATAAGATAAATGTTTTATTTGTTTAAAATACATTTTGACTTAAGTTGAATATTAAAATAAGTTACAAATTTTTTTTTATTCCTTTTAAAATATTGATTTATAAAATTTGATTTGTAAATTATTAACGTTTAAAATCGAACGCTAACACCCCGGTGTATATTGAGATTGAGTGAAAGCACAACCCGTGAACACGGGAACTAAAATCAAGTAGAAAAGTCATAGAGAAAGCAGAAAAGACAACGGTTTTTATAGTGGTTCGGCTTCAGGTAAGCCTACGTCCACTTTAATCCTCTTTATTACTGAATCAATTACAACTTTACAACAGTCTTCAATTACAATACTGAAGAGACAAATAACTAGAACTTCGATGCAGAAGAATTCTTTGAATCCATGTTGATTGCGTTAGATTTCCTCCTGAAGTTTGTTGAGATGCCGATCTCTTCAAGCGCCGATACTCTGCTGAATTCTTGACTCACTCGACACTTCAAATACGAAAGGCATCTCAACAAACTTCAGGAGGAAATCTAACGCAATCAACATGGATTCAAAGAGTTCTTCTGCATCGAAGTTCTAGTTGTTTGTCTCATCAGTATTGTAATTGAAGACTGTTGTAAAGTTGTAATTGATTCAGTAATAAAGAGGATTAAAGTGGACGTAGGCTTACCTGAAGCCGAACCACTATAAAAACCGTTGTCTTTTCTGCTTTCTCTGTGACTTTTCTACTTGTTTTTAGTTCCCGTATTCACGGGTGGTGCTTTCACTCAATCTCAATATACACCGGGGTGTTAGCATTCGATTTTAAACGTTAACATAAATTGAATATGAAATTTAAAATACAATTAATTAATGAATCATGTATTCATTTAAATAACAAATAGGTTACAACCTCTTTTATAAATTTATTTTAAATGATTTAAAATATTATTTTAAAATGATTAATTTGTATATTGTTTTCATTTATAATAATACTTTGTTTTATTCTTTAAAAATTATTTATATACATAACTAAGTGTTAGAAACTAATTAATTAAGTTTAAACTTTCTTTAACACTTAATCAAAATACTTACCACTTAAAGCACAAATGTAAACTAAATATCATTTTAAAATGACAAGTGTAAAAATTGAGACATGTATCTTGTTTAATTTTATTTTTCTTTGTTTTTAAAAATAAATCATAAAGAAGTTAAATGAACTTCCATATTTCCATTTTTTTCTTTTACTCATTTTTATTCTTAACAAAGAAAATATGTAAATCAAAATCTGTAGCATTTTCAAGATTTTCAGATTTTAAATCAAATGAAACCTGAAAATCACTCTTCATACTCATAATCCAAACACAAACCATCTTCAAAAACATCATGCATATCAATCTCTGATCCACATTCAAAAATCCTGATCAAATGCATGCAATTTTCTAAAAAATCTGGAAATTATGCAAACAAAACCTGCATGCAACCATGAAAGCAAGATGTCCGCATTTATATTCAATCTGGAAAACAAGGGCATCCATCTTCTTGTGTGACCGGAGCGTGCATGCAAGCTTGTAATTAATCAAGTGGCAACCAAGCAAGTTTTTTAAGGCATTCAAGAAAATTGCAAATGATGTTCTGCATGTGCAAATTAATCATGTTCTGCCATCAGGATTTAAACTGTGAGTAACTCATTTTTTTGTTAAATTTAAATTAATAGGTAAAAGTTGTTCCTTGCTGTTTAAATTAAAAACGAATATATGTATGAATTTGCTGTGATTATATATATATGTGAATATATTTATGTGTGCATAATGATAACTGTTGCATACCTGTTCTTCAAATCCCAAACTCCTGTTGGACTTGAAAATTCTTTTCTCTTTGACTTGTTTGCTGATATGATTTAAATTTTTGAATGAAATTTGTTATTATAAGATAAGATAAGTTTTAAAAATTTGATATGAGTTAAATAAAGTCTGTTTTACCTGAAAGTAAGTATAACAGAGTAAAAATTTGTATAATGAGGAAATTCAAACTATTTCAGGTTTATAAATAAAAACATCAAGCAAATTCATGAATTTTAAATCAAATATTACAATTTATAGTGCTTAAACCAAAGTGCAGCTCTAAATTCATTGTATTATACATTTTGGAATAGTACTGTTGATTTTTGTGTTAGTTTGAGTTGAATCTGTTCCTAAAGATGGTGAAGTGATCTGGGATGATGAGAAAAATCTTGGATTAGGTTGCAATTTGTTTTTGATGTTGTAATTGGGATTTATAAATTAGAACCCTAGTTTTCTCTGAGGCTAGAGTAAATGGATCATTTCGACATTTTTAATTGATTGAGTTCAATGAACTTTTGGAGGATGATAGCTTGGCAGTTGGGCAATGCGTGGCCGGAATTTCAACTGCTCCGGTGGCGGGTGGCGCGAGGACGAGGGTGTTGACAGGTTTGGATGGGTTTACTGTCTGATGTTTCCAGGTTTGGGAAATTGGGTCGAAATCTTGAATTAGAGTGTATGTTGACCGAATGGTGGTTTGGTTGGCCTGAGGGGATGTACGGTGATTGTGGGAAGGTAAAACTTAATTTGACTCGAAGTAAAATATGGGTTGCTCGAGCATTTTGCTTTGTTTTAGGTTTTTCGAATTAGCAGAACCTGTTTCCAGTTTAAAATTTAAAAGTAAAATTTTAAAATGCAAACTGAAATCTGAAACTAAGTTTAAACCTGGAATTGAATTTGAATTCAAAAAGTTTAAATCTTGGGTTTTGAAATAATTTGACTTTTTAAATTTTAGTTTGGATTTAAAATAAAAGCAGGAATTTGTTACTGTTTTAAAAAATTAAAAGAAAGTAAAAAAAATGTAAACTAAATTTAAACTGAAATTTGAAAACTGAAACTAAATATAATTCAAACTGGTTCAAATCTGGAATTTGAAATAATTTAAGTTTAAAAAATTTTAAATTTGGTTTTAAAACTCAGAAGAGTAAATGCATATGTGCTTTGCATTTGAATTGGAAGTTTAAATTTTAAATTAGAAATTTAAAATGAGTTTAAATATGGATTTTTAAATCTGGAATTAAATTTGAACTTTAGTTTTTAAAATAAAATAAGTTTAGATTTAAATCATTTAATTAGATTGGAAGTTAAATGATTTGAAGATTTATGTAAGTAAAGTTTTCAAGGATTTAAGTTTAAATCTGTAATTAAGGTTCAGGCTGCATTTCAGTTTTGAAATTTAAAAATAATTTTTAAATTTGATTTAAATAACCTAGAATATTTAGGTGTGTTTTTAAGTTGATTTGAATTCAAAATTGATTGGGATTTAAATTCTTTTAAACTTTTTTTTTAAAAGTGTATGTTTCTTTTAACATATGAAATAAAGGTTTTGAATTGTTTTTAAAATCTTGTTTAAGTTAAAATTTGTATTCATTTTAAAATCTTAAACTTTAAAATGAAGTCTAAATGGAATTTAAAGTAAATTTAAAAACAATTTGTTTTTAAATGCTTAATTAAGTAAAAATTGTTGAATATGCGCTTATATGTTTTTGTTTGATGATAATAAACATATATATTCATTTAAATGTATTTGGTAATGTACTATTTTGTTTTTTCATAGATTAAATAAATATTTGTTGAATAAAATAAATTACACAGAATTTGAATTTGAATTCAAACAGAACAAGTTACACAGATTTTGAATTCAAACAGAAATTTTATTCAAACAAATATTTATTACAATCTTGAATAGTACAAATTCATGCTCTCACTATACATATACATTTTTGATTACATCACGATTACATCACAAATATTTTTACATTGATAACCTCACTACATATCACTCACACTCGTATTTTGTCTTCAACTGCATTCCGGTTTGAATCCAGCATCTGAGTAATCTGCAAAAATATTCTCAAACGCAGTAAAATTGAAAGTGAAATATTTTTGAAATTTGAAAGAAACGATGATTTTGAAAACATTGTTTGCCTCAGTTATTTGGGTTGTTCGTCATCATTTTTGACTGTGCAATATCTGTGCATATCAGTATTTTTATCAGGGACAGGCAATTATAAGTGGCTGCAGTACACACGTGTACATTCGTATACGTGTGCACTGCCTCGCCAACTCGTGTGCGCAGCCAATAATAGCAAGTGTGCAAGCACAACTTTTCAACAATATCAAGGGCAAGTGCACACATTACAACAGCAACAAGGCAGATCACAAAAAAATGCATGCCACCAAGTGAACAAACTCAAGATTACAGGGCAGTGGACAGTACAAGCCTGCAGAATGCAAATGGACTCGACCAAGTTTACAAGTGCTACAAGCAGCAATGTGCAACTGCAGACTGCAACATAAATTAAAAGACCAATATATATGCACAGAAGCAACTACAATTATGCAATAGTGAAAAGCACAAGTCAGTGGTGAAGTAAACAACAATGTCGAGCTCACTGCAACTCAAGGAGATAGTCAACTAACAGTGCAACAGATCAAATGGCACAGTGCACCACTGATTTGAAGAACATATGAATCAAAACAGAGAGTATGGTGATGCAGTCAACAAGGCAACAGTGCAGGTGAACAAATGTGCAAATGCTCAAGACCACCAGTACACAGTGATGACAATACAAGGTAATGAAGATTGCAGCAATATACAAATGAACAAAAAAATGACCAACTTCAACAATCCAAACAATAAACAGTGAAGAACATGGACTGCAACATTCAAGTGTATATTGAAAACAAGCTGCATGAATACAACATGAAGTACAACCACAAAGTTCACAAGTGCAGACACAAAAGAATATGGACTGCAACAAACATGAAAATGAACCAAAGTAGTACAACATGCACAAAGTCGTACAAGATAACAGCAACTTCAATATGCTCAAGTGAATGCAATCCAAAGTGATATAACAGTTACAACTTCGTCAACCAAAGTCAAGGCTGCAAATGAAGACTTCAAGTACAAGACAACAAGTACAACACTGTACAAACCCAAGCAACAACTACAAAGACCAGATACTCGATGCAACTCAGTGGAAAATGAAGGCAACCTGACTATCACTGACTAAATTCGCTTATGCAAACTTACTTGAAGATTGCCATCAACATGATGATAATACAGCAGCCCCAAAATCAGTGACACAACAACAAATAATGCAAACAACAAAATACAGTGTCAAGCTCATGAGGATGCAGACACCAAGTTCAACAACATACAAACAAGCATGCAACAGCAAGCTTGCAACAGAGAGCATATGCATCAACATAACAGCAAAGACCACATGCCACATTATCAGGTACATGAAGCAGTTCAAATCCAAATCCAAGAATATATACAATGCAAATGTACATGCCAGTGAACATAAAAAATGGCCAGAGTCGAAGCACAAAGAACAAAACAGGTCAAGTATGCTACAGCATTAAATTCAATCAAAAATGGCCGAAGTCAATATTGAACGAGTCAATAATTAAAACCGTGTCAACCAAGCCGTGGGAAGCAAGTATCAAGAATATACGCATATGAATTAGTCAAATAAATCATCAGCATCAAAGTGTAATCGAACGGCAAAGCAAGAAATTTTGAAGCAATCAGACGAACGCAAAAATAGGAAATCAAATCCTATAAAAACCCTAATCATCATCGGCATTTATTTCATCGAGTTCAAGTATCAACTTAGTAAAGCAAAAGGAAACAGTACATACCGAATTCACAAACAACGAACTCGATCAAGCAACTGCAAACGAGCGATAGTCAACCATCAGAGAAGTAGCGAGCTAGGGCAACATATCTCAGATCGATCGAAGAAATTGAAGCCCTGATTTACACAAGAGCCGAAGCCCTAATTGGAACAAAGGGAACGAAGCCCTAAACAGGACGAAGCCGCCATTATTCTCACGAACGAGACAAAAGGATCGGGTGAAATAAGGGAGTGGGCTGGCCTTATTATTAAAAAAGGGGTTTTGTTTTTTAATTTTTATAATAAGGCTTTATTATATTGTTAATTAGTTTTAGGGTTATTTTCTATTGTTTTTTTAATTACTGTTTTTATTTTACGAATCAAAGAATTTGGAAATCACCACCTAGGGTTTAAGTAGTGTCAGATTGTCTAATTAGAATTAGTTCAGTGAGCAGGGTGTGCGAGTTTACAAAGCTGTATAGGCGGGAGCAGAGTTTGCGAGTAAGCGAAGCTCTATAGGCGGGAAGCAAAGTTTGCGAGTAAGCGAAACTCTATAGGCGGAGCAGGGTGTGCGAGTCTAGTAGAGTGTTTGTGAGCGGGAGCAAATGTTTGCAAGCAGGGTGTGCGAGTCTAGTAGAGTGTTTGTGAGCGGGAGCAAATGTCTGCGAGTCTAGTAGAGTGTTTGTAAGCGTGATACTGTTTAATTCTAATAGAAATCTGTGAATGCAGCACTAGGCAGGGGTTGCCGAAGCTGGGTAAATTTTGTGTGTGATTTACTTTTCAGCATATTTATTTCTGCAGTTTATTTCTGTGTTTAAATCGAGAAAATTTGCTATAACCCTATTCACCCCCCCTCTAGGGTTAATCTAGATCCTACAAAAATGTTATCTTGAAAGATAAATAAAATTTAACGATTGTATTCATTAAATTATTAAGATAATTTAAAATGAATTATTAATTATTTAAATAATTAATAATGTGGATGATTAATTAAGTAATTAGTAATTTTTAAAATTGATTAATTAAGATTTGAGATTAATTAATTAGGGTTAATTAATCTATAATAAAGATTGTTATTTAAATTTTAATTAATGATTAAGATTTATTAATCAAGTGATTAAGGATTAATTAAGATTGTAATTTACACTTAATTAATTAATAAATAGAGATTAATTAAGTTGTAATTAAATATTAATTAATTGGTAATTAATAATGATTAATATAAGTTGATGTCTTAAGTAAAGTAATTCAGAAATGTTAATGAAGGTCATTAACTTAAAATTATTTAACAATTAATTAATGTGATTAATTTTTGATAATTGATTAGATTAATTAATTAATAATAATCATTTGTTTAAGTTTAATTACTTAATGTAATTAATTGTGTTAATGTGTTTTGTTTAGGTTAATTAACAAAGTTTAATTAATTCAAACATTTAATGATTTGATAATTACTTATGAAATTAATGGGTTTGTAATTACTTAGGGAAGTAATAAATTGATAATTACCGGATGTAATTTAAAATGTTTAATGATGAAAGTAATTTAGATTAAATTACTTTGGAAATTAATCATGGGATTAATTGAGATAATTAATTAAGAGTAATTAATTTATGGAATGAGTAATTACGGGTAGTTAATTACTGGATTGTTGTTAATCAACGGTGATTAATATATGAGTGGTTTAATTGCAGATTGATTACTTAATGTAATTAATTTATATAGTGAGATTAATTCAAAATGTAATTAGAAATCATTAATTAATTAAATTAATGATGTAATTTAAAATTTGATTAATTAAGGACTAATTAATTAATAAATGATTAATGTAATTAACTTTAGTTAATTAATTGATTAAGTAATTACATGTTAATTATTTGTAAAGTGTTAAGTATAATTAACTTGGGTAATAATTGAAAAGCTAATTACTTACTGTAATTAGGGAATTATTAATCAGTAATGATTAATTAGAAAGAATAATGAGATGATGATTTATTAATTGATTTGTAATCAATTGATGATTAAGATAAGCAGGATTTTAAAGATGAAGTAATTAATTTAATTCATTTTAAATTAATTAGAGATTATGTAATTAATTTAATTCATTTAAATTTAATTATAGAAGGTGTGATCATTAGGTCATTGCTTATGTTTGAATGATTGATATTGGTTGCCATGTATGGTTTGTAATCTCAGCCATGAGATGAGTATTGTATGTGATATGGATGCATTGGCTGCAATGGGATGATAATATAGATTATCTGTTTATAGTGCTGATATGGATTATCTGTTGATGGTGATAATGTTGATTATCTATTGTGTTGTGAATTATCTATCTGTGTGTATATAGATAATGAATTGAAATTGTTTTAAATTTTTAAACAATTTGGCCTTAAAAGACACGTTTTGGATTTCGATGAGACCAGGATCGGGTTTCCATATGTGGATATCCGAAAACCACATCGATCCAAATTAACTTTAGGTCATGAATCTGAAGTGAAGATGAAGATTCAGAGTGCAAGGGTTATCGTCGTTAACTTTGAGGGTGATTCCAAAATGAGTGCAACAAGATAATGCCTTCGGTTTCGTTCGAACCCGGAACGAACTTGTATGGATTGAATGCTTTCAGAACATCGTCAGGTCGACGATGAGCATTCTTAGTGATATGCCCTATAAAGGTAATCGTAATCTCAAGCCTCATCAACCGGGAATGGCTAAAACATGGGAGGTGCAGCAAGGTAAGTGCGTCATGCCCAAGTAGGACGAGATTTACCCCTGTCTAGACGTCCCATTATTTCGGCTTAGTGGTGCGTTTGCTGATCACAACTGCGGGGTGGTCTTGTTCGAAACTGTTCAGCAAGGAATGGTTTCAGCTTTGTGTTGCAGGGGAGCAGGCGTACTCCTCGGTACAGTGATCTTGGCCACGGACTGTGATGGGTGGTACCCCAGTAGCCCTGCCATTGTATGCAATCCAAAATCCAATTAGTGCCGTACGTATTAGTTGTGCCCAACTATGTTGGAACGTGAGATGAAAGCATTCCAGCTATTTCTGTATTTTACTTGAAAACCCTAGACACTATTATAATATCACTGGATTTCCTATCAAATGTTTTGGTTAGCGTAAGGTAAAAAGTTTTCCATGTTTATGTGTGGGAAGTCTTGCGTGATACCTTTTCTTTTCAAAGGCTTTTAAAAGTTAACCAACTTTAACCTGTTACTCACACCAGACCCATGTTTGACCCGAAGTTAATTTTGTTTTTCTTTAACTCTTAGGTACTCAAATTTTTACGAGTAGCCAAGGGATTCAGGTTAGCTTTGACGAATTGTGAAGGAGCAATGGAGTAGGAGGCTTCTGCGTATAGATATATAGTTTTCCACTGTGTTGGTATCTCTGAGTGTTTATCTGTAATGTATTGAGTTGTAATAACGATACAGGTGTTTATAACTGTCTAGTATGTGTTGTATTGTCTGTGTAACTCTAATAATTGTTGTATACCATGTAATAATTATGTTATTAATATAATTTATTCGTTCACTGTTAAGATTCTAGTATTGTTTCTTCTTTCTCTTCTTTCTTTTCTCTTTTCTATCCCTTTCTTCTTAATTATGATACGACTTTTTGTGGAGAAAAAGTCGGGTCGTCTCACTTGGTATCAGAGCACTAGGTTGAGCGAATATCTAGTCTCTGGAGTGGTGTCTATCTTGAGAGAGCGTATTTGTATTATATATATACATATATATATATATATATATATATATATATATATATATATATATATATATATATATTCTACCTATCTGTTGGGTTACCTGTTCAGGTTTTCCAATATAAGTTAAAAAGGTAGATAAGGTAGTGTTGTGTGAACACGACTACTACCATTGGTTGGAATTTGTATGATGAGGTTGGAAGTGTATCTGTCGCTAATACTGTCTCGAGTGAGTTTTGATTGGTGTAGGATTTCATCGATCTATGAAGGAAACCTGTTAAGGTTCGGAGTTTACTGTGAAGTGCAGAGTTTGGTGAGTTAAGTTTGGATCTGTCGGTTAGGCAGAAGCAAGTGAGTGATGGTACTTTGATATTTCAGGAAGTAGTAGCTGCGTGATTAAGCGCAGTAACTAAGGATATTTCCGAAGATGTTTCTTTGGAACAAGAGTAAGGAGGTGAATCTGCTTAGCGTTGTGGCTGAGTCCAGCAGAATGTTCTATTTGCTTTGAAGTCCGAGTTTCTCGGAGAGTTTTGGATTGAGAATTCTTTGGCTTTGGTGTTAGCGGTGCAGCTCAAAGTGTTCTGAGTTGGTAGGAAGTCTTCTGGCTGAGTAGTTTTTCCAAAGTGGAGTTCAGAAGCAGCAGTATAGATCTTTTTCTTCGGTGAATTGGCTAGGCCAGCGTAAGCTATTCTGATTGGTGGAGAGAGAGCAGTTTCTTTGGAATTAGGCTGGAATGATCGCAAAATTGACTTGCGATAGTTGGGATGTTCTCTTGAGATGTTCCGGATGTCTACAGAGAAGTCAGAAGTTTGTCCGCATCTGGAGATCGAGTTTTCTTTCGAGGTGTGGAACTGGTGGTTCAGTTTGTAGATGGATGGTTCCTTGAGATAGGAGTTTGGTGAAGCAACTCAGGTTTTGGAGAAACTTCTGAGTTTTCTTTTATGGATATGTGGAACCATGTTTCTGTGCTATGTTGTCCAGTTTTTGCTCGTTCTCTTCATCAACATTTTCTTCTACTTTGGATCAGAGTTGTGCAGCGGAAGCAGTTTGAGGTGCATCTGCTTTTCTTTTCCGGGATAAGGAGAAGTTTGTTCTGTCTGTTGTTAAGAAGTAGGGATTATTCCTGGTTTTGGATTGATCTTGGGGAGATCATGGTGCTGGGTTGTTTTGATCCAGTCTGTTTCTAGAGGCATCAGCAAGGGTTGAGCTGATCAGGAAGGATGTTGGTAGACCAGGATCGTCCGAAGAGTATTTATGGATAAGAGACGGAGGAATTTGGATTCTGGGGTCGGAGATTTGTTTTGGAATTAGTTTTTCTCCAATCCAAGGAGATATAATTTTTGTTTTGTCTAGGAAGCTAGCTCCGAGGTGTTTTGGATTTCTTCTGTGATTGGTGAGATAAGTGTTTGGTTTTCTAGAGTTAAATTGCCAGTTTGGATAACTGGGATTCAGAGTATTTCACCTATCTCTGAGGGAGTGCGTGTTTGATATTTCTGGTTGTAGAACCAGCAGTTCAGGAGGTTTGGTTGTTGAGTCAGCCTCGTCTGTATCCTGTTCGGAGTTGTTGATAGGAGCTCTATAGCTTAGTAATATTGATTGTTTGAATTCTATAGAGCAAGTATCCCGATATTTATACCGAGGAAACTCGTGGAAGTTCTATTCACAATTTTTCTGAATAATTAGATTTGTTTTGATTGTGTGAATTGATTGCTATAGTTGTTAGCATATGATTAACATATGATGTATTTTAAAATAAAATCTGTAAATAGATTATTAAATTACCTTTGTTTTAAATTTCGGGGACGGAATTCTTTTAAGAAGGGAGGATTGTAATATCCCGGAATTTATGGCAGTATAAATTTAATAATCTATGTTTAAATTAAAATTAATTTGATAATTTTTGTTAACAAATTTGAATTGATTCAATAATCTTCTCCAATAAATAATTAATTAGTGAATAAATTTGTTTTCTATTTAATATGTATATATATTTATATATATTTTAAATAGATGGGTTTGGTTTAAAATTTAATTAGTGTAGCATATTTTCTAATTTTAATATGTTGAAATTGGGAAATTTTGATTTATTTTTGAATTAGGCTTTTCAAAACTGTTTAATAAAATAACTAAATGATTTTAAATATATAAGATAAATGTTTATTTGTTTAAAATACATTTTGACTTAAGTTGAATATTAAAATAAGTTACAAAAATGTTTGTTTTATTGATTTATAAAATGTGATTTGTAAATTGAATATGAAATTTAAAATACAATTAATAAATGAATCATGTATTCATTTAAATAACAAATAGGTTACAACCTCTTTTACAAATTTATTTTAAATGATTTAAAATATTATTTTCAAATGATTAATTGTATATTGTTTTTATTTATAATAATACTTTGTTTTATTCTTCAAAAATTATTTATATACATAACTAAGTGTTAGAAATTAATTAATTAAGTTTAAACTTTCTTTAACACTTAATCAAAATACTTACCACTTAAAGGACAAATGTAAACTAAATATCATTTTAAAATGACAAGTGTAAAAATCGAGACATGTGTCTGGTTTAATTTTATTTTTCTTTGTTTTTAAAAATAAATCATAAAGAAGTTATATGAACTTGCATATATCCATTTTTTTCTTTTACTCATTTTTATTCTTAACAAAGAAAATATGTAAATGAAAATCTGTAGCATTTTCAAGATTATCAGATTTTAAATCAAACGAAACTTGAAAATCACTCTTCATACTCATAATCCAAACACAAAACATCTTCAAAACATCATGCATAACATCATGCATATCAATCTCTGATCCACATTCAAAAATCCTGATGAAATGCATGCATTTTTTTTAAAAAATATGGAAATTATGCAAACAAAACCTGCATGCAACCATGAAAGCAAGATGTCTTCATTTATATTCAATCTGGAAAACAAGGGCCTGCATCTTCTTGTGTGACTGGAGCACGCATGCAAGCTTGTAATTAATCAAGTGGCAACCAAGCAAGTTTTTTTAAGGCATTCAAGCAAATTGCAAATGATGTTCTGCATGTTCAAATTAATCATGTTCTGCCATCAGGATTCCCATTTTTTTTTAAATTTAAATTAATAGGTAAAAGTTGTTACACGCTGTTTAAATTACAAATGAATATATATATGAATTTGCTGTGATTATATATATATGTGAATATATTTATGTGTGCATAATGATAACTGTTGCATACCTGTTCTTCAACTGCCAAACTCCTTTTAGACTTGAAAATTCTTTTCTCTTTGACTTGTTTGCTGATGTGATTTAAATTTTTGAACGAAATTTGTTATTATAAGATAAGGTAAGTTTTAAAAATTTGATATGAGTTAAATAAAGTCTGTTTTACCCGAAAGTAAGTATAACAGAGTAAAAATTTATATAATGAGGAAATTCGAACTATAGGAATTCATCATTCAGGTTTATAAATAAAAACATCAAGCAAATTCATGAATTTTAAATCAAATATTACAATTTATAGTGCTTAAACCAAAGTGCAGTTTTAAATTAATTGTATTATACATTTTGGAATAGTACTGTTGATTTTTGTGTTATTTTGAGTTGAATCTTTTCCTAGAGATGATGAAGTGATATGGGATGATGAGAAAAATCTTAGATTAGGTTGCATTTCAGTTTTGATGTTGTAATTGGGATTTATAAATTAGAACCCTAGTTTTCACTGAGGCTAGAGTAATGGATCATTTCGGCATTTCTAATTGATCGAGTTCAATGAACTTTTGGAGGATGATAGCTTGGGAGTTGGCCAATGCGTGGCCAGAATTTCAACTGTTCCGGTGGCGGGTGGCGCGGGGACGAGAGTGTTGACGGGTCAGGATGGGTTTACTGTGTGATGCTTCTAGGTTTGGGAAATTAGGTTGAAATATTGAATTGGAGAGTATGTTGATCGAATGGTGGTTCGGTTGGCCAGAGGGGATGTACGGTGACTGTGAGAAGGTCGCTGTGGTGATCAGCGGTGGCCGGCCTCGTTGTACATATGCACAGTATGGTGATGATGGTGAAGGTTGGATGGTTGCAGGTTTTTAGTAACCTAGGGTTTGCTTAGGGTAAAACTTAATTTGACTCGAAGTAAAATGTGGGTTGCTCGAGCATTTTGCTTTGTTTCAGGTTTTAGGAATTAGCAGAACCTGTTTCCAGTTTTAAAATTTAAAAGTAAAATTTTAAAATGCAAACTAAAATCTGAAACTAAGTTTAAACCTGGAATTGAATTTGAATTCAAAAATTTTAAATCTTGGGTTTTGAAATAATTTGAATTTTTAAATTTAGTTTGGATTTAAAATAAAAGCAGGAATTTGTTACTGTTTTTAAAAATTAAAAGAAAGTAAAAAAATGTAAATTTAATTTAACTAAGTTTTGAAATCTGAAACTGAATATAATTCAAACTGGTTCAAATCTGGAATTTGAAATAATTTAAGTTCTAAAATTTTTAAATTTGGTCTTAAAACTCACAAGAGTAAATGCATATGTGCTTTGCATTTGAATTGGAAGTTTAAATTTTAAATTAGAAATTTAAAATGAGTTTAAATCTGGGTTTTTAAATCTGGAATTAAATTTGAACTTTAGTTTTTAGAATAAAATAAAGTTAAATTTAAATCATTTAATTACATTGGAAGGTTAAATGATTTGAAGATTTATGTAAGTAAAGTTTCCAAGGATTTAAGTTTAAACTATAATTAAGGTTCAGGTTGTATTTCAGTTTTGAAATTTAAAAATAATTTTTAAATTTGATTTAAATAACCCGGAATATTTAGGTGTGTTTTTAAGTTGATTTGAATTTAAAATTGATTGGGATTTAAATTATTTTAAACTTATTTTTTTAAAAGTGTATGTTTCTTCTAACAAATGAAATAAAGGTTTTGAATTGTTTTTAAAATCTTGTTTAAGTTAAAATTTGTATTCATTTTAAAATCTTAAATTTTAAAATGAAGTCTAAATGGAATTTAAAGAAAATTTAAAAACAATTTGTTTTTAAATGCTTAATTAAGTAAAAATGTTATCTTGAAAGATAAATAAAATTTAATGATTGGATTCATTAAATTATTAAGATAATTTAAAGTGTATTATTAATTATTTAAATAATTAATAATGTGGATGATTAATTAAGTAATTAATAATTTTTAAAATTGATTAATTAAGATTTACGATTAATTAATTAGGGTTAATTAATCTATAATTAAGGATTGTTAATTAAATTTTAATTAATGATTAACATTTATTAATCAAGTGATTAAGGATTAATTAAGATTGTAATTTACACGTAATTAATTAATAATTAGAGATTAATTAAGTTGTAATTAAATGTTAATTAATTGGTAATTAATAATTATTAATATAAGTTAATGTCTTAAGTAAAGTAATTCAGAAATGTTAATGAAGGTCATTAACTTAAAATTATTTAACAATTAATTAATGTGATTAATTTTTGATAATCGATTAGATTAATTAATTAATAATAATCATTTGTTTAAGTTTAATTACGTAATGTAATTAATTGTGTTAATGTGTTCTTTTAGGTTAATTAATTAAGTTTAATTAATTTAAACATTTAATGATTTGATAATTACTTATGAAGTTAGTGGGTTTGTAATTACTTAGGGAAGTAATAAATTGATAATTACCTTATGTAATTAAAAATGTTTAATGATGAAAGTAATTTAGATTAAATTACTTTGGAAATTATCAAGGGATTAATTGAGATAATTAATTAAGAGTAATTAATTTATGGAATGAGTAATTACGGGTAGTTAATTACTGGATTGTTATTAATCAAGGGTGATTAACATATGAGTGGTTTAATTGTAGATTAATTACTTAATGTAATTAATTTATATAGTGAGATTAATTCAAATTGTAATTGGAAATCATTAATTAATTAAATTAATGATGTAATTCAAAACTGATTAATTAAGGAGTAATTAATTAATAAATGATTAATGTAATTAACTTTAGTTAATTAATTGATTAAGTAATTACAAGTTAATTATTTGTAAAGTGTTAAGTATAATTTACTTGGGTAATTAATTTAAAAGCTAATTACTTATGTAATTAGGGAATTATTAATCAGTAATGATTAATTGGAAAGAATAACGAGATGATGATTTATTAATTATTTGTAATCAATTGATGATTAAGATAAGCAGGATTTTAAAGATGAAGTAATTAATTTAATTCATTTTAAATTAATTAGAGATGATGTAATTAATTTAATTCATTTTAAATTAATTATAGAAGGTGTGATCATTAGATCATTGCTTATGTTTGAATGATTGATATTGGTTGCCATGTATGGTTTGTAATCTCAGCCATGAGATGAGTATTGTATGTGATATGGTTGCATTGGTTGCAATGGGATGATAATATAGATTATCTGTTTATAATGCTGATATGGATTATCTGTTCATGGTGATAATGTTGATTATCTATTGTGTTGTGAATTATCTATCTGTGTGTATATTGATAATGAATTAAAATTGTTTTAAATTTTAAAACAACTTGGCCTTAAAAGACACGTTTTGGATTTCGATGAGACCGGGATCGGGTTTCCATATTTGGATATCCGAAAACCACATCGATCCAAATTAACGTTAGGTCGTGAATCTGAAGTTAAGATGAAGATTCAGAGTGCAAGGGTTATCGTCGTTAACTCTGAGGATTATTCCAAAATGAGTGTAACAAGATAGTGCCTTCGGTTTCGTTCGAACCCAGAACGAACTTGTACGGATTGAATGCTTTCAGAACATCGTCAGGTAGACGATGAGCATTCTAAGTGATATGCCCTATAAAGGTAATCATAACCTCAAGCCTCATCAACCGGGAATGGCTAAAACATGGGAGGTGCAGCAAGGCTAAGTGGGTCATGCCCAAGTAGGACGAGATTTACCCCTATATAGATGTCCCTTTATTTCGGCTTAGTGGTGCGGTTGCTGATCACAACCGCGGGGTGGTCCTGTTCGGAACTGTTCAGTAAGGAATGGTTCCGGCTTTGTGTTGCAGGGGAGCAGGCATACTCCTCGGTACGGTGATCTAGGCCACGTACTGTGACAGGCGGTAAGTAGCCCTGCCATTGTATGAAATTCAAAATCCAATTAGTGCCGTACGTATTAGTTGTGCCCAACTATGTTGGAACGTGAGATGAAAGCATTCCAGCTATTTCTGTATTTTACTTGAAAACCCTAGACACTATTATAATATCACTGGATTTCCTATCAAATGTTTTGGTTAGCGTAAGGTAAAAAGTTTTCCATGTTTATGTGTGGGAAGTCTTGCGTGATACCTTTTCTTTTCAAAGGCTTTTAAAAGTTAACCAACTTTAACCTGTTACTCACACCAGACCCATGTTTGACCCGAAGTTAATTTTGTTTTTCTTTAACTCTTGGGTACTCAAATTTTTACGAGTAGCCAAGGGATTCAGGTTAGCTTTGACGAATTGTGAAGGAGCAATGGAGTAGGAGGCTTCTGCGTATAGATATATAGTTTTCCACTGTGTTGGTATCTCTGAGTGTTTATCTGTAATGTATTGAGTTGTAATAACTAGACAGGTGTTTATAACTGTCTAGTACGTGTTGTATTGTCTATGTAACTCTGATAATTGTTGTATACTATGTAATACTCATGTTATTAATATAATTTATTCGTTCCGCTGTTAAGATTCTAGTGTTGTTTCTTCTTTCTCTTCTTTCTTTTATATTTTCTATCCCTTTCTTCTTAAGGATGATATGACTTTTTGTGGAGAAAAAGTCGGGTTGTCTCATAAATTAGAAGCTAAATGAACTCTACTCACTTTTGCTTGTCATAACAATTTTAAATTATATCAAATGGATTTCAAAGGCACTTTTGATTATCAAAGGAAATGTTTATGCTGAACAAACACCACTATTTGAACATGAAAAATTTCCAAATCTTGTTTTTAAATTAAATAAAGCATTATATGGGTTAAAACAAGCCCCTAGAGCATGGCACGATAGGCTTAAAACTCATTTAATCTCATCAGGATTTCAAATTGGTAAAATTGACATGACTTTTAAAAGAGAAAATAATGATATTTTAGTTATTCAAATTTATGTCGATGATATCATATTTGGATCAACTAACGAAAATTTATGAGTAAAATTTTCTAATATAATGAAAAATGAATTTGAAATGTCACACATGGGAGAATTAGATTTCTTTTTAGGATTACAAATAAAGCAACTAGAAAATGGTATCTTTATACATCAAGAAAAATATTTCAATGAACTATTAAAACGTTTTGGTATGGATAAAACATCTAATAAACCTACTCCTATGAGTACTACGGTCACTTGATAAAGATGAAAACGGAAAAGATTTTGAAGAAAAATTATATAGTATGATTGGTTCGTTATTATGTTTAACCGCAAGTCGACCCTATATAATGATGAGTGCTTGTCTTTGCGCACGTTTTCAAGCAAAACCAAATGCATCCCGTCAAAGAGCCGTCAAACGTATTTTGAGATATTTATCTAACATGAAAAGCTATGGACTATTCTATCCAAAAGGATCTTCCTTCGAATTTGTATCATATAGCGATGCAGATTATGGAAGATGCAAAACAGATAGAAAAATTACTAGTGGAACATGTCATTTCATCGGGCAATCTCTCGTCTCATGGTTTAGAGAAAAACAAAATTGTGTTTCTCTATCCACTTGTGAAGCCGAATATATTTCAGCGGCATTGGCATGTACAAAAGTAATTTACGTGCAACAAATCTTAAAATATTTTGGAAAATAATTGAAAAATCTATGATTTATTATGATAACACTAGCGCAATCAATCTGTCTAAAAGTTCGGTGAATCACTTTAGAACTAAACATATAGATATAAGGCATCATTTCTTAAGAGATAATGTCGAAAAAGGAACTATAACTCTAAAATATGTTAACACTGAAAATCAAATAGCCGATATCTTTACAAAACCATTAAACAAAAAAACTTTTGTAAAATTACGACGAAACTTAGGCATTTGTTCACCTAATGAACTTTTAAACTAAGAAAAATTTCTTATATCCACAAGTTTATTAGTTTGTTAAAAACCTTTTAAAATTTTGACAAGAATTTTGCACCATTAACAAAAGTACCTATTTTTATATTTGGATTGCTACAAAAACCAACTTTCTGGAGTTTTTTTAATACATTACAAATATCATAATCAAAATGTCATCTCAGGAAATAAATTTATATAACTCTGGATCGCCATCCTCAAACGTATCCACTCCTTCTCTTCGTACTCCTTCACCTCCTTGTTTCCTACCCTCTCCTCACTTGTCAAAAAGTCAATGGGAATTATCACCTCTACCGAAGAAAGCCAAATGAGAAAAACCACCAAAAATTGATGGAAAAATTGATGAAATATCACATTATCAATTAGCAATGATGGATGTTCAAAAGGAAATGTACTATACACAGCAAGGAACAATCAAACATTTGAACTTCCTAGAAAATGCTCTATATGCTATATGTGGTCATTCTCCAACAAAAAAGTGTTTACAAAAAAAAATCTCCGCGCTTATTTGAAATTCCTAAAGACGTACCGTCAACTTCGTCACCCAAACTTCCTTCCTGGTCTCCAATCAAATATGGTGATCCCACCTACGAACTGAATTCATGGGATCGTCAGGAATGGAACCAAGAAAAATAATCTATGATGTTTGGAGACGATTATATATATATTTGTTTGTATTATATTTTATTTTATTCAATAAATATTTTTTTTGACAAAACTCTAAAGAAAAAGCTAATTTGGAGTTTTCGGACGTTTGAAATGGATTCCAGATGTCTAAAATAAGAATCTGGAACAAATTATATGTTCCCAGACGTCTGAACTTAATTACAGACGTCTAAAATCACTCTCTGTCTCATATTTAAACTATCCGGACGTTTGAGTTTTGATTTCAGATGTCTGACTTTACTCTATGTTTCTAATTTAGACATCTCCAGACGTCTGATCTACTTTTTTAGATGTACGGAACTAGAAACGATAATTTTTTTTCAAACCCTATACCTGATCGATCAACCACAATCTCAACACTTCAATTCATTTCCAAGTTAACAATTATCTCTCTCAAAATCTCTAAAATCGAATTTCTCTTCAAATTAACGTTGTACCAACCCGCAAATCCGTACCCCTTGAGTCGACACTATTCTCCATCAATAAACTCAAGACGAACGGAAATACGAACCATTTGGGTTAAAGAAGAAGAGATAGAAGAAGAAAATAGAAAACAACAACAGAATCTAACCATCACAGTGGAATAAAATATAATAGATAATAACAGATCTTTACACAAAAGAAAACTATATCTGTAATATATATATACACACACATACACATCATCAGAATACATCATCAGAGTTCAACAACCCTAATAACATACAACTGGACAATCGTATAAACTTGTCCTCAAAACTGAATACACAGCAGAATAATAATCAAGTATGGAAGAACGTGTCGCCATCCAGCTCGTCTCATGAGCTCCACAACATCTTTTCCAGTATCCTATAATACTCGGTCTGACCCGAGCATTATAGTGAAATAACACTCGAGTCAGTCTGGAATACTAGCGTGAGAAGATCACACTCAATTTGATTATTAAAGTTTCAATATTCTTTTTGAACCAAAAGCATCTCGTAAGACTACACCACAAATAAACATGTCGGGTTTTTACATTACGATAGCCAAAACACTTTTTATTAAAATCCTCTGATATTATAATAGGGTCTATCTATAAATACTTATTAAAATAGCCAAAATTGTTACATCTATTAAATTCCAGCTACTAGCCACAAAGTGGGTAATACAAACAAAAATCGTAAAAGGCACGTAGGGAGAATGGATTTTCAACTAATGACTAGGCACTGGGGTACCACCTGTCACAGTACATGGCCTAGATAATCATACCAAGGATTACTCCCAATCCCCTGCAACACAAGACCGGGACTACTCCTTACTGGATAATCCCAAGTAAGATCACCCCACGGTTGGGATCAGCAATCGCACCACTAAGCCGAATAAAAAGGGACATCTAGACAGGGATGACCTCACCTTAATGGGTGTTACCCACCTAGCCTTGCTGCATAACCCCTGATTTCGAGTCATTCCCGGTTAATGAGGCTTGAGGCTAAGCGTTACCTTTTTAGAATGTTTCACTTAGAATGCTCATCGTCCACCTGACGATGTTCTAAAAGCGTTCATCTATACAAGTCCGTCCAGGGTTCGAACGGAACCGAAGGCACTACTCCTACTACATCCATTTTGAAATTATCCTTAGGATTAGTAGCGACTAGCCCTTGCACTTTATTGCTCCATCTTCGAATCCAAACTCATCTTCCTCATGAAAACGTACAAACCGAATCGAAGTGGTTTTCGAGAAATTTATCCCGATCCCGGTCTCTTCGAAACGATCAACGCATTGGCCAATATTGATAGTCGGTTATTTAACTATCAATTAACATTCACAAACAACCATTAACCATAAATAATTTCTCTAAATTATTTATTAACCTCAAAATATCTTCGAAAGATATATTTCCATTTTCACTCTTTTGAAAACAGTTTTCAAAACACGCTCTTCTCATGGAATGAATTCCCAACTATTTATTTCTACTGAAAACACCAAGCACAAAACTTTATATTTTTAAAATAATTTAAAAACACTTTATTATAAAATATACTTTAAAACATATAAATTGAAAATTACTTCAATACTTTATTAAAAATGTATACTTAGGAATATTTAAAATGGGGCTACTTTATAAAATATAAAACTAGATTTTTATCTTTTAAAACAAAATACCCAGTCACCTTTAAATAAGTACTACAATAATAGATTTGAAAAATAATCACTTTAGAATTTAAACATTTAGAATTAATAAATTTCTAAAACATGCTTTTTAAAACAACTTCAAACTTTTTAATTTATATTTAAAAATTTGCTTTGAAAACATACTGGCAATTCAGGGAAATCCGCTTCCCTTCACATCCTTTAAAAATAAATCACTATTTATTTTTAAGCAAATTCACCCATTCCTTTAATAAATTCCCACCGTGAATTTATTCTTTCAAATATCCACTAATTTATTACTTCACTTTTATAAACCTCGTTTATAAATTTCATAGTCACATTCTCCTTTCAAAATCCCAATTTTACACACTTAAATCAATTCCCAAATTGATTTCCAATTTACTTCACCTTTAAATAAATTTCCTTACTTACTCCATTTATTCCAAAATCTATTAACTTCAGATTTTATTTCTTCATTATGATTTAAGATTTTTAACTGAAAATACTAATTTCACATTTCCCAAATTTCTTCTTTATCCTTTTAAATAAATTCAAATCGTGAAATTTAAAATAAATTCTATATTTCTTGATATAACATCACTTAAGTTTAAAATTCATTATTTCTCTATTTATTCAGAACCCATTTTTCATACCCGGAAATTATTAGGATTTAAAAATCACTTTTATTCCTTTCCAATTCATTCTTATTTTTATTCAAAATCTCTATAATTAATTCACTTAAAAATTCACTCTTTTATCTTCTTTTCAAAAATCCAATTCTATATATTTTGATAACTCAGTGCACTCAAAAATATTTAATCAAAATATGGCATCCATCATTTCAAATTACTGATGTAATTTATCACAGATTTATCAAATAAATCATAACACAGAATATTTAAACAAATTTAACTATTTTGAGGAATCAAGTTGGATCCCTTCAACCTGTTTCACTGCATCCACAGATGTTAGCACAATATAAAATATCAATTCCAATTCGAGGTGGAACATCACGGTATATGGGTTTATATAATATCATCCGCTATTATGCGCCACATAGAGTCTCATCTGCTATATAATGCGGGAAATCACTCCAATATATACTCTATATATACTATTATATATACCACATCCAATCATTCAATCAATTATTTAAATTTAACCATTTAAATTTAAATTAAACCTAGATGAGTGAGATTAACTCACCTTTGATTTTGTATATGCTGATTCGATTCGATCCAATCCAGCTTGTTTTCTTCACGAATTTAGACCTTGTATTGACATTTATAGTTTATTAATATTTTAAATGATCGAACAGTCAATATTATTTAAATTTAATTAACTAATATTTAGTATTAAACTATTTCCCTTTAACAATTTATAAAAAAATTAAATAAGTTAATTGAACAAATTAATTTCCAAATCCATTATTTTAAAAAAATAAAAATAAATCTAAAATGTGTATATATCCATATTTATTTTTATTTTTGAAACTTCATATACACTTATAAAATAAGCTATGTAGATTTAGAAATCTATTTTCAAACAAATTCCTCAAACATTTAAATTCCCATTCCATTTCCATTTCCAAGTCTAATACTAAATCAATAGAAGGGTTCTCAGTATACCCTACTGTAAAATGTATATATTTTCCTCTATTTATTTACATATATATACATTATCTAATTTAAATTTTAAATGAAGAATAAAAATACTACAAATCTGCCTTACTGCTAAATCAAGTACTGTTATATATATAATTTATTTAAACCATATACATTTAAACTTAATTTAAAACCAAATTAGAAGTACCTCACCATCATCTAACCCACGACCTCGCGATTCCTCCTCGACGACTTCGACAACAGCACAGCTTGAAACGCCTCTGCATCAATATTGACTCGATCGGGAGACAAAAAATCGCCCCTTATTGATCGAGCTCGAGTATGTCTCGCGCCTGCCGCCCAGAGTAATGCACCACCATCACCGTTGATGCAGCCGCCGCTTTCCACTCATTCACCTTCCATTGCCGCTGCCAATCTTCGCACTGCGATACCTCCTTCGATCGCGCTTCCCTCGGCCTGGCGATCACGACAACGTCGCGACTAGGAAATGGTTTGCGAATCCCCTACCCTAACTCACGATGGCACTGCGATACGAGTTCACCCACACCCTCTGGGATGCTGCCGCACTTGCCCTAAGAACTCGAGATCGAAACCCCCAAAAACTCGACCCTAAAGTTTCTCTGAATCGAAATTGATACGATTCTCACTAGTTAAAATTTAGACGAGATGACGAACGATTATAGAGGAAGCCATTATTTAATTTTTTTACTTCGGCCATTATTCGATCTGTGAATTTCGATTCCTTTAATTTTTTCAGTTATCTAAACGAAGATAAGCCCTAGCTATAAAAAAAATTGAAGAGTCGAGTCTTCGAGAGGAAGATAGGCTGACTAGGAGATAATGACATTTGACTTTGAATATATATTATAATATTAAAAATATCTCGCATATGGCAACATAAAATCCCAAACCCATATCGAGGTATGCCGCGAAACGTTTATAATGTTATACCCTTATTCTGAACGCAATGAAAAGGTTTCGAGTCCTAATTCGATCATATGGAGAAAATAGCTTTTTGAACCAAGTTATTATATTGAATTTTTGATGTAAGTTTCAGCACGTTTACTTACCGAACAATCACACGACAACTCCAAACGCTACGAAATTTGAAATCCGATAATAATACACTATCATGGACCCAATGAAACTGGTTTCGTCAAAATCCAAGACTGTTCCTCGAAAGGCTATTTTTAAATATCGATTTAAACGATATATTTTCAAAACTGAACAAATCACCTTTAAATTCAATTTTAACACTTTTACTATCTTCAGTATTATCAATATAAATTTTACAAATCCTCAAATTATTTTTAACAGGCTTAAAACTCCAGATTCAACATTGACCCAATTTCTAGTAATTAAATCCAAAAATTAAATTTCCAAATAATGGTGATATTTGAAATTTAAGTTACAAACTAACTTTTAAATATTGAAATCAATTAAATATCCCAATTTAAATTGTCCAAAATTCTGGGTCGTCACATTCCTCCCCCCTTAAAAGAATTTCATCCCCGAAATTACTGGTTAAGAAGAATGGTCAACAACCCGTTAACTATTTTCCAAAACCAACCAGTTTTATCAACTTGCCATAACATATCTTTTATTGAAGACACACTAACCCTTTTTCTAGCTTTCCAAACTTATCCGTAAGTTCCAAATAATATTGCTTACTTAAATCCAAATTTGAATTTAAAACCAAATTTTGAATTATTAAAATTTTCTCAAAATTTTTCTAACTCTCTATATTTTTGAAAAATTTCGCCAGCGTCTCCTTAGTGCGGCTAGCTCGGTACAACTACAAAATGCCTCTACGGGCTCCCAAATTCCAAAAGAAAACAAAAGGCCAAGTGGCTAGATCAAAAACCTAATCAAGTTTCATATAGAAATTTAAACACATACCTTTTTAGTCGGGCAATTCAAATTATCTTTTGAAATCAAAAATCCCAATTTTCCTTTCCGTTTATAATACCTGCACATCCTATTTAGCAGTAATATCCAATCGTAGATTTTAAAATCATTTTATACATTTCCTTACAAAAGTTTTCATATCTACTTCTATTCAAATTAGTTTTTCACATTTCCATATGAATTCAATTTATCTTCAATTCTGAATATTGAATTTTATCTTCCATTTATAACTGGTTCATATCATTATTTTAAATTAGTTTCAATTTCCATTTCCAAAATTCTTTATTTCAATTCCAATTTGAAATCGTTTTGTCACTAACAAAAATTTTCAAAAATTTTCTAACTCCCAAAATTTTTGAATTTTTTTGGCAGAGTCTCCTTTGTACGGAGGAGCTTTTGCAATTTGACAAGAGATATAGATATATATACATCGACCCACACGGTCGGAAAAACAAAAAAGTTCATATTTCCTATTTTTATTGCATAGGCGTACCTTTATTTAGCATTTTTAAGCAAGCGACTTATTTAATTAGCATTTTGCGTGATGAAATCCGGCCCAACGGCTTCCCAGTACCTGTACTAACTCAACTAAAACATTTAAGTGCTAAATATATGCAATTTGCTATCATTTCACTTATTTTAATATAGCTAACACATAAATTTCATATATAATGCATGTTATCTAATTTCCATAAGCACATACAGGCTTCCGACACATATTTCAATTGCTTACAGCCAATTATCAAACCATTCCATTCAGTTTGAGTGATTTACAACTTACTCGCTTATATTTAGTTCATTCTAAGCAAAAAAAACTCATATTCATTCCAATTGATTTCAAAATTATCCTATTTCACTTTTAATGACTCATAGGATTTATCTAAACTCGATTACATCGAACGACCCATTTTCTTATGCAATTCGACAATATTCATGTGAATAAATAATTACTTAAGCTTATAACTATTTTAAATTGATTCCATCTCAATTTATATTTATTTCCTTCTATTTTAATTCATTCACAACCATTTTATTTAGCTCGACACATTCCATTTCAATTTTATTCCTTTTCAATTTTATTCCTTTTCAATTTTATTCACGATATATTCATTTGCGTTTCACTTCTTATCCGCATTCATATCATTTTAAGTCACTCTATCAAACATGAATATATTCCATATCTCTTATTGTCTTTAAGTTATTTCAACTCCTTAACAATTTCATTTCTTCTTAACTTGTTGCGACTAAAACTACTCCATTTTTAACATTATAGCATGTGTTTATTTCATTCAACCAATCTCGATTTCTTTTTACAATAAGTTCTATTTCCATCTTTCATTTGATTCTTATTTAATCAAATTCCATCCATTTATTTATTCAATCCAATTAGTTTATTCACTCAATCCATTATAAATTTTAATTTCCATACTCACATCCCGAATTTCTTTTATTAATAACAAGGCAATTTCCAATTTATTTCTACTTACTTGGATTTTATTTGCAAAACAAACCATTACCACTTTAATCCAATTCTCTTTTTTTCTTACAACATCACCACTTATTTTAATTCATTATCAATCCAGGTCGAATTCTATTTATAATTCGAGATTATTTCCAAACTTCATTATTAACTTACAATCCATTTTAGTCAAATTAGTTCATTTCCCACTTTTAATTCAATATTTGATTTTTACCTTCAAAAATCACTTCACTTAATTTTCTTGAGTTCAATCTATTTTATAATTCAAGTTTTGGATTTTTATTCATTTCCCAAATAGAAAACAATTTTATTTTGGCTTATTTTTTTCTCCCATTCAATCTCATTTAACTAAACTCCAGTTAAATCTAACCTCATACTATCCTTTTGACTTCACAATCCATTTAAATGTTTAGTAAGTAAGAACATAATTTCATTTAATGTATCCACCACGTGATACAATTCCATTTCAATTATATTTCAACTTCAATTCAAATCCAATCACAACAGTATTAAACTTAGCTTAAGTTCATTAAATTCGACTTACTCTTCTAACTTATTTTGTTTCCATATTTATTTTAAATTAGTTACATTTACTAATTTATTTTACATCTCAAATAAAAGTTTATTTCCATACCTTTACTTAACACAATATAAATTAATTATGCTTCCAATATTCATTTTCTTACCTATTCAAATTAATTAATTTACTTACTAATTTTATTTAAGCATTTTCACTTCTTTTATAGCTATTGGAGTTTATTAATTTAAGAATTTAATTCCATTAAATATTATCTATAACTCATTGAATTTTATTTCAATTCAATTTTATTTTCACTTGATTTAAATCCAAGCCAATATCATTAAACTTAGTTTAAGTTGACTTCAATTCAACTCTCCTTCATCTATTTAACTTAAGTTAATTCTAATTCAATTAAATTTTATTTCTTTCAAATCGCCCTCAATTGAATTTTCTCACAATTAAATTTGTCCAAGTTAAATTTATTTAACTTTTTCACTTTAAATTTTAATTCCAACATTCAAAGCTCATATTTTCCTTCCTTATTTAAAAATCATCTCAAATTTTTATATGTTCCTAACTTATCTCATCAGGATTTCCAAATCAAATAAGGATTCAGGATTTTTAAACACCCAGCTGTTGGTTCAAATCATTTGAAATCACCATTATCCCACAATTACATTTCTCAAATTTTTTTAAACCAATCCTGGTTTTTATCCCCAATAAATTTCCTTTGAAATTTCAAAAACAACCTAGTTCTTCTGAACAAATCAATTTGGTAGCAATCCGTCACTTAGAAACTCGAAAATGAACATCGATTATGCTGCAGTCATCACCAAAATTATTTTCCAGCGACTGAAGTGAGTTCAATGCTATATCCCTTCCCAAAATTCATTTGAAACAATTTCCTTCCAGAAATGCTTTTAAAATAACAGTGCTATTATTAGTTTTCAAAACACTTCGAAAAACACTTCCAAAATCTCCAGGGTTTTAAATTTACAGATTTTGATTTAAGTCAAATTTTAACTATAATTCATTTGTATAATTTACGCTCATACCCTTTTTTTTAAAAAAAAATCTTATTTGTTTAAAATATTATCATCCAAACACCCAAGTTATATAACCATTTAAGAAAATATTTCTTTTATATCAAAATATAATTTCGGGGCAAAATTATTTCATTCATACCTTTAAAACAATACTGTATCAATTTATCGTGTCAGGTGTTTATAAACTCTTCTCGAATAGCGGCCAATTTACTCGATCAGAATTCATATTCCACCCAACCAATAAGTCAACAAAATATTAAAACAATTTATATTCATTAAGAAATACGCGCTCATATCTATTAATACGCTCAAACTCATTTCTAGAGTACTAGGACTCTATTTCAATGAGTAATCCCCACCAGAGCCAAGGTTATCACCAGCCTAAGCTCCAACTGTAACAAACCGCAAATTCGTACCCCTTGAGTCAACACTATTCTCCATCAATCAACTCAAGTCGAACGGAAATATGAACCACTTGGGTTAAAGAAGAAGAGGTAGAAGAAGAAAATAGAAAACAACAACAGAATTTAACCATCGCAGCGGAATAAAATATAATAGATAATATCTTTACACAAAAGAAAACTATATACGTTTTATATATATACATCATCAGAGTTCAACAGCCTTAATAACATACAACTGGACAATCATATAAACTTGTCCTCAAAACTGAATACACATCGGAATAATAATCAATTCTGAAAGTACGTGTCGCCATCCAGCTCGTCTCCTGAGCTCCACGGCATCCTTTCCTGTATCCTATAATACTCGGTCTGACCCAAGCATTATAGTGAAATAACACCCGAGTCATTCTGGAATACTAGCATGAGAAAATCACACTCAATTTGATTATTAAAGTTTCAAAATTATTTTTGAAACAAAAGCATCTCATAAGACCACTCCACAACTAAACATGTCGGGTTTTTACCTTACGATAGCCAAAACACTTTTTATTAAAATCCTCTGATATTATAATAGCGTCTATCTACAAATATTTATTAAAATAGCCGAAATTTTTACATCTATTAAATTCCAGCTACTAGCCATAAAGTGGGTAATACAAACAAAAATCGTAAAAGGCACGTAGGGAGAATGAATTTCCAACTAATGACTAGGCACTGGGGTACCAACTATCACAGCACGTGGCCTAGATCACCGTACTGAGGATTACTCCCAATTCCCTACAAAACTAGACCAGGACTACCCCTTACTGGATAATCCCGAGTAAGGTCACCCCATGGTTGGGATCAGCAATCGCACCACTAAGCCGAATAAAAAGGGACATCTAGACAGGGTTGACCTCACCCTAATGGGCGCTACCCACCTAGCCTTGCTGCATAACCCCTGATTTTCAGTCATTCCCAGTTGATGAGGCTTGAGGCTAAGCGTTAACTTTTTAGAACGTTTCATTTATAATGCTCATTGTCCACCTAACGATGTTTTGAAAGCATTCATCCATACAAGTCCTTCTAGGGTTCGGACGGAATCGAAGGCACTACTCCTACTACATCCATTTTGGAATTATCCTTGGGATTATTGGCGACTAGCCCTTGCACTTCATTGCTCTATCTTCGAATCCAAACTCGTCTTCATCACGAAGACGTAAAAATCGGATCGAAGTGGTTTACGAGAAATTAATCCCGATCCCGGTCTCTTCGAAACGATCAACGCATTGGCCAATATTGATAGTCGGTTATTTAACTATCAATTAACATTCACAAATAACCATCAACTATACATAATTTATTCAAGTTATTTATTAACCTCAAAATATCTTCGCAAGATATATTTCCATTTTCACTCTTTTGAAAACAGTTTTCAATACACACTCCTCTCATGGAATGAATTCCCAACCATTTATTTCACTGAAAACACCAAGCACAAAACTTTAGATTTTTAAAATAATTTAAAAACACTTTATTATAAAATATACTTTAAAACATTTAAATTGAAAACTAAAATTCAATGCTTTATTATAAATATATATTTAGGAATATTTAAAAAGAGGCTACTTTATAAAATATAAAACTAAATTTTTATCTTTTAAAACAAAATACCCAGTCACCTTTAAATAATTAATACAATAATAGATTTGAAAAATATTTACTTTAGAATTTAAACATTTATAATTAATAAATTTTCTAAATCATGCTTTTTAAAACAACTTCAAACTTTTTAATTTATATTTAAAAATTTGCTTTGAAAACGTACTTGGCTATCCAAGGAAATACGCTTCCCTTCACATCCTTTAAAAATAAATCACTATTTTTTTTAAACAAATTCACCCATTCCTTTAATAAATTCCCACCGTGAATTTATTCTTTCAAATATCCACTGATATATTACATCACTTTTATAAACCCAGTTTATAAATTCCATAGTCACATTCTCCTTTAAAAATCTCGATTTTACACACTTTAATCAATTCCCAAATCGATTTCTAATTTACTTCACTTTCAAATAAATTTCCTAACTTACTCCATTTATTCCAAAATCTGTTAACTTCAGATTTTATTTCTTCATTATGATTTAAGATCTTTAACTGAAAATACTAAATTCACATTTCCCAAATTTCTTTTTTATCCTTTTAAATAAATTCAAACCTTGAAATTTAAAATAAATTCTTTATTTCCTGATATAACATCACCTAAGTTTAAAATTCATTATTTCTCTGTTTATTCAAAATAACTTTTTCATACCCGGATTTTATTAGGATTTAAAAATCACTTTTATTCCTTTCCAATTCATTCTTATTTTTATTCAAATTCTCTATGATTATTTCACTTAAAAATTCATTCTTTTATCTTTTTTTCAAAAATCCAATTCTATATATTTTGATAACTCAGTGTACCCAAATATATTTAATCAAAATTGCAACGATCCGGAATTTCGATCTCGAAATTTCCAGATAGTTAGTGAAACGAAGAAACAGAAGAAAGAAGAAACAAAAAAACAAACTCAGAATCTCACATTCACAGCGGATAAAATATAATATCATATAAATAATAGTTTTACAAAGAGGAACTGTAATAATTCACTTATACATTTATACATCATAGTTACAACATTTACACAACATTGGATAGTTTAAAACAACATGTCCAGATATACTACTATAATATATACAACGGGTACGCTCCATACGTTCCTGCTATCCAGCTCGCCTCCTGAGCTCCAGAACGTCCTTACCTGAAATCTGTAATACTCGGTCTGACCCGAGCATTAATTAAAGTAACACCCGGGTCAGGCTGGAAACCAGCGTGAGTAAACTCATCTAACATAAATTTCAAAAGCATACAACTTATACATAACCCGGGCAACTTGTATCAATTACGTCTTCACAAATTGTTATCGACATCATTTATTTCACTCACCAATTTCTAAGTACCAAACTTAGATTAAGTGGTCTGATTCACTTAAATCATTCCATTCCAGCTTATTAATTTCACGTAGCAATTTATAAAGAATCGAAGTGGTTTCGGATATTAACTAAAATCCGAATCCAGTCTTTTCGAATCCAATGTCCCCTTAACTCAAATTATTCAAGTGAAATATTAAACACAGGATGTCTCGGTTTAGCCCAAATATATTTTGTCACGGAGCATCACTCATCATTTAACAGAAATATCACTCATCTAAAACATACTCTATCATTCGATTATTCACAAGCAAGATTTATCAACCACACAATCAGTAATTGATTTAATTTAAACACCAAATTAACTACTTCAATTACTTATGAATCCTGCTTACTGGTCATTAATTGATGATAGACCAATTAATTAATGATCCACTAATTTCTATCTTAATTAATCATTCTTGATTTATTATACTTTTATTATATTACATTAACACTTAATTAATTACATTAATCATTTATCTTCTAATAATTTTATTGATCAATTCTTAAATTAATTACACTAAGTAATTAATTATTAATTACTTCCACAAAGTAATTACCCTTCTTAATAGTTATACAAGGTAATTAACCCAAATCATTTACCGTAAAATTACCATTTCAAATTCAATTAACATCTAGTACTTATCCATTAATTACTTTTCCAAGTAATTACTCTTTTTCAATTACATTCAGTAATCATAATTTAACAAGCCATCATGTGAGTATCTTAAATTAATTAAACCAATTTATTAATTTGACTAATCACATTACTAAATTGACTACATTGAGTAATTAACCTCTTAATTACTTTCATTAAGTATTTTCCTTTAATAATCTTCTTACACTAAGTAATTAACCTCTTAATCACTTATTACTAAACTATTCCTTAATTGACTAACCTTGATCAAACAATCCTTAATTAAGTAATATACTACACTTAATTAATTTCACAAATTAACTTGCCTTAATATAATTACCCAAAATTTCTTATCTGGTTAATTACTTTAGTTAATAAAACATGATCAAATTAAGATAGATCATTTATTACATTAAACTCTTAATAAATTAAATTATAAACTTGAATTTGATTAATTTTAAAATCATTAACCTTTGATTTAAAGTAAAGTACCCTTTAATTTTTAACCCGAGAACAATCTCGGGTACACCCATAAAAACTGAGTTACCTCATCTCTTCCCTAGTCTTCTCTTATTCATACTTTAGTTTAAATTTCAATAAAACTTGTGATACAAAAATCTGGAATGCCATACACGAGAACTCGAAGACCATCTCGAGAAAATCAGCAAAATCTTCCGGGAATTTCTTCAAGCATACTTCCCTCCAGATCCCACTTCTCATCTGACACGCCGTGTATCAATGTACGTGCACAGGTGGCCGCCGCCGACTTGGCTTCATCCCCTACTGTCGACAAGTCACTTACTAATCCCATCTTCGATCTCAAACATCCAACTTAATCACTAAGCTCGAAATTGAAATCGAGCATTCCAGTTGACATTTGGAACTAAACTCCTAACTTGAAAATCACGTCATACGATCAACTACGATCACCAGAGCGCCAGAAACTCTAGCCACATCTCCACGCCACATCCACACACCTTCCATCAAAAACTCAAGCAGCTTGATGCATTGGAAATAACACAGCACCCAATATTGTAATGTCGTCCAAAACTAGGGTTAGATCAGAAAACATCATATCAACGTCGCGACTGTCCAAAACCACCCCATTCACCATTTTTGCCGAACACAATGTAACTTCCTCCATCACCTATAGAAACCCCGAGATTTTTCACCTTCTTGATCGTCAAAGGAAGCCTCAATATCAGTTCCCAGACAAACACCAAATTGTATACTCAGAGCAATATTAAAAATTTAGATTGTAGTTCTAAAAATCATAATTTCCTAAATTGATTGGAGTTATAATCCCTGAAACATCTAATTGCGATGTTTAAATCTTAATTTATTTTGAATTTTGTCTGGAATTTCCAAATTTCCAGAGAAAATTTGTTAATATTAACTTTAAAACTATTTTTATAATTGGTGATAAAATCGTACAATCAGATTCCATTTAGTGATTAGGTCCTAAAACGAATTTGTGAGATAGTTTTAGGATTTCAAACAGAAATCTGGAATCAAACAATAATAGCAGAGACATATTATCTGATACCAGCCATGCACACTCAAATGTGTTTTCTCTTTTATTTTTTATTTTTTTTATACATTCAAGCATGATATATATATATTCATACAAACAACTTCCAAAATAGAACTTCAACCTTACATGCATCAGGTAATTTAATTAATTAAGAGTTTTAAAAGCTACTCACCTTTATATAGTTAAACAGAGAATAACCTGGACATATTTTAGAAGTGATACATTGTTATTATTAACGTACTTTGTTATTATTATTCATATCTTAAGGAGATTTGAGGGTGATAAATTTTATTTTGAATATATCCACATTGTAGAACCAAGAACAGAGTATGAATACCCCTCCCATACACTCATACAACAATTTCATACTTATAAATATACATGCACTTCCGATTAACAAACATGCAATCACGGATCATATCTTACTAAAAAATTTTCAGCATGCATCTATAAACAGAATAGTTTTCTTACTCGCCTCTATTGTTTGAACAAAACCGGATTTGAAGTAGTTTTAACCCTGGGAAATTTGACCTGTTATTGATTCTGCACAGATGTTGCTTGAAACCGAAATTACTTTAAACTCTAGAAATGATCTTTTAACTTTGATTCGCATCAGATTTCTTTTGATTTCAGGCTTGAGATTGTTTGATCTGAACTTGATATTAAATGAAGTGCATGAAACAAATTCTGGGTTTAGCTTCAGATCTGATTTGTTTTATGTCAGGTTACTTTTGTTTTTTTTTTAAATTTATAAGTAGCAAAGTGAAGGATGAAGAGAAGATGAGAATGGAAGATAGTGGGATTTTTTTTTCTTTTCTCTATTTTTTTATTAAAATGAAGAATAATAAATGACATTTGTAATTCATAGAATAAAATGTCTACATTTGTAAATCTACACACTTAAAATAGTTACACTTGTTGGATGATATTTTAAAATGTTTACATGTGTTATCTTTAATCTCTTAGTTCATTTTCAACTATTATAATTGAAACAAACTTATATTATGCATTTTTAAATGTTATATATATATATTTGTAACTTAAAAATACATATTTTAAAATTTATTATACATTAATAAATTAACAAGTACATATGTTATAATTTAATCTTTATATAGCTTTTTGGAAAATTTATTATATCAAATTGAAAATATCGTTTCCATATCACAATGTATGTACATGTTCATACATATTATTATTACAAAACCAATTTTTATAAATTTTATAATATAGAGTTCTTCCAAATCTAATATTATTATTTTGCATATGAATATGTCTTTATTTTATCTAAATTGTTTTATAAAGCTTTGGTATTTATTCTACTATTTAAATCAAACTATATATAAGATATACTTCTTTTAAATTTTAAATTTGAATTCAAATTTAAGTTCAAATCAAATTTAAAAATCAATTCAAACAATACATATATATTTTAAATAAACCCACATTCAGTCTGTATTAATAATTCTACTTAAAAATTTATTTATCTATATTTAAAACAACCCATTATTATTATTGTTTGAAAATAACAATTTGTCAAATATAAATAATTTCTAACGGAGATTATCATATTATTTTTCTAATCTATAAATTAGTATTTCAATTTAAATTAGATAATTATTCAATTATCTAATGCCCTAAAATCTGGGTTATCACATTCCTCCCCCCTTAGAATCTTTTCGTCCTCGAAAAGGAACGAAGCCAGAACTTATTTAATACTTAAAACCAATTAAATCACTTTTTTTGATCATCTTAAAACACTTTAAAATCAATATAATATTTTCGAAATAGTTTTTTAAAGAAAATATCATTTTATAACTCGATGTTTCAACAAGTCCGTCCTTGTTCTCGTAGAAATTCGGTCATACGTTGATCAGGCGTAGGACTGAAAATCTTTAAGTACTTAGTAGCCCCGTTTTCAACACCCAGTGAAAATACTTGGAAAATAATTTTATTGAAAATATAGAAAACTTTTTTTTATGAAAATAGAGGATATATCTTTGGTGAGAATGCTTTGGAAATCATCACCCCCATCCATGGTCACAGTTACATTCCAGGGTTACGTTGTCGTCGCAGCAAAAGTCCATGTAACTGCAGGCTCTCCGTGGCCTCTCGATTACGCCATGGATCCAACACAACAGATCACAGTTACATCCAGGGTTACGTTGCCGTCACAGCAAAAGTCAATGTAACTGCAAGCTCTCAGCGGCCTCTGATTTTCCCTGTTGAAATGAAACCTCTCCACTACTACATATGTCGCAGTTTGCCGATATAAAATCAAACACAGACTATTGGCTTTCAACGGCACACACGACTTTCGCTATGTTATATCATAGGTCGCAGTCTACCGATATAAAATCAAACGCAGACTGTTGGCTCTCAACGACACACATGACTTTCGCTATGGTATGCTCTACTCATAATCCTTAGGAACTAGTTTTGTCCAGAATCCTCATAGGATCAACTTTAGAACCCCCCTTGGGGCTCAAGGCAACACCACCCGGTGGTACTCCTGAGAAGTTCATTTCAAGGGAGCGCCTTTTTCCCCCAGAGCAATCATCAAAACATTTTATACTATGCATATATAGTATCTTCAAATCATACACCTAGTATGATCTCATGCAAAGCCCCTTTACAAAAAATCGATTATCCCAAAATCAATAATTCTCAAACTAGGCTTTCCAAATTCAATATTGATTTTACCCAAAACTCAAAAGCCTTTCCAAATCCATAGGTTCCCAAAACCTTTTCTAAAATCCTCATAAGATCCTTTATATATATATATATATATATATATGTACAGATATATACAATTTTTAAAACTTTGGATCATTTCAAACTTGTATAAAACTCTCTTTATACTTCAAACATTTCCAGAAACTCTTTTCTTCTGGCAAAAGATTCAACAAGGGGAGTATCATTTTATAAAACAAAGATATTTAACTCTGTTGACTCAAAATCAAATATTCAAATTTGATTACTTCTTTCAATATCAATTTCATTCAAATCCATACGATGTACACATATCATTCATACGCCATACCAATTTGATCACTCACTCGACCACACAATTTCACTTTCGAACTAGTATCATCCACCCGACTTCCTAGTGCGGACACAGATCTGGTTTCTTGATCAGAAACCGTCATTCTCCTTGCATAGCTTAACTATAATAGAGAATACCCAGAACCAATCAACAATCCATATCCAGGTTCGCTGTCGAAAATCGAGTGAAAAATCCCAACTCGGATCGACAAACAATCTCGAAATTCTGTGCTCGAATCTGGATCAAATCACTATGCGAATAGAATAACATACGTACACCCCACGTATTTATCTTTATTGGTTATTAGCCAAATCAATTTCTCTTTCTATTCATACTTCCTTTAGATTCTATCCACTTACTCACAATTGCCAATCCACATTTGGATTATTCCTTAAATTCTTATCTCGATTGGATATTTAACCAATAACAGTTTGAACTCCGACCAGTTTATTTAGAAAATAGCTTGAATTTTTTTAAAATAGATAAGTAGTTGGAAAATAATTACTAGTTTGTAAAATAGGTGTAAAATAGTTAGAAAATAGTTAAAACAATTATACAAATTTTAGATAATTGCAAAATAATAGTAAGATAGTAATTAGTTTATAAAATAGTTGGAAAATTGTTAAACAGTTTCAAAAATAATTGTAAAACAAGTATAAGATAGTTTGGCTTTTAAAAGAAAGGTTGTATACAATGAATAGCTTGGAAAAATAGATTTATATTAAAAAAATTATATTAAAAACAGCCCAGAGTCAAACTGCTCACTTCCCAATCTCCATTCTCATCAATTAAATTTAAATTTCCTCTATCATTTAAATTAATCCAATTCCAATTTAAATAACTTCAATTTCCACTGAAATTGATTCAACCCCAAATCAAGTTGAATTAACCTTGGTTTCTTTTCAAATTAAATTTTATTCAACTTTGATCTTAAATTCTTCTAATTCAGATAAATTTCAATTGAACTAGTTCCAATTTCAATTCATTTCAACTCCAGTTTGAATTAATCCCAATTTCAAACTCCATTTCCAAGTCAAATTGAATTATTCTTGATTTCCTTCCAAACTAAAATTCCATTTGAATTTAAAACTATTCAACTTTAATTACAATTCCAAATTATTTGAATCAAATTTCAATTCAAATTTTCCATTTTAAACTTATACTCATACATCTTCAATCACAATTTCAATTAATTCAAATCAAATTCAATTTGAACTAATTCAAATTCAAATTCCAAATTTAAACCATCTCTCATTCGTTTAAACAATTCCAATTCATAACTTAAAGATTTAAACAATAATAGGATGATATTATCTAATTTATTTATAAACATCCATTCATTTTCTCAATTCCAGATCTCAAACCTATTTGAGATCACACAAACTCCCAGTTCAGATTAACCATTTAACTTCCCAAGTTAAACTCCAATTTCATCTTGAAATTTCCAAATCAGGTTGATCATTCCAACTTATTTAATCTCTTCCAAGTTAACTCAATTCACTTAATTCAGTCAACCTTACCTAGTTTTAACTTCTATTTTCAAAATTTGAACTTCTGATAAATAATCTTTCCTCTTATTAAGTTCAAAAACTTATCACTTTGGGTATGTATCTCATTCCAGATTTAAAACTCAACATTTAGAGTTTATTTCAACCAACTTTGATATTATGTATATCAATACATATACATATTTAATTCTTGGCTTGCCAAGCCAAATTTAAAAATTTAAACCACCTTTGGTTTCAATTCAAACAAATTTTCATTAAATCTTTAAACAACTCTTTTTTTCATCAAGATTTCTCATTCAAATAATAGTATTTATTATTCCTTCTAATAATTTGAAAACAAATTTCAAATGTTTTTAAATCTTAAGATTCAAACTTCACAATTTAAATCAACTTCAATTTCATACTTATCTAAATGGTTTACTTCCTTAAAACATTTCATTATTATCTTATTCTGAAAATTCTTTCCCAAATTCACTGTTTGCACAAAAAATGGACAAACACCTCCAATCCGTATTATTTAGTTGATTATATGTTATTTTTCAAGGTTTTAGGTTACTTATGCAAATATGTAAAAAGCAAGGACTAAAATGTAAAAGACACGCAGATTTATAGTGGTTCAGCCAGAACGTGCCTACGTCCACTTTATATGTTATTCTCTCTTTTCTTTCGGATTACAAGTACAAAGCTTTAAGTACAAGTATAAGAAAGTTGTTTGAAAGTTCCTTCCTTGCTTGAGCTCTCAAACTTTTCTGCCATTGTTGTACCCCTGCCCCTCTATTTATAGAGTGAGGTTAGGGGCAGGGGCTTGGATGTATATAGCTGCTGGTGGGCCTGGGCGGAAGCAACCTGGTCTGGCATAGGGGGTTGGTTCGGTAATTGTTAGGTGGAGTTTGGACCGGTGATGGTTGGTTCGGTATTGTATAGAGGACGATGGTTCGGCCGAAGCTTGGATCGGTGGGACGTTGGTCCGGTGGTGAGTGGACGTGGGTTGGTTCGGCAGGGGATTGGTCCGGTGATGGAGGCGAGGTTGGTCCGGTGGTAGGTTGGTTCGGTCATGGGACCGGATCCGTGTTGTGTGGATAGGCTTTGGACCGGCAGTGGATGGAAGGTGGCTGGTTCGGTAGTGGGTTCATTCGGTAATGGGGGGAGTGGTACCAGGTTCGGTGGTGGAGTGGAGAGGCTTTGGTTCGGCTAGGCATAGGTACTAGATGGACATGGATACCGTATGTAAATGGTGATTCTGGACGAAATTGATGCTCCTTGGCCTCGTGATCTCATGGGTGAGAATTCGCCCAACATTTGCCCCCCAAAGTGGGGCACGTGCTTGCAGGTGTCATGCTTTGTTTTTCTTCCAGTTGTTGTAGCTATATTCGGTTTTCAGTGCCGAACCATCTGGTTCGGTTGTCCTGTGTACGTCTATAAATAGGGGGTACACCCCTTCGTTATTCCTTACCGAATCAGAGACAGCCGAATCAAACCCTAGCCGAATCAAACCCTTGCCGAATCAATCTCGTGCCGAGCCAGGTATATATCCCTTTGCCGAATGAACGTGAAAGGTATTTAATGCCGAATGCTACATGATATACTATCGAATGAGCTTGTGCCGAATGGACCTGATCCCGAATGAAACATGGAAGCATTTGGCACCGAATGGACTTGACAACTATTCGTTTATATTCCCATATTCCTCGTTTTAATATCCTGTTTTTCTTGTGCCATAGATAAATGTCTCGCAAAGCGAAAACTCGATCGGACAGTAGGAAGTCCAAGGATAGGGGGGAGTCTTCTTCCGTGCCCCCAGCCCAACCCGGACCGCCGCGACATGGACCTGCCCCAAGGTCGCTAGTGGATGGGTATGGTCCACAGGAACTTCTGGTCTCCCCTTCCGATTGCTTTCCAAGCTCCTTAAAGGAGGAGCAACTTGACGCTATAGCTAGTTCCTTCGGGATAGATAGAGCGCTTATGCGGTTGCCGGGGAACGGAGTGATGCCGTACGACCCCCCCGAAGGCTACTTTGATTACAGCAGATATCATTGCATGTGTGGTGCTATCCCGCCTCTTAATGCCTGGATAGTTAGCTTTGTCACATATCTGAAGGTGGCCCCATTCCAGCTTCAGCCTAACTCCTATGCCATTCTGGTGAGTCTTTTCGTCATCTTTCAGAGGAGATATGGGCGTCCCCCTTCCAACCGGGAGATCCGGTATCTGTACAACTTGAGAGGCTACAAGAAGGGGTCTCCATATATCAGTTTGGAAGCGGCCGTGCCCTTCATGCCTGTTCTAGATCTGTACTCGAAGCTCAGTATGTTCAAGAAGGAATGGTTTTTTATTAGGGATGACTCTGTTTCTTTCCGCCTTTTCACTTCCGGCTGTAAGTTGAACTCTATCTATATTTTCCTTGTCCCGATCACAATGCTTCTTCTTATATGCTTTCATTTCTTGCTAGCGACAGGTGGTTTTGCGGTTGTGGAGAATGATTCCTTGGTTCAGACGGCTGCGGAAATAAGAGCCATTCCGGCACGGGATCGGTCGGCTTCTTACTTGATCAGGAATGACACTCTCCTGGAGTATAACTTGATTCTGCCACGCCAATCTATGGTTAAACAGAGAGATACAGCCGAGGAGAGGGCTGCTAAAGCCAAGGATGGGGCCACTGCGAAGAGTAGCAAGAAGAGACCTTTCTCGGTGCCTCCAGCCGTTGGGGTAAAGAAGCTTAAGAAGTCTGATGGACCCTCTCCTAGTACATGCCCAGACATTCCGGAGGAGGAAGGTGGAGAGGAGGAAAGAGACGAAGAGGAGAGCGGAGGAGATGGAGAAGGTGAAGGACAGGGTGGTAGTGGTGCCGGTCCTTTGTCTTCTGTGCAGGTAGGGGAGATCTAGGAGTGGACGGATGATGCCTTCCGCCAAGCTTTTGAAGGGTTGGAGGAAGTATCAGCCTCGGTGAAAAGGCAAAGAAGGGTGACAAGGTTGGGGTTGGTGCCGATCCATTCCCTAAGAGTTCTTCAACTGAGGCGGCTCTAGCGATTCAAGGTGAACTTTTGACTTCTGCAGACTCCATTTATGACAGGGAATTAGGAATATTTTATGGCTCGCTCCCGTCCTGGGATGAAATCCAGGATTTATTGCAGGATCCTACTCCTCCGCAGGGTTTGTATAATAGATGTGTTTTCTCATTCTTTTTTAACTTAACATATTAATTGAATTATGGACCATTGTATGCTTGTAACACTTGTTCTTTATTACAGGGGCAGGCGAGGTGGCCAAAACTTCAGACGTTCGACACCGCCTTGAACAATTCAAATTGATGAGAGCTGCTACTAAGCCGCCAACTGGCCGTTCCGGGGATGTAGTTAAATATCAGCCTCTTCTTGGAGTCATTGAAGAAGATATCCAACAGAGGAAGAGGAGGCGTTCCTTATTTGATTCACCACCTGGTCCTCAGTCTCCTATTCTGCCTCCCCGAGATACTACGGAGAAGACCACGGAGTTTGTCCCCCCTCCGCCTCCTTCCGAGAACCCTACTGTGATCCGCATAAAATGTCCCGACGTGCCTCGCAATCCCTTTGCCGGCCACCCAGATTTGGACCCAAGCCTTCAGGATATTTTATTTGACGAGGCCACGGGCGTGCATCTTCTCCCCCGCAATCCCATGGTTCGGATTCTTGATGAGGCTAAGTCCCTAGATTTGGACCTGCTCACTTCTCGGATAGCTGCCATGGGGGACGAAGCCAAGGCCAACATTGACCGGGTCGCGGAGGAGGTCAAGAAGTTGATGGAACATCATGCTCGACTGGCTAGGGCTGGGAAGGAAATCGGGAGTGCTAACATCCGACTGCGGCTACAGGTTGCTGATCAGGACAAGCAGCTTGCCGATCAGGCTATCCAAATTTCTCAGCACGAGGCAGCCTCCAGGCAGTTGAAGGAGAGTCTGGAAAAGGCCAGCAGGGCAGAATTGCGAAAAATGGAGGCTTCTTGCAAGGGGCGGATTGATATGGCCATTGCGACGGTGGACGAGGTTCGTAATGCGGATCTTGAGCGGATTGAAGAGTTGTCTGGGAGGCTTGAGGCCGCAGAGCTTGCTCAGGCCAAGCTAAAGGAAGAGATGGAGGAAATGAGGAGGTCTCTCCAGGCTGATGGCTTGAGATATCGATCGGAGAGGGATGTTGCTGTTGCTAAGTTGTTGTCCTCCGAGGCCCGGGTGAGGGAGTTTGAGGAGAATGAGGGGATGATGGATGAGATGTTGCAGGATATGTACTTCCGTACCTGAAAGCAGGGTAATCTATCCTGGATGGATGACTATCCCCGGATCATGGCTAGGATATATCTCCGGGCTTTGGAGGAGGCCAAGGCCGATGCGGATAAGGAATGTGGAGCGGCATTCAGGATGGACGTGGTAACCGCCCAGTTCTCAAAGGAGGAGAAGGTAGCGGTGAAGGAGGGGATGCGGCTGCTTGCTGCGGAGGAAGCCGGTGTGCAGTTGGGGGATGAGGACCAATAAGCGGGCGTCGGTGAGTTTTCCCTTTTTAGCTTTTCACAACTTGATCGTTCGCTGTTTATCTGATGGATTCTTCTTCTGAATTGGACAGGTGAGACCTCTGGTCAACACGCTGGGAGTTCCGATCCAGCAACCAAGTAGATTCGGAGAGCTGGTTCTGAGGTGTAGTGGTTAGCACTAATACAGCTGGTTACCTTCTGATTTCTTTTTATTGCTATTCATGTTAGTCCAAAACATTGATGTAACTGTAATAATATTGTTTGTGATGAATGACTTTATGTAATTTCATAACATAAGCTGATTCCTTTATGTTGGAATTTTATCGCTATTTTGTTGTGCTGTGTAAGTGATGTAACTATGCATGTTACTAGTGACTTGACTGTGCCTGATGCCAAGTTTTTTCCTTAAAGTATGATTTTCTCATTTTGCAACGTGAATGTGATGTGTGAATATGAACTGCAGCTATGCATTAATGTATAAAAGTATAAGGTACCGCCCTTCATGTTTCGGCTGTGGACGGCAACTTCGTGCGCCCTGTAAGACTAAAGCACCGGATCCCATCAAAACTCTGAAGTTAAGAGTGCTTGGGGGTGCGATCGTACCAGCACTAAAGCACCGGATCCCATCAGAACTCCAGTTTACAAGACTGGCGCTCTACCACTGAGCTATAGGGGCATTTTAGAGGGTTCAGCTTCATTCCATATTGGCGGAGTACTTGGAACATCTCGTCCAGGTGGCTTACATGATCGTTGGCTTTTCTTGATTTTACCAGCATGTCATCCACATAAAATTCCATAGTTCGTCCTATTAGTTCTGCAAACATCTTGTTGACGAGGCGCTGATAAGTAGCTCCAGCCTTTTTAAGTCCAAATGGCATTACCTTGTAGCAGTACAATCCTCGGTCAGTGATGAAGCTAGTGTGGTCTTAATCGGGGGCGTGCATAGGGATCTGGTTATATCCTGAGTATGCGTCCATAAAGGATAAGAGTTCGTGTCCAGCAGTGCTGTCCACGAGTTGGTCGATTCGGGGGAGTGGGAAGCAGTCTTTCGGGCAGGCGTCATTTAAGTTGGAGAAATCGATGCATGTTCGCCACTTTCCATTAGCTTTCTTTACCAGTACCGGGTTGGCGATCCACTCCGGGTAGATGGCTTCACGTATGAAGTCATTGGCAAGTAAGTTCTTTACTTCTTCCTCGAGGGCTGCTGATCGTTCTGCCCCCATACTTCTCTTCTTTTGCTCTACTGGTACCTTGGTAGGATCGATGTTTAGTGCGTGGCATGCTATGTCCGGGGAGATTCTGGTCATATCAGCGTGCGTCCATGCAAATACATCCATGTTGTGGCGAAGAAAATCAATGAGTTGATTCTTTAATTCTCTTTTTAGCTGAGATCCGACTCTCAGCAGTTTACTTGGGTCGTGTTTGTCTACAGATACGAATTCCATAGCCTCTGCAGGCTCGGCGGTGGCCTTCTCCTCTCCGTCCCTGGGATCTAGTTCGTTGAAGGGATCACTTGTATATCGAAGAGGAGGGGCTTTCTTTAGTTGCTATGCTTCCAAGCTTTTCATGCAGAGAGTAGTCTCTGCATTCTTCCCTTTATCTTTCTTGCGGTTATTACGAAGTTCGGTTACATAGCAGTCCCGAGCGGCGTCTTGATCTCCTTCTACTTCTCCCACACCATTATCCGTTGGGAACTTCATCTTCAGGTACCATGGGGCAAGGACAATTTGGAAGTCGGACAAGGCTGGTCTTCCTAAAAAGGCATTGTAGGCCGAGTGGTTGTCTATTAGCACGAATGTTTGTTTCCGAACGGCGGAGCGGGGATGACTTCCCAATTCAACAAAGAGATCCAATTGTCCGAGGGGCATCTTTGCTTCTCCAGTGAAACCGTGTAGTGGTTTGTTACAGGGGGATACATCCTTCATTTACAGCTTCATTTTGTCGAAAGCATGCTTGAATAGGATATTTACTGAACTTCCAGTGTCTATTAAGATTCGGAAAACTTTGGCTGGACCGAACCAGGCAGAGATGACCATAGGATCCATATGAGGGTATCGCCTTCCTTCTAGGTCGCGCCCGCTGAATGTGATATCATTACTTTCCTTCTGCTTAGGGTGGCGTTCTTCCATAACAGAATTGACGCAGTCTCCCTCGCTTCTGAGTGAGTTTCCATATCTTTCCATTTCTGCCCAGCTCTTGTCAGCGATGTGTGGCCCTCCTGATATTGTATGGACCACTATCTTCTCTTGGCTGGAACCGCTGGTGTTGCGATTTCCTCTGCCTGTCTCTGGGTAGAGCTGCCCTGCGTTTTCCTTGGTAGGAGCTGGGGTCCTGTCCTGTCCCTTCACATAGCGTTCTAATTTCGTTCTCCTGATGTGTTCTTCAATTAGGTCTCGGAGATGGCGGCATTCATTGGTATCGTGCCCATGAGACTCGTGGAAACGGCAGAATTTTCCGGACTGGATTGTGCGATCTGACTCTTTCTTGTACGGGGGGCGCTTGTATGTGAGTTCGTCCTGGGTGGCCAGGAAGATGTTCTCGACTGTTTCATTCAAGGGAGTGTAAGCGTCAAATCTCGGTCCTGGTCGGTACAAGCGCTTTTCTCCCTTCTTGCCTCCTGCATTGTCTTTGGAGTCGTTTCTCCGAATGTCTTTCGCTGCGGCAGGGGCATTTCCATGGGCCGTCTTAGCCTGTGGTCCTGTCTGCCTTTCAGTGGCAGCCTCTTCGAGTCTCATGTACTTCCCAGCTTCATGAAAGAAATCGGGCAAGGTAGCTGGTTTTTCTTTAGTTAATCTTCTAGCGAACTTGGTATCTGGGTGCACACCACTACATAGGGCCATTAGGGTGAGTTTCTCATCGGCATCTTGGACTGCGGCCGCTGCGGCGTTGAACCGGGTTAGATATTGTTGCAGTGTCTCTGCGGATTTCTGTTTGACATTGGATAGAGAATAAGCATCCTTGGGTTGTTCCACATGAATGCGGAACTGGCTAATGAACTTTTCCTTCAACATTTCCCATGAACTGATGGATCCTTGGGGTAGATGGCAGAACCAGGAGGTAGCTAGATCTGCTAAAAATAGTGGAAAGCATTTGCATAATACTCCTTTTATTGCCCCGCTCATGAGAATATGCTGTGTGTATCTCTGCAAGTGTACAACGGGGTCGGAAGTTCCCTTGTACGGTTCCATCGTCGGCATTTTCCACTCTCGAGGGGTGATGGCGGTTTCGATGTCGCGGGTGAAAGGGCTGGTTACCCTAGCGCCTATCCCTCGCTCCCGTCAGACGCATTCCCTGAATAATCGTGCCATTCTTTCATCAGAATTTGGAGCGGACAAGAATGAGCTTGGTTCTTCCCTGCGGGATCGATCTCGTCCGGATGACCTGTAGGGATGTATAGCCTATCACTTCTGGCATTACCCAGTGGCTGTCTTTGGCTACTCGGATGCATGCTAGGACCAGCTACACTTGCCCCCTGCCTTGATCTTCCCCTGCGGGGTTCTGTTTCGAGCATTTCCATGGGGTCAACTTAGGGCTGAGTTCTAGCTCGGCTCCGTTCAGCGGGGTTTCTATGATTAGGTGGCATGACTGGCTCAGCTACATCCGACCCTCGCCTGGTGCCTCCCCCATTGGGTTCGGTTCCAAGCGCTTCCTCGAGTCGGAGTTCGGGCTGAGTCCGGACGCGGCCCCTATCACTGTTGTTCCTGTTGATAGCTTCTTCGAAGAGGGAAGACCTTTGCTGTCTTTGAGATCCTCCAGATTGAGACTCACCCCATGATTCAGTGTTGCGGTTGGATTCTTCGGCATCCCTCAAGCGTGACATGAGTTTGTTCACCAAAGCTTCTTGTTAGGATGCGAAGCGGTTAGTTACTTCAGTCACAACTCTGTCTAGATCTGCCCTAGTGATTGCTGCCGGTTGTTCCGCGGCAGGGCTGCTGGATTTGCCTGATCTGCTGTCGTAATGGGATGGTTCTCTTGATCTAGATCCACTGGATCTGGAGCGCTGCTGGTTGCAACGTTCTTTCCCTTGTTGGTGTCTTTTCTCGGCCTGGAAGTCATGTTTCCTAGGCAATGAAGGGTGCTATTGGGAAAGAAGGTTGAATGAGGGAAGCTGAAACTTCGAGTTCCAAATTCTCAGTGGAAGCACAAAAAATGTTTGCACAAAAAATGGACAAACACCTCCAATCCGTATTATTTAATTGATTATATGTTATTTTTCAAGGTTTTAGGTTACTTATGCAAATATGTAAAAAGCAAGGACTAAAATGTAAAAGACACGCAGATTTATAGTGGTTCGGCCAGAACGTGCCTACGTCCACTTTATATGTTATTCTCTCTTTTCTATCGGATTACAAGTACAAAGCTTTTTTTACAAGTATAAGAAAGTTGTTTGAAAGTTCCTTCCTTGCTTGAGCTCTCAAACTTGTCTGCCATTGTTGTACCCCTTCCCCTTTATTTATAGAGTGAGGTTAGGGGCAGGGGTCTTGGATGTATATAGCTGCTGGTGGGCCTGGGCGGAAGCAACCTGGTCTGGCATAGGGGGTTGGTTCGGTAATTGTTAGGTGGAGTTTGGACCGGTGATGGTTGGTTCGGTTTGTATAGAGGAGGATGGTTCGGCCGAAGCTTGGTTCGGTGGGACGTTGGTCCGGTGGTGAGTGGACGTGGGTTGGATCGGCAGGGGATTGGTCCGGTGATGGAGGCGAGGTTGGTCCGGTGGTAGGTTGGTTCGGTCATGGGACCGGATCCGTGTTGTGTGGATAGGCTTTGGACCGGCAGTGGATGGAAGAAAAATGTTTGCACAAAAAATGGACAAACACCTCCGATCCGTATTATTTAGTTGATTATATGTTATTTTTCAAGGTTTTAGGTTGCTTATGAAAATATGTAAAAAGCAAGGATTAAAATGTAAAAGACACGCAGATTTATAGTGGTTCGGCCAGAATGTGCCTACGTCCACTTTATATGTTATTCTCTCTTTTCTTTCGGATTACAAGTACAAAGCTTTAAGTACAAGTATAAGAAAGTTGTTTGAAAGTTCCTTCCTTGCTTGAGCTCTCAAACTTGTCCGCCATTGTTGTACCCCTACCCCTCTATTTATAGAGTGAGGTTAGGGGCAGGGGTCTTGAATGTATATAGCTGCTGGTGGGCCTGGGCGGAAGCAACCTGGTCTGGCATAGGGGATTGGTTCGGTAATTGTTAGGTGGAGTTTGGACCGGTGATGGTTGGTTCGGTATTGTATAGAGGAGGATGGTTCGGCCGAAGCTTGGTTCGGTGGGACGTTGGTCCGGTGGTGAGTGGACGTGGGTTGGTTCAGCAGGGGATTGGTCCGGTGATGGAGGCGAGGTTGGTCCGGTGGTAGGTTGGTTCGGTCATGGGACCGGATCCATGTTGTGTGGATAGGCTTTGAACCGGCAGTCGATGGAAGGTGGCTGGTTCGGTAGTGGGTTCATTCGGTAATGGGGGGAGTGGTACCAGGTTCGGTGGTGGAGTGGAGAGGCTTTGGTTCGGCTAGGCATAGGTACCGGATGGACATGGATACCGTATGTAAATGGTGATTCTGGACGAAATTGATGCTCCTTGGCCTCGTGATCTCATGGGTGAGAATTCGCCCAACATTTGCCCCCCAAAGTGGGGCACGTGCTTGCAGGTGCCGCGCTTTGTTTTTCTTCCAGTTGGTGTAGCTATATTCGATTTTCAGTGCCGAACCATCTGGTTCGGTTGTCCTGTGTACGTCTATAAATAGGGGGTACACCCCTTCGTTATTCCTTACCGAATCAGAGACAGCCGAATCAAACCCTAGCCGAATCAAACCCTTGCCGAATCAATCTCGTGCCGAGCCAGGTATATATCCCTTTGCCGAATGAACGTGAAAGGTTTTTAATGCCGAATGCTACATGATATACTACTGAATGAGCTTGTGCCGAATGGACCTGATCCCGAATGAAACATGGAAGCATTTGGCACCGAATGGACTTGACAACTATTCGTTTATATTCCCATATTCCTCGTTTTAATATCCTGTTTTTCTTGTGCCGTAGATAAATGTCTCGCAAAGCGGAAACTCGATCGGACAGTAGGAAGTCCAAGGATAGGGGGAGTTTTCTTCCGTGCCCCCAGCCCAACCAGGACCGGCGCGACATGGACCTGCCCCAAGGTCTCTAGTGGATGGGTATGGTCCTCAGGAACTTCTGGTCTCCCCTCCCGATTGCTTTCCTAGCTCCTTAAAGGAGGAGCAACTTGACACTATAGCTCGTTCCTTCGGAATAGATAGAGCGCTTATGCGATTGCCGGGGAACGGAGTGATGCCGTACGACCCCCCCTGAAGGCTACTTTGCTTACAGCAGATATCATTGCATGTGTGGTGCTATCCCGCCTCTCAATGCCTGGATAGTTAGCTTTGTCACATATCTGAAGGTGGCTCCATTCCAGCTTCAGCCTAACTCCTACGCCATTCTGGTGAGTCTTTTCGTCATCTTTCAGAGGAGATATGGGCGTCCCCCTTCCAACCGGGAGATCCGGTATCTGTACAACTTGAGAGGCTACAAGAAGGGGTCTCCATATATCAGTTTGGAAGCGGCCGTGCCCTTCAAGCTTGTTCTGGATCTGTATTCGAAGCTCAGTATGTTCAAGAAGGAATGGTTTTTTATTAGGGATGACTCTGTTTCTTTCCGCCTTTTCACTTCCGGTTGTAAGTTGAACTCTATCTATATTTTCCTTGTCCCGATCACAATGCTTCTTCTTATATGCTTTCATTTCTTGCTAGCGACAGGTGGTTTTGCGGTTGTGGAGAATGATTCCTTGGTTCAGACGGCTGCGGAAATAAGAGCCATTCCGGCACGCGATCGGTCGACTTCTTGCTTGATCAGGAATGCCACTCTCCTGGAGTATAACTTGATTCTGCCACGCCAATCTGTGGTTAAACAGAGAGATGCAGCCGAGGAGAGGGCTGCTAAAGCCAAGGATGGGGCCACTGCGAAGAGTAGCAAGAAGAGACCTTTCTCGGTGCCTCCAGCCGTTGGGGGAAAGAAGCTTAAGAAGTCTTATGGACCCTCTCCTAGTACATGCCCAGACATTCCGGAGGAGGAAGGTGGAGAGGAGGAAAGAGACGAAGAGGATAGCGGAGGAGATGGAGAAGGTGAAGGACAGGGTGGTAGTGGTGCCGGCCCTTTGTCTTTTGAGCAGGTAGGGAAGATCCAGGAGTGGACGGATGATGCCTTCCGCCAAGCTTTTGAAGGGTTGGAGGGAGGATCAGCCTCGGCGAAGAAGGCAAAGGAGGGTGACAAGGTTGGGGTTGGTGACGATCCATTCCCTAAGAGTTCTTCAGCTGAGGCGGCTCCAGCGATTCAAGGTGAACTTTTGACTTCTGCAGACTCCATTTATGACAGGGAATTAGGAATATTTTATGGCTCGCTCCCATCCTGGGATGAAATTCAGGATTTATTGCAGGATCCTACTCCTCCGCAGGGTTTGTATAATAGTTGTGTTTTCTCATTCTTTTTTAACTTAACATATTTCTTGAATTATGGACCATTGTATGCTTGTAACACTTGTTCTTTATTACAGGGGCAGGCGAGGTGGCCAAAACTTCAGACGTTCGACACCGCCTTGAACAATTCAAATTGATGAGAGCTGCTACTAAGCCGCCAACTGGCCATTCCGGGGATGTAGTTAAATATCGCCCTCTTCTTGGAGTCATTGAAGAAGATATCCAGCAGAGGAAGAGGAGGCGTTCCTTATTTGATTCACCACCTGGTCCTCAGTCTCCTATTCAGCCTCCCCGAGATACTACGGAGAAGACCACGGAGTTTGTCCCCCCTCCGCCTCCTTCCGAGAACCCTACTGTGATCCGCATAAAACGTCCCGACGTGCCTCGCAATCCCTTTGCCGGCCACCCGGATTTGGACCCAAGCCTTCAGGATATTTTATTTGACGAGGCCACGGGCGAGCATCTTCTCCCCCGCAATCCCATGGTTCGGATCCTTGATGAGGCTAAGTCCCTAGATTTGGATCTGCTCACTACTCCGGATAGCTGCCATCGGGGACGAAGCCAGGGCCAACATTGACCGGGTCGCGGAGGAGGTCAAGAAGTTGATGGAGCATCATGCTCGACTGGCTAGGGATGGGGAGGAAATCGGGAGTGCTAACATCCGACTGCGGCTACAGGTTATTGATCAGGACAAGCAGCTTGCCGATCAGGCTATCCAGATTTCTCAGCACGAGGCAGCCTCCAGGCAGTTGAAGGAGAGTCTGGAAAAGGCCAGCAGGGCAGAATTTTGAGAAATGGAGGCTGCTTGCAAGGGGCGGATTGATATGGCCATTGCGACGGTGGACGAGGTTCGGAATGCGGATCTTGAGCGGATTGAAGAGTTGTCTGTGAGGCTTGAGGCCGCAGAGCTTGCTCATGCCAAGCTAAAGGAAGAGATGGAGGAAATGAGGAGGTCTCTCCAGGCTGACCGCTTGAGATATCGATCGGAGAGGGATGTTGCCGTTGCTAAGTTGTTGTCCTCCGAGGCCCGGGTGAGGGAGTTTGAGGAGAATGAGGGGATGATGGATGAGATGTTGCAGGATATGTACTTCCGTACCTGGAAGTAGGGTAATCTATCCTGGATGGATGACTATCCCCGGATCATGGCTAGGATATATCTCCGGGCTTTGGAGGAGGCCAAGGCCGATGCGGATAAGGAATGTGGAGCGGTATTCAGGATGGACGTGGTAACCTCCCAGTTCTTAAAGGAGGAGAAGGTAGCGGTGAAGGAGGGGATGCGGCTGCTTGCTGCGGAGGAAGCCGGTGTGCAGTTGGGGGATGAGGACCAAGAAGCGGGCGTCGGTGAGTTTTCCCTTTTTAGCTTTTCACAACTTGATCGTTCGCTGTTTATTTGATGGATTATTCTTCTGAATTGGACAGGTGAGACCTCTGGTCAACACGCTGGGAGTTCCGATCCAACAACCAAGTAGATTCGGAGAGTTGGTTCTGAGGTGTAGTGGTTAGCACTAATACAGCTGGTTACCTTTTGCTTTCTTTTTATTGTTGTTCATGTTAGTCCAGAACATTGATGTAACTGTAATAATATTGTTTGTGATGAATGACTATATGTAATTTCATAACATAAGCTGATTCCTTTATGTTGGAATTTTATCGCTATTTTGTTGTGCTGTGTAAGTGATGTAACTATGCATGTTACTAGTGACTTGACTGTGCCTGATGCCAAGTTTTTTGCTTAAAGTATGATTTTCTCATTTTGCAACGTGAATGTGATGTGTGAATATGAACTGCAGCTATGCATTAATGTATAAAAGTAGAAGGTACCGCCCTTCATGTTTCGGCTGTGGACGGCAACTTCGTGCGCCCTGTAAGACTAAGCACGGAATGCTGTTGAGTGTCTCGTTATCCGATTGTGAGTTTATGTTCCCATTAGCGAACGTTCCCTATTTCATGTCCTATACTTTCAAGCACCGTTACGGAGAATAGGAGAAAAGTTATAAATGAAATTGAAATATATGAAAAGTAAAACTTCCAGTCACGGAAGGCCGTCGATGTTCTTAAGTTCGTGGCAAACGGGTTTTGTAGTCACTTTCCCTAGCTGTGGGTCTTGGAGACAATTGTCACCCATCTTACGCCTACTGCGGGGTGTTTTCTTTTTTACCACAGCCGCACTTAAGATACATCGGAGCCGATCGCGCACAGTAACTACCCGGGCCATTATAGCCCGTAATCGTGGGTATTATTCGATTTACTGTGGCCGGCTAGCGTGGGGGCCGATCGTCAACTGTGAACTTCCCCTGGCTGGCCACCCCTTATGTTGGGGCTTATGATCGGTTCACAGTCGCCGGCGAGCCGAATCGCTGTAATGAGCTGCCATCGGCTATAGTCGGCCTTTTTTATGATGACTTATACTCGGCTTATTACAGTCGGCTTTAAGGGCCGAGGCAAACAATGAGTTAACTCGCGGTAGAGGGATACCGGAGCAAAGTGTCTCATTGGCGAGGGCATAGGAGCGCAGCGTACCTGTTAGATTTTGTCCAGGTGGAGTTATGTTGTGAAGTTCTGGAGTGAAATGTCATCTGCAAAGGATTTTGTTCAACAACAAAGGATAAAGCTTAACAAGTAGCCAAGATATAAAGGAACAAGTTAACAAGAGCCAAGTTTTTTAAAGTGGTTCGGCACGAAAATGCCTACGTCCACTGATTCTCTTTGTTAATTCACTTCATGTGGGCAGTACAAGTTAAGAAAAGTATCGACGGAGGTGTCAGATGTTCCATGCCCTTTGGAACACCTCTCCGTCCACTGTTGACAAAATATAAGCTCCGTTGTGGAGATCTTTATGAATTACATATGGTCCGTCCCAGATGGGGTCGAGTGCCCCGGGTCGCGGAAAGATTCTCTTGAGGACAATGTCTCCTTCTTGTAAGCTGCGATGTTTGACTTTGGAGTTGTATAGTGCTGCCACTTTTTGTCTGTGAGCTGCTGCTTTGAGTGCTGCATCATTTCTTCTCTCCTCAATTAGATCCAAAGACATTTGGAGGAGTTCTTCATTTTCTTCCGGGTTGTAGTGGATCCTACGGTGAGAGGTCACTATAGTTTCAACTGGGAGCATAGCCTCCGATCCATATGCCAAAGAGAAGGGAGTATGCCCTATTGAAGTTCTGTAAGATGTGCGATAGACCCAAAGTGCCGTAGGAAGTTCGTCCACCCAAGCGCCTTTCGACTTTTCAAGTTTCTTCTTGATTAAGGTTTTGAGAATTTTGTTGACAGCTTCTATTTGGCCGTTTGCCTGGGGATAAGCCACGGATGAGAAGCTTTTGCGAATCCCGTGCTCTTGGCACCAGTTGGTGAATTCCTCGCTGTCAAACTGAAGTCCATTGTCTGATACGATTTTGAGTGGTGTTCCGTACCTACACAGAATATTTTTGATTAAGAAGTTGATAACTTTTGCCGAAGATATTTTATTTAGAGGATCTGCCTCCACACATTTGGTGAAGTAGTCGACTGCCACTATAGTATATTTGGCTCCGCCTCGGCCCGTTGGCAGTTCGCCGATTAAGTCAATCCCCCATATTGCGAAGGGCCAAGGGCTGGTCATCTGAGTAATCTCATTGGTTGGTAGTCGAGGGATTTTGGCAAATTTCTGACATCTGTCACATTTTTTGACGAAGTCTAAGGCATCTTTGTTCAAGGTGGGCCAGAAATATCCATATCGGAGTATCTTTTTTGCCAGAGTCTACCCTCCGGTGTGGTCTCCACAAATTCCCTGATGGATGTTGGATAGAATTTTCCTGGCTTCTCTTCCAGCAATGCACCTCAATAAGGGGTTAGAGAAGCCGCACCGATAGAGGATGCCTTCTTGCATCGTGTAGCGGGAAGCTTTCCTTAGAATTTTCTTAACTTCATTTCGTCCGTCTGGTAGGGTGCCGTTTTGTAAGTATTCTCGGATAGGGGTCATCCATGTTTCTTTTTCGGTTGCAGCTATCAAGTGTACTTGCTCGAAACTCGGGGTTAGCAGCCTTGAGATAGTTATCGCTCCAGAAGCGGTGTCATTTCCCATGCTAGCTTGTTTTGCCAGCTCGTCGGCCTCTCGATTTTCCTCTCGAGGAATGTGTCTGATCAAATAGTGATCCAGTTGGTTAAGTAGCAGCTTGGTCCTCTTTTAGGTATGCTGTGAGTCGTTCTCCTCGAGTCTGGAACTCTCCTAGTATTTGATTCACAATAAGTTGAGAATCACTATGGAGACATAAAGAACTGACTCCGATTTCCAATGCAAGTTCTAATCCGGCCATCACTGCTTCGTATTCTGCGTCGTTGTTGGTGGTAGCGAATTCCAATCTTAGGGCGTAGCGCAGCTTCTTTCCCTTGGGGGTGATTATCACAACACCTGCCCCCGAGCCTTGTTCGTTCGACGCTCCATCTACGAAGAGATCCCATTTGATATCTTCTGCTATTTCAGATTGGTCCTTACCTTCGCCAGTAGTGAATTCGGCAATGAAATCAGCTATGACTTGTCCCTTGATAGCGGTGCGAGGATGTTAAGTGATATCATATTGGCTTAGCTCGATGCACCACTTGAGCAGTCGCCCAGAGGTGTCGGGACGATGGAGCACTTGCCTCAATGGCTGGTCGGTTAGGACTCTGACGGGATGAGATTGGAAATAGTGTTGCAGCTTCCTTGATGTGATTAGTAAACAGTAGGCCAGTTTCTCGAGTTTGGGATACCGGGTTTCTGCTCCCGTGAACCTCTTGCTTATGAAGTACACTGGCCGTTGTGTGCGGTTTTCTTCTCTTACCATAGCGGCGCTTAGGGCATGGGATGACACAGCAAGATATAGGTATAGTTCTTCGCCTTCATTTGGCATTGAGAGTACTGGCAGCCGTTGGAGGTGCTTGATTAGGTTAAGGAAAGCTGCTGAACATTCGTCGGTCCACTCGAATTTTCCTTTGTCTCTCTTCAGTGCTTCAAAGAAAGGGATGCATTTGTCTGTTGCTATAGAGATGAATCGGCTTAGGGCGGCCACCTTCCCGTTTAGGCTTTGCATTTCTTTCCGAGTGGATGGTATTTTGATATCTTGCAAGGCTCGGACTTGTTCGGGGTTCGCTTCAATTCCTCTGGCATGGACGATGAATCCCAAGAACTTTCCTGATGACACTCCAAAGTAGCACTTTAGAGGGTTCAGCTTCATTCCATATTGGCGGAGTACTTGGAACATCTCGTCCAGGTGGCTTACATGATCGTTGGCTTTTCTTGATTTTACCAGCATGTCATCCACATAAACTTCCGTAGTTCGTCCTATTAGTTCTGCAAACATCTTGTTGACGAGGCGCTGATAAGTAGCTCCGGCGTTTTTAAGTACAAATGGCATTACCTTGTAGTAGTACAATCCTCGGTCAGTGATGAAGCTAGTGTGGTCTTGATCGGGGGCGTGTATAGGGATCTGGTTATATTCTGAGTATGCGTCCATAAAGGATAAGAGTTCGTGTCCAGCAGTGCTGTCCACGAGTTGGTCGATTCGGGGGAGTGGGAAGCATTCTTTCGGGGAGGCGTCATTTAAGTTGGAGAAATCGATGCATGTTCGCCACTTCCCATTAGCTTTCTTTACCAGTACTGGGTTGGCGATCCACTCCGGGTAGATGGCTTCACTTATGAAGTCATTGGCAAGTAAGTTCTTTACTTCTTCCTCGAGGGCTGCTGATCATTCTGCCCCTATACTTCTCTTCTTTTACTTTACGGTACCTTGGTAGGATCGATGTTTAGTGCGTGGCATGCAATGTCCGGGGAGATTCCGGTCATATCAGCGTGCGTCCATGCAAATACATCCATGTTGTGGCGAAGAAAATCAATGAGTTGATTCTTTAATTCTCTTTTTAGCTGAGATCCGACACTCAGCAGTTTACTTGGGTTGTGTTTGTCTACAGATACGAATTCCATAGCCTCTGCAGGCTCGGCGGTGGCCTCCTCCTCTCTGTCCCTGGGATCTAGTTCGTTGAAGGGATCACTTGTATATCGAAGAGGAGGGGCTTTCTTTAGTTGCTATGCTTCCACGCTTTTCATGCAGAGAGTAGTATCTGCATTCTTCCCTTTATCTTTCTTGCGGTTATTGCGAAGTTTGGTTACATAGCAGTCCCGAGTGGCGTCTTGATCTCCTTCTACTTCTCCCACTCCATTATCCGTTGGGAACTTCATCTTCAGGCACCATGGGACAAGGACAATTTGGAAGTCGGACAAGGCTGGTCTTCCTAAAAAGGCATTGTAGGCCGAGTGGTTGTCTATCAGCACGAATGTTTGTTTCCGAACGGCGGAGCGGGGATGACTTCCCAATTCAACAAAGAGATCCAATTGTCCGAGGGGCATCTTTGCTTCTCCAGTGAAACCGTGTAGTGGTTTGTTACAGGGGGATACATCCTTCATTGACAGCTTCATTTTGTCGAAAGCATGCTTGAATAGGATATTTACTGAACTTCCAGTGTCTATTAAGATTCGGAAAACTTTGGCTGGACCGAACCAGGCAGAGATGACCATAGGATCCATATGAGGGTATTGCCTTCCTTCTAGGTCGCGCCCGCTGAATGTGATATCATGACTTTCCTTCCGCTTAGGGTGGCGTTCTTCCATAACAGAATTGACGCAGTCTCCCTCGCTTCTGAGTGAGTTTCCATATCTTTCCATTTCTGCCCAGCTCTTGTCAGCGATGTGTGGCCCTCCTGATATTGTATGGACCACTATCTTCTCTTGGCTGGAACCGCTGGTGTTGCGATTTCCTCCGCCTGTCTCTGGGTGGAGCTGCCCTGGGTTTTCCTTGGTAGGAGCTGGGGTCCTGTCCTGTCCCTTCACATAGCGTTCTAATTTCTTTCTCCTGATGTGTTCTTCAATTAGGTCTCGGAGATGGCGGCATTCATTGGTATCGTGCCCATGAGACTCGTGGAAACGGCAGAATTTTCCGGACTGGATTGCGCGATCTGACTCTTTCTTGTACGGGGGGCGCTTGTATGTGAGTTCGTCCTGGGTGGCCAGGAAGATGTTCTCGACTGTTTCATTCAAGGGAGTGTAAACGTCAAATCTCGGTCCTGGTCGGTACAAGCGCTTTTCTCCCTTCTTGCCCCCTGCATTGTCTTTGGAGTCGTTTCTCCGAATGTCTTTCGCTACGGCAGGGGCGTTTCCATGGGCCGTTCTAGCCTGTGGTCCTGTCTGACTTTCAGTGGCAGCCTCTTCGAGTCTCATGTATTTCCCAGCTTCATGAAAGAAATCGGGCAAGGTAGCTGGTTTTTCTTTAGTTAGTCTTCTAGCAAACTTGGTATCTGGGTGCACACCACTACAGAGGGCCATTAGGGTGAGTTTCTCATCGGCATCTTGGACTGCGGCCGCTGCGACGTTGATCCGGGTTAGATATTGTTGCAGTGTCTCTTCGGATTTCTGTTTGACATTGGATAGAGAATAAGCATCCTTGGGTTGTTCCACATGAATGCAGAACTGGCTAATGAACTTTTCCTTCAACATTTCCCATGAACTGATGGATCCTTGGGGTAGATGGCAGAACCAGGAGGTAGCTAGATCTGCTAAAAATAGTGGAAAGCATTTGCATAATACTCCTTCTGTTGCCCCGCTCATGAGCATATGCTGTGTGTATCTCTGCGAGTGTACAACGGGGTCGGAAGTTCCCTTGTACGGTTCCATCGTCGGCATTTTCCACTCTCGAGGGGTGATGGCGGTTTCGATGTCGCGGGTGAAAGGGCTGGTTACCCTAGCGCCTATCCCTCGCCCCCTTTGCTCCCGTCGGACGCATTCCCTGAATAATCGTGCCATTCTTTCATCAGAATTTGGAGCGGACAAGAATGAGCTTGGTTCTTCCCTACGGGATCGATCTCGTCCGGATGACCTGTAGGGATGGTATAGCCTATCACTTCTGACATTATACAGTGGCTTTCTTTGGCTACTTGGATGCATGCTAGGACCAGCTACAGTTGCCCCCTGCCTTGATTTTCCCCTGCGGGGTTCTGTTTCGAGCATTTCCATGGGGTCAACTTCAGGCTGGGTTCTAGCTCGGCTCCGTTCAGCGGGGTTTCTATGATTAGGTGGCATGACTGGCTCAGCTACATCCGACCCTCGCCTGGTGCCTCCCCCATTGGGTTCGGTTCCAAGCGCTTCCTCGAGTCGGAATTCGGGCTGAGTCTGGGCGCGGCCCCTATCACTGTTGTTCCTGTTGATAGCTTCTTCGAAGAGGGAAGACCTTTGCTGTCTCTGAGATCCTCCAGATTGAGACTCACCCCATGATTCAGTGTTGCGGTTGGATTCTTCGGCATCCCTCAAGCGTGACATGAGTTGGTTCACCAAAGCTTCCTGTTGGGATGCGAAGCGGTTAGTTACTTCAGTCGCAACTATGTCTAGATCTGCCCTAGTGATTGCTGCCGGTTGTTCCGCGGCAGGGGCTGTTGGATTTGCCTGATCTGCTGTCGTAGTGGGATGGTTCTCTTGATCTGGATCCACTGGATCTGGAGCGCTGCTGGTTGCAACGTTCTTTCCCTTGTTGGTGTCTTTTCTCGGCCTGGAAGTCATGTTTCCTAGGCAATGAATGGTGCTATTGGGAAAGAAGGTTGAATGAGGAAAGCTGAAGCTTCGAGTTCCCAATTCTTATTGAAAGCACCAAAAATGTTTGCACAAAAAATGGACAAACACCTCCAATCCGTATTATTTAGTTGATTATATGTTATTTTTCAAGGTTTTAGGTTACCCATGCAAATATGTAAAAAGCAAGGACTAAAATGTAAAAGACACGCAGATTTATAGTGGTTCGGCCATAACGTGCCTACGTCCACTTTATATGTTACTCTCTCTTTTCTTTCGGATTACAAGTACAAAGCTTTAAGTACAAGTATAAGAAAGTTGTTTGAAAGTTCCTTCCTTGCTTGAGCTCTCAAACTTGTCTGCCGTTGTTGTACCCCTGCCCCTCAATTTATAGAGTGAGGTTAGGGGCAGGGGTCTTGGATGTATATAGCTGCTGGTGGGCCTGGGCGGAAGCAACCTGGTCTGGCATAGGGGGTTGGTTCGGTAATTGTTAGGTGGAGTTTGGACCGGTGATGGTTGGTTCGGTATTGTATAGAGGAGGATGGTTCGGCCGAAGCTTGGTTCGGTGGGACGTTGGTCCGGTGGTGAGTGGACGTGGGTTGGTTCGGCAGGGGATTGGTCCGGTGATGGAGGCGAGGTTGGCCCGGTGGTAGGTTGGTTCGGTCATGGGACCGGATCCGTGTTGTGTGGATAGGCTTTGGACCGGCAGTGGATGGAAGGTGGCTGGTTCGGTAGTGGGTTCATTCGGTAATGGGGGGAGTGGTACCAGGTTCGGTGGTGGAGTGGAGAGGCTTTGGTTCGGCTAGGCATAGGTACCAGATGGACATGGATACCGTATGTAAATGGTGATTCAGGACGAAATTGATGCTCCTTGGCCTCGTGATCTCATGGGTGAGAATTCGCCCAACATTCACGAATTAAATTTCAGTTTGAATTTTTTCAAACTTATCTTTATTCAATTTCAATTTCAGTTTGGTTGTGTTCTATTACTTCTCAATTTAATTTCAATAATTTTAACAACCAATTCCCTTTATATTTATTAGAAAGAAATATTGCTTTATATATATCAAAATATATTCTTATATAAAATCATTTAAAATCTTTATATAAGAAAATAACAAGTACGCTCTCTCATATATATATTCACTCAACTCATTCTAGGGTACCACTTACCCTACCATTAATGAGTAATCCCAACAGAGCCAAGGTTCTCGCTTAACCTTCAGCTCTGATACCAAATGCAACGACCCGGAATTTCGATCCCGAAATTTCCAAATAGTTAGTGAAACGAAGAAACAGAAAGAAGAAGAAACAAAAAAAACAAACTCAGAATCTCACAATCGCAGCGGATAAAATATAATATCACATAAATAATAGTTTTACAAAGAGAAACTTTATCAATTCACTTATACATTTATACATCAGAGTTACAACATTTACACAACATTGGACAGTTTAAAACAACATGTCCAGATATACTACTATAATATATACAGCGGGTACGCTCCATACATTCCTGCTATCCAGCTCGCCTCCTGAGCTCCAGAACGTCCTTACCTGAAATATGTAATACTCGGTCTGACCCGAGCATTACATCAAAGTAACACCCGGGTCAGGCTGGAAACCAGCGTGAGTAAACTCATCTAACATAAATTTCAAAAGCATACAACTTATACATAACCCGGGTAACTTGTATCAATTACATCTTCACAAATTATTATCGACATCATTTATTTCACTCACCAATTTCTAAGTACCAAACTCAGATTAAGTGGTCTAATTCACTTAAATCATTCCATTTCAGCTTATTAATTTCACCTAGCAATTTATAAAGAATCGAAGTGGTTTCGGATATTAACTAAAATCCGAATCCGGTCTCTTTGAATCCAATGTACCCTTAACTCAAATTATTCAAGTGAAATATTAAACAAAGGATGTCTCGGTTTAGCCTAAATATATTTTGTCACAAAGCATCACTCATCATTTAACAGAAATATCACTCATCTAAAACATACTCTATCATTCAATTATTCACAAGCAAGATTTATCAACCACACAATCAGTAATTAATTTAATTTGAACACCAAATTAACTACTTCAATTACTTCTGAATCCTGCTTACTAATCATTAATTGATGATAGACCAATTAATTAATGATTTACTAATTTCTATCTTAATTAATCATTCTTGATTTATTATAATTTTATTATATTGCATTAACACTTAATTAATTACATTAATCATTTATCTTCTAATAATTTTATTAATCAATTCTTAAATTAATTAAACTAAGTAATTAATTATTAATTACTTCCACAAAGTAATTACCCTTCTTATTAGTTGTACAAGGTAATTAACCCAAATCATTTACCATAAAATTACCATTTCAAATTCAATTAACATCTAGTACTTATCCATTAATTACTTTTCCAAGTAATTACTCTTTTCCAATTACATTCAGTAATCTTAATTTAACAAGCCATCATGTGATTATCTTAAGTTAATTAAACCAATTTATTAACTGACTAATCACATTACTAAATTAACTACATTGAGTAATTAACCTCTTAATTGCTTTCATTAAGTAATTAACCTCTTAATCACTTATTACTAAACTATTCCTTAATTGACTAACCTTGATTAAACAATCCTTAATTAAGTAATATACTACACTTAATTAATTTCACAAATTAACTTGTCTTAATTTAATTACCCCAAATTTCTTATTTGGTTAATTACTTTAGTTAATAAAACATGATCAAATTAAGATAGATCATTTATTACATTAAACTCTTAATAAATTAAATTATAAAATTGAATTTGATTAATTTTAAAATCATTATCCTTTGATTTAAAGTAAAGCAACCTTTAATTTATAACCCAAGAACAATCTCGGGTACACCCATAAAAACTGAGTTACCTCATCTCTTCCCTAGTCTTCTCTTATTCAAAATTTAGTTTAAATTTAAATAAAACTTGTGATACAAAAATCTGGAATACCATACACCAGAACTGAAGACCATCCCAAGAAAATCAGCAAAATCTTCCGGGAATTTCTTCAAGCATACTTCCCTCCAGATCTCACTTCTCATCTGACACGCCGTGTATCAATGTACGTACACAGGTGGCCGCCGCCGACTTGGCTTCATCCCCTACTGACTTGGCTTCATCCCCTACTGTCGACAAGTAACTTACTAAGCCCATCTTCGATCTCAAACATCCAACTTAATCACCAAGCTCGAAATTGAAATCGAGCATTCCAGTTGACATTTGGGACTAAACACCCAACTTGAAAATCACGTCGTACGATCAACTACGATCACCAGAGCGCCGGAAAGTCTGGCCACATCTCCATGCCGCATCCACACACATTCCATCAAAAATTCAAGCAGCTCGATGCATTGGAAATAACACAGCACCCAATATTGTAATGTCGTCCAAAACTAGGGTTAGATCAGAAAACATCATATCGCCGTCGCGACTGTCCAAAACCACCCCATTCACCATTTTTGCCGAACACATTGAAACTTCCTCTATCACCTGTAGAAACCGCAAGATTTTTCACCTTCTTGGTCGTCGGAGGAAGCCTCAATTTCAGTTCCCAGACAAACCCCAAATTGTATACTCAAAGCAATATATTTAGATTGTAGTTCTAAAAATCATAATTTCCTAAATTGATTCGAGTTATAATCCCTGAAACATCTAATTGCGATGTTTAAATCTTAATTTATTTTGAATTTTGTCTGGAATTTCCAAATGTCCAGAGAAAATTTGTTAATATTAACTTTAAAACTATTTTTATAATTGATGATAAAATCTTACAATCAGATTCCATTTAGTGATTAGGTCCTAAAACGAATTTGGGAGATAGTTTTAGGATTTCAAACAGAAATCTGGAATCTAACAATAATAGCAGAGACATATCGTCTGATACCAGCCATGCACACTCAAATGTGTTTTCTCTTTTTTATTTTTATTTTTTATACATTCTAGCGTGACATATATATTCATACAAACAACTTCCACAATAGAACTTCAACCTTACATGCATTAGGTATTTTAATCAATTAAGAGTTTTAAAAGCTACTCACCTTTATATAGTTAAACAGAGAATAGCTTGGACATATTTTAGTACTGACACATTGTTATTATTAACATACTTTGTTATTATTATTCAGATCTTAAGGAGATTTGAGGGTGACAAATTCTGCAGAACCAAGAACAGAGTATGAATACCCTTCCCAGACACTCATACAACAATTTCATACATATAAATATACATGCACTTCCGATTAACAAACATGCAATCATGGATCATATCTTACTAAAAAAATTTCAACATGCATCTATAAACAGAATAGTTTTCTTACGCACCTCTATTGTTTGAACAGAACAGGATTTGAAGCAGTTCTAATCCTGGGAAATTTGACCTGTTATTGAATTCTGCGCAGATGTTGCTTGAAACCGAAATTACTTTAAACTCTGGAAATGATCTTTTAACTTTGATTCGCGTCAGATTTCTTTTGATTTCAGGCTTGAGATTGTTTGATCTGAACTTGATATTAAATGAAGTGCATGAATTTTGATTTAAAACAAATTCTGGGTTTAGCTTCAGATCTGATTTCTTTTATATCAGGTTACTTTTTTTTTGAATATTTGTAAGTAGCAAAGTGAAGGATGAAGAGAAGATGAGAATGGAAGATAGCGGGAATTTTTTTTCCTTTTCTCTATTTTTTTTAATTAAAATGAAGAATGATAAATGACATTTGTAATCATAGAATAAAATGTCTACATTTGTAAATCTACACACTTAAAATAGTTACACTTGTTGGATGATATTTTAAAATGTTTACATGTGTTATCTTTAATCTCTTAGTTCATTTTCAACTATTATAATTGAAACAAACTTGTATTATGCAATTTTAAATGTTATATATATATATATATATATATATATATTTGTTACATAAAGAATACATATTTTAAAATTTATTATACATTAATAAATTAACAAGTATATATGTTATAATTTAATCTTTATATAGCTTTTTGGAAAATTTATTGTATCAAATTGAAAATATCGTTTCCATATCATAATGTATGTACATGTTCATACATATTATTATTAGAAAACCAATTTCTATAAATTTTATGATATAGAGTTCTTCCGAATCCAATATTATTATTTTGCATATGAATATGTCTTTATTTTATCTAAATTGTTTTATAAAGCTTTGGTATTTATTCTACTATTTAAATCAAACTATATATAAGATATACTTCTTTTAAATTTTAAAATTGAATTCAAATTTAAGTTCAAATCAAATTTAAAAATCAATTCAAACAATACATATATATTTTAAATAGACCCACATTCAATTTGTAATTAATAATTCTACTTAAAAATTTATTTATCTATATTTAAAATAACCCATTATTATTATTGTTTGAAAATAACCATTTGTCAAATATAAATAATTTATAACGGAGATTATCACATTATTTTTCCAATCTATAAATCAGTTTTTCAATTTAAATTAGATAATTATTCAATTATCTAATGCCCGAAAATCTGGGTTATCACAAAAATACGACATCCATCATTTCAAATTACCGACGTAATTTATCGCAGATTTATCAAGTAAATCATAATGCAGAATATTTAAGCAAATCTAACTATTTTGAGGAATCCAGTTGGATCCCTCCAACATATTTCCCTGCATCCACAGATATTAGCACAATGTAAAATACCAATTCCACTTTTGAGGTGGAATATCGCGGTATATGAGTTTATATAATATCATCCGCTATTATGCGGCACATAGGGTCTCTTCCGCTATATAATGCGGGAAATCACTCCAATATATACTATATATATACTATTATATAATATATACCACATCCAATCATTTAACCAATTATTTAAATTTAATCATTTAAATTTAAATTAAACCCAGATGAGTGAGATTAACTCATCTTTGATTTTGAATATGCTGATCCGATTCGATCCAATCTAGCTTGTTTTCTTCACGATGTTAGACCTTTTATACAAATTTGCAGTTTATTAATATTTTAAATGATTGAACAGTCAATTTTATTTAAATTTAATTAACTAATATTTACTATTAAACTAATTTCCCTTTAACAATTTCTAAAATAATTAAATAAGTTAATTGAACAAATTAATTTCCAAATCCATTATTTTAAAAAAACAAAAATAAATCTAAAATGTGTATATATCCATATTTATTTTTATTTTGAAACTTCATATACACTTATAAAATAAGCTATATAGATTTAAAAATCTATTTTCAAACAAATTACTCAAACATTTAATTTCCCATTTCCTTTTCCAAGTCTAATACTAAATCAATAGAAGGGTTCTCAGTATACCCTACTGTAAAATATATATATTCCTCTATTTATTTATATATATATATACATTGCCTAATTTAAGTTGAAAATGAAGAATAAAAATACTACAGATCCGCCTTACTGCTAAATCAAGTACTATTATATATATATATATAATTTAAACCATATATATTTAAATTTAATTTAAAAGAAAAACAGAAGTACCTCAGCATCGATCTAACCCACGACCTCGCAATGCCTCCTCGGCGACTTTGACCATAGCACAGCTTCGAACGCCACTACATCCATACTGACTCGATCGAGAGAAAAAAAAATCACCCCCTTATTGATCGAGCTCGAGTATGTCACGCGCCTGCCGCCCAGAGCAACGCACCACCATCACCGTTGATGCAGCCATAACTTTCCACTCATTCACCTTCCATTGCCGCTTCCAATCTTCACACTGTGATACCTCCTTCGATCGCGCTTCCATTGGCACTGGCGATCGCGACGACGTCGCGACTAGGAAATGGTTCATGAATCCCCTACCCTAACTCGCAACGGCACTGTGATACGAGTTCACCCACATCCTCTGGGACGCTGTCGCACTTGCCCTAAGAACTCGAGATCGGAAACTCCAAAAACTCGACCCTAAAGTTTCTCTGAATCGAAAATGATTCGATTTTTCACGAGCTAAAAATGTAGATCAGATGATGAACGATTATAGCGGAAGCCATTATTTAATTTTATTTACTTAGGCCATTATTCGATCTGTGAATTTTGATTCCTTTATTTTTTTCAGTTATCTGGAAGAAGATAAGCCCTTGCTATAAGTTTTTTTAAAGAGTTGAGTCTTCAAGAGGAAGATAGGCTGACTAGGAGATAATGACGTTTGACTTTGAATATATATTATAATATTAAAAATATCTCGCATATGGCAACATAAAATCCCAAACCCCTATCGAGGTATGCCGCCAGGCATTTATAATGTTATTCCCCTATTTCGAACGCAATGAAAAAGGTTTCGAGTCCTAATTCGATCGTATGGAGAAAATAGCTTTTTGAACCCAGTTATTATATTGAATTTTCGATGTAGCGCGTTTACTTACCGTACAATCACACGACAACTCCAAACGCAACGAAATTTGAAATCTGATAATAATACATTATTATGGACCAAATGAAACTGGTTTCGTCGAAATCCAAAACTGTGCCTCGGAAGGCTATTTTTAAATATCGATTTAAACGATATATTTTCAAAACTGAACAAATCACCTTTAAATTCAATTTTAACACTTTTACTACCTTCAGTATTATCAATATAAAGTTTACAAACCCTCAAATTATTTTTAACATGCTTGAAACTCCAGATTTAACATTTGATCCAATTTCCAGTAATTAAATCCAAAAATTAAATTTCCAAATAATGGTGATATTTGAAATTTAAGTTACAAACTAACTTTTAAATATTAAAATCAATTAAATATCCCAATTTAAATTGTCCAAAATTCTGGGTCGTCACGAATGCCACCACTAACTAAAACGATGGGAATCAAGATAAGGAAGCATGGAGAAGGATCTTCCTCTCAACCATTGATGGTGACTGATACTCAAACAATTGGTTGTTTCAGAATCCAACAAACAAACGATGATTTTATGACTTGAAGATTAAGAAGATGCATCTAGGACCTTCCTATAGCCTAATCAAGTTTCCTTCATATGATATGGATGACATATATGAGCAAGGTGAATTGAAAACCCTTATTTCTTTTAATGCCAACCATGTTTCTATCGATCAACTAGTTATATATCTTTTTTACGCTAATCTGGGTAGTCCATCGGCATGGACTACTGAGAATGATGAAGATTAGTTTTGGACGAGCATCTATGGGACAACAATCAAGTTAACCCCCGCTATAATTGGACGATTCTTAGAGTGCTCTTATACGGGTCATAATTTATTTGAAATGGAGGACATGCGATTCAAACCTCGTGATATTATCACTCATCAACGATTGGAAAATGAAGTGCCTTAATTTTTATCCAAATTCCTTAGGCCACATGCTAGGCTCCTTACTCGAATGCTTATAAATACCATTATCCCTCGATTAGGTAGCCATGAACAAATTACTGATCTTGAACACAAAGCACTATATGCACTATTTAGTCAAACTAAGAGCAATTGGGCGCAGTTCATTTTCGATGAACTAAAAGGTTTTTGGAATAGATCTTGCCATACAATCATTTACCTGGCTTATATTATGCGAATTTCAAAGCACTAAACATCCTATCTTACATTTCTGCTTTTGAGGAGCTACCTATCAAATATAGTGGAACAAAGTTTTTCAATCATATGCATTTGCCGGAGGAACCACCATCTTATATAACTTTTCTAGAATGGAAAAATGCATAAGATCAACCTCCACCTGCTTAGCAACAACAACAAGCAGGTGATGTTGAACTACCAAGGCAATCATCACCACCTCCTCCTTCCTCGTTATGGAGATTTTGGAAGCACGAACTCAGCCTCATGCTAATGAGAATATTGCTCACTTAACCTTACAGAACAAAGGGCTCCTATCAAGAAATCAAATTATCCATGGTAAACAAATAGCGAAGCTTGATCACACATTGTCCATAAGGCTTTCCAAAGTTGAAGACTCTCTTGTTTCAGTAGTTTCCAAACTTAATCATGCACTTCAACAAGTCCACCAACCTTCTTCTGACTGGTCTACACCTTCTCAATCTCCTCACACATCGCCAAATACCGGCGATAAGGACAAAAGGAAATTAGACTCCTCTCGTGATGAACTACCTTGACTTCATAAGGTAAATATTTTGTTGTACTTAACTCTCTTATCAAAATTCTAGTAAGACACTATTAATATTCCTCCTTTTAATGTGCTTAATGATGTAATCATAAATTTTTGTTAGTGATATAATTACATATGTACATCATACTTGGTTCTACATTATTTTTATAATTCTTCGATTATTTTTTATAATGACAAAAGAGGAAAAATAAATATGCACATTTATAGAGGGAGATCATATTTAGGGGGAGAACCTTTCTGTAACTGTTATCTAAGTACATTATGTATTTGTCGTCATAAAAAAGGGAGAGAATGTTAGAACCCTTAGTTTATGATTTCGACGATGACAACTATACAATGGAAATCATATATATATATATATATATATATATATATATATATATATATATATATATCATACAACTATATAGATACGAATTGAAAGCAAGACAAGACAAGATGATGACTAAAGCACTAAAGAGATTCATCTACAAAGTTGCACGAAGATTGAAGAGAGATACACTCAAGAATAAACCCAGGAGAACATCACTTAACAGGTTCAGACGTCTGAATACAGAACTTCAGATGTCTGAACGTAGAAGATGAACAAAACTAATAATATGTTCTCAGACATTTGAGAACACCATTCAGACGTCTGAAACTGGGCTCGGGGCATATAATTCAAATCACAACTGTCATCTCCGAAGAGACCCAACTCCATCTCTCCTCTACAACTCTTCACCAATGAACAGTGACGACTCTAGACTAAAAGGAAAGAGATGTAACTACTAGAAGCAACCTTCTACAACTATATAAACAAGAATCAAGAAGAATCAAAGTACTTAACTAATTCACTCGACTCTCTATCTCGATCAACTCTTGTTCTACTCATAAAGATAATCATTTATTATAATGGATAAAGGAATAATTAATTTAGTTAAATAAATTAAAGGTTAATTAATTTATGATTAAGGATAATTAATTAAGTAAATAAAAATTATTGATTAATAATTAAAGAGTAATTAATCAAGTGATTAAGGATAATTGCTTAATATGATTAATTAAAGATAATCACTTATTATAATTGATTAAGGATAATCAATTAATATATATATATATATAATTAAAAGTTAATTATGATTAAAGGTTGGTTAATCAAGTGATTAAAGGATAATTTCGTGATGTAAGTAATTAAAAGATAATTTTGTAAATAAAGGTTAATTAATTAATAATTAAAGATTAATTACTTAATTTATGTAATTTGTTAAGGATAATTACTTGAGATGGATAATTAAGGATTAATTAATAAATTCTTATTAATTAAATTAACTATAAATGGTTTGTAATTAGTTAATATTAATTAACTAGGATTAGTAATTTATTCATAAGTAATTAATCTAGTTTAAATTAATTATAATCAGGTGATTAATTGATCTTACTTATGGATGATTGTGTTTTATTGAATGCTTTGAATTGTTTGATATCTTTGATATGTGATGTTTAATGATATGATTGCTTTGGTTTGTGAGCTATTTGCCAGGGAGCTTTAGAGCTTTGGATTGGAGATGCAGTATGTCGATTCACTCTCTCTTGAAGATCGTGTTGAAGTTATCTCTTTCGCTGTTGAATCTTTTCGATGTTGCATATTTCTGTTTGTGTTGATCACTTCATATTGTATCATTGTTGTACCAATTATTCTGTATCATTAAAATTGTCATTATGTTTCTGCTGTATTATTCTCACCTAATGTTGTTATATGCTCCGGCGAACCAAACTCAATGTTTGAATCTGCGATATTCAAATACGGGTGAAGTATGGATGTCGATTTCGAAGGTTGAGTCAGACTCGTTACATGTGGTATCAACACTTGCTATCTAATCTGCAAATCTGAGATCATACACTTCCATACTCTGTTGAACAATATTACATTCAATCATTCAAGAGATATAGGAAGTTCAATTGTACTATGTAGTTAAAATCTGTGTAATAGAGAACACATTCTAGACAAAGAAACTCTACTATTGTAAACCGGTTCCTCCAGGTGAAGTGAGGGTTATTTGGTGAAAGCAAATTCCAAAGAGGAGCTTCGAGACTGGACATAGGATGGGAGGTCAGAACCAGTATAAAATCTCTGGTATGATTATTCTTATTTACATACTTTACTGCTGTTACACTATAGTTTAAATTAGTCATATACTTATCATTTGTACAATTAATCCACCATATTATAGACTTTCACTTCGAAAGGCTTCACGGTTCACAATTCATAATGGCGTCATGTATAGAAGAGGATACTCTGTTCGTTTACTCCAGTGTATCGCCCACGATGAAATCAAATGAGTATTGCATGATGTACACAAAGGAGAATGTGGCGGTCACACAAGGGCCAAGCTCTTGCCAAGAAAGTGCTCTGATATGGATACTACTTGCTGACTGTAAATCGCAATGCATCAGATTACATCAGGAAATGTGACAAATGTCAGAAGCATGCTCAGATTCCGAGAGCCTCGCCTATCGAAATAACTCAGATGGTCAGTCCGTAGCCCTTCGCAATATGGGGCATCGACATTATAGGTTCTCTACCTCTAGCCAAAGGTAGTGCGAAGTACGCCATCATTGCAGTTGATTACTTTACCAAGTGGACAGAAGCTGAGCCCCTTGCTACTATCATAACGAAGAAAGTAATCAACTTTGTGGCATGCAACATTATCTGTCGATTTGGCCTCCCACATACCATCATTACTGACAACGGAGCACAATTTGACAGTGTTGAATTTAAGAATTTTTTTCAACGATTTCACATTCAAAAGAAGTTCTCTACAGTTGCACACCCTCAAGAAAATAGACAGGTTGAAGCTGTTAATAAAGTTATAAAGTCTATTCTGAAGAAACGACTGGTAAAGGCTAGGGGCAAATGGGTCAATGGACTCCCTATGGCCCTATGGGTTTATCAACAACCCACAAATCTACGACCGGCCATGCTCCATTCTTCTTTCCTATGGTTCAGAAGCTGTTATTCCAGTTGAGATGGAAGTACCTTCTCATCGTGTGACATATTATGATCCGATGACGAGTGTTATATTACTTGCCGAATCCCTTGACTTATTGTATGAGAAGCGAGAAGAGGCTGATTTGAGGGCAGCCGTGTACCAATGTTGAGTCGGTCGATGGTACAATGCCAAGGTCTGACGCCGAACCTTTGAACTCCACGATCTCGTCCTTAAGAGAATTTATCCGGTTCCTTCACATATGAAACCAACGTAGGAAGGGTCGTATATTATCGAATGAAAGGTCAGAGATGTCACATTTAAATTGTCGACCGTTGACGGTCTCACTCTACCGAGAGCCTGGAACAGCGAGAGTCTTCGTCGCCACTACACATAACAGGCTTTATTTATACATTCAGTCCGTTTTTCGTTTGCAATTTGTTTTCGAAATTTGAATTTGTAATAAGGCAACTGACTTTGCCGTATTTTCTTATTTCAGCAACAAAATGCAATCTTTTCGAGCTAGAGAAATGATTTCTAAATGCGTCATATGACCATCACAATGCACGGAGAGCTAAGTTCCATCCTACGGTGGGATGTATTCAAATAGGGAGGGAATGTGATATGACTGGTCACTTGCTAAGTGAAACCCGAGCTCGGGTAAGTCATCACACTGAAGCCAAAAATGGATCGATACATGACAATCCCCTAACTAACTCCAGATTCCCAAAGAGCAAACTGGAGTATAAACTTATGAGTACGGGCTCGAAGAGGGTGGATCCGTCCACCTAAAAACTTTTCCCATATTTAAACAAAGTTCAAGGAGGATGGACCCGTCCATCTAATGACCTCGCTTGTTAGCTCAGGGTGGATGTGATCCGACCATCCACGATCCTGATACATCTATCGTTCCTAGAGTGCGAACGAAATTCTAAAATTCACAATAGATGTGATTGAATGTCTAACAACTAATTCTAAGTCCCCACAGTGTAGGCTGGAGTATAAACATCAACTAAATCTAAATCCCCAGAACGTGGATTGGAGTATAAACACAAACCGGGTGTGAAACAACCACCCGTAGGACAACTCTGAGTCCTAGGAGTGTAGACCAGAGTATAAACGCAAATTGGGTGTGGCTGACCACCCATGAATCAATCTAAGTCTCCATAATGCAGATGAAACTCTAAATATCAAACGGGTATGACTGACCGCCCATAACATAACTTAAGTCCCCTGAGCGTGGACATATCTGTAAACCTTAAGCAGACGTAACCGACCGTTGACGAGCAAGTGCTGTCCCTAGAGCATGGATGCAATCACCAATAGATGAGCAGGTGTGATTTGACCACGCGAACTCGTCTTGTTTCAGCCTTGATTCAAAAAAATTAAGCTCGTGTATTGAAGGTGAAATGCAACTGCTGACCGATCTTTTCTATTTATCCTCGGAAATGGGGCAAAACCTTAATACCTGCAACTGAATGAGACAGTGCAATATTGGAACTCGACTTAATTATCGGTCATGACCTAAAGCTATAGTTTCAAAACTTAACAACTAAACTGAAGTCCAGCTTGAAGGCTAAAATTTCACAACTGTATTGAATGGTAATTCTAACGCTGAAACACTTAAGAAAATAAATACAAACCGTGCTGAAGAAAAATTGGAATTTTCTTTAACCTATTCTTTGAAAAAGAAGGATGAGCACAAAAGTATCCTAAATAATCCTATTAGTAGGGGTTGAACTTCCATCTGTACACGACCTGCACGAAGCAAAAGGAAATTCCTATCTATCTACCAAAAATATATTAAGAAGATATGCTTATTCTCTCATCTTTTTCTTCGGTGTCTACCCACTGGAACTATCGCTTGGATGCCTTTTTGAGCCCTTGCATTTTAGCGGTAGATCTCCAACCGTGGGAACTATGGTAACCTCTTCCTCCAAACTCACATGAATTGGAATGCTTCCCGAAGGCGGGGTCAGAGGAATAGGATCATCGTGAGAAGATGAGAGAGGCGCACCAGTGTCGACAATAGTACCACCGGGAGAAATCCGTAGAGGGGCTGAACTAGGACTCGCCATCCCACCTCCAATATCATTGGCCCGTGCAGCCGCTTCCATTTCAGCATTGATCTCGGTTATTACCTCCTCTACATGAACTGTTTGGGCGCCTACGAGGAGCTAACCATAGGTGCACCTCCGCTCATAACAAATCGCGGATCGGAAAATGGGTCGCTTTTTTGGCCAAGAAGCTCCTCCATCTTCTTCTTATCAAGAGTAAACATGCTCCCCTGTGCTCCGTCGATTGGTGCAGTAGCCGTTGTACTTGTCGCTTCTGTAATAAGGGCCTCCTACGCATGATGCTGCTCTTGGGTTATAGGGGGCACGTCTGATGTAGCTCCTATCGCTGAATAGACAAAAAAAGTTGTAAGTGATTACTTCAAGTAACGCTTTCGACTTTGAATGAGCACAAGAAATGTTCAGAATACCTTCCTCAGATTAGCTCGCGGGTGGCGAAGCAGCTTCAAAGACTTGTTCACGAGCTGGAGACAACCGCGGTTGATCGATATTATATGAAATAACAGACTGAGGATCAACCTTAGATGTAGATTCGGGCAAGGTTGGCACAAGAGTTTCGAAACCCGCATCATGGTGCTCAATGCCAGAACGTTCTTCAGCCTCCGAATGCTGAGTAGCGAGTCTCTCCTTTTCGTATATGATAGTAATGTCATGGAGAACTCTTCTCTCATCTTCGCTCAGCGCTTGATTCTCCAATTCAAATTCATCTACATATTCGGCTTGATGCTCCGCTTTTTCATCTTCCACCATGCGGCACCAAGCATTGAATAAGCGTGAATGATAGTTTTCAAGCCAAGTTAAACTTTGATGCTCCAACACATTAGCGTTGTATGTAATAAGAAGATCTTCAATATCAGCCTCCAACCTAATCTCCGTTGCTTTCACTTCGTTCTCAACCCTCGCCCCGGCTTCCTAAACTTTAAGCGTTGCCGCATCCCTCTCATCCCTAAGCACCACAGCCTGTTCACTTGCTTTCTGGGAAGCTTTTTTTGCATCATCTTTCTCTTTGATGATTTCAGCAAGATTGGCTTTAAGCTCTTTTAGCTCTTTAAGTGCCCCATCTCTTTTATCCATAATAGTGGTGGTTCGATGTCCCATCTCCTCCACCAGGGCTATGTGCATCTGCCTCATCTCTTCCATCCGTCGAGTTGCCTCATCATCTTTTTCATTGGCCATTGTCTCTGAGTTTCTTGCGAATTCTCGTTGTTAGGCACCTGGATTAATGGTTCTTCTAAGCGAGATAGGTCCCTAATTTTTCAATTGTCTTCGCTTGCTCAAAGGCTACCGCTGATACTTTGTCCGAGGTCTTCATCCATTCCCGGTATTGGCTGTAAACATCATGAAAGTAGTCGTGCATAGTTTTTTCTGCCTCAACGGGAATTTTCTTTAAGTGCAGGGGTAAGATAAAGCCATCAAAACTGATATTTGGGAAATCTTTTTTCAATTGGGCGATTCTAATCGCTTCCTTCCCATTGGGCTCTATGACAGCTTGCATAGTGATAGGGGGAGTTTTGGTTTCAGTCCTTCGATGCTGTCGATCGGGCCTAGATGCCTGAGAAGGTGGTCTTTGGCATGAAGGTTCCAGGGGTTATTTACCATGGCCAGAATGTTGTGTCTAGGAGGCGGAGAGCGTGATCGGGAGTGGCGCCTATATTCTCTCTCTGTGTCCCTCTCCTTTTCGTAATGCACCTGACTGGAATAACCATGATCGCGGTCTCTGTCAGCCTCCCTTCTGTAGGACTCATGATATGAACTGGATGAATGGCATGCCGAGTGAAGAATACCGAGCACGGATTCCGGCTTCTTCATTGTATCTGAAAAATAAAAAGAGAAGCAGAGTTGGTAATCTCTAGAAATGAATATCTTATGATTGGAAGTCGTGTAGTGCCATGAAGTGTATGTATGCATGTGCAACCACCCGACCAACCGGTTAAATCGACCATACTCATAGGAAGTGACTCGCCTAATCTAAAGCGCTTTTAAGCCCTTCCAATTCGATGTCTTGTTGGAGCGACACATAGTCCGGAATTGGAATGTCATCGAGTTCTTCGAAGGGGTTCTCCATTTGTGGGGGAGGAGCCTCGGAAATTCTAACACCAGTGGCTGGCAGGGACATGACCATAGATTTCCATATTGAAGACTTGTGAAGCCTAGGAACGACCGCCTTGCCTTTCCTCTTTCCCTCTGAATGTCGAGGACTATCTGACGGCCCAATGACGGGTTCATCTTCGGTGGGCATATCCTCTTCATCGCCCAGCTCAGAAATTACAATCCCGGGCGCCTTATAGCTCACCTGTCTCGCCGAAGCTTCCCTAAGCGATCCTTCAAGCCTTATGCTCTGATCTCGGTCAATTAGTCCAACGGACCTCAAATTTTCATCCATAAGCACCGAGTCAATCTCTCTAATCTCACCAGGCACCTCTTGAAGAATTCGCTTATTTCTGTAAATCGGGCACCTTCCGGTCATGGAATTACGATTGTAAAGGAAAGAAAATATTAGACTCAACGTCGATTCCGACTACCTCATTAGTCACCAGATAAATTGCAACACTTATGTCTAACTAACCACCATCTAACAAACCCTATCGGGCACCAAACATAGAACCATTCGGTCTTGAAGTAGCTAAGTCTGATCCAGGTTCCGGTCACAACTTGACAATTCTTGACCGCCTCTAAGAATGTGAGTGAAGGATTATCTCCCCGACTCTTGACATTGAACAAGAATTTGACTTCCTTCGGAGTCGGGGGCCGTAAGAGATGCTCCATAAAAATAATGAATAAGCTGTTCAGCAACGCATATCCATTCGGATGCAACTGTGATGGAGCGATCCCTAAGAAAGCTTACACTTCTTGAATATATTGGTCAAATGGAGGAAGTGCTCCAGTTGTACAAGAATGTCTACTAAACGCAGTGTACCCTTCTAAGGGAGTATGTGGCTGTCGTTCTGCCCTGATAGCAGAACATCATCTAGCTATAGCCCATGTCTTAAGCAGATTCTCCACAACATATCATTGGAGACAATATATGGTATAGAATCTTATGGATTCCCAATAAAGATTGCTCCTGGTAGCTCGTCCGGAGCTAGACTTACGACGTCGTCCACGTTGGCCAGCATCTCTATTATCAAAGGAGGTGGACTCTGAACCCCCTATTGTTGTGAATTCCTGGGTTCCATAACTAATCAGCTCATCAAAAACATCATTAGATGACAATAATCTCGTGTTTTCCCCAGTGCGAAGTGCATGAGTGTGTTGTGCAATGCAATATTGTAAAGTACTTAAGAAAATTCTACAGAGATTAACAAGGTGTTCGAACGATGGAATTCGAAATCTAATCGGAATGACCGTCATCGCTGACCATCACAACCGTACCGTCCTAACTTCACCAATCGGTCCAAGTTAATGTTCGTCAAATTGGCTAAGTTACAATTCCATCGACAAGCTTCGAAAGGCAGTGAAATATGTAATGAGATGATTAAGTCCAATTATGCAAGGCGGAAGCTCATCGAAGTCAAGCGTTCAAGTATGCATGAAGTTTCGTATCCATCAAAATCCAAACATTGATCATTCCTCGCAAAGGCCTTAACTTTATATCAATAAAGGAACCATCACTTCGTACAGATCAAAAACATTCACTTCGTATCGATCAAGAAAACTTTAACTTCGTATCGATCGAAATCCACTGACTTCGTATCGATCAGGTCACATTGACTTCATATCGATCGGGTTACAACGGAGTTCGTATCCATCACTAGTTAGCTTCATATCCATATCAATTCGAAGTGATCAATACAAAATCCAAGAATCAACAATCGATACGAAATCGAAGGCAGGTGACCGATACGAAGTTCCCAGTTGAGGTTCGATGCGAAATAAAGTTTCTTTATCCCTTCATCGGTACAAAATTAAGGCTGAACAACCTTCCACCAATTCCTTCGTATCCCACCTCACTACTTCTTCTACAATCAACACAATCGCCATTACCACCTTCCATCGGACTCCGACATTATTCCATCCAACCTCCGGCGTCAACGCCTCCGGAAAGAAGCCAACTTCGAGTGGGACAGTATTTGGTATCAAATCTTTTCGTTTTGATGTGAATTAATTACTCAATTACCTAGTTAAAGTATCGATGCAAGGGGTTAAAATATTGTTCGATTCAAAAGCAAGGATGATTTTTCTTCTCTCATGCTTTGAACGATGCGAAGGGTTGGAAACAAATGAAAACGAGTAAATTTTTCTAAGTAAAAAAAAGCTTTTATATGATATCGAGAGATAAAAGAGAAATGACGATTCGACCCCCTATAGCTTTGACCAGTTGGAATGAGCCTCCTCTCTAACCGATACGAAGAGAACAATTCGAATCCATGCATCTTCTATCCAAAGCAACATTCATTCGTATCCATCACTCTGAAGCCTACTTCGTATCCACCCATCATTTGTTTAGTACCAATAAGATCGTATCCAGCGACTAACCGAACCGATGTCAACCTTCTTTGATAGGAAAACAAAGCCTTGTATCCCTCACCTCAAGTGTATCCAACAACTTCGAATCCCTTGAATCCTATCGATACAAACCGAGCCAAGTTTGGCCTACTCAACTCCACCGATATGGAATGCTAATTTACTGTCCCTCCACTTAAAGATCCTAAGATTCGTATCCATTGATATGAACAGCATTGCAACAATAACCAAATTCGTATCCATCGTAATTGATACAAACATAATTTTTTAACTTCTCACACCGATCTGGGAGAGGATCAATATGAAAAGATACTACAGAACCACCATCCAACATTGTTACAGCTCGAATTTCATGTCGATTCAACAGAGGATAGTTACGGGATTCGATCTAAGAAAACTGATGATGACTCGTTAACGAACAAATGTTAATGAGAGTCGGGTTTATATACATTTTACGTACCATAAATAAACATTTAATTTTCTAAATTCATAGGAGTTATATGCTTTATGATGACAATTACAACAACGAATAGCGGGCTTCCGGCACTCAACACTCAGTTATAATAGTACGCTATGCAATCGTGGACAGTCAGCAATCCAGTATTTGTATTGCTAGGAGTTAATCAAAAGGTTGCATCACTTGACAAAAAAGACAACAACTATTCAACAAATCAGATAGAACTTTTTAGAATGAAGATGGTAGCTTTTCAAAGCACGTCATGTTCACACAAGACGTACTTTGGGGAGAAAATGTTATCCCACCTTTTGGCAAGGCCGTGACATCAAGGAATTGAGTGAAAACCGAAGATAGTTCATCCTGAAGACCAGTTATACGCAGGGTCATTATGGATGCTGGTAATTTTTGTCCAAGTTTGGATCAAGCTACAATTGGTATGACACGACAAGCAAAGCTATGAAAGCCAACAATCCAAATTTCAAGTCAATCGGGATTCATATGCTCTAGATATGATCAGTGCAAAATCAAGCAATAATTTCATTCGTGTCTATTCAAGCTCGCAGTCCTTGTTCGAATCCATCAAAATCATCAGTTTGCATCCATCCAAGGTGGCCTCCTTCGTAAGCATCGAAATCAAACATATTCGTATCCATGGGAAGAAGCAGTTCATTCGAATCGATCAAGTTCATGTCCATCCCATTCCAATCCTAGGTAATCGTATCCATCGAGTATGTGTTGCTTCATATCGATTCAGAGAGCGCCATTTCATATCAATCATATATACCCCAGTCGTATCGATCCATCGATACAAAAACGAAATCAAATGAGCACCACGAAGAGGATAGATCCGGATCGATGCAAAGTGGAGCATGGTCGACCGATACGAAAGGAGGGTTGACCATCGATACGAAGTAAGCAACAAGGGACCAATACGAATGAGAGCGATACGAATGAAACAAAGCTTAGAGCGATGCAAAGGAGACACATAAAGATGGATAACTCAGTCACTCGGCATAAAAAGTGGATCGATCCTAAGAGATAGCGCCACGTCACTGGTTAGCATGTGCCTGGAAGCGATGCAAACAGAAGCGATGCGAACAGAAGCAATGTGAACTCGGCAGCCTTCAACAAGCTCAAACTTACATTGATCTAACTCAAAATCTGCAAGTCCAAATGCCACCAAACTTTCACAGGAGCTTGCATACAACCCCAAGAATGTACCTGAAAATTTCATCCTTAAAGGACTATTTTAGGATCACTACGAACTCAATTCGTATCGCTCCCAGATCGAGCCGAAATCACCTGAACCCGTTCCCATGGGACCACTCACATGGGAGAAGAAGTCTTCCAAGATCTGGGCGTGATATTTGCTGCCTACGCCTATAAATAGTGACCCTAGACCTACAGAAAAGGACTTTTGGCTCTTCTACGTCCAGACTCTGCCGAAATTATTATTGTACTTGGATTATACTATTGTAACTCATTGTAACCAATAAGCAAAAATCAATAAAAATCATCCATTTCATAGTGGACATAGGCCATACGCCGAACCACTCTAAATTCGTGTGTTTCTGTGCATTTTCTTATCCGTTGATCGGTATGTTTGTTAAATCAACCTCGTTTTACATTTAATTTCTTCATTTTATCTTTTCAAACACATCCTAAGAGTGTTGTGTCCAATTTTAGTACAATAAATATACATATATATAATATTATCCCGATTAAGTTACTTACTTGAAATGTCGTTTGGGTTAATAGTTGACTTGGTGGTTTGTGATATTGGATATGATATTGGATTGATTATTGCGATGTTAGATATGATTTTGAGTTTAATAATGGAGCCATGTGTTTGTTGGATATCTGAAATACAAAGAAGATGTTGTCCGTTTGCATTTTAATGTTTGATGTTTATCTATATTGTGTGTGCAATTTATCGATGGTCGAAATTTGATGGAATTCCACTCGACCATGCGATAATATTTATATTGACGATTCATTGTTGATTTAGGAGAATTTTTCTCCTGGCTTTTTTATATGAATTATTGATTTTCCCATTTTGAAATATTTTAAAAAGCTTTTGAAAATTAATTATGGGACATTAAAATTATTTGAGGTATATATTTTTAAATAAATATTTGTGGTTGAGAAATACAATGAATTGTTGGAAATGGCTTTAAAAATAATAATGGTATTAAAAGTGAAAGGAGAATTCAAAAGGTATTTAAGTATATGGACATTGTTTATTTTATGGATTTTGTATAATTAAATGATTTTAAAAATATTTTCGAAGAGGGAATTTAACTATATGATTCTATTTTAAAGATAAATAATAATTCACATTATTGTCCAATGGTTTTAAGAGTATTATAATATAAATCCCTTTTGTATATATATTTTGTAGTTCGAAAGTAAATATTTTATATTATGAAACATATAATAAAAAAATTAAATTATAAATTATGATTTGAAATGAAAAGAATAATTTTGGAGGTTTATAAACGCATTTAAAAATTATATGTACTTAAATAAATTATGGAAAGACTTCTCTAAAGGATTTTGATTTATATATAGATTTTGAATGTTTTATATAAATATTTATATTTGAGTTAATTGCTTAACGAAATATTCTATTAAACTTTTTTTTTTCATTTTGAAATTAAAATTAGGATTTTACGCATGATTTCTACGTCTTTTGATTTCTCATTTTCCTATATAGATTTCGAGATTGTGAATTATTCATCGTTGATATGGATTTGATTGGTGATTTGATATGATACGGGGATGGCATCATTCTATATGATTTTGTGATGACTTATATTCTGTTTAACGAGAAATATGAATAAATGAAGTTATAATACCATATGGGATTAGACATTCAATAATATTTCTCCAATTATTCTTTAGACTCAATATATAGAATATAGAAGGAGCGAGTGTGATATATGAGCTCTAAGTAAACGAACTAATGACGCATAATGGCATAGGACACCGTTGTGTTATTTATTCATTTATTTTGTGCTAATGGATGACACTCATATAGGGATTTATTATGTAACTCACTGCGGTGAGTCGCTTATTTTGCCATTTGTCGGCCTATATCACGTTGTGTGTCGACATGAGTATGTAACTGTGTGTTAGCTATTATTATGTTATATATATTTGGTAAGTGTCTAGTCACTATCCGAGTTCCTTTTTGTTGTGGTAGTTGAACTTGATTGGCTGGTATCCATCCTAGCGGCCTGATCGCGCTGGTCATGCCTCAAATCTGTGAAACCCTACTGCCATGTGTCAGCAATATTTATAGCCGTGTGTCAACGTTTGTATCAAGTAATGTATCAGCAATTGTTTAGCCTATGTATATCATCTAGGATGGCAGTTTGTTACCATTTAGGGGCATATGTAAAGTCGTGATCAGTGCAGAGCATAGTCCTACAGTGTGTTTATGACTTGCGATGGATAAGAGTCACGATGCCCGTCAAGGTAACCAAGACTATAGGAGCCGTGCTAGTGGAATATGTGTGTTATGTTTGCCAATAACATATATAGTCTCTTGGAATAGTTGTGTCCATCAATCTTCCGTTTGGTTCTGGTGTGTGATATAGACATATACCTATACATATATTTGAGATGACGTGTTACAATTATACTTGTGACCGTGTCTAGAGTATGAACACTCTCTGTATCCTTCTCATATCTTTCTCATTTGTATGTGTCTCCAATTAATATTCGTTGAATTATGTTTTTCCTATTTATCTTGTGTGTTTCCTATTTATCTTTCTCAGTTGCAAGTCATCGATTATACCCTTCACTGGCGTGTGCCGCCATTTCTATGATTTTGTTTATGTATGATTGTTCATATTGATTTTGAGGATATTAGAGATTAAGTGATACATTTGGGTTAAGCTATGTGTAGCTGATTATGCATGGTGATATCTCTTTATTGATTATTTTAAATTTGATGATGATTACTGGATATGGATAATTCACCCGTTAGATGTTGTTTTATAATTTCTGAGTTGATATGTTTTATATGGGTAATGATGATATTACATTGGGTTTTGTGGAATTCAACATCATATAATATTTGGAATTTGAGTTAACATTATTATATTTATACCCTATATATATAGTATTCCATATGGTTATTGACATTGGATTCAGATATAGTCTGACCCGTTTATTATTTATATAATAGTCAGGTTAGTCCGAGACATTTCTGGTACAGAGATGATTAGACCAGCTTGTTTATTAGGTATAGTGGAGGCTAGTTATACAATTTAGTTGTATGTTATAATATATGATGCACTTCATGGATGTACGTTATTCAGATATATTTTGGGTAGACATTGTATCTTGTAAATTATATATTATCGTGAGAATTGACTCTGTGATCTCCGATAGTTATTGTATATTGTGTATTGTTCTATCTTGGAAGCGCACATGTAACTACTTTTTTTGATAATGTGTACGAATATGTGAGTTATTTATGATATTTTAATGCATTCCGAGGGAATATTCACATATATACCCCATATCAACTTATTCTCCACGACATTATTACCTAATAATACTCTTTGATAGCATTGGTATGGAGATGGGAATGCTACATGTTGAATATGAAAGTGTATGATTTTTGTTTGATGATAATTAACATATATATATATATATATATATATATATATATATATATGTTCATTTAAATGTATTAGTTATTGTGTTATTTTATTTTCAAATAATCAAATATATATTTGATGAATAAAATAAGTAACATAGAATTTGAATTCAAACAGATATTTTATTCAAACAAATATTTTATTACAATTTTGGATAGTACAAATTTGTGCGCCCACTATATATATATATATATATATATATATATAATTTGGAATCATAATACAATTTCAATTACATCATAATTTTTCACTATATAACTGTCATTTACATCAGCACCTCACTACATATCACTCGTTCACTCATAATTGTTCTTCAAGTGTATTCTAATTTGTATCCAACATCTGAGTTACCTACAAAAATAAACATTAACGCAGTAAAACCGAGAAAGAAATATTTTTTGCAGTATAAAACAAAATGTGCATTTTTATTTGCCTTAGTTATTTGGGTTGTTCGTCATCATATTCATTTTTGAATTCATCATACACGAACAACTTGTATCATGCACAGTGTATCACCGTACATGCCACAAGGCCGTGCACACCAATGTACACTTGATAAAATTACAGGGACGGGTGAGCGCAAGGTCAAACCCAGTCAAAAGCTAGGTTCAACCCAAGTGAAATACAAATAAAGTCAAGATATTAGCACAAGGTCAAACCCGAACTATAAGCTGGATTCAACACAGGTGCAATCCAAATGTAAAAGTTCAATAAAATGGTCAAGATAACTAAAACAGACTCAACAGTGGAGTCATGAAACAATAAGTAAGGCCAAATAAAGGCAACAGATGTGCAGACCAAACTTATATGCATGCATACAACTTAACAGTTCAACAAGACATATATGCAATGTCAATATGTATACAACAGGGTGCATAAGCTAGCTCAATGAACCAACTCTAAGTAACAACCAGACAAGTTCAATATGCTATGCACAAGCACCACAACCGGATCAGTTTCCAAAGTCAGTCTAGAAACAAGAACAGGCACATGCACCGGTGAAATAAAGAACAGACCCAACATTTTAGGAAGACAACAAAGTACGGACCTGGAAACATATGCAAACTTGCTCGAAGCAACAACTCAGTGCAAATACATATGATCAGTCACTGAGGTGAACACATTTGTGCCTAGAGTACTGACCATCAAACAATGTCAACAAGCTTCAAACAAACTACATGAGCCGGGGCAATGACCATAGCAGTAAATAAAATGGCAATGCATATGGAAGTGTACTCGATGCAACCCAGAGCTCATATGCAACTCAGACTGAAATGACAAATGGAACAGTTCGAGCTACGACATGAAACCAGATTTCAACTTGTAGTGGATTCAAGGAAAATGGAATCAGTGCACATGAAAATAGTGACAACAAGGGCTGCAACAAGAATTAAATCAGATCAAGTGAAAACAAAACAGTAGAATAACGCTGTATATACACATGCATATGTAGCTACCAGAGGCCATCAAGCAACAACAAAGTGTACAGGTAAACCAGAGAATTCAACCAAGTGATGACCTCAAGAGAAACGCAATAAAGCGTGGTCAGATCTCAAAAAGACTAAGTACATTAATTATACATATATACATATGCAAATACACACACACACACACACACACACACATATATATATATATGCAGTGCACATATAGACCGGACTAGAAATAACTGCACCAGACTTTCAATTGATATTAAACTCAAAGTAGTGCAAACAGCAACTCACAACATATACACACATACACATACATATGCATGGTGACACATTTCGAGTGGAATAAGAAAATTAGTGCAGACCAACCAAACGGCATAAGACAATGAATAATGTAATGCAATCAACTGACATGAAGACCAATAGAAAGTGCAACCAGATCAACACAACAAGCAAGTATGAATCAAAAATGGTTAAAAACCGCGGGTTATCAAAGTAGAGTTCGAACAAAGTCACAGGAGAAAAGAAATTCACATAACAGGTTTTTACAAAAATCCAAGCAGTAGTTTCAAACCAAGTCAAGTTTAAATGCCAAAGAATCTAAGCCGTGATGACTAAGGTAGTAGTAATAGTGAGCCAAACAAAGTTACACGGATGGAACGAGTCCACAAAATCAAAGTACCGAAGTCATAGAAACAAATTCAAATGCCCAAAAGAAAGGAGCCAAAATTCAAATTCATAGAGTATATGTATGACTTGAACAAGTCAGTACAAATCACCAACATTCAATCAAAAATAAACGGCTGAGAAAAATTAACAAATGAATTCATACAACGATATTTTAGGGTTTCAATCCGCATTTAAACCCAATCATCATCTGCATGTAAAAGGCAATCGAGTTCAAGCAAGCTAACCAGTAAAGCAAAAAGCATAAATTACATACCATTTTAGTTCGAACTCGATCAAATTGGAGTGCTCGAAAACATATCACAGCTAGAGAATCAAATATCCAAGCCAAACAAAGTTAAATAATCACCGCAATTGATTAGATACAGGCGGCACTTCCAATATTACAGAAACCCTAATTATTGAAAGAAGTGCAAATGAAGAAGCAGCCATTTTTAACTCAAAGGAAAGAAGGCCGAAGGAATAAAAAGAAAAAAAGGGATATTTTTCTTATCACATTTGTTGGGCTGGCTTTATAATTTCTTTAGGCTTTAGTTTATAAATTAGGTTTTAGTGTTTTATGAATTGTTTTTTTGTAATTTATTTTTAAACTTTTGTAATTTCTAATCGTGTGACTAGGGAACGAACTACGGTGGTGTAGTTCGAGAATTCGCAAGTCAATGTCTGAGTTGCACCAGGGTTTTGAGCGTAGAGTTTGGTTAGTCAATAGCGGGTGTCGCGAGTTTACGTGTGTAGGCGTCTGACTACTTAATTTCTAGTAGAAACCTTGGGGCAGCGCGTAGGCAGGGTTTTGCCGAAGTTGGGTAAATTTGTGCTGTTCTATTTCTGCTTTTATAATTCTATTATTATCTATGCTGCTAATATTCGCCTATTATCCATGCTGCAATAATTTTATATACTTCACCGTTAAATTTTTATATATATTAGTATCACCCTATTCACCCCCTCTAGGGTGAAATCGATCCTACAAGTGGTAACAATGCTAGGAATAAAAACTAATTTTGTTTTAAAAATTCGATTTTTCAAAAACCAATTTTTGTTTCAAAAAATTTTGAATTTTAAATTGGCTTCTTTCAATAATGCTTTTGTTGAGGATCAATTCATAGTTAGACCACCAATGCTCAATGGTGAATATGCTTACTGGAAAAATAAAATGAAATTTTTTCTAAAAACCATTGATGCTTGAATATTATTGAGACAGGTTATAGAGCGCCAACTATAGTTGTAGATAGTCAAGAAATAGATAAACCAATGAATCAATGGAAAGATTTTGAAAATAGACTACAGAATGCTAATGCTAAAGCTATGAATTCTATTATTTGTTCATTAAGTCAAACTGAATTTAATCGTGTCTCACATTGTCTAACTGCGCATGAAATATGGCACACACTTGAAGTGGCTCACAAAGGAACATCTCAAGTCAAGGAATCTCGCCTTGCCATGCTTAGTAGCGAATACGAGAACATCACAATAGCCAAGGATGAAAATATCAAAGAGATGTATGGACGACTTTCCAATGTTGTATACAAATCAAAAGCTCTCGAAAAATCATACACAGAGTTGGAGACAGTTTGAAAAATCCTTAGTGTCCTTCCACACAATTTTGAAGCCAAAGTTAGTACTATTCAAGAATATAAGAATTTGAAACATATTAAAGTCGAAGAACTTATTGGAAATCCAACCACTTATGAGCTAGAAATGAAATTCAAGAAAGAGCGTGAAGGAGGTGATACTCGAAAGAATTCAATAGCCCTCAAAGGAACAACCGAAAGTGAATATGATGATGATGTTGAAGCTGAACCGGCACTGCTAATAAAAATGTTCAAAAAGTGGAACCGTAAATATGGAAATCTGGCCAAAAATCATCAACTAAAGAGCAGAATCAAAAAAGTTCTAGAAAACTCAGAAAAACAGGGGGTCATCAGCTCAAAGTGTAATAAACAAGGCCATATCAAGCCAAATTGTCCTCAGAATCAAATCAGCCGAGTAAAGAAACCAAAGAAGAGAAGTTTAGCAGCCACATGGAATAAAAGTTATGATGATAATAAAAGCACTAGCAGTGAGAGTAGAAAAGGAGATTTGTGTCTTCAAGGTGATTTAACTGATAGCAATGATGACGAGCTGTTTGGACAGCTAAATGTCTATCGAGTTAGAAAGTAGCCAAACGAATTTTGTAATAAAAATAACCGCAAGCGCCCGCATACACTTGTAGTACGTAGCGAATATGGGTCGATCCGTAGGGAATTGATGATTTTAAAAATTCAATTCAATCATATTGTACCAATTTCATGTGAAAGTTAAGGTAGAGAATTAACTAACTAACTAAAAGAAAAGAGATGCAAATATAAGAGCTAAATGACAATTTAGAGAATAAATCCACTCTCTAGATCATGTAGTTCAACATATATGAAATCATGATCTCTCTTTTATGGTCACTAGTGTTTTAATTAATGTGCTTATCATAAGTATGGCATATTTGTGATATTGATTAGCCAACATAAGCCATCAAACTATAACACACCCCTTAAACCACTTACTAACTTTCATGAAACTTGACAATGAAATTGAAATCTATTTTAAATATGGCCTATTAACTATTGATTAGAAATATAGACCATCAAATTTTAATTTTAAATCACTTTCTTTTACCAGAATCGTATTTTGGTGAAGAGGCAATTAGTGTTAGTGATTGTTTAAGCATAGCCTATTTGGTGTCAACAATATAGGCTAACATATTCAAAGCAAAAACAACTAGTAAACCATTTCTATCATTGTCATTAAGCACAAAAAGAGAGAATGAATTAACAAATAGTTGAAACTACATAATTAGAGAGCTTCATTACCCCTAAATTGAAGGGGTTTAGCCTCCCATATTTGTCATTTGATTAACAATCGTAGCTAACAACATGAAAGCAAAATGATAGGAAAATGAAAGCTTAATGAAAAAGAGAGCTAATTAACAAGAATTAGAACTATTCTACTTGCATGAAAGTAAATCTACACTACAAAAATTGAAGTAAATAAGCATGAAAAGGAAAGAGCATGTATTAAATTGCAATAAAAGAAAATTACATGAAAATAATAATAAATGGCCAAGTAGCCATGAAAAGAAATAAAAGATAACTAAGCTAAATTAAGAGAAGAGATGGCCTCCATGAGAGGTGTAACGACCCACTATTTTGCACCATTCAAATTCGACAATAAAACCAAAATATGTCAAACTTGAATAGCTCAAAACAATAGATTGTAATTAAATTTGGAGCAAATAAAACCAATGAAAACACAGAATATTAGAATACTCATAGCAGAAATAAAAATAACCATAGTGGTTTATGAAGCCACTACAAACATAGTCTCAAACAAGTACTAAATACATAGTCTGAAAAACAAATATAGTTCTGAAACAAATACAGTAGAAATCCCAATTACATAAGTCTCCAATACATGAGCTAAAATAGAATGGCTGAAATGAAATAGATAAAACCAGATAAGTAGATAAACTCCAGAAATATCTAGCTTCTAGAAGATAGATCCAGGATGGAATGCTCAGGCTGACCCGAGCGTAAGAAATAAACACAAACAATCGAGTCAGGACATATATTCTTATACAATGTAAACCAACTCAAGTGAACTGTAAAATAAATGTACAAGTAACTTAAAGGATGATTGGGACCGCCCATCCACTAAGGATCCATTAAACTATTTACTATGTAGTAATATACGCTATTATAATAATGTCTAGGAGTAAAATAAACTAACTTTAAAATAGCATTAAGGAGTTACCCAATATCCCCTTAACAGATATATAGTGTCAATAGTCTATATAGTATCGTAATACCTCCTGATCGGGAGGCTACCAGAGGATACTCTATAGGTATGACACAAAACTAAAATCGTACAAGGCACGCTAGGGTAGTTGACCCAGCACAACTAGGCAATGCTAGGGTAGATATACCAATTACGCTTTCGGACCGGTGGTAACGCGTAGCAGCTACGACCGCACACCTCGAACCACACTTCCGAAATCAAAGGCGTGCACCCATCATTCACAAAGTAATAGAATGACATACGAAGAAGTGTGTCCGATAAGAGGAGTTACCTCCTTAGCCCGTCAATCGCTCTTGTTTTAGCCACCTTATGCCAACTCACAGGAGCCAGGTCCACGTACATACCTCAATAGAATGTCACTACCATCCTGCTTCATTCTGGAATCTCCACCGCGTACATTGTTTCAAAGTGGTTTTCGGTATCGATAAAGAGTATGCCCATATCTGATCCCGGTCTCTTTGCCATCCGAACGTTATTATAATCCGTGCTTATAAATTTCAAAAATGGTTTATATTTCACTTCAAAACATATTCATTTAAACCATGTAAATTCAATATCAAATAATATTCATTTCAAAGTTGTAACATTTCTAAGTTCATTCGTTCAATTATAAAATTTCCAATACATTGTAAATTTCAGCTACAACAGCACTTATAAAATGTTACGGTAGATGTAGTAATATTTCAAAGACATTGTCAATTTCAAAAACAGCAGCACTTATAAAGTGCTACGGTAGGCATTTAGTTATTTCAAAACAGCTCAATTTCAAAAACAGCAACACTTACAAAGTGCTACAGTAGGTATTAGTAATTTAAAACAATTCAGTTTCATTTCCGCAACAACAGAACTTACCAAGTGCTATAGTAGCTATTTAGTTATTCAAAACAGTTTACTTTCAGCAACAACAGCACCTGCAAAGTGATATAGTAGCTATTTAGTTATTTCATATAGTTTAGTTTCAGCGACAACAGCACTTACAAAGTGCTACAGTAGCTCTTTATTATTCCAGAACTTAGTTTATTTTCAGAAATGATAGCACTTAACAAATGCTGTCTTAAAACTGCAGCATTTCTGAAGTGCTACTAATACCAATTCCAGATTTAATATAAAATTTCAAAAACATTAAAACTTCAATTTCAGCCATTTTAACTTATAAAATCATATATATTTTTTTGCTTCAAAAATATTCATTTGAATATCATTTAACTTATGATTCAATAAAATAACCTTTAATAAATAAGTATCCGATTTAAACAATAATTTACTTGTTACAAAGGTAACTATTTTCTCAACTTTTTATTTTTAACAACTAACTTAATACTTTATTTTAAAATACCCATTTCATAAATAAAATAAAATTTCCATTTAATTACTTAACTTAAAAATTTCCACTTAAAACCAAATTTCCAATTCCCAAGTTAAGTCATATTTTTAAAATACACCTTTTCCATTTAATTCTTTATACATTTTAACTTATAGAAAAATCTCTATATATTCATTTAAAATTATTAAATCCAATTTAAGTTAAAATGTCATATTTTTACATTTTAAAAATACTTATAAATTTCAGAAGATATATATAATGAACCACGGATTTGTATAATATTTTCTAACCTAGGTCAAGTGATACAGATAATATATCATTTCAATCCGTAATTTAAAAAGAAAAATCCAGGTTCTATCATTTCAAACCCACAATCCCAAGTAAATCAAACACAATAAAAATCACTTGAGCCTATAATTTGAGCCCATAATGATTTTTCCTTAATCTAAAGTCCATTCGGTTATTTATCATTTCAACCCATAGTGAAAAGGAAACTTGCAATGTGAGATACAGAAAATAAAATAACAGTATAGCATATAATATTATAACAGATGATTTAACTGGTATAAAATAAGGTTATACATAATATAAACAGATTACAGGCATATATGAACATAGTATATCAATCAATTGCATATTCACTCGTCATCGTTTTACAATTATATAAGTACGGAATGTCTAGAGTGAATAACTCACCTTTTTGAAGCCAGAGATTACGGAGTAAAGGCAAACAACAAACATAGAAAGGCACGACAAGCACGAACTAGATTCAAGAAGAAGCAACACCCAAATCCAAATTGTTAACCCCGTTTTTCTTTAACGAGTTAAGATTCAGGCCGACTCAACTGGTTACGACTTAATTAGCTAACGAGTTAAGGTTCGCGGCGACTTAAAGGAATGGAATGACTCATGGGGATTAACGGTTCATGATACAGGCCAACACAGTGAGTTACCGACTCAACGAGTTAATGCCTTAGAGGAGCAGAGTGGTTTAACTAATTAACGGTTCATGAGATAGACCGACTCACCTACTTATAGGGATAGGACGACTCAAGGGGTTAACGGTTCACAAGGCAGGACGACTCAGTGGATCAACGACTCAATAAGTTAGCGACTCATCATATGAGACGACTCAGTGGAAGTAACGACATAAGAAGGTGGACCCTTGTGCCGCTTCACCTATATACCGCTACCTGATAAGTCGTTAATTACTTAACGACTCATGACTCAGAATGACTCGTCCACGACTCAAAGCCATTGAGTCGTAGTCCATTGCCACAGTGCCGATGCCAATAAGGCTTGACTCGTAAAATACTCAGAACTTAGCATAAAGTCCAGCAGAGGAATAAGCCATGGAGAAATCAAGGGTTGGCTCTGTGAGTCGGCCACGACCTAATTTAACTCGGCCACGAGCCAAGCATGAGTCGAACACGACTCACGACTCAGGGCTGAAAACTCCTATAAATACATGGCCACCTCCAACATTCACGGGACTTTTTTTGGGGGGGCTCATTCATTTCAAGCGCCGTTACTCTGCTGCATTCCGAACTACTTCAACACTTAAAGCTTTTGAGATATAAAGAACGCCTCAAGGAACTTCACGAAGAAATCATACATGTCCAACAAGAGTTCAAAGATTTGGATCGACATTGAAGTTTAGGCTACTTGTTCTAAGTCACTTGTAACTCGAAGTGTGTTGTAATCGAAGTGTAATCGCATTGACTTGTAATCAAATCGTCAATAAAGATATTCAAAGTGGACGTAGGCTCTCTCTTAAGCCGAACCACTATAAAATTGCTGTTGTTTACTGCATTCCCGCTATTATCTGCCTGTAATCTGTTCCCGAACTATCGGGTGGTGCTTTCACAATTACACTTCATACACCGGGGTGTTAGCGTTCAAATTTTAGCGTTAACATTTTTGGTGCTTTTACTGAGAACTGAACTCAGGCAAATCGTCATCATTGCTCCACGAAAGTTTGTTGAAATAACCTCTCTAAAGACTAGAAGTTTATCCGAAATCATGGCTCCGGGGAGAAAGAGTTGATCTGTAAGATCTGGAAATGCTCAAGAGGGAACCTCCGCTTCCCCTGTATCGAATCAAGCCACTCCAGCTGTCGGAGTTACAAAGGCAGAGCTGGATGCTGCAATCTTAGGGCTGAACCAGCAGATAAATGCCCAAAATGCACAATTCGAGGCTCAGAGTGCCCAAAATGCCCTAATTCTGAATAGGTTGAACGATTTGCTTGGGGCAAACCGTCAACCGGCAGGTAATGAAAGGAACTTTGCTGGCAACATTCATGATGCCGAAGAAAGAAATGCTCCTGAAAGGGCTGCTAGCCCCTTTGAACAAACACTTCCTGTGGTTGGTGGACCTAGAACTCGACATGATGAGGAGTATCTTTCTGGGATGGTCCGACAAATCATGAAAGAGAGTATGCAGAGGGTTGAAGACGAGAAAGAATGGGGTTTTGCCCCAAGTAAAACTCCATTTACTGAGAAAATCTTAAAGGCCGAATTCCCAAGGAAGTTTGTCCCTCCAACCATTCCAGCTTATAAGGGGACAAGCGATCCGAACGAATTCTTATACAAGTATGATTGGCACATGACAGGTGCCAGAGCCTCTGATGAGATAAAGTGCCGATATTTTCATGTATATCTAGAAGGTGAGGCTCTACTGTGGTTCACCAAGCTACCAGTCCGATCTATTGATCAGTTTTCGGACTTGACCCGGAAATGCAAGGAGCATTTCAGACTATATGCTTCAAAAGCCAAGGACATCATGTCGTTGTCAAGCTTAGAACAGAATCCAGGGGAGACTATTAGATCTTTCTTAAACCGCTTTAATATAGCACTGGCCGAGGTGGACAATGCAGAACCGCGAATGATATTGACTTATCTGATGAGGGCTATTGACAAGTCGAGCGAATTTGGGAAATGGCTAAACATGAAGGAACCAAATTCCCTTGAAAAATTCTATAAAAAAGCAGATGAATTCATACGCCTGGAAAGCCGTCCCGTACCGGTAAAGGCAGTGTTGGAAAAAGCTGAAGATAACATTGCTGCTCCGTGCAAGAGTGAATCTGTAGGACAGAAACGGGAAAATAACGATGGAAAGAAACAGAAAAATCTGAAGAGGCCTCGCTCCTTCAAACCATCGGAATATACTCCTTTATTAGATACACCGGAGCATATATACCTTACCACTAAAGATTCTGTTGAATATCCTAAACCTCCTGTTCTGAGAACCGGGAGGAAAGCTGTGCAAAGTGGGAAGTTCTATCGCTTTCATAATCAACCTGGTCATGATACCGACGAATGCCGCCAATTGAAAATTTTGATTGAAGAATTGATAAGGGAAAACAAGCTGCAGCAATTTGTGGAAAAGAATAGCAGCAATCCCGCTTCGACCAGTCAGGGGCAACGAGCTCCTGCTCATCAACCCAGGACAGGTGAAAAGACTACAGGGCATGAATCCGGAAGGCCTGTTATCAATGTCATTACGGGAGGACCTCACCCAGCAGGCAGGAGATGGGGTGAGATGGAAAGGTATACGCGAGCTTTGAAGTATGTACCGACTGAGGAAGATGTATTTGTTTTGGAAGGTGCTATGCCCCTGAAGCAACAAAGAACTTTCAATGATGATATTGTGTTCAGAGCCAGGGATTCCGCAGGTGTTGAAGCTCCTACCTTTGATCCCTTAGTCATCTCGACTGGTATCGGGCCAGCTATTGTTAGAAGAGTTCTCATTGATTGTGGCGCATCCTGCAATATCCTCTTCAAGAAAACATTCGACCAAATGAAGATCCCTATGGCTGATGTGCAAGCCTCATCGCAGAAAATCGCTGGCTTCACTGGGGAGCCAAAACAGTCGATAGGAACCGTTGATTTGTTTGTGGAACTTGGAGAAGGAGAGAGAAAAGTGGTCCGCAAGCAAACTTTTGTGATTGTCGACGAATTTTCTGCTTACAATGCTTTCCTTGGCCGTCCAACTCTCGCAGCATTCAAAGTTGTTCTGGCCCCATGGTGCCTCACCATTAAATTTCCCACAGATAATGGAGTGGGAGTTATAAAAGGGGATCAAAATGCGGGGCGGGAATGTTATTTAACAGAGCTATGAGAAACCAGAAAAAGAGAAATGGGAAAGGATGCGGCAGCCCCAGTCCGCATCAAAGAACCAGCCTTGTAGCAATTACAGGGCGGACCCTGCACTGGCGAGCACAGCGGAGCAAGGAAAGAGATGGATCCTAGAAAAGTCAGTGCAGAGGAGAATAGAGTGGTACCAGTGGAAACGACAATACCAGTACCTGTTGACCCAAAGGACCCAAACAAGGTGTTGAATGTGGGATCACAACTTAATGTGTCAATTCAGAATATCTTAATATCTTTTTTAAAGGCAAATTTGGATGTTTTTGCTTGGACTCATGCCGATATGTGCGGGATATCCCCAGAAGTTGCAGTACACGCTCTGAATATTGATCCAAAATTTACACATGTGAAGCATAAAAGGAGAACTCAAGGTCCAGAAAGGTCGGCAGCGTTAAAAGAAGAAGTTGATCGGCTCATGGAGAATAATTTTATCAAAGAATCTACCTATCCGAATTGGGTTTCAAATCCAGTGCTGGTTAAGAAAGCCAACGGAAAATGGAGAGTATGCATCGATTTTTCAGATCTAAACAAGGCCTGCCCCAAAGACTGCTTCCCTTTACCCAGGATCGATCAACTGGTTGACGGAACAGCGGGACACGAATTGTTATCTTTTATGGATGCCTACTCCGGATATAACCAGATCATGATGCATGAGCAAGATCAGGTGGACACGAGCTTTATCACCGACGTTGGTCTTTACTGCTACAGAGTTATGCCCTTCGGGCTGAAGAATGCAGGGGAAACATACCAAAGACTTGTTAATGCTATGTTCAAACCGCAATTGGGCAAGACTATGGAAGTCTATGTCGATGACATGTTAGTAAAGTCTAAGAAAACAGTGGATCACATAGAACACTTAGCAGACATGTTCGCAGTCCTCCGAAAATACGGAATGAAGCTCAATCCTTTAAAATGTTCATTTGGAGTGGAATCCGGCAAGTTTTTAGGTTTCATCGTGAGCGCTAGGGGCATTGAGGCTAGTCCAGCTCAAATTACCGCCTTAAAGGAAGTCAAAGCTCCTAGAACAAAGAAGGAATTGCAAAGTCTCAATGGAAAAGTAGCCGCCTTGAGTCGGTTCATTTCCAAAGCCATAGATAAATGCATCCCATTTTTTGACGCCCTAAAGAAAGGAAAGAAAAACTTCGATTGGACTCCCGAATGCCAAAAAGCCTTTGATGAATTGATTCGCCATATGGAAACGCCTCCAATACTTTCTAGGCCTGGCGATGGCGAGGATCTTCTTATATACTTGGCAGTATCATCTCATGCTTTAAGTGTAGCGCTGATACGAGAAGACAAGAGGATTCAACATCCAGTTTACTATATCAGCAAAAGACTCACTGGGGCAGAGATGAATTACTCTAAGTTGGAAAAACTCGCCTGTTGCCTACTAATTGCATCTAGGAAGTTGAGGAAATATTTCCAAGCTCATCCTATCAGAGTCCTCACTGATCAACCTTTAAAGCAAGTCCTGTTTCGCCCTGAGACTTCAGGCCGTCTCCTAAAGTGGAATATTGAACTCAGTCAATATGACATCACTTATCATCCCCGAAAAGCAATCAACGGACAAGCTTTAGCGGACTTCATCGCAGAATTCACAGATAAGGGTAACAGTGAGGAGGAAATGATCGACGATTCCCCAATCCAGTGGAAGTTATATGTCGATGGCGCGAGAAACAACTACTGCTCTGGAGCCGGAATTGTACTTGAGACCCCTGAAGGTCGATCATTATGCTACGCACTAAGATTGGAATTTCCTTCAACAAACAATGAAGCAGAATACGAAGCCCTTATCGTCGGCTTAAGGATTGCTAAAGAACTAAACATCCGAGCGTTACAGATCTTCAGTGATTCTCAGCTTATTGTATGCCAAGTCAAAAAGGAATTCCAAGCAAAAGGGGGGAATCTGCCTGCCTACTTGTCAAAGGCATGGGAACTCCTGGGTGATTTCGATCATTACATGATAAGTCACATTCCTCGAGAAGAAAACATGAAAGCAGATTCTCTCGCAAAGTATTCAAGCACAGGCGAAGCTCAATTTTTGGGGTTAACTCCAGTGGAGGTCCTGTCGACTCCGAGCACTGATGAGATGGACATTGATTGGATCATGAGCGTGTCTCAAGAGCAAGAATCATGGATGACTCCAATAACAGAATATCTTCTCAATGGCACTTTACCGGAAAACTCAAAAGAACGAAAGAAGCTACTAAGGAAAGCCTCTCGATATATAGTCCAGGATGGCCAGTTATACAGACGGGGATTCTCAATGCCGTTACTTCGATGTGTATCTAGGGAAGAGTCCAAAACAATCCTAGCTGAGGTGCATGGGGGAGAATGTGGTGATCATTCAGGTGGTCAAACTTTAGCGAAAAAGATTCTCCGATACGGATATTTTTGGCCAGAAATTAATCGAGATGCGGCAGACTATTCCCGAAAATGTGACAGATGCCAAAGATTCGCCAGAATCCCTAGAGCTCCTTCCACTGAACTCACACAGATGGTCAGTCCGTGGCCGTTTGCAATATAGGGGATAGACCTCGTAGGACCATTACCAACTGCCAAGTCTGGAATTAAATATGCCATTGTTGCTGTAGATTATTTTACTAAGTGGGGAGAAGCTGAACCACTGGCTACTATCACCTCAAAAAAGATGATAAGTTTTGTGACTAAAAGTATCATTTGCAGATACGGTGTGCCTCAAAAAATAATTACAGACAATGGTACTCAGTTCGAAAGTGAAGAATTCCAAGATTTTTGCAAACGATTCAAAATCCGAAAGAGCTTCTCAGCAGTAGCCCATCCGCTGGCAAACGGGCAAGTGGAAGCCGTAAATAAAATTATCAAGTCAACCATCAAGAATCAACTTGAAAGAGCAAAAGGTGGTTGGGTCGATAAGCTACCGCTGGCACTACGGGCCTACAGAACTACCCACAAAACTGCGACTGGGCATACTCCGTTTTCATTGGCATACAGATCAGAGGCAATGATTCCGGTAGAAACAGAGGTCCCTTCACATAGAAGAATCCATTTCAATCAAGCGGAGAATGAGAAACTACAGCTTGAGGCACTAGATCTCCTTGATGGAAAAAGAGAAGAGGCTGAGCTCAGAATCGCATCTCATCAGCAAAGGATAGCCAGACATTTCAATTCCAAAGTTCGCCAACGCAGCTTTGAAATTGGAGATTTAGTCCTAAAGAGAATTATGACAGCAACAGGTGTGTTTGGGCCAAATTGGGAAGGACCATATGTCATAGGTCAAAAGCTTCTGGATGGCACATACAAACTCACTACTGTCGAAGGAGATCAAATTCCAAGAGCTTGGAACAGCAATCACTTGCGTCCATACTTTACTTGATAGCTTTGTTGAAATATTGTAAAGAGAATTATGAATGTATGATTCCTGTAATTGAAAGCAATTGTAAAACTGATGCAAGTGAATAATGAAAGACTATAAAGTGGATGTAAGCCCAAATTCTTGGCCGAACCACTATAAATCTTGTGTTCCTTATTATTGATACATGTTTGCTTTATTTTCGATATGAAAAGTACATTGAATGTATTACTGAAATGTCGATTTAAATTTTTGCAGGCAACGAAAACAAAACTTGCACATTACGAGGCCAAGTGATCCTTGTTATCATTCAACAAACAAATTCCAAGTCGCAAAATTCCCGAGCTTAAATCCTAGATAAGAAGTGCTTCAATTGAACGGTCAATGATTTCGCCGAAAACAGGCTTTAGCTAATAAATTGAGAAGTTTGAACAAACAAACATCCAATTAAGAAGCTTATGTCCGTTCTCGTGAACTGGCCTAGCAATGAAGTACACTTCTTTGGATTAAACAAGCTACTTGTAAGATAAGGGAGTGCAAGCTTAAAAAATAAATAGAGGATCACTGAAAAGGCGTAAGCAAGTGGACAAGGAACAACTAAAGTCCTCTTCGGAGGCACAACTCTTCGGAGGATAAAGACCTCTAACGAAGCATATGCCGTAAAAAAGAAAGTTCTCTACTCAACCAAAAAAGATTGGAGGAGTCATGACCCTCCAACCATGAGAGAGTAACTTCCAGGCAATCTTCGGAGGCCCATTTCACCAGGAGTTGAAGTGGTACAACCGCTCTTCGGAATTTCACTTCACTAGAGTTGAAATGTAAAACAAAATAAAAGCCCTCTTCGGAGGCCCATTTCACCAGGAGTTGAAGTGTTACGACCGCTCTTCGGAATTTCACTTCACCAGAGTTGAAATGTAAAACAAAATAAAAGCCCTCTTCGGAGGCCCATTTCACCAGGAGTTGAAGTGTTACGACCGCTCTTCGGAATTTCACTTCACCAGAGTTGAAATGCAAACAAAATAAAGACCTCTTCGGAAGCCCACGTTTCACCGAGATTGAAATAAAACTTCGAAGTGTTGAAACGTGAAAAGGCTTCCTTCAAAGGCACAACTCTTTGGAGGTACACGTTTCACCAAGATTGAAATAAAACTTCCAAGTGTTGAAACGTGAAAAAATCCCTCCTCAGAGGTACAACTTTCTATGTAAAAAAAAATCCTCATCAAGAGCACACTTTAACTTTCAAAGGAAGAGTGATTTACCTATTTTGGAAAATAACCTTCCTCAAAAAAAAAGAAAAGAAAAAGAAAAATAAAGTTAAAGTACCCTTCAGAGGCCCGCTTTACCTCATAGAAGAGTTCACTTGGTAAAACGTGTACATAAGCAAAAGAAAAAGTGATTTCTTCGAAGGACAAAGCGTAAAAACTTATATGAAGGGAGTTGTACTCTACGAGGAATTTCTTCAAGAATGAAATAATTATTCTTCAGAAAATAAGAGTGCAAGTCCCCTCGAAGTATAAAATATTGCAACAAGCTTATGGTATGGGGGCAACATGGTATAGTTATATACAATATGGTATAGCCACATCGGCGAAAGTAATGCTCAAACAACATGCCATAAGCCCGCTGCAATATCATATAAATAAACTTGTGCAAAAATGAATAATAAATGCATTCTCAAATTCAAACAGGAGTCTTTACAAATAAAGGATCATTTTATTCAATTGTATTGCAGATACAAGTTTCAAAATAAAAAGCAGGGGCCGGTACCCGCACAGTTCTCGACCAGTACATGCAAAAGGCAAGAAGCTAAAAGCTAAAATCTTCATTTCTTCTTGCCACCTTTAGACCATTTGCCCGGCCGAATGGTTAGCTTTTCAGGACGGTCTGAAGGCATAAGGGAAGAAGGAGAGGGAGGTGCAACTGGTGCAATTTCCGGTTCCTCTTCTGTAACAATGATTTTCTTCCCCCTCCTCTTCGATGTTCCGTGCTTCTTTCTCCTCTTCGAAGAAGACTCACTCCCTGGAGTAACAAGAGCAGACAAAATTACGTCATCAGAAGGAGTCCGCTCCGGAGAGATCTCGCCTCCTTCAAGTCCCTCATCTTTCTGCTCTTGCGAAGCGATAGGGTCATCTAAGCCATGAAGAGCCTCAATTTGCTCCTCTTGTGACCCGGGCTGTGAAGCAGAAGGAGGAGCCACCTGAAGAGACGGAGGAGGGATAACCTGAGGAGGCGAAATTTGCACAGCACTTGGTGTTTCAACTGCAGAAGAAGAGAAATTAAAAATACTAGTATCTCCCCAAAAGAAGGGAGATACGGGTTCGTCGAGATTCAAGAAGTAATCGAGAAGCTCATCAAACTTTTGAGGAGCAAGCAGGCAATCCACCTGAATCGGACCAATGTCAAAATTACCTGGAGATATTTGCTTCGTTAGTTCAATCTCATAATTTTGAGCTCCAATATCCTCCAAAGCCTCATCATCAGTAGGGGTAATTACCCCGGTTCTTGTAGGAGGCGGGGAATGAGCACTGGAACCTATGATGTCAACTTCAGGAGAAACTAAAGGACGTTCGGAGGTAGTAGGTGGTAATTCTTTTTCAGAACATTCCTCTTCCGCCATCCCAGTCCGCACTCTGGCGAGTTGCTCTTTTCCCTTCGCAAGAGCAGCGCGAGTTTCCACATCTAGGTAGCGCGCCTCAAGCTCTTCCTCGGTATACCCGGCGCCTTTGAACATGTCGAGAGCAACTTCCCACACTTCAGCCAAAGTGATTTCGTATTTAGGACCGAGAAAAGAGAGACTGCCATGCCCTAAGACGCTGTGCAAGTAAAAGTCGAATAAAGTTAAACTGACGTTGACTTCCATGGCTTGAATAGATTCTTCAGCTGCGATTTTACCAGCCATGGCATCATCTCGTTCTTTTTCGGTTTTAGCAAGTTGAGCTTTTAATGCTTCAATCTCCATGTCTTGGGCGCTCATTTTACTTCGCAACTGAGCGGCATCAGTGCGGTAATTCTCTACAACCTCTTCTAGCCTCTCAACTTTAGCTTCGGCATCTCTTTGGCCAGCATGTGCATCCCGCACTTGTTTTTGTAGCACCTCTTCTCTTTGAGTATAAGTGTTAGAAGAGGTGGCAAGATCGTCTTTAAGCTGCTTGACTTCAGCTTCAAGTTTTTCGTTATACTCAGTTATGTTTTTCATCTCAATGTTGTGCTGGTCAAGAATCTTCTGCCATTCCGACTTATCGTTCTCCATGGTTAGCATCGCCTCGATATTGGCCCGATTGACCCGTTGGAGTTCATCAACGAGCTTTTGCCATCCAGACATTCTTTCAATATCGAGTCTAACGGCGTCAAGATTTTGGTACATGGCTTCTTTATCGATGGGAACTAAATCAAGATCGAAGCGAACTCCCTTTAAACACCAATTCGGGAACCGGCTCTGTAGGGTTGGTGGGCCCCTTTCAACACGATATGAAGGCCTATTAATAAGTGTTTGAATAGCGCTTCCTTCAAGAGCAGGGGATTTGGAAGGAATGTCGATAGAGATGGGAGCGTCAAGCTTTTCAGATATTGCAGATGCGTGTTTCTCACTAGGCTTGGCCCGCTTGCTCGGGTCCTCAACAATGTGGCTCTTCCCCCAACCATCATGTGTTTTACGTTTGTGGGAGTCATCGCCTCTTGAAGAAGACTCATGTCGCACATCTACCTTCTCGTGACGTTCTTCATATTCTCTCCTCTCTCTAGCTTTTCGAGCGGCTCTCTGCTCGTCGGTTTCTCTGGGACCAGTAAGGTAGCGTCTGTAATCATAGTTGCCGCGCCCTCCATAGTGCTGGAAGTCTTTATAGTAAGAACCGCTGCCGCTACGCCCCATAGAAGGATCTGAAAGGCAAAAAGACAAGTCTTAAAAGCCTTTAGAAAAAAGAAGTCAAACACAAACAAGTGCTGAAAAATCCTAAGTGTTGTGTAATGTGTAAACTACACGCATCAAGCTACAGACAACTCTGTGGAGTAGAGGAGGTGATAACTTGAGTAGGAGGAATTGGCATTTGTTGTAGAGAAGATGTCGCCTCGATTACAGAAGAGATAGTTTTGGAAACATCATCTTTAAAAAGTTCTTGTGAAGTCACAATTAGGTCGCTCAACCCCTCAAAAACATCATCACCATCATGCTTTTTGGGACTTGCTTTCTCAACTCCTTCGTTAGCAGATCTCCCGGAAGATCGTGGAGGTTCTTCCTCTTCGATAACCGGGGCAAGTACAGACTTGTTAGACGGCCCCGCAGCATCCTTCGGAGTTGAACACTTCACTAGTGAAGTTTCTGTAGAGGTTCCTCCCCGCATGTGCTCTTTAGTAGAGACCGGGGCATCAGGAGTTTCCATCGGAGAATCGGGAATTTCAGTTGGAACTTCATGAGGCTGAGTGAAGCGAGAGGAATGAAGAAGCCCATATTGATGTAAAAATTCATCATTTAACAAAAACTTTATACTCCTCTCTTCTGCCGCCACGGCATTCAGTCTTTCAAAAATTTGCTTATAGCACGGATCTGTAGAGGGAGGAGGAAGTGCTAAAACATGAAAACAAGAAGCGAAGTTAGCATTTAGCAACTCAGATTTCGAAAAGCTCAAGAATGGAGAAATAAAGACAGGAAATCTTACTTCCTACTCTCCAGATGGCATAAAACCCTGGAGGACAGCGAACAAAGAAAAATTGATTTAGAAATCCATGAACGCTTTCAGGAAGATCAGTGATGAGTCTGCGGTTTCGAGCACTCCTTATAACTACGATAGAGGGATGATCTTTAATTTTCGTGAATGAGCAGAAGTAGCAGATTTCCCCAAAGCTCGATAATCGGTCCAAAACTCTCCTAAATAGCACACATAACCCCATCAGAATGGCATGGCCGTTGGGGTGCAATTGGAATGGAGAGATAGATAACCGAAGCAGGAACTGCTGAAGGAAGTCATTAAAAGGTGGGATGGCACCGCTCAAGCACATTTGGCGATTGACAGCAATAAAGCTGAGAGGGGGCCTATCTGCAGTTTCATTTGGCCCCGGCAGTAAGGCATCAGCTTCGGCAATGCCAAACTGGATGCGCAATTGGTCAAACACCCGCTGATTCAGAGTTGTGGAAGTTCTCTCCGGAGGGTTATCCAATGGGTTGGCTACTGGGAAGACATCTTCAGCCTGGCCCATCGGTTCTTCTTGTTGAGAAGCCATTCTACACAAGCAACTGGATGTTCAAATGCGAAGGTGCACGTTTCCTAAAAGTGTGAAGTGTTGTGCAGAACTAATGAAGATAAACAAGTAAATATAACTGAAGTTAAGCTAGTTGGCAATTGATCAATTACTAAATTTCAGGACTTGTTAATTTAAAGTTTCAGGTATAGTGTTAGTGCAAACTGGTCAATTTCAATGGACTATTTCAACATTGCTTTAGCACTCTACTTGGATTCGTTGGTTTAAAGTACTTCATTCACGCAATCTATTTAACATTTATCTTCTATTGACTAATTTGTCATTGGATGTGGGCAATCAATGGCAGTATATTCGTCCAGATTCTCTGTGATTATTGTATTAAACAGGTTGTATACTTGCAAACTGAAGCAATCTGTAAAACTAAAATATGCAACAAAGTTTAGCAGGTTAAAGTCCAAACAATTCAATATTCAGGCAGTTTATTTCAGCAACTCAAGTCAAAGATCGAGTCAGAATTATGCTTCAAAGCAGTACAATGTGATAACTCGTCCACGTTTTAAAGGTTATGAAGCAAGTTAAGCTAGGTTGTTTATGCTCCAAGACATTGATGCCTTGAGTCACTGGTTCTCTAAGTCGTACGGCACAGTAATGGGAGAAATTTTTTATTTCAAAGCAGTGTGAAATTCTCCAAGTCTTGTGTCGGCCGCGACTCAAATCCTAGGTTGCATCTAATTGAGTCGGTCATAGGTTCAAACCACAAGGAGCAACTCGGTATGAAAAATAGTCCAAGTGCTGAGTCGTTCGCGACCTAAGAGTTGAGTCGTTCACGACCTATGAGTTGAGTCGTTCATGGCCTATGGCTTAAGTTGTTCGCGGCAGATGGATTGAGTCGTTCGCGGTTCAAAGGATGAGTCGCGGTGAGGATCTAAAGGGCTGAGTCGCTCGTACGACCAAAAACCTAAGTCATCCAAAACGCCAACTAGGTCATGAGAATCCTAGGTCATTTCCTCGACCGGTCATCTTCTCTCTAACCCTTTAACCCGTTAAGGATCAATTCATATCTTCCAAACTCGCAGACCAGATAAGTCAAGGCACTATAATCCATTGTCTTCACCTCACGCCATCAGAAAATCACTCAAAGGGTCAATTCGAATCGCTTCAAGTTTGCGACGAATCTGACGCGCTGTTATGTTATCGCGAACAATAACAATAATATAATCGATGGCAGTTGTGAATCGATCAAAAAAAGCATGAGTCGCGATGGAACATGGCACAAAGATGCATCAGGGTCAGAAAAATGGGGAATCCGGATTCGTAATTCAATAACAGTAAGGAATCGAAAGAGAATCAAGCTCACTTACGCAACAAAGATCATTAGCAGGGAGTTGGAATAGAATTGCTTTCGAAAGCTCGGAGGAATGTTAATGGCAGAAAACGACTTACGAGATTGGTATGAGAAGAAGATAAAAGTGACGATTCATGCCTTTTATACCAGGATAGTGGAACGTGAGTCGGCACATGCGAGTCAAGATGAGTCGAAGTACACGACCTACGACTTAGGCGTGTACTTCGAGGGGCAAATGTTAACCCCGTTTTTATTTAACGAGTTAAGATTCAGGCCGACTCGACTGGTTACGACTTAATTAGCTAACGAGTTAAGGTTCGCGGCAACTTAAAGGAATGGAGCGACTCATGGGGATTAACGGTTCATGAGACAAGCCGACACAGTGAGTTACCGACTCAACGAGTTAATGCCTTGGAGGAGCAGAGTGGTTTAACTAATTAACGGTTCATGAGACAGACCGACTCACCTACTTAGAGGGATAGGACGACTCAAGGGGTTAACGGTTCACAAGGCAGGACGACTCAGTGGATCGACGACTCAATAAGTTAGCGACTCATCATATGAGACGACTCAGTGGAAGTAACGACATAAGAAGGTGGACCCTTGTGCCGCTTCACCTATATACCGCTACCTGATAAGTCGTTAACGACTTAACGACTCATGACTCAGAATGACTCGTCCATGACTCAAAGCCATTGAGTCGTAATCCATTGCCACAGTGCCGATGCCAATAAGGCTTGACTCGTAAACGACTCAGAACTTAGCATAAAGTCCAGCAGAGGAATAAGCCATGGAGAAATCAAGGGTTGGCTCAGTGAGTCGGCCACGACCTAATTTAACTCGGCCACGAGCCAAGCATGAGTCGAACACGACTCACGACTCAGGGCTGAAAACTCCTATAAATACATGGCCACCTCCAACATTCAGGGGACTTTTTTTGGGGGGGCTCATTCATTTCAAGCGCCGTTACTCTGCTGCATTCCGAACTACTTCAACACTTAAAGCTTTTGAGATATAAAGAACGCCTCAAGGAACTTCACGAAGAAATCATACATGTCCAACATGAGTTCAAAGATTTGGATCGACATTGAAGTTTAGGCTACTTGTTCTAAGTCACTTGTAACTCGAAGTGTGTTGTAATCGAAGTGTAATCGCATTGACTTGTAATCAAATCGTCAATAAAGATATTCAAAGTGGACGTAGGCTCTCTCTTAAGCCGAACCACTATAAAATTGCTGTTGTTTACTGCTTTCCCGCTATTATCTGCCTGTAATCTGTTCCCGAACTATCGGGTGGTGCTTTGACAATTACACTTCATACACTGGGGTGTTAGCGTTCAAATTTTAGCGTTAACACAAATCTTGTAAACAAATGAATAAAACAAATATAAATATATGTTTCAACATAACAAAATAAATTAAAACAATGGAAAATTTGTGAAATAAAATGACATAGACATGCTTTAAACATCAAGTGGGCTCAGCCACAATGGACATAGGCTCAACCATCATCATACATTGTTCGGTCATGATCAAAATTGAAGCACTAGGCTCGGCCATGGGCAGGAAAATGAAGGCAAAGCATGGGAATATGGAAAAGGTAGGGGTTACAAGCATTGGAAAGGCAAAGGCAAAGGCATGATGGATTTGTGCTTGGCCCTATGGCCAAGTGGGTCGGCCTATGGCTAGACATTGGGTCAGATCAAATCAGAGGGGCACGGCCAATAGCAAAGTAAGATGAAGGAGTAGGTGGTGGAAATAGTTGTGGCCACTGCAAATCAAGAGGGGTTTGCATAAGGAAGGCTCGACTAGGGGATTTGTTTGCAATTTTTGGTGAAGGCTTTGTTCTAGGATTCACGGCCTTGAGTGGGCGAGGTGATGTAGAGGTGATGGTCGGTCATAGAGGAGGTGGAGAGTGGATGAGGTCGGAAATACGGTGGAGGTCGAGCACTTGATGAAGAAAACAAAAGAAAATAAAAGAAAAAGGAAAAAGACAGAGGAAGAGAAACCGTGGAAACTTACTGTAATTTTCTACAGGAGAAAGCAAATGAGGAAATGAGATGTTGAGGAATTTTTGTGCGTGATTTACACAATGAAGTGGCAGCTAGGGTTTGGGAATACAAGGCTAGAAAAATGGTGAACGGCTAGGGTAGGTAAAAAAGAGGCCATGCAAATAGAAAGGCAAGCATTTAAAACAATGTAACGTATGTCTCCTTGATTTGCTCAAGCCATTTACAAAAAGATATAAACAAGTAAAACTCCAATAAATAAAATAAAGGTCTAGAAAAATAAAATAGAGAAATAAAAATCAAGAGATGGACATAGGAAAATATAAAATAATTACAGAAATTAATTGCGTGTAAAACGCTGTATTTTATCCAATTTTAAAGTATAAATCAGAATTTAACAAAACGAAAAACAGAACAGATATTAGAATTATATCCAGCTTAAAATAAAAAGATTAGAATTTAAAAATCAAAATTTTAAACTTTTCAAATAAAAGTCAAAGTTTGACTAAAATATAAAGTTTCAGAAATTATTCATTTTATCCTATTTGGAAGATAAATTACAAATACATCCAAAATTACACTGGAAAAATTCCAAAAATTCAAATTTTAATGATCAAAAATCAAAATATTCAAATAAATTAAATTTTTAAATATCTACAAAATTTTGGGCTATTACACTCTCCTCCAATCAAAACTTTTCGTCCTCGAAAAGGGACAAACAAGGAAAACAAAGAAAGATAAGATAGCAAAGCAGAAGTACCTGAAACAAACAATTTCAGATTCGAAGCACGCATGCTCTCCTCCGTCTTCCTGGTACAACCCGAACATCAATGATCCACTGCACTTTGACCAGGTTGACAAATTTCCTTCTTAGCTGATTCATACCTCGATTGACGATATGAAGTAGCTTCCTCTCAACAGTCAAATTTGGCTTAATACCCAAACTATGATAGCAGAAGGCTGGACAATAAGAGATGGATCATGCGGATACCGACGAAGATGCGATACATGGAATACATTATGTGCTCCAAAAAATTTCTCAGGCAAATCCAGACCATAAGCCAAAGAACCAATCCTCTCAGAGATATAGAAAGGACCAACAAACCTAGGAGCAAGCTTCCCTCTACGACCAAACCGGATCACATTCCTTAAGGGAGATCTAAAGGAAAAGCAAAACACCAATAGCATACTCCAAATTCCTCCTACGCCGATCAGAATACTTCTTCTACCTATCCTGAGCAATCCTCATCTTCCTCTTAATCTCCTCAACCTTCTCAGAAGCTTTCAAAATCATATCAGGACCAAGAACCAAATGATTACCGGATTCAATCAAGCAAGATGGAGATCTACAGGGTCTTCCGTAAAGAGCAGCAAACGGAGACATTTCAATACTGGCCTGAATTTAAAGACGGAATGAGATAGATAAAGATTAAGATAAGAGTAAAATAGAAGATTAATGAAAATATACCTGATAACTGTTATTATAGGTGAATTCAACAAGATGGAGTGGATCTTCCCAAGATCCTCCATAATCAAGAACACAAGCACGAAGAAGGTCTTCTAGAATCTGATTCACTCTTTCCCTTTGACCGTCGATCTGTGGATGGCAAGCAATGCTCAGATTCAGATGAGTACCCAAGGATTCTTGACAAGCTTTCCAAAAATGACTGGTGAAGACAAGATCCTGATCACAAACAATGCTGATAGGAACACCATGGAGACGAACAATCTCCCTCAAGTAAATCTCAACCAGACTGGAAGTAGAACAGGTGGATTTGACCGGAATGAAATGAGATGATTTGGTCAAACTATCCACAACAACCCAGATACTCTCATTACTCCTCCTAGACCTCGGCAATCCATCAAAAAATCCATGGAAACCCGTTCCTATTTGCAATTGGAAACCTCAAGGGGCTGCAACAAACCAGGGGTCTTCTGATGGTCTGCCTTGACTTGTTGATAAGTCGCACACCTACTAACAAAGATAGAGATATCTCGCCTCAAATATCTCCACCAATAAAGCTTCTTCATATCCTGATTCATCTTCATCACACCAGGATGGATAGAAAGTCTGGATTGATGATGTTCCCAAAGTAACTCCTGCCTCAAACCATCAACATTTGGGACACAAATCCTATTATTAATCCTCAAAATCCCTCTACCATCGGTCTGAGCTCCACTACCATCAGGACTACTACCACCAACCTTATTACGAACATTCTCCTTCATACAACTAAGCATCACATCCTCATCATGCTTAGCCATGATACGATTCACAAGAGGGGAAGAAGAAACAACAAGCTGACACAACATAGCTTCTTCCTACTTAAAGCATCAGCTACAACATTAGCTTTTCCAGGGGTATAGCTAATGTCGAGATCATAAGAAGCAAGGAACTCAAGCCACCTAACCTGCCACTGATTCAAGTCATTTTGGGTGAAGATATACTTCAAAAACTGATGATCAATAAATAGATCAAACTTAGCATCCAAAATATGATGCCTCCGAAGCTTCAAAGCAAAGACAACTACAAGCAATTCTAGATCATGAGCTGCATAATTGGCCTATGGGTGTTCAGCTAGCGACTAGCATAAGCAATCACCTTCCCATCTTGCATCAGAACAACTCCCGAACCCTCAGACAAGCATCAATGTAAACCGTTAATCCCTCATTTCCATTCGGAATGGGAAGCACTGGTGCAGAAGTAAGCTTACGCTTCAACTCATTGAATGCAGATTTACACTTATCATCCCATATAAACTTAGCATTCTTTCGAGTTAAAGGAGTGAGAGGTGTAGAAATCCGAGAAAAGTTCTTAATGAATCTTCGATAATAACCGGCAATGTAACAACTCGATATTATCAACTATTCGGATCCACACACGTTGGACTTGAATAGTTCAAAATATCAGATAGTTAATTTAAATTTGGCAAAACTCAGCATATACAGCAAATAAATCACTCACAGAATCATAGACACAGAGTAATATAATAATAACGCAGCGGAATTGATAAATAATTGTTCATGAAGCTACTATATAAACATCGGAGTTAGAAATAAAATACAATAGAATCCCTCAAATACAGTGGATTCTTCGGTACGAATTGATGGATTCTCTGAACCAATCAACTGTAAAGCTGGAAGCTGAATCGATAGTTGGATCTCCAAACGAAGCTCCAAACACCAAAGGTGAGTCTCAAATGCTATATCACTCAGTTTGACCCGAGTGTAAAGCAAAACACAAAACACTCGAGTCAGGATTAACATTCTTATATCAATTGTGACGACCCGGCTTCCTACGCCCAGGAACACGTGTCATCAATAAGAAAGAAAGGGATAGAAATAGAAAAGAAAAGAAAGAAAGAATAACAACATCAGAATCTCACAGCGGAATGGAATAAAATATAATACCTCAACATAAATATTACATAGTTATATATACATCAGAGTTATACAATATCATACAACATGACTATCATATACATATCTGTCAGAACATACATCTCAAATATCATAAACTAACTAACACAGCGGAACTATATAGATAGCTACATACGTCTGGTCTTCTGCTCCAACTCCTCCAGAAAACTCTATACTCCGAATACCTATCACTTGGCTACTCATAAAAAATTTGAGTACCCAAGAGTTTATGAAAAACAAAATATAAACTCCGGGTCAGACATGGGTCTGGTATGAGTAAACGGGTTAAAGTTGTTTAACTTTGAAAATCATTTAAAATAAAAGTATCACGTAAGACTTCCCACATGTAAATACGGGTAAGTTTTTACCTTACGCTAACTAAAACATTTTATAAGAAATTCAGTGATATTGTAATAGTGTCTAGGGTTTTCAAGTAAAATACAGAAATAGCTGAATTTCTTACATCTCACATTCCAACGTAGTTGGGCACAATCAAAACGTACGGCTCTTGTTGGAAATTGGATACCATACAATGGCAGGGCTACTGGGGTACCGTCCGTTACAGTACGTGGCCTAGATCACCGTACCGAGGAGCTACCCTAACTCCCCTGCAACATAAGGCCGGAACCATTCCTTACTAAACAGTCCCGAACAAGATAACCCTGCAGTTGGCTGCAGACCAACCGCCCACACAACCGAATAAAAAGGGACATCTAGACAGGGGTACACCTCGTCCTACTTGGGCATGACCCCACCTAACCTTGCTGCACATCCCCTGATTTAGCCACTCCCGGTTGTTGAGGCTTGAGGCTGCGTTTACCTTATAGAACATATTTCTTAGAATTCTCATCGTCCGCTTGACGATGTGCTGAAAGCATTCAATCCATACAAGTTCGTTCCAGGTTCGAACAAAACCGAAGGCATTATCTCGTTACACTCATTTTGGAATCACCCTCAGAGTTAACGACGATAACCCTTGCATTCTGAAAACACCATCTCGATCTTCACTTGAGAATTCACGACCTAACGTTTAATTTGGATCGATGTGGTTTTCGGAATATCAATTGATACCTGATCCCGGTCTCATCGAAATCCAAACGCCATTTTAAAGGCCAAGTTGTCTAATTAACATAATAGTTTAAATTCAACAATTGAATTCATATAGCAATTTAACACATATAAATAACATCAGATAAATCATATAGCAATTTAACAAAGATAAATCATACCCAATCATCACAGATATATCCAGAATATCACAGAACATCACAGGATATAAATAAACATCAGAGGCAATCAAATAGAATTATCGATTCATATCAACATTTAGTTTGATTTATTTTAAACTTAATTGCATACTTAAGAGTAAATTATATTTTATTCTTGCTTAATTAATTATTAATTAATTAACTTATTTCAATTCATTAATTACTTATTAATTATTCACTAAATTAATTAATTAATTCTTAATTACTAATCAATAACCTTAATTATTGATTTATAAAACTCAATTACACAATTAATTATTATTAATTGCTTAATTAATTATTAATTATTAATTAACTTAATCGTTCAATCATTAATTATTTAATTAATTCGTTAACTACGATTTGTTAATTAATCAACTTCAAATTAAATTCTTAATTACAAATGATTTTATACAAGATTATCATTAAAATCTTTAATTACAAATTTGATTCCATTTTAAACTACTTATTAAATTACAATTATAAAATTTATTACATTCATAATTTACTTTGACTTTAACTTAATTACTCTTCTTTGTTTTCTGTAAATCTTTAAAGTTCTTCTTGCATTAACCAGTTTGTAAACATTATCAACTTGATTGACACTTAACTTACATAACTATATATTTTAACCTAATAAAGTTGGCAAACCTCTGGAATCAAAAACCGAAGTCAACAACATGCTCAACTCGGGTAGAACTCGAGACCACCCAGAAAACTCTCTCACGTTCCCTCCCCTGCCTCTCTTCTTCCCCTGTTCTTACTCTTCTATTTCTTTTTTTTATAAAAGCTTAAAGTTTTAAATGTTGAAACTTAATAATACACACGCGCCTTCTCAAACTCGACCCAGAGCAAAACTCGAAGCAACACGCGAACCAACTCGCGTTTCACACGAGTTGACACCAACCATCATTTCTCCGCCGCCGTGCACGTGCACGGCGGTTCACCACCGTTCCAACGCCACTCACCGCCACCAACACATCACAATGCTTCCCCTTTCTCAAACTCATCACCCAGGAAACGCGATAAACTTGGGATTGAAGAAAAGCCTAAAGAGTCGAACAGCTCCACAAACACGCTAGGCAAAAACACCTCGTTCTCACTATTGCGACCGCCTGAGATGACGTGGCTTGGGCCGTACGTCGCCTTCAACACCCGCTACCACTCCCCAAAATCTCACAACGCTCGGTGAAGCTATGGTGTCGCGATCACCAATAATACATAACCCAAAACAATAAACCCGAAAACCCTAAAATTGGTTCACCCCATCAAATCTTGCATTCGAATTTTTTTTTAGCATTTTTCTAGTGATCTCACATCACCACTCAAGCTTCATGTCGAGTTTCATCAATAATTATTAAAAGAATCTTCAGAAATTCATAAAAAAGCATATATGGCTTATTATCCAGCTGCTCTCAGAATTTTTAACTAAAAATTATAATTTCGGACTAAAAAATCATAACTTAGTATGTTGTTTCAAGATATAAATTTAAATTTACAATTCATGCTTTTCGAATTTTGACCTTTGTTTTATATTTTACTGTAAATTTGTGTTTACTGTACTGATATCACACAGCTACTAAAAAAACAATAACCCAAATCTAAACCTTAAATTTAAACAAAGTTTATTTAGTTAAGTTGCTAATTAAAGAAAAGATTTTATATAAAAAGTTTGATATATTCTGTTTTTCTTTGCCTCAGCAAAAGTTTGAAACTGTGAAGAACAAATCATGCAAAACTTACAGTGAATGGCAAACATTCCAAAATATCATACTTCAACTTACAATCAATTGCTTCTCTATCAATTGAAGGTTAGATTTAAAAATACGTTTACTCACCAAGATTGCAGTTGAAACTTGAAACAAAGGATGGTAACAGAAGTCTGCAGTTGAAATTTTTGAATTGCAGTAAACTTCTTTGCTTCCTGACTTTTGTTTGAGCTTGAGAATATAAAGTTTTGTTTAATTTTTTTCTTTTGCTTTATCAGTTACAAATGAGCTAAAGGATAAGAACAGATGAATACATAAATTTATAACTTTGAACAAAAAGTCTTTTGGAGCAAGCTTTGCTGATATAATATCTTTCTTTATTTTCTATGTACTAAGGCCTGAGATAAATAAGTATTTCGGCTAGAAGATATTTTGTTTCAGATATAAAGGTGGCTAATTAATGTTTATGTCTTTGAATTAGTATACACTAATTAGTATTGGCTGACACTTATATTAGGTACAAAGATACTTGCAGATTTTGTTTGTACAAAAATGTTTTATTGATGTGAATACTTGGCTTACTTATGCATATAAATTTTACTTGCATGATTCATTTTGTCTTCATACTTATGTTAACATATAGATAAATGTTTACTTGTAGGTTTTTATATTGTCCTTATTGCATGAATAACCCCTATATGTCATGTATTCTTATGTACAAAACTTTACATAGTTAACATTTCTATTTAGAACTTATTAATATCCATATTTTTATGTTATATTTATGTACTTATGTTTGTAGACTTATGTTTACAACTATATTTTATGTTATACTTATTTTAAATATTTATAAGCTTATTTTATTTTAATTACAAAAGCTATTGTTAGAAACACTTCTTATATCTTATTTTTATTTAAAGTTTAATCTTTCCAAAATTTGATTTGTAATGTATTTATATTTAATATGAATATAATTGTGTTATTCTAAATATTATTATTATTAACTACATTCATATCTCTAATATTAAATGTCATTAATATATAATTTTTAATTTAATAGAATAAAACAGATTTAATTTTGAATATTGTTAAAAGAGTCTATTTTACATTTTGAAATTATAAATTCCTTTATAATACATATATAACTAATAATATCCAATATCTAATTTATTTATAAATGAAAATATTATATTTTATTTAAATTTGATCAAAAACTTATTAATAACAGGGTCAAAATTCCGGGATGTCACATTCCTCCCCCTTAAAAGAATTTCGTCCTCGAAATTTAAACAACAGTAAATTCAAAAGCTTAATATTAACAATCTAAGCATACATATCATCGATACAAAAACAAACAATAAAACAGTCAATTCTAACAGCATTACAAGCTATCTAGAAATAAATTTGGATAAGCTTTTCTAAAACTATCAAGAGTTTCCCAGGTATAATCTTTGGGATCCTCACTCCATTGCACCTTGACGAGTTTTACCACTTTGTTCCTGAGCTGCTTCTCGTCTTGATCTACAATTTGAACACGATCTCTAACCACAGTCAGGTTGGGTTCAACTTCTAAATCTTCCTGAACAACAGGTTCTATCACTAATGATGGGTCATGAATATATTTCCTCAAATGAGACACATGGAATACATTATGAATCCCAGACATCCGTTCTGGCAATTCAATCCTGTAGGCTACAGTTCCAATTCTTTCCAACACTAGGAATGGACCAATATATCTCGGAGCAAGTTTTCCCGTCATTCCGAATCTTATAGCACCTTTGATTGGGGAAGCTTTGATAAAAACTAAATCTTCGATCTCAAATTCTAAGGGTGTTCGTCTCTTATCTGCATATTTCTTCTGACGATCTTCAGCAGCTTTCATCCTTTTCTTGATAAGCTCAACCTTCGCAGAAGCTTCACGAATTAGATCGGGTCCGAGTACAAGTCGATCGTTCGATTCAATCCAACAAGATGGGGATCTACACGGTCTTCCATACAGATCTTCATAAGGAGCCATCTTAATACTCGCTTGGTAACTGTTATTATAGGAAAATTCCACTAGATGAAGATGGTCTTCTAATGATCCACCAAAATCTAATACACAAGCTCGCAACATATCTTCCAGAATACGATTAAGCCTTTTCGTTTGTCCGTCCGTCTGAGGATGATAGGCTGTACTTAATCTCAAACTTGTTCCCATTCCTGATTGCAGAACTTCCCAGAATTTACTAGTGAAAACAGGATCACGGTCACTTACTTTGCTGACAGGAACACCATGTAATCTGACTATCTCCCTCAAGAAAATTTCTGCCAAGGAAACTGCAGTACGAGTCGCCTTAACCGGAATAAAATGGGCACTCTTCGTTAAACGATCAACAATAGAGCATATTCCTTCATTTCCTTTCCTGGTTCTAGGCAAACTGTCAATGAAGTCCATCGAGATCATCTCCCACTTTCAATCTGGAATTTCCAAAGGTTGCAATAGTCCGGCAGACTTTTGTTGATCACCCTTCACTTGCTGGCAAATGGCACAACTATTTACAAAAGCAGCTACATCCTTCTTCATATTCGGGCACCAGAAAACACTCCTCATACCTTTATACATCTTTGAGATTCCCGGGTGAATATTCAATTTGGAACGATGACACTCAGCTAAAACTTCTTGCCTCGGTCCATCTATATTAGGCACACACAAACGACCATTAATCCTTAAAACACCCTGATTGTCTATCTTGAAATCCGAATACCGACCGTCTTTAGTTCCAAGAATTATTTCCTCAAAAGATTTATCCTCCATTTGCTTACCAATGATCTTTTCTTGGAGAGATGGAACGACTTCCAAAAGAGATAAAACCGCATTTCTACTAAGAGCATCAGCCACGACATTCGCTTTCCCCGGAGTATACAAAATATCCAGATCATAAGATGCCAAAAATTCGACCCATCTTTGCTGTCTCAAATTAAGATCTTTTTGAGAAAAAAAATATTTCAACGGTTTGTGATCCGTGAATAACTCAAACTTTTCTCCCAAAAGATAATGTCTCCAGATTTTCAAAGCAAAAACAATAGCTAACAGTTCTAGATAATGCGTAGCATAGTTCTTCTCACGGGGCTTCAATTGTCGACTAGCATACGCAATAACTCTGTCGTTCTGCATCAGAACTGCACCCAATCCAACTAAACATGCATCCATATATACTTCAAATTTACTCTTTCCATCCAGAATAGCAAGTACTGGTGCACTGGTTAGCCTTGTCTTCAATTCCTGAAAAGCTTCTTCACACTGAGGTGTCCATTTGAACTTAGCTCCTTTCCTAGTCAGCTTGGTCATATGCGAAGAAATTTTGGAATAATCCTTAATGAATTTTCTGTAATAACCAGCCAAATCCAGAAAACTACGAACTTCAGTTGGTGTCTCCGGTTGTTTCCATTGCAAAATAGTTTCAACCTTTGCTGGATCTACTGAAATGCCTTCACCAGAAACAATGTGCCCTAAAAATTTAACTTCTGATTTCCAGAATGGCACTTTGAAAACTTTGCCTTCAACACATGCTTCCTCAGAGTCTCCAATACAATCCTCAAATGATGTCTATGCTCTTCTTCCGATTTGGAGTAGACTAAGATATCATCAATGAATACCAAAACAAAGTTATTCAACACATCTCTAAAGACTCGGTTCATGAGGTCAACAAAATAGGCAGGCGCATTGGTTAATCCGAATGGCATAACCAACCACTCATAAAAACAATTCGGTCCCCTAAATGCTTTCAAGGGAATACTATCCTCAGCTACTCTCAATTGATGGAAACCTGAAGCTAGATCTAGTTGAGAAAAGATAGAAGCTCCATGCAGCTGGTCAAAATGATCATTAATGTGAGGAAAAGTATATTTATTTCGAATGGTCACTTTGTTCAATTCTCTATAGTCAACACCGACCTTAGCGAACCATCTGATTTGGTGACAAACACTGCGGCAGAGCCCCAACAAGAAAAACTGGGTCTAATCAGACCCTTCTCCAAAAGATCTTGCGTCTGCTTAATCAACTCTTCTCTTTCTCTAAGAGGCATTCTCCTACTGGGTTGAATCACTGGCACTGCTCCTTGAATCAAATCAATCCGAAACTCAATCTCTCGATGTGGCGGTAGACACTTAACTTCTTCAAAAACATCTGGAAAATCTTGAACCACATCGATTTCCTCAACTTTCTCTTGAGAAGTCTGAACTCCTTGCAATAGGCTACTCAAGTGAAATCCAGAACTATCGCACAACACTTTGGCAATCCTACCCAAATCAGTCTCCAATGAAACTATCCTCTCATCACACTTCAGGACTGCTTTATACTTATCGAGCCAATTCATTCCCAAAATAAGATCAAATCCCTTAAAATTAATACATACGGGTCACAAGAGAAACTATGAGACAAATAAGAAAGCTTCAAGTCCTTACAGATCGTATCCAATTTTGTTGCTCCACCTATAGGATTAGATACAATAATGGATCGATTCACGGTAATAGGGTTAAGAGAAAACTTTTCTACTGATTCCAAAGATATGAAACTCAAAGATGCACCCGAATCAAATAAAACTTTAATATATTTTCCATCTAAGAGTAAGGTACCTTCCATAACTCCTTTGCCTTGAGAAGAAGAAGATGAACCTGCTTCCAAAGCAAAAACTTTATCCTGTAATGTCTTCTGCAAAAGTGGACAATTCTTAATCATGTGAACGGGCTGACGACAATTAAAACACAACGATCTCTGGACTACTGCCAATCCTGGACCATTCTGTCATTATTGTTGCTGAGATCCTCCTTGAGAACACTGATCTGCCAAATGTCCAATTTGCGGACAATTATAACACTTGCGGGGTCCGTTATTGCTTCTTCCTGATTTCTTTCCCTTAACTTGCCTTTTCCAAAGTGGATTGAACTTTCTTTTATTTGGGTTAACGGAATTCCCTCTCGAAACTACTGTTGTTGCTTCTAATTTCTTGCTCATCAAATTTTCATACCTCAAAGCCATATCAACTAAATCAACAAAAGATCCTTTCAAGAGCACCGTCATCTTATTGTGGAATTCGTACCTCAATCCTTGCACAAACTTTTAATTCTTCTTGAGGGGAGTATCAATGAGTCCTGATCCATAACACGAAAGTTCGTTGAATCTGGTTTCATATTCAGAAATAGTCATGCTTTCCTGCTTCAAATTCAGAAAATCCTGGTACAATTGAGTTTTCCTTGCTGTAGGCATAAACTTCTCCTCAAATAACTCCTTAAATCTTTCCCATGATATATCTTCTTCAGGAATATTTGCAATTGATGCATCCCACCATGCTGTTGCGCCTCCCTGCAATTGCCACGATGCCATATCTCCTTTCTGATCATCCGACAATCTCATCCTCTTAAAAATGAGCTCACAAGAACGTAGCCAGGCTTGAACTTCAATTATCGACTCTGAACCTTTAAATGATTGGCCTCCAAGATCGATGAAATCTTTACATAAGGCTGCAAAAATAACTTAAGGCGGTACTGGATTTACAGCCTCACTAGCAATTTGACTTCGACTATTATCAATCGAAGTACTGGCCCTAACTCTGCCTCTCCTTCCAGAACTCATGTTGGGTTACCTGTTCAGGTGGCCAACAAATTTAGATAGGTATATATATTTATATGAAAATACAAATACGCACTCTCAAGATAAATATTACTCCAGAGCCTAGGTACTCACTCAACCTAATGCTCTGATACAGCTGCGACGACCCGGCTTCGTACGCCTAGGAAGACGTGTCATAAATAAGAAAGAAAGGGATAGAAATAGAAAAGAAAAGAAATAAAGAATAACTACATCAGAATCTCACAGCGGAATGGAATAAAATATAATAACTTATACATCAGAGTTATACAATATCATACAACATGACTGTCATATACATATCTGTCAGAACATACATCTCAAATATCATAAACTAACTAACACAGCGGAACTATATAGATAGCTACATACGTCTGGTCTTCTGCTCCAACCCCTCCTGTAACGACCCGTTAAATTTGATGATATTAAATGAGTTAATTTAATATGATTTCTAATCTAATTTAGAATGAAATAACGTAGATTGGCGTTTGTGGTTATAAGTTATAATTTATTGATTAAGTTGGTTTGTGAAATTAATATTGGAAGATATAAAGCGGAAATAGTATTAATGAAATAATAACTGAATTAAATTGCAACTATATAAATGAAAGTAAATTTTATTTAGTGGATGTCAACATTGAATAAATTTATTTAAAATAAAAAAAGGATTTAAATGCATGTTTGGATAGAATGTATGATTGATGGATTAAGTGGTAAGTAATTAGAATTTAATTCTATAAAATTTGGAACTGAATGTATGTAAATAATTTTGTAGGAATAAGTTAATTAACATTTTATTTGTGTATACCCGATTTAATTGAAATAACAGAAAGGACAAGATCTTGATTTGCCTAGGTATGTATATATTGATAAACGATAACTAAGTAGGAAGTTTGGTAGTAAATAGGAAATAAGATGACAAAGGCAACTAGTAAATAAATAAATGAATTCATAATAATAAGTAGTAATTAATGCATAAATATATTTGGCATTTGGGATGATTACAAAGTTTTACCCATTCATCTAATTTATTTAATTGAATCTAAATCTATGGTAACATTGTTGTTATTGATGTTATAAGTGAATTCGAATATAAAAGGGTAACATTTTTTTTTAGTTAACCATTTATTTAGTATATTAAGTTAAGAATGGAAATCGATTGAAATAAATCTAAATTTATTAATTGTGGTGTGTTAATGTGTTCTAATTAATAAAAGGGAATTTATAAGAAATGAAGTATGCACTAATGAAATGTATTATAATTCAAATGTTATTTATACCCATAAAATGTCTATTTACTGAATAGAAAGATTTTTAAATCAATAAACGAATTTATTGAGGTTCCAATTTATAATTTATAACATTTAATGTAGACTCAATTACAATAAATTGATTTAAATTGTACAGTAGCGTAGATTTGTTTTGTAATTAAAGTAGTAAATTCTATAAGATGAAGTTAATGCTAATTCTATTTATATTTGGACCATTTGTTGATATAGATTATAGAAAGCAGGATTTATAAATTTCATTAGAGTATCAAATTCAACAATTGCATTTATTGCATAATAAAATGGAATTTAACGGTTAAATATTACGTTATTGAAATTTAAAATGGACTTTGAGGATAATAATGTGAAATCATGAACCAATGTTAGTGGCATCCTTATTTTGGATAAAAGGGTGAAAATATAAAAGTTGAAAATCTAATAATGGGTTTTTGAGAATTTAATTTATAATTCCTAAATATAAGGAAGTGGAGAAATTAACACTGCAATTGATAAACTTATCAACTTTTAATTCACATCTAAACTTGTTAAATCATTTAAATTGATTAAGAAATATATAAGCGGTAAAATTTGGTCAATTTTAGAATTTTAATATAAAATTGGATTTTGATGATTTATTTTAATTTATTTAATTAATATAAAAATAGCCATTTTGGCCACAGACTCGGATTTCAACGAAACCAGTTTCATCGGATCTGTATCGGTGAGTTATTGTAGGGTTTCAAGTTTCGTACCGATCGGACTTGTCGTTTGATCGTACGAACGCGAAACGCCTTGAAATCAATTTAATTAAAATCAATTTGGAAATTTTGTTTTCAGCATAACTTCTTCATACGATCGAATTTGGACGTGAAACTTTTTCCATCGCGTTCAGAATATTTTAAAATACCTATTTGGATATACGGGTTTAATAAATTTCGTTCTGGGTTAGAACGGGCTTTTTAGGCCATAGTTTGTTCCGCACGTTCATCTATCCGGTCTATCTACTCTAATCCAGCCCTACTTATAAATAGACGATTATAAACCCTAGCCTCTATCTTCTATCATTTGTCTGTACGTTCTTTTCTTCAACTCCTTCTCCTCCTCAAATGGATGCAAAACTAGATCTATTTCAATTCAAAATTTCAAATGAAATTTCAAAATCTCAAGAAAAATTCCAGAAAAATATATGTTGTAGCACTCGAAGAGCGTAACCTTATGGCATGATTCGTTTTTTGTAATAGTTTTCAAATCAATCGAAAATCTCGGTCAAAGCTGTTAAATTTCGAAACCCTAGGCGAGTTTGGGCGTTTTGATTTGGAGCGATTATTTGCAAATTGGTTTCTGGATATTGGTGAGCTCGGATAGGGAAGTCGTTTGGTGGTAGTCGCTTGGCTTATTGCGACCGGTGGTGGCCGATATTGGCAGATTAGGGTTTGAAGCCCTAGTTTTGAATGCGGCGGCGCGACACCTTGGGGGAACCGGAGGGGGTGCGTCCTGGAGAGGAGGAAGAGGCGAGTGGAATGGAGCCACTGGGGTCGACGGCGGTGGTTGGTAGACGGCACAAGCGGATGGTCAACGTGGATAGACGGCTGCGTTTCTTTGGGCGCATGTGCGAAGTTTGAAACAAGAGGGAGCTTGCTGACGTGGCTTCAATTAGGTTTTGTTTATTTTATTTTATTTTGTTTTCCAAATCGTTTAAATTGAATATCTTTTTCATACGATCTCCGTTTTACGCGAAATTTATTTTGTTAGGATCGTAATTAAAATCCGGATCTGATGACGCTGGTTTGGACAGATTTGGAGACCGTCGAATTTTTGAGTTTAAATTGAATTTAAATTCGATTTAAATTCAAAAGGTGAGTGTTTTAACCGACTCACAACTTCTAAAAGTTTTTATGTTTGTTAAATTTATTTTAGATATGAGTAGAAATTTATTTATAACTGTTTGGCATGTTTTGTTCATCATATTTGCTAAATCGCGTTATTTAATTTAACTGTTAATTTATTTTATTTATTTCATAATAATTGACAGTTAGAATTTATTTATTTGCATAGGAACTGCTAGTAAACAGTTATAAAATTTATTACTAAATAAAAACTGTTAGTTTAATAGTTGATTAAATATATTTTTGAATATAACTGCCAGTTATTACCTGATATATATTATCAGATATATATTGATATTGAATTATTATTGGATGATGATTGTGATTTGGATGATGGATGATGTTGATGAATGGATGTTTTATTTTATATCGTTAAACTGCAAGTTATCATGCATTTTTCGTTTCATTCGGGATTGTGGTTTGAAATGATATACAACCGCAAAATTTTATTTTTAAATTGCGGATTGAAATGATAAATATCCGTATCACTTGACCATAGGATAGAAAATTATATACAGGCACCGTGGTCTATATATTAATTATTTTAAAGTGATTTCTGTGGTTTGGATGGGATACGGTTTATAAAAATTTGATTTTGATATTTTTATAAAATATTATTCTTCGATATATATACATATGAATTTAAAAATTTGAAAATTAAGTTGTGTATAAACCTGTTGAATAAAAATGAAAAATTGAGAATATGGAATGTGGAAATTTATCTTATATGTTTAAGTTTGGAAATTTTAAGGTATGATATTTATAACTGGATTTTCCAAGATGAATTAAAAATGAAAATTCTAGTATAAAGTAAATTTGAGAAAATATTTAATTGCTAGAAATTGGAGTTTTATTTATGGAATTTATATGAATATTCATGACTAAATAATAGAATATTAATTGTTGAAAGAAGAAAATCCAACTTTAGTTTTGAAGTATTAATACTCCAAATGGATATATATATATATATATATATATATATATATATATATATAGAAATTGAAGGGGTTTTTGGAACTTGAAGTGATATTTAAATTATGGTTTAAACTTTAAATAAAGAAATATATTTGAAAAGCCATGGAAATTATTTTTCTTTACAAAGTAACTTTAAAGTTAAACCATTTATTTTACATTCGTTGAATATCCAAACCATTCAAGTTTTAGAAGTTATGGTTTTAAATTTTTGAATTTCGAAATATTATGCTTTGAAAGTATATTTCAAATATTTGGTTTCCGGATATTCTAAATTTTAGACCAGCATGATTTTGGAAAAGAAATTATATTTGAGATAAAATGATATCATATTGTTTTGGGTTTAAATTGATATCGTATTCATAGTTTTGAAATGGAAAATTTTATTCTGGTTTCAAAGTATAAACTATTTTTAAATGACCGCGGTGTTATAATAACGATGGGTTGGCAAAGAGACCGGGATCGGATATGGACATACTCTCTGTCGATACCGAAAACCACTTTGACTAACCGTGTACGCGGTGGAGATTCCAGAATGAAGTAGGTGGTGGCGACATTTCCTGTAAGGTAAATACGTGGACCCGACTCCCGTGAGTTGGCATAAGGTGGCTAAAACAGGAGTGATTCTCGGGCCAATGAGGTCATACCTCTGATCGGACGCTCCCCTTCGATATTATACTTTGACTTTGGATTTATTCAGTGGCCACTTCTATTTTTGATTTTGGGGGAGTTTGTTCGAGGTGGGCGGTAACTGCGGCTACGCGTTTCCACCAGCCCGGATAGCAATTGGTATATCTACCCTGGCATTGCCTAGTTGTGCCGTGTCACCTACCATACCGAGCCTTTACTACGAGTTTTGTTTTGTACCATACCCATGGAGTGCCCTCTGACGACGCTCAGTACGGGGGAGATTACGGTACCGTATAGACTATGGGAATATATTCTGTGTTAAGGGCTATATGGGTAACCACTTAACCTTATTAAAAAGTAAGTTTATTTTACAATTAGACACTATTATAGTAGCGCAATATACTACATAGTAAATAGTTTAACGGATCCTTAGGAGATGTAAATCTCGAGCATCTCTTGTGTTACTGCACTCATATTTACTCATGTTGATTCAACTCACATAAGATCTTTTAGTTCTGACTCGAGTGTTTTGTCTTTTCAATTCGCTCGGGTCAGTCCGAGCGTTTCAGGATTTGAGGATTTAGTTCTGGAGGACGAAGACGAAGATTTGTATTACTAGTATCTACTATATTATTCCACTACACCATTTAATTCCGCTGCATTGTTATTGGTATGTGTAACTCTGATATGTAGTATATAAATGTTTTGTAAACAGATTTATAAACTATACATTTTATTATTATATTTTATCCTTCCGATGCGAGATTCTGTTTTCTTTTATTTCTTTCTCGTTTTTCTTATTTACCCCATAACAATCCGCCCTTCCGTTTGGTTGAACTGGCACGTGTGTCGGTTTAAATCGTGCGAAAAGGCGGGATGTTACAGTTGGTATCAGAGCTTTGGTTTAGCGATAAACCTTAGCTTTGTGGGGTTTGACTCTTTGTTAATAAGGTAGTAATACCCTATGGGAGTCGCTGAGTGTATATATATGAGAGAGCGTATTTGTTAGGGTTATAAAAATATTTTGATATTGTGTTAATCTGTTCCGTCTTGTATTTATAAATTCTGATTGGTGCATGGGACGCTATGACATCAATAGGGGTTTCTAAACACTTAATAGGACAGACCGACATAATATTTGTTTTTAGTATAGGTGAATGAAATAATTTTGCTTATTATATTTTCTATATATAAAAAAAAATTCAAATGATATCTATATTTGGTTGCGATAGATTGGTTGTTAGGAATAAAATTTATAAATAATAAGAAAAATAAGAATGAAATTAACCTCAATGAAATTTGGAAATTTTAGAACTTAAGTCCGGGATTTTTGAAAATTTGCTTTCAAAGGATTTATGAAATATAATAATTTGGTTTATAAGTATTTTCTTATATAAATATTTAGTATAGTTCGGAAGAATGGTTTTAAAGAAGATTTTGAAGAAAATAAATTTTGTACTTTCCTCTCTGTCGCTGGAAAATAATTTCGGTGATGGCGGCCGCATCATCGACTTTCATTTTCGAGTTTCGAAGGGGAAAGGCCACTGTAGTAAATTCTACTGCAGATTTATTTTGAAATTATGTAAAATTTTAATTGTTTTAAATATAATTGAGATATAAAAGTTGTAAGAAATTCTTTATCTATTATTTTTAAAAAAATATTTGAAATTTGACCCGGTATTTAATTCTTAAATTTCCATTAATTAATTGTTTAATTTATTTTAGTGAAATAAAAGGGTAAGTAATTAATGAATTGAAACCTCTAATTTAGGTAAGAGAATTAATGCAAAGTTATAAAGGAAGTTAAAATTTTAACTTATAAGAAAAAAAAAGTAAAGATTTATTGAACAATGAATGAATTAAAAGAATTGAGATAAAACTTGTATAAGTTCTTTTGCATTTTCTTTAACATATATAACTTACCAATATGAAAAGTTGAAATGTTAAATAGGAGATTGGAATAGAATATTATACAAGTAGAAATTTTGGAAATAATGAAGTATTCAATGAATTGCTATTATAAATGAGAATTTAATGGCATAAACTTAAGTTACAATTGAAATTTTACCATAATTAAAGGTAAGTATAATAAATAGGTATTTTAAACTTAAGTAAATAAAACGAAATTCTTTAAATAAATAAGGATTGATGTGTAGGGCTATTAACTTAAGTATGATAGAAAGTAGGTAATATAAATAAATGACTGCAAACCCTAAGTAATAAATTAATAAAATCCTTTATTTATAAGAATGGAGGTTATAAGGTTAAGAATTTAAGTGTAATTAAAAAGGTTTATTATAATTAAATATAATAGAAATGTAAGCATTAAATAAATGATTGAAATTGAGAAGTGCATTTAATGTAATACAAATAAAAGAGACTTACATAACCTAAATAAAATAAAAATGAATAATGGTAAGTAATAAGTAGAAATGAGGAAACAACCATGGAATGAGAAATAAAATTTGAAGTTTGTTAGAAATGAATGTAAATTATTAAAAAGGGAAAATTTATGTGGTTTGAATAAAAAAAGGAAATCAAACAATTAAAGTATGTAATGAATTTATATAAGTTGAATTGATTTGTTGGTTTAAATCGATATTGTTTGCTTTGTAGTTGGCTGGGTAAGGAAATTTGAAGTTGTTGGATGAATAAATAATCTATTTCTGTCCCATCTAAGACTGTTGAGTAAATGATGCACTGGATAGTTATTTTTCATTCCATACCATTCCAAGTTTTGAACCCGAACAACTATTTGTTTGTTTGATTGAATGATTGTTTGTTTTGTTGTGTGTGCTGTTTGTTAAAATTGATGGTTGTTGTATTGATTTGTTGTTGGCGATTTGAAACCACTTAAATATTTCACTATAGTTAATCTTTTGGATTTTTATAAGAGAAATGCAGGTTATGGAAGCAACTGCTACTGCTTTTGGTTCCATAATAATAAGCGTAAATTGCCCGACAAATAGGTACGTTTCGAATTTCGGTTTATAGCGCTATTTTGTATATTTTTCCCCGTGTTGGGATATACTATTTTAAATATTCTATATGATATTTTGTGATATTTTAATATTATATTTTCTTCCGAACCCCTCCGTACAAAGGAGACTCTGCCAAAATTTTCCAAAAAATTTGGACTTAGAATTATGTTGAAAATGTTCCCAAACTCTAATTATTTAAGTATAAAAGGATATAATGATTATAAAACGGGTATATTTCATTTAAGGAAATTAATTTAGTAAATTACTGTTTATAAGTTAATATTTGAAATAAGATGTACTGTTTTTAATTCTTCCCCCTCCCTTCTTTTCCTTTTCGGGGACGAAAAGTTTTGAGTGGGGGAGAGTGTAACAACCCGTTAAATTTGATGATATTAAATGTGTTAATTTAATATGATTTCTAATCTAATTTAGAATGAAATAACGTAGATTGGCGTTTGTGGTTATAAGTTATAATTTGTTGATTAAGTTGGTTTGTGAAATTAATATTGGATGATATAAAGCGGAAATAGTATTAATGAAATAATAACTGAATTAAATTGTAACTATATAAATGAAAGTAAATTTTATTTAGTGGATGTCAACATTGAATAAATTTATTTAAAATAAAAAAAAGATTTAAATGCATGTTTGGATAGAATGTATGATTGATGCATTAAGTGGTAAGTAATTAGAATTTAATTCTATAAAATTTGGAACTGAATGTATGTAAATAATTTTGTAGGAATAAGTTAATTAACAATTTATTTGTGCATACCCGATTTAATTGAAATAACAGAAAGGACAAGATCTTGATTTGCCTAGGTATGTATATATTGATAAACGATAACTAAGTAGGAAGTTTGGTAGTAAATAGGAAATAAGATGACAAAGGCAACTAGTAAATTAATAAATGAATTCATAATAATAAGTAGTAATTAATGCATAAATATATTTGGCATTTGGGATGATTACAAAGTTTTACGCATTCATCTAATTTATTTAATTGAATCTAAATCTATGGCAACATTGTTGTTATTGATGTTATAAGTGAATTCGAATATAAAAGGGTAACATTTTTTTTTAGTTAACCATTTATTTAGTATATTAAGTTAAGAATGGAAATCGATTGAAATAAATCTAAATTTATTAATTGTGGTGTGTTAATGTGATCTAGTTAATAAAAGGGAATTTATAAGAAATGAAGTATGCACTAATGAAATGTATTATAATTCAAATGTTATTTATACCCATAAAATGTCTATTTACTGAATAGAAATATTTTTAAATCAATAAACGAATTTATTGAGGTTCTAATTTATAATTTATAACATTTAATGTAGACTCAATTATAATAAATTGATTTAAATTGTACAGTAGCGTAGATTTGTTTTGTAATTGAAGTAGTAAATTCTATAAGATGAAGTTAATGCTAATTCTATTTATATTTGGACCATTTGTTGATATAGATTATAGAAAGCAGGATTTATAAATTTAATTAGAGTATCAAATTCAACAATTGCATTTATTGCATAATAAAATGGAATTTAACGGTTAAATATTACGTTATTGAAATTTAAAATGGACTTTGAGGATAATAATGTGAAATCATGAACCAATGTTAGTGGCATCCTTATTTTGGATAAAAGGGTGAGAATATAAAAGTTGAAAATCTAATAAATGGGTTTTTGAGATTTAATTTATAATTCTTAAATATAAGGAAGTGGAGAAATTAACACAGCAATTGATAGACTCATCAACTTTTAATTCACATCTGAACTTGTTAAATCATTTAAATTGATTTGGAAATATATAAGCGGTAAAATTTGGTCAATTTTAGAATTTTAATATAAAATTGGATTTTGATGATTTATTTTAATTTATTTAATTAATATAAAAATAGCCATTTTGGCCACGGACTCGGATTTCGACGAAACCAGTTTCATCGGATCCGTATCGGTGAATTATTGTAGGGTTTCAAGTTTCGTATCGATCGGACTTGTCGTTTGATCGTACGAACGCGAAACGCCTTGAAATCAATTTAATTAAAATCAATTTGAAATCAATTTGAAAATTTTGTTTTCAGCATAACTTCTTCATACGATCGAATTTGGACGTGAAACTTTTTCCATCGCGTTCAAAATATTTTAAAATACCTATTTGGATATATGGGTTTAATAAATTTCGTTTCGGGGTTAGAACGGGCTTTTTAGGCCATAGTTTGTTCCGCACGTTCATCTATCCGGTCTATCTACTCTAATCCAACCCTACTTATAAATAGACGATTATAAACCCTAGCCTCTATCTTTTATCATTTGTCTGTACATTCTTTTCTTCAACTCCTTCTCCTCCTCAAATCGATGCAAAACTAGATCTATTTCAATTCAAAATTTCAAATGAAATTTCAAAATCTCCAGAAAAATTCTAGAAAAATATATGTTGTAGCTCTCGAAGAGCGTAACCTTATGGCGTGATTCATTTTTTTGTAATAGTTTTCAAATCAATCGAAAATATCGGTCAAAGCTGTTAAATTTTGAAACCCTAGGCGAGTTTGGGCGTTTTGATTTGGAGCGATTATTTGCAAATTGGTTTCTAGGTATTGGTGAGCTCGGATAGGGAAGTCGTTTGGTGGTAGTCGCTTGGCTTATTGCGACCGGTGGTGGCCGATATTGGCAGATTAGGGTTTGAAGCCCTAGTTTTGAAGGCGGCGGCGCGACACCTTGGGGGAACCGGAGGGGGTGCGTCCTGGAGAGGAGGAAGAGGCGAGTGGAATGGAGCCGCTGGGGTCGACGGTGGTGGCTGGTAGACGGCAAAAGCGGATGGTCAACGTGGGTAGACGGCCGCGTTTCTTTGGGCGCCTGTGCGTAGTTTGAAACGAGAGGGAGCTTGCTGACGTGGCTTCAATTAGGTTTTGTTTATTTTATTTTATTTTGGTTTCCAAATCATTTAAATTGAATATCTTTTTCATACGATCTCCGTTTTACGCGAAATTTCTTTTGCTAGGATCGTAATTAAAATCCGGATCTGATGACGGTGGTTTGGACAGATTTGGAGACCGTCGGATTTTTGAGTTTAAATTGAATTTAAATTCGATTTAAATTCAAAAGGTGAGTGTTTTAACCCACTCACAACTTCTAAAACTTTTTATGTTTGTTAAATTTATTTTAGATATGAGTAGAAATTTATTTATAACTGTTTGGCATGTTTTGTTCATCATATTTGCTAAATTTCGTTATTTAATTTAACTGTTAATTTATTTTATTTATTGCATATTAATTAACAGTTAGAATTTATTTATCTGCATAGGAACTGCTAGTAAACAGTTATAAAATTTATTACTAAATATAAACTGCTAGTTTAATAGTTGATTTAATTTATTTTTGAATATAACCGCCAGTTATTACCTGATATATATTATCAGATATATATTGATATTGAATTATTATTGGATGATGATTGTGATTTGGATGATGGATGATGTTGATGAATGGATATTTTATTTTATGTCATTAAACTGCAAGTTATCATGCATTTTTCGTTTCATTCGGGATTGTGGTTTGAAATGATATACAACCGCAAAATTTTATTTTTAAATTGCGGATTGAAATGATAAATATCCGTATCACTTGACCATAGGATAGAAAATTATATACAGGCACTGTGGTCTATATATAAATTATTTTAAAGTGATTTCTATGGTTTGGATGGGATACGGTTTATAAAAATTTGATTTTGATATTTTTATAAAATATTATTCTTCGATATATATACATATGAAGTTAAAAATTTGAAAATTAAGTTGTGTATAAACCTGTTGAATAAAAATGAAAAATTGAGAAAATGGAATGTGGAAATTTATCTTATATGTTTAAGTTTGGAAATTTTAAGGTATGATATTTATAACTGGATTTTCCAAGATGAATTAAAAATGAAAATTCTAGTATAAAGTAAATTTGAGAAAATATTTAATTGCTAGAAATTGGAGTTTTATTTATGGAATTTATATGAATATTCAGGAGTAAATAATAGAATATTAATTGTTGAAAGAAGAAAATCCAACTTTAGTTTTGAAATATTAATACTCCAAATGGATATATATATATATATATATATATAGAAATTGAAGGGGTTTTTGGAACTTGAAGTGATATCTAAATTATGGTTTAAACTTTAAATAAAGAAATATATTTGAAAAGCCATGGAAATTATTTTTCTTTACAAAGTAACTTTAAAGTTAAACCATTTATTTTACATTCGTTGAATATCCAAACCATTCAAGTTTTAGAAGTTATGGTTTTAAATTTTTGAATTTCGAAATATTATGCTTTGAAAGTATATTTCAAATATTTGGTTTCCAGATATTTTAAATTTTAAACCAGCATGATTTTGGAAAAGAAATTATATTTGAGATAAAATGATATCATATTGTTTTGGGTTTAAATTGATATCGTATTCATAGTTTTGAAATGGAAAATTTTATTCTGGTTTCAAAGTATAAACTATTTTTAAATGACCGAGGTGTTAAAATAACGATGGGTTGGCAAAGAGACCGGTATCGGATATGGACATACTCTCTGTCGATACCGTAAACCACTTTGTCTAACCGTGTACGCGGTGGAGATTCCAGAATGAAGTAGGTGGTGGCGACGTTTCCTATAAGGTAAATACGTGGACCCGACTCCCGTGAGTTGGCATAAGGTGGCTAAAGCAGGAGTGATTCTCGGGCCAATGAGGTCATACCTCTGATCGGACGCTCCTCTTCGATATTATACTTTGACTTTGGATTTATTCAGTGGCCACTTCTATTTTTGATTTTGGGGGAGTTTGTTCGAGGTGGGCGGTAACTGCGGCTACGCGTTTCCACCAGCCCGGATAGCAATTGGTATATCTACCCTGGCATTGCCTAGTTGTGCCGTGTCACCTACCATACCGAGCCTTTACTACGAGTTTTGTTTTGTACCATACCTATGGAGTGCCCTTTGACAACGCCCAGTACGGGGGAGATTACGGTACTATATAGACTATGGGAATATATTCTGTGTTAAGGGCTATATGGTTAACCCCTTAACGCTATTAAAAAGTAAGTTTATTTTACAATTAGACACTATTATAATAGCGCAATATACTACATAGTAAATAGTTTAACGGATCCTTAGGAGATGTAAATCCCGAGCATCTCTTGAGTTACTGCACTCATATTTACTCCTGTTGATTTAACTCACATAAGATCTTTTAGTTCTGACTCGAGTGTTTTGTCTTTTCAATTCGCTCGGGTCAGTCCGAGCGTTTCAGGATTTGAGGATTTAGCTTTGGAGGACGAAGACGAAGATTTGTATTACTAGTATCTACTATATTATTCCACTACACCATTTAATTCCGCTGCATTGTTATTGGTATGTGTAACTCTGTTATGTAGCATATAAATGTTTTGTAAACAGATTTATAAACTATACATTTTATTATTATATTTTATCCTTCCGCTGCGAGATTCTGTTTTCTTTTATTTCTTTCTCGTTTTTCTTATTTACCCCATAACAATCCGCCCTTCCGTATGGTTGAACTGGCACGTGTGTTGGTTTAAATCGTGTGAAAAGGCGGGATGTTACACCTCCATAAAACTCTATACTCCGAATAACTGTCACTTGGCTACTCATAAAAAATTTGAGTACCCAAGAGTTTATGAAAACAAAATATAAACTCCGGGTCAGACATGGGTCTGGTATGAGTAAACGGGTTAAAGTTTTTTAACTTTGAAAATCATTTAAAATAAAAGTATCAGGTAAGACTTCCCACACATAAATCCGGGTAAGTTTTTACCTTACGCTAACTAAAACATTTTATAGGAAATTCAGTGATAATATAATAGTGTCTAGGGTTTTCAAGTAAAATACAGAAATAGCTGAAATGCTTACATCGCACATTCCAACGTAGTTGGGCACAATCAAAACGTACGGCTCTTATTGGAAATTGGATCCCATACAATGGCAGGGCTACTGGGGTACCGCCCCTCACAGTACGTGGCCTAGATCATCGTACAGAGGAGCCACCCTAACTCCCCTGCAACACAAGGCCGGAACAATTCCTTACTGAACAGTCCCGAACAAGATAACCCCGCAGTTGGCTGCAGACCAGCCGCCCACACAGTCGAATAAAAAGGGACATCTAGACAGCGGTATACCTCGTCCTGCTTGGGCATGACCCACCTAACCTTTCTGCGCATCCCCTGTTTTAGCCATTCCCGGTTGATGAGGCTTGAGGCTACGTTTACCTTGTAGAACATATTTCTTAGAATGCTCATTGTCCGCCTGACGATGTGCTGAAAGCATTCAATCCATACAAGTTCGTTCCGGGTTCGAACGAAACCGAAGGCATTATCTCGCACTCATTTTGGAACCACCCTCAGAGTTAACGACGATAACCCTTGCATTCTGAAAACACCATCTCGATCTTCACTTGAGAATTCACGACCTAACGTTTAATTTGGATCGATGTGGTTTTTGGAATATCAATTGATACCCAATCCCGGTCTCATCGAAATCCAAACGCCATTTTAAAGGCCAAGTTGTCTAATTAACTTAACAATTTAAATTCAACAATTGAATTCGTATAGCAATTTAACACAGATAAATAACATCAAATAAATCATATAGCAATTTAACACAGATAAATCATACACAATCAACACAGATATATCCAGAATATCACAGAACATCACAGGATATAAATAAACATCAGAGGCAATCAAATAGAATTATCGATTCATATCAACATTTAGTTTGATTTATTTTAAACTTAATTGCATACTTAAGAGTAAATTATATTTATTCTTGCTTAATTAATTATTAATTAATTAACTTATTTCAATTCATTAATTACTTATTAATTATTCACTTAATTAATTAATTAATTCTTAATTACTAATCAATAACCTTAATTATTGATTTATAAAACTCAATTACACAATTAATTATTATTAATTGCTTAATTGACTATTAATTAACTTAATCGTTCAATCATTAATTATTAAATTAATTCGTTAACTACGATTTGTTAATTAATCAACTTCAAATTAATTTCTTAATTACAAATGACTTTATACAAGATTATCATTAAAATCTTTAATTACAAATTTGATTCCATTTTAAACTACTTATTAAATTATAATTATAAAATTTATTACATTCATAATTTACTTTGGCTTTAACTTAATTACTCCTCTTTGTTTTCTGTAAAACTTTAAAGTTCTTCTTGCATTACCCAGTTTGTAAACATTATCAACTTGATTGATACTTAACTTAAATAACTATATACTTTAACTTAATAAAGTTGGCAAACCTCTGGAATCAAAACCCGAAGTCAACAACGTGCTCAACTCGGGTAGAACTCGGGACCACCCAGAAAACTCTCTCGCGTTCCCTCCCCTGCTTCTCTTCTTCCCCTGTTCTTACTCTTCTGTTTCATTTTTTTATAAAAGCTTAAAGTTTAAATGTTGAAACATAACAATACACACGCGCCTTCTCAAACTCGACCCGGAGCAAAACTCGAAGCAACACGCGAACCAACTCGCGTTTCACACGAGTTGACACCAACCATCATTTCTCCACCGCCGTGCACATGCACGGCGGCTCACCACCGTTCCAAAGCCACTCACCGCCACCAACACATCACAAAGCTTCCCCTATCTCAAACTCACCACCCAGGAAACGCGATAAACTTGGGATCGAAGAAAAGCCTGAAAAGTCGAACAGCTCCACAAACACGCTAGGCAAAAACACCTCGTTCTCACTATCGCGACCGCCTGAGATGACGTGGCTTGGGCCGTACGTCACAGTCAACACCCCCTACCACTCCCCAAAATCTCACAATGCTCGGTGAAGCTATGGTGTCGCGATCATCAATAATATAGAATCCAAAACTATAAACCCGAAAACCCTAAAATTGGTTTACCCCATCAAATCTTGCATTCGAAATTTTTTTTAGCATTTTTCTGGTGATCTCACATCACCACTCAAGCTTCATGTCGAGTTTCATCAATAATTATTGAAAGAATCTTCATAAATTCATAGAAAAGCATATATGGCTTATTATCCAACTGCTCTCAGAATTTTTAACTAAAAATTATAATTTCGGACTTAAAAATCATAACTTAGTATGTTGTTTGAAGATATAAATTTAAATTTACAATTCATGCTTTTCGAATTTTGACCTTTGTTTTGTATTTTACTGTAAATTTGTGTTTACAGTACTGATATCGCACAGCTACTAAAAAAAACAATAACCCAAATCTAAACCTTAAATTTAAACAAAGTTTATTTAGTTAAGCTGCTAATTAAAGAAAAGATTTTATATAAAAAGTTTGATATATTCTATTTTTCTTTGCCTCAGCAAAAGTTTGAAACTGTGAAGAACAAATCATGCAAAACTTGCAGTGAATAGCAAACATTCCAAAATATCATACTTCAACTTACAGTGAATTGCTTCTCTATCAATTAAAGGTTAGATTTAAAAATACGTTTACTCACCAAGATTGCAGTTGAAACTTGAAACAGAGGATGGTAACCGAACTCTACAGCTGAAATTTTTGAATTGCAGTAAACTTCTTTGCTTCCTGACTTTTGTTTGAGCTTGAGAATATAAAGTTTTGTTTAATTTTTTTCTTTTGCTTTATCAGTTACAAATGAGCTAAAGGATAAGAACAGATGAATACATAAATTTATAACTTTGAACAAAAAGTCTTCTGGAAGAAGCTTTGCTGATATAATATCTTGCTTTATTTTCTATGTACTAAGGCCTGAGATAAATAAGTATTTCGGCTAGAAGATATTTTGTTTCAGATATAAAGGTGGCTAATTAATGTTTATGTCTTTGAATTAGTATACACTAATTAGTATTGGCTGACACATATATTAGGTACAAAGATACTTGCAGATTTTGTTTGTACAAAAATGTTTTATTGATGTGCATACTTGGCTTGCTTATTGATGTGCACGTAAATGTGCATATTTTTACCACCATATTTATTCTATTTAAATTAAATGAATGATCATATTGGGTATTTTAACTTGTTTTAACCAAAATTCATATTAATTCCAAATTTTCACATATTCATCTTCATATAGGGGCAAAACGGTCATTTAAGTGCATATATTTCTTTGAGAAAAATTAATTGAAAATTTGTATATATTTTTATAGGAAATTGATCTCAAATAGAAGTGGTTTCATGAAGAAATATGCATGCACAAAGAATATAAAGGAATGAAGATGGAAATAATTCAAAGTGAAGATCATGGAGGACCCCACCTACCCACCTACCTTAATGTACAAATTAAAGGCTAATGCACATGCTTTTGGACTCAATGGCTTCATGTACACTTAATGGGGGATTAAGACATGTTAATGATTACTTGGCCTCCACACTTCCTAAGGGGCATTTTGGGCATTCCCCCAAAAAGTGAATTAGGGTTTCATACATGTATAAATACCCATATGTTTCATGTAACATGATCTCTTCTCTTAGTCTCTCTTAGGCCTCCTTCTCTTTAGTTTAGTTTAGATCAAATAAAAGAAAGCTCTCTTTCTCTTTTAATGGCTACTTAGCCAATTTTTATTTCTTGTAATCTTTTTTATTTTATGCAATTTAATACATGCTCTTTCCTTTTCATGTTCATTTACTTTCATGTTGTAGTGTAGGTTTCTCTTATTTCATGCAAGTAGATTAGTTTTTCTTTATCTTGCTTTCTTTTTCCTTTTCTTTTTCTTTCATGTTGAAAGCTACATTTGTTCATATGATAACAAATATGAGAGCCTAATCCCTACAATTTAGGGGTAATGAAGCTCTCTAGCATGTAGATGCAACATTTTGATGTTTATGCTCTCTTTTTGTGCTTAATGAGAATGATTGAAGTGGTTTAATGATGATTGTTTTGCTTTGAATTTGATAGTCTATGTTGATCATATCAAATAGACTATGCTTAAACAAACATAACACAAATTGCCTCTTCATCTAAATATGATTATGGCAAAGAAGTGAATGTTGAAATTGAAATTTGATAGCCTATATTTCTAAACAATAGTTAATAGGCTATGCTTAAAATAGATTTTGCTTTCAACTTTGTTGTCATATTTTATGACATTTGAAGTGTATTAGTGGTTGTGTTATAGTTTGATGGTTTATATTGGGCTAATTAATAGCACAAATATACCATACTTATGATAAGCACATCAACTAATTACACTAATGAAAAGAAAAGAGAGATCATAACTTCATTTTGTTGATTTATGTGATCTAGAGAGTGGATTTATCTTTAAATTGTTCTTAAACTCTCACATTTTTTGTCAATTTTTCTTTTGCTAGTTTTTGTTAGTTTCTTACATTTTTAGCTAATCACATTCTCGACTTTGGTATAATTTGATTGAATAGAATTTTAAAATCATCAATTCCCTGCGGATCGACCCGTATTCGCCGCGTGCTACATTCGTACACCGTGCGCTTGCGGTTATTTTTAAATTTAAATTCGTTCGACGATTTTCTAAACCGATAGAATTTCCGTCGACGAACAAGTTTTTGGCGCCGTTGCCGGGGATTTGTTTTGATTTTGATTTTCTATTTTTCGAATTATTTTTCTATGTTTGATTTTTGTGTGTTTTTTATTTATTTTGTGTGTGTGTTCGCAATCAAAAAAAAAATTTATGTATGTTTGTGTTCAATTTGTTTGTGTGCTTGTTTTCTAGTTGCTTTGCATCTCTATTTTAAAAAAACATACAATTTCAAAACAAAACAAAAAAATATTTCCTTTTCTTTTACAATATTGCATTTACATTTTTTTTACTATTGCATTTTTCCTTTTTTGTTTACATTCAAAAAAAAAAAACTGCTCTCTGGTTTTCTTCCTCCACTATTCTGTGCACTGCTACATGCACTATTCTGTCCACTGCTTTCTGATTTTCTTCTCCATTGTCCTGTTTACATTCCATCACTGCCTACTACAGTCTTCAACCACTCCCCACAATTTTCACCACTCCTCCAATAAAATACAAACTAACATCAACCATTGCATTCATCGCTTCAACCCAAACCTCACATACCATTACACTTTCACCATCACAAACTGCCCCTCTGAACAACTGCATTCCACCAGTCTACTTCACTTCACTTCCACCAATCTACATTCCTCCAACTACAAGAACCACCTCCTCCAGCGAACTGTGCACTTCAGTTCAAACCACAGCCTATAACATTGCAAAACATCCACAACTTCACTGCAATTCTCCTTTAGACAGACATCAACATCAAACTTGCCTCCTACACCCATCTCTGTACAAACACATTCATCTACTTCAGCAACTTCTCAACCAATTTACTGCCTTCCTCCTCACAATTCATACATCTCTTCCACTCACAAACCATCTACACTCAACACCACAACTCCTCCATCAACCGTAGATACTTCCTTCAACTACTACTCAAACCCCACAGCTACTTCCACTACACCACTCAAGGTTCATCACCATAACAGTCCATCACCCTTCAACTCTGTTTCACTGCTCTTCATCCCACCACAAATCATACAACAAAAAACAACTTCCTCACTGTCATACCATTACTCCCCACATCACTTCAAGCGAACCACATTACTGCTCCTCTGCACTACAACAGTTCAACCAGTCATCTTCGCTTCCCCATCAACTGCATACCTTCATCAAAAAAACCACAGCGCCTTCATCAAACAAATCAGACCAACATCAACAGCAATTCTTTACCCACCATCCTCTTCCATCCGACTTCCTTCGCCAAACTACATTCAAACACCAAAAACAAATCCACCTTCATCAACTCCATTTGCTCCCTTCCGCTGCAAACAATCCAATATACCACCTACCAGAACTCCACCACAGTCCAACCAACAGTCGAACATCCTCACAACCATTGCAGCCAACAACTTTCACTCGGCAACCACAATCACCTCACAACCGCGAACGCAACCCCCAAACTCAACAGCAATCCTGAACATCTTCACCACCAGAATACGAACCACCATCCATCACATTCAAAAATCGTTGCTACACTTCCACTTCTATTAGTGACTTGCCACTGCACCATCCATTTCGATCCCTCCAGCAACCAAACCCAGACCAACCGCTGCTTCGAACAACCTCAAATCGCCTCAACCAAACACGCGCGGCATCGAACTGCAATCGCCTCACCTTTACTCACTCCCTGCCTCTAAGCTCAACTCGCAAACAACCATCGCCACCAAATCGACCTTCTCCAAACCACGACAGCACCTTCCTGGAACTGCAGCGAACCGAATCCCATTCCTTCAATTGTAAATCCCAAGAAAAAAGAAGAAGGGTGAACTCGAGATACCATCTAATTGATTTTGATTTTGATTTTGATTTTTTTCCTTTTTTCGGTTTGCGAATTGGGATTGATTTCTGATAGAAAGAGGGAAGCTTTGTTTAAACTGTAAAGAGACGATGTGGTTTTGAGTTACTGTTCTTTTTTTTGTTTAATTGGGCCGGGTTTTAAGGTTGAGTGAATTTTTTTTTCTTTTGTTTAGCTTGTTTTAGTTTTCTTTTTGTCTTAGAAAAAGAAAAAAAAATTTGCCTAAAATAAATTTTTCTTAGAATTTGTTTTGTTTAAGTTGTTTTGATTTAATTTTTTTTTAGTTCCATCCTAACTTCAAAAAAAAAAAAGTTTCAATTTGTTTTGTTTGTTTCATTTCGACTTGTTTGTCCTGTTTTGATTGGATTTCTTTTTGATAACAAATTTTTTTTTTTTTTTTTTTTTTAAGTAAAACCCTACTTTTAAGTTTCCTTTTCAAAAAAAACAAAAAAAACAAAAAACCAAAAAAAAAAATATTGTATATATCTTACTTTTTAATTTTCAGGTTGCCAAAGCAGGAAATAAAGGAAGAATAGCTTGCTGAAAATTGCTTCCTTAGCTAGCCAAAATAAATTTCTCTGCTTGCTAAAAAATTCTTCTTTCATTTCTAGTTTTATTTGAATTGAATTGTTGGTTGCTTGCATTTGCATTTTAAACAAATAAAAACAAAAATCATTTGTAGTTGCATTGTTAATACACGTTTAATTTCTGCTTTGCATTTCATCTTAGATTTTGATTAATAATAACGGTTAGAAATCAATAACACTAAATTGTATATTGACAATTTGTCCTTTTTCGACAATTTAATTTCTCGGTGTCTAGGCTACGGCAGAGCAATAATCAGTTATAAATATTACGGTGATTCGTAAATATTATACTGAATTGTTTCTCTGAAGGTACTTAAACCTTCGGCTGCATTGCTACGGTGATTCGTGGTGCACCGATAAATCCTGTCCGTTACCTGGCTGAGAACTATCTTGTTGATTTAAGACAATTTGTAATTATACAATTTTGGGTTAACTTAGGATAAATCATTTGTAATTAACCCTTGCATTCATTTAGTTGCATTAGTTCATGCATATTTAAAAAAAAAACAAAAAAATTTCAAAACCCAAAACTAAATTTTTTTTGTAAATATTCCTTTTCCTTTGAAATTTTTAAATCCTTCTTCCTTGAAATTTCAAAAATCCAAAAAAATTAGAAAAACAAAAATCCAAAAAAAAAATAATTATAAAACTTTTTCAAAAACAAAAAAAAAATCAATTTCCCTTTTGAAAAATAAATTCTATTTGTAAATATTTTTCCTTTATAAAGAAAAAAAAAGAAATTTCTTGAAAATGTCCGAATTTCCATATTCACATGAATTTTACGATAGTTGTGAAAATCAATATAATCCATATGAGTTCACTCCAAATTCATATGGATATTTTAACAACAACTTTTGTTTAAACGATTCAAATTTCGGACAACAAAGTTTTCAAAACAATGATCAACCCTCAAATCTCGGAAATAGCATTTCAACTTTACTCGAACTCTCTACACAACAAAATCAAAGTGTAAACGATTTGTGTAACTCATATTTGTGTAATAGTTCAAGTCAAAATAATCAAAATTTGAATTCACTTCAAAATTCAAATGATTTCGAGTATAACCAATGCCAATTCAATTTCGAGCTTCAAAATGAATTTCAAAATCAAGATGAAAATGTGAACCAATTTTCAAATAATTTTGGCAATGGAAATAGTTTCAATAAAGATACAATTGAAAACTTTGGTTATCAACAAATTCAAAACGAATATTTTCAAACTAATAATCATGAATTTGATTTTGTTAGCCAAATGGAAAAAGATAACGGGGATTTATTACTTGAAAAATACAAAACTTTTCGTGAAAATCATAATCAAATCCCAACTTCCGAAGAATCAAATCCACCATTTATTGAAATTGGCGATTCTTGTCCTCAACAAGTACAAATCAAAAGTTTTCAAGTTACTAATCACAAATTTGACTTTGTTGAACAAATGAATGAAATGTACAATGGTCACATGGATTTGGTGTTCGAAACATATTTGAATCAACGTGATAAACATACTCAAATCCCAACGTGTGACAAGTCAAGTGCTAATCCACCTTTTACCCAAATCGACGATTTTCAAATAACAACTTTTGAATTTGATAATGACGATCTTAATCAAGTTGTTGAAAATACGGTAATTGAGTTGGATTTCAATTCTTTTGAGGGTGCGATGCTCGATTTAAAATTCGATCTTCCTTTTCTCGGTTTCGAAAATTTGAATACAACAACTTTGGATTTTGAACTTGAGATATGTAATAAAATTGTTGATAATCCAACAAAGGAAGACGAATGTAATGAACACGAATTTTTTGGACTTTTGGATGACGAGTTGTTAAATTCCGACGAGGAAGATGAAAATCACCATCTTGATTTTGAAATCAATAACTCTGAAAATGTTTTCAATAATAAATTTGAATTTCAATTTAGTGAAAATAAATGTGAATTTCAACCAATTGTTTTATCAACCCCAAAAATCATTGTAAACAAAACAACTCGTTCAATTTTTAATAAAACAAAATTTGTTTTTCCAAATCCACATTCAACTTCGAAATCTTTTACGATTTGGTTTTTCGAGCTTAGACTGTGTCTCGTGTACTCGACGAGACAAATGAATCGGTTTTTGGAAGACCGTTTCATTTACTTTTTGACAATATACTTTCTGATCTCGTGTAAATACCGTTCGTTTTCATGTAAATAATAATAAACATCCCTTTCACTTGGGTTGACTGTGGGGACTCAGTCAAAATCAAGTGTGGGGGGAGACTCATCTTCATTCTTTTTTTTTCTTTTTTTTTCATGGTTTATTTTTACTTTAAAATCACAAAAACAAAAAAAATAAAAATCCCAAAAACAAATTTTCTTTTGATTTATTTTTAAAAAAACACTATAAGATAAATATATGGCTTTGGTTTATTAAATTGAAATTTTTGGAAATTTATTTGTCTAAACAAAAATAAAATTGAAGTTTGATTACAAATAATAATGGTTTAACTAGTATATAGGAAGATTCATGGTGTTAATTATGAAGTATATCCTAATTGAAAATCTTTGTTTTAAAAAGTGGTTGATTTAAAGTAAAGGAGATAACATTTTTTTTCCTTCTAAGTTAAATGGTGCTAAGATGATTTTGCAGAACGCTCTCTCTCTCTTTTAAAAAAAAATATAAAAAAAATAAAAAAATAATAACATTCAAGTGTTCACTCTCATTTAAAAGTCCTCACGGTTATGCATGAGTGGATTACTTGGAGTCTTTGATTATGTGCTTTCATACTCATTTAAAAGTCCTCACGGTTATGCATGTATGGAACACATATATAAAAAAAAACAGACTTAATAAAAACCACCTACGGTCGATAGGTGTATGCACGAAAGTGTGTGCACTCGCCATGCTCTGTACTCCCCTCACATAAGCCCGAAAGGCAGTGCATGGGTGGTATATCTGGCCTCAGTTTACCTGAGCTAGGTGTGTAATTTTTCTTGCAAATAATGAGAGAGCAAGCAATTGAAATCATAGCACTATTTTTACTTAGTTGATTTGATTTGTTATTGAAAAGAAATGAAAATACCACTTTGATAAACATCGATAATCAACTAAGGATCCGTTTCATAATTACATTGTGTTATTGACCAAAACAACGAGTTAAACTATTATCTATTTGTTATGATAACTTGATTTTTATTGGAAATTTTGACGAGTAAACGACTTAAATCTCAAGATAATGACCAAAACATATGTTTAACTTATTTGTGTCAATTTAAAAATAAATCCTTCATTTGTAAATATTTTCAAAATTTTGCATTCATCTCTTTGTAAATATATCTTGCATTTTGTAAATATTTTCATCCTGAATTTGGATTTTGTGGGTAGTATCCGCTGAAAACCCTCACGAGACAACACTCGTCCTACTGGGGACACCCAGAGGTTTAACGGCTTGTTGCATACGCTCAATGCAATCGTGCTCCCTACGAAAACGGATTTAACTTAGTTTTTCTTTATTCGAGGACGAATAAAAAGATAAGTGTGGGGGTATTTGATGTGCACGTAAATGTGCATATTTTTACCACCATATTTATTCTATTTAAATTAAATGAATGATCATATTGGGTATTTTAACTTGTTTTAACCAAAATTCATATTAATTCCAAATTTTCACATATTCATCTTCATATAGGGGCAAAACGGTCATTTAAGTGCATATATTTCTTTGAGAAAAATTAATTGAAAATTTGTATATATTTTTATAGGAAATTGATCTCAAATAGAAGTGGTTTCATGAAGAAATATGCATGCACAAAGAATATAAAGGAATGAAGATGGAAATAATTCAAAGTGAAGATCATGGAGGACCCCACCTACCCACCTACCTTAATGTACAAATTAAAGGCTAATGCACATGCTTTTGGACTCAATGGCTTCATGTACACTTAATGGGGGATTAAGACATGTTAATGATTACTTGGCCTCCACACTTCCTAAGGGGCATTTTGGGCATTCCCCCAAAAAGTGAATTAGGGTTTCATACATGTATAAATACCCATATGTTTCATGTAACATGATCTCTTCTCTTAGTCTCTCTTAGGCCTCCTTCTCTTTAGTTTAGTTTAGATCAAATAAAAGAAAGCTCTCTTTCTCTTTTAATGGCTACTTAGCCAATTTTTATTTCTTGTAATCTTTTTTATTTTATGCAATTTAATACATGCTCTTTCCTTTTCATGTTCATTTACTTTCATGTTGTAGTGTAGGTTTCTCTTATTTCATGCAAGTAGATTAGTTTTTCTTTATCTTGCTTTCTTTTTCCTTTTCTTTTTCTTTCATGTTGAAAGCTACATTTGTTCATATGATAACAAATATGAGAGCCTAATCCCTACAATTTAGGGGTAATGAAGCTCTCTAGCATGTAGATGCAACATTTTGATGTTTATGCTCTCTTTTTGTGCTTAATGAGAATGATTGAAGTGGTTTAATGATGATTGTTTTGCTTTGAATTTGATAGTCTATGTTGATCATATCAAATAGACTATGCTTAAACAAACATAACACAAATTGCCTCTTCATCTAAATATGATTATGGCAAAGAAGTGAATGTTGAAATTGAAATTTGATAGCCTATATTTCTAAACAATAGTTAATAGGCTATGCTTAAAATAGATTTTGCTTTCAACTTTGTTGTCATATTTTATGACATTTGAAGTGTATTAGTGGTTGTGTTATAGTTTGATGGTTTATATTGGGCTAATTAATAGCACAAATATACCATACTTATGATAAGCACATCAACTAATTACACTAATGAAAAGAAAAGAGAGATCATAACTTCATTTTGTTGATTTATGTGATCTAGAGAGTGGATTTATCTTTAAATTGTTCTTAAACTCTCACATTTTTTGTCAATTTTTCTTTTGCTAGTTTTTGTTAGTTTCTTACATTTTTAGCTAATCACATTCTCGACTTTGGTATAATTTGATTGAATAGAATTTTAAAATCATCAATTCCCTGCGGATCGACCCGTATTCGCCGCGTGCTACATTCGTACACCGTGCGCTTGCGGTTATTTTTAAATTTAAATTCGTTCGACGATTTTCTAAACCGATAGAATTTCCGTCGACGAACACTTATGCATATAAAGTTTACTTGCATGATTCATTTTGTCTTCATACTTATGTTAACATATAGATAAATGTTTGCTTGCAGGTTTTTATATTGTCTTTATTGCATGAATAACCCCTATATGTCATGTATTCTTAAGTACAAAACTTTACATAGTTAACATTTCTATTTAGAACTTATTAATATCCATATTTTTATGTTATATTTATGTACTTATGTTTGTAGACTTATGTTTACAACTATATTTTATGTTATACTTATTTTAAATATTTATAAGCTTATTTTATTTTAATTACAAAAGCTATTGTTAGAAACACTTCTTATATCATATTTTTATTTAAAGTTTAATCTTTCCAAAATTTGATTTGTCATGTATTTATATTTAATATGAATATAATTGTGTTATTGTAAATATTATTATTATTAACTGCATTCATATCTCTAATATTAAATGTCATTAATATATAGTTTTTAATTTAATAGAGTAAAACAGATTTGATTTTGAATATTGTTAAAAGAGTCTATTTTACATTTTGAAATTATAAATTCCTTTATAATACATATATAACAAATAATATCCAAAATCTTATTTATTTATAAATGAAAATATTATATTTTATTTAAATTTGATCAAAAACTTATTATAATAATAGGGTCAAAATTCCGGGATGTCACATCAATAAATCAAACTCAAGTGAAATATCAACTGAAATACAAGTAACTTAAAGGATGTTTGGGATAACCATCCTCTAAGGATCCATGGAACTATCAACAAGGTTGAAATATACACTATAACATCGTGGTCATTTCTAATTAATTTATAAATATCATTTTCATTTCAAATATATCTATTTCCAAAATAGTGTGTGTATATATATATATTTAATAGTTTATAAAGTAAAATATTGCGATTTCCTCAAATTTCACAAATCGCTTCAAAATCAACTCGATTTTCCTACTCAAATTAAATTCAATTTCAATTTATCAATTTCCATTCTATTTAGTTTTCTAAATAACAAATTCAATTTGTATGGATTTCAAATACAGATCTAAATCACAAATTAACCATTTACATCCCAATATATTTCAAAGCTTTAATATTTAACATTTCAACGTTCAATCCAACAGTTTCCTATAGATCTCGATTTAACGTCATCATTATTTAGTCCTGAGATATTCACTTAATAAATTCAGTATTATTTAAATAACCTTAATTTGCCTTTAATCTAAACATTCCTTTCGATTTGTTTAAACTTGAAATATCCATTTAATCGCTTTCAAAAGTCAAGCTATAAAATCAAATCTTAACTTCAACTTCAATAGTTCAAATCGATTAAATTTAGTAGAATTCTTAATTAAATACAATTTCAATTAATTCAACTTAATCTTCTCAACCTTAACCTATTCAAATTATTATACAATCTATTTAGAAATATCGATTTACATAACTACTTAAACATATTATATGAATTAAATCAATCTCAATAATAATATTATTAAATCCTATATATATATAAAATTACCATTATGTATAATATTTTAAGAACCAATATTTATTAAAAACTATATATTTCTTTTCAAAACCACAGAATTTATCTTCAAACATTTATATATATATGGACCAGCAGTGTCTGTGTATACTTTCTATCCTATGGTCAAGTGATACGTATATTATCATTTCAATCCGTAATTTAAAATATATATAGGTAGATATTATTTCGACCCGCAATCTCAAATTCAATTCAAATGAAAGTCGCTTAAGTTTATCATTTCAACCCATAACGAAATTCTCCTATTCTAAAGTCCGTTCGGTTATGTATCATTTCAACCCATAGTGAATTCTAAACTAAAGGAAACTTGCGGAGTGATAACAGATAATATAATAATATAACAGCCATATTTCATCAATGACAGTATAATATAAGCAATAGGATATAGTGTCATATCTCACGGGTGAACAGTTACCGATAATAGCATATATATAATAATTTAAATAACTACAGCAACATATTTCAATTGTCGTTTCAATTGAAATCAAATTCAATAAATATAAGTACGTTAATCTTGTGATTACTCACCTTTCAAGGCTAGAGAACGATGAGAAATTTAGCTATAAATCTGACACAAATTTGGAAGCAAGGCACGATGGACACGAGTTCAACGGTTAGAGCTGACAAATAGGAATCGATGAACAAAACGAATCAGTTTGATATACATGCAAAACATATATATTATTACAGCTATTATTATTGTTTTCTTAAAATCAATATTTGAATTGAGACAAAACATATATAATCCAAAATCATTATTATTTACATATATCCAGACACACACACATACAAAAAAGATTGCGCAAAGGTAACCTTTCGAAACCAAATACATGTAATACCTCGATGATGTTCTTATTATTTAACACATATTTATAAGTGAGCAAATGAATAAAGTACTATATGTTATACTTCTAGAATATATATAGGATACTGTATGTATAGAGTAAACACAAATAATATAGCCTATGAAGATATATAAAGTAGAAAAATATGAATTAAACAAATATATATAAATCAACAGATGATTTCCAAATTTCATAACTTATATATAAAATGACTATATATACACCTGTTACTCAGATGTATACACAAACCATATATTTTATCAATATGCAAATGCAGACCGTACAACATGTATGGGGCAAAATGGATGCAAACACTTGCAGACAGTACCAAATGAGAACAAACGTATTGTATATAAACATTATACATGTTATTAATTAAACCGTTTCATACAACATAGCTTTAGTTATTCCACAAATATAAGTATGTATATACACACATACGAACAAACAATATATATGTATCCTATAAAAAATATATATAAAACATACCGTATAAACTTATATTTTCCCAAATGCAAATCATATTCGAAAATCCAAAACCATGCAAACATATAAACTATTCTTGTAAATTGCTATGTATACAAACATCTATATTATATCTAGTGTGCTACTATATAAGCATTTGAAAATTATATATAATATATATATATATATATATACACACACACACTTTTTTAAATCTGATGTATATAAACTTTCTTTTCAAAAAAAACAAAACAGTAAGACATGAAACAAAAGAACAAAGCAGCCTGTAGAGAAATATATAAACTTATACTATTGCAATTATACATAGTATGGCCGAAACAATATATAAATATACACCGATAGATAAAAACTTGTATAAACTAGTGTACATAACTTACAAAACTAAACAAAGAGGTTGGGCCTTGCCTTGGAGGAGGAAGGACCACAGTGATGGCGGACGGTCACTTGGTGGTCTCGGGTCGACTGCGTGGAGGCACGGAGGAGGAGTGAATGGGGTTTGGGGCGGACGCGTGTCGGGTGCGCGGTCATAGCGGCACGCGATTGTGGCGGCATGGGGGATTTGGGTGGCTCGCGTGGAGGCATGGGAGCATTCGTTTCCTTCTTTTTTTTCGTTTCTTGGTTTCAAAAGGGAACGGAGCAATTTAGAGAGAGGGGGAAGATAATGAATAGCTGGAAGCCAAAAATAATGCATGGATTTATACTATATGGGAATCGTTACTATTATTTCAATTCTAACAGTCAAAAACAAGTGAATGTAACGTATAACGAATAAAAGAATCATATATCTCCAAACCGATGGGAATAAAGGAAGCGAACAATTAATGCATTGAGGTGATGGATAATAATATCTGAAAATAATGTTAGTAGCCTTTTATTTCAGCCGTTTGAAATTCAAATGGACATCGAAAGTGGTACCGATGCGGTTCCCATTTACACGAATTCCGCTGCATACCAGATCTCAAAACACAGAATCAAATATACCGTCGAGATCAGCCTGACGAGACGGTCAAAACGGTGTACAAATATCAATGATACGATTGAATTATCAAATTTCAAATTTTTTGCTATCATAAATGTAGCAAAAATGCAGAAAATAAGATCGATGGAGCTATAGAAGTCCAAATTTGACGTCTCACTCAGAAGATGATTTAGAAATTATCTATAGAAAAATAATCAGTTTTGAAAATAAATTTATTATCATCGATTATTAACTGATTTGAATTTAATAGAGTTACACAATAAAATAAACTTCCTTATAATCTGATGAAAATTTACCATCATTCATGTTTTTAAATACTTATTCCAAATATAAAAATTTTATTTCAAAATTCAATTATTTAAAATTACTCAAAATTCAATTAAATGCAATATTAAAACAAATAAATTTATTAGAAATTTACAGGTCGTTGCACTCTCCCCCACTCAAAACTTTTCATCCCCGAAAAGGAAAGAGGTAGGAGAATAGAAACGATCCAAAAGAAAAATCAGATTTGGAAGACAAAATGAAGCAATTAAGTTAAAACCATATAAATTTCAATTTTAGTCAATTAATATTCAATAAATTTGGTCAAACCCATTTCATTAAATCCATTCTCTTATTTATAGAGATCAATTACTTACATAAAACACTAATAATTTTTTACTATTAAACCATGTAGTATATAAATAAACAATATTTTTGAAAGGATATATTCAAAAGGAAAGAAGGTAGATTCCGAAAATAGAATATATGTGGATAAATAAAGCTGGGCAGATAAGGTTGATTTAAAAGAGTAGTATCGGGCATGAATAATTAATCCAACCCATAAGAATTTCAATTTCAAATATAATACAAAATTTCTTTGCTGGAAATACTTTTATAATAAAATACTTTTATATCGAAATAAATTTTCCTTTCGAAAATACTTTTATAACTCGATGTTTCAACAAGTTTATCCTCGTTCTTGCAGACTCTGGCCATGAGTTGATTAGGCGCAAAGCTAGAATTCTTCAAGTACTTAGTAGACCTGTTCTAACACCCAATGAAGATACTTAAAAACCTTCAAAACCGATGTGGAAATTACAATCCAAACAAATCACCTGGATCGCAGATACACGATGGTTACGCCTGGATCCCCTAGGAAACATCTGCACCTTTAAGCAATCACTGCCTTGTGAATTACGCCATGATAACCAAACCCCGTGGACCGTAGGATACACAAAAATGGTTATGCCTGGATCCCCTAGGAACAATCCATACCCTTTAAGAAATCTCTGCGTTGCGGATTACGCCACGACAACAAAACCGGTAGACCGCAGGATACATAACAATAGTTACACCTAGATCCCCCAGGAAACATCTATACCTTTTAAGCAATCTCTGCTTTGCGGATTACGCTACCCAAAAAAACGACTATAGGTTACGCCATGGTAGGACACTCGAGTATCACATCCGGAAAACCAAAATTATAGGGAATAATATCGAAGAATGAATCCACAATGTGGCCACAAAGCAGATATCAAGCAGAAGGCACTTTTCATATCTTTACTTCGAAAATATGTATCATACAGTACCTTTTAAATCACTTTCAAATATCATATTTCTACAAAGTCCATCATATAAGATCTCATTTTCAAATCGAATACTTTCCAAAATCAATAGTATATCAAACCACACTTATATATACTTCGACTATATAAGGTTACACCTTTCAAATTGAGTATATTTCCAATTCAATGGTTTTCAAATCAATTCCATACTTATACCAATCAATTTTATATAAGTTCGATAACTCCCAAATTAAGTATTTAATAATACAAGGTTCTCAAATTCAATTCGTTTCAATATTATTTCATTTTCGAAACCATATACGATTTCACCAAATTATTTCTTCCAAATTAAAATATCTTTGTTTCAAAATTCCAAAATAATAGGTTTAGAAAATAATCCTAGTTTCCAAGTCAGCATAATTTAGGTCAAACAAATTCATTTCCAAAATCATCATATAAAGGATGGGTTTTAAATTCCAATCTATTTTCAAAACCAAATAATTTTCTCAAAATCAATTATACCCAAAATGATTTCAGAGTTTATAACTATCCCTTTAAAACCTTTAAACAATTTATTTCTATTCGAAAGATCCAATTTACCATTTGAAAATCATTATTCTACATATATATATATATGTATAGTTTTATAAAAGATGTTCTAAAGTCAAAACCTTTTGAACTAAATTTTATTCAAAATAGTCTTATTCATTTACTAAACAAAATATTTTCAAACTCATTTAGACCATATTACTTCATACTTGAACATACAAAACTAAATTTATATATTTTATCAAATAATTTATGTTTTTCAAAATTACTTAGCTTTGAAAATTTAAACCTCGATTTGGAAGTGTTCGAACATTCAAAATAGTCGGAGAAATCAATTTCAAATCCAAGAGCTGGAAATCAAGACCAAATCAGTAAATCAATTTCAATAGATAGGGTTATATCAAATTCGGAACTCGAGGATGGAACACCGGGCTTACTTCAAATCGTTTCAAATCTTATACATATATCTTTCGAACATCAAATCATACTTCGGCACTTGAAATCATAATTTGGTTTCACAAAATCACTAGCATTGCAAAGCTACTAGAGTGGCCTCTCCCCCACTTTGAAACTCAAAAATTAATGTCGATGATGCGTGCACTCATTACCGAAATCATTTTCTAGCAACATAATTGAGTTCTGGACTTCTATTTTCTTGAAAACTTCTTTGAATTTCTTCGAAATCATTGGAATTCATTTGAAACATTTCTTATTCGGGAAAACGCTTTTAAATCCTATTATTATATATTTCAAAAATCTTAAAATTAAATTTCAAAATACCAAAGTTGAATTCCTCGAATTTTAATTTGAAACCCTAAAGTTATAAATCTCTTTATATAAATCAATTTCTTATATAAATTTTAAATTTTCAAAACCTTTCAAAATTTCAAATTCTATTTTTTAAAAGGTATATAATACTTTCGAAACATGTTCACTTTTATATATAGAATATAATCATACTTATCCAAATAATAATTTCGATATATAAAACAATACAAACAAGCCCGCTTTTCAAAGGACAGTTCAAGAATGGTTTTCAAGACAAAGATAGGCTCATCTGAACAGAGGGTATAGAACTCACCGGTGAATCATTGCCAATTGTAAAGGAGTTTCACCCCTCTACAAATCATTCAAAGACTAACGGGATCGACTATTCTTATAAAGATCATTCAAAGTGGAGTTATGGGATACTCTAGAATGAAGAAACTAAAATAGGGAGAGAAGACAATGGATTTTGGAACCTCAGGGAACGTTCCAAAGACCAAAGGAGAAATAAATCAAAGGGGAAGAAATTCAAGCTCGAACGAAAGTGATTCTGCAAATAAATTTACTATATATTCTAAGTTTTCCTAGAGCCAAAGCTCTGATACTAACTGTAACGAGCCGATATTATCAACTATTCGCATCCACACACGTCGGACTTGAATTATTCAAAATATCAGATAGTTAATTTAAATTTGGCAAAACTCAGCATATACAGTAAATAAATCAATCACAGAATCACAAACACAGAGTAATATAATAATAATGTAGCGGAATAGATAAATAGTAGTTCATGAAGCTACTAAATAAACATCAGAGTTAGAAACAAAATACAACAGAATATCTCAAATACAGTGGACTCTTTATTACAAACAGATGGCTTCTTTGAACCAATCAACTGGAAAAGCTGAATCGATAGTTGGATCTCCAAACGAAGCTCCAAACTCCAAAGGTGAGTCTCAAATGCTGTATAACTCAGTTTGATCCGAGTGTAAAGAAAAACACAAAACACTCGAGTCAGGATTAACATTCTTATATCAATAAATCCAACTCAAGTGAAATATCAACTGAAATACAAGTAACTTAAAGGATGTTTGAGAAAACCATCCTCTAAGGATCCGTGGAACTATCAACAAGGTAGAAATATACACTATAACACCGTGGGCATTTCAAATTAATTTATACTTCAAAACCAAAATATCATTTTTATTTCAAATATATCTATTTCCAAAATAGTGTGTGTGTATATATATATATATATTTAATAGTTTATAAAGTATAGTATTGCGATTTCCACAAATTTCACAAATCGCTTCAATCAACTCGACTTTCCTACTCAAATTAAATTCAATCTCAATTTATGAATTTCCATTCAATTCAGTTTTCTAAATAACAAATTCAAATTGTATTCATTTAAAATACAGATCTGAATCACAAATTAACCATTTGCATCCCAGTATATTTCAGAGCTTTAATATTTAACATTTCAACGTTCAATTCAACAGTATCCTATAGATCTCAATTTAACCTCATTATTATTTAGTCTTGAGATATTCACTTAATAAGTTCATTAATATTAAAATAACCTTAATTTACCTTTAAACTAAACATTCCTTTTGATTTGTTTAAACTTGAAATATCCATTTAATCACTTTAAATCAAAAGTCAAGTTATAAAATCAAATCTTAAACTTCAAGTTCATTAGTTCAAATCGATTAAATTTAGTAGAATTCTTAATTAAATACAATTTCAATTAATATAACTTTATCTTCTCAAACTTAACCTATTCAAATTATTACACAATCTATCTTGAAATATCGATTTACATAAATACTTAAACATATTATATGAATTAATATTATTATTAAATATATATGTATATATATATAAATTACCATTATGTATAATATTTTAAGAACCAATAGTTATTCAAAACCATATATTTCTTTTCTAAACCATAGAATTTATTTTCAAATATTTATATATATAGACCAGCGGTGTCTGTGTATACTTCCTATCCATGGTCAAGTGATACGGATATTATCATTTCAATCCGTAATTTAAAATATATATGGGTAGATATTATTTCGACCCACAATCTCAAATTCAATTCAAATGAAATTCGTTTAGGTTTTTCATTTCAACCCATAATGAAATTCTCCTATTCTAAAGTCCGTTATGGTATGTATCATTTCAACTCATAGTGAATTCCAAACTATAGGGAACTTGTAGAGTGATGATAGATAATATAATAATATAACTGGCATATATCATCAATAACAGTACAATATAAGCAATAGGATATGGTGTCATATCCCACAGGTGAACAGATACCGATAATAGCATATATATAATAATTTAAATAACTACAGCAGCATATTTCAATTGTCGTTTCAATTGAAATCAAATTTAATAAATATAAGTACGTTAATCGTGAGTGATTGCTCACCTTTCGAGGCTAGAGAATGATGAGAAATTTAGCTATGAATCCGATACAAATTTCAAAGCAAGGCACGATGGACACGAGTTCGACGATCTGAGCTGACAAATAGGAATCAATAAACAAAACAAATCAGTTTGATATACATGGAAAACATATATATTATCACAACTATTATTATTATTTTCTTAAAATCAATATTTTGAATTACGACAAAATATATATAATCCAAAATCATTATTATATATATATACATAAACAAGACTGCCCAAAAGGTAAACTTTCAAAACCAAATACATGCAATACCTCGATGATGTTATTATTATTTAACATATATTTATAAGAGAGCAAGTGAATAAAGTATTATATGTTATACTTTTAGAATATATAAAGGACACTGTAAACCTATATACACAGTAAACACAAATAATATAGCCTATAAAGATATATACAATAGAAAAATATGAATTGAACAAATATATATAAATCAACAGATGATTTACAATTTTCATAACTTACACATAAAACGACTATATATATACACCTGTTACTCAGATATATACACAAACCATATATTTTATCAATATGCAAATGCAGACCGTGCAACATGTATGTGGCAAAATGGATCCAAACACTTGTAGACAGTACTAAATGAGAACAAACATATTATATATAAACATTATACATGTTATTAATAAAACCATTTCATACAACATAGCTTTAGTTATTCCACAAATATAAGTGTATATATACACACACGAACAAACAGTATATATGTATCCTATAAAAAAATATAAAACATACCGTATAAACTTATATTTTCCCAAATGCAAATCATATTCGAAAATCCAAAACCATGCAAACATATAAACCGTTCTTGTAAATTTCTATGTATACAAACATCTATATTATATCTAGTGTGCGACTATATAAGCATTTGAAAATTATATAATATATATATACACACTTTTTTAAACTGACATATATAAATTTCTTTTCAAAAAAAATACAAAACAGTAAGACATAAAACATAGAGAAATATATATAAACTTATATTGTTGCGATTATACATAGCATGGCCGAAACAATATATATATATATACACTGATAGATTAAAACTTGTATAAACTAATGTACATAACTTACAAAACAAAACAGAGAGGCTGGGCCCTGCCTTAGAGGAGGAAGTACCACCGTGATGGCGGACGGTCACTGGGTGGTCTCGGGTCGACTGCGTGGAGGCACGGAGGAGGAGTGAACGGGGTTTGAGGCGGAGCTGCGTCGGGTGCGCGGTCGTAGCGGCACGCGATGGTGGCGGCACGCGGGGATTTAGGTGGCTCGCGCGGAGGCATGGTTGCGTTCATTTCCTTCTTTTTTTGCTAGGTTTCAAAACGAAAGGGAGCAATTTAGAGAGAGGGGGAAGATAATGAATAGCTGACTGCCGAAAACAATGCATTGGATTTATACTATATAGAAATCGTTACTATTATTTCAATTTGAACAATCACAAACAAGTGAATGTAACATATAGCGAATAAAAGAATCATATATCTCCAAACTGATGGGAATAAAGGCGGCGAACAATCAACGCATTAAAGTGATGGATAGTAACAGCTGAAAATAATGTTAGTGGCCTTTTATTTCAGCCGTTTGAAATTCAAATGGACATCGAAAGTGGTAACGATACGGTTTCCATTTACACGGATTCCGCTGCATACCAGATCTCAAAACACAGAATCGAATATACCATCGAGATCCGCCCGACGAGACGGTTAAAAGGTTTACGAATATTTGTGATACGATTGAATTATAAAATTTTGAATTTTTCGTAACCGAAAATGTAGCAAAAATGCAGAAATTAAGATTGATAGAGCTATTGAATTCCGAATTTGATGAAACGAAATTTGACGACTCACTCAGAAGATGATTTAGAAATTTTCTATAGAAAAATATTTAGTTTTGAAAATAAATTTATTATCATCGATTATTAACTGATTTGAATTTAATAGAATTACACAATAAAATAAACTTCCATATAATTTGATGAAATTTTACCATCTGCCATGTTTTTAAATACGTATTCCAAATATAAAATTTTATTTCAAAATTTAATTATTTAAAATTTTTCAAAATTCAGTTAAATGCATTATTAAAACAAATAAATTTATTAAAAATTTATGGGTCGTTACAGGCAAGGCCCAGAAAACAGCGAATATCAGTTGGAGTTCTAGGAGTTTCCTAATTATTGATCATAACGATCTTGACTGGATCAACAGAAACTCCATTACTAGAAACCTGATGTCCAAAAAATCGGACTTCATCTCTCCAAAAATGGCATTTACAGAATTTGGCCTTCAACTGATGATTTCTAAGAGTCTCTCGAACAAATCTCAAATGGGATTTATACTCTTCCTCAGACTTGGAGAACACAACAATATCATCAACAAAGACTAGAACAAACTTATTAAGCACATTCCAAAAACATGATTCATTAAATCAACAAAGAAAGCAGGAGCATTAGTCAAACCGAAAGGCATGACTAACCATTCATAAAAGCCATTCTCAGTATGGAAAGCAGCCTTAGGGATGCTTTCCTTAGCAACTCTGAGCTGGTGAAAACCTGTGGCAAGATCAAGCTGAGAGAAAACAGTAACTCCATGGAGCTAATCAAACATATCATTAATGTGAGGCATAGGATATCTGTTCTTTGTAGTGAGCTTTTTTAGCTCCCTATAATCAACACACATCCTCAAAGAACCATCAGACTTAGTGACGAAAACCACTGCTGCTTCCCACTCTAAATGGCCAGGTTTGATCAGACCCTTGGAGAACAAGTCCTCAATTTGCTTCCTCAACTCAACCTTCTCACGGGTTGCCATCCTTCTAGGAGGAGGAACTACAGATCGAGCTCTAGGAATAAGATCAATACGGAAATCAATTTCCCGCTTAGGAGGTAAAGAAGAGACTTCACAAATACATCAGGATAGAGTTTGACTACAGGTGTAACGACCCGTATTTTTACGGATCGAAGAATCGTAGAACTGTTGTCATTAGGTTGTTAGTGTTGTTAAGTCGTTCAGAATTTAAGTCGTTCGAAGCTTAAGTCATCCAGAGTTAAGTCGTCCAGGGTTTAGGTCGTGCAGTGGCTTAGGTCGGTGGAGCGACTTGGGGGATTGGAGCGACCTAAGGGAAGCGAGCGACTTAAGGGATAACGGTTTATAGGGTAGCGACTTAAGGATAGTAGTGGCATAGGTGAGCGACTTAGGAGTTAACGACCTAAGGAGGGTAAGTCGTTCGAGCGACTTAAGGGTGATAGCTTAGGTCGGGTAGTAGATAGGTCGGTTGAACGACTTACGAGAATCGGCGACTTAAGAGAGTTAGCGGCTGGGTTTAGTTTAGGTCGTAAGTCGTTGAGTCGTTGAGTCATCTAAACGAATTAGGACTTAGGTAGAAATGCGGCAGTGTGTTAGGTCGCTAAGTCGTATCCTGTTGAGTCTTAGGTCGTGCCTAAGTGTTAGATCGTGTGTGTTAAGTCGCGCGCATGTGTTTTAGGTCGCGCGTAGGCTTGAGTCGTTAGGTCGGGTCTAAGTTAAGCCGTGTAGAGGCTTGAGTCGGTAGGCCATGGGGATTGATGAGTCGTAAGTCGTGGGGCCTTGTTAAGTCGTGACCGACTTAAGGGGGGCGAACGACTTAAGGGTTTGGCCTATAAATACACGGCCTTATCTCACTTTTTGGGATCCGAATTTTGAAGCGACGAAGTGCTGCCATTTTGAGAGCTCGAGTACTACACTTCTTCACTTCTTTTCTCTTCTTTAATCTAGTGCTTCCTTCCATCCAAGATTGAAGATCAAATCGAAGATCCAAGAGCCAAAATTGAAGATCTACATTCTTCAAGGAGAGACTTCATCGTTTGAAGCGGAATTTTGACGGATCAAGCTAGATCCTTCGCTGTCCGGATCTGGAGTTTGTTGCTTTTGAGTTGTTTAGGTGATTCGGTGAGTGGTGGTTATCTCTCACACGGACCCAAAGGAGTATATTGGATCGGTGGCTTGTTTGTGTGTTAAAGATAGTGATTTCATGCATTTTCCTTAAGTCTGCATGTAGATCCATCGTTCATGAAGTTTTGATATCCACTTTACTACATGTTAACCTATGCTAGTTCATTCATCAAGATATTACTTAGAATTCATGCTTGTTAGATTTGGACTCTTTATTTACGAAATTGCCATTATTGTTATAACTGTTTATTGAGATCTTGTTTGAATGACTGATTACTTGGATTAATGATTGATCTGATTGATTGTTATAAATTAGTTGATTGATGATTTGATTTGTAGAAGTTGGTCGAAGATGATTCAAAAGCTAAGTGGAAAGGCTCTTGAATAAGGAAAGCTGCTTGTGGCATATGAGGCGGATGAAAAAGCTCATATGGATAGATTTGATGATGACGTTGAGATGGGACTTTGCTATGATGCGATGAGGCAAAGCATGATGTTGAGATGGGACTTTGCTATGATGCGATGAAGCAAAGCATGATGTGAGATAGCCTTGGTTTAATCCAGACGGGATCATCCCAAGCATTTTGATAACTCGGTGATATGGTTCGAGTTCGTTGATAATGGTTGTCTCAAGAGGCGCTTGAGCTAGTATGATAATAGTCATCAAGGAGGATGACTAGGAGGCTGAGATTTCATCGTTGTTGAAGGTTCTAGCATGCTCAAAGCAAGAGTACGCTGGGCAGATTCGATAGTCCCAAGACCAATAATTGAAGGTCTAGTACTCTGGGCAGATTCGATAGTCCTAGGCACGGGTCACGATGACGTGCAGAGTTATATCTACAACCGGGGTTACCATTAGCCCTTGACGGACGGATGAAAGAATGAGCCGGTCATTCAATTAATGGTGATATCGAGGCAATGATAACAGTGATAGCCAGAGTCATGGATGTTTGGATGCTTTGGTTATATCGTCACTCGGTCTCAAGAGCGATGTTTTGTGGGTGCTTATCTGATCTTGGTTTAGGCCTTGGGGGTTTGTACTTGGAAAACATCGACCTTAACTCGAGTGATAATTGCTTTACTTTAATTGTCTGGTTTGCTATGTTTGTTTGTGCTTAGTGTGTCTGGGGGCTATCACTGTAGAAAGAGGTGGAGTGGGAGGGTTGGATTCCTATTCCATTTTACCCTTTATGCTCTTTTGGTATGTTTGATAGTTGATTTACTGCTCACTAGGACTTTTGTCTGACTCAAGGTTTTATGTTCAACTCTTATTACCTTGGGCTGTTCATCCGTTTTGGAATGGGCAGACTAGGTAGTAGGTGACAGGTGATGTTCTCAGTGACCAACGCTGTTGATGACGAAGACGAGCTGGAGGCTTTTGCATATTATTTTCTTACTATATGTACTGGATGTTCCGCTGCTTGTATGATTCTCTGAGTGTTATGTAGCGAGGCTTGATGTATTGACTATTCAGATGTTTGTATCAAATTGTTTTGTAGTGTATTAATGAGGTTCTATTTGGTGAAGCTTCACTATGTATATTTCTCTATTGTATTTTATCCCTACGCTGTGAGTAATACGATAGACTATTTTGTGTTTACTTTAACCCTGACGATTATCTATGGCGGCCTGGCACACTTTTCAGCGTACTATTTCCTTGTTTAGTGCAGGAGCCATGGGCAGTCGTCACATTTGATATCAGAGCGTTGGTTAATCGATTTTAGCCAACGCTCGTTGACGTAACCACGTATGAGAGACGTAATTGTATTTTGATGGATGATTACTATATATAATATAGTAGTTTAGAAGGATTAGAACCTCTTATGCAGTTGTTTCTCAAGGTGTACTAATCATTCTTTTATAGATATTAAGAATGAGTCGAAGAGGGAGACCAGCTGCTAGGGAAGGTCGTGATTCTGAGGGGGTTGCTGATTATGCTGCTATGTTTGAGGCCATGATGACTTCGATCATGAGAAGGACGCCAGCTCCAGGGCCAACGGTAGATGTTGGAGTTCTGGTTCAAGCCCCAAAACCGGTGGATTTCGCTAAGTTGTGTAAAGACTATACTGCTCTTGGAGGAAAGGTTTTCTTGGGAACAGAATTAACCGTAGAAGTCCAGAGATGGATAGATGCTTGTGGAAGGATCTTTGGTGATTTGGGAATCGATGATGTAACCAAAAGGTAGCTTGCATCAAGACAGCTTCAGGGAAGAGCTTCTGATTGGTGGAACTCTATCACCATTGATACTCCAGAGAAAGAAATTACTTGGGAGCAATACCAAGTCAGATTTGAAGCTAAGTTCATTTCTACAGCTCAGAAATCCGTTTTGTTCAAGAAATTTGTGGAACTCAAGCAAGGTGGAAGACCAGTTCTTGAGTATGTTTTTGAGTTTGAATCTTTGTACAAGTATGCTCGGTCATATATTGAATCTCCTTATCAGAAGAATGAGAAGTTTGTGACAGGCTTGGACACTTACCTTGGGAGGCAGTTGGTGGGTCATTTGGACGATCCGTTTGAGAAGCTTGTGGAGAAGGCTCTCAGGCATGAGAATCTGTTTCCTAAGGAAGGATCTGTTGTTGTTGTGACTAAGGAGGAATCTAAACCACAGCAAGGTGGGAACAAGAAGAGGAAGCAGCAGCAATAGAAGGGTAAGGATGGCCAGAAGAAGCCGACGGGCGAAGTGACCTGCTATAATTGCCAGCAAAAGGGCCATTTCTCCAGAGATTGTAAGAATCCAAAGGTACCATTGAAGTGTTACAATTGTGACAAGCTGAGGCATATTAAGAGGAATTGTCCAGAACCGCGAAAGGATAAGCAGATTGTGCAATCTTATGCTTTGGGGACTGTTCCATCATCTTCAAAAGCTCCTTTTGCAGAAGAGAAAGGAAAGAGTGTGGTGGTACAAGGTACCCTTTCCATTTGTGGTATTCCAGTTAGAGTGTTATTCGATACTGGAGCATCGCATTCCTTTGTTTGTAATGAACTTGTAGGCCGGTTGGGTTTAGAACCAGATATTGTTGATAGACCATTGGTTGTGACTAATCCAGTTGGGGGTTCGTCCTGTTTGTGTATGCTTTGCCGTGGTCTGATTGCATCGAGTCATGATTGCTCTTTTGTTTGTGATTGTTTTGTTCTAAACTTTGCGGGGTTTGGAATTATTTTGGGTATGGACTGGCTTAGGAAGTATGCGGCAAAGGTTGATTGTGAAAGGCTGGAGGTGACAGTCGAGAATGTGGAAGGGCGAAAGGTTGTGATACGATGTAAGCATGAAGAAGGCGTCTTCATGTGCTTCATGTATTCGCTAGTTGTTCCACGGGATGGACTATCATCGGTGCCAGTCGTAAATGGATTTGAGGATGTCTTTGATGAGGTCAAAGGGTTACCGCCGCATAGAGAGATTGAGTTTCGCATCGATCTAGTTGAGGGAGCCAGACCTGTTGTGATGCCTCTTAGGAGGATGGCGCCTAGGGAACAGCAAGAGTTGAAGGTGCAAGTTGATGATCTTTTACAGAAAGGATTCATTCGGCGTAGTGTGTCTGAATGGGGCGCACCAGTTGTGTTTGCAACCAAAGCGGATGGATCGTTGAGGTTGTGTGTGGATTATCGTGAGCTGAATAAAGTGACTAAGAAGAACAAGTATCCATTGCCGAGAATAGATGACTTGTTTGATCATCTTCACGAAGCTAAGGTGTTTTCTCAGATGGATTTGGCAACGGGATTTCACCAGTTGAGAGTGGCAAAGGATAGTGTGCCGAAGACTGCTTTCAGGACACCATCCGGTTTCTATGAGTGGCTGGTAATGCCGTTTGGATTGACCAATGCACCAACATATTTTGTGGATCTTATGAATAGAGTGTTCAGGGATCATTTGAACAAGTTTGTACTTGTGTTCATAGATGATATTTTGATTTATTCAAGAACTGAAGAAGACCACAAGACGCACTTGCGTATTGTTTTGGAAATCTTGCGGAAACAACAGCTGAGGGCTAAGTTTTCGAAGTGTCACTTCTGGAAAAGTGAAGTGAGGTTCTTAGGTCATATTATCTCTGGAAATGGAATAGTGGTTGATCCCGCCAAGGTGGCAGCAGTCCAGGATTGGGTTAAACCTAAGAATGCATTTGATGTGAGAAGTTTTCTTGGACTAGCAGGATATTATCGTCGATTTATCAAAGACTTTTCCAAGATAGCTGCACCATTAACAGGATTGACGAAAAAGAACCAAGTATTCATATGGGATGATAAGTGTGAGCAAGCTTTCGGAATCCTGAAAGAGCGACTAACAAGTGCTCCTGTTTTGACTATTCCAAGTGGAAATGATGAGATGGTGGTTTACACCGATGCATGTGGTACTGGACTTGGAGCAGTGCTAATGCAGAAGGATAAAGTTGTTGCATATGCAAGTCGACAGCTGAAGCCGCATGAAAAGAATTATCCGACTCATGATTTGGAGTTAGCGGCGGTTGTATTTGCTTTGAAGATGTGGAGACATTACCTATTGGGAGTCCGATTTGAGTTGTTTACAGATCATAAGTCATTGAAGTATCTTTTCTCCCAGAAAGATTTGAATCTTCGACAGCAACGATGGCTAGAGTTTTTAGCATCATATGATTTTGGTATAGCCTATACTCCGGGAAAGGGTAACGCAGTGGCAGATGTGTTAAGTCGAAGACATGCAGGATTGGGAGCCATGTTTTCAGAATGGAAGAGTCTTGAGTATTTGGCTGGATTTGACTTCAGGCCTAGATGTGAATTGGAACCTGAGATGTTGGCAAACTTATCGATAAGACCTACTCTTGTGGAAAGAATTGGCGAGGGCCAAAAGCGAGACGATAAGCTTGTCAAGATTATCCGTGATTTGGAATCGGGGTTGGACCCAGAGAAGGATAAAGGATTCGAGGTCGATCGAGAGGGTTGGATTCGGAAACAAGGACGACTAGTTGTTCCCGATATAGATGAATTGAGGGATGAAGTTCTGAAGGAAAGTCATCACTCGAAGCTGACAATTCATCCAGGTGGAAATAAGATGTACCGGGATATGAAGAGAAACTATTACTGGGAAGGTATGAAGAAGGATGTTGGAAATTTTATTTCCAAATGCATGAACTGCCAGTTGGTAAAAGCCGAGCAGAATAAGCCCAGTGGATTGCTTCAGCCGTTAGAAGTTCCTACATGGAAGTGGGAGCAAATATCGATGGATTTTGTCGATGGGTTACCTAGAACCAGAGCAGGAAATGAAGGGATTTGGGTCATCGTAGATCGTTTGACTAAGAGTGCAAGATTCATTCCTGTACGATCAACCAAGACTGCATCGAAATTGGCTGAGCTATATGTTAAGTGGATAGTTCGATTCCATGGTATTCTGAAAAGCATAGTGAGCGATCGAGACCCATTGTTCACTAGTGGATTTTGGAAGAGCTTCCAGGAAGTTTTGGGAACCGAGTTGTGTTCGAGTACAGCTTATCACCCTCCAACAGATGGTCAGACCAAGAGAGTCAAACGAGTTTTGGAAGATCTCCTCAGAGCATGTGTTTTGGATTTCGGAGGATCATGGGAAGATTATCTTCATTTGGAGGAATTCTCGTATAATAGCAGTTAACAGTCAAGCATTGGTATGGCACCGTATGAAGCATTGTATGGAAGACCATGTAACTCTCCGACATGTTGGTTGGAAACAGGAGGAAAGTTGATACTTGTGCCAGAAATGATTCGACAGCCTTCTGATTGTATAGAGATCATTCGACGACGAATGAAGGCAGCCCAGGACTGTCAGAAAAGTTATGCCGATAAGCATCGTAAGGATTTGGAATTCGACGTAGGTGATATGGTTTTTGTGAAGATTTCTCCACTGAAGAATGTTATTCGATTCGGGAAGAAAGGGAAATTGACTCCGAGATTTGTTGGACCATTCCCGATCATCGAGCGAATTGAAAAGCTCGCCTATAAATTGGAATTACCAGAAAAGATGTCGGGTGTGCACAATGTTTTTCATGTATCGTATCTACGGAAGTATGTGCACAACTCGAATATGGTGGTTTCTGCTGATAGTTGTGAGGGCTTTGAGATTGATCCAATCGATGAGAGACCACATAAACCGCTTCGTGTTGTGGAAACTGACACGAAACAGCTTAGGAGGAAGGTAGTCAGGTTGCTCAAGGTACAATGGAGTGATGATGTTAACGACTGTACATGGGAGGAGGAAGAGAGGATGAAGGCAGCTCATCCTGAACTCTTCGAGGTATGGCCCTGAGGTGTCGTGACATCTCACGAATTTGTAACTTGTTCTAGTTTTAGAATTCTGCATGCTAGGTTAGTAATTGGATGCATGGTTTGTTGATTGCTATGGATGGTAGGCATGCAGAATAGTTTTGGTTGCTCTTGTTTGTTTGGAATTTCGGGGGCGAAATTCCTAAAGGGGAGAGAATGTAACGACCCGTTTTTTTACAGATCGAAGAATCGTAGAACTGTTGTCATTAGGTTGTTAGTGTTGTTAAGTCTTTCAGAATTTAAGTCGTTCAGAGCTTAAGTCGTCCAGAGTTAAGTCGTCCAGGGTTTAGGTCGTGGAGTGGCTTAGGTCGGTGGAGCGACTTAGGGGATTGGAGCGACCTAAGGGAAGTGAGCGACTTAAGGGATAACGGTTTAAGGGGTAGCGACATAAGGATAGTAGCGGCATAGGTGAGCGACTTAGGAGTTAACGACCTAAGGAGGGTAAGTCGTTCGAGCGACTTAAGGGTGATAGCTTAGGTCGGGTAGTAGATAGGTCGGTTGAACGACTTAAGAGAATCGGCGACTTAAGAGAGTTAGCGGCTGGGTTTAGTTTAGGTCGTAAGTCGTTGAGTCGTTGAGTCATTGAGTCGTTGAGTCGTCCAAACGACTTAGGACTTAGGTAGAAATGCGGCAGTGTGTTAGGTCGCTAAGTCGTATCCTGTTGAGTCTTAGGTCGTGCCTAAGTGTTAGATCGTGTGTGTTAAGTCGCGCGCATGTGTTTTAGGTCGCGCATAGGCTTGAGTCGTTAGATCGTGTGTAAGTTAAGTCGTGTAGAGGCTTGAGTCGGTAGGCCGTGGGGATTGATGAGTCGTAAGTCGTGGGGCCTTGTTAAGTCGTGATCGACTTAAGGGGGGGCGAACGACTTAAGGGTTTGGCCTATAAATACACAACCTTATCTCACTTTTTGGGATCCGGATTTTGAAGCGACGAAGTGCTGCCATTTTGAGAGCTCGAGTACTACAATTCTTCACTTCTTTTCTCTTCTTTAATCTAGTGCTTCCTTCCATCCAAGATTAAAGATCAAATCGAAGATCCAAGAGCCAAAATTGAAGATCAACATTCTTCAAGGAGAGACTTCATCGTTTGAAGCGGAATTTTGATGGATCAAGCTAGATCCTTCGCTGTCCGGATCTGGAGTTTGTTGCTTTTGAGGTGTTTAGGTGATTCGGTGAGTGGTGGTTATCTCTCACACGGACCCAAAGGAGTATATTGGATCGGTGGCTTGTTTGTGTGTTAAAGATAGTGATTTCATGCATTTTCCTTAAGTCTGCATGTAGATCCATCGTTCATAAAGTTTTGATATCCACTTTACTACATGTTAACCTATGCTAGTTCATTCATCAAGATATTACTTAGAATTCATGCTTGTTAGATTTGGACTCTTTATTTACGAAATTGCCATTATTGTTATAACTGTTTATTTAGATCTTGTTTGAATGATTGATTACATGGATTAATGATTGATCTGATTGATTGTTATAAATTAGTTGATTGATGATTTGATTTAAACAAGTTGGTCGAAGATGATTCAAAAGCTAAGTGGAAAGGCTTTTGAATAAGGAAAGCTGCTTGTGGCATATGAGGTGGATGATAAAGCTCATATGGATAGATTTGATGATGATGTTGAGATGGGACTTTGCTATGATGCGATGAGGCAAAGCATGATGTTGAGATGGGACTTTGCTATGATGCGATGAAGCAAAGCATGATGTGAGATAGCCTTGGTTTAATCCAGACGGGATCATCCCAAACATGTTGATAACTCGGTGATATGGTTCGAGTTCGTTGATAATGGTTGGCTCAAGAGGCGCTTGAGCTAGTATGAGAATAGTCGTCAAGGAGGATGACTAGGAGGCTGAGATTTCATCGTTGTTGAAGGTTCTAGCATGCTCAAAGCAAGAGTACGCTGGGTAGATTCGATAGTCCCAAGACCAATAGTTGAAGGTCTAGTACTCTGGGCAGATTCGATAGTCCTAGGCACGGGTTACGATGACGTGCGGAGTTATGTCTAGAACCGGGGTTACCATTAGCCCTTGACGGACGGATGAAAGAATGAGCCGGTCATTCAATTAACGGTGATATCTAGGCAATGATAACAGTGATAACCAGAGTCATGGATGTTTGGATGCTTTGGTTGTATCGTCACTCGGTCTCAAGAGCGATGTTTTGTGGGTGCTTATCTGATCTTGGTTTAGGCCTTGGGGGTTTGTACTTGGAAAACATCGAGCTTGACTCCAGTGATAATTGCTTTACTTTAATTGTCTGTTTTGCTATGTTTGTTTCTGCTTAGTGTGTCTGGGGGCTATCACTGTAGAAAGAGGTCGAGTGGGAGGGTTGGATTCCTATTCCTTTTTACCCTTTATGCTCTTTTGGTATGTTTGATAGTTGATTTACTGCTCACTAGGACTTTTGTCTGACTCAAGGTTTTATGTTCAACTCTTATTACCTTGGGCTGTTCATCCGTTTTGGGATGGGCAGACTAGGTAGCAGGTGACAGGTGCTGTTCTCAGTGACCAACGTTGTTGATGACGAAGACGAGCTGGAGGCTTTTGCATATTATTTTCTTACTATATGTACTGGATGTTCCGCTGCTTGTATGATTCTTTGAGTGTTATGTAGTAAGGCTTGATGTATTGACTATTCAGATGTTTGTATCAAATTGTTTTGTACTGTATTGATGAGGTTCTATTTATTGAAGCTTCACTATGTATATTTCTCTATTGTATTTTATCCCTGCACTGTGAGTAATACGATAGACTATTCTGCGTTTACTTTAACCTGGACGATTATCCATGGCGGCCTAGCACCCTTTTCAGCGCACTATTTCCTTGTTTAGTGCAGGAGCCATGGGCAGTCATCACAATAGGAGTCGAATGAATATCACCAGAAGAAGCGTCAAGAAAATAAATAAAGCGGCCAGCAAAATCCTGGGGCAAACTACACTGAATTACCAAAGAATTTCCAAAATCATCAACAAGAGAAACAGTTCGGGTACTACAAGAAATAAAAGCATCATGCCTCTTCAGCCAGTCACGTTCAAGCAATAGATCAAAAGAATCAAAACCCAGAACATAGAAATCGCTAGAAAACCAATAACCAGAATAGAAGAGTTTCACATTTCTACAAATCCTACTAAGATTCGGGGGACCACCTATATGATTTGAAGCATATAGAGGAACAGAAACCAACTCAGAAGAAAGAAGATGCTCAAATTTATTATAAAGATCCACAGAGATAAAGCTATGGGAAGCTCCAGTATCAAACAGAACACGAATAGGAAAATATTACAGAGAAAAAGTGCCCTGAAGTGTACCTTGGTTATCACTGGGAGCAGGAGCAGGAACTGATGCAGGTGGTGGAGCTGGTGAAGATGCAGAAGTAACAACAAAGGTACACGATGACTTGCCCTTCTTCTGAGTAGAGCAGTCCTTCTTGAAATGGCCAAGCTGTAGACAAATGTGGCAGAGATCTCGGCTGGTCAATTGGACTGGAGGAATAGCGGCACCACCCAAAGTAGGATAGCTATTAGCATAGTGTCCCTTCTGATTGCATCTGTAGCAAGTAATGGTAGATAGGTCGATCGACTACCTCTGAGATGAAGAAAATGATCCCAACCTTGGAGTCTTGTTCTGATTCCTCTTCCGATGGTGAAAATGAGGCTTTCTCCTCTTAGGATTACTAGAAAAAGACTGGGATGAAACAGACTGAGCAGTTGGAGGATCCTTAGAAGTAGGATTCTCATATCTAATGGCCATGTCCATTAGAGCGGTGAAAGGACTATGCACATGGGAAATGAGACGGTCATAGTACTCCGGACGGGCACCAGCAGTGAACTTCCCATTTTTCTTGAGAGGAGTGTCTATCAGATTAAGGCCAAACTTAGAAAGTTCATTGAAATTCCTCTCATGTGACGACCCAGAATTTTCAAGCATTTAAAATCAAGATATTTAATTGATTTTAAGTATTCAATAGAGCAATTTTAACTTGAATACGAATATCACAATTTATTTGATAATTTAATTATTGAATTAAATAATTTCAAGTTGGGAATTTATTGAATCTAGAATTTTAAGCCGATTAAAAATAACTTGAAGGCTTATAAAATTTATATTGATGATAGTGAAGATAGTAAAGGTGTTAAAATTTAATTTGGAAGTGGTTTGTTCAGTTATGAAATTTATATCGTTTAAATTGAATTTAAAAATGGCCTTCCGAGGCACAGTCTCGGAATTTGACGAAACCAGTTCCATTGGATCCGTAATATTAAATTATTATCGGGTTTCAAATTTCATATTGATCGGGGCTGTTGTGTGAGCTACGAAATATAAACGCGCCGAAATTTAATTGGTATTAATATGTTGAAATTTAATTTAAATAGCTGAGCCTTCTTGTATACGCCTCCTTCCTTAAGTTAAAATCGAATCCAAATCGTCTTCCTGCAGAAGCCATTTTCTTCCCTACTTTCTCTTTAAAAAATTTACTTTCCAAGCACCTCTTTCTTTAATTCAAATCGCAGAAAAATAAAATAATAATGGCCGAACTAATTGTAAACGAAAATCACGCTACATCCTCTTTAATTTGCTCCCCAGTCCCCCTTTTCTTCTTCCTGTACAAATCAAAATCGTTCGAAAAAAAATGAAGGATGTTATGAATCGAATTCGAATTCGATTTCGAGACAGAAGTGCTCGACTTCAATGGGAATCTGGCGCGACTCGTATGGCCGTGCTCGAGAACATCGGTGTCGATGGGTTCTCGAGAGTTTTACAATCGAAGCCGAGATTTCAACTCAAGCTCAGACGTGACGGTGTGGATCGTGATACGATGGGGAAGAGAAGCTCGTGCATTCAAGGGAAGGGTCGCGATCGAAAATCGCGTGCGTGAGCTGGAGATGGATGCGGCGGCTGTGTTAGGGTTTCAGTGTCGAATTAAGGTGAGCATCTGATCCTGTAAGTGAAACCTAATTTGATCTTAATTTGATTTATGTGAATATGTTCATAAAAAAAGTGTTTACTGTCTTGTTTTAAAATTCTAGAGTTTATATATATATATATATGTAAAAGAAATTAATTTATATAATTACAGTAAGGAATAAACCCTCTTTTATTCTGTATATTTATGTGTAGTTATATAGATGTTAGAATTTCAATAACAGTAAAATATATAATCAGTTTAAAATTTAATATATATATGGATATGAATGGAAAATATATAAGTGTAAATCAAAAGTTTTATTTAACAGTAAGACATAATAAGAAATTTTGTTTAGTGAAGCTTCAAGGAAAAGAACAAAATAAAATATATTATAGAGGTAGATGTGTTTAGTTGCTAAAAAAAATATTCTTGTTAAAAGGAAAATTTGTTTAAAATCCAATTATTAGCTTAAAACCCAAATTCATAGTTAATTAAATTAGTAGATGGAAATTTAATTGTTTAATTGATTCGAATATTAATAAAAATTGTTTAGTGAAGTAAATTATTAGTGTGAAGTTAAATCATTGGTTGATTAAATTTATAAAAAGAGAAATTGATAGTTCAATTTAATTCAAGTATTAATAAACTATATAAATATTTATACAAGGTCTAAAATCGTGGAGAATCAAGCCGGGTTGGATTGGATTGCACAAACAAAGCAAAGGTGAGTTAATCTCACTCAGTTAATTTAAAATAAAATTTAAATGATTAAATTTAAATAATTGTTTGAATGGTTGAAATTGATTGATGTGCTATAGTGTGTTATATTTTGGAATTGGCATATTATATTGTGCTAACATCTATGGATGCAGGGAAAACAGGTTGGAGGGATCCAACCGGACCCCTCAATATTTATTATTTAATATTCTTCGATGTGATTACTTGATATTCTATGTTGAATATATTGGAAAATTGAATGATATGATTGGATTGGATATATATTGGTTATAAGGAATTACCGAAAATATATAAATTGGATTTTGGAAAGAAAATAAAGGAAGTAAATTTGTAAACGAAATAATCTTGGGAAATTGAATAAATTTAAGAACGAATTGGAAAAGAAATAGACGTATGTTAAATACTAATAAATAACTTCGATTATGAAAAGAAAGGGGTTTGAATAAACAGTAATTGATGAATTGTAAAATTATGTCATATTAAATTAAATGAATAAAGACTTATTTTAAACTTAAAGTTTTAAATTTATTTAAAGGAATAAGAAGTAAATTGAGAAATCTATACTGGTATTTCAATCAAAAGTATTTTAAATCATAATTAAGGAATAAAATCTGAAATTAAATGATTTTGGAATAAATGAAATAAATTGAAAATCAATTTGGAAATTGATTTAAGTGTTTGAAATTGGATATTTGGAAGAATAAATTCAAGGTGGGAATTTATTAAAGGAATGAGAAAAATTGTTTAAAAATAAATAGTGGTTTATTTTTAAAGGTTGTGAAGAGATGTATATTTCTCTGGATAGCCAAGTACGTTTTCAAAGTAAGTTTTAAAATGAAATAAAGGTTTTAATGTTGCTTTACAAATTACGTCCTTTGGAATTTATTATTTCAAAATGTTTAAATTCTAGAGTAAATATTAATTCAGGTCTATTACCGTAGTAATAATTTATAAAGAGTGACTTAGTGATTCTGTTTTAAAGGTGAAAACCTAGTTTATATTTATAAAGTAACCTTATTTCCAAATATTCATATAGTATATATTTTTAATCAATTATTGAAGTATTTTTAATTTAAATATTTTAAATTAAATTCTAAATTAAGTAATTTGTTAATCTATTATCGTAATAATTATTTTAAGAATGATTTAGTATTTTGTTTAAAGAAAAAATCTTGTTATATTTATAAAGTAAACTTATTTTGATTGTTATAAAGAATTATTTTAAATTAAGTACTAAAGTAAAATTTTCAAATTTAAATATTAAACATACTTTACAATTAAAGTGTTTTGAAATTATTTTAAAAATCTAAAATCTTGTGCTTCGTGATTCTAGTGAAAATAGAAATATTTGAAATTTATTCTGAGGAAGGAAGATTGTTTTGAAAACTCTTTTCAAAAGGGTTTGAAAAGTGGAGATATATCTTGTGAAGATATTTTAAGGATTAATAAATAATTTGGGAAATTACTTATTGGTTGATGGTTGTTTGTGAATATTAATTGATAGTTAAATCACCGACTATCAATATTGGACAAATGCGTTGATCATTTCGAAAAGACCGACATCGAGATTTATTTCTCGAAAACCACTTCGATCTGGTTTGTACGTTTCGTGGAAAACGATTTTGGATTCGAAGATGGAGCAGTGAAGTGCAAGGGCTAGTCGCTACTAATCCTGAGGATATTTCCAAAATGGATGTAGTAGGAATAGTGCCTTCGGTTCCGTTCGAACCCGGGACAGACTTGTATGGATGAATGCTTGCGAAACATTGTCAAGTGGATGATGGGCATTCTAAGGGATATGTTCTTAAAAGGTAACGCTTAGCCTCAATCCTCATCAAATGGGAATGGCTGAAAATCAGGGGTTATGTAGCAAGGCTTCTAGGGTAGCCCCCACTGGAGGGTGAGGTCATCCCTGTATAGATGTGCCTTTTATTTCGGCTTAGTGGGCGGTTGCCGATCCCGACCGTAGGGTGATCTTGCTCGGGACTGTCCAATAAGGGATGGTTCCGGTCTTGTGTTGCAGGGGGGTTAGGGTGGCTCCTCGGTACACTGATCTAGACCAGGTACTATGACAGGTGGTACCCCAGTGCCTAGCCATTAGTTGGAATCCATTTTCCCTACGCGCCCGTACGGTTTTGATTGTGCCTAACTATTGCTGAAATGTGAGATGCAAGCATTTCAGCTAGATTTTATTTTACTTTCTATAGACACTATTATAATATCAAAGGCCTTTAATAAAAATGTTTTAGCTATCGTAAGGTAAAAACCCAACATGTTTATTTGTGGCGTGGTCTTACGAGATGCTTTTGTTTTCAAAGGATTTTTGAAACTTTAATAATCAATTGGGTGTGATTTTCTTACGCTGGTATTCCAGACTGACTCGGTGTTATTTAACTGTAATGCTCGGGTCAGACTGAGTATTATAGAATACAGGATATGATGCTGTGGAGCTCAGGAGTCGAGCTGGAGGACGATACGTACTCTCGTACTTGTTTATATATATATTTCCGCTGTGTTGAGTTGTTGTGTATCCATTTGTATGATACTGATGTTGAGCTGTGATTGATGAACTCTGATGATGTAATATATAAACAGAGATATTTGATTTTTGAGTAAAGATCATTTATTATGTATTATACTTTATTTTGCTGCGATGGTTAGATTCTGTGGTCGTTTTCTATTTTCTTCTTCTACCTCTTCATCTTTAACCCAAATGGTTCGTTTTTCTGTACAACTTGAGTTGATTATTGTAGAATAGTGTTGACTCAAGGGGTACGGATTTGTGGGCTGTTACACTTGGTATCAGAGCTTAGGTTGGTGATAACCTTGGCTCTGTTGGGAATTACTCATTTAAAATAGAGTCCGTAGTACTCCATAATGAGTTTGAGCGTATTAATAAATATGGGCGCGTATTTGTTAGTGAATATAAATTGTTTTAATATTGCGTTGATTGGTTTATTGAGTGGCATATGAACCTTCGTCGGCACAGTCTTGGCAACTGTATCGAAGGGGTTTCTAAACACTTGAAAAGAACAATTGACACGATATTGTTTTAAATGTGGGTGAATGCAATAATTTTACCCAAAATATATTTTTGATATAAAGAATAGTTTTTTTAAACTATTTTAGCTAATATATAGTTGCTTGGATGTTAGAAATGATGATATTAAATTATTATCATCAGTATGTAAAAATTTAACTAGAAATTGAAATATAACCAAAGTTTAAGAGAATAAATTCATTATAAAATGAAAGTTATAAATATGAATTATAAATGTAAATTGAAATATAATCAAACGAGAATTGGTATGAGCATAAGCCATGCAAATGAAGTATAGTAAAAATTGATTTAAGCAGGATTTGGAAATTAAAATTTCCGGTGATTTTGAAAGTGTTTATCGAAGTGCTTTGGAGATAAATGATAGCATTATTGTTTTGAAGGTATTTCTGAAAGGAAATTGTTTTAAATGTATTTTGAAAGTGATATAGCATTGAAACCACTTGGATTATTGGGAAATAATTCTGATGATGATGGCCGCATCATCAGTATCCATTTTCGAATTTCTAAGTGAAGAATTGCTACCAAATTGATTTGTTTAGAAAAGCAAGTTGTTTTTTGAAAATTCCATAGGAAATTTGTTGGGGGTAAACCAGGAATGGTATGACTTTTGAGAAATGTGACTTGAGATGTTGGAGATTTCAAAATGATTTGAACCCAAAAGTCGGGTGTTTAAAAATCCTGATGAGTTAGTTGTCAGCTTATAGATTGAGATGATTTTTAAATCAGGAAGGAAATATAAGCTTTGAATGTTGAAATTTAAATTTAAAGTGAAAAGTTAAAAATGAAATAAGCTTGGATTGAGGAAATAAAAATTTAACTGGATTGAAATTAGTTGGATAGGCTGAGAAATAATATCCAGTTGTATTCGAATTAAGTTGAAATCGAATTGAGTTAAATAAATCTGAGCTTAAATAAAATTGAATTGAAGTAAAAGTTCAGCGAGTTATTGAATGAAATTGGATTCTTATTTTAATGGGTAAGAAATAAGTTGGATAAGAAATAAATTGGTTAAGGATTGGATTGAAATAAATAAATTAGAATGACTTGTAAAAGAATTAAAATCCATATAATAAAATATGCTTAGGTTATAAATAAGCATAAGGCTTGAGTTAAAAATAAAAGATGATCATATTTAAGCCTAGAATGAATGTGATTGTATAAAATAATAAGTTATGACTTATTAAATTGAAAATGGAATACAAAGCCAAAAATCAATATTTTGATGAATTGAAAAATGAAAAGAAAATCCAAACTTGAATTATAAAATAAATTTGAACTCAAGAAATTAAATGAAGAGATTTTGAGATCGAAAATCAAGTGTTGATTTTTGTCCAGGGGAAGAATTAATTAGATAACAAATTAGTTAATGAAATTGAATGGTGAGTTTATGATGATGTTTGGAAATAAACTTAAGTTATAAATTAAATTCGACTTAAATTGTTGATGAAGTGAAAGTAATTGAGAATGAAGTTGAATTGTGAGTCCATAAAATTGGGTGGTAAATTGAAAATGGATTGTGGATTCAGAACTTGAGTTATGATTTAAAATTTAACGTGAAGTGTTAACAAATTAAATATAGTTGAAATGTATCGAATAAAAATGAATTTGGATTGAAATAGTAAAAGTTTGAATTGCAAATAAAATCCAAATAAGTGGAAATAAATTGGAAATGGTCTTGTAATAAATTGAATGAGCTGAATCTAAAAAGTTAAAATGTATAATAACTGATCAAATAAATTTGTAGTTTGAAATGGGATTGGATTAAAATAGAATCAAGTTAAATTGAGAAGAGAAATTTATTTGCAAAATGAAATGAGCTTAGGTATAGAAAAAAGATTTGAATAAATTAAAGTAAATTAACTTAAAACTAAACAAATGGAAGAGAGTTGAATTGAATTCAACTTAAAACTAAGTGTAATGATATTGGGTTGGATTTAAATCAAGTGAAAATAAATTTGAATCGAAATAGAATTTGGTGGGTTATAAATAATATTTAAGGAAATGTAAATTCAAAATGGATTGAGTGGATAAACTAATTATATTGAATAAATAAATGGATGGAATAAATAAGAATCAAATGGAAGTGAACTTAAGTTTGAAGTGAAATAAATTGAGTAAATTAACATAAATTGAGAATAATTAGAAGCTCGACTATGAGTAAAATTGGAAGACCATTAAATTAAAGATTAGTTTGAATTAATTCGGGAATGGTTAGAAATGAGCAAGCTTGGAATGGGTCGAGCTAAATAAATGGTCGTGAATGAATTAAAATAAAATGGAAATTTAATTGGTAATGAAGATGAACCACCCTTGTTAATGGTTTTGAATGAACTAGTTTGGTTAATAAAATAAAATGTAAGTGAATGGATTCAACTTTAAATGCAATGAAAATGAGAATATACGGAGTATGAATAAATCCGAAATGGAATAGAATTAAGTGTAAGTTGAGTCGAATTCAATTTAAATCGATTATAAAATTCAAGTTCTTATTTATTCACATAGATCTCGTCAAATTACATAGAATAAGTTGTCATTGGTTGTAAATGGAGGTGATTAAAATTCTACGAATTGATAGAAGTAAAATAAATTGATTTTGAGAGTAATTGGATTAAATATGAGTTCAGTTTGCTTAAAAATATATTAGATGTAAGTGATTGAGTTTTAAACCATTCAAATTTAATGAAATGGTTTATAAATTAATTAAAACAGTTGAATTAGTATGAAAACTATATAAATTGCTTACGGAAAAATGTTTGGTGTGAATTTCTTTGAGGATTCATGTGTTTAACCATTGCAACTAAGTGAAATATTGTTAAATTGCGTATATTTGCCACTTACATGTTTAAATTGAGTAAGTACAAGTACCTGGAAGCCGTGCGGCTGGATTTGGTTGTGCCATTTGCTAAAAATAATAAGCCACTTGCTTAAAATGCTAAATAAGGTACGCCTACGCAATACAATAGGAAATATGAATTGCTTTTTCCGACCGGGTGGGTCGATGTATATATATTTATCTCTTTTGTCAAATTGCAAAAGCTCCTCCGTACAAAGGAGAATCGGCCAAAAAATTTCAGAAATTTTGAGAGTTAGAAAATTTTTGAAAGTTTTGCAAACTTTTGTTAACGACAAAACGGTTTCGAATTGGAAGTTGTAATAAATTAGTAAATGAAGCTAATTGAAATGACATAAATTAGTTTTAAATGAAAAATAAAATTAAATGTTCAAAGTTGAAAATAAATAAAATTCATATGTAATGTGGAAATCAATTTGAATAGAAATAGATATTAACTAAAGTGGTAAAGTGAAAACAAACAAAGAAGCGTATAGAATGCTTATTCTAAACTTAAGTAAGGAATGGTGAATTCTTAATTGGAGATTGATATTACAAATATATTCCAAGTTGATATTTGAATGAGTAAATAATTGACACTTGTAAGGAAGTTGATAAAATGTTTTTGGAATATTGTGTTTGGATATTAGTACCAAGCAGGATATGCAGGTATTATAAAGGGAAAAGAGAATTGGTTTTGATTTTCGATGATAAAAAAATTGAATGGCCCGACAAAAAGGTATGTGTTTAAAATTTCTGTATGAAATTTTATTGGGATTTCGATCGAGCCATCCGGCCTTTTGTTTTCTTTTTAGATTTGGGAAGCCGTAGAGCCATTTTGTAGTTGTACCGAGCTAGCCGTGCAAAGGAGACGCTGGCAAAAAATTTCGAAAATATAGGGAGTTAGAAAAATTTTGAGAAAATTTTGATAATTCAAAATTTAGTTTTGAATTGTAATTTGAATAGTTGAACAAGTAAGTTATTTGAAAACTATAGAAGGTTTTGGAAAGTTTGGAAAGTTAATAAGAATAATAATGGGTCTTTTATAAAAAGATAGTTGGTAAGATGTTGAATTGTTAGAAACCGTTTGGTTTTGGGAAAAGTAAACGGGTTTTGGACCATTCTTCCTAGTTAGTAATTTCGAGGATGAAATTCTTTTAAGGGGGAAGGAATGTGACGACCCGGAATTTTCAAGCATTTAAAATCGGGATATTTAATTGATTTTAAGTATTCAATAGAGCAATTTTAACTTGAATTACAAATATCACAATTTATTTGATAATTTAATTATTGAATTAAATAATTTGAAGTTGGGAATTTATTGAATCTAGAATTTTAGGCCGATTAAAAATAATTTGAAGGCTTATAAAATTTATATTGATGATAGTGAAGATAGTAAAGGTGTTAAAATTTAATTTGGAAGTGGTTTGTTCAGTTTTGAAATTCATATCTTTTAAATTGAATTTAAAAATAGCCTTCCGAGGCACAGTCTTGGAATTTGATGAAACCAGTTCCATTGGATCCGTAATATTAAATTATTATCGGGTTTCAAATTTCATATTGATCGGGGCTGTTGTGTGAACATACGAAATATAAACGCGCTGAAATTTAATTGGTTTTAATATGTTGAAATTTAATTTAAATAGCTGAGCCTTCTTGTATACGCCTCCTTCCTTAACTTAAAATCGAATCCAAATCGTCTTCCTGCAGAAGCCATTTACTCCCCTACTTTCTCTTTAAAATTTTTACTTTCCAATCCCCTCTTTCTTCAATTCAAATCGCAGAAAAATAAAATAATAATGGCTGAACTAATTATAAACGAAAATCACGCTACATCCTCTTTAATTTGCTCGCCAGTCCCCCTTTTCTTCTTCCTGTACAAATCGAAATCGTTTGAAAAAAAATGGCGGATGTTATGAATCGAATTCGAATTCGATTTCGAGACAGAAGTGCTCGACTTCAATGGGAATCTGGTGCGACTCGTATGGCCGTGCTCGAGAACATCGGTGTCGATGGGTTCTCGAGAGTTGTTTGATCGAAGCCGAGATTTCAACTCAAGCTCGGACGTGACGGTGTGGATCGCGATACGATGGGGAAGAGAAGCTCGTACATTCAAGGGAAGGGTCGCGATCGAAAATCGCACGTGTGAGCTGGCGATGGATGCGGCGGCTGCGTTAGGGTTTCGGTGTCGAGTTAAGGTGAGCATCTGATCCTGTAAGTGAAACCTAATTTGATTTATGTGAATATGTTCAGAAAAAAAAAGTGTTTACTATCTAGTTTTAAAATTCTAGAATTTACATATATATGTATATATATCTATGTACAAGAAATTAATTTATATAATTACAGTAATGTATAAACACTCTTTTATTCTATATATTTATGTGTAGTTATATAGATGTTAGAATTTCAATAATAGTAAAATATATAATTAGTTTAAAATTTAATATATCTATATATATATATATGGATATGAATAAAAAGATATATAAGTGTAAATCAAAAGTTTTATTTAACAGTAAGACTTAATAAGAAATTTTGTTTAGTGAAGCTTCAAGGAAAAGAACAAAATAAAATATATTATAGAGGTAGATGTGTTTAGTTGCTAAAAAAAATATTCTTGTTAAAAGGAAAATTTGTTTAAAATCCAATTATTAGCTTAAAACCCAAATTCTTAGTAAATTTAATTGTTTAGATGGAAATTTAATTGTTTAGATGGAAATTTAATTTTGTAGATGGAAATTTAATTGTTTAATTGTTTGACAACCTGAATTTCCGGGCATGTGTAAATTAGATGATTAATTGATTTTTGTTTGGATTAAAGAGATAAAATGGATAATTAAAGATGTCTGGATGTACATAAGTAAATTTGAAGCTATAATAATAATTGAAATAAATTGATGAACCTAATAGTAAATCATTATATATATATGTGTGTGTGTGTGTGTGTGTGTGTGTGTGTGTGTGTAAATTCTATTATTTTTTAAAACTTTAAAGTATATTCATATACATGTATACAAGTGTGTGTATGGTGAAAAAAAAGCTATTGTTTGGGTTCTATTTGATAATTTGCAAAAGCTATTTAAAATATACTTTATATTTAATTATACTTCATCAATTAAATTTATTTAAATATATATGATAAGTTTAAAATAAGAATTGATAAAGATTAATACTTTCTTTGAATTTATATAGGATGTGTGTGCATATATATATAAAGGAATTAAACTTTTTAAAAAAATATATATACATAGTATAAAATATTTAAAATACAAAACATAATAAATATTAACTTTATAGAATAAAACATTTTAAAATATAATTACATTTACAAAATACAAGTGTTGGGTTATTAACATATAATTTGACAAATGTAAGCCTAGGAATTTATGTAATCAACAAGTGTCCTCTTGATTTTTCTCTTTTTCTTTAATTAAATCAAAAATGTTCTTATAGAAACTTTATCTCTTTTTCCTATTCTTTTCATAACTTAAGTAATCTCCAGCCAACATCTAAACCAAAATCTGAAAATTAACATTCATACTAAAATTCATTTGAAGATTTATTCAAAACCAGAATATTTGCTCAAAAACAAATCCTGCAAATTCTCCTCAAAACAAATCTGAAACCAATAATTTCCTCTAACCAAATCAAACTACAGCTATCAGGATCATCTTTAAAATAAAGTGCAAATCAAAGTTTAAACTTGAAGTTCTACTCAAATTCATCAACCTGAAGAGCAATATGCAACTCTAACCTGCATGCGACTGCAGATCTTTCCTTTTCTGTTTTGAAAACAACTTCCAAAAGTCTACATTTTTTCCTTTTATCTGGAAGCATGTAGCTGTAAATCAGGATAAACATTTGCAGTAAAGTCAAGATTGAAGTTAAGAAAAAAATGTACAAAGAAGCAACTCAAAGATTCAGTTTTGCAAGAAGGAAGCATTTCCAGATTTTAGTTTAAGGTCTTTGATCTTCTTTTGCAGGTGAGTGATCTAACCTTCCTTTTTCTGTTCTTTAATTTCCTGTGAGTAAACAAAATTCTAAAATGTTTAAACTTGTTGAATATTGAAATGCATGTGATAAAATATGCAATGTAAGTTACAAGGATGGATTGCATGGATGATTTTAACTGATTTTAGTTGAAGTACATTATATACATTTGCATATAGGGTTGCTTGCATGATTGCTTGATACTATTGTGATTCTAAGCTCTGGAATAACAATGAAAATTCAAATCTACCTATACAAATGACTTCAAACTTTGATCTTCAAGTAGTAAATGGTTATAACAGTTCCATTCTCTGTTTTTAGGTGAGTAATCTGATTACTAAATATATATATATATAAAATTTGAATTTGGTGCATGTGATGAATTCGTTAAGATATGATGAATTATATATGCATGAATAATTCTTTTTTGAAAAATATGATTGAATCTTCCCTGTATTTATATATATAAAGATATATATGACTGTGTATAGCTTGTCTCTGTTAAAATTAGAGCCTCAAAACTTTAAAACAAAGTTCCTATCTTCCACTAAAAATCCATTTAGACTTTGATTTATGAGAGAAAATGTTTTAAAATAGGGTAACTTCAGTTATAAATAATTTTGGATTTAAATAATTGAGGATTCATCTCTAAAATAAAAGTTACAGTAAAACTTTTGAAATTTAGAACAAAATCAAATATCTTGATTTCAGATTTGGAAACCATAATCAGGTTTGTAGTTGTGAATCATGAATTTTAATGTAAATTTCGTGATTTTTAGAAGTGTAATTGCCGTGGAATATGGGATGGGTTGATTTTGGGAATATCGACAATTACCATCAATCGGCGACGTGTTGAAGCTCGGCTTTGTTGTCAGAGGAAGTTTGTTGATGGGTGATCTCAGGAAAATTAGGGAGGCGATTTATCTAGGGCCATGGTGGTCAGGCCATGGCGAAATAGGTTTTAGGAACTAGTTTGTGTTGAGGTGGATACCAAGGTACGTTTGACGATTAAGGCGTATCGAAATGGATAGTATGGGATGGGATCGCGGCATAGTGACGAGATGCTTCTCTGAAAAGGATGCCGAGGATTCCAGATGACGAGATCATCGTCGGCACGTAGAATGGGTTGATCATGTCAGATCCCAGTTGATTCGATTGACAATTTTTCGAATGGTTGTTGGATTTGTCGAACTATAACGCCGAGATGGATGGCGAAGTCGATGTCGACTTGTTGAAGGCCGGAAAGTTGATCGAAGATCTGTAGGATCGATTTACATGTGCACAGTGCACGGTGTCGTATCTGGTTTTGATGAAGCTTAGGGAGGAAGTTTTTGACTCGGGGTGATCTCGAGGGATATAGGGGGATTACTCGAAGTTGCAGCGTATCGTAAGGTCTCCGGGAAATTGAGGTTTTGCTCGGAAATTTCGTTTAAGGGCTCGGGTTGTGTTTCAATTGTTTTGGACTTCATCCCATTTAAGAAGAAAGCAGGCCTGTGTTTCATTAGTTTGGGCTTCGGCCCACTTAATAATTCAAGTGTTTATTTTGTGAAGTTAGACGTAGTTTATATCCAAGTTTAAAGCAAAAGTAAATCTTCAAAGATTTAACTTTCCAATGTTGTATCAAACACGTTAGCCAAAAGAATTATTTAAAACTAAATTTCCATGAATCTTTAAATTAGCTAATCTAATTTTATAAATTTCAAAGGAAAGTAAATCAAGTTAAAAACATTAGCAAGTCTTAAACGAGTTTCCCAAGCTTTATGATGTTTTCCAATTGTTGTTTAAAGTAATTTTATAATAGGGCAAATTCATATATGATTTTCTTTAAATGATGAAATCTGATAAAAATAATAATAATAATAATAATGATTATATTATTTAGTATAATTACTTAATGAAACTAGTTTGTGATAATTATGGAAGTAATACTTAATGTCATTAATTAAGAAGGATAATTAACCAATGGGTAATTTTCGGATAAAGGTAATTACTTAGTGTAATTAAGTTAGGATTAACGTAATTAATTATAAATTAATTAATTAATGAGAATAATTAAAGGGTAATTACTGTAAATGTTAATAATAATTAATTGGTGAAATTAATTAAAGTATAATTATTCTTTGTAATTAAAGATAATTATTCAAGGAGACTAATGAAGATGGATATTTGAAAAATGATTGAAATATAGGTTGGGTTTAATTAATGGTTGTTTAAACAAAGTTAGGTGATTAATCCTTTAATAGTTGATTTGATTTAAGTTAATTAAATCAATTATATAGGGATTAACATTGGTTGCTTATGAATGATTGTTTAAGTAGGATATCTGAATTCATTGATATCTATTGGACGATATGCTGTAATATTCTGTGATAAATAATGTTTAGTGATATGATATGTTTGGGTGGGCATTTATAATGTGGTCATATAATGGTGATGAATTTCTTATGGAAAAGAAAAAAATGATGACACCTTGTATTTAAAGTTGTATTGTGTTTCACTTGAATAACTTGGGTTGAGATGATATTGAATTCGAAGAGATCGGAGTCGGGTGTTGGTAAATACCCGAAACCACCTTGATTCCTTATAGATTGATATGTGAAATAAATATGCTGAAATGGAATGATTTAAGTAAGTTGGACCATTTAATCTAAGTTTGACACTTAGAAATTTACGTGTGAAATAAGTGTTGTCTATAACAGCTTGTGAAGTTGTAAATTGATAAGTTACCCCGGGTTTATATAAATTGTATACTTTTGTATTCCAAGTTAGATGGGTTTACTCACGCTGGTTTCCAGCCTGACCCGGGTGTTACTTTGATGTAATGCTCGGGTCAGACCGAGTATTACAGCTTTTCAGGTAAGGACGTTCTGGAGTTCAAGAGACGAGCTGGATGGCAGGAACGTACGGAGTGACTTCCGCTGTGTATATTATTGTTGATTAGTTGGGACATGTTTCAAGTTTGTCCTGCGTTGTGTAATAGTTGTAACTCTGATGTATAAATGTATAGGTGTATTGATACAGTTCTTCTTTGTAAAACCGATATTATTTATTATTATATTTTGATCCGCTGCGAATGTAAGATTTCTGTGTTTTGGTGTTTCTGTTCTTTCTCTTTCTTCTTTCTCTTTTTTCTTTTCACTAACTATCTAGAAATTTCGGGATCGAAATTTTCGGGTCGTTACATTTGGTATCAGAGCAGAAGGTTAAGCGAGAACCTTCGCTCTGGTGGGATTACTCATTAGGGATAGGGTAAGTGGTACCCTAGGATGAGTTGAGTATATAAATATGAGAGAGCGTACTTGTTATTTTCTTATATAAAGGTTTTTAAATGATTTCAAAAGTAAATGAATCTTATATAAGAAATAGATTATCTATTGTATTAAGGAAATTGGTTGTAGTATTTAAACTAAAGGTAATAGTAAGAATTAAGAAGTAATAGAAATACAACCAAAACTGGAATTAAATTTGGGAAAGGTTTCAGGATAAGGATAATCAATTAATTTATGTATTAATTAAGCTTTGTTTAATAAGATTAATTTATGGATAATAATTGGAAATGCTAAAGTTGCTTAATGAAGTAACTAGAGGTAAGTAATTTAAGGGACAATTACTTAATGAAGCTAATTAAGAAATAAGTTAATTACCGAATGTGATTAATTGGAATTAATTAATGACGTAATTAATTTAAAGAAATAATAAATAATATTATGCAATTGAATGAAATGGTCCTATTCCAAACAAGAGTTGTTCGAAAATTTAAAAGAAATTTGTTTTGAATTAAAAACCAAAGGTAGTTTAAAATTTTAAAGTATAACTTGGTATGTAAAAGAATACTAATATGTATACATGTGGATATGCATAATAACAAAGTTGGTTTGAAATAAACTCTAAATATTGAGTTTTGAATTTGGAATAAGATGTGATACCCAAGTGATAAGTTTTGAACTTATAAGTGGAAAAAAATTATTAATGTGAAGTTTAGAATTTTGAAATTTGAAATGGAGAATTCAAGTTTGAGTAAGATTAAACGGAATTGATTGAATTTAACACGGAGGAAGTTAAATAAGTTTGAATGAATAATCTGATTTGGAATTTCAAGATGAAATTGAGATTTAATTTGGGGAGTTAAATGATTAATCTGAATTGGAAATTTGTGTGATCTCAAAATGGGTTTGAGATCTGGAAATTTGTAAATTGATGGATGTTTTAAGATGAATTAGATGATACCATCCTATTGTTATTAATAATCTTTAAATTGTGAAATTTGATTTGTTCAAAAGAATAAGAAGTGAGGTGTGGTGATATATCCATTATTGAGATAAAAGAAAATCTAACTTTAATTTGGAATTAAATTGTTTAAAAGCTTTTAATAAAGGTTAACTTGGTTTAAAGGGTTAAACCATTCTTAGTGAATTTAACTCGAACTTATATAATTTGAGATGGTTTAAATTTGGAATTTGAATTTGAATTAGTTCAAATTGAATTTGATTTGAAGTAATTAAAAGTGTGATTGAGGATGTATGAGTATAAAATTTCAAATGGAAAATTTGAATTGAATTAATTTGAAATGATTTGAAATTTAAGTAGGTTCAATTAGAAATTAGTCCAAATTTATTTGAATAATTTGGATTTGTAATTAAAGTTGAATGGTTTTAAATTCAAATGGAATTTGAATTGAATTTGGGAGGAAATAAATAATTATTCAACTTGATTTGAAAAAGGGAGTTTAAAATTAGAATTAATTCAAACTGGAGTTGAAGTAAATTGAAATTGGAACTAGTTCAATTGAAATTTATTTGAATTAGTAAAATTTGAGATCAAGGTTGAATAAAGTTAAATTTGAAAGAAACTGAGGTTAATTCAACTTGATTTGGGGTTGAATCAATTTCAATGGAAATTGAAGTTATTTAAATTGGAATTGGGTCAATTTTAAATGGTAGAGGAAATTTAAATTGAATTAATGAGAATGGAGATTGGGAGGTGAACAGTTTTGACTCTGGACTATTATTAATATAAATTGTTCTAATATAAACCTGTTTTTTCAAGTTATTCATTATATATACAGCTTTCTTTTAAAAGCCAAACTATCTTATACTGGTTTTACAATTATTTTTGAAACTGTTTAACAATTTCCCAACTATTTTATAAACTAATTACTATATTTCAACTATTTTATAAAACTGATTACTATCTTACTATTATTTTGCAATTATTTAAAAAATTTATAATTATTTTAACTATTTTCTAACTATTTTACAAACTAGTAATTATTTTCCAATTGCTTACCTATTTTTAAATTTTTCAAGCTATTTTCTAAATTTAAACTGGACAGAGTTTAAACTGTTAATGGTTAAAAACCCAATCGAGATATGAATAGAGGTGATAATCTAAATCGATTGAAGCAAATGTGAGTGAGTGAATGTAAATCAAAGTGAAAGTGAATAGAAATAGAATTAATTTGGCTAATGACCAATAAAGATATATACGTAGGGTGTACGTATGTTATTCTATTCGCATAATGATTTGATCCAGATTCGAGCACAGAATTTCAAGATAGTTATATCGGTCCGAGTGTGATTTTTCACTCGATTTTCGACGGCGAACCTGGATATGGATTGTTGATTGGTTCTGGATATTCTCTATCATAGTTATGACTATGCAAGGTGAATGACGGTTTCTGATCAAGAAACCAGATCAGTGTCCGCACTAGGAAGTCGGGTGGACGATGCTAGTTCGGAAATGAAATTGTGTGATCGAGTGAGCGATAAGATTGGTATAGCGTACGGATGATATGTGTACATCGTACGGATTTGAATGAAATTGATATTGAAAGGAGTATTCAAATTTGAATATTTGATTTTGGATAAATGAAGTTAATATATCTTTTTTTTATAAAATAAAACTCCCCTTGATGAATCTATTGCCAGAAGGAAAGGATTTTGAAAGTGTTTGAAGTATAAAAGGATTTTATACAAGTTTATAATGATCCAAAGATTTTATTAAGGATTTTATATATATCTCTATATATAAAGGATCATATGAGGATTTTGGAAAAAGGGTTTTGGGAACCTATGGATTTGGAAAGGCTTTTGATTTTTGGGTCAAACCAATATTGAATTTGGAAAGCCTAGTTTGAGAATTATCGATTTTGGGATAATCGATTTTGTGTAAAGAAGCTTTGTATGAGATTATACTAGGTGTATGATTTAAAGATACTATATATGCATAGTATAAAATGTTTTGATGATGGCTCTGGGAAAAAAGGCGCTCCCTTGAAATGAACTTCTCAGGAGTACCACCGGGTGGTGCTGCCTTGAGCCCCAAGGAGGGGTTCTAAAGTTGATCCTGTGAGGAGTCCGGACAAAACTAGTTCCTAGGGATTATGAGTAGAGTATACCATAGCGAAAGTCGTGTGTGCCGCTGAGATCCAACAGTCTACGTTTGATTTTATATCGGCAGACTGCGACCTATGTAGGAGTGGAGAGGTTTCATTTCGACAGCGAAAATCAGAGGCCGCCGAGAGCCTGTAGTTACATGGACTTTTGTTGCGATGGCAACGTAACCCTGGATGTAACTGTGATCTGTTGTGTGGGTTCCATGGCGTAATCGTGAGGCCGCGGAGAGCCTGCAGTTACATGGACTTTTGCTACGATGACAACACAACCCTGGAATGTAACCGTGACCATGGATGGGGGTGATGATTTCCAGAGCATTCTCACCAAAGATATATCCTCTATTTTCAAAAACTGTTTTCAATATTTTCAATAAAACTATTTTTCAATTATTTTCACTGGATGTTGAAACGGGTTTACCAAGTACTTGTAGATTTTCAGTCTTACGCCTGATTAACGTATGACCGAATTTCTATAAGAACGAGGATGGACTTATTAAAACATCGAGTTATAAAAAGTATTTTTTATAAAAACTATTTTGGCAATATTATATAGATTTTAAAGGTGTTTGAAAAATGATCAAAGAATAATTTTTCTAAAAATAAGCATTATAATAAACTCTGGCTTCGTTTCTTTTCGAGGACGAAAAGGTTCAAAGGGGGAAGGAATGTGACAACCTGGATTTCCAAGCATCTGTAAATTAGATGATTAATTGATTTTGGTTTGGATTAAACAGATAAAATGGATAATTAAAGATGTCTGGATGTACATAAGTAAATTTGAAGCTATAATAATAATTGAAATAAATTGATGAACCTAATAGTAAATCATTATATATATATGTATAAAAATTGTTTAGTGAAGTAAATTATTAGTGTGAAGTTATATCATTGGTTGATTAAATTTATAAAAAGAGAAATTAACAGTTCAATTTATTTCAAGAATTAATAAACTATATAAATATTTATACAAGGTCTAAAATCGTGGAGAATCAAGTCGGGTTGGAATGGATTGCATAAACAAAGCAAAGGTGAGTTAATCTCACTTAGTTAATTTAAAATAAAATTTAAATGCTTAAATTTAAATAATTGTTTGAATGGTTGAAATTGATTGATGTGCTATAGTGTGGTATATTTTGGAATTGCCATATTATATTGTGCTAACATCTGTGGTTGCAGGGAAAACAGGTTGGAGGGATCCAACTGGACCCCTCAATATTTATTATTTAGTATTCTCCGATGTGATTACTTGATATTCTATGTTGAATATATTGGAATATTGAATGATATGATTGGATTGGATATATATTGGTTATAAGGAATTACGAAAAATATGTAAATTGGATTTTGGAAAGAAAATAAAGGAAGTAAATTTGTAAACGAAATAATCTTGGGAAATTGAATAAATTAAAGAACGAATTGGAAAAGAAATAGAAGTATGTTAAATACTAATAAATAAATTCGAGTATGAAAAGAAAGGGGTTTGAATAAACAGTAATTGATGAATCGTAAAATTATGTGATATTAAATTAAATGAATAAAGAATTATTTTAAACTTAAAGTTTTAAATTTATTTAAAGGAATAAGAAGTAAATTGAGAAATCTAAATTGGTATTTCAATCAAAAGTATTTTAAATCATAATTAAGGAATAAAATCTGAAATTAAAGGATTTTGGAATAAATGAAATAAATTGAAAATCAATTTGGAAATTGATTTAAGTGTTTGAAATTGGATATTTGGAAGAATAAATTCAAGGTGGGAATTTATTAAAGGAATGAGAAAAATTGTTTAAAAATAAATAGTGTTTTATTTTTAAAGGTTGTGAAGAGAAGTATATTTCTCTGGATAGCCAAGTACGTTTTCAAAGTAAGTTTTAAAATGAAATAAAGGTTTTAATGTTGCTTTACAAAGTACGTCCTTGGGAATTTATTATTTCTAAATGTTTAAATTCTATAGTAAATATTTATTCAAATCTATTACCGTAGTAATAATTTATAAAGAGTGACTTAGTAATTCTGTTTTAAAGGTGAAAACCTAGTTTATATTTATAAAGTAACCTTATTTCCAAATATTCATATAGTATATATTTTTAATCAATTATTGAAGTAGTTTTAATTTAAATATTTTAAAGTAAATTCTAAAGTAAGTAATTTGTTAATTTATTATCGTAATAATTATTTTAAGAATGACTTGGTATTTTGTTTAAAGAAGAAAATCTAGTTATATTTATAAAGTAAACTTATTTTGATTGCTCTAAAGTATTATTTTAAATTAAGTACTAAAGTAAAATTTTCAAATTTAAATACTAAACATACTTTACAATTAAAGTGATTTGAAATTATTTAAAAATCTAAAATCTTGTGCTTGGTGATTCTAGTGAAAATAGAAATATTTGGAATCTATTCTGAGGAAGGAAGATAGTTTTGAAAACTCTTTACAAAATGGTTTGAAAAGTGGAGATATATCTTGTGAAGATATTTTTGGGATTAATAAATAATTTGGGAAATTACTTATTGGTTGATGGTTGTTTGTGAATATTAATTGATAGTTAAATCACCGACTATTAATATTGGACAAATGCGTTGATCGTTTCGAAGAGACTGAGACCGAGATTTATTTCTCGAAAACCACTTCGATCCGGTTTGTACGTTTCGTGGAAAACGATTTTGGATTCGAAGATGGAGCAGTGAACTGCAAGGTCTAGTCGCCACTAATCCTAAGGTTATTTCCAAAATGGATGTAGTAGGAATAGTGCCTTCGGTTCCGTTCGAACCCGGGACGGACTTGTATGGATGAATGCTTGCGAAACATCATCAGGTGGACGATGAGCATTCTAAGGGATATGTTCTTAAAAGGTAACGCTTAGCCTCTAGCCTCATCAAATGGGAATGGCTGAAAATCAGGGGTTATGCAGCAAGGCTTCGTGGGTAGCCCCCACTGGAGGGTGAGGTCATCCCTGTTTAGATGTCCCTTTTATTTCGGCTTAGTGGACGGTTGCTGATCCCAACCGCGGGGTGATCTTGCTCGGGACTGTCCAGTAAGGGATGGTTCCGGTCTTGTGTTGCGGGGGGGTTAGGGTGGCTCCTCGGTACGCTGATCTAGACCAGGTACCGTGACACGTGGTACCCCAGTGCCTAGACATTAGTTGGAATCCATTTTCCCTACGCGCCCGTACAGTTTTGATTGTGCCCCACTATTGCTGAAACGTGAGATGCAAGCATTTCAGCTAGATTTTATTTTACTTTCTATAGACACTATTATAATGTCAGAGGACTTTAATAAAAATGTTTTACCTATCGTAAGGTAAAAACCTGACATGTTTATTTGTGGCGTGGTCTTACGAGATGCTTTTGTTTTCAAAGGATTTTTGAAACTCTAATAATCAATTGGGTGTGATTTTCTCACGCTGGTATTCCAGACTAACTCGGGTGTTATTTAACTGTAATGCTCGGGTCAAACCGAGTATTATAGAATACAAGATATGATGCTGTGGACCTCAGGAGTCGAGCTGGATGACGATACGTACTCTCGTACTTGTTTATACATATATTTCCGCTGTGTTGAGTTGTTGTGTATCCATTTGTATGATACTGATGTTGAGCTGTGATTGATGTACTTTGATGATGTAATATATAAACAGAGATATTTGATTTTTGAGTAAAAATCATTTATTATGTATTATACTTTATTTCGCTGCGATGGTTAGATTCTGTGGTTGTTTTCTATTTTCTTATTCTACCTCTTCTTCTTTAATCCAAATGGTTTGTTTTTCTGTACAACTTGAGTTGATTATTGTAGAATAGTGTTGACTCAAGAGGTACGAATTTGCGGGCTGTTACATCTCATATTCAGCAAAAGACATATCACCCTGTTTCAGATCCATGAATTCCGGATACAGCTGAGATTTCCCTACCTCGGGCATCCACTTCACAAGAAAAGCATTCCTAAAGCATGATACATAAATATAAGGAAGATTTCAAAAGAGAAAACTGAACCGAATTCAAGTCAAACAGAAGATGACACCTAAACTGTTCCCAAGAAATGTCAGCCTCGACGGTGTGAGCTGTGACAGACTCCCACCAATCCAAAGCTGCTCCTTTCAATTGCCAAGCTTCCAACTGATGCTGCTGGGCATTAGTGATCTCTAGAACGAAGAAACTCCTCTCCAAATCTTTCAACCACTGTTGAGCTTCAAAATTCTCCCAGATCCGGTGAACTTGGTGCCACCAAGCTCAGTGTATTCCTTACATAGTTTAGTGAACTTGACTGGTGGAGCAGGCTCAGGAGTTGGGGCAACACCATGCCCCCACCCTCAGCGTTTCTCCAATCCATCCTGAAAAATCAAAAATGAATTTTAGGACAGAGGTAATTGAGAAACAAAGACAAGATTAGATTCAACCAAAATTGGATATCATAAATAAAGACATCACTAACAAAGTGGATAAGGAAAAGAAGGAAGAAGTTGAGAAAAATTGATTTCAAAACACAAAAAAATTTATATCAAAATACTCTTTTAAAATCCTTCGAAAATCATTTGAAAAAAAATCATTTTATACTCTAAAATATGTTCTCTCACAAAGAAAGGATTCCAGGATTGATTTCACTCATTCTAAGGTATTCCTACCCTATCTCTAATGTGTTTTTGCTCCGCAGGCTAAGGTTTGCCTAAAACCAAAGCTCAGATACCAAATGTAATGACACACTATTTTGTACCATTCAAACTCGACAACAAAACCAAAATATGTCAAACTTGAATAGCTCAAAGCAATAGATTGTAATAAAATTTGGAGCAAATAAAACCAATCACGGACACAGAATATCACAATACTCGCAACGAAAATAAAAATAGCCATATTGGTTCATGAAGCCACTACAAAAAAATTCTCAAACAAGTACCAAATACATTGTCTAAAAATCAAATACAGTTCTGAAATAAATACAGTAGAAATCCCAATTATATAAGTCTCTAATAAATGAGCTGAAATAGAATAACTGAACAGAAATAGATAAAACTAGATAATCGGATAAACTCCAGAAATCTCTAGCTTCCAGTAGATAGATCGAGGCTGGAATACTCAGGCTGACCCGAGCATAAGAAATAAACGAAAACACTCGAGTCAGGACATACATACTTATACAATATAAACCAGCTCAACTGAACTGTAAAATAAATGTACAAGTAACTTAAAGGATGCTTGGGATCGTCCATCCTCTAAGAATTCGTTAAACTATTTACTATGTAGTAATATATGCTATTATAATAATGTCTAGGAGTAAAATAAACTTCTTTAAAATAGCATTAAGGAGTTACCTAATATCCCCCTTAACAGATATATAGTGACAATAGTCTATACAGTACCGTAATACCTCCTGATCGGTAGGCTACCAGAGAATACTCCATAGGTACGACGCAAAAAAAAAATCGTTCAAGGCGCGCTAGGATAGGTGACACGACACAACTAGGCAATGTCAGGTTAGACATACCAATTACGCTTCTGGACCAGTGGTAACGCGAAGCAGCTACTACCGCCCACCTCGAACCACACTCCCAAAATCAAAGGTGCGAATCAATCAATCACAAAGTAATAGAATGGCATACGAAGAAGTGTGTCCGATAAGAGGAGCTACCTCCTTAGCCCATCAACCGCTCCTGTTTTAGCCACCTTATGCCAACTCACGGGAGTCGGGTCCATGTACATACCTCAATAGAACGTCACCACCATCCTACTTCATTCTGGAATCTCCACCACGTACACGGTTGTCAAAGTGGTTTTCGGTATTGACATAGATTATGCCCATATCTGATCCCGGTCTCTTTGCCAACCAATCGTTATTATAACCCAAGGTTATAAATTTCAGAAATGGTTTATATTTCACTTCAAAACATATTCATTTAAACCATTTAAATTCAACATCAAATAATATTCATTTCAAAGTTGTAACTTTTCTAAGTTCATTCATTCAATTATAAAATTTCCAAAACATTGCAAATTTCAGCTACAATAGCACTTATAAAATGTTATGGTAGATATAGTATTATTTCAAAGACATTGTCAATTTCAAAAACAGCAGCACTTGTAAAGTTCTACGGTAGGAATTTAGTTATTTCAAAACAGCTCAATTTCAAAAACAACAACACTTATAAAGTGCTACAGTAGGTAGTAGTAATTTAAAACAATTCAGTTTCATTTCAGCAACGACAACACTTACCAAGTGCTACAGTAGCTATTTAGTTACTCAAAACAGTTTACTTTTAGCAACAACAGCACCTAGAAAGTGCTACAATAGCTATTTAGTTATTTCAAAATATAGTTTAGTTTCAGCTGCTGCAGCATTTACAAAGTACTGCAATAGCTCTTTATTATTCCAGAACTTAGTTTATTTTCAGAAATGATAGCACTTAACAAATGTTGACTTAAAACACAACATTTCTGAAGTGCTACTAACACTAATTCTTGATTTAATATAAAATTTCAGAAACATTAAAACTTCAATTTTAGCCATTTTAACTTATAAAATCATATTTTTTTCGCTTCAAAAATATTCATTTGGATATCATTTAACTTATGATTCAACAAAATAACTGTTAATGAATAAGTATCTAATTTAAACAATAATTTACTTGTTATGTCAAAAGTAACTATTTTCTCAACTTTTTATTTTTAACAATTAACTTAATACTTAATTTTAAAATACCCATTTCATAAATAAAATAAAATTTTCATTTAAAATCAAATTTCCAATTTCCAAGTTAAATCATATTTTTAAAATACACCTTTTCCATTTAATTCTTTATATATTTTAACTTATAGAAAAATCCCTATAAATTCATTTAAAATTATTTAAATCCAATTTAAGTTAAAATGTCATATTTTTACGTTTTAAAAATACTTATAAATTTCAGAAGATATATATAATTAACCACAGGTTTGTATAATATTTTCTAACCTAGGTCAAGTGATACGGATAATATATCATTTCAATCCATAATTTAAAAAGAAAAATTCGGGTTCAATCATTTCAAACCCGCAATCCCAAGTAAATCAAATACAATAAAAATTACTCGAGCCTATCATTTTAGCCCATAATGATTTTTCATTATTCTAAAGTCTGTTCGGGTATGTATCATTTCAACCCATAGTGATAAGGGAACTTGCAGTGTGAGATATAGAAAATAAAATAGCAGTACAACATATAATATTAAAACAGATGATGTAACAGGTATAAAATCAGGTTATACATCATATAAACAGATCACAGGCATATACGAACATAGTATATCAATCAATTGCATATTCACTTGTCATCGTTTCACAATCATATAAGTACGGAATTTCTAGAGTGAATAACTCACCTTTTTGAAGCTAGAGATTACGAAGTAAAGGCACACAACAAACATAGAAAGGCACGACAAGCATGAACTAGATTCGAGAAGAAGCAATACCCAAATCCAAATCTTGTAAACAAATGAATAAAAAAATATAAATACATGTTTCAACATAACAAAATAAATTATGACAATGGAAAATTTGTGAAATGAAATGACATAGACATGCTTTAAACATCAAGTGGGCTCAACCACAATGGACATAGGCTCATCCGTCATCATACATGGTTTGGCCGTGATCAAAATTGAAGCACTAGGCTCGGCCATGGGCAGGAAAAAGAAGGCCAAGCATGGGAATATGGAAAAGGTATGGGTTACAAGCATTGGAAAGGCAAAGGCATGATGGCTTTGTTCTCGGCCCTATGGCCATGTGGCTCGGCCTATGGCTAGACTTTGGGTCAGATCTGATCAAATCGGAGGGGCACGGCCTAGAGCAAGGTAAGGAGGAGGAGTATGTGGTGGAAATAGGTGTGGCCAGAGGAAATCAAGAGGGGATTGCATAAGGAAGGCTCGCTAGGGGATTTTTTTGCAATTTTTGGTAAAGGCTTTGTTTTTGGGTTCACGGCCTTAAGTGAAGGAGGTGATGTAGAGGTTATGGTCGGTCATGGAGGAGGTGGAGAGGGGATGAGGTCGAAAATATGGTGTAGGCCGAGCACTTGAGGAAGAAAACAAAAGAAAATGAAAGAAAAAGGAAAAAGAAAGAGGAAGAGAAACCATGAAAACTTACTGTAATTTTCTCCAGAAGAAAGCTAACGAGGAAATGATATGTTGAGGAGCTTTTGTACGTGATTAACATGATGAAGTGGCAGCTAGAGTTTGGGAATACACGGCTAGAAAAATGGTGAACGGCTAGGGTACGTAATAAAGAGGCCATGCAAATAAAAAAGGCATGCATTTAAAACAATGTAACGTATGTCTCCTTGATTTTCTCAAGCCATTTATAAAAAGATATAAAAAAGTAAAAATCCAATAAATAAAGTAAAAGTCTAGACAAATAAAATTGAGAAATAAAAATCAAGAGATGGACGTAGGAAAATATAAAATAAAATACAGAAATTAATTGTGTGTAAAACGCTGTATTTTATCCAATTTTAAAAGTATTAATCAGAATTTAACGAAACAAAAAACAGGACATATATTAGAATTATATCCAGTTTCAAATAAAAAGATTAGTAATTAAAAATTAAAATTTTAAACTTTTCAAATAAAATTCAAAGTTTGACTAAAGTATAAAGTTTCAGAAATTGTTTATTTTATCCTATTTGGAAGATAAATTACAAACACATCCAAAATTGCACAGGAAAAATTCCTAAAATTCAAATTTTAATGATTAAAAATCAAAGTTTTCATATAAATTAAATTTTAAAATATTTACAAAATTTTGGATTGTTAAAAGACGGCTTAAGAGGGTAGAAGAGGTTACATGAACATAATGCGTTATTTATACAAGCGTGAAACTTTAATCCATAATTTGGTGAATGCCCAAGCTATCTTTGAGAAGGTGTAGGGGCCAAGTAATAATTAGCTTCTACTAATCATCATTTAAGTGTACATGAAGCCATTAATTCCATAAGCATATGCATTAGCCTCTAATTTGTATATTATGGTAGGTGGGTAGGTGGGGTCCTCCATGTTTTTCACTTTGAATTATTTCCATCTTTATTCCTTTGTATTCATTTTGTGCATGCATGTGTCTTCATGCACAAAAGGGATCTTTCAACTTGGGAACGTCCAGACTCTGCCGGATTCAATTCTACGCTTCACTACCATTATAGTAATCAGACATCGGAGCTATTATCAACTATAATCAGCCGTAATTGATTGAAATCAACAAGTGAATCAATAAAGTTATCAACTTCAGAGTGGACGTAGGCAAGATCGCCGAACCACTATAAATCCTGTGTCATTTACTGCTTTATTGTGAATTTGCTGAGTGATTTTAGTATCTATTGTTCATTTGAGGTCCGTGACTGTGAAATAATCAACTATTGGGTGTTTGTGACCAATTTTGGCGCGAACACAACTAAAGCTAAGTAAATGAAAACAAACTACTAAAAAAATACACTCGACCTTTAAAAGCCCGGCCCAAATGCAACCACTACGCAATTTCAAAGCAACATGTTGTAAATTACTTCTCAATTTCGAAAGCAACAGGTCACAAATCTCTTCATAAACAACTTTCTCGAATTGATTTACTCACGAATCCAAAATTCAAAATTCCTCGAATCTCTTCGTAACTTCACAATTCCTCACAGCCGATTAAGGCAAATGCTTATCGATTTCATATGTGGGGCTAGGCGATTGAGGAAGTATACTGGTCAGCAAATGTGAATAAGTTTGTTGTTGTGATGGTCTTGACTGCTTTTGTTTTCACTGGTTCCGTGGATGTCTGCAGTTCAAAGAAGTGGTAGAGCAGCAGTTGTTGATGGGGTATGCGATTTGTTGTGGTGGGTCGAAGATGGCATAATGTACTGAAGTAGTGGTGTATTGGCAGTATGGTGATTGTAGAGGAGTATTGATGGTGGTGGGTCGAAGATGGCGAAATGTACTGAAGTAGTGGTGTATTGGCAGTATGGTGATTGTAGAGGAGTGTTGATGGTGAGCAGTGTTTAATGTGGGTGGAGTGCTTGCTGTTGTATAGGGTGAAGGGTGTCGGAGATGATTAGGCACTGTTCAGTAATATGAATGAAAGTGAAGGGGTGATGGCACTGTACGGCAGTAGCACAGATGTATGGAAATACAGTTGTAGTTTGACTGAGGAGTGAAATGAAGTTGTTCGGTTGCACTGCTGTTATATTGTCTGAGGAGTAGCAAGTTATAATGCAGATGTTGACGGATGTGTGGGGGTATTTGTCGAGGAAGTGCAGTAGAGAACTGCAGTTTTGTAGAGTAGAAGTGTTATTGTAGAAGTGCGGCAATTGATTTAAAGACAGAAAGGAAGTTGTTGACAATTTTGAAGTGGATGAAGTGTTTGTAGGCGATGGATGAAATGTTGTATTGGTGAAGTAGAAGTTTATGGGATGAAACAGTTGAAGCGGTTGTGTTGAGGAGAAATGATGTGAAGTGGGAAGCAGATGATGGTTGTATTGGTGAAGTATGACATATTTGTGTTGTTGATTAGCCAACATAAATAATGATACTTAACAATGAAAATGAAAATGAAATCTATTTTAAGTATGGCCTATTAACTATTGATTCGAAATATAGACCATCAAATTTTAATTTCAAATCACTTTCTTTTGCCATAATCATATTTTGATGAAGAGACAATTAGTGTTGGTGATTGTTTAAGCATAGCCTATTTGGTGTCAACAATATAGGCTATCAAATTCAAAGCAAAAACAACTAGTAAACCATTTCTATCATCGTCATTAAGCACAAAAAGAGAGCATGAACTAACAAATAGTTGATGCTACATAATTAGAGAGCTTCATTACCTCTAACTTGAATGGGTTTAGCCTCTCACATTTGTCATTTGATTAGTAAACGTAGCTAACAACATGAAAGGAAAATGAAAGCTTAATAAAAAAGAGAGCTAATTAACAAGAATCAGAACTATTCTACTTGCATGAAACTAAATCTACACTACAAACATTAAAGTAAATAAGCATGAAAAGGAAAGAGCATGTATTAAATTGCAATAAAAAGCAACTTACATGAAAATAACAATAACTGGCCAAGTAGCCATGAAAAGAAATAAAAGAGAACTAAGCTAAATTAAGAGAAGAGATGACCTCCATGAGAGGTCTTAAGAGGGTAGAAGAGGTTACATGAACATAATGGGTTATTTATACAAGCATAAACCCTAATTTATAATTTGGGGAATGCCTAAACTACCTTTAAGAAAGTGTGGAGGCTAAGTAATCATTAGCTTCTACTAATCATCATTTAAGTGTACATGAAGCCATTAATTCTATAAGCATGTGCATTAGCCTCTAATTTGTACATTAATGGAGGTAGGTAGGTGGGGTCCTCCATGTTTTTGACTTTGAATTATTTTCATCTTCATTTCTTTTTATTCATTTTTGTGCATGCATGTGTCTTCATGGAACCACTCCTATTTGAGATCAAATTCCTACACAAATATATATAAATTTCCAATTAATTTTCCTTAAAGAAATATATGCACACAAATGACCGTTTTTTCCCTATATAAAGATGGATATGTGAAAATTTGGAATTACTATGGATTTTGGTTAAAAACAAGTTAAAATACCCAATATGATCATTTATTTAATTTAAATAGAATAAGTATAGTGGTAAAAATATGCACATTTATGTGCACATCATGAGCCAAGCGAGCTATCAAACCTTATTCATTCAGAATTACCTATATATTTCCACTAATTATATGACTGTTTTTAATGACTTAGGTAGAAATACGCTAAAATTGAATCACAAAGAAATACTTTGCTAGATTTAAATACACAGCTTGATCACTTGGTTAAAAACTATCAAAACAAGTGCCCTAGGTGTGAAAAGTGTCATCATTCAAAGAAGAAATTAAAGAATCAGAAATTAAAATTAAAAGCTTGAAAATGAAATTCTGATTTTGAAAGAAAATGGAAAATGAGAAGAGAAAATTCTATTAGAAAGTGCACACAATTATTGAATGAAAATGAATCGCTCAAAACACAAGTCCAACAATTGTCTACAAGCTTAGAAAAATTTTCCGAAGGAGAAAAATCACAAAATATGCTAATAGGAAAACAAATAGTCGATATTGATAGACAAGGACTTGGGTATACTCAATCTAAACGTGTTGGTAGCGAAATTAATCAAGTAAACTCCAAGTGCAAAATTTGTGAAAAAACTGGACACAATCATAATATTTGTTGGTATAGACCCAAACACGTGAAAACATTCCAATTTGGGTTACAAAAGGCAAGGCGCAAATATAAAATCTCTTAAAGTCAAACAAATCTGGGTGTCGAAAGGATCAAATATAAATTGTTTAGGGTCTACTCAAACATATTTTTTAAAATCATCTGCCACAAACAACCTTGGACCCATAAAAACAAATAGGTCACAAAAATCTTTTCCCGTGTGGGTGTAGAGGCAGGCTAAGGAACAACAATAGTGTTACCTGGATTCTGGCTGTTCCAGGCACACGACGGGCGACTAATCAAAGTTACTTAGCCTAGTATAAAGGTGGAAGAATCACAATGGGCAACAACAAAAAATTATCATAAAGGTATAATAGGTAACGGTATACTTATTTTGAACGATTTATTAAATGTGAAAATCTGCACCATAATCTAAATTAAATCAGCCAGTTATGTGATGAAGAAGATTTTGACTATGACTTATTCAAAATTATCGGTCAAATTTTCTTTTTATGACAAGAACACAATCAGTACCTCTAGATTCTCTAACCTAATAGATTCCTTTGGATTAATGATATTGCAAGTTTAGATAATAAGAAATATTATCTTGAATTGATTTTTGACTACTCGAGATACACGTGCATATATTTGATTATCATACTTCTTCTGGATCTGACACTATGATCATTGTTTGTAAATTTGCACGAAATCAATTCAAATTCAAAAGAATTTCATTTAAAAGTTGTTAACAATGACTTTTGAGGTATTTTGTTGAAACTTCACGGTCCGGTCTATGACATCCAACTAATGATAATCTTGACTCAAAGGAAAATTCGGATGTAGATTACATTGGTAATCTAGTTGGCAGAAAAAGTACTAGTGGAAGGAGTTTTATGAAAAGACATTCATTAGTTGCATCACCTATTCAAAAAAAAAATCTGCATATTTTTCATTTCATCTGATTTTCAAATTAGCAGACATTTTTCTTATAAAACCCCTTTTGGAAAATAGTTTTTATTTTCTTGACCTTGTTTCAGATTAATCATTTTAGAAAATTCGATTTTATAATTTTTGGATTTGATTTTAAATGACAACATTAACTACTCCCTACTGATTATTGAAAAGATAAACAGTGATTGAAAAAGTGACGAGTCTTGATATTGATCATATATTATAACTTGAAAAAGTATTTAGTAAATTTCCTTAAAAATGTAAACAAGATTTATAATAATCTTGTTTGTTAAAAATTCCATGATCATCTATACTTATATCATATTTCTAATGACCATCACTCATCAAAATCAAATATAGTATGTCAATATGTGGAATTTTAAATTGGAAATAATTCATTTTTCATTTTATTATATTTTTAGCAATAAAAACATGCAAAGTATACACTCTCATTTAAAAGTCCTCGCAATTATGCATGGGTGAATTACTTATAATTTTTGATTATGTGCTTTCATACTTTAGAAGTCCTCACGGTTATGCATGTATGGAACACATATAAAAATTGACTGATTAAATAGACAAGTTGATTCTAATCCCATTTAAAAGTCCTCACGGTTATGAGTGGTTAGAAGGTACCTGAATTCATTTTTTTATAAAATTTAAAATACTACTAATCTCATTTCAAAGTCGTAACGGTTATGCATAGTTAGTAGATATTCAAATTCTTGATATAAATATACCACAAAAAGATATAGCTATATGGTTTTGCATCATCCCTATCATTCTAAAGTGGAATATGCGTCTAAACAAAGTACATATGATTTTTGTTTGTTTTTTTATTGAAAGTTAATATTTATACTTAATTGGGTATTAATGTTGTATTAATGTCTATCACTTTATATCTATTTTTCTAACACTATTATTTTTTTGCTGATAACAAAAGGGGGAGAGAAAAATTAAGATTTTGGCAAATAAAGGTCCAATATTTTATTTTATATTTTTGTATTTGCATCTAGGTTCATTTGCATATTTTTATTTATTTTCATGCATATATGAAGGGGGCGTTTTGTTGTAGAGAGGGAGCATTCAAATAGGGGGAGCAAATTGAATGATTGAATACATTTTATAAATTCAAATCTTAAATATATGTCTATTATCATCAAAAGGGGGAGATTGTTGAATATGCAAGTCTATAATTTTTGTTTGATGATAATAAACATAAATATATATATATATATATATATATATATACACATTTAAATGTATTTGTTGTACTATTTTATTTTCACATAACTAAATAAATATTTGCTAAATAAAATAAGTAATACATTATTTAAATTCAAACAAATATATATTATTCAAACAAATATTTTATTATAATTTTGAATAGTATAAATTTGAGCTCTCGCTATACATATACAATTTTCAATTACAATACAATTTCGATTACATCACAATTTTTCAATATACAATTATCATTTACATCAGCACCTCACTACATATCACTCGTTCACTCATAAATTCTCTTCAACTGTATTCTGATTTGTATCCCGTATTTGAGTTATCTGCAAAAATAAACACTGACGCAATAAAACTGAAAAAGAAATATTTTTTGCAGTATAAAATAAAATGTGTGTGTTTATTTGCCTCACATATTTGGGTTGTTTGTCATTATATTCATTTTTGAATTCATCATACACGAACAACTTATGAATTCACAGTGTATCACTGTACATGCCACAAGGCCGTGCACACCAATGTACACTTAATAAAATTATAGAGACAGGTGAGCACAAGGTCAGACCCAATCAAAAGCTAGTTTCAAATAAAGTATAATACAAATAAAGTCACGATATTAGCACTAGGTCAAGCCAAGATATAAGATGGATTCAACATAGGTGCAATCCAAATGTACAAGTTGAATAAAATGTCCATGACAACTAAAAGAGACTCGACAATGGAGTCATGAAACAATTAGCAAGGCCAAATGAAGGCAATAAATGTGCAGACCAAACTTCTATGCATGCATACAACTCAATGGTTCAACAAGATATATACGCAATGTCAACATGTATACAGCAGGGTGTATAGCTGGCTCAATGAACTAACACCAAGTAACAACCAGACCAGTTCAATATGCTATGCACAAGCACCACAACCAGATCAGTTTCCAAAGTTAGTCTAGAAACAAGAATAGGTACATGCACCAGTGAAACAAAGAACAGATCCAACATTTCAGGAAGACAACAAAGTACAGACCTGACAACATATGCAGACTAGCTCGAAGCAACAACTCGGTGCAATCACATATGATCAATCAATGAGGTGAACACAGTTGTGCCTAGACCACTGACCTTCAAACAATGTCAACAAGCTTCAAACAAACTACATGAACCGAGGCAATGGCCAGAGCAGAAAATAAAATGGCAATGCATATGGACATGTACTCGATGCAACACAGAGCTCATATGCAACTCAGACTGAAATGACAAATGGAATAGTTCGAGCCAAACAAAGCAAATAATCACTGCAATATGCATGTATTTATTCTAAAAATATGTTTAGGTTTCGTAAGTTAACTTTTTTTTATTTATACATATATAATTATATAACTTTAATTTGTTTATACTATTATAATTTAATTTACTTATGTAATATTTATATGTATCATAATTTAAATCATATTTAATTAATTAAATAATTCAACTAAATTTTATTTTAAAATTTTAGAATTTTTACTTTATTCATCTTAAACCATTTAAGAAGAATATTTAACTATAAATTTTATTTATACACACACGCATATACATATCAGATATATGTTTGTGTATATTAACTATTTAATTACCAATTGTTCAATTAAACAATTTAATTAAATATTTAATAAATTTAAAATTTATTCTGTTTAATTACTTAAACAAGTTTGATATAATTAAAGCACTTTAAATTATTAAATTATAGCCTTTACAGTTTTATTTACATATATACTAGTATTTATATTAAATTATAAATTAATTTACAATTAGTTATTACTTATCATATATTAAATTAAATGTTTTAAATAAATATTTTAATTTTTGAAAATTCTATTTAATTTACCTTATAAAATTTAAGATAAATTTGCAACTATAACCTTTTGCAGTTGCATACACATTAATCACTACATATGTTCATACTTTAATTAATTAACATTTAATTAATTACTTATTTAATTAATCAAATAAATCGAATATTTACGAAGTTTAGAAATATATTAAATTAATTTCTTAAAAAATTGAATATTTTCTACATTCATTTTATAATATTTCTAAAATTTCCTTAATTTTTAAACTAAACATTAAAATTTAAAATATATTTTAAAGTTTACTATCTTAATTTGAAAATTAGCCTAAGCCTAAATTAAATCTGGGCCTTTCGTTTGGACCAACCATTTGGATTTACTCCACACATTATTCCAAGCCAATAGCCAAGTGGAGAGAATAATTCTTATCCAACCTCAAACCTCGATTCCGCTTCCCTTGACACCCATCAGATATAAAAATTTATTAGTTGGCCCTTAATGCTAGTTAATTAGACTACATAGACCATACAAGACCTGATACTAGTATTGGAATCAGGTTCATTTCACAATGGGTGAAATGTATAAATTTCAAAAAAATCCTTATTTGGATCTTAAAGGGCTTATGAAATCTATTACTAGCATTATATTCCATCTATCAATTGAAATAAAATCAAATTTTATTCAAATTTATTTTATATTTATTTAATTAGTCTTATTAATTAAATTCATTCAATGGTTATTATGAATATATCTTATATATTTATAACATGACATGATAGTGTAATGATGTAGGAACATGTGTATGACTGTATATACACACACACACAAACACAATTATATTATATTATTTGTTTTTAGATAATTATAGTACCATATCACACACAGATTCACACACACTTTAAACACACACAGATATACATACAGAGGTACATACATACATATATTGTGCTACCTTTATTTATTTTTGTACATGGTTTGAAAATAAATCTATATATTAAATTAGCTATCTTAAAATATATGTTAAGATTTAGTAAATAAATAGAAAAAAGAAAGCACTTATCGCCTTTCTTATTTACGACCTCCTAATTTAAAAAAAGACTAATCTCTAGGTCAGAAGAGAATATGATTTCTTAAATAAACAAAATAGTTAATATTAAACTTCTTAGATTTAAAATGGTGTATAAAGGTTTGTAAACTAAATCACATTTTAAATAATATTCGAATTAAAATTATCCAAACCTTTAAATTTTTATATCAATATTCATATTCAACTTTAACCTTAAAATTATATATCAAACGTTAAAAGAGTTCTGAAGATAACAAGAAATTAAATTAAACATGAAATGTTTAGATCTAAACATGTTCAAGTATAAACATATATGAAATAATATTAATTGTAACTTAATTTAACATAACATACTATATTAAATGTATACTAATCCTTCAACATACCGAGTGTGTGTATATGTGTGTGTGTGTATAGTTTTGACAAAATTATGGTTTTTTAATTTTAAACCATATGTAAATAAATTTGAGTCTAACCTTACACAATCATAGCCGAATCCAAACATCATTGGTAAACACATATACACCTTGTTAATCTATAATTGAAGAAATTTATAAATAAAACTTATCAAAAGTTATAAACAAATATCAATAAATTAAAATTCACATAAATATAAATTAGTTGATAAACATTTATAGATTAGAATATTAGGCATATTGACATTAGGATAAGAATGTTTCCATAATTTATGTAACCCTCTATGACATGTTAATTTGTGAATTATTTCCTAAGTTTCTTAAATCGGCACTCAACCTTGCTAGAATCAAATGAACGGCATAGTTTTTATGTTCTTTAAGCTTTTCTCTCTTTTACCTGAAGATTTTTTTTGGTTTAGGGTTGAATAGAGGTGGCGGCCATAGGTGAATGAGCTGGAGGAAAAAAGATAATTAAAGTGAGAAATAGGATTTTGTTTTGAGGAGAGATAAAAAACTTTCCCAATATCTCTATAAAATGCCCTTTTTTAATTTCCAATTAATCGCAATTGGATCTTATCAAGATTCCTTTCCCTCTCCTTGGTATTATTGGACAAATCTTTGTTTCACATGGATCAATATTTTCTAAAGCTCATTAAGTAATTAACCATATTTAAAACTTGTTTACACATATACCAAATTACCAACTTTGTATATCGATACGCGTATATGTAACTTTTCTACGCACACTTGATAACTACTAGTAATACCCTAAATTTCAAATACATTAAGATTAATATTCCTTAAATATTAATAAATTCAATAAATTTATAATACTTTATAAAACAACTAATACATATGGCTTTTTGGAGTATTCAAAAATGCAATATTATGAATAAAAGGTGTGAATTTAGTCAGTGATTAATATTGAACAATTCAAATATTAATATTCACATGTCACTTTAGCTAGTGGTGTGTTAGTTTAGCTGAATTCATCGCTTACAGATGTTTTCAATAAAAACATATTTTATATTAGCTTAAGCGGTACCAATAGGGACAATAGTTTACATATGTCCTCTTTGCAAACACTATATCATGTTAGGATATATATGATTTGGTATTGTTCAAACTCCAATATTATCCATATTGAACTTGATTTGTCCATAAACAAAGTCATTGATTCAATAATGGCATTTATTATTATTAACCGTTCTACTCTTACCGGAGATTTTGAGACCATTATACTAACTTTATACAACTAAGGAGGTAAATTTTCTATTTTAAGGTTTTCACTTCAAATGCTTTAACTCGGCCCCAATAGTCGCTCAATGGATCTGTATGCCATGATTTAAGTATAATCAAAGTGGAGTATCCATACTGAAGTATCATAGTATTCTTAAGTCGAGGGAACCATGTAACATCGTCATATTAAGATTTCCTACTTGATTTAGTTACTTTCAACTAACAAAAAGCTATAGGATGACCCGTCACATATTTATCCAATAACTACAAGTAGGTAACCCTTCGTGGCCCCAGTAGAAATGATTAATACACTACCGCACATTTAAAGAGTGTTATGTACTCTAGTCTCAAAGAATATGTGACGCCCCACCTCTATACCCATGCTAGCCAAGAATACTACGGAGTAATGCCGTCAACTAGCACAGAGAATAAGGCTGTTGAGGAGCGACCATCCGTATAATTTCTTTTTGCGAGCACCGATATGTCAAATAGTATAACATGCATTTCATTTCGAGAGGAAATCCGACATGCTTATACAAACTCAAGGCTACTACATAGTGGCTATAATATCTTCGGAAACAAATATAGAAATAAGCATAATACAAATCAGTCACAGATATCCATTTCACAAGGGCGGAAATAGATATGAATATATAACACTTAAAAGTGTACATCAGAGTAGTGGTCAAAAAGATCCATAATAACACAAAGGAATGGATACAAGTGCAAGACAAAAGAATATGTGTACATTAAGGAGTCTCTATCTCAAATGTATAACAACATAAACTACCAATCTAAAGTAGTTAGCCAAAAGTCAGATAATACTCCATGATGAGAAGTCAAGCAGAAGCACCTGTAACACCTCGGTCTGAACCGAGTATTATTTAATAAGAAAATAATAAACAGATCAGTCTAGCTGTAAATATCAGATAAAATGATATAGGATAAGAGATTGACAAAAACATATGATAACCATAAAGCCATACTGTGATAAGTATGTAATTGAAAATCAACCAGAGATTAATCAATATCACAATAATCTTCTTGAAGATCAAAAAGAATGTCATACTCTTTATCTTTATTCACCAAATCACAAATATTGGCAAACATCACAATGCCAATTGTAAAGTTGTTGAATCACAAATTCACCAATGCACAAATATTGATAGAACTTATCATTGTAATCACAAAAATTAGTGAAACATAAATTCTAGAAATCATCAATAGAAATCCAGAAATCATAAAAAGGGGGAAAGAGGCCAATCACAAGATGGGAGCATTAAAACTCACAAACACGTGTATCATAAAACGGAACGCTATTCCATGGTTGCTAACCATTAATTTTGAACCGAAGCTCCACAAAAATGGCCCGAAGACCTTTGAGCCGAAGCACCACTAAAACGGTCCGAAGACCTTTGAGCCGAAGTTCCACTAAAACGGTTCGAAGACCATGGGTCGCTACTCCACCAAGTCGAAGCTCCACTAAAAAGGGGGTTTAGTCTCCCTCGCAGACAAAGGGACATCGCACATTGCTAGTCTAAATCACAAATTGATCATTATTGATCGATAAATGTAAATTACACTAAGCTAATAAATAAATGTGTTTAGCTTCATGTCTCATAACCACTAGCTTAACTTAATTATTTACGAACAAATTGTAGATCTCCACTCGAAAATTATCATTAGAGATTCAATCGAACAAGTCCAAAAATTAACCGACGAAGTAAATGCAAGCGTTTCATACCACTTTTTTACTAAGCCATTTAATTAGATTTCTCATACGAATGAAGTAAAGGTTTGTATATACTAATAGGTTGGAAAACAGTTTTAATAAACAAGCTTTGTATTAAATTTATGCTAAAATTGTTTTGATGAAAGAGTTTGATATTTACTACTAGTATAGAAAACTTTGTATTTTAAAGTGACAAATCATAGAAACGATTGTAGAAACAATCAATCATCAAAATTCACATTCGAAGACATGAATAAAATCCAAAGAAATCGATATCGAATCCATCAAGTTGGATGTTCCAAAAATCCCCTAGAAAAGGTAATCAAAGTCGATAATAAATTATAACAACAAATCGGAGGACCACGAATCGATAAAAATTGGAAATCAACCAAAAATAGGCTAAATAGGCAAATAGAAGCAGGTCAGTCGACTGACTGCAAATGTCTAGTCGACTGAACCAGAAACTTGAAATTTCCATTTCCTGCAGTCAGTCGACTGATTACAGAGGCCAGTCGACTGATTGCAGGAAAATGAGACTCCATGTCTCTGTACACAGTCTCGGAACCATTATTGGCTACAGCCAGTCCACTGATTGCAATATGTCAGTCGACTGACTAAGCTGTGGGGCTGTTTTCAGCTCATTGAAGGAAGAGCAAACTCTTCCAAATTGGAATCGAATGAGCAATGGTGCTAGGGTTTACGCCAATCAGCAACCCGGCTCTATAGGCTCTTCAATGCATCACCAAAAACATGTTTAAACATCAATGTTAGGATTTTTTTGAAAATTTGACTTTAAAAGACCAAAAATTGGAATATTCACCAATTCAATCCAAACCAAAAACAAATGCACATGAATAAGTGTTAGGAATTCATACCCAACAATCAAAGATAGTTATAGACATAGATGTGAGATAAAAATATCACCTTTTTACACAAAAACAACTAAGAGGAAGCTTAGAAACCAAAGGAAGATCAACCACTCTTCAACACAACCCAAGGAGCTTGTATCTAAGCTCAAAAAGAAGAACGTTTCCTAAATTAGGTATAGAAATTTTCTGAAATTAAAGAGAGAATGGGTCGGAGAAGAAGAAGGAGATGCTTACCTAAGCTTCTCTTTGACTTTGGAGCTAGAACTTGAATTTGCAAAGGAAATTGGGGCTTAGGAATTTCTATTTCCTTTTCTCTGCCCCCATTTTTATTTAAGCTTGAAGTGTTAGGAAATGAAAATGAATGAAGAGGAGTGGGGGTGGAGCTAGGGTCTTATGTTAGGCTATTGGGCTGAAACCCAATACCCAAAGCCCTAAGTGAAAAGGTCGAAATTCTAGCTAAATCCAAACATATCAAAGTTTATACTCAAAAAGGTCGCAAATCACGCTTTGGACTCAATGGAAGTAATCTCGAGTCCTAATTCGACTATTTGCAAAAAGTAGCTTTTCAGACTAAAATCCGACTAACGATGCTATATTTAAATAAAATATTTAAATATACAATCGTAAAATATGCGGGTTGTTACAGACTCCCCTCCTTAAGGAAATTGCGTCCTCGCAATATTTAAGAAGAAAATTAAGAAGTAACAACCATAAAAGCATATCAACACAAAAGAAATTTGAAATGAAAAGTTCACCTCAAAGAGCATGAGAAAGTAAGTGCGGTTGTGTTCGCTCGATGAATTATTTAGATTCCCAAGAACAATCCTTAGGATTTGAGGACCATTGAACTTTCACAAACAAAACATCTTTATTTCGAAGGTGTTTGACCTCCGAAGCAATGATACGAATAAGATGTTGCTCATAAGTCAAATTAGGAGGAACTTCAATTTCTTCCACAACACCGGGCTCAAGAATAGAATCGGAATCTCGAAGGCATTTCCGTAGTTAAGAAATGTGAAACATGCTATGAATAGCAGAAAACTGAGCCGGAAATAAAAGTTGATGAGCCACGGAACCAGTATGTTCGGTGATGGGAAATGGACCAATATATCGAGGTGTTAATTTTCTCGATCAACTGAAACGCACAACACCCTTCATAGGTGAAACACGAATAAACACAAAATCTCCCACAGAAAATTCTAATTTCCTTCTTCGGTTATCGGCATAGGATTTTTGCCTGCTTTGAGCTTCTTTCATCCTATGACGAATAAGGTCAATCTTTTCTATGAAATCACGAATAAAATCTGGACCTAAAACCAGCTTCTCACCAGCCTCAAGCGAACAAGAAGGAGATCGGCATGGCCTTCCATAGAGTGCCTCAAAAGGTGCCGTACCAATACTAGATTGGAAGTTATTATTATAGGAAAACTCAACAAGAGAAATATGATCTTCCCAACTTCCACCAAAATCAAGAACTCATGCACGAAGAAGATCTTCAAGAGTTTGATTCACACGCTCAGTTTATCCATCAGACCGAGGATGATAGGCCGTGCTAAAGTTAAGCTTTGTTCCCAAAGCTTTTTGAAGACTCTTCAAAAATCCACAAGTAAACAATGGATCACGATCGCTAATAATAAAAGTAGGAAATCCATGCAATTTAACAATTTCTTTAAGAAAGAGTTTGGCCAAAAGGGATACGGTCCGATTGGACCGAACGGGAATAAAATGGGCGGATTTTGTAAGTCTATCAACTATCGCCCATAGGCTATTATGACCCGAACGAGAACGGGAAAGGCCGTCGATAAAATCCATGGAAATTTGATCCCACTTCCATATTGTAATTTCTAAAGGTTGCAATAACCCACCGGGCCTTTGATGCTCGGCCTTAACGAGTTAGCAAGTCATGAAACACTTGACAATGTTAGCAATATCGAAATTTCATTCCATCCCAATAATAAAGCCGCTTCATATCCATGTACATTTTGCTACTGCTGGGATGAATGGTAAATTTAGAGCGATGAGAATCTTGTAAAATGTCTCTACGAAGATCACTAATATTTGGCACGATAAGTCTACCAAATTTTTGAATACCGCGGCGAGAATCAATATCAAAGTCTGTCAAACCTTCAATACCAATTTTATCCCTAAAATATTGGCTAAGAAGAGCCAATTCGGGGTCTAGCTTTTGAGCTTCAAGGATGCGGTCTAAAAGAGAAAGATGAGCCTCAATGCTATATTAAACAAGAGATGCACATAAATTGGATTCACGATCTCAAATCTCACAAGTGGATAAAGTCTCGAGATCGTTCCATTTGGGTATCATCATGGAAACAACCGCTTGTTGCTTACGACTAAGAGCGTCAGCAACACGATTTCCCTTTCTGGGAGTATAAAGAATATCAAGATCATAAGATGCAAGGAACTCGACCCAACGTTGTTGACGCAAATTAAGTTCCTTTTGAGAAAATAAATACTCCAAAGATTTATGATCGGTGTAGAGAATAAATTTCTCTCCCAAAATATAATGACGCCAAATCTGAAGGGCGAAAACAATAGCCGCGAGCTCTAAATCATGTGTGGCATATCTAGTCTCGGCTGTCTTCAATTGCCTAGAAGCATAAGTAATAACACGTTCTCTTTGCATAAGAACGACACTTAAACCAATGCGACTAGCATCGGTACAAACAATTAAGTCTTGGTTCCCTTCGGAAATCACAAGAATAAGAGTATCGGAAAAGAGTTCTTTTAAATAATCTTCTTTCCCAAAAAGCTAAAATTTTCAATAATCACAATTATCTTTATGTAATTATCTTTCTAGAAAAATTTACTTTTTTACAAGTCAATTTACTATGCCTGATTGTCTCATCAAAGCGTTGAGGAGATTCCTATCGATAACGTTGATCAAGCGCATCGACCAGAATTTTTAAACACTACATGGGCAATACAATCACAAAATCATCTTCTGTATGACAAAATGTCTCTTAAAAGGTTTTAAGAATATTCTTTGCTTGTTTAAGACAAAATCAACTATACTTATAAATAAATCTTATGAAAAAGATTTGTAAATTTTTTAAATTGCTATTTTCATCCAAAACCAATAAATACAAGAATGGTCTCATCGAAATATTCATAGAATACTCGGTTTATAAAATGGTTGAAATAAGCTGGACAAACTGAATGACATAATAAGTCATTCATAAGAATCATAACGAGTGCAGAATGCGGTAAGTGGAATGCTAACTTCTGCAACTCGGAGCAAATGAAAACCGGAGGCAAGGTCGAGCTGAAAAGACCTTAACACCACTCAAAAGATTTGTTAGGTGATAATCCTAAGACAAGCTCAAAAATACCGAAAAATTCCACGAACTACCCGAATGAGAAAAATAACGTTTTCTTCATCATGTGGGTTTAAAGAATAAAATGATGTCATCAAATTGGACTCGAAATCACAAAGAAAGATAGATATATGCTTAACAGACTAAGAATGTCGAAGATGAATAGTCCACTCGAAACATAGGATATGGCTTCATAATGATTAAGCCAATCCATATAAAAATCAATTTCGAAGCCTTAGTAAAAATCGGCTCAAAAAGAAAAATCACATAAAATAGTCTCGACACCAATTCAAAGCAAGTTGAGCATTGCGGATCCACCAACCCGATTCGAAATTCTCAAAGAAGTCATCAAGCCTAAAATATTTGAAGAAAAAGAATCAACAAGTTCTTTTGGTACAAGATAATAAGATGAACTCATATCAACAAGAACTCGAAAAAGATAATCACAAATAAAATGTCATCAAGGATTGAATGAGAAATACCTTGACCAAGAAAAGTGTCACAAGGAGCTTTTAGCTTTCCCTCTCTCCTACTTTGAAGTTTATGACACGTAGATAAGTAATGACCCGAGCCTTTGCAATAGCGGCAATAAAGGGGTTTCGGGCACTTAATTACATAATGGTCCGTGGAACCACAATTGTAGCATTGTTCACGACTAGAGGTAGGAGTCTTTGCTACCGAAGTTTCTTGTTCCCTTTCTTCTTGCTTTGAAGTATGGGGCAGGCAAAAATATGATGACCTAAATTTTTGCAATAACGACAAAAGAGTGGCTCTAGACACTCCTTTTCATAGCGGTCCTTAGAATTACAATTGTAGCATCCTCCATAATTAGGGATTGGAGTCTTTGCTACCAAAGTATTTTTCTTCACCTTCTTATTGGGATAAGGGCTTTTGAACTTACTATGCCTCTTCTTGGAAATCCCAATATCACTATCACCTCCTTTACTAACCTCTTCATGTCGAAGATTAACATCCACAAGTTGATTGAAAGGAACTTCAAGTTTCAAAGGTAGAACCATTTCGGGGTTCTTACTCAAAGCACAAAAATACTCTTGATTCTTTACAAGATCCAAAAGTTGTTGGGCAGACATTAATGCGCCATACAAAGAAGGGATACTGGATTGACCAGTGCTAGGACTGCTAGAACTAACCATGTCTTCTTCTTTAAGAAAGAAAGAAGAAAAAGGTTACTCTCAGAATGAATATCAAACAAACTTGATTGATAAAACAAGGCATCATAAAGAAAATAGGATAGAATAGGTCCTAAGACAAGGATAAATTCCTAAGGCACGACTCCTAAAGAAGACTTAGGACAATGATCCTTGTTAAATTATTCTACATTGTTCCGAAGTTTCACTTTGATACCAAGCTGTGACGCACCACCTCTATACCCATGCTAGCTAAGAACACTACGAGTTGTGCCGTCAACTAGCATAGAGAACAAGGCTGTTGAGGAGCGACCATCCGTATAATTTCTTTGTGTGAGCACCGATATGTCAGATAGTATAACATGCATTTCATTTCGAGAGGAAATCCGACATGCCGATACAAACTCAAAGCTACTACATAGTGGCTATAATATCTTCGGAAACAAATATAGAAATAAGAATAACACAAATCAGTCAGAGATATCCATATCACAAGGGCGGAAATAGATCTGAATGTATAACACTTAAAAGTGCACATCAGAGTAGTGGTCAAAAAGATCCACAATAACACAAAGGAATGGATACAAGTGCAAGACAAAAGAATATGTGTACATTAAGGAGTCTCTATCTCAAATGTATAACAACATAAACTACTAATCTAAAGTAGTTAGCCAAAAGTCAGATAATACTCCATGATGAGGAGTAAAGCAGAAGAACCTGTAAAACCTCGGTCTGACTCGAGTATTATTTAATAAGAAAATAATAAACGGATTAGTCTAGCTGTAAATATCAGATAAAATGATATAGGATAAGAGATTGACAAAAACGTATGATAACCATAAAGCCATACTGTGATAAGTATGTAATTGAAAATCAAGCAGAGATTAATCAATATCACAAGAATCTTCTCGAAGATCAAAAAGAATGTCATACTCATTATATTTATTCACCAAATCACAAATATTGGCAAACATCACAATGCCAATTGTAAAAGTTGTTGAATCACAAATTCACCAATGCAAAAATATCGATAGAACTTATCATTGTAATCACAAAAATTGGTGAAACACAAATTCTAGAAATCATCAATAGAAATCCAGAAATCATAAAAAGGGGGAAAGAGGCCAATCACAAGATGGGAGCATTAAAACTCACCAACACGTGTATCACAAAACGGAACGCTATTCCACGGTTGCTAACCAATAATTTTGCACCGAAGCTCCATAAAAATGGCCCGAAGACCTTTGAGCCTAAGCTCCACTAAAACGGTCCAAAGACCTTTGAGCCGAAGTTCCACTAAAACGGTCCAAAGAACATGGGTCGCTACCCCACCAAGCTGAAGCTCCACTAAAAATGGGTTTTAGTCTCCCTCGCAAACAAAGGGACATCGCACATTGCTAGTCTAAATCACAAATTGATCATTATTCATCGATAAGTGTAAATTACACTAAGCTAGTAAATAAATGTGTTTAGCTTAATGTCTCATAACCACTAGCTTAACTTAATTATTTACGAGCAAATTTTAGATCTCCACTCGAAAATTGTCATTAGAGATTCAATCGAACAAGTCCAAGAATTAACCGACGATGTAAACGCAAGCGTTTCATACCACTTGTTTTACTAAGCCGTTTAATTAGATTTCTCATATGAATGAGCTAAAGGTTTGTATATACTAATAGGTTGGAAAAAGTTTTAATAAACGAGCTTTGTATTAAAATTGTGTTAAAATCATTTTGGTGAAAGGGTTTTGATTTTACTACTAGTATAGAAACCTTTGTATTTTAAAGTGACAAATCATAGAAATGATTGTAGAAACAATCAATCATCAAAATTCACATTCGAAGACGTGAATAAAATCCAAAGAAATCGATATCGAATCCATCAAGTTGGATGTTCCAAAAATCCCGAAGAAAAGGTCATAAAATTCAATAATAAATGATAACAACAAATCGGAGAACCACGAATCGATAAAAATTTGAAATCAACACAAAATAGGCTAAATAGGCAAATAGAAGTAGGTCAGTCGAGTGACCGCAAATGTCCAGTCGACTGAACCAAAAACTTGAAATTTTCATTTCCTACAGTCAGTCGACTGATTACAGATGCCAGTCGACTAATTGCAGGAAACAGAGACTCCCTGTAAACAGCCTCAGAACCATTATTGGCTACAGCCATGGCAGATTGCAATATGTCAGTCGACTGACTGAGCTATGGGGCTGTTTTCAGTCCATCAAAGGAAGAGCAAACTCTTCCAAATTTCAATCGAATGAGCAATGGCGCTAGGGGTTTACGCCAATCAGCAACCCGGCCCTATAGGCTCTTCAATGCATCACCAAAAACATGTTTAAACATCAAAGTTAGGATTTTTTTTGAAGATTTGACTTTAAAACACCAAAAATTGGAATATTCATCAATTCAATTCAAACCAAAAGCAAATACACATGAATAAGTGTTAGGAATTCATACCCAACAATCAAAGATAGTTATAGACATAGATGTGAGATAAAAATCTCACCTTTTCACACGAAAACAACTAAGAGGAAGCTTGGAAATCAAAGGAAGATCAAACGCTCTTCAACACAACCCAAGGAGCTTGTATCTAAGCTCAAAACGAAGAACATTTCCCAAATTAGGTTTAGGAATTTTCTGAGATTAAAGAGAGAATGGGTAGGAGAAGAAGGAGATACTTACCTAGGATTCTCTTTGACTTTGGAGCTAGAACTTGAATTTGCAAAGGAAATCAGGGCTTAGGAATTTCTATTTCCTTTTCTCTTCCCCCATTTTTTCTTAAGCTTGAAGTGTTAGGAAATGAAAATGAATGAAGAGGAGTGGAGGTGGTGCTAGGTTCTTATGTTAGGCTATTGGGCTAAAACCCAGTACCCAAAGCCTTAAGTGGAAAGGTCGAAATTCTAGCTAACTCCAAACATATCAAAGTTTCTCTTCAAAAAGGTCGCAAACATCGCTTTGGACTCAATGGAAGTAGTCTCGAGTCCTAATTCGACTGTTTGCAAAAAGTAGTTTTTCGGACTAAAATCCAAATAACGATGCCATATTTAAATATACAATCGTAAAATATGCGGGTTGTTACAGAATATATCGATATCCTTTCTTGATACAACTTGACCACGAATATTAGAAAAATATTATTTTAATTACTCATGATTGCAACTACAATCACTTAGCATTTTTTTTGTGATTTTCTTATTATAACTTTAAATCTATTATTAATCAATTATACCACAATATAACAATGTATGTAATGCAAATTAAAACACCTTTATTACGGATAAGACCGGTCACTAAGGCTTGTTTAATCAGTATTCACTGGAATCAGCACGACCAAACGCTTACTTGGTGATTTGAATTCTCTTGAATGGCACCTTTGGCCAATCTCGAAGGCAGGACCAAAGGCTTACGTAATGACCATCCATGTCCTTTTAGATGTTTGCTTTGGCCTGGCATGGAGGTTGGATCAAAGGCTTGTATGATGACCATCATTTTCTTTTCGATGGTTGCTTTGACCGGGTTCGGAGACGAGACCAAAGGCTTGTTTAACAACCGTCTTTTTTAGATGATTTCTTCAGCCATACCCGAAAGGTAGGACCGAAAGCTTATTTAACTGCCCTTTTTCTTTAGATGGTTGCCTTGGCCAAGCCCAAAGCGGGGATCAAAGGCTTATTTTACCAACTCTTTTGTTAGGTGTCTTAGAACTTGGTCAAGGGCTTTTAATTCTATCAGGTGTAAGGTGTGTCTTTTTCTCAAAGAATCTCACTGACCTTGTCAAGTTGAGAGCTTTATTTAGCTAGTGCATCTTAAACCAAGGGTCGCCGCTTGGTTTATACTCAAATAAGGTATGGGAATGTTTTATATGGATTTTTACTTGATGAGATTTTGAGCAAGAATTACTTTTGTAAACTAGTTTTGAAAACCTTGCAAATTTCTTTCCAATCTGGCCACCAGTGGGTATATTAAGGAAAGTTTATTGCTTTTTGAAAACTAGCTTTTAAGAAAATTGTTTCTAGAATGTTCTTCGGAAAAAATCCTCTAAGGTTTGTAGTAACTTAGAGCATTTTATGCATTCCTAGGCTTCACCTTGACTATCAAAGCTAAAATTGAGTTCTCAGAACTCAGTTTCCTTTATTCATTCAATATTGTGAAATATGGTCTTAAATGTTTAGCATTCCATGTCCTTGCTATTACATTTTTGTCAAGTCTACTTGTTTAATAAATTCCTAATGGTATGACTTCATGAATGACTAAAGGCCTCTCTTAGTTTGGTCCTAAACGTCCATTCATAGGATTTTTGTATTTCCCATTACCATACTAAGCATTAAATCTTCTTTTTGGAATGCTCTCCCCCACACTCTTTAGTCCATTAAAAGTTCTTTGCTTCTTAATTACTTCAAAAAAGTAATACATTTGTAGGTTACCTTTAACATGAAAAGATTGAGCGTGTCTACTCTCCCATTTAAGCTTATCATGTCTTTGCCCAACTTGGGCTCTACCATGTCTCTAAGTGCTCTTATTTGGTTAGAATTAGCTTCTATTTCTCAAGTGCTTGCTATATATATTGAGAAATTTCCCGATTATAGCCCAAAAAACATTTTTATGGATTTAGCTTCATTTTGTACTATGCAGCACTTCAAACATTTCACTTAGATCCTTCTGTGATCAGTATCTTCTTCCTTAGACTTTAGTAACATGTCATCTGTATATACTTCCATGTTCTTCCAAATTTGATTTTTGAGCATCCTATTTACTAATCATTGGTAGGTAGCTCATACATTTTTCAAACCAAAAGGAATTACCATATAACAATACGTTCGTATTTAGTTACAAAATTCATATACTTCTCATTAGGTTTGAACATCAGGATTTGATTATGCCCTAAATATGCGGCCGTAAATGATAGCAGTTTATGACCATTAGCAGCATCTACCAACTGGTCGATTCTTAGAAGAAGATACCAATATTTGGATATGCTTTATTTAAATATTTATAGTCAACATACATTCTCCATTTACCATTGGATTTCTTATCTAGCAATCGAAGTTACCAACCACTTAGGGTAATAAACTTCTCAGATGAACCCATTTTCGGATAATATCTTCACTTCCTTTTGTAGGACAATTGTTCGAGAATTATCTAACAATCTTTCTTTTTCCTTATTTGAGTAAGATTTGAGTCCATATTAAGTGCATGACATATATTATTATTGGGTTAATTCCAACCATATCTACATGACTCCAAGAGAGAAAACATCTTTGCTTGATTGGGGAGCAAAATAAGTTTTTCTCTTGCGTCATCATCTAATCCTCTTCCTGCCTTTACAACTTTAGTTGAGTCATGAGGGTCTACGCTAATATCTAATTCCTCTATAAACTTTATGTTTTTTTCACTGTCTCTAGAATCAATTTCAAGGATTATTTCTTCCTCCACTTCTTCATGGTTCACTTCTAAATTCACTTGATTTAACTCGATGTCTGTAACAGCCCGTATTTTATGTATCATAGGATTGCAAAATATTTTTATTTTATTCATATTAGGTCGTATGACTTTAAAATTTTAATAATGACTCTTAGGGACATTTCCCACATCAATGATTATTGCGAAATTTCTATATGGCCATTTTGGCCTCAAAATGTTGTTCAAACTATGGCTTTTGATAGAAGCAAAACTAGGGTCTCCCACTGCTTCCACAACTTCAGGATGATGGTTATTCTGTAGAGTAGCTATAATAGAAATAACTTATCGTTTGAATGTTATAGTTGTTTTAAGAGTTTGGCCGCTAGCGGTCTACATTAGTGGGTAATTAACTAAGCCTAGTCCACTAAGCCATCTTAAAAATTATGCTAAGAAGAGGTTGTAGGAACCAATATTGTCATTTGCATCTTTCTAAATATTGCTATAAACCTCCATTAACCCTAATTTCGTACAAAATCACAGCCTAGATCATAATTTATGGGTTAATTAGCATCTAGGGCTGGAGAATATCATTTTGCTGATTTTTGTTCATCATCTTTTCTGTTCACTTTAGATCTAAGAAGAAAATTTGGTATTTGGTGAGTGGTTCTTGATGTCTCACTCTACTATACATGTTTATATATTTAAAAATTATGTTTTAACATGATTTTAGACCTTAAGTTATTTTCTAGTTTAATCATATTTTTAGAGATATTTATGGCTGAATTTTAAAGGATTTATAGTGGTTTTAAATGGTTTTATAACTCTTTTTGTTTATGTGCATATGCTAATGTTAAACTTTGATTTAGATTAGGATTGTCTTGATTATCATGTTCTTATGGATTTCATGTATGAATGGATGCATATGTGTGTTATTTCATGTTTGCATGTTGTGTTTTGATATGACTTGCTAGTGCTTTTAAGTAGTTAGGAAAGAGGTCATCGAAGCAGTAAATTGAAGGTAAAGATGGTTGAAATGGGACGAAACTTGAAAAAGAGGTTTTGGAGCATAGGTGGAGTCTAGGATTCGAATCACACTAAAATTTAAGCTAAGGGAAAGACTTGGTATCAAAAGCTTCTAGTCGGTAGTTCAGTACTAAGTGCTTTTGGTTGGTGGAAGATGCTTGATGAATGTTTTGTTCTTCAAGTCAAGGTTAAGGATGATGAGTGAAGGTCAAGTCATGAATTTGGCTAAGTATTGGACTTCATACTAAGAGCTTTAAACGGAATGGAAATGAAAGCATTTGGAGTTTGTACCAAGTGCTTTGGAGTTGATGCCGAGAGCTTTTTAGCGGAGTGGCCGGGGTCTAAGCACTTGGAAGATGGAGCACTAGAAGAAGGGGAAGAAAGTTAGCCAAAATTGGCTAAGTATCCAACTCGGTATTATGGACTTTTTGTTGGTAAGAGAGGTTTATTTCGGCGGAGTCTAGGTGGAATCTTCAGGGGAGAAGAATGGACTTTATAGGTTATGATGGAGATTTTTGTTTGTTCGCCTAGAGTTTAATGGCTATGTAGTTGCACGATGATAGCTTCAGGACTTCGATAATGACAACTCTATAGTGAATGGAGTTAGGTTCTGATAATGGTGGCTCGTTATTGAAAGGTGTCATGAGATGGTTATCCACGTAGGGTGGGTTATAGGAAGGGTGATCCATGGATAGAATGTGAGAATGGTTCTATCATGGAATGGAGAAAAATGGAATGATTCCTTAAAAATAATGGGGATTAGATGGGGCAAGAAAGAGGCTTGGAAATGTGTGCTAATGGATCATTTATATTTGAAGTGTTTTTTGTTAAAATGAAAGCATGAGTATTGTGATTGCACCCGTGGGTACTTTGTTTGGATACCCCAGATAGCTTGTTTGGATCCGTATACCTTGGACAACAGGAAAGGTTCTAGTATCAAGTTCTAGCTAAAGACGAGTACACTGAAAACCATGATTTCCTTCATTCCCTGCATGGGAAATGCCATACGAGTTATCATATATTTACAGCACATCGAGTAATAGCAAGGATTGTTTGATGGATGATATAGTTGCTATGGTTGTTCTTATTCGTAATCTCACTCTAAGGTTGTCATTGGAGATAGGTATTTGGGACAATGATATCTGCACACCCGTCGTCATACTTGTTTGTAGTGTAACTTTACTATGTTTGTAGAGTAACATATTATGTTTGTTATGTGCTAACTCTTTGGTTGTAGGGACATATCAAGTATGGTTTATATACCCTTGTTCCTTACCGTATCGACTTGTATAGTATTTTGAGATTCATTTGCTGCTTATACCAGACTGTTGCATGACTCAATTTTTTACGCTTTGCTTCTTATTATCTCAGAAACTTTTAAATGAGTAAACTAGATAGTAGATCTAGGTGCGACATAGTAGATGTGAAGAGGACGAGCTATCTCGTATTATATATGGATTTCTATGCTAATTCTGATGTGCAACACTGTGGAGCCTTGACAGTGCTTGCTTATTACATTATTCAGAGATAGCCACTTGACTTTATTTCTGTTTGTATAAACTTTATTACTTGATGTATAACTCTATGAATTTGTACACTGATATTTAGATCGCTTAGTAATTATGTCTCTCCTGTTTTATATCTGTGATGTATGTTATATTTTATTCTACGCACTATGAGATATACAATAAGTTATGTGATGTTTTTACTTCAGTTTCAACCCTTGATGATCATCCCTGATGTTTGGGCACATTAGTAGTGCACTATTTAGTTATATTAGTTGTCGGTGGTGTAGGACAGTCATCACAATTTGTATTAGATCTTAAGTTACACGATTAACCTAAGTTGGTATCATGGTCCAGTAGAGATAGGGAAGGAGTTAACACCCTAGACTGGATCGAGAGTATTTGTATACACACACATACAAGAGAGATCGCGTACTTATTTTATAATTTTGTCAAAACTATACAGTAGTATATATAGTATATAAGTCATATACTGACACAAGTACCATCAATACAGTTTTCTTTTTGAGAAACCGATCATTCTTATTATAGATCGAGAATGAGTCGGCGAACAAAATACACTATGAGAAACTCCATCTTCGGGGTTGACGAAGGAGCAGGTTTGGCGGCTGCTACCTTTGAATAACAAGCTGTGTTCAATGCGATTATGGTAAACATGTTGTAGAATGCCCAAGCGACCGCTATAAATATTGTCGTTGGTGGTGGTGCTTAGGTGCAGGCCATATGAGTCGACTTTACCAAGCTATGCAAAGATTACTCTACCTTAGGAGGCAAGCCAATTCTTGGAACTGACTCAGCTATCGAAGTGCAGGATTAGTTAGACACCTACGAGCATAATTTTTTGTGACATGGAAGTAAAGGATGCCGTGAAAAGGAAGCTGGCCTCTCGACAACTTCGAGGGCAGGCCATGAACTGGTGGAATGGCGTTACTATTGCTACACTTGAGAATCAGTTCACTTGGGACCAATTCAAGGTTAGGTTTGAGGAGAATTTCATTCCGGCTACCCAGAAGTCGATGCTATTAAGGAGGTATGCTGATTTAAAATAAGGAGATACGTTTGTCTACGAGTATATTATTGAGTCTGATGCTTTGTAAAAGTATGGGATGTATTTTATTGACACTCCATTGAGGAAGAATGAGAAGTTTCTTATGGGTTTGGATGATTATTTGGGGGAGAAGTTGGTGAGTCACATCGATGAGCCTTTTGAAAGGCGTGTGAAGAATGCTCTTCGCATGAGAATTTATACCCCAAGTCCAAATCGGCTGTTGCCAGTAAGGAATAGTCAAAACCACAACAAGACATTGGAGGCAAGAAGAAATAGAAGAGAAAGAAGCAGTTTTAGAGGAAGAGTGCTCATATGAAGTGTAAATAGGAACGCGTTTGTTTTGGTTGTGGAGAAAAAGGTCACCTAATCGGAGACTACAAAGTTGATGGGAAGAAGACATGTTACAGTTGTGGAAAGTTCGGACTTACGCGGAAAAGTTGTCTAGGACCAGCACGACCAAAGCAGGTTGTGAAGGCATATGCCTTAGATGCTGTTCCGACTTCGTTGAATGCTCCTTCGGTGAATGAGAAGGGGAACGTCACTGTTATTCAAGGTATGCTTTCCATTTATTTTGTTCGTATACATGTTTTACTTGATACCGGGGCTTCACATTGTGTTACATCTAGTGACGTAGTAGATAGTTTGGGATTGAAACCCAAAATAATTGTCCGACCTTTGATTATGACATACCCTGTTGGAGGCTCCACTAGCCTGTATATGGTTTGTCTTGGTTTGGTCTTATCGAGTCATTGATGCTCTTTTGTGTGTGATTATTTTTATTTTGAATTTTGTAGGGTTTAAGATTATCTTAGGGATGGCCTGGCTAAGGAAGTATGCAGTGGTAGTGGATTATGAGAGGCTGTTGGTGATGGAAGGGCTTCAGAGGAGCGAATGGTAGCAATTGGATGCATGTCGAAGGATATGGTTATGGTTAACTTTCTATATTTGCTCGAGGTTTCATAGGCTGGGTTCATTTATGTCTTTTGCTAGAGAGTATCTAGACATATTTAAGGAGGTGACCGAATTACCACCGCTTTGAAAATTTAGTTTCATATTGACTTTACGAATGATGCTAGACCGATAGTTATTCCTTCAAGGCGTATGACACCTATAGGGAAAAAGGAGTTGGAGGTATGAGTTAATGACCTATTGAAGTGGGGCTTCATTCATAGACATATATCTGAGTGGAGTGCATATGTAGTATTCGCCACTAAAGCAGATGACTCTCTAAGGTCATGTGTAGAATACCATGATCTAAATAAGGTGACAAAGAAGAACAAATATCCACTTCCACATATTTGTAACAATCCAACCCGAAACAGGCATAAATTCCAATCCAGAAAAGGCCCATTCCAAAGCTGGCCGTTGGCTGGTAAAAAGAAGAACTCTATAGAACAATCTATTTTTCTTTCAGAACTAGGAATAAAATATAATAACAATAATAGTACCCATTTATTTCAAATCATTTCAAATGTCATAATACATGACAACAAATATTACAAGATTTTTTTCAAAAATACATTTCATGGGTACAATAGAAAATAACATGAAAAGATAGATAATAACTGCAATTGTTGGAAAATGGGTGTGTATAACATTCTATGGAATAGATCATAAGGCTATTTGAACATAGAGGGAGTAAAGTGTAAAATTCAATTATTTAGAACGAACTTATGACTTCAACACTATATTTAATCAAATTGCAAATAGAAAACCAACAATCATAGAATAAGTAAATAGCAAAGTAAAATACAGTAAAGTAAAATACAGTAAAGTAAATAACAAGTTGATTTTTATACCGATTTGGATTAACTAACCCTACATTCAGTCATGCACTACACTGTGCATAGTTTCACTATAATCGTTTGCTTCCCATGGGTGGTAAGAACACCTTTACAATCTTCTTTTATATAAGATACACCCTCTTGATTTCACAGGCTACAAGTATACCTTCTACTTTTCACAAACAATAAGAAAGTATAACAACTAGTCGTATCTTCAATATGGAATCTTGCAGATTCGGTACAATGATCCTATAGACCTCTAATGACAATGTATCCTTGAATTCTTTAAGGAATGAGATGAAAGCAGAGATAGAATGATATGAATTCAAGTAGAAACTCTCTAATATAATATGGTTTGCATATCCTTGAAGAATCGGAGTGAAATGGTATGGATTTGCAAAGATAATGAAAGAATATGCAATGGAGTTCTTTGGCAAAAGTATGGAAGAGAAAGATTATGAGAATGAAGAGAGAATTGATTGGAAAATTCATTTTTTGACCTTAATATAGAGGTTGAAGAGACATGTCTTTTGGTGAAGTGGCGGTGGGAAAATCCCTTGATTTAAATTTTAAAAAACTTACCAATGGGAAGTATGTCGACCTACCTGACCCCCATATGTCGACATATACACATTTTCCAAAGAGATCAGTGACAACAATATGTGTTACAAATTTCAGATTTCAAAATTACCTCTTTTTTGTGGATTTTTGTGATTCAGTTGAGGTCAATGGTTGATGATCTTCAAGTGCCATGGGATCTTTAACAAGGAATTCTAAGACTCAGCCAAGTACTCATCACTTCAAACACCTCTGTCCTTTCAACATTCATCTTCAATCAGTTCTGTTCTTTCATTGTTCTGATTGACCTTCATATATAATCCATTTTTTTCCACCCAGTTCTCATTTATCTCTGTAAATGTCTCCATTATTATGTGAAAGTACTGCATAACTTGGAGACACGTCAGTAGTAATATATATATATATATATATATATATATATATATATATATATAGTTTTTGTCATCAAATTAATACCTTGGGTATTAGCAATCTCCCCATTTTGATGATGACAACCATATAAGTATTTGAGAGATAAAATATAATACTTTTATATTTTACTCCACCTAACTATATGAACTCCCCTATCATTTCCTGGTATATTTATACATTTATTATCCCTTTGTCATCAACAAAAAGGGCGAAAATAGAATCACTCAAGTACAGCTAGACAATATGTATAGATTTTGTATATAGAGATGTATATAAATTTATATAAATAAAACTCGTGAGGAGAATCAAAATCAATATAAATCATGAAATAAAACTACCATGTAAAATAATTAAAACTAGATTTTTTTTTACAGGTACCGACATGTGTCAATGCCAATAACATATCGTTTTGATATTTATCCAAAATTTAATGGATTTCTTGTCATATGCTTTGAACATCCGCTGTTCGTTATCCATTGTTCGGTACCTGAAAAATATAATATATGCGCATTGGTACCCTATTTTATTTTTGGTCCATAGGGCTAATGTCTGGGTAGCCAAACCCATGAAATTTTTGAATGCACTTTCAACATGTAAGTATTGGATAAATGAACTTTATTAATAAAATTATCAATATGTTTTTCTTTTTCAATAAAATCTAACTTTCTAGGAACCCATAAATTAGTGAAAATGTCTAGGATTTTTAACTTTAATTTCCTAGGTTTTGATTTGAACTTGGCAGCCTTAATAAAATTTAGTGCTTTGAGTACTGGTTTTCTTTGATTTGGGCTTAGGGGTGTATCCAAGTCCATGTTTATTATTAGTAGGTTTAGATCCAGATAATAAATTTTCTAGATTATTCTTCCCTTTGTTAAATTATCAATATCAGTTTTCATTTTATCAAAATCCTTATTACAGTAAGAAAAACATTGTCTAGAGATGTTATTTTGTTATTTAGATAAGCGATCTCTGATTTCATTGAAAGATTTTCTGATCTTAATGATTTATATTCACTTTCAAGTTTTTCGAAACTTTCAAGTTTTGAATCATCGTTAAGTCCATTAAGTCTTCAATTTCATTAAACATTTTTAATCTATCTATCTCTACTAAACTATTATTGTACTCTTTCTTAAGCATTTTATATCCTTTATACGTATCATTTAAGACAATTTTAATTTCTTTCTTAAAATTCCAAACCCGGTTATCCTTTGCCATTAAGCACATGTTGGCATTTTCTATTTCTGAATCACTATCACTGGATGATGTACCTAAATCATCTCATATCGCATTGAAAGCTTGTTTACACTTCCAATTAAAAGTGTTGGAAGAGTACTTTGATTTCTTCAGGTTGGGAGAGTCTCTTATCAAATGACCATGTCACATTCGAAACACTTAACCGCTTTTCCATTTCTGGAATTATTATTTTTATTTTTTCAAACTTTTAAGAATTTCTTAAAATTCTTGGTCGTAAACACGATATCATCATCAGCAGCATCATCTGGTTCATTTTTGTCGTTTATAGCCTTGAGTGCTAGTAATTTCTTCTCATTTGCCTGATTCTCTTTTCTAACCGGCAACTTTACTCCACATGACATTAGATTAATTAAATCTTTTACTTTCTCAGTACTAATACCATTGGCTTCTTCGATTGACAGAGTCTTTTGATCATATTCACTAGAAAGTGAATTCAAGATCTTTTTGACTTGGTCCTCTTCAGTAGTTTTCTTTCTTAATGATATTAATGCATGTACTATATCCTGAAATCTAGAATGCATATCAGAAATAGACTCATTTGGTTTCATTTGAAAAGGTTGAAACTAGTTAGAATAGATATTTTAGTTTATTTTACTTTACTAACGCCTACATGTGTGACTTGAAACGCTGTACAAATTCCATATGCAAATTTACAAATAGACACTTGATTAAATTCATTTCGATCTAAGGAAAAAAATGTTCATATCTTTTGAGTTACTGAGTGCTTATGTCTTTTGTTCTACCGTCCCTTGTGAATAGTTCACTTGGGAATGCTTCATTTGGGGCTCAATGTACTCTATTTGGGTAATGTTCCAAATATCTAAACCATTAGACTACAAATAAAATTTCATCCTACAAGCCCAATATGCTTAATTACTAACATCAAACATGTGGGGTCTAGTGGTAGATTTCCCTTCCATTGAAGTAAGAGTGTTACAAGTGTCATTAGCCATTTATACTTCTCAAAAATCAAGTTATGAATATTTTGAAAACTAGTGCTATGATACCAAATGTTGGAAAATGGGGGTGTTTATAACACAATGCAGAATAGATCTTAAGGCTATTTATACACTAGATGGGGTGAAGTTATGTTTCAATTATTCAGAACTAATTTATGACTTTAACACCCTATCCAATCAAATTGCAAAAAGAAAACCAGTAATCATAGAATAAGTAAATAGTAAAATGCAATAAAGCAAATAACACCTGGATTTTTATAGTGGTTAAGATTAACCAATCCTACACTTAGACCTTCACTATACCGTGCAGAATTTCACTATAACTGCTTGCTTTCCACGGATGGCAAGAACACCCTTACAATCTTGATTTAATAGGCTACAACACACACCTTGTTGATTTCACAAGCTAGAAGAACGCCTTCTCCTTTTCACAAACAACAACAAAGTACAGCAACTAGTCAAATCTTCTGCAGCAACTCAAAATTTAACCCACAACAATTAATTCATTAATTAATGAAATGATAAAATAACTTTGTGAAATTATCAGAATCGAGCCATGGGAGTTGCACCATTGTGTCTGCGATAATTTTCTGGTCAATTTTAGAACGTCAAAATCAGAGTCAACATGAAGAAGTTACGCATGAAACAAGAATTAATGAAAAAAAAATATTACATGGGTCTGGTCGACCAGGAGGTCGACCCAACCACAACCTAGGTCGATCGGTCAGTTGAACTAGGGGAGGTAAGGTCGACCTAGTGGTCGACCCGCCCTACATGGTGAGAGAACGATTTTTTTTTTGTTTCAGCAAGTTTTATGCATGATTTTTTCAATCTTTGGCTCCATCTGGTACTTTCATGCTTCTATACGATGGCTCATATTCAGCCTATGATGTGGTTGCATCCTATTCAATCTCCAAATCCAATGGTCTGAGATCCACTTCTAACCTTATAAATAAGACCCTAGGTCTAACACTTTTTCTCATTCTAGATTTTCTCTGCTTGGGTTCACCTTTTCAGGAAGGACCCTAAATACTTTAATACCCTCAAGTGGATTCGGGAAGACTTGAAGGGAAGAGCCGAGGACACAGGTGAGTGATTGTAATTATTTTAGATTTCTTTAAGTAATTTAAAATAATAGGGTTTTCAATAGTTGTAGTTTTTACTATGATTTTTGGAATAACCTTTTTAGTAATTTATTTATAGTTTTTATAATTATTTTCAGTCTATTTCTTTTAGCTATTTTTTCAGTTTATTTTAGTTTAATTCTATTAATTATAGCTTTTCCATTTATTTTACAGTATTTTAATTTATTTATTGTTATTTATGCGTTATTTACATCTTTTCCTACGCTTTGGATTTTCTTCTATTTTTAATTTTCTTTTATTTCTCTTTCTTCTTCACGCATGTATTAGAATAGATTAAAACTTGAATATGGATTAAAATTATTAGAATACTGAAATAACGGAAGATAAGACGTAAATTGTAAAGACTGTAATAAAAATGGAATTAAGACTGAAATTGAGCCTAATGTTAGAACTGGAACAATTAAAGATAATTGGCCTAGTTATAGAATTATAACCAAAAAAGAGTATAATATGAAAGGTGCTTATTTTTTTACACTTAGACGTTTGGGTTAAGTAAATAAGCTAAATTATAACGTAGGTTATAATAAGAGAAAGAATAGAATGAAGCTTATTTTAAGGACTAGGATAAATTAATAAGCACAGATAGCAAGAACAAAAGTAAAGGCTTATTTAAATAATTTATCTAAGTTAATAGGAAAGAATTAACGTAGAACCTATACCAAATAGCACTCCCCTATTATCTCTATGGACGTGTTTCACATAATCCTGAAGTGAGACGAGAGGCACTCTTATGCTAATAATGATAGTAATTGGTCAATAGGTAGAAGTCCAAATCATGGGGATTTGGGTAAGGTTCGCAACTAGATACTATTTGAATGACGGGCCAGTACCAAAAGCATTTCCCCTATTTTCTATGGACATGGCGACCTCACATTAGCCTAAAGTGGGATGAGTGGCACACTTATGCTGGAGCTTGAGTTAATAAGAAGACCCAATAGGTGGAACAACATATAACATGAGCATGGTGGTGGTTATGTGTGCGACTTCCATTCGGATGCTCAGTAATCGCTATGAGTTCCAAGCGCTTAGTATGTGTGCCTTTCGTAGGCACCATTGTCTTCTGTGTAGGGAGCTATATGACATCTAGTCCACAGTAGATAATTTGTGTGTCATCCGTAGACACCATTTCTATGTAGGAAGTTATAGCGTCTAGACCGCAGTAGGGTCTACGGAGTAGCAGGCCGATCAAAGGGTAGAATTAGGATTTTAGCCTAATTATAGGATTAGGAATTCAGCCTAATTGTACCGACTCGTAAATTTTCGATAATTAAATAGCTAATTTAATAAGATTTCGTGATTTAGAGTTAGAAAAAAATTGTAAGTCGTTTGGAATAATAATAACTAGAATGAAATGCAACAAGATTTTACCTAAGTTAATTATTTATGAATTGAATAAAATCCCAAATAAATCGAAATGATATGCAGTCAAAGGGTAATTGAATGAATTTTTATTGTACAGGTAATTGTGACACTTGTTTGTAAATAATAAACTTATAAGTAATTAACAGTTAACGGTGATAATTATTTAAGTTACCTATTCATTTAGTTAGTCGAATTGAATTTGTGAACCAATTGAAATTGAAATGAAAGTTCATATATTAGTTGAGTGGATTATCTCTAATTGTTGATTTATAATGATGTAGAGTTCATTTGATGTAATATAGTAAATTTACTGATAATGAAATTTTATTAAAAAAATCCAATATTGAAAGCCGTCAAATATTGAACAATTAAATTGTTTAAATTTAATATTAAATGTTTGAATAATTAAATTCCGAATTTGATATGATTAATTTGATATTGAAATTTAATATATGAAAATAGAGTGAATAATTAAAATTTGATTTAATATGATTTAAATTGGTTTCCAAAGTGAATGTAAGTTATAGTGGGATTATAATAGAGTTAATAAGATTTTACAATTTGAATTTATTGGATAAATTGAATAACGGGTTTAATATGATTAAAAATGATTTGTAAAATTTTATTTTATCATATTAAAGTTAGAATGATGTTGTAGAACTTTTAAAATCGAATTAAAAGTAAATTTGTGAAAATTGAATATTTTATTATTTAATTATCGATTGAAAAATAGCCAATTTTCGAACAGTCTCAGAATTGGACGATACTAGTTCCATTGAATCCGTAATAGTTAGCTATTATCGGATTTCAATTTTCGTTGCAATCGGAGTTGTCGTTTGACCGTGGCAGCTCGAAACGCATCGAAATTGTTTTAATATTAATTTAACGAGTTAAAATAGTCATTTTTCAAACGGTCTCGGATTTCGACAAAACCAGTTTCATCGGATCCGTAATATGATATTATTGTAAGGTTTCAAATTTCGAGTCAATCGGATTTACCGTTTGTCCGGGGCAAGCCAAAACGCCTAGAAAATCGTTTAATCGGTTTAATTTAAAATTGATCGTTTATTGTCGTAACTCACGCAGACGATCGAATTAGCTTCCGAAGCCTGTCCCATTGTGTCCGGAACGCGGGATAAACCCTAGAAACGCCGGTCACCTTGCGTAAATCGGAGTTTGGAAATTCCGGAATGAATAGTGTTCGATATTTCCTATAAATAGCCCCCTTTTATCTAAAAAAAAAAAGAATAATTAGGGTTTAAACCCTAGCCGCCGGCCTCTGAACCGAAGGCCAAAAAATCGTTTCGTTCTCCTCCTTTTATCTTCAAATCCGTTCATCGATTCAACAAACCTTCAACATGGAAAATGTAGAGCATCACGAGACGAATGTAATCAACGGTTGTGATCGTTTTCTAAGCCATGGATTAACGGCAAGTGGGTTTGAACGTCGCGTGTTCGTCCCCGTTTTGCGCGCTCCTGGGGTGGCCGAGCTCGGGGGGGTTTTGGCCGAAGGTGGAGCTCACGGAGGCGCATCGTACGGCGGTGTTTGATCGTGGTGTAGGTGTTGTATGGTGGTGCGTGAATTAGGGTTCAAGGTCGGCTCATGGGTTGTCGCACGCGTGAAACTGGAGAGGGAGGAGGATAGTGCATGCACGGCCTAGATTCATTGAAGCTGGATCAACGACCAGAAGTGTTATGGTAAAATAAATAATAAAAATGTAAATTAAATTGTAATTTGAATCCTGTGATGTTTAAAACGTTGTATCTTTGTCATACGAGATCGAAAAATTGCGAAACAAGTTGCGTTGCGTCCGTATTGCCGAATACTACGCTATGGAGCTGGATTGGAATCATTTGGAGCTTGGGAAAATTTTGAATTAAATCGAACGTCGTTCGATTTGATTTGAAATCGTAAAAATCAAGGTGAGTGTTTTATAACGCTCACACCGTACTAAATATCTTTATGCTAGTTAAATTGACATTATGAAGTGATATGAATTTTATTTGTCGTTGTTTGATATAAATTTAATTGTCATATAGTTTGTTATTTGAATTAACCGTTGAAAAATTAAATTGACAGTTAAATTGAAATTGAAATTGAATTGCGATTTAATTACTTGACCTCGATAACTATGAAATTGCCATGAATTGTATTGCCTATTGGATGATGTATTTCGATGGATGCTATTGGTTGATATTTGAATGTTTGGATGTTTATTTGCTTATATACATATATATATACTGTTATGCATACATATGATACTGTGATTTAATTTAAGTGATATATATTCATCCCTAACATTCAATTGAAATAAATAATTACTTGGCCATAGGATAGAAAATTTTATACGGACACCGAATTGGCTAAATTAATAAATTTTGAAATCGTCGATTTGAAATTTGTTTAAATGTTTTGATTTAAAAGTATAAATAGGATTGGTTTTGAAGCTGTTTTAATTTGTTTTCCAAATTCCTCTATTATATAAACCATTTTGAATACTTAAACTATTTTAATCTATTTTTTTATCTACTTAACCCAATTTAAATTATTTTAAACTAAGTTATCAATTTTAAATCTATTTTAAAGATTTTAAGCATTTTTAACTATTTTAATTATTTAAACTACTTTTAAACTACTTAAAACTATTTTCTAAAAAATTTCAAGCTGGTTAATAAGGTGAAATGTTTATGTTTAAATCTTGAATTTAAATACGAATTGGGTTAAATGAAGTTGCAACCTAAATTGAAATTCGGAATGATTTTGAAATCGAAATGAGATATTGAGACGAAAAATGATTTTTGAAAAGGAACCTTAAATTTTGAATGGCTATGTCGATATTTGAAATGAATTTGAGTTTTGAAGCGAACATGATATTTTGATATCAATTATGAATCGATTTGAAATGTAAAAGAGCCAACGGTGTAATAATACGTAGTTATTAAAGAGACCGGGATCGGATATGGACATACTCTTTGTCGATACCGAAAACCACTTTAATAACTATTATACGCGGAGTGTTGATTCAGAATGAAGTGGATGGTTTGGTGAACGCGTTGACTGAAGAAAGAGAACGATTATTGGATGACCCCTGACATGACTAAAACAGGAGCCGCGCCGGGCCATTAAGGTTCGCCACCTCTAGCGGACACACTTCTTCGATACCATTTCTATTACATTTGTGATTCGATTTGGGTGCACCCCTTGATTTGGGAGTGTTGTTTCGCGGTGTTGGGGTAGCTGCTGGCTATGCTCAACATCAGTCCGGATCACGCAACTACTAGTATCCTAGTTGGTATCGCCTCATGTACCTTGTCATACTGATTATCCTATTCGCGACCACTACGTTTTGATTTGTACCTTGAGTATATGGATTGCCCTCTGGTGACTTCCGGTTTTGGGGAAACTACGGTCTTGTATATGCTTTTGGGAATATAAAATGTGTTAAGGGGGATTATGGTAACGCCTTTACGCTATTTTGATACTTTATATTACTGATAGGCATTATCTACTTAGCGTATATTACTACATAGTAGATAGTTTAATGGATCCTTGAGAGATGGAAAATCCCGTAACATCTCTTAAGTTATTGCACGCACGTTGACACTGGATAGGAGATGTCAAACCCCGTAAACATCTCCGATGCCGTTACACTCATATTTATTTATGATTGATTTAACTTTCATAAGGATATTTTAGTCCTGACTCGAGTGTTTTGTCTTTCCATTGCGCTCGGGTCAGTCCTGAGTTTTTCAGATTTTTGAAGATCTATTCTGGAGGATGGAGACGAAGATTTGGTATACTATTACTATTATTATTTGTGCATCATGCTATCTGCTGCATTATTTAAATTGTTCTGTTGTATATGTATAACTCTGATAAATGTTGTATAAATAATTGTCAAAGTATAGTAGACAGCTTCATGAACTGTTTATTTGACTATTATATTTTATCGTTCCGCTGCGAGATTCAGTGTTGTTTCATTTTCTTTATTTCTTTTCCTTTTCTTTTCTTATTTACCCCAATAACCATCTGCCCTTTTGAATGGTTTGGAATCGACATGTGTATTTGATCGTCGGTTTAAACTGTCCAAAAAGGCGGGTCGTTACAGTTGGTATCAGAGCTTTGGTTTAGCGATAAACCTTGGCTCTAGTGGGGAATAACTCATTGAAATAGAGGTAAACTATATGAATGAGTTGAGTGTATATGAGAGAGCGTACTTGTTATTTGATATAAAATGGTTTTATATTGTGTTAACTTTGTTCCGTTGAGTATTTATGAATTCTGGTCGATACTTGGGACGCCAAGGCGTCGATAGGGATTTCTAAACACTCGAATAGGACAAACCAACACAATATCGTTTTGGAATATATTTTATATAAAAGAATTATCTGAATATTTATTCATTTTGATTGAATTTATTGTTAGGAGATGATAATATTAGATTATTATCGTTATTGTTTGATAAGTCAATATTTACAACAATTGATTAAATAGCAATGGATTTAGGAAAATGAAATCTTGTAAACACAATTGATAATGGATGTAAATGAATTTTAACTTGGATTTGGGAATTTAAATTCCGGTGTTTGAAATTGACTTACAAGAATTTGAAAAATATAATATGAGTATTATATGATAGTATAATTGAGTTGAAATTGTTTTCGAAGGATTTTTTTTAATGGTAAGTGTTATATTCCCTTCTCTTGACGCTAGAAAATGATTTCGGTGATGAGTGCACGCATCATCGGCGTTTATTTTCGAGAGTCCGAGTGGGGGAGACCACTTAATAGCTTGTCTAAACCTTGTTTTGGTTCAAATTTATTTTATTTTGTATTCTCTATAGTATGATTTGATATATAAATTATATAAGTATATATTATTTCAAAACTTGATTTGAAATGAAACCGGGATTGGAATTCTTAAGTCCTTTAATAATTAATTTTTTTTTTAAAATGATTGAAATGAATTTAGACTTGAATCATTAAGGAACTTCTGAATTGTGAAATGAGAAATGAACCTAAGAGCTAAGTGAAAATATCAATTGAAGTAGAAATCCTTAGAATTAGGAAATTATGAACTTAAAATAAAATTGAAACTGTAAAACTCACATAGTGTTAAATTTCATTCTATAACATAGATATAACTTACCAAAATATTTAAGAAGTTCAAAAATGTTATATGAATTGTTAATTGGATAATATACAAGTATAGGTTTGAATAATGAAATATGCATTTAATTAATGGTTTGCAAATATAAATAAAATTATTAGTAAATAAATGGAATTTAAATTGACATTTAAAGGTGATTCACAATTATGTTAATATAAAATGGAAATACTATATGTGAATGTAAATGTGAAATTAAATTATAGTGAAATTTAAGTAATGACTTAAAAATTAATAAATTGAAAATTCAACTTTAAATGAAAAGAAGTTGTATGTTGTTCAACTACATTCTATTTGCATAACTATAACTTACCAAATACTTAAAAGGTTTAAAATTCTAATAAGGATGAGTAGAGAAATAATATACCAGTGTGAGAATGAATAATAAAATGTGAAGATTTATTGATAGTTGAAAATATAAAAGAAATTTAAGCTGTAAAATGAATGATATATCTAAGTGAATAAATAAAATTTAAAATTAATGAAATATAAAATTGGCAAATGAAAACTAATTAAATTCGAATATAACTAAATGTCAATAAATTTGGAAGTGTATGAAATTAAAATTGACTTGGAAATGTATAATTGATTTAGTGTAGATTTTGGATGGATGTTAATGTTTGATATGCATTGGTTGTTAGATGGATGAAAATTGATTAAGTCGAATTCATTAGTGTTATTGGAATTGAATAAACGGAATAAAAAAAAAATTAAATTCAAATTTGAAGCAAAGTGAAATTAAATATAATTGAATTCAATTTAAATTGAAGCAAATTGACTTGAAATTAAAATGCGAAAGAAAAAAACTTGAATAAATCGGAAACAAATTGAATGTAAACCTATTGCATGGATGAATAAGAAAATAAATGACTTTGTGCTTATGATTGTTCTTTATAAAATTTGAGGTTTGATGGTTTGTACTTTGAAATAATAAAAGCAAATTTTGGGAAAAAATATCCAAAATTGTCCAATATATGCTGAAACAAAAACAACCATAACTTTTAAATGGCTGAACGGAATTCGACGATCTTGGACTTTTCGAAAAGCTTAGAAACTATAGCACAACTTTTGTTTAGATAACTGGAGAAAATTCCTTCGTCTACTAGGTTAAAAACTTGAATATTACTCGCTGTCCTGTGTAAAAATAAGTAAAATCTGTAGTATACACCCTTAGTATTTTCGCCATATCTTTTAACTGGTTTATCAGATTTGGATGATCTTGCACTTTCTGGAAATCTAAGAACTTAAGATAAAACTTTTGTTTTAAGTGTTTTGTGTTTTAATGTCGTTTAGAAGGTCGGAAACGAGGGAGAACGTCGCTGGCCTGCACAATGCATTGCCCAGGCTGAGGCATATCCTCTAAGTAAAACGGCCATAATTTTTGAACGGATGGTCCGAATTTGATGATTTTGGACATTCCGGAAAGCCTGAAATGAATGCAACAACTTTTATTTAGATTCTGTTGCCGAATTTTATCGTTTAGGTGCCCTAAAACTAGGATTTGATTGCTGTCCTGAAATTGGAATCTCAGTTTTGAAGCTAAATATGTTATATATATGGTGTGTAGGCTAAGTATACCGATCTATCTTTATATGCATGGTTCTAACTTAGTTATTGAGTGTTTAGTAGGTGCGGATTTCGCTTGCTTCGCATTTGGAGCTCGCTTTCGCGCTATATTAAGCCGTATATGCTCGCCAACAATATATAAGGTACATATCTCGGATTACATATCGTATTTTTACACTTTTTCCCTGCGGGATGCCTCATCACTTGATGAGATGTATATTTGCGATATATATACTGTTATATTTTTTTTCGATCGATCCGCGCAAAGGAGACTCTGCCGAAATTTTCCGTAAAATCCGGGTGTTAGAAAATTTTTCAAGTTTTAAAAACTTTTATAACTTGTTTTGATAACTAACTTTTAGAGTTAGAAAACCGTTCGGAGTAACTTAGTGGAAGTGTAGTAACGATTTATAAATGGAATTTCATTCTTTATAAGTCGATAACTTTGAATAAAATATAGCTAGTGTTGAACTCTATACTTAGTTCCTTTTCCCTTCTTTTTCCTTTTCGGGGACGAAAAGTTTTGAGTGGGGGAGAGTGTAACGACCCGTAAATTTTCGATAATTAAAATAGCTAATTTAATAAGATTTCGTGATTTAGAGTTAGAAAAAAATTGCAAGTCGTTTGGAATAATAATAACTAGAATGAAATGCAACAAGATTTTACCTAAGTTAATTATTTATGAATTGAATAAAATCCCAAATAAATCGAAATGATATGTAGTCAAAGGGTAATTGAATGAATTTGTATTGTACCGGTAATTGTGACACTTGTTTGTAAATAATAAACTTATAAGTAATTAACAGTTAACGGTGATAATTATTTAAGTTACCTATTCATTTAGTTAGTCGAATTGAATTTGTGAACCAATTGAAATTGAAATGAAAGTTCATATATTAGTTGAGTGCATTATCTCTAATTGTTGATTTATAATGATGTAGAGTTCCTTTGATGTAATATAGTAAATCGACTGATAATGAAATTATATTAAAAAAATCCAATATTGAAAGCCTTCAAATATAGAACAATTAAATTGTTTAAATTTAATATTAAATGTTTGAATAATTAAATTCCGAACTTGATATGATTAATTTGATATTGAAATTTAATATATGAAAATAGAGTGAATAATTAAAATTTGATTTAATATGATTTAAATTGGTTTCCAAAGTAAATGTAAGTTATAGTGGGATTATAATAGAGTTAATAAGATTTTACAATTTGAATTTATTGGATAAATTGAATAATGGGTTTAATATGATTAAAAATGATTTGTAAAATTTTATTTTATCATATTAAAGTTAGAATGATGTTGTAGAACTTTTAAAATCGAACTAAAAGTAAATTTGTGAAAATTGAATATTTTATTATTTAATTATCGATTGAAAAATAGCCAATTTTCGAACAGTCTCAGAATTGGACGAAATTAGTTCCATTGAATCCGTAATAGTTAGTTATTATCGGATTTTAACTTTCGTTGCAATCGGAGTTGTCGTTTGACCGTGGCAGCTCGAAACGCATCGAAATTGTTTTAATATTAATTTAACGAGTTAAAATAGTCATTTTTCAAACGGTCTCAGATTTCGACAAAACTAGTTTCATCGGATCCGTAATATGATATTATTGTAAGGTTTCAAATTTCGACTCAATCAGATTTACCGTCTGTCCGGGGCAAGCCAAAACGCCTAGAAAATCGTTTAATCGGTTTAATTTAAAATTGATCGTTTATTGTCGTAACTCACGCAGACGATCGAATTAGCTTCCGAAACCTGTCCCATTGTGTCCGGAACGCGGGATAAACCCTAGAAACGCCGGTCACCGCGCGTAAATCGGAGTTTGGAAATTCCGGAATGAATAGTGTTCGATATTTCCTATAAATAGCCCCCTTTTATCTAAAAAAAAAAAAATTAGGGTTTAAACCCTAGCCGCCGGCCTCTGAACCGAAGGCAAGAAAATCGTTTCGTTCTCCTCCTCTTATCTTCAAATCCGTTCATCGTTTCAACAAACCTTCAACATGGAAAATGTAGAGCATCACGAGACGAAGGTAATCAACGGTTGTGATCGTTTTCTGAGCCATGGATTAACGGCAAAGTGGGTTTGAACGTCGCGTGTTCATCATCGTTTTGCGCGCTCCTGGGGTGGCCGAGCTCGGGGGGGTTTTGGCCGAAGGTGGAGCTCACGGAGGCGCATCGTACGGCGGTGTTTGATCGTGGTGTAGGTGTTGTATGGTGGTGCGTGAATTAGGGTTCAAGGTCGGCTCATGGGTTGTCGCACGCGTGAAACTGGAGAGGGAGGAGGATAGTGCGTGCACGGCCTGGATTCAGTGAAGCTGGATCAACGACCAGAAGTGTTATGGTAAAATAAATAATAGAAATGTAAATTAAATTGTAATTTGAATCCTGTGATGTTTAAAACGTTGTATCTTTGTCATACGAGATCGAAAGATTGCGAAACAAGTTGCGTTGCGTCCGTATTGCCGAATACTACGCTATGGAGCTGGATTGGAATCATTTGGAGCTTGGGAAAATTTTGAATTAAATCGAACGTCGTTCGATTTGATTTGAAATCGTAAAAATCAAGGTGAGTGTTTTATAACGCTCACACCGTACTAAATATCTTTATGCTAGTTAAATTGACATTATGAAGTGATATGAATTTTATTTGTCGTTGTTTGATATAAATTTAATTGTCATATAGTTTGTTATTTGAATTAACCGTTGAAAAATTAAATTGACAGTTAAATTGAAATTGAAATTGAATTGCGATTTAATTACCTGACCTCGATAACTATGAAATTGCCATGAATTGTATTGCCTATTGGATGATGTATTTCGATGGATGCTATTGGTTGATATTTGAATGTTTGGATGTTTATTTGCTTATATATATATCCTGTTATGCATACATATGATACTGTGATTTAATTTAAGAGATATATATTCATCCCTGACATTTAATTGAAATAAATAATTACTTGGCCATAGGATAGAAAATTTTATACGGACACCGAATTGGCTAAATTAATAAATTTTGAAATCGTCGATTTGAAATTTGTTTAAATGTTTTGATTTAAAAGTATAAATAGGATTGGTTTTGAAGCTGTTTTAATTTGTTTTCCAAATTCCTCTATTATATAAACCATTTTGAATACTTAAACTATTTTAATCTATTTTTTTATCTACTTAACCCAATTTAAATTATTTTAAACTAATTTATCTATTTTAAATCTATTTTAAAGATTTTAAGCATTTTTAACTATTTTAATTATTTAAACTACTTAAAACTATTTTCTAAAAAATTTCAAGCTGGTTAATAAGGTGAAATGTTTATGTTATATCTTGAATATAAATACGAATTGGGTTAAATGAAGTTGCAACCTAAATTGAAATTCGGAATGATTTTGAAATCGAAATGAGATATTGAGACGAAAAATGATTTTTGAAAATGAACCTTAAATTTTGAATCGCTATGTCGATATTTGAAATGAATTTTATTTTTGAAGCGAACATGATATTTTGATATCAATTATGAATCGATTTGAAATGTAAAAGAGCCAACGGTGTAATAATACGTAGTTATTAAAGAGACCGGGATCGGATATGGACATACTCTTTGTCGATACCGAAAACCACTTTATTAACTATTATACGCGGAGTGTTGATCCAGAATGAAGTGGATGGTTTGGTGAACGCATTGACTGAAGAAAGAGAACGATTATTGGATGACCCCTGACATGACTAAAACAGGAGCCACGCCGGGCCATTGAGGTTCGCCACCTCTAGCGGACACACTTCTTCGATACCATTTCTATTACATTTGTGATTCGATTTGGGTGCACCCCTTGATTTGGGAGTGTTGTTTCGCGGTGTTGGGGTAGCTGCTGGCTATGCTCAACTTCAGTCCGGATCACGCAACTACTAGTATCCTAGTTGGTATCGCCTCATGTACCTTGTCATACTGATTATCCTATTCGCGAGCACTACGTTTTGATTTGTACCTTGAGTATATGGATTGCCCTCTGGTGACTTCCGGTTTTGGGGAAACTACGGTCTTGTATATGCTTTTGGGAATATAAAATGTGTTAAGGGGGATTATGGTAACGCCTTAACGCTATTTTGATACTTTATATTACTGATAGGCATTATCTACTTAGCGTATATTACTACATAGTAGATAGTTTAATGGATCCTTGAGAGATGGAAAATCCCGTAACATCTCTTAAGTTATTGCACGCACGTTGACACTGGATAGGAGATGTCAAACCCCGTAAACATCTCCGACGCCGTTACACTCATATTTATTTACGATTGATTTAACTTTCATAAGGATATTTTAGTCCTGACTCGAGTGTTTTGTCTTTCCATCACGCTCGGGTCAGTCCTGAGTTTTTCAGATTTTTGAAGATCTATTCTAGAGGATGGAGACGAAGATTTGGTATACTATTAGTATTATTATCTGTGCATCATGCTATCTGCTGCATTATTTAAATTGTTCTGTTGTATATGTATAACTCTGATAAATGTTGTATAAATAATTGTCAAAGTATAGTAGACAGCTTCATGAACTGTTTATTTGACTATTATATTTTATCGTTCCGCTGCGAGATTCAGTGTTGTTTCATTTTCTTTATTTCTTTTCCTTTTCTTTTCTTATTTACCCCAATAACCATCTGCCCTTTTGAATGGTTTGGAATCGACGTGTGTATTTGATCGTCGGTTTAAACTGTCCAAAAAGGCGGGTCGTTACACTAATCAAAGTGCTAACAAAGACAAATGCAAACAATCAAAGTTAATCAAATACTTAGTAAATTCGTATTTATTTCCAGCTTATTCCTTCTCTCCATTTCCTTTCATTTCTTTTATGTACTAAAACTGTTGTAGAGTCTATTATTTTTACTTTACTGAAAGATTCTTGTAATTACTATCATCACCAGACCTTTTGTTTGACCCAGTCCTCCATTTTCCCTTTTTTTTTCCACAGGCTAGCAAGAGCAAGGGTGATAGATTGCAGACACTTAGAGACTTCTTTGGAAGAAATTTCTTATGTATTTCCCTTCTTTATTGTTAGTTTTTAGCTTATTCCATTAACTGGCACTTTATGAGGGATAGTTTGTACTTTAATATTTATAAGATTGAGATTTTGATTTCATAAGACATATATTGGTATTTTAACACATATGATATGTTTGATTTATAATTCTACTATGAAGTTTGACTTTTGGCTAATTATTATGTTTCCGCTGTTTTTATTATTACCGTTTCCACTATTTTTATCTATTTTGTCTTATGAATCGTAGTCTCTGCTAGTTTTAGTTTTACCTACAATGCACCGCATCTTTTATTGTGGCCTTCTGGGTATACTAAGAGGTGTGGAATGTTTCATTTGGTATCAGATCCTAAGGTTACAAGATTCCTAAAAACTTGTTTTAAAATAAAGTATTTTTTCAAAAGCAACCTATCTTCAAATTAGAAGTGTTTTTCAGAAAGAAAATCTTGTTATAGAAGTAGTTTTTCAAGTATATAAGAATTTTTATAAAAAGTCCCCTCAAAAGTCCAGTTCAACCTTCTTTCGATTCTTTCGAGCCTAAGTTTCCTTTTCTTTGCATAATATGGTCGACTAGTTCCGTAGAGCTACGGTACCAAAGGTGCAAGGGAAAGCATCCAATACAGCAACCATAGGTAGAGGTCCCTTTAATCCATCTACATCTGCCAATTTTTCTAATATATGCAAGAATTTCGCTAGTCTAGGAGGTAGAACAATTCTTGGCATGGAGGATTTCGAGGAGGCATGAGTTAGTTAGAGGTTATAGAGCAAAAAATTAGGATGTTAGATTTGGAGGACCTCAGAAGCAGATTAAGAAAGGATTGAGGTGCAATAGCTATGGAATTATGGGACATATCGCCAAAGATTGTAAAAGCAAGAAGATTAAGGGAAAGTGCTTTAATTGCGAGCAGCCCGGTTACTTGAGTAAAAGTTGTCCTCGGAGGATGGGACAAGGAGCTAGTACACCAGTTGCATAGATTCAGGCGTTAGACGTAGCACCTTCAGACGGCATTCCAAGTAGAGGTAGGAAAGTTAAAGTTGAAGGTTTGATTTCCATTTTTGATTTTCCCCTTCGAACTTTATTCGATTCTGGAGCATCACACTCTTTTATCTCTAGTTCTCTTGTATATTGTTTGCACTTAGACATTTCTTTAGTAGTAGGCCCCATTGTTGTTTCAAACCCCATATGAGGATCAACACATTTATCTATGGTTTGTAAGGGTTTGAATTTTTTTATCTTAGGCATGGAATTTAATCGCGACGCCTATGAATTAGGATTTTTGGGGTATGGGATGATTTTGGGAATGGATCCATATATGGAGTTATATTAGACTGCAAGAGGAGTGTCATTAGACTAGAGACATGCAGCGGTAGGACTCTCGAGGTTTCTTACGACCCGCAAGGGTCATTTATGTTGAGCTTCCTTTATTCCCTCGATTCATCATCACCAGAGTTAGATTCGGTTTCTGTCATTGGAGATTTTCCAAAAATCTTTAAGAAGGTTAAAGGACTACGCCCTAAGAGAGAGATTGACTTCACGATTTATTTGACTGATAATGCCAAGCCAGTAGCATTACCCGTGAGGCATATGGCACCTAAGGAGAGGAAGGAATTGAGCAAGCTGATCCATGAGCTTTAGAGAAAGGATTTATAAGAAGGAGCATATGGGAGTGGAGAGTGCCAATTGTCTTTGCTACTAAGGCGGACGATTCCCTTCGACTTTACGTAGACTACAAAGAATTGAATAAGCTCGCGAAGAAGAACCGATATCCACTCCCTAGGATAGATGACCTTTTTGACTAGTCTGTTGGCTCTGCAGTATTCTCTCAGCTTGATTTAGCTATTGGATTTCATCAGTTTAGGGTCGCTGATAACAGCATTGATAAGACTGCATTTAGGACAACCAACGGATTTTTTGAGTGGTTGGTTATGCCTTTTGAGCTAACTAATGCCTTAGCCTATTTTGTAGATTTGGCGAGCCATGTTTTTAGAGATGTCCTAAATAAGTTTGTGGTGGTATTCGTGGAAGAAGTATTAGTGTTTTCCAAGAGTATGTAGGAGCATGTTGTCCATGTCGAGGAGATTCTTCGTATACCTCGCATTTTTCAGTTAAATGAAAAGCCTTGAATTATCACTTTTGGCATAAGGAAGCGTGTACTTGGGGCATAGAGAAGGTCTATGCATGGAAGGAGTTTGAGAAACTATTTCGTATATTTTGGTTTGGATTTTGAAAGTCCAAAGAGAGGTAAGCAAAGATTGGAGATGTACAATAGATTCAGTTGATAAGAAAAGAAGAAAGCCCATGTGTAGATAATTGCAGAAATTATAATTATTTCAGATAAGTGGACTTAACGGTAGTACTAAAAGACTTTAGTAAGGAAATGGGATTACCAAAATTTAGGAAGCGTACTCCTAGGGTAGTGAGAAGAAAATCCATCTTATGTTTAGCTCAATAGAATATAATAGTTAGAATTGACAATTTTCATTGTTAATATTTTCTTTTAGGAAATAAATATTAGGTTTTTGAAAAATGATATGAAATTTAAATTAGTTTTTGTATGATATAAATTCTGTTAAAAGTAAGATTGTTTTTAAAGAATTATAGCTCGCTGGTATTGTAGATAAACAAAGATTTTAAATATAAAAATCTAGAGGTTATTAAGTGTCAAAAATGTAGGTTACAACATTTATTATTGTAATGGATTTTTCATGAAAAGTAAAGAGTGCATAGACTATAGCACAATTATTATAGTAGGTGACTTCCTAAGTAAATGTTTTAACATAGTATATGACGTTTATTAGTATTTATTTTAATTGAATCCATACACTAGTATTTTTTAACTGTAGTAACAGTGTTTTACGTAACATCTGTTTTGACCCACATAAAAATGTGTTTTGAAGAAAATTTTCAAGTATAGAAATAAACTGATTTGTAAAATACACTTATTATTTAAATAAGTATAAGCAAATGTTTTATGGCTATGGATATGTTAAAATAGTTTTAAAAATGAGTTTTGCTGAAAACAAAAGAGTAAGTTAGATATTAGAAGATGTCTATCATAAGAGAGTATAAATTAAACATACTTTAATCTATTAGAATGAAAAGAGTAATGCTATAATTTTCTGTGAAACCAATAAAAATGTTTTGTTCAAGTTACAACGAATACATGAAAGAGCTATACAAGGTATGGGAGCGTCATATTTTGTATAGCCTATTTTCAAAAATATAAAATAAGTTCCTTGTAATTTCACATAAACAAAAACTCCTCTTTTAAAGGATTCATAGAAGATTTTACCATTAATAGTTTCTCATAAGAGAAAGTAGTTCCAATACATTAAGGTATAAAACCGTTAGGTGTAATTAGAAGATGTTTAAAAAGTAAATAAGTTTTTGGAAACTGAAAATTAATAAAAGTAAAATTTGATAATCCAAATTTTCATAGAAAGCTGTAAAAGTCTTTAAAAGAAAAGGAGGAATAAGTTTTAGACTTAAATTTTTGGAAGTTTTCCCCTCTAGGTTTGGGGAATAATGTTAATTAACCAAGTATTTTTGAATTTAATAGGAATTTAGAGATAACACTTTTAAGGACAAAGATTTTAGGATTCGATGTTTTAAAATTTAGAAACCTCGTTTTTTTTGAAATAAAATGATAAATACCAAACCAATATCTTAAATGTGGAGTAGATAGGAATCATTTCCTAGGTGTAACGGAAAATGTGCAAGGCTATATCAGTGATTACTTCTAAAAGTAATGATTGAAGTTCCCATGGAGTGTGTAGAACACTAGTAAGAACCTAAGAATGTTGATTCATGTGTGTAGACTAAAGGAGAGCAGCAAAGTGAAATTTGTAAGATAGTAAGACAAGGATGGTTGAGAATGATTATTCTTGATTTTTAGAAACTTGGGAGAAGCATCCTCCTTTAGTGGAATTCCCATATGATAGTAGTTTTCAAGCTAGCATTGGAATGACACCTTCCGAAGCTCTTTATGGCAGACCACCCAAGTCGCTTTCGTGTTGGATAGAGTCTACAGAGGTTGAAAAGACTTCGGAGATGATTAAATTGATCATGAGAAAATGCGTACTTCTTATCCACATCTCTCTTTGGTAGTAAATTTCAAATTTCCTATTTCCATACTTGGTTTTGAATAGGTTCTTTGGGAGGGTAGAACTGAGAATTTAACCGATGGATGGTAGGATTTGATGTAAACATGTTACTACAACATGTTACGAATGATGGATGCAAGTCATTGTAAGTGTTTGCCAGTGGATGCTATGAATGCATATGCTTACACTAGGCACTACTACCTCTTAGGGATCGGTCTAAATAGGGTACTATAGCATATGCATATGGATGCGTGTGCATTTGCATTTTTAGTCATTTTCTTAGTTGTATAAACGGATGTTTATCACATGGTTGTTGCATTTTGATGATGATTGAAGCATGCATATAGAACTATCAGTTACTATTAGGAAATTTTGCATTCATTTGGATACATAGCATGGACATGATTGCATAAAAGGAGGTTAACTGAATCAGTAGATCGCCTAATCTTTTGCATTAGTTAGGGATATTAACACTGTGACGACCCGGAATTCCCAATCATTTGAAAATGGAGAATTCAATTGATTTTTAAATATTCAATAGAGTAATTTTAACTTGAATCACAAACATCACAATTTATTTGATAATTAAATTATTTAAATTTAAATAAGTGAAGTTGGGAAAATTGTTGAACCTGGAGTTTTAAGTCTATTAAAATACATTTGAAGGCTTATAAAATTTATATTGATAATAATGAGTATAATAGAAGTTGTAAAATTGAATTTAACACTGATTTGTTCGGTTCTGAAATTTTATCGTTTAAATTAAATTTAAAAAAAAATAGCCTTCCGAGGCACAGTCTCGGAATTCGACGAAACCAGTTCTATTGGATCCGTAATATTTTATTATTATCGGATTTACAAAATTCGTAGTGATTGGAGTTGTTGTGTGAGAGTACGATATATAAACGCATTGAAATTTATATTGAGACGAATTGAATTTAAATGAAATTATATTAATTAACTTTAGCTGTAATTCTGCCATCAGCCTGTTTCCTGTCTATATCAAGACTTTTTGCTTCCACTGTAGCCTGATATTGTTGCGTGCTGTCTCTTTTTTTCAAAACATCGTTGTCTTCCTCGAGAAGTTTTATGGCCAGTTTAAATCACGAATGGACCTCCTCTCTTCTGATCGAAATTCAAAGCCATCTAATTTTTTCGGAGCCGAGTGCTTTTTCCCTAAATCGAAACCATCTCGTTAACAAACCTTTTTCTTCTTCAATTAATTGAATTCGATCCTCATATAAAAAAAATCTAAGCTCAGAAATTAATGGCCGAAGAAAGTTTCCGTTCGAATCAAAAAAGAAAAAGAAAAGAGAGCTTCGTTTCCCCATTCAAGCTAACCCGAAGCTGTTCCATTCAAACCAATCGACCGCGTGGTGTTCTAAGGGAGGAGTCGCGCGTACGCGATCGAGGAAGAAGGCGTGAGGAGTCGACTCACGCGATAGTGGAGCTGCGAAGCGAGCTTGAGGCGGTGCAACTTCGAGGGGAAGCCCGAGTTACGGTTCGATTTGCGAGGGTTGGGATTGTGGTTTGGGCGGTAGCTGTCGCGATGATGGCACGGCAGTGGGATTCGTGTGGTGTTAGCGACTTAGGGCAGGCCGCGTTGATCGAAGAAGTGGCAGAAGGTTGTTCGCGAGTTCGATCTCGTGAAGGGTTTGTGTTGTTCGAACAAATAGGTAACCTTTGTTTAATTGAATTCCCATTTCAGATTAATTTCGAATATATCCGTTAAAAGATATAAATGTAGAGATACTAGAAAATATTTAAATGGTAATTATGTACATGTATATAGGTAAGAAAGAGATTTATATTTTTATTTGGATATTAAAGTAAAAAAATATGCAGAGAACAGAAGGAATGAAAATGATAATAATATAATTTACCAATTTTATTTTAGTAATTAATTTGTTTAGTTAACTTATGTAAATTATTTCAGTAATCAGAAAATATTTTATTTTAAAGGGAGTTAACTTAAACCAAATTATTCGTTAAATGAAAGGAAGAAATTGCGGGTTAATTCAAGTATTACTAAAACATATAAATTGTTTATTCAAGGTCAAAATCATGAAGAACTGAGCCGTTTGGAATGGATTGCAAATAAAATGCAAAGGTGAGTTAATCTCACTCAGTTTAAATTTAAATTTAAAATTATTAAATTTAAATAATTGTTTGAATGGTTGAATGAATTGATGTGATATAGTATAATATTTTGGATTTGGTATATCATATTGTGCTGACGTTTGTGGATGCAGGAAAAACAGGTTGGAGGGATCCAACTGGATCCCTCGATATTTATTTAATTTATTTAAAACCCTTTGATGTGATTTATTTGATATCCTATGATGATTTTTATTGGAATATTGAATGCCATGGTTAGATTGGATATCATTGGGTATGATGAATTGCCAAAAATATATAAATTGAATTTTGGTAAGATAATAAAAGAAGTGGAATTGTAAGTAAAATAATTATAGAAATTTGAATAAATTTTTAAATGAATTGGAAAGAAATAAAGTGACTTTAAAATTCTACTAAATAGATCCTGGTATAGAATGGAAATTTGAATAAACAGGAATTTTTGATAAAAAAATAAAGAAGAAGTGGGGAAAAGCTGAAATTTGTATATTTCAGTTAAAGATTTAAAATCAAATGGAAAATAATAACAATAATAATTAAGTGCATAATTAATGAAATCTGGAATGAATTGAGTAACTAAAGAAACTTATTTCAAATGGAATAAATTGGGAATCAATTTGGAAAATTGATTTAAGTGATTGAGATTGGAAATTTCTCTCTGAATAACCAAGTACGTTTCAAAGTAAATTTTTAAATATAAATTAAAAGTTTAAGTTGTTTGTAAGAAGTATGTTTTGAAAAAAAAAAGATTACTATTTCTAAATATTTAAATTCTAAAGTAAGTATTTCTTTTTAATCTATTATAGTACTAATTATTTTAAACTATTATAGCAATAATTATTTAAAGAGTGACTTGGTATTTTATTTTCAAAAGTGAAATCTAGTTTATATTTTATTTAGTAACATTATTTTCAAATATTCATATAGTATGTATTTTTAACAAATCATTGAAGTATTTTTAAAATAAATGTTTTAAAATATATTTCAAAGTAAAGTGTTTTAAATTATTTTAAAAATCTAGTTTTGTGCTTGGTGATTTCGGAGGAGATAGAAAATAATTGGGAAAGTTCATTCTGAAAAGAAAGATGGTTTTGAAACTGTTTTCAAAGGGTTGAAAATAGAAATATATCTTGTGAAGATATTTTGAGATAAATAAATAACTTGGGAAATTATTTATGGTTTGATGGATGTTTGTGAATATTAATTGATAGTTAAATCACCGACTATCAATATTGAACAAATGCGTTGATTGTTTCGAAGTGACCGGGATCGAGATTTATTTCTCTAAAACCACTTCGATCCGGTTTGTACGTTTCGTGGAAATAGATTTTCGAGTCGAAGATGGAGCAGTGAAGTGCAAGGGCTAGTCGCTACTAATCCTGAGGATATTTCCAAAATAGATGTAGTAGGAATGGTGCCTTCGGTTCCGTTCAAACCCGGGACGGACTTGTGTGGATGAATGCTTGTGAAACATCGTCAGGTGGGCGATGGGCATTCTAAGGGATATATTCTAAAATGGTAACGCTTAGCCTCAAGCCTCATCAAATGGGAATGACTGAAAATCAGAGGTTACGCAGCAAGGCTAGGTGGATAGCACCCAAGCAGGGTGAGGTCATTCCAGTCTAGATGTCCCTTTTTATTTCGGCTTAGTGGGCGGTTGCTGATCCCAACCGCGAGGTGATCTCACTCGGGACTGCCCAGTAAGGGATGGTTCCGACCTTGTGTTGCAGGGGAGCGGGCGTACTCCTTGGTACGGTGATCTAGGCCTCGTACTGTGACAGGTGGTACCCCAGTGCCTAGTCATTATATGGAAATCCATTCTCCCTACGAGCCTTGTACGAGTTTTGTTTGTATTACCCACTTTGTGGCTAGTAGCTGGAATTTAATCATGTAACAATTTCGGATATTTTATAAGTATTTGTAAATAGACCCTACTATAATATCAGAGGATTTCTATAAAAATTGTTCTAGCTATCGTAAGGTAAAAACCCGACATTTTTATTTGTGGCGTGATCTTACGAGATGCTTTTGATTTCAAAGAATTTTTGAAACTTTAATAATCAATTGGGTGTGATTTTCTCACGCTGGTATTCCAGACTGACTCGGGTGTTATTTTACTGTAATGCTCAGGTCAGACCGAGTATTATAGGATATATGATATGTTGCTGTGGAGCTCAGAAGACGAGCTGGATGACGACACATACTCTCGTACTTGTATATATATACATATTCCGCTGTGTTGAGTTGTTGTGTATCCATTGTATGTTATTGATGTTGAGCTGTGATTGATGTACTCTGATATGTAATATATAAATAGAAATATTTGATGTTGAGTAAAGGTTATTTATTATCTATTATATTTTATTCCGCTGCAATGGTTAGATTCTGATGTTATTTTCTATTTTCTTCTTCTACCTCTTCTTCTTTAACCCAAATGGTTCGTATTTCTGTACAATTTGAGTTGATTGACATAGAATAGTGTTGACTCAAGGGGTACGGATTTGCGGGCTGTTACACTTGGTATCAGAGCTTAGGTTGAAGATAACCTTGGCTCTGGTGGGAGTTACTCATAAAATAGAGTCTATGGTGCTCTATAATGAGTTGGAGCGTATTAATAGATATGAGTGCGTACTTGTTAGTGAATATGGAATTGTTTTTATATTGTGTTGATTTATCGGTTGAGTGTTTATGGATTCTGGTCGATGTGTGGGACGCCATGTCATCGATAGGGATTTCTAAACTCTTGAACAAGATAAACCGACACAGTATTGTTTTAACTAGGGTAAATGAAATAATTTTACCCAAATTTATTTTATGTATATAAAAGAAAATGATTTTCTTAATTATTATAGCTATACATGGATGTTTGGATGATAGAAGTGATAAATATTGTATTATTATCATTGTATGATAATTGAATAAAGAATTGAAATAATAACTAAAGATTAAAGGATAAATTAACATAATAGATGAAATTTATGAATGTGATTCATAATAGAATAAGGAATTGAATTCATAATTAAAAACTAAGAAACCAATTCATATCAAATGAATTTGTGAATGTAAACTATAATGTAAATTATAGTATGATTAATAATTAAATAAAATAAAATTCAAAAGTAATGTTTAAATACAAATTTATAGAAGTTGGAATTTGAAAATTGTGGAATTTAAGTTCCTTTGAATTTGGAAATGATTTCCAAAGATTGGGAAAGAAATTATATTTATGAGAGATATTTTTGAATCGAATTTGAAATCTAGAGAGATCTGGAATTTAAAATATTAGATGGATTGTAAAAAAGTGATAAAAGCATTGAACTCTTGTGGTCGCTGGAAAATAACTTCGGTGATGACTGCAGCATCATCGATGTTCATTTTCGAGTTTCCAGAAGTGAAATTGCTACCAAATTGTTTTGAATTGAAATTGTTTGCAAAACTGGTTGAGTTTTTAAATTCAAAGAGATAAATTGAATTTATCAAAGGAATTTTGGATATAGAAGGTTTTAAAGGGAATTTTGAAATGTTGAAAGGTTGTTTAAACTTTGGAATTTGTTGAAATAAAATTCAACTGTGTAAGTAAAGTGAAACTGAGTACTGGAATTTAAATTGAATTGTGTGAAGTTATGTGGAATGGGAAAATCAGTCAGGATGGACTAAAGAAAATTAATGTTTGGAAATAAAATTTATTGTTTAAATAATGAATTGGTGAATGAATAAATGGATCAAATAATGTACTTATAAAGAGAAGTCGATATTAATAAGAAGGGATTGAAAATTTTAATCCGGCAAATAAATTTAACTTAAGTGAATGAAAGTAAGGAAAATATATTTGAATTTAACTTGGGATAAGTTGAATAAAAATTGAAATTTAAATTGAATTAAATTGGATTATAATTAGAAGTGTTGTTGAATGAATTGGATTAAATTTGATATAAAGTTGAAAGGCAAATGATTATAATTGTGAAATGAATATGTGTATATGTTATAAACTTGGATTATAAATGAATTTGTGACTTGTAGAACTTAGGAAGGGAATTGTAAGTGAATTGAATATAAGTAGAGTCGGTTGGAATTGGATTACAATAGACATGATGTAAGTTGCAAATAAAATCCAATATGAATATAACGAGTTAATTGTGTTCTTAGATATTATCTTGATAATTTGGGAATGTGAATTAAAATTCAAATGGATTTGAATTAGTGATATACAAGCATGGGAGACGGTTGAGCTTAAATAAAAATTTGGCGAGTATAAAATAGTTTGATTTTAAAATCGATTAAATTTGATATGATTCTGCTTCAATTGGAAATGGTTGGTGATATACAAAACATAAAATTATGTCGAGATAAATAAAATGGGTTCGTATGGAACCTATGTACTATGAAATAAAATATTATGTAAGATAAAATAGAAAAGAATTGGAAATGAATTGAGTTAGAGACCAATTTAAATTTTGCTATAAAACTTAAGAAATAAAATTCTATGAATTGGTAAATGTAAATTAAAATTGATTTTGAAATCAATTGATTTGAATATGAGCTTGTTTGAATTAAATATGAATTGAAATTGTATAGAATTAGATCAAAATAAAAAGAAAAAAAATGATTTGAGATGAAAACAAATCCAATTGAAGCATGAATTGAATAACCTTCTTATTAATAAATTCAACAATGAATTGTTAATATAAATTAAAATTTAAAAGTGGATAAAAGAACAAACTAAAAGAACAAATTAGTAAAATGGTTGGGATTTGATTAAGGGAAAAATCAAACCAAAGATTTGAAGGGAAATTGATTAAATAAAGTAAACTTTAGTTATGGAGTGGAAGAATTGAAGAAAATAAAATAAAATAAATAACTTAAGTAAATTGTGAGATGGTTATATTGGTTGTCGAGTATGGTAAAATAGTTTATAATAGAACTCTTTGGATATGAAAGAAATGCAATGAGAGTTGTGAATAAATTGAAATGGGATGAAATCCAGTATAAATTGAGTGGGAATCAATTTAAAAGGTTATAAAGCTTAAGTAATTATATTCACACCAATATTGACGAATGGCATAAGGAAATGAGATTGGATAAAATGCTATGAATTATTAGAAGTAAAACAAATTGATTTTGGAATCAATTGGAATGAATGTGAAGTTGTTTTGCTTAAAATGAATTAAATATAAGCGTGTAAGCTGTAAATCACTTCAATTGGATGAAATGGTTTGAGAATTGATTATACGCAATCGTAATAAGTATTGGAACTTTTTTTTATATGCTTATGGAAATTAATTAACATGCATTTTATGTGAAATTTATATGTTTATGCCGTATATCACATGCATTGTTACATAATCGATGTTTTAGCTACTTAAATTTAAGTGAAATGCTATAAACCTTATATATATATAGTACTTATATGTTTAAATTGAGTAAGTACAGGTACCTGGAAGCCGTGTGGCTGGATTTGGGTTGCATTAACTGCTAATAATATAAGCCGCTTGCTTAAAATGCTAAATAAGGTACGCCTACGCAATTAAAATATGAAATATGAACTGTTTTTGATTTTTCCGACCGTGCGGGTCGATGTATATATATTTATATCTCTGTCAAATTGCAAAAGCTCCTCCGTACAAGGGAAACTCTGCCAAAAATTTTCAGAAATTTTGGGAGTTAGAAAATTTTGAATTTTTTTGGAAACTTTTGTTAACGACAAAACGATTTTAAATTGGAAATTGAAATTAGTTAGTCAATGAAACTAATTAAAATAATGACATGAATTAGTAATAAATGACAAAAAAATTTATATATTCAGAGTTAAAGATGAATTGAATTCGTATGAAAATGAAAGAATCAGTTTGAATAGAAATAGATATAAACTAAAGTGGAAGATGAAAATAAATATAAGAAGCATATAAAATGCTTAAACTAAACTTAAGAGGAAAAGGAGAAGTCTTAAATGGAAATTGATACTACCAATGTAATTTAAGTCAATATTGGAATGAATAGATGTTGACATTTTGTGAGAAAGTCGATAAAATGTTTTGGAATATTGTTTTTGGATATTGGCGCTAAGCAGGTATGCAGGTATTATAAAGGGAAAAGAAAACTGGGTTTGATATCAAAAGATCAAATTTGAAATGCTCGAAAAAAGGTACGTATTTAAATTTGGTGTGAAATTTGATTGGGATTTTGGATTGAGCCACTTGGCTTTTTGTTTTCTTTTTGGATTTGGGAGGTCGTAGAGCCATTTTGTAGTTGTACCGAGCTAGCCGCGCAAAGGAGACGCTGGCGAATTTTTTCGGGAATTTAGGGAATTAGAAAATTTTTGAGAAATTTTAGGAATTGTAAACTCGGTTTTGAATTATAATTTGAATGGTGAATAAGTATAGTTATTTAGGAACTATGGAAAACTTGGAAAGTTAATAAGAATAATAATGGGTCTTTTATAAGAAGATAGCCGGTAAGATGTAGAATTGATAGAAACTGTTGGTTTTGGGAAAAGTAAACGGGTTTTGGCCCATTCTTCCTTGTTAGTAATTTAGGGACGAAATTCTTTTAAGGGGGAAGGAATGTGACGACCCGGAATTCCCAAGCGTTTAAAAATGAAGAATTTAATTGATTTTTAAATATTCAATAGAGTAATTTTAACTTGAATCACAAATATCACAATTTATTTGATAACTAAATTATTTAAATTTAAATAAGTGAAGTTGGGAAAATTGTTGAATCTGGAGTTTTAAGTCTATTAAAATATATTTGAAGGCTTATAAAATTTATATTGATAATAATGAGGATAATAGAAGTTGTAAAATTGAATTTAACACTGATTTGTTCGGTTCTGAAATTTTATCGTTTAAATTAAATTTTAAAAAAAAAAGCCTTCCGAGGCACAGTCTCGGAATTCGACGAAACCAGTTCCATTGGATAAGTAATATTTTATTATTATCGGATTTCAAATTTCGTAGTGATTGGAGTTGTTGTGTGAGCGTACGATATATAAACGCATTGAAATTTATATTGAGACGAATTGAATTTAAATGAAAATATATTAATTAACTTTAGCTGTAATTCTGCCATCAGCCTGTTTCCTGTCTATATTAAGAATTTTTGCTTCCACTGTAGCATGATATTGTTGTGTGTTGTCTCTTTTTTTCAAAACATCGTTGTCTTCCTCGAGAAGTTTTACGGCCAGTTTAAATCACGAATGGATCTCCTCACTTCTGATCGAAATTCAAAGCCATCTAATTTTTTCGGGGCCGAGTGCTTTTTCCCTAAATCGAAACCATCTCGTTAACAAACCTTTTTCTTCTTCAATTAACTGAATTCGATCCTCATATAAAAAAAAATCTAAGCTCAGAAATTAATGGCCGAAGAAAGTTTCCGTTCGAATAAAAAAAGAAAAAGAAAACAGAGCTTCGTTTCCCCATTCAAGCTAACCCGAAGTTGTTCCATTCAAATCAATCGACCGCGTGGTGTTCTAAGGGAGGAGTCGCGCGTACGCGATCGAGGAAGAAGGCGTGAGCAGTCGACTCACGCGATAGTGGAGCTGCGAAGCGAGCTTGAGGCGGTGCAACTTCGAGGGGAAGCCCGAGTTAGGGTTTGATTTGCGAGGGTTGGGATTGTGGTTTGGGCGGTAGTTGTCGCGATGATGGCACGGCAGCGGGATTCGTGTGGTGTTAGCGACTTAGGGCAGGCCGCGTTGATCGAAGAAGTGGCAGAAGGTTGTTCGCGAGTTCGATCTCGTGAAGGGTTTGTGTCGTTCGAACAAATAGGTAACCTCTGTTTAACTGAATTCCCACTTCAGATTAATTTCGAATATATCCGTTAAAAGATATAAATGGAGAGATACTAGAAAATATTTAAATGGTAATTATGTACATGTATATAGGTAAGAAAGAGATTTATATTTTTATTTGGATACTAAAGTAAAAAAATATGCAGAGAACAGAAGGAATGAAAATGATAATAATATAATTTACCAATTTTATTTTAGTAATTAATTTGTTTAGTTAACTTATGTAAATTATTTCAGTAATCAGAAAATATTTTATTTTAAAGGGAGTTAACTTCAACCAAATTAGTCGTTAAACGAAAGGAAGAAATTGCGGGTTAATTCAAGTATTAGTAAAACATATAAATTGTTTATTCAAGGTCAAAATCATGAAGAACCGAGCCGTTTGGAATGGATTGCAAATAAAATGCAAAGGTGAGTTAATCTCACTCAGTTTAAATTTAAATTTAAAATGATTAAATTTAGATAATTGTTTGAATGGTTGAATGAATTGATGTGATATAGTATAATATTTTGGAATTGGTATATTATATTGTGCTGACGTTTGTGGATGCAGGAAAAACAGGTTGGAGGGATCCAACTGGATCCCTCAATATTTATTTAATTTATTTAAACACCTCTGATGTGATTTATTTGATATCCTATGATGATTTTTATTGGAATATTGAATGCCATGGTTAGACTGGATATCATTGGGTATGATGAATTACCAAAAATATATAAATTGAATTTTGGTAAGATAATAAAGGAAGTGGAATTGTAAGTAAAATAATTATAGAAATTTGAATAAATTTTTAAATGAATTGGAAAGAAATAAAGTGACTTTAAAATTCTACAAAATAGATCCTGGTATAGAATGGAAATTTGAATAAACAGGAAGTTAATGAATTTTAATCTTCCATGATATTAATTAAAAGAATAAAACATTTATTTAAATTTAAGATTTAATTTTTTGATAAAAATAAATAAAGAAGAAGTGGGGAAAAGCTGAAATTTGTATATTTCAGTTAAAGATTTAAAATCAAATGGAAAATAATAACAATAATAATTAAGTGCATAATTAATGAAATTTGGAATGAATAGAGTAACTAAAGAAACTTATTTCAAATGGAATAAATTGGGAATCAATTTGGAAAATTGATTTAAGTGATTGAGATTGGAAATTTCTCTCTGAATAACCAAGTACGTTTCAAAGTAAATTTTTAAATATAAATTAAAAGTTTAAGTTGTTTGTAAGAAGTATGTTTTGAAAAAAAAAAGATTACTATTTCTAAATATTTAAATTCTAAAGTAAGTATTTCTTTTTAATCTATTATAGTAATAATTATTTTAAACTATTATAGCAATAATTATTTAAAGAGTGGCTTAGTATTTTATTTTTAAAAGTGAAATCTAGTTTATATTTTATTTAGTAACATTATTTTCAAATATTCATATAGTATGTATTTTTAACAAATCATTGAAGTAGTTTTAAAATAAATGTTTTAAAATATATTTCATAGTAAAGTGTTTTAAATTATTTTAAAAATCTAGTTTTGTGCTTGGTGATTTCGGAGGAGATAGAAAATAATTGGGAAAGTTCATTCTGAAAAGAAAGATGGTTTTGAAACTGTTTTCAAAGGGTTGAAAATAGAAATATATCTTGTGAAGATATTTTGAGATAAATAAATAACTTGGGAAATTATTTATGGTTTGATGGATGTTTGTGAATATTAATTGATAGTTAAATCACCGACTATCAATATTGGACAAATGCGTTGATCGTTTCGAAGAGACCGGGATCGAGATTTATTTCTCGAAAACCAGTTCGATCCGGTTTGTACGTTTCGTGGAAATCGATTTTGGAGTCGAAGATGGAGCAGTGAAGTGCAAGGGCTAGTCGCTACTAATCCTGAGTATATTTCCAAAATTGATGTAGTAGGAATAGTTCCTTCAGTTCCGTTCGAACCCGGGACGGACTTGTATGGATGAATGCTTGCGAAACATCGTTAGGTGGACGATGGGCATTCTAAGGGATATATTCTAAAAAGGTAACGCTTAGCCTCAAGCCTCATCAAATGGGAATGAATGAAAATCAGGGGTTATGCAGCAAGGCTAGGTGGGCAGCACCCAAGCAGGGTGAGGTCATTCCAGTCTAGATGTCCCTTTTTATTTCGCTTAGTGGGCGGTTGCTGATCCTAACCACGGGGAGATCTCACTCGGGACTGTCCAGTAAGGGATGGTTCCGGCCTTGTGTTGCAGGGGAGCGGGCGTACTCCTCGGTACAGTGATCTAGGCCTCGTACTGTGACAGGTGGCACCCCAGTGCCTAGTCATTAGTTGGAAATCCATTCTCCCTACGAGCCTTGTACGATTTTTGTTTGTATTGCCCACGTTGTGGCTAGTAGCTGGAATTTAATCATGTAACAATTTTGGCTATTTTATAAGTATTTGTAAATAGACCCTACTATAATATCAGAGGATTTCTATAAAAATTGTTTTTGGCTATCGTAAGGGAAAAACCCGACATGTTTATTTGTGGCGTGGTCTTACGAGATGCTTTTGATTTCAAAGAATTTTTGAGACTTTAATAATCAATTGGGTGTGATTTTCTCACGCTGGTATTCCAGACTGACTCGGGTGTTATTTAACTGTAATGCTCGGGTCAGACCGAGTATTATAGGATACAAGATATGTTGCTGTGGAGCTCAGGAGACGAGCTGGATGACGGCACGTACTCTCGTACTTGTATATATATACATATTCCGCTGTGTTGAGTTGTTGTGTATCCATTGTATGATATTGATGTTGAGCTATGATTGATGTACTCTGATATGTAATATATAAATAGAAATATTTGATGTTGAGTAAAGGTTATTTATTATCTATTATATTTTATTCCGCTGCGATGGTTAGATTCTGATGTTATTTTCTATTTTCTTCTTCTACCTCTTCTTCTTTAACCCAAATGGTTCGTATTTCTGCACAATTTGAGTTGATTGACATAGAATAGTGTTGACTCAAGGGGTACGGATTTGCGGGCTGTTACAAACACTACGCTAATTGCATAAATATCACAAATTGCATTAGAAAAACTTAAGGACAATAAATGAATGGAAGATGGTTGAGTAGTTGGTTGTAGAACTTTGATGAAAACATTAGTTCATTCTTTTATCCTTAATAATTTCAAGGACAAAATCCCTTAACCAGTGGAGAATGTAACAATCCGAAATTTAACCCATAATAATTAATTCGTTAATTAATGAAATGATAAAATAACTTCGTGAAATTATCAGAATTGAGCCATGAGAGTTGCACCATTGTGTCCGTGATAATTTTCCGGTCAATTTTGGAACGTCAGAATCTGAGGCAATATGAAGAAGTTATGCAGGAAACAAGAATCAATGAAAAAAAATATTACATGGGTCTGGTCCACCAAGAGGTCGACCCAACCACACCCTAGGTCGATCAGCCGATTGACCTAGGGGGAGGGAAGGTCGACCTGGCGGTCGACACGCCCTACGTGGTGAGCGAAAGAACTTTTTGTTCGTTCCAGCAAGTTTTTTACATGATTTTTTCGATCTTTTACTCCATCTGGTCCTTTCGAGCTTCCATGCGATGGCTCATATTCAGCCTGTGACGTAGTTGCATCCTATTCAATCTCCAAATCCAATGGTCTGAGATCCACTTCTAACCCTATAAATAAGACCCTAGGTCTAACATGCTTTCTCATTCTAGATTTTCTCCGCTTGGGTTCACCTTTTAGGAAGGACCCTAAAAGGAATAATTTTCTAATGAGAGAATCTTTTTAATAAAAATATTTTAATACCCTCAAGTGGATCCAGGAAGACCGGAAGGGAAGAGCTTAGTTCCACATGCGGGTGATTGTAATTATTTTAGATTTCTTTAAGTAATTTTAAATAATAGGGTTTCCAATAGTTGTAGTTTTTACTACAATTTTTGAAATAACCTTTTTAGTAATTTATTTATACTTTTTAGAATTTTTTTCAGTCTATTTCTTTTAGCTATTTTTTCCATTAATTTTAGTTTAATTCTGTTAATTATAGCTTTTCTATTTATGTATAGTTTATTTACAGTATTTTAATTTATTTACTATTATTTATGCGTTATTTACATCTTTTTCCTAGGCTTTTGATTTTCTTCTATTTTCAATTTTCTTTTATTCCTCCTATATTCACGTATGGATTAGAATAGATTAAAATGTAAATATGGATTAAAATTATTAGAATGCTGAAATAATGAAAGATAAGATGTAAATTGTAAAGACTGTAATAAAATTGGAATTAAGACTGAAACTGAGCCTATTGTTAGAACTGGGCCAATTAAAGATGATTGGCCTAGTTATAAATTAGAATTAATTAAAAAAGTGTATAAGATGAAAGGAGCTTATTTTTTTTATACTTAGACTTTTGGGTTAAGTAAATAAGCTAAATTATAGCGTAGGTTATAATAAGAAAAAAAACAGAATGAAGCTTATTTTAAGGCATAGGATAAATTAATAAGCACAGATAGAAAGAACAAAAGTAAAGGCTTATTTAAATAATTTATCTAAGTTAATAGGAAAGAATTAATGTTGGACCTATACCAGATAGAATTCCCATATTATTTCTATAGACATGGTGTTTCACATAATTCTGAAGTGAGACGAGAGGCGCACTTATGCTAATAATGGTAGTAATTGGTCAATAAGTAGAAGTTCAAATCATGAGAATTTAGGCAAGGGGAAACTAGATACTGTTTGGATAACGGGCCAGTACCAACAGCATTTTCCTATTTTATATAAACATGATGATCTCGCAATAGGCTGAAGTTGGATGAGGGCATGCATTTTTTTGGAGCTTCAGGTAATAAGAAGACTCAATAGGTGGAACAACAGGTAACATGAGCATAGTAGCAGTTACGCGTGCGACTTCCATTCGGGTGCTCAGTAACCATTATGAGTTTCAAGCACTTAGTATGTGTGCCTTTTTCATGCACCATTGCTTTCTATGCAGCGAGCTATATAATGTCTAGTCAACGTAGATACTTTGCATGTTATCCGTAGACCCTATTTCTATGTAGTGAGTTATATAGCGTCTATTCAGCAGTAAGGTCTGTGGATTAACAGGCCGATCAAAGGGTAGAATTAGGATTTCATCCTAATCAAAGCTGCTAACAAAGACAAGTGCAAACAACCAAAGTTAATAAATTGCGTTAATTTAGTTAATTCGTGTTTATTTCTAGCTTATTCCTTCTCTCCATTTCCTTTCTTTCCTTTTATATACTTGAACTATTGTAATGTCTTTTACTTTTACTTTGCTTAAAGATTCTAGTAATACTATCATTCACCGGACTTTTATTCTGACCCACTCCTCTATTTTTCCCCTTTTCCCCCACAGGCTAGAAAGAGTAAGGATGATAGATTGCAGACACTTGGAAACTTCTTTGGCGGAGATTTCTTATGTATTTCTCTTCTTTATTTTTAGTTTTTAGCTTATTCCATGTACTGGCACTTTGTGAAGAATAGTTTGTACACTGATATTTATGAGACTGGGGTTTTGATTTCATGAGACATATATTGGTATTTTAAGACATATGATGTATTTTGTTTTTTAATTCTATATTATGAAGTTTGACTTTAGCTAATTATTATTGTTTCCGTTGTTTTTATCTGTTTTGTCTTGTGAATCTTAGTCTCTACTAGGTTTAGTTATACCTACAATGCACCACATCTTTTTGTGTGTCTGTTTGGGTATACTAAGGGGTGTGGGGTGTTTCATCTTCAATATGGATTCTTGCAGATTCGGTACAATGATCTTATAGACCGCTGATGACAATATATCTTTGAATTCTTTGAGGAATATGATGGAATCAGAGAGATAATGATATGAGTTCAAGTAGAAAGGCTCGTGATATAATGTTGCAAATCCTTGAAGAATTGGAGTGAAATGGTATGGATTTGCAAAGTAATGAAAGAATATGCAATGTATTTATTTTGCAATAGTATGAAAGAGAGTGAGTATGAGAATGAAGGGAGAAATGACTGGAAATTTCATTTTCCAATGGCTTTATATAGTGGTTAAAAAGACATGTCTTTTGCTGAAGAGGTGGTAGGAAAATCCCTTGTTTTAAATTTTAAAAACATGACCAATAGGAAGTTTGTCAACATATTTGACGCCTATATGTCAACATATATACATTTTCTAAAGAGATCAACTATAACGATCTAGATTTTTCAACGATTTAAATAAGAACTTTATTGAAGATTTTGAAATAAAATTTATTTTCGACAATAAAATTTGACAACTAAACTAGACATTTGAAATGTGTCCATTGAAATGAGGCCAATAAAATTTGTTTTATGTCAATTTGTTCGAAACTCGGTCAGCACACTTTTCAGTACGAATTATCAAATTTTGAAGTATAAATATTTTTACATAGAAATGATCTAGAATTTTTTTAATAAAAACGTCAAAGTTTGTTCCATCCAATTCTGACCTTTATAGCTCCATTTATCAACGATTTCTGTTGTCGTTCAATTTCGAAGCGGTATAAGTGGCGACAGATGAAATTTTGCTACGAGTGCCGTAACATAGATTTGAGTACATCGTTGGATTCCATCTTGTCACGCTGATCTACGTGGTATATTTTTTTGTATTTTGACTTCCATTGCAAAACGCTAAATGGCCAAGATAGTGGTCCATGACCATGCCCGGGAGTCATCATTAAATACATTCTTTCACAGCCAATATTCCTTTTCATTCTTTTCAGCTAACAAAACTTGCTTGGGCGGCCTCATATAATTAAATGCTACATTTAATTCATGTTGTGCACCTTCCTTCTATATATATGCGCACCTTCTCTTCTTCACTATTAGCAATTGGTTGAGAAAAAAACATATACAAGCTTTATGTAATCCAACGTAACCTCCTTCCTTCATCTTACCTTCTCTCCCCACCTCTATTCGAAACCTGCTCTGCCTCCTACCCTCTGCCTCACACGGCCTGACTTGCATCCGGCCATACTTCCTCCACCTGCCACTAACTTCCCCCGCCACCAACCTCTGCCCAGCTCCACTTGCTCAAAGCCACTTCTCCCAACACCGAAGCCACCCCAGCCCCTCCGCCCGCATCCTCCTACCTGCCCTCTCCTTGCCGAAGCCGCTCCGCCTGCACCCAACCACCTCAGCCATAGCCAACCCATGAACCAACCCCAGCCATCCCACTCACCTCCACTGAACCCCGCTCCAGCTACCTTCACCCTACCAGTCCTGACCTGCTGAAGTTCCTTCAACTCGAACAACACCCCAGTCCAGACTCACCACACCCTGCTCTGTCGAGCCACCAGAAGCCCTACCTCGTCCACGCCGTCGCCACCACCTACGACCGAACACCCGCTCACTAGTCACACACAACCTCCACCCGAAGACACTTGCCACTCTACTTATGTCGCATTCCCACCTCAAACCCATGACCCGCATTGCGAATCCAAACCCGTACGCGGTGACATAACATCACTCTAGTACGTGTACACATATCCAGATCCATGTCGCCACTCTCATTTTCCAAATCCGTGAAGATGAGCAATTTTAAACTCATTACTAGATTTTCATATTGCAAGTATCCTGCAAGTTGATAAATAATTGGTTGATAAAAATGATCGATATTGGGATTGAAAATCATGTATTGTCAATGGTGTGGTATAGAACTTTACTTAAATAGTTTAAATTATCGATTAGACCATAAATTGCTTGTGAAACCTATTAACTATAGAAAATTTTAGAAATTGGATATTGATTAATTTATTGACACTTTGTCACCTTTATATGTTTGCTGTATGCATTGATTTGGACACTGAAACTTGAACCGGGATATGAGTTGAAATAATAAATACCCAAGTTAAATCACTTGGCCTAGGATAGGAAGTTAAATAATAAACACCGATTGGTCAATTGAAATTTATTTTGGATATTTAATATTTAAATTTGAAATTAGGAAATAATTTGGAAATTTAATGTGAATTTATAATTTAAATTTTTCATTGAAGTTAGTATTTTGGAAACCTATTAAGTGAACTTAGATTCTAAAATGAAATATTAATTGAACTATTTTTAAATTATTGATTCGAATTAAAATGGTTATATTAAAGATTAGTGATATTTAAACTCGTTTAGTTGATTATTTGAAATATAATAAAATTTGTTAATATTATATATGTAATTAAATTTTAATTAAATATTTGATTTAACTTAAAAGAGAATTTTAGTTATTGAATTAATATATGAAGATTAAAATGAATTTTTTTGAATTAAATTTTAATTAAAAGTGTTTAAGAAAATTAATTCCGAAGTTTAATTAAATATTTAATAATAAAACTTTTGTATTTAAAGACTTAATTAACTTTGTAAATCAAAATAGTAATGCAATTTGCTTAATTTTATAAAAATGAAATATTTGTTTAAAAGTTGAATCTTTTGATTTTAAATCCAAATTTGTTGAAGTCAAATGAGGATATTTTATTTGAAAACAACAGATATTTTGATATCCAGTCGGTGTGAAAATGATGTTGGTTATTAAAGTGACCGAGGCCGTATATGGGTATACTCTCTGCCGATACCGGAACCACTTAAATAACTATGCACGTGGAGTGATGATCTAAAATGAAGTGGTTGGATTTGGTGTATGTTTACTAGATTGGAAGAAAGAGAATGATGATGGATTAGCCTGGCACTTATGCCAAATTGAAATGACTAAAACATGAGCCATACCGGCCAAGCGGGCTAGTTACCCCAAGCGGACACATATCTTCGTATGAATATCCTTATTTTGGTGTTTGTTGGTGATCACCCTTCAATCATGGAAGTGTTGGACACGGTGAGTGGTTATGGCTATGATGCATTACCATCAGTCGGGAAGGATAAACTGGTAGTATCCTACCTTGGGTATTGCCTCACCTTCTTTGTCATACTTTTATCCATATACGAGACCTTTACGATTTTGGTTTAGTGTTGTCTTATCACTGTGCATCCCTATCCACCGATGGTTCGCTGGTGTTTTATATGCGAACTATGCGATAATGTTTAAAAAAGTGTTAAGGGGGATCAATGTAAAGCCCTAATAATATTTTGATATTTTATATTACTGATAGACACTACATATATAGCGTATACTACTATATATATATATAAATAGTTTGACGGATCCTTAAGAGATGGAAAATCCCGTAACATCTCTTGAGTTACTTTGTACATTTCACTTCAGTTAGACTACTTACATGAGAACTTCTAGTCCTGACTTGAGTGTATTGTTTTACTTTATGCTCGAGTCGGCCTGAGTATTGTCGTGTCTGAGCAGTGCTTATTTTGGAAGGCGAAGAATTAGTCAAAGACTCCACTCAATCCAGTATTCGTTATCTATTTTCAATTTTTTCTTATTCCAACAGACTCTTATGTATCTCTAGTATTGTATAATTAAAGGCTAAACTCTGATGTATTTTATCCAGTAGCTTCATGAACTACTATGTTTATTATTTATTTCCACTTTGAGATTCTGTATTATTTTGTGCGTGATTCTATTTTTGATTCTATTTTAAAACCCCAAATTGATAGTCTGTCAAATTTGGATTGCTTAAGTTGGGAACATGTAGTTTATTGTTAGCTTAAGTTGTTCGAAAAATGCGGGTCATCATAATTGGAATCAGAGCTTTTGTTTAGTGTATACCTTAGTCTGAGGGGTAAAACTCTTTAGGAATAGGGTTAATAATGCCCTATAATGAATGGAATCATTCTTGAGAGAGCATACTTTGAAAATATAAATTTTTTTAAATCTAGTCTATTTCAAAATTTCTATCAAATTTGAATACTTCTTCCTTGTTAAAATTCGCTTTGATTAGGATTTCCTTAAGTTTCATAGTTTTCCATGTTCTAAACCCATCCTTGAATTTTCAAGATGAGCAACAAAAGAAATGCTCGCGGTTTGGGAAGAGGGTGTGGCCCGGTACCAGATCCAATGGCACCGGTTCCACCAATTAAGGTCACTATGCTTTGCAAGGAGTACGCACATCTTGGTGGCACTAAATTCTTAGGGTCCAATGGCATTATTGAAGCTCAGTAGTGCCCAAGATTGGTGGGAATCTACTACCACCCGCACAGAGGAAGCAAACATCACTTTGGCGCAGTTCAAGGAAGTTTTCATGACCCAGTGGATGCCTAAAGCTGGAAAATATCAGTTTTATCGTAACTTTATGGATCTTAAGATGGGGAAGCATGTCATTTTCAGAGTATGAAAGGAAATTTAACAAGTTATCCAAGTTTGGAGCAGGTCTGATCGATACTCCACTCGAGCAGTATGAGAAGTTCATAGCTGGTGCTCATCCAGGATATTGCAACCATTTGACTGCCTATGTTCATGGAAATTTCACTAGTCTTATGGATATGGCCCTTAAATATGAAAACTCGAGTTCGAAGGAAGCATCGGTTATTCACCCCTCAACTCCTTGAGCAGCTTTCAACAATTCTAAGAAGAGAAATTCTAACTTAGCAGAAGAAGAATTGGAAGAACATGATTGGGATGGGACATTATCGAAGGATGCCCATTGATATTTCTTCTATCACTTGCTTCAAGTGTGATCAGAAAGGTAACTATGCCAATAATTGCCCAGTTTCTACAGGAGCATCTGTTCCACCAGTTCAGATGACCAGGCGAGACCTTTACTACATTTGCTTGCAGCCAGGACATTTCAAAAAGGTTTGTCCCACCGAAAGAAAAGGAAAAGGAACCCCATCAGGAGTCTTCGCGGTGACAGTTTCTACTCCTAAGGTAGAAGATGACAAAGGTACACTTCAGGGTATGTTTTCATTACATGATTTACCTGTTCGTGCTCTATTTGACACCAGTGCGTCTCATAGTTTTATGTCGGTTGATTTATGTGACAAATTTGAGCATATTTAAAAACCGAACGTGCATATGGATCCTTGTGTGTATCAAATCCCATCGATGGACCCGCAAACCTTAGAATGATCTGTAAAGGGGTGAAACTCCTTAAGAATGGCAGTTACCATTTCACCGAAGATTTTTATGTCTTGGGTTTCAAAGCATTTGATATATTATCGGGTGAAGATTGGTTAAGAAAATTCGATGCAGTTATTTCCTGCAAAGCTCGAATAGTTTCTTAGTTTAGCGATAGAGGTGAACCCTTAGAAATTAAATGTCAAATGCCTCAAGATTTTGCTGGAACTTTTATCTTTTCTCTTGATTTCCATCTTAGTGATCTTAGCAGTACTCCTGTTGTCCGACACTTCCCGATGTTTTCGGAGAAGTAACTTCTTTACCACCTCGATGCGAAATTGAATTTCGCATTGATCTTATTCCTGGAGCTAGGGCAGTCGTACTTGCTCCAAGAAGAATGTCACCTAAAGAGAAAATTGAATTGAAAGTGAAAATTGAAGAACTTTTCTCCAAAGGTTTGATTCGTCGTAGTCATTCACAATAGGCACGACAGTGGTATTTGCTGTTAAATCTGACGGTTCTCTAAGGATGTGTGTAGATTATAGAGAGCTGAATAAGCTTACCGATAGGAGCAAGTATCTAATACCTCGTATCAATGACATGTTTGATCAACTGCATGGAGCAAAGGTATTTTCTCAGATAGATCTTACTTTTTGTTTCCATCGGGTTAGGATTGCCGAGGATAGCATTCCCAAAATAGCTTTTCGAACAGAAGACGGATTCTATAAATGGTTGGTTATGACTTTTGGTTTAACTAATGCCCTGGCTTATTTTATTGACCTCATGAACAGAGTATTCTAGGAGGTTCTAAACAAATTTGTTCTAGTTTTCGTTAATAATATTCTAGTCTTTTCTAAGACTAAGATGGAAAATAAGGAACCCCTTAAATTTGTCCATGAAACTCTGAGAACTCATCAATTGAAAGGTAAGTTCTCTAAATGTTACTTTTAGTAAGAAGAGGTTAGATATCTTGGGCACGTGGTTTCGAAGAATGGAATTTCAGTCGATCCAGCTAAGATCATCGTAACTCAATGATTGGAAAACTCCTAAAATTCCTACAGATGTTCCTAGCTTCCTAGGCTTAGCTGGCTATTACATGAGATTTATTGCGAACTTCACTCGAATTTCTTCACCACTCACAGATTTGACTAGAAAGAATATTAATTTTTTATGGAGTGAGAAGTGTAAGCAGCATTTGAGGAACTAAAGCACAAGCTAACCTCTACCCCTATTCCCACTGTCCCGAATCGAAGTGAAGTGTTAACTATTTATATAGATGCTTGTCGTGAAGGATTGGGTGCTGTTTTGATGCAGCATGGTAAAAGTATTCCCTATGCTGGTCGTCAGTTGAAGACTCATGAGGACAATTATGTAGCTCATGATCTGGAATTGCTCATCGTTGTCTTTGCTTTAAAGTTATGGAGGCATCACCTCCTTGGAACAAAATTTGAACTCTTTAAGGACCACAAATCGCTGAAGTATATCTTTACCCAGAAGGATCTGAACCAGAGATAAGTTAGATGGCTTGAATTCCTATCATCATATGACCTCGACATCAACTTTACTCCCAAAAAGGCTAATGTTGTGGCCGATGCTCTAAATAGGAGTAAAGCCATGTTATGCCAACTTGTTGCTTCTCCAACTCTTATGGATCGTATAGCCGCTAAGCAAGATGTGGATCTAATGCTTAGGCAAATAAAAGAAAATGTTCTTGGAAGGAGGGATAATATCCAAGGCAAATGGGGCACGCACATCGATAAAATGGAATTCTACGAATTAATAATCAAATTTGTGTTCCAAATGTTGACAGTTTGAGGCAAGAAGTACTTAAAAAGAATCGCTAATCTAGACTTCCCATTCATCCTTGAGTTACAGATGTATCAAAATATGAAAAAGTTGTATTGGTGGAATGGAATGAAGCGAGATATTTCTATTCACATTAGCAGGTGTGCCACATGCCAGCACGTCAAACCCGATCACCAGAAGACAACAGGATTATTGCAGCCTCTTGAGCTTTCGAATTGGAAGTTGGATCAAATTTCTATGGATTTTATTGGTGGACAATCGAGGACCAGAAAAGGTAATGAGATCATCTGGATTATTGTTGATTGATTGACAAAGTCCTCTCACTTTATTCCTGTGAAGACGACTCGAACTGCCTCGAGTTTAGCCGAGCTTTATACAAAAGAAATTGTTCGCTTCCACGGTGTTCTGACTAGCATTGTATGTGATCGAGACCCTATCTTTACTATCAATTTCTGGAAAGATTTTCAAGAGACTCTTGGTACTTAATTAAATCTAAGCACGGCTTATCATCCTCAGATGGATGGCCAGATCGAAAGGGTGAATCGGATTTTGGAAGATCTTCTTCGAGCTTGTGTTTTAGATTTTGTCGAATCATGGGAAGAGCATCTCCATCTCATTGAATTCAGCTATAATAATAGTTATCAAGAAAGTATCGAGATGGCACCGTTCAAAGCTTTGCATGGACGACCATGTAAATCGCCATCTTGTTGGATTTAATCGGAAAATCGACTTGTTCTTGGTCCCGAAATGATTTTGGAAGCTTTTGAGAAAGTCAAAGAAATCAAAAGGAAAATGAGAACTGCCAAGGATCGGCCGAAGAAATATGTGGATAGATGTAGAAGAGACTTTGAATTTGCAGTCGAAGATCAAGTATTCCTTAAAATTTCTCCTTTGAAGAATGTAATCCGATTTGGAAGGAAATGGAAGCTCACTCCTAGATTTGTTAGTCCTTTCCGCATTTAGAAAGGGTTGGTACTTTAGCATATAGAGTTGACTTGCCAGAGAAGCTATTGTGGGTGCACAATGTGTTTCAAGTTTCACACCTCCACAGATATGTACACGATCCATCCGTGATTGTCCAGCCTTCTTTATTCAAAGAAATGGATGTTGAGCCCAATCTAACTATTGAGAGGAAACCGCTTCGTATATTAGGCAGAAGCACGAAGTAACTAAGGTGGAAGGTAGTAAATCTCGTCAACGTTCAGTGGAGCAAAGATGATCGAGAATGTACTTGGGAAATGGAATCGAATATCCATGCCTCAAATCCTGAATTGCAAATATCGGATGTGTAGTCCATGCCCAAATCTTTCTCTATCTTTCTGTTTATCTTTCTATTCTCTTATTATGCTCTTTTGGAAGACGAAAAGTTTTAGGGGGGAGATTGTAACGACCTGGATTTTTCAACAATTTAAATAAGAATTTTAACGAAGATTTTGAAATAAAATTTATTTTCTATAATAAAGTTTGGCAACGAAAACTAAAATTTTGAAATGCGTCCACTGAAATGAGGCCAATAAAATTTGTTTTATGTCAAAATTTGTTTGAAACTCGACCAGCACATTTTTCTGTACGAATTATCTATTTTCATTTTGGCTTGTTCCTGTAGACTCTTATGTATCTCTAGAATTGTATAATTAAAGGATGAACTATGATGTATTTTGTCTAGTAGTTTCATGAACTACTATGTATATTATTTATTTCCACTGCAAGATTCTGTATTATTCAGTGTGCGATTCTGTGTTTGATTCTATTTTAAAACCCCAAATTGGTAATCTGTCAAATTTGGACGGCTTAAGTTGGGCATGTGTGGTTTATTGTTAGCTTAATTTGTTCGAAATGGCAGGTCGTCACACTAACAACACTAATAAGTGTTGCAAATGTCAGATTTCAAAAGTACCTCTTTTTTGGGGATTTTTTGATTTAGTTGAGGTCCATGGTTGATAACCTTCAAGTATAATTGCCATGAGTTCTTTAACAAGGAATTCAAAGAATCAACCAAGTGCTCATCATTTCAAACACCCTTTTCCTTTTAGTATTCTTCTTCAATCATTTTTATTCTTCCATTACTTCGATTAACCTTCATATATAATCCATTTTCTTCCACTGTGTTCTTGTTTATCTCTATAATGTCTCCATAATATATTTGAAAGCACTGCATAACTCGCAGATATATTAATAGTAATATTCATGTGGTTGTTGTCATCAAAAGCAATACCTATGGTATTAACAACCATAAGCCTCACTATCGCCAGCTTCAAACATCATCAACTCCATCTCTAACCTATGTTGTGATGAGGAGGGAGTCAGTACAACAATTGTCTTGTGAATAGAAATCTCAAGCTTTACTATTTCAGTACTTGGGCAGTATAATTTAAATAAGAACATGTCTTACATAACTAAACCATTTATACTTTATTCTTCAAACAACCACTTAATACCTTCCACTCCTAAAGCAGGTTTTCTAATCCCATAACCCATAACCGATGTCATAAATATCCAATAATGCGAGAGATAGAACCCACCAATTAATACCTTTTAAGGGAAAATAGGCAAACTCTGACCATTTAAGTCTTCAATTGAGGTAGTCCCCATCATTTAATACCTATTCCCAAGGTGGACACCACATAAATATTTATCTAGTCGACAATGCATGTAAATATCTTCGAAAACATAATACTGACTGTTGAAGCGGACCTTTTCAAGATATCCTTAACGGTCCTAAGCCCAATCTGATGGTTTAATATTCCATTTGGGAAAAATGATGGCCCTCAAACAACCACTTAATGCTGTTAACGAATAAATTCACTAATCCCAAAAGTGATTAGATAGGTAGTTCGAAGTCACTGGAATGAAGCATTGAATATTGTCAAAGTCACAGGTTGGAGCATGTATAATTCCAAGTCCGTAATAATTCTTTGTATTATCCACATTGTCACTTTGAATATCATGAGTAGTTCAAATCATTATGCAATATGTAAGGCAATGTTCCAGTCTTAATTTGAAGTCAATCAAATATGCAATTCTTAAGTTAAAATTGTGTCAATAAGTTATGCAATTGTTTAATATTCAGTCCCTTATATGTTTAAGGTCAAGTATTACAATCGGCATAATCCCCAAATCTAGGGTTTACAAAGTTGAAAATGTAATAAAGTGGGAAGAGAATAAATTTCTTCCCCCAAAATTGCTCCCCTATGTCCTTATTTATAGTGGAAGAAATGCATCCTAGTAGTTGTCTTCGACTCTCTTCGCTTCGACGATCTTGGTGTTGACATGCTTGACATTGGCAGTCATTAATGTTGCACATTACTAGGCTTCTCCTTCATTCCTTTAATAAAAGTACATGACAACAATGAACTATATCATTGGTGGCATTTATCATGATAGTCGAAATCCTTCATAAGTGGACGATGGTATCAGATTGAGTCATATGCAAGTATGAGGTAATGATAATCATAAGGAAACCGGCTTCATGGATATTGATGGCGTTTACCATCAACGTCGCTTGGCATAGGCACACGGTGTCCTTTGAATGTCATATGGAAGTCGTCAAACATTGATGTTGTCAATTTTGATGATAGTCAGTGTCGTTGGCATTGGAAACCTCCTACATTTAAACCCTTTTAGACATTAGTTGAAAGTAGTAAAGAGAGACATCACTTCTTATCCACTCTTGGTGATTTTCGGTGTCATTGTAGGTCAATATCCTCGAAGTGCATTTAAGTATTGGGCTGCTTTAATGTAATGCTAAAATCTTTAGTGGTGGTTGACGACGAGCTTGTCTTGATTACAATAAGTAAACGGCGATGTCACCAGAGTGTCGCACTAATGAAATCCAATATGGGTGGTATCGACACTCATGGATGGCTTACTATGCTGATCACTTACTATATTGGGTAAGTTTAGCATCTTTGTCCCTTTTAGTACTTGCAATGTGGTCTATGTACTTTTATTTGCGAAGTGTGGCGCAGTACTTCTTCAATGCTAATCACATGTCTTTGATTATAACAATGGAGATAACACTTTCATTGACATCGACACTATTGTTTTCAGGGCTGCTTATTGCCATGGTCAAATTGCACTTTAAACTCCTCCAACAACCATTATTGTAGTACCATCCGTCCCCTAATATAAGAGAAGCATTGGCTTTTCAAGTTAATAGTATCTGCGTCATCCTTTCTCACCTTCTAGTCTTCTTTCATCAATCCAGCATTTATTTTAAGCTGATCTAACAGCTTTGCTATGCCTATTTCTTACTATAAATACCCAAGCCTCTTCTCCTTTATTCCTTTACCTACAATTGAAAGCTCAAGCAATAAGTTGGAAAATTACAACTCTTTCAATTCTCAAGCATCCAATTCTCATTCAGGTATCAAATTTTAGATTGATTTAATTAAGACTCTGATTCAAACAATCAAGCTGTAAGGTTGTTATTAGGGTTTGATTTAGGGTTTTATACGATGCTTATGATTTTATTTAGTTTTATTGACCTCATATTGAATTATGATTCGATATTAAAGCCTTTGTATTTATTGATTTCAGCAGTCATGGATTTAGACTAGATTAATAGCAGATCTGTATCCAGGTTTTAAAGTTAATTAAAGTAGGCATTATAGTAGGACTTTCTAGGTAAATTAGTGAAAAAAAATTGTTCATTAGACTCGAAACCCATTAATGAATAACTACGGCAGTGATCATAACACTATTACGATGATCGCTACTGATGGTTTTATGTGTCAATATGACACTCGAAGTTAATATAACCATTTATTACCTATTAGTCCGTTGTAAATCATAAAAACAAAATGCGGTGACCTATTCGGAGTTATAGACATTATCTAATGCAATAGTAATAGCTTCGAAAATAATTTTAAAATGGTGTTTTGATGTTAGCATGACATTCGGCACCAATAAAATTCTTACTACTTTGACAACCTCAACCTTTGATTTTGATGAGAAGGGACAATCTCTTATTGTCGACATTGGTAGGTTCCCTTGTTGTTTAATTAATATCGATGGTGTCGAAGTCATTTCACATCTTATTGACTAAGTTAAAGCATGGAAACTCTTAGTTGAGAATATAGAGGTCATCGACAATGTGTATTCTGATGAGACGCGATGTTAATAACCTTGGTGTTAATTATACACAATACTGCTCATCTTCGATGTTTACTTATGAGAATAGTTCAATAGCAATTGCCTTATTGTTTTTCTTTACCCCTTTTTTTACGATCATTTTTAACATTGCTAACAAAGCTTTATATGACATCGACCCTTTCGACAGCATTACTTTTAACATATTATAAATTATTTAGCCACTTATTATGTTTCCATTTCACATCGTTGTTATTCATCAATGTCAATATCCTAACCACTTAGGTGTTACATGGTTGTGAAGCTTGTTAATATTTTATGACATAAACTTTGCAACATTGTCGATGTGGGCTTATTGATTCTAATAGCTTCATTGCTTGTTATCGACCTTTAATATCATAAATGGAACTTTATACGATACTGCTACCCATGACATTGCTATTTTAACACGTTGCAAACTGTTTAACTTATTAACACATTACTAATTCATTCTAACACTTATTCATCGGTAACCTCGTTATTTTCATCATTAGCCAACTTATAACATCAATCAATGTTCTATAATTACATGATTCTTGATAATGATTCATCTTAGTTGTAATGAGCATATGGACATTGCATGTTAGCTCCCATTTTTCCTTTTAGTTCTATCATTAGGCATCTTTATCAAGATTGAAATTCTCATTTTCTAACAAACTTGTCGTATTTATTTATGTGTTATTGTCATGTAATTAACATATACCTTATCACTTTGGTATTAAATAGATTACTTAAGAAACCATTTTAGACTTAGCATGTACTAAAAAATATAATGTGAATCATGGTAATTTCTTAAGTTTAGAATAATATCACCTGATGGGGAAATGGAAGGTCAACAATCTAGCACGAAGTCACTAAGAAAGCTAGTAAGGATCTAAACCTTTGCCTTCAGTTAGCAAGTAGGGAGATATTATTTCAAATCTATAGTACATCACATCTCAGGCTAAGGTGGACTCTATTATTGAACAATTTGGAATCATTAGGTTTGAAGCCATTTCTGCTAGCCCTACAAATAATATTTATAGCCCACCAGGGTACTTTTTTTCACTCCCATATATATCTAACACACGGGCTATCTCTCTTTTCCTGGCTTCCTCTTAAGATATATGGAGCGCTTGAACATTGCATCGATCCAGTTCTTTCCAAATACTCATACATACTTGACTTGTTTAGAAGTTTTAGCTTGAGAAGCTAGACATCCTTCTCCTAATGCTGAAATTCTCTATTACATAGCTAGTCCTGCTAAGGTTGGTGAACAACCAAGCCATCAATTGTATCGAATCCATCCCTACCCAAAAAGCTTGATTTCTGAAAGCGTCAACAAAACGAGAGAATGGGAAACTCAATTTTTCTTTGTTAAATGCTTCGCTAATATAAGAGGAATATTTTATACTACTGGTAGGTTTCTTTTTCCTGCTTATCCATGTTGGTTTATTATTCTTTACTAATATCCATCTCCCTTTTAGACCCGGCCTCTAAGAATATTACCCTGAGGATCAAAAATTCATGCCATAGCTAACCTAAACAACAGGATAAATAAGGAATAAGCTTAGACTATTAACCCCGACTATACTTCTTAAATATTCTATCAATTTGGACTACCATAAAGTTCTTAAAGAGCCTCCGATGGTGAAGTACAACACATGAGGCAAAAGCATATTGGTAACGGGCAAACACAGATCTTTTACATCTAACTCCTCCATTTAACCTAGGATACCTGGTAGGATACAATTAGATTTATTTGAAATCTGTTATAGTACCACCTCATAAGCTTATTCCTTTGATTCAAGCTAATGTGCTTTGGTAGTTGTATATATAGAGAGGGAAGCCATAATTGACACTCCCAAAGACAAGTCGGACAAGAATGACACTTCTGCCTCAGTTAAGGCTCCCGAACCTCAATCTCTTAAGGATGTTATCTTTAATTCATTCACTCTTGCTAAAAGGAAAACTAAGAGATAGTTTTTCTACTGTTCTTACCCCTAATAAGAATCCTAAGATTTAGGACATGCATTCCCCTGTTATTATTGAAGAGGACGAGTTGTTGGTACTGATTCAAATCTCGAGACCTCAAACCTTAACATTGCTGGAGATGAGGCTAATCTTAATTCTATTGAAGATGAGGTCCAATAGGTGGTTGAAGCAGAGCATTCCCGGGGCCTACTTCTTTGTACTACTTTACCAAGCTCTCCTGAAGCTTTGAAGCATATTTGTGAGGATCTTGGATTTTCTCTTACATTAGAGGATCCCCTTCCTTTTAAGTCTCAATCGTCAACTCTTGTCAATACGTTTGATGACCTTCTTTAACTGGGCTTCCAAACTCCCTCTTTTGCTGCTCTCAAGCCACTACAACCTTCCTCCTACACTAGAGGCCATCGATTTATCCTTCTTAAGCAAATACTTTTTAGTTTTTGCCCTTCTTGTTTAACTACTAATCTCTTAATATTTCATATATAACATTTTGGCATAGGTTTTCTTACTTGATTCCGGTTGCCAAACATTTGTTTTCACTTCAAAAGGAAGCTTCGGGATCGCCTAGTGAGATATCAAAACTTATGGAGAAATGCCTTGCTCAACAACTTTATCATTGATTAACAATGGTAAGAGATGAAGCCATGAAGGAAAATGAAAAGCCGTAAAGGAAGCGGGAGCTTTACTTCTTACAGAAAAGAGTGATAAGTAGACTTTAGATGACAGGATCATGGTTATAGAATTAGCGCTTGTGGAGGCTAAAATGAAGGGGGTCAAGCTTATAGCATAAAATGCATCTCTCGAGAAAAGGCTAAAGAAGAATAAAGTTCTTTTAGATAAGTCAACCAACATAATTAATGATGCAAAACAAAAGGTGAATCATTTCCTCGGCAAACCGTCGATTCCATCATCGAGAGTTTTCATGAGATAGCGCACTTTATCGCATATGTTGAAAATGCACATTAATGTCCAGATTTTGGGTTCCCTTCTCTACCTCCAGCATGAAGCAAGAAGTTTATGGAATAATTCAAAGCGATGTCAAATAAATCTTAAGCACCTAGAGAAGGTCCCTTTGAGAAAGAGGAGGATATTGACGTTGCAAAGCTATTGACTTTCGGTGATCCACCAGTCGATGAGGAGATAGAGTCCAATGAGGAAGAAAATGATGATGATAAGAGCAGGGATGGGGATGATCATAACAATGATGGTCTTGGTGATGATAATGATGACAACAGCGGAGCTAATGGAAAGGGGCTTTCTAGATAGCCAAATGATAAGGATGATTTTAGTGATGCTAATTTGATTTAACCATCAAAGATGCAAAAGCTGGTGATATGCTTGATCCTTCAAAAAAGATTCTTCTAAGAAGATTAGTACTTCACAATGTCGAAAATCCAAAGACAGAGGAAAAACCTCATCATCTTTAGTTCCGCTCTCTCATGTATGGACCTCTTTATCCCAATACCTCAGGTTATCAAGCAAATTTTAGCTAATAAATTAATTGTTTTAGTTAAGGAGAAAATCAAAATACCATTACGATGTTATGCTAAAAAAGAAACAGACGTATATAGATCGGTTAACCAGGGAACTAGATAGGCATTTGAAAGAGTGGAACAAATTGTCTAAAAGGTACATGAAGCTAGCCAAGATTACATCGAAATTAAGATATTTCAAAGAAAGGGAAGTCTCTCCTCAGATGAACAGAGGGCGCCACCATCGAGAAAAACTCTTGGCGTAGAACGCTAAGCTAATGACCCTTTTCTGGATGTTAATTGATAAAGGAATTCATGGGAAGAGTTTCTCTATAGAGCTTACTCGAGTGGTAAATTCTTTTTCATATTTAGTTGACAACTGTGGAAGTTTTCTTAGACCTTTTCATCGTAGAAATCTGGATGAATATGGATCTGATCCCAATGTTAGGGCATGCAAGAATCTCCCTAGAGTTGCCTCCATTCCACTTTCTTCTCGTTCTTTTCCCCCCAAGAAACTTAGATATAATAGGAAGAGACTAATTTTTGAAATGTATAAGAAATCAATTTTGTACGAACCCGAATGATTGTATAATTGTAATATGCAATTTGGTTTACTTATGGACTTTATTGTTTTATTCTTCTTATCCTTAGCCTAATTTTAGCATATTGTAAAAACGATAGATTTATCAAGAAGTTCGATCCCTAAGGAATTCTTAAGTAAGTTTGTCAAGTTAAAGAACGATTTTATAAAGAAATCTTCAATTCTTAAAATATCACAACTGGTGAGAAATTGCTTACTCGAAGATTTACAAGAATTTTGCATGGGGTATCCCAGCCTACATTTTGACTTTTGGGAAAAGAAAAGGACAAGCTACTTAGTGAAATTCGATCCTATCACACAAAATTAATATGTGGTCACGATAGCCCTCTAGTTAGGGAAAGGGATTATCATCGGTTCCCTCCCATTATACCTTGGAAGGTAGGCTTTCTGTGATTCTACACTCACTTTATTGGCTAGGTCGTTTGAAAAGGCTAAAATGGCTATTTCAAAGCTTTAGGAATTAATTAATGTTATAAAATAGAGTATTATGTGTTTTAATCTTCCTTATTTTTTGTAAACTTTCGTTGTTGTTTAATGAAAGAACTTATTATTTTTCTCTATGTATTGATCTTTTTTTCACTTATTCTTAATAGGAAACACAATTAGAGTGTTCATTTGATCCTCTAGATGCTTTCTCACGAGTTGTTGAAATCAAAGGCAGATTGCTAATAGATATTAAAAGGAAGAAATCTTCTCAAGATGATGTAGTTTTTCTATTTCTAAATAATCCAGAGCCACAAAAGTGGAAAAGGAAATACTTTTAACTAAGACTGATGTTTAAAGGTCTGAAAGAGTGAACTTTCAGCATGAAAGGAGAAATGAAGAAGATGGACGAAGGAGTTCAATCATTGATGGAGAGGATTGAATCATTCTAAGAACCTAAGTCTCCAGTTGATTTTGACGCTATAATAGCTAAATTGCATTAACAATTAAACGATCTCGAAGTGGAGAAAATGGAAAGCCAAGTTTACTATTAATCATTAGAACTTATTGCAAGTGATGGCGAAGTTGGCCTTCTTACCCCTACTCTCAAGAGGATGACAGATCTCGATCTCTGGTTAGCCAAGAATCCCTACTTTATTAAACCCATCTCCAGGCTTTAATGATGAAACGATCTCAAAATGGAGTAGAAAGGCCAAATTTGATTATATGCTACGCTTTAGTAGGAAATGGTATGAAAAAGTATCTCAACGTATCAACGAATAAGAAACCAAAATTCAAGGGCTTGAGCATGAAAAATATACTCTTAAACAAACGATCAAAGAATTAAAGGGTATGATTCAAACTTTACGAGAGCCAACAAGACTCTCCAGCGCACTTTGGATATTCAAATTGATTCAATTAATGATGCAAATAAGTTTAGAGAAAGGAAAAGAAAATCAAAGAACTTATAGATGTGGCCATTCGCCACATCACTGATCCTTTAGTTGCCAAGGACTTAGATAACCTAGCACGAAACCTTAAGAAACAGGTCCTCTTATCTGTTTGATTTTTTGACCTATAACTATGTATGTAATATATTAGTTATAAATGAACTTGTATTGGATTAAGTTACCTCAAATGTAAAGTATGTGGCATTGAACCAAATTGTTTGATTATCTTGCTTTTTTTACTTTGAGCTTTTGATGTAAAGATCAACATTATGCTCGATAAGATAACTAGAAATCCTACTAATAGAAATTTTCCTATTAGAATTTGCTTTCTCATAAAAGACTAAGAAACTCATTCGATAGTTAATAACAGAAAACCATAAATCCATCTGATAGAAAAAGTCCGAAAATCCATTTTTGATAATAGAAGATCGGGATCCAAATTTGGTAATAATAATAGAAGACCAAAAATCCAAATCTGGAAATAACAAAAGACTAGAGATCTGCATCTGACAATAATAATAGAATATTGGAAATCCAAATCTGGCAATAGAAGAGAGAAGAAATCCAAATCTGGCAATAATAATAGAAGGATGTAAATCCAAATCTGGCATTAATCATAGAAGTCCAAAAATTAATATCTGGCACATAATAGAAGAAGACCAGAAACTCATATCTAGCAATAGAAGAAGGCCCAAAATCCATATTTGGCAACAGAAGAAGTCCAAATATCCATATCTGGCAATAGATGAAGAAGACCAGAAATCTATATCTGACAATAGAAGAATACCAGAAATCCAAATATAGTAATAATAATAGAAGACCTAAATTGTTGTATAGTAGCTAAAAATTGCATAATTGGGAAGCATAAATAGCTCATATTTAATGGACTATCCTCTAGAAAGTTTGTTTGACTTCAAGCACCACTTAACCTGGATTTTAATAGATCCTCCTTTGGAAGACTAATTTATTTGGAGCACTACTTGGCTTGAATTTTGATAGATCTTTCTCTAGAAGATTGATTGATTTGGAGTACTACTTGGCTAAAATTTTGATAGATCTTCCTCTAGAAGATTGATTGGGTGTAAGCGCTACTCGGCTCAAATTTCGATTGATTATTTTAGCACCATCTAAGGAGATCATCACTACTTGGATTGGATCTCTTATCAGTATTAGATGATGATTTAGGTCTGTCGTCCAGTGTGTATGGTTTTATATTTTGAGCAGAACCAAAGACTTACCCAACCTCTCTTTAAGAGCTGCTTCAGTGAGGCCTTTGATGACGACACTTAAGGATTATTCGATGCTTTGGACAAGGCAAAGGCTTACATGTCCTCCTTCTAGGAGATGCTTTAGCGAGGCCTTTGATGATGGCACTAAAGGCTAGGTCAGTGCTTTAGTGAGGCCTTTGATAATGGTACTAAAGGATTACTCTGTTCTTCCTCTAGGAGGTCTTCATCGAGGTCTTTGATGATGGAATTGAGGCTTGATCGGTGCTTTAGTGAGGTATTTGATGGCGGTACTACTGGCTTATCTGTCCTCCCTCTAGGAGGCACTTCATTGTGGCCTTTGATGATGGTACTAAAGGCTTTTATAAGATATTTAATGGCCATATTCCTTAACCATGTAGATTCACTTATTTAAAGAACCTTTCATTATTGTAAACTTGTTACACCTCTTTACAAATTCATTGAGTTTTCCTCGACTTATAAAATTAATGATCATCACTTTTAGGCTTCTGCATTGGTTGGCTTCATGGACATTTGCAAGATGATAATGACAATATGATCCTCCACGATTCCATTCGAACTTGGGTCTCCTCTTTTATGAAAGCCAATAGTTAAGCTCATCTTTAGTCAAGAAATAGATATTTTTCTTAGAAGTGATGAGAGTGCAATCTTTTGGAACTTATGATTTAGAGGCTAGCCCTTTTAGCTCATTTTGTTGCTTGCACCAAGTTCCTTAGCTTCCACAACAAACTTCCTTTCCAAAGAATCTCAAGTTTCATTTTATCCCTGGGAGTGGCTAAGAATACCTTCCTAGTTTCTAGTGAATCATTCGAAAGTCTTTGTTACTTCTCTTTCGAAATGGTCCCCTTGGCTTTAAGTTGAATCTTATTTCTTATTCTTGAGAAGACATTATCTCTCTTGCACTGTTTTCCTAGGGCAAAATTCGGTAATGGCCCTAGATGGAATAGATTCAAGTGCCATATATCTAAGTTATATGACTGCTTATCTTCTCTGATTTTCCACGATCTGTAGTTCCTTGACCATAACATATGCTCATCGAGAAGTCAAGGGCCATTAGTGATTGGATAAGTGGTCTTAGTTGTTTAAGGCTCCGAGGATCCTTGTTCTGACAACTTAACACAGTTAATTGGCATGACCGAGTAAATCTTAACTAATGCAATGAAAGGAAGGTTGGTTTGAATAGGATATACTTGGTATGGTAAGTTCTTTAAACCCTAAACATGCAGGCTAGGGTAGTTCCACTTACGGTTTTAACAAAGTTGGAGGTTCAGGCACCACTTCTAGTGCCAAAATGTTAATGAATAAATTTGCTAACCCCAAAAGTGATTAGGAAATAGAGATAACCAATGAAAGGCCTTGTCGAGGCTATTTGATGTCACTAGAATGAAGTATTATCGAAGTAATAGGTTGAAACATGCATAATTCCAAGTCCGTAATGATTCTTTATATTGTCAACATTTTCACTTCAAATATCATTAGTAATTCAAATGAATATGCAATATGTAGGGCAATGTTCAAGTCTTAATTCAAAGTCAATCAAATATGCATGTCTTTAGTCCAAATCGTGTCAATAGGTTATGAATTTTTTTAATATTCGATTCCTTATGTGATCAAGGTTCAAGTGTTAAAATTGGCAAAACCCCCAAATAAATTTAGGTTTTACAAAGTTGAAAATGTAAGAAAGTCGGAAGATAATGAAATTCGTCCCTTAAAATGGCACCCCTAGGTCCTTGTTTATAGAGGAAGAGATGAGGCCTGGCATTTGTCTACAGCTCTCTTGGCTTCGGTAACCTTGGTGTTGACATGCTTGACTTCGGCGGTCATCAATGTTGAACATTGATGGACTTTGCCTTTATTCCTTTAATAAAAGTATAGGGCAATAATAAACTATGGTATTGGTGGCTTTTATCATGATAGTCGACGTTGCTTTTAAGTGGAAGATTGTTCCAGCTTGAGTCAATGCAAGTATGAGGCAATGATAATCATAAGGCAATAATAACGGCTTCGTAGATATTGAAGGCGTTCACCATCAACATCGCTTGGCATAGGCTTGTGTTGTCCTCCAAATCTCATATGGAAGTCATCGACGTTGATGTTGTCTTGGTTTCTTAGACTTGTTGATGATATGTGATGTCAATGTTGATGATGGTCGACATTGTTGGTGTTGATAACCTCCTGCATTTAAACCCTCTTAATTGACCATCGATGACATTTTGGAAGCAGTGAAGAGCAATGTCACTTAATATCCCCTCGATGTCGATGAATCTCAGTGTCATTTTATGGAAATATCCTCGAAGTACTATGAACTGCAGCACGACTTTAATGTAATCCTAGCATCTTTTGAGGTGGTCGACGACGAGCTTGTTTTGATTACAATAGGTAAACAGTGATGTCACCAGGTTGTCGCATCACTCAGATTCGATATGGGTTGTATCGATATTCATTGATGACTTATGATGTTGATCACTTATGTTAATGACTAGGTTTTGCATCATTGTCCCTTTCATTACTTGCAACGTGGTCTACATCCTTCTACTACCGAAGTGTGGCACCCTACTTCTTCAATGCTAATCACATGTCTTCGACAATAACGATGGAGATACACTTTCATTGATATCGACAATATTTTTTTTGGCATTTTTCATTGCCATGATCAAATTGCATTTCAAACTCCTTCAACCATAATTATAGTAGCAACAAATACCTTAAAACAGACCATTCGTATTATGACCCATATTCTTAATTACGTCTAACATTAGCCTGACTATTCATAGGAACTAGTAGTCAAATTAGCTGGGAAGATTTATCATATACAATTTGGAACAACATCGCATCATTGTAAATACTTTTCATAGGAGATGTCTTACATCAGCCCTAGATTAACAATGATGGTAGTCAGATTAGCTAGACAGATTTTTGTTTGCCTCTTGAATGACCTCACATCACTAACACTTCGATATAATTTAAATACTCTCTATATATAATACTCATCTCACTGTTCCATAATTAAGGCCTTATAAAGAATCTTCCTTACTATGCCTAAAACGTCAATTACTTTCCTAAAGGGGATTTAATGATAGTTATTATCTAATTAACTAGGAAATTATATGTTATAATTACATGTTTATTACGTTAATTATACATAAATAATTATGCATTTATTATTCTATGCGTTAAGAGATTATGCCCTAACAAAGGTTAAATATAAATTCCTTTTTAACCATAATAATACAAGTCTTTCTTTTCACTTCCAGATTACCAATAATGTCTGGATTCCAATATCCATAACAAGTATTCAATACTCATATCCAAATTTGCGATAAATAGACTTATATATAGAATCTAAATCAAACTTATCTCATATTATAACAATGGAATAAAATAAAAACAAAAACTTACAATTTAATCAGTTCTATTCTCTATTCAACTTCTTTTACATGAATTTAGATAAAGGAATTTCAATTAAATTTTATAGAAATATTGATGTAAACTACGAATAAAAATTCGTCCTTTACACACCATTTCTCAGTTAAATACCTTAATCAGCTCTTGAGAAAATGAAGAATAAGAAGTGGAATGGAAGGTAGAATACGTAAACTACAAAATCCAGAAAACTCCATTATTTTAGCACAAAACAATTAAGATTTCAATCCTAAGAATTGACATTTTTCTATTGGGAAATTTTAGGGATGTTTAATATGATGATTTCTTAATCCAAACTCCCTAAGGCATATATCAAATCCAAAGTATACCATTCAACTATTAAAATAGAAAAACTAAGATTTTTACTCACAGTTGTTCCTTAGCTTTGCTTCTCTTTGGATTTGCAATGCCTATTAAAATCTCCGTTAGATCTCTTCTTTTTTATTATCTACAACAAGGGATATGTGTGTGTGTGTATTAGACAGAAAGGTTGGAGGAGAAGAGTAGAGTTTAGAAATAAGTAATAAAAAATGGTAGATTAGGATTTCTTACTTGAAACCCTAATGGAATTTTATAAATCTACGAAGAGATAAACTAACAGAGCTTCGCTAATGTTTTCAAAATATTTGTTAATAATGAGGCGTCCATATTCTTATGTATAGGGTTGAAACGCACTAAACCCATAGGATGAAACTAGGTTAAAAATGGACAAATCTGGAACGCTCAAATCAACAAAAGCCGAGCCACTAGCTATTCATGAGAGGTCGACTGCCCCTACATTCGGTCGACCGCTAAGGGTCAATTCGTCTCAATGAAGGGGTCGATCGGTACATATATATTTGGGAAAATTTATTTTTTTTCCTTGCTTGATTATTTTATTCCCTAATTAACTTTTAACCCTAACTATTTAACTTAACGTTTACTTAACCGCCAAGTCAAATCATAGTTAATTTTTGAAATTCAAACTAAATTTAAATACTTGTTTAAATTTGAATTTAAACTAAATTAATTCAATGAAAACTTCAAATGCTCATAACTTCTTCATTTGAGCTCCATTTTCAGCATATTATATATGGAAACTGATCAGAATTTCACCATGAACATAACAAAATAATTTTTATGGTCAAATTTCAACTTTTTAAAATTTCACTTTTACCTCAACCCTAATTAATTGAATTTCTCTTAATTTACTTATTTAATTAGGATTGATTTTATTGGGTGTTACATTCTCCCTCCTTAAAAAGGATTTCATCTCGAAATCTTTCAATGGGCAAACGACGTTACGCTCAATACAGACATGTTATATAACCAAGTTATCTATACAACCATCTACTCAATCCAAAGTGCAATTTGGTTATATACTACAGACATAATATAAATGAGCTCAATCCTAACATGAATGTGTGATCGTGCTATGAAAATATTTAGGCAAATAACCTAAACAAGCATAAAAATGCTATACGAGTATAAAGTGGTGGTGAAAAAGTGTAACATCATCTCCATCCTATCTAGCAGCCGTGATGCAACCAAAATCCTAATTTTGAAGAGAAAATTTACTAGAGAAAGGCTTAGGACGAGAAGTACTCATGCCTTCTACTGAATTTTCTCCCTATTATACTCGAATCAATTTAATTTCTTTATTGTAGATCATCCTAGTTTCGTGCTTCACAATGCATGCATTGACATGTGATTCTATTGTGACGCAGCGGATAATTCGAACAAAACTTCAATCGGTGAAATGTAACAATCGGTGAGTTGAAAATACCAAAATGCCCAAGTTCGTTGATCCAAAGATACCGAACTCTAGCTATCTCAAACACGTTGATAGCGCACTATACCGTGTTCAAAGATCTACGATTCTTCGCACGTTGATCTAGCGCACTAGATTCCGTGAATCGGCTTCAACGAACGTGGATTCGAGCGCACTCGAATGACGTAAGTGGAGATAGGAGATTACACTCAACTACCAATTGGAATGAAAGCACAAAGCTAACAAAAGAGAATTTTTTTCAAAAATCAACCACCTTTACAAATGACACACACGGCTATTTATAGCATTTACAACTCACGCCACTTCTTAAGTCGTATGCGACTCATGAAACCCCCCCCCCCCCCGACTCATCATAAGTCGTTGCCGACTTAACGACACAACACAATTTACACGACTCAAAGATGTACGACTCAACTTATCTACTTACAGGACCGACTCAGGCTATTGCCGACTCAACATTTAGGTCGTACACGACTTAGTACTATACATACTTACAACAACATATCTTACGACCTATACTAAGTCGGTAACGACTTATACACCCACGACTCAACACAACACTTCATCACACAACGACTCATACGACTCAAGGCTTCACCGACTCATAGCCTCCCTTCGACATGTCTCTTCAAGCGAGTTAACTCCGGCCGACTCATCTAGATCGTGACTCGTTGACTCGGCACAGTCTCCTTTTGATAGCCAGTTAGCTCGGGAACGACTCATATCTTCACTGACTCGTTCACAACTCAAATTAGGTCGACTCATCATGAGTCGTAACTCGTTGACTCGGCACCCTTCCTCTTTGTATCCAGTTATCTCTTCCTTCAGTCTTTCCTTAGGTCGCTGCCATCCTTCCTTAGCTCGTAACCGACTCAAGCTATCATTGACTCGCGACCGACTCAAATCCGATACCTTCTCTATGCGACTTATGGTTATCACTCCCCCCTGTAACTCCTTAGGTCGGAAACGACTCAAACCTGCATTGAGTTGTGGACGACTCATCATACTACCCTGCGTGAGACTCCTGCTTAAAAATTGTACAACTTCTTCTTTGACCTTAGCTGCATCATCCTCCCCGGGTTGAGAAAAATTCGTCCTCGAATTTGTACATTCTTCTTTATCTGATTGTTTACCTTCGTAATATGGAACAAGATGTTTAACATTGAACACGTCAGACGTGTAAACATCTTCAGGTAGTTTCAACTTATAAGCATTTTCATTAATTTTCTTCACAATTTCAATCGGACCAATTTTTCGCGCTTTCAACTTGTTGTAAGCACCCACCGGAAATCGATCCTTTGTTAATACTGCATAAACCAAATCGCCTTCGTTAAATTCAACATTTCGTCGCTTCAAATCTGCAGACTTCTTATACTTCTCATTCGACTTTTCTAATCGTTCCTGAACGATTTTATGACATTCAGTCAGCTCATCAACAAAATCAACAGCTCGTTTAACTGTCCCCTTCGACTGTGGTACTACTGCCAAATCCAACGGTCCCCTGGGTAAATTTGAATAAACAATCTGAAATGGACTGAATCCCGTGCTACGATTCACTGCATGATTATGAGCAAATTCCGCCTGGCATAGCTTCATGTCCCAACTTCTCAAATTATCCTGTACAAGACATCGCAACAAATTTCCCAATGACCTGTTAACCACTTCCGTCTGTCCATCAGTTTGTGGATGATAAGCACTACTAAATTTCAATTTCGTTCCCACCATCTTCCACAAACTCAACCAAAAGTGACTCAGAAAACGAGTATCTCGATCAGAAACAATAGATTCTGGTAAACCATGAAGTCGATAAATTTCCTTGAAAAATAACTGTGCCACTCGAACTGCATCTGCTGTCTTCTTGCAAGCAACAAAATGTGCCATCTTTGAAAACCTGTCCACCACAACAAATATCGAATCATTTCCCCTTTGAGTTCTCGGCAAACCCAAGACGAAATCCATGCTAATATCAACCCATGGCTTAGATGGTACTGGTAATGGCATATACAACCCTGCATTCGTTGCTGTTCCTTTTGAAACTTGGCAAATATGACATCGCTCCACAAATCTTTCAACCTCTTTTCTCATCGATGGCCAAAAGTAAGATTGTGAAATCAACTGTAAAGTACGATCACGGCCCACATGTCCTTCCTCATGTAACTCCTTGATAATTTTCAATCTCAAGCTACAGTCCGGTATACATAAACGATTTCCTTTAAACAGAAAACCATCAACCATCATAAATTCATCGGTACTTCCATCCTTCACTTTCTCAACATATTTCACAAAGTAAGGATCTCCTTCCATCATTTCTGGCAGTAATTCAAACCCTGTCACTTCAATCTTCATTGTCGTAAGTAAATGACTCCTCCTACTTAAAGCATCAGCTACTCGATTCGTCACCCCTGATTTGTGTTTAACGACAAAAGTAAACTGCTGCAGATAAGCAATCCATGATGCATGTCTCGCAGAAATCTTATCTTGCCCCTGTAAATGTTTCAAAGCTTCATGATCAGTGTAAAGAACAAATTCCTTCTGAAATAGATAATGTCTCCAATGCTTAACAGCTTGCACAACAGCATAGAATTCAACGTCATATGTACTGTATCTCATCTTTTCCCCTGACAACTTTTCGCTGAAATAAGCAACTGGCTTCCCATTCTGACTCAGAACTCCTCCAATACCAACCTTCGAAGCATCAGTATGCAATTCAAACAATAACTGAAAATTAGGTAGAACAAGAATTGGTGCAGACGTCAACAATTCCTTGATTCTCTCAAAGGCAACTCCCGCTTCCTCTGACCATATAAACTGTTTCCCCTTCATGCAATCAGTCACTGGAGCCATCACGCTACTGAAGTGTGGAATGAATCTTCGGTAGAATGACGCTAGCCCATGAAAACTTCTTACTTCTGTAATCGTCTTTGGTTGTGGCCAATTCCTGACTGCTTCCACTTTTCTCTGGTCAACTTGAATACCTTTTCCTGAAACAACATAACCCAGGAATAAAACACTGTGCGTCATAAACACACATTTCTTCGTAGCAGCATAAAATTGTTCCTCACGAAGAATAATCAACACTTCCCTCAAATGTAGAACATGCTCCTCCATACTTCTGCTGTAAATCAGAATATCATCGAAATAAACCACGACGAACTTCCCAATGAATGGTCTAAAGATTTGATTCATCACCCGCATGAATGTACTAGGTGCATTTGACAAACCAAATGGCATAACCAACCATTCGTACAACCCCTCTCTCGTCTTGAAAGCTGTCTTCCATTCGTCTCCAGGTCTGATTCGAATTTGATGATAACCACTCTTCAAATCAATCTTCGAAAATATAGTTGCCCCACTCAACTGATCTAGCAAATCATCCAACCTTGGCATAGGAAATCTATAACGAACAGTAATCTTGTTCAAAGCTCTACTATCTGTGCACATTCTCCATGTCCTTCTTTGGTACTAGTAATGCTGGCACGGCACAAGGACTCAAGCTTTCCTGAACACGTCCCTGTTCCAACAACTCTTCCACCTGCCTTCGTAACTCCTCATGTTCCTTCGGACTCATTCGGTAATGTGGTCGATGTGGTAACACTGCTCCTGGAACAAGATCAATTTGATGTTGAATGTCTCTAAGTGGCGGTAACTCCTTTGGCAACTCCTCTAGAAAGACATCCTCAAATTCTTTCAAAACTGGCTTTGCTTCTTCCGGGATTTCAACTTCTTCACTGCTCTCTCGCCCAATCAACAAAAATACTTCAGGTTCTTCCTCTACTTCCTTGACAAACTCTTTCAAAGTCAACAGAGTTTTCAATTCCTCAATCTCCTCCAGTTTGTTCTCCTTCTGCTGTTGCTTCTTAGGAACCAAAGTGATTTTAGTACCCTCGAACATGAAACTGTAACTGTTGGCACGACCGTCATGCTGAACTGCTCTATCAAACTGCCATGGTCTGCCCAACAATAAGTGACAAACATCCATATCTACGACATCACACCAAATTTCATCCTTGTACTTCTTTCCAATCGAAAAATTCACACAAGCTCTCCGACACACTTTCACTTCACCCCCCTTCCTTAACCATGCTAGCTTGTATGGTTTAGGATGCTTCTCGGTCTTCAAGTTCAACTTTCTCACTGCTTCTGTAGAAATAATATTATCACAACTTCCTGCATCAATAACGAACTTGCAGACTTTCCCCAGAATAGTACATGTCAATTGAAAAATATTGCTTCTCAGCCAACTACAATCCTCCTCTTGCTTTGGTGTCAAACAACTTCTTCTCATCATAAGATTACAACCTTCATCACCCGACACTTCTTCTTCCTCCTCAACATAAGGTACATTTGAACATTCTGCCTCCTCACCATCATCTGCCTCAACCTCTGCAACCATGGTTCTCTTCTTCGGCTTTGGACATTCATTGCTTTTATGACCCAACTCTTGGCAATTATAACATTTGAAAACACTACCAGCCTTCGCCTTCTCAACCTCCTTCACCACTGGTTTTGTAACAGGTTTAGGAAAACTAGAACTTCCACCGGCACCCTTCACTGGATTATTAGAATTAGTAAACACACCACCCCCACGTCTTCCTTGTTTCTCCCAAGCTAACGCTTTCTGATGTGCCTCTGCAACTGATCTAGGATCGAACATATTAACCATATCCTGGATCTGCATTCTCAAACCCCCAATGAATCTAGCAGTCAGCTGTTCTTCTGTTTCCATAATATCATTCCTGGCGATGAGTTGGTAAAATTCATCAGCATAATCACTAACAGACTTCGTCCCCTGCCTCAGGTTCTGCAACCTCTGGTACATAAGTGATTGATAGTTGTAAGGTAAGAAAGTAGATCTCATCAACTTTTTCATCTTCTCCCAAGATTCTATCTTTGATTTTCCCATTCGTTCTCGAGTAAGTTTAGTTTGCTGCCACCACGCCAAAGCTCTCCCCCTCAACCTAGTAGCAACCAACTTCACCCTTCGATTCTCCGGAACCTCCTTGAAATCAAAGATTTCCTCCACATTAGACAACCAATCTAAGAACTCTTCAGCAATCATCCCGCCTTTAAACTCCGGAATTTCCATCTTCATACCCGATTCCCATCGACGATCATCTTCAACATCTCGATAAGAATTTCGAACTTGGTCTCGATCTCAATAATGAATACTAGCTCTATCACCCTCTTCAACAAAGTCAAAAGTACGTCTACATCGATCTCGACCATTATCATCCCTTCGTTCATGCATGCTTCTTTGACTATGTCTCTCTTCATCCCTATATACTTCATGGTCAAATTCACGTTGACTTCTTCTCTCTTCATGTGCATAGTCATGATGATCTCTTCGTGATGAAATTGACGTTTCTCTTCTATCTCTACAAGAATGTGGCGATACCCTCCTCGCTTCCGTGACCGATGGCGAAACTCGGTTTCCTCCATGGTTCGAGTTTGGTGATCTCCTCCTTTGATTCAAATCATTCATCAATTTCTCCAATTTACCAATGCCTTCATCAAACTGTTCATTAATACGTTGTTCCATAAGCTCGGCTTCTTCTCTACGATACAAAGCTTCAACATTTTGATGACGATTAGCTCTCCTTGGTGGCATGATTGAAAACTTTCACAAACACTTCAACAATTCGAACACAAAATTCAAAGCTACAACAATGCAATAAGTCACGGCTCAACAATGCACGGCTTAATCTTGTCTCGGCCTCTACTTAGATCGGCAATGGCTTCTACACGGCTCCACACTTCAAATCTTGGCGCGCAAAAACCCAAGATAGATCCAAACAATTTCCAACTCCTCGATCCAAAATGAAATGGATCAAACACTCCAAACTTGATGCAACTTTAATATGAACACGATGAACAACTTCAAACTTCAAAAACTTCAAAAACTTGGCTCCAAGAATCAACTTAGCTATGATTGGCTAAGTATGGCTTTGATACCAATAAATGACGCAGCGGATAATTCGAACAAAACTTCAATCGGTGAAATGTAACAATCGGTGAGTTGAAAATACCAAAATGCCCAAGTTCGTTGATCCAAAGATACCGAACTCTAGCTATCTCAAACACGTTGATAGCGCACTATACCATGTTCAAAGATCTACGATTCTTCGCACGTTGATCTAGCGCACTAGATTCCGTGAATCGGCTTCAACGAACGTGGATTCGAGCGCACTCGAATGACGTAAGTGGAGATAGGAGATTACACTCAACTACCAATTGGAATGAAAGCACAAAGCTAACAAAAGAGAATTTTTTTCAAAAATCAACCACCTTTACAAATGACACACACGGCTATTTATAGCATTTACAACTCACGCCACTTCTTAAGTCGTATGCGACTCATGAAAACCCCCCCCGACTCATCATAAGTCGTTGCCGACTTAACGACACAACACAATTTACACGACTCAAAGATGTACGACTCAACTTATCTACTTACAGGACCGACTCAGGCTATTGCCGACTCAACATTTAGGTCGTACACGACTTAGTACTATACATACTTACAACAACATATCTTACGACCTATACTAAGTCGGTAACGACTTATACACCCACGACTCAACACAACACTTCATCACACAACGACTCATACGACTCAAGGCTTCACCGACTCATAGCCTCCCTTCGGCATGTCTCTTCAAGCGAGTTAACTCTGGCCGACTCATCTAGATCGTGACTCGTTGACTCGGCACAGTCTCCTTTTGATAGCCAGTTAGCTCGGGAACGACTCATATCTTCACTGACTCGTTCACGACTCAAATTAGGTCGACTCATCATGAGTCGTAACTCGTTGACTCGGCACCCTTCCTCTTTGTATCCAGTTATCTCTTCCTTCAGTCTTTCCTTAGGTCGCTGCCATCCTTCCTTAGCTCGTAACCGACTCAAGCTATCATTGACTCGCGACCGACTCAAATCCGATACCTTCTCTATGCGACTTATGGTTATCACTCCCCCCTGTAACTCCTTAGGTCGGAAACGACTCAAACCTGCATTGAGTTGTGGACGACTCATCATACTACCCTGCGTGAGACTCCTGCTTAAAAATTGTACAACTTCTTCTTTGACCTTAGCTGCATCATATTGGCTCCATCTTAAAATCCCCCAATTGATTAGGCTATATCCCAATTACTATGCTATTAAGGTATTTCCTCAAATACAAGACATGAAAAACGGCATGGACTCTAGCCAACAGAAAAGTTCTCTTATTTTCCCTAAATATTGCGAAAGGCCCAATAAATCTGATGTCAACTTTTCCAACTATTCAAATCTTACGACCTTCACATGCTGCCTAATGAACTTTGACTTTCCAAATTCTCACAATCCAAATCTGGGCCGAGTATAATTTGTCGGTGGTTTCTCACCCATAATTTGGTGATTTATATGGCCTCCTTAAAGTTGTTTCAGGGGCGCCATACCAATCATCTACTGTTAAATGAGAATTCTATTAAGGGTATGTGTGCTCCTGATGTCCACCAAAATCCTAGATGCAAGCTCTCAAAAATGCTCCAAGTTCTCATCCATTCCTTAAGTTTGTCTATCAGCCTTCAGTTGGTAAGCGATGCACAGATTTAATGAAGTTCCTAAAGTTAGTTCCTAAAGCTACCAACAAACTTCTCCAAAATTTACAGGTAAACTAAGGGTCCCTATCATTAACGATGCAAACCGCAAATATATGAAGTTGTGTTGAAGATGTTGCGGTTTCATTGCTTCTACTGGAAAATTCTACCACCCTTTATCCTTGATTAGTAGGAAATTCTCTTCACATTCCTATATGTCTCATATTTTCCTCCAATGGTGAGAGCCTATGAGCTAAATATTATTTTTTCCAAAATTCTAAAGTTTTGAGATTATAACATTTATTCACTTAAGGCTACTAACCTAATTATCTCGTTAACCTCTAGTCTTATCTATGGTTTATCGCTAGTTAAGTGTCCTAATGAAATTTCCTTATTTACTTTGTTTCTCAACATATATATTTATTAAGTGGTTTAATTCCCATTCATAAAGTCAATGCGATAATAAAATTGGGATATAACTTATACCACATCATACTCTTTTCCAATAATAAGGGAGACAACTAGCGATTACAACCCAAGAACTCTAAAAGAAAATTTTGTTGGAAGCTGCCGTTTACTATCAAGTGGTATAAATGGTGGTGAGGTCCTTCTTACTGAATTAAGATAGGGATTTCTAATAGTAATTCACCGTTACCCATTTCTTTAGTTTTCCTTAACGTTCTCTAATAAATGCGGTTCACCTTTACCTCTATTAATATATCCATAACAGTTGATCATTACTATAAAAATTAGACTATTTCCAATTAATCCTTCTTTAATCCCTTTAACCTTCCTTTGGGTTTCAAAAATCCATTCATTACTCAAATTTCTTCCATAGTAGCTATATTAAGTTTCCTTAATAGATCCATAATCAATTTCTTTTTTCTCTCATTAATTGCAAATTTTCTGCCCTTCAAATTTGTAATCAATGTCCATAAATCCTAATCCGTTAATTACTAACTAATACACATGTAATGGTAATCTAGGCCATTTATATATTCTAGTCGTTAAGCATGGCTTCATGTGTACATATTTCTAACCACTAATTTCTATAACTAGAATACTCATTTCTATATTTTAATTTATCGAAGCAATTCTTTTAAAAAGATCACCGTCATAATTTTTCATAAATCAACCACAAGTGGGATTTTTGTTTTGTTTGAAATTACAAGAAATTATTTCTTTTCTATTTATTGAAATAGACAGTGTAAACCACGGAAAAGAGTATCCATCTCTTACATATCTCTTTTCGTTATAGTTTATTCCTAGTTACTTCAAACAACATGCTGTTATACATATTTCAGAATTGGATAATTTATGGAAATTACATGTAAACTGCTCCGAAATTAAAGTATAGATTCATATTTTATGGGTAACCTAATTTACAACCCAATTATAGATTTGGAATATCTTTATACTTTACTAACTTCTATAAATAGAGATTTGGGACTGATTCCAAATTTCCAAATCAGGTTGTACATTCTATTACTATTTTATTCACATACTATAAACCTTAATTTGTCCTGCCTATGTAGCGATCCCTATTTACCCCATAAAAACTATTCTTTAAAAAACTAGAATTTTAGTAATCATACAATATAGTTTTAAATAAACTATTTTTATACAAATAAACTTATTTCTTTAAATTCAAAATCAACATTTCATACCCTATTTCTTGCAAAACTTAAAATTTCACAAACATGAGATACCAAATTTAAAATCTCCATCTCCTAAAATATAAACTTAGAAACCTTTACAATTAATTCAAAATTTCTTAGTTCCAAATAGGAGCAATATAATTTCTCTTTTTAAAACTTTCTTCATCAAAGATTTATCTCTTTAAAAGTTAGACTTTAAACTTATCGAATTCAAAGACTGCTTGGTTTTCAAAAAGGAACTATGGACAACTTTCCTTTTTAACGTCTTGCTTTAATAAAGACTCATCCTTTTGAAAATAGGATCATTTAACGCAAAACATTCAAAACTAAATTATCATTCTAAAATAATAAATTAGACCTTTGTTGTTTAAAAGAGTTTTCTAGTTACAAGAATTATCGTTTCCAAAATAACAGTTGTATCTAAAATATAGATGAAATATATATTGCCTTATTACTCAAATATATCATTTTCTGATAAAATACTTTTTCTAAATTTGTTCAAAACTCTTAAATTCCCTTGCATCCCTTTTCTTAACAATTCAAATAATATTCTTATTCAAAAATTTCTAAATTCGAATAGTAAAATCGTATATATAAAATTCTCATCTTTACACAATTGCTTTTCCAAAAATACCCGACTCCTTTATTAATGACCACCATTTAAATTGCCAAAAACACCTTTTATAACTTCAAATGATGGAAAAATGGAGTAGACAAAGATAACCCTTATCTTTTTCCTATTAATCCTCTTCTAATCTATTTATTTAAAAATTCCCAATTCTATCGCTACCTAAATTCAACTATCATTCTCCACATTTCCTTGTACGGGAATGTTCCTTCTGTCTTCGTCATCGGACATTCTTATCCTTCTATTATTTTTACTAATCAAGTGCCTTTTCCATTTATAAACCCTTACAAAAGAAAAGAAAAGAACCTCTGATTTTATAAGGTAGCAAAAATCATTCATATCTCAAAAGAAAAATCCCTTATTACAAATCTTTGGACCAAAAACTTTTGGCTCAATAAATTTAAACTAAAAACTTTAAGAATGCAAAATCCCTTTAAGTTAGAACTTTCTAGTTCAACTATTTATAATTTATAAATGTCCAAATTTTCTTACTCTTTGCAAAAAAAAAACAGCTTCCAAATCTATAAAGTAGAAGAAATCATAAAATTAGAATGATCAAAAAACGGAGAATCCAAAAACTGAAAACTTAAATTCAACAAAATTTTAAATTGAGAGGTTAACAAATGAGAACCTTCTCACTCTCTTTTTTCAACCTTTCAAGTAATTTAAAACCATCCAGCATTTTGTTTGAAAATGTTTCACTACTTCTTTCTAAGCTTTTTTCAAATGGAAGTATATTTCCAAAGTTATCAAAAATCACTTTCTGCCAAAAATTTCCAACTTACAATGCATAAGATTTCACTTAATAAACTTTTGAAAAATCTCGTTTAAAACTTTCAAGGAGTTTTCAAGTATCCTACCACTTTCTTTCTCAAGGGTGGGATTTAAAAAGGGGCTTTCATTGTTCTTTCCTTCAAACTCCCTACCGAATCATCTTAAAAAATCTAGTTATCTCCTTCTCATGATTAATGTACACCTTCTTACAGAAGCTTGTTTCTCTACTATATCCCTTGCTTCCGTACAAATACTATGCCTACTCTTATAAATGTCACTTTGTCTATATTAAATGGTTGATATCTTAATGGAAGTTACCTAAAGATATTTATTTAGTGATTCAACTTTGCCCATTTAACTTCTTCTTTATCTTTGCATAATTACCCTAAAATTCTCATAAATCTATTTAATTTTTTATAACTCCCCACTTAACGCTTATTCATTACCTATTAAAATTTGGAGTTATAACCTTTCCTTCTACGATTAATATCCCTATTATTTAATATGCTTATAGGATCCACAATGATAAAGAAGCTGGTTCCAGCAAAGAAGTATAAATTCAACTCTATTTATTTTTCCAACTCCTACCTGCTTTATCCACCCTTTCGAAAATATGGCAGCAACTACTTGTATAGTTGAAATTTACAAAGACGGGCATAAATTAAAAGAAGTATGTGTATATATATATATATGTTTATATATAGTAAGGCTTTTGAAAAATATTTTCAAAAATAAAAAACAAACCACTAATATGTATACATTCCTCATTGATTGGGTAACCTAAGCTCTGATACCAAATGTAACTACCTTCCCAAAAATAGACCAATGTTCTGACCCGGAAAAGGCCATCCAAACTTAGACCATTTCAAAGCTAGTTGGTGGTTGGTAAAAAGAAAAACTATGCAGAGTTATCAATCTATTCTTTCAGAACTAATAGTGGAAGGAATAAAATATAATAAAAATAATGGTACCCATTTATTTTAAAATATTTCAAATGTCATAATACATAACAATAACTGTTACAACATTTTGCTCAAAAATACATCTCATAGATACAATAGAAATTTACATGAAAAGATTACTTATTGTCGATTACTTTCCAATGAGGGATTTATTGTTGATTACTACCTAATTATCTACATAATTATACGTTATAATTATATGTTTATTATGCTAATTAATATATAAATAAATATGCATTTATTATTCTATATGTGTGGAGATTACACCCTAACTAACGTTAAATGTTAATTTCTTTTTAACCATAGTCTTCAAAATCTTTCCTTTTTCTTCCATTTTACCAATAATGTTCAAATTCTAATATACATAACAAGGATTCAATACTCATATCCAAAATTGTAATAAATAAACTTGTATATAGAATCTAAATCTAACTTATCTTGTATTAAAACAATAGAGTAAACCAAATATGGAAATTTAGAATTCAATCAATTCTATGCTCTATTTAACTTATTTTACATAAATTTAGATAAGGGAATTTCTACAAAATTTTATAGAAATAGACGATGTAAACTACGAATAAAGATTTGTCTTTTATACATTATTTCTCAATTAAATCCCCTAGTCGGATCTAGAGAAGAAGAATAAGATGTGGAATGCAAGGTAGAGTACATAAATTGCAAAATCCATTAAACTCCATTATTTTAACACAAAACAATTAAGATTTCAATCGTAATAATTCACATTTCTCTTTAGGTGGATTTTAGGGTTTTTTAATATGATATTTTCGTAATTCAAAACTCTTCACGGCATATATCAAATCCAAACTGTATTATTCAACTATAAAATGGAAACACTAAGATTTCAACTCACACTTGGTCCTTTGCTTTGCTTCTCTTTGGATTTGCAATGCCTATTATAATCTCCATCAGGTCTCGTTTTTATCGATATATACAATAACGGATTTGTATATTATTAGATTCAAAAAGGTTGGAGGAGAAGAGGTTTAGAAATTAAATAATAAACAAAGAAATATTAAGATTCCTTACCTGAAACCGTAATGGAGTTTTCTAAATTTAAGACGAGATAAACCGACAGAGCTTTTTTAATGTTTCTAAAATATTTGTGAATAAAAGTGAGGGGCTAGAGTCGTATTTACAGAGGTTAAAACACACCAGAACCGTAGAATGAAACTTAGTTAAAAATGGATAAATCTGGAATGATAAAATTAACAAAACCATAGCCAACAGCTATTCACGACCGGTCGACTGCCTCTTCAACTAGTCGACCACTAGGGGTCGACTGGTTCCAATGAAGGGGTTGATTGGTACGTATATATTTAGGAAGATTTATTATTTTTGGTTGCCTGATTACTTTATCCCCTAATTAACTATTAATGCTAACTATTTAACTTAACATTTACTTAACTCCCAAGTCTAATCATAATTAATTTTTAAAATTCAAACTCTAAATTTAAACACTCACTTGAATTTGAATTTGAACTAAATTAATTTAAATATGAAAACTTCAAATGGTCGTAACTTTTTTGCTTTAACTTCATTTCTATCTTATTATATTTGGAAACGGATCTGAATTTCACCAGGAATGCAATGGAATAACTTTCATGGTCAAATTGCAACTTTTATAAAATTCTAATTTTTATCCCTAGCCTAATTAATTGAATTTCTCTTAATTTAATTATTCAATTAGCATCAATTTTATGGGTTGTTATAGTATGGATGACTTGTTTCAATTATCCCTGTAGTGTAAATGTTTTCAACACTTTTTGTATGCCATCTGGTTTCTATGAGTAGTTGGTTATGCTATTTGGGCTAACCAATGTTCTGGCATACTTTTCAGATCTCGTGAACCGCATCTTCAAGGATTGGCTAAATAAGTTCGTACTTTTATTAGTGGATGACATTTTGATTTATTCTAGGATAGAGGAGGAACATGAAACACACTTGAGGATTATGACTAAAATGTTGAGGAGGTATAAGTTGAATGCAAAGTTTTCAAAATGTCACCTCTGGATGAGGGAAGTGAGATTCTTGGGTATGTCATCTCTAAGCAGGGCATCGTAGAAGATACTGCCAAGGTGGCGGTGGTTTAGGGTTGGAGCCATCCCAAGAATGTTATGAATGTGATAAGTTTTCTGGGAATGGCAGGATATTATAGACATTTTATTGGGGACTTCTTAAGGATAGCAGCACCCATTAACTAATTTAACGAAGAAGAATTAGACTTTTGTTTGGGATGCTAAGTGTAAGCATGTGTTTGTGAGTCTAAAGGAAAGTTTGAAGAAAGCACTAGTGTTGAACATTCCGAGCATGAGTAGGAGTTGATAGTATACATAGACGCTTGTGGTACTGAATTAGGTGTGATGTTGATGCAAAAGGGAAAAGTTGTCGCTTATGCTAGTTGACAGTTGAAGCCACACGAGTGGAAGCATCCTAATCATGATTTGGAGTTGGTGGTAGTGTTTGTTTTGAAGATTTGGAGGCACTATTTATTAGGATAAAGGTTCGGGCTATTCATGGACCTCAAATTCTTGAAGTACCTTTTCTCCCAGAAGTATTTCAACCTTTGCCGATAGCGATGACTGGAATTCTTGGCCTCCTACAAATTTGGCTTTTGCTATATGCCTGATAAGGGAAATGTGATCATCAACGCATTGATTAGAGGACATGTCAATCAAGGAGTGATTTTCAAGGAGAGGAAGTAGTTGGAGTATAACACTGGCTATGACTTCCGACCCCATTGCGAGTTAGAGACAAAGATGTTGAGAGTTTAATGATTAGGCCTACTTTGATAGAGCGTAACGGAACTAGTCAGAGGTTAGATTCTAGATTAGCAAAGAACGTGCCGAATGAGTAAAGTTTGACAATTCAAAGCAATACGGACTTGACCGAGAAGGTTGGCTTCGTAAGGATGGAAGATGATTTGTTCCCGATGTTGATAGATTGCGAGATGAGGTGATATGAGAGTGCCACCATTCTAAGTTGACAATATATTCCTAAGGTAATAAGATGTACCATGATATGAAGCAGACCTATAACATGAACAAGGTTATCGAGACATTCATCTTGAAATGTTTTGAACTACGAGTTGGTGAAGGAAAAGTAGAAGTTGCCAAGTGGGTTGTTGGAACCACTTGAAGTTCCCAAATGGAAGTGGGAGCAAGTGTCAATGGATTTCATCGATCGATTACCGAGGACAGGAGTAGGGACGACAACATTTGGGACATAGTAGATCAATTGACCAAGTGCGTAAGATTTATAACTGTCAAGTCGAGTAGAATGGTAGCCAAACTAGCCGAGTTATATTCGAAATAGGTTGCACAATTCCATGGTGTTCTGTAGAGCATTATGAGCAAATGAAACCAATCGTTCACTAGTGGGTATTGGAAGATCTTACAAGAGGCATTGGGGACCAAGCTACATCTCAGTACAGCTTATCATCCGCAAACTGATAGGCAGACCGAGAGAGTAAATCGTATAATGGAGGATCTCTTACTAGATTGCATACTTGATTTCGGAGGCTCATAGGAAAATTCATTGCATTTGGTGGAGTTTGCAACAACAATGACTATCGGTCTAGTATTAGTATTGCACCGTACGAAGCATTGTATGATCAATCATGTAGTGCCTCTTCGTTTTGGTTGGAAGCGGGAGAGAAACTGATACTTGGGCTATATGTGATTAGAGAAACTTCGAGGAAGATAAAGATCACTCGATCGAATGAAAGCTGCTTAGGATAGACAAAAAAGCTATGCTAATAGAAGACGTAGAGATCTAGAGTTTTCTATCAACCATATAGTATTTGTGAAGATTTATCCATTGAAGAATGTCATTCAATTTGGTAGTAATGGGAAGTTGGCATCGAGATTCATAGGTCCTTTTTGCAATAGTAGATAGGATTAGGAACCTACCATATAGGGTCAAATACCTCAGAAGATGGTGGATGTGCACAATATCTTTTATGTTTCTCATCTGCGGAAGTTTGTGTATGACTCAAATGCGACGATTGCACCGGATCAACTTGATGATATTGAGGTTGAATGAGAAGCTTCAAAACCTCATGGGGCATTTCGTATTCTCAAACGTGATATGAAATAGCTTAGGAGGTAGACGATCAAGAAGTGAAGGTTCGATGGGGGTGAAAGTGGAGGCAATTATATGTAGGAAACCGGTGAGAGCATGAGGACCATGCATCTGAAGCTCTTAGCATAGTAATGCCTACTGTTTATCATACTTACTTTAACCTTTGATGTTATATATGGTAATTTAGTACCCCACATGCTAGGTTAGGTTCAGCTATACTATTGATTGTATGGTTGCTTGTTTGAGATGTATGATGGTTGGATATGATTGTTAGGCATGTGGGGTAAATATGTTTGACTTATTTGAGGATTTCAGAGGCAAAATTATTAAAAGGAGAAAGTATAATGACCCATATATTATGTATTATAGGATGATAAAATATTTTATTTTATTCATATGAGGTCCTACGACTCTAAAATTTTAGTAAGTGACTCTTGGGGACATTTTCCACATCTATGATTTTTATTGAATTTCTAGGTGACTGGTTTGACCTTGAAAATCTTGTTTGGACTATAAATTTTGATAAGAACCGAATTAAGGTCTCATACCACTTCCATTGCTTCAGGATGATAGTTTCTCATTCCTTAAAGTAGTTATAATAGAAAAAGGGACTAACCTTTTAAAAGTTATAGCCATTTTAAGTTTTGGTTATTAGTGGGCAACTAACTAAGCCCATGCTTAGGCTCACTAATCCATCTTGAAAATTGTGCTAAGGGAGGCTGTAGGAACAAATCAAAGTCATTTCCATCTCCCTTAAAATAGCTCTAAACCTCCATTAACCCTAATTTCATCAAAATCACATATTTTCCCTACTAATCTTAGTCTAGATCATAGTTACAGGAGTAATTAACATCCAGGGATTGGAGATTATCACTTTTGCTAATTTGTGTTCATCTCCTTTGCGGTCCACTTCAGATGTAAGCAGAAAAGTTTGTATTTTGGGTATTTGGTGAGCGATTCTGTAACAACCCGCAAATCCGTACCCCTTTGAGTTAACACTATTCTACCTAAATCAACTCAAGTTGCACAGAAATACGAACCATTGGGTTAAAGAAGAAGAGAGGTAGAAGAAGAAAATAGAAATCAACATCAGAATCTAACCATCGCAGCGGAATAAAATATAATAAATAATAAATAATTTCACTCAAAAATCAAATATCTCTGTTTATATATTAAATCATCAGAGTACATCAATCACGGCTCAACATCAATGTCATACAAATGGATACACAACAACTCAACACAGCGGAAAAAAATATATATAAACAAGTACGAGAGTACGTATCGTCCTCCAGCTCCACAGCATCATATCATGTATCCTATAATACTCGGTCTGACCCGAGCATTACAGTTAAATAACACCCGAGTCAGTCTGGAATACCAGCGTGAGAAAATCACACACAATTGATTTTTAAAGATTCAAAAATTCTTTGAAAACAAAATCATCTCGTAAGACCACGCCACAAATAAACATGTCCGGTTTTTACCTTACGATAGCTAAAACATTTTTATTAAAGTCCTCTGATATTATAATAGTGTCTATAGAAAGTAAAATAGAATCTAGCTGAAATGCTTGCATCACACGTTTCAGCAATAGTTGGGCACAATCAAAACCGTACGGGCGCGTAGGGAAAATGGATTCCAACTAATGGCTAGGCACTAGGGTACCACCTGTCATAGTACCTGGTCTAGATCAGCGTACCGAGGAGCCACCCTAACTCCCCTGCAACACAAGACCAGAACCTTCCCTTACTGGACAGTCCCGAGCAAGATCACCCCGCGGTTGGGATCAATAACCGCCCACTAAGCCGGAAAAAAAGGGACATCTAGATAGGGATGATCTCACCCTCCAGTGGGGGCTACCCACGAAGCCTTGCTGCATATCCCCTGATTTTCAGCCATTCCCATTTGATGAGGCTTGAGGCTAAGCGTTACCTTTTTAGAATATATCCCTTAGAATGCCCATCGTCCCCCTGACGATGTTTCGCAAGCGTTCATCCATACAAGTCCGTCCCGGGTTCGAACGGAACCGAAGGCACTATTCCTACTACATCCGTTTTAGAAATATCCTCATGATTAGTAGCGACTAGCCCTTGCACTTCACCGCTCCTTCTTCGAAACCAAAATCGTTTTTCGCGAAACGTACAAACCGGATCGAAGTGGTTTTCGAGAAATAAATCTCGATCCCGGCCTCTTCGAAACGATCAACGCATTGTCCAATATTGATAGTCGGTTATTTAACTATCAATTAATATTCACAAACAACCATCAACCAATAAATAATTTTCCAAATTATTTATTCATCTCAAAATATCTTTACAAGATATATTTCCAATTTCAAATCCCTTTGATAACAGTTTCAAACCATACTTTCTTTTCCAGAATAAACTTTCCCAAATATTTCTATCTCCTCTGAAATCACCAAGCACAAAACTAGAGTTCTAAAATAATTCAAAACACTTTACTTTGAAATATACTTTAAAATATTTAAGTTAAAACTACATCAATAATTTATTAAAAATACCATACTATATGAATATTTGAAAATAAGGTTACTTAATAAATATAAAACTAGATTTATACTTTTAAAACATAATATCAAGTCATTCTTTAAATAATTATTAATATAATAGATTAAGAGAAAATACTTACTTTAGAATTTAAATATTAGAAATAAGGAATTTTCCAAAACTTGCTTTTAAAACAACTTTTAATCTTTTATATTATATTTACAAATTTACTTTAAAAACGTACTTGGTTATCCAGGGAGAATTCCAACTCCAATCACTTAAATCAATTTCCCAAATTGATTTCCAATTTACTCTATCTGAAATAAATTTCATTACTTACACAATTCGTTTCAAAATTCATTAATTATACTTATTATTATTGTTATTAATTTCCATTTGATTTTAAATCTCTTACCTGAAATATATAAATTCAGGTCTTTCCCAATTCTTCTTTATTCCTTTCAATAATTTAAATTTTAAATTTTAGATAAATATTTTGTTCTCTTAAATAATAACACTACAGTTTAAAATTCATTAACTTCCTGTCATTCAAAATTTCCTTTCTATATTCTAGTTTTATTTGTTAAAATTTTAAAGTCACTTTATTCTTTTCCATTCATTCCTAAACTTATTCAAATTTTCTATAATTATTTTCTTACAAATTCACTTCTTTATTTTCCTTCCAAAATCCAATTTATGTATATTTTTGATAGTTCATTATACACAATTATATTCAATCAAACCATAGCATTCAATATATCACTAAGGTTTATCATAGAATATCAAATAATCACAACAGAGGGTATTAAATAATTTTAAATAAATGTTGAGGGATCTAGTTGGATCCCTCCAACCTGTTTTCCCTACATCCACCGACGTTATCACAATAAAAATATCAATCCCAAAATATACCATGCTACAACACATCAATCAATTCAACCACTCAACAATTATTTAAATTTAATTATTTAAATTTAAATTTAAATTCACTGAGTGGGATTAACTCACCTTTTTTAGTTGTAGCCCACTTCATCCCAGCTTGATTCTCGCGATTAACGACCTTGTATAATCATTATGCGACTTATTAACATCTGAGAGGGATTATAGAAATTTACCATTTAATAAATTAATTGACCAACAATGTAACCTAAACTAACCATTCATATTTATTTATTTATTTATTTTTTCTTAAATATATATACAATTTCCCTTACCAAATCCTGATTAAACACGATTTTCCAAACTGTATGTATCTTCATTTACCATTTTTCTTCTTCAAACCAGGCAATTTTCTTCTTTAAATCTTAATATATATATATATATACATATATATATATATATATATATTTGTCTTTGAAACTCATACAATTATAAAATTAATTTATATAGCTTCAGAATTCAAATTTACATATTGTTTCAACATTTTAAAACTCATATACATATATATTTCAAAACCTTATCAGTATCCAATTTATTTCCTACCAACTTACAAATATATATTCAAATTAAAATAGTCGTGTATATATATTAAAATTGAAACTGCATCTATATATATATATATATTTACCTATTATTTTTATTTTTTCCCTACCCTATAGATTTTCTACCTACCTATATATATACCCCACTTAATTTTTATTTTACTATATAAATCAACATATATATATTTTCTGTCTACATATGTATTTTTTCTATATATATATATATACATATATATATATATGAAAGCAAGACAAACACGATACCTCACAGATGCGAGTCAAACAGCAGAAACACAAATCACTAATGGACTCGTCTTCACCATGCTACAGTCACGAGTTCGCCCACTTTGGCCTTGCTCGAGTTCGAGCTACCAAACCTTCCAATTGACGTCATCCCCCCTTTTCATCTCAGAAACTCCTCCCGCTGCTCGCACGTACGAGCCCACGAATACATTTCGACGAATTCAACGTCGCCATCGACTCTCCCATCGGAAACTGTACCTCCCAATCCTCTCGAACTTCAACTCGAACCAACAGTCCCATCGCGACCTGTAGGCTTCGCCTTCCTCCTCTGCAAAATCGCTTCAAAACAAGACCCGACTTCAAGAATACTAGGCGCCACACCGCCTCTCCTCTATCTCACGAGCACGGTTCCAAAAACCAAATCGACCCATACGCCCTAAATCGAAAGCAATAAGAAACCCTAGGCAAACTGCCGTTCGATTAAAATGAGGAGAGAAGGGGAGGAGTAAAGTTCGATCGTTGTTCTCCCTTTTGTTTGATTTCATTCATTTTTTTTCTTTTTTTTCGATTGAAAAAAAATGCTGAAGGAAGGGAAAGAGGCAGAAGGGTATTGCTTCTATGATACGCGTCCCTTTTCTTCGAATTGACATATTTAACGGAGTGAACGAATAACGTTGGCGTGAGAGGAACGCTTTGCAGGAAGAAGTTATCAAGCTATAGTGGTTGAAATGAAAAAGAGTCTGATGGGAAATAAAAATTAAATTTACAATATAGGTTTAAACGCACGTGTAAATTGAACGGCCACACAACAACTCCGATGATTACGAAATTTGAAATCCGGTAATAATTCAATATTACGGACTCAATGGAACTGGTTTCGTTGAATTCCGAGACTGCGCCTCGGAAGGCTATATTCAAATTCAATTTAAACGATATTAAATTTCAAATCTTAACAAATCATCCTTAAATTTGATCTCAACACTTCTATTCTCTTCAGTATTATCAATACAAATTTTATAAGCCTTCAAATTATTTTTAATAGGCTTAAAATTCCAGATTTAGCATTTTTCGATCTTCAAATTATTTAATTTTAATAATTTAATTATCAAATAAATAGCGATATTTGAAATTCAAGTTAATAACTAACTTTTAAATATTTAAAATCAATTAAATATTCCAATTTTAAATACTTAAAATTTTCGGGTCGTCACAGATTCTTGACCCTTCACTCTACTAACATGTTTATATAGTTAATAACGATATTTTTAGCTTAATTTCACACCTTATTTTTTTAACTTTAATTACATTTTATGACCAAATTTTAAAGGATTTAAAGTGGTTTTTAGGATTGGCTTGATTATCATGTTCTAATGGATTGCTTGTATGAGTGGATGTGTATATGTGTTATCTTTTGTTTCTATGTTGTGCTTTAGTAGGGTTTCTATGCTTTTAGGTGGTTAGAAAAGTGGCTGTCGAATTATCAAATTGGAGGCAAAGATGGTCGGAATGGAATGAAACTTAAAGGAAGAGTTCTGAAGCATGGGTGGATTCTAGGATTCAAAATCACACTAAAATTGAAGCTAAGGGAAGGACCAGTACCTAAAGCTTTGGGTCGGTACCAATTGCTTTTTAGTTGGTGGAAAATGCTTGGTGGATGTTTGTTTCTTCAGCTCGAGGTTAGGGGTGATGAGTGAAGGTCAAATGTAAGAATTTAGCTAAGTATTAGACTTTATACTTAAAGCTTTGGTGGGCATTAAAACGAGAGCTTTTGGAGTTTGTACCAAAAGCTTTTAGGTGGAATAGTTGGGGTCCAAGAACTTGGAAGATGGAGCACTATAAGAAGGGGAAGAAACTTAGCCAAAATTGACTAAGTGCCCAACTCAATAACAAGAGCTTTTGGTTGTTACTGAGAGGTTTATTTTGGTAGAGTCGGGGTGGAATCTCTAAAAGGAAGGTACTCAATAGCTCATGCTGGAAGTGTTTGTTTGTTTACTTGGGGTTTGATGGTCATGTAGTAGCATGATGATAGCTTCAGGGTTCGGTAATACATCTCGATGGTGAATGGAGCTAGGTTCCGATGGTAGCGGATCATTGGTGAAAAGGGCCGTGAGGTGATTATCCAGAATGCACAGGTTCTAAGAAGGGTACCTATGGATAGAACGTGAGATTGGTTCTACCGTGGAATGGAGGATTGTGGAATAGTTCTTTGAGAATAACGAAGTTTAGATAGAGGAAGGAAAAGGCACAGGTACGCATGCTAAGGGATCCTTGATACTCACGATGTTGTCTGTTGTACTCAAAGTAGGGGTATTGTGAGTACATCATGGGTACTTTGTTTGGCTACCCTAGATTAGTTGTTTAAATCCGTATACCGTCGATCGTAGGAAAGGGTCTATTACCAACTTCTGGCTAAAGATGAGTACACAAAAAATCGAGATTTCCATTAGTCCTTGGCATGGGAAAGGCCATACGAGTTATCATATATCTAAAGCACATTGAGTGATAGTGAAGATTGTTTGATGGATTTTATGGTTGCTTTGGTTGTTATCTTACGTATACCACTCTAGGGATGTCACTGGAGATAGGTATTGGGGATAGGAATACCTAGACACCCGTCATCGTATTTGATTTGTAGTATACCTTTACTATATTCATAGAGTAGTATATTATGTTAATTATGTGCTAACTCTTAGTTTTCAAGGATATGTCAGGTATGGTTCGTATACTCTTGTTCCTTACTATATTGATTTGTAAGTATTTTGATATTTATTTACTATTCACACCAGAATGTTGTCTAACTTGAGGTTTTATGCTTTGCTTCTTATTATCTCGAGTACTCTTAAATTAGCAGATTAGATAATAGGTCTAGGTGCGATGCAGTAGCTGTGTAGAGGACGGGCTAGATGAAGCTATCTCGTATTATATATGGGTTTCTATGCTGATTCCACTGCTCAACACTGTGCAACCTTGACAGTGCTTCTTATTACAATTATTTAGAGACAAGCATTTGAGTTTATTTTTGTTTGTGTATGCTCTATTATTTGATGTATAACTCTATGAATTTGCACTCTGATATTTGGATCATTTAGTAATTTCCGTAGCTCCTGTTTTATATTTGCGATGCATATTATATTTTATTCCATACGTTGTGAGATATACAATAGATTCTATGATGTTTTACTTCATTTTCAACCTTTAATTACCATCCTACATCGACCGGGCACGTCAATAGTGCGCTATTTAGTTACATTTGGTGTTGGTCGTGTAGGGCGGTCATCACAATAAGCTTTCTCTTTTTTTCATGCACCATAGTTTTTTGCATAAAACCTTCCATTATTCAACTAGAAATTTTTGTTTGCTTGCCTTAGATATCAGATTTTGATAAGTGATATTAATGTGCTTTATGTTTTTAGTTTCATTAGATTATCTAGCATAGGATCGTAATTGGAATCATTCTCTTTATTAAATTTCTCAAAAAGTAGCAAAATACATTTCCTTGGAGCTAAACTACTCTTCTCATATGGTCCCCCATCCTACTTTCGAAAGAAACTTCAAGATTAATTGCTTTGGTGTAATAGACACATCCATCTCATCTAAAACAGGCCTCCTAAAGAATGCATTGTAGTAGGTGTGTTGGTCCATTATCACATAGAGAGTTTTAAAGGTCCTTGAGAAAGGTGGAATTCCTATTTGAACATATCGCTTTATCTATCCTACTAGATTTGATGCCTTATTATTAAACCCAAAAATAAGATCCTAGAAGGCTCCGGTTTACTTAGAGAATGTCCATTTGATTAAAAGCATGCTTAAAGATCACATTCATTCTGCTTCATATCTTTGCAAATATTTAGACACCTGCGATAGTCTAATTTGTGCATTAATCATTAGAGGATCATTATATGAATATCTCACTCCCCTTAGGTTTTTTAGAGTGATCATCGGGTCTAGAACTAGAATGATGTATTGTAAGCTTTTCATCGATGGTTCTTCTACACTAATTAGACCACTTGCAACCTTGCTCATCTTTAAAATGTGCGGCCCTCTATGAATCACATTAGTATGGTTTTTGGTGATGATAAATATTATTGGGGCTTGTTCTCAAGGAATTTATTGGCTAAAGGCTTCTCATTATTACCTAATCACAAAAATCTACCTTGATGAATTCTTTTAGCACTTCTTATCTTATCATATTTTGGACTATTCCGGCCAAAGCACAACAATTATTGGTCTTGTGTGTGAGAAATGCAGATTACGGATCTTAAGGCTAGAATTAACACCAGAGGGGAGGGGTGAATAGTGTTTTAAGGAATTGCTAAATCTTTTGGGTTTATATTAATTTGAACACAAATGTATGCAATATTTAGACACAGATACGATCATAGAATCAAACAAAGATGCAGAAATAAAGTAAAAGCAATAAAGGAAAGAACACACTGGATTTTATACTGGTTCGGAATAACCCTACATCCAGTCCCACAATAAAAGTATGGATTTCCTTTTAAAATCAATTTTTACAATTACACCCTCGATTTCAAGGCCACGAGGTGCACCACTCCAGATTCACAATCCTCTGGGCAGAGATACTTGATTTTATGGGTAATAAGTTCACCCAATTGATTTTACAGGCTACAATCAGACCTTTTCTCGCTTGATTGATTTCACAGGCTACAATCACACCTTTTCTCGCTTAGTTACAAAGAAGCTTATAACTCTGAATAGCATTGGAATCTTGTTGAGATAGTGTAGAGAATCAAACCAGAAATGATCTAGTTAGGTTCAATGATGATTTCGGCAGAGTAATGGTAAAAATGTATATAAAGAAACGTGGAAGAAGAAGAGGAGTGATATCAGAGAAAATATGAATATAAATTCGTTTAAAAAGCCCCTATTTATAGCAGAACAACAGCCATGTCCATTCGTGAAAGGATACGATGAATAAACACTTCCTTTGAAATTCAAATTTTTGAAAAAAATGCCACCTTGTCGACAAGGGTATATTGGGGTTGTCGACAGGCCTATGTAATTTTTGATAATTTGTTTTTCTTTAAAAATAACTTTCATCTTGTATTAAAACTATTTTTAAACTTTTTAAATATACTTAACTATAGTTAAAATACATAAATAAGTATAGAGAATAATATTTTGGTATATATAAAATTTTACTATATATTTTATATTTAAATCTAAGTATAAATATTAAAAGTTAAATATATTAAAAGATAGTTTAAAACCAAGGATACTTTGATTTTGAAGATAAAAATTATTTTGAGGCTAAATGTATTTTAAAACCAAGAAGGATGTTTTTGATCTTTTTAAAAGGAAGATTTTGAAATCATTTTGAAAACAAGATATAATTTTGTAAAACATTTGAATAAAAGTTAGTGGATACAAAACAATGTTCCACTAGATTTTTCGTAGGTTCGATCCTACTTAGGGTTCCATCCCTTTAACGAGCTCGAAGTGCATTCCATTCTACGAATAAATTGGATTTTAAGACGTCGGTGCTTTTCTAGGAGTTTTAACAGAATTCCTAATTAAATTACTTATTATTGAAATCTTGAACTTTTGATAATCTTGATACTCATGAGTCTTCAATCTTGATATCTTCAGTCTTGAATCTCTATACTGTACAGTCTTCATTCTTGGTACCTGCATGGTTAAATCCTGCATATACATATATATCTAAACTATAATTTTAGTATTTATATTTTATAATCTTATTCTAAGGTTGTTATCATCAAAACCATCTTCTCAAGGACTAGCAATCTCCCCCTATTTGATGATGACAACTTTTGTTTATAAAATGTTACTTCTAACCTAATAACTCCCCCTAAAACTAATAACTCCCCCTTAATCTATGCCTAACTATCCTATTACTTCTCCCCTTTGTCATAAACAAAAACTAACTCCAAACTATAGAACTCCCCCTAAAACTAACACTATATGACATATGATTATAATGATATGCTATCATAAATAATCAACACTTAATTCTAAAACTAAAACTTAGTCCTCAATATCTAACTATCCTAAATAAGAATCTATATATGATAATACTTATAATAGTGATAATGTGAGAATTCAAATATAAGAACACAAATCATTTATCAATTATATATTGTTATATTTACGTTTGTGTAGAAGACGAAAGTAAGATCATATAACAATAAGAAAGAGAGAAAAGAAACTAATGTGTGTCCTTGAAAATGGGAGATTTGTGAACTGAACAATTTGGGTAGTGAAAACAGAAATTTCCACGTTGTTCGACTAGATTTCCATCCTTGTCAAAGCACACTTTGCCAATGCAAACAACTTTATCGTCATCTTCAGCATGCTCTTCTTCCATGAGGGCTTCTTCTTCTTCCTCGCAATCCTCTTGCACTTGATCTCCTAAAGATTCTTCATCAATCAAAATGGGATTGGCGTGATTGTCCATTAGAAACTTTTGTAAGTTTTTAAGGATTTTGCCTTGCCGTTCTTGTTCTTCGGCCATTCTGAGTTGCACTACTTGAATTTCAGCCATTAGTTGCAGTGCATCCTTCAAGGAATCCTCCATTTTCATCACTCGTGCAAGCGTAATTCGTTGATATGGTCTAGTAGAAGGAGAAGGAAATGAAAAAGTTGAATTTTTATTTGATTCGGAAGAGGGGGCCATTGTTTTATTGTTTTTAGAAGTTAGATTAGAGAAAGGACAGAAAGAATGAACAAAATTTTGAAATAAGAAGAATATTTAACCACTTATTTGAATTTTGGTGGGAAAATTTCAAAAATAAAAAATCGTTATATGTCGACAGGGGTATGGAAGGGTTGTCGACATGGTACCTATATTTTTACTATTTGATTTGTTTTAATTTAATTTTTAATTATACTTTGTTATTTATATTCTATATTTCAGTTATTGAACAAATACCTAATTCTCTTCTTAATCTAATAAATATAGATTCATTTAAGGGTTTTGTTAAGATATCAACAATTTGCTTCTAGGAATTGATATAATCGAGAGTAATTACTTCCGTACTTATATTATCTCTAAGAAAATGATGTCTTATATCAATATGTTTAGTTCGAGCATGATGAGTAGGATTTTTGGATAAATCTATTGCACTAGTATTATCATAATAAATTGGTGATTTTGAGATATTTAAACCAAAATCTTTTAAAGTTTGTTGCATATATATTGCTTGAGAACAAGCCAAAGCAGTAGAAATATACTCTGCTTCAGTTGTTGATAAAAAAACTGTGTTTTGCTTTTTACTAAACCAGGAAATCAGAGAATGCCTCAAAAAGTGACAAGTTCCACTTGTACTTTTTCTGTCTGATTTACAACTAGCATAATCAGCATCACAGTAAGATATTAATTCAAAAGAATCATTTTTAGGATAAAATAAGCCATAATCAAGGGTGTGTTTAACATATCTTATAACACGTTTTACAGCTTTTAAGTGGGTCTCTTTAGGTTGGGATTGATATCTTGCACAAAGATAAACACTATGCATGATATCAGGTCTAGTAGCAGTGATGTAGAGTAGTGATCCAATCATTCCTCTATATAATTTTTGATCTACATCTTTCGAGAGATCTTCTTTACTTAGGTACTCATTGGTTGCCATGAGAGTGGGTTTTCCACTTGCAGTAGTCAAACCAAATTTACTAACTATGTCTTTAGCATATTTTTCTTGACTTATAAAGATACCATTATCTAATTTTTTTATTTGCAATCCTAGAAAGAAGTTTAATTCACCCATATGACTTATCTCAAACTCTTTTGTCATTATTTTAAAAAATTCTTTATTAAATTCAAAATTAGTTGATCCAAAAATGATATCATCTACATAAACTTGTACTAGTTGAATATCATTTTTATTTCTTTTAATAAAAAGAGTATTATCTACTTTACCAATTTCAAAGTTTGATTGTAATAAGTAAGATCTTAGTCTATCATACCAGGCTCTAGGAGCTTGTTTTAGACCATATAGAGCTTTCTTAAGTATGTAAACATGATTTGGTAATTTTTCATTTTCAAAAAGTGGTGGTTGTTTAACATATACTTCCTCTTTTAAAAATCCATTTAAAAAGACGCTTTTAACATCCATTTGGTATAATTTGAAATTATTATGATTTACAAAAGAATGTAGAATCATAATGGCTTCTAATCTTGCTACAGGAGAAAAGGTTTAATCAAATTCTATTCCTTCTTCTTGACAATAACCTTGAGCGACTAGCTGGGATTTATTTCGAACAACCTCACCTTGTTTATTGATTTTATTTTTATAAACCCAATTTGTTCCAATTATAGTTTTATTTGCAGGTCTAGGAACAAGTTCCCAAACATCATTTCTAGTGAATTTATTTAGTTCTTCTTGCATAGCCAAAATCCATGAATCATCGTTGATGCTTCTTTTGGATTTTTGGGTTCAGTAGTTGATATAAAGGCTGCATTGCTCATTTAACTTAGTTGATTTCTAGTTTTAATAACAGATTGCATATCTTCAAGTATATTTTCTATAGGATGATCTTTTTAAAATTTAATATTTTTATTTGGATGATTAATTTCATTATTAGTTTCAGTTGACTCCTGATTTTGAGTGATTAAATCCTCTTCATCATTTGTATCTTCAAAAAATTTGAGACTTTCATCGAATGAAACATGCATTATTTCTTCGATAGTGTTAGTTCTTAAATTAAATACTCTGTATGCTTTACTTCTACTAGAATATCCGATAAAGATACCTTTGTCGGATTTAGGATCAAATTTATCTAAGTTATCTTTTGTATTTAAAATAAAACATTTACTTCCAAAAATTCTAAAATAAGATACCTTAGGTTTCTTTGTGTGAAGAAGTTCATAAGATGTCTAATTAGTTAAAGGTCTAATTAAAATTCTATTTAAAATATAACAGGCGGTAGCAACTGCTTCTGTCCAAAAATACTTTGGCAATTTACTATCTGAAAGCATAGTTCTTGCACACTCTTGAATCGTCCTATTTTTACGTTCTACTACTCCATTTTGTTGTGGAGTTCTTGGAAATGAAAAATTATGATTTATTCCCTTTATATTGCAGAATTTCTCAAACTTTCATTTTCAAATTCACCACCTTGATCACTACGGATGGTTATAATTTTTGAGAAAGTTGATTTTGAATCCTTTTTGTAAAGTTCTTAAAATATTCAAAAGTATCACTTTTATGTTTCAAAACTATTGTCCATGTAAATCTAGAATAATCATCTACAATTACAAAAACATATTTACTATGATTTATTGATTGAATTTGAGATGGACCAAATAAACAAGATGAAGTAATTCAAGAGGTTTTGAAGTTGAAATCATATCTTTTAATTTAAAGGAACTTTTTCTAAGTTTTCCTAATTGACACGCATCACATAAACTATCTACTTTAAAGTTCATTTTAGGAAGACCTCCTACTAGATCATGTTTTGACAGTCTAGATAAGAGTTTGAGGTTCAAATGCCCAAATCTCTTATGCCAAATCCAAGGGTCACTTGTATTTTCCAAAAGACACAGGTTATCATTTGAAACTTTCATACTAAGAATATAAATATTCTTTTTCCTAATTCCCTCAAATATTATGGTTGAATTATTATCTCAAATGAGACACTTATCTTTTTCAAATTTATTTTTATATCAATTATCGCAAAGTTGACTAATACTTAGCAGATTACGTTTTAGATTCTTAACTAGCAAAACAATAGTAATAATAGGTGTTTCAAAGTTACCGACTTTGTCGATGCCAATCACATATCCTTTTGAGTTGTCTCCAAAATTAACTAGTCCTCCGTGTTTGTATATTATATCATTCAACATATTCGGATTGCCAGTCGTGTGTCTAGATCATCCACTATCGAGTATCCATTTATTCTTTTTGATCTGCACACTTTGACCATTGTGGATTGATTCCTCAACACCCATAAAGCATGTTTCCTGCACATCATACAATTTTGGTTGACAACTTGAATTTGAATATTGATTATATGCAGACTCAAGAGACAATGGTGTTCTAAATATTTCTAAACTAGTATTAACAAGTTTTTTAAACATAGCCATTTTAAAAGCTTTTTCAAAAATCATGTTGTGAACCTTTGAAAACCTTGCTCTGATACCAAATGTGAGAAATGCGGATTACGGATCTTAAGGCTAGAATTAACACTAGAGGGGGGTGAATAGTGTTTTAAGGAATTACTAAATCTTTTTGAGTTTTTATTAATTTGAATACAAATGTATGCAATATTCAGACACAGATATGATCACAGAATCAAACACAGATGCAGAAATAAAATAAAAGCAATAAAGGAAAGAACACATTGGATTTTATACTGGTTCAGAGTTATCCTACATCTAGTCTCGCAAAAAAAGTACGGATTTCCTTTCAAAATCAATTTTTACAAGTACACCCTTGATTTCAAGACCACGAGATACACCACTGCAGATTCACAATCCTCTAGGTAGAGATACTTGATTTTACGGGCAACATGTTCACCCAATTGACTTCACAGGCTAAAATTACACCTTTTCTTTCTTGATTGATTTCGCGGGCTATAATCACACCTTTTCTCTCTTAATTAATTACAAAGAAGCCTATAACTCTAAATAACACTGGAATGTTGTTGAGATAGTGATAGAGAATCAAACCAGAAATGATCTAGTTAGATTCAATGGTGATTACGGTAGAGTAATGGTGAAAATGGATATAAAGAAATGTGGAAGAAGAAGAGGAGTGAAATCAGAGAAATGTCGACAGGCCTATGTAATTTTTGATAATTTGTTTTTCTTTGAAAATAACTTTCATCTTGTACTAAAACTATTTTTAAACTTTATAAATATACTTAACTACAGATAAAATAAAAATAAGTATAGAGAATAATATTTTGGTATATATAAAATTTTACTATATATTTTATATTTAAATCTAAGTATAAGTATTAAAAGTTAAATATATTAAAAGATAGCTTAAAACCAAGGATACTTTGATTTTGAAGATAAAAATAATTTTGAGGCTCAAAGTATTTTAGAACCAGGATAGATGTTTTTGATCTTTTTAGATGGAAGATTTTGAAATCATTTTGAAAACAAGATATAATGTTGTACAACATTTGAATAAAAGTTAGTGGATACAAAACAATGTTCCATTAGATTTTTTGTAGGTTCCATCCTATTTAGGGTTCCATCCCTTTAACGAGCTCAAAGTGGATTCCATTCCACGAATAAATTGGATTTTAAGATGTCAGTGCTATTCTAGGAGTTTTAACAAAATTCCTAATTAAATTACTTATTATTGAAATATTGAACTCTTGATAATCTTGATACTCATGAGTCTTCAATCTTGATATCTTCAGTCTTGAATCTCTATATTGTATAGTCCTCATTCTTGGTACCTACACGGTTAAATCCTCCATATACATACATACATACATATATATATATCTAAACTATAATGTTAATATTTATATTTTGTAATCTTATTCTAATGTTGTTGTCATCAAAACCATCTTCTCAGGGACTAACATTGTGTTTGTTGATCTTATGGAAGGCACAATAATCACCTTCTTCATTGGGTTCTAGCTCAGTTTTAGACTTTACCGGCATAGGTTACTCCATCTCATCTTTAGATGCCGCATAGATGTATGGGATGTGTTGGGTTAAATCAACATAATCTGACCTTGGAATTTCCTCATATCTCACATCTTGTTTAAAGTAGGGAACCCAACCCTTTCTCCATCTTTCTCTCTATGTTGCCAAATCCTTTTCTCGTGAAAAATTTCATCCATATGGATGAACTTTTTCCAACAAGTTGCGTTATCAATCATCCCTGCCTTGAAAACCATTAGTTTTTCCCCATAGCTTACTTTCTTGACCTTAATGGCCTCAGCATAAACCTCTTCAAATAGTCCTTCTGTAACGCTCTAGGCCTTTGTTTGATATTAGCCAAAACACTTACATCTATGGTTGTCATTTAAAAGTGTAGAAAATGGGCCTAAATCTCATAACTGAATTTGCTCCAGGAGTATATTGTCTTTTCATGGTATCGACGATACCATTTGTTTGCTACTCTCAAGAAAGTCATTAGAAACAATCTACACCCCATAGTCCATGGAACATCATAAATGCTTATCTGTCTTTCAAAAGCCATAAGTAGGTCATCGAGTCATTGACCCATCATATTTTATAGAGTGTAAACATAAGAAGGCAGAGGGTTCGCCATTACTTCTTCAATGAATAGGCCCCTTTAAAAATTTTGTTGGGTTTAGGTTCCATTTTCCTTTTAAGTCATTCTTATTGTTAATCATCTTTTGGGCGAGGCCTTTAAAAAAGATTCATCATCATCGTAATTTTTTCTGCTTGGTTGATATTCTCTTCCAGAAAGTGAGCTAGCACATTACATGTTAGGGGCGTACAAATGCTTTTTCATTCTCTATTCATACTTTGGTTGATTTGCCATTAATTCCAACCCGTTTTCTTAGTTTCTGATTTTTGAGGATTCTTTGCTAATTTAGCAGCTTCATTTTCCTCTCTTTCCCTGGGTTCTAGAATGCTCTTTCCAAGGTTCTCACTTTTAAGAAATGAGATATTGACAATATATGGGGAGATTTGGCTTCCTCTCCATCAATTTTTTCTCTTGGTTGTCCTTGATGACTTTTGTGATACAAGCATTTCGATTAGCTCATGCATAGTTTGGAGCTATTTTTGCATGATATTAATATTTACACTCTCAATTCCCATTATTACAGGTGCTAAAGCGTACTAAAGCTTGCTCGGTTATGAGACGTCGAATTGATGTGTTACATTCTCTTCAAGATTAGTGTTATGTGCCACTTTCATTGATGTTAACCTATTTTGTTCTTCCCAGTTAGTTAATTCAATTTAAGCAAAATACAATTGTTCTACTTCGAAGAAAGCATCTGACAGCCTTCTCGATGGAAACATCAAAAATGTTAAGTCGAAAATTAGGTCGAAATGCATTAAAATCAGAGAAATTCAAGGATACTTGAGAAAGAGATTAAACTTTTGCCAAGTATACCAATGATCAAGTGGGCAAATATGTAATTTGGCAAATGTTCAAGTCCTTAATCAGAAATTCAAGACTAGGATTTCACCTAAAAGACCATTAAATAGTAGATCAAGTTTTTATTATATCTTGATTACAAAAATGAAAATAAGGAAGTAGTGAATTTACAGATTCCCTCTTTCTTAGAATTAGAAAATAAATGATACAACTAAATAAAATATGTATTATATCTCATATGGGTAGAAATGATACAACTAAATAAAATATGTATTACAACTAAATAAATCATTTCATCTTCAAATTCTTAACATTGTATCAGAGCCACTATTAGCCCCACGGCAACGCCATGCCAAGTCGGTTCATTGGAACACTTATCATCATGTGAACCGAGCATAGGCCTTTTTTTGGATCTTTTCTCATCAGAAATATCATAATCATATGAGAAAAAGGCCAAGATCAAGAATTATATCTATGCATATCAGTTTGAACATCATCCCATATCTCTTTCAGTCATAAGTAAGTACCTCGTCACAAGATCCATTAAGATATCATTTGGAATCTTGGCTGCATTTATCTTGATTTAGAATTTCATTACTAATAAAGTTCTTACTTCCAAGAATCTTGGAATTCAATCATGGCAGATGAGAATGATAACATGAGTAATAGTACACTAGCTAATTAAGATCATAACTCATCTAAAACATCTCCATCACGAAGAGCAGATCGACAACAAAAAAGGATAGCACCTGTATATGATTTAATCAAGACAATCATAAGTCTACAAAGCCAGCTAATTATAACACAGTTAGATGAGGGTAATTACTTGCTATGGAAAATTCAGGTTGGAACAGCATTAAAAGGATATGGTTTGGAAGAGTATATACTTGGGACAAGCACTACAACACCTAAATTTGTAGCAGATGATGAAGGAAAATCAGTTAGCAATAAGGAATATATAGCACAATGGAGACAAGATCATCTATTGAGTTCTTGGCTCTTATCATTTATTAGTAAAGAAATTCCCTCAAGTCAATCGATGTAAAACATCCATCGAAATTTGGACAACTATTGAACATGCTTTTAATTCTCAATCTACATCCAAAATCATGCATTACAAAAGATATATGCAGAATCTAACAAAAGACAACATATCAATGAGGTATTATCTATCCAAAATCAAGAATTACTATGATCTTTTAGAGGCAGTTGGCCATAAAGTATCTGACATAGATAAAATATTGACTATTATGAATGGTTTAGATGGTGAGTATGAAGCTATTATGGCAGTTATCACTACTAGAAAATGCTTAAAAAGCGATAGAGGAAGGTGACGGCTCCCGACGGCTATTTTCCGATGGCTTCCAATAGGCCATCGGTGGCCATTGGAAGCCGTCGAAAAATCGCGAATTACAGGCTCCAACCGTGCCTTTCTTCTTCATTTCATCAAAACCTAAAATACATTTCTAAAATCCCAAATTCACTCCCCAAACCTCAACCACTAATTCCATGTTTTCGCATCCTCCCCGGCTATGAATTCAACCTCTCTTGCTTTCTAGCTCTTGTATAATTTCTTATTTTCGCGAAAAATCCAATTTTTACCCTATTTCTAGATTTGCATAAGATGATAAATTAGAGCTAATTGGTGATTGAAATTGTTTTCAATAGTGTGATAATAGGTTTTAGCATTCCATGGTATACCTATTTCATCTTTTATTGTGAAATTGTGAAAAACATGTATAATTTGTGGTTGTTCGTGTATATGTAAATCGTTGTGTATGCCTCGATTCTACGATTGTATATGTGTGTAGCGCTGCTATCATTGTATTGTGTTAGTTGGAATAAGATAAAACGAATGAACGAGCTAGGAGTATTATATTGTGCATGTATTGACTAATGCAAAAAAAATGCATGAGTCTAAATTATAATTGCGTGTATTTAAAAATGACAAAAATGTTACACTAGCCATAAGTTGATGTAATACGTCGAAAAATGTGTTAAATTAAAATATATTTTTGTGAATGTGAACAATTAATAAAACTGTATTTTTTTCGTAAAATGCGCGCATTTAATGTCCCTTAGATAGTTTTAGGCCCCGTCCGACGAGTGTTATACATTATCGTTGTATAAATAGTCGTTATTTCAAAAAACGACCATTTATATTCATCTGGTACAATGTTTGTCGGATTTGTCCTTGTATTGGACAAGTTATGAACACAGTAAGCATTTACATTTTGTACACTACTTCGTCTTAAACGGTTCATAAAATTTCCGCCTAACTTTTCTTTTTTGTTTCCTTTGTACACGCATTTGTGTACAATGCAGGAAACAAAAGGAAAATTGGGCCGAAATTTTGTTGAATCATTTGAGACGAATTATGTAAATGCTTACTGTGTTTGTAATGGGAAGTAGGATGTCTGACAATTGGAAAAAATATCTTTTTGTACAAAATTTTGTATCGGTACATTAAAAAATAAAATGTGTCATATTTGAAAATATTTTTTAATTTGTGAAATAGTTCTTTAAATTCAAATATTATACAACCATGAAATTAATCTTTTTCGAATTTATATTCTTGAAAGTAAATATTAAATTTTGAACTTGTGACTCATTTTCTCAAATAGGAAAATGATTGATTATTTTGTTGATCGGAGGAGATGGATGTACCAAAGAAAAGGACTGAGAGGCTCAATAAAAGAAGATATTAATAATGGTATAAACATATTTGTTGAATTCACTTTAAGTAATAACGGAAACGATCCAGAAATTCATTGTCCGTGTAGTAGGTGTAGACATTTGATGTATTTGTTACCAGATATTGTGAATGTTCATTTGTGCCAAAACGGTTTCATACCCGAGTATTATGTTTGGAATCGGCATGGAGAAGTTGTAGCAAATACTTTTGTAGAGTCTAAAAGTGTCGTTAACGAAGTAGTCAGGACGACCCATATCGAAAATACTATGGTTGAAGTTGACGACAATGATGGAAATGTTGTAGAACCAAATATTACAGTAATTTTTTTTATGATTTACTAGATGCTGCTAAGAAACCTATTTGGGATGGTTGTAAAAGCGGCACTCAACTGTCAGTAATCGCAGAATACATTGCTATGAAGTCAAAATACAACACCACTGAAGCTGGCTTTACGGCTGTTATACAAGCTGCAAAAAGACATATGCCGCCCGGTAATCTAATGTGTGAAAATCACTATGAAGTTAAAAAACTTATGTCAGCGTTTGGTTTACCTTATCGGGAAATAGATACATGTTTAAAAGGCTGCATGTTGTTTTGGAAAGAAGATGCAGACCATATAAATTGTAAAATTTGTAATCAGGAGAGATACAAACCTAGAAAAAAGAAGGGGAAGGAAGTTCCGTACAAGCATATGCATTACTTACCGATCACTCCAAGGCTTCAAAGATTATATGCATCTTCTGTAACTGCATCTATATGAGATGGCATAGTGTGAGAACGGAGGAAGAGGGTACGTTGACACATCCAGCCGATGGAGAAGCATGGAAGCATTTCGATAAAACGTATCCAAATTTTGCAGCGGAGATTCGAAATGTTAGATTAGGACTATGTACGGATGGTTTTTCGCCATTTTCTCAATTTGGTTCTAAATATTCATCCTGGCCCATTATCATCACATGTATAATTTACCTCCATGGATGTGTATGAAAACGCAATATATGTTTCTTACTGTTGTCGTTCCTGGCCCCGAAGATCCGAATCTGATTGTTTTGCAGTTGATGTAACTACGTTGAATTCTTGATGTATTATGAAATTTATGTAACTATGAAACCAAATCTGTCCATTTACCATTGTTTACATGTTTTATGTCATTTCCATTTATCATTTATTTAGTAATTATTATGAAAATTGCAATGTAATCTGCTTATCGTCGGAACATGAGACCCATTATGAATCAGGTATAACACACTTCCATTCCTATTTCCATTTCAGTCATTAATTTAGCAATTTATACCGTTGATATATTCATTTTTTTTATTTTTTTACTATTTATCGTTTATAGTTTAATATTCTTTTTGCTTTTTATCGTGAAACACAGGCTGAGATAGACATTCAAACAGACGATATGCAGTTGGCACGAAAATATTGGATGAAGAAGATGCGTAAAAACTATAGGGACTTGATATCCGAAATCAAGAAATCGGGTAAGAAACCACGTTGGATTGGTGAGAGCGTATGGCAAGCATAGTTGGGATACTGGAAAACTGACATAGCGAAGGCAAGTATACTAATTTTTTAAAGTTATTTGACTGGTAGTAAATATCAAAAAATACGTGATCGATAAATAATGTATCAACTTTTGAATGTACAGGCAGAGTCGGAAAGAAACCCTGCAAACAGAAATAAAAATCCCGTCACTCATCGCGGAGGGTCGAAGTCATTTCAGCGGTATCGGCAAGAGTTGGTAAATTTACCGAATGCAAATTGTAAATAGTTTGTGCTACATAATTTTAAATGCACAACAATTATATGTAAAAATTAATTTCAGGAAGCTGAGGCGCATGGTTCCGTGGGCTATATGGACGTGTTTATTCGTACGCATGCAGTCGATCATGTAAATCCGGACAGGACAGTTTCATGTACATGGCGCGACGATAAATCCAACAAGAGCCATGTAAGCATATTTCATTTTATGCAGTATTAGTAATTGTTCTACTTGTTAAAATATAATGAAATAAGATATGATGATATTAATGTATTAATGCAGGAAAAGTTTATGGAGCAGCGCCCGAAACTCCTTGCTTATACGGGTCGAGATCAGCTGACGACGGATGAGGAGGATGCTATTTTTGAGTCAGTTATGGATCCATCCGAGCATGGCAGACGATACGGATTTGTCAGTCAAGTAGTAAGTAAAAATAAAATATAAATCAACAATCTTGTCACTATAGTTATTTGGTGTTACCACAATCTAAGATGTTATCAACATGCACATACACATACATAAACATCATAAACTAAATTAAATAACATTACCACACTGCTAATCATTCACATACCTGCACATAAACTTACAGAGATCACACAGCTAAATTAAATATTTATTACATGCCAGCAGTCAGAGATGGGGACTAGAGCTCAGATCGATCTAGCAGAGATCGAAGATTTGCATGCTAGAGTGGCATAGCTGGAGGAGAAGAACCATCAGCAGGCCATAGAGACTACATAGTTGCTAGACCAACGTATCGCTGAGTACATGCAGCAGTACGGTGGCCGCTTCCCTTCCTTTGCCGGCTCAGGTTCTGGAGGAGATTGATTGATTGCTTTGGTCGGTAAGTTTTTTTCTATTTTATACGATTTGGTTGATGGTAGAGATAATTGTTGGTTTTGTGTACTATGTTATGATACACTTAAAATTATGTGGATGTTGGAGATGTTGGGGATGTGAATGTATGTATTGATAGAACATTTGGTGTTATGGATATTATTATGTATTGTACATTAGTTTGGGTGATGATTATGTGTTTTGACTTAAATTTACGTATATTTTTGTTTGGTGATTTGTGTATAGTTTGGTTTTTGATATTTGGTTGGAATATTATATATTGGATTCTGCAGTATTGGTGGAACAGTTTTTGTATGGGAAATGTGGATGGAAGGCTGTATTGCAGCAGAAATACAAAAACAAATTCAGCAGATTTTCGACGATTTTCAGGTTTTATATTTTCGACGACTCCCGACGGCTTTAGATGGCTTTCGGGTTATTTTTTCCAACGGATTCCGACTGCGTTCGACGGCTTTCGGGTTCGTCGAAAGCCGTCGAAAATACTGCTTTCCGACGCCTTAATTTCCGACGACTATTTTCGACGGCTTCCGATGGCCGCCGACGGTTTTCGACCGTCGAAAAATGGCTTTCCACTTGTAGTGTATTACCTCGAAAATGTTGTTCCATCAATTCAGTTTGTACATTCTACTTTACTCACTCATGAGAGTATAATTGAGCAAAAGAAAGCATATGATTAAGATTTATCAATAAATTATCCAGCCAACACAAGAAGTAGAATTCAAGGAAGAAATAACAATGCAAAGAATAACTTAGGAACGAGAAGTGATTAGAACTATCAAAGAAATCAGCCAAGAAGATTTAGAGGATGAGGAGGTAGATGGAATAATAATAGAAAATCAAAGTGTCAGATATGTGAAAAATTGGGACATTCTACCTACAAGTGCTATTCCAGGTTTGACACCAACCACAATGCATCACGGAATTCTAACAATCAGAGAAGCTATGCTATGAACGCAAATCTAACTAGTATGCAGCAAGATACAAGAAATATATCAAAGGGTTAGAAAATACATACCCTGAGTATATTAGAATCTGAAAGGTCGGAAGATATCTGCAATGAATGTTGGTACCCTAACTCAGCAGCAACTCATTATTTACTAGCAATCTACAAAATCTAAACATTGGCAACAAGGAATACAAAGGTACTCAATCTATTTGTATGGGTAATGGTTCTTGTATTAACATAACACACACTGGTAGTGCACAAATTAGGGGTCAGAGAATATTACATCTTAACAACTTCTTAAGAGTCCCCAAGATAAATAAAAATCTTATTAGTGTGTCACAATTTGCATAAGACAATAGTGTATATTTTGAGTTTTATCCCATGTATTGTCTAGTTAAAGATATTAAAAATAAACAAATACTATTGCAAGGTAAAGCTCAAAACGGAATTTACAAATTCAACTTTTCAAACTCAAATGACAATTATTCAAAAAATTTAAGAAAATGCTGCAACTTAGCTAAATCAGATTCTACTCAGTCTATCAAAAGTGTATTTGATATTTGGCATTGTAAGTTAGGATATCCTAGTATCAAAATTGTGAAGAAAGTGTTAACTGACAGTAATAGAAGTTAAAGATGTACCTTCTTTCTATGTTTGCACTTACTGTCAAATGGAAAAAGGCTATAAACTGGCCTTTCTAGAATCACAGTCTGGGTTTATCGAACAATTGCAACTTTTTGCGATTGATTTATGATGCAACGCATAATGAGTTAAGTCACCCCAATTCCTTAAGTCGCTCGAATGATAGCGCAGTGGCTCTAGGTCGCTCAGGTTCCTTGAGTCGCGATCGACCTAGCGACTTACAACCTACCAAGATAGGTGATGCAGCGCTCAAGCTTAGGTCGCAAAGCAACTAAAGTCTTAGGTCGCTCTTTAGAGAGCTACGACCTAGCGAGATACAGAGGAAGGTAGATACCGTGATACATGATATGTCGCTTTTATTAGGTCATTACGAAGTCCGAGCTAAGACCAACCAGGATACGCGACCTAGCGAGCCAAACCAATACTGCCACATTGCTTTAGGTCGCCAGCGAGCTACGACCTAGCATGTCAGGTCGCATATGTTGCTAAGTTCACTTAAGTCGCATGAAGTTATGTCGCTGCCATGTTTCCATAAGTCGCTCGAGCTTCCTGTTGCTATACTGCTTATTTTAGATCGTTCAGACTATTGTATTGTAAATATGTTAAGTCGCTGCAGCTTATGTCGTGTATTGTATGTATGTTGCATTGTGCTGTTGTTAAGTCGCGTATGGTGATACGTGTTATGTTATTGTGTTGTTATATTTTTAAGTCGTAGGTCATTGTACTTATGTCGTGTTGTATATGTTGTTGTTGTAACTTGTTTGTTTTAGGTCGTTGAAGTTAGGTCGCGTCTGCTAGGTCGTGTACCTGTGTGTTGTAAGCCTATAAATAGGCGAGTTGGGTCATTTGTAAAGTTGGTTGATTTTGAATAAACTTTTGTTTGAGTGCTTTGCTCCACTTTAAAAATTGGTAGTTGAGAGTTATCTCCTTTCTCCATCTTCGGTTATTCGAGTGCGCTCGAATCAACAATTTTGAAGCCAGTTCACGGAATCTCGTGTGCGAGATCAACGTCGAAGAATCGTAGATCTTCTAACACGGTATCGTGTGCGATCAACGTATTAAAGATAGCTAGAATCCGGTATCTCGCGAGATCAACGGATTTTTGCATTTATCTTGGGTATTATCAATCCATCGATTAATCGTTATATCGTTCCATCATTGTTTGATTTATTTGACACGAAGCATCATCTCGTGATCAAAGTTGTTATCCGCTGCGTCAATTTTGGTATCAAAGCTAGACTTAGCCAATCATAGCTAAGCCGAGCCTATTGGGATCCGAGTTGAAGTGTTGGAGTTTGAGCCGAGTATAGAAGTTGGATCAAGGCTGAGAGTTATAGAAGTTGGATCCGAGTCAAAGCAGTTACAGCCGAGCCAAGCTAAGTGCAGGCCGAGAGAAGTCATGTTCATATTTGAGTTAAAGTTGTGCTGGTTGAAACGTGTGTTTGGATTTGTCGAAGATTCGACAATGCCTCCGAGACGTGCTAATTCGATTTCAAAATGTTGAAGATGTGTATAGAAGACAAGAAGCTGAGCAAATGGAACAACGTATCAATGAAAAGTTTGATGAAGGTATTGGGAAGTTAGAGAAATTGATGAATGACATGAATCAAAGTCAAAGGAGAAGGTCACCAATCTCGAACCATGGAGGAAACAGGGTTTCACCATCGGTTTCGGAAGCGAGGAGGGTGTCACCACAATCTTGTCGAAAAAGAAGAGATTCATCAGTTTCAATGAGACGAGTGTACCATGAGTACAGAAATGAAGAGAGAAGAACTCCACGTTAGTTTGGAGATGAGCCATATCGTGATGCTGAAAGACATGGTAGAAGAGATATGCGTGATCGTAGAAATGTTGATGATCGAGATCGATATCGAAGTACATTTGATTATGATGAAGATGGTGATAGAGGTAGTATTCATTATCGAGATCGAGACCAAGTACGAAATCAATATCGGGAGGTAGAAGATGATCGTCGATGGGAGTCGGGGATGAAAACAGAGATTCCAAAATTTAAAGGGGGAATGATGGCGGAAGAGTTTTTGGATTGGTTATCAAAGTTGAGGAAATTTTTGACTTCAAGGAAGTACCTGAGCATCGTAGAGTTAAGTTGGTTGCTACACGATTGAGGGGAAGAGCTATGGCTTGGTGGCAACAAACTAAACTTACACGGGAGAGAATGGGAAAGTCGAAGATTGTTTCATGGGAAAAGATAAAGATGTTGATGAAGGCTACTTTCTTGCCTTATAATTATCAGTCTCTTATGTATCAGCGCTTACAGAATTTGAGACAAGGAGCAAAGTTGGTAAATGATCATGCAGATGAGTTTTATCAACTAATTGCTAGAAACGATATCATGGAAACAGAGGAATATTTGACAACTAGATTTGTTTGAGGATTGAGAATGTAAATTCAGGATATGGTGAATATGTTTGATCCAAGATCCGTTGCTGAAGCACACCAGAAGGCTCTAGCTCGGGAGAAGCAAGGTAGAAGAGGAGGTGGTGCGTTTACGAATTCGATCAATCAAGTGAAAGGGGCTAGTAGCAACACTTGTGTTTCCAAGGCTGTTAGTAAACCGGTTGTCAATGAAGTTGCTAAGACCAAGGTCAACAACAATTTCAAGTGTTATAACTGTTAGGAGTTTGGTCATAAGAGCAAAGAATGCCCGAAGCCTATGAAGCGAGCGATGGTTGCTGAGGTTGAGGATGAGGATGCAGAAATAGAATGTTCCAATTCACCAAAAGTTGAGGAGAAAGAAGAATTATTGGCGGGAGACGAAGGATATTCTTCAATGACGAGGAGATCTTGCTTGACGCCAAAGCAGGAAGAGGAGACTAGTTGGTTGAGGAGTAACATTTTCAGTCAACGTGCACTATTTTGTAAAGGGTTTCTAAGTTTGTTATCGATGCAGGAAGTTGTGATAATATCATCTCTACAGAAGCTGTAAAGAAGTTAGCATTAAAGACAATGAAGCATCCTAAACCCTACAAATTAGCTTGGTTGATGAAAGGTGGGGAAGTGAAGGTTAATCGAAGAGCTTGTGTAACTTTTTCCATCAAAAAGAAGTATAAGGATGAAATTTGGTGTGACGTGGTAGATATGGACATATGTCATTTGTTGTTGGGAAGACCGTGGCAATTCGATAGAGCCGTGCAACACGATGGAAGGACTAACTGCTATAGTTTCATGTTCGAGGGCACTAGAATCACTTTAGTTCCTAAACAACGACAACAAGGTGAAAGCAAGTTGGTGGAAATCGAGGAACTAAAGACTCTGTTATCTTTGAAGGAGTTTGTCAAAGAAGTAGAGGATGGACCTGAAGTATTTCTGTTGATTGGACGTGAAAGTAGTGAAACAGTTGAAATTCCTGAGGAAGTTAAGCCGGTGTTGAAGGAATTTGAAGATGTATTTCCTAAGGAATTACCAAAAGAGTTACCACCGTTGAGAGATATACATCAGATTGATCTTGTTTCGGGAGCTGTGCTACCGCATAGACCACATTATAGAATGAGTCCAAAGGAGCACTAAGAGTTGAGAAGGCAGGTGGAGGAGTTACTTGAACAATAGCGCGTACAAGAAAGTTTAAGTCCTTGTGTAGTACCAGCTTTGTTAGTCACAAAGAAGGATGGAACTTGGAGAATGTGTATAGATAGTCGAGCACTAAACAAGATTACAGTGAGGTACAGATTTCTGATGCCAAGATTGGATGACTTGTTAGATCAGCTGAGTGGAGTTGCTATCTTTTCAAAGATTGATCTGAAGAGTGGATATCATCAGATTCGAATTCGACCAGGGGATGAATGGAAGACAGCCTTCAGGACACGGGAGGGGTTGTATGAGTGGCTGGTCATGCCATTTGGTCTTTCGAATGCACCTAGTACTTTTATGCGAGTGATGAATTAGATCTTTCGACCATTTATTGGAAAGTTCATAGTGGTGTACTTTGATGATATATTGATATACAGTGGAAGCGCATAAGAACATCTACAACACTTGCGGGAAGTGTTGATGATATTTCGTCAGGAGCAATTTTACACGGCAACAAAGAAGTGCATATTCATGACACATAGTGTTTTGTTTTTGGGGCATGTGTTGTCCAAGGAAGGTATCCATATGGATCAAGGTAAAGTTGAAGCAATCAAGGATTGGCCACAACCCCAGACTGTAGCTGAAGTGAGAAGTTTCCATGGGTTAGCATCATTCTACCGAAGGTTTATTCCACATTTCAGTAGCGTGATGGCACCAGTGATAGATTGTATGAAAGGAAAGCAGTTTGTGTGGACTGAAGAGGCTGATTCTGCTTTCCAACGAATCAAGTCGCTTTTGACTACGACGCCGATTCTTAGATACTCGGATTTTCAGTTTCTCTTTGAGCTAGATACTGATGCATCTAAAGTTGTAATTGGTGGAGTATTAAGTCAGAAGGGGTGTCCAATTGCATATTTTAGCGAGAAACTTTTTGGAGCCAAGACAAGATACAGTACCCATGACTTGGAGTTCTATGCTATTGTCCAAGCCATAAAGCATTGGAGACACTGCTTGTTTTATAAGGAGTTTATGCTGTATACTGATCATGAAGCATTGAAGCATTTGCAAGGACAAGATAAGATTGCAGCCAGGCATGCTTTATGGATCGCATACTTGCAACAGTTAACATTTGTGTAAAGCATAAGTCGGGAGTTACAAATCGGCTGGCAGACGCATTGAGTAGAAGAAATCATTTGTTGACTACGATGAGAGTTGAAGTGACGGGGTTTGAAGTACTTCCAGAATTGTTTATTGAGGATCCATACTTTGCTTAGATTATAGATGAAGTCGAGAAAGGGAAGACGGATGAGTATGTGTTGGTAAATGATTTTCTCTTCAAAGGAAATCGATTGTATATACCAGAGTGCAGTTTGCGGATGAAGATTGCGAAGGAATTGCATAAAGAAGGTCATGGGGGAAGAGATCGTACCTTGCAGTTGATTTCTCAATCATATTTTTGGCCTTTCATGAGGAAAGAAGTTGAAAGATTTGTGCGGAGATGTCACATATGTCAAGTTTCCAAAAGGACAACTACGAATGCATGATTGTATATGCCATTGCTCGTGCCTACTAAAACATGGGTTGATATTAGCATGGACTTTGTTTTGGGTTTGCCAAGAACTCAACGAGGGAATGATTCTATATATGTTGTGGTGGATAGATTTTCGAAGATGGCATATTTCATTGCTTGTAAAAAGCCCGCCGATGCAGTCCTGTTGCTCAATTGTTCTTTAAAGAGGTTTGTCGACTACATAGGCTACCTGAGACCATTGTTTCTGACCGAGATACTCGATTTCTAAGTCATTTTTGGTTGAGTCTGTGGAAGATGGTTGAAACTAAGCTGAATTTTAGTAGCGCCATCATCCACAAACGGATGGGAAAATGGAAGTGGTGAACAGATCTTTGGGAAACTTGTTGAGACGTCTTGTGAAGGATAATTTGAAAAGCTGGGACGTGAAATTGTGTCAGGCGGAATTTGCACATAATCATGATGTTAATCGAAGCACTGTATACAGTCCATTTCAAGTAGAATATTCAACAATTCCGAAGGGACCGTTAGATTTGTCGATAGTTCCACGTCAGAAATGGGTTGTTAAACGAGCTTGTGATTTCGTGAATGAGTTGCAGGAATGTCACAGTATTGTTCGTGCACGATTGCTTAAGTCAAATGAGAAGTATAAGCAACTGGCAGATAAGAAATGAAGGAGTGTAGACTTCAAAGAGGGTGATTTTGTTTATGTAGTATTGACGAAAGATCGTGTGACATCCCGGAATTTTGACCCCATTATTATTATAAGTTTTTGATCTAATTTAAATAAAATATAAGATTTTCATTTATAAATAAATAAGAATTTGGATATTATTAGTTGTATATGGGTTATAAAGGAATATAACTTCAAAATAAAGTAGACTCTTTTAACAGTATTCAAAAAAATTAAATCTGTTTTATTTATTAAATTAAAATTTATGTATAAATGACATTAATTATCAGATATATGAATGCAGTTAATGGTAACAAGTTCAAGAACACAATCATATTCATAAATATATATAAGTTACAAATCAAATATTTGTAATATTTAACTTTAAATAAAAATAAGATTTAAGCAATGTTTCTAACAATAACTTTTATAACTAAAATAACATAAGCTTATAACTATTTAACATGAGTTCCTATATAAATATAAATACTTATAATTATGGTTATAAACATAAGCTTCTTTATATTTAACATAAATATAACATAAAGGTAGGATTACAAACATAAGTACAAATATAATAGGTATAAGATATAAATAGAAATGAAAGAATTTAGTACAAACACAAGTGAAAATCTGCAAACTGTATATGCTAGTATAAATAATAAAAACAAAACCTGCAGCACACATTTTTGTTATATGTTCACATAAGTATGTTCAAATAAAACACAATCTGCAAATATCTTTGCACCATGGGTTTGTGTCAGCTAGCATTTAATTGTGTGTTAAGTAAAATGATAACACAACCATTTAATTAGCCTACTTTTATGTACTGCAAAGAGAAAAAAATAATAACTCCTAGCCGAAATTGTTGAACCATGTCAGGTTTTAGTACATAGAAAATTAAGCAAGATATTTATCAAGTGGAAGCTTATGCAAGAAGGCAACTTGTTCAAGTTATAAATAAATGTATTCATCATTTTTATTTCATTCTGAGTTCAGTCTTAAACTTATGAAACAAACCTGAGATAAGAAAGAAAATAAACAAATTTGCAAGTTCAAAACATATTCAAGCAAAGACGTTACTGGAATTCAAACTTTTCAAACTGCAGTCTTCATTGTTCTTCAACAACTAACCTCTGTTTTCAAGTTTCTACAGTTTTGGTGCGTAAACTTATTTCTAACCTAACTTTATTTAAGTAGTTTATGAAGATTTGTGTTGTGGATGATTTAAGTTCTGTGATGTTTTTTAAAGACTGTAAGACCTGCATATCATGTTCTTTCAGGTTCCAATTTTTTTTGTACTGAGGCAAACAAAACAGTGAATATATCAAACTTTTATATAAAATCCTTATCTTCAATTGGTTATTTAACTAAATAAATTAGTTTAGGTTTAAGATTCAGTTTGGAGTATTTTTTAGTATCTGTAAACACTGTAAACTACAATTTACAGTAAACATGAAACAAAGGTGGAAATTCGAATATCTCGAATTACAAACTTGAACTTATAAGTTGAAATTGCATACAAAACCATGATTTTTAAGACAGAAATCATAATTTTTAATCAACTTTTCACAGTACAATTAGTCAGTGAAGCAAAATTGTATTTATGTGAATATCAGGTGTTTCATCCAATAATTATTGATGAAAATTTGCATGTAGTTAGTATATGGAAAGGAGATTAACAGAAAATTGTTAAAATAATTTTCGAATGAACAATTTGTTGAGGGGAATCAGTAGTAGGGTTTAAGGGTCAGTAATTTTTGGGTGCAGTTCATTCGACTCGCGCGACGCCTCAGCTCGACCGAGTGCTATGGGATTTGGGTAGATTCTAGAGTAGGGTGTCGGCAAGATTTGACCGGAGCCACGTTGTCTATGGCGGTCGTGACGATGAGTACGAGGTGGCTTTGTCCACCGTGTTCGTGGAAACAGTTCAACATTTGGGTCGAATTTTGATTTCATGTCAACTGGGTTGATTTGGGTTTTGTATGCAAGTGAGTGGATGGCGTGCGACTTGTTGGTGATGTCGTAGTGCAGTGGCGCGGTGGTGGACCGCCGTGCACGTGCATGGCGGCGGAGATGATCGTGTTTTTAGGTCGACTCGAGGAGAACTCGAGTATTTTCGTTCTCTGCTTCGAGTTAGATGCTGGTTCGAGTGTGATTATGCGCGTGGGTTTATATGTTTGTAACAGTTAAACTGCAAGCCTTTTTAAAAAAAAAAACGAAATAAGCAGAAGAAAAAAGGAATCAGGGAAGAAGAGGAGAGACAGGGGGGTTTGAACACAAGAATTTGCTGGGTAGTCTCGAGTTCTACCCGAGGTAAGCACGTGGGTGTCTTCAGGTTTGAGATTTCAAAAAATTGGGCTAACTGTAATATGATAGTAAAAGTAATTAACTTAAGCATAAACTATGTTATTAAGTATTAAACAATTTGTTTTAAACTCTGGTGATCTTGAATGTTTTGCTGAAACAAAATGGAGTTGTTAATTTAAAATGTAAGTTAATTATGTAAGTAATAAAATTTATAATGGTAATTTCATAAGTGGTTTAAAACTTAATTGAATTTGTAGTTAAAGAATATAATGATAGTCTTTTATAAAATCATATGTAATCAAGAATTCAATTAATCATTTGAAGTTGATTAATTAACAAATCAGAGATAACTGATTAAATAAATAATTAATGGTGGAACGATTAAGTTAATTAATAATTAATGATTAATTAAGCAATTAATAATAATTAATTGTGTAATTAACTTTTATAAATCAATAATTAAGGTTATTGATTAGTAATTAAGAATTTATTTCATTAATTAAGGAATAATTAATAAATTGAAATAAGTTAATTAATCATAATTGGTTAAGCATGAATAAAATATAATTTATGTTCAAGTGTGCAATTAAATTTAAAACAAATCAAAACTGTTGATTTAAATCGATGATTATATTGATTGCCTCTGATGTTTATTTATATCTGTGATGTTCTGTGATATTCTATATATATCTGTGATGATTGTGTATAATTTATCTGTGTTAAATTGATATATGATTTATCTGATGTTAATTATCTGTGTTAAATTGCTATCTGAATTCAATTGTTAAATTTAAACTGTTAAGTTAATTAGACAACTTGGACTTTAAAATGGCGTTTGGATTTCGATGAGACCGGGATCGGGTATCCAATTGATATTCCGAAAACCACATCGATCCAAATTAAACGATAGGTCATGTAATCTCAAGTGAAGATTGAGATGGTGTTTTCAGAATGCAAGGGTTATCGTCGTTAACTCTGAGGGTGATTCCAAAATGAGTGTAACGAGACAATGCCTTCGGTTTGGTTCGAACCCGGAACGAACTTGTATGGATTGAATGCTTACAACCCATCGTCAGGCGGACGATGAGTATTCTAAGTGATATGTTCTTGAAAGGTAATCGCAGCCTCAAGCCTCATCAACCGAGAATGGCTAAAATAGGGGAGGTGCAGCAAGGTTAGGTGGGTCATGCCCAAGCAGGACGAGATATACCCCTATTTAGATGTCCCTTTATTCGGCTGTGTGGGCGGTTGGATGTACACCAACTGCGGGGTTATCTTGTTCGGGACTATTCAGTAAGGAATGGTTCCGGCCTTGTGTTGCAGAGGGTTAGGGTGGCTCCTCGGTACTGTGATCTAGACCACGTACTGTGACGGGCGGTACCCTAGTAGCCCTGCCATTGTATGGGATCCAATTTCCAATAAGCGCCGTACGTTTTGATTGTGCCCAACTATGTTGAAATGTGAGATGTAAGCATTTCAGCTATTTCTGTATTTTACTTGAAAACCCTAGACACTATTATAATATCACTGGATTTCCTATGAAATGTTTTGGTTAGCGTAAGGTAAAAACTTTCCCGTGTTTATTTGTGGGGAGTCTTACGTGATACCTTTATTTTAAATGATTTTCAAAGTTAAACAACTTTAACATGTTTACTCATACCAGACCCATGTCTGACCCGGAGTTTATTTTTGTTTTTCATAAACTTTCGGGTATCCAAATTTTTACGGGTAGCCAAGGGATTCAGGTTAGCTTTGATGACTTCTGGAGGAGCAATGGAGCAGGAGGCTTCAGCGTTGTAGACGTATATATACCTTTATAGTTCCGCTGTGTTAGTTAGTTTATGATGTATTTGAGATGTATGTTCTGATAGATATGTATATGATAGTCATGTTGTATGATACTGTTTAACTCTGATGTATATATAACTATGTAATATTTATGTTGATATATTATATTTTATTCCGTTCCGCTGTGAGATTCTGATGTTGTTGTTCTTTCTTTCTTTTTTTTCTATTTCTATCCCTTTCTTTCTTATTGATGACACGTCTTTCTGGGCATAGAAAGCCGGGTTGTCACAGTTGGTATCAGAGCGCTAGGTTGAGTGAATCCCTAGGCTCTTGAGAGATTTCTTTCTTGAGAGAGCGTATTTGTAATTTGATATATATATATATATATATATATATATTTCTACCTATTTGTTGGGTTACCTGTCCGGGTATTCCAATATGAGTTATAAGGTAGATAGGGTGGTGGTGTGTGAAACACGACTACCGATGGTTGGTGTTTTGAATATTTGTAGTTGGAGTGTATCTGTCGAGACTGTAGACCTATTACCGTCTCGAGTGTGCTTTGGATGATGTGAGGATTTCATTATTGGAATGTAATTTTGGATGAGCTTGAGTTTGGATCTATCGGATGGAAGTGACCAAATCATGATATCTTGATATCTCAAGGTGTTGTAGCTGTGTGATGAGACACAGAGAGTTTGGATGTCTCCAAAGATGTTTCTTTGGAACAAAATTAGGGAAGTATGTCCGATTCGGAATGGTGACCAAATTTAGTAGGGTATTTTTGTTTGATTGAGGTCCGAGTTTCACGAAGAGCTTTGAATAGAAGACTTTGGACATTGAGATTAGTCCTATAGTTAGAAGTGTTCTGTGTGCTATTGGGAAGGTGTTGGTTAGCAGTTTTCTTGAGGTGGTTTCAGAAATAGCAGAGTGGATTCATTTCTTCGATGGATTGACCTGAACAGTATATGGCTGTTCTGGATTGTGAAGAGAGAACAAACTTATTTGGGTAGAATTACCAGAGTGTTGTGCGACAATTCTGAAATTCATTTGTGTAATCTTTTGCGAGGAGTTGAGACTTCTCAAGAGAAAGTGAGGAAATCGAAGTGGTTCAAGATTTTCCTGATGTTTTTGAAGAAGTTATGTGTCTACCGCCACATCGAGAGATTGAGTTTCGTATTGATTCGATTCTAGGAGCTGTGCCGGTGATTCAGCCAAGTAGGGGAATGCCTCCTAGAGAGAGAGAAGAGTTGATTAAGCAGACGCAAGATCTTTTGGAAAAGGGTTTGATTAGACCCAGTTTTTCTTGTTGGGGCTCTGCTGCAGTGTTTGTCACCAAATCGGATGGTTCGCTATGGTTCTGTGTTGAATAAGTATGTGCTGGTATTCATTGATGATATTTTGGTTTACTCCAAATCGGAAGAGGAGCATAGACAGCATTTGGTAATTGTATTGGAGACACTGAGGAAGCAACCGATGCAACCGATGGGAATTCATAATTTTCTGGGTTTGGCTGGCTACTACAGAAAATTTATTAAGGATTATTCCAAATTTCTTCGCATCTGACTAAACTAACAAGGAAAGGAACCAAATTCAAATGGACACCTCAGCGAAGAAGCTTGTTAGAAATAGGAGACAAGGCTAACTAGTGTACCAGTACTTGCTATTCCGGGTGGGAAGAGAAAATTTAAAGTATATACGGATGCACGTTTAGTTGGATTGGGTGCAGTGTTAATGCAGAATGTCAGAGTGATTGCGTATGCTAGTCGACAATGGAAGTCTCATGAGAAGAACTATGCTACGCATGATTTAGAACTGTTAGCTATTGTTTTTTCTTTGTAGATCTGGAGACAGTATCTTTTGGGAGAAAAGTTTGAGTTATTCACGGATCACAAACCATTGAAATATATGTTCTCTCAAAAAGATCTTAATTTGAGACAGCAGAGATGAGTCGAATTTTGGCATCTTATGATCTGGATATTTTGTATACTCTGGGGAAAGCAAATGTCGTGGCTGAAGCTCTTAGTAGAAATGTTGTTTTTCGTGGCTGAAGCTCTTAGTAGAAATGTTGTTTTATCTCTTTTGGAAGTAGTTCCATCTCTCCAAGAAAAGATCGTTAGTAAGTAAATGGAAGATAAATCTTTTGAGGAAATAATTCTTGGAACTAAGGACGGGCGATATTCGGATTTCAAGGATTAATAGTCGTTTGTGTGTGCCTAAAATTGATGGACTGAGATAAGAAGTTTTAGCTGAGAGTCATCGTTCCAAATTGAATATTCACCCGGAAATTTCGAAGATGTATAAGGATACGAGGAGAGTTTTCTGGTGGCCGAATATGAAAAGGGATGTAGCTGCTTTTGTAAATAGTTGTGCAATCTGTCAGTAAGTGAAGGGAGATCATCGAAAGTCTGCTGGATAATTGCAACCTTTGGAAATTCCAGATTGGAAATGGAAAATTATCTCAATGGATTTTATTGACGGTTTGCCTTTGTGGATCGTTTTTCGAAGAGTGTCCATTTTATTCCGGTTACTCGTACTGCAGTTTCCTTGGCAGAAATTTTCTTGAAGGAGATAGTCAGATTGCATGGTGACCCTGTTAGCATAGTAAGTAAGTGTGATCCTATTTTCACTAGTAAATTTTGAGAAGCTTTGAAATCAGCAATGGGAACTAGTTTTAGATTAAGTACACTATCATCCTCAGACGGACGGACAAACAGAAAGGCTTAATCGAATTCTGGAAGATATGCTTCGAGCTTGTGTATTGAATTTTGGTGGATCATGGGAAGACCATCTTCATTTAGTAGAATTTTCTAATAATAATAGTTACCAAGTGAGTATTAGGATGACTCCATATGAAGCTCTGTATGGAAGACCGTGTAGATCCCCATCTTGTTTGATTGAATCGAATGATCGACTTGTACTTGGACCCAATCTTATTCTTGAAGCTTCTGCGAAGGTTTAGCTTATAAAGAAAAGGATGAAAGCTGCTCAAGATCGTAAGAAGAAATATGCCGATAAGAAACGAAGACCATCGGAATTTAAGATCAGAGATTTAGTTTATATTAAATTTTTCCTCAATCAAAGGTGCTATAAGATTCGGAAAGACGGAAAAACTTGCTCCGAGATATATTGGTCCATTCTAAGTGTTGAAAAGAATTGGAACTGTAGTCTATAGGATTGAATTGCCAGAACGGATGTCTGGGATTCACAATGTATTTATGTGTCTCATTTGAGGTAATTTATTCATGAACCCTCATTAGTGGTAGAACCAGTTATTCAGAAAGGTTTAGAAGTAGAACCCAACCTAACTGTAGTTAGAAATCCTGTTTAGATTGTAGATCAAAACGAGAAGCAACTCAGGAACATAGTGGTGAAACCCATCAAGGTACAATGGAGTGAGGATCCCGGCGATTGTACCTGGGAAACTCTTGATAGTTTTAGGAGAGCTTATCCAGATTTAGTCTGAATAGCTAGTAATGTTGTTAGAATTGACTGTTGATTGTTTGTTTTTTGTATGGATGTAATGTATGTTTAGAATGTTAATATTAAGCTTTTGAATTAAAGGGGGAGAAATGTGACATCCCGGAATTTTGACCCCATTATTATTATAAGTTTTTGATCTAATTTAAATAAAATATAAGATTTTCATTTAAAAATAAATAAGAAATTGGATATTATTAGTTGTATATGGGTTATAAAGGAATATAACTTCAAAATAAAGTAGACTCTTTTAACAATATCAAAAAAATTAAATCTATTTTATTTATTAAATTAAAATTTATGTATGAATGACATTAATTATCAGATATATGAATGCAGTTAATGGTAACAAGTTCAAGAACACAATCATATTCATAAATATATATAAGTTACAAATCAAATATTTGTAATATTTAACTTTAAATAAAAATAAGATTTAAGCAATGTTTCTAACAATAACTTTTATAACTACAGTAACATAAGCTTATAACTATTTAACATGAGTTCCTATATAAATATAAATACTTATAATTATGGTTATAAACATAAGCTTCTTTGTATTTAACATAAATATAACATAAAGGTAGGATTACAAACATAAGTACAAATATAATAGGTATAAGATATAAATAGAAATGAAAGAATTTAGTACAAACACAAGTGAAAATCTGCAAACTGTATATGCTAGTATAAATAATAAAAACAAAACCTGCAGCACACATTTTTGTTATATGTTCACATAAGTATGTTCAAATAAAACACAATCTGCAAATATCTTTGCACCATGGGTTTGTGTCAGCTAGCATTTAATTGTGTGTTAACTAAAATGATAACACAACCATTTAATTAGCCTAATTTTATGTACTACAAAGAGAGAAAAAATAACTCCTAGCCGAAATTGTTGAACCATGTCAGGTTTTAGTACATAGGAAATTAAGCAAGATATTTATCAAGTGGAAGCTTATGCAAGAAGGCAACTTGTGCAAGATATAAATAAATGTATTCATCATTTTTATTTCATTCTGAGTTCAGTCTTAAACTTATGAAACAAACCTGAGATAAGAAAGAAAATAAAAAAAATTTGCAAGTTCAAAACATATTTAAGCAAAGAGGTTACTGGAATTCAAACTTTTCAAACTGCAGTCTTCATTGTTCTTCAACAACTAACCTCTATTTTCAAGTTTCTACAGTTTTTGTGAGTAAACTTATTTCTAACCTAACTTTATTTAAGTAATTTATGAAGATTTGTGTTGTGGATGAATTAAGTTCTGTGATGTTTGTTAAATACTGTAAGACCTGCATATCATGTTCTTTCGGGTTCCAATTTTTTTTGTACTGAGGCAAACAAAACAGTGAATATATCAAACTTTTATATAAAATCCTTGTCTTCAATTGGTTATTTAACTAAATAAATTAGTTTAGGTTTAAGATTCAGGTTGGAGTATTTTTTTTAGTATCTGTAAACACTGTAAACTACAATTTACAGTAAACATGAAACAAAGGTGGAAATTCGAATATCTCGAATTACAAACTTGAACTTATAAGTTGAAATTACATACAAAACCCTGATTTTTAAGACAGAAATCATAATTTTTAATCAACTTTTCACAGTACAATTAGTCAGTGAAGCAAAATTGTATTTATGTGAATATCAGGTGTTTCATCCAATAATTATTGATGAAATTTTGCATGTAGTTAGTATATGGAAAGGAGATTAACAGAAAATTGTTAAAATAATTATTGAATGAACAATTTATTAAGGGGAATCAGTAGTAGGGTTTAAGGGTCAGTAATTTTTGGGTGCAGTTCATTCGACTCGTGCGACGCCTCAGCTCGACCGAGCGTTATGGGATTTGGGTAGATGCTAGAGTAGGGTGTCGGCAAGATTTGACCGGAGCCACGTTGTCTATGGCGGTCGTGACGGCGAGTACGAGGTGGCTTTGTCCACCGTGTTCGTGGAAACAGTTCAACAATTGGGTCGAATTTTGATTTCATGTCAACTGGGTTGATTTGGGTTTTGTATGCGAGTGAGTGGATGGCGTGCGACTTGTTGGTGATGTCGTAGTGCAGTGGCGCGGTGGTGGACCGCCGTGCACGTGCACGGCGGCGGAGATGATCGTGTTTTTGGGTCGACTCGAGGAGAACTCGAGTATTTTCGTTCTCTGCTTCGAGTTAGATGCTGGTTCGAGTGTGATTATGCGCGTGGGTTTATATGTTTGTAACAGTTAAACTGTAAGCCTTTTAAAAAAAAAAGAAATAAGCAGAAGAAAAAAGGAATCAGGGAAGAAGAGGAGAGACAGGGGGGTTTGAACGCAAGAATTTGCTGGGTAGTCTCGAGTTCTACCCGAGGTAAGCACGTGGGTCTCTTCGGGTTTGAGATTGCAGAAAATTGGGCTAACTGTAATATGATAGTAAAAGTAATTAAGTTAAGCATAAACTATGTTATTAAGTATTAAACAATTTGTTTTAAACTCTGATGATCTTGAATGTTTTGCTGAAACAAAATGGAGTAGTTAATTTAAAATGGAAGTTAATTATGTAAGTAATAAAATTTATAATGGTAATTTCATGAGTAGTTTAAAACTTAACTGAATTTGTAGTTAAAGAATATAATGATAGTCTTGTATAAAATCATATGTAATCAAGAATTCAATTAATCATTTGAAGTTGATTAATTAACAAATCAGAGATAACTGATTAAATAAATAATTAATGGTGGAACGATTAAGTTAATTAATAATTAATGATTAATTAAGAAATTAATAATAATTAATTGTGTAATTAAGTTTTATAAATCAATAATTAAGGTTATTGATTAGTAATTAAGAATTTATTTCATTAATTAAGGAATAAATAATAAATTGAAAAAAGTTAATTAATCGTAATTGGTTAAGCATGAATAAAATATAATTTATGTTCAAGTATGCAATTAAGTTTAAAACAAATCAAAACTGTTGATTTAAATCGATGATTATATTGATTGCCTCTGATGTTTATTTATATCTGTGATGTTCTGTGATATTCTGTATATATCTGTGATGATTGTGTATAATTTATCTGTGTTAAATTGATATATGATTTATCCGATGTTAATTATCTGTGTTAAATTGCTATATGAATTCGATTGTTAAATTTAAAATGTTAAGTTAATTAGACAACTTGGACTTTAAAATGGCGTTTGGATTTCGATGAGACCGGGATCGGGTATCCAATTGATATTCCGAAAACCACATCGATCCAAATTAAACGATAGGTCATGTAATCTCAAGTGAAGATTGAGATGGTGTTTTAAGAATGCAAGGGTTATCGTCGTTAACTCTGAGGGTGATTCCAAAATGAGTGTAACGAGATAATGCCTTCAGTTTCGTTCGAACCCGGAACGAACTTGTATGGATTGAATGCTTACAGCACATCGTCAGGCGGACGATGAGCATTCTAAGTGATATGTTCTTGAAAGGTAATCGCAACCTCAAGCCTCATCAACCGGGAATGGCTAAAACAGGGGAGGTGCAGCAAGGTTAGGTGGGTCATGCCCAAGCAGGACGAGATATACCCCTGTTTAGATGTCCCTTTATTCGGCTGTGTGGGCGGTTGGATGTACACCAACTGCGGGGTTATCTTGTTCGGGACTGTTCAGTAAGGAATGGTTCCGGCCTTGTGTTGCAGGGGAGTTAGGGTGGCTCCTCGGTACTGTGACCTAGACCACGTACTGTGACGGGCGGTACCCCAGTAGCCCTGCCATTGTATGGGATCCAATCCAATAAGCGCCGTACGTTTTGATTGTGCCCAACTATGTTGAAATGTGAGATGTAAGCATGTCAGCTATTTCTGTATTTTACTAGAAAACCCTAGAAACTATTATAATATCACTGGATTTCCTATGAAATGTTTTGGTTAGCGTAAGGTAAAAACTTTCCCGTGTTTATTTGTGGGGAGTCTTACGTGATACCTTTATTTTAAATGATTTTCAAAGTTAAACAAGTTTAACCTGTTTACTCATACCAGACCCATGTCTGACCGGAGTTTATTTTTGTTTTTCATAAACTTTCGGGTACCCAAATTTTTACGGGTAGCCAAGGGATTCAGGTTAGCTTTGATGACTTCTAGAGGAGCAATGGAGCAGGAGGCTTCAGCGTTGTAGACATATATATCTTTATAGTTCTGCTGTGTTAGTTAGTTTATGATGTATTTGAGATGTATGTTCTGACAGATATGTATATGATAGTCATGTTGTATGATACTGTTTAACTCTGATGTATATATAACTATGTAATATTTATGTTGATATATTATATTTTATTCCGTTCCGCTATGAGATTCTGATGTTGTTGTTCTTTCTTTCTTTTCTTTTCTATTTCTATCCCTTTCTTTCTTATTGATGACACGTCTTTCTGGGCATAGAAAGCCGGGTCGTCACAGATCGTTTTCCAGTTGGAACTTACAAAAAATTGAAAGCTCGAAAGATTGGTCCAGTAGAAATCTTGAAGAAAATCAATGATAATGCTTATCAGTTAAGGTTGCCGGATCATGTCCATACTGCCAATGTTTTTAACGTCAGACACTTGATTCCGTATCATGAACATAATCATCTGAAGAAGAGGAAAGTGTGAATTCGAGGTCGAATTCTTGTCAACCGGGGGAGGATGATGCAGCGCATAATGAGTTAAGTCGCCCCAATTCCTTAAGTCGCTCGAATGATAGCGCAATGGCTCTAGGTCGCTCGGGTTCCTTGAGTCGCGAACGACCTAGCGACTTACAACCTACCAAGATAGGTGATGCAGCGCTCAAGCTTAGGTCGCGAAGCAACGGATGTCTTAGGTCGCTCTTTAGAGAGCTACGACCTAGCGAGATACAGAGGAAGGAAGATATAGTGATACGTGATATGCCGCTTTCATTAGGTCGTTATGAAGTCCGAGCTACGACCTACCAGGATACACGACCTAGCGAGCCAAACCAATACTGCCACATTGCTTTAGGTTGCCAGCGAGCTACGACCTAGCCTGTCAGATCGCGTATGTTGCTCAGTTCACTTAAGTCGCATGAAGTTATGTCGCTGCCATGTTTCCATAAGTCGCTCAAGCTTCCTGTTGCTATACTGCTTGTTTTAGGTCGTTCAAACTATTGTGTTGTAAATAGGTTAAGTCGCTGCAGCTTATGTCGTGTATTGTATGTTTGTCGCATTGTGCTGTTGTTAAGTCACGTATGGTGATACGTGTTATGTTGTTATGTTGTTGTGTTGTTATATTTTTAAGTCGTAGGTCGTTGTACTTATGTCGTGTTGTATATGTTGTTGTTGTAACTCGTTTGTTTTAGGTCGTTAAAGTTAGGTCGCGTCTGCTAAGTCGTGTACCTGTGTGTTGCAAGCCTATAAATAGACGAGTTGGGTCATTTATAAAGTTGGTTGATTTTGAATAAAGTTTTGTTTGAGTGCTTTGTGCCTCTTTAAAAATTGGAAGTTGAGTGTTATTTCCTTTCTCCATCTTCGGTTATTCGAGTGCGCTCGAATCAACGATTTTGAAGCCGGTTCATGGAATCCCGTGCGCGAGATCAACGTCGAAGAATCGTAGATCTTCCAACATGGTATCGTGCACGATCAACATGTTAAAAATAGCTAGAATCCCGTATCTCGCGAGATCAACGGATTTGGGCATTTATCTTGGGTATTATCAATCCATCGATTCATCGTTATATCGTTCCATCATCGTTTTATCGATTTATTTGACACGAAGCATCATTTCGTGCTCAAAGTTGTTATCCGCTGCTTCAATTTATAAGGACCAGCTCCTATAAACCAGATTATGGATATAAATATTATATATCTTTTGTATATGCTTATTCTAGGTATGCCGAGATTTTCTTTCTGAAATCAAAATGTGGAACAAAAAATATGGTTATGCATTTTATAAAATAAGTGGAAAGGCAGACAAATCAGCTAGTGGTAGTACAAACTGATGGAGGTACAAAGTAAAAGTCACTCAAAGAATACTTTCAAATGAAAAGAATTATACATAAAATGACTTGTCCTTATATCTCCGGAAAAAATGGATTAGTTGAGAGAAAAGATAGACACACATTAGAAATTGGTCTCACATAATTAGCTCAAGCTTCACTTTCATTAAAGTTTTGGCCGGATGCATTTGCAACTGCAGTCTATCTAATCAATAGACTGCCTACCAAAGTAAAGCAAGAAAAAACACTAATGGAAGTTTTATTTAATTAAAGACTAGAATATAAAAATTTTAAAACTTTTGGGTTCTAAGACCTTACAATTCACATAAATTGTAATTTAGATCTACACCATGCACATTTTTAGGCTACGGTGTAAATCAGAAAGGTTATAAATGCTTGGATAGCAATAGAAAGCTATTTATATCAAGGCATGTGGTTTCAATGAACATACATTTCCATTTGCAACACAAAGTGTAAAGACTGCATAGAAATTACACAATCCAAAGATATCTATACCACCCGTATCAGTGCATATCAACAACCAAAAGTCATCTTACATGGAGGAAAGAAAGAACAGTTCAGATACTCAACACACATTGTCCACTAGTGAATAAGGTCAAGAAGAATCTGAACAACCATGGCGTGAAATCAATACTCCAACAAATACATGTAGTCAACAAACAAATAGTGGAGACAATAATCAAGGAAAAAGCATAGAACATTCAACAAGCATACATCGAGAACAAGAAGTCTGACGTCATCTAATGATAAAAAGGTCCAAGAGTGGCATCTTTAAACACACAACATGTACTGCAAGTGATGAACCAGAAACCCTTGAGCAAGCTTTCAGCAATGAAAATTGGGAAAATGCAATGGATGAGGAATATAGTGCATTAATGAAAAACAAAACATGGAATCTCGTATCACCACCAAAGCACAAAAGCATGGTTGGATACAAATGGATTTGCAAATTAAAGAAAAATCCAGGTGGAACAGTACAAAGATACAAAGCAAGATTGGTTGCAAAAGGCTATACTCAACAATATGGCTTTGATTTCAATGAGAATTTTCACCAGTGGCAAAGCCAACTACCGTAAGAGTAATCTTAACCATAGCATTACATAAAGGATGGAATGTTAGACAATTAGATGTAAATAATACTTTATTAAATGGAGACCTTCAAGAAGAAGTTTATATGGAACAACAACCAGTATTCAATCAATCAGGAAAATATAAAATGGTGTACAAATTAAATAAAGCTATATATTGGTTAAAAGAGGCTCCAAGAGTATGGTTTGACAAGCTTAAAGCAACTCTTATGGGACTAGATTATCAACAGGCAAAATCATATACTTCATTCTTTATCAAGCTCAGCAGAAATGCATCAACATACATTTTACTCTATGTGGATGATTTTATGATTACAAGTGATAATAAAAAGAGATTAATCTGTTATTCAACATCTAGATAGACAGTTCTCCGTCTATGATTTTGGTAAAATCAGTTATTTTTTAGGAATAAAAGTCAATAGAATATCAGATTTGAAATGCATGTATGTCAAAAGAAGTATATCAAGGAAGTACTTATCAAAGTCAGAATACATGAAGCAAAGTCACTGCCAACAGCAGTGACTAACAATTTTCATTTGTCAAAGCACAAGGGCGAAGAATTGAATACAGGAGCATTGTTGGAGCACTAAAGTATACAACAATTACTACTAGAGATATCATACGTTGTTAATAAAGTAGGTCGGTTTATGCATCATCATTTGGATGAACATTGGCAGGCAGTGAAAGAATATTGAGATGCTTAAATGGCAAATTGGACTATGTATTAATACAGAAATCTAGCAAGCAACCAACTATCACTGGATTTATTGATGCAGGTTGAGCATCAGACCCTGATGACTGAAGGTTAATGTTAAGGTATTGCATCTATCTGGATGAAAATCCTATATCATGATGCTCAAAGAAGCAACCTACCATATCCAGATCAAGAACTGAGTCTGAATACCAAAGTCTAGCTAGTGCAACAGTAGAATTAATGTGTGTGGAATCACGTATCAGTGAAATGCATATATATACAAGCAAGAAGGCAGTAATTTGATATGATAACCAAAATGCACTATCATTATCAGCAAATCCAGTATTATACAAAAGAACAAAGCACATAGAGCTTGATTTATGCCTTGTAAGAAAATAGGTAAACAACAACAAAATTGAGATAAACCATATGCCTACATCTTACCAAAGGACGGACATACTCGCAATGGCACTGTCAGTTCAAAATTTTCTACCGATTCAGAGTTGATTTAAAAGTCAGAAGCTTCGACAGCAGACCAGTGATAATACCTCAAGCTTGAAGCAAAATCAATCTATTACATCAACTGATCTTAAAGACCAGAAGTCGCAACAATAGATCCAACTACAATACCTCAACTCAAATAATAATAACAATAAAATCAATCAACTAATCGATTCACTCATAAATAATTATGGACTTTGACTCAATTAATCGTAGATTTATGAAGATCCTTAGACAATTCGAAGATTGACAACTCTTTTTATCAGAAATTTGTATTATTTTTGCAAACGATTTGCAAGCTAAAGATCTCAACAGCAAAATTGGAAATAAGGGGTGAAAACCCTAGCTTCCTTTAAGGGAGAGAATCAAAGAATAAAGAGTACAACTGCGTAAAAGATGTTCCATATCTCGTATGGACAGAAATGTAATTTAGCTGTATGTAATTTACCATATACAGCCGTATATGGACTTGGTCAAAGCCGAACTGGCTACCTTTGCCTTATGAAGACCGGGAAAGGACGAACGAGAACGCAGTAAACGAAACAATGGTGTGTATGTAATTCATTCAATTCAGTTGCAATAAAGAATCTCTCTTTTTCTTAATATTTTGTCATTAACCAAATCATTTCATTGTCAAATTCTTAACTCTCACGTTGGGAAACATTTCTGTTTATAGGAAAAATTGCACCATTAGATTCTTAACACGTGGCGGTTATCGGATTTTGATGGTTGAGGTGACGAAGTTTTTTTTTCAAGGATAATCAAAATGATATTGCTGGCGAGGCAAGAATCGTAACAATAACCTGAACGATCATACAAATTCATCCAATATATTCTGCTTTTAGAATAGGTGCACAAGAGAGGACCATTTATAACGACTAATACTTTGTTTTTATACTATTACATCCATTATTCGTATTATACCATCATGGCTAAGGAATAAATATTCACCTCTTAATCCATTTTGCATATTCTTTGATATCTTCCTCAATTTCTTTGTATACATACATGATTTTTACTGTTTGGGACTGTGACGCAGCGGATTAACAGAAAATCGATATAACGATGAAAGTGTCGCAATCGGTGGATTGAGTATACTGCAATCTCCAAATTCGTTGATCCGAAGATACTGAATTCTAGCTATCTCTGACTCGTTGATCCGAAGATACCGGGAAAGAGATCTACGATTCTTCGACGTTGACCTTGCGCACAAGATTCCGTGAATCGGCTTCACAAACGAAAATTCGAGCGCACTCGAATGACGTAGGTGGAGATAGGAGATCACACTCGACTATCAATTAGAAGAAAGCACAAAGCAATCAAAAGGAATTTTATTCAAAAGTCAACAACCTTTACAAATGACACGACTTGCCTATTTATAGGTTTACAACTCAATACACAACTTAAAAAAAATTACAACACCAATGGTACACGACTTAAAGAAAAGAAAAATATGCAGCGACTTAATGCTAACTCGGCTGCGATTCATGTTAACTCGGCAACGGCTCAACTGAAGCTTCCTTCGCGTCTTTAAAAAAACAACAGCGACCTAAATAAGTCGCTCGCGACTTAAAGAAAATGGCTCGCGACTTAACTTCCTACGCGACTTAGTAAATCATCATCGACTCAAAATAAGGTCGTTCGCGACCTTCCTCCTCATTTCCTTCAGCGATGTGTCGTTCGCGACTTAGGATTAACTCGCGACTCATGAATAGGTCGCTCGAACTCTGGGGTAGCTCGCGCGCGGTATATGGAGGAGGCGGCGGTGTCGTGACCTAGGGTTTTGGAAGGAGGCGATTTTAGGTCGTGGAGAGATTGATTTAGGTCGGAGTCGCTGGGGGGGATAAGTCATGAGTCGCGATGGGGGGTTTGATGGGTTGAGTCGTGAGTCATAGTGGGAGATGGGTCGTGAGTCGTGGACGACCTAAGGATGGCCAATGCTTCAACGAGGTAAGTACTTCATCATCCTCCCCTTGTTGGAAAGAATTTGTCCTCGAATTCACACCTTCGTCATCTTCGATGAAATCCTCCCCACAATACGGAATTAAATGTTTGACATTGAAAATATCAGAAGTATGAACACTTTCCGGCAACTTTAACCGATACGCATTATCATTGATCTTCTTCAGGATTTTTAATGGACCAACCTTTCGTGCTTTCAACTTATTGTAAGTTCCAACTGGAAAACGATCTTTCGTTTATACCGCGTAAACAAAATCACCCTCTTTGAAGACAATATTTCTTCGTTTCTTATCCGCCATTTTTTTGTACTTCTCATTTGCCTTTTCCATTCGTTCCTGAACGATTCTATGGCATTCAGTCAACCCAACAACAAAATCAGCAGCCCGCTTAACTGTCCCCTTCGGTTGCGGTACTATTGTTAAATCCAACGGCCCCTTTGGTAAGCTTCAATATACAATCTGAAATGGACTGAAACCTGTACTTCGGTTATATGCATGATTATGAGCAAATTCAGCTTGACACAACTTCACATCCCAACTCTTCAAATTGTCTTTCACAAGACATCGTAACAAGTTTGCCAACGATCCATTCACCACCTCTGTTTGTCCATCTGTATGTGGATGATAAGCACTACTAAATTTCAGCTTCGTTCCAACCATCTTCCACAAACTTAACCAAAAGTGACTCAAAAAACGAGTATCCCTATCCGACACAATAGATTCTGCCAATCCATGAAGTCGATAGATCTCCTTGAAAAATAACTGAGCGACATGAACAGCATCGGCCGTCTTCTTACATGCAATAAAATGTGCCATTTTCGAAAAACGATCCACCGCAACATATATAGAGTCATTCCCCCTTTGAGTTCTCGGCAATCCCAACACGAAATCCATGCTAATGTCTACCCATGGTTTTGTAGGTACAGGTAAAGGCATATACAAACCCGCATTTGTAGTTGTCCCTTTTGAAACTTGACAAACATGACATCTACGCACAAACCTTTCAACTTCCCTTCTCATTGACGGCCAATAATAAGACTGAGAAATCAACTGCAATGTTCTATCTCTACCCACATGTCCTTCCTCATGAAGTTCCTTTACTATCTTCATTCGCAAGCTACAATCCGGTACACACAATTGATTCCCCTTAAATAAGAACCCATCAATCAACACAAATTCATCAGAACTTCCTTCCTTGACTTTCTCAACAAATTTCACAAAGTAAGGATCTTCTTCAATCAGCTCTGGCAATAATTCAAACCCTTTCACTTCAACTTTCATTGTCGTTAATAAATGACTCCTCCTACTCAAAGCATCAGCTACCCGATTCGTCACCCCGGACTTGTGTTTGACAACGAAAGTAAATTGCTGTAAATAGGCAATCCACGATGCATGCCTTGCTGAAATCTTGTCCTGCCCTTGCATATGCTTTAACGCCTCATGATCAGTGTACAGAACAAATTCTTTCTGAAACAAATAGTGTCTCCAATGCTTAACAACCTGAACAATTGCGTAAAACTCCACATCGTACGTGCTATACCTCATCTTTGCTCCTGATAACTTCTCACTGAAATAAGCAACAGGTTTCCCACTCTGACTCAAGACTCCACCAATTCCCACCTTCGACGCATCAGTATGCAATTGAAACAACAACTGAAAATCTGGTAAAACAAGAACCGGTGCTGTCGTCAATAGTTCCTTGATCTTCTCAAAAGCAACTCCCGCTTCCTCTGACCATACAAACTGTTTCCCTTTCATGCAATCAGTAACTGGAGCCATCACGCTACTGAAGTGTGGAATGAATCTTCGGTAGAATGATGCTAGCCCATGAAAACTTCTCACTTCTGTAATTGTCTTTGGCTGTGGCCAATTCCTGACTGCTTCAACTTTATTCTGGTCAACCTGTATACCTTCTCCTGACACAACATATCCCAGAAATAAAACACTATGCGTCATGAACACGCATTTCTTCGTAGCAGCATAAAATTGTTCCTCACGAAGAATAATCAACACTTCCCTCAAATGTTGAACATGCTCCTCCGTACTCCTGCTGTATATCAGAATATCATCAAAATACACCACCACAAACTTCCCAATGAATGGTCTAAAGATTTGATTCATCACCCGCATGAACGTACTAGGCACGTTTGATAACCCAAATGGCATAACCAACCATTCGTATAGACCCTCCCTGGTTTTAAAAGCAGTCTTCCACTCATCACCTGGTCTAATACGAATTTGATGATATCCGCTCTTCAAATCAATCTTCGAAAAGATAGTCGCCCCACTCAACTGATCTAGCAAATCATCCAACCTCGGCATTGGAAATCTATATCTCACCGTAATCTTATTCAATGCTCTACTGTCTGTGCACATCCTCCACGTCCCGTCCTTCTTCGGTACCAACAAAGCTGGCACAGCACATGGACTCAAACTTTCCTGTACACGTCCCTGCTCAAGCAACTCTTCCACCTGCCTCCTCAACTCTTCATGTTCCTTCGGACTCATTCGATAATGTGGTCTATGCGGTAATACTGCTCCCGGAACAAGATCGATTTGATGTTGAATGTCTCTCAGTGGCGGTAACTCCTTGGGAAACTTTTCTGGAAATACATCTTTAAACTCTTTCAATACTGGCTTTACTTCTTCTGGAATTTCAACCTCTTCACTGCTCTCACGCCCTATCAACAAGTACACTTCATGTTCCTCTTCGACTTCTCTGACAAATTCCTTCGAAGATAATAAAGTTTTCAGCTCTTCAATATCCTCAGATTTACTCTCTCCCTGCTGTCTCTTCTTTGGAACTAGAATAATCTTAACACCTTCAAATATAAAACTGTAGCTATTAGTTCGACCGTCATGCTGCACTTCTCGATCATACTGCCACGGTCTTCCCAAAAGCAAATGACAAACATCCATCTCAACTACATCACACCAAATCTCGTCCCTATATTTATTTCCAATGGAAAATGGAACTCGAACTCGCTTATCCACCTTCACCTCTCCTCCTTTTCTCAGCCACGCTAACTTGTAAGGATTAGGGTGTTTCTCCGTCTTCAACTTCAGCTTCCTCATAGCTTCAGTAGAAATAATATTGTCACAACTTCCTGCATCAATCACAAACTTACAAAGTTTTCCCAGAATAGTGCATGTAGATTGAAAAATGTTGCTCCTCAACCAACTAGCCTCATCCTCTTGTTTTGGCGTTAAACAAGACCTTCTCATCATTAGATTACACCCTTCATCTCCCGACGTGATATCCTGTTCATTCTCCTCAACTGGACTATCTTCATCTTCCACAGCATCCTCACTTTCAACTTCAGCTATCATCGTTCTCTTCTTTGGCTTAGGACATTCGTTACTCTTATGACCCACTTCTTGGCAGTTATAACACTTGAAACTGTTAGTAATCTTCGCCTTCTCACTCTCCTTTATCACGGGTTTACTGACGGGTTTAGAAACATTAGAAATTCCACTAATACCCTTCACTTGATTGATGGAATTAGTAAACACGCCACCTCCACGCCTTCCCTGTTTCTCCCAAGCCAACGCTTTCTGGTGCGCTTCAGCCACAGATTTCGGATCAAACATATTAACCATATCCTGGATCTGCATTCGCAACCCTCCAACAAACCTAGCAGTCAACTGTTCCTCTGTCTCCATAATGTCATTTCAAGCAATCAGTTGATAAAACTCGTCAGCATAATCATTAATAGTCTTCGTTCCTTGTCTCAAGTTCTGCAACCTCTGGTACATAAGTGATTGATAGTTGTAAGGTAAAAATGTAGCTCTCATCAACTTCTTCATCTTATCCCAAGACTCAACCTTTGACTTCCCCATTCTCTCTCTCGTAAGTTTAGTTTGCTGCCACCATGCCAAAGCTCTCCCCCTCAACCTAGTAGCAACCAACTTCACTCGACGATTCTCCGGAATCTCTTTGAAATCAAAGATCTCTTCAACATTAGACAACCAATCAAGAAATTTTTCAGCTACCATTCCACCTTTAAATTCAGGAATTTCCATCTTCATACCCGATTCCCATCGACGATCATCATCAATAACCCGATACTGACGTTGTCCCTGATCTCTATGCATACTCCCTCTGTCACCAACAAATTCCTCATCAAAATCTGAAGTATATCATTGTCGTTCACGTCCTCCAACATCTCTACTACCACTCCTTCGATCAACATTCCTATCACGATTATCAACACTTCTATGATCTTGATCTTCTCTCTCGATCTGAATGTATCGATGCTCTACTTCCCCCATGGTTCAATTCAGGTGAAACACTTCTTCGATTTTGATTCATTTCAAGCATCATTCTCTCTAATCGACCAATTCCATCGTTCAACTTTTCAGTAAAACTCTCGTGGATTCATTGCTCCATTTCATCAGCTTCTTCTCTTCCATACAAAGCATTAATATTGCGATGACGTTGAGCTCGTCTCGGTGGCATGATTGAACTTCAAACACTTCAACAAATCAAAACTTCAAAAAAATCTTTAGACAACAAACTTCAACTTCAAAAGTTTGCACGCTCAAACTCCACTTTAACTCGACTCGGCTCCCACTAGCTAGCACAAGCTTGCTTCGACTTAAGGCTTAGGTCTCTCGACTTCTTAACAAAGCACAACTCCAACACTTCAACACAAGAACAAGGCACGGCCTATGCTTGACTCGGCTCGGCCTCAAAACCCACTTCAATACTTTGGCGCGCAAAAATCTCCCCCACAAATTCAAACACTTTTGCACACTTTGATCCAAAAGGCTATGGATCAAATACTTCAATCTTGTTGCAACTTCAATATGAACACAGTGAACACAAACTTCAAACTTCGGCTCAAGATCGACTTAGCTATGATTGGCTAAGAGTCGCTCTGATACCAAAACTGATGCAGCGGATTAACAGAAAATCGATATAACGATGAAAGTGTAGCAATCGGTGGATTTAGTATACTGCAATGCCCAAATTCGTTGATCCGAAGATACCGAATTCTAGCTATCTCTGACTCGTTGATCCGAAGATACCGAATTCTAGCTATCTCTGACTCCTTGATCCGAAGATACCGGGAAAGAGATCTACGATTCTTCGACGTTGATCTTGCGCACAAGATTCCGTGAATCCGCTTCACAAACGAAAATTCGAGCGCACTCGAATGACGTAGGTGGAGATAGGAGATCACACTCGACTATCAATTAGAAGAAAGCACAAAGCAATCAAAAGGAATTTTATTCAAAAGTCAACAACCTTTACAAATGACATGACTTGCCTATTTATAGGCTTACAACTCAATACACAACTTAAAAAAATTACAACACAATGGGTACACGACTTAAAGAAAAGAAAAATATGCAGCGACTTAATGCTAACTCGGCTACGACTCATGTTAACTCGGCAACGGCTCAACTGAAGCTTCCTTCGCGTCTTTAAAAAAACAACAGCGACCTAAATAAGTCGCTCGCGACTTAAAGAAAATGGCTCGCGACTTAACTTCCTACGCGACTTAGTAAATCATCATCGACTCAAAATAAGGTCGTTCGCGACCTTCCTCCTCATTTCCTTCAGCGATGTGTCATTCGCGACTTAGGATTAACTCGCGACTCATGAATAGGTCGCTCGAACTCTGGGGTAGCTCGCGCGCGGTATATGGAGGAGGCGGCGGTGTCGTGACCTAGGGTAGGTCGTGGAGAGATTGATTTAGGTCGGAGTCGCGGGGGGGGATAAGTCCTGAGTCGCGATGGGGGGTTTGATGGGTTGAGTCGTGAGTCATAGTGGGAGATGGGTCGTGAGTCGTGGACGACCTAAGGATTGCCGATGCTTCAACGAGGTAAATACTTCATCAGACTGACAGAAAATAAAGTTTTGTAAGCATATAAGCCTTTTCTAAATGTCTAGCATATTTATTATGTGTCAAAAGTTATGATTATGTATGTCTTTATGTCTTTACAATTATATGCAATGGAATAATGATGCACCTGAGTCAGGCTCATCTTAATAAAGTCGGGCAGTGACCAGCTACGAATAACAAATCATACAGCTCTTTTTGCTACATCCTCATTTTAACTACACGGATATGTAGGTACTAAAGAAATTCTAAAGAATTTGCACAATGAGTTTGTTCATATGATACTGAACATAAATAACTGACATTACTGAAATCCACTTATCGTATATATGGCCATTTATCTTTAGGTGGAAATTTACAAAACAACTTCAAAGACATTACTACCACATGGGTTACATTAAATATTCCACCACATTCGGTTTATAACCACTTAAGTTAATTTTTTAATATTTAAATGTTTCGATCAAAAGTGTACACCATGGCTGATTCAAAGAAAGATGTAACTAAATCATCGTATCTTAAACTTAAAGTATCTTCCTTCTTTAGCAACTATATATGTTTTACTAGCTAGTACTAATTTTAAGGCTGCTTTTGAATTCCAATATATTGCAAGTTCTTAGAATGTTGTCATTATATAAACTAATTCTTGCTTACCCTGATAGACGGTGTACAGTATGTTATATAAACTTCCTTTTCGTTAAAATTCTTGCAATAGCATGCGTAAGGGTTAGTACATGGTGTTCATATCCGTTATCCCAATTCGCCACGTCGCACAAATCATGCATTTCTATTGTTCATCCATCTTCCTTTAATTCTGTTTATGTGTATTCTTCTAACCGGATACACATAATCCATAACGGACTCGTAGATTCCTTGCGCCCACTTATGAACATATTCACTTTGCGACATAGATATTAAAGAATCTTTTTAAGGTTGTATAGAGTGTTTACTGAAATAAGATGTAATGACCTCCTAACAAACAGGGTCAAGAGCATCTATGTCGAATGTACATCACATACACGACATGACTGATATCTGCAGGGCGAGAAAATCCACAGAAAGTTTAAGTAATTATGTAAATTTTTACCTTATTTGGTAGAATTCACTAGCCTATACCCATTTTAACCATCCATCTCTACTATATATAGGTCCTTATATTTGATAATAGCTCATCAAATCATTTTCACTACATTCTCCCACTTTGCTATTCAGTTATTAGGTATAGTTAAGAATGGAGTGCTCTAATTTGTAACGCCAGGCTGCTTCCTTGAAAAAGAGCCTCTTTGATCAGGTTTAATTACCGGCTATTTCCTTTTTAGATACTACATAAGTCTAGAACACTGTGAAAAAGAATGTACTGTACTCCTAACCAATGTTATATACTTTGCAGGGTTACCTTGATGATCAGTTTTACCAGCTAGAAGAATTACAGGATGACACGAGTCCTAATTTTGTGGAAGAGGTTGTGACATTGTGCTTTAGTAATTCAGCTAGACTGCTCGACGACTTTGAACAAGCTTTGTAAGTATATATCATGATGAAGTTACCCCGTTCGAAACCAATAACTCACGACTCATCCCCTCGGCCGACTCATCCCCTCCATAACTAAGTCGCGAACGACACATCACCACAAACCACCGACTCACAACTCCATCCCCTTTGCCGACTCACAACTCCATCACTTTTTCCACCGACTCATCTCCAATCGCGACCTACGACTCATTCACGACCCACGATTCCTTTTCCACCCCGACTCATCACCGTGCCGACTCAACTCACACGACCCACGAGTCATCTTCCACCCCGACTCACTGTTTACTTCCCACCTCCTTCCAAAACCCTAAATCTAAGTCTTCCACCAATTTGAGTCGCGAACGACTCATCTATTTCGGTAACAACGAGTCGCGAACGACTCATTCCATAAGTCGCGATCATCTTAAAATCCCCATCTCCTCCATCTGCTGTGCGCGAGTATGCTTCCAGTAAATCGCGAATGAGAGATGCTGAGTCGCGTGAAACCCTTATTTCGTTAAGACGCGAACGAAGCAATTGAATCGTTGCCGAGCTAACATGAGTCGGAACCGAGATAACGAGAATGCACTGCAATTTTTAAGACGTGAGTTATTTTCTTTTGGGTCATGGAAACACTGTAGTCAGTCGTTGTACTTTGGTAGCTGGTTGCTTATATCGATTGTGTAAAGTGTTGTAATTTTCTTAAGTCGTATTGTAACCCTATAAATAGGGACGTGATGTCATTGTAAAAGTTGTTGAATATTGAAAAAAAAATTCTTGTTGATTGCTTTATGATTTCTTCTCTAATTGGTAATCGAGTGAAATCTCCTATCTCCACCTACGTCATTCGAGTGTGCTCGAATCTTCGTTTGTGAAGCCGATTCACGGAATCAAGTGCGCTTGATCAACGTCGAAGAATCGTAGATCTTTGTTTCTCGGTATCGTGCGCGATCAACGAGACAAAGATAGCTAGAATCCGGCATCTTTAGATCAACGGATTTGGGCATTGCAGTATTTTCAAATCATCGATTGCTACAATTCATCAATCGAAGTTTGTTTTGGAATATCCGCTGCGTCAGTTTGGTATCGGAGCTTGTTTTAGCCAATCATAGCTAAATCGGGTCTTGGAGCCAAGTATTCGAAGTTTGAAGTTTATATTCGTCGTGTTCATATTGAAGTTGCAACAAGTTGAAGTTTTTGATCCATCTCATTTTGGATCTAGAGTTTGTTGAAGGTGTTTGAGTTTGCGTGGGAGAGATTTCACGCCAAAGTGAAGTTCGAAGCAAGCTTGAAGCCGTGCTAGTTGATTTGAATTGTAGCTTTGGAGTTGTTTTGTTTGAAGATTTTTGAAGTTTGATTTGTTGAAGTTTGGAGATTTGTTGAATTATTTGTGAAGTTCAATCATGCCACCGAGACGAGCTCAACGTCATCGCAATATAAATGCCTTGTATGGAAGAGAAGAAGCTGATGAAATGGAGCAATGAATCCATGAGAGCTTTACTGAAAAGTTGAACGAAGGAATTGGTCGATTAGAGAGAATGATGCTTGAAATGAATCAAAGTAGAAGAAGAATTTCACCTGAATCAAACCGTGGGGGTAGTAGAGTTTCATCACATTCAGAACGGGAGAGGAGAGAAAGTCAAGAGCATAGAAGTGTTGATAATCGAAGTAGGAGGAATGTTGATGATCGGGATCGAAGAGATGTTGGTAGTAGGAGTGGTGGTAGAGATGTTGGAGGACGTGAACGACAACGATATACTTCAGATTTTGATGAGGAATTTGTTGGTGACAGAGGGAGTATGCATCGAGATAGAGAACAAACACGACGTCAGAATCGAGAAGGAGATGATGATCGTCGATGGGAATCGGGAATGAAGATGGAGATTCCAGAGTTTAAAGGTGGGATGGTTGCTGAGGAGTTCTTAGACTGGTTATCTAATGTTGAAGAAATCTTTGATTTCAAGGAAGTGCCGGAGAATCGTCGAGTGAAGTTGGTTGCTACTAGATTGAGGGGAAGAGCATTGGCATGGTGGCAACAAACTAAACTTACACGAGAACGGATGGGGAAGTCGAAGGTTGTTGAGTGGGATAAGATGAAGAAGTTGATGAGATCTACTTTCTTACCTTACAACTATCAATCACTTATGTACCAGAGGTTGCAGAATCTGAGGCAAGGGACAAAGTCTGTTAGTGATTATGCTGATGAATTTTACCAACTCATTGGCAGGAACGATATTATGGAGATTGAAGAACAGTTAACTGCTAGATTCATTGGGGGATTGAGAATGCAGATCCAAGATATGGTTAATATGTTTGATCCAAGATCTGTAGCAGAGGCACATCAGAAAGCGTTAGCTTGGGAGAAGCATGGAAGACGTGGAGGTGGTGTGTTTACTAATTCTAACAATCAAGTGAAGGGGGCCAGTGGAAGTTCTAATGTTCCTAAAACTGTCAGTAAGCCAATTGTGAAGGAGGGTGAGAAGGCGAAGGTTAACAGTGGGTTCAAATGTTATAATTGCCAGGAAATGGGTCATAAAAGCAATGAGTGTCCGAAGCCGAAGAAGATAACTATGATAGTTGAAGCTAAGGATGAGGATGAAGAGGCTGAGTGTTCTAATTCCTTACCAGTTGAGGAGGAAGACTTGTTATCGGGAGACGAAGGATATTCACTGATGATGAGGAGAAGTTGTTTGACACCGAAGCAAGAGGAGGAAGACAGTTGGTTGAGGAATAACATATTTCAGTCTACTTGTACTATCCTTGGAAGAGTTTGTAAATTTGTTATTGATGCTGGGAGTTGCGATAACATTATCTCTACAGAGGCAGTAAAGAAGTTGGAATTGAAAACCGAGAAGCATCCTAAACCGTACAAGTTAGCTTGGTTGAGGAAAGGAGGTGAGGTGAAAGTTGGAAGGAGAGCTTGTGTTAAATTTTCAATTAGGAAGAAATACAAGGATGAAATTTGGTGCAATGTTGTAGACATGGACGTATGTCATCTGTTGTTGGGCTGACCATGGCAGTTTGATAGAGCAGTTCAACATGATGGTCGTACTAATAGCTATAGTTTCATGTTTGAAGGCACTAAAATTACTTTGGTTCCCAAGAAGCAACAACAGAAAGAAAGTAAGCTGGAGGAAATTGAAGAATTGAAAACTCTGTTAACTTTGAAGGAGTTTGTCAAAGAAGTCGAAGAAGAACCTGAAGTGTACTTGTTGATTGGACGAGAGTGTAATGAAGAGGTTGAAATTCTAGAAGAAGTGAAGCCAGTTTTGAAAGAATTTGAAGATGTATTTCCAGAAGAGTTTCCTAAGGAGTTACCGCCACTGAGAGACATTCAACATCAAATCGATCTTGTTTCGGGAGCAGTATTACCGCATAGACCACATTATCGAATGAGTCCGAAGGAACATGAGGAGTTGAGAAGGCAGGTGGAAGAGTTGCTTGAGCAAGGACGTGTACAGGAAAGCTTGAGTCCGTGTGCTGTGCCAGCTTTGTTGGTACCAAAGAAGGATGGGACGTGGAGGATGTGCACTGACAGTCGAGCCTTGAATAAGATTACTGTGAGATATAGATTTCCAATGCCGAGGTTGGATGACTTGCTAGATCAGTTGAGTGGAGCTACTATCTTTTCGAAGATTGATTTGAAAAGCGGTTATCATCAAATTCGGATTAGACCTGGAGACGAATGGAAGACAGCCTTCAAAACGAGAGAGGGGTTATACGAATGGTTGGTTATGCCATTTGGCTTATCAAATGCACCTAGTACATTCATGCGGGTGATGAATCAAATCTTTAGACCATTCATTGGGAAGTTCGTGGTGGTTTATTTCGATGATATTCTGATATATAGCAGGAGTACGGAGGAGCATGTTCAACATTTGAGGGAAGTGTTGATTATTCTTCGTGAGGAACAATTTTATGCTGCTACAAAGAAATGCGTGTTTATGACGCATAATGTTTTATTTCTGGGTTATGTTGTTTCAGGAGAAGGTATTCAAGTTGATCAGAGTAAAGTTGAGGCAGTCAGAAATTGGCCACAGCCAAAGACAATTACGGAAATGAGAAGTTTTCATGGACTAGCGTCATTCTACCGAAGATTCATTCCACACTTCAGTAGCGTAATGGCTCCAGTTACTGATTGCATGAAGGGTAAACAGTTTTCGTGGACCGAAGAAGCCGGGATTGCTTTTGAACGAATCAAAGAACTGTTGACAACAGCGCCAATTCTTGTTTTACCTAATTTTCAGTTGTTGTTTGAGCTACACACTGATGCATCAAAGGTTGGGATTGGGGGAGTGTTGAGTCAGCAGGGGAGACCTATTGCATATTTCAGTGAAAAGTTATCAGGAGCAAGGATGAGATACAGTACATATGACGTTGAATTTTACGCTGTTGTGCAAGCTGTTAAGCATTGGAAACACTACTTGTTTCAGAAGGAATTTGTTCTTTACACTAATCATGAAGCTTTGAAACATTTACAGGGGCAGGATAAAATTTCAGCGAGACATGCATCATGGATTGCATATTTACAGCAGTTTACCTTTGTTGTTAAACACAAATCCGAGGTGACAAATCGTGTGGCTGATGCTTTGAGTAGGAGCAGTCATTTGTTAACAACATTGAAGGTTGAAGTGACGGGATTTGAATTGTTGCCAGAGATGATTGAAGAAGATCCTTACTTTGTGAAATATGTCGAAAAAGTCAAGGAAGGGAGTACCGATGAATTTATGATGGTTGATGGATTCTTGTTTAAAGGAAATCAGTTATGTATTCCAGAGGGCAGTTTGAGAATGAAAATTATCAAGGAGTTGCATGAAGAAGGCCATGTAGGTAGAGATCGTACATTGCAGTTGATTTCTCGATCTTACTTTTGGCCGACGATGAGGAAAGAGGTTGAAAGATTTGTGGAGAGATGCCATATTTGCCAGGTTTCGAAGGGAACAACAACGAATGCAGGGTTGTATATGCCGCTACCTGTACCGTCTAAGCCATGGGTTGATATCAGCATGGATTTCGTTTTGGGCTTGCCTAGAACTCAGAGGGGGAATGATTCTATATTTGTTGTGGTGGACAGGTTTTCGAAGATGGCACATTTTATAGCCTGTAAGAAAACGACGGATGCAGTTCGAGTGGCACAGTTATTCTTTAAAGAAATCTATCGTTTACATGGGTTGCCGGTGTCTATTGTTTCAGACAGGGATACCAGATTTTTAAGTCATTTTTGGCTTAGTTTGTGGAAGATGGTGGGAACGAAGCTGAATTTTAGTAGTGCTTATCATCCGCAAACAGATGGACAGACAGAGGTGGTGAATAGATCGTTGGGAAACTTGTTACGATGTCTTGTGAAAGAAAATTTAAAGAGTTGGGATGTGAAGTTGTGTCAAGCTGAATTTGCTCACAATCATGCAAATAACCGGAGTACAGGCTTCAGTCCATTTCAGATTGTATATTCAAGCTTACCAAAGGGACCACTGGATTTGACAATAGTGCCGCAACCGAAAGGAACAGTTAAGCGGGCTGCTGATTTTGTTGATGGGTTGACAGAATGCCATAGAATCGTTCAGGAACGATTAGAGAGGACAAATGAGAAGTATAAACAAATGGCGGATAAGAAACGAAGAAGTGTAGTCTTCAAAGAGGGTGATTTCGTTTACGCAGTTTTGACGAAAGATCGTTTTCCAGTTGGAGCTTACAATAAGTTGAAAGCACGAAAAATTGGTCCATTAGAAATCCTGAAGAAGATCAATGATAATGCATATCGGTTAAAGTTGCCGGAAAATGTTCATACTTCTGATGTTTTCAATGTCAAACATTTAATTCCGTATTGTGGGGAGGATTTCATCGACGATGACGAGAATGTGAATTCGAGGACGAATTCTATCCAACGAGGGGAGGATGATGAAGTTACCCCGTTCGAAACCAATAACTCACGACACATCCCCTCTGCTGACTCATCCCCTCCATCACTAAGTCGCGAATGACACATCACCACAAACCACCGACTCACAACTCCATCCCCTCTGCCGACTCACAACTCCATCACTTTTTCCACCGACTCATCTCCAATCGCGACCTACGACTCATTCACGACCCACGATTCCTTTTCCACCCCGACTCATCATCGTGCCGACTCAACTCCCACGACCCACGAGTCATCTTCCACCCCGACTCACTGTTTACTTCCCACCTCCTTACAAAACCCTAAATCTAAGTCTTCCACCAATTTGAGTCGCGAACGACTCATCTATTTCGGTAACAACGAGTCGCGAACGACTCATTCCATAAGTCGCGATCATCTTAAAATCCCCATCTCCTCCATCTGCTGTGCGCGAGTATACTTCCAGTAAATCGCGAATGAGAGATACTGAGTCGCGTGAAACCCTTATTTCGTTAAGGCGCGAACGAAGCAATTGAATCGTTGCCGAGCTAACATGAGTCGGAACCGAGATAACGAGAATGCACTGCAATTTTTAAGACGCGAGTTATTTTCTTTTGGGTCATGGAAACACTGTAGTCAGTCGTTGTACTTTGGTAGCTGGTTGCTTATATCGATTGTGTAAAGTGTTGTAGTTTTCTTAAGTCGTATTGTAACCCTATAAATAGGGACCTGATGTCATTGTAAAAGTTGTTGAATATTGAAAAAAAAATTCTTGTTGATTGCTTTATGCTTTCTTCTCTAATTGGTAGTCGAGTGAAATCTCCTATCTCCACCTACGTCATTCGAGTGCGCTCGAATCTTCGTTTGTGAAGCCGATTCACGGAATCAAGTGCGCTTGATCAACGTCGAAGAATCGTAGATCTTTGTTTCTCGGTATCGTGCGCGATCAACGAGACAAAGATAGCTAGAATCCGGCATCTTTAGATCAACGGATTTGGGCATTGCAGTATTTTCAAATCACCGATTGCTACAATTCATCAATTGAAGTTTGTTTTGGAATATCCGCTGCGTCATATCACCTTTTTATGTTATTGTTTTGAAGCTACCTGTACGTACTTTTAAAGAGAATAGTATATATATGAACCAGGAAGATGCGCCCTCAAGATTTCTGTCATTTGGATAACTGCATGCATCAATACAAGGGTAGTGCTTCCAGGTATCTAGGAACTTCAAATTTTGAAATATGACATTCATCAATTCTGTAAAAGAAAACCATGCATGAAATCAGTGGGAATATAATCAACATATACATATTAGAAGTAATATTATCTAATTATATGCTCTTAGACACATGAGTTACATGGTTCTGATTATATGAGGGTTTATTACAGTATCGGAGCGCTCAAGGCGAAGGAATGTGTTATGTTTCAAGAATACTGTGATCAACGAAATATCGATGGGTACAGTATTTTGTTTTTTTCAATGACTGGATACTCTCAATGCCTTTATATCAAGAAGATGTTTGTATATTCATGTGCATTGTATTTTCACATGCGTGTGTATGTATATATGTACATGGACATGCATTCATGTACGTTCTAGTTTATTGCATGATAAATAATGTTTTGGAAGTAGAATATAAAATGTAAGATTTTATCCTTGTGTGTACAGATGTGTGAGAGGCTGAGGGCATTCCAGAGAGTGAAGAGGGAACATTCTGTTCCGAAGCAAAAGCTAGAGGCCTACTTCCAGGTTTAATTTTCCATTTCATGCAGAACAAAAGTGATGCTATTTTTTATTCTATTATTTGATTCTCCTAACAGTCACAATACATTTTTCCTTCTTCTAGTTATTGAAGCAAATGCGTCCTACTGAGAGAGCTACTAGATGCAACCAATAAAACTGCTACTAAGAGAATGCGCTGCACGGTAGGTACTTTGCATGGTCAGGCAAAACATATATATGTACGTTACTCAAGTGCTAGTGCATTGATGTAGGCAGTAAGTTATGCAGTTTAGTATTGATGAAGAGCCTACCTCGCGGGTGAAGACTGCAACATTGCTAAGTCGCGATTGCTCCTTAGATCGCGAACGACTCAACTCCATATCCAACCCACGACACAACTCCATTCCGCGACCTAGGATCCACCTATCCCCGACTCACGACTCAAATCCATTCCGCGACCTACGATCCACCTATCCTCGACTCACGACTCAAATTCATCCCACAACCTACGATCCACCCCTTTTTCCCATCGCCGCGACTTAACCCTTCCCCGACTTCCCCGACCTAAAACCTAAATCGCGAGATTTGTGCCGTGCTCTATTTCTTAAGCCGCAAAGGAGAACATTAAGTCGCGAACGAATTATCCCCTGAACCAAAATTGAGTGAACGAGGTTCCTTAAGTCGTTATCGAGTTATCTTAAATCGCGAACAGAGCATCTTCAGTAGGTCGTGAATGTTTTGTTTTAAGTCGATGTTAATTTCTTAAGTCGCAAACGACTTATTCCTTAAGTCACGAAGTTCTGTTCCGTGAACCATTTTCTTTAGGTTGCAGAGGAGAATGTTGAGTCGTTTGTACTGTGTAGTCTTGAGTCGTGTACATATTGTGTTGTAAATTTTTGAGTCGTGAGTTGAGTTGTAAGCCTATAAATAGGCAAGTCGTGTCATTTGTAAGGTTGTTGAAATTTGAATAAAATTTGGTTTGTGCTTTGTGCCTTCAATTTTAAATTGGTAGTCGAGTGTTATCTCCTATCTCTACTTCGGCATTCGAGTGCGCTCGAATCAACGATTGTTGAAGCCAATTCACGGAATCAAGTGCGCTTGATCAACGTTCAAAGAATTGAAGATCTTCTCTCATGGTATCGTGCGCGATCAACGTGTCGAAGATTGCTAAAGTCCGATATCTTCGTGATCAACGGATTTGGGCCTTTCGGTATTCTTAAATCCATCGATTTATTAGCGATTCACCGATTATTTTCGCTAATCGTGTGAGATCCTGGACGGATTCGATTTACATCATCGAATTCGCTTTCCACGCTGCATCAGTTTGGTATCAGAGCTAGATCGTAAGAAGTTTGCATCATTAGGAGACTTGGGTGTCGAGAATTTGTTGTTTGGAGATCGTATTTGCAATTGTTGAGAAGTTTAGTGTTCATCGTGTTCATCGTAAAGTTGCAACAAGTTGGGAGTTTCGAGCCATCTCACTTTGGATCAAAGCTCGGAAAGTGTTTGAAATTTATTCTTGAGTTTGTTTGAAGTTCAATCATGCCTCCGAGACGAGCTCAACGTCATCGCGATATTAATGCTTTGTATGGAAGAGAAGGGGCCGATGAAATGGAACAACGAGTCAACGAGAGTTTCACTGAAAAGTTGAATGAAGGAATTGGTCGTTTAGAGAGAATGATGCTTGAAATGAATCAAAATCGAAGAAGAGTTTCACCTGAATCGAACCATGGGGAAAGTAGAGCTTCGATACATTCAGATCAGGAGAGAAGAGAAGATCAAGAGCATAGAATTATTGATAATCGTGATAGGAATGTTGATCGAAGGAGTGGTAGTAGAGATGTTGGAGGTCGTGATCGACATCGATATACTTCAGATTTTGACGAGGACTTTGATGGTGATAGGGGAAGTGTTCATTACCGAGATAGAGAACAAACACGACGACAGTATCGAGATGTAGATGATGATCGTCGATGGGAATAAGGAATGAAAATGGAGATTCCTGAATTTAAAGGTGGAATGGTTTGCAGAAGAATTCTTGGACTGGTTGTCTAATGTTGAGGAGATCTTTGATTTCAAGGAGGTTCCGAAAGACCGTCGAGTGAAGTTGGTTACTACTAGGTTGAGAGGGAGAGCTATGGCGTGGTGGCAGCAAACCAAACTTACACGAGAACGGATGGGGAAGTCGAAGATTGTTGAATGGGAGAAAATGAAGAAATTGATGAAGGCTCCATTTTTACCTTACAACTATCAATCACTCATGTATCAGAGGTTGCAAAACTTGAGGCAAGGAACGAAGATTGTTAATGACTATGATGATGAGTTTTATCAACTGATTGCTTGAAATGACATTATGCAGACCGAGGAACAATTGACTGCGAGGTTTGTTGGAGGTTTGCGAATGTAGATTCAGGATATGGTTAATATGTTTGACCCGAGATCTGTGGCTGAAGCGCAGCAGAAGGCGTTGGCTTGGGAGAAGCAGGAAAGACGAGGAGGTGGTGTGTTTACAAATTCCAACAATCAGGTGAAGGGTGCCAGTGGGAGTTCCAATGTTTCTAAAGTTGTCAGTAAACCAGTTGTGAATGAGGCTGCGAAAGCAAAGGTCAACAACAGTTTCAAATGTTATAATTTCCAGGAAATGGGTCATAAAAGTAACGAATGTCCAAAGCCAAAGAAGAGAACGATGATTGCTGAAGTTGAAGGTAAGGATGTTGGTGAAGGTGATTCTAGTCCAATGGAGGAAGATGAACAGGACATCGCATCGGGAGATGAAGGGTGTAATCTAATGATGAGAAGATCTTGTTTAACGCCGAAAAAAGAGGATGAGGCTAGTTGGTTGAGGAGCAACATTTTTCAATCTACATGCACTATTCTGGGAAAATTTTGTAAGTTTGTGATTGATGCAGGAAGTTGTGACAATATTATTTCTACTGAAGCTGTGAGGAAGCTGAAGTTGAAGACGGAGAAACACCCTAATCCTTACTAGTTAGCGTGGTTGAGAAAAGGAGGAGAGGTGAAGGTGGACAGGCGAGTTCGGGTTCCATTTTCTATTGGAAAGAAATATAAAGACGAGATTTGGTGTGATGTAATTGAGATGGATGTTTGTCATTTGCTTCTGGGAAGACCGTGGCAGTATGATCGAGCAGTGCAACATGACGGTCGGACCAGTAGCTATAGTTTTATGTTTGAAGGCGTTAAAATTATTTTAGTCCCAAAAAAGAGACAGCAAGGTGAGGGCAAATCTGAGGAGATTGAGGAGATGAAAACTCTATTGACTTTAAAGGAATTTGTTGAAGAAGTAGAGGAGAGTCCTGAAGTGTTTTTGTTGATTGGACATGAAGTAACTGAATCCGTTGAAATTCCAAAGGAAGTAAAACCGATATTAGAAGAATTCAGTGATGTATTTCCAGAAGAACTACCAAAGGAGTTACCACCGTTGAGGGATATTCAACATCAAATTGATCTTGTGCCAGGGTCAGTGTTACCTCACAGGACACATTACCAGATGAGTTCGAAGGAGCATGAAGAACTGAGAAGGCAAGTGGAGGAGTTGTTAGAACAAGGGCATGTCCAGGAGAGTTTGAGTCCATGTGCCGTGCCAGCCTTATTGGTACCGAAGAAGGATGGAACGTGGAGGATGTGTACTGACAGTCGGGCTCTAAACAAGATCACCGTGAGATACAGATTTCTTATGCCGAGATTTGATGATTTGATTGATCAATTGAGTGGGGCTGTTGTGTTTTCCAAGATTGACCTGAAGAGTGGATACCATCAAATTCGTATTAGACCGGGTGATGAGTGGAAGACTACTTTTAAAACCAGGGAGGGTTTATACGAATGGTTGGTTATGCCATTTGGTTTGTCAAAAGCTCCTAGTACTTTCATGAGAGTGATGAACCAGATTTTTAGGCCATTTGTTGGGAAGTTCGTGGTTGTTTACTTTGATGATATTCTGATTTATAGTGGGACCACGGAAGAACACATCCAGCATTTGCGAGAAGTATTGTTGATTCTACGACAAGAGCAATTTTATGCAGCAACAAAGAAGTGCGTGTTTATGACGGACAGAGTTTTATTCCTAGGGTATGTTCTGTCAAAGGAAGGTATTCAAGTGGATGAAAATAAAGTGGAAGCTGTCAAGAGTTGGCCACAACCGAAGACAATTACTGAAGTGCGAAGTTTTCGTGGCTTGGTGTCTTTTTATCGAAGATTCATTCCACACTTTAGCAGTGTGATGGCACTAGTAACCGATTGCATGAAAGAAAAGAAGTTTGTATGGTCAGAGGAAGCAGGGGCTGCCTTTGAGAAGATCAAGACACTCTTGACGACAACGCCAATTCTGGTACTGCCGAATTTTCAGTTGTTGTTTGAATTGCATACTGATGCTTCGAAAGTGGAATTGGTGGAGTACTGAGCCAGAACGGAAGACCAGTTGCTTATTTCAGTGAAAAATTATCTGGAGCCAAGATGAGATATAGTACTTATGATGTAGAGTTTTACGCAATTGTTCAAGCCGTGAAACATTGGCGACATTACTTATTTCAGAAGGAGTTTGTTCTTTACATTGATCATGAGGCATTGAAACATCTACAAGGGCAGGACAAGATTTCAGCGAGACATGCTTCGTGGGTATCATATCTACAACAATTTACTTTCATTGTAAAACACAAATCAGGGGTAACAAATCGTGTAGCGGATGCTTTAAGCAGAAGAAATCACTTGTTGACAACGTTGAAGGTTGAAGTAACAGGATTCGAATTATTGCCAGAGTTGTTTGAGGAGGATCCTTACTTTGCAAAGTTTGTCGAGAAAGTTAAGGATGAGAATACCGATGAATTTGTATTGGTTGATGGATTCTTGTTCAAGGGGAATCGATTATGCGTACCAGACTGCAGCTTAAGAATGAAGATTATCAAAGAGTTACATGAAGAAGGCCATGTAGGCAGAGATCGTACATTGCAGTTAATTTCTCAATCTTATTTTTGGCCATCAATGAGAAAATAGGTAGAGAGATTTGTGGAGAGATGTCATATCTGTCAAGTGTCGAAGGGAACAGCTACGAATGCGGGATTATATATGCCGTTACCTGTGCCTTCTAAACCATGGGTTGATATTAGTATGGATTTTGTGTTGGGTTTGCCGAGAACTTAGAGGGGGTATGATTCCATATTTGTTGTGGTGGACAGGTTTTCGAAGATGGCACATTTTATAGCTTGTAAGAAGACAGCTGATGCCGTCCGAGTTGCTCAATTATTCTTTAAAGAGGTGTATCGATTGCATGGTTTGCCAGAATCTATTTTATCTGATCGAAATACTAGATTTCTAAGCCATTTTTGGTTAAGTTTGTGGAAGATGGTTGGAACGAAGATGAATTTTAGTAGCGCTTATCACCCGCCGACAGATGGGCAAACAGAGGTGGTGAACAGATCGTTGGGAAATTTGTTACGATGTCTTGTGAAAGACAATTTGAAGGGTTGGGATTTAAAGTTGTGTCAAGCTGAATTTGCTCACAATCATGCAATTAACCGAAGTACAGGTTTCAGTCCATTTCAGATTGTATATTCAAGCTTACCAAAGGGCCCGTTAGACTTAACGATAATACCACAACCAAAGAGGACAGTTAAGCGGGCTGCTGATTTTGTTGATGGGTTAACAGAATGGCATAGAATCGTTCAGGAACGATTGGAGAAAACGAATGAGAAGAATAAACAAATGGCGGATAAGAAACGAAGAAGTGTTGTCTTCAAAGAGGGAGATTTTGTATATGTCGTTTTGACGAAAGATCGTTTTTCGGTTGGAACTTACAACAAGTTGAAAGCTCGGAAGATAGGTCCAGTGGAAATCTTAAAGAGGATCAATGATAATGCGTACCGGTTAAGGTTGCCGGGAAATATTCATACTTCTGACGTTTTCAACGTCAAACACTTAGTTCCGTATTATGGAGAGGAACTCGTCGAAAATGAAGAGAATATGAATTCGAGGTAGAATTCTTTCCGACAAGGGGAGGATGATGAAGAGCCTACCTCGCGGGTAAAGACTGCAACATTGTTAAGTCGCGAGTGCTCCTTAGATCGCGAACGACTCAACTCCATCTCCGACCCATGACACAACTCCATTCCGCGACCTACGATCCACCTATCCCCGACTCACGACTCAAATCCATTCCGCGACCTACGATCCACCTATCCTCGACTCACGACTCAAATTCATCCCACGACCTACTATCCACCCCCTTTTCCCATAGCCGCGACTTAACCCTTCCCCGACTTCCCCGACCTAAAACCTAAATCGCGAGATTTGTGCCGTGCTCTATTTCTTAAGCCGCATAGGAGAACATTAAGTCGCGAACGAATTATCCCCTGAACCAAAATTGAGTCAACAAGGTTCCTTAAGTCGTTACCGAGTTATCTAAAATCGCGAACAGAGTATCTTCAGTAAGTCGTGAATGTTTTTTTAAGTCGCTGTTGATTTCTTAAGTCGCGAACGACTTATTCCTTAAGTCGCAAAGTTCTGTTCCGTGAACCATTTTCTTTAGGTTGCAGAGGAGAATGTTGAGTCGTTTGTACTGTGTAGTCTTGAGTCGTGTACATATTGTGTTGTGAATTTTTGAGTCGTGAGTTGAGTTGTAAGCCTATAAATAGGCAAGTCGTGTCATTTGTAAGATTGTTGAAATTTGAATAAAATTTGGTTTGTGCTTTGTGCCTTCAATTTTAAATTGGTAGTCGAGTGTTATCTCCTATCTCCACTTAGGTATTCGAGTGCACTCGAATCAACGATTGTTGAAGCCAATTCACGGAATCAAGTGCGCTTGATCAACGTTCAAAGAATTGAAGATCTTCTCTCACGGTATCGTGCGCGATCAACGTGTCGAAGATTGCTAAAGTCCGGTATCTTCGTGATCAACGGATTTGGGCCTTTCGGTATGCTTAAATCCATCGATTTATTAGCGATTCACCGATTATTTTCGCTAATCGTGTGAGATCCTGGACGGATTCGATTTACATCATCGAATTCGCTTTCCACGCTGCATCAAGTATCAGTTGTATCTAATTTCTATTCTTTCTTGCTTCTTCATGGGAGAAATTGAGTCCAAAGAACATCATGGAGATATATCCGATCTTATTTCGTATTTGCTATCAATTTGTAGCCACTCCTTACATTTGTATTTGGTTCCAAAAATGAAGTTGAAATAATGTTGTAAGAGATGATATCAAATATGTCTATTGGTATAAATCTCTGTACATTAATCAAAAGTTGAAATAAAAAATTTGTACTGCGGTATTTATATCTGAGTAAAAAACAAACTGCAAAGTTCTTTTTTCCTTGGAAGCAAGAAAAAAACAGGTAAAAAAAAGTTATTTAAAACCTATGAAAACATAGTATTTGTGGCAACGTTTCTTGCCCCCGAGCCGTATATATTAAGCATAGTTTTCATGACCGGACTGTATATCGAATCGTAACGTTCAAAGTTGGAGGTCCTAGTGGTTTGATTGGTTAAACCATCAGAACTGTGCCGATTATATTATTACAGTATATGTACATAGAATTCTTTGATTCATGGAAGTAGGCTAAATTAATTAATAAAATGATAATTCCACGGTGTTATAATGTTAAAGAGGCACAACTTTTAAGTAACATGATAGGCTAAGTTATACTAAAGCAAAGTAAGAATATATTCTTGTTATCAAAAATATAGAATTGTTTTGGTAATGTGTGAAAAAACGGGAATAAAGTTCTAGTCAAAGCAGAGTTGCCTTGCTAATGATACTAGAATGTTTAACGACATTCCTCTGTTCCATATGTAACCGGTAGAGACAATGGGAATAAAGTTCCACATCATGAAGTCAAAGGTCCTTGTTGGAAATTATTTTAATTTTGAGTGAATTATGAAAAATATTGACTAAGCGTGGAAGTGGCTCTTATATGTGAATGGTCCCACATTGTAGGATTATATGAAAGAATCAAATATTTATACTTGATTCTTAGAAGCTAAGTTGGGTCCTTTGAGCATCTAGTGATACTTTTTTGTGAGGAGAAAGATTATGCTTGACCACCACGCGCACGCCGACCGGCTCAACCCGACCCGACCTGGGCTCGGGCTTGTAGTGGTGTAGGCACCTATATTTTTGGTACAAATTCTTTGACTGGGCTGGAACGGTAAAATAAGGCCAAACCCGTATTGAAGACGTTACATAACGTTCATTGTTTTGACCCGTTATTTTCTCATATCTGTTTTTCAAGACCACGTTTTCCCTAAGCAGCAATAATCTTTTTGATATTCCGCCTTCTTAACTGATAAGTAGACGAGACAGAAAGAACAACATTCGTTCATTTTTTTCATAAATCCGAGCAGTATTTTTGAGTGCAAATAGACTCGCTTCGTACGTGCAAACGAATCGATACCACTAAACTTTTTAGAGGCTGTTTTATCCTAGAGGCGATGACGATTGATACGAACTGCTTGCACCATAGAGCAGATCGATGAAACGTCTTCAAGAAAGTGACATAGTCCACGACTCAGCCGAAGATAATCATTGTTTCCAACAAGTTGAAGACGTCGCCATCTACGATGACTTCTGCTGTAGATCTAGACGCCGCTGCTCCCGCTTCACACTTCCTTGTCCCAATGGTCTCTACTTAGCCTTTCAGATTCGAGGGCGTCCACTTCAAACGCTGGAAACAAACGATGGAATTCTTCCTGACCATGAGAAAGGTGGTAGCTATGCTGACAACCGACAAACCACAGCTGCCAGATAGATTGGACGAAGCAGACACAGAACTGGTGCGAACCTGGACAGAAAAATCGAATGAAGTGCAGAACTGGACAGAGCAGGATTACCTTTGCCGGAACTTCATACTCAACGACCTCAGTGATTACCTCAATGGCTACTATAATTCTGACAAGTCAGCCAAAGAAATCTGGGAAGCGCTACAAAAGAAGTATGATACCGAAGAGGTTAGAGCGAAGAAATATACAGTCAGCCGCTACCTGAAATACCAGACGACAGATGACAGGTCTGTAGAGATACAGTCTCATGAGCTTCAGAAAATTTCTCATGAGATCATCTTCGAAGGTATGAGTTTGGACGAACAGTTTCAGATTGTTGTTATTATTGATAAACTGCCCTTAGGTTGGAAAGATTTTAAAAATGTGCTTAGGCACAAGACTAAGGAATTCTCCTTAGAGAGCTTGATCACTCGCCTCCGTATTGAGGAGGAGGATCGTAAACAGGACTAGAAAGAGGAAGTGCTTGTTGTTACCAACAACAACACTAAAAAGTCCAAACCCACAGTTCTGAAACCGAATCCGAAAAACTTTAAGAATCAGAATTGGAACCGCAACAAATAGAATTGGAACCCGCAAGGGAACTAAAAAGGACAGTAGAAATTGACCCAAAAGAATGATTCTAGATAGTTGTTTCTGTGTTACAACTGTGGAAAACCAGGTCATATGGCACGCAAGTGTAGGAACAGACCAGGCCCTGCACCGCAGGCTAATCTGGCTGAAGAGCCTCTTACGACTATGATTTCTAAGATTCACCTATTGGTGGATTAGAGGGTTGTTGGCTAGATACTGGTGCATCCCGCCATGTCTGCTATGATCATGATATGTTCAGTACATACACAACTGTCGATGATCAGAAAGTGCTGCTGGAAGATACTTACACCACTATAGTTGTTGGCGTTGGTAATGCGGAAATCAAGTTTACCTCTGGAAAGACAGTCCTTCTGAAAGATGTGATGCATACTCTAGAGATGAGAAAGAATCTGGTTTTTGGTTTTCTCCTTAATAAGGATGGTTTTACTCAAGTTATAGGGGCTGATATGTATACTTTAACTTATAAAGGCATGTTTGTAGGGAAGAGTTATGCTTGTAAGGGTATGTTTAGACTTAACGTTGATTCTAATAAAGTAACCAGTTCTGCTTATATGTTGTGTGACTTTTATATTTGGCGCTCTAGATTTTGTCATGTAAATAAACGTATAATTCATAATATGATCACCATAGATTTGATTCCTAAAATGTCATAAACTGATTTTGATAAATGTGAATTCTATAGTCAAGCAAAAATTCACTAAGAAACCAAAAAAATCAGTTGATAGAATTTTTGAACACTTATACTTGATTCATTCTGACATATGTGAGCTAGATGGCACTTTGAATAGACATCGACACCGTTATTTTATCACTTTCATTGATGATAGATCTGATTTCACTTATGTATATCTTATGAAAAATAAAAGTGATGCATTTAATATGTTTAAATTATTTAAACTGAAATCGAGAACCAATCTAATAAGAAAATTAAGAGACTTCATAGTGATAGAGGAACATAATATGAATCTAGTCCATTTCCTTATTTCTATAAATTGCATGGTATAATTCATGAGCAAACTGCACCTTATTCACCTAAAATGAACGCTAAAGCTGAAAGAAAGAATATGACCTTTACCGAATTAGTTGTAGCTATTTTATTAAATTCAGGTGCAGCAAAACATTGGTGGGGGATATTTTATTGACTGTATGCTATGCATTGAATAGAATCCCTAAATCAAAAAGTAAGATTTCATGTTTTGAAATTTTAAGAAATTATAAACCGAATGTATCTTACTTTAGAACTTGAGGGTGTTTGGCATATGTTCGTATACCTGACCCTAAGAGAATAAAATTAGCAAATAGAGCATATGAATGTCTATTTATTGGCTATGCTATTAATAGCAAAGCATATAGATTTTATGACCTGAATACTCATAATATAATAAAATCTATTGATGCTGATTTTTATGAAAGTAAATTTCCTTTTAAAATGAGGAATAGTGGGGGCACATCAAATAACACCGTGCCTACTAGAACTGAACTTAATGAATCTTCTAAAATTGAACCTAGAAGAAGTAAAAGAGCAAGAGTTGATAAAGATTTTGGCTCAGATTTTTGCACTTTTACTATAGAGGAGGATCCTACAAACCTCCAAGAAGCCTTATCTTCATTAGATGCCGATTTTTGGCATGAGGCTATAAACGATGAGTGGTTCCTTGGAATCCTATAAGACTTGGCACTTAGTAGATTTACCACCTGGATGTAAGTATATAGGCTGTAAATGGGTACTTAAAAAGAAATTAAACCTGATGGAACAGGTAAAAAAGGTAAAGCCCGTTTGGTAGCTAAAGGTTTTAGGCAAAGTGAAAATGTAGACTTTTTTGATACTTTTTCACATGTAACTAGATTCACATCCATTCGAGTACTATTTCATTAGCATCTATTCATAATTTAATTATACATCAAATGTTAAAACTGCCTTTTCAAATGGTGAATTAGAAGAGGAAATTTATACGGACTAACCTGAAGGTTTTGTTATTCCTGGTCAAGAACATAAAGTTTGAAAATTAGATAAATCATTATATGGTTTAAAACAAGCACATAAACAATGGCATGAAAAATTTGATAACTTAATAATCTCAAATGGTTTCAAAGTTAGTGAAAGTGAAAAATGCATTTATTATAAATCTGTAAAGACATTTGCACTACAATATGTCTGTATGTAGATGATCTACTTATTTTTGGATCAAACATTCATGCCATAAACACTGTTAAATCTTTGTTAAGTGCCAATTTTGATATGAAAGATCTAGATGAAGCGAGTGTAATCCTTGATATTAAGATTACTAGGTCCAAAAAGGGACTTTCTTTAGATCAGACTCGTTATATTGATAACATCTTAAAGAAATACAATTACTTTGACTGTAAACCTGCATGTACACCATATGATCCTAGTGTAAAGCTTTTCAAGAACACTGGTGAAGGTGTAAGACAGTCTTATTATGCGAGCATCATTGGCAACCTTCGGTATGCATTGTTTGTACTAGACCCGACATTGCCTATGTTTGGGATTATTATGCAAGTTTACTAGTAGACGTAGTATAGAGCATTGGCACGCTATTGAGAGGGCCATGAGATACCTTAAACGAACCATGAACCTTGGGCTACATTACGAAAAGTTTCCAGCTGTTCTTGAAGGTACACCGATGCAAACTGGTATACTTTATCTGATGACTCAAAAGCAAGCAGTGGCTATATCTTTAGCATTGCTGCAGGATCTGTTTCTTGGAAATTCAAGAAATTGACTATTTTGGCTCAGTCTACTATGGAGTCTGAGATAATAGCACTAGCCACAGCTAGTGAGGAAGCAGAGTACTTAAGAAATCTGCTAGGTGAGATTCCTTTATGGGATAAACCGATACCAGCTGTGTTGATCCATTGTGATAGTACCGTGGCTATTGCAAAAGTACAGAATCGTTATTATAATGGTAAAAGACAACAGACATGTCGTTAGCACAACACCATTAGAGAGCTACTCTCTTCAAGAGTTGTCAAAGTGTATCATATACACAGTGACGAGAATTTGGCAGATCCTTTGATTAAAGGACTAGCCAGAGAGAAAGTCCTTACTACTTCTAGAAAAATAGGACTATTGCCATTAGATTGTTGATTCATGCACAATGGTAACCCGACCTAATGAATGGAGATCCCAAGAACTAGGTTCAATGGGTAAGAACAAGTTGTGAAATGATATGAGTTGAACATACTATTTTTTCATATATATATATATATATATATATATATATATATATATATATATATATATAAAAGCATGTATTCCTGAAGTGATTAGAGGATGAGTTAATAGAAACTCTTAATGAGATCTATACTCCATTTGGAGTACAGTACCTATCTTCATGTAAGGAAACGGGTCTTCGATGCCCGAACGTCGACATTAATACGTCCACTGTATCAACTGCAGAGCAATCGAATGTCGGAACCCGTACCATTATGGTTAAAGAAGAAGAAGAAAGATAGAAGAAGAGAGAAAAAGATAGAACAGAACAGAAAGAAACAACAGAACAATATTAGAATCTCACAATCGCAGCGGAACAACATATAATAAATAAATGAATAATCTTTAAAACAAAGATTTATATCAGTTATTACATTCCATCATATTACATTATCAAAGTGTACAACAACAACAAACAGCGGAAAAGAAATACTATATAGTAAATGATACGCCATGCCCTTCTGCTTGCCTCCAATTCCCTACAGCAACTCTCGAATTCCAGAATGACCTGACAACCTGACTCTAGACTGCCCGTGTGGAAATTGATGGGCACCAAGAGTTTAGGAAGGAAAACAATAAACTCCAGGTCAGTCATGGGACTGGCGTGAGAACTTAAACAGTTTATTTTTTTTAAAACAAAACAGAGGAATATTTTTAAAGTCAATTCGAAATGCTTTTTAAAAATGAAACTACCATAAGGCCTTCTGACACACACAATGAAAACGCAGACTTGGAGGAGATTTCTCCTTGTGATAGTCAAAGATGCTTACTACGCAAAATCAAATCATTTTTGATATTATTATTAGTGCATAGTGTAGAAAACATTTCAAAAGTAGAATATAAATCTTAGCCAGCATAGGTGCCATTATATTATACCTACTATAGCTACCATATTAGATGGCAGGTTCTACAACTAAAACCGTACAAGGTTCATATTGTTTCTTTGGATTTCCAACAAATGGTCAAGCTAAGGAACTTCCCATTTCCATATGGAAATGCCTCTGGAATGACGTCCCGAGAACCTAACTGGATCTCTGCCAACATAAGGCCAGGTTACCCTTCAAACTGGGTAACTACTGACACGAATATGTCATCCCTCGATCATAACCGATCTATATCCGAGGATCCTTGATTTTCAACAACCACAAAGTATTAAATTTGCAGCAACAACATAGGTTAAGTATCTGGGCTCCATACCATGATACCACCTCTATCCAGAAGGAATGAAATACACTAAAGGGGCGCTACCACCTGATAACCTTGCTGCATCCTTCCTGTTTTGACCATTTCCGGGGTGTGAGGTCCGACGAAGTCTCATCCACAAAGCCACGCTTTATACAAAAGCTGTGCTTTGATTCAACAAATGCTTAACAGCACTTAGCATATCAAACTACCAAATTGGGAGTATATCACTAATAACCTTCAACTACATAACCTATGAGATCGTACGTCTCAAAGAAGGGTGTTAAGCTAAGAGAATAAATTCACCGCAACAAACAGAAATATATTTGAAAGAAATCCGCTTTATATCTCAATTTGTAATGTCAGACATACAATCCACACAAGTCTGTTTTGGGTTCGAGCAGAACCGAGGGCACTTCCAAAGAAGTCCTTTCAATCTGGATATTCACAAATCACATCCGGACTTCCCATCACATATGGAATCTCTATACCGGGGCCATTCGGTGCAGAGACATTCGACGGTAATCCTTCCGTTTTCAAAAATATATGGCCTTCAACACCGGTCTTCAAATGCAATCCATAACGACGTATCACATATTCGGAATGGGTTAAACGACCCAAAGGTCCTTTCCCGGCTAATCCGAATAGTGAGCGCTTATTCAAAAATAAGTGTGGCATTCAAATTCAAGCAAGTCACAACAAATACCCATCCAAAGGTAAATATTGATAGTCGTTTATTGAACCATCAATGGATATGCACAACATCACCCGATTCCAAATAATTTTTCAAATTATTTATTGTCCAAAAATATCTTTACAAGATATATAATTTAAATACTTCAAAAATAAATCAATATTTATTTTTAAACAAATACCCCTTTCTTTTATAAATTCCATAGTGAATTTATATTTCAAAATATCTACGGATATACGGTTTTCAATAGATTTCAAATATACATTTCCAATTTATCTTTACCAAGATAAATTCTCAAAAACGTTTCATTTCATATTGGAAAAGCATTTCCATACTTATTAATAATAAGTAGTTCACAAATCTATTTATTTTCAACACTTGAAAAATATTCAATATACTTAAATCACAATTAAGTATATATTTTATTCTTTAAGGAAAGTGTTCTTTTAAACACATTTATTTGAGTCAAAACGAATGTTGCGTAAAACATCGTTACGACAACTCACAATCATTAGTATAGGGATTCGAAGTTAAGAGAGATACATAAATCCCAATACTATATAAAACATTTCATTCCGGAAATCATTTACTATAACAACAGTGTTATAGTCCACCATTTCCTTCTATTTCCCGAAAACTTCTATTTCAACAATGAATGTTGAAATCTATGGTTTCGAACCTTAACACATTTTAAAACATCGTTAAATCGTTTTAATTCTATTTAAAATATCACCTCCAAAACATTTTCTTTAACATATTATTCACTATCCAAAAACGTGAATATACTTCGTTAACCAATTTCATCATTTCTATACATTTTATTTTAAAGGATTATCCATTGTCCAAAATCGTGGATATAACTCCTTTAATAATTTCTACATTTACTTTATCAAATTTAATTGATTTGGATTTATAAAACAATGTTTATAAATCCTATTTCTATTTATTTTATAACAACTTCAATTTATAAATCTCCTTTATTAACCTATTCAATTTATAACTCAATTATATACCCAAAGTCCATATTCTAAGTTAAATACTTATAATTTTTTTTTTCAAAAATCCTTCTTTTAAACTTCCCAAATTATAAATCTTATAACTCATAAGATTCATTTATTTACCCAAATCTATTCTTTTAATAACTTTACAAATTTTTTAAATCTTACTACTTATAAATTCCATTTATAACTTCACCATTTATAATTCTATAATCTCGTTAACTTATGAAATCCATTTACACTTCATTCTAACATTTATAAAAACTCATTTTATAATTCCAATATTTTAAATTATAAATATCAATTTTATAAATCTTTTATATAAATCAATTTATATTATTCTTTTAAAACGTCTTTAAAATCCTTTATAATTTCATCATTTTGATTTATAAAATAATCAAATTTTATATATCTTATATTTAAACCTTTTAAAAAAAATTCAAAAATCCCAATTTAAACTATTTTATAAAATCATTGACTCCATATTTTCAAAAATCCACTTTTAACTATATTTCTCAAAAATCATAATTTTTATAACATTAAAATTATCACGTTTATTTATTTAAAATGAATCAATTCCAAAAATATTTTATAAAACGTATACTTTCAAAGATCACTTTAAAAATCCTTTTAAAATTCCAAAATTGGCCCAATGATGCTACACACCAAATAGTCAATCACGACAACAACGACATCATATATCTGTATATGATAATCAACAAATATCAAAATATCTATAATCAAATAAATACTGTTGAGGAATCCAGTTGGATCCCTCCAACTTGTTTCCCTGCATCCATAAACATTAGCACAATACCAATTCCGTTTCCAAATGAAATATCGTGGTATATAGGATTTATAAAATATTATCCGCTATTATACGACACAATAGGGTCTCATCCGCTATATAATGCGGGAAATCAACTCCAAGTATATAAATAATACCAATTTCACTTTGCAGTGAAATATTCGTGGTATATGTTTTTAACAAATAACCTCCGCTCACTTACGGCGTATAATGTCTATTTCAATCAATAACAGATAATAATTTATCATTCAGGCATACAATTAATAATTTTAAATCTACCTATTTAAAATTTAAATCGAAACCGATTCGATTGAGTGAGAAGTTCTCACCTTGGTTTCAATAACAGTTGTAGCGGTTTATTTTGAATAACCGGAAATTTTCACTAGCTTCAAACGATTCCAATCCAGTTCCATAGCGTAGTGCTCAACAAAGCGAACCCGGCGCAATTCATTTCGTCCAAAACGGACCTCGTATGACAAAGATACAACATTTTAAATATTACACGATTTTAAATATAAACAAATACAACTTTTATTTTATATTTTTAACCTAATCAAATCAGAGCCATCCATTTTCCACTAGGAAATCTCGGCCGCGTGATGCTTGCTTCCTCCCTCCCAATTCACGTTCGTTCCCAGTAAACCAAACCCATAGCCGCCAATCATTGCACGAATTATACTTCCTCTCTGACGACATTTACAACGATCAGCCACTTCCATCGCGTAGCCCTTCGTGAGCTCGACCGACGGCCATGAGCACTTGAAGTTCGGTCAGGCCTAACCCTCGGAATACGTGCGCAATCGTAAGCCCTATCCGCCACGATAACTTCCTCCACGTCGCTCCATTTACGATCGTAGCCGTTCACATCGAAGATCTCGCTGCGATCTACAACTTCGTAGTTGAAGAATTTTCATATAGATTGATGGATTTGAAGAAATCAAAAAGGAAAGGAAACGAAATATCGGCTATTAACATATTAGCCGGCGCCCTAAAACTGTAAAACCCTAGCTAGGTTTTCCTTTTGCAAAAAATAGAAATATTTCGTCCTTATATAGAAAGTTTCCAAATTACTATTCATCCCGAATTCTCCGAACTCCAAACGAAGCGTGTTGGCTGGCTTTTTAGGGTTTACCCCGCGTTCCGGACACAATGGAATAGGTTTCGAAGGCTAATTCGGTCATCTGTGCGAGTTACGGAAATAAATGCTCAAATTTAAATTTGGCCGATTTAAACAAATTTTTATGTGTTTTGGCTCACTCCGGACAAACGGTAAATCCGATTGACACGAAATTTGAAACTATACAATAATATCACATTATGGATCCGATGAAACTAGTTTCATCGAAATCTGAGACTGTTTGAAAAATGGCTATTTTTACTCGTCAATTAAATATTAAAATATTAATTTTTCACAAATTAACTTTAAATTCAATTTTTAAAGTTCTATAACATCATTATAACTTTAACATGATTAAATAAAATTTTACAAATCATTTTTAATCATATTAAACCCAATTTTCAATTATTTCTGTAATTTCAACTATTAAATTATCGATTTAATTATCCAATAAATCCATATATTTGAAATAAAATTTTATTCGACTTATAAAATTTCCTTTTAATTATTTAAAATCAATTAAATATACAAATTTAAAATATCAGAAATTCTGGGTCGTTACAAACTTCCCCCTTAAAAGAATTTCGTCCTCGAAATTACCAAGTAAGAAAACGTTACAGAATCCATTAATTTTTCCAAAATCCATAGTTAAACTTCTTACAATAACTTTACTAAGTTTTCAAATTATACACAGTTATCTTTTCAAACCAAACTATATTGTTTAACTTTCAACTCCAAATCAAAATTTTAATTTTCACAAACTTTCCCAAAATTCCCAAAATTTTTCTAACGCCTTAAATTTTCAGAAAATTTCGCCATAGTCTCCTTTGCGCGGCTCGATCCGAAAAAAAAATGACAGTATATATATCACAAATATACATCTCATCAAGTGATGAGGCATCCCGCAGGGAAAAAAGTGTAAAAGTACGATATTTAATCCGAGATATTACCTTATTTATTGTTAGCGAGCATATACGACTAATATAGCGCGAAAGCGAGCTCCAAATGCGAAGCAAACGCAATCCGCACCTACTAAACACTCAACAAATAGATGAGAAAAATGTATATAGACAATAGTATCGATATAAAACATATAGCAACATAATAACTATATATGCCAACATAGAAAATGCAGTAAAAGCAATATATTCAACCGTCAACCAACTAGCATTCAACTAACATCCATAACCAAATCAATATACATATACTTGTCATCATATTCAATGAATTGGTTTTCCAATTTAAATCACATTTGATTCATTAACAGTGGATGTTTTTACAAACATTCATTTTCAATTAGTTTATATTCACTGATTCATATTCAAGTTGGTTCACTTCCAAATCAAATTCAATTTTATTTAAGATTCACTTAACTTCCAATTTGATTTCAATTACTTTAGCTTTCAATTTCATTAACACTTAATGAATTATATACAATCAACTAACTATCATATAACAATCAATGTATATTAATTACAACCAAATTCCTTTGCTTTACTTTACATTCATTTTGGTTTAACACATTTAATTAGCTTTAATGAATTACACTTACATCCGTTATTTCTTACCAATTGATTTACATTCAATTGATTTACATTCAATCCATTCATTAATTCAATTGCTAATTCATTTAACCACAAAAGTTGAATTTCATTACATAACACAAGTTCACATTTATCACTTAACTTTATTAATTTACTTCGATACCAAAATCAACTTCATTCAACATCTCTTAAGTTATATTTCATTTTATAAACATCACTTGGTTTTACTTAACTTAAATTCTCACTTATAAATCAATTCAGATTTCAATTCTAAAGTAAATTCCATTTAACGTTTAATTTATATAGTTTCACTTCTTATATATATAAGTTTATTTCACAATTGTAAATCACATTAATTATAATTCAATTCTTATAATTCTTTTTACTTATAAAATAATACCTTTACAATTGTCGTTTTTATTTAGATTATTAAAACACCTTTTAATTTACTTATATATATTCTTACATTTTTAATCAACCAAACGATCAACATATATACACTTTAATAATTCTGAAAAATTATTCCTTTATATATAAAATATAATCAAGGTAAAATTATTTCATTTACCCTATTTAAAACAATATCGTGTCAAATTGTTCTGTACAAGTGTTTAGAGATCCCTATCAACAACGTTAATTACTCGTATTAACCAGAATCCGTATACCACTCAACAAACCAATCATCACAATATAAAATAATTTTATATTCACTAACAAATACGCTCTCATAGCTATTATTGCACTCAAACTCATTCTAAAGTACTACTGACTCTATCTCTAATGAGTAATTCCCAACAGAGCCATGGTTGTCGCTTAACCATATGCTCTGATACCAGATGTAAGGAAACGGGTCTTCGATGCCCAAACGTCGACATCAATACGTCCACTGTATCAACTGCCGAGCAATCGAATGCCGGAAACCGTACCATTATGGTTAAAGAAGAAGAAGAAAGATAGAAGAAGAGAGAAAAAGATAGAACAAAACAGAACAGAAAGAAACAACAGAACAATATCAGAATCTCACAATCGCAGCGGAACAACATATAATAAATAAATGAATAATCTTTAAAAAAAAGATTTATATCAGTTATTACATTCCATCACATTACATTATGAGAGTGTACAACAACAACAACAAACAACGGAAAAGAAATACTATATACTAAATGATACGCCACGCCTTCCAGCTTGCCTCCAATTCTCTACAGCAACTCCCGAATTCCAGAATGACCTGACAACCTGACTCTAGACTGCCCGTGTGGTAATTGGTGGGCACCCAGAGTTTAGGAAGGAAAACAATAAACTCCAGGTCAGTCATGGGACTGGTGTGAGAACTTAAACAGTTTAATTTTTTAAAACAAAACAGAGAAATATTTTTAAAGTCAATTCGAAATGCTTTTTAAAAATGAAACTACCATAAGCCCTCCCGGCAGACACACAATGCAAACACAGACTTAGGGGAGATTTCTCCTTATGATAGTCAAAGATGCTTAATACTCAAAATCAAATCATTTTTGATATTATTATTAGTGCATATTGTAGAAAACATTTCGAAAGTAGAATATAAATCTTAGGCAGCATAGGTACCATTATATTATACCTACTATAGCTACCATATTAGATGGCAGGTTCTACAACTAAAACCGTACAAGGTTCGTATTGTTTCTTTGGATTTCCAACAAATGGTCAGGCCAAGGAACTTCCCATTGCCACATGGAAACGCCTCTGGAATGACGTCCCGAGAACCTAACCGGATCTCTGCCAACACAAGGCCGGGTTACCCTTCAAACTGGGTAACTACTGACACAAATATGTCATCCCCCGATCGTAACCGATCTATATCCGAGGATCCTCGATTTCCAACAACCACAAAGTAATAAATTTGCAGCAACAACATAGGTTAAGTATCTATGCTCCATACCATGATACCACCTCTATCCAGAAGGAATGACATACACTAAAGGGGCGCTACCCCTAATAACCTTGTTGCATCCTTCCTGTTTTGACCATTTCCAGGGTGTGAGGTCCGACGAAGTCTCGTCCACAAAGCCACACTTTATACAAAAGTTGTGCTTTGATTCAACAAATGCTCAACAGCACTTAGCATATCACACTACCAAATTGGGAGTATATCACTAATAACCTTCAACCACATAACCTCTGAGCTCGTACGTCTCAGAGAAGGGTGTTAAGTTAAGGGAATAAATTCTCCGCCATCAATAGAAATATATTTGAAAGAAATCAGCTTTATATCTCAATTTGTAATGTCAGACATACAATCCATACAAGTCTGTTCCAGGTTCGAACAGAACCGAAGGCACTTCCAAAGAAGTCCTTGCAATCCGGATATTCACCAATCACATCCGGACTTCCCATCACATATGGAATCTCTATACCGTGGCCATTCGGTGAAGAGACATTCGACGGTAATCCTTCCGTTTTCAAAAATATCTGGTCTTCAACACCGGTCTTTAAATGCAATCCATAACGACGTATCACATATTCGGAATAGGTTATACGACCCAAAGATCCTTTCCCGACTAACCCGAATAGTGAGCGCTTATTCAAAAATAAGTGTGGCATTCGAATTCAAGCAAATCACAACAAATACCCATCCAAAGGTAAATATTGATAGTCAGTTATTGAACCATCAATGGAAATGCACAACATCACCAGATTCCAAATAATTTTTCAAATTATTTATTTTCCAAAAATATCTTTACAAGATATATAATTTCAATACTTCAAAAATAAATCAAAATTTATTTTTAAACATATTCCCCTTTCTTTTATAAATTCCATTGTGAATTTATTTTTCAAAATATCTACTGATATACGGTTTTCAATAGATTTCAAATATTCATTTCCAATTTATCTTTACCAAGATAAATTCTCAAAAACGTTTCACACTACTACAAAACAGGCCATTTGCATCGGTTGTTGACCCCCTTTTTGCATCAGTTCAACAACCGATGCATATGCAACCGATGCAACAGGCTTAACACTTTTGCATCAGTTCTGAAACCGATGCAAAAAAGTCTTTTTTGCATCGGTTGTTACTAACAATTGATGCAAAATATCATGGTTGGTTACTTGGACACAGCCCCCATATTGCATCGGTTGTAATGAAAACCGATGCAATAAAGGAACTTATTGCATAGGTTGTTGTCGAAAACCGATGCAAACTAATCCCTTTATTGCATCAGTTTTCTACAACAACCGATGCAACTAATCCCTCTATTGCATCAGCTGTTTATACCTGATGCAAAAAAGCCATTCTCAGAAACCATTATTAAAGTACTTGCATTCTCAGAATCCATTATTAAAGTACTCAAATAGACTATATATATATATATTATTGATTATAAAAAACAATTATTGCATGCAATATTACAATCATTCAAAATTAAACTTGCAAACTACTACAATCAAAAACAAACCACTACAGTCCTCCAATACAACTCCAGTTCATCAACAAATTTACCCGTTGATCCATTCATCACTGCCACCCCCGCTCTGACCATCTATCCATCATCTCCTCTTTTCATACATATGATAAAATAAGTTTTTTTTAAACATATTTTTTGACAAATAAAATATCAATGGAAGCAAATATTTAAAATGAGAAGTTAAATATTTAGCGATGTACCATGGAATGGCAATAACTAACTCATTTTCCTACTGTTACCTCCTTAAAGCAGACAATATTAGGATGCCTCAAAGACCTATGATTGATGATTTCTCTTTGAACTTTCTCATCAATCTGCAAAAAACAACAGAAAATTTAATTTTCTAACATTGTAGTGATGTAAAAGATGAAAAGAAGAAGCAATAATCAAGAATATCATGCACCTTTTTTCCTCGTTCAATATATTTGACAGCAAGAAGCATTCAACATCCCTGCACACATATTATGCGCATCAAAATTCACGGATTCACCTCTACCTTACTACTACTGCAATTACCATCATCTCACTCCTATCATCAAACATCATCACCCCACTGCACACTGCTGCCACTTATACAACAACTACACATAACCACATCTACCACCTGCCTTACTCTACCTTCACCATTCACTTTGCACATTCACTGCCTTACTTACAATACAACCTGCACATTTCCTTATTGCAACTATCCACTACTTCTCTATCCATCAATTGTGCATCATCCATCAACATACATTCACCTCAACCTCCTCCTGCCTTCAGACACTCACACAACCGCTTCATATAATCATTCATCAAACTTCTACCACAGTCCCCTACCTCAATTTACTTCCCCCATTTTTCACACCTGCATCTCACAACATACCACTGCTTGCAGCCTACCTTCCAGCAACCAATACATCAACCACAAGCCTTCATCCTCTTTGCATCACCACCTTCCAGCATACATATACTACTGCCTTGCCAACTTCCACTGCTACTGTGCAACTGTGCACTTCATTTCACATCACCACTAACTGCTGCATATCTGTGCATATGACACCTGAAACTTCTACACATCACTTCCCTCAAACTACTGCTAACCCATCAATCCCCACCAGACATTAGCCACTCCGTTGAAACTTATCATCCACTGCTTTATCTTCATCCCTGCCTGCCTTTAACCTATCACAGTGTGATCAACGACTGCTACCTCAACCTCTTCACATTACATACAAACTTCAGTGCTGCTAGCATCATCATCTCTTTGCAATTTTATCTCCTACTACCATCATATCAACCATACCCACTTGTCCCATACCCTGCACATCCATAATCACCAAAACCACTACATTACCCTACCGATTTCACACTGTGCATACATTTGCATATCACTGCTGCCTTACCTTTGCATATCACTACATTACCCTGCCATCATACTGCCTTTCCACTTCCACATACATTAACCACTACTCCATCAACATACAACAGCTATCTAACTTACTGCACCACCATATACCTACTGTTACATAAATCTAGAGCATAAATTAACAAAATTGTAATCTCATTTTCCTACTGTTACCTCCTTAAAGCAGACAATATTAGGATGCCTCAAAGACCTATGATTGATGATTTCTCTTTGAACTTTCTCATCAATCTGCAAAAAACAATAGAAAATTTAATTTTCTAACGTTGTAGTGATATAAATGATGAAAAGAAGAAGCAGTAATCAAGAATATCATGCACCTTTTTTCCTCGTTCGATATATTTGACAACAAGAAGCTCTTCAGTTTTCCCATCCTTTCCCAACCTGGCCACCCCAAAATTACCCGAACCCAACTCCTTTATTGGCTTATACTTCTCCTCCATTACTCAAAACCTAGTTAGCAGTAATATATGACCCCTAGAAGTTAAGCAACTAGTTACAATGCATACATAGTAACCAATACACCAATGCTACTTATAACAAGTCCAAATCAAATATATTTAATGATGAAAACAAATATGAAAAAAAATTACTTGGGCTGAAATAATAAAAGTACTGAATATTTGATCTCCAATGTCGAAAAGAAATAATCCACTTTGGTTAAAATGCAAAAGTGCAACTTCTTGCTATATTAGAAGGCTAGTCATAAACAATACGCAATGAACAGTGGCACTGAAATACAGTGATAAGAAGAAAAGCTCTTAGTCATAATCTCACCGCATCAATTTGAAGTACTTTATTATTATGGGCTGATACACCAGAGGCGCGACGTCAAAGCTATATGTGTCATCATTTAATTTTTTTGCTACAAGGAACTACTTATAACCTGAGCTAAGGCGGTCTTGTAGATAAGTGAATCAAAAAGACTTTTGTTAGCATGATTAAATGGAAACCAGATAGGTTTCACATTCTATCTAATATTTGCACATTTGTTAGGTCATGTCAAAAATTAAACAGTTAGGAAATACCTTCAAAACAACCATGGGTTGGAAAAGTGCTACAAGTTGAGTGGGGCTCTTTGCCTTGGTAAATGCGACCCTGCAGTAGATGTATTGTGAAATTTAGTCTTATGAAATACTCATGAATATGAGCAAATAAATTAAATGTGAGTATATACCAGAACAAGCCCCCTTTTCAGAGAATTGCACATTTGTATTTGCTATTCGAGTAGCCGTTATTTGATCATTCTAGAAAATAACTTGATACTTGAACCAATGGCCTGCTTATAAAATGCAGCATATTAAAACGAGTTCATTTTTTCAATCCGGGTTTTTGGTCAAAGGAAAAGTGAATTGGATAATATTTAGGATACATCAGATAATTTGAACAGAAAGGAATTCCTCTAGAAATACCGGCAGATTCGATTTAACAAGCATCAATTTCCGAGTATTTATTACATATAATTACTGGTTAGATGCCTGTAATATTTATTTTTAGAGACTAACTTATCCTCTAACAAAAATGAAGTATACTGTAAGTCTTGACTCTATCTCTTCATCCATTGACCTATTGCACAAACAAGGTGCCACTAGTGAATGTTTTTAAAGATTTTGAATTTTGCAGTAAACTGTGGAAAAAAAAATCATAAAGTTATGACGATATATTATTTAACTCGATGTTTCTTTAGATTCAGTTTTATGCTACAATCTACAGTAATACGCTGAAATCTAGTCTAAATTTCAAACTTATATATTGTATAAAGGGAAAAAAATTAACAACTTAAGAATCAAACTAACGAGCTACCGTATGATGTACAAATTCTATACTGGATGGATCTAATACATTCTCCATAGGCATATCATAACGTAGAAGAGACATCTTTGTACAGTAACAGTTGAAAAATTAGGATCGTTGAACTCATCACGCAAGCTGCATATGTCATAACATATGCATCAAAGCCATATCTGCATATGTAAACCGTCTATTTTTGTTGAACTGCCCTACAGGAAATGGAAGTCATTAGATTTACGTGAATATGTATATATACTTGTATATATACATGTGCGTGCGTGCGCATACGTATATATACAGAAACAGAAATATGAATTGAATATATGCTTGTTAACATTTTATATGTTTAGAAAAAACCATGGTAAAATAAGAATAAAAATCAGATGGCTCATTTTGGAAATAAAATTAAATCGCTGGAAACTTGGGTTAGAATTCTACCTGAAGGCAGCCGCTCATTGGCCATCCGTGAAAGATTGGCAAAGCTTCCTGTAAAGAAACAAAAGAAAAGAATATTTAAAGCATCCCAAGCAAATTTAGTGGTAAAATGCATCCCAAAACTTAAGCAACAAATCTAAGGCATGTATCCAACAGAAAACCTTCCTTAGTTATATGTCAAAGAATGAAGCAAGGACCCTTTTTGAAAAATAAATAAATAAGCTTATGCTTCATCGGCCAAGCCGTATAAGAAATGCAAAGTATATGCCGTACCTTTGAGGATCTTATCTGCTTCAGTGACTCTTCTAGTTGATTCTCGATTTGATTGAGTTCATTAGTGTTAGGTTGGCCAAGGTCCTCACCAAGTAGATTTCTGATATTACAAATTCAGTTAGGAAGAAAACATCATGTTATTAACTTTAAGGTTCTTTACTGATGCCACCTCTGGGAACGCTGCATAAGCTCAACCCTTGTTTTTAACTTTGGACACTCCAGGTAACTGCTCTGCACTGTAATACAAGACGAAGACTAGTTATCCTTTGAATAAATCTTTGCCTGCTTTTGGACAAATAACCCACAGCAATAAATAGTACTAAATCAATGGAATAGAGACCAAAATCTGAAGAGGTAAAAGATAATAATTTTTAAAGTGGTTTAGCATAATTTTCAGCCTATGCCACTGTTGCTTTACTAGTTATTTCTCTTATAGTCTGAGTTACAAGATAAAAACTATTTACTTAGGTTCCAAAAAGAGAAAAATCAACTATGCTAATTTGAAAGTATTATCAGATACTGAATTTCACTTGAATTAAATTAAAAGGTAAAGTGTCCAAAAACTGAGGAAAATACCTACCAGTTGAGGTAAAGTCACGATGATAAATTAAAAATGTCTATCTGATTTTTTGAAATTCCCATTTCTGACTGAATTGATCTTTTGAGAAAATGGAATACTGGATTCTACACATTGAAGGCAGAAAACGTCTCCTATGCTACTTGAATGCCACTAACGTAATATAAATTCAGTATGAGAAAGGAAAAATAATAGTTCAAACAACCTCATATAACCACAATACAATGATTACCAAGGACCAAAACTCTGAATTCTTCCTTTTCTCCGCTTTAACTTTTGTTACCTTATCACCTTTTAAAGAATTTTTTATTGTAGATTTACTAGTCCAAAGTTAAATCATGGACACTCTAAATATGCAGTTGCATACTGTAAGTGCACCACTTAAGGCAGACTTGACCTTGCAAAAAACCACTACACCGTATGTATATAAAGGTTTTGTATTATAATTCTTATGATGTGGGAAAATTAGTGCCTTATCATAAATTGGTTCCATATTATCCAAGTAGCATTCACAGAAAATCCATTTCAAAATTTCACTAATTAGCATTTAGTATCTTTCTAATTCTTACAGTGATTAAAAATAGATATATTAACAAAACATTTTGAAATGGAAATGGCAGCTCTGCCATTAAACTCCGTGTAAGTAAATAATCTTCAAGATTCATGGAAAATAAACAAAAACATAAGCATTGCTATAAAATTTTATGTAATACCTTCCCATAGTGAACAGGAGATATCATGATTATACTTAAACATGATCATAATTGTTATGATTGTGAAGGTAATGAACATCTCATAGTAAGTAAACAGGAGATGTCACAATAGTGTTGAATGTGTCAAGTGCCTGCATTTTCAATGCAAACTGTGAAATTGATCTCATATATTCATGCATGTAATGGTTGAGCTAAAATAACATACTGAAATCTGTAGAGATAAAGTAGAAAATATGTTTTAACAAATTTGGAACACTTTAAAAAAGCAGTAGAAGCATACTTACTTGACACAAATCAGATGCACAAGCCATTTATTGCTAGCTGAACCAATATACAGAGGAATTATTTCAAATCGTTGTAGTGCATTGCACATCATGGCCCATATTCATCAAATCTATCCAAAATTCACTTCCAGTAGTACGCACCTGGAATTCATAATTCTACCATGAATTAGCAAGTAGCAGCTAGGCAAGCAACTCTTCAGCCACAAGCTTGTAGGCAGCAGCCACAATGCTCGATGATCTGAAGAAACATACTCAATAATGCATGCAAAAATCCTCATTCCAGATCTCCGCCCAAAGTTCGAGCTTGCTGAGCTGGCAGAGGTGGATGGAGAAGCTGTGCGTGCTGGATGCGTCATGTTCTTGGTCGATGATAGAGGATGAGGAGGGCAGGAGGCGCCGACGACTGATTTGGAGTTGGATGGAGTTTTCGTCGTTGCGTAGATCTATCGGATGTGTTGGGAATGGGAAGAAAAGGAATGGGGACGAAGCAGAGAGACGGCAAAGCAAAGATTGGAGCCAAATATTTTGTGATTTGAGCCAAATGTTGAACTACGTCCAAGTGAAGATGAGAGTGGACGTGTTGGAGGGAGTAATTTTTGGTGCAAATGAGAGAAATGGGGGCCTGCTGCAGTTGTAAGAGGGAATAAAACGAAAACAAAATAATTTAGGGCATAGAAGTAAAATTTGGAGCCAATTTTTCATTATTTCCCACCTAAATTTTATATTGCCATCAACATGTAGTTGCATCGGTTGACATTAAAACCGATGCGACTAAAACTATTTGCATCGGTTATTGGTGAGAACTGATGCAAATTTGATTTTTTTATTACCTATTGATTTCCACGTACCAATTGCATCGGTTATTAAAATAGAACTGATGTAAATAGTCCTATTTGCATCATTTTTTACTTCAACCGATGCAAATGAGGCGAAGCAATATGCACTTTTTGTACTAGTGTCATTTCATATTGGAAAAGCATTTCCATACTTATTAATAATAAGTAGTTCACAAATCTATTTATTTTCAACACTTGGACAATATTCAATATACTTAAATCACAATTAAGTATATACTTTATTCTTTAAGGAAAGTGTTCTTTTAAACACATTTATTTGAGTCAAAACGAATGTTGCGTAAAACATCGTTTCGACAACTCACAATCATTAGTATAGGGATTCGAAGTTAACATAGATATATAAATCCCAATACTATATAAAACATTTCCTTCCGGAAATCATTTACTATAACAACAGTGTTATCGTCCACCATTTCCTTCTATTTCTCAAAAACGACTATTTCAACAATGAATGTTGAAATCTATGGTTTCGAACCTTAACACATTTTAAAACATCGTTAAATCGTTTTAATTCTATTTAAAATATCACCTCCAAAACATTTTCTTTAACATATTATTCACTATCCAACAACGTGAATATACTTCGTTACCAATTTCATCATTTCTATACATTTTATTTTAAAGGATTATCTATTGTCCAAAATTGTGGATATTACTCCTTTAATAATTTCTACATTTACTTTATCAAATTCAATTGATTTAGATTTATAAAACAATATTTATAAATCCTATTTCTATTTATTATATAACAACTTCAATTTATAAGTCTCCTTTATTAACCTATTCAATTTATAACTCAATTATATACCAAAAGTCCAAATTATAAGTTAAATACTTATAATTTATTTTTTTTACAAAAATCATTCTTTTAAACTTCCCAAATTATAAATCTTATAACTTAAAAGATTCATTTATTTACCCTAATATATTATTTTAATAACTTTACAATTTTTTTAAATTTTACTACTTATAAATTCCATTTATAACTTCATCATTTATAATTCTATAATCTAATTCACTTATGAAATCCATTTACACTTCATTCTAACATTTATAAAAACTCGTTTTATAATTCCAATATTTTAATTTATAAATATCAATTTTATAAATCTTTTATATAAATCAATTTATATTTCTTTTAAAACGTCTTTAAACTCCTTTATAATTTCATCATTTTGATTTATAAAATAATCAAATTTTATAAATCTTATATTTAAACCTTTTAAAAAAATTCAAAAATCCCAATTTAAACTATTTTATAAAATCATCGACCCCGTATTTTCAAAAATCAACTTTTAACTATATTTCTCAAAAATCATAATTTTTATAACATTAAAATTATAACGTTTATTTATTTAAAATGAATCAATTCCAAAAATATTTTATAAAACGTATACTTTCAAAAATCACTTTAAAAATCCTTTTAAAAGTCCAAAATTGGCCCAATGATGCTACACACCAAATAGTCAATCACGACAACAACGACATCATATATCTGTATATGATAATCAACAAATATCAAAATATCTATAATCAAATAAATACTGTTGAGGAATCCAGTTGGATCCCTCCAACCTGTTTCCCTGCATCCATAGACATTAGCACAATACCAATTCCGTTTTCAAACGAAATATCGCGGTATATAGGATTTATTAAATATTATCCGCTATTATACGGCGCAATAGGGTCTCATCCGCTATATAATGCGGGAAATCAACTCCATGTACATAAATAATACTAATTTCACTTTGCAGTGAAATATTCGCGGTATATGTTTTTAATAAATAACCTCCGCTTACTAACGGCGTATAATGTCTATTTCAATCAATAACAGATAATAATTTATCATTCAGGCATACAATCAATAATTTTAAATCTAACTATTTAAAATTTAAATCGAAACTGATTCGATTGAGTGAGAAGTTCTCACCTTGGTTTCAATAACAGTTGTAGTGGTTTATTTCGAATAAAATTAAACATGCGTTTAATTTTACCCAAAATTTTCACTAGCTCCAAACACTCCAATCCAGTTCCATAGCGTAGTGCTAGACAAAAAGAACCCGGCGCAATTCGTTTCGTCCAAAACGGACCTCGTATGACAAAGATACAACATTTTAAATATTACACGATTTTAAATATAAACAAATTACAACTTTTATTTTATATCTTTAACCTAATCAAATCAGAGCCATCCATTTTCCACTAGGAAATCTCGGCCGCGTGATGCTTTCTTCCTCCCTCCCAATTCACGTTCGTTCCCAGTAAACCAAACCCATAGCCGTCAATCATTGCACGAATTATACTTCCTCTCCGACGACATTTACAGCAATCAGCCACTTCCATTACGTAACCCTTCGCGAGCTCGACCCACGGCGTGAGCACTTGAAGCTCGGTCATGCCTAACCCTCGAAATACGTGCGCGACCGTAAGCCTTATCGGCCACAATAACTTCCTCCACGTCGCTCCATTTACGATCATAGCCGTTCACATCGAAGATCTCGCTACGATCTACAACTTCGTAGTTGAAGAATTTTCATATAGATTGATGTATTTGAAGAAATCAAAGAGTAAAGGAAATGAAATATCGGCCATTAACATATTAGCCGACGGCCTAAAACTGTAAAACCATAGCTAGGTTTTCCTTTTGCAAAAATAGAAATATTTCGTCCTTATGTAGAAAATTTCCAAATTACTATTCATCCCGAATTTTTCGAACTCCAAACGAAGCGTGCCGACTGGCGTTTCTTGGGTTTACCCCACATTCCGGACATAATGGAATAGGTTTCGGAGGCTAATTTGATCATCTGTGCGAGTTGCGGAAATAAACGATCAAATTTAAACTAAACCGATTTAAACAAATTTCTATGCGTTTTGGCTCGCTCCGGACAAACGTTAAATCCGATTGACACGAAATTTGAAACCATACAATAATATCACATTACGGAACCGATGAAACTGGTTTCATCAAAATTTGAGACTGTTTGAAAAATGGCTATTTTAACTCGTCAATTAAATATTAAAATATTAAATTTTCACAAATTAACTTTAAATTCAATTTTAAAAATTCTATAACATCGTTATAACTCTAACATGATTAAATAAAATTTTACACATCATTTTTAATCATATTAAACCCAATTTTCAATTATTTCTGTAATTTCAACTATTAAATTATCGATTTAATTTTCCAAAAAATCTAGATATTTGAAATAAAATTTTATTCGACTTATAAAATTTCCTTTTAATTATTGAAAATCAATTAAATGTATGAATTTCAAATATCAGAAATTCTGGGTCGTTACACTTCAGGAGTAAAGTTGATAGACTCACCTGAGTGAATGTGGAAATTTGGTTGTTTCCTATGGAGTTTTGGGCATAACTCCTAGAGCATTCACAAACTGGTGTAGACGTGCATGGCCATAAATGCACAGGCTTATTTGATTGCACTCTAGAAAGATTGTGTGTGGTCTGATGTCAGGAATAGAGTTCAAGACTACGTGTCACTCTAGTAAAAACTGAATCTTATTCACTATGCAAAGGTTCAAGTCGAAAGACACCTTTGTTTAAGCACAATCTTATGTTTTTAGAAATTGCTCGAAAATATTTAAAAAAAATCAATTGGGGGATTGTTGGAAATTATTTTAAACAACGAGTGAATTATTAAAAAAATTGAATAAGTGGGGAGAGTGGCTCCTATATGTGAATAGTCCCACATTGTAGGATTATATGAAAGAATCAAATATTTATACTTGATTCTTAGAAGCTAAGTTGGGCTCTTTGGACACCCAATAATGCTCTTTTGTGAGGAGGGAGATCATGCGTGACCACCACACACGCGCACGCGCCGACCGATCTACTCGACCTGACCCTGACTCGGGCTTGTAGTGGTGTAGGCACCTATATTTTTGGTACAAATTCTTTGACTGGGCTGGAACGATAAAATAAGGCCAATCCTGTATTGAAGAACTATTACATAACGTTCATTGTTTTGACCCGTTATTTTCTCAGATTCGTTTTTCAAGACCACGTTTCCCCCCACCAACAATAGTCTTTTTGATATTCCACCTTCTTAACTGATAAGTAGACGAGACAAAAAGAACAACATTCGTTCATTTTTTTATAAATCCGAGCAGTATTTTTGAGTGCAAACAGACTCGCTTCGTACGTACAATCAAATCGATACCACTAAAATTTTTAGAGGGTATTTTACCTTAGAGGCGGCACGATTGATACGAACTGCTTGCACCATAGAGAGATCATTGAAACGTCGTCAAGAAAGTGACATAGTCCATGACTCAACCTAATATAATCATTGTTTCCAACAGTCCTAGATTAGTAGCTACGTATATAAACATACCCTTAGTCAGCTATTCTTTGAGCAATCAAAGCTTTTAGTAGCCTTGTACAATGCAGGCCTGTACAAATGTCCTGAGGTATATTTTGAATTAAAAAATTGGTTCAAAACTATAAAGAACCTTGGTTCTGACCGGTTTACACTGCTCATAGAAGAAAGAGGTCGAAAAGCATTTGGGCTATTTTGGTCTATGCCTACGATCCATCAACGATTGGGCCCGTGGCCTGGTTATTAGAAAATGGATATCAAGTGTTTCGAACTTGCCTTGAAGGCAAGTAAATTTGGTGAGCAGTGTGATGTACAACTATCTCCTACTAGTATTATAATTAGATCAGGCCCTGATTTAGCCCACGAAACCGTGGACCATGAACCGCAAATGAACTACAACAAACAGTTCAACTGGAAGTACCACAGTTAACCCTATAAAACTAGTTTTCGTTGATGCACAAACCGAAAAAAAAAACATTAAAAAATATATTAGCGCAAGGCCCATTCAAAGATAACCCAAGTTAGCAGCTTAAGAACCTTGTCTAAAGTAATTATGTTGTTGACAAGAATAGGCCCATATGATGCATATTCAATGTGAGAAATAACATTTTGTGCGTAGCATTTTCCAAAAGATGTGGGACAAGACATCTGGCTCTTTTTAAGATATTTCCAATATTATATTTTCTAAAATGAACTAATGCATATTTGTTGTAGCCGCTAACTAGACATGTTCAAATCTAGAGTCTAGCCTAGTAATTACATCACCAATTTTTACTATAACCTGGTATACCTAAACATTTATACAAATAAAAAGTCAAATTACAAACGTCGCGGCTTCCATGGTTTAATAGGCTCAACCATGAAAACCCGATAATAGATTATACCACGATTCGATATGCAGTCCAATTTTGATAACCATGGACTCAATTGGTTGTGAATATCCCCTTGGTTTTAAGGTGGATCTTTCAACTCTAGCTTGTTAAATACGCTTAACAAAATGAATGTTTTTTATGGACCTAGGACGTAGATTCTATATGAGTCGATGTATCATATATGCGTGTAGTGGAAATTAGGTACACATTTTTTTATTTATTTTAAATATATTCTGCATTACTCCCATTTTAAATATTCATCGCACATCTTTGGAATTTCTAAAATTGATAAATTAACAAATAATAAACATATGTGTCGGTATTGGTTATCGATGGGCGACTCGACAACGTGAGTCCATGGGTGTTTCATCTAGGTCGAAATCTGATTGTTGTTGATCTAAATTAGGATTTTAACGGATAACATCAAAATTAGGTTTTTATTAGATAATAGAAAGAGGGGAGGCTACTGAGCGTTGAGTAGCGATAATTAAGGGCGGTAGTTGCGACTATAATGGCGGAAATGCAATCAAAGTTGGTGCAGTCCTGTTGAGTACAAATAATTGTACTACTAAAGGACTTTATGAATGATGGAGGTAAGGAAGATACTATTGAATTCATATTTTGATTTACAATCGAAGTTAGAAGCTGTAGTTATGTTTGTAGTAGCGACAAAATTTATTCAAAGTTGGTGGAAGTTCGTTGAGTGCAATAGTTTGCACAATAAATAAAATTTTCTGAAAATATTTGTATTTTTGGTAAAAATATTCTTACATTTTATAGTGCGAATAATGTGTACTACTTTTCTTTTTCGTGTATTGTTGCACAACAAAATTTATTGCTGTGTAAATACATATGGTATGGCCTATAGATATCTGCACATGAAAAAAATCATCAAAGCATATAACATACAAATTTTACTAGAAAGACCATATTATTTATGGTTCAATGATGGAAGAGAAATTCGAATCCAATTAAAATATACTGAACGATAACACCTTTCGTATTTGAGATTAATTAAGTTGATTATTTAAGGACTTAATTTATATCATTTTTATAGAAGTGATTTATGACTAAGATTTTTGGTTAAAGTTACACGAGTCAGAATGCCCCTACCATTTTTCATTAAATGAAATGGATGACTGAATGGAATGATTTAAAATCTATGAAAATAAAAATATTTGATGACACGCACATATAATATAAAATAGTTTCGTAAGGTAAGTAGGATTTAATGAGCACCTACCATTTTTATTCAAATGAATATAAGCTCTAATATAAGAGAGAAGAATACACTTTTTGACTATTGAAAAAAATCCTTTAGTCATATGATAATATCACATGATAGAGAGATAGCTAATAAAAAGATACTTATCTAAAAGAAAAATACTCCAATATTAGAAATCTCAAAACAACTGTCCAACTTAACTTTTATCATACTCAACTTTGTCAGAAAACCACTTAATAAGAGCCGAAGAATAGCCCAATGACTCCCCATAATATATGAAGCTACGATCCCAATCGTTACTTAAGTGCAAACCGAGATGGTAAAAGTCACATCTAGCGTAATGGTGTTTGAGTGCCTCTTAAGCGGTGCTTAGATTTTCTAACTTCCCCTATGTTGACAAAATCTTCACCTCTTTTAGTGGATAAGGATTAGTGACAGACTACACAATAGGCGTTTAAAAGTAGAATGTCATGTACAATTAAAATGCACAACCATTTGTTATTTGGATTCATTCATAAACAATATGCTACAATTGAAGTTATAATATAGAAAACTATGTACATTATTTAAGCATGTATTCAATTTTTTTATGAAACCACATTACCTAAGATTTTCTATTCTTTGATAATTTGAGAAGTTGAGTGACGATAATGTTAAAAATAAAACAAGCTAAATATTGATTTTTGTTTGTATGTGTTGAGAAAAGCAAAGATTTTAGTCATGGTTGGTCTTTCGAGATAATTTTTAAGGGAGAAATAAGGTTTTCCTCAATATGAACCTTATCACTTATATTTTTTCTGTAAAATCTCCTTTCAATTTTTACTTTGGATATTCAGTGTAGTTGTAAATTGTTCATATTACTTAAACTACACTTAAATTTAAATAATAATCAATTAAATGTTAAAAACATGCACTTAATTGCTTAATATGGAAAAGCACAATAGTTGTAAATAGTTCTTAAATGCGTTTTCATTACACATGTCAATATCAAGAAAAATGGTTGATTTTGTTCACCAAATGGACGTAAAGGGCATAAATATACTATTCGAGCATACAAGGTCATAATGCAACTCACTACTAAACTTGTAGCAGTTGCTATGAATTGAGGAGTAATGTATATCACTCACAAAATGTATTAAGTGTTCTTAATGGTGGTCCAAATAGCATGGTAAGAGGAAACGTGATCAACCGTCAAAGTTAATTTTGAGATGGGTAATTACATCAAAAGATAAAGATGGAGATGAACTAGAAGGAAACATGATGTGTTAGGCTCAGATTTTGTCCTTATGCAAGTTCCAAATGTTCAAGTTAAAAGAAAGAAGAACTGATCATGAATGCACTTAGTCAAATAATTTAATACATCCATCCTTATACAAGTCAAATTGGCAAGTCTTTGTTCATTATACAATGCATAAGTCTCTAATTATATATGCAAGTCATAAATCATTTATCTAGTATGTAAGGCATAAGTCATAAGGTATATATGCAAGTTCAAAGTCCAATGATATCAAATATGAAAATTATCTCAAATTCAAGTCCTTGATTACAAATCTTTGATTTCAATTTGACCTAACGATCATGGCAATCCCAATTTAAAGCTCTTTCTTACACACTTGGGAAAAATAAAAAATGAAGAAGAAGATTTGGAATTCGACTCCTTTTTTGGTAGGAATACATGTCAATTTATAGAGGAATTGAACCATTGGATTCTTAACAATGGCATACCACAAAAATGGGCGATCATGATTTGCCAAGGCGGGACATACTCAAAGTGTCATGTGGCACAACCTTATTTCTGAGTCAAGTGGATATTGTGTAGATGACCCAATACCAGCTTTTCATGTAGCCAGTGTAATAATTTTTTTATATGGATTAGACAACATGCGATAGTACAAGAATATCACCATTTGACATCTCAATTTATCATCATCATATGCATTCAAATTGTCATCCTTCGACAACTTGCCTTATGATCATAAAAACAACCTCAAGTTATTGTTGATTCAAGAGTTTTGATTCATGACACAAGCTTCATATATCATACGACGAAAGCGACAAAAAGAGAATAAGTGTATATCATGCACTACAAAGGAGACAAGACTACAATCCAGAGTTTATTATGAATATTTTAATGTATTTGGTCTTAGAATATTGTTAAAATCATTCCTCAAGTAGTCACATGCACACACGAATTAATTTATACACAAATAAGTGTACATTATGCATATAACTAAAGGTCGGCTGACCGACCAGAAACTTCGGTCGACCGACCCTGTAGTCAGTGCACAAGTACTCTCTGTTTTTGTACACGATTTCAAACTCAGCTGACCGGCCAGTTTTTTCGGTCGACCGACCTGTATGTAACGGCGGTCGACCGGCCCTGTAGTCAGTGCACAGGTACTCTCTGTTTTTGTACACGATTTCAAACTCAGCTGACCGGCCAGTTTTTCTGGTCGACCGACTTGCATATAACGGCTAGTTTTCTAAAGAGTTGCGATTGTTTCATGAAGAGATACGTCTCTCAATTCAAGACATACGGACACAACTTTTGATTGAAACTCTTCATGAAAGATTGTAATTATTCTACAACTATATAAACATGTTAAAATCACTTCTACAATCACCAATTCTTGTTTATATTTCTGAAATCTATTCTCTATTTATTTCTGCAAATAAAAGCATTCATTCTCATTCAATATCTCTAGAATCTCTGAATTAAATTTTATACTTCGATTCTACGAGATTATCTTCCTTCTAAATCTTCACATACACTACATATTCTTGAGGATTTGATTATAGGAAATTGTACTATCAAAAGACAATCCGTGTTATTCAGAACACACTCGTCAACAAAGTATTTGTATTAAGTTGAAGTCCTCTTCGGCTGTTGAGGCGGAAAAATTCCTGTTCGGTTGCTCAAGTTAAGTGAGGGGTTTAGTTTAAATCCAGAGGATAGTCTGGGACTGGACGTAGAACGGGAAGTTCGAACCAGTATAAAATTCCTGGTGTGCTTACTTTAATTTTTATTTTACTGCTATTATCAGTTTCCGCATTTATATACCATATTACACGATCCTTAGTACTACACGTACACTTTCAGTTATCATCCCTCCATGGCTCTTAGAGTCACTTTTTGACAGCTTATGTAAATCAACCTTCGTTGACTCTTGAAGTCATCCTTCGATAGCTTGAATACATCAACATCCGATGGCTTTTGAAGACATCGTTTGGTAGCATGAATACATCAACCTCTGATGACTCTTATAGTCATCGCTTGATAACTTGAATACATCATCCTTCCATTTCTCTAGAATTCATTGTTTGATAGCTTGAATACATCAACCTCCGATAGCTCTAAAAGTCATCGTTCGATATCTTAAGCTCATCAGCCTTCGATAGCTTTATAAGTCATCATTCAATAGCATGAAAACTTCAACCTCCAATGACCTTGGAACTCATCATTTTATAGCTTGAATGCATCACTTTTGATTGGCTTTATAAGTCATCATTTGATAGCTTGAATAATTCAATTCTAATGACTCTGGAAGTCATCATTCGATATCTTGAATTTATCAACCTTCGAAGGCTCTCTTTTAACCTATAAAAAATATTTTATTTTGTTATAACATCTGCCTGCCCTTTTATACTATTTTTTATATATTTTGGTATAAATAAACTTTTCATATTCTTCGATCGGTACATCTTGGTCATTCATTTTCTTTTCTCATGATCCAATGACTAACGTACCTTCCCTTATTTCTTTATAAAAAGCATTCTTTCTCCCTTTCCTTTCCTTCTACCAGATCTCAAAAATAATCCACCATTAGTTTTCTTTTCAAGCAAATCTTGATCTTTCAAAGACCTTTACTTGGTAATGATTTATTTATTACTAGCATGCTGATTATTCTGTTACTTCGTTATCACTACTTAATTTGGCTTAATCATCCCCAACCTTTTGGATTTGTAAATTTATTAACCTCGTGTTAATAACTTTCTTTGAATTTCTAATTGAACCCTTTTTTGATTCAAACTCTACTTATCCTAGTTGCCATTAATGCTTGTGGTTTCCTGTCTATTATCCCGAATCGGTTAAGAGAACCCCTTTATTGGTAATATGTTTGACACGGTAACTTAACATTTGAAATCCAGTTTTCTTCATTTTTGGCACGTGATAACTCATCTCACAATAGCTCAACATTTGAAAGCCTCTTTTTTTTACTATTGATGCACTATTTCCTACACACGATGACTTATCGTTCGAAAGCCCAGTTTTATTGACATGCATTATCTCATCACACAATGGCTTAAGATTCAAAAGCCAATTTTCTTTACTATTGAAGTGTGATAGCTCACCGCACGATGGCTCAATATTCAAAAGCTAATTATTCTGTTATTGTCATATGGTCATTCATAATTCAATTTCAAAGCCATTTTTTTACTATTTATGTGCAATAGCTCGCTGTACGATGGCTCAACATTCAAAAGTCAATTTTTTTATTATTGTTTTATGATAATTCACGGCTCCGCATTTGAAAGCTAATTTTGTTTACTATTGATGCACAATAGCTCACCGCATGATGGCTTAACATTCGAAAGTCATTCTTTCTACTTATTGTGTGATAATTCACTATTTTACATTTAATTCTCAACAACTCACCAATCAAAGGCTTGTTCAATTTATTGTCCATACTTTCACCTACAAATTAGTAAAATGTGATAAACTATTTCACTTTGTGCGACTTGTTAGTTAACATATAAGGCGTTTATGATATATGTATGGACTTCATTCTAGAGTTTCTCTGGCATGGCCAATTATTTAGTAGGCATAGCATTTTTTTTGCACCCGTATGTAGTACTTTTAATGTTTGTTAACTTACTACACTTATGTCCAAATTTACATAGTGAATTCTTTCAAGTGCAAATGATGTTATATACTTCAAATAACCTGAGTTAATTTCACATATCAAATATTCCCATTTATTTAATGCTTATCAATTATTTGTGAACAATTGTTTGTTAGGTAATAAGTTAGATAAATAAACATGATTTAATACTATGTGATATCTTTAATTTTGTTTAATCATGAAGCAGTTTTGATTTAGGAAATTTCCATTTTTAGTTTGTTATTGGAATCCTATTCTTATAGTTAAAAATAATAATATCATAGGTACTATGGCCGGGAATAATAAGGAGGTTCTCAAAGGATTGTTTAAATCCCTAAGCTTAAGAATCCCTCGGAAGAGAAACTTTACACTTCCAATCAGTCCTATTTCACTAGATAAGAAATTCCAATTCTCTATTATGATACTTCAAAATATCAGGAATTGAAACTTGTGCTCTTGATCTTGATGGTCGAATGGATACTCCTCTAGAAGGATTCTTTGCTTTTAACCCCTTTCATATCTGGCATTCCTACTACCTATTTTTTAACCCTATTATATTTAGAATCTCATCCTTTCTCAAAATCATGCCTATCCAACTAAATCAAAATCCTTATAGTTATATCAATTCTCTATTCATACTATTCAATGAGCATAAACTGGAAGACTTATCTCTATCCATCTTATGCTCTTTGATGACTTACCAAAATCTGAAAAACCAACCTGAAAGCTCAATATATTACATTTTCCCTGTTAGGAATAGAGTAATTTTTTACTTCGTCAATAAAAATATGGACTAGAGCCATCAATTATTTTATATATGATGTTTTCCCTTACAAATTACTACAATACTCCATCCCTTGTAATTCGTTTACCTTAGTTGCTTTCCTCTAGTTACTAATTATACTAGCTTTATTAATTTCTTTCATTCTTGGTTTATATTGTTAGCTATCTATTCAAAGGGCATTGATCCAAAGGTTTTTGTCATGATTGACCAATTTGCAGATGTTACGGGGTTCTCCATGAACCATTTGAGCTTCTTATTGAAGAAAAATTAAGGATGTATTCCTTTATTTATATATTTTGTTTAATTCTATTTAAATTTAGTTATTTTTACGAGTAGAATGCAGGGTTATTACGGACTAACATGTGAGACTATAACAAATTTGTCAGGTAATCAAGTACCTTAGAAAGTCCTCGAGCCCATTCACAGAAATTGTGAACTTTAAGCGAGTTGTTACTTCACCTCTTGTTAAAGCTGAGACACGTATGGAGATTGTGATATAAGATCGAAGTAATCGTGGAAAATTTTCAGGGTTATTCACTTAGTCCAGATATAGATTAACAGAGTGGGACTTATGTCCTAGTCCACCCGTTAGTCTGTAACAACCATGCTTTATACACCGTATAAATAAATAAATTTGAATAGAATCAAAATAAAATTGTTTGATTTCAACGTTTGATAATTAATATTTTGAAAATAAACTTTTGGTTAATTAAATTTTAATTAGTAAAGGATTTTTTCATAATAATCGAATTGAATAAAATTTTCTAACTACTGAAGTATACAATACAGAATGAGATGTAAATCAATTTATATTAGATTGAAATTTATTTCAAGGAGTAAAATTTAAATTTAAATGCATAAATAGATAATTGAAAATGAATTGAACTGAGTCAAGGTCCAAACTAAATTAAGCCAAGCCCAACCTTTCTTTTTTCTCTAGAATATACGTTCTCCTTTTTTACACATTCGAACCTTTATCCTTTAATTTTTTATTTTCAACCTAATCGGAAATTTTGATAATCATCGCGCTTGTGTGTGGAAGCTGGAACGTGGCCGATGTGAGTGGGGAGGGGCAACTTCAATGTAATGGGAAGTGATTCCTTAGTTTGAGGGCAGCTCGATTGGAGGCACAAAGTTTGGGGTTTATTGCAGTCATGCATGTCAAAAGAGGAGGCCATGAAGAGGCTTTCATTCACCGATCAAGTAATGATCTAGAGGTGCTCGAACCACATGATCAATTTTGGGAAATAGGTTGCTGCGGCCTGGAATAACATGAGCGAGCCTAGCGATGTAGAGTGTGTGAGTGTCAGATTGAGATGCTGATAGTATGGTCAATACTTGGAGGAGTGTTTTGTGGCTGAAGGAGGAGTTTGAAGGTATGTGTTGCAGGTCGTGTTGGCCATGACTAAAGTAGAAGTATCGAGGGTTCTTGCTTAGAACATTAGATTATTTCTTACTCATAACTAGTTTTTGTTCCACTCGCGTTATATATGTTACCCGCCTTTTGGCAAGGCTATGACGTCAAGAAATTGTCCGAAAACCAAAGATAGTTCATCCTGAAGACTAGTTATATGCAGGTTCATTATGGACGCTGGTAAATTTTGCCCGAGTCCAGATCAAGCTACAACTGATATAACACGATAAGCAGAGCTATGAAAGCCAACTTTTCAAATTTTGAGTCAATCGGGATTCTTATGCTCAAGATATGATCCATGCAAAATCAAGCAATAATCTTGTTCGTATCCATCAAAGCTCGTAGGCCTCGTTTGCGTCCATCAAAATCATCATTTCACATCCTTCCAAGGCAGCCCCCTTCGTAACCATCCAAAATCAGACGTACTCGTATCCATGGGAAGAAGCAGTTCATTCGAATCGACCGAGTGCGTGTCCATCGCATTCGTATCCTAGGTAATCGTATCCATCGAGTATGTGTTGCTTCGTATTGATTTAGAGAGCGCCATTTCATGTCAATCACATTTACCCTATTCGTATCGATCCTCGACACGAAACGAACTCAAATGAGCGATACAAAAAGGATAGATCTGAAGCGATGCAAAATAGAGCATGGTCGACCGATACTAAAGAAGGGTTAACCATCCATACGAAGTAAGAAACAATGGATCGATGCGAATGAGAGCGACATGAATGAAACAAAGCTTAGAGAAATCCGAAGGAGACACGTAAAGATTGTTGAATATGCGCTTATATGATTTTTGTTTGATGATAATAAGCATATATACATTCATTTTAATGTATTTGTTAATGTACTATTTTACTTTTCATAGATTAAATAAAATTTGTTGAATAAAATAAATTACACAGAATTTGAATTCAAACAGATATTTTATTCAAACAAATATTTATTACAATCTTGAAAAGTACAAATTCAAGCTCTCACTATACAAATACAATTTTGATTTTAATTACATCACAATTCTATTTTCATAAATTCCTCACTACATATCACTCACACTATGTAATTTATCTTCAACTTCATTCCAGTTAGAATCCAGCATCTGAGCAATCTGCAAAAATATTCACTAACGTAGTAAAATTGAAAAAGAAATATTTTTGCAATATAAAATGAAATATGATTTTTGAAAATATGTTTTGCCTCGGTTATTTGGGTTGTTCGTCATCATTCACATTTGAATTCATCATACACGAACAATGTGACATGCACAGTATATCACTGTACATGCCACAAGGCCATGCACATCGATATACACTTGATAATGCTACAGGAACAGGTGAGCACAGGTCAAACCCAAATGAAAAGCCGGGTTCAACTCACATGCTATCACGACACGAGCACAAGGTCAAACCCGAGTTTTGAAAATGGATTCAACTCAAGTGATAAAATAATTGTCCAGATAATCAGACAAGTGCATCCAGAAGTACAAGATGACCAAGTCAAAAGTTCAAGTCATACCAACAGCTACATGAAGCAAACAGCATGAATGTCACAAGCATGAACACAGGAAAACATGCATGCAACATGGACTGCAACAAACAAATGAATGCAACAATCATGAATCAAGTTCAGTGTGGCAATGCACCAACCAGAGACTCAGTGCAACAGAGAATAGTATCAATGCATAAATGACCACTCAAACCAAACAAAAACTCAACAGCAGTATGTAATGTCGAGAAACAACATCAAGACATAAACAACATCAAAGAATCAAGTCTCGACCAAAATCAGTTACTCAATGCATGCAACATGGTGAGCAACACAAGTGCAGCAGAACATCAACTGGGCACATGAAGATCAATCAACCAGAATGGATGCAAAGATACACAATGAAACACAATGCAAATCAAAACAGAGAGTACAATGCCACTGCAGATCCAAATAAGTGACGAAGTCAACTTGTACAACAGCCAGTGTCAACAAAGAAAAGAGACTCAAGGCCAAGACTACAATGTCAAAGCACAGAGTACCCTGTGTCAACAACAATGCAATAGTGTCACAATGTCACATCAAACAAGGTGCACCAGACCAGGCTACATGATGATCAAAGTCAACAGTATCAATAACAAGTGCAGCAGCTACAACTTCAACCACAAAACCAAAATATGAGTGCAATGAAAACATATATGTGTATGCAACCAAACAGTGAGCCTCGGTACGGAAATGAGACAGGAAGCAAGCAGTGCCACGCTACAGAATATACAATGAAGACAGTGGTTAATGTCGAGAAACAATAAGAGAATGTAAAGTCGAAAGCCACAGTGGATGAACAAAATTCAACAGTGCAGAAATGGTCTCAAGTCCAAGACGAAATAATGGAAACATACAGAAGTCAAGAAGGGGATTCGTGAATGTATACTGTCAAAAATCAAAAACGTATCTTTGAAAAAGTCACAAAGTAAAAGAGGAAATTTTTTTCCGTATCAACCAAGAATAAATTGAACGCTTCAAAATCAAAGTCGTGCGCATCAAGGCAAAAATATATCAGGAAAGCAAAAATTTGAAAAGTATCAAATTGATACGAACAAACTCAAGTGTGTCGGAATTCATATAAATTCACACCCAAAATCATCATAGGCAGTGGGAAAAAGTGCGAACAAAGTCGAAAATCAGGCTATCAATCGGAAATCAAAAGTACAAGCTGCATACCAGAGATCAAAGTTTCCAGAAGCCCTAAATCTCGAAAGCCCTAAAGTGCAAGCGATGAAGAGAACGAGAGCGTCTGATACTATCTCAAGGAAATCGAGCATTATAGTGCTTCGATCGAGCTTCAAATCTCTGAAGCGTAATTCAGATTGAACGAAGATACAAAGCCGCAATTTTGCAGTAGCAAAAGAAAAGGGAACGGGGAGAAGAATTGAATTGGGCCAGCTTGTTTTTTTAATATAAAAGGGCTTTAGTTGTTATTGGGGTTTTAGTTTTAATTTGTTTTTGAATTTGTTTTAAATTTAAATTCTCTTTTTAAGGTTGTCAAACCTTGGTAAATCACCACCTAGGATGTAGATAGTGTCATATTGTCTAGTTAGAATTAGTTCAGTGAGCAGGGTGTGCGAGTTTGCAAAACTCTATAGGCGGGAGCAGGGTTTGCGAGTTTGCAAAACTCTATAGGCGGGAGCAGGGGTTGCGAGTCTATTAGAGTGTTTGTAAGCGGGAGCAGGGTTTGTGAGTCTGTTAGAGTGTTTGTAAGCTAGAGACTGTTTAATTCTAATAGAAATCTGGGAATGCAGCAGTACGCAGGGGTTGCCGAATCTGGGTAAAATTTGTGTGTGATTTACTTTTCAGCATATTTATTTCTCTGCAGTTTGTTTTTGTTTAATTCGAGAAAATTTTCTATAACCCTATTCACCCCCTTCTAGGGTTAATCTAGATCCTACAAGTGGTATCAGAGTGAGGTAATTTTCTTTAACTCTAGAGTCATGAATCCACCAAATAGTGCTTTTTCTAATGGGCAATCTATTGTTAGGCCACCCATGTTCAATGGGAATGATTATGCTTATTGGAAAGTTAAGATGGGTATTTATCTTAGTTATGTTGATTATGATGTTTGGGACATTATTGAAACCGACTATAAATCTCCCACTATAACTGTTGGTGATACTGAGATTCCTAAACCTAAGGATATGTGGGATGCTAATGATAAGAGATTAAAAACTACAAATGCTAAAGCCATGAATGCTTTAATCTGTGCTCTTGATAAGACCGAATTTAATAGAATTTCTCATTGTAAAACTGCACAGGAAATTTGGCATACCATGGAGGTGACACATGAAGGAACTTCTCAAGTCAAGGAGTCTCGTCTGGCCCTATTCAGCAATGAATACGAGAACTTTGTGATGGACAAAGGCAAGAGGATAAAGGACATGTTTGGACGCTTTTCAACTTTGATGTACAATGCTAGAGCGCTTGGGAAAGTATTCACTGAGGTAGAACTTGTGACGAAGGTGCTACGAGTCTTACCGATGAACTTTGAGGCAAAAGTCACGGCAATACGAGAATCGAAAGATCTGAGTAAACTAAGCATGGAGGAGTTGATCGGCAACTTGATGACATATGAGCTTGAGCTAAAAGCAAAGGAGAAACGCAACAACTCCGAATCAAAGAAGAAGACGATTGCCTTAAAGAGCAAAGAAGAAAGCGATGAAGAAGAAGAAGATCCAATTGAATAGCTTACAATGGCTGTCAATAATCTTAGAAAATTGTCAAGACTCAGGCCACGCAAGAAGAAAACAAGTGGTAATAGGCCAAAAGATTCTGACAATTCCAATAATGAACTCACGAGCTTTAACTGCAAGAAACCTGGCCACTTCAAACAACAATGCCCACTTCTCAAAAAGAACAAAGGAAAGAAAAAGAAGAAGAAGGCCTTTGCAGTGACTTGGGATGATGAAGAAGGAGAGGAAGTTTCGAATAGTAGCTCAGAGAAGGCTAACTTGTGTCTTACGGCAAAATCAGATTCAGAAGCAAGCTCAGAGGAATCTAGTGAGGTAGGTGACTATTCTTATAAAGAACTTGTTTTTATGTGTCTTGATCTTACTAAAGAAGTTGATACTCTTGAATCTAAAATTGAAAAACTGAAATCTGATAGGAGAGAACTTGCTCGTGAAAATTTTAGGTTAGAAACCGAACTTGAAAATATTCAAAACCTAGAATGTAAAAAATGTAAAATTTTAGATTCAAAATTATCAAGACTTAAGAATAGCTTTGAGAATCTTGAAAAAGAAAACTTGAGTCTTAAGGAAATCATTGACACTAGAAAAAAGGATTTTATAAATAGATGCACCTCAGTTGTAACTGAAAACAAAAATCTAAAAACCAAAGTCCAAAATCTTGAGAAATCTTTGAATAACTTTTCAAGAGGAGAAAAATCATTCAACATGTTATTGGGAAATCAAATTTTTGCTAACAACATAAAAGGATTAGGCTTTGGGAAAACACAAGTTGATGGTAATGCAAAAGGTAAGAGTGTCTTTGATAGATGTGAAATAATTGGATATCGTGTTGAAAATTGTAGTCATAGGAACAAGAACACAAAATTTGTACAAGTTTGGGTTCCTAAGAATTCTAAAAACAAATTTCATGTCTATTGGAACAAGAATAAAAGGACTAAACAAGTTTGGGTTCCAAAGGGATTATTTATTCACAATGCTTCAGCCACTAACAATCATGGACTATAAAAACAAATAGGTCACAAAAATCTTTCATTGTGTAGGTATGGTGGCAGGCTAAGGAACAACAACAGTGTTCTCTGGATTTTGGCTGTTCCAGAAACACAACGGGCAACAAAGCAAAAGTTCCTTATCCTAGTACAAAGGTGACAAAATCACAATGGGCAATCACGAAAAATTATCGTAAAGGTAAAACAGGTGAAGGTATATTTATTTGATCGATAAATTAAATGTGATAATCTGCACCATATTCTAAATGAAATCAGCCAATATTGAGATGTTGTAAAGATGATGTTTTTTTATTCTGACTTGTTCAACATAGTTGGCCAATTATATTTATGCCAAAAACACTATTCTTTGAATTACTTCATACATATTTGTTTGGATTAAACATTGTGTTTTGTTGGATGATAATGCATTTGGTTATAATTCGGCTAACTCTATATTCACAGTTTCTGATTATTTACACGACTTCAATTCAAATTCAAGAATGCTGTAAAAATTTGTGAGTTTGAGTTTTCATGCACACTTCATGATCTGGTCTATCAAATTTAGTTAGTGATATTTTGGAGTGAAAGAGAAATTCAGATGCAGATCATACTGGTAATCTAGTTGACAGAAAACTTCCTAGTTTAACGTGATTTATGGTGAGACATTTAGTAACTGCATCGTTTTTCAAAGAAAATATCCGCATACTTATCATTACAAATAATTTTCAATTAGCAGAAATTTTTTTCTCATATAACCCCTTCGAGAAAGTAATTGTTGACCATTTTTTCAGATTAGTCATTTTTATTTGATTTTAAATGACAAATTTTGACTAATCTGACTCCCTACTATTTATCAAAAAGATAAATAGTGATTGAAAAGGTGATAAGTGTTGATATTTAACATACATTACACAAGAGAGTATATTTGAAAATTTTCTTTAGGAATTCAAACAAGAGTTATAAAACTTTTTGTTGGGTAAAGATTCCATGACCATTTCTATATCTATCATATTTCTATCGACCGTTGTTTATCAAAACTTAAATATAGTTTGTCGATATGTGGTACTATAATCAGGGATCATTTGTTTTTCATTTCACATTTCTTTGTAACAAAAATATATCCAAAGTAGTCACTCTCATTTAGAAGTCCTCACGGTTATGCATGAGTGAATTACTTGAATTTTTGATTATGTGCTTCCATGCTCATTTAAAAGTCCTCACGGTTATGCATGTATGGAAGGCATATCAAATTTGATTGATTAAATAGACAAGTTGATTCTAATCCCATTTAAAAGTGCTCACGGTTATGCGTGGTTAGAAGATACTTGATTTCATTTTTAAAAATTAAATTGGAATACTACTAATCTCATTTAAAAGTCCTAACGATTATGCATGATTAGTAGATATTCAAATTCCTGATATAAATGTACCACAAGAAGATACAACTGTATGATTTTATATGAGAACATCATTTCCATTATTTCTAAAAGTGGAATATGCGCCTAACAGGGGTAGTTATGATTTTTGTTTGATTTTTGTTGAAGTTTAATATTTATATTCAAATTGAGTTTTAGTGTTGGATTAATACTGATCACTTTATCTCTATTTTTCTCTAACACTATTATTCTTTTGCTGATAACAAAAGGGGGAGAGAAAAGTTAAGATTTTTCAAATGAAATCAAGCAAAGGTCAAATAATTTTCCATTTGCATCTAGGCTCATTTGTATATTTCTATTTGTACGCATATATGTAGGGGGAGCATCATGTAGAGAGGAAGCATTAAATAGGGGGAACAATTAGAGTATATCATTGATCAAATACATTTAACACAGTCAAAATCTTAAATATATGTTTGTTATCATCAAAAGGGGGAGATTGTTGAATATGTGCTTATATGATTTTTGTTTGATGATAACAAACATATATACATTCATTTAAATGTATTTGTTAATGTAATATTTTGTTTTTCATAGATTAAATAAATATTTGTTGAATAAAATAAATTACACAGAATTTGAATTCAAACACATATTTTATTCAAACAAATATTTATTATAATCTTGAATAGTACAAATTCAAGCTCTCACTATACATATACAATTTTTATTTTAATTGCATCACAATTCTATTTACATAAATTCCTCACTACATATCACTCACACTACGTAGTTTATCTTCGACTTCATTCCAGTTAGAATCCAGCATCTGAGCAATCTGCAAAAATATTCACTAACGTAGTAAAATTGAAAAAGAAATATTTTTGCAATATAAAATGAAATATGATTTTTGAAAATATGATTTGCCTCGGTTATTTGGGTTGTTCGTCATCATTCACATTTGAATTCATCATACACGAACAATGTGACATGCACAGTATATCACTGTACATGCCACAAGGCCGTGCACATCGATATACACTTGATAATGCTACAGGAACAGGTGAGCACAGGTCAAACCCAAATGAAAAGCCGGGTTCAACTCACGTGCTATCACGACACGAGCACAAGGTCAAACCCGAGTTTTGAAAATGGATTCAACTCAAGTGATAAAATAATTGTCCAGATAATCAGACAAGTGCATCCAGAAGTACAAGATGACCAAGTCAAAAGTTCAAGTCATACCAACAGCTACATGAAGCAAACAGCATGAATGTCACAAGCATGAACACAGGAAAACATGCATGCAACATGGACTGCAACAAACAAATGAATGCAACAAGCATGAATCAAGTTCAGTGTGGCAATGCACCAACCAGAGACTCAGTGCAACAGAGAATAGTATCAATGCATAAATGACCACTCAAACCAAACAACAACTCAACAGTAGTATGCAATTTCGAGAAACAACATCAATACATAAACAACATCAAAGAATCAAGTCTCGACCAAAATCAGTTACTCAATGCATGCAACATGGTGAGCAACACACGTGCAACAGAACATCAACTGGGCACATGAAGATCAATCAACCAGAATGGATGCAAAGATACACAATGAAACACAATGCAATTCAAAACAGAGAGTACAATGCCACTGCAGATCCAAATAGGTGACGAAGTCAACTTGTACAACAGCCAGTGTCAACAAAGAAAAGAGACTCAAGGCCAAGACTACAATGTCAAAGCATAAAGTACCCTGTGTCAACAATAATGCAATAGTGTCACAATGTCATAGCAAACAAGGTGCACCAGACCAGGCTACATGATGATCAAAGTCAACAGTATCAATAACAAGTGCAGTAGCTACAACTTTAACCACAAAACCAAAATACGAGTGCAATGAAAACATATATGTGTATGCAACCAAACAGTGAACCTCAGTATGGAAATGAGACAGGAAGCAAGCAGTGCCATGCTACAGAATATACAATGAAGACAGTGGTTAATATCGAGAAACAATCAGAGAATGTAAAGTCGAAAGCCACAGTGGATGAACAAAATTCAACAGTGCAGAAATGGTCTCAAGTCCAAGACGAAATCATGGAAACATACAGAAGTCAAGAAGGGGATTCGTGAATGTACACTATCAAAAATCAAAAACTTATCGTTGAAAAAGTCACAAAGTAAAAGAGGAAAGTTTTTGCGGTATCAACCAAGAATAAATTGAACGCTTCAAAATCAAAGCCGTGCACATCAAGGCAAAAATATATCAGGAAAGCAAAAATTTGGAAAGTATCGAATTGATACGAACAAACTCAAGTGTCTCGGAATTCATATAAATTCACACCCAAAATCATCATAGGCAGTGGGCAAAAGAGCGAACAAAGTCGAAAATTAAGCTATCAATCGGAAATCAAAAGTACAAGCTACATACTAGAGATCAAAGTTTCCAGAAGCCCTAAATCTCGAAAGCCCTAAAGTGCAAGCGAAGAAGAGAACGAGAGCGTCTGGTACTATCTCAAGGAAATCGAGCATTACAGAGCTTCGATCGAGCTTCAAATCTCTCAAGCCTAATTCAGATTGAACGAAGATACAAAGCCGCCATATTGCAGTAGCAAAAGAAAAGGGAACGGGGAGAAGAATTGAATTAGGCCGGCTTGTTTTTTTAATATAAAAGGGATTTAGTTGTTATTAGGGTTTTAGTTTTAATTTGTTTTTAAATTTGTTTTAAATTTAAATTCTCTTTTTAAGGTTCTCAAACCTTGGTAAATCACCACCTAGGTTGTAGGTAGTGTCAGATTGTCTAGTTAGAATTAGTTCAGTGAGCAGGGTGTGCGAGTTTGCAAAACTCTATAGGCGGGAGCAGGGTTTGCGAGTTTGCAAAACTCTATAGGCGGGAGCAGGGGTTGCGAGTCTATTAGAGTGTTTGTAAGCGAGAGACTGTTTAATTGTAATAGAAATCTGGGAATGCAGCAGTAGGCAGGGGTTGCCGAAGATGGGTAAAATTTGTGTGTGATTTACTTCTCAGCATATTTATTTCTCTGCAGTTTGTTTTTGTTTAGTTTGAGAAAATTTGCTATAACCCTATTCACCCCCCCCTCTAGGGTTAATCTAGATCCTACAAAGATGGATGACTCGGTCATTCGACATGAAAAGTGAATCGATCCTAAAAGATAGTGCCACGTCATTGGTTTGCATGTGCCTGGAAGCGATGAGAACGGAAGCGATGCGAACTCGGCAGCCTTCAACAAACTCAAACTTGCATTGATCATAACTCAAAATTTGCAAGTCCAAATGCCACCAAACTTTCACAGGAGCCTGCATACAACCCCAAGAATGTACCTGACAAATTTCATCCTCAAAGGACTATTTTTGGATTAATACGAACTCAACTTGTATCGCTCCCAGATCGAGCCGAAATCACCTGAACTCGCTTCCATGGGCCCACTCACGAGGGAGAAGAAGTCTTTCGAGGTCTGGGTGAGATATTTGCTGCCTACGCCTATAAATAGCGACCCTGGACTTATAGAAAAGGGACTTTTGGCTCTTCTACGTCCAGACTCTGCCAATATTATTATTATAGTTGGATTATACTGTTGTAATTCGTTGTAACCTGCAAGCAAAATCAATAAAAGTCAACCATTTCATAGTGGACATAGGCCATTGCCAAACCACTATAAATTCGTGTGTTTATCCGCATTTTCTTATTTGTTGATTGGTGCTTTTGTTAGATCTACCTCGTTTTACATTTAGTTTCTTCATTTTATCTCTTCAAACACATTCGAAGAGTATTTTGTCCAATATTGGTACAAACACTTTGGTGCTTTCATCGAGAAAACCCAGTTTTTTCCTACTCATTGGATCCACTGTCGATATTGGATTGTGAACATCTAAGGAGAAGGTCTGTATTTTAACCCTAGAAGTTCTTCCATCCTATTCAAATTTGTATTTCAAATCTAGGAGAGAGCTTCGCTATCCACCATGGTAAACACTAGGACTACCTCAGCAACTGCAGATCCAGAAGTACTGAACAGACAAAACCCCATGCAACTTCCTCCTGCCGGCCAGAATACCGCCGGACCTTCAGATCCGCAAGGCCCTATCACCAGGGAAGAGTTTCAACTGCTAAATGCAAGAGCTGATGCAAATTCGCCAGCAGCTTACTTAGCAACTCCATGCTAATGCGGAATTGACCAATCGATTGAACGATGAAAGACGAAGGAGATCTAGAATGGATCAAGCTTCTTATTCATACATTGAGAGTTCAGCCTCTTCTGACTACAATCACCGATCCATGCACCCATGGTTAGATGGAAGCAATACATAGGCTACTAGACATCAGTGCACATTGAATCTTGGGCAATCGAGAGCTGGCCCGTCAACCAGTCATCAGACCCTCCTCCCGAGGAGGTGTTCTTCCTTATCACACCACCGACAACCGCGCTGCTACCGTCGCTATTGAGTTGGTAGTTGACCCTCGGAACCGACGGATCCAACACACCGTCAATCCAATTATACTATTGAGCCTTATGTTCCTAAAAACCTAGAACCAAGGAGGCAAGATATGGATCGTCGACCGTGACCAGCCCATCCTCGCATTGTGGAACCTGATTACACCCTGGCTCAGCCTGCCTAAAATGTCCAGATGCCGGACATCTCGACAATGATTCGTCAGATGATCCACGAAAGTCAAGGTATCACCAATGATGACTGGGGATCAAACCCATTTTACTGGTTACGCTGAACCCCTCGGCGATTCAGAATGGCAACTCTTCCTGTTTATGAGGGGCACTCTAATCCTAGCCAACACGTCTTAAAGTAGAGTGGTTAATGAATGCTGCACGGGCTGATGACACAGTCAAATACTGAAGTTTCTCAATCTCCCTTGGGGGCATAGCGACTATGTGGTTTACTAGTCTACCGCCTCGATCTATCTCGCGTTTCAACCAGTTAACAACGAAGTTTGTTGAACAGTTCCGCATGCATGTCACAAGGCCGAAAGATGTTAGTACCTTGTCCAGTGTCACTCAAGCTCCCAGTGCGAAACTCAAACGTTATCTAGAAATGTTTCATGCTGCATGCATTGTGATTATTAATCCTGATGACAATTCAATTCTGATGGCACTAACTAAGAGGATCGATCTCTATTCTGAATTTGGCAGATGGTTGGTCGAAAAACACCCTGCGTCATTTGACTGTTTCTATTCTAAAGCAGCTCAGTTCTTGAGAAGAGAGGATGCAAAATAGTTTAGGAAAAAAGATAACACAAGGCCCGGTGTGGAAGGAATCCAAAGCAATGTCGCTGTAAAACAAATCGGGGAGAGTTTCGGAAAGGTGCAATTGAACGTACAAAATAAACAGAGTCAACAGAAAGGCGATGGAAAACAAAACAGGAAACGGGATCAGAATCATGGGCCGCGATGTAGTGCTCCTACGTTTGACACTTATACTCCTTTAAATACGCCGTTGGAAAATGGGTATTTGCAGACCTGCAATACTATTCAATAAAAGAAACTTGCTTCGAAGGAATCATCAGCATAACAGATTCAAACGGGGAATTTTTGTAGATTTCATGATAGTTATGGTCATAACACAAATGAGCGCCGTCATCTATAGGATATTATTGAGAAGTTGATACAAAAGAGAAAGTTGGAGAAATTTGTATGGGCACCGCAATGTGGAAGTGTGGCCCCATCGAATCAAAACAAATGCCAAATCAGGCGAGATCGAAGGAACTCACTCGTACTGGTAGGAGGCTGGTGATTAATATTGTTAGTGATGGTCCTCTTCTAGTAGATCGAAGCTGGAAGGAAATGGAGTTGTATGTCAGTTCTATTATGCATGCAGGCATTGAATGTCGTAGTAATTTAGAAGATGGGTCTCTGAACAAGCAACAGAAAACGATGACAGATGACATCGTATTTCGAGATAGGGATGCTGACACAGTTGAAACCCTAACCATTGATCCACTTGCCATTTCAACTCAAATAGGGCCTGCTTGGATGAAGAGGATCTTAATAGACAGTGGAAGCTCAGTGAATATACTGTTTATGCAAGCTTATGATCAGATGAAGATGGAAATGAAAGATTTGAAGCCATGTTAGTCGTATTCATGGCTTCAATGGAAGTGCGATTATACCCGCTGGAATGGTGGATCTACCAGTGGAGTTAGGAATTGGAGAACGCTGGAGAGTTTGGATATGACAAATTGTTGAACAGGATATAGACTCATCATACAATGCTTTCTTGGGCCGACCGGCCCTAGCTGAGTTTAGGGCTATCATTGCCCCTTGGTGTCTGACTTTAAAATCCCCTACCGATAATGGAGTCGGAGTCTTTCAAGGAGACCAGGCTGTTGGATGAGCCTGTTATGTTGCTGAGCTACGAGAAGCATAATGAAAAGAAAAAGGAAAGGGCGTAGAGGAATATCTCTGCATCCGCTTTACTGGGAATTGACAGTTAACGCTTGGCTAAGGCCCGGGTATCCCAACCAATTCCCAAGGGATCTTGACCCAAGAGATACCCAAAGTGAATACGAAAGTAAAGACAGTAATGCTTCCCCGGCCGAGCTGACAATCGATGATAATAAAACTCTAAAATGGTAGGATCTCAACTAATCAACCAATGTAGGAGGAATTGGTTGAATTTCTTTGGACATATCTCTACGCGTTTGCCTGGGCGTATTTCGAGATGTATGGAATCTCCCCAGACATCGCGTGCCACACATTGCATATTGACCCGTAACATGTCCCGGTCAAGCAAAAAAGGCATGGTACGGATCCAAGGAGATCAGCCACCCTTAAGGAAGAGGCAGATAAGCTCAAATCGAATGGGTTTATCCAAGATGCATTATATCTGGAATGGATGTCCAATCCTGTACTTGTTTGAAAACCTAATGGGAAATGGAGAACATGCATTGACTACAGACTTGAATAAAGCCTACCCTAAGACAGTTTTCCACTTCCCCTAATCGATCAGCTTGTAGATTCGACGATTGGAAATGAACTCTTATCCTTCATGGATGCATATTTTGGCTACAACCAAATACCCATGCACTTGCTCGATCAAGAGCATACCAGTTTCTTCACCGATTTGGGACTTTACTGCTACAAAGTCATGCATTTTGGACTCAAGAACGATGGGGCAACCTACCAACGGCAATTTAATCGAATGTTCGCTAACCAGATCGAAAAAACCATGGAGGTATATGTGGACGACATGCTTGTGAAGTCGCGATTCTCCACCAATCATATCAAATACCTAGAAACAATGTTCAACTTCCTCCAAGAATACAGAATGAAACTCAACCTATTGAAATATCACTTTGGGGTCGCATCTAGAAAATTCCTCGGATTTATCGTCAATGCTCGAAGAATCAAAGCCAATCCCAAAAATATATGGGCAATTAGAAATCTTGAGACTCTAAGAACTATAAAACAAGTCGAGAGCCTCAATGAGAAAGTAGCAGCACTGGGCAGCTTCATTTCAAAATCCACCGACAAATGAATTTCCTTCTTCGATCTGATCAGAAAAAGAAAATGTAATTTTGAATGGACTACAGAATGTGAGGGCGCATTCTAAGCGCTGGTTCAACACCTGTCCACATCGCCCATTCTATCAAAGCCTATTGATCATGAGAGATTGTACATCTACCTGGCAGTGTCATAAAATGCAATCAATGCTGTCTTAATTTAGGAGGAGGATCGGATACAACGGCCGATATATCACATTGGCAAATTACTGACTGGAACGGAAAGGAATTACCTGAAGCTAGAAAAGTTGGCTTATTGTCTTTTCATTGCATCGAGGAAACTCTGTCCATATGTTCAGGCTCATCCGATCAGCATCTACACCGACTAGCGGTTACGACAGGTCCTTACGCAGCCTGAGACGTCTGGTAGATTACTCAAGTGGAATATCGAGCTGAGTCAGTTTGACGTCGCTTACACTCCAAGGTGAGCTATCCAAGGACAAGTCCTGGTAGACTTCATCACTAAGTTCAGTATCTCGGAGGATTTGCTCGAAATCAGTGAATCTCCAAAATATTTCTAGAAGCTACATACTGATGGTGCATCAAATGATCGCAGCTTAGGCGCCAGGGTTGTACTTGAAACTCCTGAAGGCCGATCTATATGCTATGCTTTAAAATTTGATTTTCGGGCAACAAACAATGAGGTCGAATATGAAGCCCAACTCGCCAGATTAAGGCTTGCCAGAGATTTGAGAATTATTGTTGTGGAGATTTACTACGTTCCACAATTGGTCGTGTGCCAAGTTCGAGGGGAGTACCAGGCCAAAGACCGAAGGTTGGCTGCTTATCTTGCTCGGGTTTAGGAAATATTGAATCAGTTTGATCATTATGCCATCTACTACATACCTCGAGAATGCAATCAAAAACTGATTCCTTGGCAAAGTTAGCCAGCACCGGTGAGGCACAACAGATGGGACTTGTTCCCGTAGAGACATTATCTTCCCTAAGAATTGATCAGATGGAAATGAACTGGGTATTTGAAGTCATTCCTGGTAAGGAGTCATGGATGAAACCATTCAAAAATTATCTTGAGCATGGAACCTTGCCGGAGCGTAGGAGTGATAGAATACAAGTTCTTCGAAAGGCTTCGCGATTCACATTTCAGAATGGAGTCAAGTATAGTAGAGGATACTTTGTTCGTTTACTCCGGTGGATCTCCCACGATGAAATCAAACGAGTATTGCATGATGTACACAAAGGAGAATGTGGCGATCACACAAGAAGGCAAGCTCTTGTGAAGAAAGTGCTTCGACATGGATATTATTAGCCGACTGTAAATCGGGATGCATTAGATTTAGACAGGAAATATGAAAAATGTCAGAAGCATGCTCAAATCCAGAGAGCCCCGCCTACCAAAATAACTCAGATGGTCAGTCCCTAGCTGTTCGCAGTATGGGGCATCGACGTTATTGGTTCTCTACCTCTAACCAAAGGTGGTGCAAAGTATGCCATCGTTGCATTTGATTAGTTTACCAAGTCGACGGAAGCTGAGCCCCTTGCTACTATCATAACAAAGAAAGTAATCAACTTTGTGGCACACAATATTATTTGTCGATTTGGCCTTCCCACATACCATCATCACTAACAATGGAGCACAATTCGATATTGTTGAATTTAAGAATTTTTATCAACAATTTCACATCCAGAAGAAGTTCTCTACAGTTGCACACCCTTAAGCGAATGGACAGGTTGACGCTGTTAATAAAGTTATAAAGTCTATTCTGAGAAAAGGACTAGTAAAGGCCAGGGGCAAATGGGTTGATGAACTTCCTATGGATTTATGTGCTTATCAGACAAATCCACGACCGGCCGTACTCCATTCACTCTTTCCTACATTTTAGAATCCATTATTCCAGTCGAGATGGAAGTACCTTCTCATCATGTGACATATTATGATCCGAAAATGAATGTTATATAACTTGCTGAATCCCTTGACTTATTGGATGAGAAGTGAGAAGCGGCTGATTTGAGGGCAGCCGCGTACCACAGTTGAGTAGCCCGATTGTACAATGCCAAGATTTGACCCCGAACCTTTGAATCCACGATCTCGTCCTTAAGAGAATTTACCTAGTTCCTTCACATATGAAACCAACGTGCGAAGGGACGTATTTTATCGAATGAAAGCTCAAAGACGACACATTTAAGTTGTCGACCGTTGACGGTCTCACTCTACCGAGAACCTGGAACAGCGAGAGTCTTCATCGCCACTACACATAACAGGCTTTGTTTATTCACTCAGTCTGCTTTTCATTTATAATTTGTTTATGCATTTCGAAATTTGAATTTGCAATAAGGCAACTTGCTTTGCCGTATTTTCTTATTTCAGCAATAAAATGCAGTCTCTTCGAGCAAGAGTAGTGATTTCTAAATGCATCATATGACCATCACAATGCACAGAGAGCTAAGTTCCATCCTATGGTAGGATTTGTTCAAATAGGAAGTGGCTGTGATATGACCGATCACTCGCTAAGTGAAACCCGAGCTTGGGGTTAGTCATCACACTAAAGCCAAAAAAGGATTGATACACGATAGTCCCCTAACTAACTCCAGATTCCCAAAGTGCGAACTGGAGTATAAGCTTACGAGAACGGGCTCGAAGAGGGAGGATCCATCCATCTAACAACTTCGCCCATATTTAAGCAAAGTTCAAGGAGGATGGACCCATCTATCTAAAAGTCCTCGCTTGTTAGCTCAGGGTGGATGTGATCCGACCATCCACGATCCAAATACATCTATCATTCTTGGAGTGTGAATGAAATTCTAAAATTCACAATAGATGTGATTGACTGTCTGTCAACTAACTCTATGTCTCTAGAGTGTGGACTGGAGTATAAACATCAACTAACTCTAAATCCCTAGTGTGTGGATTGGAGTATAAACACAAACCGGGTGTGAAACGACCACCCGTAGGGCAACTCCGAGTCCTAGGAGTGTGGACCGGAGTATAAACGCAAATTGAATGTGGCTGACCACCTACGAATCGATCTAAGTCCTCAGAGTCCGGATGAAACTCTATATATCGGACGGGTGTGATGACCGCCCATAACATAACTTAAGTCCACGGAGCATTGACATTTCTGTAAATCTTAAGCGGGTAGAATCGACCGCCGATGAACAAGTGATATCCCCAGAGCATGGATGCAATCACCAATAGATGAGCAGGCGTGATTTGACCACCCAAACTCGTCTTGTTTCAGCCTCAATTCAACAAAGTTAAGCTCGGTTTATTGAAGGAGAAATGCAACTGCTGACCGATCTTTTCAATTTATCCCCGGAAATGGGGGAAAAACCTGAATACCAGCAACTGAATGAGATAGTGCAATATTGGAACTCGACTCAATTGTCGGTCGTGACCAAAGCCATAGTTTCAGAACTTAACAACTAAACTCAAGTCCAACTCGAAGGCTAAAACTTCACAACTGTATTGAATGGAAATTCTAAGGCTAAAACACTTAAGAAAATAAATACAAACTGTGCTAAAGGCAAAATGGAATTTTATATAACATGTTCTTTGAAAAAGAAGGATAAGCACAAAAGTATTCTACATAATCCTACTAGCAGGGGCCCAACCTGCATCTATACACGGCCTACAAGAAGCAAAAGGAAGTTCCTATCTATATACCAAAAATGCATTAAGAATATATGCTTATTCTCTCATCCTTTTCTTCTTTTTCTTTGGTGTTGACCCACTGGAACTACTGCTTGGATGCCTTTTCGAGCCCTTGCTTTTTTGCGGTAGTACTCCAATAGTAGGAACTATGGTAACCGCTTCCTCCTAACTCACATGAATTGAATGCTTCTTGAAGGTGGATTCGAAGGAATAGGATCATCGTGAGAAGATGAGAGAGGCACACTGGTGTCGACAATAGTACCACTGGGAGAAATCATCCACAGAAGGGCTAAGCCAGGACTCCCATCCCACCTCCAATGCCACTGGCCCATGCAGCCGCTTCCATTTCAGCATTGATCTTGGCCATTACCTCCTCTACATGAATTGTTTAGGCATCCGCGATGATGCCACCGGTTGGACCCGAGGAGCTAACCATAGGTGCACCACCGCTCATAACAAATCGCGGATCGGCAAAAGAGTTGCTTTGGTGGCCAAGAAGCTCCTCCATTTTTTGCTTATCAAAAGTAAACATGCTCCCCTGTGCTCCGTCGGTTGGTGCAGTTGCCATTGTAATGGTCGCTTCTGTAAAAAGGTCCTCCTGTGCATGATGTGGGTCTTGGTTTGTAGGAGGAACGACTGATGTAGCTACTATCACTGAATAAAGACAAAGAAAAAGTTGTTAGTGATTGCTTCAAGTAACGCTTTCGACTTTGAATGAGCACAATAAATATTTAGAATACCTTCCTCAGATTAGCTCGTGGGTAGCGAAGCAGCTTCAGAGACTTGCTCACGAACTGGAGACAACTGTAGTTGATCGGGATTATATGCTGGAACAGACTGAGGATCAACCGCAGATGTATATTCGGGCAGGGTTGGCACAAGAGTTTCGCAACCCGCATCATGCTGCTCAATGCCAGGACCTTCTTCAGCCTCCAAATGCTGAATAGCGAGTCTCTCCTTTCAATATGTGATAGTAATGTCGTGGAGAACTCTTCTCTCATCTTCTCTCAACACTCAATTCTCTAATTCAAATTCATCTACATATTCGGCTTGATGCTCATCTTTTTCATCTTCCACCAAGCGGCACCAAATGTTGTATAAGTGTGAATGATAGTTTTCAAGCCAGGTTAAACTTTGATGCTTTAGTACATTGGCGTTGTATGTAATAAGAAGATCTTCGATATCAGCCTCCAACCTGGTCTCCGCCGCTTTCATTTTGTTCTCAACGCTGGCCTCGGCTTCCTGAACTTTAAGCGTTGCCCCATCCGTCTCATCCCTAAGTACCACGGCCTGTTCACATGCTTTCTGGGAAGCTTTTTTTTCATCATCTTTCTCTTTGACGATTTAAGCAAGTTTGGATTTAAGCTCTTCAAGCTCTTTAAATACCCTATCTCTTTCGGCCATAATAGTTGCGATTCGATGTCCCATCTCCTCCAACAGGGCTAAGTGCGTCTGCCTTATCACTTTCATCCATCAAGTTGCCTCATCAGCCCTTTCATTGGCCTCTGTCTTTGAGTTTCTCACGGACTCATTTTCATCATTAGGCACCTGGATTAACGGTGCTTCTAAGCGAGATCGGTCCCTAATTTTTCAATTATCTTCACTCGCTCAAAGGATACCGCTGATACTTTGTCCACAGTCTTCGTCCATTCCCGGTATTGGCTGTAAACATCATGAACGTAGTGGTGCATAGTTTGTTCTGCCTCAACAGGAATTTTCTTTAAGTGTGGGGTAAAGATAAAGGCATCAAAACAGATATCCGGGAAATCTTTTTTCAATTGGGCGATTCCGATCGCTTCGTCCCCAGTGGGCTCTATGACAGCATGCGCAATGACAAGGGGAGGTTCGGTTTCGGTCCTTCGATGCTGTGGATTGAGCCTAGATGCCTGAGAAGGTGATCTTTGGCGTGAAGGTTCCATGGGTTGTTTACTATGGCCAGAAGGTTGTGTCGAGGAGGCAAAGAGCATGGTCGGGAGTGGCGCCTATATTCTCTCTCCCTCTGTCCCTCTTCCTTTCATAACGCTCCTAACTAGAATAACCGCAGTTGCGGTCTCTATCAGCCTCTCTTCCGTGGAACTCATGATATAAACTGAATGAATTGCATGTCGAGCGAAGGTTACTGAGCATGGATTCCCGCCTCGTCATTGTATCTGAAAAATAAAAAGAGAAGTAGAGTTGGTAATCTCCAAAAGTGAATAGCTTATGATTGGAAATCATGTAGTACTGTGAAGTGTATGTATGCATGTGTAACCACCCGACCAATCGGTTAATTCTGCCATACTCATAGGAAGTGACTCACCTAAATCTAAAGCGCTTTAAAGCCCTTCCAATCTGGTGTTTTGTTAGAGCGACACATAGTCCAGAATTGGTATGTCGGCGAGTCCTTTGAAGGGATTCTCCATTTGTGGGGAAGGAGCCTCCGAAATTCTAACATCGGCGGCTAGCAGGGACATGACCATAGATTCCCATCTTGAAGACTTGTGAAGCTTATGAACGACTGCCTTTCCTTTCCTCTTTCCCTCTGAATGTCGAGGACTATCTGACGGCCCAACGATAGGTTCATCTTCGGTAGGCGTGTCCTTTTCATCTCCCTACTCAGCAATTACAATCCCAAGCGCCTTATGCCTCACCCGTCTCACCAAGGCTACCCTAAGCGATCCTTCAATCTCGGTCAATTAGCCCAACGGACCTCAAATTTTCATCCATAAGCTTCGAGCCAACCTCTCTAATATCACTAGGAACCTCTTGAAGGATTCACATTATTTCTTTAAATCGGGCACCTTCAGGTCATGTAATTACAGCTGTAAAGGAAATAAAACGTTGGACTCAATGTTGATTCCAACTACCTCATTAGTCACCAGAGAAATTGCGACACTTATATCTAACTAACCACCGTCTAGAAAAAACTGGCGGGAACCAAACATAGAACCATTCGGTCTTGAAGTAGCTAAGTCAAATCTAGGTTTCAGTTACAACTTGACAATTTTGGACCGCCTCTAAAAATGTGAGTGAAGGATTGTCTCCCCGACTCTTGATATTGATTAAGAATTTGACTTCCTTCGGAACTAGGGGCCGTAAGAGATGCTCCACAAAAACAATTAATAAGCTGTTCAACGACGCATATCCATTCGGATGCAACGGTGATGGAGCGATCCCTAAGAAAGCTTACACTTCTTGAATATATTAGTTAATTGGAGGACGTGCTCCAGTCGTACATAAATGTCTATTAAAAGTGGTGTACCCTTCTAGGGGAGTACGTGGCTTGTCATTCGGCCCTGATAGCAGAACATCATCTAGCGATAGCCCATGTCTTAAGCAGATTCTCCCTAATATATCTTTGGAGACAATAGATGGTATAGAATCTTGTGGATTCCCAATAAAGATTGCTCCTGGTAGCTCGTCCAGAGCTAGACTTATGACTTCGTCCACGTTGGCCAGCATCTCTATTATCAAAGGAGGTGGACTCTGAACTTCCTGTTGTTGTGAATTCCCAGGTTCCATAACTAATTAACTCATCAAAAATCATCGTTAGATGACAATAATCCCATGTTTTCCCCCGTGTGAAGTGCACGAGTGTGTTATGTAATACAATATCGTAAAGTACTTAAGAAAGTTCTACAGAGATTAATAAGGTGTTCGAATGACGAGACTTCGAAATCCAATCGAATGACCGTCATCGTTGACCGTCATAACTATGCCATCCTAACTTCGAGATCGGTCCAAGTTAAAGTTCGACAAATTGGTTAAGTTATAGTTCAATCGACAAGCTTCAAAAGGCAATGAAATATGTAATGAGATGATTAAGTCCAATTATGCAAGGCGGAAGCTCGTCGAAGTCAAGCGTTCAAGTATGCATCAAGTTTCGTATCCAACGAAGTCCAAACACGGATCATTCCTTGCAAAGGCCTTAACTTCGTGTCGATAAATGAACCATCACTTCGTACCAATCAAAAAACATTCACTTCGTATCGATCAAGAAAACCTTAACTTCGTATCGATCGAAATCCACTGACTTCGTATCAATCAGGTCATGTTGACTTCGTATCGATCGGGTTACAATGGAGTTCGTATCCATCACAAGTTAGCTTCATATCCATATCGATTCGAAGTGATCAATACAAAATCCAAGAATAAACAATCGAAATCCAAGGCAGGTGATTGGTACGAAGTTCCTGGTTGAGGTTTGATGTGAAATCAAGTTTCTCTATCCCTTCATCGATATAATATTAAGGCCGAACAACCTTTCACCAATTCCTTCGTATCCCTCCTCCCTCCTTCTTCTCTAACCAAAACAAGCGCCATTACCACCTTCCATCGAACTCCGACATTTTTCCATCCAACCTCTAACGTCAACGCCTCTAGAAAGCAGCCAACTTAGAGTGGGATGTATTGGATATCGAATCTTTTCATTTTGAAGTGAATTAATTAATCAATTGCCTAGTTAAAGTATCAATGTGAGGGGTTAAAATATTGTTCGATTCGAAATCAAGGATGGTTTTTCTTCTATCAAGCTTTGAACGATGCGAAGGGCTAGAAAACAAATGAAAGCGAGCAAATTTTTCGAAGTACAAAAAATCTTTTATATGGTTTTGAGAGATAAAAGTGAAATAATGATTTGACTCCCTATAGCTTTGACAAGTTGGAACGAGCCTCCTCCCTAATCGATACGAAGAGAACAATTCGAATCCATGCATCTTCTACCTAGAGCAACATTCATTCGTATCCATCACTCTGAAGCCTACTTCGTATCCACCCATCATCTGTTTAGTGCCAACAAGATCGTATCAAACGAATAACCGATGCGATGTCAACCTTCTTTGGCACGAAAACAAAGTCTTGTATCCCTCATCTCAAGTGTATCCAACAAGTTCGAATCCCTTGAATCCTATCGATACGAACCAAGCCAAGTTTGGCCTACTCGATTCCGTCGATACAGAAAGCTAATTTAGTATCCCTTCACTTGAAGATCCTAAGATTTCTATCTATTGTTACGAACAGCATTGCAACGACAACCAATTCGTATCGTTCGTCATCGATACGAACATAACTTTTTAACTTCTCACATCGATCCAGGAGAGGATCGATATGAAAAGATACTGCAGTACCACCATCCAACATTGTTACGGCTCGAATTTCACGTCGATTCAGGAGAGGATCGATATGGGATTCAATCTAAGAAAAAGTACAATGACTCGTTAACGAACGAATGTTAACGAGAGTCGGCTTTATATACATTTTATTTCCATAAATCAACATTTAATTTTCGAAATTCACAGGATTTAAATGATTAACTGACGAAAATTACAACAATGAACAGCAGGCTTCTGGCACTCAACACTTAGTTACAACAGTATGCTATGCAACAGTGGACAGTAAGCAATCCAGTATTTGAGTTACTAGGAGTCAATCAAAGGGTTGCATCAGTTGACAAAAAAGACAGCAACTATTCAGCGAATCAGATATATCATTTTAGAATGATGATGGTAGCTTTTCAAAGCACATTATGTTCACACAAGACGTACTTTGGGGGAAAAATGTTATCCCGTCTTTTGGCAAGGCCGTGACATCAAGGAATGGACTGAAAACCAAAGATAGTTCATCCTAAGACCAGTTATACCTAGGTTCATTATGGATGCTGGTAAATTTTCCCCGAGTTCTGATCAATCTACAATTGGTTTGACACGACAAGCAAAGCTATGAAAGCCAACATTCCAAATTCAAGTCAATCGGTAGTTAAGATATGATTGGTGCAAAATCAAGTAATAATCTCGTCCATATCCATCCAAGCTCGCAGGCCTCGTTCTCGGATCCATCAAAATCATCAGTTTCATCCATCCAAGGTGGCCTCCTTCGTAACCATCGAAATCAAACATATTCATATCGGTGGGAAGAAGCAATTCATTCGAATCGATCAAGTTCGTGTCCATCCCATTCGTATCCTAGGTAATTGTATCCATCGAGTATGTATTACTTCGTATCGATTCAGAGAGCGCCATATCCATCACATTTACCCCATTCGTATCGATCCATCGATACAAAGCGATCTCAAATGAGCGACACGAAGAGGATAGATCCGGATCAATGCGAAGTGGAGCATGGTCGACCGATACGAAAGGAGGGTTGACCATCGATACGTACTAAGCAATAAGGGACCGATGTGAATGAGAGCGACACGAATGAAATAAAGCTTAGAGCGATGCAAAGGAGACACATAAAGATGGATGACTTGGTCACTCGGCATGAGAAGTGGATCGATCCAAAGAGATAACACCACGTCATTAGTTAGCATGTGTCTGGAAGCGATGCAAACAGAAGCAATGTGAACTCGATAGCCTTCAATAAACTCAAACTTGCATCAATCATAACTCAAAATTTGCAAGTCCAAATGCCACTAAACTTTCACGGGAGCTTGCATACAACACCAAGAATGTACCGGACAAATTTCAGCCTCAAAGGACTATTTTTGGATCGATACGAACTCAATTCGTATCGCTCTCAGATCGAGCCGAAATCACCTGAACTCGCTCCTATGGGCCCACTCACGTCGAAGAAGAAGTCATTCGAGATCTAGCTGAGATATTTGATGCCTACGCCTATAAATAGTGACCCTGGACCTATAAAAAAGGACTTTTGGCTCTTCTACATCTAGACTCTACTGAAATTATTATTGTACTCGGATTATACTATTGTAACTCATTGTAACCAGCAAGGAAAAATCAATAAAAGTCATCCATTTCATAGTGGACGTAGGCCATACGCCGAACCACTCCAAATTCATGTGTTTCTGTGCATTTTCTTATCCACTGATTGGTGTGTTTGTTAGATCTACCTATTTTTACATCTAATTTCTTCATTTTATCTCTTCAAACACATCCAAAGAGTGTCGTGCCCAATTTTGGTACAAACAATATGCATACATAAATATTATCATGATTAAGTTGCTTACTTGAAATGTCGTTTGGGTTATTAGTTGACTTGGTTGTTTGTGATATTGGATATGATATAGGATTGATTGTTGCGATGTTAGATAAGATTTTGAAGTTTAACAAAGGAGCCGTGTGTTTGTTGGATATCCGAAATACGAATAAGATGTTGTCTGTTTGCGTTTTAATGTTTGAAGTTTATTTATATTGTTTGTGCAATTTATCAATGGTCGAAATTTGATAGAATTCAACTCGGCCATGCGATAATATTTATATTGACGATTTATTGTTGATTTAGGAGAATTTTTCTCCATGGTTTTTTTATATGAATTATTGATTTTCCCATTTTGAAATATTTTAAAAAGCTTTCGAAAATTAATTATGGGACATTAAAATTATTTGAGGTATATATTTTTAAATAAATATTTGTGGTGGAGAAATACAATGAATTGTTGGAAATGGCTCTAAAGATAATAGTGGTGTTGAAAATGAAAAGAGAATTCAAAAAGTAATTAATTATGTGGACATTGTTTATTTTATAGATTTTTTATAATTAAACGATTTTAAAATATTTTCGAAGAGGGATTTTAACTACATGAGTATTTTGAAGATAAAAATTAATTCACATTATCATCGAATGGTTTTAAGAATATTATAATATAAATCCTTTTTTGTGTATATATTTTTTAGTTCGAAAGTAAATACTTGATATTATGAAAAATTCGTATGATAGAAAAATTGAATTATGAATCATGATTGAAACGAAAGGAATAATTTTGGAGGTTTATAAATGTATTTAAAAATTATATTTACTTAAAAAAATTATAGAAAGACTTCTCTAAAAGACATTTGATTTATATATAGATTTTGAATGTTTTATATAAATATTTTAATATTTGAGTTAATTTCTTAACGAAATATTCTACTGAACTTTTTTGTTATTTCATTTTGAAATTAAAATTAGGATTTTACGGTGATTTCTACGTTTTTTGGTTTCTCATTTTTCCATATAGATTTTGAGATTGTAAATGATTCATCGTTGATATAGATTTGATTGGTGATTTGATATGATACGGCTATGGCATCATTCTATATGATTTTGAGATGACTTATATTCTGTGTAACGAGAAATCTGAGTAAATGAAGTTATAATACCATATGGGATGAGACATTCAATAACATTTCTTCAATTATTCTTTAGACTCATTATATAGAATATATAAGAAGCGAATGTGATATATGAGCTCTAAGTAAACGGACTAGTGACACATAACGGTATGGGACACCATTGTGTTATTTATTCATTTATTTTATGCTAATGGATGACATTCGTATAGGGATCTATTATGTAACTCGCTGTGGTGAGTCCCTTATTTTGCCATTTGTCGGCCTATATCACGCTGTGTGTCGGCATGAGTATGTAACTATGTGTTAGCTATTATTATATTGTATATATCTGGTGTGTGTCTAATCACTATCCGAGTTCCTTTTTGTTATGGTAGTTAAACTTGATTAGCTGATATCCATCCTAGCGGCCTGATCGCGATGGTCATGCCTCAGATTTGTGATACCCCACTGCCATTTGTCGACAATATTTATTGCCGTGTGTAGACGGTTGTATCAAGCCATGTAACGGCAATTTTATAGCCTACGTATATCATCTAGGCTGGCAGTTTGTTACCATTTAGTGGCATATGTAAGGCCGTGATCGGTGTAGAGCATACTCCTACAATGTGTTTATGACTTGCGATGGATAAGAGTCATAATGTCTGTCAAGGTAACCAAGACTATAGGAGTCGTGCTAGTGGAATATGTATGATATGTTCGCCAATAACATGTGTAATCTCTTGGAATAGTTGTGTCGATCAATCTCCCATTTGGTTCTGGTGTGTGATATAGGCATATACCTATATATATATTTGAGATGATGTGTTACAATTATACTTGTGACTGTGTCCAGAGTATGACCAATCTCCGTATCCTTCTCACATCTTTCTCATTTGTGTGTGTCGCCAATTAATATGCGTTGACTTATGTTTTTCCTATTTATCTTTTGTGTTTCCTATTTACTTTTCTCAGTTGCATGTCGTCGATTATACCCTTCACTGGCATGTGTCGCCATTTCTGTGATTTTGTTTATGGATGATTGTTTATATTGATTTTGAGGATATTTATTTTTAGAGAATGAGTGATATATTTGGGTTAAGCTATGTGTAGTTGATTATACATGGTGATATCTCTTTATCGATTATTTCTAAATTTGATTATGATTTACTAGATATGGATAATTCACCAGTTAGATGTTGTTTCATAGTTTCTTAATAGATGTGTTTTGTATAGGTAATGACACTTTTACATTGGGTTCTGTGGAATTCAACGTCATATAATATTTGGAATTTGAGTCAACATTATTATATTTATACCCTGCATATATAGAGTTCCATATGGTTATTGACATTGGACTCGGATATAGTCTGACTCATTTATTATTTATATAATACTCAGGTCAGTCCAAGACATTTCAGGCACAGAGATGATTAGACTAACTTGTTTGTTAGGTATAGTGGAGGCTAGTTATACAATTTAGTCGTATGTTATAATATATGATGTACTTCATGGATGTATGTTATTTAGGTATATTTTGGGTAGACATTATATCTTGTATATTATAAATTATCGCAATGACTGACTCCGCAATCTCTGATGGTTATTGTATATTATGTATTGTTCTATCTTGGAAGCACACATGAAACTACTTTTTGTTGATAATGTGTACGAACAGGTGAGTTATTTATGATATTTTAATACATATCGGTGTTAGCCGAAGGGAATATTCACATATGTACCCTATATCAACTTATTCTCCATGACAGTATTACCTAGTAATACTCTTTGATAGCATTGGTATGGAGGTGGGGGTGCTACATGTTGAATATGCAAGTATATGATTTTTGTTTGATGATAACAAACATATATATGTATATATATATATATATATATTCATTTAAATGTATTTGTTATTGTACTATTTTATTTTCACATAATTAAATAAATATTTGCTGAATAAAATAAGTAACATAAAATTTAAATTTAAACAGATATTTTATTCAAATAAATATTTTATTACAATTACGAATAGTACAAATTTGAGCTCTCACTATATATATACAATTTGCAATTACAATACAATTTCGATTACATCACAATTTTTCATTATACAATTATCATTTACATCAGCACCTCACTACATATCACTCGTTCACTCATAATTGTTCTTGAACTGTATTCCAGTTTGTACCCAACATCTGAGTAATCTGTAAAAATAAACATTGACACGCTAAAACTGAAAAAGAATATTTTTTGTAGTATAAAATAAAATGAGTATTTTTATTTGCCTCAGTTATTTGGGTTGTTCTTCATCATATTCATTTTTGAATTCATCATACACAAACAACTTGTGACACGCACAGTGTATCATAGTACATGCCACAAGGCCGTGCGAACCAATCTACACTTATAGAATTACAGGGACAGGTAAGTACAAGGTCAAACCCAATCAAAAGCTAGGTTCAATCCAAGTGAAATACCAATAAATTCATGATATTAGCATAAGGTCAAACCTGAGCTATAATCTGGATTCAACATAGGTGTAATCCAAATGTACAAGTTCAATAAAATGGTCAAGGTAACTAAAACAGACTTGACAGTGGAGTCATGAAACAACTAGCAAGGCCAAATGAAGGCATCGGATGTGCAGACCAAACTTATATGCACGCATACAACTTAACAGTTCTACAAGATATGTATGCAATGTCAACATGTATACAGTATGGTGCATAAGCTGGCTCAATTAACCAACTCTAAGTAACAACTAGACCAGTTCAATATGCTATGCACAATCACCACAACCCGATAAGTTTCCAAAGTCAGTCCAAAAACAAGAACAAGCACATGCACCAGTGAAACAAAGAACAGACCCAACATTTTAGGAAGAAGGCACCAGTGAAACAAAGAACAGACCCAACATTTCAGGAAGACAACAAAGTAGAAACCTGGCAACATATGCAAAGTGACAACTCAGTGCAAACACATATGATCAGTGACTAAGGTGAACACATTTGTGCCTTGACTACTGCCCATCAAACAATGTCAATAAGCTTCAAACAAACTACATGAACCGAGGCAATGACCAGAGCAGTAAATAAAATGACAATGCATATGGACATGTACTCGATGCAACCAAGAGCTCATATGCAAACTCAGACTGAAATGACAAACGGAACAGTTCGAGCTACGACATAAAACAAGATTTCAATATGAAGTGGATGCAAGGCAAATGGAATCAGTGCACATGAAAACAGTGATAACAAGGGCTGCAGCAAGAATCAAATCAGATCAAGTGAAAACAAAACAGTAAAACAACACTATATATAGACATGCATATGTAACTACAAGAGGCCATTAAGCAACAACAAATTGTACATGTAAACCAGAAAATTCAACCAAGTGATGACTCTAAGAGAAACACAATAAAGCATGGTCAGATCTCAAAAAGACTTAGTACAACAACCATACATATATACGTATGCAAATATTCTCTCTCTCTCTCTCTCTCACACACACACAGTTATATATATATATATATATATATATATATATGTAGGCAGTGCACATATAGACCAGACCAGAAATAACTACTCCAGACTTTCAATTGATATGAAACTCAAAGTAGTGCAAACATCAACTCACAACACATCACACACACACACATACATTTGCATGGCGACACATTTCGAGTGGAATAAGAAAATCAGTGTAGACTAACCAAATGGCATAAGACAGTGAATAATGTAATGCAATCAACTGAAGTGAAGACCAACAACAAATGCAACCAGATCAACACAGCAAGCAAGTATGAATCAAAACCGGTCAAAAGCCGTGGGTCATAAAAGTAGAGTTCAAACAAAGTCACAGGAGAAAATAAATTCACATATCAGGTTTTTACAAAAATCAAAGCAGCAGTTTCAAACCAAGTCAAAAGTTTAAATGCCAAAGAATCTAAGCCGTGATGACTAAGGGGTAGTAACAGTGAACCAAACAAAGTTACACGGATTGAAAAAGTCCACAAAATCAAAATACCGAAGTCACGGAAACAAATTCAAATGCCAAAAGGAACGGAGCCAAGATTCAAATTCATAGAGTATACTTATGACTTGAAGAAGTCAGTACAAATCACCAGCATTCAATCAAAAATCGATGGCCAAGAAAAATTAACAAATGAATTCATAAAAATGATAATTTAGGGTTTCAATCCATATTTAAACCCAATCATCATCGGCATGTAAAAGGCAATCGAGTTCAAGTAAGCTAACTAGTAAAGCAAAAAGCATAAATCACATACAATTTTAGTTCGAACTTGATCAAATAGGAGTGCTCGAAACCATATCACAGCTAGAGAATCAATTGTCCAAGCCAAACAAAGCAAATAATCACTGCAGTTGATCAGATACAGGCAGCACTTCCAATATTACAAAAGCCCTAATTATTGAAAGAAGAACAAACGAAGAAGTAGCCATTTTCAACTCAAAGGAAAGAAGGCCGAAGGAATAAAAAGAAAAAGGGGGATACTTTTATTATCACATTTGTTGGGCCTACTTTATAATTTCTTTGGGCTTTAGTTTATAAATTAGGTTTTAGTGTTTTTTGAATTGTTTTTATTTGTAATTTATTTTAAGCTTTTGTAATTCCTAATCGTGTGACTAAGGGACGAACTACGATGGTGTAGTTCGAGAATTCGCAACTCAATGTCTGAGTTGTGGTAGAATTTTGAGCCTAGAGTTAGGTTAGTCAATAGCGGGTGTCGTGAGTTTACATGTGTAAGCATCTGACTACTTAATTTCTAGTAGTAACCTTGCGGGCAGCACGTAGGCAGGGTTTTGCGGAAGTTGGGTAAATTTTTGTTGTTCTATTTCTGCTTTTATAATTCCGTTATTATCTGTGCTGCTATTATTTGGCTATTATCTATGCTGCAATTATTTTATATACTTCCGCATTAAATTTTTATAATTATTAGTATCACCCTATTTACCTCTCTCTAGGCTGAAATCGATCCTACAAGTGGTATCGGAGCTACGAACAAAAACTAATTTTGTTTTAAAAATTCGATTTTTCAGAAACCAATTTTTGTCAAAAATAAATTTTGATTTTTAAAACGGCTTCTTTTGATAATGCTTTTGTTGAGGGTCAGTCCATAGTTAGACCACCAATGTTCAATGGTGAATATGCTTACTGGAAAAATAGAATGAAATTTTTTATGAAAAACATTTATGCTTGGAATATTATTAAGACAGTTCATAGAGTGCCAACTATAGTTATAAATAATCGAGAAATAGATAGATCAATATATCAATGGATAGATCTTGAAAATAGACTACAGAATGCTAATGCTAAAGCTATGAATTCTATTATTTTTTCATTGAATCAAATTAAATTTAATCGTGTCTCACATTGTCTAACTGCGCAGGAAATATGGTACACACTTAAAGTGACTCACAATGAACATTTCAAGTCAAGGAATCTCGCCTTTCCATGCTTAGTATACGAGAACTTCACAACAGCCAAGGATGAAAACGTCAAAGAGATGTATGGACGACTTTCCAATATTGTATACAAACCAAATGCTCTCGAAAAATCATACATAGAGTTGGAGATTGTTCAAAAAAATCCTCAGAGTCCTTCCATACAATTTTGAAGCCAAAGTCACTGCTATTCAAGAATCTAAGGATTTGAAACGGATTAAAGTCGAAAAACTTATTGGAAATCTCTCCATTTTTAAGCTAGAAATGAAATTCAAGAAAGAGCGTGAAGGAGGTTATACTCGAAGGAATTCCATAGCCCTCAAATGAACAACTAAAAGTGAATATGACGATGACGGTGAAGCTGAACTAGCACCACTAATAAAAAGATTCAAAAAGTGGAACCGTAAATATGGAAATCCAGCTAAAAATATCAACTAAAGAGTCGAGTCAACAAAGTTCTAGACAATTCAAAAAAACAGGAGTTCATCTGCCAAAAGTGTAATAAACTAGGCCATATCAAGCCAAATTGTCTTCAGAATCAACTCGGTGGAGTAAAGAAACCAAAAAGGAGAAATTTTGCAGCCATGTGGAATGAAAGTGATCATGACAATAAAAGCACTAGTAGTGAGAGTGAAAAAGGAGATTTGCGTCTTCAAGGTGATATAACTGATAGTGATGATGACGAGATGTTCGAACAGCTAAACGTCTATCGAGTTCAAACGAATTTTGTAATAAAGATAACCACAAGCGCATGGCATACACTTGTTGTACATGGCGAATACAGATCAATCTGCAGGGAAATGATGATCTTAAAATATTCAATTCTATCAAATTACACCAATTTCAAGTGAAAGTTAAGGTAAAGAATTAACTAACTAACTAACTAAAAGAAAAGAGAAGCAAATATAAGAGTTAAATGACAATACAGAGAATAATCCACTCTCTAGATCATGTAGTTCAAAACATACGAAATCATGATATCTTTTATGGTCATTATTGCTTTAATTGATGTGCCTATCATAAGTATGGCATATTTGTGCTATTGATTAGCCAACATAAGCTACCAAACTATAACACAGCCCTTAAACCACTTTTTAACTTTCATGAAACTTGACAATGAAAATGAAATCTATTTTAAGTATGGCCTATTAACTATTGATTAGAAATATAAGCCATCAAGTTTTAATTTCAAATCACTTTCTTTTGCCATCATCATATTTTGCTGAATAGACAATTAGTGTTAGTGATTGTTTAAGCATAGCCTATATGTAACATTCCTGAAATTTATCAAGTTTAAATTGGTAACTAAATTTATTTTTGAAAATAAATTGTGATTTAATTAGAAAATTTTCTAGAATAAATAAATAATTTGGATTTTAAATAGAAATTTATATTAGAAATTTAAGAATAAGTGATTTTTTAAAAACAAGTATTGAACTTCAAAATAAAATGTATTAAAAATATAATGGAAATTAAAAGCCTGAGATTAATATATGAAAAAAAAATGATAGTTGTTTTCTAAAATATTAAATATATATTGGTAGATGTAACAAATTTCAAAAAGATTTATTTTAAGATTTAATTCTCTTATATAAATAAATATAACGATTATTAATATGAAATCAAAGTGTTTAAATCCATTCTTTTCTTTTTATAAAGTTGTACAAAATAAAAAAAAAAAAAAATTATATGAATGTAAATTGTGTAAATATAAATTTTTAAATAAATGTATGAACCAAATTAAAGATTGAGTGTGAAATTTATAAAAAGATTGTGATATATATGTTGATAAATGTTTACAAAAGTAAATATGATATAAAAATAAAAATAAACATTCTTTTGTCTTTAAGAATTTAAATATGAACATATGCATACATTCACATGGTTTAGAGTAGGATAATTAACAAAATCTAAAGCTCATGATTTCATTTTTACAAATGGCATTCACCATATTTAATAAAATAAAATAATAAGATAAAAAAATTACAAAAACTTTTCATTTTCCCATACACCCTTATTAAACAACTCAGCAAAATCTGAACAATAGTAAACAAAAGATTTGGCACTTCAATCTAAAACACCAAAGAAATTGAAAAAAAATCTAAAGCATGTAAACATGCAAGTTTAAGACCAGGAATTCAACATAGAAAAAACAAATCCAGTTTCAATATCAATGGGGAGTTGCAAGCCTGAAGTATGCAAATGGAAGTTCAAGATCAAAATTAGATATTCCAGTTGAAAGAAGTAAAGTAGAAGAAAAATTGGAAAACCAACTTATTCTCAATTCAAGGAAGTCTCAAACCTGTAGACAGTAAAAAAATTAAAGCTTGCTTCAACTCAATTCAAAAAGAAAAATCTGAAGTGTTTTCAAGGTGTAGTGATGTACATTCAGGTGAGTTTTGTTTTAAATGTATAGTTTATAGAATTATGATTTTTAAATCAATTTCAACAACAAGTTTAAAACTTGAATTGCAGATTTATGGAAAAAAAAAACACAAAGCAAACTCAGATGGAATGCAAAGGCTTCAACCTGAAATGGGTTAGAACAGTGCAGTTCTCTTTGGGATTTAAATAAAGATAAGTAAATTTATTTAAAAAGCTTTTAATTTAATGTTGTTAATCAATGATAAAGCATAAGTTTAAAACAGTTGAACAAAATCAAAAATGCAGATTCAACTTGAAAGTAAATGTGAATTGAAGTCTGCAGCTTGGAAAATAAATCAAGTTTGAAGCTTTAAACAAATTCAAACTGTAAGTAAATAAATTCTATTGTTTGTCATTGATGAAGTAAACAAGAAAATAAACAGGAGTTTGAGCAAAGTTTTGAATTTACAAACTTCTGCAGATCTAATCTTTAAAAGATTGAAGAAGAAAAAAAAAATTTTTGTTCAGGCTCAAAAGAAATTCATCTCTATCTCTGTTCTTGTCTCCACTGCACAACTCCAAGGTGAGCAAACCCTCAACTTTGAATTTGTTGTTTGGTTCTTTTTCTTTTGAAGTTCGATTCTGCCATGATGATGTTGAAGTTGTTTGCATGCATGTATGTTTGACTGCGTGTATATGGTTGATTAAGTATCTGTGTGTAGATATACAGAGACATCTCTCTGTTAGAAAACAGGTTATCAAATTAATTGAAAAAAAAAAACTAAGATTATTTAGAATCCCTTACCACCTGATTTGGTATGAACTAGAATTTGTAGTATAAACAAACTTTGTTGTTTAGAATGATAGTTATAAATCCAAATTTAACTATATTTAAAATTCTGTAGTCTCTGGAAAACAATTTTAACAGTAAATATTTTTTTAGAAGTAAGTACATCAAACCTTTTAAACATTAAAACAGTTGCAACCAGAATGCATAATTGAATTTGTGGACTTTGGAAACAAAATATTACATTTTAATTTCACATGAGAGTGAGCATTTCTGTGAAACAGATTGGGTCATTTTGGTTCATTTTAGTTTCTAGTGTATCATGGGGGCTCTGGTTCTTTCTGGAGGTGGAATGCAGAAGGGTTGGTAGGGGAAGATTGTCAGTTTTTTTTTATGTCAGTGAGGTGGTGATAGATGATCAGAAGTTGGTTCAGAAGAGATGGTGATTGAAATTGAGGTTTCTAGGTTTTCAAAAACCTGATTTTATGTGTGCAGTTCATAGCATCTGCACATGCTCTATGTTGCATCAAGTGGAGTAGGGATTTGAGGAGTTGTAGAAGAAGTGTAGAGGAAGCTATGGCCAGGGTCGCGTCGATGATGATGGTTGGAGGCGAGTTTAAGGGATGTGGTCAGGTTTGCAGTAGTTTCTTATGGTCTGGTGGACTTCTGTAATATGCAGGGATTAATTGACTCGGGTAATTCTCGGCAATTTGTGCTTCTCACTCGAAGCAATGGGTAGGAAAACTCGAAGTAAATATGATAGGTTCTCGGGTTAGTTGATTACAGAGTTTAACCTGTAGTTAGCAGTTTTTATGAATTGGAAAAATTCATAATTTAAAGATTGTAATTTAGTTCAAAAATAAGTAAGTCTGAATTCAAATGAAGTTTAGAATTCAAAGTTTTTAAAAATTGAATTCTTAAATTTAAATTCAGTTTTAAATCAAAATTTAAACAGTTTTGCAGGGTTTTAAAACCAGAGAATTATGCAGTTTTAATGTTTGAATGAATTCATATTTTTAAAATCTGGGTTTGATTCAAGCATAAGTTGTAACTGAATTCAAATGTAGTTGTGAATTCAAAGTCTTTAAAATGAAAATCTAAATTTAAACAAGTTTTAAATTCAGATTTGAAGACAAGTCTAAATCAGTTTCAGGTTTGTTTTTTTTTTCCAGAATTAGATTTAAAAACAGTTTTGTAAGTTTTAAAGGTATGAACAGATTTAGATGTTGAAGTGAAACTTAAATTTGTTCTTGAATTCAGATAAAAAGAAAAACTGTTTTTTTAAGTTTCTTTGAAAACCAGTTTTGAATTCAACAGTTTGTAAATTTAAAAATGAATGAACATGTTCATATGTTTAAAAGTGAATTTGAAAATGAAATTTGATTTCAAATAAGTTTTAAAACTTGAAAGAATTTGTTTCCTTTAGTATTTGAATTAAAATATGAAATGTTTAATTTAAATTTGGAAATTGAAAAAAATCAATTTAAATCCTTCTTTATATTTAGATAATGAATGTTCCTTAACATTCATTTTGTTGTAAGGTTTATAATTATTTTAATTTGAATTAATGTTTAATGATTAAACATTTTAAATATCAAATTTTTAAATAGAATTTGAATTTAAATTTAGAAATGTATTGTTTTAATACATTTTGAATTTAAATGGGTCAATTAATAAGTAATTAAATTAGTTTGAATAATTAAGGATTTCACTTAATTATTTGATTTTTAAATAATGATTTAGATTAATATTAATTAGAAATGATTTATTAATCTAATTCAAATTTTCTTAAGTGTAAAATTAATGGAATGTTGTTAATAATGGGTGATAATTATCTAGGGATAATTTAGTAATTAATTAATGCAATTAATTTTGATAATTGACTAGATTAATTAATTGAATATAATTAATTGTAATTGGTTAAGTATAATTAATTGTTGAAATTAATTAAGGAATAATAAATCTATTTATTAAGGACAATTAATTTTAACTAAGATTTAATCAATCAAAAATTAAAAGTTTATTATTTAAAGTAATTAATTGGGGAATATGTAATTAAGATTAATTAATCACAATTAAAGGATAATTAATTAAGATAATTAATTTAGTAAATGATTAATAGATGAAGATGGTTAAGACTTAATTAATTATAGTTAATGATAATTAATCATTGGTTTAAAGATTTCAAATAAAAGTAATTATGTGGGTAATAAAATTTATAACCACATGATTTATTTAAGATGTTTGATTGTTAATGAATGTTGTGTGATGGATTGATATATTTGATATGTGACGCTATGTGATGCTTTATACTGAGCTGTTATATCTGTGATGTATATATTGTTATATGAATATGCAAACCCCTTTACTTGTAAAACGACATTTGGATTTCGATGCGACAGGGAGTCGGATTCCATTTGGTTATCCGAAACCCACATCGAATTCTAATAATTGAATCTGTGCTGATTGATAATGTGGCACTCTTATTGTGTAAAACCCCTGAACCACACTTATACACACACAAATATGGATTGCACGTGGAAATTAGTTAAGTCACAGATTTTGAAATTGCTTTAAAATTGAATTTTTAAATCCAAAATAGTTTTTGAACTAGAATTGAAGTTTTTGGAAAATGATTATTTTTAAATAACTTGATTGAGTTTTGAAATTTAAATAATTGGATTTAAATTTGAATTCAATATTTGAAATTGAATGCTATAATTTGGGAACTAGGATTTAAAAGTTATCCAACTTATTAATGGGTTTATATGGGTTTTTAAAACCATTTTAAAGGTGATGTTTTGGAATTTAAAATTCAACCCAAGATTTCAACTTGTACAAATTGGATTTTTCGGAAACGAAAACTATTTGTTTTCAAATGATTGAAGCTTTCACATAAGAATGAATTTCCAATTTGTGTTAAAGGATTTCAAGTCTAAATTGAAGATAGTTTTCCAAATTATAGATAAATCTTTGGAAACGTGTTTTGAAAGCTATAAATCTTTAATTTAAAGATTTAACTGGGTTAACCCAAATTGAATGGGAATTGTTTTTGAAATCCATGAATAGATCTTTGTGAAACGGGGTGAACTTTGTGAAATAAATCTTTTTGTGTAAAGATTAAAAATGGCGATTTGTTTAACCGTTTTGAAAGAAAAGTTTTGAATCATTAAGTTGTGACTTAATTGAAATCCCATATCCATATGTTTTTAAATATTGCGCTCACTATTCGGTTTAGCCGGGAGAGGACCTTTGTGTCATATAGCCCATTCCGAATATGTGATACGTCGTTATGGATAGCATTGAAGACCGGTGGTGAAGACCGGGTATTTGCGAGAATGATAGGACGACTTATCGATTGTCTCTGCACTGAGTCGCGCCAGTATAGAGATTTCCTAAGTGATGGGAAGTCCGATCGGGATTGTGAATACCCGGATTTGCAAGGGCTTCTTCGGAAGTGCCTTCGGTTCTGTTCGAACCCGGACCAGACTTGCTTATCTAGGTGAAACGTGATGGGGGGTTCTCGCTTTGCGTTAGGTGGCGAACGGGAGACTCTTACCCCTACACGTCCTCTTTACGGGGTTGGTTAGGCGTAAGCCGTGACAGTCGAGAGGCTGGCCGTAAAAGCAAGGTCTGGGGTACCAGTGTAAGCCACGGTGGGGCTGGGATGGTTGAAAAGCCTACCGGTTACTGCTGACGGAAATGAGGTTCTTCACATTTGGTATCAGAGCTGAGGGTAAAACTTTAGCTCAGGAGTATAACACATTGAGTAACTCATTAGAGATAGGGTGAAGTAAACCCTAGAATGAGTATATCCCTAAGATATCCGTTCGAGTGCCTCAGTAAATTCTCTTGCTATCCACTGATAGTAAGTATGAGTGCGAGAAGAGGACGAGGTAGGGGACGGGGGAATACCACTACCAATGGTCAATACCCCGCAATAGCGGAAACAACCTTTCTTCTCAATCTCCTTTGATTCGATTCTAAATTCTTTTGATTGCTTCGTGTCAGCTCCAGAAAGAAGTTTCGGTGTGATAGTGGCCTTACGAATCGTTGTAGAAATCCTTACTTCGTATCTTCATCGATTTCTTATCAGCTTTTCGTTCTAAACTCTAATGAATTTGAAATTTATAATATTAAATAAATTGGAAATTTTAAATTAAGTAAATTGGTTAACTAATATGAAGATTTGATCCATCTATCTATTCTCTGGGATCCGATATATTCTACGAACGATTAGTTATCCCTTCGAACTAATCAATGCCCTCGTATATTCGTAGACCGGTGAACCCAAATATATTGTGAAATAATTGTATGAGTTTGTTCTCATGTTGTTAATATTCTGATTTGGAAAACCAAATGCAGAATAAATATTTCGACCTGATCCGATCAACCATTTCTTTATCTATTATCTTTTCTTTCTCGTCTTACTTGCAATTTCGAGGACGAAATTCTTTTAAGGGGGGAAATCTGTAACATTCCTGAAATTTATCAAGTTTAAATTGGTAACTAAATTTATTTTTGAAAATAAATTGTGATTTAATTAGAAAATTTTCTAGAATAAATAAATAATTTGGATTTTAAATAGAAATTTATATTAGAAATTTAAGAATAAGTGATTTTTTAAAAACAAGTATTGAACTTCAAAATAAAATGTATTAAAAATATAATGGAAATTAAAAGCCTGAGATTAATATATGAAAAAAAAATGATAGTTGTTTTCTAAAATATTAAATATATATTGGTAGATGTAACAAATTTCAAAAAGATTTATTTTAAGATTTAATTCTCTTATATAAATAAATATAACGATTATTAATATGAAATCAAAGTGTTTAAATCCATTCTTTTCTTTTTATAAAGTTGTACAAAATAAAAAAAAAAAAAAATTATATGAATGTAAATTGTGTAAATATAAATTTTTAAATAAATGTATGAACCAAATTAAAGATTGAGTGTGAAATTTATAAAAAGATTGTGATATATATGTTGATAAATGTTTACAAAAGTAAATATGATATAAAAATAAAAATAAACATTCTTTTGTCTTTAAGAATTTAAATATGAACATATGCATACATTCACATGGTTTAGAGTAGGATAATTAACAAAATCTAAAGCTCATGATTTCATTTTTACAAATGGCATTCACCATATTTAATAAAATAAAATAATAAGATAAAAAAATTACAAAAACTTTTCATTTTCCCATACACCCTTATTAAACAACTCAGCAAAATCTGAACAATAGTAAACAAAAGATTTGGCACTTCAATCTAAAACACCAAAGAAATTGAAAAAAAATCTAAAGCATGTAAACATGCAAGTTTAAGACCAGGAATTCAACATAGAAAAAACAAATCCAGTTTCAATATCAATGGGGAGTTGCAAGCCTGAAGTATGCAAATGGAAGTTCAAGATCAAAATTAGATATTCCAGTTGAAAGAAGTAAAGTAGAAGAAAAATTGGAAAACCAACTTATTCTCAATTCAAGGAAGTCTCAAACCTGTAGACAGTAAAAAAATTAAAGCTTGCTTCAACTCAATTCAAAAAGAAAAATCTGAAGTGTTTTCAAGGTGTAGTGATGTACATTCAGGTGAGTTTTGTTTTAAATGTATAGTTTATAGAATTATGATTTTTAAATCAATTTCAACAACAAGTTTAAAACTTGAATTGCAGATTTATGGAAAAAAAAAACACAAAGCAAACTCAGATGGAATGCAAAGGCTTCAACCTGAAATGGGTTAGAACAGTGCAGTTCTCTTTGGGATTTAAATAAAGATAAGTAAATTTATTTAAAAAGCTTTTAATTTAATGTTGTTAATCAATGATAAAGCATAAGTTTAAAACAGTTGAACAAAATCAAAAATGCAGATTCAACTTGAAAGTAAATGTGAATTGAAGTCTGCAGCTTGGAAAATAAATCAAGTTTGAAGCTTTAAACAAATTCAAACTGTAAGTAAATAAATTCTATTGTTTGTCATTGATGAAGTAAACAAGAAAATAAACAGGAGTTTGAGCAAAGTTTTGAATTTACAAACTTCTGCAGATCTAATCTTTAAAAGATTGAAGAAGAAAAAAAAAATTTTTGTTCAGGCTCAAAAGAAATTCATCTCTATCTCTGTTCTTGTCTCCACTGCACAACTCCAAGGTGAGCAAACCCTCAACTTTGAATTTGTTGTTTGGTTCTTTTTCTTTTGAAGTTCGATTCTGCCATGATGATGTTGAAGTTGTTTGCATGCATGTATGTTTGACTGCGTGTATATGGTTGATTAAGTATCTGTGTGTAGATATACAGAGACATCTCTCTGTTAGAAAACAGGTTATCAAATTAATTGAAAAAAAAAAACTAAGATTATTTAGAATCCCTTACCACCTGATTTGGTATGAACTAGAATTTGTAGTATAAACAAACTTTGTTGTTTAGAATGATAGTTATAAATCCAAATTTAACTATATTTAAAATTCTGTAGTCTCTGGAAAACAATTTTAACAGTAAATATTTTTTTAGAAGTAAGTACATCAAACCTTTTAAACATTAAAACAGTTGCAACCAGAATGCATAATTGAATTTGTGGACTTTGGAAACAAAATATTACATTTTAATTTCACATGAGAGTGAGCATTTCTGTGAAACAGATTGGGTCATTTTGGTTCATTTTAGTTTCTAGTGTATCATGGGGGCTCTGGTTCTTTCTGGAGGTGGAATGCAGAAGGGTTGGTAGGGGAAGATTGTCAGTTTTTTTTTATGTCAGTGAGGTGGTGATAGATGATCAGAAGTTGGTTCAGAAGAGATGGTGATTGAAATTGAGGTTTCTAGGTTTTCAAAAACCTGATTTTATGTGTGCAGTTCATAGCATCTGCACATGCTCTATGTTGCATCAAGTGGAGTAGGGATTTGAGGAGTTGTAGAAGAAGTGTAGAGGAAGCTATGGCCAGGGTCGCGTCGATGATGATGGTTGGAGGCGAGTTTAAGGGATGTGGTCAGGTTTGCAGTAGTTTCTTATGGTCTGGTGGACTTCTGTAATATGCAGGGATTAATTGACTCGGGTAATTCTCGGCAATTTGTGCTTCTCACTCGAAGCAATGGGTAGGAAAACTCGAAGTAAATATGATAGGTTCTCGGGTTAGTTGATTACAGAGTTTAACCTGTAGTTAGCAGTTTTTATGAATTGGAAAAATTCATAATTTAAAGATTGTAATTTAGTTCAAAAATAAGTAAGTCTGAATTCAAATGAAGTTTAGAATTCAAAGTTTTTAAAAATTGAATTCTTAAATTTAAATTCAGTTTTAAATCAAAATTTAAACAGTTTTGCAGGGTTTTAAAACCAGAGAATTATGCAGTTTTAATGTTTGAATGAATTCATATTTTTAAAATCTGGGTTTGATTCAAGCATAAGTTGTAACTGAATTCAAATGTAGTTGTGAATTCAAAGTCTTTAAAATGAAAATCTAAATTTAAACAAGTTTTAAATTCAGATTTGAAGACAAGTCTAAATCAGTTTCAGGTTTGTTTTTTTTTTCCAGAATTAGATTTAAAAACAGTTTTGTAAGTTTTAAAGGTATGAACAGATTTAGATGTTGAAGTGAAACTTAAATTTGTTCTTGAATTCAGATAAAAAGAAAAACTGTTTTTTTAAGTTTCTTTGAAAACCAGTTTTGAATTCAACAGTTTGTAAATTTAAAAATGAATGAACATGTTCATATGTTTAAAAGTGAATTTGAAAATGAAATTTGATTTCAAATAAGTTTTAAAACTTGAAAGAATTTGTTTCCTTTAGTATTTGAATTAAAATATGAAATGTTTAATTTAAATTTGGAAATTGAAAAAAATCAATTTAAATCCTTCTTTATATTTAGATAATGAATGTTCCTTAACATTCATTTTGTTGTAAGGTTTATAATTATTTTAATTTGAATTAATGTTTAATGATTAAACATTTTAAATATCAAATTTTTAAATAGAATTTGAATTTAAATTTAGAAATGTATTGTTTTAATACATTTTGAATTTAAATGGGTCAATTAATAAGTAATTAAATTAGTTTGAATAATTAAGGATTTCACTTAATTATTTGATTTTTAAATAATGATTTAGATTAATATTAATTAGAAATGATTTATTAATCTAATTCAAATTTTCTTAAGTGTAAAATTAATGGAATGTTGTTAATAATGGGTGATAATTATCTAGGGATAATTTAGTAATTAATTAATGCAATTAATTTTGATAATTGACTAGATTAATTAATTGAATATAATTAATTGTAATTGGTTAAGTATAATTAATTGTTGAAATTAATTAAGGAATAATAAATCTATTTATTAAGGACAATTAATTTTAACTAAGATTTAATCAATCAAAAATTAAAAGTTTATTATTTAAAGTAATTAATTGGGGAATATGTAATTAAGATTAATTAATCACAATTAAAGGATAATTAATTAAGATAATTAATTTAGTAAATGATTAATAGATGAAGATGGTTAAGACTTAATTAATTATAGTTAATGATAATTAATCATTGGTTTAAAGATTTCAAATAAAAGTAATTATGTGGGTAATAAAATTTATAACCACATGATTTATTTAAGATGTTTGATTGTTAATGAATGTTGTGTGATGGATTGATATATTTGATATGTGACGCTATGTGATGCTTTATACTGAGCTGTTATATCTGTGATGTATATATTGTTATATGAATATGCAAACCCCTTTACTTGTAAAACGACATTTGGATTTCGATGCGACAGGGAGTCGGATTCCATTTGGTTATCCGAAACCCACATCGAATTCTAATAATTGAATCTGTGCTGATTGATAATGTGGCACTCTTATTGTGTAAAACCCCTGAACCACACTTATACACACACAAATATGGATTGCACGTGGAAATTAGTTAAGTCACAGATTTTGAAATTGCTTTAAAATTGAATTTTTAAATCCAAAATAGTTTTTGAACTAGAATTGAAGTTTTTGGAAAATGATTATTTTTAAATAACTTGATTGAGTTTTGAAATTTAAATAATTGGATTTAAATTTGAATTCAATATTTGAAATTGAATGCTATAATTTGGGAACTAGGATTTAAAAGTTATCCAACTTATTAATGGGTTTATATGGGTTTTTAAAACCATTTTAAAGGTGATGTTTTGGAATTTAAAATTCAACCCAAGATTTCAACTTGTACAAATTGGATTTTTCGGAAACGAAAACTATTTGTTTTCAAATGATTGAAGCTTTCACATAAGAATGAATTTCCAATTTGTGTTAAAGGATTTCAAGTCTAAATTGAAGATAGTTTTCCAAATTATAGATAAATCTTTGGAAACGTGTTTTGAAAGCTATAAATCTTTAATTTAAAGATTTAACTGGGTTAACCCAAATTGAATGGGAATTGTTTTTGAAATCCATGAATAGATCTTTGTGAAACGGGGTGAACTTTGTGAAATAAATCTTTTTGTGTAAAGATTAAAAATGGCGATTTGTTTAACCGTTTTGAAAGAAAAGTTTTGAATCATTAAGTTGTGACTTAATTGAAATCCCATATCCATATGTTTTTAAATATTGCGCTCACTATTCGGTTTAGCCGGGAGAGGACCTTTGTGTCATATAGCCCATTCCGAATATGTGATACGTCGTTATGGATAGCATTGAAGACCGGTGGTGAAGACCGGGTATTTGCGAGAATGATAGGACGACTTATCGATTGTCTCTGCACTGAGTCGCGCCAGTATAGAGATTTCCTAAGTGATGGGAAGTCCGATCGGGATTGTGAATACCCGGATTTGCAAGGGCTTCTTCGGAAGTGCCTTCGGTTCTGTTCGAACCCGGAACAGACTGGTATGGTTGTATGTCCGACATTACACTTTGAGATATTAAACTGATCTCTATCAAATACATTTCTGCTTGGTGGCGGAGAATTTATTCTCTTAGCTTAACACCCTTCTCTGAGACGTACGAGATCAGAGGTTATGTAGTTGATATTTATCAGTGATATTCCCAATTTGGTAATGTGGCATGCTGAGTGCTGCTGTGTGGTGATCATTGGTTGATCATTTGTGATATGATCATTTATTTGATCATTTATCTTTGTGATCATTGCTTTGGTCATCTGTTGACCCAAAGCATGGCTTTGTTGTACAAAGCGTAGCTTTGTGGACGAGACTGCATCAGGACCTCACTCCCCGGAAATGGTCGAAACAGGAAAGATGCGGCAAGGTTATGAGGGTCGCTCCCTTTAGGGTGTGTCATTCCCTTCTGGTAAAGGGTGGTATCAGGTATGGAGCCCTGATATTTAACCTATGTGGTTGCTCCAATCTCATTTACTGTGTGGTTGTTGCTTTGAGGCGCCTCGGATAAAGGTCCCAAAGGACCGGGGGATGACATATTCGTGTAGTAGTTACCTAGTTACAGAGGTAACCCGGCCTTGTGTTGGCAGAGATCTAACCGTAACGTTAGTTTCTCGGGACGTCCCACCAGAGGCGATCCCATGTGGCAGTAGGAAGTTCCTTAGCCTGACCATTTGTTGGAAATCCATTCATCCAATACGTGCCTTGTACGGTTTTAGTTGTAGAACCTGCCATTTAACATGGCAGCTATAGTAGGCATAGTATCATGGTACCTATGCTGGCTAGGATTTATATTATACTTTCGAAAGATTTTCCACTATGCACTAGTAATAATATCAAAGAATTTTCCTCGTAGTAAGCATGTTTGACTATCATAAGGAGAAATCTCCCCCATGTGTGCGTTTGCATTGTGTGTGTGCCGGGAGGCCTTATGGTAGTTTCATTTTCCAAAAAGCATTGCGGATTTCAAATTTAAATTCTGTTGTTTGTTTAAAGACCAAATGTTTTTGTTTGCTCATACCAGTCCCATGACTGACCTGGAGTTTATTGTTCCTTTCCTAAACTCTGGGTGCCCACTATTTTCCCACACGGGCAGTCTAGAGTTGGGGTTTTCAGATAATCAATGGTAGGTGTAGATTCGATAGCTTTCAACCTTAGGATTTGGCAATCGCATTTTGGATCGAGTTGCTTCTCTTCATCTTGTTTTGGAGTTTGAGCCATTTCTAGATTGGTGCTTTGGAGATGGAGATTACTGTTTTCTGGAGTTCTTTCTTGAAGACTATTTTGGAGATTTGTTCCGCTGCTAGTGTTATCTTTTCTTTCCGCCGCTATTATCTTGTATCATATCTATGATGTATATTCATTATATCATCTGTTGTATCATATTGTATCAGTTATTGTATCAAATGTTGTATTTATGATATATGCTATTCTTTTCTTCCGCTGTGTTATTTACTTAATGTGTTATAAGCTCCGGCGAACCAGATTCGACGTTTGAACCTGCGGCATTTGAATACGAGTGTCGTATTCGGTGCCGATTTTCGAAGGTCGAGTCAGGGTCGTCACACTATATGGTGTCAACAATATAGGCTATCAAATTCAAAAGCAAAAACAACTAGTAAACTATTTCTATCATCGTCATTAAGCATAAAAGAGAGCATAAATTAACAAATAGTTGAAGCTCCATAATTAAAGAGCTTCATTACCCCTAAATTGAAGGGGTTTAGCCTCTTATATTTGTTATTTGATTAACAAATATAGCTAACAACATGAAAGCAAAATGAAAGGAAAATGAAAGCTTAATGAAAAAGAGATCTAATTAACAAGAATTAGAACTATTCTACTTGCATGAAAGTAAATCTATACTACAAACATTAAATTAAATAAGCATGAAAAGGAAAGAGCGTGTGTTATATTGCAATAAAAATAAAATTACATGAAAATAACAATAAATGGCCAAGTAGCCATGAAAAGAAATAAAAGAGAACAAAGCTAAATTAAGAGAAGAGATGACCTCCATAAGAGGGCTTAAGAGGGTATAAGAGGTTACATGAACATAATGGGTTATTTATATAAGCATGTAACCCTAATCCATAATTTGAGGAATGCCTAATTTACCTTTGAGAAAGTATGGAGGCCAAGTAATCATTAACTTCTACTAATCATCATTTAAGTGTACATGAAGCCATTAATTCCATAAGCATGTGCACTAGCCTCTAATTTGTACATTAAGGTAGGTGGGTAGGTGGGATCCTCCATGTTTTTCACTTTGAATTATTTCCATCTTCATTCCTTTGTATTCATTTTATGCATGCACGTGTCTTCATGAAACCACCTGAGATCAAATTCCTACACAAAAATATAAAAATTTCCAATTAATTTTTCTCAAAGAAATATATGCACATAAATGATCGTTTTTCTCCTATATGAAGATGGATATGTGACAATTTGGAATTAATATGGATTTTGGCTAAAATAAGTTAAAATACCTAATATGATCATTTATTTAATTTATATGGAATAAATATGGTGGTAAAAATATGCACATTTACATGCGTATTACGAGCCAATCAAGGTATCAAACTTACTCAGAATTACTTATGTATTTCCATGAATTAAATGACGTTTTGAACGATTTAGGTATAAATACGCTAAAACTGAATCACAAATAGATACTTTGATAGATTCAAGTAAACATCTTGATCAATTGGTTAAAAACTATCAAAACAAATGCCCTAAGTGTGAAAAGTGTCCATCATTCGAAGAAGAAATTAAAAAAATCAAAAATTAAAATTAAAAATGAAACTCTGATTTTGAAAGAAAGTGAAAACATGAGAAGAGAAAATTCTATTAAAAAGTGCACACAATTATTGAATGAAAATGAATCACTCAAAACATAAGTCGAACAATTGTCTACAACCTTAGGAAAACTTTCAGAAGGAGAAAAATTACTAAACATACTGATAGGAAAATAAATAGTCAATATTGATAAATAAGGACTTGGGTATCCTCAATCTAAACGTGTTGGTAGCAAAATTAATCAAGTAAATTCCAAGTGCAAAATTCGTGAAAAAACTGGACATAATCACAATATTTGTTGGTATAGACTCAAACACGTGAAAACCATTCCAATTTGGGTTCCAAAAGGCACAAATATAAAATCTCATAAAGTCAAACAAATTTGGGTGCCGAAAGGAACATATATAAATAGTTGTGGGTCTACTCAAACATATTTTTCAAAATTATTTGCCACTAACAACCATGGACCTATGAAAACAAAAAGGTCACAAAAATCTTTTCTCATGTAGGTGTGGTGGGAGGCTAAGGAACAGCAATAGTGTTACTTGGATTCTGGCTGTTCCAGGCACACGACAGGCAACAAATCAAAGTTGCTTAGCCTAGTATAAAGGTGGCAGATTCACAATGGGCAACAACGAAAAATTATTATAAAGGTAAAATAGGTAAAGGTATATTTATTTTGAATGATTTATTAATTGTGACAATCTGCACCATAATCTAAATTAAATCAGCCAGTTATGTGATGAAGGAATGAATGTTGATTTTGACTACGACTTATTCAAAATTGTCGGCCAAAATATATTTTTATGCCAAGAATACAATCAGTACCTCTAGAGTCTCTGAACTAATAGATTCCTTTGGACATGATATTGCAAGTTTAGATAATAAGAAATATTGTATTGAATTGATTTTTAATTTGTCGAGATACATGTGGGTATATTTGCTTATCATACTGCTTTTGGATCTTACACTATGATACCATTTGTAAATTTATACGAAATCAATTCAAATTCAAAAGCATTTCATTTAAAAGTTATTAAAATGAATTTTAAGGTATTTTGTTGAAACTTCACGGCCTGGTCAATGACATCCAACTAATGATAATCTTGACTCAAAGGAAAATTCGGATGTTGATTGCACTGGTAATCTAGTTGGTAGAAAAATTACTAGTGGAACGAGTTTTATGAAAAGACATTCATTAGTTGCATCACATTTTCAAAGAAATTATGTAAATATTTTTCATTTCAGCTGATTTTAAAATTAGCAGATATTTTTCTTATAAAAACCCTTCCAAAAAATATTTTTTATTTTTTGACCATGTTTCAGATTAGTCATTTTAGAAAATTTGGATTTGATTTTAAATGACAACATTAACTAATATGACTCCCTACTGTTTATTGAAAAGATAAATGGTGATTGAAAAAGTGGCGAGTGTTGATACTGATCGTATATTATAACTTGAAAAAGTATATTTAGTAAATTTCCTTAAAAAATTAAACAAGATTTATAATAATTCTTGTTTGGTAAAAAATCCATGATCATCTCTATTTCTATCATATTTCTAATGACCATCACTCATCAATATCCAATGTAGTACGTCAATATGTGGTATTTTAAATAGGAAATCATTTATTTTTCATTTTGTTATAATTTTAGCAGTAAAAACATCCAAAGTATTCACTCTCATTTAAAAGTCCTCACAGTTATGCATGGGTGAATTACTTAGAATTTTTGGTTATGTGCTTTCATGCTCATTTAAAAGTCCTCACGATTATGCATCTATGGAACACATATCAAAATTGATTAATTAAATAGACAAGTTGATTCTAATCCCATTTAAAAGTCCTCACGGCTATGCATGGTTAGAAAATACTTGAATTTATATTTTTATAGAAATTCGGAATACTACTAATCTCATTTTAAAGTCGTAACGGTTATGCATGGTTAGTAGATATTCAAATTCTTGATATAAATATACCACAAATAGACACAACTATATGGTTTTGCATCATCCCTATCATTCTAAAGTGGAATATGCATCTCACAGAGTATTTATGATTTTTGATTGATTTTTTATTAAAATTTAATATTTATACTTGATTAGGTATTAATGTCTATCACTTTATCTCTATTTTTCTAACACTATTACTTTTTTGCTGATAACAAAAGGGGGAGAGAAAAGTTAAGATTTTGGCAAATAAAGGTAAAATATTTTATTTTGTATTTTTTATTTGCATCTAGGTTCGTGTGCATATTTTTATTTATTTTCATGCATATATGAAGGGGTAGTTTTGTTGTAGAGAGGGAGCATTCAAATAGGGGAGCAAATTGAATGATCAAATACATTTTATAAATTCAAATCTTAAATATATGTTTGTTATCATCAAAAGGGGGAGATTGTTGAATATTCAAGTATATGATTTTTGTTTGATGATAACAAACATATATATATATATGTGTGTGTGTGTGTGTGTGTGTGTATATATATATTCATTCAAATGTATTTATTATTGTACTATTTTATTTTCACATAATTAAATAAATATTTGCTGAATAAAATAAGTAACAATGAATTAAATTCAAACAAATATTTTATTACAATTTTGAATAGTACAAATTTGAGATCTCGCTATATATATACAATTTGCCAATTACAATATAATTTCGATTGCATCATAATTTTTCACTATACAATTAACATTTACATCAACACCTCACTACATATCACTCGTTCACTCATAATTTTTCTTCAACTGTATTCCAATTTATATCCGGTACTTGAGTTATCTACAAAATTAAACACTAATGCAGTAAAACTGCAAAAAAAATTTGCAATATAAAATAAAATGTGTATTTTTATTTGCCTTGGATATTCGGGTTGTTTGTCATCATAATCATTTTTGAATTCATCATACACGAACAACATATAGCATGTAGAGTGTATCACTAGCCGTGCACACCAATGTACACTTAATGAAATTACAGAGACAGGTGAGCGCAAGGTCAAACCCAATCAAAACCTAGTTTCAATTCAAATGAATACGAATAAAGTCACGATGCTAGCACGAGGTCAAGCCCAAACTATAAGCTGGATTCAACATAGGTGTAATCCAAATGTACAAGTTAAATAAAATGGTCAAGAAAACTAAAAACATATTGGACAATGGAGTCATGAAACAATGAGTAAGGCCAAATGAAGGAAACAGATGTGCAGACCAAACTTATATGCATGCATACAACTCAACAGTTCAACAAGATATATATGCAATGTCAACATGTATACAACACGGTGTATAAGCTGGCTCAATGAACTAACTCTAAGTAATAACTAGACCAGTTCGGTATGCTATGCACAAGCACTACAACCAGATCAGTTTCCAAAGTCAGTCCAGAACCAAGAATAGGCACATGCACCAGTGAAACAAAGTACAAATCCAGCATTTTAGGATGACAACAGAGTAAAGACCTGATAATATTTGCAAACTAGCTCGAAGCAAAAACTCAGTGCAAACACATATGATCACTCACTGTAGTGAACACAGTCGTGCCTAGACCACTGACCTTCAGACAATGTGAACAAGCTTTAAACAAACTACATGAACCGAGGCAATGACCAAGGCAGTAAATAAAATGGCAGTGCATATGGACATATACTCGATGCAACATAGAGCTCATATGCAACTCAGACTGAAATGAAAAATGGAACAGTTCAAGCTACGACATGAAATCAGACCTCATAATGAAGTGGATTCAAGGCAAATGGAAACAGTTCACATGAAAACAGTGACAACAAGAGCTGCAACATGACTCAAATCAGATCAAGTGAAAACAAAATAGTAAAACAACAGTGTATATACACATGAATATTTAACTACCAGAGTCGTCAAGAAACAAAAAAGTGTACAGGTAAACCAGATAATTCAATCAAGTGAAGACTCCAAGAGAAACACAATAAAGCATGGTCAGATCTCAAAAATACTCAGTACAACAAGCATACATATATACATATGCAAACATATACACACACACACATACATATATATACAGGCCGTGCACATATAGATCGAACCAGAAATAACTATGCCATACTTTCAATTGATATGAAACTCGAGCTAGTGCAAATAGAAACTCACAACACATATACACACATATATATGCATGGTGACACATTTCGAGTGGAACAAGAAAATCAATGCAGACCAACCATATGGCACAAGATGGTGAATAATATAATGCAATAAAATGATGTGAAGACCAACAGCAAGTGTAACTAGATCAACACAGCAAGCAAGTATGAATGAAAACTGGTCAGAAGCCGTGGGTCATCAATGTCATGTTCGAACAAAGTCACAGGAGAAAAGAAATTTTCATAGCAGGTTTTTACAAAAAATTTAAAGTAGTAGTTTCAAACCAAGTCAAGTTTAAATGCCAAAAAATCTAAGCCATGATGAGCAACGTTGTAGTAATAGTGAACCAAAAAAAGTTACATGGATTGAACGAGTCCACAAATTCAAAGTACCAAAGTCAAAGAAACAAATTCAAATGCCAAAAGAATGGAGCCAAAATTAAAATTCATGGAGTATATGTATGACTTGAACAAGTCACTACAAATCACCATCATTCAATCAAAATTCGGTAGCCGAGAAAAATTAACAGATGAATTCATACGAAAGATAATTTAGGGTTTCAATCCTTATTTTAACCTAATCATCATCGGCATGTAAAAGGCAATCGAGTTCAAGCAAGCTAACCAGTCACTACAACAAAATATGATATTAATAATGCTATTTAATAACGCGTTATTCTGAAGCGTTATTATTAACCCTTAATTATCTAGTTACCGGTTGATTTTTGTTCCCCCTACAGGTGTAACGCGCGCATCTCCCTTCCCTTTCACATGCTGCCCCAAAACATCTCCCTCCAACTTCCCAAATTATTTTCCCTCTCCCTCCAAAACCATTCCGCGTCCCTCCAAAACGCGCGCATCTCCCTCTTTCAAATTACGTCAGCGATTCGAAGACTCCAAAACGTGCGCAACTCCCTCCTCCAAATTACGTTAGCGATTCGAAGAAAGCAGAAACCCTCTCAAGTTTTGTCGAAGAAAGAAAACTCCTTTGATTTCGAAGCTAGGGCTTTGGGTGTAGCTCCGATCTGTCGAAGCTAGAGCTTCACGTTTTGGATATAATCGTCGATTTTGATTCTGGTAAGTGATATAATCTTCGATCTTGATTCTGGTTTGCAGCAGCGTTTTTGCCAACAATGCAGCAGGTCTCTTTAATTTTTCTCCTCGCACTCTTTCTTGATTTCTTTATTTTATGAGCTTTTAATCTTCAGATTGCTTCATTTTTTTTATGGCTATAATACGGTGTTCAAATACTAAATTAGAGAAGTTTTATAGATACAATCTTTGGAGCTTATCATATTCGATATTAGCAATTAAATTGGTTTTTTTACATGAAAAATTGATTTTCCGTGCTTATTACATGTAAGTAAGATAGATCCAGTTCTTTATTTAGGTTTATCCTCAAGATAAAAGTTCTATGATTAGAACAATGGACAATTTTCAGCTTTGTTGATATAATTAATCTTCAGATTATTTTTATATTAGCAAATTATAGATAATAAATGTGCAACTTTGTCATCATAATCCATACTGGCAACTAAATTAATTTTTTTACACAAACAAATTGATTTTTCTTGCTTATTACATGTAATTAAGACCGATCCAGTGCTTTATTTTTAATTTATCCTCAAGAAAAAAGTTTCATAATTAGAATAGCACACACTTTCAGCTTTATTTATACAATTTAGTTACGAAATTTGTGCACATGATTTTTAGCATAAGACAATGAGTTTGGAATAAAATTTTGCTTATTATGTCTTAGGTTTACTTTGGAGATTTAATACATTGTAGTATCTGAGTAAGGTTACAAATGCAAATATTTGAAGTATTTCTGTACCAACACTACTTTAGTTCTATTTCTTAGGTCAAATGAACAAAACTGATTTCAAAACATTTTTATAACTGTTCTTGAACATAAAAAATATTTTGCAAAAGCTTAATATTAAATAAGAAATCAATAGTACGTAGATTTACCAACTAATGAATTTTGCAACATCTGGTATAATACTATTGATTGTTTTTGTAAATATTATAATGATTATTTGCAGGTCCTCTATATAGCAGTAGCATTACATTGGTTAGCTATCTAAATTTTCATAGTTAACTAGAATGGAGATGGCCACATAGTAGGAAATTTTAACTTATAGATTTTCATTATCACCTTTGTCTTTTTTCCAAATGAATAGGTTGGTCACTTGAATTATTGTGTTACCTCGTCCTATAATTGTACCTCCTATCAGCTATGACATGGTTTGTTCCCCTTCAAAAGCCTTCCCCTCATGTTTGGTGTGTTAAGGACAATATAGTGACTTGTCGAATTTTTCCCCTCAAGTGAAATCCTTTCTGAGAACACCAAAAACTGGAAGTCCTTTGTAGTTGTAGCCGCTGCTTCAGACAGTTTCTCCCATTATGGTTATATGCTATAAAAAGATCATAAGTCATTATTATACTCCTGAACCAATAATGAAAATGACATAAATGAATATCTTACATCTATGTAAAACCCTAGGATAGAATAATACTTTCAATTATTCGCATATATAGGATTAAATGTTTGTCATGTTGATGCAACTTTTGTGTCCACTCTGTTTGTTTAATGAACAAGATGATAGTTTCGTTTTTCAGGTGTATAAGTGTATCCTTAATTATATGCTAATGGAAAAAGACTGCGTTCATTTAAACAGGTAAGTAGATAATTCAATATTCTCAACCATGTCTAATTTCATAAAATAAAAATATGTTAAACTCAACTATTATGTTGAATTTTTTTCATTATAGAACTTCCAATGAGTACTCGCAAGGGGCAAGATGTTTCGTAGAAGCTGCAAAGAGAAATATAAGAAAGTAGAGAAGCTTTTATGTCCTTGTTTAGATTGCTGAAATCTTAGTCGACAACATGATGATATTATCGTTGAACATTTAATTATAAGGGAGATGGATCCTAAGTACAAGAGTAGTACTAAGTGGTATCATCATGGCGAACAATTTAATATGGGCGTAGATATGAAGTTGGACAATACATTTGATCTACTTAAAGCTATTCATTTTGAAGATGAAGATTTTTGAATCATACTTTTTTTACTTATGTTAAAGAAGACGAGGATGTTCGAAAACGTGAGGATGATTTACTTAAGAATTTAAAGGATGCAGAAACCCCCTTATATCCTAATTGTGTAGGTCAAACTAAACTATCTGCCATCACGGCTTTGTATAATCTTAAATGTGAGATTGGATTATCTGATACTAGTTTTTGATAAGCTTTTGAACGTACTACATTTGTTGCTGCCGGTGAATAATGTACTTCCTAAGAATTTGTATGATGTAAAAAAAAATTTCAAAGTATTTGACATGGGGTTTGAAAAGATTCATGCTTGTAAGAATGATTGTTGTCTTTTTAGAAAAGATTTTCAAGATTTAGAAAGTTGTCCGAAATGTAACTCTTCGAGATGGAAGATAAATGAGGGCACTAAGGAGATTATATGTGGTGTTCCAGCTAAAGTGTTGAGGTATTTTCCAATCATTCCTAGATTTAGTAGAATGTATAGATCTCAAAAGATGGCAGAAGATCTAAGGTGGGATTTTAACAATAAAAGCAGTGATGGAAAAATGCGACATCCTGTAGATTCTGTAACATGGAATGCAGTGGACGAGAGGTGGAAAGCATTTTCATCTGATCCACGCAATCTCAGACTTGGTCTTGCTACAGATGGTGTCAATCATTTGCCTCGATGAGCTCCAAACATATTAGTTGGACAGTAATGCTTATGACATATAATCTCTCGCCTATGTTATGTATGAAAAAAGAAAATATTATGCTAACATTAATAATTCCAGGTCCAAAGCAACCTGGAAATGATATTGATGTGGTAGAAGACTTAAATTATTTATGGAATAATGAAATCGATATATATGATGCATTCAGTAAATCGGTTTTTAATTTAAGAGCAATTTTACTATGGACAATAAATGACTTTCCAGCCTATGGAAATCTTGCAGGATGTTGTGTAAAAGGTGAAAAAGCTTGTCCATTATGCGGTGTTAACACTCATCATCGGTGGTTGAATCATTGTCGAAAAAATGTTTACATGGGACATAGAAGGTTTCTAGATCCTTCGCATACATAGAGGAAACAAAAAACTTGGTTTGATAACACTGTAGAGGACGGTAATAGACCTAGAATTCTAATGAGAAGAAATATTTCTGCTATTTTGAATGGTTTTCCAAAAATTTTTGGAAAAGATAAGAATGAAGAAAAAATAAGGAAGATGAGTAAGAAGAATCTAAAGACGGAGTTGTGTAAGAAGATAAAAAGTAAAAAGAGGAAGAGTACTCACACGAAAAAAGATGATAGAAAAACATAGCTAATAAGGTGGAAAAAAAGATCAATCTTCTTTGATTTGCCATATTGGGAGGTTAGTATAAAATTATATTTTCTATCATTTACCTAACAATATAAAAGTTAATAAATTGTTGTATTATTGATATTTGTAGGAACTTTCCTTGTGACATAATTTAGATGTGATGCATGTTGAGAAAAACGTTGCTGAAAGCCAACTAAGCACGATATTGCATGACAATAAATCGAAAGATGGAATTAATTCTAGGAAGGATTTGGAGAATTGGGGGATTCGACAAAGTCTTTATGCACAACCTCGTGGGAATAGAACATATCTACCACTGGCTCCATACACGTTGTCATTGTCCGAAAATAAATATTTTGTAAGAGGTTACATGATTTTAAAGGTCCTGATGGTTATTGCTCAAATTTCAAAAGATTTGTATCATTAGAAGATTTCAAAGTCAGTGGGTTGAAGTCGCATGATTATCATGTCCTAATGCAACAATTGTTATCTGTTGCGGTTAGAGGTTTATTACCAAAGAAAGTTAGAACACTAATAATTCGTTTATGTTCGTTTTTCAATAAAATATGTCAACGTGTTCTTGAAAGAGAGATGTTGCAACAAGTTAATGATGAGATTATTGAAATTTTGTGTGGATTCGAAAGATATTTTCCACCTTCCTTTTTTTGATATAATGATACATTTGACAATTCATCTTGGAAGAGAAGCGCAATTGTGTGGTCTGGTTCATTTTGTTGGATGTACCCTTTTGAAAGGCATATGAAAACACTTAAAGATTATATAAGGAGTTATGCACGACCTGAAGGGTGTATTGTAGAATCTTATCTTGCGAAAGAATCAATGAGATTTTTTTAGTGAACTTCTACAAAGGGAAGTACAAATGGAGGAGAAAGAAGTCTGAAATGAAGATTATGAAAACAATGTGATACTCGAAGGACGTCCTATTTTAAAACCGAAGACAATTACATTGTCATCGAATGAAAAAGATATTGCTCATTTGGCCGTGCTAATGAATATGGCTGTGGTGGAACCATATTTAGAGTAAGTACATATTATATTTTGTTTATACCTTTATAATAAAATTTTGATATTCAATATAACTTGGGTAAAATTATTTAAACACCAGTATGCATTTTGAGGAGTTACAAAATTTTGATAAGCGTATGGAAAAAAATGCGACATTGCTGTGCAAAAAAAAATACAGATAATTTCTTAGATTGGATTAAAAAGAAGGTTAGTTTAATTTTAATTTATCCTTCCGTTGACAAAAAAGATTTCTTTTTAACTTCAAAATTTATGTAAAATGATTTGTTTGCAGATACCTATTCAATCCACAAGTGATGAAATACTAAAATGGATTGCCTTTTGCCCAAGTAGTAATGCATTGCCCTACAAAGGATATATAATTAACGGACATCATTTTCATACAAAAGACGTTGAAAGTGTAACCCAAAACTACGGAGTTACTTATGATGCAACTACCATGTGTAGGGCAAGTGCAAAAGATATTTCTCAAAGAGTTGATGTGGTCACTTATTATGGGGTAGTGACGGACATAATCTTGCTAGACTATCATGTTTTTTATATTCCCGTATTTAAGTGTCACTGGGCAAATATAGGAAATGGAGTGAAGGTCGAAGACGGATTCACTCTTGTCAATTTACAACAAAATCAATCTTCATTTTTAAAAGATCAATACATCCTTGCATCTCAAGCAAAACATGTTTTTTATTCAAGAAAGAATGATCAGTCTAATTGGTATGTTCTAATGAAAGCACCACCAAGAGGTTATCATGAATTAAAGACAGATGATCCTGTTATGGAAGTTAGCTTTGTTAGGGAAGATTATGAAGAAACCAACATGGATATTGATTCCATGGAGAATGTTAGCTATTTTAGAGAAGATTGTGAAGGCATATTTGAGTAGATTTCCAATTTTATTTTCTTATGAGGTTTGTAATTCCTACTTATTTGCTAGTGATAGATATACGATATGAATTATCCCCTCAACGGTTGTATTTTGTTTCGAGTCCCTCTAAAATTCTTTTCCATATCAAAAAAGCAGTCCCTTCAACAACTTGTCTCTGCCTATTCTTATTTCAGCCTAATTTTATTGGTGATGGTTCTTGCTCTCTACATATACTTGTGTCTTGTGTGCCAACTTATTTTTCTTTTCTCATATGTCAGGTCTTAAACAATTTCTCAACTTTGAAGAATCATATTTTGGTTACGACTTAAACAATTTGTGTTCTTTTAAAAAAAATAACACTAACTAGCCCAAGGTATATACATACATGTAGCAACATCCACACACACACGCACATTTTAATCTGACAAAGCCTTAAACAAGATATGTACACACTTGTAACAGTGATCATGTATGCAAGTACGTGTTTTCTTTTTGATAATTAAATCAATTATTTTGATAGATCTGATTCCTCTACGACATTTGAAACATCCAACAATCCAAGTTAAACCAAGTTAAACCAAATTCATGTTTTCATTTTTATTTTACATAATTTTGTTAAACTTCAAATGCAAACTAACCTCTACTGACCACACTTGTAGTCGTACTAAATTTTTTGTATTTATTGTACCGTGCATAAATGAAAATACTTTGATCATTTTATGTGTTTGCTATTGATAAGATATTCATCATAAATAAGTTGTTCATTGTGATTACATTAGGTTGATATATTTTATTTTTGTTCATGTCAGCATCATTTGCATTAAAATATGTCATTTGCATTTAAATTTTCTTTTATAACAAAATAACTCATGCACTGTTCATTTTTGCTCAGGATCTGCCCACTGGAATTCAAAATGAGCAAGATTAGGAATGTGATAACGAGAGCTCACATGCAAAAAAATATCGACGACAAAAAAAGAAAGGTGCAAGAAATAAGCAGCTTGTAGACAATCAAGTAGATGATGAGATTCATAACGAAGACAATCTACAAGCATTGGAAAAAAATCAAGTACAAACATTTATCATAATAAATCTTGCTTCATTACTAAATAATGGATTTATTTCAATTTACTTAGCGATTTTCCTGTTCGGCTGCTAAATAATAAATCAAGTACAATCTGAACCTGGTTGCTGAAATCATTTTGAGAAATTTCAGTCTAGGGTTTATCTGTAGTTATGCTTATGCTTTTGTTTCCTACCTCTAGGGTGGATGCTTTTCAATATCTCTTGTTCTGTCTTCAAAATCGTTTCAAACTTTGATATTCATTTGAAATCCTGTCATATGTGTAATCTGAAACTTCTCACTTTCAAAACATACAGTTTAAGTACTCGAAACAGGTATATACTTCTGTGAACTGGTTTTTGGAAGCATAATATCTTCTGTCTAAGGTCAAGGATTTGTAGTTATACAGGTTCCATTTTCTACTTAAGTTCTGAAACTCGAGAAAAATTTAAAACCAAGTTTAATGGGAGCATATATGAAACTCGAGCAAAATTTAAACTGTATATTTTTGAAAGTGAGAATTTTATGGGCTTTTATGATCTAATTTGTAAATTATTATTTTTATATATAGAAAATAGGGAAGAAGAGTAAGGCTGTGAAAAAGAGAGGTTGCATGCAAAAAGAAATAGACGAACATAGGAAGAAACTTACAAGAGAGGAGCTGTTTGAAGACAATCAAGTAGAAGACGAGGTTTCTATTGAAGACAACCCAGATGCATTAGAAAAGAATCAAGTACAAATCGATCTAGAAAACAATGCTGAAATACAAGACAACCCACAAACACTGAAGACAACATAGTTCAGTCGGAAGGAAATCCAAGAAGAAAACCTAGAGGTCCAACCAAAGTTAGAAGACTTCCATTCAATTCTTTGGAGCAAATAGAAGTTCAATTTAATACCGCAGGCGAACCAATAGGACCGGGTTCGGTCAAATTATCTTCTTACTTAGGAACACTTGTACTAGAAATTGTTACGGTTACACTAAGTAATTGGAAGCAACTTAGTACCGAATTGAAAGATGTTTTATGGGAAAGCATTCAGGTGACACTCTCTTTTGCTTTAAGATTAAATCTTATATTGATTACTTACCTCAAACACTTTACGTCGAATTTTTATTGTCGCAGGCAAGGTTTAAATTGGATTTAAATTGGCACAAAATAGTAGTTTTTCAACGAATGAGTGGTATTTGGTGGGCATCAAAATGTAGATTAGTTCGGCAGTTGGTACAAGCAAAGTCTTTGGAAGAAAGACTTCAGTTGAAACCATCTAACATTAAATGTATGATTTAGTGGAAGAAGTTTATCAAGTTGAAAACAAGTTTGGAATTCAAGGTATGAGAAATTTCAGTCTTCAAATACATATTAAAGAATGATGCAGATAAAAAATATTAAAACTAGTGTACATATCAAATGAAAATACAATATTCTGTATGCATTTGAAGTCATGGCATATTTACAGTTTTCAAAATCAAAAGTAGATGACTGGCATTTGTACATATCAAATTACATATACTAGACATTGTTAAAACTAGTGTATAGTAAATCTGAAATCAGGCGATATGACGTTTAGACATATAGTAAATCTTTCATACCCATATATTCGAAACCTTCAAAACCAAAATTAAGGAATTCTGACACAAAATTAATATGCATACTAAATTTTGTATTTAAAATTTGATATATTTATAACCACTGTGTACAAAATACTCATTTATATTCAAAGCTGTAAAAATATGAATTTGGTTACGAGTTCAATGATTACTCCAAAATTTCCTTCATATGATACTCATACCTGAAAAAAAAGTAGAAATTTGTATAAAAAACTGTCTCTAAGGTCTTAAACATATAAAATTTATATTTTAGGAATTCACGCTTATAGTCACATACTTTAGGGGCAGATATATTTTGGAGACTAATAATACCCTGTTTGAAGCTCAACATATGTGAAACTTGATAATATTAAAACCTGGCAACCTATATGCTTTCAAAACCTTTTGTCCTTTGAAATCTTTGGCCCTATAAAACCATTACATACGAAACTTCATTTACAAAATCCGAGTTCACTAACAAATTTCTTTCTTTCTTACATTTATTGAAATGATTCTTATTTTAGGCTTTGTGCGAGAAGAACAAAGCTATTAGACAGAGGCAGTTGCCACACACATGCAGTCGTAGAAGAATGGCTCGACTGGCTGAAGATTTTGTAAGAAAATAGTAGTTTTATTTACTACAGTATTTATGAAAACTTTTAAGTTAATGAAATTTGTTGTTTGGTGCTCTTTTGAATGTAGAAAAGCGAAAGTGGTGATCGCTCTTCTGTCCGTAGAAGTGACATTCAGATCAAATCTCGCACTAAGAAAAATGGTGAACCGGTGAATTTGATTACTGTAGATGCTATAGTAAGTTCATACTTTTCAAATACTTACGGTACATATATAAATACTTGTGTGATACATGTTTACTTGTTTAGCATTCACCAACTTAATATATATGCATCGCCTGACTTAGGCATCACCTAATTGCTTGAATTAATTTGATCTTAGCTTGTTCCAAATAAAAAAAACCTCATCAGTTTCCTAATGTTTTGACTGTATTTCAGCATTTAAGTTTATTAGTAATCATGCACTTGAATTTGTAAAATGTGGGAACTCTGTGTATGGTTTAGCTTTATGATAATTTCTAGTATTTCTGTAAATGATTTGCAGTTGGCTGTCATAGAGGTTATTTATGATAGTGACGAAGAATGTTTTTAGTATGTATGAAAATGCATTAGTAGCTATTACGCTAGAGGAACCTCTAAAATGCTATATAATGTTCCAATAAGTTGTTACGGTGGCGCTAAATATATTTTTGTATACAAATATTGTCAGCATATTGTAAGATCCAGCTTTTGGTGTGGAGAAGAATCTGTGCAACTGGTGTATATTTCTAATTATCTATGACATAAAAGTAACACACTGCACTATGTTTTATTGAATTATGCGATGAAATTTATTCTATAGTACAAGGTCTTGAGTCTCGTATTGTGGCAAATCCTTGTACTGCCTAATAATTTTCATAGCAAGAGGCTGCTAATATTAATTAATTTCTTAAAGAAAATGGAGCAAAGAGATACCGTGTTGTAGGATTATTGTATTTTAGTTTGAATTCCCCTTAAGTCTGCAAACTTAGTATAATGTATTCATATATTGCTCCTTCGGTCTGCAAAATTTTAGCTCCTGAATGTGTGAGAGATTCGAGAGATCTATAAACTTCGAGAAAATTATTTTCCAAGTATTAATTTCCCTCCCAAATATCAGATTTAAGCAAAATAGTATATGTGTAGCCTGAAAATAATCTACTTCGTAGTATAACTTGTATAAATAATATAAAATATTGTTGATTTGTGATATACACAGAATTGGCTCCCTTGTTTGCAAAAATGTTTTAAGCATGTCATATTTTTACTAAATTCTCATGCTAATTTAGCTTAAACTCAGTCGACTAATCATCTGAATGCATCTCATATATTTATATTGGTTTTGGCATGTTGCATCGCATATATTTCTGTTGGTTTTGGCATGTTGCCAAATCAAGTGTAAAATTATGCATCTGCTAGAACATTCTACATCCAACCCAAAAAATAAATCAATCACCAAATTTAATCCAAGCTAAAATAAATTTGCAAGCTTCTTAATGTGTTTCCTATTTTAATTTAAATACTATGTTTTAATTTAAACTATAATAATATGAAATTAGCATGTTTTGTAGGAAAAGATTACACAAATTGAAAGTGTTTCACAATCGAGCTCGCCAGTTAATTATAGAGCAGATGCACTTGCACAAGTGCTAGGGCAAGAAAGACCGGGTCGACTTAGAGCGATGGGAATAGGAATGAGTCTTAGTAGAGAAGCTTTATCGGAAGTTAAGGATAAGTATACACTGCAACTTGAAAATAAATTATTGAACTTAGAGAATAGATTTCTACAACTAGAGAAAAATCGGGTAAGAATTGTCATTACATTTTGATCACTAATTGCTTGCACACTTGAACACTTGCATACACACTTGAACACTTGCATACAATCACTTGAACAGTTGCACACTTCAACCATTATACACTTGAATACTTGCATACTTGAACACGCTAACAGTTTGCATTACCAGATTTACAAAATGACATGTTTTTTATTTTGACAGGAGTGGGACAGAAGTAGACACAGTGGGACAGAAGTAAACAAACCTCAAGTAATTTTTTTTATTGGTTTCACATCTTGGTATTTTAACTTTTTATTCAATTAGTAACATAATTTTCCTATGTTTAAATGTAGTGCAACTTTGATAAAAATATGAAGAAGTGTGATTTATTGGATTTGCGAGGGAATGAAGAGATCGTTGCTGAAGGAAGATTCATGTCAGACGATCCAAACGAGATTGTCAATGATGTTCCTTTAGGGTCGGATGCGATGATAGTTTTAGTTGACGTCCCATCAAGCTTGATGCTTTTCTATAGAGGCCTACACCTTCTTTCACACTTATTGGGGAAGCAAAGGATAATATTTTGGCATGGCCGAAGAATAGAGTTGTTTTAAATTCAACAGATCACATTGAAGAAGAAAAGGATAAGATAAAAAATTCTTCACAATGAACATGCAATTTTATTATATACATTATTTACTAAATAAATATTTTTACCTCTAATAGAGTAGAAATAGCAGCTTAGAATGCAAATGCAAGATTTTTGATTGGGTAGGGAGCAAGCAATTAGTGGCTTTAGGACGATTACATTCGAGCATCTTAGAGAAAATTTTTAATGATGTTCATCTTGGGCCATCGGCTATGATTGTTTGGATAGATGATCCACTAAATCCAAAAGCTTTTTCGTGGAGGTCAGCCCCTGGTTTGATCCGAATTGCGGATGTTTTTGGTAAGAAGGTTGCATGGCCTAAATCGCAAGTAGTTGTTGAGATGGTTGACACTACAGCTCCTATTACACCTATGGATGTGGTGAAAACATTTATGGTACTTGATTGTTACTGTGTGTTTCTATTTTTTAATGATTAGCAACTTCATTATTTTTTTCTTTTTTCAACTTACAGACTGCAAATTCAAGAACAAACAATAAATGCAAGTTAATGGATTTATCAGGAAACGGGAAAGTAGTTGCTTTAGGACTAGTGGAGTCAACCGATCCAAATGCAAGGGTGCATTTCAAACAACTAGGACACAATGCATTTGAAGTTTGGATAATGACCGTAAGAGAGCCAGCGGTAGAGCTATGGAGGCAAACATCTGAATTACAGTACGTGGAAGATTCCCTCTCTTCTATTATAGCTTGGCCTGCTACGCACGTCATAATGGAATGAATTTTGAGTAAGTCTTTACCGTTAATTTTTTTTTTTATTGTTACATTTAGTCATTAGCTTTAAATTCTGGTTGGTGGAGTACCAGTTGTAGTGGTTTGTTTGTAGTTGACTGTTTGGAGTTCAGGGATGAGGTAGAGATGATACAGTTGAATGTATGTAGTGATACAACATGATGAAGCAAAACCATATCCATCTCTTCTTGGTGTAATAGTTACCCTAATTAAAAGATATTTTACATGAAAAAAATTTGACTAAAATATATATTGAATCGTTATGATTAGTAATATATCCATTTATAGGTGAACAAATGATAAGTTGGTAAAAATTCAAAATAAATACTGAATATAAGTTACACAAACACTGCCTATAGCAGAAAATAGATAAGATAAAATGTTGGTATGTATGGAGCACGCGGTGGAAGGATATGTTGTATTTTAATGGGTGCATTGAAGAAATAGCAGTTAGAAATGCATGGAAAAATGTTGGAGTGTTAGAAATGCTTCAACAGATGGTTGCTGCAACTGAGAAAACTGAGGTTAACATTGCTTTAATCTATTTTACATATTGGGAAAATAGATCAGTAGAAATAATCAATTGTAGTTTCTAGTTCATGCAGTTCATGCACTTGCTTTAATGTTTGTACACTGTAACGAAAAATATATATCACATTTCTATCTGCGCATGCACTTGTTTTAACATTTTCTGTTTCTTTGTGTTAACTTCGCAGGCTTATTTGGAAGGAAGCAAGGTCCTTAGTACACAACTAGATCAGATCTTGCATGTTGGAACTCTGTAATGTTTGTACTCTGTAATATTTTGAAGGATTGCTTTAATGTTTGTACTCTATAATGTTTATACACTTATTAAATTGACATTATTTTCTGTTTCTCTGTGTTAACTTGGCTGCAGGCTTATGTTTTATTCAATGGTTATGCATTTGCTTTAATGTTTGTATACTGTAATGAAAAATATGTCATATTTCTTTCTGAGCATGCTCTTGTGTTATATTTGTTGATTACAATCTTTATTCGTTTATGAAGATTTTGTAACAACCCATATTTTGATAATTAAAATATTAAATTTAATAAGGTTTTGGGCTTTTATATTATCAGAAATTAAAATTTATGATTTGTTAAATTGAATCTTATTAGATTAGAAATTTTGACTTTAAGATAAATCTTAGAACAAATAATTTAATGAGATAAAACGTATAATTGGCTACTATTGATTGCATGTAATTGACTACTATACTGTGTTAACGTAATTTCAATCAACTTAAATAATAAAGTTAATAAGGAATATAATAAACGAGGTATAAATTGATGTAATCTTATGTTATTAATTGCAATCGGTTTTGATATGGAGTATGAAATCAATTATTTTGTACGTAAATTTATTAACCTTTGTTTGTAAACAATAAGGTAATAGATATGGATTATTAACATATAACCATTGTTTTATTTATTTTCTTATTATTAAATCCGTTAGAAATTTATTTGGTAACTAATGGAGAATTAATGTAACTGAAATATTACAATTGATATAAGAAGAAACGTTAACTGTTGAGTGGCGAGTGTAAACTTATGTTAATCAATTGCATAAGGGAATGGTTGATTTGATAATAAGAATGTAAATCAAAATAAAAGGATTTGTTTGAAATTTAAGTATATAATGAATAGGTTTTATTACATTTTTAATTAAATGTTGGAATTAAATGTTGGAATTAAATTAGTATATAGATATTGGGTTTAACATAGAAAATTGGATTTCAAAGGAAACAATTGGATTAATTATCTTCCCTATATTAGGGTATGTTTTGAGATTTAATCATTGTAAGTAATATTAATTATATCTTTCCATTAATAAGAGATAGAAGTAAATGATAATTAATTAATGATATGTGCATCATATGTTTTGTGTTAAAAATATATTGAGAATTTCATTGAGAAATATTACGTTCGAATTGTAAGCACTTAAATTTGGTGCAAATATAACGATTATATGAAATTAATTGATAAAGAAATGATGTGGTTGTACGAAGTATTATTTCTGTGACTCTTTAATGCGATAATCTTTAAATATAAGTTGGTTTTAAAGGGGGAGGTGTTAATTGTAAATGAATGTGTAATAAAAAGAAATATGTTTTGATAAAAATAAAAGAAAAGAATGGTTTCTTGATAAGAATATTCTTATCAAATAAAGTGAATATTCATCTATGAATGTTAATTTAATTTCATTAAAACAAATAATTGAATTTTGTTGTATGTTTCTAGTTGGAATATTTGATTTATCTAAATATTCCTTTATTTGAATTTACTAAAAAAATATACATTAATAAAATGGTAAGAAAACAACTTGAAGGTTTGGTTAAGTTTTTGATTTAGAATAGTTAGCATATTAACATAGGAGATTTATTCCGTTTCAAATTTGACTTTGAGGTCTCAGTTCATCTTTTAATGTGTGGGGTGGCGGTCCTCATTATGTTAATTGTAGTGTTTAATTTTATTTACTGTTTACTAAATAAAAATACATATATGTGTGTAAATTTGAGCGTATTAGGGTTAATAAAATATGTTAAAATGAATTGTTTTTTTAGTATATTTGATTTGTGATTTCTATGTATGAACTACATTCTCAAATTTAAATCTGTCGCTTTCATTTATTTTATTTTATTACTACTTTCTTTCATTAAATGCATGCCTCTTTTGGTCTTTCAGTAAGTTTTATTTATTTACACGCGAGCCTTGCCTTGAAAATTTTCATTTGTGAATGTAGATTTAATTTCATTAGAGTAAAGAATAGAATGATTTGTTAGAAAAAGGAAATATACATGTATTTGAATGCTGTTTTAGCATACATATTGATTTCAAGAATAGGAGCATAATTTAAGTAAGTTATTTATTACGGTGGTGTAAAACAACAAATTTATAACCATGTTTAAATGACTTATGGAAACAATTATCCTATTTCTCATCTATTTTGGTTTATCTATTTTGAAATTTAACTTTGTTATTAATTTCAATTAATGTAATGAAAGATTTCGATTAAAAGGAAAGAAAACTTTGATTGCAATTAATAGATTTAATAAAAGAAATGTACATTTTGTGTTAAACAGAAATGGTGCTTTAATGGAAATAAAAGAATTGAACGTTCTCATTTTTAAGGTAGGTATAATTTTTTAAATTGTGCGTAGATAAAAATTTGTATGTGTACAAATTGAGTATTATTTGAGTGAATGAAATTAATTTGGTTACGTTTCAAAAGAAATTGAATTTCAAAATGTGTATGTGGTCCCTTCATTTCTTTTTATTTATTGCATGTACGTTTTAAAATAGTTACCTCATTATTAAAACTTGGTCCATTCATTTCTCCTTCGGTTTAATACCTAAGCCTAATCTTTTAGGCTGTATTTAATTCTTTCCGTCTCATTTTTGGTTATAATTTTTTTTATTTTCCTTCGGTTTGCAAATTTTCTCATTCCTACATACATTTCCTTATGCATTATCAATGCCTAAAGCATTTAAAACTAAACGTGCATTTTGTCCCTCCACCTTTATTTCCTTATTACTAAATAATCTATAATTTTATTTCTTCATTTGCATTTTATTTCTTCTATCACCTCATATTCATTTAGTTCACATCTTTCAATACTACGTTTTAGGGTTGTTCATATTTTACTTTATTTCAATTCCTAGTTTGTTTATATATACCTTATTAGCTTTTCATTTGTTTCCATCTTCATTCCTTTAGTCATATTTCATTTTCTAATCTCATCTTTTATAGCTTCATTTTCCAAATAAAACTTCCATCTCATTTTTTTCTCTCTTAACCTTCCTCCTTCCGTTTTCATTTTTTCTTCTTTAAATCTCCTTTTTCTCTTTTTTTTTACTTCATTCTTTATCCTTTTGTTTCTTCTTCTTCTTCTTCAAATCTTCTTCTTTTTGAAAGCTTCCTTTTCTTTTTCAATTCTTCATCTTCTTTAAATTTTCTTCTTCTTTTTCAAACATTCTTCTTTTTTCCAAATCTTTTTCTTTAAATCCAGATCTATAACAACTTCTCTATCTCTTCCAAAACATTCTAAAAAAAGATTAAGATATAAGGAAACAACTCAAAAGGAGGAAGTAGTAGCGGATCTAAATCTGTCTAGAAAAGGGAAATCAAGAAGGTGAGTGTTTAAACTCACTCACGAAATACTAAAATTTTATTGCAAGTTAAACCAGGTCATATTGTGGTAAATTTTTGATTGTTGGTTTGGAAGATTTATCAATAATTAAATTTCAATAGCTAAATTTCAATATGTGATGACTAATAATCACTGTGACATAATATTGAATTGGTTGATTTGTTTAATTGATTGATTTGAATGTTGATTGTATGTTGTCATGGATGCTATTGTGATTCAATGTATATTTGTTCATTTATTTGATATATCTTTGTTATCACCCTATAGTTTATTGTAATTATTTAAATTTCATATTGATTATTTGCACACTGAATAAGGATGTAAAACCCATGAATTTCAAGTATTTACATCAGAGAAAAAATAGTATATTTAGATTTACTATTTGAACCATAAAAATGATTTTGGAAAGTAAACCGTCGTTACCTTACTTGAAAGTTTTCAAAATTAAATTTTGAAACATTGGGAAGTTCCCAAAAAAAGTGAATATTGAAACTTTGGAACATATTTATAAATCAAATCTCCAAACTACGAAATTTAACTGGGAATTATTCTGTAAATTTGTAATTTACTAGAATGGATCTATTGTGAAATCCATTTTATTTTGAATGTGGAAGCAATAACATTTCCAGAAATTTGAACCTTCAAAAATGTAGTTATCTACATTCCTTATTTCATATACTTTTGATTTAATTTTCATAAGAACTTTTGTTCCGACTTGAGTGTATTATTTTCCTTTATGCTCGGGTCAGCCTAAGTTTTTCAGCATTGAAGACTATTTCTGGTGGACGAAGGCGAGGATTCAGTATATTATTGCTATTTATTATTCCATTACATTCTGTGTTTCACTGCATTATTTGGTTATTTATGATATATGTATAACTCTGATTTGAATTTGTAAAAGTGCAATGACATGTTATTTGTAAAATAGCTTCATGAGCTGTTTAGTTGATTATTATATTTTGTCGTTACGCTGTGAGATTCTGTATTTTGTTTTTCTCTTTCCCTTTTCTTTTTTCTTCTTATTTACCCCATTAACAATCCTCCCTTTTGAATGGTTAGATTTTGACATGTGTGTTTATTGTCGATTAGAACTATCCAAATAGGTGGGTTGTTACAGATTTAGTTTGATTTCTATTATTAAAATGTAATATATAGGCATAGCTCTTGAAAAGTATATCTATGATTTTTATAGCGGCATATATGAGTTGTAAAAGAATTTATCAATACTATAACATGTTGATTTAATAGCACGAAATGACCGCTATTGAATAAATATTTTATAGCGGCAAAATGGTGTTATAAAGATTTCCAATTCCGTTGAGATTTAGCTGTATTATAGCGGCTACAATGAGCTAGTGAATAAATATTTTATAGCGGCAAAATGGCGTTATAAAGATTTCCAGTTTCGTTGAGATTTAGCTGTATTATAGCGGCTATAATGAGCTATTGAATTAACGTACCATAGCCGCGAATTTGCGTTATAAAATTAAGCTCAACCATAGCGGCATATTTTGTGTTATAAATATTCAACAGTTTTTTATAACATGTCGATATACAGCGCTTATCAAACCACTATGGTTGTGATTAATAGCGGCTATATGCCGCTATAAAAGACACTTTTTGTTGTAGTGGGTAAAGCAAAAAGCATAAATCACATACCATTTTAGTTCGAACTCGATCAAATTGGAGTGACTGAAACCATATCACAACTATAGAATCAATTATCCAAGCCAAAGAAAGCAAATAATCACCGCAATATGCATGTATTTAATCTAAAAATATGTTTGGGTTTCGTAAGTTCACTTTGCATATATATATATATATATATATATATATATATAAAATTAAATAACTTCAATTTGTTTATAACTATTATAATTTAATTGACTTATGTAATATTTATATGTATCATAATTTAAATCATATTTAGTTAATTTACTAATTTAACTAAATTTTATTTTAAAATTATAGAAATTTTACCTTATTCATCTTAAACCATTTAAGAAGAATATTTAACTATAAACTTTATTTACACGCGCGCGCACACACACACACACTCATATATATCAAATATATGTTTGTGTTTATTAACTATTTAATTACTAATTGTTCAATTAAACAATTTAATTAAATATTTAATAAATTTCAAAATTTATTCTGTTTAATTTCTTAAACAATTTTGATACAATTAAAACATTTTAAATTATTAAATTATAACCTTTACAGTTTTATTTACATACATATCAGTATATATATTAAATTATAAATTAATTTACAATTAATTATTACTTATCATATAAATCATTTAACAAATTAAATAATTTAATTAAATATTTTAATTTTAGAAAATTCTATTTAATTTACCTTATAAAATTTAAGATAAATTTTCAACTATAACCTTTATAGTTGCATACACATTAATCACTACATATATACATATTTTAATTAATTAACATTTAATTGATTACTTATTTAATTAAGCAAATAAATCGAATACTTACAAAGTTTAGAAAAATATTAAATTAATTTCTTAAAAAATTGAATATTTTTTACATTCTTTTTATAATATTAGTAAAATTTCCTTAATTTTTAAACTAAACATTCAAATTTAAAATAAAATTTAAAGTTTACTACCTTATTTTAAAAATTGGCCTAAGCCAAAAATAAAACCGGGCCTTCCGTTTGGACCAACCATTTGGACTTACTGCACACATTATGCCAGCCAATAGCTAAGTGGAGAGAATAATTCTTATCCAACCTCGACTCCGCTACCATTGACACCCATCAAATATAAAAATTTATTAGTTGGCCCTTAATGCTAGTTAATTAGACTACATTAGACTATACAAGACCTCATACTAGTATCGGAATCAGGTTCATTTCACAATCGGTGAAATGTGTAGATTTAAAAAAAATCCCTATCTTAATCTTAAAGGGCTTATGGAATCTATGACTAGCATTATATTTTATCTATCAATTCAAAAAAAATCAAATTTGGTCAAAATTTATTTTATATTTATTTAATTAGTCTTATTAATTAAATTCATTCAATGGTTATTATGAATATGTCTTATATACTTATAACATGACATGATAGTGTAAAGATGTACAAACATGTGTATAACTATATACACATACACACACAATTATATTATATTATTTGTTTATAGATAATTATAGTACCATACACACACACCGATACATACACTTTAGATACACATAGATATACATACATACATATATACATACATACATATATACATATTGTACTACCTTTATTTATTTGTGTACATGGTTCGAAAATAAATCTATATATTAAATTAGCTATCTTAAAATATATGTTAAGATTTAGTAAATAAGTAGAAAAAAAGAAAGCACTTATCGCCTTTCTTATTTATAACCCCCTAATTTAAAACAAGACCAATCTCTAAGTTAGAAGAGAATATGATTTCTAAATAAACAAAATAGTTAATATTAAACTTCTTAGGTTTAAAATGGTGTACAAAGGTTTATAACTAAATCACATTTTAAATAATATTCAAACTAAAATTATTCAAGCCTTTATTTTTTTTTATATCAATATTCATATTCAACTTTAACCTTAAAAATATATATCAAATGTTAAATGAGTTCTAAAGATAACAAGAAATTAAATTAAACATGAAATGTTTAGATCTAAACATGTGCATGTATAAACATATATGAAATAATATTAATTGTAACTTACTTAACATAACATACTATATTAAACGTATACGAATCCATACCGAGTGTGTGTATATGTGTATGTGTGTGTGTAGTTTTGACAAAATTATATTTTTTTAATTTTAAACCATATTTAAATAAATTTGAGTCTAACCTTACACAATCATAGCCAAATCCAAACATCATAGGTAAACACATATACACCTTTTTAATTTATAATTGAAGAAATTTACAAATAAAACTTATCAAAAGTTACAAACAAATATCAATAAATTAAAATTCACATAAATATAAATTAGTTAATAAACATATATAGATTAGAATATTAGGCATATTGACATTAGGAGAAGAATGTTTCCATAATTTATGTAACCCTCTATGATATGTTAATTTGTGAATTATTTCCTAAATTCCTTAAATCAGCACTCAGCCTTGCTAGAATCAAATGAACCACATTTTCTTAATGTTCTTTGAGGTGTTCTCTCTTTTATCTGAAGAAATTTTTTGGCCTAGGGTTGAATGGAGATGGCGGCCATAGGTGAATGAGCTGGAGGAAAAAAGAGAATTAAAGTGAGAAATAGTATTTTGTTTTGAGGAGAGATAAAAACCTTTCCCACCATCTCTATAAAATGCCCTCTTTTAATTTCCAATTAAATCTCAATTGGACTTATCAAAATTCCTTTCCCTCTCCTTAGTATTATTGGACAAATCTTTGTTTCACATAGATCAATATTTTCTAAAGCTCATTAAGTAATTAACCATATTTAAAACTTGTTTAAATATATACCAAATTACCAACTTTGTATATCGATACGCATATATATAACTTTTGTATGCACACTTGATAACTAGTAGTAATACCCTAAATTTCAAATACATTAAGATTAATATTCCTTATATATTAATAAATTCAATTAATTTATAATACTTTATAAAACAACTAATACATACGGCTTTTTAGAGTATTCAGAAATGCAATATTATGAATAAAAGGAATGAATTCATCAGGGATTAATATTGGACAATTCTAATATTAATGTTCATACGTCACCTTAGCTAGTGGTGTGTTAGTTTGGCTGTATTCATCGCTTACAGATGTTTTCAATAAAATCATATTTTGTATTAGCTTAAGCGGTACCAATAGGGACAATAGTTTACATATGTCCTCTTTGCAAACACTATATCATGTTAGGATACGTATAATTTAGTATTGTTCAAACTCCAATATTATCTATATTGAGCTTGATTTTCCATAAAAAAAGTCATTGATTCAATAATAGAACTTATTATTATTAACCGTTCTACTCTAACCGGAGATTTTGAGACCATTATACTAACTTTATACGACTAAGGAGGCAAATTTTCTATTTTAAGGTTTCACTTCAAATGCCTCACCTCAGCCCCAATAGTCGCTCAATGGATCTGTATGCCATGATTTAAGTAAAATCAAAGTGGAGTATCCAAACTGAAGTATTATAGTATTCTTAAGTCGAGGGAACCATGTAACATCGTCAAATAAAGATTTCCTATTTGATTTAGTTACTTTCTACCAACAAGAAGCTATAGGACGACTCATTACATATTTATCCAACAACTACGAATACGTAAAACCTTGGTGGCCCAGTAGCCATGAGTAATACAATACTGCACATTTAAAGAGCGCTATGTACTCTGGTCTCAAAGAATATATCGATATCCTTTCTTGAAACAACTTGACCACGAGTATTAGAAAAATATTATTTTAATTACTCATGATTGCAACTACAATCACTTAGCATTGTGTTTAGTAATTTTCTTATTATATACTTGAAATCTAGTGCTTAATCAATTATAGCACAGTATAACAATGTATGTAATATAAATTAAAACACCTTTATTACGGACAAGATTGGTCACTAAGGCTTGTTTAATCAGTATTCACTGGAATCGGCAGGACCAAACGCTTACTTGGTGACTTGTATTCTGTTGAACGGTTTCTTTGGCCAATCCCAAAGGCAGGACCAAAGGCTTACGTAATGACCATCTATGTCCTTTTAGATGGTTGCTTTGGCCTGGCATAGAGGTTGGATCAAAGGCTTGTATGATGACCATCCTTTTCTTTTTGATGGTTGCTTTGACCAAGCCCGGTGACGAGACCAATGGCTTGCTTAACAACCGTCTTTTTTAGACGATTTCTTCAGCCAGACCTGAAAGGTAAGACCGCAGGCATATTTTAATATTAATAGTCAATATACATTCTCCATTTACCATTGGATTTCTTATCTAGCAACCGAATTTACCAAGCACTTAGGGTAATATACTTCTTAGATGAACATTTTTCCAACAATCTCTTCACTTCCTCTTATAGGACAATTGTTCGAGCATTATCTAACTATCTTTCTTTTTTCCTTATTCGAATAAGATTTGAGTCTATATTAAGTGCATGACATATATTATTATAGGGTTAATTACAACTGTATCTGCATGGCTCCAAGACAGAAAACATCTTTGCTTGATTGGGGAGAAAATAAGTTTTTCTCTTGTGTCAACATCTAATCCTCTTCCTATCTTTACAACTTTAGTTGAGTCATGAGGGTCTATGCTAATCTCTAATTCCTCTATAAATTTTACGTTTTTGTCATTATCTCTAGAATCAATTTCAAGGATTATTTCTTCCTCCTCTTCTTTATGCTTCACTTCTAAATCCACTTGATTCAACTCGATTTCTATAACGGGCCATATTTTATGTATCATAGGATTGTAAAATATTTTTATTTTATTAATATTAGGTCGTATGACTCTAAAATTTTAATAATGACCCTTAGGGGCATTTCCCACATCAATGATTCTTGTGAAATTTCTATATGGCAATTTTGGCCTTAAAATGTTGTTCAGACTATGGCTTTTGATACAAGCCAAATTAGGGTCGCCAACCGCTTCCACTACTTCAGGATGATGGTTATTCTGTAGACTAGCTATAATAGAAAACAAACTTATCGTTTGAGAGTTGTAGTTTTTTTAAGATTTGGCCGCTAGTGGTCTACATTAGTAGGTAATTAACTAAGCCTAGTCCACTAACCCATCTTAAAAAGTATGCCAAGGAGAGGCTATAGGAACCAATATAATCATTTTCGTCTTTCTAAATATTGCTATAAACCTCCATTAACCCTAATTTCATACAACATCACAGCCTAGATCATAATTTAAGGGTTAATTAGCATCTAGGGTTGGAGAATATCATTTTTGCTGATTTTTGTTCATCATCTTTTCTGTTCACTTTAGATCTAAGAAGAAAATTTGGTATGTGGTGAGTGGTTCTTGATGTCTCACTCTACTACACATGTTTATAAATTTAAAAACTAGGTTTTTAACATGATTTTATACCTTAAGTTGTTCTCTAGTATTAATCACATTTCTAGAGATATTTATGGCGAATTTTAAAGGATTTAAAGTGGTTTTAAATGGTTTTGTAACCCTTTTTGTTTAGGTACATATGATAATGTAAAAATTCGATTTAGATTAGGATTGGCTTGATTATCATGTTCTTATGGATTGCATGTATGAATGGATGCATATGTGTGTTATTTCATGTTTGTAGGTTGTGTTTTGCTATGATTTGCTGGTATTTTAAGTAGTTAGGAAAGAGGTTATCGAAGCAGCAAATGAAGGTAAAGATGGTCGAAATGGGATGAAACTTGCAGAAGAGGTTTTGGAGCATAGGTGGAATCTATGATTTGAATCACATTAAAATTTGAGCTAGGGGAAAGACTTGGTATCGAAAGCTTCTGGTCGATAGTTTGGTACTAAGTGCTTTTGGGTTATGGAAAACGCTTGATGAATGTTTTGTTCTTTAAGCCAAGGTTAAGGGTGATGAGTGAAGGTCAAATCATGAATTTGGCTAAGTATTAGACTTCATACTAAGAGCTTTAAAGGGCATGGAAACAAAAGCATTTGCAATTTGTACAAGTGCTTTGAAGTTGATTCCGAGAGCTTTTAGTGGAGTGGTCAGGGTCTATGGACTTGGACGATGGAGCACTAGAAGAAGGGGAAGAAAGTTAGCCAAAATTGGCTAAGTATCCAACTGGGTACCGTGGACTTTTTGTTTGTACGGAAGGTTTATTTTGGTGGAGTCTAGGTGGAATCTCCAGGGGATAAGAATGTACTCTATAGGCTATGATAGAGGTTTTTGTTTGTTCGCTTAAGGTTTGATGGCTATGTAGTAGCACGATGATAGCTTCAGGACTTCGATAATGACAACTCAATAGTGAATGGAGTTAGGTTCCGATAATGGTGGCTCGATGTTGAAATGTGTCATGAGATGGTTATCCACATAGGGTGGGTTCTAGGAAGGGTGATCCATAGATAGAACGTGATAATCTTTCTATCATGGAAAGGTGAAATGCGGAATGATTCTTTAAAAATAATGGGGATTAGATGGGACAAGAAAGAGGCTTGGAAATGCATGCTAACGGTCATTGATATTTGGAGTGTTTTTTGTTGTACTGAAAGCATGGGCATTGCGATTGCACTCATGGGAACTTTGTTTGGACAACCCAGATCGCTTGTTTGGATCCTTATACTTGGACAACAGGAAAGGGTCTAGTATAAATTCTAGCTAAAGATGGGTACACTGAAAACCATGATTTCCTTCATTCCCTGCATAGGAAAGGCCATGCGAGTTATCATATATTTATAGCACATCAAGTAATAGTAAGGATTGTTTGATGGATGATATAGTTGCTTTGGTTGTTCTCCTTCGTATTCTATCACTCTAAGGATGTCATTGGAGATAGGTACCGGGGACAGTGATATCTTCACACTCGTCATCATACTTGGTTTGCAGTATACCTTTACTATATTTGTAGAGTAGCATATTATGTTTGTTATATGCTAACTCTTTAGTTGTAGGGACAGATCAGGTATGGTTCGTATACCCTTGTTCTTTACCGTATCGACTTGTATAGTTTTTTAGATTCATTTGCTGCTCATACTAGACTATTGCATGACTCAATTTTTTATACTTTGCTTCTTATTATCTCAGGTGCTCTTAAATGAATAAACTTGATAGTTGGTCTAGGTGCGACATAGTAGCTGTACAGAGGATGAGCTATCCCGTATTATATATGGATTTCTATGCTGATTCTGATGTGCAACACTATGGAGCCTTGACGGTGCTTGCTTATTACATTATTTAGAGATAGTCATTTGACTTTATATCTATTTGTATAAACTTTATTACTTGATGTAGAACTCTATGAATTTGTACACAGATATTTAGATCGCATAGTAATTATGTCTCTCGTGTTTCATATCTGTGATGTATACTATATTTTATTCTATGCACTGTGAGATATGAAATAAATTGTGTGAATTTTTTACTTCATTTTCAACCCTTGATGATCATCCTTCATGTTTGGGCACATTAATAGCGCACTATTTAGTTATATTAGTTGCAAGTGGTGTTGGATGGTCATCACATTTAGTATCAGATCTTAAGTTACACGATTAACCTATATCATGGTCCAGTAGAGATAGGGAAGGAGTTAACATTTAGTATATAAGTCACATACTAACACAAGTACGATCAATATAGTTTTCTTTTTGAGAAACCGATCATTCTTTTTATAGATCGAGAATGAGTCAGTAAAAAATACACAACGAGAAACTCCATCTCCGGGGTTGAGGAAGGAGCAGGTTTGGTGGCTGCTAACTTTGAATTGCAAGCTATGTTCAATGTGATTATGGTGAACATGCTGTAGAATTCCCAAGCGACCGCTGTAAATATTATTGTTGGTGGTGCGCTTAGGTGCAGGCCCTATGGGCCGAATTTACCAAGCTATGCAAAGATTACTCTACCTTAGGCGGCAAGCCATACTTGGAACTGACTCGGCTATCGAAGTGCAGGATTAGTTAGACACCTACAGTGTATTTTTTGTGACATGGAAGTAAAGGATGTCGTGAAAAGGAAGCTAGCCTCTAGATAGCTTCAAGGGCAGGCCATGAACCGGTGGAATGGCATTACTATTGCTACACTAGAGAATCAGTTCACTTAGGAACAATTCAAGGTTAGGTTTGAGAAGAAGTTCATTCCGGCTACCCAGAAGTCGATGCTATTAAGGAGGTATGCTGATTTAAAATAGGGAGATATGTCTGTCCTCGAGTATGTTATTGAGTTTGATGCTTTGTAAAAGTATGGGATGGCTTTTATTGACTCTCCATTGAGGAAGACAGGAAGTTTCTTATGGGTTTGGACGATTATTTGGGGGAGAAGTTGGTGAGTCACATCGATGAGCCTTTTGAGAGGCGTGTCAAGAAAGAATTTATACCCCAAGCCCAAATCGGCTGTTGCCGGTAAGGAATAGCCAAAACCACAACAAGGCAAGGGAGGCAAGAAGAAATAGAATGGAAAGAAGCAGTTTTAGGGGAAGAATGCTCAAAATAAGCGTAAATAGGAACCTGTTTATTTTGGTTGTGGAGAAAAAGGTCATCTAATCAGCGACTACAAAGTTGATGGGAAGAAGAAGTGTTACACTTGTGGCAAGTTCGATCTTATGCAGAAAAGTTGTCTAGGACCAGCACAGCAGAAGCAGGCTATGAAGGCATATGCTTTAGATGCTATTTCGACTTCATTGAGTGCTCCTTCGAAGAATGAGAAGGGGAACAACATTGTTATTCAAGATATGCTTTCCATTTATGTTGTTTGTATACATGTTTTACTTGATACCCGAGCTTCACATCATTTTATATATAGTGATGCAATAGATAGTTTGGGATTGAAACCCAAAATAATTGTCCGCCCGTTGATTGTGATGAACCCTGTTGGAGGCTCCACTAGCCTATATATGATTTATCTTCGTTTGGTCTTATCGAGTCATTGATGCTCTTTTGTCTGTGATTATTTTTATTTTGAATTTTGTTGGGTTTGGGATTATCTTAGGGATGTCCTGGCTAAGGAATTTCGCAGTGGCAGTGGATCATGAGAGGCGGTTGTGTGATGGCAGGGCTATAGAGGAGCGAATGGTAGTGATTGGATGCATGTCGAAGGATATGGTTATGGTTAACTTTCTATATTCGCTCGAGGTTTCATAGGCTGGGTTCATTTATGTCTATTGTTAGAGAGTATCTAGGCGTATTTAAGGAGGTGACCGAATTACCGCCGCTTTGAAAATTGAGTGTCGCATTGACTTTACGAATGATGCCGAACCGATAGTTGTTCCTTCAAGGCATATGACACCTAAAGAGCAAAAGGAGTTGGAGGTGCGAGTTAATGACCTATTGAAGTGGGGCTTCATTTATAAAAGTGTATCTGAGTGGAGTGCACATGTAGTATTCGCCACTAAAGCGGATGACTCTCTGAGGTCATGTGTAGAATACCACGAGCTGAAGAAGATGACAAAGAATAAAAAATATCCACTTCCACATATTTGTAACAATCCATCCTGAAATAGACATAAATTCCGACCCAGAAAAGGCCCATTCCGAAGCTGGCTGTTGGTTGGTAAAAAGAAGAACTCTATAGAACAATCTATCTGTTCTTTCAAAACTCGCAGTGGAAGGAATAAAATATAATAACAATAATAGTACCCATTTATTTCAAATCATTTCAAATTTCATAATACATGACAACTATTACAAGATTTTGTTCATAAATACATTTCATGGGTACAATAGAAAATAACATGAAAAGATAGATAATAACCACAAATGTTGGAAAATGGGGGTGTCTATAACATTCTAAGAAATAGATCATAAGGCTATTTGAACATAGAGGGAGTAAAATGTAAAATTCAATTATTTAGGACTAACTTTTGACTTTAACACTATATTTAATCAAATTGCAAATAGAAAACTAATAATCGTAGAATAAGTAAATAGCAAAGTAAAATATAGGAAAGTAAATAACACCTTGATTTTTATACCGATTTGGATTAACCAACCCTATATTCAGTCATGCGCTACACTGTGCATAGTTTCACTATAATCGTTTGATTTCCATGGGTGGTAAGAAAACCTTCACAATCTTGATTTATATAAGATACACCCTCTTGATTTCACATGCTACAAATACACCTTCTACTTTTCACAAACAATAAGAAAGTATGAAAATTAATCGTATCTTCAATATGGATTCTTGTAGATTCGGTACAATGATTCTGTAGACCTCTAATGACAATGTATCCTTGAATTCTTTAAGGAACAAGATGAAATCAGAGATAGAATGATATGAATTCAAGCAGAAACTCTCTAATATAATATGGTTTGCATATCCTTGAAGAATTAGAGTGAAATGGTATGGATTTTCAAAGAGAATGAAAGAATATGCAATGGAGTTCTTTTGCAAAAGTATGGAAGAGAAAGATTATGAGAATGAAGAGAGAATTGATTGGAAAATTCGTTTTTTGGACCTTTATATAGAGGTTGAAGAGACATGTCTTTTGGTGAAGAGGCGGTGGGAAAATCCCTTGATTTAAATCTAAAAAAATTTACCAATGGGAAGTATGTCGACATACCTGACCCCCATATGTCGACATGTAGACATTTTCCAAAGAGATCAGCAACACTAATATGTGTTGCAAATTTCAGATTTAAAAATTACCTCTTTTTGTGGATTTTTGTGATTCAGTTGAGGTCAATGGTAGATGATCTTCAAGTTCCATAGGATCTTTGACAAGGAATTCTAAGACTCAACCAAGTACTCATCACTTCAAACATCTCTGTCCTTTCAGCATTCATCTTCAACCAGTTCTGTTCTTCCATTGTTCTGATTAACCTTCATATATAATACATTTTTTTCCACTGAGTTCTTATTTATCTTTGTAAGTGTCTCCATAGTTATGTGAAAGTAATTGCATAACTTGGAGACATGTTAGTAGTGATATTTAAATGATTGTTGTCATCAAATCAATACCTTGGGTATTGACAATCTCCCCCTTCTGATGATGACAACCATATAAATGGTTGAGAGATAAAATGTAATACTTTCATATTTTACTCCACCTAACTATATGGACCCCCCTATCATTTTTCCTAGTATATTTATACATTTGCTCTCTCTTTGTCATTAACAAAAATGGAAAAAATAGAATCACTTAAGCACAGCTAGACAATATGTATAGATTTTGTATATAGAGATGTTTATAAATTTATATAAATAAAAGTCGCAAGGATATTCAAAATTAATATAAATTATGAAATAAAATTGTCATGTAAAATAATTAAAAATAGATGAGTTTTAGAGTTACCGACATCGTCGATGCCAATAACATATCATTTTGTAATTTATCCAAAGTTCAATGGATTTCTTGTCATATGGTTTGAACATCCGCTGTCTGTTATCCATTGATCGGTGTCTGAAAAATATAAAATATGCGCATTGGTACCCTATTTTATTTTGGGTCCATAGGGCTAAGATCTGGGAAGCCAAACCCACGAAGTTTTTGAATGCACTTTCAATATGTAATTATTGGATAAATGAACTTTATTAATAAAATTATCAATATACTTTTCTTTTTCAATAAAATCTAACTTTCTAGGAACTCATAAATTTGTAAATATGTCTAGGGGTTTTAACTTTAATTTCCTAGGTTTTGATTTGAACTTGGCAGCCTTAATAAAATTTAGTGCTTTGAGTACTAGTTTTCTTTAATTTGGGCTTGGGGGTGTATCCAAGTCCATGTTCATGATTAGTAGGTTTAGATCCAGGTAATAAATTTTCTAGATTATTCTTCCCTTTGTTAAATTTATCAATATCAGTTTTCATTTTATCAAAATCCTTATTACAGTAAGAAAAACATTGTCTATAGATGTTATTTTGTTATTTAGATAAGTGATCTTTGATTTCATTAAAAGATTTTCTGATCTCGATGGTTTATATTCACTTTAAGGTTTTTCAAAACTTTCAAGTTTTGAATCGTCGTTAAGTCCATTAAGCTTTCAATTTCATCTTCTAGACATTTTTTTTTCTTTGGTTAACATTTCGTTAAACATTTTTAATCTATCTATATCTGTTAGGCTATACTTGTACTCTCTCCAAAGCATTTTATATCCTTTATACGTATCATTTAAGATAATTGTAATTTCTTTATTAAAGTTCCAAACCCGGTTATCCTTTGCCATTAAGAACATGTTGGCATTTTTTGTTACTGAATCACTATCACTAGATGATGTAACCAAATCATCTCATATCGCATTAAAAGCTTGTTTCCTCTTCCTATTCAAAGTGTTCGATGAGTACTTCGATTTCTTCAAGTTGGGAGAGTCTCTTATCAAATGACCATATCACATTCGAAACACTTAACAACATTTCCATTTTCGAAATTATTGTTGTTATTTTCTCCAAAATTTTAAGAATTTTTTGAAATTCTTGGTCATAAACTCGATATCATCATCAACAGCATCATCTGGTACATCATTGTCATTTGTAGCCTTGAGTGCTAGTAATTTCTTCTCATTTGCCCAATTCTCCTTTCTAACCAGCAACTTAGAACATTAGACTAATTAAATCTTTTACTTTCATAGTACTAATACCATTGGCTTCTTCGATTGCCAAAGTCTTTTGATCATATTCACTAGAAAGTGAATTCAATATCTTTTTGACATGGTCCTCTTCAGCAATTTTCTTTCCTAATGATATTAATGCATGTACTATATCCTAAAATCTAGAATACATATAAGAAATAGAATCATTTGGTTTCATTTGAAAAGGTTGAAACTAGTTAGTTAAAATAGATATTTTAGTTTATTTTACTTTACTAGTGCCCGCATGTGTGACTTGAAACGTTGTCCAAATTCCATATGCAAACTTACAAACAGAAACTTGATTAAATTCATTTCTATCTATGGAAAAAAATAAAATGTTCGTAGCCTTTGAGTTACCAAGTGATTATGTCTTTTGGTTTACTGTCCCTTGTGAATATTTCACATGGGAATGGTTTGCTTGGGGCTCAGTGTACTTTATTTGGGTAATGTTCCAAATATCTAAACCATTAGACTACAAATAAAATTTCATCCTACAAGCCCAATATGCTTAATTACTAACATCAAATAGATTGGGTCTAGTGGTAGATTTCCCTTCTATTGAAGTAAAGAGAGTGTTACAAGTGTCATTAGCCATTTATAATTCTCAAAAACCAAGTTACGAATATCTTGAAAACTAGTGCTCTGATACCAAATGTTGGAAAATAGGGTGTCCATAACACAATGCAGAGTAGATCTTAAGGCTATTTGTACACTAGATAGGGTGAAGTGTATATTTCAATTATTTAGAACTAACTTATAACTTTAACACCATATCCAATCAAATTGCAAAAGAAAACCAATAATCATAGAATAAGTAAATAGCAAAATGCAGTAAAGTAAATAACACCCGGATTTTTATAGTGGTTAAGATTAACCAATACTACATTCAGATCTTCACTATACCGTGAAAAATTTCACTATAACTACTTGCTTTTCACGGGTGGCAAGAACACCCTTACAATCTTGATTTCATAGGCTACAAGATACACCTTCTTGATTTCACAGGCTAGAAGAACGCCTTCTCCTTTTCATGAACAACAACAAAGTATAGCAACTAGTCATATCTTCTGCAGCAACCCAAAATTTAACCCATAATAATTAATTCATTAATTAATGAAATGATAAAATAAATTTGTGAAATTATCAGGATTGAGCCATAGGAATTGCACCATTGTGTCCGTGATAATTTTCTGTTCAATTTTGGTACGTCAGAATCCGAGTCAATACGAAGAAGTTACGCATGAAACAAGAATCAACGAAAAAATAATTACATGGGTCCGGTCGACCGAACCATACCCTAGGTCGACCGATTGGTTGACCAAGAGGGAGAGAAGGTCGACCTAACGGTCGACCCACCCTACGTGGTGAGCGAACGAACTTTTTTTTTCATTCCAGTAAGTTTTGTACATGATTATTTCGATCTTTGGCTCCATCTAGTCCTTTCGTGCTTCCATTCGATGGCTCCTATTTAGCCTCTGATGTGGTTGCATCCTATTCTATCTCTAAATCCAATGGTCTGAGATTCACTTCTAACCTTATAAATAAGAAGGTCTAACACTTTTTCTCATTCTAGATTTTCTCCGCTTGGGTTCACATTTTCAGAAAGGACTCTAAAGGGAATAATTTTCCAATGAGAGAATCTTTTAATAAAGATATTTTTATACCCTCAAGTGGATCAAGGAAGAGCTGAGGATACAGGTGAGTGACTGTAGTTATTTTATATTTCTTTAAGTAATTTAAAATAATAGGGTTTTCAATAGTTTTAGTTTTTACTGTGATTTTTGGAACAACCTTTTTAGAAATTTATTTATAGTTTTTAGAATTATTTTCAGTCTATTTCTTTTAGCTATTTTTTCAGTTCATTTTATTTTAATTCTATTAATTGTAGCTTTTCCATTTATTTACAGTATTTTAATTTATTTACTGTTATTTATGCGTTATTTACATCTTTTTCCTACGCTTTGGATTTTCTTCTATTTTCAATTTTTTTAATTTTTCCTTCTTCTTCGCATATGGATTAGAGATTAAGATGTGAATATGGATTAAAATTATTAGAATACTGAAATAACGAAAGATAAGACACAAATTGTAAAGACTGTAATAAAAATGGAATTAAGACTGAAATTGAGCCTAATGTTAGAACTAGACCAATTAAAGATAATTGGCCTAGTTATAGAATTATAACTAAAAAAGAGTATAAGATGAAAGGTGCTTATTTTTTTACACTTAAAATTTTGGGTTAAGTAAATAAGCTAAATTATAACGTTGGTTACATTAAGAAAAAGCACAGAATGAAGTTTATTTTAAGACTTAGGATAAATTAATAAGCACAGATAGCAAGAACAATAGTAAAGGCTTATTTAAATAATTGATCTAAGTTAATAGGCAAGAATTAAAGTAGAACCCATACCAAATAGCATTCCCCTATTATTTCTACGGACGGTGTTTCACATAATCCTAAAGTGAGACGAGAGGCACGCTTATGCTAATAATGAGTAATTGGTCAATAAGTAGAAGTCCAAATCATGCGGATTTGGGCAAGTGTCGCAACTAGATACTGTTTGGATGATGGGCCAGTACCAAAAGCATTTTCCCTATTTTCTATGGATACAGTGATCTCACATTAGCCTGAAGTGGGATGAGTTATGCTGGAGCTTGAGGTAATAAGAAGACCCAATAGGTGGAAAACAGGTAACATGAGCATGGTGGTGGTTATGCGTGCAACTTCCATTCGGATGCTCAGCAGTTGTTATGAGTCCTAAGCTCTTAGTATGTGTGCCTTTTGTAGGCATCATTGCCTTCTGTGTAGGGAGCTATATGATGTCTAGTCCACAGTAGATAATTTGCGTGTCATTCGTAGACACCATTTCTATATAGGAAGTTATATAGCGTCTAGTCCGTAGTAAGGTCTATGGAGTAGCATGCCGATCAAAGGGTAGAATTAGGATTTCAGCCTAATTATAGGATTATGAATTTAGCGTAATCAAAGTAGCTAACAAAGACAAGTGCAAACAATTAAAGTTAATCAATTCCGTTAAGTTAGTAAATTCATATTTATTTTTAGCTTATTCCTTCTCTCCATTTCCTTTCTTTCCTTTTATATACTAGAACTGTTGTAAAGTCTATTACTTTTACTTTACTAAAAGATTCTTGGAATTATTATCATTCATCGGACTTTTTGTCTGACCTGCTCCTTTGTTTTCCCCCTTTTCCCCATAGGCTAGCAAGAGCAAGGGTGACAGATCGCAGACACTTGGAGACTTCTTTGGCATAGATTTCTTATGTATTTCTCTTCTTTATTATTAGTTTTTAGCTTATTCCATTAACTGGTACTTTGTGAAGGATAGTTTGTACTTTATTATTTATGGGACTGAGATTTTGATTTCATGAGACGTATATTTATATTTTAAGATATATGATGTATTTGGTTTTATAATTCTATATTATGAATTTTGACTTTAGCTAATTATTACTGTTTCTGTTGTTTTTATCTATTTTGTCTTGTGAATCGTAGTCTCTACTAGCTTTAGTTATACCTACAACGCACCACATCTTTTAGTGTGTCCTTTTGGGTATACTAAGGGGTGTGGGGTGTTTCATTTGGTATCAAAGTCTAAGGTTACAAGATTCCTTAATAATAAAGTATTTTTCCAAAAGCAGCCTATCTTTAAATTAGAAGTATTTTTCAGAAAGAAACTCTTATTATAGAAGTAATTTTTCAAGTATATAAGAGTTTTTATAAAAATCCCCTCAAAAGTCCAGTTCAACCTTCTTTCAATTCTTTCGAGCCTAAGTTTCCTTTTCTTTGCATAATATGGTTGACTAGTTCCGTAGAGCTACGGTAGCAAAGGTGCAAGGGAAAGCGCCCAATACAGCAAGGGTAGGTGGTGTTCCCTTTAATCCATCTACATCTGCCAATTTTTCTAACATATGCAAGAACTTAGCTAGTCTAGGAGGCAGAACAATTTCTGGACAGAGGATTTCGTGCAGGCACAAGCTTGGTTAGAGGTTATAGAGAAAAAATTTAGGATGTTAGATTTGGAGCACCTCGGAAGCAGATTAAGAAAGGATTAAGGTGCAATAGCTGTGGAATTGTGGGACATATCGCCGAGGATTGTAAAAGGAAGAAGATGAAGGGAAAGTGCTTTAATTGCGAGCAGCCTGGTCATTTAAGTAGGAGTTGTCCTTAGAGGACGGGACAAGGAGCTAATACACCAGTTGCGTAGATTCAGGCGTTAGACGTAGCACCTTCAGATGGCATTCCAAATAGAGGTAGGAAAGTCACAGTTGAAGGTTTGATATCCATTTATGATTTTTCCATTCGTACTTTATTCGATTCTAGAGTATCACACTCTTTTATCTCCAGTTCTCTTGTATATTGTTTGCACTTAGACATATCTTTAGTAGTAGACCCCTTTGTTGTTTCAAAACCCATATGAGGAACGACACACTTGTCTGTGGTTTGTAGGGGTTTGAAATTTTTTATCCTAGGTATGGAATTTGACCGCGACGCCTATATATTAGGATTTTCGGGGTGTGGGATGATTTTGGGAATGGATGGCTATCCATATATGGAGTTATATTAGACCGCAAGAGGAGAGTCGTTAGACTATAGAGATGCAGCGGTCGGACTCTCGAGATTTCTTACGACCTGCAAGGGTTAGTTATGCTGAGCTTCCTTTATTCCCTCGATTCATCATCATCAGAGTTAGATTTGGTTTCTGTCGTCGAAGATTTTCCAGAAGTCTTTAAGGCGGTTAAAGGACTAACCCCTAAAAGAGAGATTGACTTCAAGATTTATTTGACTGATAATGCTAAGCCAGTAGCATTACCCGTGAGGTACATGGCACCTAGGGAGAGGAAATAATTGAGCAAGCATATCCGTGAGCTTTTAGAGAAAGGATTCATAAGATGAAGCGTTCTTCTTTGCTACTAAGGCAGAAGATTCCCTTCGACTTTGCATAAACTATAAAGAATTGAATAAGCTCAAGAAGTAGAACCGATATCCACTCCCTAGGATAGATGACCTTTTTTACTAGTTTATTGGCTATGTAGTACTCTCTCAGCTTGATTTAGCCACTAGATTTCATCAGCTTAGGGTCGCTGATAACAGCATCGATAAGACCGCAATTAGGACAACCGACGGATTCTTTGAGTGGTTGGTTATGCCTTTTAGGATAACTAATGCCCTAGCCTATTTTGCAAATTTAGCGAGCTATATTTTTAGAGATCTCCTAAATAAGTTTGTGGTGTCATTCATGGACGACATATTAGTGTTTTCCAAGAGTGTGGAGAAGCATGTTGTTCATCTTGAGGAGATTCTTCGTTCACCTTGCATTCTTCAGTTAAATGCAAAGTCCTTGAATTATCACTTTTGGCATAAGGAAGCGTGTTCTTAGGGCATAGAGAAGATCTATGCATGGAAGGAGTTTGAGAAACGATTTTGTACATTTTGGTTCGGATTGTGAAAGTCCAAAGAGAGGTAGGCAAAGATTGAAGATATACAATAGATTCAGTTGATAAGAAAAGGAGAAATCCCATGTGTAGATAATTGCATAAACTATAATTGTTTCAGATAAGTGGATTTAATGGTAGTACTAAAAAACTTTAATAAGGAAATGGGATTACCAAAATTTAGGAAGCGTACTCCTAGGGTAGTGAGAAGAAAATCCACCTTATGTTTAGCTTAATAGAATATAATTGTCAGAATTGAAATATTTTTTTGTTAATATTTTCTTTTAGGAAATAAATATTGGTTTTTTGAGAAATGTATGAAATTTAAATTAGATTTTATATGATATAAATTTTGTTAAAAGTAAGATTCTTTTCGAAGAATTATAGCTCGCTGGTTTCATTGTAGATAAAAAAAGATTTTAAACATAAAAACGTAGAGGTTATTAAGTATCAAAAACGTAGGTTACAAGATTTATTATTGTAATAGATTTTTTGTGAGAAGCAAAGGCAGCATAGACTATAGCACTATTGTTATAGTAGGTGACTTCCAAAGTAAATGTTTTTACATAGTATACGAGGTTTATTAATATTTATTTTAATTGAATCCATACACTAGTATTTTTGGGTCGTAGTAACAGTGTTTTACGCAACATCTGCTTTGACCCACATAAAAATGTGTTTTGAAGAAAATTTTCAAATATAGAAACAAAGTGATTAGTAAAGTACACTTATTATTTAAATAAGTATAAGAAATTTTTTTCTGGCTATGGATATATTAAAACACGTTTAAAAATGATTTTTTCAAAAAAGAAAAGAGTAAGTTAGATATTAGAAGATGTCTATCGTAAGAGAATATAAATTAAACATACTTTAATCTGTTAGAATGAAAAGGGTAATGCTATAATTTTCTATGAAACCAATAAAAATGTTTTGTGCAAGTTACAAGGAATGCATGGAAGAGCTATACAAGGTATGGGAGCATTATATTTTGTATAGCCTATTTCAAAAAATATAAAAATATTTCCTTGTAAATTCATATAAACATAAAATCCTCTTTTAAAGGATTCATATAAGGTTTTACCATTAATAGTTTCTTATACGAGAAAGTAGTTCCAATACATTAAGATATAAAACTGTTAGGTGTAATATGTTTAAAAAATAAATAAGCTTTTGGAAATGGAAAACTTAATAAAAGTAAAATTTGAAAATCCAAATTTTTATAGGAAGCTATAGAAGTCTTTAAAAGAAAGGGAGGAATAAGTTGTAGACCTAAATTTTTGGAAGTTTTCCCCTCTAGGATTGGGAATAATGTTAATTAACCAAGTATTTTTGAATTTAATTGGAACTTAAAGATAACACTTTTAAAGACAAATATTTTGGGATTTGGTGTTTTAAAATTTTGAAACCTCGGTTTTTTTGAAATAAAGTGATAAATACCAAACCAAGATCTTAAATGTGGAGTAGATAGGAATCATTTCCTAGGTGTAATAGAAAAAGTGCCAGGCTATAGCAATGATTACTTTTGAAAGTAATGATAGAAGTTCCCTTGGAGTTTGTGGAACACTAGTAAGAACCTAGGAATGTTTATTTGTGTGCAAACTAAATGAGAGTAGTAAAGTGAAATTAGTAAGATAGTAAGACAAGCATGGTTGAGAATGATTTTTCTTGATTTTGAGAAACTTGGGAGAAGCATCCTCCTTTGGTGGAATTCCCATATGATAGTAGTTTTCAAGCTAGCTTTGAAATTGCACCTTCCAAAGCTCTTTACGGAAGACCGCGCAAGTCGCTTTCGTGTTGGATAGAGTCTACAGAGGTTGTAAAGACTTCGGAGATGATTAAATTGATTGGGAGAAAATGCGCATTTCTTATCCTCATCTCTCTTTGGTAGTTAATTTCAAATTTCCTATTTCCATCCTTAGTTTTGAATAGGTTCTTTGGGAGAGTAGAACTGAGGGTTTAACCGATGGATGATAGGATTTTATGTAAACATGTTATTAGAAAATGTTATGAATGATGAATGCAAGTGGTTGCAAGTGTTTGCCAGTGGATGCTATGGATGCATATGCTTACACTAGGCACTATTACCTCTTAGGGATCGTCCTAACTAGGGCACTAGAGCATATGCATATGGATGTGTGTGTACTTGAATTTTTATTCATTTTCATGGTTGTTACAAATGGATGTTTATCACATGGTTTTTGCATTTGGATGATGATTGAAACCTGCATATAGAACTATCAGTTACTATTAGAAATTTTTGCATTCATTTTGATACATAGCACAGACATGATTGCATAACAGGAGGTCAACTAAATTAGTGGATTGCCTAAACTTTTGCATTAGTTAAGGATATTAACACTACACTAAATGCGTAAGTATCATAAATTGCATTAGAACAACTTAAGGACAATGGATGAATGGATGATGGTTGAGTAGTTGTTTGTAGAACTTGAATGAAAACATTAGTTCATTCTTTTATCCTTAATGATTTCAAGGACGAAATCCCATAAGGAGGGGAGAATGTAACAACCCAAAATTTAACCCATAATAATTAATTCTTTTAATTAAAGAAATGATAAAATAAATTTGTGAAATTATCAGAATTGATCCATGGGAGTTGCGTCATTGTCTCCATGATAATTTTCTGTTCAATTTCAGAACGTCGGAATCCGAGGCAACATGAAGAACTTATGCATGAAACATTAATCAACGGAAAAAAAAATTTCTTGGGTATGGTTGACCAGGAGATCGACCCAACCAAACCCTAGGTCGATCGGCCGGTTGACCTAGGGCAAGGGAAGGTCGACCTGGCGGTCGACCAGCCCTACGTGGCAAGCGAAAGAACTTTTTGTTCGTTCCAACAAGTTTTGTACATGACTTTTTCGATCTTTGGCTCCATCTGGTCATTTCGTGCTTCCATCTGATGTCTCCTATTTGGCCTTTGACGCGGCTGCATCCTATTCAATCCCCAAATCCAATGGTCTGAAATCCACTTCTAACCCTATAAATACGACCCTAGGTCTAACACGTTTTCTCATTTTAGATTTTCTCCGCTTGGGTTATCCTTTTCAAAAAAGACCCTAAAAGGAATAATTTTCCAAGAAGAGAATGTGACGACCTAGATTTTTTAGGCAATTGAAATTAGAATATTTAATTGATTTTAACTATTGAGAGTTAATTTCTTTACTTGAATTCAAATATAACTATTTATTTGATAATTAAATTATTGAATTAAATAATTTGAAGTTGGGTAAAATGTTGAATCTGGATTTTTAAGCCTGTTAAAAATAATTTAAAGGCTTATAAAATTTACATTGATAATACTGAGGATAATAAAAGTGTTAAAATTGAATTCGGAAGTATTTTGTTAAGTTTTGAAATTACATCGTTTAAATCGATATTTAAAAATAGCCTTCTAAGGCATAGTCTCGAAATTCAACGAAATCGGATTTCAAATTTTGTATAGATCGGAGTTGTTGTGTGAGCATACGATATATAAATGCGCTTAAAATTTAATTGAAAATAAGTAAATACTGTACTTGGTTAGCCAAACTTAATTTACATCAGAATCTTCCCAGTTCTTTCCAGGGCACACTTCCTTTGGCTTTCCAAATACGATTCTTCACCCTTCTTTCTTTTAGATACGTGGACTATTCCCTTTTCAGAAGAAAAAAAATTAGAGATGCTCGAACTTTTAAAAATGGCGAACAAAAAGGGAATAAAATCGAAAGCCCTTTCTTCCTTCTAGCACGAATTTGTTTCCTTCCTTCCATCTTCTGTTCAATCCACGAATCATTCGACCGAGACTGTAACAGCCCGCAAATCCGTACCCCTTGAGTCAACCCTATTCTACAATAATCAACTCAAGTTGCACAGAAATACGAACCATTTGGGTTTAAGAAGAAGAGGTAGAAGAAGAGAAAACAAAATCAACATCAGAATCTAACCATCGCCGCGGATAAAATATAATAGATAATAATGATCTTTACTCAAAATCAAATATATCAGTTTATATATATTACATCATCAGAGTACATCAATCATCAATCACCACTCAACATCAATAACATACAAATGGATACACAACAACTCAACACAGCGGAAATATATATATATACAAGTACGAGAGTACGTGTCGTCATCCAGCTCGTCTCCTGAGCTCCATAGCATCATCCTGTATCCTATAATACTCGGCCTGACCCGAGCATTACAGTTAAATAACACCCGAGTCAGTCTGGAATACCAGCGTGAGAAAATCACACCCAATTGATTATTAAAGTTTCAAAAATCCTTTGAAAACAAAAGCATCTCGTAAGACCACGCCACAAATAAACATGTCGGGTTTTTACCTTACGGTAGCTAAAACAATTTTTATAGAAATCCTCTAATATTATAATAGTGTCTATAGAAAGTAAATAGAATCTAGCTGAAATGCTTGCATCTCACGTTTCAGCAATAGTTGGGCACAATCAAAACCGTACGGGCGCGTAGGGAAAATGGATTCCAACTAATGGCTAGGCACTGGGGTACCACCTGTCACAGTACCTGGTCTAGATCAGCGTATCGAGGAGCCACCCTAACTCCCCTGCAACACAAGACCGGAACCATCCCTTACTGGACAGTCCCGAGCAAGATCACCCCGCGGTTGGGATCAGCAACCGCCCACACAGCCGAAATAAAGGGACATCTAGACAGGGATGACCTCACCCTCCAGTGGGGGCTACCCACGAAGCCTTGCTGCATATCCCCTGATTTTCAGCCATTCCCATTTGACGAGGCTTGAGGCTAAGCGTTACCTTTTTTAGAATATATTCCTTAGAATGCCCATCGTCCTCCTGACGATGTTTCGCAAGCATTCATCCATACAAGTCCGTCCCGGGTTCGAACGGAACCGAAGGCACTATTCCTACTACATCCATTTTGGAAATATCCTCAGGATTAGTAGCGACTAGCCCTTGCACTTCACTGCTCCATCTTCAACTCCGAACACGTTACATGAAACGTACAAACCGGATCGAAGTGGTTTTCGAGAAATTAATCTCGATCCCGGTCTCTTCGAAACGATCAGCGCATCTGTCCAATATTGATAGTCGGTGATTTAACTATCAATTTATATTCACAAACATCCATCACACAATAAATAATTTTCCAAATTATTTATTTATCTCAATATCTTCACAAGATATATTTCTATTTTCAATCCTTTGAAAACAGTTTCAAAATCATCTTTCCTTTCAGGATAAACTTTCCCGAATATCTACTATCTCCTCTGAAATCTCCAAGCACAAAAATAGATTTTTTTTTTAAAAATAATTTAAATACTTTACTTTGAAATATATACTTTAAAACACTTAGGATAAAACTACTTAATTAATTTGTTAAAAATACACATTACATGAATTTGAGAAAATAAGGTTACTTTAAAATATATAAATCGGGTTTTCACTTTTAAACAAATACTAAGTCACTTTTAAATAATTAATGCTATAATATATTAAAAGGAAATACTTGCTTTAGAAATTAAACATTAGACATAATAAATTTTATAAAACTTGCTTTCTTTAAAAACAACTTTAAAACATTTAATTTACATTTACAAATTTACTTTTAAAAACGTGTACTTGGCCACCCAGAGAAAATTCCAACTTCCAACACTTAAATCAATTCCCCAAATTGATTTCCAATTTATTCTATTTGAAATAAATTTCTTTACTTACATGGTTCATTTCCAACTTCATTAATTATGGATTTTATTTTTATTATTATTATTTCCTGTTTGATTTTAAATCTTTTAACTGAAATATAAAAATTTCAGGTTATTCCCAATTTCTTCTTTATTCTTCTTAAATAATTTAAATCCTCAATTTAAATAAATGTTTTGTTCTTTTAAACAATAACATTGAAATTTAAGTTTCATTAACTCTCTGTTTATTTAAATTTTCCTTCCCATACACAAGATTGATTTATTAGAATTTTAAAATCACTTTATTTCCTTTCCAGTTCATTCATAAATTTATTCAACTTTGCTATAATTATTTTACTTACAATTTCACTTCTTTTATTTTCATTCCCAAACTCAAATTATATATTTAGTAATTAATTATTGCCTGATTATAACAATCAAGCCATAGCATTCAATATTTCACATAATTCATTACAGAATATCAAATATTCAGAACAGAGAATATTAAATAATTAAATAAAGTTGAGGGGTCCAGTTGGATCCCTCCAACCTGTTTTCCCTGCATCCACAGATGTTAGCACAATATAAAATGCCAATTTCAAAATATATACCACACTACCGCACATAAATCAATTCAACCATTTCAAACAATTATTTAAATTTAATCATTTAAAGTTAAATTTTACTGAGTGAGATTAACTCACCTTTGCATTCGTTTGTGCAATTCATTCCAACCGACTTGATTCTCCACGATTTTAGACCTTGTATAAATATTTATATAGTTTATTAATACTTGAAATAAATTGATCTATTAATTCCTCTTTTTTTATAAATTTAATCAACCAATGATTTAACTGCACACTAATAATTTGCTTCACTAAACAAATTTTATTAATTTTCGAATCAATTAAACAATTAAATTCCCATATACTAATTTCATTAACTAAGAATTTGGGTTTTAAGCTAATAATTGGATTTTAAACAAATTTTGCTTTTAATAAGAATATTTTATTTTATCTTTTTTTTTAGCAACTCTTACTGTTAAATAAAACCTTTGAGTTACACTTATATAATTTTCTATTCATATCCATATATATATGTATTAAATTTTAAACTGATCATATAATTTACTGTAATTATATAAATCAATTTCTTGTACATATATATATAAACTCTAGAAACTTCAAAACTGGACAGTAAACATTTTTCTTTTCTGAACATATATTCACATAAATCAAATTAGGTTTCACTTACAGGATCAGATGCTCACCTCAACTCACGTCATCGGCGAACCCCTCCTCGCGAACGCTTCCTCTCCTTCGAGCTCAAGATGAAGTCGCGACGCCCCCTTCACCTCGACTAGCCCTAAGCGCTTCATCCATACCTATCTAGCGACCGCGCCTCTTCGCCTCGCGCCCTAGTTCAGCTCGTGGCCACTGACGATGCTCGATGCCAACTCGAACGCGTCGCGATCCTCTATACTTATTCGCGACCTTCTCCCCCCCCCTCAGACGACGGTCGTAGCTCGAACGAGCCTGCCCCCTTCGTGTCTCGCGATTTCAATCGCCTCTGCTTCTTTTCTTTTTTTTTTATTTTTATCCGGCGTTTGATTTGGGAAAGAGGAAGATTCGGTCGCCATTAATTCGAGAATTTTTTTTTTTATATTGCGAATTCGGCTATGAAGGAAAAGAATTGAGATAACCGGAAAAAAAAATAGGAAAGAGATCTATTGATAAAAGAAGATATAGATGAGGGGAGAGGCGTATAAGAGAAGCTTTCCTAAGTAAATCTCATTCAATTATTATTAATTAAGTTTTCAGCGCGTTATTATATCGTACACTCATACACTAACTCCAATCAATACCAAATTTGAAACCCGATAATAATTCAATATTACGGACTCAATGGATCTTGTTTCATCAAATTCCGAGACAGCGCCTCGGAAGGCTATTTTTAAATTCAATTTAAACGATACAAATTTCAAAACTTAACAAACAACTTCCAAATTCAATTTTAACACTTTTACTATTTTCCATATTATCGATATAAATTTTATAATCCATTAAATTATTTTTGACAGGCTTAAAGCTCCAGATTCAATAATTTACTCAACTTCAAATTATTTAATTCAATAATTATGTATCAAATAAATTGTGATATTTGTAATTCAAGTTAAAATTACTCTATTGAATATTTAAAATCAATTAAATATTCCGATTTCAATTGCTCAAAAATTACGGGTCGTCACATTCCTCCCCCCTTAAAAGAATTTCGTCCCCGAAATTCCCAGTTAGGAAGAATGATCCATGACCCATTAACTATCTTCTCAACTCCAAATAGTTTTTATCAATTTACTAACAAATCTTTTTATTAATGATACACTAATTCCTTTCTTAACTTTTCAACTTATCCATAAGTCCCAAACCATATTACTTACTTAACAATTCAAATTTTAAAGTTAAAATCAAATTTGAATTAGCAAAACTTTCTCAAAAATTTTCTAACTCCCTAAATTTTCGAAAAATTTCGCCAGCGTCTCCTTTGCGCGGCTAGCTCGGTACAACTACAAAATGGCTCTACGGCCTCCCAAATCCAAAAAGAAAACAAAAACGCCAAGTGGCTCAATCCAAATCCAAATCCAAATCCCAATCAAATTCCATACCAAATTAAATACATACCTTTTGTCGAGCATTTCAAATTTTATCTTTTCATATCAAACCCAAATTTCTTTTTCCTTTATAATACCTGCATACCTGCTTAGCACCAATATCCAAACACAATATTCCACAACATTTTATCGACTTTCTCACAAAATGTCAACATCTATTCATTCCAATATTGACTTAAATTACAATGTTCGTATCAATTTCCATTTAAGACTTCACCATTCCTTCTTAAATTTAGTATAAGCATTTTATATACTTCTTTATTTATTTTCATCTTACCATTTTAGTTTATATCCATTTCTATCCACAACGATTCTTTCATTTCCATACGAATTCAATTTATTTTCAACTCTAAACTTTAAATTCTATTTTTCATTTATAACAAATTCACGTCATTATTTAAATTAGCTCCATTTACTAACTTATTTCAATTCTTAGTTTGAAATTGTTTTGTCGTTAATAAATTTTCCAAAAATTTTCAAAAATTTTCTAACTCCCAAAATTTCTGAAAAATTTTGGCAGTCTCCTTTGTACGGAGGAGCTTTTGCAATTTGACAAAAGAGATAAATATATATACATCGACCCACCCGGTCGGAAAAACAAAAACAGTTCATATTTCCTATTTTTATTGCGTAGGCGTACCTTATTTAGCATTTTAAGCACGCGGCTTATTATTTTTAGCAAATAGCACAACCAAATCCAGCCACACGGCTTCCAGGTACATGTACTTACTCAATTTAAACATGTAAGTATCAAATATATGCAGTTTAATTATATTTCACTTATTTATAATAGTTAAAACATATGAATTCTTAAAAGAAACTCATACCAAACATTTTTCTGTAAGCAATTTATATCGTTTCCATGCTAATTCAACGGTTTCAATTAATTTATAAACCATTTTTATGTAATTTGAATGGTTTTCAATCCATTCGTATACAACTCCATTAATTTGAATGGTTTAGAATTCAATTGCTTACTTTTAATTTATTCTTAAGCAAATTGAACTCATATTTAATTCAATTTCTTTCAAAATCAATTTATTTTACTTCCACCAACTCATAGAATTTTAATTACTTCCATTTACATCCTCTGACAATTTGTTCTATGCAATTCGATGGGATTTATGTGAATAAATAAGTATTTATGCTTTATTACCAATTTAAATGGACTTTAACTCGATTTATACTTAATTCTATTTTATTTTCAAATTTATTCACAAACTATATATTCTCATTTCACTCGATATCAAATTTGAATACATTCACTTTGCATCTCATTTTATTATCCAACTAGTTCATTCAAAACCATTTACAATCTAGGTTCATCTTGATTGCCACTTAAATTCCCTTTTATTTTAATCCATTCACAATCATTTATTTAGCTCGACACATTGCATTTAAATTTTATTTACAATTCATTTATTTACATTTCATTCCATATTTGTTTATTCCAAACTATTTTATTTAGCTCGAAAACAATCCAAGCTATCTCATTCAATAATCATTTCTTATCTTATTTAAATCACATTTCATCTGATACTTATGTACTCTATCCATTTATTTATTCAATATAATTAATTTATCCACATTTACTTAAACCATTCTAATAAACTCGAAACATTCTATTTCCTTATTGTCTCAAATTATTTCAATTCCTTAATAAATTTAAATGGTTTACAATTATTTATTCTGGAATTTCATTCCATTAATATTATTTATAACTCATCGAATTTTATTTCGATTAAAAATTTATTTTCACTTGATTTAAAACCAAACCAATATTATTAAACTTTGTCTAAGTTGAAATAAATTCAACTCTCTTCCATCTATTCAGCTTAAGTTAACTTACTTAAATTTATTCAAATTTTACACTTAAGCTCATTCTGATTTTGCAAATAAAGTTCTCTTTTCAATTTATCTTGATTCTATTTAATTCAATCCCATTTCCAACTACAAATTATTTGATCAATTATTATACCTTTTAGCTTTCCAGATTTAACACATTCAATTTATTACAAAGTCATTTTCAATCTATTTCCACATATTTGGATTTTATTTGCACATACAAACCATTGCTATTTTAATCCACTTATATTTTTATCCGATACACTCCAATTATATTTAATTTGTTAACACTTCAAGCTAAATTTTCAATTTAATAACTCAAGTTCTGATTCTATTATTCACTTTCAATTTACCTTCCAATTTATTATCTCATAATTCAGCTTCATTCTCAATTACTTTCACTTCATCAACAATTTGAATCAATTTTAATTTATAACTTGGGTTTATTTCCACACTTCATCATAAACTCACAATTCAATTTCATTAACTAATTTATTATCTAATTAGTTCTTCCCTTATTTATAATCCCACACTTGAATTTTTATTCGAAATATCACTTCATTTTATTTTCTTAAGTTCAATATACTTTACAATTCAAGTTTGGGTTCTCTTTTCATTTTTCAATTCATCAAAATATTGATTTTGGGCATTGTATTCCATTTTCAATTTAATAAGTCACAACCTATTGTTTTATACAATTCCATTCATCATAAGCTTGAATATATTCATCTTTTATTTTTAACTCAAACCTTCTATTTATTTATAACCCAAGCATATTTTTTTTATGTCATGGATTTCTAATTCTTTTACAAGTCATTCTGATTTATTTAACTTAATCTAATTCTTATCCAACTTATTTCCCAGTTATCTAGGTAAAAATTTAATTCCATCTAATAACTTAATTGAATTCTTATTCCAATTCAATTTTATTTTAACTCAGATTTATTTAACTCAATTCAATTTCAACTTAATTCGAATACAACTGGATATTATTTCAGCTTATTCAATTTATTTTAATCCAGTTAAATTTTATTCTCCAATCCAAGTTAATTTCATTTTTAACTTTTCTCTTTAAGTTTAAATTTCAACATTCAAAGCTTATTTATCCTTCCTGATTTAAAAGAACATCCTAAGTTATAAGCTTATAACCCATCTTATCAGGATTTTTTTTTTAAAATACCGGCTTTTTGTTTTAAATCATTTCGAAATCTCCAACATCTCAAATCTCATTTCTCAAAAATTTTAAGCCAATCCTGGCTTTTATTACAACAAATTTCCCTTTTGAAATTTCCAAAAACAACTAGCTTTTTGAACAAATCAGTTTTTGGCAGCAATCCATCACTTAGAAATTCGAAAATGAATACTGATGATGCGGCCGTCATCATCGGAATTATTTTCCAATAATCCAAGTGATTTCAATGCTATATCACTTTCAAAATCCATTTAAAACAGATTTCTTTTCAGAAACATCACCAAAACAATTGTGCTATTATTTATCTTCAAAACACTTCCAAAATCTCCGAGTTTTAAATTTCCAAATCCTGCTTAAATCAATTTTACTACAATTCATTTGCATATCTTATGCTCATACAAATTCTTATTTGATTATATTTCAATTTATAAATTTCATTTACGACTCATACTTACGAATTTCATTTTATAATGAATTTACTCCCTTCAACTTTGGTTATACTTTTAATTTCTAGTTAAATTCACTTAACAATGATAATACTTTAATATTATCATTTCTAACATTCAAGCAACCATATAATAGCTATATAGTTTTCCAAAAACTTTCTTTATATCAAAAATATATTTTTGGGTAAAATTATTTCATTTACCCATATTTAAAACAATACCGTGTCGATTGTTCTATTCAAGTGTTTAGAAACCCTTTCAATACAGTTGTCCAGACTGTGCCGACGAAGGTTCATATGCCACTCAATAAACCAATCAACACGATATTAAAATAATTTATATTCACTAACAAATACGCGCTCATATTTATTTATACACTCAAACTCATTATAGAGTACTACGGACTCTATTTTAAATGAGTAATTTCCCACCAGAGCCAAGGTTATCTCCAACCTATGCTCTGATACCAAGTGTAACAGCCCGCAAATCCGTACCCCTTGAGTCAACCCTATTCTACAATAATCAACTCAAGTTGCACAGAAATACGAACCATTTGGGTTTAGGAAGAAGAGGTAGAAGAAGAGAAAACAAAATCAACATCAGAATCTAACCATCGCCGCGGATAAAATATAATAGATAATAATGATCTTTACTCAAAATCAAATATATCAGTTTATATATATTACATCATCAGAGTACATCAATCATCAATCACCACTCAACATCAATAACATACAAATGGATACACAACAACTCAACACAGCGGAAATATATATATATACAAGTACGAGAGTACGTGTCGTCATCCAGCTCGTCTCCTGAGCTCCATAGCATCATCCTGTATCCTATAATACTCGGCCTGACCCGAGCATTACAGTTAAATAACACCCGAGTCAGTCTGGAATACCAGCGTGAGAAAATCACACCCAATTGATTATTAAAGTTTCAAAAATCCTTTGAAAACAAAAGCATCTCGTAAGACCACGCCACAAATAAACATGTCGGGTTTTTACCTTACGATAGCTAAAACAATTTTTATAGAAATCCTCTGATATTATAATAGTGTCTATAGAAAGTAAATAGAATCTAGCTGAAATGCTTGCATCTCACGTTTCAGCAATAGTTGGGCACAATCAAAACCGTACGGGCGCGTAGGGAAAATGGATTCCAACTAATGGCTAGGCACTGGGGTACCACCTGTCACAGTACCTGGTCTAGATCAGCGTACCGAGGAGCCACCCTAACTCCCCTGCAACACAAGACCGGAACCATCCCTTACTGGACAGTCCCGAGCAAGATCACCCCGCGGTTGGGATCAGCAATCGCCCACACAGCCGAAATAAAGGGACATCTAGACAGGGATGACCTCACCCTCCAGTGGGGGCTACCCACGAAGCCTTGCTGCATATCCCCTGATTTTCAGCCATTCCCATTTGATGAGGCTTGAGGCTAAGCGTTACCTTTTTAGAATATATTCCTTAGAATGCCCATCGTCCTCCTGACGATGTTTCGCCAGCATTCATCCATACAAGTCCGTCCCGGGTTTGAACGGAACCGAAGGCACTATTCCTACTACATCCATTTTGGAAATATCCTCAGGATTAGTAGCGACTAGCCCTTGCACTTCACTGCTCCATCTTCAACTCCGAACACGTTACATGAAACGTACAAACCGGATCGAAGTGGTTTTCGAGAAATTAATCTCGATCCCGGTCTCTTCGAAACGATCAGCGCATCTGTCCAATATTGATAGTCGGTGATTTAACTATCAATTCATATTCACAAACATCCATCACACAACAAATAATTTTCCAAATTATTTATTTATCTCAATATCTTCACAAGATATATTTCTATTTTCAATCCTTTGAAAACAGTTTCAAAATCATATTTCCTTTCAGGATAAACTTTCCCGAATATCTACTATCTCCTCTGAAATCTCCAAGCACAAAAATAGATTTTTTTTTAAAAAATAATTTAAATACTTTACTTTGAAATATATACTTTAAAACACTTAGGATAAAACTACTTAATTAATTTGTTAAAAATACACATTATATGAATTTGAGAAAATAAGGTTACTTTAAAATATATAAATCGGGTTTTCACTTTTAAACAAATACTAAGTCACTTTTAAAAAATTAATGCTATAATATGTTAAAAGGAAATACTTGCTTTAGAAATTAAACATTAGACATAATAAATTTTATAAAACTTGCTTTCTTTAAAAACAACTTTAAAACATTTAATTTACATTTACAAATTTACTTTTAAAAACGTGTACTTGGCCACCCAGAGAAAATTCCAACTTCCAACACTTAAATCAATTTCCCCAAATTGATTTCCAATTTATTCTATTTGAAATAAATTTCTTTACTTACATGGTTCATTTCCAACTTCATTAATTATGGATTTTATTTTTATTATTATTATTTCCTGTTTGATTTTAAATCTTTTAACTGAAATATAAAAATTTCAGGTTATTCCCAATTTCTTCTTTATTCTTCTTAAATAATTTAAATCCTCAATTTAAATAAATGTTTTGTTCTTTTAAACAATAACATTGAAATTTAAGTTTCATTAACTCTCTGTTTATTTAAATTTTCCTTCCCATACACAAGATTGATTTATTAGAATTTTAAAATCACTTTATTTCCATTCCAGTTCATTCATAAATTTATTCAACTTTGCTATAATTATTTTACTTACAATTTCACTTCTTTTATTTTCATTCCCAAACTCAAATTATATATTTAGTAATTAATTATTGCCTGATTATAACAATCAAGCCATAGCATTCAATATTTCACATAATTCATTACAGAATATCAAATATTCAGAACAGAGAATATTAAATAATTAAATAAAGTTGAGGGGTCCAGTTGGATCCCTCCAACCTGTTTTCCCTGCATCCACAGATGTTAGCACAATATAAAATGCCAATTTCAAAATATATACCACACTACCGCACATAAATCAATTCAACCATTTCAAACAATTATTTAAATTTAATCATTTAAAGTTAAATTTTACTGAGTGAGATTAACTCACCTTTGCATTCGTTTGTGCAATTCATTCCAACCGACTTGATTCTCCACGATTTTAGACCTTGTATAAATATTTATATAGTTTATTAATACTTGAAATAAATTGATCTATTAATTCCTCTTTTTTTATAAATTTAATCAACCAATGATTTAACTGCACACTAATAATTTGCTTCACTAAACAAATTTTATTAATTTTCGAATCAATTAAACAATTAAATTCCCATCTACTAATTTCATTAACTAAGAATTTGGGTTTTAAGCTAATAATTGGATTTTAAACAAATTTTGCTTTTAATAAGAATATTTTATTTTATCTTTTTTTTTAGCAACTCTTACTGTTAAATAAAACCTTTGAGTTACACTTATATAATTTTCTATTCATATCCATATATATATGTATTAAATTTTAAACTGATCATATAATTTACTGTAATTATATAAATCAATTTCTTGTACATATATATATATATATATATATATATAAACTCTAGAAACTTCAAAACTGGACAGTAAACATTTTTCTTTTCTGAACATATATTCACATAAATCAAATTAGGTTTCACTTACAGGATCAGATGCTCACCTCAACTCACGTCATCGGCGAACCCCTCCTCGCGAACGCTTCCTCTCCTTCGAGCTCAAGATGAAGTCGCGACGCCCCCTTCACCTCGACCAGCCCTAAGCGCTTCATCCATACCTATCTAGCGACCGCGCCTCTTCGCCTCGCGCCCTAGTTCAGCTCGTGGCCACTGACGATGCTCGATGCCAACTCGAACGCGTCGCGATCCTCTATACTTATTCGCGACCTTCTCCCCCCCCCCCCCCCTCAGACGACGGTCGTAGCTCGAACGAGCCTGCCCCCTTCGTGTCTCGCGATTTCAATCGCCTCTGCTTCTTTTTTTTTTTTTTATCCGGCGTTTGATTTGGGAAAGAGGAAGATTCGGTCGCCATTAATTCGAGAATTTTTTTTTTATATTGCGAATTCGGCTATGAAGGAAAAGAATTGAGATAACCGGAAAAAAAAATAGGAAAGAGATCTATTGATAAAAGAAGATATAGATGAGGGGAGAGGCGTATAAGAGAAGCTTTCCTAAGTAAATCTCATTCAATTATTATTAATTAAGTTTTCAGCGCGTTATTATATCGTACACTCATACACTAACTCCAATCAATACCAAATTTGAAACCCGATAATAATTCAATATTACGGACTCAATGGATCTTGTTTCATCAAATTCCGAGACAGTGCCTCGGAAGGCTATTTTTAAATTCAATTTAAACGATATAAATTTCAAAACTTAACAAACAACTTCCAAATTCAATTTTAACACTTTTACTATTTTCCATATTATCGATATAAATTTTATAATCCATTAAATTATTTTTGACAAGCTTAAAGCTCTAGATTCAATAATTTACTCAACTTCAAATTATTTAATTCAATAATTATGTATCAAATAAATTGTGATATTTGTAATTCAAGTTAAAATTACTCTATTGAATATTTAAAATCAATTAAATATTCCGATTTCAATTGCTCAAAAATTACAGGTCGTCACATTCCTCCCCCCTTAAAAGAATTTCGTCCCTGAAATTCCCAGTTAGGAAGAATGATCCATGACCCATTAACTATCTTCTCAACTCCAAATAGTTTTTATCAATTTACTAACAAATCTTTTTATTAATGATACACTAATTCCTTTCTTAACTTTTCAACTTATACATAAGTCCCAAACCATATTACTTACTTAACAATTCAAATTTTAAAGTTAAAATCAAATTTGAATTAGCAAAACTTTCTCAAAAATTTTCTAACTCCCTAAATTTTCGAAAAATTTCGCCAGCGTCTCCTTTGCGCGGCTAGCTCGGTACAACTACAAAATGGCTCTACGGCCTCCCAAATCCAAAAAGAAAACAAAAACGCCAAGTGGCTCAATCCAAATCCAAATCCAAATCCCAATCAAATTCCATACCAAATTAAATACATACCTTTTGTCGAGCATTTCAAATTTTATCTTTTCATATCAAACCCAAATTTCTTTTTCCTTTATAATACATGCATACCTGCTTAGCACCAATATCCAAACACAATATTCCACAACATTTTATCGACTTTCTCACAAAATGTCAATATCTATTCATTCCAATATTGACTTAAATTACAATGTTCGTATCAATTTCCATTTAAGACTTCACCATTCCTTCTTAAATTTAGTATAAGCATTTTATATACTTCTTTATTTATTTTCATCTTACCATTTTAGTTTATATCCATTTCTATCTGCAACGATTCTTTCATTTCCATACGAATTCAATTTATTTTCAACTCTAAACTTTAAATTCTATTTTTCATTTATAACAAATTCACGTCATTATTTTAATTAGCTCCATTTACTAACTTATTTCAATTCTTAGTTTGAAATTGTTTTGTCGTTAATAAATTTTCCAAAAGTTTTCAAAAATTTTCTAACTCCCAAAATTTCTGAAATTTTTTGGCAGAGTCTCCTTTGTACGGAGGAGCTTTTGCAATTTGACAAAAGAGATAAATATATATACATCGACCCACCCGGTCGGAAAAACAAAAACAGTTCATATTTCCTATTTTTATTGCGTAGGCGTACCTTATTTAGCATTTTAAGCAAGCGGCTTATTATTTTTAGCAAATAGCACAACCAAATCCAGCCACACGGCTTCCAGGTACCTGTACTTACTCAATTTAAACATGTAAGTATCAAATATATGCAGTTTAATTATATTTCACTTATTTATAATAGTTAAAACATATGAATTCTTAAAAGAAACTCATACCAAACATTTTTCTGTAAGCAATTTATATCGTTTCCATGCTAATTCAACGGTTTCAATTAATTTATAAACCATTTTTATGTAATTTGAATGGTTTTCAATCCATTCGTATACAACTCCATTAATTTGAATGGTTTAGAATTCAATTGCTTACTTTTAATTTATTCTTAAGCAAATTGAACTCATATTTAATTCAATTGCTTTCAAAATCAATTTATTTTACTTCCACCAACTCATAGAATTTTAATTACTTCCATTTACATCCTCTGACAATTTGTTCTATGCAATTCGATGGGATTTATGTGAATAAATAAGTATTTATGCTGTATAACCAATTTAAATGGACTTCAACTCGATTTATACTTAATTCTATTTTATTTTCAAATTTATTCACAAACTATATATTCTCATTTCACTCGATATCAAATTTGAATACATTCACTTTGCATCTCATTTTATTATCCAACTAGTTCATTCAAAACCATTTACAATCTAGGTTCATCTTGATTGCCACTTAAATTCCCTTTTATTTTAATCCATTCACAATCATTTATTTAGCTCGACACATTGCATTTAAATTTTATTTACAATTCATTTATTTACATTTCATTCCATATTTGTTTATTCCAAACTATTTTATTTAGCTCGAAAACAATCCAAGCTATCTCATTCAATAATCATTTCTTATCTTATTTAAATCACATTTCATCTGATACTTATGTACTCTATCCATTTATTTATTCAATATAATTAATTTATCCACATTTACTTAAACCATTCTAATAAACTCGAAACATTCTATTTCCTTATTGTCTCAAATTATTTCAATTCCTTAATAAATTTAAATGGTTTACAATTATTTATTCTGGAATTTCATTCCATTAATATTATTTATAACTCATCGAATTTTATTTCGATTAAAAATTTATTTTCACTTGATTTAAAACCAAACCAATATTATTAAACTTTGTCTAAGTTGAAATAAATTCAACTCTCTTCCATCTATTCAGCTTAAGTTAACTTACTTAAATTTATTCAAATTTTACACTTAAGCTCATTCTGATTTTGCAAATAAAGTTCTCTTTTCAATTTATCTTGATTCTATTTAATTCAATCCCATTTCCAACTACAAATTATTTGATCAATTATTATACCTTTTAGCTTTCCAGATTTAACACATTCAATTTATTACAAAGTCATTTTCAATCTATTTCCACATATTTGGATTTTATTTGCACATACAAACCATTGCTATTTTAATCCATTTATATTTTTATCCGATACACTCCAATTATATTTAATTTGTTAACACTTCAAGCTAAATTTTCAATTTAATAACTCAAGTTCTGATTCTATTATTCACTTTCAATTTACCTTCCAATTTATTATCTCATAATTCAGCTTCATTCTCAATTACTTTCACTTCATCAACAATTTGAATCAATTTTAATTTATAACTTGGGTTTATTTCCACACTTCATCATAAACTCACAATTCAATTTCATTAACTAATTTATTATCTAATTAGTTCTTCCCTTATTTATAATCCCACACTTGAATTTTTATTCGAAATATCACTTCATTTTATTTTCTTAAGTTCAATATACTTTACAATTCAAGTTTGGGTTCTCTTTTCATTTTTCAATTCATCAAAATATTGATTTTGGGCATTGTATTCCATTTTCAATTTAATAAGTCACAGCCTATTGTTTTATACAATTCCATTCATCATAAGCTTGAATATATTCATCTTTTATTTTTAACTCAAACCTTCTATTTATTTATAACCCAAGCATATTTTTTTTATTTCATGGATTTCTAATTCTTTTACAAGTCATTCTGATTTATTTAACTTAATCTAATTCTTATCCAACTTATTTCCCAGTTATCTAGGTAAAAATTTAATTCCATCTAATAACTTAATTGAATTCTTATTCCAATTCAATTTTATTTTAACTCAGATTTATTTAACTCAATTCGATTTCAACTTAATTCGAATACAACTGGATATTATTTCAGCTTATTCAATTTATTTTAATCCAGTTAAATTTTATTCTCCAATCCAAGTTAATTTCATTTTTAACTTTTCTCTTTAAGTTTAAATTTCAACATTCAAAGCTTATTTATCCTTCCTGATTTAAAAGAACATCCTAACTTATAAGCTTATAACCCATCTTATTAGGATATTTTTTTTTTAAAATACCGGCTTTTTGTTTTAAATCATTTCAAAATCTCCAACATCTCAAATCTCATTTCTCAAAAATTTTAAGCCAATCCTGGCTTTTATTACAACAAATTTCCCTTTTGAAATTTCCAAAAACAACTAGCTTTTTGAACAAATCAGTTTTTGGCAGCAATCCATCACTTAGAAATTCGAAAATGAATACTAATGATGCGGCCGTCATCATCGGAATTATTTTCCAATAATCCAAGTGATATCAATGCTATATCACTTTCAAAATCCATTTAAAACAGATTTCTTTTCAGAAACATCACCAAAACAATTGTGCTATTATTTATCTTCAAAACATTTCCAAAATCTCCGGGTTTTAAATTTCCAAATCCTGCTTAAATCAATTTTACTATAATTCATTTGCATATCTTATGCTCATACAAATTCTTATTTGATTATATTTCAATTTATAAATTTCATTTACGACTCATACTTACGAATTTCATTTTATAATGAATTTATTCCCTTCAACTTTGGTTATACTTTTAATTTCTAGTTAAATTCACTTAACAATGATAATACTTTAATATTATCATTTCTAACATTCAAGCAACCATATAATAGCTATATAGTTTTCCAAAAACTTTCTTTATATCAAAAATATATTTTTGGGTAAAATTATTTCATTTACCCATATTTAAAACAATACCGTGTCGATTGTTCTATTCAAGTGTTTAGAAACCCTTTCAATACAGTTGTCCAGACTGTGCCGACGAAGGTTCATATGCCACTCAATAAACCAATCAACACGATATTAAAATAATTTATATTCACTAACAAATACGCGCTCATATTTATTTATACACTCAAACTCATTATAGAGCACTACGGACTCTATTTTAAATGAGTAATTTCCCACCAGAGCCAAGGTTATCTCCAACCTATGCTCTGATACCAAGTGTAACAGCCCGCAAATCCGTACCCCTTGAGTCAACCCTATTCTACAATAATCAACTCAAGTTGCACAGAAATACGAACCATTTGGGTTTAAGAAGAAGAGGTAGAAGAAGAGAAAACAAAATCAACATCAGAATCTAACCATCGCCGCGGATAAAATATAATAGATAATAATGATCTTTACTCAAAATCAAATATATCAGTTTATATATATTACATCATCAGAGTACATCAATCATCAATCACCACTCAACATCAATAACATACAAATGGATACACAACAACTCAACACAGTGGAAATATATATATATACAAGTACGAGAGTACGTGTCGTCATCCAACTCGTCTCCTGAGCTCCATAGCATCATCCTGTATCCTATAATACTCGGCCTGACCCGAGCATTACAGTTAAATAACACCCGAGTCAGTCTGGAATACCAGCGTGAGAAAATCACACCCAATTGATTATTAAAGTTTCAAAAATCCTTTGAAAACAAAAGCATCTCGTAAGACCACGCCACAAATAAACATGTCGGGTTTTTACCTTACGATAGCTAAAACAATTTTTATAGAAATCCTCTGATATTATAATAGTGTCTATAGAAAGTAAATAGAATCTAGCTGAAATGCTTGCATCTCACGTTTCAGCAATAGTTGGGCACAATCAAAACCGTACGGGCGCGTAGGGAAAATGGATTCCAACTAATGGCTAGGCACTGGGGTACCACCTGTCACAGTACCTGGTCTAGATCAGCGTACCGAGGAGCCACCCTAACTCCCCTGCAACACAAGACCGGAACCATCCCTTACTGGACAGTCCCGAGCAAGATCACCCCGCGGTTGGGATCAGCAACCGCCCACACAGCCGAAATAAAGGGACATCTAGACAGGGATGACCTCACCCTCCAGTGGGGGCTACCCACGAAGCCTTGCTGCATATCCCCTGATTTTCAGCCATTCCCATTTGATGAGGCTTGAGGCTAAGCGTTACCTTTTTAGAATATATTCCTTAGAATGCCCATCGTCCTCCTGACGATGTTTCGCAAGCATTCATCCATACAAGTCCGTCCCGGGTTCGAACGGAACCGAAGGCACTATTCCTACTACATCCATTTTGGAAATATCCTCAGGATTAGTAGCGACTAGCCCTTGCACTTCACTGCTCCATCTTCAACTCCGAACACGTTACATGAAACGTACAAACCGGATCGAAGTGGTTTTCGAGAAATTAATCTCGATCCCGGTCTCTTCGAAACGATCAGCGCATCTGTCCAATATTGATAGTCGGTGATTTAACTATCAATTTATATTCACAAACATCCATCACACAATAAATAATTTTCCAAATTATTTATTTATCTCAATATCTTCACAAGATATATTTCTATTTTCAATCCTTTGTAAACAGTTTCAAAATCATCTTTCCTTTCAGGATAAACTTTCCCGAATATCTACTATCTCCTCTGAAATCTCCAAGCACAAAAATAGATTTTTTTTTTAAAATAATTTAAATACTTTACTTTGAAATATATACTTTAAAACACTTAGGATAAAACTACTTAATTAATTTGTTAAAAATACACATTATATGAATTTGAGAAAATAAGGTTACTTTAAAATATATAAATCGGGTTTTCACTTTTAAACAAATACTAAGTCACTTTTAAATAATTAATGCTATAATATATTAAAAGGAAATACTTGCTTTAGAAATTAAACATTAGACATAATAAATTTTATAAAACTTGCTTTCTTTAAAAACAACTTTAAAACATTTAATTTACATTTACAAATTTACTTTTAAAAACGTGTACTTGGCCACCCAGAGAAAATTCCAACTTCCAACACTTAAATCAATTTCCCCAAATTGATTTCCAATTTATTCTATTTGAAATAAATTTCTTTACTTACATGGTTCATTTCCAACTTCATTAATTATGGATTTTATTTTTATTATTATTATTTCCTGTTTTATTTTAAATCTTTTAACTGAAATATAAAAATTTCAGGTTATTCCCAATTTCTTCTTTACTCTTCTTAAATAATTTAAATCCTCAATTTAAATAAATGTTTTGTTCTTTTAAACAATAACATTGAAATTTAAGTTTCATTAACTCTCTGTTTATTTAAATTTTCCTTCCCATACACAAGATTGATTTATTAGAATTTTAAAATCACTTTATTTCCTTTCCAGTTCATTCATAAATTTATTCAACTTTGCTATAATTATTTTACTTACAATTTCACTTCTTTTATTTTCATTCCCAAACTCAAATTATATATTTAGTAATTAATTATTGCCTGATTATAACAATCAAGCCATAGCATTCAATATTTCACATAATTCATTACAGAATATCAAGTATTCAGAACAGAGAATATTAAATAATTAAATAAAGTTGAGGGGTCCAGTTGGATCCCTCCAACCTGTTTTCCCTGCATCCACAGATGTTAGCACAATATAAAATGCCAATTTCAAAATATATACCACACTACCGCACATAAATCAATTCAACCATTTCAAACAATTATTTAAATTTAATCATTTAAAGTTAAATTTTACTGAGTGAGATTAACTCACCTTTGCATTCGTTTGTGCAATTCATTCCAACCGACTTGATTCTCCACGATTTTAGACCTTGTATAAATATTTATATAGTTTATTAATACTTGAAATAAATTGATCTATTAATTCCTCTTTTTTTATAAATTTAATCAACCAATGATTTAACTGCACACTAATAATTTGCTTTACTAAACAAATTTTATTAATTTTCGAATCAATTAAACAATTAAATTCCCATCTACTAATTTCATTAACTAAGAATTTGGGTTTTAAGCTAATAATTGGATTTTAAACAAATTTTGCTTTTAATAAGAATATTTTATTTTATCTTTTTTTTTAGCAACTCTTACTGTTAAATAAAACCTTTGAGTTACACTTATATAATTTTCTATTCATATCCATATATATATGTATTAAATTTTAAACTGATCATATAATTTACTGTAATTATATAAATCAATTTCTTGTACATATATATATATATAAACTCTAGAAACTTCAAAACTGGACAGTAAACATTTTTCTTTTCTGAACATATATTCACATAAATCAAATTAAAATCAAATTAGGTTTCACTTACAGGATCAGATTCTCACCTCAACTCACGTCATCGGCGAACCCCTCCTCGCGAACGCTTCCTCTCCTTCGAGCTCAAGATGAAGTCGCGACGCCCCCTTCACCTCGACCAGCCCTAAGCGCTTCATCCATACCTATCTAGCGACCTCGCCTCTTCGCCTCGCGCCCTAGTTCAGCTCGTGGCCACTGACGATGCTCGATGCCAACTCGAACGCGTCGCGATCCTCTATACTTATTCGCGACCTTCTCCCCCCCCCCCCCCTCAGACGACGGTCGTAGCTCGAACGAGCCTGCCCCCTTCGTGTCTCGCGATTTCAATCGCCTCTGCTTCTTTTCTTTTTTTTTTTATCCGGCGTTTGATTTGGGAAAGAGGAAGATTCGGTCGCCATTAATTCGAGAATTTTTTTTTTTATATTGCGAATTCGGCTATGAAGGAAAAGAATTGAGATAACCGAAAAAAAATATAGGAAAGAGATCTATTGATAAAAGAAGATATAGATGAGGGGAGAGGCGTATAAGAGAAGCTTTCCTAAGTAAATCTCATTCAATTATTATTAATTAAGTTTTCAGCGCGTTATTATATCGTACACTCATTACCAAATTTGAAACCCGATAATAATTCAATATTACGGACTCAATGGATCTTGTTTCATCAAATTCCGAGACAGCGCCTCGGAAGGCTATTTTTAAATTCAATTTAAACGATATAAATTTCAAAACTTAACAAACAACTTCCAAATTCAATTTTAACACTTTTACTATTTTCCATATTATCGATATAAATTTTATAATCCATTAAATTATTTTTGACAGGCTTAAAGCTCCAGATTCAATAATTTACTCAACTTCAAATTATTTAATTCAATAATTATGTATCAAATAAATTGTGATATTTGTAATTCAAGTTAAAATTACTCTATTGAATATTTAAAATCAATTAAATATTCCTATTTCAATTGCTCAAAAATTACGGGTCGTCACAGAGACTCCTTCCTTCCTTCTTCCGTCTTCAAATTAAAAAAAAAAGAGGGGGCGAATCGAAGCAATGGCCGAGCTTCTTTTTGTGGGACTTCGATCTCGAGTTCGTCGGCAGGAGTGGATCTCGAGAGTTAATTATGAATTGCTGCATTCGAACGTTGAGATGGCGTGCGATTTAAGGTTTGTTGGTCGCGCCTCCTCTGTACGTGTGTGCGGTAGGTGCTGTGTCGCGACTTCTGGCATGGTGGCGAATCGATCTGGGGGGGCCACGAGTTGATGTTGGAGTCACGAGATCGATTTGGGTTGATGATGGCTGCCTTGAGCTTGCGATTTGGATTCCGGTTTTGTTTTGATTTGTGAGGCCGTGGTTTGGAAGGGGAGAAGTTCCAGAGCAGTTAAGGTGTATGGTTTTTTTAAATTTAATTTAATGTATATGTATATATGTCAGGAAATGGATTTCTATTTATTAAATTTTATGAATACATGTATATAGTCAAAGAAAATTATATATTTACTGTAAGATAAATAACAGCTTTTTAATTTAAGTAAATGTATATACAGAAAAAAAATATTACTGTGAGTATAAGCCATTTCTGTTTAAATATATATATATATATGTGTGTGTGTGTGTAGATAGATTAGGGAATTAATTACAGTAAGGTATATGATAATTCTGTTTTAATAAATAGGATAATGGAAAATTTTATTTTAGAACTAAATATATATATAGGTATATAAGGTTTAAGCAGAATATATATGTACATATATGATTCTGAAAAGGGAAATTTTTATATGTTGAAGAGTTTACACAAAATTTGGTTTACAATCTATGTAGATATTTTTATAAGTACATATGTAGTTTTAAAGGAAAATAAATATACATATTCACATTTTGAGGCTACTAGTTATTTAAAAATAATAATGTATTATGGTGATTAATCTATTTAATAAACTTATTTAATTATGGTCGCCACTAAAATATTTTTTTAAAAGAATTTTTTCAAATTTAATTATTAGTTTAAAACAAAATTATTAGTTTAGATCAAATTAATAAATGATAATTGATTGTTCGATTAGTTTGAATATTAATAAAATCACATAATATTTATTCAAGGTTTGAAATCTGAAAAGAAACAAGTTGTTCAGGGTTGGACTGCAAAACAAATTCAAGGTGAGTTAATCTCACTCCGCTGAATTTAAATTTAAATTTAAAAGATTAAATTTAAATAATTGTTTGAATGGTTGAATTGATTGATGTGCTATAGTATGGTATAGTGGAATTGGTATCTTATGTTGTGCTAACGTCTGTGGATGCAGGGAAAACAGGTTGGAGGGATCCAACTAGATCCCTCAACATTTGTTTGAATTATTTAATACCCTCTGTTGTGATTATTTGATATTCTATGATGAATTATATCGGAATATTGAATGCTATGGTTTGACTGGATATAATTGGGTATAATGAATTTTCAAAAATATATAAATTGGATTTTGGAAAGAAAATAAAGAAGTGAATTGGTAAGTAAAATAATTTTAGAAAATTTGAATAAATTTAAGAATGAGTTGGAAAAAGAAATAAAGTGACTTTAAATTCTAATAAATAAATATTGAGTATGGAAAGGAAATTTTCAATAAACAAAAAGCTAATGAATTTTAAACTTTAGTGTTATTATTTAATAGAACAAAGCTTTTATTTTAAATTTAAGATTTAAATTTTGAAAAGAATAAAGAAGAAATTGGGAAAATCTGAAGTTTGTATATTTCAGTTAAAAGTTTTAAAACCAAATGGAAAATAATAATAATAACAATAAAGTCCATAATTAACAAATTTTGAAATGAATTGAGTAAGTAAAGAAATTTATTTCAAATGGAATAATTTGGAAATCAATTTGGAAAATTGATTTAAGTGATAGATATTGGAAATTCTCCCTGGATAATCAAGTACGTTTTTAAAGTAAAATTTTCAATATAAGTTAATAGTTTTATAGTTGTTTTAAAAAATGAGTTTTGGATAATTTATTATTTCTAAATATTTGAATTCTAAAGTAAGTATTTTCTTGTAATCTGTTATGGTAGTAATTATTTAAAGAGTGACTTAGAATTTTGTTTTTAAAAGTGAAAATCTAGTTTTATATTTTATCAGGTAACTTTATTTTCAAATATTCATATAGTATGTATTTTTACCAAATTATTGAAGTAGTTTTAACATAAATGTTTTAAAGTATCTTTTAAAGTAAAGTGTTTTAAATTATTTAAAAAAAAATCTAGTTTTGTGCTTGGTGATCGTAGAGGAGATAGAAAAATATTTGGGAAAGTTTATTTTGACAAAGAAGATGGTTTGAAACTGTTTTTCAAAGGGTTTGAAAGTGGAAATAATATCTTGTGAAGATATTTTTGAGGTTAATAAATAGTTTGGGAAATTATTTATTTTTGAATGGATGTTTGTGAATGTTAATTGATAGTTAAATAACTAACTATCAATATTGGACAAATGCGCTGATCGTTTCGAAGAGACCGGGATCGAGATTTATTTCTCGAAAACCACTTCGATCCGGTTTGTACGTTTTCGTGGAAAACAAGTTTGGATTCGAAGATGGGGCAGTGAAGTGCAAGGGCTAGTCGCTACTAATCCTGAGGATATTTCCAAAATGGATGTAGTAGGAGTAGTGCCTTCGGTTCCGTTCGAACTCGGGATGGACTTGTATGGATGAATGATTTCGAAACATCCTCAGGAGGACGATGGGCATTCTAAGTGAAACGGACTAAAAAGGTAACGCCTAGCCTCGAGCCTCATCAACTGGTAATGACTGAAAATCAGGGGTTATGCAGCAATGTTAGGTGGGTCATAACCAAGCAGGACGAGGTATACCCTTGTCTATATGTCCCTTTATTTCGGCTGTGTGGCAGTTGTTGGCCACAACTGTGGGGGTTATCTTGTTTTAGGACTGTTCAGTAAGGAATAGTTTCGGCCTTGTGTTGCAGGGGAGCGGGCGTACTCCTCGGTACTGTGATCTAGGCCACGTACTGTGACAGGTGGTATCCCAGTGCCTAGTCATTAGTTGGAAATCCATTCTTCCTATGAGCCTTGTACGAGTTTTGTTTGTATTGCCCACTCTGTGGTTTGTAGCTGGAATTTAGTAGATGTAACAATTTCGGCTATTTTATAAGTATTTGTATATAGACCTTATTATAATATCAGAGGATTTCTATAAAAAAATGTTTTAGCTATCGTAAGGTAAAAACCCGACATGTTTATTTGTGGCGTGGTCTTACGAGATGCTTTTGTTTTCAAAGGATTTTTGAAACTTTAATAATCAATTGAGTGTGATTTCTCACGCTGGTATTCTAGACTGACTCGGGTGTTATTTAACTATAATGCTCAGGTCAGACCAAGTATTATAGGATACATGATTTGATGTTGTGGAGCTCAGGAGACGAGCTGGATGCCGATGGGCATTTTCGTACTTGTTCTATATATATATTCCGATGTGTTGAGTAGTGTGTATCCAATTGTATGTTATTGATATTGTTGAACTCTAATGATGTACTCTGATGATAATGTATGTATAAAACAGATATATTTGAATTTGTGTAAAGATCATTTATTATATATTATGTTTTATTCCGCTGCGATGGTAAGATTCTATTGTTGTTTTCTGTTTTCTCTTCCTCTATCTCTTTTCTTTAACCCAAATGGTTCGTATTTCTATGCAACTTGCGTTGATTGATGTAGAATAGTGTTGAATCAAGGGGTATGGATTTGAGGGTCATTACACTTGGTATCAGAGCTTAGGTTGGTGATAACCTTGGCTCTGGTGGGAATTACTAATTTAAATTAGAGTCTGTAGTACTCTAGAATGAGTTTGAGCGTATTAATAGATATGAGCGCGTATTTGTTAGTGAATATAAATTATTTTAATACTGTGTTGATTGGTTGATTGAGTGGCATATGAACCTTCGTCGGCACAGTCTGGACAACTTTATCGAAAGGGTTTCTAAACACTTGAATAGAACAGTTTGACACGGTATTGATTTAAATGTGGGTGAATGAAATAATTTTACCCAAAAATATATTTTGATATAAATAAAAGTTTTTGTAAATTATTTTAGCTAATATATAGTTGCTTTGATGTTAGGAAAATAATGTTAAATTATTATCATTGTTGTGTGGAATTTAACTAGAAATTGAAAATAAACGAAAGATTGAGGGAAATAAATTCATTTATCAAAAGAAATTTTTAAATATAAATTAACAACGAGATTTATAAATTGAAATATAATCAAATGGAAATCTGTATAAGCATAAACTATACAAATGGATTATAGTTAAAATTGATTTAAGCAGGATTTGGAAATTTAAATCCCGTGGACTTGGAAGTATTTGAAGATAAATAATAGCATTATTGTTTTGGAGGTATTTCTGAAAGGAAATGTGTTTTGAAGGGATTTTGGAAGAGATATAGCACTGAAATCACTTGGATTATTGGAAAATAAATCTGATGATGACGGCCGCATCATCGGTATTCATTTTTGAATTTCTAAGTGACGGATTGCAGAGAGAGAATACTGATTTGTTCAGAAATGCTAGTTGTTTTTGAAAATCTCAAAGGAAATTTGTTGGGGATAAAACCAGGATTGGTTTAACTTTTGTGAAGTGTGATTTGTGATGTTGGAGATTTCAAAATGATTTGAAACCAAAAGCTGGGTGTTTAAAAATCCTGATGAGATGGGTCATAAGCTTATAAATTAAGACGATTTTTAAATCAGCAAGGAAATATAAGCTTTGAATGTTGGAAATTTAAATTTAAAGTGAAGGTTAAAAATGAAATTAACTTGGATTGGGGAATAAAAATTTAACTGGATCGAAATAAATTGAATAGGCTGAAAATAATATCCAGTTGTATTCAAATTAAGTTGAAATCTAATTGAGTTAAATAAATCTGAGTTAAAATAAAAATTGAATTAGAATAAAAATTCAATTAAGTTATTGAATGGAATGAATTGGAATAACTTATAAAATAATTAGAAATCCATGGAAATAAAAATATGCTTGAGCTATAAATAAGCGTGATTCTTGAGTTAAAAATAAAGGAAGAATATATTCAAGCCTAGAATGAATGGAATTGTGTAAAATAATAAGTGGTGACTTCTAAAATTTAAAAGTGGGATAGAAAACCCAAAATAAGTAATGTTTGATGATTTGGAAAAAAAAAAAAATCCAAACTTGAATTATAAAATAAATTGAACTTAAGAAAATTTAATGAAGAGATTTTGAGAGTAAAATCATGTTTTGAATTGTAAATTGGGGAAACCCTAATTAGATAATAAATTAGATGATGAAATATATAATTGGAACCTAATGTAGTTAAACAGAAGCTGAATTGTGAGTTAATGATGAAGTTTGGAAATAAAAACTTAAGTTATAAATTAAATTCGACTTGAATGGTTAGTGAAGTAAATGTAATTGAATTGTGAGTTCATAAAAGTGGATGGTAAATTGAAAACGGATAGTGGAATTAGAATTTGAGTTATTAATTCAAATTTGACTTGAGGTGTAACAAATTAAATATAATCGAAAATGTATCGAATAAAAATGAAATTGGATTAAAAGGGTGATGGTTTGAATTGCAAATAAAATTCAAGTAAGTAGAAACACATTGGAAATGGCCTGGTTATTAATAAAATAATTTCGGATGAATTGAGTAAGGAAATGAAAATTCATAATGGATTGAGTGGATAAACTAATTATATTGAATAAATAAATGGATGGAATAAATAAATGGATGGAATAAATAAAAATAAAATGAAATTGTAGATTTAAAATGAGATTTAATTGAAATAGAATTAAGTTGAATAGGGAAGAGGAAAATTTTTACTTGTAAAATGAAAATGAGCTTATGTATAAAATTTGAATAAATTAAAGTAAATTGACTTAAGCTAAATAGATGGGAAGTTGAACTGAATTTAACTTAAAACTAAGTTTATAATATTGGATTGGTTTTAAATCAAGTGAAAATAAATTTCAATCGAAATAAAATTCGGTGAGTTGCAGACAATATTAAATGGAATGAAAATTCTTAAATAAATAATTGTAAACCATTTATATTCTTAAAGAATTGAAATAACTAGAGACAATAAGGAAAATAGAATGTTTTCAAGTTAATAGAATGGTTTTAAACGAATGCGGATAAAAATGAAACGCAAATGAATGGATCGTGAATAATATTGAAAAGGGATAAAATTTAATTAGAATGTGTCGAGCTAGATCAAAGGGTTGTGAATGAATTCTAAATTGAAAGAATTAAATAATAAATTGAGGTGGAATCAATTTAAAATGGTTATCGGCTTAAGTGGCTATTTACTTGAATGATTATTACCAATTTACATGAGAAAAATTGGTTATGGGACGAAAATAGAAGGAAATAAAATTCTAAGAAACATTGCAAGTAAATAAAATTGATTTTTAAATCAATTGGAATAGAATTAAGTATAAATTGAGTTGAAGACAATTTAAATTGGTTATAAAACATAAGTACTTAGTTATTCACATAGATCTCGTCAAATTGCATAGAATAAATTGTCATTTGATGAAAATGGAAGTAATTAAAATTCTATGAATTGATAGGAGTAACATAAATTGATTTTGAGATCAATTGAATTAAATATGAGTTCGTTTTGCTTAAAAATAAATTAAATGTAAGCATGTAAATTGTTAACCATTTGGATTAAGTAAAACGATGTGTGATTGGTTGTAAGGAATTAAATTTAATGTTGGAATATTTAAGTTGCTCATAAAAAGTGTTATATGTGCATTGCTGTTAGAATTCATGTGTTTAACTATTGTAAATAAGAGAAATGTTGTTAAACTTCTATATATGACACTTACATGTTTTAGTTGAGTAAGTACAGGTACCTGGAAGCCATGTGGCTGGGTTTGGTTGCGCTAATTGCTAAAATAATAACCTGCTTGCTTAAAAATGCTAAATAACATTTTAAGCAATGCACATAAAATAATAAGGTGCGCCTGCGCAATAAAAATAGGAAATATGAACTGTTTTTGGTTTTTCCGACCGTGTAGGTCGATGTATACATATTTATATCTTTTGTCAAATTGAAAACGCTCCTCCGTATAAAGGAGACTCCGCCAAAAAATTTCGGAAATTTTGGGAGTTGGATTTTTTTTGGGAATTTTGGGTATTTTTTTTGTTAACGAAAAACGATTTCAAACTGGAAATTGAAATAAATTAGTAAATTAAACTAATTTAAAATAATGACATGAATTAGTTATAGATGGAAAATAAAATTCAAATATTCAGAGTAAAGATAAACTGAATTCATATGGAAATGGAAAAAAATCAATTTGAATAGAAACATATATAAACTAAAGTGGTAAGATGAAAATAAGTATAAGAAACATACAAATTCTTATACTAACTAAAGAAAGGAACGGTGAATTCTTGATTTGAAATTTGATATTACAAATATATTCTAAGTTATTATTTGAATGAATAGATATTGACATTTGGTGGAAGTCGATAAAATGTTTTTGGAATGTTGTGATTGGATATTATTGCTAAGTAAGATATGCAGGTATGATAAAGGAAAAGGAAAATTGGTTTTGATTTCAGAAGATAAATTTGAATTGCTCGACCAAAAAGGTACGTGTTTAAATTCAGTATGAAATTTGATTGGTTTTTTGATCGATCCACTTGGCCTATTGTTTTCTTTTGGAATTTGGGAGCCCGTGGAGACCTTTTGTAGTTGTACCGAGCTAGCCGCGCAAAGGAGAAGCTGGCGAAATTTTTCGGAAATTTAGAGAGTTAGAAAATTTTTGAGAAAATTTTGATAATTCAAAACTTGATTTTAAATTGAAACTTGAATGATTAAGTAAATAATATTGATTGCAAAATTATAGGAGAGTTTGGGAAGTTAGTAAGAATGATAATGGGTCTTCTATAAAAAAAACTGTTTGGTTTTAGGGAAAAATAATAAACGGGTATTGGACCATTCCTCTTAACTAGTAATTTCGGGGACGAAATTATTTTAAGGGGAGGAATGTGACGACCCGGAATTTTTTAGGCAATTGAAATTGGAATATTTAATTGATTTTAACTATTGAGAGTTAATTTCTTTACTAGAATTCAAATATAACAATTTATTTGATAATTAAATTATTGAATTAAATAGTTTGAAGTTGGGTAAAATGTTGAATCTGGAGTTTTAAGCCTGTTAAAAATAATTTAAAGGCTTATAAAATTTACATTGATAATACTAAGGATAATAAAAGTGTTAGAATTGAATTCAGAAGTATTTTGTTAAGTTTTGAAATTATATCGTTTAAATTGATATTTAGAAATAGCCTTCCGTGGCACAGTCTCAGAATTCATAGAAACCAGTTCCATTAGGTCCGTAATATTGAATTATTATCGGATTTCAAATTTCGTATAGATCGGAGTTGTTATGTGAGCGTACGATATATAAACGCGCTTAAAATTTAATTGAAAATAAGTAAATACTGTACTTGGTTAGTCAAACTTAATTTACATCGGAATCTTTCCAGTTCTTTCCAGCGCACGCTTCCTTTGGCTTTCCTAATATGATTCTTCACCCTTCTTTCTTTTAGATACGTGACCTATTCCCTTTTCAGAAAAAAAAACTAAAGATGCTCGAACTTTTAAAATTGGCGAACAAAAAGGGAAAAAAATCGAAAGCCCTTTCTTCCTTCTAGCACGAATTTATTTCCTTCCTTCCATCTTCTGTTCAATCCACAAATCATTCGACCGAGCCTCCTTCCTTCTTCCATCTTCAAATTCACAAAAAGAAAAGAAAAAAAGAGGGGGCGAATCGAAGTAACGGCCGAGCTTCTTTTTGTGGGACTTCGATTTCGAGTTCGTCGGCAAGAGTGGATCTCGAGAGTTAATTATGAATTGCTGCATTCGAACGTTGAGATGGTGCATGATTTAGGGTTTGGGGGTCGCGCCTCCTCTGTACGCATGTGCGTGTAGGTGCTGTGTCGCGACTTCTGGCATGGTGGCGAATCGATCTGGGGGGGGGGGGGGGCGCGAGTTGATGTTGGAGTCGTAAGATCGATTTGGGTTGATGATGGCTGCTTTGAGCTCGCGATTTGGATTTCGGTTTCGTTTTGATTTGCGAGGCCATGGTTTGGAAGGGGAGGAGTCCCAGAGCAGTTAAGGTATATGGGGTTTTTTTTTTAATTTAATTTAATGTATATGTATATATGTTAGGAAATAGATTTCTATTTATAAAATTTTATGAATACATGTATATAGTAAAAGAAAATTATATATTTACTGTAAGATAAACAACAGCTTTTTAATTTAAGTAAATATATATACAGAAAAAATAATAATACACTACTGTGAGTATAAACCATTTCTGTTTAAATTTATATATATATATATATATATATAGATTAGGGAATTAATTACAGTAAGGTATATGATAATTCTGTTTTAATAAATAGGATAATGGAAAATTTTATTTTAGAATTTAATATATGTATACATATACACACATATAGCTATATAAGGTTTAAACAGAAAATATGTGTACATATATGATTCTGAAAAGAGAAATTTTTATATGTTGAAGAGTTTACACAAAATTTGGTTTACGATCTATGTAGATATTTTTATAAGTACATACGTAGTTTTAAAGGAAAATAAATATACATATTCACATTTTGAGGCTACTAGTTATTTAAAAAAATGTATTTTAGTGATTAATCTATTTAATAAACTTATTTAATTATGGCAGCCACTAAAATATTTTATTAAAAGCAAATTTGTTTAAAATTTAATTATTAGTTTAAAACAAAATTATTAGTTTAGATTAAATAAATAAATGACAATTGATTGTTTGATTAGTTTGCATATTAATAAAATCACATATTATTTATTCAAGGTTTGAAATCTGAAAAGAAACAAGCTGTTCAAATGGACTGCAAAACAAATTCAAGGTGAGTTAATCTCACTCGGCTGAATTTAAATTTAAATTTAAAAGATTAAATTTAAATAATTGTTTGAATGGTTGAATTGATTGATGAGTTATAGTATGGTACAGTGGAATTGGTATCTTATGTTGTGCTAACGTCTGTGGATGTAGGGAAAACAGGTTGCAGGATCCAACTGGATCCCTCAACATTTGTTTAAATTATTTAATACCCTCTGTTGTGATTATTTGATATTCTATGATGAATTATATTGGAATATTGAATGCTATGGATTGATTGGATATAATTGGGTATAATGAATTACCAAAAATATATAAATTGAATATTGGAAAGAAAATAAAAGAAGTGAATTTGTAAGTAAAATAATTATAGAACATTTGAATAAATTTAAGAATGTATTGGAAAAAGAAATAAAGTGACTTTAAATTCTAATAAATAAATCTTGAGTACGGAAAGGAAATTTTCAACAAACAGAAAGCTAATGAATTTTAAACTTCAGTGTTATTATTTAATAGAACAAAGCTTTTATTTTAAATTTAAGATTTAAATTTTGAAAAGAATAAAGAAGAAATTGGGAAAATCTGAAGTTTGTATATTTTTGTTAAAAGTTTTAAAACCAAATGGAAAATAATAATAATAACAATAAAGTCCATAATTAACAAATTTTGAAATGAATTGAGTAAGTAAAGAAATTTATTTCAAATGGTATAATTTGGAAATCAATTTGGAAAATTGATTTAAGTGATTGACATTGCAAATTCTCCCTGGATAATCAAATACGTTTTAAAGTAAATTTTTAAATATAAGTTAATAGTTTTAAAGTTGTTTTAAAAAGTGAGTTTTGGATAATTTATTATTTCTACATATTTAAATTCTAAAGTAAGTATTTTCTTGTAATCTGTTATGGTAGTAATTATTTAAAGACTGACTTAGAATTTTGTTTTTAAAAGTGAAAATCTAGTTTTATATTTTATCACGTAACTTTATTTTCAAATATTCATATAGTATGTATTTTTAACAAATTGTTGAAGTAGTTTTAACACAAATGTTTTAAAGTATCTTCTAAAGTAAAGTGTTTTAAATTATTTAAAAAATCTAGTTTTGTGCTTAGTGATCCCAGAAGAGATAGAAAAATATTTGGGAAAGTTTATTTTGAAAAGGAAGATTGTTTGAAACTATTTGTCAAAGGGCTTGAAAGCGGAAATAATATCTTGTGAAGATATTTTTGAGGTTAATAAATAATTTGGGAAATTATTTATTTTTGGATGGATGTTTGTGAATGTTAATTGATAGTTAAATAACTGACTATCAATATTGGACAAATGTACTGATCGTTTCGAAGAGACCGGGATCGAGATGTATTTCTCGAAAACCACTTCGATCCGCTTTGTACGTTTTCGTGGAAAACGAGTTTGGATTCGAAGATAGAGCAGTAAAGTGCAAGGCTAGTCGCTACTAATCCTATGGATATTTCCAAAATGGATGTAGTAGGAGTAGTGCCTTCGGTTCCGTTCGAACTCGGGACGGACTTGTATGGACGAATGCTTTCGGAACATCATCAGGCAGACGATGGGCATTCTAAGTGAAACGGTCTAGAAAGGTAACGCTTAGCCTCGAGCCTCATCAACAGGGAATGACTGAAAATCAGGGGTTATGCAGTAAGGTTCGGTGGGTCATGCCCAAGCAGGACGAGGTATAACCCTGTCTAGATGTCCCTATATTTCGGCTGTGTGGCAGTTGTTGGCCACAACTGTAGGGTTATCTTGTTCGGGACTGTTCAGTAAGGAATAGTTTCGGCCTTGTGTTGCAGCGAAGCCGGCGTACTCCTCGGTACTGTGGTCTAGGCCACGTACTATGACAGGTGGTACCCCAGTGCCTAGTCATTAGTTGGAAATCCATTCTCCCTACGAGCCTTGTACGAGCTTTGTTTGTATTACACACTCTATGGCTAGTAGCTGGAATTTAATAGATGTAACAATTTTGGCTATTTTATAAGTATTTGTATATAGACCCTATTATAATATCAGAGGATTTCTATAAAAAATGTTTTATCTATCGTAACGTAAAACCCCGACATGTTTATTTATGGCGTGGTCTTATGAGATGCTTTTGTTTTCAAAGTATTTTTGCAACTTTAATAATCAATTGAGTGTGATTTCTCATGCTGGTATTCCAAACTGACTCGGGTGTTATTTAACTATAATGCTCAAGTCAGACCGAGTATTATAGGATACAGGATTTGATGCTGTGGAGCTCAGGAGACGAGCTAGATGACGATGCGTATTTTCGTACTTGTTCTATATAAATATATTCCGCTGTGTTGAGTAGTGTGTATCCAGTTGTATGTTATTGATGTTGTTGAACTCTAGTGATGTACTCTGATGATGATGTATGTATAAAACAGATATATTTGAATTTGTGTAAAGATCATTTATTATATATTATATTTTATTCCGCTGCGATGGTAAGATTCTGTTGTTGTTTTCTATTTTCTCTTCCCTGTCTCTTTTCTTTAACCCAAATGGTTCGTATTTCTGTGCAACTTGAGTTGATTGATGAGAATAGTGTTGACTCAAGGGGTACGGATTTGCGGATCGTTACAGAGAATCTTTTAATAAAAATATTTTAATACCCTCAAGTGGATCAGGGAAGACCTGAGGGGAAGAGCTTAGGACCACAGGTGAGTGATTGTAATTATTTTAGATATTTTAAGTAATTTAAAAAAATAGGATTTCCAATAGTTTTTGTTTTTACTACGATTTTTGAAACAACCTCTTTAGTAATTTATTTATAGTTTTTATAATTATTTCCAGTCTATTTCTTTTGGCTATTTTTTTAATTAATTTTAGTTCAATTTTGTTAATTATACTTTTCCATTTATTTATAGTTTATTTACAGTTTATTTACTGTATTTTAATTTATTATTTTTGTGTTATTTATTTCTTTTTCCCATGCTTTTGATTTTCTTCTATTTTCAGTTTTCTGTATTTCTCTTTCTTCTTCACGTATGGATTAGAATAGATTAAAACGCAAAAATCGATTAAAATTATTAGAATGCTGAAATAATGGTAGATAAGATGTAAATCGTAAAGAATGTAATAAAATTGGAATTAAGACTGAAATTGAGCCTATTGTTAGAACTGGACCAATTAAAGATGATTGGCCTACTTATAACTAGGGATTATAACTAAAAAAGAGTATAAAATGAAAGAAGCTTATTTTTTTATACTTAGATTTTTGGGTTAAATAAATAAGCTAAATTATAACGTAGGTTATAATAAGAAAAAGAACAGAATGAAGCTTATTTTAAGACTTAGGATAAATTAATAAGCACAGATAGCAAGGACAAAAGTAAAGGCTTATTTAAATAATTTATCTAAGTTAATAAGCAAGAATTAAAGTTGGACCTGTACCAGATAGCATTCCCATATTATTTCTATAGACACGGTGTTTCACATAATCCTGAAGTGGGACGAGAGGCACACTCATGCTAATAATGGTAGTAATTGGTCAATAAGTAGAAGTCCAAATCATGAGGATTTAGGCAAGGAGCGCAACTAGATACTATTTGGATGACGGGCCAGTACCAACAGCATTTCCCTATTTTCTATACACGTGGTGATCTTGCGTTAGCCTAAAGTGGGATGAGGGGCATACTTTTTCTAGAGCTTTAGGTAATAAGAAGACCCAATAGGAGAAACAAAAGGTAACATGAGCACAGTGGCAGTTACGCGTGTGACTTCCATTCGGGTGCTCAGTAATCGTTATGAGTTCCAAGCACTTAGTATGTATGTCTTTCTTAGGCACCATTGCCTTCTATGCAGGGAGCTACATAATGTCTAGTCCACAGTAGATACTTTGCGTGTCATCCGTAGACACCATTTCTATGCAGGGAGTTATATAACATCTGTTCAGCAGTAAGGTCAATAGAGTAGCAGTCTGATCAAAGGGTAGAATTAGGATTTCAGCCTAATTATAGGATTTGGAATTCAGCCTAATCAAAACTGCTAACAAAGTCAAGTGCAAATAGTCAAAGTTAATCAATCGTGTTAATTTAGTTAATTCGTATTTATTTCCAGCTTATTCCTTCTCTCCATTTTCTTTCTTTCCTTTTATATACTAGAACTATTGTAAAGTCTTTTACTTTTACTTTGCTTAAAGATTCTAGTAATTACTATCATTCACCAGGCTTTTAATCTGACCCACTCCTCTATTTTCCCCCTTTTCTCCCATAGGCTAGCAAGAGTAAGGACGATAGGTTGTAGACACTTGGAGACTTCTTTGGCAGAGATTTCTTATGTATTTCTCTTGTTTATTTTTAGTTTTTAGCTTATTCCATGTCTGGCACTTTGTGACGAATAATTTATACTCTGATATTTATGAGATTGAGATTTTGATTTCATGAGACATATATTGGTATTTTAAGACATGTGATGTATTTTGTTTTATAATTCTATATTATGAAGTTTGACTTTTAGCTAATTATTATTCTTTTCGATGTTTTTATCTATTTTGTCCTGTGAATCTTAGTCTCTACTAGTTTTAGTTATAACTATAATGCACCACATCTTTTAGTGTGTCTGTTTGGGTATGCTAAGGGTTGTGGGGTGTTTCATCTTCAATAAAGATTCTTGCAGATTCGGTACAATGATCTTATAGACCTCTAATGGGAATATATCTTTGAATTCTTTGAGGAATATGATGGAATCAGAGAGAGAATAATATGACTTCAAGTAGAAACTCCCGTGATATAATGTGGCTTGCAAATCCTTGAAGAATTGGAGAGAAATAGTATGGATTTACAAAGATAATGAAAGATATGCAATGTATTTATTTTGCAAAAGTATGAAAGAGAAAGAGTATGAGAATGAATGGAGAAGTGATTGGAAAATTCATTTTCCAATGCCTTTATATAGTGGTTGAAGGGACAAGTTTTTTGCTGAAGAGGTGGAAGGAAAATCCCTTGATTTAAATTTTAAAAACATGACCAATAGGAATTTTGTCAACATACTTGACCCTCATATGTCGACATATAGACATTTTCTAAAGAGATCAAATGTAACGATCTGGATTTTTCAACAATTTAAATAAGAAATTTAATGAAGATTTTGAAATAAAAGTTATTTTCGACAATAAAATTCTACAATTAAACTAGAAATTTGAAATGTGTCCATTGAAATGAGGCTAATAAAATTTGTTTTACATCAAAATTTGTTCGAAACTCGATCAGCACATTTTTTAGTACGCTTTATCAAATTTTGAAGTATTAATATTTTACATAGAAATAATCCAGAATTGTTTTTGATAAAAACATCTTGTCACGTTGATCTCCATGGTACATTTTTTTGTATTTTAGCTTCCATTGCCAAACGCTAAATGGCCAAGATAATGGTCCATGACCATGCCCAAGAGTCATAATTAAATACATTCTTTCACAGCCAACATTTCTTCTTTTCATTCTTTTCAGCCAACAAAACTTGCATGCGTAGCCTCATATAATTAAATGCAACATTTAATTCATGTCATGCACCTTCCTTCTATATATATAAGCGCCTTCTCTTCTTCTCTTTTAGCAATTGGTTGAGAAGAAAAATTTATACAAGCTTTAAATATTCCAATGTTACCTCCTTCTTTCATCCTACCTTCTCTCCCCACCCACCTTCCAAACCTGCTCCGCCTCCTACCCTCAGCCTTACACGGCCTGACTTGCACCCGGCCGAACATCCTCTATCCGCCACTAACTTCCCCTGCCACCAACCTCTACCCAGCTCCCCTTGCTCGAAGCCACTTCGCCAGCACCGAAGCCACCTCAGCCCCTCTGCCCGCATCCTCCTACCTACCCTCACTTTGCCGAATCTGCTCCGCCTACACCCAACCACCTCAGCCACAGCCAACCCATGCACTAACCCCAGCCAACCCACTCACCTCCACCGAACCCCACACCAGCTACCATTACCCTACCCAGTCCTGACCTACTGAAGTTCCTTCAGCCCGAACACCACCCCAGTCCAGCCTCACCATACCCTGCTCCGTCGAGCCACCAGAAGCCCAACCCTGTTCAGCCCATCGCCACCACCTGCGACCGAACACCCGCTCACCAATCGCACACCACCTCCACTCGAAGCCACTTGCCACTCTATCTATGCCACATTCTCACCCCAAACCCATTACCCGCATTGCGAATCTGAACATGTATGAGGTGACATAACATCACTCTAGTACGTGTACACATCCGGATCCCCACTCTCATTTTCCAAATCCATGAAGGTGAGCGATTTTAAACTCATGACTAGTTTGCAAGTATCCTACGAGTTGATAAATAATTGGTTGATTAAAATGATTGATATTGGGATTGGAAATCATGGATTGTCGATGGTGTGGTATAGAACTTTACAGAAATAGTTTAAATTATCGATTAGGATCCTAAATTCTTGTGAAACCTGTTAACTATAGACAATTTTAGATATTGGATGTTGATTAATTTACTGAGACTTTGTCACCTTTATATTGTTGTTGCATGCATTGATTTGGACATTGAAACTTGAATCGATATGAGTTTAAATGATAATATCCAAATTAAATCACTTGGCCTAGGATAGAAAGTTAAATAATAAACACCGATTGGTCAATTGAAATTTATTTTGGATATTTAATATTTAAATTTGAAATTAGGGAATAATTTGGAAATTTAATGTGAATTTATAATTTAAAATTTTCACTGAAGTTAATATTTTGGAAACCTATTAAGTGAACTTTGATTCTAAAATGAAATATTAATTGAACTATTTTTAAATTATTGAGTTGAAATAAAAAGGTTATATTAAAGATAGTGATATTTAAACTCATTAAGTTGATTATTTGAAATATAATGATTTTTTTAATATTGTATATGTAATTAAATTTTAATTAAATATTTGATTTAACTTAAAAGAGAATTTTGGTTATCGTATTTAATAGATAAAGATGGAAATGAATTGATTTGAATTAAAGTTTAATTAAAAGTGTTTAAGTAAATTAATTCTGAAGTTTAATTAAATATTTAATAATAAAATTTTTGTATTTAAAGACTTAATTAACTTTGTAAATCTGAATAGTAATGCAATTTGGCTAATTTTATAAAAATGAAATATTTTTTTAAAAGTTGAATCTTTTCATTTTAAATCTAAATTTGTTGAAGTCAAATAAGGATATTTTATTTGAAAATAAGAGATATTTTGATATCCAATCGTTGTGAAAATGACGTTGGTTATTAAAGAGACCGGGCTGGATATGGGCATACTCTCTGTTGATACCAGAACCACTTTAATAACTGTGTACGTGGAGTAATGATCCAGAATGAAGTGGTTGGATTTGCATACATTTGCTAGATTTGAAGAAAGAGAACGATGATGGATTAGCTTGGCACTTGTGCTAAATTAAAATGACTAAAACAGGATCCATACCGACCAAGCAGGCTAGTTACCCCGAGCGAACACACATCTTCATATGAATATCTTTATTTTGGTTTTTGTTGGTGATCACCCTTCAATCATGGAAGTGTTGGACATGGTGGGCGGTCACGGCTATGATGCATTACCACCGGCCGGGAAGGGTAAATTGGTAGTATCCTGCCTTGGGCATTGCCTCACCTGTCTTGTCACACTTTTATCCATATACGAGACCACTACGATTTTGGTTTAGTGTTGTCTTATCATGGTGCAACTCTATCCACCGACGGTTCACTGGTATCTTATGTGCAAACTGTGCGATAACAATTAAAAACATGTTAAGGGGGATCACTGTAAAGCCCTAATGCTATTTTGATATTTAATATTACTGATAGACACTATATATATATAGTGTATTATACTATATATATAAATAGTTTGATAGATCCTTAAGAAATGGAAAATCCCGTAACATCTCTTGAGTTACTTTTTAAGTTAAACTACTTACACGAGAACATCTAGTCCTGACTCGAGTGTATTGTTTTACTTTATGCTCGGGTCAGCCTGAGTATTGCAGTTTCTGAGCAGTGCTTACTTTGGAAGGTGAAGATTTAGTCGAAGACTCCACTCTATCCCGTATTAGTTATCCATTTTCATTTTGGTTTGTTCTAGCAGACTCTAATATATCTCAAGTATTGTATAATTAAGGGCTGAACTCTGATGTATTTTGTCTAGTAGCTTCATGAACTACTATGTACATTATTTATTTCTGCTACGAGATTCTGTATTATTTTGTGTGTGATTCTATGTATGATTCTATTTAAAACCCCAAATTGATGATCTGTCAAATTTGGATGGCTTAAGTTGGGCACGTGTAGTTTATTGTCAGCTTAAGTTGTTCAAAAAAGGCGGGTTATCATAGTTGGAATCAGAACTTTTATTTAGTGAATGCCTTAGTCTGAGGGGTAAAAATCTTTGGGATTAGGGTTAGTAATGCCCTATAATAAGTGGAATCATTCTTGAGTAAGCGTACTTTGAAAATATAAAATGTTTTAAAATCCTATCTATTTTCAAAATTTCTATCAAATTTGAATACATCTTCCTTAGAATTCGCTTTGATTAGGATTTCCTTAAGTTTCATATTTTTCAATGTTCTAAACCAATCCTTGAATTTTCAAGATGAGCAACAAAAGAAATTCTCGAGGTCGGGGAAGAGGAAATGGCCCAGTACCAGATATAGTGGCACCAGCTAGTTAAGATCACTACGCTTTGCAACGAGTACGCACATCTTGGTGGTACTAAATTCTCAGGGTCCAATGGCATTATTGAAGCTTAGTAATGGCTTAAGAGCTTGGAACGAATCTTTACCGAACTTGAGATTCCTGATGCCCAGAAGCGTCAATTGGCCCCTTAGCAGTTACAGGATGCTTCCAAGATTGGTGGGAATCTATTAGCACCCGCACTGAGGAAGCAAACATTACCTTGGCGCAGTTCGGCGAAGTTTTCATGATCCATTGGATGCCTGAAGCTGGAAAATATCTTTTATATCGTAACTTTATGGATCTTAAGCAGGGAAGCATGTCATTTTTGGAGTATGAAAGGAAATTTAGCGAGATATCTAAGTTTGGAGCAGGTCTGATCGATACTCCACTAAGGAAAAATGAGAAGTTCATAGCCGACGCTCATCCAGAATATTATAACCGTTTGACTGGCCCTATTCATGGAACTTTCACTAATCTTATGGATATGGCCCTCAGATATGAAAATTCGAGTTCAAACGAAGCATCGATTGTTCACCCCACAAATCCTTCAGCAGCTTCTGACAATTTTAAGAAGAGAAAGACTAACATTCTATAGCAGAAGAAGAATTGGAAGAACATGAGAGGGATTTGACATTCTTAAAGGAAGCCCATTGATATCTCTTTCATCACTTAGTTCAAGTGTGATCAAAAAGATCACTATGCTAATAATTGCCAAGTTCTACAGGTGCATCTCTTCCACCAGTGTAGATGACCAGGCAAGACCTTTTCCACATTTTCTTGCAGCCATGACATTTCAAAAAGGATTTTCCCAAGCAAAGAAAAGGAACCCCATCAGGAGTCTTCGTGATGATACTTCTACTCCTAAGGTAGAAGATGACAAAGGTACATTTCAGGGTATGTTTTAATAACATGATTTACCTGTTTGTGTTCTATTTGACATTGGTGCGTCTCATAGTTTTATGTCGGTTGATTTATGTGACAAACTTGAGCATATTTTAAAACCCGAACGTGCATCTGAATCCTTGTGTGTATCAAATCTCATCGGTGGACCCGCAAACCTTAGAATAATCTGTAAAGGGGTGAATGTCACGACCCGAAGTGCAGCGTTCAAAAATCGACATCAAATACCTCACTTGTATTCGACTATGGAAGATTCAAACGTCAAATTTCAGTTCGGATGGAGCTTATAACAACAATTAGATGAATAATAAACAGCGGAAAATAAAACTGCCAACATCAATATCCCAGATACAACATCACACAATATCAATACAACAACCACACCAACATCAGAGTATTTATATACATATACAACACAACTCCAAAATAGACCATCACAAAAGGATAACATGTGATCACTCAAAAAAAATCTTCAAAGAGATAAAGTAATAACGAACTTCCAAACTAAGAAATCTGAGATCCCAAAAATTTCAAAATATCTCCAAGTTAAAAACCTTTAACTAGTAGCCTCCAAACCATATGACTCCAAAATCCAGCTAGTACCAAAACACAGAAGACCTGCTACTAGGCTGCCCGTGTGGAAATTATGGGCACCCAGAGTTTAAAAAGGGAACAATAAACTCCGGGTCAGCCATGGGACTGGTATGAGTAAACAAAACAGTTGCTTTGAAAATAAAAGCAGTTTATTTTAAATCAAAACAAACAAAGGGATTTGAAAGAAATTCGCAATGCTTTTTTTAAAATGAAACTGCCATAAGGCCTCCCAGCACACACACAATGCAAACGCAGACTTGGGGGAGATTTCTCCTTATGACAGTCAAAAAAATGCTTGATACGAGAAAAATTCTTTGATATTATTACTAGTGCATAGTGTGGAAAACTTTTTGAAAATATAATATTAATCTTAGCGGGCCTAGACATTCCGAACTATGCCAACTATAGCTACCATGGTTTGTGCCAGGTAACCGCCACGCTGCATTGCAGGTTACACAACTAAAATCGTACAGGGTTCGTATTGTTTCTTTGGATTTCCAACAAATGGTCAGGCTAAGGAACTTCCTGGGCTACATGGGTATGCCTCTGGAGGGACGACCCGAGAACCTAACCGTATCTCTGCCAATACAAGGCCGGGTTACCTCTATAACTAGGTAACTACTGACACGATTATGCCATCCCCTGGTTGTAACCAACCTTTATCCGGGGCCCCAACATCGATCACAAAGGAATATATATATTTACGATATTCACATAAGTTAAGTATCTGGGCTTCATACCATGATACCACTTCTATCCAGAAGGAAATGCACACACCCTACGGGGCGCTACCCCCAATAACCTTTCCGCATCTTTCCTGTTTCGACCATTACCGGGTTGTGAGGTTCGACGAAGTCTTGTCCACAAAGCTACGCTTTATACAAAAACCATGCTTTGATCATCTAATGATCAACAAATGATCATCAATACACAGCAGCACTTAGCGTGCCACACTACCAAATTGGGAGTATATCGCTGATAACTTCAACTACATAACCTCTGAGCTCATACGTCTCAGAGAAGGGTGTTAAGCCAAGAGAATAAATTCTCCGCCACCAACATATATGTATTTTAAAGAAATTGGCTTTATATCTCAAAGTGTAGTGTCAGACACACGACCATATAAGTCTGTTCCGGGTTCGAACAGAACAGAAGGCACTTCGTCTAATAAAGGAAGAAGTCCTTGCAAATCCGGGCGTCCACAATCCCGATCGGACTTCCCATCACTTAGGGATTCCCTATACCGGAGCAACTCGTTGCAGAGACAATCAATAGGTTATCCTATCATTTTTGAAGACACCCGGTCTTCACCATCGGTCTTCAATTGCTCTTCATTCGTCGAATCACTATTCAGAATGGGTTATATGACACAAAGGTCCTCTCCCGGCTAATCTGAATAGTGAGTGTAAATTATTATTTTTAAACATGTGGATATGACATTCACAAAGATTCATAGTTTCGATGTGGGTTTCGGATAACCAACTGGAATCCGACTCCCTGTCCCATCGAAATTCAAAAGCCGTTTACAGGCCAAAGGGGTTTCATATTCACATGAAAATATAAGATCACAGCTCAGCACAAACAATTCATATCGCATAGCACCACAATTACAATCAGAGATACCGATTAATACCTATCGTACAATAGTTATCAATCATAACACAGCTACGATGAAACCATTGTGTGAATTAAACTAATTAATCACACAACTAATTTCATTAATTATCTTTAATTAATGATTTGTTATCCTTATTTAAAATTAATCAAATATTTAATTATCTTCATAATTTACTCATCACTTAATTAATTGCCATATTAATTTATTCTTAATTGTTCATAAATTAAGTCTTAATTACTCTTATTAATTCATTATTTCCCAAATTGATTATCTTAATAAGTTAATCCCTAAATAATCATTAAATGTTAGGTAACTAATTTAAATAATTTATTTTAAGTAAATCATTTAATCTTTAACATCATTTTTTTATAATTACATTTCATAAAAAAAAATCATTTTATAAATAATTTGACTAGAATTAATTTAAATTAATTTACTTAAAAAAATCTTACTTAACATTAAGTTGTTTTAAATATAAATCAAAACTACCTTTTTAAAACATGAATTTTAAAATTTAAAAGTTTTGAAGTTCCATGTTTCCATTTGACAAAATTCCCTATTTCCTGATTTTCCCTGAACCCCCTTCGAGTCTTCCCCGGGAATTCCTTCGGCTTGCTTCGAGTTTCCCTAAAGTCTAACCCGAGTGCCACTTTTTTTTTTCTTTTCATAATTCTTCTAAGTATCATTCGAACGACCCGATACAATACGAATTTAACCCGTGCATGCCTCCGAGTTTACCCCTACTTTCCCCGGTTACTACTTCGACCTATCTTTATCGTCCCCTACCCCATATCCACCTAACACCTAAACCCATCGCGTGCACCTTCACAACCTCGCCGGCGATCTCTGGTTGAATCTCCAACCACCCCCAAGTCAGCGACCATCCATCTGAACCACACAAGCATCCAAAAACCCAAAATCATTGCTAAATCAAAATCAAGCTTCTGATGAGAACTGGAGCAAAACCCATTGCCATGAAACCGCCACTCTCCTCATCTTCTGACCCCCAAAATGTCAACCCTCACCGGCCACTTCTCTGACAAACCCCAACCTAACTCCTCCCCGAGTACCACGACACTCGATCCACCAGAAAGCCCAATGCCGATCAAATTTTCAGTTCAACCCAAAATTAGGGTTAAACCCTAAATTGATCCAGATCTCTACCCATGAAGAATTATAAAATTTCACAGCATTTTTCTCGAATTCAATCTTGTTCCAGCATCCCTCAAAACAAATTTCAAACATAAATTCATTTGAGATTGCTAGTGATTTACAAAATGCCCAAATTTGTTCAACTCGAGAATTTATAATATTTTCAAAATTAAAAATCATGAAACCTATATTAAAATTCATCATTCTGAAATACTAATCTGCTTCTAGCATTTGATTTTGAAAATCATTCATTCTAATTTTTGAATCATAACAGTTTCTTTTTTTTTCTTCTGTAATTTCTAGTTCCAGGCCCTATATCCTGAATAATATCCTTTAAATGTTTAACATTCAATCTGAAATGAATTTTAACCACCTTTAGTTTTTGTTACTTCAATTTAATCAAACAAAGATTGATGTATTTAGGTTTCATACAGTTAGAACAGGATGTAAAATCCTGTACATCAACATGCACAAGGAAAAGAAAAACATATTTCATTCAAATTTTGTTGCATGCAAATCCATTCTTCAATCTTGCATATATCAGGCATTACATCAACCAGATAAAAATTAAATTCCTAGAAAACTTTACTCACCTTCTTTTATAGCAGAGACGGTTTTTTTTATTTCTGAAAATCAAAACCTGGAATTCTTCCCCTTTTTCTTTCTTCTTAGCTTGTTTTGAAATTGATAGCTGCAACAAATTGGTATGGACTTGTTTAAATTTCTGATGTAGTTACTCACTTGTTCCTTTAACAAATTTAAAAATCGAAATTACTTATAGTAACCTTTATCTTATTTTATTTTTCTGAACAGGGAAAGAAATTCTATGGACTGCACTCTTTAAACTTTGTGTTTGCTGTTGTCTTCATTTTTTCTTTTTGTTTTTTTTCTTTTTTATTGATTCCTGAATCTCCCTTAATCTCTAAAATTCCTGCTTGATTCTTGTAATTGTTGGTTGAAGATTGGAATTCTTCTTCTAGCTTGAAAAACAAAGTATTTGCTATAGAATTTTTTTTCTGGATATAGTTTCCTTGATTTAAATTTTTGTTGAGACAATGTAAGTTTTTTCTTTTCTTTTGATGATGATGATTTTTTTTGAAATGAAAGTAAAGATAAAAGATATTGTATAAATTTGTTTTCTTTCTTTTTCTTTTCTAAAAATTAATTAAGAAAAGAAATTGATAGAATGACATTTGTATATTTCTTTCTCCTTTGAATTACACTTGTCATTATAGTTACCATAAATTTTACACTTGTAATCTTTTTCTTTTATTAACAAGGTATTTTACACCATTAAACTTGTATTTATACTTATACATTTTTTTTATTAAAGACATTAGTTTTTTTTTATGTTAATACATATTATTAAAAAGAAAGTGTTTTAAATCTTTAATACATATTTATTAATTCTCATAGGTATGTATATATGAATATAAACTATTTTACCGAACACCATATTTTAAAGTTGAAATTCAAATTGAAAATCAATTCAGTATATAAATTCAAATCTATCCATGTATGCACACATACACTTGTATATTTATACATATGAATAAAAGTTAAATTCAATAATTAAAAACTTTTAACAATTCAAAATTTTCAAACTTAAAAGAAATGTGAAATTCTTATTCATTTACATCATCATCTATTTATTTATTATTTATTCATTTTAAATTTTTAAAATTTTTTTATCATAAAAGTTCTATATTTATAAATTTTAAATTGATGAATTTTGGTATGTTATAGATTTCCCCTCTTTAAGAAAATTTCGCCCTCGAAATTTGAAAGAGAGAGAAATGTAATCAAAGAATATACGAATTAAGAAAAGAATAAAGAAATGGCTTACCAATTTAAGCCGAGATATCCACCCTGCATTTGGGATAAGACTTTTGCATACTGTCCTCTGTCTCCCAAGTACTGTCCTTAGGATCTGCGCTCCATTGCATTTTAACCAGTTTCACAATTTTGTTCCTTAATTGCTTTTCGTCTCGATCCATAATCTTAATTGGTTCTCTTTTAACTGATAAATTTGGCGTGAGCTGTTGTGCTGCTTCTTCGATAATGCTGTTTGGATCGGGCACGTACTTTCGAAGATGTGAAACATAAAATACATCGTGTACGTCGGATAACCAGTTAGGTAGTTGCACACGATATGCTTGAGGACCTATCCTTTCCAGAATAGGAAAAGGACCAATGTATCGCGGTGCCAACTTACCAGTTTTCCCAAATCTTAACACACCCCGCATTGGAGATACTTTCAAGAAAACAGAATCTCCAACTTGAAATTCCAAAGCTCTTCTTCTACGGTCGTAACAACTCTTCTGGCGACTCTGAGCAGTTATTAAATTTCTCTGGATAAAATCAACCTTTTCAATGGCTTCCTTAATCATGTCCGGTCCAAGAACTAGTCTATCACCGGATTCAATCCAACATGCCGGTGATCGACACGGTCGACCATATAGAGCCTCAAAAGGAGCCATTTCGATACTGGCTTGATAGCTGTTATTATATGAAAATTCGACCAAATGTAGATAGTCTTCCCAAGAACCACCAAAGTCGAGAATAAAAGCTCGCAAAAGATCCCCTAATATTCGATTTATCCTTTCACTCTGCCCATCCGATTGTGGATGATAAGCAGTACTGAAATTTAGCTTTGTACCCAACGTGTCCTGAAAGGCTTCCCAAAATCTACTAGTGAAGATCGGGTCACGATCACTCACTATACTACTCGGTATACCATAGAGGCGGACAATCTCTTTGATTATAGCTCAGCTAAACTTGTCGCTGTCCGAGTGGATTTCACTGGAATGAAGTGGGCAGTTTTGGTTAGACGGTCCACTATAACCCAAATTGCTTCATTTCCCTTCTTAATACATGGCAATCTGTCGATAAAATCCATTGATACCTGATCCCATTTTCATTTTGGCACTTCCAAAGGCTGGAGTAAACCCGCCATCTTCTTCTGGTCGCTTTTAATTTGCTGATAGGTAGCACATCGACTCACATATATGGATATATCTCTCTTCATTGTCTTCCACCAGAAGGTTCTTTTAATATCTTTATACATCTTATTTATTCCTGGATGGATACTGAGTTTTGACTTATGACATTCATCTAAAACTTCATGCTTCAAATCAGGGAAGCCTGGAACACATATCCTGCCTTTCAACCTTATAACTCCCATACTATCCATTTTGAAACTAGTGTCTTTGCCTTGGCATGTTCTTTTATAAATTTCCCGAAGAAACTCATCTTTATATTGCTTGCTTGCGATCTTTTCAAGGAGAGTAGGAGTAACTACCAGATATGCAAGAACAGCATGCCTTCTACTTAAAGCATCGGCAACTACATTGGCCTTTCCAGTCATATATTGAATATCTAAGTCATATGATGCTAGAAATTCTAACCATCGTTGTTGCCGTAAATTTAAATCTTTCTGGGTGAAGAGATACTTTAAAGATTTGTGATCGGTGAATAGTTCAAAATTTTCAACTAAAACAAAGAGAGTTCATTAAGTATGTTTATCTAGTTAAGTTAAATTTCTTACATTGTTAAGAAAGCTGGAAAAGTTCTTACCCAGAAGATAGCGTCGCCATATTTTCTGAGCGAAAATAACCGCTAAAAGTTCCAAATCGTGTTTTGGATAATTTTTCGCATGCGGTCGTAATTGTCTACTCGCGTAGGAAATTACTTTTCCATTTTGCATTAGTATTGCTCCCAAACCGTCTCCACAAGCATCAGTATAAACAGATAACCTTTGATTCCCGTTACCGATAGCGAGAACGGGAGCGGTAGTTAATCTCCTTTTTAATTCCTGGAAAGCTTCATCACATTTTGAAGTCCAATTGAATTTAGCATTTTTCATCGTCGGCTTAGTAAGTGGACTGGCCAACTTAGGGAAATCCTGGACAAACTTTCTATAATATCCTGCTAAACCCAGAAAACTTTGAACTTCTCTAGGAGTAGTGGGTCGCTTCCAGTCTAGAATTGCAGAAATCTTGCTTGGATCAACAGAAATCCCTTCTTCATTAACGTATGACCAAGAAATCTGACTTCTTTGACCCAAAAGTGACATTTAGAGAATTTAGCGAATAAGGCATTCCTCCTCAATATTTCAAAAACAATTCTGAGATGTTCAGCGTGCTCTTCTTCGGTTTTGGAATAAATCAAGATATCATTAATAAATACAAGGACAAACTTGTTCAGTACTTCTCGAAACACATGGGTCATTAAATCTACAAAATACGCGGGAGCGTTGGTTAGTCCGAAAGGCATGACTAACCATTCGTAGAACATGTTAGGACCCCTCAAGGCAGTTAAATGAACACAATCCTCAGCTATTCGTAGTTGATGGAATCCTTGAGCTAAATCCATTTTAGAAAAGAATCGAGCACCATTTAGTTGATCAAATAGATCGTCGATTCCAGGTAAAGGAAATTTGTTTTTGAGAGTTTGTTTATTGAGATCGCGGTAATATACACACAATATCAAAGATCCGTCTGATTTAGCCACGAATACGACAGTTGAACCCCATTCAGAAACACTAGGGCGAATCAATCCTTTTTCTAACAAATCTCGAGTCTGATTAACTAATTCAATTCTTTCCTTAGGTGCCATCCTGCGACTTGCGTGAACGACAGGACGGGCATTGGGTACTAAGTCAATTCGGAATTCTATTTCTCTGTATGGAGGTAAGGATTTTCTTCTTCAAATACGTCGGAAAATTCCCGAACAATTGGTATAGACTCCAAAATGGGTTCAGGATATCCCAAAGTATACATTAATTTATCTCTCTTTGGACTCAGATCCTCACAAGAGATTTCAATAAAATTTCCCAAGTTTGTTTTGACTAAAATTGTCCTATTATTACAATCTAATTTAGCTTTGTATCTCGATAACCAGTTCATTCCAAGTAAGATTTCAAATTCATTAAATTCGAGGATATAAAGATGATAGGAAATTGGTAGCAAGCATATGAAATAGGGACTTTCTTACAATACAAACAAAGTTTTGCGGGACCTCCAACCGGATTTTTCACGCAAATAGGGTCGTCAACAAATTCAGTTTTAAGTTCTAATTCATTTACGGTTTGTTAGGAGATAAAGCTATTTGAAGCTCCTGTATCAAATAAAACTATAACGACTTTATCATAAATAGTAAGGTTACCTTCCCAAACACCTTTTCCTTTATCTACTTCTGAAGTAGAAGGGTCTTCCTTAATCGCATATACATTTGCCACCTTTGCTTGTTTCAATACTGGGCAATTCCTAACAACATGTCCAGGCCTGTGACAATTATAGCATTCTCGAGCTCCTTGATCATTCTTCGCAGATTGTTCCTTCTTGACTTGCTTCTTCGGGTTCTTGCAGTTGTTTGAATAGTGCCCCTTTTCTTGGCAATTGTAACAGGTTACATTTCTGGCCGAATTCCCTTGGTTGTTCCTCTTGTCCTTGCCTTGATGTGGCTTCTTACCCCAAACTTTCTCTTCTTCCAATTCTGATTATTTGAATTTCCGCTTTCCCTTGGAATCTCTTGCATATGCAGGGTGGCGTACCGATATCCCATATCGATAAGATTAGAGAAAGATTCTTTAATGTGTGCGGTCATCCTTTCGTGATATTTCTTGTTCATCACACGAACAAATTTTTCATTTTTCTTTAAACGCGTATTCACCAACTCCGGTCTGAAACGGGATAATTCATTAAACTTGTTTAAGTATTCTTCAAAAGATAAGGCTCCTTGCATTAAGTCTAGAAACTCTTGATACATTCGTGAAATTCCTACCGATGGCAAATACCGCTTTTCGAACACCTCTTTGAATCGACTCCAAGAAAATTCTTCTTCAGTCTCATCTATTGTGACCGTTTCCCACCAAGCTGAAGCTTCATCTTGTAGCTGCCAAGAAGCAATTAGACGCATTTAATCATCCTACAGCTTAAGCCCCTTAAAAATCTTTTCACGTGATCTAATCCAAGCCTTGGCCTCAATAATGGATTATTTTCCAGTAAAAGGCCAACTACCCAGGCTTGTGAAACTCTTATGCAAATCAGCCAGATTTGGCTGAGGTTGAGTAGGTACAACTGCTTCCGCTGAAGGAGAAATTTGACTAGCTGTTGTAGCATTTCCCTGACTCCTAGCTCTACCTCTGCGCCCACTCATTCTTACTATCTGTAATTAGTAAGGAACTTGATTTAGAGATTCGGACAAGATATCTTAAGGAATATCAGCAGTTAAAGAAAATAGACTAAGAAAATTTTGGGTTTCAGTCTCGATTTATACTCATTCTAGGGTATACTTCATCCTATCTCTAATGAGCCATCTAACGTGTTACACTTCGTAGCTAAAGTTCTTACTCAACCTTTCACTCTGATACCACTTGCCACGACCCAAAGTTCGGTGTTCAAAAATAGACATCAAATACCTCACTTTTATTCGACCGTCGAAGATTCAAACGTCAAATTTCAGTTCGGATGGAGCTGATAACAACAATTAGATGAATAATAAACAGCGGAAAATAAAACTGTCAACATCAATATCCCAGATACAACATCACACAATATCAATACAACAACCACACCAACATCAGAGTATTTATATACATATACAATACAACAACCACACCAACATCAGAGTATTTATATACATATACAACACAACTCCAAAATAGACCATCAAAAAAGGACAACATGTGATCACTCAAAAAAAAATCTTCAAAGAGATAAAGTAATAACGAACTTCCAAACTGAGAACTCCGAGATCCCAAAAGTTTCAAACTATCTCCAAGTTAAAAACCTTCAACTAGTAGCCTCCAAACCATACGACTCCAAAATCCAGCTAGTACCAAAACACAGAAGACCTGCTACTAGGCTGCCCGTGTGGAAATTATGGGCACCCAGAGTTTAAAAAGGAAACAGTAAACTCCGAGTCAGTCATGGGACTGGTATGAGTAAACAAAACAGTTGCTTTGAAAATAAAAGCAGTTTATTTTAAATCAAAACAAACAAAGGGATTTGAAAGAAATTCGCAATGCTATTTTTTAAAATGAAACTGCCATAAGGCCTCCCGCCACACACACAATGCAAACGCAGACTTGGAGGAGATTTCTCCTTATGACAGTCAAAAAAATGCTTGATACAAGAAAAATTATTTGATATTATTACTAGTCCATAGTGTGGAAAACTTTTCGAAAATATAATATTAATCTTAGCCGGCATAGACATTCCGAACTATGCCTACTATATCTACCATGGTTTGTGGCAGGTTACCGCCACGCTGCATAGCAGGTTATACAACTAAAATCGTACAGGGTTCGTATTGTTTCTTTGGATTTCCAACAAATGGTCAGGCTAAGGAACTTCCTGGGCCACATGGGTACGCCTCTGAAGGGACGTCCCGAGAACCTAACCGGATCTCTGCCAACACAAGGTTGGGTAACCTCTATAACTAGGTAACTACTGACACGGGTATGCCATCCCCCGGTTGCAACCAATCTTTATTTGGGGCCCCAACATCGATCATAAAGGAATATATATATTTGCGATATTCACATAAGTTAAGTATCTGGGCCCCATACCATGATACCACTTCTATCCAGAAGGGAATGCATATACCCTAAGGGGCGCTAACCCCAATAACCTTGCCGCATCTTTCCTGTTTCGACCATTACCAGGGTGTGAGGTTCGACGAAGTCTTGTCCACAAAGCTACCTTTATACAAAAACCATGCTTTGATCATCTAATGATCAACAAATGATCATCAATACACAACAGCACTTAGCGTGCCACACTACCAAATTGGGAGTGTATCGCTGATAACTTCAACTACATAACCACTGAGCTCGTATGTCTCAGAGAAGGGTGTTAAGTTAAGAGAATAAATTCTACGCCACCAACATATATGTATTTCAAAGAAATTGGCTTTATATCTCAAAGTGTAGTGTCAGACACACGACCATACAAGTCTGCTCCCGGTTCGAACAGAACGGAAGGCACTTCGTCCAATAAAGGAAGAAGTCCTTGCAAATCCGGGCGTCCACAATCCCGATCGGACTTCCCATCACTTAGGGAATCCCTATACCGGAGCAACTCGGTGCAGAGACAATCGATAGGTTATCCTATCATTTTTGAAGACATCCGGTCTTCACCATCGGTCTTCAATTGCTCTTTATTCGTCGAATCACTATTCGGAATGGGTTATATGACACAAAGGTCCTCTCCCGGCTAATCTGAATAGTGAGCGTAATTTTTTTTTAAACATGTGGATATGACATTCACAGAGATTCATAGGTTCGATGTGGGTTTCCGATAACCAACTGGATTCCGACTCCCTGTCGCATCGAAATTCAAAAGCCGTTTACAGGCCAAAGGGGTTTCACATTCACATGAAAATATAAGATCACAGCTCAGCACAAACAATTCATATCGCATAGCATCACAATTACAATCTGAGATACCGATTAATACCTATCATACAATAGTTATCAATCATAACACAGCTACGATGAAACCATTGTGTGAATTAAACTAATTAATCACATAACTAATTTCATTAATTATCTTTAAGCAATGATTTGTTATCCTTATTTAAAATTAATTAAATCTTTAATTATCTTCATAATTAACTCATCACTTAATTAATTGCCATAATTAATTTATTCTTAATTGTTCATAAATTAAGTCTTAGTTACTCTTATTAATTTATTATTTCCCAAATTAATTATCTTAATATGTTAATCCCTAAATAATCATTAAATATTAGGTAATTAATTTAAATAATTTATTTTAAGTAAATCATTTAATCTTTAACATCATTTTTCTATCATTACATTTCATAACAAAAAAAATTCTTTTTATAAATAATTTGACAAGAATTAATTTAAATTAATTTACTTGAAAAAAAATCTTACTTAACATTAAGTCGTTTTAAATATAAATCAAAACTATCTTTTTAAAACATGAATTTTAAAATTTAAAAGTTTTGAAGTTCCTTGTTTCCATTTGGCAAAATTCCCTATTTCTTAACTTTCCCTGAACCCCCTTCGAGTTTTCCCTGGGAATTCCTTCGGCTTGCTTCGAGTTTCCCTAAAGTCTAACCCGAGTGACACTTTATTTTTCTTTTCAAAAATTTTCTAAGTATCATTCGAACGAACCGATACATTATGAATTTAACCCGTGCATGCCTCCGAGTTTACCCCCACTTTCCCCGGTTACTACTTCGAGCTATCTTTACCTTCCCCTACACCAAATCCACCTGACACCTAAACCCATCGCGTGCACCTGCACAACCTCGCCGGCGATCTTTGGTTGAATCTACGACCACCCCCAAGTCAGCGACCATCCATCTGAACCACAAAAGCATCCAAAAACCCAAAATCATTGCTAAATCAAAATCAAGCTTCTGATTAGAACTGGAGCAAAACCCATTGCCATGAAACCGCCACGCTCCTCCTCCTTTGACCGCCAGAATGTCAACCCCCACCGGCCATGTCTCTGACAAACCCCAACCCGACTCCACCCCGAGTACCACGACACTCGATCCACCAGAAAGCCCAATGCCGATCAAATTCTCAATTCAACCCAAAATTAGGATTAAACCCTAAATTGATCCAGATCTCTACCCATAAAGAATTATAAAATTTCATAGCATTTTTCTCGAATTCAATCTTGTTCCAGCATCCCTCAAAACAAATTTCAAACCTCAATTCATTCGAGACTGCCAGTGATTTACAAAATGCCCAAATTTGTTCAACTCGAGAATTTATAATATTTTCAAAATTAAAAATCATGAAACCTATATTAAAATTCATCATTCTCAAACACTAATCTGCTCCTAGCATTTGATTTTGAAAATCATTCATTCGAATTTTTGACTCATAACAGTTTCTTTTTTTTCTGTAATTTTTAGTTCCAGGTCCTAAATCCTGAATAATATCCTTTAAATGTTTAACATTCAATCTGAAATGAATTTTAACCACCTTTAGTTTTTGTTACTTCAATTTAATCAAACAAAGATTGATGGATTTGGGTTTCATATAGTTTTTTTTCAAAAAACTGTTGCTAGAACAGGATGTAAAATCCTGTACATCAACATGCACAGGGAAAAGAAAAACATATTTCATTCAAATTTTCTTGCATGCAAATCCATTCTTCAATCTTGCATATATCAGGCATTACATCAACCAGATAAAAATTAAATTCCTAGAAAACTTTACTCACCTTCTTTTATAGCAGAGACGGTTTTTTTTATTTCTGAAAATCAAAACCTGGAATTCTTCCCCTTTTTCTTTCTTCTTAGCTTGTTTTGAAATTGATAGCTGCAACAAATTGGTATGGACTTGTTTAAATTTATGATGTAGTTACTCACTTGTTCCTTTAACAAATTTAAAAATTGAAATTACTTATAGTAACCTTTATCTTATTTTATTTTTCTGAACAGGGAAAGAAATTCTATGGACTGCACTCTTTAAACTTTGTGTTTGCTGTTGTCTTCTTTTTTTCTTTTTGTTTTTTTTTCTTTTTTATTGATTCCTGAATCTCCCTTAATCTCTGAAATTCCTGCTTGATTCTTGTAATTGTTGGTTGAAGATTGGAATTCTTCTTCTAGCTTGAAAAACAAAGTATTTGCTATAGAATTTTTTTTCTGGATATAGTTTCCTTGATTTAAATTTTTGTTGAGACAATGTAAGTTTTTTCTTTTCTTTTGATGATGATGATTTTTTTTGAAATGAAAGTAAAGATAAAAGATATTGTATAAATTTGTTTTCTTTCTTTTTCTTTTCTAAAAATTAATTAAGAAAAGAAATTGATAGAATGACATTTGTATATTTCTTTCTCCTTTGAATTACACTTGTCATTATAGTTACCATAAATTTTACACTTGTAATCTTTTTCTTTTATTAACAAGGTATTTTACACCATTAAACTTGTATTTATACTTATACATTTTTTTTATTAAAGACATTAGTTTTTTTTTATGTTAATACATATTATTAAAAAGAAAGTGTTTTAAATCTTTAATACATATTTATTAATTCTCATAGGTATGTATATATGAATATAAACTATTTTACCGAACACCATATTTTAAAGTTGAAATTCAAATTGAAAATCAATTCAGTATATAAATTCAAATCTATCCATGTATGCACACATACACTTGTATATTTATACATATGAATAAAAGTTAAATTCAATAATTAAAAACTTTTAACAATTCAAAATTTTCAAACTTAAAAGAAATGTGAAATTCTTATTCATTTACATCATCATCTATTTATTTATTATTTATTCATTTTAAATTTTTAAAATTTTTTTATCATAAAAGTTCTACATTTATAAATTTTAAATTGATGAATTTTGGTATGTTATAGATTTCCCCTCTTTAAGAAAATTTCGCCCTCGAAATTTGAAAGAGAGAGAAATGTAATCAAAGAATATACGAATTAAGAAAAGAATAAAGAAATGGCTTACCAATTTAAGCCGAGATATCCACCCTGCATTTGGGATAAGACTTTTGCATACTGTCCTCTGTCTCCCAAGTACTGTCCTTAGGATCTGCGCTCCATTGCATTTTAACCAGTTTCACAATTTTGTTCCTTAATTGCTTTTCGTCTCGATCCATAATCTTAATTGGTTCTCTTTTAACTGATAAATTTGGCGTGAGCTGTTGTGCTGCTTCTTCGATAATGCTGTTTGGATCGGGCACGTACTTTCGAAGATGTGAAACATAAAATACATCGTGTACGTCGGATAACCAGTTAGGTAGTTGCACACGATATGCTTGAGGACCTATCCTTTCCAGAATAGGAAAAGGACCAATGTATCGCGGTGCCAACTTACCAGTTTTCCCAAATCTTAACACACCCCGCATTGGAGATACTTTCAAGAAAACAGAATCTCCAACTTGAAATTCCAAAGCTCTTCTTCTACGGTCGTAACAACTCTTCTGGCGACTCTGAGCAGTTATTAACTTTCTCTGGATAAAATCAACCTTTTCAGTGGCTTCCTTAATCATGTCCGGTCCAAGAACTAGTCTATCACCGGATTCAATCCAGGTCCTAAATCCTGAATAATATCCTTTAAATGTTTAACATTCAATCTGAAATGAATTTTAACCACCTTTAGTTTTTGTTACTTCAATTTAATCAAACAAAGATTGATGGATTTGGGTTTCATATAGTTTTTTTTCAAAAAACTGTTGCTAGAACAGGATGTAAAATCCTGTACATCAACATGCACAGGGAAAAGAAAAACATATTTCATTCAAATTTTGTTGCATGCAAATCCATTCTTCAATCTTGCATATATCAGGCATTACATCAACCAGATAAAAATTAAATTCCTAGAAAACTTTACTCACCTTCTTTTATAGCAGAGACGGTTTTTTTTATTTCTAAAAATCAAAACCTGGAATTCTTCCCCTTTTTCTTTCTTCTTAGCTTGTTTTGAAATTGATAGCTGCAACAAATTGGTATGGACTTGTTTAAATTTCTGATGTAGTTACTCACTTGATCCTTTAACAAATTTAAAAATTGAAATTACTTATAGTAACCTTTATCTTATTTTATTTTTCTGAACAGGGAAAGAAATTCTATGGACTGCACTCTTTAAACTTTGTGTTTGCTGTTGTCTTCTTTTTTTCTTTTTCTTTTTTTTCTTTTTTATTGATTCCTGAATCTCCCTTAATCTCTGAAATTCCTGCTTGATTCTTGTAATTCTTGGTTGAAGATTGGAATTCTTCTTCTAGCTTAAAAAACACAGTATTTGCTACAGAATTTTTTTTAGATATATTTTCCTTGATTTAAATTTTTGTTGAGACAATGTAAGTTTTTTTTCTTTTGATGATGATTTTTTTCTGAAATAAAAGTAAAGATAAAAGATATTGTATAAATTTTTTTTCTTTCTTTTTCTTTTCTAAAAATTACTTAAGAAAAGAAATTGATAGAATGACATTTGTATAATTCTTTCTTCTTTGAATTACACTTGTCATTCTAGTTATCATAAATTTTACACTTGTAATCTTTTTCTTTTATTAACAAGGTATGTTACACCATTAAACTTGTATTTATACTTACACGTATTTTTTTTATTAAAGACATTAGTTTTTTTTTATGTTAATACGTATTATTAAAAAGAAAGTGTTTTGAATCTTTAATACATATTAATTAATTCTCATAGGTATGTATATATGAATATAACCTATTTCACCAAACACCTTATTTTAAAGTTTAAATTCAAATTGAAAATCAATTCAATATATAAATTCAAATCTACCCATGCACGCACACATACACATGTATATTTATACATATGAATAAAAGTTAAATTCAATCATTAAAAACTTTTAATAATTCAAATTTTTCAAACTTAAAAGAAATGTGAAATTTTTATTGATTTACATCATCATCTATTTATTTATTTATTATTTATTCATTTTGAACTTTTCAAATTTTTTTATCATAAAAGTTCTACATATATAAATTTTAAATTGATGAATTTTGGTATGTTACAGTGAAACTCCTTAAGGATGGCAGATACCATTCCACAGGAGATTTCTATGTCTTGGGTTTCAAAGCATTTGATATATTATTGGGTGAAGATTGGTTAAGAAAATTCAATGCGGTTATTTCCTGCAAAGCTCGAACAGTTTCTCAGTTCAGCGATAGGGGTGAACCCTTAGAAACCAAATGTCAAATGCCTCAAGATTTTGGAACTTTTATGTGACGACCCGACTTTCCACTCCCGGAAAATCGCATCATCTTTAAGAAAGAAAGGGATAGAAAAGAGAAAAGATAGAGAAGAAGAAGAAACAACACATTAGAATCTAAACAGCGGAACGAATAAATTATATTAATCACATATTACTTTACATAGTTTCATATACATCAGAGATACACAGCATAATCAACTCATACTAGACAGTTATAAACACCTGTCTAGTTATACAACTCAATACAACTCATAATAACAACTCAGAGAACATACAGCGGAAAACTCTATAGCTATACGCAGAAGCCTCCTACTCCATTGCTCCTTCAGAATTCGTCAAGTCAACTTAAAATCCTAACCTGAATTCCCTTGGCTACTCGTAAAAATTTGAGTACCCAAGAGTTTATGAAAAACAAAAATACACTCCGGGTCAGACATGGGTCTGGTGTGAGTAAACGGTTAAAGCTGCTTAACTTTAAAAAACCTTTTTGAAAGAAAAGGTATCACGTAAGACTTCCCACACATAAACATGGAAAAGTTTTTACCTTACGCTAAACAAAACATTTGATAGGAAATCCAATGATATTATAATAGTGTCTAGGGTTTTCAAAATAAAATACAGAAATAGCTGGAATGCTTACATCTCACGTTCCAATATAGTTGGGCACAACTAATACGTACGGCACTTATTGGATTTTGGATTCCATACAATGGCAGGGCTACTGGGGTACCGCCCGTCACAGTACGTGGCCTAAATCACCGTACCGAGGAGCCACCCTAACTCCCCTGCAACACAAAGCCGGACCCGTTCCTTACTGAACAGTTCCGAATAAGACAACCCCGACGGTTGTAGCTATTCAACCGTCCACACAGCCGAAATAAAAGGGACCTCTAGACAGGGGTAAATCTTACTCTCCAGTGGGTGCGACCCACGAAGCTTTTCTGCACTTCCCCTGTTTTAGCCATTCCCGGTTGATGAGACTTGAGGTTACGATTACCTTTATAGGACACATCACTTAGAATGCTCATCGTCCACCTGACGATGTGCTGAAAGCATTCAATCCATACAAGTTCGTTCCGGGTTCGAACGAAACCGAAGGCATTATCTCGTTACACTCGTTTTGGAATCACCCTCAGAGTTAATGACAATAACCCTTGCACTCTAAATCACCATCTCGAATCTATAAGGTCTATTCCATCAAACTCATTACGGAATCACCCACAGAGTTATACTGACGTATAGCCCTTACACCTCGAGTCTTCACAAAGCTCCACTTTGACTCACGACCTAACGTTATTTGGAATCGATGTGGTTTTTGGATATCCAAATATGGAAACCCGATCCCGGTCTCATCGAAATCCAAAGCGCGTCTTTTAAGTCCAAGTTGTTTTAAAGGTTTTAAAACAATTAAATTCAACTATCTATATATACACAGAATAGATAATTCGCATGCCACAATTGATAATCAACAGTATCAAATAATAGGTAATTCCTATAATCCATAACATAATAGATAATCCATATATCAACATTCCAAATTGATAATCACAATTCAACCAAGCATCCATATCACACAACCATACTTATCTCATTACTGAGATCACACGGCATTTAAGACAATCAATGTCATCCAATCATTCAGAAGCAATGATTCAACTCATACCAATATAATTAATTTAAACTGAATTAAATTAACTATCTCTAATTAATTTAAAGTGAATTAAATTAATCACCTAATCACTTAATTAATTTAAAATTAATTAAATTAATTACCTTCATCCAATATCTTGCTTAAATAAACATTAGTTAAATCAATTAACTAATCCTAATCAACCTTGATTAATTAACTCTTAATAAAGAAATAAATTCTTAACTATTTTCATTAATCATATCAAATAATGAACCTTAATTAATTAATCATGCTTAGCTTAATTGCTTTTAATTAATTAACTTAAATACAGTAATTAACTATTCTTAATTACTTCTGAATTACTTTTAATTACTTTATAAATTCATTGATTTATTACACCAAGTAATAAACCTTTAATTAATTTAACAAGTAATTATTCATTTAACAATTACTTCCAATCAGTAATCTACCTAACTCAATTACCTCTGTAACTAATTAATTACTTATCTTAAGAAATTAACCTTATCAAAACTTTATTTAGTAATAATACTTAATCTTTATCAAGTGACCATATTTAATTAATTAACAAATTAATTAACTTACTTGATTACACTCATTTCATAAAACAACATTGAGTAATCCATCCATAATTACTCATTAACCCAAATTAATCTTAAATTATCAGATTAATTTTCTCCAACTATTAATTAATAACCTTTATTATTAATTAATCCTTTAATACAAAGTAATTAATCACTAATTACTTTTATAATTAATTAATTAAACTTAATTAACTAATTAATTAACTCTTAATCATTAATTAATAAACTTAATTATTAATTAATAATCTTAATTTCAAATTAATTAATTCATAATTAAAATTAATTAATCCTTAATTACAATTAATTAACCTAAATAAATAGTTAATTAATTCTTAATTAAGTTTCATTATAAATTAATAATCCTTAAATTATTAATTAAGAAAACCCAATTAAAGACTTAATAAAACATTTATTAATTAATTAATTTTAATTAACTCTTAATCATTAATCATTAATAAAATCATCATTTTAATTAATAGTTAACTAAATAAATAATTACTTAACTAACCTTTTCTAAAATAATAATTAAATAAATGAATTAACTTAAAATTCTTTAATTAATCAACTCATTACAAATTATTAATACTTAATTATTATTTAAGATAAAATATTATCTTAAATAAATCTTGAAATCTTTATTTAACTTAATTCCTTAATTAAATTATAGAAATCATTAATTAACTTCCTTTATTCATTAATTAACAATTCCTAATTCAAGTTAATAAATTAACTTAACTTTAACTGTTAATTTTTAAATCATTTTACACTAATTAATTTAAAGAAAACATTTACTTAAAATTCTCTTTATATTTCAAAATAAGATTTGAAATAATAATAAGATTGTTACTTAACATATTTGAACATCATACAAGTTTACTCATAAAAACAATTCAATTCCAAAAAAAAAGAATTTAATTTAACTCAAACTTTCCAAAGTTTAAACTTATTTGACATTTTAAAACCAAATATCAGATTGAACAAAAAATCTGGGTTCAACCCATGATTACCTGAACCCTAGAATAAAGTACAACTCTGTTCTTCTTCCTTTAAGTTTCCAGTTTAAAGTTAATTAGGATTTCAAAATTTTTAACATCTGTTTAAGTTAATAACTAAACTGTTAAACCAAAACAATAAAACACAGCATACCCAAATGATCCAGAAACCCCCGAGTTCCTTCCCGAGCCACAACCAAAATTTCACGAGTTTTCCCCGAGACTTCTCTCCTCTTACCCAACTAAATCCTGAAACACAAACAAAACAAAACCCAAAACCCCCCCGACACAACATCTCCAACGTGCACCTGCACCGATGCCGAAGTCACCCCTGGCCAACCGCGACTTCACCGACAAGTCATCCCACCTCTCCACAGGCCTCCACGACCATCAAAACCCCAACATCTATCGTAATTCAAAATCGAGCATAAAAGTTGGACTGAACCCCTAAAACATCACCAGAAAAACCCAAATACTCACGACTACGATCAACTACAAGGGCCACAACTCCGGCCATTGGCTACTGACCCACCGAGCTTCCCTCACTCCAATTTTCACTTCACTCGATGCAATATAGACGATGCAGTGATAAATTTTCCAGTAGGCTACCAAAACTAGGTTAAAAACAAATCTCTGACAAATTCAAACATCAAAGTGATATAAAAATTCTTCAATGATTTTTACTATACTTACTAATGCTTCATCTAGCTCCAACCACAATCTCAAGTCACCCAGTTACATAAATCAACAGAAATGGGCAGAAATCAAATTTGCAGAGAAACCCCAAATTCACATATTTTACTTCATTTAAAAACCTGATTTTGATTTTAAAAATCATAACATCCAACATCAATTCAATCTATATAGATGAATCAGAGAATTGTGTTAATTGATTTCTAACATATTTTATAAAGTTTGTACTGTAACTATATCTTCCCAGTTACTACATACCTAAAAACATGTTTAACTAATTTTAGATTCTAGTTCATACTTAAACAAACTTAATTTGTTTGAGAATACTCAGGCCCCTCAGAAATCAGGGAAGAATGAAAGAATTTGTTCAAAATTTTACTCTGAATTAAGAAACATAGGGGTGACAATACTTATACCAGGCATGCATACTCAAATAAAATCATATTCACAAAAGTACACACATGCAGTTATCATTTCACAAAGATTTTATAAGCAACAATTAACAATCAACTTTATGTTTAGGATTAAATGTTTACTCACCTATTTATGAAGTGCAGAGTTTTGAAGATGACTGGAAATTGCTTTTCAGATTTTGTATTTTGAAAGCTTGCAAAATATATTTGAACTTGAAGCTTTAAACTGAATTTGCTTCCAACAGAAAAGCTTCAGGTTGCTTTGACCCAGATTATCCACTTGCATGTATTTGAAAATTGATGCAGACATAGGATTTAAAACTTGCTCAGACTCTTGAAAACATGTTGTAGATTTTGTTTTGAGGAGATGATAACAAGTTTGTATAATTTGTTTCTTTTCTTTTCTTGGAATAGATGGTAGGTTTTGATTTCAGTTTGGGAACATTACATGCATCAGAAACTTGCTTACAGTGTTTGGTGATTTAGGAGGTTACAGATTTTGGTTTTGAGGATTTACAGGCTTTGCATAAAGATAGTTACAGGGAAAACATTCAGATTTGAAAAGAATGATTTCTGGTTTAGATTTTGTTTTTGGCAAATCTAAAAATGGATCAAAGAAAATGGAAGGGAGGAAAGGATATAGGTTTATATAGATTTCTTTTAGATTTGTATTATAATTAAATAAAAATAAAAAGGAAATATGACACTTGTCTCCTATGTTACTAATTACTTAACACATGTACTTAATATGCATATAAAATTAACGCATGTCTTAGTTTATTTAATTTTATTCTAAAAGAAATTTAACCCTTTTAAAATTAATTTCCTAATTACCAATATGTTTTCTAAATTTAAAAATGCTTTTCTAATTAAATTTCTAATAAACAAATATATTTATATATTTAGAAATGTATGCTAGATTTATAATACAATCTTTAAAAAGAAATGAAACCAAGTATAATTTAAATATAAAGTTATATACAACATTGCAACCTTATTTTTAAATGCTATTTCAAAAGCCTTGCATTTATTTCACAAATCAAATTTCTATAAAAGAAATAAAACAAATATTATTTTAATTAAAAACATTACCTATGTAATTTAAAACCAAACCATATTATTATTTATATTTTAAGATGCATGTATATCTTTGAATTCAAATTTATATTCATTTCAAAGTCAAATTTAAAAATCAAATCTAAAATAAATTTAAATGAATAGAAACAACAATTTTAAAATAATCTTATTATTATTTTCAAATAATAAATCCTATTTTAAAATCAATTTAAAATACACAGATTTAAATACATTTTAAACACACTTATAAATTTTGAAAACAATATATCAATTTAGAATTTATTTACACAACAAAATAATTATTCCTATTTTAAAACCAATTCATAACTATAATTAAAACATTATATTATTATTACTTGGTTAATTGTCTTTGAAAAATAACAATTTTTATCAATTTCAAATAATTTAAATTAAGCGATTATCAGCATTTTAAACTCCTGGAAATTCTGGGATATTACAATCCTCCCCCCTTAACAGAATTTCGTCCTCGAAATTTAAAACAAAGATAATCCATAGTTTATTTTATTTTTCAACCAATTCAAACATACATAACAGCCATACACTATCAATCAAACAAACAATTTCATCCAAACAATCAATTCAAATAAATAACATCAGTTATCCGGACACAGATCCAGATAAATTTCCTAAAATATCTCGAGTTTCCCCAGTACAAACACAGGTATACTCGCTCTACTAAACCCAAACTAGCTATACTTATAAGCTACTGAGTTCCTATTCAGCTAGATCTAAAATCTACCCAAGATACCAAACCATAGACAAGTCTGATTAACATCTAAAACTTCACAGAAATACTGGTCTCAAAACCAGTGATGACCAAACACGTACTCTCTCAGAGATACGTGAAATAATTTTGAATTCCAGTTTTCCAAACCGGCAATTCAACTCTTCAATCAAAAACACTGATCTCTACACAAACTCAGAAGAATCCAATACCTCGAAGCTCACCTCAAATCTTATTGCTCCCATTACCAGAGAAACATCGAAGTCTCCAACTTCGAATTCCAAACTCTTCCGTTACTTAACCTCAAAACTTCCCGGATGATCCGGGCTGCCTACAGATCCTTCCTGATCAGCTAAACCTTCGCTGATACTTTTACAAACAAACTGGATCAACTCACAAACTGATCCTCACAAGATCAATCCAAAAATCAAAACCAAACTATACTATCAATCGAAGAAACAACTTCTCCTATCTGAAAAGACAGAATAGAATCACTCGCCAACTTACCTAAGATTCTGAAAAATCCAGTAGAAACTCTCTAATCCAAAATACTGCAACATCCAGTTGCTTCTACTCAAGAACAACAATCACCTTGCTTCCGCTACACAACTCTGATCTGGAGAAGATGAAAATGCCATAGAAGAACACAGGCACAGACTAAACATCACATCTTGGAAATAAGGTTCATCAGAAATTCCGAGAGATACAGGCTGCTACACCAAACAATCAATCTAGGAAACAACCTTCTACTCAGCTGAATCACCGGTATCACTCCTAACATCAAGTCAATTCAGAACTCAAACTCCAATGAGGCAAATCTCTAACTCTCCTGAAAATATATCCAGAAAAATCTTCAGCAACTTCTTAACTTCTACATCCTCTAGAAATGCCACGAATCCAAGCAAAAGACTATGTAAGATAATCACCAACTATCACAAGTTACTTTGCGATCAACCCAAACCAAATCCAAGTAAAACTGTTCTCTCTTTACCAAACAGAACCGCTTAAACTTAATTAGCCAACCCATCGAAGAAACGGGTCCACTTATCTGCTTCTGAACTCCACTTCAGAAAAACCGCTAAGCCAGAAGATCTCCCTGCTGAAATACGGAACATTCCCGAGCTGCGCTACTAACGCAGATGCCAAAGACTTCTTATCCAAAGTTCTTTTGAGAAACTCGAACTTCCAACCAAACACATATACCTTGCTGAACTCAGCCACAACTCTGAAACAGACACACTTCCTTAAACTTGCCTCGAAAGAAAACGTCTTCAGAGACTTCCATAGTCACTGCATCTCATCACGCAGCTACTACTTCTTGAGGTATCAAAATACCATCACTTACTTCTGCCCAACCGACAGATCCAAATTCTCAAAAATCCGCTCACACGAGTGCAATCAAACTCACACTTCAAAGATGAACTCCGAACCTTAACTGGTTTCCTTTAGAGATCAAATGAAATCCTATACCAAACCACAAAGATTACTCGAGACAGTATTAGGTCTACAGTCTCGACAAATATACTTCCAACCTCAAACCTTCAAACTCCAACAAATGGTAGTTGTGTTACACACTACTACCCCATCTACCTTTATAACTTATATTGGAAAACCTGAATAGGTAAACAATAGATAGGTAGAAATATATATATATATATATATATATATATATATAGTTATATAAAAATTACAAGTACGCTCTCTCAAGAAAGACATCACTATAGAGCCTAGGTATTCACTCAACCTAACGCTCTGATACCAAATGTGACGACCCGACTTTCCACTCCCGGAAAATCGCGTCATCTTTAAGAAAGAAAGGGATAGAAAAGAGAAAAGATAGAGAAGAAGAAGAAACAACACATCAGAATCTAAACAGCGGAACGAATAAATTATATTAATCACATATTACTTTACATAGCATCATATACATCAGAGATACACAGCATAATCAACTCATACTAGACAGTTATAAACACCTGTCTAGTTATACAACTCAATACAACTCATAATAACAACTCAGAGAACACACAGCGGAAAACTCTATAGCTATACGCAGAAGCCTCCTGCTCCATTGCTCCTTCAGAATTCGTAAAGTCAACTTAAAATCCTAAGCTGAATTCCCTTGGCTACTCGTAAAAATTTGAGTACCCAAGAGTTTATGAAAAACAAAAATAAACTCCGGGTCAGACATGGGTCTGGTGTGAGTAAACGGTTAAAGCTGCTTAACTTTAAAAAACCTTTTTGAAAGAAAAGGTATCACGTAAGACTTCCCACACATAAACATGGAAAAGTTTTTACCTTACACTAACCAAAACATTTGATAAGAAATCCGATGATATTATAATAGTGTCTAGGGTATTCAAAATAAAATACAGAAATAGCTAGAATACTTACATCTCACGTTCTAATATAGTTGGGCACAACTAATACGTATGGCACTTATTGGATTTTGGATTCCATACAATGGCAGGGCTACTGGGGTACCGCCCGTCACAGTACGTGGCCTAGATCACCGTACCGAGGAGCCACCCTAACTCCACTGCAACACAAAGCCGGACCCGTTCCTTACTGAACAGTTCCGAATAAGACAACCCCGACGGTTGTAGCTATTCAACCGTCCACATAGCCGAAATAAAAGGGACCTCTAGACAGGGGTAAATCTTACTCTCCAGTGGGTGCGACCCACGAAGCTTTGCTGCACCTCCCCTGTTTTAGCCATTCCCGGTTGATGAGGCTTGAGGTTACAATTACCTTTATAGGACACATCACTTAGAATGCTCATCGTCCACCTGACGATGTGCTGAAAGCATTCAATCCACACAAGTTCGTTCCGGGTTCGAACGAAACCGAAGGCATTATCTCGTTACACTCGTTTTGGAATCACCCTCAGAGTTAATGACAATAACCCTTGCACTCTAAATCACCATCTCGAATCTATAAGGTCTATTCCATCAAACTCATTACGGAATCACCCACAGAGTTATACTGACGTATAGCCCTTACACCTCGAGTCTTCACAAAGCTCCACTTTGACTCACGACCTAATGTTATTTGGAATCGATGTGGTTTTCGGATATCCAAATATGGAAACCCGATCCCGGTCTCATCGAAATCCAAAGCATGTCTTTTAAGTCCAAGTTGTTTTAAAGGTTTTAAAACAATTAAATTCAACTATCTATATATACACAGAATAGATAATTCATAGGCCACAATTGATAATCAACATTATCAAATAACAGATAATTCCTATAATCCATAACATAATAGATAATCCATATATCAACATTCCAAATTGATAATCACAATTCAACCAAGCATCCATATCACACAACCATACTTATCTCATTACTGAGATCACACAGCATTTAAGACAATCAGTGTCATCCAATCATTCAGAAGCAATGATTCAACTCATACCAATATAATTAATTTAAACTGAATTAAATTAACTATCTCTAATTAATTTAAAGTGAATTAAATTAATCACCTAATCACTTAATTAATTTAAAATTAATTAAATTAAGTACCTTCATCCAATATCTTGCTTAAATAAACATTATTTAAATCAATTAACTAATCCTAATCAACCTTGATTAATTAACTCTTAATAAAGAAATAAATCCTTAATTATTTTCATTAATCATATCAATTAATGAACCTTAATTAATTAATCATGCTTAGCTTAATTGCTTTTAATTAATCAACTTAAATACAGTAATTAACTATTCTTAATTACTTCTTAATTACTTTTAATTACTTTATAAATTCATTGATTTATTACACTAAGTAATAAACCTTTAATTACTTTAACAAGTAATTATTCATTTAACAATTACTTCCAATCAGTAATCTACCTAACTCAATTACCTCTGTAATTAATCAATTACTTTTCTTAAGAAATTAACCTTATCAAAACTTTATTAAGTAATAATACTTAATCTTTATCAAGTGACCATATTTGATTAATTAACAAATTAATTAACTTACTTGATTACACTCATCTCATAAAACAACATTGAGTAATCCATCCATAATTACTCATTAACCCAAATTAATCTTAAATTATCAGATTAATTATCTCCAACTATTAATTAATAACCTTTATTATTAATTAATCCTTTAATACAAAGTAATTTATCATTAATTACTTTTATAATTAATTAATTAAACTTAATTAACTAATTAATTAACTCTTAATCATTAATTAATAAACTTAATTATTAATTAATAATCTTAATTTCAAATTAATTAATTCATAATTAAAATTAATTAATCCTTAATTACAATTAATTGACCTAAATAAAACAGTTAATTAATTCTTAATTAACTTTCATTATAAATTAATAATCCTTAAATTATTAATTAAGAAAACCCAATTAAAGACTTAATAAAACATTTATTAATTAATTAATTTTAATTAACTCTTAATCATTAATCATTAATAAAATCATCATTTTAATTAATAGTTAATTAAATAAATAATTACTTAACTAACCTTTATTTTAAATAATAATTAAATAAATGAATTAACTTACAATTCTTTAATTAATCAACTAATTACAAATTATTAATACTTAATTATTATTTAAGATAAAATATTATCTTAAATAAATCTTGAAATCTTTATTTAACTTAATTCCTTAATTAAATTATAGAAATCATTAATTAACTTCCTTTAATCATTAATTAACAATTCCTAATTCAAGTTAATAAATTAACTTAACTTTAATTGTTAATTTTTAAATCATTTTACACTAATTAATTTAAAGAAAACATTTACTTAAAATTCTCTTTATATTTCAAAATAAGATTTGAAATAATAATAAGATTGTTACTTAAGATATTTAAACATCGTACAAGTTTACTCATAAAAACAATTCAATTCCAAAAACAAGAATTTAATTTAACTCAAACTTTCCAAAGTTTAAACTTATTTTACATTTTAAAACCAAATATGAGATTGAACAAAAAATCTGGGTTCAACCCATGATTACCTGAACCCTAGAACAAAGTACAACTCTGTTCTTCTTCCTTTAAGTTTCCTGTTTAAAGTTAATTAGGATTTCAAAATTTTTAACATCTGTTTAAGTTAAAAACTAAAATGTTAAACCAAAACAGTAAAACACAGCATACCCAAATGATCCAGAAACCCCCGAGTTCTTTCCCGAGCCACAACCAAAATTTCACGAGTTTTCCCCGAGTCTTCTCCCCTCCTACCCAACTAAATCCTGAAACACAAACAAAACAAAACCCAAACCCCCCCCCCCCCCCCCCCACACAACATCTCCAACGTGCACCTGCACCGATGCCGGAGTCACCCCTGGCCAACGGCGACTTCACCGACAAGTCATCCCACCTCTCCACAGGCCTCCACGACCATCAAAACCCCAACATCTATCGTAATTCAAAATCGAGCATAAAAGTTGGACTGAACCCCTAAAACATCACCAGAAAAACCCAAATACTCACGACCACGATCAACTACAAGGGCCACAACTCCGGCCCTTGGCTACTGACCCACCGAGCTTCCCTCACTCCAATTTTCACTTCACTCGATGCAATATAGATGATGTAGTGATAAATTTTCCAGTAGGCTACCAAAACTAGGTTAAAAACAAATCTCTGACAAATTCAAACATCAAAATGATTTAAAAATTCTTCAATGATTTTTACAATACTTACTGATGCTTCATCTAGCTCCAACCACAATCTCAAGTCACCCAGTTACATAAATCAACAGAAATGGGCAGAAATCAAATTTGCAGAGAAACCCCAAATTCACATATTTTACTTAATTAAAAATCTGATTTTGATTTTAAAAATCATAACATCCAACATCAATTCAATCTATATAGATGAATCAGAGAATTGTGTTAATTGATTTCTAACATATTTTATAAAGTTTGTACTGTAACTATATCTTCCCAGTTACTACATACCTAAAAACATGTTTAACTAATTTTAGATTCTAGTTCATACTTAAACAAACTTAATTTGTTTGAGAATACTCAGGCCCCTCAGAAATCAGGGAAGAATGAAAGAATTTGTTCAAAATTTTACTCTGAATTAAGAAACAGAGGGGTGACAATACTTATACCAGGCATGCATACTCAAATAAAAGCATATTCACAAAAGTACACACATGCAGTTATCATTTCACAAAGATTTTATAAGCAACAATTAACAATCAACTTTATGTTTAGGATTAAATGTTTACTCACCTATTTATGAAGTGCAGAGTTTTGAAGATGACTGGAAATTGCTTTTCAGATTTTGTATTTTGAAAGCTTGCAAAATATATTTGAACTTGAAGCTTTAAACTGAATTTGCTTCCAACAGAAAAGCTTCAGGTTGCTTTGACCCAGATTATCCACTTGCATGTATTTGAAAATTGATGCAGACACAGGATTTAAAACTTGCTCAGACTCTTGAAAACATGTTGTAGATTTTGTTTTGAGGAGATGATAACAAGTTTGTATAATTTGTTTCTTTCCTTTTCTTGGAATAGATGGCAGGTTTTGATTTCAGTTTGGGAACAGTACATGCATCAGAAACTTGCTTACAGTGTTTGGTGATTTAGGGGGTTACAGATTTTGGTTTTGAGGATTTACAGGCTTTGCATAAAGATAGTTACAGGGAAAACATTCAGATTTGAAAAGAATGATTTCTGGTTTAGATTTTGTTTTTGGCAAATCTGAAAATGGATCAAAGAAAATGGAAGGGAGGAAAGGATATAGGTTTATATAGATTTCTTTTAGATTTGTATTATAATTAAATAAAATTAAAAAGGAAATATGACACTTGTCTCCTATGTTACTAATTACTTAACACATGTACTTAATATGCATATAAAATTAACACATGTCCTAGTTTATTTAATTTTATTCTAAAAGAAATTTCGCCCTTTTAAAATTAATTTCCTAATTACCAATATGTTTTCTAAATTTAAAAATGCTTTTCTAATTAAATTTCTAATAAACAAATATATTTATATATTTAGAAATGTATGCTAGATTTATAATACAATCTTTAAAAAGAAATGAAACCAAATATAATTTAAATATAAAGTTATATACAACATTGCAACCTTATTTTTAAATGCTATTTCAAAAGCCTTGCATTTTTTTTACAAATCAAATTTCTATAAAAGAAATAAAACAAATCTTATTTTAATTTAAAACATTACCTATGTAATTTAAAACCAAACCACATTATTATTTATATTTTAAGATGCATGTATATCTTTGAATTCAAATTTATATTCATTTCAAAGTCAAATTTAAAAACCAAATCTAAAATAAATTTAAATGAATAGAAACAACTATTTTAAAATAATCTTATTATTATTTTCAAATAATAAATCCTATTTTAAAATCAATTTAAAATACATAGATTTAAATACATTTTAAACACACTTATAAATTTTGAAAACAATATATCAATTTAGAATTTATTTACACAACAAAATATTTATTCCTATTTTAAAACCAATTCATAACTATAATTAAAACATTATATTATTATTACTTGGTTAATTGTCTTTGAAAAATAATAATTTTTATCAATTTCAAATAATTTAAATTAAGCGATTATCAGCATTTTAAACTCCTGGAAATTCCGGGATATTACATTTTATCTTTTCTCTTGATTTCCATCTTTGTGATCTTACTACTACACCTATCGTTCGACACTTCCCGATGCTTTCAGAGAAGTAATTTCTTTACCACCTTATTGCGAATTTGAATTTCACATTGATCTTTTTCCTAGAGCTAGGGCAGTCGTACTTGCTCCAAGAAGAATGTCACCTATGGAGAAAATTGAATTAAAAGTGCAAATTGAAGAACTTTTCTCCAAAGGTTTGATTCGTCATAGGCATTCGCAATGGGCACAGTAGTGGTATTTTCTACTAAATCTGATGGTTCTCTAAGGATATGCATAGATTATAGAGAGCTAAATAGGCTTACCCATAGGAGCAGATATTTGATGCCTCGTATCAGCGACGTGTTTGATCAGCTGCATGGAGCAAAGGTATTTTGTAACGACCAGATACTTTCAACCATTCGCATCCGCACATGTCGGACTTGAATTGCTCAAAATATCAGATTGTTAATTTAAATTTGGCACACTCAACATATACAGTAAATAAAACATCACAGATCACAGACACAGAGTAATATAATGCAGCGGAATAGATAAAGAATAATAGTGCATGAAGCTACTATATACATCAGAGTTAGAAATAAAGTACATCTGAATATCTCAATACAGTGAAGTCTTCAGTACGAACCAATGACTCCTCTGAAATAATCAACTGGAAAAGCTGAAAGCTGAATCGATAGTTGGACCTCCAACGAAGCTCCAACTCCAATGGTGAGTCTCTAATGTTGTGTCTCTCAGTCTGACCCGAGCGTAAAGCAAAATACAAAACACTCAAGTCAGGATTAACATTCTTATATCAATAAATCCAACTCAAGTGAAATATCAACTGAAATACAAATAAGTTAAAGGATGTTTGGGATAACCAACCTCTAAGGGTCCATGGAACTATCTACAAGGTAGAAATAAACACTATAACACCACGGTCATTTCAGCTTAATTTATACTTCAAAACCAAATATCATTTTCACTTCAAATATCTCTATATTTCCCAAAATAGTATTTATATATATTAAATAATTTATACAGTAAAGTATTTTCAATTCCCTCAACTTAACAAATCGTTTCAACATCAAACCGACCTTCCCATTTAAATTAAATTCAATCTTAATTTATCAATTTAAATTCAACTCAATTCCTAAAATGACCACTTCAATTTTTATCAATCTCAAATTCGGATTTGTAATCACAAAAATACCCTTTATATTTCAATATATTTCAAAACTTTATATTCAACGTTTCAAACTAAATTTTTATTCAATTCAGTTTTCTAAATAAAAATTTCGAATTTTAGTTCAACCTAAATTTCATTCTAATTCAATTTAGTTTCTAAACAACAAATTCAACTATATTGTTTTCAAATACAGATCTGAATCTCCAAATAAACCATTTATATTCCAATATAGTTCAAAGCTTTAAATCAATTTAATGTTCAATTTAACAGTTTCATATAGATCTCGATTTGACCTCATTATTATTTAGTATTGAAATACTCCCTCATTAGATTCAATATCATTTAAGTAACCTTAAATTACATTTTACTCAATATTTTCTTTAATTTATTTAAACGTGAAATAGTCATTAAATCCCTCAAACCAAAAATCCAATTAAAAAATCATACCTTTAAATTTCCCATTCAATAATTTCAAATCGATTTAATTAAATAAATCCTTATTTAAATACCATTTTTAATAAACCCAAATTTATCTCCCAATCTTATTTATTCAATTTATTACCAGAAAATCTGTTGAAATATAGATTTACAAAAATACTTAACCATATATATGTATTAAATCCATCTAATTTATATCAAATATTACTACTAAATCTGTATGTAAAAATTTTCATTTATATAACATCTTAAGAATCAATATTTATTAAACCATATATTTCTTTTCAAAAATCATAGAAATTATTTTCAGAATATTCATATATGGACCAACGGTGTCTGTATATATATTTTCTATCATAAAGTCAAGTGCTACGGGTATTTATCATTTCAATCCGTACACTAAATATCATCAATAATATCTTTAGACAAGCAGATATCATCAATAATTTAAATATAAACAATAGGATATGGTGTCATATCCCATAGGTGAACAGTTACAGATAATAGCATATATAACAATTTAATTAACTACAGCCTCATATTTCAATTGCCGTTTCAATTGAAATCAAATTTAATAAATAAAAGAACGTTAATCGTGAGTGATTGCTCACCTTTCGAGGCTAGAGAGATGAACGAGAATGGAAGTGAATTATTGATCCAAACACGAATTCCAAGGCACGACCCAATGAATACAAATTTGATGATCAAAGCAAGGCTGGAATAACATGAAATTGATGAAAACAAATCGATAGCTAGATATAGATGGGCAAATTTGATAATAGGGATCGATGAGAGCGAATCACATCAACTTGAAATATACGAAAAAGATATATTATTATTATTTTATTAAAATCAATGGTTTGATTCTAGACCGATATTAAAAATTCAAAATCAAAATTCCTAATAATACATGTATTCTGTTAAATTAGGCGAGTCGGTAAAATAACGGCAAAACGAAACATACATTAATATATATAGCAACTTCCTTAATATACACTTTAGACAAGCAGAAAATATATATATTTATATAACTTAGATATACAAGTGACTACAAGCATACTGACTTAGGTATTAACTAATAGATTTTATAACTTTCATAAGCTTTGTGTGTGTGTGTGTGTGTGTACATACAACCAGATCAAACATAAATTTACTTCAAAAATCAACATAAACTTTATACTAAAAAGAATGAATATTGCGTTTAAAACTATATTATTAACAAAGTTCCAAATATAACTATGTAAAATTTCTTATTATACTAGCATAGATAAAACTATCATACAGACTATATTAAAATCATAAATATACTTATATATTATAATACATAAAAAAATGCTTGTAGCAGACAAAACATATGTAATGCCTATCCTATATGAGCAAGACTAACTACTAGGAAGTAACAAGTAAAGAATATCTCCATACGAAACTGTTTGTATACCAAATATCTTTATTTTTATTCAACTAATACCTATATACTGTACTACATTTATGAACAAGACATACTGTTTTAAGTTTTAATAGCGGGTAAAAATCACAATATTGTTTAATTTACATAAACTATTATAAAATATATACTTTCAACAAGTTAACATATGTATTTATAGAACTAATAACCTATATAGGCTTTTATACCCTAACTGTTATAAATAAATAACAACTATTATAGACATAAAATAATGTTACGTCAAAGGTGGTTTAAATTTCAACACCACCTTCATGCTTCCGCTAATGCTGATGATGAACATGCAAAATGAATATAAAGCTTTAGAGTGACAGTCGGTAAGAAGATGACATGCGGGTTTAGTTCTCAGATCTGCGAAGGCGGTGCGTTGCAGGCTGTGCGAGGTGATGGTCATGGCTAGACATGGAGGAAAAAGTGGACCTTGGGTCTGTTGGGTGGTTCGGTTATAGGATGAAGGCGGTCTCGGCTGAGGCGGAGCCGGAGGTGGACACGACAAAAGGGAAGGAGGAGGAGGACGAAGCTGCGACGAACGGAAATGGACACGGTGAGGCCCGAGGGGGAGGAGCTGATGCGGCGTGGGTTGCTTTAAGGCGGGTCGGGTTGGTGGAGGCCAGGTGGACAGGGTAGGCGCGGGCTTGCCAGGTGGAAGGAGAAGTGGGAAGGGTTGGGGCAAGGTTAAAGAAGAGGAGGAAAGGCAAACTTTGGCTATAGGAAAATGCTTAAGTTGTTGCATTGTTCTTAGGCAGAGAGGAAGAAAAGATGGAAAGGCTGAATGTATAAAAAGTTGAAAAAAGGCAACGGTCCTCCCTTAAAATCCGGTAAATAATTTAAAGCAATTAATAACAGTGTGTGCAGCAAGTTTAATTACAATGAACGGTTATAATAAAAGAAAAGGAAACAGTGAAGGGTAGGAAAGGAAAGGTCAGAAATAGTAATTGTCACCCTTAAATTTCCGAGATTATAAAGGTAACGTATCTCTTAAATGAAATGTACAGCAACGGTCACAAGCTATAATTTAGCTGAAAGTTTAAAGAAATTAATTCGTGTGTTCCCGCTGTGCGTTCAAATTTTGAAAAGCAAAGAAAAGTTAAGAAGGCACAATTTATGGTGCCGTTACAACGAACAAATTTATTGCATCTGTTGTGCACCGGATCCCAAAATACAGAAATAAATATACCGCTGAGATCAGCACGACGAGACGATCAAAACGGTATACAGACATCAGTGGTACGATTTAATTATAAAAATTCGAATTTTCTACTAGGGGAAAGTGCAGCAAAACACAGAAAAATAAGATCGATGGAGCTAAAGAAGTTCGAATTTGGAAAAACAAAAAATGGCGTCTCAGTCAGAAGATGATATAGAATTTTTCTATGTAAAAATATTTAGGCTTGAAAAATATTTTATTATCAACAATTATTAACTAGCTTGAATTTAATAGAATTTCACAATGAAATAAACTTTGATAAAATTAGTTGAAAATTTACAATCTGCTATATTTAAATATACGTATTCTAAATATATAAACATTTTATTTTAAAAATTTAATTATTATAAAATTTCACAAATATTCAATTAAATACGTTATAAAAATCAATTAAAATTGTTAAAATTTTATGGGTCGTTACATATTTTCTCATCTAGATCTTGCTTTTGGTTTCCATCAGGTCAGGACTGCCGAGGATAGCATTCCTAAAACCGCTTTTCGAATAGTAGACGGATTCTATAAATGGTTAGTAATGCCTTTCGGTTTAATTAATGCCCTGGCTTACTTTATTGACCTCATGAACAGAGTATTCTGGGAGGTTCTAAACAAATTCATTCTAGTTTTCTTGACAATATTCTAGTCTTTTCTAAGACTGAGATGGAATAACAAGACTGAGATGGAATATAAGGAACAAATTTGTCCCTGAAACTCTAAGAAGTCATCAGTTGAAAGCAAAATTCTTTGAATGTCACTTCTGGCGAGAAGAGGTTAGATATCATGGGCACATGGTTTCGAGATTGGAATTTCGTTCAATCTAGCTAAGATCGTCATAATCAATGATTGGGAAACTCCTAAAACTCCTACAGATGTTCCCAGCTTCCTAGGCTTAGCTAGTTATTACAGGAGATTGATTGAGAACTTCACTCGAATTTCTTCACCACTTACAGCTTTGACTAGAAAGTATATTAAGTTTTTTTGGAGTGAGAAGTGTAAGGCAGCATTTGAGGAACTAAAGCGGAAGATAACCTCTACCCCTATTCTCACTGTCCCAAATGGATGCGAAGGGTTAACCGTTTAAATAGATGCATGTCGTGAAGGATTGGGTGCTATTTTGATGCAGCATGGTAAAGTTATTTCCTATGCTGGTCGTTAGTTGAAGGCTCATGAGGAAAATTATGTAACTCATGATCTGGAATTGCTCGTTTGTTGTCTTTGCTTAAAGTTATGGAGGCATCACCTCCTTGGAACAAAATTTGAACTCTTTAAGGACCACAAATCACTGAAGTATATATTTACCCAGAAGGATCTAAACCAGAGACAAGTTAGATGGCTTGAATTCTTATCATTATATGACCTCGACATAAACTATACACTCAGAAAGGCTAATGTTGTGGCCGATGCTCCGAGTAGGAGCAAAGCCATGTTATGTCAACTTGTTACTTCTCCAGCTATTATGGATCACATAGCTGCTAAGTAGGATGAGGATCTAATGCTCAGGCAAATAAAAGAAAACGTTCTTGGAAGACAGGATAGTACCCAAGGCGAATAGGGCTCGCACATCGATATAAATGGAATTATAAGAATTAATAATCGAATTTGCGTTCTAGTTGTTGACAATTTGAGGCAAGAAGTACTTATAAAGAATCGCCAATCTAGACTTTCCATTCATCCTAGAGTTACAGATATGTCAAAATATGAAAAAGTTGTATTTGTGGAGTGGAATGAAGTGAGATATTTCTATTCACATTAGTAGGTGTGCCACTTGTTGGCAAGTCAAAGCTGTTCACCAGAAGACCGCAGGATTATTGCAGCCTCTTGAGCTTTCGAATTGGAAGTTGGATCAAATTTCTATGGATTTTATTAGTGGACTACCGAGGACTAGAAAAGGTAATGAGATCATCTGGGTTATTGTCGATGGATTGACAAACTCTACTCACTTTAATCCTGTGAGGACTACTCGAACTGCCTCGAGTTTAGCCGAGCTTTATATGAAAGAAATTATTGGCTTCCATGGTGCTTTGACTAGCATTGTACGTGATCGAGACCCTATCTTTACTAGCAATTTCTGGAAAGCTTTTCGAGAGACTCTCGGTACTAAATTAAATCTGAGCACAGCTTATCATCCTCAGACGGATGGCCAGACCGAAAGGGTTAATCAGATTTCGGAAGATCTTCTTCGAGCTTGTGTTTTAGACTTTGGGGGATCATGGGAAGATCATCTCCATCTCATTGAATTTACCTATAATAATAGTTATCAAGCAAGTATTGAGATGGCACCATTCAAATATCTTTAAGGACGGCCATGTAAATCTCCATCTTGTTGGATTGAATTGGAAAATCGACTTCTGCTTGGTCTCGAAATGATTTTGGAAGCTTTTGAGAAAGTCGAAGAAATCAAAAGGAAAATGAGAACTTCCCCGGATCGACTGAAGAAATATGTGGATAGATGCAGAAGAGACTTGGAATTTGCAGTTGGAGATCAAGCATTCCTCAAAATTTCGCCTTTGAAGAATGAAATCTGATTTGGAAGGAAAAGGAAGCTCAATCCTAGATTTGTTAGTCTTTTCTACACTTAAAAAGGGTTGGTACTTTGGCATATACAGTTTACTTGCTAGAGAAGCTATTAGGGATGCATAATATGTTTCATGTTTCACACCTTCACAGATATGTACACGATCCATGCGTGATTGTCCAGCCTTCTTTGTTTGAAGAAACGGATGTCGAGCCCAATCTAACTATAAAGAGGAAGCCGCTTCGTATATTAGGCAGAAGCACGAAGCAACTAAGGATGAAGGTAGTCAATCTCGTCAAGGTTCAATGGAGCGAAGAGGATCGAGATTGTAGTTGGGAAAAGAAAGAGTGTATCCATGCCTCAATTCCTGAATTGCAAATACCAGGCACGTAGTTCATGCCCGAATCAATCTCTATCTTTCTGTTTATCTTTCTATTCTCTTGTTCTGCTCTTTTCAAAGACGAAAAGTTTTGAGGGGGGGAGATTGTAACGACCTGGATTTTTCAACAATTTAAATAAGAATTTTAACGAAGATTTTGAAGTAAAATTTATTTTCAATAATAAAATTAGACAACGAAAATTAGACATCTGAAATGCGTCCATTGAAATGAGGCTAATAAAATTTGTTTTATGTCAAAAATTTTTCGAAACTCGGTCAGCATGTTTTTCAGTACGACTTATCAAATTTTAAATTATGAATATTTTTACATATAAATGATCTAGAAAAATTTATGACAAAAATGTCAAAGTTCGTTCCGTCCAATTCCGACCTTTCTAGCACCATTTACCAATAATTGCGGTTGTCGTTTAATTTCAAAGTGGTATAAGGGGCGATGGATAAATTTTGCTACGAGTATCGTAACACAAGTTTGAGTGCATCGTTGGATTCGTCTTGTCACACTGGTATTCGTGATATATTTATTTTCGTATTTTGGCTTCCGTTGCAAACACTAAATGGTCAAGATAATAGTCTGTGACCGTGCTCTGGAATCATAATTACATACATTATTTCGCAGCCAACATTCCTTCTTTTCATTTTTTTGGGCCAACAAAACTTGCGTGCGCAGCCTCAAAAAATACATTTAATTAATCCCATGCATCTTCCTTCAATATACGCACACACACGTGCCTTCTCTTCTTCTTTGTTAGCAATTGGTTGAGAATAAAATATATACAAGCTTTATATAATCCAACGTAACCTCCTTACTTTATCCTACCTTCTCTCCCCACCTCCCTGCCGAGCCTGCTCCGCCTCCTACCCTCTACGTCACATGGCCTGACCTACACCCGGTTGAAATTCCTCCGCCCATCACTGACTTCCCCCACCGCCAACCTCTGCCCAGCTCTTCTTACCTGAAGCCACTTCGCCCAGCACTGAAGCTACTTCAGCCCCTCCGCCAACATCCTCCCACCTGCCTTTCCCTTGCCCAAAGCCGCTACGGCTACACCCAGTCACCTCAACCGCAGCCAACCCCTGCACCGAGCCCAGCCAGCTCACTCACCTCCACTGAACCTCGCTCTAGCTACCTTCACCCTATCCAGTCCCAACCCACCGAAGCTCCTTCAGCTCGAACACCACCCCAGTCTAGCCTTACCAAACCCTTCTCAGCCGAGCCACCAGCAGCCCTACTTGGTCCAGCCATCGCCGCTGCCCACGACCGAACACCAGCTCACCAATTACACACCACCTCTGCCGAAAACTACTTGCCACTCTGCCTAGGCCACATTCCACCCAAAACCTATGACTTGCATTACGAATCCGAACCCGAGTACCCAAACCTGTACGCGACGACATAACGTCTCTCTAATAAGTATACACATATCCGGACCTGTACCGCCACTCTCCTTTTCCAAATCCGTATAGGTAAACGATTTTAAAATCACGACTAGATTTTCTGATTGCAAGTATCTTACGAGTTAATAAATAACTAGTTAATAAAAGTGATCGATATTGGGACTGGAAATCATGGATGGTCGACGCTATGATATAGAACTTTATTGAAATCGTTTAAATTATTGATTGGGATTCCAAATTACTTGTGAAACCCGTTAACTATAGAAAATTTTACATATTAGATGTTGATTAATTTACTCATACTTTATTACCTTTATATTGTTGATGTACGTATTGATTTGGACACTGAAACTTGAAATGGGATATGGGTTAAAATGATAAATATCCAAATTAAATCTCTTGTTCTAGGATAGAAAATTAAATAATAAACATTGATTAGTCAACTGAATTTTTTTTTGGATATTTAATATTTAAATTCGAAATTAAGAAATAATTTGGAAATTTAACGTGCATTTATAATTTAAGTATTTCATTGAAGTTAATATTTTGGAAAAGTGAATTTGATTTAAAATGAAATATTAATTGAAATATTAAATGAACTATTTTAAAATTATTAAATTGAATTAAAATGGTTATATTAAAGATTAATTATACTTAAACTCGTTAAGTTGACTATTTGAAATATGATGAAATTTGTTAATATTGTATATGTAATTAAATTTTAATTAAATATTTGCTTTATTTATTTTAATTATTGACTTAATACATAAAGATTAAACTGAATTGTTTTGAATTAAAGTTTAATTATAAGTGTTTAAGTAAATTTATTCCGAAGTTTAATCAAATATTTAATAATAAAACTTTTGTATTTAAGACTTAATTAACTTTGTAAATCTGAATAGTAATGCAATTTGGCTAATTTTGTAAAAATGAAATGTTTTTTTAAAAGTTGAATCTCCAAATTTTTTGAAGCCAAATGAGGATATATTATTTGAAAATAAGATATTTTTGATATCCAATCGGTGTGAAAATAACGTTGGTTATTAAAGAGGTCGGGGTCGGATATGAGCATACTCTGTGTCAACACCGAAACCATTTTAATAACCGTGTACGTCGAGTGATGATCCAGAACGAAGTGGTTGGATTTGGCATATATTTGCTGGATTTGAAGAAAGTAAATGATGATGGATTAGCCGGGAACTTGTGCTAAATTGAAATGACTAAGACAGGAGCCGTACCAGCCAAGCGGGCTAGCTACCCCGAGCGGACGCACTTCGTGATATGAATACCTTATTTCGGTTGTTATTGGTGATCACCCTTCAATTATGGACGTGTTGGACGCGGTGGGCGGTCATGGCTATGATGCGTTACCACCAGTCGGGAAGGGTAAACTAGTAGTATCCTACCTTGGGCATTGCCTCACATGCCTTGTCATACTTTTATCCCTATACGAGACCACTACAATTTTGGTTTAGTGTTCTCGTATCACGGTGCATCCCTATCCACCAACGGTTGACTAGTGTTTTATATGAAAACTGTATGACAATGTTAAAAAAACGTGTTAAAGGGGGTCAATGTAAAGCCCTAACGCTATTTTGATATTTTATATTACTGATAGACACTACATATGTTGCGTATTCTCCTATATATATATAAATAGTTTGACGGATTCTTAAGTGATGGAAAATCTCATAACATCTCTTGAGTTACTTTGTACATTTCACTTGAGTTAGACTGCTTACTTGAGAACTTCTAGTCCTGACTCAAGTGTATTATTTTACTTTATGCTCGTGTCTGCCTAAGTATTGTAGTGTGTGAGCAGTGCTTATTTTGGAAGGCGAAGACTTGGTCGAAGACTGTACTCTATTCAACATTAGTTATCTATTTTCATTTTGGCTTGTTCCAGCATATTTTTATGTATCTTTAGTATTGTATAATTAAAGGATGAACTATGATGTATTTTGTCTAGTAGCTTCATGAACTACTATTTATAAGATTTAGTTTCGCTGCAAGATTCTGTATTATTCAGTTTATGATTTTGTGTTTGATTCTATTTTAAAACCCCAAATTATAATCAGTCAAATTTGGATGGCTTAAGTGGGACATGTGTGCTTTATTGTCAGCTTAAGTTGTTCGAAAAAGGCGGTTCGTCACATTAACAATATTAATAAGTGTTGCGAATTTCAAATTTCAAAATACCGCTTTTGGGGGATTTTTTGATTCAGTTGAGGTCCATGGTTGATAATCTTCAAGTATCATTGCCATGAGATCTTTAACAAGGAATTCTAAGAATCAACCAAGTGCTCCTCATTTCAAACACCTTTTCCTTTTAGTATTCTTCTTCAATCGTTTTTATTCTTCCATTACTTCGATTAACCTTCATATACAATCCACTTTCTTCCACTGAGTTCTTGTTTATCTCTATAAATGTGTCCATAATATATTTGAAAGCACAGCATAACTCGCCGATACATTTGTATTAATATTTACGTGGTTGTTGTCATCAAAAACAATACCTAGGGTATTAATAGCCATAAGCCTCACTATCGCCAGCTTCAAACATCATCAACTCCTTCTCTAACCTACGTTGTGATGAAGATGGAGTAAGTACAACAATTGTCTTGTGAATAGAAATCTCAAGCTTTACTATTTCAGTACTCGGGAAGTATAATTTAAATAAGAACATGTCTTACATAACTAAACCATTTAATACTTTATATAAGGAAAGGAAGCAAGTCCTCAAACAACCACTTAATACCGTCCACTCCTAAAGCATGTTTTCTAATCCCATAACTCGTAACTGATGTCATAAATATCCAACGATGCGAGAGAAAAACCCACCACTTAATACCTTTTAAGGGAAAATAGGCAGACTCTGACCATTTAAGACTTCAATTGAGGTAGTCCCCATCATTTAATACCTGCTCCCAAGGTGGACACCACATAAATATTTATCTAGTCGACAATGCATGGAAATCTCTTCGAAAACGTAATACTTACCATCGAAGCGGACCTTTTTAAGATATTCTTAAAGGTCTTATGCCCAATCTGATGGTCTAATATTCCATTTGGGAAAAATGGTGGCCCTCAAACAACCACTTAATGTTGTTAACGAATAAACTCACTAACCCCAATAGTGATTAGAAGTAAAGTTAACTAAAGACAGGCCTTGTTTAGGCAGTTCGAAGTCACTAGAATGAAGTATTGAATATTGTCAAAGTCACAGGTTGAAGAATGCATAATTCCAAGTCCGTAATAATTCTTTGTATTATCCACATTGTCACTTTGAATATCATGAGTAATTCAAATCATTATGCAATATGTAAGGCAATGTTCCAGTTTTAATTCGAAGATAATCAAATATGCTTCTTAAGTTAAAATTGTGTCATAGGTTATGCAATTGTTTAATATTCGATTCCTCATATGTTTATGGTTAAAGTATTACAATCGGCATAATCCTCGAATCTAGGGTTTATAAATTTGAAAATGTAAGAAAGTAGGAAGAGAATGAATTTTGTCCCCCAAAATGGCACCCTCTAGGTCCTTATTTATAGTGGAAGAAATGCTTCCTAGTAGTTGTCTTCGACTATCTTGGCTTCGATCATCTTGGTGTTGACATGCTTGAGTTTGGCAGTTATCAATGTTTCACATTCGTGGCTTCCACTTCATTCCTTTAATAAAAGTACATGACAACAATGAACTATATCATTGGTGGCATTTATCATGATAGTCGACATCCTTCATAAGTGGACGATGGTGCCAGCTTGAGTGAATGCAAGTATGAGGCAATGATAATTGTAAGGCAATCGGCTTTATGGATATTGATGGAGTTACCACCAACATCGCTTGTTATAGGCACGCAGAGTCAGTGTCGTTGGCACTGAAAACCTCCTACATTTAAACCCTTTTAGACATTAGTTGAAAGTAGTAAAGAGCAACAACACTTCTTATCCCCTCTTGGTGATTATCGGTGTCATTGTAGGGCAATATCCTCGAAGTGATTTGAAGTGTAGAGCTGCTTTATTGTAATTCTAAAATCTTTAGTGGTGGTTGACGATGAGCTTGTCTTGATTACAATAGGTAAATAGTGACGTCACCAGAGTGTCGCATCAATGAAATCAAATATGGGTGGTATCGACACTCATGGATGGCTTACTATGTTGATCACTTACGATATTGGATAGTTTGGCATCATTGTCCCTTTTAGTACTTGCAATGTGGCCTATGTACTTTTGTTGGTGAAGTGTGGCACGGTACTTCTTCGATGCTAATCACATGTCTTTGACGATAACGATGGAGATAACACTTTCATTGACGTCGACACTAGTATTTTTGGGACTGCTTGTTACCATGGTCAAATTGCACTTCGAACTACTTCAAGAACAATTATTGTAGTACCATTTCCCCTAGTATAAGAGAAGCATTGACTTTTCAAGTTAATAGTATTTGCATCATCCTTTCTCACCTTTTAGTCTTCTTTCATCAACCCAGTATTTATTTGAAGCTAATCTAACAGCTTCAATGTGCCTATTTCTTCATATAAATACCAAGCGTATTCTCCTTCATTCCTTTCCCTCCAACTGAAAGCTCAAGCAAGAATTCAGAAAATTACAACTCTTTTAATTCTCAAGCATCCAATTCTCGTTCAGGTATCAAATTTTAGATTGATTTAAATAAGACTCTGATTCAAACAATTAGACTCTAAGGTTGTTATTAGGGTTTCATTTGGGGTTTTATACGATGCATATGGTTTGATTTGAGTTTTATTGACCTTATATTGAAGTTATGATTCGACATTAAAGCCTTAGTATTTATTGATTTCAGCAGTCGTGGATTTAAAGTAGATTAATAGCAGAGTTGTACCTAGGTTTTAACGTTAATAAAAGTGGGCATCATACTAGGACTTTCTTGGTAAATTGGTGAATTTTTTTTCGTTAGACCCGAAACCCGTTAGTGAATAACTACGGTGATAATCATAACATTATTACGATGATCGATACTGATGGTTTTACGTTTCAATATGACACTCGAAGTTAATATAACCATTTATCACTTGTTAGTCCATCATAAATGATGAAAAAAAAAGCGGTGACCTATTCGGAGGTATAGACGTTATCTAATGCAATAGTAATAGCTTTCATAATAATTTTAAAATGGTGTTTTGATGTTAGCATGACATTCGACACCAATAAAATACTTAATACTTTGACAACATCAAACTTTGATTTTGATGAGAAGCGACAATGTCTTATTGCCGACATTGGTAGGATCCCTCGTTGTTTAATTAATATCGATGGTATCAAAGTCATTTCACATCGTATTGACTAAGTTGAAGCGTGGAAACTCTTAGTTGAGAATATAGGTCATCGATAATGTGTGTTCTGATGAGATGCGATGTTATTAACCTTGGTGTTAATTATGAACAATACTACTCATCTTCGATGTTTACTTATAAGCATACATCAATAGCAATTGCGTTATTGTTTTTATTTGCCCCTTTTTTACGATCATTTTTAACATTGCTAACAGAGCTTTATATGACATCGACCCTTTCGACACCATTACTTTTAGCATGTTATAAATTATTTAACGACTTATTGTATTTCCATTCACATCGTTGTTAGTCATCAATGTCAACATCCTTACCATTTCGGTGTTACATGGTTTTGAAGCTTGTTAATATTTTGTGACAAAAAATTTGCAACATTGTCGATGTGGGCTTATTGATTCTAATAGCTTCATTGCTTGTTATCGACCTTTAATATCATAGATGGAACTTTATATGATACTACTACCCATGACATTGCTATTTTAACACGTTGCAAACTGTTTAACTTATTAACACATTACTAATTCATTCTAACACTTATTCGTCGGTAACCTCGTTATTTTCACCATTAGCCAACTTATAACATCAATAAATGTTCTATAATTACATGATTCTTGATAATGATTCATCTTAGTTGTAATGAGCTTATGGACATTGCATGTTAGCTCCCATTTTTCCTTTTAGTTCTACCATTAGGCTTCTTAATAGAAATGAAAATGTAAAAATTTAGATTCATCTTAGTTGTAATGAGCTTATGGACATTGCATGTTAACTCCCATTTTAATGACGCTCGATTTAATCTAAATTTTTACTTGCCTGGAATGATTCCCAAACTGCACCATTTCGAAGAACGCGTCTCTGCGATCCCGGCGTCGCAAATTTCGTTAAATTCTGATAACGTATGAATTAGTTAGGATTTTATAAAGTTTTGAATCGAATTTTAAAACAATTTCCTTTTTAATTAAATTTAATTTTTTTACCAAACAAAGACAGGACGCACGATCTGGAAAGCAAAATCAAGGCCGTTCCCAAACCCTTCTTCCCCATGCATCACCTACAGGCAAAACGCACGCATACAAACCCATTTGCACGCAACTAGGGTTTGTTGTCGCGGCCCCTACGACGCACTAGCCAACGATCGAAACCCACCACCTTGAGGGGCATCGCGAACTTCCCCAATACCACAAATCCGGTCGCACAAGGCGCCTCCCTCTTCTCGAATTTCGTGAATGAACGCCGACCTTCGAGCACACATTTTCGCCAATACACTAAATGAAATACGATCATAACCGTATGGATTTGATCGTCTCGATGTGCTCTTCGATTCACTAGTTGACTATTTTGGCTAAAGGTTAATGGATGGAGAGAGATTGGTAGGGAAAGATAATTAGTTTTCGGCCATTAACATGATGATTGGCGGCTGAAGATGATTACTAGGGTTAGGGAAAACGTGAATATATATATATATATATATATATATATATATATGCTTATTAATATTATTTTAATATTATCTCCATTTTTAATAAGCATTTACAAACGAACTCCAAACAACGCATGCCGATAGGCGTTCCTAGGGTTTTTCCACGTTCCGGACACAATGGGACATGTTTCGGAAGCTAATTCGGTCATATGCGAAAGTTACAGAATTAAGCGATCAATTTTAAATTATATCGGTTAAATCGATTTCTATGCGTTTCGGGCTGCTACGGTCAAACGACAACTCCGATTGCTACGAAAATTGAAATCTGATAATAAATAACTATTACGGATCCAATGGAACTCGTTTCGTCGAATTCCGAGACTGTGCCACGGAAGGCTATTTTCACTCGTCGATTAAATCGTGCGATTTTCACAATCGTCGAAATCACTTAGAACTTACTTTTAAAATTTTAGTACCTTAATAATAAATCATATAAAATTTATAGTCACATTAAAAAAAATCATTCTGGCCCATTCCGGACCCAAAATCTGATTAAATTGCATTTTTATAATATTAAATTCACTATTAAATTAATATAAAATTCCAGATAATAACTTATTAACTTTTAAATTCATCTAAAAATCCAATAACACTTTTAATGACCAAATAAACTTAAAATAAATTTTAGAACTCATTTCCATATCTATTTACCTCCATCTTCACAATTTATCCCGATTCAAAATTTAATTATTATTATTTAAATTCCAATTGGATTACCATATTTGGAACTATGCGCAAATTTATTAATTCCACCCAATTCTTTTTATCTTAAAACCAATTCAAAATCCACATGAACATTTAAAATGAATTAAATGTTCAAATTCAATGGCTTAAAAATCCGGGATGTTACATTCCTCCCCTCTTATAAAAATTTCGTCCCCGAAATTTTGCTAAGGTAGAAACTATGCTTAAACTCACTAACTCATCCAATTTGCTTAGTTAAAAGCTTATATTCACTTTCCAAAATCCTTTAGCCCAATCCCACCTTCATTCGTTTTACTTACTCTAAAGCGTTAAATTCTAACGTATATCAAAATAACTTTCCAAGTTAATAAATTTTCCCAAAATCCAAAAAAATTTCTAACCTTCAAAATTTTCGAAATTTTTTGGCAGAGTCTCCTTTGTACGGAGGAGCTTTCGCGATACAGATAAATATATATACATCGACGCACACGGTCGAAAATCAAAATATATCACAATATATATATATATATATATATATCATTTTCCCAATTATATTTGCGTAGGCGTACCTTTTTAGCAAATTTTAATAGCAAGCGGCTAATATAACGCATATACACGCTCCAACTCTCTCGAACGCCTCCTGTACCTGTACTTACTCAACAAACTCATCAGTTTCAAAGATATGAACATTATAATAAGATTTCCAATATAAATGTAAGCCAAACATATCCATTTCATGATCAAATCAACAATTTGCATGGTTTCATAAGTAAACCATATTTTATAACATGCATAAAGTTTGCTTTTCTAATGCCAAATCCCCCTTTATTTCACACAAAGGATTTACATACAAGTTTCGAATTGATTCACCACGCAAATTTCATTTCAATTTGATACATTTTCATTTCTATTATAACTCACCTACATTTATACTCAAATCCATTTATTAAGATTTTAGCTCATTCTACTTTCATCCAAACTAACTTCATTTTATTTCACTTGAATGATTTACATATGCCTTACTTGCATTTCTTTACTTTAACTTACATTCCCAATTTGATTTACAATCAAATTTTATTTTATACTTTAAACATTTGCATTTCTTTTATGATCCATTTCTATTCATATGCAAAATCACTTAATTAGGTTGCATTTATCTAATTAATTTAAAACATCTTTATTTGCTTCTTCAAATCAATTCACTTTCATCCATATACAAACTCTTTGAATTTTATTCCAATCCATATCAATTTATTCAAAAATCAATTTCAATTTTCGACTAGTTCACAAGCCAAGTATTTTTATTCCAATGCAATTGTTAAATTAATTTTCCTTACATTTTTATTTCATTAACCAATTCAGGTTTATATTAATTTCATTCCATCCTTGATTATTTACAACCCATACATCCTTAATTTATCACAATAATTAATTAATACCATTTCACTTGCAATTCAATTTTATTATCTAACAAATTTCATTCAAGAGTACTTAATAATGCTTATTCACAATCATTTTGTTTTTCTCTTTCAAGTTACTTAAGTTCTTTCACAACATTTTTCATTATCTTATTATATCAATTTTATTTTATTTCCATTTGATTCTCGTCCAAATCAATTCCATAATATCTCAATTTATTTCCATTTTAATTGATTCTTACCCAAATCAAACCATTTATAATTTCTAATGCACTTTGTTTTTTTATTTTATCCATTTTTAGATTTATTTTATTAGCAAAGAAACCACTTTAAATTATTTCATTCCTTTGAATTTATCCATAATTCAAACTATCACCATTATAATCTAATTCCATTTTTCATTCACACTTCAATATTTGTTACCAAAAATTTAAATTCCATGCCAAAATTGGATTTTTATTTACTTTCCAAATTTTGACCAATTATCAAAATTCTGTCCATTACAATACAAATCCCGTTTAATTGTAATTCAATTAGTCTCTAACCTAATCTATATTAGGTTTTAATTTGCTTCCTCAATTCACTCCGAATTCATTTATAATATCACCATTTTCCAATTATGTCATTTAGTAAATTTAAATTTTCTACCTTCCCCTTTTAACTTCTTTAAGTAGGATCTAAATTTCTTTCAATATTTTTTATTACACAACTGAAATTTAATTTCAATGCCATTATCAAAACAAATTTCCTTTTCCCCATACATAAGTCCAAGACTTATTTGCTAACTTTAGAACATCCACCCTTATATTCTCACTTTGTTTCACTACACTGTACATTTCATTTATGGTTAAGTTTTGAATTTGTGACACCATTCAACTCTTTCCATTAATGAATTACAATTTCACTTCTATCCAAGAGTTTAGATTGCTTATTTAAGTCCATTTCCATTTTATAATCACAGGTTCAAATTATAACACTTAATAACTTAAGAATATGAATTTCTTTATGCAATTATAAGCAATTTACATTTCACCCTTATATCCAATTTATTCCTCCGTAAATAAGTGCAAAACTTATTTTCTAACTTAAGTTCATTCACTTCTTTTATATCTCACTTTACATTATCTCAATTCACATTTCTTTTCAGATTAAGTTTGAATTCACCATACCATTCAACTATTTCCCAATTGTGATTATAATTTCATTTTCTATTTATAAGTTCACCAACTTATTTATTTTAAAGCTCATATTGCTCATTTTAATCCATCTACATCGTATAATCACAAATTTCAAATTTTATATATATGTGTATCACTGAATTCTTAAGGATACAAATTTCTTTCACCTTAATCCTTTGCAAATTTTAAATCCACAAGTTCAGATTATAAGTATAACTCTTAATAGCTTACGGGTACAATTCATTACCCAATGACCCACAATTACAAAGTTATTTTACATTTCCATTCAACCCAAATCAATTTAATTCTAATTCCCAATTTTATTTAACTTATCCTAAGTTAAATTAAACTTTCCATTCATTTCAATAATTTCATTCACTTCCAATTACTCAAGTTAAATTTTAATTCCAAGATTAAAATTTACATTTCCTTCTTATTAGCATCAACTTTACCAAAATGAGTTCATTAGTTGATTCATTTTACTTTACACATTATTTAAACAGAATTTTCTAGAATTCAATTACCCTGTTTTATTCCAAAACCATTTTGAAATAATAATCAACTCATATCCATTTGGTATATCAATCAAATCTCCAGACTTTCCAAAACAACTTGTTTATACCAAACAAATTTCCTCCCTTAAAATTTTCAAAACAACTGGCATGCCCAACAAATCCAAACAATATCATAATCCAACCATTTTGGTACCAATCCATCACTTTAGAAACTCGAAAATGAATTCTAATGATGTGGCCAGCATCATCAGGACTATTTTCCAGTGACTGAAGTGAGTTCAATGCTTTCTTACTTCCAAAATTCATTTTCAAAATAGTCTCCATTCAAAAATATTACCACAAAACAATATTCCATACTTGCCTTCAAACACCTTAGCAAACATTTCAAACTTTCCCAGGATTTTGAATTTCCAAACTTTGTTTTCAATACATTTAAAATCCTTTCCAAAACTTCCGAGATTCAAATTCTGGTTTAGTTTAAATTTAGTTATTCTTCCTTTATATAATTTATACCTATAAAATTTATTTGATTACAACCATTTCGAATTTAAGATTAAATTTTGGATTCTTATTTAATTATTGTATTAACAACCAATCAACCAAATATATATATATAATAATTTCAGAAAATTATTTCTTTTATATCAAAATATAATTTTGGGTAAAATTATTTCATTTACCCACTTTAAAAACAATACTATGTCGGTTTATCTTGTTCAAGAGTTTAGAAACCCCTATCGATACAGTTGTACTTCCCGCACCGACCAGAATTCATAAACACACAACCGATAAGTCAACACGGTATAAAAACAAATTTTATATTCACCAACAAGTACGCTCTCATATCTATTATTACACTCAACTCATTATAGAGTACTATCGACTCTATTTAATGAGTAATTTCCCCCACCAAAGCCTAGGTTGTCTCCAACCTAAGCTCTGATACCAAGTGTGACAGCCCGCAAATCCGTACCCCTTGAATCAACACTATTTTACCTCTGTTAACTCAAGTGGCACAGAAATACGAACCATTTGGGTTTAAGAAGAAGAGATAGAAGAAGAAGAAGCTAAACAATATCATAATCTCACAGTCGTAGCGGAATAAAATATAATAGTCAATATAGATCTTTACACAAAATAAAATCTATATCAGTTTTATACATCACATCATCAGAGTATCTCATACATCATCAATTACAAATCAGACATACCATACAATCATAGCAACGGAATATAAATATATATATATATAAGTACAGATAATACGTCTCGGACTCTAGCTCCTCTGGTGCTCCAAAGCATCATGTCCTGTACATATAATACTCGGTCTGACCCGAGCATTATAATGAAATAACACTCGAGTCAGTCTGAAGTACCAACCAATAATAATGCATCCAAATTGATTCTTAAAGTTCCAAAAATCCTTTGAAAGCAAAAGCATCTCGTAAGACCACGCCACAATAAACATGTCGGGTTTTTACCTTACGATAGCTAAAACACTTTTTATAGAAATTCTCTGATATTATAATAGGGTCTATATACAAATACTTATAAAATAGCCGAAATTGTTACATGATTAAATTCCAGCTACTAGCCACAAAAGTGGGTAATATAAACAAAACTCGTACAAGGCTCGTAGGGAGAAGGGATTTCCAACAATGACTAGGCACTGGGGTACCACCTGTCACGGTACGGGGCCTAGATCACCGTACCGAGGACCACTCCCGATCCCCTGCAACACAAGGCCGGACCCATCCCTTACTGGACAGTTCCGAATAAGATCACCCCACGGTTGGGATCAGCAACCGCCCACTAAGCCGAAATAAAAAGGGACATCCAGACAAGGATGACCTTACTCTCCACTGGAGGTTACCCACGAAGCCTTACTGCATATCCCCTGATTTTCAGTCATTCCCGGTTGATGAGGCTTGAGGCTTAGCGTTACCTTCAGAACGTTTCACTTAGAATGCCCATCGCCCACCTGACGATGTTCCGAAAGCATTCATCCATACAAGTCCGTCCCGGGTTCGAACAGAACCGAAGGCGCTACTCCTACTACATCCATTTTGGAAATATGCTCAGGATTAGTAGCGACAAGCCCTTGCAATTCACAGCTCCATCTTCGACTCCAAACAAGTTTTCCGCACGAAACGTACAAACCGGATCGAAGTGATTTTCGAGAAATAAATCTCGATCCCGGTCTCTTCGAAACGATCAACGCATTTGTCAAATATTGATAGTCGGTGATTTAACTATCAATTTATATTCACAAACATCCATCACACAATAAATAATTTTCCACATTATTTAGTTGCTTCAAATATCTTTAAAAAAAATATTTTCAAATTTCCAAGACTCATTTGAAAACAATTACCAAAATCTCTTCCTTTACAAGGTATATTCTTTACCTTTTATTCCCATTGGAAGTAACCAAGTTCAAACATTTAGATTTAAAACAGTTAAAAACATTTTATAGTGAAATATACTTTAAAATGTGAAATTACTTCTGGTTATTTACTCAAAATATAAATTTAAAATGTGTGAAGTAAACTATTTATTAAGACATAAATTTGATTTTAAATAAAGGTTTAGTTAATCTAAACTTAAAAGTAGAGTTGTTAAAAGGATGAATAATAATTCAAATAACTTTATTCAAAACTACCCTAAAATAAATCCATTTGTAAAAAAAAAATTCTAATGTATTCGTAAATAATTACTACTGCAAATTTACTAATTATTTGCTTAAATTTTTTTTTCAAAAACACTCTTTTGATCAAGTTTAAACTTTAACTTATTCTTAAATAAAAATGTTAAAACACGAACTTAGTTTCCCAGGGAAAACACACTTCCAGTTCACCATCCCAAAGAACTTTTCTTATAAATTCAGCTGATTTGTTACCATTCAAATTCATGTTTAAATAACATAAATTTCTCTTCCATGTTTTGAAAATAACTTCTTTTGATGACCAAACATAATTTTCCATTCCTGGAAATTCACTTTCAAAGTTTGGGTTTAAAAAAAAATTAAAATAAACTTTTGAGAATTTATTAAAGGAAAATAATACTTATGAATTACTACAATAAAATCCCATTGGTGAAAAATGCATTTCAAAGTATTTTATTTACATTTAAAACTGTTAATTTATATTCGAAAAGCCTCTTTAAAATATTTTATTGAATTTCCAGGAATACATCATCAAATAACCCATCGTTATTTTAACCAATTATAATTTCTGTAGATTTTATTTCTAAATCTATACTTTACATTTATCTACTGATAAATTTCCGCTACGTTTATAATTCAATTTCATTCTTCACCCAAACCAAATTCCCAATTTTATTTCTTAAAATTCTTTATTTAACAATTTCTTTTATTTCTTTAAAAACCCCAATTTATTCCCTTTATAGTTAAATTCTGGATTCATAATTTATCCAACAACATCACAGTACAGTTTAATTTCTAATTTATCAATCATAACATATAAACAGCCATCATTACCAATTATAAAAATAATTACTACATCGTGAGGAATCCAGTTGGATCCCTCCAACGTGTTTTTCCCTGCATCGCAAATATTAGCACATCACGTATATAAATATCAATCCAGACTGATAAAAACAATAAATTCAACCAATCACACAGATATTTAAATATTAACTATTCAAATTAGCTAGCATCCAGATGTGAGTGAGAATAACTCACCTTGGGTTTCAGCGAGCGTTCGAAATTTAAATTAAACCGAACGACGTTCGATTTAATCTAAATTTTTACTTGCCTGGAATGATTCCCAAACCGAACCATTTCGAAGAACGCGTCTCTGCGATCCCGGCGCCGCAAATTTCGTTAAATTCTGATAACGTATGAATTAGTTAGGATTTTATAAAGTTTTGAATCGAATTTTAAAACAATTTCGTTTTTAATTAAATTTATTTTTTTACCAAACAAAGACAGGCCGCACGATCTGGAAAGCAAAATCAAGGCCGTTCCCAAACCCTTCTTCCCCATGCGTCACCTACAGGCAAAACGCACGCATACAAACCCGTTCGCACGCAACTAGGGTTTGTTGTCGCAGCCCCTACGACGCACTAGCCAACGATCGAAACCCACCACCTTGAGGAGCATCGCGAACTTCCCCAATACCACAAATCCGGTCGCACAAGGCGCCTCCCTCTTCTTGAATTTCGTAAATGAACGCCGACCTTCGAGCAAACATTTTTGCCAATACACTAAATGAAATACGCTCATAACCGTATGGATTTGATCGTCTCGATGTGCTCTTCGATTCACTAGTTGACTATTTTGGCTAAAGGTTAATGGATGGAGAGAGATTGGTGGGGAAAGATAATTAGTTTTCGGCCATTAACATGATGATTAGCGGCTGAAGATGATTACTAGGGTTAGGGAAAACGTGAATATATATATATATATATGCTTACTAATATTATTTTAATATTATCTCCATTTTTAATAAGCGTTTACAAACGAACTCCAAACAATGCATAACGACAGGCGTTCCCAGGGTTTTTCCACGTTCCGGATACAATGGGACGGGTTTCGAAAGCTAATTCGGTCATATGCGCAAGTTACAGAATTAAACGATCAATTTTAAATTATATCGGTTAAATCGATTTCTATGTGTTTCGAGCTGCTACGGTCAAACGACAACTCCGATTGCTACGAAAATTGAAATCTGATAATAACTAACTATTACGGATCCAATGGAACTGGTTTCGTCGAATACTGAGACTGTGCCCCGGAAGGCTATTTTCACTCGTCGATTAAATCGAGCGATTTTCACAATCGTCGAAATCACTTAGAATTTACTTTTAAAATTTTAGTAACTTAGTAATAAATCATATAAAATTATAATCACATTAAAAAAAATCATTCTGGCTCATTCCGGACCCAAAATCTGATTAAATTGCATTTTTATAATATTAAATTCATTATTAAATTAATATAAAATTCCAAATAATAACTTATTAACTTTTAAATTCATCTAAAAATCCAATAACACATTTAATGACCAAATAAACTTAAAATAAATTTTAGAACTCATTTCCATATCCATTTACCTCCATCTTCACAATTTATCCCAATTCAAAATTTAATTATTATTATTTAAATTCCAATTGGATTACCATATTTGGAACTATACGCAAATTTATTAATTCCATCCAATTCTTTTTATCTTAAAACCAATTCAAAATCCACATTGAACATTTAAAATGAATTAAATGTTCAAAGTCAAGGGCTTAAAAATCCGGGATGTTACATTTATAGCCCACCAGAAGGGTATTTTGCTTTCACTCCCATACATATCTAGCATATGGGATATCTCCCTTTTTCTGGCTTCCTCTTAAGATATCTAGAGCGCTTGAACATTGCACCGATCTAGTTCTTGCCAAATGCTTATACATACTTGACTTGTTATGAAGTTTTAGCTTGAGAGGCTAGACAACATTCTCCTAGTGCTGAAATTCTCTATTACATAACTGATCCTGCTAAGATTGGTGAATAACCAAGCCATTAACTATATCGAATCCATCCCTACACAAAAAGCTTGATTTCTGAAAGCGTCAACAAAACGAGAGGATGGGAAACTCAATATTTCTGTGTTAAGTGCTTCTCTAACATAAGAGGAATATTTTATACTACTGGTAAGTTTCTTTTTCTTGCTTACCCAGGTTGGTTTATTATTCTTTACTAATACCTATCTCTCTTTTAGACCCGACTCTAAGAATATTAACTTGAGGATCAAAAATTCATGCCATCGCTAACCTAAGCAGCAGGGTAAATAAGGAATAATCTTAGACTATTAACCCCGGCTAAATTTTTAAATATTCTATCAATTTGGACTACCACAAAGTTCTAGAAGAGCCTCCAATGGTTAAGTACAACACTTGAGGCAAAAGCATAATGGTAATGGGCAAACACGAATCTTTTACATCAAACTCCCCCATTTAACCTAGGATACCTTGCAGGATATAATTAGAATTATTCGAAATCTATTATAGTACCACCTCATAAGCTTATTCCTTTGATTCAAGCTAATGTGCTTTGATAGCTGCTCATATAGAGAGGGAAGCCATAATTGACACTCGCGAAGACAAGTCGGACAAGAATGACACTTCTGCCTCAGTTGAGGCTCTCAAACCTCAATCTCTTAAGGATGTTATCTTTAATTCATTCACTCCTGCTAAAAGGAAACTAAGCGATAGTTTTTCTACTGTTCCTACCACCAATAAGAAGCCTAAGATTAAGGAATGCATTCCTCTGTTATTATTGAAGAGGTAGAATTGTTGGTACTAATTCAAATCTTGAGACCTCAAACCTTAACATGGCCGGAGACGAGGCTAATCTTAATGATACCGAAGACGAGGCCCTATAGGTGGTTGAAGCAGAGCATTCTCGGGACCTACTTCTTTGAACTACTTTCCCAAGCTCCCGTGAAGCTTTGAAGCATATTTGTGAGGATCTTGGATTTTTTTCTTACACTAGAGGATCACCTTCCTTCTAGTCTCAATCGTCAACTCTTGTCAATAAGTTTGACGACCTTCTTCAATTGGGCATCCAATCTCCTTCATTTGCTGCTCTCAAGCCACTGCAACCTTCCTCCTACACTCGAGGCCATCAATTTAACCTTCTTAAGCAATACTTTTTGGTATGTGCCCTTCTTGTTTAACTACTTTAAGCTCTTAGTATTTCATATATAACATTTTGGCTTAGGTTTTGTTACTTGATTCCGGCCGCCAAACATTTATTTTCACTTTAAAAGGAAGCTTCGGGATCGTCTAGCGAGATATCAAAACTTATGAAGAAAAATGTCATGCTCAATAACTTTATCGTTGATTAATAATGGTAAGAGATGAAGTTGTGAAGGAAAATGAAAATCCATAAAGGAAGCGGGAGCTTTACTTCTTACAAAAAAGAGTTATAAATAGACTTTAGATGATAGGATCAAGGCTATAGAATTAGCGCTTGTGGAGGCTAAAATGAAGGAGATCAAGCTTATAGCAGAAAATGCACCTCTTGAGAAAAGGCTAAAGAAGAATAAATTTCTTTTAGATAAGTCAACCGACATAATTAAAGATGAAAACAGAAGGTGAATCATTTCTTCGGCAAACCCTCGATTCCATCATTGAGAGTTCTCATGAGAAGGCGCACTTTATCGCATATGTTGAAAATGCACATAAATTTTCGGATTTTGGGTTCCCTTCTATCCCTCAAACAAGAAGCAAGAAGTTTATGGAAAAATTCAAAGCGATGTCGAATAAATCTTAAGCACCTGGAGAACGTCCCTTCGAGAAAGAGGAGGAGATTGACGTTGCAAAGCTATTGACTTTCGATGATCCACCAGCCGATGTGGAGAGAGAGTCCGATAAGGAAGAAAATGATGATGATGAGGTCGAGGATGGGGATGATCATAACAATGATGGTTTTGGTGATGATAATGATAACAACAGCGGAGCTAACGGAAAGGGGCTTTCCAAACGGCCAAGTGATAAGGATGATTTTAGTGATGCTAACTTGATTCAACCATCTAAGATGAAAATGCTGGTGATATGCTTGATCCTTCAAAGAAAGATTCTTCTAAGAAGGTCAACGCTTCACAATGTCGAAAATCCAAAGATAGAGGAAAAACCTCGTCTTCTTTAGTTCCGCTCTCTCATGTACGGACCTCCTTATCCCAATACCTCAAGTTATCAACTAAATTTTAGTTAATACATTAATTGTTTTAGTTAAGAAGAAAATCAAAATACCATTATGATGTTATGCTAAAAAGAAACAGATGTATATAGATCGATTACACAGGAAACTGGATAGGCGTTTGAAAGAGTAGAATAAATTGTCTAAACAGTACATGAAGCTTGCCAAGATTATGTTGAAATTAAGATATTCCAAAGAAAGGGAATTCTCTCCTCCAATGAATAGAGGGCGCCACCATCGAGAAAAACTCTTGACGTAGAACATTAAGCTAATGATCCTTTTCTAGATGTTAATTGGCAATAGGAATGCATGGGAAGAGTTTCTCTATAGAGCTTACTCGAGTGGTAAATTCGTTGACTTCTCATACTTAGGCGACAACTGTGGAGGTTTGCTTAGACCTTTTCATCAAGAAATCTGGTTGAATATAGATCTGATCCCAATCTTAGGGCATGCTAGAATCTCGCTAGAGTTGCCTCCGTTCCACTTTATTCTCATTCTTTTCCCCCTAAGAAACTTAGATATAATAGGAAGAGACTCATTTCTGAAATGTATAAGAAATCAATATTGTACTAACCCGAATGATTATATAATTGTAATATGCAACTTGGTTTACTTATGGACTTTATTGTTTTGTTCATCTTATCCTTAGCCAAATTTTAACATATTCTAAAAAAGATAGATTTATCAAGAAGTCTGATCCCCAAGGAATTCTTAAGTAAGTTTTTCAAGTTAAAGAAAAATTTTCAGGAGAAATCTACAATTCTTAAAATATCACAACTAGCGAGAAATTGCTTACTCGGAGATTTACAAGAATTTTGCATGTGGTAACCCCGCCTACATTTTGACTTTTGGGAAATTAAAAGGACAAGCTACTTAGAGAAATTCAATCCTATCACACAAAATTAATATGTAGTCACGATATCCCTCTAGTTAGGGAAAGGGATTATCATCGGTTCCCTCGTATCTATACCTCAGAAGGAAGGCTTCCTATTATTCTACACCTGCTTTTTTGGCTAGGTCTTTGAAAAGGCCAAAATGGATATTTCAAAGCTTTATGAATTAATTTTAAATGTTATAAATAGAGTATTAATGTGTTTTAATCTTCCTTATTTTTGGTAAACTTTCGTTGTTGTTTAATGAAAGAACTTATTATTTTTCTCTATGTATTGATCTTTGTTTCACTATTCTTAATAGGAAGCACGATTAGAGTGTTCATTTGATCCTCTAGATGCTTTCTCATGGGTTGTTGAATTCAAAGACAGATTGCTTGCAGATATTAAGAGGAAGAAATCTTCTCAAGATGATGCAATTTTACTATTTCCAAATAATCCAGAGGCACAAAAGTGGCATAGGAAATACTTTCAACTAAGACTGATGTTTAAAGGTCTAAAAGAGCGAACTCTCAGCTTGAAAGGAGAAATAAAGAAGATGGACGAAGGAGCTCAACCATTGATGGAGAGGATTGAATCATTCTTAGAACCTACTCCAGTTGATTTTGATGCTGTAATAGCCAAATTGCATCAACAATTAAACGATCTAGAATTGGAGCAAATGGAAAGCCAAGTTTACTATCAATCATTAGAACTTATTGCAAGTGAAGGCGAAGTTGGCCTTCTTGCCTCTACTCTTAGGAGGATGACCAGATCTCGATCTCTGGTTAGCCAAGAATTCCCTACTTTATTAAACCCATCTCCAGGCTTTAACGATGATAAAATCTCAAAATGGAGTAGAAAGGTCAAATTTGAATATATGCTACACTTTAGTAGGAAATGTATGAAAAAGTATCTCAACGTATCAACGAATAAGAAACCAAAATTCAAGGGCTTGAGCATGAAAAATATACTCTTAAAAAAATGATCAAAGAATTAAAGGGTATGATTCAAGCTTTACGAGAGCCAACAAGACTCTCCAGCGCATTTGGATATTCTAATTGATTCAATTAACGATGCAAATAGTTTTATAGAAAGGAAAAGAAAGTCAAAGAACTTTTAGATATACCCATTCGCCACATCATTGATCCTTTAGTTGCCCAGGACTTAGATAAGCTAGCACAAAACCTTAAGAAATAGATCCTCTTATGTGTTTGATTTTTGTACCTATAACTATGCACGCAATATATTAGTTATAAATGAACTTGTATTGGAATGAACTTACCTCAAATGTAAAGTATGTGGCATTGAACCAATTTTTTTAATTATCTTGCTTTTTGTACATTGAGATTTCGATGTAAAGAACAACATTATGCTCGGTAAGATAACAAGAAATCCTACTAACAGAAATTTTCCTATTAGAATTTTCTTTCTCATAAAAGATTAAGAAACCTATTCGATACTTAATAACAGAAAACCATAAATCCATCTGATAGAAAAAAAATCTAAAAATTCATTTTGTAATAATGGAAGACCAGGATCCAAATCTAGAAATAATAATAGAGGACCAGAAATCTAGCAATAACATAAGACCAGTGATCTACATCTGACAATAATAGAAGAAGAGAAGAAATCCAAATATAGCAATAGAAAAAGAGAAGAAATCAAAATCTGGCAATAATAATAGAAGAATATAAATCCAAATCTGGCACAAGTCCAAAAATTAATATCTGGCACATAATAGAAGAAGACCAGAAATTCATATCTGGCATTAGAAGAAGGCCAAAAATCCATATTTGGCACTAGAAGAAGTCCAAAAAACCATATCTGGAAATAGATGAAGAAGACCAGAAATCCATATCTGACAATAGAAGAATACCAGAAATCTAAATTTAGTAATAATAATAGAAGACCTAAAATGTTGTATAGTAGCTAAAAAATGCGTATTTGGGAAGTATAAATAGCTCATATTTAATGGAATGTCGTCTAGAAAGTTTGTTTGACTTCAAGCACCACTTAACTTGGATCTTCCTCTGGAAGACTGATTTATTTGGAGCACTACTTGGCTCGAATTTTGATAGATCTTTCTCTAGAAGATTGATCGGTTTGGAGCATTACTTGGCTCAAATTTTGATAAATCTTCCTTCAGAAGATTGGTTGGTTGGAAGCGCTAGTCGGCTCAAATTTCGATTGATTTGTTTAGCACCATCTAAGGAGATCATCACTACTTGGATTGGACCACATATCAACGTATTAGATGATGGTTTAGGTATGTCGTCTAGTGCGTATGGTTTGCTATCTTGAGAAGAACCAAAGACTTACCCGACCTCCCTTTAGGAGCTGCTTCAATGAGGCCTTTGATAACGGCACTGAAGGCTTATTCGATGCTATGGATAAGCCAAAGGCTTACATGTCCTCCATTTAGGAGATGCTTTAGTGAGGCCTCTGATTATGGCACTAAAGGCTAGGGCAGTGCTTTAGTGAGGCCTTTGATGATGGCTCTAAAGGCTTACTCTATCCTTCCTCTAGGAGGCGCTTCAGTGAGGTCTTTGATGATGGCATTAAGGCTTGGTCAGTGCTTTAGCAAGGCCTTTGATGGTAGTACTACTAGATTAATCTATCCTTCCTCTAGGATTCACTTCAGTGTGGCCTTTGATGATGGTACTAAAGGCTTTTATAAGATCTTTGATAGCCATATTCCTTAACCATGTAGATTCACTTATTTATAAGAACCTTTCATTATTGTAAACTCGTTACACCTCTTTACAAATTCACTGAGTTTTCCTTGACGTATAAAATTAATGATCATCACTTCTAGGCTTCTACATTGGTTGGCTTCATGGTCATTTGCAGGATGATAATGACAATATGCTCCTCCACGATACCATTCAAACTTGGGTCTCCTCTTTTATTAAAGCCAATAGTTAAGCTCATCTTTAGTCAAGAAATAGATGTTTTCCTTAGAAGTTGTGAAGTGCAATCTTGTGGCACTTGTGATTTAGAGGCTAGCCCTTTTAGCTCATTTTGTTACTTACACTAAGTTCTTTAGATTCCACAACAAATTTCCTTTCCAAAGAATCTCAAGTATCATTTTATCCTTTGGAGTGGCTAAGAATACCTTCCCACTTTCTAGTGAATCGTTCAAAACTCTTTGTTACTTCTCTTTGAAATGGTCCCCTTGGGTTTAAGTTGAATCTTATTTCTTATTTTTGAGAAGACATTATCTCTCTTACACTGTTTTCCTAGGGAAAAAATCGATAATGGCCCTTAATGGAACAGATTCAAGCTCCATTTATCTAGGTTATAAGGCTGCTTATCTTCTCTTATTTCCCATGATCTGTAGTTCCATAATCTTAATATATGTTCCTCGAGAAGTCAGGGGTCATTAGTGACTGGATAAGTAGGCCTAGTTGTTTAAGGCTTGGAGAATCCTTATTAAAACAACTTAACACAGTTACTTGGCATGACCAAGTAAATCTTAACTGATGTAATGAAAGGTACGTTGGTTTGAATAGGATATGCTTGGTAGGGTAAGTTCTTTAAACCCTAGACATGCAGGCTAAGGTAGTTCCATTTACGGTTTTAACAAATTTGGAGGTTCAGGCACCACTTCTAGTGCCAAATTGTTAATGAATAAATTTGCTAACCCCAAAAGTGATAAGGAAATAGAGATAACCAATGAAAGGCCTTGTCGAGGCTGTTTGGAGTCTCTAGAATGAAGTATTGAATATTGTCGAAGTAACGGGTTGAAGCATGCATAATTCTAAGTCCGTAATGATTCTTTGTATTGACAACATTGTCACTTCAAATATCATTAGTAATTCAAATGAATATGCAATATGAAAGGAAATTTTCAAATCTTAATTAAAATTCAATCAAATATGCAAGTCTTTAGTTCAAATCGTGTCAATAGGCTATGAAATTTTTTAATATTTGATTCCTTATGTGATCGAGGTTCAAGTATTACAATTGGCAAAATGCCTAAATCAATTTAGGTTTTAAAAAGTTGAAAAATGTAAGAAAGTGGGAAGAGAATGAAATTAGTCCCTCAAAATAGCACCCCTAGGTCCTTGTTTATAGAGGAATAAATGGGGCCTCGTAGTTGTCTATGGCTCTCTTGAATTCGGTAATCTTGGTGTTGACATGCTTGACTTCAGCAATCATCAATATTGAACATTGATGGGCTTTTCCTTAATTCCTTTAATAAAAGAATAAGGCAATAATAAACTATGGTATTGGTGGTGTTAACCCGCCTTTCGGTAAGGCCATGGATAGGCGGATTTAACTATAACAACTTCACTACTATCAAGGCTGAAATATGATGCATTCAGTTCAAATGGATGGTGTTCACTTGGATAGATGATAGGTCGTTCGGTCGAAAGGAAGTGGTTCGAACATTTGAAATTCAACCTTGTGGCTCGGCCGTTCGGCATGGCAATATCCGGTCGAGGCATGGAAGTTCATGAAGATCGTTTGGTTGTGGCTCCGCATTTGTCACTCGACATGAAGCCTTGCTCGGCATTGGACATCGCTCGGCATTGAACGTCGCTCGGCACCGCACCTGTCTTGGCATCGTACCTCACTCGGCGTCGTACCTTGCTCGGCATCATACCTCGTTCGGCATACCTCCTCTCGGTCGGCATACCTCCCCTCGCTCGGCATACCTCCCCTCGATCGGCATACCTCCCCTCGATCGGCAAACCTCCCCTCGATCGGCACACCTCCCTTCATTAGGCACACCTCTCCTCACTCGGCTTGAAGTCTCGCTAGGTACTGGATGTCGCTCAGCATTGAACGTCGCCCGGCACCTCACTCAGCATGAAGCCTCGCTCGGCATTGGAAAGCCCTCGGCATTGAACGTCGCTCGGCACCACACCTCGCTCGGCATCGTACCTCCCTTGGCATTGAACGTCGCTAGACACCGCACCCCGCTCGGCATCGTACCTCGCTTGGCGTCGTACCTCGCTCGGCGTCATGCCTCGTTCGGCATACCAACTGCTCAGGGTCGGTGGCATAATGAAGTAGGCTTCCGTTATGGCCTTGGTGGACCCAACCTACTTAGGAGGCCCAACAACTTGGTTTTGCCTATAAATACAGCATGTGGGTCTCCAGATGGGGGATCTTCTTCTTCTCTCCGCTCTCTAACTTTCTACTTTCTAAGGCTAAGGCTGGTTTGCCACTTTGTAACTGTGTTCGATTGTTACAGCAATAAAAAGGAAATTAGTGGAGTGGAAGTAGGCCGGAGTTAGCCGAACCACTATAAAATCTATTGTTCTTTATTGCTTTTACTTCAATTTTGAATGTTCTTCACATTATTACTCTCTAGATACACTCTATCTATTATCTGTGACTGTTAATTGGTGTTTTCATCTACATTTAGGTGTTAGTGACCAATTTTGGCGCTAACATTTTGGTGCTTTCACTGAGAATTGAACTCAGGGATCTTAAAGCAAGGAAATCGATTTCTAGGAGGCAATGGCTAGGCCATCAGCAAGGAAGCAAGCAATAGAAAGGGGCAATCGTGAAGGAAGTTAAGAGGATTCCTCTGGAGCTGGACTAGGTCAAGCATCCATCGACATCACCAGAGACGAGATGGAAGCAATGTTGAAAAGACAAGAGGAGATGATGCAGGCTCTTCTTAGACAATTTACACAAGCAGGAAATGCAGGAGCTCAGATCCGTAGAGCTGGATTGGAAGCGCTCAATCAGCAAGCGGAAGGAATAGCTCAGCAGGGGGTAGCCACCAATCAACAGATGGCTATCAACCTGGATGGATCTAGACTTGGGGGCATACCACCAACAAACGCTGGACCAATTTATGGAGGGATACCAGATGACGCTGTATGACCCGACACTAACAGGAGTGCAGGAGTACGAGATGAGCAGTATGTGCCAGAGTTACCTCGTGAACTTGGTAGGCAGACCGGAGGCAACAGACAAGGATTACAACTCGGGGATAATGATAGATTAGCGAAGATGGTCAGACGGGTTATGAGAGGCGGATTGATAAACAAAGACTTGGAGGATGTGAATGGGAGTCCCTTTACTCCTACTATCAGGCAAGCTAGGAATCCACCGGACTTTAAGCTACCAACGTTGGATATGTATGATGGGAGAACGGATCCCACCGTTCATCTGACAAATTATATGAGGCAAATGGAGGTACTGGGGGCATCGAAAGAGGTCATGGCTCGATGCTGCCCATTGTATTTGATGGATCTCGCAGCCATGTGGTTCAGACAACTGGAGAATGGTTCCATCGGTTCATGGACGGAGCTAATTGAAAAGTTTATGAGACAGTTTCGGGTCCATATAGTTATACCCAGGAATGTAACGACCTTGACATCGGTGAAGCAGTGGAAGGGAGAGTCACTCAGGAACTTCTTAACCAGGTTCAATGCAACGGTAGCCTCAATGGATCGACCTGATCCATCCATGGTTTTGATTGCAGCAGTCTCAGGAATCGTGGATAATTCAGATTTCAAGATATCATTGGAACGGGACACACCGTGGGACGTCGGGGAGTTCTACCATGAGGCAAAACGGTTCCTGAGACAGGAGGATGCGAAGGCTGAGAGAGTTGGGAGAGAGACTGAAGCTTATGCAGTGAGGGGTGGAGGTCCATCCAGGGAGGATCCAAGTAAAGATGACAAAGGAAAAAGGAAAAAGGAAAACGAATGGCAACGGTGGCACTTCGAAGAGGCCTCGAAGGGAGTCAAACTTTTCTTCTTCACAGATTTAACTAAGACTCTAGAAAGGATTTACTTGGACACTCGAGGGCACCTCCAGTATCGAAGGCAGGCAAAGAGCGAGCTGTCATAATACAAACAGATATCGAGAAAGCATTGCCTATTCCATGAGTTGGATGGGCACAACACAAATGACTGCAGGAGTTTGTGGGATATCATTGAGGATCATGTAAGAAATGGTCATCTACAGCAATATGTCAGGAATCGAGCTGTGGTAGTGGAACAGGAGCGACCACCGCTTACCTCAAACGAAGGTGGCACTGGACCTGGGCAACGTCATCTCATTATCAACTAAACAGATTTATGGTTTTGAATAAGTAATACAACTCAAAGTAATACGGCTAGGTCACTTACACACGTACGGGATTGAGGACGGTCCCTAGGTGTGCTCTGAGATGACGAAAAACTATACTGCTCGGGTCTACGAAATCCTGTTTTCTTTCTGTTTTTCTGCAAACTTTGGTTTATCCTTTGGAACTTTGGATGTTTACTTTTCTTTGGTAGGGTTTTGGAGTTTGGATTGAATTCTTAGTTTGGTTGGTTTTTTGGTTTGACATTTTGGTATGGATATTTGATTTTTGATATGGATTTCTCTTTTTTTATTGGAATCACATCAATGTATTAAACAGTTCAGGTCTGTGATCACTGTCCCGACCAAAGAGACAGGGCAGTGATTGCGAGTTACGAGTCCCTTTGCCGAAGAGCGATGGAATGGACTCAGATGGAATGTAAGAAGTCCTTAGCTGGAGTGCCAAGGCCAGTGAATATTAAAGTCCTGGCCGGAGTGCCGACGCCGGTGAATATCAATGTCCTTGGCCAGAGTGCCGAGGCCGATGAATATCAAAGTCCTTAGCTGGAGTGCCGATGCCATTGAATATCAACGTCCTTGGTCGGAGTGCCAAGGCCGGTGAGAATCAAAGTCCTTGGCCGGAGTGCCGAGGCCGATGAGTATCAAAGTCCTTGGCCGGAGTGCCGAGGCCGGTGAGTATCAAAGTCCTTGGCCGAAATGCCGAGGCTGGTGAATATCAAAGTCCTTGGCCGGAGTGCCGAGGCCGGTGAGTATCAAAGTCCTTCGCCGGAGTGCCAAGGCCAGTGAGTATCAATGACCTTGGCCGGAGTGCCGAGGCCGTGATTATCAAAGACCTTGGCTGAAGTGCCGAGGCCGGTGAGTAACAAAGTCCTTGGCCGGAGTGCCGAGGCCGGTAAATATAGAAGCCCTTGGTCGGAGTGCCGAGGCCCATGAATATAAAAAGTCCCTGACCGAAGAGTCGAGGCCGGAAAACATACAAGCCCTTGATGGAAAAGTCGAGGCTGGAACAGGATAACGCGACCCGGCGAGGTCTATGGATTCAAGGTTAAACCCGGAGAGGTCATGGAATTAATAATACGGTTATGAATAGGATATGGTCTTCGGATATCGGATTTGAGGTTGTACGAAACACATCTTCCAATAGCAAGGCATATTTTAAGGGGCAAGTGTTAACCCGCCTTTCAGTAAGGCCACCGACAGGCAGATTTAACTAAACAACTTCACGATTATCGAGGCTGAAATATGATGGATTCGGTTAAAATGGAAGGTGTTCACTTGGATAGATGATAGGTCGTTCGGTCAGAAGGAATGGTTCAAAGTATTTGGAATTCGACCTTGTGGTTCGTCTGTTCGACATGGCAATATCCGGACGAGGTAAGGAAGTTCATGAAGATTGTTTGGTTGTGGCTCGGCATTTGTCACTCGGCATGAAGCCTCGCTCGGCATTGAATATCGCTCGGCCTTGAACGTTGCTCGGCACCGCACCTCGCTCGGCATCGTAACTCGCTCGGCGTTGTACCTCGCTCTGCATCGTACCTCGTTGGGCATACCTCCCTTCGGTCGGCATACCTCTCCTCGTTCGGCACACCTCCCCTCGATCGGCATACCACCTCGATTGGCATACCTCCCCTCGATCGGCACACCTCCCCTCATTCGGCACACCTCCGCTCACTCAGCATGAAGTCTTGCTTGGCACGGGTCGTCGCTCGGCATTAAACGTCACTCGGCACCGCACCTCGCTCGGCATGAAGCTTCGCTCGGCATTGGATGACGCTCGGCATTGAACGTCGCTCGGCATCGCACCTCGCTCAGCATCGTACCTCGCTCGGCATTGAACATCGCTCGGAACCGCACCTCGATCGGCATTGTACCTCGCTTGGCGTCGTACCTCGCTCGTCATCGTACCTCGTTTGGCACAGCAACTGCTCAGGGTCGGTGGCATAATGAAGTAGGGTTCGGTTATGGCCTTAGTTGGCCCAACCTACTCAGGAGGCCCAACAACCTGGTTTTGCCTATAAATACGGCATGTGGGTCTCCAGATGGGGGATCTTCTTCTTCTTCTCTCGGCTCTCTAACTTTCTACTTTCTAAGGCTAAGGTTGTATTACCACTTTGTAACTGTATTCCATTGTTACAGCAATAAAAAGGAAATTATTGGAGTGGACATAGGCCGGAGTTAGCCAAACCACTATAAAATCCGTTGTTCTTTATTGCTTTTACTTCAATTTTGACTGTTCTTTACATTATTACTCTCTACATACAATCTATCTATTATCTGTGATTGTTATTTGGTGCTTTCATCTACATTTGGGTGTTAGTGACCAATTTTGGCGGCTAACAGGTGGCTTTTATCATGATAGTCGACGTCCCTTATAAGTGGGAGAGAGTTCCAGCTTGAGTCAATGCAAGCATGAGGCAATGATTACGGCTTCATAGATATTGAAGGCGTTCACCATCAACATCACATGGCATAAGCATGTGTTGTCCTCCAAATGTCATATGGTAATCATCAACATTGATGTTGTCTTGGTTTCTTAGACTTGTTGATGATATGCGATCTCAATGTTGATGATGGTCGGCATTGTGGGTGTTGATAAACTCCTGCATTTAAACCCTCTTAATTGATCCTCGATTACATTTTGGAAGCAGTGAAGAGCAATATCACTTAATATCCCTCGATGTCGATGAATCTCAGTGTCATTTTATGGCAACATCCTCGAAGTGTTATGAATTGTAGCATGGCTTTAATGTAATGCTAGCATCTTTTAAGGTGGTCGACCATGAGCTTCTTTTGATTACAATAAGTAAACAGTGATGTCACCAGATTATCGCATCACTTCGATTCGATATGGGTTGTATCGATACTCATTGATCACTTATGATGTTGATCACCTGTGTTAATGACTAGGTTTGAAATCATTTTCCCTTTAATTACTTGTGACGTGGTCTATGTCCTTCTATTACTGAAGTGTGCCACCCTACTTCTTCAATGCTAATCACATGTCTTCGACGATAACGACGGAGATACACTTTCATTGATATCGACAATATTATTTTTGGCATTATTCATTGCCATGAACAAATTGCACTTCAAACTCCTTCGACAATAATTATAGTAGTGACAAATACCTTAATAGTGTAACATCCCGGAATTTTTAACAATATCAATTTAATAATCTGTAGTTAAAATTAAATTGATATTGATATTCTATTAATAATTATTCAGATAAATTTAATAATCTTCTTCAATAAACATTTAAATTGGCTATTTTATCTTTTAAATGATATAAATAATTTCTATTTACAATATAAATATATGGTTCATATTTTAAATAGATTGGTTTGGTTTTAATTTTAATAAGTAAAGCATATTTTCTAGTTTTAATATTTGTAGTAATTTAGGAAATTTGTTTTATTTAATATTCAAAGCTTTTCAAAATTTAATAAATGATTTTAATTTAATAATAAGAGAATTATAAAAGCAATATTAATATTATATTGACTTTATAAATAAATTTTGAATAAGATTTGTAATTTTTATTTCAAATCGAATTATTATTCATAACTTAATTTGGAAAAAATATTTGATTTTGAATTTAGTTTGAATTTAAGTTCAAAGGTATAAAATTTAAATTGTTTTAATTTTTATTTGTATAAGTTTATAAACATGATTTGTTTTTGTTTTCATTTATAAATTTATACATATAAACTAACAACTTAATTTAAGCTAAAATACATACATTAACTTGTAAATAAATACTAATTACTTTTAAAGAGACGTGTTTAAAAATTAACATAAATTACACAAGTGTCTAACTTTTGACAAGTGTTAAATTTAGTTTTATTTTTCTTTACTTTTATTAAAATCTGAGAATACATTTGTATGGTTTACAATCTTCATTCATATTACATTTTTCATTTCCTTAATCAAATAAAGATCAAAACTCACTTTCTTCTTATACAAAATCATATCAAACCCTGCATGTAAGAATCTGCACTTCTTCAAAGTCTATAAAAATTCAAGTAAACCTGCAAGTTTAAAATATGCATTTCCTCAAAATCCAACAATCTACATATCCCACTTTCTCAAAATCAAAGAAGTTTGCATCAACCTCTATTTATCAAAATTCTGCATACACAAACTCATCTTCATATTTATCATAAAACCTGCATATTCAAATCCAAAGCCCTGTACAAATTTCATTTCCTCAAATTCAAGATGAGCCTGCACACTGTTTATTCCCTGTATTCTACCTGCATGCAAGTATTTTGGGCTGAGATTATAAGCATGAGCATTTCATCAGGAATTCAACTCAGATTTGAGAATCAGAGAAAGCACCTGCATTTCTATAAGCCTGCATGTGTTCTGCAAATTCAAAACAGGGGTCTGCATTCATTAAAGGTGAGTAACATTTATATCTCAAACTAAAAGTAGGTTGCTTGTTAATTGTTAAGATAAATATGTTTATGTGCTTATATGAGGTCTGTTGAAAGTGTGATTGAATGTGCATGTTGATTTTCTTGCTGTATTCCCAGATTTATTATTCTATTTAAAGAATTTCCTACCATTGATTTTAATTGGGATAACATCTGGTTTTTTTTTTAAAAAAATATTAAAAGGATTTGCTGACTTTAGATTAGTATTCAAACTTATAAAGTAAAGTGTTATTTCCTTAAGATAATGTTTTTAAAAAAAATTAGAGAAGTAAGTTACAGAGTGATATCTCTGTAAAATAGGTAATACACTATATGTTAAAATTGATTTAAATCTTGTCATATTAACATTTAAATCCAGTTTTATAAACTAAATGCATTTGCTGGAACTTGATTGTTAAATCAAGCAATAGGAATTCTAGAGTATTGGTTCCCTTACTGGTTGTTCTTGAAAAAAAAATTATGATTTTGAGCAAATACTTACAATCTGTAGTTTTAGAAAACTCAGAACTCTCCTGAGTTGTTAAGTAAGGGTCATGAATCCTTAGAAAAATCAGAGAAGTAATTATAATTGACTAGATTGAGTGCAGTTTTGATTTTTAGAATTGAACCCTAGTTTTTGAATAGGGATAAAAATTTAGTCAGTATGAAGAGATGGATTGATCGAGTGTGTTAGATTCTGGTGTATGGGTAGTTGGTGTCTATAAGCGTTCATGGCCGGAGTGATCGATCTGTAAGTGGTCAGAGGTGAGGAATATGGACGTTGATAGGTTTTGGACATTAAACCTGTTTTCTGTTTACACGTTTTGGAAATTAGGGGTTACTTTGAATTCTTGTTCATTTGATCGATCTGGTGATTGAGGTAAGGCGTGGATGAGTTATTGGTTGTAGTTTGATCGTCTTTGATGATGAGAAGGAGGCAGGAGTCGCCGTGCATATGCACGGCGATGAAATTCTGATGAACTGTTTGGGTATGGGGTGTTACTGGGACAACTCGAAGGAGAACAGTTTGAAACAGGAAGTAATGTAGTTTTTAACCCGAAGTAGAAAGTAAGGTTCTCAGGTTGAACCTGTAAATTAACAGGTTTCAGAAAAAACCTGTTTTCTCTCAAATTCTAGGTTTTAAAATTTGAATTTGTAATTTATGTTTAAAGCAAAGATTAAGTTCAAATGCAATTCAAGTTTGCCTTACTGATTTGAATTCAAATTCCAGGTTATAAAATAAAAATGAAAGTTTAAATTTTAACTTAATTAATTATTTTATTTTGGAAACTTTTAATAATAAGATTTTAAAATGTGAGAAGTTTTACAGATTTATTTTAAATCTGGAAATTTTAAGTTTAAAAATAGAGTTCAGTTTTAAATTTTAAAAGAAGATTTAAATTTGAAAGTTTTAAACCAAAAATGAATTGAATTTCTAAAATTTTAAAATGAATTTAACTTCAAATTCTTATGATGGCATTTTTGAGTCAAACTTTTGTTTTGACTTGTAATTTTAAATAAGTTTTAAATTATTTAAAATTTGATAAGTTTAAAATTTTTCTATTTTAAACTTGAATTTAAATTGAATTTAAAAGGGAGTTTCTTAAGTAATTTGTTTTAAAACAAATTGTTTTAAACATAATTAAGTTATGTTTTATTTTGGAAAATTTGATTAAGAATTATGTTTTAGAATTAATTAATAAGGTAATTAAGATTAATTAATTAATTTAATTAAATAAATTAAATTTGGAATTAGTAATTGATTAATGATTAATCAATTTATAATTAAGATCATTAATTATATTATTAATTAATGATAAATGAATATTAATTATGTAATTAAGTTTTCAATTAAGGTTAATTAATTTAATAATTAACTTTAATTAATGAATGATTAAAGATAATTTAAATGATAATTAGTTTAAGTTAATTATTTTATAAAATAATTTAAGGATGGTTAATGAAGGTCATTAACCATGATTATTTAACAATTAATTAATTTGATTAAATTTTTTATAATTAATTAGATTAATTAATTTAATAATAATCAATTATGAATGGTTTGAGTATAATTACTTAGTAAAATAATTAAGAAATTAATTACTTAATGTAATTAATTTAATTTATATGATTGTTTATTTTTAATTAATTAAGTTTAATTAATCTTAAACACCTGGGTTAAGAATAATTACTTTATGTAATTAATGATTTGGAAATTACTTAGTTAAGTAATTGTTTAATAATTACATGTTTGTAATTAAGTGGAGATGTTAAGTGTGAGGTAATTTGGTTTAATTATTTAAAGATTAATCAAGGGATTAATTAATAATTAAGGATCATTAATTATTTTAATTAATCATGAAATTAAAGATGATTAATTATGACTAATTAATCAATGTTAAGTAATTAAAGGTAATTAATTAATGTAATTAATTAAGGATTAAGATAATTAATTATGATTAATTAATTAATTGAAGTAATTAAAGGTTAATTACTATTTAGTTGAGGATGATTAATTTGTGAAATTAATTAAGGATAATTACATAAATGAAATTAAGAGTAATTAATCAAGAATGATTAATTAAGATGATTTATTTTGAATAATTAATTGATTGTAATTAATTAAATGATTAAGTAAGCAAGGTTTATATTGGTGAAGCAATTAATTTAATTTATTTTAAATTAATTAAAGATGAAGTAATTAGTTTAATTCATTTTAAATTAATTAAAGATAGAGATAGTTAATTTAATTTATTTTAAATTAATTATATGATGATGAGTAAGTCTTTGCTTATGTATGAATGGATATCATTGATTGTCTTGGATGCTTTAAGATCTCAGTAGTGAGATGAATAATATTGTGTGGTATGGATGTTGATTGTATTGTGATGATAACATAGGTTATCTATTGTGATGATGATATATGGGATATCTATATGATATTGATGATGTGAATTACCTATTATGTGATAATGTTGATTATCAGTTATGATTTATAAGTTATCTATCTGTGTGCATATAGATACTGTAATTGAATTGTTTTTAAACCTTTAAAACAACTTGGACCTTAAAAGACACACTTTGGTTTTCGATGAGACCGGGATCGGGTTTCCATATTTGGATATCTGAAAACCACATCGATTCCAAATAACGTTAGGTCGTGTATCAAAGTGGAGCGAGTGAAGACTCGAGGTGTAAGGACTATGAGTCAATATAACTCTGTGGGTGATTCCGTAATGAGTTGATGGAATTAGTTCTTATAGATTCGAGATGGAGAATCAAAATGCAAGGGTTATTGTCGTTAACTCTGAGGGTGATTCTAAAATGAGTGTAACGAGATAATGCCTTCGGTTTCGTTCGAACCCGGAACGAACTTGTATGGATTGAATGCTTTCAGCACATCGTCAAGTGGACTATGAGCATTCTAAGTGATATGTCCTATAAAGGTAATCGTAACCTCAAGCCTCATCAACCAGGAATGGCTAAAACAGGGGAGGTGCAGCAAAGCTTCGTGGGTCGTGCCCACTGGAGAGCAAGATTGATCCCTGTCTAGAAGTCCCTTTATATTCGGCTGTGTGGGTGGTTGCTAGCTACAACCACGGGGTTGTCTTGTTCGAAACTATTCAGTAAGGAATGGGTCCGGCTTTGTGTTGCAGGGGGTCGGGAGTGTTCCTCGGTACGTTGATATAGGCCACGTACTGTGACGGGCGGTATCCCAGTAGCCCTGCCATTGTATGGAATCCAAAATCCAATAAGTGCCAACGGTTTTGATTGTATTACCCACTTTTGTGGCTAGTAGCTGGAATTTAATGAATGTAACAATTTCGGCTATTTCATATTTATTTGAAAACCCTAGACACTATTATAATATCATCGGATTTCCTATCAAATGTTTTGGTTAGCGTAAGTAAAAACTTTTCCATGTTTATGTGTGGGAAGTCTTACATGATACCTTTCTTTTCAAAAGATTTTTGAAAGTTAAGCAACTTTAACCTGTTACTCACACCAGACCCATGTCTGACCCGGAGTTTATTTTTGTTTTTCATAAACTCTTGGGTACTCAAATTTTTATGAGTAGTCAAGGGAATTCAGGTTAGGATTCAGGATAGCTTTGACAAATTGTGGAGGAGCAATGAAGCAGGAGGCTTCCGCGTGTAGATATATATAGTATTCCGCTGTGTAGTTTTTCCGCTGTGTGTTCTCTGAGTTGTTGTATGGAGTTGTATAACTAGACAGGTGTTTATAACTGTCTAGTATGTGTTGTATATCTATGTACTCTGATATTTGTTGTAAACTATGTAATGTATTATGTTATTAATATAATTTATTCGTTCCGCTGTTAGATTCTGATGTGTTGTTTCTTTCTTCTCTTCTTTCTATTCTCTTTCCTATCCCTTTCTTTCTTAAAGATGATGCGATTTTCCAGGAGTGGAAAGTCGGGTCGTGACACTTGGTATCAGAGCATTAGGCTGAGTGAATACCTAGGCTCTGAAGTGTATCTTTCTTAAGGAGCATTAGGTTGAGTGAATACCTAGGCTCTATAGTGGTGTCTTTCTTGAGAGAGCGTATTGTAATTTTTAATATATATATATTTCTACCTATCGGTTGGGTTACCTGTTCAGGTTTTCCAATATAAGTTATAAAGGTAGATGGGGTAGTAGTGTGTGTAACACGACTACCATTGGTTGGAGTTTGAATGTTTTGAGGTTGGAAGTGTTTTGTTGAGACTGTAGACCTAGTACCGTCTCGAGTGAGAACTGTAGTGATGAAGAACTTCATTGATCTCTGAAGGAAACCTGTGAAGGTTCGGAGTTCATTTCTGAAGTTGGATGAGTAGTGTTTGGATCTATTGGTTGGCAGAAGCAAGTGATGGTATTTTGATACCTTAAGGAATAGTAGCTGCGTGATGATATGCAGTGACTATGGATGTTCCCGAAGATGTTTTCTTTAGAACAAGTTAAGGAGGTGAGTCTGCTTCGGTGTTGTGACTGTGTTCAGCTGGAGTTTCTGTTGCTGTGAAGTCCGAGTTTCTCGGAGAGCTTTGTTTTGAAATTCTTTGGCATCTGTAGCAGCAGTGCAGTTTGGAGTGTTCTCGATGTTGGCTAGAGATCTTTTGGCTTAGCAGTTTTTCTGGAATGGAATCCAGAAGCAGTTAAGTGAACCCGTTTCTTTGATGGGTTGGCTAGTTGGGTGTAAGCTGTTCTATTTGGTTTAGGGAGAACAGTTTTCCTTGGATTTGGTTGGGTGGTTTGCAAAAGTGACTTGCGATTGTTTGAGTGATCTCTTGGGATATCTGAATTTTTCTGAATATCTTCATGAAGTCAGAGTTTGGTTCACCTATGGAGATTGAGTTGGTATAGCAGCTCGGAGTTTTGGAGGAACCTCTGAATTTTCTTATGGATTTGTTGAACCATATCTCTGGGGTGTGTTGTCCTGTTATGCTTGCGTTCTTCTTCAGCATTCTCTTCTACTTTGGATCAAAGTTGAGCAGCGGAAGCAGTTTGGAAGTGTATCTGCTTTTCTTTTTCTGGACAGAAGGAGTTGTTGTCTTCTAATGTTGAGGAGTTGAGTTTGAGTTATTGGTTTTGGTTGATCTTGAGGAGATCATTTTGTTGAAGTTGTTGGTCTAGTTTGTTCTAGAAGCATCAACGAAGGTCGAGCTGATCAGTAAGGTTGTGGACAGCCAGGATTTGTTCGAAGAGTTTTGTGGATAAGAGTCGGAGTGATTTGGACTCTGAAGTCGGAGATTTAATTTTGGATAAGTTTTCCCTGATAGTAAGTGAGCTATAAGTTTGGGTAAGTTTGAGAAGTTAGCTCTGAAGTGTTTTGGATCTTTGCTGTGATCTGGGAGATTGAGAGATTGATCTTCAGGATTGGATTGCCTGTTTGGATAACTGGGATTCGATGAGTTTCACGTATCTCTGAGCGAGTACGTGTATGACCTATCTCTAGTTGTGGAATCAGCAGTTCTGGAGTTTTGATTGTTGGGTCAGACTCATTTGTAGTATGATATCTTGTCTAGTGTTATAGATATAATTGTATATGAGCTTTGTAGCTTCATAGTATTGGCTGTTTGGATTCTCTAGGGCGAGTATCCCGGTGTGTATATATATACCTGGGGAAACTCGATAAAATTCTATCCAGAATTTGTCTGGGTAATTAGGTTTGTTTGATTGGTTGAATTGGTTATTTGATTGTTAGCATATGTTTGATATATGCTTGTGTTTTTAAATTAAAACTTAATGAGATTATTAAATTACCTTTGTTTTAAATTTCGAGGACGAAATTCTTTTAAGGGGAAAGGATTGTAACATCCCGGAATTTTTAACAATATCAATTTAATAATCTGTAGTTAAAATTAAATTGATATTGATATTCTGTTAACAATTATTCAGATAAATTTAATAATCTTCTTCAATAAAAAATTAAATTGGTTATTTTATCTTTTAAATGATATAAATGATTTCTATTTACAATATAAGTATATGGTTTATATTTTAAATAGATTGGTTTGGTTTTAATTTTAATAAGTAAAGCATATTTTCTAGTTTTAATATTTGTAGTAATTTAGGAAATTTGTTTTATTTAATATTCAAAGCTTTTCAAAATTTAATAAATGATTTTAATTTAATAATAAGAGAACTATAAAAGCAATATTAATATTGTATTGACTTTATAAATAAATTTTGAATAAGATTTGTAATTTTTATTTCAAATTGAATTATTATTTATAACTTGATTTGGAAAAAATATTTGATTTTGAATTTAGTTTGAATTTAAGTTCAAAGGTATAAAATCTAAATTGTTTTAATTTTTATTTGTATAAGTTTATAAACATGATTTGTTTTTGTTTTCATTTATAAATTTATACATATAAACTAACAACTTAATTTAAGCTAAAATACATACATTAACTTGTAAATAAATACTAATTACTTTTAAAGAGACATGTGTTTTTAAAATTAACATAAATTAGACAAGTGTCTAACTTTTGACAAGTGTTAAATTTAGTTTTATTTTTCTTTGCTTTTATTAAAATCTGAGAATACATTTGTATGGTTTACAATCTTCATTCATATTACAGTTTTCATTTCCTTAATCAAATAAAGATCAAAACTCACTTTCTTCTTATACAAAATCATACCAAACCCTGCATATAAGAATCTGCACTTCTTCAAAATCTATAAAAATTCAAGTAAACCTGCAAGTTTCAAATATGCGTTTCCTCAAAATCCAAGAATCTGCATATCCCACTTTCTCAAAATCAAAGAAGTTTGCATCAACCTCTATTTATCAAAATTCTGCATACACAAACTCATCTTCATATTTATCATAAAACCTGCATATTCAAATCCAAAGCCCTGTACAAATTTCATTTCCTCAAATTCAAGATGAGCCTGCACACTGTTTATTCTCTGCATTCTACCTGCATGCAAGTATTTTGGGCTGAGATTATAAGCATGAGCATTTCATCAGGAATTCAACTCAGATTTGAGAATCAGAGAAAGCACCTGCATTTTTATAAGCCTGCATGTGTTCTGCAAATTCAAAACAGGGGTCAGCATTCATCAAAGGTGAGTAACATTTATATCTCAAACTATAAGTAGGTTGCTTGTTAATTGTTAAGATAAATATGTTTATGTGCTTATATAAGGTCTGTTGAAAGTGTGATTGAATGTGCATGTTGATTTTCTTGCTGTATTCCCAGATTTATTATTCTATTTAAAGAATTTCCTACCATTGATCTTAATTGAGATAACATCTGGTTTTTTTAAAAAAAAAAAATATTAAAAGGATTTGCTGACTTTAGATTAGTATTCAAACTTATAAAGTAAAGTGTTATTTCCTTAAGATAAGATTTATAAAAAAAAAATTAGAAAAGTAAGTTACAGAGTGAGATCTCTGTAAATAGGTAATACACTATATGTTAAACTTGATTTAAATCTTGTCATATTAACATTTAAATCCAGTTTTATAAACTAAATGCATTTACTGGAACTTGATTGTTAAATCAAGCAATAGGAATTCTAGAGTATTGGTTCCCTTACTGGTTGTTCTTGAAAAAAAATATATAATTTTGAGCAAATACTTACAATCTGTAGTTTCAGAAAACTCAGAACTCTCCTGAGTTGTTAAGTAAGGATCATGAATCCTTAGAAAAATCAAAGAAGTAATTATAATTGACTAGATTGAGTGCAGTTTTGATTTTTAGAATTTAACCCTAGTTTTTGAATAGGGATAAAAATTTAGTCAGTATGAAGAGATGGACTGATCGAGTGTGTTAGATTCTGGTGTATGGGTAGTTGGTGTGTATAAACGTTCATGGCCCGAGGGATCGATCTGCAAGTGGTCAGAGGTGAGGAATATGGACGTTGACAGGTTTTGGACATTAAACCTGTTTTCTGTTTACAGGTTTTGGAAATTAGGGGTTACTTTGAATTCTTGTTCATTTGACCGATCTGGTGATTGAGGTAGGGCGTGGATGAGTTATTGGTTGTAGTTTGATCATCTTCGATGATGAGAAGGAGGCAGGAGTCGCCGTGCATATGCACGGCGATGAAATTCTGATGAACTGTTTGGGTATGGGGTGTTGCTGGGACAACTCGAAGGAGAACAGTTTGAAACTCAAAGTAATGCAGTTTTTAACCCGAAGTAGAAAGTAAGGTTCTCGGGTTGAACCTGTTAATTAACAGGTTTCAGAAAAAACCTGTTTTCTTTCAAATTCTGGGTTTTAAAATTTGAATTTGTAATTTATGTTTAAAGCAAAGATTAAGTTCAAACGCAATTCAAGTTTGCATTACTGATTTGAATTCAAATTCCAGGTTATAAAATAAAAATGAAAGTTTAAATTTGAACTTAATTAACTATTTTATTTTGGAAACTTTTAATAATAAGATTTTAAAATGTGAGAAGATTTACAGATTTATTTTAAATATGGAAATTTTAAGTTTAAAAATAGAGTTCAGTTTTAAATTTTAAAAGAAGATTTAAATTTGAAAGTTTTAAACCAAAAATGAATTGAATTTCTAAAATTTTAAAATGAATTTAACTTCAAATTCTTATGATGGCATTTTTAAGTCAAACTTTTGTTTTGACTTGTAATTTTAAATAAGTTTTAAATTATTTAAAATTTGATAAGTCTAAAAAATTTCTATTTTAAACTTGAATTTAAATTGAATTTAAAAAGGAGTTTCTTAAGTAATTTGTTTTAAAACAAATTGTTTTAAACATAATTAAGTTATGTTTTATTTTGGAAATTTGATTAAGAATTATGTTTTAGAATTAATTAATAAGGTAATTAAGATTAATTAATTTATTTAATTAAATAAATTAAATTTGGAATTAATAATTGATTAATGATTAATCAATTTATAATTAAGATCATTAATTATATTATTAGTTAATGATAAATGAATATTAATTATGTAATTAAGTTTTTAATTAAGGTTAATTAATTTAATAATTGACTTTAATTAATGAATGATTAAAGATAATTTAAATGATAATTAATTTAAGTTAATTATTTTATAAAATAATTTAAGGATGGTTAATGAAAGTCATAACCATGGTTATTTAACAATTAATTAATTTGATTAATTTTTTTATAATTAATTAGATTAATTAATTTAATAATAATCTATTATGAATGGTTTGAGTATAATTACTTAGTAAAGTAATTAAAAAATTAATTACTTAATGTAATTATTTTAATTTATATGATTGTTTATTTTTAATTAATTAAGTTTAATTAATCTTAAACACCTGGGTTAAGAATAATTACTTTATATAATTAATGATTTGGAAATTACTTAGTTAAGTAATTGTTTAATAATTACATGTTTGTAATTAAGTGGAGATGTTAAGTGTGAGGTAATTTGGTTTAATTATTTAAAGATTAATCAAGGGATTAATTAATAATTAAGGATCATTAATTATTTTAATTAATGATGAAATTAAAGATGATTAATTATGACTAATTAATCAATGTTAAGTAATTAAAGGTAATTAATTAATGTAATTAATTAAGGATTAAGATAATTAATTATGATTAATTAATTAATTGAAGTAATTAAAGGTTAATTACTGTTTAGTTGAGGATGATTAATTTGTGAAATTAATTAAGGATAATTACATGAATGAAATTAAGAGTAACTAATCAAGAATGATTAATTAAGATGATTTATTTTGAATAATTAATTGATTGTAATTAATTAAATGATTAAGTCAGCAAGGTTTATATTGGTGAAGCAATTAATTTAATTTATTTTAAATTAATTAAAGATGAAGTGATTAGTTTAATTCATTTTAAATTAATTAAAAATAGAGATAGTTAATTTAATTTATTTTAAATTAATTATATGATGATGAGTAAATCTTTGCTTATGTATGAATGGATGTCATTGATTGTCTTGGATGCTTTAAGATTTCTGTAGTGAGATAAATAATATTGTGTGGTATGGATGTTGATTGTATTATGATGATAACATAGGTTATCTATTGTGATGATGATATATGGTATATCTATATGATATTGATGATGTGAATTACCTGTTATGTGATAATGTTGATTATCAGTTATGATTTATAAGTTATCTATCTGTGTGCATATAGATACTGTAATTGAATTGTTTTTAAACCTTTAAAACAACTTGGACCTTAAAAGACACGCTTTGGTTTTCGATGAGACCGGGATCGGGTTTCCATATTTGGATATCTGAAAACCACATCGGTTCCAAATAACGTTAGGTCGTGTATCAAAGTGGAGCGAGTGAAGACTCGAGGTGTAAGGACTATGAGTCAATATAACTCTGTGGGTGATTCCGTAATGAGTTGACGGAATTAGTTCTTATAGATTCGAGATGGAGAATCAGAGTGCAAGGGTTATTGTTGTTAACTCTGAGGGTGATTCCAAAATGAGTGTAACGAGATAATGCCTTCGGTTTCGTTCGAACCTGGAACGAACTTGTATGGATTGAATGCTTTCAGCACATCGTCAGGTGGACGATGAGCATTCTAAGTGATATGTCCTATAAAGGTAATCATAACCTCAAGCCTCATCAACCGAGAATGGCTAAAACAGGGGAGGTGCAGCAAAGCTTCGTGGGTCGCACCCACTGGAGAGCAAGATTTATCCCTGTCTAGAAGTCCCTTTATATTTGGTTGTGTGGGTGGTTGCTAGCTACAACCACGGGGTTGTCTTGTTCGGAACTATTCAGTAAGGAATGTGTCCGGCTTTGTGTTGTAGGGGGTCGGGAGTGATCCTCGGTACATTGATCTAGGCCACGTACTGTGACGGGCGGTACCCCAGTAGCCCTGCCATTGTATGGAATCCAAAATCCAATAAGTGCCAACGGTTTTGATTGTATTACCCACTTTTGTGGCTAGCAGCTGAAATTTAATGAATGTAACAATTTCGGCTATTTCATATTTATTTGAAAACCCTAGACACTATTATAATATCATCGGATTTCCTATCAAATGTTTTGGTTAACGTAATGTAAAAACTTTTCCATGTTTATGTGTGGGAAGTCTTACGTGATACCTTTCTTTTCAAAAGATTTTTGAAAGTTAAGCAACTTTAACCTGTTACTCACACCAGACCCATGCCTGACCCGGAGTTTATTTTTGTTTTTCATAAACTCTTGGGTACTCAAATTTTTATGAGTAGTCAAGGGAATTCAGGTTAGGATTCAGGATAGCTTTGACGAATTGTGGATGAGCAATGAAGCAGGAGGCTTCCGCGTGTAGATATATATAGCATTCCGCTGTGTAGTTTTTCCGCTGTGTGTTCTCTGAGTTGTTGTATGGAGTTGCATAACTAGACAGGTGTTTATAACTGTCTAGTATGTGTTGTATATCTATGTACTCTGATATTTGTTGTAAACTATGTAATGTATTATGTTATTAATATAATTTATTCGTTCCGCTGTTAGATTCTGATGTGTTGTTTCTTTCTTCTCTTCTTTCTATTCTCTTTCCTATCCCTTTCTTTCTTAAAGATGATGTGATTTTCCGGGAGTGGAAAGTCGGGTCGTCTCAAATACCTTAAAACAGACCCGTCGTATTATGACCCGTATTCATAATGATGTCTAACATTAGCTTGACTATTCGTAGGAAATAGTAGTCAGATTAGCTGGGAAGATTTATCATGCATAATTTGGGACTAACATCGCATCATTGTAAATACTTTTCATAGGAGATTTCTCACATCAGCCCTAAAATAACAATGATGGTAGCCAGATTAGCCAGACAGACTTCTGTTTGCCTCTTGGCTGACCTCACATCACTAAGACTTCGCTATAATTTAAATACTCTCTATATATAATACTCATCTTACTGTTCCATAATTATGGCCTTATAAAGAATGTTCCTTACTATGCCTAAAACATTAATTACTTTCCTAAGGGGGATTTAATGACAATTGTTATCTAATTAACTAGGAAATTATATGTTATAATTATATGTTCATTACGTTAATTAATACATAAATAAATACACATTTATTATTCTATGCGTGAAGAGATTTTGCCCTAACTAATGTTAAATATCAATTCCTTCTTAACCATAATAATACAAGTCTTTCTTTTCGCTTCCAGTTTTGTAACGACCCTGAAATTTGAACAATTTAAATTGAAAATATTTAATTAATTTTAAATATTTGAAAATTGGTTTATCTTGAATTCCTAATATAACTTTGAATTTGGTGATTAAATTTTAGAGTTTAATCTATTGAAAGTTGAATAAAAATTTGATTCTTCAATTTTAAGCTGAATAAAAATATTTCAAAGGCTTGTAAGATTTATATTGATAATACTGAAGATAATAGAAGCTTCAGAATTGGATTTGAAAGTGATTTGTTCAGTTTTGAAATTATATCGTTTGAATCGATATTTAAAATAGCCGTCCGAGGCACAGTCTCGGAATTCGACGAAACCAGTTCCATTAGGTCTGTAATATTGAATTATTCTCGGAATTCAAATTTCATATTTTTCTGAGTTGTTGTGTGAGAATACGACATGTAAACGCGTTGAAAGTTGTATCGAAACAAAGTGAATTTAAATTTAAATTTAAATTTAAATTTAAAACAAACGGCAGCATCCCTAAAAATATGCCTAAAATCGCGATACAAGGACGTGCTTGCACGACTCTTCTCTGATAAATCACGTTCTCTCCTTCAATTTCAAACAAAAAAAAAATCAGAAGCCAAAATAAAACAAATAATGGCCTCTCTCTCGTTCCCTCTTCCCCTCTCCCTCATTTCTCAGATTCAAAATATAATAAAAATGCCGAACATCTTAAAACGAAATCATTTTTCGTTCGTTCCCAATTCAAACATTTTTCCCCTTTCTTCCTCTAATAGCCGATTAAATTGATTGACGAAAAAAAGGAAAAAAAAACAAATGGCCGAAGCCCTTTCGATCTCGGCATAGGGAGCAAGGAGGTGCGAGTGACTGCTCGCGTGGGAAGACGAGGTAGCTCGATGCCGAGTGTAGTGGAAGCAAGCGAGGCGCGCAGCAGGGGGGTTTCGATCGTGGATGGAGGCTAGAGCACGGCGACGCTCACAAGCGCGAGGCGTGCGCGTGGGAGAAGGCGGCGGTCGCGATTGAGGGGGAGCTCGATTTCGAGCATCTCGAAGTAGAGGGGGCGGCGTCGACGTCGGTAGAGGATGAAGTCGAGCCATTCTCGCGTGACTCGGTGCAGTGAAGGTCAGGTAATTTTTGTAGTTTATTTTTGTTTTTGAATTGGGGTAGTTTTAATTATTAATATAATCTGTATTCTAAAGAAAAAAATATATAAAATTGATACAAATATATATATATATATATATACAGTAAAAATATACATAAGCAGTTTTTGAATTATATATATATATGAGAATTTGGAAATATTGATTTTATTTACTAAGATATTTTGAAAATATAATAAAGGATTACAGTCTGCTTATTTTTAAATTTAGATTTAAATAATTAGTTAATTGAATATATTGAACGATAATTGGTGATTTGAATTTTTCGAATATTAATAAAATCATTGGTTAATTTGAATATCAAATAGAAGTTTGTTTAAATGTTAAGAAGTTATTTAAAAATTAGACTTTTGAAATATATAAATCATTTTAGTTAAAATAATTTATTAAAAAGGAAATTGTTAAAAATTTAAACAAAAAAGTAGAATTTATAAAGCTTAAAGTGAAAATTGTTAGTTAACTAAATTTATTTAAAGGAGAAATTAAATTTTTCGTCTAGTTCAAATATTTATAAATCGTATAATGTTTATATACAGTAAATGAAATTATCAAAGAAAATTTAGATTGAATAGAGATTATGTAAGGAAATTAGTTTAAAATTTAATTAAGATTACAAAACGAAAATTTATTATTCTATTATTTCGAATATTAATCAGTTGTATAAAAATATTTATACAAGGTATAAATCAAGAAAATCGAGTCAAGATGGGAAATGGATTGCAAAATAAAAGCTAAGGTGAGAACTTCTCACTCAAAAATTTAAAGTTGGATTTGCAGTTATTGATTGATTACTATTTGGTTGTGATATTAGATATAGTAGGATATATCTATATATATAGCAATATATATATATATATATATATATATATATATATATATATTGGCATATGTATATATTGCAGTTGATTGATTTCTCGCATTGTATAGCGGATGAGACCCTATTGCGCCGCCTATTAAGCGGATAATATTTTTATAAATCCCATATACCGCGATATTCCATCTCGAAGTGGAATGGGTATTGTGCTAATGTCTGTGGATGCAGGGAAACAGGTTGGAGGGATCCAACTGGATTCCTCACAAATATTTATTGATTTTAGATATTGTGATGTTTGATTGATTATCATATCGATATATGATATTGGAAAGTCATGATTGACTATTTGATGTGTTGCATCATCGAATCCAATTTTGAAGCTTAAAAATAATGATTTTGATTTTTAAGGGATTTCTAAAGTGAGTTTTGAAAGTATACGTTTATAAAATATTTTTTGAATTGATTCATCTTAAATAAATAAACGTTATAATTTTAATATTATAAAAATTATGATTTTTGAGAAATACAGTTAAAAGTTGATTTTTGAAAATATGGGATTAATGATTTTATAAAATAGTTTAAACTGAGATTTCTTAATCTATTATAAAAAGTTTAAAAATAGGATTTATAAAATTTGATTATTGTATAAATCAAAATGATGAAATTATAAATGAGTTTAAAGACGTTTTAAAAGAATAATATAAATTGATCCATATAAAAGATTTATAAATTGATATTTATAAATTAAAAATATTGGAATTGTAAAACGAGCTTTTATAAGTGTTAGAATGAATTGAGAATGAATTTCATAAATAGAAATGAAATTTATAGGATTATAACGGTGAAGTTATAAATGGAATTTTATAAACAGTAGGTTTATAAAATGTGTAAAGTTATTTAAAAGAATAGATTTTGGATAAATAAATTAATCTTATAAGTTATAAGATTTATAATTTGGGAAGTTAAAAGAACAATTTTGTAAACAAATAAATTATAAGCATTTAACTTATAATATGGACTTTCAGTGTATAATTGAGTTATAAATCGAATAGGTTAATAAAGGAAATTTATAAGAGGAAGTGTTATAAAATAAATAGAAATGGAATTTATAAACATTGTTTTATAACTCCGCAACGACTTATTTTGATAAGTAAAATTGTTGTAATTTATTAATGGAGTTATATTCACGTTTTAGACAGTGAATAATCCTGTAAAACAAAATGTATAGAAATGATGAAATTGGTTAACAGGTATATTCACGTTTTTGAATAGTGAATAATATGTTAAAGAAAATGTTTTGGATGTGATGTTTTAAATAGAATTAAAACGATCTAAAGATGTTTGAAATGTATTAAGATTCGAAACCATAGATTTCAACATTCATTGTTGAAATAGAAGTTTTCGAGAAATAAAAGGAAATGGTGGACTATAAGAATGTTGTTATAGTAAATGATTTCCGAAAGGAAATGTTTTGTATAGTATTGGGATTTATATATCTATTTTAATTTCGAATCCCTATACTAGTGATTTTGGGTTGTCGTAACGATGTTTTACGCAACATTCGTTTTGTCCCAAATAAATATGTTTAAGAGAATGATTTCCTTAAAGAATGAAATATATACTTAATTTCGATTTGAGTATATTGAATATTTTCCAAGTATTGAAAATAAAAAGATATTGTGAATTACTTATAAATAAATAAGTATGGAAATGGTTTCCAATCAGAAATGAACGTTTTGAGAATTATCTTTTTAAGATAAATTGAAAGTGAATATTTGAAAACGATTTGAAATCGTATATTCACAGATATTTTGGAAATGTAAAGTCAATTTGGGATTTATAAATGAAATTGGGAACGTGGGTTTAAAAAAAAATATCGATTTATTTTTGAAGTATTGAAATTATATATCTTGTAAAGATATTTTTGGAAAATAAATAATTTGGAAAATTATTTGGAATCTGGTGATGTTGTGCATATCCATTGATAGTTCAATAACCGACTATCAATATTTACCTTTAAATAGGTATTTGTTGTGATTTGTTTGAAATTGAATGCCACACTTATTTTTTTTAAATAAGCGCTCACTATTCGGGTTAACCGGGAAAGGACCTTGGGGTCGTATAACCCATTCCGAATATGTGATACGTCGTTATGAATTGCATTTGAAGACCGGTGTTGAAGACCGGATATCTTCGAAAACGAAAGGGTTTCTTGTTGATTGTGTCTGCACTGGCTGGTCCCCGATATAGAGATCTCTATATGTGATGGGAAAACCAGACGTGATTAGAGATTATCCGAATTGCAAGGACTTCGTTGTAAGTGCCTTCCGTTTTGTTCGAGCCCGGAACAGACTTGTATGGATTGTATGTCGGACGTTACAAATTGAGATATAAAGAAGATTTCTTTCAAATATATTTCTGTTGGTGGAGGAGAATTTATTCTCTTAGCTTAACACCCTTCTCTGAGACGTACGAGCTCAGAGGTTATGTAGTTGAAGGTTATCAGCAATATATTGCCAATTTGGTAATGTGACATGCTGAGTGTTGCTGTGAAATGATCATTATGTTGATCATTTGTGATAGGATCATTTGTTTGATCGTTTATCTTTGTGATCATTTCTATGATCATTTGTTGACCCAAAGCATGGCTTTGTACCAAAGCGGTGGCTTTGTGGACGAGACTTCGTCGAGCCTCACACCCCGAAATGGTCAAAACAGGAAAGATGCGGCAAGGTTATGAGGGGTAGCTCCCTTTAGGGTATGTGCATTTCCTTCTGGAAAAGGGTGGTATCATGGTATGGAGCCCAGATACTTACTCATGTTGAAACACTTATTATTATGGTGTGATGTTGATTAGAGAGCTCTCCGATAAAGGTCCCAAAGGACCGGGGGATGGCATACTCGTGTCAGTTGTTACCCAGTTAGGGGTAACCCGGCCTTGTGTTGGCAGAGATCCGGTTTGGTTCTCGGGGACGTCCTTCCAGAGGCGTTCTCATGTGGCAATGGGAAGTTCCTTGGCCTGACCATTTGTTGGAAATCCAAAGAAACAATACGAGACTTGTACGGTTTTAGTTGTATAACCTGCCATGAAATGTGGCGGTAACTTGCTATTGAACATGGTAGCTATAGTAGGCATAAGTGCGAATTCCTATGCTGGCTAAGGTTTATATCTTTACTTTCGAAATGAATTTTTGCCTACACTATGCACTAGTAGTAATATCAAATGTTTTTTTTTAATGCGTATCAAGCATCTTTGACTATCATAAGGAGAAATCTCCTCCGATTCTGCGTTTGCATGTGTGTGTGTCGGGAGGCCTTATGGTAGTCTCATTTTTAAAAGCATTGCGAATTGACTTTAAAAATATTCCTCTATTTTGATTTTAAAGAAAAATAAACTGTTTTGAGTTCTCACACCAGTCACATTACTGACTCGGAGTTTATTGTTTTTCTTCCTAAACTCTGGGTGCCCACCAATTTCCACACGGGCAGTCAAGAGTTAAGGTTTATCAGGATATTCAGGAGTTGCTGGAGGCAAGTTGGATGGCATGGCGTATTTACTAGTATATAGTATTTTTTTCCGCTGTTAGTTGTTATTTGTTGTTGTACACTCTGATGTAATGTAATGTAATGTAATAACTGATATAGTTCTTTGTTTAAAGATTATTCATTTATCTATTATATGTTGTTCCGCTGCGAATTGTGAGATTCTGATGTTGTTCTGTTGTTTCCTTTCCGTTCTATTTTCTATTCTTTCTCTCTTCTTCTACCTCTTTCTTTTTCTTAAAACCCTAAGGGTTCGTATTTCCGTTCATCTTGAGTTAATCACTGGAGATTAGTGTCTATTCAAGGAGTACGGATTTGCGGGTCTTTACATTTGGTATCAAAGCATATGGTTAAGCGACAACCATGGCTCTGTTGGGTGTTATTCATTAGAGATAGAGTCAGCAGTACTCTAGAATGAGTTTGAGTGTAATAATAGATATGAGCTCATATTTGTTAGTGAATATAAAATTGTTTTTGAATCGGGTAAATAAGATAATTTAGCCCAAAACTATTTTTGTATAGAAAAGAAATGATTTTCTATGAATTATTATAGTATATGGTTGCATGATTGTTAGGAAGTAATAATATTAAATTATTATCATTAGTATATGGAATTAAATAAGAAATAAAATGGATTGAATTCAAATAAACTAACTTGATAAATTATTAATTCTTAGACTAATGAATTGGAATTTGAATTGGTTAAAATTAAAGTTTAGTCGTGAGCTAAATTTGAAGATAAATTTGAATTTGTATATAAATTCAAGTAAGTAAAAGAAATAAATTTAAATTCCCTTTGTTAGTAATTAAGTAAATTCGAGATGAATTGAATATGGAAATTGAAATTTAAAAAGAATTAGTGAATGAAACTAATTTAAAGTAGTAATATGAATTAGTAAATGAAAGTTAATCGTTAGAATTCAATATTTAGAATTGAGAATTGAATTCGAATGGAATTTAAATTATGAATTGAATTCAAATAGAATTGAAATTGTGAATTGAATTGAAATGCAAAATTGAATGAAAATGAATATGTAACTTCAATAGTGAAGTAAAAATGTATAAGAAGCATATATTGGAAATTTTGTAATAGAATAGACAAAATGGTTTGTATGTTGGAATTGGATATTATGGATAGCAGGATATACAGGTATTATAAAGGGATTGGATTTTGATTTTGAAGATAATTTAAATTGCTCGACAAAATGGTACGTATTTCAATTTCAGTATGAAATTCGGTGATTTTCTTCTCCAGCCACTTGGCTTTCTCTTTTCTTTTTGATTCTGAGGGGCCGTGGTGCCATTTTGTAGTTGTACCGAGCTAGCCGCGCAAAGGAGACGCTGGCGAAATTTTTCGAAAATTTAGGGTGTTAGAAAATTTTTGAGAAATTTTGAAAGTTTAAAATTTGAATTTGAATTTAAATTTAAATTGTTAGGAGAACAATGTTGGTTGAAACTTATAATTGCAGTTGGAAAGCTAGTTGAAATGATAATGAATCTCTAGTAAAAAGATTTGTTTTAGAAAGTTGATAAAACTATTTGGATTGTGAGAAATAACAGACGTGATAAGGGCATTCTTCTTAACTTGTAATTTCGAGACGAAATTCTTTTAAGGGGGGAAGATTGTAACGACCCTGAAATTTGAACAATTTAAATTGAAAATATTTAATTAATTTTAAATATTTGAAAATTGGTTTAGCTTGAATTCCTAATATAACTTTGAATTTGGTGATTAAATTTTAGAGTTTAATCTATTGAAAGTTGAATAAAAATTTGATTCTTCAATTTTAAGCTGAATAAAAATATTTCAAAGGCTTGTAAGATTTATATTGATAATACTGAAGATAATAGAAGCTTCAGAATTGGATTTTAAAGTGATTTGTTCAGTTTTGAAATTATATCGTTTGAATCGATATTTAAAATAGCCGTCCGAGGCACAGTCTCGGAATTCGACGAAACCAGTTCCATTGGGTCCGTAATATTGAATTATTCTCGGATTTCAAATTTCGTATTTTTTTGAGTTGTTGTGTGAGAATACGACACGTAAACGCGTTGAAAGTTGTATCGAAACAAAGTGAATTTAAATTTAAATTTAAATTTAAAACAAACGGCAGCATCCCTAAAAATATGCCTAAAATCGCGATACAAGGACGTGCTTGCACGACTCTTCTCTGATAAATCACGTTCTCTCCTTCAATTTCAAACGAAAAAAATCAGAAGCCAAAATAAAACAAATAATGGCCTCTCTCTCGTTCCCTCTTCCCCTCTCCCTCATTTCTCAGATTCAAAATATAATAAAAATGCCGAACATCTTAAAACGAAATCATTTTTCGTTCGTTCCCAATTCAAACATTTTTCCCCTTTCTTCCTCTAATAGCCGATTAAATTGATTGATGAAAAAAAGAAAAAGAAACAAATGGCCGAAGCCCTTTCGATCTCGGCATAGGGAGCAAGGAGGCGCGAGTGACTGCTCGCGTGGGAAGACGAGGTAGCTCGATGCCGAGTGTAGTGGAAGCAAGCGAGGCGCGCGGCAGGGGGGTTTCGATCGTGGATGGAGGCTAGGGCATGGCGACGCTCACAAGCGCGAGGCGCGCGCGTGGGAGAAGGCGGCGGTCGCGATTGAGGGGGAGCTCGATCTCGAGCATCTCAAAGTAGAGGGGGGCAGCGTCGACGTCAGTAGAGGATGAAGTCGAGGCATTCTCGCGTGACTCGGTGCAGTGAAGGTCAGGTAATTTTTGTAGTTTATTTTAGTTTTTGAATTGGGGTAGTTTTAATTATTAATATAATCTGTATTCTAAAGAAACGTATATATAAAATTGATACAAATATATATATATATATATATATATACAGTAAAATATACATAAGCAGTTTTTGAATTTTATATATATATATATATATATATATGAGAATTTGGAAATATTGGTTTTATTTACTAAGATATTTTGAAAATATAATAAAGGATTACAGTCTGCTTATTTTTAAATTTAGATTTAAATAATTAGTTAATTAAATCTATTGAACGATAATTGGTGATTTGAATTTTTCGAATATTAATAAAATCATTGGTTAATTTAAATATCAAATAGAAGTTTGTTTAAATGTTAAGAAGTTATTTAAAAATTAGATTTTTGAAATATATAAATTATTTTAGTTAAAATAATTTATTAAAAAGGAAATTGTTAAAAATTTAAACAAAAAAGTAGAATTTATAAAGCTTAAAGTGAAAATTGTTAGTTAACTAAATTTATTTAATGGAGAAATTAAATTTTTCGTCTAGTTCAAATATTTATAAATCATATATTGTTTATATACAGTAAATGAAATTATCAAAGAAAATTTAGATTGAATAGAGATTATGTAAGGAAATTAGTTTAAAATTTAATTAAGATTACAAAACGAAAATTTATTATTCGATTATTTCGAATATTAATCAGTTGTATAAAAATATTTATACAAGGTATAAATCAAGCAAATCGAGTCAAGATGGGAAATGGATTGCAAAATAAAAGCTAAGGTGAGAACTTCTCACTCAAAAATTTAAAGTTGGATTTGCAATTATTGATTGATTACTATTTGGTTGTGATATTAGATATAGTAGGATATATCTATATATAGCAATATATATATATATATATTGGCATATGTATATATTGCAGTTGATTGATTTCCCGCATTGTATAGCGGATGAGACCCTATTGCGCCGCCTATTAAGCGGATAATATTTTTATAAATCCCATATACCGCGATATTCCATCTCGAAGTGGAATGGGTATTGTGCTAATGTCTGTGGATGCAGAGAAACAGGTTGGAGGGATCCAACTGGATTCCTCACAAATATTTATTGATTTTAGATATTGTGATGTTTGATTGATTATCATATCGATATATGATATTGGAAAGTCGTGATTGACTATTTGATGTGTTGCATCATCGAATCCAATTTTGAAGCTTAAAAATAATGATTTTGATTTTTAAGGGATTTCTAAAGTGATTTTTGAAAGTATACGTTTATAAAATATTTTTTGAATTGATTCATCTTAAATAAATAAACATTATAATTTTAATATTATAAAAATTATGATTTTTGAGAAATACATTTAAAAGTTGATTTTTGAAAATATGGGATTAATGATTTTATAAAATAGTTTAAACTGAGATTTCTGAATTTATTATAAAAAGTTTAAAAATAGGATTTATAAAATTTGATTATTGTATAAATCAAAATGATGAAATTATAAAGGAGCTTAAAGACGTTTTAAAAGAATAATATAAATTGATCCATATAAAAGATTTATAAATTGATATTTATAAATTAAAAATATTGGAATTGTAAAACGAGCTTTTATAAGTGTTAGAATGAATTGAGAATGAATTTCATAAATAGAAATGAAATTTATAGGATTATAACGGTGAAGTTATAAATGGAATTTTATAAACAGTAGGTTTATGAAATGTGTAAAGTTATTTAAAAGAATAGATTTGGATAAATAAATAAATCTTATAAGTTATAAGATTTATAATTTGGGAAATTGAAAGAACAATTTTGTAAACAAATAAATTATAAGCATTTAACTTATAATATGGACGTTCGGTATATAATTGAGTTATAAATCGAATAGGTTAATAAAGGAAATTTATAAGAGGAAGTGTTATAAAATAAATAGAAATGGAATTTATAAACATTGTTTTATAAATTCGCAACGACTTATTTTGATAAGTAAAATTGTTGTAATTTATTAATGGAGTTATATTCACGTTTTAGACAGTGAATAATCCTGTAAAACAAAATGTATAGAAATGATGAAATTGGTTAACAGGTATATTCACGTTTTTGAATAGTGAATAATATATTAAAGAAAATGTTTTGGATGTGATGTTTTAAATCGAATTAAAACGATCTAAAGATGTTTGAAATGTATTAAGATTCGAAACCATGGATTTCAACATTCATTATTGAAATAGACGTTTTCGAGAAATAAAAGGAAATGGTGGACTATAACACTGTTGTTATAGTAAATGATTTCCGAAAGGAAATGTTTTGTATAGTATTGGGATTTATATATCTATTTTAATTTCGAATCCCTATACTAGTGATTTTGGGTTGTCGTAACGATGTTTTACGCAACATTCGTTTTGGCCCAAATAAATATGTTTAAGAGAATGATTTCCTTAAAGAATGAAATATATACTTAATTTCGATTTGAGTATATTGAATATTTTCCAAGTATAGAAAATAAAAAGATATTGTGAATTACTTATAAATAAATAAGTATGGAAATGGTTTCCAATAAGAAATGAACATTTTGAGAATTATCTTTTTAAGATAAATTGAAAGTGAATATTTGAAAACGATTTGAAACTGTATATTCTCAGATATTTTGGAAATGTAATGTCAATATGGGATTTATAAATGAAATTGGGAACATGGGTTTAAAAAAAAAATATCGATTTATTTTTGAAGTATTGAAATTATATATCTTGTAAAGATATTTTTGGAAAATAAATAATTTGGAAAATTATTTGGAATCTGGTGATGTTGTGCATATCCATTGATAGTTCAATAACCGACTATCAATATTTACCTTTAAATAGGTATTTGTTGTGATTTGTTTGAAATTGAATGCCACACTTATTTTTTTTTAAATAAGCGCTCACTATTCGGGTTAACCGGGAAAGGACCTTGGGGTCGTATAACCCATTCTGAATATGTGATACGTCGTTATGAATTGCATTTGAAAACCGGTGTTGAAGACCAGATATCTTCGAAAACGAAAGGGTTTCTTGTTGATTGTCTCTGCACTGGCTGATCCCCGGTGTGGAGATCTCCATATGTGATGGGAAAACCGGACGTGATTAGAGATTATCCGGATTGCAAGGACTTCGTTGTAAGTGCCTTCGGTTCTGTTCGAGCCCGGAACAGACTTGTATGGTTTGTATGTCTGACGTTACAAACTGAGATATAAAACAAATTTCTTTCAAATATATTTCTGTTGGTGGCGGAGAATTTATTCTCTTAGCTTAACACCCTTCTATGAGACGTACGAGCTCAGAGGTTATGTAGTTGAAGGTTATCAGCAATATATTCCCAATTTGGTAATATGACATGATGAGTGTTGCTGTGAAATGATCATTGTGTTGATCATTTGTGATAGGATCATTTGTTTGATTGTTTATCTTTGTGATCATTTCTATGATCATTTGTTGACCCAAAGCATGGCTTTGTACCAAAGCGTGGCTTTGTGGACGAGACTTCGTCGAGCCTCGCACCCCGGAATGGTCAAAACAGGAAAGATGCGGCAAGGTTATGAGGGGTAGCTCCCTTTAAGGTATGTGCATTTCCTTCTGGAAAAGGGTGGTATCATGGTATGGAGCCCAGATACTTACTCATGTTGAAACACTTATTATTATGGTGTGATGTTGAATAGAGAGCTCTCGGATAAAGGTCCCAAAGGATCGGGGGATGGCATACTCGTGTCAGTTGTTACCCAGTTAGGGGTAACCCGGCCTTGTGTTGGCAGAGATCCGGTTTGGTTCTCGGGGACGTCCTTCCAAAGGCGTTCTCATGTGGCAATGGGAAGTTCCTTGGCCTGACCATTTGTTGGAAATCCAAAGAAACAATACGAGACTTGTACGGTTTTAGTTGTATAACTTGCCATGGAATGTGGCGGTAACCTGCTATTGAACATGGTAGCTATAGTAGGCATAAGTGTGGAATGCCTATGCTGGCTAAGATTTATATCTTTACTTTCGAAATGAATTTTTGCCTACACTATGCACTAGTAGTAATATCAAATGTTTCTTTTTAATACGTATCAAGCATCTTTGACTATCATAAGGAGAAATCTCCTCTGATTCTGCGTTTGCATGTGTGTGTGTGCGGGAGGCCTTATGGTAGTCTCATTTTTAAAAGCATTGCGAATTGACTTTAAAAATATTCCTCTATTTTGATTTTAAAGAAAAATAAACTGTTTTGAGTTCTCACACCAGTCACATGACTGACTCGGAGTTTATTGTTTTCCTTCCTAAACTCTGGGTGCCCACCAATTTCCACACGGGCAGTGAAGAGTTAAGGTTTATCAGGATATTCTGGAATTCAGGAGTTGCTGGAGGCAAGTTGGATGGCATGGCTTATTTACTAGTATATAGTATTTTTTTCCGCTGTTAGTTGTTATTTGTTGTTGTATACTCTGATGTAATGTAATGTAATGTAATAACTGATATAGTTCTTTGTTAAAGATTATTCATTTATCTATTATATGTTGTTCCGCTGCGAATTGTGAGATTCTGATGTTGTTCTGTTGTTTCCTTTCCGTTCTATTTTCTATTCTTTCTCTCTTCTTCTACCTCTTTCTTTTTCTTAAAACCCTAAGGGTTCGTATTTTCGTTCATCTTGAGTTAATCACTGGAGATTATTGTCTATTCAAGGAGTACGGATTTGCGGGTCTTTACAAGTTTACCAATAATGTCTAGATTCCAATATCCATAACAAGTACTCAATACTCATATCCAAATTTGCGATAAATAGACTTATATATAGAACCTATATCAAACTCATCTCATATTATAACAATGGAATAAACTGAAAACGAAAACTTATAATTTAATCAGTTCTATTCTCTATTTAACTTCTTTTACATGAATTTAGATAAGGGAATTTCTACTAAATTTAATAGAAATACCTGACGTAAACTACGAATAAAGATTCGTCCTTTACACACCATTTCTCGGTTAAATACTTTAATCAGCTCTTGAGAAGATGAAGAATTAGAAGTCGAATGGAAGGTAGAATACATAAACTACCATGTCTGGAAAACTCCATTATTTTAACACAAAACAATTAATATTTCAATTCTAAGAATTAACAATTTTCTATTGGGAAATTTTAGGGATTTTTAATATGATGAGTTCTTAATCCAAACTCCTCAAGGCATCAAATCCAAAATATGCTATTCAACTACTAAAGTAGAAAGACTAAGATTTTCACTCACAGTTGCTCCTTAGCTTTGCTACTCTTTGGATTTGCAATGCCTATTAAAATCTCTTTTAGGTCTCTTCTTTTTGATATCTACAACAAGGGATTTGTGTATGTGTGTGTATTAGACTCAGAAAGGCTGGAGGAGAAGAGTAAAGTTTAGAAATAAGTAATAAAAAAATGATAGATTAGGATTTCTTATTTGAAACCTTAATGGAATTTTCTAAATCTATGAAGAGATAAACTGACAGAGCTTCGCTGATGTTTCCAAAATATTTGTTAATAATGAGGCATCTAGGTTCTTATTTATAGGGTTGAAACGCTCTAAAAGCGCAGGATGAAACTAGGTTAAAAATGGACAAATCTGGAACGCACAAATCAACAAAAGTCGATCCACTAGGGTCGACCGCCCCTTTCAACCATTCGACCGCTAGAGTCAATCCGTCTCAATGAAGGTGTCGATCGGTACATATATATTTGGGACGATTTATTATTTTCCTTTGCTTGATTATTTTATTCCCTAATTAACTTTTAACGCTAACTATTTAACTTAACGTTTACTTACCGCCAAGTCTAATCACAGTTAATTTTTGAAATTCAAACTAAATTTAAATACTCGTTTAAATTTAAAATTAAACTAAATTAATTTAAATATGAAAATTTAAATGCTCATAATTTCTTCATTTGAGCTCCATTTTTAGCATATTATATATGTAAACTGATCAGAATTTCACCATGAACATAACAAAATAATTATGGTCAAATTTCAAACTTTTAAAATTTCATTTTTACCTCTACCCTAATTAATTGAATTTCTCTTAAATTAATTATTTAATTACGATTGGTTTTATTGGGTGTTACATTCTCCCTCCTTAAAAAGGATTTCATCTTGAAATCTTTCAATGGGCAAGCAGCGTTACACTCAAATACATACATGTTATATAACCAAGTAATCTATATAACCATCTACTCAATCCAAAGTGCAATTTTATTATGTACTACAGCTATAATATAAATGAGCTCAATCCTAACGTGAGTTTATGATCGTACTATGCAAATATGTATGCAAATAACCTAAACATGCATAAAAATGCTATATGAGTATAAAGTGGCGGTGAAAAGTGTAACGCTATCTCCTACCATCCTATCTAGCAGCCATGATGCAACCAATATCCTAATTTTGAAGAGAAAATTTACTAAAGCAAGGCTTAGGACGAGAAGTCCTCATACCTTCTACTGAATTTTCTCCCTACTGTACTCGAATCAATTTAATTTCTTTATTGTAGAGCATCCTAGTTTCGTGCTTCACAATGCATGCAGTGGCATGGGATGCTATTGGCTCCATCTTAAAATCCCCCAATTGATTAGGCTTTATCCCAATTACTATGCTATGAAGGTATTTCCTCAAATACAAAACATGAAAAACGTCATGGACTCTAGCGAACAAAAAAATTCTCTTATTTTCCCCAAATATTGCGAAAGGCCTAATAAATATGATGTCAACTATTCAAATCTTATGACCTTCACATGCAGCCTAATGAACTTTGACTTTCCAAAATCTCATAATCCAAATCTGGTCCGAGTAGAATTTGTGGGTAGTTTCTCACCCACAATTTGGTGATTTGTATGGCCTCCATATAATTGTTTTAGGGGTTCCATACCAAGCATCTACTAGTAAAAGCGAATTCTACTAAGGGTATGTGTTGTTCCTGATGTCCACCAAAATCCTAGGTGCAAGCTCTCAACAAATCCTCCAAGTTATCATCCATTCCTTCAGTTTGTCGGTCAGTCTTCAGTTGGTAAGCGATGCACAGATTTAATGTAGTTCCTAAAGCTAGTTCCTAAAGCTACCAACAAACTTCTCCAAAATTTACAGGTAAACTAAGGGTCCCTATCACTAAAGATGCAAATTGCAAATCTATGAAGTTGTGTTGAAGATGCTGCTGTTTCATTGCTTCTATTGGAAAATTTGACCACCCTTTATCCTTGATTAGAGGAAATTCACTTCACATTCCTATATATCTCATATTCCTCGAATGGTGATAGTCTGTGAGACAAATATTATTTTTTTCCGAAATTCTGAAGTTTTGAGATTAAAGCATATATTCACTTAAGGCTGCTAACCAAATTATCTCGTTAACCTCCAGTCTTATCTATGGTATATCCCTAGTTAAGTGTCCCAATGAAATTTCATTATTTACTTTGTTTCTCAACATATATATTTATTAAGTGGTTTAATTCTCATTCATAAAGTCAATGCAATAATAAAATAGGGATATAACTTATACCACATCATACTCTTTTCCAATAACAAGGGAGACAACTAGCGGTTACAACCCAAGAACTCTAAAAGAAAATTTTGTTGGAAGTTGCCATTTATTATCAAGTGGTATAAATGGTGTTGAGGACCTTCTTACTGAATTAAGATAGGTATGTATAATAGTAATTCATCGTTACCCATTTCCTTAATTTTCCTTAACGTTCTCTAATAAATGTGGTTCACCTTTGTGTCTATTAATATATCCATAATAGCTGATCAATACTGTAAAAATTGGACTATTTCCAATTAATCCTTCTTTAATCCCTTTAACCTTCTTTGGTTTTCTAAAATCCATTCATTACTAAAATTTCTTCCATAATTGCCATATTAAGTTTCCTTAATATAAACTATTTTCATACAAATAAACTTATTTCGTTAAATTCAAAATCAACATTTAATACCCCATTTCTTGCAAAACTTAAATTTTCACAAACATGAAATACCAAATTTAAAATCTCCATCTCCAAAAATATAAACTTAGAAACCTTTACCAAGAATTCAAAATTTCTTAGTTGCAAATAGGAGCAAAATAATTTCTCTATTTAAAACTTTCTTCATCAAAGATTTATCTCTTTAAAAGTTAGACTTTCAACTTATAGAACTCAAAGAACACTTGGTTTTCAAAAAGGAACTATGGATAACTTTCCTTTTAACGTCTTACTATAATAAAGATACATTGTTTTGAAAACAGGATCATTTAACATTAAACATTCAAAACTAAATTATCATTCTAAAACAATATATTAGACCTCTATAGTTTAAAAGAGTTTTCTAGTCACAAGAATTATCGTTTTCAAAATAACATTATATCTAAAATATAGATGAAATATTTATTGCCTTATTACTCAAAATATACTGTTATTTTTGACAAAATACTTTTTCTAAATTTGTTCAAAACTCTTAAAACTCCTTGCATCCCTTTTCCTAACAATTCAGATAATATTCTTATTCAAAAATTTCTAAATTCGAATAGTAAAAACGTATATATAAAATTCTTATCTTTACACAATTGCTTTTCCAAAAATACCCGATCTCATCATTTAAATTGCAAAAACACCTTTTATAACTTCAAATAATGGAAAAATGGAGTAGACAGAGATAACTCTGATCTTATTCCTATTAATCCTCTTCTATCTATTTATTTAAAATTCCCAATTCTATCACTACCTAAATTCAACTGTCGTTCTCCATATTTCCTTATACCGGAATGTTCCTTCTATCTATGTTTTCGGACATTCTTATCCTTCTATTCTTTTTATCCTATTCTATTCAAGTTCCTTTTCCATTTATACACCCTTACAAAAGAAATTTAAGGAAAAGAACCTGTGATTATATAATGTAGCAAAAATCATTCATATCTCAAAAGAAAAATCCCTTATTACAAATTTTTGGACCGAAAACTTTCAGCTCAATAAATTAAACTAAAAACTATACGAGTAAAAAATCCCTTTAAATTAGAACTTTCTATCTCAAATATTTATAATTTATAAAACTCCAAGTTTTCTTGCTCTTTACAAAATAACAGCTTCAAAATCTGTAAAGTAGAAGAAATCATAAAATTTGAATGATAATAAAACGGAGAATCCAAAAACCAAAAACTTTGGTTCAAAAAAAAATTAAATTGAGAGATTAACAAATAAGAACCTTCTCACTCTCTTTTTTCAGCCATTCAAGTAATTAAAAACCATCCACCATTTTGTTTGAAAATGTTTCACCACTTCTTCCTAAGCTTTTTACAAATGGAAGTATATTTCCAATGTTATCAAAAACCATTTTCTACCAAAAATTTCCAACTTACAGTGCACAAGATTTCACTTAATAATCTTTTGAAACAGCTCGTTCAAAACTTTCAAGGAGTTTTCAAGAATCTTACCACTTTCTTTCTCAAGGGTGGGATTTTAAAAGAGGCTTGGATTATTCTCTCCTTCGAACTGCCTAACCAATTATCTTAAAAATCTATTACTTCTGGTGATTACTGTAAACCTTCTTACAAAAGCTTGTTTCTCTATTATATCCCTTTCTTCCGTACGAATACTATGCCCACTCTTATAAATATCATGTTGTCTGTATTAAATGGTTGCTATCTTAATGGAAGTTTCCTAAAGATATTTATTTACTTATTCAACTTTGCCCATTAACTTCTTCTTTACCTTTGCATAATTACCCTAACATTCTCATAAATCTATTTAATTTCTTATAACTCCCAACTTAACGCTCATTCATTACCTATTAAAATTTTAGAGTTACAACCTTTCCTTCTACTATTAATATCCATATTATTTAATATGCTTATAGGGTCCACAATGATAAAGAAGCTATTTCAAACAAAGAAGTATAAATTCAACTCTATTTATTTTTCCAACTCCTACCTGCTTTGTCCACCCTTTTGAAAACATGGTAGCAACTACTTGTACATTCGAAATTCACAGAGTTTGATCTAAATTAAAATAAGTATGTGTATATATATGTTTATATATAGAAAGGTTTTTGAAAAATATTATCAAAAATAACAAACAGACCACTAATATGTATGCATTTCCCCATTGATTGGGTAACCGAAGCTCTGATACCAAATGTAACTACTTGCCCTGAAACAGACCTAAATTCTAACCTAGAAAAGGCCATTCAAACTTAGACCCATTTCAAAGCTAGTTGTTGGTGGGTAAAAAGAAAAACTATACAGAGTTATCAATCTATTCTTTCAAAACCCATAGTGGAAGGAATAAAATATAATAAAAAAATGGTAACCTTTTATTTCAAAACACTTCAAATGTCATAATACATAACAACAACTGTTACAACATTTTATTCAAAAATACATTTCATAAATACAATATAAATTAACATGGAAAGAAAGATAATAACTGCCACTAGCTTCACTCTTACTATCTCCAAGCATCATAACTCCTTCTTTAACATGTGTTGTAATGAGGAGGGAGTCAAAACAACTAGTTTTTGGTAAATATAAATCTAGGGCCTTACTATATCTATACTTGGGCAGTATAATTCAAATAAGATCATGCCTTATGTAATTAAACCATTTAATACTTAATATAAGAAAAGGAGGTGGGTACTCAAACAACCACTTAATACCTTCCATTCATAAATCATGTTTTCTAATTCCATAAGACATAAACAATGTCATAAGTATCTAACAATGCAAAGATAAAACCTAAGCCACTTAATACCTTTCAAGGGAATATACGCAAAATCTAACCATTTAAGACCTCGTTTGAGGTAGGTCTCCATTATTTAATATTTATTCCCAAAGCAGACTCTGCATAGATATTTGTCTATCTGACATTGCACAAAAATCTCTTCGGACACTTAATATTTCCTATTGAATCGGACCTTCCAAGATATCCTTAATCGTGCTTAAACACAACTCTGACCATTTAATACATTATTTAGGGAAAAGAGGCAGGCCCTTAAACAACCACTTAATACCTCAAGACCCTGAAGCAGGCCCTTCGTATTATGTCCCATAGTCAATGATGTCTCACATTAGCCCGACTATTCGTAGGAATGAATAGCAAAATTAGCTATGCAGATTTACGTTGTAGAATTTGGGACAAAGCTCGCATCATTATAAATAATTATCATAGAAATTCTCACACTAACTCCCAAGTCACATTGTTGGTGGCCATATTAGCTAGGTAAAAAACTATAAGCCTTTTGACTAACCTCGCATTTCTATGACTTAGCCATAATTTATATACTCCTTATACATATATGACTAATGTCACAATTCCATAATTAAGGCTTTATAAGGAATCTTCCTTATTACGCCTTAAAACATCAATTACTTTTCAATGAGGGTTTTGATGTCAATTATTACCTAATTACCTACATAATTATATGTTCATTACGCTAATTAATATAAATATATATAAATATGCATTTATTAATCTATATATATGGAGATTACACCCTAACTAACGTTAAATGTTAATTCCATTTTAACCATAATCATCAAAGTCTTTCCCTTTTCTTCCATTTTACCTATAATGTTCAAATTCTAGAATACATAACAATGATTCAATACTCATATCCAAAATTGTAATAAATAGACTTGTATATAGAATCTAAATCCAACTTATCTCATATTAAAACAATGGAGTAAACCAAATATGGAAATTTACAATTCAATCAATTCTATGCTCTATTTAACTTCTTTTACATAAATTTAGATAAGGGAATTTCTACTAAATTTTATATAAATAGACGATGTAAACTACGAATAAAGATTTGTCCTTTATGCATTATTTCTTGATTAAATCCCTTAATCGGATCTAAAGAAGAAGAGTAAGATGAGGAATGCAAGATGGAGTACACAAAATGCAAAATCATTAAACTCCATTATTTTAACACAAAACAATTAAGATTTCAACCCTAAAAATTGTCATTCTCCTTAGGTTAATTTTAGGGATTTTTAATACGATATTTTCGTAATTCAAAACTCTTCAAGGCATATATCAAATCCAAACTGTATTATTCAACTATAAAATGGAAACGCTAAGATTTCCACTCATAGTCGGTATGCCTATTATAATCTCCATCAGGTATTTTTTTGATTGATATATACAATAAGGGATTTGTGTGTATATATATTAGATTCAAAAAGGTTGGAGGAAAGGAGGTTTAGATATTAAATAATAAACAAAGAAATATTGAGATTCCTTACCTGAAACTCTAATGGAGTTTTCTAAATTTAAGATGAGATAAACCAACAGAGCTTTGTTAACGTTCCTAGAATATTTGTGAATAAAAGTGAGGGGTCTAGGGTCGTATTTATAGATGTTGAAACACACAGAACGGTAGGATGAAACTAAGTTAAAAATGGATAAATATGGAATGCTAAAATTAACAAAACCTTACCCACCATCTATTCACGACCGGTCAACCGCCCCCTTCAACTAGTCGACCACTATGGGTCGACTTGTTCCAATAAATGGGTCGATTGGTACGTATATATTTGGGAATATTTATTATTTTCAGTTGCTTGATTATTGTTTGCACAAAAAATGGGCAAACACCTCCAACTCGTATGATTTAGTTGACTATACGATGTTCTTAGTGATTTGGGTGATTTATGCAAATATATAAAAAGTAGGGACTAAACAGTAAAAGACACACAGGTTTATAGTGGTTCGGCCAAAACGTGCCTACGTCCACTTTATATGTTATTCTCCTTTTTCTCTTCAGATTACAAGTACAAAGCTTTGTATACAAGTATATGAAAGTTGTTTGAAAGTTCCGTCCGTGCTTGAGCTCTCAAACTTGTCTACCATTGTTGTACCCCTGCCCCTCTATTTATAGAGTGAGGCTGGGGGCAGGGGTTCTGGATGTATATAGCTGCTGGTGGGCTTGGGCCAAGACAATCTGGTCTGGCAATGTTGGTTCGGCATCCTTTTGGTTCGGAGATGGTTGGAGTTGTTTTTCGGTCCGGCAATGGCTGGTTTGGTAGCATGTTGGTTCGGTATAGGTTAGATAGGCAGTTCGATGGTTCCTTGGATCGGTGGTGTGGAATTGGAGAGGCTTCTGGTTCGGTAGTGGATGGAGAGGCCTCGGTTCGGTCGAGGGCGTAGCTTGGTCCGGTTAGGCTGGTTCGGTAGTGGTGTGGAGCCGGTCCGGCGAAAGTTGATTTGGTGGGAAGGAGCCGGTCGAAACTCACCCAACACTTGCCCCTCAAAGTAGGGCATGTGCATGCACATGGCGTGCTTTGCTTTAAGCTTGGATGTTCTCATCCGGTCTCTAGCACCGAACCAACTAGTCCGGCAATTGGTATTTGCTTATAAATAGGGGCCTAACGCCTCTGTTTTTCCTCATCAGCCAAACCACTCCCCCGTTTTTACCGAATCAAACTATTATCCCTGTCGAATCAACGTGTTAGCCGAATCAAGTTCTTGCCGAGCCAAGTGATGATCTACTCTGCCGAATGAACTCTTATTTTCAATTACCGAATGGGCTCGGGGGCCTCGTGTACCGAATGTACCTGATAGCTGTGGTTTACCGAATGAGCTCGTGGCCCCCAAAATACCGAATGACCTTTTGTCCTTGAACTGCCGAATGAGTTTGAGAAGTGTGAGGCCGAATGGTCTTTGGTCTCGAGCTTTTATGTTTCGAATCGCGAATGAGACTCCAGGTTGCATGTACTTGTTTGTTTGTATTTCCATACTCCTTGTTCTAACAATATGTTTTTCCGGTGTTACAGATAAATGTCTCGCAAAGTGGAAACTCGATCAGAAAAGAGAAAATCTACGGATAGACGAGAGTCCCCCATTGTGCCCCCAGCCCAGCCGGGACCGGAACGCCGTGGACCCACCCCGAGATCGCTAGTAGATGGGTATGGTCCCCAAGAGCTTCTGAACTCTCCTCCTGATTGCTTTCCGAGCTCTCTCAGAGAGGATCAGCTTGATGTTATCTCCCGCTCCTTTGGGATTGATAGAGCATGCATGCTGTTGCCAGGGGAGGGGGTCATGCCATATAATCCCCCTGAAGGGTACTTTTCTTATAGTAGGTACCACTGCATGTGTGGGGCCATTCCTCCGATCAATGCTTGGATAGTTAGCTTCGTCACCTATTTAAAGGTGGCCCCCTTCCAGCTCCAGCCCAACTTCTACGCTATCTTGGTGTGCCTATTCGTGATTTTCCAGAGAAAGTACGGGCGCCCCCTTTCTAACAAGGAAATTCGATATCTATATAACTTGAGGGGTTACAAGAAGGGGTCTCCATACATCATCTTGGAATCGGCAGTGTCCTTCAAGCCGGTCCTGGACTTGTATTCAAAGTTCACCATGTTTAAGAAGGAATGGTTCTTTGTCCAGGATGACACTGTTTCGATCCACCGCTTCACCTCTGGCTGTAAGTTGCAACTTATTTATAATTTCCGTTCTGACTGAGATTCTTCTTCTTATGTGCTTTTATTCCTTGCTAGCGACAGGTGGCTTTGCGGTCGTGGAGAATGATCACCTGGTTCAGATGGCCGCAGAGATAGAGGCCATTTCGGGAAGGGATAGGTCAGCTTCTTACCTAATCAGGAATGCCACTCTCCTGGGACACAACTTGATTCTACCACATCAGTCTGGGGTCTAGCAGAGGGATACGGCTGAGGAAAGAGCTGCCAAAGCCAAAGGAGGGGCCACGACAAAGAGCAGCAAGAGGAGACCCTTCTCGATACCTCCAGTCGTCGGGGGGAAGAAGCTTAAGAAATCTGATGGACCCTCTCCCAGCACATGCCCAAATATTCCGGAGGAGGAAAGTGGAGAGGAGGAAAGAGGCGAGGAGGAGAGCGGAGGTGATGGAGAAGGTGATGGTGGTAACGGTGGCGAAGGACAAAGTGGTAGTGGAATTGGTGCCTTGACTTCTGGGCAAGCAGGTGATATTCAAGAGTGGACGGATGATGCTTTCCGCCAAGCCTTTGAGGGGTTGGAGGAAGGGTCGGCCTTGGTGGAGAAAACGAAGAAATCTGATAAGGTCGGGACCGGTGCAAGTCCATCTTCTGAGAGCATTTCAGCTAGGGCAACTCCGGCGGTTCAAGGTGAATTTTCGACTTCCCTTTTAACTTCACATGTTTCTTGGATTATAGTCTCATGCACGCTTGTAACACTTGGTTTTTATTCCAGGGACGGGTAAGGCGGCCAAGACATCAGACATTCGGCACCGCCTCGAGCAATTCAAACTCTTCAAAGCTTCTGCTAAACCGAAGCCTTCGACTGACCGTTCCGGGGGCGTAGTCGGCTACTGTCCTCTTATCGGAGTCATTGAAGAGGATATCCAAAAGAGAAAGAGGAGGCGTTCCATGTTCGAACCTTCACTTGGACCTCAGCCCCCAACCCAGCCTATTCATGACATCACGGGGGAGGATACTGAGTCCATACCATCTCCGCATCCATCAGAGAATCCTTCCGTTACTCATGTTGATCGTCCCGGCTTGGTTCGTAACCCATTTGCGGGTCATCCAGATCTGGACCAAAGTTCTCATAATATTTCCTTCGATGAGGTTACTGGAGAGCACCTCCTACCCCACAATCCTATAGTAAGGGTGCTTGATGAGGCTAAGTCTTTGGATCTCGACTTGTTGACTACTCGAATTGTGACTATGTGGGATGAGGCCAAGGCAAACATCGATCGGGTGGCTGAAGAGACCAAGAAGTTGATGGGGCATCACGCCCGACTAGTCAAGGCTGGAGAGGAAATCGAAAGTGCTAACATTCGGCTGCGATTAATGGTTTCCGATCAGGCCAAACAGCTTGCCGATCAGGCCATTCAGATCTCACAGTATGAGGTGGCCTCCGGGCGGCTAAAGAAAACTATGGAGGAGGCTAGCAGAGCCGAGCTACGAAAAATGGAGGCCACCTGCAAGGAACGAATCGATATGGCCATTGCCACGGTGGATGAGGTTCGGAGAGCGGATCTTGAGTAGATAGAGGAGTTATTTGGGAGGCTTGAGGCCGCAGAGCTTGCTCATGTCAAGTTGAAGGAGGAGATGGAGGCGATGCGGAAATCCCTTCAAGATGACTGCTCGAGATACCGATTGGAGAGAGATGTTGTCGTCGCAAGGCTTTCGGCTTCCGAGGCCCGCATGAGGGAGTTGGAGGAACGAGGGGATGATGGATGAGATGCTCCAGGACATGTACTTCCGTACTTGGAAGCGGGGCAACCTGTCCCGGATGGACGGCTATCCTCGGGTCATGGCTAGGATATATCTTCGGGCTTTGGAGGAGGCCAAGGCTGAGGCAGATAAGGAGGGTGGTGTAGCTTTCAGAACGGATGTGGTCACGGCCCAGTTTACTGAGGAGGAGAAAGTGGCAGTGAAGGAAGGCATGCGGCTGCTCATCGCCGAGGAAGTCGGTGTGCAATTGGGGGATGATGATCAGGGAGCAGATGCTGGTAAGTCTTCCCTCTCAATCTTTTCTTAACCTGATTGTGTATCATTTATTTGATGGATTCTTCTTCTGAATCGGACAGGTGGGACCTCTGGCCAGCATGCTGGGGGCTCTGATCCAGCGGTCAAGTAGGTCCCGGAGGGCTAGCAGGATAGAGGCGGAGCCCTGCTGCAGCTGACTACTTTTTTGGTTTACTTGGCATTCCTGAATATACTAGTCCAAAACATTAATGTACTTTCAGGCTGTAATTATGTAATTATGTCATTGTAGCGAATGATTTCATTCTTATATAATTTTATAACATAAACTGATTCTGTCATATTTGAATGCTGTCGTTATTTTGATGTGTTGCATAAGAAATAGAGCTGTGTATATGCATGTGCTTTAATCATGTTTGATGTTAAGCTCTTGCTTAAAATATAATTCCATGTCTCGCAATGTTAGTGTGATGTGTGAATAGGCTATAGCTACATGTTTATGTACAAGAAAAGGAAGTACCACCCTTCATGTTTTAGTTGCAGACGGTAGCTTTGAATGTCTTGTGTGACTGAGGATGGAATGCAGCTGAGTGACCTGTTATCCATTTGTGAGTTCTCATTTCCACTAGCGAGTGTCCCCCATTTTGTGTCCTGTACTTTAGTGATCGTTATAGAGGATAGGTGAAAAGTTTTTATAAATAAAATGGAAATACAAGAAATAGTAAAACTTCCAATCACGGAAGGCCTTCGATGTGCTTAAGTTCGTGGCAAACGGGTTTTGTAGTCACTTTCCCTAGTTGTGGGTCTTGGAGACATTCGTCACCCATCTTACGCCTCCGCGGGGAGTTTTCTTTTTTACCACAGCCGTACTTAAGACACATCGGAGCTGAGATCGCGCACAGTAACTACCTAGGCCATTATGGCCCGTAATCGTGGGTATTATTCGATTTACCATGGCCGGTTAGCATGGGTGCCGATCGTCAACTGTGAACTGCCCCTAGCTGGCCACACCTTATGTTGGGGCTTATAATTGGTTCACAGTCGCCGGCGAGCCGAACGCCGTAATGAGCTGCCTCAGCTATAGTCGGCCTTCTCGGTGGCTTATGATTGGCTCATTACAGTTGGCTTTGAGGGCCGTCGCGAGCAATGAGTTAACCCGCAACAGAGGGATGCTGGAGCAAAAGTGTCTCATTGACAAGGGCATAGATTCGTATAGTACCTGTTAGGTCTTGTCCAGGTAGGGTTGTGCCGTGAAGTGTCCAGAATGGAAATGCCGTCATACAGGATTTTGTTCAACAGAAAAGGATAAAGCTTAATAAGCAGCCAAGATATAAAGGAACAAGTTAAAAAAGAGACAAGATTTTTAGAGTGGTTTGGCAAGAAATTGCCTACGTCCACTGATTATCTTTATTAATTCACTTCATACGGGCAGTACAAGTTAAGAAAAGTATCGACGAAGGTGGTGGATGTTCCATGCCCTCTGGAACACCTCTCTGTCCACTGTTGACAAAATATAAGCTCCGTTATGGAGATCTTTATGAATTACATAGGGTCCGTCCCAGATTAGATCTAGCGCTCCGGGGCGCGGAAAGATCCGTTTGAGGACAAGATCTCCTTCTTGTATGCTGTGGTGTTTGACTTTGGAGTTGTATTGTGCTGCCACTTTTTGCTTGTGAGCTTCCTCTTTGAGTGCCGCATCGTTTCTTCTCTCTTTAATTAGATCCAAAGACATGTGGAGGAGTTCTTCGTTCTGTTATGGGTTGTAGTGGATCCTACGATGGGAGGGCACTCCAGTTTCAACTGGGAGCATGGCCTCCGATCTGTATGCCAAAGAGAAAGGAGTATGTCCTGTTGATGTTCTATAAGACGTGCGGTAGGCCCAAAGTGCCGTAGGAAGTTCATCCACCCAAGCGCCTTTTGACTTTTCAAGTTTCTTCTTGATTAGAGTTTTGAGAATTTTGTTGACAGCTTCGACTTGTCTGTTTGCTTGGGGATAAGCTACAGATGAGAACTTTTGTGAATTCCCTGCTCTCGGCACCAGTCGGTGAATTCCTCTTTGTCAAATTGAAGTCCATTGTCTGATATGATTTTGAGTGGAATCCCGTACCTGCATAAAACATTTTTGATCAAGAAGTTAATTGAGTAATTTCGTACTACAAAGGGCCAAGGGCTGGTCATTTGAGTAATTTCGTTTGTTGGCAGTCGAGGAATCTTAGCAAATTTCTGACATCTATCACATCTCTTGACGAAGTCTAGGGCGTCTTTGTTTAAAGTGGGCCAGTAATACCCATATCGGAGTATTTTCTTTGCTAGAGTCTGCCCTCCAGTGTGATCTCCGCAACTTCCTTGATGGATGTTGGATAGGACTTCCTTGGCTTCCCTTCCAGCGACACACCTTAATAAGGGGTTGGAGAAGCCACGCCGATAGAGGATGCCTTCTTGTTTCGTGTAGCGGGAAGCACTCCTCAAGATTTTTTTGACTTTGTTACGCTCGTTGGATAGTGTGCCATCTTGCAAGTATTTCCGGATAGGAGTCATCCAAGTTTCTGCTTCGATTGTAGCTATCAGATCCTCTTGTTCGAAACTTGGGGCTAGTTGTTTTGAGATGGCTACTGTTCCAGAAATGGTGTTGTTCTTCATGCTAGTTTGCTTGGCCAGTTCGTCGACCTCTCGGTTCTCCACTCGAGGAACGTGTTTGATTAAATAGTGATCCAATTGATTGAGCAGCAGCTTGGTCTTCTTTAGATATGCTGTGAGTCGTTCTCCTCGAGTCTGGAATTCTCCTAGTATTTGATTTACAATAAGTTGAGAATTGCTATGGAGACATAAAGAACTGACTCCAATTTCTAAGGCAAGTTCCAGTCCTGCTATTACTGCTTCATATTACGCATCATTGTTGGTGGCAGCGAATTCCAACCTTAGGGCATTGTGCAGCTTCTTTCCCCTGGGAGTGATTATCACAATACCTTCCCCCGAGCCCTGTTCATTTGATGCTCCATCTACAAAGAGATTCCACTTGATATCTTTTGCTATTTCGGATTGATCCTTACCTTCGTTGGTAGTGAATTCGACAATAAAATCAGCCATGGCTTGTCCTTTGATGGAGGTGCGAGGATGGTAGGTGATATCATATTGACGCAGTTCAATGCACCACTTAAGTAGTCGCCCAGAAGTGCCGGGGCGATGGAGTACCTGCCTTAGCGGTTGATCGGTTAGAACTCTGATGGAATGAGATTGGAAATAGTGTCGTAGCTTCCGTGACGTGATTAGCAGACAGTATGCTAGCTTCTCAAGTTTAGGGTATCTGGCTTCTGCCCCTGTAAATCTCTTGCTTACAAAGTATACGGGCCGCTGCGCGCGGTTGTCTTCTCTCACCAAAACGGCGCTTAAAGCATGGGACGATACAACAAGGTATAGGTATAGTTCCTCGCCTTCATTTGGAGTTGAGAGTACTGGTGGTTTCTGGAGGTGTTCGATTAAGTTATGGAAGGCTGTCGAGCATTCGCCAGTCCATTCGAACTTTCCTTTGTCTTTCTTCAGAGCTTCAAAGAAAGGGATGCATTTGTCGGTTGCTTTAGAGATGAACCTGCTTAGGGCAGCCACCTTCCCGCTTAGGCTTTGCATTTCTCTTCGCGTGGATGGTATCTTGATATCTTGAAAAGCCCGGACTTGTTCGGGGTTTGCTTCAATTCCCCTGGCATGGACGATGAATCACAAGAACTTTCCCGACGATACTCCGAAGGAGCACTTTAGAGGATTCAGCTTCATTCCATATTGGCGAAGTACTTGAAACATCTCGTCCAGGTGGTTTATATGATCGTTGGCTTTCCTCGATTTTACCAGCATGTCATCCACATAAACTTTCATAGTTCGTCCTATTAATTCCGCAAACATCATGTTGACGAGGCGCTGATAAGTAGCTCCGGCGTTTTTAAGTCCAAAAGGCATTACTTTGTAGCAGTGCAATCCCCGGTCAGTGATGAAACTAGTGTGTCTTGATCGGGGGCGTGCATAGGGATCTGATTATATCCTGAGTATGCGTACATAAAGGATAAGAGTTCGTGTCCGGCTGTGCTGTCCACGAGCTGATCGATTCAGGGGAGTGGGAAGCAGTCCGTCGGGCAAGCGTCATTTAAGTTGGAGAAGTCGATGCATGTTCGCCACTTCTCGTTAGCATTCTTTACCAGTACCGGGTTGGCGATCCATTCTGGGTAGATGGCTTCTCGTATGAAGTCATTGGCAAGTAAGTTCTTTACTTCTTCCTCGAGGGCTGCTGATCGTTCTGGCCCCATGCTCCTCTTTTTCTGCTTCACTGGCACCTTGGTGGGATCGATGTTCAGTACGTGGCATGCTACGTCTAGGGAGATTCCTGTCATGTCGGCGTGCGTCCATGCAAATACATCCATGTTGTGGCGAAGAAAATCGATGAGTTGATCCTTCAACTTCACTCTTAACTGAGACCCAACTCTCAGTAATCTAATTGGGTCGGGTTTGTCTACAGATACAAATTCCATAGCCTCTGCAGGCTCGGTGGTGGCCTCCTCCTCTTTATCCCTGGGGTCTAATTCATTGAAAGGATCGCTGGTATATCGAAGAGAAGGGGCTTTCTTTAATTGCTATGCTTCCAAGTTTTTCTTGCAGAGAGAAGTCTCTGCATCCTTCCATTTATCCTTCCTGCGGTTATTGCGAAGTTCAGTCACATAGCAATCTCGAGCGGTGTAACGACCCAACTTTCAGACTCCAGGAAGTCGCATCGTTAATAAGAAAGAAAGGGATAGAAAAGAGAAAAGAAAGAGAAGAAATAAGAAACAACACATCAGAATCTAAAACAGTGGAACGAATAAATTATATTAATAATATAAAATATTACATAGTTTACAACTACTATCAGAGTACACAGATATACAACACATACTAGACAGTTATAATCACCTGTCTAGTTATACAACTCAATACAAGAGATACTACACAGAGAACACACAGCGAAACTATATATCTATCGCAGAAGCCTTCTGCTCCATTACTCCTTCATAATTCGTCAAAGCTAACCTGAATCCCTTGGCTACTCGTAAAAAATTTGAGTACCCAAGAGTTTATGAAAACAAAAATAAACTCCGGGTGAGACATGGGTCTGGTGTGAGTAACAGGTTAAAGTTGCTTAACTTTGAAAAACCTTTGAAAAGAAAAGGTATCACGTAAGACTTCCCACATATAAACATGGAAAAGTTTTTACCTTACGCTAACCAAAACATTTGATAGGAAATCCAGTGATATTATAATAGGTCTAGGGTTTTCAAGTAAATATGAAATAGTCGAAATTGTTACATCTATTAAATTCCAGCTACTAGCCACAAAAGTGGGTAATACAATAAAAACCGTTGGCACTTATTGGATTTTGGATTCCATACAATGGCAGGGCTACTAGGGTACCGCCCGTCACAGTACGTGGCCTAGATCACCGTACCGAGGACCACTCCCGATCCCCTACAACACAAGACCATAACCATCCCTTACTGGACAGTCCCGAACAAAACAACCTCGCAGTTGGCGTACTTTCCAAACGCCCACACAGCCGGAATAAAAAGGGACTTCTAGACGGGGAAAATCTTGCTCTCAAGTGGGGGCTACCCACGAAGCCTTGCTGCACCTCCCCTGTTTTAGCCATTCCCGTTTGATGAGGCTTGAGGCTACGATTACCTTTATAGGACACATCACTTAGAATGCTCATCGTCCACCTGACGATGTTCTGAAAGCATTCAATCCATACAAGTTCATTCCGGGTTCGAACGAAACCGAAGGCATTATCTCGTTACACTCGTATTGGAATCACCCTCAGAGTTAACGACGATAACCCTTGCACTCTGAATCTCCATTCGATTCTATAAGTACTATTCCGTCAAACTCATTACGGAATCACCCATAGAGTTATAATGACGTATAGCCCTTACACCTCGAGTCTTCACTCGCTCCACTTGGATTCACGACCTAACGTTAATTTGGATCGATGTGGTTTTCGGATATCCAAATATGGAAACCCAATCCCGGTATCGTCGAAATCCAAAGCGTGTCTTTTAAGGCCAAGTTGTTTTAAAGTTTTAAAACAATACAATTTCATTATCTATATACACACAGATAGATAATATACAGATCCATAATAGATAATCGACATTATCATTATCAAAAGATAATCCAAATCATCATCACAATGCTACCATGTATCCATATCACTCAATATTACTTATCTAATTTCTGAGATTCAAACCAATCAAGGCAAACAATCATTATTCAACCATATAAGCAATGATTTACCATACCAATTATAATTAATTTAAAATGAATTAAATTAATTACATCATCCAAATTAATTTAAAGTGAATTAAATTAATTACTTAATCAATATAAATCTTGCTTACATCATTATTAATTAATTAAAATTAATTAATTAATTAATCTCTAATCAATCACCTTAATTGATCACCCTTGATTAATTATTCTTAATTACCTTCAAGTAATCATTCTTTAATTAATTTTACAAATTAATTATACTTAACCACATATAGTAATTAACCTTAATTAAATTTATTAACTATAATTAACTACATTAATCCTTAATTAATTATATCAATTAATTACCCTTAATCACTTATTATTAATTAATTAATCTTAATTAATCAATCTTGATTACATCATTAATTATATTAATTAATGATTTCTAATTACAATTTAATTAAGTACCTTATTTAGATTAATTACATTAAGAAATCAATCTTAGTTTAAACCATAATTGTTAATCACCGTTGATTAACTTTATTCAGTAATTAATTATCCTTAATTACTTTACCAAACAAATTAACTACTCCATAATTAATTATCTCAAATTAATTCCTTGATTAATTCGCGAAGTAATTATACTTAAATTACTTCAATTATCAAATCATCTTCAATTAATTACTACCCTAAGTAATTTCTCTTTATTTAATTACATTAAGTAATTATACTTCACAAATCATTAAATGATTATTTAAAATTAATTAAACTGAATTAATTAACTTAATCTAATCAAATTTAAACTCAATTAATTATAATAAGTAATTAATTTACTTAATTACTCCCATAAGTAATTATACTTAACAATTTACTCAAATGATTATCCTTAAATTAATTAATCCAATTAATTATTAAAAATTAATCATATTAATTAATTAATTAATTAATCCTCGGTTAATGACCTTCATTAACTATTAACATTTCATTAATTATTTTCTAAAATAATTAACTTATTTTAAATCATTATTGATTACAATTTAATTAATCATTTATAACCCATTAATTAACCACTAATTAATTAAATAATTAAGTGTTTATTAAAACATAATTAATCCTTTATTTCTTGATTAATGAATTATTAATCATTAATTAAAAATCAAATTCTTATTTAATTATTTATTCTTAAATTACAAGTTAATTATTCAAAGAATAATTAATCTTAAACCCTTAAGATTAAACCCTTAATTACTTTGAGTAATTATCCATTTCATTAATTTATTAAATAAATTAATTATCCATTTAATTACCCTAATAATTAAATGAAATACAAATCATTAAAATTATAATTTAACTTTAACAAGTTTTAAAATCAATTTAATTACTTTTCTTATAAAACAATTTTTTTACAAGAGTTTAAATCAAATTCCCTTTTAAAATTCAAACATTTAAATTTCCCATGATTATTCAATTTTAAATTTAGTTTAAAACAAAGATTCAAATTCAGATTTGAATTATTTTAAATTTTATTTAAAACATTTCTTTACCTTCAATTTCCAATTTAAATTCAAATTTCTTTAAAAAACATTTTAAACAATAAACCCTTTTAAAGTATTTTAAACAAATTTGAATTCTAAAAACTCATTCATTTCCATCTTAATATTAAATTAATTTAAATTCATATTTTAAATTAGACTTAAAAAATATTTTAAATCTTGCTTTATACTTTTTAAATTTAAGTTTAAATTTTTGAAAACAGGGCAAGTTTTAAATCTAAATAAATCTAACCTGAGCAAAACTCAGAAACAACTCGAGTAAAACTCGATTTAATAGTTTCATTTGAATACACTTAAATCTTTAAGGCACTGTCAGGTTTAACAAAACCTGTAATATCTAACACCCCTGAGACCACAACACGGCTACTCCGAGTCAAACACTCAAATACTCCGAGTCCAACATTACAATGCTTCGAGCCAAACACGAGTTACCCCGAACAAAAACACGAGTACAACTTCCTTCCCAAACCCGCTGATACCCAAAATGTCGTGCACCGACGCCACCATCATCTCCTACCACACGCGACCCCTTGCGCAAATCGGTAACCATCATTCAACCTTATTCCGACCATCATACAACATTTCGAACCCCAAAATCAAAATCGAGATTTCAAGCACAAAAACTACAACCATGTCGAATCTGAAATTCACCTCAAATTCCAAAATCCGATCGTCAGAGAAATACTCCCTCCGGTCACATCCACTTCCACACTCCCTCAACCATCTACTCGATTTTGGAAGAACTCGATCACCCATAGATGTCGAGATGGCCAAATTCCTGATCAACAGCAAAAACTAGGTTTTAAAAACTTAATCCCTAATCACTACTACATCCGTGTTTAAATCCTTCTCCCAATAATTTTCCCTGCTTCTCCTATCACCTCTCCATTACCAGAGAAGCCGCAGCCCATCCCGATCATCTAGAACGACAGTACCAACCCAAAACATGTTTTCTGGATAAAGCAGTAATGCTCAACCATTTCCAAATTAAAAATTCTAATTTTAGTTTTAAAATTCAAGTTTACATAATGTAATCAGTTTATAAACCTTAATCAATGAATCTGGATAACAAAATTCTTGCTTATATATAATTTGTTCTGTTGTATTTATGTTTCAGAGACTTTTCAGATTTATCTTCATATTAAATAAAATTTTAAACTTAACTTATATTACACAACTACTTTTTGTTTGAAACCAAAGCCTTAACAAAGATTTAAATCATGAGATCATGATTTTGACCAGAGTATAAATCTGGAATGATAAACAGGCAAGAACATATATCCGACAGCATGCATGTATTCAGTAACCATACATAAGAAATACTATCATATTTTTTTTCACACAATCATGACTATATCAGTAAATAATTTCAAGCAACTAAATTTACTTAAATTAGTTTAAATAGAAATGTTACTGACCGAATTTTAATGAGCAAAGCATCCATGTTTGTGAAATGCTTTGAATCCTGAACTTCAAATTGCTTTTTTTTTCTTCTTTAAACTGCAGATGCTTTTACTCTGAATCACATGCATGTTTCCAGAAAAATGCAGACATGGATGGTTTCAAACAGAAAAGGAGAAACACTGGAGGATTTTGAATTGAAACTGCTGTTGCATGCAGTTCTGTTGAGTGTTGCAAAGTGGTTTCAGGTTTATGAATATGAAGAGCTATTTTCAGGTTTATACATGATTTCAGTTTGAAGATGATTTTGGTTTTAGAGGAACATTGTTTCCCGAGAAAGAAATGCAGGTTTGGTTGATTTTGTAGTTGCACGCATGATTGGGAATTTGCATGATTGATGATCAGGTTGATGTTGTTTCAAAACAGAAAAGAAGACTGCAGGTTTTTGAATAAAGTTGTAGAATGAAATTGCAAATTTTTAATTAGTCATTTAATGTTTTGAAGAGGCTCTGATTTGCATTTCTGGTTTGAGGAGATTTCGCATTACAGTTCTGAAGGTGGTTTTGGGTTTTGAAGAAGATTCAAACAATTTTTGATTTGGTTTATGAGGAGCTTATTTACAGGATATCCTTTTTTTTATGTATGATTCCAGATTTTAGATCTGAAGATTTCTTAAGTTTGAAAAAGAAAAATAGAAAAGAAGATGAAATGAGGAGTAATATGTTTATATAAACAAAAATTTTGATTTAATTAAAGAAAATGAAAAACATTTAATTATGACACTTGTTTTAAATTTAAACATTTGTCACTTTAGTTTATTTTAAGACTAACACATGTCAACAAGGGTGTTTTAGAGATATACACATGTAATTTAAGAATATTTTAGTTTTAATTTAAATTGTTTATAATACTTTAAAACCTTAATTTATTATTCTTATGTATATAAATGAGTTTCTTACATTTTTAATTTATTAAAAAGAAAATGAAACAAACAAATTATGAATATAAGCTTATTCAAATACTTTTAAACATTTATTTCTTTTAAATTTCAAAACATCAAAGTCAAATTCAAGTTAAATTATAAACTTCAAAATAAAAATCAAGTTATATATGTGTGCATATATAACTCTTATTAAATTTTAAAATAACAAATCCTATTTCTAACAAAATTTATTTATGTTTATACAAACTAAGTATTCTCAATATCATTTGAAAATAACAAATTAAACAATATTATAAAATGATTTATAAAAGATATCATAAATTACTTCTATTGCTTAATAAATTAAGATCATATGTAAATTTTATTTTAAATTCTTATATATAAATTCAAGCAATAATTTAAAAAGAAAATACAACTAAGTTTTTAATGTTAATCTAATTTAAATTCATATTCAAGTTAATTAAATATAAATTTAAACAAATAAAATTTTTCTTTAATATAAACTATATAATTATCTATTAAATTGTTTTGAACAGTTAAATGTTAAATTTAAATCAAATATCCAATTTTACCAAATATAAATAAAAATTAAAAATTGATTCATTTACTAAGTTTTAAATCAAAGTTTATCCATTTACAAGATATACAACTATATATATATATATATAAATAGAAAACAGTTTATTAGCTTTAAAAGATAAAATCTACTAACTTAAATGTTTATTATAAGATGATTATTATATCAATTCAAAATTTTATTATCAAGAATTATTAAATCAAATAAATTTTTAAACACAGATTATTAAATTTATATTTCCAAATTCCGGGATATCACATTCCTCCCACCTTAAAAGAATTTCGTCCCCTAAATTTAAAAGCAAAGGTAATTTAATAATCTATCCTAAGATTTTAATTTTAAAACACAAGCATATATCAAAAATATGTTAACAACCATAGCAACCAATTTACCTAATCAAAACAAATCTAATTATCCAGAAAAACCTGGACAAAATTTTCACGAGTTTCCCCGGTATAAATATCGGGATACTCGCCCTATAAAATCCAAATAATCAGTACTACTAAGCTACAGAGCTCCTATCCAACAAGATCTACAAATCTAAATAGTGTCAGACTACAAACAAGTCTAACTTTAACAGTCTCATCCTCCTGAACTGCTGGTTCCACAACCAAAGATAGATCATACACGTACTCCCTCAGAGATACGTGAAACACAACGAATCCCAGTTATCCAAACTGGCAATTCAACTTTGAAAAATCAAACACCAATCCTCACAAGAATACAAAAAAGATCCAAAACACGGAGCTGACTTACCCAGACTTACCCAATCTTATAGCTCCTTAGATCAAAGAAAACTTTCCCAAAATCAAATCTCCGTCTCAGGAATCCAGATTCTTTCGTCTCTTACCCACAGAACTCTTTTGATGATCCTGGGCCCCCTTCAACTCTACTGGTCAGCTCAATCCTTGTTGACTCCTCTAGAAACAAACAGAACCAAAACTTCTCAGCAGAATGATCTCCTCAAGATCAATTCCAAACCAAGAACACCAACTCTATTCCACAAATATTAGAAGACTAACATACTTCTCCTATTCGGAAAAGATAAAACAAAAGCATTTCCATCTGCTTTCGCTGCACAACTCTGATCTGACGTGGAAGAAAAACTCGAGCACAAACTAGACAATACATCTCAGAAACATGGTTCAATAGATCCATAAAAGAAAACTCAGATGCCCCATCTAATCCAAAGCTGCTTCACTAAACCTCCGGTATCACTCCTAGAATCCAGTCGATAAGAAAACTCAGCCTCCAGGTGCGGACAAACTTCTCATAGCTCAAGAGAACACTCGAACTGTCGCAAGTCACTTTTGCGATCAACCAGTCCAATATCCAAAGTAACTGTTTTCTCTTTACCAATCAGAACAGCTTATGCTTAATTAGCCAATCCATTGAAGAAATGGATCCACTCTGCTGCATCTGAACTCCATCTTCAGAAAAACTGCTAACCAGAAGACTTCTTGCTAGCACACAGAACACTCCGAGTTGCACTTCTGACACCGACACCAAAGACTTCCTAATCCAAAAGCTCTTCGAGAAACTCAGGCCTCATACCAGACAGAAACATCCTGCTGAACCCAGCCACAACATCGAAGCAAACATACTTCTAAAACTTGTTCCAAAGAAAAATCTTCGGAAACATCTATAGTCACTGTGTCTCATCACACAGCTACTAATTCCTGAGGTATCGAGATACCATTAATTTCTTCTGCCCAATTGACAGATCCAATCTCTACTCATCGATCTTCAAAGATAGACTCCGAACCTTTACAGGTTAACTTCAGAGATCTATGAAATCCTACACTCTGCACAACTTACTCGAGACGGTATTAGGTCTACAGTCTCGACAAATACACTTCCAACTTCAACATTCAAACACCAACTAATGGCAGTAGTCGTGTTACACACCCTACTACCTTATCTACCTTTATAACCTATATTGGAAAACCTATACAGGTAACCCAACAGATATGTAGAAATTTATATATTTATATATACAAAAATTACAATTACGCTCTCTCAAGATAGACATCACTTCAGAGCCTAGGTATTCACTCAACCTAACGCTCTGATACCACTGTAACGACCCAACTTCCAGACTCCAGGAAGTCGCATTGTTAATAAGAAAGAAAGGGATAGAAAAGAGAAAAGAAAGAGAAGAAAGAAGAAACAACACATCAGAATCTAAAACAGCGGAACGAATAAATTATATTAATAATATAAAATATTACATAGTTTACAACTACTATCAGAGTACACAGATATACAACACATACTAGACAGTTATAATCACCTGTGTAGTTATACAACTCAATACAAGAGATACTACATAGAGAACACACACAGCGGAACTATATATCTATCGCAGAAGCCTCCTGCTCCATTACTCCTTCATAATTCGTCAAAGCTAACCTGAATCCCTTGGCCACTCGTAAAAAATTTGAGTACCCAAGAGTTTATGAAAACAAAAATAAACTTCGGGTTAGACATGGGTCTGGTGTGATTAACAGGTTAAAGTTGCTTAACTTTGAAAAACCTTTGAAAAGAAAAGGTATCACGTAAGACTTCCCACACATGAACATGGAAAAGTTTTTAACTTACGCTAACCAAAACATTTGATAGGAAATCCAGTGATATTATAATAGGTCTAGGGTTTTCAAGTAAATATGAAATAGCCGAAATTGTTACATCTATTAAATTCCAGCTACTAGCTACAAAAGTGGGTAATACAATCAAAACCGTTGGCACTTATTGGATTGTGGATTCCATACAATGGCAGGGCTACCGGGGTACCGCCCGTCACAGTACGTGGCCTAGATCACCGTACCGAGGACCACTCCCGATCCCCTAAAACACAAGACCGGAACCATCCCTTACTGGACAGTCCCGAACAAGACAGCCCCGCAGTTGGCGTACGTTCCAACTTCCCACACAGCCGAAATAAAAAGGGACTTCTAGACAGGGGAAAATCTTGCTCTCAAGTGGGGGCTACCCACGAAGCCTTGCTACACATCCCCTGTTTAGCCATTCCCGGTTGATGAGGCTTGAGGCTACGATTACCTTTATAGGACACATCACTTAGAATGCTCATCGTCCACCTGACGATGTTCTGAAAGCATTCAATCCATACAAGTTCGTTCCGGGTTCGAACGAAACCGAAGGCATTATCTCGTTACACTCGTATTGGAATCACCCTCAGAGTTAACGACGATAACCCATGCACTCTGAATCTCCATCTCGAATCTATAAGTACTATTCCGTCAAACTCATTACGGAATCACCCACAGAGTTATACTGACGTATAGCCCTTACACCTCGAGTCTTCACTCGCTCCACTTGGATTCACGACCTAACGTTAATTTGGATCGATGTGGCTTTTCGGATATCCAAATACGGAAACCCGATCCCGGTCTCATCGAAATCCAAAGCGTGTCTTTTAAGGCCAAGTTATTTTAAAGTTTTAAAACAATATAATTTCATTATCTATATACACACAGATAGATAATATACAGATTCATAATAGATAATCAACATTATCATTATCAAAAGATAATCCAAATCATCATCACAATGCAACCATGTATCCATATCACTCAATATTACTTATCTCATTTCTGAGATTCAAACCAATCAAGGCAAACAATCATTATTCAACCATATAAGCAATGATTTACCATACCAATTATAATTAATTTAAAATGAATTAAATTAATTACATCATCCAAATTAATTTAAAGTGAATTAAATTAATTACTTAATCAATATAAATCTTGCTTACATCATTATTAATTAATTACAATTAATTAATTAATTAATCTCTAATCAATCACCTTAATTGATCACCCTTGATTAATTATTCTTAATTACCTTCAAGTAATCATTCTTTAATTAATTTTACAAATTAATTATACTTAACCACATATAGTAATTAACCTTAATTAAATTAATTAACTATAATAAACTACATTAATCTTAATTAATTATATCAATTAATTACCCTTAATCACTTATTATTAATTAATTAATCTTAATTAATCAATCTTAATTACATCGTTAATTATATTAATTAATGATTTCTAATTACGATTTAATTAAGTACCTTATTTAGATTAATTACATTAAGTAATCAATCTTAGTTTAAACCATAATTGTTAATCACCGTTGATTAACTTTATTCAGTAATTAATTATCCTTAATTACTTTACCAAACAAATTAACTACTCCATAATTAATTATCTCAAATTAATTCCTTGATTAATTCAAAAAGTAATTATACTTAAATTACTTCAATTATCAAATCATCTTCAACTAATTACATCTAGTAATTACCATTAATTACTACCCTAAGTAATTTCTCTTTATTTAACTACATTAAGTAATTATACTTCACATATCATTAAATGATTATTTTAAATTAATTAAACTGAATTAATTAACTTAATCTAATCAAATTTAAACTCAATTAATTATAATAAGTAATTAATTTACTTAATTACTCCCATAAGTAATTATACTTAACAATTTACTCAAATTATTATCCTTAAATTAATTAATCCAATTAATTATTAAAAATTAATCATATTAATTAAATAATCCTCAGTTAATGACCTTCATTAACTATTAACATTTCATTAATTATTTTCTAAAATAATTAACTTATCTTAAATCATTATTAATTATAATTTAATTAACCATTTATAACCCATTAATTAACCCCTAATTAATTAAATAATTAAGTGTTAATTAAAACTTAATTAATCCTTTATTGCTTGATTAATGAATTATTAATCATTAATTAAAAATCAAATTCTTATTTAATTATTTATTCTCAAATTACAAGTTAATTATTCAAAGAATAATTAATCTTAAACCCTTAAGATTAAACCCTTAATTACTTTGAGTAATTATCCATTTCATTAATTTATTAAATAAATTAATTAACCATTTAATTACCCTAATAATTAAATGAAATACAAATCACTAAAATTATAATTTAAATTTAACAAGTTTTAAAATCAATTTAATTACTTTTCTTATAAAAGAATTTTTTGTTTACAAGAGTTTAAATCAAATTCCCTTTTAAAATTCAAACATTTAAATTTCCCATGATTATTCAATTTTAAATTTAGTTTAAAACAAAGATTCAAATTCAGATTTGAATTAGTTTAAATTTTATTTAAAACATTTCTTTACCTTCAATTTCTAATTTAAATTCAAATTTCTTTAAAAAACATTTTAAACAATAAACCCCTTTAAAGTATTTTAAACAAATTTGAATTCTAAATACTCATTCATTTCCATCTTAATATTAAATTAACTTAAATTCATAATTTAAATTAGATTTAAAACATATTTTAAATCTTGCTTTATACTTTTTAAATTTAATTTTAAATTTTTGAAAACAGGGCAAGTTTTAAATCTAAATAGAACTAACCTGAGCAAAACTCAGAAACAACTTGAGTAAAACTCGATTTAACAGTTTCATTTGAATACACTTAAATCATTAAGGCACTGTCAGGTTTAACAAAACCTGTAACATCTAACACCCCCGAGACCATAACACGGCTACTCCGAGTCAAACACTCAAATACTCCGAGTCCAACATTACAATGCTTCGAGCCAAACACGAGTTACCCCGAACAAAAACATGAGTACAACTTCCTTCCCAAACTCGTTGATACCCAAAATGTCGTGCACCTGCACCGACGCCACCATCACCTCCTACCACACGCGACCCCTTGCGCAAATCGGTAACCATCATTCAACCTTATTCCGACCATCATACAACATGCCGAATCCCAAAATCAAAATCGAGAGTTCAAGCGCAAAAACTGCAACCATGTCGAATATGAAATTCACCTCAAATTCCAAAATCCAATCGTCAGAGAAATACCCCCTCCGGTCACATCCACTTCCACACTCCCTCAACCATCTACTCGATTTTGGAAGAACTCGATCACCCATAGATGTCGAGATGGCCAAATTCCTGATCAATAGCAAAAACTAGGTTTTAAAAACTTAATCCCTAATCACTACTGCATCCGTGTTTAAATCCTTCTCCCAATAATTTTCCCTGCTTCTCCTATCACCTCTCCATTACCAGAGAAGCCGCAGCCCACCCTGATCATCTAGAACGACAGTACCAACCCAAAACATGTTTTCTGGATAAAGCAGTAATGCTCAACCATTTCCAAATTAAAAATTCTAATTTTATTTTTAAAATTCAAGTTTACATAATGTAATCAGTTTATAAACCTTAATCAATGAATCTGGATAACCAAATTCTTGCTTATATATAATTTGTTCTGTTGTATTTATGTTTCAGAGACTTTTCAGATTTATCTTCATATTAAATAAAATTTTAAACTTAACTTGTATTACACAACTACATTTTTGTTTGAAACCAAAGCCTTAACAAAGATTTAAATCATGAGATCATGATTTTGACCAGAGTATAAATCTGGAATGTTAAAACAGGCAAGAACATATATCCAACAACATGCATGTATTCAGTAACCATACATAAGAAATACTATCATATTTTTTTTTCACACAATCATGACTATATCAGTAAATAATTTCAAGCAACTAAATTTACTTAAATTAGTTTAAATAGAAATGTTACTCACCGAATTTTAATGAGCAGAGCATCCATGTTTGTGAAATGCTTTGAATCCTGAACTTCAAATTGCTTTTTTTTTTCTTTAAACTGCAGATGCTTTTACTGTGAATCACATGCATGTTTCCAGAAAAATGCAGACATGGATGGTTTCAAACAGAAAAGGAGAAAGACTGCAGAATTTTGAATTGAAACTGCTGTTGCATTCAGTTCTGTTGATTGTTGCAAAGTGGTTTCAGGTTTATGAATATGAAGAGCTATTTTCAGGTTTATACATGATTTCAGTTTGAAGATGATTTTGGTTTTAGAGGAACATTGTTTCCAGAGAAAGAAATGCAGGTTTGGTTGATTTTTGCAGTTGCAGAATTGATGATCAGGTTGATGTTGTTTCAAAACAGAAAAGAAGACTGCAGGTTTTTGAATAAAGTTGCAGAATGAAATTGCAAATTTTTAATTAGTCATTTAATGTTTTGAAGAGGCTACGATTTGTATTTCAGGTTTGAGGAGATTTTGCATTACAGTTCTGAAGGTGGTTTTGGGTTTTGAACAAGATTCAAACAATTTTTGATTTGGTTTATGAGGAGCTTATTTATAGGAATTCTTTTTTTTATGTATGATTCCAGATTTTAGATCTGAAGATTTCTTAAGTTTGAAAAATAAAAATAGAAAAGAAGACGAAATGAGGAGTAATATGTTTATATAAACAAAACTTTTGATTTAATTAAAGAAAATGAAAAAGATTTAATTATGACACTTGTTTTAAATTTAAACATTTGTCACTTTAGTTTATTTTAAGACTAACACATGTCAACAAGGGTGTTTTAGAGATATACACATGTAGTTTAAGAATATTTTAGTTTTAATTTAAATTGTTTATAATACTTTAAAACCTTAATTTATTATTCTTATGTATATAAATGAGTTTCTTACATTTTTAATTTATTAAAAAGAAAATGAAACAAACAAATTCTGAATATAAGCTTATTCAAATATTTTTAAACATTTATTTCTTTTAAATTTCAAAACATCAAAGTCAAATTCAAATTAAATTATAAACTTCAAAATAAAAATCAAGTTATATATGTGTGCATATATAACTCTTATTAAATTTAAAATAACAAATCCTATTTCTAGCAAAATTTATTTATGTTTATAAAAACTAAGTATTCTAAATATCATTTGAAAATAACTAATTAAACAATATTTTAAAATGATTTATAAAAGATATCATAAATTACTTCTATTGCTTAATAAATTAAGATCATATGTAAATTTTATTTTAAATTCTTATATATAAATTCAAGCAATAATTTAAAAAGAAAATACAACTAAGTTTTTATTGTTAATCTAATTTAAATTCATATTCAAGTTAATTAAATATAAATTTAAACAAATAAAAAATTTCTTTAATATAAACTATATAATTTTCTATTAAATTGTTTTGAACAGTTAAATGTTAAATTTAAATCAAATATCCAATTTTACCAAATATAAATAAAAATTAAAAATTGATTCATTTACTAAGTTTTAAATCAAAGTTTATCCATTTACAAGATATACAATTATATATATATAAACAGAAAACAGTTTATTAGCTTTAAAAGATAAAATCTACTAATTTAAACATTTATTATAAGATGATTATTATATCAATTCAAAATTTTATTATCAAGAATTATTAAATCAAATAAATTTTTAAACACAGATTATTAAATTTATATTGCCAAATTCCGGGATATCACAAGCGGCGTCTTGATCTCCCTCTATTTCTCTAATTCCGTTATCCGTTGAAAATTTCATCTTCAGGCACCACGGGGCTAGGACAATTTGGAAGTCAGACAAGGCTAGTCTTCCCAAAAAGGCGTTGTAGGCTGAGTGGTTCTCTATTAGCACAAATGTTTGTTTTCGCACAACATAGCGGGGATGACTTCCTATTTCGACAAAGAGGTCCAGTTGCCCGAGGGGCATCTTCGCATCTCCGTTGGAACCATGTAGCGGTTTCCTGCAGGGAGACACATCCTTCATTGACAGCTTCATTTTGTCAAAAGCATGCTTGAATAGGATATTTACTGAGCTTCCAGTGTCTACTAGAATTCGGAAAACCTTGGCTGGACCGAACCAGGCATAGATGACCATAGGATCCATGTGAGGGTACTGCCTTCCCCCTAGGTCACGCCTACTGAATGTGATATCATCATTCTCTTTCCGTTTTCGGTGGTGTTCTTCTGTAACAGAATTAACGTAGCCTTTATTGTTTCTAAGTGACTTACCATATCTCTCCATCTCTGCCCAACTTCCGTCGGCGATGTGTGGTCCTCCTGATATGGTAAGCACCGCTATCTTCTCTTGACTGGAGCCGCTGGTGTTGCGATTTCCTCCGCCTACTTCCGAGAGGGGCATCCCTGGGTTCTCATTTGCAGGAGTTGAAGTCCTGTTCTGACCTTTCACATAGCGATCTAGTCTCTTCTTCTGATGTGTTCTTCAATCAAGTCCCGGAGATGATGGCATTCATTGGTGTCATGCCCATGAGATTCGTGGAATCGGCAGAACTTTCCAAACTTAATTGCATTGTCTGATTCCTTCTTGTGCGGGGGGCGCTTATATCTAACTTCGTCTTGGGTGGCCAAGAAGATGTTTTCGATTGTCTCATTTAAAGGAGTGTAAGAGTCGAATCTTGATCCTGGCCTATATAAGCGCTTTTCCCCCTTCTTGCCCCCAGCACTATCTCTGGAGTCATTTCTTCGAACGTCCTTTGCTACTGCGGATGTGTTGCCATGAGCTGCCTTGGTTTGTTGCCCTGTCTGCCTTTCAATGGCGGCATCTTCAAGTCTCGTATATTTCCCGGCTTCATGGAAGAAATCGGGTAAGGCAGCTGGCTTTTCCTTCGTTAATCTCCTAGAAAACTTAGTATCCGGATGCACACCACTGCAGAGGGCCATTAGGATAAGTTTCTCGTCGGCATCTTGGACTGCGGCTGTTGCGGCGTTGAATCGGGTTAGATATTGTTGCACTGTCTCCCCGGGTTTCTGTTTGATATTAGATAGGGAATAAGCGTCCTTGGGTTGTTCCACATGAATGCGGAACTGGCTGATGAACTTTTCTTTCAACATTTCCCATGAGCTGATGGATCCCTGGGGCAGATGGCAGAACCAGGAGGTAGCTAGATCTGCCAACAATAGTGGAAAGCACTTACACAACACTTCCTCTGTTGCTCCGCTCATTAGCATATGATGTGTGTATATCTGCAAGTGTACAACGGGGTCAGAGGTTCCCTTGTAAGGTTCCATTACTGGCATTTTCCATTCCCGGGGGGTGATGGCAGTTTCGATATTGCGGGTGAAGGGGCTGGTTACCCTAGCACCTATCCCCCGATCCCTTTGTTCCCGTTGGACGCACTCTCTGAACAATCGCGCCATCCTTTCATCAGAACTTGGAGCGGATAGAAATGAGTTTGGTTCTTCCCTGCGGGATTGTTTCCATCCAGATGACCTGTAGGGATGGTATCGTCTATCACTCCTAACATTCTTCAATGGCTGCCTCTGGTCTTCCGGGAGCATGCTGGGGTCAGCCACAGTTGGCCCTTGCCTTGATCTTTCCCTGCTGGGTTATATTCTCAGCACTTCCTCGGGTCCAACTTCGGGCTGGACTCCAGCTCAGCCCCGTCCCTTGGTGTTTCCATGGCTAGGTAGCATGGTGGGCTCAGCTACATCGGACCCTTGCCTGGTACCTCCCACTCGGTTCCAAGCGTTTCCTCGGGTCGGAATTTGGGCTAAGTCCGGGCTCGGCTCCTACCATAGCTGTTTCTGTTGTTAGCCTCTTCGAAGAAGAAAGACCTCTGTCGTCTCCCCGATCCTACAGACCGGGACTCACCTCATGATTCATTGTTGCGGTTGGTTTCTTCAACATACCTTAAGCGTGACATGAGTTGATTCATCAAGGCTTCTTGTTGAGGTGCGAAGCGGTTAGTTACTTCAGCCACAACCCTGTCCAGATCCGCCCTTGTAATTGGTTGTTCCGTAGCAGGGGCTGTTGGATTCGCCTGATCTACATTCTCTATTGGAACTGGATGATTGCCTTGGTCTCTGATCACTGGATCTGGGATACTGCCAGTTGCGATGTTCTTTCCTTTGTTAGCATCTTTCCTCCGTCCGGGAGGCATGTTTTCCAAGCAATGAATGATGCTGATAGGAAAAGGGGTTAAGTGGGAGAAGTTGAAGCTTCAAGCTCCTGTTCTCAGTGGAGCACCAAAAATGTTTGCACAAAAAATGGGCAAACACCTCCAAGTCGTATGATTTAGTTGATTATACGTTGTTCTTAGTGATTTGGGTGATTTATGCAAATATATAAAAAGCAAAAACTAAACTGTAAAAGACACACAGATTTATAGTGGTTCGGCCAGAATGTGCCTACGCCCACTTTATATGTTATTCTCCTTTTTCTCTTCAGATTACAAGTACAAAGCTTTGTATACGAGTATGTGAAAGTTGTTTGAAAGTTCCATCCGTGCTTGAGCTCTCAAACTTGTCTACCATTGTTGTACCCCTGCCCCTCTATTTATAGAGTGAGGCTGGGGGCAGGGGTTCTGGATGTATATAGCTGCTGGTGGGCTTGGGCCAAGACAATCTGGCCTGGCAATGTTGGTTCGGCATCCTTTTGGTTCGGAGATGGTTGGAGTTTTTTTTCGGTCCGGCAATGGCTGGTTTGGTAGCATGTTGGTTCGGTGTAGGTTAGATAGGCGGTCCGGTGGTGCCTTGGATCGATGGTGTGGAATTGGAGAGGCTTATGGTTCGGTAGTGGATGGAGAGGCTTCTGGTTCGGTAGTGGATGGAGAGGCCTCGGTTCGGTCGAGGGCGTAGCTTGGTCCGGTTAGGCTGGTTCGGTAGTGGTGTGGAGCCGATCCAGCGAGAGTTGGTTTGGTGGGAAGGAGCCGGTCGAAACTCACCCGACAATTATTTTATTCCCTAATTAATTATTAATGCTAGATATTTAACTTAACATTTACTTAATCCCCAAGTCTAATCATAATTAATTTTTAAAATTCAAACTCTAAATTTAAATGCTCATTTGAATTTGAATTCGAACTAAATTAATTTAAATATGAAAACTTCAAATGGTCATAACTTTTTTGCTTGAACTTCATTTCTATCTTATTATATTTGGAAACGGATCTGAATTTCACCAGGAATGCAATGGAATAACTTTCATGGTCAAATTGATACTTTTGTAAAATTTTCATTTTTATCCCTAACCTAATTAATTGAATTTCTCTTAATTTAATTATTCAATTACCATCAATTTTATGGGTTTTTATAGTATTGATGACTTGTTTCGATTATCTTTATGGTGTAAAGGTTTTCTTCTGATTGGATTTGGCGATGGGATTTCACCATTTGTGAATAGCGAATGAGAGTGTGTCGTTTACCACTTTTTGTATGCCATCTGGTTTTTATGAGTGGTTGGTTATGCTATTCGGGCTAACCAATGCTTCGTCATCATTTTCTGATCCTGTGAACCGCGTCTTCAAGGATCAGCTAAATAAGTTCGTGTTTTTATTAGTGGATGACATTTTGATTCATTATAGGATAGAGGAGGAAATGAAACACACTTAAGGATTATGAATAAAATGTTAAGAGGCATAAGTTGAATGCAATGTTTTCAAAATGTCACCTCTGGATAAGGGAAATGAGATTTTTGGCTCATGTCACCTCTAAGAGGGGCCTCCTAGTAGATACTTCCAAGGCGGCAGTGGTTTAGGGTTGGATCCATCCAAAGAATTCTATGGATGTGAGGAGTTTCCTAGGATTGGCGGGATATTATAGACATTTTATCAGGGACTTATCGAAGATAGCAGCACCCGTTAACTAGACAAAAGAGAATTAGACTTTTGTTTGGGGTGCTAAGTGTGAGCATATGTTTGTGAGTCTAAAGGAGATGTTGAAGAGTGCACTAGTGTTGAACATTCCGAGCATGAATGAGCAGTTGATAATGAAAGTGTGTAAAATCGTGTAATATGGAATATAATTAACTCTAAATGGAAATAGATGATAATAGCAAAGTAAATAGAAATAAGTAAAATAAAAAAAGCACACTAGGAATTTTATACTAGTTCGAACTTCCCGTTCTACGTCCAGTTCCAGACTCCTTCTGGAATTTCAACAACAATAACCCTCACTTAACCCGGAGGAATAAGTATATACAGTCTGAGTAGCAGAACAGACACCTGAGCAACTGAACAGGATTTTCGCCCCAGCATCAGAAGAGGACTTCACTAATACAAAATAATATCTGACACTGTGTGTTCTTGATAACACTAATTTGTCACTAATAGTACAAACCTCCTATAATCAAATCCTCAAGTATATGAAGTGTATGTGAAGATATGAAGAGAAGGTAATGCAAAGAATCGAAGATTATGAAAGTTATTTGAAGATTTAAAGCAGTAAAAACGTATGTTTGCTGTTGGAATGCAAATATTAAATCACAAGAACAATATTAGAGAGTTAGAATGAAAATCGGTGAATATTAAGTGTTTGGGAGTATCTATATATAGTAGCTGAAGAGTTACTGCCATTGGTGAAGGGTTCTGACGAAGAGGAGCATCTATCTCCATTCAGAGAAGAGTTGCGTCCTTTCGGAGAAGATGTCTTTTCGAAAATATAGCAGTTGTTCTCAGGTCAGTCGACTGGTCATTCATGGTCAGTCGAATGACTATGCAAAATATTTAAAAAATAAAGAGTGGATATGAATATGTACACAGTCAATCGACTAGATGGTTATGGCCAGTCGACTGGTTGTGACATTTTTGCGTGGTATGCTTCTGTTTTGATATTTTATGTGAAATATCAAGTGCGGACTACTTGAGGATAGATTTTAACAAATTTCTAAGACTCAATCATACATACTAGACAGTAAAAGAATAGATTAAAAGTCTTTGATATAGCCATAGTCCGTTGATTATTTATTTTTTCGTGAATTTTCTTTTTCTTCTAACTTGTTTTGTCATGAATCAAAACTAGTGATTCAACATTCTCCCCCTTTTTGATTGATGGCAAATCTGTATATATAAAAGTCCTAGAGAACAAATAAAAACTCCCCCTGAATATATGATACTTTTTGTACATGCATAAAGATGATTTGGACAATTCTTCTCCCCCTTTGTCATCGACAAAAGGAGATATAGCAAAAATAATTTCAATATAAAGTGCTAAAATAAATAACAAAGAGAGACTATTTAGTATAAATCTCAAAAGATAAATAATTAGCAAGTTTCAATATGTTTGAATAAGCAATAAAGTTATAGATAGGCAAATAATTCATACCCAACTCACTCGCCAAAAGACCTACTCATCAAGGTCCCAATTGTATTCTCCCTTTAGTGCTGGTTCCTTTCTTGGTCTAGAAGCGCCTTGAGCACCACTGCCTGCTCCACTATACTAGTATGCTCCTCGAATGTAGACCATGTAAATCGAGGTGCGGGGTGTTTTCCTTGGGCGATAGACGTGGCAGCAATTGAAGAAGAACATGATAATGCATCCCATAAGGTGGAAAAGAAACCTTTGATTTTATCGAGCTTGTTATCCATTTTCTTGAGTCTAGAATCCAAAATAAGTTGATTGCGGGAGAGAATTTCTATGGATTCACGGGTGCTAGAGGAAGTAGCTAAGCGAATATCGCCTTCTTCTTGTTGCGCTTCTGGTTCTCTAATAGTAGGACCTCCAGATTGTTGTTGTTGAGCCTATTGATGCTTCCAATCTTCAAATGAAGTAATAGGTGGCGGATATGTTGGTAGCTTCATAAGACTTATGGTCCTTATATTTATCATTCCGACAGTAGAGAATTCGGAATCCGGTTGACGAACAACCGCATCTAGAAGAAGTCACATAATATATTCTCCAAAATATATAACATGCATATTCCTATGTGAGAAAGTGAGAAATTCATCCATAATACGATGCAACCAATTATGTATATTTCCCCATATGGCATAAAGAGCTTTGAAATTTTCTGGATATATTAATTCATATGATCCGGTTCGAGGGAGAATAGATCGCATAAGCATCTTGGTAAAATTCTTGCTTTAGGACGAAGAAGCTTAGAACACAATTCAATCATGTCGTCACCCATGAACATATGACTTATTCTATCTCTTTTTCTTGAATTGCATTCGACATCATTTAAATCTATTCCTTCATTCGAAGATTGAAGTATATGTTCCATTCTATCAAGGGAAAAGAAGACTTGTTGTCCACATACCAAATTCTACACACAATTATTTGGATTCGATGGTTGTTGGTGACCAAGATTTAAATTTGCGAAGAAAAGTTTTACCATAAGATGGTTAATATTGTGGCGATTTGCATTGTAGTCAAGGAGTGTGTAACAACCCGCATATTTTATGATTGTGTATTTAAATATAGCATCGTCAGTCGGATTATAGTCCGAAATGCTACTTTTTGCAAACGATCGAATTAGGACTTGGGACTGCTTCATTGAGTTTAAAAAGACGTTTGCGACCATTTTGAGTATAAACTTCGATATGTTTGGAGCAAGCTAAAATTTGACCTTTGGACTTTAGGTTTGGGTTAGCCTAAACTATTAACTCTAGCTCAACCCCCACTTCTCTTCATTCACTTTCATTTTCTAACACTCCAAGCTTTCATAAAAATGGGGGAAGAGAAACCAAATTGGAATTCCTAAGCCCTAGTTCCATTGCAAATCCAAGTTCTAACTCCAAATTCAAAGAGAAGCCATTGGTGAGCATCTTCTTCTTTTTCCCCAACTCAATCTAACTTCACTTTCGGAAAATTCCTAAACCCTAACTTAGGGAATGTTTTTCTTTTAAGCTTAAATTCAAGCTTCTTGGGTTGGAATTGAAGAGTGATTGTTTTTGCCTTGCTCTATAGCTACTTCTTCCTTAATTTTGTGCAAAAGGCGAGATTTTTATCTCACATCTAAGCCTATAATTATCTTTGATTGTTAGGTATGAATCCCTAAAATCTTTATGTGTTCATTTGATTTTGATTTGGTGAATATTCCAATTTTTGGTGTTTTGAAAACAAAATCTATGAAAATCCTTATATGGATGTTGGACATGTTGATCGGAGTGCATTGGTGAGTCTTTAAGGTTGGGTAGTCCTTTGGGGTAAACCCTTCGTAACCGTCACTCATCCGATTGCTTCTGATATGGTTTGGCCATCATTGGCCTAGGCAAGAAAAAACCCAAAGCTTCAGTTTCAGACGTCAAAAATAATGGATTCGGACGTCCGAATATTGTACTGGACAAACTTTTTATTTTCTAGATTCAGACGTCCGTCTGAAATTGCTCTAGTTTAACCCGAGAGCAAATAGGCTAAAATTAGCCATTTTCAGACGTCTGAAATCAATGACTCAGACGTTTGAATTGAGTTTTGGAAAACATTTATTTTCCAGATTCATACGTCTGAATCATTTATTACAGACGTCTGAATCTGCTTATCTCAGCCCAATTTGCTTAAGTTGTTTGAGTTTCCAATTTTAATCGATTCGTGTTGATCCGACTTATTGTTATCATTTATCGACTTTGATTACTTCATTTTCGAGATTTTTGGGAATATCCATTTTGATGGATATGGTATCGATTTCTTTGGATTTGATTCACGGCTTCAAGTATGAATTTTGGTGATTGATTGTTTTTACAATCATTATTGTGATTTGTCACTTTAAAAATACAAAGCTTTCTATACTAGTAGTAAATATCAAAACTCCTTCATCAAAACAACTTCGACACTATTTTATTATAAAACTTGTTTCTTCAACCGTTTTCCAATCTATTAGTATATACAAACCATTACCTCATTTGTCTGAGAAATGTAATTAAACGGCTCAGTAAAACAAGTGGTATATGAAACGCTTGCGTTTACTTCGTCGATTAACTTTTGGACTTGTTCATTTGAAACTCTTGTGACAATTTTCGAGTGGAAATCTAAAGTTGGTTCGTAAATACTTAAGTTAAGCCAGTGGTTATGGGACATGAAGCTAAACTCACCTATTTACCGGCATAGTGTAATTGACACTTCTTGATGATCGATGATGATCATTTTGTGATTTAGACTAGCAATGTGCGATGTCTCTTTATCCGCGAGGGAGACTAAACCCCGTTTCTGTGGAGCTTCGGCTTAAAATTGGTAGGGTAGCGACCCATGGTCTTCGGGCCATTTTGTGGAGCTTCGGCTCAAAATTAATGGTTAGCAGCCATGGAATAGCGTTCCGTTTTGTGATACACATGTTGATGAGTTTTCATGCTCCCGTTTTGTGATAGGCCTCCCCTTTTGTGATTTTTGGATTTCTATTGATGATTTCTAGAATTTGTGTTTCACTAATTTTCATGATTTACATTGATAAGCTTTATCAATATTTGTGCATTGGTGAATTTGTGTTTCACTAAACTTTTCCGATTGGCATTGATATATTTATCAATATTTGTGGTTGGGTAAATATGGTGAAGAATATGACTTTCTTTTTTGTGCTTTTGAGATAATTGAGGTATCGTATGATTTTGTTGATGTTAAATGAATACTTTTCATAGTATGGCATTAATGTTATCATACGTTTTCTCATATCTCTTATTCCATCTCATTCTATCTGATATTTATAGCTAGATGATCCATTTATTATTTTCTTATTAAATAATACTCGGGTCATACCGAGATGTTATAGGTGCTTTTGCTTGACTCCTCATCTGGGAGTATTATCTGACTTTTGGCTAACTACATTAGATTGGTAGTTTTTGTTGTTATACACTTGAGACATAGACTCATTGATTTATACGTATTCTTTTGTGTAGCACTTGTATCTATTCTTTTGTGATATTGTGGATCTTGTTTGACCACTACTTTGATATACACTTCTATGTGTTATATTCATATCTTTTTCTGCCTTCGTGATATGGATATCTATGACTGATTTGTGTTATGCTTATTTCTATATTTGTTTCCGAAGATATTATAGCCATTATGTAATAGCTTTGAATTTGTATCGGTATGTCGGATTTCCTATGCATGTTATACTATCTGACATATCGGTGCTCGCACAAAGTAATTACACGGATGGTCGCTCCTCAACAGCTTTATTCTTTGTGCTAGTTGATGGCATTACTTCGTAGTGTTCTTGGCTAGCGTGAGTATACAGGTGGGTCGTCATAGAGTGACTCGAAACCACATATTTGCATTAATTCTTGAAGAGAGTAAGCACCAAAATTAGAATAAACCATGAAGGAGCCTTCAAAAATCGTAGAATTTTTCATATTCACCCACCGTTCAATTGCAGTTGCATCATATAGCCAATGAGCAACGTGAGCATCATTAAAGGATGAAGAGCCTTGTTTTGAGCATTTAGATCTAAGAGGGGCCATTAATTTGGTGTTTTTGAGGATTTCGTGAAAGAAAAATGGGGGCTAGGGTTTTGGAGGCAGTAAAAACGAAGAAGGTAAAGTGAATAGATGGTGTAAAAGGGTTTAAAAAGAAACAACAGAACCCTTTTATTTGTACAGCCAGTCGACTAGTCGGGGTAGGTCAGTCGACTGGTTGATAACGCGAGAGTTTTTTACTCTATAATCAATCGACTGACCCATATGACTCAGTCGACTGGTTGACATCCCGAGAGGTTTTTCATCCTGTAATCAGTCGAATGGTTATATATATCAGTCGACTGACTGTAGAAAAGAAATGCAGTGAAGCTTAAAACAAAATTTTATTCAAAAAAACATATACATAATCGAAATCCAAGTAAGCAAGAACAATAATACACAGGAAAAGATGATTATTTAGGAGTTTTTGGAGAGCATTCATGTGGTTCAACCTTGGTGTACTCAACATAAGGTTGCAAAGGAGTCCAGGCGTTTCCAAGAGTTTGGAGACGCCGAAGGTTGATGTGGAGTTTCCTCCCATTGATTCCAGCCAGATGAATTTGGTTGACAAGATGTTGAAGGTTCAACAACGTCATGCTTAGATGATTTTACACAGAATTTAAGGGCAATTGATTCTATAAGGCTAAGGCGGCTGAAATTCATCCGTTGTTCATAATACATTTCTCTTTGTGGATTGATTTGCTCCTTTTGATAATGATGGATTTCATCAATTTTTTCTTTTGTTTTTGGAGAAACAAACAATGATCTTCGTGACTTCTTAGTTTTTGGAGAAAATCTAGTGTGATATTGAGCTGTTTCATGTCTAGGAGTAGGAGTTGGCAAGGACGGAGTAAAGCTACTGGAAGAATGATAGCTCCTAGAGGATGTTGATGTAGCCGAAGATAATTTGGAGTTAGAGGAGTCGTAGGAGTCGTGATAGGTCATTGATAGAAAATGAGGAACTTGAAGTTTAAAGTATTCAAAAATAATTGTAAGGATGATTAAAAAAATGAAGGGAGTGCAGATTCATAGATGAATTTGAGCTATGTTTGAAACAGCAGAACATTAATAGCCAGAGAGGAAAAACAGATACAACGAATGGATGAAATTTGATTAAAAAATTGAATGGTTATGAGCCCACGAAATAAAAGAGTCAGCAGAAAATAATACATAGCTCAACTGGTAAGACATTGCACTACCAGTTAGGAGACCCGAGTTTGAGCTCCAACAGCTAGACAATTAAATTTTTTTGAACGAAAAGTTCCAGAATAATTAAAACCAAACTTCTAGCTGAAATAAGAAACAATCATAGCTCAATTGGTAAGAAGCAATTGCAATACTATAAAGGAGAGGTTATGGGTTCAACTCCCTTTAGAGTCATTAAAATTTATTTTATTTTTTTTGAAAAAATTTGAGTGAGAGTTTATATATATATATATATATATATATATATATGTATGTATGTATGTATGTATGTATATATATATATATGTATGTATGTATGTATTTTATCAAGTTGTGTTATGAAAAACTACAAATACAAATATTATATATACATATATAAAATTTATAAATTTTTAAAATAGATTATTCCATGCTCTCGTCTTAAATTGATGAAAGTGTTTTCATTTAAAGGTTTTGTAAAAATATTTGCCAAATGTTTATTAGAGGAAGCAAATTCTAGATTTATCAAATCCTTTTCAATATTATCACGAAGAAAATAATGACGAATGTCAATGTGTTTTTGTTCGTGAGTGATTAACGAGATTTTTAGATAAATTAATAGCACTAGAATTATCACAGTAAATAGTTAACTTAGATGAATTAAAACTAAAATCTTGTAGTGTTTGTTGCATATAGATAACTTGAGCATATGCCAGAGCTGCAGAAATATATTCTGCTTCACATGTCGATAATGAAACACGGTTTTTTTTTACCAAACCAAGATACAAGAGACCGTCCAATGAAGTGACAAGTCCCATTTGTACTTTTTCTACTTGTCCGGCTTCCTCCAAAATCAGCATCACTATAGGACACTAATTCAAAAGGACATTCCTTTGGATAGAATAGTCCAAAGTCCTTGGTTTTATTAAGATACCGTAGTATGCGTTTCACTGCTTGTAAATGTGATTCTTTGGGATCTGCTTGAAATCGTGCACACAAACAAACACTCGTCATTATGTTAGGTCTACTAGCTGTTAAATATAGTAATGATCCAATCATACTTCGATATAATTTTTGGTCAATACTTTTGCCACTTTCATCTTTATCAAGATGTATGGTTGTACTCATAGGAGTTGGTTTGGTAGAAGTATTTTCCATACCAAAGTGTTTAATTAGATTGTTACAATACTTTTCTTGATTAATAAAAATACCGTTTTCTAGTTGTTTTATTTTTATGCCAAGAAAATAATTTAAATCACCCATATGTTACATTTCAAATTCTTTAGTCATTATTTTGAAAAAATCTTGACAAAGTCTTTCATTTATAGATCCAAAAATAATATCTTCAACATATATTTGAACGATTAAAATATTCTGTTTATTTCTTTTAGTAAAAAGAGTTTGATCAACCTTTCCAATTTCAAAACCAAAATCTATAAAATATCTTTTAAGATGATCGTACCAAGCACAGGGTGCTTGTTTCAAACCATATAAAGCCTTCTTAAGCTTATAGACATGGTTAGGAATTGTTCGTGTATGAATAACGGAAGTTGTTCAACATAAACATTTTCTTTTATAAAACCATTTAAAAAAGCACTTTTGACATTCATTTGATATAATTTAAAGTTATGAAAACATGCAAATGCTAGTAAGATTCGTATTGCTTCTAGTCTAGCGACTGGAGCAAACGTTTTTTCATAGTCAATTCCTTCTTCTTGATTATATCATTGAGCAACTAATCTATCTTTATTTCTATTAATATTTCCTTGTTCATCTGCTTTATTTTTGAAAACCCATTATGTGCCAATAACTCATTATCACTAGGCCATGGAACTAAGTCCCAAACGTCATTTCTTTCAAATTGGTTTAGCGCTTCTTGCATAGCGATTAACCAATTTTCATCGGTAGATGCTTCTTTAATATTTTTAGGTTCAATATTAGAATGAAAAGCTACATGACCCATTTGATTTAATTGACTTCTTGTTCTAACAGATAAATTGAGTTCTCCAATAATATTAACAGAAGGATGATCTCTAAATATCCTAGGTGGAGATCTTAATTCATTGTTATTGTGAGCAATGTTTTCATTACTTTCAACATTTGAAATTTCTGTATTTGTGATATTATCAGGGAATTCTTCATCATCTCTTATACTTGGGATTTTTTTAAAATTTTCATCGAAAGATACATGAAGTGTTTCGTCGATGGTATTTGTTCTTTTATTATAAATTTGATAAGCTTTGCTTCGATCCGAATATCCTAAAAAGATTCCTTCATCGGATTTTGGATCAAATTTACCAAGCTGATCTTTTGTGTTTAAAACAAAACATTTTGAACCGGAAAGTTTAAAATAAGAAATATTTGGTTTTCGTCCATTAAGAAGTTAATAAGTAGTATTTTAGTTAATGGTCGAATAGAGACACGATTCAAAACATAACAAGCTGTTGCAACTGCTACAGCTAAGAAATGTTTTGGTAATGTACTTCCATTTAACAAAGTCCTTGCACATTCTTGTAAGGTTCTATTTTTGCGTTCTACAACTCCATTTTGTTATGGAGTTCTAGGAAATGAAAAATTATGGAATATTCCCTTTTTCTTACAAAAATGCTCAAAAGCTTCGTTTTCGAATTCACCTCCATGATCACTTCTTATGTTTTTGATTTTCAAACCTTTAAAAATTGAATTATTTTGACAAAAGTTTTGAAATTATCAAAGGTATCACTTTTATTTTTCATAAAGATAGTCCAAGTATATCTAGAAAAAACATCAACAATAACAAACACATATCTACTATGATTAATGGATTGTACTTGTGTTGGTCCAAATAAATCCATATGTAGTAATTCAAGTGGTTGTAAAGTTGAAATGATCTTTTTAGATTTAAAATATGACTTAGTTAACTTTCCTAACTGACATGCATCACAAATATGATCAATTTTAAAATTCATTTTTGGTAGACCTTTCACTAAATCATTTTTAAAGAGCTTGTTTATAGTTTTGAAGTTAATATGACAAAATCGTTTGTGCCATAACCAAGGATCATTTTCTTTGGCTATTGAACACATATCTTAATTATGATTTATTTTCATATTCAGAACATAGATATTTTTGTCTCTATTTCCTTCAAAGGTAAGATTTTGATTTTGATCAAAAATACTACATTTGTTTTCAGAAAAAGTGATTTTGAATCCTTTGTCACACAATTGAATGATACTAAGTAAATTATGTTTTAAATTTTTGACAAGTAAAACATTTGAAATAAGAGGTACATTTAAATACCATTATTGCTCACATCGCCATTGCCGATGATATAACCTTTGGAGTTGCCTCCAAAAGTGATGGAGCATCGATCTGAGCAAGTAATATTTGATAGCATATCTTTGTCTAATGTCATATGTTTTGAGCAACCACTGTCGAGTATCCATTTTCCTCTTTTCTTGAGTGGGACCTACAGAAAATATGAGCTAATATTGGTACCCACTTTTCCAATAGTGTCCTAAGAGTTAAATCTTAGGAAACCAAACCCAAGAGGGCTTAGTATCCCATTTAAAAATGTAATCTTTATTTTTATGAACAGTTTCAAAAAAGGTGTTATATATTTCTTCCTAATCAAACTGCTGTTTGTTTTAGGAACCCAGATTTTTATACTTTTTGGGTTAGAATTCCTTTTTATCTGTTCAATAGTAGGATTAATATTTCTCCTAATTTTCTTTCTAGGTGAAATTTTTGTTTTCTTAACATATCCTAATCCTTTTCTACTTGAAACAGATTGAGAGCTATCAATAGTTTTAGATAAAGTTTCTCTTCCTTTATTAAAATTTGAAATATTTTTGGTGATGCTTTCTAAATTAGTTTTGATACTAGTATTATCCAATTCTATTAATTTTATTTTAGTTTTAAACTCACGATTTTCAAAAATAAGAACGTCATTCTTTTCTTTTTGAGTTTCAATTTCTCGACTCAAAAGAGTAAGTTGAGAATTGATATTAGAGAATGATTCTTGTAATTTTTCAAGTTCTTCCTCTGGTATTTTTGTCTCATCTTTAAGCATATCTCTTTCGAATTCTGCTTTGTTCTGATGTTCACGAGTCTCCTTATATTTTCTTTTGAGATTTTTCAGAGTATCAACTAGTTCTGAATTTATCTCAATCATATCATCAAAAGTAAAATCACTAACCTCGTTTTCAGTAGCCATGAAGCAGATATTTTCTTGGTCCTTTTCACTTTCACTACTGTTATCTGATGAAGAGGTATCTGAATCATCCCATGTTACGGAGAATGCTTTCGTTTTCTTATCTTTTCTGCTATTATTGAAGTATTTTTTTTCTTTAGTTCTGGACATTCTTTCTGGATATGACCTTTCTTATGGAAATTAAAGCATTCTAGAATTAAAGATTATGGTTTGTTTGGAAAGTTCCTTTTTCTATTATTTCTTTTATTTTTCCTGAATTTCAAGAACTTTTTGAAATTTTTGGCAATAAATGCTAGATCTTCTTCATAAGAATCTTCATCTTTTTCTTCTTCAGCATGGAAAGCTATGTTCTTTTTGTCTTGTGCTTGTACTCGTTTTGCCTGCAAATTCACTTTATAGGACATTAGATTTCCTATTAACTCTTCAGGTTTTATGGTAGAGAGGTCATTAGCTTGTTCAATATCTAAGACTTTTCTTTCTCATTCATCCATTAAAGAGTTTAGGATTTTTGATACAATATCAAAATCAATGAACTTTTCTCCTAACCTTAATGGTGAATGATAGATATCTTGAAATCTACAGTACATATCATTTATGGATTCATCTTGTTTCATTCTAAAGTTTGGAAACTTATTTTTGAGAATGGAGATTTTGCTTTGTTTGACCTTGTTAGTTCCTTCATGAGAGATTTTCAGCGTTCTCCATATTTCATAAGCAGTTTGACACATGCTAACACGATTAAATTCATTTCTATCTAGTGCATAGAATAACATGTTCATAGCTTTAGCATTGGCAGTAGCATCTAATTTTTGTGTGTTTGACCAAGTGGAGTATTCTCCAGTAGGAAGAATGTATTCATTTGGTGTAATATTCCATGATTCAAAGCTATTTGATTGCATATATATTCCCATACGAGTTGCCCAATAATTATAGTTTAGACCATTGAAAAATGGAGGTCGTGCAGTGGATTGACCTTCAATAAAACTAGTGACAGTGTTAGTGGTAGAGTTGGTGTTGTTTTCCATATTAGCAAAATATCAGATAACCGTGCAACGGTTATAAGATGCCTTGCTCTGGTACCAAATGAAAGTGTGTAGGATCATGTAATATGGAATATAATTAACTCTAAATGGAAATAGATGATAATAGCAAAGTAAGTAGAAATATGTATAATAAAACAAGCACACTAGGAACTTTTATACTAGTTCGAACTTCCCGTTCTACGTTCAGTCCCAGACTCCTTCTGGAATTTCAACTACAATTACCCTCACTTAACCCGGAGGAACAGGTATATACAGTCTGAGCAGTAGAACAGGCATCTGAGCAACTGAACAGGATTTTCGCCTCAGCAGCAGAAGAGGACTTCACTAATACAAAATAATATTTGACACTATGTTCATGATAACACTGATTTGTCACTGGTAGTACAAATCTCCTATAATCAAATCCTCAATTATATGAAGTGTACGTGAAGATATGAAGAGAAGGTAATGCTAAGAATCGAAGATTATGAAAGTTATTTGTAGATTTAAAGCAGTAAAACGTATGTTTGCTGTTCGAATGCAAATATTAAAGCACAAGAAGAATATTAGAGAGTTAGAATGAAAATCGGTGAATATGAAGTGTTTGGGAGTATCTATATATAGTAGTTGAAGAGTAATTCCATTGGTGAAGGATTCTGACGAGGAGGAGCGTCTATTTCCATTTAGAGAAGAGTTGCATCCTTTCGGAGAAGAAGATGTCTTTTCGAAAATATGGCTTGGTCTCGGGTCAGTCGACTGGTCGTTCATGGTCAGTCGACTGACTATGCAAAAGATTTAAAAAATAAACAGTGCATATGAATATGTACACAGTCAGTCAACTGGATGGTTATGGCCAGTCGACTAGCTATGACATTTTTGCGTAGTATGCTTCTGTTTTGATTTTTTTATGTGAAATATGAAGTGCGGAGTACTTAACGATAGATTTTAACAAATTTTTAAGACTCGATCATTCATACTAGGCAGTGAAAGCGTAGATTAAAAGTCTTTGATATAGCCGTAGTCCGTTGATTATTTCTTTTGGTCGTGAATTCTCTTTTTCTTCTAAATTGCTTTGTCATGAATCAAAACTAGTGATTCAACAAACAGTATACATAGACGCTTGTAGTGCAGAATTAGGAGTGATGTTGATGCAAAAGAAAAAAAATTCGCTTATGCTAATTAACAGTTGAAGCCACGCAAGTGGAAGTATCCAACTCATGATTTGAAGTTGGCGCTAGTGTTTGTTTTGAAGATTTGGAGGCAATGCTTATTAGGAGAAAGGTTCGGGCTATTCACGGACCTTAAATTCTTGAAGTAACTTTTCTCCTAGAAGTATTTCAACCGTAGCCTATAGCGATGACTGGAATTCTTGGCCTCTTATTAATTTGGCTTTTTCTATACGCCTGGTAAGGGAAACGCGATCGTCAATGCATTGATTAGAGGACATGTCAGTCAAGGAGTCATGTTCATGGAGTCGAAGCAGTTGGAGTATAACACTGGCTATGACTTTAGACCCCATTGCGAGTTAAAGCCAAAGATGTTGAGAGTTTAACGATCTGGCCTACTTTGATACAATGGATCAGAACTAGTCAGTGGTTAGTTTATAGATTAGCAAAGATCATGGAAAATGAGTAGAGTCTGATTATATGAAGCAATACGGACTTGACCGAGAAGGTTGGCTTCGTAAGGATGGAAGATGATTTGTTCCCAATGTTGGTGGATTGCAAGATGAGGTGCTCTGAGAGTGCCACCATTCTAAGTTGCCATATATCCCTACGGTAATAAGATGTACCATGATATAAAGAAGACCTATAACGTGAACAAGGTTATCGAGACATTCATCTTGAAATGTCTGAAGTACGAGTTGAAGAAGGCAAAGTAGAAGATGCCAAGTGGGTTGTTGCAACCATTTGAAGTTCTCTTATAGAAGTGGGAGCAAGTATCAATCGATTTCATTGATCGATTACCGAGGACTCGAGTAGGGTATGACAACATTTGGGGCATAGTCGATCAACTGACCAAGAGCGCAAGATTTATAACTGTCAAGTCAAGTAGATTGGTAGCCAAACTAGCCGAGTTATATCCGAAATGGGTTGCATAATTCCATGGTGTGCCGTAGAGCATTATAAGCAAATGAAACCCATTGTCCACTAGTGGGTATTGGAAGAGCTTACAAAAGGCACTGGGGACTGAGCTGCATCTCAGTACAGCTTATCATCCTCAAACTGATGGACATACCAAGAGAGTAAATCGTATATTAGAGGATCTCTTACTGGATTGCATACTTGATTTCGAAGGCTCATAGGATGATAAATTGCATTTAGTGGAGTTTGCATACAACAACGACTATCAGTCTAGTATCGATATTGCACCGTATGAAGCATCATAAGATCGATCATGTAATGTCCCTTCATTTTAATTGGAAGCGAGAGAGAAACTGATACATAGGCCATATATGATTAGAGAAAATCTGAGGAAGATAAAGATCACTCAATCAAATGAAAGCTGCTCAGGATAGGCAAAAGAGCTATGCTAATAGAAGACACAGAGATCTAGTTTTCTGTCAATGATATAGTATTTGTGAAGATTTATCCATTGAAGAATGTAATTCAATTTGGTAGTAACGGGAAGTTGTCATTGAGATTCGTAGGTCCTTTTCCAATAGTAGACAGGATTAGGAACGTACCATATAGGGTCAAATACCTCAGAAGATGGTGGATGTGCACAATGTCTTTCATGTTTCTCATCTACGGAAGTTTGAGTATGACTCAATCGTGAAGATTGCACTGGATCAACTTAATGATATTGAGGTTGAACGAGAAGCTTCGAGACCTAATGGGGCATTTTGTATTCCCTAACGCGATATGAAACAGCTTAAGAGCAAGACGATCAAGCAAGTGAAGGTTCGATGGGGTGAAAGTGGAGGTAATTGTATGTAGGGAACTGGCGAGAGCATGAGGACCACACATCCAAAGCTCTTAGCATAGTAATGCCTACTGTTTATCATACTTAATTTAACCTTTGATGTTATATATGGTGGTTTAGTTGTTAGGAAATCTATTCTAGCGTTTCGATGATAACAACTATACAATGGAAATCGTATGTATGTATATATATCTATATTTATAGGTAGTTGATGAAGTAGCATCACCAAAGAGATAGAAACAAGAATCAAAAGGCAAACAAATCAATAGAAGTTGAAATGGAAATGCACAGACACAAAGAAAGCAAGAATACACACTTTCAGACGTCTGGATGCACTTACCAGACGTCTGGATTACTCCTCTGTATTGCAAATCAGTGTAAAACAGACGTCTGATAAAAATACCAGATGTCTGATGATATTCTCTGGTTCTATATTTCAGAAGGAATCAGACGTCTGGTATTAAACTCAGACATCTGAAAAACAACCATACACAAAAATATATATGAAGGGCAGACGTCTGAAACATGCTCTCAGACGTCTGATTTTGAATTTGACAGAGCAATTTCAAACTCCAACTGTCACACTCGAAGGGACACGTCTGCTTCTTCTTACTACAACTCTTCATCATCATCAGAAGCGACTTTAGGGAGATTACAACGGATACAACTATACAAGATAACCCTTCATCAGTATAAATAGCATCAGCAATGCAAAGAATACCCACAATACTTATTTATGCTATTGATTTCTATACTCTGACTTATATTTGTTCTCAAAGCAATCAACTACTTACACTTCCATATATTCTGGATTACGCATTCAACACTTTCTAGATAAATATATTGGAAGCACTTGTATTCAACAGTCAACATCAGTGTTATAAGAACACATCTTTGACAAAGAAACTCAGTTATTGTAAACCTGTTCCTATGGGCCAAGTGAGGGTTAGTTAGTGAAAGGAAATTCCGAAGAGGAGCTTCGGGACTGGACGTAGGACGGGAGGTCCGAACCAGTATAAAATCCGGGTGTTATTAGTTTAATTTACTTTACTACTATTATCTACCTAGTTTTACTATTGATTACTTATACTTGCACATACATATCCTACGATCCACTCATATAGACTTTCAATTGGTATCAGAGCAAGGTTTGATCAAAGAATAGTAACACGTTTTTGAATCTCTTTAAATATGGCAAGTATTTTTCAAGAAGGACAATCCACAGCACGACCCCCACTTTTTAATGGCTCTAACTATGCATATTGGTCAACACGTATGAGAATTTTTGTGGAAGCTAACGGTCTAGAAATCTGGTCAGCCATTCAAGATAAATATGAAGCACCCACTACTGCTATGAAAACTTGGACCGATGCACAAAAAACCTTAGCATCAAACAATGCTAAAGCTATGAATGTTTTATTTTGTTCTTTAGACAAAAATGAATTTTCACGTGTAATGCCATGCACCACTGCATTTGATATTTGGCGTACCTTACAAATTACACACGAAGGTACAACAAAGGTCAAACAAACTAAAATTTCAATTTTGCAAAACCAATTCTCATCTTTCAAAATGAAACAAAATGAAACTATAGTAGACATGTATTCTAGATTTCAAACTATTCAACATGATCTTATGGCATTAGGAGTTAAGTTTACTGATTTTGATTTAATTTCCCGAATACTCAACTCTTTAACACCTGACCGGGAAAGAAAGTTATTGGCTATAGAAGAGGCTAATGATCTTTCTACCCTCAAAGTTGAAGAGTTGATAGGAAATTTGATGTCCTATGAAGAAAATTTGCAGGCACGAAAAGAACTAAATTCGGAAAAGAAGAACATAGCATTTCAGGCAATAAAGAATGATGACTTGGATTTAGATGAAGTTGAGATAGTATTCATTGCCAAAAACTATAATAGATTCAAGAAATTTAGAAAGATGACAAAATTTCAAAAAGAAGGAAAGTCCAACTCGACAAATCAATCTCAAATCAAATGCTATGAATGTGATCGATACGGACACATGAAGAAAGATTGCCCAAAACTCAACAATGATAAAAAGAATAATGAATTTGAAAAATTCAAGAAGAAGAAAGCTTTCAAAGTAACATGGGATGATTCGGATTCTTCATCATCAGAAAGTGATAGCGATAGTGACGAAGAACAAGCAAATGTGTATTTTATGGCACAAAACGATGAGGTATGTCCGGAACTTAGCTATGACGAATTATTTGAACTAAGCATGGAATTGGATGATAAATTTAGAGAGGTTAAAAAATTGAATAAAGAATATATAGTTAAAATAAATAGATTAGAAATTGAAGTAGGTATGTTAAAAGATGAAAAAATCATTATAGAAGAAGAATTTGAATTATCTCAAGAAAAATACAAAAGTAATTTGATAATAAATGAGGCTACCACTATAGAACTTGAAAGCACAAAAAAAGCAAACGATAATTTTTTGAAAGAAAATACCAACCTTAAAAATAATATTGAATTGTTTAAAATTGAGAATATAGAACTAAAAGAAAAGCTAGATAAGATTACAAATAATGTGTCAAAATTTAATAAAGGAAAACAAGATTTGAAAAACCTTATAAAAATATCAAAACCATCAAGCAACAAAAATGGAATAGGTTGTAAAAATTCCTCTAAACAAAAAGAAAAAGTTGCAAAAAATCTTAGTTATAAAAAAACTAAAAGTTTACCTAAGTCTACTTTTAATACCAAAACTATAAAAATTTGGATTCCTAAAACAAATAATTATTTAATTAGACAAAAGTATATCAATAATTATATAGAGAATGTGGTCTATAATAAAAATTATCTTTATAAAGGTACCAAACCATCTTGGGTATGGCTAACTTCTCCTAACAAATAGGACCCTAATAATATATGGGTACCAATTGAAACATCTTTTATTTTGCAGGTACCCAAAATAGAAAATAAAGAGAAATGGATACTAGATAGTGGCTGCTCTAAACATATGACCGGAAATTCAAAGATGTTATGAAATATATCATACGTTGATGGTGGAACGGTAACATTTAGAGACAATTCAAAAGGATACGTCGTGGGCATTGGAGAAGTCATCAACTCTGGTATATCAAATTCTCCTATTATTACAAATGTTTTATTAGTAAAAAATCTAAAACACTACTTACTAAGCATTAGTCAATTATGCGATAAAGGTTTTTAAATAAATTTTGAAAAAGATAAATGTAATATTTTAGATAATAACAAACAACTCATTTTTGAAGGATTTAGAAACAAAAATATTTATGTATTAAACATGAATATAAATAAAAATTCAAACTTATGCTTAACCGCCAAACATGATGATCCATGGTTATGGCATAAACAATTTTGTCATATCAACTTTAAAAGTATTAATAAATTAGCAAAATATGAACTAGTAAGGGGATTACCTAGAATAAATTTCAAAGTAGAAAATTTTTGTTATGATTGTCAAATTGGAAAGCTAAAGAAAAGCTCGTTTAAATCTAAGAATAATATTTCTACAAAACAACCATTAGAACTGTTACACTTAGATTTATTTGGCCCAACACAAATTCGGTCTATAAATCACAACAAATATATCTTTGTAATAGTTGATGATTTTTCAAGATATACATGGACTTTGTTTTTAAAACATAAAAGTGATACTTTTGGAATGTTTAAAAATTTTGCTAAAAGAATTAAAATACAAATGAACTTCAAAATTAAAAATATCCGAAGTGATCATGGAGGAGAATTCGAAAATGATCTCTTTACAAATTTTTGTAATAAAAAAGGAATAACTCACAATTTTTCTTTTCCTCGAACACCACAACAAAATGGTGTCGTAGAAAAAAAATCGTACATTACAAGAATGCGCACGAACATTACTAAACAGTAGTGGTTTACCAAAACACTTTTGGGCTGAAGCTATTGCGACATCTTGTTATGTATTAAATTGTGTAACAATACGTCCTATGACTAAACAAACGTGTTTTGAAATATTTTTTGGTGAAAAACCTAAGGTATCATACTTTAAACCTTTCGGGTCAAAATGTTTTATTTTAAATACAAAAGATAACTTAGGTAAATTTGATCCAAAAGCCGATGAAGGTATCTTTATTGGATATTCGGATCGGAGTAAAGCATATAGAATTTTTAATAAAAGAAATAATACCGTTGAAGAAAGTTTACATGTTTCGTTCGATGAAAATCTTTGTAATCTTAAAACTAACGATGAAGAAGGAAATATTCCACTAATAAATCCAACAAATACCGTTAATAATGACATAACTATTGAAAATAACACTCTGGTATCAACTCCTAGAATTTTTAAAAATCATCCAATAGATAATATTATTGGAGACCTTAATACAAGAGTAACTAGAAATCATCTCAATCATATAAGCCATATAGCATTTGTGTCAAACTTTGAACCAAAAAATTATAAAGAAGCATCAAATGATAATTTTTGGATAATAGCTATGCAAGAATAATTAAATCAATTCGAACGTAATAACATATGGGAATTAGTACCACGACCTAAAGATCAATCGGTAATAGGAACAAAATGGATATTTAAGAACAAATCAGATGAAAACGGAGATATTATTAGAAATAAAGCACGATTAGTTGCTCAAGGCTACAATCAAGAAGAAGGAATAGATTACGATGAAACCTTTGCTCCTGTAGCAAGATTGGAGGCCATTCGTACATTAGTCGCTTTTGCAACATATAATAATTTTAAACTATTTCAAATGGATGTCAAAAGTGCTTTTTTAAATGGGTTTATCAAATAAAATGTATATGTAGAACAACGACCACTATTTGTTCATGAAAAATATCCCGATCACGTATTTAAATTACACAAAGCCTTATATGGATTAAAACAAGCCCCACGAGCTTGGTATGAACGTCTTAAAAATCATTTAATTACATCAGGTTTTCAAATAGGCAAAACTGATACAACTTTGTTTATTAAAAGAGAAAATAATGATATTTTGGTAGTGCAAATCTATGTCGGTGACATCATTTTTGGCTCAACTAATGAAAATTTATGCAACCAATTTTCAAATATTATGAAAAGTGAATTTGAAATGTCCCACATGGGAGAATTAAATTTTTTCTTAGGTTTACAAATAAAACAACTTGATAATGGAATTTTTATTCATCAAGAAAAATATTGTAATAATTTATTAAATCATTTTGAAATGAATAAAACCTCAAGTAAACCAACTCCAATGAGTACCACTGTTCACTTAGAAAAAGATGAAAACGGAAAAGATTTTGATGAAAAGAAATATCGTAGCATGATTGGTTCTCTTCTCTATTTAACGGCTAGTCGACCTGATATTATGGTGAGTGTATGTCTTTGTGCTCGATTTCAAGCCAAACCAAAACAGTCACATCTAAGAGCAGTTAAGCGAATTTTACGTTATCTTTCTAGTACTAAAGATTATGGGTTGTTCTACCCTAAAGGATCCTCATTTGAACTTATCTCATATAGTGATGCGGATTTCGGAGGATGTACAACAGATCGTAAAAGTACTAGTGGAACTTGTCATTTTATCGGACAATCATTAGTTTCTTGGTTTAGCAAAAAACAAAATTGCATTTCCTTATCAACTTGCGAAGCCGAATACATCTCCGCAGCACTAGCATGTGCTCAAGTAATATACATGCAACAAACACTAACAGATTTCGGTAAAACTATCATCAAGTCTCCAATTTATTGTGATAACACAAGTGCAATTAATTTGTCCAAAAACCCAATTAATCACTCAATAACCAAACATGTAGATATACGACATCATTTTCTAAGAGACAATGTTGAAAAAGGAACCATTTCATTAGAATACGTTAGTACCGAAAATAAAGTAGCCGACATATTTACTAAACCATTAAATGAACAAATTTTTTCTAAGCTTCGACGAAGTTTAGGAATTTTCTCACTAAATGATCTTTTTCCTTAACACATTATATATAAAAATATTTAATAAAATTTAAAGCTACATTTAGTTACCAATATACTAAGCACAAGATATATTATTGATTTCTACGCTTCTATGGTTTTCAGAAAAGTAATAACCACAAATTAGGTTATTTATTTCTGCACCTATAAAATTTTAGTTTGTCTATATTTACATACTTTCCAAATAATAAATATAGCCAAATAGAAAAACTTTATTCAATCAATTAATTTTTTAAAATATATATATATATATATATATATAACAATGTCTTCACCAGATTCCTATATATCCATCTCCGTATCAACACCCTCGATGGATAACGCGGTTGACACACCACAACAACTCCCAACGCCTACCCCAAAGCAAGAACCAACTCATAGGTGGTCTTCGTATCGCACAGGTTTTACACCAGATAATAAGAAAGCTAAAAAATCATTGTTTACGTCTCCTAACACAAAGGAGAAAATCAATAAAATCCATCATTACCAAAAACAACAGATGGATCTTCAACGGGAACTTTATTTCGAACAAAAAGTTACAGCACGGAGGTTAAACTTTCTCGAGGAAGTTGCAATGAAGTTTTGTTCGTCACGCAAGAAAGATGATCACGAACCACTTCCAAAACCTTGTAGTTCATTGGATCCATCATCTTCGTATCGTACTCCTTCAGACCCTTCACCTAGACGATATTCTGGCTCTCCACGAACACATGAACGTGGAAATTTATGGTCTCCACTTCGACCATGAAATGATGATGAATCAAGAAATCCTAAAACTCTGTCTCCATCTAAATAAATTATTTATATTAATTGGTGTATGTATCTATAAGTATACGTGTTTTTATAACAATAAGGAAATTTATTATTTACGTTCAATAAATAAAATTTCTATCATTTCTTTGACAATCTACAAACTTCAGACGTCTGCCAACAGGTACCAGACGTCTGATACTATGATATTATACTAAAACTTTTGAGATGTGCATATATCAGACGTCTGAAATAATGCCAGACGTCTGAAATATGCCTCTGCCTGTCAAAAATAAAATTATGGCCATTTTAGACGTCTGGAATGATAACCGGACGTCTGTATATGTTCTCTGTTTCAATCTCAAACCAAAACAGACGTCTTCTTTAAATTCAGACGTCTGAAATTTTTCTCTGCATCAAAATATTATACGTAAACTAACAACCAGACGTCTTAATCAAGATCTCAGACGTCTGTTTTTACCTACTGGACAAAAATTAGGGCAAACCAGACGTCTTATTACTTTTTCAGACGTCTGATTCCCAATCTACCATATAAAATCGATCAGATTAACGTCATTTTTATCTACTTCAAAAACATTTTTTTCCCGACGATCTTCTCAAATAAATTTTTTTTTCTTCCAAATCATACAGCATTTTTAAACAAAAATGCCGCCTCGTACTAAAAATCCTACTAAAAAAAGAAAGCAAGATCAACCAACGACATCTTCACATCCGCAAGTTTGTTCGGATGATCAAATCGAACGTTGGATGAATAGAGCTCCTCATTCTCTAAAAAGGTACGAAGATATTCAAAAAAAGAAACTTCACACATGTCCCTTGTACAATTTATTAAAATTTCCTATGTATGACCTAGACGAATTATGTGAAATAGCCGGTTTAGAAACCCTGATTTCTTTTCAAACAAATGATATTCAAATTGACCAATTAGCCATCTTCCTATTCTACGCAAATTTAGATAGCACCGCAGTTTGGAATACTGAGAATGAAGAAAATTGGCTTTGGTCCAGTGTCTATGGAAACACAATTCGATTAACCCCTGGCTTAATAGGTCGAACCCTTGGTTGCTCTGACACCGGGGAAGACATGTATAACATTCCCGATATGAGATTTAAGCCTAGGGATATTATTGCACATCAAATTTGGGAAGATAATGTGCCAAAATTTGCTTCCAAGTATTTACGCCCGAAGGCTCGACTACTAACAAGGATGATAATAAACACCATTATTCCACGATTAGGTAGTCAGGAGCAAATCACAGAAATGGAGCATAAAGCATTGTATGCTATATTTAGTCGGACAAGAATGAATTGGGAAAAATTTATTTTTGATGAGCTTAAGCAATTTTGGAATCGCTCTCGACCTTCCATTATTTACCCGACTTATATTATGCGGCTTCTTCGGGCTAATAACATTCAATCGTATTTATCAACATTCGAAGAAATTTCACCCAAATATTCTTCAACAAAATTTTTCTCCTTGATGCACTTGCCCGAAATTCCCCCGGAATTCATGACATTTGAGGATTGGACATGCAATCGACAATCTCGACGTATTGAGCCTCCTCCTCAACCACCCATGATTCCTTCTCAAGGAGAAGAACAAAAAGAAGCAACTCCTCCTCCTCCTCAACCTTTTGATTACCCGGGATAAGAGGATATTATGGAGACTCGACTAGAAACAAAACCAAATGAAAGTATTCGAGATCTCACTCTTCGAAATCAACACATACTGTCCCAAAATCAAAGACACTTGGCTAAGCAAATTGACAACCTTGAAGTATCATTTGCTACTCGCCTAGCCACAATTGAAGATTCCCTTTCAACTGCTTTGTCGGTGCTGAAAGAAGTATTACAACGGGTCCGTGGTCCGATTCCACGCTCTGAGGATTGGCCAACTCCCGTTCCTTCCCCTCCTATAAAGCACTCTAAATTATTTGAGGATGAACCTCCAAAGGAAGCTATGATATCTCCTTCAAAAACTAGCACTTCTACAAAAGAAGATCAAAACGAGGATGATACAAATCAAGCTTCTCCAAAGGAAGGTGATCCAAAACTAGCTTCACCAAAACAAGATGACCCAAATCAATCCTCTCCGAAATAAATTTAAGTTTACTTTTGTAGCTTTTGTGTACATCTGTAATAGAACAATGCATGTAAACTTTTTCTTATTAATGAATATTTTTCTAACATATTGACTTAATTGTTATAAATTCTTTTTGATAATGTCAAAGGGGGAGAAATATTAATATTCTCATAAAACAATATGAATAAGCATATATTCAGGGGGAGATTTCAAATCTATATATAAGTACATTGAATAAGTTGTCATCATCAAAAAAGAGGAGATTGTTAGGAAATCTATTCTACAGTTTCGATGATAACAACTATACAATGGAAACTGTATGTATGTATATATCTATATTTACAGGTAGTTGATGAAGTAGCATCACCAAAGAGATAGAAACAAGAATCAAAAGGCAAACAAATCAATAGAAGTTGAAATGGAAATGCACAGACACAAAGAAAGCAAGAATACACACTTTCAGACGTCTGGGTGCACTAACCAGACGTCTGGATTATTCCTCTGTATTGCAAATCAGTATAAAACAGACGTCTGATAAAAATACCAGACGTCTGATGATATTCTCTGGTTCTATATTTCAGAAGGAATCAGACGTCTGGTATTAAATTCAGACGTCTGAAAAACAACCATACACAAAAATATATATATGAAGGACAGACGTCTGAAACATGCTCTCAGACGTCTGATTTTGAATTCGACAGAGCAATTTCAAACTCCAACTGTCACACTCGAAGGGACACGTCTGCTTCTTCTTACCGCAACTCTTCATCATCGTCAGAAGCGACTTTAGGGAGATTACAACGGATACAACTATACAAGATAACCCTTCATCAGTATAAATAGCATCAGCAATGCAAAGAAAACCCACAATACTTATTTGTGCTATTGATTTCTATACTCTGACTTATATCTGTTCTCAAAGCAATCAACTACTTACACTTCCATATATTCTGGATTACGCATTAAACACTTTCTAGATAAATATATTGGAAGCACTTGTATTCAACAGTCAACATCAGTGTTATAAGACCACATCTTTGACAAAGAAACTCTGCTATTGTAAACCTGTTCCTTCGGGTCAAGTGAGGGTTAGTTAGTGAAAGGAAATTCCGAAGAGGAGCTTCGGGACTGGACGTAGGACGGGAGGTCCGAACCAGTATAAAATCCTGGTGTGATTAGTTTAATTTACTTTTCTACTATTATCTATCTAGTTTTACTATTGATTACTTATACTTGCACATACATATCATACGATCCACTCATATAGACTTTCATTAGTATCCCACAGCTAGTGTAGGTTCAACTATACTATTGATTGCTTGGTTGCTTGTTTAAGATGTATGATGATTGCGTATGATTGTTAGGCATGTGAGTTAAATATGTTTGACTTATTTGAGGACTTTGGAGGCAAAGTTCTTAAAAGGAGAGAGTGTAATGACCTATATATTATGTATCATAGGATCATAAAATATTTTAGTTCGTACGACTCTAAAATTTTAGTAATGACTCTTGGGGACATTTTTCACATCTATGATTTTTATTGAATTTCTAAGTGACTGGTTTGACCTTGAAAATCTTGTTTGGACTATAAATTTTGATAAGAACCAAATTAATGTCTCATACCACTTCCATTGCTTAAGGATGGTAGCTTCTCATTCCTTAAAGTAGTTATAATAGAAAAAGGGACTTACTTTTTAAAATTTACAGTCATTTTAAGTTTTGGTTATTAGTGGGCAACTAACTAAGCCCATGCTTAGACTCACTATTCCATCTTGAAAATTGTGCTATGAGAAGCTGTAGGAACAGATCTAATTCATTTCCATCTCCCCTAAAATAGCTCTAAACCTCCATTAACCCTAATTTCATCAAAATCACATATTTTTGTTATTAATCTTAGTTTAGATCATAATGAGAGGAGTAATTAACATCCAGGGGTTGGAGATTATCATTTTTGCTGATTTGCGTTCATCTCCTTTGCGGTCCACTACAGATGTAAGGAGAAAATTTTGTATTTTGGATATTTGGTCAGCGTTTCCTGACCTCTCACTCTACCATACATGTTTATATAGTTAATAATGGTATTTTTAACTTGATTTCACACCTTAAATTTTTTTAACTTTAATTACATTTTATGACCAAATTTTAAAGGATTTAAAGTGGTTTTTAGGATTGGATGTTTATATGTGTTGTCTCTTGTTTCTATTTTGTGCTTTAACAGGGTTTCTGGTGCTTTTAGGTAGTTAGAAAAGAGGTTGTCTAATTATCAAATTGGAGGCAAGATGGTCGGCATGGGATAAAATTTAAAAGAAGAATTCTGAAGCATGGTTGGATTCTAGGATTCAAATCACACTAATATTGAAGCTAAGGAAAGGGCCCGGTACCTAAAGCTTTGGATCAGTACTGAGTGCTTTTTAGTTGGTGGAAAATGCTAGTTGGATGTTTGTTTCTTCAGGTCAAGGTTAGGGGTGATGAGTGAAGGTCAAATGTAAGAATTTAGCTAAGTATTGGACTTCATATTGAAAGATTTGGTGGGCATTAAAATGAGAGCTTTTGGAGTTTGTACCAAGAGCTTTGAGTTGATGCCAATGGCTTTTAGGTCGAGTAGTTGGGGTCCAAGAACTTGGAAGATGGAGCACAAGAAGAAGGGGAAGAAACTTAACCAAAATTGGCTAAGTACCCAACTCAGTACCGAGAGCTTTTGGTTGGTACCGAGTGGATTATTTTGGTAGAGTCGAGGTGGAATCTCTAAAGGGAAGGTACTCTGTAGCTCGTGCTGGAGGCATTTGTTTGTTTTCTTGGGGTTTGATGGTGATGTAGTAGCATGATGATAGCTTCGAGGCTCGGTAATGACATCTCGATAGTGAATGGAGCTAGGTTCCGGATCATTTTTGAAAGGAGCCATGAGGTGATTATCCAGAACGCACAGGTTCTAGGAAAGGTAACCTATGGATAGAATGTGAAATTGGTTCTATCGTGAAATGGAGGAATGTGGAACGGTTCTTTGTGAATAACGAAGTTTAGATGGAGGAAAGAAGAGGCTTACGTATGCATGCTAAGGGATCGTTGATACTCATAGTGTTTTCTATTGTACTCAAAGTAGGGGTATTGTGAGTGCATCATCGATACTTTATTTGGCTACCCTGGACCAATTGTTTAAATCCATATTCAGTGGAACGTAGGAAAGGGTCTATTATCAACTTCTGGCTAAAGATGAGTACAAAAAAAATTAGGATTTCTATTAGTCCCTGGCATGGGAAAGGCCATACGAGATATCATATATCTAAAGCACAATGAGTGATAATGAGGATTGTTTGATGGATTTTATGGTTGCTTTGGTTGTTATCTTACGTTTACCACTCTAGGGATGTCACTGGAGATAGGTATTGGGGATTGGAATACCTAGACACCCGTCATCATACTTGATTTGTAGTATACCTTTACTTTATTCGTAGAGTAGTATGTTATGTTAATTATGTGCTAACTCTTAGTTTCCAAAGATATGTCAGGTATGGTTCGTATACTATTGTTCCTTACTATATTGATTTGTAAGTATTTTGATATTTATTTACCGCTCACACCAGACTATTGTCTAACTTGAGGTTTTATGCTTAACTTCTTATTATCTCGAGTACTCTTAAATTAGCAGACTAGATAATAGGTTTAGGTGCGATGCAGTAGCTATGTAGAGGATGGGCTAGATGAAGCTATCTCGTATTATGTATGGATTTCTATGCTGATTCCACTGTTCAACACTGTGCAGCCTTGATGGTGCTGCTTATTACAATTATTTAGAGACAGGTACTTGAGTTTATTTTTGTTTATGCATACTCTATTACTTGATGTATAACTCTATGAATTTGCACTTTGATGTTTGGATCATTTAGTTATTACTATCTCTCTTGTTTTATATCTGTGATGTATATTATATTTTATTTCATATATTGTGAGATATACAATAGATTCTGTGATGTTTCACCTAATTTTCAACCTTTAATTGCTATCCTACATCGACTGGGCACGTCAACAGTGCACTATTTAGTTACATTTGGTGCTGGTCGTGTAGGGCGGTCGTCACAATATGCTTTCTCTTTTCTTCATGCACCATAGTTTTTTGCATAAAACCTTCCATTTTTCAGCTAGAAATTTTTGTTTGCTTTCCTTCGATATCAGATTTTGATAAGTGATATCTATATGTTTTATGTTTTTAGTTTCATTAGATTATCTAGCATAGGATCATAATTGGAATCATTCTCTTTATTAAATTTCTCAAAAAGTAGCAAAATACATTTCCTCAAAGCTAAACTACTCTTCTCATTGGTCCCCCATCCTACTTTTGAAAGAAACTTCAAGATTTAGTGCTTTGGTGTAACAGTCACATCCATCTCATCTAAAGCAGGCCTCCTAAAGAATGCATTGTAGTAGGTATGTTGGTCCATTATCACATAGAGAGTTTTAACGATCCTTGGTAAGGGTGGAATACCTATTTGAACATATAGCTTTATCTACCCTACCAGAGTTGATCCCTTTTTATTAAACCCAAAAATAAGTTCCTAGAAGGCTCCGGTTTACTTGGAGAATGTCTATTTGATTAAAAGCATGCTTAAAGATCACATTCATTCTACTTCATCTCTGCAAATATATATACACCTGCGATAGTCTAATTTGTGCATTAATCATTAGAGGATCATTATGTGAATGTCTCACTGGCTTTAGCTTTTTTAGAGTGATCACCAGGTCCAGAATTAGAATGTTGTATTGTAAGCTTTTCATAGGTGGTTCTTCTACACTAGTTGGACTACTTGCACCCTTTCTCATCTTTAAAACGTGTGGCCCTCCATGAGTCACATTAGTATGGTTTTTGGTGATGAGAAATCCTATTGGGGCTTGTTCTCAAGGAATTTATTGGCTAAAGGCTTCTCATTATTACCTAATCATGAAAATCTACCTTGACGAATCTTTTAGCACCTCTTATCTTGTTATATTTTGGACTATTCCTGCCAAAGCACAACAATTAATGGTCTTGTGTTTGTTGGTCTTACGGAAGGCACAATAATCACCTTCTTTATTGGGTTCTAGCTCAGTTTTAGACTTAACCGACACAGGTTACTCCATCTCATCTTTAGATACCACATAGATGTATGGGATGGGTAGGGTTAAATCAACATAATCTGAGCTTGGAGTTTTCTCATATCTCACATCTGTTTAAAGTAGGAACCCAACCCTTTCTCCATCTCTCTCTCTATGTTGCCACTTCCTTTTCTCATAAAAAATTTCATCCATATTGATGAACTCTTTCCAACAAGGTGTGTTATCAATCAGCCCTGCCTTGACAACCATTAGTTTTTCCCTATCGCTTTCTTTCTTGGCCTTAGTGGCCTCAGCATTAAACCTCTTCAAATAGTCCATCAGTAACTGTAACGACCCGTAAATTTTCGATAATTAAAATAGCTAATTTAATAAGATTTCGTGATTTAGTGTTAGAAAAAAAATTTGTGAGTCGTTTGGAATAATAATAACTAGAATGAAATGCAACAAATTTTATCTAAATTAATTATTTATGAATTGAATGAAATCCCAGATCAATTGAAATAATATGTAGTCAAAGGTAATTGAATGAATTTGTATTGAATAGGTAATTGTGACACTTTTTTATAAATAATAAACTTATAAGTAATTAAAAGTAACGGTGATAATTATTTAAGTTACCTATTCATTTAGTTAGTCGAATTGAATTTGTGAACCAATTGCAATTGAAATGAAAGTTCATATATTAGTTGAGTGCATTATCTCTAACTGTTGATTAATAATAATGTAGAGTTCATTTGATGTAATATAGTAAATCGACTGATAATAAAATTTTATTTAAAAATCCAATATTGAAATCCGTCAAATATTGAACAATTAAATTGTTTAAATTTAATATTTGAAATTTATTGAATAATTGAATAATGGGAATTGAATAACCGTATAATAAAAATGGTTGTTCTATAATTTTAATTCGTTTCAAAAGTTAAATTTTATAAGTTCGCTTGAATATCTCAAAGGATAGTGATTTAAGAAAAATCAAATTGTTTAAATTTAATATTACAAATGTTTGAATAATTAAATTCCGAATTTGATATGATCAATGTGATATTGAAATTTAATATATGAAAATAGAGTGAATAATTGAAATTGATTTAATATGATTCAAATTGGTTTCCAAAGTAAATGTAAGTTATATTGGGATTTTAATAGAGTTAATAAGATTTTAAAATTGGAATTTATGGGATAATTGAATAACTGGTTTAATATGATTAAAAATGATTTGTAAAATTTTATTTTATCATATTAAAGTTAGAATGATGTTGTAGAACTTTTAAAATCGAATTAAAAGTAAATTTGTGAAAATTGAATATTTTAATATTTAATTATCGATTGGAAAATAGCCAATTTGTGAACAGTCTCAGAATTGGACGAAACTAGTTCCATTGGATCCGTAATAGTTAGTTATTATCGGATTTCAATTTTCGTAGCAATCGGAGTTGTCGTTTGACCGTGGCAACTCGAAACGCATCAAAATTGTTTTAATATTAATTTAACGAGTTAAAATAGTCATTTTTCAAACGGTCTCGGATTTCGACGAAACTAGTTTCATCGGATCCGTAATGTGATATTATTGTAAGATTTCAAATTTCGTATCAATTGGATCCACCATTTGTCCGGGGCGAGCCAAAACGCGTAGAAATTCGTTTAATCGGTTTAATTTAAATTTGATCGTTTATTTTCGTAACTCGCACAGATAATCGAATTATCTTCCGAAACCTGTTCCATTGTGTCCGAAACGTGGGATAAACCCTAGAAATGCTGGTCACCGTGCGTAAATCGGAGTTTGGAAATTCCGGAATGAATAGTGTTCAATATTTCCTATAAATAGCCCCCCCCCCCCCAAAAAAAAATAATAATAATAATAATTAGGGTTTAAACCCTAGCCGCCGGCCTCTAAACCGAAGGCCAGAAAATCGTTTCGTTCTCCTCCTCTTATCTTCAAATCCGTTCATCGATTCAACAAACCTTCAACTTGAAAGTTGTAGAGGGCATCGATATCTCTCTATCTAACGGTTATGATCGAGTTTCGATGCATGAATCAACGGCAATTGCTCCTCAAAGTCGCGCCGTTCATTCACGACGTTCGAGGAAAATAGGCAGCCTAGTTCAATGGGTCTCTGGGCATGGATAGCATTCGAGTGGGGCTTCGCAATGGGGGTTGCAGATCGAGTTGAAGTCGCGTGTAGATGGTGCGGCTTGGAGCCCTAGGTCGGCCTCTATGGGTTCGTGTATGCGTGTTTGCCTGGGAGTTTTCGCGAACGTGAGAGAGAGAGTGAAGGGAAGTCATGTGCGGTCGCGATCATGTATTGCAGAATGGACGGCTGGATGATGGTTTAGGTAAAAAATTTAAATTTAAGTTGTAATTAAGTATATAAAAAAATTCGTGTGAACTTTAAACTATCATATCTTATTCATACGAGGTCGGATTCGAACGAAACGTTTTGCGTTGGAATCGTATGGACGAGATCTACGCGATGCAACTGGATTGGAACCGTTTAGAGCTAGAGAAAATTTTGGGTTAAATCGAACGTCATTCGATTTGATTTAAAATCGTAAAAATCAAGGTGAGTGTTTTATAACGCTCACAACGTACTAAATATTTTTATGCTAGTTAAATTTGATATTATGAAGTGTTATGATTTTATTTGTCGTTGTTTGATAAAAAAATTTAATTGTCATATAGCTTGTCATTTGAATTAACCGTTGAAAATTTAAATTGGCAGTTAAATTGAAATTAAAATTGAATTGCGATTAAATTACCTGACATTGATAACTATGAAATTGCCATGAATTGTATTGCCTATTGGATGATGTATGTCGATGGATGTTATTGGTTGATAGTTAAATGTTTGGATGTTTATTTGCTTATATATACTGTTACGCATACATATGACACCGTGATTTGATTTAAGTGATATATATTCATCCTTGACATTTAATTGAAATAAATAATTACTTGGCCATAGGATAGAAAATTATATACGGACACCGAATTAGCTAAATTAATAATTTTTAAAAATCGTCGATTTGAAATTTATTTAAATGTTTTGATTTGAAAGTTATAAATAGAAATCGAATTTATAGAAATCGAATTTATCGAAAAATTGAGTTTGGAATGTTGAAATAAATTTTGGTTAAAAGAAATTGTTAAAAATTAAAGTGGAGACTTTGGAGCTTAAAAATAGGGATATGATTGAATTTCGAAAATTGATTTGTTTAAAGATTGAACCTAAATTCGAGCTTTGAATATTTCTAAGTAAAAGCAATATAAAAATGATATTTTGAAATCGAGCTTGGAATTGAATCATATTCGAAATTGGATTTAAACTTGAATATTATTGGAAAATTTTGTTAAGTATTATAAATTGATATTGTGAAAAAACAAGCTTCAAATCGATATAAATTGAAATTGACTAAATTAAAGGTGAATATAAAATTGAATAAATTTGAAGTCAAAGTTGACATTGATTTGAATTGAAATCGAAATTGAATCGGCAGAATGAAAATTGAAATTGATTTGAATTGGGAAGTTATAATTGAAATGGATTGGTTTTGAACCTGTTTTATTTTGTTTTCCAAATTACTCGGTTACATAAACCATTTTTGAATACTTAAACTATTTTAATCTATTTTAAATCTACTTAACCCGATTTAAATTATTTTAAACTAATTTATCTATTTCAAATCCATTTTAAGATTTTAAGTATTTTTAACTATTTTAATTATTTAAAACTACTTTTAAAATCCTCAAAACTATTTTCTAAAATTCTAAGCTGGTCAATAAGGTGAAATGTTTATATTTAAATCTTGAATTTAAATACGAATTGAGTTAAATGAAGTTGCAACCTAAATTGAAACTCGAAATGATTTTGAAAACGAAATGAGATATTGATGCGGAAAATGATTTTTGAAACGGAATCTTACAGTTGAATAGATACGATGATATTTGAAATGGATTTGATTTTTGAAGCGAACATGATATTTTGATATCAATTATGAATCGATTTGAAATGTAAAAGAGTCAACGGTGTAATAATACGTAGTTATTAAAGAGACCGGGATCGGATATGGACATACTCTCTGTCGATACCGAAAACCACTTTAATAACTATTATACGCGGAGTGTTGATCCAGAATGAAGTGGATGGTTTGGTGAACGCGTTGTCTGAAGAAAGAGAACGATTATTGGATGACCCCTGACATGACTAAAACAGGAGCCGCGCCGGGCCATTGAGGTTCGCCACCTCTAGCGGACACACTTCTTCGATACCATTTCTATTACATTTGTGATTCGATTTGGGTGCACCCCTTGATTTGGGAGTGTTGTTTCGCGGTGTTGGGGTAGCTGCTGGCTATGCTCAACATCGGTCTGTATCACGCAACTACTAGTATCCTAGTTGGTATCGCCTCATGTACCTTGTCATACTGATTATCCTATTCGCGACCACTACGTTTTGATTTGTACCTTGAGTATATGGATTGCCCTCTGGTGACTTCCGGTTTTGGGGAAGCTACGGTCTTGTATATGCTTTTGGGAATATAAAATGTGTTAAGGGGGATTATGGTAACGCCTTAACGCTATTTTGATACTTTATATTACTGATAGGCATTATCTACTTAGCGTATATTACTACATAGTAGATAGTTTCACGGATCCTTGAGAGATGGAAAATCCCGTAACATCTTTTGAGTTATTGCACGCACATTGACACTGGATATGAGATGTCAAACCCCGTAAACATCTTTGACTCCGTTACACTCATATTTATTTACGATTGATTTAACTTTCATAAGGATATTTTAGTCCTGACTCGAGTGTTTTGTCTTTTCATTACGCATGGGTCAGTCCTGAGTTTTTCAGATTTTGAAGATCTATTCTGGAGGATGAAGACGAATTTGGCATACTATTGCTATTATTACCCTTGCTTCATGCTATCTGCTGCATTATTTTAATTGTTCTGTTGTACATGTATAACTCTGATAAATGTTGTATAAATAATTGTCAAAGTATAGTAAACAACTTCATGAACTGTTTATTTGACTATTATATTTTATCGCTCCGCTGCGAGATTCTGTGTTGTTTCATTTTCTTTATTTCTCTTTCTTTTCTTTTCTTATTTACCCCAAAAACTATCTGCCCTTTTGAATGGTTTGGAATCGACATGTGTATTTGATCGTCTATTTAAACTGTCCAAAAAGGCAGGTCGTTACAGTTGGTATCAGAGCTTTGGTTATCGATAAACCTTGGCTCTAGTGGGGAATAACTCATTGAAATAGAGGTAAACTATATGAATGAGTTGAGTGTATATAAGAGAGCGTACTTGTTATTTGATATAAAATGGTTTTATATTGTGTTAACTTTGTTCCGTTGAGTATTTATGAATTCTGGTCGATACTTGGGACGCCAAGGCGTCGATAGGAATTTCTAAACACTCGAATAGGACAAACCAACACAATATCGTTTTGGAATATATTTTATATAAAAGAATTATTTGAATATTTATTCATTTTGATTGAATTGATTGTTAGGAGTTGATAATATTAGATTATTATCGTTGTTGTTGATCAGTCAATATTTACAACAATTTATTAAATAACAATGGATTTAGGAAAATGAAATCTTGTAAACACAATTGATAATGAATATAAATGAAATTTTAACTTGGATTTGGGAATTTAAATTCCGGTGTTTGAAATTGACTTACAAGAATTTGAAAAATATAATATGAGTATTATATGATAGTATAATTGAGTTGAAATTGTTTTCGAAGGATTTTTTTATGATAAGTGTTATATTCCCTTCTCTTGACATTAGAAAATGATTTCGGTGATGAGTGCACGCATCATCGGCGTTTATTTTCAAGAGTCCGAGTGGGGGGGACCACTTAATAGCTTGTCTAAACCTTGTTTTGATTCAAATTTTATTTTATTTTGTATTCTCTATAGTATGATTTGATATATAAATTATATAAGTATATATTATTTCAAAACTTGATTTGAAATGAAACCGGGATTGGAATTCTTAAGTCCTTTAATAATTAATGATTTTTTTAAAAATGATTGAAATGAATTTAGACTTGAATCATTAAGGAACTTCTGAATTGTGAAATGAGAAATGAACCTAAGAGCTAAGTGAAAATATCAATTGAAGTAGAAATCCTTAGAATTAGGAAATTATGAACTTAAAATAAAATTGAAACTGTAAAACTCGCATAGTATTAAATTTCATTCTATAGCATAGATATAACTTACCAAAATGTTTAAGAAGTTCAAAAATGTTATATGAATTGTTAATTGGATAATATACAAGTATAGGTTTGAATAATGAAATATGCATTTAATTAATGGTTTGCAAATATAAATAAAATTGTTAGTAAATAATTGGAATTTAAATTAAGATTTAAAGGTGATTCACAATTATGTTAATATAAAATGGAAATACTATATGTGAATGTAAATGTGAAATTAAATTATAGTGAAATTTAAGTAATGACTTAAGAATTAATTAATTGGAAATTCAACTTTAAATAAGTTGTATGTTGTTTAACTACATTCTATTTGCATAACTATAACTTACCAAATACTTAAAAGGTTTAAAATGCAAATAAGGATAAGTAGAGAAATAATATACCAGTGTGAGAATGAATAATAAAATGTAAAGATCTATTGATAGTTGTAAATATAAAAGAAATTTAAGCTGTAAAATGAATGATATGTCTAAGTGAATAAATAAAATTTAAAATTAATGAAATATAAAATTGGTAAATGGAAACTAATAAAATCTGAATATAACTAAATGTCAATAAACTTGGAAGTGTATGAAAAAAATTGACTTGGAAATGTATAATTGATTTAGTGTAGATTTTGGAAGGATGTTAATGTTTGATATGCATTGGTTGTCAGATGGATGAAAATTGATTATGTAGAATTCATTAGTGTTAATGGAATTGAATAAACGGAATAAAATTTTAAAATAATTAAATTCAAATTTGAAGCAAAGTGAAATTAAATATAATTGAATTCAATTTAAATTGAAGCAAATTGACTTGAATTTAAAATGCGAATGAGACAAACTTGAATAAATCGGAAACAAATTAAATGTAAACCTATTGCATGGATGAATAAGAAAATAAATGACTTTGTGTTTATGGTTGTTCTTCATAAAATTTGAAGTTTTGATGGTTTGCACTTTGAAATAATAAAAGCAAAATTTTGGGAAAAATCCAAAATTGTCCCATATATGCTGAAACGAAAACAACCATAACTTTTAAATGGCTGAACAGAATTCGACGATATTGGACTTTTCGAAAAGCTTAGAAACTATAGCACAACTTTGTTTAGATAACTTGAGAAAATTCCTTCGTCTACTAGGTTAAAAACTTGAATGTTACTCGCTGTCCTGTGTAAAAATAAGTAAAATCAGTAGTATACACTCTTAGTATTTTCGCCATATCTTTTGACTGGTTTATCCGATTTTGATGATCTTCCACTTTATGGAAAGCTAAGAAATTAATCTAAAAATTTTGTTTTAAGTGTTTTGTGTTTTGATGTCGTTTAGAAGGTCGAAAACGTGGGTGAACGTCGCTGACCTGCGCAATTCAGTGCCCAGGCTGAGGCGTATCCTCTAAGTAAAACGGCCGTAAATTTTGAACCTATGGTCCGAATTCGATGATTTTGGACATTCCGGAAAGCCTGAAATGAATGCAACAATTTTCTTTTAGATTCTGTTACCGAATTTTATCGTTTAGGTATCCTAAAACTAAGATTTGTTTGCTGTCCTGAAATTGGAATCTCGGTTTTAAAGCTAAATATGTTATATATATGTTATGTAGGCTAAGTATATCGATCTATCTTTATATGCATGGTTCTAACTTAGTTATTGAGTGTTTAGTAGGTGCGGATTGCGCTTGCTTCGCATTTGGAGCTCGCTTTCGCGCTATATTAGCCGTATATGCTCGCTAACAATATATAAGGTACATATCTCGGATTGCATACCGTACTTTTACACTTTTTTCCCTTCGGGATGCCTCATCACTTGATGAGATGTATATTTGTGATATATATACTGTCATTTTTTTTTTCCGATTGAGCCGCGCAAAGGAGACTCTGCCGAAATTTTCCGTAAAATCCGGGTGTTAGAAATTTTTTCAAGTTTAAAATTTTTTATAACTTGTTTTAATTACTAATTTTTAAAGTTAGGAAGCCATTTGGAGTAACTTAGTGGAAGCGTAGTTATGACTTTATAAATGGAATTTCATTGTTTTATAAGTGAATAATTTTGAATAAAATATATCAAATGTTGAATTCTTTACTTAGTTCCTTTTCTCTTCTTTTTCCTTTTCGGGGACGAAAAGTTTTGAATGGGGGAGAGTGTAACGACCCGTAAATTTTCGATAATTAAAATAGCTAATTTAATAAGATTTCGTGATTTAGTGTTAGAAAAAAAAATTGTAAGTCGTTTGAAATAATAATAACTAGAATGAAATGCAACAAATTTTATCTAAATTAATTATTTATGAATTGAATGAAATCCCAGATCAATTGAAATAATATGTAGTCAAAGGTAATTGAATGAATTTGTATTGAATAGGTGATTGTGACACTTATTTATAAATAATAAACTTATAAGTAATTAAAAGTAACGGTGATAATTATTTAAGTTACCTATTCATTTAGTTAGTCGAATTGAATTTATGAACCAATTGCAATTGAAATGAAAGTTCATACATTAGTTGAGTGCATTATCTCTAACTGTTGATTAATAATAATGTAGAGTTCATTTGATGTAATATAGTAAATCGACTGATAATAAAATTTTATTTAAAAATCCAATATTGAAATCCGTCAAATATTGAACAATTAAATTGTTTAAATTTAATATTTGAAATTTATTGAATAATTGAATAATGGAAATTGAATAACTGTATAATAGAAATGGTTGTTCTATAATTTTAATTCGTTTCAAAAGTTAAATTTTATAAGTTCGCTTGAATATCTCAAAGGATAGTGATTTAAGAAAAATCAAATTGTTTAAATTTAATATTACAAATGTTTGAATAATTAAATTCCGAATTTGATATGATCAATGTGATATTGAAATTTAATATATGAAAATAGAGTGAATAATTGAAACTGATTTAATATGATTCAAATTGGTTTCCAAAGTAAATGTAAGTTATATTGGGATTTTAATAGAGTTAATAAGATTTTAAAATTGGAATTTATGGGATAATTGAATAACGGGTTTAATATGATTAAAAGTGATTTGTAAAATTTTATTTTACCAAATTAAAGTTAGAATGATGTTGTAGAACTTTTAAAATCGAATTAAAAGTAAATTTGTGAAAATTGAATATTTTAATATTTAATTATCGATTGGAAAATAGCCAATTTTTGAACAGTCTCAGAATTGGACGAAACTAGTTCCATTGGATCCATAATAGTTAGTTATTATCGAATTTCAATTTTTGTAGCAATCGGAGTTGTCGTTTGACCGTGGCAGCTCGAAACGCATCGAAATTGTTTTAATATTAATTTAACGAGTTAAAATAGTCATTTTTCAAACGGTCTCGGATTCCGACGAAACTAGTTTCCTCGGATCCGTAATGTGATATTATTGTAAGATTTCAAATTTCATATCAATTGGATCTACCGTTTGTCCGAGGCGAGCCAAAACGCGTAGAAATTCGTTTAATCGGTTTAATTTAAATTTGATCGTTTATTTTCGTAACTCGCACAGATGATCGAATTATCTTCCGAAACCTGTTCCATTGTGTCCGGAACGTGGGATAAACCCTAGAAACGCCGGTCACCGTGTGTAAATCGGAGTTTGGAAATTCCGGAATGAACAGTGTTCGATATTTCCTATAATAGCCCCCCTTTTATCACAAAATAATAATAATAATAATAATAATAATAATAATAATAATAATTAGGGTTTAAACCCTAGCCGCCGGCCTCTAAACCGAAGGCCAGAAAATCGTTTCATTCTCCTCCTCTTATCTTCAAATCCATTTATCGATTCAACAAACCTTCAACTTGAAAGTTGTAGAGGGCATCGATATCTCTCTATCCAACGGTTATGATCGAGTTTCGATGCACGAATCAACGGCAATTGCTCCTCAAAGTCGCGCCGTTCGTTCACGACGTTCGAGGAAAATAGGCAGCCGAGTTCAATGGGTCTCTGGGCGTGGATAGCATTCGAGTAGGGCTTCGCAATGGGGGTTGCAGATCGAGTTGAAGTCGCGTGTAGATGGTGCGGCTTGGAGCCCTAGGTCGGCCTCTATGGGTTCGTGTATGCGTGTTTGCCTGGGATTTTTCGCGAACGTGAGAGAGAGTGAAGGGAAGTCATGTGCGGCTGCGATCGTGTATTGCAGAATGGACGGCTAGATGATGGTTTAGGTAAAAAATTTAAATTTAAGTTGTAATTAAGTATATAAAAAAATTCGTGTTTACTTTAAACTATCATATCTTATTCATACGAGGTCGGATTCGGACGAAACTTTTTGCGTTTGAATCGTATGGACGAGATCTACGCGATGCAACTAGATTGGAACCGTTTGGAGCTAGAGAAAATATTGGGTTAAATCGAACGTCATTCGATTTGATTTAAAATCGTAAAAATCAAGGTGAGTGTTTTATAACGCTCACAACGTACTAAATATTTTTATGCTAGTTAAATTTAATATTATGAAGTGTTATGATTTTATTTGTCGTTGTTTGATAAAAATTTAGTTGTCATATAGCTTGTCATTTGAATTAACCGTTGAAAATTTAAATTGACAGTTAAATTGAAATTAAAATTGAATTGCGATTAAATTACCTGACATTGATAACTATGAAATTACCGTGAATTGTATTGCCTATTGGATGATGTATGTCGATGGATGTTCTTGGTTGATAGTTAAATGTTTGGATGTTTATTTGCTTATATATACTGTTATGCATACATATGACACCGTGATTTGATTTAAGTGATATATATTCATCCTTGACATTTAATTGAAATAAATAATTACTTGGCCATAGGATAGAAAATTATATACGGACACCGAATTGGCCAAATTAATATTTTTAAAAAATCATCTATTTGAAATTTATTTAAATGTTTTGATTTGAAAGTTATAAATAGAAATCGAATTTATAGAAATCGAATTTATCGAAAAATTGAGTTTGGAATGTTGAAATAAATTTTGGTTAAAAGAAATTGTTAAAAATTAAAGTGGAGACTTTGGAGTTTAAAAATAGGGATATGATTGAATTTCGAAAATTGATTTGTTTAAAGATTGAACCTAAATTCGAGCTTTGAATATTTCTAAGTAAAAGCAATATAAAAATGATATTTTGAAATCGAGCTTGGAATTGAATCATATTCGAAATTGGATTTAAACTTGAATATTATTGGAAAATTTTGTTAAGTATTATAAATTGATATTGTGAAAAAACAAGCTTCAAATCGATATAAATTAAAATTGAATAAATTAAAGGTGAATATAAAATTGAATAAATTTGAAGTCAAAGTTGACATTGATTTGAATTGAAATCGAAATTGAATCGGCAGAATGAAAATTGAAATTGATTTGAATTGGGAAGTTATAATTGAAATGGATTGGTTTTGAACCTGTTTTATTTTGTTTTCCAAATTACTCGGTTGCATAAACCATTTTTGAATACTTAAACTATTTTAATCTATTTTAAATCTACTTAACCTGATTTAAATTATTTTAAACTAATTTATCTACTTCAAATCCATTTTAAGATTTTAAGTATTTTTAACTATTTTAATTATTTAAAACTACTTTTAAAATCCTCAAAACTATTTTCTAAAATTCTAAGCTGGTCAATAAGGTGAAATGTTTATATTTAAATATTGAATTTAAATACGAATTGAGTTAAATGAAGTTGCAACCTAAATTGAAATTTGAAATGATTTTGAAAACGAAATGAGATATTGATGCGGAAAATGATTTTTGAAACGGAATCTTACAGTTGAATAGATACGATGATATTTGAAATGGATTTGATTTTTGAAGCGAACATGATATTTTGATATCAATTATGAATCGATTTGAAATTTAAAAGAGCCAACGGTGTAATAATACGTAGTTATTAAAGAGACCGGGATCGGATATGGACATACTCTCTGTCGATACCGAAAACCACTTTAATAACTATTATACACGGAGTGTTGATCCAGAATGAAGTGGATGGTTTGGTGAACGCGTTGACTGAAGAAAGAGAACGATTATTGGATGACCCCTAACATGACTAAAACAGGAGCCGCGCCGGGCCATTGAGGTTCGCCACCTCTAGCGGACACACTTCTTCGATACCATTTCTATTACATTTGTGATTCGATTTGGGTGCACCCCTTGATTTGGGAGTGTTGTTTCGCGGTGTTGGGGTAGCTGCTGGCTATGCTCAACATCAGTCCGGATCACGCAAATACTAGTATCCTAGTTGGTATCGCCTCATGTACCTTGTCATACTGATTATCCTATTCGCGACCACTATGTTTTGATTTGTACCTTGAGTATATGGATTGCCCTCTGGTGACTTCCGGTTTTGGGGAAGCTACGGTCTTGTATATGCTTTTGGGAATATAAAATGTGTTAAGGGGGATTATGGTAACGCCTTAACGCTATTTTGATACTTTATATTACTGATAGGCATTATCTACTTAGCGTATATTACTACATAGTAGATAGTTTCACGGATCCTTGAGAGATGGAAAATCCCATAACATCTTTTGAGTTATTGCACGCACGTTGACACTGGATATGAGATGTCAAACCCCGTAAACATCTTTGACGCCGTTACACTCATATTTATTTACGATTGATTTAACTTTCATAAGGATATTTTAGTCCCGACTCGAGTGTTTTGTCTTTTCATTACGCTCGGGTCAGTCCTGAGTTTTTAAGATTTTGAAGATCTATTCTGGAGGATGAAGACGAAGATTTGGCATACTATTACTATTATTACCCTTGCATCATGCTATCTGCTGCATTATTTTAATTGTTCTGTTGTATATGTATAACTCTGATAAATGTTGTATAAATAATTGTCAAAGTATAGTAAACAGCTTCATGAACTGTTTATTTGACTATTATATTTTATCGTTCCGCTGCGAGATTCTGTGTTGTTTCATTTTCTTTATTTCTCTTTCTTTTCTTTTCTTATTTACCCCAATAACTATCTGCCCTTTTGAATGGTTTGGAATCGACATGTGTATTTGATCGTCTATTTAAACTGTCCAGAAAGGCAGGTCGTTACAGTAACGCTCTAGGCCTTTGTTTGATATTAACCAAAACACTTACATATATAACTGTTATTTAAAAGTGTAGAAAATGGGCCTAAATCTCATAACTGAATTTGCTCCAGGAGTATATTCTCTTTTCATGGTATCGACGATACCATTTGTTTGCTACTCTCAAGAAAGTCATTGGAAACAATCTACACCCCATTGTCCCTGGAACATCATAAATGCCTACCTGTCTTTCAAAAGCCAAAAGATGGTCATCGAGTTATCTACCCACCGTATTTTATAGAGTGTATCTGAACATAGAAAGCAGAGGGTTTGCCATTACTTCTTTAGTGAATAGGCCCCTTTACAATTATTGTTGGGTTTAGGTTCCATTTCCTTTTTTCCTTTCAAGTCATTATCGTTAACCATCTTCTGGGCAAGGTCTTCAAAAAAGATTCATCATCATCATAATTTTTTCTTCTTGGTTGATATTCTCTTCCAGAAAGTGAGCTAGCACATTGCATGTTAGGGGAGTACAAATTATTTTTCATTCTCTATTCATACTTTTGGTTGATGGGCCATTAATTCCAATCCCTTTTCTTAGGTTCTAATTTTTGAGGATTCTTTGATGATTTAGCAGCTTCATTTTCCTCTCTTTCCATGGGTTCTATAATGCTCTTCCCAAGGTTCTTACTTTTTAGAAATGAGATATTGACAATCATAGGGAGATTCGACTTCCTCTCCATCATTTTTTTATCTTGGTTGTCCTTGATGAATTTTTTTATACAAGCATTTCAATTAGCTCATGCATAGTTTGGAGCTACTTTACCATGATATTAATATTTACACTCTCAATTCCCATTATTACGGGTGCTGAAGCGTATTGAAGCTTGCCCGGTTATGAGACATCGAATTGATGTGTTACATTCTCTTCAAGATTAGTGTTGTGTACCACTTTCATTGATGTTAGCCTATTTTGTTCTTCCCGGTTAGTTAATTCGATTTAAGAAAAATAGAATAGTTCTAGTTCGAAGAAAGTATTTGATAGCCTTCTCTATGGAAACACCAAAAATATTAAATCAAAAATTAGGTCGAACTTATGCATTAAAATCAAAGAAATTCAAGGATACTTGAGAAAGAGATTAAACTTTTTGCCAAGTGCACCATTGATCAAGTAGGAAAATATGCAATTTGGCAAATGTTCAAGTCCTTAAGCAGAAAGTCAAGACTAGGATTTCACCTAAACAACCATTAAATAGTAGATCATTTTTTTTTTAATATCTTGATTACAAAAATGAAAATAAGGAAGTAGTGAATTTAAAGGTTCCCTCTTTCATAGAATTAGAGAACAAATGATACAATTAAGTAAAATATGTTTTATATCTCATATGGGTAGAAATGTAATTTACCATGTACAGTTGTACATGGACTTGGTTAAAGCCGAACCGGCTACCTTTGTATTATATAAACGAAATAATGGTGTATATGTAATTCATTCAATTCAGTTGTAATAAAGAATTTCTATTTTTCTCAATATTCTTCCACTAATCAAATTATTTCATCTTCAAATTCTTAACATCATATCAGAGACACCATTAGCCCCACGGCAACGCTATGCCATGTCAGTTCATCAAAACACTTATCATCGTGTGAACCGAGCATAGGCTGTTTTTTGGATCTTTTCTCAACAGAAATATCATCATCATCTGAGAAAAATGCCAAGATCAAGAATTATATCTATGCATATCAGTTTGAACATCATCCTATATCTCTTTCACTCATAAGTACCTTGCCACAAGATACATAAAGATATCATTTGGACTCTTGGCTGCATTTATCCTGATTTATAATTTCATTACTAATAAAGTTCTTAATTCCAAGAATCTTGGAATTCAATCATGGTAGAAGAGAATGATAACACCAGTAATAGTACACTAGCTAATTAAGATCATAACTCATCTAAAGAATCTCCATCACGAGGAGCATATCAACAACAAAAAAGGATAGCACCAGTATATGATTTAATCAAAAAAATTATAAGTCTACAAAGCCAACTAATTACAACACATTTAGATGAGGTAATTACTTGCTATGGAAAATTCAAGTTGAAACAGCATTAAACAGATATGGTTTGGAAGAGTATATACTTGGGACAAGCACTACAACACCTAAATTTATAGCAGATGATGAAGGAAAATTAGTTAGCAATAAGGAATATGTAGCACATCAGAGACAATTTCATATATTGAGTTCTTGACTCTTATCATTTATTAGTAAAGAAATTCCCTCAAGTCGATCGATGTAAAACATCCAACGAAATTTGGACAACTATTGAACATGCTTTTAATTCAAAATCTCCAGCCAAAATCATGCATTACAAAAAACATATGAAGAATTTAAGAAAAGACAACATGGCAACGAGGGATTATCTAGCCAAAATCAAGAATTACTATGATCTTTTAGAGGCAATTGGCCATGAAGTATTTGACATAGAGAAAATATTGACTATTATGAATGGTTTAGATGGTGAGTATTAAGCTATTATGGCAGTTATTACCTTGAAAATGTTATTCCGTCAATTCAGTTTGTACATTCTACTTTACTCGCTCATAAGGGTAGATTTTGAGGAAAAGAAAGCATATGATTAAGATTTATGAATCAACTATCCAGCCAACACAAGAAACAGAAATTCGGAAGAAATAATAATGCAAAGAATAACTCAGGAACAAGAAGTGATTAGAACTATCAAAGAAATTAGCCAAGAAGATTTAGAGGAAGAGGAGGTAGATAGAATAATAATAGAAAATCAAAGTGTTAGATATGTGAAAAATTAGAACATTCTACCTATAAGTGATATTCCAGGTTTGACACCACTATAATGCATCACGGAATTCTACCAATCAGATAAGCTATGCTATGAATGCAAATCTAACTAGAATGCAGCAAGATACAAGGAATATGTCAGAGGATTAGAAAATACATAACCTGAGTATCTCAGAATGTGAAAGGTTAGGAGATATCTGCAACGAATGTTGGTACCCTGGCTCAGCAGCAACTCATCATTTACTAGCAATCTACAGAATCTAAACATTGGCAACAAGGAATATAAAGGTACTCAACCTATTTGTATGGGTAGTGATTCTTGTATTAACATAACACACACTAGTAGTGCACAAATTAGGGGTCAAAGAATATTGTATCTTAACAACTTCTTAAAAGTCCCCAAGATAAAGAAAAATCTTATTTGTGTGTCACAATTTGCATAAGACAATAATGTATATTTTTAGTTTTATCCCATGTACTGTCTAGTTAAAGATATTAAAAATAAACAAATACTAGTGCAGGTTGAAACTCAAAATGGAATGTACAAATTCAACTTTTCAAACTCAAATGACAATTATTCAAATAATTTAAGAAAATGCTGCAACTTAGCTAAATCAGATTCAACCTAGTCTATCAAAAGTGTATTTGATATTTGGCATTGTAAGTTGGGATATCCTAGTATCAAAATTGTAAAGAAAGTATTAACTGACAGTAATAGAAGTTAAAGATACACCTTCTTTCTATGTTTGCACTTACTGTCAAATGGGAAAAGGCTATAAACTAGCCTTTCTAGAATCACAATCTGAGTTTATCGAACAATTACAGCTTTTTGCAATTGATTTACAAGGACCAGCTCTTATAAACCAAATTATGGATATAAATATTATATATCTTTTGTAGATGCTTATTTTAGGTATAGCTAGATTTTATTTCTGAAATCAAAATTTGAAACAAAAAATGTGGTTATGCATTTTATAAAACAAGTGGAAAGGCGGACAAATCAGCAAGTAAAGGTAGTACAAACTGATGGAGGTACAAAGTAAAAGTCACTCAAAGAATACTTTCAAATGAAAGGAATTATACATAGAATGACTTGTCCTTATACCTCAAAAAAAATGGATTAGTTGAGAGAAAATATGGACACACATTAGAAATTAGTCTCACATAATTAGCTCAAGCTTCACTTCCATTAATGTTTTGGCTGGATGCATTTGCAACTGCAGTTTATATAATCAATAGACTGCCTACCAAAGTAAAGCAAGAAAAAACACTAATGGAAGTTTTATTTAATTAAAGACCAGAATATTAAAATTTAAAAACATTTGGGTGTTTATGTTTTCCTCGTCTAAGACCTTACATTTCACATAAATTGTAATTTAGTTCTACACCACACACATTCTTAGGCTACGGTGTAAATCAGAAAGGTTGTAAGTGCTTGGATAGCAATAGAAAGCTATTTATATCAAGGCATGTTGTTTCAATGAACATATATTTCCATTTGCAGCACAAAGTGTAAGGACTACACAGAAATTACACGATCTAAAGATATCTATACCACTTATATCAGTGCATATCAACAACCAAAGGTCATCTTACATGGAGGAAAGAAAGAACAGTTCAGATAGTCAACACACATTTTCCACTAGTGAACAAGGTCAAGAAGAATCTGAATAACTACATCATGAAACCACTACTCCAACAAATACATGTAGTCAACAGACAAATAGTGGAGACAACAATCCAGGACAAAGCATAGAACATTCAATAAGCATACATCGAGAACGAGAAGTCAGAGGTCATCTAATGATAATATGTTCCAAGAGTAACATCTTTAAACCAAAGTTGTACACAACATGTACTACAAGTGATGAACCATAAACCCTTGAACAAGCTTTCAGCAATGAAAATTGGGAAAATGCAATTGACGAGGAATATAGTGCATTAATGAAAAACAAAACAGAAATCTTGTATCACCACCAAAGCATAAAAGCATGTTTGGATACAAATGGACTTACAAATTAAAGAAAAATCCAGATGGAACAGTACAAAGATACAAAACAAGATTGGTTGCAAAAGGCTATACTCAACAATATGGCTTTGATTTCAATGAGAATTTTCGCCAATCGCAAAGTCAACTACTGTAAGAGTAATCTTAACCATAACATTACATAAAGGATGGGATGTTAGACAATTAGATGTAAATAATGCTTTCTTAAACGGAGACGTTCAGGAAGAAGTTTATATGGAACAACCACCAGGATTCAATCAATCAGGAAAATATAAAATGGTGTACAAATTAAATAAAGCTATATATTGTTTAAAAGAGGCTCCAAGAGTATGGTTTGACAAGCTTAAAGCAACTCTTACGGAACTAGATTATCAACAGGCATAATTAGATACTTCATTGTTTATCAAGCTCAACAGAAATGCATTGACATACATTTTAGTCTATGTGAATGATTTTATGATTAAAAGTGATAATAAAAAGAGATTAATCATGTTATTCAACATCTAGACAGATAGTTCTCCATCAACGATTTTGGTAAACTCGGTTATTTTTTAGAAATAAAAGTCAATAGAATATCAGATTCAGAAATGCATGTATGTCAAAAGAAGTATATCAAGGAAGTACTTATCAAAGCCAGAATGCATGAAGCAAAGTCACTACCAACACCAATGACTAACAATTTTCATTTGTCAAAGCACAAGAGTGAAGAATTGAATACAAGAGCATTGTTGGAGCACTAAAGTATACAACAATTACTGGACCAGAGATATCATACGTTGTTAATAAAGTATGTCGGTTTATGCATCACCATTTGGATGAACATTGGAAGGTAGTGAAAAGAATATTGAGATGCTTAAATGGCAAATTAGACTATGTACTAATACTGAAATATAGCAAGCAACTAACTATCATTGGATTTATTGATGCAAATTAGGCATCATACCTTGATGACTGAAGGTTAACGTCAGGGTATTGCATCTATCTGGATGAAAATCCTATATCATGGTGCTCAAAGAAGCAACCTACCATTTCTAGATCAAGCACTGAGTCTGAATACCAAATAGCTAGTGCAATAGTAGAATTAATGTGTGTGGAATCCCGTATCAGTGAAATGCAAATATATACAAGCAAGAAGACAGTAATTTGATGTGATAACCAAAATGCACTATCATTATCTGCTAATCTAGTATTACACAAAAAAATAAAGCACATAGAGCTTGATTTATACCTTGTACGAAAATAGGTAAACAACAACAAAATTGAGATAAACCATATACCTACATCTTATCAAAGGACGGACATACTCACAATGGCACTGTCAGCCCAAAATTTTCTGCCGATTCAGAGTTGATTTAAAATTCAGAAGCTTCGACAGTAGACCAGTGATAATACCTCAAGGTTGAAGCAAAATCAATTTATTGCATCAACTGATCTTAAAGACTAGAAGTCGCAACAATAGATCCAACAGCAATAACTCAACTCAAATAATACTAAAAAAATAAATCAACTAATCGATTCACTTAGAAATAATTATGGATTTTGACTCAATTAATCGCAGACTTATGAAGATCCTAAGACAATTTGAAGATTGACAACTCTTTCTATCAGAAATCTGTATCATTTTTGCAAACGATTTGCAAGCTAATGATCTCGACAGCAAAAGTGGAAATAAGGGGCGAAAACCCTAGCTTACTTGGAGCGAGAGAATCAAAGAATAAAGAATACAACTGAGTAAAAGATGTTACATATCTCGTATGGACAGAAATGTAATTTAGCTGTATATAATTTACCATATACAGCTGTATATGGACTTAGTCAAAGCCGAACTGGCTACCTTTGCCTTATGAAGACCGGGAAAGGATGAACGAGAACGCAATAAACGAAACAATGGTGTATATGTAGTTCATTCAATTCGTTGCAATAAAGAATTTCTCTTTTTCTTAATATTCTGTTATTAATCAAATCATTTCATCTTCAAATTCTTAACTCTTACGTTGGGAAACATTTCTATTTATAGAAAAAATTGCACCATTAGATTCTTAACAGGTGGCGGCTAATGGTTGAGATGATGAAGATGCTGCATGTCATGGAAGTGATCTAAGTTTTTTTGATTTTTTCAGGATAATCGAAATGATATTGCTGGCGGGGCAAGAATCGTAACAATAACCAGACCAATCATACAAATTCATCTAATATCTTCTGCTTTTAGAATAGCTGCATATGAGAGGACCATTTATAACGACTACATCCATTATTCGTACTATACCATCATGGCTAAGGAATAAATATTCACCTCTTAATCCATCTTGCATATTCTTTGATATCTTCCTCAATTTCTTTGTATACATACCATGGTTCAAAATTCCGACGGAATTCCGGTTATTCCGGTGATTCCGTTCCGGTTCCGTTCATAACCGGAACGGAATCCGGTCAAAATTCCGGTTCCGCTCAAAATTCCGGATTTGCTTTTCAAATATTGAAATTTTTTATTAAAAATTTAAAAAATACAAAAAATATATATTAATTAAAAAAAGAAAAAAAATTAATCGGGATAATAAATAAATAGAGAAGAAATCATATAGTTTCATAAAAAAATTTGTTATACTTTTGTTAATTAACATCGAATCATAATAAAAAATTAAAAATTTTCAAAATTGATCCATGTTTTAAAATCTCAACTGAACAATACAGAATCATACAAACAGGATTTTTAATTAAAGCGTGTATTTTTATATGTATTGTAAAAAATATACTATAAATTTATGACAATATTGGATATTTATTAGCGTACATAGCAAATTAAAGCAAAAATGTATCAGAATTAGAAAACCGGAATTAAAACGGAACTTTCGAAATGTCCGGAACGGAACCGGGAATTTTAAAATTACCATTGACCGGAACGGAAACGGACAACGGAATTTTAAACCTTGATACATACATGATTATTACTGTTTGGGACTGGCAGAAAATAAAGTTTTGTAAACATATAAGCCTTTTCTAAATGTCTAGCATATTTATTATGTGTCAAAAGTTATGATTATGTATGTCATTATGTCTTTACAGTTATATGCAATAGAATAATCATGCACCTGAGTCAGGCTCATCTACTATTTGGAATAAAGTCGGGCAGTGACCAGCTACGAATAACAAATCGTACAGCTCTTTTTGCTGCATCCTCATTTTAACTATACGGGTATGTAGGTACTAAAGAAATTCTTAAGAATTTGCACGATGAGTTTATTCATATGATATTGAACATAAATAACTGACATTACTGAAATCCACTTATCGTATATGGTCATTTATCTTTTCGTAGAAATTTACAAAACAATTTCAAAGACATTACTACCACATGGATTACATTAAATATTTCACCACATTCAGTTTATAACCAGTTAAGTTAATTTTTTAATATTTAAATGTTTCGATCAAAAGTGTACACCATGGCTGATTCAAAGAAAGATGTAACTAAATCATCATATCTTAAATTTAAAGGCATCTTCCTTCTTTAGCAACTATATATTTTAAGGCTGCTTTTGAATTCCAATATATTGCAAGTTCTTAGAATGTTGTCATTATATAAACTAATTCTTGCTTACTCTGATAGACGGTGTAAATATCTTGCAATAGCATGCGTAAGGGTTGGTACATGGTGTTCATATTCGTTATCCCAATTCGCCACACGTCACACAAATCATACATCTCTATTATTCAATTATTTTACTTTATGTACTGTTTATGTGTGTTCTTCTAACTGGATACACATAATCCATAACGGACTCGTAGATTCCTTGCGCCACTGATGAACATATTCACTGTGCGACATGGATATTAAAGAATCTTTTCAAGGTTGTATAGTGTGTTTACTGAAATAAGATGTAATGACCTCCTAATAAACAGGGTCAAGAGCATCTATGTCGAATGTACATCACATACATGACATGATTGATATGTGCAGGGCGAGAAAATCCACAGAAAGCTCAAGTAACTACCTATATTTTTACCTTATTTTGGTAGAATTCACTAGCCTATTCACTACCCATTTTAACCATCCCTCTCTACTATATATAGGTCCTTATATTTGATAATAGCTCATCAAATCATTTTCGCTACATTCTCCCACTTTGCTATTCAGTTATTAGGTATAATTAAGAATGGAGTGCTCCAATTTGCAACGCCAGGCTGCTTCCTTGAAAAAGAGCCTCTTTGATCAGGTTTAATTACCAGCTATTTCTTTTTTAGATACTACATAAGTCTAGAACATTGTGAAAAAGAATGTACTGTACTCCTAACCAATGCTTATATACTTTGCAGGGTTACCTTGATGATCAGTTTTACCAGCTAGAAGAGTTACAGGATGACACGAGTCCTAATTTTGTGGAAGAGGTTGTGACATTGTGCTTTAGTAATTCAGCTAGACTGCTCCATAACGTTGAACAAGCTTTGTAAGTATATATCTCCTTTTTATGTTATTGTTTTGAAGCTACCTGTACGTACTTTTAAAGAGAATAGTATATATATGAACCAGGAAGATGCGCCCTCAAGATTTCTGTCATTTGGATAACTGCATGCATCAATACAAGGGTTGTGCTTCCAGGTATCTAGGAACTTCAAATTTTTAAATATGACATTCATCAATTCTGTAAAAGATAACAATGCATGAAATCAGTGGGAACATGTTAGAAGTAATATTATCTAATTATATGCTCTTAGACACACGAGTTACATTGTTCTGATTATACAAGGGTTTATTACAGTATCGGACCGGTCAAGGTGAAGAAGGAATGTGCTATGTTTCAAGAATACTGCGATCAACGAAATATCGATGGGTACAGTATTTTGTTTTCTTCAATGACTGGATATTCTCAATGCCTTTATATCAAGAAGATGTTTGTATATTCATGTGCATTGTTTTTTCACATGCGTGTGTATGTATATATGTACATGGACATGCATTCATGTACGTTCTAGTTTATTGCATGAGAAATAATGTTTTGGAAGTAGAATGTAAAATGTAAGATTTTATCCTTGTGTGTGCAGATGTGTGAGAGCATTCCAGAGAGTGAAGAGGGAACATTCTGTTCTGAAGCAAAAGCTGGAGGCCTACTTCCAGGTCTAATTTGCCATTTCATGCAGAACAAAAGTGGTGCTATTTTTTATTCTATTATTTGATTCTCCTAACAGTCACAATACTTTTTTCCTTCTTCTAGTTATTGAAGCACATGGGTAAGAGATGCAACCAATGAAACTGCTACCAAGAGAATGCGCTGCACTGTAGGTACTTTGCATGGTCAGGCAAAACATATATATGTACGTTACTCAAGTGCTTGTGCATTGATGTAGGCAGTAAGTTAAGCTGTTTAGTATCAGTTGTATCTAATTTCTATGCTTTCTTGCTTCTTCATGAGAGAAATTGAGTCCAAAGAACATCATGGAGATATATCTGATCTTATTTCTTATTTGCTATTAATTTGTAGCCACTCCTTACGTTTGTATTTGGTTCGAAAAAATGAAGTTGAAATAATGTTGTAAGAGATGATATAAAATTTGTGTACTCGTATAAATCTCTGTACATTAATGAAAAGTTGAAATAAAAAATTTATATTGCTCTATTCATTTCCGAGTAAAAAACAAACGGCAAAGTTCTTCTTTCGTTGGAAGCAAGAAAAAAACCAGGTAAAAAAAAGTTATTTAAAACCTATGAAAACATATATTTGTGGAAACGTTTCTCGCCCCAGAGCCGTATATATTAAGCATAGTTTTCATGATCGGACCGTGTATATCGAATCGTAATGCTTCAAAAATGGAGGCTCTAGTGGTTTGATCAGTCGAACCATCAGAACCGTGCTGATTATATTATTACAGTATATGTATATAGAATTCTTTGATTCATGGAAGTAGGCTAAAGTAATTAATAAAATGATAATTACATGGTGTTATATAATGTTAAAGATGCACAACTTTTAAGTAAAATGATAGGCTAAGTATTACTAAAGCAAAGTAAGAATGTATTCTTGTTATGAAAAATATAGAATTGTTTTGGTAATGTGTGAAAAAATAGGAATAAAGTTCTAGTCAGAGCTGAATTGCCAGTTAATGATACTAGAATGTTTAATGACATTTCTCTACAGTGCCGGTCCAAACACAACTGTTTTCCCAGACAAAAATAAAAGGCATCTTGTCAGGCTCGAACCTGGATTGCCCCAGACAAGAAGAAGAGACACAGCCACTAGGTTACAACTTGAATCGTAAAAGTTCACATAAAAACATATTTTACTAATCATAATATATAACCAAGCTACTGCCGGAATTGTTGCTCCTTCCGGATCGGTTGCCCTAGACCGCCGTTTTGCTCGCATTACCCTTGGGTCGGGCATGTTCCTCTGTTCCATATATAACTGGTAGAGACAATGGGAATAAAGTTCCACATCATCAAGTCAAAGGTCCTAGATTAGTATCTACGTATATAAATATACCCTTAGTCAGCTATTCTTTCAGTAGTCAAAGCTTTTAGTAGCCTTGTACAATGCAGGCCTGTATAAATGTGCTGAGGCATATTTTGAATTAAAAAATTAATTCAGAACTGTAAATTGGTTACACCCTAAATTAACCTTGGTTCAACCTTGGTTCTGACCGGTTTGCATAGCTCACAGTAGAAAGAGGTCGAAAAGCATTCGGGCCATTTTGGTCTACGCCCACGGTCCAACTACAGTTGGGCATGTGGCCTGGTTGTTAGGAAAAGGATATTAAGTATTTCGAACTTGCCTTGAAGGAAAGTAAATTTGGTGAGCAGTATAATGTACAACTATCTCCCACGATTATTATAATTGGATCAGGCCTGATTCATCCCACAAAACCGTGGACCATGAACCGCAAATTAACTGCAATAAACAGTTCAACTGGAAGAACCACAGTTAACCCTATAAAACTAGTTTGCGTTGATGCACAAACCCAAAATAAAACATTAAAAAATATATTAGCGCAAGGCCCATTCAAAGACAACCCAAGTTAGCAGCTTAAGAACCTTGTCCAAAAGCAATTGTGTTGTTGACAAGAATAGGCCCATATGATACATATTCATATGTGAGAAATAACATTTTGTGCATTGCACTTTCCAAAGATATAGGACAAGACATCTGGCTCTTTTGAAGATTTTTGCAGTATTATATTTGCTAAAATGAACTAATGCATATTTGTTGTAGCTGCTAACTAGACATGTTCAAATCTAGAGTCTTGCCCAATAATTCCATAACCAATTTTTACTATAACCTGATATACCTAAACATTTATACGAATAAAAAGTCAAATTACAATCGTTACGGCTTCCATGATTTAACAGGCTCAACCTTGAAAACCCCGATCATAGATTACCATGATTCGATATGTAGTCCAATTTTGATAACTATGGACTCAACTGGTTGTTAATATCCCCTTGGTTTTAAGGTGGATCTTTCAACTCGATCTTGTTAAATACACTTAACAAAATGAATGTTTTTTTATGGACCTAGGACATAGATTCTATATGAGTCGATGTATTATATATGCGTATAAAGAAAATTAGGTACACATTTTTTGTTTATTTTAAATATATTCTGCATTACTCCCATTTAAAATATTCGCCGCACATCCTTGGAATTTCTAATATAGAAAAATCAACAAATAATAAACAAATGTGTCGGTATTTGTTATCGATGGACGACTCGGTGAGTCCATTGGTGTTTCATTTAGGTCGAAATCTAAGTTTTGTTGATCTAAATTAGGATTTTAATGGATAACATCAAAATTAGGTTTTTTTCACATAATAGAAAGAGGCGAGGCTAGTGAGCGTTGAGCAGTGATAATTAAGGGCGGTAGTTGCGATTATAATGGCGGAAATGCAATCAAAGTTGGTGCAGTCCTGTTGAGTGCAAATAATTGTACTACTAAAGGACTTTATGAATGATGGAGTTAAGGAAGATACTATTGGATGCATATTTTGATGTACAACCAAAGTTAGAGGCAGTAGTTATGTTTGTAGTAGCGATAAAATTTATTCAAAGTTGGTGGTGGTCCGTTGAGTGCAATAATTTGCACTACAAGTAATTGCACAATAAATAAAATTTTCTAAAAATATTTGTATTTTTGGTAAAAACATTCTTACATTTTACAGTGCGAATGATGTGTACTACTTTTAGTTTTCGTATATTGTTGCGCAACAAAATTTATTGCTGCGTAAATACATATGGTATGTGATGCAACACGGCAAAATAACAGAAGAGGGGGATCAACACATACCTCACATCTGCGACATAACCACCACCGCGACCTAACCTCCGAGATCCAACATCTGCGACCTAACCACCACAACGACCTAACCTCCGCGACTCAATCTCCGCGACGACCTAACCCCCACGATCCCACGACCCAACTCTTTTCCCGTCGCCACGACCTAACCCTAAGTCGCGAATGAGCAAGAGGAATAAGGTCGCGAACGACTTTCAAGACTCCACCGTATGTCGCCTGTCTTTAGGTCGCGAGCAACGACCTACTGTATGTCGCGTTCCCTCACCTCCAACCCTATGCCGTGCTCCACCATAAATCGCGAGCTGTTTTATTAGGTCGCGAGCGAGCTTATTTAAGTCGCTGATTGTTAGGTCGCAGCCAATTCTTTATGTCGGGGACAGAATCCTTATGTCGCTGCCATGTTATACTTGCTTAAGTCATTGCTTGCTTATGCCGTTAAGTTGTCGTTAAGTCATTTGTATTTTGTACCTTTATTTCTCTTGTGTTGTAATTATGCTTAAGTCGTATAGTTGTTAAGTCGTGTGTGTTGTATTGTCCCTATAAATAGGGATGTATTGACATTTGTAAAGGGTTGTTGAATTTTGAATAAAATTTGGTTTGTGCTTTGTGCCTCCATTTAAGTTGGTAATTGAGTGTTATCTCATATCTCCACTTTCGACATTCGAGTGCGCTCGAATTAACGATTGTTGAAGCCAATTCACGGAATCAAGTGCGCTTGATCAACGTTCGAAGAATTGAAGATCTTCTCTCACGGTATCGTGCGCGATCAACGTGTCGAAGATTGCTAAAGTCCGGTATCTTCGTGATCAACGGATTTGGGCCTTTCGGTATTCTTAAATTCATCGATTTATCATCGATTCACCGATTATTTCCGCTAATCGTGTGAGATCCTGGAAGGATTCGATTTACATCATCGAATTCGCTTCCTACGCTGCGTCGGTTTGCTACCAGAGATAGATCGCAAGGAGTTTGCGTCATTTGAAGTTTATATCATTTGGAGAATTGGGTTTCGAGAATTTGTAGTTTGGAGTTCAGATTTGGAATTGTTGAGAAGTTTGGTGTTCATCGTGTTCATCGTGAAGTTGCAACAAGTTGGGATTTTTGATCCATATCATTTGGATCAAAGAACGGAAAGTGTTTGAATTTTTTTTGAATTTGTTTGAAGTTCAATCATGCCACCGAGACGAGCTCAACATCAACGCAATATTAATGCTTTGTATGAAAGAGAAGAGGCCGATGAAATGGAGCAACGAATCAACGAGAGTTTCACTGAGAAGTTGAATGAAGGGATTGGTCGATTAGAGAGAATGATGCTTGAAATGAATCAAAGTAGAAGAAGGGTTTCACCTGAATCGAGTCATGGGGGAAACAGAGTTTCACTGCAGTCAGATCGGGAGAGAAGAGGAGATCATGATCGTAGGAACGTTGACGATCGTGAAAGGAATGTTGATGTACGAAGTCGGAGAGATGTAGATTATCGAGATCAGAGAAATGTAGATCGAAGAAATAGGGGTAGAGATGTTGGTGGTAGAGATGTTGGTGGTAGATATGTTGGTGGTCATGATCGACAACGATATGCATCAGATTTTGATGACGAGTTTGATGGTGGTAGTGTTCATAGTCGAAATCGAAGCCAAGGAAGAAATCATTCAGAGTATGATCACAAATGGGAGTCCGGAATGAAAATTAAAATTCCAGAGTTTAAGGGTGGTATGCAGGCTGAAGAATTTCTAGATTGGTTATCTAATGTTGAAGAGATCTTTGATTTCAAGGAGGTTCCGAAAGATCGTCGAGTGAAGTTGGTTGCTACTAGGTTGAGGGGAAGAGCTACGGCGTTACACGAGAACGGATGGGGAAGTCGAAGATTGTTGATTGGGAGAAGATGAAGAAACTGGTGAAAACTACATTTTTACCTTACAATTATCAATCACTCATGTATCATAGGTTGCAAAATCTGAGGCAAGGGACAAAGTCTGTGAATGATTATGTAGATGAATTTTATCAACTGATTGCCAGGAATGATATCATGGAGACAGAGTAACAGTTAACTGCTAGGTTTGTTGGAGGGTTGAGAATGCAGATTCAAGATATGGTGAATATGTTTGATCCGAGATCTGTTGCAGAAGCACACCATAAGGCGTTAGCTTGGGAGAAGCAAGGAAGACGAGGAGGTGGTGTGTTTACAAATTCCAACAATCAAATGAAAGGGGCTAGTAGCAATGCGAATGTTTCCAAGGCTATTGCAAAACCGGTTGGTAGTGAAGTTGCTAAGACCAAGGTCAATAGTAGTATCAAATGCTTTAATTGTCAAGAGTTTGGCCACAAGAGCAATGAATGTCTAAAGCCGAAGAAGCGGGCAATTATTGCTGAGGTTGAGGAAGAGGATATAGAAATTGAATATTCTAATTCACCACATGTTGAGGAGGAAGAAGAATTGTCAGGAGATGAGGGATGTAATTTGATGATGAAGAGGTCGTGTTTGACACCAAAGCAAGAGGATGATTCAAGTTGGTTGAGGAGTAATATTTTCCAGTCAACGTGCACTATTCTGGGAAAGGTTTGCAAATTTGTTATTGATGCTGGGAGTTGTGATAACATCATTTCTTCGAAAGCTGTGAAGAAGTTGGCATTGAAGACTGAGAAGCACCCAAAACTTTACAAGTTAGCTTGGTTGAGGAAAGGTGGGGAAGTGAAGGTTGGACGAAGAGCTTGTGTTAATTTTTCGATTGGAAAGAAATATAAAGATGAAATTTGGTGCGATGTTGTGGATATGGATGTATGTCATCTGTTGTTAGGGAGACCATGGCAGTATGATAGAGCTGTGCAACATGACGGACGTACCAACAACTACAGTTTCATGTTTGAAGGCACAAAAATCACTTTAATTCCTAAGAAACGACAACCAGAAGAAAACAAGTTGGAGGAGATTGAAGAATTAAAGACTCTGTTGACTTTGAAGGAGTTTGTTAAAGAAGTGGAGGAGGAACCTGAAGTGTTTTTGTTGATTGGTCGTGAGAGTAGTGAAGTGGTGAAAGTTCCTGAAGAAGTTAAGCCAGTGCTGGAAGAATTTGAAGATGTATTCCCTGAAGAGTTGCCAAAAGAATTACCACCGTTAAGAGACATACAACACCAGATAGATCTTGTTCCGGGAGCAGTGTTGCCTCATAGACCACATTACAGAATGAGTCCAAAGGAACATGAGGAGTTGAGAAGGAAGGTGGAAGAATTGCTTGAACAAGGGCGCATACAAGGGAGCATAAGTCCTTGCGCTATACCAGCTTTGTTAGTGCCGAAGAAGGATGGTTCGTGGAGGATGTGTACGGATATTAGGGCACTGAACAAAATCACTGTCAGATACAGATTTCCGATGCCGAGGCTTGATGATCTGTTAGATCAAATCAGTGGGTCTGCAATCTTTTCGAAGATTGATCTTAAGAGTGGTTATCATCAAATTCGAATTAGACCAGGAGATGAATGGAAGACAGCTTTCAAGACGAGGGAAGGATTATATGAATGGCTGGTTATGCCGTTTGGTCTATCGAATGCACCAAGTACATTTATGAGGGTGATGAACCAAATTTTCAGGCCGTACATTGGGAAGTTTGCGGTAGTTTACTTTGATGATATTCAGATCTATAGTGCTGGTACAGAGGAGCATATTCAGCATTTGTGGATGGTGTTAATTATTTTCGTGAAGAACAATTCTATGCAGCAACGAAGAAATGTGTGTTTATGGCACGGAGTGTCTTATTTTTGGGATATGTTATGTCGGAAGAAGGAATACAGGTGGACCAAAGTAAAGTTGAGGCTATCAGAGATTGGCAACAACCCAAGACTATAACAGAAGTTTGAAGTTTTCATGGGTTGGCTTCATTTTATCGAAGGTTTATTCCACACTTTAGTAGTGTGATGGTGCCTGTTACTGATTGTATGAAGGGCAAGCAGTTTTCATGGTCAGAGGAAGCAGGGGTTGCTTTTGAATGAATCAGGGAACTCTTGACGTCAACACCAATTTTAATATTACCAGATTTTCAGTTGTTGTTTGAGCTACATACTGATGCATCTAAGGTTGGGATTGGAGGGGTGTTGAGTCAGAGGGGGCGTCCTATTGCATATTTCAGTGAGAAGCTATCGGGAGCAAAGATGAGATATAATACCTATGATGTGGAATTTTATGCTGTTGTGCAAGCCGTGAAGCACTGGAGACACTATTTGTTCCACAAAGAATTTGTTCTGTATACTAATCATGAAGCATTGAAACATTTGCAGGGATAGGACAAGATTGCAGCCAGACATGCTTCGTGGATCGCCTACTTGCAACAATTTACTTTTGTTGTGAAGCACAAATCAGGGGTGACGAATCGTGTAGCCGATGCATTAAGTCGAAGGAATCATTTGTTGACTACAATGAGGGTTGAAGTGACAGGATTTGATGTGTTACCAGAATTGTTTATTGAGGATCCATACATTGCAAAGTTTGTAGATGAAGTCAAGGAGGGAAAGACGGATGAATATGTGATGGTGGATGGTTTTCTATTTAAGGGGACTCGATTGTGCGTACCAGAGTGTAGCTTGAGAATGAAGATAGTTAAAGAGTTACATGAAGAAGGACATGTTGGACGGGACCGCACATTGCAGTTGATTTCTCAGTCTTATTATTGGGCTTCGATGAGGAGGGAAGTTGAAAAGTTTGTTCGAAGATGTCATGTTTGTCAATTTCGAAAGGGACAGCTACAAATGCGGGTTTGTCTATGCCTTTACCTATTCCTACAAAACCGTGGGTTGATGTAAGCATGGATTTTGTGTTGGGCTTACCTAGAACTCAAAGGGGAAATGACTCTATATATGTTATAGTGGATCGTTTCTCGAAGATGGTATATTTTGTTGCTTGTAAGAAGACGGCAAATGCAGTTCATGTGGCGCAGTTATACTTCAAGGAGGTTTATCGTCTTCATGGTTTACCAGAATCTATAGTTTCGAACAGGGATACCAGATTTCTGAGCCATTTTTGGCTAAGTTTGTGGAAGATGATGGGAACGAAGCTGAAATTCAGTAGTGCTTATCATCCGCAGACAGATGGACAAACTGAAGTTGTGAACGGATCCCTAGGTAATCTGTTGCGATGCCTCGTGGATGGTAATTTGAAGAATTGGGATTTGAAGTTGTATCAAGCTGAATTCGCACACAATCACGCAGTTAACTGAAGTACAGGTTTCAGTCCATTTCAGATTATATATTCAAGCTTGCCAAAGGGGCCGTTGGATTTAACTATAGTACCACAACCGAAGGGGACAGTTAAACGAGCTGCTGATTTTGTTTATGAGTTGACAGAATGCCATAGAATTGTTCAGGAACGATTGGAGAAGACGAATGAGAAGTATAAGCGAGCTGCGGATTTAAAGCGAAGAAGTGTTGAATTTAATGAAAGTGATTTAGTATATGCTGTGTTAGCGAAAGATCGTTTCCCAGTTGGAACTTACAACAAGTTGAAAGCACGAAAGATTGGTCCAGTAGAAATTTTGAAGAAGATCAATGATAATGAGTATCAGTTAAGATTGCCAGAAGAGGTTCATACTTCTGATGTTTTCAATGTCAAACATTTAATTCCGTATTATTGGGAGAAGCTTGTTGAAGAAGAGGAAAGCGTGAATTCGAGGTCGAATTCTTTTCAACCAGGGGAGGATGACGCAACACGGCAAAATAACAGAAGAGGGGGATCAACACATACCTCACATCTGCGACCTAACCACCACTGCGACCTAACCTCCGCGACCCAACATCTGCGACCTAACCACCACCGCGACCTAACCTCTGCGACTCAATCTCCGCGACGACCTAACCCCCACGATCCCACGACCCAACTCTTTTCCCGTCGCCGTGACCTTACCCTAAGTCGCGAATGAGCAAGAGGAATAAGGTCGCGAACGACCTTCAAGACTCCACCGTATGTCGCCTGTCTTTAGGTCGCGAGCAACAGCCTACTGTATGTCGCGTTCCCTCACCTCCAACCCTATGCCGTGCTCCACCATAAATCGCGAGCTGTTTTATTAGGTCGCGAGCGAGCTTATTTAAGTCGCTGATTGTTAGGTCGCAGCCAATTCTTTATGTCGGGGACAGAATACTTATGTCGCTGCCAGGTTATACTTGCTTAAGTCGCTGCTTGCTTATGCCGTTAAGATGTTGTTAAGTCATTTGTATTTTGTACCTTTATGTCGCTTGTGTTATAATTGTGTTGTAAGTCGTATAGTTGTTAAGTCGTGTGTGTTGTATTGTCCCTATAAATAGGGATGTATTGACATTTGTAAAGGGTTGTTGAATTTTGAATAAAATTTGGTTTGTGCTTTGTGCCTCCATTTAAATTGGTAGTTGAGTGTTATCTCCTATCTCCACTTTCGGCATTCGAGTGCGCTCGAATCAACGATTGTTGAAGCCAATTCACGGAATCAAGTGCGCTTGATCAACGTTCGAAGAATTGAAGATCTTCTCTCATGGTATCGTACGCGATCAACGTGTCGAAGATTGCTAAAGTCCGGTATCTTCGTGATCAACGGATTTGGGCCTTTCGGTGTTCTTAAATTCATCGATTTATCATCGATTCACCGACTATTTCCGCTAATCGTGTGAGATCCTGGAAGGATTCGATTTACATCATCGAATTCGCTTCCTACGCTGCGTCAGTATGCCCTATAGATATCTGCACATGAAAAAAAATCATCAAAGCATATCACATATGAATCTTACTAGAAAGACCATATTATTTGTGATTCAATGATGAAGAGAAATTCGAATCCAATAAATCTAATGAGTGATAACACTTTTCATATTTGAGATTAATTAAGTTGATTAATTAAAGACATAATTTATATCATTTTTATAGAAGTGATTTATGACTAAGATTTTTTGGTTAAATTACATGAGTCATAATACCCCTACCATTTTCATCAAATGAAATGGATGACTAAATGGAATGATTTCAAATCTATGAAAATAAAAATATTTGATGACACACACATATACATATAAAATAGTTTCATAAGGTAAGTAGGATTTAATGAGCACCTACCATTTTTATTCAAATGAATATAAGCTCTAATATAAGAGAGAAGAAGACACTTTTTGACTATTGAAAAAAGAAAAAGAAACCTTTGGTCATATGATAATATCATATGATATAGAGATAGCTAATGATACCAAATGAAATGACCCTGACTCGACCTTCGAAAATCGGCACCGAATACGACACTCGTATTCAAATGCCGCAGATCCAAACGTCTAATCTGGTTCGTCGGAGCTTATAACACATTAAGTACAACACAACTCAAATCAAAACAGAGCATCACATGTCAGGGGTATCAAACAATTCAATCATCCAATAGAATCCAAACATTCATAAGTGAGATCAGTTAATTGTCTGATTAATTCAAATCAGATTATTTACTTATGAATTACTAATCCTGGTTAATTAACATTAATGGTTAATTAACATTAATAAATTACAAATCATTTTGATTAATTATTCTTTAATCATTTATTAATTAACCATTAATAATAATATTAATTAACACTTAATTATAATTCATCAATCTTTAATTATTAAATAATTAACCTTTAATTATTCACCATTTAATTAATTATCTTTAATTAATTAACCCTCAATTAATTAATTACCATTAAATTAACTATCCTTAATTAATTACGATAAGTAATTATTCCAAATCTTAAATCAATGTTAATCACTTGATTAATTCACTTTTAATCATTAATTAATTACTTTGGTATCAGAGCATTTGGTTAAGCGACAACCTTGGCTCTGGTGGGTGTTACTCATTAGAGATAGAGTTAGTAGTACTCTAGAATGAGCGTGAGTGTAATAATGATATGAGCGCATATTTATTAGTGAATATAAAATTGTTTTGTATTGTGTTGACTTATCGGTTGATTGTTTATAGATTCTGGTCGATGTAGTCTAGCTAATTGTGTCGATAGGAGTTTCTAAACTCTTAAACGAGGTAAACCGACACGATATTGTTTTAAAATAGGGTAAATGAAATAATTTTACCCAAATTATTTTTGTATATAAAAGGAATAGTTTTCCGTAAATTATTATAGTATACGGTTGCTTGTTTGTTAGGAAATGATAATATTAAATTATTATCATTGAAATTGAACAAGAAATTGAAATCTTAATCAAAAGATAAGAAAATAAAATCATATACAAATGGGATTGGTAAATGTAAATGTAATTTATAATTTGGAACAGAATTCCAAAGAAGTGTTTTGAAAGGATTTGAAATTTGGAAAAATTTGGAAATTAAATCCCTTTTGGTTTGAAAATAATTTTCAAAGGTTTTTGGAAGAAATGTTTTGAAGGGATAAAAAGCTCTAAACTCTTTTCGGTCGCTCGAAAATAATTTCGATGATGATCGCGACATCATCGGTGTTCATTTTCAAGTTTCCAAGAGAGGAATTGCTGTCAGATTGTTTTAAATTAAAGTTGTTTGGAAAACTGGGTTTGGGTTTTGGAAATTCAAAGCTTATTTGAATTGATCTCAAAAATGGTTTTGAAATATTGGAAAGACTCTAGAATATGATAAAAATAGTTATGGAATAAAAATTTATTAAGATGGAAAATAAAAATTGTGAATAAATAAATAAATTTACAATTGCAAGTAAATGAAAGTGAAATTGAATGTTGAAATTCATTTCGAATTTGTAAGAAAATAGAATTAGAATTGGAATTGAATTTGATTTGTGATAAGCAAAGTGAAGTATTAAAATAAAAATTAGTAAGTGAAACTAATTGATGAATGACCAAATGGATAAGGTTTAAAATGAATTGAATCTAATATTTATAGATGAAAGTAGATTGAATTCATATAGAATTAGAAATCCAGTTTAATATAAGTGGTTACAAACCAAAATGGTGAATTGAAAATAAATTTTTGGGAATGAACAAAAGAATAAAACTGGAATTGAAACTGAATATTGAAAACCAATTTGGATTGTGTGAAATTGCAAAATTAGTATGAAGTGAACTAAAGGTAATAAAGGGGGAGATAAAATGAATTGAAATTTGTAATAAATTAGTAAATGAAACTAATTTAAAATAGTGAGATGAGTTAGTTGTGAATGAAAGATAGTTGATAAAATTCAATATTCGGAAGATAAATTGAATCCAAATAGAATTGAAATTGTGAATTGAATTCAAATGAAATAAAAAATATAAAATTGAATGAAAATGGATATATAACTTCAATAGTGAAGTAAAAATGGTATAAGAAGTAAGTATTCAAACTTTTGTAATGGAATATGAAAAATGATTTTTGAATGTTGAAATTGGACATTATGGATATCAGGATATACATGTGTGTTAAAGACAAAGGATAAATTGGATTTTGGTTCTGAAGATAATTTAAATTGCTCGACAAAAAGGTATGTATTTAAATTTCAGCATGAAATTTGATGATTTTCTTGTCGAATCGCTTGGCTTTTTGTTTTCTTTTGAAATCTGGAGGCCCGTGGTGCTATTTTGTAGTCGTACCGAGCTAGCCGCGTAAAGGAGACGCTGGCGAAATTTTTCGAAAATTTAGGGATTTAGAAAAAATTTGAGAAAATTTTGAAAAATTTAAATTTAAATTTAAATTTGAATTGGTTAAGAAAACTGATAGGAGTTTATGGTTGAGATTGGAAAGTTAATTGAAGCGAATAGTTCTTTAATAAAAAGATTTTTTTGGGCAAGATGGTAAAACTATCCGATTTTGGGAAAATGATAAACAGATTAAGGATCATCCTTCTTAACTAGTAATTTCGGGATGAAATTCTTTTAAGGGGGGAAGGATGTGACGACCCAAAATTTTCAACATTTGAAATGAAAATATTTAATTGATTTTAGATATTGTAAGTTGTTTTTAAGCTTGAATTTCAATTTTAACTATGAATTTAGCAATTTAATTATGAAATTTAATTATAGAAATTTGGGTAAAATTGTAAATCTTCAATTTTGAGCCTGCTAAAAATAATTTGATGGCTTAGGAGATTCATATTGACAATACCGAAGATCATAGAAGCTTGTAAATTTTTCCATCTTAAAATTATATAGTTTAAAATCGATATTTAAAAATAGCCTTCCGAGGCACAGTCTCGGATTTCGACGAAATCAGTTCCATTGGATCCGTAATAGTGTTTTATTATCGGATTTCAATTTTTGTAGTGTTTGGAGTTGTCGTGTGATCGTGCGAGATATAAACGCCTAGAAAATAATTAACTGAATTAATTTTAATAGTCAATCCAAAAAGCTATCTTCTCCATACGATCGAATTAGGACTCGAAACCTTTTCCATTGTGTTCGTAATAGGGGTATAACATTATAAACGCTGGGCGACAGGCCTCGATAGGATGTCTTGATTTTAAGCTTTGAATTCGAAACAATTTTAAATTTAAATTTTAAATCTAAATAGTTTATACTTCGTTGACTGGTCAATATACCTCCATTCAGCTGCTATTTTGTCCCTCTTCAATCACTGTCGCTATTTTTCTTCCATACGCTACCAACTATGCGGAAATTGCGCTGCCTTCTCGCTTAAAACAAGGAATCAATTTATGATCGCATACTCTTCTCCGTGAAGCCATATCCTCCTTTCCGTTCTTATTCCTGTTCCCTTACGTTCGATAATTCAAAATCACAAAACAGAAAAGAAACCGTGGCCTTCTCCTTCGAAATTCTTCTCCTTCCTCCCTTTTTAAGTAACAGCCGAAGCCTTCCAATTCGAGTCCATTACTTCCCTTCTGTTTTAGGCGAAAAAATAATAATAAGAAAATAAAAACTTCAAAATCCAAGCCCTCCAGAACGAAATTGGAAGGAGCTCGAGTTCGATAGGCGTGCGCCTGCCATCTGCAGCCAAATCGATGTCGATCGAGACATCGACATAGTCCCTTGACGCGCGTACAATGGAGGCGCTCGAACTTGGCGACTCGAGAGAGGAGTAGTTGGCGACTGCGATTGGACAGAGGAGGGGCGAATCCAGTTTTAGGATGGGAGCGCACTCGCACGAGGCAGTGTCGTTCATGGAAGTGGGTTATGGAAGTAGGTCACGCTCGCCCTCGCGAGGAAGCTCGAGTGACGGAGTCGAGGTCGAGAGTTAAGGGGGAAGGAGGGGTTCGAACAGCAGGTATAATTTATTTACTCTATTTAATATGTGTATGTTGAAATGAATAGATGGAAAAAAATGAATAAATAAAAATTTACAGCATGATATTTTCTTTTATTTAAATTTTATATGCGCATATATGCATATTATAGAGAATATATATATATATATATATATAACTATTTATTTATTTTGGGAATATATACACATAACAATTTTATACATATACATTGATTTGTCGAAGTTGGCAAGCAATATATGTATATATATATATATATATATATATATATATATATATATAAGCTTTGAAAAATGTATGTCGGTGATTAACTTGTTTACTAACATATTTAAATTATTTTAGTCACTAAAGATTTTCTAAAAGGAAAACTAGTTAAAAAATAAAATCATTAGTTAAAAAAATAAAATCATTAGTTAAAATTTAAAATCATTGATTAAAATTAAATTGTTAGTTAATTAAATTTATCAAATGAAAATTTAACTGTTTGATTGATTCAAATATTAATAAAAATTATATAATTGTTTGATACAAGATCTGACATTGAGAAACAAGTCAAATTGGAAATGGATTGTGAACGAAGGCGCAAAGATGAGATCTTCTCACTCAAATGATAATGATTGAAAATTTCAGTTATTGATGGATGGTTGGATTGTGTTAGTTAAATTTAATTGTTGATTGTGTGCTTGGATGATTAATTTATTATCAGTTATATTAGTTTAGACCCTATGCGCCACACAATAGCGGATGGTATTATATAAATTCCATATACCGCGATATTCCACCTCAAAGTGGAATGGTATTTAATTGTTGTGCTAACGTCTGTGGATGCAGGGAAACAGGTTGGAGGGATCCAACTGGATTCCTCAAATATTGTATTTGTTTCAATGTTATGTGTTGATTATTTCTAATCTCCGTTTGATTGTATTGGCGATTGAAATCGTTGAAGGCTATAGTTTAGCCCAATATATTTTTGGCATCGTAGGATACCGGAAATAAATAAAATTGGACTTTTAAAATTAAAATTGAGAATTTATTGTAAAATTTATTTTTAAATTGGATAAATTTAAAAGAAGGAATTTTAAAATGATAAAGTTTTATTTTTGAATCCTATTGAATAAAATTCCAAAATATGGGAAAAGGTTTAATAAATGGATTTCAAGTAATAATATTCAAAAGGTGAAGAATTTATTTTAAAATAAATATGGTTTTTAAATAATTTGGAAAAGATAAAGGAATTTATTTTAAAAATAAATTCGGAAATTGATTTGGTGTTAAAAGAATAAATCTTTGGAAAATCAATGTAAAAAATTGATTTGGTGTTGAAATAAAATTTGAAATCAATTTGGAATTTGATTTAGTGTTTAAAATAAAATTTGCAATCAATTTGGAAATTGATTTGGTGTTTGTAAATGATTTTTTAAATCGATTTAAAAAATCATATATCTGTGGATATTTGAAAATTTAAAATTCATAATGGGAATTTATAAAAGAAAGGGAAATTTGTTTTAAAAATAAATATTGTTTTATTTTTAAAAAGTGTGGAAAGGAATTTACGAATTTGGAACGTAAATTTAAAATATACCCAGAAGGATTTATAAATTGATTTGAATGAACCATTTTAGAATAGAAGGTTTACTTTCCCTGGAAAATCGAGTATGTTTTCAATATAGTCTATAAATATGAAATTGAAGTTGTGAAGATGGTTTAAAGGAAAGATTATTTTGGAGAAATTATTTACTTGGGTTATTTTGAAAATCTTTAAAGTAAAGATTTATTTTAATTTATTATAGAAGTGATTATTTAAAGTTTTAATTGATGTTTGTTTTAGAAATTGGATATTTAAATAGTTATATCCTATCTATTAATTTTATTTTTAAATTAGTTTGGATTTGAATTTTTATATGAGATTTAATATAATATCTTCATAACTAATGTTTTAAATAAAATGTTTTAAAACAGTTTTTATTCGGAATGTTCCAAGTATATATGTTTGGATAAGTAATTTAAATTATTTTAAAGCATTTGAACTCGGCAGATTTTCAGTGGAAATAAATAAATATTTGGAAATGTATTCCGCATAAGGAAAAGTGATTTGAAATTTGTTTTCAAAGTATTCAAATGTGGAAAGTAATTTGAAATTTGTTTTCAAATGGTTGAAGTGTGAAATATATCTTGCGGAAATATTTTGAAAATAAATAATTTGGGAAATTTATTTAAATTCGGCAATTGTTATGAATGTTGATTGATAGTTAAATAACCGACTATCAATATTGGCCTTTTAATGGCATTTGAATTTCGATGCGATCGGGGGTCGGATTCCAAGTGGATATCCGAAAGCCACATCGAACCTTTGCGATTGTGATGGATCTTTTATTTAAAAGATCAAAGTGAAAATTGTTGTGATTTGTTGAAATTTGAATATAACACTTATTTTTTTAAAATAAGTGCTCCTTATTCGGATTAGCCGGAGAGGACTTTGTGTCATATAACCCATTCCGAATAGTGATTCGACGAAATTAATAGCATTTGAAGACGGTGGTGAAGACCGGGTGTCTTGAAAACGATAGGATAACCTATTGAATGCCTCTGCACTGAGTTGCTCCGGTATAGAGATCTCCACATGTGATGGGGAGTCCGATCGGAATTGTGGATACCCGGATCTGCAAGGGCGTCTTCCTTTATTGGACGAGGTGCCTTCGGTTCTGTTCGAGCTCGAAATAGACTTGTATGGTTGTATGTATGACACTACGCTTTGAGATATAAAGCAAATTTCTTTCAAATACATATATGTTGGTGGCGGAGAAATTATTCTCTTAGCTTAACACCCGTCTCTGAGACGTACAAGCTCAGAGGTTATGTAGTTGAAGGTTATCAGCGATATACTCCCAATTTGGTAGTATGGCATGCTAAGTGCTGATGTGTGTTGATGATCATTTGTAACCAAAGCATGGCTTTCGTGTAAAGCATAGCTTCGTGGACGAGACCTCATCGGACCACACACCCCGGAAATGGTCGAAAAAAGGAAAGATGCGGCAAGGTTATGAGGGTCGCACCCTTTAGGGTATGTCATTTCCTTCTGGAAAAAGGTGGTATCATGGTATGTAGCCCAGATACTTAACCTATGTGGTTGCTGCAATCTCATTTACTGTGTGGTTGTTGCTTTGTGGTTGAGGATCCTCAAATAAAGGTCACAAACGACGAGGGGATGGCATACTCGACTAGTAGTTACCTAGTTACAGAGGTAACCCGGCCTTGTGTTGGAAGAGATCCGGGTAGGTTCTCGAGACGTCCCTCCAGAGGCATATCCATGTGGCAGTAGGAAGTTCCTTAGCCTAACCATTTGTTGGAAATCCAAAGAAACAATACGCGCCCAGTACGGTTTTAGTTGTATAACCTGCCATGGAATGTGGCGGTAACCTGCTATTGAACATCGTAGCTATAGTAGGCATACAATAATGGTTGTATGCTGGCTAAGATTAATATTATACTTTCGAAATGTTTTCTGCACTGTGCACTAATGATAATATTAAAAAGATTTTGCGTATATCTAAATAAAAAATACCCCAATATTAGAAATCTCAAAACAACTGTCCAACTCAACTTTTATCATACTCGACTTTATCAGAAAACCACTTAATAAGAACCGAAGAATAGCCCAATGACTCCCATAATATATGAAGCTACCATTCCAATCATTACTTAAGAGCTAACCGAGATGGTAAAAGTCACACCTAGCGTAATGGTGCTTGGATTCCTCTTAAGCGGTGCTTAGATTTTGTAACTTCCACTACGTTGAGAAAATCCTCACCTCTTTTAGTGGATAAGTGACGCAGCGGAAATAACGAAAATGGATGTGACGATGAAAATAGGAATCGATGGATTGAAAAATACCGAATGCCCAAATCCATTGATCCAAAGATACCGGATTCTAGCAAATCTTTGACACGTTGATTGCGCACGATACCGTGAAGAGAGATCTACAATTCTTCGAGTGTTGATCAAGCGCACTTGATTCCGCGAATTGGCTTCAACGATCGTTGATTCGAGCGCACTCGAATACCGAAAGTGGAGATAGGAGATTACACTCAACTACCAATTTAATGTCGGCACAAAGCTTCACAAACAAAAGTTTATTCAAAAATTCAACCCCTCCAAATGAGCACTCGACCCGGTATTTATAGATGTTTACAACCACACACGCTACAACATAGCATAGGTCGTACATGACCTAAAAATATCTCGACCTAACATTACATACTTTAGCACGACCTAAAATACACAGTACGACCTAAGAATACAAAGCACGAATCAAACGACATAACAAACTAATGCAATCATACGACTTACTGAACAACTACGACCAATCCACTTCAAAGTAGCAGCTCCAAATCAAAAGGCAGCGACCTATAATCTCCAACAGCAACGAGTTAACCGCCACGAGCTAAGAGCAATGAGCTATGGAGTACGAGCTATGGATTTGCGCAATATCTGGAACGACTTATGGAAAAATATCGGAGCACGACTTAACAGCTACGGGTTGGGATTGGAACGACTTAGGGTTAGGTTGGAGCATTAGGTCGTAGCACGAGGTGATTTAGGTCTTTGGGCGGTGATTTAGGTCGTTGGCTTGGTTTGGTTAGGTCGTAGACCGACTCAGGAATTTGGAGGTTAGGTCGTTTGGGCATCGGTAGGTCATTGTACGGTGGAGATAGGTCGGAGAACGACTTAGCGTAGTTCGTGGGGCGACCTAGGAGAAATAACTGCCTAAAGATGAGACTTTCTGCTTCTTTCCTTTGATACCCTGCATCCTCCTCCCTGGGTATGAAAGAATTCATCCTCGAATTCGCATTTTCTTGATCATCAGCATAATATGGAATCAAATGCTTCACATTAAACACATCAGAAGTGTAAACACCCTCTGGCAGCTTCAACTTGTAAGCATTTTCATTGATCCGTCTTATAATTTCTACTGGTCCAATCTTTCGGGCTTTCAACTTGTTATAAGAACCCACTGGGAAACGATCCTTCGTTAACACAGCATACACCCAATCACCCTCGTTGAACTCCACACTTCTTCTCTTTTTATCTGCAACTTGTTTATACTTCTCATTCGTCTTATCCAAATGTCCCTGAACTATTCTATGACAATCTTTCAACTCATCAACAAAATCTGACGCTCGCTTAATCACTCCTTTCGGTTGTGGTACTACCGTTAAATCCAACGGCCCCTTTGGCAAGCTTGAATATACAACTTGAAACAGACTGAATCCAGTACTTCGATTGACTGCATATTATGTGCAAACTCTGCCTGACATAACTTCATATCCCATCTCTTCAAGTTATCTTTCACGAGACATCTCAACAAGTTCCCCAACGATCTGTTAACCACCTCTGTTTGCCCATCAGATTGCGGATGATAGGCGCTACTAAAATTCAGCTTCGTTCCAACCATCTTCCACAAACTTAACCAAAAATGGCTTAGAAATCTAGTATCCCAATCAGAAACAATAGATTCAGGTAGCCCATGTAATGGATACACTTCTTTAAAGAATAAATGAGCAACACGGACGACATCTGCTGTCTTCTTACAAGCTATGAAATGTGTCATTTTCGAAAATCTATCCACCATAACAAATATAGAATCATTTCCCCTTTGAGTTCTAGGCAAACCCAAAACAAAATCCATGCTCACATCAACCCACGGTTTAGTAGGTACAGGTAACAACATATATAATCCTGCATTCGTAGCGGTTCCCTTCGAAACTTGACAGATATGACATCTCTCCACAAATCTCTCAACTTCTTTTCTCATCGACGGCCAAAAATAAGATTGAGAAATCAACTGCAATGTGCGATCTCTACCCACATGACCTTCTTCATGTAGCTCCTTCACTATCTTCATTCGTAAACTGCAATCTGGTATACATAATTGATTTTCCTCGAAAAGAAAACCATCCACCAACGCAAACTCATCCGTCTTTCCCTCCTTGACTTCATTTACAAATTTCGCAGAGTAAGGATCTTCAACACACAATTCTGGAAGTACTTCAAACCCCGTCACTTCAACTTTCATCGTAGTCAACAAGTGATTCTTTCTACTCAATGCATCTGCTACACGGTTCTAACTACCGATTTGTGTTGCACAACAAATGTAAATGGTTGTAAGTATGCGATCCACGAAGCCTGTCTGGCTGCAACCTTGTCTTGTCCCTGCAAATGTTTCAATGCTTCATGATCAGTATACAGAACAAATTCTTTATGGAACAAATAGTGTCTCCAATGCTTTACGGCTTGCACAACAGCATAAAATTCCACATCATAAGTATTATATCTCATCTTTGCTCCCGAAAGTTCCTCACTGAAATAAGCAATAGGACGGCCTTTCTGACTTAACACCCCTTCAATTCCAACCTTAGATGCATCAGTATGTAATTCAAATACCAATTGAAAATCTGGCAAAACTAGAATTGGGTTGTCGTCAACAGTTCCTTGATATGCTCAAAAGAAAATCCTGCTTCCTTCGACCATGAAAATTGCTTTCCCTTCATACAATCAGTAACTGGTGCCATCACGCTACTGAAATGTGGAATAAATCTTCGGTAGAATGATGCCAGTCCATGAAAACTTCTAACTTCTGTTATCATCCTGGGTTGTGGCCAATTTTTGATTGCTTCAACCTTATTCTGATCCACCTGCATGCCTCCTTCTGATATACATATCCCAAAAATAAAACACTATGCGTCATGAACACGCATTTCTTCGTTGCAGCATAAAATTGTTCCTGTCGCAGTATCATCAACACTTCCTTCAAATGATGCAAGTGTTATTCTGGGCTTCCACTGTATATCAGTATGTCATCAAAATACACCACCATGAATTTCCCAATAAATGGTCTAAAGATCTGATTCATCACCCGCATAAACGTACTAGGTGCATTCGAAAGACCAAACGGCATAACCAGCCATTCATACAACCCCTCCCGTGTCTTGAACGCTGTTTTCCGTTCATCCCCTGGTCGAATTCGAATTTGATGATAACCACTCTTCAGATCAATCTTAGAAAATATAGTAGCTCCATTCAACTGGTCTAGAAAATCATCCAATCTAGGCATAGGAAACCTATATCGGTCAGTAATCTTGTTCAATGCCCGACTATCGGTACACATCCTCCACATTCCATCCTTCTTCGGTACCAACAATGCTGCACCTACACATGGACTGAGACTTTCCTGAACACGCCCTTGCTCAAGCAACTCTTCCACTTGCCTTCTCAACTCCTCGTGTTCTTTCGGACTCATACGATAATGCGGCCTATGCGGTAAAACAGCACCTGGCACTAGATCAATTTGATGTTGTATGTCTCTCAACGGTGGCAATTCTTTTGGCAGCTCTTCATGGAATACTTCTTCATATTCTTCCAGCACAGACTTTACTTCTTCAGGAACTTCCACCACTTCACTACTCTCACGTCCAATCAACAAAAACACTTCAGGTTCCTCCTCCACTTCTTTAACAAACTCCTTCAAAGTCAACAGAGTCTTCAATTCTTCAATCTCCTCCAGCTTGTTTTCTTCTTGTTGTCGCTTCTTAGGAACTAAAGTGATTTTTGTGCCTTCAAACATGAAACTGTAGCTATTGGTACGACCGTCATGTTGCACAGCCCTATTATACTGCCACGGTCTCCCCAACAACAGATGACATACATCCATATCCACAACATCACACCAAATCTCATCTTTATATCTCTTCCCAATCGAAAAATTCACACAAGCTCTTCTACCAACCTTCACCTCCCCACCCTTCCTCAACCAAGCTAACTTGTAAGGTTTCGGATGCTTCTCGGTCTTTAATGCCAACTTCTTCACAGCCTCGGTAGAAATGATGTTATCACAGCTGCCCGCGTCAATAACAAACTTGCAAACCTTTCCCAGAATAGTGCATGTTGACTGAAAAATGTTGCTCCTCAACCAACTAGAATCATCCTCTTGTTTTGCTGTTAAACAAGACCTCCTCATCATTAAATTACAACCTTCATCTCCCGACAATTCTTCTTCCTCCTCAACCGGTAATGAATTAGAACATTCTGCATCCTCATCTTCTACCTCAGCAATCATCGCTCGCTTCTTTGGCTTCAGACATTCAGTTCTCTTATGACCAAATTCCTGACAATTGTAGCACTTGAAATTGTTGTTGACCTTGGTCTTAACAGCTTCATTGACAATTGGTTTTCCAACAGCCTTGGAAACATTCGCGCTGCTACTAGCCCCTTTCACTTGATTGTTGGAATTTGTAAACACACCACCTCCTCTTCTTCCTTGCTTATCCCCGGCTAGAGCCTTTTGATGTGCTTCAGCGACAGATCTCGGATCAAACATATTCAGCATATCATGAATCTGTATTCTCAACCCTCCAACAAATCTAGCAGTCAGCTGTTCTTCTGTCTCCATGATATCATTCCTGGCAATCAATTGATAAAATTCATCAGCGTAATCATTAACAGTCTTCATCCCTTGCCTCAGATTTTGCAATCTCTGATACATGAGTGATTGATAATTGTAAGGCAAAAGTGTAGCCTTTATCAGCTTCTTCATCTTCTCCCATGATTCAATCTTTGACTTCCCCATTCTCTTCCGTGTAAGTTTGGTTTGATGCCACCATGCTAAAGCTCTCCCCCTCAACCTTGTAGCAACCAACTTAACTCTTCTATGCTCAGCAAATTCTTTAAATTAAAAAATTTCTTCAACAATAGATAACCAATCAAGGAATTCTTCAGCTTGCATACTTCCCTTGAATTCTGGAATTTCAGTTTTCATCCCCGACTCCCATCGTCGATCATTCTACATCCCGATATTGATTTCGTACTTGGTCTCGATCTCGATTATAAATATTACTTCTATCAGTCTCTTCATCATAATCACGTGTACTTCGGTATCGATCTCGACCATCAACATCTCTACGACCACGCATGTCTCTCCTACTATGTCTTTCTTCATCGCGATATGGCTCATACTCAAACTCACGTTGAGTTCTTCTTTCTTCATCTCTATATTCATGGTGATATCTCCTCATCGAAACTGATGATTCTCTTTTCTCTCTATAAGATTGTGGCGATACCCTCCTCGCTTCCGTAACCGATGGAGAAATTCGATTTCCTCTATGGCTCGAGACTAGCGACCTTGTCCTTTGACCTTGATTCATATCGATCATCAATTTCTCCAACTTCTCAACACCTTCATTGAACTTCTCATTGATGCGTTGTTCCATTGCCTCGGCTTCTTCTCTTCGATACACATCTGCAATATTCTGATGACGATTAGCTCTTCTCGGAGGCATTGTCGAATCAAACAATCTTCAACTAACTTTAATTCTCGGCTCAAACTTCTTCAAGGCTTCTCTTTGCTCCAACTGGCTCGGCTTCGCTATGATTGGCTAAACCTGGCTCTAATACCAAATGACGCAGCGGAAATAACGAAAATGGATGTGACGATGAAAATAGGAATCGATGGATTGAAAAATACTGAATGCCCAAATCCGTTGATCCAAAGATACCGGATTCTAGCAAATCTTCGACACGTTGATCGCGCACGATACCATGAAGAGAGATCTACAATTCTTCGAGCGTTGATCAAGCGCACTTGATTCTGTGAATTGGCTTCAATGATCATTGATTCGAGCGCACTCGAATACCGAAAGTGGAGATAGGAGATTACACTAAACTACCAATTTAACGGAGGCACAAAGCTTCACAAACAAAAGTTTATTCAAAAATTCAACCCCTCCAAATGAGCACTCGATCCGGTATTTATAGATGTTTACAACCACACATGCTACAATATAGCATATGTCGTACACGACCTAAAAATATCTCGACCTAACATTACGTACTTCAGCACGACCTAAAATACACAGTACGACCTAAGAATTCAAAGCACGAATCAAACGACATAACAAACTAATACAGTCATACGACTTACTGAACAACTGCGACCAATCCACTTCAAAGTAGCAGCTCCAAATCAAAAGGCAACGACCTATATTCTCCAACAGCAACGAGTTAACTGCCACGAGCTAAGAGCAACGAGCTATGGAGTACGAGCTATGGATTTGCGCAATATCTGGAACGACTTATGGAAAAATATCGGAGCATGACTTAGCAGCTACGAGTAGGCATTGGAACGACTTAGGGTTAGGTTGGAGCATTAGGTCGTAGCACGAGGTGATTTAGGTCGTTGGCTTGGTTTGGTTAGGTCCTAGACCGACTCAGGAATTTGGAGGTTAGGTCGTTTGGGCTTTGGTGGGTCGTTGTATGGTGGAGATAGGTCGGAAACGACTTAGCGTAGTTCGTTGGGCGACCTAGGAGAAATAACTGCCTAAAGGTGAGACTTTCTTCTTCTTTCCTTTGATACCCTGCATCAAATAAGGATTTGTAATAGACTACATAATAGACGTTCAAAAGTAGAACGTCATGTACAATTAAAATGCACAACCATTTGTTATTTCAATTCATCCATAACTAATATGCTACACTTGAAGTTATAATAAAGCAAACTATGTACATAATTTAAACATGTATTCAAATTTTTTTAATGAAACCACATTACCTAAGATTTTCTCTTCTTTGATAATTTGAGAAGTTGAGTGACAATTATATTAAAAATAAAACAAGCTAAATATTGATTTTTGTTATATGTTGAGAAAAGCAAAGATTTTAGTCATGTTGATCTTTCGAGATAATTTCAAAGGAGAAATGAGGTTTTCTTGAATATGAAGCTTATTACTTTTTTTTTTCTTCTGTAAAATCTCCATTCAATTTTTACTTTGGAAATTCAATGTAGTTGTAAATTGTTCATATTACTTAAACTACACTTAAATTTAAGTAACGATCAATTAAATGTTAAAAACATGCACTTAAGTGCTTAATATGGAAAAGCACAATAGTTGTAAATAGTTATTAAATGTGTTTTTCATTACACATGTCATTATCAAGAAAAATGGTTGAGTTTATTCACCAAATGGACTTAAAGGGCATAAATATACCATTCGAGCATACAAGGTCATTATGCAACTCACTACAAAACTTATAGCAGTTGTTGTGAATAGAGGAGTAATGTATATCACTCACAAAATGTATTAAGTGTTCTTAGTGGTGGTCCAAATAGCATAATAAGAGGAAATGTGATCAACCGTCAAAGGTAATTTAGAGGTGGGTAATTACATCAAAAGATAAGGATGGAGATGAACTAGAAGAAAACGTGATGTGTTAGGCTCAAATTTGGGCCTTATGCAAGTTTCAAATGTTCAAGTTAAAAGAAAGAAGAACCGATCATGAATGCACTTAGTCAAATAATCTAATACATCCATCTTTATACAAGTCAAATTGGCAAGTCCTTGTTCATTATACAATGCATAAGTCTCTAATTATGTATGCAAGTCATAAATCATCTATCAAATATGTAAGGCAATGGTCATAAGGTATATATGCAAGTTCAAAGTCCAATGATATCAAATATGAAAATTATCTCAAATTCAAGTCCTTGATTACAAATCTTTGATTTCAAATTGACCTAACGATCATGGCAATGCCAATTTAAAGGTATTTCTTACACACTTGGGAAAAAAAAAATGAGGAAGAATATTTGGAATTCGACTCCTTTTTTGGTAAGAATACATGTCAAATTATAGAGGATTCGAACCATAGGATTCTTGATACATGGCATATCACAAAAATGGACGATCATTATTTGCTTATGTGGCACATACTCGAAGTGGCATGTGGCACAACCCCATTTCTGAGTCAAGTGGATATGGTGTAGATGATTCAATCCCAGCTTGCCATGTGGCCAATGTAATAGTTTATTTATATAGATTAGTCAACATGCGATAGTATAACTATATCACCATTTGACAGCTCAATTTATCATCATCCGATGGACTCAAATTGTTACCCTTGGACAACTTTCCTTATTATCATAAAACAACCTCAATTTATCATCCCTCGATGGCTCTTAGAGTCATTTTTCGAAAGCTCGTGTAAATCAACCTTCGATGACTTTGGAAGTCATCCTTCGATAGCTTGAATACATCAACATCCGATGGCTTTATAAGTCATCGTTTGGTAGCATGAATATATCAACCTCTAATGACTTGTAAAGTCGTTGCTTGATAACTTGAATACATCATCCTTCCATAGCTCTAGAATTCATTGTTTGATAGCCTGAATACATCAAACTCCGATAGCTCTAAAAGTCATCGTTTGATATCTTAAGCTTATCACCCTTCCATGGCTTTATAAGTCATCATTCAATAGCTTGAATACTTCAACCTCCAATGACCTTGGAATTCATCACTCGATAGCTTGAATGCATCACCCTTCATTGACTTTATAAGTCATCATTCGATAGCTTGAATACTTCAGTTCTGATGACTCTGGAAGTCATCATTCGATAACTTGAATAATTCAATTCTGACAACTCTGGAAGTCATCATTCGGTTGCTTGAATTTATCAACCTTCGAAGGCTCTCTTTTAACCAGTAAAACTATTGTATTTTGGTTATAACATTTGCCTGCCCTTTTATATTATTATTTTATACTTTGGTATAAATAAACTTTTCATAATTTTCGATCGGTGCATCTTAGTCGTTCATTTTCTTTTCTCATGATCCAACGACTAATATACCTTTCCTTATTTCTTTATAAATATCTTTCTTTCTCTCTTTCCTTTTCTTTTACCAGATCTCAAAAATAATCCACCATCAGTTTTCTTTTCAAGCAAATCTTGATCTTTCGTAGACCTTTACTTGGTAATGATTTATTTATTACTAGCATGTTGATTATTCTGTTACTTCGTTGTCATTATTTAATTTGGCTTAATCATCCCCAACTTTTAGGATTTGTGAATTTGTTAACCTCATGTTAATAACTTTCTTCGAATTTCTAATTGAACCCTTTTTTGATTCAAACTCTGCTTATCCTGGTTGCCATTAATGCTTGTGGGTTTCCGGTATATTATCCCGAATCGGTTAAGAGAACCCCTTTATTGTAAGCATGTTTGATACGATAACTTAACATTTGAAATCCAGTTTTCTTCATTGTTGGCACGTGATAACTCATCTCACAATAGCTCAACATTCGAAAGCCTCTTTTTTCCACTATTGATACACTATTGCCTACACACGATGACTTGTCATTCGAAAGCCCATTTTTATTGACATGAATTAGCTCATCACACAATGGCTTAAGATTCAAAAGCCAATTTTATTTACTATCGATGTGTGATAGCTCACTGCACGATGGCTCAATATTCAAAAGCTAATTTTTTGTTATTGCCATATGGTCATTCATAATTCAATTTGAAAGCCAATTTTTTTTACTATTGATGTGCAATAGCTCACCGGACAATGGTTCAACATTCAAAAGTCAATTTTATTATTATTGTTTTATGATAATTCACGGCTCCGCATTTGAAAGCTAATTTTGTTTACTATTGATGCACAATAGCTCATCGCATTATGGCTTAACATTCGAAAATCATTTTTTCTACTTATTTTGTGACTATTCACTATTTTACATTCAATTCTTAACAACTAACCAATCAAAGGCTTGTTTAATTTATTGTCCATACTTTCACCTATAAATTAGTAACATGTGATAGACCATTTCACTTTGTGCGACTTGTTAGTTAACATATAAGGGGTTTATGATATATGTATGGACTTCATTCCAGAGTTTCTTTGGCATGACCAATTATTTAGTAGGCATAGCAATTTTTTTTGCATTCGTATGTAGTACTTTTAGTGTTTGCCAACTTACTACACTTATGTCCAAAGTTACATAGTGAATTCTTTCAAGTGCAAATGATGTTATATACTTCATATACCCTAAGTTAATTTCACATATCAAATATTCCCATTTATTTAATTCTTATCAATTATTTGTTAAGAATTGTTAGGCAATAAGGTAGATGAATAAACATGGTTTAATACTATGTGATATCTTTGATTTTGTTTAATCATGAAGCAGTTTTGATTTAGGAAATTTCCATTTTTAGTTTGTTATTGGAATCCTATTCTTATAGTTAAAAATAATAATATCACAGGTACTATGGCCGGGAATAAGAAGGAGGTTCTTAAAGTATTGTTTAAATCCCTAAGCTTAAGAATCCCTCGGAAGAGAAACTTTACTTTCCAATCAGTCCTATTTCACAAGACAATAAATTTCAAAAATCTATTATGATACTTCGAAATATCAGGAATTGAAACTTGTGCTCTTGATCTTGATGATCGAATGGATACTCCTCTAGAAGGATTCTTTTCTTTTAACCCCTTTCATATTTGTCATTCCTACTACCTACTTTTTAACCCTATTATATTTAGTGTCTTATACTTTCTCAAAATCATGCCTATCCAACTAAATCAAAATCCTTATAGTTACATCAATTCTTTGTTCATAATATTCAATGAGCATAAACTAGAAGACTTATCTCTATCCATCTTATGCTCTTTGATGACTTTCCAAAATATGAAAAACCAACCTGAAAGCTAAATGTATTACATTTTCCCTATTAGGAGTGGAGTAATTTTTTACTTCGTCAATAAAACTATGGACTAAAGACATCAGTTCTTTTATGTATGATGTTTTTCTTTAGAAATTACCAGAATATTCCATCCCTTATAATTCGTTTTACCTTAGCTGCTTTCCTCTAGTTACTACTTATACTAGCTTTATTAATTTCTACTAAGTCATTCTTGGTTTATATTGTTAGCTATCTATTCAAAGGGCGTTGATCCTAAGGTTTTGGCCAAAATTGACCAATTTGCGGATGTTACGGGGTTCTCCAGGAACCACTTGAGCTTCTTATTGAAGAAAAATTAAGGATGTATTCCTTAATTTATATATTTTATTTAATTCTATTTAAATTTATTTATTTGTATGAGTAGAAAGTAGGGTTGTTACAGACTAACATGTGAGACTAGAATAAAGTGGTCGGGTAATCAAGTACCTTGGAAAGTCCCCGAGCCCATTCATAGAAATTGTGAACCTTAAGCGAGTTTGTTACTTCACCTCTTGTTAAAGCTGAGACACGTGTGGAGATTATGATATAAGATCGAAGTAATCGTGGAAAATTTTCATGGTTATTCACTTAGTCCAGATATTGATTAACAGAACGGGGCTTATGTCCTAGTCCACCCGTTAATCTGTAACAACCATGCTTTATACACTGTATAAATAAATAAATTTGAATAGAATCGAAATAAAATTGTTTGATTTCAATGTTTGATAATTAATATTTTGAAAATAAACTTTTGGTTAATTAAATTTTAATTAATAAAGGATTTTGTCGTAATAATCAAATTGAATAAAATTGTCCAACTATTGAAGTATACATTACAGAATGATATGTAAATCAATTTATATTAGATTGAAATTTATTTCAAGTAGTAAAATTTAAATTTAAATGCATAAAAAGATAATTGAAAATGAATTGAATTGAGTCAAGGCCCAAACTAACTTAAGCCAAGCCCAACCTTTCTCTATCTTTCTCTAGAATATACGTTCTCCTTCTTTACACACTCGAACCTTTATCCCTTAATTTTTTATTTTCAACCTAATCAGAAATTTCGATAATCAAAAAAATAATCGTGCTTGTGTGTGGAAGCTGGAACGTGGCCGACTTTAGTGGGGAGGGGAAACTGCAATGTAATGGGAAGTGATTTCTTAGTTTGAAGGCAGCTTGATTGGAGGCACAAAGTTTGGGGTTTGTTGCAGTCGTGCTTGTCAAAAGAGGAGCCCATGAAGAGGCTTTCAATCACCGATCGAAACATGATCTGGAGGTGCTCGAACCACGTGATCAATTTTGGGGAATAGGCTGTTGTGGCCTGGAATAATATGAGCAGGGCTGGCGATGTAGAGTGTGTGAGTGTCAAATTGAGGTGCTGATAGCATGGTCAATGCTTGGAGGAGTGGTGTTGTGGTGAAAGGAGGAGTTTGAAGGCATGTGCTACAGGTCGTGTTGGCAGTGACTAAAGTAGAGCCATTGAGGGTTCTCGCTTAGAATTTTAGGTTATTTCTTACTCACAACTAGTTTCTGTTCCACTCGCGTTATATATGTTATCCCGCCTTTTGGTGACGCTGTGACATCAAGAAATTGTCTAAAAACAAAGATAATTCATCCTGAAGACCAGTTATATGCAGGTTCATTATGGATGCTGGTAAATTTTCTCGAGCATGGATCAAGCTATAATTGATATGACACGACAAGAAAAGCTATGAAATCCAATATTCCAAATTTCAAGTCAATCGAGATTTGTATGCTTAAGATATGATCGACGCAAAATCAAGCAATAATCTCATTCGTATCCATCAAAGCTCGCAGGCCTCATTCGCATCCATCAAAATAATCAATTCGCATCCTACCAAGGCAGCCTCCTCCATAACCATCGAAACCAAACATACTCGTATCCATAGGAAGAAGCAGTTCATTCGAATCGATCAAGTTCGTGTCCATCGCATTCGTATCCTAGGTAATCGTATCCACCGAGTATGTGTTGCTTCTTATTGATTCAGAGAGTGCCATTTCATATCCATCACATTTACCCTATTCTATCGATCCATTGATACGAAATGAACTCAAACGAGCGACACGAAGAGGATAGATCCGGATCGATGCGAAGTGGAGCATGGTCGACCGATACGAAAGAAGGGTTGACCATCGATACAAAGTAAGCAATAAAGGACCGATGCGAATGAGAGCGACATGAATGAAACAAAGCTTAGAGCGATGCGAAGGAGACACGTAAAGATGGATGACTTGGTCACTCGACATGAAAAGTGGATCGATCCTAAAAGATAGCGCCACGTCATAGGTTAGCACGTGCCTGGAAGCGATGCGAACAGAAGCGATGCGAACTCGGCAGCCTTCAAAAAACTCAAACTTACATTGATCATAACTCAAGATCTACAAGTCCAAATGCCACCAAACTTTCACATGAGCTTGCGTACACACCCCAAGAATGTACCTGACAAATTTTAGCCTCAAAGGACTATTTTTGGATCGATACGAACTCAATTCATATCGCTCCCAGATCGAGCCGAAATCACCTGAACTCACTCCCATGGGCCCACTCACATGGGAGAAGAAGTCTTTCGAGATCCGGGCGAGATATTTGATGCCTATGCCTATAAATAGTGACCCTAAACGTATAGAAAAAGGACTTTTGACTCTTCTATGTCTAGACTCTGTCAAAATTATTATTGTACTTGGATTATACTGTTGTAACTCATTGTAACTAGCAAGCAAAAATCAATAAAAGTCAGCCATTTCATAGTGGACGTAGGCTATACGCCAAACCACTCTAAATTCGTGTGTTTCTACGTATTTTCTTATCTGATTGGTATGTTTGTTAGATCTACCTCTTTTTACATTTCTTCAATTTATCTCTGCAAATACATTCGAAGAGTATTATGTCCAATTTTGGTACAAACACTTTGGTGCTTTCACCGAGAAAACCCAGTTTTTCTCCTGCTCATTGGATCTACTGTCGATATTGGATTGTGAAAATCTAAGGAGAAGATCCAGATTTTAAGCCTAGAATTTCTTCCATCCTATTCAAATTTGTATCAAGTCTAGGAGAGAGCTTTTCTATCCACCATGGTCAACACTAGGACTATCTCAGTAACTACAGATCCAGAAGGACGGAATAGACAGAACCCCGCGCAACTTCCTCATGTTGACCAGAATGCTGCCGGACCTTCAGATTCGCAAGGCCCTATCACTAGGGAAGAGTTTCAACTGCTAATGCAAGAGCTGATGCAAAGCCACCAGCTGCTTACACGGCAACTCCGTGTTAACGCGGAATTAACCAATCGACTAAACCATGAAAGACGAAGGAGATCTAGAAGAGATCAGGCTTCCTATTCATCCACTGAGAGTTCAGCCTCTTCTGACTACAATCACCGATCCATGCGCCCATGGCTAGATGGAAGCTATACACAGGCTACTAGACATCAGCGCACATTGAATCTTGGGCAACCGAGAGCTGGCCTGCCAACAAGTCATCAGACCGGACCCTCCTCCCGAGGAGGTACTGTTCCTGATCACACCACTGACAACCGCGCTACTACCGCCGCTATTGATTTGGGAGTTCACACTCGAAACCGACCGGATCCGACACACCATCAATCCAATTATACTACCGAGCCTTGTGTTCCTGAAAACCTAGAACCAAGGAGGCAAGATATGGATCGTTGACCGTGACCAGCCCATCCTCGCATTGTGGAACCCGACCACACCTAGGCTCAGCATGCCCAAAACGTCCAGACGCTGGACATCTAGACAATGATCCGTCAGATGATCTGCGAAAGTCAAGGTCTCACCAATGACGACTGGGGAATCTCTCGAAGTCATACCCCTTTTACTGATGATGTTCTTTACGCTGAACCCCTCGGCGATTCAGAATGCCAACTTTACCTGTTTATAAGGAGAGCTCCGATCCTAACCAACACATCTTAAAGTACGAGTGGTTAATGAATGATGCACGAGCTGATGACGCGGTCAAATGCTGAAGCTTCTCGATCTCCCTTTGGGGCATAGCAACTATGTAGTTTACTGGTCTACCACCTCAATCTATCTCGCGTTTCGACCAGTTAACAACGAAGTTTGTTGAACAGTTCCGCATGCATCTCGTAAGGCCGAAAGATGTTAATACCTTGTCTAGTTTCACTCAAGCTCCCGGAGAGAAACTCAGACGTTATCTGGAAAGGTTTCATTCTGCATGCGCCAAGATTAGTAATCCCAATGACAACTCAATTCTGATGGCACTAACTAAAGGGACCGATCGCGATTCTGAATTTGGCAACTAGTTGGCCGGAAAACCCCACGTCATTGGCCGTTTCTATTCCAAAGCAGCTCAATTCTTCAAAAGAGAGGATGCGAAATAGTCTAGGAAAAGAGATTACGTAGAGCCCGGTTTGGAAGGAATCCAAAGCAATGTCGCTGTAAAAAAACCGAGGAAAGTTCCGGAAAGGTGCAATTGAACATATAGAATAAAGAGAGTCAGCAGAAAGGCGATGGAAATCAAAACAGGAAACGATATCAGAATCATGGACCGCGACGTAGGGCTCCTATGTTTGACACTTATAGTCCTTTAAATACGTCGTTGGAAAATGTGTATTTGCAGACCTGCAATACTATTCAATATAAGAAACCTTCTCTGAAGCAATCATCAGAAAAATAGATTCAAACGGGGAAGTTTTGTAGATTTCATGATAGCTATGGTCATAACACAAATGAGTGCCGCCATCTATAGGATATTATCGAGAAGTTGATACGAGAGAGAAAGTTGGAGCAATTTGTATGGGCGCCGCAGTCTGGAGGTGTGGCCCTATTGAATCAAAACAAAATACCAAATTAGGCGAGACCGAAGGAACCCACTCGTAACGGCAGGAGGCTGATGATTAATACTGTTAGTGGTGGTCCTCATCCAACAGATCGAAGCTGGAAGGAAATGGAGTCGTATGCCAGTTCTTTTAGGCATGCGAGCTTCGAATGTTGTAGTAACTTGGTAGATGGGGCTTCGGCCAAGCAGTAGAAAATGATGACAGACGACATTGTATTTCGAGACAGGGATGCCGACAGAGTCGAAGTCCTAACCATTTATCCACTTGTCATTTCTGCTCAAATAGGTCCTGCTTGGATGAAGAGGATCTTAGTGGACGGTGAAAGCTCAGTGAATATACTGTTTAAGCAAGCTTATGATCAAATGAAGATGGAAATGGAAGATTTGAAGCCATGTCAGTCTTGTATTCATGGCTTCAATGGAAGTGCGACTATACCCGCTGGAATGGTGGAGCTAACCGTGTAGTTTGGAATCGGAGATCGCCGGAGAGTACAGATATTACAGTTTGTTGTATTGGATATAGACTCGCTATACAATGCTTTCTTGGGCCGACTGGCCCTAGTTGAGTTTAGGGCTGCCATTGCCCCTCGGTGTCTGATTTTAAAATTCCCTACCGACAATGGAGTTGGAGTCTTTCAGGGAGACCATGCTGCTTGACGAGCCTGTTATGTTGCTGAGCTACGAGAGGCATAACGAAAAGAAAAAGGAAAGGGCATAAAGGAATCTCTATAGTCCGCTTTACTAATAATTGACAGTTAACGCCTAGGCTAAGGCCGAGTACCCTAACCAATTCCCAAGGGATCTTGATCCAAGAGATACCGAAAGTGAAGACAAAAGTGAAGACAGTCAAGCTTCCCCGGCCGAGCTGATGATCGATGATAAGAACAACTCTAAAATGGTAGGATCTCAGCCAATCCTACTGATGCAGGAGGAATTGGTTGAATTTCTCTAGGCAAACCTCTCCGCATTTGCCTGGGCGCATTTCGAGATGTGTGGAATCTCCCCGGACATCGCGTGCCACACATTGAATATTGACTCGCAACATGTCCCGGTCAAGCAAAAAAGGCGTGTATGGATCCAGAAAGATCTTCCGCCCTTAAGGAAGAGGTGGATAAGCTCAAGTCGAATGGGTTTATCCGAGATGTATTATATCCGGAATGGGTGTCAAATCCTGTACTTGTTAGAAAACCTAATGGGAAATGGAGAACATGCATTGACTACAAACTTGAATAAAGCCTGCCCTAAAGACAGTTATCCACTTCCCCGAATCGATCAGCTCGTAGATTCGACGGTTGGCAATGAACTCTTATCCTTAATGGATGCGTATTATGGCTACAACCAGATACCCATGCACTTTCCTGATCAAGAGCATACCAGTTTCTTCGTCGATCTGGGACTTTACTACTACAAAGTCATGCCCTTTGGACTCAACAACGCCGGGGCAACCTACCAATGGCATGTTAATTGAATGTTCACCAACTAGATCGGAAAAACCAAGGAGGTATATGTGGACGACATGCTTGTGAAGTCATGATTCTCCACCAATCATATCAAATATCTAGAAATGATGTTCAACATCCTCCAAGAGTACAGAATGAAACTCAACCTATTGAAATGTCACTTTGGGGTCGCATATGGAAAATTCCTTGGATTTATCGTCAATGCTTGAGAAATCGAAGCCAATCCCGAGAAGATCCGGGCAATTAGAAATCTTAAGACTCCAAGAACTATAAAGCAAGTCTAGAGCCTCAATGAGAAAGTAGAAGCAATGAGCATGTTCATTTCAAAATCCACCGATAAATGCATTCCCTTCTTCGATCTGATCAGAAAAGGAAAATGGAATTTTGAATGGACTATAAAATGTGAGGGCGCACTCCGAGCGCTGGTTCAACACCTATCTACACCGCCCATTCTATCAAAGCCTATTGATCATGAGAGATTGTACATCTACTTGGCAGTGTCAGAAAACGCAATCAGTGCTGTCTTAATTTGGGAGGAGGATCGGATACAACGCCCGGTATGTTACATTGGCAAATGACTGACCAGAGCGGAAAGGAATTACCCGAAGCTAGAAAAGTTGGCTTATTGTCTTGTCATTGACTCGAGGAAGCTCCTTCCATATTTTCAGGCTCATCCTATCACCGTATACACCGACCAGGCGTTACGACAGGTCCTTACACGGCCTGAGACGTCTGGTAGGTTACTCAAGTGGAATATCGAGCTGAGTCAGTTCGACATCGCTTACACTGCAAGGTGAGCTATCTAAGGACAAGTCCTAGCAGACTTCATCGTTGAGTTCACTATCTCGAAGGACTTGCTCGAAACTAGTGAATCTCCCAAATGTCTGGAAGCTACATACTAATGATGCATCAAATTACCGCTGCTCAGGCACCGGGGTTGTTCTTGAAACTCCTAAAGGCCGATCTATATACTATGCTTTAAAATTCGATTTTCATGCGACTAACAATGATGCCGAATATGAAGCCCTACTCGCTGGATTAAGGCTTGCCAGAGATTTGAGAATTATTGCTATAGAGATTTACTACGATTCACAATTGGTCGTGTGCCAAGTTCGGGGGAAGTACCAGGCCAAAGACCGAAGGCTGGCTGCTTATTTGCTCGGGTTCAGTAAATATTGAATCAGTTTGATTATTATGCCATCTACTGCATACCCCGAGAATGCAATCAAAAAGCTGATTCCTTGGCAAAGTTAGCCTGCACCGGTGAGGCACAACATATGGGACTTATTCTCGTAGAGACGTTATCTTCCCCAAGCATTGATTAGATGGAAACAGACTGGGTATTTGAAGTCATTCCTGATAAGGATTCATGGATGACTTCATTCAAAAATCATCTCGAGCATGGAACCTTGCCGGAGTGCAGGAGTGAGAGAATACTAGTTCTTCGTGTTAGAACCCTTAGTTTACAATTTCGACTATAGCAACTATATAATGGAAATCATATATATCATACAACTATACGGATATGAATTCAAAGCAAGACAAGACAAGATGATGACTAAAGCACTAAAGAGATTCATCTACAGAGTTGCACGAAGATCGAAGAGAGATACACTCAAGAATAAACCCAGGAGAACATCACTTAATAGGTTCAGACGTCTGAATATAGAACTTCAGACGTCTGAATGTAGAAGATGAACAAAAATAATAATAGGTTCTCAGACATCTAAGAACACCATTCAGATGTCCGAAACTAGGCTCGGGGCAGATAATTCAAATTACAACTATCATCTTCGAAGAGACACAACTCCATCTCTCCTCCACAACTCTTCACCAGTGAACAGTGACGACTCTAGACTGAAAGAGAAGAGATGTAACTACTAGAAGCAACCTTCTACAACTATATAAACAAAAATCAAGAAGGATCAAAGTACTTAACTAATTCACTCGACTCTCTATCTTGATCTTCTCTTGTTTTACTTATCCACTTGCTATCTAATTTGCAAATCTGAGATCATACACTTTCATAATCTCTCGAACAATATTGCATTCAATCATTCAAGAGATACAGGAAGTTTAATTGTACTATATAGTCAAAATCCGTGTAATAGAGAACACATTCTTGACAAAGAAACTCTGCTATTGTAAACATGTTCCTCCGGGTGAAGTGAGGGTTATTTGGTGAAAGGAAATTCCGAAGAGGAGCTTTGGAACTGTACGTAGGACGGAAGGTCCGAACTAGTATAAAATCCCTGGTGTGATTATTCTTATTTACATACTTTACTACTGTTACACTATAGTTTAAATTATTCATATACTTATCATTTTTATAATCGATCCACCATACTATAGATTTTCAATTGGTGTCAGAGCTTGGTTTGATCAAAAGTATTGTAACAAGTTTTTTAATCACTATGGAAAGTATCTTTCAAGAAGGTCAATCTAACGCACGTCCCCCATCATTTAATGGCTCCAACTATGCATATTGGTCAACCAGTATGCGTATTTTTATGGAAGTCAATGGTCTGGAAATATGGTCTGCTACACAAAATAAATAAGAAGCACCTGACACTGCTATGGGCACGTGGACCGATGCACAAAAAACCTTAGCCTCAAAAAATGCTAAAGCTATGAATGTTTTATTTTTCTCTCTAGATTAAAATAAATTTTCACGTGTCATGTTATGTACCACTGCGTTTGACATTTGGTGTACCTTACAAATTATACACGAAGGTACAACAAAGGTCAAACAAACTAAGATTTCAATTTTGCAAAACCAATTCTCCTCATTCAAAATGAAGCAAAATGAAACTATTGTCGACATGTATTCTAGATTTCAAATTATTCAACATGATCTTATGGCATTAGGAGTTAAGTTTACTGATTTTGATTTAGTTTCTCGAACACTCAACTCTTTAACATCGGATTGGGAAAGGAAGGTATTAGCTATTGAAGAAGCTAATGATCTTTCTACTCTCATGGTTGAAGAGTTGATAGGAAATTTAATGTCCTATGAAGCTAACTTACAGGCAATAAAAGAACAAAATGTTGAGAAGAAGAACACAACATTTCAAGCAAAGAATGATGACTCAGATTTGGATGAAGAAGAGATAGTTTTAATTGCCAAGAATTACAAATAATTCAAGAAATTTAGAAAGATGAACAAATTCTAAAAAGAAGGGAAGTCCAATACAACAAATCTATGTCAAATCCAGTGCTATGAATGTGATCAAAACGGACACGTGAATAAGGATTGTCCTAAACGCAACAATGAGAAAAAGAACAAATTTGAGAAATTTAAGAAGAAAATAGCTTTTAAAGTCACTTGGGACGATTCAGATTCATCATCATCTTTTGATAGTGATCGTGATAGCGATGGAGAATAAGCTAATGTATGTTTTATGGCTAACACTGATGAGGTATGTCCTGAACTTAGCTATGATGAACTATTAGAATTAAGTATGGAACTTGATGATAAGTTTAGACAAATCAAAAAATTGAATAAAGAACACCTAGCCAAAATAAATTGATTAGCACTGGAAATTGAATTATTAAAGGATAAAAATGTTATTTTAGAAGAAGAATTGGTGATTTCACAAGAAAGTGTAAAAAGTTTATCGTATATGATACTCAACTTAGTGAAATAGATAGGTTAAAACTTGAGAACAATAATTTGATTAAGGAAAATATTGAACTAAAAAGTAGTATAGAAATTTCAAAAACTGAAATTTGTGAAATAAAGGATAAACTAGAAAAAATTACTAACAATGTTTCAAAGTTTAACAAAGGAAAACTAGATCTTGATAATTTAAATAAAATTTAAAAACCTTCTAGTAATCGAAATGGATTAGGATTTGATAAGAATTCACAAAAGAAAAAAGGTAATACTATAAAGAAAGGTATCTTGTATCAAAGTTTCAAAAAGACACCAAAGTTAAGTAAAGATGTAAAATTTAAAAGTATAAAAATTTGGATACCAAAGTCTAATAATAAGTTAATTAGACAAAAACATACAGATAGTTTTTTTTGTCAAGTGTAGTATTTAATAATAATTATGTTTTTAAAGGACCCAAACCCACTTGGGTATGGCTACCCTCCCCTCCTAACATTTAGGACCGTAATAAAAAAAGTGGGTACCAATTGAATAATTTTTGTTTTGTAGGTACCCAAAAATAAAAGCAAGGAGAAATAGTGGCTGCTCAAAACACATGACCGGGAATGCCAAGATGCTCTCAAATATAAATTATATCGACGGAGGCACCGTAACCTTTAGAGACAACTCAAAAGGATATGTCATCAGAATTGGAGAAGTCATAAACTTCGGTATTTCTAACTCTCCTATTATTTCTAATGTTTTATTAGTAGAAAATTTAAAACATAATTTACTTAGCATTAGTCAACTATGTGATAAAGGTTTTCATATAAATTTAGAGAAAAATAAATGCAATATATTTGATAATAAAAAAATTATTATTTGAAGGATTTCAAAATAAAAATATTTATATTTTGAATATGAATATAAAACAAAATTCTTATTTATGCTTGACCGCTAAACTTGATGATCCATGGCTATGGAACAACGATTTTGTCACATGAATTTCAAACTTATAAATAAATTATAAAAACATAAACTAGTTAGATGTTTACCAAAAATAAATTATAAAATAGACAATTTGTGTGATGCATGTCAAATTGGAAAATTAAAAAGGAGTTCTTTTAAATCTACAAATAATATTTCAACAAAATAACCATTAGAATTGTTGCATTTAGATTTTATTTGGACATAAAAGTGATACTTTTGGTATGTTTAAATTTTTTGCAAAAAGAATGAAAAATCAAATGAATTTGAAAATTAAAAATATTTGCAGTGATCACGGAGGAGAATACGAAAATGAACTTTTTACTGATTTTTGCAATAAAAAGGGAATTAATCATATTTTTTCAATTCCATGTACACCACAACAAAAAGGTGTAGTTGAACGGAAAAATCGAACATTACAAGAATGTGCAAGAATAATATAAAACAGTAGTAATCTACCAAAACATTTTTGGGCTGAAGCTATTGCCATAGCTTGTTATGTTTTGAATAGAGTGACACTACGACCAATGAAAAAACACTCCTTATGAAATATTTTTTGATAAGAAACCTAAATTATCATATTTTAGAGCATTTGGATCAAAATGTTTCATATTAAATACTAAAGGAAATCTAGGAAAGTTTGATCCTAAGGCCGATGAAGGAATATTTGTTGGCTATTCGGATCGTAGTAATGCTTACAGAATTTATAACAAAAGGACAAATATTATAGAAGAAAGTTTACATGTTCCTTTTGGTGAAAATTTTATAACTACAAAAATTAACGACGAAGAAGAAATACATCCAAATGATTCTTCTAACACACCTCACAATAATATTGAAGCTATTGATCAAAATAATACCCTAGTTTCACCTCTTAGTATTTTAAAGAATCTTCCTATAGATAACATTATTGGAGATTTAAATTCTAGAGTAACTCGAAATCAACTTAATCAAATAAGTCATGTTGCATTCGTTTCAAATTTTGAACCAAAGAACTATAAGGATGCTTCTAAAGACAATTTTTGGATTTTAGCTATGCAAGAAGAATTAAATCAGTTCGAACGAAATAATGTTTGGGAACTCGTTCCAAGACCGGAAGAACAATCCGTCATTGGAACTAAATGAGTATTTAAAAATAAAGCCGATGAAATCGGAAATATAGTTCGAAATAAAGCATGTTTAGTAGCACAAGGGTATAATTAAGAAGAAGGAATCGATTACGATGATTTGCACCTGTAGCTAGCTATATGAACTCTACTCGCTTTTGCTTGTCATAACAAATTTAAATTATATCAAATGGATGTCAAAAGTGCACTTTTGAATGGTTTTATCAAAGGAAATGTTTATGTTGAACAACCACCACTATTTAAACATGAAAAATTTCCAAATCATGTTTTTAAATTAAATAAAGCATTATATGGGTTAAAACAAGCCCCTAGAGCATGGTACGATAGGCTTAAAACTCATTTAATCTCATCGGGATTTCAAATTGGTAAATTTGACATGACTTTAATTATTAAATTAGAAAATAATGATATTTTAGTTATTCAAATTTATGTCGATGATATCATATTTGGATCAACTAATGAATATTTATGTGTAAAATTTTCTAATATAATGAAAAATGAATTTGAAATGTCACACATGGGAGAATTAAATTTCTTTTTAGGATTACAAATAAAGCAACTAGAAAATGGTATCTTTAAACATCAAGAAAAATATTTCAATGAATTATTAAAACGTTTTGGTATGGATAAAACATCTAATAAACCTACTCCTATGAGTACTACGGTTCATCTTGATAAAATCAAAACGGAAAAGATTTGGAAGAAAAATTATATAGAAGTATGATTGGCGCATTATTGTGTTTAACCGCAAGTCGACCCTATATAATGATGAGTGTTTGTCTTTGCGCACGTTTTCAAGCAAAACCAAAAGCATCCCATCAAAGAGCCGTCAAACGTATTTTGAGATATTTGTCTAACACGAAAAACTATGGACTATTCTATCTAAAAGGATCTTCCTTCGAACTTGTATCATATAGCGATGCGGATTTTGGAGGATGCAAAACAGATAGAAAAGGTACTAGTGGAACATCTCATTTCATCGTACAATCTCTCGTCTCATGGTTTAGTATAAAACAAAATTGTGTTTCTCTATCTACTTATGAAGCCAAATATATTTCAGCGGCATTGGCATGTGCACAAGTAATTTACGTGCAACAAACCTTAAAAGATTTTGGAAAAATAATTGAGAAATCCACGATTTATTGTGATAACACTAGCGCAATCAATCTATCTAAAAATTAGGTAAATCACTCTAGAACTAAACATATAGATATAAGACATCATTTCTTAAGAGATAATGTCGAAAAAGGAACTATAACTCTAGAATATGTTAACACTGAAAATCAAATAGCCAATATCTTTACAAAACCATTAAATGAACAAACTTCTGTAAAATTACGACGAGACTTAGGCATTTGTTCACCTATTGAACTTTTAAACTAAGAAAAATTTCTTATATCCACAAGCTTATTAGTTTGTTAAAAACCTTTAAAAAATTTGAAAAGAATTTTGCACCATGAACAAAACTACCTATTTTTATATTTGGATTGCTATAAAAATTAACTTTCTGGATTTTTTTTAAAACATAACAAATATCATAATCAAAATGTCATCTCAGGAAATAACTTCGTATAACTCTGGATCGCCATCCTCAAACGTATCCACTCCTTCTCTTCGTACTCCTTCACCTCCTTGTTTCCTACCCTCTCCTGACTTGTCAAAAAGTCGATGGGAATTATCACCTCTACTGAAGAAAGCCAAATGGTAAAAACCGCCAACAATCGATGGAAAACTTGATGAAATGCCACGTTATCAATTAGCAGTGATGGATGTTCAAAAGGAAGTGTACTATACAAAGCAAGGAACAATCAAACATTTGAACTTCCTAGAAAAAGCTCTATATGCTATATGTGGTCATTCTCCAACAAAGAAGTGTTTACACAAAAAATCTCCACACTTTGTTGAAACTCCTAAAGACGAACCGTCAATTTCGTCACCCAAACCTCCTTCCTGGTCTCCAATCAACTATGGCGATCCCACCTACAAACCGAATTCATGGGATCGTCAGGAATGGAACCAAGAAAAATAATCTATGACGTTTGGAGATGATTACATATATTGTTTGTATTATATTTTATTTTATTCAATAAATAATTTTTTTTACAAAACTCTCAAGAAAAGGCTAATTTGGAGTCTTCAGACGTCTGAAATGGATTCCAGATGTCTAAAATAAGAATCTGGAACAAATTATATGTTCCCAGACGTCTGAACTCAATTCCAGACGTCTAAAATAACTCTCTATATCATATTTAAACTATCTAGACATCTGAGTTTTGATTCTAGACATCTGACTTTACTCTCTGTTTCTAATGTAGACATCTCCAGACATCTGATCTACTTTTTCAGACATCTGGAACTGGAAACGACAATTTTTTTTCAAACCCTATACCTGATCGATCAACCACTATCTCACCACTTCAATTCATTTCCAAGTTAACAATTATCTCTCTCAAAAACTCTAAAGTCGAATTTCTCTTCAAATTAATGCCACCACGAACTAAAAAGATGGGAATCAAGATAAGGAAGCATGGAGAAGATCTTCCTCTCAACCATTGATGGTGACTGATACTCAAACAATTGGTTATTTCAGAATCCAACAAACAAACGACGGTTTGACAACTTGAAGATTAAGAAGATGCATCTAGGACCTTTCTATAGCCTAATCAAGTTTCCTTCATATGATATGGATGACATATATGAGCAAGGTGAATTGAATACCCTTATTTCTTTTAATGCCAACGATGTTTCTATCGATCAACTAGCTATATATCTTTTTATGCTAATCTGGATAGTCCATCGGTATGGACTATTGAGAATGATGAAGATTGGTTGTGGAAGAGCATTTATGGGACAACAATCAAGTTAACCCCCTCTATAATTGGACAATTCTTAGAGTGCTCTTATACGGGTCATAATTTATCTAAAATGGAGGACATGCGATTCAAACCTCGTGATATTATCACTCATCAATTATGGAAAAATCGAATGCCTTAATTTTCATCCAAATTCCTTAGGCCACGCGCTAGGATCCTTACCCGAATGCTCATAAATATTATTATCCCTCGATTAGGTAGCCATGAACAAATTACTGATCTTGAACATAAAGCACTATATGCACTATTTAGTCAAACTAAGATCAATTGGGCTCGGTTCATTTTCGATGAACTAAAAGGTTTTTGGAATAGATCTCGCCATGCAATCATTTACACGGCCTATATTATGCGAATTCTCAAAGCACTAAACATCGTATCGTACATTTCTGCTTTTGAGGAGTTATCTATCAAATATAGTGGAACAAAGTTTTTCAATCTTATGCATTTGCCGGAGGAACCACCATCTTATATAACTTTTCTAGAATGGAAAAATGCACAAGATCAACCTCCACCTCCTCAACAACAACAACAAGCAAGTGATGTTGAACTACCAAGGCAATCATCTCCACCTCCTCCTTCCTCGTTTGAATATCGCTCCGATATGGAGATTTTGGAAGCACGAACTCAGCCACATGCTAATGAGAATATTTCTCACTTAACCTTACAGAACCAAGTGCTCCTATCAAGAAATCAAATTATCCTTGGTAAACAAATAGCGAAGCTTGATCACACATTTTCCACAAGGCTTTCCAAAGTTGAAGACTCTCTTGTTTCAGTTGTTTCCAAACTTGATCATGCACTTCAACAAGTCCGTCAACCTTCTTCTGACTGGTCTACACCTTTTCAATCTCCTCACACATCGCCAAATACCCACGATAAGGACAAAGGGATATTAGACTCCTCTTGTGATGAACTACCTTGACTTCATAAGGTAAATATTTTGTTGTACTTAACTCCCTTATCAAAGTTCTGGTAGGACACTATTAATATTCCTCTTTTTGATGTGCTTAATGATGTAATCATAACTTTTTTTTAGTGATATAATTACGTATGTACATCATACTTGGTTCTACACTATTTTTATATTTCTTCGATTATTTTTGATAATGATAAAAGGGGAAAATAAATATGCACATTTATAGAGGGAGATCATATTTAAGGGGAGAACCTTTCTGTAATTGTTATCTAAGTACATTATGTAGTTGTCATCATCAAAAAGGGGGAGAATGTTAGAACCCTTAGTTTACAATTTCGACGATGACAACTATACAATGGAAATCATATATATATATATATATATATATATATATCATACAACTATACAGATACGAATTCAAAGCAAGACAAGATGATGACTAAAGCACTGAAGAGATTCATCTACAAAGTTGCACGAAGATTGAAGAGAGATACACTCAAGAATAAACCCAGGAGAACATCACTTAACAGGTTCAGATATCTGAATACAGAACTTCAGACGTTTGAACGTAGAAGATGAACAAAAATAATAATAGGTTCTCAGACGTGTGAGAACACCATTCAGACGTTCTCAGACGTTTGAGAACACTATTCAGACGTCTGGAACTGGGCTCGGGGCAGATAATTTAAATTACAACTGTCATCTCCGAAGAGACACAACTCCATCTCTCCTCCATAACTCTTCACCAGTGAACAGTGACGACTCTAGACTGAAAGGGAAGAAATGTAACTCCTAGAAGCAACCTTCTACAACTATATAAACAAGAATCAAGAAGAATCAATGTACTTAACTAATTCACTCGACTCTCTATCTTGATCATCTCTTGTTCTATTCATAAAGATAATCATTTATTATAATTGATAAAGGAATAATTAATTTAGTTAAATAAATTAAAGGTTAATTAATTTATAATTAAAGGACAATTAATTAAGTAATTAAAGAATGATTGATTAATAATTAAAGAGTAATTAATCAAGTGATTAAGGATAATTACTTAATATGATTAATTAAAGATAATCACTTATTATAATTGACTAAGGATAATCAATTAATATATATATATATATATATAATTAAAGGTTAATTGATTTAATGATTAAAGGTTGATTAATCAAGTGATTAAAGGATAATTACCTAATGTAAGTAATTAAAAGATAATTTTGTAAATAAAGGTTAATTAATTAATAATTAAAGGTCAATTATTTAATTTATGTAATTTATTAAGGATAATTACTTGAGATGGATAATTAAGGATTAATTAATAAATTCTTCTTAATTACATTAATAATAAATGATTTTTAATTAATTTATATTAATTAACTAGGATTAGTGATTTATTCATAAGTAATTAATCTAGTTTAAATTAATTATAATCAGGTGATTAATTGATCTTACTTATGGATGATTGTGTTTTATTGAATGCTATGAATTGTTTGATATCTTTGATATGTGATGTTCGATGATATGATTGCTTTGGTTTGTGAGCTGTTTTCCAGTGAGCTTTGGAGCTTTGGATTGGAGATGCAGTGTGTGGATTCACTCTCTCTTGAAGATCATGTTGAAGTTATCTCTTCCGCTGTTGTATCTTTCCGATGTTGTATATTTCGGTTTGTGTTGATCACTTCATATTGTATCATTGTTGTACCAATTGTTCTGTATCATTAAAATTATCATTCTGTTTCTGCTGTATTGTTATCACCTAATGTTGTTATAAGCTCCGGCGAACTAGACTCAATGTTTGAATCTGTGGCATTCAAATACGGGTGAAGTATGGATGTCGATTTTCGAAGGTCGAGTCAGGCTCGTTACATGTGGTATCAACACTTGCTATCTAATCTGCAAATTTGAGATCATACACTTCCATACTCTCTCGAACAATATTGCATTCAATCATTCAAGAGATATAGGAAGTTCAATTGTACTATATAGTCAAAATCCATGTAATACAGAAACATTCTAGACAAAGAAACATTACTATTGTAAACATGTTCCTCCAGGTAAAGTGAGGATTATTTGGTGAAAGGAAATTCCAAAGAGGAGTTTTGGGACTGGATGTAGGACGGAGGTCTGAATCAGTATAAAATCCCTGGTGTGATTATTCTTATTTACATACTTTATTAATGTTACACCATAGTTTAAAATAGTCATATACTTATCATTTGTACAATTAATCCACAATACTATAGACTTTCACTTCGAAAGGCTTCGCGGTTCACAGTTCATAATGGAGTCGGTATAGAAGAGGATACTTTGTTCCTTTATTCCGGTGTATCGCCCGTGATGAAATCAAACGAGTATTGCGTGATGTACACAAAGGAGAATGTGGCGATCATACAAGGCGCAAGCTCTTGCCAAGAAAGTGCTTCGATATGGATACTATTAGCTGACTGTAAATCGCAATGCATCAGATTACGTCAGGAAATGTGACAAATGTCAGAAGCATGCTCGGAACCCGAGAGCCCCGCCTACCGAAATAACTCAGATGGTCAGCCCCTAGCCGTTCGCAGTAGGGGGAATCGACATTATTGGTTCTCTACCTCTAGCCAAAGGTGGTGTGAAGTACGCCATCGTTGCAGTTGATTACTTTACCAAGTGGATGGAAGCAGAGCCCTTTACTACTATCATAATGAAGAAAGTAATCCACTTTGTGGTATGCAACCTTATCTGTCGATTTGGCCTCCCACATACCATCATTACTGACACTGAAGCACAATCCGACAGTGTTGAATTTAAGAATTTTTGTCATTGATTTCACATCCAAAAGAAGTTCTCTACAGTTGCACACCCTCAAGCGAATGGACAGGTAGAAGCTGTTAATAAAGTTATAAAGTCTATTCTGAAGAAACGACTGGTAAAGGCCAGGGGCAAATGGGTCGATGGACTACCTATGGCCCTATGGGCTTATCAAACAACCCACAAATCCATGACCGACCATACTCCATTCTCTCTTTCCTATGGTTCAGAAGCCGTTATTCCAATCGAGATGGAAGTACCCTCTCATCGTGTGACATATTATGATCCGAAGACGAGTGTTATATTACTTGCCGAATCCCTTGACTTATTGGATGAGAAGCGAGAAGAGGATGATTTGAGGGCAGCCACGTACCAAAGTTGAGTCGCCCGATTGTACAATGCCAACGCCTAACTCCAAACCTTTGAAATCCACGATCTCGTCCTTAAGAGAATTTACCCGGTTCCTTCACATATAAAACCAACGTTGGAAAGGCCATATATTATCGAACGAAAGCTCAAAGATGTCATATTTAAATTGTCGACCGTTGACGGTCTCACTCTACCGAGAGCCAGGAACAATGAGAGTCTTCGTCGCTACTACACATAACATGCTTTATTTATTCATTCAGTCTATTTTTTGTTTGCAATTTGTTTATGCATTTCGAAATTTGAATTTGTAATAAGGCAACTGATTTTTCCGTATTTTCTTATTTCAGCAATAAAATGCAATCTTTTCGAGCTAGAGCAATGATTTCTAAATGCGTCATATGACCATCACATTGCGTGGAGAGCTAAGTTCCATCCTACAATGGGATTTATTCAAATAGGGAGGGACCGTGATATGACCGGTCACTTGCTAAGTGAAACCCAAGCTCGGGATAAATCATCACACTGAAGCCAAAAATGGATTGATACATGACAATCCCCTAACTAACTCCAGATTCCCAAAGAGCGAACTGGAGTATAAACTTATGAGTACGGGCTCGAAGAGGGTGGATCCATCCACCTAAAAACTTTTCCCGTATTTAAACAAAGTTCGAGGAGGATGGACCTGTCCATCTAACGACCTCGCTTGTTAGCTCGGGGTGAATGTGATCTGACCATCCACGATCCTGATACATCGTTCCTGGAGTGCGAACGAAATTCTAAAATTCACAATAGATGTGATTATTGTCTATCAATTAATTCTAAGTCCCCAGAGTGTGGACTGGAGTATAAGCATCAACTAATTCTAAATCCCTTGAGCATGGATTGGAGTATAAACACAAATCGTGTGTGAAATGACCACCCGTAGGACAACTCCGAGTCCCAGGAGTGTGGACTGGAGTATAAACGCAAATCGGGTGTGGCTGACCACCCATGAATCAATCTAAGTCCCCAGAATGCGAACAAAACTCTAAATATCAAACGGGTGTGACCGACCGCCCATAACATAACTTAAGTCCCCTGAGCGTGGACATATCTGTAAACCTTAAGCGGGCGTAACCGACCGCTGACGAACAAGTGCTATCCCCAGAGCATGGGTGCAATCACCAATAGATGAGCAGGTGTGATTCGACCACCCGAACTCGTCTTGTTTCAGCCTTGATTCAAAAAAGTTAAGCTCGGTATTGAAGGCGAAATGGAACCGCTGACTGATCTTTTCAATTTATCCCCGGAAATGGGGCAAAACCTGAATACCAGCAACTGAATGAGACGGTGCAATATTGGAACTCGACTTAACTGTCGGTCATGACCCAAAGCCATAGTTTCAAAACTTAACAACTAAACTCAAGTCCGACTTGAAGGCTAAAACTTCACAACTGTATTGAATGGAAATTCTAACGCTAAAACACTTAAGCAAATAAATATAAACCATGCTGATGACAAAATGGAATTTTATTTAACCTATTCTTTGAAAAAGAAGGATAAGAACAAAAGTAACCTACATAATCCTACTAGTAGGGGTCGAACATGCATCTACACACGGCCTACAAGTAGCAAAAGGAAATTCCTATCTATCTACCAAAAATGTATTAAGAAGATATACTTATTCTCTCATCTTTTTCTTCTTTTTCTTCGGTGTTGACCCGCTGGAACTACCGCTTGGATGCCTTTTCGAGCCCGTGCATTTTAGCGGTAGATCTCCAGCCGTGGGAACTATGGTAACCTCTTCCTTCGAACTCACATGAATTGGAATGCTTCCTGAAGACATAGTCAGAGGAATAGGATCATCGTGAGAAGACGAGAGAGGCGCACCGGTGTCGACAATATTACGACCGGGAGAAATCATCCGTAGAGGGGCTGGACTAGGACTCGCCATCCCACCTCCAATGCCATTGGCCCGTGCAGCCGCTTCTATTTCAGCATTGATCTCGGCTATTACCTCCTCTACATGAACTGTTTGGGCGTCTGCGAGGAGCTAACCATAGGTGCACCTCTGCTCATAACAAATCATGGATCGGCAAGAGGGTCGCTTCAGTGGCCAAGAAGCTCCTCCATCTTCTGCTTATCAAAAGTAAACATGCTCCCCTGTGTTCCATCGTTTGGTGCAGTAGCCATTGTACTGGTCGCTTCTGTAATAAGGGCCTCCTGTGTGTGATGCGGCTCTTGGGTTATAGGGGGCACGGCTGATGTAGCTCCTATCACTGAATAAAGGGAAAAAAAAGATGCAAGTGATTGCTTCAAGTAACGCTTTCGACTTTGAATGAGCACAAGAAATGTTCAGAATACCTTCCTCAGATTAGCTCGTGGGTGGCGGAGCAGCTTCAGAGACTTGTTCACGAGCTGGAGACAACTATGGTTGATCAAGATTATATGCAGGAACAAACCGAGGATCAACCGCAGATGTAGATTCGGGCAGGGTTGGCACAAGAGTTTCGAAACCCGCATCATGGTGCTCAATGCCAGAACGTTCTTCAGCCTCTGAATGCTGAGTAGCGAGTCTCTCCTTTTCGTATGTGATAGTAATGTCGTGGAGAACTCTTCTCTCATCTTCGCTCAGTGCTCGATTCTCCAATTCAAATTCATCTACAGATTCGGCTTGATGCTCAGCTTTTTCATCTTCCACCAAGCGATACCAAGCATTGAATAAGTGTGAATGATAGTTTTCAAGCCAGGTTAAACTTTGATGCTTCAACACATTGGCGTTGTATGTAATAAGAAGATCTTCGACATCAGCCTCCAACCTAATCTCCGTCGCTTTCACTTCGTCCTCAACCCTGCCTCGACTTCCTGAACTTTAAGCATTGCTGCATCACTCTCATCCCTAAGCACCATGGCCTGTTTACATGCTTTCTGGGAAGCTTTTTTTTACATCATCTTTCTCTTTGATGATTTCAGCAAGTTTGGCTTTAAGCTCTTCAAGCTCTTTAAGTACCCCATCTCTTTCAGCCATAATAGTGGTGGTTCGATGTCCCATCTCCTCCACCAAGGCTAAGTGCATCCGCCTCATCTCTTCCATCCGTCGAGTTGCCTCATCAGCTTTTTCATTGGCCTCTATCTCTGAGTTTCTCATGGACTCGTTCTCGTCGTTAAGCACCTAGATTATATGGTCCTTCTAAGCGAGATCGGTCCCTAATTTTTCAATTGTCTTCACTCGCTCAAAGGCTACCGCTGATACTTTGTCTGCGGTCTTCATCCATTCTCGGTATTGGCTGTAAACATCATAAAAGTAGTCGTGCATAGTTTTTTCTGCCTCAACTGGAATTTTCTTCAAGTGCAGGGGAAAGATAAAGCCATCAAAATAGATATTTGGGAAATCTTTTTTCAATTGGGCGATTCTGATCGCTTCCTCCCCAATGGGCTCTATGACAGCTTGCACAATGATAGGGGAGTTTTGGTTTCGGTCCTTCGATGCTGTAAATCGGGCCTAGATGCGTGAGAAAGTGGTCTTTGGCATGAAGGTTCCAGGGGTTGTTTACCATGGCCAGAAGGTTGTGTCGAGGAGGCGGAGAGCGTGATCGGGAGTGGCGCCTATATTCTCTCTCTCTCTGTCCCTCTCCCTTCGTAACACTCTTGACTAGAATAACCACGATCACGGTCTCTATCAGCCTTCCTTCTGCATGACTCATGATATGAACTGGATAAATGGCGTGTCGAGCGAAGATTACCGAGCATGGATTCCCACCTCGTCATTGTATCTAAAAAATAAAAAGAGAAGCGGAGTTGGTAATCTCTAGAAATGAATAGCTTATGATTGGAAATCGTGTAGTACTATGAAGTGTATGTATGCATATGCAACCACCCGACCAACCGGTTAAATCGACCGTACTCGTAGGAAGTGACTCGCCTAAATCTAAAGCGCTTGAAGCCCTTCCAATCCGGTGTCTTGTTGGAGCGACACATAGTCCGGAATTGGAATGTCAGCGAGTCCTTCGAAGGGATTCTCCATTTGTGGGGGAGGAACCTCGGAAATTCTAACACCAACGGCTGGGAAGGACATGACCACAAATTTCCGTATTGAAGACTTGTGAAGCTTATGAACGATCGCCTTGCCTTTCCTCTTTCCTTCCGAATGTCGAGGACTATCTGACGGCCTGACGGCGAGTTCATCTTCGGTGGGCATATCCTCTTCATCGCCTTGCTCAGCAATTACAATCTCGGGCGCCTTATGGCTCACCCGTCTCGCTGGGGCTGCCCTAAGCGATCCTTCAAGCCTTATGCTCTGATCTCGATCAATTAGTCCAACGGACCTTGAATTTTCATCCATAAGCACTGAGTCAATCTCTCTAATCTCACCAGGCACCTCTTGAAGAATTCGCATTATTTCTTTAAATCGGGCACCTTCGGGTCTTGGAATTACGGTTGTAAAGGAAAGAAAATATTAGACTCAATGTCGATTCCGGCTACCTCATTAGTCACCAGAGAAATTGCGACACTTATGTCTAACTAACCACCGTCTAATAAACCCTGTCGAGCACCAAACATAGAACCATTCGGTCTTGAAGTAGCTAAGTATGATATCCAGTCACAACTTGACAATTCTTGACCGCCTCTAAGAATGTGAGTGAAGGATTATCTCCCCGACTCTTGACATTGAACAAGAATCTGACTTCCTTCGGAGTCAGGGGCTGTAAGAGATGCTCCATAAAAATAATGAATAAACTGTTCAACAATGCATATCCATTCAGATGCAATTGTGATGGAGTGATCCCTAAGAAAGCTTACACTCCTTGAATATATTGGTCAAATGGAGGAAGTGCTCCAGCTATACATGAATGTATGTTAAAATATGTGTACCCTTCTAAGGGAGTATATGGCCTGTCGTTAGGCCCTGATAGCAGAACATCATCTAGCGATAGCCCTTGTCTTAAGCAGATTCTCCACAACATATCTTTGGAGACATTATATGGTACAATCTTGTGGATTCCCAATAAAGATTGCTCCTGGTAGCTCGTCCGTAGCTAGACTTATGACTTCGTCCATGTTGGCCAACATCTCTATTTTCAAAGGAGGTAGACTCTGAACCTCCTACTGTTGTGATTTCTTGGGTTCCATAACTAATCAGCTCATCAAAAATCATTATTAGATGACAATAATCCCGTGTTTTCCCCAGTGCGAAGTGCATGAGTGTGTTGTGCAATGCAATATTGTAAAGTATGTAAGAAAGTTCTACATAGATTAACAAGGTGTTCGAACGACGGGACTTCAAAATCCAATCGGAATGACCGTCATCGCCGACCATCACAACCGTACCATCCTAACTTTGGCAATCGGTCCAAGTTAAAGTTCGTCAAATTGGTTAAGTTACAGTTCCATCGACAAGCTTCAAAAGGCAGTGAAATATGTAATGAGATGATTAAGTCCAATTATGCAAGGCGGAAGCTCGTCGAAGTCAAGCGTTCAAGTATGCATGAAGTTTCGTATCCATCAAAATCCAAACATGGATCATTCCTCGCAAAGCCTTAACTTCATATCGATATAGGAACCATTCCTTCGTACTGATCAAAAACATTCACTTTGTATCAATCAAGAAAACCTTAACATTGTATCGATTGAAATCCACTGACTTCGTATCGATCAGGTCACATTGACTTCGTATCGATCGGGTTACAGCGGAGTTCGTATCCATCACAAGTTAGCTTCGTCACCACATAGATTCAAAGTGATCAATACAAACTCCAAGAATCAACAATCGATTCAAAATCCAAGGCAGGTGACCGATACGAAGTTTCCAGTTGAGGTTCGATGCGAAATCAAGTTTCTTTATCCCTTCATCGATACAAAATTAAGGCCAAACAACCTTCCACTAATTCCTTCGTATCCCTCCTCACTCCTTGTTCTCTAATCAACACAAGCGCCATTACCACCTTCCATCGGACTCCGACATTGTTCCATCCAACCTCCGGCGTCAACGCCTCAAGAAAGAAGCCAACTTCGAGTGGGATAGTATTGGATAAGTGAATTAATTAATCAATTACCTAGTTAAATTATCGATGCAAGGGGTTAAAATATTGTTCGACTCAAAAGTAAGGATGGTTTTTCTTCTCCCATGCTTTGAACGATGCGAAGGGTTGAAAAACAAATGAAAACGAGTAAATTTTTCGAAGTACAGAAAAGCTTTTATATGGTTTCAAGAGATAAAAGAGAAATGACGATTCGACCCCCTATAGCTTTGACCAGTTGAAATGAGCCTCCTCGCTAATCGATACGAAGAGAACAATTTGAATCCATGCGTCTTCTATCAAGAGCAACATTCATTCGTATCCATCATTTTGAAGCGTACTTCATATCTGCCCATCATATGTTTAATACCAACAAGATCGTATCCAGCGACTAACCGAAGCGATGTCAACCTTCTTTGATACGAAAACAAAGCCTTGTTTCCCTCACCTCAAGTGTATCCAACAAGTTCGAAACCCTTGAATCCTATCAATACAAACCAAGCCTAGTTTGGCCTACTCAACTCCATCGATACGGAATGCAAATTTCATATCCCTCCACTTGAAGATCCTAACATTCGTATCCATTAATACGAACAACATTGCAACGATAACCAAATTCGTATCCATCGTAATCGATACAAGCATAATTTTTTAACTTCTCACACCATTCCAAGAGAGGATCAATACGAAAAGATCAGAACCACCATCCAATATTGTTACAGCTCGAATTTCACATCGATTCAGAAGAGGATCGATAAGGGATTCGATCTAAGAAAACTGACGACGACTCGTTAATGAATGAGTGTTAACGAGAGTCGGGTTTATATACGTTTTATGTGCCATAAATCAACATTTAATTTTTGAAATTCACATGAGTTATATGCTTAACTGATGATAATTACAACAATGAACAGTAGGCTTCCGTCACTCAACACTCAGTTACAACAGTACGTTGTGCAATCGTGGACAGTCAGCAATCCAGTATTTGTATTGCTAGGAGTCAATCAAAAGGTTGCATCACTTGACAAAAAAAGACAGCAATTATTCAGCGAATCAGATAGAGCTTTTTAGAATGAAGATGGTAGCTTCAAAGCATGTCATGTTCACACAAGACGTACTTTGGAGAGAAAATGTTATCCCACCTTTTGGCAAAGCCGTGACATCAAGGAATTGACTGAAAACCAAAGATAGTTCATCCTAAAGAGCAGCTATACGCAGGTTCATTATGGATGCTGTAGCGACCCAACTTTCTAACACCAGAAAGTCTCATCACTAATTAAGAAAGAAAGGGATAGAAGAAGAAAAGATAAGAAAAGAAGAAACACAACATCAGATACTCACAGCGGAACGAATGAAATATAATATATCACATAAAATATTACATAGTATCATATTACATCAGAGTACACAACTTAAACAACACATATTAGACAATTATAAACATCTGTCTAACTATATAACTCAAGATATCACAAGTTACAGATACAACACAAACACAGCGGAACCATAATATATCTACACGTGGAAGCCTCCTGCTCCATATCTCCTCCAGAATTCGTCAAGCAAACCTGAATCACTCGACTACTCATACATAATATGAGTACCCAAGAATTTAATAAAACAAAAAATAAACACTCGGGTCAGACAGGGGTCCGGTGTGAGTAAACGGGTTAAAATTGCTTAACTTTAGAAAATTCTTTGAAAAGAAAAGGTATCACGTAAGACTTCACACACATAAACATGAAAAAGATTTTACCTTACGCTAACCAAAACATTTGATAGGAAATCCAGTGATACTATAATAGTGTCTAGGGTTTTCAAGTAAATAAGAAATAGCCAAAATTGTTACATGATTAAATTCCAGCTACTAGCCACAAAAGTGGGTAATACAAACAAAACCACAGGGTCTCGTAGGAAGAATTGGTTTCCATCAATGGCAGGGCTACCGGGGTACCGCCGGTCACAGTACGAGGCCTAGATCACAGTACCGAGGATTACGCTCAATCCCCTGCATCACAAAGCCGGGACCATTCCTTACTGAACAGTCCTGAGTAAGATCACCTCGTGGTAGGCGCGACCAACCACCCACAAAGCTGAAATAAAAGGGACATCTAGACAGGAATGGCCTCACCTGAAATGGGTGCTACCCACCTAGCCTTGCTGCACCTCCCATGTTTCATCCATTCCCGGTAGATGAGGCTTGAGGCTACGATTACCTTTATAGAACACATCTATCTTAGAATGCCCATCGTCCACCTGACGATGTTCTAAAAGCATTCAATCCATATAAGTTCGTTCCGGGTTCGAACGAAACCGAAGGCACCATCTCGTTGCACTCATTTTGGAATCACCCTCAGAGTCAACGACCATAGCCCTTGCACTCTAAATCACCATCTCGAACCTATAAGTACTATCTCCGTCAAACTCATCACGGAATCACCCTCAGAGTTATACTGACGAATAGTTCTTACACCTCGAGTTTTCACTAAGCTCCACTTGGATTCACGACCTAACATTTATTTTGGATCGATGTGGTTTTCGGATATCCAAATATGGAAACCCAATCCCGGTCTCACCGAATCCAAACGCCATTTTAATGTCCAAGTTGTTTAAAGGTTTAAACAGTTAACTTATATTCAGGATGATATAACAGATAGATGAATCACATTATCACAATAGATAATTCATATTAACCATTCATCTCACAAAGCATCATATCACATACATCAGAGATATCCAAATCATCCAGTATCAACCAATCACCCAATATCAATCAATATCAACCATTCATCCAATATCAATCAATATTTATAAGCAGAATTGATTAACTCTTAATCAGTTGGAATACCTAAATCCTTCTTCATTAATTTATTCTAAATTAATAAATTAATCATCTCTTAATGATCTTCTTTATTAATCTCCTTGATTAATTATACTTTAATTATATTCAAGTAATTAACCTTTAATTACTGTCATTAATTACAATAATTAATGATCCCTCATTTGCTTCCTTTTATTAATTAACTATGATTAATTACATTAATCCTCAATTAATTACAATTAATTAATCACACTTAAATTAATCACTTTTATTAATCAACCTTGATTAATTCATTAATTACATTAACTAATGATCCTTATTAATTAATAATCTCTTTAATAAATTAAAAAATTAACTTGTAACTAATCATCTCACTAATTAGACTTAATTAATCATAAACAGTAATTAACAACTTGTAATTACTTATCTTAATTAATTAACTTCTTAATTAATTATATTAACCCTTGATTAATTAATATAATTAATCTTTAATTACTTCATTAAGTAATCAATCAATTAATTAAATTAATAAATAATCCTTAATTAATTACTTTATTAATTAATTACATTTTTAATTAATTACACTTAGTAATTAATCCTAATTTTAATCACATTAATTAATTAATTACATTAATTAATTAACTAAATTAACTAAGTAATTTGTTTGCATAAAAAATGGCAAACACCTCCAAGTCGTATGATTTAGTCGATTTTAAGTTGTTCTTAGTGATTTGGGTGATTCATGCAAATATGTAAAAAGCAGGGACTAAACTGTAAAAGACACACAGATTTATAGTGGTTCGGCCAGAATGTGCCTACGTCCACTTTATATGTTATTCTCCTTTTCTGTTCAGATTACAAGTACAAAGCTTTGATTACAAGTGAATGAAAGTTGTTTGAAAGTTCTATCCGTGCTTGAGCTCTCAAACTTGTCTGCCATTGTTGTACCCCTGCCCCTCTATTTATAGAGTGAGGCTAGGGGCAGGGGTCTTGGATGTATATAGCTGCTAGTGGGCCTGGGCTGATGTAATCTGGCCTGGCAGTGTTGGTCCGGTACGCCTTGGTACGGTGGTGAGTAGGTGGAGTTTGGTTCGGTGGGACTTGGTCCGGTGGTGAGTGGTCCGGTAGTTGTTGGAGCGGTAGTTGGTTCGGCCATGTAGGGGAAGTGAGTTGGCTCGGCTATATAGGGAAGCGGGGTTGGACCGGTAGTAGGTGGAAATGAGATTGGTTCGGCTATGCATGGAAGCGGGGTTGGATCGGTAGTAGGTGGAAATGGGATTGGTTCGGCTATGCATGGAAGCGGGGTTGGACCGGTAGTAGGTGGAAATGAGATTGGTTCGGCTATGCATGGAAGTGGGGTTGGACCGGTAGTAGGTGGAAATGGGATTGGTTCGGCTATGCATGGTGAGCGTGGATTGACTCGGTGGGTTGGCCCGGTCGAAACACACCCAACACTTGCCCCCCCCCCCAAAGTAGGGCATGTGCATGCATATGGCGTGCTTTGTTTTAGGTTATTCATCCTGGACACTCCCATCCGGTCTCGCATGCCGAATCAACTGGTACGGTCGTTGATATTTACCTATAAGTATGGGCCTTATGCTTTCGCTATTCCCTACCAAGTGAGATAGCCGAATCAGATTTTCCTGCCGAATCAATCATATTGCCGAATTATGTTTGACTGCCGAATCAGGTGATTGCCGAATGACCTTCATGTCTCGAACTACCGAATGGGTTTGAGTGCTAAATGAACCTCATGCCGGAACTGCCGAATGATATTTTTGCTTTGCACTACCAAATGAACTCGGGGATTCCGAGTACCGAATGATCTTTCGGCTTGAATTCCTGAATGACCATGGGGAGTGTGATTGCCGGATGAGTTTGCAAATTTGAATGCCGAATGAACCTTATGCCTTTTATGTTTTAACTTATAAATGAAATTCCAGATTTCATGCACTTGCTTGTTTACTTCCCTCATTCTAACGACGTACTTTTTTGTGTTTGCAGATAAATGTCTCATAAAGTGGAAACTCGGTCAAATAAGAAGAAATCTAAGGACAGAGAAGAGTCCTCCACAGTGCCCCCAGCTCAGTCAGGACCGGGACGTCATGGACCCACCCCGAGATCACTAGTAGATGGGTACGGCCCTCAGGAGCTCCTGAACTCGCCACCTGACTGCTTTCCTAGCTCCCTTAAAGAGGAGCAGCTTGATGTTATATCTCGTTCTTTCGGGATTGACAGAGCACATATGGTGCTGCCAGGGAATGGAGTTATGCCGTATGACCCTCCTGAAGGATATTTTGCTTATAGCAGGTACCATTGTATGTGTGGGGCCATTCCCCCGATCAATGCTTGGATAGTCAGCTTCATCACTTACTTGAAGGTGGCCCCTTTCCAGCTTCAGCCCAACTCTTATGCTATCTTGGTGAGTCTATTCATCATTTTTCAGAGAAAATACGGGCGTCCCCTTCCAACCGGGAGATCCGGTATTTGTACAACTTGAGTGGCTATAAGAAGGGGTCTCCATACATCAGCTTGGAATCGGCTGTGTCCTTCAAGCCGGTCCTGAACTTATATTCGAAGTTCAGCATGTTTAAGAAAGAATGGTTTTTCGTCAAGGATAACTACGTTTCTATGCGTCGCTTCACCTCTGGCTGTAAGTTGAATCTCACTTATAATTTCTGTTCTAACTGCAATGCTTCTTATTATGTGTTTTTATTTCTTGCTAGCGACAGGTGGCTTTGCGGTCATGGAGAACGATCGCCTGGTTTAGATTGCTGCGGAAGTAGAAGCCATTTCAGGAAGGGAGAGGTCAGCTTCTTACCTGATCAGGAATGCTACTCTTCTGCAGCACAACTTGATTCTACCACATCAGTCTATGGTCAAGCAGAGAGACACGGCTGAGGAGAGGGCTGCCAAAGCTAGAGGAGGGGCCACGATGAAGAGCAGCAAGAGGAAACCCTTCTCGATACCTCTAGTCACCGGGGGGAAGAAGCTCAAGAAATCCGATGGACCCTCCCCTATCACATTTCCAAACATCACAGAGGAGGAAGATGTGGAGGAGGAAAGAGGCGAGGAGGAGAGCGGAGGTGATGGAGAAGGTGATGGTGATGATGGTGGCGAAGGACAGAGCGGTGATGGCGCCAGGGCTTTGTCCTCTGGGCAAGCAGGGGAGATTCAAGAGTGGACAGATGATGCTTTCCGCCAGGCTTTTGAGGGGTTGGAGGAACGATCGGCCTTGGTGGAGAAGCCAAAGAAAACTGATAAGGCTAGGACTTGTGCCAATTCATCTTCCAAGAGCATTTCAGCTAGGGCAACTCCGGCAATTCAAGGTGAATTTTTGACTCCTCTTTACTCTTTTTAACTTCACGTGTTTCTTGGATTATAGTCCCATGCATGCTTGTAACACTTGGTTTTTATTCCAGGAACGGGTAAGGTGGCCAAGACATCAGACATTCGGCACCGTCTCGAATAATTCAAACTCCTCAAAGCTTCCGCTAAACCAAAGCCTCTGACCAACCGTTCCGGGGACGTAGTCAGCTACCGTCGTCTTCTCGGAGTTATTGAGGAGGATATTCAAAAGAAAAAGAGGAGTCGCTCCTTATTCGAACCTTCACCTGGTCCTCGGCCCCCAACCCAGCCTCTTCATGATATCACGAAGGAGGATACTGAGTTCATACCCTCTCCGCATCCGTCTGAAAATCCTACCATTACTCAGATTGATCGTCCCGGCTTGGCTCGTAATCCATTTACGGGTCATCCAGATCTGGATCCGGGTTCTCATGATATTTCCTTTGACGAGGTTACTGGTGAACACCTTCTCCCCCGCAATCCTATGGTAAGGGTGCTTGATGAGGCCAAGTCCCTGGACCTCGATTTTCTTACTACTCGGATTGTAACTATGGGGGATGAAGCTAAGGCAACCATCGACCGGGTTGCTGAGGAGACCAGGAAGTTGATGGGGCATCATGCCAGACTGGTCAAGGCCGTGGAGGAAATTGGGAGTGCTAACATAAGATTGCGGTTAGTGGTTTTCGACCGGGCCAAGCAACTCGTCGATCAAGCCATCCAGATCTCTCAGCACGAGGCTGCCTCCAGACGACTAAAGAAAACCATGGAAGAGGCTAGCAGAGCCGAGCTGCGGAAAATGGAGGCCACCTGCAAGGAACGGATCGATATGGCTATTGCAACGGTGGATGAGGTTCGGAAAGCGGATCTCGAGCGGGTAGAGGAGTTATCTGGAAAGCTTGAAGCCGTAGAACTTGCTCAAACCAAGCTGAAGGAGGAGATGGAGGCGATGACGAAATCCCTTTAGGATGACCGCTCGCGATACCGATCGGAGACGGATGCTGCCGTTGCAAAGTTTTTGTCTTATGAGGTCCGAATGAGGGAGTTTGAGGAGAATGAGGGGATGATGGATGAGATGCTCCAGGACATGTATTTCCGTACTTGGAAGCAGTGCAACTTATCCTGGATGGATGATTATCCCCGGATCATGGCCAGGATTTATCTCCGGGCTCAGGAGGAGGCCAAGGCTGATGCGGAAAAGGAGGGTGGTGTGGCCTTCAGGATGGATGTGGTTACGGCCCAATTCACCAAGGAGGAGAAAGTGGAGGTGAAGGAGGGTATGCAGCTGCTTTCTGCTGAGGAGGTAGGTGTGTAGTTGGGGGATGATGACCAAGGAACAGATGCTGGTAAGTCTTCCCTTTTAGCATTTTCATAACTTGGTTGCTTATTGTTTATTTAATGGATTCCTCTCCTGAATTGGACAGGCGGGACCTCTGAAGCGCCAACTACCTCTGGTCAACATGCTGGGAGTTCTGATCCTGCGGTTAAGTAGATCTCGGAGGGCCAGCAGAATAGAGGCGAAGCCCCGATGCAGCCGACTCCTTGACTTGATCTGGACTTTTTTTTCTACTTGACATTCCTGTATATACTAGTCCCAAAACATTAATGTAATTTCAGGCTGTAATTATGTCATTTGTGACAAACAACTTTATTCCTAGCATGTAATTTTATAACATAAGCTGATTTTGTCATACTTGAATGCTGTCGTTATCTTGATGTGTTGCATAAAATATAGTTGTGCATGTGTTAGTGATTCAATTGTGTTTGATGCTAAGTTCTTGCTTAAAATATAATTTCATGTCTTGCAATGTTAGTGTGATGTGCGAATAAATTATAGTTACATATTTATGTACAAGAGAAGAAAGTACCGCCCTTCAAGTTTTAGCTGTAGACGGTAGCTTTGAATGCCTTGTGTAATCAAATATGGAATGCAGTTGAGTGACCTGCCATCCAGCTGTGAGTTCTTATTCCCATTAGTGAGTGTCTCCTATTTTATGTCATGTACTTTAGTGATCGTTATAGAGGGTAGGAGAAAAGTTTTTATAAATAAAATGGAAATATAAGAAATAGTAAAAATTCCAATCACGGAAGGCCTTCGACGCGCTTAAGTTCGTGGCAAACGGGCTTTGTAGTCACTTTCCCTAGCTGTGGGTCTTGGAGACATTTGTCACCCATATTACGCCTCTGCGGGGAGTTTTCTTTTTTACTACAGCCGTACTTAAGACACATCGGAGCCGAGATCGCGCACGGTAACTACCCGGGCCATTATGGCCCGTAATTGTGGGTATTATTCGATTTACCGTGGCCGGCTAGCGCGGGTGCCGATCGTCAACTATGAACTGCCCCTGGCTGGCCACACCTTATGTTGGGGCTTATAATCGGTTCATAGTTGTCGGCGAGTCGAACGCCGTAATGAGCTGCCTAGGCTATGGTTGGCCTTCTCGGCGGCTTATAATCGGCTCATTACAGTTGGCTTTAAGGGCCGTCACGAGCAATGAGTTAACCCGCAATAGAGCGATGCTGGAGCAAAAGTGTCTCATTGGCGAGGTCATAGATTCGTATAATACCTGTTAGGTTTTGTCCAGTTGAAGTTGTGCTGTGATGCCCTAAATGGAGATGCCGTCTACACAGGATTTTGTTCAACAGAAAAGGATAAAGCTCAGCAAGTAGCCAAGATATAAAGGAACAAGTTAAAAAAGAGAAAAGTTTTTAAAGTGGTTCGGCACGAAAATGCCTACGTCCACTGATTCTCTTTGTTAATTTACTTTATATGGGCAGTACAAGTTAAGAAAAGTATCGACGAAGGTGTTGGATGTTCCATGCCCTCTGGAACACCTCTCCGTCCACTGCTGACAAAATATAAGCTCCGCTGTGGAGATCTTTATGAATTACATATGGTCCGTCCCAGGTTGGATCTAGCGCTCCGGGGCGCGGGAAGATTCGCTTGAGGACAAGATCTCCTTCTTGTAAGCTGCGATGCTTGACTTTGGAGTTGTATTGTGCTGCCACTTTTTACTTGTGAGCTGCTGCTTTGAGTGCTGCATCATTTCTTCTTTCTTCGATTAGATCCAAAGACATGTGGAGGAGTTCTTCGTTCTCTTCTGTGTTGTAGTGGATCCTACGGTGGGATGGCACTACAGTTTCAACTGGGAGCATGGCCTCTGATCCGTATGCCAAAGAGAAAGGAGTATGCCCTGTTGATGTTCTGAAAGACGTGCAGTAGGCCCAAAGTGTCGTAGGAAGTTCATCCATCCAAGCGCCTTTTGAATTTTCAAGCTTCTTCTTGATTACAGTTTTAAGAATTTTGTTGACAGCTTCGACTTGTCCATTTGCCTGGGGATAAGCCACAGATGAGAAGCTTTTGTGAATTTCATGCTCTTGGCACCAGTCGGCGAACTCCTCGCTGTCAAACTGAAGTCCGTTGTCTGATATGATTTTGAATGGAACCCCGTACCTTAATAAGGGGTTAGAGAAGCCGCGTCGATAGAGGATGCCTTCTTGTATTGTGTAGCGGGAAGCTCGCCTCAAGATTTTCCTGACTTCGTTACGCTCGTTGGGTAGTGTGCCATCTTGTAAGTATTTCAGGATAGGAGTCGTCCAAGTTTCTTCTTCGATTGCAGCTATCAGATCCTCTTGCTTGAAACTTGGGGCTAGTTGTTTTGAAATGGCTACTGTTCCGGAAATGGTGCTGTTATTCATGCTAGCTTGCTTTGCCAGTTCGTCAGCCTCTCGGTTCTCCTCTCGAGGAATGTGTTTGATTAAATAGTGGTCCAACTGATCGAGTAGCAGCTTGGTTTACTTTAGATATGCTGTGAATCATTCTCCTCGAGTCTGAAACTCTCCTAGTACTTGATTTACGATAAGTTGAGAATCACTATGAAGACATAAAGAACTGACTCCAATTTCTAAGGCAAGTTCTAATCCTGCTATTATTGCTTCATATTCTGCATCGTTGTTGGTTGCAGCGAATTCCAACCTTAGGGGATAGTGCAGCTTCCTTCCCTTGGGGGTGATTATCACAATACCTGCCCCGAGCCTTGTTCGTTTGATGCTCCATCTACAAAGAGATTTAACTTGATATCTTCTGTTATTTCAGATTGCTCCTTACCTTCGTTGGTAGTGAATTCGACAATGAAATCGGCCATGGCTTGTCCCTTGATGGCGGTGCGAGGATGGTAGGTGATATCATATTGACTCAGTTCAATGCACCATTTAAGTAGTCGCCCAGAAGTGTCGGGGCGATGGAGTACCTGCCTTAGCGGTTGATCGGTTAAAACTTTGCTGGAATGAGATTGAAAATAGTGTCGCAGTTTCTGTGACGTGATTAGCAAACAGTATGCTAGCTTCTCAAGTTTGGGATATTTGGCCTCGGCCCCGTAAATCTCTTGCTTACAAAGTATACGGGCCGCTGCGCGTAGTTGTCTTCTCTCACCAAAGTGGCGCTTAGAGCATGGGACGATACAGCAAGGTATAGGTATAGTTCTTTACCTTCATTTGGAGTTGAGAGTACTGGTGGTCTCTGGAGGTGTTCGATTAGGTTAAGGAAGGCTGTTGAGCATTCGTTAGTCCATTCGAACTTTCCTTTGTCTTTCTTTAGGGCTTCGAAGAAAGGGATGCATTTGTCGGTTGCTTTAGAGATGAATCTGCTTAGGGCGGCCACCTTCCCATTTAGGCTTTGCATCTCTCTTCGAGTGGATGGTATCTTGATATCTTGCAAAGCCCGGACTTGTTCGGGGTTTGCTTCAATCCCTCTGGCATGGACGATGAATCCCAAGAACTTTCCCGATGATACTCCGAGGGAGCACTTTAGAGGATTCAGCTTCATTCCACATTGGCAAAGTACTTGAAACATCTCGTCCAGGTGGCTTATATGATCGTTGGCTTTCCTCGATTTTACCAGCATGTCATCCACATAAACTTCCATAGTTCGTCCTATTAGTTCTGCAAACATCTTGTTGACGAGGCGCTGATAAGTAGCTCCGGCGTTTTTAAGTCCAAAAGGCATTACCCTGTAGCAGTACAATCCCCGGTCAGTGATGAAACTAGTGTGGTCTTAATCGGGGGCGTGCATAGGAATCTGGTTATATCCTGAGTATGCGTCCATAAAAGATAAGAGTTCGTGCCCGGCCGTGCTGTCCACGAGTTGATCGATTCGAGGGAGTGGGAAGCAATCCTTCGGGCAAGCATCATTTAAGTTGGAGAAGTCAATGCATGTTCGCCACTTCCCATTAGCCTTCTTTACAAGTACCGGGTTGGCGATCCATTCTGGGTAGATGGCTTCTCGTATGAAGTTATTGGCAAGTAGGTTCTTTACTTCTTCCTCGAGGGCTGCTGATCGTTCTGCCCCCATACTTCTCTTTTTCTGCTTTACTGGCACTTTGGTAGGATTGATGTTCAGTACGTGGCACGCTACGTCTGGGGAGATTCCAGTCATATCAGCGTTCGTCCTGCAAATACATCTAAGTTGTGGCGGAGAAAATCAATGAGTTGATCATTCAATTCTGCTTTTAGTCGAGATTCGATTTTCAATAGTCTACTTGAGTCATGTTTGTCTACAGATACAAATTCCATAGCCTCTGCAGGCTCGGCGGTGGCCTCCTCCTCTTTGTCCCTGGGGTCTAATTCATTGAAAGGATCACTGGTATATCAAAGAGGAGGGGCTTTATTTAGTTGCTATGCTTCCAAGTTTTTCTTGCAGAGAGTAGTCTCTGCATCCTTCCCTTTATCCTTCCTGCGGTTATTGCGAAGTTCAGTTACATAGCAATCTCGAGCGGCGTCTTGATTTCCTTCTACTTCCCCTATCCCATTATCTGTTGGAAATTTCATCTTCAAGCACCAAGGGGACAGGACAATCTGGAAGTTAGACAAGGCTGGTCTTCCTAAAAAGGCGTTATAGGCCGAGTGGTTATCTATTAGCACAAATGTTTGTTTCCGCACAACGGAGCGGGGATGACTTCCTATTTCAACAAATAGGTCCAATTGCCCGACGGGCATCTTCACATCTCCAGTGAAACCGTGTAGTGGTTTGTTGCAGGGAGACACATCCTTCATTGACAGCTTCATTTTGTCGAAAGCATGCTTGAATAGAATGTTTACGGAGCTTCCAGTATCTATCAGATCGAAAAACTTCGGCTGGGCCGAACCAGGCAGAGATGACCATAGGATCCATGTAAGGGTACTGCCTTCCTTCTAGGTCTCGCCTACTGAATGCGATGTCATTATCCTCTTTCCGCTTCGGGCGGCGTTCTTCCATGACAGAATTGATGCAGTCTTCATTGTTTCCAAGTGACTTTCCATATCTTTCCATTTCTGCCCAGTTTCTATCGGCGATGTGTGGTCCTCCCGATATTGTATGGACCACTATCTTCTCTTGAACCGCTGGTGTTGTGATTTCTTCCGCCTGTCTCTGGGTGGAGTTGCCCTGAGTTCTCCTTGGCAGGAGCTGGAGTCCTGTCCTGACCCTTTACATAGTGTTCCAATCTCTTCCTTCTGATGTGTTCTTCAATCAGGTCCCGGAGATGACGACATTCATTGGTATCATGCCCATGAGATTCGTGGAAACGGCAGAACTTTCCAGACTTGATTGCGTGATCTGATTTCTTCTTGTATGGGGGGCGTATGTATTTAAGCTCGTCTTGGGTAGCCAGGAAGATGTTTTCGACTATTTCATTCAAAGGAGTGTAAGCGTCAAATCTTGGTCCTGGCCGATATAGGCATTTTTCTCCCTTCCTGCCCCTAGCATTGTCTCAAGAGTCATTTCTTCCGACGTCCTTTGTTGCAGCGGGTGCGTTGCCATGAGCTGCCTTGGCTTGTTGCCCTGTCTGCCTTTCGGTGGCAGCGTCTTCAAGTCTCATATACTTTCCGGCTTCATGAAAGAAATCGGGTAAGGTAGCTAGTTTTTCTTTCGTTAATCTTCTAGCAAACTTGGTATCCGGATGTACGCAACTACAAAGAGCCATTAGGATAAGTTTCTCATCGATATCTTGGACTGCGGCCGCTGCGGCGTTGAATCGGGTTAGATATTGTTGCACTGTCTCTCCGGGCTTCTGTTTGATATTAGATAGGGAATAAGCGTCCTTGGGTTGTTCCACATGAATGCGGAACTAGCTGATGAACTTTTCTTTCAACATTTCCCATGAGCTGATGGATCCTTGGGGTAGATGGCAGAACCAGGAGGTAGTTAGATCTGCAAAGAATAGTGGGAAGCAATTACACAACACTCCCTTTGTTGCTCCGCTCATGAGCATATGCTGTGTGTATCTCTGCAAGTGTACAATGGGGTCAGAGGTTCCCTTGTAAGGTTCCATTGTTGGCATTTTCCATTCCCGAGGGGTTATGGCAGTTTCGATATTGCGGGTGAAGGGGCTGGTTACCCTAGCGCCTATCCCCCGATCCCTTTGGTCCCGTTGGACGCACTCTCTGAACAATCGCGCCATCCTTTCATCAGAACTTAAAGCGGATAGAAATGAGTTTGGTTCTTCTCTACGGGATTGATTCCGTCCAAATGACCTATAGGGATGGTATCATCTATTACTCCTAACATTTTCCGGTGGCTGTCTTCGGTCTTCTGGGAGCATGATGGGGTCAGCCACAGTTGGCCCTTGCCTCGATCTTCCCCTGTTGGGCTCTGTTCTAAGCATTCCCTCGGGTCTAACTTCGGGCTGGACTCCAGTTCGGCCCTGTCCATTGGTGTTCCCATGGTTAGGTAGCATGACAGGCTCAGCCATATCCGACCCCTGCCTGGTACCTCCCCCGTTGGGTTCGGTTCCAAGTGTTTCCTCGGGTCGGAATTCGGGCTGAGTCTGGGCTCGGCTTCTACCATTGTTGTTTCTGTTGTTAGCCTCTTCGAAGAAGAAAGATCTTTGTCGCCTCCCAGATCCTCCAGACTGGAACTCACCCCATGATTCGTTGTTGCGGTTGGATTCTTCAACATCCCTTAAGCGTGACATGAGTTGGTCCACCAAGGCTTCTTGTTGAGATGCGAAGCGGTTAGTTACTTCTGCCACAACCCTGTCCAGATCTACCCTAGTAATTGGTTGTTCCGTAGCAGGGGCTGTCGGATTTGCCTGATTTCCATTTGATGTTGGAACAGGACGATTCTCTTGATCTCTGATCACTGGATCTGGGATACTACTAGTTGCGATGTTCTTTCCTTTGCTAGCATCTTTCCTCTGCCTGGGAGGCATGTTTTCCAAGTAATGAGCGATGTTGTTGGGAAGAAGGTTGAGTGGGAGAAGCTGAAGCTTCTAGCTCGAGCTCTCAGTGAAAGCACCAAAAATGTTTGCACAAAAAATGGGCAAACACCTCCAAGTCGTATGATTTAGTCGATTTTAAGTTGTTCTTAGTGATTTGGTTGATTCATGCAAATATGTAAAAAGCAGAGACTAAACTGTAAAAGACACACAGATTTATAGTGGTTCAGCCAGAATGTGCCTACGTCCACTTTATATGGTATTCTCCTTTTCTATTCAGATTACAAGTACAAAGCTTTGATTACAAGTGAATGAAAGTTGTTTGAAAGTTCTATCCGTGCTTGAGCTCTCAAACTTGCCTGCCATTGTTGTACCCATGCCCCTCTATTTATAGAGTGAGGCTGAGGGAAGGGGTCTTGGATGTATATAGCTTCTGGTAAGCCTGGGCTGATGTAATCTGGCCTGGCAGTGTTGGTCCGGTACGCCTTGGTCCGGTGGTGAGTAGGTGGAGTTTGGTTCGGTGGGACTTGGTCCGGTGGTGAGTGGTCCGGTAGTTGTTGGAGCGGTAGTTGGTCCGGCCATGTAGGGGAAGTGAGTTGGCTCGGCTATGCAGGGAAGCGGGGTAGGACCGGTAGTAGGTGGAAATGAGATTGGTTCGGCTATGCATGGAAGCGGGGTTGGACCGGTAGTAGGTGGAAATGGGATTGGTTCGGCTATGCATGGAAGCGGGGTTGGACCGGTAGTAGGTGGAAATGAGATTGGTTCGGTTATGCATGGAAGCAGGGTTGGGCCGGTAGTAGGTGGAAATGGGATTGGTTCGACTATGCATGGTGAGCGTGGACGGACTCGGTGGGTTGGCCCGGTCGAAACACACCCAACATAATTAACCCTTAATTACTTACATAAGTAATTATCTTCTAATTATTTCCATTAATAAATCTTGATTACTCTCTTAATTAATTACTTTAACAAGTAATTAATCCCATCATTAAATAATTCTTAATTCTTTAATTAATTAATTACTCCATAATTAATTAACTTCAAATCAATTATATTAATCAATTCCTTAATTAATAACATCAAGTGATTATCCATTAATCACTTCAACTAATTACTCCCATGAGTAATTTTCCACTAATTACTTCCATAAGTAATTACCATTCTTAATTACATTCAATAATTAACCATTGGTTACTTCATTAAGTAATTACACTTAATTAATTCATAATTAGTGATTATTTAAAATTAAATAAACAATTAACTAATTATTTAAAATTAATTAAATAATTAATTAATTAACTTCTTATATTTCAAAATCCTTAATTAATTAAGATAATCATAAATCTTAATTAATCTTTTACTTATTAACAAATTATATTTAATAAATATTCTTAAGTTCATATCAAAAATAAATTAACCATATTTATCTACATAAATAAATTATTTGAATTTAATCAAATTTTAACAACTTAAAAATAAACTATTCAATTTGGTTTACAAAATTATAACTTAAACTTTATTTGAAAATAAAGCATTAGAAATCAAATTTAAAATTTAAAACACTTTAAACATTTAACTTAAATTTATAAATTTTCAATAGAAAATGAAACTTAGTTTTTAAATCATTACTTAATAACTTGATTTAATATTTTAAAATGAAAACATTCCTTTTGAATTAAAATTCAAAATACTTCTTTAAATTGAAATTCAAAATTTACTTAAATAATTATTTTCAAATTCAAACTTTTTAACAATTTAAATTTAAAATAAATTCAATTAATACTTTGCTTTCAAAGGAAATCATTTAAAACATTTTAAATTTGAAATTGAATTCAATTAACACTTTTAAGTTGATTAACTTTTACTTACAAAGAACAAGTTTTAACTTGTAAACGTATTATTACACACTATTATTCAGAAAACAACACACGACCAAAATCTCAAGTCGAACTCAGGAACCACTCGAGCCAGCCCCGAAGACAATCCCAACACCATCATCTTCGAGTCGACCTACAGGAAAACACGAGTAAAACTTTGAGCAGTAACTCGTCTTCCCAAATTCAGAACTCACCAGACCCAAAGCCGTGCACGGTGCACGTGTACTTGAGACTCCGGCCAAACAAGGTCGTCGCGACCATCAACGACAGTCACACGATCGCGTGCGAGCCTGAATTCTAACCCAGATCTAACAAAACAAATTCGAATCGAAATTCGAACATTCTCACGAAAAATTACAACTAACATGACCCCAAATCCCATCGCCTCCAAGGATCGCCACCACCGAAAACTCCGGCGACCTCTCCAAAGCATCACCGTACCTCCACGCCACCTTTCCCCAACTCGCGAAACATTCTGGTCCTCTTCTCATGTCACAAAAACCTCGACAGCAATGCCGAACCAAGAACAAGACAAAACCCTATATTGATCCAATCCAAACACCACGGCCTCTGGAAAAATTCGAAGGCAATTTTCCCATGCTCACCATCAATCAACCCACCTTCATACCAAAAATCGAACCACCTAGCCGTGCCGTTCATCGGCAATCGCCCAAATTCCCAATTTCGAACAAACCCAAAATTTACACGAAATACCCAACTAAAAATTACAAATTTCATATCAAAATTCATGATTTTCCATCATGATTACATGCATGTAATTCAAACTAAAATTTAAATACAGTTGATTTTTAACAAAAATCCTAGTTTTACTGTTAATTCTTTTTTATAATTATTTGTTTCATTTTAAATTATGAAACTATTTTTAAAATTAACAACAAACAATAACAAACAACTTCTATTCAATCATCAATGTCAAATAATGACATTAGTGGAAGTTTTGAATTTTTGAAGAGGATTCTGGTCTTAAATAAAACAGAAAATAGGGTTTCATATATATACAGCCTATTTCACATATATATACAGATCTTACAAATTCAATAACATAAATACTAAAAAGATTTTCATGCAATCACCAAGATCAATCCACAGATTTAACACATGCATTAGAGTTTAAACCAATTTCAAACTGTTTTTAAATAATTTACTCACCTCTTAAATTTACAGAGAACAAAACTTATTTCAGGCCTGAACATTAAATCTGAAAAAGGCTTTGATTTTGCTTTCTGTTGAAGATGAATCTCTGCATGCTTACAAACTGATGTTTAAAAGTTGAAACAGCTGTTGATCTTGATCCCTTTGAAATTGTAGGTTTTAAATTTGCAGGTTGATTTGATGTTGCAGCTTGATTGTTGAAAAGAACTTCATTTGAATTGCAGTTTTTACTTTCAAACTTGATTTTGCAGATTTCAATTTTACTTCAGATTTGATTTGCTTTTTTTTAAATTTCAGATTATTAAATTGATATTGCCTAAAATTCTGGGTCGTCACATTCCTCCTCCCTTAAAAGAATTTCGTGCCGGAAAATTTAAAAGCAAAGGCAATTTAATAACCCAGCAAAGAATTTAATTTCAAACAACAAAGCATACCTAACATCCAGTTACTAACAACCATAGCAATCAAACAAACCTAACTAATTATCCAGACACAAATCAAAATAAATCTTCTAATACTATCTAGAGTTTCCCAAGTATAAATCACTGGAAGACTCGCTCTACAAAAGCTAAACTAACTACCCCACCAAAATCCAGAGCTCCTCACATCTCTAGATCATCAATCTGAACAGAACAACAGACTATACTCAAGTCCAGCTCAACTTCCAAATCCAATTGAATTACAGATTCCTCAACCCACGATGAATCATACACGTACTACCTTAGAGATACGTGAAATACGATGAATTTCAGCTATCCAAACTGGCAATTCAATCTTATCCTATCAAAACACAAATAAGAAATCTCAAATGCCTCAGCACTAGCCATCCAATCTTACCCAATTATTGTTCCCTTAACCAGAGAAATCTTAACAACAATGAAGTCTCCAACTTCGAATTCCAAACTCCTTATCTCATATCTGCATAACTCAACAGACCATCCTGGGCTGCCAATCCTCTTCCTGATCAGCTCAACCTATGCCGATACTTCCAGAAACAACTAGACCAAAGCAAACTAGTTTCTGAATCCTATTCAACAGAAAAGTCTTCCAAGATCCGTCGAAATCCCGAACACAATCTCTACTTCCCAAGCAATAGCAAACTGAACTTACTTCCTTCCTTGCACAGCTGCTACCTCGCTTCCTCTGTGCAACTCTAATTCTGGAATAGATGAGAATACTGTTGGTGAACACGAATACAAACTTATCCAATATATCCGGGAAACTTTGTTCATCAAATCCATAAAATCTCGTGACCCATCTGACTCGATCACTCAACCTTACAGCAGAATCCAATCCAAAAACTAGATTTGACCAATCCAAATTCCAAAAAAAAAATTCCTAAGCTGCTACACCAACTCTACTACTAGGCTAACCACCAAAATCGCTTCTGGAACCAAAACAATATGGAACTCAACTCCAGATGCTGACAAACTTCTGATTACATCAGTAGCTCCTACTTCCACATGAGAATCCTCGTCTCAAACAAAAGATTGCCAAAGAAAAATTCCCAAACTACTCGCAAGTCACTTTTGCGATCCTACCTAATTCGAATTCCAAAGAAACTGTCCTCCCTTTACCAATTAGAACAGCCTTAAGCTTTTCCAAACAAGGTTAACCCTTCAAGAAATCATTCACATCTGCCCGGACTGCTGATAGAAGAACCACAAAGAATTCTGAACCATCGGAGAAACGAACCACACTGCTGCTTCCAAACTCTACCTCGCTGATACTGCAAAGCTAAAAGGCCTTCTTGTCAGCACACCGAACACTTCGAGTTGCACTGCTACCACAGCTAACCAAAGACTTCTAATTCAAAGGCTTCTCGAAAACCAAAACTATTAATAAACCACACAACTGACCATCGAGATGGCAGACAACCACTCAAGAAATTCGGGATCCAAACCAAGCATCAACATCTCGCTCTCCTTAAGGAATGACAAATGAGACCATGGCGAAGCGAAACAACTCATAGACCTTAGTCTCAAATTCCAAAATAGCCAACCTCCATGCTAAAGATCCAGGCAACTTCTACACAGATGAATCTTCCCTGCAGCAGGTAAAGACTGCTCCTCAACCACTTCTAAAACTGCTTCAAGATAAAACATCTTCGGAAATATCCATGGATACTGCATCTCATCACGCAGTTATCAAGATATCATCACTTACTTTTGCACTTCTGATAGATCCAAACTTACACTTCAAAGATAAACTCCGAATCTTTAAAAAAAGATTTCCTTCGGATATCAGAGAAATCCTTACCCCAAACTGCAAATTTTACTCGAGACGGTATCAGGTATACAGTCTCGACAAATATAATTCCAACCTCAAACATATGGACCTCCTCCATGAGTGGTAGTCGTGTTACACACACACACCACTACTCCATCTACCTCTAAAACTTATGTTGGAAAATCCGAACAGATAACCCAACAGATCAGGTAGATATATATATATAGTTATATATAAAAATTACAAGTACGCTCTCTCAAGGAAGACACCACTCTAGAGCATAGGTATTCACTCAACCTAATGCTCTGATACCACCTGCAGCAACCCAACTTTCTAACACCAGAAAGTCGCATCACTAATTAACAAAGAAAGGGATAGAAGAAGCAAAGATAAGAAAAGAAGAAGCACAACAACATCAGATACTCACAGCGGAACGAATGAAATATAATATATCACATAATATATTACATAGTATCATATTACATCAGATTACACAACTTAAACAACGCATATTAGACAGTTATAAACATCTGTTTAACTATACAACTCAAGATATCACAAGATACAGATACAACATAAACACAGCAGAACCATAATATATCTACACGTGGAAGCCTCCTACTCCATATCTCCTCCAGAATTCGTCAAGCAAACCTGAATCACTCGACTACTCATACATAATATGAGTACCCAAGAGTTTAATAAAACAGAAAATAAACACTCGGGTCAGACATGGGTCTGGTGTGAGTGAACGGGTTAAAATTGCTTAACTTTAGAAAATTCTTTGAAAAGAAAAGGTATCAAGTAAGACTTCCCACACATAAACATGGAAAAGTTTTTACCTTACGCTAACCAAAACATTTGATAGGAAATCCAGTGATATTATAATAGTGTTTATGGTTTTCAAGTAAGTAAGAAATAGCCGAAATTGTTACATGATTAAATTCCAGCTACTAGCCACAAAAGTGGGTAATACAAACAAAACCGTAGGGTATCGTAGGAAGAATGGGTTTCCATCAATGGCAGGCTACCGTGGTACCGCCCGTCACAGTACGTGGCCTAGTTCACAGTACCGAGGATTACGCCCAATCCCCTGCATCACAAAGCCGGGACCATTCCTTACTGAACAGTCCCGAGTAAGATAACCCCGTGGTTGGCGCGATCAACCACCCACAAAACCGAAATAAAAGGGACATCTAGACAGGAATGACCTCACCCTAAAATGGGGGCTACCCACCTAGCGTTGCTGCATCTCCCCTGTTTTCTCCATTCCCGGTTGATGAGGCTTGAGGCTGCGATTACCTTTATATAACACATCTATCTTAGAATGCTCATCGTCCACCTAACGATGTTCTGAAAGCATTCAATCCATACAAGTTCGTTCCGGGTTCGAACGAAACCGAAGGCACTGTCTCTTTGCACTCATTTTGGAATCACCCTCAGACTCAACGACCATAGCCCTTGCACTCTAAATCACCATCTCGAACCTGTAAGTACTATCTCCGTCAAACTCATCATGGAATCACCCTCAGAGTTATACTGACAAATAGTTCTTACACCTCGAGTCTTCACTAAGCTCCACTTGGATTCACGACCTAACGTTTATTTTGGATCGATGTGGTTTTCGGATATCCGAATATGGAAACCCGATCCCGGTCTCACCGAATCCAAACGCCATTTTAATGTCCAAGTTGTCTAAGGGTTTAAACAGTTAACTTATATTCAGGACGATATAACAGATAGATGAATCACATTATCACAATAGATAATTCATATCAATCATTCATCTCACAAAGCAGCATATCACATACATCAGTGATATCCAAATCATCCAGTATCAACCAATCACCCAATATCAATCAATATTAACCAATTATCCAATATCAATCAATATTTATAAGCATAATTGATTAACTCTTAATCAGTTGGATTACCTAAATCCTTCTTCATTAATTTATTCCAAATTAATAAATTAATCATCTCTTAATGATCTTCTTTATTAATCTCCTTGATTAATTATACTTTAATTACATTCAAGTAATTATCCTTAACCATATATACAGTAATTAACCTTTAATTACTGTCATTAATTACAATTATTAATGATCCTTCATTTGCTTCCTTTTATTAATTAACTATGATTAATTACATTAATCCTCAATTAATTACAATTAATTAATCACACTTAAATTAATCACTTTTATTAATCAACCTTGATTAATTCATTAATTACATTAACTAATGATCCTTATTAATTAATAATCTCTTTAATAAATTAAATAATTAACTTGTAATTAATCATCTCATTAATTAGACTTAGTTAATCATAAACAATAATTAACAACTTGTAATTACTTATCATAATTAATTAACTTCTTAATTAGTTATATTAACCCTTGATTAATTAATCTAATTAATCTTTAATTACTTCATTAAGTAATCAATAAATTAATTAAATTAATAAATAATCCTTAATTAATTACTTTGTTAATTAGTTACATTTTTAATTAATTACACTTAGTAATTAATCCTAATTTTAATCACATTCATTAATTAATTAATCAAATTAATTAATTAACTAAATTAATTAAGTAATTAACCCTCAATTACTTACATAAGTAATTATCTTCTAATTACTTCCATTAATAAATCTTGATTACTCTCTTAATTAATTACTTTAACAAGTAATTAATCCCATCATTAAATAATTCTTAATTCTTTAATTAATTATTTACTCCATAATTAATTAACTTCAAATCAATTATATTAATCAATTCCTTAATTAATAACATCAAGTGATTATCCATTAATCACTTCAACTAATTACTCCCATGAGTAATTTTCCGCTAATTACTTCCATAAGTAATTACCATTCTCAATTACATTCAATAATTAACCATTGATTACTTCATTAAGTAATTACACTCAATTAATTCATAATTAAGTGATTATTTAAAATTAAATAAACAATTAACTAATTATTTAAAATTAATTAAATAATTAATTAATTAACTTCTTATATTTCAAAATCCTTAATTAATTAAGATAATCATAAATCTTAATTAATCTTTTACTTATTAACAAATTATATATAATAAATATTATAAGTTCATATTAAAAATAAATTAACCATATTTATCTACATAAATAAATTATTTGAATTTAATCAAATTTTAATAACTTAAAAATAAACTATTCAATTTGGTTTACAAAATTATAACTTAGACTTTATTTGAAAATAAAGCATTTAGAAATAAAATTTAAAATTTAAAACACTTTAAACATCTAATTTAAATTTATAAATTTTCAATAGAAATTGAAACATAGTTTTTAAATCATTACTTAATAACTTGATTTAATATTTTAAAATGAAAACATTCCTTCTGAATTAAAATTCAAAACACTTCTTTAGATTGAAATTCAAATTTTACTTAAATAATTATTTTCACATTAAAACTTCTTAACAATTAAATTTAAAATAAATTCAATTAATACTTTGCTTTCAAAGGAAATCATTTAAAACATTTTAAATTTAAAATTGAATTCAATTAACACTTTTTAAAAGTTGATTAACTTTTACTTATAAAGAACAAGTTTTAACTTGTAAACTTATTATTACACAGTACTATCTAAAAAAACACACACGACCAAAATCTCGAGTCGAACTCAGGAACCACTCGAGCCAGCCCCGAAGACAATCCCAACACCATCATCTTCGAGTCGACCAACAGGAAAAATCGAGTAAAACTTCAAGCAATAACTCGTCTTTCCAAATTCGAAACTCACCAGACCCAAAGCCGTGCACGTGCACCTCAGACTCTGACCAAACAAGGTCGTCGCGACCATCAACGACAGTCACATGATCGCGTGCGAGCCTGAATTCGAACCCAGATCCAAAAAAACAAATTCGAATCGAAATTCGAACATTCTCATGAAAAACTGCAGCTAACATGACCCCAAATCGCATCGCCACCCACGATCACCACCACCGGAAACTCCGGCGACCTCTCCAAAGCATCACCGGACCTCCACGCCACCTTTCCCCAACTCGTGAAACATTCTGGTCCCCTTCTCATGTCTCAAAAACCTCGACAGCAATGCCGAACCAAGAACAAGACAAAACCCTATATTGATCAAATCCAAACACCATGGCCTCTGGAAAAATTCTAAGGCAATTTTCCCATGCTCACCATCAATCAACCCACCTTCATACCAAAAATCGAACCACCTAGCCGTGCCGTTCATCGGTAATCACCCAAATTCCCAATTTCAAACAAACCCAAAATTTACACGAAATACCCAACTAAAAATTACAAATTTCATATCAAAATTCATGATTTTCCATCATGATTACATGCATGTAATTCAAATTAAAATTTAAGACAGTTGTTTTTTAACAAAAATCCTAGTTTTACTGTTAATTCTTTTTTATAATTATTTGTTGCATTTTAAATTATGAAACTATTTTTAAAATTAACAACAAACAATAACAAACAACTTCTATTCAATCATCAATGTCAAATAATGACATTAGTGGAAGTTTTGAAATTTTGAAGAGGATTCTGGTCTTTAATAAAACAGAAAACAAGGTTTCATATATATACAGCCTATTTCACATATAAATACAGATCTTACAAATTCAATAACATAAATACTGAAAAGATTTTCATGCAATCACCAAGATCAATCCACAGATTTAACACATGCATTAGAGTTTAAACCAATTTCAAACTGTTTTTAAATAATTTACTCACCTCTTAAATTTGCTGAGAACAAAACTTATTTCAAGCCTGAACATTAAATCTGAAAAAGGCTTTGATTTTGCTTTCTGTTGAAGATGAATCTCTGCATGCTTACAAATTAATGTTTAAAAGTTGAAACTTCTATTGATCTTGATCCCTTTGAAATTGCAGGTTTTAAATTTGCAGGTTAATTTGATGTTGTGGCTTGATTGTTGAGAAGAACTTCATATGAATTGCAGTTTTTACTTTCAAACTTGATTTTGCAGATTTTAATTTTACTTCAGATTTGATTTGCTTTTTTTAAAATTTCAGATTATTAAATTGATATTGCCTAAAATTCTGGGTCGTCACATTTGCTGGTAAATTTTGCCTAAGTTCGGATCAAGCTACAATTGGTATGACATGACAAGCAAAGCTATGAAAGCCAACATTCCAAATTTCAAGTCAATCAAGATTTGTATGCTCAAGATATGATCAGTGCAAAATTAAGCAATAATCTCGTTCGTATCCATTCAAGCTCGTAGGGCTCGTTCGGATCCATCAAAATCATCAGTTTGCATCCATCCAAGGTGGCCTCCTTTGTAAGCATCAAAATCAAACATATTCGTATCCATGGGAAGAAGCAGTTCATTCTAATCGATCAATTTCATGTCCATTCCATTCTAATCCTAGGTAATCATATCCGTCGAGTTTGTGTTGCTTCGTATCGATTCAGAGAGCGCCATTTCGCATCCATCACAATTGACCCCATTCGTATCGATCCATCGATACAAAACGAAATCAAATGAGTGCCAAGAAGAGGATATATCCGGATCCATGCGAAGTGGAGCATGGTTGACCGATACGAAAGGAGGGTTGACCATCGAGCAATGCGAATGAGAGCGACACGAATGAAACAAAGCTTAGAGCAATGCGAAGGAGACACATAAAGATGGATGACTCGGTCACTCGACATAAAAAGTGGATCGATCCTAAGAGATAGTGCCACGTCATTGGTAAGCACGTGCCTGGAAGCGATGCAAACAGAAGCGATGTGAACTCGACAGCCTTCAACAAGCTCAAACTTATATTGATCGTAACTCAAAATCTACAAGTCCAAATGCCACCAAACTTACACAGGAGCTTGCATACTACCCCCAGAATGTACGTGACAAATTTCAGCCTTAAAGGACTATTTTTGGATCGATACGAACTCAATTCGTATCGCTCCCAGATCGAGCTGAAATCACCTGAACTCGCTCCCATGGGCTCACTCACATGGGAGAAGAAGTCTTCCGTGATCTGGACGAGATATTTGCTGCCTACACCTATAAATAGTGACCCTGGACTTACAGAAAGGGACTTTTGGCTCTTCTTCGTCCAGACTCTGCTGAAATTTTTATTGTACTTGGATTATACTGTTGTAACTCACTGTAACCAATAAGAAAAAATCAATAAAAATCATCCATTTCATAGTGGACGTAGGCCATACGCCGAACCACCCTAAATTCATGTGTTTCTACGCATTTTCTTATCCGTTGATCGGTATGCTAGTTAGATCTACCTCTTTTTACATTTAATTTCTTCATTTTATCTTTTCAAACACATCCGAAGAGTGTTGTGTCCAAATTTAGTTCAAACAATAAACATACATAAATATTATCTCGATTAAGTTGCTTACTTGAAATGTCGTTTGGGTTATTAGTTGACTTGGTGGTTTGTGATATTGGATATGATATTGGATTGGTTGTTGCGATGTTAGATATGATTTTGAAGTTTAATAATGGAGCCATGTGTTTGTTGGATATCCGAAATACAAAGAAGATCTTGTCCGTTGGCATTTTAGTGTTTGAAGTTTATTTATATGTGTGTTCAATTTATCGATGGTCGAAATTTGATGGAATTCCACTCGGCCATGCGATAATATTTATATTGACGATTTATTGTTGATTTAGGAGAATTTTTCTCCATGGTTTTTTTATATGAATTATTGATTTTCCCATTTTGAAATATTTTAAAAAGCTTCTGAAAATTAATTATGGGACATTAAAATTATTTGAGGTATATATTTTTAAATAAATATTTGTGGCTGAGAAATACTATGAATTGTTGGAAATGGCTTTAAAAATAATAGTGGTTTTAAAAATGAAAAGAGAATTCAAAAAGTAGTTAAGTATATGGACATTGTTTATTTTGTGGATTTTGTATAATTAAACGATTTTGGAAGAGGGATTTTAACTATATGAGTATATTTTGAAGATAAATAATAGTTCACATTATTGTCCAATGGTTTTGAGAGTATTATAATATAAATCCCTTTTGTTTATATATTTTGTAGTTCGAAAGTAAATATTTGATATTATGAAACATACGATAAAAAGGTTAAATTATAAATTATGATTTGAAATGAAAAGAATAATTTTGGAGGTTTATAAATGCATTTAAAAATTATATTTACTTAAAAAAATTATGGAAAGACTTCTCTAAAGGATATTTGATTTATATATAGACTTTGAATGTTTTATATAAATATTTTAATATTTGAGTTATTTGCTTAAAGAAATATTCTATTAAACTTTTTTGTTATTTCATTTTGAAATTATAATTAGGATTTTACGCATGATTTCTACGTCTTTTGATTTCTCTTTTTCCTATATAGATTTTGAGATTGTGAATGATTCATCGTTGATATGGATTTGATTGGTGATTTGATATGATACGGCGATGGTATCATTCTATATGATTTTGTGATGACTTATATTCTATGTAACGAGAAATCTGAATAAATGAAGTTATAATACCATAAGGGATGAGACATTCAATAATATTTCTCCAATTATTCTTTAGACTCAATATATAGAATATAGAAGGAGCAAGTGTGATATATGAGCTCTGAGTAAACGGACTAGTGACACACAACGGTATGGGACACCGTTGTGTTATTTATTCATTTATATTGTGCTAATGGATGACATTCTATAGGGTTTTATTATGTAAATCACTACGGTGAGTCGCTTATTTTTCCATTTGTCGACCTATATCACGCTGTGTGTCGGCATGAGTATGTAACTGTGTGTTAGCTATTATTATATTGTATATATTTGGTATGTGTCTAATCACTATCCGAGTTCCTTTTTGTTGTGGCAGTTGAACTTGATTGGCTGGTATCCATCCTAGTGGCCTGATCGCGGTGGTCATGCCTCAGATCTGTGAAACCCTATTGCCATGTGTCGACAATATTTATAGCCGTGTGTCGACGATTGTATCAAGACATGTATCAGCAATTGTATAGCCTATGTATATCATCTAGGATGGCAGTTTGTTACCATTTAGGGGCATGTGTAAGGTCATGATCAGTGTAGAGCATAGTCCTACAGTGCATTTATGACTTGCGATGGATAAGAGTCACAATGTCTGTCAAGGTAACCAAGACTATAGGAGCCGTGCTAGTGGAATATGTGTGTTATGTGCACCAATAACATGTGTAATCTCTTGGAATAGTTGTGTCCATCAATCTCCCGTTTGGTTCTGGTGTGTGATATAGACATATACCTATACATATATTTTAGATGATGTGTTACAATTATACTTGTGACCGTGTCCAGAGTATGAACAATCTCTGTATCCTTCTCATATCTTTCTCATTTGTATGTGTCGCCAATTACTATTCGTTGACTTATGTTTTTCCTATTTATCTTGTGTGTTTCCTATTTATCTTTCTCAGTTGCATGTCGTCGATTATACCTTTCACTGGCATGCGCCGCCATTTCTATGATTTTGTTCATGAATGATTGTTTATATTGATTTTGAGGATATTAGAGATTAAGTGATATATTGGGTTAAGCTATGTTAGCTGATTATGCATGGTGATATCTCTTTATTGATTATTTCTAAATTTGATGATGATTATTGGATATGGATAATTCACACGCTAGATGTTGTTTTATAATTTTTGAGTTGATGTGTTTTATATGGGTAATGACACTTTTACATTGGGTTTTGTGGAATTCAACATCTTATAATATTTGGAATTTGAGTTAACATTATTGTATTTATACCCTATATATATAATGTTCCATATGGTTATTGACATTGGATTCAGATATAGTCTAACTCGTTTATTATTTATATAATAGTCAGGTTAGTCTGAGACATTTCTAGTACAGAGATGATTAGACCAGCTTGTTTATTAGGTATAGTAGAGGCTAGTTGTACAATTTAGTTGTATGTTATAATATATGATGTTCTTCATGGATGTTTGTTATTTGGATATATTTTGGGTAGACATTGTATCTTGTAAATTATATATTATCACGACGATTGACTCTGCGATCTCTGATAGTTATTGTATATTGTGTATTGTTCTATCTTGGAAGCACACATGTAACATACTTTTTTTGATAACGTGCACGAATATGTGAGTTATTTATGATATTTTAATACATTCTGAAGGAATATTCACATATATACCCCATATCAACTTATTCTCCATGACATTATTACCTAGTAATACTCTTTGATAGCATTGGTATAGAGGTGGGAGTGCTACATGTTGAATATGCAGGTATATGATTTTTTTTGATGATAATTAACATATATATATATATATATATTTATTTAAATGTATTTGTTGTCGTACTATTTTATTTTCGCATAATTAAATAAATATTTGATGAACAAAATAAGTAACATAGAATTTAAATTCAAACAGATATTTTATTCAAACAAATATTTTATTACAATTTTGGATAGTGCAAATTTGAGCTCTCACTATATATATACAATTTGGAATTACAATACAATTTCGATTATATCACAATTTTTCACTATATAATTATCATTTACATCAGCACCTCACTACATATCACTCGTTCACTCATAATTGTTCTTCAACTGTATTCCAATTTATGTCCAACATCTGAGTTATCTACAAAAATAAACGCTGACGTAGTAAAACTGAAAAAGAAATATTTTTTGCAGTATAAAATAAAATGTGTATTTTTATTTGCCTCGGTTATTTGGGTTGTTCGTCATCATATTCATTTTTGAATTCATCATACACGAACAACTTGTAACATGCATAGTGTATCATAGTACATGCCACAAGGCCGTGCACACTAATGTACACTTGATAAAATTACAGGGACGGGTGAGCGCAAGGTCAAACCCAATCAAAAGCTAGGTTCATCCCAAGTGAAATACAAATAAAGTCATGATATTAGCACAAGGTCAAACCCGAGCTATAAGCTGGATTCAACACAGGTGCAATCCAAATGTACCAGTTGAATAAAATTGTCAAAATAACTAAAACAGACTCGACAGTGGAGTCATGAAACAATGAGCAAGGCCAAATAAAGGCAACAGATGTGCAGACCAAACTTATGTGCATGCAATCAACTTAACAGTTCAGCAAGACATATATGCAATGTCAACATGTATGCAGCAGGGTGCATAAGCTAGCTCAATAAACCAACTCTAAGTAACAACCAGACAAGTTCAATATGCTATGCAGAAGCACCACAACCAGATCAGTTTTCAAAGTCAGTCTAGAAACAAGAACAATCACATGCACCAGTGAAACAAAGAACAGACCCAACATTTTAGGAAGACAACAAAGTACAGACCTGGCAACATATGTAAACTAGCTCGAAGGAACAACTCAGTGCAAACACATATGATCAGTCACTGAGGTGAACACATTTGTGCCTAGACTACTGACCATCAAACAATGTCAACAAGCTTCAAACAAACTACATGAACCGAGGCAATGACCAGAGCAGTAAATAAAATGGCAATGCACATGGAAATATACTCGATGCAACCCAGAGCTCATATGCAACTCAGACTGAAATGAAAAATGGAATAGTTCGAGCTACGACATGAAACCAGATTTCAATATGAAGTGGATTCAAGGAAAATGGGATCAGTGCAAATGAAAACAGTGACAACAAGGGCCGCGACAAGAATCAAATCAGATCAAGTGAAAACAAAACAGTAGAACAACGCTGTATATACACATGCATATGTAGCTACCAAAGGCCATCAAGCAACAATAAAGTGTACAGGTAAACCAGAGAATTCAACCAAGTGATGACTTCAAGGGAAATGCAATAAAGTGTGGTCAGATCTCAAAAAGACTCAGTACAACAAGCATACATATATACATATGCAAATACACACACACACACATACCGGACTAGAAATAATTGCACCAGACTTTCAATTGATATGAAACTCAAAGTAGAGTAAACAGCAACTCACAACACATACACATACATATGCATGGTGACACATTTCAAGTGGAACGAGAAAATTAGTGCAGACCAACCAAATGGCATAAGACACTGAATAATGTAATGCAATCAACTGAAGTGAAAACCAACAGCAAGTGCAACCAGATCAACACAGCAAGCAAGTATGAATCAAAACTGGTCAAAAGCTGTGAGTTATCAAAGTAGAGTTCAAACAAAGTCACAGGAGAAAAGAAATTCACATAGCAGGTTTTAACAAAAATCAAAGCAGCAGTTTCAAACCAAGTCAAGCTTAAATGACAAAGAATCTAAGCCGAGATGACCAAGGTAGTAGCAACAGTGAACCAAAAAAAGTTACACGGATTGAACGAGTCCAGAAAATCAAAGTACCAAAGTCATAGAAACAAATTCAAATGCTCAAAAGAAAGGAGCCAAAATTCAAATTCATAGAGTATACATATGACTTGAACAAGTCAGTACAAATCACCAGCATTCAATCAAAAATCGGTGGCCGAGAAAAATTAACAAATGAATTCATACAATGATATTTTAGGTTTTCAATCCGTATTTAAACCCAATCATCATCGGCATGTAAAAGGCAATCGAGTTCAAGCAAGCTAACCAGTAAAGCAAAAAGCATAAATCGCATACCATTTTAGTTCGAACTCGATCAAATTGGAGTGCTCAAAACCATATCACAGCTAGAGAATCAATTGTCCAAGCCAAACAAGTTAAATAATCACCGCAATTGATCAGATACAGGCAGCACTTCCAAAATTACAGAAACACTAATTATTGAAAGAAGAGCGAACGAAGAAGAAGCCATTTTTAACTCAAAGGAAGGCCGAAGGAATAAAAAGAAAAAGGGCACATTTGTTGGGATGGCTTTATAATTTATTTTTGCTTTAGTTTATACATTAGGTTTTAGTGTTTTTTGAATTGTTTTAGTTTTAATTTATTTTAAAACTTTTGTAATTTCTAATCGTGTGACTAGGGAACGAACTACGGTGGTGTAGTTCGAGAATTCGCAGCTGAGTGTCTGAGTTGTAGCAGGGTTTTGAGCATAGAGTTAGGTTGGTCAATAGCGGGTGTCGCGAGTTTACGTGTGTAAGCGTCTGACTACTTAATTTCTAGTAGAAACCTTGGGGGCAGCACGTAGGCAGGGTTTTGCCGAAGTTGGGTAAATTTTTGATGTTCTATATCTGCTTTTATAATTCTGTTATTATCTATGCTGCTATTATTCGGCTATTATCTGTGCTGCAATTATTTTATATACTTCCACGTTAAATTTTTATATATATTAGTATCACCCTATTCACTCCCATCTAGGGTGAAATCGATCCTACAAGTGGTATCAAAGCTAGGAATAAAACTAATTTTGTTTTAAAAATTCGATTTTTAAAAAACCAATTTTTGTTTTAAAAAATTTTGATTTTTAAAATGGCTTCTTTCAATAATGCTTTTGTTCGGGGTCAATCCATAGTTAGACCACCAATGTTCAATGGTGAATATGCTTACTGGAAAAATAGAATGATTTTTTTTTTAAAACCATTGATGCTTAGAATATTGTTGAGACAGGTTATAGAGCGCCAACTATAATTGTAGATAATCCAGAAATAGATAAACCAATGGATCAATGGAAAGATCTTGAAAACAGACTGTAGAATGCTAATGCTAAAGCTATGAATTCTATTATTTGTTCATTGAATCAAACTGAATTTAATCGTGTCTCACATTGTCTAACCGTGCATGAAATATGGCACACACTTGAAGTGACTCACAAAGAAACATCTCAAGTCAAGGAATCTCGCCTTGCCATGCTTAGTAGCGAATGCGAGAACTTCACAATAGCCAAGGATGAAAATGTAAAAGAGATGTATGGACGACTTTCCAATATTGTATACAAATCAAAAGCTCTCGAAAAATCATACACAGAGTTGGAGATAGTCCGAAAAATCCTTAGAGTCCTTCCACACAATTTTGAAGCCAAAGTCACTGCTATTCAAGAATCTAAGAATTTGAAACAGATTAAAGTCGAAGAACTTATTGGAAATCTCACCACTTATGAGATAGAAATGAAATTCAAGGAAGAGCATGAAGGAGGTGATACTCGAAAGAATTCAATAGCCCTCAAAGGAACAACTGAAAGTGAATATGATGATGATGGTGAAGCTGAACCGGCACTATAAATAAAAAATTCAAAAAGTGGAAACGTAAATATGGAAATCCAGCCAAAAATCATCAACTAAAGAGCAGAATCAAAAAATTTCTAGACAACTCAGAAAAACAGGAGATCATCGGCCAAATGTGTAATAAACCAGGCCATATCAAGCCAAATTGTCCTCAAAATCGAAACAGCCGAGTAAAGAAACCAAAAAGGAGAAGTTTTGCAGCCACATGGAATAAAAGTGATGATGATAATAAAAGCACTAGCAGTGAAAGTAAAAAAGGAGATTTGTGTCTTCAAGGTGATTTAACTGATAGCGATGATCACGAGCTGTTCGGACAGCTAAATGTCTATCGAGTTAGAAAATAGCCGAATGAATTTTGTAATAAAAATAACCGCAAGCGCACGCATACACTTGTAGTACTTGGCGAATATGGGTCAATCCGCAGGGAATTAATGATTTTAAAAATTCAATTCAATCATATTATACCAATTTCATGTGAAAGTTAAGGTAGAGAATTAACTAACTAAAAGAAAAGAGATGCAAATATAAGAGTTAAATAACAATTTAGAGAATAAACCCACTCTCTAGATCATGTAGTTCAATATATACGAAATCATGATCTCTCTTTTATGATCATTAGTATTTTAATTGATGTGTTTATCATAAGTATGGCATATTTGTGCTATTGATTAGCCAACATAAGCCATCAAACTATAACACACCCCTTAAACCACTTACTAACTTTCATGAAACTTGACAATGAAAATGAAATCTATTTTAAGTATGGCCTATTAACTTTTGAATAGAAATATAGACCGTCAAATTTTAATTTTAAAGCACTTTCTTTTACCATAATCGTATTTTGATGAAGAGGCAATTAGTGTCAGTGGTTGTTTAAGCATAGCCTATTTGATGTCAACAATATAGGCTATCAAATTCAAAGCAAAAACAACTAGTAAACCATTTCTATCATTGTCATTAAGCACAAAAAGAGAGCATGAATTAACAAATAGTTGAAGCTACATAATTAGAGAGCTTCATTACCCCTAAATTAAAGGGGTTTAGCCTCTCATATTTGTCATTTGATTAACAAATGTAGCTAACAACATGAAAGCAAAATGATAGGAAAATGAAAGCTTAATGAAAAAGAGAGCTAATTAACAAGAATTAGAACTATTCTACTTGCATGAAAGTAAGTCTACACTACAAACATTAAAGTAAATAAGCATTAAAAGGAAAGAGCGTGTATTAAATTGCAATAAAAGAAAATTACATGAAAATAACAATAAATGGCCAAGTAGCCATGAAAAGAAATAAAAGAGAACTAAGCTAAATTAAGAGAAGAGATGGCCTCCATGAGAGGTGTAACGACCCACTATTTTGCGCCATTCAAATTCGACAATAAAACCAAAATATGTCAAACTTGAATAGTTCAAAACAATAGATTGTAATAAAATAGGGTAGAAATCACAGACACAGAATATCAGAATACTCGCAAAGGAAATAAAAATAACCATAGTGGTTCATGAAGCCACTGCAAACACAGTCTCAAACAAGTACCAAATACATAGTCTGAAAAAAAATACAGTTCTGAAACAAATACAGTAGAAATCCCAATTACATAAGTCTCTAATACATGAGCTGAAATAGGGTGACTGGACTGAAATAGACAAAACTAGATATGCATATAAACTCCAGAAATCTCTAGCTTCCAGAAGATAGATCTAGGCTGAAATACTTAGGCTGACCCGAGCATAAGAAATAAACACAAACACTCGAGTCAGGACAGACATACTTATACAATGTAAACCAACTCAAGTGAGCTGTAAAATAAATATACAAGTAACTTAAAGGATGCTTGGGACCTCTCATCCTCTAAGGATCCGTTAAACTATTTACTATGCAGTAATACACGCTATTATAATAATGTCTAGGAGTAAAATAAACTTACTTTAAAATAGCGTTAAGGAGTTACCCAATATCCCCCTTAACACATATATAGTGCCAATAGTCTATATAGTATCATAATACCTCTCGGGGGGCTACCAGAGGATACTCCATAGTTACGACACAAAACCAAAATCGTATAAGGCGTGCTAGGTTAGGTGATACGGCACAACTAGGCAATGCCAGGGTAGATATACCAATTACGATTTCAGACCGGTGGTAACGCGTAGCAGCTACTACTGCACACCTCGAACCACACTCCCAAAATCAAAGGTGCGCACCAATCCATCACAAAGTAATAGAATGACATACGAAGAAGTGTGTCCGATAAGAGGAGCAACCTCCTTAGCCCGTCAATCGCTCTTGTTTTAGCCACCTTATGCCAACTCACGGGAGTCGGATCCACATACATACCTCAATAGAATGTCACCACCATCCTACTTCATTCTAAAATCTCCACCATGTACACGGTTGTCAAAGTGGTTTTCGGTATCGACATAGAGTATGCCCATATCCGATCCCGGTCTCTTTGCCAACCAATCGTTATTATAAGCCATGCTTATAAATTTCAAAAATGGTTTATATTTCACTTCAAAACATATTCATTCAAACCATTTAAATTCAATATCAAATAATATTCATTTTAAAGTTGTAACATTTCTAAGTTCATTCATTCAATTATGAAATTTCCAAAACATTGCAAATTTCAGGTACAACGGCATTTATAAAATGTTACGGTAGATATAGTAATATTTCAAAGACATTGTCAACTTCAAAAACAGCAGCACTTACAAAGTGTTACGGTAGGCATTTAGTTATTTCAAAACAGCTCAATTTCAAAAACAGCAGCACTTACAAAGTGCTACAGTAGGTATTAGTAATTTAAAACAATTCAGTTTCATTTTAGCAGCAACAGCACTTACCAAGTGCTATAGTAGCTATTTAGTTATTCAAAACAGTTTACTTTCAGCAACAGCAGCATCTACAAAGTGGTATAGTAGCTATTTAGTTATTTCATATAGTTTAATTTCAGTGACAACAGCACTTACAAAGTGCTGCAGTAGCTCTTTATTATTGCAGAACTTAGTTTATTTTCAGAAATGATGGCACTTAACAAATGCTGTCATAAAACCACAGCATTTCTAAAGTGCTACTAATCCTAATTCCAGATTTAATATAAAATTTCAGAAACATTAAAACTTCAATTTTAGCCATTTTAACTTATAAAATCATATTTTTTTGCTTCAAAAATATTCATTTGAATATCATTTAACTTTTGATTCAACAAAATAACCTTTAGTGGATAAGTATCCGATTTAAACAATAATTTACTTGTTAAGTCAAAAGTAACTATCTTCTCAACTTTTTATTTTTAACAATTAACTTAATACTTTATTTTAAAATACCATTTCATAAATAAAAGTAAATTTCCATTTAATTACTTAACTTAAAAATTTCCATTTAAAACCAAATTTCCAATTTCCAAGTTATGTCATATTTTTAAAATACACCTTTTCCATTTAATTCTTTATACATTTTAACTTATATAAAAATCTCTATAAATTCATTTAAAATTATTTAAATCCAATTTAAGTTAAAATGTCATATTTTTACATTTTAAAAATACTTATAAATTTCAGAAGATATATGCAATTAACCACGGGTTTGTATAAAATTTTCTAACCTAGGTCAAGTGATACGGATAATATATAATTTCAATCCGTAATTTAAAAAGAAAAATCTGGATTCTATCATTTCAAACCCACAATCCCAAGTAAATCAAATACAATAAAAATCACTTGAGCCTATCATTTCAGCCCATAATGATTTTTCCTTATTCTAAAGTCCGTTCGGGTATGTATCATTTCAACCCATAGTGAAAAGTGAACTTGCAGTGTGAGATACAGAAAATAAAATAGCAGTATAGCATATAATATTATAACAGATGATGTAACAGGTATAAAATCAGGTTATACATAATATAAATAGATCACAGGCATATATAAACATAGTATATCAATCAATTACATATTCACTTGTCATCGTTTCACAATTATATAAGTACGGAATGTCTAGAGTGAATAACTCACCTTTTTGAAGCTAGAGATTACGAAGTAAAGGCACACAACAAACACAGAATGGCACGACAAGCACGAACTAGATTCAAGAAGTAGCAACACCCAAATCCAAATCTTGTAAAGAAATGAATAAAACAAATATAAATATATGTTTCAACATAAAAAAATAAATTAAAACAATGGAAATTTGTGAAATAAAATGACATAAACATACTTTAAACATCAAGTGGGCTCAGCCACAATGGACATAGGCTAAACCATCATCATACGTGGTTCGGTCCTGATCAAAATTGAAGCACTAGGCTCGGCCATGCGCAGGAAAAAGAAGGCAAAGCATGGGAATATTGAAAAGGTAGGGGTTACAAGCATTGGAAAGGCAAAGGCAAAGGTATGATGGCGTTGTGCTCGGCCATGTGGCTCGGCCTATGGCTAGACTTTGGGTCTGATCTGATCAAATCAGAGGGGCACGGCCAATAGCAAGGTAAGTTGGAGGAGTAGATGGTGGAAATAGTTGTGGCCACGAAAAATCAAGAGGGGTTTGCATAAGGAAGGCCCGGCTAGGGGATTTTTTTGCAATTTTTGGTGAAGGCTTTGTTCTAGGGTTCACGACCTTGAGTGGACAAGGTGATGTAGAGGTGATAGTCGGTCATGGAGGAGGTGGAGAGGGGATGAGGTTAGAAATATGATGGAGGTCGAGCACTTGATGAAGAAAACAAAAGAAAAAGGGAAAAGAAAGAGGAAGAGAAACCATGGAAACTTACTGTAATTTTCTCCAGGAGAAAGCAAATGAGGAAATGAGATGTTGAGAAGTTTTTGTACGTTATTTACACAATGAAGTAGCTGCTAGGGTTTGGGAATACACGGCTAGAAAAATGGTGAACAGCTAGGGTAGGTAATAAAGAGGCCATGCAAATATAAAACAATGTAACGTATGTCTCCTTGATTTTCTCAAGCCATTTATAAAAAGATATAAACAAATAAAAATCCAATAAATACAATAAAGGTCTAGACAAAAAAAATAGAGAAATAAAAATCAAGAGATGGACATAGGAAAATATAAAATAATTACAGAAATTAATTGCGTGTAAAACGCTGTATTTTATCCAATTTTAAAAGTATAAATCATAATTTAACAAAACGAAAAATAAAACGAATATTAGAATTATATCCTGCTTCAAATAAAAAGATTAGAATTTAAAAATTAAAATTTTAAACTTTTAAAGTAAAAGCCAAAGTTTGACCAAAATATAAAGTTTCAGAAATTGTTTATTTTATCCTATTTGGAAGATAAATTACACACACATCCAAAATTACACAGGAAAAATTCCAAAAATTCAAATTTTAATGATTAAAAATCATAATTTTCAAATAAATTAAATTTTTTAATATTTACAAAATTTTGGGTTGTTACACTCTCCCCAATCAAAACTTTTCGTCCTCGAAAAGGAACGAACAAGGAAAACAAAGAAAGATAAGATAGCAAAGCAAAAGTACCTGAAACAAACAATTCCGGATTCGAAGCACGCATGCTCTCCTCCATCTTCCAGGTACAAACCCGATCATCAATGCTCCATTGCACTTTGACCAGGTTGATAGATTTCCTTCTTAGCTGCTTCATACCTCGATTGACGATACGAAGTGGCTTCCTCTCAACAGTCAGATTAGGCTTAATATCCAAACTATAAGAGCAGAAGGCTAGACAATAAGACATGGATCATGTAGATAACGACGAAGATGCGATACATGGAATACATTATGTACTCCAAAAAAATTCTCAGGAAAATCCAAACAATAAGCCAAAGAACAAATCCTCTCAGAGATACGGAAAGGACCAACAAACCTAAGAGAAAGCTTCCCTCTACGACCAAACCGGATCACATTCCTTAAGGGAGAGACCTTAAGGAAAACCAAATCACCAATAGCATAATCCAAACTCCTCCTATGCCGATCAGCATACTTCTTCTGCCTATCCTGAGCAATCCTTATCTTCCTCTTAATCTCCTCAACCTTCTCAGAAGCTTCCAGAATCATATCAGGACCAAGAACCAAATGATTACCAGATTCAATCCAGTAAGATGGAGATCTATAGGGTCTTCCGTAAAGAGCAGCAAACAGAGACATTTCAATACTGGCTTGAATTTAAAGACGGAATGAGATAGACAAAGATTAAGATAAGATTAATAGAAGATTAATGAAAATATACCTGATAACTGTTGTTATAGGTAAATTCAACAAGATGGAGATGATCTTCCCAAGATCCTCCATAATCAAGAACACAAGCACGAAGAAGGTCTTCTAGAATCTGATTCACTCTTTCCCTTTGACCGTCGATCTGTGGATGGTAAGTGTTAACTCCGCCTTGACCATGACTCACCGATCTAGTGCATCAAGAGGTTCCGACCTAACAGTTAGAAGCATGCCGACTTAAAGCTCAACAGGGGGTGCCGACCTAAGGCTCAACAGGGGGTGCCGACCTAAGGCTCAACAGGGGTGCCGACCTAAGGCCTAAGGGTTATGCCGACTTAACACTTCAACGAGGCTACCGACTCAACATAAATACCGACCCAACAGCCTTAGCTCATTGCCGACCTAAAATGAATGACGACTCAATGGTTACCGACTTAATGACTCAGAAGGGACAGCGACTCAAGGTACTTCACGACTCAATGCCTTTACAAAGTTCCCGACCTAAGGCCTTAAATGGATAACGACCTAATGCCTTAAAGGATGCCGACTTAGGAAGTCTACCGACCTAACTTAAGTACCGATTTAATTACCTAAGGAAGTTGCCGACCTAATTGATCAGGACATGGAAAGGTGCACGACCTATACTTAAGTCGCAACCGACTTACGACGTATGCTAAGCCGTTCACGACCCAGGCAAATGAAGGCAAATCCTATACAGCTACTTGACACGTGCATGTTAACTCGGCAACGACCTAAGACTTATGATATGAGTTCAGACAAGCTTACTTCTGTTAAGCCGAAGACTTGACACGGTAAGTCGACCACGACTTATGTTAAGTCGGCCACGACTTATGCTAGGTCGGCCACGACTTATACCTTGGTAGTAATTCCAGCCCAGAATTCACTATAAATAGGCGACCACCTCCAACATACAAGGGACTTTTGGTCACATTCTCTTCATACACCGTTACCTTGCTGCATTGAGAACTTCATCAACACTTAGAGCTTTCAAGATTAGAGGAATACATCAAAGAACTTCACGAAGAAACCACACATCTTCAACATGAATTTAAGGACTTTAATCGACATTGAAGCTTAAGCTACTTGTTCCAAATCACTTGTAATTTGAAGTATATTGTACTTGAGAAGAATTGTATCAGCTTGTAACGGGATTATTAATAAAAGTACTTAGAGTGGACGTAGGCTATACCCTTAAGCCGAACCACTATAAAATTGTTGTTGTTTACTGCTTTTCCGCTATTACTTGCTTGTAATTCTTTCCCGATCTATCGGGTGGTGCTTTCACAACTACACTTCACACACCGGGGTGTTAGCGTTCACATTTTAGCGTTAACATTTTTGGTGCTTTCACTGAGAATTGAACTCAGGAAAACTGTCATCGTTGCTTCACAGAGATTTGTAGAGAGAATTTCCTTGAAAACCAAAAGTCTATCTGAGATTATGGCTCCTGGAAGGAAAAGTAGATCTGTCAGATCTGGGAATGTTCAAGAGGGAACCTCCGCTTCCCCTGTACCTAATCAACCCACTCCGTCTGTTGGAGTTACGAAAGCGGAGTTGGATGCTGTGATTCTAGGGCTAAACCAGCAGATAAACGCCCAGAATGCACAATTAGAGGCTCAAAGTGCCCAGAATGCTCTGATTCTGAATAAGTTGAACGATTTACTCGGGGCAAACAATCAACCGGCTGGTAATGAAAGGAATTATGCTGGAAACATTCATAATGCTAACGAAAGGAATGCTCCTGAAAGGGCTGCTAGTCCCTTTGAGCAAACGCTTCCTGAGGTTGGAGGATCTGGAACTCGACATGATGAGGAATATCTTTCTGGAATGGTCCGGCAGATCATGAAAGAAAGTATGCAAAGGGTTGAAGATGAGAAGGAATGGGGTTTCGCCCCAAGTAAAACTCCGTTTACTGAAAAAATCTTAAAGGCGGAATTTCCAAGGAAGTTTATCCCTCCGACTATCCCAGCTTACAAAGGGACAAGTGATCCGAATGAATTCTTGTATAAATATGATTGGCACATGAAAGGTGCCAGAGCCTCTGACGAAATAAAGTGCCGATATTTCCCCGTATACCTGGAAGGTGTGGCTCTACTATGGTTCACCAAGTTGCCAGTCCGATCTATCGATCAGTTTTCAGACTTGACCAGAAAATTCAAGGAGCAGTTTAGACTATATGCTTCTAAGGCCAAGGACATCATGTCACTGTCTAGTTTAGAGCAGAATCCTGGTGAGTCTATCAGATCTTTCTTGAACCGCTTTAATATAGCGCTGGCTGAGGTGGACAATGCTGAACCACGAATGATATTGACTTATCTGATGAGGGCTATTGATAAGTCAAGCGAATTTGGGAAATGGTTAAATATGAAGGAGCCAACCTCTCTCGAAAAGTTCTACAAAAAAGCAGATGAATTCATTCGCTTGGAAAGCCGTCCTTTACCAGTAAAGACAGTGTTGGAGAAAGCAGAAGACAACACTGTCGCTCCACGCAAGAATGAATCGGTGGGACAAAAAAGGGAGAATAATAATGGGAAGAAACAGGGTAATCTGAAGAAGCCCCGATCCTTCAAGCCATCAGAATATACTCCATTATCACATACGCCGGAGCACATCTACCTTGCCACTAAAGATTCCGTCGATTTCCCTAAACCTATCCCTTTGAGAATCGGGAAAAAAGCCATACGGAGTGGGAAATTCTGCCGCTTCCACAATCAACCCGGTCATGAGACTGATGAATGCCGCCAGTTGAAAAATCTGATTGAAGAGTTGCTAAGAGAAAACAAACTGCAGCAATTTGTAAAGAAGAATAGCAACAATCCTGCATCGTCAAGTCAGGGGCAACAGGTTCCTGTTCATCAGCCTAGGATAGGTGAGAAAGCTACGGGACATGAATCTGGAAGGCCCGTTATCAATGTCATTACAGGAGGGCCTCACCCAGCTGGCAAGAGCTGGGGTGAGATGGAAAGATATTCCAGGGCTTTGAAATATGCTCCAGCCGAAGAAGACGTCTTTGTTTTAGAAGACACTACGCCCCTGAAACAACAGAAAACTTTCAGTGATGATATTATTTTCAAAGCCAGAGATTCCTCAGGTATCGAAGCTCCTACCCTAGATCCCTTGGTCATCTCTGCTGGTATTGGACCGGCCATTGTCAGAAGAGTTCTCATTGACTGTGGAGCATCATGTAATATCCTCTTCAAGAAGACATTCGACCAAATGAAAATCCCTATGGTCGATGTACAAGCCTCATCGCAGAAGATCGCTAGCTTCACCGGGGAGCCAAAGCAACCAATAGGAACCATCGATCTGCTAGTAGAACTTGGGGAAGGAGAAAGGAAAGTGGTCCGCAAGCAAACATTTGTGATTGTCGATGAATTTTCTGCTTATAATGCTTTCCTTAGCCGTCCAACACTCACAGCATTCAAAGCTATTCTAGCCCCATGGTGCCTCACTATTAAATTCCCTACAGACAATGGAGTAGGAGTTATAAAAGGGGATCAAAATGCTGCGCGAGAGTGCTATTTGACAGAGTTGCGAGAGTCAAGAAAGAGGGAAATGGGAAAGGATGCGGCCACTCCGGTCCGCATCAAAGAGCCAGCCTTGTAGCAATTACGGGGCGGACCCTGCACTGGCGAGCATAGCGGGGCACGAAAAGAAATGGATCCCAGAAAAGCCAGTGCAGGGGAGAATATAGTAGTACCGGTGGAAACGACAGTGCCGGTACCTGTTGACCCGAAGGACCCAAATAAGGTGTTGAATGTAGGTTCACAACTTAATGTGTCAATTCAGAATATCTTGATATCTTTCCTGAAAGCAAATCTGGATGTCTTCGCTTGGACTCATGCCGATATGTGTGGAATATCTCCAGAAGTTGCAGTACACACTCTGAATATTGACCCCAAGTTTACACCGGTAAAACAGAAAAGAAGAACCCAAGGTCCAGAAAGGTCAGCAGCATTAAAAGAAGAAGTTGATCGACTCATGGAAAATAACTTCATTAAAGAATCTACTTATCCGAATTGGGTGTCAAATCCAGTGCTGGTTAAAAAAGCTAATGGAAAATGGAGAATGTGCATCGATTTTTCAGATCTGAACAAGGCCTGCCCCAAAGATTGCTTCCCTTTACCCAGGATCGATCAACTAGTAGATGGAACAGCGGGGCATGAGTTGTTGTCTTTCATGGATGCCTACTCCGGGTACAACCAGATCATGATGCATGAGCCGGATCAGGAGGATACAAGCTTTATCACTGATGTTGGTCTTTATTGTTACAGAGTTATGCCCTTCGGATTGAAAAATGCTGGGGCAACCTACCAAAGACTTGTTAATGCTATGTTCAAACCGCAATTGGGCAAAACTATGGAAGTCTACGTCGACGACATGTTAGTGAAGTCCAAGAATGCAACGGATCACATTGAACACTTAGCAGAAATGTTCACAGTCCTCCGGAAATACAGAATGAAGCTTAACCCTCTGAAATGTACATTTGGGGTCGAGTCTGGAAAGTTCTTAGGCTTCATTGTCAGTGCTAGGGGTATTGAGGCAAGTCCAGCTCAAATTACTGCCTTGAAAGAAGTTAAAGCTCCTAGAACGAAGAAGGAATTGCAGAGTCTCAACGGAAAGGTCGCCGCCCTGAGTCGGTTCATTTCCAAAGCCACTGATAAATGCATCCCATTCTTTGACGCCCTGAAGAAAGGAAAGAAGAATTTTGAATGGACTTCCGAATGCCAAAAAGCCTTCGATGAGTTGATCCGTCATATGGAAACGCCTCCAATACTTTCTAGGCCAGGCAATGGTGAGGATCTTCTTATATACTTGGCAGTATCATCTCATGCTCTAAGTGCAGCGCTGATACGGGAAGACAAAAGGATTCAACATCCGGTTTACTATATCAGCAGAAGACTCACTGGGGCAGAGCTGAATTACTCCAAGTTGGAAAAACTCGCCTATTGCCTACTAGTTGCATCAAGGAAACTGAGGCAATATTTCCAAGCTCATCCTATCAGAGTACTCACTGATCAACCTCTAAAGCAAGTCCTATTTCGCCCTGAAACTTCGGGTCGCCTTCTAAAATGGAACATTGAACTCAGTCAATATGACATCACTTATCACCCCCGAAAAGCAATCAATGGACAAGCTTTAGCAGATTTCATTGCAGAGTTTACAGATAAAGGAAACAGTGAGGAAGAAACGTTCGACAATTCCCCTATCCAGTGGAGGTTATATGTCGATGGTGCAAGAAATGATTACTGTTCTGGAGCCGGAGTCGTACTTGAGACTCCTGAAGGTCGGTCATTATGCTATGCACTGAGATTGGAATTTCCTTCAACAAATAATGAAGCCGAATATGAAGGTCTTATCGCAGGACTGAAAATCGCTAAAGAACTAAACATACGAGCATTACAGATCTTTAGCGATTCTCAGCTTATTGTATGTCAAGTCAAGAAGGAATTTCAAACGAAAGGGGGAAACCTGCCCGCTTACTTGTCGAAGGCTTGGGGACTTCTGTGTGAGCTCGATCACTATTCAATAAGCCACATTCCTCGGGAAGAGAATATGAAGGCAGATTCCCTCGCAAAGTATTCAAGTTCTGGTGAAGCTCAACTATTGGGATTGGTCCCTGTAGAAGTCCTTTCAGCACCAAGTATAGACGAGATGGATATTGACTGGATTATGAATGTATCTCAAGAACAAGAGTCATGGATGACTCCAATACTGGACTACCTACTCAGAGGTTCTCTGCCAGAAAATTCGATAGAAAGACGAAAGATACTAAGGAAAGCCTCTCGCTATGTAATTCAGGATGGCCGATTATACAGACGGGGATTCTCAATGTCATTGCTTCGATGTGTATCCCGGGAAGAGTCCAAAACAATCCTAGCTGAGGTGCATGGAGGAGAATGTGGTGATCATTCAGGTGGTCAAACATTAGCAAAGAAAATTCTCCGATACGGATATTTTTGGCCAGAAATTAATCATGATGCTGCAAGCTATTCCCGAAAGTGTGACAAATGCCAAAGATTTGCCAAAATTCCTAGAGCACCTTCAACTGAACTCACACAAATGGTCAGTCCATGGCCATTTGCAATTTGGGGAATGGATCTCATTGGGCCGCTACCGACTGCCAAATCAGGGATTAGATATGCTATTGCTGCAGTTGATTATTTTACGAAATGGGCTGAAGCTGAATCATTGGCTACTATCACCTCTAAGAAGATGATAAGTTTCGTGACCAAGAATATCATTTGCAGGTATGGTGTGCCTCAGAAAATAATCACAGACAATGGTACTCAGTTTGAAAGCGAGGAATTCCAAGATTTTTGCAGGCGATTCAAAATCCAGAAAAGCTTTTCAGCAGTTGCTCATCCGCAGGCAAACGGGCAAGTGGAAGCAGTAAACAAGATCATCAAATCAACCATCAAAAAGCAACTCGAAAGAGCAAAAGGTGGTTGGGTCGATAAGCTACCACTTGCACTATGGGCATACAGAACCACTCACAAAACTGCGACTGGGCACACTCCTTTCTCATTAGCATACGGGTCGGAAGCAATGATCCCGATAGAAACAGAGGTTCCTTCACACAGAAGGATCCATTTCAACCAAGCAGAAAATGAAAGGCTACAGCTTGAAGCGCTAGATTTCCTTGATGAAAAAAGAGATGAGGCCAATCTCAGAATTGCAGCTCATCAGCAAAGAATAACCAGACATTTTAATTCCAAAGTTTGCCAACGCAGCTTTGAGATTGGAGACCTAGTCCTGAAGAGAATTATGACAGCGACAGGTGTGTTTGGGCCAAATTGGGAAGGACCGTATGTAATAGGTCAGAAGCTTCTTGACGGCACATTCAAACTCACCACTGTTGATGGAGATCAAATTCCAAGGGCATGGAACAGCAACCATTTGCGTCCATACTTTACTTGAAAATTTTGTTGAAACATTGTAAAAAGAATTATGAATGTATGATTCTTGTAATTGAAAGCAATTGTAAAACTGATGCAAGTAAATAATGAAAGAATATAAAGTGGATGTAGGCCCAATTTCATGGCCGAACCACTATAAATCTTGTGTTCCTTATTATTATTACATGTTTGCTTTATTCTCGATATAAAAGGTACATAGAATGTATTGCTGAAATGTCGATTTGAATTTTTGCAGACAATGGAAGTGAAACTTGCACATAAAAAGACCAAGTGATTCTCGCCAAATTTCAAGTCACAAGAGCCCCGAATTCAAATCCTAGATAGGAAGTACTTCAATTGAACAGCCTATGATTTCGACAGAAACGGGTCTTTGCTAATAAATTGAGATCATTTGAACAAACAAACATCCAATTAAAAAGCTAGTGCTCGTTCTCACGAAATTGCCTGACAATGAAGCACACTTCCTTGGATTAAACAAGTTACTTGTAAAAAAAAAAAAAAAAAAAAAACGGGGAGGGGGGGGGGGGGGGGGCAGAGGATCATTGAAAAGGCATAAGCAAGTGAACAGAGGAACAACCAAAGCTATCATCGGCAGCACAAGTCCTCTTCGGAGGCACGACCCTTCGGAGAATAAAGACCTCTAATGGGTCATACGCCACAAAAAAGAAAGTTCTCTACTCAACAAAAAAGATTGGAGGAGTCATGACCCTCCAACCATGAGAGAGTAACTTCCAGGCGATGAAAACCCTCTCTGAGGCCCATTTCACCAGGAGTTGAAGTGTTATGACCGCTCTTCGGAATTACACTTCACCAGAGTTGAAATGCAAACAAAATAAAATCCCTCTTCGGAGGCCCATTTCACCAGGAGTTGAAGTGTTATGACCGCTCTTCGGAATTACACTTCACCAAAGTTGAAATGCAAACAAAATAAAAGCCCTCTTCGGAGGCCCATTTCACCAGGAGTTGAAGTGTTATGACCGCTCTTCGGAATTACACTTCACCAAAGTTGAAATGCAAACAAAATAAAAGCCCTCTTCGGAGGCCCATTTCACCAGGAGTTGAAGTGTAACAACCGCTCTTCGGAATTTCACTTCACCAAAGTTGAAATGCAAAACAAGATAAAGACCTTCCTGGAAGCCCATGTTTCACCGAGGTTGAAATAAAACTTCCAAGTGTCGAAACGTGAAAAGGCTTTCCTCGAAGGCACAACTCTTTGGAGGTACACGTTTCACCAAGATTGAAATAAAACTTCCAAGTGTTGAAACGTGAGAAATCCCTCCTCAGAGGTACAACCCCCTCCCGGGGACACAATTAAAAAGAAAGACCTCTTCAGAAGCCCACGTTTCACCGAGATTGAAATAAAACTTCCAAGTGTTGAAACGTGAAAAAATCTCTCCTCAGAGGCACAAATTTTTATTAAAAAAGAAGAAAGTTAAAGTACATTCAGAGGTCCGCTTTACCACATAGAAGAATTCACTTGGCAAAATATATACATACGCAAAAGGAAAAAGTGATTTCTTCGAAGGACAAAGCGTAGAAACTTATATGAAGGAAGTTGCACTCTACGAAAATTCTCTTCGAGAATGAAATATTGCAGATACAGGTTTCAAAATAAAAAGCAGGGGCCGGTGCCTGCACAACATCCAACCATTACACAAAAAAGGAATCAAAAAGCTCAACTCTTCATTTCTTCTTGCCGCCTTTAGACCCTTTACCCGGCCGAGTGGTTAGCTTTTCGGGTCTTTCAGGTTGGTCTGAAGGCATAAGGGAAGAAGGGGAGGGAGGTGCAACTGGCGCAATTTCCGGTTCCTCTTCAGTGGTGATAATTTTCTTCCCCCTCCTCTTCGATGTCCCATGCTTCTTTCTTCTCTTCGAAGAAGACTCACTCCCCGGAGTAACGAGAGCGGACAAAACTACGTCGTCAGAAGGAGTCCGCTCCGGAGAGATCTCGCCTCCTTCGAGTCCCTCATCTTTTTGCTCCTGCGAAGCAATAGGGTCATCCAAGCCATGAAGAGCCTCAATTTTCTCCTCTTGTGACCCAGGTTGTGAAGCAGAAGGAGGAGTCACCTGAAGAGATGGAGGAGGAATAACCAGAAAAGGCGAAGTCTGCACGGCACTTGTTGTTTCAACTGCAGAAGAAGAAAATTTGAAAATGTTAGTATCTTCCCGAAAGAAGGGAGATATGGGTTCATCGAGATTCAAGAGGTAATCGAGAAGCTCATCAAATTTTTGAGGAATAAGCAGGTAATCCACCTGAATCGGACCAATGTCGAAATTACCTGAAGATTTTGGCTTCGTCAGTTCAATCTCATAATTCTGAGCCCCAATGTCCTCCAAAGCCTCTTCATCAGTAGGGGTAATTACCCCGGTTCTTGTAGGAGGCGGCGAATGAGCACTAGAGCCTGTAATGTCCACCTCGGGAGAAACTAGAGGACGTTCAGAGGTAGTAGGCGGTACTTCTTTTTCAGAACGCTCCTCTTCCGCCATCCCGGCCCGCGCTCTGGCAAGCTGCTCCTTTCCCTTGGCAAGAGCGGCACGGGCTTCATCATCAAGATAATGCTCTTCAAGGGCTGACTCAGCATATCCAGTACCTTTACCACCGAGCATATCAAGTGCTGCCTCCCAAACTTCAGCCAGTGTGATTTCATACTTGGGGCCTAGAAAGGCAAGGCTGCCACGTCCCAAAATGCTGTGCAGATAAAAATCGAATAATGTGGAGCTAATGTCAGCTTTGGTTGCTTGATGAGCCTCTTCGGCCGCAAGTTTACCAGCAACAGCCTCGTCGCGCTCCTTTTCGACCATAGCAAGTCGAGTTTTTAACAACTCTATCTCCAAGCTTTGAGAGCCGGTCTGTTCTCGCAGTTGTACAGTTTCAGCACGATATTCTTCTATGACCTTTTCCTTGTATGCAAGCTTATCTTCGACTGCTCTTTGACTGGCATGCGCATCTCGTACTTGTTGCTGAAGCATGCTCTCCTTTTGTGAATGGAAAGTAGATGAAGTAGATAATTCTTCCTTAAGTTTTTCTACTTCCGCTTCCAGCTTTTCATTATAGGAAGCAATACTTCTCATTTCGGCGTCATGCTGTTCGAGAGTCTTCTGCCACTCAGCCTTATCATTCTCCATTGTTAGCATGGCCTCGAGATTGGCTCGGTTAACCCTCTGAAGTTCGTCGACGAGTTTTTGCCAGTTCGACATTCTTTCGATATCGGTCCTGACAGTATCAAGATTTCGCAGCATAGCCGGTTTGTCGAGAGGAACCAAGTCGAGATCAAATCGAACCCCTCTCAGGCACCACTGAGGAAATCGACTTTGAAGAGTGGGAGGACCTTGCCCGACTTGGTATGCGGGCCGGTTGATGATTGCTTGAATGTCGGAGCGAGCGGGAGCAGGAGATTGAGCAGGGACATGTTCAGAAGCTGAAGGAGTTGTTTCTTCAGTAAGTCTAGCCCGCTTGCTAGAAGAATCATCTATGTGACTCTTTCCTCTCTCATCATGAGCTTTTCTCTTTTGGGTATCATCATCTCTGTGGGGAAGATCATGTCTTTCTTGTTCCCTTCGGCGACGTTCTTCATATGCTCGTCTCTCGTCGGCTTTCCTGATGGCCCTCTCTTCATCCGACTCTCTGTAAGAAGGAAGGTAACGCCTGTAATCATACTGGCTACGCCTCTCGTAGCGCTAGAAATCATCATAGTACGAGCCGCTGCGCCCCATAGGAGAATCTGGAATTAAAATAATAAGCTTTAGAAATCTTTAAAGTACAAGAAGATAAGTGCATAGAAGTGATGAGAAATTCTAAGTGTGTGTGATGTGCAAACTACGCGCATTAATCTACGAACCACTCTTTATTTGGGGAGTGGTTGTGGGTGTAATAGTTAACGTCAACTCTTGAGTCGACGGCGACTGTTGCAAAATAGAAGTAGCTTCAACTACTGAAGAAGAAATCCCGGCAGTAGTAGGGTCATCTTTGAAGATCTCTTGTGAAGTAGCGAAGAGGTCGCTCAATCCTTCGAAGGTATCGTCCCTGCTTTGCTCGACAGGACTGGATTTCTTAGCCTTTTCACCAGAATCTTGTGAATGATGGGAAGATCCCAGAGGCTCTTCTTCTTCGATAACCGGGGCAAGTTTATCAGATGGCCCCGCAACATCAACAGAAGTGGAGCACTTCACTAGCGAAGACTCAGGAGTCTTTATCGGAGAATCAGGGACTTCCGTTGGAACTTCATGAGCATGCATAGAGCGAGAAGCGTGTAGAAGCCCATGTTGATGTAAAAATTCATCCCTCAATAGAAATTTTATACTCCTCTCTTCTGCGGCCACGGCACTCAACCTCTCAAAAACTTGCTTATGAATTGGATCTCTAGAAGGGAGAGGAAGTGCTGAAAGGAACAAAGAATGAAATTAGCAACTGAAAGTTCGGATCTCGAAAAGGTTTCAAAACGGAAAAAATAGAAACACTAATCTTACTTCCTACTCTCCAGATGGCATAAAACCCTGGGGGACAGCGAGCAAAGAAAAACTGATTCAAAAATCCATGAACACTTTCAGTAAGATCAGAAATGAGCTTGCGGTTTCTGGCACTTCTCACAATAATGAGGGAAGGATGATCTTTACTCTTTGCAAACGAGCACAGATAACGAATTTCTTCAAAACTTGGTAGGCGATCAAGAGTTCTTCGGAACAAAACACACAACCCCGTCAAGATGGCATAGCCATTAGGATGAAGTTGAAACGGAGAGATTGTCAACCGAAGGAGAAGAGTTCGAAGGAAGTCGTTAAAAGGAGGAATCGCCCCACTTAAGCACATTTGGCGGTTGACTGCAACAAAACCATGGGGAGGATTGTCGGCGGTATCACTTGGCCCAGGGAGTAGAACATCACTTTCAGCAAAGCCAAATTGAGTGCGCAGCTGGATAAACGCTCTCGAAGTTAGAATAGTCGAGGTTCTCTCCGGAGGATTCTCTATGGGAATAGTTGTCGGAAAAGTTTCTTCCTCTTGAGTTACCACTTCTTCTTCTCGGTGGGAAGTCATTCTACATAAACAACTGGGTATTCAAACATGAAGGTGCACGTTTCCTAAAGGGTGTGAAGTGTTGTGTAAAATCAATCAAGCAGTAAACAAATATAACTGGAATGAAAACTAGCAAGCATTTGTTAGTTATGAAATTCAGGGACTATTGTTTTAAGCCTAAATATGCAAGTAAGATGTTGATGCAAATAAATCAGTTCAGATTATTGATACTTTGCATTAATGTTTAACTCTAATTGATTGATTCACAAACATTTCATGCAATATAATTAAGTTGCTTGTCTTGTTTTGACTAATCTGTCATCTGACGTGGGCAGTCAATGGAAGTATTTTCGCCTTGGTTTTCTTTGTTTGTTATTTTCAGCAGGTTAGCAGCTTATAAGTTAATGCGATCTGTGAAATAATACAATGAGATTCAAGCAAATTTAAAGTTGGGGCAGTTCAAAATTTAGGCAACTTAGTTTGGCAGTTCAAGTTAGAAACTCAAAGTGGATCTATGCTCTCAAAAAGTCAGCATGCCCAAAGCTTAAGTGTTAACTCGGCAGCGGTTTAAGAGCCAACTCGGTCACGGTTTAAGGGTTTAACTCGGCCACGGCTTAGGGATTAACTTGGCCGCGGTTCAAGGTTAAATCAGTAGAAGGTTAAATCGGCAGATTTCCCCAAGAATTAATTTGGCTACGATCTAAGGGTAAGGTCGGCCAAATGTTAAGCTACCCAAATTCACTGAGTCGCTTCCGAGCTAACATCTCACTACATTCAACCCGTTAACCCAATAACCATTCCATCAGCAGCCGCCTTCATTCACATAATCCAATAACCCAATAAAACAATTTGAAATTGTCACAGATCTGATGTCCTGCCATCAAAGACCATCGAGCCTGAGGTGATAAACCCCCTTCATTGTATCAACAATCATCTCAAGCAACCTAAACTTCATCAATTACGAAAACGATGGTATTCTTGATGGAGCATCACACAAAGAGGCGATTCGTGTTTGAGCGACAGGATTCATGAATCGACAAGTAATCTACGATCGAAAGAGAAATAGAATCACTTACGCAATGGATGGTAGAGGTTATCGGTGATTAGTTGGAAGGAAATTGCTTCTAGGAATTTGAGAATACTTTAATGGCGGAATCAGGCAAGAGAGTAAGTGACGAAGAAAGAGGAAGAAAGTTAACTTATACCCTGCAGTGGAAAATTTGGAGCAACACATACGGTCTAACGGTTAGGTCGCATACGACCTACCGACCTAAGAGGGGACGGGTTAAGGGCTATCGAAGCACACGACCTAACATTTAGGCGTATACTTCGAGGGGCAAATGTTAACTCCGCCTTGACCATGACTCACCGATCTAGTGCATCAAGAGGTTCCGACCTAATAGTTAGAAGCATGCCGACTTAAAGCTCAACAGGGGGTGCCGACCTAAGGCTCAACAGGGGGTGCCGACCTAAGGCTCAACAGGGGTGCCGACCTAAGGCCTAAGGGTTATGCCGACTTAACACTTCAACGAGGCTACCGACTCAACATAAATACCGACCCAACAGCCTTAGCTCATTGCCGACCTAAAATGAATGACGACTCAATGGTTACCGACTTAATGACTCAGAAGGGACAGCGACTCAAGGTACTTCACGACTCAATGCCTTTACAAAGTTCCCGACCTAAGGCCTTAAATGGATAACGACCTAATGCCTTAAAGGATGCCGACTTAGGAAGTCTACCGACCTAACTTAAGTACCGATTTAATTACCTAAGGAAGTTGCCGACCTAATTGATCAGGACATGGAAAGGTGCACGACCTATACTTAAGTCGCAACCGACTTACGACGTATGCTAAGCCGTTCACGACCCAGGCAAATGAAGGCAAATCCTATACAGCTACTTGACACGCGCATGTTAACTCGGCAACGACCTAAGACTTATGATATGAGTTCAGACAAGCTTACTTCTGTTAAGCCGAAGACTTGACACGGTAAGTCGACCACGACTTATGTTAAGTCGGCCACGACTTATGCTAGGCCGGCCACGACTTATACCTTGGTAGTAATTCCAGCCCAGAATTCACTATAAATAGGCGACCACCTCCAACATACAAGGGACTTTTGGTCACATTCTCTTCATACACCGTTACCTTGCTGCATTGAGAACTTCATCAACACTTAGAGCTTTCAAGATTAGAGGAATACATCAAAGAACTTCACGAAGAAACCACACATCTTCAACATGAATTTAAGGACTTTAATCGACATTGAAGCTTAAGCTACTTGTTCCAAATCACTTGTAATTTGAAGTATATTGTACTTGAGAAGAATTGTATCAGCTTGTAACGGGATTATTAATAAAAGTACTTAGAGTGGACGTAGGCTATACCCTTAAGCCGAACCACTATAAAATTGTTGTTGTTTACTGCTTTTCCGCTATTACTTGCTTGTAATTCTTTCCCGATCTATCGGGTGGTGCTTTCACAACTACACTTCACACACCGGGGTGTTAGCGTTCACATTTTAGCGTTAACAGTAAGCAATGCTCAGATTCAGACGAGTACCCAAGGATTCTTGAAAAGCTTTCCAAAACTGAGTATTGAGGACAAGATCCTGATCACAAACAATGCTGATAGGACCACCATGGAGACGAACAATTTCCCTCATGTAAATCCCAGCCAGACTGGAAGCAGAACGGGTGGATTTTACCGGAATGAAATGAGCTGATTTAGTCAATCTATCCACAATAACCCAGATACTCTCATTACTTCTCCTAGACCTCGGCAATCCATCAAAAAATCCATGGAAACCTGTTCCCATTTCCAATTGGGAACCTTAAGGGGCTGCAACAAACCAAGGGTCTTCTGATGGTCTGCCTTGACTTATTGACAAGTCGCACACCTACTAACAAAGATAGAGATATCTCGTCTCAAACCACTCCACCAATAAAGCTTCTTCATATCCTGATACATCTTCATCACACCGGGATGAATAGAAAGTCTGGATCGATGATGTTCCCTAAGTAACTCCTTCCTCAAACTATCAACATTCGGGACACAAATCCTATTATTAATCCTCAAAATCCCTTTGTCATCAGTCTGAGCTCCACTACCATCAGCACTACTACCACCAACCTTATTACGAACACTCTCCTTCATACGACTAAGCATCACATCCTCATCCTGCTTAGCCATGATACGATTCATAAGAGGGGAAGAAGAAATAACAAGCTGACACAACATAGCTTCTTCATACTCAAAGCATCAGCTGAAACATTAGCTTATCCACGGGTATAGCTAATGTCGAGATCATAAGAAGCAAGAAACTCAAGCCACCTAACCTGCCGCTGATTCAAGTCCTTTTGGGTGAAGATATACTTCAAAGACTGATGATCAATAAAGAGCTCAAACTTAGCATCCAAAAGATGATGCCTCTAAAGCTTTAAAGCAAAGACAACCGCAAGCAATTCTAGATCATGAGATGCATAATTGGCCTCATGGGTCTTCAGCTAGCGACTAGTATAAGCAATCACCTTCCCATCTTGCATCAAAACAGCTCCCAAGCCCTCACAACAAGCATCAATGTAAACCGCTAATCCCTCATTTCCATTCGGAACGGTAAGCACTGGTGCAAAAGTAAGCTTACGCTTTAACTCGTTGAATGTAGCTTTACACTTATCGTCTCATATAGACTTAGCATTCTTTCGAGTTAAAGCAGTGAGAGGTGCATAAATCCGAGCAAAGTTCTTAATGGATCTCCGATAATAACCGGCAATGTAACGACTCGATATTATCAACTATTCGTTCCATACACGTCGGACTTGAATTGTTCAAAATATCAGATAGTTAATTTAAATTTTGCAAAACTCAGCATGTACAGTAAATAAATCAATCACAGAATCACAAACACATAGTAATATAGTAATAACGCAGCGGAATAGATAAGTAGTAGTTCATGAAGCTACTATATAAACATCAGAGTTAGAAATAAAATACAACAGAATATCTCAAATACAGTGGATTCTTCAGTATGAATTGATGGCTTCTCTGAACCAATTAACTGGAAAAGCTGAAATCTTAATCGATAGTTGGATCTCCAAACTCCAAAGGTGAGTCTCAATTGCTGTATCACTCAATCTGACCCGAGCGTAAAGCAAAACACAAAACACTTGAGTCAGGATTAACATTCTTATATCAATAAATCAAACTCAAGTGAAATATCAACTGAAATACAAGTTATTTAAAAGATGTTTGGGACAACCAACCTCTAAGGATCCATGAAACTATCAACAAGGTAGAAATATACACTATAACACCGTGGTCATTTCAAATTAATTTATACTTCAAAACCAAAATATCATTTTCATTTTGAAGATATCTTTTTCCAAAATAGTGTATATATATTTTATATTTATAAAGTAAAGTATTGTGATTTCCTCAAATTTCACAAATCACTTCAAAATCAAATCGACTTTCCTAATCAAATTAAATTCAATCTCAATTTATCAATTTCCATTCAATTCAGTTTTCTAAATAAAAAATTCAAATTTTATTGATTTCAAATACAGATCTGGATCACAAATTAACCATTTACATCCCAGTATATTTCAAAGCTTTAATATTTAACATTTCAACATTCTATTCAACAGTTTCCTATAGATCTCGATTTAACCTCATCATTATTTAGTCTTGAGATATTCACTTAATAAATTCAGTATTATTTAAATAACCGTAATTTACCTTTAAACTAAATATTCCTTTCGATTTGTTTAAACTTGAAATATCCATTTAATCACTTTAAATCAAAAGTCAAGTTATAAAATCAAATCTTAAACTTCAACTTCAATAGTTCAAATCGATTGAATTTAGTAGAATTCTTCATTAAATACAATTTCAATTAATTCAACTTTATCTTCTCAACCTTAACCTATTCAAATTATTACATAATCTATTTTGAAATATCGATTTACATAACTACTTAAACATATTATATGAATTAAGTCAATCTCAATAATATTAACATTAAATCTATATATATAAAATTATCATTATGTATAATATTTTAAGAACCAATATTTATTAAAAAACCATATATTTCTTTTCAAAACCATAGAATTTATTTTCAAACATTTATATATATATGGACCAGCGGTGTCTGTGTATACTTCCTATCCTATGGTCAAGTGATACGTATATTATCATTTCAATCCATAATTTAAAATATATACGGATAGATATCATTTTGACCCACAATCTCAAATTCAATTCAAATGAAAGTCGCTTAAGTTTATCATTTCAACCCATAACGAAATTCTCCTATTCTAAAGTTCGTTCGGGTATGTATCATTTCAACCCATAGTGAATTCCAAACTACAGGGAACTTGCAGAGTGATAAAAGATAATTTAATAATATAACAGGCATATATCATCAATAATAGTATAATATAAGCAATAGGATATGGTATCATATCCCACAGGTCAACAGTTACTGATAATAGCACACATATAATAATTTAAATAATTACAGCAGCATATTTCAATTGTCGTTTCAATTGAAATTAAATTTAATAAATATACGTACGTTAATCGTGAGTGAATACTCACCTTTCGAGGCTAAAGAATGATGAGAAATTTAGCTATGAATTCGACACAAATTTCGAAGCAAGGCACGATGGACACGAGTTCGACGGTCAGAGCTGACAAATAAGAATCGATGAACAAAACGAATCAGTTTGATATACATGGAAAACATATATATTATTACAACTATTATTATTGTTTTCTTAAAATCAATATTTTGAATTGCGACGAAACATATATAATCCAAAATCATTATTATTTACATATATATATATATATATATATATATATATATATATATACAAACAAGACTGCCCAAAGGTAACCTTTCGAAACCAAATACATGTAATACCTCGATGATGTTCTTATTATTTAACACATATTTATAAGAGAGAAAATGAATAAAGTATTATATGTTATACTTTTAGAATATATATAAGATATATAAGCCTATATACAGAGTAAACACAAATATTATAGCCTATAAAGATATATACAGTAGAAAAATATGAATTAAACAAATATATATAAATCAACTGATGATTTACAACTTTCATAACTTACACATAAAACGACTATATATACACACCTATTACTCAGATATATACACAAACCATATATTTTATCGGTATGAAAATGCAGACCGTACAACATGTATGTGGCAAAATGGATGCAAACACTTGCAGACAGTACCAAATGAGAACAAAACGTATTATATATAAACATTATACATGTTATTAATAAAACCGTTTCATACAACATAGCTTTAGTTATTCCAGAAACATAAGTATATATATACACATACGAACAAACAGTATATATATGTACCCTATATAAAATATATATAAAACGTACCGTATGAACTTATATTTTCCCAAATGCAAATCATATTAAAAAATCCAAAACCATGCAAACATATAAACTGTTCGTGTAAATTGCTATGTATACAAACATCTATATTATATCTAGTGTACTACTATATAAGCATTTGAAAATTATATATATAAAATATATATATACTTTTTTAAAACTGATGTATATAAACTTTCTTTTCAAAAAAAATACAAAATAGTAAGACATGAAACAAAAGAACAAAGCAGCCTGTAGAGAAATATATATAAACTTATATTGTTGCAATTATACATAGTATGGCCGAAACAAAATATATATATATATATATATATATATATATATACACTGATAGATTAAAACTTGTATAAACTAATGTACATAACTTACAAAACAAAACAGAGAGGCTGGGCCTTGCCTTGGAGGAGGAAGGACCACAGTGATGGCGGACGGTCACAGGGTGGTCTCGGGTCGACTGCGTGGAGGCACGGAGGAGGAGTAAACGAGGTTTAGGGTGGAGGCGTTACGGATGCGTAGTCATAGCGGCACGCGATTGTGGCGGCACGTGGGGATTTGGGTGGCTTGCGAGGAGGCATGGGAGCGTTCGTTTCCTTCTTCTTTTTATTGCTCGGTTTCAAAAGGGAAGGGGGCAATTTAGAGAGAAGGGGAAGATAATGAACAGCTGGCAGGCGAAAATAATGCATTGGATTTATTCTATATAGAAATCGTTACTATTATTTCAATTCTAATAGTCACAAACAAATGAATGTAACGTATAACGAATAAAAGAATCATATATGTCCAAACCGATGGGGATAAAGGCAGCGAACAATCAACGCATTGAAGTGATGGATAGTAACAGCTGAAAATAACGTTAGTGGCCTTTTATTTCAGCCGTTTGAAATTCAAATGGACATCGAAAGTGGTACCGATACGGTTCTCATTTACACGGATTCCGCTGCATACTAGATCTAGAAACACAGGATCAAATATACCGTCGAGATCCGCCCGACGAGACGGTCAAAACGGTGTACAAATATCAATGATATGATTTGAATTATAAAATTTTGAGTTTTTTGCTACCGAAAATGCAGTAAAAATGTAGAAAATAAGATCGACGGAGCTATAGAAGTCCGAATTTGATGAAACGAAATTTTACGTTCACTCAGAAGATGATTTAGAAATTATCTATAGAAAAATATTCAGTTTGAAAATAAATTTATTATCATCGATTATTAACTGATTTAAATTTAATAGAATTACACAATAAAATAAACTTCCATATAATCTGATGAAAATTTACCATCTTTCATGTTTTTAAATAATTATTCCAAATATAAAAAATTTATTTCAAAATTCAATTATATAAAATTTCTCAAAATTCAGTTAAATGCATTATTAAAACAAATAAATTTATTAAAAATTTACGGGTCGTTACACTCTCCCCCAATCAAAACTTTTTGTCCCCGAAAAGGAACGAGGTAAGAGAATAGAAACAACCCAAAAGAAAAAATAGATTTGGAAGACAAAATGAAGCAATTAAGTAAAAACCATATAAATTTCAATTTCAATTAATTAATGTTCAATAAATTTGGTCAAACCCATTTCAATAAATCCATTCTCTTATTTGTAGAGATCAATTACTTACATAAAACACTAATAATTTTTTACTAATAAAACATGTAGTATATAAATAAACAATATTTTTAAAAGGATATATTCAAAAGGAAAGATGGTAGGTTCTGAAAACATAATATAGGTGGATAAATAAAGCTGGGCTGATAAGGTGGATTCAAAAGAGTAGTATCGGGCATGAATAATTAATTCAACCCATAAGAATTTGAATTTTAAATATTCTTTATCGAAAATACTTTTATAACAAAATACTTTTATATCAAAACAAATTTTCCTTTCGAAAATACTTTTATAACTCGATGTTTCAACAAGTTTATCCTCGTTCTTGCAGACTCTGGCCATGCGTTGATCAGGCGCAAAGCTAGAATTCTTCAAGTACTTAGTAGACCTGTTTCAACACCCAATGAAAATACTTAAAAAAACCGTCAAAACCGATATGGAAAGTACAAACCAAACAAATCACGTGGATCGTAGATACACAATGGTTACGCCTGGATCCCCCAGGAAACATCCGTACCTCTAAGCAATCATTGCCTTGCGAATTACGCCATGATAACCAAAACCCGTGGACCGCGGGATACATAACAGTGGTTACGCCTGGATTCCCTAGGAAACATCCATACCCTTTAAGAAATCTCCGCCTTGTGGATTACGCCACGACAACAAAATCGGTAGACCACGGGATATATAACAATGGTTGCGTCTCGATCCCCCACGAAACATCTGTACCATTTAAGCAATCTTTGCTTTGCAGATTATGCTACCAAAAAAACGACTATGGGTTACGCCATGGTAGGACACTCGAGTATCACATCCAGAAAATCAAAATCATAGGGAATAATATCGATAGAATGAATCCACAATGTGGCCACAAAGCGGATATCAAGCAGAAGGCACTTTCCATATCTTTACTTCGAAAATATTTATCATGTAGTACCTTTTAAATCACTTTTAAATATCATATTTCTACAAAGTCCATCATATAAGATTTCATTTTCAAATCGAATACTTTCCAAAATCAATAGTTTATCAAATCATACTTATATATACTTCGACTATATAAGGTTACACCTTTCAAATTGAGTACCTTTCCAAATCAGTAGTTTTCAAATCAACTTCATACTTATACCAATCAATTTTATATAAGTTCGATAACTCCCAAATTAGGTATTTATAAAACAAGGTTCCCAAATTCAATTCGTTTCAATATTAGTTCATTTTAAAAATCATATACGATTTCACCAAATTATTTCTTCCAAATTACAATATCTTCGTTTCAAAATTCCAAAATAATAGGTTTAGAAAATAATCCTAGTTTCCAAATCAACATAATTTAGGTCAAACAAATTCATTTCCAAAATCATCATATAAAGGCTGGGTTTTAAATTCCAATCTATTTTCGAAACCAAATAATTTTCTCAAAATGAATTATGCCCAAAATGATTTCCAAGTTTATAACTATCCCTTTAAAACCTTTAAACAATTTATTTCTATTCGAAAGATCCAATTTACCTTATGAAAATCATTATTCTACATATATATAGTTTTATAAAAGATGTTCCAAAGTCAAAACCTTTAGAACTAAATTTTACTCGAAACATTCGAAATAAAATTTCAAATTAGTATAATTCAAAATAGTCTTATTCATTTACTAAACAAAATATTTTCAAACTCATTTAGATCATATTACTTCATACTTGAACATACAAAACTAAATTTATATACTTTATCAAATAATTTATGTTTTTCGAAATTACTTAGCTTTGAAAATTTAAACCTCGATTTGGAAGTGTTCGAACATTCAAAATAGTCGGAGAAATCAATTTCGAATCCAACAGCTGGAAATCAACAACAAATCAGTAAATCAATTTCAATTGATTGGGTTATATCAAATTCGAAACTCGAGGACTGAACACCGGGCTTACATCAAATCGTTTCAAATCTATATACATATATCTTTCGAACATCAAATCATACTTCGGCATTTGAAATCAGAATTTGGTTTCACAAAATCACTCACATAGCAAAGCTACTAGAATGGCCTCTCCCCCACTTTGAAACTTGAAAATTAATGTCGATGATGCGTGCACTCATCACCAAATCATTTTCCAGCGACATAAGTGAGTTCTGGACTTCTATTTTCTTGAAAACTTCTTTGAATTTCTTCGAAATCATTGGAATTCATCTGAAGTCATTTGAAACGTTTCTTATTTGGGAAAATGATTTTAAATCATATTATTATATATTTCAAAAATCTTAAAACAAAATTTCAAAATACCGAAGTTCAATTCATCGAATTTTAAATTCATAACCCTATAGTTATAAATCTTTTTATATAAATCAATTTCTTATATAAATTTCAAAATTTCAAAACCTTTAAAAATTTCAAATTCTAGTTTTAAAAGGTATATAATCCTTTCAAAACATTTTCACTTTTATATATAGAATATAATCATACTTATCCAAATAATAATTTCGATATATAAAACAATTTCCAAAATACAAACAAGCTCGCTTTTCAAAGGATGGTTCAAGAATGGTTTTCAAAACAAGGATAGGCTCATCTGAACCGAGGGTATAGAACTCACCAGTGAATCGATGCCAATTGTAAAGGAGTTTCACCCCTTTACAAATCATTCAAAGATTGGCGAGATCGCCTATTCTTATAGAGATAATTCAAAGTGGAGTTATGGGATACTCCAGAATCAAGAAACACAAATAGGAGAGATGATAATGGATTTTGGAACCGCAGGAAACGTTCTAAAGTCCAAAGGAGAACTAAATCAAAGGGAAAGAAAATCAAGCTCGAATGAAAGTGATTCTGCAAATAAATTTACTATATATGCTAAGTTTGCCTAGAGCCAAAGCTCTGATACCAACTGTAACGACCCGAAGTTATCAACTATTCGCATCCACACACGTCGGACTTGAATTGTTCAAAATATCAGATAGTTAATTCAAATTTGGCAAAACTTAGCATATACAGTAAATAAATCAATCACAGAATCACAGACACGGAGTAATATAATAATAAAGCAGCGGAATAGATAAATAGTAGTTCATGAAGCTACTATATAAACATCAGAGTTAGAAACAAATTACAAAAGAATATCTCAAATACAGTGGATTCTTCAGTACAAACAGATGGCTTCTTTGAACTAATCAACTGGAAAAGCTGAATCGATAGTTGGATCTCCAAACGAAGCTCCAAACTCCAAAGGTGAGTCTCAAATGCTGTATAACTTAGTTTGGCCCGAGCATAAAGCAAAACACATAACACTCGAGTCAGAATTAACATTTTTATATCAATAAATCCAACTCAAGTGAAATATCAACTGAAATACAAGTAACTTAAAGGATGTTTGAGATAACCATCCTCTAAGGATCCGTGGAACTATCAGCAAGGTAGAAATATACACTATAACACCGTGATCATTTCAAATTAATTATATTTCAAAACCAAAATATCATTTTCATTTCAAATATATCTATTTCCAAAATAGTGTATATATATACATATTTAATAGTCTGTAAAGTAAAGTATTGCGATTTCCTCAAATTTCACAAATCGCTTCAAAATCAACTCGACTTTCCTACTCAAATTAAATTCAATCTCAATTTATCAATTTCCATTCAATTCAGTTTTCTAAATAACAAATTCAAATTGTATTCATTTCAAATACAGATCTGAATCACAAATTAACCATTTACATCCTAGTATATTTCAAAGCTTTAATATTTAACATTTCAACGTTCAATTCAATGGTTTCCTATAGATCTCGATTTAACCTCATTATTATTTAGTCTTGAGATATTCACTTAATAAATTCAGTATTATTTAAATAACCTTAATTTACCTTTAAACTAAAAATTCCTTTCGATTTTTTTAAACTTGAAATATCCATTTAATCACTTTAAATCAAAAGTCAAGTTATAAAATCAAATCTTAAACTTCAACTCCAATAGTTTAAATCGATTGAATTTATTAGAATTCTCAATTAAATACAATTTCAATTAATTCAACTTTATCTTCTTAACCTTAACCTATTCAAATTATTACACAATCTATTTTGAAATATCGATTTACATAACTACATAAACATATTATATGAATTAAATCAATCTCAATTATATTATTATTAAATCTATATATATATATATATTACCATTATGTATAATTTTAAGAACCAATATTTATTAAAAACCATATATTTATTTTCAAACCACAGAATTTATTTTCAAACATTTATATATATATATATATATATATATATATATATATATATATATATATGGACCAGCGGTGTCTGTGTATACTTCCTATCCTATGGTCAAGTGATACGTATATTATCATTTCAATCCGTAATTTAAAATATATACGGGTAGATATTATTTCGACCCACAATGTCAAATTCAATTCAAATGAAAGTCGCTTAAGTTTATCATTTCAACCCATAACGAAATTCTCCTATTCTAAAGTCCGTTCGGATATGTATCATTTCAACCCATAGTTAATTCCAAACTACAGGGAACTTGCAGAGTGATAACAGATAATATAATAATAGAACTGGCTTATATCATCAATAACAGTATAATATAAGCAATAGGATATGGTATCATATCCCACAGGTGAACAGTTACTGATAATAGCGTACATTTAATAATTTAAATAACTACAGCAGCATATTTCAATTGTCGTTTCAATTGAAATCAAATTTAATAAATATAAGTACGTTAATCGTGAGTGATTGCTCACCTTTCGAGGCTAGAGAATGATGAGAAATTTAGCTATGCATCCGACACAAGTTTCGAAGCAAGGCACGATGGACACGAGTTCGACGATCGGAGCTGACAGATAGGAATCGATGAACAAAACGAATCAGTTTGATATACATGGAAAACATATATATTATTACAACTATTACTATTATTTTCGTAAAATTAATACTTTGAATTACGACAAAATATATATAATCCAAAATCATTATTATTTACATATATATAAACAAGACTGCCCATAGGTAACCTTTCGAAACCAAATATATGTAATACCTCGATGATGTTCTTATTATTTAACATATATTTATAAGAGAGAAAATGAATAAAGTATTATATGTTATACTTTTAGAATATATATAGGATACTGTAAGCATATATACACAGTAAACACAAATAATATAGCCGGTAAAGATATATACAATAGAAAAATATGAATTAAACAAATATATATAAATCAATAGATGATTTACAACTTTCATAACTTACACATAAAACGACTATATATACACACCTGTTACACAGATATATACACGAACCATATATTTTATCAATATGCAAATGCAGACCGTACAATATGTATGTGGAAAAAGGGATGCAAACACTTGCTGACAATACCAAATTAGAACTAACGTATTATATGTAAACATTATACATGTTATTAATAAAACTATTTCATACAACATAGCTTTAGTTATTCCACAAATATAAGTACACACACACACACACACATATGAAAAAACAGTATATATGTATCCTATATAATAAATATATAAAACATAACGTATAAACTTATATTTTACCAAATGCAAATCGTATTCGAAAATCCAAAACCATGCAAACATATAAATTGGTCGTGTAAATTGCTATGTACACAAACATCTATATTATATCTAGTGTACTACTATATAAGCATATGTAAATTATATATATATATATATAATATATATATATACTTTTTTTAAACTAACATATATAAACTTTGTTTTCAAAAAAAATACAAAACAGCAAGACATTAAACAAAAGAACAAAGCAGCCTGTAGAGAAATATATATAAACTTATATTGTTGCAATTATACATAGTATGTCCGAAACAATATATATACACTGATAGATTAAAACTTGTATAAACTAATGTACATAACTTACAAAACAAAACAGAGAGGCTGGGCCTTGCCTTGGAGGAGGAAGGACCATAGTGATGGCGGACGGTCACTGGGTGGTCTCGGGTCGACTGCGTGGAGGCACGGAGGAGGAGTGAACGGGGTTTAGGGCGGAGGCGTGTCGAGTGCGCGTTCATAGTGGCACGTGATTGTGGCGGCACGCGGGGATTTGGGTGGCTCATGCGGAGTCATTAGTGCGTTCATTTCCTTCTTTTTTTTGCTGGGTTTCAAAATGGAAGGGAGCAATTTAGAGAGAGGGGGAAGATAATGAACAGCTGGCAGCCAAAAATAATGCATTGGATTTGTACTATATAGAAATCGTTACTATTATTTCAATTCGAACAGTCACAAACAAATGAATGTAACATATAACGAATAAAAGAATCATATATCTCTGAAATGATGGGAATAAAGGCAACAGAAAATCAACGCATTGAAGTGATGGATAGTAACAACTGAAAATAACGTTAGTGGCCTTTTATTTCAGCCGTTTGAAATTCAAATGGACATCGAAAGTGGCAACGATACAGTTTCCATTTACACGGATTCCGCTGCATACCAGATATCAAAACACAAAATTGAATATACCATCGAGATCCGCCCAACGACGGTAAAAACCATTTACAAATATCACTGATACGATTGAATTATAAAATTTCGAATTTTTCGCTACCGAAAATGCAGCAAAAATGAAGAAATAAGAACGACGGAGCTATAGAAGTCCGAATTTGATGAAATGAAATTTAATGTCTCATTCAGAAGATGATTTAGAAATTTTCTATAGAAAAGTATTCAGTTTTGAAAATAAATTTATTATCATCGGTTATTAACTGATTTGGATTTAATAGAATTACACAATAAAATAAACTTTCATATATTCTGATGAAAATTTACCATCTGTCGTGTTTTTAAATACGTATTCCAAATATAAAAAATTTATTTCAAATTTCAATTATTTAAAATTTCTCAAAATTCAGTTAAATGCATTATTAAAACAAATAAATTTATTAAAAATTTACGGGTCGCTACAGGAAAGGACCAGAAAACAGCGAATATCAGTTGGAGTTCTAGGAGTTTCCCAATTATTGATCACAATGATCTTGACTGGATCAAGAGAAACTCCATTACTAGAAACAGTATGTCCAAGAAATCGGACTTCATCTCTCCAGAAATGGCATTTAGAGAATTTAGCCTTCAACTGGTGATTTCTAAGAGTCTCCAAAACAAATCTCAAATGGGATTTATACTCTTCCTATGACTTGGAGTACACAAGAATATCGTCAACAAAGACCAGAACAAATTTATTAAGCATATCCCCAAAAACATGACTCATTAAATCAACAAAGAAAGCAGGAGCATTAGTCAAACCGAAAGGCATGGCTAACCATTCAAAAAAGCCATTCTTAGTACGGAAAGCAGTCTTAGGGATGCTTTCCTCAGCAACTCTGAGCTGGTGAAAACCTGTGGCAAGATCAAACTGAGAGAAAACAGTAACTCCATGGAGCTAATCAAACATATCATTAATGTGAGGCATAGGATATCTATTCTTCATAGTGAAGTTGTTCAACTCCCTATAATCAACACACATCCTCAAAGAACCGTCGGACTTGGTGACAAAAACCACTGCTGCTCCCCACTCTGAATGGCTAGGTTTGATTAGACCCTTGGAGAACAAGTCCTCAACTTTCTTCCTCAACTCAACCTTCTCACAGTGTGCCATCCTTCTAGGAGGAAGAACTACAGGTCGAGCTCCAGGAGTAAGATCAATACGGAAATCAATTTCCCGCTTAAGAGATAAAGAAGTGACTTCACCAAATACATCGGGATAGAGTTTGACTACAGGAGTCGAATGAATATCACCAGAAGAAGCATCAAGAGAATAAATAACGCTGCCAGCAAAATCCTGAGGCAAACTACACTGAATCACCAAAGAATTTCCAAAATCATCAACAAGAGAAACAGTTCGGGTACTATAAGAAATAAAGGCATCAAGCCTCTTCAGCTAGTCACCTCCAAGCAATAGATCAAAAGCATCAAAACCCAAAACATTGAAATCACTAGAAAACCGATAACCAGAATAGAAGAGTTTCACATTTCTACAAATCCTACTAAGGTTCGCTGGACCACCAATAGGATTTGAAACGCACAAAAGCACAGAAGCCAACTCAGGTGAAAGAAGATGCTCAAATTTATTACAAAGATCCACAAAGATAAAGCTATGGGAAGCTCCAGTATCAAACAGAATGCGAATAGGAAAATAAAACAAAGAAAAAGTGCCATGAAGTGTACCTTAGTTATCACTGGGAGCAGGAGCAGGAGCAGGAACAAGTGCAGGTGGTGGAGTTGGTGAAGATGCAGAAGTAACAGCAAAAATACCCGATGACTTGCCCTTCTTCTGAGTAGGGCAGTCCTTCTTGAAATGGCCAGGCTGCAAATAAATGTGGCAAAGATCTCGCATGGTTAATTGGGCTGGAGGAATAGCGGCACCACCCAAAGTAGGATAGCTATTAGCATAGTGTCCCTTCTGATTGCATCTGTAGCAAGTAATGGTAGATAGGTCGATCGACTAGCTCTGAGATGAAGAGGATGACCCCAACCTTGGAGTCTTGTTCTGATTCCTCTTCCGATGGTGAAAATGAGGATTTCTCTTCTTAGGATTACTAGAAAAAGACTGAGATGAAGCAGACTGAGCAGCTGGAGGATCCTCAGAAGTAGGATTCTCATATCTAATGGCCATGTCCATCAGAGCGGTGAAAGGACTGTGCACATGGGAAATGAGACGGTCATAGTACTCCGGACGGGCACCAGCAATGAAATTCTCATTTTTCTTGAGAGGAACGTCAATCAGATTAAGGCCAAACTTAGAAAGTTCATTGAACTTCCTCTCATATTCAGTAAAAGTCATATCACCCTGTTTCAGATCCATGAATTCCGGATACAGCTGAGATTTCCCTGCCTCGGGCATCCACTTCACAAGAAAAGCATCCCTAAAGCATGATACAGAAATATAAGAAAGATTTCAAAAGAGAAAACTGAACCAAATTCAAGACAAACAGAAGATGATACCTAAACTGTTCCCGAGAAATGTCAGCCTCAGCGGTGTGAGTTGTGACAGACTCCCACCAATCCAAAGCTGCTACTTTCAATTGCCAAGCTGCAAACTGACACTTCTGGGAATTAGTGATCTCTAGACCGGAGAAAATCCTCTCCAAATCTTTCAACCACTGTTGAGCTTCAAAATGCTCTCAGATCCGGTGAACTTGGTGCCACCAAGCTCAGTGTATTCCTTACAGAGTTTAGTGAACTTGACTGTTGCAGCAGGCTCAGGAGCTGGGGCAACACCATGCCCCCTACCTCCAGCGTTCCTCCGATCCGTTCTGAAAAATCAAGAATGAATTTTAGGACAGAGGTAATTGAGAACCAAAGACAAGATTAGATTCAACTGGAATTGGATATAATAAACAAAGACATTACTAACAAGGTGGATAAGGAAAAGAAGGAAGAAGTTGATAAAAATTGATTTCAAAACAAGAAAAGTTTATATCAAAATACTCTTTTAAAATCCTTTGAAAATCCTTTGAAAAAAAAATCATTCTATACTTTAAAATACGTTCTCTCACAAAGAAAGGATTCCAGGATTGATTTCACTCATTCTAGGGTATTCCTACCCTATCGCTAATGAGTTTTTGCTCTACAGGCTAAGGTTTTCCTAAAACTAAAGCTCTGATACCAAATGTAATGACACACTATTTTGCACCATTCAAACTCGACAATAAAACCAAAATATGTCAAACTTGAATAGCTCAAAACAATAGATTGTAATAAAATTTGGAGCAAATAAAACCAATCACAGACACAAAATATCATAATACTCGCAACGGAAATAAAAATAACCATAGTAGTTCATGAAGCCACTACAAACACAGTCTCAAACAAGTACCAAATTTATAGTCTAAAGAAAAAAATACAGTTCTGAAACAAATACAGTAGAAATCCTAATTACATAAGTCTCTAATACATGAGCTGAAATAGAATGACTGAACATAAATAGATAAAACTAGATAAGCAGATAAACTCTAGAAATCTCTAGCTTCCAGAAGATAGATCCAGGCTGGAATACTCAGGCAAACCCGAGCATAAGAAACAAACTCAAACACTCGAGTCAAGACATACATACTTATACAATGTAAACCAACTCAAGTGAACTGTAAAATAAATGTACAAGTAACTTAAAGGATGCTTGGGATCGCCCATCCACTAAGGATCCGTTAAACTATACGCTATTATAATAATGTCTAGGAGTAAAATAAACTTACTTTAAAATAGCATTAAGGAGTTACCCAATATCCCCCTTAACAGATATATAGTGCCAATAGTCTATACAGTACCGTAACACCTCCTGATCGGGAGGCTACCAGAGGATACTCCATAGGTACGACACAAAACAAAAATCGTACAAGACGCGCTAGGATAGGTGACACGGCACAACTAGGCAACGCCAAGTTAGATATACCAATTACGCTTCTGGACCGGTGGTAACGTGTAGCAGCTACTACCGCCCACCTCGAACCACACTCCCAAAATCAAAGGTGTGCACCAATCAGTCACAAAGTAATAGAATGGCATACGAAGTAGTGTGTCCGATAAGAGGAGCTACCTCCTTAGCCCATCAACCGCTCCTGTTTTATCCACCTTATGCCAACTCACGGGAGTCGGGTCCACGTACATACCTCAATAGAATGTCACCACCATCCTACTTCATTCTGGAATCTCCACCGCATATACGGTTGTCAAAGTGGTTTTTGGTATCGACATAGATCCCGGTCTCTTTGCCAACCAATCGTTATTATAACCCATGGTTATAAATTTCAAAAATGGTTTATATTTCACTTCAAAACATATTCATTTAAACCATTTAAATTCAATATCAAATAATATTCATTTCAAAATTGTAACATTTCTAAGTTCATTCATTCAATTATAAAATTTCCAAAACATTATAAATTTCAGCTACAACAGAACTTATAAAATGTTACGATAGATATAGTAATATTTCAAAGACATTGTCAATTTCAAAAACAGCAGCACTTATAAAGTGCTACGGTGGTAATTTAGTTATTTCAAAATAGCTCAATTTCAAAACACAGCAGCACTTATAAAGTGCTACAGTAGGTAGTAGTAATTTAAAACAATTCAGTTTAATTTTAGCAACAACATCACTTACCAAGTGCTACAGTAGCTATTTAGTTATTCAAAACAGTTTACTTTCAGCAACAACAGCACCTACAAAGTGCTACAGTAGCTATTTAATTATTTCAAAATATAGTTTAGTTTCAGCGACAACAGCACTTACAAAGTGCTGCAATAGCTCTTTATTATTCCAGAACTTAGTTTATTTTCAGAAATGATAGCACTTAACAAATGTTGTCTTAAAACACAGCATTTCTGAAGTGCTACTAACATTAATTCCAGATTTAATATAAAATTTCAGAAACATTAAAACTTCAACTTTAGCCATTTTAACTTATAAAATCATATTTTTTCGCTTCAAAAATATTCATTTGGATATCATTTAACTTATGATTCAACAAAATAACCGTCAATGAATTAGTATCCGATTTAAACAACAACTTACTTGTTAAGTCAAAAGTAACTATTTTCTCAACTTTTTATTTTTAACAATTAACTTGTACTTTATTTTAAAATACCCATTTCATAAATAAAATAAAATTTCCATTTAAAAGCAAGTTTCCAATTTCCAAGTTAAGTCATATTCTTAAAATACACCTTTTCCATTTAATTCTTTATACATTTTAACTTATAGAAAAATCTCTATAAATTCATTTAAAATTATTTAAATTCAATTTAAGTTAAAATGTCATATTTTTAATTTTAAAAGTACTTATAAATTTCAGAAGATATATATAATTAACCACAGGTTTGTATAATATTTTCTAACCTAGGTCAAGTGATACAGATAATATATCATTTTAATCAGTAATTTAAAAAGAAAAATTCGGGTTTTATCATTTCAAACCCGTAATCCCAAGTAAACCAAATACAATAAAAATCACTCGAGCCTATCATTTCAGCCCATAATGATTTTTTCTTAATCTAAAGTCTGTTCGGGTATGTATCATTTCAACCCATAGTGATAAGGGAACTTGCAGTGTGAGATATAGAAAATAAAATAGCAGTATAGCATATAATATTATAACAGATGATGCAACAGGTATAAAATCAGGTTATACATCATATAAACAGATCATAGGCATATATGAACATAGTATATCAATCAATTGCATATTCACTTGTCGTCGTTTCACAATTATATAAGTATGGAATGTCAAGAGTGAATAACTCACCTTTTTGAAGCTAGAGATTACGAAGTAAAGGCACACAACAAACACAGAAAGGCACGACAAGCACAAACTAGATTCAAGAAGAAGCAACACCCAAACCCAAATCTTGTAAACAAATGAATAAAACAAATATAAATATATGTTTCAACATAACAAAATAAATTATAACAATGGAAAATTTATGAAATAAAATGACATAGAAATGCTTTAAACATCAAGTGGGCTCAGCCACAATGGACACAGGCTCAACCATCATCATACATGGTTCGGCCCAGATCAAAATTGAAGCACTAGCCTCGGCCATGGGCAGGAAAAAGAAGGAAAAGCATGGGAATATGGAAAAGGTAGGGGTTACAAGCATTGGAAAGGCAAAGGTATGATGGCTTTGTTCTCGGCCCTATGGCCATGTGGCTCGGCCTATGGCTAGACTTTTGGTCATATCTGATCAAATCAGATGGGCACGGCCTAGAGTATGGTAAGGAGGAGGAGTGTGTGGTGGAAATAGGTGTGACCATGGGAAATCAAGAGGGGTTTGCATAAGGAAGGCTCGGCTAGGGGATTGTTTTTGCAATTTTTGGTAAAGGCTTTGTTCTAGGGTTCACGGCCTTGAGTGGAGGAGGTGATGTAGAGGTGATGGTCGGTCATGGAGGAGGTGGAGAGGGGATGAGGTCGGAAATATAGTGGAGGCCGAGCACTTGAGGAAGAAAACAAAAGAAAATAAAAGAAAAAGGAAAAAGAAAGAGGAAGAGAAACCATGAAAACTTACTCTAATTTTCTGCAAGAGAAGGCAAACGAGGAAATGAGATGTTGAGGAGTTTGTGTACGTGATTTACACAATGAAGTGGCGGCTAGGATTTGGGAATACACGGCTAGAAAAATGGTGAACGGCTAGGGTACGTGATAAAGAGGCCATGCAAATAAAAAGGCATGCATTTAAAACAAGGTAACGTATGTCTCCTTGATTTTCTCAAGCCATTTATAAAAAGACATAAACAAGTAAAAATCCAATAAATAAAATAAATGTCTAGACAAATAAAATTGAGAAATAAAAATCAAGAGATGGACATAGGAAAATATAAAATAAAATAGAGAAATTAATTGCGTGTAAAACACTGTATTTTATCTAATTTTAAAAGTATAAATCATAATTTAATGGAATGAAAAATAGAACAGATATTAGAATTATATCTAGCTTCAAATAAAAAGATTAGAATTTAAAAATTAAAATTTTAAACGTTTCAAATAAAATTCAAAGTTTGACTAAAATATAAAGTTTTAGAAATTGTTTATTTTATCCTATTCGGAAGATAGATTACAAACACATCCAAAATTGCACTGGAAAAATTCCAAAAATTCAAATTTTAATGATTAAAAATCAAAGTTTTCAAATAAATTAAATTTTAAAATATTTGCAGATTTTTTGGTTGTTACAAGAGGGCTTAAGAGGGTAGAAGAGGCTACATGAACATAATGGGTTATTTATACAAGCATGAAAACTTAATCGATAATTTCGGGAATGCCCAAGCTATCTTTGAGAAGGTGTGGAGGCCAAGTAATCATTAGCTTCTACTAATTATCATTTAAGTGTACATGAAGCCATTAATTCCATAAGCATATGCATTAGCCTCTAATTTGTATATTAAGGTAGGTGGGTAGGTGGGGTCCTCCATGTTTTTCACTTTGAATTATTTCCATCTTCATTCCTTTATTTTCATTTTATGTGCATGTGTCTTCATGAAACCACCTGAGATCAAATTCCTACACAAATATATATAAGTTTCCAATTAATTTTTCTCAAAGAAATATATGCACACAAATGACTTTTTTACCCCTATATGAAGATGTATATGTGACAATTTAGAATTAATATGGATTTTGGTTAAAACAAGTTAAAATACCTAATATGATCATTTATTTAACTTAAATAGAATAAATATGGTGGTAAAAATATGCACATTTACATGCACATCAAATACCCCCACACTTATCTTTTTATTCGTCCACGAATAAAGAAAAACTAAGATAAATCCGTTTTCGTAGGGAGCACGAATGCATTGAGCGTATGCAACAAGCCGTTAAACCTCTGTGTGTCCCCAGCAGGACGAGTCTTATCTCGTGAGGGGTTTCAGCGGATGCTACCTACAAAATCCAAATGCAGGATGAAAATATTTACAAAATGCAAGATTTATTTGCAAAGATGTGAATGCAAGTTTTTGAAAAGATTTACGATGAAGGGTTCACTTTTAAATCGACACAAATAAGTTAAATATAGGTTTCGGTTAGTTTCTTGAAAATTTATGTCATTTACTCATCAAATTTCCAACAAAAATCAAGTTAAATAGACAATAGTTTAACTCGTTGTTTCAGTTGATAACAAAGTGTAATCATGAAATAGATCCTTAGTTGATTATCAAAGTTTATCAAAGTGGTATTTTCATTTCTTTTCAATAACAAGTCAAATCAAATAAGTTAAAATAGTGCTTGGATTTCATTTGCTTACTCTCGCCATATTTCTTTTGAAAATTTTATTGATATTAATATGCCTAACTCGGATAAACTGAGGCCATATATAGTACCCATGCACCACCTTTTGGGCTTATGGGAGAGAAATAGAGAGCATGGCGAGTGAACACACGAGTGTGAACGCCTATCGACTATAGGCATTATTAATAAAAGAATCTATATATACATACACCTAGCTCAGATAAACTAAGGCCAGATATACCGATCATGCACTGCCTTTCGGGCTTACGAGAGAAAGGTACAGTGCATGGCGAGTGTACAAACAAGCGTGTACACCTGTCGACCTTAGGTATTAATAGAAAATATTTACATATATATAAATGTTTTTTTATGCTTTTTTTTGTATATTTTTTTTCGAATTTTTTTTTGGAAAGGGAGAGTTTTGCAAAATCATCTTAGCACCACTTAACTTAGAAGAAAAAAAAAATGTTATATCCTTTACTTTAAATCAACCACTTTTTAAAGCAAAGATTTCCAATTAGGATGTATTTTATAATTAACACGTATGGATCTTCCTATATACTAGTTAAACCATTGTTTTTTGAAATCAAACTTCATTTTTATTTTTGTTAAGACAAATAAACTTTCAAAAATTTCAATTTAGTAAGCCAAAACAATTTATTTTCCCTATACCGATTCTTTGAAAATAAATCAAAAATGCTTAAAAATAATTTTTTTTGTTGTTTGTTTTTGAGACTTTTTTTTGCAAAGAAAAAGTAAAAATAAATCATGAAAAATCGAAAATGAAGATGAGTCTCACCCCACACTTGATTTTAACTATGTCCCCACATTCAAACCAACTGGAAGGAGAAAAATAAAAACATAACCTTTATTTAAATGAAAATGAAAATATGATTATTTACATGACATCAGAAAGTATGCTGTTAAAGAGTAAATGAACCAGTCTTTCAAAAACCGATTCATTTGTCTCGCCAAGTACGCGAGGCACAACTTAAGCTCAAAAAACCAAACCATAGAAGATTTTGGAATCGAATGTGGATTTGGAAAAACGAATGTCGTTTGATTAAAAATCGTACGAGTTGTTTAATGTTCGATGATTTTGGGGTAGATATAACGATTGATTGAAATTCAAGTTTATTTACACCAAATTGAATTTCAAGTTTTGTCATTGAAAGATTCTATGAAATTATTGATTTCAAAATCAAAGCGGTGATTTAAATCTTCCCCGTCGGAATTTAACAACTCGTCATCCAAAAGTCCAAAAAATTCATGGTCATTAAATTCGTCTTCCTTTGTTGGATTATCGACAACTTCATGGCGTATCTCAAGTTCAAAATCCAAAGTTGTTGCATTCAAATTTTCGAAATTGAGACAAGGAAGATCGAATTTTAAATTTGGTTCCACGCCCTCAAAAGAATTGAAATCCAACTCAATTACCGTGTTTTCAACAACTTTATTAAGATTATTATTTTCAATTTCAAAAGTTGTTATTTGAAAATCATCGATTTGGGTAAAAGATGGATTATCATTTGACTCGTCAGACGTTGGGATTTGGTTTTGTTTATCACCTTGTTTCGTATATGTTTTAAACAACAAATCTGTATGTTCATTGTAAATTTCGTCCATTTGCTCAACAAAATCCAATTTATAGTTATTAACATGAGGATTTTCACTTTGAAATTATTGAGAACAAAGATTTTCATTCGTAATGTGGTTAAGATTATTCCCATTGCCAAATTTGTTTGAAAAGTTATTTCCATTTACATTTTGAGTTTGAAATTCATTTTGGAGTTTGAAATTGAAGTGGCATGGGTTATAATCGAAATCGTTTGAATTTTGAATTGAATTCAAATTTTGAAACCCTTGACTCGAGTTATTACACAAATCATTTATACTTTGATTTTGTTGTGTCGAGAATTAAAGTAAAGATGAAATGCTATTTTCAAGAGTTGAAGGTTGGTCATTGTTTTGAAAAGTTTGTTGTTCAAAATTTGAATTGTCTATAGAATGTTGTCGTTAAAATATCCGTACGAATTTGAGTGAAATCATATGGATTATATCGATCCTCGCAACTATTGTAAAATTCTAATGAGTAAGGAAAAGGAAAATCGGACATTTTCAAGAAATTGTTTTATTTTGGGTTCTTTTTATAAAGGAAAAATATTTACAAATAAAATTTATTTTTCAAAAGGAAATTGATTTTTGTTTTGTTTTTTTCTTGGTTTTTCAATTTTTTGTTTTTGTTTTTGAAAAGATTTTATATTTTTTTTTGGAGATTTAAAGATTTTATATATTTTTTTGGAGATTTTCTTTTTTGTTTTTCTATTTTTTTTTTTGGATTTTGAAATTTCAAAGGAAAAGGATTAAAAATTTCAAAGAAAAAGAAAAGGATATTTACAATTTTTTTAGTTTTGAATTTTTGAAGTTTTCTTTTTGTTTTTTTTAAACATGCATGAACTACTGTAACTAAATGAATGCAAGGGTTAATTACAAATGATTTTTCCTAAGTTAACCCAAAATTGTATAATTACACTTTTTCTTAAATCAATAAGATGGTTCTCAGCCAGGTAACGGGCAGAAGTTATCGGTGCACCACGAATCACCGTAACAATGCAGCCGAAGGTTTAAGTACCTTCAGAGGAACAACCACTATAATATTTACGAATCACCGTAACATTTATACATGGTTATTATTCTACCGTAGTCTAGACACCAAGAAATTAAATTGTTCAAAGAAGACAAATTGTCAATATAAATGTTAATTCCTCTTCATTAGCGACCTAAAACCTAAAGACATGGAGCGACCTAACTACAGGAATGGCATGGCAACTTAACTCATCAAGCGACCTAAAAGTATCTGCGACCTAAGGGAAGCACCGACTTACAGAGCTCTGCGACCTAAGGGAAGCACCGACCTATAGAATTCTGCGACCTATAGCACTCAAACGACCTAACTGTGTGCTCAGACCTAAGGGAAGCACCTACCTATAGAATTCTGCGACCTATAGCACTCAAACGACCTAACTGTGTACTCAGACCTAAGGAAGGCCGCGACCTAGCGGAACCCAGCAACCTAAGAGTAGCTGCGACCTAAAGTGTTGCGACCTAAGATTGTCTCGACCTAAAGGCAGCAGCGACCCAAAAAGGCCGCGACTTAAAAGTGAGTGCGACCTGAAGACGGACTCGACCTATGGAACTCCGCGACCTAACTATCCACCGACCTAAGAAGCTCCACGACCTAAGGAAGGTCGCGACCTAAGGGACTCAGCGACTTAAGATTAACTATGGCTGCAGGAAAGTACTCACGACCTAGGTTAGGTCGCTAACGTCCTAACTACCAGAATACAGAAGACTATGCAATGCCACAAGGGGATAGGTCGCTCACGACCTAGGACTTGTGCAAATCAGCATGCGTGAGGAAGGAGGGGCCAATACTCTTCAGGTCGACTACAACCTTACTTAGGTCGGTCACGATCTACGACCTTACTTAGGTCGGTCACGACCTACGACCTTATTCTGAAAAATGCCTATAAATATGATCCTAACTCCAACTAGAGGAGGACTTTTGCTCATTCTCCTCAAGCACCGTTACTCTGCTGCATTCCAAACCAATCCAACACTTAAAGCTCTCAAGACACGAAGAACGCTACAAACAACTTCGAGAAAAGATCACACACATCCAACATGGATTTGAAGACTCTAATCTCCATTGAAGTTTAGGCTACTTGTTCTAAGTGACTTGTAATCCAAAGTGTATTGTACTTGGAAAGAATTGTATCAGCATGTAACGAGATCATCAATAAAAGTACTTAAAGTGGACGTAGGCTATACCCTTAAGCCGAACCACTATAAAATTGTTGTTGTTTACTGCTTTTCCGCTATTATCTGCTTGTAGTCTGTTACCGAGTTATCGGGTGGTGCTTTCACAACTATAACTCATACACCGGGGTGTTAGCGTTCAAATTCCAGCGTTAACATTTTTGGTGCTTTCACTGAGAATTGAACTCAGGCGAGTTATCATCATTGCTTCATAGAGGTTTGTAGAGAGAATTTCCTTGAAAACCAGAAGTCTATCCGAGATTATGGCTCCTGGAAGGAAGAGTAGATCTGTCAGATCTGGGAATATTCAAGAGGGAACCTCCGCTTCCCCTATATCGAATCAAGCCACTCCAACTGTCGGAGTTACAAAGGCAGAGCCGGATGCTGCAATTTTAGGGCTGAACCAACAAATCAATGCCCAAAATGCACAATTTGAGGCTCAGAATGCCCAGAATGCCCTAATTCAAAATAGGTTGAACGATTTGCTTGGGGCAAACCGCCAACCGGCAGATAATGAAAGGAATTTGGCTGGCAACATTCGTGATGCTGAAGAAAGAAATGCTCCTGAAAGAGCTGCTAGCCCCTTTGAACGAACACTTCCAGAGGTTGGTGGATCTAGAACTCAACATGATGAGGAGTATCTTTCTGGAATGGTCCGACAAATTATGAAAGAAAGTATGCAGAGGGTTGAAGACAAGAAAGAATGGGGTTTCGCCCTAAGTAAAACTCCTTTTACCGAGAAAATCTTAAAGGCTGAATTCCCAAGGAAGTTTGTCCCACCAACCATTCCAGCTTACAAGGGGACGAGTGATCCGAACGAATTCTTATACAAGTATGATTGGCACATGACTGGTGCCAGAGCCTCTGATGAAATAAAGTGCCGATATTTTCCTGTGTATCTCGAAGGTGTAGCTCTGCTTTGGTTCACCAAACTTCCAGTCCGATCTATCGATCAGTTTTCTGACTTAACCCGGAAGTTCAAGGAGCAGTTCAGACTATACGCCTCAAAAGCTAAGGATATCATGTCACTGTCAAGTTTGGAACAGAATCCAGGGGAAACTATCAGATCTTTCTTAAACCGCTTTAATATAGCGCTAGCTGAGGTGGACAATGCAGAACCGCGAATGATATTGACTTATCTGATGAAGGGTATTGACAAGTCGAGCGAGTTTGGGAAATGGCTAAACATGAAAGAACCAAATTCCCTTGAAAAGTTCTATAAAAAAGCAGATGAATTCATACGCTTAGAAAGCCGTCCCGTACCGGTAAAGGCAGTGTTGGAAAAAGCCGAAGATAACACTGTTGTTCCACGCAAGAATGAATCTGTAGGGCAAAAAAGGGAAAATAACAATGGGAAGAAGCAGAGTAATCTGAAGAAGCCCCGATCCTTCAAGCCATCAGAATATACTCCTTTATCAGATACGCCGGAGCGTATCTACCTTGCCACTAAAGATTCTATTGACTTTCCTAAACCTCCTCCTCTAAGGACCGGGAAAAAGGCTATACAGAGTGGGAAGTTCTGCCGCTTCCATAATCAACCCGGTCACGAAACCGACGAGTGCCGACAGTTGAAAAATCTGATTGAAGAGTTGCTAAGGGAAAACAAACTACAGCAATTTGTGAAAAAGAATAGCAACAATCCTGCTTCATCTAGTCAGGGGCAGCAGGCTCCTACTCATCAGCCTAGGACGATTGAGAAGGCTTCAGGACATGAATCTGGAAGGCCCATTATCAATGTCATTATAGGAGGACCTCACCCAGCGGGCAGAAGCTGGGGTGAGATGGAAAGGTATACCCGAGCTTTAAAGTATGTACCGACCGAGGAAGATGTATTTGTTTTGGAAGGTGCTACGCCCTTGAAGCAACGAAGAACTCTTGATGATGATATTGTATTCAAAGCTAGGGATTCCGCAGGTATTGAAGCTCCTACCTTGGATCCCTTAGTCATCTCGGCTGGTATCGGGCCAGCTACTGTCAGAAGAGTTCTCGATTGTGGCGCATCCTGCAATATCCTCTTCAAGAAAACATTCGACCAAATGAAGATCCCTATGGCTGATGTGCAAGCTTCATCGCATAAAATTGCTGGCTTCACTGGGGAGCCAAAACAGCCAGTAGGAACCATTGATTTGTTTGTGGAACTTGGAGAAGGAGAGAGAAAAATGGTCCGCAAGCAAACTTTTGTGATTGTCGACGAATTTTCTGCTTACAATGCTTTCCTTGGTCGTCCAACTCTGGCAGAATTCAAAGCTGTTCTTGCCCCGTGGTGCCTCACCATTAAATTCCCTACAGACAATGGAGTAGGAGTTATAAAAGGGGATCAAAATGCTGGGCGAGAGTGTTATCTGACAGAGCTACGAGAAACCAGAAAAAGAGAGATGGGAATGAATGCGGCAGCCCCAGTCCGCATCAAAGAACCAGCCTTATAGCAATTACAGGGCGGACCCTGCACTGGCGAGCACAGCGGAGCAAGGAAAGAGATGGACCCTAGAAAAGTCAGTGCAGGGGAAAATAGAGTGGTACCGGTGGAAACGACAATTCCAATACCTGTTGACCCAAAGGACCCAAACAAAGTGTTGAATGTGGGTTCACAACTTAATGCGTCAATTCAGAATATCTTAATATCTTTTTTAAAGGCAAATCTGGATGTTTTTGCTTGGACTCATGCCGATATGTGCGGAATATCCCCAGAAGTTGCAGTGCATGCTCTAAATATTGATCCAAAATTTACACCTGTGAAGCAGAAAAGGAGAACTCAAGGTCCAGAAAGGTCAGCGGCATTAAAAGAAGAAGTTGATCGACTCATGGAGAATAATTTTATCAAAGAATCTACCTATCCGAATTGGGTTTCAAATCCAGTGCTGGTTAAGAAAGCCAACGGAAAATGGAGAGTATGCATCGATTTTTCAGATCTAAACAAGGCCTGCCCCAAAGACTGCTTCCCATTACCCAGAATCGACCAACTGGTAGACGGAACAGCGGGACACGAATTGTTATCTTTTATGGATGCTTACTCCGGATATAACCAGATCATGATGCATGAGCCAGATCAGGAGGACACGAGCTTTGTCACCGACACTGGTCTTTACTGCTACAGAGTTATGCCCTTCGGGTTGAAGAATGCAGGGGCGACATACCAAAGACTCGTTAATGCTATGTTCAAACCACAATTGGGCAAGACCATGGAAGTCTACGTCGATGACATGTTAGTAAAGTCTAAGAAAGCGGTGGATCACATAGAACACTTAGCGGACATGTTCGCAGTCCTCCGAAGATACGGAATGAAGCTCAATCCTTTAAAATGTTCATTTGGAGTGGAATCCGGCAAGTTTTTAGGTTTCATCGTGAGCGCTAGGGGTATTGAGGCCAGTCCAGCTCAAATTACTGCATTGAAAGAAGTCAAAGCCCCTAGAACAAAGAAGGAATTGCAAAGTCTCAATGGAAAAGTCGCCGCCTTGAGTCGGTTCATTTCCAAAGCCACAGATAAATGCATCCCATTCTTTGACGCCCTAAAGAAAGGAAAGAAAAACTTCGATTGGACTCCCGAATGCCAAAAAGCCTTCGATGAATTGATTCGCCATATGGAGACGCCTCCAATACTTTCTAGGCCTGGCGATGGCAAGGATCTTCTTATATACTTGGCAGTATCATCTCATGCTTTAAGTGCAGCGCTGATACGGGAAGACAAAAGGATTCAACATCCAGTTTACTATATCAGCAAAAGACTCACTGGGGCAGAGATGAATTACTCCAAGTTGGAAAAACTCGCCTATTGCTTACTAATTGCGTCTAGGAAGTTGAGGTAATATTTTCAAGCTCATCCCATCAGAGTCCTCACTGATCAACCTTTAAAGCAAGTCCTGTTTCGCCCTGAAACTTCGGGTCGTCTTCTAAAATGGAATATTGAACTCAGTCAGTATGACATCACTTATCATCTCCGAAAAGCAATCAATGGACAAGCTTTAGCAGATTTCATTGCAGAATTCACAGATAAGGGTAACAGTGAGGAGGAAACAGTCGACGATTCCCCAATCCAATGGAAGTTATATGTCGATGGTGCGAAAAACGACTACTGTTCTGGAGCCGGAGTCGTACTTGAGACCCCAGAAGGCCGATCATTATGCTACGCACTAAGATTGGAATTTCCTTCAACAAACAACGAAGCAGAATACGAAGCCCTTATCGCTGGTTTAAGGATTGCAAAAGAATTAAACATCCGAGCGTTACAGATATTCAGTGATTCTCAGCTTATTGTATGCCAAGTCAAAAAGGAATTCCAAGCAAAAGGGGGGAATCTGCCCGCCTACTTATCAAAGGCTTGGGAGCTCCTGGGTGATTTCGATCATTACATGATAAGTCACATTCCTCGAGAGGAAAACACGAAAGCAGATTCTCTTGCAAAGTATTCTAGCACAGGTGAAGCTCAATTTCTGGGGCTAACTCCCGTGGAGGTCCTGTCGACTCCTAGCATTGATGAGATGGACATTGATTGGATCATGAGCATGTCTCAAGAGCAAGAATCATGGATGGCTCCGATAACAGAATACCTGCTCAATGGATCCTTACCAGGGAACTCAAAAGAACGACAAAAGCTACTGAGAAAAGCCTCTCGATACATAATCCAGGATGGCCGATTATACAGACGGGGATTCTCAATGCCATTACTTCGATGTGTATCCAGGGAAGAGGCTAAAGCAATCCTAGCAGAGATACACGGAGGAGAATGTGGTGATCATTCAGGTGGCCAAACATTAGCAAAGAAAATTCTCCGATACAGATATTTTTGGCCAGAAATTAATCGAGATGCAGAAGAGTATTCCCGAAAATGTGACAGATGTCAAAGATTCGCCAAAATTCCTAGAGCTCCTTCCACTGAACTCACACAGATGGTCAGTCCATGGCCGTTTGCAATATGGGGAATAGACCTTGTAGGACCGTTGCCAACTGCCAAATCTGGAATTAAATACGCCATTGTTGCTGTAGATTATTTTACTAAGTGGGCAGAAGCTGAACCACTGGCTACTATCACCTCAAAGAAGATGATAAGTTTTGTGACTAAAAACATCATTTGCAGATACGGTGTGCCTCAAAAAATAATTACAGACAATGGAACTCAATTTGAAAGTGAAGAATTCCAAGATTTTTGCAAGCGATTCAAAATCCGGAAAAGCTTCTCAGCAGTGGCTCATCCGCAGGCAAACGGGCAAGTGGAAGCCGTGAAAAAAATTATTAAGTCAACCATCAAGAAGCAACTTGAAAGAGCAAAAGGTGGTTGGGTCGATAAGTTACCACTGGCACTATGGGCATACAGAACCACTCACAAAACTGCGACTGGGCACACCCCGTTTTCATTGGCATACGGGTCAGAGGCAATGATTCCGGTAGAAATAGAGGTCCCTTCACACAGAAGAATCCATTTCAATCAAGCAGAAAATGAAAAACTATAGCTTGAAGCGCTAGATCTCCTTGATGAAAAAAGAGATGAGGCTAATCTCAGAATTGCAGCTCATCAGCAAATAATAGCCAGACATTTCAATTTCAAAGTTCGCCAACGCAGCTTTGAGATTGGAGACCTAGTCCTGAAGAGAATTATGACAGCGACAGGTGTGTTTGGGCCAAATTGGGAAGGACCATATGTCATAGGTCAGAAGCTTCTTGACGGCACATTCAAACTCACCACTGTTGAAGGAGATCAAATTCCAAGGGCATGGAACAGCAACCATTTGCGTCCATACTATACTTGAAAATTTTGTTGAAATATTGTAAAAAGAATTATGAATGTATGATTCTTGTAATTGAAGGCAATTGTAAAACTGATGCAAGTAAATAATGAAAGAATATAAAGTGGATGTAGGCCCAATTTCCTGGCCGAACCACTATAAATCTTGTGTTCCTTATTATTGTTACATGTTTGCTTTATTTTCGATATAAAAAGTACATAGAATGTATTGCCGAAGTGTCAATTTAAATTTTTGCAGACAATGGAAGTAAAACTTGCACATAAAAAGACCAAGTGATTCTCGCCAAATTTCAAGCTACGAAAGCCCCGAATTCAAATCCTAGATAGGAAGTACTTCAATTGAACGACCTATGATTTTGACAGAAACGGGTCTTTGCTAATAAATTGAGATCGTTTGAACAAACAAACATCCAATTAAGAAGCTAGTGCTCGTTCTCACGAAATTGCCTGACAATGAAGCACACTTCCTTGGATTAAACAAGTTACTTGTGAGAAAAGGGAATGAAAGCTAAAAAAAAAAAAGAGGCAGAGGATCATTGAAAAGGCATAAGCAAGTGGACAGAGGAACAACTAAAGCCATCATCGGCAGCACAAGTCCTCTCCGGAGGCACAACTCTTCGGAGGATAAAGACCTCTAATGGGTCATACGCCACAAAAAAGAAAGTTCTCTACTCAACAAAAAAGATTGGAGGAGTCATGACCCTCCAACCATGAGAGTAACTTCCAGGCGATGAAAACCCTCTCTGAGGCACATTTCACCAGGAGTTGAAGTGAAACAACCGCTCTTCGGAATTTCACTTCACCAGAGTTGAAATGCAAACAAAATAAAGACCTCTTCGGAGGCACATTTCACCAGGAGTTGAAGTGAAACAACCGCTCTTCGGAATTACACTTCACCAGAGTTGAAATGCAAACAAAATAAAGACCTCTTCGGAGGCACATTTCACCAGGAGTTGAAGTGAAACAACCGCTCTTTGGAATTTCACTTCACCAAAGTTGAAATGCAAAACAAAAGAAAGACCTTCCTGGAAGCCCACATTTCACCGAGATTGAAATAAAACTTCCAAGTGTTGAAACGTGAAAAGGCTTTCCTCGAAGGCACAACTCTTTGGAGGTACACGTTTCACCAAGATTGAAATAAAACTTCCAAGTGTTGAAACATGAAAAATCCCTCCTCGGAGGTACAACCCCCCTCTCCGGAAGCATAATCAAGAAGGAAGACCTCTTCCGAAGCCCACGTTTCACCGAGATTGAAATAAAACTTTCAAGTGTTGAAACGTGAAAAGGCTTTCTTCAAAGGCACAACTCTTTGGAGGTACACGTTTCACCAAGATTGAAATAAAACTTCCAAGTGTTGAAACGTGAAAAAATCCCTCCTCAGAGGTACAAATTTCTATTTAAAAGAAAAATCCTCATTAAGAGCATACTTTAACTTTCGAAGGAAGAGTGATTTACCTATTCTAAAAAAAAAGGAAAAGAAAGTTAAAGTACATTCAGAGGTCCGCTTTACCACATAGAAGAATTCACTTGGCAAAATGTGTACATACGCAAAAGGAAAAAGTGACTTCTTCGAAGGACAAAGCGTAAAAACTTATATGAAAGGAGTTGTACTCTATGAAAAATCTTTTCACGAACGAAATAGTCATTCTACAGAAAATAAGAGTGCAAGTCCCCTCGAAGTATAGAAAATTGCAGTAAGCTTATGATATGGGGGCAGCATGGTATAGTTGTATACGATATGGTATAGCTACATCGGTAAAGTACGCTCAAACAACATACCATAAGCTCACTGCAATGTCATATAAATAAACTTGTGCAAAAATGAATAATAAATGCATTCTCAAATTCAAACAGGAGTTTATACAAAGAAAGAGGAATCATTTTATTCAACATTACTTTATATACAGGTACAAGTTTCAACAAAAGAAAAGCGGGGGGGGGGGCGATACCCGCACAATTCTCGACCAATACATGCAAAAGACGAGAAGCTAAAAGCTGAAGTCTTCATTTCTTCTTGCCACCCTTGGACCCTTTGCCTGGCCGAATGATTAGTTTTTCAGGTCTATCTATAGGCATAAGGGGAGAAGGAGAGGGAGGTGCAACCGGTGCGACTTCCGGTTCCTCTTCAGTAATGATGATTTTCTTCCCCCTCCTCTTCGATGTTCCGTGCTTCTTTCTTCTCTTCGAAGAAGACTCACTCCCTGGAGTAACAAGAGCGGACAAAACTACGTCATCAGAGGGAGTCCGCTCTGGAGAGATCTCGCCTCCTTCAAGTCCCTCGCCCTTTTGCTCTTGCGAAGCGATAGGGTCATCCAAGCCATGAAGAGCCTCAATCTGTTCCTCTTGTGACCCGGGTTGTGAAGCAGAAGGAGGAGTCACCTGAAGAGACGGAGGAGGGAAAACCGGAGGAAGTGAAGTCTGCACAGCACTTGGCGTCTCAACTGCAGAAGAAGAGAAATTAGAAATATTAGTATCTCCCCGAAAGAAGGGAGATATGGGTTCATCGAGATTCAAGAAGTAATCGAGAAGCTCATCAAACTTTTGAGGTGTAAGCAAGCGATCCACCTGAATCGAACCAATATCAAAATTACCTGAAGATGTTTGCTTCGTAAGTTCAATCTCATAATTCTGAGCCCCGATATCCTCTAAAGCCTCATCATCAGTAGGGGTGATTACCCCGGTTCTTATAGGAGGCGGCGAATGAGCACTAGAGCCTGTAATGTCCACTTCGGGAGAAACTAAAGGACGTTCAGAAGTGGTAGGCGGTATTTCTTTCTCAGAACGTTCCACTTCCGCTATTCCGGCCCGTACCTTGGCGAGTTGCTCTTTTCCCTTGGCAAGAGCGGCGCGGGCATCATCGTCGAGATAATGCTCTTCAAGAGCTGTCTCAGCGTAGTCAGCACCTTTGCCACCTAGCATATCAAGTGCTGCCTCCCAAACTTCAGCTAATGTAATTTCGTATTTAGGGCCTAGAAAGGCAAGGTTGCCACGCCCCAAAATGCTATGCAGATAGAAATCAAATAATGTGGAGCTAATATCAGCTTTGGTTGCTTGATGGGCCTCTTCAGCCGCGAGTTTACCAGCAACAGCCTCGTCACGCTCCGTTTCGGCTATAGCAAGTCGAGCTTTTAGCATCTCTATCTCCAAGCTTTGAGAGCCGGCCTGTTCTCGCAGCTGTAAAGTTTCAGCACGATATTCTTCTATGACCTTCTCTTGGTGTGTAAGCTTATCTTCGGCTGCCCTTTGACTGGCATGCGCATCTCGTACTTGTTGCTGAAGCATGCTCTCCTTTTGAGAATGGAAAGTAGATGAAGTAGCTAATTCTTCCTTAAGCTTTTCTACTTCCGCTTCCAGCTTTTCATTATAGGAAGCAATACTTCTCATTTCGGCGTCATGCTGTTCGAGAGTCTTCTGCCACTCAGCCTTATCGTTCTCCATTGTGAGCATGGCCTCGAGATTGGCTCGGTTAACCCTCTGAAGCTCGTCGACAAGTTTTTGCCAGTTCGACATTCTTTCAATATCGGTCCTGACAGTATCCAGGTTTCGCAGCATAGCCGGTTTGTCGAGAGGAACCAAGTCGAGATCAAATCAAACCCCTCTCAAGCACCACTGAGGAAATCGACTTTGAAGAGTGGGAGAACCTTGCCCGACTTGGTATGCGGGCCGGTTGATGATTGCTTGAATGTCGGAGCGAACGGGAGCAGGAGATTGAGCAGGAACATGTTCAGAAGCTGTCGGCATTGTTTCTTCGGTAAGTCTAGCCCGCTTGCTAGAAGAATCGTCTATGTGACCTTTATTTCTCTCATCGTGAGCTTTTCTCTTTTGAGTATCATCACCTCTGTGGGGAGGGTCATGTCTTTCTTGTTCCCTTCGGTGACGTTCTTCAAATGCTCGTCTCTCATCGGCTTTCCTGATGGCCCTCTCTTCATCCGATTCTCTGTAAGAAGGGAGGTAACGCCTGTAATCATACTGGCTACGCCTCCCGTAGCGTTGGAAATCATCATAGTACGAGCCGCTGCGCCCCATAGGAGAATCTGGAATAAAAATAATAAGCTTTAGAAATCTTTAAAGTACAAGAAGATAAGTGCGTAGAGGTGATGAGAAATCCGAAGTGTCGTGTAACGTGTAAACTACACGCATCGAGTTACAAACCACTCTGTGGAATAGAGGTAGTGATAACTTGGGTAGGAGGAGTTGACATTTGTTGTAAAGAAGATGTCGCCTCGATTACAGAAGAGATAGTTTTGGAGACATCATCTTTGAAAAGTTCTTGAGAAGTCACAATTAAATCACTCAACCCCCCGAAAACATCATCACCATCATGTTTTTTGGGACTTGCTTTCTTGACTCCTTCGTTAGTAGATTTTTCGAAAGATCGTGGAGGTTCTTCCTCCTCGATAACTGGGGCAAGTACAGACTCGTCAGATGGCCCTGCAACATCTTTCGGAATTGAACACTTTACTAGTGAAGTTTCTGTAAAAGTTCCTCCCTACAAGTGCTCTTTAGTGGAGACCGGGGTATCAGGAGTGTTTGTCGGAGAATCAGGGACCTCCGTTGGAACTTCATGAATTTGAGTGGAACGAGAAGGATGTAGAAGCTCAAACTGATGAAGAAGTTCTTCTGTCAATAGAAATTTTGCGCTTCTTTCTTCAGCAGCCACAATGCTTAGCCTTTCAAAAACTGACTTATGACTGGAATCTCTAGAAGGAGGAGGAAGTGCTGTAAAAATAAGGAATGGAATCAGCATCTAGCAATACGAACCAGGTAAAACTTAGAATAAAATTAAAGAAAGAAGAGAAAAAAGATCTCACTTCCTACTCTCCAGTCTGCGTAAAATTCTGCGGGGCAACGAATGTAGAAGTATTGATTCAAAAAACCATGTGCACTCTCCGGCAAATCCAAAATTAGTTTACGGTTTCTCGCACCTCTTACAAGTACAATCGAAGGGTGGTCCTTGTTCTTCGCAAAAGTGCACAGGTAACAGATTTCCTCAAAACTCGAAAGACGGTCAACAGTTCTCCTGAACAGAACGCACAATCCCATCAAAATGGCATAGCCATTGGGATGCAGTTGGAAAGGAGAGATCGTCAGTCGAAGAAGGATTTGTTGAAGAAATTCATTAAAGGGAGGAATTGCTCCACTTAAGCACATTTGGCGATTAATGGCAACAAAACCGGAAGGTGGTCTATCAGCAAAATCATTTGGTCCAGAGAGTAAAACTTCTGCCTCGACAATGCCAAATTGAATGCATAATTGATTAAGCACCCGCTGTTTCAGAAGGGTAGGAGTTCTTTCCGGAGGGTTCTCTAGTGGAATAGCAACCGGGAAAGCCCCTTCGACGTGTTCTATCATCTCTTCTTGTTGAGACGTCATTCTACATGAGTAACTGGATGTTCAGGTGTGAAGGTGCACGTTTCCTAAAAGTGTGAAGTGTTGTGCGAAACTAATAAAAATAACAAGCGAAATAACTGAAATTAAACTAATTGACAACTGGTCGATTGTGAGATTTCAGGACTTGTTAATTTAAAACTCAAGCGCAGTGTTAATTCAAACAAAATTTTAGCTTTGCTTTAACACTTCATTTGAGTCGGTCGATTCACAGCATTTCACTCACACAGTTCATTTAAGTTGATTATTCTTTATCGACTAATCTGTCATTCGATGTGGGCGGTCAATGACAGTATATTCGTCCCATTTTTCTGCAAATATTATGTTTAAACAGGTTGTTAGCATTAGAGATAATCTGCAAAGAAATACGACAAAATTCAAGTCCATATAGATCAAAGTTCAAACAGTTCAATCAAAGTTGTCTCAGGATTTCACAAGTCCTAGGTCGTCCAGCGACCTAGCATAGGTCGGAGCCTTCTTAGGTCGCGCTGTGCAAAGTAAAGGATAAGGCTTTACAAATTCGTCCTAGTGTTAGCTCGGCCGCGACCTAAAGCCTATGTCGCAAGGAAGATAGGTTGCGCAGTTCTTAGCTCGAGTAACTCTTGACTCATGCAAAGTCTTAGGTCACATGAATATTAGGTCGTTCAGCGACCTAGTATAGGTCGAAACTATTCCTTAGGTCGCAAGGATCATTAGATCGCGAATTATTTTAAGTCGTTCAAATCCGCTAGGTCACTAACTTCCTCTCCACGCAATGCTTCACCATACCCAATAACCCGCCATCAACTACCCGAAGAGATTCATCATCCTCTCCATGAAATTTTCCATCTCTTCATACCACCAGATCATTCCAAAAACTAACCAAAAAATCCTCAATCCATCATAAATTCAACGCATTGCCATGACTTCCTAAATCAACCAAATAACGACCGAAAAATCGATCGCAACAATCACTCGAGATAAAGCGTGATACATGGAGTTGAGCTAAGGTCAGAAAGTGAGAATTCATGATTCAACGGCGATTATGATGGGATGAAGACCAGGTTTACTTACGAGACGTAATGATGAAAGTGAATCGGTGACTGGATGGGTCGAATTCTCCTTTGGAAGCTCAGAGAATTGTTAATGGCAGTAGGAGGTTAGAGCAATGGAATGAGGAAGAAGTAGCGACCTAACAGTTTTATATGAGGCAAATATGGGAAAACAAATAGACACGCGTATTGGCACAAGTGTTAGGTCGCTCACGACCTAGCTAAGTCAGGTCGAAGCACGCGACCTACGACCTAGGCACGTACTTCGAGGGGCAAATGTTAATTCCTCTTCATTAGCGACCTAAAACCTAAAGACATGGAGCGACCTAACTACAGGAATGGCATGGCAACTTAACTCATCAAGCGACCTAAAAGTATCTGCGACCTAAGGGAAGCACCGACTTACAGAGCTCTGCGACCTAAGGGAAGCACCGACCTATAGAATTCTGCGACCTATAGCACTCAAACGACCTAACTGTGTGCTCAGACCTAAGGGAAGCACCGACCTATAGAATTCTGCGACCTATAGCACTCAAACGACCTAACTGTGTACTCAGACCTAAGGAAGGCCGCGACCTAGCGGAACCCAGCGACCTAAGAGTAGCTACGAGCTAAAGTGTTGCGACCTAAGATTGTCTCGACCTAAAGGCAGCAGCGACCCAAAAAGGCCGCGACTTAAAAGTGAGTGCGACCTGAAGACGGACTCGACCTATGGAACTCCGCGACCTAACTATCCACCGACCTAAGAAGCTCCGCGACCTAAGAAAGGTCGCGACCTAAGGAACTCAGCGACTTAAGATTAACTATGGCTGCAGGAAAGTACTCACGACCTAGGTTAGGTCGCTAACGACCTAACTACCAGAATACAGAAGACTATGCAATGCCACAAGGGGATAGGTCGCTCACGACCTAGGACTTGTGCAAATCAGCATGCGTGAGGAAGGAGGGGCCAATACTCTTCAGGTCGACTACAACCTTACTTAGGTCGATCACGACCTACGACCTTACTTAGGTCGGTCACGACCTACGACCTTATTCTGAAAAATGCCTATAAATATGATCCTAACTCCAACTAGAGGAGGACTTTTGCTCATTCTCCTCAAGCACCGTTACTCTGCTGCATTCCAAACCAATCCAACACTTAAAGCTCTCAAGACACGAAGAACGCTACAAACAACTTCGAGAAAAGATCACACACATCCAACATGGATTTGAAGACTCTAAACTCCATTGAAGTTTAGGCTACTTGTTCTAAGTGACTTGTAATCCAAAGTGTATTGTACTTGGAAAGAATTGTATCAGCTTGTAACGAGATCATCAATAAAAGTACTTAAAGTGGACGTAGGCTATACCCTTAAGCCGAACCACTATAAAATTGTTGTTGTTTACTGCTTTTCCGCTATTATCTGCTTGTAATCTGTTCCCGAGTTATCGGGTGGTGCTTTCACAACTATAACTCATACACCGGGGTGTTAGCGTTCAAATTCCAGCGTTAACAATACAATTAAGTGTTATCGATGTGTAACCGTTATTAATCAAAATTCCAGGATGAAATTCAAAGCAGAAATTAAACATGTTTAACAATGCAACTACAATGAAATTTTTGTTTTTTTGCTTTTTTTTTTTTGTTATTTTTTGAAATTTTTTTTACATGCAAGAAAACAACAATTCAATTCAAATAAAAGTAGAGATCAAAGTAGCAAAATATTTTTTTATAAGCAAGCCAGCAATTTATTTTTGGTAGCAGAGCGAAACAAGCAATTCTTTCTTTTATTTCCTGCAACCTGCAAATTAAAAACTATATATATATATATATATATAGACACACACAGTTTGTTTGTTTTTTTTTAAAAAAAAATATCAAAGAAGAAACTAAATCAAAACAAAACAACTAGTGAAAACAAAATAAACAACATAAATTGAAAATCAAACAAAATGAAGTTTTTTAAAATGAAAAGCAAAACAAGTGAAACAAAATAAGCAGAACAAATGAACAAACAAAATATTACTATCGTAATTACTTAACTAGTTGTTTTTGTTTTGTTTTGTTTTGTTTTTTCAGCTAAAACAACTAAAGCTAAATAAATGAAAACAAACTACTAAAAAAAATACACTCGACCTTTAAAAGCCCGGCCCAAATGCAACACAGTTTTACCACTACGCAATTTCAAAGAAACATGTTGTAAATTACTTCTCAGTTTCGACAGCAACAGGTCACAAATCTCTTCATAAATAACTTTCTCGAATTGATTTACTCACGAATCCAAAATTCGAAATTCCTCGAATCTCTTCGTAACTTCACAACTCCTCACTGCCGATTAAGGCAATTGCTTATCGATTTCATATGTGGGGCTAGGCGATTGAGGAAGTCAAAGATTGGGTTGCTGTTTGTTCGGGGCGATTGTGGTGATTGGGGAGTCGAAGGAGATTCAAGCTTTGCAGTTGCAGGTGATTGGAGGAGAGGATGTAAGGTGGCTTGTCTTTGGGTTGCGAATGAAATTGGGAAGTTTAGTGCTATGAATTTTGAGTGGCGGAATTGAGTTTTTGTGGCTTGCTATTGGAAGAAGTCGAGTTCGCGGCGACTTGGTGATACAGATGGTGATGAGGTTGAACTATATGTTGCTGCTGTGGAATACTGGTCGTCAGGGTATTGTCGTGCTGTGATGTTATTGAGTTTTGTATGGGGAGTTGTTGGAGATGGTTTTCAGAGTTTGACATGAATGATGACAGAAGTGGAGTAATGTAATAGGGAGGGATGTTGAGAAATGGTGGTGAAGTAGGGAATGTTGATGGCAGTAGCACACAGCAAGGGGATGGTTGTATAGCAGCGGTCAGGGAAAGTATACTGGTTAGGAAATGTGAATAAGTTTGTTGTTGTGATGGTCTTGACTGCTTTTGTTTGCTCTGGTTCAGTCGATGTTTGCAGTTCAAAGAAGTGGTAGAGCAGCAGTTGTTGATGGGGTAATGAGATTTGTTGTGGTGGGTCGATGGTGGCAAAATGTACTGAAGTAGTGGTGTATTGGCAGTATGGTGATTGTAGAGGAGTGTTGATGGTTGAGCAGCGTTTAATGTGGGTGGAGTGCTTGCTGTTGTATGGGGTGAAGGGTGTCGGAGATGATTAGGCACTGTTCAGTAATATGAATGAATGTGAAGGGGTGATGGCACTGTACGGCAGTAGCACAGATGTATGGCAAGACGGTTGTAGTTTGACCGAGGAGTGAAATGAAGTTGTTCGGTTGCACTGCTGTTATATTGTCTGAGGAGTTGCAAGTTATAATGCAGATGTTGATGGATGTGGGGGGGTGTATTTGTCGAGGAAGAGCAGTAGAGAACTGCAGTTTTGTAGAGTAGAAGTGGTATTGTACAAGTGCGGCAATTGATTTAAAGGCAGAAAGGAAGTTGCTGACAATTTTGAAGTGGATGAAGCGTTTGCAGTTGATGGATGAAATGTTGTATTGGTGAAGTAGAAGTTTACGGGATGAAACAGTTGAAGCGGTTGTGTCGAGGAGAAATGATGTGAAGTGGGAAGCAGATGATGGTTGTATTGGTGAAGTATGACATATTTGTGTTATTGATTAGCCAACATGAGTCATAAAACTTAACAATGAAAATGAAATATATTTTAAATATGACCTATTAACTATTGATTCGAAATATAGACCATCAAATTTTAATTTCAAATCACTTTTTTTTGCCATAATCATATTTTGATGAAGAGACAATTAGTGCTGGTGATTGTTTAAGCATAGCCTATTTGGTGTCAACAATATAGGCTATCAAATTCAAAGCAAAAATAACTAGTAAACCATTTCTATCATCATCATTAAGCACAAAAAGAGAGCATGAGCTAAGAAATAGTTGATGCTACATAATTACAGAGCTTCATTACCTCTAAATTGAAGGGGTTTAGCCTCTCACATTTGTCATTTGATTAACAAATGTAGCTAACAACATGAAAGAAAAATGAAAGCTTAATAAAAAAGAGAGCTAATTAATAAGAATCAGAACTATTCTACGTGCATGAAACTAAATCTACACTACAAACATTAAAGTAAATAAGCATGAAAAGGGAAGAGCATGTATTAAATTGCAATAAAAAGAAAATTACGTGAAAATAACAATAAATGGCCAAGTAGCCATGAAAAGAAATAAAAGAGAACCAAGCTAAATTAAGAGAAGAGATGGCCTCCATGTGAGGGCATAAGAGGGTAGAAGAGGTTACATGAACATAATGAGTTATTTATTCAAGCATGAAACTCAAATCTATAATTTGGGGAATGGCTAAACTACCTTTGAGAAAGTTTGGAGACTAAATAATCATTAGCTTCTACTAATCATCATTTAAGTGTACATGAAGCCATTAATTCCATAAGCATGCGCATCAGCCTCTAATTTGTACAATAGAGGTGGGTAGGTGGGGTCCTCCATGTTTTTCACTTTGAATTATTTCCATCTTCATTCCTTTGTATTCATTTTGTGCATGCATGTGTCTTCATGAAACCACTCTTATTTGAGATCAAATTCCTACACAAATTTATATAAATTTCCAATTAATTTTTCTCAAAGAAATATATGCACACAAATGACCATTTTCCCCTATATAAGATGGATATGTGACAATTTGGAATTACTATGGATTTTGGTTAAAAACAAGTTAAAATACCCAATATGATCATTTATTTAATTTAAATAGAATAAGTATAGTGGTGAAAATATGCACATTTATGTGAACATCATGTGTCAAGCGAGGTATCAAAACTTACTCATTCAGAATTACTTATATATTTCCACTAATTAAATGACTTTTTTGAACGACTTAGGTAGAAATATGCTAAAATTGAATCACAAAGAAATACTTTGCTAGATTTAAATACACAGCTTGATCAGTTGGTTAAAAACTATCAAAATAAGTGCCCTAGGTGTGAAAAATGTCCATCATTTGAAGAAGAAATTAAAAAATCAGAAACTAAAATTAAAAGCTTGAAAATGAAATTCTGATTTTGAAAGAAAATGGAAACATGAGAAGAGAAAATTCTATTAAAAAGTGCATACAATTATTGAATAAAAATGAATCGCTCAAAACATAAGTCCAGCAATTGTTTACAACCTTAGGAAAATTTTCCAAAGGAGAAGAATCACTAAATATGCTAATAGGAAAACAAATAGTCAATATTGATAGACAAGGACTTAGGTATCTCAATCTAAACGTGTTGGTAGCGAAATTAATCAAGTAAATTCCAAGTGCAAAATTTGTGAAAAAACTGGACACAATCACAATATTTGTTGGTATAGACCCAAACACGTGAAAACATTCCAATTTGGGTTACAAAAGGCAAGGCACAAATATAAAAATCTCTTAAAGTCAAATAAATCTGGGTGCCGAAAGAAGCAAATATAAATTGTTTAGGGTCTACTCAAACATATTTTTCAAAATCATTTGCCACTAAAAACCTTGGACCCATATAAACAAATAGGTCACAAAAATCTTTTCTCGTGTAGGTGTGGAGGCAGGCTAAGAAACAGCAACAGTGTTACCTGAATTCTGGCTGTTCCAGGCACACGACGGGCGACAAATCAAAGTTCCTTAGCCTAGTATAAAGGTGGCAGAATCACAATGGGCAACAACAAAAAATTATCATAAAGGTAAAATAGGTAACAGTATATTTATTTTGAACGATTTATTAAATGTGTAAATCTGCACCATAATCTAAATTAAATCAGCCAGTTATGTGATGAAGAAATGAATGTTGATTTTGACTATGACTTATTCAAAATTGTCGGTCAAATATCTTTTTATGCCTAGAACACAATCAGTACCTCTAGAGTCTCTGAACTAATAGATTTCTTTAGATTAATGATATTGGAAGTTTAGATAATAAGAAATATTACCTTGAATTGATTTTTGATTACTCGAGATACACGTGCATATATTTGATTATCATACTGCTTCTAGATCTGACACTATGATCACTGTTTGTAAATTTGCATGAAATCAATTCAAATTCAAGAGAATTTCATTTAAAAGTTGTTAAAATGAATTTTAAGGTATTTTGTTGAAACTTCACGGCCTGGTCTATGACATCCAACTAATGATAATCTTGACTCAAAGGAAAATTTGGATGTAGATTACACTGGTAATCTAGTTGGTAGAAAAATTACTAGTGGAAGGAGTTTTATGAAAAAACATTCATTAGTTGCATCACATGTTCAAAGAAAATATCTGCATATTTTTCATTTCAGCTGATTTTCAAATTAGCGAACATTTTTCTTATAGAACCCCTTCCAGAAAATAGTTTTTAATTTTTTTGACCTTGTTTCAGATTAATCATTTTAGAGAATTTGATTTTATAATTTTTGAATTTGATTTTAAATGACAACATTAACTAATCTGACTCGCTACTGATTGTTGAAAAGATAAACAGTGATTGAAAAATTGATGAGTGTTGATATTGATCATATATTATAACATGAAAAAGTATTTAGTAAATTTCCTTAAAAATTTAAACAAGATTTATAATAATTCTTGTTTGGTAAAAATTCCATGATCATCTCTATTTATATCATATTTCTAATGACCATCACTCATCAAAATCCAATATAGTATGTCAATATGTTGTATTTTAAATATGAAATAATTCACTTTTCATTTTATTATATTTGTAGCAATAAAACATGCAAAGTATTCACTCTCATTTAAAAGTCCGCACGATTATGCATGGGTGAATTACTTATAATTTTTGATTATGTGCTTTCATACCCATTTAAAAGTCCTCACGTTTATGCATGTATGGAACATATATAAAAATTGATTAATTAAATAGACAAGTTGATTCTAATCTCATTTAAAAGTCCTCACGGTTATGCGTGGTTAGAAGATACTTGAATTCCTTTTTTTTTTATAAAATTTGGAATACTACTAATATCATTTCAAAGTCATAACGGTTATACATAGTTAGTAGATATTCAAATTCTTGATATAAATATACCACAAATAGACATAGCTATATGGTTTTGCATCATCCCTATCATTCTAAAGTGGAATATGCGTCTAAACAGAGTATTTATGATTTTTGTTTGAATTTTTTATTGAAAGTTATTATTTATACTTGATTGGGTATTAATGTTGTATTAATGTCTATCACTTTATCTCTATTTTTCTAACACTATTACTTTTTGCTGATAACAAAAGGGGGAGAGAAAAGTTAAGATTTTGGTAAATAAAGGTCAAATATTTTATTTTGTATTTTTGTATTTGCATTTAGGTTCATTTGCATATTTTTATTTATTTTCGTGCATATATGAAGGGGGAGTTTTGTTGTTGAGAGGGAGCATTCAAATAGGGGGAGCAAATTGAATGATCAAATTCATTTTATAAATTCAAATCTTAAATATATGTTTGTTATCATCAAAAGGGGGAGATTGTTGAATATGCAAGTATATGATTTTTTTTTGATGATAATAAACATAAATATATATATTCATTTAAATGTATTTGTTGTTGTACTATTTTATTTTCACATAATTAAATAAATTTCTGAATAAAATAAGTAATACAGAATTTAAATTCAAACAGGTATTTTATTAAAATTTTGAATAGTACAAATTTGAGCTCTCACTATATAAATACAATTTGCAATTACAATACAATTTCGATTACATCATAATTTTTCACTTTACAATTATCATTTACATCAGCCCACACTACATATCACTCGTTCACTCATAAATGTTCTTCAACTATATTCCAATTTGCATCTAGTATTTGAGTTATCTGCAAAAATAAACACTGACGCAGTAAAACTGAAAAAGAAATATTTTTTGCAGTATAAAATAAAATGTGTATGTTTATTTGCCTCATATATTTGGGTTGTTCGTCATTATATTCATTTTTGAATTCATCATATACGAACAACTTATGAATGCAAAGTGTATCACTATACATGCCACAAGGCCGTGCACACCAATGCACTTGATAAAATTATAGAGACAGGTGAGCACATTGTCAGACCTAATCAAAAGCTAGTTTCAACTCAAGTGAAATACATATAAAGTCACGATATTAGCATAAGGTCAAGCCCAAGCTATAAGCTGGATTCAACATAGGTGCAATCCAAATGTACAAGTTTAATAAAATGGTCAAGACAATTAAAACAGACTCGACAATGGAGTCATGAAACAATGAGCAAGGCCAAATGAAGGCAATAGATAAACTTCTATGCATGCATACAACTCAACGGTTCAACAAGATATATACGCAATGTCAACGTGTATACAGCAGGGTGTATAGCTGGCTCAATGAACTAACTCCAAGTAACAACCAGACCAGTTCAATATGCTATGCACAATCACCATAACCAGATTAGTTTCCAAAGTCAGTCTAGAAACAAGAATAGGCACATGCACTAGTGAAACAAAGAATAGATCCAACATTTCAGGAAGACAACAAAACACAGACCTCACAACATATGCAAACTAGATCGAAGCAACAACTCGGTGCAAACACATATGATCAATCACTGAGGTGAACACAGTTGTGCCTAGACCACTGACCTTCAAACAATATCAATAAGCTTCAAACAAACTACATGAACCGAGGTAATAGCCAAAGCAGAAAATAAAATGGCAATGCATACGGACATGTACTCGATGTGTGACAACCCGGAATTTTCGAGCATTTAAAATCGGAATATTTAATTGATTTTAAGTATTCAATAGAGTAATTTTAACTTGAATTACAAATATCGCTATTTATTTGATAATTAAATAATAGAATTTAATAATTAGAAGTTGTGTAAATTGTTGAATCTAGAATTTTAAGCCTATTAAAAATAATTTGAAGGCTTATAAAATTTATATTGATAACACTGAAGATAATAGAAGTTTTGAAATTGAATTTAACAGTGATTTGTTCGGTTTAAATTTTATAGTTTAAATCGAATTTAAAAATAGCCTTTCGGGGCACAGTCTCGGATTTCGACGAAACCAGCGCTATTGGATCCGTAATGTTTTATTATTATCGGATTTCAAATTTCGTATTAATTGGAGTTATTATGTGAGCGTACGATACATAAACGCGGAAAATTTAATTGATTATAAGCTAATGAAATTTAATTTAATTAATTAAGCTTCTTGTGTACGCCAAGTCTTCCTTTATCTTCCCGTATACTTCAACACTCGTCATTTTTTTTTATCAAAGCCCTTATTCATGTTTAAAAAAAAATCAAGACAGTTTGTTTATAAAATTTCAATGGCCGAATCTATAACTCCCTCTTCAAAATTAATTCAAAGAAAAACATTTTTGATCTTGTTCAGGCCGAAACACATGTCTTCAAAACAAAAATTTCGCTAAATCAAAAACAAAATCGCATGCCATCTTCCCATCACCCATGGCCGTGCGGTTCCTTTCAAGTCCGGATTTTTGCAAATCATATCACGATCGAGTATTAGGAGGGTCTCCTCCAGTTGAGGCGAGGGTTAGGGTTCGATTTGTGCTCGTGTTCGAGAGTCATGGCCGAGGTCTTCGCCGTCGTCGCGATGGGGGAACGTCGTGAATCGCGAGTTCGACAGGACGTGAAGGTGGGGTTTCGACCGTAGTCGTGACAGCGAGGGAAGTTCAATTGAACTCGATGGATGCCCGATATTCCTTGGTAAAGCAACTTGTTTTTCTAAGGCCTCGTGAGTTTTTTTTTAGCTCGACATCGGGTCAGTGGCGGCTGCATTCTATTGCAGTTAGAAGCTAGGGTTCGTCGTCTCCGATCTCTGATTGAGGTATTTTCGTTTTCTGAGGCTATTTGCAGTTTGTTTTATTTTTGTGATATACATTATATGTTTACAGAAAATAATAAATAGACAATAAGAATATATATTTATACATATATGCAGTTTATAAATTTTTATATGCAGTCAGTTTAGAAGTGTAAAATCTACCAGTCTACATTAATAAAGTATATTAGTGATTAATGTGGTTAATAAACTGATTTAATTTATTTTAGTTACCAAAAATAATTTATTTAAGGAGAATTTGTTAATTTAAATTTATTAAACGTCAATAGATTTTTGGTTAACCAAAGATATTAATAAATCGAATAAATATTTATACAAGGTAAAAAAAATCGAGAAGGAGGCAAGATGGATTGGAATGGATGCTAATAAAATAAAGGTGAGTTAAGCTCACTCAGTTAATTATAAGTTCAAATTTAAATGATTAAATTTAAACAATTGTTTGAATGGTTGAATTGATTGATGTGATATAGTATGGTATAATTTAAAATTGGCATATTATGTGATGCTAACGTCTGTGGATGCAGGGAGAACATGGTTGGAGGGATCCAACTGGACCCCTCAACTTTATTTAATTATTTAATATTCTCTGTTCTGAGTATTTGATATCCTGTAATGAATTATGTTGAAATATTGAATGCTATGGCTTGATTGTTATAATCGGGCAATAATGAATTACCAAGTATATATAATTTGAGTTTGGGAATGAAAATAAAAGAAGTGAAATTGTAGGTAAAATAATTATGGAAACTTGAATAAATTTAAAAATGAATTGTAAAAGAAATAAAGTAACTTTAAGATTTTAATAAATAAATCTTGAGTATAGAAAGGAAATTTGAATAAACAGAAAGTTAATGAATTTTAAACTTCAGTGTTATTAATTAATAGAACAAAGCTTTTATTTTAAATTTAAGATTTAAATTATTGAAAGAATAAAGAAGAAATTGGGAAAAGCTGAAATTCGTATATTTCAGATAAAAAGATTTAAAATCAAAGGGAAATAATAATAGTAATAAAGTCCATAATTAATGAATTTTAAAATGAATTAAGAAAGTAAAGAAAGTTATTTCAAATGGAATAAATTGGAAATCAGCTTGGAAAATTGATTTAAGTGATTGAAGTTGGAATTCTCCCTGGATAACCAAGTACGTTTTCAAAGTAAATTTTTAAATATAAGTTAATAGTTTTAAAATTGTTTTAAAAGGTATGTTTTGAAAAATTTATTAGTTCTAATATTTAAAGTCTAAAGTAAGTATTTCCTTTTAATTTATTATAGCAGCAATTATTTAAAAAGTGATTTGGAGTTTTTTATTTGTAAAAGTAAAAATCTAGTTTTATATTTTTTTTAAGTAACCTTATTCTCAACTATTCATATAGTATGTATTTTTAACAAATTATTGAAGTAATTTTAACTTAAATGTTTTAAAGTATATTTCAAAGTAAAGTGTTTTAAATTATTTTAGAAATCTAGTTTTGTGCTTGGTGATTTCAGAGGAGATAGAAAATATTTGGGAAAGTTTATTCTGAAAAGAAAGATGGTTTTGAAACTGTTTTCAAAGGATTGAAAATAGAAATATATCTTGTGAAGATATTTTGAGGTTAATAAATAATTTGGGAAATTATTTATTGTTGGATGGTTGTTTGTGAATATTAATTGATAGTTAAATAACCGACTATCAACAATGGCCAAATACGTTGATCGTTTCGAAGAGACCGGGATCGAGATTAATTTATCGAAAACCACTTCGATCCGGTTTGTACGTTTTCGTGAAAAATGATTTTGGATGCGAAGATGGAGCAGTGAAGTGCAAGGGCTAGTCGCTACTAATCCTGAGGATATTTCCAAAATGGATGTAGTAGGAGTAGTGCCTTCGGTTCCGTTCGATCCCGGGATGGACTTGTATGGATGAATGCTTGCGAAACATCGTCAGGTGGACGATGGGCATTCTAAGGGATATGTTCTAAAAAGGTAACGCTTAGCCTCAAGCCTCATCAAATGGGAATGGCTGAAAATCAGGGGTTATGCAGCAAGGCTAGGTGGGTAGCACCCAAGCAGGGTGAGGTCGTTCCAGTCTAGATGTCGCCTTTTATTTTGGCTTAGTGGGCGGTTGCTGATCCCAACCGCGGGGTGATCTCACTCGGGATTATCCAGTAAGGGGTAGTCCCGGCCTTGTGTTGCAGGGGAGCGGGCGTACTCCTCGGTACGGTGATCTAGGCCCCGCATTGTGACAGGTGGTACCCCAGTGCCTAGTCATTGGTTGGAAATCCATTCTCCCTACGAGCCTTGTACGAGTTTTGTTTGTATTACCCACTCTGTGGCTAGTAGCTGGAATTTGATCATGTAACGATTTCGGCTATTTTATAAGTATTTGTATATAGACCCTATTATGATATCAGAGGGTTTCTATAAAAATTGTTTTAGCTATCGTAAGGTAAAAACCCAACATGTTTATTTGTGGCGTGGTCTTACGAGATGCTTTGTTTTCAAAGGATTTTTGAAACTTTAATAATCAACTGAGTGTGATTTTCTCACGCTGGTATTCTAGACTGACTCGGGTGTTATTTAACTGTAATGCTCGGGTCAGACCGAGTATTATAAAATACAGGATATGATGCTGTGGAGCTCAGGAGACGAGCTGGGTGACGATACGTACATTCGTACTTATATATATATATATATATATATATATATATATATATATATATATATATATATATATATTCCGCTGTGTTGAGTTGTTGTGTACCCATTTTTATGACATTGATGTTGAGCTGTGATTGATGTACTCTGATGATGTAATATATAAACAAAGATATTTGATGTTGAGTAAAGAGTATTTATTATCTATTATATTTTATTCCGCTGCGATGGTTAGATTCTGTTGTTGTTTTCTATTTTCTTTTTCTATCTCTACTTCTCTAACCCAAATGGTTCGTATTTCTGTACAACTTGAGTTGATTTAGGTAGAATAGTGTTAACTCAAGGGGTACAGATTTGCGGTTCGTTTCACTTGTTATCAGAGCTTAGGTTGGTGATAACCTTGGCTCTGGTGGGAATTACTCATTTCAAATAGAGTCCGTAGTACTCTATAATGAGTTTGAGCGTATTAGTGGATATGAGTGCGTATTTGTTAGTGAATATAAATTGTTTTAATATTGTGTTAATTGGTTTATTGAGTGGCATATGAACCTTCGTCGACACAGTCTGCACAACTGTATTGAAGGGGTTTCTAAACACTTGAATAGAACAATCGACACAGTATTGTTTTAAATATGGGTAAATAAAATAATTTTACCCAAAAATATATTTTGATATAAAGAAAGTTTTTGAAAACTATTTAGCTAAAATATGGTTGCTTAGATGTTAACTGAATGTTAGGAATGATGATAATTAAAGTATTATCATTGTTAAGTGAAAATTTAATTATAAATTGAAATATAACTAAAATTTAGGCGAATAAATTTATTATAAAATGAAATTTATAAATATGAATTATAAGTATAATTTATGAATTGAAATAAAATAAAATGGAAATTTGTATAAGCATAAATTATACAAATGCATTATAGTTAAAAATTTGAAGTAAAATAGAATTTGAAACTTTAAAATCCCGAAGATTTTGGAAGTATTTTGAAGATAAATAGTAGCATTGTTGTTTTTTTTGGGTATTTATGAAGGGAAATTGTTTCAAATAAATTTTGGGAAGGGATGTAGCATTGAATTCACTTCAGTCGCTAGAAAATAACTTCGGTGATGACTGCAGCATCATCGATGTTTATTTTCGAGTTTCTAAGTGACGGTTTGCTACCAAAATTTGATTTGTTCAGAGAAGCTATTTGTTTTTGAAAATTTCAAAGGAAATTTGTTGAGGGTAAATCCAGGATTGGTTTGACTTTTAAGAAATGTGATTTGAGATGTTGAAGATTTCAAAATGTTTTGAAACAAATAACCGGGTGTTTGAAAATCCTGATGAGATAGGTTGTAAGCTTATAAATTGAGATGATTTTTAAATCAGGAAGGAAATATAAGCTTTGAATGTTGGAATTTGAATTAAAAGTGTAAAGTTAAAAAAATGAAATTAACTTGGATTGGGAAATAAAAATTTAACTGGATTGTAAATGAATTGGAATTGGATAGGCTGAAAATAATATCCAGTTATATTCAAATTTAGTTGAAATTGAACCGAGTTAAATAAAACCGAGTTAAAATAAAATTGAATTGGAACAAGAATTCAATTGAATTATTGAATGGAATTAGATTTTTAACTGGACAAATGGAAAATAAGTTGGATAAGAATTGGATTGAAGTGAATAAATTAGAATAACTTATAAAGGAATCAGAATTAAATTGCATGGAATAAAATATGCCTGGGTTATAAATAAGCATAAGGCTTGAGTTAAAATAAAAGAAGAATATATTCAAGTCTACGATGAATGGAATTGTGTAAATAATAAGTTGTGACTTATAAAATTTGAAAAGTGGAATAGAAAATCGAAAATAAATTTTGTTTGATGTTTTGGATAATGAAACGGAAATCCAAACATGAATTATATAATAAAATTGAACTAAGAAAATTAAATAAAGTGGTATTTGAAATTAAAAATCAAGAATTGAGCTATAAATAGGAAAGAGCTAATTTTATAATAAATTAGTTAATAAAATGTGTAAATGGAGTTCAATGTAGTAAAATAGAAGCTGAATTATAAGCTAATAATGAAGATTGGAAATAAAACTCAAGTTATAAATCAAATTCGACTTGGATCGATAGTGAGGTAAATGAAATTGAATTGTGAGCTCATGAATTGGGTTTTTAAATTGAAAATGGATAGTGGATTCAGAACTTGAGTTTTAAATTAAAATTAAAATTAAAGTGTTAACAAATTAAATATAATCGAAGTGTATCGAATAAAAATGTAAATGGTTTAAAATAGCAATGGTATGAATGTGCAATTAAATCCAAATAAGTGGAAATAAATTAGAGATGACCATGTAATTAATTGAATGAGTTGAATCTGAAAAGTTAAATTTTATAATAACCAATCAAATGAAATTGCAGATTTAAAATGAGATTTAATTGGTACAGAATTAAGTTGAATAAAAAAAAATTTACTTGAAAATGAAATGAGCTTAAGTATAAAATTGGAGTGAATAAACTTAAGCTAAAGGATAAAAAGGAGTTGAATTGAATTCAACCTAAAATTAAGATTAATAATAGTGGATTGGATTTAAATCAAGTAAAAATGAACTTTAATTTAAATAAAATTCGGTGAGTTGCCGATAATATTTAATGAAATGAAATTCTTAATTTAACAATTGTAAACCATTTAAATTGTTAAAGAATAGAAATAACTTGGAGATAATGGAAAAATAGAATGTTTTTCAAGTTAGTGGAATGGTTTTAAATGAATGCGGATAAGAAATGAATCGTAAATGGATAGATCGTAAACAAAAATTAAAATGGTTATTGAATAAAATAGCCTGGATTGTTTTCGAGCTAAATAAAATAGTTCGGAATAAACAAATATGGAATGAAATGTAAATGAATGGATTGTGAACAAAATTTAAACAGAATGTGTCGAGCTAGATCAAATAGTTTGAATGGAACTTGTTTGAATAATGAACTAGTTTGGTTAATAAAATGTAATGCAAGTGAATGGATTCAAATCCGAAATGCAATGAAAATAAGAATATACGAATTGTGAATAAATTTTAAAATAATGGAATAGAATTAAGTATAGATTGAGTTGAAATCCATTTAAATGATTATAAAACATAAATACTTATTTAGTCACATAGATCTCGTCAAACTGCATAGAATAAATTGTCACTGGATGCAAATACGAGTAATTAAATTCTATGAATTGATAGGAGTAAAATAAATTGATTTTGAAAGCAATTGAATTAAATATGACTTCAGTTTGCTTAAGAATAAATTAAATGTAAGCAATTGAGTTTTAAATTATTCAAATTGATGAAGTTGTGTACGAATGGATTGAAAACCATTCGAATTGAATGAAAATGGTTATAAATAAATTGAAAACAGTTGAATTAACATGGAAACTATATAAATTGCTTATGGAAAAATGTTTGGTATGTTTTTCTTTTAGAATTCATGTGTTTCACTATTGCAACTAAGTGAAATATTGTTAAACTTTATTTATATGGCACTTACATGTTTAAATTGAGTAAGTACAGGTACCTGGGAGCTGTGTGGCTGGTTTTGGCTGTGCTATTTGCTAAAAATTATAAGCTGTTTGCTTTTAAATGCTAAATAAGGTACGCCTACGCAATAAAAATAGGAAACATGAACTGTTTTTGGTTTTTCCGACCGGGTGGGTCGATGTATATATATTTATCTCTTTTGTCAAATTGCAAAGCTCCTCCGTACAAAGGAGACTCTGCCAAAAATTTTCAGAAATTTTAGGAGTTAGAAAATTTTAGAAAATTATGGAAAATTGTGTTAACTACTAACGAATTCAAATTGGAAACTAAACTAAATTAGTAAAGGAAACCAACTTAAAGTAATGATATGAATTAGTTATTAATGGAAAATAAAGTTTAAAAATTTAGAGTTTAAGATAAATTGAATTCATATGAAAATGAAAGAATCAATTTGAATAGAAATAAATATAAACTAAAGTGGTGAAGTGAAAATAAATAAGAAACATATAAAATGCTTATATTAAACTTAAGTATAAGGAATGGTGAATTCTTAATTGGAAATTGACACTACAAATATATTCTAAGATAATATTGGAATGAATAGATATTGACATTTTGTGAGGAAGTCGATAAAATGTTTTGGGAATATTGTGATTGGATATTAGTGCTAAGCAGGATATGTCGGTATTATAAAGAAAAAGGAAAATTGGTTTTGATTTCAGAAGATAAATTAGAAATGCTCGGCAAAAGGTATGTATTTAAATTTGGTATGAAATTTGATTGGGATTTGGGTTGAGCCACTTGGCATTTTGTTTTCTTTTTGGATTTGGGAGGCCGTAGAGCCATTTTGTAGTTGTACCGAGCTAGCCGTGCAAATGAGACGCTGGCAAAAATTTTCGAAAATTTAGGGAGTCAGAAAAACTTTGAGAAAATTTTGATAATTCAAAATTGGTTTTATGATTAAAACTTGAATAGTTGGGCAAATAGGATTGTTTGCAAACTAGGGAAAGGTTTGGAAAGTTGATAAGAATAATAATGGGTCTTTTATAAAAGAAAGTAGGTAAGGTGTTGAATTGTTAGAAACCGTTTGGTTTTAGGAAAAAGTAAACGGGTATTGGACAATTCTTCCTAACTAGTAATTTCGGGGACGAAATTCTTTTAAGAGGGGAGGAATGTGACGACCCGGAATTTTCGAGCATTTAAAATTGGAATATTTAATTGATTTTAAGTATTCAATAGAGTAATTTTAACTTGAATTACAAATATCGCTATTTATTTGATAATTAAATAATAGAATTTAATAATTAGAAGTTGAGTAAATTGTTGAATCTAGAATTTTAAGCCTATTAAAAATAATTTGAAGGTTTATAAAATTTATATTGATAACACTGAAGATAATAGAAGTTTTAAAATTGAATTTAACAGTGATTTGTTCGGTTTAAATTTTATAGTTTAAATCGAATTTAAAAATAGCCTTCCGGGGCACAGTCTCGGATTTCAACGAAACCAGAGCCAATGGATCCGTAATGTTTTATTATTATCGGATTTCAAATTTCGTATTAATTGGAGTTATTATGTGAGCGTATGATACATAAACGCGGAAAATTTAATTGATTATAAGCTAATGAAATTTAATTTAATTAATTAAGCTTCTTGTGTACGCCAAGTCTTCCTTTATCTTCCCGTATACTTCAACACTCGTCATTTTTTTTATCAAAGCCCTTCTTCATGTTAAAAAAAAATATCAAGACAGTTTGTTTATAAAATTTCAATGGCCGAATCTATAACTCCCTCTTCAAAATTCATTCAAAGAAAAACATTTTTGATTTAAATTTGTTCAGGCCGAAACCCATGTCTTCAAAACGAAAATTTCCCTAAATCAAAAACAAAATCGCGTGCCATCTTCCCATCACCCATGGCCGCGCGTTTCCTTTCAAGTCCCGATTTTTGCAAATCAAATCGCGATCGAGTATTAGGAGGGTCTCCTCCAGTTAAGGCGAGGGTTAGGGTTCGATTTGTGCTCGTGTTCGAGAGTCTTGGCCGAGGTCTTCGCCGTCGTCGCGATGGGGGAACGTCGTGAATCGCGAGTTCGACAGGACATGAAGGTGGGGTTTCGACCGAAGTCGTGACAGCGAGGGAAGTTCAATTGAACTCGATGGATGCCCGATTTTCCTCGGTAAAGCAACTTGTTTTGCTAGGGCCTGGTGAGTTTTTTTGGAGCTCAGCATCGTGTCAGTGGCGGCTGCGTTCTATTGCTGTTAGAAGCTAGGGTTCGTCGTCTCCGATCTCTTATTTAGGTATTTTCGTTTTCTGAGGCTATTTCCAGTTTGTTTTATTATTATGATATACATTATATGTCTATAGAAAATAATAAACAGACAATAAGAATATATATATATACATATACGCTGTTTATAAATTTTTATATGCCGTCAGTTTAGAAGTGTAAAATCTACCAGTCTACGTTAATAAAGTATATTAGTGATTAATGTGGTTAATAAACCGATTTAATTTATTTTAGTTACCAAAAATAATTTATTTAAGGAGAATTTGTTAATTTTAATTTATTAAAGATCAATAGATTTTTGGTTAACCAAAGATATTAATAAATCGAATAAATATTTATACAAGGTAAAAAAATCGAGAAGGAGGCAAGCTGGATTGGAATGGATGCTAATAAAATAAAGGTGAGTTAATCTCACTCAGTTGATTATAAATTTAAATTTAAATGATTAAATTTAAACAACTATTTGAATGGTTGAATTGATTGATGTGATATAGTATGGTATAATTTAAAATTGGCATATTATGTGATGCTAACGTCTGTGGATGCAGGGAGAACAAGTTGGAGGGATCCAACTGGACCCCTCAACTTTATTTAATCATTCAATATTCTCTATTCTGAGTATTTGATATCCTGTAATGAATTATGTTGAAATATTGAATGCTATGGCTTGATTGTTATAATCGGGCAATAATGAATTACCAAGTATATATAATTTGAGTTTGGGAATGAAAATAAAAGAAGTGAAATTGTAGGTAAAATAATTATGGAAACTTGAATAAATTTAAAAATGAATTGTAAAAGAAATAAAGTAACTTTAAGATTTTAATAAATAAATCTTGAGTATAGAAAGGAAATTTGAATAAACAGAAAGTTAATGAATTTTAAACTTCAGTGTTATTTATTAATAGAACAAAGCTTTTATTTTAAATTTAAGATTTAAATTATTGAAAGAATAAAGAAGAAATTGGGAAAAGCTGAAATTCGTATATTTCAGATAAAAAGATTTAAAATCAAAGTAGTAATAAAGTCCATAATTAATGAATTTTAAAATGAATTAAGAAAGTAAAGAAAGTTATTTCAAATGGAATAAATTGGAAATCAACATGGAAAATTGATTTAAGTGATTGAAGTTGGAATTCTCCCTGGATAACCAAGTACGTTTTCAAAGTAAATTTTTAAATATAGGTTAATAGTTTTAAAATTGTTTTAAAAGGTATGTTTTAAAAAATTTATTATTTCTAATATTTAAAGTCTAAAGTAAGTATTTCCTTTTAATATATTATAACAGCAATTATTTAAAAAGTGATTTGGAGTTTTGTTTTGTAAAAGTAAAAATCTAGTTTTATATTTTTTTTTTAAGTAACCATATTCTCAATTATTCATATAGTATGTATTTTTAACAAATTATTGAAGTAATTTTAACTTAAATGTTTTAAAGTATATTTCAAAGTAAAGTGTTTTAAATTATTTTAGAAATCTAGTTTTGTGCTTGGTGATTTCAGAGGAGATAGAAAATATTTGGGAAAGTTTATTCTGAAAAGAAAGATGGTTTTGAAACTGTTTTCAAAGGATTGAAAATAGAAATATATCTTGTGAAGATATTTTGAGGTTAAAAGATAATTTGGGAAATTATTTATTGTTGGATGGTTGTTTGTGAATATTAATTGATAGTTAAATAACCGACTATCAATAATGGCCAAATACGTTGATCGTTTCGAAGAGACCGGGATCGAGATTAATTTATCGAAAACCACTTCGATCCGGTTTGTACGTTTTCGTGAAAAATGATTTTGGATGCGAAGATGGAGCAGTGAAGTGCAAGGGCTAGTCGCTACAAATCCTGAGGATATTTCCAAAATGGATGTAGTAGGAGTAGTGCCTTCGGTTCCGTTCGAACCCGGGACGAACTTGTATTGATGAATGCTTGCGAAACATCGTCAGGTGGATGATGGGCATTCTAAAGGATATGTTCTGAAAAGGTAACGTTTAGCCTCAAGCCTCAGCAAATGGGAATGACTGAAAATCAAGGGTTATGCAGCAAGGCTAGGTGGGTAGCACCCAAGCAGGGTGAGGTCATTCCAGTCTAGATGTCCCTTTTTATTTCGGCTTAGTGGACGGTTGCTGATCCCAACCGCAGGGTGATCTCACTATGGATTATCCAGTAAGGGGTAGTCCCGACCTTGTGTTGCAGGGGAGCGGGCGTACTCATCGGTACAGTGATCTAGGCCCCGTACTGTGACAGGTGGTACCCCAGTGCCTAGTCATTGGTTGGAAATCCATTCTCCCTACGAGCCTTGTACGAGTTTTTTTTGTATTACCCACTCTGTGGCTAGTAGCTGGAATTTAATCATGTTACAATTTCGGCTATTTTATAAGTATTTGTATATAGACCCTATTATAATATCAGAGGATTTCTATAAAAATTGTTTCAGCTATCGTAAGGTAAAAACCCGACATGTTTATTTTTGGCGTGGTCTTACGAGATGCTTTGTTTTCAAAGGATTTTTGAAACTTTAATAATCAATTGAGTGTGATTTTATCACGCTGGTATTCCAGACTGACTCGGGTGTTATTTAACTGTAATGCTCGGGTCAGACCGAGTATTATAGAATAAAGGATATGATGCTATGGAGCTCAGGAGACGAGCTGGGTGACGATACGTACATTCGTACTTGTTTATATATATATCTATTCCGCTGTGTTGAGTTGTTGTGTACCCATTTGTATGACATTGATGTTGAGCTGTGATTGATGTACTCTGATGATGTAATATATAAACAAAGATATTTGATGTTGAGTAAAGGGTATTTATTATCTATTATATTTTATTCCGTTGCGATGGTTAGATTCCGTTGTTGTTTCCTATTTTCTTTTTCTACCTCTTCTTCTCTAACCCAAATGGTTCGTATTTCTGTACAACTTGAGTTGATTTAGGTAGAATAGTGTTAACTCAAGGGGTACGGATTTGCAGGTCGTTTCACGATGCAACACAGAGCTCATATGCAACTCAGACTGAAATGACAATTGGAATAGTTCGAGCTACGACATGAAACCAGACTTCACAATAAAGTGGATTCAAGGCAAATGGAAACAGTGCACATGAAAATAGTGACAACAATGGCTGCAACAAGACTCAAATCAGATCAATTGAAAACAGCATTGTATATCCACATGCATATATAACAACTAGAGCCCATCAAGCAACAACAAAAGTGTACAGGTAAACCAGAGAATTCAACCAAGTGAAGACTCCAAAAGAAACACAATAAAGCATGGTCAGATCTCAAAAATACTCAGTACAACAAGCATACATATATACACATAAGAAAATACACACACACACACACACACACATATAGGCAGTGGACATATAGATCGAACCAGAAATAACTGCACTAGACTTTCAATTGATATGAAACTCAAAGTAGTGCAAATAGCAACTCACAACACATATACACACACATACATATGCATGGTGACAAATTTTGAGTGGAACAAGAAAATCAGTGCTAACCAACCATGTGGCACAAGACAGTGAATAATGTAATGCAATCAACTGAAGTGAAGACCAATAGCAAGTGCAACCAGATCAACACAGCAAGCAAGTATGAATGAAAACTGGTCAGAAGCCGTGGGTCATCAAAGTAGAGTTCGAACAAAGTCACAGGAGAAAATAAATTCGCATTGCATGTTTTTACAAAAATCAAAGCAGCAGTTTCAAACCAAGTCAAGTTTAAATGCCAAAGAATCTAAGCCGTTATGACTAAGGTAGTAGTAACAGTGAACCAAACAAAGTTACACGGATTGAACTAGTCCACAAAATCAAAGTACCAAAGTCACAGAAACAAATTCAAATGCCAAATACAACGGAGCCAAAATTAAAATTCGTGGAGTATACGTATGACTTGAACAAGTCAGTACAAATCACCAGCATTCAATCAAAAATCGCTAGCCGAGAAAAATTAACAGATGAATTCATACGAAAGATAATTTTGGGTTTCAATCCCTATTTAAACCCAATCATCATCGGCATGTAAAAGGCAATCGAGTTCAAGCAAGCTAACCAGTAAAGCAAAAAGCATAAATCACATACCATTTTAGTTCGAACTTAATCAAATTAGAGTGACCAAAACTATATCACAACTAGAGAATCAATTATCCAAGCCAAACAAAGCAAACAATCACTGCAATATGCATGTATTTATTCTAAAAATATGTTTGGGTTTCGTAAGTTAACTTTTTTTATTTATACATATATAATTATATAACTTTAATTTGTTTATACTATTATAATTTAATTTACTTATGTAATATCTATATTTATCATAATTTAAATCATATTTAATTAATTAACTAATTCAACTAAATTTTATTTTAAAATTTTAGAATTTTTACTTTATTCATCTTAAACCATTTAAGAAGAATATTTAACTATAAACTTTATTTATACGCACACACACATATACATATCAAATATATGTTTGTATATATTAACTATTTAATTACTAATTGTTCAATTAAACAATTTAATTAAATATTTAATAAATTTCAAAATTTATTCTGTTTAATTTCTTAAACAATTTTGATAGAATTAAAGCATTTTAAATTGTTAAATTATAACCATTATAGTTTTATTTACATATACACTAGTATTTATATTAAATTATAAATTAATTTACAATTAATTATTACTTATCATATAAATCATTTAATAAATTAAATGTTTTAATTAAATATTTTAATTTTTGAAAATTCTATTTAATTTACCTTATAAAATTTAAGACAAATTTGCAACTATAACCTTTACAGTTGCATACACATTAATCACTACATATGTACATATTTTAATTAATTAACATTTAATTAATTACTTATTTAATTAGTCAAATAAATCAAGTATTTATAAAGTTTAGAAAAATATTAAATTAATTTCTTAAAAAATTGAATAGTTTCTACATTCATTTTATAATATTTTTAAAATTTCCTTAATTTTTAAACTAGACTTTAAAATTTAAAATATATTTTAAAGTTTACTATCTTAATTTAAAAATTAGCCTAAGCCTAAATTAAATCTGAACCTTTTGTTTGGACCAACCATTTGGATTTACTCTACACATTATGCCAAGCCAATAGCCAAGTGGAGAGAATAATTCTTATCCAACCTCAAACCTCGATTCCGCTACCCTTGACACCCATCAGATATAAAAATTTATTAGTTCGCCCTTAATGCTAGTTAATTAGACTACATAGACTATACAAGACCTGATACTAGTATTGGAGTCAGGTTCATTTCACAATGGGTGAAATGTATAAATTTCAAAAAGAATCCCTATTTGGATCATAAAGGGCTTATGAAATCTATTACTAGCATTATATTCCATCTATCAATTGAAATAAAATCAAATTTTATCCAAATTTATTTTATATTTATTTAATTAATCTTATTAATTAAATTCATTCAATGGTTATTATGAATATATCTTATATATTTATAACATGACATGATAGTGTAATGATGTACAAACATGTGTATAACTGTATATACACACACAATTATATTATATTATTTGTTTATAGATAATTATAGTACCATATACACACACAGATACACACACACTTTAGACACACAGATATACATACATACATACATACATAGGTACATACATACGTACGTACGTACATACATATATTGTGCTACCTTTATTTATCTGTGTACATGGTTTGAAAATAAATCTATATATTAAATTAGCTATCTTAAAATATATGTTAAGATTTAGCAAATAAATAGAAAAAAGAAAGCACTTATCGCCTTTCTTATTTACGACCTCCTAATTTAAAACAAGACTAATCTCTAGGTTAGAAGAGAATATGATTTCTTAAATAAACAAAATAGTTAATATTAAACTTCTTAGATTTAAAATGGTGTATAAAGGTTTGTAAAATAAATCACATTTTAAATAATATTCCAATTAAAATTGTTCAAACCTTTAAATTTTTATATCAATATTCATATTCAACTTTAACCTTAAAAATATATATCAAACGTTAAAAGAGTTCTAAAGAGAACAAGAAATTAAATTAAACATGAAATGTTTAGATCTAAACATGTGCATGTATAAACATATATGAAATAATATTAATTGTAACTTAATTTAACATAACATACTATATTAAATGTATACTAATCCTTCAACATACCGAATGTGTGTATATGTATGTGTGTGTTTGTATAGTTTTGACAGAATTATGTTTTTTTTAATTTTAAACCATCTGTAAATAAATTTGAGTCTAACCTTACACAATCATAGCCAAATCCAAACATCATTGCTAAACACATATACACCTTGTTAATTTATAATTGAAGAAATTTACAAATAAAACTTATCAAACGTTATAAACAAATATCAATAAATTAAAATTCACATAAATATAAATTAGTTGATAAATATTTATAGATTAGAATATTAGGCATATTGACATTAGGAGAAGAATGTTTCCATAATTTATGTAACTCTCTGTGACATGTTAATTTGTGAATTATTTCCTAAATTTCTTAAATCGGCACTCAACCTTGCTAGAATCAAATAAACCGCATTTTTTATGATCTTTGAGGTTTTCTCTCTTTTATTCGAAGAATTTTTTTTGTTTAGGGTTGAATAGAGGTGGCGGCCATAGGTGAATGAGCTGGAGGAAAAAAGAGAATTAAAGTGAGAAATAGGATTTTGCTTTGAGGAGAGATAAAAACCTTTCCCAATATCGGTATAAAATGCCCTTTTTTAATTTCCAATTAAATCGCAATTGGATCTCATCAAGATTCCTTTCCCTCTCCTTAGTATTATTGGGCAAATCTTTGTTTCACATGGATCAATATTTTCTAAAGCTCATTAAGTAGTTAACCATATTTAAAACTTGTTTACACATATACAAAATTACCAACTGTGTATATCGATACGCGTATATGTAACTTTTCTATGCACACTTGATAACTACTAGTAATACTCTAAATTTCAAATACATTAAGATTAATATTCCTTAAATATTAATAAATTCAATTAATTTATAATACTTTATAAAACAACTAATACATATGGCTTTTTGGAGTATTCAGAAATGCAATATTATGAATAAAAGGTGTGAATTCAGTCAGTGATTAATATTGAAAAATTCAAATATTAATGTTCACATGTCACTTTAGCTAGTGGTGTATTAGTTTAGCTGAATTCATCGCTTACAGGTGTTTTCAATAAAATCATATTTTATATTAGCTTAAGCGGTACCAATAGGGACAATAGTTTACATATGTCCTCTTTGCAAACACTATATCATGTTAGCATATATATAATTTGGTATTGTTCAAACTCCAATATTATCCATATTGAACTTGATTTGTCCATAAACAAAGTCATTGATTCAATAATGGCATTTATTATTAACCATTCTACTCTTACTAGAGATTTTGAGACCATTATACTAACTTTATACAACTAAGGAGGCAAAATTTCTATTTTAAGGTTTTCACTTCAAATGCTTTAACTCAGCCCCAATAGTCGCTCAATGGATCTGCATGCCATGATTTAAGTATAATCAAAGTGGAGTATACATACTGAAGTATCATAGTATTCTTAAGTCGAGGGAACCATGTAACATCGTCATATTAAGATTTCCTACTTGATTTAGTTACTTTCAACCAACAAAAAGCTATAGGAACCCATCACATATTTATCCAATAACTACAAGTAGGTAAACCCTTGGTGGCCCCGGTAGCCATGAGTAATACACTATCGCACATTTAAAGAGTGTTATGTACTCTGGTCTCAAATAATTATCGATATCCTTTCTCGAAACAACTTGACCGCGAATATTAGAAAAATATTATTTTAATTACTCATGATTGCAACTACAATAACTTAGCATTTTGTTTAGTGATTTTCTTATTATAACTTTAAATCTATTATTTAATCAATTATACCACAATATAACAATGTATGTAATGCAAATTAAAAGACCTTTATTATGGACAAGATTGGTCACTAAGGCTTGTTTAATCAGTATTCACTGGAATCAGCAGGACCAAACGCTTTCTTAGTGACTTAAATTCTCTTGAATGGTATCTTTGGCCATCCTGAAGGTAGGACCAAATGCTTACGTAATGACCATCCATGTCCTTTTAGATGTTTTCTTTGGCCTGGCATGGAGGTTGGATCAAAGGCTTGTATGATGACCATAATTTTCTTTTCGATGGTTGCTTTGACCAGCCCTGGAGACGAGAGCAAAGGCTTGTTTAACAACCTTTAGATGATTTCTTCAGCCAGACCCGAAAGGTAGGACTGAAGGCTTATTTGACTTCCCTTTTTCTTTAGATGGTTGCCTTGGCTAAGCCTAGAGAGGGGATCAAAGGCTTATTTTACCAACTCTTTTGTTAGGTGTCTTTGAACTTGGTCAAGGGCTTTTAATTCTATCAGGTGTAAGGTGTGTCTTTTTCTCAAAGAATCTCACTGACTTTATCAAGTCGAGAGCTTTATTTAGCCAGTGCATCTTAAACCAAGGGTCGCCGCTTGGTTTATACTCAGATAAGGTATGGGAATGTTTTATGTGGATTTTTACTTGATGAGATTTTGAGCAAGAATTACTTTTGTAAACTAGTTTTGAAAATCTTGCAAATTTCTTTCCAATCTAGCCACAAATGGGTATATTAAGGAAAGTTTATTGCTTTTTGTAACGACCCAGAATTTATATTAATTTAAGTTCATATATTTAATTGATTTTAAATATTAATAAGTGAAATTTATAAGTTGAATAAATTTTATTTCGAATATTGGATTTAATTGGGTAATTATATCGATAATTTAATAGTTGAAATTATAGAAATAATTGAAAATCGAGTTTAATATGATTGAAAATGATTTGTAAAATTTTATTTAATCATATTGGAGTTAGAACAATGTTTGTGAACTTTTAAAATCGAATTAAAAGTTAATTTGTGAAAAATTGAATATTTTAATATTTAATTGACGAGCTAAAATAGCCATTTTTCAAACAGTCTCGGATTTCGACGAAACTAGTTTCATCGGATCCATAATGTGATATTATTGTATGGTTTCAAATTTTGTGTCAATCAGATTTACGGTTTGTCCGAGGCAAGCCAAAACACACAGAAATTTGATTAACCGATTTAATTTTAAATCGATCGTTTGTTACCGTAACTCGCACAGATGATCGAATTGGCTCCCGAAACCTATTCATTGTGTCCGAAACGCAGGTTAAACCCTAGAAACGCCAGTCTCGCGCGAGATTTGGAGTTCGGAAATTCCGGGATGAATAGTGTTCGTCGTTTTTTCTATAAAAGCCCCCAAATATTCATTTTTGCAAAGTAAAACATAACCCTAGGGCTAAACTTCAGAGCCGCCACCCTATAATTTCAATGGTCGATTTCATCCCATTTTCTTCCTCATTTTGCATCCAATCCATAAAGAATTAGCAAATACTGTCAACTACAAACTTATAGAGGGCGACGTGATCTTCAAATCTGTACGGCAATGATCGAATATGGTGCAACGATGGGAGAGGAGTTTGCTCGTGTTCGTGCTCGGTTGCGCACGTCTTTCCACGCCATAGAGGCGACCGAGTGGGCTGCTATTGCGGCCGTGGGTGGAGACGAGGGTGAGCTATCGCGTGGCGCTAGTTGATCGTCGCCAAAGTGAAAGGTTTGGTCGCGATTCCTAACCCTAGAGGCGGCCACGTTGTGTTCCCTGATGCGTGAAATCGAACTGGAAGAAGCAAGGGAAACGCGGCCGAGATTTTCTAGTGAAAAATTGGAGGGCTGAGATTTAATCTGGGTATAAAATTGAAAAGAAACTGTGAATAAAATTATAATTTTAATCTTGTAATCTTTAAAATGCGATATCTTTTGGCTACGAGGTCGAAAACGCACGAAACAAGTTGCGTTGGGTTCGTTTTGTCGAATACTATGCTATGGAGCTGGATTGGAATTGTTTGGAGCTAGTGAAAATTTCGGATAAAATTAAACGCATGTTTAATTTTATTCGAAATAAAACGCTGAAACGGGATTGAAATCAAGGTGAGAACTTCTCACTTAATCGAATTGTTTCGATTTAAATTTTAAATAGTTAGATTTAAAAATTGTTAATTGTTTGATTGGATGATAATTTGTTATTGATTGTTAAATAGACATTATACGCCGTCTATTAAGCGGATGTTATTTATTAAAAACATTTACCGCGATAATTCCAACTTATATGGAATTGGTATTATATATGTACTTGGAGTTGATTTTCCCGCATTATATAGCGGATGAGACCCTATTGCGCCGTCTATTAAGCGGATTGTATTTTATAAATCCCATATACCGCGATATTTCGTCTTGAAGCGAAATTGGTATTGTGCTAACATCTTTAGATGCAGAAAAATAGGTTGGAGGGATCCAACTGGATTCCTCGAACATTTGAATTGGTTTCAATGTTGCATGTTAATCTATTTATTGATCTATTTATAATCTGCATGATTATCTCTGTGATTGAGATTGTTAAAGGCTAAATTTTAGCCGAATATATTTTGGTATCGTTTGATGCCGAAAATAAATAAAATTTGATTTTCGAAAATTTAAGTTAAGAATTCATAATAAAATTTAATTTTGAAATTGATTCATTTTAAATGATTAAACGTTGTAATTTATATGTTATAAAAATTATGATTTTTGAGAAATATATCCGAAATGTGATTTTTAGATAAATTGTTGATAAATTTATAAAATTATTTAAGTTTAGATTTTTGAATTATTATAAATGATTTGTATAAAATATTTATAAAATTGATATTTATAAATTAAAAATATTGGAATTATAAAACAAGTTTTTATAAGTGTTAAAATAGAATATAAATGGATTTTATAAGTGAATGAAATCAATATATTTATAAATTGTGGAATTATAAAATGAATAGATTTTATAAAATAAAAGATTTATAAGTAATTAACTTATAAATTGGATTTTTGCGTGTAAAGGGAATATGGATAGAATTTGTTAATAAAGTGAGTTTTATAAGTTGAAGTGGCCATAAAATATGGATGGAATTTATAAACATTGTTTTATAAATCCGAAAACGACTTATTTTGATAAGTTAATTATTATAGCTTATTAAAGGAAATATATCCACGATTTTGGATAGTGGATAATCCTTTGAATAAAAATATGTAGAAATGTTGAATTTGGATAAGGAAATATATCCACGATTTTGGACAGTGGATAACCTTTAAATAAAATACGTAGGAATGTTGAATTTGGATAAGAAAATATATTCACGATTTTGGACAGTGAATGGTATATTAAAGAAATATTTTGGAAAAGTGATGTTTTAAATAGAATTAAAAAGATTTAAAGATGTTTTAAAATGTATTAAGTATCGAAACAATAGATTTCAACATTTATTGTTGAAATAGATGTTTCGAGAAATAGAAGGAAATGTTGGACTATAACACTATTGTTATAGTAAATGATTTTGGAAAGGAAATGTTTTATATTGTATTGGGATTTATATATCTATTTTAAGTTTGAATCCCTACACTAGTGATTTTGGGTTGTCGTAACGATGTTCTACGTAACATTCGTTTTGACCTAAATAAATGTGTTTAAGTGAACGTTTCCTTAAAGAATAAAGTATATACTTAATTTAGATTTAAGTATATTGAATATTTTCAAAATGTTGAAAATAAATAGATTGGTGAATTACTTATTATTAAATAAGTATGGAAATGTTTTTCCAATATGAAGTGAATGTTTGAGATTTTATCTTTTAAAGATAAATTGAAAATGAATACTAGAAATCGATTTCAAAATCGTATATTCATAGATATTTTGGAATTGTAAATTCACTATGGGATTTAAAAAAGAAAGGGAAATTAGTTAAAAATAAACGTTGATTTATTTTTGAAGTGTGGAAATTAATTTACGGATTTGGAACGTAAATTTAATAAATCAGTAAGGATTTATTTAACTGGTTTAAATGAACCATTTTGAAATGAAAGTTGTAAGGGTGTAAATTTATTTGAAATTGGTTTTCAAATGGTTGAAGTGTGGGATATATATCTTATAAAGATATTTTTGAAAATAAATAATTTGGGAAAATTATTTATAATCAGGTGATGTTGTGAATACTGATTGATAGTTAAATAACCGACTATCAATATTGACCTTTACATAGGTATTTGTTGTGAATTGGTTGAAATTGAAATGCTACACTTATTTTTAAATTATTGCGCTCGTTATTCGGATTACCCATTCCGAATAGTGATACGACGTAATGGATAGCATTGAAGACCGGTGGTGAAGACCGAGCATTTGTGAAAATGATAGGATGACCTATCGATTGTCTCTGCACCGTTAGCTATGGTATGGAGATTTCCTTTGTGATGGGAAGTTTTATCAGGATTGCGAATACCCGGATTGCAAGGGCTTCTTTTGAAGTGCCTTCGGTTCTGTTCGAACCCGCAACAGACTTGTATGGTTACGTGTCTGACATTACATTTTGAGATATAAAGCAGATTTCTTTCAAATACATTTCTGTTGGTGGCGGAGAATTTATTTTCTTAGCTTAACACCCTTCTTTGAGACGTATGCTCTCAGAGGTTATGTAGTTGAAGGTTATCAGCGATATATTCCCAATTTGGTAATGTGGCATGCTGAGCGTTGCTGTGTGATGATTATTTATTGATCATTTGTTGATCAAAGCGTGGATTTGTGCCTAGCTTTGTGGACGAGACTTCGTCAGACCTCACTCCCTGGAAATGGTCAAAACAGGAATATGCGGCAAGGTTATGAGGGTCGCGCCCTTTAGGGTATGTCATTTCCTTCTGGAAAGGGTGGTATCATGGTATGGAGCCCAGATACTTACTCATGTTGACACACTATATTTATTACTGTGTGATGTTGGTTATCGAGCGCTCGGATAAAGGTCCAAAGGGACCGGGGGATGGCATATTCGTGTAGTAGTTACCTAGTGACAAAGATAACCTGGCCTTGTGTTGGCAGAGAGCTGGTTAAGTTCTCGGGACGTCCCGCCAGAGGCGATCCCATGTGGCAGTAGGAAGTTCCTTAGCCCGACCATTTGTTGGAAATCCAAATAAAACAATACGCACCTTGTACGGTTTTAGTTGTAGAACCTGCCATTCACTTATGGTGGCGCCCCACTGTTTGGATGGTAGCTATAGTAGGCATACGATAATGGTCGTATGTTGGCTAAGATTTATATCCTTACTTTCGAAATGATTTTTCCTACACTATGGCACTAGTAATAACATCGAATGTTTCTTTTTAATGCGTATCAAGCATCTTTGACTATCATAAGAAGAAATCTCCTCCAATTCTGCGTTTGCATTGTGTGTGTGGCGGGAGGTCTTATGGTAGTCTCATTTTCTAAAAAGCATTGCGAATCTATTTTAAAATTATCCTGTTGTTTTTTTTAAAGATAAACTGTTTTAAGTTCTCACACCAGTCTCATGACTGACTTGGAGTTTATTGTTTCCTTCCTAAACTCTGGGTGCCCATAAATTTTCCACACGGGCAGTCTAGAGTCAGGTTATCAGGTCATTCTGGATTCAGAAGTGCTTTGGAGCCCAAGTGGCGAGCTGGATGGCGAGACGTATTACTTGTATATGATATTATCTTTCCGATGTAAATTCACTTGTAAGGACATGTTGTATAATTATCCATTGCCCAGTTGTGTGTATATTGTTGTTGTATACTCTGATGTAATGAAATGTAACAACTGATATAGTTCTTTGTTTTAAAGATTATTCATTTATCTATTATATGTTGTTTCGCTGCGACTGTGAGATTTTGATATTGTTTCTGTTCTGTTTTCTTATTTCTTCTATCTTTTTCTTCTACCTCTTCTTCTTTAACCCTAACAATTCGGTTTTCCGGCATTCGATTATGCGACATTTGATACAGTGGACGTAAGAATGCCGTCCTTCGGATCCCGATAAAATCGTATCGTTACAGCTGGTATCAGAGCATTTGGTTAAGTGACAACCATGGCTCTGTTGGGTATTACTCATTAGAGATAGAGTCAGTAGTACTCTAGAATGAGTTTGAGTGTAATAATAGCTATGAGCGCGTATTTGTTAGTGAATATAAAATGTTTTATATTGTGATGATTGGTTTGTTGAGTGGTGTATGGATTCTGGTCGTTATAGTCTATACAACTCTATCGATTGGGATCTCTAAACACTTCTACAGAACAAATTCGACACGATACTGTTTTAAATTGGGTAAATGAAATAATTTTACCTTGAGTATATTTTATATATAAAGGAATAATTTATCAAAATTATTAAAGTATATATAAATTGGTTGTTTGGTTGTTGAAAATGAAAAAAAATGTATAAGTCAATAAAATATTGTTTGAATAAGTTAAATAAAAACAACAGTTGTAAAAGAATGAATTGTATAAGCAAATCGATTATAAGTATGGAATTATAATTAAAATGATTTACAATTGTGAAATGATCTTATATAAAGTAAAGAAGAAAATAGTGAAATTTTATAAAGAAAGATTTATAAATGTGATTTATAAGATAAAAGGAATATTTTTGAAAGAATATTTAGCACTGATTTCACTATTGTTACTAGGAAATAATAAGGGTGATGAACTGCAGCATCATCAGTATCATTTTTGAGTTTCTGTGTGATGGATTTGCTACCATAGTAAATTGAAAATATGAGTTTTGTTGTGATAAACAAATTTGAAAATAAATAAAAAATCCAAGTTGAAATTGATGAATATAAGTGAAATGAATTTTAAACTTATAGTATGAGATAATAAATTTAGCCTTGGATAAGCAAATGGATTTGGAAGTTTAAATATATAAGTTGTATAACTTAGAAAAGGAGAAAATGTAAGTGAAACCAATAGTTAAAATGGTTAAACAATTTTGTTAAGTAAAATGAAATATGAATTTGATAGTGATATGAAAATTTGACTTTGGTAAAAGTTAATTAAAATTGAAATCTGAATTGAACTTATAAGTGGAAATTTAAGTCAAGTTAAACAAATGATGTTTAAAGGAAATATAACTTAAGTAAAATTGAATAAAGTTGATTTTGGTGTCAAAGTAAACTAATAAGTGAATTAATGAAATGAAGTCATTAAGGATATGAACTTGAGTTATATAACTGAAATTCAACCTTATATTGTTAAAGGAATTGGCAATTGAATTAATGAATGAATTGAATGTAAATCAATTAAACGTAAATAGAATTGATATGAAATAATGAATGAAGTGTTAATTCATTGAAAGCCAATGTAATTAGAAGTTGAATAATTGAATGAAAATCAATTAAATGTTAAACCATTTGAAATTAAAAAGTGTTGAACCAAATTGAATGTTGAATGTAAATTTAATAATTTGGTTATGTTGAATATACATTGGTTGTTACTTGATTGTATATAAATTCATTAAGTGTTAATGAAACTAAATTAATGAAATTGAAAGCTATGAATCAAATTGGAAGAAAAATGAATTTGAATAGAATTGAATTTGATTTGGAAGTGAATTAAAATGAATGTAAATTAGTGAATATGAACTAATTGAAAAAAAAATGAACAAATAAATGTTGATAAAATCCAATGTTAAAGAATCAAATGTGATTAAATTGAAAACCAATTCAGTGAATATTAATGAGAAATGGAAGTATATTGATTTGGTTATTGATTTGTTGGATGTTAGTTGGATGATAGTTGTTGATGGTTGCATTTGTTGTTGCATTTGCCATATTGGCATATATAGTTGTTATATTGCTAAATGTTGTATATTGATATTATTTTCATATATGCATGTTTCTCATGGGTTGTTGAGTGTTTAATAGGTGTGGATTGCGCTTGCTTCGCATTTGGAGCTCACTTTCGCGCTATATTAGCCGTATATGCTCGCTAATAATAAATAAGGTACATATCTCGGATTAAATATCGTACTTTTACACTTTTTTCCCTGCGGGATGCCTCATCACTTGATGAGATGTATATTTGTGATATATATACTGTCATTTTTTTTTCGGATCGAGCCGCGCAAAGGAGACTATGGCGAATTTTTTCGAAAATTTAAGGCGTTAGATTTTTTTTGGGAATTTTGGAAAATTTTGAAAACTATAACTAAGTATGATTTGAAAACTTAGTAAAGTTATTGTATGAAGTTTAACTATGAATTTTGGGAAAGTTAAACACTTAAGAGATTTGAAAAATCTAAATTGAATGGTTTGTTTTTAAAAATTAATAGATTCCGTAACTTTTTCTTGCTTGGTAATTTCGAGGACGAAATTCTTTTAAGGGGGGAAGTTTGTAATGACCCAGAATTTATATTAATTAAAGTTCATATATTTAATTGATTTTAAATATTAATAAGTGAAATATATAAGTCGAATAAATTTTATTTCGAATATTGGATTCAATTGGATAATTAAATCGGTAATTTAATAGTTGAAATTATAGAAATAATTGAAAATCGAGTTTAATATGATTGAAAATGATTTGTAAAATTTTATTTAATCATATTGGAGTTAGAAAAATGTTTGTGAACTTTTAAAATCGAAATAAAAGTTAATTTATGAAAAATTGAATATTTTAATATTTAATGGACGAGCTAAAATAGCCATTTTTCAAACAGTCTCGGATATCGACGAAACTAGTTTCATCGGATCCGTAATGTGATATTATTGTATGGTTCCAAATTTCGTGTCAATCGGATTTTCGGTTTGTCCGGGGCAAGCGAAAATGCACAGAAATTTGATTAACCGATTTAATTTTAAATCGATCGTTTATTGCCGTAACTCACACAGATGATCGAATTGGCTCCTGAAACCTATTCCATTATGTCCAAAACGCGGGTTAAACCCTAGAAATGCAAGTCACCACGCGAGATTTGGAGTTCGGAAATTCCGGGATGAATAGTGTTCGTTATTTTTTCTATAAAAGCCCCCAAATATTCATTTTTGCAGAGTAAAACATAACCCTAGTGTTAAACTTCAGAGCCGGCACCCTATAATTTCAATGGCCGATTTCATCCCATTTTCTTCCTCATTTTGCATCCAATCCATAAAGAATTAGCAAATACTGTCAACTACAAACTTATAGAGGGCGACGTGATCTTCAAATTTGTACGGCAATGATCGAATATGGTGCAACGATGGGAGAGGAGTTTGCTCGTGTTCGTGCTCGGTTGCGCACGTCTTTCCACGCCATAGAGGCGACCGAGTGGGCTGCTATTGCGGCCGTGGGTGGAGACGAGGGTGAGCTATCGCGTGGTGCTAGTTGATCGTCGGCAAAGTGAAAGGTTTGGTCGCGATTCCTAACCCTAGAGGCGGCCACGTTGGGTTCCCTGATGCGTGAAATCGAACTGGAAGAAGAAGCAAGGGGAACGCGGTCGAGATTTTCTGGTGAAAAAATGGAGGGCTGAGATTTAGTCTGGGTATAAAATTGAAAAGAAATTGTAAATAAAATTAAAATTTTAATCGTGTAATCTTTAAAATGCGATATCTTTTTGCTACGAGGTCGAAAACGCACGAAACAAGTTGCGTTGGGTTCGTTTTGTCGAATACTATGCTATGGAACTGGATTGGAATCGTTTGGAGCTAGTGAAAATTTCGGGTAAAATTAAACGCACGTTTAATTTTATTCGAAATAAAACGCTGAAACGGGATTGAAATCAAGGTGAGAGCTTCTCACTCACTCGAATTGTTTCGATTTAAATTTTAAATAGTTAGATTTAAATATTGTTAGTTGTTTGATTGGATGATAATTTGTTTTTGATTGTTAAATAGACATTATACGCCGTCTATTAAGCGGATGTTATTTATTAAAAACATATGCCGCGATAATTCTAACTTATATGGAATTGGTATTATATATGTACTTGGAGTTGATTTTCCCGCATTATATAGCGGATGAGACCATATTACACCGTCTATTAAGCAGATAGTATTTTATAAATCCCATATACCGCGATATTTCGTCTTGAAGCGAAATTGGTATTGTGCTAGCATCTTTGGATGTAGGAAAACAGGTTGGAGGGATCCAACTGGATTCCTCGAACATTTGAATTGGTTTCAATGTTGTGTGTTGATCTATTTATTGATCTATTTATAATCTGCGTGATTATCTTTGTGATTGAGATTGTTAAAGGCTAAATTTTAGCCAAATATATTTTGGTATCGTTAGATGCCGAAAATAAATAAAATTTGATTTTCGAAAATTTAAGTTAAGAATTCATAATAAAATTTAATTTTGAAATTGATTCATTTTAAATGATTAAACGTTGTAATTTATATGTCATAAAAATTATGATTTTTGAGAAATATAACCGAAATGTGATTTTTAGATAAATTGTTGATAAATTTATAAAATTATTTAAGTTTTGATTTTTGAATTATTATAAATGATTTATATAAAATATTTATAAAATTGATATTTATAAATTAAAAATATTGGAATTATAAAATAAGTTTTTATAAGTGTTAAAATGGAATATAAATGGATTTTATAAGTGAACGAAATCTATATATTTATAAATTGTGGAATTATAAAATGAATAGATTTTAAAAAATAAAAGATTTATAAGTAATTAACTTATAAATTGGATTTTTGCATGTAAATGGAATATGGGTAGAATTTGTTAATAAAGTGATTTTTATAAGTTGAAGTGGCCATAAAATATAAATGGAATTTATAAACATTGTTTTATAAATCCAAAAACGACTTATTTTGATAAGTTAATTATTATAGCTTATTAAAGGAAATATATCCACGATTTTGGACAGTGGATAATCCTTTAAATAAAATATGTAGAAATGTTGAATTTGGATAAGGAAATATATCCACGATTTTGGACAGTGGATAATCCTTTAAATAAAATATGTAGGAATGTTGAATTTGGATAAGAAAATATATTCACGATTTTGGACAGTGAATGATATATTAAAGAAATATTTTGGAAAAGTGATGTTTTAAATAGAATTAAAACGATTTAAAGATGTTTTAAAATGTATTAATTATCGAAACCATAGATTTCAACATTTATTGTTGAAATAGATGTTTCGAGAAATAGAAGGAAATGTTGGACTATAACACTGTTGTTATAGTAAATGATTTCCGAAAGGAAATGTTTTATATTGTATTGGGATTTATATATCTATTTTAAGTTCGAATCCCTATACTAGTGATTTTGGGTTGTCGTAACGATGTTTTACGTAACATTCTTTTTGACCCAAATAAATGTGTTTAAGTGAACGTTTTCCTTAAAGAATAAAATATATACTTAATTTAGATTTAAGTATAATGAATATTTTCAAAATGTTGAAAATAAATAGATTGGTGAATTACTTATTATTAAATAAGTATGGAAATGTTTTTCCAATATGAAGTGAATGTTTGAGATTTTATCTTTTAAAGATAAATTGAAAATGAATATTAGAAATCGATTTCAAAATCGAATATTCATAGATATTTTGGAATTGTAAATTCACTATGGAATTTATAAAAGAAAGGGAAATTAGTTAAAAATAAACGTTGATTTATTTTTGAAGTGTGGAAATTAATTTACGGATTTGGAACGTAAATTTAGTAAATCAGTGAGGATTTATTTAATTGGTTTAAATGAACCATTTTGAAATGAAAGTTGTAAGGGTGTAAATTTATTTGAAATTGGTTTTCAAATGGTTGAAGTGTGGGATATATATCTTATAAAGATATTTTTGAAAATAAATAATTTGGGAAAATTATTTATAATCAGGTGATATTGTGAATACTGATTGATAGTTAAATAACCGACTATCAATATTGACCTTTAAATAGGTATTTGTTGTGAATTGGTTGAAATTGAAATGCTACACTTATTTTTAAATTATTGCGCTCGTTATTCGGATTACCCATTTCGAATAGTGATACGACGTAATGGATAGCATTGAAGACCGGTGGTGAAGACCGGATATTTGTAAAATGATAGGATGACCTATCGATTGTCTCTGCACCGTTAGCTATGGTATGGAGATTTCCTTTGTGATGGGAAGTTTTATCGGGATTGTGAATACCCGGATTGCAAGGGCTTCTTTTGAAGTGCCTTCAGTTCTGTTCGTACCCGGAACAGACTTGTATGGTTATGTGTCTGACATTACATTTTGAGATATAAAGAAGATTTCTTTCAAATACATTTCTGTTGGTGGCGGAGAATTTGTTCTCTTAGCTTAACACCCTTCTCTTAGACATACGCGCTCAGAGGTTATGTAGTTAAAGGTTATCAGCGATATATTCCCAATTTGGTAATGTGGCATGCTGAGTGTTGCTGTGTGGTGATTATTTATTGATCATTTGTTGATCAAAGCGTGGCTTTGTGGACGAGACTTCGTCAGACCTCACTCCCCGGAAATGGTCAAAACAAGAATATGGGCAAGGTTATGAGGGTCGCGCCCTTTAGGGTATGTCATTTTCTTTTGGAAAGGGTGGTATCATGGTATGGAGCCCAGATACTTACTCATGTTGACACACTATATTTATTACTGTGTGATGTTGGTTATCGAGCGCTCGGATAAAGGTCCAAAGGGACCGGGGGATGGCATATTCGTGTAGTAGTTACCTAGTGACAAAGGTAACCCGGCCTTGTATTGGCAGAGAGCTGGTTAAGTTCTCGGGACGTCCCGCCAAAGGCGATCCCATGTGGCAGTAGGAAGTTTCTTAGCCCGACCATTTGTTGGAAATCCAAATAAAACAATACGCACCTTGTACGGTTTTAGTTGTAGAACCTGCCATTCACTTATGGTGGAGCCCCACTGTTTGGATGGTAGCTATAGTAGGCATACGATAACGGTCGTATGTTGGCTAAGATTTATGTCTTTACTTTCGAAATGATTTTTCCTACACTATGCACTAGTAATAATATCGAATGTTTCTTTTTAATGCGTATCAAGCATCTTTGACTATCATAAGAAGAAATCTCCTCCAATTCTGCGTTTGCATTGTGTGTGTGGCAGGAGGTCTTATGGTAGTCTCATTTTCTAAAAAGCATTGCGAATCTATTTTAAAATTATCATGTTGTTTGTTTTAAAGATAAACTGTTTTAAGTTCTCACACCAGTCCCATGACTGACTCAGAGTTTATTGTTTCTTCCTAAACTCTGGGTGCCCATAAATTTTCCACACGGGCAGTCTAGAGTCAGGTTATCTGGTCATTTTGGATTCAGAAGTGCTTTGGAGCCCAAGTGGCGAGCTGGATGGCGAGACGTGTTACTTGTATATGATATTATCTTTCCGCTGTAAATTCACTTGTAAGGACATGTTGTATAATTGTCCATTGCCCAGTTGTGTGTATATTGTTGTTGTATACTCTGATGTAATGAAATGTAACAACTGAGATAGTTCTTATTTTTAAAGATTATTCATTTATCTATTATATGTTGTTCCGCTGCGACTGTGAGATTCTAATATTGTTTCTGTTCTGTTTTCTTATTTCTTCTATCTTTTTCTTCTACCACTTCTTCTTTAACCCTAACAATTCGGTTTTCCGGCATTCGATTATGCGGCATTTGATACAGTGGACGTAAGAATGCCGACCTTTGGATCTCGATAAAATCGTATCGTTACACTTTTTGAAAACTATCTTTTAAGAAAATTGTTTCTAGAATGTTCTTCGGAAAAATCCTCTAAGGTTTGTAGCAACTGAGAGCATTTTATGCATTCCTAGGCTTCACCTTGACTATCAAAGTTAAAATTGAGTTCCCAAAACTCACTTTCCTTTATTCATTTGGTATTGTGAAATATGGTCTTAAATGTTTAGCATTCCATGTCCTTGCTATTACATTTTTGTTGGGTCTACTTGTTTAATAAGTTCCTAAAGGTATGACTTCATGAATGACTAAAGGCCTCTCTTAGTTTGGTCATAAAGGTCCATCCATAGGATTTTTGTATTTCCTATTACCATAGTAAGCATTAAATCTCCTTTCTGTAATGCTCTCTCCTACACTCTTTAGCCCATTAAAAGTTCTTTGCTTCTTAATTACTTCAAAAAAGTAGTACATTTGTAGGTTACCTTTAACATGAACTGATTAAGTGTGTCTACTCTCCCATTTAAGCTTATCATGTCTTTGCCCAACTTGGGCTCTACCATGTCTCTAAGTGCTCTTATTTGGTTAGAATTAGCTTCTATTTCTCAAGCGCTTGCTATATATCTTGAGAAGTTTCCCGATTATAGCCCAAAAAACATTTTTATGGATTTAGCTTCATTTTATACTATGCAGCACTTCAAACATTTCACTTAGATCCTTCTTTGATTAGTATCTTCTTCTTTAGACTTTAGTAACATGTCATCCGTACATACTTCCATGTTCTTCCAAATTTGATTTTTGAGCATCCTATTTACTAATCACTGGTAGGTAGCTCATACATTTTTCAAACCAAAAGGCATTACCATATAACAATATGTTCCTATTCAGTTACAAAATTCTTATACTTCTCATTAGGTTTGAACATCAGGATTTGATTATACCCTAAATATGAAGCCGTAAACGATAGCAGTTTATGACCATTAGCAGCATCTACCAACTGATCGATTCTTAGAAGAGGATAACAATATTTGGATATGCTTTATTTAAATATTTACAGTCAACATACATTCTCCATTTACCATTGGATTTCTTATCTAGCAATCGAAGTTACCAACCACTTAGGGTAATATACTTCTCAGATGAAACCATTTTCCAATAATCTCTTCACTTCCTCTTGTAGGACAATTGTTCGAGCATTATCTAACTATCTTTCTTTTTCCTTATTTGAGTAAGATTTGAGTCCATATTAAGTGCATGACATACATTATTATAGGGTTAATTCCAACCATATCTACATGACTCCAAGAGAGAAAACATCTTTGCTTGATTGAGGAGCAAAATAAGTTTTCTCTTGGGTCAACATCTAATCCTCTTCCTGTCTTTACAACTTTAGTTGAGTCATGAGGGTCTATGCTAATATCTAATTCCTCTATAAACTTTATGTTTTTGTCACTGTCTCTAGAATCAATTTCAAGGATTATTTCTTCCTCCTCTTCTTCATGGTTCACTTCTAAATCCACTTGATTTAACTCGATGTCTGTAATAGCCCGTATTTTATGTATCATAGGATTGTAAAATATTTTTGTTTTATTCATATTAGGTCGTATGACTTTAAAATTTTAATAACGACTCTTAGGGACATTTCCCACATCAATGATTCTTGTGAAATTTTTATATGGCTATTTTGGCCTCAAAATGTTGTTCAAACTATGGCTTTTGATAGAAGCCAAACTAGGGTCTCCCACTACTTCCACAATTTCAGGATGATGGTTATTCTGTAGAGTAGCTATAATAGAAAAAACTTATCGTTTGAATGTTATAGTTATTTTAAGATTTGGCCGCTAGAGGTCTACATTAGTGGGTAATTAACTAAGCCCAGTCCAATAAGCCATCTTAAAAATTATGCTAAGAAGAGGCTGTAGGAACCAATATAAGTCATTTGCATCTTTTTAAATATTTCTATAAACCTCCATTAACCTTAATTTCATATAAAATCACAGCCTAGATCATAATTTATGGGTTAATTAGCATCTAGGGCTGGAGAATATCATTTTGCTGATTTTTGTTCATCATCTTTTCTGTTCACTTTAGATCTAAGAAGAAAATTTGGTATTTGGAGAGTGGTTCTTGATGCCTCACTCTACTACACATGTTTATATATTTTAAAAATTGTGTTTTAACATGATTTTTGACCTTAAGTTGTTTTCTAGCTTTAATCATATTTTAGAGATATTGATGGCTGAATTTTAAAGGATTTACAGTGGTTTTAAATGGTTTTATAACTCTTTTTTGTTTATGTGCATATGCTAATGTATAAATTCGATTTAGATTAGGATTGGCGTGATTATCATGTTGTTATGGATTGCATGTATGAATGGATGCATATGTGTGCTATTTCATGTTTTCATGCTGTGTTTTGATATGATTTGCTAGTGCTTTTAAGTAGTTAGGAAGGAGGTCATTGAAGCAACAAATTGAAGGTAAAGATGGGGGAAATGGGATGAAACTTAAAGAAGAGGTTTTGGAGCATAGGTGGAGTCTAGGATTCGAATCACACTAAAATTTGAGCTAAGGGAAAGACTTGGTATCAAAAGCTCCTGGTCGGTAGTTCGGTAATTAATGCTTTTGGTTGGTGGAAAATGCTTGATGAATGTTTTGTTCTTCAAGTCAAGGTTAAGGGTGATGAGTGAAGGTCAAGTCATGAATTTGGCTAAGTATTGGACTTCATACTAAGAGCTTTAAAGGGAATGGAAACAAAAGCATTTGGAGTTTGTACCAAGTGCTTTGGAGTTGATGCCGAGAGCTTTTTAGTGGAGTGGTTGGGGTCTAAGCACTTGGAAGATGGAGCACTAGAAGAAGGGGAATAAAATTAGCCAAAATTGGCTAAGTATCCAACTCGGTATTATGGACTTTTTGTTGGTACGAGAGGTTTATTTCGACGGAGTCTAGGTGGAATCTCCAAGGGAGAAAATGGACTTTATAGGTTATGATGGAGGTTATTGTTTGTTCGCCTAGGGTTTAATGGCTATGTAGTAGCACGATGATAGCTTCAGGACTTCGATAATGACAACTCAATAGTGAATGGAGTTAGGTTTCGATAATGGTGGCTCGATATTGAAAGGTGTCATGAGATGGTTATCCACGTAGAGTGGCTTCTAGGAAGGGTGATCCATGGATAGAACGTGAGAATGGTTCTATCATGGAATGGAGAAATTTGGAATGATTCCTTAAGAATAATGGCGATTAGATGGGCAAGAAAGAGGCTTGGAAATGCGTGCTAATGGATCATTTATATTTGGAGTGTTTTTTGTTAAAATGAAAGCATGGGTATTGTAATTGCACTCATGGGTACTTTGTTTGGATACCCCAGATAGCTTGTTTGGATCCGTATACCTTGGACAACAGGAAGGGGTCTAGTATCAAGTTCTAGCTAAAGACGAGTACACTGAAATCCATGATTTCCTTCATTCCCTGCATGGGAAAGGCCATACGAGTTATCATATATTTACAGCATACTGAGTAATAGTAAGGATTGTTTGATGGATGATATAGTTGCTTTGGTTGTTCTTATTCGTAGTCTCACTCTAAGGATGTCATTGGAGATAGGTATTGGGGACAGTGATATCTTCACACCCGTCATCATACTTGTTTGCAGTATATCTTTACTATATTTGTAAAGTAGCATATTATGTTTGTTATGTGCTAACTCATTGGTTGTAGGGACAGATCAGGTATGGTTTGTATACTCTTGTTCCTTACCGTATCGACTTGTATAGTATTTTGAGATTTATTTGCTGCTTATACCAAACTGTTGCATGACTCAGTTTTTTATGCTTTGCTTCTTATTATCTCAGATACTCTTAAATGAGTAAACTAGATAGTAGGTCTAGGTGCGACATAGTAGTTGTACAGAGGACGATCTATCTCGTATTAAATGTGGATTTCTATGCTGATTCTGATGTGCAACACCGTGGAGCCTTGACAGTGCTTGCTTATTACATTATATAGAGATAGTCACTTGACTTTATTTCTGTTTGTATAAATTTTATTACTTGATGTATAACTCTATGAATTTGTACACTGATATTTAGATCGCTTAGTAATGATGTCTCTCCTGTTTCGTATCTATAATGTATACTATATTTTATTCTACGCAATGTGAGATATACAATAAGTTATGTGATGTTTTTACTTCATTTTATACCCTTGATGATCATCCTTTATGTTTGGGCACATTAGTAGCAAACTATTTAGTTATATTAGTTGTCGGTGGTGTAGGACGGTCATCACATTTAGTATTAGATCTTAAGTTAACCTAAGCTAGTATCATGGTCCAGTAGAGATAGGGAACGAGTTAACACCCTAGACTGGATCGAGAGTATTTATATAAACACACATACGAGAGAGATCGCGTACTTATTTTATAATTTTGTCAAAACTATATAGTAGTATATATAGTATATAAATCACATACTGACACAAGTACCATCAATACAGTTTTCTTTTTGAGAAACCGATCATTCTTATTATAGATCGAGAATGAGTCGGCGAACAAAATACACTATGAGAAACTGCATCTCCGGGGTTTAGGAAGGAGCAGGTTTGGCGGCAGCTAACTTTGAATTGCAAGCTGTGTTCAATGCGATTATGGTGAACATGTTGTAGAATCCCCAAGCGACCGCTATAAATATTGTCGTTGGTGGTGGTGCTTAGGTGCAGGCCATATGAGTCAACTTTACCATGCTATGCAAAGATTACTCTACCTTAGGAGGCAAGCCATTTCTTGGAACTGACTCGGCTATCGAAGTGCATGATTAGTTAGACACCTACGAGCATATTTTTTGTGACATGGAAATAAAGGATGCCGTGAAAAGGAAGCTGGCCTCTAGACAGCTTCAAGGGCAGGCCATGAACGGTGGAATGGCATTACTATTGCTACACTTGAGAATCAGTTCACTTGGGACCAATTTAAGATTAGGTTTGAGGAGAATTTCATTCCGGCTACCCAGAAGACGATGCTATTAAGGAGGTATGCTGATTTAAAATAGGGAGATATGTCTGTCTACGAGTATATCATTGAGTTTGATGCTTTGTAAAAGTATGGGATGTCTTTTATTGACACTGCATTGAGGAAGAATGAGAAGTTTCTTATGGGTTTGGACGATTATTTAGGGGAGAAGTTGGTGAGTCACATCGATGAGCCTTTTGAGAGGCGTGTCAAGAAAGCTCTTCGCATGAGAATTTATACCCCAAGTCCAAATCGGCTATTGCCAGTAAGGAATAGCCAAAACCACAATAAGGCAGTGGAGGCAAGAAGAAATAGAAGAGAAAGAAGCAGTTTTAGGGGAAGAGTGCTCATAAGAAGCGTAAATAGGAACCCGTTTGTTTTGGTTGTGGAGAAAAATGTCACCTAATTAGAGACTACAAAGTTCATGGGAAGAAGACGTGTTACAGTTGTGGAAAGTTCGGACTTACGTAGAAAAGTTGTCTAGGACCAGCACGACAAAAGCAGGTTGTGAAGGCATATGTCTTAGACACTGTTCCGACTTCATTGAATGCTCCTCCGGCGAATGAGAAGGGGAACATCATTGTTATTCAAGGTATGCTTTCCATTTATGTTGTTCGTATACATGTTTTACTTGATACCGGGGCTTCACATTGTTTTATATCTAGTGACGTAGTAGATAATTTGGGATTGAAACCCAAAATAATTGTTCGACCTTTGATTGTGACGAACCCTGTTGGAGGCTCCACTAGCCTGTATATGGTTTATCTTGGTTTGGTCTTATCGAGTCATTGATGCTCTTTTGTGTATGATTATTTTTATTTTGAATTTTGTAGGGTTTGAGATTATCTTAGGGATGGCCTGGCTAAGGAAGTATGCAGTGGTAGTGGGTTATGAGAGGCTGTTGGTGATGGCAGGTCTATAGAGGAGCGAATGGTAGCAATTGGATGCATGTCGAAGGATATGGTTATGGTTAACTTTCTATATTTGCTCGAGGTTTCATAGGCTGGGTTCATTTACGTCTATCGTTGAGTATCTAGACGTATTTAAGGAGGTGACAGAATTACCGCCGCTTTGAAAATTTAGTTTCGTATTGACTTTACGAATGATGCCAGACCGATAGTTATTCCTTTAAGGCGTATGACACCTAAAGATAAAAAGGAGTAGGAGGTGTAAGTTAATGACCTATTGAAGTGGGGCTTCATTCATAGAAGTATATCTGAGTGGAGTGCATATGTACTATTCGCCACTAAAGCAGATGATTCTTTGAGGTCATGTGTAGAATACCATGAGCTAAATAAGGTGAAAAAGAAGAACAGATTCCACTTCCACATATTTGTAACAATCCATCCCGAAACAAGCATAAATTCCAATCCAGAAAAGGCCCATTCCAAAGCTGGCAGTTGGCTGGTAAAAAGAAGAACTCTATAGAACAATCTATCTGTTCTTTCAGAACTAGGAATAAAATATAATAACAATAATAGTACCCATTTATTTCAAATCATTTCAAATGTCATAATACATGACAACAAATATTACAAGGCTTTTTTCAAAAATACATTTCATGGGTATAATAGAAAATAACATGAAAAGACAGATAATAACCGCAACTGTTGGAAAATGGGTGTCTATAACATTCCATGGAATAGATCATAAGGCTATTTGAACATAGAGGGAGTAAAGTGTAAAATTCAATTATTTAGAACTAACTTATGACTTTAACACTATATTTAATCAAATTGCAAATAGAAAACCAATAATCATAGAATAAGAAAAAATACAGTAAAGTAAATAACATCTTGATTTTTATACCGATTTGGATTAACCAACACTGCATTCAGTCATGCACTACACCGTGCATAGTTTCACTATAATCGTTTGCTTCCCATGGGTGGTAAGAACACCTTTACAATCTTGATTTATATAAGATACACCTTCTTGATTTAACAGGCTACAAGTATACCTTCTACTTTTCACAAACAATAAGAAAGTATTACAACTAGTCGTATCTTCAATATGGAATCTTACAGATTCGGTACAATGATCCTATAGACCTCTAATGACAATGTATCCTTGAATTCTTTAAGGAATAGGATGAAAGCAGAGTTAGAATGATATGAATTCAAGTAGAAATTCTCTAATATAATATGGTTTGCATATCCTTGAAGAATCGGAGTGAAATGGTATGGATTTGCAAAGACAATGAAAGAATATGCAATGGAGTTCTTTTACAAAAGTATGGAAGAGAAAGATTACGACAATGAAGAGAGAATTGATTGGAAAATTCGTTTTTTGACCTTAATATAGAGGTTGAAGAGACATGTCTTTTGGTGAAGTGGGGGTGGGAAAATCCCTTGATTTAAATTTTAAAAATTTACCAATGGGAAGTATGTCGACGTACCTGAACCCCATATGTCGACATATACACATTTTCCAAAGAGATCAGCGACAACAATATGTGTTACAAATTTCAGATTTCAAAATTACCTTTTTTTTGTGGATTTTTGTAGTTCAGTTGAGGTCAATGGTTGATGATCTTCAAGTGCCATGGGATATTTTACAAGGAATTCTAAGACTCAACCAAGTACTCATCACTTCAAACACATCTGTCCTTTCAGCATTCATCTTCAATCGGTTCTGTTCTTCCATTGTTCTAATTAACCTTCATATATAATCCATTTTTTCCACCGAGTTCTTATTTATCTCTGTAAATGTCTCCATAATTATGTGAAAGTATTGCTATACTTGGAGACACGTCAGTAGTAATATTTAAATGGTTGTTGTCATCAAATCAATACCTTAGGTATTAGCAATCTCCCCGTTTTGATGATGACAACCATATAAATATTTTAGAGATAAAATATAATACTTTTATATTTAACTCCACCTAACTATATGAACTCCCCGATCATTTTTCCTGGTATATTTATACATTTACTATCCCTTTGTCATCAACAAAAAGGGCCGAAATAGAATCACTTAAGCACAGCTAGACAATATGTATAGATTTTGTATATAGAGATGTATATAAATTTATATAAATAAAACTCACGAGGAGAATCAAAATCAGTATAAATCATGAAATAAAACTATGATGTAAAATAATTAAAACTAGATTTGTTTTAGACCGACATGTGTCGATGCTAATAACATATCGTTTTGATATTTATCCAAAGTTCAATGGATTTCTTGTCATATGCTTTGAACATCCGCTGTTCGTTATCCATTGTTCGGTACCTGAAAAGTATAATATATGCGCATTGGTAGCCTATTTTATTTTTGGTCAATGGGGCTAAGGTCTGGGTAGCAAAACCCATGAAGTTTTTGAGTGCACTTTCAAATGTAATTATTGGATAAATGAACTTTATTAATAAAATTATCAATATGTTTTCTTTTCAATAAAATCTAACTTTCTAGGAACCCATAAATTAGTGAAAATGTCTAGGATTTTTAACTTTAATTTCCTAGGTTTTGATTTGAACTTGGCAGCCTTAATAAAATTTAGTGCTTTGAGTACTAGTTTTCTTTGATTTGGGCTTAGGGGTGTATCCAAGTCCATGTTTATTATTAGTAGGTTTAGATCCAGATAATAAATTTTCTAGATTATTCTTCCCTTTGTTAAATTATCAATATCAATTTTCATTTTATAAAAATCCTTATTACAGTAAGAAAAACATTGTCTAGAGATGTTATTTTGTTATTTAGATAAGTGATATCTAATTTCATTGAAAGATTTTCTGATGTTAATGATTTATATTCACTTTTAAGTTTTTCAAAACTTTCAAGTTTTGAATCATCGTTAAGTCCATTAAGCTTTCAATTTCAGCTTCTAGACACCTCTACTAAACTATTATTGTACTCTTTCTTAAGCATTTATATCCTTTATACATATCATCTAAGACAATTGTAATTTCTTTATTAAAGTTCCAAACCTGGTTATCCTTTGTCATTAAGCACATGTTGGCATTTTCTGTTTCTGAATCACTATCACTAGATGATGTAACTGAATCATCTCATATCGCGTTGGAAGCTTGTTTACTCTTCCTATTCAAAGTGTTGGAAGAGTAGTTTGATTTATTCAGGTTGGGAGAGTCTCTTATCAAATGACGATATCACATTCGAAACACTTAACAACTTTTCCATTTCTGGAATTATTGTTTTTATTTTTTCAAACTTTTAAGAATTTCTTGAAATTCTTGGTCGTAAACTCAATATCATCATCAGCAGCATCATATAGTTCATTATTGTCGTTTGTAGCCTTGAGTGCTAGTAATTCTTCTCATTTTCCCGATTCTCTTTTCTAACCGGCAACTTTACTCCATAGGACATTAGATTAATTAAATCTCTTACTTTATCAGCACTAATACCATTGACTTCTTCGATTTTCAGAGTCTTTTGATCATATTCACTAGAAATTGAATTCAAGATCTTTTTGACTTGGTCCTCTTCGGTAATTTTCTTTCCTAATGATATTAATGCATGTACTATATCCTAAAATCTAGAATGCATATCAGAAATAGACTCATTTGGTTTCATTTGAAAAGTTTGAAACTAGTTAGAATAGATATTTTAGTTTATTTTACTTTACTAGTGCCCGCAGGTGTGACTTGAAACACTGTACAAATTCCATATGCAAACTTACAAATAGACACTTGATTAAATTCATTTCTATTTAAGGAAAAAAAATAAAATGTTCATAGCCTTTGAGTTACTGAGTGCTTATGTCTTTTGGTCTACCGTCCCTTGTGAATAGTTCACTTGGGAATGCTTCATTTGGGCTCAGTGTACTCCATTTAGGTAATGTTCCAAATATCTAAACCATTAGACTACAAATAAAATTTCATCCTACAAGCCCAATATGCTTAATTACTAACATCAAATAGATGGGTTCTAGTGGTAGATTTCCCTTCTATTGAAGTAAAGAGAGCGTTACAAGTGTCATTAGCCATTTATACTTCTCAAAAACCAAGTTATGAATATTTTGAAAACTAGTGCTCTGATACCAAATGTTGGAAAATGGGGTGTTTATAACACAACGCGGAATAGATCTTAAGGCTATTTATACACTAGATAGGGTGAAGTGTATGTTTCAATTATTTAGAACTATCTTATGACTTTAACACCCTATCCAATCAAATTGCAAAAGGAAAACCAGTAATCATAGAATAAGTAAATAGTAAAATGCAGTAAAGTAAATAATACCTGGATTTTTATAGTGGTTAAGATTAACCAATCCTACATTTAGACCTTCACTATACCGTGCAAATTTTCACTATAACTGCTTGCTTTCCACGGGTGGCAAGAAAACCCTTACAATCTTGATTTAATAGGCTACAAGATACACCTTGTTGATTTCACAATCTAGAAGAACACCTTCTCATTTTCACAAATAACAACAAAGTATAGCAACTAATCAAATCTTCTACAACAACTCAAAATTTAACCCATAATAATTAATTCATTAATTAATGAAATGATAAAATAACTTTGTGAAATTATCAGAATTGAGCCATGGGAGTTGGACCATTGTGTCCGTGATAATTTTCTGGTCAATTTTAGAACGTCAGAATCTGAGTCAACATGAATAAGTTACGCAAGAAATAAGAATCAACTGAAAAAATATATTACATGGGTCTGGTCGACCAGGAGGTCTACCCAACCATACCCTAGGTCGACCGGTCGGTTGACCTATGGGGAGGGAAGGTTGATCTAGCGGTCGACCTGCCCTACATGGTGAGCGAACGAATTTTTTTTCGTTCCATCAAGTTTTGTGCATGATTTTTTCAATCTTTGGCTCCATCTGGTCCTTTCGTGCTTCCATCTGATGGCTCATATTCAGCCTATGATGTGGTTGCATCCTATTCAATCTCCAAATCCAATAGTCTGAGATCCACTTCTAACCTTATAAATAAGACCCTAGGTCTAACACTTTTTCTCATTCTAGATTTTCTCTGCTTGGGTTCACCTTTTCAGGAAGGACCCTAAATACTTTAATACCCTCAAGTGGATCCGGGAAGACTTGAAGGGAAGAGCTGAGGACACATGTGAGTGATTGTAATTATTTTAGATTTCTTTAAGTCATTTAAAATAATAGGGTTTTCAATAGTTGTAGTTTTTACTATGATTTTTGGAATAACCTTTTTAGTAATTTATTTATAGTTTTTAGAATTATTTTAAGTCTATTTGTTTTAGCTATTTTTTCAGTTAATTTTAGTTTAATTCTATTAATTATAGCTTTTCCATTTATTTACAGTATTTTAATTTATTTACTGTTATTTATGCGTTATTTACATCTTTTCCTACGCTTAGGATTTTCTTTTATTTTCAATTTTCTTTTATTTCTCTTTCTTCTTCGCGCATGTATTAGAATAGATTAAAACGTGAATATGGATTAAAATTATTAGAATACTGAAATAACGGAAGATAAGGCGTAAATTGTAAAGACTGTAATAAAAATGGAATTAAGACTAAAATTGAGCCTATTGTTAGAACTGGACCAATTAAAGATAATTGGCCTAGTTATAGAATCATAACCAAAAAAGAGCATAATATGAAAGGTGCTTATTTTTTTTACACTTAGACTTTTGGGTTAAGTAAATAAGCTAAATTATAATGTAGGTTATAATAAGAAAAAGAACAGAATTAAGCTTATTTTAAGACTTAGGATAAATTAATAAGCACAGATAGCTAGAACAAAAGTAAAGGCTTATTTAAATAATTTATCTAAGTTAATAGGCAAGAATTAAAGTAGAACCTGTACCAAATAGCACTCCCCTATTATTTCTATGGACGATGTTTCACATAATCCTGGAGTGAGACGAGAGGCACTCTTATGCTAATAATCGTAGTAATTGGTCAATAAGTAGAAGTCCAAATCATGGGGATTTGGGCAAGGGTCGCAACTAGATACTGTTTGGATGACGGGCCAGTACCAAAAGCATTTTCCCTATTTTCTATGGACATGGTGATCTCACATTAGCCTAAAGTGGGATGAGGGGCACACTTATACTGGAGCTTGAGGTAATAAGAAGACCCAATAGGTGGAACAACATGTAACATGAGCATGTTGGTGGTTATGCGTGCGACTTCCATTCGGATGCTCAGTAATCGTTATGAGTTCCAAGCACTTAGTATGTGTGCCTTTCGTAGGCACCATTGCCTTCTGTGTAGGGAGCTATATGACATCTAGTCCACAGTAGATAATTTGTGTGTCATCCGTAGCATTTCTATGTAGAAAGTTAAACAGCGTCTAGTCCGTAGTAAGGTCAAGGGAGTAGCAGGCCGATCAAAGGGTAGAATTAGGATTTTAGCCTAATTATAGGATTAGGAATTCAGCCAAATCAAAGCAGCTAACAAAGACAAGTGCAAACAATCAAAGTTAATCAATTACATTAATTTAGTAAATTCGTATTTATTTCCAGCTTATTCCTTCTCTCCATTTCCTTTCTTTCCTTTTATGTACTAGAACTGTTGTAGAGTCTATTACTTTTACTTTACTTAAAGATTCTTGTAATTACTATCTTCACCAGACCTTTTGTCGGACCCACTCCTCCATTTTCCCCTTTTTTCCCATAGGCTAGCAAGAGCAAGGGTAATAGATTACATACACTTCTTTGGAAGAAATTTCTTATGTATTTCTCTTCTTTATTGTTAGTTTTTAGCCTATTCCATTAACTGGCACTTTGTGAGGGATAGTTTGTACTTTAGTATTTATGAGACTGAGATTTTGATTTCATGAGACATATATTGGTATTTTAAGATATATGATATATTTGATTTATAATTCTATATTATGAAGTTTGACTTTTAGCTAATTATTACTGTTTCCGCTGTTTTTATCTATTTTATCTTATGAATCATAGTCTCTGCTAGTTTTAGTTGTACCTACAACGCACCGTATCTTTTATTGCGTCCTTCTAGGTATACTACGGGGTGTGGGGTGTTTCATTTGGTATTAGATCCTAAGGTTGCAGGATTCCTAAAAACTTGTTTTAAAAATAAAGTATTTTTCCAAAAGCAACCTATCTTCAAATTAGAAGTATTTTTCAGAAAGAAACTCTTGTTATAGAAGTAGTTTCTCAAGTATATAAGAGTTTTTATAAAAATCCCCTTAAAGGTCCAGTTCAACCTTCTTTCGAGCCTAAGTTTCCTTTTCTTTGCATAATACGGTTGACTAGTTCCGTAGAGCTAAGGTACCAAAGGTGCAAGGGCAAGCGTCCAATACAACAATGATAGGTAGTGGTCCCTTTAATCCATCTACATCTGCCAATTTTTCTAATATATGCAAGAATTTCGCTAGTCTAGGAGGTAGAACAATTTTTGGTGCAGAGGATTTCGAGGAAGCACGAGTTAGGTTAGAGGTTATGGAGCAAAAATTTAGGATATTAGATTTGGAGGACCTCGGAAGTAGATTAAGAAAGGATTGAGGTGCAATAGCTGTGGAATTATGGGACATATCGCCAAAGATTGTAAAGGAAGAAGATGAAGGGAAAGTGCTTTAATTGCGAGCAGCCCGGTCACTTGAGTAGAAGTTGTCCTCAGAGGACGGGACAAGGAGCTAGTACACCAGTTGCATAGATTCAGGCGTTAGACGTAGCACCTTCAGACGACATTCCAGGTAGAGGTAGGAAAGTTAAAGTTGAAGGTTTGATTTCCATTTCTGATTTTCCCATTCAAACTTTATTCGATTCTGGAGCATCACATTCTTTTATCTCTAGTTCTCTTGTATATTGTTTGCACTTAGAAATTTCTTTAGTAGTATACCCTATTGTTGTTTCAAACCCCATATGAGGATCGACACATTTATCTATGGTTTATAGGGGTTTGAAATTTTTTATCCTAGGCGTAGAATTTGACTGCGACGCCTATGAATTAGGATTTTCGGGGTACGGATGATTTTGGGAATGGATTGGCTATCCATATATGGAGCTATATTAGACTGCAAGAGAAGTGTCATTAGACTAGAGACATGCAACGGTAGGACTCTCGATGTTTCTTGTGACCCGCAAGGGTCATTTATGACGAGCTTCCTTTATTCCCTCGATTCATCATCATCAGAGTTAGATTCTGTTTCTGTCATTGGAGATTTTTCAAAGTCTTTAAGGAGGTTAAAGGACTACCCTCTAAGAGAGAGATTGACTTCAGGATTTATTTGACTGATAATGCTAAGCCAGTAGCATTACCCATGAGGCACATGGCACCTAAGGAGAGGAAAGAATTGAGAAAGCAGATCCATGAGCTTTAGAGAAAGGATTTATAAGAAGGAGCATAGGAGAGTGGAGAGCGCCAATCGTCTTCGCTAGTAAGGCGGACGGTTCCCTTCGACTTTACGTAGACTACAAAGAATTGAATAAGCTCACAAAGAAGAACCGATATCCACTCCCTAGGATAGATGAACTTTTTGACTAGTTTGTTGGCTCTACAGTATTCTCTCAACTTGCTTTAGCCGCTGGATTTCTTCAGCTTAGGGTCGCTGATAACAGGATTGATAAGACTGCATTTAGGACAACCAACGGATTTTTTTGAGTGGTTGGTTATGCCTTTTGAGCTAACTAACGCCCTAGCATATTTTGTAGATTTGGCGAGCCATGTTTTTAGAGATGTCCTAAATAAGTTTGTGGTGGTATTCATGGATGACATATTAGTGTTTTCCAAGAGTGTGGAGGAGCATGCTGTTCATGTCGAGGAGATTCTTCGTATATTTCGCATTCTTCAGTAAAATGAAAAGCCTTGAATTATCACTTTTGGCATAAGGAAGCATGTACTTGGGGCATAGAGAAGGTCTATGCATGGAAGTAGTTTGAAAAACTATTTCGTACACTTTGGTTCGGATTTTGAAAGTCCAAAGAGAGGTAGGCAAAATTGGAGATGTACAATAGATTCAGTTGATAAGAAAAGAAGAAAGCCCATGTGTAGATAATTGCAGAAATTGTAATTGTTTCAGATAAGTGGATTTAACGGTAGTACTAAAAGACTTTAGTAAGGAAATGGGATTACCAAAATTTAGGAAGCGTACTCCTAGGGTAGTGAGAAGAAAATCCATCTCAAATCCTGATCTGGTGACATAACGCAAGGACTTCCAAAAGTGGAGCAAATCTTAGAAGTGCGTTCGATTGGTTCAATATCGATGAACCTTGAAAGGAGAGTCAAAGGTTGGAATGTACGTATACGAAGAATTCTTAGAATTCCCCAATGTTTAGCTAAATAGAATATAATTGTTAGAATTGAAAATTTTCATTGTTATTATTTTATTTTAGGAAATAAATATTGGGTTTTGGAAAAATGGTCTGAAATTTAAATTGGTTTCTATATGATATAAATTTTGTTAAAGTAAGATTCTTTTTGAAGAATTATAGCTCGCTGGTTTCATTGTAGATAAATAAAGATTTTAAATATAAAAACCTAGAGGTTATTAAGTATCAAAAATGTAGGTTACAACATTTATTATTGTAATAGATTTTTCGTGAAAAGTAAAGAGAGCATAGACTATAGCACTATTATTATAGTAGGTGACTTCCTAAGTATATGTTTTTACATTGTATATGAGGTTTATTAGTATTTATTTTAATTGAATCCATACACTAGTATTTTTGGGCTGTAGTAACAGTGTCTTACGCAACATCTGTTTTGACCCACATAAAAATGTGTTTTGAAGAAAATTTTCAAGTATAGAAATAAAGTGATTTGTAAAATACACTTATTATTTAAATAAGTATAAGCAAATGTTTTATAGCTATGGATATGTTAAAATAGTTTTAAAAATGAGTTTTTCTGAAAAGAAAAGAGTAAGTTAGATATTAGAATATGTCTATCATAAGAGAATATAAATTAAAAATACTTTAATCTATTAGAATGAAAAGAGTGATGCTATAATTTTCTATGTAACCAATAAAAATGTTATGTGCAAGTTACAAGGAATACCTAAAAGAGCTATACAAGGTATGGGAGCATCATATTTTGTATAGCCTATTTCAAAAAATATATAATAAGTTCCTTGTAATTTCACATAAACATAAAATCCTCTTTTAAAGGATTCATAGAAGATTTTACCATTAATAGTTTCTCATAAGAGAATGTAGTTCCAATACATTAAGGTATAAAACTGTTAGGTGTAATAAGAAGATGTTTAAAAAGTAAATATGTTTTTGGAAATGAAAAATTAATAAAAGTAAAATTTGATAATCCAAATTTTCATAGAAAGCTGCAAAAGTCTTTAAAAGAAAAGGAGGAATAAGTTTTAGACTTAAATTTTTAGAAGTTTTCCCCTGTAGGTTTGGGGAATAATGTTAATTAACCAAGTATTTTTGAATTTAATAGGAACTTAGAGATAACACTTCTAAAGACAAAGATTTTGGGATTTGATGTTTTAAAATTTAGAAACCTCGGTTTTTTTTTAAATAAGGTGATAAATACCAAACCAAGATCTTAAATGTGGAGTAGATGGGAATCATTTCTTAGGTGTAACGGAAAAAGTGCAAGGCTATAGCAGTGATTACTTTTAAAAGTAATGATTAAAGTTCCCGTGGAGTGTGCAGAACACTAGTAAGAAACTAAGAATGTTGATTCATGTGTGTAGACTAAAGGAGAGCAGTAAAGTGAAATTAGTAAGATAGTAATACAAGGATGGTTGAGAATGATTATTCTTGAATTTTAGAAACTTGGGAGAAGCATCCTCCTTAGTGGAATTCACATATGATAGTAGTTTTCAAGTTAGCATTGGAATGACACCTTCCGAAGCTCTTTATGGAAGACAGCAGAAGTCGCTTTCATGTCAGATAGAGTCTGCAGAGGTTGAAAAGACTTCGAAGATGATTAAATTGATTAGGAGAAAATGCGTACTTCCTATCCACATCTCTCTTTGGTAGTAAATTTCAAATTTCCTATTTCCATCCTTAGTTTTGAGTAGGTTCTTTGGGAGGGTAGAATGGAGAACTTAACTGATGGATGGTAGGATTTGACATAAACATGTTATTAGAACATGTGATGAATGATGGATGCAAGTCGTTTCAAGTGTTTGCCAGTGGATGCTATGAATGCATATACTTACACTAGGCACTATTACCTCTTAGGGATCGGTCTAAATAAGGCACTCGAGCATATGCATATGGATGCATGTGCATTTGCATTTTTAGTCATTTTCATGGTTGTTATAAATGGATGTTTATCACATGGTTGTTGCATTTTGATGATGATTGAAGCACGCATATAGAACTATCAGTTACTATTCAGAAATTTTGCATTCAGTTGGATACATAGCATTGACATGATTGCATAAAAGGAGGTCAATGAATCAGTAGATCGCCTAATCTTTTGCATTAGTTAGGGATATTAACACTACACTAATTGCATAAATATCACAAATTGCATTAGAAAAACTTAAGGAAGATGGATGAATGGATGATGGTTGAGTAGTTGGTTGTAGAACTTGGATGAAAACATTAGTTCATTCTTTTATCCTTAATGATTTCAAGGACGAAATCCCTTAAGCAGTGGAGAATGTAACAACCCGAAATTTAACCCATAATAATTAATTCGTTAATTAATGAAATGATAAAATAACTTTGTTAAATTATCAGAATTGAGCCATGAGAGTTGTACCATTGTGTCCGTGATAATGTTCTGGTTAATTTTAGAACGTCAGAATCCGAGGCAATATGAAGAAGTTATGCATGAAACAAGAATCAACGAAAAAATAATATTACATGGGTCTGGTCAACCAGGAGGTCGACCCAACCACACCCTAGGTCGACCGGTTGGTTGACCTAGGGGGAGGGAAGGTCGACCTGGCGGTCGAACCGCCTTATGTGGTGAGCGAAAGAACTTTTTGTTCATTCCAGCAAGTTTTGTACATGATTTTTTCGATCTTTGGCTCCATCTGGTCCTTTCGTTCTTCCATCCAATGGCTCATATTCAGTCTGTGACGTGGTTGCATCCTATTCAATCTTCAAATCCAATGGTCTGAGATCCACATCTAACCCTATAAATAGGACCCTAGGTCTAACACGCTTTCTCATTCTAGATTTTCTCCACTTGGGTTCACCTTTTTAGGAAGGACCCTAAAAGAAATAATTTTCCAATGAGATATCTTTTTAATAAAAATATTTTAATACCCTCAAGTGGATCTAGGAAGACTAGAAGGGAAGAGCTTAGAACCACAGGCGAGTGATTGTAATTATTTTAGATTTCTTTAAGTAATTTTAAATAATAGGGTTTCCAATAGTTGTAGTTTTTACTACGATTTTTGAAATAACCCTTTTAGTAATTTATTTATACTTTTTATGATTTTTTCCAGTCTATTTCTTTTAGCTATTTTTTCAGTTAATTTTAGTTTAATTCTATTAATTATAGATTTTCTATTTATTTATAGTTTATTTATAGTATTTTAATTTATTTACTATTATTTATGCGTTAATTACATCTTTTTGCTACGCTTTTGATTTTCTTCTATTTTCAATTTTCTTTTATTTCTCCTTCTTCTTAACGTATGGATTAGAATAGATTAAAATGCAAATATGGACTGAAATTATTAGGATGCTGAAATAACGAAAGATAAGATGTAAATTGTAAAGACTGTAATAAAATTGGAATTAAGACTGAAATTGAGCCTATTGTTAGAACTGGACCAATTAAAGATGATTGGCCTAGTTATAAATTAGAATTGTAACTAAAAAACAGTATAAGATGAAAGGAGCTTATTTTTTTATACTTAGACTTTTGGGTTAAGTAAATAAGCTAAATTATAGCATAGGTTATAATAAGAAAAAGAATAGAATGAAGCTTATTTTCATAGGATAAATTAATAGGCACAGATAGCTAGAAAAAAGTAAAGGCTTATTTAAATAATTTATCTAAGTTTATAGGCAAGAATTAAAGTTTGACCTGTACCAGATAGCATTCCTATATTATTTCTGTAGACATGGTATTTCACATAATCCTGAAGTGAGACGCGAGGCACACTTATGCTAATAATGGTAGTAATTGGTCAATAAGTAGAAGTCCAAATCATGAGGATTTTGGCATGGGCAACTAGATACTATTTGGATGACGGGCCAGTACCAACAGCATTTTCCTATTTTATATAGACATGATGATCTTGCATTAGCCTGAAGTGGGATGAGGGCATGAGTTTTTTGGAGCTTGAGGTAATAAGAAGGCCCAATAAGTTGAACAACAGTTAACATGAGCATAGTGGCGGTTACGCGTGCGACTTTCATTCGGGTGCTCAGTAATCATTATGAGTTCCAAGCACTTAGTATGTGTGCCTTTCTTAGGCACCATGCCTTCTATGTAGGGAGCTATATAATGCCTAGTCCTAAGTAGATACTTTGCGTGTCATCCATAGACCCTATTTCTATGTAGGTAGTTATATAGCGTCTATTCAGCCGTAAGGTCTATGGACTAACAGGCCGATCAAATGGTAGAATTAGGATTTCAGCCTAATCAAAGCCGCTAACAAAGACAAGTGCAAACAATCAAATTTAATCAATTGCGTTAATTTAGTTAATTCGTGTTTATTTCCAGCTTATTCCTTCTCTCCATTTCCTTTCTTTCCTTTTATATACTAGAACTGTTGTATGTCTTTTGCTTTTACTTTGCTTAAAGATTCTAGTAATACTATCATTCACCAGACTTTTAGTCTGACCCACTCCTCTATTTTTCCCCTTTTCCCCCACAGGCTAGCAAGAGTAAGGACGATAGATTGCAGACACTTGGAAACTTCTTTGGCGGAGATTTCTTACGTATTTCTCTTCTTTATTTTTAGTTTTTAGCTTATTCCATGTACTGGCACTTTGTGAGGAATAGTTTGTACACTGATATTTATGAGACTGTGGTTTTGATTTCATGAGATATATATTGGTATTTTAAGACATATGATGTATTTTGTTTTATTATTCTATATAATGAAGTTTGACATTAGCTAATTATTATTGTTTCAGCTGTTTTTTTATCTATTTTGTCTTGTGAATCTTAGTCTCTACTAGGTTTAGTTATACCTACAATGCACCACATCTTTTTGTGTGTCTGTTTGGGTATACTAAGGGGTATGGGGTGTTTCATCTTCAATATGGATTCTTGCAGATTCGGTACAATGATCTTATAGACCTCTAATGACAATATATCTTTGAATTCTTTGAGGAATATGATGGAATCAGAGAGATAATGATATGAGCTCAAGTAGAAACTGTCGTGATAGAATGTGGCTTGCAAATCCTTGAAGAATTGGAGTGAAATTGTATGGATTTTACAAAGTGAATGAAAGAATATGCAATGTACATATTTTTCAATACTATGAAAGAGAGTGAGTATGAGAATGAAGGAAGAAGTGACTGGATAATTCATTTTCCAATGCCTTTATATAGTGGTTGAAAAGACATGTCTTTTGCTGAAGAGGTGGCGGGAAAATCCCTTGATTTAAATTTTAAAAACATGACCAATAGGAAGTTTGTCAACATATTTGACCCCCATATGTCAACATATATACATTTTTTAAAGAGATCAACTGTGACGACCTGGATTTTTCAACGATTTAAATAAGAATTCTATTGAAGATTTTGAAATAAAATTTATTTTCGACAATAAAATTTGACAACTAAACTAGACATTTGAAATGTGTCCATTAAAATGAGGCCAATAAAATTTATTTTACGTCAAAATTTGTTCGAAATTCGGTAGGCACATTTTTCAGTATGAATTATCAAATTTTGAAGTATAAATATTTTTACATAGAAATGATCTAGAATTTTTTTTGATAAAAAGGTCAAAGTTTGTTCCATCCAATTCTGACCTTTATAGCTCCATTTATCAATCGTTCAATTTCGAAGCGGTATAAGTGGCGACAGATGAAATTTTGCTACGAGTGCCGTAACGTAGATTTGAGTATATTGTTGGATTCCATCTTGTCACACTGATCTACGTGATTTTTTTTTTATTTTGGCTTCCATTCCAAAACGCTAAATGGCCAAGATAGTGGTCCATGACCATGCCCGAGAGTCATTATTAAATACATTCTTTCATAACCAATATTCCTCTTCATTCTTTTCAGCCAACAAAACTTGCATGCACGGCCACATATAATTAAATGCTACATTTAATTCATGTCGTGCACCTTCCTTCTATATATATATAAGCGCCTTCTCTTCTTCTCTATTAGCAGTTGGTTGAGAAAAAAATATATACAAGCTTTATATAATCCAACGTAGCCTCCTTCCTTCATCCTACCTTCTCTCCCCACCTCTATTCCAAACCTGCTCCACCTCCTACCCTCTGCCTCACACGGCCTGACTTGCATCCGGCCAAACTTCCTCCACCCACCACCAACTTCCCCCGCCACCAACTTCCCCCGCCACCAACCTCTGCCCAGCTCCCCTTGCTCGAAGCCACTTCGCCCAACACCGAAGCCACCTCAGCCCCTCCGCCCGCATCCTCCTACCTGCCCTCTCGTTGTTGAAGCCACTCTGCCTGCACCCAACCACCTTAGCCATAGCCAACACATGCACCAACCCCAGCCAGCCCACTCACCTCCACCGAACCCCGCTCCAGCTACCTTCACCCTACTCAATCCTGACCTGCCAAAGTTCCTTCAACCCGAACACCACCCTAGTCCAGACTCACCACACCCTGCTCCATCGAGCCACCAAAAGCCCTACCAGTCATACACCACCTCCACCCGAAGCCACTTGCCACTCTACCTATGTCGCATTCCCACCTCAAACCCATGACCCACATTGTGAATCCAAACCCGTACGCGGTGACATAACATCACTCTAGTACGTGTACACATATCCGGATCCATACCGCCACTCTCGTTTTCCAAATCCGTGAAGATGAGCAATTTTGAACTCATGACTAGATTTTCATATTGCAAGTATCCTGCAAGTTGATAAATAATTGGTTGATAAAATGATTGATATTGGGATTGAAAATCGTGTATTGTCAATGGTGTGGTATAGAACTTTACTTAAATAGTTTAAATTATCGATTAGATCACAAATTGCTTGTGAAACCTATTAACTATAGAAAATTTTAGATATTGGATGTTGATTAATTTATTGACACTATGTCACCTTTATATGTTTGCTATATGCATTGATTTGGACACTGAAACTTGAACCGGGATACGAGTTGAAATGATAAATACCCAAGTTAAATCACTTGGCCTAGGATAGAAAGTTAAACAATAAACACCGATTGGTCAACTGAAATTTATTTTTTATATTTAATATTTAAATTTGAAATTAGGAAATAATTTTGAAATTTAATGTGAATTTATAATTTAAAATTTTCATTGAAGTTAGTATTTTGGAAACCTATTAAGTGAACTTAGATTCAAAAATGAAATATTAATTGAACTATTTTTAAATTATTGAGTTGAATTAAAATGGTTATATTAAAGATTAGTGATATTTAAACTCGTTAAGTTGATTATTTGAAATATAATGAAATTTGTTAATATTGTATATGTAATTAAATTTTAATTAAATATTTGATTTAACTTAAAAGAGAATTTTAGTTATTGAATTAATATATGAAGATTAAATTGAATTTTTTTGAATTAAAGTTTAATTAAAAGTGTTTAAGAAAATTAATTCCGAAGTTTAATGAAATATTTAATAATAAAACTTTTGAATTTAAAGACTTAATTAACTTTGTAAATCTAAATAGTAATGCAATTTGGCTAATTTTATAAAAATGAAATAATTGTTTAAAAGTTGAATCTTTTGATTTTAAATCCAAATTTTTTGAAGTCAAATGAGGATATCTTATTTGAAAATAAGAGATATTATGATATCTAATCGGTATGAAAATGATGTTGGTTATTAAAGTGACCGGGGCCGTATATGGGTATACTCTCTACCGATACCGTAACCACTTAAATAACTGTGCATGTGGAGTGATGATCCAAAATGAAGTGGTTGGATTTGGTGTATGTTTGCTAGATTTAAAGAAAGAGAATGATGATGGATTAGCCTGGCACTTGTGCCAAATTGAAATGACTAAAATAGGAGCCATACCGGCCAAGCAGGCTAGTTACCCCGAGCGGACACACATCTTCGTATGAATATCCATATTTTGGTGTTTGTTGGTGATCACCCTTCAATCATGGAAGTGTTGGGCACGGTGAGTGGTTATGGCTATGATGCATTACCACCAGCCGGGAAGGATAAACTGGTAGTATCCTACGTTGGGTATTGCCTCACCTGCCTTGTCATACTTTTATCCATATATAAGACCATTACGATTTTGGTTTAGTGTTGTCTTATCACTGTGCATCCCTATCCACCGATGGTTCGCTGGTCTTTTATATGTAAACTGTGTGATAATGTTTAAAAAAGTTGTGATGACCCGGAATTTTAAGCAATATCAATTTAATAATCCGAATTAAAAATTAAATTGATTTGATAATCTTTGTAATAAGATTTGAGTTAATTTAATAATCCAATTAAAATAAATATTTAATTGGTAAATTTTATCTTTTAAAAGCTAATAATTGTTTTATATTTATAATCTATATAGAATATGTATATATTGTAAATAGATAAGCCTTGTTTTAAATTAATAAATAAATAAATCTTGTTTTCTAAATATATATATCTTTGGTAAAATTGGTAATTTTGATTTTTTTTAAAAGCTATTGAATAAATAAAATATGGTTTTAAATTGTTAAGATCAAGATTTAATTTGTTTAAACTGATTTTTTTGACATTAAGTTTTTTAAAGGTATATAATAAATAACTATATGATTTTAAAAACATAAGGTAAATGTTTAAATGGCTTAAAATATGTTTTAACTTAAGTTTAAATTTAAATAAAATTAACAATAAGATTTATTTTGATATAGTGCGATAAAATAAATAATTTATTAATAAAGAAATAATTCTTTTATAATTATTTTAATTTGATAATGAGTTGTTTTTAAACAATAATAATAAGGTATTGTTTTTAATAAAAATAATTTGTTATTTTCAAATTATAATAATTTAATGTTTTTAACAAATAGATTTTAAATAAAAATAGTTTGTTTTTTTTTAAAATTGAATCATGTGGTTATATATGTATATATATAACTTGATTTCAAAATTGAATTTTAGAATTTGATTTGAATTTGAATTTAAAGCTTTGAAAATTTAAAATATAAATATTTTTAATTGTTTTGGATTTTAAATTATTTGTATAAATTTTTATTTATATATATAATTTTTATTTCTTTTAAAATTATCTAAATATATACACACACACACATAATTATAAACTAATTTATTAAGCATATTCTTATATTAAAACTTTAATTACATATAACTAATTAATTAAATACAAGCTTTCATTTATCTTATATTAACATCCAACTAAATATTAATTAACATTTAATAAATCGTAATTACTTAAAAAGACAAGTGTATGTATATTAAGTTGTTTTAAACAAGTGTAAATAAATAAGCAACAGTTTTGACAAATGTTAAAAATCAAGACAAGTAGCATTGGAATTTTGTTTTTCTTTTCTTTTGATTTCTAAATAATTTCAGCCTATTTATTTACAAATCTTCTTCCCTTCTCTTTCTTTTTCTAGTTTTCTAAATCTGAAGCTAAGAAACAAGTCAGCAAACAAAAATGTAAAATTATCTTCAAACAAAATTCCCTCAAAAACTAAAATCTGAAATCATTCAAACTAGAAATCATATCCTCTGCAAAATCTTTTTCAAAATACAATCTGGAAGTTTGTTTTCTACATTTACAAATCAGAAGCCTACATTTCCTTCAATCTGGAAGTCAAAAGCAAGCATATAGTTTTAAATCAAAGTAGCAGGGATTCCAATATTTCTGTGCAAAGTTTTCAAAGCAACTGCAGTTTTAAAACTCAGAGACTAAGTAGCAACTCTAAGGCAAAGTAGTATTCCTATTTTAAGTTTTTAAGATCAAAAGTTTTTTCAAAATCTGGAAGCTCTGCCTTGATTTTTATCTGGTGAGTAACTTTTAAACTTAAATAAATCTGGTTGCAATACTAGTATGTCTGTAATGATTAAGTACTGCATGAGTATATAAGTGAAATCTAGTGTGATTACTTATAGTATGCATGATTGCCTAATATATAGATCAGTTCTATTTATATTTTTTTCCAGGCTCAAAATTCCATTAAAATCCTTACACCTGATCTATTGTTTGTTAGGACTTGATTTACAAACCAAGGATGTTTGAATTAGTATAGATTAAGGTTTAAAAACTTAATATAGTTAAATTAAAATCTGGTATGTGACGCCCCACCTCTATACCCACGCTAGCCAAGAACACTACGGTGTAGTGTTTTCAACTAGCGCGGAGAATAAGGCTGTTGAGGAGCAACCATCCATGTGATTTCTTATCACACGGTGGCTATAAATAATCTTCGGAAACAAACATAGAAATAAGCATAACACAAATCAGTCACAGACATCCATGTCACAAAGGCGGAAGAAGATATGAATACATAACTAACACATGAAAGTGTACATCAGAGTAGTGGTCAAAAAGATCCACAATAATAAAAAAGAATAGCAACACGTGCTATACAAAAGAATACATCTATGAGTCTATATCTCAAGTGTAAACGACAAAAACTGCTAATCTAAAAGGTCAGCCAAAAGTCAGAGTAGTAAATCCCTAGGGGAGAAGTCAAGCAGAAGCACCTGTAACATCTTGGTCTGACCTGAGTATTATTTATAAGAAAATAATAAACGGATCAGTCTAGCTATAAATATCAGATAACATGATATAAGTAATAGATATGGCGAGAACATATAGTTACCATAAAGACGTACTATGATAAGCATGTAAATGAAGATCATCAAGAGATCAAACAATATCAAAAGAATCTTCTAAAAGATCCAAATTCACCTAAACATAAAAGTTGGAAAATCATAACAATGAAAGTCATGAAAATAGGTGAAGCACAAATTCCAGAAGACTACACAAGAAATCCAGAAATTACAATATAGGAGCATGAAAACTCACAAAATGGGAGCATGAAAACTCACAAAATGGGAGCATGAAAACTCACCTACACGTGTAACACAAAGCGAGAAGCTATCTCATGGTTGCAACCAATTAATTTTGACACACGAATGGCCCAAAGACCGTGGGGCGCTACGCCACATATGTGATGGCGAAACATCACACAAATGCGATGGCGAAACATCACAAGAGCGGGGTCTAGTCTCCCTCGCAGACAAAGAGAAATCGCACAATTGCTAGTCTAAAACACAAAAATGATCGTCATGATCATCAAGAAGTGTCAATTACACTAAGTTAGTAAATATAAAAGTTTAGCTTCATGTCCCATAACCACTTGCTTAACTCAAATATTTACTAAAAAACTATAGATCTCCACTAGAAAATTGTTACAAGAGATTCAATCGAACAAGTCCAAGAATTAACCGACGAAGTAAACGCAAGCGTTTCATACCACTTGTTTTACTAAGTTGTTTAATTAGATTTCTCATACGAGTGAGGTAAAGGTTTGTATATACTAATAGATTGGAAATCGGTTTGAGAAAATGAGCTTTGTTATAAAATAGTGTCGAAATCATTTGAAGAAAAAAGTTTTGATATTTACTACTAGTATAGAAAACCTTTATATTTTAAAGTGACAAATCATAGAAGTGATTGTAGAAACAATCAATCATAAAAAGTCACATACGAAGACGTGAATAAAATCCAAAGAGACCAATAAAGAATCCATGGAAATAGATATTCAAAAATCCATAAAATCGACCGAGAAGCCAAAGATAGTTTGTCTCGAAGAGTGGTTAACTCAGCATCTCAACGAACAAGTTCTGTTGAATGCACTTCAGATAAGATCCCCTATGGAGGGGGGGTCCAGGGGGGTGGCAGCCCCCCAAAGTGGGGGTGCGGGGGCAACGCCCCTGCTACGGGGTTCGACCTGCCCGGTCAGGTCGCGGGGGTCCAGGGGGTAGCGCCCCCAACGGGGTGCGAGGCAGCGTCCCGTCCAAAACAGTACGACCTAGTGAAGGGAGCGACCTATCGGGATAAGGTCCAACGGCCTACGATTTAAGGGTCCAACGACCTATAGGTATACGCGAGGTAGCAGAAGCGAGCGACCTAACAGAAGTGAGCGACTTATGGGACTCGCGACCTAACAGTGGTGAGCGACTTAAGGGACTCGCGACCTAACAGAGGTGAGCGACTTAAGGGAGATAGGGTGGAACGACCTAGTGGGTTAAGGGTGGTCAAACGACCTAATTGATACGCGGCTTAAAACCCACGTGACCTAATGACCTAACAGGTCATACGATCTAGTGGTCGAACGACCTATCGATTTTAACTCGCGAGCGACCTATCAGTTCTACGAACTAAAGGGATGAACGACCTAGGCCCTAAAGCGAGGCAACCTAGAGGTCGAAGAGGTCGAGCGACCTATCGTGAAAGAAGCCATACGACCTATCCCATAGCGACCTAAGGTTTGTTCGCGACCTAACGATACGAAGGGGGTCACGTGACTTAAAATGAGTAAGGTCGAGCTATGAGCTAATGATGTTGGCGGCCTAGCGACCTAAACTCGAATGACCTAGCACCGAACAAACATCACGATGGACCAGCGACCTATGGCAGTAACTCGCGAGCGACCTAAAGCCCTATCTCGTGAGCGACCTAACTGCGAATGAGCAGAAGTGGCCAGAACGACCTATACGCAGTTTTTCAACAAAAACACTAAAAGTTGGAGTTCTTTCACCAATTCGATTTAAACCAAATGCAAATATACATGCAAACATGATAGGGATTCATTCCCAACAGTCCAATATAGTTATAGGCTAGAATTGTGAGATAAAAATCTCACCTTTGCACTAAAATTTATGAAGATGAAGCTTGAAAGCAAGGAGAAGCAATCCAAAGCTTGAATCCAATATCTTCTACTTGAATTTGGAGTTGAATGTTGGATTTGCAATTGAATTTGTGCTTGGAGTTTTAATTTCCCATTCTCTTCACCATTAATGCCAAACTTGAGTTAGTTAGGAAATTTATGAAGAGTGAGGAGAAGGGGGTTGGAACTTGGGCTTAATAGCTAAACTAACCCAAAGTCCAAAGCGGGAAAAGTTAGTGAAATTTCACTAACTCCAAACCTATCGATGTTTATACTTAAAAAAGTTGTAAACGACATTTCGAACTCAATGGAAGTGGTCTCGAGTCCTAATTTGACCCTTTGCAAAAAGTAGCTTTTCGGACCGATATCTGATTAACGATTTAATATTTAAATAAAATATTTAAATATAAACTCGATAAATATGCGGGTTGTTACAGACTCCCCTCCTTAAAGAAATTGCGTCCTCGCAATATATATATAAGATGGAAATAAATAGTAACAACCATAAAAGCATATTAACACAAGAGAAATTTGAAATAAGAAGTTCACCTTAAAGAGCAGGAGTAAGCAAGTCCGGGTGTGAACGCTCGATGAATTCTCTGGATTCCCAAGAAAAATCCTTAGGATTTGAGGACCATTGAACCTTCACAAGCGGAACATCTTTATTTCGAAGTCGTTAACCTCCGAAGCTATAATTCGAATAGGATGCTGCTCATAAGTTAAATTCGGCGAAACTTCAATTTCTTCCACAACAGCAGGCTCAAGAATAGAATTGGAATCCCGAAGGCATTTTCGTAATTGAGAAACGTGAAATACGTCATGCATAGCAGAAAACTGAGCCGGCAATGCAAGGCGATAAGCCATGGAACCAATACATTCAGTGATAGGAAATGGCCCAATATATCGAGGCGCTAACTCCCCCGATCGACTGAAACGTACAACACCCTTCATAGGTGAAAAACGAATAAAAACAGGATCTCCAACAGAAAATTCTAATTTCCTTCTTCGATTATCGGCATAGAATTTTTGTCTACTCTGGGCTTCTTTCAACCTATGTCGAATAAGTTCAATCTTTTCCGTGGAATCATGAATAAAGTCTGGACCTAAAACCAGCTTCTCACCGGCCTCAAGCCAACAAGAAGGAGATCGGCATGGCCTTCCATAGAGTGCCTTGAAAGGTGTCATACCAATACTAGACTGGAAGCTATTATTATAGGAAAATTTGACAAGTGAAATATGATCTTCCCAACTTCCACCAAAATCAAGCACACAAGCTCGAAGAAGATCATCAAGAGTTTGATTCACACGCTCGGTTTGTCCATCGGACTGGGGGTGATAAGCAGTGCTAAAATTAAGCTTTGTTCCTAAAGCTTTTTGAAGACTCTTCCAAAATCCACTAGTAAACAATGGATCTCGATCGCTAACAATAGAAGTAGGAACTCCATGCAATTTAACAAGTTCTTTGATAAAGAGTTTGGCCAAAAGAGGAACGGTTCGGTTAGACCGAACGGGAATAAAATAGGCAGATTTAGTAAGTCTATCAACAATCACCCATAAGCTATCATGACCCGAACGAGAACGGGGAAGGCCATCTATAAAATCCATAGAAATTTGGTCCCACTTCCAAATTGGAATTTCAAAAGGTTGCAATAACCCACCAGGCCTTTGATGTTCGGCCTTGACAAGTTGGCAAGTCATGCAACACTTAACAAAGTTAGCAATATCAGATTTCATTCCCTCCCAATAATAAATTCGCTTAATATCAGCGTACATTTTACTACTACCGGGACGAATGGTGAATTTAGAACGATGGGAATCTTCTAAAATATCTTTACGAAGATCACCAATATTTGGTACGATAAGTCTACCAAATTTTCGAATGCCGCCACGAGAATCAATATCAAAGTCTTTCGAACCTTCAATATCAATTCTATCCTTAATATTCTGGCCAAGAAGAACCAATTCAGGATCTAGCCCTTGAGCTTCAAGAATGCGGTCTAAAAGAGAAGGATGAGCCTCAAGGCTACATAAAACAAGCGATGAGCATAAATCGGATACGCGCTCTCGAATCTCACAAGTAGATAAAATCTCGAAATCGTTCCATTCAGATATCATCATAGAAACAACTGCTTGTTGCTTACGGCTAAGAGCATCGGCGACACGATTACCCTTACCGGGGGTACAAAGAATATCAAGATCATAAGGTGCAAGGAACTCGAGCCAACGCTGTTGACGTAAATTAAGTTCTTTTAGAGAAAATAAATATTTCAAAGACTTATGATCTGTGTAAAGAATAAATTTCTCTCCCAATAGATAATGACGCCAAATTCGAAGGGCGAAAACAATAGCCGCGAGTTCTAAATCATGTGTGGCATATCTAGTCTCGACCGGCTTTAATTGCCTAGAAGCATAAGCAATAACACGTTCTTTTTGCATAAGAACGGCACCCAAACCAACGTGACTAGCATCAGTATAAACCACAAAATCTTGATTCCCTTCGGGAATAACAAGAATAGGAGCATCGGAAAGGAGTTCTTTCAATTTTTGGAAAGCGGCTTCACATTTGTCCGACCAAATGTATTTAACTCCCTTCTTAGTCAAGCCAGTAAGAGGCACGACAATCTTAGAAAAGTCTTTAATGAAATGACGGTAATAACCCGCCAATCCGAGAAAACTACGAATCTCTATCACACTCTCCGGTCTCTTCCAATCTTGAATCGCTTCAATCTTTGAAGGATCCACGGAAATTCCGGATTCGGAAATAATATGACCAAGAAACTTCACACGAGATTGCCAAAAGTGGCATTTAGAAAATTTCGCTTTTAATTGATTACCCCTAAGAGTTTCCAATACAATCCGAAGATGCCTTTCATGCTCCTCCTCGGTTTTAGAATACACAAGGATATCATCAATGAAGATGAGAACAAACTGATCGAGGAAAGCCTTGAAAACTCGATTCATGAAGTCAACGAAGTAAGCCAGAGCATTCGTTAAACCAAATGGCATAACAAGCCATTCATAAGATCCATATCGAGTATGGAACGACGTCAAAGGAATACTATCCTCAGCAATACGAAGCTGATGAAAACCGGTAGCCAAGTCCAACTGTGAAAAGACCCTAGCTCCGCAAAGCTGATCAAACATATCGTCAATCCGAGGTAAAGGATATTTATTTTTAATAGTAAGATCGTTAAGCTTGCGATAGTCAATGCAAAGCCTAGGCGTACCGTCGGATTTCTTCACGAATATAGCCGAAGCTCCCCAAGGCGAGGAACTAGAGCGAATAAATTGCTTCGTCTCCAATTCGGACAACTGTTTGCGCATCTCCTCATTTTCCTTATTAGACATGCGATAAGGAGGACGAGTAATCGATTGAGCTTCAGGGGTAAGATTAATTCTGAACTCAATTGCTCGTTTAGGTGGTAAACCTAATACGGGCTCAAATATGTCGGAAAATTCACGAACGACGTGAATTCGAGAAATGACATCTTCCTCATCATCATCATCATCATGAGGATTTAAAGAATGTAAAGATGCAGTCAACGCAGAATCCGAATCTTTAAGAATAATAGAAATCTGATTTACAGATTGCAGATGTCGGAGATAAATAGTCCGCTTAGGACATAGGATATGAGCTTCATAACGATTAAGCCAATCCATTCCCAAATCATTTCAAAGCCTAGGTAACGCATAACATGCAAATCGGCTAGGAATGGAAAATCACATAAAATAATCTCCACATTTTTACAAAGCAAACTAAGAGTTGCGAATCCACCAATAGGATTCGCAATTCTCAAGGAAGTCATTAAAGCATCAACATTTAAAGAGAAAGTGTCGACAAGTTCCTTTGATATAAAAGAATGGGATGCACCCGTATAAAAGAGAACTCTAATAGGTTGATCATGAAATAAAATAATACCATCAAGAATGGAATGAGAAATACCTTGGCCACGAGATGTGTTGGCAGGGGCTTGAGCCACGTTTAACTTCCCCTCTTTCCTGCTTTTTAGCGTGGGGCACATACGTATATAATGTTCCGAGCTCTTGCAATAGCGACAACCTTTGGGCTTCGAACACTTGTTCGCAAAATGGTCCTTTGAACCATAGTTATAGCATTGCCCGCTACTAGAGGAAGGTGTCTTTGCAGCCGAAGTTGCCATCTTACCCTTTTTGTTGGGATAAGAACCTTTAAATTAGTTAGGCCTCTTTTTGTTGTTGAAGTTTGGTTTAGCGCCAACCACTTCAGCATCACTCTCTCTATCGGCCTCTTCAAGACGAAGAGCGATATCGACGAGTTGATCAAATGCAACTTCTAGTTTCAAGAGTAGTGGCTTCTCAAGATTCTTATTTAAGCCATAAACGAACCTCTGGTTCTTCTTTAGTGGAGTATTTATATATTCGACCCCATATTTGGAAAGGGATTCGAATGATGCAACGTAGTCAGCCACAGAAGACTGGCCTTGAACAAGGTCAATAAATCTCCGAGCCAAAGTTACTTTTTCAGCCTCGGGCACGAATTTCGATTCGAAGCGTTCCCGGAAGTGCTCCCAGGAGAGATCCGCTTCATCAATTTCTGAGATTAACATCTCATAGCAATCCAACGCTCTTTCTTGGAGCATACTGGAAGCCACCTGGACTCGATGGAGGTCAGTGAGGTTCATGCGAGAGAAGATTCTATCGCACGATCTGAGCCAAGCTTGGACCTCGATGATAGTTTCAGTGCCTTTAAATTGCTTCCCACCCAAGTTGGTGTAATCATTGCACAAACGTGCAAACCCAGATTTAGGGTGAGTAGGTTCCGGATTAGAACCAGCTGCTTAAGCATTCGTGACAAGGTCAAGAAGTTGCTGGGTAGTCATAAAAACTCATTCTTGGGGAGTTGCAGTAGATTGTCCGACACGGGGACGTCCAGGTCTAACCATTTTTCTTTCTTAAGAAAGAAGGAGAAGAAAAAGGTTATTCTCTAAAAGATATATCAAGCAATCTTGATAAGTGAAACAAGGAGTCACAATAAAAATAGGATGAATCGGTACGAAGACTCGAATTAATCCTAAGGTACGACTCCTAAGCAGGACTTAGGATGATGATCCTTGTTAAGTTATTCTACATTGTTCTGAAGTTTGGCTCTGATACCAAGCTGTGACGCCCCACCTCTGTACCCACGCTAGCCAAGAACACTGCGGTGTAGTGTTGTCAACTAGCGCGGAGAATAAGGCTATTGAGGAGCGACCATCCATGTGATTTCTTATCACACGGTGGCTATAAATAATCTTCGAAAACAAACATAGAAATAAGCATAACACAAATCAGTCACAGACATCCATATCACAAAGGCGGAAGAAGATATGAATATATAACTAACACATGAAAGTGTACATCAGAGTAGTGGTCAAAAAGATCCACAATAATACAAAAGAATAGCAACACGTGCTATACAAAAGAATACATCTATGAGTCTATATCTCAAGTGTAAACGACAAAAACTGCTAATCTAAAAGGTCAGCCAAAAGTCAGAGTAGTTAATCCCTAGGGGAGAAGTCAAGCAGAAGCACCTGTAACATCTCGGTCTGACCCGAGTATTATTTATAAGAAAATAATAAACGGACCAGTCTAGCTATAATATCAGATAACATGATATAAACAATAGATATGGCAAGAACATATAGTAACCATAAAGACATACTATGATAAGCATGTAAATGAAGATCATCAAGAGATCAAACAATATCAAAAGAATCTTCTAAAAGATCCAAATTCACCTAAACATAAAAGTTAGGAAATCATAACAATGAAAGTCATGAAAATAGGTGAAGCACAAATTCCATAAGACTACACAAGAAATCCAGAAATTACAATTTAGGAGCATGAAAACTCACAAAATGGGAGCATGAAAACTCACCTACACGTGTAACACAAAGCGAGAAGCTATCTCATGGTTGCAAGCCATTAATTTTGACACACGAATGGCCCAAAGACCGTGAGGCGCTACCCCAGATATGTGATGGCGAAACATCACACAAATGCGATGGCGAAACATCACAAGAGCGATGTCTAGTCTCCCTCGCAGACAAAGAGACATCGCACAGTTGCTAGTCTAAAACACAAAAATGATCGTCATGATCATCAAGAAGTGTCAATTAAACTAAGTTAGTAAATATAAAATTTTAGCTTCATGTCCCATAACCACTTGCTTAACTCAAATATTTACTAACAAACTATAGATCTCCACTAGAAAATTGTCACAAGAGATTCAATCGAACAAGTCCAAGAATTAACCGACGAAGTAAACGCAAGCGTTTCATACCACTTGTTTTACTAAGTCGTTTAATTAGATTTCTCATACGAGTGAGGTAAAGGTTTGTATATACTAATAGATTGGAAATCGGTTTGAGAAAACGAGCTTTGTTATAAAATAGTGTTGAAATCATTTGAAGAAAAAAGTTTTGATATTTACTACTAGTATAGAAAACCTTTATATTTTAAAGTGACAAATCATAGAAGTGATTGTAGAAACAATCAATCATAAAAACTCACATACGAAGACGTGAATAAAATCCAAAGAGACCAATAAAGAATCCATGGATATAGATATTCAAAAATCCATAAAATCGGCCGAGAAGCCAAAGATAGTTTGTCTCGAAGAGTGGTTAACTCGGCATCTTAACGAACAAGTTCTGTTGAATGCACTTCAGATAAGATCCCCTACGGAGGGGGGGTCCGGGGGGTGGCAGCCCCCCAAGGTGGGGGTGCGGGGGCAACGCCCCTGCTACGGGGTTCGACCTGCCCGGTCAGGTCGCGGGGGTCTAGGGGGCAGCGCCCTATCCAAAACGGTACGACCTAGTGAAGGCAGCGACCTATCGGGATAAGGTCCAACGGCCTACGAGTTAAGGGTCCAACGACCTATAGGTATACGCGAGGTAGCAGAAGCGAGCGACCTAACAGAAGTGAGCGACTTATGGGACTCGCGACCTAACAATGGTGAGCGACTTAAGGGACTCGCGACCTAACAGAGGTGAGCGACTTAAGGGAGATAAGGTGGAACGACCTAGTGGGTTAAGGGTGGTCAAGCGACCTAACTGATACGCGGCTTAAAACCCACGCGACCTAATGACCTAACTGGTCATACGATCTAGTGGTCGAACGACATATCGATTTTAACTCGCGAGCGACCTATCAGTTCTACGAACTAAAGGGATGAACGACCTAGGCCCTAAAGCGAGGCGACCTAGAGGTCGAAGAGGTCGAGCGACCTATCGTGAAAGAAGCCATACGACCTATCCCATAGCGACCTAAGTTTTGTTCGCGACCTAATGATACGAAGGGGGTCACGCGACTTAAAATGAGTAAGGTCGAGCTACGACCTAACGATGTAGGCAGCCTAGCGACCTAAACTCGAACGACCTAGCTCCGAACAAACATCACGATGGACCAGCGACCTATGGCAGTAACTCGCGAGCGACCTAAAGCCCTATCTCGTTAGTGACCTAACTGCGAACGAGCAGAAGTGGCCAGAACGACCTATACGCAGTTTTTCAACAAAAACACTAAAAGTTGGAGTTTTTTCACCAATTCGATTCAAATCAAATGCAAATATACATGCAAACATGATAGGGATTCATTCCCAACAGTCCAATATAGTTATAGGCTAGAATTGTGAGATAAAAATCTCACATTTGCACTAAAATTTATGAAGATGAAGCTTGAAAGCAAGGAGAAGCAATCCAAAGCTTGAATCCAATATCTTCTACTTGAATTTGGAGTTGAATGTTGGATTTGCAATTGAATTTGTGCTTGGAGTTTTAATTTCCCATTCTCTTCACCATTAATGCCAAAGCTTGAGTTAGTTAGGAAATTTATGAAGAGTGAGGAGAAGGGGGTTGGAACTTGGGCTTAATAGGCTAAACTAACCCAAAGTCCAAAGCGGGAAAAGTTACTGAAATTTCACTAACTCCAAACCTATCGATGTTTATACTTAAAAAAATTGTTAACGACATTTCAAACTCAATGGAAGTGGTCTCGAGTCCTAATTTGACCGTTTGCAAAAAGTAGCTTTTCAGACCGATATCTGATTAACGATTTAATATTTAAATAAAATATTTAAATATAAAATCGATAAATATGCGGGTTGTTACATGGTATCTCTGTAAAACCAAGAATATCAGAGAATGTTGAATAATATGAAAATTTCAAACTGTGAAATCTATAGATTCAATATTATGAAATGAATACATAAACCAAATCATGATTTTTAACACTTAAATCATAATTTTTAAACCAAATACATAAACCAAATCACGATAATCAATTGTGAAATTTATTTAAGTTTAATTACTTAGTGAAAGTAATTAAGGAATTAATTACTTGAGTTTAAATGTAATTTTGTTTAGGTTAATTAATTAAGTTTAATTAAGTTAAACATTGGATGCTTTGGTGAATAATTACTTAATGTAATTAATGGAATGTAATTACTCAGTGAAGTAATTAATGATAATTACCGGATGTAATTATTGGAAGATGGATTAATAGTGAAAGTAATTTGGATTGAATTACTTTGTATAATTAATCAAGGGATTAACTAAAGAAATTAATTAAGGAGTAATTAATTCGATAAGTAATTAGGGGTAGTTAATTAAAGAATGTGATTAATCAAAGGTGATTAATAATTATGGTTTAAATCGAGATTAATTTATTAATGTAATTATTTTAAATAATTAATTAATTTTTTTAATTGAGAATCATTAATTGATATAGTTAATGATGTAATTAAGATTGATTAATTAAATATTAATTAATCGATAGTAAAATTAATTAATTACCCTTAATCACTTACTATTGATTAATTAATCTTTAATTAATAAATCTTAATTACATCATTAATTATATTAATTAATGATTCACAATTAAATTTAATTTAATTACTTATTTGAAATAATTACATTAATAAATTAATCTCAATTTAAACCATAATTATTAATCGTCTTTGATTAATCATATTCCGTAATTAACTACCCTTAATTACTTATCAAATTAACTACCCTTAATTACTTATCAAATTAATTACTCCTTAATTAATTTCTTTAATTAATCCCTTGATTAGGTATACAAAGTAATTCAACCTAAAATACTTTCACTATTAAACCATCATCCACTAATTACATCCAGTAATTATCATTAATTACTTCACTGAGTAATTACATTCCATTAATTACATTAAGTAATTATTCACCAAAGCATCCAATGTTTAACTTAATTAAACTTAATTAATTAACCTTAACAAAATTACATTTAAACTCAAGTAATTAATTCCTTAATTACTTTCATTAAGTAATTAAACTTAAATAAATTTCACAATTGATTATCATAAATTAATTAATCTAATTAATTATTAAAAATTCAACACATTAATTAATTATTAAATAATCACAAGTTAATGAACATCATTAAAAATTCTTTAATTAATTTTCTAAAGTAATTAACTTCCATTAATCATTGTTAAATTTCAAATTAATCTTTAATAAACAATTAATTAACCTTTAATTATTTAATTAATTAAGTGTTATCTGGAACTTAATTAATTCATAATTACTTGATTAGTTGATTCTTATTTATTAATTAATATTCTAATTAATAATCCTTAATTACAAATTAATTAGCCTTAATTAATTAATCTCAATCATTAATTTGTTTATTTAAACCTTTAATTACCTATTTAATTATTCCAAAATCATTAATTAATTAAATAAATTAATTATCCATTTAATTTCCTTAAAAAATTTAATGAATAACAAATCATTTAATCCTAATTTACTTTAAGATAAAACTTTGTTAATAATTAAGTCACCATTTACAAAGTACTAAAACAATTTACTTTAAATTTACTTTCAAATTTTATTTTAAATTTAAGATTTAAAAATGAATTCAAATTATCTTTAACAAAGTTTAAAACACATTTCTAAAACTCTTTCATTTTACAAGTTAAAGAAATACTCATTTAATAAAGAAGCTTAAAGGGATTTAAAACCAAATTCATATTTAAATTCAAATCAATTTAAATTATACCTTAAACATTTCAAATTGTTTAAAACATTTTAAATTTAAAACTTTCCTACATTTCAAAACTGAAATACTTATTTGAAATTTGAATTCAGATTAATCTTCAGATTTTAAAACCCTACTTACCTTTTTAAACTTTATTTTTAAAATTCAAACTACTTAAACATTTTTTAAATAGTTTAACAATTCAAGTTTAAAACTTTATTTATTTAAAAAAAACTGAGATTTAAACTTAAACTCCAGATTGAAAACTAGATTTAAACCTTATTTAAATCTTTACCTTCGTTTAAACTCAGTTTTTTTTTAAATTTATTTTAAAATTTAAATAGAACAACAGGTTTCTGTTTAAAACCTGCTACCATACTTTAAGCCCGAGTCTACCCAAAACTGCTTCAAGTCCACCAACCAAAATCTTCGAGCAACCCATCCACATAGGGATGTCAATTTCCTACACGACCCGAAACACGACCCGAAACCCGCACGGAAATTAGCAGGTTAACCCGACCCATTTAATTGGCGGGTCATTTTCGGGTCAACCCGAATTTGACCCGTTTATAAACGGGTGGGTTTCGGGTCGACCCGCTAACCCGAAACCGACCCGTTAACAACCCGTTTATATAGTATATAGGTTAAGCTGACCCGTTTACGACCCGTTCCGACCCGTTTATGACCCGTTTGTACCTTATACGGGTTATACGGGTTGAGCTGACCCATTTACGACCCGTTCCGACCCATTTACGACCCAATTATACCTTATACGGGTTGACCCGACCCGTTTACACCTTATACGGGTTGACCTGACCCATTTACGACCCGACCCGACCCGACCCATTTATAATCGGGTTACACGGGTCGGGTCGGGTTCGGGTTGAGCGTTTTCGACCCGTTTAATAAACGGGTTGACCCGACCCATTTAAAATCAACCCGAACCCAACTTGACCCGACCCAAACCCAACCCGACCCGACCCATTGACAGCCCTACATCCACATGCTTTGAGTCAATCACCATTACTCAAATACAAAACAGAATCAAGCAACATCACTATGACACAGTGCACCGTGCACCTGCACCATCACCGCAGTTAACTCCGACCATCAACGATGATCCACCCAGGTCGACGATCACCCTCATAACCAAATCCAAACACCAGATTGATTACATCGTCTCGAAATCAAATTTGAGTAATTAACTCAAACCTGGAACAACAGACATCAAGAACCCTAAAACCTGTCAACACTTCATCCAAGCAACTCTGACCACCTGAGAGCCACTCCCACCGGCCACAGCCTCGACTATTTTCCCTCTAGCGATTCCCAAAAACCCATGACACTCGATGCTCCAGAGAAATCAAACCGAGCCAAAATCTATCACCCAGACAAACTAGGTTTCGAAACTAAAATCCTAATACCACTGCCGCCATTGACCAACCACCGGTCATTTTTCCTGGCCTCTCCAGTCACCCATCTACCATCAGAAAGAAACTCAACCTCCCCAATCACTGGAATCTCCATTGATTCCCAAAAACCCAAAAACAGTGCAATTCAAAACTGCACCTTTAATTCTAGTTTAAAAATTATGATTTAAGTGTTAAAAATCATGATTTGGTTTATGTATTCATTTCATTATACTGAATCTATAGATTTCACGGTTGAAATTTTCATATTATTCAACACTCTATGATATTCTTAGTTTTACACAGATACCAGATTTTAATTTAACTATATTAAGTTTTTAAACCTTAATCTATACTAATTCAAACATCCTTGGTTTGTAAATCAAGTCCAACAAACACTAGATCAGGTGTAAGCATTTAAATGGGATTTTAAGCCTGGAAAAAAAATATAAACAGAACAGATCTATATATTAGGCAACCATGCATACTATAAGTAATCACACTAGATTTCACTTATATACTCATGTAGTACTTAATCATTACAGACATACTAGTATTGCAACCAAATTTATTTAAGTTTAAAAGTTACTCATAAGATAAAAATGAAGGAAGAGCTTTCAGATTTTGAAAAAACTTTTGATCTTAAAAACTTGAAACAAGAATATTACTTTTCCTTAGAGTTGCTACTTAGTCTTTGAGTTTTAAAACTACAGTTTCTTTGAAAACCTTGCACAGAAATGTTGGAATCCCTGCTACTTTGATTTAAAATTGTATGCATGCTTTTGACTTCCAGATTGAAGGAAAATGTAGGCTTTAGATTTGTAAATGCAGAAAACAAACTTCCAGATTGTATTTTGAAAATGATTTTGCAGAGGATATGATTTCTAATTTGAATGATTTCAGATTTTAGTTTTAGAGGAATTTCGTTTGAAGATAATTTCAGATTTTTGTTTACTGACTTGTTTCTTAGCTTTAGATTTAGAAAACTAGAAAAATAAAGAGAAAGGAAGAAGATTTGTAAATAAATAGGCTGAAATTATTTAGAAATCAAAACAAAGGAAAAACTAAATTCCAAATGCCACTTGTCTTAATTTTTAGCATTTGTCAAAACTCTTGCTTATTTATTTACACTTGTTTAAAACAACTTAATATACATACACTTGTCTTTTTAAGTAATTAGTATTTATTAAATGTTAATTAGCATTTAGTTGGATGTTAATATCAGATAAAAGTAAGCATGTATTTAATTAATTAGTTATACGTAATTAAAGTTTTAATATAAGAATATGCTTAATAAATATGGTTTATAATTATGTATATATATTTATAGATAATTTTAAAAGAAATAAAACAATTATATATATAAATAAAAGTTTATACAAATAATTTAAAATCCAAAACAATTAAAAATATTTATACTTTAAATTTTCAAAGCTTTAAATTCAAATTTAAATCAAATTCTAAAATTCAATTTTGAAATCAAATTATATATATACATATATAACCACATGATCGAATTTTGAAAAAAAAACAAACTATTTTTATTTAAAAGCTATTTGTTAAAAACATCACATTATTATATTTTTAAAATAACAAATTATTTTTATAAAAACAATACCTTATTATTATTGTTTAAAAACAACTCATTATCAAATTAAAATAATTATAAAAGAATTATTTCTTTATTAATAAATTATTTATTTTATCACACTATATCAAAATAAACCTTATTGTTAATTTTATTTAAATTTAAACTAAACTTAAAACATATTTTAAACCATTTAAACATTTAACTTATGTTTTTAAAATCATATAGTTATTTATTATGTACCTTTAAAAAACTTAATATCAAATAAATCGATTTCAACAAATTAAATCTTTATCTTAACAATTTAAAACCATATTTTATTTATTAATAGCTTTAAAACAAATGAAAATTCCCAATTTTACCAAAGATATATATATTTAGAAAAAAAGATTCATTTATTTATTAATTTAAAACAAGGCTTATCTATTTATAATATATACATATTCTATGTACATTATAACTATAAAACAATTATTAGCTTTTAAAAGATAAAATTTATCAATTAAATATTTATTTTAATTGGATTATTAAATTAATTCAAATCTTATTACAAAGATTATCAAATCAATTTAATTTTTAATTCGGATTATTAAATTGATATTGCTTAAAATTCTAGGTCATCACATTCCTCCCCCCTTAAAAGAATTTCGTCCTCGAAATTTAAAAAAAAGGTAATTTAATAATCTTTTTAAATATTTCAAATTTTAAAACACAAGCATATATCAAACATATGCTAACAACCATAGCAATCAATTCATCCAATCAAACAAATCTAACTATCCAGACAAAACTTTGGATAGAGTTTCCCCGAGTTTCCCAAGTATATATACCGGGATACTCGCTCTACATAATCCAAACAGTCAATACTACTAAGCTAAAGAGCTCCTACTTATCGAGATCTACAAAACTAAACAGGATATCAGACTACAGACGAGTCTGATTCAACGATCAAAACCTGAAGTGCTGGTTCTACAACTAGAGATAGATCATACATGTACTCCCTCAGAGATACGCAAAACACATCGAATCCCAGTTATCCACACTGGCAATTCAATCCTGAAAACCAAACACTTATCCTCATAAGAACACAGAAAAGATTCAAACATCTCGGGGCTAGCTTCCCATCCTTACCAAAACTTATAGCTCCTTAAGATCGGAGAAAACTTAACCAAAACCAAATCTCCGACTCCAGAATTCATCCTCCGTCTCTTATCCACAAAATTCTTCAGACGATCCTGGGCTGCCTATATCCTTCTTGATCAGCTCAACCCTTGCTGATTCCTCTAGAAATAAACTAGACCAAAAACAACCTAACCCAATGATCTCCTCAAGATCAATCTAAAACCAAGTACACAACTCTACTTCATAATCAGCAGAAGACCGAACTTACTTCTCCTCATCCGGAAAAGACAACAGAAACACTCTCAAACTGCTTCCGCTGCACAACTTTGATTCGAAGTAGAAGAAAATGCTGATGATGAACACAAGCACAAACTGGACATCACATCTCAGACATATAGTTCAACAGATCCATAAAAGAAAACTAAAAAATTCCTCCGAAACCTGAGTTGCTTCATCAAACTCTATCTCTAAGAACCATCCTTCAACTAAGCTGAACCACCGGTTCCACTCCTGGAATACTAGTCAATAAGAAAACTCAATCTCCAGATGCGAACAAACCTCTGACTTCCCTAAAGACATCCGGAAAATCACTGACAATCCAAGAGAACACTCAACTATCGCAAGTCACTTTTGCGATCAACCCAGATCAATTTCCAAAGAAAAACTATTCTCTCTTTACCAAACAGAACAGCTTACGTTGGTCTATCCAATCCATTGAAGAAATGGATCCATCTGCTACTTTTTAACTCCTCCTCCAAAAAAAACTGCTCAACGAAAGTCCTTCCTGTCGGCACACAGAACACTCGGAGCTACACCGCTGACACCGATGCCAAAAACTTCCTAATCCAAAGTTCTTCGAGAAACTCGGACCTCAAAGCCAACCAGAAACACCACATCCTACTGAACCCAGCCAGAGCACTGAAGCAGACATACCTCCTAAAACTTGTTCCAAAGAAAACACATTTGGACACATCCATAATCACTGCATCTCATCACGCAATTACACTTCCTGAGGTATCAAGATACCATCACTTGCTTCTGCCCAACCGACAGATTCAAACTCAACTCATCCAACTTCAAAGATGAACTCCGAACCTTAATAGGTTTCCTTCAGAGATCGATGAAATACTTCATCACAACAAAGCTTACTCGAGACGGTATTAGGTCTACAGTCTCGACAAATACACCCTCCAACCTCAACATACAAACTCCAACCAATGGTAGTTGTCGTGTTACACACACTACTACCTCATCTACCATTATAACTTATATTGGAAAACTCGAACAGGTAACCCAACAGATAGGTAGAAATAAATAAATATATATAAATATACTAAAAATTACAAATACGCTCTCTCAAGAAAGAAATCACTCCAAAGCCTAGGTATTCACTCAACTTAGTGCTCTGATGCCACTGTAATGACCCGCCATTCATCCATACAGAATGACACATCATTAATAAGAAAGAAAGGGGTAGAAAAGAGAAAGAAAGAGAAGAAAGAAGAAACAACTCATCAGAATCTAAACAATGGAACGAATAAATTATATTAATAACATAAAATATTACATAGTATACAACAACTATCATAGTTACACAGATAATACAACACATACTAGACAGTTATAAACACCTGTCTAGTTATTACAACTCAATACAACTCAGAGAAAACATAAAGATACCAAACACAGCGGAACACTAAACATATCTACAACGCCAAGCTTCCTGCTCCATTGCTCCTCCACAAATCGTCAAAGCTAACTTGAATCCCTTGGCTACTCGTAAAAATTTGAGTACCCAAGAGTTTAAGAAAAAAGAAGATAAAATCCGGGTCAGACATGGGACTGGTGAGAGTAATAGGTTAAAGTTGCTTAATTTTAAAAACTTTTGAAAAGAAAGGTATCACGTAAGACTTACCACACATAAACATGGAAAAGTTTTTACCTTACGCTAACCAAAACATTTGATAAGAAATCCAGTGATATTATAATAGGTCTAGGGTTTTCAAGTAAATATGAAATAGCCGAAATTGTTACATTTATTAAATTCCAGCTACTAGCCACAAAAGTGGGTAATACAATCAAAACAGTTGGCACTTATTAGGTTTTGGATTCCATACAATGGCAGGGCTACCGGGGTACCGCCCGTCACAGTACGTGGCCTAGATCACCATACCGAGGATCACTCCCAATCCCCTGCAACACAAGGCCAGAACCATCCCTTACTGGACAGTCCCGAACAAGACAACTCCGCAGTTGGTGCGCAATTCCAACTGCCCACTAAGCCGAAATAAATGTGACCTCTAGACAGGGGAAAATCTCGTCCTACTTGGGTAAGACCCACTTAGCCTTGCTACACCTCCCCTGTTTTAGCCATTCCCGGCTGATGAGGCTTGAGGCTACGATTACCTTTATAGGACACTTTTATCTTAGAATGCTCATCGTCCACCTGGCGATGTTCTGAAAGCATTCAATCCATACAAATTCGTTCTAGGTTCGAGCAAAACTGAAGGCATTACCTCATTACACTCATTTTGGAATCACCCTCAGAGTTAACGACAATAACCCTTGCACTCTGAATCTTCATCTCGAATCTGAAAGTACTACCCCGTTAAACTCATATTGGAATCACCCTCATAGTTTAACTATGAATAGTCCTTACACCTTGAGTCTTCACTCTTCACATGAGATACATGACCTATCGTTAATTTGTATCGATGTGGTTTTCGAATATCCAAATCTGAAAACCCGATCCCGGTCTCATCGAAATTCAAAACGTATCTTTTGAGGCCAAGTTGTTTTAGAGTTTAAAACAATTCAATTTCATTATCTATATACACACAGATAGATAATTCAAAGATTCACAATAATAGATAATCAACATTATTATGACTGCGGATAATCCATATTATCAAAATATAATCCATATCATCATCACAATGCAACCAATGCATCCATATCACACAACATTACTTATCTCACAACTGAGATTTCAAACCATTGAAGGCAACCAATATCATCCATATATATAAGCAATGATCTATAATGACGCCCTCTATAATTAATTTAAAAAGAATTAAATGAATTACATCATCTCTAATTAATTTAAAGTGAATTAAATTAATTACAACATCAATATAAATCTTGCTTACTTCACCATTAATTAATTACAAATTAATTAATTAATTATCCACTAGTTAATCAACTTAATTAATCACCCTTGATTAATTATTCTTTAATTACATTCTAGTAATTATCCTTTAATTAATTGCACAAAATTAATTATTCTAAACCAAATACAGTAATTAACCCTTAATTACTTCACTAATTAATTTAAAATGAAGACTCGAGGTGTAAGGACTATTCGTGTTAGTACTCTAAGGGTGATTCTAATACGAATTTAATGGGGGTAGTACTTTCAGGTTCGAGATGAAGATTCACAGTGCAAGGGCTATTGTCGTTAACTCTGAGGGTGATTCCAAAATGAATGTAGCAGAATAGTGCCTTCAGTTTTGTTCGAACCCGGAACGAACTTGTATGGATTGAATTCTTTCAGAACATCATCAGGTGGACGATGAGCATTCTAAGATTTATGTTTCCTATAAAGGTAATCGTAGCCTCAAGCCTCATCAATCGGGAATGGCTAAAACAGGGGAGGTGCAGCAAGGCTAAGTGGGTCATGCCCAAATAGGACGAGATTTACCCCTGTCTAGAGGTCCCTTTTTATTTCGGCTGTGTGGGCAGTTGGCGATGGCCATCTGCAGGGTTGTCTTGTACGGGACTGTCCAGTAAGGAATGGATCCGGCTTTGTATTGTAGGAGATTGGGAGTGATCCTCGGTACGGTGATCTAGGCCACGTACTGTGACGGGCGGTACCCCAGTAGCCCTGCCATTGTATGGAATCCAAACTCCAATAAGTGCCTGTATGGTTTTGATTGTGCCCAACTATGTTGGAATGTGAGATGTAAGCATTCCAACTATTTTTGTATTTTATTTTGAAAACCCTAGACCCTATTATAATGTCACTGGATATCCTATCAAATGTTTTGGTTAGCGTAAGGTAAAAACTTTTCCATGTTTATTTGTAGGAAGTCTTACGTGATACCTTTTGTTTTCAAAAGATTTTCAAAGTTAAGCAACATTAAACCCGTTTACTCACACAAGACCCATGTCTGACCCTAGTGTTTATTTTCCGTTTTAATAATCTCTTGGGTACTCATATTTTGTATGAGTAGTCAAGGGACTCAGGATTGCTTTGACGTGTTCTGAAGGAGAAATGGAGCAGGAGGCTTCAGCGTGTGTATATATATATATATATATATATATATATATATATATATATATAGTTTCCGCTGTGCTAGTATCATATCTGTTTTCTGTGATGTACTTGAATTGTAATAACTAGACAGGTGTATATAACTGTCTAGTTTGTGTTGTATTAGTTGTATAACTCTGATGTATATGATACTATGTAATGTTTTATGTGATATACTATAATTTATTCATTCCGTTGTGAGATTCTGATGTTGTTTGTTTCTTTCTTTTCTATCTTTTCTCTTTTCTATCCCTTTCTTTCTTCTTAATGATGCATCTTTCTATGGAATGAAAGGCGGGTCGTTACACTGTGGTATGTATGAGTACCCGAGTGTTTATTTTCTGTTTAATTAAACTCTTGGCTAATTAATTAATTAATGGTTAAGTAAGAAAGATTTATATTGATGTTGTAATTAATTTAATTCACTTTAAATTAATTAGAGATGATGTAATTAATTTAATTCATTTTAAATTAATTATAGATGTTGTGATTATAGATCAATGCTTATATATATGGAAGATATTGGTTGCCTTGAATGGTTTGAAATCTCAGTTGTGAGATAAGTAATGTTGTGTGATATGGATGCATTGATTGCATCTTTTGATAATATGGATTATCTTTTGATAATATGGATTATCCGTAGTGATAATAATGTTGATTATCTATTATTGTGAATCTGTGAATTATCTATCTGTGTGTATATAGATAATGAAATTGAATTGTTTTAAACTCTAAAACAACTTGGCCTTAAAAGATACATTTTGGATTTCGATAAGACCGGGATTGGGTTTCCAGATTTGGATATCCGGAAACCACATCGATCCAAATTAACGATAGGTCGTGTATCTCATGTGAAGAGTGAAGACTCAAGGTGTAAGGACTATTCGTCGTTAAACTATGAGGGTGATTCCAATACGAGTTTAACGGGGTAGTACTTTCAGATTCGAGATGAAGATTCAAAGTGCAAGGGTTATTGTCATTAACTTTGAGGGTGATTCCAAAATGAGTATAACGAGGTAATACCTTCGATTTCGTTCTAACCCGGAACAAACTTGTATGGATTGAATGCTTTTAGAACATCGTCAGGAGGACGATGAGCATTCTAAGATAAAAGTGTCCTATAAAGGTAATCGTAGCCTCAAGCCTCATCAACTGGGAATGGCTAAAATAGGGGAGGTGCAGCAAGGCTAAGTGGGTCATGCCCAAGTAGGACGAGATTTTCCCCTGTCTAGAGGTCCCATTTATTTCGGCTTAGTGGACAGTTGGAATTGCGCACCAACTGCGGGGTTGTCTTGTTCGAGACTGTCCAGTAAGGGATGGTTCCGGCCTTGTGTTGCAGGGGATTGGGAGTGATCCTCGGTATGGTGATCTAGGCCACGTACTGTGACGGGTGGTACCCCTGCCACTGTATGGAATCCAAAACCCAATAAATGCCAACGGTTTTGATTGTATTACCCACTTTTGTGGCTAGTAGCTGGAATTTAATAAATGTAACAATTTCGGCTATTTCATATTTACTTGAAAACCCTAAACCTATTATAATATCACTGGATTTCTTATCAAATGTTTTGGTTAGCGTAAGGTAAAAACTTTTCCATGTTTGTGTGGGAAGTCTTACGTGATACCTTTCTTTTCAGAAGTTTTTAAAATTAAGCAACTTTAACCTATTACTCACACTAGACCCATGTCTGACCTGGAGTTTATCTTCTGCTTTCTTAAACTCTTGGGTACTCAAATTTTTACGAGTAGCCAAGGGATTCAGGTTAGCTTTGACGATTTGTGGAGGAGCAATGGAGCAGGAGGCTCGGCGTTGTAGATATGTTTAGTGTTCTGCTGTGTTTGGTATCTCTGTGTTTTCTCTGAGTTGTATTGAGTTGTAATAAATAGACAGGTGTTTATAACTGTCTAGTATGTTTTGTATTATTTGTGTAATTCTGATAGTTGTTGTATACTATGTAATATTTTATGTTATTAATATAATTTATTCGTTCCCCTGTTTAGATTCTGATGAGTTGTTTCTTCTTTCTTCTCTTTCTTTCTCTTTTTTATCCCTTTCTTTCTTATTAATGATGCGTCATTCTGTGTGGATGAATGGCGGGTCGTTACAAAAGTGTTAAGGGGGATGAATGTAAATCCCTAATGCTATTTTGGTATTTTATATTACTGATAGACACTACATATATAGCGTATACTACTATATATATATATATATAAATAGTTTGACGGATCCTTAAGAGATGGAAAATCCCGTAACATCTCTTGAGTTACTTTGTACATTTCACTTTAGTTAGGCTACTTACATGAGAACTTCTAGTCCTGACTCGAGTGTATTGTTTTACTTTATGCTCGGGTCGGTCTGAGTATTGCAGTGTCTGAGCAGTGCTTATTTTGGAAGGCGAAGACTTAATCGAAGACTCCACTCTATCCAGTATTCGTTATCTATTTTCATTTTTGCTTATTCCAACAGACTCTTATGTATCTCTAGTATTGTATAATTAAAGGCTGAACTCTGATGTATTTCGTCTAGTAGCTTCATGAACTACTATGTTTATTATTTATCTCCACTGCGAGATTCTGTATTATTTTGTGTGTGATTCTATTTTAAATCCCTAAATTGATAGTCTGTCAAATTTGGACGGCTGAAGTTGGGCACATGTAGTTTATTGTCAGCTTAAGTTGTTCAAAAAAGGCGGGTCATCACAATTGGAATCAGAGCTTTTGTTTAGTGTATACCTTAGTCTGAGGGGTAAAACTCTTTAGGAATAGGGTTAATAATGCCCTATAATGAATGGAATCATTCTTGAGGGAGCATACTTTGAAAATATAAAATGTTTTAAAATCCAATCTATTTCAAAATTTCTATCAAATTTGAATACATCTTCCTTGTTAAAATTCGTTTTGATTAGGATTTCCTTAAGTTTCATAGTTTTCCATGTTCTAAACCCATCCTTGAATTTTCAAGATGAGCAACAGAAGAAATGCTCAAGGTCGGGGAAGAGGAAGTGGCCCGGTACCAGATCCAGTGGCACCGGTTCCACCAATTAAGATCACTATGCTTTGCAAAGAGTACGCACATCTTGCTGGTACTGAATTCTCAAGGTCCAATGGCATCATTAAAGCTCAGTAGTGGCTTAAGAGCTTGGAAAGAATCTTTACCGGACTTGAGATTTTTGATGCCCAGTAGCGTCAATTGGCCGCTTGGCAGTTACAGGATGCTGCACAAAATTGGTGGGAATCTATTACCACCCGTACCGAGGAAGCAAACATCACTTTGGCGCAGTTCAGGGAAATTTTCTTGACCCAGTGGATGCCTGAGCTGGAAAATATCAGTTATATCGTAACTTTATGATCTTAAGCAGGGAAGCATGTCATTTTCGGAGTATGAAAGGAAATTTAACAAGTTATCCAAGTTTGGAGCAGGTCTGATCGATACTCCACTCGAGCAGAATGAGAAGTTCATAGCCGATGCTCCTCCAAAATATTGCAACCGTTTGACAGCCCATGTTCATGGCACTTTCACTAGTATTGTGGATATGGCCTTCAGTTATGAAAACTCGAGTTCGAAGGAAGCATCGGTTGTTCACCCCTCAACTCCTTGAGCAGCTTTCAACAATTCTAAGAAGATAAAGTCTACTTTCTATAACAGAAGAAGAATTGGAAGAACATGAGTGGGATTGGACATTCTCAAAGGAAGCCCATTGATATTTCTTCTATCACTTGCTTCAAGTGTGATCAGAAAGGTAACTATGCCAATAATTGCCCAGTTTTTATAGGAGCATCTGTTCCACCAGTTCAGATGACCAGGCGAGACCTTTGCCACATTTGCTTATAGCCAGGACATTTCAAAAAGGATTGTCCTACCCAAAGAAGGCTTAATCCATTTAATCGACGATGCCAAGCCTACTCGTGACGCGCAGCGAAGGCTTAATCCAAAAATGAAAGATGCGGTGCGTGATGAAATTCTTAAACTTCTCGATAACGGAATCATTTACCCAATCTCCGATAGTTCATGGGTTAGCCCAATTCACGTTGTACCAAAAAAGTCTGGCTAACCGTTGTCAAGAACGATTCAAACGAGCTTATTCCAACTCGTACTCAAACGGGTTGGCGTGTTTGCATTGACTACCAAAACTAAATGCCGCAACACGTAAAGATCACTTTCCTCTTCCTTTCATTGACCAAATGCTCGAACGTTTAGCCGGCCATGAATTTTATTGTTTCCTTGATGGTTATTCTGGTTATAACCAAATTCCAATCGCTCCCGAAGATCAAGAGAAAATGACTTTCACATGTCCATTCGGTACCTTTGCTTATCGACGTATGCCATTCGGACTATGTAACGCTCCTGCGACTTTCCAACGATGCATGGTTGGAATCTTTTCCGACATGATAGAACTCTTTCTAGAAGTTTTTATGGACGATTTCTCAATCTTTGGAGATTCTTTTCCCCAATGTTTACATCATCTTGAGTTGGTTCTAAATCGATGTAGAGAAAAACATTTGACTTTGAATTGGGAAAAATGCCACTTTATGGTCAAACAAGGCATAGTCCTTGGACATATCATCTCAAATAAAGGCATTGAAGTAGACAAAGCAAAAATCGACGTCATTGCAAATCTACCCATTCCCAAATCCGTTAAGGACTTTCGATCATTTCTGGGACATGCTGGCTTTTACCGTTGTTTTGTGAAAGACTTTAGCAAAATCGCCCGTCCTTTGACGACCCTTCTTGGAAAAGACGTTCCTTTCGATTTTAACTCTGATTGTATCTCTTCTTTCGAACGTCTTAAGAGCGAACTCATTTCTGCCCCAATCATTTGCACACCCAATTGGGATCTTCCTTTCGAAATAATGTGCGACGCTTCAAACTTTGCCGTTGGTGCTGTCTTGGGACAACGCATCAACAAGATCCTTCATGTCATTTACTACGCAAGTATGACCTTGAACGACGCTCAACTTAACTACACAACAACTGAAAAAGAGCTTCTAGCTGTCGTTTTTGCGCTTGAAAAGTTTGGACCTTACTTGATAGGTTCACATATTACGGTCTACACTGACCATTCTGCGCTTCGATATCTCTTCGCTAAAAAGGATGCTAAATCCCGTTTGATTCGTTGGATCCTTTTACTTCAAGAATTTGACCTTACAATCAAAGACAAAAAAGGATCCGATAATGTCATAGCCGATCATTTATCTCGTCTTTCGAACACACCATCTTCCTTGCCGATCAATGAAAACTTCCCCGATGAACAACTTCTTTCTATTTCTATCGATCCATGGTACGCTGATATAGTGAACTACTTAGTCACTAAAGAAACTCCCTCATTTTGGTCCAAACAGGACAAATGCAAATTCATGTCCCAAGTGAAATATTTCTATTGGGACGATCCATACTTGTTCAAATATTGTCCCGACCAAATCATCCAACGTTGCATTTCAGATAATGAAATAAGGAGTGTTCTTTCGTTTTGCCACGATCAAGTGTGCGGTGGACATTTCGGTCCTCGAAAAACTGCGGAAAAAGTGCTTCAGTGTGGTTTCTATTGGCCTTCTCTTTTCAAAGACTCATTTGAATTTCGTAAAACTTGTGATCGATGTCAAATTCTTGGACGAATTTCTCAACGAGATATGATGCCTTTAAACCCCATTCTTACGATCGAAATCTTTGATGTATGGGGTATTGACTTTATGGGACCTTTTTCAAATTCTTTTGGAAACTTGTGTATCCTTCTCGCTGTCGATTATCGTTTCAAAATGGGTCGAAGCCATTCCTTGCAAAACCAATGACCACAGAATTGTTGTGAAATTTCTCAAAGAAAACATCTTTTCGAGGTTCGGCACACCTCGCACAATAATTAGTGATAACGGAACCCATTTTTGCAACCGTCCTTTTGAAACTTTAATGAAAAAATACTCGATAACCCACAAGTTATCCACTCCGTATCATCCTCAGACTTGTGGCCAAGTTGATGTTTCAAATCGACAAATAAAACAAATCTTGCAGAAAACTGTCAATAAAAATCGAAAAGATTGGTCTCAGAAATTGACCGACGCGCTTTGGGCTTACCGTACTGCTTTTAAAACTAATCTTGGGATGTCCCCATTTCGTTTAGTTTACGGTAAAGCTTGCCATTTACCCGTTGAATGAACACAAAGCGTTGTGGGCAATAAAAATCTTAAACTTTGATCTTGAAAAAGCTGGCGAAAATCGAAAACTACAACTCAACGAACTCGAAGAACTTAGGAACGACGCGTATGAAAACGAGAAAATTTACAAAGAAAGAACCAAAGTTTTTCATGACAAGTCAATCCTAAGGAAAACGTTTTTGCCTAACCAAAAAGTTCTTTTATATGACTCAAGACTTCATTTATTCCTTGGGAAACGTAAATCAAGGTGGACCAGACCATTTTTGGTACGAACTGTTTTTCCACATGGTGCCGTAGAAATAGAAAACCCAAAGGATGGATCGATTTTCAAAGTCAATGGTCATTGTTTGAAACCCTTCTTGGAATTGCCCGGTAACCAAGAGGAGGAGCTCATGATCCTTCATGAGCCAAGCTACGTCTAGTAAGAATGTTAACCCTCTTTTGTAAATATGTACATATTTTTCTCCACTACACTCATTATATCATGCATCGACTGTGGGGATACAGTCAAAATTAAGTGTGGGGGGGAGTTTCATTTTCATTTTCTTTAGTTTTTCATGGCATTTTTGAATTTTCATTTTCTTCAAAAAAAATCTCAAAACTCCTAAATCTCAAAAACATTTTCATTTTTGATTTATTTTTGAAGAAACGCCATGGGATAAGTATAAGTTTTGGTTAATAAATTGAAATTTTTGAAAATTTATTTGTCTTAACAAAAATAAAAATGAAGTTTGATTACAAATAACAATGGTTTTACTAGTATATAGGAAGGTTCATCTATGTTAATTATGAAGTATGTTCTAATTGAAAATCTTTGTTTAAAAGTGGTAAATTTAAAGTAAGGATATACATTTTTGTCTTCTAAGTTAAATGGTGCTAAGTTGGTTTTGCAAAACTCTCTCTCTCTCTCTTAAAAAAAATACAAAATAATAACATCTAAAGTATTCACTCTCATTTAAAAGTCTTCACAGTTATGCATGGGTGAATTACTTGGAATCTGTGATTATGTGCTTTCATGCTCATTTAAAAGTCCTCACGGTTATGTATGTATGGAACACATACACAAAAAAAAAGACTTAATGAAAACCACCTACGGTCTATAGGTGTATGCATGAAAGTGTGTGCACTCGCCATGCTCTGTACTCCCCTCACATAAGCCCGAAAGTCAGTGCATGGGTGGTATATCTGGCCTCAGTTTACCTGAGCTAGGTGTGTAATTTTTCTTGCAAATAATGAGAGAGCAAGCAATTGAAATCCTAGCACTATTTTAACTTGTTTGATTTAACTTGATATTGAAAAGAAATGAAAATACCACTTTAATAAACTTTGATAATCAACTAAGGATCCATTTCATAATTACATTATGTTATCAACCGAAACAACTAGCCAAACTATGGTCTATCTGTTATGACAACTTGATTTTTATTGGAAATTTTGACGAGTAAAATTTTCAAGACAATGACCAAAACTTGTATTTAACTTATTCGTGTCAATTTAAAAATAAATCCTTCATTTGTAAATATTTTCAAAAACTCGCATTCATCTCTTTGTAAATAAATCTTTCATTTTGTAAATATTTTCATCCTGCATTTGGATTTTGTGGGTAGTATCCGCTGAAAACCCTCACAAGACAACACTCGTCCTACTGGGGACACCCAGAGGTTTAACGGCTTGTTGCATACGCTCAATGCAATCCTGCTCCCTACGAAAACGGATTTATCTTAGCTTTCCTTTATTCGAGGACGAATAAAAAGATAAGTGTGGGGGTATTTTTTATGCACGTAATTGTGCATATATTTACATCCATATTTTATCTCTTTTTATTTAAATAATCATCATATTTTGGCATTTTAACGTGTTTAAAACCAAAATTCAATTATTTCCAACCATCATATTTTCATCTTCATTCAGGGGCAAAACGGTCATTTTGTGCATGTGTCAATATAAGAATTTTTACTTGGACATTTTTTGATAATTTTTATAGGAATTTGGATGCATATGGAAGAGGCTTATATGAAGATATATGCATGCACAAATGAATACAAAGGAAAGAAGAGGGAAATAATTCAAGCCGTGAACATGGAGGACCCCACCCACTTACCTAAAAGTACAATTTGGAGCTAATGGATAACTAAGTGTAGGTCCAAGCTTCATGCAAAACAAATAATGGATTAATTAGTGGTTAATGGTTATTTGTTGGCCACACTTCCTAAAGGGCATTTTAGGTAGCCCCCTAAAAATAGAATTAGGGTTTTATGCATGTATATATAGCCCTCTTATGCATATGAAACTATCATCTACTCTTTCATTTTACTTAGGAAATTAAGAAATCAAAGTGTAAGCTCAATGTTCTATGAAATAAAAATGGCTTCCAAGCCTCTTTCTTCTCTCTTTTCTACATGTTTTTCTTTGTTTTATTGTTAATGTTTATTTCTATGCTCTCTTCTTCTTTATGTTCATAGCTTAGATTTACATTTATGTAAGTAGTTAGTAGCTAATCTCTTTTGCTTTCTTTGCTTATTTTCTACTCTCTTTTCTTTTCAATGTTGAAATTTATTTGTGTTGCTTCAATGCCACAAATGAGTAGCTAAACCCCTTCAATTTAGGGGTTATTAAGCTCTCTAACTTTATGTAATTTCAACATTTTTATGATTTATGATCTCTTTGTTTATGCTTCATGAATGTGAATTTTGATGTAAGTTTATACAAGTGGGTTTGATAGCTTATATTGCTTATGCAAATGAGCTATTCTTATTCAACATAAACACAATTTACATCAACATTTGCTAATTAATTTTTGATTATGAAATGAAAGTAAAAATGAAATTTGATGATCTATGTTACTAGTTACAATAGTAAATAGATCATACTTAAAATAGTTTTTGCTTTGGCTTCTTTTTCATGAGAATTGTAAGTGGTATAATTGTTGTATTATATATTGATGGTTTGAGTTATGTTAACTAATAACATAAACAAACCATACTTATGATAAATGCAATGATTATTTCACTTAACATCAAAGTTAGAGATCATAAATTATGTGTTTGTTGATTTACAAAAATTTGAGAGTCGATTTGCCTCTAAATTGTTCTTTAGTCTAATAATTTTTTAATCACATTTTCTAGTGTTAGCCTCATAATTTCTAGTTAACAAATCCTCTTCGACTTTGGTATAATTTGATTGAATGGAATTTTAAAATCATCAATTCCCTGCGGATCGACCCATATTCGCCGCGTGCTACATTCGTACACCGTGTGCTTGCGGTTATTTTTATTTCAAAATTCGTTCGACGGTTTTCTAACTCGATAGAATTTCCGTCGACGATCAAGTTTTTGATTTGGATGGTTTTATAGACTGTGATGAAGTGAGGTTTGCACAGTTTGGATGGTGGTTGGTATGTTGGTGATGAATGGAAGGCATTGGTGAGGTGAGGCAGCTGAAATTGTTGGAGTTACAGTGGTTGTAACTCGTGATGGCACTGTGCAGGTAGGAGCATATGTCAGGTTAGAGGGAATGTAGTTCAGGGAGAATGGCAATTGGAAGGGGGAGGGACATTAGAATGTGCACAGTGCACAGAAATGTGAACAGAGAACTGAAATGAATTGAGCGGTGTAATTTTTTTTCTTTTTGAAAGCTGTACAAGTGAAGACTGTAAATAAAATGGAAATTTTTTCTTTTTGAAATTGTATATTCTCTTTTTCTTTAATAATGAAAATGCAAATGAAAAAGGAAACTAGAAAACAACACACACGAAACCAAAATGCAATCAAAAATCACACAAACACACAAACAAACACACAAAAATTAAACAAAAATTATTCGAAGAATAGAAAATCAAAATCAAAACAAAATCCCCGGAAACGGCGCCAAAAACTTGTTCGTCGATGGAAATTCTATTGAGTTAGAAAACCGTCGAGCGAATTTTGAAATAAAAATAACCGCAAGCGCACGGTGTACGAATGTAGCACGCGGTGAATACGGGTCGATCCGCACGGAATTGATGATTTTAAAATTCTATTCAATCAAATTATACCAAAGTTGAAGAGGATTTGTTAACTAGAAATTATGAGGCTAACAATAGAAAATGTGATTAAAAAATTATTAGATTAAAGAACAATTTAGAGGCAAATCGACTCTCAAATTTTTGTAAATCAACAAACACATAATTTATGATCTCTAACTTTGATGTTAAGTGAAATAATCATTGCATTTATCATAAGTATGGTTTGTTTATGTTATTAGTTAACATAACTCAAACCATCAAACTATAATACAACAATTATACCACTTACATTTCTCATGAAAAAGAAGCCAAAGCAAAAACTATTTTAAGTATGATCTATTTACTATTGTAACTAGTAACATAGATCATCAAATTTCATTTTTACTTTCATTTCATAATCAAAAATTAATTAGCAAATGTTGATGTAAATTGTGTTTATGTTGAATAAGAATAGCTCATTTGCATAAGCAATATAAGCTATCAAACCCACTTGTATAAACTTATATCAAAAGTCACATTCATGAAGCATAAACAAAGAGATCATAAATCATAAAAATGTTGAAATTACATAAAGTTAGAGAGCTTAATCACCCCTAAATTGAAGGGGTTTAGCTACTCATTTGTGGCATTGAAGCAACACAAATAAATTTCAACATTGAAAAGAAAAGAGAATAGAAAATAAGCAAAGAAAGCAAAAGAGATTAGCTACTAACTACTTGCATAAATGTAAATCTAAGCTATGAACATAAAGAAGAAGAGAGAATAGAAATAAACATTAACAATAAAACAAAGAAAAACATGTAGAAAAGAGAGAAGAAAGAGGCTTGGAAGCCATTTTTATTTCATAGAACATTGAGCTTACACTTTAATTTCTTAATTTCCTGAGTAAAATGAAAGAGTAGATAATAGTTTCATATACATAAGAGGGCTATATATACATGCATAAAACCCTAATTCTATTTTTAGGGGGCTACCTAAAATGCCCTTTAGGAAGTGTAGCCAACAAGTAACCATTAACCACTAATTAATCCATCATTTGTTTTGCGTGAAGCTTTAACCTCCACTTAGTTGTCCACTAGCTCCAAATTGTACTTTTAGCTAAGTGGGTGGGGTCCTCCATGTTCATGTCTTGAATTATTTCCCTATTCTTTCCTTTGTATTCATTTGTGCATGCATATATCTTCATATAAGCCTCTTCCATATGCATCCAAATTCCTATAAAAATTATCAAAAAATGTCCAAGTAAAAATTCTTATATTGACACATGCACAAAATGACCGTTTTGCCCCTGAATGAAGATGAAAATATGATGGTTGGAAATAATTGAATTTTGTTTTTAAACACGTTAAAATGCCCAAATATGATGATTATTTAAATAAAAAGAGATAAAATATGGATGTAAATATATGCACAAGTACGTGCATATCAAAAGGAACCCCATCAGGTGTCTTCATGGTGATCGTTTCTACTCCTAAGGTAGAAGATGACAAAGGTACACTTCAGGGTATGTATTCATTACATGATTTACCTGTTCGTGCTCTATTTGGAACCGCTGCATCTCATAGTTTTATGTCGGTTGATTTATGTGACAAACTTGAGCATATTTTAAAAGCCGAACGTGCATCTGAATCCGTGTGTGTATCAAATCCCATCGGTGGACCCCTAAACCTTAGAATGATCTGTAAAGGGGTGAAACTCCTTAAGGATGGCAGTTACCATTTCACCGAAGATTTTTATGTCTTGGGTTTCAAAGCGTTTGATACATTATCGGGTGAAGATTGGTTAAGAAAATTCGATGCAGTTATTTCGTGCAAAGCTCGAACAGTTTCTTAGTTTAGCGATAGAGGTGAACCCTTAGAAATCAAATATGTCAAATGCCTTAAGATTTTGCTAGAGCTTTTATCTTTTCTCTTGATTTCCATCTTATTGACCTTAGCACTACTCCTGTTGTCCGACACTTCCCGATGTTTTCAGAGAAGTAACTTCTTTGCCACCTCAGTGCGAAATTGAATTTCGCATTGATCTTATTCTTGGAGCTAGGGTAGTCGTACTTGCTCCAAGAATAATGTCAACTAAAGAGAAAATTGAATTAAAAGTGAAAATTGAAGAACTTTTCTCCAAAGGGTTGATTCGTCATAGTCATTCACAATGGGCACGACAGTGATATTTGCTATTAAATCTGACGGTTCTCTAAGGATGTGTGTAGATTATAGAGAGCTGAATAAGCTTACCCATAGGAGGAGGTATCTAATGCCTCGTATCAATGACATATTTGATCAACTGCATGGAGCAAAGGTATTTTCTCAGCTAGATCTTGCTTTTGGTTTCCATCGGGTCAGGATTGCCGAGGATAGAATTCCCAAAACCACTTTTCGAACAGAAGACGGATTCTATAAATGGTTGGTTATGCCTTTCGGTTTAACTAATGCCCTGGCTTACTTTATTGACCTCATGTACAAAGTATTCTGGGAGGTTCTAAATGAATTCGTTCTAGTTTTCATTGATAATATTCTAGTCTTTTCTAAGACTGAGATGGAAAATAAGGAACCCCTTAAATTTGTCCACGAAACTCTGAGAACTCATCAATTGAAAGGTAAATTCTCTAAATGTCAATTTAACGAGACGAGGTTAGATATCTTGGTCACGTGGTTTCAAAGAATGGAATTTCGGTCGATCCAGCTAAGATCATCGTAATCAATGATTGGAAAACTCCTAAAAATCCTACAGATGTTCCCAGCTTCCTAGGCTTAGCTGGTTATTACATGAGATCCATTGAGAACTTCACTCGAATTTCTTCACCACTCACAGCTTTGAATAGAAAGAATATTAACTTTTTATGGAGTGAGAAGTGTAAGGAAGCATTTGAGGAACTAAAGCACAAGCTAACCTCTACCCCTATTCCCACTGTCCCGAATGGAAGTGAAGGGTTAACTATTTATACAGATGCTTGTCGTGAAGGATTGGGTGCTGTTTTGATGTAGCATGGTAAAATTATTCCCTATGCTGGTCGTCAGTTGAAGGCTCATGAGGAAAATTATGTAGCTCATGATCTGGAATTGCTCATCGTTGTCTTTGCTTTAAAGTTATGGAGGCATCACCTCCTTGGAACAAAATTTGAACTCTTTAAGGACCACAAATCGCTGAAGTATATCTTTACCCAGAAGGATCTGAACCAGAGACAAGTTAGATGTCTTGAATTCTTATCATCATATGACCTCGACATCAACTTTACTCCCGAAAAGGCTAATGTTGTGGTCGACGCTCTAAGTAGGAGTAAAGCCATGTTATGTCAACCTATTGCTTCTCCAACTCTTATGGATCGCATAGTCGCTAAGCAAGATGTGGATCTAATGCTTAGGAAAATAAAATAAAATGTTCTTGGAAGGAGGAATAATACCCAAGGCAAATGGGGCGTGCACATCGATAGAAATGGAATTCTAAGAATTAATAATCAAATTTGTGTTCCAAATGTTGATAGTTTGAGGCAAGAAGTACTTAGAAAGAATCGCTAATCTAGACTTTCCATTCATCCTAGAGTTACAGATGTATCAAAATATGAAAAAGTTGTATTGGTGGAATGGAATGAAGTAAGATATTTCTATTCACATTAGCGGGTGTGCCACTTTCCAGCAAGTAAAAGCCGATCACCAGAAGACAACATGATTATTGCAGCCTCTTGAGCTTCCGAATTGGAAGTTGGATCAAATTTCTATGGATTTTATTGGTGGACAATCAAGGACCAGAAATGGTAATGAGATCATCTGGGTTATTGTCGATTGATTGACAAAGTTTGCTCACTTTATTCCTGTGAAGACTACTCAAACTGCCTCGAGTTTAGCCGAGCTTTATATAAAAGATTTTTTTTTCTTCCATGGTGTTCTGACTAGCATTGTATGTGATCGAGACCCTATCTTTACTAGTAATTTTTGGAAAGCTTTTCAAGAGACTCTTGGTACTTAATTAAATCTAAGCATGGCTTATCATCCTCAGATGGATGGCCAGACCGAAAGGGTGAATCATATTTCGGAAGATCTTCTTCGAGCTTGTGTTTTAGACTTTGGCGGATCATGGGAAGAGCATCTCCATCTCATTAAATTCAGCTATAATAATAGTTATCAAGAAAGTATTGAGATGGCACCGTTCAAAGCTCTGTACGGACTGCCATGTAAATCTCCATCTTGTTGGATTTAATCGAAAAATCGACTTGTTCTTGGTCCCGAAATGATTTTGGAAGCTTCTGATAAAGTCGAAGAAATCAAAAGGAAAATGAGAACTGCCCAGGATCGGCCGAAGAAATATGTGGATAGATGCAGAAGAGACTTGGAATTTGCAGTCAAAGATCAAGTATTCCTTAAAATTTCTCCTTTGAAGAATGTAATCCGATTTGGAAGGAAATGGAAGCTCACTCCTAGATTTGTTAGTCCTTTCCGCATTTAGAAAAGGTTGGTACTTTAGCATATAGAGTTGACTTTCCAGAGAAGCTATTGTGGGTGCACAATGTGTTTCATGTTTCACACCTCCACAGATATGTACACGATCCATCCGTGATTGCCCAGCCTTCTTTGTTCAAAGAAATGGATGTTGAGCCCAATCTAACTATTGAGAGGAAACCGCTTCGTATATTAGGCAGAAGCACGAACAACTAAGGTGGAAGGCAGTCAATCTCGTCAAGGTTCAGTGGAGCGAAGAGGATCGAGATTGTACTTGGGAAAAGGAAGAGAATATCCACACCTCAAATCCTGAATTGCAGATACCGGGTATGTAGTCCATACCCGAATCTATCTCTATCTTTCTGTTTATCTTTCTATTCTCTTATTATGCTCTTTTTGAAGACGAAAAGTTTTAGGGGGGAGATTGTAACGACTTGGATTTTTCAACAATTTAAATAAGAATTTTAATGAAGATTTTGAAATAAAATTTATTTTCGATAATAAAATTTGGCAACGTAAACTAAACATTTGAAATTCTTCCATTGAAATGAGGCCAATAAAATTTGTTTTATGTCAAAATTTGTTTGAAACTCGGTCAGCACATTTTTCAGTACGAATTATCAAATTTTGAAGTATGAATATTTTACATAGAAATGATCTAGAAAATTTTATGATAAAATTGTCAAAGTTCGTTCCATCCAATTCCGACCTTTGTAGCTCCGTTTATCAAGAATTGTCATTGTCGTTCTATTCCAAAGTAGTATAAGTGGCGATGGATGAAATTTTCCTACGAGTATCGTAACACAGGTTTGAGTACTTCGTTGGATTCATCTTGTTACACCGATCTTTGTGATATATTTATTTTCGTATTTTGGCTTCCATTGCAAAACACTAAATGGTCAAGATAGTAGTCTGTGACCGTGCCCTGGAGTCATAATTACATACATTCTTTCACAGCCACATTCCTTCTTTTCATTCTTTTCAGCCAATAAAACTTGCATGCACAGCCTCATAAAATTAAACGCTACATTTAATTCATGCCATGCATCTTCCTTCAATATATACACACACACACGTGCCTTCTCTTCTTCTTTGTCAGCAATTGGTTGAGAATAAAATATATACAAGCTTTATATAATCCAACGTAACCTCCTTCCTTTATCCTACCTTCTCTCCCCACCTCCCTACCGAACCTACTCCGCCTCCTACCCCTGCCTCACACGGCCTGACATGCAACCGGTAGAACTTCCTCCGCTCTACACTGACTTCCCCCGCCACCAACCTCTGCCCAGCTCTCCTTGCACGAAGCCACTTCGTCCAGCACCGAAGCCACCTTATCCCCTCCACCCGCATCCTCCCACATGCCCTCCCCTTGCCCAAAGCCGCTCTGGCTACACCCACTCACCTCAACCGCAGCCAACCCCTGCATGGACCCCAGCTAGCCCACTCACCTCCATCGAACTTCGCTCCAGCTACCTTCAGCCTATCCAGTCCCAACCTGCCGAAGCTCCTTCAGCTCGAACACCACCCCAGTCCAGCCTCACCAAACCCTGTTCTGTCGAGCAACCAACAGCCATACCTGGTCCAGCCCATCGCCGCCGCCCACGATCAAACACCCGCTCACCAATAACACACCACCTCCGCTCGAAGCCACTTGCCACTCTGCTTAGACCGCATTCCGACCCAAAACCCATGACTCGCATTACGAATCCAAACCCGAGTACCCAAACCCGTACGTAGCGGTATAACATCGCTCTAATATGTGTACATGTATCCGGATCCATACCGCCACTCTCGTTTTCCAAATCCATAAAGGTCAGCGATTTTAAACTCACTACTAGATTTTCAGATTGCAAGTATCTTACGAGTTGATAAATAATTAGTTGATAAAAGTGATTGATATTGGGATTGGAAACCATGGATTGTCGACGCTGTGATATAGAACTTTACTGAAATATTTAAATTATTGATTAGGATCCCAAATTACTTGTGAAACCCGTTAACTATGGAAAAATTTAGATATTGGATGTTGATTAATTTATTGTTACTTTGTTACCTTTATATTGTTTATGTATGCATTGATTGGGTTGAAACGATAAATACCCAAATTAAATCACTTAGTCTAGGATAGAAAGTCAAATAACAAACATTGATTGGTCAACTGAAATTTATTTTGGATATTTAATATTTAAATTTGAAATTAAGAAATAATTTGGAAATTTAACGTGAACTTATACTTTAAAATTTTCATTGAAGTTAATATTTTGGAAATCTATTAAGTGAATTTGATTTTAAAATGAAATATTAATTGAAATCTTAATTGAACTATTTTAAAATTATGAAATTGAATTAAAATGGTTATATTGAAGATTAATGATACTTAAACTCTTTAAGTTGATTATTTGAAATATAATGAAATTTGTTATGTTGTATATGTAATTAAATTTTAATTAAATATTTGATTTATTTAAAAAGAGAATTTTAATTATTGATTTAATATATAAAGATTAAACTAAATTGTTTTGAATTAAAGTTTAATTAAAAGTGTTTAAGTAAATCTATTTCGAAGTTTAATTAAATATTTAATAATAATTTTTTTTTATTTAAGACTTAAATTAACTTTGTAAATTTGAATAGTAGTGCAATTTGGCTAATTTCGTAAAAATGAAATATTTTTTTAAAAGTTGAATCTTTTGATTTTAAATCCAAATTTGTTGAAGCCAAATGAGGATATGTTATTTGAAAATAAGAGATATTTTGATATCCAATCGGTGTGAAAATGACGATGGTTATTAAAGAGACCAGGGCCGGATATGAGCATACTCTCTGTCAATACCGAAACCATTTTAATAACCGTGTACGTGGAGTGATGATCTAGAACAAAGTGGTTGGATTTGGCATACATTTGATAGATTTGAAGAAAGGGAACAATGATGGATTAGACTAGCACTTTTGTTAAATTGAAATTACTAAGACAGGAGCCGTACCGGCCAAGTGGGCTAGCTACCCCAAGCGGACGCACTTCTACGTATCAATATCTTATTTTGGTTGTTGTTGGTGATCACCCTTCGATTATGGAAGTGTTGGACGCGATGGACGGTCATGGCTATGATACCACTAATCGGGAAGGGTAAACTGGTAGTATCCTACCTTGGGCATTGCCTCACGTTCCTTGTCATACTTTTATCCCTATACGTGACCACTACGATTTTGGTTTAGTGTTGTCGTATCACGGCGCATTCCTATCCACCGATGGTTCACTGGTGTTTTATATGCAAACTGTACGACAATGTTCAAAAACCTGTTAAAGGGGATCAATGTAAAGCCCTAACGCTATTTTAATATTTTATATTACTGATAGACACTACATATGTAGCGTATTCTTCTATATATATATATATACACTTTGACGGATCCTTAAGTGATGGAAAATCTCGTAACATCTCTTGAGTTACTTTGTACATTTCAGTTGAGTTATACTACTTACATGAGAACGTCTAGTCCTGACTCGAGTGTCTTATTTTACTTTATGCTCATGTCTGCCTATGTGTTGTAGTGTGTGAGCAGTGCTTATTTCGGAAGGTAAAGACTTAGTCGAAGACTAGACTCTATCCAGCATTAGTTGTCTATTTTCATTTCGGCTTGTTCCAGCAGACTCTTGTATCTCTAGTATTGTATAATTAAAGGATGAACTATGATGTATTTTGTCTAGTAGCTTCATGAACTACTACATATATTATTTATTTCCACTGCAAGATTCTGCATTATTCAGTGTGCGATTCTGTGTTTGATTCTATTTTAAAACCCCAAATTGTTAATCTGTCAAATTTGGACGCTTAAGTTGGGTATGTGTGGTTTATTGTCAGCTTAATTTGTTCGAAATGGTAGGTCGTCACACTAACAACAGTAATAAGTGTTGCAAATGTCAGATTTCAAAAGTACATCTTTTTTGGGGATTTTTTGATTCATTTGAGGTCCATGGTTGATAATCTTCAAGTATAATTACCATGAGTTCTTTAACAAGGAATTCAAAGAATCAACCAAGTGCTCATCATTTCAAACACCCTTTTCCTTTTAGTATTCTTCTTCAATCATTTTTATTCTTCCATTACGATTAACCTTCATATATGATCCATTTTCTTCCACTGAGTTCTTGTTTATCTCTATAAATGTCTCCATAATATATTTGAAAGCACTGCATAACTCACAGATATCTTAATAGTAACATTTATGTGGTTGTTGTCATCAAAATCAATACCTATGGTATTAACAACCATAAGCCTCACTATCGCCAGCTTCAAACATCATCAACTCCTTCTCTAACCTATGTTGTGATGAGGAGGGAGGTAGTACAAAAATTGTCTTGTGAATAGAAATATCAAGCTTTACTATTTCAGTACTTGGGCAGTATAATTTAAATAAGAACATGTCTTACATAACTAAACCATTTAATACTTTATTCTTCAAACAACCACCTAATACCTTCCACTCCTAAAGCAGGTTTTCTAATCCCATAACCCATAACCGATGTCACAAATATCCAATAATGTGAGAGATAGAACCCACCAATTAATACCTTTTAAGGGAAAATAGGCAAACTCTGACCATTTAAGACTTCAATTGAGGTAGTCCCCATCATTTAATACCTATTCCCAAGGTGGACACCACATAAATATTTATCTAGTCGACAATGCATGTAAATCTCTTCGAAAACATAATACTTACTATTGAAGCGGACCTTTTCATGATATCCTTAACGATCCTAAGCCCAATCCGATGGTTTAATATTCCATTTGGGAAAAATGGTGGCCCTCAAAAAACCACTTAATGCTGTTAACGAATAAATTCACTAATCCCAAAAGTGATTAGGTAGGCAGTTTGAAATCACTGGAATGAAGTATTAAATATTGTCAAAATCACAGGTTGGAGCATGCATAATTCCAAGTCCGTAATAATTCTTTGTATTATCCACATTGTTATTTTGAATATCATGAGTAATTCAAATCATTATGCAATATGTAAGGCAATGTTCCAGCGTTCATTTGAAGTCTATCAAATATGTAATTCTTAAGTTAAAATTGTGTCAATAGGCCATGCAATTGTTTAATATTCAGTCCCTTATTTGTTTAAGGTCAAGTATTACAATCGGCATAATCCCCAAATCTAGGGTTTACAAAGTTGAAAATGTAAGGAAGTGGGAAGAGAATGAATTTCGTCCCCCAAAATTGCTTCTCTATGTCCTTATTTATAGTGGAAGAAATGCGTCCTAGTAGTTGTCTTCGACTCTCTTGGCTTCGACGATCTTGGTGTTGACATGCTTGACATTGGCAGTCATCAATGTTGCACATTACTAGGCTTCTCCTTCATTCCTTTAATAAAATTACACGACAACAATGAACTATATCATTGGTAGCATTTATCATGATAGTCGAAATCCTTCATAAGTGGACGATGGTACCAGATTGAGTCAACGCAAGTATGAGGCAATGATAATCGTAAGGCAATCGGCTTCATGGATATTGATGGTGTTTACCATCAACGTCGCTTGGCATAGGCACACAGTGTCCTTTGAATGTCATATGGAAGTCGTCAACATTGATGTTGTCATGGGTTCTTGAAGTTGTTGATGATATCTGATTTCAATTTTGATGATAGTCAGTGTCGTTGGCATTGGAAACCTCCTATATTTAAACCCTTTTAGACATTAGTTGAAAGTAGTAAAGAGCGACATCACTTCTTATCCCCTTTTGGTGATTTTCGGTGTCATTGAAGGGCAATATCCTCGAAGTGTTTAAGTGTTGGGCTGCTTTAATATAATGCTAAAATCTTTAGTGGTGGTTGACGACGAGCTTGTCTTGATTACAATAGGTAAACAGCGACGTCACCAGAGTGTCGCACTAGTGAAGTCCAATATGGGTGTTATCAACACTCATGGATGGCTTACTATGCTGAATACTTATTGGCTAAGTTTGGCATCATTGTCCCTTTTAGTACTTGCAATGTGGTCTATGTACTTTATTGGCGAAGTGTGGCACATTACTTCTTCAATGCTAATCACATGTCTTTGACGATAACGATGGAGATAACACTTTCATTGACATCGGCACTATTGTTTTTAGGACTGCTTATTGCCATGGTCAAATTGCACTTTAAACTCCTCCGACAACAATTATTGTAGTACCATCCGTCCCCTAATATAAGAGAAGCATTGGCTTTTCAAGTTAATAGTATCTGCATCATCCTTTCTCACCTTCTAGTCTTCTTTCATCAATCCAGCATTTATTTTAAGCTGATCTAACAGCTTTGATGTGCCTATTTCTTCCTATAAATACCCAAGCCTCTTCTCCTTTCTTCCTTTACCCACAATTTAAAGCTCAAGCAAGAAGTCAGAAAATTACAACTCTTTTAATTCTCAAGCATCCAATTCTCATTCAGGTATCAAATTTTAGATTGATTTAATTAAGACTCTGATTCAAACACTCAAGCTATAAGGTTGTTATTAGGGTTTGATTTGGGGTTTTATACGATGCTTATGATTTGATTTAGTTTTATTGATCTCATATTGAATATGATTCGATATTAAAGCCTTTGTATTTATTGATTTCAACAGTCGTGGATTTAGACTAGATTAATTGCAGATTTGTACCCAGGTTTTAAAGTTAATTAAAGTAGACATTATACTAGGACCTTCTAGGTAAATTAGTGAAAAAAATTGTTCATTAGACCCGAAACCCATTATTGAATAACTACGGCAATGATCATAACATTATTACGATGATCGATACTGATGGTTTTGTGTATCAATATGACACTCGAAGTTAATATAACCATTTATTACTTATTAGTCCGTTGTAAATGATGAAAACAAAATGTGGTGACCTATTCAGAGTTATAGACGTTATCTAATGCAATAGTAATAGCTTCGAAAATAATTTTAAAATGGTATTTTGATGTTAGCATGACATTCGGCACTAATAAGATTCTTACTACTTTGACAACATCAAACTTTGATTTTAATGAGAAGCGACAATCTCTTATTGTCGACATTGGAAGGTTCCCTCGTTGTTTAATTAATATCGATGGCGTCGAAGTCATTTCACATCTTATTGACTAAGTTAAAGCATGGAAACTCTTAGTTGAGAATATAAAGGTCATCGACAATGTGTATTCGGAAGAGATGCGATGCTATTAACCTTGGTGTTAATTATAAACAATACTGCTCATCTTCAATGTTTACTTATGACCATAGTTCAATAGCAATTGCTTTACTGTTTTTCTTTACCCCTTTTTTACGATCATTTTTAACATTGCTAACAGAGCTTTATATGACATCGACCCTTTCGACACCATTACTTTTAACATGTTATAAATTATTTTTCCACCTATTATATTTCCATTTCACATCGTTGTTATTGATCAATGTCAATATCCTTACCACTTCGGTGTTACATGGTTGTGAAGCTTGTTAATATTTTATGACATAAATTTTGCAACATTGTCGATGTGGGCTTATTGATTCTAATAGCTTCATTTCTTGTTATTGACCTTTAATATCATAGAAGGAACTTTATACGATACTGCTACCCATGACATTGCTATTTTAAAACGTTGCAAACTGTTTAACTTATTAACACATTACTAATTCATTCTAACACTTATTCATCGGTAACCTCGTTATTTTCATCATTAGCCAACTTATAACATCAATCAATGTTCTATAATTACATGATTCTTGATAATGATTTATCTTAGTTGTAATGAGCTTATGGACATTGCATGTTAACTCCCATTTTTCCTTTTAGTTCTATCATTAGGCATCTTTATCAAGATTGAAATTAACGTTTTCTAACAAACTTGTCGTATGTATTTATGTGTTATTGTCATGCAATTAACATATACCTTATCACTTTGGTATTAAATAGATTACTTAAGAAATCATTTTAGACTTAGCATGTACTAAAAAAATATAATGTAAAACATGGTAATTTCTTAAGTTTAGAATAATATCACCTGATGGGAAAATGGAAGATTAACAATCTAGCATGAAGATCACTAAGAAAGCTAGTAAAGGATATAAATCTTTGCCTTCAGTTAGCAAGTAGGGAGATATTATTTCAAATCTATAGTACATCACATCTCAAGCTAAGGTTGACTCTATTCTTGAACAAATTGGAATCACTGGGTTTGAAGCCATTCCTGCTAGCCCTACAAATAATATTTATAGCCCACAAAAAGGGTACTTTGCTTTCACTCCCATATATATCTAACACACGGGCTATCTCCCTTTTCCTGGCTTCCTCTTAAGATATCTGGAGCGCTTGAACATTGTGTCGATCCAGTTCTTGCCAAATACTTATACATACTTGACTTGTTTGGAAGTTTTAGCTTGAGAGGCTAGACATCCTTCTCCTAATTCTGAAATTCTCTATTACATAGCTAGTCCTGCTAAGGTTGGTGAACAACCAAGCCATCAATTGTATCGAATCCATCCCTACCCAAAAAGCTTGATTTCTGAAAGCGTCAACAAAACGAGAGAATGGGAAACCTAATTTTTCTTTGTTAAATGCTTCTCTAATAAAAGAGGAATATTTTATACTACTGGTAGGTTTCTTTTTCCTGCTTATCCATGTTGGTTTATTATTCTTTATTAATATCCATCTCCCTTTTAGACCCGGCCTCTAAGAATATTACCCTGAGGATCAAAAATTCATGACATAGCTAACCTAAACAGCAGGGTAAATAAGGAATAAGCTTAGACTATTAACCCCGGCTATACTTCTTAAATATTCTATCAATTTGGACTACCATAAAGTTCAGAAAGAGCCTTCGATGGTAAAGTACAACACTTGAGGCAAAAGCATATTGGTAATGGGCAAACCCAAATCTTTTACATCTAACTCCCCTGTTTAACCTAGGATACCTGGTAGGATACAATTAGATTTATTTGAAATCTGTTATAGTACCACCTCATAAGCTTATTCCTTTGATTCAAGATAATCTGCTTTGATAGTTGCATATATAGAGAGGGAAGCCATAATTGACACTCCCAAAGACAAGTCGGACAAGAATGACACTTTTGCCTTAGTTGAGGCTCCCGAACCTCAATCTCTTAAGGATGTTATCTTTAATTGATTCACTAAGCGATAGTTTTTCTACTGTTCCTACCCCAAATAAGAATCCTAAGATTTAGGACATGCATTCCCCTGTTATTATTAGAGAGGAATAGTTGTTGGTACTGATTCAAATCTCGAGACCTCAATCCTTAACATTGCTGGAGATGAGGCTAATCTTAGTGCTGTTGAAGATGAGGTCCAATAGGTGGTTGAAGCAGAGCATTCTTGAGACCTACTTCTTTATACTACTTTACCAAGCTCTCCTAAAGCTTTGAAGCATATTTGTGAGGATCTTGGATTTTCTCTTACATTAGAGGATCCCCTTCCTTCTAAGTCTCAATCGTTAACTCTTGTCAATAAGTTTGATGACCTTCTTCAACTGGGCTTCCAAACTCCTTTTGCTGCTCTCAAGCCACTACAACCTTCCTCCTGCACTCGAGGCCATCGATTTATCCTTCTTAAGAAATACTTTTTGGTTTATGCCCTTCTTGTTTAACTACTTTAAGATCTTAATATTTCATATATAACATTTTGGCTTAGGTTTTCTTACTTGATTCCGGTCGCCAAACATTTGTTTTCACTTCAAAAGGAAGCTTCGGGATCGTCGAGCGAGATATCAAAACTTATGGAGAAATGCCTTGCTTAACAACTTTGTCATTGATCAAAAATGGTAAGAGATGAAGCCATGAAGGAAAATGAAAAGCCGTAAAGGAAGCGGGAGCTTTACTTCTTACAGAAAAGAGTGATAAATAGACTTTAGATGAAAGGATCATGGCTGTAGAATTAGCGCTTGTGGAGGATAAAATGAAGGGGGTCAAGCTTATAGCAGAAAATGCATCTCTCGAGAAAAGGATAAAGAAGAATAAAGTTCTTTTAGATAAGTCAACGACATAATTAATGATGCGAAACAGAAGGGGAATCATTTCCTCGGCAAACCCTCGATTCCATCATCGAGAGTTTTCATGAGAAGGCGCACTTTATCGCATATGTTGAAAATGCACATTAATGTCCAGATTTTGGGTTCCCTTCTCTACATCCAACATGAAGCAAGAAGTTTATGGAAAAATTCAAAGCGATGTAGAATAAATCTTAAGCACCTAGAGAAGGTCCCTTTAAGAAAGAGGAGGAGATTGACATTGCAAAGCTATTGACTTTCGGTGATCCACCGGCCGATGAGGAGACAGAGTCCAATGAGGAAGAAAATGATGATGATGAGAGCAGGGATGGGGATGATCATAACAATGATGGTCTTAGTGATGATAATGATGACAACAGCGAAGCTGATGGAAAGGGGCTTTCCAGATAGCCAGGTGATAAGGATGATTTTAGTGATGTTAATTTGATTTAACCATCAAGGATGCAAAAGCTGGTGATATGCTTGATCCTTCAAAGAAAGATTCTTCTATGAAGGTCAGTGCTTCACAATGTTGAAAATCCAAAGACAGAGGAAAAGCCTCATCATCTTTAGTTTCGCTCTCTCATGTATGAACCCCGTTATCCCAATACCTCAAGTTATCAAGTAAATTTTAGCTAATACATTAATTGTTTTAGTTAAGGAGAAAATCAAAATACCATTATGATGTTATGCTAAAAAAGAAATAGATGTATATAGATCGGTTAAACAGGGAACTGGATAGGCATTTGAAAGAGTAGAATAAATTGTCTAAAAGGTACATGAAGCTTGCTAAGATTACGTCGAAATTAAGATATTTCAAAGAAAGGGAAGTATCTCCTCGGATGAACAGAGGGCGCCACCATCGAGAAAAACTCTTGGTGTAGAATGCTAAGCTAATGACCCTTTTCTGGTTGTTAATTGATAATAGGAATTCATGGGAAGAGTTTCTCTATAGAGCTTACTCGAGTGGTAAATTCCTTTTCGTATTTAGGTGACAACTGTGGAGGTTTGCTTAGACCTTTTCATCGTAGAAATCTGGATGAATATGGATCAGATCCCAATCTTAGGGCATGCAAGAATCTCCCTAGAGTTGCCTCCATTCCACTTTCTTCTCGTTCTTTTCCCCTTAAGAAACTTAGATATAATAGGAAGAGACTCATTTCTAAAATGTATAAGAAATCAATTTTGTACGAACCCGCATAATTGTATAATTGTAATATGCAATTTGGTTTACTTGTGGACTTTATTGTTTTATTCTTCTTATCCTTAGCCTAATTTTAGCATATTGTAAAAATGATAGATTTATCAAGAAGTCCGATCCCCAAGGAATTCTTAAGTAAGTTTATCAAGTTAAAGAACGATTTTATAGAGAAATCTTCAATTCTTAAAATATCACAACTGGCGAGAAATTATTTACTCGAAGATTTACAAGAATTTTGCGTGTAGTATCCAAGCCTACATTTTGACTTTTGGGAAATGAAAAGGACAAGCTACTTAGCGAAATTTGATCCTATCACACAAAATTAATATGTGGTCATGACAGCCCTCTAGTTAGGGAAAGGGATTATCATCGGTTCCCTCCCATTTATACCTCGGAAGGATTTCTATGATTCTACACTCACTTTATTGGCTAGATCATTTGAAAAGGCCAAAATGGCTATTTCAAAGCTTTAGGAATTAATTAAATGTTATAAAATAGAGTACTATGTGTTTTAATCTTCCTTATTTTTTGTAAACTTTCATTGTTGTTTAATGAAAGAACTTATTATTTTTCTCTATGTATTGATCTTTGTTTCACTTATTCTTAATAGGAAACACAGTTAGAGTGATCATTTGATCCTCTAGACGCTTTCTCACAATTTGTTGAAATCAAAGACATATTGCTAGCAGATATTAAAAGGAATAAATCTTCTCAGGACGATGTAGTTTTTCTATTTCTAAACAATCCAGAGGCACTAAAGTGGCATAGGAAATACTTTCAACTAAGAATGATGTTTAAAGGTCTGAAAGGGTGAACTTTCAGCATGAAAGGATAAATTAAGAAGATGGACGAAGGAGTTCAATCATTGATGGAGAGGATTGAATCATTCTTAGAACCTAAGTCTCCAGTTGATTTTGACGTTGTTATAGCTAAATTGCATCAATAATTAAACGATCTCGAAGTGGAGAAAATGGAAAGCCAAGTTTACTATTAATCATTAGAACTTATTGCAAGTGAAGGCGAAGTTGGCCTTCTTGCCCCTACTCTCAAAAGGATGACAGATCTCGATCTCTGGTTAGCCAAGAATCCCTACTTTATCAAACCCATCTCCAGGCTTTAACGATGACACAGTCTCAAAATGGAGTAGAAAGGTCAAATTTGAATATATGCTACGCTTTAGTAGGAAATGGTATGAAAAAGTATCTCAACGTATCAATGAATAAGAAACCAAAATTCAAAGGCTTGAGCATGAAAAATATACTCTCAAACAAATGATCAAAGAATTAAAGGGTATGATTCAAACTTTACGAGAGCCAACAAGACTCTCCAGCGCACTTTGGATATTCAAATTGATTCAATTAATGATGCAAATAAGTTTAGAGAAAGGAAAAGAAAATCAAAGAACTTATAAATGTGGCCATTCACTACATCACTGATCCTTTAGTTGCCAAGGACTTAGATAACCTAACATGAAACCTTAAGAAACAGGTCCTCTTATCTGTTTGATTTTTTGACCTAGAACTATGTATGTAATATATTAGTTATAAATGAACTTGTATTGGAATGAAGTTACATCAAATGTAAAGTATGTGGCATTGAACCAAATTGTTTAATTATCTTGCTTTTTTTACTTTGAGCTTTTGATGTAAAGATCAACATTATGCTCGATAAGATAACTAGAAATCCTACTAACAGGAATTTTCCTATTAGAATTTGCTTTCTCAGAAAAGACTAAGAAACTCGTTCGATAGTTAATAACAGAAAACTATAATTCCATCTGATAGAAAAAGTCCGAAAATCCATTTTTGATAATAGAAGACCGGGATCCAAATTTGGAAATAATAATAGAAGACCAAAAATCCAAATCTGGAAATAACAAAAGACCAGAGATCGGCATCTGACAATAATAGTAGAATACTGGAAATCCAAATCTGGCAATAGAAGAGAGAAGAAATCCAAATCAGGCAATAATAATAGAAGAATGTAAATCCAAATCTGGCATTAATAATAGAAGTCCAAAAATTAATATCTGGCCCGTAATAGAAGAAGACCAGAAATTCATATCTGGCAATAGAAGAAAGCCCAAAATCCCTATTTGGCAACATAAGAAGTCCGAAAATCCATATCTGGCAATAGATGAAGAAGACCATAAATCCATATCTGGCAATAGAAGAATACCAGAAATCCAAATCAAGTAATAATAATAGAAGTCCTAAATTGTTGTATAGTAGCTAAAAATTGCGTACTTGAGAAGCATAAATAGCTCATATTTAATGGACTGTCCTCTAGAAAGTTTGTTTGACTTCAAGCACCCCTTAACCTGGATTTTAATAGATCTTCCTCTAGAAGACTAATTTATTTGGAGCACTACTTGGCTTGAATTTTGATAGATCTTCGTCTAGAAGATAGATCGATTTGGAGCACTACTTGGCTAAAATTTTGATAGATCATCCTCTAGAAGATTAATTGGGTGTAAGCGCTACTTGACTCGAATTTCGATTGATTATTTTAGTACCGTCTAAGGAGACCATCGCTACTTGGATTGGACCTCTTATCAACGTATTAGATGATGATTTAGGTCTGTCATCCAGTGCGTATGCTTTTCTATTTTGAGCAGAACCAAAGACTTACCCAACCTCTCTTTAAGAGCTGCTTCAGTGAGGCCTTTGATGACGACACTTAAGGCTTATTTGATTCTTTGGACAAGCCAAAGGCTTACATGTCCTCCTTCTAGGAGATGCTTTAGTGAGGCCTTTGATAATGGCATTAAAGGCTAGGTCGGTGCTTTAGTGAGGCCTTTGATGATGGCACTAAAGGCTTGCTCTGTCCTTCCTCTAGGAGGTGCTTCAGTGAGGTCTTTGATGATGGCATTGAGGCTTGATCGGTCCTTTAGTGAGGTCTTTGATGGCGGTACTACTGGCTTATCTGTCCTCCCTCTAGGAGGCACTTCAATGTGGCCTTTGATGATGGTACTAAGGCTTTTATAAGATCTTTAATGGACATATTCCTTAACCATGTAGATTCACTTATTTAAAGAACCTTCATTATTGTAAACTTGTTACACCCCTTTACAAATTCACTGAGTTTTCCTTGACTTATAAAATTAATGATCATCACTTTTAGGCTTCTGCATTGGTTGGCTTCGTGGTCATTTGCAAGACGATAATGACAATATGATCCTTCACGATTCCATTCAAACTTGGGTGTCCTCTTTTATGAAAGCCAATAGTTAAGCTCATCTTTAGTCAAGAAATAGATGTTTTCCTTAGAAGTGGTGAGAGTGCAATCTTTTAGAACTCGTGATTTAGAGGCTAGCCTTTTAGCTCATTTTGTTGCATACACTAAGTTCCTTAGCTTCCACAACAAACTTCCTTTCCAAAGAATCTTGAGTTTCATTTTATCCCTGGGAGTGGCTAAGAATACCTTCCCACTTTCTAGTGAATTGTTTGAAATTCTTTGTTACTTCTCTTTCAAAATGGTTCCTTGGCTTTAAGTTGAATCTTATTTCTTATTCTTGAGAAGACATTATCTCTCTTGCACTGTTTTCCTAGGGCAAAAATTGATAATGGCCCTAGATGGAACAAATTCAAGCTTCATTTATCTAGGTTATAAGACTGCTTATCTTCTCTTATTTTCCATGATCTGTAGTTCCTTGATCTTAACATATGTTCCTCGAAAAGTCAAGGGCCATTAGTGTTAACGACGCGGATTTTGCCCGCTCGAAAATCGACATCCATACTTCAAATCGTATTCGAATGCCATAGATTCGACCGTTCAAATCCGATTCGTCGGAGCTTATAACAACATTAAGTAAATAACACAGCGGAATAAAAGAATAATACATTGATATACACCTTTGATACAATATCTGATACAACAGATGATCCAATAGATATCAATATACATCCGAGATATGATACAATAAAATAGCAGCGGAAAAGAAAATAGATGATAACATCTAGCAACTGAACAATATAACTCTAAGATAGTCTTCAAAAGAGAACTCCGAGAACTGCAACTCCATCTCCAAGAACTAATCCAGTAATAGCTCGAACTCCCAATAACGATGCACCAAGCTTAGCAAGACTGGTGCGAACCAAAGACTGAACTAGCTCCAGGTAATCTACTAAACCTAGCGATCTGAAAAACCCAACTCTAGACTGCTCGTGTAGAAAATAATGAGCACCCAGAGTTTAGGAAAGAAACAATAAACTCCGGATCAGTCGTGGGACTGGTGTGAGCAACAAAAAAACAGTTTATCTTTTATTCAAAATCAAAATAGAAGAATATTTTTAAATTCAATTCGCAATGCTTTTAAAAATGAGACTACCATAAGACCTCCCGCCACACACACAATGCAAACGCAGACTTGGAGGAGATTTCTTCTTATGTTAGTCAAAGATGCTTGATACGTATTAAAAAGAACATTTGATATTATTGCCAGTGCATAGTGTAGAACAAATCATTTCGAAAGTAGAATATAAATCTTAGCCAGCATAGGTACCATTATATTATGCCTGCTATAGCTACCTCCTGAGGAAGCAGGTTCTACAACTAAAACCGTACAAGATCGTATTGTTTCTTTGGATTTCCAACGAATGATCAGGCCAAGGAACTTCCCATTGCCACATGAGAGTGCCTCTGGATGGACATCCCCGAGAACCAAACCGGAACTCTACCAACACAAGGCCGGGTTACCCCTAACTGAGTAACAACTGACCGAATATGCCATCCCCCGGTCCTTTGGGACCTTTCACCGAGCGCTCGCAATCAATTCACACAATCATAAAGTGTTTTCAACATGAGTAAGTATCTGGGCTCCATACCATGATACCACCCTTTTCCAGAAGGAAATGCACATACCCTAAAGGGAGCTACCCCTCATAACCTTGCTGCTTCTTTCCTGTTTTGACCATTCCGGGGTGTGAGGCTCGACGAAGTCACGTCCACAAAAACACACTTTATACAAAAGCCGTGCTTTGGGTCAACAAATGATCATAGAAATGATCACCAAGATAGACGATCAAATAAATGATCCTATCACAAATAATCAACACAATGATCATTTCACAGCAACACTCAGTATATCACATTACCAAATTGGGAATATATCGCTGATAACCTTCAACTACATAACCTCTGAGCTCGTACGTCTCAGAGAAGGGTGTTAAGCTAAGAGAATAAATTCTCCGCCACCAACAGAAATATATTTGAAAGAAATCGGCTTTATATCTCAATTTGTAATGTCAGACATACAATCCATACAAGTCTGTTCCGGGCTCGAACAGAACCGAAGGCACTTACAAAGAAGTCCTTGCAATCCGGATATTCACTAATCACGTTCGAACTTCCCATCACATATGGAGTCTCTATACCGGGGACCATTCGATGCAAAGACATTCGACGAGTTGTCCTTACGTTTTCGAAAATATCCGGTCTTCACCACCGGTCTTCAAATGCTATCCATAACGACATATCACATATTCGGAATGGGATATATGACACAAAGGTCCTCTCCCGGCTAAACCGAATAGTGAGCGCAATATTTACAAGAAATATATGGATATTGGGATTTCAATTAAGTCACAACTTAAAACCCAAAACTTTCTTTCAAACGGTTTAAACCAATTACCATTTCAAATCTTTTAAACAAAAGGATTCATTTTCACAACCTTTAACGGTTTAAACAATTTTCACATTTTAATCTTTTAAACAAAAGATTCGTTCACAGATTTTCCAAATCAATTTTCATTTCAATTTGATTAACTCGTTAAATCTTTAAATCAAAGATTTAACTTATAGCCTTCAAAACCATTTCATTTCAATTTGATTTAAACAAATCATCAATTTAAATCTGTTAAAAATAAACAGATTTAATTCATAGCTTTCAAAAAGAATTCATTCACAACTTAGGAAAATCATTTCTCTATTCAATCTTGAAATTCCCCTAATTAACTGGAATCTCAGTTCTTATCTAAAAGTGTTTATCATTTGAAAACAACAGTTTTCATTTTGGAAATCTGATTCATTTATACGAGTTGAAATCCCTGGGTTAAATTCAAATTCCCGAAAATAATACTTTAAAAATGATTTAACTCATAATGACTAGTATAATATCATTAATCCCTAGTTTCAAATTACAGAATTCAATTCCAAATATCGAATTCAAATTCAAGTTGAATTATTTAAATTTCAAAACTTAATCAAGTAAATTAAAATAAATTTTAACTTGAAATTTCATTCCAAAAGCTTTTCACATTTATTCCGATTCCATTTCCAAAACATTTGAATTTAAATATTCAACTTTAAAAATCATTTTAAAATTATTTTAAAATCTGTGACTTAATCGATTTCCTCGTGAAATCCATAATTGTGTGTGTATGGTGTGGTCCAGGGGTTTAACACAATAGTGCAACATCATTCAATCATCCCAGATCAAAGCACAGAAATATAGTTGATAAGCGATATAACTATAACGCTTATCTTACAGATCACAGATATATATATCACAGATAAATAAATTACAGATCACAACACAGATCAGGATATATCATAAAGCAACACATATCAGGGATATCAAACAATTCAACATCCAAGATAATCCAAACATTCGCAAGTAGGATTAATTTAATTATTTGATTTATTTAATCAGATTCTTTACTTATGAATTTAATTACAAATTCTGGTTAATTTATTAATTACAACCCATGCTGATTAATTATTCTTTAATTTTTTTTTTATTAACCTTTGATTATTTATTAACCTTGATTAATAAGTGAATCAATCTTTAATTATTAAATTATTCTTTAATTGATCCCCCCTTAATAATTAATTAATTAACTAATTAACCCTTAATTAATTATAATTAATTTAATAAAATTTAAAATCAGTGATTACCTATAATTATCCAAACGCCTATAAGTAATTCCTTTCATTAATCACTAACTTACCAAAATTCTTTAATTAACCATCTTGTAATTAATAGTCATTAACAATTCTTGATTTCAAATAAATAGATACTTAACCATTAATTTACCAATTAATAAATTACCAATTGATGAATCCTTAATTACTTAATTAACATTTTAAAACTTCTTTAACCTTTGAATTCAAAGTATTGCTAACTTCAAAATCTTAAATTTTAATTAAATTTAAAAACTTATCTTACATTACTTACTTAATTAAGATATTTAATAAGATTTTAGAAAACATTGTTAAATATTAACTTAAGTAATGATGTCTTAGAATCAATTCTTCACTTCAACTTTTAGATATTAATTAATTTGTTAATGCTCAACTTGTTCAAGATGACAAACTTCAAATATTACTTTTGCTTCGCCTTTGAAATCCAACCTGGGTAAATACTCAATTCACTCGAGTTTCTACCCGAGTCTTCTGCCATATCTCCCAAGTCGTTCTTCTTCCCTCTCATAAGTTTCTTCCCTTTTTTTTTCTTTTCCTAGTTAAAGTTTAAGCTAAAACTTAAGTTTTAAAAACCAAAATAGCAGGGTATATAGTCACGAACTCCAGTAAACACGCAACTGCTTCCAGTTTCTCACGAGCTAACCCCACGCTTCCTCCTTCCACACGCATCCCCTTCTTCTTCTCTGTTTTTTTTTCTCTTTTTTTTTTCCAGTAAGTAAAGTTTAAATTTAAGTTCAAACTAACTATCAGATAACGTGCTCTCGCAAGAAATCCTGGAACTAACTTGAGATAATCACTTCTTTTCCCAAGCACGCTTCTCGAGAACCCCAACCCAAAACGTTCGACTGTGCACACGTTCGACTGTGCACGTGCACATTCAAATTGGCCATCTCCGATCAATGTTGCGGCTACTCTCAGGTCATCGACGACCACCCTAAGCGTTTCGAGCTATCCAAGTTTCGAAATCATCATTGGATTAAAATCAAGCTATTTGCTTCACTGGAATCCAAACCCAAAACAACTACAACCCATCGCCAACGACGATCTAGACCACCGGAACCTTTGCCGACCTCACCAGAGCAACCCCACATCACCACGTCGCTATCCCCCTATGACCGATCGGCTGAAATGCTTTGACCACGACGTAATTCCTCTTCAAACCCATACGAGTAAAACTAGTTTTAAAACCCTAATTTTTTCTCGACTTAATTTTCCTTGCATTCGAAATTTTTTTCAATATTTTTCCTGTGTTACTAAATCAACAATCTAGCTTCACCAAAAATTTCAACATTAATAATTTATTAACTCATTAGAAATTTGTACAAATGTAGTTTTGGTTCAAATATAAATTTCTCTTGAAATATTGAGCTAAAAATCTTCATTCTAGTTTTAAAAATCATGATTTTGTATGAAGATTCAAATTTTAATCCTGAAACGATAGATTATGATATTTAAATTTTGACTTGTTTTGAACTTGCTCAGTTGATTTGGTTTCCAGAGTCAAAATAAATGTTATCCTGACTTAAATACAAATTAGAACTAAAGCTCATAGTTAAGTAAACAAGTTTCATCTAAAACTTAAATTTAAACAGGCACAAGATCACAAGATTCAAATTTTTAAAACAAAACTTGCATACTGGGAAGTAAAACAGGGAATACTCTGATGAAAGCCACACACACACAACACATGCATATAATCACAGCATATACCATAAGATACATATTCATTTCAAAGCAACACACAAGTTTAAACTTTGAAATACAGATGTGTACTCACAGATTCACAGCATTGAATTCAAGAACTGGTTTTAAAACTTAAAGTTGCTCACCTTGTTTTTCCAGAAGAAAGAATGGACAGGCTGGAGAAATGCAAGTTGAAAACTTCTTCTTTAAATCCTTTTTTTTTCTGGCTTTGTAGTTGTTTGAATTGAAGTTTTGTTTCAGTTTCTAAGATGGTATTCATTTCAGTTTTACACAGCAAAGAATGAACGAACTAAAAAGAAGAAATTGAGTGATATATAGAAGATGTATGCAAGCTTGCATTTCTTTGCTGGTACAAGTGATACCATATCTTGTACAGGGTGTTTATATTATTTATTAAAATAGGCATGGCTGCTAAGGAATGGAAGCATTTAATGCTTTATCCTTTATGTTTTCATGCATATCTTATTTTGTATGTGTTAAATCTTTTTACCTGTTCCTGTATATATATCCTACAGGCAACACTTTTTTCTCTTTGCCTGATTTTTCTTTTACATACTTCTTGTTTTCGGCTGAAAACATTTGATAATATTTTGAATAACTTGTTTATGATAGCATTAAATGTTTTGGTACTTGAATGTATATATTTTGTAACTCTTGCCTTGCATTCTAAGCTTTATAGCAACAGGCTATACTTGCCTACTTTGTTGACTTCGGCTGATGGTTTACATTTTGATGGGGTTTAGGTATGCTATGGTGTACTAAAGCAAGGATATTAAATGCAAGTGTCTCCCATTTTGTTTACAGTAAATCCATATGCTTTGTATTTCTTTGTTTTGTTTATTTCTTGCTTTTTTACTTAGTACTTTGCATATTTATTCTCTTTAGTTTTGTTTTATACTTATTGTTTTTGTTTTATATATCAATGTTCTTATTTTATTCATAGCTTAAGTATAAATTGTTTTACTTTACAAAATAGGTGAACTTCTATTTTTATTGCCTAGCTTGTATTTGTATTTGTTTTGTTAATTTGTTTTTATCATTTTCATTCGACTATGTATATCTTTGTTTTGTTAATTTAGCTTATACTTTGTTTCATTGATTTGCTTACTTTTTTTTCTTCTTTTTTTTCCTTTATTTATTTGTTTATGCCATACTTCATTTGAATATCTTCTTGCTTGTATTTTTATAAATGTGCATTGATAAACAAATATTAATTGTTATTTTACTTTGTTTTGTTTATTTATTTAACTTTTATATTTTTTATAGTTTACATAACCAAAATTTTAAGGTAATTATTTTATTTCTTTTGTTCTTGTACTTTGTATTGTAAATAAATTTCTAACTTAATATTTATCTGTTTATTTTACTTTTAAAGACTTCATTTTGAAATTTCAAATCAATTTATCAATAAATTTCACTAATTTAAATCAAAAATTAATTTAATTATCAATTTAAAATAAATTGAAATTCGAGATCGTTACAAAATTCCCCCCTTAAAAGAATTTCGTCCTCGAAATTCGCAGGCACGAAAACAACACAGAGATAGACAGATTCGATCTCCTATAATTCCTCAAATACAAGATATGGATTCCAAACTCAAGTCGGAATATCTCAAAATATATACCAATTTGTCCCTCTTCGGACTTCAACCAACCCAAAAATTACAACAGAATTTCAAAATTTGGTTTTAAACGAAATCGTTTTATCGATACAATTCAAATTATCCTTCATATTCTATTAATCAATTTAACTCAATTTAAAATTTCTAATTCATATTCATTAAGGTTTAAATCGAAAAGCCGATAAGAAACCGATAAAGATACGAAGTAAAAATTTCTTACAACGATTCGTAGAGCATCACCGCACCGAAACTTCTTCTTGTAGCTGGTACGAAGCAATCAAAAGAATTTAGAAACGAATCAAAGAAATTGATAAGAAAGTTATTTCAACCGTTGCAGGGTATTGACTATTTATAGTCGTATTTCCCTGTCCCCTATCTCGTTCTCTTCTTGCACTCATACTTACTATCAGTAGATGGTAAGAGAATTTACTGAGGCGTTCAAATGGATATCTTAGGGATTACTCATTCTAGGGTTTACATCACTAATGAGTTACTTAATTTGTTATACTCCTGAGCTAAAGTTCAACCTTAGCTCTGATACCAAATGTAACGACGCGGATTTTGCCCGCTCGAAAATCGACATCCATACTTCAAATCGTATTCGAATGCCATAGATTCGACCGTTCAAATCCGATTCGTCGGAGCTTATAACAACATTAAGTAAATAACACAGCGGAATAAAAGAATAATACATTGATATACACCTTTGATACAATATCTGATACAACAGATGATCCAATAGATATCAATATACATCCGAGATATGATACAATAAAATAGCAGCGGAAAAGAAAATAGATGATAACATCTAGCAACTGAACAATATAACTCTAAGATAGTCTTCAAAAGAGAACTCCGAGAACTGCAACTCCATCTCCAAGAACTAATCCAGTAATAGCTCGAACTCCCAATAACGATGCACCAAGCTTAGCAAGACTGGTGCGAACCAAAGACTGAACTAGCTCCAGGTAATCTACTAAACCTAGCGATCTGAAAAACCCAACTCTAGACTGCTCGTGTAGAAAATAATGAGCACCCAGAGTTTAGGAAAGAAACAATAAACTCCGGATCAGTCGTGGGACTGGTGTGAGCAACAAAAAAACAGTTTATCTTTTATTCAAAATCAAAATAGAAGAATATTTTTAAATTCAATTCGCAATGCTTTCAAAAATGAGACTACCATAAGACCTCCCGCCACACACACAATGCAAACGCAGACTTGGAGGAGATTTCTTCTTATGTTAGTCAAAGATGCTTGATACGTATTAAAAAGAACATTTGATATTATTGCTAGTGCATAGTGTAGAACAAATCATTTCGAAAGTAGAATATAAATCTTAGCCAGCATAGGTACCATTATATTATGCCTGCTATAGCTACCTCCTGAGGAAGCAGGTTCTACAACTAAAACCGTACAAGATCGTATTGTTTCTTCGGATTTCCAACGAATGATCAGGCCAAGGAACTTCCCATTGCCACATGAGAGTGCCTCTGGATGGACATCCCCGAGAACCAAACCGGAACTCTACCAACACAAGGCTGGGTTACCCCTAACTGAGTAACAACTGACCGAATATGCCATCCCCCGGTCCTTTGGGACCTTTCACCGAGCGCTCGCAATCAATTCACACAATCATAAAGTGTTTTCAACATGAGTAAGTATCTGGGCTCCATACCATGATACCACCCTTTTCCAGAAGGAAATGCACATACCCTAAAGGGAGCTACCCCTCATAACCTTGCTGCTTCTTTCCTGTTTTGACCATTCCGGGGTGTGAGGCTCGACGAAGTCACGTCTACAAAAACACACTTTATACAAAAGCCGTGCTTTGGGTCAACAAATGATCATAGAAATGATCACCAAGATAGATGATCAAATAAATGATCCTATCACAAATAATCAACACAATGATCATTTCACAGCAACACTCAGTATATCACATTACCAAATTGGGAATATATCGCTGATAACCTTCAACTACATAACCTCTGAGCTCGTACGTCTCAGAGAAGGGTGTTAAGCTAAGAGAATAAATTCTCCGCCTCCAACAGAAATATATTTGAAAGAAATCGGCTTTATATCTCAATTTGTAATGTCAGACATACAATCCATACAAGTCTGTTCCGGGCTCGAACAGAACCGAAGGCACTTACAAAGAAGTCCTTGCAATCCGGATATTCACTAATCACGTTCGAACTTCCCATCACATATGGAGTCTCTATACCGGGGACCATTCGATGCAAAGACATTCGACGAGTTGTCCTTACGTTTTCGAAAATATCCGGTCTTCACCACCGGTCTTCAAATGCTATCCATAACGACATATCACATATTCGGAATGGGATATATGACACAAAGGTCCTCTCCCGGCTAAACCGAATAGTGAGCGCAATATTTACAAGAAATATATGGATATTGGGATTTCAATTAAGTCACAACTTAAAACCCAAAATTTTCTTTCAAACGGTTTAAACCAATTACCATTTCAAATCTTTTAAACAAAAGGATTCATTTTCACAACCTTTAACGGTTTAAACAATTTTCACATTTTAATCTTTTAAACAAAAGATTCGTTCATAGATTTTCCAAATCAATTTTCATTTCAATTTGATTAATTCGTTAAATCTTTAAATCAAAGATTTAACTTATAGCCTTCAAAACCATTTCATATCAATTTGATTTAAACAAATCATCAATTTAAATCTGTTAAAAATAAACAGATTTAATTCATAGCTTTCAAAAAGAATTCATTCACAACTTAGGAAAATCATTTCTCTATTCAATCTTGAAATTCCCCTAATTAACTGGAATCTCAGTTCTTATCTAAAAGTGTTTATCATTTGAAAACAACAGTTTTCATTTTGGAAATCTGATTCATTTATACGAGTTGAAATCCCTGGGTTTAATTCAAATTCCCGAAAATAATACTTTAAAAATGATTTAACTCATAATGACTAGTATAATATCATTAATCCCTAGTTTCAAATTACAGAATTCAATTCCAAATATCGAATTCAAATTCAAATTGAATTATTTAAATTTCAAAACTTAATCAAGTAAATTAAAATAAATTTTAACTTGAAATTTCATTCCAAAAGCTTTTCACATTTATTCCGATTCCATTTCCAAAACATTTGAATTTAAATATTCAACTTTAAAAATCATTTTAAAATTATTTTAAAATCTGTGACTTAATCGATTTCCTCGTGAAATCCATAATTATGTGTGTATGGTGTGGTCCAGGGGTTTAACACAATAGTGCAACATCATTCAATCATCCCAGATCAAAGCACAAAAATATAGTTGATAAGCGATATAACTATAACGCTTATCTTACAGATCACAGATATATATATCACAGATAAATAAATTACAGATCACAACACAGATCAGGAAATATCACAAAGCAACACATATCAGGGATATCAAACAATTCAACATCCAAGATAATCCAAACATTCACAAGTAGGATTAATTTAATTATTTGATTTATTTAATCAGATTCTTTACTTATGAATTTAATTACAAATCCTGGTTAATTTATTAATTACAACCCATGCTTATTAATTATTCTTTAATTTTTTTTTATTAACCTTTGATTATTTATTAACCTTGATTAATAAGTGAATCAATCTTTAATTATTAAATTATTCTTTAATTGATCCCCCCTTAATTAATTAATTAACTAATTAACCCTTAATTAATTATAATTAATTTAATAAAATTAAAAATCAATGATTACCTATAATTATCCAAACGCCTATAAGTAATTCCTTTCATTAATCACTAACTTATCAAAATTCTTTAATTAACCATCTTGTAATTAATAGTCATTAACAATTCTTGATTTCAAATAAATAGATACTTAACCATTAATTTACCAATTAATAAATTACCAATTGATGAATCCTTAATTACTTAATTAACATTTTAAAACTTCTTTAACCTTTGAATTCAAAGTATTGCTAACTTCAAAATCTTAAATTTTAATTAAATTTAAAAACTTATCTTACATTACTTACTTAATTAAGATATTTAATAAGATTTTAGAAAACATTGTTAAATATTAACTTAAGTAATGATGTCTTAGAATCAATTCTTCACTTCAACTTTTAGATATTAATTAATTTGTTAATGCTCAACTTGTTCAAGATGACAAACTTCAAATATTACTTTTGCTTCGCCTTTGAAATCCAACCTGGGTAAATACTCAATTCACTCGAGTTTCTACCCGAGTCTTCTGCCATATCTCCCAAGTCGTTCTTCTTCCCTGTCATAAGTTTCTTCCCTTTTTTTTTTCTTTTCCTAGTTAAAGTTTAAGCTAAAACTTAAGTTTTAAAAACCAAAATAGCAGGGTGTATAGTCACGAACTCCAGTAAACACGCAACTGCTTCCAGTTTCTCACGAGCTAACCCCACGCTTCCTCCTTCCACACGCATCCCCTTCTTCTTCTCTGTTCTTTTTTTCTCCTTTTTTTTCCAGTAAGTAAAGTTTAAATTTAAGTTCAAACTAACTATCAGATAACGTGCTCACGCAAGAAATCCTGGAACTAACTTGAGATAATCACTTCTTTTCCCAAGCACGCTTCTCGAGAACCCCAACCCAAAACGTTCGACTGTGCACACGTTCGACTGTGCACGTGCACATTCAAATTAGCCATCTCCGATCAATGTTGCGGCTACTCTTAGGTCATCGACGACCACCCTAAGCGTTTCGAGCTATCCAAGTTTCGAAATCATCATTGGATTAAAATCGAGCTATTTGCTTCACTGGAATCCAAACCCAAAACAACTACAACCCATCGCCAACGACGATCTAGACCACCGGAACCTTTGCCGACCTCACCAGAGCAACCCCACATCACCACGTCGCTATCCCCCCATGACCGATCGGCTGAAATGCTTTGACCACGACGTAATTCCTCTTCAAACCTATACGAGTAAAACTAGTTTTAAAACCCTAATTTTTTTCTCGACTTAATTTTCCTTGCATTCGAAATTTTTTTCAATATTTTTCCTGTGTTACTAAATCAACAATCTAGCTTCACCAAAAATTTCAACATTAATAATTTATTAAATCATTAGAAATTTGTACAAATGTAGTTTTGGTTCAAATATAAATTTCTCTTGAAATATTGAGCTAAAAATCTTCATTCTAGTTTTAAAAATCATGATTTTGTATGAAGATTCAAATTTTAATCCTGAAACGATAGATTATGATATTTAAATTTTGACTTGTTTTGAACTTGCTCAGTTGATTTGGTTTCCAGAGTCAAAATAAATGTTATCCTGACTTAAATACAAATTAGAACTAAAGCTCATAGTTAAGTAAACAAGTTTCATCTAAAACTTAAATTTAAACAGGCACAAGATCACAAGATTCAAATTTTTAAAACAAAACTTGCATACTGGGAAGTAAAACAGGGAATACTCTGATGAAAGCCACACACACACAACACATGCATATAATCACAGCATATACCATAAGATACATATTCATTTCAAAGCAACACACAAGTTTAAACTTTGAAATACAGATGTGTACTCACAGATTCACAGCATTGAATTCAAGAACTGGTTTTAAAACTTAAAGTTGCTCACCTTGTTTTTCCAGAAGAAAGAATGAACAGGCTGGAGAAATGCAAGTTGAAAACTTCTTCTTTAAATCCTTTTTTTTTCTGGCTTTGTAGTTGTTTGAATTGAAGTTTTGTTTCAGTTTCTAAGATGGTATTCATTTCAGTTTTACACAGCAAAGAATGAACGAACTAAAAAGAAGAAATTGAGTGATATATAGAAGATGTATGCAAGCTTGCATTTCTTTGCTGGTACAAGTGATACCATATCTTGTACAGGGTGTTTATATTATTTATTAAAATAGGCATGGCTGCTAAGGAATGGAAGCATTTAATGCTTTATCCTTTATGTTTTCATGCATATCTTATTTTGTATGTGTTAAATCTTTTTACCTGTTCCTGTATATATATCCTACCGGCAACACTTTTTTTTCTTTGCCTGATTTTTCTTTTACATACTTCTTGTTTTCGGCTGAAAACATTTGATAATATTTTGAATAACTTGTTTATGATAGCATTAAATGTTTTGGTACTTGAATGTATATATTTTGTAACTCTTGCCTTGCATTCTAAGCTTTATAGCAACAGGCTATACTTGCCTACTTTGTTGACTTCGGCTGATGGTTTACATTTTGATGGGGTTTAGGTATGCTATGGTGTACTAAAGCAAGGATATTAAATGCAAGTGTCTCCCATTTTGTTTACAGTAAATCCATATGCTTTGTATTTCTTTGTTTTGTTTATTTCTTGCTTTTTTACTTAGTACTTTGCATATTTATTCTCTTTAGTTTTGTTTTATACTTATTGTTTTTGTTTTATATATCAATGTTCTTATTTTATTCATAGCTTAAGTATAAATTGTTTTACTTTACAAAATAGGTGAACTTCTATTTTTATTGCCTAGCTTGTATTTGTATTTGTTTTGTTAATTTGTTTTTATTATTTTCATTCGACTATGTATATCTTTGTTTTGTTAATTTAGCTTATACTTTGTTTCATTGATTTGCTTACTTTTTTTCTCTTTTTTTTCCTTTATTTATTTGTTTATGCCATACTTCATTTGAATATCTTCTTGCTTGTATTTTTATAAATGTGCATTGATAACCAAATATTAATTGTTATTTTATTTTGTTTTGTTTATTTATTTAACTTTTATATTTTTTATAGTTTACATAACCAAAATTTTAAGGTAATTATTTTATTTCTTTTGTTCTTGTACTTTGTATTGTAAATAAATTTCTAATTTAATTTCTAACTTAATATTTATCTGTTTATTTTACTTTTAAAGACTTCATTTTGAAATTTCAAATCAATTTATCAATAAATTTCACTAATTTAAATCAAAAATTAATTTAATTATCAATTTAAAATAAATTGAAATTCGAGATCGTTACAATTAGTGACTGGATAAGTGGGCCTATTTGTTTAAGTCTCCGAGGATCCTTGTTCAGACAACTTAACACAGTTAATTGGCATGGCCAAGTAAATCTTAACTGATGCAATGAAAGGAAGGTTGGTTTGAATAGGATATGCTTGGTAGGGTAAGTTCTTTAAACCCTAAACAAGTAGTCTAGGGTAGTTCCATTTACGGTTTTAACAAAGTTGGAGGTTCAGGCACCAATTCTAGTGCCAAAATGTTAATGAATAAATTTGCTAACCTAAAAGTGATTAGGAAATAGAGATAACCAATGAAAGGCCTTGTCGAGGCTGTTTGATGTCACTAGAATGAAGTATTATCGAAGTAATAGGTTGAAGCGTGCATAATTCCAAGTCCGTAATGATTCTTTATATGGTCAACATTGTCACTTCAAATATCATTAGTAATTAAAATGAATATGCAATATGTAGAGCAATGTTCAAGTCTTAATTCAATGTCAATCAAATATGCAAGTCGTTAGTTCAAATCGTGTTAATAGGTTATGAATTTTTTTAATATTCGATTCCTTATGTGATCAAGGTTCAAGTATTATAGTTGGAAAAATCCCCAACTAAATTTAGGTTTTCAAAAGTTGAAAATGTAAGAAAGTGGGAAGAGAATGAAATTCGTCCCTCAAAATGGCACCCCTAGGTCCTTGTTTATAGAGGAAGAAATGAGGCCTGACAGTTGTCTACAGCTCTATTGGCTTTGGTAATCTTGGCGTTGACATGCTTGACTTCGGCGGTCATCAATATTGAACATTGATGGACTTTGCCTTCATTCGTTTAATAAAAGTATAGGGCAACAATAAACTATGGTATTGGTGGCTTTTATCATGATAGTCGACGTCCCTTATAAGTGGAAGATAGTTCCAACTTGAGTCAATGCAAGTATATGAGGCAATGATAATCATAAGGCAATAATAACGGCTTCGTAGATATTGAAGGCGTTCACCATCGGCATCGCTTGGCATAGGCATGTGTTGTCCTCTAAATGTCATATGGAAGTCATCGACATTGATGTTGTCTTGATTTCTTAGACTTGTTGATGATATGTGATCTCAATGTTGATGATGGTCGGCATGTTGGTATTGATAACGTCCTACATTTAAACCCTCTTAATCGATCATAGATGACATTTTGGAAGCATTGAAGAGCAATGTCACTTAATATCCCCTCGATGTCGATGAATCTTGATGTTGTTTTATGGAAATATCCTCGAAGTGCTATGAACCGTAGCACGACTTTAATGTAATGCTAGCATCTTTTGAGGTGGTCGACGACGAGCTTGTTTTGATTACAATAGGTAAATAGTGATGTCACCAGATTGTCGCATCACTCAGATTCGATATGGGTTGTATCGATATTCATTGATGGCTTATGATGTTGATCACTTATGTTAATGACTAGGTTTTGCATCATTGTCCCTTTCATTACTTGCAACGTGATCTATGTCCTTCTACTACCGAAGTGTGGCACCCTACTTCTTCAATGCTAATTACATGTCTTCGACAATAATGATGGAGGTACACTTTCATTGATATCGATAATATTGTTTTTGGCATCGTCAATTGCCATGATCAAATTGCACTTCAAACTCCTCGACCATAGTTATAGTAGCAACAAATACCTTAAAACAGACCCTTCGTATTATGACCCATATTCTTAATTACGTCTAATATTAGCCTGACTATTCGTACGAACTAGTAGTCAAATTAGCTGAGAAGATTTATCATACACAATTTGGGATTAACATCGCATCACTATAAATACTTTTCATAGGATATGTCTCACATCAGCCCTAAATTAACAATGATGGTAGCCAGATTAGCTAGACAGAATTCTATTTGCCTTTTGACTGACCTCACATCACTAAGACTTCGATATAATTTAAATACTCTCTATATATAATACTCATCTCACAGTTCCATAATTAAGGCCTTATAAAGAATCTTCCGTAATATGCCTAAAACGTCAATTACTTTCCTAGGGGGGATTTAATGATAATTATTATCTAATCACCTAGGAAATTATATGTTATAATTATATGTTTATTACGTTATTTAATACATAAATAAATACGCATTTATTATTCTATGCGTGAAGAGATTATGCCCTAACTAATGTTAAATATCAATTCCTTTTTAACCATAATAATATAAGTCTTTCTTTTCACTTCCAGTTTACCAATAATGTCTGGATTCCAATATCCATAACAAGTATTCAATACTCATATCCAAATTTGCAATAAATAGACTTATACATAGAATCTAAATCAAACTTATCTCATATTATAACAATGGAATAAACTAAAAACAAAAACTTATAATTTAATCAATTCTATTCTCTATTCAACTCCTTTTACATGAATTTAGATAAAGGAATTTCTATTATATTTATAGAAATATGCGATGCAAACTACGAATAAAGATTCGTCCTTTACACACCATTTATTAGTTAAATACCTTAATCAGCTGTTGAGAAGATGAAGAATAAGAAGTGGAATGGAAGGCAGAATACATAAACTACAAAATCCAGAAAACTCCATTATTTTAACACAAAACAATTAAGATTTCAATCCTAAGAATTGACATTTTTCTATTGGGAAATTTTAGGGATTTTTAGTATGATGATATCTTATTCCAAACTCCCCAAGGCATATATCAAATCCAAATTATACCATTCAACTACTAAAACAGAAAAACTAAGATTTTTACTCACAATTGTTCCTTTGCTTTGCTTCTCTTTAGATTTGCAATGCCTATTAAATCTCCTTTAGATTTCTTCTTTTTGATATCTACAACAAGGGATATGTGTGTGTGTGTATTAGAGTCAGAAAGGTTGGAGAGAAGAGTAGAGTTTAGAAATAAGTAATAAAAAATGGTAGATTAGGATTTCTTACTTGAAAACCTAATGGAATTTTATAAATCTATGAAGAGATAAACTAACAGAGCTTCGCTAATGTTTTCAAAATATTTGTTAATAATGAGGCGTCTAGACTCTTATTTATAGGGTTGAAACGCACTAAAACCACAGGATGAAACTAGGTTAAAAATGGACAAATCTGGAACGCTCAAATCAACAAAAGCCAAACCATTTGCTATTCATGACCGGTCGACTGTCCCCTTCAATCGGTCGACTGCTAGGGGTCAATTCATCTCAATGAAGGGGTCGATCGGTATATATATTTGGGAAAATTTATTATTTTTCCTTGCTTGATTATTTTATTCCCTAATTAACTTTTAACCCCAACTATTTAACTTAACGTTTACTTAACCGCCGAGTCTAATCATAGTTAATTTTTGAAATTCAAACTAAATTTAAATACTCGTTTAAATTTGTATTTAAACTAAATTAATTCAAATATGAAAACTTCAAATGCTCATAACTTCTTCATTTGAGCTTCATTTTCAGCATATTATATATGGAAACTAATCAGAATTTCACCATGAACATTACAAAATAACTTTTATGGTCAAATTTCAACCTTTTAAAATTTCAAGTTTACCTCAACCCTAATTAATTGAATTTCTCTTAATTTACTTATTTAATTAGGGTTGATTTTATTGGGTGTTACATTCTCCCTCCTTAAAAAGGATTTTATCTCGAAATCTTTCAATGGGCAAACAACGTTACGCCCAAGTACAGACATGTTTGATAACCAAGTTATCTATACAACCATCTACTCAATCCAAAGTGCAATTTGATTATGTACTACAGACATAATATAAATGAGCTCAATCCTAACGCGAATGTGTGATCGTGCTATGCAAATATGTACGCAAATAACCTAAACAAGCATAAAAATGCTATATGAGTATAAAATGGAGGTGAAAAAGTGTAACACCATCTCCATCCAATCTAGCAGCCATGATGCAACCAAAATCCTAATTTTGAAGAAAAAATTTACTAAACAAAGGCTTAGGACAAGAAGTCCTCATGCCTTCTACTGAATTTTCTCCCTATTATACTCAAATCAATTTAATTTCTTTATTGTAGTGCATCCTAGTGTCGTGCTTCACAATGCATGCAGTGGCATGTGATGCTATTGGCTCCATCTTAAAATCCCCCAATTGATTAGGCTTTATCCCAATTACTATGCTATGAAGGTATTTCCTCAAATACAAAACATGAAAAACGTCAGGGACTCTAGCCAACAGAAAAGTTCTCTTATTTTCCCCAAATATTGCGAAAGGCCCAATAAATCTGATGTCAACTTTTCCAACTATTCAAATCTTACGACCTTCACATGCTGCCTAATGAAATTTGACTTTCTAAATTCTCACACTCCAAATCTGGTCCGAGTAGAATTTGTCGGTGGTTTCTCACCCACAATTTGGTGATTCATATGGCCTCCTTAAAGGTGTTTCAGGGGTGCCATACCAATCATCTACTAGTAAACGCAAATTCTACTTAGGGTATGTGCTGCTCTTGATGTCCACCAAAATCCCAGATGTAAGCTCTTAAAAATCCTCCAAGTTCTCATCCACTCCTTTAGTTTGTTTGTCAGTCTTCAGTTGGTAAGTGATGCACAGATTTAATAAAGTTCCCAAAGTTAGTTCCTAAAGCTACCAACAAACTTCTTCGAAATTTACAGGTAAACTAAGGGTCCCTATCACTAACAATGCAAACCGCAAATCTATGAAGTTGTGTTGAAGATGCTGCGGTTTCATTGCTTCAACTGGAAAATTCTACCACCTTTTATCCTTGATTAGTAGGAAATTCTCTTCACATTCCTATTTGTCTCATATTTTCCTCCAATGGTGAGAGCCTATGAGCTAAATATTATTTTTTCCAAAATTCTAAAGTTTTGAGATTAAAACGTTTATTCACTTAAGGCTGCTAACCTAATTGTCTCGTTAACCTCCAGTCTTATCCATGATTTGTCGCTAGTTAAGTGTCCCAATGAAATTTCCTTGTTTACTTTGTTTCTCAACATATATATTTATTTAGTGGTTTAATTCCCATTCATAAAGTCAACGCGATAATAAAATAGGGATATAACTTATACCACATCATACTCTTTTCCAATAATAAGGGAGACAACTAGCTATTACCACCCAAGAACTCTAAAAGAAAATTTTGTTGGAAGCTGCCATTTATAATCAAGTGGTATAAATGGTGTTGAGGTCCTTCTTACTAAATTAAGATATTCTAATTGTAATTCACTATTACCCATTTCTTAGTTTTCCTTAACGTTCTCTAATAAATGTGGTTCACCTTTGCCTCTATTAATATATCCATGACAATTGATCATTACTATAAAAATTGGACTATTTCCAATTAATCCTTCTTTAATCCCTTTAACCTTCCTTTGGGTTTCCAAAATCCATTCATTACTCAAATTTCTTCCATAGTTGCTATATTAAGTTTCCTTAATAGATCCATATTTAATTTCTTTTTCCTCTCATTAATTGCAAATTTTTTACCCTTTAAATTTGTAATCAATGTCCATAAATCCTAATCCATTAATTACTAACTAATACGCATGTAATGGTAATCTAGGCTATTTATATATATTCTAGTCGTTAAGCATGGCTTCATGTGTACATATTTCTAACCACTAATTTCTATAACTAGAATACTCATTTCCATATTTTAATTTATCGAAGCAATTCTTTTAAAAAGATCACCGTCATAATTTTTCATTAATCAACCACAAGTGGGATTTTTTTTTGTTTGAAATTACAAATTATTTCTTTTCTATTTATTGAAATAGACAGTGTAAACCACGGAAAAGAATATCCATCTCTTATGTAACGACCCAACTTCCAGACTCCAGGAAGTCGCATCGCTAAGAAGAAAGAAAGGGATAGAAGAAGAAAATAGAAAGAAGAGAAGAACACAAACAGCATCAGAATCTCACAGCGGAACGAATCAAATATAATATATCACATAATTACTTTACATAGTATCATATACATCAGAGTTTTACAGCCAATACAACACATACTAGACAGTTATAAACACCTGTCTAGTTATACAACTCTAAACAGTACAAGAAACAACTCAGAGAGACGACTCAGAGATACCAACACAGCGGAAAAATAGATAACTACAACGCAGAAGCCTCCTGCTCCATTTGCTCCTCCATATCTCGTCAAAGCAATCCTGAATCACTTGACTACTCATACATAATATGAGTACCCAAGAGTTTAATAAAACAGAAAATAAACACTCGGGTCAGACAGGGGTCTGGTGTGAGTAAATAGTTTAAAAGTTGCTTAAACTTTAGAAAATCCTTTGAAAACAAAAGGTATCACGTAAGACTTCCCACACATAAACATGGAAAAGTTTTTACCTTACGCTAACCAAAACATTTGATAGGAAATCCAGTGATATTATAATAGTGTCTAGGGTTTTCAAGTAAATAAGAAAATAGCCGAAATTGTTACATCTATTAAATTCCAGCTACTAGCCACAAAAGTGGGTAATACAAACAAAACCGTAGGGTCTCGTAGGGAAAATGGGTTTCCATCAATGGCAGGGCTACTGGGGTACCGCCCGTCACAGTACGTGGCCTAGATCACCGTACCGAGGAGCCACCCTAACTCCCCTGCAACACAAGGCCGGACCCGTTCCTTACTGAACAGTTCCGAACAAGACCACCCCGACGGTTGGAGCTCAAAAACCGTCCACACAGCCGAAATATAAAGGGACCTCTAGACAGGGATGTATCTTGCCCTCCAGTGGGCGCGACCCACGAAGCCTTGCTGCACCTCCCCTGTTTTAGCCATTCCCGGTTGATGAGGCTTGAGGCTGCGATTACCTTTATAGAACACATCAATCTTAGAATGCTCATCGTCCACCTGACGATGTTCTGAAAGCATTCAATCCATACAAGTTCGTTCCGGGTTCGAACGAAACCGAAGGCATTATCTCGTTACACTCGTATTGGAATCACCCTCAGAGTTAACGACAATAACCCTTGCACTCTAAACCACCATCTCGAATCTATAAGTACTATTCCGTCAAACTCATTACGGAATCACCCACAGAGTTATACTGACGTATAGCCCTTACACCTCGAGTCTTCACTTGCTCCACTTGGATAAACGACCTAACGTTTAATTGGAATCGATGTGGTTTTCGGATATCCAAATATGGAAACCCGATCCCGGTCTCACCGAAACCAAACGCCATTTTAATGTCCAAGTTATACTTAAGGGTTTTAAACAATTAACTCATTTAATTTTTATCTATTTCACACAGATAGATAAACTACATATTCACATCATAATAGATAACTCATAACATTATCACAACAGATAATCATCACAACAGTCAACATCATAACAACAACCATCACAACCAAATAATCTATCATACTATAACTAAGCATCCATATCCTATAGATATTACTCATCTCATTTCTGAGATCACAACATCCAAAGGTATAACAATATCATCCATAAGTAATGATATATTATCCATCACTTATAATTAATTTAAAATGAATTAAATTAATTACTTCCATCCTTAATTAATTTAAATAAATTAAATTAATTATCCACCTATAAATCTTGCTTATAAATCCATTGATTAATCAACCTAGTTAATTAATCATTCATTAAGTATTCAACTTGATTAAACATCTATGATTAATCATTCACTAATTACAATAAGTAATTAGTCTTAAATTAATTTTATAAAATAAATTAACCTTAATCATAAGTAATTAACTTTTGATTACTTAATTTATTAATTAACTATAATTAATTACATTCACCCTTAATTAATTACAATTAATTAATCACTTAATTAATTAATTATTACTTAATTAAACAATGCCTTAATTACATCATTAATTATAATAATTAATGATCTCTAATTAATATTTAAATTGATTACTCAATTAAAAATTAATTACAATTATTAATCACCTTGATTAATATTTAAATCCAGTAATTAACTACCCTTAATTACTTCCTTAATAAATTAATTATCCACTAATTAATTATCTTTATTAATTAATCCTTGATTAATTACAAAAGTAATTATCCAAATTACTTTTAAGTAAATCACCTTTCCTTAATTACATTCCAGTAATTATTACTTCTCTAAGTAATCTTACTCCATAAATTACATTAAGTAATTATTAACATTTAATTATTAAATTATTTCTTAAATTAATTAAACTAAATTAATTAATCTAACAAAGCTCATTATCAGAATTAATTACAAAAAGTAATTAATCCCTTAATTACTTTCATAAAGTAATATACTTAACAAATTACAATTGATTTTCTTAAATTAATTAATCTAATTAATCCATCAAAATTAATTACATTAATTAATTATTAATTATCCTTAGATAATTAACAACATTTCATTAATTCCTTACTTAAGAATAATTACCTTAAATTAATTATTCATTAATCATCTTTAATTATAAATTAATTCAAGTTATTATTTAAAAATCAAATAAATAAGTAAATCCTTAATTATTTTCAAAATAATTCATTTACTTATTTATAACTTAATTAATATTCAAAATGTATTAAAATAATACATTCCTAAAATTTAATTCAACTTCCAATTTAAAGTTAACATATCATAATTTTATTTAATACTTAAAGAAAGAATTCTTTTATAATTTAAACCTTCATTTAAAATCAGATTCATATTTGAATTCTGCTTAATAACATTTCTGTCAAATATTTAAAACTTTCAACTTGATTTGAATTCAAACAGGTTTTAAAATAAAAACTGGAATCATATTTAATTTGATTTCTAACCCAATTTTAAATCTTGCTTATCATTCAAATGTTTCATTTTGAATTCAAAGTATTCCTGAATCTAACTCAAATTCAAACCTGAATTCGAATCTTAATTTTAAACATTGAATTCCTTTAAAAAAAAAAATTTAAAAAGAAACAAAACTGTTTTTAATAAAAATCTGGTTTTAAAACCTGAAAACTACACTTACACAGATTTCCAGATTTGAATTTAAACTTAATTCAAATTCAAATTTCAATTCAAACCTAAATTTTGAATTTTGTTTTAAATATTGAATTCACTTCTAAGTTTTTTTTTAAAAAAAACAAAACTGTTTTAATTAAAAATCTGGATTCAAAGAATCCTGAAACTAAATTTACACTATTTCCAAATTTAAATTTAAAACTAACTTAAATTTGAATTCATCATTTAAACCTTTTATATCCATATACTTACTTAAATTCAATTCAACTTAAACTTGAATTTAATCAATGCTTTAAGCATGTTGGGTTTCCAGATTTTTAAAGAAAAACTTCTCAGGTTAAAAACTGCACTCTAAATTTATACTTTTAAAATTTAAGTTTAAATCTTACTTTATTGTTTGAATTCTTCAATTTAAACTTTTGAATCCAAATACTTACTTGAATTTAAACCATACCTACACTCTGAATTAAATCATTTGCTTTAAACATTTTAAATTTCCAGATTTTAAAAACACAACTCAGGTTTGCCTCTGCACAACAAACCCGAGGACACCAATATTTACTTCGGGTTAAAACCCTGCTTGCTTCGAGCCACAATACCAAATGCACGAGTGTGACTTCGAGTCACCAAACCTGCACACCACCAAAACTTCCACCAGAGTCAACAAAACCTGTCAACCATCATCACAACTCACTCTGGTCATCTTATGGCCTCTAACTCCAGCCACTGCTCCTCCTATACACCCACTGCAAAACCCCAAAATCTCATGCTACTCAAATCACCACAAAGTTCAAAGACTTACAAAATCTCTGCTACATTAAAACTGGGAATTCAAACTTGAGAAAAATGCCCACTATCATCACCTTCAATCTCTGACCATCTTCCCTTCATTCTTCCCACTCTCTCCAGTCATAAATCAACCTCCAGAAATGAATTCCAAGTTCCAAAATTTAATTTATGATTTGATATCCCCAATACACCAAACTTTACTGCACAGTCCTAAACAACTAACCCCATAGAAGCTTTAAGACTGATGCTTGTTTTTATATCCATGGTTTTAAAACATGCATTTAAGCTTTAAACCAGATTGAGTAATTTCAAGGGGTTGGGTAATTTTTATTTTTGGAAAGAAATGCATCAGTTACTACTGTTTTCTTGAGTTACAGACTTTTAATTCAATTAAATTGAAATTTTACAAACCTACATCTATGTTAAACAACACCATTTGTTTACACAGTAATTCCAAAGCAAGATTCAGACATAAAGAAATGGTTTTGTAATTAAATTCTATTAACAACATAAGAATGACTGTTAAACAAATTACACTACACATTCCTGCATATTCCAGAAAAACACAGAGCATCCATCATACAAAAATCAAGACATACTCAGTTCTATCAATACTTATGCAAAGATAAATTTAGTACGTCCTATAAAATTTTAAGGTTACTTATTAAAGAAACAGAACAGTCTTTAGTTATCCCTGATTTACAGTTCTTATTTGAAGGCATTTGGAATTAACCTTAGTTTCTGTAAATCTTGATAGCTTGATTTATTTATTTTTTTATTATTAAATGAAGAACTGTTTTTAAACCATAGATTTACTCACCTTTAAAAATGGAAACAGACAGAGAGCAATCCAGATGAATTCATCCCTGCAGCCTGAATTCTTCTTGCATGATTGAATCTGTGCTTGCTTCACTTGAAGATGGTATTAACTTGATGCTTGCAGGCCTATTTGAATTTGCATTTGATGATGCCATGATGCTTCAGGCTTTGGAACTGCATGCTTCCCATTTCAACTTGCTTGCAATGATTTTACAGATTGCAGATTATTTCCCACAGGTTGAAGACATTTGAACTTAGTTTGCAGATTACAGAAGATGTAGATGTAGTTTCCTTTTTCAGGTTTAGGTTTTCATTTTGCAGATTATAAAACTTTTGTTCTGCAGATCTAATATGGTTGATATTTGCAGAGCATTAGATTTGGGTTGAGGATTTTTTTAGAGTGAAAAGGGTTTTAGTTTTTCTCAGATCTGAACTTTGATTTTACATGGAAGATAAAAATGTTTGAAACAAAAGATATGTTAAAGTTTTATCTAAACTAATAAATTCAAATATTCATTTGTATTGCCACTTGTTATTTGAATTTTAAAGCTAATTACAAGTGTCAAATTATAAACATGAAACTTAACACATGTAAGATTTTAGATATATAAAAATAAATTCTTTGTTTTACAATTGTTTTAATTAAAGATAAAATCATTTCTAATTTAAACTTAAGATGTTTTTATATGTTTCAAATGTATTTAGTCTTTACAAATGAATTATCCAAACATATACAAATATTTGTTTGAATATTTCAAGAATTATTTTAAAACAAATTTCAAAAGAGTACTTTTTAAAAAGAAAAGAACAATGTTAAATTTATTTTATTCCAAAGTTTCAAATCAACATTATACTTTAATATAAATAAACTAAATTTATTTCAAACTAAATTTTAAAATAAAATCAAAACACCTATTTACAATGTATACACATATATACATTATAAATAAAATATTTTAAAATTAGCTTAGAAAGGAAATTTTATCATTAAAATATTTTTAACATTTTAAAACAATAAGATTCTCAAATTAAATCATAATTATAAATTTTCAAAAGAATATCATTTATCAACAAAATAATTATAAATTTTCAAAAGAAAATTATGTTTGAATTGGATTATTAAACCAGTATTTCACATTTTAAAATAAATTATAAATGAAATTATTAAATAAATATTGCCCAAATTTCCGGGACATCACATTCCTCCCCCCTTTAAAAGAATTTCGTCCCCGAAATTTAAAAGCAAAGGTAATTTAATAATCTCTTTAAAGATTTATTTAATACACAAGCATATATCAAACATATGCTAACAATCAAAACAACCAATCAAACAAATCTAATTATCCAGACAAATTCTGGATAAGATTCTATCGAGTTTCCCCAAGTATATATATATACCGGGATACTCGCTCAAGAGAATCCAAACAATCAATACTAAGAAGCTCCAAAACTCCTATACAACTATATCTACAACACTAGACAAGTTATCAAACTACAAACGAGTCTGACTCAACAACCAAAATTCCAGAACTGCTGGTTCCACAACCAGAGATAGATCATACACGTATTCCCTCAGAGATACGTGAAACTCATCGAATCCCAGTTATCCAAACTGGCAATCCAATCCTGTAGATCAATCACTTAACCCTTGAGAGAAAACAGAAAGGTCCAATCTCCTATCCACAAATCTTTCCTGTCGATCCTGGGCTGCTTCCAATCCTCTAGATCAATCCAATCCATCACACAAACTCTGCTACAAATATCAGAAGACTTCAGACAAACTACACTTATTCAGAAAACAGAACAGATGCCCAAGACATCCAAATCTCCAGATAAAAATGAATTTCCGGTAGAAATCTTCTGATCCAAGACAAAACACAAATCCCAATGAATAGGGTGCTCCTATTCTGGAATAGCTGCCACCATGCTTCCACTGCGCAACTCTGATTCGAGAATGCTGTTGACGAACACAGGTACAAACTTGATCAACTTACCCCGAAAACATTGTTCATCAAATCCCATAAAATCTCAAAAAACCAAGTCGAAACAGAACTCCATCTCCTGATGCGGATGCAAAACTTAACTCCTTCGAAGACATCCAGAAAATATCAAACCACTTCGATAACTCAAACATCTTCTAGAGATGCTTCAATCCTAACAAAGGTTACTCAGGAAACTTCCGGATTATCGCAAGTCACTTTTGCGATTCTACTCAGTTCAGATCGTTCTCTCTTCAACAATCAGAACAGCCAAAGCCTTCAAATCAAAAAAAAACTAGTGGTCCACCTTCAACCACAAACATCACACCCAGCTGAGCTTCCAGAAGAAACGGGCAAGCTTCACCATCTGCCCGGCCTACTGACAAAATAATCACAGAGACTTCAGAACCATCGAAGAAACAGGCCACTCACAGCTGCTACTGCTGCCAAAACTTTCTTACCAAAAACTCAACGAACCTCAAAGCTACACCTGCCACTTCCACAAAAGAGCCTTCAAAAGACAGATATCCCTCAGGAAACTCGACTTCAAACCAAGCACAAAACATTCTGTCAGACTGAGTCTCAAACTCAAATACAGACAGAACTCCTTCCTAAGGTTGCCAAAATATCATTGCTGGCTTCAGTACTCCAAACTGATCCAGACTCAAGAAAAATCCTCTCACACGAGTGAAATCAAGCTTAAAATCCAAAGATACACTCCAATCTTGAAAAGATTCTCCTTCAGAGATCAGAAAAATCCTTCACATCAAACTGCCAAACTACTCAAGATGCCCAACACCGCCCTAGCAGATCTCTTCCAAGCTCAAACACTCGGAACTCCAACCATTGGTAGTTGTGTTACACACACCACTACCCTATCTACCTTTATTACTTATATTGGAAAACCTGAACAGGTAACCCAACAGATAGGTAGAATTAAATATATTTATATTTAAAATTACAAGTACGCTCTCTCAAGAAAGACACCACTACAGAGCCTAGGTATTCACTCAACCTAATGCTCTGATACCACGTTGTAACGACCCAACTTCCAGACTCCAGGAAGTCGCATCGCTAAGAAGAAAGAAAGGGATAGAAGAAGAAAATAGAAAGAAGAGAAGAACACAAACAGCATCAGAATCTCACAGCGGAACGAATCAAATATAATATATCACATAATTACTTTACATAGTATCATATACATCAGAGTTTTACAGCCAATACAACACATACTAGACAGTTATAAACACCTGTCTAGTTATACAACTCTAAACAGTACAAGAAACAACTCAGAGAGACGACTCAGAGATACCAACACAGCGGAAAAATAGATAACTACAACGCAGAAGCCTCCTGCTCCATTTGCTCCTCCATATCTCGTCAAAGCAATCCTGAATCACTTGACTACTCATACATAATATGAGTACCCAAGAGTTTAATAAAACAGAAAATAAACACTCGGGTCAGACAGGGGTCTGGTGTGAGTAAATAGTTTAAAAGTTGCTTAAACTTTAGAAAATCCTTTGAAAACAAAAGGTATCACGTAAGACTTCCCACACATAAACATGGAAAAGTTTTTACCTTACGCTAACCAAAACATTTGATAGGAAATCCAGTGATATTATAATAGTGTCTAGGGTTTTCAAGTAAATAAGAAAATAGCCGAAATTGTTACATCTATTAAATTCCAGCTACTAGCCACAAAAGTGGGTAATACAAACAAAACCGTAGGGTCTCGTAGGGAAAATGGGTTTCCATCAATGGCAGGGCTACTGGGGTACCGCCCGTCACAGTACGTGGCCTAGATCACCGTACCGAGGAGCCACCCTAACTCCCCTGCAACACAAGGCCGGACCCGTTCCTTACTGAACAGTTCCGAACAAGACCACCCCGACGGTTGGAGCTCAAAAACCGTCCACACAGCCGAAATATAAAGGGACCTCTAGACAGGGATGTATCTTGCCCTCCAGTGGGCGCGACCCACGAAGCCTTGCTGCACCTCCCCTGTTTTAGCCATTCCCGGTTGATGAGGCTTGAGGCTGCGATTACCTTTATAGAACACATCAATCTTAGAATGCTCATCGTCCACCTGACGATGTTCTGAAAGCATTCAATCCATACAAGTTCGTTCCGGGTTCGAACGAAACCGAAGGCATTATCTCGTTACACTCGTATTGGAATCACCCTCAGAGTTAACGACAATAACCCTTGCACTCTAAACCACCATCTCGAATCTATAAGTACTATTCCGTCAAACTCATTACGGAATCACCCACAGAGTTATACTGACGTATAGCCCTTACACCTCGAGTCTTCACTTGCTCCACTTGGATAAACGACCTAACGTTTAATTGGAATCGATGTGGTTTTCGGATATCCAAATATGGAAACCCGATCCCGGTCTCACCGAAACCAAACGCCATTTTAATGTCCAAGTTATACTTAAGGGTTTTAAACAATTAACTCATTTAATTTTTATCTATTTCACACAGATAGATAAACTACATATTCACATCATAATAGATAACTCATAACATTATCACAACAGATAATCATCACAACAGTCAACATCATAACAACAACCATCACAACCAAATAATCTATCATACTATAACTAAGCATCCATATCCTATAGATATTACTCATCTCATTTCTGAGATCACAACATCCAAAGGTATAACAATATCATCCATAAGTAATGATATATTATCCATCACTTATAATTAATTTAAAATGAATTAAATTAATTACTTCCATCCTTAATTAATTTAAATAAATTAAATTAATTATCCACCTATAAATCTTGCTTATAAATCCATTGATTAATCAACCTAGTTAATTAATCATTCATTAAGTATTCAACTTGATTAAACATCTATGATTAATCATTCACTAATTACAATAAGTAATTAGTCTTAAATTAATTTTATAAAATAAATTAACCTTAATCATAAGTAATTAACTTTTGATTACTTAATTTATTAATTAACTATAATTAATTACATTCACCCTTAATTAATTACAATTAATTAATCACTTAATTAATTAATTATTACTTAATTAAACAATGCCTTAATTACATCATTAATTATAATAATTAATGATCTCTAATTAATATTTAAATTGATTACTCAATTAAAAATTAATTACAATTATTAATCACCTTGATTAATATTTAAATCCAGTAATTAACTACCCTTAATTACTTCCTTAATAAATTAATTATCCACTAATTAATTATCTTTATTAATTAATCCTTGATTAATTACAAAAGTAATTATCCAAATTACTTTTAAGTAAATCACCTTTCCTTAATTACATTCCAGTAATTATTACTTCTCTAAGTAATCTTACTCCATAAATTACATTAAGTAATTATTAACATTTAATTATTAAATTATTTCTTAAATTAATTAAACTAAATTAATTAATCTAACAAAGCTCATTATCAGAATTAATTACAAAAAGTAATTAATCCCTTAATTACTTTCATAAAGTAATATACTTAACAAATTACAATTGATTTTCTTAAATTAATTAATCTAATTAATCCATCAAAATTAATTACATTAATTAATTATTAATTATCCTTAGATAATTAACAACATTTCATTAATTCCTTACTTAAGAATAATTACCTTAAATTAATTATTCATTAATCATCTTTAATTATAAATTAATTCAAGTTATTATTTAAAAATCAAATAAATAAGTAAATCCTTAATTATTTTCAAAATAATTCATTTACTTATTTATAACTTAATTAATATTCAAAATGTATTAAAATAATACATTCCTAAAATTTAATTCAACTTCCAATTTAAAGTTAACATATCATAATTTTATTTAATACTTAAAGAAAGAATTCTTTTATAATTTAAACCTTCATTTAAAATCAGATTCATATTTGAATTCTGCTTAATAACATTTCTGTCAAATATTTAAAACTTTCAACTTGATTTGAATTCAAACAGGTTTTAAAATAAAAACTGGAATCATATTTAATTTGATTTCTAACCCAATTTTAAATCTTGCTTATCATTCAAATGTTTCATTTTGAATTCAAAGTATTCCTGAATCTAACTCAAATTCAAACCTGAATTCGAATCTTAATTTTAAACATTGAATTCCTTTAAAAAAAAAAATTTAAAAAGAAACAAAACTGTTTTTAATAAAAATCTGGTTTTAAAACCTGAAAACTACACTTACACAGATTTCCAGATTTGAATTTAAACTTAATTCAAATTCAAATTTCAATTCAAACCTAAATTTTGAATTTTGTTTTAAATATTGAATTCACTTCTAAGTTTTTTTTTAAAAAAAACAAAACTGTTTTAATTAAAAATCTGGATTCAAAGAATCCTGAAACTAAATTTACACTATTTCCAAATTTAAATTTAAAACTAACTTAAATTTGAATTCATCATTTAAACCTTTTATATCCATATACTTACTTAAATTCAATTCAACTTAAACTTGAATTTAATCAATGCTTTAAGCATGTTGGGTTTCCAGATTTTTAAAGAAAAACTTCTCAGGTTAAAAACTGCACTCTAAATTTATACTTTTAAAATTTAAGTTTAAATCTTACTTTATTGTTTGAATTCTTCAATTTAAACTTTTGAATCCAAATACTTACTTGAATTTAAACCATACCTACACTCTGAATTAAATCATTTGCTTTAAACATTTTAAATTTCCAGATTTTAAAAACACAACTCAGGTTTGCCTCTGCACAACAAACCCGAGGACACCAATATTTACTTCGGGTTAAAACCCTGCTTGCTTCGAGCCACAATACCAAATGCACGAGTGTGACTTCGAGTCACCAAACCTGCACACCACCAAAACTTCCACCAGAGTCAACAAAACCTGTCAACCATCATCACAACTCACTCTGGTCATCTTATGGCCTCTAACTCCAGCCACTGCTCCTCCTATACACCCACTGCAAAACCCCAAAATCTCATGCTACTCAAATCACCACAAAGTTCAAAGACTTACAAAATCTCTGCTACATTAAAACTGGGAATTCAAACTTGAGAAAAATGCCCACTATCATCACCTTCAATCTCTGACCATCTTCCCTTCATTCTTCCCACTCTCTCCAGTCATAAATCAACCTCCAGAAATGAATTCCAAGTTCCAAAATTTAATTTATGATTTGATATCCCCAATACACCAAACTTTACTGCACAGTCCTAAACAACTAACCCCATAGAAGCTTTAAGACTGATGCTTGTTTTTATATCCATGGTTTTAAAACATGCATTTAAGCTTTAAACCAGATTGAGTAATTTCAAGGGGTTGGGTAATTTTTATTTTTGGAAAGAAATGCATCAGTTACTACTGTTTTCTTGAGTTACAGACTTTTAATTCAATTAAATTGAAATTTTACAAACCTACATCTATGTTAAACAACACCATTTGTTTACACAGTAATTCCAAAGCAAGATTCAGACATAAAGAAATGGTTTTGTAATTAAATTCTATTAACAACATAAGAATGACTGTTAAACAAATTACACTACACATTCCTGCATATTCCAGAAAAACACAGAGCATCCATCATACAAAAATCAAGACATACTCAGTTCTATCAATACTTATGCAAAGATAAATTTAGTACGTCCTATAAAATTTTAAGGTTACTTATTAAAGAAACAGAACAGTCTTTGGTTATCCCTGATTTACAGTTCTTATTTGAAGGCATTTGGAATTAACCTTAGTTTCTGTAAATCTTGATAGCTTGATTTATTTATTTTTTTATTATTAAATGAAGAACTGTTTTTAAACCATAGATTTACTCACCTTTAAAAATGGAAACAGACAGAGAGCAATCCAGATGAATTCATCCCTGCAGCCTGAATTCTTCTTGCATGATTGAATCTGTGCTTGCTTCACTTGAAGATGGTATTAACTTGATGCTTGCAGGCCTATTTGAATTTGCATTTGATGATGCCATGATGCTTCAGGCTTTGGAACTGCATGCTTCCCATTTCAACTTGCTTGCAATGATTTTACAGATTGCAGATTATTTCCCACAGGTTGAAGACATTTGAACTTAGTTTGCAGATTACAGAAGATGTAGATGTAGTTTCCTTTTTCAGGTTTAGGTTTTCATTTTGCAGATTATAAAACTTTTGTTCTGCAGATCTAATATGGTTGATATTTGCAGAGCATTAGATTTGGGTTGAGGATTTTTTTAGAGTGAAAAGGGTTTTAGTTTTTCTCAGATCTGAACTTTGATTTTACATGGAAGATAAAAATGTTTGAAACAAAAGATATGTTAAAGTTTTATCTAAACTAATAAATTCAAATATTCATTTGTATTGCCACTTGTTATTTGAATTTTAAAGCTAATTACAAGTGTCAAATTATAAACATGAAACTTAACACATGTAAGATTTTAGATATATAAAAATAAATTCTTTGTTTTACAATTGTTTTAATTAAAGATAAAATCATTTCTAATTTAAACTTAAGATGTTTTTATATGTTTCAAATGTATTTAGTCTTTACAAATGAATTATCCAAACATATACAAATATTTGTTTGAATATTTCAAGAATTATTTTAAAACAAATTTCAAAAGAGTACTTTTTAAAAAGAAAAGAACAATGTTAAATTTATTTTATTCCAAAGTTTCAAATCAACATTATACTTTAATATAAATAAACTAAATTTATTTCAAACTAAATTTTAAAATAAAATCAAAACACCTATTTACAATGTATACACATATATACATTATAAATAAAATATTTTAAAATTAGCTTAGAAAGGAAATTTTATCATTAAAATATTTTTAACATTTTAAAACAATAAGATTCTCAAATTAAATCATAATTATAAATTTTCAAAAGAATATCATTTATCAACAAAATAATTATAAATTTTCAAAAGAAAATTATGTTTGAATTGGATTATTAAACCAGTATTTCACATTTTAAAATAAATTATAAATGAAATTATTAAATAAATATTGCCCAAATTTCCGGGACATCACATCTTACATATATCTTTTCGTTTTAGTTTATTCCTAGTTACTTCAAACAACACGCTATTATACATATTTCAGAATTGGATAATTTATGGAAATTACATGTAAACTGCTTCGAAATTAGAGTATAGATTCATATTTTATGGGTAACCTAATTTACAACCCAATTATAGATCTGTAATAACTTTATACTTTACTAATTTCTATAAATAGTGGTTTGGGACTGATTCCAAATTTCCAAATCAGGTTGTACATTCTATTCCTATTTTATTCACATCCTATAAACCTTAATTTGTCCTGCCTATGTAGTGATCCCTATTTACCCCGTAAAAACTATTCTTTGAAAAACTAGAATTTAAGTAATCATACAAAATAATTTTAAATAAACTATTTTCAGACAAAAAACTTATTTCTTTAAATTCAAAATCAACATTTAATACCATATTTCTTGCAAAACTTAAAATTTCACAAACATGAGATACCAAATTTAAAATCTCCATCTCCTAAAATATAAACTAAGAAACCTTTACCAAGAATTAAAAATTTCTTAGTTCCAAATAGGAGCAAAATAATTTCTCTTTTTAAACTTTCTTCATCAAAGATTTATCTCTTTAAAAGTTAGACTTTCAACTTATAGAATCCAAGACTGCTTGGTTTTCAAAAAGGAACTATGGACAACTTTCCTTTTTAACGTCTTACTATAATAAAGACTCATCCTTTTGAAAATAGGATCATTTAACGCAAAACATTCAAAACTAAATTATCATTCTAAAATAATGAATTAGACCTCTGTTGTTTAAAAGAGTTTTCTAGTTACAAGAAGTATCGTTTCCAAAATAACAGTTATATCTAAAATATAGGTGAAATATTTATTGCCTTATTACTCAAATATATCATTTTCTGATAAAATACTTTTTTTAAATTTGTTCAAAACTCTTAAAATTCCTTGCATCCCTTTTCTTAACAATTCAAATAATATTCTTATTCAAAAAATTTTAAATTGGAATAGTGAAATCGTATATATAAAATTCTCATCTTTACACAATTGCTTTTCCAAAATACCCGACCCTTTTATTAATGACCACATTTAAATTGCCAAAAACACCTTTTATAACTTCAAATGATGGAAAAATGGAGTAGACAAAGATAACTCTTATCTTATTCCTATTAATCCTCTTCTAATCTATTTATTTAAAAATTCCCAATTCTATCGCTACCTAAATTCAACTATCATTCTCCACATTTCCTTATACGGGAATGTTCCTTCTGTCTACGTCGTCGGACATTCTTATACTTCTATTTTTTTATCCTATTCTAATCAAGTGCCTTTTCCATTTATACACCTTTACAAAAGAAATTTAAGGAAAAGTACCTCTGATTTTATAAGGTAGCAAAAATCATTCATATCTCAAAAGAAAATCCCTTATTACAAATCTTTGGACCAAAAACTTTTGGCTTAATAAATTTAAACTAAAAACTTTAAGAATGAAAAATCCCTTTAAATTAGAACTTTCTAGTTCAACTATTTATAATTTATAAATCTCCAAATTTTCGTGCTCTTTACAAAACAACAGCTTCTAAATCTATAAAGTAGAAGAAATCATAAAATTAGAATGATCAAAAAATGGATAATCCAAAAACTTAAAACTTTAATTCAACAAAATTTTAAATTGAGAGGTTAACAAATGAGAACCTTCTCACTCTCTTTCTTCAACCTTTCAAGTAATTAAAAACCACACCATTTTGTTTGAAAATGTTTCACTGCTTCTTTCTAAGCTTTTTTCAAATGGAAGTATATTCCCAAAGTTATCAAAAATCACTTTCTGCCAAAAATTTGCAACATACAATACATAAGATTTCACTTAATAATCTTTTGAAAAACCTCGGTTAAAACTTTCAGGGAGGTTTCAAGTATCTTACCACTTTCTTTCTTAAGGGTGGGATTTAAAAAGGGGCTTCCATTGTTCTTTCCTTCAAACTCCCTACCCAATCATCTTAAAAATCTAGTTATCTCCTTCTCATGATTAATGTATGCCTTCTTACAGAAGCTTGTTTCTTTACTATATCCCTTGCTTCCGTACAAATACTATGCCTACTCTTATAAATGTCACTTTGTCTGTATTAAATGGTTGCTATCTTAATGGAAGTTACCAAAAGATATTTATTTAGTTTTTCAACTTTGCCCATTTAACTTCTTCTTTAGCTTTGCATAATTACCCTAAAATTCTCATAAATCTATTTAATTTCTTGTAACTCCCCACTTAACGCTTATTCGTTACCTATTAAAATTTGGAGTTATAACCTTTCCTTCTACGATTAATATCCTTATTATTTAATATGCTTATAGGATCCACAATGATAAAGAAGCTAGTTCCAACAAAGAAGTATAAATTCAACTCTATTTATTTTTCCAACTCTTACCTGCTTCGTCCACCCTTTCGAAAATATGGTAGCAACTACTTGTATAGTCTAAATTTACAAAAATGGGCGTAAATTAAAATAAGTATGTGTGTGTGTGTATATATATTTATATATAGTAAGGTTTTTGAAAAATATTATCAAAAATAACAAACAAACCACTAATATGTATACATTCCCCATTGATTGGGTAATCTAAGATCTGATACCAAATGAAACTACCTTCCCTGAAACAGACCTAAGTTCTGACGCGGAAAAGGCCATCCAAACTTAGGCCCATTTCAAAGCTAGTTGTTGGTTGGTAAAAAGAAAAACTATACAGAGTTATCAATCTATTCTTTCATAACTCATAGTGGAACTAATAAATTATAATAAAAATAATGGTACCCATTTATTTTAAAACATTTCAAATGCCATAATACATAACAACAACTGTTACAACATTTTGTTCAAAAATACATCTCATAGATACAATAGAAATTTACATGAAAAGATAGATAATAACTGCCACCAGCTTCACTCTTGCTATCTCCAAGCATCATAACTCCTTCTCTAACATGTGTTGTAATGAGAAGGGAGTCAGAACAACTAGTGTTTGGTAAATATAAATCTCGGGCCTTACTATATCTATACTTAGGCAGTATAATTCAAATAAGATCATGCCTTATGTAATTAAACCATTTAATACTTCATATAAGAAAAAGAGGTGGGTCCTCAAACAACCACTTAATACCTTTCATTCATAAATCGGGTTTCCTAATTCCATAACCCATAAACAACGTCGTAAGTATCTAACAATGCGAGAGATAAAACCCAAGCCACTTAATACCTTTCAAGAGAATATAGGAAAAATCTAACCATTTAAGACCTCATCTGAGGTAGGTCTCCATTATTTAATACCTATTCCTAAAGCAGACTCGACATAGATATCTATCTATCTGACATTGCAAAAAAATCTCTTCGAATACTTAATATTTCCAATTGAATCGGACCTTCCAAGATATCCTTAATCGTGCCTAAGCCCAATTCCGACCATTTAATACATTACTTAGGGAAAAGAGGTGGGCCCTTAAACAATCACTTAATACCTCAAGACCCTGAGCAAAACCTTCGTATTATGTCTCATAGTCGATGATGTCTCACATTAGCCAGACTATTCGTTGGAACGAAAAACAAAATGAGCTATGCCGATTTACGCTGTAGAATTTGGGACAAACCTCGCGTCATTATAAATATTTATCATAGGAAATTTCTCACACTAACTCCCAAGTCACATTGTTGGTGGCCATATTAGCAGGGCAAAAATCTATATGCCTTTTGACCAACTTTGCATCTCTATGACTTAGCCATAACTTATGTACTCCTTATACATATAGTACTCATCTCACAGTTCCATAATTAACGTTTTATAAGGAATCTTCCTTATTACACCTTAAAACATCAATTATTTTCCAAAGAGGGATTTATTTTCGATTACTACCTAATTGTCTACATAATTATATGTTATAATTATATGTTTATTACGCTAATTAATATATAAATAAATATGCGTTTATTATTCTATATGTGTGGAGATTACACCCTAACTAACGTTAAATGTTAATTTCTTTTTAACAATAATCATCGAAATCTTTCCTTTTTCTTCCATTTTACGAATAATGTTCAAATTCTAATATACATAACAAGGATTCAATACTCATATCCAAAATTGTAATAAATAGACATGTATATAGAATCTAAATCCAACCTATCTCGTATTAAAACAATAGAGTAAACCAAATATGGAAATTTACAATTCAGTCAATTCTATGCTCTATTTAACTTATTTTACATAAATTTAGATAAGGCAATTTCTACTAAATTTTATAGAAATAGACGATGTAAACTATGAATAAAGATTTATCCTTTATACATTATTTCTCAGTTAAATCCCTTAATCAGATCTAGAGAAGAAGAATAAGATGTGGAATGCAAGGTAGAGTACATAAACTACAAAATCCATTAAACTTCATTATTTTAACACAAAACAATTAAGATTTCAATCCTAATAATTCACATTTCTCTTTAGGTGAATTTTAGGGTTCTAAATACGATATTTTCGTAATTCAAAACACTTCAAGGCATATATCAAATCCAAACTGTATTATTCAACTATAAAATGGAAACACTAAGATTTCCACTCATAGTTGGTCCTTCGCTTTGCTTCTCTTTGGATTTGCAATGCCTATTATAATCTCCATCAGGTCTCTTTTTTTATCGATATATACAATAACGGATTTGTATATATATTAGATTCAAAAAGGTTGGAGGAGAAGAGGTTTAGAAATTAAATAATAAACAATGAAATATTAGGATTCCTTACCTGAAACCCTAATGGGGTTTTCTAAATTTAAGACGAGATAAAACGGCAGAGATTTTTTATTGTTCCTAAAATATTTGTGAATAAAAGTGGAGGGCTAGGGTCGTATTTATAGAGGTTAAAACACACCAGAATCGTAGGATGAAACTAAGTTAAAAATGGATAAATCTAGAATGATAAAATTAATAAAACCTTAGCCACCAGATATTCACGACCGGTCGACTGCCTCTTCAACTAGTCGACCACTAAGGGTCGACTGGTTCCAATGAAGGGGTCGAATGGTACGTATATACTTAGGAAGATTTATTATTTTTGGTTGCCTGATTACTTTATTCCCTAATTATCTATTAATGCTAGTTATTTAACTTAATATTTACTTAACCCCCAAGTCTAATCATAATTAATTTTTAAAATTCAAACTCTAAATTTAAATACTCATTTGAATTTGAATTTGAACTAAATTAATTTAAACATGAAAACTTCAAAGTGTCGTAACTTTTTTGCTTGAACTTCATTTCTATCTTATTATATTTGGAAACAGATATGAATTTCACAAGGAATGCAATGGAATAACTTTCGTGGTCAAATTGCAACTTTTACAAAATTCTCATTTTTATCCCTATCCTAATTAATTGAATTTCTCTTAATTTAATTATTCAATTAGCATCGATTTTATGGGTTGTTATAGTATGGATGACTTGTTTCGATTATCTCTATAGTGTAAAGGTTTTCACCACTGTTTGTGTGCCATCTGGTTTCTATGAGTGGTTGGTTATGCTATTCGGGCTAGCCAATGTCCCGGCATACTTTTCTGATCTCGTGAACCGCGTCTTCGAGGATAGAAGATGACATTTTGATTTACTCTAGGTTAGTGGAGGAGCATGAAACACACTTGAGGATTATGACTAAAATGTTGAGGAGGCGTAAGTTGAATGAAAAGTTTTCAAAATGTCACTCTGGATGAGGGATGTGAGATTCCTGGGTATGTCATCTCTGAGTGGGGCATCGTAGAAGATACTGCCAAGGTGGCAGTGGTATAGGGTTGGAGCCATCCCAAGAATGCTATGGATATGAGAAGTTTTCTAGGATTAGTAGGATATTAGACATTTTATCGGGGACTTCTTGAGGATAGCAGCACTCGTTAACTAATTTGACGAAGAAGAATTAGACTTTTGTTTGGGATGCTAAGTGTGAGCATGTGTCTGTGAGTCTAAAGGAAAGTTTGAAGAGTGCACTAGTGTTGAACATTCCAAGCATGAATGAGGAGTTGATAGTATACATAGACGCTTGTGGTACTAAATTAGGTGTGATGTTGATGCAAAAGGGAAAAGTTGTCGCTTATGCTAGTTGACAGTTGAAGCCATACGAGTGGAAGTATCCAACTCATGATATGGAGTTGGCGATAGTGTTTGTTTTGAATATTTGGAGGCATTATTTATTAGGAGAAAGGTTCGGGATATTCACGGAACTCAAATTCTTGAAGTACCTTTTCTCCTAGAAGTATTTCAAACTTTGCTGATAGCGATGACTGGAATTCTTGGCCTCCTACAAATTTGGCTTTTCCTATATGCCTAATTAGGGAAATGTGATCATCAATGCATTGATTAAAGGACATGTCAGTCAAGGAATGATGTTCAGGGAGTGGAAGCAGTTGGAGTATAACACAGGCTATGACTTCAGACCCCATCGCGAGTTAGAGCCAAAGATGTTGAGAATTTAAAGATAGGCCTACTTTGATAGAGCGTATCGAAAATAGTCAGTGGTTAGATTCTAGATTAGCAAAGATCGTACCGAATGAGTAGAGTTTGACGATTCAAAGCAATAAGGACTGGATCGAGAAGGTTGGCTTCGTAAGGATGGAAGAAGATTTGTTCTCGATGTTGATAGATTGCGAGATGAGGTGCTATGAGAGTGCCACCATTCTAAGTTGACCATATATTCCTATGGTAATAAGATGTACCATGATATGAAGCAGATCTATAATATGAACAAGGTTATCGAGACATTCATCTTGAAATGTTTGAAGTATGAGTTGGTGAAGGCAAAGTAGAAGTTTCCAAGTGGGTTGTTGCAACCACTTGAAGTTCTCAAATGGAAGTGGGAGCAAGTATCAATGGATTTCATCGGTCGATTACCAAGAACTTGAGTAGGGACGACAACATTTGGGACATAGTCGATCAATTGACCAAGTGCGTAAGATTTATAACTGTCAAGTCAAGTAGAATGGTAGCCAAACTAGCCGAGTTATATCCGAAATGGGTTGCACAATTCCATGATGTTCTGTAGAGCATTATGAGCAAATGAAACCCATCGTTCACTAGTGGGTATTGGAAGAGCTTACAAGAGGCATTAGGGACCGAGCTTCATCTCAGTATAGCTTATCATCCGCAAACTGATGGGCAGACCGAGAGAGTAAATCATATAATAAAGGATCTCTTACTGGATTTCATACTTGATTTCGGAGGCTCATAGGACAATACATTGCATTTGGTGGAGTTTGCATACAACAACGACTATCAATCTAGCATTAGTATTGCACCGTACAAAGCATTGTATGATCGATCATGTAATGCCCCTTCATTTTGGTTGGAAGCGAGAGAGAAACTGATACTTGGGCTATATATGATTAGAGAAACTTCGAGGATGATAAAGATCACTCGACCGAATGAAAGCTGCTCAGGATAGGCAAAAGAGCTATGCTAATAGAAGACATAGAGATCTAGAGTTTTCTATCAACGACATAGTATTTGTGAAGATTTATCCATTGAAGAATGTCAATCAATTTGGTAGTAATGGGAAGTTGGCACCGAGATTCGTAGGACCTTTTCCAATAGTAGATAGGATTAGGAACCTAGCATATAGGGCCAAATACCTCAGAAGATGGTGGATGTGCACAATATCTTCTATGTTTCTCATCTGCGGAAGTTTGTGTATGACTCAAATGCGACGATTGCACCCGATCAACTTGATGATATTGAGTTTGAAAGAGAAGCTTCAAGACCTCATGGGGCATTTCGTACTTTCAAATGCGATATGAAATAGCTTAGGAGGAAGACGATCAAGCAAGTGAAGGTTCGATGGGGTAAAAGTGGAGGCAATTGTATGTAGGAAACCGGCAAGAGCATGAGGACCACACATCCGAAGCTCTTAGCATAGTAATGCCTACTATTTATCATACTTACTTTAACCTTTGATGTTATATATGGTAATTTAGTATCCCACACGCTAGGGTAGGTTCAGCTATACTATTGATTGTATGGTTGCTTGTTTGAGATGTATGATGGTCACATATGATTGCTAGGCATGTGGGGTAAATATGTTTGACTTATTTGAGGATTTTAGAGGCAAAATTATTAAAAGGAGAAAGTATAATGACCCATATATTATGTATCATAGGATGATAAAATATTTTCTTTTATTCATATGAGGTCGTACAACTCTAAAATTTTAGTAAGTGACTCTTGGGGACATTTTCCACATCTATGATTTTTATTGAATTTCTGGGTGACTGGTTTGACCTTGAAAATCTTATATGGACTATAAATTTTGATAAGAACCGAATTAATATCTCATACCACTTCCATTGCTTTAGGATGATAGTTTCTCATTCCTTAAAGTAGTTATAATAGAAAAAGGGACAAACCCTTTAAAAGTTATAGCCATTTTAAGTTTTGGCTATTAGTGGGCAACCAACTAAGCCCATGCTTAGGCTCACTAATCCATCTTGAAAATTGTGCTAAGGGAGGCTGTAGGATCAGATCTAAGCCATTTCTATCTCCCCTAAAATAGCTCTAAACCTCCATTAACCCTAATTTCATCAAAATCACATATTTTCCTTACTAATCTTAGTCTAGATCATAGTTAAAGGAGTAATTAACATCCAGGGGTTGGAGATTATCATTTTTGCTAACTCGTATTCATCTCCTTTGCGGTACCCTTCAGATGTAAGGAGAAAATTTTGTATTTTGGGTATTTGGTGAGCAATTCCTGACCCTTCACTCTACTAACAAGTTTATATAGTTAATAACTATATTCTTAACTTGATTTCACATCTTAAATTTTTTTAACTTTAATTACATATTATGACCAAATTTTAAAGGATTTAAAGTGGTTTTTAGGATTGGCTTGATTATCATGTTCTAATGGATTGCATGTATGAGTGGATGTGTATATGTGTTATCTCTTGTTTCTATGTTGTGCTTTAATAGGGTTTCTGGTGCTTTTAGGTAGTTAGAAAAGTGGTTGTCGAACTATCAAATTAGAGGCAAAGATGGTCGGAATGGAATGAAACTTAAAGGAAGAGTTCTGAAGCATGGGTGGATTCTAGGATTCAAAATCACACTGAAATTGAAGCTAAGGAAAGGACCCGTACCTAAAGTTTGGGTCAGTACCGAGTACTTTTTAGTTGGTGGAAAATGCTTGGTGGATGTTTTTTTCTTCAAGTCGAGGTTAGGGGTGATGAGTGAAGGTCAAATGTAAGAATTTAGCTAAGTATTGGCTGAAAGCTTTGGTGGGCATTAAAGTGAGAGCTTTTGGATTTGTATCAAAAGCTTTTAGGTGGAGTAGTTAGGGTCCAAGAACTTGGAAGATGGAGCACTATAAGAAGGGGAAGAAACTTAGCCAAAATTGACTAAGCACCCAACTCAGTACCAAGAGCTTTTGGTTGGTACTGAGAGGTTTATTTTGGTAGAGTCGGGATGGAATCTCTAAAATGTAGGTACTATGTAGCTCATGTTGGAGGTGTTTGTTTGTTTTCTTGGGGTTTGATGGTCATGTAGTAGCACGATGATAGCTTCAGGGCTCGGTAATACATCTTGACGGTGAATAGAGCTAGGTTCCGATGGTAGCGGATCATTGGTGAAAAGGGTCGTGAGGTGATTATCCAGAATGCACAGGTTCTAGGAAGGGTAACCTATGGATAGAACGTGCGATTGGTTCTACCATGGAATGGAGGAATGAGGAATGGTTCTTTGAGAATAACGAAGTTTAGATGGAGGAAAGAAAAGGCTCAGGTACGCATGCCGAAGGATCGTTGATACTTACGGTGTTTTCTGTTGTAGTCAAAGTAGGTGTATTGTGAGTGCATCATGGGTACTTTGTTTGGCTACCCTGGATTAGTTGTTTAAATCCGTATACCGTCGACCGTAGGAAAGGATCTATTATCAACTTCTGGCTAAAGATGAGTACACAAAAAATTGAAATTTCCATTAGTCCCTGGCATGGGAAAGGCCATACGAGTTATCATATATCTAAAGCACATTGAGTGATAGTGAAGATTGTTTGATGGATTTTATGGTTGCTTTGGTTGTTATCTTACGTATACCACTATAGGGATGTCATTGGAGATAGGTATTGGGGATAGGAATACCTAGACACCCGTCATCATATTTGATTTGTAGTATATCTTTACTATATTCACAGAGTAGTATATTATGTTAATTATGTGCTAACTCTTAGTTTCCAAGGATATGTATGGTATGGTTCGTATACTCTTGTTCCTTACTATATTAATTTGTAAGCATTTTGATATTTATTTACCGCTCACACCAGAATATTGTCTAACTTGAGGTTTTATGCTTTGCTTCTTATTATCTCGAGTACTCTTAAATTAGCAGATTAGATAATAGGTCTAGGTGCGATGCAGTAGCTATGTAGAGGACGGGCTAGATGAAGCTATCTCGTATTATATATGGATTTCGATGTTGATTCCACTGTTCAACACTATGCAGCCCTGACAGTGCTGCTTATTACAATTATTTAGAGACCAGCATTTGAGTTTATTTTTGTTTGTGTATACTCTATTACTTGATGTATAACTCTATGAATTTGCACTCTGATATTTGGATCATTTAGTTATTACCGTCACTCCTGTTTTATATCTGCGATGTATATTATATTTTATTCCATATGTTGTGAGATATACAATAGATTATGTGATGTTTTATTTCATTTTCAACCTTTAATTATCGTCCTACATCGACCGGGCACGTCAATAGCGCGCTATTTAGTTACATTTGGTGCTGGTCGTGTAGGGCGGTCGTCACAATATGCTTTCTCTTTTTTTCATGCACAATAGCTTTTTGCATAAAACCTTCCATTATTCAACTAGAAATTTTTATTTTCTTAACTTAGATATCAGATTTTGATAAGTGATACGTATGGGCTTTATGTTCTTAGTTTCATTAGATTATCTAGCATAGGATCATAATTGGAATCATTCCCTTTATTAAATTTCTCAAAAGTAGCAAAATACATTTCCTCGGTGCTAAACTACTCTTCTCATATGGTCCCCCATCCTACTTTCGAAAGAAACTTCAAGATTAAGTGCTTTGGTGTAACAGACACATCCATCTCATCTAAAGCAGGCTTCTTAAAGAATGCATTGTAGTAGGTGTGTTGGTCCATTATCATATAGAGAGTTTTAAAGGTCCTTGAGAAGAGTGGAATTCCTATTTGAACATATAGCTTTATCCACCCTACCAGATTTGATCCCTTATTATTAAACCCAAAAATAAGATCCTAGAAGGCTCCCGTTTACTTAAATAATGTCCATTTGATTAAAAGCATGCTTAAAGATCACATTCATTCTGCTTCATATCTCTGCAAATATTTAGACACTTGCAATAGTCTAATTTGTGCATTAATCATTAGAGGATCATTATATGAATGTCTCACTCCCCTTAGCTTTTTTAGAGTGATCATCGGGTCTAGAACTAGAATGATGTATTGTAAGCTTTTCATCGGAGGTTCTTCTACACTAATTAGACCACATGCACCCTTGCTCATCTTTAAAATGTGCGGCCCTCCATGAATAACATTAGTATGGTTTTTGGTGATGAGAAATCCTATTCGGGCTTGTTCTCAAGGAATTTATTGGCTAAAGGCTTCTCATTATTACCTAGTCAAGAAAATCTACTTTGATGAATTCTTTTAGCACTTCTTATCTTGTCAAATTTTGGACTATTCCTGCCAAAGCACAACAATTATTGGTCTTGTGTGTGAGAAATGCGGATTACGGATCTTAAGGCTAGAAATAACACTAGAAGGGAGGGGTGAATAGTGTTTTAAGGAATTACTAAATCTTTTTGAGCTTATATTAATTTGAACACAAATGTATACAATATTCAGACATAGATATGATCATAGAATCAAACACAGATGTAGAAATAAAGTAAAAGCAATAAAGGAAAGAACACATCGGATTTTATACTGGTTCGGAATAACCCTACGTCCTGTCCCGCAACAAAAGTACGGATTTCCTTTCAAAATCAATTTTTACAATTACACCCTCGATTTCAAGGCCACGAGGTACATCACTCCAGATTCACAATCCTCTGGGTAGAGATACTTGATTTTACGGGTAATAAGTTCGCCCAATTGATTTCACCGGCTACAATCACACCTTTTCTCGCTTAAGTAATTGCAAAGAAGCCTATAACTCTGAATAGCGCTGGAATCTTGTTGAGATAGTGATAGAAAATCAAAACAGAAATGATCTACTTAGATTCAATGGTGATTTCAACAGAGTAATGGTAAAAATGTATATAAAGAAATGTGGAAGAAGAAGAGGAGTTAAATCAGAGAAAATATGAATATAAATTCGTTTAAAACAGCCCCTATTTATAGCAGAACAACAACCATGTTCATTCGTGAAAGGATATGATGAATAGACACTTCCTTTGAAATTCAAATTTTTGAAACAAACTGCCACCTTATCAACAAGGGTATATTGGGGTTGTCGACGGGCCTATGTAATTTTCGATAATTTGTTTTTCTTTGAAAATAACTTTCATCTTATATTAAAACTATTTTTAAACTTTATAAATATACTTAACTATAGTTAAAATATATAAATAAGTATACAGAATAATATTTTGGTATATATAAAATTTAACTATATATTTTATATTTAAATCTAAGTATAAATATTAAAAGTTAAATATATTAAAAGATAGTTTAAAACCAAGGATACTTTGATTTTGAAGATAAAAATTATTTTGAGGCTAAAAGTATTTTAAAACCAAGATAGATGTTTTTTATCTTTTTAAAAGGAAGACTTTGAAATCATTTTGAAAAAAAGATATAATTTTGTAAAACATTTGAATAAAAGTTAGTGGATACAAAACAATGTTCCACTAGATTTTTCGTAGGTTCCATCCTACTTAGGTTTCCATCCCTTTAACGAGCTCGAAGTGGATTGGATTCCACGAATAAATTGGATTTTAAAATGTCAGTGCTTTTCTAGGAGTTTTAAAAAAATTCTTAATTAAATTACTTTTTATTGAAATCTTGAACTTTTGATAATCTTGATACTCATGAGTCTTCAATCCTAATATCTTCAGTCTTGAATCTCTATACTGTACAGTCTTCATTCTTGGTACCTACACGGTTAAATCCTACATATACATATATATCTAAACTATAATGTTAGTATTTATATTTTATAATCTTATTCTAAGGTTGTTGTCATAAAAACCTTCTTCTCAGGGACTAACGATCTCCCTCTTTATGATGATGACAACCTTTGTTTATAAATTATTACTTCTATCCTAATGACTCCCTAAAACTAATAACTCCCCCTTAATCTATGCCTAACTATCCTATTTTATACTTCTCCCCTTTTGTCATCAACAAAAACTAACTCCAAACTATAGAACTCCCACTAAAACTAATAATACATGACATATGATTATAATGATAGTGTTGTCATAAATAATCAACACTTAATTTAAAACTAAAATTTAGTCCTTAATATTAACTATCCTAACTAAGAATCTATATATGATAATACTTATAATAGTGATAATGTGAGAATTCAAATATAAGAACACAAATCATTTATCAACTATAAATTGTTATATTTACATTTGCGTAGAAGAAGAAAGTAAGATCATATAACAATAAGAAAGAGAGAAAAGAAACTAATATGTGTCCTTGAAAATGGGAGATCTATGAACTGAACAACTTGGGTAGTGAAAACAGAAATTTCCACGTTGTTCGACTAGATTTCCATCCTTGTCAAAGCAAATTTCGCCAATGCAAACAACTTTATTGTCATCTTCAGCGTGCTCTTCTTCCATGAGGGCTTCTTCTTCTTCTTCCTCGCAGTCCTCTTGCACTTGATCTCCTAAAGATTCTTCATCAATCAAGATGGGATCGGCGTGATTGTCCATGAGAAACTTTTGTAAGTTTCTAAGGTTTTTTCCTTGCCGTTCTTGTTATTTGGCCATTCTAAGTTGCACTACTTGAATTTCAGTCATTAGTTGCAGTGCATCCTTCAAGGAATCCTCCATTTTCATCACTCGTGCAAGCGTAGTTCGTTGAAATGGTCCAGTAGAAGGAGAAGGAAACGAAAAAGTTGAATTTTTATTTGATTTGGAAGAGGGGGTCATTGTTTTATTGTTTTCAGAAGTTAGATTAGAGAAAGGACAGAAAGAATGAACAAAATTTTGAAATAATAAGAATATTTAACCACTTATTTGAATTTTGGTGGGAAAATTTCAAAAATAAAAAATCATTATATGTCGATAGGGGTATGGAAGGGTTGTCGACATGGTACCTATATTTCTACTATTTGATTTATTTTAATTTAATTTTTTTTATACTTTGTTATTTATATTCTATATTTCAGTTATTGAACAAATACCTAATTCTCTTCTTAATTTAGTAAATATAGATTCATTTAAGGTTTTGCTAAGATATCAACAATCTGCTTCTCGGAATTGATATAATAGAGAGTAATTACTTCCGTACTTATATTATCTCTAAGAGAATGATGTCTTATATCAATAAGTTTAGTTTGAGCACGATGAGTAGGATTTTTGGATAAATTTATTACACTAGTATTATCACAATAAATTGGTGATTTTGAGATATTTAAACCAAAATCTTTTAAAGTTTGTTGCATATATATTACTTGAGAACAAACCAAAGCAGCAGAAATATACTCTGCTTCAGATGTTGATAAAGAAACTGTGTTTTGCTTTTTACTAAAGCAGGAAATCAGAGAATGCCCCAAAAAGTGACAAGTTCCACTTGTACTTTTTCGTTCTGATTTACAACTAGCATAATCAGCATCACAATAAGATATTAATTCAAAAGAATCATTTTTAGGATAAAATAAGCCATAATCAAGGGTGTGTTTAACATATCTTATGATATGTTTTACAGTTCTTAAGTGGGTCTCTTTAGGTTGGGATTGATATCTTGCACAGAGACAAACACTATGAATGATATCAGGTCTACTAGCAGTGATGTAGATTAGTGATCCAATCATTCCTCTATATAATTTTTGATCTACATCTTTCGAGAGATCTTGTTTACTTAGGTACTCATTGGTTGCCATGGGAATGGGTTTTCCACTAGCAGTAGTCAAACCAAATTTACTAACTAGGTCTTTAGCATATTTCCCTTGACTTATAAAGATACCATTATCTAATTGTTTTATTTGCAATCCTAGAAAGAAGTTTAATTCACCCATATGACTTATCTTAAACTCTTTTGTCATTATTTTAGAAAATTCTTTATTCATTTCAAAATTAGTTGATCCAAAAATGATATCATCAACGTAAACTTGTAGTAGTTGAATATCATTTTTATTTCTTTTAATAAAAAGAGTATTATGTACTTTGCCAATTTCAAAGTTTGATTGTAATAAGTAAGATCTTTGTCTATCATATAAGGCTCTAGGAGCTTGTTTTAGACCATATAGAGCTTTCTTTAGTTTGTAAACATGATTTGGTAGTTTTTCATTTTCAAAAAGTGGTGGTTGTTCAACATGTACTTCCTCTTTTACAAATCCATTTAAAAATGCACTTTTAACATCCATTTGATATAATTTGAAATTATTATGATTTGCGAAAGCAAGTAGAATCCTAATGGCTTCTAATCTTGCTATAGGAGCAAAGGTTTCATCAAATTCTATTCCTTCTTCTTGACAATAACCTTGAGCGACTAATCGGGCTTTATTTCGAACAGCCTCACCTTGTTGATTCATTTTATTTTTATAAACCTATTTTGTTCCAATCATAGTTTTATTTTCAGGTCTAGGAACAAGTTCCCAAACATCATTTCTAGTGAATTGATTTAGTTCTTCTTGCATACCCAAAATCCATGAATCATCAGTTGATGCTTCTTTTGGATTTTTGGGTCCAGTAGTTGATATAAAGGCTACATTGCTCATTTTACTTAGTTGATTTCTAGTTTTAACAACAGATTGTGTATTTCCAAGTATATTTTCTATAGGATGATCTTTTAAAAGTTTAATCTTTTTATTAGGATGATTAATTTCATTATTAGTTTCAGTTGACTCTTGATTTTGAGTGATTAAATCCTCTTCATCATTTGTATCTTCAAAATTTTTGAGACTTTCATCGAATGAAACATGCATTATTTCTTCGATGGTGTTATTTCTTAAATTAAACACTATGTATGCTTTACTTCTATTAGAATATCTGATAAAGATACCTTTGTCCGATTTAGGATCAAATTTATCTAAGTTATCTTTTGTATTTAAAATAAAACATTTACTTTCAAAAATTCTAAAATAAGACACCTTAGGTTTCTTTGTGTGAAGAAGTTCAGAAGATGCCTAATCAGTTAAAGGTCTAATTGATGTGTTACATTCTCTTCAAGATTAGTGTTGTGTACCACTTTCATTGATGTTAACCTATTTTGTTATTCCCAGTTAGTTAATTCAATTTAAGCAAAATAGAATAGTTCTAGTTCGAAGAAAGTATCTGATAGCCTTCTCGATGGAAACATCAAAAAGGTTAAGTCAAAAATTAGGTTGAAATGCATTAAAATCAAAGAAATTCAAGGATACTTGAGAAAGAGATTAAAATTTTTGCCAAGTATACCAATGATCAAGTAGGCAAATATGTAATTTGGCAAATGTTCAAGTCCTTAATCAAAAATTAGACTAGGATTTCACCTAAAAGACCATTAAATAGTAGATCAAGTTTTTATTATATCTTGATTACAAAAATGAAAATAAGGAAGTAGTGAATTTGGAGATTCCCTCTTTCTTAGAATTAGAAAATAAATGATACAACTAAATAAAGTATGTTTTATATCTCATGTGGGTAGAAATGTAATTTACCATGTACAGTTGTATATGGACTTGGTTAAAGCCGAACTGGCTACCTTTGCATTATGTAAATGAAACAATGATGTATATGTAATTCATTCAGTTCAGTTGTAATAAAGAATTTCTCTTCTTCTCAATATTTTGCCATTAATCGAATCATTTCATCTTAAAATTCTTAACATCGTATCAGAGCCACTATTAGCCCCACGACAACGCCACGCCAAGTCAGTTCATCAGAACACTTATCATCATGTGAACCGAGCATAGGCCTTTTTTGGATCTTTTCTCATCAGAAATATCATAATCGTCTGAGAAAAAGGCCAAGATCAAGAATTATATCTATGCACATCAGTTTGAACATCATCCCATATCTCTTTCACTCATAAGTAAGTACCTCGTCACAAGATCCATTAAGATATCATTTGGAATCTTGGCTGCATTTATCCTAATTTAGAATTTCATTGCTAATAAAGTTCTTACTTCTAAGAATCTTGGTATTCAATCATGGCAGAAGAGAATGATAACACCGGTAATAGTACACTAGCTAATTATGATCATAACTCATCTAAAACATCTCCATCACGAAGAGAAGATCAACAACAAGAAAGGATAGCACCTGTATATGATTTAATCAAGACAATCATAAGTCTACAAAGCCAGCTAATTACAACACAGTTAGATGAGGGTAATTACTTGCTATGGAAAATTCAGGTTCGAACAACATTAAAAGGATATGGTTTGGAAGAGTATATACTTGGATAAGCACTACAACACCTAAATTTGTAGCAGGCGATGAAGGAAAATTAGTTAGCAATAAGGAATATATAGCAAAATAGAGACAAGATCATCTATTGAGTTCTTGGCTCTTATCATTTATTAGTAAATAAATTCCATCAAGTCAATCGATGTAAAACATCCATCGAAATTTGGACAACTATTGAATATGCTTCTAATTCACAATCTGCAGCCAAAATCATGCATTACAAAAGACATATGCAGAATCTAGCAAAAGACAACATGTCAACGAAGGATTATCTAGCCAAAATCAAGAATTACTATGATCTTTTAGAAGCAGTTGGCCATAAAGTATCTGATATAGAGAAAATATTGACTATTATGAATGGTTTAGATGGTGAGTATGAAGCTATTATGGCAGTTATCACTACTATAAAATGCATAAAAAGCGATAGAGGAGGGCGACGACTCCCGACGGCTATTTTCCGATGCTTCCGATGGGCCGTCTGCGGCCATCGAAAGCCGTCGAAAACTCGGGAATTATAGGTTCCAACCGAGCCTTTCTTCTTCATTTCAGCAAAACCTAAAATACATTTCTAAAATGCCAAATTCACTCCCCAAACCTCAACCACTAATTCCGTGTTTTTGCATCCTCCCCGGCTACGAATTCAACCTCTCGTGCTTTCTAGCTCAGTTATAATCTCTTATTTTCGCGAAAAATTCAATTTTTACCCTATTTCTAGATTTGCGTAAGATGATAAATTAGAGCTAATTTGTGATTGAAATTGTTTTCAATAGTGTGATAATAGTTTTTAGCATTCCATGGTATACCTATTTCATTTTTTATCGTGAAATTGTGAAAAACATGTATAATTTGTGGTTGTTCATGTTTATGTAAATCGTTGTGTATGCCTTGATTCTACGATTGTATATGTGTGTAGCGCTGCTTTCATTGTATTGTGTTAGTTGGAATAAGATAAAATAAATGAACGAGCTAGGAGTATTATATTGTGCATGTATTTACTAATGCAACAAAAAAATGCATTAGTCTAAATATAATTGCGTGTATTTAAAAATGACAAAAATGTTACACTAGCCATAAGTTGTAATACGTCGAATAAATGTGTTAAATTAAAATATATTTTTGTAAATGTGAATAATTAGTAAAACTGTATTTTTTTTCGTAAAATGCGCGCATTTAATGTACCTTAGAGAGTTTTTGGTCCCGTCTGACGAGTGTTGTACATGATCGTTATATAAATAGTCGTTTTTTTTCAAAAAACGACAATTTATATTCATCTGGTACAATGTTTGTCGGATTTGTCCCTGTATTGGACAAGTTATGAACACGGTAAGCATTTACATTTTGTATACTACTTCATCTCAAACGGTTCATAAAATTTCGGCCTAACTTTTCTTTTTTGTTTCTTGCGTACACGCATTTGTGTAAAATGCAGGAAACAAAAGGGAAATGCGACCAAAATTTTGTTGAATCATTTGAGACGAAGTAATATACGAAATGTAAATGCTTACTGTGTTTGTAATAGGAAGTAGGATGTCTGACAATTGGAAAAAATATATTTTTGTACAAAATTTTGTATCGATACGTTAAAAAATAAAATATGTCATATTTGAAAATATTTCTTAATTTGTGAAATAATTCTTTAAATTTAAATATTATAGACCATGAAAATAATCTTTTTCGAATTTGTATTCTTGAAAATAAATATTAAATTTTGAACTTGCGACTCATTTTCTCAAATAGGAAAAATGATTGATTATTTTGTTGACCGGAGGAGATGGATGTACCAAAGAAAAGGACTGAGAGGCTCAATAAAAGAATATTTTTATAATGGTATAAACGTATTTGTTGAATTTACTTTAAGTAATAACGAAAACGATCCAGAAATTCATTGTCCGTGTAGCAGGTGTAGGCATTTGAAGTAGTTATTACCAGATATTGTAAAAGATCATTTGTGCCAAAATGGTTTCGTACCCGAGTATTATTGTTGGAATCGGCATGGAGAAGTTGTAGCAAATACTTTTGTAGAGTCTGAAAGTGTCGTTAACGAAGTAGTTACGACGACCCATATAGAAAATATGGTCAAAGATGCAGCACGATCAATGTTTCCTATGGTTGAAGTTGACGACAATGATGGAAATGTTGAAGAACCAAATATTGTAGCAATTTTTTTTTATGATTTACTAGTTGCTGCTAAGAAATCTATTTGGGGTGGTTGTATAAGCAGTACTCAACTGTCAGTAATCGTAGAATACATTGTTATGAAGTCAAAATACAACATCACTGATGATGGCTTTACGGCTGTTGTACAAGCTGCAAAAAGACATGTGCCGCCCGATAATCTAATGTGTGAAAATCACTATGAAGTTAAAAAAATTATGTCAGCTTTCGGTTTACCTTATCGGAAAATAGATACATGTTTAAAAGGTTGCATGTTGTTTTGGAAAGAAGACGCAAACCTTAGAAATTGTAAAATTTGTAATCAGGAGAGATACAAACCTAAAAAAAGAAGGGAAATGAAGTTCCATACAAGCGTATGCATTACTTACCGATCACTCCAAGGCTTCAAAGATTATATGCATCTTCTGTAACTGCATCTAATATGAGATGTCATAGTGTGAGAACGGAGGAAGAGGGTACGTTGACACATCTGACCGATGGAGAAGCATGTAAGCATTTTGATAAAACGTATCCAAATTTTGCAGCGGAGATTCGAAATGTTAGATGAGGATTATGTACGGATGGTTTTTTGCCATTTTCTCAATTTGGTTCTAAATATTCATCCTGGCCCATTATCGTCACATCGTATAATTTACCTCCATGGATGTGTATGAAAACGCAATATATGTTTCTTACCATTGTCGTTCCTGGCCCCGATGATCCGGATCTGATTTTTTTTGCAGTTGTTGTAACTATGTTGAATTCTTGATGTATTATGAAATTGATGTAACTATGAAACCAAATCTGTACGTTTACCATTGTTTACATGTTTTATGTCATTTCCATTTATCATTTATTTAGCAATTATTATTAAAAATGCAATACAATCTGCTTATCGTCGGAGCATGAGACCCACTATGAATCAGGTATAACACCCTTCCATTCCTATTTACATTTCAGTCATTAATTTAATAATTTATACCGTTGATATATTCATTTTTGTTATTTTTTACTGTTTATCGTTTATAGTTTAATATTCTTTTTGCTTTTTATCATGAAACACAGGCTGAGATAGACATTCAGACAGACGATATGCAGATGGCATGAGAATATTGGATGAAGAAGATGCGTAAACTATAGGGACTCGATATCCGAAATCAAGAATTCAGGTAAGAAACCACGTTGGATTGGTGAGAGCGTATGGCAACATGGTTGGGATATTGGGAAACTGACACAACGACGGCAAGTATACTAATTTTTTTAAGTTATTTGACTGGTAGTAAATATCAAAAAAATACATAATGTATCAACTTTTGAATGTACAGGCAGAGTCGGAAAGAAACTCTGCAAACAGAAATAAAAATCCCATCACTCATCGCAGAGGGTTGAAGTCATTTCAGCAGTATCGACAAGAGTTGGTAAATTTACCGAATGCAAATTGTAAATAGTTTGTGCTACATAATTTTAAATGTACAATAATTGTATGTAAAAATCAATTTCAAGAAGCTGAGGCGCATGGTTTCGTGGGCTATATGGATGTGTTTACTCCTACGCATGCTGTCGAGCATGTAAATCCGAAAGGGACAGTTTCGTATACATGACACGACGATAAATCCAGCAAGAGCCATGTAAGCATATTTCATTTTATGCAGTATTAGCAATTGTTCTACTTGTTAAAATATAATGAAATAAGATATGATGATATTAATGTATTAATGCAGAAAAAGTTTATGGAGCAGCGCCTGAAACTCCTTGCTGATACGGGGCGAGATCAGCTAACGACGTATGAGAAGGATGCTATTTTTGAGTTAGTTATGGATCCATCGGAGCATGGTAGACGATACGGATTTGTCAATCAAGTGGTAAGTAAATATAAAATATAAATCAATAATCTTGTCACTATAGTTATTTGGTGTTACCACAATCTAAGATGTTATCAACATGCATATACACATACATAAACATCATAAACTAAATTAAATAACATTATCACACTGCTAATCATTCACATACCTACACATACACTTACATAGATCACACAGCTAAATTAAATATTTATTACAGGCCAGCAGTCAGAGATGTTGTGGTATGTAGACTAGAGCTTAGATCGATCTAGCAGGGATTGAAGATTTGCGGGCTAGAGTGGCACAGCTGGAGGAGAAAAACCATTGGCAGGCCATAGAGACTATACAGTTGCTAGACCAACGTATTGCCGAGTACATGCAGTAGTATGGTGGCCGCTTCCCTTCCTCTGATGGCTCAAGTTCTGGAGGAGATTGTTTGATTGCTTTGGTCGGTAAGTTTTTTTTATTTTGTATGATTTGGTAGATGGTAGAGATACCTGTTGGTTTTTTATACTATGTTATGATACCCTTAAAATTATGTCGATGTTAGGGATGTTGTGGATTTATGTGTTGATAGAACATTTGGTGTTGTGGATATTATTTTGTATTGTACATTAATTTGGATGATGGTTATGTGTATTGACTTAAATTTATGTATATTTTTGTTTGATGATTTGTGTATAGTTTGATTTTTGATATTTGGTTGGAATATTATATATTGAATTCTGCAGTATAGGTGGAATAGTATTTATATGGAAAATGTGGATGGAAGGCTGTATTGCAGCAGAAATACAAAAAAATTCAACTGATTTCCGTCGACTTTCAGGTTTTATATTTCCGACGACTTCCGACGGCGTCCGACGGCTTTCGAAAACAGTCGGAATCCGTCAGACTCAATCGAAATCCGTTGGAAGTCGTCGAAATTACGAACGGCAAGGTTCATCGGAAGCCGTCGGAAACACTGCTTCCCAACGCCTTAATTTCCGACGGCTACCGACGGCCGTCGATGGTTTTCAATCGTCGGAAAATGGCTTTCCCCTTGTAGTGTGTTACCTCGAAAATGTTATTCCATCAATTTAGTTTTTACATTCTACTTTATTCACTCGTGAGAGTAGAATTGAGCAAAAGAAAGCACATGATTAATATTTATCAATCAATTATCCAGCCAACACAAGAAACAGAAATCAGGAAAGAAATAACAATGCAAAGAATAACTTAGGAACGAGAAGTATTAGAACTATCAAAGAAATCAGCCAAGAAGATTTAGAGGAAGAGGAGGTAGATGGAATGATAATAATATCAAATCAAAGTGTCAGATATGTGAAAAATTGGGACATTCTACCTACAAGTGCTATTCCAGGTTTGACACCAACTACAATGCATCACAGAATTCTACCAATCAGAGAAGCTATGCTATGAATGCAAATCGAACTAGTATGCAACAAGATTTAAGAAATATATCACAGGGTTAGAAAATACATACCCTGAGTATATCAGAATCTGAAAGGTCGAAAGATATCTACAATGAATGTTGGTACCCTGACTCAGCAACAACTCATTATTTACTAGCAATCTACAGAATCTACACATTGGCAACAAGGAATACAAAGGTACTCAATCTATCTGTATGGGTAATGGTTCTTGTATTAACATAACACACACTGGTAGTGCACAAATTAGGGGTCAAAGAATATTGCATCTTAACAACTTCTTAAGAGTCCCCAAGATAAAGAATTAGCGTGTCAAAATTTGCATAAGACAATAGTGTATATTTTGAGTTTTATCCCATGCACTGTCTAGTTAAAGATATTAAAAATAAACAAACACTATTGCAAGGTAAAACTCAAAACAGAATGTACAAATTCGACTTTTCAAACTCAAATGACAATTATTCAAACAGTTTAAGAAAATGCTGCAACTTAGCTAAATCAAATTCTACTTAGTCTATCAAAAGTGTATTTGATATTTGGCATTGTAAGTTGGGATATCCTAGTATCAAAATTGTGAAGAAAGTGTTAACTGACAGTAATAGAAGTTAAAGATGTACCTTCTTTCTATGTTTCCACTTACTGTCAAATGGAAAAAGGCTATAAACTCGCCTTTCTAGAATCACAGTCTGAGTTTATCGAACATTTGCAGTTTTTTGCGATTGATTTATAAGGACCAGCTCCTATAAACCAGATTATGGATATAAATATTATATATCTTTTATAGATGCTTATTCTAGGTATGCCTAGGTTTTCTTTCTGAAATCAAAATGTGAAACAAAAAATATGGTTATGCATTTTATAAAAGTGGAAATTAGGTTGAAGGGCTTCTATTTGCAGGGTAATAAGTTTTAAGGACAGCACTTCTGAATAATTAGTTTTAAGGACAATTTACAGCATAATGATAAATTCATTTATCTTTTTAAGTTATACAGGAAAATGATAAATCCTTTTATCATTATTTTTGTATAAGTGAAAATGATAAATTCTTTTATCTTTTTCTTGTAAAATGTCCTTAAAACTAATTTTTCAGAAGTAGCGTCCTTAAAACATATTACCCTGTACAAATAAGCCCTTGAAGTGAAAATCCCTTTATAAATTAAGTGGAAACGTGGACAAATCAGCTAGTAAAGGTAGTACAAACTAATGGAGGTACAAAGTAAAAGTCACTCAAAGATTACTTTCAAATGAAAGGAATTATACATAAAATGACTTGTCCTTATATCTCTGGAAAAAATGGATTAGTTGAGAGAAAAGATAGGCACACATTAGAAATTGGTCTACCATAATTAGCTCAAGCTTCACTTCCATTAAAGTTTTGGCCGGACGCATTTGCAACTGTAGTCTATCTAATCAGTAGACTGCCTACCAAAGTAAAGCAAGAAAAAACACTAATGGAAGTTTTATTTAATTAAAGACTAGAATATCAAATTTTAAAAAATTTTGGGTTCTAAGACCTTAGAATTCACATAAATTGTAATTTGGATCTACACCATGCACATTCTTAGGCTACGGTGTAAATCGGAAAGGTTATAAATGCTTTGATAGAAATAGAAAGCTATTTATATCAAGGCATGTTGTTTCAATGAACATACATTTCCATTTGCAACACAAAGTGTAAAGAATGCATAGAAATTACACAATCCAAACATATCTATACCACCCATATCAATGCATATAAACAACCAAAAGTCATCTTACATGGAGGAAAGAAAGAACAGTTCAGATACTCAACACACATTGTCCCTAGTGAACAAGGTCAAGAAGAATCTGAACAACTATGGCATGAAATCAATACTCCAACAAATACATGAAGTCAACAGACAAATAGTGGAGACAATAATCAACGAAAAAGCATAGAACATTCAGCAAGCATACATCGAGAACAAGAAGTTTGACGTCATCTAATGATAATATGGTCCAAGAGTGGCATCTTTAAACCAAAGTTGTACACAACATGTACTATAAGTGATGAACCAGAAACCCTTGAACAAGCTTTCAGCAATGAAAATTGGGAAAATGCAATGGATGAGGAATATAGTGCATTAATGAAAAACAAAACATGGAATCTCGTATCACCACCAAAGCACAAAAGCATGGTTGGATACAAATGGATTTGCAAATTAAAGAAAAAACCAGATGGAACAATATAAAGATACAAAGCAAGATTGGTTGCAAAAGGCTATACTCAACAATGTGGCTTTGATTTCAATGAGAATTTTCACCAGTGGCAAAGCCAACTACCGTAAGAGTAATCTTAACTATAGCATTACATAAAGGATGGAATGTTAGACAATTGATGTAAATAATACTTTCTTAAATGGAGACCTTCAAGAAGAAGTTATATGGAACAACCACCAGTATTCAATCAATCAGGAAAAGATAAAATGGTGTACAAATTAAATAAAGCAATATATTGTTTAAAAGAGGCTCCAAGAGTATGGTTTGACAAGCTTAAAGCAGCTCTTATGGGACTAGATTAACAACAAGCAAAATCGTATACTTCATTCTTTATCAAGCTCAACAGAAATGCATCAACATACATTTTGGTCTACGTGGATGATTTTATGGTTACAAGTGATAATAAAAAGAGATTAATCTGTTATTCAACATCTAAACAGATAGTTCTCCATCAACGATTTTGGTAAACTCAGTTAATTTTTAGGAATACAAGTCAATAGAATACCAGATTCAGAAATGCATATATGTTAAAAGAAGTATATCAAGGAAGTACTTATCAAAGTCAGAATGCATGAAGCAAAGTCACTACCAACAACAATGACTAGCAATTTTCATTTGTCAAAGCACAAGGGTGAAGAATTGAATACAAGAGCATTGTTGGAGCTCTAAAGTATACAACAATTACTAGACCAGAGATATCATACGTTGTTAATAAAGTAGGTCTGTTTATGCATCACCATTTGGATGAATATTGGCAGGTAGTGAAAAGAATATTGAGATGCTTAAATGGCAAATTGGACTATGTATTAATACTGAAATCTAGCAAGCAGCCAACTATCACTTTATTTTTTGATGCAGGTTGATCAGACCTTGATGACTGAAGGTTAATGTTAAGGTATTGCATCTATCTAGATGAAAATCATATATCATGATGCTCAAAGAAGCAACCTACCATATCCAGATCAAGCACTGAGTCTGAATACCAAAGTCTAGCTAGTGCAACAGTAGAATTAATGTGAGTGGAATCACGTATCAGTGAAATGCAAATATATACAAGCAAGAAGGTAGTAATTTGATGTGATAACCAAAATGCACTATCATTATCAGCAAATCCAGTATTATACAAAAGAACAAAGCACATAGAGCTTGATTTATGCCTTGTAAGAAAACAGGTAAATAACAACAATATTGAGATAAACCATATACCTACATCTTACCAAAGGACGGACGTACTCACAATGGCACTGTCAGCTCAAAAATTTTTACCGATTCAGAGTTGATTTAAAAGTCAGAAGATTCGATAGCAGACCAGTGATAGTACCTCAAGCTTGAAGCAAAATCAATCTATTACATCAACTGATCTTAAAGACCAGAAGTCGCAACAATAGATCCAACAGCAATAACTCAACTCAAATAATAATAATAAAAAAAATCAATCGACTAATCGATTCACTCAGAAATAATTATGGACTTTGACTCTATTAATCGTATATTTATGAAGATCCCAAGACAATTCGAAGATTGATAACTCTTTCTATCAGAAATCTGTATTATTTTTGCAAACGATTTGCAAGCTAAAGATCTCGACAGCAAAATTGAAAATAAGGGGTGAAAACCTTAGCTTACTTTGAGGGAGAGAATCAAAGAATAAAGAGTACAACTGAGTAAAAGATGTTCCACATCTCGTATGGACATAAATGTAATTTGGTTATATGTAATTTACCATATACATCTGTATATGGACTTGGTCAAAGCCGAACTGGCTACCTTTGTGACGCATCTCTGATACCAATTGACGCAGCTCTGATACCAATTGGCGCAGCTTCTTCTAAGCTCTAACAGTTTAGATATCAACTATCGCAACCTATCCAGGATCTTCCTCATGAATGATGATTTCATGTCAATGAACTGATAGAACGATAAATGCTCAATTCCGTTGATCGTGATGATGCCGGAATCTAGCTATTTCTAACCTGTTGATCTCGCAAGATACCGTGTTGAAAGATCTACAATTCGATCGTTGATCACTCGAAAGTGATACCGAGAATTGGCTTCAACTTCGTTGATTCGCGCACGAATAATCCAAAGATTGAAAGTAGAAGCACATCACACTCAACTTCCAACAATGGTGGAAAAAGCTCACACACAAATTTTATTCAAAATCAACAACCTTTACAAATGACAATACACCCCTGTTTATAGGAAATTACAGCACACGCACATGCGACTCAACCAGCGACTTTGCGACCTAACATCACACGACCTAACATCACACGAGTTATAACACACACGACTTAACTCAACATTCAATTACAACGTACGACTTAACTCAACAACACGACATAACAACACAATACAAGTTACAACACCATGCGACATAACAGGATGGCACAACTTCACGAGCGACTTAGCGACATAAGGAATCAGCGACTTAAGAAGAATGTGACTTAAGAGATGCGGCTTCAGGGAATGACTTAAGAGATACGGGCTTGTTATATTGAGTCCTTATCAAGGCAGACGACTTACGACTTAAGGTAGGCGGCGACTTAAGGTCAGCGTCTTAAGGAAGCAGGCAACTTACGGTAGTTGGCTTAACTCGCTCACATGGTGCGCTGATGGTTGGGATGGCTTAAGGTCGCTGAGCGACTTATGTGGTTGCCACTTAAGGAAACGCGACTCATAGCAGGCCGAGCGACTCATAGCCGGCGAGTTATCATGGTGCGCTGCATCATCCTCCCCTGGTTGAAAAGAATTCGACCACGAATTTACACTTTCCTCTTCTTCGACATACTCATTCTCATGATATGGAATCAAGTGTTTGACGTTGAAAACGTCAGCAGTATGGATATGATCCGGCAATTTTAACTGATAAGCATTCTCATTAATCTTCTTTACGATTTTCAAAGGACCAATATTTCTAGCAGCTAGTTTGTTGTACGTACCAATAGAAAATCGATCCTTAGTCAATGCTGCATATACAAAATCTCCTTCTTTGAACTCGACATTTCGTCGTTTAATATCTGCGGATTGCTTATATTTCTCATTCGCCTTAAGCAATCGTTCCTGCACAACCTTGTGGCATTCTTGCAATTCATTCACAAAATCACTAGCTCGTTTGATCACTCCTTTCTGATGTGGTACTATAGATAAATCCAATGGTCCCTTAGGAATTGTTGAGTAAACGACCTGAAATGGACTGAACCCAGTGCTACGATTAACTGCATGGTTGTGTGCAAACTCAGCTTGACACAGCTTGGAATCTCAACTCTTCAAATTGTCATTCACGAGGCATCTCAATAGATTACCTAGGGATCTATTCACAACTTCCATCTGTCCATCCGTCTGTGGATGATAAGCACTACTAAATTTTAGCTTTGTCCCGACCATTCTCCATAGACTCATCCAAAAATGACTCATAAAACGAATGTCTCTATCCGATACAATAGATTCAGGTAACCCATGAAGGTGATAGATCTCTCTGAAGTATAACTGTGCGACATTAACTACATCTGCCGTCTTCTTGCATGCGATAAAATGAACCATTTTTGAAAACCGATCAACCACTACGTAGACAGAATCATTGCCACGTTGCATCCTCGAAAAACCCAATACAAAGTCCATACTAACATACACCCATGGTTTAGTAAGTATGGGCAACAACATATAAAAACCTGCATTTATTGCGGTTCCCTTTGAGACTTGACAAATATGGCACCTCTAAATGAACTTTTCAACTTCCTTCCTCATTGACGGCCAAAAATAAGACTTTGAGATCAACTACATGATATTGTCGCGGCGCACGTGTCCTTCTTCATGTAATTCTTTGATAATTTTCACTCGTAGACTGCAATCTGGAACACACAACTGATTTCCCTTGAATAGAAAACCTTCAACCATTATATATCCATCCATGCTTCCCTGCTTGACTTTGTCTAGGATTTTGGAAAAATATGAATCTGAAGTAAGCAAATCTGGATGTAAGTCAAAACCCATCACCTCTACTCACATGGTTGTTAGTAAATTCTCCCTTCGACTCAATGCATCAGCGACGCGATTAGTTACTCCAAACATGTGCTTTACGATGAATGTAAATTGTTGTAAATAAGCTATCCACGATGCATGCCTAGCTGCAATTTTGTTCTGCCCTTGTAAATGTTTCAATGCTTCATGGTCCGTATACAAAACAAATTCTTTGTGGAACAAGTAACGTCTCCAATGCTTCACAGCCTGCACAATAGCATAAAACTCCACACCGTAAGTACTGTATCTCATCTTTGCTCCAGAAAGTTTTTCACTGAAATAGGCAATTGGACGACCCTTCTGACTCAACACTCCTCTAATTCCAACTTTGGATGCATCTGTATGTAACTCAAATAGTAACTGAAAATCTGGCAACACTAGAATCGGTGCTGAGGTTAAAAGTTCCTTGATTTGCTCAAAAGCATGTCCTGCCTCTTTCGTCCATGAAAACTGCTTTCCTTTCATACAATCAGTAACAGAAGCCATTACGCTACTAAAGTGCGGTATAAATCTTCGATAAAATGAAGTTAACCCATGGAAACTTCTGACTTCTGTTATAGATTTGGGCTGTGGCCAATATCTGATTGCGACTACTTTACTCTGGTCACTTGTATCCCGTCCTTAGACACGACATAACCCAGAAATAAAATACTTGGCGTCATGAACACACATTTCTTCGTCGCTGCATAGAACTATTCTTGACGAAGAATAGTTAACACCTTTCGCAAGTGTTGAATGTGCTCCTCTGTGCTATCACTATATATCAAGATATCGTCAAAGTAGACTACAACAAACTTTCCGATGTAAGGTCTGAAAATTTGATTCATCACCCTCATAAATGTACTTGGTGCATTAGATAGACCAAATGGCATTACCAGCCATTCATATAATCCTTCTCGAGTCTTCAATGCTGCCTTCCATTCATCACCTGGTCTTATGCGAATCTGATGATAACTATTCTTAAGATCGACCTTAGAAGAGATTACAGACCCACTGAGTTGATCCAATAGATCATCAAGTCTTGGCATAGGAAATCTGTATCGGACAGTTATTTTGTTGAGTGCTCTGCTGTCGGTACACATTCTCCATGAACCATCTTTCTTCGGTACCAACAGAGCTGGTACCGCACAAGGACCGAGACTCTCTCGAACACGCCCTTGCTCAAGCAACTCCTCAACCTGTCTCTTCAACTCTTCATGCTCTTTTGGACTCATACGATAATGCGGCCTATGCGGTAAAACAACACCAGGCACTAGATCAATTTGATGTTGTATGTATATCCCTCAATGGCGGTAATTCCTTGGGTAATTCCGCAGGAAAGACATCTTCAAATTCATTTAACACCGGTCTAACTTCCGGAGGAATTTCAAGATCTTCACTTGTTTCATACCCAATCAACAAAAACAATTCAGAACTATCTTCCACTTCCTTAACAAATTCTCTCGTAGATAATATACTAGTTGATTCTTGTTGAATATGCGCTTATATGATTTTTGTTTGATGATAATAAACATATATACATTCGTTTAAATGTATTTGTTAATGTACTATTTTATTTTTCATAGATTAAATAAATATTTGCTGAATAAAATTAAATAACATAGAATTTGAATCCAAACAGAATTTTTATTCAAACAAATATTTATTACAATTTTGAATAGTACAAATTCAAGCTCTCACTATTCACTATACAACTTTGATACAAATTCAATTACATCACAATTTTACATTTACAGCTGACCTCACTACATATCACTCACACTCCTATTTATCTTCAACTTCATTCCCGTTAGAATCCAGCATCTAAGCAATATGCAAAAATATTCACTAACACGGTAAAATTGAAAAAGAAATATTTTTGCAATATAAAATAAAATGTGAATTTTGAAAATAATATTTGCCTCGGTTATTTGGGTTGTTCGTCATCATTTAAATTTGAATTCATCATACACGAACAACTTGTGACATACACAGTGTATCACTGTATATGCCACAAGGCCGTGCACAACGAAATATACACTTGATTGATTTACAAGGACAGGTGAGCACAGGTCAAACCCAAATGAAAAGCCGGGTTCAACTCAAATGCAATATAAATAAAATCACAACACGCGCACAAGGTCAAACCCGAGCTATTAGCTGGATTCAACACAGGGCAGTTGTACAGGCTACGACTTCAAGCATGCAAGCAAGATGGTGATCAATATGCAGTACAGTGAAGTACAAATCAAGTGCATCACAAACCAACAAAGGAAAAACCAGGCAAGGTCAAATGGCATCAAGCAAGCAAGACCAAAGAATGATCAGACCATCAATACACAAAGAGGCACACTAAACTACAAATGCACTTGCAACTGAAACTGTAGCTCAAAGTAAAACCAAAGTGTCAGTGACCACTAAAACCAGAAAGTACACATGACTATCTCAACTTCAAACTCACATGCAAGCACAGCCTCAAACCAGCATCAAGTCAAGTCAACCAGAAAAATGGAAGCAGTGTGCAAACAGCAGGTCAAAAAGTACTCAGGGATGAACAAAAAAATATACAAATCAAAGAACACATGACCAGACACACATGAACATGAAGACCATAAAGGCAATGCACCAGTGAAACAACTCAGCAATGAATTTAACGAGGAACAAGACTCAAGCACTATCAAAGTTCAACTCAAAGAGATAGTCGACCAACAGCTACATGGATCAACAACATATCAAATGAACTAATGAACACATGAACTACAAGCTAACAAATGCAAACTGTATCATGATATAGTGACAAGATCAACACAGCAACTCAAATGACACAGTGATACCAGTGAAGCCAAGACCAGAAAAACAAAACTACAAATGCTCAAGTAGCAGTTTTGATATAAAGAACGGCCACTAAATCAACAACCATAATGACCAAAAGCAATGTCGAACAAGACAAAGTTAGAGACCAGAACCAAGCAACAATATTTATAGGTCAGTGAACAAAATCAAGTCAAGGTCGAAGTCAACCAGAACGAGAACGAAAAAATTAAATGACCGAAGTCAAAGTCAGAATCGATCAAGCCGTGGTCATCACGAAATGAATCAATGTCGTGAATATCAAGTAACCAAAAATATACGAATTGACAAAGTCAGAAATCATCGTCAACATTAAATCATTATCGAACGGCCGAGCTATATCAATTGACAAATTCAACTAACTCTAGACGAATGCAAATACAGGGATTCAATCTCTATAAATTGCAATAATCATCATCGGCAATATCCACCGAGTTCAAGTACGAAAACATTAAAGCACAAAAGCATAAAATTACATACCAAAGCAAGGATAGAACTCGATCAACAAAGCAGCCGAAGTGTGCAACAAGGAAAACGATCGATCAAGGCTACACGCGAATTATCCACCGAATCGATCAACATAAAGTCGGCTCTTCGCAAAGCCTTAATTTGGATCAAAGCCGAAGCCCTAATTTCTGTAAAAAGAGGAACGGCGGCCATTTTTCACAAAGGAACGAAATAAAGAGAACATGCCAAATAATAAAAAAAAGGCCGGCCTTGTTTAAGAATAAAAAAGGGTTTTGGGTTTAAAATTAGGGTTATTTTAATTTTAAATTGTTTTTTAATTGTATTTTATTTTTAAACCATTTAAATTTCTAGTCGTGTGACTAGGGGACAAACTACGTGGCGTAGTTTGAGAATTCGCAACTCAGTGACTGAGTTGTGGCAGTGTTTTGAGCGTAGAATTAGGTTTAGTCGATAGCGGGTGTCGCGAGTTTACGTGTGTAAGCGTCTGACTATCTAATTTCTAGTAGAAACCTTAGGGGCAGCACACAGGCAGGGTTTTGCCGAAGCTGGGTAAAGTCTGTGTCTTTCTATTTCTGCATTTTATTATTCTGCTATTTTTCTATGCTGCTATTAATCTGCGATCTGTGTTGAAATTATTTTATAAGCTTCCGCAATTAATTTTTATAGTTTATACCATCACGCTATTCACCCCCCTCTAGGGTGAAATTGATCCTACAAGTGGTATCAGAGCTAGGAACAAAAGCCCTTTTTGTTTTAAAAATTTGTTTTTACAAAAACCAATTTTTGTTTTAAAAATTTGTTTTTACAAAAACCAAATTTTGTTTTAAAAAAAGGTTGAATTTTTAAAATGGCTTCTTTTAATACTGTTTTTGCTGAGGGTCAGTCCATAGTTAGACCACCGATGTTCAATGGTGAATATGCTTATTGGAAAAATAGGATGGAAATTTTTCTAAAAACCATTAACGCTTGGAATATTGTTGAGACAGGTTATAGAGTACCAACTATAACTGTAGATAATCAAGAAATAGATAAACCAAAGGATCAATGGACAGAACTAGAAAATAAATTACAAAATACTAATGCTAAAGCTATGAATTCTATTATCTGTTCATTGGATGAATTTGAATTTAATCGTGTCTCATATTGTCTAACTGCGCAGTAAATATGGCACACGCTAGAAGTGACTCACGAAGGAACATCTCAAGTCAAAGAATCTCGCTTTGCCATGCTAAGCAGCGAATACGAGAACTTCCAAATGGTGAAGGAAGAAAATGTTAAAGAGATGCATGGACGACTTTGCAATATCATATATAAATCAAAAGCTCTTGGAAAATCATACACAGAGTTGGAGATAGTCTGAAAAATCCTCAGAGTCCTTCCACGAAAATTTGTAGTGAAAGTGACTGCCATTCAAGAATCAAAAGACTTAAAACAAATGAAAGTTGAAGAACTCATCGGAAATCTCACCACTTATGAGTTAGAAATGAAATTCAAGGAAGAGCGTGTAGGAGGAGATACTTAAAAGAAATCAATAGTGCTCAAAGGAACAACCGAAAGTAATGATGATAACGATGATGATGATGATGATGGAGCAGCAGAGCTGGCACTACTAATAAATAAATTCAAAAGGTGGAATCGCAAATACGGAAATCCAGCTCGAAATCAGGAATTGAAAAGCAGAATAGGCAAAGCACTTCACTACTCAGAAGAACAGGAGATCATCTGTCATAAGTGCAACCAACCCGAACACATCAAGCCCAATTGTCCTCGAAATCGACGCGGCTTTGGAAAGAAACAGAAAAAGAAAAGTTTTGCAGCCACTTGGGATGAAATGGATGAGGATGATAAAAGCACTGGCAGTGAGAGCAAAAAAGCAGATTTGTGCCTTCGAGGTGATATAACTGATAGTGATGATGATGAGCCAAGTGAGGTATCAAAACTTACTCATTCAGAGTTGCTTATATATTTTCATGAAGTAAATGGCTGTTTTGAATGACTTAGGAAAAAATACACTAAATTTGAATCACAAAACGACACTTTGATAGAATTAAATGAACAACTTGATCAATTAGTTAAAAATTATCAAAGAAGGATCCCTAAGTGTGATAAGTGTCCAACATTCGAAGAAGAAATTAAAAAATCATAAATTAATATAAAATCACTTGAAAATGAAATTATGATTTGAAAAGAGAATGAAAATACTAGGAGAGAGAATTCTATTAAAAAGTGCACACAATTGTTAAACGAAAATGAATCTCTCAAAACACAAGTCCAACAATTGTCAACGACTTTAGATAAATTTTCAAAAAGTGAAAAATCGTTGAATATGCTATTAGGAAAACAAACTGTTAATACGGTTAGACAAGGACTTGGATATAATAAATCGAAAATTGTTGAAAACAATATTAATCAAGTCAACTCTATGTGCACAATTTGTAGAAAATTTGGACGCAATCAAAATAATTGTTGGTATAGACCCAAACATGTGAAAACTATACCGATTTGGGTTCCAAAAGGCACAAATATATAAACTCTCAAAGTTAAACAAATTTGGGTGCCGAAGGGAACAATTATAAATAGTTTTGGGTCTTTAAAAAATTGTTTTTCAAAATTTTCTGCCACTAACAACCATGGACCTATAAAAACAAATAGGTCACATAAATCTTTTCCCGTATAGGTGTTGTGGCAGGTAAGGAACAACAATAGTGTTACTTGGATTCTGGCTGTTACAAGGACACAACGGGCGACAAAGCAAAGTTCCTTAGCCTAGTATAAAGGTGACAGAATCACAATGGACAACAACAAAAGTATCATAAAGGTAAAACAGGTAATGATATATTTATTTGAACGATATATTAAATGTGATAATCTGCACCATATTCTGAATTAAATCAGCCAATAATGAGATGATAAAAAAACGATGATTTTGACTCTGACTTATTCAACTTAGTTGGCCAATTATTTTCTTATGCCAAAAACACTATAAAAATCTCTAGATTCTTTGAATTACTTCATATATATCAGTATGGATTAATAATAGTGTTTTTTTTGTTGGATGATAATCGATTTGCTTATGATATGGCTAACTCTATATTCGCGATTATTGATTATTTATACAGCTTCATTTCAAATTCAAGTGAATGTCATTTAAATTGCTGTTAAAATTGAGTTTGAATTTTTTTGGTGCACACTTCATGGTTTGGTCGATCAAATTCAATTAATGATGATTTTGAGTGAAAGAGAAATTCAGATGCAGATTACACTGGTAATCTAGTTGATAGAAAAATGACTAGTTGAACGTGATTTTTGTTGAGACATTTAGTAACTGCATCGTTTTTCAAAGTAAATATCTGCGTATTTTTCATTTCAAATAATTTTGAAATAGCAGAAAATTTCTCATATAACCCCCTCGAGAAAATCATTTTTGACCATATTTTCAGATTGGTCATTTTTTAGAAAAATTGATTTCATAATCATTTTTGAATTTGAATTTAAATGACTATTTTGACTAATCTGACTCCCTAATAATTATCGAAAAGATGAAAGGTGATTGAAAAAGTGATGAGTGTTGATATTTATTATATATTATGACTCGAGACGGTATAATTAGTAAATTTCTTTAGAAATTTAAATAAGAGTTATAAAACTTTTTGTTGGTAAAAATTCCATGACCATCTCTATCTCTATCATATTTCTAACGACCATCACTCATCAAAATTCTATATAGTTTGTCGATATGTGGTACTTTAAACAGGAATAGTTCGTTTTTCATTTTTACATTTTTTTAAAAATAATAGAAAAAATTTATATAGTAAAAAATTAATAATAAATAAATACCAAAGTATTCACTCTCATTTAAAAGTCCTCACAGTTATGCATGGGTGAATTACTTGGAATTTGTTATGTGCTTCCATGCTCATTTAAAAGTCCTCACGGTTATGCATGTATGGAACGCATATCAAAAGTTGATTTTTAAAATAAACAAGTTGATTCTAATCCCATTTAAAAGTCCTCACGGTTATGCATGGTTAGAAGATACTTAAATTCATTTTTTTTAAATAAAATTTGAATACAACTAATCTTATTTAAAAGTCCTAACGGTTATGCATGGTTAGTAGATATTCAAATTCCTGATATAAGTATACCACAAATAGACACAACTGTATGGTTTTATATGATGACATAATTTCCATCATTCTAAAAGTGGAATATGCGCCTAACAAAATATTTATGATTTTTGTTTGATTTTTTATTGAAATTTAATATTTATATTCAATTGATTTTTAATGTTGGATTAATATCAATCACTTTATCTCTATTTTTCTCTAACACTATTATTCTTTTGCTGATAATAAAAGGGGGAGAGAAAAGTTAAGATTTTGTCAAATAAAATCAAGCAAAGGTCAAACAATTTTCTATTTGCATCTAGGCTCATTTGCATATTTTTATTTGTATGCATATATGTAGGGGGAGCTTTGTGTAGAGAGGAAGCATTTAAATAGGGAGAGCAATTAGAGCATATGAATGATCAAATACATTTAACATATTCAAAATCTTAAATATATGTTTGTTATCATCGAAAGGGGGAGATTGTTGAATATGCGCTTATATGATTTTTGTTTGATGATAATAAACATATATACATTCGTTTAAATGTATTTGTTAATTTACTATTTTATTTTTCATAGATTAAATAAATATTTGCTGAATAAAATTAAATAACATAGAATTTGAATTCAAACAGAATTTTTATTCAAACAAATATTTGTTACAATTTTAAATAGTACAAATTCAAGATCTCACTATTCACTATACAACTTTACAACAATTCAATTACATCACAATTTTACATTTACAATTGACCTCACTACATATCACTCACACTCGTATTTATCTTCAACTTCATTCCAGTTAGAATCCAGCATTTGAGCAATCTACAAAAATATTCACTAACACAGTAAAATTGAAAAAGAAATATTTTTGCAATATAAAATAAAATGTGAATTTTGAAAATAATATTTGCCTCAGTTATTTGGGTTCGTCATCATTTAAATTTGAATTCATCATACACGAACAACTTGTGACATACATAGTGTATCACTGTATATGCCACAAGGCCGTGCACATCGAAATATACCCTTGATTGATTTACAGGGATAGGTGAGCACAGGTCAAACCCAAATGAAAAGCAGGGTTCAACTCAAATGCAATATAAATAAAATCACAACACGCGCACAAGGTCAAACCCGAGCTATTAGCTGGATTCAACACAGGGCAGTTGTACAGGCTACGACTTCAAGCATGCAAGAAAGATGGTGATCAATATGCAGTATAGTGAAGTAAAAATCAAGTGCATCACAAACCAACAAAGGAAAAACCAGGCAAGATCAAATGCCATCAAGAAAGCAAGACCAAACAATGATCAGACCATCTGATGCAGCACGATCTACAATTCCTCAAGGGTTAAGTCGGTCACGAGTTAACATAGCTCTAGGACGTGTGGAGGAAGCTTCGGAGATGGGTCGTTCGAAAATTTTAAGTCGTTGCCGACTTAAGGGGCATAGTTCACGACCTAACAAACTATGTGAAGAGGAGCTACGGCCTAACTCGTACACAAGAGCAAGGAATGAGTCGACTCATAGAAGAATTGAGTCGTCCACGACTCAACTGGAGGCCGTAGGGGACACATGGGAAGAGCTACGAGTTAATGAAGGGGACTTGAGTCGTTTGCGACTTAACAAAGCTCGGTTCCTACCTAACAACAATACCATAAGTCGTCTACGACTTATCATGAAGCAAGGGAAAGCTCCATCTATTGAAGGCCTTGAGTCGGAGGAAGTTGAGGCAGCAAGGAGTTAAGTCAGCTGGGTGTTGAGTCGGTTGAGTCGTGTTGTAATGAGTCGCATTGTATGTTGTGTCGTGTACTGTTTTTTTATTTCTTGAGTCGTGAGTCGTGACATATGTTGAGTCGTATGTCGTGTAATCTGTTTTGTTTGTTGAGTCGTAGTGTTTTTAAGTCGTAAGTGTTGTACTTTGTGTTGCTCTTAAGTCGGTACGCAGGTGAATCATGTTGTGATATAATGGCTTTGAGTCGTGTGTATGTGCTATGATGATGAGTCGTTGCCGACTTAAGTAGGTCATGAGTCGGAGAGGCTTGAGTCGTATACGACTTAAAGAGGCTGTGTTGTAAACACTATAAATATGCGTGAGTTGTACATTTGTGGTGGTTGATTTTTGAATAAAATTTCTTGTTGATTGTTGTGTGCTTTCTTCTTAAATTGGTAGTTGAGTGTAATCTCCTATCTCCTCTTTCGGTTAATCGAGTGCGCTCGATTCAACGATCGTAGAAGCCGATTCATGGTATCTAGTGCGCTAGATCAACGTACGAAGAATCATAGATCTTTGAACACGGTATAGTGCGCTATCGACGTGTTTGAGATAGCTAGAATTCGGTATCTTCGGATAAACGAATTTGGGCAATTTGGTATTCATCAATCCACCGATTGCTACTTTCACCGATTGAAGTTTATTTTGATTAATCCGCTGCGTCAGTTTTTTGGTATCAGAGCTAGACTTAGCCAATCATAGCTAAGCCGAGACTTGGAGCCAATTTTTGAAGTTGAAGTTTGAAGTTGTTGTTCATCGTGTTCATATTGAAGTTGCAATGAGTTTGAAGATTTTGATCCATTTCATTTGGATCTAGAGTTGGAGAAGTGTTTGAATTTGAAGTTGCTTGGAGACCTTGAGCCGAGCCAAGTTAAGCCGTGAAGGGTGAAGGCCGTGCATCAGTTTGGTATCAGTCGTGAAGTGTTGAGGCCGGGCTAGTAGTTAGAGCCGTGCCTTGTTATTCGAATTGAAGGGTTGAAGTAGGAGGCCGAGCCAAGTACAGTTAAGGCGTGCTTTGTTGAGTTGAAGCCGACCTATTTTTGAGTCGTTGCTTGTTGTCGAGTTAAGGAGTTAAGCCGTGAGTTCAAGCCGAGACAAGTGTTTGAGCCGTGAGTTGAAATTTGTGAAACTTGTGAAGTTTTGAAGTGTTTGTGAAGAATTTCCAATCAAGCCACCGAGAAGAGCTAATCGTCATCAAAATGTTGAAGCGTTGTATAGAAGAGAAGAAGCCGAGCTTATGGAACAACGTATTAGTGAGAAATTTGATGAAGGCATTGGAAAGTTAGAGAAGTTGATGACTGATTTGAATCAAACTCAAAGGAGGAGATCACCAAACTCGAACCATGGAGGAAACCGAGTTTCGCCATCGGTTACGGAAGCGAGGAGGGTATCACCGCATTCTTTTAGAGATAGAAGAGAAACATCAATTTCATCACGAAGAGATCATCATCACTATGGACATGAAGAGAGAAGAAGTCAACGTGAATTTGACAATGAGGCGTATAGAGATGAAGAGAGACATAGTCGAAGAAGCATGCATGAACGAAGGGATGATAATGGTCGAGATCGATGTAGGCGTACTTTTGATTTTGATGAAGAAGGTGATAGAACTAGCATTCATTACCGAGATCGAGACCAAGTTCGAAATTCTTATCGGGATGTTGAGGATGATTGTCGATGGGAGTCGGGTATGAAGATGGAAATTCCAGAGTTCAAGGGTGGAATGGTAGCTGAAGAATTTCTTGATTGGTTGTCAAATGTTGAAGAGATCTTTGATTTCAAGGAGGTTCCTGAGCATAGAAGGGTGAAGTTGGTGGCTACTAGGTTGAGGGGGAGAGCTTTGGCATGGTGGCAGCAAACTAAACTTACAAGGGAGAGAATGGGAAAGTCAAAGATTGAATCATGGGAGAAGATGAAGAAGTTGATGAGAGCTACTTTCTTACCATACAACTATCAATCACTTATGTACCAGAGGTTGCAGAATTTGAGGCAAGGGACGAAATCTGTTAGTGACTATGCTGATGAATTTTACCAACTCATTGCCAGGAATGATATTATGGAAACGGAAGAACAGCTAACTGTTAGATTCATTGGGGGATTGAGAATGAAGATCCAGGATATGGTTAATATGTTTGATCCTAGATCAGTAGCGGAGGCACATCAGAAAGCGTTGGCTTGGGAGAAGCAGGGAAGGCGTGGAGGTGGTATGTTTACTAATTCCAATAATCAAGTGAAGGGTGTTAGTGGGAGTTCTAATGTTCCTAAACCTGTCAGTAAGCCAGTTGTGAAGGAGGCTGAGAAGGCGAAGGTTAGCAGCGGTTTCAAATGTTATAATTGTCAGGAGTTGGGTCACAAAAGCAATGAATGTCCAAAGCCGAAGAAGAGTGCAATGGTTGCTGAGATTGAGGATGATGGTGAGGAGGCAGAATGTTCAAATACACCTTATGTTGAGGAGGAAGAAGAATTGTCTGGAGATGAAGGTTGTAATCTTATGATGAGAAGGTCATGTCTTACACCAAAGCAAGAAGAGGATTCTAGTTAGTTGAGAAGCAATATTTTTCAGTCGACATGCACTATTTTGGGAAAGGTTTGCAAGTTCATTATTGATGCCGGGAGTTGTGATAATATTATCTCTACAGAAGCAGTAAGGAAGTTGAACTTGAAAACTGAGAAGCATCCTAAACCGTACAAGTTAGCATGGTTAAGGAAGGGAGGTGAAGTGAAGGTGTGTCGAAGGGCTTGTGTTAATTTTTCTATTGGGAAGAAGTACAGAGATGAAATTTGGTGTGACGTTGTAGACAGGGATGTGTGTCATCTGTTGTTGGGCAGACCATGGCAGTTTGATAGAGCAGTACAACATGATGGTCGTGCTAATAGCTACAGTTTCATGTTCGAGGGTACTAAAATCACTTTGGTTCCCAAGAAGCAACAACAGAAGGAGAGCAAGCTGGAGGAGATTGAGGAATTGAAAACTCTGTTGACTTTGAAGGAGTTTGTTAAGGAAGTTGAAGAGGAGCCTGAAGTCTATTTGTTGATTGGACGAGAGAGTCATGAAGAGGTTGAAATTCCAGAAGAAGCAAAACCAATTTTGAAAGAATTTGAAGATGTATTTCCAGAGGAGTTGCCCAAGGAGTTACCGCCACTGAGAGACATTCAACATCAAATTGATCTTGCTCCGGGAGCAGTGTTACCACATCGACCACATTATCGAATGAGTCCGAAGGAACATGAGGAGTTGCGAAGGCAAGTGGAAGAATTGTTAGAACAGGGACGTGTTTAGGAAAGCTTGAGTCCTTGTGCAGTACCGGCATTGTTGGTGCCGAAGAAGGATGGAACATGGAGAATGTGTACCGATAGTAGAGCTTTGAACAAGATTACTGTTCGTTGCAGGTTTCCTATGCCGAGGTTGGATGACTTGCTAGATCAGTTGAGTGGAGCTACTATCTTTCCGAAGATTGATTTGAAGAGTGGATATCATCAGATTCGAATTAGACCGGGAGACGAATGGAAGACCGCATTCAAGATGAGAGAAGGTTTATATGAATGGTTGGTTATGCCGTTTTGTTTATCGAATGCACCTAGTACATTTATGCGAGTGATGAATCAAATCTTTAGACCATTCATTGGGAAGTTCGTGGTGGTTTATTTCGATGATATTCTGATTTATAGTGCGAGCACAGAGGAGCATGTAGAGCATTTGAGAAAGGTGTTAATTATTCTTCGTGAGGAACAATTTTATGCAGCTACGAAGAAATGTGTGTTCATGACGAGAAGTGTTTTATTCTTGGGATATGTTGTATCTGAGAAAGGAATCCAGGTGGACCAGAGTAAAGTTGAAGCTATTAGAAATTGGCCACAACCGAGAACTATCACTGAAGTTAGAAGTTTTCATGGATTGGCATCATTCTACCGAAGGTTTATTCCACACTTCAGTAGCGTGATGGCACCGGTTACTGATTGCATGAAAGGGAAGCAGTTTTCTTAGTCGAAGGAAGCAGGGGTTGCTTTTGAACGAATCAAAGAACTTTTGACGACATCGCCAATTCTGGTATTACCGGATTTTCAGTTGTTGTTTGAACTACACACTGATGCATCAAAGGTTGGAATTGGAGGGGTGTTGAGTCAGAGTGGAAGGCCAGTTGCTTATTTCAGTGAGAAGTTATCAGGGGAAAAGCTGAGATATAGTACATATGATGTCGAGTTTTACGCTGTTGTGCAAGCTGTTAAACATTGGAGGCACTATCTATTTCAGAAAGAGTTTGTTCTTTACACTGATCATGAGGCGTTGAAGCATTTGCAGGGGCAGGATAAGATTTCAGCGAGACATGCATCGTGGATTGCATATTTACAGCAATTTACCTTTGTTGTTAAGCACAAATCTGGGGTAACAAATCGTGTAGCCGATGCTTTGAGTAGGAGAAGTCATTTGTTGACAACGTTGAAGGTTGAAGTGACGGGATTTGAATTATTGCCAGAATTGTTTGAGGAAGATCCTTACTTTGCAAAGTTTGTTGAGAAAGTTAAGGAGGAAAGTACTGATGAATTTATGTTAGTTGATGGTTACTTATTCAAGGGGAATCGATTATGTATACCAGATAGCAGTTTAAGAATGAAGATTATCAAGGAGTTGCACGAGGAAGGACATGTGGGCCGTGATCGTAAATTGCATTTGATTTCTCAATCTTATTTTTGGCCATCGATGAGAAAAGAGGTAGAGAGGTTTGTTGAGAGATGTCATATATGTCAGGTTTCGAAGGGAACAACGACAAATGCAGGATTGTATATGCCGTTACCTGTACCATCTAAACCGTGGGTTGATATCAGCATGGATTTCGTTTTGGGTTTGCCTAAAACTCAAAGGGGAAATGATTCTATATTTGTTGTGGTGGACAGATTTTCGAAGATGGCGCATTTTATTGCCTGCCAGAAGACAGCGGATGCAGTTCGAGTGGCACAATTATTCTTTAAGGAGGTGTATCGATTGCATGGTTTACCAAAATATATTGTTTCTGATCGGGATACCAGATTTTTGAGTCACTTTTGGCTAAGTTTGTGGAAGATGGTTGGAACGAAGCTGAATTTTAGTAGTGCTTATCATCCGCAAACAGATGGACAAACAGAAGTTCTTAACAGATCATTGGAAAATTTGTTACGGTGTCTTGTGAAGGACAATCTGAAGAGTTGGGACATGAAGTTATGCCAAGCGGAGTTTGTTCATAATCATGCGGTGAATCGTAGTGCGGGGTTCAGTCCATTTCAGATTGTATATTCAAGTTTGCCAAGGGGACCGTTGGATTTGGCAGTAGTACCACAACCGAAGGGGACGATTAAACGAGCAGCTGATTTTGTTGATGAATTAACTGAATGTCATAAAATCGTTCAGGAACGATTGATGAAGTCAAATGAGAAATATAAGCGAGCTGCTGATTTGAAGCGTCGAAATGTTGAATTTAATGAGGGTGATTTGGTGTATGCAGTATTAACAAAGGATCGTTTTCCAGTAGGCGCTTATAACAAGTTGAGAGCCAGAAAAATTGGCCCAGTGGATGTTGTGAAACGAATCAATGAGAATGCTTATAAGTTGAAGCTACCGGAGGATGTATACACTTCTGACGTATTCAATGTTAAGCATCTTGTGCCGTATTATGGAGATGGACAATCTGATGTGGAAGAATTTACAAATTCGAGGACGAATTTTTCTCAACCTGGGGAGGATGATGCAGCACGATCTACAATTCCTCAAGGGTTAAGTCGGTCACGAGTTAACATAGCTCTAGGACGTGTGGAGGAAGCTTCGGAGTTGGGTCGTTCGAAAATTTTAAGTCGTTGCCGACTTAAGGGGCATAGTTCACGACCTAACAAACTATGTGAAGAGGAGCTACGGCCTAACTCGTACACAAGAGCAAGGAATGAGTCAACTCATAGAAGAATTGAGTCGTCCACGACTCAACTGGAGGCCGTAGGGGACACATGGGAAGAGCTACGAGTTAATGAAGGGGACTTGAGTCGTTTGCGACTTAACAAAGCTCGGTTCCTACCTAACAACAATACCATAAGTCGTCTACGACTTATCATGAAGCAAGGGAATGCTCCATCTATTGAAGGCCTTGAGTCGGAGGAAGTTGAGGCGGCAAGGAGTTAAGTCGGCTGGGTGTTGAGTCGGTTGAGTCGTGTTGTAATGAGTCGCATTGTATGTTGTGTCGTGTACTGTTTGTTTATTTCTTGAGTCGTGAGTCGTGACATATGTTGAGTCGTATGTCGTGTAATCTGTTTTGTTTGTTGAGTCGTAGTGTTTTTAAGTCATAAGTGTTGTACTTTGTGTTGCTCTTAAGTCGGTACGCAGGTGAATCGTGTTGTGATATAATGGCTTTGACTCGTGTGTATGTGCTATGATGATGAGTCGTTGCCGACTTAAGTAGGTCATGAGTCGGAGAGGCTTGAGTCGTATACGACTTAAAGAGGCTGTGTTGTAAACACTATAAATACGCGTGAGTTGTAAATTTGTGGTGGTTGATTTTTGAATAAAATTTCTTGTTGATTGCTGTGTGCTTTCTTCTTAAATTGGTAGTTGAGTGTAATCTCCTATCTCCTTTTTCGGTTAATCGAGTGCGCTCGATTCAACGATCGTAGAAGCCGATTCACGGTATCTAGTGTGCTAGATCAACGTACGAAGAATCGTAGATCTTTGAACACGGTATAGTGCGCTATCAACGTGTTTGAGATAGCTAGAATTCGGTATCTTCGGATCAACGAATTTGGGCAATTTGGTATTCATCAATCCACCGATTGCTACTTTCACCGATTGAAGTTTATTTTGATTAATCCGCTGCGTCACCATCAATACACAAAGTGGCACACTAAACTACAAATGCACTTGCAACTGAAACTGTAGCTCAAAGTAAAACCAAAGTGTCAGTGACCACTAAAACCAGAAAGTACACATGACTATCTCAACTTCAAACTCACATGCAAGCACAGCCTCAAACCAGCATCAAGTCAAGTCAACCAGAACAATGGAAGCAGTGTGCAAACAGCAAGTCGAAAAGTACTCAGGGATGAACACAAAAATGTACAAATCAAAGAACACATGACCAGACACACATGAACATGAAGACCACAAAGGCAATGCACCAGTAAAACAACTCAGCAATGAATTTAACCAGGAACAAGACTCAAGCACTATCAAAGTTCAACTCAAAGAGATAGTCGACCAATAGCTACATGAATCAATAGCATATCAAATGAACTAATGAACACATGAACTACAAGCTAACAAATGCAAACTGTATCATGATATAGTGCCAAGATCAACACAGCAACTCAAATGACACAGTGATACCAGTGAACCCAAGACCAGAAAAACAAAACTACAAATGCTCAAGTAGCAGTTTTGATATAAAGAACGACCACTAAATCAACAACCATAATGACCAAAAGCAATGTCGAACAAGACAAAGTCAGAGACCAGAACCAAGCAACAATATGTATAGGTCAGTGAACAAAATCAAGTCAAGGTCGAAGTCAACTAGAACGAGAACGAAAAAATTCAATGACCGAAGTCATAGTCAGAATCGATCAAGCCGTGGTCATCACGAAATGAATCAATGCCGTGAATATCAAGTAACCAAAAATATACGAATTGACAAAGTCAGAAATCATCGTCAACATTCAATCAATGAACGACCGAGCTATATTAATTGACAAATTCAACTAACTCCAGACGAACGCAAATACAGGGATTCAATCTCTATAAATTGCAATAATCATCATCGGAAATATCCATCGAGTTCAAGTACGAAAACACTAAAGCACAAAAGCATAAAATTACATACCGAAGCATGGATAGAACTCGATCAACGAAGCAGCCGAAGTGAGCAACAAGGAAAACGATCGATCAAGGCTACACGCGAATTATCCGCCGAATCGATCAACATAAAGTCGGCTCTTCACAAAGCCCTAATTTGGATCAAAGCCGAAGCCCTAATTTTTGTAAAAAGAGGAACGGCGGCCATTTTTCACAAAGGAACGAAATAAAGAGAACGGGCCAAATAATAAAAAAAGGGCCGGCCTTGTTAAAGAATAAAAAAGGGTTTTGGGTTTAAAATCAGGGTTATTTTAATTTTAAATTGTATTTTTAATTGTATTTTATTTTTAAACCGTTGAATTTCTAGTCGTGTAACTAGGGGACAAATTACGTGGCGTAGTTTGAGAATTCGCAACTCAGTGGCTGAGTTGTGGCAGGGTTTTGAGCGCAGAGTTAGGTTTAGTCGATAGCGGGTGTCACGAGTTTACGTGTGTAAGTGTTGGACTATCTAATTTCTAGTAGAAACCTTGGGGGCAGCACGTAGGCAGGGTTTTGCCGAAGCTGGGTAAATTCTGTGTCCTTCTATTTCTGCATTTTATTATTCCGCTATTTTTTTGTGCTACTATCCATCTGTGATCTGTGTTGAAATTATTTTATAAGCTTCCGCAATTAATTTTTATAATTTATACCATCACCCTATTCACCCCCCCTCTAGGGTGAAATCGATCCTACAATTCCACTTTCTTCTCTGACCTGCTTTCACTTTGTTCACCCCCCTTAGGAACTAAGGCAATTTGGGTTCCTTCGAACATGAAACTATAGCTGTTGGTGCGACCATTATGTTGTACAGCTCTATCATATCGCCATGGTCTTCCCAATAGTAGGTGACACACATCTATGTCAACAACATCACACCATATATCATCTTTGTACTTCTTTCCAATAAAAATGTAACAAATGCTCGTCTTCCCACTGTCACTTCATCACCTTTCTTTAGCCATGCCAGTTTATAAGGTCTAGGGTATTTTTCAGTCCTCAACCCTAACTTCATGACGACTTCTTCAGAAATGATGTTATCGCAGCTTTCCGCATCAATAACAAATCGACAAACCTTTCCTAAGATAGTACATGTAGACTGAAAGATACTGCTACTCGGCCAACTAGAATCATTCTCATGCTTTGGCACTAAACAGGACTTCCTTATCATCAAGTTACACCCTTCGTCTCCTGACACAACTTTTTCAACTTCATCAAACTTGGATGGTTGAGAATAATCAATTTCAGCTTCCACATCCTCATACTCACATTCCTCTACAACTATTGCTCTCTTCTTTGGCTTTGTGCATTCATTACTTTTATGGCCAAACTCTTGACAATTATAGCACTTGATACTGTTAGTGACCTTTGCTTTAGCGGCTTCATTGACAATTGGTTTAGTGACTGCCTTGGAAACATTAGCACTGCTACTAGCACCCTTATTCTGCTTGTTAGAACCCGCAAACACACCAATTCCTCGTCTCCCTTGTTTCTCCCAAGATAGAGGTTTCTGATGTGCTTCCGCAACCGACATTGAATTAAACATATTAACCATGTCTTGAATTTGAATTCGTAACCCTTCAATATATCTAGCCGTTAGCTATTCCTCGGTTTCTATAATATCATTCCTTGCAATCAATTGATAGAATTCGTCTGCATAGTCATTCACTGTCTTCGTCCCTTGTCTCAAATTTTGCAAACGTTGTTACATAAGAGATTGATAATTGTACGGCAAGAAAGTCGTTTTCATCATCTTTCTCATCTTCTCCCAAGTGACAACTTTTGATTTTCCCATTCTCTCCCGAGTTAGTTTAGTTTGTTGCCACCAAGCCATAGCTCATCCCCTTAGTCTCGTAGCAACTAATTAGACTTTGCGATTCTCAGGCACTTCCTTGAATTTCAAAATTTCTTCAACACTCGACAACCAATCAATAAATTCTTCTGCTTGCATACCACCTTTGAATTCTGGAATTTCCATCCTCATACCCAACTCCCATTTACGATCATTTTCTAAATCCAGCTATTGATTACGCACTTGGTCCCGATTTCGATAATGAATACTACCTCCATCGCCATCTTCCACAAAATCAGATGTATTTCGATATCGATCCTGACCATATACGTCCCTATGACTACGCATGTCCCTTCTACCCTATCTTTCAGCATCACGATATGGTTCATTCTCAAACCCACGTTGAGTTCTTCCCTCTTCATTTCAATACCCATGATGGTCTCGCCTCATTGAAACTGATGATTCTCTCCTATCTCGATAAGACTGGGGTGACGCCCTCCTTTCTCCCGAAACCGATCGTGAAACCCTGTTTCCACTCTGTTTCGAAACTGGTGATGTTCTCCTTTGATTTCGATTCATGTCGTTCATCAATTTCTCTAATTTTTCAATACCCTCATTGAATTTTTCATTGATACGCTGCTCCATCTGCTCAGCTTCTTGTCTTCTATACAAATCTTAAACATTAGCGATTAGCACGTCTCGGAGGCATGATCATCAAACAATCTCGTTCTTTCTCTAACTTAGCTCTGATACCAACTGACGCAGCTCCGATACCAACTGACGCAGCTTTTTCTAGGCTCTAACAGTTTAGATATCAAACTATCGCAACCTATCCAGGATCTTCCTCACGAATGATGATATCATGTCAATGAACTGATAGAACGATAAATGCTCAATTCCGTTGATCGTGATGATGCCGAAATCTAGCTATCTCCAACCCGTTGATCTCGCAAGATACCGTGTTGAAAGATCTACAATTCGATCGTTGATCACTCGAAAGTGATACCGAGAATTGGCTTCGACTTCGTTGATTCGCGCACGAATAACCCGAAGATGGAAAGTAAAGGAGATCACACTCAACTTCCAACAATGGTGGCAAAAGCTCACACACCAATTTTATTCAAAATCAACAACCTTTACAAATGACAACACACCCCTATTTATAGGAAATTACAACACACGCACATGCGACTCAACCAGCGACTTCGCGACCTAACATCACACGACCTAACATCACATGAGTTACAACACACACGACTTAACACATGCGACATAAGGAAATTACAACACGACTTAACTCAACATTCAATTACAACATACGACTTACCTCAACAACACGACATACGACCTTACAACACAATACAAGTTACAACACCATGCGACATAACATGATGACACAGCTTAAGGAGCGACTTAGCGACATAAGGAATCAGCGACTTAAGAAGAATGCGACTTAAGAAGAATGTGACTTAAGAGATGCGGCTTCAAGGAACGACTTAAGAGATGTCGGCTTGTTATATTGAGTCGCTTATCAAGGCAGGCGACTTACGACTTAAGGTAGGCCGCGACTTAAGGTCGGCGACTTAAGGAAGCAGGCGACTTACGGCAGTTGGCCTAACTCGCTCATCATGATGCGCTGATGGTTGGGACGGTTTAAGGTCGCTGAGCAACTTATGTGGTTGCGACTTAAGGAAACGCGACTCATAGCAGGCCGAGCGACTCATAGCAGACGAGTTATCATGGTGCGCTGCATCACTTAGCCTTATTAAGACCGGGAAAGGACGAACGAGAATGCAATAAACGAAACAATGGTGTATATGTAATTCATTCAATTCAGTTGCAATAAAGAATTTCTCTTTTTCTTAATATTCTGTCATTAATCAAATCATTTCATCTTCAAATTCTTAACTCTTACGTTGGGAAAATTTTCTATTTATAGGAAAAATTTCACCATTAGATTCTTAACATGTGGCGCCAATCGGATTTTGATGGTTGAGGTGATGAAGTTTTTTTAAAGGATAATCGAAATGATATTGCTGGCAGGGCAAGAATCGTAACAATAACCTGACCAATCATACAGATTCATCCAATATATTCTGCTTTTAGAATAGGTGCATATGAGAGGACCATTTATAACGACTAATACTTTGTTTTTATACTACTACATCCATTATTCGTCCTATACCATCATGGCTAAGGAATAAATATTCACTTCTTAATCCATCTTGCATATTCTTTGATATCTTCCTCAATTTCTTTGTATACATACATGATTTTTACTATTTGGGACTGACAGAAAATAAAGTTTTGTAAGCATATAAGCCTTTTCTAAATGTCTAGCATATTTATTATGTGTCAAAAGTTATGATTATGTATGTCTTTATGTCTTTCCAATTATATGCAATGTGGAATAATCATGCACGTGAGTCAGGCTCATCTACCCTTTGGAATAAAGTAGGGCAGTGACCAGCTACGAATAACAAATCATACAGCTCTTTTTGATGCATCCTCATTTTAACTACACGGATATGTAGGTACTAAAGAAATTCTTAAGAATTTGCACAATGAGTTTATTCATATGATACTGAACATAAATAACTGACATTACTGAAATCCACTTATGGTATATGGTCATTTATCTTTAGGTGGAAGTTTACAAAACAACTTCAAAGACATTACTACCATATGGGTTGCATTAAATATCTCACCACATTCGGTTTATAACCACTTAAGTTAATTTTTTAATATTTAAATGTTTCGATCAAAAGTGTACACAATTGGCTGATTCAAAGAAAGATGTAACTAAATCATCGTATCTTAAACTTAAAGTATCTTCCTTCTTTAGCAACTATATATGTTTTACTAGCTAGTACTAATTTTAAGGCTGCTTTTGAATTCCAATATATTGCTAGTTCTTAGAATGTTGTCATTATATAAACTAATTCTTGCTTACCCTGATAGACGGTGTACATTATGTTGTATAAACTTCCTTTTCGTTGAAATATCTTGCAATAGCATGCGTAAGGGTTGGTACATGGTGTTCATATCCGTTATCCCAATTCGCCACGTCGCACAAATCATGCATCTCTATTATTCATCCATCTTCTTTTAATTCTGTTTATGTGTATTCTTCTAACTGGATACACATAATCCATAACGGACTCGTAGATTCCTTGCGCCCACTTATGAACATATTCACTTTGACGACATAGATATTAAAGAATCTTTTTAAGGTTTTAGAGTGTTTACTGAAATAAGTTGTAATGACCTCCTAACAAACAGGGTCAAGAGCATCTATGTCGAATGTACATCGCATACACGACATGACTGATATCTGTAGGGCGAGAATTCACTAGCCTATACACTACCCATTTTAACCATCCCTCTCTACTATATATAGGTCCTTATATTTGATAATAGCTCATCAAATCAGTTTCGCTACATTCTCCCACTTTGCTATTCAGTTATTAGGTATAATTAAGAATGGAGTGCTCCAATTTGCAACGCCAGGCTGCTTCCTTGAAAAAGAGCCTCTTTGATCAGGTTTAATTACCGGCTATTTCTTTTTTAGATACTACATAAGTCTAGAACATTGTGAAAAAGAATGCAGTGTACTCCTAACCAATGCTTATATACTTTGCAGGGTTACCTTGATGATCAGTTTTACCAGCTAGAAGAGTTACAGGATGACATGAGTCCTAATTTTGTGGAAGAGGTTGTGACATTGTGCTTTAGTAATTCAGCTAGACTGCTCAATAACGTTGAACAAGCTTTGTAAGTATATATCTCCTTTTTATGTTATTGTTTTGAAGCTACCTGTACGTACTTTTAAAGAGAATATTATATACATGAACCAGGAAGATGCGCCCTCAAGATTTCTGTCATTTGGATAAGTGCATGCATCAATACAAGGGTAGTGCTTCCAGGTATCTAGGAACTTCAAATTTTGAAATTTGACATTCATCAATTCTGTAAAAGAAAACAATGAATGAAATCAGTGGGAACATATTAGAAGTAATATTATCTAATTATATGCTCTTAGACGCGTGAGTTACATAGTTCTGATTATATGAGGGTTTATTACAGTATCGGAGCACTCTAGGTGAAGAAGGAATGTGTCATGTTTCAAGAATACTTGACGCAGCGGATTAACAAAAACTTGATATGTCGATGGAATTAGCAATCGGTGGATTGAACAATACTGAAAATGCCCAAATCCGTTGATCTCAAGAGATACCCGATTCTAGCTATCCTTAACACGTTGATCGTGCACGATACCGTGATGAAGGATATTCTTCGACGTTGATCAAGCGCACTTGATTCCGTGAATCGGCTTCAACGTTCGTTGATTCGAGCGCACTCGAATGAAGAAGTGGAGATAGAAGATTTTCACTCGACTACCAATTTAAAGAAAGCACAAAGCGATCAAATGCAAATTTTATTCAAAAGTCAACAACCTTACAACAATGACATTATATCCCTATTTATAGGGTTTATGACACAACACAAAAACTTAAAGAAAATTACAACACAATCAGTACACGCGACTTAAGAAATGCAGTGACTCGGCTCGTTCTTCGCGTTTTGAAGATGACTCGGTAATGGTTCACTAACCCGGCTACGACTCATAGAATGTCTCGGCTACGACTTATCAAAACAGTTCACGACTTAAAATAATCATCAGCCTTAAGAGATAACACGGTAACGACTCAAGCTATCTCGTCTTCGACTTAAGCTATGTCTCGGTAACGACTTATGGAGGATAACTCGTTCGCGACTTATAAAGGAGGAAGACAACTCACGGTTTAGGGACTTTGAATTAGGTCGTGCACGACCTAATTTGAATCGCGAAATAGGAATTTTATCCCGGCAGAGGATGGTCGCGGTAGGGAATTTGGAGCAGGTCGAAGCTACTGGGGGTGACTCGTGAGTCGCGATGGGGTTTAAATCATGAGTGGTGGTGGAGTTTTTGATGGGATGAGTCGGTTTGATGGGATGAGTCGTAGGTCGTGGAGCAGTTGAGTCGTGGGTCGCGGCTGAAGGGGTGAGGTGATTTGCTAAGTCGCGGCAATTGGGCTTGAGGTCGGAGGTGGAGCTAAGCGAGTTAAGTGCTTTCCCTATATCATCCTCCCTGGGTACAAAAGAATTCATCCTCGAATTCGCATTTTTTTGATCACCAGCATGATACGGAATCAAGTGTTTCACATTAAACACATCAGAAGTATGAATCTCTTCCGGCAATCTTAACTGATACGCATTATCATTGATCTTCTTCAAGATTTCTACTGGACCAATCTTTCGAGCTTTCAATTTGTTGTAAGTTCCAACCGGAAAACGATCTTTCGTCCAAACGACATATATCAAATCTCCCTCTTTGAAAACAACACTTCTTCGTTTCTTATCCGCCATTTGTTTATACTTCACATTCGTCTTAAGCAATCGTTCCTGTACAACTTTGTGGCATTCCTGTAACTCATTCACCAAATCACTAGCCCGCTTAACAACTCCTTTCTGATATGGTACTGTCGTTAAAGCCAATGGTCCCTTTGGAATGGTTGAACATACAACTTGAAACGGACTGAATCCAGTACTTCGATTGACGGCGTGATTATGCGCAAACTCCGCTTGACACAATTTCATATCCCAGCTTTTCAAATTGTCTTTCACAAGACATCTCAGTAAATTTCCCAACGACGATCGGTTAACCACCTCTGTTTGCCCATCAGTTTGCGGATGATAAGCACTGCTAAAATTCAGTTTCGTTCCCACCATCTTCCACAAACTAAGCCAAAAATGACTTAAAAATCTGGTATCCCTGTCTGAAACAATAGACTCCGGCAACCCATGTAAACGATAAATTTCTTTAAAATATAACCGAGCAACACGAACAGCATCTGCCGTTTTCTTACAGGCTATAAAATGTGCCATCTTCGAAAATCTGTCAACCACCGCAAATATAGAATCATTACCCCTTTGAGTTCTTGGCAAACCCAAAACAAAGTCCATACTCACATCAACCCATGGTTTAGCGGGTACAGGCAACGGCATATACAACCCAGCATTGATCGCAGTTCCTTTCGAAACCTGCCAGATATGACATCGCTCCACAAACATTTCCACTTCTTTCCTCATTGACGGCCAAAAATAAGATTGAGAAATTAACTGCAACATACGATCTCTACCCACATGGCCTTCTTCATGTAATTCTTTAACAATCTTCATTCTCAAGCTACAATCTGGAATGCATAATCGATTCCCCTTGAATAAGAATCCATCAACCAATACAAATTCATCGGTATTCCCTTTCTTAACTTTCTCAACAAACTTTGCAAAGTAAGGATCCTCCTCAAACAACTCTGGCAATAATTCGAATCCTGTCACTTCAACTTTCAATGTTGTCAACAAGTGATTCCTCCTGCTCAAAGCATCTGCTACACGATTTGTTACCCCTGATTTGTGTTTCACAACGAAAGTAAACTGCTGCAAATAGGCAACCCATGATGCATGTCTCGCTGAAATCTTGTCTTGGCCTTGTAAATGCTTTAACGCCTCATGATCAGTGTATAAAACAAACTCTTACTGAAATAGGTAGTGTCTCCAGTGTTTCACAGCTTGCACAACAACATAAAATTCCACATCTTAAGTGCTATATCTCAATTTTGCTCCTGATAACTTCTCACTGTAATAAGCAACGGGTTTCCCACTCTGACTCAAGACTCCACCAATTCCCACCTTCGACGCATCAGTATGCAGTTCAAACAACAACTGAAAATCTGGTAAAACAAGAACCGGTGCTGTCGTCAATATTTCCTTGATCTTCTCAAAAGCAACCCTCGCTTCCTATAACCATACAAACTGTTTCCCTTTCATGCAATCAGTAACTGGAGCCATCACGCTACTGAAATGTGGAATGAATCTTCGGTAGAATGACGCTAGCCCATGAAAACTTCTTACTTCCGCAATTGTCTTTGGCTGTGGCCAATTTCTGACTGCTTCAACTTTATTCTGGTCCACCTGTATACCTTTTCCTGACACAACATATCCCAGAAATAAAACACTATGCGTCATGAACACGCATTTCTTCGTAGCAGCATAAAATTGTTCCCCACGAAGAATAATCAGCACTTCCCTCAAATGTTGAACATGCTCCTCCATACTCCTGCTATATATCAGAATATCATCGAAATAAACTACCACGAATTTCCCAATGAATGGTCTAAAGATTTGATTCATCACCCGCATGAATGTACTAGGTGCATTTGATAAACCAAATGGCATAACCAGCCATTCGTATGACCCCTCTCTCGTCTTGAAGGTTGTCTTCCATTCGTCTCCAGGTCTAATCCGAATTTGATGATATCCGCTTTTTCAAATGAATCTTTGAAAAGATAGTAGCCCCACTCAACTGATCTAGCAAGTCATCCAATCTTGGCATAGGAAATCTATAGCGAGCAGTAATCTTGTTCAAAGCTCTACTGTCGGTACACATTCTCCATGTTCCATCCTTCTTCGGCACCAACAAAGCTGGTACTGCACAAGGACTCAAGCTTTCCTGAACATGTCCCTGCTCTAACAACTCTTCTACCTGCCTTCGTAACTCTTCATGTTCCTTCGGACTCATTCGATAACGTGGTCTATGCGGTAATACTGCTCCCGGAACAAGATCGATTTGATGTTGAATGTCTCTCAATGGCGGTAACTCCTTGGGCAACTCCTCTGGAAATACATCCTCAAATTCTTTCAATACTGGTTTTGCTTCTTCTGGGATTTCAACCTCTTCACTACAATCTCGCCCAATCAACAGGAATACTTCAGGATCCTCTTCAACTTCCTTAACAAACTCTTTCAACGATAGTAAAGTTTTTAGCTCTTCAATCTCCTCAGATTTACTCTCTCCCGGCTGTCTCTTCTTTGGAACTAAAATAATCTTAACGCCTTCAAACATAAAACTATAACTATTGGTCCGACCATCATGTTGCACTGCGCGATCATACTGCCACGGTCTTCCCAAAAGCAAATGACAAACATCCATCTCAACTACATCACACCAGATTTCGTCTTTATATTTCTTCCCAATAGAAAATGGAACTCGAACTCGCCTATCCACCTTTACCTCTCCTCCTTTTCTCAGCCACGCTAACTTGTAAGGATTAAGGTGTTTCTCCGTCTTCATCTTCAGCTTCCTCACAGCTTCAGTAGAAATAATATTGTCACAACTTTCTGCATCAATCACAAACTTACAAACTTTTCCCAGAATAGTGCATGTAGATTGAAAAATGTTGCTCCTCAACCAACTAGCCTCATCCTCTTGTTTTGGTGTTAAACAAGACCTCCTTATCATTAGATTACACCCTTCGTCTCCCGATGCGATGTCCTGTTCATTCTCCTCAACTGGACTATCTTCACCATCAACAGCATTCTCACTTTCAACCTCAGCTATCATAGCTCGTTTCTTCGGTTTTGGACACCCATTGCTTTTATGACCCATGTCCTGGCAATTGTAACATTTGAACCTATTGCTAATCTTCGCCTTCTCACCTTCCTTCACAACTGGCTTTGTAACAGCTTTAGGAGCATTAGAACTTCCACTGGCACCCTTCACTGGATTATTGGAATTAGTAAACACACCACCTCCACGTCTTCCCTACTTCTCCCAAGCTAACGCCTTCTGATGTGCCTCCGCCACAGATCTTGGATAAAACATATTAACCATATCCTGGATCTGCATTCGTAACCCTCCAACAAATCTTGATGTCAGCTGCTCTTCCGTTTCCATTATATCGTTCCTGGCAATGAGTTGGTAAAATTCATCTGCATAGTCGTTAACTGATTTCGTCCCCTGTCGTAGATTCTGCAATCTCTGGTACATGAGTGATTGATAGTTGTATGGCAAAAATGTAGCTCTCATCATTTTCTTCATCTTATCCCACTCTACAACCTTTGACTTCCCCATCCTTTCTCTCGTAAGTTTAATTTGCTTCCACCACGCCAAAGCTCTTCCCCTCAATCTAGTAGCAACCAACTTCACTCGACGATCTTTAGGAACCTCCTTGAAGTCAAAGATCTCCTCAACATTAGACAACCAATCCAAAAATTCTTTGGCAACCATTCCACCTTTAAATTCAGGAATTTCCGTCTTCATTCCCGATTCCCATCGACGATCATCATCTATATCTCGATACTGACGTCGTGTTTGTTCTCTATCTCGATAATGAACACTTCCCCTATCACCATCAAACTCCTCATCAAAATCTGATGTATATCGATGTCGATTACGACCTCCAACATCTCTATTATCACTCCTTCGATCAACATTCCTATCACGATTATCAACACTTCTATGATCTTCTCTTCTCTCCCGATCTGAATGTATCGAAGCTCTACTTCTCCCATGGCTCGATTCAGGTGAAACTCTTCTTTTACTTTGATTCATTTCAAGCATCATTCTCTCTAAGCGACCAATTCCTTCATTCAGCTTCTTAGTGAAGCTCTCGTTGATTCGTTACTCCATTTCATCGGCCTCTTCTCTTCCATACAAGGCATTAATATTGCGATGACGTTGAGCTCGTCTCTGTGGCATGATTGATCTTCAAACAAATAATTCAACAAATCTCCAAACTTCAACAAAGCAAAACTTCAACAAATTTGACTTCAAAAATCTTCAAACAAAACAACTCCAAAACTACAATTCAAATCAACTAGCACGGCTTCAAGCTTGCTTCGAACTTCACTTTGGCGTGCAAACTCTCCCACGCAAATTCAAACACCTTTCCCACACTTTGATCCAAATGATTATGGGTCAAACACCCCAAACTTGTTGCAACTTCAATATGAACACGACGAACACCAACTTCAAACTCCTTGGCTCCAAGACTCGTCTTAGCTATGATTAGCTAAGTCAAGCTCCGATACCAAACTGATGCAGCGGATTAACAAAAACTTGATATGTCGATGGAATTAGCAATCGGTGGATTGAACAATACTGAAAATGCCCAAATCCGTTGATCTCAAGAGATACCGGATTCTAGCTATCCTTAACACGTTGATCGTGCACGATACCGTGATGAAGGATCTACGATTCTTCGACTTTGATCAAGCGCACTTGATTCCGTGAATCGGCTTCAACGTTCGTTCATTCGAGCGCACTCGAATGCCGAAGTGGAGATAAGAGATTTTCACTCGACTACCAATTTAAAGAAAGCACAAAGCAATCAAATGGAAATTTTATTCAAAAGTCAACAACCTTACAACAGTGACATTGCATCCCTATTTATAGGGTTTATGACACAACACAAAGACTTAAAGAAAATTACAACACAGTCAATACACGCGACTTAAGAAATGCAGTGACTCGGCTCCTTCTTCGCGTTTTGAAGATGAATCGGTAACGGTTCACTAACCCGGCTACGACTCATAGAATGTCTCGGCTACGACTTATCAAAACAGTTCGCGACTTCAAATAATCATCAACCTTAAGAGATAACACGATAACGACTCAAGCTATCTCGTCTTCGACTTAAGCTATGTCTCGGTAACGAATTATGGAGGATAACTCGTTCACGACTTATAAAGGAGGAAGACAACTCACGGTTTAGGGACTTTGAATTAGGTCGTGCACGACCTAATTTGAATCGCAAAATAGGAATTTTATCCCAGCAGAGGGTGGTCGCGGTAGGGAATTTTGGAGCAGGTCGAAGCTACTGGGGGTGACTCGTGAGTCGCGATGGGGTTTAAATCGTGAGTGGTGGTGGTGTTTTTGATGGGATGAGTCGGTTTGATGGGATGAGTCGTAGGTCGTGGAGCAGTTGAGTCGTGGGTCGCGGCTGAAGGGGTGAGGTGATTTGCTAAGTTGCGGCAATTGGGCTTGAGGTCGGAGGTGGAGCTAAGCGAGGTAAGTGCTTTCCCTGTATCAATACTGCGATCAACGGAATATAAATGGGTACAGTATTTTGTTTTCTTCAATGACTGGATGCTCTGAATGCCTTTATATCAACAAGATGTTTGTATATTCATGTGCATTGTTTTTTCACATGCGTGTGTATGTATGTATATACATGGACTGATGGACATGCATTCATGTACGTTCTAGTTAATTGCATGAGAAATAATATTTTGGAAGTAGAATATAAAATGTAAGATTTTATCCTTGTGTGTGCAGATGTGTGAGAGCATTCCAGAGAGTGAAGAGGGAACATTCTGTTCTGAAGCAAAAGCTAGAGGCCTATTTCCAGGTTTAATTACCATTTCATGCAGAACAAAAGTGGTGCTATTTTTTATTCTGTTACTTGAGACTCCTAACATTCACAATACTTTTTTTCTTCTTCTAGTTATTGAAGAAAATGGATCCTACTGAGAGAGCTACTAAATGCAACTAATGAAACTGCTACCAAGAGAATGCGCTGCACTGTAGGTACTTTGCATGGTCAGGCAAAACATATATGTACGTTACTCAAGTGCTTGTGCATTGATGTAGGTAGTAAGTTATGCAGTTTAATATCAGTTGTATCTAATTTCCATGCTTTCTTGCTTCTTCATGAGAGAAATTGAGTCCAAAGAACATCATGGAGATATATCTGATCTTATTTCTTTTTTGCCATTAATTTGTAGCCACTCCTTAAGATTGTATTTCGTTCGAAAACTAAAGTTGAAATAATGTTGTAAGAGATGATATCAAATATGTGTATTCGTATAAATCTCTGTACATTAATGAAAAGTTGAAATAAAAAATTTATATTGCTGTATTTATATCCGAGTAAAAAACAAACGGCAAAGTTCTTCTTTCGTTGGAAGCAAGAAAAAAAACCAAGTAAAAAAAATTATTTGAAACCTATGAAAATATATATTTGTGGAAATATTTCTCGCCCTAGAGCCGTATATATTAAACATAGTTTTCATGACCGGACCGTGTATATCGAATCGTAATGCTTCAAAAATGGAGGTTCTACTGGTTTGATCAGTCGAACCGTCATAAGAACCGTGCTGATTATATTATTACAATATATGTATATAGAATTCTTTGATTCATGGAAGTAGGCTAAAGTAATTAATAAATGATAATTACATGGTGTTATAAAATGCTAAAGAGGCACAACTTTTAAGTAAAATGATAGGCTAAGTGTTACTAAAGCAAAGTAAGAATGTATTCTTGTTATGAAAAACATAGAATTGTTTTGGTAATGTGTGAAAAAATAGGAAAAATATAGATTGGTTTCTGGATCGGTTGTCCTAAACGGCCGTCTTGCTCGCCTTACCCTTGGGCCAGGCATGTTCCTCTGTTCCATATATAACTGGTAGAGACAATGGGAATAAAGTTCCACATCATGAAGTCAAAGGTCCTAGATTAGTAGCTACGTATATAAATGTATCCTTAGTCAGCTATTCTTTCAGTAGTCAATGCTTTTAGTAGCCTTGTACAATGCAGGCCTGTATAAATGTGCTGAGTTATATTTTGAATCAAAAAATTGATTCAGAATTGTAATGCGGTTACACCCTAAATCAACCTCGGTTCTGACCGGTTTACACAGCTCACAGCAAAAAGAGGTCGAAAAGCATTCGGGCCGTTTTGGTCTACGCCCACGGTCCAACTACAGTTGGGCCTGTGGCCTGGTTGTTAGGAAAAGGATATTAAGTGTTTCGAACTTGCCATGAAGGCAAGTAAATTTGGTGAGCAGTATGATGTACAACTATCTCCCACGAGTATTATAATTGGATCAGGCCTGATTCAGCCTACAAAACCGTGGACCATGAACCGCAAATGAACTGCAACAAATAGTTCAACTGGAAGAACCACGGTTAACCCTATAAAACTGGTTATCGTTGATGCGCAAACCAAAAAGAAAACATTAACAAATATATTAGCACAAGGCCCATTCAAAGACAACCCAAGTTAGCAGCTTAAGAACCTTGTCCAAAAGCAATTGTGTTGTTGACAAGAATAGGCCCATATGATACATATTCATAGGTGAGAAATAACATTTTGTGCATTGCACTTTCCAAAGATGTGGGACAAGACATCATGCTCTTTTTAAGATTTTTCCAATATTATATTTGTTAAAATGAACTAATGCATATTTGTTGTAGCAGCTAACTAGACATGTTCAAATCTAGAGTCTTGCCCAAATATTACGTCACCAATTTTTACTATAACCTGATATACCTAAACATTTATACGAATAAAAAGTCAAATTACAACATCACGGCTTCCATGGTTTAACAGGCTCAACCATGAAAACCCTAACCATAGATTACCACGATTCGATATGCAGTCCAATTTTGATAACTATGGACTCAACTGGTTGTTAATATCCCCTTGGTTTTAAGGTGGTTCTTTCAACTCTATCTTGTTAAATACGCTTAACAAAATGAATGTTTTTTTATGGACCTAGGACATAGATTCTATATGAGTCGATGTATTATATATGCGTAAAAGAAAATTAGGTACACATTATTTATTTATTTTAAATATATTCTGCATTACTCCAATTTTAAATATTCATTGAACATCCTTGGAATTTCTAATATTGAAAAATTAACAGATAATAAAAAGATGTGTCGGTATTTGTTATCGATGGGCGACTCGACAACGCGAGTCCGTTGGTGTTTCATCTAGGTTGAAATCTAAGTTATAATGATCTAAATTACGATTTTAATGGGTAACATCAAAATTAGGTTCTTTTAGATAATAGAAAGAGGCGAGGCTACCGAGCGTTGAGCAGCGATAATTAAGGGCGGTAGTTGCGACTATAATGGCGGAAATGCAATCAAAGTTGGTGCAGTCCTGTTGAGTGCAAATAATTGTACTACTAAAGGACTTTATGAATGATGGAGGTAAGGAAGGTACTATTGGATGCATATTTTCATGTACAACCGAAGTTCGAGGCAGTAGTTATTTTTTTAGTAGCGATAAAATTTATTCAAAATTGGTGGAGGTCCGTTGAGTGCAATAATTTGCACTACAAGTAATTGCACTATAAATAAAATTTTCTAAAAATATTTGTATTTTTGGTAAATATATTCTTACATTTTACAGTGCGAATGATGTGTACTACTTTTAGTTTTCGTGTATTGTTGCACAACAAAATTTATTGCTGCATAAATACATATGGTATGCCCTATGCATATCTGCACATGAAAAAAAATCATCAAAGCATATCACATATAAATCTTACTAGAAAGACCATATTATTTGTGATTTAATGATGGAAGAGAAATTCGAATCCAATAAATCTAATGAGTGATAACACTTTTCATATTTGAGTTTAATTATGTTGATTATTTAAAGACATAATTTATATCATTTTTATAGAAGTGATTTATGACTAAGATTTTTTGGTTAAAATTACATGAGTCATAATACCCCTACCATTTTCATCAAATGAAATGGATGACTAAATAGAATGATTTAAAATCTATGAAAATAAAAATATTTGATGACACATACATATACATATAAAATAGTTTCGTAAGGTAAGTAGGATTTAATGACCACCTACCATTTTATTCAAATGAATATAAGCTCTAATATAATAGAGAAGAAGACACTTTTTGACTATTGAAAAAAGAAAAAAAAACCTTTGGTCATATGATAATATCATATGATAGAGAGATAGCTAATAAAAAGATAGGTAAAAGAAAAATACCCCAATATTAGAAATCTCAAAACAACTGTTCAACTAAACTTTTATCATACTCGACTTTGTCAAAAAACCACTTAATAAGAACCGAAGAATAGCCCAATGACTCCCATAATATATGAAGCTACGATCCCAATCATTACTTAAGAGCTAACCGAGATGGTAAAAGTCACACCTAGCGTAATGGTGCTTGATGCCTCTTAAGCGGTGCTTAGATTTTGCAGCTTCCACTATGTTGACAAAATCCTCACCTCTTTTATTCGATAAGGATTAGTAATAGACTATACAAAAGTAGAACGTCATGTACAATTAAAACGCACAACCATTTGTTATTTCGATTCATTCATAACTAATATGCTACAATTGAAGTTATAATAAATCAATCTATGTACATAATTTAAACATGTATTCAAATTTTTTTTATGAAACCACATTACCAAAGATTTTCTCTTCTTTGATAATTTGAGAAGTTGAGTGACGATAATATTAAAAATAAAATAAGCTAAATATTGATTTTTGTTGGTATATGTTGAGAAAAGCAAAGATTTTAGTCATGTTGGTCTTTCGAGATAATTTCAAGGGAGAAATGAGGTTTTGTTGAATATGAAACTTATAATTTTTATATATTTTTCTGTAAAATCTCCATTCAATTTTTACTATGGAAATTCAGTGTAGTTCTAAATTGTTCATATTACTTAAACTACACTTAAATTTAAGTAATGATCAATTAAATGTTAATAACATGCACTTAAGTGCTTAATATGGAAAAGCACAATAGTTGTAAATAGTTCTTAGATGCGTTTTTCATTACACATGTCAATATAAAGAAAAATGGTTGAGTTTATTTACCAAATGGACTTAAAGGGCATAAATATACTATTTGAGCATACAAGGTCATTATGCAACTCACTACTAAACTTATGGCAGTTGTTGTGAATAGGGGAGTAATGTATATCACTCACAAAATGTATTAAGTGTTCTTAATGGTGGTCCAAATGGCATAATAAGAGGAAATGTGATCAACCGTCAAAGGTAACTTGGAGGTGGGTAATTACATCAAAAGATAAAGATGGAGATGAACTAGAAAGAAACATGATGTGTTAGGCTCAGATTTGGGCCTTATGCAAGTTTCAAATGTTCGAGTTAAAAGAAAGAAGAATCGATCATGAATGCACTTAGTCAAATAATCTAATACATCCATCCGTATACTAGTCAAATTGACAAGTCCTTGTTCATTATACAATGCATAAGTCTCTAATTATATATGCAAGTCATAAATCATTTATCAAGTATGTAAGGCACAGGTAATAAGATATATATGCAAGTTCAAAGTCCAATGATATCAAATATGAAAATTATCTCAAATTCAAGTCCTTGGTTGCAAATCTTTGATTTCAAATTAACCTAACGATCATGGGAATGCCAATTTAAAGCTCTTTCTTACACACCTGGGAAAAATAAAAAATGAAGAATATGATTTGGAATTTGACTCCTTTTTTGGTAAGAACACATGTCAATTTATAGAGGATTTGAACCATTGGATTCTTGATACATGGCATATCACAAAAATGGGCGATCATTATTTTCTTATGTGGCACATACTCGAAGTGACATGTGGCACAACCCCATTCCTGAGTCAGGTGGATATGGTGTAGATGATTCAATCCCAGCTTGCCATGTAGCCAGTGTAATAATTTATTTATATGGATTAGTCAACATGCGATAGTACATGAATATCACCATTTGGCAGCTCAATTTATCATCGTCCGATGGACTCAAATTGTTACCCTTAGACAGCTAGCCTTATTATCACAAAACAACCTCAATTTATCATCCCTCGATGGCTCTTTGCGTCATTTTCCGACAGCTCGTGTAAATCAGCCTTCGATGACTTTGGAAGTCATCCTTCGATAACTTGAATGCATCAACATCCGATGGCTTTAGAAGTCATCGTTTGGTAGCATGAATATATCAACCTCTGATGACTCGTAAAGTTATCACTTGATAACTTGAATACATCATCCTTCCACGGCTCTAGAATTCATTGTTTGATAGCTTGAATACATCAACCTCCGATAGCTCTAAAAGTCATCTTTCGATATCTTGAGCTCATCACCCTTCGATGGCTTTATAATCATCATTCAATAGCTTGAATACTTCAACCTCCAATGACCTTGGAATTCATCACTTGATAGCTTGAATGCATCCCCCTTCATTGGCTATATAAGTCCTCATTCAATAGCTTGAATACTTCAATTCTGATGACTTTGGAAGTCATCATTCGATAGCTTGAATACTTCAATTCCGACGACTCGGGAAGTCATCATTCGATAGCTTGATTTATCAACCTTCGAAGGCTCTCTTTTAACCTGTAAAAACTATTATATTTTGATTATAACATTTGCCTGTCCTTTTATCTTATTATTTTATACTTTGGTATAAATAAACTTTTCATATTCTTCGATCGGTACATCTTGGTCGTTCATTTTTGACGCAGCGGAAAATTCGAAATAAAACTTCAATCGATGAAATGTAGCAATCGGTGAGTTGAAGATACCAAATGCCCAAGTTCGTTGATCCAAAGATACCGAACTCTAGCTATCTCAAACACGTTGATAGCGCACTATACCGTGTTTAAAGATCTACGATTCTTCGCACGTTGATCTAGCGCACTAGATTCCGTGAATCGGCTTCTACGATCGTTGAATCGAGCGCACTCGATTAACCGAAAGAGGAGATAGGAGATTACACTCAACTACCAATTGGTATGAAAGCACAAAGCTAACAAAAGAGAAATTTTATTCAAAATCAACAACCCAAAATGTACAACACACGCGCTATTTATAGCTTTCACAACTCAACACACACAAACCCTCACCTGACTCTTAGGTCGGCGACGACTTACGACCTAACTTAGGTCGCGGCCGACTCAACACAAGGCAGCTCAACTCCAGAACGACTCAACCCTGGCCGACTTAACAAGCACGACCTTCATACATCATCATATGACCTTAAGACGACTCACCATAGGTCGTATGCGACCCAACACTTCATATACATGACCGACTCAACATTACCCCTAGGTCGGTAACGACCTAAAATACAACACTCACAACCCATAGGTCGGTAACGACCTAAAATGCAACACGATCCACTACATACCGACTTAAAACTCACGACATACGACTTACAACATACAACAGTACACGACTCATCACAACAAACGACTCACGACTCATACTAGGTCGGCAACGACCTACGACTCACGACTCATAACTTCAGCGACTCAACATCCTTCCTTCGACTCAAGCTCCCATCAGTTGAATCCTTCTCCTTCTTGATGCTATCTCGGTCACGACTTATGGATACGTTGTTAAGTCGTGTACGACTCATCAAGTATGCACACTCCAAGTTTCCCTTGAGTCGTAACCCTGTTCCATTATCCCGTATACGACTCAAGCTCGCACGACTCAAACCCGATGCCTCTTTTATGCGGTTCAAATTGTTGTTAACTCGAAACTTGCTATCCCGTGCACCATTAAGTCGGAAACGACTTAACCCTGCCTTCCTAAGTCGCGTACGACTTAACCTCTCTATGAGTCGTGTACGACTCATCCTTGTTAGAAATTTTGGTTGCATTTCTTCTCTGTTCTGAGCTGCATCATCCTCCCCTGGTTGAGAAAAATTCGACCTCGAATTTGTAAATTCTTCCTCAACCATCTCACCTCCATGATATGGAATTAAATGTTTGACGTTAAAAACATCAGAAGTATAAACATCATCTGGTAACTTTAATCGATAAGCATTCTCATTGATTTTCTTCAAAACTTCAATTGGACCAATTTTTCGTGCCTTCAACTTGTTATAAGCACCCACCGGAAAACGATTCTTTGTTAATACGGCATAAACCAAATCACCTTCTTTAAATTCAACATTTCGACGTTTCAAATCTGCAGACTTCTTATACTTCTCATTCGATTTCTCCAATCGTTCCTGAACGATTTTATGACATTCAGTCAGCTCATCAACAAAATCAGCAGCTCGTTTAACTGTTCTCTTTGACTGTGGTACAACTGCTAAATCCAACGGCCCCCTGGGTAAATTTGAATAAACAATCTGAAACGGACTGAATCCTGTGCTTCGATTTACTGCATGATTATGAGCAAATTCTGCCTGGCATAGCTTCATGTCCCAACTTCTCAAATTATCCTGTACAAGACATCGCAACAAATTTCCCAATGACCTGTTAACAACTTCTGTCTGCCCATCGGTTTGTGGATGATAAGTACTGCTAAACTTCAGTTTCGTTCCCACCATCTTCCACAAACTCAACCAAAAGTGACTCAGAAAACGAGTATCTCGGTCAGAAACAATAGATTCTGGTAAACCATGAAGTCTATAAATCTCCTTGAAAAATAACTGTGCTACTCGAACTGCATCTGCTGTCTTCTTGCAAGCAACAAAATGTGCCATCTTCGAAAATCTGTCCACCACAACAAATATCGAATCATTTCCCCTTTGAGTTCTCGGCAAACCCAAAACGAAATCCATGCTAATATCAACCCATGGCTTAGATGGTACTGGTAATGGCATATACAATCCTGCATTCGTTGCTGTTCCTTTTGAAACTTGGCAAATATGACATCGCTCCACGAATCTTTCAACCTCTTTCCTCATCGACGGCCAAAAGTAAGACTGCGAAATCAACTGTAAAGTACGATCACGGCCCACATGCCCTTCTTCATGTAATTCCTTCACAATCTTCATCCTCAAACTACAGTCCGGTATGCATAAACGATTCCCTTTAAACAGAAAACCATCAACCAACATGAATTCATCGGTACTCCCATCCTTCACTTTTTCAACATATTTCACAAAGTAAGGATCTTCTTCAAGCATCTCTGGCAACATTTCAAACCCCGTCACTTCAATCTTCATTGTCGTTAGTAAATGACTCCTCCTACTCAAAGCATCTGCTACTCGATTCGTCACCCCTGATTTGTGTTTAACGACGAAAGTAAACTGCTGCAAATAAGCAATCCACGACGCATGTCTCGCAGAAATCTTATCTTGCCCCTGTAAATGTTTCAAAGCTTCGTGATCAGTGTACAGAACAAATTCCTTCTGAAATAAGTAATGTCTCCAATGCTTAACCGTCTGAACAACAGCATAAAACTCAACATCGTATGTACTGTATCTCGTCTTCGCCCCTGACAACTTTTCACTGAAATAAGCAACTGGCTTCCCATTCTGACTCAGAACTCCTCCAATACCAACCTTCGAAGCATCAGTGTGTAATTCAAACAACAACTGAAAATTTGGTAAAACAAGAATTGGTGCAGACGTCAACAATTCCTTGATCTTCTCAAAGGTAACCCCCGCTTCCTCTGACCACACAAACTGTTTACCCTTCATGCAATCAGTCACTGGAGCCATCACGCTACTGAAGTGTGGTATGAACCTTCGGTAGAATGACGCTAGCCCATGAAAACTTCTCACTTCTGTAATTGTCTTTGGCTGTGGCCAATTCTTGACTGCTTCAACTTTGCTCTGGTCAACTTGAATACCTTTCCCTGAAACAACATAACCCAGGAATAAAACAGTAGGTGTCATAAACACACATTTCTTTGTAGCAGCATAAAATTGTTCTTCACGAAGAATAAGCAACACTTCCCTCAGATGTAGAACATGTTCCTCCGTACTCCTGCTATAAATCAAAATATCATCGAAATACACCACGACGAACTTTCCAATGAATGGTCTAAAAATTTGATTCATCACCCGCATGAATGTACTAGGTGCATTAGACAAACCAAATGGCATAACCAACCATTCGTACAACCCCTCTCTAGTTTTGAAAGCTGTCTTCCATTCGTCTCCAGGTCTGATACGAATTTGATGATAACCACTCTTCAAATCAATTTTCGAGAATATAGTTGCCCCACTCAACTGATCCAACAAATCATCCAACCTCGGCATAGGAAATCTGTAACGAACAGTGATCTTATTCAAAGCTCTACTATCAGTGCACATTCTCCAAGTTCCGTCCTTCTTTGGTACTAACAATGCAGGCACAGCACACGGACTCAAACTTTCCTGAATACGACCCTGTTCAAGTAATTCTTCCACCTGCCTTCGTAACTCCTCATGTTCCTTCGGACTCATTCTGTAATGTGGTCGGTGTGGTAACACTGCTCCCGGAACAAGATCAATCTGATGCTGAATGTCTCTAAGTGGTGGTAACTCCTTTGGCAACTCCTCTGGAAAGACATCTTCAAACTCTTCCAAAACTGGCTTTGCTTCTTCGGGAATCTCAACTTCTTCACTACTCTCTCTCCCAATCAACAAAAACACTTCCGGTTCTTCCTCCACTTCTTTAACAAACTCCTTCAAAGTCAACAGAGTTTTCAATTCTTCAATCTCTTCTAGCTTGCTCTCCTTCTGCTGCTGTCTCTTAGGAACTAAAGTGATTTTAGTACCCTCGAACATGAAACTGTAACTGTTGGCACGACCGTCATGTTGAACTGCTCTATCAAACTGCCATGGCCTGCCCAATAACAAGTGACAAACATCCATGTCCACAACATCACACCAAATTTCATCTTTGTACTTCTTCCCAATCGAAAAATTCACACAAGCTCTTCGACACACTTTCACTTCACCTCCTTTCCTTAACCATGCTAGCTTGTATGGTTTAGGATGCTTCTCGGTCTTCAAATTCAACTTCCTAACTGCCTCTGTAGAAATAATATTATCACAACTCCCCGCATCAATAACGAACTTGCAAACTTTCCCCAGAATAGTACATGTCGATTGAAAAATATTGCTTCTCAGCCAACTACAATCCTCCTCTTGCTTAGGTGTCAAACAACTTCTCCTCATCATAAGATTACAACCTTCATCACCCGACACTTTTTCTTCCTCCTCAACATAAGGTACATTTGAATACTCTGCCTCCTCACCATCATCTGCCTCAACCTCTGCAACCATGGTTCTCTTCTTCGGCTTCGGACATTCGTTGCTTTTGTGACCCAACTCCTGACAATTATAACATTTGAAAACACTACTAGCCTTCGCTTTCTCTGCCTCCTTCACCACTGGCTTTGTAACAGGTTTAGGAACACTAGAACTTCCGCCAACACCCCTTGCTTGGTTATTGGAATTAGTAAACACACCACCTCCACGCCTTCCTTGTTTCTCCCAAGCTAACGCTTTCTGATGTGCCTCTGCTACTGATCTAGGATCAAACATATTAACCATATCTTGGATCTGCATTCTCAAACCCCCAACGAATCTAGCTGTCAGCTGTTCTTCTGTCTCCATAATATCGTTTCTAGCAATGAGTTGGTAAAATTCATCAGCATAATCACTAACAGACTTCGTCCCCTGCCTCAGATTCTGCAACCTTTGGTACATAAGTGACTGGTAGTTGTAAGGTAAGAAAGTAGATCTCATCAACTTTTTCATCTTCTCCCAAGATTCTATCTTTGACTTCCCCATTCGTTCTCGAGTAAGTTTAGTTTGCTGCCACCATGCCAATGCTCTTCCCCTCAGCCTTGTAGCAACTAACTTCACCCTTCTATTCTCCGGCACCTCCTTGAAATCAAAGATTTCCTCCACATTAGACAACCAATCTAAAAACTCCTCAGCAACCATTCCGCCTTTAAATTCTGGAATTTCCATTTTCATACCCGACTCCCAACGACGATCATCCTCCACATCACGGTAAGAATTTCGAATTTGGTCTCGATCTCTATAATGAATACTTGCTCTATCACCCTCTTCAACAAAATCAAAGGTACGCCTACATCGATCTCGACTAACATCATCCCTTCTCTCATGCATGCTTCTTTGACTATGTCTCTCTTCATCTCTATATACTTCATGGTCAAATTCTCGATGACTTCTTCTTTCTTCATGTGCATAGTCATGATGATCTCTTCGTGATGAAATTGATGTTTCTCTTCTATCTCTACAAGAATGTGGTGATACCCTCCTCGCTTCCGTAACCAATGGCGAAACTCGGTTTCCTCCATGGTTCGAGTTTGGTGATCTCCTCCTTTGATTCAAATCATTCATCAATCTCTCCAATTTACCAATGCCTTCATCAAATTTCTCATTAATACGTTGTTCCATAAGCTCGGCTTCTTCTCTACGATACAAAGCTTCAACGTTTTGATGACGATTAGCTCTCCTTGGTGGCATGGTTAAAATTTTCACAAACTTCAACAAATTGAACACAATACTTCAAAATTTCACACGATAAGGCAATCTAGGCTCAACTGTCTCGGCAATGCTTGTCTCGGCCTTGACTCTTCACAACTTTGCTTGGCTCGGTCAAGACTTGCCTCGGCTCACTCCAAAACCTTCAAAACTTTGGCGCGCAAATCACCAATTCAAAATCCAAACAAAATCCAACTCCTCGATCCAAAATGAAATGGATCAAACTCTCCAAACTTGATGCAACTTCAATATGAACACGATGAACTCCTTCCAACTTCAAAAACTTCAAAAACTTGGCTCCAAGAATCAAACTTAGCTATGATTGGCTAAGTATGGCTCTGATACCAATAATGACGCAGCGGAAAATTCGAAATAAAACTTCAATCGATGAAATGTAGCAATCGGTGAGTTGAAGATACCAAATGCCCAAGTTCGTTGATCCAAAGATACCGAACTCTAGCTATCTCAAACACGTTGATAGCGCACTATACCGTGTTTAAAGATCTACGATTCTTCGCACGTTGATCTAGCGCACTAGATTCCGTGAATCGGCTTCTACGATCGTTGAATCGAGCGCACTCGATTAACCGAAAGAGGAGATAGGAGATTACACTCAACTACCAATTGGTATGAAAGCACAAAGCTAACAAAAGAGAAATTTTATTCAAAATCAACAACCCAAAATGTACAACACACGCGCTATTTATAGCTTTCACAACTCAACACACACAAACCCTCACCTGACTCTTAGGTCGGCGACGACTTACGACCTAACTTAGGTCGCGGCCGACTCAACACAAGGCAGCTCAACTCCAGAACGACTCAACCCTGGCCGACTTAACAAGCACGACCTTCATACATCATCATATGACCTTAAGACGACTCACCATAGGTCGTATGCGACCCAACACTTCATATACATGACCGACTCAACATTACCCCTAGGTCGGTAACGACCTAAAATACAACACTCACAACCCATAGGTCGGTAACGACCTAAAATGCAACACGATCCACTACATACCGACTTAAAACTCACGACATACGACTTACAACATACAACAGTACACGACTCATCACAACAAACGACTCACGACTCATACTAGGTCGGCAACGACCTACGACTCACGACTCATAACTTCAGCGACTCAACATCCTTCCTTCGACTCAAGCTCCCATCAGTTGAATCCTTCTCCTTCTTGATGCTATCTCGGTCACGACTTATGGATACGTTGTTAAGTCGTGTACGACTCATCAAGTATGCACACTCCAAGTTTCCCTTGAGTCGTAACCCTGTTCCATTATCCCGTATACGACTCAAGCTCGCACGACTCAAACCCGATGCCTCTTTTATGCGGTTCAAATTGTTGTTAACTCGAAACTTGCTATCCCGTGCACCATTAAGTCGGAAACGACTTAACCCTGCCTTCCTAAGTCGCGTACGACTTAACCTCTCTATGAGTCGTGTACGACTCATCCTTGTTAGAAATTTTGGTTGCATTTCTTCTCTGTTCTGAGCTGCATCAATTTTCTTTTCTCATGATCCAATGACTAACATACCTTTCCTTATTTCTTTATAAATATTTTTCTTTCTCCCTTTCCTTTTCTTTTACCAGATCTCAAAAATAATCCACCATTAGTTTTCTTTTCAAGCAAACCTTGATCTTTCGTAGAACTTTACTTGGTAATGGTTTATTTAACTAGCATGCTGATTATTCTGTTACTTCGTTGTCATTATTTTATTTAGCTTAATCATCCCCAACTTTTGGGATTAGTGAATTTGTTAACCTCGTGTTAATAACTTTCTTCGAATTTCTAATTGAACCCTTTTTTGATTCAGACTCTACTTATCCTGGTTTCCATTAATGCTTGTGGTTTTTCGGTTTATTATCCCGAATCGGTTAAGAGAACCCCTTTATTGTAAGTATGTTCGATACGATAACTTAACATTTGAAATCTAGTTTTCTTCATTGTTGGCACATGATAACTCATCACACAATAGCTCAACATTCGAAAGCCTCTTTTTTATGCTATTGATGCACTATTGCCTACACACGATGACTTATCATTCAAAAGCCCAATTTTATTGACATGCGTTAGCTCATCACACAATGGCTTAAGATTCAAAAGCCAATTTTATTTACTATCGATGTGTGATAGCTCACTGCATGATGGCTCAATATTCAAAAGCTAATTTTTCTGTTATTGCCATATGGTCATTCATAATTCAATTTAAAAGCCAATTTTTTTTACTATTGATATGCAATAGCTCACCGAACGATGGTTCAACACTCAAAAGTCAATTTTTTTATTATTGTTTTATGATAATTCACGGCTCCACATTTGAAAGCTAATTTTGTTTACTATTGATGCACAATAGCTCACCGCATGATGGCGTAACATTCGAAAGTCATTTTTTCTACTTATTTTCACTATTTTACATTCAATTCTCAACAACTCACCAACCAAAGGCTTGTTTAATTTATTGTCCATACTTTCACCTATAAATAGTAACATGTGATAGACCATTTCACTTTGTGCGACTTGTTAGTTAACATATAAGGTGTTTATGATATATGTATGGACTTCGTTCCAGAGTTTCTTTGGCATGACCAATTATTTAGTAGGCATAGCAATTTTTTTTGCATTCATATGTAGTACTTTTAGTGTTTGTTAACTTATTACACTTATGTCCAAAGTTACACAATTAATTCTTTCAAGTGCAAATGATGTTATATACTTCAGATACCCTAAGTTAATTTCACATATCAAATACTCCCATTTATTAAATGTTTATCAATTATTTGTTGAGAATTATTAGGCAATAGGGCAGATGAATAAACATGGTTTAATACTATGTGATGTCTTTGATTTTTTTTTAATCATGAAGCAGTTTTGATCTAGGAAATTTCCAATTTTAGTTTGTTATTGGAATCCTATTTTTATAGTTAAAAATAATAATATCACAGGTACTATGGCCGAGAATAAGAAGTAGGTTCTTAAAGGATTGTTCAAATCCCTAAGCTCAAGAATCCCTCGGAAGAGAAACTTTACACTTCCAATCAGTCCTATTTCACAAGACAATAAATTTCAATTCTCTATTATGATACTTTGAAATATTAGGAATTGAAACTTGTGCTCTTGATCTTGATGATCGAATGGATACTCCTAGAAGGATTCTTTGCTTTTAACCCCTTTCATATTTGGCATTCCTACTACCTACTTTTTAACCCTATTATATTTTGTGTCATATCCTTTCTCAAAATCATGCCTATCTAGCTAAATAAAAATCCTTATAATTACATCAATTGTTTGTTCATACTATTCAATGAGCATAAACTAGAAGACTTATCTCTATCCATCTTATGCTCTTTGATGACTTTCCAAAATATGAAAAACCAACCTGAAAGCAAAATATATTACATTTTCCCTATTAGGAGTGGAGTAACTTTTTACTTCGTCAACAAAACTATGGACTAGAGCCACCAGTTCTTTTATGTATGATGTTTTTCTTTAGAAATTACAAGAATATTCCATCCCTTATAATTCGTTTTACCTTAGCTGCTTTCCTCTAGTTACTACTTATACTAGCTTTATTAATTTCTACTAAGTCATTGTTAATTTATATTGTTAGCTATCTATTCAAAGGGCATTGATCCTAAGGTTTTGGCCAAGATTGACCAATTTGCGGATGTTACAGGGTTCTCCAGGAACCACTTGAGCTTCTTATTAAAGAAAAATTAAGGATGTATTCCTTAATTTATATATTTTATTCAATTCTATTTAAATTTATTTATTTGTACGAGTAGAAAGCAGGGTTGTTACAGACTAACATGTGAGACTACAACAAAGTGGTCGGGTAATCAAGTACCTTGGAAAGTCCCCATTCCCATTCTTAGAAATTGTGAACCTTAAGCGAGTTTGTTACTTCACCTCTTGTTGAAGCTGAGACACGTGTGGAGATTATGATATAAGATCGAAGTAATTGTGGAAAATTTTCATGGTTATTCACTTAGTCCAGATATTGATTAACAGAATGGGGCTTATGTCCTAGTCCACCCGTTAGTCTGTAACAGCCATGCTTTATTCACCGTATAAATAAATAAATTTGAATAGAATCAAAATAAAATTGTTTGATTTCAATGTTTGATAATTCATATTTTGAAAATAAAATTTTGGTTAATTAAATTTAATTAATAAAGGATTTTGTCGTAATAATCGAATTGAATAAAATTGTCCAACTATTGCAGTATACATTACAGAATGAGATGTAAATCAATTTATATTAGATTGAAATTTATTTCAAGTAGTAAAATTCAAATTTAAATGCATAAAAATATAATTGAAAATGAATTGAATTGAGTCAAGGCCCAAACTAACTTAAGCCAAGCCCAACCTTTCTCTATCTTTCTCTAGAATGTACGTTCTCCTTCTTTACACACTCGAACCTTTATCCCTTAATTGGTTATTTTCAACCTAATCACAGATTTCGATAATCAAAAAAAAATCGTGCTTGTGTGTGGAAGATATATCGTGGCCGACGTCAGTGGGGAGGGGCAACTGTAATTTAGTGGGAAGTGATTTCTTAGTTTGAAGGCAACTCGATTGGAGGCACAAAGTTTGGGGTTTGTTGCAGTCATGCATGTCAAAAGAGGAGGCCATGAAGAGGCTTTCATTTATCGATCGAACAACGATCTAGAGTAGCTCGAATCACGTGATCAATTTTGGGGAATAGGCTGTTGCGGCCTAGAATAACATGAGCGAGCCTGGCGATGTAGAGTGTGTGAGTGTCAAATTGAGATGCTGATAGCATGGTCAATGCTTGGAGGAGTGATGTTGTGGCTAAAGGAGGAGTTTGAAGGCATGTGCTACAGGTCGTGTTGGCAGTGACTAAAGTAGAGGCATTGAGGGTTCTTGCTTAGGATTTTAGGTAATTTCTTACTTAAAACTAGTTTCTATTCCACTCGAGTTATATATGTTATCCTGCCTTTTGGCGAGGCCGTGACATCGAGAAATTGTCTAAAAATCAAAGATAATTCATCCTGAAGACCGGTTATACACAGGTTCATTATGGATGTTGGTGAATTTTTCTCAAGTGTGGATCAAGCTATAATTGATATGACATGACAAGCAAAGCTATGAAAGCCAATATTCCGAATTTCAAGTCAATCAGGTTTTGTATGCTCAAGATATGATCGACGCAAAATCAAGCAATAATCTTGTTCGTATCCATCAAAGCTTATAGGCCTCATTTGCATCCATCAAAATAATCATTTCCATCCTACCAAGGCGACCTCCTCCATAACCATCGAAACCAAACATACTCATATCCATAGGAAGAAGCAGTTCATTCGAATCGATCAAATTCGTGTCCATTGCATTCGTATCCTAGGTAATCGTATCCGTCGAGTATGTGTTTCTTCGTATTCATTTAGAGAGCTCTATTTCATATCCATCGCATTTACCCTATACTATCGATCCATCGATACAAAACGAACTCAAATGAGCGACACAAAGTGGATAGATCCGTATCGATGCAAAGCGGAGCATGGTTGGCTGATATGAAAGGAGGGTTGACCATCGATACAAAGTAAGAAACAAAGGATCGATGTGAATGAGAGCGACACGAATGAAACAAAGCTTAGAGCGATGCGAAGGAGACATGTAAAGATGGATGACTTGGTCACTCGACATGAAAAGTGGATCGATCCTAAAAGATAGCGCCATGTCATTGGTTAGCACGTGCCTGGAAGCGATGCGAACAGAAGAGATGCGAACTCGACAGCCTTCAACAAACTCAAACTTACATTGATCATAACTCAAGATCTGCAAGTCCAAATGCCACCGAACTTTCGTAGGAGCTTTCGTACAACCCCAAGAATATACCTGCCAAATTTCAGCCTCAAAGGACTATTTTTGGATCGATACAAACTCAATTCATATCGCTCCCAGATCAAGCCGAAATCAGCTGAACTCGCTCCCATCGCTCACATGGGAGAAGAAGTCTTCCAAGATGTGGGCGAGATATTTGTTGCCTAGGCCTAAAAATAGTGACCCTGGACCCATAGAAAAAAGACTTTTGACTCTTCTATGTCCAAACCTTGTCGAAATTATTATTGTACTTGGATTATACTGTTGTAACTTATTGTAATTAGCAAGAAAAAACCAATAAAAGTCAGCCATTTCATAGTGGACGCAGGCTATACGCCAAACCACTGTAAATTCGTGTGTTTCTGCGCATTTTCTTATCTATTGATTGGTGTGTTTGTTTGATCTACCTCTTTTTAAATTTCTTCACTTTATCTCTTCAAATACATTCCAAGAGTATTATATCCAATTTTGGTACAAACACTTTGGTGTTTTCACCAAGAAAACCCAGTTTTTCTCCTGCTCATTGGATCTGCTGCCGATATTGGATTGTGAAAATCTAAGGAGAAGATCCAGATTTTAATCTTAGAAGTTCTTCCATCCTATTTAGATTTGTATCAAGTCTAGGAGAGAGCTTTGCTATCCACCATGGTCAATACTAGGACTATCTCAGTAGCTGCAGATCCAAAAGGACGGAACAGACAGAACCCACGCAACTTCCTCATGGCGACCAGAACGCTGCCGGACCTTCAGATCCGCAAGGCCCTATCATTAGGGAATGGTTTCAACTACTAATGCAAGAGCTGATGAAAAGCCACCAGCAGCTTACTCGGCAACTCCGTGTTAACGGGGAATTGACCAATCGACTGAACCATGAAAGACGAAGGAGATCTAGAAGGGATCAGGCTTCCTGTTCATCCACTGAGAGTTCAGCCTCTTCTAACTATAATCACCGATCCACGCGCCCACGACTAGATGGAAGCTATACACAGGCTACTAGGCATTAGCGCACATTGAATCTTGGGCAACCGAGAGCTGGCCTGTCAACCAGTCATCAGACTAGACCCTCCTTCCGAGGAGGTACTGTTCCTGATCACACCACTGACAACCGCGCTATTACCGCCGCTATTGAGTTGGGAGGTGACACTCAAAACTGAACGGATCCGAGACACCATCAATCCAATTATACTACCGAGCCTTATGTTCCTGAAAACCTAGAACCAAGGAGGCGAGATATGAATCGTTGACCGTGACCAGGCCATCCTCACATTGTGGAACTCGACTACACCTTGGCACAGCATGCCCAAAACGTCCAGATGACGGACATCTTGACAATGATCCATCAGTTGATCCGCGAAAGTCAAGGTCTCACCAATGACAAATGGGAAATCTTCCGGAGTCATACCCCTTTTACTGATGATATTTTTTATGCTGAACCCCTCGACGATTCAGAATGCCAACTCTACCTATTTATGAGGGGAGTTCTGATCCTAACCAACACATCTTAAAGTATGAATAGTTAATGAATGCTGCACGGGCTGATGACGCAGTCAAATGCTGAAGTTTCTCGATCTCCCTTTGGGGCATTGCAACTATGTGGTTTACTAGTCTACCACCTTGATCTATCTTGTGTTTCGACCAGTTAGCATCGAAGTTTTTTGAACAGTTCCACATGTATGTCATAAGGCCGAAAGATGTTAATACCTTGTCTAGTTTCACTCAAGCACCCGGAGAGACACTCAGACGTTATCTGGAAAGGTTTCATGCTGCATGCGCCGAGGTTAGTAATCCCAATGACAATTCAATTCTGATGGCATTAACTAAAGGGGCCGATCGCGGTTTCGAATTTGGCAATTAGTTGGCCGAAAAACCCCCTATGTCATTAGACAATTTCTATTCCAAAACAGCTCAGTTCTTGAGAAGAGAGGATGCGAAATAGTCTAGGAAGAGAGATGACGCAGGGCCCAGTGTGGAAGGAATCCAAAGCAATGTCACTGTAAAACAAACCGGGGAGAGTTCCGGAAAGGTGTAATTGAACATACGGAATAAACAGAGTCAACAGAAAGGCGATGGAAATCAAAACAGGAAATAATATCAGAATCATGGACCGCGACATAGGGCTCCTATGTTTGACACTTATAGTCCTTTAAATACGTCGCTGGAAAATGGGTATTTGCAGACCTGCAATACTATTCAATATAAGAAACCTGCTCCGAAGCAATCATTAGAAAAACAGATTCAAACGGGGAAGTTTTGTAGATTTCATGATAGCGATGGTCATAACACAAATGAGTGCCATCATCTATAGGATATTATCGAGAAGTTGATACGAGAGAGAAAGTTGGAGCAATTTGTATGGGTGTCGCAGTCTGGAGCTGTGGCTCTATCGAATCAAAACCAAATACCAAATTAGGCGAGACCGGAAGAACCCACATGTACCGGCAGGAGGCTGGTGATTAATACTGTTAGTGGTGGTCCTCATCCAACAGATCGAAGCTGGAAGGAAACGGAGTCGTATGCCAGTTCTATTACTCATGCGAGCTTCGAATGTTGTAGTAATTTGGAAGATGGGGCTCCGGCCAAGCAACAGAAAACGATGACAGACGACATTGTATTTTAAGACAGGGATGCCGATAGAGTCGAAGTCCTAGCCATTGATCCACTTGTCATTTCAGCTCAAATAGGTCCTGCTTGGATGAAGAGGATCTTAGTGGACAGTGAAAGCACAGTGAATATACTGGTTGAGCAAGCTTATGATCAGATGAAGATGGAAATGGAACATTTGAAGCCATGTCAGTCTCGTATTCATGGCTTCAATGGAAGTGCGACTATACCTGCTGGAATGGTGGAGCTAACCGTGTAGTTTGGAATTGGAGATTGCCGGATAGTACAGATATTACAGTTTGTTGTATTAGATATAGACTCGCCATACAATGCTTTCTTGGGCCGACCGGCCCTAGTTGAGTTTAGGGCTGCCATTGCCCCTTGGTGTCCGACTTTAAAATTCCCTATCGACAATGGAGTTGTAGTCTTTCAGGGAGACCAGGCTACTCGACGAGCCTATTGTGTTGCTGAGCTACGAGAGGCATAACGAAAAGAAATAGAAAAGGGCGTAGAGGAATCTTTATACGTCCGCTTTACTAAGAATTGACAGTTAACGCCTGGGCTAAGGCCGGGTACCCTAACCAATTCCCAAGGGATCTTAACCCAAGAGTTACCGAAAGTGAAGACGAAAGTAATGACAGTCAAGCTTCTGCGGCCGATCTGATGATCGATGATAAGAACAACTCTAAAATGGTAGGATCTCAGCTAATTGATATGCACGTAATTGTGCATATATTTACATCCATATTTTATCTCTTTTTATTTAAATAATCATCATATTTGGGCATTTTAACGTGTTTAAAACCAAAATTCAATTACTTCCAACCATCATATTTTCATCTTCATTCAGGGGCAAAACGGTCATTTTGTGCATGTGTCAATATAAGAATTTTTACTTGGACATTTTTTGATAAGTTTTATAGGAATTTGGATGCATATGGAAGAGGCTTATATGAAGATATATGCATGCACAAATGAATACAAAGGAAAGAAGAGGGAAATAATTCAAGCCATGAACATGGAGGACCCCACCCACTTACCTAAAAGTACAATTTGGAGCTAATGGACAACTAAGTGGAGGTTAAAGCTTCATGCAAAACAAATGATGGATTAATTAGTGGTTAATGGTTACTTGTTGGCCACACTTCCTAAAGGGCATTTTAGGTAGCCCCCTAAAAATAGAATTAGGGTTTTATGCATGTATATATTGCCCTCTTATGTATATGAAACTATCATCTACTCTTTCATTTTACTTAGAAAATTAAGAAATCAAAGTGTAAGCTCAATGTTCTATGAAATAAAAATGGCTTCCAAGCCTCTTTCTTCTCTCTTTTCTACATGTTTTTCTTTGTTTTATTGTTGATGTTTATTTCTATGCTCTCTTCTTCTTCATGTTCATTGCTTAGATTTACATTTATGCAAGTAGTTAGTAGCTAATCTCTTTTGATTTCTTTGCTTATTTTCTATTCTCTTTTCTTTTCAATGTTGAAATTTATTTGTGTTGCTTCAATTCCACAAATGAGTAGCTAAACCCCTTCAATTTAGGGGTGATGAAGCTCTCTAACTTTATGTAATTTCAACATTTTTTATGATTTATGATCTCTTTGTTTATGCTTCATGAATATGAATTTTGATGTAAGTTTATACAAGTGGGTTTGATAGCTTATATTGCTTATGCAAATGAGCTATTCTTATTCAACATAAACACAAATTACATCAACATTTGCTAATTAATTTTTGATTATGAAATGAAAGTAAAAATGAAATTTGATGATCTATGTTACTAGTTACAATAGTAAATAGATCATACTTAAAATAGTTTTTGCTTTGGCTTCTTTTTCATGAGAATTGTAAGTGGTATAATTGTTGTATTATAGTTTGATGGTTTGAGTTATGTTAACTAATAACATAAACAAACCATACTTATGATAAATGCAATGATTATTTCACTTAACATCAAAGTTAGAGATCATAAATTATGTGTTTGTTGATTTACAAAAATTTGAGAGTGGATTTGCCTCTAAATTGTTCTTTAGTCTAATAATTTTTGAATCACATTTTCTAGTGTTAGCCTCATAATTTCTAGTTAACAAATCCTCTTCGACTTTGGTATAATTTGATTGAATAGAATTTTAAAATCATCAATTCCCTGCGAATCGATCCATATTCGCCGCGTGCTACATTCGTACACCGTGCGCTTGCGGTAAATGTTATTTAGAAATTCGTTCGACGGTTTTCTAAACCGATAGATTTTCTGTCGACGAACAAATTTTTGGCGTCGTTGCCGGGGAATTGTCTTTGATTTTCTATTCTTCGAATTATTTTCTTCTGCCTTTTGTTGTGTGTTTGTTGTGTGTGTGTTAGTTTGCATTTTAAAAAAAATTATTTGTGTGTGATTGTTGATTGCATTTGATTGTGTATTGTTGCTTTTCATCTTGCATTCACATTTCATATTAAAAAAAAGAGCATCACAAGTTCATTTCATAAACAAACATATTTTATTTCATTGCATTTGCATTTTACATAGACATTTCTTTTTATTTCTTTTTTTTGTTTACATTTACATTTGCATTTTTCTTTTTTCTTCCTTCTTAAAAAAACCAAAAAGAAAACAAATCTCTGTGCATTTGTGCTCTGTGCACACACATTCGCTGTTGCATTGAATTATCACTTCGTACTCAGTGCAATTCCTGTGCAATTCCACTTCTCTGCCAACGAGTTCTGCAACCCATCTACCCTGACTTCAACACATTCAACTCCTATCACCTTAACACAACAAGCTTCATCCCTGCTTCTTTCCGACCATCAACACACTGTAAACATTTCTGTCACCCCTCTGCCAACTGCTTACATTCAGCAACCCCTTCAGACCAGTCACCACAACCAATTACTGTCAAATTCACAACTACTTACTGCTACGCTGCCTTCTCCTAATCTCCCTACTGCCTCATTTCTCTCCGACACTTCATCAACACCCAACCATACTTCATACAACAGCCATCAACAATACTCATTCTACTACACATCAACAAACACCTCATCAAACATCAACACAGTCCCACCATACAACTTCACACCATTTAACTACTCAAACATCTCACTGACCACCATCACCAGCGACAACCAGTTCAAAACATCCACCACTGTCATTCATTTACATCCTACTCAAACTCCTCTGTCAACACTACTCTTTGCCTTACTACACACCTCTCCACTTACCACTATGGCAAACACAGCACATAACACTTCAACATCACTGCACACAACTCAACAGACCAACAACCATAACACATCACATACTTGCTGCCCATCCATATAAAAAAATCACACTGCTACTTCATAAACATTGCCAAAAAACCATCACACATATCCACCGTTCATCACCAGTTACTTCCCTGAATTAACCACCCACACTTCCTTCACCATACTCACTACCTCTTGGCCCACCACGAAATCGCCTCCAGCCAACCATCAACATTCATATCACAGTCGTCTCAACCGTATCTTGCTGCTGCCACTACTCTTGCACCACAAACCCCTAACCACTTCTGTGCCTCAACAGTGTACTCGCGACTTACAACAGATCGCCTTCATCACCGAATCACCCAATCGAACTTCAACCGCGCACCTATCCTCCCATCCACCCAATTGCCACTTCAATCCATCGTCTTCCCTAAAACAAGTCATGAATTCAACCTCACTTACCTCCAAACTGCTACACCATATCATAAACCTACGGCCAGCAACTCGAACCATCGCAAATCGCAACAACAACCAACCCTCGATCTCGAACCACCAATCTCCCAAATCGCCATCTCCCAAAACCAATCGCTGACCTTGTATTGAGCTGTGGAAGTTTAATTTTAATTTCGACTTGAGATTCAATTTTGTAAAAATGGAATTGAGACATCATTTAATCAATTGATTTTGATTTCGTGAATTTGAAGGATATACGAAGTGGAAAGTTGATGATTTTCGTATATAAAAAAAAGAGAAACAAAGTATGTTGTTGATTTGTTTATGGGCCGAGTAAATTGGTCTGTTCGTTTTGTTTTTAATTTTCTTTGTTTTGTTTTAAAATCATTTTTGTGTTGTTTAGTTTGGTTTTGTAAATTGCTTTGTTTTCAAACAAAAAAGAATTTTTGGGTTAGTTTTGTTTTTGGGCTGGGTTGTTGCATGAATTTTGAAATTCAACTTGGGGCTGTGACTTGTTTTTAGAACTAAAAAAAAGCAAGAGAAATAATTTTTGTTTAGCTTTGTTTTCTTTTATTAAGAGGTTTCGTTTTTATAAAAAAAAACATTTTTTCACTTGTTTTAGTTTTTAGTTGGTTTACTTTCATTTGTTTCTTATTTCACTTGTTTTATTTTCTTCTTTGATAAACATATAAAAAATAGCAAAAAATTTTATTTTTTTAAGTAAAACCCTACTTTTAAGTTTCCTTTCAAAAAAAAAAACAAAAAAGAAAGTTTGTTTAGTGAAGATTTTGAATTTTTTGGGGCTTGTGAGTGTTTGATTTTAGTGTGTCTTCTTTTGTTTTTTATTGTTTTGTTTAATTTCTACCAAAAAAATACCAATTGTCATAGAAAAACTTTTTTTGTTTTGGTTCTTTTGTTTCAATAGTTTTGATTTTACTTTGTTTAGTTTCTCCTTTGATATACAAAAAAAAACAAATAAGTTTCTTTTTGCTTTGTTTGAAAATCTTTTGTTTTGTTTCCTTTGATTTCAACAGTTGTGTTATTTTCCTTTGTTTTATTTCGTTCGATATATAAAAAAAAATTGTAAATATATCTTGTTCTTCATTTCAGGTTGCCAAAACAGAAATTCAAAAGGGAAAAGTGTTTGCCAACAAATAAACTACTTTACTTTGCTAAGAAAATTCGCCGCTAAAAAAAAAGAAATATTGCTAAAATAATCTGCACGCTCTGGTATTGTGCTTCCATCTTTATTCGCATTGTTGGTTGCTTGCATTTGCATAAAAAAAATTCATAATCCAAAAAACCAAAAACAAACTTCATTTTAGTTGCATTGTTAATACACGTTTAATTTCTTGTTTTGCATTCATCTCATCTTATTTTCTTTTCTAAAGGCAATACCCCAATTCACATAAGGTGAGGGATTTCATCACCCTTTGCTTAGCCCACAAACGCATTTCATCGTAGAATTTGACTAATAATAAAGGTTAGACGTTGGATCTAAGGGTGTCATAGCTCACTTAGGGCTTAATTGTATCTTCACAATTGTTTTATTTGAACGATTTTATTTCTTGGTGTCTAGGCTACAGCAGAGTAATAACCAGTTATAAAAATTACGGTGATACGTAAATATTATACTGGTTGTTCCTCTGAAGGTACTTAAACCTTCGGCTGCATTGCTACGGTGATTCGTGGTGCACCGATAACTCCTGTCCGTTACCTGGCTGAGAAATATTTTTGTTAATTTAAGACAAAGTGTGATTATACAATTTTGGGTTAGGAGCTACTAAGGACATAAAATCGTAATTAAGTCCTTTGCATTCATTTAATTGCATTAGTTCATGCATATTTTAAAAAAAAATTTAAAAAATCCAAAATCCAAAAAAAAATTGTAAATTTTAACTTGGTTTTTCATTCAAAAAAAATCTTTTTCTTTCTTTCCTTTGAAAATATTCAATCAAAAACAAAAATCCAAAAAAAAATATATAATCTTTTCAAAAAGAAAAAAAAATTTGAAAAACAAAAATCAGTTTCCATTTTCTTAAGAAAAAAAATCTTTTTGGTAAATATTTGAAAATTCAAAAAAAAACAAAAAAAAAATACAAAACCAAAAACATACAAAAAATTTTGAAAAACCAAAAACAAAATAAAAATCAAACTTTTCTTTTGAAAATAAATCTCACTTGTTAAATAGTTTTCTCCCTTGTAAAAAAAATAAATTCAAAAAATAAAATAAATAAAAAACACGTTTTCAAATCTTCTTTCACTCCCTAAACTCAGTTTTAACTCCTTTCTCTTCTCGACTTTCACTTGTGCATGAGTACTTGGACTCGTGACACAACAATGAATCGTTGGACTCGCGACCCTTCTACAAACTGTTTAACTCGAACAGACGATCCTCCTGAAATGGAGGACGAAAACGCCCCTCGAACTCTTATGGATAGAATCTTTCCCGATAGAGTTTCTGTTCCATCTTGCATCACGTTACCCGCCCCTACGGGTAACCATTTCGAAATCCATTCGAACCATATTGCCACGCTTCCAAAATTTGGCAATTTGGAGCACGATGATCCATACATCTTTTTGACTAAATTCGAACAAGTTTGTGCAACCATTAAAATCCAACAACTTTCTGATGACGGAATTAAACTTTGATTAATCCCATTTGCGCTTACGGATTACGCTGAAAAATGGTTGTACAGTTTACCTTCGAACTCAATTAAAACGTGGAAGAATTTGTAAAAGCTTTCTTAAAAAAGTTCTATCCCTTGGAAAAAACAAGTAAAATTCGAAACGAAACTGTAAATTTTCATCAATTCAAGGGTGAACCATTTGGAAAATATTTTGAAAGATTCAAAGAGCTTTTGATAAAATGTCCACACCATAACTTTGAAAAATGGACGATTTGCCAAATCTTATACGATGGACTAGAAAACAACTCACGAACGATGCTCGAATCAATGTGCCAAGGCAATTTTCTTGCCCAACATCATGATGATGCTTGGCAATTTCTTGAAAACCTCGCTGAAAAGTCGTCCCAATGGGAACGCTCGAACGAAAAAATCAATCTACTCACGATCGAGTGCACACTCGATAGGATCTTCTGTTGCTTTGGAAGCTAAGATCGACGCAATGATTAAAAAATTCGATAACGTTTTCTCATCGAATCAAATGAACCAAGCTTCCCAACCGATGTGTTATAAATCCAATGATCCTAATCATTTGGCCGACCAGTGTCCCAACTCTATCGAATAAATCAATGCTTTCAATAAAGCCAAAAACGACCCGTTTTCTCCAACGTACAACCCTGGTTGGAGAAATCATCCGAATTTTGCGTGGAGCCAAAACAATCCCAACACGAATACGATTCGTCCCAATTTTCAAGCATTTTCGAATAATGTTTCGAATCCTCCCTTTCAGCCCAATAATTTTCAACCAAACCTTGCGGGCCCGTCTCATAATCAACCACAACAACCAAATTTTCCACCAAATTCTGCTCATCCTCCACAAGACGATAAACGTTTAACTTCGCTTGAGAAAACTCTTGAAACGTTGGCTAAGGCAACCACTCAAAGCCTTCAATCAAACAGCAATTTGCAAAATTTATTGACTTCATATATGCAAAACACAAACCAATCGATTGCAAAACTCGAAATGCAAATGAGTCAATTAGCCACGTCTGTAAGTGAACGTGAACGAGGAACATTTCCAAGCCAGCCCCTTCCAAATCCCAGAAATCAAAACGCAAATTCAAATCAAGCCCATGTTGTTCAAGATAGCAACGTCACCCAGTTGAATGCTATCACAACTCTCCGTTCTGGTAAACAAATCGATAATCAAGTCGTTAATCCAAATGGTTTACCGGAAACTTTTCTCAACGCTTCTGAAACAACGAACGACTCAGAACAGAACGTGGAGCCAAACGTCGAATCGAAAGACAATCAAAATTCTTCTTCTTCTACTCGAGTAGACCCGCCTACCGAGTATCGTGTTCCATTTCCACATCGTCTTCGACCAAAGAAACACTCGGACTAAATGGAAAAGATGTTGGAAATTTTTAAACAAGTAAAAGTAAACATCCCGCTTCTTTACATCGTTCAGCAAGTCCCCACTTACGTGAAATTTCTTAAGGACTTGTGCACCCAAAAGCGACACACTCAAGTACCCAAAAAAGTCTTCTTAGCCGCTAGTTTGAGTGAAGTCTTGTCCCAATCCATGCCCGTTAAATACAAAGATCCTGGCTGCTCTACGATATCGTGTACAATTGGAGACAAGACGATTACCAAATGTTTGATAGACTTAGGCACGAGTGTCAACTTGATTCCATACTCCGTGTACGAACAATTAGGCTTAGGTGAGCTCAAACCCACGAAAGTTACGCTTCAGTTTTCCGATCGTTCCATTAAGAAGCCTGTGGGAGAAATCGAAGACGTGCTCATTCGAGTAGGGCAATTTATATTCCCCGTTGACTTTATCGTTCTCGAAACACAACCCGTGACGAATCCCTCGATTCAAATTCCGTTGATTTTAGGCCAACCATTCTTAGCCACCTCAAATGCCTTAATCAATTGTCATAACGGATCAAAGAAAATATCTTTTGAAAATATGACTTCGGATCTTAATATTTTCAATCTTGAAAGCCAATCAAATGAACCTTGTGACCAAACGTTGAAAGTTAGTGCCATTCACGAAAATGTTGAAAACGAAACACTTGATCTTAACGATGAACGTGAGGCCGAGTATGAAAAATTGTTTCACCAAATTCCCAACGATATTGAATACACTCTTCCTTTTGAATCGCTTCCAGTTGAGTCCGAATCTCAACCTAATTCTTTGATCGAAAAAATTCCAAAGTTGGACCTCAAACCGCTTCCCGACCACCTTATGTACGCATACTTAGGTGAAAATGAAACTTGTCCTGTCATCATTTCTAACAATCTTTCTCTTGACCAAGAAGCTTCTCTTCTCTCTATCCTTTCGAAAAATAAGGAAGCAATGGGATGGTTGATTTCCGATATAAAAGGAATTAGTCCCGCTCTGGTTCAACATCGCATCCATTTAATCGATGATGCCAAGCCTGTTCGTGACGCGCAACGAAGGCTTAATCCAAAAATGAAAGATGCGGTGCATGATGAAATTCTTAAACTTCTCGATAACGGAATCATTTACCCAATCTCCGATAGTTCATGGGTTAGCCCAATTCACGTTGTACCAAAAAAGTCTGGCCTAATCGTTGTCAAGAACGATTCAAACGAGCTTATTCCAACTCGTACTCAAACGGGTTGGCGTGTTTGCATTGACTACCGAAAACTAAATGCCGCAACACGTAAAGATCACTTTCCTCTTCCTTTCGTTGACCAAATGCTCGAACATTTAGCCGGCCATGAATTTTATTGTTTCCTTGATAGTTATTCTGGCTATATCCAAATTCCAATCGCTCCCGAAGATCAAGAGAAAACGACTTTCACATGTCCATTCGGTACCTTTGCTTATCGACGTATGCCATTCGGACTATGTAACGCTACTGTGACTTTCCAACGATGCATGGTTGGAATCTTTTCCGACATGATGGAACGCTTTCTAGAAGTTTTTATGGACGATTTCTCAATCTTTGGCGATTCTTTTTCCCAATGTTTACATCGTCTCGAGTTGGTTCTAAATCGATGTAGAGAAAAACATTTGACTTTGAATTGGAAAAAATGCCACTTTATGGTCAAACAAGGCATAGTCCTTAGACATATCATCTCAAATAAAGGCATTGAAGTAGACAAAGCAAAAATCGACGTCATTGCAAATCTACCCATTCCCAAATCCGTTAAGGACGTTCGATCATTTCTAAGACATGCTGGCTTTTACGTCGTTTTATGAAAGACTTTAGCAAAATCGCCCGTCCTTTGACGACCCTTCTTGGAAAAGACGTTCCTCTCGATTTTAACTCTGATTGTATCTCTTCTTTCGAACGTCTTAAGAGCGAACTCATTTCTGCCCTAATCATTTGCACACCCAATTGGGATCTTCCTTTCGAAATAATGTGCGACGCTTCAAACTTTGCCGTTGGTGCTGTCTTGGGACAACGCATCAACAAGATACTTCATGTCATTTACTACGCAAGTATGACCTCGAACGACGCTCAACTCAACTACACAACAACTGAAAAAGAGCTTCTAGCTGTCGTTTTTGCGCTTGAAAAGTATCGACCTTACTTGATAGGTTTACACATTACGGTCTACACTGACCATTCTGCGCTTCGATATCTCTTCGCTAAAAAGGATGCTAAATCCCGTTTGATTCGTTGGATCCTTTTACTTCAAGAATTTGACCTTACAATCAAAGACAAAAAAGGATCCAATAATGTCATAGCCGATCATTTATCTCGTCTTTCGAACGCGCCATCTTCCTTGCTGATCAATGAAAACTTTCCCGATGAACAACTTCTTTCTATTTCTATCGATGCATGGTACGCTGATATAGTGAACTACTTAGTCACTAAAGAAACTCCCTCATTTTGGTCCAAATAGGACAAATGTAAATTCATGTCCCAAGTGAAATATTTCTATTGGGACGATCCACATTTGTTCAAATATTGTCCCGACCAAATCATCCGACGTTGCATTCCGGATAATGAGATACGAAGTGTTCTTTTATTTTGCCACGATCAAGCGTGCGATGGACATTTCGGTCCTCGAAAAACTGCGGAAAAAATGCTTCAGTGTGGTTTATATTGGCCTTCTCTTTTCAAAGACTCGTTTGAATTTTGTAAAACTTGTGATCGATGTCAAATGCTTGGATGAATTTCTCGACGAGATATGATGCCTCTAAACCCCATTCTTACGATCGAAATCTTTGATGTATGGGGTATCGACTTTATGGGACCTTTTCCAAATTCTTTTGGAAACTTGTATATCCTTCTCGCTGTCGATTACGTTTCAAAATGGGTCGAAGCCGTTCCTTGCAAAACCAATGACCATAGAATTGTTGTGAAATTTCTCAAAGAAAACATCTTTTCGAGGTTCGGCACACCTCGCACAATAATCAGTGCTAACGGAACCCATTTTTGCAACCGTTCTTTTGAAACTTTAATGAAAAAATACTCGATAACCCACAAGTTATCCACTCCGTATCATCCTCAGACTTGTGGCCAAGTTGAAGTTTCAAATCGACAAATAAAACAAATCTTGGAGAAAACTGTCAATAAAAATCGAAAAGATTGGTATCAGAAATTGACCGACGCGCTTTGGGCTTACCGTACTGCTTTTAAAACTAACCTTGGGATGTCCCCATTTCGTTTAGTTTACGGTAAAGCTTGCCATTTACCCGTTGAAATTGAACACAAAGTGTTGTGGGCAATAAAAAACTTAAACTTTGATCTTGAAAAAGCTGGCGAAAATCGAAAACTACAACTCAACGAACTCGAAGAACTTAGGAACGACGCGTATGAAAACGAGAAAATTTACAAAGAAAAAACCAAAGTTTTTCATGACAAGTCAATCCTAAGGAAAACGTTTTTGCCTAACCAGAAAGTTCTTTTATATGACTCGAGACTTCATTTATTCCCAGGGAAACATAAATCAAGGTGGACCGGACCATTTGTGGTACGAACTGTTTTTCCACATGGTGCCATAGAAATAGAAAACCCAAAGGATGGATCGATTTTCAAAGTCAATGGTCATCGTTTGAAACCCTTCTTGGAATTGCCCGGTAACCAAGAGGAGGAGCTTATGATCCTTCATGAGCCAAGCTACGTCTAGTAAGAATGTTAACCCTCTTTTGTAAATATGTACATATTTTTCCCCGTTACACTCATTATATCATGCATCGACTGTGGGGACACAGTCAAAATTAAGTGTGGGGGGGAGTCTTATTTTCAGTTTTTTCTTTAGTTTTTCATGGCATTTTTGAATTTTCATTTTCTTCAAAAAAAATCTCAAAACTCCTAAATCTCAAAAAACATTTTCTTTTTATTATGTTGATTTATTTTTGAAGAAACACTATGGGATAAGTATAAGTTTTGGTTAATAAATTGAAATTTTTGAAAATTTATTTGTCTTAACAAAAAATAAAAATAAAGTTTGATTACAAATAACAATGGTTTTACTAGTATATAGGAAAGTTCATCTATGTTAATGATGAAGTATGTTCTAATTGATAATCTTTGTTTAAAAAGTGGTAAATTTAAAGTAAGGATATAACATTTTTGTCTTCAAAGTTAAATGGTGCTAAGATGGGTTTGCAAAACTCTCTCTCTCTCATAAAAAAATACATGTATAAAAAAAAATACAAAATAATAACATCTAAAGTATTCACCCTCATTTAAAAGTCCTCACGGTTATGCATGGGTGAATTACTTGAAATCTTTGATTATGTGCTTTCATACTCATTTAAAAGTCCTCACAGTTATGTATGTATGGAACACATACCCAAAAAAAAACATACTTAATAAAAACCACCTACGGTCGATAGGTGTATGCACGAAAGTGTGTGCACTCTCCATGCTCTGTACTCCCCTCACCTAAGCCCGAAAGGCAGTGCATGGGTGGTATATCTGGCCTCAGTTTACCTGAGCTAGGTGTGTAATTTTTCGTGCAAATAATGAGAGAGCAAGCAATTGAAATCCTAGCACTATTTTAACTTGTTTGATTTAACTTGTTATTGAAAAGAAATGAAAATACCACTTTAATAAACTTTGATAATCAACTAAGGATCCATTTCATAATTACATTATGTTATCAACCGAAACAACTAGCCAAACTATGGTCTATCTGTTATGACAACTTGATTTTTATTGGAAATTTTGACTAGTAAAATTTTCAAGACAATGACCAAAACTTGTATTTAACTTATTCATGTCAATTTAAAAATAAATCCTTCATTTGTAAATATGTTCAAAAACTCACATTCATCTCTTTGTAAATAAATTTTTCATTTGGTAAATATTTTCATCCTGCATTTGGATTTTGTGGGTAGTATCCGCTGAAAACCCTCACGAGACAACACTCGTCCTATTGGGGACACCCAAAGGTTTAACGGCTTGTTGCATACGCTTAATGCAATCGTGCTCCCTACGAATACGGATTTATCTTAGTTTTCCTTTATTCGAGGACGAATAAAAAGATAAGTGTGGGGGTATTTGATATGCACGTAATTGTGCATATATTTACATCCATATTTTATCTCTTTTTATTTAAATAATCATCATATTTGGGCATTTTAACGTGTTTAAAACCAAAATTCAATTATTTCCAACCATCATATTTTCATCTTCATTCAAGGGCAAAACGGTCATTTTGTGCATGTGTCAATATAATAATTTTTACTTGGACATTTTTTGATAATTTTTATAGGAATTTGGATGCATATGGAAGAGGCTTATATGAAGATATATGCATGCACAAATGAATAAAAAGAAAAGAAGAGGGAAATAATTCAAGCCATGAACATGGAGGACCCCACCCACTTACCTAAAAGTACAATTTGGAGCTAATGGACAACTAAGTGGAGGTTAAAGCTTCATGCAAAACAAATGATGGATTAATTAGTGGTTAATGGTTACTTGTTGGCCACACTTCCTAAATGGCGTTTTAGGTAGCCCCCTAAAAATAGAATTAGGGTTTTATGCATGCATATATAGCCGTCTTGTGTATATGAAACTATCATCTACTCTTTCATTTTACTTAGGAAATTAAGAAATCAAAGTGTAAGCTCAATGTTCTATGAAATAAAAATGGCTTCCAAGCCTCTTTCTTCTCTCTTTTCTACATGTTTTTCTTTGTTTTATTGTTAATGTTTATTTCTATGCTCTCTTCTTCTTTATGTTCATAGCTTAGATATACATTTATGCAAGCAGTTAGTAGCTAATCTCTTTTGCTTTCTTTGCTTATTTTCTATTCTCTTTTCTTTTAAATGCTGAAATTTATTTGTGTTGCTTCAATGCCACAAAAGAGTAGCTAAACCCCTTCAATTTAGGGGTGATGAAGCTCTCTAACTTTATGTAATTTCAACATTTTTTATGATTTATGATCTCTTTGTTTATGCTTCATGAATATGAATTTTGATGTAAGTTTATACAAGTGGGTTTGATAGCTTATATTGCTTTTGCAAATGAGCTATTCTTATTCAACATAAACATAAATTACATCAACATTTGCTAATTAATTTTTGATTATGAAATGAAATTTGATGATCTATGTTACTAGTTACAATAGTAAATAGATCATACTTAAAATAGTTTTTGCTTTGGCTTCTTTTTCATGAGAATTGTAAGTGGTATAATTGTTGTATTATAGTTTGATGGTTTGAGTTGTGTTAACTAATAACACAAACAAACCATACTTATGATAAATGCAATGATTATTTCACTTAACATCAAAGTTAGAGATCATAAATTATGTGTTTGTTGATTTACAAAAATTTGAGAGTGGATTTGCCTCTAAATTGTTCTTTAGTCTAATAATTTTTGAATCACATTTTCTAGTGTTAGCCTCATAATTTCTAGTTAACAAATCCTCTTCGACTTTGGCATAATTTGATTGAATAGAATTTTAAAATCATCAATTCTCTGCGGATCGACCCGTATTCGCCGCGTGCTACATTCGTACACCGTGCGCTTGTGGTAAATGTTATTTAAAAATTCGTTCGACGGTTTTCTAAACCGATAGATTTTCCGTCGACGAACACTAATCCAACCGATGTAGGAGGAATTGGTTGAATTTCACTAGGCAAACCTCTACGCATTTGCCTGGGCGCATTTCGAGATGCATGAATCTCCTCGGACATCGCATGCCACACATTGAATATTGACTCGCAACATGTCCCGGTCAAGCAAAAAAGGTGTGGTATGGATCCAAAGAGATCTGTCGCCCTTAAGGAAGAGGTGGATAAGCTCAAGTCGAACGGGTTTATCCGAGATGCATTATATCCGGAATGGGTGTCCAATCCTGTACTTGTTAGAAAACCTAATGGGAAATGGAGAACATGCATTGACTACAAACTTAAATAAAGCCTGCCCTAAAGACAGTTTTCCACTTCCCCGAATCGATTAGCTCGTAGATTCGACGGTTGGAAATGAACTCTAATCCTTCGTGGATGCGTATTCTGTCTACACCCAGATACCCATGCACTTGCCTGATCAAGAGCATACCAGTTTCTTCACCGATTTTGGACTTTACTGCTACAAAGTCATGCCTTTTGAACTCAAGAACGCCAGGGCAACCTAGCAACGGCATGTTCGTTGAATGTTCACTAACCAAATTGGAAAAACCAAGGGGGTATATGTGGACGACATGCTTATGATGTCACGATTCTCCACCAATCATATCAAATATCTAGAAATGATGTTCAACATCCTCTAAGAATACAGAATGAAACTCGACTTATTAAAATGTCACTTTAGGGTCGCATCTGGAAAATTCCTTGGATTTATCGTCAATGCACGAGAAATCGAAGCCAATCTCGAGAAGATCCAGGAAATTAGAAATCTTAAGACCCCAAGAACTATAAAACAAGTCTAGAGCCTCAATGAGAAAGTAGCAACACTGAGCAGGTTCATTTCAAAACCCACCAATAAATGCATTCCCTTCATCGATCTGATCAGAAAATGAAAATGGAATTTTGAATGGACTACAAAATGTGAGGGCGCATTCCGAGCGCTGGATCAACATCTTTCTACACCGCCTATTCTACCAAAGCCTATTGATCATGAGAGATTGTACATCTACTTAGCAGTGTCAGAAAATGCAATCGGTGCTGCCTTAATTTGGGAGGAGGATCGGATACAACGCCTGGTATGTTACATTGGCAAATGACTGACCGGAGCGGAAAGGAATTACCCGAAGTTGGAAAAGTTGGCTTATTGTCTTGTCATTGACTCGAAGAAGCTCCATCCATATTTTCGGGCTCATCCTATCACCATCTACACCGACTAGCCGTTACGACAGGTCCTTACACGGCCTGAGACGTCTGGTAGGTTACTCAAGTGGAATATCAAGCTGAATCAGTTCGACGTCGCTTACACTCCAAGGTGATCTATCAAAGGACAAGTCCTAGCAGATTCATCGATGAGTTCACTATCTCGGAGGACTTGCTCGAAACCAGTGAATCTCCCAAATATGTCTGGAAGCTACATACTAATGGTGCATCAAATTATCGCTGCTCAGGCATCGGTGTTGTTCTTGAAACTCCTGAAGGCCGATCTATATACTTTGCTTTAAAATTCGATTTTTGTGCAACTACAATGATGCCAAATATGAAGCCATACTCGCTAGATTAAGGCTTGCAAGAGATTTGAGAATTATTGCTATAGAGATTTACTACGATTCACAATTGGTCGTGTGCCAAGTTCGGGGGGAGTACCAAGGCAAAGACCGAAGGCTGACTGCTTATTTGCTCGGGTTCGGGAAATATTGAATCGGTTTGATTATTATGCCATCTACTGCATACCCCAAGAACGCAATCAAAAATCTGATTCCTTGGCAAAGTTAGACAGCATCGGTGAGGCACAACAGATGGTACTTATTCTCATAGAGACATTATCTTCCCCAAGCATTGATCGGATGGAAACAGACTGGGTATTTGAAGTCATTCCTGATAAGGAGTCATGGATGACTTCATTCAAAAATTTTCTCGAGCGTGGAACCTTTCCAGAGTGCAGGAGTGAGAGAATACAAGTTCTTCATGTTAGAACCCTTAGTTTACAATTTCGACTATGACAACTATACAATGGAAATCATATATATATCATACAACTATACAGATACGAATTCAAAGCAAGACAAGAAAAAATGATGACTAAAGCACTAAAGAGATTCATCTACAAAGTTGCATGGAGATCGAAGAGAGATACACTCAAGAATAAACCCTGGAGAACATCACTTAATAGGTTCAGACGTTTGAATATAGAACTTCAGACGTCTGAACATAGAAGATGAATAAAAATAATAGTAGGTTCTTAGACATCTGAGAACACCATTCAGTTGTCTGAAACTGGGCTCGGGGCAGATAATTCAAATTACAACTGTCATCTTTGAAGAGACACAACTCCATGTCTCCTCCACAACTCTTCACCAGTGAACATCGACGACTCTAGACAAAAAGGGAAGAGATGTAACTACTAGAAGCAACCTTCTACAACTATATAAACAAGAATCAAGAAGGATCAAAGTACTTAACTAATTCACTCGACTCTATATCTAGATCTTCTCTTGTTCTACTCATCCACTTGCTATATATTCTGCAAATCTGAGATCATATACTTTCATACTTTCTCGAACAATATTGCACTCAATCATTCAAGAGATATAGGAAGTTTAATTGTACTATACAGTCAAAATCCGTGTAATAGAGAACACATTCTTGACAAAGAAACTCTGCTATTGTAAATATGTTCCTCCCGGTGAAGTGACGGTTATTTGGTGAAAGGAAATTCCAAAAAGGAGCTTTGGAACTGTACGTAGGACGGGAAGTCCGAAACAGTGTAAAATCCCTGGTGTGATCATTCTTATTTACATACTTTACTACTGTTACACTACAGTCTAAATTAGTCATATACTTATCATTTTTATAATCGATCCACCATAATATAAACTTTCAATTGGTATCAGAGCTTGGTTTGATCAAAAGTATTGTAACAAGTTTTTGAATCACTAATATGATAAGTATCTTTCAAGAAGGTTAATCTACCGCACGTCCTCCATTATTTAATGGCTCCAACTATGCATATTGGTCAACCTGTATGGGTATTTTTATGGAAATCAATGGTCTTGAAATATGGTCTACTACACAAAATAAATATGAAGCACCTGACACTGCTATAGGCATGTGGACCGATGCACAAACAACCTTAGCCTCAAACAATGCTAAAGCTATGAATGTTTTATTTTGCTCTATAGATAAAAATGAATTTTCACGTGTCATGTTATGTACCACTTCATTTGACATTTGGCGTACCTTACAAATTACACACGAAGGTACAACAAAGGTCAAACAAACTAAGATTTCAATTTTGCAAAACCAATTCTCCTCATTCAAAATGAAGCAAAATGAAACTATTGTTGACATGTATTCTAGATTTCAAACTATTCAACATGATCTTATGCATTAGGAGTTAAGTTTACTGATTTTGATTTAGTTTCTCGAATACTCAACTCTTTGACATCGGATTGGGAAAGGAAGGTATTAGCTGTTGAAGAAGCTAATAATCTTTCTACTCTCATGGTTGAAGAGTTGATATGAAATTTAATGTCCTATGAAGCTAACTTACAGGAAAGAAAAGAAAAAATGTTGAAAAGAAGAACATATCATTTCAAGTAAAGAATGATGACTCAGATTTGGATGAAGAAGAGATAGTTTTCATTGCTAAGAATTACAACTAATTCAAGAAATTTAGAAAGATGAACAAATTTCAAAAAGAAGGGAAGTCCAATACAACAGATCTATCTCAAATCAAGTGCTATAATGTGATCAAAACGGACACATGAAGAAGGATTGTCCTAAACGCAACAATGAGAAAAAGAAGAAATTTGTGAAATTTAAGAAGAAAAGAGCTTTTATAGTCACTTGGACGATACAGATTTATCAACATCGTTTGATAGTTATAGTGATAGCGATGGAGAATAAACTAATGTATGTTTTATGGCTAACACCGATGAGGTATGTCCTAAACTTAGCTATGACGAACTATTAGAATTAAGTATGGAACTTGATGATAAGTTTAGACAAATAAAAAAATTGAATAAAGGACACCTAGCCAAAATAAATCGATTAGAACTAGAAATTGGATTGTTAAAGGATGAAAAAGTTATTTTAGAAGAAGAATTGGTGATTTCACAAGAAGTGTAAAAAGTCTATCAAATATGATACACAACTTAGTGAAATAGATAGGTTAAAACTTGAGAATAATAATTTGATTAAGGAAAATATTGAACTAAAAAGTAGTACAGAAATTTCAAAAATTGAAATTTGTGAAATAAAGGATAAACTAGAAAAAATTACTAACAATATTTCAAAGTTTAACAAAGGAAAAATAGATCTTGATAATTTAATTTAAATTTCAAAACCTTTTGGTAATCGAAATAGATTAGGATTTGAAAAGAATTCACAAAAGAAAAAAGGTAATACTATAAAGCAAAGTATCTTGTATCAAAGTTTCAAAAAGACACCAAAGTTAAGTAAATATGTAAAATCTAAAAGTATAAAAATTTGGATACCAAAGTCTAATAATAAATTAGCTAGACAAAAACATACCGATAGTTTTTTTTATCAAGTGTAGTATTTAATAATAATTATGTTTTTAAAGGACCCAAACCCACTTGGGTATGGCTACCCTCCTCTCCTAACATTTAGGACCTTAATAAAAGAAGCGGGTACTGATTGAATATTTTTTGTTTTATAGTAGCCCAAAAATAAAAGCAAGGAGAAATAGAGGCTGCTCAAAACACATGACCGGGAATGCCAAAATGCTCTCAAATATAAATTATATCGATGGAGGCACCGTAACCTTTAGAGACACCTCAAAAAGATATGTCATCGGAATTGGAGAAGTCATAAACTTTGGTATTTCTAACTCTCTTATTATTTCTAATGTTTCATTAGTAGAAAATTTAAAACATAATTTACTTAGCATTAGTCAATTATGTGATAAAGGTTTTCATAAAAATTTCAAGAAAAATCGATGCAATGTATTTGATAATAATAAAAATTTATTATTTGTAGGATTTCAAAATAAAGTAATTTATATTTTGAATATGAGTATAAAACAAAATTCTTATTTATGCTTGACCGCTAAACTTGATGATCCATAGCTATGGCATAAACGATTTTGTCACATAAATTTCAAACTTATAAATAAATTATCAAAGCATGAACAAGTTAGATGTTTACCAAAAATAAATTATAAAATAGACAATTTGTGTGATGCATGTCAAATTGGAAAATTAAAAAGGGGTTCTTTTAAATATAAAAATAAAATTTCAACAAAACAACCATTAGAATTGTTGCATTTAGATTTATTTGGTCCTATTCGAGTAAGATCGATAAATTATAACAAATATGTTTTTTGTAATTATTGATGATTTTTCAAGATATACATGGACTTTGTTTTTAAGACATAAAAGTGACACTTTTGGTATGTTTAAAATTTTTGCAAAAAGAATGAAAAATCAAATGAATTTGAAAATTAAAAATATTCGCAGTGTCATGGAGGAGAACACGAAAATGAACTTTTTACTAATTTTGGCAATTAAAAGGGAATTAATCATAATTTTTCAATTCCACGTACACCACAACAAAATGGTGTAGTTGAACGGAAAAATCGAACATTACAACAATGTGCAAGAACAATATTAAACAGTAGTAATCTACCAAATCATTTTTGGGCTGAAGCTATTGCCACGGCTTGTTATGTTTTGAATAGAGTGACACTATGACCAATGACAAAAACACTCCTTATGAAATATTTTTTGGTAAGAAACCTAAATTATCATATTTTAGAACATTTGGATCAAAATGTTTCATTTTAAAGACTAAAGGCAATCTAGGAAAGTTGGATCCTAAGGCCGATGAAGGAATATTTGTTGGCTATTCGGATCGTAGCAAAGCTTATAGAATTTATAACAAAAGGACAAATATTATAGAAGAAAGTTTACATGTTCCTTTTGATGAAAATTTTGTAACTACACAAATTAACGACAAAGAAGAAATACATCCAATTGATTCTTCTACACAACTCACAATAATATTGAAACTATTGATCAAAATAATACTCTAGTTTCACCTCCTAGGATTTTAAAGAATCATCTTATAGATAGCATTATTGGAGATTTAAATTCTAGAGTAACTCGAAATCAACTTAATCAAATAAGTCATGTTGCATTAGTTTCAAATTTTGAACCAAAGAACTATAAAGATGCTTCTAAAGATGATTTTTGGATTTTAGCTATGCAAGAAGAATTAAATTAGTTCCAACGAAATAATGTTTGAGAACTCGTTCCAAGACCGAAAGATCAATCCGTCATTGGAACTATATGGGTATTTAAATATAAAGCCGATGAAATCGGAAATGTAGTTCGAAATAAAGCACGTTTAGTTGCACAGGGGTATAATCGAGAAGAAGAATCGATGACGATGAAACTCTTGCACCTGTAGCTAGATTGTAATATCCCGGAATTTATGGCAATATAAATTTAATAACCCGTGTTTAAATTTAAATTAATTTGATAATTTTTGTTAATAAATTTGAATTGGTTCAATAATCTTCTTTAATAAATAATTAATTAGTGAATAAATCTGTTTTCTATTTAATATGTATATATATTTATATATATTTTAAAAAGATGGGTTTGGTTTAAAATTTAATTAGTGTAGCATATTTTCTAATTTTAATATTTTGAAATTGGGAAATTTTGATTTATTTTTGAATTAAGCTTTTCAAATCAGTTAATAAAATAACTAAATGATTTTAAATATATAAGATAAATGTTTTATTTGTTTAAAATACATTTTGACTTAAGTTGAATATTAAAATAAGTTACAAATTTTTTTTTATTCCTTTTAAAATATTGATTTATAAAATTTGATTTGTAAATTATTAACGTTTAAAATCGAACGCTAACACCCCGGTGTATATTGAGATTGAGTGAAAGCACAACCCGTGAACACGGGAACTAAAATCAAGTAGAAAAGTCATAGAGAAAGCAGAAAAGACAACGGTTTTTATAGTGGTTCGGCTTCAGGTAAGCCTACGTCCACTTTAATCCTCTTTATTACTGAATCAATTACAACTTTACAACAGTCTTCAATTACAATACTGAAGAGACAAATAACTAGAACTTCGATGCAGAAGAATTCTTTGAATCCATGTTGATTGCGTTAGATTTCCTCCTGAAGTTTGTTGAGATGCCGATCTCTTCAAGCGCCGATACTCTGCTGAATTCTTGACTCACTCGACACTTCAAATACGAAAGGCATCTCAACAAACTTCAGGAGGAAATCTAACGCAATCAACATGGATTCAAAGAGTTCTTCTGCATCGAAGTTCTAGTTGTTTGTCTCATCAGTATTGTAATTGAAGACTGTTGTAAAGTTGTAATTGATTCAGTAATAAAGAGGATTAAAGTGGACGTAGGCTTACCTGAAGCCGAACCACTATAAAAACCGTTGTCTTTTCTGCTTTCTCTGTGACTTTTCTACTTGTTTTTAGTTCCCGTATTCACGGGTGGTGCTTTCACTCAATCTCAATATACACCGGGGTGTTAGCATTCGATTTTAAACGTTAACATAAATTGAATATGAAATTTAAAATACAATTAATTAATGAATCATGTATTCATTTAAATAACAAATAGGTTACAACCTCTTTTATAAATTTATTTTAAATGATTTAAAATATTATTTTAAAATGATTAATTTGTATATTGTTTTCATTTATAATAATACTTTGTTTTATTCTTTAAAAATTATTTATATACATAACTAAGTGTTAGAAACTAATTAATTAAGTTTAAACTTTCTTTAACACTTAATCAAAATACTTACCACTTAAAGCACAAATGTAAACTAAATATCATTTTAAAATGACAAGTGTAAAAATTGAGACATGTATCTTGTTTAATTTTATTTTTCTTTGTTTTTAAAAATAAATCATAAAGAAGTTAAATGAACTTCCATATTTCCATTTTTTTCTTTTACTCATTTTTATTCTTAACAAAGAAAATATGTAAATCAAAATCTGTAGCATTTTCAAGATTTTCAGATTTTAAATCAAATGAAACCTGAAAATCACTCTTCATACTCATAATCCAAACACAAACCATCTTCAAAAACATCATGCATATCAATCTCTGATCCACATTCAAAAATCCTGATCAAATGCATGCAATTTTCTAAAAAATCTGGAAATTATGCAAACAAAACCTGCATGCAACCATGAAAGCAAGATGTCCGCATTTATATTCAATCTGGAAAACAAGGGCATCCATCTTCTTGTGTGACCGGAGCGTGCATGCAAGCTTGTAATTAATCAAGTGGCAACCAAGCAAGTTTTTTAAGGCATTCAAGAAAATTGCAAATGATGTTCTGCATGTGCAAATTAATCATGTTCTGCCATCAGGATTTAAACTGTGAGTAACTCATTTTTTTGTTAAATTTAAATTAATAGGTAAAAGTTGTTCCTTGCTGTTTAAATTAAAAACGAATATATGTATGAATTTGCTGTGATTATATATATATGTGAATATATTTATGTGTGCATAATGATAACTGTTGCATACCTGTTCTTCAAATCCCAAACTCCTGTTGGACTTGAAAATTCTTTTCTCTTTGACTTGTTTGCTGATATGATTTAAATTTTTGAATGAAATTTGTTATTATAAGATAAGATAAGTTTTAAAAATTTGATATGAGTTAAATAAAGTCTGTTTTACCTGAAAGTAAGTATAACAGAGTAAAAATTTGTATAATGAGGAAATTCAAACTATTTCAGGTTTATAAATAAAAACATCAAGCAAATTCATGAATTTTAAATCAAATATTACAATTTATAGTGCTTAAACCAAAGTGCAGCTCTAAATTCATTGTATTATACATTTTGGAATAGTACTGTTGATTTTTGTGTTAGTTTGAGTTGAATCTGTTCCTAAAGATGGTGAAGTGATCTGGGATGATGAGAAAAATCTTGGATTAGGTTGCAATTTGTTTTTGATGTTGTAATTGGGATTTATAAATTAGAACCCTAGTTTTCTCTGAGGCTAGAGTAAATGGATCATTTCGACATTTTTAATTGATTGAGTTCAATGAACTTTTGGAGGATGATAGCTTGGCAGTTGGGCAATGCGTGGCCGGAATTTCAACTGCTCCGGTGGCGGGTGGCGCGAGGACGAGGGTGTTGACAGGTTTGGATGGGTTTACTGTCTGATGTTTCCAGGTTTGGGAAATTGGGTCGAAATCTTGAATTAGAGTGTATGTTGACCGAATGGTGGTTTGGTTGGCCTGAGGGGATGTACGGTGATTGTGGGAAGGTAAAACTTAATTTGACTCGAAGTAAAATATGGGTTGCTCGAGCATTTTGCTTTGTTTTAGGTTTTTCGAATTAGCAGAACCTGTTTCCAGTTTAAAATTTAAAAGTAAAATTTTAAAATGCAAACTGAAATCTGAAACTAAGTTTAAACCTGGAATTGAATTTGAATTCAAAAAGTTTAAATCTTGGGTTTTGAAATAATTTGACTTTTTAAATTTTAGTTTGGATTTAAAATAAAAGCAGGAATTTGTTACTGTTTTAAAAAATTAAAAGAAAGTAAAAAAAATGTAAACTAAATTTAAACTGAAATTTGAAAACTGAAACTAAATATAATTCAAACTGGTTCAAATCTGGAATTTGAAATAATTTAAGTTTAAAAAATTTTAAATTTGGTTTTAAAACTCAGAAGAGTAAATGCATATGTGCTTTGCATTTGAATTGGAAGTTTAAATTTTAAATTAGAAATTTAAAATGAGTTTAAATATGGATTTTTAAATCTGGAATTAAATTTGAACTTTAGTTTTTAAAATAAAATAAGTTTAGATTTAAATCATTTAATTAGATTGGAAGTTAAATGATTTGAAGATTTATGTAAGTAAAGTTTTCAAGGATTTAAGTTTAAATCTGTAATTAAGGTTCAGGCTGCATTTCAGTTTTGAAATTTAAAAATAATTTTTAAATTTGATTTAAATAACCTAGAATATTTAGGTGTGTTTTTAAGTTGATTTGAATTCAAAATTGATTGGGATTTAAATTCTTTTAAACTTTTTTTTTAAAAGTGTATGTTTCTTTTAACATATGAAATAAAGGTTTTGAATTGTTTTTAAAATCTTGTTTAAGTTAAAATTTGTATTCATTTTAAAATCTTAAACTTTAAAATGAAGTCTAAATGGAATTTAAAGTAAATTTAAAAACAATTTGTTTTTAAATGCTTAATTAAGTAAAAATTGTTGAATATGCGCTTATATGTTTTTGTTTGATGATAATAAACATATATATTCATTTAAATGTATTTGGTAATGTACTATTTTGTTTTTTCATAGATTAAATAAATATTTGTTGAATAAAATAAATTACACAGAATTTGAATTTGAATTCAAACAGAACAAGTTACACAGATTTTGAATTCAAACAGAAATTTTATTCAAACAAATATTTATTACAATCTTGAATAGTACAAATTCATGCTCTCACTATACATATACATTTTTGATTACATCACGATTACATCACAAATATTTTTACATTGATAACCTCACTACATATCACTCACACTCGTATTTTGTCTTCAACTGCATTCCGGTTTGAATCCAGCATCTGAGTAATCTGCAAAAATATTCTCAAACGCAGTAAAATTGAAAGTGAAATATTTTTGAAATTTGAAAGAAACGATGATTTTGAAAACATTGTTTGCCTCAGTTATTTGGGTTGTTCGTCATCATTTTTGACTGTGCAATATCTGTGCATATCAGTATTTTTATCAGGGACAGGCAATTATAAGTGGCTGCAGTACACACGTGTACATTCGTATACGTGTGCACTGCCTCGCCAACTCGTGTGCGCAGCCAATAATAGCAAGTGTGCAAGCACAACTTTTCAACAATATCAAGGGCAAGTGCACACATTACAACAGCAACAAGGCAGATCACAAAAAAATGCATGCCACCAAGTGAACAAACTCAAGATTACAGGGCAGTGGACAGTACAAGCCTGCAGAATGCAAATGGACTCGACCAAGTTTACAAGTGCTACAAGCAGCAATGTGCAACTGCAGACTGCAACATAAATTAAAAGACCAATATATATGCACAGAAGCAACTACAATTATGCAATAGTGAAAAGCACAAGTCAGTGGTGAAGTAAACAACAATGTCGAGCTCACTGCAACTCAAGGAGATAGTCAACTAACAGTGCAACAGATCAAATGGCACAGTGCACCACTGATTTGAAGAACATATGAATCAAAACAGAGAGTATGGTGATGCAGTCAACAAGGCAACAGTGCAGGTGAACAAATGTGCAAATGCTCAAGACCACCAGTACACAGTGATGACAATACAAGGTAATGAAGATTGCAGCAATATACAAATGAACAAAAAAATGACCAACTTCAACAATCCAAACAATAAACAGTGAAGAACATGGACTGCAACATTCAAGTGTATATTGAAAACAAGCTGCATGAATACAACATGAAGTACAACCACAAAGTTCACAAGTGCAGACACAAAAGAATATGGACTGCAACAAACATGAAAATGAACCAAAGTAGTACAACATGCACAAAGTCGTACAAGATAACAGCAACTTCAATATGCTCAAGTGAATGCAATCCAAAGTGATATAACAGTTACAACTTCGTCAACCAAAGTCAAGGCTGCAAATGAAGACTTCAAGTACAAGACAACAAGTACAACACTGTACAAACCCAAGCAACAACTACAAAGACCAGATACTCGATGCAACTCAGTGGAAAATGAAGGCAACCTGACTATCACTGACTAAATTCGCTTATGCAAACTTACTTGAAGATTGCCATCAACATGATGATAATACAGCAGCCCCAAAATCAGTGACACAACAACAAATAATGCAAACAACAAAATACAGTGTCAAGCTCATGAGGATGCAGACACCAAGTTCAACAACATACAAACAAGCATGCAACAGCAAGCTTGCAACAGAGAGCATATGCATCAACATAACAGCAAAGACCACATGCCACATTATCAGGTACATGAAGCAGTTCAAATCCAAATCCAAGAATATATACAATGCAAATGTACATGCCAGTGAACATAAAAAATGGCCAGAGTCGAAGCACAAAGAACAAAACAGGTCAAGTATGCTACAGCATTAAATTCAATCAAAAATGGCCGAAGTCAATATTGAACGAGTCAATAATTAAAACCGTGTCAACCAAGCCGTGGGAAGCAAGTATCAAGAATATACGCATATGAATTAGTCAAATAAATCATCAGCATCAAAGTGTAATCGAACGGCAAAGCAAGAAATTTTGAAGCAATCAGACGAACGCAAAAATAGGAAATCAAATCCTATAAAAACCCTAATCATCATCGGCATTTATTTCATCGAGTTCAAGTATCAACTTAGTAAAGCAAAAGGAAACAGTACATACCGAATTCACAAACAACGAACTCGATCAAGCAACTGCAAACGAGCGATAGTCAACCATCAGAGAAGTAGCGAGCTAGGGCAACATATCTCAGATCGATCGAAGAAATTGAAGCCCTGATTTACACAAGAGCCGAAGCCCTAATTGGAACAAAGGGAACGAAGCCCTAAACAGGACGAAGCCGCCATTATTCTCACGAACGAGACAAAAGGATCGGGTGAAATAAGGGAGTGGGCTGGCCTTATTATTAAAAAAGGGGTTTTGTTTTTTAATTTTTATAATAAGGCTTTATTATATTGTTAATTAGTTTTAGGGTTATTTTCTATTGTTTTTTTAATTACTGTTTTTATTTTACGAATCAAAGAATTTGGAAATCACCACCTAGGGTTTAAGTAGTGTCAGATTGTCTAATTAGAATTAGTTCAGTGAGCAGGGTGTGCGAGTTTACAAAGCTGTATAGGCGGGAGCAGAGTTTGCGAGTAAGCGAAGCTCTATAGGCGGGAAGCAAAGTTTGCGAGTAAGCGAAACTCTATAGGCGGAGCAGGGTGTGCGAGTCTAGTAGAGTGTTTGTGAGCGGGAGCAAATGTTTGCAAGCAGGGTGTGCGAGTCTAGTAGAGTGTTTGTGAGCGGGAGCAAATGTCTGCGAGTCTAGTAGAGTGTTTGTAAGCGTGATACTGTTTAATTCTAATAGAAATCTGTGAATGCAGCACTAGGCAGGGGTTGCCGAAGCTGGGTAAATTTTGTGTGTGATTTACTTTTCAGCATATTTATTTCTGCAGTTTATTTCTGTGTTTAAATCGAGAAAATTTGCTATAACCCTATTCACCCCCCCTCTAGGGTTAATCTAGATCCTACAAAAATGTTATCTTGAAAGATAAATAAAATTTAACGATTGTATTCATTAAATTATTAAGATAATTTAAAATGAATTATTAATTATTTAAATAATTAATAATGTGGATGATTAATTAAGTAATTAGTAATTTTTAAAATTGATTAATTAAGATTTGAGATTAATTAATTAGGGTTAATTAATCTATAATAAAGATTGTTATTTAAATTTTAATTAATGATTAAGATTTATTAATCAAGTGATTAAGGATTAATTAAGATTGTAATTTACACTTAATTAATTAATAAATAGAGATTAATTAAGTTGTAATTAAATATTAATTAATTGGTAATTAATAATGATTAATATAAGTTGATGTCTTAAGTAAAGTAATTCAGAAATGTTAATGAAGGTCATTAACTTAAAATTATTTAACAATTAATTAATGTGATTAATTTTTGATAATTGATTAGATTAATTAATTAATAATAATCATTTGTTTAAGTTTAATTACTTAATGTAATTAATTGTGTTAATGTGTTTTGTTTAGGTTAATTAACAAAGTTTAATTAATTCAAACATTTAATGATTTGATAATTACTTATGAAATTAATGGGTTTGTAATTACTTAGGGAAGTAATAAATTGATAATTACCGGATGTAATTTAAAATGTTTAATGATGAAAGTAATTTAGATTAAATTACTTTGGAAATTAATCATGGGATTAATTGAGATAATTAATTAAGAGTAATTAATTTATGGAATGAGTAATTACGGGTAGTTAATTACTGGATTGTTGTTAATCAACGGTGATTAATATATGAGTGGTTTAATTGCAGATTGATTACTTAATGTAATTAATTTATATAGTGAGATTAATTCAAAATGTAATTAGAAATCATTAATTAATTAAATTAATGATGTAATTTAAAATTTGATTAATTAAGGACTAATTAATTAATAAATGATTAATGTAATTAACTTTAGTTAATTAATTGATTAAGTAATTACATGTTAATTATTTGTAAAGTGTTAAGTATAATTAACTTGGGTAATAATTGAAAAGCTAATTACTTACTGTAATTAGGGAATTATTAATCAGTAATGATTAATTAGAAAGAATAATGAGATGATGATTTATTAATTGATTTGTAATCAATTGATGATTAAGATAAGCAGGATTTTAAAGATGAAGTAATTAATTTAATTCATTTTAAATTAATTAGAGATTATGTAATTAATTTAATTCATTTAAATTTAATTATAGAAGGTGTGATCATTAGGTCATTGCTTATGTTTGAATGATTGATATTGGTTGCCATGTATGGTTTGTAATCTCAGCCATGAGATGAGTATTGTATGTGATATGGATGCATTGGCTGCAATGGGATGATAATATAGATTATCTGTTTATAGTGCTGATATGGATTATCTGTTGATGGTGATAATGTTGATTATCTATTGTGTTGTGAATTATCTATCTGTGTGTATATAGATAATGAATTGAAATTGTTTTAAATTTTTAAACAATTTGGCCTTAAAAGACACGTTTTGGATTTCGATGAGACCAGGATCGGGTTTCCATATGTGGATATCCGAAAACCACATCGATCCAAATTAACTTTAGGTCATGAATCTGAAGTGAAGATGAAGATTCAGAGTGCAAGGGTTATCGTCGTTAACTTTGAGGGTGATTCCAAAATGAGTGCAACAAGATAATGCCTTCGGTTTCGTTCGAACCCGGAACGAACTTGTATGGATTGAATGCTTTCAGAACATCGTCAGGTCGACGATGAGCATTCTTAGTGATATGCCCTATAAAGGTAATCGTAATCTCAAGCCTCATCAACCGGGAATGGCTAAAACATGGGAGGTGCAGCAAGGTAAGTGCGTCATGCCCAAGTAGGACGAGATTTACCCCTGTCTAGACGTCCCATTATTTCGGCTTAGTGGTGCGTTTGCTGATCACAACTGCGGGGTGGTCTTGTTCGAAACTGTTCAGCAAGGAATGGTTTCAGCTTTGTGTTGCAGGGGAGCAGGCGTACTCCTCGGTACAGTGATCTTGGCCACGGACTGTGATGGGTGGTACCCCAGTAGCCCTGCCATTGTATGCAATCCAAAATCCAATTAGTGCCGTACGTATTAGTTGTGCCCAACTATGTTGGAACGTGAGATGAAAGCATTCCAGCTATTTCTGTATTTTACTTGAAAACCCTAGACACTATTATAATATCACTGGATTTCCTATCAAATGTTTTGGTTAGCGTAAGGTAAAAAGTTTTCCATGTTTATGTGTGGGAAGTCTTGCGTGATACCTTTTCTTTTCAAAGGCTTTTAAAAGTTAACCAACTTTAACCTGTTACTCACACCAGACCCATGTTTGACCCGAAGTTAATTTTGTTTTTCTTTAACTCTTAGGTACTCAAATTTTTACGAGTAGCCAAGGGATTCAGGTTAGCTTTGACGAATTGTGAAGGAGCAATGGAGTAGGAGGCTTCTGCGTATAGATATATAGTTTTCCACTGTGTTGGTATCTCTGAGTGTTTATCTGTAATGTATTGAGTTGTAATAACGATACAGGTGTTTATAACTGTCTAGTATGTGTTGTATTGTCTGTGTAACTCTAATAATTGTTGTATACCATGTAATAATTATGTTATTAATATAATTTATTCGTTCACTGTTAAGATTCTAGTATTGTTTCTTCTTTCTCTTCTTTCTTTTCTCTTTTCTATCCCTTTCTTCTTAATTATGATACGACTTTTTGTGGAGAAAAAGTCGGGTCGTCTCACTTGGTATCAGAGCACTAGGTTGAGCGAATATCTAGTCTCTGGAGTGGTGTCTATCTTGAGAGAGCGTATTTGTATTATATATATACATATATATATATATATATATATATATATATATATATATATATATATATATATATATTCTACCTATCTGTTGGGTTACCTGTTCAGGTTTTCCAATATAAGTTAAAAAGGTAGATAAGGTAGTGTTGTGTGAACACGACTACTACCATTGGTTGGAATTTGTATGATGAGGTTGGAAGTGTATCTGTCGCTAATACTGTCTCGAGTGAGTTTTGATTGGTGTAGGATTTCATCGATCTATGAAGGAAACCTGTTAAGGTTCGGAGTTTACTGTGAAGTGCAGAGTTTGGTGAGTTAAGTTTGGATCTGTCGGTTAGGCAGAAGCAAGTGAGTGATGGTACTTTGATATTTCAGGAAGTAGTAGCTGCGTGATTAAGCGCAGTAACTAAGGATATTTCCGAAGATGTTTCTTTGGAACAAGAGTAAGGAGGTGAATCTGCTTAGCGTTGTGGCTGAGTCCAGCAGAATGTTCTATTTGCTTTGAAGTCCGAGTTTCTCGGAGAGTTTTGGATTGAGAATTCTTTGGCTTTGGTGTTAGCGGTGCAGCTCAAAGTGTTCTGAGTTGGTAGGAAGTCTTCTGGCTGAGTAGTTTTTCCAAAGTGGAGTTCAGAAGCAGCAGTATAGATCTTTTTCTTCGGTGAATTGGCTAGGCCAGCGTAAGCTATTCTGATTGGTGGAGAGAGAGCAGTTTCTTTGGAATTAGGCTGGAATGATCGCAAAATTGACTTGCGATAGTTGGGATGTTCTCTTGAGATGTTCCGGATGTCTACAGAGAAGTCAGAAGTTTGTCCGCATCTGGAGATCGAGTTTTCTTTCGAGGTGTGGAACTGGTGGTTCAGTTTGTAGATGGATGGTTCCTTGAGATAGGAGTTTGGTGAAGCAACTCAGGTTTTGGAGAAACTTCTGAGTTTTCTTTTATGGATATGTGGAACCATGTTTCTGTGCTATGTTGTCCAGTTTTTGCTCGTTCTCTTCATCAACATTTTCTTCTACTTTGGATCAGAGTTGTGCAGCGGAAGCAGTTTGAGGTGCATCTGCTTTTCTTTTCCGGGATAAGGAGAAGTTTGTTCTGTCTGTTGTTAAGAAGTAGGGATTATTCCTGGTTTTGGATTGATCTTGGGGAGATCATGGTGCTGGGTTGTTTTGATCCAGTCTGTTTCTAGAGGCATCAGCAAGGGTTGAGCTGATCAGGAAGGATGTTGGTAGACCAGGATCGTCCGAAGAGTATTTATGGATAAGAGACGGAGGAATTTGGATTCTGGGGTCGGAGATTTGTTTTGGAATTAGTTTTTCTCCAATCCAAGGAGATATAATTTTTGTTTTGTCTAGGAAGCTAGCTCCGAGGTGTTTTGGATTTCTTCTGTGATTGGTGAGATAAGTGTTTGGTTTTCTAGAGTTAAATTGCCAGTTTGGATAACTGGGATTCAGAGTATTTCACCTATCTCTGAGGGAGTGCGTGTTTGATATTTCTGGTTGTAGAACCAGCAGTTCAGGAGGTTTGGTTGTTGAGTCAGCCTCGTCTGTATCCTGTTCGGAGTTGTTGATAGGAGCTCTATAGCTTAGTAATATTGATTGTTTGAATTCTATAGAGCAAGTATCCCGATATTTATACCGAGGAAACTCGTGGAAGTTCTATTCACAATTTTTCTGAATAATTAGATTTGTTTTGATTGTGTGAATTGATTGCTATAGTTGTTAGCATATGATTAACATATGATGTATTTTAAAATAAAATCTGTAAATAGATTATTAAATTACCTTTGTTTTAAATTTCGGGGACGGAATTCTTTTAAGAAGGGAGGATTGTAATATCCCGGAATTTATGGCAGTATAAATTTAATAATCTATGTTTAAATTAAAATTAATTTGATAATTTTTGTTAACAAATTTGAATTGATTCAATAATCTTCTCCAATAAATAATTAATTAGTGAATAAATTTGTTTTCTATTTAATATGTATATATATTTATATATATTTTAAATAGATGGGTTTGGTTTAAAATTTAATTAGTGTAGCATATTTTCTAATTTTAATATGTTGAAATTGGGAAATTTTGATTTATTTTTGAATTAGGCTTTTCAAAACTGTTTAATAAAATAACTAAATGATTTTAAATATATAAGATAAATGTTTATTTGTTTAAAATACATTTTGACTTAAGTTGAATATTAAAATAAGTTACAAAAATGTTTGTTTTATTGATTTATAAAATGTGATTTGTAAATTGAATATGAAATTTAAAATACAATTAATAAATGAATCATGTATTCATTTAAATAACAAATAGGTTACAACCTCTTTTACAAATTTATTTTAAATGATTTAAAATATTATTTTCAAATGATTAATTGTATATTGTTTTTATTTATAATAATACTTTGTTTTATTCTTCAAAAATTATTTATATACATAACTAAGTGTTAGAAATTAATTAATTAAGTTTAAACTTTCTTTAACACTTAATCAAAATACTTACCACTTAAAGGACAAATGTAAACTAAATATCATTTTAAAATGACAAGTGTAAAAATCGAGACATGTGTCTGGTTTAATTTTATTTTTCTTTGTTTTTAAAAATAAATCATAAAGAAGTTATATGAACTTGCATATATCCATTTTTTTCTTTTACTCATTTTTATTCTTAACAAAGAAAATATGTAAATGAAAATCTGTAGCATTTTCAAGATTATCAGATTTTAAATCAAACGAAACTTGAAAATCACTCTTCATACTCATAATCCAAACACAAAACATCTTCAAAACATCATGCATAACATCATGCATATCAATCTCTGATCCACATTCAAAAATCCTGATGAAATGCATGCATTTTTTTTAAAAAATATGGAAATTATGCAAACAAAACCTGCATGCAACCATGAAAGCAAGATGTCTTCATTTATATTCAATCTGGAAAACAAGGGCCTGCATCTTCTTGTGTGACTGGAGCACGCATGCAAGCTTGTAATTAATCAAGTGGCAACCAAGCAAGTTTTTTTAAGGCATTCAAGCAAATTGCAAATGATGTTCTGCATGTTCAAATTAATCATGTTCTGCCATCAGGATTCCCATTTTTTTTTAAATTTAAATTAATAGGTAAAAGTTGTTACACGCTGTTTAAATTACAAATGAATATATATATGAATTTGCTGTGATTATATATATATGTGAATATATTTATGTGTGCATAATGATAACTGTTGCATACCTGTTCTTCAACTGCCAAACTCCTTTTAGACTTGAAAATTCTTTTCTCTTTGACTTGTTTGCTGATGTGATTTAAATTTTTGAACGAAATTTGTTATTATAAGATAAGGTAAGTTTTAAAAATTTGATATGAGTTAAATAAAGTCTGTTTTACCCGAAAGTAAGTATAACAGAGTAAAAATTTATATAATGAGGAAATTCGAACTATAGGAATTCATCATTCAGGTTTATAAATAAAAACATCAAGCAAATTCATGAATTTTAAATCAAATATTACAATTTATAGTGCTTAAACCAAAGTGCAGTTTTAAATTAATTGTATTATACATTTTGGAATAGTACTGTTGATTTTTGTGTTATTTTGAGTTGAATCTTTTCCTAGAGATGATGAAGTGATATGGGATGATGAGAAAAATCTTAGATTAGGTTGCATTTCAGTTTTGATGTTGTAATTGGGATTTATAAATTAGAACCCTAGTTTTCACTGAGGCTAGAGTAATGGATCATTTCGGCATTTCTAATTGATCGAGTTCAATGAACTTTTGGAGGATGATAGCTTGGGAGTTGGCCAATGCGTGGCCAGAATTTCAACTGTTCCGGTGGCGGGTGGCGCGGGGACGAGAGTGTTGACGGGTCAGGATGGGTTTACTGTGTGATGCTTCTAGGTTTGGGAAATTAGGTTGAAATATTGAATTGGAGAGTATGTTGATCGAATGGTGGTTCGGTTGGCCAGAGGGGATGTACGGTGACTGTGAGAAGGTCGCTGTGGTGATCAGCGGTGGCCGGCCTCGTTGTACATATGCACAGTATGGTGATGATGGTGAAGGTTGGATGGTTGCAGGTTTTTAGTAACCTAGGGTTTGCTTAGGGTAAAACTTAATTTGACTCGAAGTAAAATGTGGGTTGCTCGAGCATTTTGCTTTGTTTCAGGTTTTAGGAATTAGCAGAACCTGTTTCCAGTTTTAAAATTTAAAAGTAAAATTTTAAAATGCAAACTAAAATCTGAAACTAAGTTTAAACCTGGAATTGAATTTGAATTCAAAAATTTTAAATCTTGGGTTTTGAAATAATTTGAATTTTTAAATTTAGTTTGGATTTAAAATAAAAGCAGGAATTTGTTACTGTTTTTAAAAATTAAAAGAAAGTAAAAAAATGTAAATTTAATTTAACTAAGTTTTGAAATCTGAAACTGAATATAATTCAAACTGGTTCAAATCTGGAATTTGAAATAATTTAAGTTCTAAAATTTTTAAATTTGGTCTTAAAACTCACAAGAGTAAATGCATATGTGCTTTGCATTTGAATTGGAAGTTTAAATTTTAAATTAGAAATTTAAAATGAGTTTAAATCTGGGTTTTTAAATCTGGAATTAAATTTGAACTTTAGTTTTTAGAATAAAATAAAGTTAAATTTAAATCATTTAATTACATTGGAAGGTTAAATGATTTGAAGATTTATGTAAGTAAAGTTTCCAAGGATTTAAGTTTAAACTATAATTAAGGTTCAGGTTGTATTTCAGTTTTGAAATTTAAAAATAATTTTTAAATTTGATTTAAATAACCCGGAATATTTAGGTGTGTTTTTAAGTTGATTTGAATTTAAAATTGATTGGGATTTAAATTATTTTAAACTTATTTTTTTAAAAGTGTATGTTTCTTCTAACAAATGAAATAAAGGTTTTGAATTGTTTTTAAAATCTTGTTTAAGTTAAAATTTGTATTCATTTTAAAATCTTAAATTTTAAAATGAAGTCTAAATGGAATTTAAAGAAAATTTAAAAACAATTTGTTTTTAAATGCTTAATTAAGTAAAAATGTTATCTTGAAAGATAAATAAAATTTAATGATTGGATTCATTAAATTATTAAGATAATTTAAAGTGTATTATTAATTATTTAAATAATTAATAATGTGGATGATTAATTAAGTAATTAATAATTTTTAAAATTGATTAATTAAGATTTACGATTAATTAATTAGGGTTAATTAATCTATAATTAAGGATTGTTAATTAAATTTTAATTAATGATTAACATTTATTAATCAAGTGATTAAGGATTAATTAAGATTGTAATTTACACGTAATTAATTAATAATTAGAGATTAATTAAGTTGTAATTAAATGTTAATTAATTGGTAATTAATAATTATTAATATAAGTTAATGTCTTAAGTAAAGTAATTCAGAAATGTTAATGAAGGTCATTAACTTAAAATTATTTAACAATTAATTAATGTGATTAATTTTTGATAATCGATTAGATTAATTAATTAATAATAATCATTTGTTTAAGTTTAATTACGTAATGTAATTAATTGTGTTAATGTGTTCTTTTAGGTTAATTAATTAAGTTTAATTAATTTAAACATTTAATGATTTGATAATTACTTATGAAGTTAGTGGGTTTGTAATTACTTAGGGAAGTAATAAATTGATAATTACCTTATGTAATTAAAAATGTTTAATGATGAAAGTAATTTAGATTAAATTACTTTGGAAATTATCAAGGGATTAATTGAGATAATTAATTAAGAGTAATTAATTTATGGAATGAGTAATTACGGGTAGTTAATTACTGGATTGTTATTAATCAAGGGTGATTAACATATGAGTGGTTTAATTGTAGATTAATTACTTAATGTAATTAATTTATATAGTGAGATTAATTCAAATTGTAATTGGAAATCATTAATTAATTAAATTAATGATGTAATTCAAAACTGATTAATTAAGGAGTAATTAATTAATAAATGATTAATGTAATTAACTTTAGTTAATTAATTGATTAAGTAATTACAAGTTAATTATTTGTAAAGTGTTAAGTATAATTTACTTGGGTAATTAATTTAAAAGCTAATTACTTATGTAATTAGGGAATTATTAATCAGTAATGATTAATTGGAAAGAATAACGAGATGATGATTTATTAATTATTTGTAATCAATTGATGATTAAGATAAGCAGGATTTTAAAGATGAAGTAATTAATTTAATTCATTTTAAATTAATTAGAGATGATGTAATTAATTTAATTCATTTTAAATTAATTATAGAAGGTGTGATCATTAGATCATTGCTTATGTTTGAATGATTGATATTGGTTGCCATGTATGGTTTGTAATCTCAGCCATGAGATGAGTATTGTATGTGATATGGTTGCATTGGTTGCAATGGGATGATAATATAGATTATCTGTTTATAATGCTGATATGGATTATCTGTTCATGGTGATAATGTTGATTATCTATTGTGTTGTGAATTATCTATCTGTGTGTATATTGATAATGAATTAAAATTGTTTTAAATTTTAAAACAACTTGGCCTTAAAAGACACGTTTTGGATTTCGATGAGACCGGGATCGGGTTTCCATATTTGGATATCCGAAAACCACATCGATCCAAATTAACGTTAGGTCGTGAATCTGAAGTTAAGATGAAGATTCAGAGTGCAAGGGTTATCGTCGTTAACTCTGAGGATTATTCCAAAATGAGTGTAACAAGATAGTGCCTTCGGTTTCGTTCGAACCCAGAACGAACTTGTACGGATTGAATGCTTTCAGAACATCGTCAGGTAGACGATGAGCATTCTAAGTGATATGCCCTATAAAGGTAATCATAACCTCAAGCCTCATCAACCGGGAATGGCTAAAACATGGGAGGTGCAGCAAGGCTAAGTGGGTCATGCCCAAGTAGGACGAGATTTACCCCTATATAGATGTCCCTTTATTTCGGCTTAGTGGTGCGGTTGCTGATCACAACCGCGGGGTGGTCCTGTTCGGAACTGTTCAGTAAGGAATGGTTCCGGCTTTGTGTTGCAGGGGAGCAGGCATACTCCTCGGTACGGTGATCTAGGCCACGTACTGTGACAGGCGGTAAGTAGCCCTGCCATTGTATGAAATTCAAAATCCAATTAGTGCCGTACGTATTAGTTGTGCCCAACTATGTTGGAACGTGAGATGAAAGCATTCCAGCTATTTCTGTATTTTACTTGAAAACCCTAGACACTATTATAATATCACTGGATTTCCTATCAAATGTTTTGGTTAGCGTAAGGTAAAAAGTTTTCCATGTTTATGTGTGGGAAGTCTTGCGTGATACCTTTTCTTTTCAAAGGCTTTTAAAAGTTAACCAACTTTAACCTGTTACTCACACCAGACCCATGTTTGACCCGAAGTTAATTTTGTTTTTCTTTAACTCTTGGGTACTCAAATTTTTACGAGTAGCCAAGGGATTCAGGTTAGCTTTGACGAATTGTGAAGGAGCAATGGAGTAGGAGGCTTCTGCGTATAGATATATAGTTTTCCACTGTGTTGGTATCTCTGAGTGTTTATCTGTAATGTATTGAGTTGTAATAACTAGACAGGTGTTTATAACTGTCTAGTACGTGTTGTATTGTCTATGTAACTCTGATAATTGTTGTATACTATGTAATACTCATGTTATTAATATAATTTATTCGTTCCGCTGTTAAGATTCTAGTGTTGTTTCTTCTTTCTCTTCTTTCTTTTATATTTTCTATCCCTTTCTTCTTAAGGATGATATGACTTTTTGTGGAGAAAAAGTCGGGTTGTCTCATAAATTAGAAGCTAAATGAACTCTACTCACTTTTGCTTGTCATAACAATTTTAAATTATATCAAATGGATTTCAAAGGCACTTTTGATTATCAAAGGAAATGTTTATGCTGAACAAACACCACTATTTGAACATGAAAAATTTCCAAATCTTGTTTTTAAATTAAATAAAGCATTATATGGGTTAAAACAAGCCCCTAGAGCATGGCACGATAGGCTTAAAACTCATTTAATCTCATCAGGATTTCAAATTGGTAAAATTGACATGACTTTTAAAAGAGAAAATAATGATATTTTAGTTATTCAAATTTATGTCGATGATATCATATTTGGATCAACTAACGAAAATTTATGAGTAAAATTTTCTAATATAATGAAAAATGAATTTGAAATGTCACACATGGGAGAATTAGATTTCTTTTTAGGATTACAAATAAAGCAACTAGAAAATGGTATCTTTATACATCAAGAAAAATATTTCAATGAACTATTAAAACGTTTTGGTATGGATAAAACATCTAATAAACCTACTCCTATGAGTACTACGGTCACTTGATAAAGATGAAAACGGAAAAGATTTTGAAGAAAAATTATATAGTATGATTGGTTCGTTATTATGTTTAACCGCAAGTCGACCCTATATAATGATGAGTGCTTGTCTTTGCGCACGTTTTCAAGCAAAACCAAATGCATCCCGTCAAAGAGCCGTCAAACGTATTTTGAGATATTTATCTAACATGAAAAGCTATGGACTATTCTATCCAAAAGGATCTTCCTTCGAATTTGTATCATATAGCGATGCAGATTATGGAAGATGCAAAACAGATAGAAAAATTACTAGTGGAACATGTCATTTCATCGGGCAATCTCTCGTCTCATGGTTTAGAGAAAAACAAAATTGTGTTTCTCTATCCACTTGTGAAGCCGAATATATTTCAGCGGCATTGGCATGTACAAAAGTAATTTACGTGCAACAAATCTTAAAATATTTTGGAAAATAATTGAAAAATCTATGATTTATTATGATAACACTAGCGCAATCAATCTGTCTAAAAGTTCGGTGAATCACTTTAGAACTAAACATATAGATATAAGGCATCATTTCTTAAGAGATAATGTCGAAAAAGGAACTATAACTCTAAAATATGTTAACACTGAAAATCAAATAGCCGATATCTTTACAAAACCATTAAACAAAAAAACTTTTGTAAAATTACGACGAAACTTAGGCATTTGTTCACCTAATGAACTTTTAAACTAAGAAAAATTTCTTATATCCACAAGTTTATTAGTTTGTTAAAAACCTTTTAAAATTTTGACAAGAATTTTGCACCATTAACAAAAGTACCTATTTTTATATTTGGATTGCTACAAAAACCAACTTTCTGGAGTTTTTTTAATACATTACAAATATCATAATCAAAATGTCATCTCAGGAAATAAATTTATATAACTCTGGATCGCCATCCTCAAACGTATCCACTCCTTCTCTTCGTACTCCTTCACCTCCTTGTTTCCTACCCTCTCCTCACTTGTCAAAAAGTCAATGGGAATTATCACCTCTACCGAAGAAAGCCAAATGAGAAAAACCACCAAAAATTGATGGAAAAATTGATGAAATATCACATTATCAATTAGCAATGATGGATGTTCAAAAGGAAATGTACTATACACAGCAAGGAACAATCAAACATTTGAACTTCCTAGAAAATGCTCTATATGCTATATGTGGTCATTCTCCAACAAAAAAGTGTTTACAAAAAAAAATCTCCGCGCTTATTTGAAATTCCTAAAGACGTACCGTCAACTTCGTCACCCAAACTTCCTTCCTGGTCTCCAATCAAATATGGTGATCCCACCTACGAACTGAATTCATGGGATCGTCAGGAATGGAACCAAGAAAAATAATCTATGATGTTTGGAGACGATTATATATATATTTGTTTGTATTATATTTTATTTTATTCAATAAATATTTTTTTTGACAAAACTCTAAAGAAAAAGCTAATTTGGAGTTTTCGGACGTTTGAAATGGATTCCAGATGTCTAAAATAAGAATCTGGAACAAATTATATGTTCCCAGACGTCTGAACTTAATTACAGACGTCTAAAATCACTCTCTGTCTCATATTTAAACTATCCGGACGTTTGAGTTTTGATTTCAGATGTCTGACTTTACTCTATGTTTCTAATTTAGACATCTCCAGACGTCTGATCTACTTTTTTAGATGTACGGAACTAGAAACGATAATTTTTTTTCAAACCCTATACCTGATCGATCAACCACAATCTCAACACTTCAATTCATTTCCAAGTTAACAATTATCTCTCTCAAAATCTCTAAAATCGAATTTCTCTTCAAATTAACGTTGTACCAACCCGCAAATCCGTACCCCTTGAGTCGACACTATTCTCCATCAATAAACTCAAGACGAACGGAAATACGAACCATTTGGGTTAAAGAAGAAGAGATAGAAGAAGAAAATAGAAAACAACAACAGAATCTAACCATCACAGTGGAATAAAATATAATAGATAATAACAGATCTTTACACAAAAGAAAACTATATCTGTAATATATATATACACACACATACACATCATCAGAATACATCATCAGAGTTCAACAACCCTAATAACATACAACTGGACAATCGTATAAACTTGTCCTCAAAACTGAATACACAGCAGAATAATAATCAAGTATGGAAGAACGTGTCGCCATCCAGCTCGTCTCATGAGCTCCACAACATCTTTTCCAGTATCCTATAATACTCGGTCTGACCCGAGCATTATAGTGAAATAACACTCGAGTCAGTCTGGAATACTAGCGTGAGAAGATCACACTCAATTTGATTATTAAAGTTTCAATATTCTTTTTGAACCAAAAGCATCTCGTAAGACTACACCACAAATAAACATGTCGGGTTTTTACATTACGATAGCCAAAACACTTTTTATTAAAATCCTCTGATATTATAATAGGGTCTATCTATAAATACTTATTAAAATAGCCAAAATTGTTACATCTATTAAATTCCAGCTACTAGCCACAAAGTGGGTAATACAAACAAAAATCGTAAAAGGCACGTAGGGAGAATGGATTTTCAACTAATGACTAGGCACTGGGGTACCACCTGTCACAGTACATGGCCTAGATAATCATACCAAGGATTACTCCCAATCCCCTGCAACACAAGACCGGGACTACTCCTTACTGGATAATCCCAAGTAAGATCACCCCACGGTTGGGATCAGCAATCGCACCACTAAGCCGAATAAAAAGGGACATCTAGACAGGGATGACCTCACCTTAATGGGTGTTACCCACCTAGCCTTGCTGCATAACCCCTGATTTCGAGTCATTCCCGGTTAATGAGGCTTGAGGCTAAGCGTTACCTTTTTAGAATGTTTCACTTAGAATGCTCATCGTCCACCTGACGATGTTCTAAAAGCGTTCATCTATACAAGTCCGTCCAGGGTTCGAACGGAACCGAAGGCACTACTCCTACTACATCCATTTTGAAATTATCCTTAGGATTAGTAGCGACTAGCCCTTGCACTTTATTGCTCCATCTTCGAATCCAAACTCATCTTCCTCATGAAAACGTACAAACCGAATCGAAGTGGTTTTCGAGAAATTTATCCCGATCCCGGTCTCTTCGAAACGATCAACGCATTGGCCAATATTGATAGTCGGTTATTTAACTATCAATTAACATTCACAAACAACCATTAACCATAAATAATTTCTCTAAATTATTTATTAACCTCAAAATATCTTCGAAAGATATATTTCCATTTTCACTCTTTTGAAAACAGTTTTCAAAACACGCTCTTCTCATGGAATGAATTCCCAACTATTTATTTCTACTGAAAACACCAAGCACAAAACTTTATATTTTTAAAATAATTTAAAAACACTTTATTATAAAATATACTTTAAAACATATAAATTGAAAATTACTTCAATACTTTATTAAAAATGTATACTTAGGAATATTTAAAATGGGGCTACTTTATAAAATATAAAACTAGATTTTTATCTTTTAAAACAAAATACCCAGTCACCTTTAAATAAGTACTACAATAATAGATTTGAAAAATAATCACTTTAGAATTTAAACATTTAGAATTAATAAATTTCTAAAACATGCTTTTTAAAACAACTTCAAACTTTTTAATTTATATTTAAAAATTTGCTTTGAAAACATACTGGCAATTCAGGGAAATCCGCTTCCCTTCACATCCTTTAAAAATAAATCACTATTTATTTTTAAGCAAATTCACCCATTCCTTTAATAAATTCCCACCGTGAATTTATTCTTTCAAATATCCACTAATTTATTACTTCACTTTTATAAACCTCGTTTATAAATTTCATAGTCACATTCTCCTTTCAAAATCCCAATTTTACACACTTAAATCAATTCCCAAATTGATTTCCAATTTACTTCACCTTTAAATAAATTTCCTTACTTACTCCATTTATTCCAAAATCTATTAACTTCAGATTTTATTTCTTCATTATGATTTAAGATTTTTAACTGAAAATACTAATTTCACATTTCCCAAATTTCTTCTTTATCCTTTTAAATAAATTCAAATCGTGAAATTTAAAATAAATTCTATATTTCTTGATATAACATCACTTAAGTTTAAAATTCATTATTTCTCTATTTATTCAGAACCCATTTTTCATACCCGGAAATTATTAGGATTTAAAAATCACTTTTATTCCTTTCCAATTCATTCTTATTTTTATTCAAAATCTCTATAATTAATTCACTTAAAAATTCACTCTTTTATCTTCTTTTCAAAAATCCAATTCTATATATTTTGATAACTCAGTGCACTCAAAAATATTTAATCAAAATATGGCATCCATCATTTCAAATTACTGATGTAATTTATCACAGATTTATCAAATAAATCATAACACAGAATATTTAAACAAATTTAACTATTTTGAGGAATCAAGTTGGATCCCTTCAACCTGTTTCACTGCATCCACAGATGTTAGCACAATATAAAATATCAATTCCAATTCGAGGTGGAACATCACGGTATATGGGTTTATATAATATCATCCGCTATTATGCGCCACATAGAGTCTCATCTGCTATATAATGCGGGAAATCACTCCAATATATACTCTATATATACTATTATATATACCACATCCAATCATTCAATCAATTATTTAAATTTAACCATTTAAATTTAAATTAAACCTAGATGAGTGAGATTAACTCACCTTTGATTTTGTATATGCTGATTCGATTCGATCCAATCCAGCTTGTTTTCTTCACGAATTTAGACCTTGTATTGACATTTATAGTTTATTAATATTTTAAATGATCGAACAGTCAATATTATTTAAATTTAATTAACTAATATTTAGTATTAAACTATTTCCCTTTAACAATTTATAAAAAAATTAAATAAGTTAATTGAACAAATTAATTTCCAAATCCATTATTTTAAAAAAATAAAAATAAATCTAAAATGTGTATATATCCATATTTATTTTTATTTTTGAAACTTCATATACACTTATAAAATAAGCTATGTAGATTTAGAAATCTATTTTCAAACAAATTCCTCAAACATTTAAATTCCCATTCCATTTCCATTTCCAAGTCTAATACTAAATCAATAGAAGGGTTCTCAGTATACCCTACTGTAAAATGTATATATTTTCCTCTATTTATTTACATATATATACATTATCTAATTTAAATTTTAAATGAAGAATAAAAATACTACAAATCTGCCTTACTGCTAAATCAAGTACTGTTATATATATAATTTATTTAAACCATATACATTTAAACTTAATTTAAAACCAAATTAGAAGTACCTCACCATCATCTAACCCACGACCTCGCGATTCCTCCTCGACGACTTCGACAACAGCACAGCTTGAAACGCCTCTGCATCAATATTGACTCGATCGGGAGACAAAAAATCGCCCCTTATTGATCGAGCTCGAGTATGTCTCGCGCCTGCCGCCCAGAGTAATGCACCACCATCACCGTTGATGCAGCCGCCGCTTTCCACTCATTCACCTTCCATTGCCGCTGCCAATCTTCGCACTGCGATACCTCCTTCGATCGCGCTTCCCTCGGCCTGGCGATCACGACAACGTCGCGACTAGGAAATGGTTTGCGAATCCCCTACCCTAACTCACGATGGCACTGCGATACGAGTTCACCCACACCCTCTGGGATGCTGCCGCACTTGCCCTAAGAACTCGAGATCGAAACCCCCAAAAACTCGACCCTAAAGTTTCTCTGAATCGAAATTGATACGATTCTCACTAGTTAAAATTTAGACGAGATGACGAACGATTATAGAGGAAGCCATTATTTAATTTTTTTACTTCGGCCATTATTCGATCTGTGAATTTCGATTCCTTTAATTTTTTCAGTTATCTAAACGAAGATAAGCCCTAGCTATAAAAAAAATTGAAGAGTCGAGTCTTCGAGAGGAAGATAGGCTGACTAGGAGATAATGACATTTGACTTTGAATATATATTATAATATTAAAAATATCTCGCATATGGCAACATAAAATCCCAAACCCATATCGAGGTATGCCGCGAAACGTTTATAATGTTATACCCTTATTCTGAACGCAATGAAAAGGTTTCGAGTCCTAATTCGATCATATGGAGAAAATAGCTTTTTGAACCAAGTTATTATATTGAATTTTTGATGTAAGTTTCAGCACGTTTACTTACCGAACAATCACACGACAACTCCAAACGCTACGAAATTTGAAATCCGATAATAATACACTATCATGGACCCAATGAAACTGGTTTCGTCAAAATCCAAGACTGTTCCTCGAAAGGCTATTTTTAAATATCGATTTAAACGATATATTTTCAAAACTGAACAAATCACCTTTAAATTCAATTTTAACACTTTTACTATCTTCAGTATTATCAATATAAATTTTACAAATCCTCAAATTATTTTTAACAGGCTTAAAACTCCAGATTCAACATTGACCCAATTTCTAGTAATTAAATCCAAAAATTAAATTTCCAAATAATGGTGATATTTGAAATTTAAGTTACAAACTAACTTTTAAATATTGAAATCAATTAAATATCCCAATTTAAATTGTCCAAAATTCTGGGTCGTCACATTCCTCCCCCCTTAAAAGAATTTCATCCCCGAAATTACTGGTTAAGAAGAATGGTCAACAACCCGTTAACTATTTTCCAAAACCAACCAGTTTTATCAACTTGCCATAACATATCTTTTATTGAAGACACACTAACCCTTTTTCTAGCTTTCCAAACTTATCCGTAAGTTCCAAATAATATTGCTTACTTAAATCCAAATTTGAATTTAAAACCAAATTTTGAATTATTAAAATTTTCTCAAAATTTTTCTAACTCTCTATATTTTTGAAAAATTTCGCCAGCGTCTCCTTAGTGCGGCTAGCTCGGTACAACTACAAAATGCCTCTACGGGCTCCCAAATTCCAAAAGAAAACAAAAGGCCAAGTGGCTAGATCAAAAACCTAATCAAGTTTCATATAGAAATTTAAACACATACCTTTTTAGTCGGGCAATTCAAATTATCTTTTGAAATCAAAAATCCCAATTTTCCTTTCCGTTTATAATACCTGCACATCCTATTTAGCAGTAATATCCAATCGTAGATTTTAAAATCATTTTATACATTTCCTTACAAAAGTTTTCATATCTACTTCTATTCAAATTAGTTTTTCACATTTCCATATGAATTCAATTTATCTTCAATTCTGAATATTGAATTTTATCTTCCATTTATAACTGGTTCATATCATTATTTTAAATTAGTTTCAATTTCCATTTCCAAAATTCTTTATTTCAATTCCAATTTGAAATCGTTTTGTCACTAACAAAAATTTTCAAAAATTTTCTAACTCCCAAAATTTTTGAATTTTTTTGGCAGAGTCTCCTTTGTACGGAGGAGCTTTTGCAATTTGACAAGAGATATAGATATATATACATCGACCCACACGGTCGGAAAAACAAAAAAGTTCATATTTCCTATTTTTATTGCATAGGCGTACCTTTATTTAGCATTTTTAAGCAAGCGACTTATTTAATTAGCATTTTGCGTGATGAAATCCGGCCCAACGGCTTCCCAGTACCTGTACTAACTCAACTAAAACATTTAAGTGCTAAATATATGCAATTTGCTATCATTTCACTTATTTTAATATAGCTAACACATAAATTTCATATATAATGCATGTTATCTAATTTCCATAAGCACATACAGGCTTCCGACACATATTTCAATTGCTTACAGCCAATTATCAAACCATTCCATTCAGTTTGAGTGATTTACAACTTACTCGCTTATATTTAGTTCATTCTAAGCAAAAAAAACTCATATTCATTCCAATTGATTTCAAAATTATCCTATTTCACTTTTAATGACTCATAGGATTTATCTAAACTCGATTACATCGAACGACCCATTTTCTTATGCAATTCGACAATATTCATGTGAATAAATAATTACTTAAGCTTATAACTATTTTAAATTGATTCCATCTCAATTTATATTTATTTCCTTCTATTTTAATTCATTCACAACCATTTTATTTAGCTCGACACATTCCATTTCAATTTTATTCCTTTTCAATTTTATTCCTTTTCAATTTTATTCACGATATATTCATTTGCGTTTCACTTCTTATCCGCATTCATATCATTTTAAGTCACTCTATCAAACATGAATATATTCCATATCTCTTATTGTCTTTAAGTTATTTCAACTCCTTAACAATTTCATTTCTTCTTAACTTGTTGCGACTAAAACTACTCCATTTTTAACATTATAGCATGTGTTTATTTCATTCAACCAATCTCGATTTCTTTTTACAATAAGTTCTATTTCCATCTTTCATTTGATTCTTATTTAATCAAATTCCATCCATTTATTTATTCAATCCAATTAGTTTATTCACTCAATCCATTATAAATTTTAATTTCCATACTCACATCCCGAATTTCTTTTATTAATAACAAGGCAATTTCCAATTTATTTCTACTTACTTGGATTTTATTTGCAAAACAAACCATTACCACTTTAATCCAATTCTCTTTTTTTCTTACAACATCACCACTTATTTTAATTCATTATCAATCCAGGTCGAATTCTATTTATAATTCGAGATTATTTCCAAACTTCATTATTAACTTACAATCCATTTTAGTCAAATTAGTTCATTTCCCACTTTTAATTCAATATTTGATTTTTACCTTCAAAAATCACTTCACTTAATTTTCTTGAGTTCAATCTATTTTATAATTCAAGTTTTGGATTTTTATTCATTTCCCAAATAGAAAACAATTTTATTTTGGCTTATTTTTTTCTCCCATTCAATCTCATTTAACTAAACTCCAGTTAAATCTAACCTCATACTATCCTTTTGACTTCACAATCCATTTAAATGTTTAGTAAGTAAGAACATAATTTCATTTAATGTATCCACCACGTGATACAATTCCATTTCAATTATATTTCAACTTCAATTCAAATCCAATCACAACAGTATTAAACTTAGCTTAAGTTCATTAAATTCGACTTACTCTTCTAACTTATTTTGTTTCCATATTTATTTTAAATTAGTTACATTTACTAATTTATTTTACATCTCAAATAAAAGTTTATTTCCATACCTTTACTTAACACAATATAAATTAATTATGCTTCCAATATTCATTTTCTTACCTATTCAAATTAATTAATTTACTTACTAATTTTATTTAAGCATTTTCACTTCTTTTATAGCTATTGGAGTTTATTAATTTAAGAATTTAATTCCATTAAATATTATCTATAACTCATTGAATTTTATTTCAATTCAATTTTATTTTCACTTGATTTAAATCCAAGCCAATATCATTAAACTTAGTTTAAGTTGACTTCAATTCAACTCTCCTTCATCTATTTAACTTAAGTTAATTCTAATTCAATTAAATTTTATTTCTTTCAAATCGCCCTCAATTGAATTTTCTCACAATTAAATTTGTCCAAGTTAAATTTATTTAACTTTTTCACTTTAAATTTTAATTCCAACATTCAAAGCTCATATTTTCCTTCCTTATTTAAAAATCATCTCAAATTTTTATATGTTCCTAACTTATCTCATCAGGATTTCCAAATCAAATAAGGATTCAGGATTTTTAAACACCCAGCTGTTGGTTCAAATCATTTGAAATCACCATTATCCCACAATTACATTTCTCAAATTTTTTTAAACCAATCCTGGTTTTTATCCCCAATAAATTTCCTTTGAAATTTCAAAAACAACCTAGTTCTTCTGAACAAATCAATTTGGTAGCAATCCGTCACTTAGAAACTCGAAAATGAACATCGATTATGCTGCAGTCATCACCAAAATTATTTTCCAGCGACTGAAGTGAGTTCAATGCTATATCCCTTCCCAAAATTCATTTGAAACAATTTCCTTCCAGAAATGCTTTTAAAATAACAGTGCTATTATTAGTTTTCAAAACACTTCGAAAAACACTTCCAAAATCTCCAGGGTTTTAAATTTACAGATTTTGATTTAAGTCAAATTTTAACTATAATTCATTTGTATAATTTACGCTCATACCCTTTTTTTTAAAAAAAAATCTTATTTGTTTAAAATATTATCATCCAAACACCCAAGTTATATAACCATTTAAGAAAATATTTCTTTTATATCAAAATATAATTTCGGGGCAAAATTATTTCATTCATACCTTTAAAACAATACTGTATCAATTTATCGTGTCAGGTGTTTATAAACTCTTCTCGAATAGCGGCCAATTTACTCGATCAGAATTCATATTCCACCCAACCAATAAGTCAACAAAATATTAAAACAATTTATATTCATTAAGAAATACGCGCTCATATCTATTAATACGCTCAAACTCATTTCTAGAGTACTAGGACTCTATTTCAATGAGTAATCCCCACCAGAGCCAAGGTTATCACCAGCCTAAGCTCCAACTGTAACAAACCGCAAATTCGTACCCCTTGAGTCAACACTATTCTCCATCAATCAACTCAAGTCGAACGGAAATATGAACCACTTGGGTTAAAGAAGAAGAGGTAGAAGAAGAAAATAGAAAACAACAACAGAATTTAACCATCGCAGCGGAATAAAATATAATAGATAATATCTTTACACAAAAGAAAACTATATACGTTTTATATATATACATCATCAGAGTTCAACAGCCTTAATAACATACAACTGGACAATCATATAAACTTGTCCTCAAAACTGAATACACATCGGAATAATAATCAATTCTGAAAGTACGTGTCGCCATCCAGCTCGTCTCCTGAGCTCCACGGCATCCTTTCCTGTATCCTATAATACTCGGTCTGACCCAAGCATTATAGTGAAATAACACCCGAGTCATTCTGGAATACTAGCATGAGAAAATCACACTCAATTTGATTATTAAAGTTTCAAAATTATTTTTGAAACAAAAGCATCTCATAAGACCACTCCACAACTAAACATGTCGGGTTTTTACCTTACGATAGCCAAAACACTTTTTATTAAAATCCTCTGATATTATAATAGCGTCTATCTACAAATATTTATTAAAATAGCCGAAATTTTTACATCTATTAAATTCCAGCTACTAGCCATAAAGTGGGTAATACAAACAAAAATCGTAAAAGGCACGTAGGGAGAATGAATTTCCAACTAATGACTAGGCACTGGGGTACCAACTATCACAGCACGTGGCCTAGATCACCGTACTGAGGATTACTCCCAATTCCCTACAAAACTAGACCAGGACTACCCCTTACTGGATAATCCCGAGTAAGGTCACCCCATGGTTGGGATCAGCAATCGCACCACTAAGCCGAATAAAAAGGGACATCTAGACAGGGTTGACCTCACCCTAATGGGCGCTACCCACCTAGCCTTGCTGCATAACCCCTGATTTTCAGTCATTCCCAGTTGATGAGGCTTGAGGCTAAGCGTTAACTTTTTAGAACGTTTCATTTATAATGCTCATTGTCCACCTAACGATGTTTTGAAAGCATTCATCCATACAAGTCCTTCTAGGGTTCGGACGGAATCGAAGGCACTACTCCTACTACATCCATTTTGGAATTATCCTTGGGATTATTGGCGACTAGCCCTTGCACTTCATTGCTCTATCTTCGAATCCAAACTCGTCTTCATCACGAAGACGTAAAAATCGGATCGAAGTGGTTTACGAGAAATTAATCCCGATCCCGGTCTCTTCGAAACGATCAACGCATTGGCCAATATTGATAGTCGGTTATTTAACTATCAATTAACATTCACAAATAACCATCAACTATACATAATTTATTCAAGTTATTTATTAACCTCAAAATATCTTCGCAAGATATATTTCCATTTTCACTCTTTTGAAAACAGTTTTCAATACACACTCCTCTCATGGAATGAATTCCCAACCATTTATTTCACTGAAAACACCAAGCACAAAACTTTAGATTTTTAAAATAATTTAAAAACACTTTATTATAAAATATACTTTAAAACATTTAAATTGAAAACTAAAATTCAATGCTTTATTATAAATATATATTTAGGAATATTTAAAAAGAGGCTACTTTATAAAATATAAAACTAAATTTTTATCTTTTAAAACAAAATACCCAGTCACCTTTAAATAATTAATACAATAATAGATTTGAAAAATATTTACTTTAGAATTTAAACATTTATAATTAATAAATTTTCTAAATCATGCTTTTTAAAACAACTTCAAACTTTTTAATTTATATTTAAAAATTTGCTTTGAAAACGTACTTGGCTATCCAAGGAAATACGCTTCCCTTCACATCCTTTAAAAATAAATCACTATTTTTTTTAAACAAATTCACCCATTCCTTTAATAAATTCCCACCGTGAATTTATTCTTTCAAATATCCACTGATATATTACATCACTTTTATAAACCCAGTTTATAAATTCCATAGTCACATTCTCCTTTAAAAATCTCGATTTTACACACTTTAATCAATTCCCAAATCGATTTCTAATTTACTTCACTTTCAAATAAATTTCCTAACTTACTCCATTTATTCCAAAATCTGTTAACTTCAGATTTTATTTCTTCATTATGATTTAAGATCTTTAACTGAAAATACTAAATTCACATTTCCCAAATTTCTTTTTTATCCTTTTAAATAAATTCAAACCTTGAAATTTAAAATAAATTCTTTATTTCCTGATATAACATCACCTAAGTTTAAAATTCATTATTTCTCTGTTTATTCAAAATAACTTTTTCATACCCGGATTTTATTAGGATTTAAAAATCACTTTTATTCCTTTCCAATTCATTCTTATTTTTATTCAAATTCTCTATGATTATTTCACTTAAAAATTCATTCTTTTATCTTTTTTTCAAAAATCCAATTCTATATATTTTGATAACTCAGTGTACCCAAATATATTTAATCAAAATTGCAACGATCCGGAATTTCGATCTCGAAATTTCCAGATAGTTAGTGAAACGAAGAAACAGAAGAAAGAAGAAACAAAAAAACAAACTCAGAATCTCACATTCACAGCGGATAAAATATAATATCATATAAATAATAGTTTTACAAAGAGGAACTGTAATAATTCACTTATACATTTATACATCATAGTTACAACATTTACACAACATTGGATAGTTTAAAACAACATGTCCAGATATACTACTATAATATATACAACGGGTACGCTCCATACGTTCCTGCTATCCAGCTCGCCTCCTGAGCTCCAGAACGTCCTTACCTGAAATCTGTAATACTCGGTCTGACCCGAGCATTAATTAAAGTAACACCCGGGTCAGGCTGGAAACCAGCGTGAGTAAACTCATCTAACATAAATTTCAAAAGCATACAACTTATACATAACCCGGGCAACTTGTATCAATTACGTCTTCACAAATTGTTATCGACATCATTTATTTCACTCACCAATTTCTAAGTACCAAACTTAGATTAAGTGGTCTGATTCACTTAAATCATTCCATTCCAGCTTATTAATTTCACGTAGCAATTTATAAAGAATCGAAGTGGTTTCGGATATTAACTAAAATCCGAATCCAGTCTTTTCGAATCCAATGTCCCCTTAACTCAAATTATTCAAGTGAAATATTAAACACAGGATGTCTCGGTTTAGCCCAAATATATTTTGTCACGGAGCATCACTCATCATTTAACAGAAATATCACTCATCTAAAACATACTCTATCATTCGATTATTCACAAGCAAGATTTATCAACCACACAATCAGTAATTGATTTAATTTAAACACCAAATTAACTACTTCAATTACTTATGAATCCTGCTTACTGGTCATTAATTGATGATAGACCAATTAATTAATGATCCACTAATTTCTATCTTAATTAATCATTCTTGATTTATTATACTTTTATTATATTACATTAACACTTAATTAATTACATTAATCATTTATCTTCTAATAATTTTATTGATCAATTCTTAAATTAATTACACTAAGTAATTAATTATTAATTACTTCCACAAAGTAATTACCCTTCTTAATAGTTATACAAGGTAATTAACCCAAATCATTTACCGTAAAATTACCATTTCAAATTCAATTAACATCTAGTACTTATCCATTAATTACTTTTCCAAGTAATTACTCTTTTTCAATTACATTCAGTAATCATAATTTAACAAGCCATCATGTGAGTATCTTAAATTAATTAAACCAATTTATTAATTTGACTAATCACATTACTAAATTGACTACATTGAGTAATTAACCTCTTAATTACTTTCATTAAGTATTTTCCTTTAATAATCTTCTTACACTAAGTAATTAACCTCTTAATCACTTATTACTAAACTATTCCTTAATTGACTAACCTTGATCAAACAATCCTTAATTAAGTAATATACTACACTTAATTAATTTCACAAATTAACTTGCCTTAATATAATTACCCAAAATTTCTTATCTGGTTAATTACTTTAGTTAATAAAACATGATCAAATTAAGATAGATCATTTATTACATTAAACTCTTAATAAATTAAATTATAAACTTGAATTTGATTAATTTTAAAATCATTAACCTTTGATTTAAAGTAAAGTACCCTTTAATTTTTAACCCGAGAACAATCTCGGGTACACCCATAAAAACTGAGTTACCTCATCTCTTCCCTAGTCTTCTCTTATTCATACTTTAGTTTAAATTTCAATAAAACTTGTGATACAAAAATCTGGAATGCCATACACGAGAACTCGAAGACCATCTCGAGAAAATCAGCAAAATCTTCCGGGAATTTCTTCAAGCATACTTCCCTCCAGATCCCACTTCTCATCTGACACGCCGTGTATCAATGTACGTGCACAGGTGGCCGCCGCCGACTTGGCTTCATCCCCTACTGTCGACAAGTCACTTACTAATCCCATCTTCGATCTCAAACATCCAACTTAATCACTAAGCTCGAAATTGAAATCGAGCATTCCAGTTGACATTTGGAACTAAACTCCTAACTTGAAAATCACGTCATACGATCAACTACGATCACCAGAGCGCCAGAAACTCTAGCCACATCTCCACGCCACATCCACACACCTTCCATCAAAAACTCAAGCAGCTTGATGCATTGGAAATAACACAGCACCCAATATTGTAATGTCGTCCAAAACTAGGGTTAGATCAGAAAACATCATATCAACGTCGCGACTGTCCAAAACCACCCCATTCACCATTTTTGCCGAACACAATGTAACTTCCTCCATCACCTATAGAAACCCCGAGATTTTTCACCTTCTTGATCGTCAAAGGAAGCCTCAATATCAGTTCCCAGACAAACACCAAATTGTATACTCAGAGCAATATTAAAAATTTAGATTGTAGTTCTAAAAATCATAATTTCCTAAATTGATTGGAGTTATAATCCCTGAAACATCTAATTGCGATGTTTAAATCTTAATTTATTTTGAATTTTGTCTGGAATTTCCAAATTTCCAGAGAAAATTTGTTAATATTAACTTTAAAACTATTTTTATAATTGGTGATAAAATCGTACAATCAGATTCCATTTAGTGATTAGGTCCTAAAACGAATTTGTGAGATAGTTTTAGGATTTCAAACAGAAATCTGGAATCAAACAATAATAGCAGAGACATATTATCTGATACCAGCCATGCACACTCAAATGTGTTTTCTCTTTTATTTTTTATTTTTTTTATACATTCAAGCATGATATATATATATTCATACAAACAACTTCCAAAATAGAACTTCAACCTTACATGCATCAGGTAATTTAATTAATTAAGAGTTTTAAAAGCTACTCACCTTTATATAGTTAAACAGAGAATAACCTGGACATATTTTAGAAGTGATACATTGTTATTATTAACGTACTTTGTTATTATTATTCATATCTTAAGGAGATTTGAGGGTGATAAATTTTATTTTGAATATATCCACATTGTAGAACCAAGAACAGAGTATGAATACCCCTCCCATACACTCATACAACAATTTCATACTTATAAATATACATGCACTTCCGATTAACAAACATGCAATCACGGATCATATCTTACTAAAAAATTTTCAGCATGCATCTATAAACAGAATAGTTTTCTTACTCGCCTCTATTGTTTGAACAAAACCGGATTTGAAGTAGTTTTAACCCTGGGAAATTTGACCTGTTATTGATTCTGCACAGATGTTGCTTGAAACCGAAATTACTTTAAACTCTAGAAATGATCTTTTAACTTTGATTCGCATCAGATTTCTTTTGATTTCAGGCTTGAGATTGTTTGATCTGAACTTGATATTAAATGAAGTGCATGAAACAAATTCTGGGTTTAGCTTCAGATCTGATTTGTTTTATGTCAGGTTACTTTTGTTTTTTTTTTAAATTTATAAGTAGCAAAGTGAAGGATGAAGAGAAGATGAGAATGGAAGATAGTGGGATTTTTTTTTCTTTTCTCTATTTTTTTATTAAAATGAAGAATAATAAATGACATTTGTAATTCATAGAATAAAATGTCTACATTTGTAAATCTACACACTTAAAATAGTTACACTTGTTGGATGATATTTTAAAATGTTTACATGTGTTATCTTTAATCTCTTAGTTCATTTTCAACTATTATAATTGAAACAAACTTATATTATGCATTTTTAAATGTTATATATATATATTTGTAACTTAAAAATACATATTTTAAAATTTATTATACATTAATAAATTAACAAGTACATATGTTATAATTTAATCTTTATATAGCTTTTTGGAAAATTTATTATATCAAATTGAAAATATCGTTTCCATATCACAATGTATGTACATGTTCATACATATTATTATTACAAAACCAATTTTTATAAATTTTATAATATAGAGTTCTTCCAAATCTAATATTATTATTTTGCATATGAATATGTCTTTATTTTATCTAAATTGTTTTATAAAGCTTTGGTATTTATTCTACTATTTAAATCAAACTATATATAAGATATACTTCTTTTAAATTTTAAATTTGAATTCAAATTTAAGTTCAAATCAAATTTAAAAATCAATTCAAACAATACATATATATTTTAAATAAACCCACATTCAGTCTGTATTAATAATTCTACTTAAAAATTTATTTATCTATATTTAAAACAACCCATTATTATTATTGTTTGAAAATAACAATTTGTCAAATATAAATAATTTCTAACGGAGATTATCATATTATTTTTCTAATCTATAAATTAGTATTTCAATTTAAATTAGATAATTATTCAATTATCTAATGCCCTAAAATCTGGGTTATCACATTCCTCCCCCCTTAGAATCTTTTCGTCCTCGAAAAGGAACGAAGCCAGAACTTATTTAATACTTAAAACCAATTAAATCACTTTTTTTGATCATCTTAAAACACTTTAAAATCAATATAATATTTTCGAAATAGTTTTTTAAAGAAAATATCATTTTATAACTCGATGTTTCAACAAGTCCGTCCTTGTTCTCGTAGAAATTCGGTCATACGTTGATCAGGCGTAGGACTGAAAATCTTTAAGTACTTAGTAGCCCCGTTTTCAACACCCAGTGAAAATACTTGGAAAATAATTTTATTGAAAATATAGAAAACTTTTTTTTATGAAAATAGAGGATATATCTTTGGTGAGAATGCTTTGGAAATCATCACCCCCATCCATGGTCACAGTTACATTCCAGGGTTACGTTGTCGTCGCAGCAAAAGTCCATGTAACTGCAGGCTCTCCGTGGCCTCTCGATTACGCCATGGATCCAACACAACAGATCACAGTTACATCCAGGGTTACGTTGCCGTCACAGCAAAAGTCAATGTAACTGCAAGCTCTCAGCGGCCTCTGATTTTCCCTGTTGAAATGAAACCTCTCCACTACTACATATGTCGCAGTTTGCCGATATAAAATCAAACACAGACTATTGGCTTTCAACGGCACACACGACTTTCGCTATGTTATATCATAGGTCGCAGTCTACCGATATAAAATCAAACGCAGACTGTTGGCTCTCAACGACACACATGACTTTCGCTATGGTATGCTCTACTCATAATCCTTAGGAACTAGTTTTGTCCAGAATCCTCATAGGATCAACTTTAGAACCCCCCTTGGGGCTCAAGGCAACACCACCCGGTGGTACTCCTGAGAAGTTCATTTCAAGGGAGCGCCTTTTTCCCCCAGAGCAATCATCAAAACATTTTATACTATGCATATATAGTATCTTCAAATCATACACCTAGTATGATCTCATGCAAAGCCCCTTTACAAAAAATCGATTATCCCAAAATCAATAATTCTCAAACTAGGCTTTCCAAATTCAATATTGATTTTACCCAAAACTCAAAAGCCTTTCCAAATCCATAGGTTCCCAAAACCTTTTCTAAAATCCTCATAAGATCCTTTATATATATATATATATATATATATGTACAGATATATACAATTTTTAAAACTTTGGATCATTTCAAACTTGTATAAAACTCTCTTTATACTTCAAACATTTCCAGAAACTCTTTTCTTCTGGCAAAAGATTCAACAAGGGGAGTATCATTTTATAAAACAAAGATATTTAACTCTGTTGACTCAAAATCAAATATTCAAATTTGATTACTTCTTTCAATATCAATTTCATTCAAATCCATACGATGTACACATATCATTCATACGCCATACCAATTTGATCACTCACTCGACCACACAATTTCACTTTCGAACTAGTATCATCCACCCGACTTCCTAGTGCGGACACAGATCTGGTTTCTTGATCAGAAACCGTCATTCTCCTTGCATAGCTTAACTATAATAGAGAATACCCAGAACCAATCAACAATCCATATCCAGGTTCGCTGTCGAAAATCGAGTGAAAAATCCCAACTCGGATCGACAAACAATCTCGAAATTCTGTGCTCGAATCTGGATCAAATCACTATGCGAATAGAATAACATACGTACACCCCACGTATTTATCTTTATTGGTTATTAGCCAAATCAATTTCTCTTTCTATTCATACTTCCTTTAGATTCTATCCACTTACTCACAATTGCCAATCCACATTTGGATTATTCCTTAAATTCTTATCTCGATTGGATATTTAACCAATAACAGTTTGAACTCCGACCAGTTTATTTAGAAAATAGCTTGAATTTTTTTAAAATAGATAAGTAGTTGGAAAATAATTACTAGTTTGTAAAATAGGTGTAAAATAGTTAGAAAATAGTTAAAACAATTATACAAATTTTAGATAATTGCAAAATAATAGTAAGATAGTAATTAGTTTATAAAATAGTTGGAAAATTGTTAAACAGTTTCAAAAATAATTGTAAAACAAGTATAAGATAGTTTGGCTTTTAAAAGAAAGGTTGTATACAATGAATAGCTTGGAAAAATAGATTTATATTAAAAAAATTATATTAAAAACAGCCCAGAGTCAAACTGCTCACTTCCCAATCTCCATTCTCATCAATTAAATTTAAATTTCCTCTATCATTTAAATTAATCCAATTCCAATTTAAATAACTTCAATTTCCACTGAAATTGATTCAACCCCAAATCAAGTTGAATTAACCTTGGTTTCTTTTCAAATTAAATTTTATTCAACTTTGATCTTAAATTCTTCTAATTCAGATAAATTTCAATTGAACTAGTTCCAATTTCAATTCATTTCAACTCCAGTTTGAATTAATCCCAATTTCAAACTCCATTTCCAAGTCAAATTGAATTATTCTTGATTTCCTTCCAAACTAAAATTCCATTTGAATTTAAAACTATTCAACTTTAATTACAATTCCAAATTATTTGAATCAAATTTCAATTCAAATTTTCCATTTTAAACTTATACTCATACATCTTCAATCACAATTTCAATTAATTCAAATCAAATTCAATTTGAACTAATTCAAATTCAAATTCCAAATTTAAACCATCTCTCATTCGTTTAAACAATTCCAATTCATAACTTAAAGATTTAAACAATAATAGGATGATATTATCTAATTTATTTATAAACATCCATTCATTTTCTCAATTCCAGATCTCAAACCTATTTGAGATCACACAAACTCCCAGTTCAGATTAACCATTTAACTTCCCAAGTTAAACTCCAATTTCATCTTGAAATTTCCAAATCAGGTTGATCATTCCAACTTATTTAATCTCTTCCAAGTTAACTCAATTCACTTAATTCAGTCAACCTTACCTAGTTTTAACTTCTATTTTCAAAATTTGAACTTCTGATAAATAATCTTTCCTCTTATTAAGTTCAAAAACTTATCACTTTGGGTATGTATCTCATTCCAGATTTAAAACTCAACATTTAGAGTTTATTTCAACCAACTTTGATATTATGTATATCAATACATATACATATTTAATTCTTGGCTTGCCAAGCCAAATTTAAAAATTTAAACCACCTTTGGTTTCAATTCAAACAAATTTTCATTAAATCTTTAAACAACTCTTTTTTTCATCAAGATTTCTCATTCAAATAATAGTATTTATTATTCCTTCTAATAATTTGAAAACAAATTTCAAATGTTTTTAAATCTTAAGATTCAAACTTCACAATTTAAATCAACTTCAATTTCATACTTATCTAAATGGTTTACTTCCTTAAAACATTTCATTATTATCTTATTCTGAAAATTCTTTCCCAAATTCACTGTTTGCACAAAAAATGGACAAACACCTCCAATCCGTATTATTTAGTTGATTATATGTTATTTTTCAAGGTTTTAGGTTACTTATGCAAATATGTAAAAAGCAAGGACTAAAATGTAAAAGACACGCAGATTTATAGTGGTTCAGCCAGAACGTGCCTACGTCCACTTTATATGTTATTCTCTCTTTTCTTTCGGATTACAAGTACAAAGCTTTAAGTACAAGTATAAGAAAGTTGTTTGAAAGTTCCTTCCTTGCTTGAGCTCTCAAACTTTTCTGCCATTGTTGTACCCCTGCCCCTCTATTTATAGAGTGAGGTTAGGGGCAGGGGCTTGGATGTATATAGCTGCTGGTGGGCCTGGGCGGAAGCAACCTGGTCTGGCATAGGGGGTTGGTTCGGTAATTGTTAGGTGGAGTTTGGACCGGTGATGGTTGGTTCGGTATTGTATAGAGGACGATGGTTCGGCCGAAGCTTGGATCGGTGGGACGTTGGTCCGGTGGTGAGTGGACGTGGGTTGGTTCGGCAGGGGATTGGTCCGGTGATGGAGGCGAGGTTGGTCCGGTGGTAGGTTGGTTCGGTCATGGGACCGGATCCGTGTTGTGTGGATAGGCTTTGGACCGGCAGTGGATGGAAGGTGGCTGGTTCGGTAGTGGGTTCATTCGGTAATGGGGGGAGTGGTACCAGGTTCGGTGGTGGAGTGGAGAGGCTTTGGTTCGGCTAGGCATAGGTACTAGATGGACATGGATACCGTATGTAAATGGTGATTCTGGACGAAATTGATGCTCCTTGGCCTCGTGATCTCATGGGTGAGAATTCGCCCAACATTTGCCCCCCAAAGTGGGGCACGTGCTTGCAGGTGTCATGCTTTGTTTTTCTTCCAGTTGTTGTAGCTATATTCGGTTTTCAGTGCCGAACCATCTGGTTCGGTTGTCCTGTGTACGTCTATAAATAGGGGGTACACCCCTTCGTTATTCCTTACCGAATCAGAGACAGCCGAATCAAACCCTAGCCGAATCAAACCCTTGCCGAATCAATCTCGTGCCGAGCCAGGTATATATCCCTTTGCCGAATGAACGTGAAAGGTATTTAATGCCGAATGCTACATGATATACTATCGAATGAGCTTGTGCCGAATGGACCTGATCCCGAATGAAACATGGAAGCATTTGGCACCGAATGGACTTGACAACTATTCGTTTATATTCCCATATTCCTCGTTTTAATATCCTGTTTTTCTTGTGCCATAGATAAATGTCTCGCAAAGCGAAAACTCGATCGGACAGTAGGAAGTCCAAGGATAGGGGGGAGTCTTCTTCCGTGCCCCCAGCCCAACCCGGACCGCCGCGACATGGACCTGCCCCAAGGTCGCTAGTGGATGGGTATGGTCCACAGGAACTTCTGGTCTCCCCTTCCGATTGCTTTCCAAGCTCCTTAAAGGAGGAGCAACTTGACGCTATAGCTAGTTCCTTCGGGATAGATAGAGCGCTTATGCGGTTGCCGGGGAACGGAGTGATGCCGTACGACCCCCCCGAAGGCTACTTTGATTACAGCAGATATCATTGCATGTGTGGTGCTATCCCGCCTCTTAATGCCTGGATAGTTAGCTTTGTCACATATCTGAAGGTGGCCCCATTCCAGCTTCAGCCTAACTCCTATGCCATTCTGGTGAGTCTTTTCGTCATCTTTCAGAGGAGATATGGGCGTCCCCCTTCCAACCGGGAGATCCGGTATCTGTACAACTTGAGAGGCTACAAGAAGGGGTCTCCATATATCAGTTTGGAAGCGGCCGTGCCCTTCATGCCTGTTCTAGATCTGTACTCGAAGCTCAGTATGTTCAAGAAGGAATGGTTTTTTATTAGGGATGACTCTGTTTCTTTCCGCCTTTTCACTTCCGGCTGTAAGTTGAACTCTATCTATATTTTCCTTGTCCCGATCACAATGCTTCTTCTTATATGCTTTCATTTCTTGCTAGCGACAGGTGGTTTTGCGGTTGTGGAGAATGATTCCTTGGTTCAGACGGCTGCGGAAATAAGAGCCATTCCGGCACGGGATCGGTCGGCTTCTTACTTGATCAGGAATGACACTCTCCTGGAGTATAACTTGATTCTGCCACGCCAATCTATGGTTAAACAGAGAGATACAGCCGAGGAGAGGGCTGCTAAAGCCAAGGATGGGGCCACTGCGAAGAGTAGCAAGAAGAGACCTTTCTCGGTGCCTCCAGCCGTTGGGGTAAAGAAGCTTAAGAAGTCTGATGGACCCTCTCCTAGTACATGCCCAGACATTCCGGAGGAGGAAGGTGGAGAGGAGGAAAGAGACGAAGAGGAGAGCGGAGGAGATGGAGAAGGTGAAGGACAGGGTGGTAGTGGTGCCGGTCCTTTGTCTTCTGTGCAGGTAGGGGAGATCTAGGAGTGGACGGATGATGCCTTCCGCCAAGCTTTTGAAGGGTTGGAGGAAGTATCAGCCTCGGTGAAAAGGCAAAGAAGGGTGACAAGGTTGGGGTTGGTGCCGATCCATTCCCTAAGAGTTCTTCAACTGAGGCGGCTCTAGCGATTCAAGGTGAACTTTTGACTTCTGCAGACTCCATTTATGACAGGGAATTAGGAATATTTTATGGCTCGCTCCCGTCCTGGGATGAAATCCAGGATTTATTGCAGGATCCTACTCCTCCGCAGGGTTTGTATAATAGATGTGTTTTCTCATTCTTTTTTAACTTAACATATTAATTGAATTATGGACCATTGTATGCTTGTAACACTTGTTCTTTATTACAGGGGCAGGCGAGGTGGCCAAAACTTCAGACGTTCGACACCGCCTTGAACAATTCAAATTGATGAGAGCTGCTACTAAGCCGCCAACTGGCCGTTCCGGGGATGTAGTTAAATATCAGCCTCTTCTTGGAGTCATTGAAGAAGATATCCAACAGAGGAAGAGGAGGCGTTCCTTATTTGATTCACCACCTGGTCCTCAGTCTCCTATTCTGCCTCCCCGAGATACTACGGAGAAGACCACGGAGTTTGTCCCCCCTCCGCCTCCTTCCGAGAACCCTACTGTGATCCGCATAAAATGTCCCGACGTGCCTCGCAATCCCTTTGCCGGCCACCCAGATTTGGACCCAAGCCTTCAGGATATTTTATTTGACGAGGCCACGGGCGTGCATCTTCTCCCCCGCAATCCCATGGTTCGGATTCTTGATGAGGCTAAGTCCCTAGATTTGGACCTGCTCACTTCTCGGATAGCTGCCATGGGGGACGAAGCCAAGGCCAACATTGACCGGGTCGCGGAGGAGGTCAAGAAGTTGATGGAACATCATGCTCGACTGGCTAGGGCTGGGAAGGAAATCGGGAGTGCTAACATCCGACTGCGGCTACAGGTTGCTGATCAGGACAAGCAGCTTGCCGATCAGGCTATCCAAATTTCTCAGCACGAGGCAGCCTCCAGGCAGTTGAAGGAGAGTCTGGAAAAGGCCAGCAGGGCAGAATTGCGAAAAATGGAGGCTTCTTGCAAGGGGCGGATTGATATGGCCATTGCGACGGTGGACGAGGTTCGTAATGCGGATCTTGAGCGGATTGAAGAGTTGTCTGGGAGGCTTGAGGCCGCAGAGCTTGCTCAGGCCAAGCTAAAGGAAGAGATGGAGGAAATGAGGAGGTCTCTCCAGGCTGATGGCTTGAGATATCGATCGGAGAGGGATGTTGCTGTTGCTAAGTTGTTGTCCTCCGAGGCCCGGGTGAGGGAGTTTGAGGAGAATGAGGGGATGATGGATGAGATGTTGCAGGATATGTACTTCCGTACCTGAAAGCAGGGTAATCTATCCTGGATGGATGACTATCCCCGGATCATGGCTAGGATATATCTCCGGGCTTTGGAGGAGGCCAAGGCCGATGCGGATAAGGAATGTGGAGCGGCATTCAGGATGGACGTGGTAACCGCCCAGTTCTCAAAGGAGGAGAAGGTAGCGGTGAAGGAGGGGATGCGGCTGCTTGCTGCGGAGGAAGCCGGTGTGCAGTTGGGGGATGAGGACCAATAAGCGGGCGTCGGTGAGTTTTCCCTTTTTAGCTTTTCACAACTTGATCGTTCGCTGTTTATCTGATGGATTCTTCTTCTGAATTGGACAGGTGAGACCTCTGGTCAACACGCTGGGAGTTCCGATCCAGCAACCAAGTAGATTCGGAGAGCTGGTTCTGAGGTGTAGTGGTTAGCACTAATACAGCTGGTTACCTTCTGATTTCTTTTTATTGCTATTCATGTTAGTCCAAAACATTGATGTAACTGTAATAATATTGTTTGTGATGAATGACTTTATGTAATTTCATAACATAAGCTGATTCCTTTATGTTGGAATTTTATCGCTATTTTGTTGTGCTGTGTAAGTGATGTAACTATGCATGTTACTAGTGACTTGACTGTGCCTGATGCCAAGTTTTTTCCTTAAAGTATGATTTTCTCATTTTGCAACGTGAATGTGATGTGTGAATATGAACTGCAGCTATGCATTAATGTATAAAAGTATAAGGTACCGCCCTTCATGTTTCGGCTGTGGACGGCAACTTCGTGCGCCCTGTAAGACTAAAGCACCGGATCCCATCAAAACTCTGAAGTTAAGAGTGCTTGGGGGTGCGATCGTACCAGCACTAAAGCACCGGATCCCATCAGAACTCCAGTTTACAAGACTGGCGCTCTACCACTGAGCTATAGGGGCATTTTAGAGGGTTCAGCTTCATTCCATATTGGCGGAGTACTTGGAACATCTCGTCCAGGTGGCTTACATGATCGTTGGCTTTTCTTGATTTTACCAGCATGTCATCCACATAAAATTCCATAGTTCGTCCTATTAGTTCTGCAAACATCTTGTTGACGAGGCGCTGATAAGTAGCTCCAGCCTTTTTAAGTCCAAATGGCATTACCTTGTAGCAGTACAATCCTCGGTCAGTGATGAAGCTAGTGTGGTCTTAATCGGGGGCGTGCATAGGGATCTGGTTATATCCTGAGTATGCGTCCATAAAGGATAAGAGTTCGTGTCCAGCAGTGCTGTCCACGAGTTGGTCGATTCGGGGGAGTGGGAAGCAGTCTTTCGGGCAGGCGTCATTTAAGTTGGAGAAATCGATGCATGTTCGCCACTTTCCATTAGCTTTCTTTACCAGTACCGGGTTGGCGATCCACTCCGGGTAGATGGCTTCACGTATGAAGTCATTGGCAAGTAAGTTCTTTACTTCTTCCTCGAGGGCTGCTGATCGTTCTGCCCCCATACTTCTCTTCTTTTGCTCTACTGGTACCTTGGTAGGATCGATGTTTAGTGCGTGGCATGCTATGTCCGGGGAGATTCTGGTCATATCAGCGTGCGTCCATGCAAATACATCCATGTTGTGGCGAAGAAAATCAATGAGTTGATTCTTTAATTCTCTTTTTAGCTGAGATCCGACTCTCAGCAGTTTACTTGGGTCGTGTTTGTCTACAGATACGAATTCCATAGCCTCTGCAGGCTCGGCGGTGGCCTTCTCCTCTCCGTCCCTGGGATCTAGTTCGTTGAAGGGATCACTTGTATATCGAAGAGGAGGGGCTTTCTTTAGTTGCTATGCTTCCAAGCTTTTCATGCAGAGAGTAGTCTCTGCATTCTTCCCTTTATCTTTCTTGCGGTTATTACGAAGTTCGGTTACATAGCAGTCCCGAGCGGCGTCTTGATCTCCTTCTACTTCTCCCACACCATTATCCGTTGGGAACTTCATCTTCAGGTACCATGGGGCAAGGACAATTTGGAAGTCGGACAAGGCTGGTCTTCCTAAAAAGGCATTGTAGGCCGAGTGGTTGTCTATTAGCACGAATGTTTGTTTCCGAACGGCGGAGCGGGGATGACTTCCCAATTCAACAAAGAGATCCAATTGTCCGAGGGGCATCTTTGCTTCTCCAGTGAAACCGTGTAGTGGTTTGTTACAGGGGGATACATCCTTCATTTACAGCTTCATTTTGTCGAAAGCATGCTTGAATAGGATATTTACTGAACTTCCAGTGTCTATTAAGATTCGGAAAACTTTGGCTGGACCGAACCAGGCAGAGATGACCATAGGATCCATATGAGGGTATCGCCTTCCTTCTAGGTCGCGCCCGCTGAATGTGATATCATTACTTTCCTTCTGCTTAGGGTGGCGTTCTTCCATAACAGAATTGACGCAGTCTCCCTCGCTTCTGAGTGAGTTTCCATATCTTTCCATTTCTGCCCAGCTCTTGTCAGCGATGTGTGGCCCTCCTGATATTGTATGGACCACTATCTTCTCTTGGCTGGAACCGCTGGTGTTGCGATTTCCTCTGCCTGTCTCTGGGTAGAGCTGCCCTGCGTTTTCCTTGGTAGGAGCTGGGGTCCTGTCCTGTCCCTTCACATAGCGTTCTAATTTCGTTCTCCTGATGTGTTCTTCAATTAGGTCTCGGAGATGGCGGCATTCATTGGTATCGTGCCCATGAGACTCGTGGAAACGGCAGAATTTTCCGGACTGGATTGTGCGATCTGACTCTTTCTTGTACGGGGGGCGCTTGTATGTGAGTTCGTCCTGGGTGGCCAGGAAGATGTTCTCGACTGTTTCATTCAAGGGAGTGTAAGCGTCAAATCTCGGTCCTGGTCGGTACAAGCGCTTTTCTCCCTTCTTGCCTCCTGCATTGTCTTTGGAGTCGTTTCTCCGAATGTCTTTCGCTGCGGCAGGGGCATTTCCATGGGCCGTCTTAGCCTGTGGTCCTGTCTGCCTTTCAGTGGCAGCCTCTTCGAGTCTCATGTACTTCCCAGCTTCATGAAAGAAATCGGGCAAGGTAGCTGGTTTTTCTTTAGTTAATCTTCTAGCGAACTTGGTATCTGGGTGCACACCACTACATAGGGCCATTAGGGTGAGTTTCTCATCGGCATCTTGGACTGCGGCCGCTGCGGCGTTGAACCGGGTTAGATATTGTTGCAGTGTCTCTGCGGATTTCTGTTTGACATTGGATAGAGAATAAGCATCCTTGGGTTGTTCCACATGAATGCGGAACTGGCTAATGAACTTTTCCTTCAACATTTCCCATGAACTGATGGATCCTTGGGGTAGATGGCAGAACCAGGAGGTAGCTAGATCTGCTAAAAATAGTGGAAAGCATTTGCATAATACTCCTTTTATTGCCCCGCTCATGAGAATATGCTGTGTGTATCTCTGCAAGTGTACAACGGGGTCGGAAGTTCCCTTGTACGGTTCCATCGTCGGCATTTTCCACTCTCGAGGGGTGATGGCGGTTTCGATGTCGCGGGTGAAAGGGCTGGTTACCCTAGCGCCTATCCCTCGCTCCCGTCAGACGCATTCCCTGAATAATCGTGCCATTCTTTCATCAGAATTTGGAGCGGACAAGAATGAGCTTGGTTCTTCCCTGCGGGATCGATCTCGTCCGGATGACCTGTAGGGATGTATAGCCTATCACTTCTGGCATTACCCAGTGGCTGTCTTTGGCTACTCGGATGCATGCTAGGACCAGCTACACTTGCCCCCTGCCTTGATCTTCCCCTGCGGGGTTCTGTTTCGAGCATTTCCATGGGGTCAACTTAGGGCTGAGTTCTAGCTCGGCTCCGTTCAGCGGGGTTTCTATGATTAGGTGGCATGACTGGCTCAGCTACATCCGACCCTCGCCTGGTGCCTCCCCCATTGGGTTCGGTTCCAAGCGCTTCCTCGAGTCGGAGTTCGGGCTGAGTCCGGACGCGGCCCCTATCACTGTTGTTCCTGTTGATAGCTTCTTCGAAGAGGGAAGACCTTTGCTGTCTTTGAGATCCTCCAGATTGAGACTCACCCCATGATTCAGTGTTGCGGTTGGATTCTTCGGCATCCCTCAAGCGTGACATGAGTTTGTTCACCAAAGCTTCTTGTTAGGATGCGAAGCGGTTAGTTACTTCAGTCACAACTCTGTCTAGATCTGCCCTAGTGATTGCTGCCGGTTGTTCCGCGGCAGGGCTGCTGGATTTGCCTGATCTGCTGTCGTAATGGGATGGTTCTCTTGATCTAGATCCACTGGATCTGGAGCGCTGCTGGTTGCAACGTTCTTTCCCTTGTTGGTGTCTTTTCTCGGCCTGGAAGTCATGTTTCCTAGGCAATGAAGGGTGCTATTGGGAAAGAAGGTTGAATGAGGGAAGCTGAAACTTCGAGTTCCAAATTCTCAGTGGAAGCACAAAAAATGTTTGCACAAAAAATGGACAAACACCTCCAATCCGTATTATTTAATTGATTATATGTTATTTTTCAAGGTTTTAGGTTACTTATGCAAATATGTAAAAAGCAAGGACTAAAATGTAAAAGACACGCAGATTTATAGTGGTTCGGCCAGAACGTGCCTACGTCCACTTTATATGTTATTCTCTCTTTTCTATCGGATTACAAGTACAAAGCTTTTTTTACAAGTATAAGAAAGTTGTTTGAAAGTTCCTTCCTTGCTTGAGCTCTCAAACTTGTCTGCCATTGTTGTACCCCTTCCCCTTTATTTATAGAGTGAGGTTAGGGGCAGGGGTCTTGGATGTATATAGCTGCTGGTGGGCCTGGGCGGAAGCAACCTGGTCTGGCATAGGGGGTTGGTTCGGTAATTGTTAGGTGGAGTTTGGACCGGTGATGGTTGGTTCGGTTTGTATAGAGGAGGATGGTTCGGCCGAAGCTTGGTTCGGTGGGACGTTGGTCCGGTGGTGAGTGGACGTGGGTTGGATCGGCAGGGGATTGGTCCGGTGATGGAGGCGAGGTTGGTCCGGTGGTAGGTTGGTTCGGTCATGGGACCGGATCCGTGTTGTGTGGATAGGCTTTGGACCGGCAGTGGATGGAAGAAAAATGTTTGCACAAAAAATGGACAAACACCTCCGATCCGTATTATTTAGTTGATTATATGTTATTTTTCAAGGTTTTAGGTTGCTTATGAAAATATGTAAAAAGCAAGGATTAAAATGTAAAAGACACGCAGATTTATAGTGGTTCGGCCAGAATGTGCCTACGTCCACTTTATATGTTATTCTCTCTTTTCTTTCGGATTACAAGTACAAAGCTTTAAGTACAAGTATAAGAAAGTTGTTTGAAAGTTCCTTCCTTGCTTGAGCTCTCAAACTTGTCCGCCATTGTTGTACCCCTACCCCTCTATTTATAGAGTGAGGTTAGGGGCAGGGGTCTTGAATGTATATAGCTGCTGGTGGGCCTGGGCGGAAGCAACCTGGTCTGGCATAGGGGATTGGTTCGGTAATTGTTAGGTGGAGTTTGGACCGGTGATGGTTGGTTCGGTATTGTATAGAGGAGGATGGTTCGGCCGAAGCTTGGTTCGGTGGGACGTTGGTCCGGTGGTGAGTGGACGTGGGTTGGTTCAGCAGGGGATTGGTCCGGTGATGGAGGCGAGGTTGGTCCGGTGGTAGGTTGGTTCGGTCATGGGACCGGATCCATGTTGTGTGGATAGGCTTTGAACCGGCAGTCGATGGAAGGTGGCTGGTTCGGTAGTGGGTTCATTCGGTAATGGGGGGAGTGGTACCAGGTTCGGTGGTGGAGTGGAGAGGCTTTGGTTCGGCTAGGCATAGGTACCGGATGGACATGGATACCGTATGTAAATGGTGATTCTGGACGAAATTGATGCTCCTTGGCCTCGTGATCTCATGGGTGAGAATTCGCCCAACATTTGCCCCCCAAAGTGGGGCACGTGCTTGCAGGTGCCGCGCTTTGTTTTTCTTCCAGTTGGTGTAGCTATATTCGATTTTCAGTGCCGAACCATCTGGTTCGGTTGTCCTGTGTACGTCTATAAATAGGGGGTACACCCCTTCGTTATTCCTTACCGAATCAGAGACAGCCGAATCAAACCCTAGCCGAATCAAACCCTTGCCGAATCAATCTCGTGCCGAGCCAGGTATATATCCCTTTGCCGAATGAACGTGAAAGGTTTTTAATGCCGAATGCTACATGATATACTACTGAATGAGCTTGTGCCGAATGGACCTGATCCCGAATGAAACATGGAAGCATTTGGCACCGAATGGACTTGACAACTATTCGTTTATATTCCCATATTCCTCGTTTTAATATCCTGTTTTTCTTGTGCCGTAGATAAATGTCTCGCAAAGCGGAAACTCGATCGGACAGTAGGAAGTCCAAGGATAGGGGGAGTTTTCTTCCGTGCCCCCAGCCCAACCAGGACCGGCGCGACATGGACCTGCCCCAAGGTCTCTAGTGGATGGGTATGGTCCTCAGGAACTTCTGGTCTCCCCTCCCGATTGCTTTCCTAGCTCCTTAAAGGAGGAGCAACTTGACACTATAGCTCGTTCCTTCGGAATAGATAGAGCGCTTATGCGATTGCCGGGGAACGGAGTGATGCCGTACGACCCCCCCTGAAGGCTACTTTGCTTACAGCAGATATCATTGCATGTGTGGTGCTATCCCGCCTCTCAATGCCTGGATAGTTAGCTTTGTCACATATCTGAAGGTGGCTCCATTCCAGCTTCAGCCTAACTCCTACGCCATTCTGGTGAGTCTTTTCGTCATCTTTCAGAGGAGATATGGGCGTCCCCCTTCCAACCGGGAGATCCGGTATCTGTACAACTTGAGAGGCTACAAGAAGGGGTCTCCATATATCAGTTTGGAAGCGGCCGTGCCCTTCAAGCTTGTTCTGGATCTGTATTCGAAGCTCAGTATGTTCAAGAAGGAATGGTTTTTTATTAGGGATGACTCTGTTTCTTTCCGCCTTTTCACTTCCGGTTGTAAGTTGAACTCTATCTATATTTTCCTTGTCCCGATCACAATGCTTCTTCTTATATGCTTTCATTTCTTGCTAGCGACAGGTGGTTTTGCGGTTGTGGAGAATGATTCCTTGGTTCAGACGGCTGCGGAAATAAGAGCCATTCCGGCACGCGATCGGTCGACTTCTTGCTTGATCAGGAATGCCACTCTCCTGGAGTATAACTTGATTCTGCCACGCCAATCTGTGGTTAAACAGAGAGATGCAGCCGAGGAGAGGGCTGCTAAAGCCAAGGATGGGGCCACTGCGAAGAGTAGCAAGAAGAGACCTTTCTCGGTGCCTCCAGCCGTTGGGGGAAAGAAGCTTAAGAAGTCTTATGGACCCTCTCCTAGTACATGCCCAGACATTCCGGAGGAGGAAGGTGGAGAGGAGGAAAGAGACGAAGAGGATAGCGGAGGAGATGGAGAAGGTGAAGGACAGGGTGGTAGTGGTGCCGGCCCTTTGTCTTTTGAGCAGGTAGGGAAGATCCAGGAGTGGACGGATGATGCCTTCCGCCAAGCTTTTGAAGGGTTGGAGGGAGGATCAGCCTCGGCGAAGAAGGCAAAGGAGGGTGACAAGGTTGGGGTTGGTGACGATCCATTCCCTAAGAGTTCTTCAGCTGAGGCGGCTCCAGCGATTCAAGGTGAACTTTTGACTTCTGCAGACTCCATTTATGACAGGGAATTAGGAATATTTTATGGCTCGCTCCCATCCTGGGATGAAATTCAGGATTTATTGCAGGATCCTACTCCTCCGCAGGGTTTGTATAATAGTTGTGTTTTCTCATTCTTTTTTAACTTAACATATTTCTTGAATTATGGACCATTGTATGCTTGTAACACTTGTTCTTTATTACAGGGGCAGGCGAGGTGGCCAAAACTTCAGACGTTCGACACCGCCTTGAACAATTCAAATTGATGAGAGCTGCTACTAAGCCGCCAACTGGCCATTCCGGGGATGTAGTTAAATATCGCCCTCTTCTTGGAGTCATTGAAGAAGATATCCAGCAGAGGAAGAGGAGGCGTTCCTTATTTGATTCACCACCTGGTCCTCAGTCTCCTATTCAGCCTCCCCGAGATACTACGGAGAAGACCACGGAGTTTGTCCCCCCTCCGCCTCCTTCCGAGAACCCTACTGTGATCCGCATAAAACGTCCCGACGTGCCTCGCAATCCCTTTGCCGGCCACCCGGATTTGGACCCAAGCCTTCAGGATATTTTATTTGACGAGGCCACGGGCGAGCATCTTCTCCCCCGCAATCCCATGGTTCGGATCCTTGATGAGGCTAAGTCCCTAGATTTGGATCTGCTCACTACTCCGGATAGCTGCCATCGGGGACGAAGCCAGGGCCAACATTGACCGGGTCGCGGAGGAGGTCAAGAAGTTGATGGAGCATCATGCTCGACTGGCTAGGGATGGGGAGGAAATCGGGAGTGCTAACATCCGACTGCGGCTACAGGTTATTGATCAGGACAAGCAGCTTGCCGATCAGGCTATCCAGATTTCTCAGCACGAGGCAGCCTCCAGGCAGTTGAAGGAGAGTCTGGAAAAGGCCAGCAGGGCAGAATTTTGAGAAATGGAGGCTGCTTGCAAGGGGCGGATTGATATGGCCATTGCGACGGTGGACGAGGTTCGGAATGCGGATCTTGAGCGGATTGAAGAGTTGTCTGTGAGGCTTGAGGCCGCAGAGCTTGCTCATGCCAAGCTAAAGGAAGAGATGGAGGAAATGAGGAGGTCTCTCCAGGCTGACCGCTTGAGATATCGATCGGAGAGGGATGTTGCCGTTGCTAAGTTGTTGTCCTCCGAGGCCCGGGTGAGGGAGTTTGAGGAGAATGAGGGGATGATGGATGAGATGTTGCAGGATATGTACTTCCGTACCTGGAAGTAGGGTAATCTATCCTGGATGGATGACTATCCCCGGATCATGGCTAGGATATATCTCCGGGCTTTGGAGGAGGCCAAGGCCGATGCGGATAAGGAATGTGGAGCGGTATTCAGGATGGACGTGGTAACCTCCCAGTTCTTAAAGGAGGAGAAGGTAGCGGTGAAGGAGGGGATGCGGCTGCTTGCTGCGGAGGAAGCCGGTGTGCAGTTGGGGGATGAGGACCAAGAAGCGGGCGTCGGTGAGTTTTCCCTTTTTAGCTTTTCACAACTTGATCGTTCGCTGTTTATTTGATGGATTATTCTTCTGAATTGGACAGGTGAGACCTCTGGTCAACACGCTGGGAGTTCCGATCCAACAACCAAGTAGATTCGGAGAGTTGGTTCTGAGGTGTAGTGGTTAGCACTAATACAGCTGGTTACCTTTTGCTTTCTTTTTATTGTTGTTCATGTTAGTCCAGAACATTGATGTAACTGTAATAATATTGTTTGTGATGAATGACTATATGTAATTTCATAACATAAGCTGATTCCTTTATGTTGGAATTTTATCGCTATTTTGTTGTGCTGTGTAAGTGATGTAACTATGCATGTTACTAGTGACTTGACTGTGCCTGATGCCAAGTTTTTTGCTTAAAGTATGATTTTCTCATTTTGCAACGTGAATGTGATGTGTGAATATGAACTGCAGCTATGCATTAATGTATAAAAGTAGAAGGTACCGCCCTTCATGTTTCGGCTGTGGACGGCAACTTCGTGCGCCCTGTAAGACTAAGCACGGAATGCTGTTGAGTGTCTCGTTATCCGATTGTGAGTTTATGTTCCCATTAGCGAACGTTCCCTATTTCATGTCCTATACTTTCAAGCACCGTTACGGAGAATAGGAGAAAAGTTATAAATGAAATTGAAATATATGAAAAGTAAAACTTCCAGTCACGGAAGGCCGTCGATGTTCTTAAGTTCGTGGCAAACGGGTTTTGTAGTCACTTTCCCTAGCTGTGGGTCTTGGAGACAATTGTCACCCATCTTACGCCTACTGCGGGGTGTTTTCTTTTTTACCACAGCCGCACTTAAGATACATCGGAGCCGATCGCGCACAGTAACTACCCGGGCCATTATAGCCCGTAATCGTGGGTATTATTCGATTTACTGTGGCCGGCTAGCGTGGGGGCCGATCGTCAACTGTGAACTTCCCCTGGCTGGCCACCCCTTATGTTGGGGCTTATGATCGGTTCACAGTCGCCGGCGAGCCGAATCGCTGTAATGAGCTGCCATCGGCTATAGTCGGCCTTTTTTATGATGACTTATACTCGGCTTATTACAGTCGGCTTTAAGGGCCGAGGCAAACAATGAGTTAACTCGCGGTAGAGGGATACCGGAGCAAAGTGTCTCATTGGCGAGGGCATAGGAGCGCAGCGTACCTGTTAGATTTTGTCCAGGTGGAGTTATGTTGTGAAGTTCTGGAGTGAAATGTCATCTGCAAAGGATTTTGTTCAACAACAAAGGATAAAGCTTAACAAGTAGCCAAGATATAAAGGAACAAGTTAACAAGAGCCAAGTTTTTTAAAGTGGTTCGGCACGAAAATGCCTACGTCCACTGATTCTCTTTGTTAATTCACTTCATGTGGGCAGTACAAGTTAAGAAAAGTATCGACGGAGGTGTCAGATGTTCCATGCCCTTTGGAACACCTCTCCGTCCACTGTTGACAAAATATAAGCTCCGTTGTGGAGATCTTTATGAATTACATATGGTCCGTCCCAGATGGGGTCGAGTGCCCCGGGTCGCGGAAAGATTCTCTTGAGGACAATGTCTCCTTCTTGTAAGCTGCGATGTTTGACTTTGGAGTTGTATAGTGCTGCCACTTTTTGTCTGTGAGCTGCTGCTTTGAGTGCTGCATCATTTCTTCTCTCCTCAATTAGATCCAAAGACATTTGGAGGAGTTCTTCATTTTCTTCCGGGTTGTAGTGGATCCTACGGTGAGAGGTCACTATAGTTTCAACTGGGAGCATAGCCTCCGATCCATATGCCAAAGAGAAGGGAGTATGCCCTATTGAAGTTCTGTAAGATGTGCGATAGACCCAAAGTGCCGTAGGAAGTTCGTCCACCCAAGCGCCTTTCGACTTTTCAAGTTTCTTCTTGATTAAGGTTTTGAGAATTTTGTTGACAGCTTCTATTTGGCCGTTTGCCTGGGGATAAGCCACGGATGAGAAGCTTTTGCGAATCCCGTGCTCTTGGCACCAGTTGGTGAATTCCTCGCTGTCAAACTGAAGTCCATTGTCTGATACGATTTTGAGTGGTGTTCCGTACCTACACAGAATATTTTTGATTAAGAAGTTGATAACTTTTGCCGAAGATATTTTATTTAGAGGATCTGCCTCCACACATTTGGTGAAGTAGTCGACTGCCACTATAGTATATTTGGCTCCGCCTCGGCCCGTTGGCAGTTCGCCGATTAAGTCAATCCCCCATATTGCGAAGGGCCAAGGGCTGGTCATCTGAGTAATCTCATTGGTTGGTAGTCGAGGGATTTTGGCAAATTTCTGACATCTGTCACATTTTTTGACGAAGTCTAAGGCATCTTTGTTCAAGGTGGGCCAGAAATATCCATATCGGAGTATCTTTTTTGCCAGAGTCTACCCTCCGGTGTGGTCTCCACAAATTCCCTGATGGATGTTGGATAGAATTTTCCTGGCTTCTCTTCCAGCAATGCACCTCAATAAGGGGTTAGAGAAGCCGCACCGATAGAGGATGCCTTCTTGCATCGTGTAGCGGGAAGCTTTCCTTAGAATTTTCTTAACTTCATTTCGTCCGTCTGGTAGGGTGCCGTTTTGTAAGTATTCTCGGATAGGGGTCATCCATGTTTCTTTTTCGGTTGCAGCTATCAAGTGTACTTGCTCGAAACTCGGGGTTAGCAGCCTTGAGATAGTTATCGCTCCAGAAGCGGTGTCATTTCCCATGCTAGCTTGTTTTGCCAGCTCGTCGGCCTCTCGATTTTCCTCTCGAGGAATGTGTCTGATCAAATAGTGATCCAGTTGGTTAAGTAGCAGCTTGGTCCTCTTTTAGGTATGCTGTGAGTCGTTCTCCTCGAGTCTGGAACTCTCCTAGTATTTGATTCACAATAAGTTGAGAATCACTATGGAGACATAAAGAACTGACTCCGATTTCCAATGCAAGTTCTAATCCGGCCATCACTGCTTCGTATTCTGCGTCGTTGTTGGTGGTAGCGAATTCCAATCTTAGGGCGTAGCGCAGCTTCTTTCCCTTGGGGGTGATTATCACAACACCTGCCCCCGAGCCTTGTTCGTTCGACGCTCCATCTACGAAGAGATCCCATTTGATATCTTCTGCTATTTCAGATTGGTCCTTACCTTCGCCAGTAGTGAATTCGGCAATGAAATCAGCTATGACTTGTCCCTTGATAGCGGTGCGAGGATGTTAAGTGATATCATATTGGCTTAGCTCGATGCACCACTTGAGCAGTCGCCCAGAGGTGTCGGGACGATGGAGCACTTGCCTCAATGGCTGGTCGGTTAGGACTCTGACGGGATGAGATTGGAAATAGTGTTGCAGCTTCCTTGATGTGATTAGTAAACAGTAGGCCAGTTTCTCGAGTTTGGGATACCGGGTTTCTGCTCCCGTGAACCTCTTGCTTATGAAGTACACTGGCCGTTGTGTGCGGTTTTCTTCTCTTACCATAGCGGCGCTTAGGGCATGGGATGACACAGCAAGATATAGGTATAGTTCTTCGCCTTCATTTGGCATTGAGAGTACTGGCAGCCGTTGGAGGTGCTTGATTAGGTTAAGGAAAGCTGCTGAACATTCGTCGGTCCACTCGAATTTTCCTTTGTCTCTCTTCAGTGCTTCAAAGAAAGGGATGCATTTGTCTGTTGCTATAGAGATGAATCGGCTTAGGGCGGCCACCTTCCCGTTTAGGCTTTGCATTTCTTTCCGAGTGGATGGTATTTTGATATCTTGCAAGGCTCGGACTTGTTCGGGGTTCGCTTCAATTCCTCTGGCATGGACGATGAATCCCAAGAACTTTCCTGATGACACTCCAAAGTAGCACTTTAGAGGGTTCAGCTTCATTCCATATTGGCGGAGTACTTGGAACATCTCGTCCAGGTGGCTTACATGATCGTTGGCTTTTCTTGATTTTACCAGCATGTCATCCACATAAACTTCCGTAGTTCGTCCTATTAGTTCTGCAAACATCTTGTTGACGAGGCGCTGATAAGTAGCTCCGGCGTTTTTAAGTACAAATGGCATTACCTTGTAGTAGTACAATCCTCGGTCAGTGATGAAGCTAGTGTGGTCTTGATCGGGGGCGTGTATAGGGATCTGGTTATATTCTGAGTATGCGTCCATAAAGGATAAGAGTTCGTGTCCAGCAGTGCTGTCCACGAGTTGGTCGATTCGGGGGAGTGGGAAGCATTCTTTCGGGGAGGCGTCATTTAAGTTGGAGAAATCGATGCATGTTCGCCACTTCCCATTAGCTTTCTTTACCAGTACTGGGTTGGCGATCCACTCCGGGTAGATGGCTTCACTTATGAAGTCATTGGCAAGTAAGTTCTTTACTTCTTCCTCGAGGGCTGCTGATCATTCTGCCCCTATACTTCTCTTCTTTTACTTTACGGTACCTTGGTAGGATCGATGTTTAGTGCGTGGCATGCAATGTCCGGGGAGATTCCGGTCATATCAGCGTGCGTCCATGCAAATACATCCATGTTGTGGCGAAGAAAATCAATGAGTTGATTCTTTAATTCTCTTTTTAGCTGAGATCCGACACTCAGCAGTTTACTTGGGTTGTGTTTGTCTACAGATACGAATTCCATAGCCTCTGCAGGCTCGGCGGTGGCCTCCTCCTCTCTGTCCCTGGGATCTAGTTCGTTGAAGGGATCACTTGTATATCGAAGAGGAGGGGCTTTCTTTAGTTGCTATGCTTCCACGCTTTTCATGCAGAGAGTAGTATCTGCATTCTTCCCTTTATCTTTCTTGCGGTTATTGCGAAGTTTGGTTACATAGCAGTCCCGAGTGGCGTCTTGATCTCCTTCTACTTCTCCCACTCCATTATCCGTTGGGAACTTCATCTTCAGGCACCATGGGACAAGGACAATTTGGAAGTCGGACAAGGCTGGTCTTCCTAAAAAGGCATTGTAGGCCGAGTGGTTGTCTATCAGCACGAATGTTTGTTTCCGAACGGCGGAGCGGGGATGACTTCCCAATTCAACAAAGAGATCCAATTGTCCGAGGGGCATCTTTGCTTCTCCAGTGAAACCGTGTAGTGGTTTGTTACAGGGGGATACATCCTTCATTGACAGCTTCATTTTGTCGAAAGCATGCTTGAATAGGATATTTACTGAACTTCCAGTGTCTATTAAGATTCGGAAAACTTTGGCTGGACCGAACCAGGCAGAGATGACCATAGGATCCATATGAGGGTATTGCCTTCCTTCTAGGTCGCGCCCGCTGAATGTGATATCATGACTTTCCTTCCGCTTAGGGTGGCGTTCTTCCATAACAGAATTGACGCAGTCTCCCTCGCTTCTGAGTGAGTTTCCATATCTTTCCATTTCTGCCCAGCTCTTGTCAGCGATGTGTGGCCCTCCTGATATTGTATGGACCACTATCTTCTCTTGGCTGGAACCGCTGGTGTTGCGATTTCCTCCGCCTGTCTCTGGGTGGAGCTGCCCTGGGTTTTCCTTGGTAGGAGCTGGGGTCCTGTCCTGTCCCTTCACATAGCGTTCTAATTTCTTTCTCCTGATGTGTTCTTCAATTAGGTCTCGGAGATGGCGGCATTCATTGGTATCGTGCCCATGAGACTCGTGGAAACGGCAGAATTTTCCGGACTGGATTGCGCGATCTGACTCTTTCTTGTACGGGGGGCGCTTGTATGTGAGTTCGTCCTGGGTGGCCAGGAAGATGTTCTCGACTGTTTCATTCAAGGGAGTGTAAACGTCAAATCTCGGTCCTGGTCGGTACAAGCGCTTTTCTCCCTTCTTGCCCCCTGCATTGTCTTTGGAGTCGTTTCTCCGAATGTCTTTCGCTACGGCAGGGGCGTTTCCATGGGCCGTTCTAGCCTGTGGTCCTGTCTGACTTTCAGTGGCAGCCTCTTCGAGTCTCATGTATTTCCCAGCTTCATGAAAGAAATCGGGCAAGGTAGCTGGTTTTTCTTTAGTTAGTCTTCTAGCAAACTTGGTATCTGGGTGCACACCACTACAGAGGGCCATTAGGGTGAGTTTCTCATCGGCATCTTGGACTGCGGCCGCTGCGACGTTGATCCGGGTTAGATATTGTTGCAGTGTCTCTTCGGATTTCTGTTTGACATTGGATAGAGAATAAGCATCCTTGGGTTGTTCCACATGAATGCAGAACTGGCTAATGAACTTTTCCTTCAACATTTCCCATGAACTGATGGATCCTTGGGGTAGATGGCAGAACCAGGAGGTAGCTAGATCTGCTAAAAATAGTGGAAAGCATTTGCATAATACTCCTTCTGTTGCCCCGCTCATGAGCATATGCTGTGTGTATCTCTGCGAGTGTACAACGGGGTCGGAAGTTCCCTTGTACGGTTCCATCGTCGGCATTTTCCACTCTCGAGGGGTGATGGCGGTTTCGATGTCGCGGGTGAAAGGGCTGGTTACCCTAGCGCCTATCCCTCGCCCCCTTTGCTCCCGTCGGACGCATTCCCTGAATAATCGTGCCATTCTTTCATCAGAATTTGGAGCGGACAAGAATGAGCTTGGTTCTTCCCTACGGGATCGATCTCGTCCGGATGACCTGTAGGGATGGTATAGCCTATCACTTCTGACATTATACAGTGGCTTTCTTTGGCTACTTGGATGCATGCTAGGACCAGCTACAGTTGCCCCCTGCCTTGATTTTCCCCTGCGGGGTTCTGTTTCGAGCATTTCCATGGGGTCAACTTCAGGCTGGGTTCTAGCTCGGCTCCGTTCAGCGGGGTTTCTATGATTAGGTGGCATGACTGGCTCAGCTACATCCGACCCTCGCCTGGTGCCTCCCCCATTGGGTTCGGTTCCAAGCGCTTCCTCGAGTCGGAATTCGGGCTGAGTCTGGGCGCGGCCCCTATCACTGTTGTTCCTGTTGATAGCTTCTTCGAAGAGGGAAGACCTTTGCTGTCTCTGAGATCCTCCAGATTGAGACTCACCCCATGATTCAGTGTTGCGGTTGGATTCTTCGGCATCCCTCAAGCGTGACATGAGTTGGTTCACCAAAGCTTCCTGTTGGGATGCGAAGCGGTTAGTTACTTCAGTCGCAACTATGTCTAGATCTGCCCTAGTGATTGCTGCCGGTTGTTCCGCGGCAGGGGCTGTTGGATTTGCCTGATCTGCTGTCGTAGTGGGATGGTTCTCTTGATCTGGATCCACTGGATCTGGAGCGCTGCTGGTTGCAACGTTCTTTCCCTTGTTGGTGTCTTTTCTCGGCCTGGAAGTCATGTTTCCTAGGCAATGAATGGTGCTATTGGGAAAGAAGGTTGAATGAGGAAAGCTGAAGCTTCGAGTTCCCAATTCTTATTGAAAGCACCAAAAATGTTTGCACAAAAAATGGACAAACACCTCCAATCCGTATTATTTAGTTGATTATATGTTATTTTTCAAGGTTTTAGGTTACCCATGCAAATATGTAAAAAGCAAGGACTAAAATGTAAAAGACACGCAGATTTATAGTGGTTCGGCCATAACGTGCCTACGTCCACTTTATATGTTACTCTCTCTTTTCTTTCGGATTACAAGTACAAAGCTTTAAGTACAAGTATAAGAAAGTTGTTTGAAAGTTCCTTCCTTGCTTGAGCTCTCAAACTTGTCTGCCGTTGTTGTACCCCTGCCCCTCAATTTATAGAGTGAGGTTAGGGGCAGGGGTCTTGGATGTATATAGCTGCTGGTGGGCCTGGGCGGAAGCAACCTGGTCTGGCATAGGGGGTTGGTTCGGTAATTGTTAGGTGGAGTTTGGACCGGTGATGGTTGGTTCGGTATTGTATAGAGGAGGATGGTTCGGCCGAAGCTTGGTTCGGTGGGACGTTGGTCCGGTGGTGAGTGGACGTGGGTTGGTTCGGCAGGGGATTGGTCCGGTGATGGAGGCGAGGTTGGCCCGGTGGTAGGTTGGTTCGGTCATGGGACCGGATCCGTGTTGTGTGGATAGGCTTTGGACCGGCAGTGGATGGAAGGTGGCTGGTTCGGTAGTGGGTTCATTCGGTAATGGGGGGAGTGGTACCAGGTTCGGTGGTGGAGTGGAGAGGCTTTGGTTCGGCTAGGCATAGGTACCAGATGGACATGGATACCGTATGTAAATGGTGATTCAGGACGAAATTGATGCTCCTTGGCCTCGTGATCTCATGGGTGAGAATTCGCCCAACATTCACGAATTAAATTTCAGTTTGAATTTTTTCAAACTTATCTTTATTCAATTTCAATTTCAGTTTGGTTGTGTTCTATTACTTCTCAATTTAATTTCAATAATTTTAACAACCAATTCCCTTTATATTTATTAGAAAGAAATATTGCTTTATATATATCAAAATATATTCTTATATAAAATCATTTAAAATCTTTATATAAGAAAATAACAAGTACGCTCTCTCATATATATATTCACTCAACTCATTCTAGGGTACCACTTACCCTACCATTAATGAGTAATCCCAACAGAGCCAAGGTTCTCGCTTAACCTTCAGCTCTGATACCAAATGCAACGACCCGGAATTTCGATCCCGAAATTTCCAAATAGTTAGTGAAACGAAGAAACAGAAAGAAGAAGAAACAAAAAAAACAAACTCAGAATCTCACAATCGCAGCGGATAAAATATAATATCACATAAATAATAGTTTTACAAAGAGAAACTTTATCAATTCACTTATACATTTATACATCAGAGTTACAACATTTACACAACATTGGACAGTTTAAAACAACATGTCCAGATATACTACTATAATATATACAGCGGGTACGCTCCATACATTCCTGCTATCCAGCTCGCCTCCTGAGCTCCAGAACGTCCTTACCTGAAATATGTAATACTCGGTCTGACCCGAGCATTACATCAAAGTAACACCCGGGTCAGGCTGGAAACCAGCGTGAGTAAACTCATCTAACATAAATTTCAAAAGCATACAACTTATACATAACCCGGGTAACTTGTATCAATTACATCTTCACAAATTATTATCGACATCATTTATTTCACTCACCAATTTCTAAGTACCAAACTCAGATTAAGTGGTCTAATTCACTTAAATCATTCCATTTCAGCTTATTAATTTCACCTAGCAATTTATAAAGAATCGAAGTGGTTTCGGATATTAACTAAAATCCGAATCCGGTCTCTTTGAATCCAATGTACCCTTAACTCAAATTATTCAAGTGAAATATTAAACAAAGGATGTCTCGGTTTAGCCTAAATATATTTTGTCACAAAGCATCACTCATCATTTAACAGAAATATCACTCATCTAAAACATACTCTATCATTCAATTATTCACAAGCAAGATTTATCAACCACACAATCAGTAATTAATTTAATTTGAACACCAAATTAACTACTTCAATTACTTCTGAATCCTGCTTACTAATCATTAATTGATGATAGACCAATTAATTAATGATTTACTAATTTCTATCTTAATTAATCATTCTTGATTTATTATAATTTTATTATATTGCATTAACACTTAATTAATTACATTAATCATTTATCTTCTAATAATTTTATTAATCAATTCTTAAATTAATTAAACTAAGTAATTAATTATTAATTACTTCCACAAAGTAATTACCCTTCTTATTAGTTGTACAAGGTAATTAACCCAAATCATTTACCATAAAATTACCATTTCAAATTCAATTAACATCTAGTACTTATCCATTAATTACTTTTCCAAGTAATTACTCTTTTCCAATTACATTCAGTAATCTTAATTTAACAAGCCATCATGTGATTATCTTAAGTTAATTAAACCAATTTATTAACTGACTAATCACATTACTAAATTAACTACATTGAGTAATTAACCTCTTAATTGCTTTCATTAAGTAATTAACCTCTTAATCACTTATTACTAAACTATTCCTTAATTGACTAACCTTGATTAAACAATCCTTAATTAAGTAATATACTACACTTAATTAATTTCACAAATTAACTTGTCTTAATTTAATTACCCCAAATTTCTTATTTGGTTAATTACTTTAGTTAATAAAACATGATCAAATTAAGATAGATCATTTATTACATTAAACTCTTAATAAATTAAATTATAAAATTGAATTTGATTAATTTTAAAATCATTATCCTTTGATTTAAAGTAAAGCAACCTTTAATTTATAACCCAAGAACAATCTCGGGTACACCCATAAAAACTGAGTTACCTCATCTCTTCCCTAGTCTTCTCTTATTCAAAATTTAGTTTAAATTTAAATAAAACTTGTGATACAAAAATCTGGAATACCATACACCAGAACTGAAGACCATCCCAAGAAAATCAGCAAAATCTTCCGGGAATTTCTTCAAGCATACTTCCCTCCAGATCTCACTTCTCATCTGACACGCCGTGTATCAATGTACGTACACAGGTGGCCGCCGCCGACTTGGCTTCATCCCCTACTGACTTGGCTTCATCCCCTACTGTCGACAAGTAACTTACTAAGCCCATCTTCGATCTCAAACATCCAACTTAATCACCAAGCTCGAAATTGAAATCGAGCATTCCAGTTGACATTTGGGACTAAACACCCAACTTGAAAATCACGTCGTACGATCAACTACGATCACCAGAGCGCCGGAAAGTCTGGCCACATCTCCATGCCGCATCCACACACATTCCATCAAAAATTCAAGCAGCTCGATGCATTGGAAATAACACAGCACCCAATATTGTAATGTCGTCCAAAACTAGGGTTAGATCAGAAAACATCATATCGCCGTCGCGACTGTCCAAAACCACCCCATTCACCATTTTTGCCGAACACATTGAAACTTCCTCTATCACCTGTAGAAACCGCAAGATTTTTCACCTTCTTGGTCGTCGGAGGAAGCCTCAATTTCAGTTCCCAGACAAACCCCAAATTGTATACTCAAAGCAATATATTTAGATTGTAGTTCTAAAAATCATAATTTCCTAAATTGATTCGAGTTATAATCCCTGAAACATCTAATTGCGATGTTTAAATCTTAATTTATTTTGAATTTTGTCTGGAATTTCCAAATGTCCAGAGAAAATTTGTTAATATTAACTTTAAAACTATTTTTATAATTGATGATAAAATCTTACAATCAGATTCCATTTAGTGATTAGGTCCTAAAACGAATTTGGGAGATAGTTTTAGGATTTCAAACAGAAATCTGGAATCTAACAATAATAGCAGAGACATATCGTCTGATACCAGCCATGCACACTCAAATGTGTTTTCTCTTTTTTATTTTTATTTTTTATACATTCTAGCGTGACATATATATTCATACAAACAACTTCCACAATAGAACTTCAACCTTACATGCATTAGGTATTTTAATCAATTAAGAGTTTTAAAAGCTACTCACCTTTATATAGTTAAACAGAGAATAGCTTGGACATATTTTAGTACTGACACATTGTTATTATTAACATACTTTGTTATTATTATTCAGATCTTAAGGAGATTTGAGGGTGACAAATTCTGCAGAACCAAGAACAGAGTATGAATACCCTTCCCAGACACTCATACAACAATTTCATACATATAAATATACATGCACTTCCGATTAACAAACATGCAATCATGGATCATATCTTACTAAAAAAATTTCAACATGCATCTATAAACAGAATAGTTTTCTTACGCACCTCTATTGTTTGAACAGAACAGGATTTGAAGCAGTTCTAATCCTGGGAAATTTGACCTGTTATTGAATTCTGCGCAGATGTTGCTTGAAACCGAAATTACTTTAAACTCTGGAAATGATCTTTTAACTTTGATTCGCGTCAGATTTCTTTTGATTTCAGGCTTGAGATTGTTTGATCTGAACTTGATATTAAATGAAGTGCATGAATTTTGATTTAAAACAAATTCTGGGTTTAGCTTCAGATCTGATTTCTTTTATATCAGGTTACTTTTTTTTTGAATATTTGTAAGTAGCAAAGTGAAGGATGAAGAGAAGATGAGAATGGAAGATAGCGGGAATTTTTTTTCCTTTTCTCTATTTTTTTTAATTAAAATGAAGAATGATAAATGACATTTGTAATCATAGAATAAAATGTCTACATTTGTAAATCTACACACTTAAAATAGTTACACTTGTTGGATGATATTTTAAAATGTTTACATGTGTTATCTTTAATCTCTTAGTTCATTTTCAACTATTATAATTGAAACAAACTTGTATTATGCAATTTTAAATGTTATATATATATATATATATATATATATATTTGTTACATAAAGAATACATATTTTAAAATTTATTATACATTAATAAATTAACAAGTATATATGTTATAATTTAATCTTTATATAGCTTTTTGGAAAATTTATTGTATCAAATTGAAAATATCGTTTCCATATCATAATGTATGTACATGTTCATACATATTATTATTAGAAAACCAATTTCTATAAATTTTATGATATAGAGTTCTTCCGAATCCAATATTATTATTTTGCATATGAATATGTCTTTATTTTATCTAAATTGTTTTATAAAGCTTTGGTATTTATTCTACTATTTAAATCAAACTATATATAAGATATACTTCTTTTAAATTTTAAAATTGAATTCAAATTTAAGTTCAAATCAAATTTAAAAATCAATTCAAACAATACATATATATTTTAAATAGACCCACATTCAATTTGTAATTAATAATTCTACTTAAAAATTTATTTATCTATATTTAAAATAACCCATTATTATTATTGTTTGAAAATAACCATTTGTCAAATATAAATAATTTATAACGGAGATTATCACATTATTTTTCCAATCTATAAATCAGTTTTTCAATTTAAATTAGATAATTATTCAATTATCTAATGCCCGAAAATCTGGGTTATCACAAAAATACGACATCCATCATTTCAAATTACCGACGTAATTTATCGCAGATTTATCAAGTAAATCATAATGCAGAATATTTAAGCAAATCTAACTATTTTGAGGAATCCAGTTGGATCCCTCCAACATATTTCCCTGCATCCACAGATATTAGCACAATGTAAAATACCAATTCCACTTTTGAGGTGGAATATCGCGGTATATGAGTTTATATAATATCATCCGCTATTATGCGGCACATAGGGTCTCTTCCGCTATATAATGCGGGAAATCACTCCAATATATACTATATATATACTATTATATAATATATACCACATCCAATCATTTAACCAATTATTTAAATTTAATCATTTAAATTTAAATTAAACCCAGATGAGTGAGATTAACTCATCTTTGATTTTGAATATGCTGATCCGATTCGATCCAATCTAGCTTGTTTTCTTCACGATGTTAGACCTTTTATACAAATTTGCAGTTTATTAATATTTTAAATGATTGAACAGTCAATTTTATTTAAATTTAATTAACTAATATTTACTATTAAACTAATTTCCCTTTAACAATTTCTAAAATAATTAAATAAGTTAATTGAACAAATTAATTTCCAAATCCATTATTTTAAAAAAACAAAAATAAATCTAAAATGTGTATATATCCATATTTATTTTTATTTTGAAACTTCATATACACTTATAAAATAAGCTATATAGATTTAAAAATCTATTTTCAAACAAATTACTCAAACATTTAATTTCCCATTTCCTTTTCCAAGTCTAATACTAAATCAATAGAAGGGTTCTCAGTATACCCTACTGTAAAATATATATATTCCTCTATTTATTTATATATATATATACATTGCCTAATTTAAGTTGAAAATGAAGAATAAAAATACTACAGATCCGCCTTACTGCTAAATCAAGTACTATTATATATATATATATAATTTAAACCATATATATTTAAATTTAATTTAAAAGAAAAACAGAAGTACCTCAGCATCGATCTAACCCACGACCTCGCAATGCCTCCTCGGCGACTTTGACCATAGCACAGCTTCGAACGCCACTACATCCATACTGACTCGATCGAGAGAAAAAAAAATCACCCCCTTATTGATCGAGCTCGAGTATGTCACGCGCCTGCCGCCCAGAGCAACGCACCACCATCACCGTTGATGCAGCCATAACTTTCCACTCATTCACCTTCCATTGCCGCTTCCAATCTTCACACTGTGATACCTCCTTCGATCGCGCTTCCATTGGCACTGGCGATCGCGACGACGTCGCGACTAGGAAATGGTTCATGAATCCCCTACCCTAACTCGCAACGGCACTGTGATACGAGTTCACCCACATCCTCTGGGACGCTGTCGCACTTGCCCTAAGAACTCGAGATCGGAAACTCCAAAAACTCGACCCTAAAGTTTCTCTGAATCGAAAATGATTCGATTTTTCACGAGCTAAAAATGTAGATCAGATGATGAACGATTATAGCGGAAGCCATTATTTAATTTTATTTACTTAGGCCATTATTCGATCTGTGAATTTTGATTCCTTTATTTTTTTCAGTTATCTGGAAGAAGATAAGCCCTTGCTATAAGTTTTTTTAAAGAGTTGAGTCTTCAAGAGGAAGATAGGCTGACTAGGAGATAATGACGTTTGACTTTGAATATATATTATAATATTAAAAATATCTCGCATATGGCAACATAAAATCCCAAACCCCTATCGAGGTATGCCGCCAGGCATTTATAATGTTATTCCCCTATTTCGAACGCAATGAAAAAGGTTTCGAGTCCTAATTCGATCGTATGGAGAAAATAGCTTTTTGAACCCAGTTATTATATTGAATTTTCGATGTAGCGCGTTTACTTACCGTACAATCACACGACAACTCCAAACGCAACGAAATTTGAAATCTGATAATAATACATTATTATGGACCAAATGAAACTGGTTTCGTCGAAATCCAAAACTGTGCCTCGGAAGGCTATTTTTAAATATCGATTTAAACGATATATTTTCAAAACTGAACAAATCACCTTTAAATTCAATTTTAACACTTTTACTACCTTCAGTATTATCAATATAAAGTTTACAAACCCTCAAATTATTTTTAACATGCTTGAAACTCCAGATTTAACATTTGATCCAATTTCCAGTAATTAAATCCAAAAATTAAATTTCCAAATAATGGTGATATTTGAAATTTAAGTTACAAACTAACTTTTAAATATTAAAATCAATTAAATATCCCAATTTAAATTGTCCAAAATTCTGGGTCGTCACGAATGCCACCACTAACTAAAACGATGGGAATCAAGATAAGGAAGCATGGAGAAGGATCTTCCTCTCAACCATTGATGGTGACTGATACTCAAACAATTGGTTGTTTCAGAATCCAACAAACAAACGATGATTTTATGACTTGAAGATTAAGAAGATGCATCTAGGACCTTCCTATAGCCTAATCAAGTTTCCTTCATATGATATGGATGACATATATGAGCAAGGTGAATTGAAAACCCTTATTTCTTTTAATGCCAACCATGTTTCTATCGATCAACTAGTTATATATCTTTTTTACGCTAATCTGGGTAGTCCATCGGCATGGACTACTGAGAATGATGAAGATTAGTTTTGGACGAGCATCTATGGGACAACAATCAAGTTAACCCCCGCTATAATTGGACGATTCTTAGAGTGCTCTTATACGGGTCATAATTTATTTGAAATGGAGGACATGCGATTCAAACCTCGTGATATTATCACTCATCAACGATTGGAAAATGAAGTGCCTTAATTTTTATCCAAATTCCTTAGGCCACATGCTAGGCTCCTTACTCGAATGCTTATAAATACCATTATCCCTCGATTAGGTAGCCATGAACAAATTACTGATCTTGAACACAAAGCACTATATGCACTATTTAGTCAAACTAAGAGCAATTGGGCGCAGTTCATTTTCGATGAACTAAAAGGTTTTTGGAATAGATCTTGCCATACAATCATTTACCTGGCTTATATTATGCGAATTTCAAAGCACTAAACATCCTATCTTACATTTCTGCTTTTGAGGAGCTACCTATCAAATATAGTGGAACAAAGTTTTTCAATCATATGCATTTGCCGGAGGAACCACCATCTTATATAACTTTTCTAGAATGGAAAAATGCATAAGATCAACCTCCACCTGCTTAGCAACAACAACAAGCAGGTGATGTTGAACTACCAAGGCAATCATCACCACCTCCTCCTTCCTCGTTATGGAGATTTTGGAAGCACGAACTCAGCCTCATGCTAATGAGAATATTGCTCACTTAACCTTACAGAACAAAGGGCTCCTATCAAGAAATCAAATTATCCATGGTAAACAAATAGCGAAGCTTGATCACACATTGTCCATAAGGCTTTCCAAAGTTGAAGACTCTCTTGTTTCAGTAGTTTCCAAACTTAATCATGCACTTCAACAAGTCCACCAACCTTCTTCTGACTGGTCTACACCTTCTCAATCTCCTCACACATCGCCAAATACCGGCGATAAGGACAAAAGGAAATTAGACTCCTCTCGTGATGAACTACCTTGACTTCATAAGGTAAATATTTTGTTGTACTTAACTCTCTTATCAAAATTCTAGTAAGACACTATTAATATTCCTCCTTTTAATGTGCTTAATGATGTAATCATAAATTTTTGTTAGTGATATAATTACATATGTACATCATACTTGGTTCTACATTATTTTTATAATTCTTCGATTATTTTTTATAATGACAAAAGAGGAAAAATAAATATGCACATTTATAGAGGGAGATCATATTTAGGGGGAGAACCTTTCTGTAACTGTTATCTAAGTACATTATGTATTTGTCGTCATAAAAAAGGGAGAGAATGTTAGAACCCTTAGTTTATGATTTCGACGATGACAACTATACAATGGAAATCATATATATATATATATATATATATATATATATATATATATATATATATATCATACAACTATATAGATACGAATTGAAAGCAAGACAAGACAAGATGATGACTAAAGCACTAAAGAGATTCATCTACAAAGTTGCACGAAGATTGAAGAGAGATACACTCAAGAATAAACCCAGGAGAACATCACTTAACAGGTTCAGACGTCTGAATACAGAACTTCAGATGTCTGAACGTAGAAGATGAACAAAACTAATAATATGTTCTCAGACATTTGAGAACACCATTCAGACGTCTGAAACTGGGCTCGGGGCATATAATTCAAATCACAACTGTCATCTCCGAAGAGACCCAACTCCATCTCTCCTCTACAACTCTTCACCAATGAACAGTGACGACTCTAGACTAAAAGGAAAGAGATGTAACTACTAGAAGCAACCTTCTACAACTATATAAACAAGAATCAAGAAGAATCAAAGTACTTAACTAATTCACTCGACTCTCTATCTCGATCAACTCTTGTTCTACTCATAAAGATAATCATTTATTATAATGGATAAAGGAATAATTAATTTAGTTAAATAAATTAAAGGTTAATTAATTTATGATTAAGGATAATTAATTAAGTAAATAAAAATTATTGATTAATAATTAAAGAGTAATTAATCAAGTGATTAAGGATAATTGCTTAATATGATTAATTAAAGATAATCACTTATTATAATTGATTAAGGATAATCAATTAATATATATATATATATAATTAAAAGTTAATTATGATTAAAGGTTGGTTAATCAAGTGATTAAAGGATAATTTCGTGATGTAAGTAATTAAAAGATAATTTTGTAAATAAAGGTTAATTAATTAATAATTAAAGATTAATTACTTAATTTATGTAATTTGTTAAGGATAATTACTTGAGATGGATAATTAAGGATTAATTAATAAATTCTTATTAATTAAATTAACTATAAATGGTTTGTAATTAGTTAATATTAATTAACTAGGATTAGTAATTTATTCATAAGTAATTAATCTAGTTTAAATTAATTATAATCAGGTGATTAATTGATCTTACTTATGGATGATTGTGTTTTATTGAATGCTTTGAATTGTTTGATATCTTTGATATGTGATGTTTAATGATATGATTGCTTTGGTTTGTGAGCTATTTGCCAGGGAGCTTTAGAGCTTTGGATTGGAGATGCAGTATGTCGATTCACTCTCTCTTGAAGATCGTGTTGAAGTTATCTCTTTCGCTGTTGAATCTTTTCGATGTTGCATATTTCTGTTTGTGTTGATCACTTCATATTGTATCATTGTTGTACCAATTATTCTGTATCATTAAAATTGTCATTATGTTTCTGCTGTATTATTCTCACCTAATGTTGTTATATGCTCCGGCGAACCAAACTCAATGTTTGAATCTGCGATATTCAAATACGGGTGAAGTATGGATGTCGATTTCGAAGGTTGAGTCAGACTCGTTACATGTGGTATCAACACTTGCTATCTAATCTGCAAATCTGAGATCATACACTTCCATACTCTGTTGAACAATATTACATTCAATCATTCAAGAGATATAGGAAGTTCAATTGTACTATGTAGTTAAAATCTGTGTAATAGAGAACACATTCTAGACAAAGAAACTCTACTATTGTAAACCGGTTCCTCCAGGTGAAGTGAGGGTTATTTGGTGAAAGCAAATTCCAAAGAGGAGCTTCGAGACTGGACATAGGATGGGAGGTCAGAACCAGTATAAAATCTCTGGTATGATTATTCTTATTTACATACTTTACTGCTGTTACACTATAGTTTAAATTAGTCATATACTTATCATTTGTACAATTAATCCACCATATTATAGACTTTCACTTCGAAAGGCTTCACGGTTCACAATTCATAATGGCGTCATGTATAGAAGAGGATACTCTGTTCGTTTACTCCAGTGTATCGCCCACGATGAAATCAAATGAGTATTGCATGATGTACACAAAGGAGAATGTGGCGGTCACACAAGGGCCAAGCTCTTGCCAAGAAAGTGCTCTGATATGGATACTACTTGCTGACTGTAAATCGCAATGCATCAGATTACATCAGGAAATGTGACAAATGTCAGAAGCATGCTCAGATTCCGAGAGCCTCGCCTATCGAAATAACTCAGATGGTCAGTCCGTAGCCCTTCGCAATATGGGGCATCGACATTATAGGTTCTCTACCTCTAGCCAAAGGTAGTGCGAAGTACGCCATCATTGCAGTTGATTACTTTACCAAGTGGACAGAAGCTGAGCCCCTTGCTACTATCATAACGAAGAAAGTAATCAACTTTGTGGCATGCAACATTATCTGTCGATTTGGCCTCCCACATACCATCATTACTGACAACGGAGCACAATTTGACAGTGTTGAATTTAAGAATTTTTTTCAACGATTTCACATTCAAAAGAAGTTCTCTACAGTTGCACACCCTCAAGAAAATAGACAGGTTGAAGCTGTTAATAAAGTTATAAAGTCTATTCTGAAGAAACGACTGGTAAAGGCTAGGGGCAAATGGGTCAATGGACTCCCTATGGCCCTATGGGTTTATCAACAACCCACAAATCTACGACCGGCCATGCTCCATTCTTCTTTCCTATGGTTCAGAAGCTGTTATTCCAGTTGAGATGGAAGTACCTTCTCATCGTGTGACATATTATGATCCGATGACGAGTGTTATATTACTTGCCGAATCCCTTGACTTATTGTATGAGAAGCGAGAAGAGGCTGATTTGAGGGCAGCCGTGTACCAATGTTGAGTCGGTCGATGGTACAATGCCAAGGTCTGACGCCGAACCTTTGAACTCCACGATCTCGTCCTTAAGAGAATTTATCCGGTTCCTTCACATATGAAACCAACGTAGGAAGGGTCGTATATTATCGAATGAAAGGTCAGAGATGTCACATTTAAATTGTCGACCGTTGACGGTCTCACTCTACCGAGAGCCTGGAACAGCGAGAGTCTTCGTCGCCACTACACATAACAGGCTTTATTTATACATTCAGTCCGTTTTTCGTTTGCAATTTGTTTTCGAAATTTGAATTTGTAATAAGGCAACTGACTTTGCCGTATTTTCTTATTTCAGCAACAAAATGCAATCTTTTCGAGCTAGAGAAATGATTTCTAAATGCGTCATATGACCATCACAATGCACGGAGAGCTAAGTTCCATCCTACGGTGGGATGTATTCAAATAGGGAGGGAATGTGATATGACTGGTCACTTGCTAAGTGAAACCCGAGCTCGGGTAAGTCATCACACTGAAGCCAAAAATGGATCGATACATGACAATCCCCTAACTAACTCCAGATTCCCAAAGAGCAAACTGGAGTATAAACTTATGAGTACGGGCTCGAAGAGGGTGGATCCGTCCACCTAAAAACTTTTCCCATATTTAAACAAAGTTCAAGGAGGATGGACCCGTCCATCTAATGACCTCGCTTGTTAGCTCAGGGTGGATGTGATCCGACCATCCACGATCCTGATACATCTATCGTTCCTAGAGTGCGAACGAAATTCTAAAATTCACAATAGATGTGATTGAATGTCTAACAACTAATTCTAAGTCCCCACAGTGTAGGCTGGAGTATAAACATCAACTAAATCTAAATCCCCAGAACGTGGATTGGAGTATAAACACAAACCGGGTGTGAAACAACCACCCGTAGGACAACTCTGAGTCCTAGGAGTGTAGACCAGAGTATAAACGCAAATTGGGTGTGGCTGACCACCCATGAATCAATCTAAGTCTCCATAATGCAGATGAAACTCTAAATATCAAACGGGTATGACTGACCGCCCATAACATAACTTAAGTCCCCTGAGCGTGGACATATCTGTAAACCTTAAGCAGACGTAACCGACCGTTGACGAGCAAGTGCTGTCCCTAGAGCATGGATGCAATCACCAATAGATGAGCAGGTGTGATTTGACCACGCGAACTCGTCTTGTTTCAGCCTTGATTCAAAAAAATTAAGCTCGTGTATTGAAGGTGAAATGCAACTGCTGACCGATCTTTTCTATTTATCCTCGGAAATGGGGCAAAACCTTAATACCTGCAACTGAATGAGACAGTGCAATATTGGAACTCGACTTAATTATCGGTCATGACCTAAAGCTATAGTTTCAAAACTTAACAACTAAACTGAAGTCCAGCTTGAAGGCTAAAATTTCACAACTGTATTGAATGGTAATTCTAACGCTGAAACACTTAAGAAAATAAATACAAACCGTGCTGAAGAAAAATTGGAATTTTCTTTAACCTATTCTTTGAAAAAGAAGGATGAGCACAAAAGTATCCTAAATAATCCTATTAGTAGGGGTTGAACTTCCATCTGTACACGACCTGCACGAAGCAAAAGGAAATTCCTATCTATCTACCAAAAATATATTAAGAAGATATGCTTATTCTCTCATCTTTTTCTTCGGTGTCTACCCACTGGAACTATCGCTTGGATGCCTTTTTGAGCCCTTGCATTTTAGCGGTAGATCTCCAACCGTGGGAACTATGGTAACCTCTTCCTCCAAACTCACATGAATTGGAATGCTTCCCGAAGGCGGGGTCAGAGGAATAGGATCATCGTGAGAAGATGAGAGAGGCGCACCAGTGTCGACAATAGTACCACCGGGAGAAATCCGTAGAGGGGCTGAACTAGGACTCGCCATCCCACCTCCAATATCATTGGCCCGTGCAGCCGCTTCCATTTCAGCATTGATCTCGGTTATTACCTCCTCTACATGAACTGTTTGGGCGCCTACGAGGAGCTAACCATAGGTGCACCTCCGCTCATAACAAATCGCGGATCGGAAAATGGGTCGCTTTTTTGGCCAAGAAGCTCCTCCATCTTCTTCTTATCAAGAGTAAACATGCTCCCCTGTGCTCCGTCGATTGGTGCAGTAGCCGTTGTACTTGTCGCTTCTGTAATAAGGGCCTCCTACGCATGATGCTGCTCTTGGGTTATAGGGGGCACGTCTGATGTAGCTCCTATCGCTGAATAGACAAAAAAAGTTGTAAGTGATTACTTCAAGTAACGCTTTCGACTTTGAATGAGCACAAGAAATGTTCAGAATACCTTCCTCAGATTAGCTCGCGGGTGGCGAAGCAGCTTCAAAGACTTGTTCACGAGCTGGAGACAACCGCGGTTGATCGATATTATATGAAATAACAGACTGAGGATCAACCTTAGATGTAGATTCGGGCAAGGTTGGCACAAGAGTTTCGAAACCCGCATCATGGTGCTCAATGCCAGAACGTTCTTCAGCCTCCGAATGCTGAGTAGCGAGTCTCTCCTTTTCGTATATGATAGTAATGTCATGGAGAACTCTTCTCTCATCTTCGCTCAGCGCTTGATTCTCCAATTCAAATTCATCTACATATTCGGCTTGATGCTCCGCTTTTTCATCTTCCACCATGCGGCACCAAGCATTGAATAAGCGTGAATGATAGTTTTCAAGCCAAGTTAAACTTTGATGCTCCAACACATTAGCGTTGTATGTAATAAGAAGATCTTCAATATCAGCCTCCAACCTAATCTCCGTTGCTTTCACTTCGTTCTCAACCCTCGCCCCGGCTTCCTAAACTTTAAGCGTTGCCGCATCCCTCTCATCCCTAAGCACCACAGCCTGTTCACTTGCTTTCTGGGAAGCTTTTTTTGCATCATCTTTCTCTTTGATGATTTCAGCAAGATTGGCTTTAAGCTCTTTTAGCTCTTTAAGTGCCCCATCTCTTTTATCCATAATAGTGGTGGTTCGATGTCCCATCTCCTCCACCAGGGCTATGTGCATCTGCCTCATCTCTTCCATCCGTCGAGTTGCCTCATCATCTTTTTCATTGGCCATTGTCTCTGAGTTTCTTGCGAATTCTCGTTGTTAGGCACCTGGATTAATGGTTCTTCTAAGCGAGATAGGTCCCTAATTTTTCAATTGTCTTCGCTTGCTCAAAGGCTACCGCTGATACTTTGTCCGAGGTCTTCATCCATTCCCGGTATTGGCTGTAAACATCATGAAAGTAGTCGTGCATAGTTTTTTCTGCCTCAACGGGAATTTTCTTTAAGTGCAGGGGTAAGATAAAGCCATCAAAACTGATATTTGGGAAATCTTTTTTCAATTGGGCGATTCTAATCGCTTCCTTCCCATTGGGCTCTATGACAGCTTGCATAGTGATAGGGGGAGTTTTGGTTTCAGTCCTTCGATGCTGTCGATCGGGCCTAGATGCCTGAGAAGGTGGTCTTTGGCATGAAGGTTCCAGGGGTTATTTACCATGGCCAGAATGTTGTGTCTAGGAGGCGGAGAGCGTGATCGGGAGTGGCGCCTATATTCTCTCTCTGTGTCCCTCTCCTTTTCGTAATGCACCTGACTGGAATAACCATGATCGCGGTCTCTGTCAGCCTCCCTTCTGTAGGACTCATGATATGAACTGGATGAATGGCATGCCGAGTGAAGAATACCGAGCACGGATTCCGGCTTCTTCATTGTATCTGAAAAATAAAAAGAGAAGCAGAGTTGGTAATCTCTAGAAATGAATATCTTATGATTGGAAGTCGTGTAGTGCCATGAAGTGTATGTATGCATGTGCAACCACCCGACCAACCGGTTAAATCGACCATACTCATAGGAAGTGACTCGCCTAATCTAAAGCGCTTTTAAGCCCTTCCAATTCGATGTCTTGTTGGAGCGACACATAGTCCGGAATTGGAATGTCATCGAGTTCTTCGAAGGGGTTCTCCATTTGTGGGGGAGGAGCCTCGGAAATTCTAACACCAGTGGCTGGCAGGGACATGACCATAGATTTCCATATTGAAGACTTGTGAAGCCTAGGAACGACCGCCTTGCCTTTCCTCTTTCCCTCTGAATGTCGAGGACTATCTGACGGCCCAATGACGGGTTCATCTTCGGTGGGCATATCCTCTTCATCGCCCAGCTCAGAAATTACAATCCCGGGCGCCTTATAGCTCACCTGTCTCGCCGAAGCTTCCCTAAGCGATCCTTCAAGCCTTATGCTCTGATCTCGGTCAATTAGTCCAACGGACCTCAAATTTTCATCCATAAGCACCGAGTCAATCTCTCTAATCTCACCAGGCACCTCTTGAAGAATTCGCTTATTTCTGTAAATCGGGCACCTTCCGGTCATGGAATTACGATTGTAAAGGAAAGAAAATATTAGACTCAACGTCGATTCCGACTACCTCATTAGTCACCAGATAAATTGCAACACTTATGTCTAACTAACCACCATCTAACAAACCCTATCGGGCACCAAACATAGAACCATTCGGTCTTGAAGTAGCTAAGTCTGATCCAGGTTCCGGTCACAACTTGACAATTCTTGACCGCCTCTAAGAATGTGAGTGAAGGATTATCTCCCCGACTCTTGACATTGAACAAGAATTTGACTTCCTTCGGAGTCGGGGGCCGTAAGAGATGCTCCATAAAAATAATGAATAAGCTGTTCAGCAACGCATATCCATTCGGATGCAACTGTGATGGAGCGATCCCTAAGAAAGCTTACACTTCTTGAATATATTGGTCAAATGGAGGAAGTGCTCCAGTTGTACAAGAATGTCTACTAAACGCAGTGTACCCTTCTAAGGGAGTATGTGGCTGTCGTTCTGCCCTGATAGCAGAACATCATCTAGCTATAGCCCATGTCTTAAGCAGATTCTCCACAACATATCATTGGAGACAATATATGGTATAGAATCTTATGGATTCCCAATAAAGATTGCTCCTGGTAGCTCGTCCGGAGCTAGACTTACGACGTCGTCCACGTTGGCCAGCATCTCTATTATCAAAGGAGGTGGACTCTGAACCCCCTATTGTTGTGAATTCCTGGGTTCCATAACTAATCAGCTCATCAAAAACATCATTAGATGACAATAATCTCGTGTTTTCCCCAGTGCGAAGTGCATGAGTGTGTTGTGCAATGCAATATTGTAAAGTACTTAAGAAAATTCTACAGAGATTAACAAGGTGTTCGAACGATGGAATTCGAAATCTAATCGGAATGACCGTCATCGCTGACCATCACAACCGTACCGTCCTAACTTCACCAATCGGTCCAAGTTAATGTTCGTCAAATTGGCTAAGTTACAATTCCATCGACAAGCTTCGAAAGGCAGTGAAATATGTAATGAGATGATTAAGTCCAATTATGCAAGGCGGAAGCTCATCGAAGTCAAGCGTTCAAGTATGCATGAAGTTTCGTATCCATCAAAATCCAAACATTGATCATTCCTCGCAAAGGCCTTAACTTTATATCAATAAAGGAACCATCACTTCGTACAGATCAAAAACATTCACTTCGTATCGATCAAGAAAACTTTAACTTCGTATCGATCGAAATCCACTGACTTCGTATCGATCAGGTCACATTGACTTCATATCGATCGGGTTACAACGGAGTTCGTATCCATCACTAGTTAGCTTCATATCCATATCAATTCGAAGTGATCAATACAAAATCCAAGAATCAACAATCGATACGAAATCGAAGGCAGGTGACCGATACGAAGTTCCCAGTTGAGGTTCGATGCGAAATAAAGTTTCTTTATCCCTTCATCGGTACAAAATTAAGGCTGAACAACCTTCCACCAATTCCTTCGTATCCCACCTCACTACTTCTTCTACAATCAACACAATCGCCATTACCACCTTCCATCGGACTCCGACATTATTCCATCCAACCTCCGGCGTCAACGCCTCCGGAAAGAAGCCAACTTCGAGTGGGACAGTATTTGGTATCAAATCTTTTCGTTTTGATGTGAATTAATTACTCAATTACCTAGTTAAAGTATCGATGCAAGGGGTTAAAATATTGTTCGATTCAAAAGCAAGGATGATTTTTCTTCTCTCATGCTTTGAACGATGCGAAGGGTTGGAAACAAATGAAAACGAGTAAATTTTTCTAAGTAAAAAAAAGCTTTTATATGATATCGAGAGATAAAAGAGAAATGACGATTCGACCCCCTATAGCTTTGACCAGTTGGAATGAGCCTCCTCTCTAACCGATACGAAGAGAACAATTCGAATCCATGCATCTTCTATCCAAAGCAACATTCATTCGTATCCATCACTCTGAAGCCTACTTCGTATCCACCCATCATTTGTTTAGTACCAATAAGATCGTATCCAGCGACTAACCGAACCGATGTCAACCTTCTTTGATAGGAAAACAAAGCCTTGTATCCCTCACCTCAAGTGTATCCAACAACTTCGAATCCCTTGAATCCTATCGATACAAACCGAGCCAAGTTTGGCCTACTCAACTCCACCGATATGGAATGCTAATTTACTGTCCCTCCACTTAAAGATCCTAAGATTCGTATCCATTGATATGAACAGCATTGCAACAATAACCAAATTCGTATCCATCGTAATTGATACAAACATAATTTTTTAACTTCTCACACCGATCTGGGAGAGGATCAATATGAAAAGATACTACAGAACCACCATCCAACATTGTTACAGCTCGAATTTCATGTCGATTCAACAGAGGATAGTTACGGGATTCGATCTAAGAAAACTGATGATGACTCGTTAACGAACAAATGTTAATGAGAGTCGGGTTTATATACATTTTACGTACCATAAATAAACATTTAATTTTCTAAATTCATAGGAGTTATATGCTTTATGATGACAATTACAACAACGAATAGCGGGCTTCCGGCACTCAACACTCAGTTATAATAGTACGCTATGCAATCGTGGACAGTCAGCAATCCAGTATTTGTATTGCTAGGAGTTAATCAAAAGGTTGCATCACTTGACAAAAAAGACAACAACTATTCAACAAATCAGATAGAACTTTTTAGAATGAAGATGGTAGCTTTTCAAAGCACGTCATGTTCACACAAGACGTACTTTGGGGAGAAAATGTTATCCCACCTTTTGGCAAGGCCGTGACATCAAGGAATTGAGTGAAAACCGAAGATAGTTCATCCTGAAGACCAGTTATACGCAGGGTCATTATGGATGCTGGTAATTTTTGTCCAAGTTTGGATCAAGCTACAATTGGTATGACACGACAAGCAAAGCTATGAAAGCCAACAATCCAAATTTCAAGTCAATCGGGATTCATATGCTCTAGATATGATCAGTGCAAAATCAAGCAATAATTTCATTCGTGTCTATTCAAGCTCGCAGTCCTTGTTCGAATCCATCAAAATCATCAGTTTGCATCCATCCAAGGTGGCCTCCTTCGTAAGCATCGAAATCAAACATATTCGTATCCATGGGAAGAAGCAGTTCATTCGAATCGATCAAGTTCATGTCCATCCCATTCCAATCCTAGGTAATCGTATCCATCGAGTATGTGTTGCTTCATATCGATTCAGAGAGCGCCATTTCATATCAATCATATATACCCCAGTCGTATCGATCCATCGATACAAAAACGAAATCAAATGAGCACCACGAAGAGGATAGATCCGGATCGATGCAAAGTGGAGCATGGTCGACCGATACGAAAGGAGGGTTGACCATCGATACGAAGTAAGCAACAAGGGACCAATACGAATGAGAGCGATACGAATGAAACAAAGCTTAGAGCGATGCAAAGGAGACACATAAAGATGGATAACTCAGTCACTCGGCATAAAAAGTGGATCGATCCTAAGAGATAGCGCCACGTCACTGGTTAGCATGTGCCTGGAAGCGATGCAAACAGAAGCGATGCGAACAGAAGCAATGTGAACTCGGCAGCCTTCAACAAGCTCAAACTTACATTGATCTAACTCAAAATCTGCAAGTCCAAATGCCACCAAACTTTCACAGGAGCTTGCATACAACCCCAAGAATGTACCTGAAAATTTCATCCTTAAAGGACTATTTTAGGATCACTACGAACTCAATTCGTATCGCTCCCAGATCGAGCCGAAATCACCTGAACCCGTTCCCATGGGACCACTCACATGGGAGAAGAAGTCTTCCAAGATCTGGGCGTGATATTTGCTGCCTACGCCTATAAATAGTGACCCTAGACCTACAGAAAAGGACTTTTGGCTCTTCTACGTCCAGACTCTGCCGAAATTATTATTGTACTTGGATTATACTATTGTAACTCATTGTAACCAATAAGCAAAAATCAATAAAAATCATCCATTTCATAGTGGACATAGGCCATACGCCGAACCACTCTAAATTCGTGTGTTTCTGTGCATTTTCTTATCCGTTGATCGGTATGTTTGTTAAATCAACCTCGTTTTACATTTAATTTCTTCATTTTATCTTTTCAAACACATCCTAAGAGTGTTGTGTCCAATTTTAGTACAATAAATATACATATATATAATATTATCCCGATTAAGTTACTTACTTGAAATGTCGTTTGGGTTAATAGTTGACTTGGTGGTTTGTGATATTGGATATGATATTGGATTGATTATTGCGATGTTAGATATGATTTTGAGTTTAATAATGGAGCCATGTGTTTGTTGGATATCTGAAATACAAAGAAGATGTTGTCCGTTTGCATTTTAATGTTTGATGTTTATCTATATTGTGTGTGCAATTTATCGATGGTCGAAATTTGATGGAATTCCACTCGACCATGCGATAATATTTATATTGACGATTCATTGTTGATTTAGGAGAATTTTTCTCCTGGCTTTTTTATATGAATTATTGATTTTCCCATTTTGAAATATTTTAAAAAGCTTTTGAAAATTAATTATGGGACATTAAAATTATTTGAGGTATATATTTTTAAATAAATATTTGTGGTTGAGAAATACAATGAATTGTTGGAAATGGCTTTAAAAATAATAATGGTATTAAAAGTGAAAGGAGAATTCAAAAGGTATTTAAGTATATGGACATTGTTTATTTTATGGATTTTGTATAATTAAATGATTTTAAAAATATTTTCGAAGAGGGAATTTAACTATATGATTCTATTTTAAAGATAAATAATAATTCACATTATTGTCCAATGGTTTTAAGAGTATTATAATATAAATCCCTTTTGTATATATATTTTGTAGTTCGAAAGTAAATATTTTATATTATGAAACATATAATAAAAAAATTAAATTATAAATTATGATTTGAAATGAAAAGAATAATTTTGGAGGTTTATAAACGCATTTAAAAATTATATGTACTTAAATAAATTATGGAAAGACTTCTCTAAAGGATTTTGATTTATATATAGATTTTGAATGTTTTATATAAATATTTATATTTGAGTTAATTGCTTAACGAAATATTCTATTAAACTTTTTTTTTTCATTTTGAAATTAAAATTAGGATTTTACGCATGATTTCTACGTCTTTTGATTTCTCATTTTCCTATATAGATTTCGAGATTGTGAATTATTCATCGTTGATATGGATTTGATTGGTGATTTGATATGATACGGGGATGGCATCATTCTATATGATTTTGTGATGACTTATATTCTGTTTAACGAGAAATATGAATAAATGAAGTTATAATACCATATGGGATTAGACATTCAATAATATTTCTCCAATTATTCTTTAGACTCAATATATAGAATATAGAAGGAGCGAGTGTGATATATGAGCTCTAAGTAAACGAACTAATGACGCATAATGGCATAGGACACCGTTGTGTTATTTATTCATTTATTTTGTGCTAATGGATGACACTCATATAGGGATTTATTATGTAACTCACTGCGGTGAGTCGCTTATTTTGCCATTTGTCGGCCTATATCACGTTGTGTGTCGACATGAGTATGTAACTGTGTGTTAGCTATTATTATGTTATATATATTTGGTAAGTGTCTAGTCACTATCCGAGTTCCTTTTTGTTGTGGTAGTTGAACTTGATTGGCTGGTATCCATCCTAGCGGCCTGATCGCGCTGGTCATGCCTCAAATCTGTGAAACCCTACTGCCATGTGTCAGCAATATTTATAGCCGTGTGTCAACGTTTGTATCAAGTAATGTATCAGCAATTGTTTAGCCTATGTATATCATCTAGGATGGCAGTTTGTTACCATTTAGGGGCATATGTAAAGTCGTGATCAGTGCAGAGCATAGTCCTACAGTGTGTTTATGACTTGCGATGGATAAGAGTCACGATGCCCGTCAAGGTAACCAAGACTATAGGAGCCGTGCTAGTGGAATATGTGTGTTATGTTTGCCAATAACATATATAGTCTCTTGGAATAGTTGTGTCCATCAATCTTCCGTTTGGTTCTGGTGTGTGATATAGACATATACCTATACATATATTTGAGATGACGTGTTACAATTATACTTGTGACCGTGTCTAGAGTATGAACACTCTCTGTATCCTTCTCATATCTTTCTCATTTGTATGTGTCTCCAATTAATATTCGTTGAATTATGTTTTTCCTATTTATCTTGTGTGTTTCCTATTTATCTTTCTCAGTTGCAAGTCATCGATTATACCCTTCACTGGCGTGTGCCGCCATTTCTATGATTTTGTTTATGTATGATTGTTCATATTGATTTTGAGGATATTAGAGATTAAGTGATACATTTGGGTTAAGCTATGTGTAGCTGATTATGCATGGTGATATCTCTTTATTGATTATTTTAAATTTGATGATGATTACTGGATATGGATAATTCACCCGTTAGATGTTGTTTTATAATTTCTGAGTTGATATGTTTTATATGGGTAATGATGATATTACATTGGGTTTTGTGGAATTCAACATCATATAATATTTGGAATTTGAGTTAACATTATTATATTTATACCCTATATATATAGTATTCCATATGGTTATTGACATTGGATTCAGATATAGTCTGACCCGTTTATTATTTATATAATAGTCAGGTTAGTCCGAGACATTTCTGGTACAGAGATGATTAGACCAGCTTGTTTATTAGGTATAGTGGAGGCTAGTTATACAATTTAGTTGTATGTTATAATATATGATGCACTTCATGGATGTACGTTATTCAGATATATTTTGGGTAGACATTGTATCTTGTAAATTATATATTATCGTGAGAATTGACTCTGTGATCTCCGATAGTTATTGTATATTGTGTATTGTTCTATCTTGGAAGCGCACATGTAACTACTTTTTTTGATAATGTGTACGAATATGTGAGTTATTTATGATATTTTAATGCATTCCGAGGGAATATTCACATATATACCCCATATCAACTTATTCTCCACGACATTATTACCTAATAATACTCTTTGATAGCATTGGTATGGAGATGGGAATGCTACATGTTGAATATGAAAGTGTATGATTTTTGTTTGATGATAATTAACATATATATATATATATATATATATATATATATATATATGTTCATTTAAATGTATTAGTTATTGTGTTATTTTATTTTCAAATAATCAAATATATATTTGATGAATAAAATAAGTAACATAGAATTTGAATTCAAACAGATATTTTATTCAAACAAATATTTTATTACAATTTTGGATAGTACAAATTTGTGCGCCCACTATATATATATATATATATATATATATATAATTTGGAATCATAATACAATTTCAATTACATCATAATTTTTCACTATATAACTGTCATTTACATCAGCACCTCACTACATATCACTCGTTCACTCATAATTGTTCTTCAAGTGTATTCTAATTTGTATCCAACATCTGAGTTACCTACAAAAATAAACATTAACGCAGTAAAACCGAGAAAGAAATATTTTTTGCAGTATAAAACAAAATGTGCATTTTTATTTGCCTTAGTTATTTGGGTTGTTCGTCATCATATTCATTTTTGAATTCATCATACACGAACAACTTGTATCATGCACAGTGTATCACCGTACATGCCACAAGGCCGTGCACACCAATGTACACTTGATAAAATTACAGGGACGGGTGAGCGCAAGGTCAAACCCAGTCAAAAGCTAGGTTCAACCCAAGTGAAATACAAATAAAGTCAAGATATTAGCACAAGGTCAAACCCGAACTATAAGCTGGATTCAACACAGGTGCAATCCAAATGTAAAAGTTCAATAAAATGGTCAAGATAACTAAAACAGACTCAACAGTGGAGTCATGAAACAATAAGTAAGGCCAAATAAAGGCAACAGATGTGCAGACCAAACTTATATGCATGCATACAACTTAACAGTTCAACAAGACATATATGCAATGTCAATATGTATACAACAGGGTGCATAAGCTAGCTCAATGAACCAACTCTAAGTAACAACCAGACAAGTTCAATATGCTATGCACAAGCACCACAACCGGATCAGTTTCCAAAGTCAGTCTAGAAACAAGAACAGGCACATGCACCGGTGAAATAAAGAACAGACCCAACATTTTAGGAAGACAACAAAGTACGGACCTGGAAACATATGCAAACTTGCTCGAAGCAACAACTCAGTGCAAATACATATGATCAGTCACTGAGGTGAACACATTTGTGCCTAGAGTACTGACCATCAAACAATGTCAACAAGCTTCAAACAAACTACATGAGCCGGGGCAATGACCATAGCAGTAAATAAAATGGCAATGCATATGGAAGTGTACTCGATGCAACCCAGAGCTCATATGCAACTCAGACTGAAATGACAAATGGAACAGTTCGAGCTACGACATGAAACCAGATTTCAACTTGTAGTGGATTCAAGGAAAATGGAATCAGTGCACATGAAAATAGTGACAACAAGGGCTGCAACAAGAATTAAATCAGATCAAGTGAAAACAAAACAGTAGAATAACGCTGTATATACACATGCATATGTAGCTACCAGAGGCCATCAAGCAACAACAAAGTGTACAGGTAAACCAGAGAATTCAACCAAGTGATGACCTCAAGAGAAACGCAATAAAGCGTGGTCAGATCTCAAAAAGACTAAGTACATTAATTATACATATATACATATGCAAATACACACACACACACACACACACACACATATATATATATATGCAGTGCACATATAGACCGGACTAGAAATAACTGCACCAGACTTTCAATTGATATTAAACTCAAAGTAGTGCAAACAGCAACTCACAACATATACACACATACACATACATATGCATGGTGACACATTTCGAGTGGAATAAGAAAATTAGTGCAGACCAACCAAACGGCATAAGACAATGAATAATGTAATGCAATCAACTGACATGAAGACCAATAGAAAGTGCAACCAGATCAACACAACAAGCAAGTATGAATCAAAAATGGTTAAAAACCGCGGGTTATCAAAGTAGAGTTCGAACAAAGTCACAGGAGAAAAGAAATTCACATAACAGGTTTTTACAAAAATCCAAGCAGTAGTTTCAAACCAAGTCAAGTTTAAATGCCAAAGAATCTAAGCCGTGATGACTAAGGTAGTAGTAATAGTGAGCCAAACAAAGTTACACGGATGGAACGAGTCCACAAAATCAAAGTACCGAAGTCATAGAAACAAATTCAAATGCCCAAAAGAAAGGAGCCAAAATTCAAATTCATAGAGTATATGTATGACTTGAACAAGTCAGTACAAATCACCAACATTCAATCAAAAATAAACGGCTGAGAAAAATTAACAAATGAATTCATACAACGATATTTTAGGGTTTCAATCCGCATTTAAACCCAATCATCATCTGCATGTAAAAGGCAATCGAGTTCAAGCAAGCTAACCAGTAAAGCAAAAAGCATAAATTACATACCATTTTAGTTCGAACTCGATCAAATTGGAGTGCTCGAAAACATATCACAGCTAGAGAATCAAATATCCAAGCCAAACAAAGTTAAATAATCACCGCAATTGATTAGATACAGGCGGCACTTCCAATATTACAGAAACCCTAATTATTGAAAGAAGTGCAAATGAAGAAGCAGCCATTTTTAACTCAAAGGAAAGAAGGCCGAAGGAATAAAAAGAAAAAAAGGGATATTTTTCTTATCACATTTGTTGGGCTGGCTTTATAATTTCTTTAGGCTTTAGTTTATAAATTAGGTTTTAGTGTTTTATGAATTGTTTTTTTGTAATTTATTTTTAAACTTTTGTAATTTCTAATCGTGTGACTAGGGAACGAACTACGGTGGTGTAGTTCGAGAATTCGCAAGTCAATGTCTGAGTTGCACCAGGGTTTTGAGCGTAGAGTTTGGTTAGTCAATAGCGGGTGTCGCGAGTTTACGTGTGTAGGCGTCTGACTACTTAATTTCTAGTAGAAACCTTGGGGCAGCGCGTAGGCAGGGTTTTGCCGAAGTTGGGTAAATTTGTGCTGTTCTATTTCTGCTTTTATAATTCTATTATTATCTATGCTGCTAATATTCGCCTATTATCCATGCTGCAATAATTTTATATACTTCACCGTTAAATTTTTATATATATTAGTATCACCCTATTCACCCCCTCTAGGGTGAAATCGATCCTACAAGTGGTAACAATGCTAGGAATAAAAACTAATTTTGTTTTAAAAATTCGATTTTTCAAAAACCAATTTTTGTTTCAAAAAATTTTGAATTTTAAATTGGCTTCTTTCAATAATGCTTTTGTTGAGGATCAATTCATAGTTAGACCACCAATGCTCAATGGTGAATATGCTTACTGGAAAAATAAAATGAAATTTTTTCTAAAAACCATTGATGCTTGAATATTATTGAGACAGGTTATAGAGCGCCAACTATAGTTGTAGATAGTCAAGAAATAGATAAACCAATGAATCAATGGAAAGATTTTGAAAATAGACTACAGAATGCTAATGCTAAAGCTATGAATTCTATTATTTGTTCATTAAGTCAAACTGAATTTAATCGTGTCTCACATTGTCTAACTGCGCATGAAATATGGCACACACTTGAAGTGGCTCACAAAGGAACATCTCAAGTCAAGGAATCTCGCCTTGCCATGCTTAGTAGCGAATACGAGAACATCACAATAGCCAAGGATGAAAATATCAAAGAGATGTATGGACGACTTTCCAATGTTGTATACAAATCAAAAGCTCTCGAAAAATCATACACAGAGTTGGAGACAGTTTGAAAAATCCTTAGTGTCCTTCCACACAATTTTGAAGCCAAAGTTAGTACTATTCAAGAATATAAGAATTTGAAACATATTAAAGTCGAAGAACTTATTGGAAATCCAACCACTTATGAGCTAGAAATGAAATTCAAGAAAGAGCGTGAAGGAGGTGATACTCGAAAGAATTCAATAGCCCTCAAAGGAACAACCGAAAGTGAATATGATGATGATGTTGAAGCTGAACCGGCACTGCTAATAAAAATGTTCAAAAAGTGGAACCGTAAATATGGAAATCTGGCCAAAAATCATCAACTAAAGAGCAGAATCAAAAAAGTTCTAGAAAACTCAGAAAAACAGGGGGTCATCAGCTCAAAGTGTAATAAACAAGGCCATATCAAGCCAAATTGTCCTCAGAATCAAATCAGCCGAGTAAAGAAACCAAAGAAGAGAAGTTTAGCAGCCACATGGAATAAAAGTTATGATGATAATAAAAGCACTAGCAGTGAGAGTAGAAAAGGAGATTTGTGTCTTCAAGGTGATTTAACTGATAGCAATGATGACGAGCTGTTTGGACAGCTAAATGTCTATCGAGTTAGAAAGTAGCCAAACGAATTTTGTAATAAAAATAACCGCAAGCGCCCGCATACACTTGTAGTACGTAGCGAATATGGGTCGATCCGTAGGGAATTGATGATTTTAAAAATTCAATTCAATCATATTGTACCAATTTCATGTGAAAGTTAAGGTAGAGAATTAACTAACTAACTAAAAGAAAAGAGATGCAAATATAAGAGCTAAATGACAATTTAGAGAATAAATCCACTCTCTAGATCATGTAGTTCAACATATATGAAATCATGATCTCTCTTTTATGGTCACTAGTGTTTTAATTAATGTGCTTATCATAAGTATGGCATATTTGTGATATTGATTAGCCAACATAAGCCATCAAACTATAACACACCCCTTAAACCACTTACTAACTTTCATGAAACTTGACAATGAAATTGAAATCTATTTTAAATATGGCCTATTAACTATTGATTAGAAATATAGACCATCAAATTTTAATTTTAAATCACTTTCTTTTACCAGAATCGTATTTTGGTGAAGAGGCAATTAGTGTTAGTGATTGTTTAAGCATAGCCTATTTGGTGTCAACAATATAGGCTAACATATTCAAAGCAAAAACAACTAGTAAACCATTTCTATCATTGTCATTAAGCACAAAAAGAGAGAATGAATTAACAAATAGTTGAAACTACATAATTAGAGAGCTTCATTACCCCTAAATTGAAGGGGTTTAGCCTCCCATATTTGTCATTTGATTAACAATCGTAGCTAACAACATGAAAGCAAAATGATAGGAAAATGAAAGCTTAATGAAAAAGAGAGCTAATTAACAAGAATTAGAACTATTCTACTTGCATGAAAGTAAATCTACACTACAAAAATTGAAGTAAATAAGCATGAAAAGGAAAGAGCATGTATTAAATTGCAATAAAAGAAAATTACATGAAAATAATAATAAATGGCCAAGTAGCCATGAAAAGAAATAAAAGATAACTAAGCTAAATTAAGAGAAGAGATGGCCTCCATGAGAGGTGTAACGACCCACTATTTTGCACCATTCAAATTCGACAATAAAACCAAAATATGTCAAACTTGAATAGCTCAAAACAATAGATTGTAATTAAATTTGGAGCAAATAAAACCAATGAAAACACAGAATATTAGAATACTCATAGCAGAAATAAAAATAACCATAGTGGTTTATGAAGCCACTACAAACATAGTCTCAAACAAGTACTAAATACATAGTCTGAAAAACAAATATAGTTCTGAAACAAATACAGTAGAAATCCCAATTACATAAGTCTCCAATACATGAGCTAAAATAGAATGGCTGAAATGAAATAGATAAAACCAGATAAGTAGATAAACTCCAGAAATATCTAGCTTCTAGAAGATAGATCCAGGATGGAATGCTCAGGCTGACCCGAGCGTAAGAAATAAACACAAACAATCGAGTCAGGACATATATTCTTATACAATGTAAACCAACTCAAGTGAACTGTAAAATAAATGTACAAGTAACTTAAAGGATGATTGGGACCGCCCATCCACTAAGGATCCATTAAACTATTTACTATGTAGTAATATACGCTATTATAATAATGTCTAGGAGTAAAATAAACTAACTTTAAAATAGCATTAAGGAGTTACCCAATATCCCCTTAACAGATATATAGTGTCAATAGTCTATATAGTATCGTAATACCTCCTGATCGGGAGGCTACCAGAGGATACTCTATAGGTATGACACAAAACTAAAATCGTACAAGGCACGCTAGGGTAGTTGACCCAGCACAACTAGGCAATGCTAGGGTAGATATACCAATTACGCTTTCGGACCGGTGGTAACGCGTAGCAGCTACGACCGCACACCTCGAACCACACTTCCGAAATCAAAGGCGTGCACCCATCATTCACAAAGTAATAGAATGACATACGAAGAAGTGTGTCCGATAAGAGGAGTTACCTCCTTAGCCCGTCAATCGCTCTTGTTTTAGCCACCTTATGCCAACTCACAGGAGCCAGGTCCACGTACATACCTCAATAGAATGTCACTACCATCCTGCTTCATTCTGGAATCTCCACCGCGTACATTGTTTCAAAGTGGTTTTCGGTATCGATAAAGAGTATGCCCATATCTGATCCCGGTCTCTTTGCCATCCGAACGTTATTATAATCCGTGCTTATAAATTTCAAAAATGGTTTATATTTCACTTCAAAACATATTCATTTAAACCATGTAAATTCAATATCAAATAATATTCATTTCAAAGTTGTAACATTTCTAAGTTCATTCGTTCAATTATAAAATTTCCAATACATTGTAAATTTCAGCTACAACAGCACTTATAAAATGTTACGGTAGATGTAGTAATATTTCAAAGACATTGTCAATTTCAAAAACAGCAGCACTTATAAAGTGCTACGGTAGGCATTTAGTTATTTCAAAACAGCTCAATTTCAAAAACAGCAACACTTACAAAGTGCTACAGTAGGTATTAGTAATTTAAAACAATTCAGTTTCATTTCCGCAACAACAGAACTTACCAAGTGCTATAGTAGCTATTTAGTTATTCAAAACAGTTTACTTTCAGCAACAACAGCACCTGCAAAGTGATATAGTAGCTATTTAGTTATTTCATATAGTTTAGTTTCAGCGACAACAGCACTTACAAAGTGCTACAGTAGCTCTTTATTATTCCAGAACTTAGTTTATTTTCAGAAATGATAGCACTTAACAAATGCTGTCTTAAAACTGCAGCATTTCTGAAGTGCTACTAATACCAATTCCAGATTTAATATAAAATTTCAAAAACATTAAAACTTCAATTTCAGCCATTTTAACTTATAAAATCATATATATTTTTTTGCTTCAAAAATATTCATTTGAATATCATTTAACTTATGATTCAATAAAATAACCTTTAATAAATAAGTATCCGATTTAAACAATAATTTACTTGTTACAAAGGTAACTATTTTCTCAACTTTTTATTTTTAACAACTAACTTAATACTTTATTTTAAAATACCCATTTCATAAATAAAATAAAATTTCCATTTAATTACTTAACTTAAAAATTTCCACTTAAAACCAAATTTCCAATTCCCAAGTTAAGTCATATTTTTAAAATACACCTTTTCCATTTAATTCTTTATACATTTTAACTTATAGAAAAATCTCTATATATTCATTTAAAATTATTAAATCCAATTTAAGTTAAAATGTCATATTTTTACATTTTAAAAATACTTATAAATTTCAGAAGATATATATAATGAACCACGGATTTGTATAATATTTTCTAACCTAGGTCAAGTGATACAGATAATATATCATTTCAATCCGTAATTTAAAAAGAAAAATCCAGGTTCTATCATTTCAAACCCACAATCCCAAGTAAATCAAACACAATAAAAATCACTTGAGCCTATAATTTGAGCCCATAATGATTTTTCCTTAATCTAAAGTCCATTCGGTTATTTATCATTTCAACCCATAGTGAAAAGGAAACTTGCAATGTGAGATACAGAAAATAAAATAACAGTATAGCATATAATATTATAACAGATGATTTAACTGGTATAAAATAAGGTTATACATAATATAAACAGATTACAGGCATATATGAACATAGTATATCAATCAATTGCATATTCACTCGTCATCGTTTTACAATTATATAAGTACGGAATGTCTAGAGTGAATAACTCACCTTTTTGAAGCCAGAGATTACGGAGTAAAGGCAAACAACAAACATAGAAAGGCACGACAAGCACGAACTAGATTCAAGAAGAAGCAACACCCAAATCCAAATTGTTAACCCCGTTTTTCTTTAACGAGTTAAGATTCAGGCCGACTCAACTGGTTACGACTTAATTAGCTAACGAGTTAAGGTTCGCGGCGACTTAAAGGAATGGAATGACTCATGGGGATTAACGGTTCATGATACAGGCCAACACAGTGAGTTACCGACTCAACGAGTTAATGCCTTAGAGGAGCAGAGTGGTTTAACTAATTAACGGTTCATGAGATAGACCGACTCACCTACTTATAGGGATAGGACGACTCAAGGGGTTAACGGTTCACAAGGCAGGACGACTCAGTGGATCAACGACTCAATAAGTTAGCGACTCATCATATGAGACGACTCAGTGGAAGTAACGACATAAGAAGGTGGACCCTTGTGCCGCTTCACCTATATACCGCTACCTGATAAGTCGTTAATTACTTAACGACTCATGACTCAGAATGACTCGTCCACGACTCAAAGCCATTGAGTCGTAGTCCATTGCCACAGTGCCGATGCCAATAAGGCTTGACTCGTAAAATACTCAGAACTTAGCATAAAGTCCAGCAGAGGAATAAGCCATGGAGAAATCAAGGGTTGGCTCTGTGAGTCGGCCACGACCTAATTTAACTCGGCCACGAGCCAAGCATGAGTCGAACACGACTCACGACTCAGGGCTGAAAACTCCTATAAATACATGGCCACCTCCAACATTCACGGGACTTTTTTTGGGGGGGCTCATTCATTTCAAGCGCCGTTACTCTGCTGCATTCCGAACTACTTCAACACTTAAAGCTTTTGAGATATAAAGAACGCCTCAAGGAACTTCACGAAGAAATCATACATGTCCAACAAGAGTTCAAAGATTTGGATCGACATTGAAGTTTAGGCTACTTGTTCTAAGTCACTTGTAACTCGAAGTGTGTTGTAATCGAAGTGTAATCGCATTGACTTGTAATCAAATCGTCAATAAAGATATTCAAAGTGGACGTAGGCTCTCTCTTAAGCCGAACCACTATAAAATTGCTGTTGTTTACTGCATTCCCGCTATTATCTGCCTGTAATCTGTTCCCGAACTATCGGGTGGTGCTTTCACAATTACACTTCATACACCGGGGTGTTAGCGTTCAAATTTTAGCGTTAACATTTTTGGTGCTTTTACTGAGAACTGAACTCAGGCAAATCGTCATCATTGCTCCACGAAAGTTTGTTGAAATAACCTCTCTAAAGACTAGAAGTTTATCCGAAATCATGGCTCCGGGGAGAAAGAGTTGATCTGTAAGATCTGGAAATGCTCAAGAGGGAACCTCCGCTTCCCCTGTATCGAATCAAGCCACTCCAGCTGTCGGAGTTACAAAGGCAGAGCTGGATGCTGCAATCTTAGGGCTGAACCAGCAGATAAATGCCCAAAATGCACAATTCGAGGCTCAGAGTGCCCAAAATGCCCTAATTCTGAATAGGTTGAACGATTTGCTTGGGGCAAACCGTCAACCGGCAGGTAATGAAAGGAACTTTGCTGGCAACATTCATGATGCCGAAGAAAGAAATGCTCCTGAAAGGGCTGCTAGCCCCTTTGAACAAACACTTCCTGTGGTTGGTGGACCTAGAACTCGACATGATGAGGAGTATCTTTCTGGGATGGTCCGACAAATCATGAAAGAGAGTATGCAGAGGGTTGAAGACGAGAAAGAATGGGGTTTTGCCCCAAGTAAAACTCCATTTACTGAGAAAATCTTAAAGGCCGAATTCCCAAGGAAGTTTGTCCCTCCAACCATTCCAGCTTATAAGGGGACAAGCGATCCGAACGAATTCTTATACAAGTATGATTGGCACATGACAGGTGCCAGAGCCTCTGATGAGATAAAGTGCCGATATTTTCATGTATATCTAGAAGGTGAGGCTCTACTGTGGTTCACCAAGCTACCAGTCCGATCTATTGATCAGTTTTCGGACTTGACCCGGAAATGCAAGGAGCATTTCAGACTATATGCTTCAAAAGCCAAGGACATCATGTCGTTGTCAAGCTTAGAACAGAATCCAGGGGAGACTATTAGATCTTTCTTAAACCGCTTTAATATAGCACTGGCCGAGGTGGACAATGCAGAACCGCGAATGATATTGACTTATCTGATGAGGGCTATTGACAAGTCGAGCGAATTTGGGAAATGGCTAAACATGAAGGAACCAAATTCCCTTGAAAAATTCTATAAAAAAGCAGATGAATTCATACGCCTGGAAAGCCGTCCCGTACCGGTAAAGGCAGTGTTGGAAAAAGCTGAAGATAACATTGCTGCTCCGTGCAAGAGTGAATCTGTAGGACAGAAACGGGAAAATAACGATGGAAAGAAACAGAAAAATCTGAAGAGGCCTCGCTCCTTCAAACCATCGGAATATACTCCTTTATTAGATACACCGGAGCATATATACCTTACCACTAAAGATTCTGTTGAATATCCTAAACCTCCTGTTCTGAGAACCGGGAGGAAAGCTGTGCAAAGTGGGAAGTTCTATCGCTTTCATAATCAACCTGGTCATGATACCGACGAATGCCGCCAATTGAAAATTTTGATTGAAGAATTGATAAGGGAAAACAAGCTGCAGCAATTTGTGGAAAAGAATAGCAGCAATCCCGCTTCGACCAGTCAGGGGCAACGAGCTCCTGCTCATCAACCCAGGACAGGTGAAAAGACTACAGGGCATGAATCCGGAAGGCCTGTTATCAATGTCATTACGGGAGGACCTCACCCAGCAGGCAGGAGATGGGGTGAGATGGAAAGGTATACGCGAGCTTTGAAGTATGTACCGACTGAGGAAGATGTATTTGTTTTGGAAGGTGCTATGCCCCTGAAGCAACAAAGAACTTTCAATGATGATATTGTGTTCAGAGCCAGGGATTCCGCAGGTGTTGAAGCTCCTACCTTTGATCCCTTAGTCATCTCGACTGGTATCGGGCCAGCTATTGTTAGAAGAGTTCTCATTGATTGTGGCGCATCCTGCAATATCCTCTTCAAGAAAACATTCGACCAAATGAAGATCCCTATGGCTGATGTGCAAGCCTCATCGCAGAAAATCGCTGGCTTCACTGGGGAGCCAAAACAGTCGATAGGAACCGTTGATTTGTTTGTGGAACTTGGAGAAGGAGAGAGAAAAGTGGTCCGCAAGCAAACTTTTGTGATTGTCGACGAATTTTCTGCTTACAATGCTTTCCTTGGCCGTCCAACTCTCGCAGCATTCAAAGTTGTTCTGGCCCCATGGTGCCTCACCATTAAATTTCCCACAGATAATGGAGTGGGAGTTATAAAAGGGGATCAAAATGCGGGGCGGGAATGTTATTTAACAGAGCTATGAGAAACCAGAAAAAGAGAAATGGGAAAGGATGCGGCAGCCCCAGTCCGCATCAAAGAACCAGCCTTGTAGCAATTACAGGGCGGACCCTGCACTGGCGAGCACAGCGGAGCAAGGAAAGAGATGGATCCTAGAAAAGTCAGTGCAGAGGAGAATAGAGTGGTACCAGTGGAAACGACAATACCAGTACCTGTTGACCCAAAGGACCCAAACAAGGTGTTGAATGTGGGATCACAACTTAATGTGTCAATTCAGAATATCTTAATATCTTTTTTAAAGGCAAATTTGGATGTTTTTGCTTGGACTCATGCCGATATGTGCGGGATATCCCCAGAAGTTGCAGTACACGCTCTGAATATTGATCCAAAATTTACACATGTGAAGCATAAAAGGAGAACTCAAGGTCCAGAAAGGTCGGCAGCGTTAAAAGAAGAAGTTGATCGGCTCATGGAGAATAATTTTATCAAAGAATCTACCTATCCGAATTGGGTTTCAAATCCAGTGCTGGTTAAGAAAGCCAACGGAAAATGGAGAGTATGCATCGATTTTTCAGATCTAAACAAGGCCTGCCCCAAAGACTGCTTCCCTTTACCCAGGATCGATCAACTGGTTGACGGAACAGCGGGACACGAATTGTTATCTTTTATGGATGCCTACTCCGGATATAACCAGATCATGATGCATGAGCAAGATCAGGTGGACACGAGCTTTATCACCGACGTTGGTCTTTACTGCTACAGAGTTATGCCCTTCGGGCTGAAGAATGCAGGGGAAACATACCAAAGACTTGTTAATGCTATGTTCAAACCGCAATTGGGCAAGACTATGGAAGTCTATGTCGATGACATGTTAGTAAAGTCTAAGAAAACAGTGGATCACATAGAACACTTAGCAGACATGTTCGCAGTCCTCCGAAAATACGGAATGAAGCTCAATCCTTTAAAATGTTCATTTGGAGTGGAATCCGGCAAGTTTTTAGGTTTCATCGTGAGCGCTAGGGGCATTGAGGCTAGTCCAGCTCAAATTACCGCCTTAAAGGAAGTCAAAGCTCCTAGAACAAAGAAGGAATTGCAAAGTCTCAATGGAAAAGTAGCCGCCTTGAGTCGGTTCATTTCCAAAGCCATAGATAAATGCATCCCATTTTTTGACGCCCTAAAGAAAGGAAAGAAAAACTTCGATTGGACTCCCGAATGCCAAAAAGCCTTTGATGAATTGATTCGCCATATGGAAACGCCTCCAATACTTTCTAGGCCTGGCGATGGCGAGGATCTTCTTATATACTTGGCAGTATCATCTCATGCTTTAAGTGTAGCGCTGATACGAGAAGACAAGAGGATTCAACATCCAGTTTACTATATCAGCAAAAGACTCACTGGGGCAGAGATGAATTACTCTAAGTTGGAAAAACTCGCCTGTTGCCTACTAATTGCATCTAGGAAGTTGAGGAAATATTTCCAAGCTCATCCTATCAGAGTCCTCACTGATCAACCTTTAAAGCAAGTCCTGTTTCGCCCTGAGACTTCAGGCCGTCTCCTAAAGTGGAATATTGAACTCAGTCAATATGACATCACTTATCATCCCCGAAAAGCAATCAACGGACAAGCTTTAGCGGACTTCATCGCAGAATTCACAGATAAGGGTAACAGTGAGGAGGAAATGATCGACGATTCCCCAATCCAGTGGAAGTTATATGTCGATGGCGCGAGAAACAACTACTGCTCTGGAGCCGGAATTGTACTTGAGACCCCTGAAGGTCGATCATTATGCTACGCACTAAGATTGGAATTTCCTTCAACAAACAATGAAGCAGAATACGAAGCCCTTATCGTCGGCTTAAGGATTGCTAAAGAACTAAACATCCGAGCGTTACAGATCTTCAGTGATTCTCAGCTTATTGTATGCCAAGTCAAAAAGGAATTCCAAGCAAAAGGGGGGAATCTGCCTGCCTACTTGTCAAAGGCATGGGAACTCCTGGGTGATTTCGATCATTACATGATAAGTCACATTCCTCGAGAAGAAAACATGAAAGCAGATTCTCTCGCAAAGTATTCAAGCACAGGCGAAGCTCAATTTTTGGGGTTAACTCCAGTGGAGGTCCTGTCGACTCCGAGCACTGATGAGATGGACATTGATTGGATCATGAGCGTGTCTCAAGAGCAAGAATCATGGATGACTCCAATAACAGAATATCTTCTCAATGGCACTTTACCGGAAAACTCAAAAGAACGAAAGAAGCTACTAAGGAAAGCCTCTCGATATATAGTCCAGGATGGCCAGTTATACAGACGGGGATTCTCAATGCCGTTACTTCGATGTGTATCTAGGGAAGAGTCCAAAACAATCCTAGCTGAGGTGCATGGGGGAGAATGTGGTGATCATTCAGGTGGTCAAACTTTAGCGAAAAAGATTCTCCGATACGGATATTTTTGGCCAGAAATTAATCGAGATGCGGCAGACTATTCCCGAAAATGTGACAGATGCCAAAGATTCGCCAGAATCCCTAGAGCTCCTTCCACTGAACTCACACAGATGGTCAGTCCGTGGCCGTTTGCAATATAGGGGATAGACCTCGTAGGACCATTACCAACTGCCAAGTCTGGAATTAAATATGCCATTGTTGCTGTAGATTATTTTACTAAGTGGGGAGAAGCTGAACCACTGGCTACTATCACCTCAAAAAAGATGATAAGTTTTGTGACTAAAAGTATCATTTGCAGATACGGTGTGCCTCAAAAAATAATTACAGACAATGGTACTCAGTTCGAAAGTGAAGAATTCCAAGATTTTTGCAAACGATTCAAAATCCGAAAGAGCTTCTCAGCAGTAGCCCATCCGCTGGCAAACGGGCAAGTGGAAGCCGTAAATAAAATTATCAAGTCAACCATCAAGAATCAACTTGAAAGAGCAAAAGGTGGTTGGGTCGATAAGCTACCGCTGGCACTACGGGCCTACAGAACTACCCACAAAACTGCGACTGGGCATACTCCGTTTTCATTGGCATACAGATCAGAGGCAATGATTCCGGTAGAAACAGAGGTCCCTTCACATAGAAGAATCCATTTCAATCAAGCGGAGAATGAGAAACTACAGCTTGAGGCACTAGATCTCCTTGATGGAAAAAGAGAAGAGGCTGAGCTCAGAATCGCATCTCATCAGCAAAGGATAGCCAGACATTTCAATTCCAAAGTTCGCCAACGCAGCTTTGAAATTGGAGATTTAGTCCTAAAGAGAATTATGACAGCAACAGGTGTGTTTGGGCCAAATTGGGAAGGACCATATGTCATAGGTCAAAAGCTTCTGGATGGCACATACAAACTCACTACTGTCGAAGGAGATCAAATTCCAAGAGCTTGGAACAGCAATCACTTGCGTCCATACTTTACTTGATAGCTTTGTTGAAATATTGTAAAGAGAATTATGAATGTATGATTCCTGTAATTGAAAGCAATTGTAAAACTGATGCAAGTGAATAATGAAAGACTATAAAGTGGATGTAAGCCCAAATTCTTGGCCGAACCACTATAAATCTTGTGTTCCTTATTATTGATACATGTTTGCTTTATTTTCGATATGAAAAGTACATTGAATGTATTACTGAAATGTCGATTTAAATTTTTGCAGGCAACGAAAACAAAACTTGCACATTACGAGGCCAAGTGATCCTTGTTATCATTCAACAAACAAATTCCAAGTCGCAAAATTCCCGAGCTTAAATCCTAGATAAGAAGTGCTTCAATTGAACGGTCAATGATTTCGCCGAAAACAGGCTTTAGCTAATAAATTGAGAAGTTTGAACAAACAAACATCCAATTAAGAAGCTTATGTCCGTTCTCGTGAACTGGCCTAGCAATGAAGTACACTTCTTTGGATTAAACAAGCTACTTGTAAGATAAGGGAGTGCAAGCTTAAAAAATAAATAGAGGATCACTGAAAAGGCGTAAGCAAGTGGACAAGGAACAACTAAAGTCCTCTTCGGAGGCACAACTCTTCGGAGGATAAAGACCTCTAACGAAGCATATGCCGTAAAAAAGAAAGTTCTCTACTCAACCAAAAAAGATTGGAGGAGTCATGACCCTCCAACCATGAGAGAGTAACTTCCAGGCAATCTTCGGAGGCCCATTTCACCAGGAGTTGAAGTGGTACAACCGCTCTTCGGAATTTCACTTCACTAGAGTTGAAATGTAAAACAAAATAAAAGCCCTCTTCGGAGGCCCATTTCACCAGGAGTTGAAGTGTTACGACCGCTCTTCGGAATTTCACTTCACCAGAGTTGAAATGTAAAACAAAATAAAAGCCCTCTTCGGAGGCCCATTTCACCAGGAGTTGAAGTGTTACGACCGCTCTTCGGAATTTCACTTCACCAGAGTTGAAATGCAAACAAAATAAAGACCTCTTCGGAAGCCCACGTTTCACCGAGATTGAAATAAAACTTCGAAGTGTTGAAACGTGAAAAGGCTTCCTTCAAAGGCACAACTCTTTGGAGGTACACGTTTCACCAAGATTGAAATAAAACTTCCAAGTGTTGAAACGTGAAAAAATCCCTCCTCAGAGGTACAACTTTCTATGTAAAAAAAAATCCTCATCAAGAGCACACTTTAACTTTCAAAGGAAGAGTGATTTACCTATTTTGGAAAATAACCTTCCTCAAAAAAAAAGAAAAGAAAAAGAAAAATAAAGTTAAAGTACCCTTCAGAGGCCCGCTTTACCTCATAGAAGAGTTCACTTGGTAAAACGTGTACATAAGCAAAAGAAAAAGTGATTTCTTCGAAGGACAAAGCGTAAAAACTTATATGAAGGGAGTTGTACTCTACGAGGAATTTCTTCAAGAATGAAATAATTATTCTTCAGAAAATAAGAGTGCAAGTCCCCTCGAAGTATAAAATATTGCAACAAGCTTATGGTATGGGGGCAACATGGTATAGTTATATACAATATGGTATAGCCACATCGGCGAAAGTAATGCTCAAACAACATGCCATAAGCCCGCTGCAATATCATATAAATAAACTTGTGCAAAAATGAATAATAAATGCATTCTCAAATTCAAACAGGAGTCTTTACAAATAAAGGATCATTTTATTCAATTGTATTGCAGATACAAGTTTCAAAATAAAAAGCAGGGGCCGGTACCCGCACAGTTCTCGACCAGTACATGCAAAAGGCAAGAAGCTAAAAGCTAAAATCTTCATTTCTTCTTGCCACCTTTAGACCATTTGCCCGGCCGAATGGTTAGCTTTTCAGGACGGTCTGAAGGCATAAGGGAAGAAGGAGAGGGAGGTGCAACTGGTGCAATTTCCGGTTCCTCTTCTGTAACAATGATTTTCTTCCCCCTCCTCTTCGATGTTCCGTGCTTCTTTCTCCTCTTCGAAGAAGACTCACTCCCTGGAGTAACAAGAGCAGACAAAATTACGTCATCAGAAGGAGTCCGCTCCGGAGAGATCTCGCCTCCTTCAAGTCCCTCATCTTTCTGCTCTTGCGAAGCGATAGGGTCATCTAAGCCATGAAGAGCCTCAATTTGCTCCTCTTGTGACCCGGGCTGTGAAGCAGAAGGAGGAGCCACCTGAAGAGACGGAGGAGGGATAACCTGAGGAGGCGAAATTTGCACAGCACTTGGTGTTTCAACTGCAGAAGAAGAGAAATTAAAAATACTAGTATCTCCCCAAAAGAAGGGAGATACGGGTTCGTCGAGATTCAAGAAGTAATCGAGAAGCTCATCAAACTTTTGAGGAGCAAGCAGGCAATCCACCTGAATCGGACCAATGTCAAAATTACCTGGAGATATTTGCTTCGTTAGTTCAATCTCATAATTTTGAGCTCCAATATCCTCCAAAGCCTCATCATCAGTAGGGGTAATTACCCCGGTTCTTGTAGGAGGCGGGGAATGAGCACTGGAACCTATGATGTCAACTTCAGGAGAAACTAAAGGACGTTCGGAGGTAGTAGGTGGTAATTCTTTTTCAGAACATTCCTCTTCCGCCATCCCAGTCCGCACTCTGGCGAGTTGCTCTTTTCCCTTCGCAAGAGCAGCGCGAGTTTCCACATCTAGGTAGCGCGCCTCAAGCTCTTCCTCGGTATACCCGGCGCCTTTGAACATGTCGAGAGCAACTTCCCACACTTCAGCCAAAGTGATTTCGTATTTAGGACCGAGAAAAGAGAGACTGCCATGCCCTAAGACGCTGTGCAAGTAAAAGTCGAATAAAGTTAAACTGACGTTGACTTCCATGGCTTGAATAGATTCTTCAGCTGCGATTTTACCAGCCATGGCATCATCTCGTTCTTTTTCGGTTTTAGCAAGTTGAGCTTTTAATGCTTCAATCTCCATGTCTTGGGCGCTCATTTTACTTCGCAACTGAGCGGCATCAGTGCGGTAATTCTCTACAACCTCTTCTAGCCTCTCAACTTTAGCTTCGGCATCTCTTTGGCCAGCATGTGCATCCCGCACTTGTTTTTGTAGCACCTCTTCTCTTTGAGTATAAGTGTTAGAAGAGGTGGCAAGATCGTCTTTAAGCTGCTTGACTTCAGCTTCAAGTTTTTCGTTATACTCAGTTATGTTTTTCATCTCAATGTTGTGCTGGTCAAGAATCTTCTGCCATTCCGACTTATCGTTCTCCATGGTTAGCATCGCCTCGATATTGGCCCGATTGACCCGTTGGAGTTCATCAACGAGCTTTTGCCATCCAGACATTCTTTCAATATCGAGTCTAACGGCGTCAAGATTTTGGTACATGGCTTCTTTATCGATGGGAACTAAATCAAGATCGAAGCGAACTCCCTTTAAACACCAATTCGGGAACCGGCTCTGTAGGGTTGGTGGGCCCCTTTCAACACGATATGAAGGCCTATTAATAAGTGTTTGAATAGCGCTTCCTTCAAGAGCAGGGGATTTGGAAGGAATGTCGATAGAGATGGGAGCGTCAAGCTTTTCAGATATTGCAGATGCGTGTTTCTCACTAGGCTTGGCCCGCTTGCTCGGGTCCTCAACAATGTGGCTCTTCCCCCAACCATCATGTGTTTTACGTTTGTGGGAGTCATCGCCTCTTGAAGAAGACTCATGTCGCACATCTACCTTCTCGTGACGTTCTTCATATTCTCTCCTCTCTCTAGCTTTTCGAGCGGCTCTCTGCTCGTCGGTTTCTCTGGGACCAGTAAGGTAGCGTCTGTAATCATAGTTGCCGCGCCCTCCATAGTGCTGGAAGTCTTTATAGTAAGAACCGCTGCCGCTACGCCCCATAGAAGGATCTGAAAGGCAAAAAGACAAGTCTTAAAAGCCTTTAGAAAAAAGAAGTCAAACACAAACAAGTGCTGAAAAATCCTAAGTGTTGTGTAATGTGTAAACTACACGCATCAAGCTACAGACAACTCTGTGGAGTAGAGGAGGTGATAACTTGAGTAGGAGGAATTGGCATTTGTTGTAGAGAAGATGTCGCCTCGATTACAGAAGAGATAGTTTTGGAAACATCATCTTTAAAAAGTTCTTGTGAAGTCACAATTAGGTCGCTCAACCCCTCAAAAACATCATCACCATCATGCTTTTTGGGACTTGCTTTCTCAACTCCTTCGTTAGCAGATCTCCCGGAAGATCGTGGAGGTTCTTCCTCTTCGATAACCGGGGCAAGTACAGACTTGTTAGACGGCCCCGCAGCATCCTTCGGAGTTGAACACTTCACTAGTGAAGTTTCTGTAGAGGTTCCTCCCCGCATGTGCTCTTTAGTAGAGACCGGGGCATCAGGAGTTTCCATCGGAGAATCGGGAATTTCAGTTGGAACTTCATGAGGCTGAGTGAAGCGAGAGGAATGAAGAAGCCCATATTGATGTAAAAATTCATCATTTAACAAAAACTTTATACTCCTCTCTTCTGCCGCCACGGCATTCAGTCTTTCAAAAATTTGCTTATAGCACGGATCTGTAGAGGGAGGAGGAAGTGCTAAAACATGAAAACAAGAAGCGAAGTTAGCATTTAGCAACTCAGATTTCGAAAAGCTCAAGAATGGAGAAATAAAGACAGGAAATCTTACTTCCTACTCTCCAGATGGCATAAAACCCTGGAGGACAGCGAACAAAGAAAAATTGATTTAGAAATCCATGAACGCTTTCAGGAAGATCAGTGATGAGTCTGCGGTTTCGAGCACTCCTTATAACTACGATAGAGGGATGATCTTTAATTTTCGTGAATGAGCAGAAGTAGCAGATTTCCCCAAAGCTCGATAATCGGTCCAAAACTCTCCTAAATAGCACACATAACCCCATCAGAATGGCATGGCCGTTGGGGTGCAATTGGAATGGAGAGATAGATAACCGAAGCAGGAACTGCTGAAGGAAGTCATTAAAAGGTGGGATGGCACCGCTCAAGCACATTTGGCGATTGACAGCAATAAAGCTGAGAGGGGGCCTATCTGCAGTTTCATTTGGCCCCGGCAGTAAGGCATCAGCTTCGGCAATGCCAAACTGGATGCGCAATTGGTCAAACACCCGCTGATTCAGAGTTGTGGAAGTTCTCTCCGGAGGGTTATCCAATGGGTTGGCTACTGGGAAGACATCTTCAGCCTGGCCCATCGGTTCTTCTTGTTGAGAAGCCATTCTACACAAGCAACTGGATGTTCAAATGCGAAGGTGCACGTTTCCTAAAAGTGTGAAGTGTTGTGCAGAACTAATGAAGATAAACAAGTAAATATAACTGAAGTTAAGCTAGTTGGCAATTGATCAATTACTAAATTTCAGGACTTGTTAATTTAAAGTTTCAGGTATAGTGTTAGTGCAAACTGGTCAATTTCAATGGACTATTTCAACATTGCTTTAGCACTCTACTTGGATTCGTTGGTTTAAAGTACTTCATTCACGCAATCTATTTAACATTTATCTTCTATTGACTAATTTGTCATTGGATGTGGGCAATCAATGGCAGTATATTCGTCCAGATTCTCTGTGATTATTGTATTAAACAGGTTGTATACTTGCAAACTGAAGCAATCTGTAAAACTAAAATATGCAACAAAGTTTAGCAGGTTAAAGTCCAAACAATTCAATATTCAGGCAGTTTATTTCAGCAACTCAAGTCAAAGATCGAGTCAGAATTATGCTTCAAAGCAGTACAATGTGATAACTCGTCCACGTTTTAAAGGTTATGAAGCAAGTTAAGCTAGGTTGTTTATGCTCCAAGACATTGATGCCTTGAGTCACTGGTTCTCTAAGTCGTACGGCACAGTAATGGGAGAAATTTTTTATTTCAAAGCAGTGTGAAATTCTCCAAGTCTTGTGTCGGCCGCGACTCAAATCCTAGGTTGCATCTAATTGAGTCGGTCATAGGTTCAAACCACAAGGAGCAACTCGGTATGAAAAATAGTCCAAGTGCTGAGTCGTTCGCGACCTAAGAGTTGAGTCGTTCACGACCTATGAGTTGAGTCGTTCATGGCCTATGGCTTAAGTTGTTCGCGGCAGATGGATTGAGTCGTTCGCGGTTCAAAGGATGAGTCGCGGTGAGGATCTAAAGGGCTGAGTCGCTCGTACGACCAAAAACCTAAGTCATCCAAAACGCCAACTAGGTCATGAGAATCCTAGGTCATTTCCTCGACCGGTCATCTTCTCTCTAACCCTTTAACCCGTTAAGGATCAATTCATATCTTCCAAACTCGCAGACCAGATAAGTCAAGGCACTATAATCCATTGTCTTCACCTCACGCCATCAGAAAATCACTCAAAGGGTCAATTCGAATCGCTTCAAGTTTGCGACGAATCTGACGCGCTGTTATGTTATCGCGAACAATAACAATAATATAATCGATGGCAGTTGTGAATCGATCAAAAAAAGCATGAGTCGCGATGGAACATGGCACAAAGATGCATCAGGGTCAGAAAAATGGGGAATCCGGATTCGTAATTCAATAACAGTAAGGAATCGAAAGAGAATCAAGCTCACTTACGCAACAAAGATCATTAGCAGGGAGTTGGAATAGAATTGCTTTCGAAAGCTCGGAGGAATGTTAATGGCAGAAAACGACTTACGAGATTGGTATGAGAAGAAGATAAAAGTGACGATTCATGCCTTTTATACCAGGATAGTGGAACGTGAGTCGGCACATGCGAGTCAAGATGAGTCGAAGTACACGACCTACGACTTAGGCGTGTACTTCGAGGGGCAAATGTTAACCCCGTTTTTATTTAACGAGTTAAGATTCAGGCCGACTCGACTGGTTACGACTTAATTAGCTAACGAGTTAAGGTTCGCGGCAACTTAAAGGAATGGAGCGACTCATGGGGATTAACGGTTCATGAGACAAGCCGACACAGTGAGTTACCGACTCAACGAGTTAATGCCTTGGAGGAGCAGAGTGGTTTAACTAATTAACGGTTCATGAGACAGACCGACTCACCTACTTAGAGGGATAGGACGACTCAAGGGGTTAACGGTTCACAAGGCAGGACGACTCAGTGGATCGACGACTCAATAAGTTAGCGACTCATCATATGAGACGACTCAGTGGAAGTAACGACATAAGAAGGTGGACCCTTGTGCCGCTTCACCTATATACCGCTACCTGATAAGTCGTTAACGACTTAACGACTCATGACTCAGAATGACTCGTCCATGACTCAAAGCCATTGAGTCGTAATCCATTGCCACAGTGCCGATGCCAATAAGGCTTGACTCGTAAACGACTCAGAACTTAGCATAAAGTCCAGCAGAGGAATAAGCCATGGAGAAATCAAGGGTTGGCTCAGTGAGTCGGCCACGACCTAATTTAACTCGGCCACGAGCCAAGCATGAGTCGAACACGACTCACGACTCAGGGCTGAAAACTCCTATAAATACATGGCCACCTCCAACATTCAGGGGACTTTTTTTGGGGGGGCTCATTCATTTCAAGCGCCGTTACTCTGCTGCATTCCGAACTACTTCAACACTTAAAGCTTTTGAGATATAAAGAACGCCTCAAGGAACTTCACGAAGAAATCATACATGTCCAACATGAGTTCAAAGATTTGGATCGACATTGAAGTTTAGGCTACTTGTTCTAAGTCACTTGTAACTCGAAGTGTGTTGTAATCGAAGTGTAATCGCATTGACTTGTAATCAAATCGTCAATAAAGATATTCAAAGTGGACGTAGGCTCTCTCTTAAGCCGAACCACTATAAAATTGCTGTTGTTTACTGCTTTCCCGCTATTATCTGCCTGTAATCTGTTCCCGAACTATCGGGTGGTGCTTTGACAATTACACTTCATACACTGGGGTGTTAGCGTTCAAATTTTAGCGTTAACACAAATCTTGTAAACAAATGAATAAAACAAATATAAATATATGTTTCAACATAACAAAATAAATTAAAACAATGGAAAATTTGTGAAATAAAATGACATAGACATGCTTTAAACATCAAGTGGGCTCAGCCACAATGGACATAGGCTCAACCATCATCATACATTGTTCGGTCATGATCAAAATTGAAGCACTAGGCTCGGCCATGGGCAGGAAAATGAAGGCAAAGCATGGGAATATGGAAAAGGTAGGGGTTACAAGCATTGGAAAGGCAAAGGCAAAGGCATGATGGATTTGTGCTTGGCCCTATGGCCAAGTGGGTCGGCCTATGGCTAGACATTGGGTCAGATCAAATCAGAGGGGCACGGCCAATAGCAAAGTAAGATGAAGGAGTAGGTGGTGGAAATAGTTGTGGCCACTGCAAATCAAGAGGGGTTTGCATAAGGAAGGCTCGACTAGGGGATTTGTTTGCAATTTTTGGTGAAGGCTTTGTTCTAGGATTCACGGCCTTGAGTGGGCGAGGTGATGTAGAGGTGATGGTCGGTCATAGAGGAGGTGGAGAGTGGATGAGGTCGGAAATACGGTGGAGGTCGAGCACTTGATGAAGAAAACAAAAGAAAATAAAAGAAAAAGGAAAAAGACAGAGGAAGAGAAACCGTGGAAACTTACTGTAATTTTCTACAGGAGAAAGCAAATGAGGAAATGAGATGTTGAGGAATTTTTGTGCGTGATTTACACAATGAAGTGGCAGCTAGGGTTTGGGAATACAAGGCTAGAAAAATGGTGAACGGCTAGGGTAGGTAAAAAAGAGGCCATGCAAATAGAAAGGCAAGCATTTAAAACAATGTAACGTATGTCTCCTTGATTTGCTCAAGCCATTTACAAAAAGATATAAACAAGTAAAACTCCAATAAATAAAATAAAGGTCTAGAAAAATAAAATAGAGAAATAAAAATCAAGAGATGGACATAGGAAAATATAAAATAATTACAGAAATTAATTGCGTGTAAAACGCTGTATTTTATCCAATTTTAAAGTATAAATCAGAATTTAACAAAACGAAAAACAGAACAGATATTAGAATTATATCCAGCTTAAAATAAAAAGATTAGAATTTAAAAATCAAAATTTTAAACTTTTCAAATAAAAGTCAAAGTTTGACTAAAATATAAAGTTTCAGAAATTATTCATTTTATCCTATTTGGAAGATAAATTACAAATACATCCAAAATTACACTGGAAAAATTCCAAAAATTCAAATTTTAATGATCAAAAATCAAAATATTCAAATAAATTAAATTTTTAAATATCTACAAAATTTTGGGCTATTACACTCTCCTCCAATCAAAACTTTTCGTCCTCGAAAAGGGACAAACAAGGAAAACAAAGAAAGATAAGATAGCAAAGCAGAAGTACCTGAAACAAACAATTTCAGATTCGAAGCACGCATGCTCTCCTCCGTCTTCCTGGTACAACCCGAACATCAATGATCCACTGCACTTTGACCAGGTTGACAAATTTCCTTCTTAGCTGATTCATACCTCGATTGACGATATGAAGTAGCTTCCTCTCAACAGTCAAATTTGGCTTAATACCCAAACTATGATAGCAGAAGGCTGGACAATAAGAGATGGATCATGCGGATACCGACGAAGATGCGATACATGGAATACATTATGTGCTCCAAAAAATTTCTCAGGCAAATCCAGACCATAAGCCAAAGAACCAATCCTCTCAGAGATATAGAAAGGACCAACAAACCTAGGAGCAAGCTTCCCTCTACGACCAAACCGGATCACATTCCTTAAGGGAGATCTAAAGGAAAAGCAAAACACCAATAGCATACTCCAAATTCCTCCTACGCCGATCAGAATACTTCTTCTACCTATCCTGAGCAATCCTCATCTTCCTCTTAATCTCCTCAACCTTCTCAGAAGCTTTCAAAATCATATCAGGACCAAGAACCAAATGATTACCGGATTCAATCAAGCAAGATGGAGATCTACAGGGTCTTCCGTAAAGAGCAGCAAACGGAGACATTTCAATACTGGCCTGAATTTAAAGACGGAATGAGATAGATAAAGATTAAGATAAGAGTAAAATAGAAGATTAATGAAAATATACCTGATAACTGTTATTATAGGTGAATTCAACAAGATGGAGTGGATCTTCCCAAGATCCTCCATAATCAAGAACACAAGCACGAAGAAGGTCTTCTAGAATCTGATTCACTCTTTCCCTTTGACCGTCGATCTGTGGATGGCAAGCAATGCTCAGATTCAGATGAGTACCCAAGGATTCTTGACAAGCTTTCCAAAAATGACTGGTGAAGACAAGATCCTGATCACAAACAATGCTGATAGGAACACCATGGAGACGAACAATCTCCCTCAAGTAAATCTCAACCAGACTGGAAGTAGAACAGGTGGATTTGACCGGAATGAAATGAGATGATTTGGTCAAACTATCCACAACAACCCAGATACTCTCATTACTCCTCCTAGACCTCGGCAATCCATCAAAAAATCCATGGAAACCCGTTCCTATTTGCAATTGGAAACCTCAAGGGGCTGCAACAAACCAGGGGTCTTCTGATGGTCTGCCTTGACTTGTTGATAAGTCGCACACCTACTAACAAAGATAGAGATATCTCGCCTCAAATATCTCCACCAATAAAGCTTCTTCATATCCTGATTCATCTTCATCACACCAGGATGGATAGAAAGTCTGGATTGATGATGTTCCCAAAGTAACTCCTGCCTCAAACCATCAACATTTGGGACACAAATCCTATTATTAATCCTCAAAATCCCTCTACCATCGGTCTGAGCTCCACTACCATCAGGACTACTACCACCAACCTTATTACGAACATTCTCCTTCATACAACTAAGCATCACATCCTCATCATGCTTAGCCATGATACGATTCACAAGAGGGGAAGAAGAAACAACAAGCTGACACAACATAGCTTCTTCCTACTTAAAGCATCAGCTACAACATTAGCTTTTCCAGGGGTATAGCTAATGTCGAGATCATAAGAAGCAAGGAACTCAAGCCACCTAACCTGCCACTGATTCAAGTCATTTTGGGTGAAGATATACTTCAAAAACTGATGATCAATAAATAGATCAAACTTAGCATCCAAAATATGATGCCTCCGAAGCTTCAAAGCAAAGACAACTACAAGCAATTCTAGATCATGAGCTGCATAATTGGCCTATGGGTGTTCAGCTAGCGACTAGCATAAGCAATCACCTTCCCATCTTGCATCAGAACAACTCCCGAACCCTCAGACAAGCATCAATGTAAACCGTTAATCCCTCATTTCCATTCGGAATGGGAAGCACTGGTGCAGAAGTAAGCTTACGCTTCAACTCATTGAATGCAGATTTACACTTATCATCCCATATAAACTTAGCATTCTTTCGAGTTAAAGGAGTGAGAGGTGTAGAAATCCGAGAAAAGTTCTTAATGAATCTTCGATAATAACCGGCAATGTAACAACTCGATATTATCAACTATTCGGATCCACACACGTTGGACTTGAATAGTTCAAAATATCAGATAGTTAATTTAAATTTGGCAAAACTCAGCATATACAGCAAATAAATCACTCACAGAATCATAGACACAGAGTAATATAATAATAACGCAGCGGAATTGATAAATAATTGTTCATGAAGCTACTATATAAACATCGGAGTTAGAAATAAAATACAATAGAATCCCTCAAATACAGTGGATTCTTCGGTACGAATTGATGGATTCTCTGAACCAATCAACTGTAAAGCTGGAAGCTGAATCGATAGTTGGATCTCCAAACGAAGCTCCAAACACCAAAGGTGAGTCTCAAATGCTATATCACTCAGTTTGACCCGAGTGTAAAGCAAAACACAAAACACTCGAGTCAGGATTAACATTCTTATATCAATTGTGACGACCCGGCTTCCTACGCCCAGGAACACGTGTCATCAATAAGAAAGAAAGGGATAGAAATAGAAAAGAAAAGAAAGAAAGAATAACAACATCAGAATCTCACAGCGGAATGGAATAAAATATAATACCTCAACATAAATATTACATAGTTATATATACATCAGAGTTATACAATATCATACAACATGACTATCATATACATATCTGTCAGAACATACATCTCAAATATCATAAACTAACTAACACAGCGGAACTATATAGATAGCTACATACGTCTGGTCTTCTGCTCCAACTCCTCCAGAAAACTCTATACTCCGAATACCTATCACTTGGCTACTCATAAAAAATTTGAGTACCCAAGAGTTTATGAAAAACAAAATATAAACTCCGGGTCAGACATGGGTCTGGTATGAGTAAACGGGTTAAAGTTGTTTAACTTTGAAAATCATTTAAAATAAAAGTATCACGTAAGACTTCCCACATGTAAATACGGGTAAGTTTTTACCTTACGCTAACTAAAACATTTTATAAGAAATTCAGTGATATTGTAATAGTGTCTAGGGTTTTCAAGTAAAATACAGAAATAGCTGAATTTCTTACATCTCACATTCCAACGTAGTTGGGCACAATCAAAACGTACGGCTCTTGTTGGAAATTGGATACCATACAATGGCAGGGCTACTGGGGTACCGTCCGTTACAGTACGTGGCCTAGATCACCGTACCGAGGAGCTACCCTAACTCCCCTGCAACATAAGGCCGGAACCATTCCTTACTAAACAGTCCCGAACAAGATAACCCTGCAGTTGGCTGCAGACCAACCGCCCACACAACCGAATAAAAAGGGACATCTAGACAGGGGTACACCTCGTCCTACTTGGGCATGACCCCACCTAACCTTGCTGCACATCCCCTGATTTAGCCACTCCCGGTTGTTGAGGCTTGAGGCTGCGTTTACCTTATAGAACATATTTCTTAGAATTCTCATCGTCCGCTTGACGATGTGCTGAAAGCATTCAATCCATACAAGTTCGTTCCAGGTTCGAACAAAACCGAAGGCATTATCTCGTTACACTCATTTTGGAATCACCCTCAGAGTTAACGACGATAACCCTTGCATTCTGAAAACACCATCTCGATCTTCACTTGAGAATTCACGACCTAACGTTTAATTTGGATCGATGTGGTTTTCGGAATATCAATTGATACCTGATCCCGGTCTCATCGAAATCCAAACGCCATTTTAAAGGCCAAGTTGTCTAATTAACATAATAGTTTAAATTCAACAATTGAATTCATATAGCAATTTAACACATATAAATAACATCAGATAAATCATATAGCAATTTAACAAAGATAAATCATACCCAATCATCACAGATATATCCAGAATATCACAGAACATCACAGGATATAAATAAACATCAGAGGCAATCAAATAGAATTATCGATTCATATCAACATTTAGTTTGATTTATTTTAAACTTAATTGCATACTTAAGAGTAAATTATATTTTATTCTTGCTTAATTAATTATTAATTAATTAACTTATTTCAATTCATTAATTACTTATTAATTATTCACTAAATTAATTAATTAATTCTTAATTACTAATCAATAACCTTAATTATTGATTTATAAAACTCAATTACACAATTAATTATTATTAATTGCTTAATTAATTATTAATTATTAATTAACTTAATCGTTCAATCATTAATTATTTAATTAATTCGTTAACTACGATTTGTTAATTAATCAACTTCAAATTAAATTCTTAATTACAAATGATTTTATACAAGATTATCATTAAAATCTTTAATTACAAATTTGATTCCATTTTAAACTACTTATTAAATTACAATTATAAAATTTATTACATTCATAATTTACTTTGACTTTAACTTAATTACTCTTCTTTGTTTTCTGTAAATCTTTAAAGTTCTTCTTGCATTAACCAGTTTGTAAACATTATCAACTTGATTGACACTTAACTTACATAACTATATATTTTAACCTAATAAAGTTGGCAAACCTCTGGAATCAAAAACCGAAGTCAACAACATGCTCAACTCGGGTAGAACTCGAGACCACCCAGAAAACTCTCTCACGTTCCCTCCCCTGCCTCTCTTCTTCCCCTGTTCTTACTCTTCTATTTCTTTTTTTTATAAAAGCTTAAAGTTTTAAATGTTGAAACTTAATAATACACACGCGCCTTCTCAAACTCGACCCAGAGCAAAACTCGAAGCAACACGCGAACCAACTCGCGTTTCACACGAGTTGACACCAACCATCATTTCTCCGCCGCCGTGCACGTGCACGGCGGTTCACCACCGTTCCAACGCCACTCACCGCCACCAACACATCACAATGCTTCCCCTTTCTCAAACTCATCACCCAGGAAACGCGATAAACTTGGGATTGAAGAAAAGCCTAAAGAGTCGAACAGCTCCACAAACACGCTAGGCAAAAACACCTCGTTCTCACTATTGCGACCGCCTGAGATGACGTGGCTTGGGCCGTACGTCGCCTTCAACACCCGCTACCACTCCCCAAAATCTCACAACGCTCGGTGAAGCTATGGTGTCGCGATCACCAATAATACATAACCCAAAACAATAAACCCGAAAACCCTAAAATTGGTTCACCCCATCAAATCTTGCATTCGAATTTTTTTTTAGCATTTTTCTAGTGATCTCACATCACCACTCAAGCTTCATGTCGAGTTTCATCAATAATTATTAAAAGAATCTTCAGAAATTCATAAAAAAGCATATATGGCTTATTATCCAGCTGCTCTCAGAATTTTTAACTAAAAATTATAATTTCGGACTAAAAAATCATAACTTAGTATGTTGTTTCAAGATATAAATTTAAATTTACAATTCATGCTTTTCGAATTTTGACCTTTGTTTTATATTTTACTGTAAATTTGTGTTTACTGTACTGATATCACACAGCTACTAAAAAAACAATAACCCAAATCTAAACCTTAAATTTAAACAAAGTTTATTTAGTTAAGTTGCTAATTAAAGAAAAGATTTTATATAAAAAGTTTGATATATTCTGTTTTTCTTTGCCTCAGCAAAAGTTTGAAACTGTGAAGAACAAATCATGCAAAACTTACAGTGAATGGCAAACATTCCAAAATATCATACTTCAACTTACAATCAATTGCTTCTCTATCAATTGAAGGTTAGATTTAAAAATACGTTTACTCACCAAGATTGCAGTTGAAACTTGAAACAAAGGATGGTAACAGAAGTCTGCAGTTGAAATTTTTGAATTGCAGTAAACTTCTTTGCTTCCTGACTTTTGTTTGAGCTTGAGAATATAAAGTTTTGTTTAATTTTTTTCTTTTGCTTTATCAGTTACAAATGAGCTAAAGGATAAGAACAGATGAATACATAAATTTATAACTTTGAACAAAAAGTCTTTTGGAGCAAGCTTTGCTGATATAATATCTTTCTTTATTTTCTATGTACTAAGGCCTGAGATAAATAAGTATTTCGGCTAGAAGATATTTTGTTTCAGATATAAAGGTGGCTAATTAATGTTTATGTCTTTGAATTAGTATACACTAATTAGTATTGGCTGACACTTATATTAGGTACAAAGATACTTGCAGATTTTGTTTGTACAAAAATGTTTTATTGATGTGAATACTTGGCTTACTTATGCATATAAATTTTACTTGCATGATTCATTTTGTCTTCATACTTATGTTAACATATAGATAAATGTTTACTTGTAGGTTTTTATATTGTCCTTATTGCATGAATAACCCCTATATGTCATGTATTCTTATGTACAAAACTTTACATAGTTAACATTTCTATTTAGAACTTATTAATATCCATATTTTTATGTTATATTTATGTACTTATGTTTGTAGACTTATGTTTACAACTATATTTTATGTTATACTTATTTTAAATATTTATAAGCTTATTTTATTTTAATTACAAAAGCTATTGTTAGAAACACTTCTTATATCTTATTTTTATTTAAAGTTTAATCTTTCCAAAATTTGATTTGTAATGTATTTATATTTAATATGAATATAATTGTGTTATTCTAAATATTATTATTATTAACTACATTCATATCTCTAATATTAAATGTCATTAATATATAATTTTTAATTTAATAGAATAAAACAGATTTAATTTTGAATATTGTTAAAAGAGTCTATTTTACATTTTGAAATTATAAATTCCTTTATAATACATATATAACTAATAATATCCAATATCTAATTTATTTATAAATGAAAATATTATATTTTATTTAAATTTGATCAAAAACTTATTAATAACAGGGTCAAAATTCCGGGATGTCACATTCCTCCCCCTTAAAAGAATTTCGTCCTCGAAATTTAAACAACAGTAAATTCAAAAGCTTAATATTAACAATCTAAGCATACATATCATCGATACAAAAACAAACAATAAAACAGTCAATTCTAACAGCATTACAAGCTATCTAGAAATAAATTTGGATAAGCTTTTCTAAAACTATCAAGAGTTTCCCAGGTATAATCTTTGGGATCCTCACTCCATTGCACCTTGACGAGTTTTACCACTTTGTTCCTGAGCTGCTTCTCGTCTTGATCTACAATTTGAACACGATCTCTAACCACAGTCAGGTTGGGTTCAACTTCTAAATCTTCCTGAACAACAGGTTCTATCACTAATGATGGGTCATGAATATATTTCCTCAAATGAGACACATGGAATACATTATGAATCCCAGACATCCGTTCTGGCAATTCAATCCTGTAGGCTACAGTTCCAATTCTTTCCAACACTAGGAATGGACCAATATATCTCGGAGCAAGTTTTCCCGTCATTCCGAATCTTATAGCACCTTTGATTGGGGAAGCTTTGATAAAAACTAAATCTTCGATCTCAAATTCTAAGGGTGTTCGTCTCTTATCTGCATATTTCTTCTGACGATCTTCAGCAGCTTTCATCCTTTTCTTGATAAGCTCAACCTTCGCAGAAGCTTCACGAATTAGATCGGGTCCGAGTACAAGTCGATCGTTCGATTCAATCCAACAAGATGGGGATCTACACGGTCTTCCATACAGATCTTCATAAGGAGCCATCTTAATACTCGCTTGGTAACTGTTATTATAGGAAAATTCCACTAGATGAAGATGGTCTTCTAATGATCCACCAAAATCTAATACACAAGCTCGCAACATATCTTCCAGAATACGATTAAGCCTTTTCGTTTGTCCGTCCGTCTGAGGATGATAGGCTGTACTTAATCTCAAACTTGTTCCCATTCCTGATTGCAGAACTTCCCAGAATTTACTAGTGAAAACAGGATCACGGTCACTTACTTTGCTGACAGGAACACCATGTAATCTGACTATCTCCCTCAAGAAAATTTCTGCCAAGGAAACTGCAGTACGAGTCGCCTTAACCGGAATAAAATGGGCACTCTTCGTTAAACGATCAACAATAGAGCATATTCCTTCATTTCCTTTCCTGGTTCTAGGCAAACTGTCAATGAAGTCCATCGAGATCATCTCCCACTTTCAATCTGGAATTTCCAAAGGTTGCAATAGTCCGGCAGACTTTTGTTGATCACCCTTCACTTGCTGGCAAATGGCACAACTATTTACAAAAGCAGCTACATCCTTCTTCATATTCGGGCACCAGAAAACACTCCTCATACCTTTATACATCTTTGAGATTCCCGGGTGAATATTCAATTTGGAACGATGACACTCAGCTAAAACTTCTTGCCTCGGTCCATCTATATTAGGCACACACAAACGACCATTAATCCTTAAAACACCCTGATTGTCTATCTTGAAATCCGAATACCGACCGTCTTTAGTTCCAAGAATTATTTCCTCAAAAGATTTATCCTCCATTTGCTTACCAATGATCTTTTCTTGGAGAGATGGAACGACTTCCAAAAGAGATAAAACCGCATTTCTACTAAGAGCATCAGCCACGACATTCGCTTTCCCCGGAGTATACAAAATATCCAGATCATAAGATGCCAAAAATTCGACCCATCTTTGCTGTCTCAAATTAAGATCTTTTTGAGAAAAAAAATATTTCAACGGTTTGTGATCCGTGAATAACTCAAACTTTTCTCCCAAAAGATAATGTCTCCAGATTTTCAAAGCAAAAACAATAGCTAACAGTTCTAGATAATGCGTAGCATAGTTCTTCTCACGGGGCTTCAATTGTCGACTAGCATACGCAATAACTCTGTCGTTCTGCATCAGAACTGCACCCAATCCAACTAAACATGCATCCATATATACTTCAAATTTACTCTTTCCATCCAGAATAGCAAGTACTGGTGCACTGGTTAGCCTTGTCTTCAATTCCTGAAAAGCTTCTTCACACTGAGGTGTCCATTTGAACTTAGCTCCTTTCCTAGTCAGCTTGGTCATATGCGAAGAAATTTTGGAATAATCCTTAATGAATTTTCTGTAATAACCAGCCAAATCCAGAAAACTACGAACTTCAGTTGGTGTCTCCGGTTGTTTCCATTGCAAAATAGTTTCAACCTTTGCTGGATCTACTGAAATGCCTTCACCAGAAACAATGTGCCCTAAAAATTTAACTTCTGATTTCCAGAATGGCACTTTGAAAACTTTGCCTTCAACACATGCTTCCTCAGAGTCTCCAATACAATCCTCAAATGATGTCTATGCTCTTCTTCCGATTTGGAGTAGACTAAGATATCATCAATGAATACCAAAACAAAGTTATTCAACACATCTCTAAAGACTCGGTTCATGAGGTCAACAAAATAGGCAGGCGCATTGGTTAATCCGAATGGCATAACCAACCACTCATAAAAACAATTCGGTCCCCTAAATGCTTTCAAGGGAATACTATCCTCAGCTACTCTCAATTGATGGAAACCTGAAGCTAGATCTAGTTGAGAAAAGATAGAAGCTCCATGCAGCTGGTCAAAATGATCATTAATGTGAGGAAAAGTATATTTATTTCGAATGGTCACTTTGTTCAATTCTCTATAGTCAACACCGACCTTAGCGAACCATCTGATTTGGTGACAAACACTGCGGCAGAGCCCCAACAAGAAAAACTGGGTCTAATCAGACCCTTCTCCAAAAGATCTTGCGTCTGCTTAATCAACTCTTCTCTTTCTCTAAGAGGCATTCTCCTACTGGGTTGAATCACTGGCACTGCTCCTTGAATCAAATCAATCCGAAACTCAATCTCTCGATGTGGCGGTAGACACTTAACTTCTTCAAAAACATCTGGAAAATCTTGAACCACATCGATTTCCTCAACTTTCTCTTGAGAAGTCTGAACTCCTTGCAATAGGCTACTCAAGTGAAATCCAGAACTATCGCACAACACTTTGGCAATCCTACCCAAATCAGTCTCCAATGAAACTATCCTCTCATCACACTTCAGGACTGCTTTATACTTATCGAGCCAATTCATTCCCAAAATAAGATCAAATCCCTTAAAATTAATACATACGGGTCACAAGAGAAACTATGAGACAAATAAGAAAGCTTCAAGTCCTTACAGATCGTATCCAATTTTGTTGCTCCACCTATAGGATTAGATACAATAATGGATCGATTCACGGTAATAGGGTTAAGAGAAAACTTTTCTACTGATTCCAAAGATATGAAACTCAAAGATGCACCCGAATCAAATAAAACTTTAATATATTTTCCATCTAAGAGTAAGGTACCTTCCATAACTCCTTTGCCTTGAGAAGAAGAAGATGAACCTGCTTCCAAAGCAAAAACTTTATCCTGTAATGTCTTCTGCAAAAGTGGACAATTCTTAATCATGTGAACGGGCTGACGACAATTAAAACACAACGATCTCTGGACTACTGCCAATCCTGGACCATTCTGTCATTATTGTTGCTGAGATCCTCCTTGAGAACACTGATCTGCCAAATGTCCAATTTGCGGACAATTATAACACTTGCGGGGTCCGTTATTGCTTCTTCCTGATTTCTTTCCCTTAACTTGCCTTTTCCAAAGTGGATTGAACTTTCTTTTATTTGGGTTAACGGAATTCCCTCTCGAAACTACTGTTGTTGCTTCTAATTTCTTGCTCATCAAATTTTCATACCTCAAAGCCATATCAACTAAATCAACAAAAGATCCTTTCAAGAGCACCGTCATCTTATTGTGGAATTCGTACCTCAATCCTTGCACAAACTTTTAATTCTTCTTGAGGGGAGTATCAATGAGTCCTGATCCATAACACGAAAGTTCGTTGAATCTGGTTTCATATTCAGAAATAGTCATGCTTTCCTGCTTCAAATTCAGAAAATCCTGGTACAATTGAGTTTTCCTTGCTGTAGGCATAAACTTCTCCTCAAATAACTCCTTAAATCTTTCCCATGATATATCTTCTTCAGGAATATTTGCAATTGATGCATCCCACCATGCTGTTGCGCCTCCCTGCAATTGCCACGATGCCATATCTCCTTTCTGATCATCCGACAATCTCATCCTCTTAAAAATGAGCTCACAAGAACGTAGCCAGGCTTGAACTTCAATTATCGACTCTGAACCTTTAAATGATTGGCCTCCAAGATCGATGAAATCTTTACATAAGGCTGCAAAAATAACTTAAGGCGGTACTGGATTTACAGCCTCACTAGCAATTTGACTTCGACTATTATCAATCGAAGTACTGGCCCTAACTCTGCCTCTCCTTCCAGAACTCATGTTGGGTTACCTGTTCAGGTGGCCAACAAATTTAGATAGGTATATATATTTATATGAAAATACAAATACGCACTCTCAAGATAAATATTACTCCAGAGCCTAGGTACTCACTCAACCTAATGCTCTGATACAGCTGCGACGACCCGGCTTCGTACGCCTAGGAAGACGTGTCATAAATAAGAAAGAAAGGGATAGAAATAGAAAAGAAAAGAAATAAAGAATAACTACATCAGAATCTCACAGCGGAATGGAATAAAATATAATAACTTATACATCAGAGTTATACAATATCATACAACATGACTGTCATATACATATCTGTCAGAACATACATCTCAAATATCATAAACTAACTAACACAGCGGAACTATATAGATAGCTACATACGTCTGGTCTTCTGCTCCAACCCCTCCTGTAACGACCCGTTAAATTTGATGATATTAAATGAGTTAATTTAATATGATTTCTAATCTAATTTAGAATGAAATAACGTAGATTGGCGTTTGTGGTTATAAGTTATAATTTATTGATTAAGTTGGTTTGTGAAATTAATATTGGAAGATATAAAGCGGAAATAGTATTAATGAAATAATAACTGAATTAAATTGCAACTATATAAATGAAAGTAAATTTTATTTAGTGGATGTCAACATTGAATAAATTTATTTAAAATAAAAAAAGGATTTAAATGCATGTTTGGATAGAATGTATGATTGATGGATTAAGTGGTAAGTAATTAGAATTTAATTCTATAAAATTTGGAACTGAATGTATGTAAATAATTTTGTAGGAATAAGTTAATTAACATTTTATTTGTGTATACCCGATTTAATTGAAATAACAGAAAGGACAAGATCTTGATTTGCCTAGGTATGTATATATTGATAAACGATAACTAAGTAGGAAGTTTGGTAGTAAATAGGAAATAAGATGACAAAGGCAACTAGTAAATAAATAAATGAATTCATAATAATAAGTAGTAATTAATGCATAAATATATTTGGCATTTGGGATGATTACAAAGTTTTACCCATTCATCTAATTTATTTAATTGAATCTAAATCTATGGTAACATTGTTGTTATTGATGTTATAAGTGAATTCGAATATAAAAGGGTAACATTTTTTTTTAGTTAACCATTTATTTAGTATATTAAGTTAAGAATGGAAATCGATTGAAATAAATCTAAATTTATTAATTGTGGTGTGTTAATGTGTTCTAATTAATAAAAGGGAATTTATAAGAAATGAAGTATGCACTAATGAAATGTATTATAATTCAAATGTTATTTATACCCATAAAATGTCTATTTACTGAATAGAAAGATTTTTAAATCAATAAACGAATTTATTGAGGTTCCAATTTATAATTTATAACATTTAATGTAGACTCAATTACAATAAATTGATTTAAATTGTACAGTAGCGTAGATTTGTTTTGTAATTAAAGTAGTAAATTCTATAAGATGAAGTTAATGCTAATTCTATTTATATTTGGACCATTTGTTGATATAGATTATAGAAAGCAGGATTTATAAATTTCATTAGAGTATCAAATTCAACAATTGCATTTATTGCATAATAAAATGGAATTTAACGGTTAAATATTACGTTATTGAAATTTAAAATGGACTTTGAGGATAATAATGTGAAATCATGAACCAATGTTAGTGGCATCCTTATTTTGGATAAAAGGGTGAAAATATAAAAGTTGAAAATCTAATAATGGGTTTTTGAGAATTTAATTTATAATTCCTAAATATAAGGAAGTGGAGAAATTAACACTGCAATTGATAAACTTATCAACTTTTAATTCACATCTAAACTTGTTAAATCATTTAAATTGATTAAGAAATATATAAGCGGTAAAATTTGGTCAATTTTAGAATTTTAATATAAAATTGGATTTTGATGATTTATTTTAATTTATTTAATTAATATAAAAATAGCCATTTTGGCCACAGACTCGGATTTCAACGAAACCAGTTTCATCGGATCTGTATCGGTGAGTTATTGTAGGGTTTCAAGTTTCGTACCGATCGGACTTGTCGTTTGATCGTACGAACGCGAAACGCCTTGAAATCAATTTAATTAAAATCAATTTGGAAATTTTGTTTTCAGCATAACTTCTTCATACGATCGAATTTGGACGTGAAACTTTTTCCATCGCGTTCAGAATATTTTAAAATACCTATTTGGATATACGGGTTTAATAAATTTCGTTCTGGGTTAGAACGGGCTTTTTAGGCCATAGTTTGTTCCGCACGTTCATCTATCCGGTCTATCTACTCTAATCCAGCCCTACTTATAAATAGACGATTATAAACCCTAGCCTCTATCTTCTATCATTTGTCTGTACGTTCTTTTCTTCAACTCCTTCTCCTCCTCAAATGGATGCAAAACTAGATCTATTTCAATTCAAAATTTCAAATGAAATTTCAAAATCTCAAGAAAAATTCCAGAAAAATATATGTTGTAGCACTCGAAGAGCGTAACCTTATGGCATGATTCGTTTTTTGTAATAGTTTTCAAATCAATCGAAAATCTCGGTCAAAGCTGTTAAATTTCGAAACCCTAGGCGAGTTTGGGCGTTTTGATTTGGAGCGATTATTTGCAAATTGGTTTCTGGATATTGGTGAGCTCGGATAGGGAAGTCGTTTGGTGGTAGTCGCTTGGCTTATTGCGACCGGTGGTGGCCGATATTGGCAGATTAGGGTTTGAAGCCCTAGTTTTGAATGCGGCGGCGCGACACCTTGGGGGAACCGGAGGGGGTGCGTCCTGGAGAGGAGGAAGAGGCGAGTGGAATGGAGCCACTGGGGTCGACGGCGGTGGTTGGTAGACGGCACAAGCGGATGGTCAACGTGGATAGACGGCTGCGTTTCTTTGGGCGCATGTGCGAAGTTTGAAACAAGAGGGAGCTTGCTGACGTGGCTTCAATTAGGTTTTGTTTATTTTATTTTATTTTGTTTTCCAAATCGTTTAAATTGAATATCTTTTTCATACGATCTCCGTTTTACGCGAAATTTATTTTGTTAGGATCGTAATTAAAATCCGGATCTGATGACGCTGGTTTGGACAGATTTGGAGACCGTCGAATTTTTGAGTTTAAATTGAATTTAAATTCGATTTAAATTCAAAAGGTGAGTGTTTTAACCGACTCACAACTTCTAAAAGTTTTTATGTTTGTTAAATTTATTTTAGATATGAGTAGAAATTTATTTATAACTGTTTGGCATGTTTTGTTCATCATATTTGCTAAATCGCGTTATTTAATTTAACTGTTAATTTATTTTATTTATTTCATAATAATTGACAGTTAGAATTTATTTATTTGCATAGGAACTGCTAGTAAACAGTTATAAAATTTATTACTAAATAAAAACTGTTAGTTTAATAGTTGATTAAATATATTTTTGAATATAACTGCCAGTTATTACCTGATATATATTATCAGATATATATTGATATTGAATTATTATTGGATGATGATTGTGATTTGGATGATGGATGATGTTGATGAATGGATGTTTTATTTTATATCGTTAAACTGCAAGTTATCATGCATTTTTCGTTTCATTCGGGATTGTGGTTTGAAATGATATACAACCGCAAAATTTTATTTTTAAATTGCGGATTGAAATGATAAATATCCGTATCACTTGACCATAGGATAGAAAATTATATACAGGCACCGTGGTCTATATATTAATTATTTTAAAGTGATTTCTGTGGTTTGGATGGGATACGGTTTATAAAAATTTGATTTTGATATTTTTATAAAATATTATTCTTCGATATATATACATATGAATTTAAAAATTTGAAAATTAAGTTGTGTATAAACCTGTTGAATAAAAATGAAAAATTGAGAATATGGAATGTGGAAATTTATCTTATATGTTTAAGTTTGGAAATTTTAAGGTATGATATTTATAACTGGATTTTCCAAGATGAATTAAAAATGAAAATTCTAGTATAAAGTAAATTTGAGAAAATATTTAATTGCTAGAAATTGGAGTTTTATTTATGGAATTTATATGAATATTCATGACTAAATAATAGAATATTAATTGTTGAAAGAAGAAAATCCAACTTTAGTTTTGAAGTATTAATACTCCAAATGGATATATATATATATATATATATATATATATATATATATATAGAAATTGAAGGGGTTTTTGGAACTTGAAGTGATATTTAAATTATGGTTTAAACTTTAAATAAAGAAATATATTTGAAAAGCCATGGAAATTATTTTTCTTTACAAAGTAACTTTAAAGTTAAACCATTTATTTTACATTCGTTGAATATCCAAACCATTCAAGTTTTAGAAGTTATGGTTTTAAATTTTTGAATTTCGAAATATTATGCTTTGAAAGTATATTTCAAATATTTGGTTTCCGGATATTCTAAATTTTAGACCAGCATGATTTTGGAAAAGAAATTATATTTGAGATAAAATGATATCATATTGTTTTGGGTTTAAATTGATATCGTATTCATAGTTTTGAAATGGAAAATTTTATTCTGGTTTCAAAGTATAAACTATTTTTAAATGACCGCGGTGTTATAATAACGATGGGTTGGCAAAGAGACCGGGATCGGATATGGACATACTCTCTGTCGATACCGAAAACCACTTTGACTAACCGTGTACGCGGTGGAGATTCCAGAATGAAGTAGGTGGTGGCGACATTTCCTGTAAGGTAAATACGTGGACCCGACTCCCGTGAGTTGGCATAAGGTGGCTAAAACAGGAGTGATTCTCGGGCCAATGAGGTCATACCTCTGATCGGACGCTCCCCTTCGATATTATACTTTGACTTTGGATTTATTCAGTGGCCACTTCTATTTTTGATTTTGGGGGAGTTTGTTCGAGGTGGGCGGTAACTGCGGCTACGCGTTTCCACCAGCCCGGATAGCAATTGGTATATCTACCCTGGCATTGCCTAGTTGTGCCGTGTCACCTACCATACCGAGCCTTTACTACGAGTTTTGTTTTGTACCATACCCATGGAGTGCCCTCTGACGACGCTCAGTACGGGGGAGATTACGGTACCGTATAGACTATGGGAATATATTCTGTGTTAAGGGCTATATGGGTAACCACTTAACCTTATTAAAAAGTAAGTTTATTTTACAATTAGACACTATTATAGTAGCGCAATATACTACATAGTAAATAGTTTAACGGATCCTTAGGAGATGTAAATCTCGAGCATCTCTTGTGTTACTGCACTCATATTTACTCATGTTGATTCAACTCACATAAGATCTTTTAGTTCTGACTCGAGTGTTTTGTCTTTTCAATTCGCTCGGGTCAGTCCGAGCGTTTCAGGATTTGAGGATTTAGTTCTGGAGGACGAAGACGAAGATTTGTATTACTAGTATCTACTATATTATTCCACTACACCATTTAATTCCGCTGCATTGTTATTGGTATGTGTAACTCTGATATGTAGTATATAAATGTTTTGTAAACAGATTTATAAACTATACATTTTATTATTATATTTTATCCTTCCGATGCGAGATTCTGTTTTCTTTTATTTCTTTCTCGTTTTTCTTATTTACCCCATAACAATCCGCCCTTCCGTTTGGTTGAACTGGCACGTGTGTCGGTTTAAATCGTGCGAAAAGGCGGGATGTTACAGTTGGTATCAGAGCTTTGGTTTAGCGATAAACCTTAGCTTTGTGGGGTTTGACTCTTTGTTAATAAGGTAGTAATACCCTATGGGAGTCGCTGAGTGTATATATATGAGAGAGCGTATTTGTTAGGGTTATAAAAATATTTTGATATTGTGTTAATCTGTTCCGTCTTGTATTTATAAATTCTGATTGGTGCATGGGACGCTATGACATCAATAGGGGTTTCTAAACACTTAATAGGACAGACCGACATAATATTTGTTTTTAGTATAGGTGAATGAAATAATTTTGCTTATTATATTTTCTATATATAAAAAAAAATTCAAATGATATCTATATTTGGTTGCGATAGATTGGTTGTTAGGAATAAAATTTATAAATAATAAGAAAAATAAGAATGAAATTAACCTCAATGAAATTTGGAAATTTTAGAACTTAAGTCCGGGATTTTTGAAAATTTGCTTTCAAAGGATTTATGAAATATAATAATTTGGTTTATAAGTATTTTCTTATATAAATATTTAGTATAGTTCGGAAGAATGGTTTTAAAGAAGATTTTGAAGAAAATAAATTTTGTACTTTCCTCTCTGTCGCTGGAAAATAATTTCGGTGATGGCGGCCGCATCATCGACTTTCATTTTCGAGTTTCGAAGGGGAAAGGCCACTGTAGTAAATTCTACTGCAGATTTATTTTGAAATTATGTAAAATTTTAATTGTTTTAAATATAATTGAGATATAAAAGTTGTAAGAAATTCTTTATCTATTATTTTTAAAAAAATATTTGAAATTTGACCCGGTATTTAATTCTTAAATTTCCATTAATTAATTGTTTAATTTATTTTAGTGAAATAAAAGGGTAAGTAATTAATGAATTGAAACCTCTAATTTAGGTAAGAGAATTAATGCAAAGTTATAAAGGAAGTTAAAATTTTAACTTATAAGAAAAAAAAAGTAAAGATTTATTGAACAATGAATGAATTAAAAGAATTGAGATAAAACTTGTATAAGTTCTTTTGCATTTTCTTTAACATATATAACTTACCAATATGAAAAGTTGAAATGTTAAATAGGAGATTGGAATAGAATATTATACAAGTAGAAATTTTGGAAATAATGAAGTATTCAATGAATTGCTATTATAAATGAGAATTTAATGGCATAAACTTAAGTTACAATTGAAATTTTACCATAATTAAAGGTAAGTATAATAAATAGGTATTTTAAACTTAAGTAAATAAAACGAAATTCTTTAAATAAATAAGGATTGATGTGTAGGGCTATTAACTTAAGTATGATAGAAAGTAGGTAATATAAATAAATGACTGCAAACCCTAAGTAATAAATTAATAAAATCCTTTATTTATAAGAATGGAGGTTATAAGGTTAAGAATTTAAGTGTAATTAAAAAGGTTTATTATAATTAAATATAATAGAAATGTAAGCATTAAATAAATGATTGAAATTGAGAAGTGCATTTAATGTAATACAAATAAAAGAGACTTACATAACCTAAATAAAATAAAAATGAATAATGGTAAGTAATAAGTAGAAATGAGGAAACAACCATGGAATGAGAAATAAAATTTGAAGTTTGTTAGAAATGAATGTAAATTATTAAAAAGGGAAAATTTATGTGGTTTGAATAAAAAAAGGAAATCAAACAATTAAAGTATGTAATGAATTTATATAAGTTGAATTGATTTGTTGGTTTAAATCGATATTGTTTGCTTTGTAGTTGGCTGGGTAAGGAAATTTGAAGTTGTTGGATGAATAAATAATCTATTTCTGTCCCATCTAAGACTGTTGAGTAAATGATGCACTGGATAGTTATTTTTCATTCCATACCATTCCAAGTTTTGAACCCGAACAACTATTTGTTTGTTTGATTGAATGATTGTTTGTTTTGTTGTGTGTGCTGTTTGTTAAAATTGATGGTTGTTGTATTGATTTGTTGTTGGCGATTTGAAACCACTTAAATATTTCACTATAGTTAATCTTTTGGATTTTTATAAGAGAAATGCAGGTTATGGAAGCAACTGCTACTGCTTTTGGTTCCATAATAATAAGCGTAAATTGCCCGACAAATAGGTACGTTTCGAATTTCGGTTTATAGCGCTATTTTGTATATTTTTCCCCGTGTTGGGATATACTATTTTAAATATTCTATATGATATTTTGTGATATTTTAATATTATATTTTCTTCCGAACCCCTCCGTACAAAGGAGACTCTGCCAAAATTTTCCAAAAAATTTGGACTTAGAATTATGTTGAAAATGTTCCCAAACTCTAATTATTTAAGTATAAAAGGATATAATGATTATAAAACGGGTATATTTCATTTAAGGAAATTAATTTAGTAAATTACTGTTTATAAGTTAATATTTGAAATAAGATGTACTGTTTTTAATTCTTCCCCCTCCCTTCTTTTCCTTTTCGGGGACGAAAAGTTTTGAGTGGGGGAGAGTGTAACAACCCGTTAAATTTGATGATATTAAATGTGTTAATTTAATATGATTTCTAATCTAATTTAGAATGAAATAACGTAGATTGGCGTTTGTGGTTATAAGTTATAATTTGTTGATTAAGTTGGTTTGTGAAATTAATATTGGATGATATAAAGCGGAAATAGTATTAATGAAATAATAACTGAATTAAATTGTAACTATATAAATGAAAGTAAATTTTATTTAGTGGATGTCAACATTGAATAAATTTATTTAAAATAAAAAAAAGATTTAAATGCATGTTTGGATAGAATGTATGATTGATGCATTAAGTGGTAAGTAATTAGAATTTAATTCTATAAAATTTGGAACTGAATGTATGTAAATAATTTTGTAGGAATAAGTTAATTAACAATTTATTTGTGCATACCCGATTTAATTGAAATAACAGAAAGGACAAGATCTTGATTTGCCTAGGTATGTATATATTGATAAACGATAACTAAGTAGGAAGTTTGGTAGTAAATAGGAAATAAGATGACAAAGGCAACTAGTAAATTAATAAATGAATTCATAATAATAAGTAGTAATTAATGCATAAATATATTTGGCATTTGGGATGATTACAAAGTTTTACGCATTCATCTAATTTATTTAATTGAATCTAAATCTATGGCAACATTGTTGTTATTGATGTTATAAGTGAATTCGAATATAAAAGGGTAACATTTTTTTTTAGTTAACCATTTATTTAGTATATTAAGTTAAGAATGGAAATCGATTGAAATAAATCTAAATTTATTAATTGTGGTGTGTTAATGTGATCTAGTTAATAAAAGGGAATTTATAAGAAATGAAGTATGCACTAATGAAATGTATTATAATTCAAATGTTATTTATACCCATAAAATGTCTATTTACTGAATAGAAATATTTTTAAATCAATAAACGAATTTATTGAGGTTCTAATTTATAATTTATAACATTTAATGTAGACTCAATTATAATAAATTGATTTAAATTGTACAGTAGCGTAGATTTGTTTTGTAATTGAAGTAGTAAATTCTATAAGATGAAGTTAATGCTAATTCTATTTATATTTGGACCATTTGTTGATATAGATTATAGAAAGCAGGATTTATAAATTTAATTAGAGTATCAAATTCAACAATTGCATTTATTGCATAATAAAATGGAATTTAACGGTTAAATATTACGTTATTGAAATTTAAAATGGACTTTGAGGATAATAATGTGAAATCATGAACCAATGTTAGTGGCATCCTTATTTTGGATAAAAGGGTGAGAATATAAAAGTTGAAAATCTAATAAATGGGTTTTTGAGATTTAATTTATAATTCTTAAATATAAGGAAGTGGAGAAATTAACACAGCAATTGATAGACTCATCAACTTTTAATTCACATCTGAACTTGTTAAATCATTTAAATTGATTTGGAAATATATAAGCGGTAAAATTTGGTCAATTTTAGAATTTTAATATAAAATTGGATTTTGATGATTTATTTTAATTTATTTAATTAATATAAAAATAGCCATTTTGGCCACGGACTCGGATTTCGACGAAACCAGTTTCATCGGATCCGTATCGGTGAATTATTGTAGGGTTTCAAGTTTCGTATCGATCGGACTTGTCGTTTGATCGTACGAACGCGAAACGCCTTGAAATCAATTTAATTAAAATCAATTTGAAATCAATTTGAAAATTTTGTTTTCAGCATAACTTCTTCATACGATCGAATTTGGACGTGAAACTTTTTCCATCGCGTTCAAAATATTTTAAAATACCTATTTGGATATATGGGTTTAATAAATTTCGTTTCGGGGTTAGAACGGGCTTTTTAGGCCATAGTTTGTTCCGCACGTTCATCTATCCGGTCTATCTACTCTAATCCAACCCTACTTATAAATAGACGATTATAAACCCTAGCCTCTATCTTTTATCATTTGTCTGTACATTCTTTTCTTCAACTCCTTCTCCTCCTCAAATCGATGCAAAACTAGATCTATTTCAATTCAAAATTTCAAATGAAATTTCAAAATCTCCAGAAAAATTCTAGAAAAATATATGTTGTAGCTCTCGAAGAGCGTAACCTTATGGCGTGATTCATTTTTTTGTAATAGTTTTCAAATCAATCGAAAATATCGGTCAAAGCTGTTAAATTTTGAAACCCTAGGCGAGTTTGGGCGTTTTGATTTGGAGCGATTATTTGCAAATTGGTTTCTAGGTATTGGTGAGCTCGGATAGGGAAGTCGTTTGGTGGTAGTCGCTTGGCTTATTGCGACCGGTGGTGGCCGATATTGGCAGATTAGGGTTTGAAGCCCTAGTTTTGAAGGCGGCGGCGCGACACCTTGGGGGAACCGGAGGGGGTGCGTCCTGGAGAGGAGGAAGAGGCGAGTGGAATGGAGCCGCTGGGGTCGACGGTGGTGGCTGGTAGACGGCAAAAGCGGATGGTCAACGTGGGTAGACGGCCGCGTTTCTTTGGGCGCCTGTGCGTAGTTTGAAACGAGAGGGAGCTTGCTGACGTGGCTTCAATTAGGTTTTGTTTATTTTATTTTATTTTGGTTTCCAAATCATTTAAATTGAATATCTTTTTCATACGATCTCCGTTTTACGCGAAATTTCTTTTGCTAGGATCGTAATTAAAATCCGGATCTGATGACGGTGGTTTGGACAGATTTGGAGACCGTCGGATTTTTGAGTTTAAATTGAATTTAAATTCGATTTAAATTCAAAAGGTGAGTGTTTTAACCCACTCACAACTTCTAAAACTTTTTATGTTTGTTAAATTTATTTTAGATATGAGTAGAAATTTATTTATAACTGTTTGGCATGTTTTGTTCATCATATTTGCTAAATTTCGTTATTTAATTTAACTGTTAATTTATTTTATTTATTGCATATTAATTAACAGTTAGAATTTATTTATCTGCATAGGAACTGCTAGTAAACAGTTATAAAATTTATTACTAAATATAAACTGCTAGTTTAATAGTTGATTTAATTTATTTTTGAATATAACCGCCAGTTATTACCTGATATATATTATCAGATATATATTGATATTGAATTATTATTGGATGATGATTGTGATTTGGATGATGGATGATGTTGATGAATGGATATTTTATTTTATGTCATTAAACTGCAAGTTATCATGCATTTTTCGTTTCATTCGGGATTGTGGTTTGAAATGATATACAACCGCAAAATTTTATTTTTAAATTGCGGATTGAAATGATAAATATCCGTATCACTTGACCATAGGATAGAAAATTATATACAGGCACTGTGGTCTATATATAAATTATTTTAAAGTGATTTCTATGGTTTGGATGGGATACGGTTTATAAAAATTTGATTTTGATATTTTTATAAAATATTATTCTTCGATATATATACATATGAAGTTAAAAATTTGAAAATTAAGTTGTGTATAAACCTGTTGAATAAAAATGAAAAATTGAGAAAATGGAATGTGGAAATTTATCTTATATGTTTAAGTTTGGAAATTTTAAGGTATGATATTTATAACTGGATTTTCCAAGATGAATTAAAAATGAAAATTCTAGTATAAAGTAAATTTGAGAAAATATTTAATTGCTAGAAATTGGAGTTTTATTTATGGAATTTATATGAATATTCAGGAGTAAATAATAGAATATTAATTGTTGAAAGAAGAAAATCCAACTTTAGTTTTGAAATATTAATACTCCAAATGGATATATATATATATATATATATATAGAAATTGAAGGGGTTTTTGGAACTTGAAGTGATATCTAAATTATGGTTTAAACTTTAAATAAAGAAATATATTTGAAAAGCCATGGAAATTATTTTTCTTTACAAAGTAACTTTAAAGTTAAACCATTTATTTTACATTCGTTGAATATCCAAACCATTCAAGTTTTAGAAGTTATGGTTTTAAATTTTTGAATTTCGAAATATTATGCTTTGAAAGTATATTTCAAATATTTGGTTTCCAGATATTTTAAATTTTAAACCAGCATGATTTTGGAAAAGAAATTATATTTGAGATAAAATGATATCATATTGTTTTGGGTTTAAATTGATATCGTATTCATAGTTTTGAAATGGAAAATTTTATTCTGGTTTCAAAGTATAAACTATTTTTAAATGACCGAGGTGTTAAAATAACGATGGGTTGGCAAAGAGACCGGTATCGGATATGGACATACTCTCTGTCGATACCGTAAACCACTTTGTCTAACCGTGTACGCGGTGGAGATTCCAGAATGAAGTAGGTGGTGGCGACGTTTCCTATAAGGTAAATACGTGGACCCGACTCCCGTGAGTTGGCATAAGGTGGCTAAAGCAGGAGTGATTCTCGGGCCAATGAGGTCATACCTCTGATCGGACGCTCCTCTTCGATATTATACTTTGACTTTGGATTTATTCAGTGGCCACTTCTATTTTTGATTTTGGGGGAGTTTGTTCGAGGTGGGCGGTAACTGCGGCTACGCGTTTCCACCAGCCCGGATAGCAATTGGTATATCTACCCTGGCATTGCCTAGTTGTGCCGTGTCACCTACCATACCGAGCCTTTACTACGAGTTTTGTTTTGTACCATACCTATGGAGTGCCCTTTGACAACGCCCAGTACGGGGGAGATTACGGTACTATATAGACTATGGGAATATATTCTGTGTTAAGGGCTATATGGTTAACCCCTTAACGCTATTAAAAAGTAAGTTTATTTTACAATTAGACACTATTATAATAGCGCAATATACTACATAGTAAATAGTTTAACGGATCCTTAGGAGATGTAAATCCCGAGCATCTCTTGAGTTACTGCACTCATATTTACTCCTGTTGATTTAACTCACATAAGATCTTTTAGTTCTGACTCGAGTGTTTTGTCTTTTCAATTCGCTCGGGTCAGTCCGAGCGTTTCAGGATTTGAGGATTTAGCTTTGGAGGACGAAGACGAAGATTTGTATTACTAGTATCTACTATATTATTCCACTACACCATTTAATTCCGCTGCATTGTTATTGGTATGTGTAACTCTGTTATGTAGCATATAAATGTTTTGTAAACAGATTTATAAACTATACATTTTATTATTATATTTTATCCTTCCGCTGCGAGATTCTGTTTTCTTTTATTTCTTTCTCGTTTTTCTTATTTACCCCATAACAATCCGCCCTTCCGTATGGTTGAACTGGCACGTGTGTTGGTTTAAATCGTGTGAAAAGGCGGGATGTTACACCTCCATAAAACTCTATACTCCGAATAACTGTCACTTGGCTACTCATAAAAAATTTGAGTACCCAAGAGTTTATGAAAACAAAATATAAACTCCGGGTCAGACATGGGTCTGGTATGAGTAAACGGGTTAAAGTTTTTTAACTTTGAAAATCATTTAAAATAAAAGTATCAGGTAAGACTTCCCACACATAAATCCGGGTAAGTTTTTACCTTACGCTAACTAAAACATTTTATAGGAAATTCAGTGATAATATAATAGTGTCTAGGGTTTTCAAGTAAAATACAGAAATAGCTGAAATGCTTACATCGCACATTCCAACGTAGTTGGGCACAATCAAAACGTACGGCTCTTATTGGAAATTGGATCCCATACAATGGCAGGGCTACTGGGGTACCGCCCCTCACAGTACGTGGCCTAGATCATCGTACAGAGGAGCCACCCTAACTCCCCTGCAACACAAGGCCGGAACAATTCCTTACTGAACAGTCCCGAACAAGATAACCCCGCAGTTGGCTGCAGACCAGCCGCCCACACAGTCGAATAAAAAGGGACATCTAGACAGCGGTATACCTCGTCCTGCTTGGGCATGACCCACCTAACCTTTCTGCGCATCCCCTGTTTTAGCCATTCCCGGTTGATGAGGCTTGAGGCTACGTTTACCTTGTAGAACATATTTCTTAGAATGCTCATTGTCCGCCTGACGATGTGCTGAAAGCATTCAATCCATACAAGTTCGTTCCGGGTTCGAACGAAACCGAAGGCATTATCTCGCACTCATTTTGGAACCACCCTCAGAGTTAACGACGATAACCCTTGCATTCTGAAAACACCATCTCGATCTTCACTTGAGAATTCACGACCTAACGTTTAATTTGGATCGATGTGGTTTTTGGAATATCAATTGATACCCAATCCCGGTCTCATCGAAATCCAAACGCCATTTTAAAGGCCAAGTTGTCTAATTAACTTAACAATTTAAATTCAACAATTGAATTCGTATAGCAATTTAACACAGATAAATAACATCAAATAAATCATATAGCAATTTAACACAGATAAATCATACACAATCAACACAGATATATCCAGAATATCACAGAACATCACAGGATATAAATAAACATCAGAGGCAATCAAATAGAATTATCGATTCATATCAACATTTAGTTTGATTTATTTTAAACTTAATTGCATACTTAAGAGTAAATTATATTTATTCTTGCTTAATTAATTATTAATTAATTAACTTATTTCAATTCATTAATTACTTATTAATTATTCACTTAATTAATTAATTAATTCTTAATTACTAATCAATAACCTTAATTATTGATTTATAAAACTCAATTACACAATTAATTATTATTAATTGCTTAATTGACTATTAATTAACTTAATCGTTCAATCATTAATTATTAAATTAATTCGTTAACTACGATTTGTTAATTAATCAACTTCAAATTAATTTCTTAATTACAAATGACTTTATACAAGATTATCATTAAAATCTTTAATTACAAATTTGATTCCATTTTAAACTACTTATTAAATTATAATTATAAAATTTATTACATTCATAATTTACTTTGGCTTTAACTTAATTACTCCTCTTTGTTTTCTGTAAAACTTTAAAGTTCTTCTTGCATTACCCAGTTTGTAAACATTATCAACTTGATTGATACTTAACTTAAATAACTATATACTTTAACTTAATAAAGTTGGCAAACCTCTGGAATCAAAACCCGAAGTCAACAACGTGCTCAACTCGGGTAGAACTCGGGACCACCCAGAAAACTCTCTCGCGTTCCCTCCCCTGCTTCTCTTCTTCCCCTGTTCTTACTCTTCTGTTTCATTTTTTTATAAAAGCTTAAAGTTTAAATGTTGAAACATAACAATACACACGCGCCTTCTCAAACTCGACCCGGAGCAAAACTCGAAGCAACACGCGAACCAACTCGCGTTTCACACGAGTTGACACCAACCATCATTTCTCCACCGCCGTGCACATGCACGGCGGCTCACCACCGTTCCAAAGCCACTCACCGCCACCAACACATCACAAAGCTTCCCCTATCTCAAACTCACCACCCAGGAAACGCGATAAACTTGGGATCGAAGAAAAGCCTGAAAAGTCGAACAGCTCCACAAACACGCTAGGCAAAAACACCTCGTTCTCACTATCGCGACCGCCTGAGATGACGTGGCTTGGGCCGTACGTCACAGTCAACACCCCCTACCACTCCCCAAAATCTCACAATGCTCGGTGAAGCTATGGTGTCGCGATCATCAATAATATAGAATCCAAAACTATAAACCCGAAAACCCTAAAATTGGTTTACCCCATCAAATCTTGCATTCGAAATTTTTTTTAGCATTTTTCTGGTGATCTCACATCACCACTCAAGCTTCATGTCGAGTTTCATCAATAATTATTGAAAGAATCTTCATAAATTCATAGAAAAGCATATATGGCTTATTATCCAACTGCTCTCAGAATTTTTAACTAAAAATTATAATTTCGGACTTAAAAATCATAACTTAGTATGTTGTTTGAAGATATAAATTTAAATTTACAATTCATGCTTTTCGAATTTTGACCTTTGTTTTGTATTTTACTGTAAATTTGTGTTTACAGTACTGATATCGCACAGCTACTAAAAAAAACAATAACCCAAATCTAAACCTTAAATTTAAACAAAGTTTATTTAGTTAAGCTGCTAATTAAAGAAAAGATTTTATATAAAAAGTTTGATATATTCTATTTTTCTTTGCCTCAGCAAAAGTTTGAAACTGTGAAGAACAAATCATGCAAAACTTGCAGTGAATAGCAAACATTCCAAAATATCATACTTCAACTTACAGTGAATTGCTTCTCTATCAATTAAAGGTTAGATTTAAAAATACGTTTACTCACCAAGATTGCAGTTGAAACTTGAAACAGAGGATGGTAACCGAACTCTACAGCTGAAATTTTTGAATTGCAGTAAACTTCTTTGCTTCCTGACTTTTGTTTGAGCTTGAGAATATAAAGTTTTGTTTAATTTTTTTCTTTTGCTTTATCAGTTACAAATGAGCTAAAGGATAAGAACAGATGAATACATAAATTTATAACTTTGAACAAAAAGTCTTCTGGAAGAAGCTTTGCTGATATAATATCTTGCTTTATTTTCTATGTACTAAGGCCTGAGATAAATAAGTATTTCGGCTAGAAGATATTTTGTTTCAGATATAAAGGTGGCTAATTAATGTTTATGTCTTTGAATTAGTATACACTAATTAGTATTGGCTGACACATATATTAGGTACAAAGATACTTGCAGATTTTGTTTGTACAAAAATGTTTTATTGATGTGCATACTTGGCTTGCTTATTGATGTGCACGTAAATGTGCATATTTTTACCACCATATTTATTCTATTTAAATTAAATGAATGATCATATTGGGTATTTTAACTTGTTTTAACCAAAATTCATATTAATTCCAAATTTTCACATATTCATCTTCATATAGGGGCAAAACGGTCATTTAAGTGCATATATTTCTTTGAGAAAAATTAATTGAAAATTTGTATATATTTTTATAGGAAATTGATCTCAAATAGAAGTGGTTTCATGAAGAAATATGCATGCACAAAGAATATAAAGGAATGAAGATGGAAATAATTCAAAGTGAAGATCATGGAGGACCCCACCTACCCACCTACCTTAATGTACAAATTAAAGGCTAATGCACATGCTTTTGGACTCAATGGCTTCATGTACACTTAATGGGGGATTAAGACATGTTAATGATTACTTGGCCTCCACACTTCCTAAGGGGCATTTTGGGCATTCCCCCAAAAAGTGAATTAGGGTTTCATACATGTATAAATACCCATATGTTTCATGTAACATGATCTCTTCTCTTAGTCTCTCTTAGGCCTCCTTCTCTTTAGTTTAGTTTAGATCAAATAAAAGAAAGCTCTCTTTCTCTTTTAATGGCTACTTAGCCAATTTTTATTTCTTGTAATCTTTTTTATTTTATGCAATTTAATACATGCTCTTTCCTTTTCATGTTCATTTACTTTCATGTTGTAGTGTAGGTTTCTCTTATTTCATGCAAGTAGATTAGTTTTTCTTTATCTTGCTTTCTTTTTCCTTTTCTTTTTCTTTCATGTTGAAAGCTACATTTGTTCATATGATAACAAATATGAGAGCCTAATCCCTACAATTTAGGGGTAATGAAGCTCTCTAGCATGTAGATGCAACATTTTGATGTTTATGCTCTCTTTTTGTGCTTAATGAGAATGATTGAAGTGGTTTAATGATGATTGTTTTGCTTTGAATTTGATAGTCTATGTTGATCATATCAAATAGACTATGCTTAAACAAACATAACACAAATTGCCTCTTCATCTAAATATGATTATGGCAAAGAAGTGAATGTTGAAATTGAAATTTGATAGCCTATATTTCTAAACAATAGTTAATAGGCTATGCTTAAAATAGATTTTGCTTTCAACTTTGTTGTCATATTTTATGACATTTGAAGTGTATTAGTGGTTGTGTTATAGTTTGATGGTTTATATTGGGCTAATTAATAGCACAAATATACCATACTTATGATAAGCACATCAACTAATTACACTAATGAAAAGAAAAGAGAGATCATAACTTCATTTTGTTGATTTATGTGATCTAGAGAGTGGATTTATCTTTAAATTGTTCTTAAACTCTCACATTTTTTGTCAATTTTTCTTTTGCTAGTTTTTGTTAGTTTCTTACATTTTTAGCTAATCACATTCTCGACTTTGGTATAATTTGATTGAATAGAATTTTAAAATCATCAATTCCCTGCGGATCGACCCGTATTCGCCGCGTGCTACATTCGTACACCGTGCGCTTGCGGTTATTTTTAAATTTAAATTCGTTCGACGATTTTCTAAACCGATAGAATTTCCGTCGACGAACAAGTTTTTGGCGCCGTTGCCGGGGATTTGTTTTGATTTTGATTTTCTATTTTTCGAATTATTTTTCTATGTTTGATTTTTGTGTGTTTTTTATTTATTTTGTGTGTGTGTTCGCAATCAAAAAAAAAATTTATGTATGTTTGTGTTCAATTTGTTTGTGTGCTTGTTTTCTAGTTGCTTTGCATCTCTATTTTAAAAAAACATACAATTTCAAAACAAAACAAAAAAATATTTCCTTTTCTTTTACAATATTGCATTTACATTTTTTTTACTATTGCATTTTTCCTTTTTTGTTTACATTCAAAAAAAAAAAACTGCTCTCTGGTTTTCTTCCTCCACTATTCTGTGCACTGCTACATGCACTATTCTGTCCACTGCTTTCTGATTTTCTTCTCCATTGTCCTGTTTACATTCCATCACTGCCTACTACAGTCTTCAACCACTCCCCACAATTTTCACCACTCCTCCAATAAAATACAAACTAACATCAACCATTGCATTCATCGCTTCAACCCAAACCTCACATACCATTACACTTTCACCATCACAAACTGCCCCTCTGAACAACTGCATTCCACCAGTCTACTTCACTTCACTTCCACCAATCTACATTCCTCCAACTACAAGAACCACCTCCTCCAGCGAACTGTGCACTTCAGTTCAAACCACAGCCTATAACATTGCAAAACATCCACAACTTCACTGCAATTCTCCTTTAGACAGACATCAACATCAAACTTGCCTCCTACACCCATCTCTGTACAAACACATTCATCTACTTCAGCAACTTCTCAACCAATTTACTGCCTTCCTCCTCACAATTCATACATCTCTTCCACTCACAAACCATCTACACTCAACACCACAACTCCTCCATCAACCGTAGATACTTCCTTCAACTACTACTCAAACCCCACAGCTACTTCCACTACACCACTCAAGGTTCATCACCATAACAGTCCATCACCCTTCAACTCTGTTTCACTGCTCTTCATCCCACCACAAATCATACAACAAAAAACAACTTCCTCACTGTCATACCATTACTCCCCACATCACTTCAAGCGAACCACATTACTGCTCCTCTGCACTACAACAGTTCAACCAGTCATCTTCGCTTCCCCATCAACTGCATACCTTCATCAAAAAAACCACAGCGCCTTCATCAAACAAATCAGACCAACATCAACAGCAATTCTTTACCCACCATCCTCTTCCATCCGACTTCCTTCGCCAAACTACATTCAAACACCAAAAACAAATCCACCTTCATCAACTCCATTTGCTCCCTTCCGCTGCAAACAATCCAATATACCACCTACCAGAACTCCACCACAGTCCAACCAACAGTCGAACATCCTCACAACCATTGCAGCCAACAACTTTCACTCGGCAACCACAATCACCTCACAACCGCGAACGCAACCCCCAAACTCAACAGCAATCCTGAACATCTTCACCACCAGAATACGAACCACCATCCATCACATTCAAAAATCGTTGCTACACTTCCACTTCTATTAGTGACTTGCCACTGCACCATCCATTTCGATCCCTCCAGCAACCAAACCCAGACCAACCGCTGCTTCGAACAACCTCAAATCGCCTCAACCAAACACGCGCGGCATCGAACTGCAATCGCCTCACCTTTACTCACTCCCTGCCTCTAAGCTCAACTCGCAAACAACCATCGCCACCAAATCGACCTTCTCCAAACCACGACAGCACCTTCCTGGAACTGCAGCGAACCGAATCCCATTCCTTCAATTGTAAATCCCAAGAAAAAAGAAGAAGGGTGAACTCGAGATACCATCTAATTGATTTTGATTTTGATTTTGATTTTTTTCCTTTTTTCGGTTTGCGAATTGGGATTGATTTCTGATAGAAAGAGGGAAGCTTTGTTTAAACTGTAAAGAGACGATGTGGTTTTGAGTTACTGTTCTTTTTTTTGTTTAATTGGGCCGGGTTTTAAGGTTGAGTGAATTTTTTTTTCTTTTGTTTAGCTTGTTTTAGTTTTCTTTTTGTCTTAGAAAAAGAAAAAAAAATTTGCCTAAAATAAATTTTTCTTAGAATTTGTTTTGTTTAAGTTGTTTTGATTTAATTTTTTTTTAGTTCCATCCTAACTTCAAAAAAAAAAAAGTTTCAATTTGTTTTGTTTGTTTCATTTCGACTTGTTTGTCCTGTTTTGATTGGATTTCTTTTTGATAACAAATTTTTTTTTTTTTTTTTTTTTTAAGTAAAACCCTACTTTTAAGTTTCCTTTTCAAAAAAAACAAAAAAAACAAAAAACCAAAAAAAAAAATATTGTATATATCTTACTTTTTAATTTTCAGGTTGCCAAAGCAGGAAATAAAGGAAGAATAGCTTGCTGAAAATTGCTTCCTTAGCTAGCCAAAATAAATTTCTCTGCTTGCTAAAAAATTCTTCTTTCATTTCTAGTTTTATTTGAATTGAATTGTTGGTTGCTTGCATTTGCATTTTAAACAAATAAAAACAAAAATCATTTGTAGTTGCATTGTTAATACACGTTTAATTTCTGCTTTGCATTTCATCTTAGATTTTGATTAATAATAACGGTTAGAAATCAATAACACTAAATTGTATATTGACAATTTGTCCTTTTTCGACAATTTAATTTCTCGGTGTCTAGGCTACGGCAGAGCAATAATCAGTTATAAATATTACGGTGATTCGTAAATATTATACTGAATTGTTTCTCTGAAGGTACTTAAACCTTCGGCTGCATTGCTACGGTGATTCGTGGTGCACCGATAAATCCTGTCCGTTACCTGGCTGAGAACTATCTTGTTGATTTAAGACAATTTGTAATTATACAATTTTGGGTTAACTTAGGATAAATCATTTGTAATTAACCCTTGCATTCATTTAGTTGCATTAGTTCATGCATATTTAAAAAAAAAACAAAAAAATTTCAAAACCCAAAACTAAATTTTTTTTGTAAATATTCCTTTTCCTTTGAAATTTTTAAATCCTTCTTCCTTGAAATTTCAAAAATCCAAAAAAATTAGAAAAACAAAAATCCAAAAAAAAAATAATTATAAAACTTTTTCAAAAACAAAAAAAAAATCAATTTCCCTTTTGAAAAATAAATTCTATTTGTAAATATTTTTCCTTTATAAAGAAAAAAAAAGAAATTTCTTGAAAATGTCCGAATTTCCATATTCACATGAATTTTACGATAGTTGTGAAAATCAATATAATCCATATGAGTTCACTCCAAATTCATATGGATATTTTAACAACAACTTTTGTTTAAACGATTCAAATTTCGGACAACAAAGTTTTCAAAACAATGATCAACCCTCAAATCTCGGAAATAGCATTTCAACTTTACTCGAACTCTCTACACAACAAAATCAAAGTGTAAACGATTTGTGTAACTCATATTTGTGTAATAGTTCAAGTCAAAATAATCAAAATTTGAATTCACTTCAAAATTCAAATGATTTCGAGTATAACCAATGCCAATTCAATTTCGAGCTTCAAAATGAATTTCAAAATCAAGATGAAAATGTGAACCAATTTTCAAATAATTTTGGCAATGGAAATAGTTTCAATAAAGATACAATTGAAAACTTTGGTTATCAACAAATTCAAAACGAATATTTTCAAACTAATAATCATGAATTTGATTTTGTTAGCCAAATGGAAAAAGATAACGGGGATTTATTACTTGAAAAATACAAAACTTTTCGTGAAAATCATAATCAAATCCCAACTTCCGAAGAATCAAATCCACCATTTATTGAAATTGGCGATTCTTGTCCTCAACAAGTACAAATCAAAAGTTTTCAAGTTACTAATCACAAATTTGACTTTGTTGAACAAATGAATGAAATGTACAATGGTCACATGGATTTGGTGTTCGAAACATATTTGAATCAACGTGATAAACATACTCAAATCCCAACGTGTGACAAGTCAAGTGCTAATCCACCTTTTACCCAAATCGACGATTTTCAAATAACAACTTTTGAATTTGATAATGACGATCTTAATCAAGTTGTTGAAAATACGGTAATTGAGTTGGATTTCAATTCTTTTGAGGGTGCGATGCTCGATTTAAAATTCGATCTTCCTTTTCTCGGTTTCGAAAATTTGAATACAACAACTTTGGATTTTGAACTTGAGATATGTAATAAAATTGTTGATAATCCAACAAAGGAAGACGAATGTAATGAACACGAATTTTTTGGACTTTTGGATGACGAGTTGTTAAATTCCGACGAGGAAGATGAAAATCACCATCTTGATTTTGAAATCAATAACTCTGAAAATGTTTTCAATAATAAATTTGAATTTCAATTTAGTGAAAATAAATGTGAATTTCAACCAATTGTTTTATCAACCCCAAAAATCATTGTAAACAAAACAACTCGTTCAATTTTTAATAAAACAAAATTTGTTTTTCCAAATCCACATTCAACTTCGAAATCTTTTACGATTTGGTTTTTCGAGCTTAGACTGTGTCTCGTGTACTCGACGAGACAAATGAATCGGTTTTTGGAAGACCGTTTCATTTACTTTTTGACAATATACTTTCTGATCTCGTGTAAATACCGTTCGTTTTCATGTAAATAATAATAAACATCCCTTTCACTTGGGTTGACTGTGGGGACTCAGTCAAAATCAAGTGTGGGGGGAGACTCATCTTCATTCTTTTTTTTTCTTTTTTTTTCATGGTTTATTTTTACTTTAAAATCACAAAAACAAAAAAAATAAAAATCCCAAAAACAAATTTTCTTTTGATTTATTTTTAAAAAAACACTATAAGATAAATATATGGCTTTGGTTTATTAAATTGAAATTTTTGGAAATTTATTTGTCTAAACAAAAATAAAATTGAAGTTTGATTACAAATAATAATGGTTTAACTAGTATATAGGAAGATTCATGGTGTTAATTATGAAGTATATCCTAATTGAAAATCTTTGTTTTAAAAAGTGGTTGATTTAAAGTAAAGGAGATAACATTTTTTTTCCTTCTAAGTTAAATGGTGCTAAGATGATTTTGCAGAACGCTCTCTCTCTCTTTTAAAAAAAAATATAAAAAAAATAAAAAAATAATAACATTCAAGTGTTCACTCTCATTTAAAAGTCCTCACGGTTATGCATGAGTGGATTACTTGGAGTCTTTGATTATGTGCTTTCATACTCATTTAAAAGTCCTCACGGTTATGCATGTATGGAACACATATATAAAAAAAAACAGACTTAATAAAAACCACCTACGGTCGATAGGTGTATGCACGAAAGTGTGTGCACTCGCCATGCTCTGTACTCCCCTCACATAAGCCCGAAAGGCAGTGCATGGGTGGTATATCTGGCCTCAGTTTACCTGAGCTAGGTGTGTAATTTTTCTTGCAAATAATGAGAGAGCAAGCAATTGAAATCATAGCACTATTTTTACTTAGTTGATTTGATTTGTTATTGAAAAGAAATGAAAATACCACTTTGATAAACATCGATAATCAACTAAGGATCCGTTTCATAATTACATTGTGTTATTGACCAAAACAACGAGTTAAACTATTATCTATTTGTTATGATAACTTGATTTTTATTGGAAATTTTGACGAGTAAACGACTTAAATCTCAAGATAATGACCAAAACATATGTTTAACTTATTTGTGTCAATTTAAAAATAAATCCTTCATTTGTAAATATTTTCAAAATTTTGCATTCATCTCTTTGTAAATATATCTTGCATTTTGTAAATATTTTCATCCTGAATTTGGATTTTGTGGGTAGTATCCGCTGAAAACCCTCACGAGACAACACTCGTCCTACTGGGGACACCCAGAGGTTTAACGGCTTGTTGCATACGCTCAATGCAATCGTGCTCCCTACGAAAACGGATTTAACTTAGTTTTTCTTTATTCGAGGACGAATAAAAAGATAAGTGTGGGGGTATTTGATGTGCACGTAAATGTGCATATTTTTACCACCATATTTATTCTATTTAAATTAAATGAATGATCATATTGGGTATTTTAACTTGTTTTAACCAAAATTCATATTAATTCCAAATTTTCACATATTCATCTTCATATAGGGGCAAAACGGTCATTTAAGTGCATATATTTCTTTGAGAAAAATTAATTGAAAATTTGTATATATTTTTATAGGAAATTGATCTCAAATAGAAGTGGTTTCATGAAGAAATATGCATGCACAAAGAATATAAAGGAATGAAGATGGAAATAATTCAAAGTGAAGATCATGGAGGACCCCACCTACCCACCTACCTTAATGTACAAATTAAAGGCTAATGCACATGCTTTTGGACTCAATGGCTTCATGTACACTTAATGGGGGATTAAGACATGTTAATGATTACTTGGCCTCCACACTTCCTAAGGGGCATTTTGGGCATTCCCCCAAAAAGTGAATTAGGGTTTCATACATGTATAAATACCCATATGTTTCATGTAACATGATCTCTTCTCTTAGTCTCTCTTAGGCCTCCTTCTCTTTAGTTTAGTTTAGATCAAATAAAAGAAAGCTCTCTTTCTCTTTTAATGGCTACTTAGCCAATTTTTATTTCTTGTAATCTTTTTTATTTTATGCAATTTAATACATGCTCTTTCCTTTTCATGTTCATTTACTTTCATGTTGTAGTGTAGGTTTCTCTTATTTCATGCAAGTAGATTAGTTTTTCTTTATCTTGCTTTCTTTTTCCTTTTCTTTTTCTTTCATGTTGAAAGCTACATTTGTTCATATGATAACAAATATGAGAGCCTAATCCCTACAATTTAGGGGTAATGAAGCTCTCTAGCATGTAGATGCAACATTTTGATGTTTATGCTCTCTTTTTGTGCTTAATGAGAATGATTGAAGTGGTTTAATGATGATTGTTTTGCTTTGAATTTGATAGTCTATGTTGATCATATCAAATAGACTATGCTTAAACAAACATAACACAAATTGCCTCTTCATCTAAATATGATTATGGCAAAGAAGTGAATGTTGAAATTGAAATTTGATAGCCTATATTTCTAAACAATAGTTAATAGGCTATGCTTAAAATAGATTTTGCTTTCAACTTTGTTGTCATATTTTATGACATTTGAAGTGTATTAGTGGTTGTGTTATAGTTTGATGGTTTATATTGGGCTAATTAATAGCACAAATATACCATACTTATGATAAGCACATCAACTAATTACACTAATGAAAAGAAAAGAGAGATCATAACTTCATTTTGTTGATTTATGTGATCTAGAGAGTGGATTTATCTTTAAATTGTTCTTAAACTCTCACATTTTTTGTCAATTTTTCTTTTGCTAGTTTTTGTTAGTTTCTTACATTTTTAGCTAATCACATTCTCGACTTTGGTATAATTTGATTGAATAGAATTTTAAAATCATCAATTCCCTGCGGATCGACCCGTATTCGCCGCGTGCTACATTCGTACACCGTGCGCTTGCGGTTATTTTTAAATTTAAATTCGTTCGACGATTTTCTAAACCGATAGAATTTCCGTCGACGAACACTTATGCATATAAAGTTTACTTGCATGATTCATTTTGTCTTCATACTTATGTTAACATATAGATAAATGTTTGCTTGCAGGTTTTTATATTGTCTTTATTGCATGAATAACCCCTATATGTCATGTATTCTTAAGTACAAAACTTTACATAGTTAACATTTCTATTTAGAACTTATTAATATCCATATTTTTATGTTATATTTATGTACTTATGTTTGTAGACTTATGTTTACAACTATATTTTATGTTATACTTATTTTAAATATTTATAAGCTTATTTTATTTTAATTACAAAAGCTATTGTTAGAAACACTTCTTATATCATATTTTTATTTAAAGTTTAATCTTTCCAAAATTTGATTTGTCATGTATTTATATTTAATATGAATATAATTGTGTTATTGTAAATATTATTATTATTAACTGCATTCATATCTCTAATATTAAATGTCATTAATATATAGTTTTTAATTTAATAGAGTAAAACAGATTTGATTTTGAATATTGTTAAAAGAGTCTATTTTACATTTTGAAATTATAAATTCCTTTATAATACATATATAACAAATAATATCCAAAATCTTATTTATTTATAAATGAAAATATTATATTTTATTTAAATTTGATCAAAAACTTATTATAATAATAGGGTCAAAATTCCGGGATGTCACATCAATAAATCAAACTCAAGTGAAATATCAACTGAAATACAAGTAACTTAAAGGATGTTTGGGATAACCATCCTCTAAGGATCCATGGAACTATCAACAAGGTTGAAATATACACTATAACATCGTGGTCATTTCTAATTAATTTATAAATATCATTTTCATTTCAAATATATCTATTTCCAAAATAGTGTGTGTATATATATATATTTAATAGTTTATAAAGTAAAATATTGCGATTTCCTCAAATTTCACAAATCGCTTCAAAATCAACTCGATTTTCCTACTCAAATTAAATTCAATTTCAATTTATCAATTTCCATTCTATTTAGTTTTCTAAATAACAAATTCAATTTGTATGGATTTCAAATACAGATCTAAATCACAAATTAACCATTTACATCCCAATATATTTCAAAGCTTTAATATTTAACATTTCAACGTTCAATCCAACAGTTTCCTATAGATCTCGATTTAACGTCATCATTATTTAGTCCTGAGATATTCACTTAATAAATTCAGTATTATTTAAATAACCTTAATTTGCCTTTAATCTAAACATTCCTTTCGATTTGTTTAAACTTGAAATATCCATTTAATCGCTTTCAAAAGTCAAGCTATAAAATCAAATCTTAACTTCAACTTCAATAGTTCAAATCGATTAAATTTAGTAGAATTCTTAATTAAATACAATTTCAATTAATTCAACTTAATCTTCTCAACCTTAACCTATTCAAATTATTATACAATCTATTTAGAAATATCGATTTACATAACTACTTAAACATATTATATGAATTAAATCAATCTCAATAATAATATTATTAAATCCTATATATATATAAAATTACCATTATGTATAATATTTTAAGAACCAATATTTATTAAAAACTATATATTTCTTTTCAAAACCACAGAATTTATCTTCAAACATTTATATATATATGGACCAGCAGTGTCTGTGTATACTTTCTATCCTATGGTCAAGTGATACGTATATTATCATTTCAATCCGTAATTTAAAATATATATAGGTAGATATTATTTCGACCCGCAATCTCAAATTCAATTCAAATGAAAGTCGCTTAAGTTTATCATTTCAACCCATAACGAAATTCTCCTATTCTAAAGTCCGTTCGGTTATGTATCATTTCAACCCATAGTGAATTCTAAACTAAAGGAAACTTGCGGAGTGATAACAGATAATATAATAATATAACAGCCATATTTCATCAATGACAGTATAATATAAGCAATAGGATATAGTGTCATATCTCACGGGTGAACAGTTACCGATAATAGCATATATATAATAATTTAAATAACTACAGCAACATATTTCAATTGTCGTTTCAATTGAAATCAAATTCAATAAATATAAGTACGTTAATCTTGTGATTACTCACCTTTCAAGGCTAGAGAACGATGAGAAATTTAGCTATAAATCTGACACAAATTTGGAAGCAAGGCACGATGGACACGAGTTCAACGGTTAGAGCTGACAAATAGGAATCGATGAACAAAACGAATCAGTTTGATATACATGCAAAACATATATATTATTACAGCTATTATTATTGTTTTCTTAAAATCAATATTTGAATTGAGACAAAACATATATAATCCAAAATCATTATTATTTACATATATCCAGACACACACACATACAAAAAAGATTGCGCAAAGGTAACCTTTCGAAACCAAATACATGTAATACCTCGATGATGTTCTTATTATTTAACACATATTTATAAGTGAGCAAATGAATAAAGTACTATATGTTATACTTCTAGAATATATATAGGATACTGTATGTATAGAGTAAACACAAATAATATAGCCTATGAAGATATATAAAGTAGAAAAATATGAATTAAACAAATATATATAAATCAACAGATGATTTCCAAATTTCATAACTTATATATAAAATGACTATATATACACCTGTTACTCAGATGTATACACAAACCATATATTTTATCAATATGCAAATGCAGACCGTACAACATGTATGGGGCAAAATGGATGCAAACACTTGCAGACAGTACCAAATGAGAACAAACGTATTGTATATAAACATTATACATGTTATTAATTAAACCGTTTCATACAACATAGCTTTAGTTATTCCACAAATATAAGTATGTATATACACACATACGAACAAACAATATATATGTATCCTATAAAAAATATATATAAAACATACCGTATAAACTTATATTTTCCCAAATGCAAATCATATTCGAAAATCCAAAACCATGCAAACATATAAACTATTCTTGTAAATTGCTATGTATACAAACATCTATATTATATCTAGTGTGCTACTATATAAGCATTTGAAAATTATATATAATATATATATATATATATATACACACACACACTTTTTTAAATCTGATGTATATAAACTTTCTTTTCAAAAAAAACAAAACAGTAAGACATGAAACAAAAGAACAAAGCAGCCTGTAGAGAAATATATAAACTTATACTATTGCAATTATACATAGTATGGCCGAAACAATATATAAATATACACCGATAGATAAAAACTTGTATAAACTAGTGTACATAACTTACAAAACTAAACAAAGAGGTTGGGCCTTGCCTTGGAGGAGGAAGGACCACAGTGATGGCGGACGGTCACTTGGTGGTCTCGGGTCGACTGCGTGGAGGCACGGAGGAGGAGTGAATGGGGTTTGGGGCGGACGCGTGTCGGGTGCGCGGTCATAGCGGCACGCGATTGTGGCGGCATGGGGGATTTGGGTGGCTCGCGTGGAGGCATGGGAGCATTCGTTTCCTTCTTTTTTTTCGTTTCTTGGTTTCAAAAGGGAACGGAGCAATTTAGAGAGAGGGGGAAGATAATGAATAGCTGGAAGCCAAAAATAATGCATGGATTTATACTATATGGGAATCGTTACTATTATTTCAATTCTAACAGTCAAAAACAAGTGAATGTAACGTATAACGAATAAAAGAATCATATATCTCCAAACCGATGGGAATAAAGGAAGCGAACAATTAATGCATTGAGGTGATGGATAATAATATCTGAAAATAATGTTAGTAGCCTTTTATTTCAGCCGTTTGAAATTCAAATGGACATCGAAAGTGGTACCGATGCGGTTCCCATTTACACGAATTCCGCTGCATACCAGATCTCAAAACACAGAATCAAATATACCGTCGAGATCAGCCTGACGAGACGGTCAAAACGGTGTACAAATATCAATGATACGATTGAATTATCAAATTTCAAATTTTTTGCTATCATAAATGTAGCAAAAATGCAGAAAATAAGATCGATGGAGCTATAGAAGTCCAAATTTGACGTCTCACTCAGAAGATGATTTAGAAATTATCTATAGAAAAATAATCAGTTTTGAAAATAAATTTATTATCATCGATTATTAACTGATTTGAATTTAATAGAGTTACACAATAAAATAAACTTCCTTATAATCTGATGAAAATTTACCATCATTCATGTTTTTAAATACTTATTCCAAATATAAAAATTTTATTTCAAAATTCAATTATTTAAAATTACTCAAAATTCAATTAAATGCAATATTAAAACAAATAAATTTATTAGAAATTTACAGGTCGTTGCACTCTCCCCCACTCAAAACTTTTCATCCCCGAAAAGGAAAGAGGTAGGAGAATAGAAACGATCCAAAAGAAAAATCAGATTTGGAAGACAAAATGAAGCAATTAAGTTAAAACCATATAAATTTCAATTTTAGTCAATTAATATTCAATAAATTTGGTCAAACCCATTTCATTAAATCCATTCTCTTATTTATAGAGATCAATTACTTACATAAAACACTAATAATTTTTTACTATTAAACCATGTAGTATATAAATAAACAATATTTTTGAAAGGATATATTCAAAAGGAAAGAAGGTAGATTCCGAAAATAGAATATATGTGGATAAATAAAGCTGGGCAGATAAGGTTGATTTAAAAGAGTAGTATCGGGCATGAATAATTAATCCAACCCATAAGAATTTCAATTTCAAATATAATACAAAATTTCTTTGCTGGAAATACTTTTATAATAAAATACTTTTATATCGAAATAAATTTTCCTTTCGAAAATACTTTTATAACTCGATGTTTCAACAAGTTTATCCTCGTTCTTGCAGACTCTGGCCATGAGTTGATTAGGCGCAAAGCTAGAATTCTTCAAGTACTTAGTAGACCTGTTCTAACACCCAATGAAGATACTTAAAAACCTTCAAAACCGATGTGGAAATTACAATCCAAACAAATCACCTGGATCGCAGATACACGATGGTTACGCCTGGATCCCCTAGGAAACATCTGCACCTTTAAGCAATCACTGCCTTGTGAATTACGCCATGATAACCAAACCCCGTGGACCGTAGGATACACAAAAATGGTTATGCCTGGATCCCCTAGGAACAATCCATACCCTTTAAGAAATCTCTGCGTTGCGGATTACGCCACGACAACAAAACCGGTAGACCGCAGGATACATAACAATAGTTACACCTAGATCCCCCAGGAAACATCTATACCTTTTAAGCAATCTCTGCTTTGCGGATTACGCTACCCAAAAAAACGACTATAGGTTACGCCATGGTAGGACACTCGAGTATCACATCCGGAAAACCAAAATTATAGGGAATAATATCGAAGAATGAATCCACAATGTGGCCACAAAGCAGATATCAAGCAGAAGGCACTTTTCATATCTTTACTTCGAAAATATGTATCATACAGTACCTTTTAAATCACTTTCAAATATCATATTTCTACAAAGTCCATCATATAAGATCTCATTTTCAAATCGAATACTTTCCAAAATCAATAGTATATCAAACCACACTTATATATACTTCGACTATATAAGGTTACACCTTTCAAATTGAGTATATTTCCAATTCAATGGTTTTCAAATCAATTCCATACTTATACCAATCAATTTTATATAAGTTCGATAACTCCCAAATTAAGTATTTAATAATACAAGGTTCTCAAATTCAATTCGTTTCAATATTATTTCATTTTCGAAACCATATACGATTTCACCAAATTATTTCTTCCAAATTAAAATATCTTTGTTTCAAAATTCCAAAATAATAGGTTTAGAAAATAATCCTAGTTTCCAAGTCAGCATAATTTAGGTCAAACAAATTCATTTCCAAAATCATCATATAAAGGATGGGTTTTAAATTCCAATCTATTTTCAAAACCAAATAATTTTCTCAAAATCAATTATACCCAAAATGATTTCAGAGTTTATAACTATCCCTTTAAAACCTTTAAACAATTTATTTCTATTCGAAAGATCCAATTTACCATTTGAAAATCATTATTCTACATATATATATATATGTATAGTTTTATAAAAGATGTTCTAAAGTCAAAACCTTTTGAACTAAATTTTATTCAAAATAGTCTTATTCATTTACTAAACAAAATATTTTCAAACTCATTTAGACCATATTACTTCATACTTGAACATACAAAACTAAATTTATATATTTTATCAAATAATTTATGTTTTTCAAAATTACTTAGCTTTGAAAATTTAAACCTCGATTTGGAAGTGTTCGAACATTCAAAATAGTCGGAGAAATCAATTTCAAATCCAAGAGCTGGAAATCAAGACCAAATCAGTAAATCAATTTCAATAGATAGGGTTATATCAAATTCGGAACTCGAGGATGGAACACCGGGCTTACTTCAAATCGTTTCAAATCTTATACATATATCTTTCGAACATCAAATCATACTTCGGCACTTGAAATCATAATTTGGTTTCACAAAATCACTAGCATTGCAAAGCTACTAGAGTGGCCTCTCCCCCACTTTGAAACTCAAAAATTAATGTCGATGATGCGTGCACTCATTACCGAAATCATTTTCTAGCAACATAATTGAGTTCTGGACTTCTATTTTCTTGAAAACTTCTTTGAATTTCTTCGAAATCATTGGAATTCATTTGAAACATTTCTTATTCGGGAAAACGCTTTTAAATCCTATTATTATATATTTCAAAAATCTTAAAATTAAATTTCAAAATACCAAAGTTGAATTCCTCGAATTTTAATTTGAAACCCTAAAGTTATAAATCTCTTTATATAAATCAATTTCTTATATAAATTTTAAATTTTCAAAACCTTTCAAAATTTCAAATTCTATTTTTTAAAAGGTATATAATACTTTCGAAACATGTTCACTTTTATATATAGAATATAATCATACTTATCCAAATAATAATTTCGATATATAAAACAATACAAACAAGCCCGCTTTTCAAAGGACAGTTCAAGAATGGTTTTCAAGACAAAGATAGGCTCATCTGAACAGAGGGTATAGAACTCACCGGTGAATCATTGCCAATTGTAAAGGAGTTTCACCCCTCTACAAATCATTCAAAGACTAACGGGATCGACTATTCTTATAAAGATCATTCAAAGTGGAGTTATGGGATACTCTAGAATGAAGAAACTAAAATAGGGAGAGAAGACAATGGATTTTGGAACCTCAGGGAACGTTCCAAAGACCAAAGGAGAAATAAATCAAAGGGGAAGAAATTCAAGCTCGAACGAAAGTGATTCTGCAAATAAATTTACTATATATTCTAAGTTTTCCTAGAGCCAAAGCTCTGATACTAACTGTAACGAGCCGATATTATCAACTATTCGCATCCACACACGTCGGACTTGAATTATTCAAAATATCAGATAGTTAATTTAAATTTGGCAAAACTCAGCATATACAGTAAATAAATCAATCACAGAATCACAAACACAGAGTAATATAATAATAATGTAGCGGAATAGATAAATAGTAGTTCATGAAGCTACTAAATAAACATCAGAGTTAGAAACAAAATACAACAGAATATCTCAAATACAGTGGACTCTTTATTACAAACAGATGGCTTCTTTGAACCAATCAACTGGAAAAGCTGAATCGATAGTTGGATCTCCAAACGAAGCTCCAAACTCCAAAGGTGAGTCTCAAATGCTGTATAACTCAGTTTGATCCGAGTGTAAAGAAAAACACAAAACACTCGAGTCAGGATTAACATTCTTATATCAATAAATCCAACTCAAGTGAAATATCAACTGAAATACAAGTAACTTAAAGGATGTTTGAGAAAACCATCCTCTAAGGATCCGTGGAACTATCAACAAGGTAGAAATATACACTATAACACCGTGGGCATTTCAAATTAATTTATACTTCAAAACCAAAATATCATTTTTATTTCAAATATATCTATTTCCAAAATAGTGTGTGTGTATATATATATATATATTTAATAGTTTATAAAGTATAGTATTGCGATTTCCACAAATTTCACAAATCGCTTCAATCAACTCGACTTTCCTACTCAAATTAAATTCAATCTCAATTTATGAATTTCCATTCAATTCAGTTTTCTAAATAACAAATTCAAATTGTATTCATTTAAAATACAGATCTGAATCACAAATTAACCATTTGCATCCCAGTATATTTCAGAGCTTTAATATTTAACATTTCAACGTTCAATTCAACAGTATCCTATAGATCTCAATTTAACCTCATTATTATTTAGTCTTGAGATATTCACTTAATAAGTTCATTAATATTAAAATAACCTTAATTTACCTTTAAACTAAACATTCCTTTTGATTTGTTTAAACTTGAAATATCCATTTAATCACTTTAAATCAAAAGTCAAGTTATAAAATCAAATCTTAAACTTCAAGTTCATTAGTTCAAATCGATTAAATTTAGTAGAATTCTTAATTAAATACAATTTCAATTAATATAACTTTATCTTCTCAAACTTAACCTATTCAAATTATTACACAATCTATCTTGAAATATCGATTTACATAAATACTTAAACATATTATATGAATTAATATTATTATTAAATATATATGTATATATATATAAATTACCATTATGTATAATATTTTAAGAACCAATAGTTATTCAAAACCATATATTTCTTTTCTAAACCATAGAATTTATTTTCAAATATTTATATATATAGACCAGCGGTGTCTGTGTATACTTCCTATCCATGGTCAAGTGATACGGATATTATCATTTCAATCCGTAATTTAAAATATATATGGGTAGATATTATTTCGACCCACAATCTCAAATTCAATTCAAATGAAATTCGTTTAGGTTTTTCATTTCAACCCATAATGAAATTCTCCTATTCTAAAGTCCGTTATGGTATGTATCATTTCAACTCATAGTGAATTCCAAACTATAGGGAACTTGTAGAGTGATGATAGATAATATAATAATATAACTGGCATATATCATCAATAACAGTACAATATAAGCAATAGGATATGGTGTCATATCCCACAGGTGAACAGATACCGATAATAGCATATATATAATAATTTAAATAACTACAGCAGCATATTTCAATTGTCGTTTCAATTGAAATCAAATTTAATAAATATAAGTACGTTAATCGTGAGTGATTGCTCACCTTTCGAGGCTAGAGAATGATGAGAAATTTAGCTATGAATCCGATACAAATTTCAAAGCAAGGCACGATGGACACGAGTTCGACGATCTGAGCTGACAAATAGGAATCAATAAACAAAACAAATCAGTTTGATATACATGGAAAACATATATATTATCACAACTATTATTATTATTTTCTTAAAATCAATATTTTGAATTACGACAAAATATATATAATCCAAAATCATTATTATATATATATACATAAACAAGACTGCCCAAAAGGTAAACTTTCAAAACCAAATACATGCAATACCTCGATGATGTTATTATTATTTAACATATATTTATAAGAGAGCAAGTGAATAAAGTATTATATGTTATACTTTTAGAATATATAAAGGACACTGTAAACCTATATACACAGTAAACACAAATAATATAGCCTATAAAGATATATACAATAGAAAAATATGAATTGAACAAATATATATAAATCAACAGATGATTTACAATTTTCATAACTTACACATAAAACGACTATATATATACACCTGTTACTCAGATATATACACAAACCATATATTTTATCAATATGCAAATGCAGACCGTGCAACATGTATGTGGCAAAATGGATCCAAACACTTGTAGACAGTACTAAATGAGAACAAACATATTATATATAAACATTATACATGTTATTAATAAAACCATTTCATACAACATAGCTTTAGTTATTCCACAAATATAAGTGTATATATACACACACGAACAAACAGTATATATGTATCCTATAAAAAAATATAAAACATACCGTATAAACTTATATTTTCCCAAATGCAAATCATATTCGAAAATCCAAAACCATGCAAACATATAAACCGTTCTTGTAAATTTCTATGTATACAAACATCTATATTATATCTAGTGTGCGACTATATAAGCATTTGAAAATTATATAATATATATATACACACTTTTTTAAACTGACATATATAAATTTCTTTTCAAAAAAAATACAAAACAGTAAGACATAAAACATAGAGAAATATATATAAACTTATATTGTTGCGATTATACATAGCATGGCCGAAACAATATATATATATATACACTGATAGATTAAAACTTGTATAAACTAATGTACATAACTTACAAAACAAAACAGAGAGGCTGGGCCCTGCCTTAGAGGAGGAAGTACCACCGTGATGGCGGACGGTCACTGGGTGGTCTCGGGTCGACTGCGTGGAGGCACGGAGGAGGAGTGAACGGGGTTTGAGGCGGAGCTGCGTCGGGTGCGCGGTCGTAGCGGCACGCGATGGTGGCGGCACGCGGGGATTTAGGTGGCTCGCGCGGAGGCATGGTTGCGTTCATTTCCTTCTTTTTTTGCTAGGTTTCAAAACGAAAGGGAGCAATTTAGAGAGAGGGGGAAGATAATGAATAGCTGACTGCCGAAAACAATGCATTGGATTTATACTATATAGAAATCGTTACTATTATTTCAATTTGAACAATCACAAACAAGTGAATGTAACATATAGCGAATAAAAGAATCATATATCTCCAAACTGATGGGAATAAAGGCGGCGAACAATCAACGCATTAAAGTGATGGATAGTAACAGCTGAAAATAATGTTAGTGGCCTTTTATTTCAGCCGTTTGAAATTCAAATGGACATCGAAAGTGGTAACGATACGGTTTCCATTTACACGGATTCCGCTGCATACCAGATCTCAAAACACAGAATCGAATATACCATCGAGATCCGCCCGACGAGACGGTTAAAAGGTTTACGAATATTTGTGATACGATTGAATTATAAAATTTTGAATTTTTCGTAACCGAAAATGTAGCAAAAATGCAGAAATTAAGATTGATAGAGCTATTGAATTCCGAATTTGATGAAACGAAATTTGACGACTCACTCAGAAGATGATTTAGAAATTTTCTATAGAAAAATATTTAGTTTTGAAAATAAATTTATTATCATCGATTATTAACTGATTTGAATTTAATAGAATTACACAATAAAATAAACTTCCATATAATTTGATGAAATTTTACCATCTGCCATGTTTTTAAATACGTATTCCAAATATAAAATTTTATTTCAAAATTTAATTATTTAAAATTTTTCAAAATTCAGTTAAATGCATTATTAAAACAAATAAATTTATTAAAAATTTATGGGTCGTTACAGGCAAGGCCCAGAAAACAGCGAATATCAGTTGGAGTTCTAGGAGTTTCCTAATTATTGATCATAACGATCTTGACTGGATCAACAGAAACTCCATTACTAGAAACCTGATGTCCAAAAAATCGGACTTCATCTCTCCAAAAATGGCATTTACAGAATTTGGCCTTCAACTGATGATTTCTAAGAGTCTCTCGAACAAATCTCAAATGGGATTTATACTCTTCCTCAGACTTGGAGAACACAACAATATCATCAACAAAGACTAGAACAAACTTATTAAGCACATTCCAAAAACATGATTCATTAAATCAACAAAGAAAGCAGGAGCATTAGTCAAACCGAAAGGCATGACTAACCATTCATAAAAGCCATTCTCAGTATGGAAAGCAGCCTTAGGGATGCTTTCCTTAGCAACTCTGAGCTGGTGAAAACCTGTGGCAAGATCAAGCTGAGAGAAAACAGTAACTCCATGGAGCTAATCAAACATATCATTAATGTGAGGCATAGGATATCTGTTCTTTGTAGTGAGCTTTTTTAGCTCCCTATAATCAACACACATCCTCAAAGAACCATCAGACTTAGTGACGAAAACCACTGCTGCTTCCCACTCTAAATGGCCAGGTTTGATCAGACCCTTGGAGAACAAGTCCTCAATTTGCTTCCTCAACTCAACCTTCTCACGGGTTGCCATCCTTCTAGGAGGAGGAACTACAGATCGAGCTCTAGGAATAAGATCAATACGGAAATCAATTTCCCGCTTAGGAGGTAAAGAAGAGACTTCACAAATACATCAGGATAGAGTTTGACTACAGGTGTAACGACCCGTATTTTTACGGATCGAAGAATCGTAGAACTGTTGTCATTAGGTTGTTAGTGTTGTTAAGTCGTTCAGAATTTAAGTCGTTCGAAGCTTAAGTCATCCAGAGTTAAGTCGTCCAGGGTTTAGGTCGTGCAGTGGCTTAGGTCGGTGGAGCGACTTGGGGGATTGGAGCGACCTAAGGGAAGCGAGCGACTTAAGGGATAACGGTTTATAGGGTAGCGACTTAAGGATAGTAGTGGCATAGGTGAGCGACTTAGGAGTTAACGACCTAAGGAGGGTAAGTCGTTCGAGCGACTTAAGGGTGATAGCTTAGGTCGGGTAGTAGATAGGTCGGTTGAACGACTTACGAGAATCGGCGACTTAAGAGAGTTAGCGGCTGGGTTTAGTTTAGGTCGTAAGTCGTTGAGTCGTTGAGTCATCTAAACGAATTAGGACTTAGGTAGAAATGCGGCAGTGTGTTAGGTCGCTAAGTCGTATCCTGTTGAGTCTTAGGTCGTGCCTAAGTGTTAGATCGTGTGTGTTAAGTCGCGCGCATGTGTTTTAGGTCGCGCGTAGGCTTGAGTCGTTAGGTCGGGTCTAAGTTAAGCCGTGTAGAGGCTTGAGTCGGTAGGCCATGGGGATTGATGAGTCGTAAGTCGTGGGGCCTTGTTAAGTCGTGACCGACTTAAGGGGGGCGAACGACTTAAGGGTTTGGCCTATAAATACACGGCCTTATCTCACTTTTTGGGATCCGAATTTTGAAGCGACGAAGTGCTGCCATTTTGAGAGCTCGAGTACTACACTTCTTCACTTCTTTTCTCTTCTTTAATCTAGTGCTTCCTTCCATCCAAGATTGAAGATCAAATCGAAGATCCAAGAGCCAAAATTGAAGATCTACATTCTTCAAGGAGAGACTTCATCGTTTGAAGCGGAATTTTGACGGATCAAGCTAGATCCTTCGCTGTCCGGATCTGGAGTTTGTTGCTTTTGAGTTGTTTAGGTGATTCGGTGAGTGGTGGTTATCTCTCACACGGACCCAAAGGAGTATATTGGATCGGTGGCTTGTTTGTGTGTTAAAGATAGTGATTTCATGCATTTTCCTTAAGTCTGCATGTAGATCCATCGTTCATGAAGTTTTGATATCCACTTTACTACATGTTAACCTATGCTAGTTCATTCATCAAGATATTACTTAGAATTCATGCTTGTTAGATTTGGACTCTTTATTTACGAAATTGCCATTATTGTTATAACTGTTTATTGAGATCTTGTTTGAATGACTGATTACTTGGATTAATGATTGATCTGATTGATTGTTATAAATTAGTTGATTGATGATTTGATTTGTAGAAGTTGGTCGAAGATGATTCAAAAGCTAAGTGGAAAGGCTCTTGAATAAGGAAAGCTGCTTGTGGCATATGAGGCGGATGAAAAAGCTCATATGGATAGATTTGATGATGACGTTGAGATGGGACTTTGCTATGATGCGATGAGGCAAAGCATGATGTTGAGATGGGACTTTGCTATGATGCGATGAAGCAAAGCATGATGTGAGATAGCCTTGGTTTAATCCAGACGGGATCATCCCAAGCATTTTGATAACTCGGTGATATGGTTCGAGTTCGTTGATAATGGTTGTCTCAAGAGGCGCTTGAGCTAGTATGATAATAGTCATCAAGGAGGATGACTAGGAGGCTGAGATTTCATCGTTGTTGAAGGTTCTAGCATGCTCAAAGCAAGAGTACGCTGGGCAGATTCGATAGTCCCAAGACCAATAATTGAAGGTCTAGTACTCTGGGCAGATTCGATAGTCCTAGGCACGGGTCACGATGACGTGCAGAGTTATATCTACAACCGGGGTTACCATTAGCCCTTGACGGACGGATGAAAGAATGAGCCGGTCATTCAATTAATGGTGATATCGAGGCAATGATAACAGTGATAGCCAGAGTCATGGATGTTTGGATGCTTTGGTTATATCGTCACTCGGTCTCAAGAGCGATGTTTTGTGGGTGCTTATCTGATCTTGGTTTAGGCCTTGGGGGTTTGTACTTGGAAAACATCGACCTTAACTCGAGTGATAATTGCTTTACTTTAATTGTCTGGTTTGCTATGTTTGTTTGTGCTTAGTGTGTCTGGGGGCTATCACTGTAGAAAGAGGTGGAGTGGGAGGGTTGGATTCCTATTCCATTTTACCCTTTATGCTCTTTTGGTATGTTTGATAGTTGATTTACTGCTCACTAGGACTTTTGTCTGACTCAAGGTTTTATGTTCAACTCTTATTACCTTGGGCTGTTCATCCGTTTTGGAATGGGCAGACTAGGTAGTAGGTGACAGGTGATGTTCTCAGTGACCAACGCTGTTGATGACGAAGACGAGCTGGAGGCTTTTGCATATTATTTTCTTACTATATGTACTGGATGTTCCGCTGCTTGTATGATTCTCTGAGTGTTATGTAGCGAGGCTTGATGTATTGACTATTCAGATGTTTGTATCAAATTGTTTTGTAGTGTATTAATGAGGTTCTATTTGGTGAAGCTTCACTATGTATATTTCTCTATTGTATTTTATCCCTACGCTGTGAGTAATACGATAGACTATTTTGTGTTTACTTTAACCCTGACGATTATCTATGGCGGCCTGGCACACTTTTCAGCGTACTATTTCCTTGTTTAGTGCAGGAGCCATGGGCAGTCGTCACATTTGATATCAGAGCGTTGGTTAATCGATTTTAGCCAACGCTCGTTGACGTAACCACGTATGAGAGACGTAATTGTATTTTGATGGATGATTACTATATATAATATAGTAGTTTAGAAGGATTAGAACCTCTTATGCAGTTGTTTCTCAAGGTGTACTAATCATTCTTTTATAGATATTAAGAATGAGTCGAAGAGGGAGACCAGCTGCTAGGGAAGGTCGTGATTCTGAGGGGGTTGCTGATTATGCTGCTATGTTTGAGGCCATGATGACTTCGATCATGAGAAGGACGCCAGCTCCAGGGCCAACGGTAGATGTTGGAGTTCTGGTTCAAGCCCCAAAACCGGTGGATTTCGCTAAGTTGTGTAAAGACTATACTGCTCTTGGAGGAAAGGTTTTCTTGGGAACAGAATTAACCGTAGAAGTCCAGAGATGGATAGATGCTTGTGGAAGGATCTTTGGTGATTTGGGAATCGATGATGTAACCAAAAGGTAGCTTGCATCAAGACAGCTTCAGGGAAGAGCTTCTGATTGGTGGAACTCTATCACCATTGATACTCCAGAGAAAGAAATTACTTGGGAGCAATACCAAGTCAGATTTGAAGCTAAGTTCATTTCTACAGCTCAGAAATCCGTTTTGTTCAAGAAATTTGTGGAACTCAAGCAAGGTGGAAGACCAGTTCTTGAGTATGTTTTTGAGTTTGAATCTTTGTACAAGTATGCTCGGTCATATATTGAATCTCCTTATCAGAAGAATGAGAAGTTTGTGACAGGCTTGGACACTTACCTTGGGAGGCAGTTGGTGGGTCATTTGGACGATCCGTTTGAGAAGCTTGTGGAGAAGGCTCTCAGGCATGAGAATCTGTTTCCTAAGGAAGGATCTGTTGTTGTTGTGACTAAGGAGGAATCTAAACCACAGCAAGGTGGGAACAAGAAGAGGAAGCAGCAGCAATAGAAGGGTAAGGATGGCCAGAAGAAGCCGACGGGCGAAGTGACCTGCTATAATTGCCAGCAAAAGGGCCATTTCTCCAGAGATTGTAAGAATCCAAAGGTACCATTGAAGTGTTACAATTGTGACAAGCTGAGGCATATTAAGAGGAATTGTCCAGAACCGCGAAAGGATAAGCAGATTGTGCAATCTTATGCTTTGGGGACTGTTCCATCATCTTCAAAAGCTCCTTTTGCAGAAGAGAAAGGAAAGAGTGTGGTGGTACAAGGTACCCTTTCCATTTGTGGTATTCCAGTTAGAGTGTTATTCGATACTGGAGCATCGCATTCCTTTGTTTGTAATGAACTTGTAGGCCGGTTGGGTTTAGAACCAGATATTGTTGATAGACCATTGGTTGTGACTAATCCAGTTGGGGGTTCGTCCTGTTTGTGTATGCTTTGCCGTGGTCTGATTGCATCGAGTCATGATTGCTCTTTTGTTTGTGATTGTTTTGTTCTAAACTTTGCGGGGTTTGGAATTATTTTGGGTATGGACTGGCTTAGGAAGTATGCGGCAAAGGTTGATTGTGAAAGGCTGGAGGTGACAGTCGAGAATGTGGAAGGGCGAAAGGTTGTGATACGATGTAAGCATGAAGAAGGCGTCTTCATGTGCTTCATGTATTCGCTAGTTGTTCCACGGGATGGACTATCATCGGTGCCAGTCGTAAATGGATTTGAGGATGTCTTTGATGAGGTCAAAGGGTTACCGCCGCATAGAGAGATTGAGTTTCGCATCGATCTAGTTGAGGGAGCCAGACCTGTTGTGATGCCTCTTAGGAGGATGGCGCCTAGGGAACAGCAAGAGTTGAAGGTGCAAGTTGATGATCTTTTACAGAAAGGATTCATTCGGCGTAGTGTGTCTGAATGGGGCGCACCAGTTGTGTTTGCAACCAAAGCGGATGGATCGTTGAGGTTGTGTGTGGATTATCGTGAGCTGAATAAAGTGACTAAGAAGAACAAGTATCCATTGCCGAGAATAGATGACTTGTTTGATCATCTTCACGAAGCTAAGGTGTTTTCTCAGATGGATTTGGCAACGGGATTTCACCAGTTGAGAGTGGCAAAGGATAGTGTGCCGAAGACTGCTTTCAGGACACCATCCGGTTTCTATGAGTGGCTGGTAATGCCGTTTGGATTGACCAATGCACCAACATATTTTGTGGATCTTATGAATAGAGTGTTCAGGGATCATTTGAACAAGTTTGTACTTGTGTTCATAGATGATATTTTGATTTATTCAAGAACTGAAGAAGACCACAAGACGCACTTGCGTATTGTTTTGGAAATCTTGCGGAAACAACAGCTGAGGGCTAAGTTTTCGAAGTGTCACTTCTGGAAAAGTGAAGTGAGGTTCTTAGGTCATATTATCTCTGGAAATGGAATAGTGGTTGATCCCGCCAAGGTGGCAGCAGTCCAGGATTGGGTTAAACCTAAGAATGCATTTGATGTGAGAAGTTTTCTTGGACTAGCAGGATATTATCGTCGATTTATCAAAGACTTTTCCAAGATAGCTGCACCATTAACAGGATTGACGAAAAAGAACCAAGTATTCATATGGGATGATAAGTGTGAGCAAGCTTTCGGAATCCTGAAAGAGCGACTAACAAGTGCTCCTGTTTTGACTATTCCAAGTGGAAATGATGAGATGGTGGTTTACACCGATGCATGTGGTACTGGACTTGGAGCAGTGCTAATGCAGAAGGATAAAGTTGTTGCATATGCAAGTCGACAGCTGAAGCCGCATGAAAAGAATTATCCGACTCATGATTTGGAGTTAGCGGCGGTTGTATTTGCTTTGAAGATGTGGAGACATTACCTATTGGGAGTCCGATTTGAGTTGTTTACAGATCATAAGTCATTGAAGTATCTTTTCTCCCAGAAAGATTTGAATCTTCGACAGCAACGATGGCTAGAGTTTTTAGCATCATATGATTTTGGTATAGCCTATACTCCGGGAAAGGGTAACGCAGTGGCAGATGTGTTAAGTCGAAGACATGCAGGATTGGGAGCCATGTTTTCAGAATGGAAGAGTCTTGAGTATTTGGCTGGATTTGACTTCAGGCCTAGATGTGAATTGGAACCTGAGATGTTGGCAAACTTATCGATAAGACCTACTCTTGTGGAAAGAATTGGCGAGGGCCAAAAGCGAGACGATAAGCTTGTCAAGATTATCCGTGATTTGGAATCGGGGTTGGACCCAGAGAAGGATAAAGGATTCGAGGTCGATCGAGAGGGTTGGATTCGGAAACAAGGACGACTAGTTGTTCCCGATATAGATGAATTGAGGGATGAAGTTCTGAAGGAAAGTCATCACTCGAAGCTGACAATTCATCCAGGTGGAAATAAGATGTACCGGGATATGAAGAGAAACTATTACTGGGAAGGTATGAAGAAGGATGTTGGAAATTTTATTTCCAAATGCATGAACTGCCAGTTGGTAAAAGCCGAGCAGAATAAGCCCAGTGGATTGCTTCAGCCGTTAGAAGTTCCTACATGGAAGTGGGAGCAAATATCGATGGATTTTGTCGATGGGTTACCTAGAACCAGAGCAGGAAATGAAGGGATTTGGGTCATCGTAGATCGTTTGACTAAGAGTGCAAGATTCATTCCTGTACGATCAACCAAGACTGCATCGAAATTGGCTGAGCTATATGTTAAGTGGATAGTTCGATTCCATGGTATTCTGAAAAGCATAGTGAGCGATCGAGACCCATTGTTCACTAGTGGATTTTGGAAGAGCTTCCAGGAAGTTTTGGGAACCGAGTTGTGTTCGAGTACAGCTTATCACCCTCCAACAGATGGTCAGACCAAGAGAGTCAAACGAGTTTTGGAAGATCTCCTCAGAGCATGTGTTTTGGATTTCGGAGGATCATGGGAAGATTATCTTCATTTGGAGGAATTCTCGTATAATAGCAGTTAACAGTCAAGCATTGGTATGGCACCGTATGAAGCATTGTATGGAAGACCATGTAACTCTCCGACATGTTGGTTGGAAACAGGAGGAAAGTTGATACTTGTGCCAGAAATGATTCGACAGCCTTCTGATTGTATAGAGATCATTCGACGACGAATGAAGGCAGCCCAGGACTGTCAGAAAAGTTATGCCGATAAGCATCGTAAGGATTTGGAATTCGACGTAGGTGATATGGTTTTTGTGAAGATTTCTCCACTGAAGAATGTTATTCGATTCGGGAAGAAAGGGAAATTGACTCCGAGATTTGTTGGACCATTCCCGATCATCGAGCGAATTGAAAAGCTCGCCTATAAATTGGAATTACCAGAAAAGATGTCGGGTGTGCACAATGTTTTTCATGTATCGTATCTACGGAAGTATGTGCACAACTCGAATATGGTGGTTTCTGCTGATAGTTGTGAGGGCTTTGAGATTGATCCAATCGATGAGAGACCACATAAACCGCTTCGTGTTGTGGAAACTGACACGAAACAGCTTAGGAGGAAGGTAGTCAGGTTGCTCAAGGTACAATGGAGTGATGATGTTAACGACTGTACATGGGAGGAGGAAGAGAGGATGAAGGCAGCTCATCCTGAACTCTTCGAGGTATGGCCCTGAGGTGTCGTGACATCTCACGAATTTGTAACTTGTTCTAGTTTTAGAATTCTGCATGCTAGGTTAGTAATTGGATGCATGGTTTGTTGATTGCTATGGATGGTAGGCATGCAGAATAGTTTTGGTTGCTCTTGTTTGTTTGGAATTTCGGGGGCGAAATTCCTAAAGGGGAGAGAATGTAACGACCCGTTTTTTTACAGATCGAAGAATCGTAGAACTGTTGTCATTAGGTTGTTAGTGTTGTTAAGTCTTTCAGAATTTAAGTCGTTCAGAGCTTAAGTCGTCCAGAGTTAAGTCGTCCAGGGTTTAGGTCGTGGAGTGGCTTAGGTCGGTGGAGCGACTTAGGGGATTGGAGCGACCTAAGGGAAGTGAGCGACTTAAGGGATAACGGTTTAAGGGGTAGCGACATAAGGATAGTAGCGGCATAGGTGAGCGACTTAGGAGTTAACGACCTAAGGAGGGTAAGTCGTTCGAGCGACTTAAGGGTGATAGCTTAGGTCGGGTAGTAGATAGGTCGGTTGAACGACTTAAGAGAATCGGCGACTTAAGAGAGTTAGCGGCTGGGTTTAGTTTAGGTCGTAAGTCGTTGAGTCGTTGAGTCATTGAGTCGTTGAGTCGTCCAAACGACTTAGGACTTAGGTAGAAATGCGGCAGTGTGTTAGGTCGCTAAGTCGTATCCTGTTGAGTCTTAGGTCGTGCCTAAGTGTTAGATCGTGTGTGTTAAGTCGCGCGCATGTGTTTTAGGTCGCGCATAGGCTTGAGTCGTTAGATCGTGTGTAAGTTAAGTCGTGTAGAGGCTTGAGTCGGTAGGCCGTGGGGATTGATGAGTCGTAAGTCGTGGGGCCTTGTTAAGTCGTGATCGACTTAAGGGGGGGCGAACGACTTAAGGGTTTGGCCTATAAATACACAACCTTATCTCACTTTTTGGGATCCGGATTTTGAAGCGACGAAGTGCTGCCATTTTGAGAGCTCGAGTACTACAATTCTTCACTTCTTTTCTCTTCTTTAATCTAGTGCTTCCTTCCATCCAAGATTAAAGATCAAATCGAAGATCCAAGAGCCAAAATTGAAGATCAACATTCTTCAAGGAGAGACTTCATCGTTTGAAGCGGAATTTTGATGGATCAAGCTAGATCCTTCGCTGTCCGGATCTGGAGTTTGTTGCTTTTGAGGTGTTTAGGTGATTCGGTGAGTGGTGGTTATCTCTCACACGGACCCAAAGGAGTATATTGGATCGGTGGCTTGTTTGTGTGTTAAAGATAGTGATTTCATGCATTTTCCTTAAGTCTGCATGTAGATCCATCGTTCATAAAGTTTTGATATCCACTTTACTACATGTTAACCTATGCTAGTTCATTCATCAAGATATTACTTAGAATTCATGCTTGTTAGATTTGGACTCTTTATTTACGAAATTGCCATTATTGTTATAACTGTTTATTTAGATCTTGTTTGAATGATTGATTACATGGATTAATGATTGATCTGATTGATTGTTATAAATTAGTTGATTGATGATTTGATTTAAACAAGTTGGTCGAAGATGATTCAAAAGCTAAGTGGAAAGGCTTTTGAATAAGGAAAGCTGCTTGTGGCATATGAGGTGGATGATAAAGCTCATATGGATAGATTTGATGATGATGTTGAGATGGGACTTTGCTATGATGCGATGAGGCAAAGCATGATGTTGAGATGGGACTTTGCTATGATGCGATGAAGCAAAGCATGATGTGAGATAGCCTTGGTTTAATCCAGACGGGATCATCCCAAACATGTTGATAACTCGGTGATATGGTTCGAGTTCGTTGATAATGGTTGGCTCAAGAGGCGCTTGAGCTAGTATGAGAATAGTCGTCAAGGAGGATGACTAGGAGGCTGAGATTTCATCGTTGTTGAAGGTTCTAGCATGCTCAAAGCAAGAGTACGCTGGGTAGATTCGATAGTCCCAAGACCAATAGTTGAAGGTCTAGTACTCTGGGCAGATTCGATAGTCCTAGGCACGGGTTACGATGACGTGCGGAGTTATGTCTAGAACCGGGGTTACCATTAGCCCTTGACGGACGGATGAAAGAATGAGCCGGTCATTCAATTAACGGTGATATCTAGGCAATGATAACAGTGATAACCAGAGTCATGGATGTTTGGATGCTTTGGTTGTATCGTCACTCGGTCTCAAGAGCGATGTTTTGTGGGTGCTTATCTGATCTTGGTTTAGGCCTTGGGGGTTTGTACTTGGAAAACATCGAGCTTGACTCCAGTGATAATTGCTTTACTTTAATTGTCTGTTTTGCTATGTTTGTTTCTGCTTAGTGTGTCTGGGGGCTATCACTGTAGAAAGAGGTCGAGTGGGAGGGTTGGATTCCTATTCCTTTTTACCCTTTATGCTCTTTTGGTATGTTTGATAGTTGATTTACTGCTCACTAGGACTTTTGTCTGACTCAAGGTTTTATGTTCAACTCTTATTACCTTGGGCTGTTCATCCGTTTTGGGATGGGCAGACTAGGTAGCAGGTGACAGGTGCTGTTCTCAGTGACCAACGTTGTTGATGACGAAGACGAGCTGGAGGCTTTTGCATATTATTTTCTTACTATATGTACTGGATGTTCCGCTGCTTGTATGATTCTTTGAGTGTTATGTAGTAAGGCTTGATGTATTGACTATTCAGATGTTTGTATCAAATTGTTTTGTACTGTATTGATGAGGTTCTATTTATTGAAGCTTCACTATGTATATTTCTCTATTGTATTTTATCCCTGCACTGTGAGTAATACGATAGACTATTCTGCGTTTACTTTAACCTGGACGATTATCCATGGCGGCCTAGCACCCTTTTCAGCGCACTATTTCCTTGTTTAGTGCAGGAGCCATGGGCAGTCATCACAATAGGAGTCGAATGAATATCACCAGAAGAAGCGTCAAGAAAATAAATAAAGCGGCCAGCAAAATCCTGGGGCAAACTACACTGAATTACCAAAGAATTTCCAAAATCATCAACAAGAGAAACAGTTCGGGTACTACAAGAAATAAAAGCATCATGCCTCTTCAGCCAGTCACGTTCAAGCAATAGATCAAAAGAATCAAAACCCAGAACATAGAAATCGCTAGAAAACCAATAACCAGAATAGAAGAGTTTCACATTTCTACAAATCCTACTAAGATTCGGGGGACCACCTATATGATTTGAAGCATATAGAGGAACAGAAACCAACTCAGAAGAAAGAAGATGCTCAAATTTATTATAAAGATCCACAGAGATAAAGCTATGGGAAGCTCCAGTATCAAACAGAACACGAATAGGAAAATATTACAGAGAAAAAGTGCCCTGAAGTGTACCTTGGTTATCACTGGGAGCAGGAGCAGGAACTGATGCAGGTGGTGGAGCTGGTGAAGATGCAGAAGTAACAACAAAGGTACACGATGACTTGCCCTTCTTCTGAGTAGAGCAGTCCTTCTTGAAATGGCCAAGCTGTAGACAAATGTGGCAGAGATCTCGGCTGGTCAATTGGACTGGAGGAATAGCGGCACCACCCAAAGTAGGATAGCTATTAGCATAGTGTCCCTTCTGATTGCATCTGTAGCAAGTAATGGTAGATAGGTCGATCGACTACCTCTGAGATGAAGAAAATGATCCCAACCTTGGAGTCTTGTTCTGATTCCTCTTCCGATGGTGAAAATGAGGCTTTCTCCTCTTAGGATTACTAGAAAAAGACTGGGATGAAACAGACTGAGCAGTTGGAGGATCCTTAGAAGTAGGATTCTCATATCTAATGGCCATGTCCATTAGAGCGGTGAAAGGACTATGCACATGGGAAATGAGACGGTCATAGTACTCCGGACGGGCACCAGCAGTGAACTTCCCATTTTTCTTGAGAGGAGTGTCTATCAGATTAAGGCCAAACTTAGAAAGTTCATTGAAATTCCTCTCATGTGACGACCCAGAATTTTCAAGCATTTAAAATCAAGATATTTAATTGATTTTAAGTATTCAATAGAGCAATTTTAACTTGAATACGAATATCACAATTTATTTGATAATTTAATTATTGAATTAAATAATTTCAAGTTGGGAATTTATTGAATCTAGAATTTTAAGCCGATTAAAAATAACTTGAAGGCTTATAAAATTTATATTGATGATAGTGAAGATAGTAAAGGTGTTAAAATTTAATTTGGAAGTGGTTTGTTCAGTTATGAAATTTATATCGTTTAAATTGAATTTAAAAATGGCCTTCCGAGGCACAGTCTCGGAATTTGACGAAACCAGTTCCATTGGATCCGTAATATTAAATTATTATCGGGTTTCAAATTTCATATTGATCGGGGCTGTTGTGTGAGCTACGAAATATAAACGCGCCGAAATTTAATTGGTATTAATATGTTGAAATTTAATTTAAATAGCTGAGCCTTCTTGTATACGCCTCCTTCCTTAAGTTAAAATCGAATCCAAATCGTCTTCCTGCAGAAGCCATTTTCTTCCCTACTTTCTCTTTAAAAAATTTACTTTCCAAGCACCTCTTTCTTTAATTCAAATCGCAGAAAAATAAAATAATAATGGCCGAACTAATTGTAAACGAAAATCACGCTACATCCTCTTTAATTTGCTCCCCAGTCCCCCTTTTCTTCTTCCTGTACAAATCAAAATCGTTCGAAAAAAAATGAAGGATGTTATGAATCGAATTCGAATTCGATTTCGAGACAGAAGTGCTCGACTTCAATGGGAATCTGGCGCGACTCGTATGGCCGTGCTCGAGAACATCGGTGTCGATGGGTTCTCGAGAGTTTTACAATCGAAGCCGAGATTTCAACTCAAGCTCAGACGTGACGGTGTGGATCGTGATACGATGGGGAAGAGAAGCTCGTGCATTCAAGGGAAGGGTCGCGATCGAAAATCGCGTGCGTGAGCTGGAGATGGATGCGGCGGCTGTGTTAGGGTTTCAGTGTCGAATTAAGGTGAGCATCTGATCCTGTAAGTGAAACCTAATTTGATCTTAATTTGATTTATGTGAATATGTTCATAAAAAAAGTGTTTACTGTCTTGTTTTAAAATTCTAGAGTTTATATATATATATATATGTAAAAGAAATTAATTTATATAATTACAGTAAGGAATAAACCCTCTTTTATTCTGTATATTTATGTGTAGTTATATAGATGTTAGAATTTCAATAACAGTAAAATATATAATCAGTTTAAAATTTAATATATATATGGATATGAATGGAAAATATATAAGTGTAAATCAAAAGTTTTATTTAACAGTAAGACATAATAAGAAATTTTGTTTAGTGAAGCTTCAAGGAAAAGAACAAAATAAAATATATTATAGAGGTAGATGTGTTTAGTTGCTAAAAAAAATATTCTTGTTAAAAGGAAAATTTGTTTAAAATCCAATTATTAGCTTAAAACCCAAATTCATAGTTAATTAAATTAGTAGATGGAAATTTAATTGTTTAATTGATTCGAATATTAATAAAAATTGTTTAGTGAAGTAAATTATTAGTGTGAAGTTAAATCATTGGTTGATTAAATTTATAAAAAGAGAAATTGATAGTTCAATTTAATTCAAGTATTAATAAACTATATAAATATTTATACAAGGTCTAAAATCGTGGAGAATCAAGCCGGGTTGGATTGGATTGCACAAACAAAGCAAAGGTGAGTTAATCTCACTCAGTTAATTTAAAATAAAATTTAAATGATTAAATTTAAATAATTGTTTGAATGGTTGAAATTGATTGATGTGCTATAGTGTGTTATATTTTGGAATTGGCATATTATATTGTGCTAACATCTATGGATGCAGGGAAAACAGGTTGGAGGGATCCAACCGGACCCCTCAATATTTATTATTTAATATTCTTCGATGTGATTACTTGATATTCTATGTTGAATATATTGGAAAATTGAATGATATGATTGGATTGGATATATATTGGTTATAAGGAATTACCGAAAATATATAAATTGGATTTTGGAAAGAAAATAAAGGAAGTAAATTTGTAAACGAAATAATCTTGGGAAATTGAATAAATTTAAGAACGAATTGGAAAAGAAATAGACGTATGTTAAATACTAATAAATAACTTCGATTATGAAAAGAAAGGGGTTTGAATAAACAGTAATTGATGAATTGTAAAATTATGTCATATTAAATTAAATGAATAAAGACTTATTTTAAACTTAAAGTTTTAAATTTATTTAAAGGAATAAGAAGTAAATTGAGAAATCTATACTGGTATTTCAATCAAAAGTATTTTAAATCATAATTAAGGAATAAAATCTGAAATTAAATGATTTTGGAATAAATGAAATAAATTGAAAATCAATTTGGAAATTGATTTAAGTGTTTGAAATTGGATATTTGGAAGAATAAATTCAAGGTGGGAATTTATTAAAGGAATGAGAAAAATTGTTTAAAAATAAATAGTGGTTTATTTTTAAAGGTTGTGAAGAGATGTATATTTCTCTGGATAGCCAAGTACGTTTTCAAAGTAAGTTTTAAAATGAAATAAAGGTTTTAATGTTGCTTTACAAATTACGTCCTTTGGAATTTATTATTTCAAAATGTTTAAATTCTAGAGTAAATATTAATTCAGGTCTATTACCGTAGTAATAATTTATAAAGAGTGACTTAGTGATTCTGTTTTAAAGGTGAAAACCTAGTTTATATTTATAAAGTAACCTTATTTCCAAATATTCATATAGTATATATTTTTAATCAATTATTGAAGTATTTTTAATTTAAATATTTTAAATTAAATTCTAAATTAAGTAATTTGTTAATCTATTATCGTAATAATTATTTTAAGAATGATTTAGTATTTTGTTTAAAGAAAAAATCTTGTTATATTTATAAAGTAAACTTATTTTGATTGTTATAAAGAATTATTTTAAATTAAGTACTAAAGTAAAATTTTCAAATTTAAATATTAAACATACTTTACAATTAAAGTGTTTTGAAATTATTTTAAAAATCTAAAATCTTGTGCTTCGTGATTCTAGTGAAAATAGAAATATTTGAAATTTATTCTGAGGAAGGAAGATTGTTTTGAAAACTCTTTTCAAAAGGGTTTGAAAAGTGGAGATATATCTTGTGAAGATATTTTAAGGATTAATAAATAATTTGGGAAATTACTTATTGGTTGATGGTTGTTTGTGAATATTAATTGATAGTTAAATCACCGACTATCAATATTGGACAAATGCGTTGATCATTTCGAAAAGACCGACATCGAGATTTATTTCTCGAAAACCACTTCGATCTGGTTTGTACGTTTCGTGGAAAACGATTTTGGATTCGAAGATGGAGCAGTGAAGTGCAAGGGCTAGTCGCTACTAATCCTGAGGATATTTCCAAAATGGATGTAGTAGGAATAGTGCCTTCGGTTCCGTTCGAACCCGGGACAGACTTGTATGGATGAATGCTTGCGAAACATTGTCAAGTGGATGATGGGCATTCTAAGGGATATGTTCTTAAAAGGTAACGCTTAGCCTCAATCCTCATCAAATGGGAATGGCTGAAAATCAGGGGTTATGTAGCAAGGCTTCTAGGGTAGCCCCCACTGGAGGGTGAGGTCATCCCTGTATAGATGTGCCTTTTATTTCGGCTTAGTGGGCGGTTGCCGATCCCGACCGTAGGGTGATCTTGCTCGGGACTGTCCAATAAGGGATGGTTCCGGTCTTGTGTTGCAGGGGGGTTAGGGTGGCTCCTCGGTACACTGATCTAGACCAGGTACTATGACAGGTGGTACCCCAGTGCCTAGCCATTAGTTGGAATCCATTTTCCCTACGCGCCCGTACGGTTTTGATTGTGCCTAACTATTGCTGAAATGTGAGATGCAAGCATTTCAGCTAGATTTTATTTTACTTTCTATAGACACTATTATAATATCAAAGGCCTTTAATAAAAATGTTTTAGCTATCGTAAGGTAAAAACCCAACATGTTTATTTGTGGCGTGGTCTTACGAGATGCTTTTGTTTTCAAAGGATTTTTGAAACTTTAATAATCAATTGGGTGTGATTTTCTTACGCTGGTATTCCAGACTGACTCGGTGTTATTTAACTGTAATGCTCGGGTCAGACTGAGTATTATAGAATACAGGATATGATGCTGTGGAGCTCAGGAGTCGAGCTGGAGGACGATACGTACTCTCGTACTTGTTTATATATATATTTCCGCTGTGTTGAGTTGTTGTGTATCCATTTGTATGATACTGATGTTGAGCTGTGATTGATGAACTCTGATGATGTAATATATAAACAGAGATATTTGATTTTTGAGTAAAGATCATTTATTATGTATTATACTTTATTTTGCTGCGATGGTTAGATTCTGTGGTCGTTTTCTATTTTCTTCTTCTACCTCTTCATCTTTAACCCAAATGGTTCGTTTTTCTGTACAACTTGAGTTGATTATTGTAGAATAGTGTTGACTCAAGGGGTACGGATTTGTGGGCTGTTACACTTGGTATCAGAGCTTAGGTTGGTGATAACCTTGGCTCTGTTGGGAATTACTCATTTAAAATAGAGTCCGTAGTACTCCATAATGAGTTTGAGCGTATTAATAAATATGGGCGCGTATTTGTTAGTGAATATAAATTGTTTTAATATTGCGTTGATTGGTTTATTGAGTGGCATATGAACCTTCGTCGGCACAGTCTTGGCAACTGTATCGAAGGGGTTTCTAAACACTTGAAAAGAACAATTGACACGATATTGTTTTAAATGTGGGTGAATGCAATAATTTTACCCAAAATATATTTTTGATATAAAGAATAGTTTTTTTAAACTATTTTAGCTAATATATAGTTGCTTGGATGTTAGAAATGATGATATTAAATTATTATCATCAGTATGTAAAAATTTAACTAGAAATTGAAATATAACCAAAGTTTAAGAGAATAAATTCATTATAAAATGAAAGTTATAAATATGAATTATAAATGTAAATTGAAATATAATCAAACGAGAATTGGTATGAGCATAAGCCATGCAAATGAAGTATAGTAAAAATTGATTTAAGCAGGATTTGGAAATTAAAATTTCCGGTGATTTTGAAAGTGTTTATCGAAGTGCTTTGGAGATAAATGATAGCATTATTGTTTTGAAGGTATTTCTGAAAGGAAATTGTTTTAAATGTATTTTGAAAGTGATATAGCATTGAAACCACTTGGATTATTGGGAAATAATTCTGATGATGATGGCCGCATCATCAGTATCCATTTTCGAATTTCTAAGTGAAGAATTGCTACCAAATTGATTTGTTTAGAAAAGCAAGTTGTTTTTTGAAAATTCCATAGGAAATTTGTTGGGGGTAAACCAGGAATGGTATGACTTTTGAGAAATGTGACTTGAGATGTTGGAGATTTCAAAATGATTTGAACCCAAAAGTCGGGTGTTTAAAAATCCTGATGAGTTAGTTGTCAGCTTATAGATTGAGATGATTTTTAAATCAGGAAGGAAATATAAGCTTTGAATGTTGAAATTTAAATTTAAAGTGAAAAGTTAAAAATGAAATAAGCTTGGATTGAGGAAATAAAAATTTAACTGGATTGAAATTAGTTGGATAGGCTGAGAAATAATATCCAGTTGTATTCGAATTAAGTTGAAATCGAATTGAGTTAAATAAATCTGAGCTTAAATAAAATTGAATTGAAGTAAAAGTTCAGCGAGTTATTGAATGAAATTGGATTCTTATTTTAATGGGTAAGAAATAAGTTGGATAAGAAATAAATTGGTTAAGGATTGGATTGAAATAAATAAATTAGAATGACTTGTAAAAGAATTAAAATCCATATAATAAAATATGCTTAGGTTATAAATAAGCATAAGGCTTGAGTTAAAAATAAAAGATGATCATATTTAAGCCTAGAATGAATGTGATTGTATAAAATAATAAGTTATGACTTATTAAATTGAAAATGGAATACAAAGCCAAAAATCAATATTTTGATGAATTGAAAAATGAAAAGAAAATCCAAACTTGAATTATAAAATAAATTTGAACTCAAGAAATTAAATGAAGAGATTTTGAGATCGAAAATCAAGTGTTGATTTTTGTCCAGGGGAAGAATTAATTAGATAACAAATTAGTTAATGAAATTGAATGGTGAGTTTATGATGATGTTTGGAAATAAACTTAAGTTATAAATTAAATTCGACTTAAATTGTTGATGAAGTGAAAGTAATTGAGAATGAAGTTGAATTGTGAGTCCATAAAATTGGGTGGTAAATTGAAAATGGATTGTGGATTCAGAACTTGAGTTATGATTTAAAATTTAACGTGAAGTGTTAACAAATTAAATATAGTTGAAATGTATCGAATAAAAATGAATTTGGATTGAAATAGTAAAAGTTTGAATTGCAAATAAAATCCAAATAAGTGGAAATAAATTGGAAATGGTCTTGTAATAAATTGAATGAGCTGAATCTAAAAAGTTAAAATGTATAATAACTGATCAAATAAATTTGTAGTTTGAAATGGGATTGGATTAAAATAGAATCAAGTTAAATTGAGAAGAGAAATTTATTTGCAAAATGAAATGAGCTTAGGTATAGAAAAAAGATTTGAATAAATTAAAGTAAATTAACTTAAAACTAAACAAATGGAAGAGAGTTGAATTGAATTCAACTTAAAACTAAGTGTAATGATATTGGGTTGGATTTAAATCAAGTGAAAATAAATTTGAATCGAAATAGAATTTGGTGGGTTATAAATAATATTTAAGGAAATGTAAATTCAAAATGGATTGAGTGGATAAACTAATTATATTGAATAAATAAATGGATGGAATAAATAAGAATCAAATGGAAGTGAACTTAAGTTTGAAGTGAAATAAATTGAGTAAATTAACATAAATTGAGAATAATTAGAAGCTCGACTATGAGTAAAATTGGAAGACCATTAAATTAAAGATTAGTTTGAATTAATTCGGGAATGGTTAGAAATGAGCAAGCTTGGAATGGGTCGAGCTAAATAAATGGTCGTGAATGAATTAAAATAAAATGGAAATTTAATTGGTAATGAAGATGAACCACCCTTGTTAATGGTTTTGAATGAACTAGTTTGGTTAATAAAATAAAATGTAAGTGAATGGATTCAACTTTAAATGCAATGAAAATGAGAATATACGGAGTATGAATAAATCCGAAATGGAATAGAATTAAGTGTAAGTTGAGTCGAATTCAATTTAAATCGATTATAAAATTCAAGTTCTTATTTATTCACATAGATCTCGTCAAATTACATAGAATAAGTTGTCATTGGTTGTAAATGGAGGTGATTAAAATTCTACGAATTGATAGAAGTAAAATAAATTGATTTTGAGAGTAATTGGATTAAATATGAGTTCAGTTTGCTTAAAAATATATTAGATGTAAGTGATTGAGTTTTAAACCATTCAAATTTAATGAAATGGTTTATAAATTAATTAAAACAGTTGAATTAGTATGAAAACTATATAAATTGCTTACGGAAAAATGTTTGGTGTGAATTTCTTTGAGGATTCATGTGTTTAACCATTGCAACTAAGTGAAATATTGTTAAATTGCGTATATTTGCCACTTACATGTTTAAATTGAGTAAGTACAAGTACCTGGAAGCCGTGCGGCTGGATTTGGTTGTGCCATTTGCTAAAAATAATAAGCCACTTGCTTAAAATGCTAAATAAGGTACGCCTACGCAATACAATAGGAAATATGAATTGCTTTTTCCGACCGGGTGGGTCGATGTATATATATTTATCTCTTTTGTCAAATTGCAAAAGCTCCTCCGTACAAAGGAGAATCGGCCAAAAAATTTCAGAAATTTTGAGAGTTAGAAAATTTTTGAAAGTTTTGCAAACTTTTGTTAACGACAAAACGGTTTCGAATTGGAAGTTGTAATAAATTAGTAAATGAAGCTAATTGAAATGACATAAATTAGTTTTAAATGAAAAATAAAATTAAATGTTCAAAGTTGAAAATAAATAAAATTCATATGTAATGTGGAAATCAATTTGAATAGAAATAGATATTAACTAAAGTGGTAAAGTGAAAACAAACAAAGAAGCGTATAGAATGCTTATTCTAAACTTAAGTAAGGAATGGTGAATTCTTAATTGGAGATTGATATTACAAATATATTCCAAGTTGATATTTGAATGAGTAAATAATTGACACTTGTAAGGAAGTTGATAAAATGTTTTTGGAATATTGTGTTTGGATATTAGTACCAAGCAGGATATGCAGGTATTATAAAGGGAAAAGAGAATTGGTTTTGATTTTCGATGATAAAAAAATTGAATGGCCCGACAAAAAGGTATGTGTTTAAAATTTCTGTATGAAATTTTATTGGGATTTCGATCGAGCCATCCGGCCTTTTGTTTTCTTTTTAGATTTGGGAAGCCGTAGAGCCATTTTGTAGTTGTACCGAGCTAGCCGTGCAAAGGAGACGCTGGCAAAAAATTTCGAAAATATAGGGAGTTAGAAAAATTTTGAGAAAATTTTGATAATTCAAAATTTAGTTTTGAATTGTAATTTGAATAGTTGAACAAGTAAGTTATTTGAAAACTATAGAAGGTTTTGGAAAGTTTGGAAAGTTAATAAGAATAATAATGGGTCTTTTATAAAAAGATAGTTGGTAAGATGTTGAATTGTTAGAAACCGTTTGGTTTTGGGAAAAGTAAACGGGTTTTGGACCATTCTTCCTAGTTAGTAATTTCGAGGATGAAATTCTTTTAAGGGGGAAGGAATGTGACGACCCGGAATTTTCAAGCATTTAAAATCGGGATATTTAATTGATTTTAAGTATTCAATAGAGCAATTTTAACTTGAATTACAAATATCACAATTTATTTGATAATTTAATTATTGAATTAAATAATTTGAAGTTGGGAATTTATTGAATCTAGAATTTTAGGCCGATTAAAAATAATTTGAAGGCTTATAAAATTTATATTGATGATAGTGAAGATAGTAAAGGTGTTAAAATTTAATTTGGAAGTGGTTTGTTCAGTTTTGAAATTCATATCTTTTAAATTGAATTTAAAAATAGCCTTCCGAGGCACAGTCTTGGAATTTGATGAAACCAGTTCCATTGGATCCGTAATATTAAATTATTATCGGGTTTCAAATTTCATATTGATCGGGGCTGTTGTGTGAACATACGAAATATAAACGCGCTGAAATTTAATTGGTTTTAATATGTTGAAATTTAATTTAAATAGCTGAGCCTTCTTGTATACGCCTCCTTCCTTAACTTAAAATCGAATCCAAATCGTCTTCCTGCAGAAGCCATTTACTCCCCTACTTTCTCTTTAAAATTTTTACTTTCCAATCCCCTCTTTCTTCAATTCAAATCGCAGAAAAATAAAATAATAATGGCTGAACTAATTATAAACGAAAATCACGCTACATCCTCTTTAATTTGCTCGCCAGTCCCCCTTTTCTTCTTCCTGTACAAATCGAAATCGTTTGAAAAAAAATGGCGGATGTTATGAATCGAATTCGAATTCGATTTCGAGACAGAAGTGCTCGACTTCAATGGGAATCTGGTGCGACTCGTATGGCCGTGCTCGAGAACATCGGTGTCGATGGGTTCTCGAGAGTTGTTTGATCGAAGCCGAGATTTCAACTCAAGCTCGGACGTGACGGTGTGGATCGCGATACGATGGGGAAGAGAAGCTCGTACATTCAAGGGAAGGGTCGCGATCGAAAATCGCACGTGTGAGCTGGCGATGGATGCGGCGGCTGCGTTAGGGTTTCGGTGTCGAGTTAAGGTGAGCATCTGATCCTGTAAGTGAAACCTAATTTGATTTATGTGAATATGTTCAGAAAAAAAAAGTGTTTACTATCTAGTTTTAAAATTCTAGAATTTACATATATATGTATATATATCTATGTACAAGAAATTAATTTATATAATTACAGTAATGTATAAACACTCTTTTATTCTATATATTTATGTGTAGTTATATAGATGTTAGAATTTCAATAATAGTAAAATATATAATTAGTTTAAAATTTAATATATCTATATATATATATATGGATATGAATAAAAAGATATATAAGTGTAAATCAAAAGTTTTATTTAACAGTAAGACTTAATAAGAAATTTTGTTTAGTGAAGCTTCAAGGAAAAGAACAAAATAAAATATATTATAGAGGTAGATGTGTTTAGTTGCTAAAAAAAATATTCTTGTTAAAAGGAAAATTTGTTTAAAATCCAATTATTAGCTTAAAACCCAAATTCTTAGTAAATTTAATTGTTTAGATGGAAATTTAATTGTTTAGATGGAAATTTAATTTTGTAGATGGAAATTTAATTGTTTAATTGTTTGACAACCTGAATTTCCGGGCATGTGTAAATTAGATGATTAATTGATTTTTGTTTGGATTAAAGAGATAAAATGGATAATTAAAGATGTCTGGATGTACATAAGTAAATTTGAAGCTATAATAATAATTGAAATAAATTGATGAACCTAATAGTAAATCATTATATATATATGTGTGTGTGTGTGTGTGTGTGTGTGTGTGTGTGTGTAAATTCTATTATTTTTTAAAACTTTAAAGTATATTCATATACATGTATACAAGTGTGTGTATGGTGAAAAAAAAGCTATTGTTTGGGTTCTATTTGATAATTTGCAAAAGCTATTTAAAATATACTTTATATTTAATTATACTTCATCAATTAAATTTATTTAAATATATATGATAAGTTTAAAATAAGAATTGATAAAGATTAATACTTTCTTTGAATTTATATAGGATGTGTGTGCATATATATATAAAGGAATTAAACTTTTTAAAAAAATATATATACATAGTATAAAATATTTAAAATACAAAACATAATAAATATTAACTTTATAGAATAAAACATTTTAAAATATAATTACATTTACAAAATACAAGTGTTGGGTTATTAACATATAATTTGACAAATGTAAGCCTAGGAATTTATGTAATCAACAAGTGTCCTCTTGATTTTTCTCTTTTTCTTTAATTAAATCAAAAATGTTCTTATAGAAACTTTATCTCTTTTTCCTATTCTTTTCATAACTTAAGTAATCTCCAGCCAACATCTAAACCAAAATCTGAAAATTAACATTCATACTAAAATTCATTTGAAGATTTATTCAAAACCAGAATATTTGCTCAAAAACAAATCCTGCAAATTCTCCTCAAAACAAATCTGAAACCAATAATTTCCTCTAACCAAATCAAACTACAGCTATCAGGATCATCTTTAAAATAAAGTGCAAATCAAAGTTTAAACTTGAAGTTCTACTCAAATTCATCAACCTGAAGAGCAATATGCAACTCTAACCTGCATGCGACTGCAGATCTTTCCTTTTCTGTTTTGAAAACAACTTCCAAAAGTCTACATTTTTTCCTTTTATCTGGAAGCATGTAGCTGTAAATCAGGATAAACATTTGCAGTAAAGTCAAGATTGAAGTTAAGAAAAAAATGTACAAAGAAGCAACTCAAAGATTCAGTTTTGCAAGAAGGAAGCATTTCCAGATTTTAGTTTAAGGTCTTTGATCTTCTTTTGCAGGTGAGTGATCTAACCTTCCTTTTTCTGTTCTTTAATTTCCTGTGAGTAAACAAAATTCTAAAATGTTTAAACTTGTTGAATATTGAAATGCATGTGATAAAATATGCAATGTAAGTTACAAGGATGGATTGCATGGATGATTTTAACTGATTTTAGTTGAAGTACATTATATACATTTGCATATAGGGTTGCTTGCATGATTGCTTGATACTATTGTGATTCTAAGCTCTGGAATAACAATGAAAATTCAAATCTACCTATACAAATGACTTCAAACTTTGATCTTCAAGTAGTAAATGGTTATAACAGTTCCATTCTCTGTTTTTAGGTGAGTAATCTGATTACTAAATATATATATATATAAAATTTGAATTTGGTGCATGTGATGAATTCGTTAAGATATGATGAATTATATATGCATGAATAATTCTTTTTTGAAAAATATGATTGAATCTTCCCTGTATTTATATATATAAAGATATATATGACTGTGTATAGCTTGTCTCTGTTAAAATTAGAGCCTCAAAACTTTAAAACAAAGTTCCTATCTTCCACTAAAAATCCATTTAGACTTTGATTTATGAGAGAAAATGTTTTAAAATAGGGTAACTTCAGTTATAAATAATTTTGGATTTAAATAATTGAGGATTCATCTCTAAAATAAAAGTTACAGTAAAACTTTTGAAATTTAGAACAAAATCAAATATCTTGATTTCAGATTTGGAAACCATAATCAGGTTTGTAGTTGTGAATCATGAATTTTAATGTAAATTTCGTGATTTTTAGAAGTGTAATTGCCGTGGAATATGGGATGGGTTGATTTTGGGAATATCGACAATTACCATCAATCGGCGACGTGTTGAAGCTCGGCTTTGTTGTCAGAGGAAGTTTGTTGATGGGTGATCTCAGGAAAATTAGGGAGGCGATTTATCTAGGGCCATGGTGGTCAGGCCATGGCGAAATAGGTTTTAGGAACTAGTTTGTGTTGAGGTGGATACCAAGGTACGTTTGACGATTAAGGCGTATCGAAATGGATAGTATGGGATGGGATCGCGGCATAGTGACGAGATGCTTCTCTGAAAAGGATGCCGAGGATTCCAGATGACGAGATCATCGTCGGCACGTAGAATGGGTTGATCATGTCAGATCCCAGTTGATTCGATTGACAATTTTTCGAATGGTTGTTGGATTTGTCGAACTATAACGCCGAGATGGATGGCGAAGTCGATGTCGACTTGTTGAAGGCCGGAAAGTTGATCGAAGATCTGTAGGATCGATTTACATGTGCACAGTGCACGGTGTCGTATCTGGTTTTGATGAAGCTTAGGGAGGAAGTTTTTGACTCGGGGTGATCTCGAGGGATATAGGGGGATTACTCGAAGTTGCAGCGTATCGTAAGGTCTCCGGGAAATTGAGGTTTTGCTCGGAAATTTCGTTTAAGGGCTCGGGTTGTGTTTCAATTGTTTTGGACTTCATCCCATTTAAGAAGAAAGCAGGCCTGTGTTTCATTAGTTTGGGCTTCGGCCCACTTAATAATTCAAGTGTTTATTTTGTGAAGTTAGACGTAGTTTATATCCAAGTTTAAAGCAAAAGTAAATCTTCAAAGATTTAACTTTCCAATGTTGTATCAAACACGTTAGCCAAAAGAATTATTTAAAACTAAATTTCCATGAATCTTTAAATTAGCTAATCTAATTTTATAAATTTCAAAGGAAAGTAAATCAAGTTAAAAACATTAGCAAGTCTTAAACGAGTTTCCCAAGCTTTATGATGTTTTCCAATTGTTGTTTAAAGTAATTTTATAATAGGGCAAATTCATATATGATTTTCTTTAAATGATGAAATCTGATAAAAATAATAATAATAATAATAATGATTATATTATTTAGTATAATTACTTAATGAAACTAGTTTGTGATAATTATGGAAGTAATACTTAATGTCATTAATTAAGAAGGATAATTAACCAATGGGTAATTTTCGGATAAAGGTAATTACTTAGTGTAATTAAGTTAGGATTAACGTAATTAATTATAAATTAATTAATTAATGAGAATAATTAAAGGGTAATTACTGTAAATGTTAATAATAATTAATTGGTGAAATTAATTAAAGTATAATTATTCTTTGTAATTAAAGATAATTATTCAAGGAGACTAATGAAGATGGATATTTGAAAAATGATTGAAATATAGGTTGGGTTTAATTAATGGTTGTTTAAACAAAGTTAGGTGATTAATCCTTTAATAGTTGATTTGATTTAAGTTAATTAAATCAATTATATAGGGATTAACATTGGTTGCTTATGAATGATTGTTTAAGTAGGATATCTGAATTCATTGATATCTATTGGACGATATGCTGTAATATTCTGTGATAAATAATGTTTAGTGATATGATATGTTTGGGTGGGCATTTATAATGTGGTCATATAATGGTGATGAATTTCTTATGGAAAAGAAAAAAATGATGACACCTTGTATTTAAAGTTGTATTGTGTTTCACTTGAATAACTTGGGTTGAGATGATATTGAATTCGAAGAGATCGGAGTCGGGTGTTGGTAAATACCCGAAACCACCTTGATTCCTTATAGATTGATATGTGAAATAAATATGCTGAAATGGAATGATTTAAGTAAGTTGGACCATTTAATCTAAGTTTGACACTTAGAAATTTACGTGTGAAATAAGTGTTGTCTATAACAGCTTGTGAAGTTGTAAATTGATAAGTTACCCCGGGTTTATATAAATTGTATACTTTTGTATTCCAAGTTAGATGGGTTTACTCACGCTGGTTTCCAGCCTGACCCGGGTGTTACTTTGATGTAATGCTCGGGTCAGACCGAGTATTACAGCTTTTCAGGTAAGGACGTTCTGGAGTTCAAGAGACGAGCTGGATGGCAGGAACGTACGGAGTGACTTCCGCTGTGTATATTATTGTTGATTAGTTGGGACATGTTTCAAGTTTGTCCTGCGTTGTGTAATAGTTGTAACTCTGATGTATAAATGTATAGGTGTATTGATACAGTTCTTCTTTGTAAAACCGATATTATTTATTATTATATTTTGATCCGCTGCGAATGTAAGATTTCTGTGTTTTGGTGTTTCTGTTCTTTCTCTTTCTTCTTTCTCTTTTTTCTTTTCACTAACTATCTAGAAATTTCGGGATCGAAATTTTCGGGTCGTTACATTTGGTATCAGAGCAGAAGGTTAAGCGAGAACCTTCGCTCTGGTGGGATTACTCATTAGGGATAGGGTAAGTGGTACCCTAGGATGAGTTGAGTATATAAATATGAGAGAGCGTACTTGTTATTTTCTTATATAAAGGTTTTTAAATGATTTCAAAAGTAAATGAATCTTATATAAGAAATAGATTATCTATTGTATTAAGGAAATTGGTTGTAGTATTTAAACTAAAGGTAATAGTAAGAATTAAGAAGTAATAGAAATACAACCAAAACTGGAATTAAATTTGGGAAAGGTTTCAGGATAAGGATAATCAATTAATTTATGTATTAATTAAGCTTTGTTTAATAAGATTAATTTATGGATAATAATTGGAAATGCTAAAGTTGCTTAATGAAGTAACTAGAGGTAAGTAATTTAAGGGACAATTACTTAATGAAGCTAATTAAGAAATAAGTTAATTACCGAATGTGATTAATTGGAATTAATTAATGACGTAATTAATTTAAAGAAATAATAAATAATATTATGCAATTGAATGAAATGGTCCTATTCCAAACAAGAGTTGTTCGAAAATTTAAAAGAAATTTGTTTTGAATTAAAAACCAAAGGTAGTTTAAAATTTTAAAGTATAACTTGGTATGTAAAAGAATACTAATATGTATACATGTGGATATGCATAATAACAAAGTTGGTTTGAAATAAACTCTAAATATTGAGTTTTGAATTTGGAATAAGATGTGATACCCAAGTGATAAGTTTTGAACTTATAAGTGGAAAAAAATTATTAATGTGAAGTTTAGAATTTTGAAATTTGAAATGGAGAATTCAAGTTTGAGTAAGATTAAACGGAATTGATTGAATTTAACACGGAGGAAGTTAAATAAGTTTGAATGAATAATCTGATTTGGAATTTCAAGATGAAATTGAGATTTAATTTGGGGAGTTAAATGATTAATCTGAATTGGAAATTTGTGTGATCTCAAAATGGGTTTGAGATCTGGAAATTTGTAAATTGATGGATGTTTTAAGATGAATTAGATGATACCATCCTATTGTTATTAATAATCTTTAAATTGTGAAATTTGATTTGTTCAAAAGAATAAGAAGTGAGGTGTGGTGATATATCCATTATTGAGATAAAAGAAAATCTAACTTTAATTTGGAATTAAATTGTTTAAAAGCTTTTAATAAAGGTTAACTTGGTTTAAAGGGTTAAACCATTCTTAGTGAATTTAACTCGAACTTATATAATTTGAGATGGTTTAAATTTGGAATTTGAATTTGAATTAGTTCAAATTGAATTTGATTTGAAGTAATTAAAAGTGTGATTGAGGATGTATGAGTATAAAATTTCAAATGGAAAATTTGAATTGAATTAATTTGAAATGATTTGAAATTTAAGTAGGTTCAATTAGAAATTAGTCCAAATTTATTTGAATAATTTGGATTTGTAATTAAAGTTGAATGGTTTTAAATTCAAATGGAATTTGAATTGAATTTGGGAGGAAATAAATAATTATTCAACTTGATTTGAAAAAGGGAGTTTAAAATTAGAATTAATTCAAACTGGAGTTGAAGTAAATTGAAATTGGAACTAGTTCAATTGAAATTTATTTGAATTAGTAAAATTTGAGATCAAGGTTGAATAAAGTTAAATTTGAAAGAAACTGAGGTTAATTCAACTTGATTTGGGGTTGAATCAATTTCAATGGAAATTGAAGTTATTTAAATTGGAATTGGGTCAATTTTAAATGGTAGAGGAAATTTAAATTGAATTAATGAGAATGGAGATTGGGAGGTGAACAGTTTTGACTCTGGACTATTATTAATATAAATTGTTCTAATATAAACCTGTTTTTTCAAGTTATTCATTATATATACAGCTTTCTTTTAAAAGCCAAACTATCTTATACTGGTTTTACAATTATTTTTGAAACTGTTTAACAATTTCCCAACTATTTTATAAACTAATTACTATATTTCAACTATTTTATAAAACTGATTACTATCTTACTATTATTTTGCAATTATTTAAAAAATTTATAATTATTTTAACTATTTTCTAACTATTTTACAAACTAGTAATTATTTTCCAATTGCTTACCTATTTTTAAATTTTTCAAGCTATTTTCTAAATTTAAACTGGACAGAGTTTAAACTGTTAATGGTTAAAAACCCAATCGAGATATGAATAGAGGTGATAATCTAAATCGATTGAAGCAAATGTGAGTGAGTGAATGTAAATCAAAGTGAAAGTGAATAGAAATAGAATTAATTTGGCTAATGACCAATAAAGATATATACGTAGGGTGTACGTATGTTATTCTATTCGCATAATGATTTGATCCAGATTCGAGCACAGAATTTCAAGATAGTTATATCGGTCCGAGTGTGATTTTTCACTCGATTTTCGACGGCGAACCTGGATATGGATTGTTGATTGGTTCTGGATATTCTCTATCATAGTTATGACTATGCAAGGTGAATGACGGTTTCTGATCAAGAAACCAGATCAGTGTCCGCACTAGGAAGTCGGGTGGACGATGCTAGTTCGGAAATGAAATTGTGTGATCGAGTGAGCGATAAGATTGGTATAGCGTACGGATGATATGTGTACATCGTACGGATTTGAATGAAATTGATATTGAAAGGAGTATTCAAATTTGAATATTTGATTTTGGATAAATGAAGTTAATATATCTTTTTTTTATAAAATAAAACTCCCCTTGATGAATCTATTGCCAGAAGGAAAGGATTTTGAAAGTGTTTGAAGTATAAAAGGATTTTATACAAGTTTATAATGATCCAAAGATTTTATTAAGGATTTTATATATATCTCTATATATAAAGGATCATATGAGGATTTTGGAAAAAGGGTTTTGGGAACCTATGGATTTGGAAAGGCTTTTGATTTTTGGGTCAAACCAATATTGAATTTGGAAAGCCTAGTTTGAGAATTATCGATTTTGGGATAATCGATTTTGTGTAAAGAAGCTTTGTATGAGATTATACTAGGTGTATGATTTAAAGATACTATATATGCATAGTATAAAATGTTTTGATGATGGCTCTGGGAAAAAAGGCGCTCCCTTGAAATGAACTTCTCAGGAGTACCACCGGGTGGTGCTGCCTTGAGCCCCAAGGAGGGGTTCTAAAGTTGATCCTGTGAGGAGTCCGGACAAAACTAGTTCCTAGGGATTATGAGTAGAGTATACCATAGCGAAAGTCGTGTGTGCCGCTGAGATCCAACAGTCTACGTTTGATTTTATATCGGCAGACTGCGACCTATGTAGGAGTGGAGAGGTTTCATTTCGACAGCGAAAATCAGAGGCCGCCGAGAGCCTGTAGTTACATGGACTTTTGTTGCGATGGCAACGTAACCCTGGATGTAACTGTGATCTGTTGTGTGGGTTCCATGGCGTAATCGTGAGGCCGCGGAGAGCCTGCAGTTACATGGACTTTTGCTACGATGACAACACAACCCTGGAATGTAACCGTGACCATGGATGGGGGTGATGATTTCCAGAGCATTCTCACCAAAGATATATCCTCTATTTTCAAAAACTGTTTTCAATATTTTCAATAAAACTATTTTTCAATTATTTTCACTGGATGTTGAAACGGGTTTACCAAGTACTTGTAGATTTTCAGTCTTACGCCTGATTAACGTATGACCGAATTTCTATAAGAACGAGGATGGACTTATTAAAACATCGAGTTATAAAAAGTATTTTTTATAAAAACTATTTTGGCAATATTATATAGATTTTAAAGGTGTTTGAAAAATGATCAAAGAATAATTTTTCTAAAAATAAGCATTATAATAAACTCTGGCTTCGTTTCTTTTCGAGGACGAAAAGGTTCAAAGGGGGAAGGAATGTGACAACCTGGATTTCCAAGCATCTGTAAATTAGATGATTAATTGATTTTGGTTTGGATTAAACAGATAAAATGGATAATTAAAGATGTCTGGATGTACATAAGTAAATTTGAAGCTATAATAATAATTGAAATAAATTGATGAACCTAATAGTAAATCATTATATATATATGTATAAAAATTGTTTAGTGAAGTAAATTATTAGTGTGAAGTTATATCATTGGTTGATTAAATTTATAAAAAGAGAAATTAACAGTTCAATTTATTTCAAGAATTAATAAACTATATAAATATTTATACAAGGTCTAAAATCGTGGAGAATCAAGTCGGGTTGGAATGGATTGCATAAACAAAGCAAAGGTGAGTTAATCTCACTTAGTTAATTTAAAATAAAATTTAAATGCTTAAATTTAAATAATTGTTTGAATGGTTGAAATTGATTGATGTGCTATAGTGTGGTATATTTTGGAATTGCCATATTATATTGTGCTAACATCTGTGGTTGCAGGGAAAACAGGTTGGAGGGATCCAACTGGACCCCTCAATATTTATTATTTAGTATTCTCCGATGTGATTACTTGATATTCTATGTTGAATATATTGGAATATTGAATGATATGATTGGATTGGATATATATTGGTTATAAGGAATTACGAAAAATATGTAAATTGGATTTTGGAAAGAAAATAAAGGAAGTAAATTTGTAAACGAAATAATCTTGGGAAATTGAATAAATTAAAGAACGAATTGGAAAAGAAATAGAAGTATGTTAAATACTAATAAATAAATTCGAGTATGAAAAGAAAGGGGTTTGAATAAACAGTAATTGATGAATCGTAAAATTATGTGATATTAAATTAAATGAATAAAGAATTATTTTAAACTTAAAGTTTTAAATTTATTTAAAGGAATAAGAAGTAAATTGAGAAATCTAAATTGGTATTTCAATCAAAAGTATTTTAAATCATAATTAAGGAATAAAATCTGAAATTAAAGGATTTTGGAATAAATGAAATAAATTGAAAATCAATTTGGAAATTGATTTAAGTGTTTGAAATTGGATATTTGGAAGAATAAATTCAAGGTGGGAATTTATTAAAGGAATGAGAAAAATTGTTTAAAAATAAATAGTGTTTTATTTTTAAAGGTTGTGAAGAGAAGTATATTTCTCTGGATAGCCAAGTACGTTTTCAAAGTAAGTTTTAAAATGAAATAAAGGTTTTAATGTTGCTTTACAAAGTACGTCCTTGGGAATTTATTATTTCTAAATGTTTAAATTCTATAGTAAATATTTATTCAAATCTATTACCGTAGTAATAATTTATAAAGAGTGACTTAGTAATTCTGTTTTAAAGGTGAAAACCTAGTTTATATTTATAAAGTAACCTTATTTCCAAATATTCATATAGTATATATTTTTAATCAATTATTGAAGTAGTTTTAATTTAAATATTTTAAAGTAAATTCTAAAGTAAGTAATTTGTTAATTTATTATCGTAATAATTATTTTAAGAATGACTTGGTATTTTGTTTAAAGAAGAAAATCTAGTTATATTTATAAAGTAAACTTATTTTGATTGCTCTAAAGTATTATTTTAAATTAAGTACTAAAGTAAAATTTTCAAATTTAAATACTAAACATACTTTACAATTAAAGTGATTTGAAATTATTTAAAAATCTAAAATCTTGTGCTTGGTGATTCTAGTGAAAATAGAAATATTTGGAATCTATTCTGAGGAAGGAAGATAGTTTTGAAAACTCTTTACAAAATGGTTTGAAAAGTGGAGATATATCTTGTGAAGATATTTTTGGGATTAATAAATAATTTGGGAAATTACTTATTGGTTGATGGTTGTTTGTGAATATTAATTGATAGTTAAATCACCGACTATTAATATTGGACAAATGCGTTGATCGTTTCGAAGAGACTGAGACCGAGATTTATTTCTCGAAAACCACTTCGATCCGGTTTGTACGTTTCGTGGAAAACGATTTTGGATTCGAAGATGGAGCAGTGAACTGCAAGGTCTAGTCGCCACTAATCCTAAGGTTATTTCCAAAATGGATGTAGTAGGAATAGTGCCTTCGGTTCCGTTCGAACCCGGGACGGACTTGTATGGATGAATGCTTGCGAAACATCATCAGGTGGACGATGAGCATTCTAAGGGATATGTTCTTAAAAGGTAACGCTTAGCCTCTAGCCTCATCAAATGGGAATGGCTGAAAATCAGGGGTTATGCAGCAAGGCTTCGTGGGTAGCCCCCACTGGAGGGTGAGGTCATCCCTGTTTAGATGTCCCTTTTATTTCGGCTTAGTGGACGGTTGCTGATCCCAACCGCGGGGTGATCTTGCTCGGGACTGTCCAGTAAGGGATGGTTCCGGTCTTGTGTTGCGGGGGGGTTAGGGTGGCTCCTCGGTACGCTGATCTAGACCAGGTACCGTGACACGTGGTACCCCAGTGCCTAGACATTAGTTGGAATCCATTTTCCCTACGCGCCCGTACAGTTTTGATTGTGCCCCACTATTGCTGAAACGTGAGATGCAAGCATTTCAGCTAGATTTTATTTTACTTTCTATAGACACTATTATAATGTCAGAGGACTTTAATAAAAATGTTTTACCTATCGTAAGGTAAAAACCTGACATGTTTATTTGTGGCGTGGTCTTACGAGATGCTTTTGTTTTCAAAGGATTTTTGAAACTCTAATAATCAATTGGGTGTGATTTTCTCACGCTGGTATTCCAGACTAACTCGGGTGTTATTTAACTGTAATGCTCGGGTCAAACCGAGTATTATAGAATACAAGATATGATGCTGTGGACCTCAGGAGTCGAGCTGGATGACGATACGTACTCTCGTACTTGTTTATACATATATTTCCGCTGTGTTGAGTTGTTGTGTATCCATTTGTATGATACTGATGTTGAGCTGTGATTGATGTACTTTGATGATGTAATATATAAACAGAGATATTTGATTTTTGAGTAAAAATCATTTATTATGTATTATACTTTATTTCGCTGCGATGGTTAGATTCTGTGGTTGTTTTCTATTTTCTTATTCTACCTCTTCTTCTTTAATCCAAATGGTTTGTTTTTCTGTACAACTTGAGTTGATTATTGTAGAATAGTGTTGACTCAAGAGGTACGAATTTGCGGGCTGTTACATCTCATATTCAGCAAAAGACATATCACCCTGTTTCAGATCCATGAATTCCGGATACAGCTGAGATTTCCCTACCTCGGGCATCCACTTCACAAGAAAAGCATTCCTAAAGCATGATACATAAATATAAGGAAGATTTCAAAAGAGAAAACTGAACCGAATTCAAGTCAAACAGAAGATGACACCTAAACTGTTCCCAAGAAATGTCAGCCTCGACGGTGTGAGCTGTGACAGACTCCCACCAATCCAAAGCTGCTCCTTTCAATTGCCAAGCTTCCAACTGATGCTGCTGGGCATTAGTGATCTCTAGAACGAAGAAACTCCTCTCCAAATCTTTCAACCACTGTTGAGCTTCAAAATTCTCCCAGATCCGGTGAACTTGGTGCCACCAAGCTCAGTGTATTCCTTACATAGTTTAGTGAACTTGACTGGTGGAGCAGGCTCAGGAGTTGGGGCAACACCATGCCCCCACCCTCAGCGTTTCTCCAATCCATCCTGAAAAATCAAAAATGAATTTTAGGACAGAGGTAATTGAGAAACAAAGACAAGATTAGATTCAACCAAAATTGGATATCATAAATAAAGACATCACTAACAAAGTGGATAAGGAAAAGAAGGAAGAAGTTGAGAAAAATTGATTTCAAAACACAAAAAAATTTATATCAAAATACTCTTTTAAAATCCTTCGAAAATCATTTGAAAAAAAATCATTTTATACTCTAAAATATGTTCTCTCACAAAGAAAGGATTCCAGGATTGATTTCACTCATTCTAAGGTATTCCTACCCTATCTCTAATGTGTTTTTGCTCCGCAGGCTAAGGTTTGCCTAAAACCAAAGCTCAGATACCAAATGTAATGACACACTATTTTGTACCATTCAAACTCGACAACAAAACCAAAATATGTCAAACTTGAATAGCTCAAAGCAATAGATTGTAATAAAATTTGGAGCAAATAAAACCAATCACGGACACAGAATATCACAATACTCGCAACGAAAATAAAAATAGCCATATTGGTTCATGAAGCCACTACAAAAAAATTCTCAAACAAGTACCAAATACATTGTCTAAAAATCAAATACAGTTCTGAAATAAATACAGTAGAAATCCCAATTATATAAGTCTCTAATAAATGAGCTGAAATAGAATAACTGAACAGAAATAGATAAAACTAGATAATCGGATAAACTCCAGAAATCTCTAGCTTCCAGTAGATAGATCGAGGCTGGAATACTCAGGCTGACCCGAGCATAAGAAATAAACGAAAACACTCGAGTCAGGACATACATACTTATACAATATAAACCAGCTCAACTGAACTGTAAAATAAATGTACAAGTAACTTAAAGGATGCTTGGGATCGTCCATCCTCTAAGAATTCGTTAAACTATTTACTATGTAGTAATATATGCTATTATAATAATGTCTAGGAGTAAAATAAACTTCTTTAAAATAGCATTAAGGAGTTACCTAATATCCCCCTTAACAGATATATAGTGACAATAGTCTATACAGTACCGTAATACCTCCTGATCGGTAGGCTACCAGAGAATACTCCATAGGTACGACGCAAAAAAAAAATCGTTCAAGGCGCGCTAGGATAGGTGACACGACACAACTAGGCAATGTCAGGTTAGACATACCAATTACGCTTCTGGACCAGTGGTAACGCGAAGCAGCTACTACCGCCCACCTCGAACCACACTCCCAAAATCAAAGGTGCGAATCAATCAATCACAAAGTAATAGAATGGCATACGAAGAAGTGTGTCCGATAAGAGGAGCTACCTCCTTAGCCCATCAACCGCTCCTGTTTTAGCCACCTTATGCCAACTCACGGGAGTCGGGTCCATGTACATACCTCAATAGAACGTCACCACCATCCTACTTCATTCTGGAATCTCCACCACGTACACGGTTGTCAAAGTGGTTTTCGGTATTGACATAGATTATGCCCATATCTGATCCCGGTCTCTTTGCCAACCAATCGTTATTATAACCCAAGGTTATAAATTTCAGAAATGGTTTATATTTCACTTCAAAACATATTCATTTAAACCATTTAAATTCAACATCAAATAATATTCATTTCAAAGTTGTAACTTTTCTAAGTTCATTCATTCAATTATAAAATTTCCAAAACATTGCAAATTTCAGCTACAATAGCACTTATAAAATGTTATGGTAGATATAGTATTATTTCAAAGACATTGTCAATTTCAAAAACAGCAGCACTTGTAAAGTTCTACGGTAGGAATTTAGTTATTTCAAAACAGCTCAATTTCAAAAACAACAACACTTATAAAGTGCTACAGTAGGTAGTAGTAATTTAAAACAATTCAGTTTCATTTCAGCAACGACAACACTTACCAAGTGCTACAGTAGCTATTTAGTTACTCAAAACAGTTTACTTTTAGCAACAACAGCACCTAGAAAGTGCTACAATAGCTATTTAGTTATTTCAAAATATAGTTTAGTTTCAGCTGCTGCAGCATTTACAAAGTACTGCAATAGCTCTTTATTATTCCAGAACTTAGTTTATTTTCAGAAATGATAGCACTTAACAAATGTTGACTTAAAACACAACATTTCTGAAGTGCTACTAACACTAATTCTTGATTTAATATAAAATTTCAGAAACATTAAAACTTCAATTTTAGCCATTTTAACTTATAAAATCATATTTTTTTCGCTTCAAAAATATTCATTTGGATATCATTTAACTTATGATTCAACAAAATAACTGTTAATGAATAAGTATCTAATTTAAACAATAATTTACTTGTTATGTCAAAAGTAACTATTTTCTCAACTTTTTATTTTTAACAATTAACTTAATACTTAATTTTAAAATACCCATTTCATAAATAAAATAAAATTTTCATTTAAAATCAAATTTCCAATTTCCAAGTTAAATCATATTTTTAAAATACACCTTTTCCATTTAATTCTTTATATATTTTAACTTATAGAAAAATCCCTATAAATTCATTTAAAATTATTTAAATCCAATTTAAGTTAAAATGTCATATTTTTACGTTTTAAAAATACTTATAAATTTCAGAAGATATATATAATTAACCACAGGTTTGTATAATATTTTCTAACCTAGGTCAAGTGATACGGATAATATATCATTTCAATCCATAATTTAAAAAGAAAAATTCGGGTTCAATCATTTCAAACCCGCAATCCCAAGTAAATCAAATACAATAAAAATTACTCGAGCCTATCATTTTAGCCCATAATGATTTTTCATTATTCTAAAGTCTGTTCGGGTATGTATCATTTCAACCCATAGTGATAAGGGAACTTGCAGTGTGAGATATAGAAAATAAAATAGCAGTACAACATATAATATTAAAACAGATGATGTAACAGGTATAAAATCAGGTTATACATCATATAAACAGATCACAGGCATATACGAACATAGTATATCAATCAATTGCATATTCACTTGTCATCGTTTCACAATCATATAAGTACGGAATTTCTAGAGTGAATAACTCACCTTTTTGAAGCTAGAGATTACGAAGTAAAGGCACACAACAAACATAGAAAGGCACGACAAGCATGAACTAGATTCGAGAAGAAGCAATACCCAAATCCAAATCTTGTAAACAAATGAATAAAAAAATATAAATACATGTTTCAACATAACAAAATAAATTATGACAATGGAAAATTTGTGAAATGAAATGACATAGACATGCTTTAAACATCAAGTGGGCTCAACCACAATGGACATAGGCTCATCCGTCATCATACATGGTTTGGCCGTGATCAAAATTGAAGCACTAGGCTCGGCCATGGGCAGGAAAAAGAAGGCCAAGCATGGGAATATGGAAAAGGTATGGGTTACAAGCATTGGAAAGGCAAAGGCATGATGGCTTTGTTCTCGGCCCTATGGCCATGTGGCTCGGCCTATGGCTAGACTTTGGGTCAGATCTGATCAAATCGGAGGGGCACGGCCTAGAGCAAGGTAAGGAGGAGGAGTATGTGGTGGAAATAGGTGTGGCCAGAGGAAATCAAGAGGGGATTGCATAAGGAAGGCTCGCTAGGGGATTTTTTTGCAATTTTTGGTAAAGGCTTTGTTTTTGGGTTCACGGCCTTAAGTGAAGGAGGTGATGTAGAGGTTATGGTCGGTCATGGAGGAGGTGGAGAGGGGATGAGGTCGAAAATATGGTGTAGGCCGAGCACTTGAGGAAGAAAACAAAAGAAAATGAAAGAAAAAGGAAAAAGAAAGAGGAAGAGAAACCATGAAAACTTACTGTAATTTTCTCCAGAAGAAAGCTAACGAGGAAATGATATGTTGAGGAGCTTTTGTACGTGATTAACATGATGAAGTGGCAGCTAGAGTTTGGGAATACACGGCTAGAAAAATGGTGAACGGCTAGGGTACGTAATAAAGAGGCCATGCAAATAAAAAAGGCATGCATTTAAAACAATGTAACGTATGTCTCCTTGATTTTCTCAAGCCATTTATAAAAAGATATAAAAAAGTAAAAATCCAATAAATAAAGTAAAAGTCTAGACAAATAAAATTGAGAAATAAAAATCAAGAGATGGACGTAGGAAAATATAAAATAAAATACAGAAATTAATTGTGTGTAAAACGCTGTATTTTATCCAATTTTAAAAGTATTAATCAGAATTTAACGAAACAAAAAACAGGACATATATTAGAATTATATCCAGTTTCAAATAAAAAGATTAGTAATTAAAAATTAAAATTTTAAACTTTTCAAATAAAATTCAAAGTTTGACTAAAGTATAAAGTTTCAGAAATTGTTTATTTTATCCTATTTGGAAGATAAATTACAAACACATCCAAAATTGCACAGGAAAAATTCCTAAAATTCAAATTTTAATGATTAAAAATCAAAGTTTTCATATAAATTAAATTTTAAAATATTTACAAAATTTTGGATTGTTAAAAGACGGCTTAAGAGGGTAGAAGAGGTTACATGAACATAATGCGTTATTTATACAAGCGTGAAACTTTAATCCATAATTTGGTGAATGCCCAAGCTATCTTTGAGAAGGTGTAGGGGCCAAGTAATAATTAGCTTCTACTAATCATCATTTAAGTGTACATGAAGCCATTAATTCCATAAGCATATGCATTAGCCTCTAATTTGTATATTATGGTAGGTGGGTAGGTGGGGTCCTCCATGTTTTTCACTTTGAATTATTTCCATCTTTATTCCTTTGTATTCATTTTGTGCATGCATGTGTCTTCATGCACAAAAGGGATCTTTCAACTTGGGAACGTCCAGACTCTGCCGGATTCAATTCTACGCTTCACTACCATTATAGTAATCAGACATCGGAGCTATTATCAACTATAATCAGCCGTAATTGATTGAAATCAACAAGTGAATCAATAAAGTTATCAACTTCAGAGTGGACGTAGGCAAGATCGCCGAACCACTATAAATCCTGTGTCATTTACTGCTTTATTGTGAATTTGCTGAGTGATTTTAGTATCTATTGTTCATTTGAGGTCCGTGACTGTGAAATAATCAACTATTGGGTGTTTGTGACCAATTTTGGCGCGAACACAACTAAAGCTAAGTAAATGAAAACAAACTACTAAAAAAATACACTCGACCTTTAAAAGCCCGGCCCAAATGCAACCACTACGCAATTTCAAAGCAACATGTTGTAAATTACTTCTCAATTTCGAAAGCAACAGGTCACAAATCTCTTCATAAACAACTTTCTCGAATTGATTTACTCACGAATCCAAAATTCAAAATTCCTCGAATCTCTTCGTAACTTCACAATTCCTCACAGCCGATTAAGGCAAATGCTTATCGATTTCATATGTGGGGCTAGGCGATTGAGGAAGTATACTGGTCAGCAAATGTGAATAAGTTTGTTGTTGTGATGGTCTTGACTGCTTTTGTTTTCACTGGTTCCGTGGATGTCTGCAGTTCAAAGAAGTGGTAGAGCAGCAGTTGTTGATGGGGTATGCGATTTGTTGTGGTGGGTCGAAGATGGCATAATGTACTGAAGTAGTGGTGTATTGGCAGTATGGTGATTGTAGAGGAGTATTGATGGTGGTGGGTCGAAGATGGCGAAATGTACTGAAGTAGTGGTGTATTGGCAGTATGGTGATTGTAGAGGAGTGTTGATGGTGAGCAGTGTTTAATGTGGGTGGAGTGCTTGCTGTTGTATAGGGTGAAGGGTGTCGGAGATGATTAGGCACTGTTCAGTAATATGAATGAAAGTGAAGGGGTGATGGCACTGTACGGCAGTAGCACAGATGTATGGAAATACAGTTGTAGTTTGACTGAGGAGTGAAATGAAGTTGTTCGGTTGCACTGCTGTTATATTGTCTGAGGAGTAGCAAGTTATAATGCAGATGTTGACGGATGTGTGGGGGTATTTGTCGAGGAAGTGCAGTAGAGAACTGCAGTTTTGTAGAGTAGAAGTGTTATTGTAGAAGTGCGGCAATTGATTTAAAGACAGAAAGGAAGTTGTTGACAATTTTGAAGTGGATGAAGTGTTTGTAGGCGATGGATGAAATGTTGTATTGGTGAAGTAGAAGTTTATGGGATGAAACAGTTGAAGCGGTTGTGTTGAGGAGAAATGATGTGAAGTGGGAAGCAGATGATGGTTGTATTGGTGAAGTATGACATATTTGTGTTGTTGATTAGCCAACATAAATAATGATACTTAACAATGAAAATGAAAATGAAATCTATTTTAAGTATGGCCTATTAACTATTGATTCGAAATATAGACCATCAAATTTTAATTTCAAATCACTTTCTTTTGCCATAATCATATTTTGATGAAGAGACAATTAGTGTTGGTGATTGTTTAAGCATAGCCTATTTGGTGTCAACAATATAGGCTATCAAATTCAAAGCAAAAACAACTAGTAAACCATTTCTATCATCGTCATTAAGCACAAAAAGAGAGCATGAACTAACAAATAGTTGATGCTACATAATTAGAGAGCTTCATTACCTCTAACTTGAATGGGTTTAGCCTCTCACATTTGTCATTTGATTAGTAAACGTAGCTAACAACATGAAAGGAAAATGAAAGCTTAATAAAAAAGAGAGCTAATTAACAAGAATCAGAACTATTCTACTTGCATGAAACTAAATCTACACTACAAACATTAAAGTAAATAAGCATGAAAAGGAAAGAGCATGTATTAAATTGCAATAAAAAGCAACTTACATGAAAATAACAATAACTGGCCAAGTAGCCATGAAAAGAAATAAAAGAGAACTAAGCTAAATTAAGAGAAGAGATGACCTCCATGAGAGGTCTTAAGAGGGTAGAAGAGGTTACATGAACATAATGGGTTATTTATACAAGCATAAACCCTAATTTATAATTTGGGGAATGCCTAAACTACCTTTAAGAAAGTGTGGAGGCTAAGTAATCATTAGCTTCTACTAATCATCATTTAAGTGTACATGAAGCCATTAATTCTATAAGCATGTGCATTAGCCTCTAATTTGTACATTAATGGAGGTAGGTAGGTGGGGTCCTCCATGTTTTTGACTTTGAATTATTTTCATCTTCATTTCTTTTTATTCATTTTTGTGCATGCATGTGTCTTCATGGAACCACTCCTATTTGAGATCAAATTCCTACACAAATATATATAAATTTCCAATTAATTTTCCTTAAAGAAATATATGCACACAAATGACCGTTTTTTCCCTATATAAAGATGGATATGTGAAAATTTGGAATTACTATGGATTTTGGTTAAAAACAAGTTAAAATACCCAATATGATCATTTATTTAATTTAAATAGAATAAGTATAGTGGTAAAAATATGCACATTTATGTGCACATCATGAGCCAAGCGAGCTATCAAACCTTATTCATTCAGAATTACCTATATATTTCCACTAATTATATGACTGTTTTTAATGACTTAGGTAGAAATACGCTAAAATTGAATCACAAAGAAATACTTTGCTAGATTTAAATACACAGCTTGATCACTTGGTTAAAAACTATCAAAACAAGTGCCCTAGGTGTGAAAAGTGTCATCATTCAAAGAAGAAATTAAAGAATCAGAAATTAAAATTAAAAGCTTGAAAATGAAATTCTGATTTTGAAAGAAAATGGAAAATGAGAAGAGAAAATTCTATTAGAAAGTGCACACAATTATTGAATGAAAATGAATCGCTCAAAACACAAGTCCAACAATTGTCTACAAGCTTAGAAAAATTTTCCGAAGGAGAAAAATCACAAAATATGCTAATAGGAAAACAAATAGTCGATATTGATAGACAAGGACTTGGGTATACTCAATCTAAACGTGTTGGTAGCGAAATTAATCAAGTAAACTCCAAGTGCAAAATTTGTGAAAAAACTGGACACAATCATAATATTTGTTGGTATAGACCCAAACACGTGAAAACATTCCAATTTGGGTTACAAAAGGCAAGGCGCAAATATAAAATCTCTTAAAGTCAAACAAATCTGGGTGTCGAAAGGATCAAATATAAATTGTTTAGGGTCTACTCAAACATATTTTTTAAAATCATCTGCCACAAACAACCTTGGACCCATAAAAACAAATAGGTCACAAAAATCTTTTCCCGTGTGGGTGTAGAGGCAGGCTAAGGAACAACAATAGTGTTACCTGGATTCTGGCTGTTCCAGGCACACGACGGGCGACTAATCAAAGTTACTTAGCCTAGTATAAAGGTGGAAGAATCACAATGGGCAACAACAAAAAATTATCATAAAGGTATAATAGGTAACGGTATACTTATTTTGAACGATTTATTAAATGTGAAAATCTGCACCATAATCTAAATTAAATCAGCCAGTTATGTGATGAAGAAGATTTTGACTATGACTTATTCAAAATTATCGGTCAAATTTTCTTTTTATGACAAGAACACAATCAGTACCTCTAGATTCTCTAACCTAATAGATTCCTTTGGATTAATGATATTGCAAGTTTAGATAATAAGAAATATTATCTTGAATTGATTTTTGACTACTCGAGATACACGTGCATATATTTGATTATCATACTTCTTCTGGATCTGACACTATGATCATTGTTTGTAAATTTGCACGAAATCAATTCAAATTCAAAAGAATTTCATTTAAAAGTTGTTAACAATGACTTTTGAGGTATTTTGTTGAAACTTCACGGTCCGGTCTATGACATCCAACTAATGATAATCTTGACTCAAAGGAAAATTCGGATGTAGATTACATTGGTAATCTAGTTGGCAGAAAAAGTACTAGTGGAAGGAGTTTTATGAAAAGACATTCATTAGTTGCATCACCTATTCAAAAAAAAAATCTGCATATTTTTCATTTCATCTGATTTTCAAATTAGCAGACATTTTTCTTATAAAACCCCTTTTGGAAAATAGTTTTTATTTTCTTGACCTTGTTTCAGATTAATCATTTTAGAAAATTCGATTTTATAATTTTTGGATTTGATTTTAAATGACAACATTAACTACTCCCTACTGATTATTGAAAAGATAAACAGTGATTGAAAAAGTGACGAGTCTTGATATTGATCATATATTATAACTTGAAAAAGTATTTAGTAAATTTCCTTAAAAATGTAAACAAGATTTATAATAATCTTGTTTGTTAAAAATTCCATGATCATCTATACTTATATCATATTTCTAATGACCATCACTCATCAAAATCAAATATAGTATGTCAATATGTGGAATTTTAAATTGGAAATAATTCATTTTTCATTTTATTATATTTTTAGCAATAAAAACATGCAAAGTATACACTCTCATTTAAAAGTCCTCGCAATTATGCATGGGTGAATTACTTATAATTTTTGATTATGTGCTTTCATACTTTAGAAGTCCTCACGGTTATGCATGTATGGAACACATATAAAAATTGACTGATTAAATAGACAAGTTGATTCTAATCCCATTTAAAAGTCCTCACGGTTATGAGTGGTTAGAAGGTACCTGAATTCATTTTTTTATAAAATTTAAAATACTACTAATCTCATTTCAAAGTCGTAACGGTTATGCATAGTTAGTAGATATTCAAATTCTTGATATAAATATACCACAAAAAGATATAGCTATATGGTTTTGCATCATCCCTATCATTCTAAAGTGGAATATGCGTCTAAACAAAGTACATATGATTTTTGTTTGTTTTTTTATTGAAAGTTAATATTTATACTTAATTGGGTATTAATGTTGTATTAATGTCTATCACTTTATATCTATTTTTCTAACACTATTATTTTTTTGCTGATAACAAAAGGGGGAGAGAAAAATTAAGATTTTGGCAAATAAAGGTCCAATATTTTATTTTATATTTTTGTATTTGCATCTAGGTTCATTTGCATATTTTTATTTATTTTCATGCATATATGAAGGGGGCGTTTTGTTGTAGAGAGGGAGCATTCAAATAGGGGGAGCAAATTGAATGATTGAATACATTTTATAAATTCAAATCTTAAATATATGTCTATTATCATCAAAAGGGGGAGATTGTTGAATATGCAAGTCTATAATTTTTGTTTGATGATAATAAACATAAATATATATATATATATATATATATATATACACATTTAAATGTATTTGTTGTACTATTTTATTTTCACATAACTAAATAAATATTTGCTAAATAAAATAAGTAATACATTATTTAAATTCAAACAAATATATATTATTCAAACAAATATTTTATTATAATTTTGAATAGTATAAATTTGAGCTCTCGCTATACATATACAATTTTCAATTACAATACAATTTCGATTACATCACAATTTTTCAATATACAATTATCATTTACATCAGCACCTCACTACATATCACTCGTTCACTCATAAATTCTCTTCAACTGTATTCTGATTTGTATCCCGTATTTGAGTTATCTGCAAAAATAAACACTGACGCAATAAAACTGAAAAAGAAATATTTTTTGCAGTATAAAATAAAATGTGTGTGTTTATTTGCCTCACATATTTGGGTTGTTTGTCATTATATTCATTTTTGAATTCATCATACACGAACAACTTATGAATTCACAGTGTATCACTGTACATGCCACAAGGCCGTGCACACCAATGTACACTTAATAAAATTATAGAGACAGGTGAGCACAAGGTCAGACCCAATCAAAAGCTAGTTTCAAATAAAGTATAATACAAATAAAGTCACGATATTAGCACTAGGTCAAGCCAAGATATAAGATGGATTCAACATAGGTGCAATCCAAATGTACAAGTTGAATAAAATGTCCATGACAACTAAAAGAGACTCGACAATGGAGTCATGAAACAATTAGCAAGGCCAAATGAAGGCAATAAATGTGCAGACCAAACTTCTATGCATGCATACAACTCAATGGTTCAACAAGATATATACGCAATGTCAACATGTATACAGCAGGGTGTATAGCTGGCTCAATGAACTAACACCAAGTAACAACCAGACCAGTTCAATATGCTATGCACAAGCACCACAACCAGATCAGTTTCCAAAGTTAGTCTAGAAACAAGAATAGGTACATGCACCAGTGAAACAAAGAACAGATCCAACATTTCAGGAAGACAACAAAGTACAGACCTGACAACATATGCAGACTAGCTCGAAGCAACAACTCGGTGCAATCACATATGATCAATCAATGAGGTGAACACAGTTGTGCCTAGACCACTGACCTTCAAACAATGTCAACAAGCTTCAAACAAACTACATGAACCGAGGCAATGGCCAGAGCAGAAAATAAAATGGCAATGCATATGGACATGTACTCGATGCAACACAGAGCTCATATGCAACTCAGACTGAAATGACAAATGGAATAGTTCGAGCCAAACAAAGCAAATAATCACTGCAATATGCATGTATTTATTCTAAAAATATGTTTAGGTTTCGTAAGTTAACTTTTTTTTATTTATACATATATAATTATATAACTTTAATTTGTTTATACTATTATAATTTAATTTACTTATGTAATATTTATATGTATCATAATTTAAATCATATTTAATTAATTAAATAATTCAACTAAATTTTATTTTAAAATTTTAGAATTTTTACTTTATTCATCTTAAACCATTTAAGAAGAATATTTAACTATAAATTTTATTTATACACACACGCATATACATATCAGATATATGTTTGTGTATATTAACTATTTAATTACCAATTGTTCAATTAAACAATTTAATTAAATATTTAATAAATTTAAAATTTATTCTGTTTAATTACTTAAACAAGTTTGATATAATTAAAGCACTTTAAATTATTAAATTATAGCCTTTACAGTTTTATTTACATATATACTAGTATTTATATTAAATTATAAATTAATTTACAATTAGTTATTACTTATCATATATTAAATTAAATGTTTTAAATAAATATTTTAATTTTTGAAAATTCTATTTAATTTACCTTATAAAATTTAAGATAAATTTGCAACTATAACCTTTTGCAGTTGCATACACATTAATCACTACATATGTTCATACTTTAATTAATTAACATTTAATTAATTACTTATTTAATTAATCAAATAAATCGAATATTTACGAAGTTTAGAAATATATTAAATTAATTTCTTAAAAAATTGAATATTTTCTACATTCATTTTATAATATTTCTAAAATTTCCTTAATTTTTAAACTAAACATTAAAATTTAAAATATATTTTAAAGTTTACTATCTTAATTTGAAAATTAGCCTAAGCCTAAATTAAATCTGGGCCTTTCGTTTGGACCAACCATTTGGATTTACTCCACACATTATTCCAAGCCAATAGCCAAGTGGAGAGAATAATTCTTATCCAACCTCAAACCTCGATTCCGCTTCCCTTGACACCCATCAGATATAAAAATTTATTAGTTGGCCCTTAATGCTAGTTAATTAGACTACATAGACCATACAAGACCTGATACTAGTATTGGAATCAGGTTCATTTCACAATGGGTGAAATGTATAAATTTCAAAAAAATCCTTATTTGGATCTTAAAGGGCTTATGAAATCTATTACTAGCATTATATTCCATCTATCAATTGAAATAAAATCAAATTTTATTCAAATTTATTTTATATTTATTTAATTAGTCTTATTAATTAAATTCATTCAATGGTTATTATGAATATATCTTATATATTTATAACATGACATGATAGTGTAATGATGTAGGAACATGTGTATGACTGTATATACACACACACACAAACACAATTATATTATATTATTTGTTTTTAGATAATTATAGTACCATATCACACACAGATTCACACACACTTTAAACACACACAGATATACATACAGAGGTACATACATACATATATTGTGCTACCTTTATTTATTTTTGTACATGGTTTGAAAATAAATCTATATATTAAATTAGCTATCTTAAAATATATGTTAAGATTTAGTAAATAAATAGAAAAAAGAAAGCACTTATCGCCTTTCTTATTTACGACCTCCTAATTTAAAAAAAGACTAATCTCTAGGTCAGAAGAGAATATGATTTCTTAAATAAACAAAATAGTTAATATTAAACTTCTTAGATTTAAAATGGTGTATAAAGGTTTGTAAACTAAATCACATTTTAAATAATATTCGAATTAAAATTATCCAAACCTTTAAATTTTTATATCAATATTCATATTCAACTTTAACCTTAAAATTATATATCAAACGTTAAAAGAGTTCTGAAGATAACAAGAAATTAAATTAAACATGAAATGTTTAGATCTAAACATGTTCAAGTATAAACATATATGAAATAATATTAATTGTAACTTAATTTAACATAACATACTATATTAAATGTATACTAATCCTTCAACATACCGAGTGTGTGTATATGTGTGTGTGTGTATAGTTTTGACAAAATTATGGTTTTTTAATTTTAAACCATATGTAAATAAATTTGAGTCTAACCTTACACAATCATAGCCGAATCCAAACATCATTGGTAAACACATATACACCTTGTTAATCTATAATTGAAGAAATTTATAAATAAAACTTATCAAAAGTTATAAACAAATATCAATAAATTAAAATTCACATAAATATAAATTAGTTGATAAACATTTATAGATTAGAATATTAGGCATATTGACATTAGGATAAGAATGTTTCCATAATTTATGTAACCCTCTATGACATGTTAATTTGTGAATTATTTCCTAAGTTTCTTAAATCGGCACTCAACCTTGCTAGAATCAAATGAACGGCATAGTTTTTATGTTCTTTAAGCTTTTCTCTCTTTTACCTGAAGATTTTTTTTGGTTTAGGGTTGAATAGAGGTGGCGGCCATAGGTGAATGAGCTGGAGGAAAAAAGATAATTAAAGTGAGAAATAGGATTTTGTTTTGAGGAGAGATAAAAAACTTTCCCAATATCTCTATAAAATGCCCTTTTTTAATTTCCAATTAATCGCAATTGGATCTTATCAAGATTCCTTTCCCTCTCCTTGGTATTATTGGACAAATCTTTGTTTCACATGGATCAATATTTTCTAAAGCTCATTAAGTAATTAACCATATTTAAAACTTGTTTACACATATACCAAATTACCAACTTTGTATATCGATACGCGTATATGTAACTTTTCTACGCACACTTGATAACTACTAGTAATACCCTAAATTTCAAATACATTAAGATTAATATTCCTTAAATATTAATAAATTCAATAAATTTATAATACTTTATAAAACAACTAATACATATGGCTTTTTGGAGTATTCAAAAATGCAATATTATGAATAAAAGGTGTGAATTTAGTCAGTGATTAATATTGAACAATTCAAATATTAATATTCACATGTCACTTTAGCTAGTGGTGTGTTAGTTTAGCTGAATTCATCGCTTACAGATGTTTTCAATAAAAACATATTTTATATTAGCTTAAGCGGTACCAATAGGGACAATAGTTTACATATGTCCTCTTTGCAAACACTATATCATGTTAGGATATATATGATTTGGTATTGTTCAAACTCCAATATTATCCATATTGAACTTGATTTGTCCATAAACAAAGTCATTGATTCAATAATGGCATTTATTATTATTAACCGTTCTACTCTTACCGGAGATTTTGAGACCATTATACTAACTTTATACAACTAAGGAGGTAAATTTTCTATTTTAAGGTTTTCACTTCAAATGCTTTAACTCGGCCCCAATAGTCGCTCAATGGATCTGTATGCCATGATTTAAGTATAATCAAAGTGGAGTATCCATACTGAAGTATCATAGTATTCTTAAGTCGAGGGAACCATGTAACATCGTCATATTAAGATTTCCTACTTGATTTAGTTACTTTCAACTAACAAAAAGCTATAGGATGACCCGTCACATATTTATCCAATAACTACAAGTAGGTAACCCTTCGTGGCCCCAGTAGAAATGATTAATACACTACCGCACATTTAAAGAGTGTTATGTACTCTAGTCTCAAAGAATATGTGACGCCCCACCTCTATACCCATGCTAGCCAAGAATACTACGGAGTAATGCCGTCAACTAGCACAGAGAATAAGGCTGTTGAGGAGCGACCATCCGTATAATTTCTTTTTGCGAGCACCGATATGTCAAATAGTATAACATGCATTTCATTTCGAGAGGAAATCCGACATGCTTATACAAACTCAAGGCTACTACATAGTGGCTATAATATCTTCGGAAACAAATATAGAAATAAGCATAATACAAATCAGTCACAGATATCCATTTCACAAGGGCGGAAATAGATATGAATATATAACACTTAAAAGTGTACATCAGAGTAGTGGTCAAAAAGATCCATAATAACACAAAGGAATGGATACAAGTGCAAGACAAAAGAATATGTGTACATTAAGGAGTCTCTATCTCAAATGTATAACAACATAAACTACCAATCTAAAGTAGTTAGCCAAAAGTCAGATAATACTCCATGATGAGAAGTCAAGCAGAAGCACCTGTAACACCTCGGTCTGAACCGAGTATTATTTAATAAGAAAATAATAAACAGATCAGTCTAGCTGTAAATATCAGATAAAATGATATAGGATAAGAGATTGACAAAAACATATGATAACCATAAAGCCATACTGTGATAAGTATGTAATTGAAAATCAACCAGAGATTAATCAATATCACAATAATCTTCTTGAAGATCAAAAAGAATGTCATACTCTTTATCTTTATTCACCAAATCACAAATATTGGCAAACATCACAATGCCAATTGTAAAGTTGTTGAATCACAAATTCACCAATGCACAAATATTGATAGAACTTATCATTGTAATCACAAAAATTAGTGAAACATAAATTCTAGAAATCATCAATAGAAATCCAGAAATCATAAAAAGGGGGAAAGAGGCCAATCACAAGATGGGAGCATTAAAACTCACAAACACGTGTATCATAAAACGGAACGCTATTCCATGGTTGCTAACCATTAATTTTGAACCGAAGCTCCACAAAAATGGCCCGAAGACCTTTGAGCCGAAGCACCACTAAAACGGTCCGAAGACCTTTGAGCCGAAGTTCCACTAAAACGGTTCGAAGACCATGGGTCGCTACTCCACCAAGTCGAAGCTCCACTAAAAAGGGGGTTTAGTCTCCCTCGCAGACAAAGGGACATCGCACATTGCTAGTCTAAATCACAAATTGATCATTATTGATCGATAAATGTAAATTACACTAAGCTAATAAATAAATGTGTTTAGCTTCATGTCTCATAACCACTAGCTTAACTTAATTATTTACGAACAAATTGTAGATCTCCACTCGAAAATTATCATTAGAGATTCAATCGAACAAGTCCAAAAATTAACCGACGAAGTAAATGCAAGCGTTTCATACCACTTTTTTACTAAGCCATTTAATTAGATTTCTCATACGAATGAAGTAAAGGTTTGTATATACTAATAGGTTGGAAAACAGTTTTAATAAACAAGCTTTGTATTAAATTTATGCTAAAATTGTTTTGATGAAAGAGTTTGATATTTACTACTAGTATAGAAAACTTTGTATTTTAAAGTGACAAATCATAGAAACGATTGTAGAAACAATCAATCATCAAAATTCACATTCGAAGACATGAATAAAATCCAAAGAAATCGATATCGAATCCATCAAGTTGGATGTTCCAAAAATCCCCTAGAAAAGGTAATCAAAGTCGATAATAAATTATAACAACAAATCGGAGGACCACGAATCGATAAAAATTGGAAATCAACCAAAAATAGGCTAAATAGGCAAATAGAAGCAGGTCAGTCGACTGACTGCAAATGTCTAGTCGACTGAACCAGAAACTTGAAATTTCCATTTCCTGCAGTCAGTCGACTGATTACAGAGGCCAGTCGACTGATTGCAGGAAAATGAGACTCCATGTCTCTGTACACAGTCTCGGAACCATTATTGGCTACAGCCAGTCCACTGATTGCAATATGTCAGTCGACTGACTAAGCTGTGGGGCTGTTTTCAGCTCATTGAAGGAAGAGCAAACTCTTCCAAATTGGAATCGAATGAGCAATGGTGCTAGGGTTTACGCCAATCAGCAACCCGGCTCTATAGGCTCTTCAATGCATCACCAAAAACATGTTTAAACATCAATGTTAGGATTTTTTTGAAAATTTGACTTTAAAAGACCAAAAATTGGAATATTCACCAATTCAATCCAAACCAAAAACAAATGCACATGAATAAGTGTTAGGAATTCATACCCAACAATCAAAGATAGTTATAGACATAGATGTGAGATAAAAATATCACCTTTTTACACAAAAACAACTAAGAGGAAGCTTAGAAACCAAAGGAAGATCAACCACTCTTCAACACAACCCAAGGAGCTTGTATCTAAGCTCAAAAAGAAGAACGTTTCCTAAATTAGGTATAGAAATTTTCTGAAATTAAAGAGAGAATGGGTCGGAGAAGAAGAAGGAGATGCTTACCTAAGCTTCTCTTTGACTTTGGAGCTAGAACTTGAATTTGCAAAGGAAATTGGGGCTTAGGAATTTCTATTTCCTTTTCTCTGCCCCCATTTTTATTTAAGCTTGAAGTGTTAGGAAATGAAAATGAATGAAGAGGAGTGGGGGTGGAGCTAGGGTCTTATGTTAGGCTATTGGGCTGAAACCCAATACCCAAAGCCCTAAGTGAAAAGGTCGAAATTCTAGCTAAATCCAAACATATCAAAGTTTATACTCAAAAAGGTCGCAAATCACGCTTTGGACTCAATGGAAGTAATCTCGAGTCCTAATTCGACTATTTGCAAAAAGTAGCTTTTCAGACTAAAATCCGACTAACGATGCTATATTTAAATAAAATATTTAAATATACAATCGTAAAATATGCGGGTTGTTACAGACTCCCCTCCTTAAGGAAATTGCGTCCTCGCAATATTTAAGAAGAAAATTAAGAAGTAACAACCATAAAAGCATATCAACACAAAAGAAATTTGAAATGAAAAGTTCACCTCAAAGAGCATGAGAAAGTAAGTGCGGTTGTGTTCGCTCGATGAATTATTTAGATTCCCAAGAACAATCCTTAGGATTTGAGGACCATTGAACTTTCACAAACAAAACATCTTTATTTCGAAGGTGTTTGACCTCCGAAGCAATGATACGAATAAGATGTTGCTCATAAGTCAAATTAGGAGGAACTTCAATTTCTTCCACAACACCGGGCTCAAGAATAGAATCGGAATCTCGAAGGCATTTCCGTAGTTAAGAAATGTGAAACATGCTATGAATAGCAGAAAACTGAGCCGGAAATAAAAGTTGATGAGCCACGGAACCAGTATGTTCGGTGATGGGAAATGGACCAATATATCGAGGTGTTAATTTTCTCGATCAACTGAAACGCACAACACCCTTCATAGGTGAAACACGAATAAACACAAAATCTCCCACAGAAAATTCTAATTTCCTTCTTCGGTTATCGGCATAGGATTTTTGCCTGCTTTGAGCTTCTTTCATCCTATGACGAATAAGGTCAATCTTTTCTATGAAATCACGAATAAAATCTGGACCTAAAACCAGCTTCTCACCAGCCTCAAGCGAACAAGAAGGAGATCGGCATGGCCTTCCATAGAGTGCCTCAAAAGGTGCCGTACCAATACTAGATTGGAAGTTATTATTATAGGAAAACTCAACAAGAGAAATATGATCTTCCCAACTTCCACCAAAATCAAGAACTCATGCACGAAGAAGATCTTCAAGAGTTTGATTCACACGCTCAGTTTATCCATCAGACCGAGGATGATAGGCCGTGCTAAAGTTAAGCTTTGTTCCCAAAGCTTTTTGAAGACTCTTCAAAAATCCACAAGTAAACAATGGATCACGATCGCTAATAATAAAAGTAGGAAATCCATGCAATTTAACAATTTCTTTAAGAAAGAGTTTGGCCAAAAGGGATACGGTCCGATTGGACCGAACGGGAATAAAATGGGCGGATTTTGTAAGTCTATCAACTATCGCCCATAGGCTATTATGACCCGAACGAGAACGGGAAAGGCCGTCGATAAAATCCATGGAAATTTGATCCCACTTCCATATTGTAATTTCTAAAGGTTGCAATAACCCACCGGGCCTTTGATGCTCGGCCTTAACGAGTTAGCAAGTCATGAAACACTTGACAATGTTAGCAATATCGAAATTTCATTCCATCCCAATAATAAAGCCGCTTCATATCCATGTACATTTTGCTACTGCTGGGATGAATGGTAAATTTAGAGCGATGAGAATCTTGTAAAATGTCTCTACGAAGATCACTAATATTTGGCACGATAAGTCTACCAAATTTTTGAATACCGCGGCGAGAATCAATATCAAAGTCTGTCAAACCTTCAATACCAATTTTATCCCTAAAATATTGGCTAAGAAGAGCCAATTCGGGGTCTAGCTTTTGAGCTTCAAGGATGCGGTCTAAAAGAGAAAGATGAGCCTCAATGCTATATTAAACAAGAGATGCACATAAATTGGATTCACGATCTCAAATCTCACAAGTGGATAAAGTCTCGAGATCGTTCCATTTGGGTATCATCATGGAAACAACCGCTTGTTGCTTACGACTAAGAGCGTCAGCAACACGATTTCCCTTTCTGGGAGTATAAAGAATATCAAGATCATAAGATGCAAGGAACTCGACCCAACGTTGTTGACGCAAATTAAGTTCCTTTTGAGAAAATAAATACTCCAAAGATTTATGATCGGTGTAGAGAATAAATTTCTCTCCCAAAATATAATGACGCCAAATCTGAAGGGCGAAAACAATAGCCGCGAGCTCTAAATCATGTGTGGCATATCTAGTCTCGGCTGTCTTCAATTGCCTAGAAGCATAAGTAATAACACGTTCTCTTTGCATAAGAACGACACTTAAACCAATGCGACTAGCATCGGTACAAACAATTAAGTCTTGGTTCCCTTCGGAAATCACAAGAATAAGAGTATCGGAAAAGAGTTCTTTTAAATAATCTTCTTTCCCAAAAAGCTAAAATTTTCAATAATCACAATTATCTTTATGTAATTATCTTTCTAGAAAAATTTACTTTTTTACAAGTCAATTTACTATGCCTGATTGTCTCATCAAAGCGTTGAGGAGATTCCTATCGATAACGTTGATCAAGCGCATCGACCAGAATTTTTAAACACTACATGGGCAATACAATCACAAAATCATCTTCTGTATGACAAAATGTCTCTTAAAAGGTTTTAAGAATATTCTTTGCTTGTTTAAGACAAAATCAACTATACTTATAAATAAATCTTATGAAAAAGATTTGTAAATTTTTTAAATTGCTATTTTCATCCAAAACCAATAAATACAAGAATGGTCTCATCGAAATATTCATAGAATACTCGGTTTATAAAATGGTTGAAATAAGCTGGACAAACTGAATGACATAATAAGTCATTCATAAGAATCATAACGAGTGCAGAATGCGGTAAGTGGAATGCTAACTTCTGCAACTCGGAGCAAATGAAAACCGGAGGCAAGGTCGAGCTGAAAAGACCTTAACACCACTCAAAAGATTTGTTAGGTGATAATCCTAAGACAAGCTCAAAAATACCGAAAAATTCCACGAACTACCCGAATGAGAAAAATAACGTTTTCTTCATCATGTGGGTTTAAAGAATAAAATGATGTCATCAAATTGGACTCGAAATCACAAAGAAAGATAGATATATGCTTAACAGACTAAGAATGTCGAAGATGAATAGTCCACTCGAAACATAGGATATGGCTTCATAATGATTAAGCCAATCCATATAAAAATCAATTTCGAAGCCTTAGTAAAAATCGGCTCAAAAAGAAAAATCACATAAAATAGTCTCGACACCAATTCAAAGCAAGTTGAGCATTGCGGATCCACCAACCCGATTCGAAATTCTCAAAGAAGTCATCAAGCCTAAAATATTTGAAGAAAAAGAATCAACAAGTTCTTTTGGTACAAGATAATAAGATGAACTCATATCAACAAGAACTCGAAAAAGATAATCACAAATAAAATGTCATCAAGGATTGAATGAGAAATACCTTGACCAAGAAAAGTGTCACAAGGAGCTTTTAGCTTTCCCTCTCTCCTACTTTGAAGTTTATGACACGTAGATAAGTAATGACCCGAGCCTTTGCAATAGCGGCAATAAAGGGGTTTCGGGCACTTAATTACATAATGGTCCGTGGAACCACAATTGTAGCATTGTTCACGACTAGAGGTAGGAGTCTTTGCTACCGAAGTTTCTTGTTCCCTTTCTTCTTGCTTTGAAGTATGGGGCAGGCAAAAATATGATGACCTAAATTTTTGCAATAACGACAAAAGAGTGGCTCTAGACACTCCTTTTCATAGCGGTCCTTAGAATTACAATTGTAGCATCCTCCATAATTAGGGATTGGAGTCTTTGCTACCAAAGTATTTTTCTTCACCTTCTTATTGGGATAAGGGCTTTTGAACTTACTATGCCTCTTCTTGGAAATCCCAATATCACTATCACCTCCTTTACTAACCTCTTCATGTCGAAGATTAACATCCACAAGTTGATTGAAAGGAACTTCAAGTTTCAAAGGTAGAACCATTTCGGGGTTCTTACTCAAAGCACAAAAATACTCTTGATTCTTTACAAGATCCAAAAGTTGTTGGGCAGACATTAATGCGCCATACAAAGAAGGGATACTGGATTGACCAGTGCTAGGACTGCTAGAACTAACCATGTCTTCTTCTTTAAGAAAGAAAGAAGAAAAAGGTTACTCTCAGAATGAATATCAAACAAACTTGATTGATAAAACAAGGCATCATAAAGAAAATAGGATAGAATAGGTCCTAAGACAAGGATAAATTCCTAAGGCACGACTCCTAAAGAAGACTTAGGACAATGATCCTTGTTAAATTATTCTACATTGTTCCGAAGTTTCACTTTGATACCAAGCTGTGACGCACCACCTCTATACCCATGCTAGCTAAGAACACTACGAGTTGTGCCGTCAACTAGCATAGAGAACAAGGCTGTTGAGGAGCGACCATCCGTATAATTTCTTTGTGTGAGCACCGATATGTCAGATAGTATAACATGCATTTCATTTCGAGAGGAAATCCGACATGCCGATACAAACTCAAAGCTACTACATAGTGGCTATAATATCTTCGGAAACAAATATAGAAATAAGAATAACACAAATCAGTCAGAGATATCCATATCACAAGGGCGGAAATAGATCTGAATGTATAACACTTAAAAGTGCACATCAGAGTAGTGGTCAAAAAGATCCACAATAACACAAAGGAATGGATACAAGTGCAAGACAAAAGAATATGTGTACATTAAGGAGTCTCTATCTCAAATGTATAACAACATAAACTACTAATCTAAAGTAGTTAGCCAAAAGTCAGATAATACTCCATGATGAGGAGTAAAGCAGAAGAACCTGTAAAACCTCGGTCTGACTCGAGTATTATTTAATAAGAAAATAATAAACGGATTAGTCTAGCTGTAAATATCAGATAAAATGATATAGGATAAGAGATTGACAAAAACGTATGATAACCATAAAGCCATACTGTGATAAGTATGTAATTGAAAATCAAGCAGAGATTAATCAATATCACAAGAATCTTCTCGAAGATCAAAAAGAATGTCATACTCATTATATTTATTCACCAAATCACAAATATTGGCAAACATCACAATGCCAATTGTAAAAGTTGTTGAATCACAAATTCACCAATGCAAAAATATCGATAGAACTTATCATTGTAATCACAAAAATTGGTGAAACACAAATTCTAGAAATCATCAATAGAAATCCAGAAATCATAAAAAGGGGGAAAGAGGCCAATCACAAGATGGGAGCATTAAAACTCACCAACACGTGTATCACAAAACGGAACGCTATTCCACGGTTGCTAACCAATAATTTTGCACCGAAGCTCCATAAAAATGGCCCGAAGACCTTTGAGCCTAAGCTCCACTAAAACGGTCCAAAGACCTTTGAGCCGAAGTTCCACTAAAACGGTCCAAAGAACATGGGTCGCTACCCCACCAAGCTGAAGCTCCACTAAAAATGGGTTTTAGTCTCCCTCGCAAACAAAGGGACATCGCACATTGCTAGTCTAAATCACAAATTGATCATTATTCATCGATAAGTGTAAATTACACTAAGCTAGTAAATAAATGTGTTTAGCTTAATGTCTCATAACCACTAGCTTAACTTAATTATTTACGAGCAAATTTTAGATCTCCACTCGAAAATTGTCATTAGAGATTCAATCGAACAAGTCCAAGAATTAACCGACGATGTAAACGCAAGCGTTTCATACCACTTGTTTTACTAAGCCGTTTAATTAGATTTCTCATATGAATGAGCTAAAGGTTTGTATATACTAATAGGTTGGAAAAAGTTTTAATAAACGAGCTTTGTATTAAAATTGTGTTAAAATCATTTTGGTGAAAGGGTTTTGATTTTACTACTAGTATAGAAACCTTTGTATTTTAAAGTGACAAATCATAGAAATGATTGTAGAAACAATCAATCATCAAAATTCACATTCGAAGACGTGAATAAAATCCAAAGAAATCGATATCGAATCCATCAAGTTGGATGTTCCAAAAATCCCGAAGAAAAGGTCATAAAATTCAATAATAAATGATAACAACAAATCGGAGAACCACGAATCGATAAAAATTTGAAATCAACACAAAATAGGCTAAATAGGCAAATAGAAGTAGGTCAGTCGAGTGACCGCAAATGTCCAGTCGACTGAACCAAAAACTTGAAATTTTCATTTCCTACAGTCAGTCGACTGATTACAGATGCCAGTCGACTAATTGCAGGAAACAGAGACTCCCTGTAAACAGCCTCAGAACCATTATTGGCTACAGCCATGGCAGATTGCAATATGTCAGTCGACTGACTGAGCTATGGGGCTGTTTTCAGTCCATCAAAGGAAGAGCAAACTCTTCCAAATTTCAATCGAATGAGCAATGGCGCTAGGGGTTTACGCCAATCAGCAACCCGGCCCTATAGGCTCTTCAATGCATCACCAAAAACATGTTTAAACATCAAAGTTAGGATTTTTTTTGAAGATTTGACTTTAAAACACCAAAAATTGGAATATTCATCAATTCAATTCAAACCAAAAGCAAATACACATGAATAAGTGTTAGGAATTCATACCCAACAATCAAAGATAGTTATAGACATAGATGTGAGATAAAAATCTCACCTTTTCACACGAAAACAACTAAGAGGAAGCTTGGAAATCAAAGGAAGATCAAACGCTCTTCAACACAACCCAAGGAGCTTGTATCTAAGCTCAAAACGAAGAACATTTCCCAAATTAGGTTTAGGAATTTTCTGAGATTAAAGAGAGAATGGGTAGGAGAAGAAGGAGATACTTACCTAGGATTCTCTTTGACTTTGGAGCTAGAACTTGAATTTGCAAAGGAAATCAGGGCTTAGGAATTTCTATTTCCTTTTCTCTTCCCCCATTTTTTCTTAAGCTTGAAGTGTTAGGAAATGAAAATGAATGAAGAGGAGTGGAGGTGGTGCTAGGTTCTTATGTTAGGCTATTGGGCTAAAACCCAGTACCCAAAGCCTTAAGTGGAAAGGTCGAAATTCTAGCTAACTCCAAACATATCAAAGTTTCTCTTCAAAAAGGTCGCAAACATCGCTTTGGACTCAATGGAAGTAGTCTCGAGTCCTAATTCGACTGTTTGCAAAAAGTAGTTTTTCGGACTAAAATCCAAATAACGATGCCATATTTAAATATACAATCGTAAAATATGCGGGTTGTTACAGAATATATCGATATCCTTTCTTGATACAACTTGACCACGAATATTAGAAAAATATTATTTTAATTACTCATGATTGCAACTACAATCACTTAGCATTTTTTTTGTGATTTTCTTATTATAACTTTAAATCTATTATTAATCAATTATACCACAATATAACAATGTATGTAATGCAAATTAAAACACCTTTATTACGGATAAGACCGGTCACTAAGGCTTGTTTAATCAGTATTCACTGGAATCAGCACGACCAAACGCTTACTTGGTGATTTGAATTCTCTTGAATGGCACCTTTGGCCAATCTCGAAGGCAGGACCAAAGGCTTACGTAATGACCATCCATGTCCTTTTAGATGTTTGCTTTGGCCTGGCATGGAGGTTGGATCAAAGGCTTGTATGATGACCATCATTTTCTTTTCGATGGTTGCTTTGACCGGGTTCGGAGACGAGACCAAAGGCTTGTTTAACAACCGTCTTTTTTAGATGATTTCTTCAGCCATACCCGAAAGGTAGGACCGAAAGCTTATTTAACTGCCCTTTTTCTTTAGATGGTTGCCTTGGCCAAGCCCAAAGCGGGGATCAAAGGCTTATTTTACCAACTCTTTTGTTAGGTGTCTTAGAACTTGGTCAAGGGCTTTTAATTCTATCAGGTGTAAGGTGTGTCTTTTTCTCAAAGAATCTCACTGACCTTGTCAAGTTGAGAGCTTTATTTAGCTAGTGCATCTTAAACCAAGGGTCGCCGCTTGGTTTATACTCAAATAAGGTATGGGAATGTTTTATATGGATTTTTACTTGATGAGATTTTGAGCAAGAATTACTTTTGTAAACTAGTTTTGAAAACCTTGCAAATTTCTTTCCAATCTGGCCACCAGTGGGTATATTAAGGAAAGTTTATTGCTTTTTGAAAACTAGCTTTTAAGAAAATTGTTTCTAGAATGTTCTTCGGAAAAAATCCTCTAAGGTTTGTAGTAACTTAGAGCATTTTATGCATTCCTAGGCTTCACCTTGACTATCAAAGCTAAAATTGAGTTCTCAGAACTCAGTTTCCTTTATTCATTCAATATTGTGAAATATGGTCTTAAATGTTTAGCATTCCATGTCCTTGCTATTACATTTTTGTCAAGTCTACTTGTTTAATAAATTCCTAATGGTATGACTTCATGAATGACTAAAGGCCTCTCTTAGTTTGGTCCTAAACGTCCATTCATAGGATTTTTGTATTTCCCATTACCATACTAAGCATTAAATCTTCTTTTTGGAATGCTCTCCCCCACACTCTTTAGTCCATTAAAAGTTCTTTGCTTCTTAATTACTTCAAAAAAGTAATACATTTGTAGGTTACCTTTAACATGAAAAGATTGAGCGTGTCTACTCTCCCATTTAAGCTTATCATGTCTTTGCCCAACTTGGGCTCTACCATGTCTCTAAGTGCTCTTATTTGGTTAGAATTAGCTTCTATTTCTCAAGTGCTTGCTATATATATTGAGAAATTTCCCGATTATAGCCCAAAAAACATTTTTATGGATTTAGCTTCATTTTGTACTATGCAGCACTTCAAACATTTCACTTAGATCCTTCTGTGATCAGTATCTTCTTCCTTAGACTTTAGTAACATGTCATCTGTATATACTTCCATGTTCTTCCAAATTTGATTTTTGAGCATCCTATTTACTAATCATTGGTAGGTAGCTCATACATTTTTCAAACCAAAAGGAATTACCATATAACAATACGTTCGTATTTAGTTACAAAATTCATATACTTCTCATTAGGTTTGAACATCAGGATTTGATTATGCCCTAAATATGCGGCCGTAAATGATAGCAGTTTATGACCATTAGCAGCATCTACCAACTGGTCGATTCTTAGAAGAAGATACCAATATTTGGATATGCTTTATTTAAATATTTATAGTCAACATACATTCTCCATTTACCATTGGATTTCTTATCTAGCAATCGAAGTTACCAACCACTTAGGGTAATAAACTTCTCAGATGAACCCATTTTCGGATAATATCTTCACTTCCTTTTGTAGGACAATTGTTCGAGAATTATCTAACAATCTTTCTTTTTCCTTATTTGAGTAAGATTTGAGTCCATATTAAGTGCATGACATATATTATTATTGGGTTAATTCCAACCATATCTACATGACTCCAAGAGAGAAAACATCTTTGCTTGATTGGGGAGCAAAATAAGTTTTTCTCTTGCGTCATCATCTAATCCTCTTCCTGCCTTTACAACTTTAGTTGAGTCATGAGGGTCTACGCTAATATCTAATTCCTCTATAAACTTTATGTTTTTTTCACTGTCTCTAGAATCAATTTCAAGGATTATTTCTTCCTCCACTTCTTCATGGTTCACTTCTAAATTCACTTGATTTAACTCGATGTCTGTAACAGCCCGTATTTTATGTATCATAGGATTGCAAAATATTTTTATTTTATTCATATTAGGTCGTATGACTTTAAAATTTTAATAATGACTCTTAGGGACATTTCCCACATCAATGATTATTGCGAAATTTCTATATGGCCATTTTGGCCTCAAAATGTTGTTCAAACTATGGCTTTTGATAGAAGCAAAACTAGGGTCTCCCACTGCTTCCACAACTTCAGGATGATGGTTATTCTGTAGAGTAGCTATAATAGAAATAACTTATCGTTTGAATGTTATAGTTGTTTTAAGAGTTTGGCCGCTAGCGGTCTACATTAGTGGGTAATTAACTAAGCCTAGTCCACTAAGCCATCTTAAAAATTATGCTAAGAAGAGGTTGTAGGAACCAATATTGTCATTTGCATCTTTCTAAATATTGCTATAAACCTCCATTAACCCTAATTTCGTACAAAATCACAGCCTAGATCATAATTTATGGGTTAATTAGCATCTAGGGCTGGAGAATATCATTTTGCTGATTTTTGTTCATCATCTTTTCTGTTCACTTTAGATCTAAGAAGAAAATTTGGTATTTGGTGAGTGGTTCTTGATGTCTCACTCTACTATACATGTTTATATATTTAAAAATTATGTTTTAACATGATTTTAGACCTTAAGTTATTTTCTAGTTTAATCATATTTTTAGAGATATTTATGGCTGAATTTTAAAGGATTTATAGTGGTTTTAAATGGTTTTATAACTCTTTTTGTTTATGTGCATATGCTAATGTTAAACTTTGATTTAGATTAGGATTGTCTTGATTATCATGTTCTTATGGATTTCATGTATGAATGGATGCATATGTGTGTTATTTCATGTTTGCATGTTGTGTTTTGATATGACTTGCTAGTGCTTTTAAGTAGTTAGGAAAGAGGTCATCGAAGCAGTAAATTGAAGGTAAAGATGGTTGAAATGGGACGAAACTTGAAAAAGAGGTTTTGGAGCATAGGTGGAGTCTAGGATTCGAATCACACTAAAATTTAAGCTAAGGGAAAGACTTGGTATCAAAAGCTTCTAGTCGGTAGTTCAGTACTAAGTGCTTTTGGTTGGTGGAAGATGCTTGATGAATGTTTTGTTCTTCAAGTCAAGGTTAAGGATGATGAGTGAAGGTCAAGTCATGAATTTGGCTAAGTATTGGACTTCATACTAAGAGCTTTAAACGGAATGGAAATGAAAGCATTTGGAGTTTGTACCAAGTGCTTTGGAGTTGATGCCGAGAGCTTTTTAGCGGAGTGGCCGGGGTCTAAGCACTTGGAAGATGGAGCACTAGAAGAAGGGGAAGAAAGTTAGCCAAAATTGGCTAAGTATCCAACTCGGTATTATGGACTTTTTGTTGGTAAGAGAGGTTTATTTCGGCGGAGTCTAGGTGGAATCTTCAGGGGAGAAGAATGGACTTTATAGGTTATGATGGAGATTTTTGTTTGTTCGCCTAGAGTTTAATGGCTATGTAGTTGCACGATGATAGCTTCAGGACTTCGATAATGACAACTCTATAGTGAATGGAGTTAGGTTCTGATAATGGTGGCTCGTTATTGAAAGGTGTCATGAGATGGTTATCCACGTAGGGTGGGTTATAGGAAGGGTGATCCATGGATAGAATGTGAGAATGGTTCTATCATGGAATGGAGAAAAATGGAATGATTCCTTAAAAATAATGGGGATTAGATGGGGCAAGAAAGAGGCTTGGAAATGTGTGCTAATGGATCATTTATATTTGAAGTGTTTTTTGTTAAAATGAAAGCATGAGTATTGTGATTGCACCCGTGGGTACTTTGTTTGGATACCCCAGATAGCTTGTTTGGATCCGTATACCTTGGACAACAGGAAAGGTTCTAGTATCAAGTTCTAGCTAAAGACGAGTACACTGAAAACCATGATTTCCTTCATTCCCTGCATGGGAAATGCCATACGAGTTATCATATATTTACAGCACATCGAGTAATAGCAAGGATTGTTTGATGGATGATATAGTTGCTATGGTTGTTCTTATTCGTAATCTCACTCTAAGGTTGTCATTGGAGATAGGTATTTGGGACAATGATATCTGCACACCCGTCGTCATACTTGTTTGTAGTGTAACTTTACTATGTTTGTAGAGTAACATATTATGTTTGTTATGTGCTAACTCTTTGGTTGTAGGGACATATCAAGTATGGTTTATATACCCTTGTTCCTTACCGTATCGACTTGTATAGTATTTTGAGATTCATTTGCTGCTTATACCAGACTGTTGCATGACTCAATTTTTTACGCTTTGCTTCTTATTATCTCAGAAACTTTTAAATGAGTAAACTAGATAGTAGATCTAGGTGCGACATAGTAGATGTGAAGAGGACGAGCTATCTCGTATTATATATGGATTTCTATGCTAATTCTGATGTGCAACACTGTGGAGCCTTGACAGTGCTTGCTTATTACATTATTCAGAGATAGCCACTTGACTTTATTTCTGTTTGTATAAACTTTATTACTTGATGTATAACTCTATGAATTTGTACACTGATATTTAGATCGCTTAGTAATTATGTCTCTCCTGTTTTATATCTGTGATGTATGTTATATTTTATTCTACGCACTATGAGATATACAATAAGTTATGTGATGTTTTTACTTCAGTTTCAACCCTTGATGATCATCCCTGATGTTTGGGCACATTAGTAGTGCACTATTTAGTTATATTAGTTGTCGGTGGTGTAGGACAGTCATCACAATTTGTATTAGATCTTAAGTTACACGATTAACCTAAGTTGGTATCATGGTCCAGTAGAGATAGGGAAGGAGTTAACACCCTAGACTGGATCGAGAGTATTTGTATACACACACATACAAGAGAGATCGCGTACTTATTTTATAATTTTGTCAAAACTATACAGTAGTATATATAGTATATAAGTCATATACTGACACAAGTACCATCAATACAGTTTTCTTTTTGAGAAACCGATCATTCTTATTATAGATCGAGAATGAGTCGGCGAACAAAATACACTATGAGAAACTCCATCTTCGGGGTTGACGAAGGAGCAGGTTTGGCGGCTGCTACCTTTGAATAACAAGCTGTGTTCAATGCGATTATGGTAAACATGTTGTAGAATGCCCAAGCGACCGCTATAAATATTGTCGTTGGTGGTGGTGCTTAGGTGCAGGCCATATGAGTCGACTTTACCAAGCTATGCAAAGATTACTCTACCTTAGGAGGCAAGCCAATTCTTGGAACTGACTCAGCTATCGAAGTGCAGGATTAGTTAGACACCTACGAGCATAATTTTTTGTGACATGGAAGTAAAGGATGCCGTGAAAAGGAAGCTGGCCTCTCGACAACTTCGAGGGCAGGCCATGAACTGGTGGAATGGCGTTACTATTGCTACACTTGAGAATCAGTTCACTTGGGACCAATTCAAGGTTAGGTTTGAGGAGAATTTCATTCCGGCTACCCAGAAGTCGATGCTATTAAGGAGGTATGCTGATTTAAAATAAGGAGATACGTTTGTCTACGAGTATATTATTGAGTCTGATGCTTTGTAAAAGTATGGGATGTATTTTATTGACACTCCATTGAGGAAGAATGAGAAGTTTCTTATGGGTTTGGATGATTATTTGGGGGAGAAGTTGGTGAGTCACATCGATGAGCCTTTTGAAAGGCGTGTGAAGAATGCTCTTCGCATGAGAATTTATACCCCAAGTCCAAATCGGCTGTTGCCAGTAAGGAATAGTCAAAACCACAACAAGACATTGGAGGCAAGAAGAAATAGAAGAGAAAGAAGCAGTTTTAGAGGAAGAGTGCTCATATGAAGTGTAAATAGGAACGCGTTTGTTTTGGTTGTGGAGAAAAAGGTCACCTAATCGGAGACTACAAAGTTGATGGGAAGAAGACATGTTACAGTTGTGGAAAGTTCGGACTTACGCGGAAAAGTTGTCTAGGACCAGCACGACCAAAGCAGGTTGTGAAGGCATATGCCTTAGATGCTGTTCCGACTTCGTTGAATGCTCCTTCGGTGAATGAGAAGGGGAACGTCACTGTTATTCAAGGTATGCTTTCCATTTATTTTGTTCGTATACATGTTTTACTTGATACCGGGGCTTCACATTGTGTTACATCTAGTGACGTAGTAGATAGTTTGGGATTGAAACCCAAAATAATTGTCCGACCTTTGATTATGACATACCCTGTTGGAGGCTCCACTAGCCTGTATATGGTTTGTCTTGGTTTGGTCTTATCGAGTCATTGATGCTCTTTTGTGTGTGATTATTTTTATTTTGAATTTTGTAGGGTTTAAGATTATCTTAGGGATGGCCTGGCTAAGGAAGTATGCAGTGGTAGTGGATTATGAGAGGCTGTTGGTGATGGAAGGGCTTCAGAGGAGCGAATGGTAGCAATTGGATGCATGTCGAAGGATATGGTTATGGTTAACTTTCTATATTTGCTCGAGGTTTCATAGGCTGGGTTCATTTATGTCTTTTGCTAGAGAGTATCTAGACATATTTAAGGAGGTGACCGAATTACCACCGCTTTGAAAATTTAGTTTCATATTGACTTTACGAATGATGCTAGACCGATAGTTATTCCTTCAAGGCGTATGACACCTATAGGGAAAAAGGAGTTGGAGGTATGAGTTAATGACCTATTGAAGTGGGGCTTCATTCATAGACATATATCTGAGTGGAGTGCATATGTAGTATTCGCCACTAAAGCAGATGACTCTCTAAGGTCATGTGTAGAATACCATGATCTAAATAAGGTGACAAAGAAGAACAAATATCCACTTCCACATATTTGTAACAATCCAACCCGAAACAGGCATAAATTCCAATCCAGAAAAGGCCCATTCCAAAGCTGGCCGTTGGCTGGTAAAAAGAAGAACTCTATAGAACAATCTATTTTTCTTTCAGAACTAGGAATAAAATATAATAACAATAATAGTACCCATTTATTTCAAATCATTTCAAATGTCATAATACATGACAACAAATATTACAAGATTTTTTTCAAAAATACATTTCATGGGTACAATAGAAAATAACATGAAAAGATAGATAATAACTGCAATTGTTGGAAAATGGGTGTGTATAACATTCTATGGAATAGATCATAAGGCTATTTGAACATAGAGGGAGTAAAGTGTAAAATTCAATTATTTAGAACGAACTTATGACTTCAACACTATATTTAATCAAATTGCAAATAGAAAACCAACAATCATAGAATAAGTAAATAGCAAAGTAAAATACAGTAAAGTAAAATACAGTAAAGTAAATAACAAGTTGATTTTTATACCGATTTGGATTAACTAACCCTACATTCAGTCATGCACTACACTGTGCATAGTTTCACTATAATCGTTTGCTTCCCATGGGTGGTAAGAACACCTTTACAATCTTCTTTTATATAAGATACACCCTCTTGATTTCACAGGCTACAAGTATACCTTCTACTTTTCACAAACAATAAGAAAGTATAACAACTAGTCGTATCTTCAATATGGAATCTTGCAGATTCGGTACAATGATCCTATAGACCTCTAATGACAATGTATCCTTGAATTCTTTAAGGAATGAGATGAAAGCAGAGATAGAATGATATGAATTCAAGTAGAAACTCTCTAATATAATATGGTTTGCATATCCTTGAAGAATCGGAGTGAAATGGTATGGATTTGCAAAGATAATGAAAGAATATGCAATGGAGTTCTTTGGCAAAAGTATGGAAGAGAAAGATTATGAGAATGAAGAGAGAATTGATTGGAAAATTCATTTTTTGACCTTAATATAGAGGTTGAAGAGACATGTCTTTTGGTGAAGTGGCGGTGGGAAAATCCCTTGATTTAAATTTTAAAAAACTTACCAATGGGAAGTATGTCGACCTACCTGACCCCCATATGTCGACATATACACATTTTCCAAAGAGATCAGTGACAACAATATGTGTTACAAATTTCAGATTTCAAAATTACCTCTTTTTTGTGGATTTTTGTGATTCAGTTGAGGTCAATGGTTGATGATCTTCAAGTGCCATGGGATCTTTAACAAGGAATTCTAAGACTCAGCCAAGTACTCATCACTTCAAACACCTCTGTCCTTTCAACATTCATCTTCAATCAGTTCTGTTCTTTCATTGTTCTGATTGACCTTCATATATAATCCATTTTTTTCCACCCAGTTCTCATTTATCTCTGTAAATGTCTCCATTATTATGTGAAAGTACTGCATAACTTGGAGACACGTCAGTAGTAATATATATATATATATATATATATATATATATATATATATATAGTTTTTGTCATCAAATTAATACCTTGGGTATTAGCAATCTCCCCATTTTGATGATGACAACCATATAAGTATTTGAGAGATAAAATATAATACTTTTATATTTTACTCCACCTAACTATATGAACTCCCCTATCATTTCCTGGTATATTTATACATTTATTATCCCTTTGTCATCAACAAAAAGGGCGAAAATAGAATCACTCAAGTACAGCTAGACAATATGTATAGATTTTGTATATAGAGATGTATATAAATTTATATAAATAAAACTCGTGAGGAGAATCAAAATCAATATAAATCATGAAATAAAACTACCATGTAAAATAATTAAAACTAGATTTTTTTTTACAGGTACCGACATGTGTCAATGCCAATAACATATCGTTTTGATATTTATCCAAAATTTAATGGATTTCTTGTCATATGCTTTGAACATCCGCTGTTCGTTATCCATTGTTCGGTACCTGAAAAATATAATATATGCGCATTGGTACCCTATTTTATTTTTGGTCCATAGGGCTAATGTCTGGGTAGCCAAACCCATGAAATTTTTGAATGCACTTTCAACATGTAAGTATTGGATAAATGAACTTTATTAATAAAATTATCAATATGTTTTTCTTTTTCAATAAAATCTAACTTTCTAGGAACCCATAAATTAGTGAAAATGTCTAGGATTTTTAACTTTAATTTCCTAGGTTTTGATTTGAACTTGGCAGCCTTAATAAAATTTAGTGCTTTGAGTACTGGTTTTCTTTGATTTGGGCTTAGGGGTGTATCCAAGTCCATGTTTATTATTAGTAGGTTTAGATCCAGATAATAAATTTTCTAGATTATTCTTCCCTTTGTTAAATTATCAATATCAGTTTTCATTTTATCAAAATCCTTATTACAGTAAGAAAAACATTGTCTAGAGATGTTATTTTGTTATTTAGATAAGCGATCTCTGATTTCATTGAAAGATTTTCTGATCTTAATGATTTATATTCACTTTCAAGTTTTTCGAAACTTTCAAGTTTTGAATCATCGTTAAGTCCATTAAGTCTTCAATTTCATTAAACATTTTTAATCTATCTATCTCTACTAAACTATTATTGTACTCTTTCTTAAGCATTTTATATCCTTTATACGTATCATTTAAGACAATTTTAATTTCTTTCTTAAAATTCCAAACCCGGTTATCCTTTGCCATTAAGCACATGTTGGCATTTTCTATTTCTGAATCACTATCACTGGATGATGTACCTAAATCATCTCATATCGCATTGAAAGCTTGTTTACACTTCCAATTAAAAGTGTTGGAAGAGTACTTTGATTTCTTCAGGTTGGGAGAGTCTCTTATCAAATGACCATGTCACATTCGAAACACTTAACCGCTTTTCCATTTCTGGAATTATTATTTTTATTTTTTCAAACTTTTAAGAATTTCTTAAAATTCTTGGTCGTAAACACGATATCATCATCAGCAGCATCATCTGGTTCATTTTTGTCGTTTATAGCCTTGAGTGCTAGTAATTTCTTCTCATTTGCCTGATTCTCTTTTCTAACCGGCAACTTTACTCCACATGACATTAGATTAATTAAATCTTTTACTTTCTCAGTACTAATACCATTGGCTTCTTCGATTGACAGAGTCTTTTGATCATATTCACTAGAAAGTGAATTCAAGATCTTTTTGACTTGGTCCTCTTCAGTAGTTTTCTTTCTTAATGATATTAATGCATGTACTATATCCTGAAATCTAGAATGCATATCAGAAATAGACTCATTTGGTTTCATTTGAAAAGGTTGAAACTAGTTAGAATAGATATTTTAGTTTATTTTACTTTACTAACGCCTACATGTGTGACTTGAAACGCTGTACAAATTCCATATGCAAATTTACAAATAGACACTTGATTAAATTCATTTCGATCTAAGGAAAAAAATGTTCATATCTTTTGAGTTACTGAGTGCTTATGTCTTTTGTTCTACCGTCCCTTGTGAATAGTTCACTTGGGAATGCTTCATTTGGGGCTCAATGTACTCTATTTGGGTAATGTTCCAAATATCTAAACCATTAGACTACAAATAAAATTTCATCCTACAAGCCCAATATGCTTAATTACTAACATCAAACATGTGGGGTCTAGTGGTAGATTTCCCTTCCATTGAAGTAAGAGTGTTACAAGTGTCATTAGCCATTTATACTTCTCAAAAATCAAGTTATGAATATTTTGAAAACTAGTGCTATGATACCAAATGTTGGAAAATGGGGGTGTTTATAACACAATGCAGAATAGATCTTAAGGCTATTTATACACTAGATGGGGTGAAGTTATGTTTCAATTATTCAGAACTAATTTATGACTTTAACACCCTATCCAATCAAATTGCAAAAAGAAAACCAGTAATCATAGAATAAGTAAATAGTAAAATGCAATAAAGCAAATAACACCTGGATTTTTATAGTGGTTAAGATTAACCAATCCTACACTTAGACCTTCACTATACCGTGCAGAATTTCACTATAACTGCTTGCTTTCCACGGATGGCAAGAACACCCTTACAATCTTGATTTAATAGGCTACAACACACACCTTGTTGATTTCACAAGCTAGAAGAACGCCTTCTCCTTTTCACAAACAACAACAAAGTACAGCAACTAGTCAAATCTTCTGCAGCAACTCAAAATTTAACCCACAACAATTAATTCATTAATTAATGAAATGATAAAATAACTTTGTGAAATTATCAGAATCGAGCCATGGGAGTTGCACCATTGTGTCTGCGATAATTTTCTGGTCAATTTTAGAACGTCAAAATCAGAGTCAACATGAAGAAGTTACGCATGAAACAAGAATTAATGAAAAAAAAATATTACATGGGTCTGGTCGACCAGGAGGTCGACCCAACCACAACCTAGGTCGATCGGTCAGTTGAACTAGGGGAGGTAAGGTCGACCTAGTGGTCGACCCGCCCTACATGGTGAGAGAACGATTTTTTTTTTGTTTCAGCAAGTTTTATGCATGATTTTTTCAATCTTTGGCTCCATCTGGTACTTTCATGCTTCTATACGATGGCTCATATTCAGCCTATGATGTGGTTGCATCCTATTCAATCTCCAAATCCAATGGTCTGAGATCCACTTCTAACCTTATAAATAAGACCCTAGGTCTAACACTTTTTCTCATTCTAGATTTTCTCTGCTTGGGTTCACCTTTTCAGGAAGGACCCTAAATACTTTAATACCCTCAAGTGGATTCGGGAAGACTTGAAGGGAAGAGCCGAGGACACAGGTGAGTGATTGTAATTATTTTAGATTTCTTTAAGTAATTTAAAATAATAGGGTTTTCAATAGTTGTAGTTTTTACTATGATTTTTGGAATAACCTTTTTAGTAATTTATTTATAGTTTTTATAATTATTTTCAGTCTATTTCTTTTAGCTATTTTTTCAGTTTATTTTAGTTTAATTCTATTAATTATAGCTTTTCCATTTATTTTACAGTATTTTAATTTATTTATTGTTATTTATGCGTTATTTACATCTTTTCCTACGCTTTGGATTTTCTTCTATTTTTAATTTTCTTTTATTTCTCTTTCTTCTTCACGCATGTATTAGAATAGATTAAAACTTGAATATGGATTAAAATTATTAGAATACTGAAATAACGGAAGATAAGACGTAAATTGTAAAGACTGTAATAAAAATGGAATTAAGACTGAAATTGAGCCTAATGTTAGAACTGGAACAATTAAAGATAATTGGCCTAGTTATAGAATTATAACCAAAAAAGAGTATAATATGAAAGGTGCTTATTTTTTTACACTTAGACGTTTGGGTTAAGTAAATAAGCTAAATTATAACGTAGGTTATAATAAGAGAAAGAATAGAATGAAGCTTATTTTAAGGACTAGGATAAATTAATAAGCACAGATAGCAAGAACAAAAGTAAAGGCTTATTTAAATAATTTATCTAAGTTAATAGGAAAGAATTAACGTAGAACCTATACCAAATAGCACTCCCCTATTATCTCTATGGACGTGTTTCACATAATCCTGAAGTGAGACGAGAGGCACTCTTATGCTAATAATGATAGTAATTGGTCAATAGGTAGAAGTCCAAATCATGGGGATTTGGGTAAGGTTCGCAACTAGATACTATTTGAATGACGGGCCAGTACCAAAAGCATTTCCCCTATTTTCTATGGACATGGCGACCTCACATTAGCCTAAAGTGGGATGAGTGGCACACTTATGCTGGAGCTTGAGTTAATAAGAAGACCCAATAGGTGGAACAACATATAACATGAGCATGGTGGTGGTTATGTGTGCGACTTCCATTCGGATGCTCAGTAATCGCTATGAGTTCCAAGCGCTTAGTATGTGTGCCTTTCGTAGGCACCATTGTCTTCTGTGTAGGGAGCTATATGACATCTAGTCCACAGTAGATAATTTGTGTGTCATCCGTAGACACCATTTCTATGTAGGAAGTTATAGCGTCTAGACCGCAGTAGGGTCTACGGAGTAGCAGGCCGATCAAAGGGTAGAATTAGGATTTTAGCCTAATTATAGGATTAGGAATTCAGCCTAATTGTACCGACTCGTAAATTTTCGATAATTAAATAGCTAATTTAATAAGATTTCGTGATTTAGAGTTAGAAAAAAATTGTAAGTCGTTTGGAATAATAATAACTAGAATGAAATGCAACAAGATTTTACCTAAGTTAATTATTTATGAATTGAATAAAATCCCAAATAAATCGAAATGATATGCAGTCAAAGGGTAATTGAATGAATTTTTATTGTACAGGTAATTGTGACACTTGTTTGTAAATAATAAACTTATAAGTAATTAACAGTTAACGGTGATAATTATTTAAGTTACCTATTCATTTAGTTAGTCGAATTGAATTTGTGAACCAATTGAAATTGAAATGAAAGTTCATATATTAGTTGAGTGGATTATCTCTAATTGTTGATTTATAATGATGTAGAGTTCATTTGATGTAATATAGTAAATTTACTGATAATGAAATTTTATTAAAAAAATCCAATATTGAAAGCCGTCAAATATTGAACAATTAAATTGTTTAAATTTAATATTAAATGTTTGAATAATTAAATTCCGAATTTGATATGATTAATTTGATATTGAAATTTAATATATGAAAATAGAGTGAATAATTAAAATTTGATTTAATATGATTTAAATTGGTTTCCAAAGTGAATGTAAGTTATAGTGGGATTATAATAGAGTTAATAAGATTTTACAATTTGAATTTATTGGATAAATTGAATAACGGGTTTAATATGATTAAAAATGATTTGTAAAATTTTATTTTATCATATTAAAGTTAGAATGATGTTGTAGAACTTTTAAAATCGAATTAAAAGTAAATTTGTGAAAATTGAATATTTTATTATTTAATTATCGATTGAAAAATAGCCAATTTTCGAACAGTCTCAGAATTGGACGATACTAGTTCCATTGAATCCGTAATAGTTAGCTATTATCGGATTTCAATTTTCGTTGCAATCGGAGTTGTCGTTTGACCGTGGCAGCTCGAAACGCATCGAAATTGTTTTAATATTAATTTAACGAGTTAAAATAGTCATTTTTCAAACGGTCTCGGATTTCGACAAAACCAGTTTCATCGGATCCGTAATATGATATTATTGTAAGGTTTCAAATTTCGAGTCAATCGGATTTACCGTTTGTCCGGGGCAAGCCAAAACGCCTAGAAAATCGTTTAATCGGTTTAATTTAAAATTGATCGTTTATTGTCGTAACTCACGCAGACGATCGAATTAGCTTCCGAAGCCTGTCCCATTGTGTCCGGAACGCGGGATAAACCCTAGAAACGCCGGTCACCTTGCGTAAATCGGAGTTTGGAAATTCCGGAATGAATAGTGTTCGATATTTCCTATAAATAGCCCCCTTTTATCTAAAAAAAAAAAGAATAATTAGGGTTTAAACCCTAGCCGCCGGCCTCTGAACCGAAGGCCAAAAAATCGTTTCGTTCTCCTCCTTTTATCTTCAAATCCGTTCATCGATTCAACAAACCTTCAACATGGAAAATGTAGAGCATCACGAGACGAATGTAATCAACGGTTGTGATCGTTTTCTAAGCCATGGATTAACGGCAAGTGGGTTTGAACGTCGCGTGTTCGTCCCCGTTTTGCGCGCTCCTGGGGTGGCCGAGCTCGGGGGGGTTTTGGCCGAAGGTGGAGCTCACGGAGGCGCATCGTACGGCGGTGTTTGATCGTGGTGTAGGTGTTGTATGGTGGTGCGTGAATTAGGGTTCAAGGTCGGCTCATGGGTTGTCGCACGCGTGAAACTGGAGAGGGAGGAGGATAGTGCATGCACGGCCTAGATTCATTGAAGCTGGATCAACGACCAGAAGTGTTATGGTAAAATAAATAATAAAAATGTAAATTAAATTGTAATTTGAATCCTGTGATGTTTAAAACGTTGTATCTTTGTCATACGAGATCGAAAAATTGCGAAACAAGTTGCGTTGCGTCCGTATTGCCGAATACTACGCTATGGAGCTGGATTGGAATCATTTGGAGCTTGGGAAAATTTTGAATTAAATCGAACGTCGTTCGATTTGATTTGAAATCGTAAAAATCAAGGTGAGTGTTTTATAACGCTCACACCGTACTAAATATCTTTATGCTAGTTAAATTGACATTATGAAGTGATATGAATTTTATTTGTCGTTGTTTGATATAAATTTAATTGTCATATAGTTTGTTATTTGAATTAACCGTTGAAAAATTAAATTGACAGTTAAATTGAAATTGAAATTGAATTGCGATTTAATTACTTGACCTCGATAACTATGAAATTGCCATGAATTGTATTGCCTATTGGATGATGTATTTCGATGGATGCTATTGGTTGATATTTGAATGTTTGGATGTTTATTTGCTTATATACATATATATATACTGTTATGCATACATATGATACTGTGATTTAATTTAAGTGATATATATTCATCCCTAACATTCAATTGAAATAAATAATTACTTGGCCATAGGATAGAAAATTTTATACGGACACCGAATTGGCTAAATTAATAAATTTTGAAATCGTCGATTTGAAATTTGTTTAAATGTTTTGATTTAAAAGTATAAATAGGATTGGTTTTGAAGCTGTTTTAATTTGTTTTCCAAATTCCTCTATTATATAAACCATTTTGAATACTTAAACTATTTTAATCTATTTTTTTATCTACTTAACCCAATTTAAATTATTTTAAACTAAGTTATCAATTTTAAATCTATTTTAAAGATTTTAAGCATTTTTAACTATTTTAATTATTTAAACTACTTTTAAACTACTTAAAACTATTTTCTAAAAAATTTCAAGCTGGTTAATAAGGTGAAATGTTTATGTTTAAATCTTGAATTTAAATACGAATTGGGTTAAATGAAGTTGCAACCTAAATTGAAATTCGGAATGATTTTGAAATCGAAATGAGATATTGAGACGAAAAATGATTTTTGAAAAGGAACCTTAAATTTTGAATGGCTATGTCGATATTTGAAATGAATTTGAGTTTTGAAGCGAACATGATATTTTGATATCAATTATGAATCGATTTGAAATGTAAAAGAGCCAACGGTGTAATAATACGTAGTTATTAAAGAGACCGGGATCGGATATGGACATACTCTTTGTCGATACCGAAAACCACTTTAATAACTATTATACGCGGAGTGTTGATTCAGAATGAAGTGGATGGTTTGGTGAACGCGTTGACTGAAGAAAGAGAACGATTATTGGATGACCCCTGACATGACTAAAACAGGAGCCGCGCCGGGCCATTAAGGTTCGCCACCTCTAGCGGACACACTTCTTCGATACCATTTCTATTACATTTGTGATTCGATTTGGGTGCACCCCTTGATTTGGGAGTGTTGTTTCGCGGTGTTGGGGTAGCTGCTGGCTATGCTCAACATCAGTCCGGATCACGCAACTACTAGTATCCTAGTTGGTATCGCCTCATGTACCTTGTCATACTGATTATCCTATTCGCGACCACTACGTTTTGATTTGTACCTTGAGTATATGGATTGCCCTCTGGTGACTTCCGGTTTTGGGGAAACTACGGTCTTGTATATGCTTTTGGGAATATAAAATGTGTTAAGGGGGATTATGGTAACGCCTTTACGCTATTTTGATACTTTATATTACTGATAGGCATTATCTACTTAGCGTATATTACTACATAGTAGATAGTTTAATGGATCCTTGAGAGATGGAAAATCCCGTAACATCTCTTAAGTTATTGCACGCACGTTGACACTGGATAGGAGATGTCAAACCCCGTAAACATCTCCGATGCCGTTACACTCATATTTATTTATGATTGATTTAACTTTCATAAGGATATTTTAGTCCTGACTCGAGTGTTTTGTCTTTCCATTGCGCTCGGGTCAGTCCTGAGTTTTTCAGATTTTTGAAGATCTATTCTGGAGGATGGAGACGAAGATTTGGTATACTATTACTATTATTATTTGTGCATCATGCTATCTGCTGCATTATTTAAATTGTTCTGTTGTATATGTATAACTCTGATAAATGTTGTATAAATAATTGTCAAAGTATAGTAGACAGCTTCATGAACTGTTTATTTGACTATTATATTTTATCGTTCCGCTGCGAGATTCAGTGTTGTTTCATTTTCTTTATTTCTTTTCCTTTTCTTTTCTTATTTACCCCAATAACCATCTGCCCTTTTGAATGGTTTGGAATCGACATGTGTATTTGATCGTCGGTTTAAACTGTCCAAAAAGGCGGGTCGTTACAGTTGGTATCAGAGCTTTGGTTTAGCGATAAACCTTGGCTCTAGTGGGGAATAACTCATTGAAATAGAGGTAAACTATATGAATGAGTTGAGTGTATATGAGAGAGCGTACTTGTTATTTGATATAAAATGGTTTTATATTGTGTTAACTTTGTTCCGTTGAGTATTTATGAATTCTGGTCGATACTTGGGACGCCAAGGCGTCGATAGGGATTTCTAAACACTCGAATAGGACAAACCAACACAATATCGTTTTGGAATATATTTTATATAAAAGAATTATCTGAATATTTATTCATTTTGATTGAATTTATTGTTAGGAGATGATAATATTAGATTATTATCGTTATTGTTTGATAAGTCAATATTTACAACAATTGATTAAATAGCAATGGATTTAGGAAAATGAAATCTTGTAAACACAATTGATAATGGATGTAAATGAATTTTAACTTGGATTTGGGAATTTAAATTCCGGTGTTTGAAATTGACTTACAAGAATTTGAAAAATATAATATGAGTATTATATGATAGTATAATTGAGTTGAAATTGTTTTCGAAGGATTTTTTTTAATGGTAAGTGTTATATTCCCTTCTCTTGACGCTAGAAAATGATTTCGGTGATGAGTGCACGCATCATCGGCGTTTATTTTCGAGAGTCCGAGTGGGGGAGACCACTTAATAGCTTGTCTAAACCTTGTTTTGGTTCAAATTTATTTTATTTTGTATTCTCTATAGTATGATTTGATATATAAATTATATAAGTATATATTATTTCAAAACTTGATTTGAAATGAAACCGGGATTGGAATTCTTAAGTCCTTTAATAATTAATTTTTTTTTTAAAATGATTGAAATGAATTTAGACTTGAATCATTAAGGAACTTCTGAATTGTGAAATGAGAAATGAACCTAAGAGCTAAGTGAAAATATCAATTGAAGTAGAAATCCTTAGAATTAGGAAATTATGAACTTAAAATAAAATTGAAACTGTAAAACTCACATAGTGTTAAATTTCATTCTATAACATAGATATAACTTACCAAAATATTTAAGAAGTTCAAAAATGTTATATGAATTGTTAATTGGATAATATACAAGTATAGGTTTGAATAATGAAATATGCATTTAATTAATGGTTTGCAAATATAAATAAAATTATTAGTAAATAAATGGAATTTAAATTGACATTTAAAGGTGATTCACAATTATGTTAATATAAAATGGAAATACTATATGTGAATGTAAATGTGAAATTAAATTATAGTGAAATTTAAGTAATGACTTAAAAATTAATAAATTGAAAATTCAACTTTAAATGAAAAGAAGTTGTATGTTGTTCAACTACATTCTATTTGCATAACTATAACTTACCAAATACTTAAAAGGTTTAAAATTCTAATAAGGATGAGTAGAGAAATAATATACCAGTGTGAGAATGAATAATAAAATGTGAAGATTTATTGATAGTTGAAAATATAAAAGAAATTTAAGCTGTAAAATGAATGATATATCTAAGTGAATAAATAAAATTTAAAATTAATGAAATATAAAATTGGCAAATGAAAACTAATTAAATTCGAATATAACTAAATGTCAATAAATTTGGAAGTGTATGAAATTAAAATTGACTTGGAAATGTATAATTGATTTAGTGTAGATTTTGGATGGATGTTAATGTTTGATATGCATTGGTTGTTAGATGGATGAAAATTGATTAAGTCGAATTCATTAGTGTTATTGGAATTGAATAAACGGAATAAAAAAAAAATTAAATTCAAATTTGAAGCAAAGTGAAATTAAATATAATTGAATTCAATTTAAATTGAAGCAAATTGACTTGAAATTAAAATGCGAAAGAAAAAAACTTGAATAAATCGGAAACAAATTGAATGTAAACCTATTGCATGGATGAATAAGAAAATAAATGACTTTGTGCTTATGATTGTTCTTTATAAAATTTGAGGTTTGATGGTTTGTACTTTGAAATAATAAAAGCAAATTTTGGGAAAAAATATCCAAAATTGTCCAATATATGCTGAAACAAAAACAACCATAACTTTTAAATGGCTGAACGGAATTCGACGATCTTGGACTTTTCGAAAAGCTTAGAAACTATAGCACAACTTTTGTTTAGATAACTGGAGAAAATTCCTTCGTCTACTAGGTTAAAAACTTGAATATTACTCGCTGTCCTGTGTAAAAATAAGTAAAATCTGTAGTATACACCCTTAGTATTTTCGCCATATCTTTTAACTGGTTTATCAGATTTGGATGATCTTGCACTTTCTGGAAATCTAAGAACTTAAGATAAAACTTTTGTTTTAAGTGTTTTGTGTTTTAATGTCGTTTAGAAGGTCGGAAACGAGGGAGAACGTCGCTGGCCTGCACAATGCATTGCCCAGGCTGAGGCATATCCTCTAAGTAAAACGGCCATAATTTTTGAACGGATGGTCCGAATTTGATGATTTTGGACATTCCGGAAAGCCTGAAATGAATGCAACAACTTTTATTTAGATTCTGTTGCCGAATTTTATCGTTTAGGTGCCCTAAAACTAGGATTTGATTGCTGTCCTGAAATTGGAATCTCAGTTTTGAAGCTAAATATGTTATATATATGGTGTGTAGGCTAAGTATACCGATCTATCTTTATATGCATGGTTCTAACTTAGTTATTGAGTGTTTAGTAGGTGCGGATTTCGCTTGCTTCGCATTTGGAGCTCGCTTTCGCGCTATATTAAGCCGTATATGCTCGCCAACAATATATAAGGTACATATCTCGGATTACATATCGTATTTTTACACTTTTTCCCTGCGGGATGCCTCATCACTTGATGAGATGTATATTTGCGATATATATACTGTTATATTTTTTTTCGATCGATCCGCGCAAAGGAGACTCTGCCGAAATTTTCCGTAAAATCCGGGTGTTAGAAAATTTTTCAAGTTTTAAAAACTTTTATAACTTGTTTTGATAACTAACTTTTAGAGTTAGAAAACCGTTCGGAGTAACTTAGTGGAAGTGTAGTAACGATTTATAAATGGAATTTCATTCTTTATAAGTCGATAACTTTGAATAAAATATAGCTAGTGTTGAACTCTATACTTAGTTCCTTTTCCCTTCTTTTTCCTTTTCGGGGACGAAAAGTTTTGAGTGGGGGAGAGTGTAACGACCCGTAAATTTTCGATAATTAAAATAGCTAATTTAATAAGATTTCGTGATTTAGAGTTAGAAAAAAATTGCAAGTCGTTTGGAATAATAATAACTAGAATGAAATGCAACAAGATTTTACCTAAGTTAATTATTTATGAATTGAATAAAATCCCAAATAAATCGAAATGATATGTAGTCAAAGGGTAATTGAATGAATTTGTATTGTACCGGTAATTGTGACACTTGTTTGTAAATAATAAACTTATAAGTAATTAACAGTTAACGGTGATAATTATTTAAGTTACCTATTCATTTAGTTAGTCGAATTGAATTTGTGAACCAATTGAAATTGAAATGAAAGTTCATATATTAGTTGAGTGCATTATCTCTAATTGTTGATTTATAATGATGTAGAGTTCCTTTGATGTAATATAGTAAATCGACTGATAATGAAATTATATTAAAAAAATCCAATATTGAAAGCCTTCAAATATAGAACAATTAAATTGTTTAAATTTAATATTAAATGTTTGAATAATTAAATTCCGAACTTGATATGATTAATTTGATATTGAAATTTAATATATGAAAATAGAGTGAATAATTAAAATTTGATTTAATATGATTTAAATTGGTTTCCAAAGTAAATGTAAGTTATAGTGGGATTATAATAGAGTTAATAAGATTTTACAATTTGAATTTATTGGATAAATTGAATAATGGGTTTAATATGATTAAAAATGATTTGTAAAATTTTATTTTATCATATTAAAGTTAGAATGATGTTGTAGAACTTTTAAAATCGAACTAAAAGTAAATTTGTGAAAATTGAATATTTTATTATTTAATTATCGATTGAAAAATAGCCAATTTTCGAACAGTCTCAGAATTGGACGAAATTAGTTCCATTGAATCCGTAATAGTTAGTTATTATCGGATTTTAACTTTCGTTGCAATCGGAGTTGTCGTTTGACCGTGGCAGCTCGAAACGCATCGAAATTGTTTTAATATTAATTTAACGAGTTAAAATAGTCATTTTTCAAACGGTCTCAGATTTCGACAAAACTAGTTTCATCGGATCCGTAATATGATATTATTGTAAGGTTTCAAATTTCGACTCAATCAGATTTACCGTCTGTCCGGGGCAAGCCAAAACGCCTAGAAAATCGTTTAATCGGTTTAATTTAAAATTGATCGTTTATTGTCGTAACTCACGCAGACGATCGAATTAGCTTCCGAAACCTGTCCCATTGTGTCCGGAACGCGGGATAAACCCTAGAAACGCCGGTCACCGCGCGTAAATCGGAGTTTGGAAATTCCGGAATGAATAGTGTTCGATATTTCCTATAAATAGCCCCCTTTTATCTAAAAAAAAAAAAATTAGGGTTTAAACCCTAGCCGCCGGCCTCTGAACCGAAGGCAAGAAAATCGTTTCGTTCTCCTCCTCTTATCTTCAAATCCGTTCATCGTTTCAACAAACCTTCAACATGGAAAATGTAGAGCATCACGAGACGAAGGTAATCAACGGTTGTGATCGTTTTCTGAGCCATGGATTAACGGCAAAGTGGGTTTGAACGTCGCGTGTTCATCATCGTTTTGCGCGCTCCTGGGGTGGCCGAGCTCGGGGGGGTTTTGGCCGAAGGTGGAGCTCACGGAGGCGCATCGTACGGCGGTGTTTGATCGTGGTGTAGGTGTTGTATGGTGGTGCGTGAATTAGGGTTCAAGGTCGGCTCATGGGTTGTCGCACGCGTGAAACTGGAGAGGGAGGAGGATAGTGCGTGCACGGCCTGGATTCAGTGAAGCTGGATCAACGACCAGAAGTGTTATGGTAAAATAAATAATAGAAATGTAAATTAAATTGTAATTTGAATCCTGTGATGTTTAAAACGTTGTATCTTTGTCATACGAGATCGAAAGATTGCGAAACAAGTTGCGTTGCGTCCGTATTGCCGAATACTACGCTATGGAGCTGGATTGGAATCATTTGGAGCTTGGGAAAATTTTGAATTAAATCGAACGTCGTTCGATTTGATTTGAAATCGTAAAAATCAAGGTGAGTGTTTTATAACGCTCACACCGTACTAAATATCTTTATGCTAGTTAAATTGACATTATGAAGTGATATGAATTTTATTTGTCGTTGTTTGATATAAATTTAATTGTCATATAGTTTGTTATTTGAATTAACCGTTGAAAAATTAAATTGACAGTTAAATTGAAATTGAAATTGAATTGCGATTTAATTACCTGACCTCGATAACTATGAAATTGCCATGAATTGTATTGCCTATTGGATGATGTATTTCGATGGATGCTATTGGTTGATATTTGAATGTTTGGATGTTTATTTGCTTATATATATATCCTGTTATGCATACATATGATACTGTGATTTAATTTAAGAGATATATATTCATCCCTGACATTTAATTGAAATAAATAATTACTTGGCCATAGGATAGAAAATTTTATACGGACACCGAATTGGCTAAATTAATAAATTTTGAAATCGTCGATTTGAAATTTGTTTAAATGTTTTGATTTAAAAGTATAAATAGGATTGGTTTTGAAGCTGTTTTAATTTGTTTTCCAAATTCCTCTATTATATAAACCATTTTGAATACTTAAACTATTTTAATCTATTTTTTTATCTACTTAACCCAATTTAAATTATTTTAAACTAATTTATCTATTTTAAATCTATTTTAAAGATTTTAAGCATTTTTAACTATTTTAATTATTTAAACTACTTAAAACTATTTTCTAAAAAATTTCAAGCTGGTTAATAAGGTGAAATGTTTATGTTATATCTTGAATATAAATACGAATTGGGTTAAATGAAGTTGCAACCTAAATTGAAATTCGGAATGATTTTGAAATCGAAATGAGATATTGAGACGAAAAATGATTTTTGAAAATGAACCTTAAATTTTGAATCGCTATGTCGATATTTGAAATGAATTTTATTTTTGAAGCGAACATGATATTTTGATATCAATTATGAATCGATTTGAAATGTAAAAGAGCCAACGGTGTAATAATACGTAGTTATTAAAGAGACCGGGATCGGATATGGACATACTCTTTGTCGATACCGAAAACCACTTTATTAACTATTATACGCGGAGTGTTGATCCAGAATGAAGTGGATGGTTTGGTGAACGCATTGACTGAAGAAAGAGAACGATTATTGGATGACCCCTGACATGACTAAAACAGGAGCCACGCCGGGCCATTGAGGTTCGCCACCTCTAGCGGACACACTTCTTCGATACCATTTCTATTACATTTGTGATTCGATTTGGGTGCACCCCTTGATTTGGGAGTGTTGTTTCGCGGTGTTGGGGTAGCTGCTGGCTATGCTCAACTTCAGTCCGGATCACGCAACTACTAGTATCCTAGTTGGTATCGCCTCATGTACCTTGTCATACTGATTATCCTATTCGCGAGCACTACGTTTTGATTTGTACCTTGAGTATATGGATTGCCCTCTGGTGACTTCCGGTTTTGGGGAAACTACGGTCTTGTATATGCTTTTGGGAATATAAAATGTGTTAAGGGGGATTATGGTAACGCCTTAACGCTATTTTGATACTTTATATTACTGATAGGCATTATCTACTTAGCGTATATTACTACATAGTAGATAGTTTAATGGATCCTTGAGAGATGGAAAATCCCGTAACATCTCTTAAGTTATTGCACGCACGTTGACACTGGATAGGAGATGTCAAACCCCGTAAACATCTCCGACGCCGTTACACTCATATTTATTTACGATTGATTTAACTTTCATAAGGATATTTTAGTCCTGACTCGAGTGTTTTGTCTTTCCATCACGCTCGGGTCAGTCCTGAGTTTTTCAGATTTTTGAAGATCTATTCTAGAGGATGGAGACGAAGATTTGGTATACTATTAGTATTATTATCTGTGCATCATGCTATCTGCTGCATTATTTAAATTGTTCTGTTGTATATGTATAACTCTGATAAATGTTGTATAAATAATTGTCAAAGTATAGTAGACAGCTTCATGAACTGTTTATTTGACTATTATATTTTATCGTTCCGCTGCGAGATTCAGTGTTGTTTCATTTTCTTTATTTCTTTTCCTTTTCTTTTCTTATTTACCCCAATAACCATCTGCCCTTTTGAATGGTTTGGAATCGACGTGTGTATTTGATCGTCGGTTTAAACTGTCCAAAAAGGCGGGTCGTTACACTAATCAAAGTGCTAACAAAGACAAATGCAAACAATCAAAGTTAATCAAATACTTAGTAAATTCGTATTTATTTCCAGCTTATTCCTTCTCTCCATTTCCTTTCATTTCTTTTATGTACTAAAACTGTTGTAGAGTCTATTATTTTTACTTTACTGAAAGATTCTTGTAATTACTATCATCACCAGACCTTTTGTTTGACCCAGTCCTCCATTTTCCCTTTTTTTTTCCACAGGCTAGCAAGAGCAAGGGTGATAGATTGCAGACACTTAGAGACTTCTTTGGAAGAAATTTCTTATGTATTTCCCTTCTTTATTGTTAGTTTTTAGCTTATTCCATTAACTGGCACTTTATGAGGGATAGTTTGTACTTTAATATTTATAAGATTGAGATTTTGATTTCATAAGACATATATTGGTATTTTAACACATATGATATGTTTGATTTATAATTCTACTATGAAGTTTGACTTTTGGCTAATTATTATGTTTCCGCTGTTTTTATTATTACCGTTTCCACTATTTTTATCTATTTTGTCTTATGAATCGTAGTCTCTGCTAGTTTTAGTTTTACCTACAATGCACCGCATCTTTTATTGTGGCCTTCTGGGTATACTAAGAGGTGTGGAATGTTTCATTTGGTATCAGATCCTAAGGTTACAAGATTCCTAAAAACTTGTTTTAAAATAAAGTATTTTTTCAAAAGCAACCTATCTTCAAATTAGAAGTGTTTTTCAGAAAGAAAATCTTGTTATAGAAGTAGTTTTTCAAGTATATAAGAATTTTTATAAAAAGTCCCCTCAAAAGTCCAGTTCAACCTTCTTTCGATTCTTTCGAGCCTAAGTTTCCTTTTCTTTGCATAATATGGTCGACTAGTTCCGTAGAGCTACGGTACCAAAGGTGCAAGGGAAAGCATCCAATACAGCAACCATAGGTAGAGGTCCCTTTAATCCATCTACATCTGCCAATTTTTCTAATATATGCAAGAATTTCGCTAGTCTAGGAGGTAGAACAATTCTTGGCATGGAGGATTTCGAGGAGGCATGAGTTAGTTAGAGGTTATAGAGCAAAAAATTAGGATGTTAGATTTGGAGGACCTCAGAAGCAGATTAAGAAAGGATTGAGGTGCAATAGCTATGGAATTATGGGACATATCGCCAAAGATTGTAAAAGCAAGAAGATTAAGGGAAAGTGCTTTAATTGCGAGCAGCCCGGTTACTTGAGTAAAAGTTGTCCTCGGAGGATGGGACAAGGAGCTAGTACACCAGTTGCATAGATTCAGGCGTTAGACGTAGCACCTTCAGACGGCATTCCAAGTAGAGGTAGGAAAGTTAAAGTTGAAGGTTTGATTTCCATTTTTGATTTTCCCCTTCGAACTTTATTCGATTCTGGAGCATCACACTCTTTTATCTCTAGTTCTCTTGTATATTGTTTGCACTTAGACATTTCTTTAGTAGTAGGCCCCATTGTTGTTTCAAACCCCATATGAGGATCAACACATTTATCTATGGTTTGTAAGGGTTTGAATTTTTTTATCTTAGGCATGGAATTTAATCGCGACGCCTATGAATTAGGATTTTTGGGGTATGGGATGATTTTGGGAATGGATCCATATATGGAGTTATATTAGACTGCAAGAGGAGTGTCATTAGACTAGAGACATGCAGCGGTAGGACTCTCGAGGTTTCTTACGACCCGCAAGGGTCATTTATGTTGAGCTTCCTTTATTCCCTCGATTCATCATCACCAGAGTTAGATTCGGTTTCTGTCATTGGAGATTTTCCAAAAATCTTTAAGAAGGTTAAAGGACTACGCCCTAAGAGAGAGATTGACTTCACGATTTATTTGACTGATAATGCCAAGCCAGTAGCATTACCCGTGAGGCATATGGCACCTAAGGAGAGGAAGGAATTGAGCAAGCTGATCCATGAGCTTTAGAGAAAGGATTTATAAGAAGGAGCATATGGGAGTGGAGAGTGCCAATTGTCTTTGCTACTAAGGCGGACGATTCCCTTCGACTTTACGTAGACTACAAAGAATTGAATAAGCTCGCGAAGAAGAACCGATATCCACTCCCTAGGATAGATGACCTTTTTGACTAGTCTGTTGGCTCTGCAGTATTCTCTCAGCTTGATTTAGCTATTGGATTTCATCAGTTTAGGGTCGCTGATAACAGCATTGATAAGACTGCATTTAGGACAACCAACGGATTTTTTGAGTGGTTGGTTATGCCTTTTGAGCTAACTAATGCCTTAGCCTATTTTGTAGATTTGGCGAGCCATGTTTTTAGAGATGTCCTAAATAAGTTTGTGGTGGTATTCGTGGAAGAAGTATTAGTGTTTTCCAAGAGTATGTAGGAGCATGTTGTCCATGTCGAGGAGATTCTTCGTATACCTCGCATTTTTCAGTTAAATGAAAAGCCTTGAATTATCACTTTTGGCATAAGGAAGCGTGTACTTGGGGCATAGAGAAGGTCTATGCATGGAAGGAGTTTGAGAAACTATTTCGTATATTTTGGTTTGGATTTTGAAAGTCCAAAGAGAGGTAAGCAAAGATTGGAGATGTACAATAGATTCAGTTGATAAGAAAAGAAGAAAGCCCATGTGTAGATAATTGCAGAAATTATAATTATTTCAGATAAGTGGACTTAACGGTAGTACTAAAAGACTTTAGTAAGGAAATGGGATTACCAAAATTTAGGAAGCGTACTCCTAGGGTAGTGAGAAGAAAATCCATCTTATGTTTAGCTCAATAGAATATAATAGTTAGAATTGACAATTTTCATTGTTAATATTTTCTTTTAGGAAATAAATATTAGGTTTTTGAAAAATGATATGAAATTTAAATTAGTTTTTGTATGATATAAATTCTGTTAAAAGTAAGATTGTTTTTAAAGAATTATAGCTCGCTGGTATTGTAGATAAACAAAGATTTTAAATATAAAAATCTAGAGGTTATTAAGTGTCAAAAATGTAGGTTACAACATTTATTATTGTAATGGATTTTTCATGAAAAGTAAAGAGTGCATAGACTATAGCACAATTATTATAGTAGGTGACTTCCTAAGTAAATGTTTTAACATAGTATATGACGTTTATTAGTATTTATTTTAATTGAATCCATACACTAGTATTTTTTAACTGTAGTAACAGTGTTTTACGTAACATCTGTTTTGACCCACATAAAAATGTGTTTTGAAGAAAATTTTCAAGTATAGAAATAAACTGATTTGTAAAATACACTTATTATTTAAATAAGTATAAGCAAATGTTTTATGGCTATGGATATGTTAAAATAGTTTTAAAAATGAGTTTTGCTGAAAACAAAAGAGTAAGTTAGATATTAGAAGATGTCTATCATAAGAGAGTATAAATTAAACATACTTTAATCTATTAGAATGAAAAGAGTAATGCTATAATTTTCTGTGAAACCAATAAAAATGTTTTGTTCAAGTTACAACGAATACATGAAAGAGCTATACAAGGTATGGGAGCGTCATATTTTGTATAGCCTATTTTCAAAAATATAAAATAAGTTCCTTGTAATTTCACATAAACAAAAACTCCTCTTTTAAAGGATTCATAGAAGATTTTACCATTAATAGTTTCTCATAAGAGAAAGTAGTTCCAATACATTAAGGTATAAAACCGTTAGGTGTAATTAGAAGATGTTTAAAAAGTAAATAAGTTTTTGGAAACTGAAAATTAATAAAAGTAAAATTTGATAATCCAAATTTTCATAGAAAGCTGTAAAAGTCTTTAAAAGAAAAGGAGGAATAAGTTTTAGACTTAAATTTTTGGAAGTTTTCCCCTCTAGGTTTGGGGAATAATGTTAATTAACCAAGTATTTTTGAATTTAATAGGAATTTAGAGATAACACTTTTAAGGACAAAGATTTTAGGATTCGATGTTTTAAAATTTAGAAACCTCGTTTTTTTTGAAATAAAATGATAAATACCAAACCAATATCTTAAATGTGGAGTAGATAGGAATCATTTCCTAGGTGTAACGGAAAATGTGCAAGGCTATATCAGTGATTACTTCTAAAAGTAATGATTGAAGTTCCCATGGAGTGTGTAGAACACTAGTAAGAACCTAAGAATGTTGATTCATGTGTGTAGACTAAAGGAGAGCAGCAAAGTGAAATTTGTAAGATAGTAAGACAAGGATGGTTGAGAATGATTATTCTTGATTTTTAGAAACTTGGGAGAAGCATCCTCCTTTAGTGGAATTCCCATATGATAGTAGTTTTCAAGCTAGCATTGGAATGACACCTTCCGAAGCTCTTTATGGCAGACCACCCAAGTCGCTTTCGTGTTGGATAGAGTCTACAGAGGTTGAAAAGACTTCGGAGATGATTAAATTGATCATGAGAAAATGCGTACTTCTTATCCACATCTCTCTTTGGTAGTAAATTTCAAATTTCCTATTTCCATACTTGGTTTTGAATAGGTTCTTTGGGAGGGTAGAACTGAGAATTTAACCGATGGATGGTAGGATTTGATGTAAACATGTTACTACAACATGTTACGAATGATGGATGCAAGTCATTGTAAGTGTTTGCCAGTGGATGCTATGAATGCATATGCTTACACTAGGCACTACTACCTCTTAGGGATCGGTCTAAATAGGGTACTATAGCATATGCATATGGATGCGTGTGCATTTGCATTTTTAGTCATTTTCTTAGTTGTATAAACGGATGTTTATCACATGGTTGTTGCATTTTGATGATGATTGAAGCATGCATATAGAACTATCAGTTACTATTAGGAAATTTTGCATTCATTTGGATACATAGCATGGACATGATTGCATAAAAGGAGGTTAACTGAATCAGTAGATCGCCTAATCTTTTGCATTAGTTAGGGATATTAACACTGTGACGACCCGGAATTCCCAATCATTTGAAAATGGAGAATTCAATTGATTTTTAAATATTCAATAGAGTAATTTTAACTTGAATCACAAACATCACAATTTATTTGATAATTAAATTATTTAAATTTAAATAAGTGAAGTTGGGAAAATTGTTGAACCTGGAGTTTTAAGTCTATTAAAATACATTTGAAGGCTTATAAAATTTATATTGATAATAATGAGTATAATAGAAGTTGTAAAATTGAATTTAACACTGATTTGTTCGGTTCTGAAATTTTATCGTTTAAATTAAATTTAAAAAAAAATAGCCTTCCGAGGCACAGTCTCGGAATTCGACGAAACCAGTTCTATTGGATCCGTAATATTTTATTATTATCGGATTTACAAAATTCGTAGTGATTGGAGTTGTTGTGTGAGAGTACGATATATAAACGCATTGAAATTTATATTGAGACGAATTGAATTTAAATGAAATTATATTAATTAACTTTAGCTGTAATTCTGCCATCAGCCTGTTTCCTGTCTATATCAAGACTTTTTGCTTCCACTGTAGCCTGATATTGTTGCGTGCTGTCTCTTTTTTTCAAAACATCGTTGTCTTCCTCGAGAAGTTTTATGGCCAGTTTAAATCACGAATGGACCTCCTCTCTTCTGATCGAAATTCAAAGCCATCTAATTTTTTCGGAGCCGAGTGCTTTTTCCCTAAATCGAAACCATCTCGTTAACAAACCTTTTTCTTCTTCAATTAATTGAATTCGATCCTCATATAAAAAAAATCTAAGCTCAGAAATTAATGGCCGAAGAAAGTTTCCGTTCGAATCAAAAAAGAAAAAGAAAAGAGAGCTTCGTTTCCCCATTCAAGCTAACCCGAAGCTGTTCCATTCAAACCAATCGACCGCGTGGTGTTCTAAGGGAGGAGTCGCGCGTACGCGATCGAGGAAGAAGGCGTGAGGAGTCGACTCACGCGATAGTGGAGCTGCGAAGCGAGCTTGAGGCGGTGCAACTTCGAGGGGAAGCCCGAGTTACGGTTCGATTTGCGAGGGTTGGGATTGTGGTTTGGGCGGTAGCTGTCGCGATGATGGCACGGCAGTGGGATTCGTGTGGTGTTAGCGACTTAGGGCAGGCCGCGTTGATCGAAGAAGTGGCAGAAGGTTGTTCGCGAGTTCGATCTCGTGAAGGGTTTGTGTTGTTCGAACAAATAGGTAACCTTTGTTTAATTGAATTCCCATTTCAGATTAATTTCGAATATATCCGTTAAAAGATATAAATGTAGAGATACTAGAAAATATTTAAATGGTAATTATGTACATGTATATAGGTAAGAAAGAGATTTATATTTTTATTTGGATATTAAAGTAAAAAAATATGCAGAGAACAGAAGGAATGAAAATGATAATAATATAATTTACCAATTTTATTTTAGTAATTAATTTGTTTAGTTAACTTATGTAAATTATTTCAGTAATCAGAAAATATTTTATTTTAAAGGGAGTTAACTTAAACCAAATTATTCGTTAAATGAAAGGAAGAAATTGCGGGTTAATTCAAGTATTACTAAAACATATAAATTGTTTATTCAAGGTCAAAATCATGAAGAACTGAGCCGTTTGGAATGGATTGCAAATAAAATGCAAAGGTGAGTTAATCTCACTCAGTTTAAATTTAAATTTAAAATTATTAAATTTAAATAATTGTTTGAATGGTTGAATGAATTGATGTGATATAGTATAATATTTTGGATTTGGTATATCATATTGTGCTGACGTTTGTGGATGCAGGAAAAACAGGTTGGAGGGATCCAACTGGATCCCTCGATATTTATTTAATTTATTTAAAACCCTTTGATGTGATTTATTTGATATCCTATGATGATTTTTATTGGAATATTGAATGCCATGGTTAGATTGGATATCATTGGGTATGATGAATTGCCAAAAATATATAAATTGAATTTTGGTAAGATAATAAAAGAAGTGGAATTGTAAGTAAAATAATTATAGAAATTTGAATAAATTTTTAAATGAATTGGAAAGAAATAAAGTGACTTTAAAATTCTACTAAATAGATCCTGGTATAGAATGGAAATTTGAATAAACAGGAATTTTTGATAAAAAAATAAAGAAGAAGTGGGGAAAAGCTGAAATTTGTATATTTCAGTTAAAGATTTAAAATCAAATGGAAAATAATAACAATAATAATTAAGTGCATAATTAATGAAATCTGGAATGAATTGAGTAACTAAAGAAACTTATTTCAAATGGAATAAATTGGGAATCAATTTGGAAAATTGATTTAAGTGATTGAGATTGGAAATTTCTCTCTGAATAACCAAGTACGTTTCAAAGTAAATTTTTAAATATAAATTAAAAGTTTAAGTTGTTTGTAAGAAGTATGTTTTGAAAAAAAAAAGATTACTATTTCTAAATATTTAAATTCTAAAGTAAGTATTTCTTTTTAATCTATTATAGTACTAATTATTTTAAACTATTATAGCAATAATTATTTAAAGAGTGACTTGGTATTTTATTTTCAAAAGTGAAATCTAGTTTATATTTTATTTAGTAACATTATTTTCAAATATTCATATAGTATGTATTTTTAACAAATCATTGAAGTATTTTTAAAATAAATGTTTTAAAATATATTTCAAAGTAAAGTGTTTTAAATTATTTTAAAAATCTAGTTTTGTGCTTGGTGATTTCGGAGGAGATAGAAAATAATTGGGAAAGTTCATTCTGAAAAGAAAGATGGTTTTGAAACTGTTTTCAAAGGGTTGAAAATAGAAATATATCTTGTGAAGATATTTTGAGATAAATAAATAACTTGGGAAATTATTTATGGTTTGATGGATGTTTGTGAATATTAATTGATAGTTAAATCACCGACTATCAATATTGAACAAATGCGTTGATTGTTTCGAAGTGACCGGGATCGAGATTTATTTCTCTAAAACCACTTCGATCCGGTTTGTACGTTTCGTGGAAATAGATTTTCGAGTCGAAGATGGAGCAGTGAAGTGCAAGGGCTAGTCGCTACTAATCCTGAGGATATTTCCAAAATAGATGTAGTAGGAATGGTGCCTTCGGTTCCGTTCAAACCCGGGACGGACTTGTGTGGATGAATGCTTGTGAAACATCGTCAGGTGGGCGATGGGCATTCTAAGGGATATATTCTAAAATGGTAACGCTTAGCCTCAAGCCTCATCAAATGGGAATGACTGAAAATCAGAGGTTACGCAGCAAGGCTAGGTGGATAGCACCCAAGCAGGGTGAGGTCATTCCAGTCTAGATGTCCCTTTTTATTTCGGCTTAGTGGGCGGTTGCTGATCCCAACCGCGAGGTGATCTCACTCGGGACTGCCCAGTAAGGGATGGTTCCGACCTTGTGTTGCAGGGGAGCGGGCGTACTCCTTGGTACGGTGATCTAGGCCTCGTACTGTGACAGGTGGTACCCCAGTGCCTAGTCATTATATGGAAATCCATTCTCCCTACGAGCCTTGTACGAGTTTTGTTTGTATTACCCACTTTGTGGCTAGTAGCTGGAATTTAATCATGTAACAATTTCGGATATTTTATAAGTATTTGTAAATAGACCCTACTATAATATCAGAGGATTTCTATAAAAATTGTTCTAGCTATCGTAAGGTAAAAACCCGACATTTTTATTTGTGGCGTGATCTTACGAGATGCTTTTGATTTCAAAGAATTTTTGAAACTTTAATAATCAATTGGGTGTGATTTTCTCACGCTGGTATTCCAGACTGACTCGGGTGTTATTTTACTGTAATGCTCAGGTCAGACCGAGTATTATAGGATATATGATATGTTGCTGTGGAGCTCAGAAGACGAGCTGGATGACGACACATACTCTCGTACTTGTATATATATACATATTCCGCTGTGTTGAGTTGTTGTGTATCCATTGTATGTTATTGATGTTGAGCTGTGATTGATGTACTCTGATATGTAATATATAAATAGAAATATTTGATGTTGAGTAAAGGTTATTTATTATCTATTATATTTTATTCCGCTGCAATGGTTAGATTCTGATGTTATTTTCTATTTTCTTCTTCTACCTCTTCTTCTTTAACCCAAATGGTTCGTATTTCTGTACAATTTGAGTTGATTGACATAGAATAGTGTTGACTCAAGGGGTACGGATTTGCGGGCTGTTACACTTGGTATCAGAGCTTAGGTTGAAGATAACCTTGGCTCTGGTGGGAGTTACTCATAAAATAGAGTCTATGGTGCTCTATAATGAGTTGGAGCGTATTAATAGATATGAGTGCGTACTTGTTAGTGAATATGGAATTGTTTTTATATTGTGTTGATTTATCGGTTGAGTGTTTATGGATTCTGGTCGATGTGTGGGACGCCATGTCATCGATAGGGATTTCTAAACTCTTGAACAAGATAAACCGACACAGTATTGTTTTAACTAGGGTAAATGAAATAATTTTACCCAAATTTATTTTATGTATATAAAAGAAAATGATTTTCTTAATTATTATAGCTATACATGGATGTTTGGATGATAGAAGTGATAAATATTGTATTATTATCATTGTATGATAATTGAATAAAGAATTGAAATAATAACTAAAGATTAAAGGATAAATTAACATAATAGATGAAATTTATGAATGTGATTCATAATAGAATAAGGAATTGAATTCATAATTAAAAACTAAGAAACCAATTCATATCAAATGAATTTGTGAATGTAAACTATAATGTAAATTATAGTATGATTAATAATTAAATAAAATAAAATTCAAAAGTAATGTTTAAATACAAATTTATAGAAGTTGGAATTTGAAAATTGTGGAATTTAAGTTCCTTTGAATTTGGAAATGATTTCCAAAGATTGGGAAAGAAATTATATTTATGAGAGATATTTTTGAATCGAATTTGAAATCTAGAGAGATCTGGAATTTAAAATATTAGATGGATTGTAAAAAAGTGATAAAAGCATTGAACTCTTGTGGTCGCTGGAAAATAACTTCGGTGATGACTGCAGCATCATCGATGTTCATTTTCGAGTTTCCAGAAGTGAAATTGCTACCAAATTGTTTTGAATTGAAATTGTTTGCAAAACTGGTTGAGTTTTTAAATTCAAAGAGATAAATTGAATTTATCAAAGGAATTTTGGATATAGAAGGTTTTAAAGGGAATTTTGAAATGTTGAAAGGTTGTTTAAACTTTGGAATTTGTTGAAATAAAATTCAACTGTGTAAGTAAAGTGAAACTGAGTACTGGAATTTAAATTGAATTGTGTGAAGTTATGTGGAATGGGAAAATCAGTCAGGATGGACTAAAGAAAATTAATGTTTGGAAATAAAATTTATTGTTTAAATAATGAATTGGTGAATGAATAAATGGATCAAATAATGTACTTATAAAGAGAAGTCGATATTAATAAGAAGGGATTGAAAATTTTAATCCGGCAAATAAATTTAACTTAAGTGAATGAAAGTAAGGAAAATATATTTGAATTTAACTTGGGATAAGTTGAATAAAAATTGAAATTTAAATTGAATTAAATTGGATTATAATTAGAAGTGTTGTTGAATGAATTGGATTAAATTTGATATAAAGTTGAAAGGCAAATGATTATAATTGTGAAATGAATATGTGTATATGTTATAAACTTGGATTATAAATGAATTTGTGACTTGTAGAACTTAGGAAGGGAATTGTAAGTGAATTGAATATAAGTAGAGTCGGTTGGAATTGGATTACAATAGACATGATGTAAGTTGCAAATAAAATCCAATATGAATATAACGAGTTAATTGTGTTCTTAGATATTATCTTGATAATTTGGGAATGTGAATTAAAATTCAAATGGATTTGAATTAGTGATATACAAGCATGGGAGACGGTTGAGCTTAAATAAAAATTTGGCGAGTATAAAATAGTTTGATTTTAAAATCGATTAAATTTGATATGATTCTGCTTCAATTGGAAATGGTTGGTGATATACAAAACATAAAATTATGTCGAGATAAATAAAATGGGTTCGTATGGAACCTATGTACTATGAAATAAAATATTATGTAAGATAAAATAGAAAAGAATTGGAAATGAATTGAGTTAGAGACCAATTTAAATTTTGCTATAAAACTTAAGAAATAAAATTCTATGAATTGGTAAATGTAAATTAAAATTGATTTTGAAATCAATTGATTTGAATATGAGCTTGTTTGAATTAAATATGAATTGAAATTGTATAGAATTAGATCAAAATAAAAAGAAAAAAAATGATTTGAGATGAAAACAAATCCAATTGAAGCATGAATTGAATAACCTTCTTATTAATAAATTCAACAATGAATTGTTAATATAAATTAAAATTTAAAAGTGGATAAAAGAACAAACTAAAAGAACAAATTAGTAAAATGGTTGGGATTTGATTAAGGGAAAAATCAAACCAAAGATTTGAAGGGAAATTGATTAAATAAAGTAAACTTTAGTTATGGAGTGGAAGAATTGAAGAAAATAAAATAAAATAAATAACTTAAGTAAATTGTGAGATGGTTATATTGGTTGTCGAGTATGGTAAAATAGTTTATAATAGAACTCTTTGGATATGAAAGAAATGCAATGAGAGTTGTGAATAAATTGAAATGGGATGAAATCCAGTATAAATTGAGTGGGAATCAATTTAAAAGGTTATAAAGCTTAAGTAATTATATTCACACCAATATTGACGAATGGCATAAGGAAATGAGATTGGATAAAATGCTATGAATTATTAGAAGTAAAACAAATTGATTTTGGAATCAATTGGAATGAATGTGAAGTTGTTTTGCTTAAAATGAATTAAATATAAGCGTGTAAGCTGTAAATCACTTCAATTGGATGAAATGGTTTGAGAATTGATTATACGCAATCGTAATAAGTATTGGAACTTTTTTTTATATGCTTATGGAAATTAATTAACATGCATTTTATGTGAAATTTATATGTTTATGCCGTATATCACATGCATTGTTACATAATCGATGTTTTAGCTACTTAAATTTAAGTGAAATGCTATAAACCTTATATATATATAGTACTTATATGTTTAAATTGAGTAAGTACAGGTACCTGGAAGCCGTGTGGCTGGATTTGGGTTGCATTAACTGCTAATAATATAAGCCGCTTGCTTAAAATGCTAAATAAGGTACGCCTACGCAATTAAAATATGAAATATGAACTGTTTTTGATTTTTCCGACCGTGCGGGTCGATGTATATATATTTATATCTCTGTCAAATTGCAAAAGCTCCTCCGTACAAGGGAAACTCTGCCAAAAATTTTCAGAAATTTTGGGAGTTAGAAAATTTTGAATTTTTTTGGAAACTTTTGTTAACGACAAAACGATTTTAAATTGGAAATTGAAATTAGTTAGTCAATGAAACTAATTAAAATAATGACATGAATTAGTAATAAATGACAAAAAAATTTATATATTCAGAGTTAAAGATGAATTGAATTCGTATGAAAATGAAAGAATCAGTTTGAATAGAAATAGATATAAACTAAAGTGGAAGATGAAAATAAATATAAGAAGCATATAAAATGCTTAAACTAAACTTAAGAGGAAAAGGAGAAGTCTTAAATGGAAATTGATACTACCAATGTAATTTAAGTCAATATTGGAATGAATAGATGTTGACATTTTGTGAGAAAGTCGATAAAATGTTTTGGAATATTGTTTTTGGATATTGGCGCTAAGCAGGTATGCAGGTATTATAAAGGGAAAAGAAAACTGGGTTTGATATCAAAAGATCAAATTTGAAATGCTCGAAAAAAGGTACGTATTTAAATTTGGTGTGAAATTTGATTGGGATTTTGGATTGAGCCACTTGGCTTTTTGTTTTCTTTTTGGATTTGGGAGGTCGTAGAGCCATTTTGTAGTTGTACCGAGCTAGCCGCGCAAAGGAGACGCTGGCGAATTTTTTCGGGAATTTAGGGAATTAGAAAATTTTTGAGAAATTTTAGGAATTGTAAACTCGGTTTTGAATTATAATTTGAATGGTGAATAAGTATAGTTATTTAGGAACTATGGAAAACTTGGAAAGTTAATAAGAATAATAATGGGTCTTTTATAAGAAGATAGCCGGTAAGATGTAGAATTGATAGAAACTGTTGGTTTTGGGAAAAGTAAACGGGTTTTGGCCCATTCTTCCTTGTTAGTAATTTAGGGACGAAATTCTTTTAAGGGGGAAGGAATGTGACGACCCGGAATTCCCAAGCGTTTAAAAATGAAGAATTTAATTGATTTTTAAATATTCAATAGAGTAATTTTAACTTGAATCACAAATATCACAATTTATTTGATAACTAAATTATTTAAATTTAAATAAGTGAAGTTGGGAAAATTGTTGAATCTGGAGTTTTAAGTCTATTAAAATATATTTGAAGGCTTATAAAATTTATATTGATAATAATGAGGATAATAGAAGTTGTAAAATTGAATTTAACACTGATTTGTTCGGTTCTGAAATTTTATCGTTTAAATTAAATTTTAAAAAAAAAAGCCTTCCGAGGCACAGTCTCGGAATTCGACGAAACCAGTTCCATTGGATAAGTAATATTTTATTATTATCGGATTTCAAATTTCGTAGTGATTGGAGTTGTTGTGTGAGCGTACGATATATAAACGCATTGAAATTTATATTGAGACGAATTGAATTTAAATGAAAATATATTAATTAACTTTAGCTGTAATTCTGCCATCAGCCTGTTTCCTGTCTATATTAAGAATTTTTGCTTCCACTGTAGCATGATATTGTTGTGTGTTGTCTCTTTTTTTCAAAACATCGTTGTCTTCCTCGAGAAGTTTTACGGCCAGTTTAAATCACGAATGGATCTCCTCACTTCTGATCGAAATTCAAAGCCATCTAATTTTTTCGGGGCCGAGTGCTTTTTCCCTAAATCGAAACCATCTCGTTAACAAACCTTTTTCTTCTTCAATTAACTGAATTCGATCCTCATATAAAAAAAAATCTAAGCTCAGAAATTAATGGCCGAAGAAAGTTTCCGTTCGAATAAAAAAAGAAAAAGAAAACAGAGCTTCGTTTCCCCATTCAAGCTAACCCGAAGTTGTTCCATTCAAATCAATCGACCGCGTGGTGTTCTAAGGGAGGAGTCGCGCGTACGCGATCGAGGAAGAAGGCGTGAGCAGTCGACTCACGCGATAGTGGAGCTGCGAAGCGAGCTTGAGGCGGTGCAACTTCGAGGGGAAGCCCGAGTTAGGGTTTGATTTGCGAGGGTTGGGATTGTGGTTTGGGCGGTAGTTGTCGCGATGATGGCACGGCAGCGGGATTCGTGTGGTGTTAGCGACTTAGGGCAGGCCGCGTTGATCGAAGAAGTGGCAGAAGGTTGTTCGCGAGTTCGATCTCGTGAAGGGTTTGTGTCGTTCGAACAAATAGGTAACCTCTGTTTAACTGAATTCCCACTTCAGATTAATTTCGAATATATCCGTTAAAAGATATAAATGGAGAGATACTAGAAAATATTTAAATGGTAATTATGTACATGTATATAGGTAAGAAAGAGATTTATATTTTTATTTGGATACTAAAGTAAAAAAATATGCAGAGAACAGAAGGAATGAAAATGATAATAATATAATTTACCAATTTTATTTTAGTAATTAATTTGTTTAGTTAACTTATGTAAATTATTTCAGTAATCAGAAAATATTTTATTTTAAAGGGAGTTAACTTCAACCAAATTAGTCGTTAAACGAAAGGAAGAAATTGCGGGTTAATTCAAGTATTAGTAAAACATATAAATTGTTTATTCAAGGTCAAAATCATGAAGAACCGAGCCGTTTGGAATGGATTGCAAATAAAATGCAAAGGTGAGTTAATCTCACTCAGTTTAAATTTAAATTTAAAATGATTAAATTTAGATAATTGTTTGAATGGTTGAATGAATTGATGTGATATAGTATAATATTTTGGAATTGGTATATTATATTGTGCTGACGTTTGTGGATGCAGGAAAAACAGGTTGGAGGGATCCAACTGGATCCCTCAATATTTATTTAATTTATTTAAACACCTCTGATGTGATTTATTTGATATCCTATGATGATTTTTATTGGAATATTGAATGCCATGGTTAGACTGGATATCATTGGGTATGATGAATTACCAAAAATATATAAATTGAATTTTGGTAAGATAATAAAGGAAGTGGAATTGTAAGTAAAATAATTATAGAAATTTGAATAAATTTTTAAATGAATTGGAAAGAAATAAAGTGACTTTAAAATTCTACAAAATAGATCCTGGTATAGAATGGAAATTTGAATAAACAGGAAGTTAATGAATTTTAATCTTCCATGATATTAATTAAAAGAATAAAACATTTATTTAAATTTAAGATTTAATTTTTTGATAAAAATAAATAAAGAAGAAGTGGGGAAAAGCTGAAATTTGTATATTTCAGTTAAAGATTTAAAATCAAATGGAAAATAATAACAATAATAATTAAGTGCATAATTAATGAAATTTGGAATGAATAGAGTAACTAAAGAAACTTATTTCAAATGGAATAAATTGGGAATCAATTTGGAAAATTGATTTAAGTGATTGAGATTGGAAATTTCTCTCTGAATAACCAAGTACGTTTCAAAGTAAATTTTTAAATATAAATTAAAAGTTTAAGTTGTTTGTAAGAAGTATGTTTTGAAAAAAAAAAGATTACTATTTCTAAATATTTAAATTCTAAAGTAAGTATTTCTTTTTAATCTATTATAGTAATAATTATTTTAAACTATTATAGCAATAATTATTTAAAGAGTGGCTTAGTATTTTATTTTTAAAAGTGAAATCTAGTTTATATTTTATTTAGTAACATTATTTTCAAATATTCATATAGTATGTATTTTTAACAAATCATTGAAGTAGTTTTAAAATAAATGTTTTAAAATATATTTCATAGTAAAGTGTTTTAAATTATTTTAAAAATCTAGTTTTGTGCTTGGTGATTTCGGAGGAGATAGAAAATAATTGGGAAAGTTCATTCTGAAAAGAAAGATGGTTTTGAAACTGTTTTCAAAGGGTTGAAAATAGAAATATATCTTGTGAAGATATTTTGAGATAAATAAATAACTTGGGAAATTATTTATGGTTTGATGGATGTTTGTGAATATTAATTGATAGTTAAATCACCGACTATCAATATTGGACAAATGCGTTGATCGTTTCGAAGAGACCGGGATCGAGATTTATTTCTCGAAAACCAGTTCGATCCGGTTTGTACGTTTCGTGGAAATCGATTTTGGAGTCGAAGATGGAGCAGTGAAGTGCAAGGGCTAGTCGCTACTAATCCTGAGTATATTTCCAAAATTGATGTAGTAGGAATAGTTCCTTCAGTTCCGTTCGAACCCGGGACGGACTTGTATGGATGAATGCTTGCGAAACATCGTTAGGTGGACGATGGGCATTCTAAGGGATATATTCTAAAAAGGTAACGCTTAGCCTCAAGCCTCATCAAATGGGAATGAATGAAAATCAGGGGTTATGCAGCAAGGCTAGGTGGGCAGCACCCAAGCAGGGTGAGGTCATTCCAGTCTAGATGTCCCTTTTTATTTCGCTTAGTGGGCGGTTGCTGATCCTAACCACGGGGAGATCTCACTCGGGACTGTCCAGTAAGGGATGGTTCCGGCCTTGTGTTGCAGGGGAGCGGGCGTACTCCTCGGTACAGTGATCTAGGCCTCGTACTGTGACAGGTGGCACCCCAGTGCCTAGTCATTAGTTGGAAATCCATTCTCCCTACGAGCCTTGTACGATTTTTGTTTGTATTGCCCACGTTGTGGCTAGTAGCTGGAATTTAATCATGTAACAATTTTGGCTATTTTATAAGTATTTGTAAATAGACCCTACTATAATATCAGAGGATTTCTATAAAAATTGTTTTTGGCTATCGTAAGGGAAAAACCCGACATGTTTATTTGTGGCGTGGTCTTACGAGATGCTTTTGATTTCAAAGAATTTTTGAGACTTTAATAATCAATTGGGTGTGATTTTCTCACGCTGGTATTCCAGACTGACTCGGGTGTTATTTAACTGTAATGCTCGGGTCAGACCGAGTATTATAGGATACAAGATATGTTGCTGTGGAGCTCAGGAGACGAGCTGGATGACGGCACGTACTCTCGTACTTGTATATATATACATATTCCGCTGTGTTGAGTTGTTGTGTATCCATTGTATGATATTGATGTTGAGCTATGATTGATGTACTCTGATATGTAATATATAAATAGAAATATTTGATGTTGAGTAAAGGTTATTTATTATCTATTATATTTTATTCCGCTGCGATGGTTAGATTCTGATGTTATTTTCTATTTTCTTCTTCTACCTCTTCTTCTTTAACCCAAATGGTTCGTATTTCTGCACAATTTGAGTTGATTGACATAGAATAGTGTTGACTCAAGGGGTACGGATTTGCGGGCTGTTACAAACACTACGCTAATTGCATAAATATCACAAATTGCATTAGAAAAACTTAAGGACAATAAATGAATGGAAGATGGTTGAGTAGTTGGTTGTAGAACTTTGATGAAAACATTAGTTCATTCTTTTATCCTTAATAATTTCAAGGACAAAATCCCTTAACCAGTGGAGAATGTAACAATCCGAAATTTAACCCATAATAATTAATTCGTTAATTAATGAAATGATAAAATAACTTCGTGAAATTATCAGAATTGAGCCATGAGAGTTGCACCATTGTGTCCGTGATAATTTTCCGGTCAATTTTGGAACGTCAGAATCTGAGGCAATATGAAGAAGTTATGCAGGAAACAAGAATCAATGAAAAAAAATATTACATGGGTCTGGTCCACCAAGAGGTCGACCCAACCACACCCTAGGTCGATCAGCCGATTGACCTAGGGGGAGGGAAGGTCGACCTGGCGGTCGACACGCCCTACGTGGTGAGCGAAAGAACTTTTTGTTCGTTCCAGCAAGTTTTTTACATGATTTTTTCGATCTTTTACTCCATCTGGTCCTTTCGAGCTTCCATGCGATGGCTCATATTCAGCCTGTGACGTAGTTGCATCCTATTCAATCTCCAAATCCAATGGTCTGAGATCCACTTCTAACCCTATAAATAAGACCCTAGGTCTAACATGCTTTCTCATTCTAGATTTTCTCCGCTTGGGTTCACCTTTTAGGAAGGACCCTAAAAGGAATAATTTTCTAATGAGAGAATCTTTTTAATAAAAATATTTTAATACCCTCAAGTGGATCCAGGAAGACCGGAAGGGAAGAGCTTAGTTCCACATGCGGGTGATTGTAATTATTTTAGATTTCTTTAAGTAATTTTAAATAATAGGGTTTCCAATAGTTGTAGTTTTTACTACAATTTTTGAAATAACCTTTTTAGTAATTTATTTATACTTTTTAGAATTTTTTTCAGTCTATTTCTTTTAGCTATTTTTTCCATTAATTTTAGTTTAATTCTGTTAATTATAGCTTTTCTATTTATGTATAGTTTATTTACAGTATTTTAATTTATTTACTATTATTTATGCGTTATTTACATCTTTTTCCTAGGCTTTTGATTTTCTTCTATTTTCAATTTTCTTTTATTCCTCCTATATTCACGTATGGATTAGAATAGATTAAAATGTAAATATGGATTAAAATTATTAGAATGCTGAAATAATGAAAGATAAGATGTAAATTGTAAAGACTGTAATAAAATTGGAATTAAGACTGAAACTGAGCCTATTGTTAGAACTGGGCCAATTAAAGATGATTGGCCTAGTTATAAATTAGAATTAATTAAAAAAGTGTATAAGATGAAAGGAGCTTATTTTTTTTATACTTAGACTTTTGGGTTAAGTAAATAAGCTAAATTATAGCGTAGGTTATAATAAGAAAAAAAACAGAATGAAGCTTATTTTAAGGCATAGGATAAATTAATAAGCACAGATAGAAAGAACAAAAGTAAAGGCTTATTTAAATAATTTATCTAAGTTAATAGGAAAGAATTAATGTTGGACCTATACCAGATAGAATTCCCATATTATTTCTATAGACATGGTGTTTCACATAATTCTGAAGTGAGACGAGAGGCGCACTTATGCTAATAATGGTAGTAATTGGTCAATAAGTAGAAGTTCAAATCATGAGAATTTAGGCAAGGGGAAACTAGATACTGTTTGGATAACGGGCCAGTACCAACAGCATTTTCCTATTTTATATAAACATGATGATCTCGCAATAGGCTGAAGTTGGATGAGGGCATGCATTTTTTTGGAGCTTCAGGTAATAAGAAGACTCAATAGGTGGAACAACAGGTAACATGAGCATAGTAGCAGTTACGCGTGCGACTTCCATTCGGGTGCTCAGTAACCATTATGAGTTTCAAGCACTTAGTATGTGTGCCTTTTTCATGCACCATTGCTTTCTATGCAGCGAGCTATATAATGTCTAGTCAACGTAGATACTTTGCATGTTATCCGTAGACCCTATTTCTATGTAGTGAGTTATATAGCGTCTATTCAGCAGTAAGGTCTGTGGATTAACAGGCCGATCAAAGGGTAGAATTAGGATTTCATCCTAATCAAAGCTGCTAACAAAGACAAGTGCAAACAACCAAAGTTAATAAATTGCGTTAATTTAGTTAATTCGTGTTTATTTCTAGCTTATTCCTTCTCTCCATTTCCTTTCTTTCCTTTTATATACTTGAACTATTGTAATGTCTTTTACTTTTACTTTGCTTAAAGATTCTAGTAATACTATCATTCACCGGACTTTTATTCTGACCCACTCCTCTATTTTTCCCCTTTTCCCCCACAGGCTAGAAAGAGTAAGGATGATAGATTGCAGACACTTGGAAACTTCTTTGGCGGAGATTTCTTATGTATTTCTCTTCTTTATTTTTAGTTTTTAGCTTATTCCATGTACTGGCACTTTGTGAAGAATAGTTTGTACACTGATATTTATGAGACTGGGGTTTTGATTTCATGAGACATATATTGGTATTTTAAGACATATGATGTATTTTGTTTTTTAATTCTATATTATGAAGTTTGACTTTAGCTAATTATTATTGTTTCCGTTGTTTTTATCTGTTTTGTCTTGTGAATCTTAGTCTCTACTAGGTTTAGTTATACCTACAATGCACCACATCTTTTTGTGTGTCTGTTTGGGTATACTAAGGGGTGTGGGGTGTTTCATCTTCAATATGGATTCTTGCAGATTCGGTACAATGATCTTATAGACCGCTGATGACAATATATCTTTGAATTCTTTGAGGAATATGATGGAATCAGAGAGATAATGATATGAGTTCAAGTAGAAAGGCTCGTGATATAATGTTGCAAATCCTTGAAGAATTGGAGTGAAATGGTATGGATTTGCAAAGTAATGAAAGAATATGCAATGTATTTATTTTGCAATAGTATGAAAGAGAGTGAGTATGAGAATGAAGGGAGAAATGACTGGAAATTTCATTTTCCAATGGCTTTATATAGTGGTTAAAAAGACATGTCTTTTGCTGAAGAGGTGGTAGGAAAATCCCTTGTTTTAAATTTTAAAAACATGACCAATAGGAAGTTTGTCAACATATTTGACGCCTATATGTCAACATATATACATTTTCTAAAGAGATCAACTATAACGATCTAGATTTTTCAACGATTTAAATAAGAACTTTATTGAAGATTTTGAAATAAAATTTATTTTCGACAATAAAATTTGACAACTAAACTAGACATTTGAAATGTGTCCATTGAAATGAGGCCAATAAAATTTGTTTTATGTCAATTTGTTCGAAACTCGGTCAGCACACTTTTCAGTACGAATTATCAAATTTTGAAGTATAAATATTTTTACATAGAAATGATCTAGAATTTTTTTAATAAAAACGTCAAAGTTTGTTCCATCCAATTCTGACCTTTATAGCTCCATTTATCAACGATTTCTGTTGTCGTTCAATTTCGAAGCGGTATAAGTGGCGACAGATGAAATTTTGCTACGAGTGCCGTAACATAGATTTGAGTACATCGTTGGATTCCATCTTGTCACGCTGATCTACGTGGTATATTTTTTTGTATTTTGACTTCCATTGCAAAACGCTAAATGGCCAAGATAGTGGTCCATGACCATGCCCGGGAGTCATCATTAAATACATTCTTTCACAGCCAATATTCCTTTTCATTCTTTTCAGCTAACAAAACTTGCTTGGGCGGCCTCATATAATTAAATGCTACATTTAATTCATGTTGTGCACCTTCCTTCTATATATATGCGCACCTTCTCTTCTTCACTATTAGCAATTGGTTGAGAAAAAAACATATACAAGCTTTATGTAATCCAACGTAACCTCCTTCCTTCATCTTACCTTCTCTCCCCACCTCTATTCGAAACCTGCTCTGCCTCCTACCCTCTGCCTCACACGGCCTGACTTGCATCCGGCCATACTTCCTCCACCTGCCACTAACTTCCCCCGCCACCAACCTCTGCCCAGCTCCACTTGCTCAAAGCCACTTCTCCCAACACCGAAGCCACCCCAGCCCCTCCGCCCGCATCCTCCTACCTGCCCTCTCCTTGCCGAAGCCGCTCCGCCTGCACCCAACCACCTCAGCCATAGCCAACCCATGAACCAACCCCAGCCATCCCACTCACCTCCACTGAACCCCGCTCCAGCTACCTTCACCCTACCAGTCCTGACCTGCTGAAGTTCCTTCAACTCGAACAACACCCCAGTCCAGACTCACCACACCCTGCTCTGTCGAGCCACCAGAAGCCCTACCTCGTCCACGCCGTCGCCACCACCTACGACCGAACACCCGCTCACTAGTCACACACAACCTCCACCCGAAGACACTTGCCACTCTACTTATGTCGCATTCCCACCTCAAACCCATGACCCGCATTGCGAATCCAAACCCGTACGCGGTGACATAACATCACTCTAGTACGTGTACACATATCCAGATCCATGTCGCCACTCTCATTTTCCAAATCCGTGAAGATGAGCAATTTTAAACTCATTACTAGATTTTCATATTGCAAGTATCCTGCAAGTTGATAAATAATTGGTTGATAAAAATGATCGATATTGGGATTGAAAATCATGTATTGTCAATGGTGTGGTATAGAACTTTACTTAAATAGTTTAAATTATCGATTAGACCATAAATTGCTTGTGAAACCTATTAACTATAGAAAATTTTAGAAATTGGATATTGATTAATTTATTGACACTTTGTCACCTTTATATGTTTGCTGTATGCATTGATTTGGACACTGAAACTTGAACCGGGATATGAGTTGAAATAATAAATACCCAAGTTAAATCACTTGGCCTAGGATAGGAAGTTAAATAATAAACACCGATTGGTCAATTGAAATTTATTTTGGATATTTAATATTTAAATTTGAAATTAGGAAATAATTTGGAAATTTAATGTGAATTTATAATTTAAATTTTTCATTGAAGTTAGTATTTTGGAAACCTATTAAGTGAACTTAGATTCTAAAATGAAATATTAATTGAACTATTTTTAAATTATTGATTCGAATTAAAATGGTTATATTAAAGATTAGTGATATTTAAACTCGTTTAGTTGATTATTTGAAATATAATAAAATTTGTTAATATTATATATGTAATTAAATTTTAATTAAATATTTGATTTAACTTAAAAGAGAATTTTAGTTATTGAATTAATATATGAAGATTAAAATGAATTTTTTTGAATTAAATTTTAATTAAAAGTGTTTAAGAAAATTAATTCCGAAGTTTAATTAAATATTTAATAATAAAACTTTTGTATTTAAAGACTTAATTAACTTTGTAAATCAAAATAGTAATGCAATTTGCTTAATTTTATAAAAATGAAATATTTGTTTAAAAGTTGAATCTTTTGATTTTAAATCCAAATTTGTTGAAGTCAAATGAGGATATTTTATTTGAAAACAACAGATATTTTGATATCCAGTCGGTGTGAAAATGATGTTGGTTATTAAAGTGACCGAGGCCGTATATGGGTATACTCTCTGCCGATACCGGAACCACTTAAATAACTATGCACGTGGAGTGATGATCTAAAATGAAGTGGTTGGATTTGGTGTATGTTTACTAGATTGGAAGAAAGAGAATGATGATGGATTAGCCTGGCACTTATGCCAAATTGAAATGACTAAAACATGAGCCATACCGGCCAAGCGGGCTAGTTACCCCAAGCGGACACATATCTTCGTATGAATATCCTTATTTTGGTGTTTGTTGGTGATCACCCTTCAATCATGGAAGTGTTGGACACGGTGAGTGGTTATGGCTATGATGCATTACCATCAGTCGGGAAGGATAAACTGGTAGTATCCTACCTTGGGTATTGCCTCACCTTCTTTGTCATACTTTTATCCATATACGAGACCTTTACGATTTTGGTTTAGTGTTGTCTTATCACTGTGCATCCCTATCCACCGATGGTTCGCTGGTGTTTTATATGCGAACTATGCGATAATGTTTAAAAAAGTGTTAAGGGGGATCAATGTAAAGCCCTAATAATATTTTGATATTTTATATTACTGATAGACACTACATATATAGCGTATACTACTATATATATATATAAATAGTTTGACGGATCCTTAAGAGATGGAAAATCCCGTAACATCTCTTGAGTTACTTTGTACATTTCACTTCAGTTAGACTACTTACATGAGAACTTCTAGTCCTGACTTGAGTGTATTGTTTTACTTTATGCTCGAGTCGGCCTGAGTATTGTCGTGTCTGAGCAGTGCTTATTTTGGAAGGCGAAGAATTAGTCAAAGACTCCACTCAATCCAGTATTCGTTATCTATTTTCAATTTTTTCTTATTCCAACAGACTCTTATGTATCTCTAGTATTGTATAATTAAAGGCTAAACTCTGATGTATTTTATCCAGTAGCTTCATGAACTACTATGTTTATTATTTATTTCCACTTTGAGATTCTGTATTATTTTGTGCGTGATTCTATTTTTGATTCTATTTTAAAACCCCAAATTGATAGTCTGTCAAATTTGGATTGCTTAAGTTGGGAACATGTAGTTTATTGTTAGCTTAAGTTGTTCGAAAAATGCGGGTCATCATAATTGGAATCAGAGCTTTTGTTTAGTGTATACCTTAGTCTGAGGGGTAAAACTCTTTAGGAATAGGGTTAATAATGCCCTATAATGAATGGAATCATTCTTGAGAGAGCATACTTTGAAAATATAAATTTTTTTAAATCTAGTCTATTTCAAAATTTCTATCAAATTTGAATACTTCTTCCTTGTTAAAATTCGCTTTGATTAGGATTTCCTTAAGTTTCATAGTTTTCCATGTTCTAAACCCATCCTTGAATTTTCAAGATGAGCAACAAAAGAAATGCTCGCGGTTTGGGAAGAGGGTGTGGCCCGGTACCAGATCCAATGGCACCGGTTCCACCAATTAAGGTCACTATGCTTTGCAAGGAGTACGCACATCTTGGTGGCACTAAATTCTTAGGGTCCAATGGCATTATTGAAGCTCAGTAGTGCCCAAGATTGGTGGGAATCTACTACCACCCGCACAGAGGAAGCAAACATCACTTTGGCGCAGTTCAAGGAAGTTTTCATGACCCAGTGGATGCCTAAAGCTGGAAAATATCAGTTTTATCGTAACTTTATGGATCTTAAGATGGGGAAGCATGTCATTTTCAGAGTATGAAAGGAAATTTAACAAGTTATCCAAGTTTGGAGCAGGTCTGATCGATACTCCACTCGAGCAGTATGAGAAGTTCATAGCTGGTGCTCATCCAGGATATTGCAACCATTTGACTGCCTATGTTCATGGAAATTTCACTAGTCTTATGGATATGGCCCTTAAATATGAAAACTCGAGTTCGAAGGAAGCATCGGTTATTCACCCCTCAACTCCTTGAGCAGCTTTCAACAATTCTAAGAAGAGAAATTCTAACTTAGCAGAAGAAGAATTGGAAGAACATGATTGGGATGGGACATTATCGAAGGATGCCCATTGATATTTCTTCTATCACTTGCTTCAAGTGTGATCAGAAAGGTAACTATGCCAATAATTGCCCAGTTTCTACAGGAGCATCTGTTCCACCAGTTCAGATGACCAGGCGAGACCTTTACTACATTTGCTTGCAGCCAGGACATTTCAAAAAGGTTTGTCCCACCGAAAGAAAAGGAAAAGGAACCCCATCAGGAGTCTTCGCGGTGACAGTTTCTACTCCTAAGGTAGAAGATGACAAAGGTACACTTCAGGGTATGTTTTCATTACATGATTTACCTGTTCGTGCTCTATTTGACACCAGTGCGTCTCATAGTTTTATGTCGGTTGATTTATGTGACAAATTTGAGCATATTTAAAAACCGAACGTGCATATGGATCCTTGTGTGTATCAAATCCCATCGATGGACCCGCAAACCTTAGAATGATCTGTAAAGGGGTGAAACTCCTTAAGAATGGCAGTTACCATTTCACCGAAGATTTTTATGTCTTGGGTTTCAAAGCATTTGATATATTATCGGGTGAAGATTGGTTAAGAAAATTCGATGCAGTTATTTCCTGCAAAGCTCGAATAGTTTCTTAGTTTAGCGATAGAGGTGAACCCTTAGAAATTAAATGTCAAATGCCTCAAGATTTTGCTGGAACTTTTATCTTTTCTCTTGATTTCCATCTTAGTGATCTTAGCAGTACTCCTGTTGTCCGACACTTCCCGATGTTTTCGGAGAAGTAACTTCTTTACCACCTCGATGCGAAATTGAATTTCGCATTGATCTTATTCCTGGAGCTAGGGCAGTCGTACTTGCTCCAAGAAGAATGTCACCTAAAGAGAAAATTGAATTGAAAGTGAAAATTGAAGAACTTTTCTCCAAAGGTTTGATTCGTCGTAGTCATTCACAATAGGCACGACAGTGGTATTTGCTGTTAAATCTGACGGTTCTCTAAGGATGTGTGTAGATTATAGAGAGCTGAATAAGCTTACCGATAGGAGCAAGTATCTAATACCTCGTATCAATGACATGTTTGATCAACTGCATGGAGCAAAGGTATTTTCTCAGATAGATCTTACTTTTTGTTTCCATCGGGTTAGGATTGCCGAGGATAGCATTCCCAAAATAGCTTTTCGAACAGAAGACGGATTCTATAAATGGTTGGTTATGACTTTTGGTTTAACTAATGCCCTGGCTTATTTTATTGACCTCATGAACAGAGTATTCTAGGAGGTTCTAAACAAATTTGTTCTAGTTTTCGTTAATAATATTCTAGTCTTTTCTAAGACTAAGATGGAAAATAAGGAACCCCTTAAATTTGTCCATGAAACTCTGAGAACTCATCAATTGAAAGGTAAGTTCTCTAAATGTTACTTTTAGTAAGAAGAGGTTAGATATCTTGGGCACGTGGTTTCGAAGAATGGAATTTCAGTCGATCCAGCTAAGATCATCGTAACTCAATGATTGGAAAACTCCTAAAATTCCTACAGATGTTCCTAGCTTCCTAGGCTTAGCTGGCTATTACATGAGATTTATTGCGAACTTCACTCGAATTTCTTCACCACTCACAGATTTGACTAGAAAGAATATTAATTTTTTATGGAGTGAGAAGTGTAAGCAGCATTTGAGGAACTAAAGCACAAGCTAACCTCTACCCCTATTCCCACTGTCCCGAATCGAAGTGAAGTGTTAACTATTTATATAGATGCTTGTCGTGAAGGATTGGGTGCTGTTTTGATGCAGCATGGTAAAAGTATTCCCTATGCTGGTCGTCAGTTGAAGACTCATGAGGACAATTATGTAGCTCATGATCTGGAATTGCTCATCGTTGTCTTTGCTTTAAAGTTATGGAGGCATCACCTCCTTGGAACAAAATTTGAACTCTTTAAGGACCACAAATCGCTGAAGTATATCTTTACCCAGAAGGATCTGAACCAGAGATAAGTTAGATGGCTTGAATTCCTATCATCATATGACCTCGACATCAACTTTACTCCCAAAAAGGCTAATGTTGTGGCCGATGCTCTAAATAGGAGTAAAGCCATGTTATGCCAACTTGTTGCTTCTCCAACTCTTATGGATCGTATAGCCGCTAAGCAAGATGTGGATCTAATGCTTAGGCAAATAAAAGAAAATGTTCTTGGAAGGAGGGATAATATCCAAGGCAAATGGGGCACGCACATCGATAAAATGGAATTCTACGAATTAATAATCAAATTTGTGTTCCAAATGTTGACAGTTTGAGGCAAGAAGTACTTAAAAAGAATCGCTAATCTAGACTTCCCATTCATCCTTGAGTTACAGATGTATCAAAATATGAAAAAGTTGTATTGGTGGAATGGAATGAAGCGAGATATTTCTATTCACATTAGCAGGTGTGCCACATGCCAGCACGTCAAACCCGATCACCAGAAGACAACAGGATTATTGCAGCCTCTTGAGCTTTCGAATTGGAAGTTGGATCAAATTTCTATGGATTTTATTGGTGGACAATCGAGGACCAGAAAAGGTAATGAGATCATCTGGATTATTGTTGATTGATTGACAAAGTCCTCTCACTTTATTCCTGTGAAGACGACTCGAACTGCCTCGAGTTTAGCCGAGCTTTATACAAAAGAAATTGTTCGCTTCCACGGTGTTCTGACTAGCATTGTATGTGATCGAGACCCTATCTTTACTATCAATTTCTGGAAAGATTTTCAAGAGACTCTTGGTACTTAATTAAATCTAAGCACGGCTTATCATCCTCAGATGGATGGCCAGATCGAAAGGGTGAATCGGATTTTGGAAGATCTTCTTCGAGCTTGTGTTTTAGATTTTGTCGAATCATGGGAAGAGCATCTCCATCTCATTGAATTCAGCTATAATAATAGTTATCAAGAAAGTATCGAGATGGCACCGTTCAAAGCTTTGCATGGACGACCATGTAAATCGCCATCTTGTTGGATTTAATCGGAAAATCGACTTGTTCTTGGTCCCGAAATGATTTTGGAAGCTTTTGAGAAAGTCAAAGAAATCAAAAGGAAAATGAGAACTGCCAAGGATCGGCCGAAGAAATATGTGGATAGATGTAGAAGAGACTTTGAATTTGCAGTCGAAGATCAAGTATTCCTTAAAATTTCTCCTTTGAAGAATGTAATCCGATTTGGAAGGAAATGGAAGCTCACTCCTAGATTTGTTAGTCCTTTCCGCATTTAGAAAGGGTTGGTACTTTAGCATATAGAGTTGACTTGCCAGAGAAGCTATTGTGGGTGCACAATGTGTTTCAAGTTTCACACCTCCACAGATATGTACACGATCCATCCGTGATTGTCCAGCCTTCTTTATTCAAAGAAATGGATGTTGAGCCCAATCTAACTATTGAGAGGAAACCGCTTCGTATATTAGGCAGAAGCACGAAGTAACTAAGGTGGAAGGTAGTAAATCTCGTCAACGTTCAGTGGAGCAAAGATGATCGAGAATGTACTTGGGAAATGGAATCGAATATCCATGCCTCAAATCCTGAATTGCAAATATCGGATGTGTAGTCCATGCCCAAATCTTTCTCTATCTTTCTGTTTATCTTTCTATTCTCTTATTATGCTCTTTTGGAAGACGAAAAGTTTTAGGGGGGAGATTGTAACGACCTGGATTTTTCAACAATTTAAATAAGAATTTTAACGAAGATTTTGAAATAAAATTTATTTTCTATAATAAAGTTTGGCAACGAAAACTAAAATTTTGAAATGCGTCCACTGAAATGAGGCCAATAAAATTTGTTTTATGTCAAAATTTGTTTGAAACTCGACCAGCACATTTTTCTGTACGAATTATCTATTTTCATTTTGGCTTGTTCCTGTAGACTCTTATGTATCTCTAGAATTGTATAATTAAAGGATGAACTATGATGTATTTTGTCTAGTAGTTTCATGAACTACTATGTATATTATTTATTTCCACTGCAAGATTCTGTATTATTCAGTGTGCGATTCTGTGTTTGATTCTATTTTAAAACCCCAAATTGGTAATCTGTCAAATTTGGACGGCTTAAGTTGGGCATGTGTGGTTTATTGTTAGCTTAATTTGTTCGAAATGGCAGGTCGTCACACTAACAACACTAATAAGTGTTGCAAATGTCAGATTTCAAAAGTACCTCTTTTTTGGGGATTTTTTGATTTAGTTGAGGTCCATGGTTGATAACCTTCAAGTATAATTGCCATGAGTTCTTTAACAAGGAATTCAAAGAATCAACCAAGTGCTCATCATTTCAAACACCCTTTTCCTTTTAGTATTCTTCTTCAATCATTTTTATTCTTCCATTACTTCGATTAACCTTCATATATAATCCATTTTCTTCCACTGTGTTCTTGTTTATCTCTATAATGTCTCCATAATATATTTGAAAGCACTGCATAACTCGCAGATATATTAATAGTAATATTCATGTGGTTGTTGTCATCAAAAGCAATACCTATGGTATTAACAACCATAAGCCTCACTATCGCCAGCTTCAAACATCATCAACTCCATCTCTAACCTATGTTGTGATGAGGAGGGAGTCAGTACAACAATTGTCTTGTGAATAGAAATCTCAAGCTTTACTATTTCAGTACTTGGGCAGTATAATTTAAATAAGAACATGTCTTACATAACTAAACCATTTATACTTTATTCTTCAAACAACCACTTAATACCTTCCACTCCTAAAGCAGGTTTTCTAATCCCATAACCCATAACCGATGTCATAAATATCCAATAATGCGAGAGATAGAACCCACCAATTAATACCTTTTAAGGGAAAATAGGCAAACTCTGACCATTTAAGTCTTCAATTGAGGTAGTCCCCATCATTTAATACCTATTCCCAAGGTGGACACCACATAAATATTTATCTAGTCGACAATGCATGTAAATATCTTCGAAAACATAATACTGACTGTTGAAGCGGACCTTTTCAAGATATCCTTAACGGTCCTAAGCCCAATCTGATGGTTTAATATTCCATTTGGGAAAAATGATGGCCCTCAAACAACCACTTAATGCTGTTAACGAATAAATTCACTAATCCCAAAAGTGATTAGATAGGTAGTTCGAAGTCACTGGAATGAAGCATTGAATATTGTCAAAGTCACAGGTTGGAGCATGTATAATTCCAAGTCCGTAATAATTCTTTGTATTATCCACATTGTCACTTTGAATATCATGAGTAGTTCAAATCATTATGCAATATGTAAGGCAATGTTCCAGTCTTAATTTGAAGTCAATCAAATATGCAATTCTTAAGTTAAAATTGTGTCAATAAGTTATGCAATTGTTTAATATTCAGTCCCTTATATGTTTAAGGTCAAGTATTACAATCGGCATAATCCCCAAATCTAGGGTTTACAAAGTTGAAAATGTAATAAAGTGGGAAGAGAATAAATTTCTTCCCCCAAAATTGCTCCCCTATGTCCTTATTTATAGTGGAAGAAATGCATCCTAGTAGTTGTCTTCGACTCTCTTCGCTTCGACGATCTTGGTGTTGACATGCTTGACATTGGCAGTCATTAATGTTGCACATTACTAGGCTTCTCCTTCATTCCTTTAATAAAAGTACATGACAACAATGAACTATATCATTGGTGGCATTTATCATGATAGTCGAAATCCTTCATAAGTGGACGATGGTATCAGATTGAGTCATATGCAAGTATGAGGTAATGATAATCATAAGGAAACCGGCTTCATGGATATTGATGGCGTTTACCATCAACGTCGCTTGGCATAGGCACACGGTGTCCTTTGAATGTCATATGGAAGTCGTCAAACATTGATGTTGTCAATTTTGATGATAGTCAGTGTCGTTGGCATTGGAAACCTCCTACATTTAAACCCTTTTAGACATTAGTTGAAAGTAGTAAAGAGAGACATCACTTCTTATCCACTCTTGGTGATTTTCGGTGTCATTGTAGGTCAATATCCTCGAAGTGCATTTAAGTATTGGGCTGCTTTAATGTAATGCTAAAATCTTTAGTGGTGGTTGACGACGAGCTTGTCTTGATTACAATAAGTAAACGGCGATGTCACCAGAGTGTCGCACTAATGAAATCCAATATGGGTGGTATCGACACTCATGGATGGCTTACTATGCTGATCACTTACTATATTGGGTAAGTTTAGCATCTTTGTCCCTTTTAGTACTTGCAATGTGGTCTATGTACTTTTATTTGCGAAGTGTGGCGCAGTACTTCTTCAATGCTAATCACATGTCTTTGATTATAACAATGGAGATAACACTTTCATTGACATCGACACTATTGTTTTCAGGGCTGCTTATTGCCATGGTCAAATTGCACTTTAAACTCCTCCAACAACCATTATTGTAGTACCATCCGTCCCCTAATATAAGAGAAGCATTGGCTTTTCAAGTTAATAGTATCTGCGTCATCCTTTCTCACCTTCTAGTCTTCTTTCATCAATCCAGCATTTATTTTAAGCTGATCTAACAGCTTTGCTATGCCTATTTCTTACTATAAATACCCAAGCCTCTTCTCCTTTATTCCTTTACCTACAATTGAAAGCTCAAGCAATAAGTTGGAAAATTACAACTCTTTCAATTCTCAAGCATCCAATTCTCATTCAGGTATCAAATTTTAGATTGATTTAATTAAGACTCTGATTCAAACAATCAAGCTGTAAGGTTGTTATTAGGGTTTGATTTAGGGTTTTATACGATGCTTATGATTTTATTTAGTTTTATTGACCTCATATTGAATTATGATTCGATATTAAAGCCTTTGTATTTATTGATTTCAGCAGTCATGGATTTAGACTAGATTAATAGCAGATCTGTATCCAGGTTTTAAAGTTAATTAAAGTAGGCATTATAGTAGGACTTTCTAGGTAAATTAGTGAAAAAAAATTGTTCATTAGACTCGAAACCCATTAATGAATAACTACGGCAGTGATCATAACACTATTACGATGATCGCTACTGATGGTTTTATGTGTCAATATGACACTCGAAGTTAATATAACCATTTATTACCTATTAGTCCGTTGTAAATCATAAAAACAAAATGCGGTGACCTATTCGGAGTTATAGACATTATCTAATGCAATAGTAATAGCTTCGAAAATAATTTTAAAATGGTGTTTTGATGTTAGCATGACATTCGGCACCAATAAAATTCTTACTACTTTGACAACCTCAACCTTTGATTTTGATGAGAAGGGACAATCTCTTATTGTCGACATTGGTAGGTTCCCTTGTTGTTTAATTAATATCGATGGTGTCGAAGTCATTTCACATCTTATTGACTAAGTTAAAGCATGGAAACTCTTAGTTGAGAATATAGAGGTCATCGACAATGTGTATTCTGATGAGACGCGATGTTAATAACCTTGGTGTTAATTATACACAATACTGCTCATCTTCGATGTTTACTTATGAGAATAGTTCAATAGCAATTGCCTTATTGTTTTTCTTTACCCCTTTTTTTACGATCATTTTTAACATTGCTAACAAAGCTTTATATGACATCGACCCTTTCGACAGCATTACTTTTAACATATTATAAATTATTTAGCCACTTATTATGTTTCCATTTCACATCGTTGTTATTCATCAATGTCAATATCCTAACCACTTAGGTGTTACATGGTTGTGAAGCTTGTTAATATTTTATGACATAAACTTTGCAACATTGTCGATGTGGGCTTATTGATTCTAATAGCTTCATTGCTTGTTATCGACCTTTAATATCATAAATGGAACTTTATACGATACTGCTACCCATGACATTGCTATTTTAACACGTTGCAAACTGTTTAACTTATTAACACATTACTAATTCATTCTAACACTTATTCATCGGTAACCTCGTTATTTTCATCATTAGCCAACTTATAACATCAATCAATGTTCTATAATTACATGATTCTTGATAATGATTCATCTTAGTTGTAATGAGCATATGGACATTGCATGTTAGCTCCCATTTTTCCTTTTAGTTCTATCATTAGGCATCTTTATCAAGATTGAAATTCTCATTTTCTAACAAACTTGTCGTATTTATTTATGTGTTATTGTCATGTAATTAACATATACCTTATCACTTTGGTATTAAATAGATTACTTAAGAAACCATTTTAGACTTAGCATGTACTAAAAAATATAATGTGAATCATGGTAATTTCTTAAGTTTAGAATAATATCACCTGATGGGGAAATGGAAGGTCAACAATCTAGCACGAAGTCACTAAGAAAGCTAGTAAGGATCTAAACCTTTGCCTTCAGTTAGCAAGTAGGGAGATATTATTTCAAATCTATAGTACATCACATCTCAGGCTAAGGTGGACTCTATTATTGAACAATTTGGAATCATTAGGTTTGAAGCCATTTCTGCTAGCCCTACAAATAATATTTATAGCCCACCAGGGTACTTTTTTTCACTCCCATATATATCTAACACACGGGCTATCTCTCTTTTCCTGGCTTCCTCTTAAGATATATGGAGCGCTTGAACATTGCATCGATCCAGTTCTTTCCAAATACTCATACATACTTGACTTGTTTAGAAGTTTTAGCTTGAGAAGCTAGACATCCTTCTCCTAATGCTGAAATTCTCTATTACATAGCTAGTCCTGCTAAGGTTGGTGAACAACCAAGCCATCAATTGTATCGAATCCATCCCTACCCAAAAAGCTTGATTTCTGAAAGCGTCAACAAAACGAGAGAATGGGAAACTCAATTTTTCTTTGTTAAATGCTTCGCTAATATAAGAGGAATATTTTATACTACTGGTAGGTTTCTTTTTCCTGCTTATCCATGTTGGTTTATTATTCTTTACTAATATCCATCTCCCTTTTAGACCCGGCCTCTAAGAATATTACCCTGAGGATCAAAAATTCATGCCATAGCTAACCTAAACAACAGGATAAATAAGGAATAAGCTTAGACTATTAACCCCGACTATACTTCTTAAATATTCTATCAATTTGGACTACCATAAAGTTCTTAAAGAGCCTCCGATGGTGAAGTACAACACATGAGGCAAAAGCATATTGGTAACGGGCAAACACAGATCTTTTACATCTAACTCCTCCATTTAACCTAGGATACCTGGTAGGATACAATTAGATTTATTTGAAATCTGTTATAGTACCACCTCATAAGCTTATTCCTTTGATTCAAGCTAATGTGCTTTGGTAGTTGTATATATAGAGAGGGAAGCCATAATTGACACTCCCAAAGACAAGTCGGACAAGAATGACACTTCTGCCTCAGTTAAGGCTCCCGAACCTCAATCTCTTAAGGATGTTATCTTTAATTCATTCACTCTTGCTAAAAGGAAAACTAAGAGATAGTTTTTCTACTGTTCTTACCCCTAATAAGAATCCTAAGATTTAGGACATGCATTCCCCTGTTATTATTGAAGAGGACGAGTTGTTGGTACTGATTCAAATCTCGAGACCTCAAACCTTAACATTGCTGGAGATGAGGCTAATCTTAATTCTATTGAAGATGAGGTCCAATAGGTGGTTGAAGCAGAGCATTCCCGGGGCCTACTTCTTTGTACTACTTTACCAAGCTCTCCTGAAGCTTTGAAGCATATTTGTGAGGATCTTGGATTTTCTCTTACATTAGAGGATCCCCTTCCTTTTAAGTCTCAATCGTCAACTCTTGTCAATACGTTTGATGACCTTCTTTAACTGGGCTTCCAAACTCCCTCTTTTGCTGCTCTCAAGCCACTACAACCTTCCTCCTACACTAGAGGCCATCGATTTATCCTTCTTAAGCAAATACTTTTTAGTTTTTGCCCTTCTTGTTTAACTACTAATCTCTTAATATTTCATATATAACATTTTGGCATAGGTTTTCTTACTTGATTCCGGTTGCCAAACATTTGTTTTCACTTCAAAAGGAAGCTTCGGGATCGCCTAGTGAGATATCAAAACTTATGGAGAAATGCCTTGCTCAACAACTTTATCATTGATTAACAATGGTAAGAGATGAAGCCATGAAGGAAAATGAAAAGCCGTAAAGGAAGCGGGAGCTTTACTTCTTACAGAAAAGAGTGATAAGTAGACTTTAGATGACAGGATCATGGTTATAGAATTAGCGCTTGTGGAGGCTAAAATGAAGGGGGTCAAGCTTATAGCATAAAATGCATCTCTCGAGAAAAGGCTAAAGAAGAATAAAGTTCTTTTAGATAAGTCAACCAACATAATTAATGATGCAAAACAAAAGGTGAATCATTTCCTCGGCAAACCGTCGATTCCATCATCGAGAGTTTTCATGAGATAGCGCACTTTATCGCATATGTTGAAAATGCACATTAATGTCCAGATTTTGGGTTCCCTTCTCTACCTCCAGCATGAAGCAAGAAGTTTATGGAATAATTCAAAGCGATGTCAAATAAATCTTAAGCACCTAGAGAAGGTCCCTTTGAGAAAGAGGAGGATATTGACGTTGCAAAGCTATTGACTTTCGGTGATCCACCAGTCGATGAGGAGATAGAGTCCAATGAGGAAGAAAATGATGATGATAAGAGCAGGGATGGGGATGATCATAACAATGATGGTCTTGGTGATGATAATGATGACAACAGCGGAGCTAATGGAAAGGGGCTTTCTAGATAGCCAAATGATAAGGATGATTTTAGTGATGCTAATTTGATTTAACCATCAAAGATGCAAAAGCTGGTGATATGCTTGATCCTTCAAAAAAGATTCTTCTAAGAAGATTAGTACTTCACAATGTCGAAAATCCAAAGACAGAGGAAAAACCTCATCATCTTTAGTTCCGCTCTCTCATGTATGGACCTCTTTATCCCAATACCTCAGGTTATCAAGCAAATTTTAGCTAATAAATTAATTGTTTTAGTTAAGGAGAAAATCAAAATACCATTACGATGTTATGCTAAAAAAGAAACAGACGTATATAGATCGGTTAACCAGGGAACTAGATAGGCATTTGAAAGAGTGGAACAAATTGTCTAAAAGGTACATGAAGCTAGCCAAGATTACATCGAAATTAAGATATTTCAAAGAAAGGGAAGTCTCTCCTCAGATGAACAGAGGGCGCCACCATCGAGAAAAACTCTTGGCGTAGAACGCTAAGCTAATGACCCTTTTCTGGATGTTAATTGATAAAGGAATTCATGGGAAGAGTTTCTCTATAGAGCTTACTCGAGTGGTAAATTCTTTTTCATATTTAGTTGACAACTGTGGAAGTTTTCTTAGACCTTTTCATCGTAGAAATCTGGATGAATATGGATCTGATCCCAATGTTAGGGCATGCAAGAATCTCCCTAGAGTTGCCTCCATTCCACTTTCTTCTCGTTCTTTTCCCCCCAAGAAACTTAGATATAATAGGAAGAGACTAATTTTTGAAATGTATAAGAAATCAATTTTGTACGAACCCGAATGATTGTATAATTGTAATATGCAATTTGGTTTACTTATGGACTTTATTGTTTTATTCTTCTTATCCTTAGCCTAATTTTAGCATATTGTAAAAACGATAGATTTATCAAGAAGTTCGATCCCTAAGGAATTCTTAAGTAAGTTTGTCAAGTTAAAGAACGATTTTATAAAGAAATCTTCAATTCTTAAAATATCACAACTGGTGAGAAATTGCTTACTCGAAGATTTACAAGAATTTTGCATGGGGTATCCCAGCCTACATTTTGACTTTTGGGAAAAGAAAAGGACAAGCTACTTAGTGAAATTCGATCCTATCACACAAAATTAATATGTGGTCACGATAGCCCTCTAGTTAGGGAAAGGGATTATCATCGGTTCCCTCCCATTATACCTTGGAAGGTAGGCTTTCTGTGATTCTACACTCACTTTATTGGCTAGGTCGTTTGAAAAGGCTAAAATGGCTATTTCAAAGCTTTAGGAATTAATTAATGTTATAAAATAGAGTATTATGTGTTTTAATCTTCCTTATTTTTTGTAAACTTTCGTTGTTGTTTAATGAAAGAACTTATTATTTTTCTCTATGTATTGATCTTTTTTTCACTTATTCTTAATAGGAAACACAATTAGAGTGTTCATTTGATCCTCTAGATGCTTTCTCACGAGTTGTTGAAATCAAAGGCAGATTGCTAATAGATATTAAAAGGAAGAAATCTTCTCAAGATGATGTAGTTTTTCTATTTCTAAATAATCCAGAGCCACAAAAGTGGAAAAGGAAATACTTTTAACTAAGACTGATGTTTAAAGGTCTGAAAGAGTGAACTTTCAGCATGAAAGGAGAAATGAAGAAGATGGACGAAGGAGTTCAATCATTGATGGAGAGGATTGAATCATTCTAAGAACCTAAGTCTCCAGTTGATTTTGACGCTATAATAGCTAAATTGCATTAACAATTAAACGATCTCGAAGTGGAGAAAATGGAAAGCCAAGTTTACTATTAATCATTAGAACTTATTGCAAGTGATGGCGAAGTTGGCCTTCTTACCCCTACTCTCAAGAGGATGACAGATCTCGATCTCTGGTTAGCCAAGAATCCCTACTTTATTAAACCCATCTCCAGGCTTTAATGATGAAACGATCTCAAAATGGAGTAGAAAGGCCAAATTTGATTATATGCTACGCTTTAGTAGGAAATGGTATGAAAAAGTATCTCAACGTATCAACGAATAAGAAACCAAAATTCAAGGGCTTGAGCATGAAAAATATACTCTTAAACAAACGATCAAAGAATTAAAGGGTATGATTCAAACTTTACGAGAGCCAACAAGACTCTCCAGCGCACTTTGGATATTCAAATTGATTCAATTAATGATGCAAATAAGTTTAGAGAAAGGAAAAGAAAATCAAAGAACTTATAGATGTGGCCATTCGCCACATCACTGATCCTTTAGTTGCCAAGGACTTAGATAACCTAGCACGAAACCTTAAGAAACAGGTCCTCTTATCTGTTTGATTTTTTGACCTATAACTATGTATGTAATATATTAGTTATAAATGAACTTGTATTGGATTAAGTTACCTCAAATGTAAAGTATGTGGCATTGAACCAAATTGTTTGATTATCTTGCTTTTTTTACTTTGAGCTTTTGATGTAAAGATCAACATTATGCTCGATAAGATAACTAGAAATCCTACTAATAGAAATTTTCCTATTAGAATTTGCTTTCTCATAAAAGACTAAGAAACTCATTCGATAGTTAATAACAGAAAACCATAAATCCATCTGATAGAAAAAGTCCGAAAATCCATTTTTGATAATAGAAGATCGGGATCCAAATTTGGTAATAATAATAGAAGACCAAAAATCCAAATCTGGAAATAACAAAAGACTAGAGATCTGCATCTGACAATAATAATAGAATATTGGAAATCCAAATCTGGCAATAGAAGAGAGAAGAAATCCAAATCTGGCAATAATAATAGAAGGATGTAAATCCAAATCTGGCATTAATCATAGAAGTCCAAAAATTAATATCTGGCACATAATAGAAGAAGACCAGAAACTCATATCTAGCAATAGAAGAAGGCCCAAAATCCATATTTGGCAACAGAAGAAGTCCAAATATCCATATCTGGCAATAGATGAAGAAGACCAGAAATCTATATCTGACAATAGAAGAATACCAGAAATCCAAATATAGTAATAATAATAGAAGACCTAAATTGTTGTATAGTAGCTAAAAATTGCATAATTGGGAAGCATAAATAGCTCATATTTAATGGACTATCCTCTAGAAAGTTTGTTTGACTTCAAGCACCACTTAACCTGGATTTTAATAGATCCTCCTTTGGAAGACTAATTTATTTGGAGCACTACTTGGCTTGAATTTTGATAGATCTTTCTCTAGAAGATTGATTGATTTGGAGTACTACTTGGCTAAAATTTTGATAGATCTTCCTCTAGAAGATTGATTGGGTGTAAGCGCTACTCGGCTCAAATTTCGATTGATTATTTTAGCACCATCTAAGGAGATCATCACTACTTGGATTGGATCTCTTATCAGTATTAGATGATGATTTAGGTCTGTCGTCCAGTGTGTATGGTTTTATATTTTGAGCAGAACCAAAGACTTACCCAACCTCTCTTTAAGAGCTGCTTCAGTGAGGCCTTTGATGACGACACTTAAGGATTATTCGATGCTTTGGACAAGGCAAAGGCTTACATGTCCTCCTTCTAGGAGATGCTTTAGCGAGGCCTTTGATGATGGCACTAAAGGCTAGGTCAGTGCTTTAGTGAGGCCTTTGATAATGGTACTAAAGGATTACTCTGTTCTTCCTCTAGGAGGTCTTCATCGAGGTCTTTGATGATGGAATTGAGGCTTGATCGGTGCTTTAGTGAGGTATTTGATGGCGGTACTACTGGCTTATCTGTCCTCCCTCTAGGAGGCACTTCATTGTGGCCTTTGATGATGGTACTAAAGGCTTTTATAAGATATTTAATGGCCATATTCCTTAACCATGTAGATTCACTTATTTAAAGAACCTTTCATTATTGTAAACTTGTTACACCTCTTTACAAATTCATTGAGTTTTCCTCGACTTATAAAATTAATGATCATCACTTTTAGGCTTCTGCATTGGTTGGCTTCATGGACATTTGCAAGATGATAATGACAATATGATCCTCCACGATTCCATTCGAACTTGGGTCTCCTCTTTTATGAAAGCCAATAGTTAAGCTCATCTTTAGTCAAGAAATAGATATTTTTCTTAGAAGTGATGAGAGTGCAATCTTTTGGAACTTATGATTTAGAGGCTAGCCCTTTTAGCTCATTTTGTTGCTTGCACCAAGTTCCTTAGCTTCCACAACAAACTTCCTTTCCAAAGAATCTCAAGTTTCATTTTATCCCTGGGAGTGGCTAAGAATACCTTCCTAGTTTCTAGTGAATCATTCGAAAGTCTTTGTTACTTCTCTTTCGAAATGGTCCCCTTGGCTTTAAGTTGAATCTTATTTCTTATTCTTGAGAAGACATTATCTCTCTTGCACTGTTTTCCTAGGGCAAAATTCGGTAATGGCCCTAGATGGAATAGATTCAAGTGCCATATATCTAAGTTATATGACTGCTTATCTTCTCTGATTTTCCACGATCTGTAGTTCCTTGACCATAACATATGCTCATCGAGAAGTCAAGGGCCATTAGTGATTGGATAAGTGGTCTTAGTTGTTTAAGGCTCCGAGGATCCTTGTTCTGACAACTTAACACAGTTAATTGGCATGACCGAGTAAATCTTAACTAATGCAATGAAAGGAAGGTTGGTTTGAATAGGATATACTTGGTATGGTAAGTTCTTTAAACCCTAAACATGCAGGCTAGGGTAGTTCCACTTACGGTTTTAACAAAGTTGGAGGTTCAGGCACCACTTCTAGTGCCAAAATGTTAATGAATAAATTTGCTAACCCCAAAAGTGATTAGGAAATAGAGATAACCAATGAAAGGCCTTGTCGAGGCTATTTGATGTCACTAGAATGAAGTATTATCGAAGTAATAGGTTGAAACATGCATAATTCCAAGTCCGTAATGATTCTTTATATTGTCAACATTTTCACTTCAAATATCATTAGTAATTCAAATGAATATGCAATATGTAGGGCAATGTTCAAGTCTTAATTCAAAGTCAATCAAATATGCATGTCTTTAGTCCAAATCGTGTCAATAGGTTATGAATTTTTTTAATATTCGATTCCTTATGTGATCAAGGTTCAAGTGTTAAAATTGGCAAAACCCCCAAATAAATTTAGGTTTTACAAAGTTGAAAATGTAAGAAAGTCGGAAGATAATGAAATTCGTCCCTTAAAATGGCACCCCTAGGTCCTTGTTTATAGAGGAAGAGATGAGGCCTGGCATTTGTCTACAGCTCTCTTGGCTTCGGTAACCTTGGTGTTGACATGCTTGACTTCGGCGGTCATCAATGTTGAACATTGATGGACTTTGCCTTTATTCCTTTAATAAAAGTATAGGGCAATAATAAACTATGGTATTGGTGGCTTTTATCATGATAGTCGACGTTGCTTTTAAGTGGAAGATTGTTCCAGCTTGAGTCAATGCAAGTATGAGGCAATGATAATCATAAGGCAATAATAACGGCTTCGTAGATATTGAAGGCGTTCACCATCAACATCGCTTGGCATAGGCTTGTGTTGTCCTCCAAATCTCATATGGAAGTCATCGACGTTGATGTTGTCTTGGTTTCTTAGACTTGTTGATGATATGTGATGTCAATGTTGATGATGGTCGACATTGTTGGTGTTGATAACCTCCTGCATTTAAACCCTCTTAATTGACCATCGATGACATTTTGGAAGCAGTGAAGAGCAATGTCACTTAATATCCCCTCGATGTCGATGAATCTCAGTGTCATTTTATGGAAATATCCTCGAAGTACTATGAACTGCAGCACGACTTTAATGTAATCCTAGCATCTTTTGAGGTGGTCGACGACGAGCTTGTTTTGATTACAATAGGTAAACAGTGATGTCACCAGGTTGTCGCATCACTCAGATTCGATATGGGTTGTATCGATATTCATTGATGACTTATGATGTTGATCACTTATGTTAATGACTAGGTTTTGCATCATTGTCCCTTTCATTACTTGCAACGTGGTCTACATCCTTCTACTACCGAAGTGTGGCACCCTACTTCTTCAATGCTAATCACATGTCTTCGACAATAACGATGGAGATACACTTTCATTGATATCGACAATATTTTTTTTGGCATTTTTCATTGCCATGATCAAATTGCATTTCAAACTCCTTCAACCATAATTATAGTAGCAACAAATACCTTAAAACAGACCATTCGTATTATGACCCATATTCTTAATTACGTCTAACATTAGCCTGACTATTCATAGGAACTAGTAGTCAAATTAGCTGGGAAGATTTATCATATACAATTTGGAACAACATCGCATCATTGTAAATACTTTTCATAGGAGATGTCTTACATCAGCCCTAGATTAACAATGATGGTAGTCAGATTAGCTAGACAGATTTTTGTTTGCCTCTTGAATGACCTCACATCACTAACACTTCGATATAATTTAAATACTCTCTATATATAATACTCATCTCACTGTTCCATAATTAAGGCCTTATAAAGAATCTTCCTTACTATGCCTAAAACGTCAATTACTTTCCTAAAGGGGATTTAATGATAGTTATTATCTAATTAACTAGGAAATTATATGTTATAATTACATGTTTATTACGTTAATTATACATAAATAATTATGCATTTATTATTCTATGCGTTAAGAGATTATGCCCTAACAAAGGTTAAATATAAATTCCTTTTTAACCATAATAATACAAGTCTTTCTTTTCACTTCCAGATTACCAATAATGTCTGGATTCCAATATCCATAACAAGTATTCAATACTCATATCCAAATTTGCGATAAATAGACTTATATATAGAATCTAAATCAAACTTATCTCATATTATAACAATGGAATAAAATAAAAACAAAAACTTACAATTTAATCAGTTCTATTCTCTATTCAACTTCTTTTACATGAATTTAGATAAAGGAATTTCAATTAAATTTTATAGAAATATTGATGTAAACTACGAATAAAAATTCGTCCTTTACACACCATTTCTCAGTTAAATACCTTAATCAGCTCTTGAGAAAATGAAGAATAAGAAGTGGAATGGAAGGTAGAATACGTAAACTACAAAATCCAGAAAACTCCATTATTTTAGCACAAAACAATTAAGATTTCAATCCTAAGAATTGACATTTTTCTATTGGGAAATTTTAGGGATGTTTAATATGATGATTTCTTAATCCAAACTCCCTAAGGCATATATCAAATCCAAAGTATACCATTCAACTATTAAAATAGAAAAACTAAGATTTTTACTCACAGTTGTTCCTTAGCTTTGCTTCTCTTTGGATTTGCAATGCCTATTAAAATCTCCGTTAGATCTCTTCTTTTTTATTATCTACAACAAGGGATATGTGTGTGTGTGTATTAGACAGAAAGGTTGGAGGAGAAGAGTAGAGTTTAGAAATAAGTAATAAAAAATGGTAGATTAGGATTTCTTACTTGAAACCCTAATGGAATTTTATAAATCTACGAAGAGATAAACTAACAGAGCTTCGCTAATGTTTTCAAAATATTTGTTAATAATGAGGCGTCCATATTCTTATGTATAGGGTTGAAACGCACTAAACCCATAGGATGAAACTAGGTTAAAAATGGACAAATCTGGAACGCTCAAATCAACAAAAGCCGAGCCACTAGCTATTCATGAGAGGTCGACTGCCCCTACATTCGGTCGACCGCTAAGGGTCAATTCGTCTCAATGAAGGGGTCGATCGGTACATATATATTTGGGAAAATTTATTTTTTTTCCTTGCTTGATTATTTTATTCCCTAATTAACTTTTAACCCTAACTATTTAACTTAACGTTTACTTAACCGCCAAGTCAAATCATAGTTAATTTTTGAAATTCAAACTAAATTTAAATACTTGTTTAAATTTGAATTTAAACTAAATTAATTCAATGAAAACTTCAAATGCTCATAACTTCTTCATTTGAGCTCCATTTTCAGCATATTATATATGGAAACTGATCAGAATTTCACCATGAACATAACAAAATAATTTTTATGGTCAAATTTCAACTTTTTAAAATTTCACTTTTACCTCAACCCTAATTAATTGAATTTCTCTTAATTTACTTATTTAATTAGGATTGATTTTATTGGGTGTTACATTCTCCCTCCTTAAAAAGGATTTCATCTCGAAATCTTTCAATGGGCAAACGACGTTACGCTCAATACAGACATGTTATATAACCAAGTTATCTATACAACCATCTACTCAATCCAAAGTGCAATTTGGTTATATACTACAGACATAATATAAATGAGCTCAATCCTAACATGAATGTGTGATCGTGCTATGAAAATATTTAGGCAAATAACCTAAACAAGCATAAAAATGCTATACGAGTATAAAGTGGTGGTGAAAAAGTGTAACATCATCTCCATCCTATCTAGCAGCCGTGATGCAACCAAAATCCTAATTTTGAAGAGAAAATTTACTAGAGAAAGGCTTAGGACGAGAAGTACTCATGCCTTCTACTGAATTTTCTCCCTATTATACTCGAATCAATTTAATTTCTTTATTGTAGATCATCCTAGTTTCGTGCTTCACAATGCATGCATTGACATGTGATTCTATTGTGACGCAGCGGATAATTCGAACAAAACTTCAATCGGTGAAATGTAACAATCGGTGAGTTGAAAATACCAAAATGCCCAAGTTCGTTGATCCAAAGATACCGAACTCTAGCTATCTCAAACACGTTGATAGCGCACTATACCGTGTTCAAAGATCTACGATTCTTCGCACGTTGATCTAGCGCACTAGATTCCGTGAATCGGCTTCAACGAACGTGGATTCGAGCGCACTCGAATGACGTAAGTGGAGATAGGAGATTACACTCAACTACCAATTGGAATGAAAGCACAAAGCTAACAAAAGAGAATTTTTTTCAAAAATCAACCACCTTTACAAATGACACACACGGCTATTTATAGCATTTACAACTCACGCCACTTCTTAAGTCGTATGCGACTCATGAAACCCCCCCCCCCCCCGACTCATCATAAGTCGTTGCCGACTTAACGACACAACACAATTTACACGACTCAAAGATGTACGACTCAACTTATCTACTTACAGGACCGACTCAGGCTATTGCCGACTCAACATTTAGGTCGTACACGACTTAGTACTATACATACTTACAACAACATATCTTACGACCTATACTAAGTCGGTAACGACTTATACACCCACGACTCAACACAACACTTCATCACACAACGACTCATACGACTCAAGGCTTCACCGACTCATAGCCTCCCTTCGACATGTCTCTTCAAGCGAGTTAACTCCGGCCGACTCATCTAGATCGTGACTCGTTGACTCGGCACAGTCTCCTTTTGATAGCCAGTTAGCTCGGGAACGACTCATATCTTCACTGACTCGTTCACAACTCAAATTAGGTCGACTCATCATGAGTCGTAACTCGTTGACTCGGCACCCTTCCTCTTTGTATCCAGTTATCTCTTCCTTCAGTCTTTCCTTAGGTCGCTGCCATCCTTCCTTAGCTCGTAACCGACTCAAGCTATCATTGACTCGCGACCGACTCAAATCCGATACCTTCTCTATGCGACTTATGGTTATCACTCCCCCCTGTAACTCCTTAGGTCGGAAACGACTCAAACCTGCATTGAGTTGTGGACGACTCATCATACTACCCTGCGTGAGACTCCTGCTTAAAAATTGTACAACTTCTTCTTTGACCTTAGCTGCATCATCCTCCCCGGGTTGAGAAAAATTCGTCCTCGAATTTGTACATTCTTCTTTATCTGATTGTTTACCTTCGTAATATGGAACAAGATGTTTAACATTGAACACGTCAGACGTGTAAACATCTTCAGGTAGTTTCAACTTATAAGCATTTTCATTAATTTTCTTCACAATTTCAATCGGACCAATTTTTCGCGCTTTCAACTTGTTGTAAGCACCCACCGGAAATCGATCCTTTGTTAATACTGCATAAACCAAATCGCCTTCGTTAAATTCAACATTTCGTCGCTTCAAATCTGCAGACTTCTTATACTTCTCATTCGACTTTTCTAATCGTTCCTGAACGATTTTATGACATTCAGTCAGCTCATCAACAAAATCAACAGCTCGTTTAACTGTCCCCTTCGACTGTGGTACTACTGCCAAATCCAACGGTCCCCTGGGTAAATTTGAATAAACAATCTGAAATGGACTGAATCCCGTGCTACGATTCACTGCATGATTATGAGCAAATTCCGCCTGGCATAGCTTCATGTCCCAACTTCTCAAATTATCCTGTACAAGACATCGCAACAAATTTCCCAATGACCTGTTAACCACTTCCGTCTGTCCATCAGTTTGTGGATGATAAGCACTACTAAATTTCAATTTCGTTCCCACCATCTTCCACAAACTCAACCAAAAGTGACTCAGAAAACGAGTATCTCGATCAGAAACAATAGATTCTGGTAAACCATGAAGTCGATAAATTTCCTTGAAAAATAACTGTGCCACTCGAACTGCATCTGCTGTCTTCTTGCAAGCAACAAAATGTGCCATCTTTGAAAACCTGTCCACCACAACAAATATCGAATCATTTCCCCTTTGAGTTCTCGGCAAACCCAAGACGAAATCCATGCTAATATCAACCCATGGCTTAGATGGTACTGGTAATGGCATATACAACCCTGCATTCGTTGCTGTTCCTTTTGAAACTTGGCAAATATGACATCGCTCCACAAATCTTTCAACCTCTTTTCTCATCGATGGCCAAAAGTAAGATTGTGAAATCAACTGTAAAGTACGATCACGGCCCACATGTCCTTCCTCATGTAACTCCTTGATAATTTTCAATCTCAAGCTACAGTCCGGTATACATAAACGATTTCCTTTAAACAGAAAACCATCAACCATCATAAATTCATCGGTACTTCCATCCTTCACTTTCTCAACATATTTCACAAAGTAAGGATCTCCTTCCATCATTTCTGGCAGTAATTCAAACCCTGTCACTTCAATCTTCATTGTCGTAAGTAAATGACTCCTCCTACTTAAAGCATCAGCTACTCGATTCGTCACCCCTGATTTGTGTTTAACGACAAAAGTAAACTGCTGCAGATAAGCAATCCATGATGCATGTCTCGCAGAAATCTTATCTTGCCCCTGTAAATGTTTCAAAGCTTCATGATCAGTGTAAAGAACAAATTCCTTCTGAAATAGATAATGTCTCCAATGCTTAACAGCTTGCACAACAGCATAGAATTCAACGTCATATGTACTGTATCTCATCTTTTCCCCTGACAACTTTTCGCTGAAATAAGCAACTGGCTTCCCATTCTGACTCAGAACTCCTCCAATACCAACCTTCGAAGCATCAGTATGCAATTCAAACAATAACTGAAAATTAGGTAGAACAAGAATTGGTGCAGACGTCAACAATTCCTTGATTCTCTCAAAGGCAACTCCCGCTTCCTCTGACCATATAAACTGTTTCCCCTTCATGCAATCAGTCACTGGAGCCATCACGCTACTGAAGTGTGGAATGAATCTTCGGTAGAATGACGCTAGCCCATGAAAACTTCTTACTTCTGTAATCGTCTTTGGTTGTGGCCAATTCCTGACTGCTTCCACTTTTCTCTGGTCAACTTGAATACCTTTTCCTGAAACAACATAACCCAGGAATAAAACACTGTGCGTCATAAACACACATTTCTTCGTAGCAGCATAAAATTGTTCCTCACGAAGAATAATCAACACTTCCCTCAAATGTAGAACATGCTCCTCCATACTTCTGCTGTAAATCAGAATATCATCGAAATAAACCACGACGAACTTCCCAATGAATGGTCTAAAGATTTGATTCATCACCCGCATGAATGTACTAGGTGCATTTGACAAACCAAATGGCATAACCAACCATTCGTACAACCCCTCTCTCGTCTTGAAAGCTGTCTTCCATTCGTCTCCAGGTCTGATTCGAATTTGATGATAACCACTCTTCAAATCAATCTTCGAAAATATAGTTGCCCCACTCAACTGATCTAGCAAATCATCCAACCTTGGCATAGGAAATCTATAACGAACAGTAATCTTGTTCAAAGCTCTACTATCTGTGCACATTCTCCATGTCCTTCTTTGGTACTAGTAATGCTGGCACGGCACAAGGACTCAAGCTTTCCTGAACACGTCCCTGTTCCAACAACTCTTCCACCTGCCTTCGTAACTCCTCATGTTCCTTCGGACTCATTCGGTAATGTGGTCGATGTGGTAACACTGCTCCTGGAACAAGATCAATTTGATGTTGAATGTCTCTAAGTGGCGGTAACTCCTTTGGCAACTCCTCTAGAAAGACATCCTCAAATTCTTTCAAAACTGGCTTTGCTTCTTCCGGGATTTCAACTTCTTCACTGCTCTCTCGCCCAATCAACAAAAATACTTCAGGTTCTTCCTCTACTTCCTTGACAAACTCTTTCAAAGTCAACAGAGTTTTCAATTCCTCAATCTCCTCCAGTTTGTTCTCCTTCTGCTGTTGCTTCTTAGGAACCAAAGTGATTTTAGTACCCTCGAACATGAAACTGTAACTGTTGGCACGACCGTCATGCTGAACTGCTCTATCAAACTGCCATGGTCTGCCCAACAATAAGTGACAAACATCCATATCTACGACATCACACCAAATTTCATCCTTGTACTTCTTTCCAATCGAAAAATTCACACAAGCTCTCCGACACACTTTCACTTCACCCCCCTTCCTTAACCATGCTAGCTTGTATGGTTTAGGATGCTTCTCGGTCTTCAAGTTCAACTTTCTCACTGCTTCTGTAGAAATAATATTATCACAACTTCCTGCATCAATAACGAACTTGCAGACTTTCCCCAGAATAGTACATGTCAATTGAAAAATATTGCTTCTCAGCCAACTACAATCCTCCTCTTGCTTTGGTGTCAAACAACTTCTTCTCATCATAAGATTACAACCTTCATCACCCGACACTTCTTCTTCCTCCTCAACATAAGGTACATTTGAACATTCTGCCTCCTCACCATCATCTGCCTCAACCTCTGCAACCATGGTTCTCTTCTTCGGCTTTGGACATTCATTGCTTTTATGACCCAACTCTTGGCAATTATAACATTTGAAAACACTACCAGCCTTCGCCTTCTCAACCTCCTTCACCACTGGTTTTGTAACAGGTTTAGGAAAACTAGAACTTCCACCGGCACCCTTCACTGGATTATTAGAATTAGTAAACACACCACCCCCACGTCTTCCTTGTTTCTCCCAAGCTAACGCTTTCTGATGTGCCTCTGCAACTGATCTAGGATCGAACATATTAACCATATCCTGGATCTGCATTCTCAAACCCCCAATGAATCTAGCAGTCAGCTGTTCTTCTGTTTCCATAATATCATTCCTGGCGATGAGTTGGTAAAATTCATCAGCATAATCACTAACAGACTTCGTCCCCTGCCTCAGGTTCTGCAACCTCTGGTACATAAGTGATTGATAGTTGTAAGGTAAGAAAGTAGATCTCATCAACTTTTTCATCTTCTCCCAAGATTCTATCTTTGATTTTCCCATTCGTTCTCGAGTAAGTTTAGTTTGCTGCCACCACGCCAAAGCTCTCCCCCTCAACCTAGTAGCAACCAACTTCACCCTTCGATTCTCCGGAACCTCCTTGAAATCAAAGATTTCCTCCACATTAGACAACCAATCTAAGAACTCTTCAGCAATCATCCCGCCTTTAAACTCCGGAATTTCCATCTTCATACCCGATTCCCATCGACGATCATCTTCAACATCTCGATAAGAATTTCGAACTTGGTCTCGATCTCAATAATGAATACTAGCTCTATCACCCTCTTCAACAAAGTCAAAAGTACGTCTACATCGATCTCGACCATTATCATCCCTTCGTTCATGCATGCTTCTTTGACTATGTCTCTCTTCATCCCTATATACTTCATGGTCAAATTCACGTTGACTTCTTCTCTCTTCATGTGCATAGTCATGATGATCTCTTCGTGATGAAATTGACGTTTCTCTTCTATCTCTACAAGAATGTGGCGATACCCTCCTCGCTTCCGTGACCGATGGCGAAACTCGGTTTCCTCCATGGTTCGAGTTTGGTGATCTCCTCCTTTGATTCAAATCATTCATCAATTTCTCCAATTTACCAATGCCTTCATCAAACTGTTCATTAATACGTTGTTCCATAAGCTCGGCTTCTTCTCTACGATACAAAGCTTCAACATTTTGATGACGATTAGCTCTCCTTGGTGGCATGATTGAAAACTTTCACAAACACTTCAACAATTCGAACACAAAATTCAAAGCTACAACAATGCAATAAGTCACGGCTCAACAATGCACGGCTTAATCTTGTCTCGGCCTCTACTTAGATCGGCAATGGCTTCTACACGGCTCCACACTTCAAATCTTGGCGCGCAAAAACCCAAGATAGATCCAAACAATTTCCAACTCCTCGATCCAAAATGAAATGGATCAAACACTCCAAACTTGATGCAACTTTAATATGAACACGATGAACAACTTCAAACTTCAAAAACTTCAAAAACTTGGCTCCAAGAATCAACTTAGCTATGATTGGCTAAGTATGGCTTTGATACCAATAAATGACGCAGCGGATAATTCGAACAAAACTTCAATCGGTGAAATGTAACAATCGGTGAGTTGAAAATACCAAAATGCCCAAGTTCGTTGATCCAAAGATACCGAACTCTAGCTATCTCAAACACGTTGATAGCGCACTATACCATGTTCAAAGATCTACGATTCTTCGCACGTTGATCTAGCGCACTAGATTCCGTGAATCGGCTTCAACGAACGTGGATTCGAGCGCACTCGAATGACGTAAGTGGAGATAGGAGATTACACTCAACTACCAATTGGAATGAAAGCACAAAGCTAACAAAAGAGAATTTTTTTCAAAAATCAACCACCTTTACAAATGACACACACGGCTATTTATAGCATTTACAACTCACGCCACTTCTTAAGTCGTATGCGACTCATGAAAACCCCCCCCGACTCATCATAAGTCGTTGCCGACTTAACGACACAACACAATTTACACGACTCAAAGATGTACGACTCAACTTATCTACTTACAGGACCGACTCAGGCTATTGCCGACTCAACATTTAGGTCGTACACGACTTAGTACTATACATACTTACAACAACATATCTTACGACCTATACTAAGTCGGTAACGACTTATACACCCACGACTCAACACAACACTTCATCACACAACGACTCATACGACTCAAGGCTTCACCGACTCATAGCCTCCCTTCGGCATGTCTCTTCAAGCGAGTTAACTCTGGCCGACTCATCTAGATCGTGACTCGTTGACTCGGCACAGTCTCCTTTTGATAGCCAGTTAGCTCGGGAACGACTCATATCTTCACTGACTCGTTCACGACTCAAATTAGGTCGACTCATCATGAGTCGTAACTCGTTGACTCGGCACCCTTCCTCTTTGTATCCAGTTATCTCTTCCTTCAGTCTTTCCTTAGGTCGCTGCCATCCTTCCTTAGCTCGTAACCGACTCAAGCTATCATTGACTCGCGACCGACTCAAATCCGATACCTTCTCTATGCGACTTATGGTTATCACTCCCCCCTGTAACTCCTTAGGTCGGAAACGACTCAAACCTGCATTGAGTTGTGGACGACTCATCATACTACCCTGCGTGAGACTCCTGCTTAAAAATTGTACAACTTCTTCTTTGACCTTAGCTGCATCATATTGGCTCCATCTTAAAATCCCCCAATTGATTAGGCTATATCCCAATTACTATGCTATTAAGGTATTTCCTCAAATACAAGACATGAAAAACGGCATGGACTCTAGCCAACAGAAAAGTTCTCTTATTTTCCCTAAATATTGCGAAAGGCCCAATAAATCTGATGTCAACTTTTCCAACTATTCAAATCTTACGACCTTCACATGCTGCCTAATGAACTTTGACTTTCCAAATTCTCACAATCCAAATCTGGGCCGAGTATAATTTGTCGGTGGTTTCTCACCCATAATTTGGTGATTTATATGGCCTCCTTAAAGTTGTTTCAGGGGCGCCATACCAATCATCTACTGTTAAATGAGAATTCTATTAAGGGTATGTGTGCTCCTGATGTCCACCAAAATCCTAGATGCAAGCTCTCAAAAATGCTCCAAGTTCTCATCCATTCCTTAAGTTTGTCTATCAGCCTTCAGTTGGTAAGCGATGCACAGATTTAATGAAGTTCCTAAAGTTAGTTCCTAAAGCTACCAACAAACTTCTCCAAAATTTACAGGTAAACTAAGGGTCCCTATCATTAACGATGCAAACCGCAAATATATGAAGTTGTGTTGAAGATGTTGCGGTTTCATTGCTTCTACTGGAAAATTCTACCACCCTTTATCCTTGATTAGTAGGAAATTCTCTTCACATTCCTATATGTCTCATATTTTCCTCCAATGGTGAGAGCCTATGAGCTAAATATTATTTTTTCCAAAATTCTAAAGTTTTGAGATTATAACATTTATTCACTTAAGGCTACTAACCTAATTATCTCGTTAACCTCTAGTCTTATCTATGGTTTATCGCTAGTTAAGTGTCCTAATGAAATTTCCTTATTTACTTTGTTTCTCAACATATATATTTATTAAGTGGTTTAATTCCCATTCATAAAGTCAATGCGATAATAAAATTGGGATATAACTTATACCACATCATACTCTTTTCCAATAATAAGGGAGACAACTAGCGATTACAACCCAAGAACTCTAAAAGAAAATTTTGTTGGAAGCTGCCGTTTACTATCAAGTGGTATAAATGGTGGTGAGGTCCTTCTTACTGAATTAAGATAGGGATTTCTAATAGTAATTCACCGTTACCCATTTCTTTAGTTTTCCTTAACGTTCTCTAATAAATGCGGTTCACCTTTACCTCTATTAATATATCCATAACAGTTGATCATTACTATAAAAATTAGACTATTTCCAATTAATCCTTCTTTAATCCCTTTAACCTTCCTTTGGGTTTCAAAAATCCATTCATTACTCAAATTTCTTCCATAGTAGCTATATTAAGTTTCCTTAATAGATCCATAATCAATTTCTTTTTTCTCTCATTAATTGCAAATTTTCTGCCCTTCAAATTTGTAATCAATGTCCATAAATCCTAATCCGTTAATTACTAACTAATACACATGTAATGGTAATCTAGGCCATTTATATATTCTAGTCGTTAAGCATGGCTTCATGTGTACATATTTCTAACCACTAATTTCTATAACTAGAATACTCATTTCTATATTTTAATTTATCGAAGCAATTCTTTTAAAAAGATCACCGTCATAATTTTTCATAAATCAACCACAAGTGGGATTTTTGTTTTGTTTGAAATTACAAGAAATTATTTCTTTTCTATTTATTGAAATAGACAGTGTAAACCACGGAAAAGAGTATCCATCTCTTACATATCTCTTTTCGTTATAGTTTATTCCTAGTTACTTCAAACAACATGCTGTTATACATATTTCAGAATTGGATAATTTATGGAAATTACATGTAAACTGCTCCGAAATTAAAGTATAGATTCATATTTTATGGGTAACCTAATTTACAACCCAATTATAGATTTGGAATATCTTTATACTTTACTAACTTCTATAAATAGAGATTTGGGACTGATTCCAAATTTCCAAATCAGGTTGTACATTCTATTACTATTTTATTCACATACTATAAACCTTAATTTGTCCTGCCTATGTAGCGATCCCTATTTACCCCATAAAAACTATTCTTTAAAAAACTAGAATTTTAGTAATCATACAATATAGTTTTAAATAAACTATTTTTATACAAATAAACTTATTTCTTTAAATTCAAAATCAACATTTCATACCCTATTTCTTGCAAAACTTAAAATTTCACAAACATGAGATACCAAATTTAAAATCTCCATCTCCTAAAATATAAACTTAGAAACCTTTACAATTAATTCAAAATTTCTTAGTTCCAAATAGGAGCAATATAATTTCTCTTTTTAAAACTTTCTTCATCAAAGATTTATCTCTTTAAAAGTTAGACTTTAAACTTATCGAATTCAAAGACTGCTTGGTTTTCAAAAAGGAACTATGGACAACTTTCCTTTTTAACGTCTTGCTTTAATAAAGACTCATCCTTTTGAAAATAGGATCATTTAACGCAAAACATTCAAAACTAAATTATCATTCTAAAATAATAAATTAGACCTTTGTTGTTTAAAAGAGTTTTCTAGTTACAAGAATTATCGTTTCCAAAATAACAGTTGTATCTAAAATATAGATGAAATATATATTGCCTTATTACTCAAATATATCATTTTCTGATAAAATACTTTTTCTAAATTTGTTCAAAACTCTTAAATTCCCTTGCATCCCTTTTCTTAACAATTCAAATAATATTCTTATTCAAAAATTTCTAAATTCGAATAGTAAAATCGTATATATAAAATTCTCATCTTTACACAATTGCTTTTCCAAAAATACCCGACTCCTTTATTAATGACCACCATTTAAATTGCCAAAAACACCTTTTATAACTTCAAATGATGGAAAAATGGAGTAGACAAAGATAACCCTTATCTTTTTCCTATTAATCCTCTTCTAATCTATTTATTTAAAAATTCCCAATTCTATCGCTACCTAAATTCAACTATCATTCTCCACATTTCCTTGTACGGGAATGTTCCTTCTGTCTTCGTCATCGGACATTCTTATCCTTCTATTATTTTTACTAATCAAGTGCCTTTTCCATTTATAAACCCTTACAAAAGAAAAGAAAAGAACCTCTGATTTTATAAGGTAGCAAAAATCATTCATATCTCAAAAGAAAAATCCCTTATTACAAATCTTTGGACCAAAAACTTTTGGCTCAATAAATTTAAACTAAAAACTTTAAGAATGCAAAATCCCTTTAAGTTAGAACTTTCTAGTTCAACTATTTATAATTTATAAATGTCCAAATTTTCTTACTCTTTGCAAAAAAAAAACAGCTTCCAAATCTATAAAGTAGAAGAAATCATAAAATTAGAATGATCAAAAAACGGAGAATCCAAAAACTGAAAACTTAAATTCAACAAAATTTTAAATTGAGAGGTTAACAAATGAGAACCTTCTCACTCTCTTTTTTCAACCTTTCAAGTAATTTAAAACCATCCAGCATTTTGTTTGAAAATGTTTCACTACTTCTTTCTAAGCTTTTTTCAAATGGAAGTATATTTCCAAAGTTATCAAAAATCACTTTCTGCCAAAAATTTCCAACTTACAATGCATAAGATTTCACTTAATAAACTTTTGAAAAATCTCGTTTAAAACTTTCAAGGAGTTTTCAAGTATCCTACCACTTTCTTTCTCAAGGGTGGGATTTAAAAAGGGGCTTTCATTGTTCTTTCCTTCAAACTCCCTACCGAATCATCTTAAAAAATCTAGTTATCTCCTTCTCATGATTAATGTACACCTTCTTACAGAAGCTTGTTTCTCTACTATATCCCTTGCTTCCGTACAAATACTATGCCTACTCTTATAAATGTCACTTTGTCTATATTAAATGGTTGATATCTTAATGGAAGTTACCTAAAGATATTTATTTAGTGATTCAACTTTGCCCATTTAACTTCTTCTTTATCTTTGCATAATTACCCTAAAATTCTCATAAATCTATTTAATTTTTTATAACTCCCCACTTAACGCTTATTCATTACCTATTAAAATTTGGAGTTATAACCTTTCCTTCTACGATTAATATCCCTATTATTTAATATGCTTATAGGATCCACAATGATAAAGAAGCTGGTTCCAGCAAAGAAGTATAAATTCAACTCTATTTATTTTTCCAACTCCTACCTGCTTTATCCACCCTTTCGAAAATATGGCAGCAACTACTTGTATAGTTGAAATTTACAAAGACGGGCATAAATTAAAAGAAGTATGTGTATATATATATATATGTTTATATATAGTAAGGCTTTTGAAAAATATTTTCAAAAATAAAAAACAAACCACTAATATGTATACATTCCTCATTGATTGGGTAACCTAAGCTCTGATACCAAATGTAACTACCTTCCCAAAAATAGACCAATGTTCTGACCCGGAAAAGGCCATCCAAACTTAGACCATTTCAAAGCTAGTTGGTGGTTGGTAAAAAGAAAAACTATGCAGAGTTATCAATCTATTCTTTCAGAACTAATAGTGGAAGGAATAAAATATAATAAAAATAATGGTACCCATTTATTTTAAAATATTTCAAATGTCATAATACATAACAATAACTGTTACAACATTTTGCTCAAAAATACATCTCATAGATACAATAGAAATTTACATGAAAAGATTACTTATTGTCGATTACTTTCCAATGAGGGATTTATTGTTGATTACTACCTAATTATCTACATAATTATACGTTATAATTATATGTTTATTATGCTAATTAATATATAAATAAATATGCATTTATTATTCTATATGTGTGGAGATTACACCCTAACTAACGTTAAATGTTAATTTCTTTTTAACCATAGTCTTCAAAATCTTTCCTTTTTCTTCCATTTTACCAATAATGTTCAAATTCTAATATACATAACAAGGATTCAATACTCATATCCAAAATTGTAATAAATAAACTTGTATATAGAATCTAAATCTAACTTATCTTGTATTAAAACAATAGAGTAAACCAAATATGGAAATTTAGAATTCAATCAATTCTATGCTCTATTTAACTTATTTTACATAAATTTAGATAAGGGAATTTCTACAAAATTTTATAGAAATAGACGATGTAAACTACGAATAAAGATTTGTCTTTTATACATTATTTCTCAATTAAATCCCCTAGTCGGATCTAGAGAAGAAGAATAAGATGTGGAATGCAAGGTAGAGTACATAAATTGCAAAATCCATTAAACTCCATTATTTTAACACAAAACAATTAAGATTTCAATCGTAATAATTCACATTTCTCTTTAGGTGGATTTTAGGGTTTTTTAATATGATATTTTCGTAATTCAAAACTCTTCACGGCATATATCAAATCCAAACTGTATTATTCAACTATAAAATGGAAACACTAAGATTTCAACTCACACTTGGTCCTTTGCTTTGCTTCTCTTTGGATTTGCAATGCCTATTATAATCTCCATCAGGTCTCGTTTTTATCGATATATACAATAACGGATTTGTATATTATTAGATTCAAAAAGGTTGGAGGAGAAGAGGTTTAGAAATTAAATAATAAACAAAGAAATATTAAGATTCCTTACCTGAAACCGTAATGGAGTTTTCTAAATTTAAGACGAGATAAACCGACAGAGCTTTTTTAATGTTTCTAAAATATTTGTGAATAAAAGTGAGGGGCTAGAGTCGTATTTACAGAGGTTAAAACACACCAGAACCGTAGAATGAAACTTAGTTAAAAATGGATAAATCTGGAATGATAAAATTAACAAAACCATAGCCAACAGCTATTCACGACCGGTCGACTGCCTCTTCAACTAGTCGACCACTAGGGGTCGACTGGTTCCAATGAAGGGGTTGATTGGTACGTATATATTTAGGAAGATTTATTATTTTTGGTTGCCTGATTACTTTATCCCCTAATTAACTATTAATGCTAACTATTTAACTTAACATTTACTTAACTCCCAAGTCTAATCATAATTAATTTTTAAAATTCAAACTCTAAATTTAAACACTCACTTGAATTTGAATTTGAACTAAATTAATTTAAATATGAAAACTTCAAATGGTCGTAACTTTTTTGCTTTAACTTCATTTCTATCTTATTATATTTGGAAACGGATCTGAATTTCACCAGGAATGCAATGGAATAACTTTCATGGTCAAATTGCAACTTTTATAAAATTCTAATTTTTATCCCTAGCCTAATTAATTGAATTTCTCTTAATTTAATTATTCAATTAGCATCAATTTTATGGGTTGTTATAGTATGGATGACTTGTTTCAATTATCCCTGTAGTGTAAATGTTTTCAACACTTTTTGTATGCCATCTGGTTTCTATGAGTAGTTGGTTATGCTATTTGGGCTAACCAATGTTCTGGCATACTTTTCAGATCTCGTGAACCGCATCTTCAAGGATTGGCTAAATAAGTTCGTACTTTTATTAGTGGATGACATTTTGATTTATTCTAGGATAGAGGAGGAACATGAAACACACTTGAGGATTATGACTAAAATGTTGAGGAGGTATAAGTTGAATGCAAAGTTTTCAAAATGTCACCTCTGGATGAGGGAAGTGAGATTCTTGGGTATGTCATCTCTAAGCAGGGCATCGTAGAAGATACTGCCAAGGTGGCGGTGGTTTAGGGTTGGAGCCATCCCAAGAATGTTATGAATGTGATAAGTTTTCTGGGAATGGCAGGATATTATAGACATTTTATTGGGGACTTCTTAAGGATAGCAGCACCCATTAACTAATTTAACGAAGAAGAATTAGACTTTTGTTTGGGATGCTAAGTGTAAGCATGTGTTTGTGAGTCTAAAGGAAAGTTTGAAGAAAGCACTAGTGTTGAACATTCCGAGCATGAGTAGGAGTTGATAGTATACATAGACGCTTGTGGTACTGAATTAGGTGTGATGTTGATGCAAAAGGGAAAAGTTGTCGCTTATGCTAGTTGACAGTTGAAGCCACACGAGTGGAAGCATCCTAATCATGATTTGGAGTTGGTGGTAGTGTTTGTTTTGAAGATTTGGAGGCACTATTTATTAGGATAAAGGTTCGGGCTATTCATGGACCTCAAATTCTTGAAGTACCTTTTCTCCCAGAAGTATTTCAACCTTTGCCGATAGCGATGACTGGAATTCTTGGCCTCCTACAAATTTGGCTTTTGCTATATGCCTGATAAGGGAAATGTGATCATCAACGCATTGATTAGAGGACATGTCAATCAAGGAGTGATTTTCAAGGAGAGGAAGTAGTTGGAGTATAACACTGGCTATGACTTCCGACCCCATTGCGAGTTAGAGACAAAGATGTTGAGAGTTTAATGATTAGGCCTACTTTGATAGAGCGTAACGGAACTAGTCAGAGGTTAGATTCTAGATTAGCAAAGAACGTGCCGAATGAGTAAAGTTTGACAATTCAAAGCAATACGGACTTGACCGAGAAGGTTGGCTTCGTAAGGATGGAAGATGATTTGTTCCCGATGTTGATAGATTGCGAGATGAGGTGATATGAGAGTGCCACCATTCTAAGTTGACAATATATTCCTAAGGTAATAAGATGTACCATGATATGAAGCAGACCTATAACATGAACAAGGTTATCGAGACATTCATCTTGAAATGTTTTGAACTACGAGTTGGTGAAGGAAAAGTAGAAGTTGCCAAGTGGGTTGTTGGAACCACTTGAAGTTCCCAAATGGAAGTGGGAGCAAGTGTCAATGGATTTCATCGATCGATTACCGAGGACAGGAGTAGGGACGACAACATTTGGGACATAGTAGATCAATTGACCAAGTGCGTAAGATTTATAACTGTCAAGTCGAGTAGAATGGTAGCCAAACTAGCCGAGTTATATTCGAAATAGGTTGCACAATTCCATGGTGTTCTGTAGAGCATTATGAGCAAATGAAACCAATCGTTCACTAGTGGGTATTGGAAGATCTTACAAGAGGCATTGGGGACCAAGCTACATCTCAGTACAGCTTATCATCCGCAAACTGATAGGCAGACCGAGAGAGTAAATCGTATAATGGAGGATCTCTTACTAGATTGCATACTTGATTTCGGAGGCTCATAGGAAAATTCATTGCATTTGGTGGAGTTTGCAACAACAATGACTATCGGTCTAGTATTAGTATTGCACCGTACGAAGCATTGTATGATCAATCATGTAGTGCCTCTTCGTTTTGGTTGGAAGCGGGAGAGAAACTGATACTTGGGCTATATGTGATTAGAGAAACTTCGAGGAAGATAAAGATCACTCGATCGAATGAAAGCTGCTTAGGATAGACAAAAAAGCTATGCTAATAGAAGACGTAGAGATCTAGAGTTTTCTATCAACCATATAGTATTTGTGAAGATTTATCCATTGAAGAATGTCATTCAATTTGGTAGTAATGGGAAGTTGGCATCGAGATTCATAGGTCCTTTTTGCAATAGTAGATAGGATTAGGAACCTACCATATAGGGTCAAATACCTCAGAAGATGGTGGATGTGCACAATATCTTTTATGTTTCTCATCTGCGGAAGTTTGTGTATGACTCAAATGCGACGATTGCACCGGATCAACTTGATGATATTGAGGTTGAATGAGAAGCTTCAAAACCTCATGGGGCATTTCGTATTCTCAAACGTGATATGAAATAGCTTAGGAGGTAGACGATCAAGAAGTGAAGGTTCGATGGGGGTGAAAGTGGAGGCAATTATATGTAGGAAACCGGTGAGAGCATGAGGACCATGCATCTGAAGCTCTTAGCATAGTAATGCCTACTGTTTATCATACTTACTTTAACCTTTGATGTTATATATGGTAATTTAGTACCCCACATGCTAGGTTAGGTTCAGCTATACTATTGATTGTATGGTTGCTTGTTTGAGATGTATGATGGTTGGATATGATTGTTAGGCATGTGGGGTAAATATGTTTGACTTATTTGAGGATTTCAGAGGCAAAATTATTAAAAGGAGAAAGTATAATGACCCATATATTATGTATTATAGGATGATAAAATATTTTATTTTATTCATATGAGGTCCTACGACTCTAAAATTTTAGTAAGTGACTCTTGGGGACATTTTCCACATCTATGATTTTTATTGAATTTCTAGGTGACTGGTTTGACCTTGAAAATCTTGTTTGGACTATAAATTTTGATAAGAACCGAATTAAGGTCTCATACCACTTCCATTGCTTCAGGATGATAGTTTCTCATTCCTTAAAGTAGTTATAATAGAAAAAGGGACTAACCTTTTAAAAGTTATAGCCATTTTAAGTTTTGGTTATTAGTGGGCAACTAACTAAGCCCATGCTTAGGCTCACTAATCCATCTTGAAAATTGTGCTAAGGGAGGCTGTAGGAACAAATCAAAGTCATTTCCATCTCCCTTAAAATAGCTCTAAACCTCCATTAACCCTAATTTCATCAAAATCACATATTTTCCCTACTAATCTTAGTCTAGATCATAGTTACAGGAGTAATTAACATCCAGGGATTGGAGATTATCACTTTTGCTAATTTGTGTTCATCTCCTTTGCGGTCCACTTCAGATGTAAGCAGAAAAGTTTGTATTTTGGGTATTTGGTGAGCGATTCTGTAACAACCCGCAAATCCGTACCCCTTTGAGTTAACACTATTCTACCTAAATCAACTCAAGTTGCACAGAAATACGAACCATTGGGTTAAAGAAGAAGAGAGGTAGAAGAAGAAAATAGAAATCAACATCAGAATCTAACCATCGCAGCGGAATAAAATATAATAAATAATAAATAATTTCACTCAAAAATCAAATATCTCTGTTTATATATTAAATCATCAGAGTACATCAATCACGGCTCAACATCAATGTCATACAAATGGATACACAACAACTCAACACAGCGGAAAAAAATATATATAAACAAGTACGAGAGTACGTATCGTCCTCCAGCTCCACAGCATCATATCATGTATCCTATAATACTCGGTCTGACCCGAGCATTACAGTTAAATAACACCCGAGTCAGTCTGGAATACCAGCGTGAGAAAATCACACACAATTGATTTTTAAAGATTCAAAAATTCTTTGAAAACAAAATCATCTCGTAAGACCACGCCACAAATAAACATGTCCGGTTTTTACCTTACGATAGCTAAAACATTTTTATTAAAGTCCTCTGATATTATAATAGTGTCTATAGAAAGTAAAATAGAATCTAGCTGAAATGCTTGCATCACACGTTTCAGCAATAGTTGGGCACAATCAAAACCGTACGGGCGCGTAGGGAAAATGGATTCCAACTAATGGCTAGGCACTAGGGTACCACCTGTCATAGTACCTGGTCTAGATCAGCGTACCGAGGAGCCACCCTAACTCCCCTGCAACACAAGACCAGAACCTTCCCTTACTGGACAGTCCCGAGCAAGATCACCCCGCGGTTGGGATCAATAACCGCCCACTAAGCCGGAAAAAAAGGGACATCTAGATAGGGATGATCTCACCCTCCAGTGGGGGCTACCCACGAAGCCTTGCTGCATATCCCCTGATTTTCAGCCATTCCCATTTGATGAGGCTTGAGGCTAAGCGTTACCTTTTTAGAATATATCCCTTAGAATGCCCATCGTCCCCCTGACGATGTTTCGCAAGCGTTCATCCATACAAGTCCGTCCCGGGTTCGAACGGAACCGAAGGCACTATTCCTACTACATCCGTTTTAGAAATATCCTCATGATTAGTAGCGACTAGCCCTTGCACTTCACCGCTCCTTCTTCGAAACCAAAATCGTTTTTCGCGAAACGTACAAACCGGATCGAAGTGGTTTTCGAGAAATAAATCTCGATCCCGGCCTCTTCGAAACGATCAACGCATTGTCCAATATTGATAGTCGGTTATTTAACTATCAATTAATATTCACAAACAACCATCAACCAATAAATAATTTTCCAAATTATTTATTCATCTCAAAATATCTTTACAAGATATATTTCCAATTTCAAATCCCTTTGATAACAGTTTCAAACCATACTTTCTTTTCCAGAATAAACTTTCCCAAATATTTCTATCTCCTCTGAAATCACCAAGCACAAAACTAGAGTTCTAAAATAATTCAAAACACTTTACTTTGAAATATACTTTAAAATATTTAAGTTAAAACTACATCAATAATTTATTAAAAATACCATACTATATGAATATTTGAAAATAAGGTTACTTAATAAATATAAAACTAGATTTATACTTTTAAAACATAATATCAAGTCATTCTTTAAATAATTATTAATATAATAGATTAAGAGAAAATACTTACTTTAGAATTTAAATATTAGAAATAAGGAATTTTCCAAAACTTGCTTTTAAAACAACTTTTAATCTTTTATATTATATTTACAAATTTACTTTAAAAACGTACTTGGTTATCCAGGGAGAATTCCAACTCCAATCACTTAAATCAATTTCCCAAATTGATTTCCAATTTACTCTATCTGAAATAAATTTCATTACTTACACAATTCGTTTCAAAATTCATTAATTATACTTATTATTATTGTTATTAATTTCCATTTGATTTTAAATCTCTTACCTGAAATATATAAATTCAGGTCTTTCCCAATTCTTCTTTATTCCTTTCAATAATTTAAATTTTAAATTTTAGATAAATATTTTGTTCTCTTAAATAATAACACTACAGTTTAAAATTCATTAACTTCCTGTCATTCAAAATTTCCTTTCTATATTCTAGTTTTATTTGTTAAAATTTTAAAGTCACTTTATTCTTTTCCATTCATTCCTAAACTTATTCAAATTTTCTATAATTATTTTCTTACAAATTCACTTCTTTATTTTCCTTCCAAAATCCAATTTATGTATATTTTTGATAGTTCATTATACACAATTATATTCAATCAAACCATAGCATTCAATATATCACTAAGGTTTATCATAGAATATCAAATAATCACAACAGAGGGTATTAAATAATTTTAAATAAATGTTGAGGGATCTAGTTGGATCCCTCCAACCTGTTTTCCCTACATCCACCGACGTTATCACAATAAAAATATCAATCCCAAAATATACCATGCTACAACACATCAATCAATTCAACCACTCAACAATTATTTAAATTTAATTATTTAAATTTAAATTTAAATTCACTGAGTGGGATTAACTCACCTTTTTTAGTTGTAGCCCACTTCATCCCAGCTTGATTCTCGCGATTAACGACCTTGTATAATCATTATGCGACTTATTAACATCTGAGAGGGATTATAGAAATTTACCATTTAATAAATTAATTGACCAACAATGTAACCTAAACTAACCATTCATATTTATTTATTTATTTATTTTTTCTTAAATATATATACAATTTCCCTTACCAAATCCTGATTAAACACGATTTTCCAAACTGTATGTATCTTCATTTACCATTTTTCTTCTTCAAACCAGGCAATTTTCTTCTTTAAATCTTAATATATATATATATATACATATATATATATATATATATATTTGTCTTTGAAACTCATACAATTATAAAATTAATTTATATAGCTTCAGAATTCAAATTTACATATTGTTTCAACATTTTAAAACTCATATACATATATATTTCAAAACCTTATCAGTATCCAATTTATTTCCTACCAACTTACAAATATATATTCAAATTAAAATAGTCGTGTATATATATTAAAATTGAAACTGCATCTATATATATATATATATTTACCTATTATTTTTATTTTTTCCCTACCCTATAGATTTTCTACCTACCTATATATATACCCCACTTAATTTTTATTTTACTATATAAATCAACATATATATATTTTCTGTCTACATATGTATTTTTTCTATATATATATATATACATATATATATATATGAAAGCAAGACAAACACGATACCTCACAGATGCGAGTCAAACAGCAGAAACACAAATCACTAATGGACTCGTCTTCACCATGCTACAGTCACGAGTTCGCCCACTTTGGCCTTGCTCGAGTTCGAGCTACCAAACCTTCCAATTGACGTCATCCCCCCTTTTCATCTCAGAAACTCCTCCCGCTGCTCGCACGTACGAGCCCACGAATACATTTCGACGAATTCAACGTCGCCATCGACTCTCCCATCGGAAACTGTACCTCCCAATCCTCTCGAACTTCAACTCGAACCAACAGTCCCATCGCGACCTGTAGGCTTCGCCTTCCTCCTCTGCAAAATCGCTTCAAAACAAGACCCGACTTCAAGAATACTAGGCGCCACACCGCCTCTCCTCTATCTCACGAGCACGGTTCCAAAAACCAAATCGACCCATACGCCCTAAATCGAAAGCAATAAGAAACCCTAGGCAAACTGCCGTTCGATTAAAATGAGGAGAGAAGGGGAGGAGTAAAGTTCGATCGTTGTTCTCCCTTTTGTTTGATTTCATTCATTTTTTTTCTTTTTTTTCGATTGAAAAAAAATGCTGAAGGAAGGGAAAGAGGCAGAAGGGTATTGCTTCTATGATACGCGTCCCTTTTCTTCGAATTGACATATTTAACGGAGTGAACGAATAACGTTGGCGTGAGAGGAACGCTTTGCAGGAAGAAGTTATCAAGCTATAGTGGTTGAAATGAAAAAGAGTCTGATGGGAAATAAAAATTAAATTTACAATATAGGTTTAAACGCACGTGTAAATTGAACGGCCACACAACAACTCCGATGATTACGAAATTTGAAATCCGGTAATAATTCAATATTACGGACTCAATGGAACTGGTTTCGTTGAATTCCGAGACTGCGCCTCGGAAGGCTATATTCAAATTCAATTTAAACGATATTAAATTTCAAATCTTAACAAATCATCCTTAAATTTGATCTCAACACTTCTATTCTCTTCAGTATTATCAATACAAATTTTATAAGCCTTCAAATTATTTTTAATAGGCTTAAAATTCCAGATTTAGCATTTTTCGATCTTCAAATTATTTAATTTTAATAATTTAATTATCAAATAAATAGCGATATTTGAAATTCAAGTTAATAACTAACTTTTAAATATTTAAAATCAATTAAATATTCCAATTTTAAATACTTAAAATTTTCGGGTCGTCACAGATTCTTGACCCTTCACTCTACTAACATGTTTATATAGTTAATAACGATATTTTTAGCTTAATTTCACACCTTATTTTTTTAACTTTAATTACATTTTATGACCAAATTTTAAAGGATTTAAAGTGGTTTTTAGGATTGGCTTGATTATCATGTTCTAATGGATTGCTTGTATGAGTGGATGTGTATATGTGTTATCTTTTGTTTCTATGTTGTGCTTTAGTAGGGTTTCTATGCTTTTAGGTGGTTAGAAAAGTGGCTGTCGAATTATCAAATTGGAGGCAAAGATGGTCGGAATGGAATGAAACTTAAAGGAAGAGTTCTGAAGCATGGGTGGATTCTAGGATTCAAAATCACACTAAAATTGAAGCTAAGGGAAGGACCAGTACCTAAAGCTTTGGGTCGGTACCAATTGCTTTTTAGTTGGTGGAAAATGCTTGGTGGATGTTTGTTTCTTCAGCTCGAGGTTAGGGGTGATGAGTGAAGGTCAAATGTAAGAATTTAGCTAAGTATTAGACTTTATACTTAAAGCTTTGGTGGGCATTAAAACGAGAGCTTTTGGAGTTTGTACCAAAAGCTTTTAGGTGGAATAGTTGGGGTCCAAGAACTTGGAAGATGGAGCACTATAAGAAGGGGAAGAAACTTAGCCAAAATTGACTAAGTGCCCAACTCAATAACAAGAGCTTTTGGTTGTTACTGAGAGGTTTATTTTGGTAGAGTCGGGGTGGAATCTCTAAAAGGAAGGTACTCAATAGCTCATGCTGGAAGTGTTTGTTTGTTTACTTGGGGTTTGATGGTCATGTAGTAGCATGATGATAGCTTCAGGGTTCGGTAATACATCTCGATGGTGAATGGAGCTAGGTTCCGATGGTAGCGGATCATTGGTGAAAAGGGCCGTGAGGTGATTATCCAGAATGCACAGGTTCTAAGAAGGGTACCTATGGATAGAACGTGAGATTGGTTCTACCGTGGAATGGAGGATTGTGGAATAGTTCTTTGAGAATAACGAAGTTTAGATAGAGGAAGGAAAAGGCACAGGTACGCATGCTAAGGGATCCTTGATACTCACGATGTTGTCTGTTGTACTCAAAGTAGGGGTATTGTGAGTACATCATGGGTACTTTGTTTGGCTACCCTAGATTAGTTGTTTAAATCCGTATACCGTCGATCGTAGGAAAGGGTCTATTACCAACTTCTGGCTAAAGATGAGTACACAAAAAATCGAGATTTCCATTAGTCCTTGGCATGGGAAAGGCCATACGAGTTATCATATATCTAAAGCACATTGAGTGATAGTGAAGATTGTTTGATGGATTTTATGGTTGCTTTGGTTGTTATCTTACGTATACCACTCTAGGGATGTCACTGGAGATAGGTATTGGGGATAGGAATACCTAGACACCCGTCATCGTATTTGATTTGTAGTATACCTTTACTATATTCATAGAGTAGTATATTATGTTAATTATGTGCTAACTCTTAGTTTTCAAGGATATGTCAGGTATGGTTCGTATACTCTTGTTCCTTACTATATTGATTTGTAAGTATTTTGATATTTATTTACTATTCACACCAGAATGTTGTCTAACTTGAGGTTTTATGCTTTGCTTCTTATTATCTCGAGTACTCTTAAATTAGCAGATTAGATAATAGGTCTAGGTGCGATGCAGTAGCTGTGTAGAGGACGGGCTAGATGAAGCTATCTCGTATTATATATGGGTTTCTATGCTGATTCCACTGCTCAACACTGTGCAACCTTGACAGTGCTTCTTATTACAATTATTTAGAGACAAGCATTTGAGTTTATTTTTGTTTGTGTATGCTCTATTATTTGATGTATAACTCTATGAATTTGCACTCTGATATTTGGATCATTTAGTAATTTCCGTAGCTCCTGTTTTATATTTGCGATGCATATTATATTTTATTCCATACGTTGTGAGATATACAATAGATTCTATGATGTTTTACTTCATTTTCAACCTTTAATTACCATCCTACATCGACCGGGCACGTCAATAGTGCGCTATTTAGTTACATTTGGTGTTGGTCGTGTAGGGCGGTCATCACAATAAGCTTTCTCTTTTTTTCATGCACCATAGTTTTTTGCATAAAACCTTCCATTATTCAACTAGAAATTTTTGTTTGCTTGCCTTAGATATCAGATTTTGATAAGTGATATTAATGTGCTTTATGTTTTTAGTTTCATTAGATTATCTAGCATAGGATCGTAATTGGAATCATTCTCTTTATTAAATTTCTCAAAAAGTAGCAAAATACATTTCCTTGGAGCTAAACTACTCTTCTCATATGGTCCCCCATCCTACTTTCGAAAGAAACTTCAAGATTAATTGCTTTGGTGTAATAGACACATCCATCTCATCTAAAACAGGCCTCCTAAAGAATGCATTGTAGTAGGTGTGTTGGTCCATTATCACATAGAGAGTTTTAAAGGTCCTTGAGAAAGGTGGAATTCCTATTTGAACATATCGCTTTATCTATCCTACTAGATTTGATGCCTTATTATTAAACCCAAAAATAAGATCCTAGAAGGCTCCGGTTTACTTAGAGAATGTCCATTTGATTAAAAGCATGCTTAAAGATCACATTCATTCTGCTTCATATCTTTGCAAATATTTAGACACCTGCGATAGTCTAATTTGTGCATTAATCATTAGAGGATCATTATATGAATATCTCACTCCCCTTAGGTTTTTTAGAGTGATCATCGGGTCTAGAACTAGAATGATGTATTGTAAGCTTTTCATCGATGGTTCTTCTACACTAATTAGACCACTTGCAACCTTGCTCATCTTTAAAATGTGCGGCCCTCTATGAATCACATTAGTATGGTTTTTGGTGATGATAAATATTATTGGGGCTTGTTCTCAAGGAATTTATTGGCTAAAGGCTTCTCATTATTACCTAATCACAAAAATCTACCTTGATGAATTCTTTTAGCACTTCTTATCTTATCATATTTTGGACTATTCCGGCCAAAGCACAACAATTATTGGTCTTGTGTGTGAGAAATGCAGATTACGGATCTTAAGGCTAGAATTAACACCAGAGGGGAGGGGTGAATAGTGTTTTAAGGAATTGCTAAATCTTTTGGGTTTATATTAATTTGAACACAAATGTATGCAATATTTAGACACAGATACGATCATAGAATCAAACAAAGATGCAGAAATAAAGTAAAAGCAATAAAGGAAAGAACACACTGGATTTTATACTGGTTCGGAATAACCCTACATCCAGTCCCACAATAAAAGTATGGATTTCCTTTTAAAATCAATTTTTACAATTACACCCTCGATTTCAAGGCCACGAGGTGCACCACTCCAGATTCACAATCCTCTGGGCAGAGATACTTGATTTTATGGGTAATAAGTTCACCCAATTGATTTTACAGGCTACAATCAGACCTTTTCTCGCTTGATTGATTTCACAGGCTACAATCACACCTTTTCTCGCTTAGTTACAAAGAAGCTTATAACTCTGAATAGCATTGGAATCTTGTTGAGATAGTGTAGAGAATCAAACCAGAAATGATCTAGTTAGGTTCAATGATGATTTCGGCAGAGTAATGGTAAAAATGTATATAAAGAAACGTGGAAGAAGAAGAGGAGTGATATCAGAGAAAATATGAATATAAATTCGTTTAAAAAGCCCCTATTTATAGCAGAACAACAGCCATGTCCATTCGTGAAAGGATACGATGAATAAACACTTCCTTTGAAATTCAAATTTTTGAAAAAAATGCCACCTTGTCGACAAGGGTATATTGGGGTTGTCGACAGGCCTATGTAATTTTTGATAATTTGTTTTTCTTTAAAAATAACTTTCATCTTGTATTAAAACTATTTTTAAACTTTTTAAATATACTTAACTATAGTTAAAATACATAAATAAGTATAGAGAATAATATTTTGGTATATATAAAATTTTACTATATATTTTATATTTAAATCTAAGTATAAATATTAAAAGTTAAATATATTAAAAGATAGTTTAAAACCAAGGATACTTTGATTTTGAAGATAAAAATTATTTTGAGGCTAAATGTATTTTAAAACCAAGAAGGATGTTTTTGATCTTTTTAAAAGGAAGATTTTGAAATCATTTTGAAAACAAGATATAATTTTGTAAAACATTTGAATAAAAGTTAGTGGATACAAAACAATGTTCCACTAGATTTTTCGTAGGTTCGATCCTACTTAGGGTTCCATCCCTTTAACGAGCTCGAAGTGCATTCCATTCTACGAATAAATTGGATTTTAAGACGTCGGTGCTTTTCTAGGAGTTTTAACAGAATTCCTAATTAAATTACTTATTATTGAAATCTTGAACTTTTGATAATCTTGATACTCATGAGTCTTCAATCTTGATATCTTCAGTCTTGAATCTCTATACTGTACAGTCTTCATTCTTGGTACCTGCATGGTTAAATCCTGCATATACATATATATCTAAACTATAATTTTAGTATTTATATTTTATAATCTTATTCTAAGGTTGTTATCATCAAAACCATCTTCTCAAGGACTAGCAATCTCCCCCTATTTGATGATGACAACTTTTGTTTATAAAATGTTACTTCTAACCTAATAACTCCCCCTAAAACTAATAACTCCCCCTTAATCTATGCCTAACTATCCTATTACTTCTCCCCTTTGTCATAAACAAAAACTAACTCCAAACTATAGAACTCCCCCTAAAACTAACACTATATGACATATGATTATAATGATATGCTATCATAAATAATCAACACTTAATTCTAAAACTAAAACTTAGTCCTCAATATCTAACTATCCTAAATAAGAATCTATATATGATAATACTTATAATAGTGATAATGTGAGAATTCAAATATAAGAACACAAATCATTTATCAATTATATATTGTTATATTTACGTTTGTGTAGAAGACGAAAGTAAGATCATATAACAATAAGAAAGAGAGAAAAGAAACTAATGTGTGTCCTTGAAAATGGGAGATTTGTGAACTGAACAATTTGGGTAGTGAAAACAGAAATTTCCACGTTGTTCGACTAGATTTCCATCCTTGTCAAAGCACACTTTGCCAATGCAAACAACTTTATCGTCATCTTCAGCATGCTCTTCTTCCATGAGGGCTTCTTCTTCTTCCTCGCAATCCTCTTGCACTTGATCTCCTAAAGATTCTTCATCAATCAAAATGGGATTGGCGTGATTGTCCATTAGAAACTTTTGTAAGTTTTTAAGGATTTTGCCTTGCCGTTCTTGTTCTTCGGCCATTCTGAGTTGCACTACTTGAATTTCAGCCATTAGTTGCAGTGCATCCTTCAAGGAATCCTCCATTTTCATCACTCGTGCAAGCGTAATTCGTTGATATGGTCTAGTAGAAGGAGAAGGAAATGAAAAAGTTGAATTTTTATTTGATTCGGAAGAGGGGGCCATTGTTTTATTGTTTTTAGAAGTTAGATTAGAGAAAGGACAGAAAGAATGAACAAAATTTTGAAATAAGAAGAATATTTAACCACTTATTTGAATTTTGGTGGGAAAATTTCAAAAATAAAAAATCGTTATATGTCGACAGGGGTATGGAAGGGTTGTCGACATGGTACCTATATTTTTACTATTTGATTTGTTTTAATTTAATTTTTAATTATACTTTGTTATTTATATTCTATATTTCAGTTATTGAACAAATACCTAATTCTCTTCTTAATCTAATAAATATAGATTCATTTAAGGGTTTTGTTAAGATATCAACAATTTGCTTCTAGGAATTGATATAATCGAGAGTAATTACTTCCGTACTTATATTATCTCTAAGAAAATGATGTCTTATATCAATATGTTTAGTTCGAGCATGATGAGTAGGATTTTTGGATAAATCTATTGCACTAGTATTATCATAATAAATTGGTGATTTTGAGATATTTAAACCAAAATCTTTTAAAGTTTGTTGCATATATATTGCTTGAGAACAAGCCAAAGCAGTAGAAATATACTCTGCTTCAGTTGTTGATAAAAAAACTGTGTTTTGCTTTTTACTAAACCAGGAAATCAGAGAATGCCTCAAAAAGTGACAAGTTCCACTTGTACTTTTTCTGTCTGATTTACAACTAGCATAATCAGCATCACAGTAAGATATTAATTCAAAAGAATCATTTTTAGGATAAAATAAGCCATAATCAAGGGTGTGTTTAACATATCTTATAACACGTTTTACAGCTTTTAAGTGGGTCTCTTTAGGTTGGGATTGATATCTTGCACAAAGATAAACACTATGCATGATATCAGGTCTAGTAGCAGTGATGTAGAGTAGTGATCCAATCATTCCTCTATATAATTTTTGATCTACATCTTTCGAGAGATCTTCTTTACTTAGGTACTCATTGGTTGCCATGAGAGTGGGTTTTCCACTTGCAGTAGTCAAACCAAATTTACTAACTATGTCTTTAGCATATTTTTCTTGACTTATAAAGATACCATTATCTAATTTTTTTATTTGCAATCCTAGAAAGAAGTTTAATTCACCCATATGACTTATCTCAAACTCTTTTGTCATTATTTTAAAAAATTCTTTATTAAATTCAAAATTAGTTGATCCAAAAATGATATCATCTACATAAACTTGTACTAGTTGAATATCATTTTTATTTCTTTTAATAAAAAGAGTATTATCTACTTTACCAATTTCAAAGTTTGATTGTAATAAGTAAGATCTTAGTCTATCATACCAGGCTCTAGGAGCTTGTTTTAGACCATATAGAGCTTTCTTAAGTATGTAAACATGATTTGGTAATTTTTCATTTTCAAAAAGTGGTGGTTGTTTAACATATACTTCCTCTTTTAAAAATCCATTTAAAAAGACGCTTTTAACATCCATTTGGTATAATTTGAAATTATTATGATTTACAAAAGAATGTAGAATCATAATGGCTTCTAATCTTGCTACAGGAGAAAAGGTTTAATCAAATTCTATTCCTTCTTCTTGACAATAACCTTGAGCGACTAGCTGGGATTTATTTCGAACAACCTCACCTTGTTTATTGATTTTATTTTTATAAACCCAATTTGTTCCAATTATAGTTTTATTTGCAGGTCTAGGAACAAGTTCCCAAACATCATTTCTAGTGAATTTATTTAGTTCTTCTTGCATAGCCAAAATCCATGAATCATCGTTGATGCTTCTTTTGGATTTTTGGGTTCAGTAGTTGATATAAAGGCTGCATTGCTCATTTAACTTAGTTGATTTCTAGTTTTAATAACAGATTGCATATCTTCAAGTATATTTTCTATAGGATGATCTTTTTAAAATTTAATATTTTTATTTGGATGATTAATTTCATTATTAGTTTCAGTTGACTCCTGATTTTGAGTGATTAAATCCTCTTCATCATTTGTATCTTCAAAAAATTTGAGACTTTCATCGAATGAAACATGCATTATTTCTTCGATAGTGTTAGTTCTTAAATTAAATACTCTGTATGCTTTACTTCTACTAGAATATCCGATAAAGATACCTTTGTCGGATTTAGGATCAAATTTATCTAAGTTATCTTTTGTATTTAAAATAAAACATTTACTTCCAAAAATTCTAAAATAAGATACCTTAGGTTTCTTTGTGTGAAGAAGTTCATAAGATGTCTAATTAGTTAAAGGTCTAATTAAAATTCTATTTAAAATATAACAGGCGGTAGCAACTGCTTCTGTCCAAAAATACTTTGGCAATTTACTATCTGAAAGCATAGTTCTTGCACACTCTTGAATCGTCCTATTTTTACGTTCTACTACTCCATTTTGTTGTGGAGTTCTTGGAAATGAAAAATTATGATTTATTCCCTTTATATTGCAGAATTTCTCAAACTTTCATTTTCAAATTCACCACCTTGATCACTACGGATGGTTATAATTTTTGAGAAAGTTGATTTTGAATCCTTTTTGTAAAGTTCTTAAAATATTCAAAAGTATCACTTTTATGTTTCAAAACTATTGTCCATGTAAATCTAGAATAATCATCTACAATTACAAAAACATATTTACTATGATTTATTGATTGAATTTGAGATGGACCAAATAAACAAGATGAAGTAATTCAAGAGGTTTTGAAGTTGAAATCATATCTTTTAATTTAAAGGAACTTTTTCTAAGTTTTCCTAATTGACACGCATCACATAAACTATCTACTTTAAAGTTCATTTTAGGAAGACCTCCTACTAGATCATGTTTTGACAGTCTAGATAAGAGTTTGAGGTTCAAATGCCCAAATCTCTTATGCCAAATCCAAGGGTCACTTGTATTTTCCAAAAGACACAGGTTATCATTTGAAACTTTCATACTAAGAATATAAATATTCTTTTTCCTAATTCCCTCAAATATTATGGTTGAATTATTATCTCAAATGAGACACTTATCTTTTTCAAATTTATTTTTATATCAATTATCGCAAAGTTGACTAATACTTAGCAGATTACGTTTTAGATTCTTAACTAGCAAAACAATAGTAATAATAGGTGTTTCAAAGTTACCGACTTTGTCGATGCCAATCACATATCCTTTTGAGTTGTCTCCAAAATTAACTAGTCCTCCGTGTTTGTATATTATATCATTCAACATATTCGGATTGCCAGTCGTGTGTCTAGATCATCCACTATCGAGTATCCATTTATTCTTTTTGATCTGCACACTTTGACCATTGTGGATTGATTCCTCAACACCCATAAAGCATGTTTCCTGCACATCATACAATTTTGGTTGACAACTTGAATTTGAATATTGATTATATGCAGACTCAAGAGACAATGGTGTTCTAAATATTTCTAAACTAGTATTAACAAGTTTTTTAAACATAGCCATTTTAAAAGCTTTTTCAAAAATCATGTTGTGAACCTTTGAAAACCTTGCTCTGATACCAAATGTGAGAAATGCGGATTACGGATCTTAAGGCTAGAATTAACACTAGAGGGGGGTGAATAGTGTTTTAAGGAATTACTAAATCTTTTTGAGTTTTTATTAATTTGAATACAAATGTATGCAATATTCAGACACAGATATGATCACAGAATCAAACACAGATGCAGAAATAAAATAAAAGCAATAAAGGAAAGAACACATTGGATTTTATACTGGTTCAGAGTTATCCTACATCTAGTCTCGCAAAAAAAGTACGGATTTCCTTTCAAAATCAATTTTTACAAGTACACCCTTGATTTCAAGACCACGAGATACACCACTGCAGATTCACAATCCTCTAGGTAGAGATACTTGATTTTACGGGCAACATGTTCACCCAATTGACTTCACAGGCTAAAATTACACCTTTTCTTTCTTGATTGATTTCGCGGGCTATAATCACACCTTTTCTCTCTTAATTAATTACAAAGAAGCCTATAACTCTAAATAACACTGGAATGTTGTTGAGATAGTGATAGAGAATCAAACCAGAAATGATCTAGTTAGATTCAATGGTGATTACGGTAGAGTAATGGTGAAAATGGATATAAAGAAATGTGGAAGAAGAAGAGGAGTGAAATCAGAGAAATGTCGACAGGCCTATGTAATTTTTGATAATTTGTTTTTCTTTGAAAATAACTTTCATCTTGTACTAAAACTATTTTTAAACTTTATAAATATACTTAACTACAGATAAAATAAAAATAAGTATAGAGAATAATATTTTGGTATATATAAAATTTTACTATATATTTTATATTTAAATCTAAGTATAAGTATTAAAAGTTAAATATATTAAAAGATAGCTTAAAACCAAGGATACTTTGATTTTGAAGATAAAAATAATTTTGAGGCTCAAAGTATTTTAGAACCAGGATAGATGTTTTTGATCTTTTTAGATGGAAGATTTTGAAATCATTTTGAAAACAAGATATAATGTTGTACAACATTTGAATAAAAGTTAGTGGATACAAAACAATGTTCCATTAGATTTTTTGTAGGTTCCATCCTATTTAGGGTTCCATCCCTTTAACGAGCTCAAAGTGGATTCCATTCCACGAATAAATTGGATTTTAAGATGTCAGTGCTATTCTAGGAGTTTTAACAAAATTCCTAATTAAATTACTTATTATTGAAATATTGAACTCTTGATAATCTTGATACTCATGAGTCTTCAATCTTGATATCTTCAGTCTTGAATCTCTATATTGTATAGTCCTCATTCTTGGTACCTACACGGTTAAATCCTCCATATACATACATACATACATATATATATATCTAAACTATAATGTTAATATTTATATTTTGTAATCTTATTCTAATGTTGTTGTCATCAAAACCATCTTCTCAGGGACTAACATTGTGTTTGTTGATCTTATGGAAGGCACAATAATCACCTTCTTCATTGGGTTCTAGCTCAGTTTTAGACTTTACCGGCATAGGTTACTCCATCTCATCTTTAGATGCCGCATAGATGTATGGGATGTGTTGGGTTAAATCAACATAATCTGACCTTGGAATTTCCTCATATCTCACATCTTGTTTAAAGTAGGGAACCCAACCCTTTCTCCATCTTTCTCTCTATGTTGCCAAATCCTTTTCTCGTGAAAAATTTCATCCATATGGATGAACTTTTTCCAACAAGTTGCGTTATCAATCATCCCTGCCTTGAAAACCATTAGTTTTTCCCCATAGCTTACTTTCTTGACCTTAATGGCCTCAGCATAAACCTCTTCAAATAGTCCTTCTGTAACGCTCTAGGCCTTTGTTTGATATTAGCCAAAACACTTACATCTATGGTTGTCATTTAAAAGTGTAGAAAATGGGCCTAAATCTCATAACTGAATTTGCTCCAGGAGTATATTGTCTTTTCATGGTATCGACGATACCATTTGTTTGCTACTCTCAAGAAAGTCATTAGAAACAATCTACACCCCATAGTCCATGGAACATCATAAATGCTTATCTGTCTTTCAAAAGCCATAAGTAGGTCATCGAGTCATTGACCCATCATATTTTATAGAGTGTAAACATAAGAAGGCAGAGGGTTCGCCATTACTTCTTCAATGAATAGGCCCCTTTAAAAATTTTGTTGGGTTTAGGTTCCATTTTCCTTTTAAGTCATTCTTATTGTTAATCATCTTTTGGGCGAGGCCTTTAAAAAAGATTCATCATCATCGTAATTTTTTCTGCTTGGTTGATATTCTCTTCCAGAAAGTGAGCTAGCACATTACATGTTAGGGGCGTACAAATGCTTTTTCATTCTCTATTCATACTTTGGTTGATTTGCCATTAATTCCAACCCGTTTTCTTAGTTTCTGATTTTTGAGGATTCTTTGCTAATTTAGCAGCTTCATTTTCCTCTCTTTCCCTGGGTTCTAGAATGCTCTTTCCAAGGTTCTCACTTTTAAGAAATGAGATATTGACAATATATGGGGAGATTTGGCTTCCTCTCCATCAATTTTTTCTCTTGGTTGTCCTTGATGACTTTTGTGATACAAGCATTTCGATTAGCTCATGCATAGTTTGGAGCTATTTTTGCATGATATTAATATTTACACTCTCAATTCCCATTATTACAGGTGCTAAAGCGTACTAAAGCTTGCTCGGTTATGAGACGTCGAATTGATGTGTTACATTCTCTTCAAGATTAGTGTTATGTGCCACTTTCATTGATGTTAACCTATTTTGTTCTTCCCAGTTAGTTAATTCAATTTAAGCAAAATACAATTGTTCTACTTCGAAGAAAGCATCTGACAGCCTTCTCGATGGAAACATCAAAAATGTTAAGTCGAAAATTAGGTCGAAATGCATTAAAATCAGAGAAATTCAAGGATACTTGAGAAAGAGATTAAACTTTTGCCAAGTATACCAATGATCAAGTGGGCAAATATGTAATTTGGCAAATGTTCAAGTCCTTAATCAGAAATTCAAGACTAGGATTTCACCTAAAAGACCATTAAATAGTAGATCAAGTTTTTATTATATCTTGATTACAAAAATGAAAATAAGGAAGTAGTGAATTTACAGATTCCCTCTTTCTTAGAATTAGAAAATAAATGATACAACTAAATAAAATATGTATTATATCTCATATGGGTAGAAATGATACAACTAAATAAAATATGTATTACAACTAAATAAATCATTTCATCTTCAAATTCTTAACATTGTATCAGAGCCACTATTAGCCCCACGGCAACGCCATGCCAAGTCGGTTCATTGGAACACTTATCATCATGTGAACCGAGCATAGGCCTTTTTTTGGATCTTTTCTCATCAGAAATATCATAATCATATGAGAAAAAGGCCAAGATCAAGAATTATATCTATGCATATCAGTTTGAACATCATCCCATATCTCTTTCAGTCATAAGTAAGTACCTCGTCACAAGATCCATTAAGATATCATTTGGAATCTTGGCTGCATTTATCTTGATTTAGAATTTCATTACTAATAAAGTTCTTACTTCCAAGAATCTTGGAATTCAATCATGGCAGATGAGAATGATAACATGAGTAATAGTACACTAGCTAATTAAGATCATAACTCATCTAAAACATCTCCATCACGAAGAGCAGATCGACAACAAAAAAGGATAGCACCTGTATATGATTTAATCAAGACAATCATAAGTCTACAAAGCCAGCTAATTATAACACAGTTAGATGAGGGTAATTACTTGCTATGGAAAATTCAGGTTGGAACAGCATTAAAAGGATATGGTTTGGAAGAGTATATACTTGGGACAAGCACTACAACACCTAAATTTGTAGCAGATGATGAAGGAAAATCAGTTAGCAATAAGGAATATATAGCACAATGGAGACAAGATCATCTATTGAGTTCTTGGCTCTTATCATTTATTAGTAAAGAAATTCCCTCAAGTCAATCGATGTAAAACATCCATCGAAATTTGGACAACTATTGAACATGCTTTTAATTCTCAATCTACATCCAAAATCATGCATTACAAAAGATATATGCAGAATCTAACAAAAGACAACATATCAATGAGGTATTATCTATCCAAAATCAAGAATTACTATGATCTTTTAGAGGCAGTTGGCCATAAAGTATCTGACATAGATAAAATATTGACTATTATGAATGGTTTAGATGGTGAGTATGAAGCTATTATGGCAGTTATCACTACTAGAAAATGCTTAAAAAGCGATAGAGGAAGGTGACGGCTCCCGACGGCTATTTTCCGATGGCTTCCAATAGGCCATCGGTGGCCATTGGAAGCCGTCGAAAAATCGCGAATTACAGGCTCCAACCGTGCCTTTCTTCTTCATTTCATCAAAACCTAAAATACATTTCTAAAATCCCAAATTCACTCCCCAAACCTCAACCACTAATTCCATGTTTTCGCATCCTCCCCGGCTATGAATTCAACCTCTCTTGCTTTCTAGCTCTTGTATAATTTCTTATTTTCGCGAAAAATCCAATTTTTACCCTATTTCTAGATTTGCATAAGATGATAAATTAGAGCTAATTGGTGATTGAAATTGTTTTCAATAGTGTGATAATAGGTTTTAGCATTCCATGGTATACCTATTTCATCTTTTATTGTGAAATTGTGAAAAACATGTATAATTTGTGGTTGTTCGTGTATATGTAAATCGTTGTGTATGCCTCGATTCTACGATTGTATATGTGTGTAGCGCTGCTATCATTGTATTGTGTTAGTTGGAATAAGATAAAACGAATGAACGAGCTAGGAGTATTATATTGTGCATGTATTGACTAATGCAAAAAAAATGCATGAGTCTAAATTATAATTGCGTGTATTTAAAAATGACAAAAATGTTACACTAGCCATAAGTTGATGTAATACGTCGAAAAATGTGTTAAATTAAAATATATTTTTGTGAATGTGAACAATTAATAAAACTGTATTTTTTTCGTAAAATGCGCGCATTTAATGTCCCTTAGATAGTTTTAGGCCCCGTCCGACGAGTGTTATACATTATCGTTGTATAAATAGTCGTTATTTCAAAAAACGACCATTTATATTCATCTGGTACAATGTTTGTCGGATTTGTCCTTGTATTGGACAAGTTATGAACACAGTAAGCATTTACATTTTGTACACTACTTCGTCTTAAACGGTTCATAAAATTTCCGCCTAACTTTTCTTTTTTGTTTCCTTTGTACACGCATTTGTGTACAATGCAGGAAACAAAAGGAAAATTGGGCCGAAATTTTGTTGAATCATTTGAGACGAATTATGTAAATGCTTACTGTGTTTGTAATGGGAAGTAGGATGTCTGACAATTGGAAAAAATATCTTTTTGTACAAAATTTTGTATCGGTACATTAAAAAATAAAATGTGTCATATTTGAAAATATTTTTTAATTTGTGAAATAGTTCTTTAAATTCAAATATTATACAACCATGAAATTAATCTTTTTCGAATTTATATTCTTGAAAGTAAATATTAAATTTTGAACTTGTGACTCATTTTCTCAAATAGGAAAATGATTGATTATTTTGTTGATCGGAGGAGATGGATGTACCAAAGAAAAGGACTGAGAGGCTCAATAAAAGAAGATATTAATAATGGTATAAACATATTTGTTGAATTCACTTTAAGTAATAACGGAAACGATCCAGAAATTCATTGTCCGTGTAGTAGGTGTAGACATTTGATGTATTTGTTACCAGATATTGTGAATGTTCATTTGTGCCAAAACGGTTTCATACCCGAGTATTATGTTTGGAATCGGCATGGAGAAGTTGTAGCAAATACTTTTGTAGAGTCTAAAAGTGTCGTTAACGAAGTAGTCAGGACGACCCATATCGAAAATACTATGGTTGAAGTTGACGACAATGATGGAAATGTTGTAGAACCAAATATTACAGTAATTTTTTTTATGATTTACTAGATGCTGCTAAGAAACCTATTTGGGATGGTTGTAAAAGCGGCACTCAACTGTCAGTAATCGCAGAATACATTGCTATGAAGTCAAAATACAACACCACTGAAGCTGGCTTTACGGCTGTTATACAAGCTGCAAAAAGACATATGCCGCCCGGTAATCTAATGTGTGAAAATCACTATGAAGTTAAAAAACTTATGTCAGCGTTTGGTTTACCTTATCGGGAAATAGATACATGTTTAAAAGGCTGCATGTTGTTTTGGAAAGAAGATGCAGACCATATAAATTGTAAAATTTGTAATCAGGAGAGATACAAACCTAGAAAAAAGAAGGGGAAGGAAGTTCCGTACAAGCATATGCATTACTTACCGATCACTCCAAGGCTTCAAAGATTATATGCATCTTCTGTAACTGCATCTATATGAGATGGCATAGTGTGAGAACGGAGGAAGAGGGTACGTTGACACATCCAGCCGATGGAGAAGCATGGAAGCATTTCGATAAAACGTATCCAAATTTTGCAGCGGAGATTCGAAATGTTAGATTAGGACTATGTACGGATGGTTTTTCGCCATTTTCTCAATTTGGTTCTAAATATTCATCCTGGCCCATTATCATCACATGTATAATTTACCTCCATGGATGTGTATGAAAACGCAATATATGTTTCTTACTGTTGTCGTTCCTGGCCCCGAAGATCCGAATCTGATTGTTTTGCAGTTGATGTAACTACGTTGAATTCTTGATGTATTATGAAATTTATGTAACTATGAAACCAAATCTGTCCATTTACCATTGTTTACATGTTTTATGTCATTTCCATTTATCATTTATTTAGTAATTATTATGAAAATTGCAATGTAATCTGCTTATCGTCGGAACATGAGACCCATTATGAATCAGGTATAACACACTTCCATTCCTATTTCCATTTCAGTCATTAATTTAGCAATTTATACCGTTGATATATTCATTTTTTTTATTTTTTTACTATTTATCGTTTATAGTTTAATATTCTTTTTGCTTTTTATCGTGAAACACAGGCTGAGATAGACATTCAAACAGACGATATGCAGTTGGCACGAAAATATTGGATGAAGAAGATGCGTAAAAACTATAGGGACTTGATATCCGAAATCAAGAAATCGGGTAAGAAACCACGTTGGATTGGTGAGAGCGTATGGCAAGCATAGTTGGGATACTGGAAAACTGACATAGCGAAGGCAAGTATACTAATTTTTTAAAGTTATTTGACTGGTAGTAAATATCAAAAAATACGTGATCGATAAATAATGTATCAACTTTTGAATGTACAGGCAGAGTCGGAAAGAAACCCTGCAAACAGAAATAAAAATCCCGTCACTCATCGCGGAGGGTCGAAGTCATTTCAGCGGTATCGGCAAGAGTTGGTAAATTTACCGAATGCAAATTGTAAATAGTTTGTGCTACATAATTTTAAATGCACAACAATTATATGTAAAAATTAATTTCAGGAAGCTGAGGCGCATGGTTCCGTGGGCTATATGGACGTGTTTATTCGTACGCATGCAGTCGATCATGTAAATCCGGACAGGACAGTTTCATGTACATGGCGCGACGATAAATCCAACAAGAGCCATGTAAGCATATTTCATTTTATGCAGTATTAGTAATTGTTCTACTTGTTAAAATATAATGAAATAAGATATGATGATATTAATGTATTAATGCAGGAAAAGTTTATGGAGCAGCGCCCGAAACTCCTTGCTTATACGGGTCGAGATCAGCTGACGACGGATGAGGAGGATGCTATTTTTGAGTCAGTTATGGATCCATCCGAGCATGGCAGACGATACGGATTTGTCAGTCAAGTAGTAAGTAAAAATAAAATATAAATCAACAATCTTGTCACTATAGTTATTTGGTGTTACCACAATCTAAGATGTTATCAACATGCACATACACATACATAAACATCATAAACTAAATTAAATAACATTACCACACTGCTAATCATTCACATACCTGCACATAAACTTACAGAGATCACACAGCTAAATTAAATATTTATTACATGCCAGCAGTCAGAGATGGGGACTAGAGCTCAGATCGATCTAGCAGAGATCGAAGATTTGCATGCTAGAGTGGCATAGCTGGAGGAGAAGAACCATCAGCAGGCCATAGAGACTACATAGTTGCTAGACCAACGTATCGCTGAGTACATGCAGCAGTACGGTGGCCGCTTCCCTTCCTTTGCCGGCTCAGGTTCTGGAGGAGATTGATTGATTGCTTTGGTCGGTAAGTTTTTTTCTATTTTATACGATTTGGTTGATGGTAGAGATAATTGTTGGTTTTGTGTACTATGTTATGATACACTTAAAATTATGTGGATGTTGGAGATGTTGGGGATGTGAATGTATGTATTGATAGAACATTTGGTGTTATGGATATTATTATGTATTGTACATTAGTTTGGGTGATGATTATGTGTTTTGACTTAAATTTACGTATATTTTTGTTTGGTGATTTGTGTATAGTTTGGTTTTTGATATTTGGTTGGAATATTATATATTGGATTCTGCAGTATTGGTGGAACAGTTTTTGTATGGGAAATGTGGATGGAAGGCTGTATTGCAGCAGAAATACAAAAACAAATTCAGCAGATTTTCGACGATTTTCAGGTTTTATATTTTCGACGACTCCCGACGGCTTTAGATGGCTTTCGGGTTATTTTTTCCAACGGATTCCGACTGCGTTCGACGGCTTTCGGGTTCGTCGAAAGCCGTCGAAAATACTGCTTTCCGACGCCTTAATTTCCGACGACTATTTTCGACGGCTTCCGATGGCCGCCGACGGTTTTCGACCGTCGAAAAATGGCTTTCCACTTGTAGTGTATTACCTCGAAAATGTTGTTCCATCAATTCAGTTTGTACATTCTACTTTACTCACTCATGAGAGTATAATTGAGCAAAAGAAAGCATATGATTAAGATTTATCAATAAATTATCCAGCCAACACAAGAAGTAGAATTCAAGGAAGAAATAACAATGCAAAGAATAACTTAGGAACGAGAAGTGATTAGAACTATCAAAGAAATCAGCCAAGAAGATTTAGAGGATGAGGAGGTAGATGGAATAATAATAGAAAATCAAAGTGTCAGATATGTGAAAAATTGGGACATTCTACCTACAAGTGCTATTCCAGGTTTGACACCAACCACAATGCATCACGGAATTCTAACAATCAGAGAAGCTATGCTATGAACGCAAATCTAACTAGTATGCAGCAAGATACAAGAAATATATCAAAGGGTTAGAAAATACATACCCTGAGTATATTAGAATCTGAAAGGTCGGAAGATATCTGCAATGAATGTTGGTACCCTAACTCAGCAGCAACTCATTATTTACTAGCAATCTACAAAATCTAAACATTGGCAACAAGGAATACAAAGGTACTCAATCTATTTGTATGGGTAATGGTTCTTGTATTAACATAACACACACTGGTAGTGCACAAATTAGGGGTCAGAGAATATTACATCTTAACAACTTCTTAAGAGTCCCCAAGATAAATAAAAATCTTATTAGTGTGTCACAATTTGCATAAGACAATAGTGTATATTTTGAGTTTTATCCCATGTATTGTCTAGTTAAAGATATTAAAAATAAACAAATACTATTGCAAGGTAAAGCTCAAAACGGAATTTACAAATTCAACTTTTCAAACTCAAATGACAATTATTCAAAAAATTTAAGAAAATGCTGCAACTTAGCTAAATCAGATTCTACTCAGTCTATCAAAAGTGTATTTGATATTTGGCATTGTAAGTTAGGATATCCTAGTATCAAAATTGTGAAGAAAGTGTTAACTGACAGTAATAGAAGTTAAAGATGTACCTTCTTTCTATGTTTGCACTTACTGTCAAATGGAAAAAGGCTATAAACTGGCCTTTCTAGAATCACAGTCTGGGTTTATCGAACAATTGCAACTTTTTGCGATTGATTTATGATGCAACGCATAATGAGTTAAGTCACCCCAATTCCTTAAGTCGCTCGAATGATAGCGCAGTGGCTCTAGGTCGCTCAGGTTCCTTGAGTCGCGATCGACCTAGCGACTTACAACCTACCAAGATAGGTGATGCAGCGCTCAAGCTTAGGTCGCAAAGCAACTAAAGTCTTAGGTCGCTCTTTAGAGAGCTACGACCTAGCGAGATACAGAGGAAGGTAGATACCGTGATACATGATATGTCGCTTTTATTAGGTCATTACGAAGTCCGAGCTAAGACCAACCAGGATACGCGACCTAGCGAGCCAAACCAATACTGCCACATTGCTTTAGGTCGCCAGCGAGCTACGACCTAGCATGTCAGGTCGCATATGTTGCTAAGTTCACTTAAGTCGCATGAAGTTATGTCGCTGCCATGTTTCCATAAGTCGCTCGAGCTTCCTGTTGCTATACTGCTTATTTTAGATCGTTCAGACTATTGTATTGTAAATATGTTAAGTCGCTGCAGCTTATGTCGTGTATTGTATGTATGTTGCATTGTGCTGTTGTTAAGTCGCGTATGGTGATACGTGTTATGTTATTGTGTTGTTATATTTTTAAGTCGTAGGTCATTGTACTTATGTCGTGTTGTATATGTTGTTGTTGTAACTTGTTTGTTTTAGGTCGTTGAAGTTAGGTCGCGTCTGCTAGGTCGTGTACCTGTGTGTTGTAAGCCTATAAATAGGCGAGTTGGGTCATTTGTAAAGTTGGTTGATTTTGAATAAACTTTTGTTTGAGTGCTTTGCTCCACTTTAAAAATTGGTAGTTGAGAGTTATCTCCTTTCTCCATCTTCGGTTATTCGAGTGCGCTCGAATCAACAATTTTGAAGCCAGTTCACGGAATCTCGTGTGCGAGATCAACGTCGAAGAATCGTAGATCTTCTAACACGGTATCGTGTGCGATCAACGTATTAAAGATAGCTAGAATCCGGTATCTCGCGAGATCAACGGATTTTTGCATTTATCTTGGGTATTATCAATCCATCGATTAATCGTTATATCGTTCCATCATTGTTTGATTTATTTGACACGAAGCATCATCTCGTGATCAAAGTTGTTATCCGCTGCGTCAATTTTGGTATCAAAGCTAGACTTAGCCAATCATAGCTAAGCCGAGCCTATTGGGATCCGAGTTGAAGTGTTGGAGTTTGAGCCGAGTATAGAAGTTGGATCAAGGCTGAGAGTTATAGAAGTTGGATCCGAGTCAAAGCAGTTACAGCCGAGCCAAGCTAAGTGCAGGCCGAGAGAAGTCATGTTCATATTTGAGTTAAAGTTGTGCTGGTTGAAACGTGTGTTTGGATTTGTCGAAGATTCGACAATGCCTCCGAGACGTGCTAATTCGATTTCAAAATGTTGAAGATGTGTATAGAAGACAAGAAGCTGAGCAAATGGAACAACGTATCAATGAAAAGTTTGATGAAGGTATTGGGAAGTTAGAGAAATTGATGAATGACATGAATCAAAGTCAAAGGAGAAGGTCACCAATCTCGAACCATGGAGGAAACAGGGTTTCACCATCGGTTTCGGAAGCGAGGAGGGTGTCACCACAATCTTGTCGAAAAAGAAGAGATTCATCAGTTTCAATGAGACGAGTGTACCATGAGTACAGAAATGAAGAGAGAAGAACTCCACGTTAGTTTGGAGATGAGCCATATCGTGATGCTGAAAGACATGGTAGAAGAGATATGCGTGATCGTAGAAATGTTGATGATCGAGATCGATATCGAAGTACATTTGATTATGATGAAGATGGTGATAGAGGTAGTATTCATTATCGAGATCGAGACCAAGTACGAAATCAATATCGGGAGGTAGAAGATGATCGTCGATGGGAGTCGGGGATGAAAACAGAGATTCCAAAATTTAAAGGGGGAATGATGGCGGAAGAGTTTTTGGATTGGTTATCAAAGTTGAGGAAATTTTTGACTTCAAGGAAGTACCTGAGCATCGTAGAGTTAAGTTGGTTGCTACACGATTGAGGGGAAGAGCTATGGCTTGGTGGCAACAAACTAAACTTACACGGGAGAGAATGGGAAAGTCGAAGATTGTTTCATGGGAAAAGATAAAGATGTTGATGAAGGCTACTTTCTTGCCTTATAATTATCAGTCTCTTATGTATCAGCGCTTACAGAATTTGAGACAAGGAGCAAAGTTGGTAAATGATCATGCAGATGAGTTTTATCAACTAATTGCTAGAAACGATATCATGGAAACAGAGGAATATTTGACAACTAGATTTGTTTGAGGATTGAGAATGTAAATTCAGGATATGGTGAATATGTTTGATCCAAGATCCGTTGCTGAAGCACACCAGAAGGCTCTAGCTCGGGAGAAGCAAGGTAGAAGAGGAGGTGGTGCGTTTACGAATTCGATCAATCAAGTGAAAGGGGCTAGTAGCAACACTTGTGTTTCCAAGGCTGTTAGTAAACCGGTTGTCAATGAAGTTGCTAAGACCAAGGTCAACAACAATTTCAAGTGTTATAACTGTTAGGAGTTTGGTCATAAGAGCAAAGAATGCCCGAAGCCTATGAAGCGAGCGATGGTTGCTGAGGTTGAGGATGAGGATGCAGAAATAGAATGTTCCAATTCACCAAAAGTTGAGGAGAAAGAAGAATTATTGGCGGGAGACGAAGGATATTCTTCAATGACGAGGAGATCTTGCTTGACGCCAAAGCAGGAAGAGGAGACTAGTTGGTTGAGGAGTAACATTTTCAGTCAACGTGCACTATTTTGTAAAGGGTTTCTAAGTTTGTTATCGATGCAGGAAGTTGTGATAATATCATCTCTACAGAAGCTGTAAAGAAGTTAGCATTAAAGACAATGAAGCATCCTAAACCCTACAAATTAGCTTGGTTGATGAAAGGTGGGGAAGTGAAGGTTAATCGAAGAGCTTGTGTAACTTTTTCCATCAAAAAGAAGTATAAGGATGAAATTTGGTGTGACGTGGTAGATATGGACATATGTCATTTGTTGTTGGGAAGACCGTGGCAATTCGATAGAGCCGTGCAACACGATGGAAGGACTAACTGCTATAGTTTCATGTTCGAGGGCACTAGAATCACTTTAGTTCCTAAACAACGACAACAAGGTGAAAGCAAGTTGGTGGAAATCGAGGAACTAAAGACTCTGTTATCTTTGAAGGAGTTTGTCAAAGAAGTAGAGGATGGACCTGAAGTATTTCTGTTGATTGGACGTGAAAGTAGTGAAACAGTTGAAATTCCTGAGGAAGTTAAGCCGGTGTTGAAGGAATTTGAAGATGTATTTCCTAAGGAATTACCAAAAGAGTTACCACCGTTGAGAGATATACATCAGATTGATCTTGTTTCGGGAGCTGTGCTACCGCATAGACCACATTATAGAATGAGTCCAAAGGAGCACTAAGAGTTGAGAAGGCAGGTGGAGGAGTTACTTGAACAATAGCGCGTACAAGAAAGTTTAAGTCCTTGTGTAGTACCAGCTTTGTTAGTCACAAAGAAGGATGGAACTTGGAGAATGTGTATAGATAGTCGAGCACTAAACAAGATTACAGTGAGGTACAGATTTCTGATGCCAAGATTGGATGACTTGTTAGATCAGCTGAGTGGAGTTGCTATCTTTTCAAAGATTGATCTGAAGAGTGGATATCATCAGATTCGAATTCGACCAGGGGATGAATGGAAGACAGCCTTCAGGACACGGGAGGGGTTGTATGAGTGGCTGGTCATGCCATTTGGTCTTTCGAATGCACCTAGTACTTTTATGCGAGTGATGAATTAGATCTTTCGACCATTTATTGGAAAGTTCATAGTGGTGTACTTTGATGATATATTGATATACAGTGGAAGCGCATAAGAACATCTACAACACTTGCGGGAAGTGTTGATGATATTTCGTCAGGAGCAATTTTACACGGCAACAAAGAAGTGCATATTCATGACACATAGTGTTTTGTTTTTGGGGCATGTGTTGTCCAAGGAAGGTATCCATATGGATCAAGGTAAAGTTGAAGCAATCAAGGATTGGCCACAACCCCAGACTGTAGCTGAAGTGAGAAGTTTCCATGGGTTAGCATCATTCTACCGAAGGTTTATTCCACATTTCAGTAGCGTGATGGCACCAGTGATAGATTGTATGAAAGGAAAGCAGTTTGTGTGGACTGAAGAGGCTGATTCTGCTTTCCAACGAATCAAGTCGCTTTTGACTACGACGCCGATTCTTAGATACTCGGATTTTCAGTTTCTCTTTGAGCTAGATACTGATGCATCTAAAGTTGTAATTGGTGGAGTATTAAGTCAGAAGGGGTGTCCAATTGCATATTTTAGCGAGAAACTTTTTGGAGCCAAGACAAGATACAGTACCCATGACTTGGAGTTCTATGCTATTGTCCAAGCCATAAAGCATTGGAGACACTGCTTGTTTTATAAGGAGTTTATGCTGTATACTGATCATGAAGCATTGAAGCATTTGCAAGGACAAGATAAGATTGCAGCCAGGCATGCTTTATGGATCGCATACTTGCAACAGTTAACATTTGTGTAAAGCATAAGTCGGGAGTTACAAATCGGCTGGCAGACGCATTGAGTAGAAGAAATCATTTGTTGACTACGATGAGAGTTGAAGTGACGGGGTTTGAAGTACTTCCAGAATTGTTTATTGAGGATCCATACTTTGCTTAGATTATAGATGAAGTCGAGAAAGGGAAGACGGATGAGTATGTGTTGGTAAATGATTTTCTCTTCAAAGGAAATCGATTGTATATACCAGAGTGCAGTTTGCGGATGAAGATTGCGAAGGAATTGCATAAAGAAGGTCATGGGGGAAGAGATCGTACCTTGCAGTTGATTTCTCAATCATATTTTTGGCCTTTCATGAGGAAAGAAGTTGAAAGATTTGTGCGGAGATGTCACATATGTCAAGTTTCCAAAAGGACAACTACGAATGCATGATTGTATATGCCATTGCTCGTGCCTACTAAAACATGGGTTGATATTAGCATGGACTTTGTTTTGGGTTTGCCAAGAACTCAACGAGGGAATGATTCTATATATGTTGTGGTGGATAGATTTTCGAAGATGGCATATTTCATTGCTTGTAAAAAGCCCGCCGATGCAGTCCTGTTGCTCAATTGTTCTTTAAAGAGGTTTGTCGACTACATAGGCTACCTGAGACCATTGTTTCTGACCGAGATACTCGATTTCTAAGTCATTTTTGGTTGAGTCTGTGGAAGATGGTTGAAACTAAGCTGAATTTTAGTAGCGCCATCATCCACAAACGGATGGGAAAATGGAAGTGGTGAACAGATCTTTGGGAAACTTGTTGAGACGTCTTGTGAAGGATAATTTGAAAAGCTGGGACGTGAAATTGTGTCAGGCGGAATTTGCACATAATCATGATGTTAATCGAAGCACTGTATACAGTCCATTTCAAGTAGAATATTCAACAATTCCGAAGGGACCGTTAGATTTGTCGATAGTTCCACGTCAGAAATGGGTTGTTAAACGAGCTTGTGATTTCGTGAATGAGTTGCAGGAATGTCACAGTATTGTTCGTGCACGATTGCTTAAGTCAAATGAGAAGTATAAGCAACTGGCAGATAAGAAATGAAGGAGTGTAGACTTCAAAGAGGGTGATTTTGTTTATGTAGTATTGACGAAAGATCGTGTGACATCCCGGAATTTTGACCCCATTATTATTATAAGTTTTTGATCTAATTTAAATAAAATATAAGATTTTCATTTATAAATAAATAAGAATTTGGATATTATTAGTTGTATATGGGTTATAAAGGAATATAACTTCAAAATAAAGTAGACTCTTTTAACAGTATTCAAAAAAATTAAATCTGTTTTATTTATTAAATTAAAATTTATGTATAAATGACATTAATTATCAGATATATGAATGCAGTTAATGGTAACAAGTTCAAGAACACAATCATATTCATAAATATATATAAGTTACAAATCAAATATTTGTAATATTTAACTTTAAATAAAAATAAGATTTAAGCAATGTTTCTAACAATAACTTTTATAACTAAAATAACATAAGCTTATAACTATTTAACATGAGTTCCTATATAAATATAAATACTTATAATTATGGTTATAAACATAAGCTTCTTTATATTTAACATAAATATAACATAAAGGTAGGATTACAAACATAAGTACAAATATAATAGGTATAAGATATAAATAGAAATGAAAGAATTTAGTACAAACACAAGTGAAAATCTGCAAACTGTATATGCTAGTATAAATAATAAAAACAAAACCTGCAGCACACATTTTTGTTATATGTTCACATAAGTATGTTCAAATAAAACACAATCTGCAAATATCTTTGCACCATGGGTTTGTGTCAGCTAGCATTTAATTGTGTGTTAAGTAAAATGATAACACAACCATTTAATTAGCCTACTTTTATGTACTGCAAAGAGAAAAAAATAATAACTCCTAGCCGAAATTGTTGAACCATGTCAGGTTTTAGTACATAGAAAATTAAGCAAGATATTTATCAAGTGGAAGCTTATGCAAGAAGGCAACTTGTTCAAGTTATAAATAAATGTATTCATCATTTTTATTTCATTCTGAGTTCAGTCTTAAACTTATGAAACAAACCTGAGATAAGAAAGAAAATAAACAAATTTGCAAGTTCAAAACATATTCAAGCAAAGACGTTACTGGAATTCAAACTTTTCAAACTGCAGTCTTCATTGTTCTTCAACAACTAACCTCTGTTTTCAAGTTTCTACAGTTTTGGTGCGTAAACTTATTTCTAACCTAACTTTATTTAAGTAGTTTATGAAGATTTGTGTTGTGGATGATTTAAGTTCTGTGATGTTTTTTAAAGACTGTAAGACCTGCATATCATGTTCTTTCAGGTTCCAATTTTTTTTGTACTGAGGCAAACAAAACAGTGAATATATCAAACTTTTATATAAAATCCTTATCTTCAATTGGTTATTTAACTAAATAAATTAGTTTAGGTTTAAGATTCAGTTTGGAGTATTTTTTAGTATCTGTAAACACTGTAAACTACAATTTACAGTAAACATGAAACAAAGGTGGAAATTCGAATATCTCGAATTACAAACTTGAACTTATAAGTTGAAATTGCATACAAAACCATGATTTTTAAGACAGAAATCATAATTTTTAATCAACTTTTCACAGTACAATTAGTCAGTGAAGCAAAATTGTATTTATGTGAATATCAGGTGTTTCATCCAATAATTATTGATGAAAATTTGCATGTAGTTAGTATATGGAAAGGAGATTAACAGAAAATTGTTAAAATAATTTTCGAATGAACAATTTGTTGAGGGGAATCAGTAGTAGGGTTTAAGGGTCAGTAATTTTTGGGTGCAGTTCATTCGACTCGCGCGACGCCTCAGCTCGACCGAGTGCTATGGGATTTGGGTAGATTCTAGAGTAGGGTGTCGGCAAGATTTGACCGGAGCCACGTTGTCTATGGCGGTCGTGACGATGAGTACGAGGTGGCTTTGTCCACCGTGTTCGTGGAAACAGTTCAACATTTGGGTCGAATTTTGATTTCATGTCAACTGGGTTGATTTGGGTTTTGTATGCAAGTGAGTGGATGGCGTGCGACTTGTTGGTGATGTCGTAGTGCAGTGGCGCGGTGGTGGACCGCCGTGCACGTGCATGGCGGCGGAGATGATCGTGTTTTTAGGTCGACTCGAGGAGAACTCGAGTATTTTCGTTCTCTGCTTCGAGTTAGATGCTGGTTCGAGTGTGATTATGCGCGTGGGTTTATATGTTTGTAACAGTTAAACTGCAAGCCTTTTTAAAAAAAAAAACGAAATAAGCAGAAGAAAAAAGGAATCAGGGAAGAAGAGGAGAGACAGGGGGGTTTGAACACAAGAATTTGCTGGGTAGTCTCGAGTTCTACCCGAGGTAAGCACGTGGGTGTCTTCAGGTTTGAGATTTCAAAAAATTGGGCTAACTGTAATATGATAGTAAAAGTAATTAACTTAAGCATAAACTATGTTATTAAGTATTAAACAATTTGTTTTAAACTCTGGTGATCTTGAATGTTTTGCTGAAACAAAATGGAGTTGTTAATTTAAAATGTAAGTTAATTATGTAAGTAATAAAATTTATAATGGTAATTTCATAAGTGGTTTAAAACTTAATTGAATTTGTAGTTAAAGAATATAATGATAGTCTTTTATAAAATCATATGTAATCAAGAATTCAATTAATCATTTGAAGTTGATTAATTAACAAATCAGAGATAACTGATTAAATAAATAATTAATGGTGGAACGATTAAGTTAATTAATAATTAATGATTAATTAAGCAATTAATAATAATTAATTGTGTAATTAACTTTTATAAATCAATAATTAAGGTTATTGATTAGTAATTAAGAATTTATTTCATTAATTAAGGAATAATTAATAAATTGAAATAAGTTAATTAATCATAATTGGTTAAGCATGAATAAAATATAATTTATGTTCAAGTGTGCAATTAAATTTAAAACAAATCAAAACTGTTGATTTAAATCGATGATTATATTGATTGCCTCTGATGTTTATTTATATCTGTGATGTTCTGTGATATTCTATATATATCTGTGATGATTGTGTATAATTTATCTGTGTTAAATTGATATATGATTTATCTGATGTTAATTATCTGTGTTAAATTGCTATCTGAATTCAATTGTTAAATTTAAACTGTTAAGTTAATTAGACAACTTGGACTTTAAAATGGCGTTTGGATTTCGATGAGACCGGGATCGGGTATCCAATTGATATTCCGAAAACCACATCGATCCAAATTAAACGATAGGTCATGTAATCTCAAGTGAAGATTGAGATGGTGTTTTCAGAATGCAAGGGTTATCGTCGTTAACTCTGAGGGTGATTCCAAAATGAGTGTAACGAGACAATGCCTTCGGTTTGGTTCGAACCCGGAACGAACTTGTATGGATTGAATGCTTACAACCCATCGTCAGGCGGACGATGAGTATTCTAAGTGATATGTTCTTGAAAGGTAATCGCAGCCTCAAGCCTCATCAACCGAGAATGGCTAAAATAGGGGAGGTGCAGCAAGGTTAGGTGGGTCATGCCCAAGCAGGACGAGATATACCCCTATTTAGATGTCCCTTTATTCGGCTGTGTGGGCGGTTGGATGTACACCAACTGCGGGGTTATCTTGTTCGGGACTATTCAGTAAGGAATGGTTCCGGCCTTGTGTTGCAGAGGGTTAGGGTGGCTCCTCGGTACTGTGATCTAGACCACGTACTGTGACGGGCGGTACCCTAGTAGCCCTGCCATTGTATGGGATCCAATTTCCAATAAGCGCCGTACGTTTTGATTGTGCCCAACTATGTTGAAATGTGAGATGTAAGCATTTCAGCTATTTCTGTATTTTACTTGAAAACCCTAGACACTATTATAATATCACTGGATTTCCTATGAAATGTTTTGGTTAGCGTAAGGTAAAAACTTTCCCGTGTTTATTTGTGGGGAGTCTTACGTGATACCTTTATTTTAAATGATTTTCAAAGTTAAACAACTTTAACATGTTTACTCATACCAGACCCATGTCTGACCCGGAGTTTATTTTTGTTTTTCATAAACTTTCGGGTATCCAAATTTTTACGGGTAGCCAAGGGATTCAGGTTAGCTTTGATGACTTCTGGAGGAGCAATGGAGCAGGAGGCTTCAGCGTTGTAGACGTATATATACCTTTATAGTTCCGCTGTGTTAGTTAGTTTATGATGTATTTGAGATGTATGTTCTGATAGATATGTATATGATAGTCATGTTGTATGATACTGTTTAACTCTGATGTATATATAACTATGTAATATTTATGTTGATATATTATATTTTATTCCGTTCCGCTGTGAGATTCTGATGTTGTTGTTCTTTCTTTCTTTTTTTTCTATTTCTATCCCTTTCTTTCTTATTGATGACACGTCTTTCTGGGCATAGAAAGCCGGGTTGTCACAGTTGGTATCAGAGCGCTAGGTTGAGTGAATCCCTAGGCTCTTGAGAGATTTCTTTCTTGAGAGAGCGTATTTGTAATTTGATATATATATATATATATATATATATATTTCTACCTATTTGTTGGGTTACCTGTCCGGGTATTCCAATATGAGTTATAAGGTAGATAGGGTGGTGGTGTGTGAAACACGACTACCGATGGTTGGTGTTTTGAATATTTGTAGTTGGAGTGTATCTGTCGAGACTGTAGACCTATTACCGTCTCGAGTGTGCTTTGGATGATGTGAGGATTTCATTATTGGAATGTAATTTTGGATGAGCTTGAGTTTGGATCTATCGGATGGAAGTGACCAAATCATGATATCTTGATATCTCAAGGTGTTGTAGCTGTGTGATGAGACACAGAGAGTTTGGATGTCTCCAAAGATGTTTCTTTGGAACAAAATTAGGGAAGTATGTCCGATTCGGAATGGTGACCAAATTTAGTAGGGTATTTTTGTTTGATTGAGGTCCGAGTTTCACGAAGAGCTTTGAATAGAAGACTTTGGACATTGAGATTAGTCCTATAGTTAGAAGTGTTCTGTGTGCTATTGGGAAGGTGTTGGTTAGCAGTTTTCTTGAGGTGGTTTCAGAAATAGCAGAGTGGATTCATTTCTTCGATGGATTGACCTGAACAGTATATGGCTGTTCTGGATTGTGAAGAGAGAACAAACTTATTTGGGTAGAATTACCAGAGTGTTGTGCGACAATTCTGAAATTCATTTGTGTAATCTTTTGCGAGGAGTTGAGACTTCTCAAGAGAAAGTGAGGAAATCGAAGTGGTTCAAGATTTTCCTGATGTTTTTGAAGAAGTTATGTGTCTACCGCCACATCGAGAGATTGAGTTTCGTATTGATTCGATTCTAGGAGCTGTGCCGGTGATTCAGCCAAGTAGGGGAATGCCTCCTAGAGAGAGAGAAGAGTTGATTAAGCAGACGCAAGATCTTTTGGAAAAGGGTTTGATTAGACCCAGTTTTTCTTGTTGGGGCTCTGCTGCAGTGTTTGTCACCAAATCGGATGGTTCGCTATGGTTCTGTGTTGAATAAGTATGTGCTGGTATTCATTGATGATATTTTGGTTTACTCCAAATCGGAAGAGGAGCATAGACAGCATTTGGTAATTGTATTGGAGACACTGAGGAAGCAACCGATGCAACCGATGGGAATTCATAATTTTCTGGGTTTGGCTGGCTACTACAGAAAATTTATTAAGGATTATTCCAAATTTCTTCGCATCTGACTAAACTAACAAGGAAAGGAACCAAATTCAAATGGACACCTCAGCGAAGAAGCTTGTTAGAAATAGGAGACAAGGCTAACTAGTGTACCAGTACTTGCTATTCCGGGTGGGAAGAGAAAATTTAAAGTATATACGGATGCACGTTTAGTTGGATTGGGTGCAGTGTTAATGCAGAATGTCAGAGTGATTGCGTATGCTAGTCGACAATGGAAGTCTCATGAGAAGAACTATGCTACGCATGATTTAGAACTGTTAGCTATTGTTTTTTCTTTGTAGATCTGGAGACAGTATCTTTTGGGAGAAAAGTTTGAGTTATTCACGGATCACAAACCATTGAAATATATGTTCTCTCAAAAAGATCTTAATTTGAGACAGCAGAGATGAGTCGAATTTTGGCATCTTATGATCTGGATATTTTGTATACTCTGGGGAAAGCAAATGTCGTGGCTGAAGCTCTTAGTAGAAATGTTGTTTTTCGTGGCTGAAGCTCTTAGTAGAAATGTTGTTTTATCTCTTTTGGAAGTAGTTCCATCTCTCCAAGAAAAGATCGTTAGTAAGTAAATGGAAGATAAATCTTTTGAGGAAATAATTCTTGGAACTAAGGACGGGCGATATTCGGATTTCAAGGATTAATAGTCGTTTGTGTGTGCCTAAAATTGATGGACTGAGATAAGAAGTTTTAGCTGAGAGTCATCGTTCCAAATTGAATATTCACCCGGAAATTTCGAAGATGTATAAGGATACGAGGAGAGTTTTCTGGTGGCCGAATATGAAAAGGGATGTAGCTGCTTTTGTAAATAGTTGTGCAATCTGTCAGTAAGTGAAGGGAGATCATCGAAAGTCTGCTGGATAATTGCAACCTTTGGAAATTCCAGATTGGAAATGGAAAATTATCTCAATGGATTTTATTGACGGTTTGCCTTTGTGGATCGTTTTTCGAAGAGTGTCCATTTTATTCCGGTTACTCGTACTGCAGTTTCCTTGGCAGAAATTTTCTTGAAGGAGATAGTCAGATTGCATGGTGACCCTGTTAGCATAGTAAGTAAGTGTGATCCTATTTTCACTAGTAAATTTTGAGAAGCTTTGAAATCAGCAATGGGAACTAGTTTTAGATTAAGTACACTATCATCCTCAGACGGACGGACAAACAGAAAGGCTTAATCGAATTCTGGAAGATATGCTTCGAGCTTGTGTATTGAATTTTGGTGGATCATGGGAAGACCATCTTCATTTAGTAGAATTTTCTAATAATAATAGTTACCAAGTGAGTATTAGGATGACTCCATATGAAGCTCTGTATGGAAGACCGTGTAGATCCCCATCTTGTTTGATTGAATCGAATGATCGACTTGTACTTGGACCCAATCTTATTCTTGAAGCTTCTGCGAAGGTTTAGCTTATAAAGAAAAGGATGAAAGCTGCTCAAGATCGTAAGAAGAAATATGCCGATAAGAAACGAAGACCATCGGAATTTAAGATCAGAGATTTAGTTTATATTAAATTTTTCCTCAATCAAAGGTGCTATAAGATTCGGAAAGACGGAAAAACTTGCTCCGAGATATATTGGTCCATTCTAAGTGTTGAAAAGAATTGGAACTGTAGTCTATAGGATTGAATTGCCAGAACGGATGTCTGGGATTCACAATGTATTTATGTGTCTCATTTGAGGTAATTTATTCATGAACCCTCATTAGTGGTAGAACCAGTTATTCAGAAAGGTTTAGAAGTAGAACCCAACCTAACTGTAGTTAGAAATCCTGTTTAGATTGTAGATCAAAACGAGAAGCAACTCAGGAACATAGTGGTGAAACCCATCAAGGTACAATGGAGTGAGGATCCCGGCGATTGTACCTGGGAAACTCTTGATAGTTTTAGGAGAGCTTATCCAGATTTAGTCTGAATAGCTAGTAATGTTGTTAGAATTGACTGTTGATTGTTTGTTTTTTGTATGGATGTAATGTATGTTTAGAATGTTAATATTAAGCTTTTGAATTAAAGGGGGAGAAATGTGACATCCCGGAATTTTGACCCCATTATTATTATAAGTTTTTGATCTAATTTAAATAAAATATAAGATTTTCATTTAAAAATAAATAAGAAATTGGATATTATTAGTTGTATATGGGTTATAAAGGAATATAACTTCAAAATAAAGTAGACTCTTTTAACAATATCAAAAAAATTAAATCTATTTTATTTATTAAATTAAAATTTATGTATGAATGACATTAATTATCAGATATATGAATGCAGTTAATGGTAACAAGTTCAAGAACACAATCATATTCATAAATATATATAAGTTACAAATCAAATATTTGTAATATTTAACTTTAAATAAAAATAAGATTTAAGCAATGTTTCTAACAATAACTTTTATAACTACAGTAACATAAGCTTATAACTATTTAACATGAGTTCCTATATAAATATAAATACTTATAATTATGGTTATAAACATAAGCTTCTTTGTATTTAACATAAATATAACATAAAGGTAGGATTACAAACATAAGTACAAATATAATAGGTATAAGATATAAATAGAAATGAAAGAATTTAGTACAAACACAAGTGAAAATCTGCAAACTGTATATGCTAGTATAAATAATAAAAACAAAACCTGCAGCACACATTTTTGTTATATGTTCACATAAGTATGTTCAAATAAAACACAATCTGCAAATATCTTTGCACCATGGGTTTGTGTCAGCTAGCATTTAATTGTGTGTTAACTAAAATGATAACACAACCATTTAATTAGCCTAATTTTATGTACTACAAAGAGAGAAAAAATAACTCCTAGCCGAAATTGTTGAACCATGTCAGGTTTTAGTACATAGGAAATTAAGCAAGATATTTATCAAGTGGAAGCTTATGCAAGAAGGCAACTTGTGCAAGATATAAATAAATGTATTCATCATTTTTATTTCATTCTGAGTTCAGTCTTAAACTTATGAAACAAACCTGAGATAAGAAAGAAAATAAAAAAAATTTGCAAGTTCAAAACATATTTAAGCAAAGAGGTTACTGGAATTCAAACTTTTCAAACTGCAGTCTTCATTGTTCTTCAACAACTAACCTCTATTTTCAAGTTTCTACAGTTTTTGTGAGTAAACTTATTTCTAACCTAACTTTATTTAAGTAATTTATGAAGATTTGTGTTGTGGATGAATTAAGTTCTGTGATGTTTGTTAAATACTGTAAGACCTGCATATCATGTTCTTTCGGGTTCCAATTTTTTTTGTACTGAGGCAAACAAAACAGTGAATATATCAAACTTTTATATAAAATCCTTGTCTTCAATTGGTTATTTAACTAAATAAATTAGTTTAGGTTTAAGATTCAGGTTGGAGTATTTTTTTTAGTATCTGTAAACACTGTAAACTACAATTTACAGTAAACATGAAACAAAGGTGGAAATTCGAATATCTCGAATTACAAACTTGAACTTATAAGTTGAAATTACATACAAAACCCTGATTTTTAAGACAGAAATCATAATTTTTAATCAACTTTTCACAGTACAATTAGTCAGTGAAGCAAAATTGTATTTATGTGAATATCAGGTGTTTCATCCAATAATTATTGATGAAATTTTGCATGTAGTTAGTATATGGAAAGGAGATTAACAGAAAATTGTTAAAATAATTATTGAATGAACAATTTATTAAGGGGAATCAGTAGTAGGGTTTAAGGGTCAGTAATTTTTGGGTGCAGTTCATTCGACTCGTGCGACGCCTCAGCTCGACCGAGCGTTATGGGATTTGGGTAGATGCTAGAGTAGGGTGTCGGCAAGATTTGACCGGAGCCACGTTGTCTATGGCGGTCGTGACGGCGAGTACGAGGTGGCTTTGTCCACCGTGTTCGTGGAAACAGTTCAACAATTGGGTCGAATTTTGATTTCATGTCAACTGGGTTGATTTGGGTTTTGTATGCGAGTGAGTGGATGGCGTGCGACTTGTTGGTGATGTCGTAGTGCAGTGGCGCGGTGGTGGACCGCCGTGCACGTGCACGGCGGCGGAGATGATCGTGTTTTTGGGTCGACTCGAGGAGAACTCGAGTATTTTCGTTCTCTGCTTCGAGTTAGATGCTGGTTCGAGTGTGATTATGCGCGTGGGTTTATATGTTTGTAACAGTTAAACTGTAAGCCTTTTAAAAAAAAAAGAAATAAGCAGAAGAAAAAAGGAATCAGGGAAGAAGAGGAGAGACAGGGGGGTTTGAACGCAAGAATTTGCTGGGTAGTCTCGAGTTCTACCCGAGGTAAGCACGTGGGTCTCTTCGGGTTTGAGATTGCAGAAAATTGGGCTAACTGTAATATGATAGTAAAAGTAATTAAGTTAAGCATAAACTATGTTATTAAGTATTAAACAATTTGTTTTAAACTCTGATGATCTTGAATGTTTTGCTGAAACAAAATGGAGTAGTTAATTTAAAATGGAAGTTAATTATGTAAGTAATAAAATTTATAATGGTAATTTCATGAGTAGTTTAAAACTTAACTGAATTTGTAGTTAAAGAATATAATGATAGTCTTGTATAAAATCATATGTAATCAAGAATTCAATTAATCATTTGAAGTTGATTAATTAACAAATCAGAGATAACTGATTAAATAAATAATTAATGGTGGAACGATTAAGTTAATTAATAATTAATGATTAATTAAGAAATTAATAATAATTAATTGTGTAATTAAGTTTTATAAATCAATAATTAAGGTTATTGATTAGTAATTAAGAATTTATTTCATTAATTAAGGAATAAATAATAAATTGAAAAAAGTTAATTAATCGTAATTGGTTAAGCATGAATAAAATATAATTTATGTTCAAGTATGCAATTAAGTTTAAAACAAATCAAAACTGTTGATTTAAATCGATGATTATATTGATTGCCTCTGATGTTTATTTATATCTGTGATGTTCTGTGATATTCTGTATATATCTGTGATGATTGTGTATAATTTATCTGTGTTAAATTGATATATGATTTATCCGATGTTAATTATCTGTGTTAAATTGCTATATGAATTCGATTGTTAAATTTAAAATGTTAAGTTAATTAGACAACTTGGACTTTAAAATGGCGTTTGGATTTCGATGAGACCGGGATCGGGTATCCAATTGATATTCCGAAAACCACATCGATCCAAATTAAACGATAGGTCATGTAATCTCAAGTGAAGATTGAGATGGTGTTTTAAGAATGCAAGGGTTATCGTCGTTAACTCTGAGGGTGATTCCAAAATGAGTGTAACGAGATAATGCCTTCAGTTTCGTTCGAACCCGGAACGAACTTGTATGGATTGAATGCTTACAGCACATCGTCAGGCGGACGATGAGCATTCTAAGTGATATGTTCTTGAAAGGTAATCGCAACCTCAAGCCTCATCAACCGGGAATGGCTAAAACAGGGGAGGTGCAGCAAGGTTAGGTGGGTCATGCCCAAGCAGGACGAGATATACCCCTGTTTAGATGTCCCTTTATTCGGCTGTGTGGGCGGTTGGATGTACACCAACTGCGGGGTTATCTTGTTCGGGACTGTTCAGTAAGGAATGGTTCCGGCCTTGTGTTGCAGGGGAGTTAGGGTGGCTCCTCGGTACTGTGACCTAGACCACGTACTGTGACGGGCGGTACCCCAGTAGCCCTGCCATTGTATGGGATCCAATCCAATAAGCGCCGTACGTTTTGATTGTGCCCAACTATGTTGAAATGTGAGATGTAAGCATGTCAGCTATTTCTGTATTTTACTAGAAAACCCTAGAAACTATTATAATATCACTGGATTTCCTATGAAATGTTTTGGTTAGCGTAAGGTAAAAACTTTCCCGTGTTTATTTGTGGGGAGTCTTACGTGATACCTTTATTTTAAATGATTTTCAAAGTTAAACAAGTTTAACCTGTTTACTCATACCAGACCCATGTCTGACCGGAGTTTATTTTTGTTTTTCATAAACTTTCGGGTACCCAAATTTTTACGGGTAGCCAAGGGATTCAGGTTAGCTTTGATGACTTCTAGAGGAGCAATGGAGCAGGAGGCTTCAGCGTTGTAGACATATATATCTTTATAGTTCTGCTGTGTTAGTTAGTTTATGATGTATTTGAGATGTATGTTCTGACAGATATGTATATGATAGTCATGTTGTATGATACTGTTTAACTCTGATGTATATATAACTATGTAATATTTATGTTGATATATTATATTTTATTCCGTTCCGCTATGAGATTCTGATGTTGTTGTTCTTTCTTTCTTTTCTTTTCTATTTCTATCCCTTTCTTTCTTATTGATGACACGTCTTTCTGGGCATAGAAAGCCGGGTCGTCACAGATCGTTTTCCAGTTGGAACTTACAAAAAATTGAAAGCTCGAAAGATTGGTCCAGTAGAAATCTTGAAGAAAATCAATGATAATGCTTATCAGTTAAGGTTGCCGGATCATGTCCATACTGCCAATGTTTTTAACGTCAGACACTTGATTCCGTATCATGAACATAATCATCTGAAGAAGAGGAAAGTGTGAATTCGAGGTCGAATTCTTGTCAACCGGGGGAGGATGATGCAGCGCATAATGAGTTAAGTCGCCCCAATTCCTTAAGTCGCTCGAATGATAGCGCAATGGCTCTAGGTCGCTCGGGTTCCTTGAGTCGCGAACGACCTAGCGACTTACAACCTACCAAGATAGGTGATGCAGCGCTCAAGCTTAGGTCGCGAAGCAACGGATGTCTTAGGTCGCTCTTTAGAGAGCTACGACCTAGCGAGATACAGAGGAAGGAAGATATAGTGATACGTGATATGCCGCTTTCATTAGGTCGTTATGAAGTCCGAGCTACGACCTACCAGGATACACGACCTAGCGAGCCAAACCAATACTGCCACATTGCTTTAGGTTGCCAGCGAGCTACGACCTAGCCTGTCAGATCGCGTATGTTGCTCAGTTCACTTAAGTCGCATGAAGTTATGTCGCTGCCATGTTTCCATAAGTCGCTCAAGCTTCCTGTTGCTATACTGCTTGTTTTAGGTCGTTCAAACTATTGTGTTGTAAATAGGTTAAGTCGCTGCAGCTTATGTCGTGTATTGTATGTTTGTCGCATTGTGCTGTTGTTAAGTCACGTATGGTGATACGTGTTATGTTGTTATGTTGTTGTGTTGTTATATTTTTAAGTCGTAGGTCGTTGTACTTATGTCGTGTTGTATATGTTGTTGTTGTAACTCGTTTGTTTTAGGTCGTTAAAGTTAGGTCGCGTCTGCTAAGTCGTGTACCTGTGTGTTGCAAGCCTATAAATAGACGAGTTGGGTCATTTATAAAGTTGGTTGATTTTGAATAAAGTTTTGTTTGAGTGCTTTGTGCCTCTTTAAAAATTGGAAGTTGAGTGTTATTTCCTTTCTCCATCTTCGGTTATTCGAGTGCGCTCGAATCAACGATTTTGAAGCCGGTTCATGGAATCCCGTGCGCGAGATCAACGTCGAAGAATCGTAGATCTTCCAACATGGTATCGTGCACGATCAACATGTTAAAAATAGCTAGAATCCCGTATCTCGCGAGATCAACGGATTTGGGCATTTATCTTGGGTATTATCAATCCATCGATTCATCGTTATATCGTTCCATCATCGTTTTATCGATTTATTTGACACGAAGCATCATTTCGTGCTCAAAGTTGTTATCCGCTGCTTCAATTTATAAGGACCAGCTCCTATAAACCAGATTATGGATATAAATATTATATATCTTTTGTATATGCTTATTCTAGGTATGCCGAGATTTTCTTTCTGAAATCAAAATGTGGAACAAAAAATATGGTTATGCATTTTATAAAATAAGTGGAAAGGCAGACAAATCAGCTAGTGGTAGTACAAACTGATGGAGGTACAAAGTAAAAGTCACTCAAAGAATACTTTCAAATGAAAAGAATTATACATAAAATGACTTGTCCTTATATCTCCGGAAAAAATGGATTAGTTGAGAGAAAAGATAGACACACATTAGAAATTGGTCTCACATAATTAGCTCAAGCTTCACTTTCATTAAAGTTTTGGCCGGATGCATTTGCAACTGCAGTCTATCTAATCAATAGACTGCCTACCAAAGTAAAGCAAGAAAAAACACTAATGGAAGTTTTATTTAATTAAAGACTAGAATATAAAAATTTTAAAACTTTTGGGTTCTAAGACCTTACAATTCACATAAATTGTAATTTAGATCTACACCATGCACATTTTTAGGCTACGGTGTAAATCAGAAAGGTTATAAATGCTTGGATAGCAATAGAAAGCTATTTATATCAAGGCATGTGGTTTCAATGAACATACATTTCCATTTGCAACACAAAGTGTAAAGACTGCATAGAAATTACACAATCCAAAGATATCTATACCACCCGTATCAGTGCATATCAACAACCAAAAGTCATCTTACATGGAGGAAAGAAAGAACAGTTCAGATACTCAACACACATTGTCCACTAGTGAATAAGGTCAAGAAGAATCTGAACAACCATGGCGTGAAATCAATACTCCAACAAATACATGTAGTCAACAAACAAATAGTGGAGACAATAATCAAGGAAAAAGCATAGAACATTCAACAAGCATACATCGAGAACAAGAAGTCTGACGTCATCTAATGATAAAAAGGTCCAAGAGTGGCATCTTTAAACACACAACATGTACTGCAAGTGATGAACCAGAAACCCTTGAGCAAGCTTTCAGCAATGAAAATTGGGAAAATGCAATGGATGAGGAATATAGTGCATTAATGAAAAACAAAACATGGAATCTCGTATCACCACCAAAGCACAAAAGCATGGTTGGATACAAATGGATTTGCAAATTAAAGAAAAATCCAGGTGGAACAGTACAAAGATACAAAGCAAGATTGGTTGCAAAAGGCTATACTCAACAATATGGCTTTGATTTCAATGAGAATTTTCACCAGTGGCAAAGCCAACTACCGTAAGAGTAATCTTAACCATAGCATTACATAAAGGATGGAATGTTAGACAATTAGATGTAAATAATACTTTATTAAATGGAGACCTTCAAGAAGAAGTTTATATGGAACAACAACCAGTATTCAATCAATCAGGAAAATATAAAATGGTGTACAAATTAAATAAAGCTATATATTGGTTAAAAGAGGCTCCAAGAGTATGGTTTGACAAGCTTAAAGCAACTCTTATGGGACTAGATTATCAACAGGCAAAATCATATACTTCATTCTTTATCAAGCTCAGCAGAAATGCATCAACATACATTTTACTCTATGTGGATGATTTTATGATTACAAGTGATAATAAAAAGAGATTAATCTGTTATTCAACATCTAGATAGACAGTTCTCCGTCTATGATTTTGGTAAAATCAGTTATTTTTTAGGAATAAAAGTCAATAGAATATCAGATTTGAAATGCATGTATGTCAAAAGAAGTATATCAAGGAAGTACTTATCAAAGTCAGAATACATGAAGCAAAGTCACTGCCAACAGCAGTGACTAACAATTTTCATTTGTCAAAGCACAAGGGCGAAGAATTGAATACAGGAGCATTGTTGGAGCACTAAAGTATACAACAATTACTACTAGAGATATCATACGTTGTTAATAAAGTAGGTCGGTTTATGCATCATCATTTGGATGAACATTGGCAGGCAGTGAAAGAATATTGAGATGCTTAAATGGCAAATTGGACTATGTATTAATACAGAAATCTAGCAAGCAACCAACTATCACTGGATTTATTGATGCAGGTTGAGCATCAGACCCTGATGACTGAAGGTTAATGTTAAGGTATTGCATCTATCTGGATGAAAATCCTATATCATGATGCTCAAAGAAGCAACCTACCATATCCAGATCAAGAACTGAGTCTGAATACCAAAGTCTAGCTAGTGCAACAGTAGAATTAATGTGTGTGGAATCACGTATCAGTGAAATGCATATATATACAAGCAAGAAGGCAGTAATTTGATATGATAACCAAAATGCACTATCATTATCAGCAAATCCAGTATTATACAAAAGAACAAAGCACATAGAGCTTGATTTATGCCTTGTAAGAAAATAGGTAAACAACAACAAAATTGAGATAAACCATATGCCTACATCTTACCAAAGGACGGACATACTCGCAATGGCACTGTCAGTTCAAAATTTTCTACCGATTCAGAGTTGATTTAAAAGTCAGAAGCTTCGACAGCAGACCAGTGATAATACCTCAAGCTTGAAGCAAAATCAATCTATTACATCAACTGATCTTAAAGACCAGAAGTCGCAACAATAGATCCAACTACAATACCTCAACTCAAATAATAATAACAATAAAATCAATCAACTAATCGATTCACTCATAAATAATTATGGACTTTGACTCAATTAATCGTAGATTTATGAAGATCCTTAGACAATTCGAAGATTGACAACTCTTTTTATCAGAAATTTGTATTATTTTTGCAAACGATTTGCAAGCTAAAGATCTCAACAGCAAAATTGGAAATAAGGGGTGAAAACCCTAGCTTCCTTTAAGGGAGAGAATCAAAGAATAAAGAGTACAACTGCGTAAAAGATGTTCCATATCTCGTATGGACAGAAATGTAATTTAGCTGTATGTAATTTACCATATACAGCCGTATATGGACTTGGTCAAAGCCGAACTGGCTACCTTTGCCTTATGAAGACCGGGAAAGGACGAACGAGAACGCAGTAAACGAAACAATGGTGTGTATGTAATTCATTCAATTCAGTTGCAATAAAGAATCTCTCTTTTTCTTAATATTTTGTCATTAACCAAATCATTTCATTGTCAAATTCTTAACTCTCACGTTGGGAAACATTTCTGTTTATAGGAAAAATTGCACCATTAGATTCTTAACACGTGGCGGTTATCGGATTTTGATGGTTGAGGTGACGAAGTTTTTTTTTCAAGGATAATCAAAATGATATTGCTGGCGAGGCAAGAATCGTAACAATAACCTGAACGATCATACAAATTCATCCAATATATTCTGCTTTTAGAATAGGTGCACAAGAGAGGACCATTTATAACGACTAATACTTTGTTTTTATACTATTACATCCATTATTCGTATTATACCATCATGGCTAAGGAATAAATATTCACCTCTTAATCCATTTTGCATATTCTTTGATATCTTCCTCAATTTCTTTGTATACATACATGATTTTTACTGTTTGGGACTGTGACGCAGCGGATTAACAGAAAATCGATATAACGATGAAAGTGTCGCAATCGGTGGATTGAGTATACTGCAATCTCCAAATTCGTTGATCCGAAGATACTGAATTCTAGCTATCTCTGACTCGTTGATCCGAAGATACCGGGAAAGAGATCTACGATTCTTCGACGTTGACCTTGCGCACAAGATTCCGTGAATCGGCTTCACAAACGAAAATTCGAGCGCACTCGAATGACGTAGGTGGAGATAGGAGATCACACTCGACTATCAATTAGAAGAAAGCACAAAGCAATCAAAAGGAATTTTATTCAAAAGTCAACAACCTTTACAAATGACACGACTTGCCTATTTATAGGTTTACAACTCAATACACAACTTAAAAAAAATTACAACACCAATGGTACACGACTTAAAGAAAAGAAAAATATGCAGCGACTTAATGCTAACTCGGCTGCGATTCATGTTAACTCGGCAACGGCTCAACTGAAGCTTCCTTCGCGTCTTTAAAAAAACAACAGCGACCTAAATAAGTCGCTCGCGACTTAAAGAAAATGGCTCGCGACTTAACTTCCTACGCGACTTAGTAAATCATCATCGACTCAAAATAAGGTCGTTCGCGACCTTCCTCCTCATTTCCTTCAGCGATGTGTCGTTCGCGACTTAGGATTAACTCGCGACTCATGAATAGGTCGCTCGAACTCTGGGGTAGCTCGCGCGCGGTATATGGAGGAGGCGGCGGTGTCGTGACCTAGGGTTTTGGAAGGAGGCGATTTTAGGTCGTGGAGAGATTGATTTAGGTCGGAGTCGCTGGGGGGGATAAGTCATGAGTCGCGATGGGGGGTTTGATGGGTTGAGTCGTGAGTCATAGTGGGAGATGGGTCGTGAGTCGTGGACGACCTAAGGATGGCCAATGCTTCAACGAGGTAAGTACTTCATCATCCTCCCCTTGTTGGAAAGAATTTGTCCTCGAATTCACACCTTCGTCATCTTCGATGAAATCCTCCCCACAATACGGAATTAAATGTTTGACATTGAAAATATCAGAAGTATGAACACTTTCCGGCAACTTTAACCGATACGCATTATCATTGATCTTCTTCAGGATTTTTAATGGACCAACCTTTCGTGCTTTCAACTTATTGTAAGTTCCAACTGGAAAACGATCTTTCGTTTATACCGCGTAAACAAAATCACCCTCTTTGAAGACAATATTTCTTCGTTTCTTATCCGCCATTTTTTTGTACTTCTCATTTGCCTTTTCCATTCGTTCCTGAACGATTCTATGGCATTCAGTCAACCCAACAACAAAATCAGCAGCCCGCTTAACTGTCCCCTTCGGTTGCGGTACTATTGTTAAATCCAACGGCCCCTTTGGTAAGCTTCAATATACAATCTGAAATGGACTGAAACCTGTACTTCGGTTATATGCATGATTATGAGCAAATTCAGCTTGACACAACTTCACATCCCAACTCTTCAAATTGTCTTTCACAAGACATCGTAACAAGTTTGCCAACGATCCATTCACCACCTCTGTTTGTCCATCTGTATGTGGATGATAAGCACTACTAAATTTCAGCTTCGTTCCAACCATCTTCCACAAACTTAACCAAAAGTGACTCAAAAAACGAGTATCCCTATCCGACACAATAGATTCTGCCAATCCATGAAGTCGATAGATCTCCTTGAAAAATAACTGAGCGACATGAACAGCATCGGCCGTCTTCTTACATGCAATAAAATGTGCCATTTTCGAAAAACGATCCACCGCAACATATATAGAGTCATTCCCCCTTTGAGTTCTCGGCAATCCCAACACGAAATCCATGCTAATGTCTACCCATGGTTTTGTAGGTACAGGTAAAGGCATATACAAACCCGCATTTGTAGTTGTCCCTTTTGAAACTTGACAAACATGACATCTACGCACAAACCTTTCAACTTCCCTTCTCATTGACGGCCAATAATAAGACTGAGAAATCAACTGCAATGTTCTATCTCTACCCACATGTCCTTCCTCATGAAGTTCCTTTACTATCTTCATTCGCAAGCTACAATCCGGTACACACAATTGATTCCCCTTAAATAAGAACCCATCAATCAACACAAATTCATCAGAACTTCCTTCCTTGACTTTCTCAACAAATTTCACAAAGTAAGGATCTTCTTCAATCAGCTCTGGCAATAATTCAAACCCTTTCACTTCAACTTTCATTGTCGTTAATAAATGACTCCTCCTACTCAAAGCATCAGCTACCCGATTCGTCACCCCGGACTTGTGTTTGACAACGAAAGTAAATTGCTGTAAATAGGCAATCCACGATGCATGCCTTGCTGAAATCTTGTCCTGCCCTTGCATATGCTTTAACGCCTCATGATCAGTGTACAGAACAAATTCTTTCTGAAACAAATAGTGTCTCCAATGCTTAACAACCTGAACAATTGCGTAAAACTCCACATCGTACGTGCTATACCTCATCTTTGCTCCTGATAACTTCTCACTGAAATAAGCAACAGGTTTCCCACTCTGACTCAAGACTCCACCAATTCCCACCTTCGACGCATCAGTATGCAATTGAAACAACAACTGAAAATCTGGTAAAACAAGAACCGGTGCTGTCGTCAATAGTTCCTTGATCTTCTCAAAAGCAACTCCCGCTTCCTCTGACCATACAAACTGTTTCCCTTTCATGCAATCAGTAACTGGAGCCATCACGCTACTGAAGTGTGGAATGAATCTTCGGTAGAATGATGCTAGCCCATGAAAACTTCTCACTTCTGTAATTGTCTTTGGCTGTGGCCAATTCCTGACTGCTTCAACTTTATTCTGGTCAACCTGTATACCTTCTCCTGACACAACATATCCCAGAAATAAAACACTATGCGTCATGAACACGCATTTCTTCGTAGCAGCATAAAATTGTTCCTCACGAAGAATAATCAACACTTCCCTCAAATGTTGAACATGCTCCTCCGTACTCCTGCTGTATATCAGAATATCATCAAAATACACCACCACAAACTTCCCAATGAATGGTCTAAAGATTTGATTCATCACCCGCATGAACGTACTAGGCACGTTTGATAACCCAAATGGCATAACCAACCATTCGTATAGACCCTCCCTGGTTTTAAAAGCAGTCTTCCACTCATCACCTGGTCTAATACGAATTTGATGATATCCGCTCTTCAAATCAATCTTCGAAAAGATAGTCGCCCCACTCAACTGATCTAGCAAATCATCCAACCTCGGCATTGGAAATCTATATCTCACCGTAATCTTATTCAATGCTCTACTGTCTGTGCACATCCTCCACGTCCCGTCCTTCTTCGGTACCAACAAAGCTGGCACAGCACATGGACTCAAACTTTCCTGTACACGTCCCTGCTCAAGCAACTCTTCCACCTGCCTCCTCAACTCTTCATGTTCCTTCGGACTCATTCGATAATGTGGTCTATGCGGTAATACTGCTCCCGGAACAAGATCGATTTGATGTTGAATGTCTCTCAGTGGCGGTAACTCCTTGGGAAACTTTTCTGGAAATACATCTTTAAACTCTTTCAATACTGGCTTTACTTCTTCTGGAATTTCAACCTCTTCACTGCTCTCACGCCCTATCAACAAGTACACTTCATGTTCCTCTTCGACTTCTCTGACAAATTCCTTCGAAGATAATAAAGTTTTCAGCTCTTCAATATCCTCAGATTTACTCTCTCCCTGCTGTCTCTTCTTTGGAACTAGAATAATCTTAACACCTTCAAATATAAAACTGTAGCTATTAGTTCGACCGTCATGCTGCACTTCTCGATCATACTGCCACGGTCTTCCCAAAAGCAAATGACAAACATCCATCTCAACTACATCACACCAAATCTCGTCCCTATATTTATTTCCAATGGAAAATGGAACTCGAACTCGCTTATCCACCTTCACCTCTCCTCCTTTTCTCAGCCACGCTAACTTGTAAGGATTAGGGTGTTTCTCCGTCTTCAACTTCAGCTTCCTCATAGCTTCAGTAGAAATAATATTGTCACAACTTCCTGCATCAATCACAAACTTACAAAGTTTTCCCAGAATAGTGCATGTAGATTGAAAAATGTTGCTCCTCAACCAACTAGCCTCATCCTCTTGTTTTGGCGTTAAACAAGACCTTCTCATCATTAGATTACACCCTTCATCTCCCGACGTGATATCCTGTTCATTCTCCTCAACTGGACTATCTTCATCTTCCACAGCATCCTCACTTTCAACTTCAGCTATCATCGTTCTCTTCTTTGGCTTAGGACATTCGTTACTCTTATGACCCACTTCTTGGCAGTTATAACACTTGAAACTGTTAGTAATCTTCGCCTTCTCACTCTCCTTTATCACGGGTTTACTGACGGGTTTAGAAACATTAGAAATTCCACTAATACCCTTCACTTGATTGATGGAATTAGTAAACACGCCACCTCCACGCCTTCCCTGTTTCTCCCAAGCCAACGCTTTCTGGTGCGCTTCAGCCACAGATTTCGGATCAAACATATTAACCATATCCTGGATCTGCATTCGCAACCCTCCAACAAACCTAGCAGTCAACTGTTCCTCTGTCTCCATAATGTCATTTCAAGCAATCAGTTGATAAAACTCGTCAGCATAATCATTAATAGTCTTCGTTCCTTGTCTCAAGTTCTGCAACCTCTGGTACATAAGTGATTGATAGTTGTAAGGTAAAAATGTAGCTCTCATCAACTTCTTCATCTTATCCCAAGACTCAACCTTTGACTTCCCCATTCTCTCTCTCGTAAGTTTAGTTTGCTGCCACCATGCCAAAGCTCTCCCCCTCAACCTAGTAGCAACCAACTTCACTCGACGATTCTCCGGAATCTCTTTGAAATCAAAGATCTCTTCAACATTAGACAACCAATCAAGAAATTTTTCAGCTACCATTCCACCTTTAAATTCAGGAATTTCCATCTTCATACCCGATTCCCATCGACGATCATCATCAATAACCCGATACTGACGTTGTCCCTGATCTCTATGCATACTCCCTCTGTCACCAACAAATTCCTCATCAAAATCTGAAGTATATCATTGTCGTTCACGTCCTCCAACATCTCTACTACCACTCCTTCGATCAACATTCCTATCACGATTATCAACACTTCTATGATCTTGATCTTCTCTCTCGATCTGAATGTATCGATGCTCTACTTCCCCCATGGTTCAATTCAGGTGAAACACTTCTTCGATTTTGATTCATTTCAAGCATCATTCTCTCTAATCGACCAATTCCATCGTTCAACTTTTCAGTAAAACTCTCGTGGATTCATTGCTCCATTTCATCAGCTTCTTCTCTTCCATACAAAGCATTAATATTGCGATGACGTTGAGCTCGTCTCGGTGGCATGATTGAACTTCAAACACTTCAACAAATCAAAACTTCAAAAAAATCTTTAGACAACAAACTTCAACTTCAAAAGTTTGCACGCTCAAACTCCACTTTAACTCGACTCGGCTCCCACTAGCTAGCACAAGCTTGCTTCGACTTAAGGCTTAGGTCTCTCGACTTCTTAACAAAGCACAACTCCAACACTTCAACACAAGAACAAGGCACGGCCTATGCTTGACTCGGCTCGGCCTCAAAACCCACTTCAATACTTTGGCGCGCAAAAATCTCCCCCACAAATTCAAACACTTTTGCACACTTTGATCCAAAAGGCTATGGATCAAATACTTCAATCTTGTTGCAACTTCAATATGAACACAGTGAACACAAACTTCAAACTTCGGCTCAAGATCGACTTAGCTATGATTGGCTAAGAGTCGCTCTGATACCAAAACTGATGCAGCGGATTAACAGAAAATCGATATAACGATGAAAGTGTAGCAATCGGTGGATTTAGTATACTGCAATGCCCAAATTCGTTGATCCGAAGATACCGAATTCTAGCTATCTCTGACTCGTTGATCCGAAGATACCGAATTCTAGCTATCTCTGACTCCTTGATCCGAAGATACCGGGAAAGAGATCTACGATTCTTCGACGTTGATCTTGCGCACAAGATTCCGTGAATCCGCTTCACAAACGAAAATTCGAGCGCACTCGAATGACGTAGGTGGAGATAGGAGATCACACTCGACTATCAATTAGAAGAAAGCACAAAGCAATCAAAAGGAATTTTATTCAAAAGTCAACAACCTTTACAAATGACATGACTTGCCTATTTATAGGCTTACAACTCAATACACAACTTAAAAAAATTACAACACAATGGGTACACGACTTAAAGAAAAGAAAAATATGCAGCGACTTAATGCTAACTCGGCTACGACTCATGTTAACTCGGCAACGGCTCAACTGAAGCTTCCTTCGCGTCTTTAAAAAAACAACAGCGACCTAAATAAGTCGCTCGCGACTTAAAGAAAATGGCTCGCGACTTAACTTCCTACGCGACTTAGTAAATCATCATCGACTCAAAATAAGGTCGTTCGCGACCTTCCTCCTCATTTCCTTCAGCGATGTGTCATTCGCGACTTAGGATTAACTCGCGACTCATGAATAGGTCGCTCGAACTCTGGGGTAGCTCGCGCGCGGTATATGGAGGAGGCGGCGGTGTCGTGACCTAGGGTAGGTCGTGGAGAGATTGATTTAGGTCGGAGTCGCGGGGGGGGATAAGTCCTGAGTCGCGATGGGGGGTTTGATGGGTTGAGTCGTGAGTCATAGTGGGAGATGGGTCGTGAGTCGTGGACGACCTAAGGATTGCCGATGCTTCAACGAGGTAAATACTTCATCAGACTGACAGAAAATAAAGTTTTGTAAGCATATAAGCCTTTTCTAAATGTCTAGCATATTTATTATGTGTCAAAAGTTATGATTATGTATGTCTTTATGTCTTTACAATTATATGCAATGGAATAATGATGCACCTGAGTCAGGCTCATCTTAATAAAGTCGGGCAGTGACCAGCTACGAATAACAAATCATACAGCTCTTTTTGCTACATCCTCATTTTAACTACACGGATATGTAGGTACTAAAGAAATTCTAAAGAATTTGCACAATGAGTTTGTTCATATGATACTGAACATAAATAACTGACATTACTGAAATCCACTTATCGTATATATGGCCATTTATCTTTAGGTGGAAATTTACAAAACAACTTCAAAGACATTACTACCACATGGGTTACATTAAATATTCCACCACATTCGGTTTATAACCACTTAAGTTAATTTTTTAATATTTAAATGTTTCGATCAAAAGTGTACACCATGGCTGATTCAAAGAAAGATGTAACTAAATCATCGTATCTTAAACTTAAAGTATCTTCCTTCTTTAGCAACTATATATGTTTTACTAGCTAGTACTAATTTTAAGGCTGCTTTTGAATTCCAATATATTGCAAGTTCTTAGAATGTTGTCATTATATAAACTAATTCTTGCTTACCCTGATAGACGGTGTACAGTATGTTATATAAACTTCCTTTTCGTTAAAATTCTTGCAATAGCATGCGTAAGGGTTAGTACATGGTGTTCATATCCGTTATCCCAATTCGCCACGTCGCACAAATCATGCATTTCTATTGTTCATCCATCTTCCTTTAATTCTGTTTATGTGTATTCTTCTAACCGGATACACATAATCCATAACGGACTCGTAGATTCCTTGCGCCCACTTATGAACATATTCACTTTGCGACATAGATATTAAAGAATCTTTTTAAGGTTGTATAGAGTGTTTACTGAAATAAGATGTAATGACCTCCTAACAAACAGGGTCAAGAGCATCTATGTCGAATGTACATCACATACACGACATGACTGATATCTGCAGGGCGAGAAAATCCACAGAAAGTTTAAGTAATTATGTAAATTTTTACCTTATTTGGTAGAATTCACTAGCCTATACCCATTTTAACCATCCATCTCTACTATATATAGGTCCTTATATTTGATAATAGCTCATCAAATCATTTTCACTACATTCTCCCACTTTGCTATTCAGTTATTAGGTATAGTTAAGAATGGAGTGCTCTAATTTGTAACGCCAGGCTGCTTCCTTGAAAAAGAGCCTCTTTGATCAGGTTTAATTACCGGCTATTTCCTTTTTAGATACTACATAAGTCTAGAACACTGTGAAAAAGAATGTACTGTACTCCTAACCAATGTTATATACTTTGCAGGGTTACCTTGATGATCAGTTTTACCAGCTAGAAGAATTACAGGATGACACGAGTCCTAATTTTGTGGAAGAGGTTGTGACATTGTGCTTTAGTAATTCAGCTAGACTGCTCGACGACTTTGAACAAGCTTTGTAAGTATATATCATGATGAAGTTACCCCGTTCGAAACCAATAACTCACGACTCATCCCCTCGGCCGACTCATCCCCTCCATAACTAAGTCGCGAACGACACATCACCACAAACCACCGACTCACAACTCCATCCCCTTTGCCGACTCACAACTCCATCACTTTTTCCACCGACTCATCTCCAATCGCGACCTACGACTCATTCACGACCCACGATTCCTTTTCCACCCCGACTCATCACCGTGCCGACTCAACTCACACGACCCACGAGTCATCTTCCACCCCGACTCACTGTTTACTTCCCACCTCCTTCCAAAACCCTAAATCTAAGTCTTCCACCAATTTGAGTCGCGAACGACTCATCTATTTCGGTAACAACGAGTCGCGAACGACTCATTCCATAAGTCGCGATCATCTTAAAATCCCCATCTCCTCCATCTGCTGTGCGCGAGTATGCTTCCAGTAAATCGCGAATGAGAGATGCTGAGTCGCGTGAAACCCTTATTTCGTTAAGACGCGAACGAAGCAATTGAATCGTTGCCGAGCTAACATGAGTCGGAACCGAGATAACGAGAATGCACTGCAATTTTTAAGACGTGAGTTATTTTCTTTTGGGTCATGGAAACACTGTAGTCAGTCGTTGTACTTTGGTAGCTGGTTGCTTATATCGATTGTGTAAAGTGTTGTAATTTTCTTAAGTCGTATTGTAACCCTATAAATAGGGACGTGATGTCATTGTAAAAGTTGTTGAATATTGAAAAAAAAATTCTTGTTGATTGCTTTATGATTTCTTCTCTAATTGGTAATCGAGTGAAATCTCCTATCTCCACCTACGTCATTCGAGTGTGCTCGAATCTTCGTTTGTGAAGCCGATTCACGGAATCAAGTGCGCTTGATCAACGTCGAAGAATCGTAGATCTTTGTTTCTCGGTATCGTGCGCGATCAACGAGACAAAGATAGCTAGAATCCGGCATCTTTAGATCAACGGATTTGGGCATTGCAGTATTTTCAAATCATCGATTGCTACAATTCATCAATCGAAGTTTGTTTTGGAATATCCGCTGCGTCAGTTTGGTATCGGAGCTTGTTTTAGCCAATCATAGCTAAATCGGGTCTTGGAGCCAAGTATTCGAAGTTTGAAGTTTATATTCGTCGTGTTCATATTGAAGTTGCAACAAGTTGAAGTTTTTGATCCATCTCATTTTGGATCTAGAGTTTGTTGAAGGTGTTTGAGTTTGCGTGGGAGAGATTTCACGCCAAAGTGAAGTTCGAAGCAAGCTTGAAGCCGTGCTAGTTGATTTGAATTGTAGCTTTGGAGTTGTTTTGTTTGAAGATTTTTGAAGTTTGATTTGTTGAAGTTTGGAGATTTGTTGAATTATTTGTGAAGTTCAATCATGCCACCGAGACGAGCTCAACGTCATCGCAATATAAATGCCTTGTATGGAAGAGAAGAAGCTGATGAAATGGAGCAATGAATCCATGAGAGCTTTACTGAAAAGTTGAACGAAGGAATTGGTCGATTAGAGAGAATGATGCTTGAAATGAATCAAAGTAGAAGAAGAATTTCACCTGAATCAAACCGTGGGGGTAGTAGAGTTTCATCACATTCAGAACGGGAGAGGAGAGAAAGTCAAGAGCATAGAAGTGTTGATAATCGAAGTAGGAGGAATGTTGATGATCGGGATCGAAGAGATGTTGGTAGTAGGAGTGGTGGTAGAGATGTTGGAGGACGTGAACGACAACGATATACTTCAGATTTTGATGAGGAATTTGTTGGTGACAGAGGGAGTATGCATCGAGATAGAGAACAAACACGACGTCAGAATCGAGAAGGAGATGATGATCGTCGATGGGAATCGGGAATGAAGATGGAGATTCCAGAGTTTAAAGGTGGGATGGTTGCTGAGGAGTTCTTAGACTGGTTATCTAATGTTGAAGAAATCTTTGATTTCAAGGAAGTGCCGGAGAATCGTCGAGTGAAGTTGGTTGCTACTAGATTGAGGGGAAGAGCATTGGCATGGTGGCAACAAACTAAACTTACACGAGAACGGATGGGGAAGTCGAAGGTTGTTGAGTGGGATAAGATGAAGAAGTTGATGAGATCTACTTTCTTACCTTACAACTATCAATCACTTATGTACCAGAGGTTGCAGAATCTGAGGCAAGGGACAAAGTCTGTTAGTGATTATGCTGATGAATTTTACCAACTCATTGGCAGGAACGATATTATGGAGATTGAAGAACAGTTAACTGCTAGATTCATTGGGGGATTGAGAATGCAGATCCAAGATATGGTTAATATGTTTGATCCAAGATCTGTAGCAGAGGCACATCAGAAAGCGTTAGCTTGGGAGAAGCATGGAAGACGTGGAGGTGGTGTGTTTACTAATTCTAACAATCAAGTGAAGGGGGCCAGTGGAAGTTCTAATGTTCCTAAAACTGTCAGTAAGCCAATTGTGAAGGAGGGTGAGAAGGCGAAGGTTAACAGTGGGTTCAAATGTTATAATTGCCAGGAAATGGGTCATAAAAGCAATGAGTGTCCGAAGCCGAAGAAGATAACTATGATAGTTGAAGCTAAGGATGAGGATGAAGAGGCTGAGTGTTCTAATTCCTTACCAGTTGAGGAGGAAGACTTGTTATCGGGAGACGAAGGATATTCACTGATGATGAGGAGAAGTTGTTTGACACCGAAGCAAGAGGAGGAAGACAGTTGGTTGAGGAATAACATATTTCAGTCTACTTGTACTATCCTTGGAAGAGTTTGTAAATTTGTTATTGATGCTGGGAGTTGCGATAACATTATCTCTACAGAGGCAGTAAAGAAGTTGGAATTGAAAACCGAGAAGCATCCTAAACCGTACAAGTTAGCTTGGTTGAGGAAAGGAGGTGAGGTGAAAGTTGGAAGGAGAGCTTGTGTTAAATTTTCAATTAGGAAGAAATACAAGGATGAAATTTGGTGCAATGTTGTAGACATGGACGTATGTCATCTGTTGTTGGGCTGACCATGGCAGTTTGATAGAGCAGTTCAACATGATGGTCGTACTAATAGCTATAGTTTCATGTTTGAAGGCACTAAAATTACTTTGGTTCCCAAGAAGCAACAACAGAAAGAAAGTAAGCTGGAGGAAATTGAAGAATTGAAAACTCTGTTAACTTTGAAGGAGTTTGTCAAAGAAGTCGAAGAAGAACCTGAAGTGTACTTGTTGATTGGACGAGAGTGTAATGAAGAGGTTGAAATTCTAGAAGAAGTGAAGCCAGTTTTGAAAGAATTTGAAGATGTATTTCCAGAAGAGTTTCCTAAGGAGTTACCGCCACTGAGAGACATTCAACATCAAATCGATCTTGTTTCGGGAGCAGTATTACCGCATAGACCACATTATCGAATGAGTCCGAAGGAACATGAGGAGTTGAGAAGGCAGGTGGAAGAGTTGCTTGAGCAAGGACGTGTACAGGAAAGCTTGAGTCCGTGTGCTGTGCCAGCTTTGTTGGTACCAAAGAAGGATGGGACGTGGAGGATGTGCACTGACAGTCGAGCCTTGAATAAGATTACTGTGAGATATAGATTTCCAATGCCGAGGTTGGATGACTTGCTAGATCAGTTGAGTGGAGCTACTATCTTTTCGAAGATTGATTTGAAAAGCGGTTATCATCAAATTCGGATTAGACCTGGAGACGAATGGAAGACAGCCTTCAAAACGAGAGAGGGGTTATACGAATGGTTGGTTATGCCATTTGGCTTATCAAATGCACCTAGTACATTCATGCGGGTGATGAATCAAATCTTTAGACCATTCATTGGGAAGTTCGTGGTGGTTTATTTCGATGATATTCTGATATATAGCAGGAGTACGGAGGAGCATGTTCAACATTTGAGGGAAGTGTTGATTATTCTTCGTGAGGAACAATTTTATGCTGCTACAAAGAAATGCGTGTTTATGACGCATAATGTTTTATTTCTGGGTTATGTTGTTTCAGGAGAAGGTATTCAAGTTGATCAGAGTAAAGTTGAGGCAGTCAGAAATTGGCCACAGCCAAAGACAATTACGGAAATGAGAAGTTTTCATGGACTAGCGTCATTCTACCGAAGATTCATTCCACACTTCAGTAGCGTAATGGCTCCAGTTACTGATTGCATGAAGGGTAAACAGTTTTCGTGGACCGAAGAAGCCGGGATTGCTTTTGAACGAATCAAAGAACTGTTGACAACAGCGCCAATTCTTGTTTTACCTAATTTTCAGTTGTTGTTTGAGCTACACACTGATGCATCAAAGGTTGGGATTGGGGGAGTGTTGAGTCAGCAGGGGAGACCTATTGCATATTTCAGTGAAAAGTTATCAGGAGCAAGGATGAGATACAGTACATATGACGTTGAATTTTACGCTGTTGTGCAAGCTGTTAAGCATTGGAAACACTACTTGTTTCAGAAGGAATTTGTTCTTTACACTAATCATGAAGCTTTGAAACATTTACAGGGGCAGGATAAAATTTCAGCGAGACATGCATCATGGATTGCATATTTACAGCAGTTTACCTTTGTTGTTAAACACAAATCCGAGGTGACAAATCGTGTGGCTGATGCTTTGAGTAGGAGCAGTCATTTGTTAACAACATTGAAGGTTGAAGTGACGGGATTTGAATTGTTGCCAGAGATGATTGAAGAAGATCCTTACTTTGTGAAATATGTCGAAAAAGTCAAGGAAGGGAGTACCGATGAATTTATGATGGTTGATGGATTCTTGTTTAAAGGAAATCAGTTATGTATTCCAGAGGGCAGTTTGAGAATGAAAATTATCAAGGAGTTGCATGAAGAAGGCCATGTAGGTAGAGATCGTACATTGCAGTTGATTTCTCGATCTTACTTTTGGCCGACGATGAGGAAAGAGGTTGAAAGATTTGTGGAGAGATGCCATATTTGCCAGGTTTCGAAGGGAACAACAACGAATGCAGGGTTGTATATGCCGCTACCTGTACCGTCTAAGCCATGGGTTGATATCAGCATGGATTTCGTTTTGGGCTTGCCTAGAACTCAGAGGGGGAATGATTCTATATTTGTTGTGGTGGACAGGTTTTCGAAGATGGCACATTTTATAGCCTGTAAGAAAACGACGGATGCAGTTCGAGTGGCACAGTTATTCTTTAAAGAAATCTATCGTTTACATGGGTTGCCGGTGTCTATTGTTTCAGACAGGGATACCAGATTTTTAAGTCATTTTTGGCTTAGTTTGTGGAAGATGGTGGGAACGAAGCTGAATTTTAGTAGTGCTTATCATCCGCAAACAGATGGACAGACAGAGGTGGTGAATAGATCGTTGGGAAACTTGTTACGATGTCTTGTGAAAGAAAATTTAAAGAGTTGGGATGTGAAGTTGTGTCAAGCTGAATTTGCTCACAATCATGCAAATAACCGGAGTACAGGCTTCAGTCCATTTCAGATTGTATATTCAAGCTTACCAAAGGGACCACTGGATTTGACAATAGTGCCGCAACCGAAAGGAACAGTTAAGCGGGCTGCTGATTTTGTTGATGGGTTGACAGAATGCCATAGAATCGTTCAGGAACGATTAGAGAGGACAAATGAGAAGTATAAACAAATGGCGGATAAGAAACGAAGAAGTGTAGTCTTCAAAGAGGGTGATTTCGTTTACGCAGTTTTGACGAAAGATCGTTTTCCAGTTGGAGCTTACAATAAGTTGAAAGCACGAAAAATTGGTCCATTAGAAATCCTGAAGAAGATCAATGATAATGCATATCGGTTAAAGTTGCCGGAAAATGTTCATACTTCTGATGTTTTCAATGTCAAACATTTAATTCCGTATTGTGGGGAGGATTTCATCGACGATGACGAGAATGTGAATTCGAGGACGAATTCTATCCAACGAGGGGAGGATGATGAAGTTACCCCGTTCGAAACCAATAACTCACGACACATCCCCTCTGCTGACTCATCCCCTCCATCACTAAGTCGCGAATGACACATCACCACAAACCACCGACTCACAACTCCATCCCCTCTGCCGACTCACAACTCCATCACTTTTTCCACCGACTCATCTCCAATCGCGACCTACGACTCATTCACGACCCACGATTCCTTTTCCACCCCGACTCATCATCGTGCCGACTCAACTCCCACGACCCACGAGTCATCTTCCACCCCGACTCACTGTTTACTTCCCACCTCCTTACAAAACCCTAAATCTAAGTCTTCCACCAATTTGAGTCGCGAACGACTCATCTATTTCGGTAACAACGAGTCGCGAACGACTCATTCCATAAGTCGCGATCATCTTAAAATCCCCATCTCCTCCATCTGCTGTGCGCGAGTATACTTCCAGTAAATCGCGAATGAGAGATACTGAGTCGCGTGAAACCCTTATTTCGTTAAGGCGCGAACGAAGCAATTGAATCGTTGCCGAGCTAACATGAGTCGGAACCGAGATAACGAGAATGCACTGCAATTTTTAAGACGCGAGTTATTTTCTTTTGGGTCATGGAAACACTGTAGTCAGTCGTTGTACTTTGGTAGCTGGTTGCTTATATCGATTGTGTAAAGTGTTGTAGTTTTCTTAAGTCGTATTGTAACCCTATAAATAGGGACCTGATGTCATTGTAAAAGTTGTTGAATATTGAAAAAAAAATTCTTGTTGATTGCTTTATGCTTTCTTCTCTAATTGGTAGTCGAGTGAAATCTCCTATCTCCACCTACGTCATTCGAGTGCGCTCGAATCTTCGTTTGTGAAGCCGATTCACGGAATCAAGTGCGCTTGATCAACGTCGAAGAATCGTAGATCTTTGTTTCTCGGTATCGTGCGCGATCAACGAGACAAAGATAGCTAGAATCCGGCATCTTTAGATCAACGGATTTGGGCATTGCAGTATTTTCAAATCACCGATTGCTACAATTCATCAATTGAAGTTTGTTTTGGAATATCCGCTGCGTCATATCACCTTTTTATGTTATTGTTTTGAAGCTACCTGTACGTACTTTTAAAGAGAATAGTATATATATGAACCAGGAAGATGCGCCCTCAAGATTTCTGTCATTTGGATAACTGCATGCATCAATACAAGGGTAGTGCTTCCAGGTATCTAGGAACTTCAAATTTTGAAATATGACATTCATCAATTCTGTAAAAGAAAACCATGCATGAAATCAGTGGGAATATAATCAACATATACATATTAGAAGTAATATTATCTAATTATATGCTCTTAGACACATGAGTTACATGGTTCTGATTATATGAGGGTTTATTACAGTATCGGAGCGCTCAAGGCGAAGGAATGTGTTATGTTTCAAGAATACTGTGATCAACGAAATATCGATGGGTACAGTATTTTGTTTTTTTCAATGACTGGATACTCTCAATGCCTTTATATCAAGAAGATGTTTGTATATTCATGTGCATTGTATTTTCACATGCGTGTGTATGTATATATGTACATGGACATGCATTCATGTACGTTCTAGTTTATTGCATGATAAATAATGTTTTGGAAGTAGAATATAAAATGTAAGATTTTATCCTTGTGTGTACAGATGTGTGAGAGGCTGAGGGCATTCCAGAGAGTGAAGAGGGAACATTCTGTTCCGAAGCAAAAGCTAGAGGCCTACTTCCAGGTTTAATTTTCCATTTCATGCAGAACAAAAGTGATGCTATTTTTTATTCTATTATTTGATTCTCCTAACAGTCACAATACATTTTTCCTTCTTCTAGTTATTGAAGCAAATGCGTCCTACTGAGAGAGCTACTAGATGCAACCAATAAAACTGCTACTAAGAGAATGCGCTGCACGGTAGGTACTTTGCATGGTCAGGCAAAACATATATATGTACGTTACTCAAGTGCTAGTGCATTGATGTAGGCAGTAAGTTATGCAGTTTAGTATTGATGAAGAGCCTACCTCGCGGGTGAAGACTGCAACATTGCTAAGTCGCGATTGCTCCTTAGATCGCGAACGACTCAACTCCATATCCAACCCACGACACAACTCCATTCCGCGACCTAGGATCCACCTATCCCCGACTCACGACTCAAATCCATTCCGCGACCTACGATCCACCTATCCTCGACTCACGACTCAAATTCATCCCACAACCTACGATCCACCCCTTTTTCCCATCGCCGCGACTTAACCCTTCCCCGACTTCCCCGACCTAAAACCTAAATCGCGAGATTTGTGCCGTGCTCTATTTCTTAAGCCGCAAAGGAGAACATTAAGTCGCGAACGAATTATCCCCTGAACCAAAATTGAGTGAACGAGGTTCCTTAAGTCGTTATCGAGTTATCTTAAATCGCGAACAGAGCATCTTCAGTAGGTCGTGAATGTTTTGTTTTAAGTCGATGTTAATTTCTTAAGTCGCAAACGACTTATTCCTTAAGTCACGAAGTTCTGTTCCGTGAACCATTTTCTTTAGGTTGCAGAGGAGAATGTTGAGTCGTTTGTACTGTGTAGTCTTGAGTCGTGTACATATTGTGTTGTAAATTTTTGAGTCGTGAGTTGAGTTGTAAGCCTATAAATAGGCAAGTCGTGTCATTTGTAAGGTTGTTGAAATTTGAATAAAATTTGGTTTGTGCTTTGTGCCTTCAATTTTAAATTGGTAGTCGAGTGTTATCTCCTATCTCTACTTCGGCATTCGAGTGCGCTCGAATCAACGATTGTTGAAGCCAATTCACGGAATCAAGTGCGCTTGATCAACGTTCAAAGAATTGAAGATCTTCTCTCATGGTATCGTGCGCGATCAACGTGTCGAAGATTGCTAAAGTCCGATATCTTCGTGATCAACGGATTTGGGCCTTTCGGTATTCTTAAATCCATCGATTTATTAGCGATTCACCGATTATTTTCGCTAATCGTGTGAGATCCTGGACGGATTCGATTTACATCATCGAATTCGCTTTCCACGCTGCATCAGTTTGGTATCAGAGCTAGATCGTAAGAAGTTTGCATCATTAGGAGACTTGGGTGTCGAGAATTTGTTGTTTGGAGATCGTATTTGCAATTGTTGAGAAGTTTAGTGTTCATCGTGTTCATCGTAAAGTTGCAACAAGTTGGGAGTTTCGAGCCATCTCACTTTGGATCAAAGCTCGGAAAGTGTTTGAAATTTATTCTTGAGTTTGTTTGAAGTTCAATCATGCCTCCGAGACGAGCTCAACGTCATCGCGATATTAATGCTTTGTATGGAAGAGAAGGGGCCGATGAAATGGAACAACGAGTCAACGAGAGTTTCACTGAAAAGTTGAATGAAGGAATTGGTCGTTTAGAGAGAATGATGCTTGAAATGAATCAAAATCGAAGAAGAGTTTCACCTGAATCGAACCATGGGGAAAGTAGAGCTTCGATACATTCAGATCAGGAGAGAAGAGAAGATCAAGAGCATAGAATTATTGATAATCGTGATAGGAATGTTGATCGAAGGAGTGGTAGTAGAGATGTTGGAGGTCGTGATCGACATCGATATACTTCAGATTTTGACGAGGACTTTGATGGTGATAGGGGAAGTGTTCATTACCGAGATAGAGAACAAACACGACGACAGTATCGAGATGTAGATGATGATCGTCGATGGGAATAAGGAATGAAAATGGAGATTCCTGAATTTAAAGGTGGAATGGTTTGCAGAAGAATTCTTGGACTGGTTGTCTAATGTTGAGGAGATCTTTGATTTCAAGGAGGTTCCGAAAGACCGTCGAGTGAAGTTGGTTACTACTAGGTTGAGAGGGAGAGCTATGGCGTGGTGGCAGCAAACCAAACTTACACGAGAACGGATGGGGAAGTCGAAGATTGTTGAATGGGAGAAAATGAAGAAATTGATGAAGGCTCCATTTTTACCTTACAACTATCAATCACTCATGTATCAGAGGTTGCAAAACTTGAGGCAAGGAACGAAGATTGTTAATGACTATGATGATGAGTTTTATCAACTGATTGCTTGAAATGACATTATGCAGACCGAGGAACAATTGACTGCGAGGTTTGTTGGAGGTTTGCGAATGTAGATTCAGGATATGGTTAATATGTTTGACCCGAGATCTGTGGCTGAAGCGCAGCAGAAGGCGTTGGCTTGGGAGAAGCAGGAAAGACGAGGAGGTGGTGTGTTTACAAATTCCAACAATCAGGTGAAGGGTGCCAGTGGGAGTTCCAATGTTTCTAAAGTTGTCAGTAAACCAGTTGTGAATGAGGCTGCGAAAGCAAAGGTCAACAACAGTTTCAAATGTTATAATTTCCAGGAAATGGGTCATAAAAGTAACGAATGTCCAAAGCCAAAGAAGAGAACGATGATTGCTGAAGTTGAAGGTAAGGATGTTGGTGAAGGTGATTCTAGTCCAATGGAGGAAGATGAACAGGACATCGCATCGGGAGATGAAGGGTGTAATCTAATGATGAGAAGATCTTGTTTAACGCCGAAAAAAGAGGATGAGGCTAGTTGGTTGAGGAGCAACATTTTTCAATCTACATGCACTATTCTGGGAAAATTTTGTAAGTTTGTGATTGATGCAGGAAGTTGTGACAATATTATTTCTACTGAAGCTGTGAGGAAGCTGAAGTTGAAGACGGAGAAACACCCTAATCCTTACTAGTTAGCGTGGTTGAGAAAAGGAGGAGAGGTGAAGGTGGACAGGCGAGTTCGGGTTCCATTTTCTATTGGAAAGAAATATAAAGACGAGATTTGGTGTGATGTAATTGAGATGGATGTTTGTCATTTGCTTCTGGGAAGACCGTGGCAGTATGATCGAGCAGTGCAACATGACGGTCGGACCAGTAGCTATAGTTTTATGTTTGAAGGCGTTAAAATTATTTTAGTCCCAAAAAAGAGACAGCAAGGTGAGGGCAAATCTGAGGAGATTGAGGAGATGAAAACTCTATTGACTTTAAAGGAATTTGTTGAAGAAGTAGAGGAGAGTCCTGAAGTGTTTTTGTTGATTGGACATGAAGTAACTGAATCCGTTGAAATTCCAAAGGAAGTAAAACCGATATTAGAAGAATTCAGTGATGTATTTCCAGAAGAACTACCAAAGGAGTTACCACCGTTGAGGGATATTCAACATCAAATTGATCTTGTGCCAGGGTCAGTGTTACCTCACAGGACACATTACCAGATGAGTTCGAAGGAGCATGAAGAACTGAGAAGGCAAGTGGAGGAGTTGTTAGAACAAGGGCATGTCCAGGAGAGTTTGAGTCCATGTGCCGTGCCAGCCTTATTGGTACCGAAGAAGGATGGAACGTGGAGGATGTGTACTGACAGTCGGGCTCTAAACAAGATCACCGTGAGATACAGATTTCTTATGCCGAGATTTGATGATTTGATTGATCAATTGAGTGGGGCTGTTGTGTTTTCCAAGATTGACCTGAAGAGTGGATACCATCAAATTCGTATTAGACCGGGTGATGAGTGGAAGACTACTTTTAAAACCAGGGAGGGTTTATACGAATGGTTGGTTATGCCATTTGGTTTGTCAAAAGCTCCTAGTACTTTCATGAGAGTGATGAACCAGATTTTTAGGCCATTTGTTGGGAAGTTCGTGGTTGTTTACTTTGATGATATTCTGATTTATAGTGGGACCACGGAAGAACACATCCAGCATTTGCGAGAAGTATTGTTGATTCTACGACAAGAGCAATTTTATGCAGCAACAAAGAAGTGCGTGTTTATGACGGACAGAGTTTTATTCCTAGGGTATGTTCTGTCAAAGGAAGGTATTCAAGTGGATGAAAATAAAGTGGAAGCTGTCAAGAGTTGGCCACAACCGAAGACAATTACTGAAGTGCGAAGTTTTCGTGGCTTGGTGTCTTTTTATCGAAGATTCATTCCACACTTTAGCAGTGTGATGGCACTAGTAACCGATTGCATGAAAGAAAAGAAGTTTGTATGGTCAGAGGAAGCAGGGGCTGCCTTTGAGAAGATCAAGACACTCTTGACGACAACGCCAATTCTGGTACTGCCGAATTTTCAGTTGTTGTTTGAATTGCATACTGATGCTTCGAAAGTGGAATTGGTGGAGTACTGAGCCAGAACGGAAGACCAGTTGCTTATTTCAGTGAAAAATTATCTGGAGCCAAGATGAGATATAGTACTTATGATGTAGAGTTTTACGCAATTGTTCAAGCCGTGAAACATTGGCGACATTACTTATTTCAGAAGGAGTTTGTTCTTTACATTGATCATGAGGCATTGAAACATCTACAAGGGCAGGACAAGATTTCAGCGAGACATGCTTCGTGGGTATCATATCTACAACAATTTACTTTCATTGTAAAACACAAATCAGGGGTAACAAATCGTGTAGCGGATGCTTTAAGCAGAAGAAATCACTTGTTGACAACGTTGAAGGTTGAAGTAACAGGATTCGAATTATTGCCAGAGTTGTTTGAGGAGGATCCTTACTTTGCAAAGTTTGTCGAGAAAGTTAAGGATGAGAATACCGATGAATTTGTATTGGTTGATGGATTCTTGTTCAAGGGGAATCGATTATGCGTACCAGACTGCAGCTTAAGAATGAAGATTATCAAAGAGTTACATGAAGAAGGCCATGTAGGCAGAGATCGTACATTGCAGTTAATTTCTCAATCTTATTTTTGGCCATCAATGAGAAAATAGGTAGAGAGATTTGTGGAGAGATGTCATATCTGTCAAGTGTCGAAGGGAACAGCTACGAATGCGGGATTATATATGCCGTTACCTGTGCCTTCTAAACCATGGGTTGATATTAGTATGGATTTTGTGTTGGGTTTGCCGAGAACTTAGAGGGGGTATGATTCCATATTTGTTGTGGTGGACAGGTTTTCGAAGATGGCACATTTTATAGCTTGTAAGAAGACAGCTGATGCCGTCCGAGTTGCTCAATTATTCTTTAAAGAGGTGTATCGATTGCATGGTTTGCCAGAATCTATTTTATCTGATCGAAATACTAGATTTCTAAGCCATTTTTGGTTAAGTTTGTGGAAGATGGTTGGAACGAAGATGAATTTTAGTAGCGCTTATCACCCGCCGACAGATGGGCAAACAGAGGTGGTGAACAGATCGTTGGGAAATTTGTTACGATGTCTTGTGAAAGACAATTTGAAGGGTTGGGATTTAAAGTTGTGTCAAGCTGAATTTGCTCACAATCATGCAATTAACCGAAGTACAGGTTTCAGTCCATTTCAGATTGTATATTCAAGCTTACCAAAGGGCCCGTTAGACTTAACGATAATACCACAACCAAAGAGGACAGTTAAGCGGGCTGCTGATTTTGTTGATGGGTTAACAGAATGGCATAGAATCGTTCAGGAACGATTGGAGAAAACGAATGAGAAGAATAAACAAATGGCGGATAAGAAACGAAGAAGTGTTGTCTTCAAAGAGGGAGATTTTGTATATGTCGTTTTGACGAAAGATCGTTTTTCGGTTGGAACTTACAACAAGTTGAAAGCTCGGAAGATAGGTCCAGTGGAAATCTTAAAGAGGATCAATGATAATGCGTACCGGTTAAGGTTGCCGGGAAATATTCATACTTCTGACGTTTTCAACGTCAAACACTTAGTTCCGTATTATGGAGAGGAACTCGTCGAAAATGAAGAGAATATGAATTCGAGGTAGAATTCTTTCCGACAAGGGGAGGATGATGAAGAGCCTACCTCGCGGGTAAAGACTGCAACATTGTTAAGTCGCGAGTGCTCCTTAGATCGCGAACGACTCAACTCCATCTCCGACCCATGACACAACTCCATTCCGCGACCTACGATCCACCTATCCCCGACTCACGACTCAAATCCATTCCGCGACCTACGATCCACCTATCCTCGACTCACGACTCAAATTCATCCCACGACCTACTATCCACCCCCTTTTCCCATAGCCGCGACTTAACCCTTCCCCGACTTCCCCGACCTAAAACCTAAATCGCGAGATTTGTGCCGTGCTCTATTTCTTAAGCCGCATAGGAGAACATTAAGTCGCGAACGAATTATCCCCTGAACCAAAATTGAGTCAACAAGGTTCCTTAAGTCGTTACCGAGTTATCTAAAATCGCGAACAGAGTATCTTCAGTAAGTCGTGAATGTTTTTTTAAGTCGCTGTTGATTTCTTAAGTCGCGAACGACTTATTCCTTAAGTCGCAAAGTTCTGTTCCGTGAACCATTTTCTTTAGGTTGCAGAGGAGAATGTTGAGTCGTTTGTACTGTGTAGTCTTGAGTCGTGTACATATTGTGTTGTGAATTTTTGAGTCGTGAGTTGAGTTGTAAGCCTATAAATAGGCAAGTCGTGTCATTTGTAAGATTGTTGAAATTTGAATAAAATTTGGTTTGTGCTTTGTGCCTTCAATTTTAAATTGGTAGTCGAGTGTTATCTCCTATCTCCACTTAGGTATTCGAGTGCACTCGAATCAACGATTGTTGAAGCCAATTCACGGAATCAAGTGCGCTTGATCAACGTTCAAAGAATTGAAGATCTTCTCTCACGGTATCGTGCGCGATCAACGTGTCGAAGATTGCTAAAGTCCGGTATCTTCGTGATCAACGGATTTGGGCCTTTCGGTATGCTTAAATCCATCGATTTATTAGCGATTCACCGATTATTTTCGCTAATCGTGTGAGATCCTGGACGGATTCGATTTACATCATCGAATTCGCTTTCCACGCTGCATCAAGTATCAGTTGTATCTAATTTCTATTCTTTCTTGCTTCTTCATGGGAGAAATTGAGTCCAAAGAACATCATGGAGATATATCCGATCTTATTTCGTATTTGCTATCAATTTGTAGCCACTCCTTACATTTGTATTTGGTTCCAAAAATGAAGTTGAAATAATGTTGTAAGAGATGATATCAAATATGTCTATTGGTATAAATCTCTGTACATTAATCAAAAGTTGAAATAAAAAATTTGTACTGCGGTATTTATATCTGAGTAAAAAACAAACTGCAAAGTTCTTTTTTCCTTGGAAGCAAGAAAAAAACAGGTAAAAAAAAGTTATTTAAAACCTATGAAAACATAGTATTTGTGGCAACGTTTCTTGCCCCCGAGCCGTATATATTAAGCATAGTTTTCATGACCGGACTGTATATCGAATCGTAACGTTCAAAGTTGGAGGTCCTAGTGGTTTGATTGGTTAAACCATCAGAACTGTGCCGATTATATTATTACAGTATATGTACATAGAATTCTTTGATTCATGGAAGTAGGCTAAATTAATTAATAAAATGATAATTCCACGGTGTTATAATGTTAAAGAGGCACAACTTTTAAGTAACATGATAGGCTAAGTTATACTAAAGCAAAGTAAGAATATATTCTTGTTATCAAAAATATAGAATTGTTTTGGTAATGTGTGAAAAAACGGGAATAAAGTTCTAGTCAAAGCAGAGTTGCCTTGCTAATGATACTAGAATGTTTAACGACATTCCTCTGTTCCATATGTAACCGGTAGAGACAATGGGAATAAAGTTCCACATCATGAAGTCAAAGGTCCTTGTTGGAAATTATTTTAATTTTGAGTGAATTATGAAAAATATTGACTAAGCGTGGAAGTGGCTCTTATATGTGAATGGTCCCACATTGTAGGATTATATGAAAGAATCAAATATTTATACTTGATTCTTAGAAGCTAAGTTGGGTCCTTTGAGCATCTAGTGATACTTTTTTGTGAGGAGAAAGATTATGCTTGACCACCACGCGCACGCCGACCGGCTCAACCCGACCCGACCTGGGCTCGGGCTTGTAGTGGTGTAGGCACCTATATTTTTGGTACAAATTCTTTGACTGGGCTGGAACGGTAAAATAAGGCCAAACCCGTATTGAAGACGTTACATAACGTTCATTGTTTTGACCCGTTATTTTCTCATATCTGTTTTTCAAGACCACGTTTTCCCTAAGCAGCAATAATCTTTTTGATATTCCGCCTTCTTAACTGATAAGTAGACGAGACAGAAAGAACAACATTCGTTCATTTTTTTCATAAATCCGAGCAGTATTTTTGAGTGCAAATAGACTCGCTTCGTACGTGCAAACGAATCGATACCACTAAACTTTTTAGAGGCTGTTTTATCCTAGAGGCGATGACGATTGATACGAACTGCTTGCACCATAGAGCAGATCGATGAAACGTCTTCAAGAAAGTGACATAGTCCACGACTCAGCCGAAGATAATCATTGTTTCCAACAAGTTGAAGACGTCGCCATCTACGATGACTTCTGCTGTAGATCTAGACGCCGCTGCTCCCGCTTCACACTTCCTTGTCCCAATGGTCTCTACTTAGCCTTTCAGATTCGAGGGCGTCCACTTCAAACGCTGGAAACAAACGATGGAATTCTTCCTGACCATGAGAAAGGTGGTAGCTATGCTGACAACCGACAAACCACAGCTGCCAGATAGATTGGACGAAGCAGACACAGAACTGGTGCGAACCTGGACAGAAAAATCGAATGAAGTGCAGAACTGGACAGAGCAGGATTACCTTTGCCGGAACTTCATACTCAACGACCTCAGTGATTACCTCAATGGCTACTATAATTCTGACAAGTCAGCCAAAGAAATCTGGGAAGCGCTACAAAAGAAGTATGATACCGAAGAGGTTAGAGCGAAGAAATATACAGTCAGCCGCTACCTGAAATACCAGACGACAGATGACAGGTCTGTAGAGATACAGTCTCATGAGCTTCAGAAAATTTCTCATGAGATCATCTTCGAAGGTATGAGTTTGGACGAACAGTTTCAGATTGTTGTTATTATTGATAAACTGCCCTTAGGTTGGAAAGATTTTAAAAATGTGCTTAGGCACAAGACTAAGGAATTCTCCTTAGAGAGCTTGATCACTCGCCTCCGTATTGAGGAGGAGGATCGTAAACAGGACTAGAAAGAGGAAGTGCTTGTTGTTACCAACAACAACACTAAAAAGTCCAAACCCACAGTTCTGAAACCGAATCCGAAAAACTTTAAGAATCAGAATTGGAACCGCAACAAATAGAATTGGAACCCGCAAGGGAACTAAAAAGGACAGTAGAAATTGACCCAAAAGAATGATTCTAGATAGTTGTTTCTGTGTTACAACTGTGGAAAACCAGGTCATATGGCACGCAAGTGTAGGAACAGACCAGGCCCTGCACCGCAGGCTAATCTGGCTGAAGAGCCTCTTACGACTATGATTTCTAAGATTCACCTATTGGTGGATTAGAGGGTTGTTGGCTAGATACTGGTGCATCCCGCCATGTCTGCTATGATCATGATATGTTCAGTACATACACAACTGTCGATGATCAGAAAGTGCTGCTGGAAGATACTTACACCACTATAGTTGTTGGCGTTGGTAATGCGGAAATCAAGTTTACCTCTGGAAAGACAGTCCTTCTGAAAGATGTGATGCATACTCTAGAGATGAGAAAGAATCTGGTTTTTGGTTTTCTCCTTAATAAGGATGGTTTTACTCAAGTTATAGGGGCTGATATGTATACTTTAACTTATAAAGGCATGTTTGTAGGGAAGAGTTATGCTTGTAAGGGTATGTTTAGACTTAACGTTGATTCTAATAAAGTAACCAGTTCTGCTTATATGTTGTGTGACTTTTATATTTGGCGCTCTAGATTTTGTCATGTAAATAAACGTATAATTCATAATATGATCACCATAGATTTGATTCCTAAAATGTCATAAACTGATTTTGATAAATGTGAATTCTATAGTCAAGCAAAAATTCACTAAGAAACCAAAAAAATCAGTTGATAGAATTTTTGAACACTTATACTTGATTCATTCTGACATATGTGAGCTAGATGGCACTTTGAATAGACATCGACACCGTTATTTTATCACTTTCATTGATGATAGATCTGATTTCACTTATGTATATCTTATGAAAAATAAAAGTGATGCATTTAATATGTTTAAATTATTTAAACTGAAATCGAGAACCAATCTAATAAGAAAATTAAGAGACTTCATAGTGATAGAGGAACATAATATGAATCTAGTCCATTTCCTTATTTCTATAAATTGCATGGTATAATTCATGAGCAAACTGCACCTTATTCACCTAAAATGAACGCTAAAGCTGAAAGAAAGAATATGACCTTTACCGAATTAGTTGTAGCTATTTTATTAAATTCAGGTGCAGCAAAACATTGGTGGGGGATATTTTATTGACTGTATGCTATGCATTGAATAGAATCCCTAAATCAAAAAGTAAGATTTCATGTTTTGAAATTTTAAGAAATTATAAACCGAATGTATCTTACTTTAGAACTTGAGGGTGTTTGGCATATGTTCGTATACCTGACCCTAAGAGAATAAAATTAGCAAATAGAGCATATGAATGTCTATTTATTGGCTATGCTATTAATAGCAAAGCATATAGATTTTATGACCTGAATACTCATAATATAATAAAATCTATTGATGCTGATTTTTATGAAAGTAAATTTCCTTTTAAAATGAGGAATAGTGGGGGCACATCAAATAACACCGTGCCTACTAGAACTGAACTTAATGAATCTTCTAAAATTGAACCTAGAAGAAGTAAAAGAGCAAGAGTTGATAAAGATTTTGGCTCAGATTTTTGCACTTTTACTATAGAGGAGGATCCTACAAACCTCCAAGAAGCCTTATCTTCATTAGATGCCGATTTTTGGCATGAGGCTATAAACGATGAGTGGTTCCTTGGAATCCTATAAGACTTGGCACTTAGTAGATTTACCACCTGGATGTAAGTATATAGGCTGTAAATGGGTACTTAAAAAGAAATTAAACCTGATGGAACAGGTAAAAAAGGTAAAGCCCGTTTGGTAGCTAAAGGTTTTAGGCAAAGTGAAAATGTAGACTTTTTTGATACTTTTTCACATGTAACTAGATTCACATCCATTCGAGTACTATTTCATTAGCATCTATTCATAATTTAATTATACATCAAATGTTAAAACTGCCTTTTCAAATGGTGAATTAGAAGAGGAAATTTATACGGACTAACCTGAAGGTTTTGTTATTCCTGGTCAAGAACATAAAGTTTGAAAATTAGATAAATCATTATATGGTTTAAAACAAGCACATAAACAATGGCATGAAAAATTTGATAACTTAATAATCTCAAATGGTTTCAAAGTTAGTGAAAGTGAAAAATGCATTTATTATAAATCTGTAAAGACATTTGCACTACAATATGTCTGTATGTAGATGATCTACTTATTTTTGGATCAAACATTCATGCCATAAACACTGTTAAATCTTTGTTAAGTGCCAATTTTGATATGAAAGATCTAGATGAAGCGAGTGTAATCCTTGATATTAAGATTACTAGGTCCAAAAAGGGACTTTCTTTAGATCAGACTCGTTATATTGATAACATCTTAAAGAAATACAATTACTTTGACTGTAAACCTGCATGTACACCATATGATCCTAGTGTAAAGCTTTTCAAGAACACTGGTGAAGGTGTAAGACAGTCTTATTATGCGAGCATCATTGGCAACCTTCGGTATGCATTGTTTGTACTAGACCCGACATTGCCTATGTTTGGGATTATTATGCAAGTTTACTAGTAGACGTAGTATAGAGCATTGGCACGCTATTGAGAGGGCCATGAGATACCTTAAACGAACCATGAACCTTGGGCTACATTACGAAAAGTTTCCAGCTGTTCTTGAAGGTACACCGATGCAAACTGGTATACTTTATCTGATGACTCAAAAGCAAGCAGTGGCTATATCTTTAGCATTGCTGCAGGATCTGTTTCTTGGAAATTCAAGAAATTGACTATTTTGGCTCAGTCTACTATGGAGTCTGAGATAATAGCACTAGCCACAGCTAGTGAGGAAGCAGAGTACTTAAGAAATCTGCTAGGTGAGATTCCTTTATGGGATAAACCGATACCAGCTGTGTTGATCCATTGTGATAGTACCGTGGCTATTGCAAAAGTACAGAATCGTTATTATAATGGTAAAAGACAACAGACATGTCGTTAGCACAACACCATTAGAGAGCTACTCTCTTCAAGAGTTGTCAAAGTGTATCATATACACAGTGACGAGAATTTGGCAGATCCTTTGATTAAAGGACTAGCCAGAGAGAAAGTCCTTACTACTTCTAGAAAAATAGGACTATTGCCATTAGATTGTTGATTCATGCACAATGGTAACCCGACCTAATGAATGGAGATCCCAAGAACTAGGTTCAATGGGTAAGAACAAGTTGTGAAATGATATGAGTTGAACATACTATTTTTTCATATATATATATATATATATATATATATATATATATATATATATATATATAAAAGCATGTATTCCTGAAGTGATTAGAGGATGAGTTAATAGAAACTCTTAATGAGATCTATACTCCATTTGGAGTACAGTACCTATCTTCATGTAAGGAAACGGGTCTTCGATGCCCGAACGTCGACATTAATACGTCCACTGTATCAACTGCAGAGCAATCGAATGTCGGAACCCGTACCATTATGGTTAAAGAAGAAGAAGAAAGATAGAAGAAGAGAGAAAAAGATAGAACAGAACAGAAAGAAACAACAGAACAATATTAGAATCTCACAATCGCAGCGGAACAACATATAATAAATAAATGAATAATCTTTAAAACAAAGATTTATATCAGTTATTACATTCCATCATATTACATTATCAAAGTGTACAACAACAACAAACAGCGGAAAAGAAATACTATATAGTAAATGATACGCCATGCCCTTCTGCTTGCCTCCAATTCCCTACAGCAACTCTCGAATTCCAGAATGACCTGACAACCTGACTCTAGACTGCCCGTGTGGAAATTGATGGGCACCAAGAGTTTAGGAAGGAAAACAATAAACTCCAGGTCAGTCATGGGACTGGCGTGAGAACTTAAACAGTTTATTTTTTTTAAAACAAAACAGAGGAATATTTTTAAAGTCAATTCGAAATGCTTTTTAAAAATGAAACTACCATAAGGCCTTCTGACACACACAATGAAAACGCAGACTTGGAGGAGATTTCTCCTTGTGATAGTCAAAGATGCTTACTACGCAAAATCAAATCATTTTTGATATTATTATTAGTGCATAGTGTAGAAAACATTTCAAAAGTAGAATATAAATCTTAGCCAGCATAGGTGCCATTATATTATACCTACTATAGCTACCATATTAGATGGCAGGTTCTACAACTAAAACCGTACAAGGTTCATATTGTTTCTTTGGATTTCCAACAAATGGTCAAGCTAAGGAACTTCCCATTTCCATATGGAAATGCCTCTGGAATGACGTCCCGAGAACCTAACTGGATCTCTGCCAACATAAGGCCAGGTTACCCTTCAAACTGGGTAACTACTGACACGAATATGTCATCCCTCGATCATAACCGATCTATATCCGAGGATCCTTGATTTTCAACAACCACAAAGTATTAAATTTGCAGCAACAACATAGGTTAAGTATCTGGGCTCCATACCATGATACCACCTCTATCCAGAAGGAATGAAATACACTAAAGGGGCGCTACCACCTGATAACCTTGCTGCATCCTTCCTGTTTTGACCATTTCCGGGGTGTGAGGTCCGACGAAGTCTCATCCACAAAGCCACGCTTTATACAAAAGCTGTGCTTTGATTCAACAAATGCTTAACAGCACTTAGCATATCAAACTACCAAATTGGGAGTATATCACTAATAACCTTCAACTACATAACCTATGAGATCGTACGTCTCAAAGAAGGGTGTTAAGCTAAGAGAATAAATTCACCGCAACAAACAGAAATATATTTGAAAGAAATCCGCTTTATATCTCAATTTGTAATGTCAGACATACAATCCACACAAGTCTGTTTTGGGTTCGAGCAGAACCGAGGGCACTTCCAAAGAAGTCCTTTCAATCTGGATATTCACAAATCACATCCGGACTTCCCATCACATATGGAATCTCTATACCGGGGCCATTCGGTGCAGAGACATTCGACGGTAATCCTTCCGTTTTCAAAAATATATGGCCTTCAACACCGGTCTTCAAATGCAATCCATAACGACGTATCACATATTCGGAATGGGTTAAACGACCCAAAGGTCCTTTCCCGGCTAATCCGAATAGTGAGCGCTTATTCAAAAATAAGTGTGGCATTCAAATTCAAGCAAGTCACAACAAATACCCATCCAAAGGTAAATATTGATAGTCGTTTATTGAACCATCAATGGATATGCACAACATCACCCGATTCCAAATAATTTTTCAAATTATTTATTGTCCAAAAATATCTTTACAAGATATATAATTTAAATACTTCAAAAATAAATCAATATTTATTTTTAAACAAATACCCCTTTCTTTTATAAATTCCATAGTGAATTTATATTTCAAAATATCTACGGATATACGGTTTTCAATAGATTTCAAATATACATTTCCAATTTATCTTTACCAAGATAAATTCTCAAAAACGTTTCATTTCATATTGGAAAAGCATTTCCATACTTATTAATAATAAGTAGTTCACAAATCTATTTATTTTCAACACTTGAAAAATATTCAATATACTTAAATCACAATTAAGTATATATTTTATTCTTTAAGGAAAGTGTTCTTTTAAACACATTTATTTGAGTCAAAACGAATGTTGCGTAAAACATCGTTACGACAACTCACAATCATTAGTATAGGGATTCGAAGTTAAGAGAGATACATAAATCCCAATACTATATAAAACATTTCATTCCGGAAATCATTTACTATAACAACAGTGTTATAGTCCACCATTTCCTTCTATTTCCCGAAAACTTCTATTTCAACAATGAATGTTGAAATCTATGGTTTCGAACCTTAACACATTTTAAAACATCGTTAAATCGTTTTAATTCTATTTAAAATATCACCTCCAAAACATTTTCTTTAACATATTATTCACTATCCAAAAACGTGAATATACTTCGTTAACCAATTTCATCATTTCTATACATTTTATTTTAAAGGATTATCCATTGTCCAAAATCGTGGATATAACTCCTTTAATAATTTCTACATTTACTTTATCAAATTTAATTGATTTGGATTTATAAAACAATGTTTATAAATCCTATTTCTATTTATTTTATAACAACTTCAATTTATAAATCTCCTTTATTAACCTATTCAATTTATAACTCAATTATATACCCAAAGTCCATATTCTAAGTTAAATACTTATAATTTTTTTTTTCAAAAATCCTTCTTTTAAACTTCCCAAATTATAAATCTTATAACTCATAAGATTCATTTATTTACCCAAATCTATTCTTTTAATAACTTTACAAATTTTTTAAATCTTACTACTTATAAATTCCATTTATAACTTCACCATTTATAATTCTATAATCTCGTTAACTTATGAAATCCATTTACACTTCATTCTAACATTTATAAAAACTCATTTTATAATTCCAATATTTTAAATTATAAATATCAATTTTATAAATCTTTTATATAAATCAATTTATATTATTCTTTTAAAACGTCTTTAAAATCCTTTATAATTTCATCATTTTGATTTATAAAATAATCAAATTTTATATATCTTATATTTAAACCTTTTAAAAAAAATTCAAAAATCCCAATTTAAACTATTTTATAAAATCATTGACTCCATATTTTCAAAAATCCACTTTTAACTATATTTCTCAAAAATCATAATTTTTATAACATTAAAATTATCACGTTTATTTATTTAAAATGAATCAATTCCAAAAATATTTTATAAAACGTATACTTTCAAAGATCACTTTAAAAATCCTTTTAAAATTCCAAAATTGGCCCAATGATGCTACACACCAAATAGTCAATCACGACAACAACGACATCATATATCTGTATATGATAATCAACAAATATCAAAATATCTATAATCAAATAAATACTGTTGAGGAATCCAGTTGGATCCCTCCAACTTGTTTCCCTGCATCCATAAACATTAGCACAATACCAATTCCGTTTCCAAATGAAATATCGTGGTATATAGGATTTATAAAATATTATCCGCTATTATACGACACAATAGGGTCTCATCCGCTATATAATGCGGGAAATCAACTCCAAGTATATAAATAATACCAATTTCACTTTGCAGTGAAATATTCGTGGTATATGTTTTTAACAAATAACCTCCGCTCACTTACGGCGTATAATGTCTATTTCAATCAATAACAGATAATAATTTATCATTCAGGCATACAATTAATAATTTTAAATCTACCTATTTAAAATTTAAATCGAAACCGATTCGATTGAGTGAGAAGTTCTCACCTTGGTTTCAATAACAGTTGTAGCGGTTTATTTTGAATAACCGGAAATTTTCACTAGCTTCAAACGATTCCAATCCAGTTCCATAGCGTAGTGCTCAACAAAGCGAACCCGGCGCAATTCATTTCGTCCAAAACGGACCTCGTATGACAAAGATACAACATTTTAAATATTACACGATTTTAAATATAAACAAATACAACTTTTATTTTATATTTTTAACCTAATCAAATCAGAGCCATCCATTTTCCACTAGGAAATCTCGGCCGCGTGATGCTTGCTTCCTCCCTCCCAATTCACGTTCGTTCCCAGTAAACCAAACCCATAGCCGCCAATCATTGCACGAATTATACTTCCTCTCTGACGACATTTACAACGATCAGCCACTTCCATCGCGTAGCCCTTCGTGAGCTCGACCGACGGCCATGAGCACTTGAAGTTCGGTCAGGCCTAACCCTCGGAATACGTGCGCAATCGTAAGCCCTATCCGCCACGATAACTTCCTCCACGTCGCTCCATTTACGATCGTAGCCGTTCACATCGAAGATCTCGCTGCGATCTACAACTTCGTAGTTGAAGAATTTTCATATAGATTGATGGATTTGAAGAAATCAAAAAGGAAAGGAAACGAAATATCGGCTATTAACATATTAGCCGGCGCCCTAAAACTGTAAAACCCTAGCTAGGTTTTCCTTTTGCAAAAAATAGAAATATTTCGTCCTTATATAGAAAGTTTCCAAATTACTATTCATCCCGAATTCTCCGAACTCCAAACGAAGCGTGTTGGCTGGCTTTTTAGGGTTTACCCCGCGTTCCGGACACAATGGAATAGGTTTCGAAGGCTAATTCGGTCATCTGTGCGAGTTACGGAAATAAATGCTCAAATTTAAATTTGGCCGATTTAAACAAATTTTTATGTGTTTTGGCTCACTCCGGACAAACGGTAAATCCGATTGACACGAAATTTGAAACTATACAATAATATCACATTATGGATCCGATGAAACTAGTTTCATCGAAATCTGAGACTGTTTGAAAAATGGCTATTTTTACTCGTCAATTAAATATTAAAATATTAATTTTTCACAAATTAACTTTAAATTCAATTTTTAAAGTTCTATAACATCATTATAACTTTAACATGATTAAATAAAATTTTACAAATCATTTTTAATCATATTAAACCCAATTTTCAATTATTTCTGTAATTTCAACTATTAAATTATCGATTTAATTATCCAATAAATCCATATATTTGAAATAAAATTTTATTCGACTTATAAAATTTCCTTTTAATTATTTAAAATCAATTAAATATACAAATTTAAAATATCAGAAATTCTGGGTCGTTACAAACTTCCCCCTTAAAAGAATTTCGTCCTCGAAATTACCAAGTAAGAAAACGTTACAGAATCCATTAATTTTTCCAAAATCCATAGTTAAACTTCTTACAATAACTTTACTAAGTTTTCAAATTATACACAGTTATCTTTTCAAACCAAACTATATTGTTTAACTTTCAACTCCAAATCAAAATTTTAATTTTCACAAACTTTCCCAAAATTCCCAAAATTTTTCTAACGCCTTAAATTTTCAGAAAATTTCGCCATAGTCTCCTTTGCGCGGCTCGATCCGAAAAAAAAATGACAGTATATATATCACAAATATACATCTCATCAAGTGATGAGGCATCCCGCAGGGAAAAAAGTGTAAAAGTACGATATTTAATCCGAGATATTACCTTATTTATTGTTAGCGAGCATATACGACTAATATAGCGCGAAAGCGAGCTCCAAATGCGAAGCAAACGCAATCCGCACCTACTAAACACTCAACAAATAGATGAGAAAAATGTATATAGACAATAGTATCGATATAAAACATATAGCAACATAATAACTATATATGCCAACATAGAAAATGCAGTAAAAGCAATATATTCAACCGTCAACCAACTAGCATTCAACTAACATCCATAACCAAATCAATATACATATACTTGTCATCATATTCAATGAATTGGTTTTCCAATTTAAATCACATTTGATTCATTAACAGTGGATGTTTTTACAAACATTCATTTTCAATTAGTTTATATTCACTGATTCATATTCAAGTTGGTTCACTTCCAAATCAAATTCAATTTTATTTAAGATTCACTTAACTTCCAATTTGATTTCAATTACTTTAGCTTTCAATTTCATTAACACTTAATGAATTATATACAATCAACTAACTATCATATAACAATCAATGTATATTAATTACAACCAAATTCCTTTGCTTTACTTTACATTCATTTTGGTTTAACACATTTAATTAGCTTTAATGAATTACACTTACATCCGTTATTTCTTACCAATTGATTTACATTCAATTGATTTACATTCAATCCATTCATTAATTCAATTGCTAATTCATTTAACCACAAAAGTTGAATTTCATTACATAACACAAGTTCACATTTATCACTTAACTTTATTAATTTACTTCGATACCAAAATCAACTTCATTCAACATCTCTTAAGTTATATTTCATTTTATAAACATCACTTGGTTTTACTTAACTTAAATTCTCACTTATAAATCAATTCAGATTTCAATTCTAAAGTAAATTCCATTTAACGTTTAATTTATATAGTTTCACTTCTTATATATATAAGTTTATTTCACAATTGTAAATCACATTAATTATAATTCAATTCTTATAATTCTTTTTACTTATAAAATAATACCTTTACAATTGTCGTTTTTATTTAGATTATTAAAACACCTTTTAATTTACTTATATATATTCTTACATTTTTAATCAACCAAACGATCAACATATATACACTTTAATAATTCTGAAAAATTATTCCTTTATATATAAAATATAATCAAGGTAAAATTATTTCATTTACCCTATTTAAAACAATATCGTGTCAAATTGTTCTGTACAAGTGTTTAGAGATCCCTATCAACAACGTTAATTACTCGTATTAACCAGAATCCGTATACCACTCAACAAACCAATCATCACAATATAAAATAATTTTATATTCACTAACAAATACGCTCTCATAGCTATTATTGCACTCAAACTCATTCTAAAGTACTACTGACTCTATCTCTAATGAGTAATTCCCAACAGAGCCATGGTTGTCGCTTAACCATATGCTCTGATACCAGATGTAAGGAAACGGGTCTTCGATGCCCAAACGTCGACATCAATACGTCCACTGTATCAACTGCCGAGCAATCGAATGCCGGAAACCGTACCATTATGGTTAAAGAAGAAGAAGAAAGATAGAAGAAGAGAGAAAAAGATAGAACAAAACAGAACAGAAAGAAACAACAGAACAATATCAGAATCTCACAATCGCAGCGGAACAACATATAATAAATAAATGAATAATCTTTAAAAAAAAGATTTATATCAGTTATTACATTCCATCACATTACATTATGAGAGTGTACAACAACAACAACAAACAACGGAAAAGAAATACTATATACTAAATGATACGCCACGCCTTCCAGCTTGCCTCCAATTCTCTACAGCAACTCCCGAATTCCAGAATGACCTGACAACCTGACTCTAGACTGCCCGTGTGGTAATTGGTGGGCACCCAGAGTTTAGGAAGGAAAACAATAAACTCCAGGTCAGTCATGGGACTGGTGTGAGAACTTAAACAGTTTAATTTTTTAAAACAAAACAGAGAAATATTTTTAAAGTCAATTCGAAATGCTTTTTAAAAATGAAACTACCATAAGCCCTCCCGGCAGACACACAATGCAAACACAGACTTAGGGGAGATTTCTCCTTATGATAGTCAAAGATGCTTAATACTCAAAATCAAATCATTTTTGATATTATTATTAGTGCATATTGTAGAAAACATTTCGAAAGTAGAATATAAATCTTAGGCAGCATAGGTACCATTATATTATACCTACTATAGCTACCATATTAGATGGCAGGTTCTACAACTAAAACCGTACAAGGTTCGTATTGTTTCTTTGGATTTCCAACAAATGGTCAGGCCAAGGAACTTCCCATTGCCACATGGAAACGCCTCTGGAATGACGTCCCGAGAACCTAACCGGATCTCTGCCAACACAAGGCCGGGTTACCCTTCAAACTGGGTAACTACTGACACAAATATGTCATCCCCCGATCGTAACCGATCTATATCCGAGGATCCTCGATTTCCAACAACCACAAAGTAATAAATTTGCAGCAACAACATAGGTTAAGTATCTATGCTCCATACCATGATACCACCTCTATCCAGAAGGAATGACATACACTAAAGGGGCGCTACCCCTAATAACCTTGTTGCATCCTTCCTGTTTTGACCATTTCCAGGGTGTGAGGTCCGACGAAGTCTCGTCCACAAAGCCACACTTTATACAAAAGTTGTGCTTTGATTCAACAAATGCTCAACAGCACTTAGCATATCACACTACCAAATTGGGAGTATATCACTAATAACCTTCAACCACATAACCTCTGAGCTCGTACGTCTCAGAGAAGGGTGTTAAGTTAAGGGAATAAATTCTCCGCCATCAATAGAAATATATTTGAAAGAAATCAGCTTTATATCTCAATTTGTAATGTCAGACATACAATCCATACAAGTCTGTTCCAGGTTCGAACAGAACCGAAGGCACTTCCAAAGAAGTCCTTGCAATCCGGATATTCACCAATCACATCCGGACTTCCCATCACATATGGAATCTCTATACCGTGGCCATTCGGTGAAGAGACATTCGACGGTAATCCTTCCGTTTTCAAAAATATCTGGTCTTCAACACCGGTCTTTAAATGCAATCCATAACGACGTATCACATATTCGGAATAGGTTATACGACCCAAAGATCCTTTCCCGACTAACCCGAATAGTGAGCGCTTATTCAAAAATAAGTGTGGCATTCGAATTCAAGCAAATCACAACAAATACCCATCCAAAGGTAAATATTGATAGTCAGTTATTGAACCATCAATGGAAATGCACAACATCACCAGATTCCAAATAATTTTTCAAATTATTTATTTTCCAAAAATATCTTTACAAGATATATAATTTCAATACTTCAAAAATAAATCAAAATTTATTTTTAAACATATTCCCCTTTCTTTTATAAATTCCATTGTGAATTTATTTTTCAAAATATCTACTGATATACGGTTTTCAATAGATTTCAAATATTCATTTCCAATTTATCTTTACCAAGATAAATTCTCAAAAACGTTTCACACTACTACAAAACAGGCCATTTGCATCGGTTGTTGACCCCCTTTTTGCATCAGTTCAACAACCGATGCATATGCAACCGATGCAACAGGCTTAACACTTTTGCATCAGTTCTGAAACCGATGCAAAAAAGTCTTTTTTGCATCGGTTGTTACTAACAATTGATGCAAAATATCATGGTTGGTTACTTGGACACAGCCCCCATATTGCATCGGTTGTAATGAAAACCGATGCAATAAAGGAACTTATTGCATAGGTTGTTGTCGAAAACCGATGCAAACTAATCCCTTTATTGCATCAGTTTTCTACAACAACCGATGCAACTAATCCCTCTATTGCATCAGCTGTTTATACCTGATGCAAAAAAGCCATTCTCAGAAACCATTATTAAAGTACTTGCATTCTCAGAATCCATTATTAAAGTACTCAAATAGACTATATATATATATATTATTGATTATAAAAAACAATTATTGCATGCAATATTACAATCATTCAAAATTAAACTTGCAAACTACTACAATCAAAAACAAACCACTACAGTCCTCCAATACAACTCCAGTTCATCAACAAATTTACCCGTTGATCCATTCATCACTGCCACCCCCGCTCTGACCATCTATCCATCATCTCCTCTTTTCATACATATGATAAAATAAGTTTTTTTTAAACATATTTTTTGACAAATAAAATATCAATGGAAGCAAATATTTAAAATGAGAAGTTAAATATTTAGCGATGTACCATGGAATGGCAATAACTAACTCATTTTCCTACTGTTACCTCCTTAAAGCAGACAATATTAGGATGCCTCAAAGACCTATGATTGATGATTTCTCTTTGAACTTTCTCATCAATCTGCAAAAAACAACAGAAAATTTAATTTTCTAACATTGTAGTGATGTAAAAGATGAAAAGAAGAAGCAATAATCAAGAATATCATGCACCTTTTTTCCTCGTTCAATATATTTGACAGCAAGAAGCATTCAACATCCCTGCACACATATTATGCGCATCAAAATTCACGGATTCACCTCTACCTTACTACTACTGCAATTACCATCATCTCACTCCTATCATCAAACATCATCACCCCACTGCACACTGCTGCCACTTATACAACAACTACACATAACCACATCTACCACCTGCCTTACTCTACCTTCACCATTCACTTTGCACATTCACTGCCTTACTTACAATACAACCTGCACATTTCCTTATTGCAACTATCCACTACTTCTCTATCCATCAATTGTGCATCATCCATCAACATACATTCACCTCAACCTCCTCCTGCCTTCAGACACTCACACAACCGCTTCATATAATCATTCATCAAACTTCTACCACAGTCCCCTACCTCAATTTACTTCCCCCATTTTTCACACCTGCATCTCACAACATACCACTGCTTGCAGCCTACCTTCCAGCAACCAATACATCAACCACAAGCCTTCATCCTCTTTGCATCACCACCTTCCAGCATACATATACTACTGCCTTGCCAACTTCCACTGCTACTGTGCAACTGTGCACTTCATTTCACATCACCACTAACTGCTGCATATCTGTGCATATGACACCTGAAACTTCTACACATCACTTCCCTCAAACTACTGCTAACCCATCAATCCCCACCAGACATTAGCCACTCCGTTGAAACTTATCATCCACTGCTTTATCTTCATCCCTGCCTGCCTTTAACCTATCACAGTGTGATCAACGACTGCTACCTCAACCTCTTCACATTACATACAAACTTCAGTGCTGCTAGCATCATCATCTCTTTGCAATTTTATCTCCTACTACCATCATATCAACCATACCCACTTGTCCCATACCCTGCACATCCATAATCACCAAAACCACTACATTACCCTACCGATTTCACACTGTGCATACATTTGCATATCACTGCTGCCTTACCTTTGCATATCACTACATTACCCTGCCATCATACTGCCTTTCCACTTCCACATACATTAACCACTACTCCATCAACATACAACAGCTATCTAACTTACTGCACCACCATATACCTACTGTTACATAAATCTAGAGCATAAATTAACAAAATTGTAATCTCATTTTCCTACTGTTACCTCCTTAAAGCAGACAATATTAGGATGCCTCAAAGACCTATGATTGATGATTTCTCTTTGAACTTTCTCATCAATCTGCAAAAAACAATAGAAAATTTAATTTTCTAACGTTGTAGTGATATAAATGATGAAAAGAAGAAGCAGTAATCAAGAATATCATGCACCTTTTTTCCTCGTTCGATATATTTGACAACAAGAAGCTCTTCAGTTTTCCCATCCTTTCCCAACCTGGCCACCCCAAAATTACCCGAACCCAACTCCTTTATTGGCTTATACTTCTCCTCCATTACTCAAAACCTAGTTAGCAGTAATATATGACCCCTAGAAGTTAAGCAACTAGTTACAATGCATACATAGTAACCAATACACCAATGCTACTTATAACAAGTCCAAATCAAATATATTTAATGATGAAAACAAATATGAAAAAAAATTACTTGGGCTGAAATAATAAAAGTACTGAATATTTGATCTCCAATGTCGAAAAGAAATAATCCACTTTGGTTAAAATGCAAAAGTGCAACTTCTTGCTATATTAGAAGGCTAGTCATAAACAATACGCAATGAACAGTGGCACTGAAATACAGTGATAAGAAGAAAAGCTCTTAGTCATAATCTCACCGCATCAATTTGAAGTACTTTATTATTATGGGCTGATACACCAGAGGCGCGACGTCAAAGCTATATGTGTCATCATTTAATTTTTTTGCTACAAGGAACTACTTATAACCTGAGCTAAGGCGGTCTTGTAGATAAGTGAATCAAAAAGACTTTTGTTAGCATGATTAAATGGAAACCAGATAGGTTTCACATTCTATCTAATATTTGCACATTTGTTAGGTCATGTCAAAAATTAAACAGTTAGGAAATACCTTCAAAACAACCATGGGTTGGAAAAGTGCTACAAGTTGAGTGGGGCTCTTTGCCTTGGTAAATGCGACCCTGCAGTAGATGTATTGTGAAATTTAGTCTTATGAAATACTCATGAATATGAGCAAATAAATTAAATGTGAGTATATACCAGAACAAGCCCCCTTTTCAGAGAATTGCACATTTGTATTTGCTATTCGAGTAGCCGTTATTTGATCATTCTAGAAAATAACTTGATACTTGAACCAATGGCCTGCTTATAAAATGCAGCATATTAAAACGAGTTCATTTTTTCAATCCGGGTTTTTGGTCAAAGGAAAAGTGAATTGGATAATATTTAGGATACATCAGATAATTTGAACAGAAAGGAATTCCTCTAGAAATACCGGCAGATTCGATTTAACAAGCATCAATTTCCGAGTATTTATTACATATAATTACTGGTTAGATGCCTGTAATATTTATTTTTAGAGACTAACTTATCCTCTAACAAAAATGAAGTATACTGTAAGTCTTGACTCTATCTCTTCATCCATTGACCTATTGCACAAACAAGGTGCCACTAGTGAATGTTTTTAAAGATTTTGAATTTTGCAGTAAACTGTGGAAAAAAAAATCATAAAGTTATGACGATATATTATTTAACTCGATGTTTCTTTAGATTCAGTTTTATGCTACAATCTACAGTAATACGCTGAAATCTAGTCTAAATTTCAAACTTATATATTGTATAAAGGGAAAAAAATTAACAACTTAAGAATCAAACTAACGAGCTACCGTATGATGTACAAATTCTATACTGGATGGATCTAATACATTCTCCATAGGCATATCATAACGTAGAAGAGACATCTTTGTACAGTAACAGTTGAAAAATTAGGATCGTTGAACTCATCACGCAAGCTGCATATGTCATAACATATGCATCAAAGCCATATCTGCATATGTAAACCGTCTATTTTTGTTGAACTGCCCTACAGGAAATGGAAGTCATTAGATTTACGTGAATATGTATATATACTTGTATATATACATGTGCGTGCGTGCGCATACGTATATATACAGAAACAGAAATATGAATTGAATATATGCTTGTTAACATTTTATATGTTTAGAAAAAACCATGGTAAAATAAGAATAAAAATCAGATGGCTCATTTTGGAAATAAAATTAAATCGCTGGAAACTTGGGTTAGAATTCTACCTGAAGGCAGCCGCTCATTGGCCATCCGTGAAAGATTGGCAAAGCTTCCTGTAAAGAAACAAAAGAAAAGAATATTTAAAGCATCCCAAGCAAATTTAGTGGTAAAATGCATCCCAAAACTTAAGCAACAAATCTAAGGCATGTATCCAACAGAAAACCTTCCTTAGTTATATGTCAAAGAATGAAGCAAGGACCCTTTTTGAAAAATAAATAAATAAGCTTATGCTTCATCGGCCAAGCCGTATAAGAAATGCAAAGTATATGCCGTACCTTTGAGGATCTTATCTGCTTCAGTGACTCTTCTAGTTGATTCTCGATTTGATTGAGTTCATTAGTGTTAGGTTGGCCAAGGTCCTCACCAAGTAGATTTCTGATATTACAAATTCAGTTAGGAAGAAAACATCATGTTATTAACTTTAAGGTTCTTTACTGATGCCACCTCTGGGAACGCTGCATAAGCTCAACCCTTGTTTTTAACTTTGGACACTCCAGGTAACTGCTCTGCACTGTAATACAAGACGAAGACTAGTTATCCTTTGAATAAATCTTTGCCTGCTTTTGGACAAATAACCCACAGCAATAAATAGTACTAAATCAATGGAATAGAGACCAAAATCTGAAGAGGTAAAAGATAATAATTTTTAAAGTGGTTTAGCATAATTTTCAGCCTATGCCACTGTTGCTTTACTAGTTATTTCTCTTATAGTCTGAGTTACAAGATAAAAACTATTTACTTAGGTTCCAAAAAGAGAAAAATCAACTATGCTAATTTGAAAGTATTATCAGATACTGAATTTCACTTGAATTAAATTAAAAGGTAAAGTGTCCAAAAACTGAGGAAAATACCTACCAGTTGAGGTAAAGTCACGATGATAAATTAAAAATGTCTATCTGATTTTTTGAAATTCCCATTTCTGACTGAATTGATCTTTTGAGAAAATGGAATACTGGATTCTACACATTGAAGGCAGAAAACGTCTCCTATGCTACTTGAATGCCACTAACGTAATATAAATTCAGTATGAGAAAGGAAAAATAATAGTTCAAACAACCTCATATAACCACAATACAATGATTACCAAGGACCAAAACTCTGAATTCTTCCTTTTCTCCGCTTTAACTTTTGTTACCTTATCACCTTTTAAAGAATTTTTTATTGTAGATTTACTAGTCCAAAGTTAAATCATGGACACTCTAAATATGCAGTTGCATACTGTAAGTGCACCACTTAAGGCAGACTTGACCTTGCAAAAAACCACTACACCGTATGTATATAAAGGTTTTGTATTATAATTCTTATGATGTGGGAAAATTAGTGCCTTATCATAAATTGGTTCCATATTATCCAAGTAGCATTCACAGAAAATCCATTTCAAAATTTCACTAATTAGCATTTAGTATCTTTCTAATTCTTACAGTGATTAAAAATAGATATATTAACAAAACATTTTGAAATGGAAATGGCAGCTCTGCCATTAAACTCCGTGTAAGTAAATAATCTTCAAGATTCATGGAAAATAAACAAAAACATAAGCATTGCTATAAAATTTTATGTAATACCTTCCCATAGTGAACAGGAGATATCATGATTATACTTAAACATGATCATAATTGTTATGATTGTGAAGGTAATGAACATCTCATAGTAAGTAAACAGGAGATGTCACAATAGTGTTGAATGTGTCAAGTGCCTGCATTTTCAATGCAAACTGTGAAATTGATCTCATATATTCATGCATGTAATGGTTGAGCTAAAATAACATACTGAAATCTGTAGAGATAAAGTAGAAAATATGTTTTAACAAATTTGGAACACTTTAAAAAAGCAGTAGAAGCATACTTACTTGACACAAATCAGATGCACAAGCCATTTATTGCTAGCTGAACCAATATACAGAGGAATTATTTCAAATCGTTGTAGTGCATTGCACATCATGGCCCATATTCATCAAATCTATCCAAAATTCACTTCCAGTAGTACGCACCTGGAATTCATAATTCTACCATGAATTAGCAAGTAGCAGCTAGGCAAGCAACTCTTCAGCCACAAGCTTGTAGGCAGCAGCCACAATGCTCGATGATCTGAAGAAACATACTCAATAATGCATGCAAAAATCCTCATTCCAGATCTCCGCCCAAAGTTCGAGCTTGCTGAGCTGGCAGAGGTGGATGGAGAAGCTGTGCGTGCTGGATGCGTCATGTTCTTGGTCGATGATAGAGGATGAGGAGGGCAGGAGGCGCCGACGACTGATTTGGAGTTGGATGGAGTTTTCGTCGTTGCGTAGATCTATCGGATGTGTTGGGAATGGGAAGAAAAGGAATGGGGACGAAGCAGAGAGACGGCAAAGCAAAGATTGGAGCCAAATATTTTGTGATTTGAGCCAAATGTTGAACTACGTCCAAGTGAAGATGAGAGTGGACGTGTTGGAGGGAGTAATTTTTGGTGCAAATGAGAGAAATGGGGGCCTGCTGCAGTTGTAAGAGGGAATAAAACGAAAACAAAATAATTTAGGGCATAGAAGTAAAATTTGGAGCCAATTTTTCATTATTTCCCACCTAAATTTTATATTGCCATCAACATGTAGTTGCATCGGTTGACATTAAAACCGATGCGACTAAAACTATTTGCATCGGTTATTGGTGAGAACTGATGCAAATTTGATTTTTTTATTACCTATTGATTTCCACGTACCAATTGCATCGGTTATTAAAATAGAACTGATGTAAATAGTCCTATTTGCATCATTTTTTACTTCAACCGATGCAAATGAGGCGAAGCAATATGCACTTTTTGTACTAGTGTCATTTCATATTGGAAAAGCATTTCCATACTTATTAATAATAAGTAGTTCACAAATCTATTTATTTTCAACACTTGGACAATATTCAATATACTTAAATCACAATTAAGTATATACTTTATTCTTTAAGGAAAGTGTTCTTTTAAACACATTTATTTGAGTCAAAACGAATGTTGCGTAAAACATCGTTTCGACAACTCACAATCATTAGTATAGGGATTCGAAGTTAACATAGATATATAAATCCCAATACTATATAAAACATTTCCTTCCGGAAATCATTTACTATAACAACAGTGTTATCGTCCACCATTTCCTTCTATTTCTCAAAAACGACTATTTCAACAATGAATGTTGAAATCTATGGTTTCGAACCTTAACACATTTTAAAACATCGTTAAATCGTTTTAATTCTATTTAAAATATCACCTCCAAAACATTTTCTTTAACATATTATTCACTATCCAACAACGTGAATATACTTCGTTACCAATTTCATCATTTCTATACATTTTATTTTAAAGGATTATCTATTGTCCAAAATTGTGGATATTACTCCTTTAATAATTTCTACATTTACTTTATCAAATTCAATTGATTTAGATTTATAAAACAATATTTATAAATCCTATTTCTATTTATTATATAACAACTTCAATTTATAAGTCTCCTTTATTAACCTATTCAATTTATAACTCAATTATATACCAAAAGTCCAAATTATAAGTTAAATACTTATAATTTATTTTTTTTACAAAAATCATTCTTTTAAACTTCCCAAATTATAAATCTTATAACTTAAAAGATTCATTTATTTACCCTAATATATTATTTTAATAACTTTACAATTTTTTTAAATTTTACTACTTATAAATTCCATTTATAACTTCATCATTTATAATTCTATAATCTAATTCACTTATGAAATCCATTTACACTTCATTCTAACATTTATAAAAACTCGTTTTATAATTCCAATATTTTAATTTATAAATATCAATTTTATAAATCTTTTATATAAATCAATTTATATTTCTTTTAAAACGTCTTTAAACTCCTTTATAATTTCATCATTTTGATTTATAAAATAATCAAATTTTATAAATCTTATATTTAAACCTTTTAAAAAAATTCAAAAATCCCAATTTAAACTATTTTATAAAATCATCGACCCCGTATTTTCAAAAATCAACTTTTAACTATATTTCTCAAAAATCATAATTTTTATAACATTAAAATTATAACGTTTATTTATTTAAAATGAATCAATTCCAAAAATATTTTATAAAACGTATACTTTCAAAAATCACTTTAAAAATCCTTTTAAAAGTCCAAAATTGGCCCAATGATGCTACACACCAAATAGTCAATCACGACAACAACGACATCATATATCTGTATATGATAATCAACAAATATCAAAATATCTATAATCAAATAAATACTGTTGAGGAATCCAGTTGGATCCCTCCAACCTGTTTCCCTGCATCCATAGACATTAGCACAATACCAATTCCGTTTTCAAACGAAATATCGCGGTATATAGGATTTATTAAATATTATCCGCTATTATACGGCGCAATAGGGTCTCATCCGCTATATAATGCGGGAAATCAACTCCATGTACATAAATAATACTAATTTCACTTTGCAGTGAAATATTCGCGGTATATGTTTTTAATAAATAACCTCCGCTTACTAACGGCGTATAATGTCTATTTCAATCAATAACAGATAATAATTTATCATTCAGGCATACAATCAATAATTTTAAATCTAACTATTTAAAATTTAAATCGAAACTGATTCGATTGAGTGAGAAGTTCTCACCTTGGTTTCAATAACAGTTGTAGTGGTTTATTTCGAATAAAATTAAACATGCGTTTAATTTTACCCAAAATTTTCACTAGCTCCAAACACTCCAATCCAGTTCCATAGCGTAGTGCTAGACAAAAAGAACCCGGCGCAATTCGTTTCGTCCAAAACGGACCTCGTATGACAAAGATACAACATTTTAAATATTACACGATTTTAAATATAAACAAATTACAACTTTTATTTTATATCTTTAACCTAATCAAATCAGAGCCATCCATTTTCCACTAGGAAATCTCGGCCGCGTGATGCTTTCTTCCTCCCTCCCAATTCACGTTCGTTCCCAGTAAACCAAACCCATAGCCGTCAATCATTGCACGAATTATACTTCCTCTCCGACGACATTTACAGCAATCAGCCACTTCCATTACGTAACCCTTCGCGAGCTCGACCCACGGCGTGAGCACTTGAAGCTCGGTCATGCCTAACCCTCGAAATACGTGCGCGACCGTAAGCCTTATCGGCCACAATAACTTCCTCCACGTCGCTCCATTTACGATCATAGCCGTTCACATCGAAGATCTCGCTACGATCTACAACTTCGTAGTTGAAGAATTTTCATATAGATTGATGTATTTGAAGAAATCAAAGAGTAAAGGAAATGAAATATCGGCCATTAACATATTAGCCGACGGCCTAAAACTGTAAAACCATAGCTAGGTTTTCCTTTTGCAAAAATAGAAATATTTCGTCCTTATGTAGAAAATTTCCAAATTACTATTCATCCCGAATTTTTCGAACTCCAAACGAAGCGTGCCGACTGGCGTTTCTTGGGTTTACCCCACATTCCGGACATAATGGAATAGGTTTCGGAGGCTAATTTGATCATCTGTGCGAGTTGCGGAAATAAACGATCAAATTTAAACTAAACCGATTTAAACAAATTTCTATGCGTTTTGGCTCGCTCCGGACAAACGTTAAATCCGATTGACACGAAATTTGAAACCATACAATAATATCACATTACGGAACCGATGAAACTGGTTTCATCAAAATTTGAGACTGTTTGAAAAATGGCTATTTTAACTCGTCAATTAAATATTAAAATATTAAATTTTCACAAATTAACTTTAAATTCAATTTTAAAAATTCTATAACATCGTTATAACTCTAACATGATTAAATAAAATTTTACACATCATTTTTAATCATATTAAACCCAATTTTCAATTATTTCTGTAATTTCAACTATTAAATTATCGATTTAATTTTCCAAAAAATCTAGATATTTGAAATAAAATTTTATTCGACTTATAAAATTTCCTTTTAATTATTGAAAATCAATTAAATGTATGAATTTCAAATATCAGAAATTCTGGGTCGTTACACTTCAGGAGTAAAGTTGATAGACTCACCTGAGTGAATGTGGAAATTTGGTTGTTTCCTATGGAGTTTTGGGCATAACTCCTAGAGCATTCACAAACTGGTGTAGACGTGCATGGCCATAAATGCACAGGCTTATTTGATTGCACTCTAGAAAGATTGTGTGTGGTCTGATGTCAGGAATAGAGTTCAAGACTACGTGTCACTCTAGTAAAAACTGAATCTTATTCACTATGCAAAGGTTCAAGTCGAAAGACACCTTTGTTTAAGCACAATCTTATGTTTTTAGAAATTGCTCGAAAATATTTAAAAAAAATCAATTGGGGGATTGTTGGAAATTATTTTAAACAACGAGTGAATTATTAAAAAAATTGAATAAGTGGGGAGAGTGGCTCCTATATGTGAATAGTCCCACATTGTAGGATTATATGAAAGAATCAAATATTTATACTTGATTCTTAGAAGCTAAGTTGGGCTCTTTGGACACCCAATAATGCTCTTTTGTGAGGAGGGAGATCATGCGTGACCACCACACACGCGCACGCGCCGACCGATCTACTCGACCTGACCCTGACTCGGGCTTGTAGTGGTGTAGGCACCTATATTTTTGGTACAAATTCTTTGACTGGGCTGGAACGATAAAATAAGGCCAATCCTGTATTGAAGAACTATTACATAACGTTCATTGTTTTGACCCGTTATTTTCTCAGATTCGTTTTTCAAGACCACGTTTCCCCCCACCAACAATAGTCTTTTTGATATTCCACCTTCTTAACTGATAAGTAGACGAGACAAAAAGAACAACATTCGTTCATTTTTTTATAAATCCGAGCAGTATTTTTGAGTGCAAACAGACTCGCTTCGTACGTACAATCAAATCGATACCACTAAAATTTTTAGAGGGTATTTTACCTTAGAGGCGGCACGATTGATACGAACTGCTTGCACCATAGAGAGATCATTGAAACGTCGTCAAGAAAGTGACATAGTCCATGACTCAACCTAATATAATCATTGTTTCCAACAGTCCTAGATTAGTAGCTACGTATATAAACATACCCTTAGTCAGCTATTCTTTGAGCAATCAAAGCTTTTAGTAGCCTTGTACAATGCAGGCCTGTACAAATGTCCTGAGGTATATTTTGAATTAAAAAATTGGTTCAAAACTATAAAGAACCTTGGTTCTGACCGGTTTACACTGCTCATAGAAGAAAGAGGTCGAAAAGCATTTGGGCTATTTTGGTCTATGCCTACGATCCATCAACGATTGGGCCCGTGGCCTGGTTATTAGAAAATGGATATCAAGTGTTTCGAACTTGCCTTGAAGGCAAGTAAATTTGGTGAGCAGTGTGATGTACAACTATCTCCTACTAGTATTATAATTAGATCAGGCCCTGATTTAGCCCACGAAACCGTGGACCATGAACCGCAAATGAACTACAACAAACAGTTCAACTGGAAGTACCACAGTTAACCCTATAAAACTAGTTTTCGTTGATGCACAAACCGAAAAAAAAAACATTAAAAAATATATTAGCGCAAGGCCCATTCAAAGATAACCCAAGTTAGCAGCTTAAGAACCTTGTCTAAAGTAATTATGTTGTTGACAAGAATAGGCCCATATGATGCATATTCAATGTGAGAAATAACATTTTGTGCGTAGCATTTTCCAAAAGATGTGGGACAAGACATCTGGCTCTTTTTAAGATATTTCCAATATTATATTTTCTAAAATGAACTAATGCATATTTGTTGTAGCCGCTAACTAGACATGTTCAAATCTAGAGTCTAGCCTAGTAATTACATCACCAATTTTTACTATAACCTGGTATACCTAAACATTTATACAAATAAAAAGTCAAATTACAAACGTCGCGGCTTCCATGGTTTAATAGGCTCAACCATGAAAACCCGATAATAGATTATACCACGATTCGATATGCAGTCCAATTTTGATAACCATGGACTCAATTGGTTGTGAATATCCCCTTGGTTTTAAGGTGGATCTTTCAACTCTAGCTTGTTAAATACGCTTAACAAAATGAATGTTTTTTATGGACCTAGGACGTAGATTCTATATGAGTCGATGTATCATATATGCGTGTAGTGGAAATTAGGTACACATTTTTTTATTTATTTTAAATATATTCTGCATTACTCCCATTTTAAATATTCATCGCACATCTTTGGAATTTCTAAAATTGATAAATTAACAAATAATAAACATATGTGTCGGTATTGGTTATCGATGGGCGACTCGACAACGTGAGTCCATGGGTGTTTCATCTAGGTCGAAATCTGATTGTTGTTGATCTAAATTAGGATTTTAACGGATAACATCAAAATTAGGTTTTTATTAGATAATAGAAAGAGGGGAGGCTACTGAGCGTTGAGTAGCGATAATTAAGGGCGGTAGTTGCGACTATAATGGCGGAAATGCAATCAAAGTTGGTGCAGTCCTGTTGAGTACAAATAATTGTACTACTAAAGGACTTTATGAATGATGGAGGTAAGGAAGATACTATTGAATTCATATTTTGATTTACAATCGAAGTTAGAAGCTGTAGTTATGTTTGTAGTAGCGACAAAATTTATTCAAAGTTGGTGGAAGTTCGTTGAGTGCAATAGTTTGCACAATAAATAAAATTTTCTGAAAATATTTGTATTTTTGGTAAAAATATTCTTACATTTTATAGTGCGAATAATGTGTACTACTTTTCTTTTTCGTGTATTGTTGCACAACAAAATTTATTGCTGTGTAAATACATATGGTATGGCCTATAGATATCTGCACATGAAAAAAATCATCAAAGCATATAACATACAAATTTTACTAGAAAGACCATATTATTTATGGTTCAATGATGGAAGAGAAATTCGAATCCAATTAAAATATACTGAACGATAACACCTTTCGTATTTGAGATTAATTAAGTTGATTATTTAAGGACTTAATTTATATCATTTTTATAGAAGTGATTTATGACTAAGATTTTTGGTTAAAGTTACACGAGTCAGAATGCCCCTACCATTTTTCATTAAATGAAATGGATGACTGAATGGAATGATTTAAAATCTATGAAAATAAAAATATTTGATGACACGCACATATAATATAAAATAGTTTCGTAAGGTAAGTAGGATTTAATGAGCACCTACCATTTTTATTCAAATGAATATAAGCTCTAATATAAGAGAGAAGAATACACTTTTTGACTATTGAAAAAAATCCTTTAGTCATATGATAATATCACATGATAGAGAGATAGCTAATAAAAAGATACTTATCTAAAAGAAAAATACTCCAATATTAGAAATCTCAAAACAACTGTCCAACTTAACTTTTATCATACTCAACTTTGTCAGAAAACCACTTAATAAGAGCCGAAGAATAGCCCAATGACTCCCCATAATATATGAAGCTACGATCCCAATCGTTACTTAAGTGCAAACCGAGATGGTAAAAGTCACATCTAGCGTAATGGTGTTTGAGTGCCTCTTAAGCGGTGCTTAGATTTTCTAACTTCCCCTATGTTGACAAAATCTTCACCTCTTTTAGTGGATAAGGATTAGTGACAGACTACACAATAGGCGTTTAAAAGTAGAATGTCATGTACAATTAAAATGCACAACCATTTGTTATTTGGATTCATTCATAAACAATATGCTACAATTGAAGTTATAATATAGAAAACTATGTACATTATTTAAGCATGTATTCAATTTTTTTATGAAACCACATTACCTAAGATTTTCTATTCTTTGATAATTTGAGAAGTTGAGTGACGATAATGTTAAAAATAAAACAAGCTAAATATTGATTTTTGTTTGTATGTGTTGAGAAAAGCAAAGATTTTAGTCATGGTTGGTCTTTCGAGATAATTTTTAAGGGAGAAATAAGGTTTTCCTCAATATGAACCTTATCACTTATATTTTTTCTGTAAAATCTCCTTTCAATTTTTACTTTGGATATTCAGTGTAGTTGTAAATTGTTCATATTACTTAAACTACACTTAAATTTAAATAATAATCAATTAAATGTTAAAAACATGCACTTAATTGCTTAATATGGAAAAGCACAATAGTTGTAAATAGTTCTTAAATGCGTTTTCATTACACATGTCAATATCAAGAAAAATGGTTGATTTTGTTCACCAAATGGACGTAAAGGGCATAAATATACTATTCGAGCATACAAGGTCATAATGCAACTCACTACTAAACTTGTAGCAGTTGCTATGAATTGAGGAGTAATGTATATCACTCACAAAATGTATTAAGTGTTCTTAATGGTGGTCCAAATAGCATGGTAAGAGGAAACGTGATCAACCGTCAAAGTTAATTTTGAGATGGGTAATTACATCAAAAGATAAAGATGGAGATGAACTAGAAGGAAACATGATGTGTTAGGCTCAGATTTTGTCCTTATGCAAGTTCCAAATGTTCAAGTTAAAAGAAAGAAGAACTGATCATGAATGCACTTAGTCAAATAATTTAATACATCCATCCTTATACAAGTCAAATTGGCAAGTCTTTGTTCATTATACAATGCATAAGTCTCTAATTATATATGCAAGTCATAAATCATTTATCTAGTATGTAAGGCATAAGTCATAAGGTATATATGCAAGTTCAAAGTCCAATGATATCAAATATGAAAATTATCTCAAATTCAAGTCCTTGATTACAAATCTTTGATTTCAATTTGACCTAACGATCATGGCAATCCCAATTTAAAGCTCTTTCTTACACACTTGGGAAAAATAAAAAATGAAGAAGAAGATTTGGAATTCGACTCCTTTTTTGGTAGGAATACATGTCAATTTATAGAGGAATTGAACCATTGGATTCTTAACAATGGCATACCACAAAAATGGGCGATCATGATTTGCCAAGGCGGGACATACTCAAAGTGTCATGTGGCACAACCTTATTTCTGAGTCAAGTGGATATTGTGTAGATGACCCAATACCAGCTTTTCATGTAGCCAGTGTAATAATTTTTTTATATGGATTAGACAACATGCGATAGTACAAGAATATCACCATTTGACATCTCAATTTATCATCATCATATGCATTCAAATTGTCATCCTTCGACAACTTGCCTTATGATCATAAAAACAACCTCAAGTTATTGTTGATTCAAGAGTTTTGATTCATGACACAAGCTTCATATATCATACGACGAAAGCGACAAAAAGAGAATAAGTGTATATCATGCACTACAAAGGAGACAAGACTACAATCCAGAGTTTATTATGAATATTTTAATGTATTTGGTCTTAGAATATTGTTAAAATCATTCCTCAAGTAGTCACATGCACACACGAATTAATTTATACACAAATAAGTGTACATTATGCATATAACTAAAGGTCGGCTGACCGACCAGAAACTTCGGTCGACCGACCCTGTAGTCAGTGCACAAGTACTCTCTGTTTTTGTACACGATTTCAAACTCAGCTGACCGGCCAGTTTTTTCGGTCGACCGACCTGTATGTAACGGCGGTCGACCGGCCCTGTAGTCAGTGCACAGGTACTCTCTGTTTTTGTACACGATTTCAAACTCAGCTGACCGGCCAGTTTTTCTGGTCGACCGACTTGCATATAACGGCTAGTTTTCTAAAGAGTTGCGATTGTTTCATGAAGAGATACGTCTCTCAATTCAAGACATACGGACACAACTTTTGATTGAAACTCTTCATGAAAGATTGTAATTATTCTACAACTATATAAACATGTTAAAATCACTTCTACAATCACCAATTCTTGTTTATATTTCTGAAATCTATTCTCTATTTATTTCTGCAAATAAAAGCATTCATTCTCATTCAATATCTCTAGAATCTCTGAATTAAATTTTATACTTCGATTCTACGAGATTATCTTCCTTCTAAATCTTCACATACACTACATATTCTTGAGGATTTGATTATAGGAAATTGTACTATCAAAAGACAATCCGTGTTATTCAGAACACACTCGTCAACAAAGTATTTGTATTAAGTTGAAGTCCTCTTCGGCTGTTGAGGCGGAAAAATTCCTGTTCGGTTGCTCAAGTTAAGTGAGGGGTTTAGTTTAAATCCAGAGGATAGTCTGGGACTGGACGTAGAACGGGAAGTTCGAACCAGTATAAAATTCCTGGTGTGCTTACTTTAATTTTTATTTTACTGCTATTATCAGTTTCCGCATTTATATACCATATTACACGATCCTTAGTACTACACGTACACTTTCAGTTATCATCCCTCCATGGCTCTTAGAGTCACTTTTTGACAGCTTATGTAAATCAACCTTCGTTGACTCTTGAAGTCATCCTTCGATAGCTTGAATACATCAACATCCGATGGCTTTTGAAGACATCGTTTGGTAGCATGAATACATCAACCTCTGATGACTCTTATAGTCATCGCTTGATAACTTGAATACATCATCCTTCCATTTCTCTAGAATTCATTGTTTGATAGCTTGAATACATCAACCTCCGATAGCTCTAAAAGTCATCGTTCGATATCTTAAGCTCATCAGCCTTCGATAGCTTTATAAGTCATCATTCAATAGCATGAAAACTTCAACCTCCAATGACCTTGGAACTCATCATTTTATAGCTTGAATGCATCACTTTTGATTGGCTTTATAAGTCATCATTTGATAGCTTGAATAATTCAATTCTAATGACTCTGGAAGTCATCATTCGATATCTTGAATTTATCAACCTTCGAAGGCTCTCTTTTAACCTATAAAAAATATTTTATTTTGTTATAACATCTGCCTGCCCTTTTATACTATTTTTTATATATTTTGGTATAAATAAACTTTTCATATTCTTCGATCGGTACATCTTGGTCATTCATTTTCTTTTCTCATGATCCAATGACTAACGTACCTTCCCTTATTTCTTTATAAAAAGCATTCTTTCTCCCTTTCCTTTCCTTCTACCAGATCTCAAAAATAATCCACCATTAGTTTTCTTTTCAAGCAAATCTTGATCTTTCAAAGACCTTTACTTGGTAATGATTTATTTATTACTAGCATGCTGATTATTCTGTTACTTCGTTATCACTACTTAATTTGGCTTAATCATCCCCAACCTTTTGGATTTGTAAATTTATTAACCTCGTGTTAATAACTTTCTTTGAATTTCTAATTGAACCCTTTTTTGATTCAAACTCTACTTATCCTAGTTGCCATTAATGCTTGTGGTTTCCTGTCTATTATCCCGAATCGGTTAAGAGAACCCCTTTATTGGTAATATGTTTGACACGGTAACTTAACATTTGAAATCCAGTTTTCTTCATTTTTGGCACGTGATAACTCATCTCACAATAGCTCAACATTTGAAAGCCTCTTTTTTTTACTATTGATGCACTATTTCCTACACACGATGACTTATCGTTCGAAAGCCCAGTTTTATTGACATGCATTATCTCATCACACAATGGCTTAAGATTCAAAAGCCAATTTTCTTTACTATTGAAGTGTGATAGCTCACCGCACGATGGCTCAATATTCAAAAGCTAATTATTCTGTTATTGTCATATGGTCATTCATAATTCAATTTCAAAGCCATTTTTTTACTATTTATGTGCAATAGCTCGCTGTACGATGGCTCAACATTCAAAAGTCAATTTTTTTATTATTGTTTTATGATAATTCACGGCTCCGCATTTGAAAGCTAATTTTGTTTACTATTGATGCACAATAGCTCACCGCATGATGGCTTAACATTCGAAAGTCATTCTTTCTACTTATTGTGTGATAATTCACTATTTTACATTTAATTCTCAACAACTCACCAATCAAAGGCTTGTTCAATTTATTGTCCATACTTTCACCTACAAATTAGTAAAATGTGATAAACTATTTCACTTTGTGCGACTTGTTAGTTAACATATAAGGCGTTTATGATATATGTATGGACTTCATTCTAGAGTTTCTCTGGCATGGCCAATTATTTAGTAGGCATAGCATTTTTTTTGCACCCGTATGTAGTACTTTTAATGTTTGTTAACTTACTACACTTATGTCCAAATTTACATAGTGAATTCTTTCAAGTGCAAATGATGTTATATACTTCAAATAACCTGAGTTAATTTCACATATCAAATATTCCCATTTATTTAATGCTTATCAATTATTTGTGAACAATTGTTTGTTAGGTAATAAGTTAGATAAATAAACATGATTTAATACTATGTGATATCTTTAATTTTGTTTAATCATGAAGCAGTTTTGATTTAGGAAATTTCCATTTTTAGTTTGTTATTGGAATCCTATTCTTATAGTTAAAAATAATAATATCATAGGTACTATGGCCGGGAATAATAAGGAGGTTCTCAAAGGATTGTTTAAATCCCTAAGCTTAAGAATCCCTCGGAAGAGAAACTTTACACTTCCAATCAGTCCTATTTCACTAGATAAGAAATTCCAATTCTCTATTATGATACTTCAAAATATCAGGAATTGAAACTTGTGCTCTTGATCTTGATGGTCGAATGGATACTCCTCTAGAAGGATTCTTTGCTTTTAACCCCTTTCATATCTGGCATTCCTACTACCTATTTTTTAACCCTATTATATTTAGAATCTCATCCTTTCTCAAAATCATGCCTATCCAACTAAATCAAAATCCTTATAGTTATATCAATTCTCTATTCATACTATTCAATGAGCATAAACTGGAAGACTTATCTCTATCCATCTTATGCTCTTTGATGACTTACCAAAATCTGAAAAACCAACCTGAAAGCTCAATATATTACATTTTCCCTGTTAGGAATAGAGTAATTTTTTACTTCGTCAATAAAAATATGGACTAGAGCCATCAATTATTTTATATATGATGTTTTCCCTTACAAATTACTACAATACTCCATCCCTTGTAATTCGTTTACCTTAGTTGCTTTCCTCTAGTTACTAATTATACTAGCTTTATTAATTTCTTTCATTCTTGGTTTATATTGTTAGCTATCTATTCAAAGGGCATTGATCCAAAGGTTTTTGTCATGATTGACCAATTTGCAGATGTTACGGGGTTCTCCATGAACCATTTGAGCTTCTTATTGAAGAAAAATTAAGGATGTATTCCTTTATTTATATATTTTGTTTAATTCTATTTAAATTTAGTTATTTTTACGAGTAGAATGCAGGGTTATTACGGACTAACATGTGAGACTATAACAAATTTGTCAGGTAATCAAGTACCTTAGAAAGTCCTCGAGCCCATTCACAGAAATTGTGAACTTTAAGCGAGTTGTTACTTCACCTCTTGTTAAAGCTGAGACACGTATGGAGATTGTGATATAAGATCGAAGTAATCGTGGAAAATTTTCAGGGTTATTCACTTAGTCCAGATATAGATTAACAGAGTGGGACTTATGTCCTAGTCCACCCGTTAGTCTGTAACAACCATGCTTTATACACCGTATAAATAAATAAATTTGAATAGAATCAAAATAAAATTGTTTGATTTCAACGTTTGATAATTAATATTTTGAAAATAAACTTTTGGTTAATTAAATTTTAATTAGTAAAGGATTTTTTCATAATAATCGAATTGAATAAAATTTTCTAACTACTGAAGTATACAATACAGAATGAGATGTAAATCAATTTATATTAGATTGAAATTTATTTCAAGGAGTAAAATTTAAATTTAAATGCATAAATAGATAATTGAAAATGAATTGAACTGAGTCAAGGTCCAAACTAAATTAAGCCAAGCCCAACCTTTCTTTTTTCTCTAGAATATACGTTCTCCTTTTTTACACATTCGAACCTTTATCCTTTAATTTTTTATTTTCAACCTAATCGGAAATTTTGATAATCATCGCGCTTGTGTGTGGAAGCTGGAACGTGGCCGATGTGAGTGGGGAGGGGCAACTTCAATGTAATGGGAAGTGATTCCTTAGTTTGAGGGCAGCTCGATTGGAGGCACAAAGTTTGGGGTTTATTGCAGTCATGCATGTCAAAAGAGGAGGCCATGAAGAGGCTTTCATTCACCGATCAAGTAATGATCTAGAGGTGCTCGAACCACATGATCAATTTTGGGAAATAGGTTGCTGCGGCCTGGAATAACATGAGCGAGCCTAGCGATGTAGAGTGTGTGAGTGTCAGATTGAGATGCTGATAGTATGGTCAATACTTGGAGGAGTGTTTTGTGGCTGAAGGAGGAGTTTGAAGGTATGTGTTGCAGGTCGTGTTGGCCATGACTAAAGTAGAAGTATCGAGGGTTCTTGCTTAGAACATTAGATTATTTCTTACTCATAACTAGTTTTTGTTCCACTCGCGTTATATATGTTACCCGCCTTTTGGCAAGGCTATGACGTCAAGAAATTGTCCGAAAACCAAAGATAGTTCATCCTGAAGACTAGTTATATGCAGGTTCATTATGGACGCTGGTAAATTTTGCCCGAGTCCAGATCAAGCTACAACTGATATAACACGATAAGCAGAGCTATGAAAGCCAACTTTTCAAATTTTGAGTCAATCGGGATTCTTATGCTCAAGATATGATCCATGCAAAATCAAGCAATAATCTTGTTCGTATCCATCAAAGCTCGTAGGCCTCGTTTGCGTCCATCAAAATCATCATTTCACATCCTTCCAAGGCAGCCCCCTTCGTAACCATCCAAAATCAGACGTACTCGTATCCATGGGAAGAAGCAGTTCATTCGAATCGACCGAGTGCGTGTCCATCGCATTCGTATCCTAGGTAATCGTATCCATCGAGTATGTGTTGCTTCGTATTGATTTAGAGAGCGCCATTTCATGTCAATCACATTTACCCTATTCGTATCGATCCTCGACACGAAACGAACTCAAATGAGCGATACAAAAAGGATAGATCTGAAGCGATGCAAAATAGAGCATGGTCGACCGATACTAAAGAAGGGTTAACCATCCATACGAAGTAAGAAACAATGGATCGATGCGAATGAGAGCGACATGAATGAAACAAAGCTTAGAGAAATCCGAAGGAGACACGTAAAGATTGTTGAATATGCGCTTATATGATTTTTGTTTGATGATAATAAGCATATATACATTCATTTTAATGTATTTGTTAATGTACTATTTTACTTTTCATAGATTAAATAAAATTTGTTGAATAAAATAAATTACACAGAATTTGAATTCAAACAGATATTTTATTCAAACAAATATTTATTACAATCTTGAAAAGTACAAATTCAAGCTCTCACTATACAAATACAATTTTGATTTTAATTACATCACAATTCTATTTTCATAAATTCCTCACTACATATCACTCACACTATGTAATTTATCTTCAACTTCATTCCAGTTAGAATCCAGCATCTGAGCAATCTGCAAAAATATTCACTAACGTAGTAAAATTGAAAAAGAAATATTTTTGCAATATAAAATGAAATATGATTTTTGAAAATATGTTTTGCCTCGGTTATTTGGGTTGTTCGTCATCATTCACATTTGAATTCATCATACACGAACAATGTGACATGCACAGTATATCACTGTACATGCCACAAGGCCATGCACATCGATATACACTTGATAATGCTACAGGAACAGGTGAGCACAGGTCAAACCCAAATGAAAAGCCGGGTTCAACTCACATGCTATCACGACACGAGCACAAGGTCAAACCCGAGTTTTGAAAATGGATTCAACTCAAGTGATAAAATAATTGTCCAGATAATCAGACAAGTGCATCCAGAAGTACAAGATGACCAAGTCAAAAGTTCAAGTCATACCAACAGCTACATGAAGCAAACAGCATGAATGTCACAAGCATGAACACAGGAAAACATGCATGCAACATGGACTGCAACAAACAAATGAATGCAACAATCATGAATCAAGTTCAGTGTGGCAATGCACCAACCAGAGACTCAGTGCAACAGAGAATAGTATCAATGCATAAATGACCACTCAAACCAAACAAAAACTCAACAGCAGTATGTAATGTCGAGAAACAACATCAAGACATAAACAACATCAAAGAATCAAGTCTCGACCAAAATCAGTTACTCAATGCATGCAACATGGTGAGCAACACAAGTGCAGCAGAACATCAACTGGGCACATGAAGATCAATCAACCAGAATGGATGCAAAGATACACAATGAAACACAATGCAAATCAAAACAGAGAGTACAATGCCACTGCAGATCCAAATAAGTGACGAAGTCAACTTGTACAACAGCCAGTGTCAACAAAGAAAAGAGACTCAAGGCCAAGACTACAATGTCAAAGCACAGAGTACCCTGTGTCAACAACAATGCAATAGTGTCACAATGTCACATCAAACAAGGTGCACCAGACCAGGCTACATGATGATCAAAGTCAACAGTATCAATAACAAGTGCAGCAGCTACAACTTCAACCACAAAACCAAAATATGAGTGCAATGAAAACATATATGTGTATGCAACCAAACAGTGAGCCTCGGTACGGAAATGAGACAGGAAGCAAGCAGTGCCACGCTACAGAATATACAATGAAGACAGTGGTTAATGTCGAGAAACAATAAGAGAATGTAAAGTCGAAAGCCACAGTGGATGAACAAAATTCAACAGTGCAGAAATGGTCTCAAGTCCAAGACGAAATAATGGAAACATACAGAAGTCAAGAAGGGGATTCGTGAATGTATACTGTCAAAAATCAAAAACGTATCTTTGAAAAAGTCACAAAGTAAAAGAGGAAATTTTTTTCCGTATCAACCAAGAATAAATTGAACGCTTCAAAATCAAAGTCGTGCGCATCAAGGCAAAAATATATCAGGAAAGCAAAAATTTGAAAAGTATCAAATTGATACGAACAAACTCAAGTGTGTCGGAATTCATATAAATTCACACCCAAAATCATCATAGGCAGTGGGAAAAAGTGCGAACAAAGTCGAAAATCAGGCTATCAATCGGAAATCAAAAGTACAAGCTGCATACCAGAGATCAAAGTTTCCAGAAGCCCTAAATCTCGAAAGCCCTAAAGTGCAAGCGATGAAGAGAACGAGAGCGTCTGATACTATCTCAAGGAAATCGAGCATTATAGTGCTTCGATCGAGCTTCAAATCTCTGAAGCGTAATTCAGATTGAACGAAGATACAAAGCCGCAATTTTGCAGTAGCAAAAGAAAAGGGAACGGGGAGAAGAATTGAATTGGGCCAGCTTGTTTTTTTAATATAAAAGGGCTTTAGTTGTTATTGGGGTTTTAGTTTTAATTTGTTTTTGAATTTGTTTTAAATTTAAATTCTCTTTTTAAGGTTGTCAAACCTTGGTAAATCACCACCTAGGATGTAGATAGTGTCATATTGTCTAGTTAGAATTAGTTCAGTGAGCAGGGTGTGCGAGTTTGCAAAACTCTATAGGCGGGAGCAGGGTTTGCGAGTTTGCAAAACTCTATAGGCGGGAGCAGGGGTTGCGAGTCTATTAGAGTGTTTGTAAGCGGGAGCAGGGTTTGTGAGTCTGTTAGAGTGTTTGTAAGCTAGAGACTGTTTAATTCTAATAGAAATCTGGGAATGCAGCAGTACGCAGGGGTTGCCGAATCTGGGTAAAATTTGTGTGTGATTTACTTTTCAGCATATTTATTTCTCTGCAGTTTGTTTTTGTTTAATTCGAGAAAATTTTCTATAACCCTATTCACCCCCTTCTAGGGTTAATCTAGATCCTACAAGTGGTATCAGAGTGAGGTAATTTTCTTTAACTCTAGAGTCATGAATCCACCAAATAGTGCTTTTTCTAATGGGCAATCTATTGTTAGGCCACCCATGTTCAATGGGAATGATTATGCTTATTGGAAAGTTAAGATGGGTATTTATCTTAGTTATGTTGATTATGATGTTTGGGACATTATTGAAACCGACTATAAATCTCCCACTATAACTGTTGGTGATACTGAGATTCCTAAACCTAAGGATATGTGGGATGCTAATGATAAGAGATTAAAAACTACAAATGCTAAAGCCATGAATGCTTTAATCTGTGCTCTTGATAAGACCGAATTTAATAGAATTTCTCATTGTAAAACTGCACAGGAAATTTGGCATACCATGGAGGTGACACATGAAGGAACTTCTCAAGTCAAGGAGTCTCGTCTGGCCCTATTCAGCAATGAATACGAGAACTTTGTGATGGACAAAGGCAAGAGGATAAAGGACATGTTTGGACGCTTTTCAACTTTGATGTACAATGCTAGAGCGCTTGGGAAAGTATTCACTGAGGTAGAACTTGTGACGAAGGTGCTACGAGTCTTACCGATGAACTTTGAGGCAAAAGTCACGGCAATACGAGAATCGAAAGATCTGAGTAAACTAAGCATGGAGGAGTTGATCGGCAACTTGATGACATATGAGCTTGAGCTAAAAGCAAAGGAGAAACGCAACAACTCCGAATCAAAGAAGAAGACGATTGCCTTAAAGAGCAAAGAAGAAAGCGATGAAGAAGAAGAAGATCCAATTGAATAGCTTACAATGGCTGTCAATAATCTTAGAAAATTGTCAAGACTCAGGCCACGCAAGAAGAAAACAAGTGGTAATAGGCCAAAAGATTCTGACAATTCCAATAATGAACTCACGAGCTTTAACTGCAAGAAACCTGGCCACTTCAAACAACAATGCCCACTTCTCAAAAAGAACAAAGGAAAGAAAAAGAAGAAGAAGGCCTTTGCAGTGACTTGGGATGATGAAGAAGGAGAGGAAGTTTCGAATAGTAGCTCAGAGAAGGCTAACTTGTGTCTTACGGCAAAATCAGATTCAGAAGCAAGCTCAGAGGAATCTAGTGAGGTAGGTGACTATTCTTATAAAGAACTTGTTTTTATGTGTCTTGATCTTACTAAAGAAGTTGATACTCTTGAATCTAAAATTGAAAAACTGAAATCTGATAGGAGAGAACTTGCTCGTGAAAATTTTAGGTTAGAAACCGAACTTGAAAATATTCAAAACCTAGAATGTAAAAAATGTAAAATTTTAGATTCAAAATTATCAAGACTTAAGAATAGCTTTGAGAATCTTGAAAAAGAAAACTTGAGTCTTAAGGAAATCATTGACACTAGAAAAAAGGATTTTATAAATAGATGCACCTCAGTTGTAACTGAAAACAAAAATCTAAAAACCAAAGTCCAAAATCTTGAGAAATCTTTGAATAACTTTTCAAGAGGAGAAAAATCATTCAACATGTTATTGGGAAATCAAATTTTTGCTAACAACATAAAAGGATTAGGCTTTGGGAAAACACAAGTTGATGGTAATGCAAAAGGTAAGAGTGTCTTTGATAGATGTGAAATAATTGGATATCGTGTTGAAAATTGTAGTCATAGGAACAAGAACACAAAATTTGTACAAGTTTGGGTTCCTAAGAATTCTAAAAACAAATTTCATGTCTATTGGAACAAGAATAAAAGGACTAAACAAGTTTGGGTTCCAAAGGGATTATTTATTCACAATGCTTCAGCCACTAACAATCATGGACTATAAAAACAAATAGGTCACAAAAATCTTTCATTGTGTAGGTATGGTGGCAGGCTAAGGAACAACAACAGTGTTCTCTGGATTTTGGCTGTTCCAGAAACACAACGGGCAACAAAGCAAAAGTTCCTTATCCTAGTACAAAGGTGACAAAATCACAATGGGCAATCACGAAAAATTATCGTAAAGGTAAAACAGGTGAAGGTATATTTATTTGATCGATAAATTAAATGTGATAATCTGCACCATATTCTAAATGAAATCAGCCAATATTGAGATGTTGTAAAGATGATGTTTTTTTATTCTGACTTGTTCAACATAGTTGGCCAATTATATTTATGCCAAAAACACTATTCTTTGAATTACTTCATACATATTTGTTTGGATTAAACATTGTGTTTTGTTGGATGATAATGCATTTGGTTATAATTCGGCTAACTCTATATTCACAGTTTCTGATTATTTACACGACTTCAATTCAAATTCAAGAATGCTGTAAAAATTTGTGAGTTTGAGTTTTCATGCACACTTCATGATCTGGTCTATCAAATTTAGTTAGTGATATTTTGGAGTGAAAGAGAAATTCAGATGCAGATCATACTGGTAATCTAGTTGACAGAAAACTTCCTAGTTTAACGTGATTTATGGTGAGACATTTAGTAACTGCATCGTTTTTCAAAGAAAATATCCGCATACTTATCATTACAAATAATTTTCAATTAGCAGAAATTTTTTTCTCATATAACCCCTTCGAGAAAGTAATTGTTGACCATTTTTTCAGATTAGTCATTTTTATTTGATTTTAAATGACAAATTTTGACTAATCTGACTCCCTACTATTTATCAAAAAGATAAATAGTGATTGAAAAGGTGATAAGTGTTGATATTTAACATACATTACACAAGAGAGTATATTTGAAAATTTTCTTTAGGAATTCAAACAAGAGTTATAAAACTTTTTGTTGGGTAAAGATTCCATGACCATTTCTATATCTATCATATTTCTATCGACCGTTGTTTATCAAAACTTAAATATAGTTTGTCGATATGTGGTACTATAATCAGGGATCATTTGTTTTTCATTTCACATTTCTTTGTAACAAAAATATATCCAAAGTAGTCACTCTCATTTAGAAGTCCTCACGGTTATGCATGAGTGAATTACTTGAATTTTTGATTATGTGCTTCCATGCTCATTTAAAAGTCCTCACGGTTATGCATGTATGGAAGGCATATCAAATTTGATTGATTAAATAGACAAGTTGATTCTAATCCCATTTAAAAGTGCTCACGGTTATGCGTGGTTAGAAGATACTTGATTTCATTTTTAAAAATTAAATTGGAATACTACTAATCTCATTTAAAAGTCCTAACGATTATGCATGATTAGTAGATATTCAAATTCCTGATATAAATGTACCACAAGAAGATACAACTGTATGATTTTATATGAGAACATCATTTCCATTATTTCTAAAAGTGGAATATGCGCCTAACAGGGGTAGTTATGATTTTTGTTTGATTTTTGTTGAAGTTTAATATTTATATTCAAATTGAGTTTTAGTGTTGGATTAATACTGATCACTTTATCTCTATTTTTCTCTAACACTATTATTCTTTTGCTGATAACAAAAGGGGGAGAGAAAAGTTAAGATTTTTCAAATGAAATCAAGCAAAGGTCAAATAATTTTCCATTTGCATCTAGGCTCATTTGTATATTTCTATTTGTACGCATATATGTAGGGGGAGCATCATGTAGAGAGGAAGCATTAAATAGGGGGAACAATTAGAGTATATCATTGATCAAATACATTTAACACAGTCAAAATCTTAAATATATGTTTGTTATCATCAAAAGGGGGAGATTGTTGAATATGTGCTTATATGATTTTTGTTTGATGATAACAAACATATATACATTCATTTAAATGTATTTGTTAATGTAATATTTTGTTTTTCATAGATTAAATAAATATTTGTTGAATAAAATAAATTACACAGAATTTGAATTCAAACACATATTTTATTCAAACAAATATTTATTATAATCTTGAATAGTACAAATTCAAGCTCTCACTATACATATACAATTTTTATTTTAATTGCATCACAATTCTATTTACATAAATTCCTCACTACATATCACTCACACTACGTAGTTTATCTTCGACTTCATTCCAGTTAGAATCCAGCATCTGAGCAATCTGCAAAAATATTCACTAACGTAGTAAAATTGAAAAAGAAATATTTTTGCAATATAAAATGAAATATGATTTTTGAAAATATGATTTGCCTCGGTTATTTGGGTTGTTCGTCATCATTCACATTTGAATTCATCATACACGAACAATGTGACATGCACAGTATATCACTGTACATGCCACAAGGCCGTGCACATCGATATACACTTGATAATGCTACAGGAACAGGTGAGCACAGGTCAAACCCAAATGAAAAGCCGGGTTCAACTCACGTGCTATCACGACACGAGCACAAGGTCAAACCCGAGTTTTGAAAATGGATTCAACTCAAGTGATAAAATAATTGTCCAGATAATCAGACAAGTGCATCCAGAAGTACAAGATGACCAAGTCAAAAGTTCAAGTCATACCAACAGCTACATGAAGCAAACAGCATGAATGTCACAAGCATGAACACAGGAAAACATGCATGCAACATGGACTGCAACAAACAAATGAATGCAACAAGCATGAATCAAGTTCAGTGTGGCAATGCACCAACCAGAGACTCAGTGCAACAGAGAATAGTATCAATGCATAAATGACCACTCAAACCAAACAACAACTCAACAGTAGTATGCAATTTCGAGAAACAACATCAATACATAAACAACATCAAAGAATCAAGTCTCGACCAAAATCAGTTACTCAATGCATGCAACATGGTGAGCAACACACGTGCAACAGAACATCAACTGGGCACATGAAGATCAATCAACCAGAATGGATGCAAAGATACACAATGAAACACAATGCAATTCAAAACAGAGAGTACAATGCCACTGCAGATCCAAATAGGTGACGAAGTCAACTTGTACAACAGCCAGTGTCAACAAAGAAAAGAGACTCAAGGCCAAGACTACAATGTCAAAGCATAAAGTACCCTGTGTCAACAATAATGCAATAGTGTCACAATGTCATAGCAAACAAGGTGCACCAGACCAGGCTACATGATGATCAAAGTCAACAGTATCAATAACAAGTGCAGTAGCTACAACTTTAACCACAAAACCAAAATACGAGTGCAATGAAAACATATATGTGTATGCAACCAAACAGTGAACCTCAGTATGGAAATGAGACAGGAAGCAAGCAGTGCCATGCTACAGAATATACAATGAAGACAGTGGTTAATATCGAGAAACAATCAGAGAATGTAAAGTCGAAAGCCACAGTGGATGAACAAAATTCAACAGTGCAGAAATGGTCTCAAGTCCAAGACGAAATCATGGAAACATACAGAAGTCAAGAAGGGGATTCGTGAATGTACACTATCAAAAATCAAAAACTTATCGTTGAAAAAGTCACAAAGTAAAAGAGGAAAGTTTTTGCGGTATCAACCAAGAATAAATTGAACGCTTCAAAATCAAAGCCGTGCACATCAAGGCAAAAATATATCAGGAAAGCAAAAATTTGGAAAGTATCGAATTGATACGAACAAACTCAAGTGTCTCGGAATTCATATAAATTCACACCCAAAATCATCATAGGCAGTGGGCAAAAGAGCGAACAAAGTCGAAAATTAAGCTATCAATCGGAAATCAAAAGTACAAGCTACATACTAGAGATCAAAGTTTCCAGAAGCCCTAAATCTCGAAAGCCCTAAAGTGCAAGCGAAGAAGAGAACGAGAGCGTCTGGTACTATCTCAAGGAAATCGAGCATTACAGAGCTTCGATCGAGCTTCAAATCTCTCAAGCCTAATTCAGATTGAACGAAGATACAAAGCCGCCATATTGCAGTAGCAAAAGAAAAGGGAACGGGGAGAAGAATTGAATTAGGCCGGCTTGTTTTTTTAATATAAAAGGGATTTAGTTGTTATTAGGGTTTTAGTTTTAATTTGTTTTTAAATTTGTTTTAAATTTAAATTCTCTTTTTAAGGTTCTCAAACCTTGGTAAATCACCACCTAGGTTGTAGGTAGTGTCAGATTGTCTAGTTAGAATTAGTTCAGTGAGCAGGGTGTGCGAGTTTGCAAAACTCTATAGGCGGGAGCAGGGTTTGCGAGTTTGCAAAACTCTATAGGCGGGAGCAGGGGTTGCGAGTCTATTAGAGTGTTTGTAAGCGAGAGACTGTTTAATTGTAATAGAAATCTGGGAATGCAGCAGTAGGCAGGGGTTGCCGAAGATGGGTAAAATTTGTGTGTGATTTACTTCTCAGCATATTTATTTCTCTGCAGTTTGTTTTTGTTTAGTTTGAGAAAATTTGCTATAACCCTATTCACCCCCCCCTCTAGGGTTAATCTAGATCCTACAAAGATGGATGACTCGGTCATTCGACATGAAAAGTGAATCGATCCTAAAAGATAGTGCCACGTCATTGGTTTGCATGTGCCTGGAAGCGATGAGAACGGAAGCGATGCGAACTCGGCAGCCTTCAACAAACTCAAACTTGCATTGATCATAACTCAAAATTTGCAAGTCCAAATGCCACCAAACTTTCACAGGAGCCTGCATACAACCCCAAGAATGTACCTGACAAATTTCATCCTCAAAGGACTATTTTTGGATTAATACGAACTCAACTTGTATCGCTCCCAGATCGAGCCGAAATCACCTGAACTCGCTTCCATGGGCCCACTCACGAGGGAGAAGAAGTCTTTCGAGGTCTGGGTGAGATATTTGCTGCCTACGCCTATAAATAGCGACCCTGGACTTATAGAAAAGGGACTTTTGGCTCTTCTACGTCCAGACTCTGCCAATATTATTATTATAGTTGGATTATACTGTTGTAATTCGTTGTAACCTGCAAGCAAAATCAATAAAAGTCAACCATTTCATAGTGGACATAGGCCATTGCCAAACCACTATAAATTCGTGTGTTTATCCGCATTTTCTTATTTGTTGATTGGTGCTTTTGTTAGATCTACCTCGTTTTACATTTAGTTTCTTCATTTTATCTCTTCAAACACATTCGAAGAGTATTTTGTCCAATATTGGTACAAACACTTTGGTGCTTTCATCGAGAAAACCCAGTTTTTTCCTACTCATTGGATCCACTGTCGATATTGGATTGTGAACATCTAAGGAGAAGGTCTGTATTTTAACCCTAGAAGTTCTTCCATCCTATTCAAATTTGTATTTCAAATCTAGGAGAGAGCTTCGCTATCCACCATGGTAAACACTAGGACTACCTCAGCAACTGCAGATCCAGAAGTACTGAACAGACAAAACCCCATGCAACTTCCTCCTGCCGGCCAGAATACCGCCGGACCTTCAGATCCGCAAGGCCCTATCACCAGGGAAGAGTTTCAACTGCTAAATGCAAGAGCTGATGCAAATTCGCCAGCAGCTTACTTAGCAACTCCATGCTAATGCGGAATTGACCAATCGATTGAACGATGAAAGACGAAGGAGATCTAGAATGGATCAAGCTTCTTATTCATACATTGAGAGTTCAGCCTCTTCTGACTACAATCACCGATCCATGCACCCATGGTTAGATGGAAGCAATACATAGGCTACTAGACATCAGTGCACATTGAATCTTGGGCAATCGAGAGCTGGCCCGTCAACCAGTCATCAGACCCTCCTCCCGAGGAGGTGTTCTTCCTTATCACACCACCGACAACCGCGCTGCTACCGTCGCTATTGAGTTGGTAGTTGACCCTCGGAACCGACGGATCCAACACACCGTCAATCCAATTATACTATTGAGCCTTATGTTCCTAAAAACCTAGAACCAAGGAGGCAAGATATGGATCGTCGACCGTGACCAGCCCATCCTCGCATTGTGGAACCTGATTACACCCTGGCTCAGCCTGCCTAAAATGTCCAGATGCCGGACATCTCGACAATGATTCGTCAGATGATCCACGAAAGTCAAGGTATCACCAATGATGACTGGGGATCAAACCCATTTTACTGGTTACGCTGAACCCCTCGGCGATTCAGAATGGCAACTCTTCCTGTTTATGAGGGGCACTCTAATCCTAGCCAACACGTCTTAAAGTAGAGTGGTTAATGAATGCTGCACGGGCTGATGACACAGTCAAATACTGAAGTTTCTCAATCTCCCTTGGGGGCATAGCGACTATGTGGTTTACTAGTCTACCGCCTCGATCTATCTCGCGTTTCAACCAGTTAACAACGAAGTTTGTTGAACAGTTCCGCATGCATGTCACAAGGCCGAAAGATGTTAGTACCTTGTCCAGTGTCACTCAAGCTCCCAGTGCGAAACTCAAACGTTATCTAGAAATGTTTCATGCTGCATGCATTGTGATTATTAATCCTGATGACAATTCAATTCTGATGGCACTAACTAAGAGGATCGATCTCTATTCTGAATTTGGCAGATGGTTGGTCGAAAAACACCCTGCGTCATTTGACTGTTTCTATTCTAAAGCAGCTCAGTTCTTGAGAAGAGAGGATGCAAAATAGTTTAGGAAAAAAGATAACACAAGGCCCGGTGTGGAAGGAATCCAAAGCAATGTCGCTGTAAAACAAATCGGGGAGAGTTTCGGAAAGGTGCAATTGAACGTACAAAATAAACAGAGTCAACAGAAAGGCGATGGAAAACAAAACAGGAAACGGGATCAGAATCATGGGCCGCGATGTAGTGCTCCTACGTTTGACACTTATACTCCTTTAAATACGCCGTTGGAAAATGGGTATTTGCAGACCTGCAATACTATTCAATAAAAGAAACTTGCTTCGAAGGAATCATCAGCATAACAGATTCAAACGGGGAATTTTTGTAGATTTCATGATAGTTATGGTCATAACACAAATGAGCGCCGTCATCTATAGGATATTATTGAGAAGTTGATACAAAAGAGAAAGTTGGAGAAATTTGTATGGGCACCGCAATGTGGAAGTGTGGCCCCATCGAATCAAAACAAATGCCAAATCAGGCGAGATCGAAGGAACTCACTCGTACTGGTAGGAGGCTGGTGATTAATATTGTTAGTGATGGTCCTCTTCTAGTAGATCGAAGCTGGAAGGAAATGGAGTTGTATGTCAGTTCTATTATGCATGCAGGCATTGAATGTCGTAGTAATTTAGAAGATGGGTCTCTGAACAAGCAACAGAAAACGATGACAGATGACATCGTATTTCGAGATAGGGATGCTGACACAGTTGAAACCCTAACCATTGATCCACTTGCCATTTCAACTCAAATAGGGCCTGCTTGGATGAAGAGGATCTTAATAGACAGTGGAAGCTCAGTGAATATACTGTTTATGCAAGCTTATGATCAGATGAAGATGGAAATGAAAGATTTGAAGCCATGTTAGTCGTATTCATGGCTTCAATGGAAGTGCGATTATACCCGCTGGAATGGTGGATCTACCAGTGGAGTTAGGAATTGGAGAACGCTGGAGAGTTTGGATATGACAAATTGTTGAACAGGATATAGACTCATCATACAATGCTTTCTTGGGCCGACCGGCCCTAGCTGAGTTTAGGGCTATCATTGCCCCTTGGTGTCTGACTTTAAAATCCCCTACCGATAATGGAGTCGGAGTCTTTCAAGGAGACCAGGCTGTTGGATGAGCCTGTTATGTTGCTGAGCTACGAGAAGCATAATGAAAAGAAAAAGGAAAGGGCGTAGAGGAATATCTCTGCATCCGCTTTACTGGGAATTGACAGTTAACGCTTGGCTAAGGCCCGGGTATCCCAACCAATTCCCAAGGGATCTTGACCCAAGAGATACCCAAAGTGAATACGAAAGTAAAGACAGTAATGCTTCCCCGGCCGAGCTGACAATCGATGATAATAAAACTCTAAAATGGTAGGATCTCAACTAATCAACCAATGTAGGAGGAATTGGTTGAATTTCTTTGGACATATCTCTACGCGTTTGCCTGGGCGTATTTCGAGATGTATGGAATCTCCCCAGACATCGCGTGCCACACATTGCATATTGACCCGTAACATGTCCCGGTCAAGCAAAAAAGGCATGGTACGGATCCAAGGAGATCAGCCACCCTTAAGGAAGAGGCAGATAAGCTCAAATCGAATGGGTTTATCCAAGATGCATTATATCTGGAATGGATGTCCAATCCTGTACTTGTTTGAAAACCTAATGGGAAATGGAGAACATGCATTGACTACAGACTTGAATAAAGCCTACCCTAAGACAGTTTTCCACTTCCCCTAATCGATCAGCTTGTAGATTCGACGATTGGAAATGAACTCTTATCCTTCATGGATGCATATTTTGGCTACAACCAAATACCCATGCACTTGCTCGATCAAGAGCATACCAGTTTCTTCACCGATTTGGGACTTTACTGCTACAAAGTCATGCATTTTGGACTCAAGAACGATGGGGCAACCTACCAACGGCAATTTAATCGAATGTTCGCTAACCAGATCGAAAAAACCATGGAGGTATATGTGGACGACATGCTTGTGAAGTCGCGATTCTCCACCAATCATATCAAATACCTAGAAACAATGTTCAACTTCCTCCAAGAATACAGAATGAAACTCAACCTATTGAAATATCACTTTGGGGTCGCATCTAGAAAATTCCTCGGATTTATCGTCAATGCTCGAAGAATCAAAGCCAATCCCAAAAATATATGGGCAATTAGAAATCTTGAGACTCTAAGAACTATAAAACAAGTCGAGAGCCTCAATGAGAAAGTAGCAGCACTGGGCAGCTTCATTTCAAAATCCACCGACAAATGAATTTCCTTCTTCGATCTGATCAGAAAAAGAAAATGTAATTTTGAATGGACTACAGAATGTGAGGGCGCATTCTAAGCGCTGGTTCAACACCTGTCCACATCGCCCATTCTATCAAAGCCTATTGATCATGAGAGATTGTACATCTACCTGGCAGTGTCATAAAATGCAATCAATGCTGTCTTAATTTAGGAGGAGGATCGGATACAACGGCCGATATATCACATTGGCAAATTACTGACTGGAACGGAAAGGAATTACCTGAAGCTAGAAAAGTTGGCTTATTGTCTTTTCATTGCATCGAGGAAACTCTGTCCATATGTTCAGGCTCATCCGATCAGCATCTACACCGACTAGCGGTTACGACAGGTCCTTACGCAGCCTGAGACGTCTGGTAGATTACTCAAGTGGAATATCGAGCTGAGTCAGTTTGACGTCGCTTACACTCCAAGGTGAGCTATCCAAGGACAAGTCCTGGTAGACTTCATCACTAAGTTCAGTATCTCGGAGGATTTGCTCGAAATCAGTGAATCTCCAAAATATTTCTAGAAGCTACATACTGATGGTGCATCAAATGATCGCAGCTTAGGCGCCAGGGTTGTACTTGAAACTCCTGAAGGCCGATCTATATGCTATGCTTTAAAATTTGATTTTCGGGCAACAAACAATGAGGTCGAATATGAAGCCCAACTCGCCAGATTAAGGCTTGCCAGAGATTTGAGAATTATTGTTGTGGAGATTTACTACGTTCCACAATTGGTCGTGTGCCAAGTTCGAGGGGAGTACCAGGCCAAAGACCGAAGGTTGGCTGCTTATCTTGCTCGGGTTTAGGAAATATTGAATCAGTTTGATCATTATGCCATCTACTACATACCTCGAGAATGCAATCAAAAACTGATTCCTTGGCAAAGTTAGCCAGCACCGGTGAGGCACAACAGATGGGACTTGTTCCCGTAGAGACATTATCTTCCCTAAGAATTGATCAGATGGAAATGAACTGGGTATTTGAAGTCATTCCTGGTAAGGAGTCATGGATGAAACCATTCAAAAATTATCTTGAGCATGGAACCTTGCCGGAGCGTAGGAGTGATAGAATACAAGTTCTTCGAAAGGCTTCGCGATTCACATTTCAGAATGGAGTCAAGTATAGTAGAGGATACTTTGTTCGTTTACTCCGGTGGATCTCCCACGATGAAATCAAACGAGTATTGCATGATGTACACAAAGGAGAATGTGGCGATCACACAAGAAGGCAAGCTCTTGTGAAGAAAGTGCTTCGACATGGATATTATTAGCCGACTGTAAATCGGGATGCATTAGATTTAGACAGGAAATATGAAAAATGTCAGAAGCATGCTCAAATCCAGAGAGCCCCGCCTACCAAAATAACTCAGATGGTCAGTCCCTAGCTGTTCGCAGTATGGGGCATCGACGTTATTGGTTCTCTACCTCTAACCAAAGGTGGTGCAAAGTATGCCATCGTTGCATTTGATTAGTTTACCAAGTCGACGGAAGCTGAGCCCCTTGCTACTATCATAACAAAGAAAGTAATCAACTTTGTGGCACACAATATTATTTGTCGATTTGGCCTTCCCACATACCATCATCACTAACAATGGAGCACAATTCGATATTGTTGAATTTAAGAATTTTTATCAACAATTTCACATCCAGAAGAAGTTCTCTACAGTTGCACACCCTTAAGCGAATGGACAGGTTGACGCTGTTAATAAAGTTATAAAGTCTATTCTGAGAAAAGGACTAGTAAAGGCCAGGGGCAAATGGGTTGATGAACTTCCTATGGATTTATGTGCTTATCAGACAAATCCACGACCGGCCGTACTCCATTCACTCTTTCCTACATTTTAGAATCCATTATTCCAGTCGAGATGGAAGTACCTTCTCATCATGTGACATATTATGATCCGAAAATGAATGTTATATAACTTGCTGAATCCCTTGACTTATTGGATGAGAAGTGAGAAGCGGCTGATTTGAGGGCAGCCGCGTACCACAGTTGAGTAGCCCGATTGTACAATGCCAAGATTTGACCCCGAACCTTTGAATCCACGATCTCGTCCTTAAGAGAATTTACCTAGTTCCTTCACATATGAAACCAACGTGCGAAGGGACGTATTTTATCGAATGAAAGCTCAAAGACGACACATTTAAGTTGTCGACCGTTGACGGTCTCACTCTACCGAGAACCTGGAACAGCGAGAGTCTTCATCGCCACTACACATAACAGGCTTTGTTTATTCACTCAGTCTGCTTTTCATTTATAATTTGTTTATGCATTTCGAAATTTGAATTTGCAATAAGGCAACTTGCTTTGCCGTATTTTCTTATTTCAGCAATAAAATGCAGTCTCTTCGAGCAAGAGTAGTGATTTCTAAATGCATCATATGACCATCACAATGCACAGAGAGCTAAGTTCCATCCTATGGTAGGATTTGTTCAAATAGGAAGTGGCTGTGATATGACCGATCACTCGCTAAGTGAAACCCGAGCTTGGGGTTAGTCATCACACTAAAGCCAAAAAAGGATTGATACACGATAGTCCCCTAACTAACTCCAGATTCCCAAAGTGCGAACTGGAGTATAAGCTTACGAGAACGGGCTCGAAGAGGGAGGATCCATCCATCTAACAACTTCGCCCATATTTAAGCAAAGTTCAAGGAGGATGGACCCATCTATCTAAAAGTCCTCGCTTGTTAGCTCAGGGTGGATGTGATCCGACCATCCACGATCCAAATACATCTATCATTCTTGGAGTGTGAATGAAATTCTAAAATTCACAATAGATGTGATTGACTGTCTGTCAACTAACTCTATGTCTCTAGAGTGTGGACTGGAGTATAAACATCAACTAACTCTAAATCCCTAGTGTGTGGATTGGAGTATAAACACAAACCGGGTGTGAAACGACCACCCGTAGGGCAACTCCGAGTCCTAGGAGTGTGGACCGGAGTATAAACGCAAATTGAATGTGGCTGACCACCTACGAATCGATCTAAGTCCTCAGAGTCCGGATGAAACTCTATATATCGGACGGGTGTGATGACCGCCCATAACATAACTTAAGTCCACGGAGCATTGACATTTCTGTAAATCTTAAGCGGGTAGAATCGACCGCCGATGAACAAGTGATATCCCCAGAGCATGGATGCAATCACCAATAGATGAGCAGGCGTGATTTGACCACCCAAACTCGTCTTGTTTCAGCCTCAATTCAACAAAGTTAAGCTCGGTTTATTGAAGGAGAAATGCAACTGCTGACCGATCTTTTCAATTTATCCCCGGAAATGGGGGAAAAACCTGAATACCAGCAACTGAATGAGATAGTGCAATATTGGAACTCGACTCAATTGTCGGTCGTGACCAAAGCCATAGTTTCAGAACTTAACAACTAAACTCAAGTCCAACTCGAAGGCTAAAACTTCACAACTGTATTGAATGGAAATTCTAAGGCTAAAACACTTAAGAAAATAAATACAAACTGTGCTAAAGGCAAAATGGAATTTTATATAACATGTTCTTTGAAAAAGAAGGATAAGCACAAAAGTATTCTACATAATCCTACTAGCAGGGGCCCAACCTGCATCTATACACGGCCTACAAGAAGCAAAAGGAAGTTCCTATCTATATACCAAAAATGCATTAAGAATATATGCTTATTCTCTCATCCTTTTCTTCTTTTTCTTTGGTGTTGACCCACTGGAACTACTGCTTGGATGCCTTTTCGAGCCCTTGCTTTTTTGCGGTAGTACTCCAATAGTAGGAACTATGGTAACCGCTTCCTCCTAACTCACATGAATTGAATGCTTCTTGAAGGTGGATTCGAAGGAATAGGATCATCGTGAGAAGATGAGAGAGGCACACTGGTGTCGACAATAGTACCACTGGGAGAAATCATCCACAGAAGGGCTAAGCCAGGACTCCCATCCCACCTCCAATGCCACTGGCCCATGCAGCCGCTTCCATTTCAGCATTGATCTTGGCCATTACCTCCTCTACATGAATTGTTTAGGCATCCGCGATGATGCCACCGGTTGGACCCGAGGAGCTAACCATAGGTGCACCACCGCTCATAACAAATCGCGGATCGGCAAAAGAGTTGCTTTGGTGGCCAAGAAGCTCCTCCATTTTTTGCTTATCAAAAGTAAACATGCTCCCCTGTGCTCCGTCGGTTGGTGCAGTTGCCATTGTAATGGTCGCTTCTGTAAAAAGGTCCTCCTGTGCATGATGTGGGTCTTGGTTTGTAGGAGGAACGACTGATGTAGCTACTATCACTGAATAAAGACAAAGAAAAAGTTGTTAGTGATTGCTTCAAGTAACGCTTTCGACTTTGAATGAGCACAATAAATATTTAGAATACCTTCCTCAGATTAGCTCGTGGGTAGCGAAGCAGCTTCAGAGACTTGCTCACGAACTGGAGACAACTGTAGTTGATCGGGATTATATGCTGGAACAGACTGAGGATCAACCGCAGATGTATATTCGGGCAGGGTTGGCACAAGAGTTTCGCAACCCGCATCATGCTGCTCAATGCCAGGACCTTCTTCAGCCTCCAAATGCTGAATAGCGAGTCTCTCCTTTCAATATGTGATAGTAATGTCGTGGAGAACTCTTCTCTCATCTTCTCTCAACACTCAATTCTCTAATTCAAATTCATCTACATATTCGGCTTGATGCTCATCTTTTTCATCTTCCACCAAGCGGCACCAAATGTTGTATAAGTGTGAATGATAGTTTTCAAGCCAGGTTAAACTTTGATGCTTTAGTACATTGGCGTTGTATGTAATAAGAAGATCTTCGATATCAGCCTCCAACCTGGTCTCCGCCGCTTTCATTTTGTTCTCAACGCTGGCCTCGGCTTCCTGAACTTTAAGCGTTGCCCCATCCGTCTCATCCCTAAGTACCACGGCCTGTTCACATGCTTTCTGGGAAGCTTTTTTTTCATCATCTTTCTCTTTGACGATTTAAGCAAGTTTGGATTTAAGCTCTTCAAGCTCTTTAAATACCCTATCTCTTTCGGCCATAATAGTTGCGATTCGATGTCCCATCTCCTCCAACAGGGCTAAGTGCGTCTGCCTTATCACTTTCATCCATCAAGTTGCCTCATCAGCCCTTTCATTGGCCTCTGTCTTTGAGTTTCTCACGGACTCATTTTCATCATTAGGCACCTGGATTAACGGTGCTTCTAAGCGAGATCGGTCCCTAATTTTTCAATTATCTTCACTCGCTCAAAGGATACCGCTGATACTTTGTCCACAGTCTTCGTCCATTCCCGGTATTGGCTGTAAACATCATGAACGTAGTGGTGCATAGTTTGTTCTGCCTCAACAGGAATTTTCTTTAAGTGTGGGGTAAAGATAAAGGCATCAAAACAGATATCCGGGAAATCTTTTTTCAATTGGGCGATTCCGATCGCTTCGTCCCCAGTGGGCTCTATGACAGCATGCGCAATGACAAGGGGAGGTTCGGTTTCGGTCCTTCGATGCTGTGGATTGAGCCTAGATGCCTGAGAAGGTGATCTTTGGCGTGAAGGTTCCATGGGTTGTTTACTATGGCCAGAAGGTTGTGTCGAGGAGGCAAAGAGCATGGTCGGGAGTGGCGCCTATATTCTCTCTCCCTCTGTCCCTCTTCCTTTCATAACGCTCCTAACTAGAATAACCGCAGTTGCGGTCTCTATCAGCCTCTCTTCCGTGGAACTCATGATATAAACTGAATGAATTGCATGTCGAGCGAAGGTTACTGAGCATGGATTCCCGCCTCGTCATTGTATCTGAAAAATAAAAAGAGAAGTAGAGTTGGTAATCTCCAAAAGTGAATAGCTTATGATTGGAAATCATGTAGTACTGTGAAGTGTATGTATGCATGTGTAACCACCCGACCAATCGGTTAATTCTGCCATACTCATAGGAAGTGACTCACCTAAATCTAAAGCGCTTTAAAGCCCTTCCAATCTGGTGTTTTGTTAGAGCGACACATAGTCCAGAATTGGTATGTCGGCGAGTCCTTTGAAGGGATTCTCCATTTGTGGGGAAGGAGCCTCCGAAATTCTAACATCGGCGGCTAGCAGGGACATGACCATAGATTCCCATCTTGAAGACTTGTGAAGCTTATGAACGACTGCCTTTCCTTTCCTCTTTCCCTCTGAATGTCGAGGACTATCTGACGGCCCAACGATAGGTTCATCTTCGGTAGGCGTGTCCTTTTCATCTCCCTACTCAGCAATTACAATCCCAAGCGCCTTATGCCTCACCCGTCTCACCAAGGCTACCCTAAGCGATCCTTCAATCTCGGTCAATTAGCCCAACGGACCTCAAATTTTCATCCATAAGCTTCGAGCCAACCTCTCTAATATCACTAGGAACCTCTTGAAGGATTCACATTATTTCTTTAAATCGGGCACCTTCAGGTCATGTAATTACAGCTGTAAAGGAAATAAAACGTTGGACTCAATGTTGATTCCAACTACCTCATTAGTCACCAGAGAAATTGCGACACTTATATCTAACTAACCACCGTCTAGAAAAAACTGGCGGGAACCAAACATAGAACCATTCGGTCTTGAAGTAGCTAAGTCAAATCTAGGTTTCAGTTACAACTTGACAATTTTGGACCGCCTCTAAAAATGTGAGTGAAGGATTGTCTCCCCGACTCTTGATATTGATTAAGAATTTGACTTCCTTCGGAACTAGGGGCCGTAAGAGATGCTCCACAAAAACAATTAATAAGCTGTTCAACGACGCATATCCATTCGGATGCAACGGTGATGGAGCGATCCCTAAGAAAGCTTACACTTCTTGAATATATTAGTTAATTGGAGGACGTGCTCCAGTCGTACATAAATGTCTATTAAAAGTGGTGTACCCTTCTAGGGGAGTACGTGGCTTGTCATTCGGCCCTGATAGCAGAACATCATCTAGCGATAGCCCATGTCTTAAGCAGATTCTCCCTAATATATCTTTGGAGACAATAGATGGTATAGAATCTTGTGGATTCCCAATAAAGATTGCTCCTGGTAGCTCGTCCAGAGCTAGACTTATGACTTCGTCCACGTTGGCCAGCATCTCTATTATCAAAGGAGGTGGACTCTGAACTTCCTGTTGTTGTGAATTCCCAGGTTCCATAACTAATTAACTCATCAAAAATCATCGTTAGATGACAATAATCCCATGTTTTCCCCCGTGTGAAGTGCACGAGTGTGTTATGTAATACAATATCGTAAAGTACTTAAGAAAGTTCTACAGAGATTAATAAGGTGTTCGAATGACGAGACTTCGAAATCCAATCGAATGACCGTCATCGTTGACCGTCATAACTATGCCATCCTAACTTCGAGATCGGTCCAAGTTAAAGTTCGACAAATTGGTTAAGTTATAGTTCAATCGACAAGCTTCAAAAGGCAATGAAATATGTAATGAGATGATTAAGTCCAATTATGCAAGGCGGAAGCTCGTCGAAGTCAAGCGTTCAAGTATGCATCAAGTTTCGTATCCAACGAAGTCCAAACACGGATCATTCCTTGCAAAGGCCTTAACTTCGTGTCGATAAATGAACCATCACTTCGTACCAATCAAAAAACATTCACTTCGTATCGATCAAGAAAACCTTAACTTCGTATCGATCGAAATCCACTGACTTCGTATCAATCAGGTCATGTTGACTTCGTATCGATCGGGTTACAATGGAGTTCGTATCCATCACAAGTTAGCTTCATATCCATATCGATTCGAAGTGATCAATACAAAATCCAAGAATAAACAATCGAAATCCAAGGCAGGTGATTGGTACGAAGTTCCTGGTTGAGGTTTGATGTGAAATCAAGTTTCTCTATCCCTTCATCGATATAATATTAAGGCCGAACAACCTTTCACCAATTCCTTCGTATCCCTCCTCCCTCCTTCTTCTCTAACCAAAACAAGCGCCATTACCACCTTCCATCGAACTCCGACATTTTTCCATCCAACCTCTAACGTCAACGCCTCTAGAAAGCAGCCAACTTAGAGTGGGATGTATTGGATATCGAATCTTTTCATTTTGAAGTGAATTAATTAATCAATTGCCTAGTTAAAGTATCAATGTGAGGGGTTAAAATATTGTTCGATTCGAAATCAAGGATGGTTTTTCTTCTATCAAGCTTTGAACGATGCGAAGGGCTAGAAAACAAATGAAAGCGAGCAAATTTTTCGAAGTACAAAAAATCTTTTATATGGTTTTGAGAGATAAAAGTGAAATAATGATTTGACTCCCTATAGCTTTGACAAGTTGGAACGAGCCTCCTCCCTAATCGATACGAAGAGAACAATTCGAATCCATGCATCTTCTACCTAGAGCAACATTCATTCGTATCCATCACTCTGAAGCCTACTTCGTATCCACCCATCATCTGTTTAGTGCCAACAAGATCGTATCAAACGAATAACCGATGCGATGTCAACCTTCTTTGGCACGAAAACAAAGTCTTGTATCCCTCATCTCAAGTGTATCCAACAAGTTCGAATCCCTTGAATCCTATCGATACGAACCAAGCCAAGTTTGGCCTACTCGATTCCGTCGATACAGAAAGCTAATTTAGTATCCCTTCACTTGAAGATCCTAAGATTTCTATCTATTGTTACGAACAGCATTGCAACGACAACCAATTCGTATCGTTCGTCATCGATACGAACATAACTTTTTAACTTCTCACATCGATCCAGGAGAGGATCGATATGAAAAGATACTGCAGTACCACCATCCAACATTGTTACGGCTCGAATTTCACGTCGATTCAGGAGAGGATCGATATGGGATTCAATCTAAGAAAAAGTACAATGACTCGTTAACGAACGAATGTTAACGAGAGTCGGCTTTATATACATTTTATTTCCATAAATCAACATTTAATTTTCGAAATTCACAGGATTTAAATGATTAACTGACGAAAATTACAACAATGAACAGCAGGCTTCTGGCACTCAACACTTAGTTACAACAGTATGCTATGCAACAGTGGACAGTAAGCAATCCAGTATTTGAGTTACTAGGAGTCAATCAAAGGGTTGCATCAGTTGACAAAAAAGACAGCAACTATTCAGCGAATCAGATATATCATTTTAGAATGATGATGGTAGCTTTTCAAAGCACATTATGTTCACACAAGACGTACTTTGGGGGAAAAATGTTATCCCGTCTTTTGGCAAGGCCGTGACATCAAGGAATGGACTGAAAACCAAAGATAGTTCATCCTAAGACCAGTTATACCTAGGTTCATTATGGATGCTGGTAAATTTTCCCCGAGTTCTGATCAATCTACAATTGGTTTGACACGACAAGCAAAGCTATGAAAGCCAACATTCCAAATTCAAGTCAATCGGTAGTTAAGATATGATTGGTGCAAAATCAAGTAATAATCTCGTCCATATCCATCCAAGCTCGCAGGCCTCGTTCTCGGATCCATCAAAATCATCAGTTTCATCCATCCAAGGTGGCCTCCTTCGTAACCATCGAAATCAAACATATTCATATCGGTGGGAAGAAGCAATTCATTCGAATCGATCAAGTTCGTGTCCATCCCATTCGTATCCTAGGTAATTGTATCCATCGAGTATGTATTACTTCGTATCGATTCAGAGAGCGCCATATCCATCACATTTACCCCATTCGTATCGATCCATCGATACAAAGCGATCTCAAATGAGCGACACGAAGAGGATAGATCCGGATCAATGCGAAGTGGAGCATGGTCGACCGATACGAAAGGAGGGTTGACCATCGATACGTACTAAGCAATAAGGGACCGATGTGAATGAGAGCGACACGAATGAAATAAAGCTTAGAGCGATGCAAAGGAGACACATAAAGATGGATGACTTGGTCACTCGGCATGAGAAGTGGATCGATCCAAAGAGATAACACCACGTCATTAGTTAGCATGTGTCTGGAAGCGATGCAAACAGAAGCAATGTGAACTCGATAGCCTTCAATAAACTCAAACTTGCATCAATCATAACTCAAAATTTGCAAGTCCAAATGCCACTAAACTTTCACGGGAGCTTGCATACAACACCAAGAATGTACCGGACAAATTTCAGCCTCAAAGGACTATTTTTGGATCGATACGAACTCAATTCGTATCGCTCTCAGATCGAGCCGAAATCACCTGAACTCGCTCCTATGGGCCCACTCACGTCGAAGAAGAAGTCATTCGAGATCTAGCTGAGATATTTGATGCCTACGCCTATAAATAGTGACCCTGGACCTATAAAAAAGGACTTTTGGCTCTTCTACATCTAGACTCTACTGAAATTATTATTGTACTCGGATTATACTATTGTAACTCATTGTAACCAGCAAGGAAAAATCAATAAAAGTCATCCATTTCATAGTGGACGTAGGCCATACGCCGAACCACTCCAAATTCATGTGTTTCTGTGCATTTTCTTATCCACTGATTGGTGTGTTTGTTAGATCTACCTATTTTTACATCTAATTTCTTCATTTTATCTCTTCAAACACATCCAAAGAGTGTCGTGCCCAATTTTGGTACAAACAATATGCATACATAAATATTATCATGATTAAGTTGCTTACTTGAAATGTCGTTTGGGTTATTAGTTGACTTGGTTGTTTGTGATATTGGATATGATATAGGATTGATTGTTGCGATGTTAGATAAGATTTTGAAGTTTAACAAAGGAGCCGTGTGTTTGTTGGATATCCGAAATACGAATAAGATGTTGTCTGTTTGCGTTTTAATGTTTGAAGTTTATTTATATTGTTTGTGCAATTTATCAATGGTCGAAATTTGATAGAATTCAACTCGGCCATGCGATAATATTTATATTGACGATTTATTGTTGATTTAGGAGAATTTTTCTCCATGGTTTTTTTATATGAATTATTGATTTTCCCATTTTGAAATATTTTAAAAAGCTTTCGAAAATTAATTATGGGACATTAAAATTATTTGAGGTATATATTTTTAAATAAATATTTGTGGTGGAGAAATACAATGAATTGTTGGAAATGGCTCTAAAGATAATAGTGGTGTTGAAAATGAAAAGAGAATTCAAAAAGTAATTAATTATGTGGACATTGTTTATTTTATAGATTTTTTATAATTAAACGATTTTAAAATATTTTCGAAGAGGGATTTTAACTACATGAGTATTTTGAAGATAAAAATTAATTCACATTATCATCGAATGGTTTTAAGAATATTATAATATAAATCCTTTTTTGTGTATATATTTTTTAGTTCGAAAGTAAATACTTGATATTATGAAAAATTCGTATGATAGAAAAATTGAATTATGAATCATGATTGAAACGAAAGGAATAATTTTGGAGGTTTATAAATGTATTTAAAAATTATATTTACTTAAAAAAATTATAGAAAGACTTCTCTAAAAGACATTTGATTTATATATAGATTTTGAATGTTTTATATAAATATTTTAATATTTGAGTTAATTTCTTAACGAAATATTCTACTGAACTTTTTTGTTATTTCATTTTGAAATTAAAATTAGGATTTTACGGTGATTTCTACGTTTTTTGGTTTCTCATTTTTCCATATAGATTTTGAGATTGTAAATGATTCATCGTTGATATAGATTTGATTGGTGATTTGATATGATACGGCTATGGCATCATTCTATATGATTTTGAGATGACTTATATTCTGTGTAACGAGAAATCTGAGTAAATGAAGTTATAATACCATATGGGATGAGACATTCAATAACATTTCTTCAATTATTCTTTAGACTCATTATATAGAATATATAAGAAGCGAATGTGATATATGAGCTCTAAGTAAACGGACTAGTGACACATAACGGTATGGGACACCATTGTGTTATTTATTCATTTATTTTATGCTAATGGATGACATTCGTATAGGGATCTATTATGTAACTCGCTGTGGTGAGTCCCTTATTTTGCCATTTGTCGGCCTATATCACGCTGTGTGTCGGCATGAGTATGTAACTATGTGTTAGCTATTATTATATTGTATATATCTGGTGTGTGTCTAATCACTATCCGAGTTCCTTTTTGTTATGGTAGTTAAACTTGATTAGCTGATATCCATCCTAGCGGCCTGATCGCGATGGTCATGCCTCAGATTTGTGATACCCCACTGCCATTTGTCGACAATATTTATTGCCGTGTGTAGACGGTTGTATCAAGCCATGTAACGGCAATTTTATAGCCTACGTATATCATCTAGGCTGGCAGTTTGTTACCATTTAGTGGCATATGTAAGGCCGTGATCGGTGTAGAGCATACTCCTACAATGTGTTTATGACTTGCGATGGATAAGAGTCATAATGTCTGTCAAGGTAACCAAGACTATAGGAGTCGTGCTAGTGGAATATGTATGATATGTTCGCCAATAACATGTGTAATCTCTTGGAATAGTTGTGTCGATCAATCTCCCATTTGGTTCTGGTGTGTGATATAGGCATATACCTATATATATATTTGAGATGATGTGTTACAATTATACTTGTGACTGTGTCCAGAGTATGACCAATCTCCGTATCCTTCTCACATCTTTCTCATTTGTGTGTGTCGCCAATTAATATGCGTTGACTTATGTTTTTCCTATTTATCTTTTGTGTTTCCTATTTACTTTTCTCAGTTGCATGTCGTCGATTATACCCTTCACTGGCATGTGTCGCCATTTCTGTGATTTTGTTTATGGATGATTGTTTATATTGATTTTGAGGATATTTATTTTTAGAGAATGAGTGATATATTTGGGTTAAGCTATGTGTAGTTGATTATACATGGTGATATCTCTTTATCGATTATTTCTAAATTTGATTATGATTTACTAGATATGGATAATTCACCAGTTAGATGTTGTTTCATAGTTTCTTAATAGATGTGTTTTGTATAGGTAATGACACTTTTACATTGGGTTCTGTGGAATTCAACGTCATATAATATTTGGAATTTGAGTCAACATTATTATATTTATACCCTGCATATATAGAGTTCCATATGGTTATTGACATTGGACTCGGATATAGTCTGACTCATTTATTATTTATATAATACTCAGGTCAGTCCAAGACATTTCAGGCACAGAGATGATTAGACTAACTTGTTTGTTAGGTATAGTGGAGGCTAGTTATACAATTTAGTCGTATGTTATAATATATGATGTACTTCATGGATGTATGTTATTTAGGTATATTTTGGGTAGACATTATATCTTGTATATTATAAATTATCGCAATGACTGACTCCGCAATCTCTGATGGTTATTGTATATTATGTATTGTTCTATCTTGGAAGCACACATGAAACTACTTTTTGTTGATAATGTGTACGAACAGGTGAGTTATTTATGATATTTTAATACATATCGGTGTTAGCCGAAGGGAATATTCACATATGTACCCTATATCAACTTATTCTCCATGACAGTATTACCTAGTAATACTCTTTGATAGCATTGGTATGGAGGTGGGGGTGCTACATGTTGAATATGCAAGTATATGATTTTTGTTTGATGATAACAAACATATATATGTATATATATATATATATATATTCATTTAAATGTATTTGTTATTGTACTATTTTATTTTCACATAATTAAATAAATATTTGCTGAATAAAATAAGTAACATAAAATTTAAATTTAAACAGATATTTTATTCAAATAAATATTTTATTACAATTACGAATAGTACAAATTTGAGCTCTCACTATATATATACAATTTGCAATTACAATACAATTTCGATTACATCACAATTTTTCATTATACAATTATCATTTACATCAGCACCTCACTACATATCACTCGTTCACTCATAATTGTTCTTGAACTGTATTCCAGTTTGTACCCAACATCTGAGTAATCTGTAAAAATAAACATTGACACGCTAAAACTGAAAAAGAATATTTTTTGTAGTATAAAATAAAATGAGTATTTTTATTTGCCTCAGTTATTTGGGTTGTTCTTCATCATATTCATTTTTGAATTCATCATACACAAACAACTTGTGACACGCACAGTGTATCATAGTACATGCCACAAGGCCGTGCGAACCAATCTACACTTATAGAATTACAGGGACAGGTAAGTACAAGGTCAAACCCAATCAAAAGCTAGGTTCAATCCAAGTGAAATACCAATAAATTCATGATATTAGCATAAGGTCAAACCTGAGCTATAATCTGGATTCAACATAGGTGTAATCCAAATGTACAAGTTCAATAAAATGGTCAAGGTAACTAAAACAGACTTGACAGTGGAGTCATGAAACAACTAGCAAGGCCAAATGAAGGCATCGGATGTGCAGACCAAACTTATATGCACGCATACAACTTAACAGTTCTACAAGATATGTATGCAATGTCAACATGTATACAGTATGGTGCATAAGCTGGCTCAATTAACCAACTCTAAGTAACAACTAGACCAGTTCAATATGCTATGCACAATCACCACAACCCGATAAGTTTCCAAAGTCAGTCCAAAAACAAGAACAAGCACATGCACCAGTGAAACAAAGAACAGACCCAACATTTTAGGAAGAAGGCACCAGTGAAACAAAGAACAGACCCAACATTTCAGGAAGACAACAAAGTAGAAACCTGGCAACATATGCAAAGTGACAACTCAGTGCAAACACATATGATCAGTGACTAAGGTGAACACATTTGTGCCTTGACTACTGCCCATCAAACAATGTCAATAAGCTTCAAACAAACTACATGAACCGAGGCAATGACCAGAGCAGTAAATAAAATGACAATGCATATGGACATGTACTCGATGCAACCAAGAGCTCATATGCAAACTCAGACTGAAATGACAAACGGAACAGTTCGAGCTACGACATAAAACAAGATTTCAATATGAAGTGGATGCAAGGCAAATGGAATCAGTGCACATGAAAACAGTGATAACAAGGGCTGCAGCAAGAATCAAATCAGATCAAGTGAAAACAAAACAGTAAAACAACACTATATATAGACATGCATATGTAACTACAAGAGGCCATTAAGCAACAACAAATTGTACATGTAAACCAGAAAATTCAACCAAGTGATGACTCTAAGAGAAACACAATAAAGCATGGTCAGATCTCAAAAAGACTTAGTACAACAACCATACATATATACGTATGCAAATATTCTCTCTCTCTCTCTCTCTCACACACACACAGTTATATATATATATATATATATATATATATATGTAGGCAGTGCACATATAGACCAGACCAGAAATAACTACTCCAGACTTTCAATTGATATGAAACTCAAAGTAGTGCAAACATCAACTCACAACACATCACACACACACACATACATTTGCATGGCGACACATTTCGAGTGGAATAAGAAAATCAGTGTAGACTAACCAAATGGCATAAGACAGTGAATAATGTAATGCAATCAACTGAAGTGAAGACCAACAACAAATGCAACCAGATCAACACAGCAAGCAAGTATGAATCAAAACCGGTCAAAAGCCGTGGGTCATAAAAGTAGAGTTCAAACAAAGTCACAGGAGAAAATAAATTCACATATCAGGTTTTTACAAAAATCAAAGCAGCAGTTTCAAACCAAGTCAAAAGTTTAAATGCCAAAGAATCTAAGCCGTGATGACTAAGGGGTAGTAACAGTGAACCAAACAAAGTTACACGGATTGAAAAAGTCCACAAAATCAAAATACCGAAGTCACGGAAACAAATTCAAATGCCAAAAGGAACGGAGCCAAGATTCAAATTCATAGAGTATACTTATGACTTGAAGAAGTCAGTACAAATCACCAGCATTCAATCAAAAATCGATGGCCAAGAAAAATTAACAAATGAATTCATAAAAATGATAATTTAGGGTTTCAATCCATATTTAAACCCAATCATCATCGGCATGTAAAAGGCAATCGAGTTCAAGTAAGCTAACTAGTAAAGCAAAAAGCATAAATCACATACAATTTTAGTTCGAACTTGATCAAATAGGAGTGCTCGAAACCATATCACAGCTAGAGAATCAATTGTCCAAGCCAAACAAAGCAAATAATCACTGCAGTTGATCAGATACAGGCAGCACTTCCAATATTACAAAAGCCCTAATTATTGAAAGAAGAACAAACGAAGAAGTAGCCATTTTCAACTCAAAGGAAAGAAGGCCGAAGGAATAAAAAGAAAAAGGGGGATACTTTTATTATCACATTTGTTGGGCCTACTTTATAATTTCTTTGGGCTTTAGTTTATAAATTAGGTTTTAGTGTTTTTTGAATTGTTTTTATTTGTAATTTATTTTAAGCTTTTGTAATTCCTAATCGTGTGACTAAGGGACGAACTACGATGGTGTAGTTCGAGAATTCGCAACTCAATGTCTGAGTTGTGGTAGAATTTTGAGCCTAGAGTTAGGTTAGTCAATAGCGGGTGTCGTGAGTTTACATGTGTAAGCATCTGACTACTTAATTTCTAGTAGTAACCTTGCGGGCAGCACGTAGGCAGGGTTTTGCGGAAGTTGGGTAAATTTTTGTTGTTCTATTTCTGCTTTTATAATTCCGTTATTATCTGTGCTGCTATTATTTGGCTATTATCTATGCTGCAATTATTTTATATACTTCCGCATTAAATTTTTATAATTATTAGTATCACCCTATTTACCTCTCTCTAGGCTGAAATCGATCCTACAAGTGGTATCGGAGCTACGAACAAAAACTAATTTTGTTTTAAAAATTCGATTTTTCAGAAACCAATTTTTGTCAAAAATAAATTTTGATTTTTAAAACGGCTTCTTTTGATAATGCTTTTGTTGAGGGTCAGTCCATAGTTAGACCACCAATGTTCAATGGTGAATATGCTTACTGGAAAAATAGAATGAAATTTTTTATGAAAAACATTTATGCTTGGAATATTATTAAGACAGTTCATAGAGTGCCAACTATAGTTATAAATAATCGAGAAATAGATAGATCAATATATCAATGGATAGATCTTGAAAATAGACTACAGAATGCTAATGCTAAAGCTATGAATTCTATTATTTTTTCATTGAATCAAATTAAATTTAATCGTGTCTCACATTGTCTAACTGCGCAGGAAATATGGTACACACTTAAAGTGACTCACAATGAACATTTCAAGTCAAGGAATCTCGCCTTTCCATGCTTAGTATACGAGAACTTCACAACAGCCAAGGATGAAAACGTCAAAGAGATGTATGGACGACTTTCCAATATTGTATACAAACCAAATGCTCTCGAAAAATCATACATAGAGTTGGAGATTGTTCAAAAAAATCCTCAGAGTCCTTCCATACAATTTTGAAGCCAAAGTCACTGCTATTCAAGAATCTAAGGATTTGAAACGGATTAAAGTCGAAAAACTTATTGGAAATCTCTCCATTTTTAAGCTAGAAATGAAATTCAAGAAAGAGCGTGAAGGAGGTTATACTCGAAGGAATTCCATAGCCCTCAAATGAACAACTAAAAGTGAATATGACGATGACGGTGAAGCTGAACTAGCACCACTAATAAAAAGATTCAAAAAGTGGAACCGTAAATATGGAAATCCAGCTAAAAATATCAACTAAAGAGTCGAGTCAACAAAGTTCTAGACAATTCAAAAAAACAGGAGTTCATCTGCCAAAAGTGTAATAAACTAGGCCATATCAAGCCAAATTGTCTTCAGAATCAACTCGGTGGAGTAAAGAAACCAAAAAGGAGAAATTTTGCAGCCATGTGGAATGAAAGTGATCATGACAATAAAAGCACTAGTAGTGAGAGTGAAAAAGGAGATTTGCGTCTTCAAGGTGATATAACTGATAGTGATGATGACGAGATGTTCGAACAGCTAAACGTCTATCGAGTTCAAACGAATTTTGTAATAAAGATAACCACAAGCGCATGGCATACACTTGTTGTACATGGCGAATACAGATCAATCTGCAGGGAAATGATGATCTTAAAATATTCAATTCTATCAAATTACACCAATTTCAAGTGAAAGTTAAGGTAAAGAATTAACTAACTAACTAACTAAAAGAAAAGAGAAGCAAATATAAGAGTTAAATGACAATACAGAGAATAATCCACTCTCTAGATCATGTAGTTCAAAACATACGAAATCATGATATCTTTTATGGTCATTATTGCTTTAATTGATGTGCCTATCATAAGTATGGCATATTTGTGCTATTGATTAGCCAACATAAGCTACCAAACTATAACACAGCCCTTAAACCACTTTTTAACTTTCATGAAACTTGACAATGAAAATGAAATCTATTTTAAGTATGGCCTATTAACTATTGATTAGAAATATAAGCCATCAAGTTTTAATTTCAAATCACTTTCTTTTGCCATCATCATATTTTGCTGAATAGACAATTAGTGTTAGTGATTGTTTAAGCATAGCCTATATGTAACATTCCTGAAATTTATCAAGTTTAAATTGGTAACTAAATTTATTTTTGAAAATAAATTGTGATTTAATTAGAAAATTTTCTAGAATAAATAAATAATTTGGATTTTAAATAGAAATTTATATTAGAAATTTAAGAATAAGTGATTTTTTAAAAACAAGTATTGAACTTCAAAATAAAATGTATTAAAAATATAATGGAAATTAAAAGCCTGAGATTAATATATGAAAAAAAAATGATAGTTGTTTTCTAAAATATTAAATATATATTGGTAGATGTAACAAATTTCAAAAAGATTTATTTTAAGATTTAATTCTCTTATATAAATAAATATAACGATTATTAATATGAAATCAAAGTGTTTAAATCCATTCTTTTCTTTTTATAAAGTTGTACAAAATAAAAAAAAAAAAAAATTATATGAATGTAAATTGTGTAAATATAAATTTTTAAATAAATGTATGAACCAAATTAAAGATTGAGTGTGAAATTTATAAAAAGATTGTGATATATATGTTGATAAATGTTTACAAAAGTAAATATGATATAAAAATAAAAATAAACATTCTTTTGTCTTTAAGAATTTAAATATGAACATATGCATACATTCACATGGTTTAGAGTAGGATAATTAACAAAATCTAAAGCTCATGATTTCATTTTTACAAATGGCATTCACCATATTTAATAAAATAAAATAATAAGATAAAAAAATTACAAAAACTTTTCATTTTCCCATACACCCTTATTAAACAACTCAGCAAAATCTGAACAATAGTAAACAAAAGATTTGGCACTTCAATCTAAAACACCAAAGAAATTGAAAAAAAATCTAAAGCATGTAAACATGCAAGTTTAAGACCAGGAATTCAACATAGAAAAAACAAATCCAGTTTCAATATCAATGGGGAGTTGCAAGCCTGAAGTATGCAAATGGAAGTTCAAGATCAAAATTAGATATTCCAGTTGAAAGAAGTAAAGTAGAAGAAAAATTGGAAAACCAACTTATTCTCAATTCAAGGAAGTCTCAAACCTGTAGACAGTAAAAAAATTAAAGCTTGCTTCAACTCAATTCAAAAAGAAAAATCTGAAGTGTTTTCAAGGTGTAGTGATGTACATTCAGGTGAGTTTTGTTTTAAATGTATAGTTTATAGAATTATGATTTTTAAATCAATTTCAACAACAAGTTTAAAACTTGAATTGCAGATTTATGGAAAAAAAAAACACAAAGCAAACTCAGATGGAATGCAAAGGCTTCAACCTGAAATGGGTTAGAACAGTGCAGTTCTCTTTGGGATTTAAATAAAGATAAGTAAATTTATTTAAAAAGCTTTTAATTTAATGTTGTTAATCAATGATAAAGCATAAGTTTAAAACAGTTGAACAAAATCAAAAATGCAGATTCAACTTGAAAGTAAATGTGAATTGAAGTCTGCAGCTTGGAAAATAAATCAAGTTTGAAGCTTTAAACAAATTCAAACTGTAAGTAAATAAATTCTATTGTTTGTCATTGATGAAGTAAACAAGAAAATAAACAGGAGTTTGAGCAAAGTTTTGAATTTACAAACTTCTGCAGATCTAATCTTTAAAAGATTGAAGAAGAAAAAAAAAATTTTTGTTCAGGCTCAAAAGAAATTCATCTCTATCTCTGTTCTTGTCTCCACTGCACAACTCCAAGGTGAGCAAACCCTCAACTTTGAATTTGTTGTTTGGTTCTTTTTCTTTTGAAGTTCGATTCTGCCATGATGATGTTGAAGTTGTTTGCATGCATGTATGTTTGACTGCGTGTATATGGTTGATTAAGTATCTGTGTGTAGATATACAGAGACATCTCTCTGTTAGAAAACAGGTTATCAAATTAATTGAAAAAAAAAAACTAAGATTATTTAGAATCCCTTACCACCTGATTTGGTATGAACTAGAATTTGTAGTATAAACAAACTTTGTTGTTTAGAATGATAGTTATAAATCCAAATTTAACTATATTTAAAATTCTGTAGTCTCTGGAAAACAATTTTAACAGTAAATATTTTTTTAGAAGTAAGTACATCAAACCTTTTAAACATTAAAACAGTTGCAACCAGAATGCATAATTGAATTTGTGGACTTTGGAAACAAAATATTACATTTTAATTTCACATGAGAGTGAGCATTTCTGTGAAACAGATTGGGTCATTTTGGTTCATTTTAGTTTCTAGTGTATCATGGGGGCTCTGGTTCTTTCTGGAGGTGGAATGCAGAAGGGTTGGTAGGGGAAGATTGTCAGTTTTTTTTTATGTCAGTGAGGTGGTGATAGATGATCAGAAGTTGGTTCAGAAGAGATGGTGATTGAAATTGAGGTTTCTAGGTTTTCAAAAACCTGATTTTATGTGTGCAGTTCATAGCATCTGCACATGCTCTATGTTGCATCAAGTGGAGTAGGGATTTGAGGAGTTGTAGAAGAAGTGTAGAGGAAGCTATGGCCAGGGTCGCGTCGATGATGATGGTTGGAGGCGAGTTTAAGGGATGTGGTCAGGTTTGCAGTAGTTTCTTATGGTCTGGTGGACTTCTGTAATATGCAGGGATTAATTGACTCGGGTAATTCTCGGCAATTTGTGCTTCTCACTCGAAGCAATGGGTAGGAAAACTCGAAGTAAATATGATAGGTTCTCGGGTTAGTTGATTACAGAGTTTAACCTGTAGTTAGCAGTTTTTATGAATTGGAAAAATTCATAATTTAAAGATTGTAATTTAGTTCAAAAATAAGTAAGTCTGAATTCAAATGAAGTTTAGAATTCAAAGTTTTTAAAAATTGAATTCTTAAATTTAAATTCAGTTTTAAATCAAAATTTAAACAGTTTTGCAGGGTTTTAAAACCAGAGAATTATGCAGTTTTAATGTTTGAATGAATTCATATTTTTAAAATCTGGGTTTGATTCAAGCATAAGTTGTAACTGAATTCAAATGTAGTTGTGAATTCAAAGTCTTTAAAATGAAAATCTAAATTTAAACAAGTTTTAAATTCAGATTTGAAGACAAGTCTAAATCAGTTTCAGGTTTGTTTTTTTTTTCCAGAATTAGATTTAAAAACAGTTTTGTAAGTTTTAAAGGTATGAACAGATTTAGATGTTGAAGTGAAACTTAAATTTGTTCTTGAATTCAGATAAAAAGAAAAACTGTTTTTTTAAGTTTCTTTGAAAACCAGTTTTGAATTCAACAGTTTGTAAATTTAAAAATGAATGAACATGTTCATATGTTTAAAAGTGAATTTGAAAATGAAATTTGATTTCAAATAAGTTTTAAAACTTGAAAGAATTTGTTTCCTTTAGTATTTGAATTAAAATATGAAATGTTTAATTTAAATTTGGAAATTGAAAAAAATCAATTTAAATCCTTCTTTATATTTAGATAATGAATGTTCCTTAACATTCATTTTGTTGTAAGGTTTATAATTATTTTAATTTGAATTAATGTTTAATGATTAAACATTTTAAATATCAAATTTTTAAATAGAATTTGAATTTAAATTTAGAAATGTATTGTTTTAATACATTTTGAATTTAAATGGGTCAATTAATAAGTAATTAAATTAGTTTGAATAATTAAGGATTTCACTTAATTATTTGATTTTTAAATAATGATTTAGATTAATATTAATTAGAAATGATTTATTAATCTAATTCAAATTTTCTTAAGTGTAAAATTAATGGAATGTTGTTAATAATGGGTGATAATTATCTAGGGATAATTTAGTAATTAATTAATGCAATTAATTTTGATAATTGACTAGATTAATTAATTGAATATAATTAATTGTAATTGGTTAAGTATAATTAATTGTTGAAATTAATTAAGGAATAATAAATCTATTTATTAAGGACAATTAATTTTAACTAAGATTTAATCAATCAAAAATTAAAAGTTTATTATTTAAAGTAATTAATTGGGGAATATGTAATTAAGATTAATTAATCACAATTAAAGGATAATTAATTAAGATAATTAATTTAGTAAATGATTAATAGATGAAGATGGTTAAGACTTAATTAATTATAGTTAATGATAATTAATCATTGGTTTAAAGATTTCAAATAAAAGTAATTATGTGGGTAATAAAATTTATAACCACATGATTTATTTAAGATGTTTGATTGTTAATGAATGTTGTGTGATGGATTGATATATTTGATATGTGACGCTATGTGATGCTTTATACTGAGCTGTTATATCTGTGATGTATATATTGTTATATGAATATGCAAACCCCTTTACTTGTAAAACGACATTTGGATTTCGATGCGACAGGGAGTCGGATTCCATTTGGTTATCCGAAACCCACATCGAATTCTAATAATTGAATCTGTGCTGATTGATAATGTGGCACTCTTATTGTGTAAAACCCCTGAACCACACTTATACACACACAAATATGGATTGCACGTGGAAATTAGTTAAGTCACAGATTTTGAAATTGCTTTAAAATTGAATTTTTAAATCCAAAATAGTTTTTGAACTAGAATTGAAGTTTTTGGAAAATGATTATTTTTAAATAACTTGATTGAGTTTTGAAATTTAAATAATTGGATTTAAATTTGAATTCAATATTTGAAATTGAATGCTATAATTTGGGAACTAGGATTTAAAAGTTATCCAACTTATTAATGGGTTTATATGGGTTTTTAAAACCATTTTAAAGGTGATGTTTTGGAATTTAAAATTCAACCCAAGATTTCAACTTGTACAAATTGGATTTTTCGGAAACGAAAACTATTTGTTTTCAAATGATTGAAGCTTTCACATAAGAATGAATTTCCAATTTGTGTTAAAGGATTTCAAGTCTAAATTGAAGATAGTTTTCCAAATTATAGATAAATCTTTGGAAACGTGTTTTGAAAGCTATAAATCTTTAATTTAAAGATTTAACTGGGTTAACCCAAATTGAATGGGAATTGTTTTTGAAATCCATGAATAGATCTTTGTGAAACGGGGTGAACTTTGTGAAATAAATCTTTTTGTGTAAAGATTAAAAATGGCGATTTGTTTAACCGTTTTGAAAGAAAAGTTTTGAATCATTAAGTTGTGACTTAATTGAAATCCCATATCCATATGTTTTTAAATATTGCGCTCACTATTCGGTTTAGCCGGGAGAGGACCTTTGTGTCATATAGCCCATTCCGAATATGTGATACGTCGTTATGGATAGCATTGAAGACCGGTGGTGAAGACCGGGTATTTGCGAGAATGATAGGACGACTTATCGATTGTCTCTGCACTGAGTCGCGCCAGTATAGAGATTTCCTAAGTGATGGGAAGTCCGATCGGGATTGTGAATACCCGGATTTGCAAGGGCTTCTTCGGAAGTGCCTTCGGTTCTGTTCGAACCCGGACCAGACTTGCTTATCTAGGTGAAACGTGATGGGGGGTTCTCGCTTTGCGTTAGGTGGCGAACGGGAGACTCTTACCCCTACACGTCCTCTTTACGGGGTTGGTTAGGCGTAAGCCGTGACAGTCGAGAGGCTGGCCGTAAAAGCAAGGTCTGGGGTACCAGTGTAAGCCACGGTGGGGCTGGGATGGTTGAAAAGCCTACCGGTTACTGCTGACGGAAATGAGGTTCTTCACATTTGGTATCAGAGCTGAGGGTAAAACTTTAGCTCAGGAGTATAACACATTGAGTAACTCATTAGAGATAGGGTGAAGTAAACCCTAGAATGAGTATATCCCTAAGATATCCGTTCGAGTGCCTCAGTAAATTCTCTTGCTATCCACTGATAGTAAGTATGAGTGCGAGAAGAGGACGAGGTAGGGGACGGGGGAATACCACTACCAATGGTCAATACCCCGCAATAGCGGAAACAACCTTTCTTCTCAATCTCCTTTGATTCGATTCTAAATTCTTTTGATTGCTTCGTGTCAGCTCCAGAAAGAAGTTTCGGTGTGATAGTGGCCTTACGAATCGTTGTAGAAATCCTTACTTCGTATCTTCATCGATTTCTTATCAGCTTTTCGTTCTAAACTCTAATGAATTTGAAATTTATAATATTAAATAAATTGGAAATTTTAAATTAAGTAAATTGGTTAACTAATATGAAGATTTGATCCATCTATCTATTCTCTGGGATCCGATATATTCTACGAACGATTAGTTATCCCTTCGAACTAATCAATGCCCTCGTATATTCGTAGACCGGTGAACCCAAATATATTGTGAAATAATTGTATGAGTTTGTTCTCATGTTGTTAATATTCTGATTTGGAAAACCAAATGCAGAATAAATATTTCGACCTGATCCGATCAACCATTTCTTTATCTATTATCTTTTCTTTCTCGTCTTACTTGCAATTTCGAGGACGAAATTCTTTTAAGGGGGGAAATCTGTAACATTCCTGAAATTTATCAAGTTTAAATTGGTAACTAAATTTATTTTTGAAAATAAATTGTGATTTAATTAGAAAATTTTCTAGAATAAATAAATAATTTGGATTTTAAATAGAAATTTATATTAGAAATTTAAGAATAAGTGATTTTTTAAAAACAAGTATTGAACTTCAAAATAAAATGTATTAAAAATATAATGGAAATTAAAAGCCTGAGATTAATATATGAAAAAAAAATGATAGTTGTTTTCTAAAATATTAAATATATATTGGTAGATGTAACAAATTTCAAAAAGATTTATTTTAAGATTTAATTCTCTTATATAAATAAATATAACGATTATTAATATGAAATCAAAGTGTTTAAATCCATTCTTTTCTTTTTATAAAGTTGTACAAAATAAAAAAAAAAAAAAATTATATGAATGTAAATTGTGTAAATATAAATTTTTAAATAAATGTATGAACCAAATTAAAGATTGAGTGTGAAATTTATAAAAAGATTGTGATATATATGTTGATAAATGTTTACAAAAGTAAATATGATATAAAAATAAAAATAAACATTCTTTTGTCTTTAAGAATTTAAATATGAACATATGCATACATTCACATGGTTTAGAGTAGGATAATTAACAAAATCTAAAGCTCATGATTTCATTTTTACAAATGGCATTCACCATATTTAATAAAATAAAATAATAAGATAAAAAAATTACAAAAACTTTTCATTTTCCCATACACCCTTATTAAACAACTCAGCAAAATCTGAACAATAGTAAACAAAAGATTTGGCACTTCAATCTAAAACACCAAAGAAATTGAAAAAAAATCTAAAGCATGTAAACATGCAAGTTTAAGACCAGGAATTCAACATAGAAAAAACAAATCCAGTTTCAATATCAATGGGGAGTTGCAAGCCTGAAGTATGCAAATGGAAGTTCAAGATCAAAATTAGATATTCCAGTTGAAAGAAGTAAAGTAGAAGAAAAATTGGAAAACCAACTTATTCTCAATTCAAGGAAGTCTCAAACCTGTAGACAGTAAAAAAATTAAAGCTTGCTTCAACTCAATTCAAAAAGAAAAATCTGAAGTGTTTTCAAGGTGTAGTGATGTACATTCAGGTGAGTTTTGTTTTAAATGTATAGTTTATAGAATTATGATTTTTAAATCAATTTCAACAACAAGTTTAAAACTTGAATTGCAGATTTATGGAAAAAAAAAACACAAAGCAAACTCAGATGGAATGCAAAGGCTTCAACCTGAAATGGGTTAGAACAGTGCAGTTCTCTTTGGGATTTAAATAAAGATAAGTAAATTTATTTAAAAAGCTTTTAATTTAATGTTGTTAATCAATGATAAAGCATAAGTTTAAAACAGTTGAACAAAATCAAAAATGCAGATTCAACTTGAAAGTAAATGTGAATTGAAGTCTGCAGCTTGGAAAATAAATCAAGTTTGAAGCTTTAAACAAATTCAAACTGTAAGTAAATAAATTCTATTGTTTGTCATTGATGAAGTAAACAAGAAAATAAACAGGAGTTTGAGCAAAGTTTTGAATTTACAAACTTCTGCAGATCTAATCTTTAAAAGATTGAAGAAGAAAAAAAAAATTTTTGTTCAGGCTCAAAAGAAATTCATCTCTATCTCTGTTCTTGTCTCCACTGCACAACTCCAAGGTGAGCAAACCCTCAACTTTGAATTTGTTGTTTGGTTCTTTTTCTTTTGAAGTTCGATTCTGCCATGATGATGTTGAAGTTGTTTGCATGCATGTATGTTTGACTGCGTGTATATGGTTGATTAAGTATCTGTGTGTAGATATACAGAGACATCTCTCTGTTAGAAAACAGGTTATCAAATTAATTGAAAAAAAAAAACTAAGATTATTTAGAATCCCTTACCACCTGATTTGGTATGAACTAGAATTTGTAGTATAAACAAACTTTGTTGTTTAGAATGATAGTTATAAATCCAAATTTAACTATATTTAAAATTCTGTAGTCTCTGGAAAACAATTTTAACAGTAAATATTTTTTTAGAAGTAAGTACATCAAACCTTTTAAACATTAAAACAGTTGCAACCAGAATGCATAATTGAATTTGTGGACTTTGGAAACAAAATATTACATTTTAATTTCACATGAGAGTGAGCATTTCTGTGAAACAGATTGGGTCATTTTGGTTCATTTTAGTTTCTAGTGTATCATGGGGGCTCTGGTTCTTTCTGGAGGTGGAATGCAGAAGGGTTGGTAGGGGAAGATTGTCAGTTTTTTTTTATGTCAGTGAGGTGGTGATAGATGATCAGAAGTTGGTTCAGAAGAGATGGTGATTGAAATTGAGGTTTCTAGGTTTTCAAAAACCTGATTTTATGTGTGCAGTTCATAGCATCTGCACATGCTCTATGTTGCATCAAGTGGAGTAGGGATTTGAGGAGTTGTAGAAGAAGTGTAGAGGAAGCTATGGCCAGGGTCGCGTCGATGATGATGGTTGGAGGCGAGTTTAAGGGATGTGGTCAGGTTTGCAGTAGTTTCTTATGGTCTGGTGGACTTCTGTAATATGCAGGGATTAATTGACTCGGGTAATTCTCGGCAATTTGTGCTTCTCACTCGAAGCAATGGGTAGGAAAACTCGAAGTAAATATGATAGGTTCTCGGGTTAGTTGATTACAGAGTTTAACCTGTAGTTAGCAGTTTTTATGAATTGGAAAAATTCATAATTTAAAGATTGTAATTTAGTTCAAAAATAAGTAAGTCTGAATTCAAATGAAGTTTAGAATTCAAAGTTTTTAAAAATTGAATTCTTAAATTTAAATTCAGTTTTAAATCAAAATTTAAACAGTTTTGCAGGGTTTTAAAACCAGAGAATTATGCAGTTTTAATGTTTGAATGAATTCATATTTTTAAAATCTGGGTTTGATTCAAGCATAAGTTGTAACTGAATTCAAATGTAGTTGTGAATTCAAAGTCTTTAAAATGAAAATCTAAATTTAAACAAGTTTTAAATTCAGATTTGAAGACAAGTCTAAATCAGTTTCAGGTTTGTTTTTTTTTTCCAGAATTAGATTTAAAAACAGTTTTGTAAGTTTTAAAGGTATGAACAGATTTAGATGTTGAAGTGAAACTTAAATTTGTTCTTGAATTCAGATAAAAAGAAAAACTGTTTTTTTAAGTTTCTTTGAAAACCAGTTTTGAATTCAACAGTTTGTAAATTTAAAAATGAATGAACATGTTCATATGTTTAAAAGTGAATTTGAAAATGAAATTTGATTTCAAATAAGTTTTAAAACTTGAAAGAATTTGTTTCCTTTAGTATTTGAATTAAAATATGAAATGTTTAATTTAAATTTGGAAATTGAAAAAAATCAATTTAAATCCTTCTTTATATTTAGATAATGAATGTTCCTTAACATTCATTTTGTTGTAAGGTTTATAATTATTTTAATTTGAATTAATGTTTAATGATTAAACATTTTAAATATCAAATTTTTAAATAGAATTTGAATTTAAATTTAGAAATGTATTGTTTTAATACATTTTGAATTTAAATGGGTCAATTAATAAGTAATTAAATTAGTTTGAATAATTAAGGATTTCACTTAATTATTTGATTTTTAAATAATGATTTAGATTAATATTAATTAGAAATGATTTATTAATCTAATTCAAATTTTCTTAAGTGTAAAATTAATGGAATGTTGTTAATAATGGGTGATAATTATCTAGGGATAATTTAGTAATTAATTAATGCAATTAATTTTGATAATTGACTAGATTAATTAATTGAATATAATTAATTGTAATTGGTTAAGTATAATTAATTGTTGAAATTAATTAAGGAATAATAAATCTATTTATTAAGGACAATTAATTTTAACTAAGATTTAATCAATCAAAAATTAAAAGTTTATTATTTAAAGTAATTAATTGGGGAATATGTAATTAAGATTAATTAATCACAATTAAAGGATAATTAATTAAGATAATTAATTTAGTAAATGATTAATAGATGAAGATGGTTAAGACTTAATTAATTATAGTTAATGATAATTAATCATTGGTTTAAAGATTTCAAATAAAAGTAATTATGTGGGTAATAAAATTTATAACCACATGATTTATTTAAGATGTTTGATTGTTAATGAATGTTGTGTGATGGATTGATATATTTGATATGTGACGCTATGTGATGCTTTATACTGAGCTGTTATATCTGTGATGTATATATTGTTATATGAATATGCAAACCCCTTTACTTGTAAAACGACATTTGGATTTCGATGCGACAGGGAGTCGGATTCCATTTGGTTATCCGAAACCCACATCGAATTCTAATAATTGAATCTGTGCTGATTGATAATGTGGCACTCTTATTGTGTAAAACCCCTGAACCACACTTATACACACACAAATATGGATTGCACGTGGAAATTAGTTAAGTCACAGATTTTGAAATTGCTTTAAAATTGAATTTTTAAATCCAAAATAGTTTTTGAACTAGAATTGAAGTTTTTGGAAAATGATTATTTTTAAATAACTTGATTGAGTTTTGAAATTTAAATAATTGGATTTAAATTTGAATTCAATATTTGAAATTGAATGCTATAATTTGGGAACTAGGATTTAAAAGTTATCCAACTTATTAATGGGTTTATATGGGTTTTTAAAACCATTTTAAAGGTGATGTTTTGGAATTTAAAATTCAACCCAAGATTTCAACTTGTACAAATTGGATTTTTCGGAAACGAAAACTATTTGTTTTCAAATGATTGAAGCTTTCACATAAGAATGAATTTCCAATTTGTGTTAAAGGATTTCAAGTCTAAATTGAAGATAGTTTTCCAAATTATAGATAAATCTTTGGAAACGTGTTTTGAAAGCTATAAATCTTTAATTTAAAGATTTAACTGGGTTAACCCAAATTGAATGGGAATTGTTTTTGAAATCCATGAATAGATCTTTGTGAAACGGGGTGAACTTTGTGAAATAAATCTTTTTGTGTAAAGATTAAAAATGGCGATTTGTTTAACCGTTTTGAAAGAAAAGTTTTGAATCATTAAGTTGTGACTTAATTGAAATCCCATATCCATATGTTTTTAAATATTGCGCTCACTATTCGGTTTAGCCGGGAGAGGACCTTTGTGTCATATAGCCCATTCCGAATATGTGATACGTCGTTATGGATAGCATTGAAGACCGGTGGTGAAGACCGGGTATTTGCGAGAATGATAGGACGACTTATCGATTGTCTCTGCACTGAGTCGCGCCAGTATAGAGATTTCCTAAGTGATGGGAAGTCCGATCGGGATTGTGAATACCCGGATTTGCAAGGGCTTCTTCGGAAGTGCCTTCGGTTCTGTTCGAACCCGGAACAGACTGGTATGGTTGTATGTCCGACATTACACTTTGAGATATTAAACTGATCTCTATCAAATACATTTCTGCTTGGTGGCGGAGAATTTATTCTCTTAGCTTAACACCCTTCTCTGAGACGTACGAGATCAGAGGTTATGTAGTTGATATTTATCAGTGATATTCCCAATTTGGTAATGTGGCATGCTGAGTGCTGCTGTGTGGTGATCATTGGTTGATCATTTGTGATATGATCATTTATTTGATCATTTATCTTTGTGATCATTGCTTTGGTCATCTGTTGACCCAAAGCATGGCTTTGTTGTACAAAGCGTAGCTTTGTGGACGAGACTGCATCAGGACCTCACTCCCCGGAAATGGTCGAAACAGGAAAGATGCGGCAAGGTTATGAGGGTCGCTCCCTTTAGGGTGTGTCATTCCCTTCTGGTAAAGGGTGGTATCAGGTATGGAGCCCTGATATTTAACCTATGTGGTTGCTCCAATCTCATTTACTGTGTGGTTGTTGCTTTGAGGCGCCTCGGATAAAGGTCCCAAAGGACCGGGGGATGACATATTCGTGTAGTAGTTACCTAGTTACAGAGGTAACCCGGCCTTGTGTTGGCAGAGATCTAACCGTAACGTTAGTTTCTCGGGACGTCCCACCAGAGGCGATCCCATGTGGCAGTAGGAAGTTCCTTAGCCTGACCATTTGTTGGAAATCCATTCATCCAATACGTGCCTTGTACGGTTTTAGTTGTAGAACCTGCCATTTAACATGGCAGCTATAGTAGGCATAGTATCATGGTACCTATGCTGGCTAGGATTTATATTATACTTTCGAAAGATTTTCCACTATGCACTAGTAATAATATCAAAGAATTTTCCTCGTAGTAAGCATGTTTGACTATCATAAGGAGAAATCTCCCCCATGTGTGCGTTTGCATTGTGTGTGTGCCGGGAGGCCTTATGGTAGTTTCATTTTCCAAAAAGCATTGCGGATTTCAAATTTAAATTCTGTTGTTTGTTTAAAGACCAAATGTTTTTGTTTGCTCATACCAGTCCCATGACTGACCTGGAGTTTATTGTTCCTTTCCTAAACTCTGGGTGCCCACTATTTTCCCACACGGGCAGTCTAGAGTTGGGGTTTTCAGATAATCAATGGTAGGTGTAGATTCGATAGCTTTCAACCTTAGGATTTGGCAATCGCATTTTGGATCGAGTTGCTTCTCTTCATCTTGTTTTGGAGTTTGAGCCATTTCTAGATTGGTGCTTTGGAGATGGAGATTACTGTTTTCTGGAGTTCTTTCTTGAAGACTATTTTGGAGATTTGTTCCGCTGCTAGTGTTATCTTTTCTTTCCGCCGCTATTATCTTGTATCATATCTATGATGTATATTCATTATATCATCTGTTGTATCATATTGTATCAGTTATTGTATCAAATGTTGTATTTATGATATATGCTATTCTTTTCTTCCGCTGTGTTATTTACTTAATGTGTTATAAGCTCCGGCGAACCAGATTCGACGTTTGAACCTGCGGCATTTGAATACGAGTGTCGTATTCGGTGCCGATTTTCGAAGGTCGAGTCAGGGTCGTCACACTATATGGTGTCAACAATATAGGCTATCAAATTCAAAAGCAAAAACAACTAGTAAACTATTTCTATCATCGTCATTAAGCATAAAAGAGAGCATAAATTAACAAATAGTTGAAGCTCCATAATTAAAGAGCTTCATTACCCCTAAATTGAAGGGGTTTAGCCTCTTATATTTGTTATTTGATTAACAAATATAGCTAACAACATGAAAGCAAAATGAAAGGAAAATGAAAGCTTAATGAAAAAGAGATCTAATTAACAAGAATTAGAACTATTCTACTTGCATGAAAGTAAATCTATACTACAAACATTAAATTAAATAAGCATGAAAAGGAAAGAGCGTGTGTTATATTGCAATAAAAATAAAATTACATGAAAATAACAATAAATGGCCAAGTAGCCATGAAAAGAAATAAAAGAGAACAAAGCTAAATTAAGAGAAGAGATGACCTCCATAAGAGGGCTTAAGAGGGTATAAGAGGTTACATGAACATAATGGGTTATTTATATAAGCATGTAACCCTAATCCATAATTTGAGGAATGCCTAATTTACCTTTGAGAAAGTATGGAGGCCAAGTAATCATTAACTTCTACTAATCATCATTTAAGTGTACATGAAGCCATTAATTCCATAAGCATGTGCACTAGCCTCTAATTTGTACATTAAGGTAGGTGGGTAGGTGGGATCCTCCATGTTTTTCACTTTGAATTATTTCCATCTTCATTCCTTTGTATTCATTTTATGCATGCACGTGTCTTCATGAAACCACCTGAGATCAAATTCCTACACAAAAATATAAAAATTTCCAATTAATTTTTCTCAAAGAAATATATGCACATAAATGATCGTTTTTCTCCTATATGAAGATGGATATGTGACAATTTGGAATTAATATGGATTTTGGCTAAAATAAGTTAAAATACCTAATATGATCATTTATTTAATTTATATGGAATAAATATGGTGGTAAAAATATGCACATTTACATGCGTATTACGAGCCAATCAAGGTATCAAACTTACTCAGAATTACTTATGTATTTCCATGAATTAAATGACGTTTTGAACGATTTAGGTATAAATACGCTAAAACTGAATCACAAATAGATACTTTGATAGATTCAAGTAAACATCTTGATCAATTGGTTAAAAACTATCAAAACAAATGCCCTAAGTGTGAAAAGTGTCCATCATTCGAAGAAGAAATTAAAAAAATCAAAAATTAAAATTAAAAATGAAACTCTGATTTTGAAAGAAAGTGAAAACATGAGAAGAGAAAATTCTATTAAAAAGTGCACACAATTATTGAATGAAAATGAATCACTCAAAACATAAGTCGAACAATTGTCTACAACCTTAGGAAAACTTTCAGAAGGAGAAAAATTACTAAACATACTGATAGGAAAATAAATAGTCAATATTGATAAATAAGGACTTGGGTATCCTCAATCTAAACGTGTTGGTAGCAAAATTAATCAAGTAAATTCCAAGTGCAAAATTCGTGAAAAAACTGGACATAATCACAATATTTGTTGGTATAGACTCAAACACGTGAAAACCATTCCAATTTGGGTTCCAAAAGGCACAAATATAAAATCTCATAAAGTCAAACAAATTTGGGTGCCGAAAGGAACATATATAAATAGTTGTGGGTCTACTCAAACATATTTTTCAAAATTATTTGCCACTAACAACCATGGACCTATGAAAACAAAAAGGTCACAAAAATCTTTTCTCATGTAGGTGTGGTGGGAGGCTAAGGAACAGCAATAGTGTTACTTGGATTCTGGCTGTTCCAGGCACACGACAGGCAACAAATCAAAGTTGCTTAGCCTAGTATAAAGGTGGCAGATTCACAATGGGCAACAACGAAAAATTATTATAAAGGTAAAATAGGTAAAGGTATATTTATTTTGAATGATTTATTAATTGTGACAATCTGCACCATAATCTAAATTAAATCAGCCAGTTATGTGATGAAGGAATGAATGTTGATTTTGACTACGACTTATTCAAAATTGTCGGCCAAAATATATTTTTATGCCAAGAATACAATCAGTACCTCTAGAGTCTCTGAACTAATAGATTCCTTTGGACATGATATTGCAAGTTTAGATAATAAGAAATATTGTATTGAATTGATTTTTAATTTGTCGAGATACATGTGGGTATATTTGCTTATCATACTGCTTTTGGATCTTACACTATGATACCATTTGTAAATTTATACGAAATCAATTCAAATTCAAAAGCATTTCATTTAAAAGTTATTAAAATGAATTTTAAGGTATTTTGTTGAAACTTCACGGCCTGGTCAATGACATCCAACTAATGATAATCTTGACTCAAAGGAAAATTCGGATGTTGATTGCACTGGTAATCTAGTTGGTAGAAAAATTACTAGTGGAACGAGTTTTATGAAAAGACATTCATTAGTTGCATCACATTTTCAAAGAAATTATGTAAATATTTTTCATTTCAGCTGATTTTAAAATTAGCAGATATTTTTCTTATAAAAACCCTTCCAAAAAATATTTTTTATTTTTTGACCATGTTTCAGATTAGTCATTTTAGAAAATTTGGATTTGATTTTAAATGACAACATTAACTAATATGACTCCCTACTGTTTATTGAAAAGATAAATGGTGATTGAAAAAGTGGCGAGTGTTGATACTGATCGTATATTATAACTTGAAAAAGTATATTTAGTAAATTTCCTTAAAAAATTAAACAAGATTTATAATAATTCTTGTTTGGTAAAAAATCCATGATCATCTCTATTTCTATCATATTTCTAATGACCATCACTCATCAATATCCAATGTAGTACGTCAATATGTGGTATTTTAAATAGGAAATCATTTATTTTTCATTTTGTTATAATTTTAGCAGTAAAAACATCCAAAGTATTCACTCTCATTTAAAAGTCCTCACAGTTATGCATGGGTGAATTACTTAGAATTTTTGGTTATGTGCTTTCATGCTCATTTAAAAGTCCTCACGATTATGCATCTATGGAACACATATCAAAATTGATTAATTAAATAGACAAGTTGATTCTAATCCCATTTAAAAGTCCTCACGGCTATGCATGGTTAGAAAATACTTGAATTTATATTTTTATAGAAATTCGGAATACTACTAATCTCATTTTAAAGTCGTAACGGTTATGCATGGTTAGTAGATATTCAAATTCTTGATATAAATATACCACAAATAGACACAACTATATGGTTTTGCATCATCCCTATCATTCTAAAGTGGAATATGCATCTCACAGAGTATTTATGATTTTTGATTGATTTTTTATTAAAATTTAATATTTATACTTGATTAGGTATTAATGTCTATCACTTTATCTCTATTTTTCTAACACTATTACTTTTTTGCTGATAACAAAAGGGGGAGAGAAAAGTTAAGATTTTGGCAAATAAAGGTAAAATATTTTATTTTGTATTTTTTATTTGCATCTAGGTTCGTGTGCATATTTTTATTTATTTTCATGCATATATGAAGGGGTAGTTTTGTTGTAGAGAGGGAGCATTCAAATAGGGGAGCAAATTGAATGATCAAATACATTTTATAAATTCAAATCTTAAATATATGTTTGTTATCATCAAAAGGGGGAGATTGTTGAATATTCAAGTATATGATTTTTGTTTGATGATAACAAACATATATATATATATGTGTGTGTGTGTGTGTGTGTGTGTATATATATATTCATTCAAATGTATTTATTATTGTACTATTTTATTTTCACATAATTAAATAAATATTTGCTGAATAAAATAAGTAACAATGAATTAAATTCAAACAAATATTTTATTACAATTTTGAATAGTACAAATTTGAGATCTCGCTATATATATACAATTTGCCAATTACAATATAATTTCGATTGCATCATAATTTTTCACTATACAATTAACATTTACATCAACACCTCACTACATATCACTCGTTCACTCATAATTTTTCTTCAACTGTATTCCAATTTATATCCGGTACTTGAGTTATCTACAAAATTAAACACTAATGCAGTAAAACTGCAAAAAAAATTTGCAATATAAAATAAAATGTGTATTTTTATTTGCCTTGGATATTCGGGTTGTTTGTCATCATAATCATTTTTGAATTCATCATACACGAACAACATATAGCATGTAGAGTGTATCACTAGCCGTGCACACCAATGTACACTTAATGAAATTACAGAGACAGGTGAGCGCAAGGTCAAACCCAATCAAAACCTAGTTTCAATTCAAATGAATACGAATAAAGTCACGATGCTAGCACGAGGTCAAGCCCAAACTATAAGCTGGATTCAACATAGGTGTAATCCAAATGTACAAGTTAAATAAAATGGTCAAGAAAACTAAAAACATATTGGACAATGGAGTCATGAAACAATGAGTAAGGCCAAATGAAGGAAACAGATGTGCAGACCAAACTTATATGCATGCATACAACTCAACAGTTCAACAAGATATATATGCAATGTCAACATGTATACAACACGGTGTATAAGCTGGCTCAATGAACTAACTCTAAGTAATAACTAGACCAGTTCGGTATGCTATGCACAAGCACTACAACCAGATCAGTTTCCAAAGTCAGTCCAGAACCAAGAATAGGCACATGCACCAGTGAAACAAAGTACAAATCCAGCATTTTAGGATGACAACAGAGTAAAGACCTGATAATATTTGCAAACTAGCTCGAAGCAAAAACTCAGTGCAAACACATATGATCACTCACTGTAGTGAACACAGTCGTGCCTAGACCACTGACCTTCAGACAATGTGAACAAGCTTTAAACAAACTACATGAACCGAGGCAATGACCAAGGCAGTAAATAAAATGGCAGTGCATATGGACATATACTCGATGCAACATAGAGCTCATATGCAACTCAGACTGAAATGAAAAATGGAACAGTTCAAGCTACGACATGAAATCAGACCTCATAATGAAGTGGATTCAAGGCAAATGGAAACAGTTCACATGAAAACAGTGACAACAAGAGCTGCAACATGACTCAAATCAGATCAAGTGAAAACAAAATAGTAAAACAACAGTGTATATACACATGAATATTTAACTACCAGAGTCGTCAAGAAACAAAAAAGTGTACAGGTAAACCAGATAATTCAATCAAGTGAAGACTCCAAGAGAAACACAATAAAGCATGGTCAGATCTCAAAAATACTCAGTACAACAAGCATACATATATACATATGCAAACATATACACACACACACATACATATATATACAGGCCGTGCACATATAGATCGAACCAGAAATAACTATGCCATACTTTCAATTGATATGAAACTCGAGCTAGTGCAAATAGAAACTCACAACACATATACACACATATATATGCATGGTGACACATTTCGAGTGGAACAAGAAAATCAATGCAGACCAACCATATGGCACAAGATGGTGAATAATATAATGCAATAAAATGATGTGAAGACCAACAGCAAGTGTAACTAGATCAACACAGCAAGCAAGTATGAATGAAAACTGGTCAGAAGCCGTGGGTCATCAATGTCATGTTCGAACAAAGTCACAGGAGAAAAGAAATTTTCATAGCAGGTTTTTACAAAAAATTTAAAGTAGTAGTTTCAAACCAAGTCAAGTTTAAATGCCAAAAAATCTAAGCCATGATGAGCAACGTTGTAGTAATAGTGAACCAAAAAAAGTTACATGGATTGAACGAGTCCACAAATTCAAAGTACCAAAGTCAAAGAAACAAATTCAAATGCCAAAAGAATGGAGCCAAAATTAAAATTCATGGAGTATATGTATGACTTGAACAAGTCACTACAAATCACCATCATTCAATCAAAATTCGGTAGCCGAGAAAAATTAACAGATGAATTCATACGAAAGATAATTTAGGGTTTCAATCCTTATTTTAACCTAATCATCATCGGCATGTAAAAGGCAATCGAGTTCAAGCAAGCTAACCAGTCACTACAACAAAATATGATATTAATAATGCTATTTAATAACGCGTTATTCTGAAGCGTTATTATTAACCCTTAATTATCTAGTTACCGGTTGATTTTTGTTCCCCCTACAGGTGTAACGCGCGCATCTCCCTTCCCTTTCACATGCTGCCCCAAAACATCTCCCTCCAACTTCCCAAATTATTTTCCCTCTCCCTCCAAAACCATTCCGCGTCCCTCCAAAACGCGCGCATCTCCCTCTTTCAAATTACGTCAGCGATTCGAAGACTCCAAAACGTGCGCAACTCCCTCCTCCAAATTACGTTAGCGATTCGAAGAAAGCAGAAACCCTCTCAAGTTTTGTCGAAGAAAGAAAACTCCTTTGATTTCGAAGCTAGGGCTTTGGGTGTAGCTCCGATCTGTCGAAGCTAGAGCTTCACGTTTTGGATATAATCGTCGATTTTGATTCTGGTAAGTGATATAATCTTCGATCTTGATTCTGGTTTGCAGCAGCGTTTTTGCCAACAATGCAGCAGGTCTCTTTAATTTTTCTCCTCGCACTCTTTCTTGATTTCTTTATTTTATGAGCTTTTAATCTTCAGATTGCTTCATTTTTTTTATGGCTATAATACGGTGTTCAAATACTAAATTAGAGAAGTTTTATAGATACAATCTTTGGAGCTTATCATATTCGATATTAGCAATTAAATTGGTTTTTTTACATGAAAAATTGATTTTCCGTGCTTATTACATGTAAGTAAGATAGATCCAGTTCTTTATTTAGGTTTATCCTCAAGATAAAAGTTCTATGATTAGAACAATGGACAATTTTCAGCTTTGTTGATATAATTAATCTTCAGATTATTTTTATATTAGCAAATTATAGATAATAAATGTGCAACTTTGTCATCATAATCCATACTGGCAACTAAATTAATTTTTTTACACAAACAAATTGATTTTTCTTGCTTATTACATGTAATTAAGACCGATCCAGTGCTTTATTTTTAATTTATCCTCAAGAAAAAAGTTTCATAATTAGAATAGCACACACTTTCAGCTTTATTTATACAATTTAGTTACGAAATTTGTGCACATGATTTTTAGCATAAGACAATGAGTTTGGAATAAAATTTTGCTTATTATGTCTTAGGTTTACTTTGGAGATTTAATACATTGTAGTATCTGAGTAAGGTTACAAATGCAAATATTTGAAGTATTTCTGTACCAACACTACTTTAGTTCTATTTCTTAGGTCAAATGAACAAAACTGATTTCAAAACATTTTTATAACTGTTCTTGAACATAAAAAATATTTTGCAAAAGCTTAATATTAAATAAGAAATCAATAGTACGTAGATTTACCAACTAATGAATTTTGCAACATCTGGTATAATACTATTGATTGTTTTTGTAAATATTATAATGATTATTTGCAGGTCCTCTATATAGCAGTAGCATTACATTGGTTAGCTATCTAAATTTTCATAGTTAACTAGAATGGAGATGGCCACATAGTAGGAAATTTTAACTTATAGATTTTCATTATCACCTTTGTCTTTTTTCCAAATGAATAGGTTGGTCACTTGAATTATTGTGTTACCTCGTCCTATAATTGTACCTCCTATCAGCTATGACATGGTTTGTTCCCCTTCAAAAGCCTTCCCCTCATGTTTGGTGTGTTAAGGACAATATAGTGACTTGTCGAATTTTTCCCCTCAAGTGAAATCCTTTCTGAGAACACCAAAAACTGGAAGTCCTTTGTAGTTGTAGCCGCTGCTTCAGACAGTTTCTCCCATTATGGTTATATGCTATAAAAAGATCATAAGTCATTATTATACTCCTGAACCAATAATGAAAATGACATAAATGAATATCTTACATCTATGTAAAACCCTAGGATAGAATAATACTTTCAATTATTCGCATATATAGGATTAAATGTTTGTCATGTTGATGCAACTTTTGTGTCCACTCTGTTTGTTTAATGAACAAGATGATAGTTTCGTTTTTCAGGTGTATAAGTGTATCCTTAATTATATGCTAATGGAAAAAGACTGCGTTCATTTAAACAGGTAAGTAGATAATTCAATATTCTCAACCATGTCTAATTTCATAAAATAAAAATATGTTAAACTCAACTATTATGTTGAATTTTTTTCATTATAGAACTTCCAATGAGTACTCGCAAGGGGCAAGATGTTTCGTAGAAGCTGCAAAGAGAAATATAAGAAAGTAGAGAAGCTTTTATGTCCTTGTTTAGATTGCTGAAATCTTAGTCGACAACATGATGATATTATCGTTGAACATTTAATTATAAGGGAGATGGATCCTAAGTACAAGAGTAGTACTAAGTGGTATCATCATGGCGAACAATTTAATATGGGCGTAGATATGAAGTTGGACAATACATTTGATCTACTTAAAGCTATTCATTTTGAAGATGAAGATTTTTGAATCATACTTTTTTTACTTATGTTAAAGAAGACGAGGATGTTCGAAAACGTGAGGATGATTTACTTAAGAATTTAAAGGATGCAGAAACCCCCTTATATCCTAATTGTGTAGGTCAAACTAAACTATCTGCCATCACGGCTTTGTATAATCTTAAATGTGAGATTGGATTATCTGATACTAGTTTTTGATAAGCTTTTGAACGTACTACATTTGTTGCTGCCGGTGAATAATGTACTTCCTAAGAATTTGTATGATGTAAAAAAAAATTTCAAAGTATTTGACATGGGGTTTGAAAAGATTCATGCTTGTAAGAATGATTGTTGTCTTTTTAGAAAAGATTTTCAAGATTTAGAAAGTTGTCCGAAATGTAACTCTTCGAGATGGAAGATAAATGAGGGCACTAAGGAGATTATATGTGGTGTTCCAGCTAAAGTGTTGAGGTATTTTCCAATCATTCCTAGATTTAGTAGAATGTATAGATCTCAAAAGATGGCAGAAGATCTAAGGTGGGATTTTAACAATAAAAGCAGTGATGGAAAAATGCGACATCCTGTAGATTCTGTAACATGGAATGCAGTGGACGAGAGGTGGAAAGCATTTTCATCTGATCCACGCAATCTCAGACTTGGTCTTGCTACAGATGGTGTCAATCATTTGCCTCGATGAGCTCCAAACATATTAGTTGGACAGTAATGCTTATGACATATAATCTCTCGCCTATGTTATGTATGAAAAAAGAAAATATTATGCTAACATTAATAATTCCAGGTCCAAAGCAACCTGGAAATGATATTGATGTGGTAGAAGACTTAAATTATTTATGGAATAATGAAATCGATATATATGATGCATTCAGTAAATCGGTTTTTAATTTAAGAGCAATTTTACTATGGACAATAAATGACTTTCCAGCCTATGGAAATCTTGCAGGATGTTGTGTAAAAGGTGAAAAAGCTTGTCCATTATGCGGTGTTAACACTCATCATCGGTGGTTGAATCATTGTCGAAAAAATGTTTACATGGGACATAGAAGGTTTCTAGATCCTTCGCATACATAGAGGAAACAAAAAACTTGGTTTGATAACACTGTAGAGGACGGTAATAGACCTAGAATTCTAATGAGAAGAAATATTTCTGCTATTTTGAATGGTTTTCCAAAAATTTTTGGAAAAGATAAGAATGAAGAAAAAATAAGGAAGATGAGTAAGAAGAATCTAAAGACGGAGTTGTGTAAGAAGATAAAAAGTAAAAAGAGGAAGAGTACTCACACGAAAAAAGATGATAGAAAAACATAGCTAATAAGGTGGAAAAAAAGATCAATCTTCTTTGATTTGCCATATTGGGAGGTTAGTATAAAATTATATTTTCTATCATTTACCTAACAATATAAAAGTTAATAAATTGTTGTATTATTGATATTTGTAGGAACTTTCCTTGTGACATAATTTAGATGTGATGCATGTTGAGAAAAACGTTGCTGAAAGCCAACTAAGCACGATATTGCATGACAATAAATCGAAAGATGGAATTAATTCTAGGAAGGATTTGGAGAATTGGGGGATTCGACAAAGTCTTTATGCACAACCTCGTGGGAATAGAACATATCTACCACTGGCTCCATACACGTTGTCATTGTCCGAAAATAAATATTTTGTAAGAGGTTACATGATTTTAAAGGTCCTGATGGTTATTGCTCAAATTTCAAAAGATTTGTATCATTAGAAGATTTCAAAGTCAGTGGGTTGAAGTCGCATGATTATCATGTCCTAATGCAACAATTGTTATCTGTTGCGGTTAGAGGTTTATTACCAAAGAAAGTTAGAACACTAATAATTCGTTTATGTTCGTTTTTCAATAAAATATGTCAACGTGTTCTTGAAAGAGAGATGTTGCAACAAGTTAATGATGAGATTATTGAAATTTTGTGTGGATTCGAAAGATATTTTCCACCTTCCTTTTTTTGATATAATGATACATTTGACAATTCATCTTGGAAGAGAAGCGCAATTGTGTGGTCTGGTTCATTTTGTTGGATGTACCCTTTTGAAAGGCATATGAAAACACTTAAAGATTATATAAGGAGTTATGCACGACCTGAAGGGTGTATTGTAGAATCTTATCTTGCGAAAGAATCAATGAGATTTTTTTAGTGAACTTCTACAAAGGGAAGTACAAATGGAGGAGAAAGAAGTCTGAAATGAAGATTATGAAAACAATGTGATACTCGAAGGACGTCCTATTTTAAAACCGAAGACAATTACATTGTCATCGAATGAAAAAGATATTGCTCATTTGGCCGTGCTAATGAATATGGCTGTGGTGGAACCATATTTAGAGTAAGTACATATTATATTTTGTTTATACCTTTATAATAAAATTTTGATATTCAATATAACTTGGGTAAAATTATTTAAACACCAGTATGCATTTTGAGGAGTTACAAAATTTTGATAAGCGTATGGAAAAAAATGCGACATTGCTGTGCAAAAAAAAATACAGATAATTTCTTAGATTGGATTAAAAAGAAGGTTAGTTTAATTTTAATTTATCCTTCCGTTGACAAAAAAGATTTCTTTTTAACTTCAAAATTTATGTAAAATGATTTGTTTGCAGATACCTATTCAATCCACAAGTGATGAAATACTAAAATGGATTGCCTTTTGCCCAAGTAGTAATGCATTGCCCTACAAAGGATATATAATTAACGGACATCATTTTCATACAAAAGACGTTGAAAGTGTAACCCAAAACTACGGAGTTACTTATGATGCAACTACCATGTGTAGGGCAAGTGCAAAAGATATTTCTCAAAGAGTTGATGTGGTCACTTATTATGGGGTAGTGACGGACATAATCTTGCTAGACTATCATGTTTTTTATATTCCCGTATTTAAGTGTCACTGGGCAAATATAGGAAATGGAGTGAAGGTCGAAGACGGATTCACTCTTGTCAATTTACAACAAAATCAATCTTCATTTTTAAAAGATCAATACATCCTTGCATCTCAAGCAAAACATGTTTTTTATTCAAGAAAGAATGATCAGTCTAATTGGTATGTTCTAATGAAAGCACCACCAAGAGGTTATCATGAATTAAAGACAGATGATCCTGTTATGGAAGTTAGCTTTGTTAGGGAAGATTATGAAGAAACCAACATGGATATTGATTCCATGGAGAATGTTAGCTATTTTAGAGAAGATTGTGAAGGCATATTTGAGTAGATTTCCAATTTTATTTTCTTATGAGGTTTGTAATTCCTACTTATTTGCTAGTGATAGATATACGATATGAATTATCCCCTCAACGGTTGTATTTTGTTTCGAGTCCCTCTAAAATTCTTTTCCATATCAAAAAAGCAGTCCCTTCAACAACTTGTCTCTGCCTATTCTTATTTCAGCCTAATTTTATTGGTGATGGTTCTTGCTCTCTACATATACTTGTGTCTTGTGTGCCAACTTATTTTTCTTTTCTCATATGTCAGGTCTTAAACAATTTCTCAACTTTGAAGAATCATATTTTGGTTACGACTTAAACAATTTGTGTTCTTTTAAAAAAAATAACACTAACTAGCCCAAGGTATATACATACATGTAGCAACATCCACACACACACGCACATTTTAATCTGACAAAGCCTTAAACAAGATATGTACACACTTGTAACAGTGATCATGTATGCAAGTACGTGTTTTCTTTTTGATAATTAAATCAATTATTTTGATAGATCTGATTCCTCTACGACATTTGAAACATCCAACAATCCAAGTTAAACCAAGTTAAACCAAATTCATGTTTTCATTTTTATTTTACATAATTTTGTTAAACTTCAAATGCAAACTAACCTCTACTGACCACACTTGTAGTCGTACTAAATTTTTTGTATTTATTGTACCGTGCATAAATGAAAATACTTTGATCATTTTATGTGTTTGCTATTGATAAGATATTCATCATAAATAAGTTGTTCATTGTGATTACATTAGGTTGATATATTTTATTTTTGTTCATGTCAGCATCATTTGCATTAAAATATGTCATTTGCATTTAAATTTTCTTTTATAACAAAATAACTCATGCACTGTTCATTTTTGCTCAGGATCTGCCCACTGGAATTCAAAATGAGCAAGATTAGGAATGTGATAACGAGAGCTCACATGCAAAAAAATATCGACGACAAAAAAAGAAAGGTGCAAGAAATAAGCAGCTTGTAGACAATCAAGTAGATGATGAGATTCATAACGAAGACAATCTACAAGCATTGGAAAAAAATCAAGTACAAACATTTATCATAATAAATCTTGCTTCATTACTAAATAATGGATTTATTTCAATTTACTTAGCGATTTTCCTGTTCGGCTGCTAAATAATAAATCAAGTACAATCTGAACCTGGTTGCTGAAATCATTTTGAGAAATTTCAGTCTAGGGTTTATCTGTAGTTATGCTTATGCTTTTGTTTCCTACCTCTAGGGTGGATGCTTTTCAATATCTCTTGTTCTGTCTTCAAAATCGTTTCAAACTTTGATATTCATTTGAAATCCTGTCATATGTGTAATCTGAAACTTCTCACTTTCAAAACATACAGTTTAAGTACTCGAAACAGGTATATACTTCTGTGAACTGGTTTTTGGAAGCATAATATCTTCTGTCTAAGGTCAAGGATTTGTAGTTATACAGGTTCCATTTTCTACTTAAGTTCTGAAACTCGAGAAAAATTTAAAACCAAGTTTAATGGGAGCATATATGAAACTCGAGCAAAATTTAAACTGTATATTTTTGAAAGTGAGAATTTTATGGGCTTTTATGATCTAATTTGTAAATTATTATTTTTATATATAGAAAATAGGGAAGAAGAGTAAGGCTGTGAAAAAGAGAGGTTGCATGCAAAAAGAAATAGACGAACATAGGAAGAAACTTACAAGAGAGGAGCTGTTTGAAGACAATCAAGTAGAAGACGAGGTTTCTATTGAAGACAACCCAGATGCATTAGAAAAGAATCAAGTACAAATCGATCTAGAAAACAATGCTGAAATACAAGACAACCCACAAACACTGAAGACAACATAGTTCAGTCGGAAGGAAATCCAAGAAGAAAACCTAGAGGTCCAACCAAAGTTAGAAGACTTCCATTCAATTCTTTGGAGCAAATAGAAGTTCAATTTAATACCGCAGGCGAACCAATAGGACCGGGTTCGGTCAAATTATCTTCTTACTTAGGAACACTTGTACTAGAAATTGTTACGGTTACACTAAGTAATTGGAAGCAACTTAGTACCGAATTGAAAGATGTTTTATGGGAAAGCATTCAGGTGACACTCTCTTTTGCTTTAAGATTAAATCTTATATTGATTACTTACCTCAAACACTTTACGTCGAATTTTTATTGTCGCAGGCAAGGTTTAAATTGGATTTAAATTGGCACAAAATAGTAGTTTTTCAACGAATGAGTGGTATTTGGTGGGCATCAAAATGTAGATTAGTTCGGCAGTTGGTACAAGCAAAGTCTTTGGAAGAAAGACTTCAGTTGAAACCATCTAACATTAAATGTATGATTTAGTGGAAGAAGTTTATCAAGTTGAAAACAAGTTTGGAATTCAAGGTATGAGAAATTTCAGTCTTCAAATACATATTAAAGAATGATGCAGATAAAAAATATTAAAACTAGTGTACATATCAAATGAAAATACAATATTCTGTATGCATTTGAAGTCATGGCATATTTACAGTTTTCAAAATCAAAAGTAGATGACTGGCATTTGTACATATCAAATTACATATACTAGACATTGTTAAAACTAGTGTATAGTAAATCTGAAATCAGGCGATATGACGTTTAGACATATAGTAAATCTTTCATACCCATATATTCGAAACCTTCAAAACCAAAATTAAGGAATTCTGACACAAAATTAATATGCATACTAAATTTTGTATTTAAAATTTGATATATTTATAACCACTGTGTACAAAATACTCATTTATATTCAAAGCTGTAAAAATATGAATTTGGTTACGAGTTCAATGATTACTCCAAAATTTCCTTCATATGATACTCATACCTGAAAAAAAAGTAGAAATTTGTATAAAAAACTGTCTCTAAGGTCTTAAACATATAAAATTTATATTTTAGGAATTCACGCTTATAGTCACATACTTTAGGGGCAGATATATTTTGGAGACTAATAATACCCTGTTTGAAGCTCAACATATGTGAAACTTGATAATATTAAAACCTGGCAACCTATATGCTTTCAAAACCTTTTGTCCTTTGAAATCTTTGGCCCTATAAAACCATTACATACGAAACTTCATTTACAAAATCCGAGTTCACTAACAAATTTCTTTCTTTCTTACATTTATTGAAATGATTCTTATTTTAGGCTTTGTGCGAGAAGAACAAAGCTATTAGACAGAGGCAGTTGCCACACACATGCAGTCGTAGAAGAATGGCTCGACTGGCTGAAGATTTTGTAAGAAAATAGTAGTTTTATTTACTACAGTATTTATGAAAACTTTTAAGTTAATGAAATTTGTTGTTTGGTGCTCTTTTGAATGTAGAAAAGCGAAAGTGGTGATCGCTCTTCTGTCCGTAGAAGTGACATTCAGATCAAATCTCGCACTAAGAAAAATGGTGAACCGGTGAATTTGATTACTGTAGATGCTATAGTAAGTTCATACTTTTCAAATACTTACGGTACATATATAAATACTTGTGTGATACATGTTTACTTGTTTAGCATTCACCAACTTAATATATATGCATCGCCTGACTTAGGCATCACCTAATTGCTTGAATTAATTTGATCTTAGCTTGTTCCAAATAAAAAAAACCTCATCAGTTTCCTAATGTTTTGACTGTATTTCAGCATTTAAGTTTATTAGTAATCATGCACTTGAATTTGTAAAATGTGGGAACTCTGTGTATGGTTTAGCTTTATGATAATTTCTAGTATTTCTGTAAATGATTTGCAGTTGGCTGTCATAGAGGTTATTTATGATAGTGACGAAGAATGTTTTTAGTATGTATGAAAATGCATTAGTAGCTATTACGCTAGAGGAACCTCTAAAATGCTATATAATGTTCCAATAAGTTGTTACGGTGGCGCTAAATATATTTTTGTATACAAATATTGTCAGCATATTGTAAGATCCAGCTTTTGGTGTGGAGAAGAATCTGTGCAACTGGTGTATATTTCTAATTATCTATGACATAAAAGTAACACACTGCACTATGTTTTATTGAATTATGCGATGAAATTTATTCTATAGTACAAGGTCTTGAGTCTCGTATTGTGGCAAATCCTTGTACTGCCTAATAATTTTCATAGCAAGAGGCTGCTAATATTAATTAATTTCTTAAAGAAAATGGAGCAAAGAGATACCGTGTTGTAGGATTATTGTATTTTAGTTTGAATTCCCCTTAAGTCTGCAAACTTAGTATAATGTATTCATATATTGCTCCTTCGGTCTGCAAAATTTTAGCTCCTGAATGTGTGAGAGATTCGAGAGATCTATAAACTTCGAGAAAATTATTTTCCAAGTATTAATTTCCCTCCCAAATATCAGATTTAAGCAAAATAGTATATGTGTAGCCTGAAAATAATCTACTTCGTAGTATAACTTGTATAAATAATATAAAATATTGTTGATTTGTGATATACACAGAATTGGCTCCCTTGTTTGCAAAAATGTTTTAAGCATGTCATATTTTTACTAAATTCTCATGCTAATTTAGCTTAAACTCAGTCGACTAATCATCTGAATGCATCTCATATATTTATATTGGTTTTGGCATGTTGCATCGCATATATTTCTGTTGGTTTTGGCATGTTGCCAAATCAAGTGTAAAATTATGCATCTGCTAGAACATTCTACATCCAACCCAAAAAATAAATCAATCACCAAATTTAATCCAAGCTAAAATAAATTTGCAAGCTTCTTAATGTGTTTCCTATTTTAATTTAAATACTATGTTTTAATTTAAACTATAATAATATGAAATTAGCATGTTTTGTAGGAAAAGATTACACAAATTGAAAGTGTTTCACAATCGAGCTCGCCAGTTAATTATAGAGCAGATGCACTTGCACAAGTGCTAGGGCAAGAAAGACCGGGTCGACTTAGAGCGATGGGAATAGGAATGAGTCTTAGTAGAGAAGCTTTATCGGAAGTTAAGGATAAGTATACACTGCAACTTGAAAATAAATTATTGAACTTAGAGAATAGATTTCTACAACTAGAGAAAAATCGGGTAAGAATTGTCATTACATTTTGATCACTAATTGCTTGCACACTTGAACACTTGCATACACACTTGAACACTTGCATACAATCACTTGAACAGTTGCACACTTCAACCATTATACACTTGAATACTTGCATACTTGAACACGCTAACAGTTTGCATTACCAGATTTACAAAATGACATGTTTTTTATTTTGACAGGAGTGGGACAGAAGTAGACACAGTGGGACAGAAGTAAACAAACCTCAAGTAATTTTTTTTATTGGTTTCACATCTTGGTATTTTAACTTTTTATTCAATTAGTAACATAATTTTCCTATGTTTAAATGTAGTGCAACTTTGATAAAAATATGAAGAAGTGTGATTTATTGGATTTGCGAGGGAATGAAGAGATCGTTGCTGAAGGAAGATTCATGTCAGACGATCCAAACGAGATTGTCAATGATGTTCCTTTAGGGTCGGATGCGATGATAGTTTTAGTTGACGTCCCATCAAGCTTGATGCTTTTCTATAGAGGCCTACACCTTCTTTCACACTTATTGGGGAAGCAAAGGATAATATTTTGGCATGGCCGAAGAATAGAGTTGTTTTAAATTCAACAGATCACATTGAAGAAGAAAAGGATAAGATAAAAAATTCTTCACAATGAACATGCAATTTTATTATATACATTATTTACTAAATAAATATTTTTACCTCTAATAGAGTAGAAATAGCAGCTTAGAATGCAAATGCAAGATTTTTGATTGGGTAGGGAGCAAGCAATTAGTGGCTTTAGGACGATTACATTCGAGCATCTTAGAGAAAATTTTTAATGATGTTCATCTTGGGCCATCGGCTATGATTGTTTGGATAGATGATCCACTAAATCCAAAAGCTTTTTCGTGGAGGTCAGCCCCTGGTTTGATCCGAATTGCGGATGTTTTTGGTAAGAAGGTTGCATGGCCTAAATCGCAAGTAGTTGTTGAGATGGTTGACACTACAGCTCCTATTACACCTATGGATGTGGTGAAAACATTTATGGTACTTGATTGTTACTGTGTGTTTCTATTTTTTAATGATTAGCAACTTCATTATTTTTTTCTTTTTTCAACTTACAGACTGCAAATTCAAGAACAAACAATAAATGCAAGTTAATGGATTTATCAGGAAACGGGAAAGTAGTTGCTTTAGGACTAGTGGAGTCAACCGATCCAAATGCAAGGGTGCATTTCAAACAACTAGGACACAATGCATTTGAAGTTTGGATAATGACCGTAAGAGAGCCAGCGGTAGAGCTATGGAGGCAAACATCTGAATTACAGTACGTGGAAGATTCCCTCTCTTCTATTATAGCTTGGCCTGCTACGCACGTCATAATGGAATGAATTTTGAGTAAGTCTTTACCGTTAATTTTTTTTTTTATTGTTACATTTAGTCATTAGCTTTAAATTCTGGTTGGTGGAGTACCAGTTGTAGTGGTTTGTTTGTAGTTGACTGTTTGGAGTTCAGGGATGAGGTAGAGATGATACAGTTGAATGTATGTAGTGATACAACATGATGAAGCAAAACCATATCCATCTCTTCTTGGTGTAATAGTTACCCTAATTAAAAGATATTTTACATGAAAAAAATTTGACTAAAATATATATTGAATCGTTATGATTAGTAATATATCCATTTATAGGTGAACAAATGATAAGTTGGTAAAAATTCAAAATAAATACTGAATATAAGTTACACAAACACTGCCTATAGCAGAAAATAGATAAGATAAAATGTTGGTATGTATGGAGCACGCGGTGGAAGGATATGTTGTATTTTAATGGGTGCATTGAAGAAATAGCAGTTAGAAATGCATGGAAAAATGTTGGAGTGTTAGAAATGCTTCAACAGATGGTTGCTGCAACTGAGAAAACTGAGGTTAACATTGCTTTAATCTATTTTACATATTGGGAAAATAGATCAGTAGAAATAATCAATTGTAGTTTCTAGTTCATGCAGTTCATGCACTTGCTTTAATGTTTGTACACTGTAACGAAAAATATATATCACATTTCTATCTGCGCATGCACTTGTTTTAACATTTTCTGTTTCTTTGTGTTAACTTCGCAGGCTTATTTGGAAGGAAGCAAGGTCCTTAGTACACAACTAGATCAGATCTTGCATGTTGGAACTCTGTAATGTTTGTACTCTGTAATATTTTGAAGGATTGCTTTAATGTTTGTACTCTATAATGTTTATACACTTATTAAATTGACATTATTTTCTGTTTCTCTGTGTTAACTTGGCTGCAGGCTTATGTTTTATTCAATGGTTATGCATTTGCTTTAATGTTTGTATACTGTAATGAAAAATATGTCATATTTCTTTCTGAGCATGCTCTTGTGTTATATTTGTTGATTACAATCTTTATTCGTTTATGAAGATTTTGTAACAACCCATATTTTGATAATTAAAATATTAAATTTAATAAGGTTTTGGGCTTTTATATTATCAGAAATTAAAATTTATGATTTGTTAAATTGAATCTTATTAGATTAGAAATTTTGACTTTAAGATAAATCTTAGAACAAATAATTTAATGAGATAAAACGTATAATTGGCTACTATTGATTGCATGTAATTGACTACTATACTGTGTTAACGTAATTTCAATCAACTTAAATAATAAAGTTAATAAGGAATATAATAAACGAGGTATAAATTGATGTAATCTTATGTTATTAATTGCAATCGGTTTTGATATGGAGTATGAAATCAATTATTTTGTACGTAAATTTATTAACCTTTGTTTGTAAACAATAAGGTAATAGATATGGATTATTAACATATAACCATTGTTTTATTTATTTTCTTATTATTAAATCCGTTAGAAATTTATTTGGTAACTAATGGAGAATTAATGTAACTGAAATATTACAATTGATATAAGAAGAAACGTTAACTGTTGAGTGGCGAGTGTAAACTTATGTTAATCAATTGCATAAGGGAATGGTTGATTTGATAATAAGAATGTAAATCAAAATAAAAGGATTTGTTTGAAATTTAAGTATATAATGAATAGGTTTTATTACATTTTTAATTAAATGTTGGAATTAAATGTTGGAATTAAATTAGTATATAGATATTGGGTTTAACATAGAAAATTGGATTTCAAAGGAAACAATTGGATTAATTATCTTCCCTATATTAGGGTATGTTTTGAGATTTAATCATTGTAAGTAATATTAATTATATCTTTCCATTAATAAGAGATAGAAGTAAATGATAATTAATTAATGATATGTGCATCATATGTTTTGTGTTAAAAATATATTGAGAATTTCATTGAGAAATATTACGTTCGAATTGTAAGCACTTAAATTTGGTGCAAATATAACGATTATATGAAATTAATTGATAAAGAAATGATGTGGTTGTACGAAGTATTATTTCTGTGACTCTTTAATGCGATAATCTTTAAATATAAGTTGGTTTTAAAGGGGGAGGTGTTAATTGTAAATGAATGTGTAATAAAAAGAAATATGTTTTGATAAAAATAAAAGAAAAGAATGGTTTCTTGATAAGAATATTCTTATCAAATAAAGTGAATATTCATCTATGAATGTTAATTTAATTTCATTAAAACAAATAATTGAATTTTGTTGTATGTTTCTAGTTGGAATATTTGATTTATCTAAATATTCCTTTATTTGAATTTACTAAAAAAATATACATTAATAAAATGGTAAGAAAACAACTTGAAGGTTTGGTTAAGTTTTTGATTTAGAATAGTTAGCATATTAACATAGGAGATTTATTCCGTTTCAAATTTGACTTTGAGGTCTCAGTTCATCTTTTAATGTGTGGGGTGGCGGTCCTCATTATGTTAATTGTAGTGTTTAATTTTATTTACTGTTTACTAAATAAAAATACATATATGTGTGTAAATTTGAGCGTATTAGGGTTAATAAAATATGTTAAAATGAATTGTTTTTTTAGTATATTTGATTTGTGATTTCTATGTATGAACTACATTCTCAAATTTAAATCTGTCGCTTTCATTTATTTTATTTTATTACTACTTTCTTTCATTAAATGCATGCCTCTTTTGGTCTTTCAGTAAGTTTTATTTATTTACACGCGAGCCTTGCCTTGAAAATTTTCATTTGTGAATGTAGATTTAATTTCATTAGAGTAAAGAATAGAATGATTTGTTAGAAAAAGGAAATATACATGTATTTGAATGCTGTTTTAGCATACATATTGATTTCAAGAATAGGAGCATAATTTAAGTAAGTTATTTATTACGGTGGTGTAAAACAACAAATTTATAACCATGTTTAAATGACTTATGGAAACAATTATCCTATTTCTCATCTATTTTGGTTTATCTATTTTGAAATTTAACTTTGTTATTAATTTCAATTAATGTAATGAAAGATTTCGATTAAAAGGAAAGAAAACTTTGATTGCAATTAATAGATTTAATAAAAGAAATGTACATTTTGTGTTAAACAGAAATGGTGCTTTAATGGAAATAAAAGAATTGAACGTTCTCATTTTTAAGGTAGGTATAATTTTTTAAATTGTGCGTAGATAAAAATTTGTATGTGTACAAATTGAGTATTATTTGAGTGAATGAAATTAATTTGGTTACGTTTCAAAAGAAATTGAATTTCAAAATGTGTATGTGGTCCCTTCATTTCTTTTTATTTATTGCATGTACGTTTTAAAATAGTTACCTCATTATTAAAACTTGGTCCATTCATTTCTCCTTCGGTTTAATACCTAAGCCTAATCTTTTAGGCTGTATTTAATTCTTTCCGTCTCATTTTTGGTTATAATTTTTTTTATTTTCCTTCGGTTTGCAAATTTTCTCATTCCTACATACATTTCCTTATGCATTATCAATGCCTAAAGCATTTAAAACTAAACGTGCATTTTGTCCCTCCACCTTTATTTCCTTATTACTAAATAATCTATAATTTTATTTCTTCATTTGCATTTTATTTCTTCTATCACCTCATATTCATTTAGTTCACATCTTTCAATACTACGTTTTAGGGTTGTTCATATTTTACTTTATTTCAATTCCTAGTTTGTTTATATATACCTTATTAGCTTTTCATTTGTTTCCATCTTCATTCCTTTAGTCATATTTCATTTTCTAATCTCATCTTTTATAGCTTCATTTTCCAAATAAAACTTCCATCTCATTTTTTTCTCTCTTAACCTTCCTCCTTCCGTTTTCATTTTTTCTTCTTTAAATCTCCTTTTTCTCTTTTTTTTTACTTCATTCTTTATCCTTTTGTTTCTTCTTCTTCTTCTTCAAATCTTCTTCTTTTTGAAAGCTTCCTTTTCTTTTTCAATTCTTCATCTTCTTTAAATTTTCTTCTTCTTTTTCAAACATTCTTCTTTTTTCCAAATCTTTTTCTTTAAATCCAGATCTATAACAACTTCTCTATCTCTTCCAAAACATTCTAAAAAAAGATTAAGATATAAGGAAACAACTCAAAAGGAGGAAGTAGTAGCGGATCTAAATCTGTCTAGAAAAGGGAAATCAAGAAGGTGAGTGTTTAAACTCACTCACGAAATACTAAAATTTTATTGCAAGTTAAACCAGGTCATATTGTGGTAAATTTTTGATTGTTGGTTTGGAAGATTTATCAATAATTAAATTTCAATAGCTAAATTTCAATATGTGATGACTAATAATCACTGTGACATAATATTGAATTGGTTGATTTGTTTAATTGATTGATTTGAATGTTGATTGTATGTTGTCATGGATGCTATTGTGATTCAATGTATATTTGTTCATTTATTTGATATATCTTTGTTATCACCCTATAGTTTATTGTAATTATTTAAATTTCATATTGATTATTTGCACACTGAATAAGGATGTAAAACCCATGAATTTCAAGTATTTACATCAGAGAAAAAATAGTATATTTAGATTTACTATTTGAACCATAAAAATGATTTTGGAAAGTAAACCGTCGTTACCTTACTTGAAAGTTTTCAAAATTAAATTTTGAAACATTGGGAAGTTCCCAAAAAAAGTGAATATTGAAACTTTGGAACATATTTATAAATCAAATCTCCAAACTACGAAATTTAACTGGGAATTATTCTGTAAATTTGTAATTTACTAGAATGGATCTATTGTGAAATCCATTTTATTTTGAATGTGGAAGCAATAACATTTCCAGAAATTTGAACCTTCAAAAATGTAGTTATCTACATTCCTTATTTCATATACTTTTGATTTAATTTTCATAAGAACTTTTGTTCCGACTTGAGTGTATTATTTTCCTTTATGCTCGGGTCAGCCTAAGTTTTTCAGCATTGAAGACTATTTCTGGTGGACGAAGGCGAGGATTCAGTATATTATTGCTATTTATTATTCCATTACATTCTGTGTTTCACTGCATTATTTGGTTATTTATGATATATGTATAACTCTGATTTGAATTTGTAAAAGTGCAATGACATGTTATTTGTAAAATAGCTTCATGAGCTGTTTAGTTGATTATTATATTTTGTCGTTACGCTGTGAGATTCTGTATTTTGTTTTTCTCTTTCCCTTTTCTTTTTTCTTCTTATTTACCCCATTAACAATCCTCCCTTTTGAATGGTTAGATTTTGACATGTGTGTTTATTGTCGATTAGAACTATCCAAATAGGTGGGTTGTTACAGATTTAGTTTGATTTCTATTATTAAAATGTAATATATAGGCATAGCTCTTGAAAAGTATATCTATGATTTTTATAGCGGCATATATGAGTTGTAAAAGAATTTATCAATACTATAACATGTTGATTTAATAGCACGAAATGACCGCTATTGAATAAATATTTTATAGCGGCAAAATGGTGTTATAAAGATTTCCAATTCCGTTGAGATTTAGCTGTATTATAGCGGCTACAATGAGCTAGTGAATAAATATTTTATAGCGGCAAAATGGCGTTATAAAGATTTCCAGTTTCGTTGAGATTTAGCTGTATTATAGCGGCTATAATGAGCTATTGAATTAACGTACCATAGCCGCGAATTTGCGTTATAAAATTAAGCTCAACCATAGCGGCATATTTTGTGTTATAAATATTCAACAGTTTTTTATAACATGTCGATATACAGCGCTTATCAAACCACTATGGTTGTGATTAATAGCGGCTATATGCCGCTATAAAAGACACTTTTTGTTGTAGTGGGTAAAGCAAAAAGCATAAATCACATACCATTTTAGTTCGAACTCGATCAAATTGGAGTGACTGAAACCATATCACAACTATAGAATCAATTATCCAAGCCAAAGAAAGCAAATAATCACCGCAATATGCATGTATTTAATCTAAAAATATGTTTGGGTTTCGTAAGTTCACTTTGCATATATATATATATATATATATATATATATATAAAATTAAATAACTTCAATTTGTTTATAACTATTATAATTTAATTGACTTATGTAATATTTATATGTATCATAATTTAAATCATATTTAGTTAATTTACTAATTTAACTAAATTTTATTTTAAAATTATAGAAATTTTACCTTATTCATCTTAAACCATTTAAGAAGAATATTTAACTATAAACTTTATTTACACGCGCGCGCACACACACACACACTCATATATATCAAATATATGTTTGTGTTTATTAACTATTTAATTACTAATTGTTCAATTAAACAATTTAATTAAATATTTAATAAATTTCAAAATTTATTCTGTTTAATTTCTTAAACAATTTTGATACAATTAAAACATTTTAAATTATTAAATTATAACCTTTACAGTTTTATTTACATACATATCAGTATATATATTAAATTATAAATTAATTTACAATTAATTATTACTTATCATATAAATCATTTAACAAATTAAATAATTTAATTAAATATTTTAATTTTAGAAAATTCTATTTAATTTACCTTATAAAATTTAAGATAAATTTTCAACTATAACCTTTATAGTTGCATACACATTAATCACTACATATATACATATTTTAATTAATTAACATTTAATTGATTACTTATTTAATTAAGCAAATAAATCGAATACTTACAAAGTTTAGAAAAATATTAAATTAATTTCTTAAAAAATTGAATATTTTTTACATTCTTTTTATAATATTAGTAAAATTTCCTTAATTTTTAAACTAAACATTCAAATTTAAAATAAAATTTAAAGTTTACTACCTTATTTTAAAAATTGGCCTAAGCCAAAAATAAAACCGGGCCTTCCGTTTGGACCAACCATTTGGACTTACTGCACACATTATGCCAGCCAATAGCTAAGTGGAGAGAATAATTCTTATCCAACCTCGACTCCGCTACCATTGACACCCATCAAATATAAAAATTTATTAGTTGGCCCTTAATGCTAGTTAATTAGACTACATTAGACTATACAAGACCTCATACTAGTATCGGAATCAGGTTCATTTCACAATCGGTGAAATGTGTAGATTTAAAAAAAATCCCTATCTTAATCTTAAAGGGCTTATGGAATCTATGACTAGCATTATATTTTATCTATCAATTCAAAAAAAATCAAATTTGGTCAAAATTTATTTTATATTTATTTAATTAGTCTTATTAATTAAATTCATTCAATGGTTATTATGAATATGTCTTATATACTTATAACATGACATGATAGTGTAAAGATGTACAAACATGTGTATAACTATATACACATACACACACAATTATATTATATTATTTGTTTATAGATAATTATAGTACCATACACACACACCGATACATACACTTTAGATACACATAGATATACATACATACATATATACATACATACATATATACATATTGTACTACCTTTATTTATTTGTGTACATGGTTCGAAAATAAATCTATATATTAAATTAGCTATCTTAAAATATATGTTAAGATTTAGTAAATAAGTAGAAAAAAAGAAAGCACTTATCGCCTTTCTTATTTATAACCCCCTAATTTAAAACAAGACCAATCTCTAAGTTAGAAGAGAATATGATTTCTAAATAAACAAAATAGTTAATATTAAACTTCTTAGGTTTAAAATGGTGTACAAAGGTTTATAACTAAATCACATTTTAAATAATATTCAAACTAAAATTATTCAAGCCTTTATTTTTTTTTATATCAATATTCATATTCAACTTTAACCTTAAAAATATATATCAAATGTTAAATGAGTTCTAAAGATAACAAGAAATTAAATTAAACATGAAATGTTTAGATCTAAACATGTGCATGTATAAACATATATGAAATAATATTAATTGTAACTTACTTAACATAACATACTATATTAAACGTATACGAATCCATACCGAGTGTGTGTATATGTGTATGTGTGTGTGTAGTTTTGACAAAATTATATTTTTTTAATTTTAAACCATATTTAAATAAATTTGAGTCTAACCTTACACAATCATAGCCAAATCCAAACATCATAGGTAAACACATATACACCTTTTTAATTTATAATTGAAGAAATTTACAAATAAAACTTATCAAAAGTTACAAACAAATATCAATAAATTAAAATTCACATAAATATAAATTAGTTAATAAACATATATAGATTAGAATATTAGGCATATTGACATTAGGAGAAGAATGTTTCCATAATTTATGTAACCCTCTATGATATGTTAATTTGTGAATTATTTCCTAAATTCCTTAAATCAGCACTCAGCCTTGCTAGAATCAAATGAACCACATTTTCTTAATGTTCTTTGAGGTGTTCTCTCTTTTATCTGAAGAAATTTTTTGGCCTAGGGTTGAATGGAGATGGCGGCCATAGGTGAATGAGCTGGAGGAAAAAAGAGAATTAAAGTGAGAAATAGTATTTTGTTTTGAGGAGAGATAAAAACCTTTCCCACCATCTCTATAAAATGCCCTCTTTTAATTTCCAATTAAATCTCAATTGGACTTATCAAAATTCCTTTCCCTCTCCTTAGTATTATTGGACAAATCTTTGTTTCACATAGATCAATATTTTCTAAAGCTCATTAAGTAATTAACCATATTTAAAACTTGTTTAAATATATACCAAATTACCAACTTTGTATATCGATACGCATATATATAACTTTTGTATGCACACTTGATAACTAGTAGTAATACCCTAAATTTCAAATACATTAAGATTAATATTCCTTATATATTAATAAATTCAATTAATTTATAATACTTTATAAAACAACTAATACATACGGCTTTTTAGAGTATTCAGAAATGCAATATTATGAATAAAAGGAATGAATTCATCAGGGATTAATATTGGACAATTCTAATATTAATGTTCATACGTCACCTTAGCTAGTGGTGTGTTAGTTTGGCTGTATTCATCGCTTACAGATGTTTTCAATAAAATCATATTTTGTATTAGCTTAAGCGGTACCAATAGGGACAATAGTTTACATATGTCCTCTTTGCAAACACTATATCATGTTAGGATACGTATAATTTAGTATTGTTCAAACTCCAATATTATCTATATTGAGCTTGATTTTCCATAAAAAAAGTCATTGATTCAATAATAGAACTTATTATTATTAACCGTTCTACTCTAACCGGAGATTTTGAGACCATTATACTAACTTTATACGACTAAGGAGGCAAATTTTCTATTTTAAGGTTTCACTTCAAATGCCTCACCTCAGCCCCAATAGTCGCTCAATGGATCTGTATGCCATGATTTAAGTAAAATCAAAGTGGAGTATCCAAACTGAAGTATTATAGTATTCTTAAGTCGAGGGAACCATGTAACATCGTCAAATAAAGATTTCCTATTTGATTTAGTTACTTTCTACCAACAAGAAGCTATAGGACGACTCATTACATATTTATCCAACAACTACGAATACGTAAAACCTTGGTGGCCCAGTAGCCATGAGTAATACAATACTGCACATTTAAAGAGCGCTATGTACTCTGGTCTCAAAGAATATATCGATATCCTTTCTTGAAACAACTTGACCACGAGTATTAGAAAAATATTATTTTAATTACTCATGATTGCAACTACAATCACTTAGCATTGTGTTTAGTAATTTTCTTATTATATACTTGAAATCTAGTGCTTAATCAATTATAGCACAGTATAACAATGTATGTAATATAAATTAAAACACCTTTATTACGGACAAGATTGGTCACTAAGGCTTGTTTAATCAGTATTCACTGGAATCGGCAGGACCAAACGCTTACTTGGTGACTTGTATTCTGTTGAACGGTTTCTTTGGCCAATCCCAAAGGCAGGACCAAAGGCTTACGTAATGACCATCTATGTCCTTTTAGATGGTTGCTTTGGCCTGGCATAGAGGTTGGATCAAAGGCTTGTATGATGACCATCCTTTTCTTTTTGATGGTTGCTTTGACCAAGCCCGGTGACGAGACCAATGGCTTGCTTAACAACCGTCTTTTTTAGACGATTTCTTCAGCCAGACCTGAAAGGTAAGACCGCAGGCATATTTTAATATTAATAGTCAATATACATTCTCCATTTACCATTGGATTTCTTATCTAGCAACCGAATTTACCAAGCACTTAGGGTAATATACTTCTTAGATGAACATTTTTCCAACAATCTCTTCACTTCCTCTTATAGGACAATTGTTCGAGCATTATCTAACTATCTTTCTTTTTTCCTTATTCGAATAAGATTTGAGTCTATATTAAGTGCATGACATATATTATTATAGGGTTAATTACAACTGTATCTGCATGGCTCCAAGACAGAAAACATCTTTGCTTGATTGGGGAGAAAATAAGTTTTTCTCTTGTGTCAACATCTAATCCTCTTCCTATCTTTACAACTTTAGTTGAGTCATGAGGGTCTATGCTAATCTCTAATTCCTCTATAAATTTTACGTTTTTGTCATTATCTCTAGAATCAATTTCAAGGATTATTTCTTCCTCCTCTTCTTTATGCTTCACTTCTAAATCCACTTGATTCAACTCGATTTCTATAACGGGCCATATTTTATGTATCATAGGATTGTAAAATATTTTTATTTTATTAATATTAGGTCGTATGACTCTAAAATTTTAATAATGACCCTTAGGGGCATTTCCCACATCAATGATTCTTGTGAAATTTCTATATGGCAATTTTGGCCTTAAAATGTTGTTCAGACTATGGCTTTTGATACAAGCCAAATTAGGGTCGCCAACCGCTTCCACTACTTCAGGATGATGGTTATTCTGTAGACTAGCTATAATAGAAAACAAACTTATCGTTTGAGAGTTGTAGTTTTTTTAAGATTTGGCCGCTAGTGGTCTACATTAGTAGGTAATTAACTAAGCCTAGTCCACTAACCCATCTTAAAAAGTATGCCAAGGAGAGGCTATAGGAACCAATATAATCATTTTCGTCTTTCTAAATATTGCTATAAACCTCCATTAACCCTAATTTCATACAACATCACAGCCTAGATCATAATTTAAGGGTTAATTAGCATCTAGGGTTGGAGAATATCATTTTTGCTGATTTTTGTTCATCATCTTTTCTGTTCACTTTAGATCTAAGAAGAAAATTTGGTATGTGGTGAGTGGTTCTTGATGTCTCACTCTACTACACATGTTTATAAATTTAAAAACTAGGTTTTTAACATGATTTTATACCTTAAGTTGTTCTCTAGTATTAATCACATTTCTAGAGATATTTATGGCGAATTTTAAAGGATTTAAAGTGGTTTTAAATGGTTTTGTAACCCTTTTTGTTTAGGTACATATGATAATGTAAAAATTCGATTTAGATTAGGATTGGCTTGATTATCATGTTCTTATGGATTGCATGTATGAATGGATGCATATGTGTGTTATTTCATGTTTGTAGGTTGTGTTTTGCTATGATTTGCTGGTATTTTAAGTAGTTAGGAAAGAGGTTATCGAAGCAGCAAATGAAGGTAAAGATGGTCGAAATGGGATGAAACTTGCAGAAGAGGTTTTGGAGCATAGGTGGAATCTATGATTTGAATCACATTAAAATTTGAGCTAGGGGAAAGACTTGGTATCGAAAGCTTCTGGTCGATAGTTTGGTACTAAGTGCTTTTGGGTTATGGAAAACGCTTGATGAATGTTTTGTTCTTTAAGCCAAGGTTAAGGGTGATGAGTGAAGGTCAAATCATGAATTTGGCTAAGTATTAGACTTCATACTAAGAGCTTTAAAGGGCATGGAAACAAAAGCATTTGCAATTTGTACAAGTGCTTTGAAGTTGATTCCGAGAGCTTTTAGTGGAGTGGTCAGGGTCTATGGACTTGGACGATGGAGCACTAGAAGAAGGGGAAGAAAGTTAGCCAAAATTGGCTAAGTATCCAACTGGGTACCGTGGACTTTTTGTTTGTACGGAAGGTTTATTTTGGTGGAGTCTAGGTGGAATCTCCAGGGGATAAGAATGTACTCTATAGGCTATGATAGAGGTTTTTGTTTGTTCGCTTAAGGTTTGATGGCTATGTAGTAGCACGATGATAGCTTCAGGACTTCGATAATGACAACTCAATAGTGAATGGAGTTAGGTTCCGATAATGGTGGCTCGATGTTGAAATGTGTCATGAGATGGTTATCCACATAGGGTGGGTTCTAGGAAGGGTGATCCATAGATAGAACGTGATAATCTTTCTATCATGGAAAGGTGAAATGCGGAATGATTCTTTAAAAATAATGGGGATTAGATGGGACAAGAAAGAGGCTTGGAAATGCATGCTAACGGTCATTGATATTTGGAGTGTTTTTTGTTGTACTGAAAGCATGGGCATTGCGATTGCACTCATGGGAACTTTGTTTGGACAACCCAGATCGCTTGTTTGGATCCTTATACTTGGACAACAGGAAAGGGTCTAGTATAAATTCTAGCTAAAGATGGGTACACTGAAAACCATGATTTCCTTCATTCCCTGCATAGGAAAGGCCATGCGAGTTATCATATATTTATAGCACATCAAGTAATAGTAAGGATTGTTTGATGGATGATATAGTTGCTTTGGTTGTTCTCCTTCGTATTCTATCACTCTAAGGATGTCATTGGAGATAGGTACCGGGGACAGTGATATCTTCACACTCGTCATCATACTTGGTTTGCAGTATACCTTTACTATATTTGTAGAGTAGCATATTATGTTTGTTATATGCTAACTCTTTAGTTGTAGGGACAGATCAGGTATGGTTCGTATACCCTTGTTCTTTACCGTATCGACTTGTATAGTTTTTTAGATTCATTTGCTGCTCATACTAGACTATTGCATGACTCAATTTTTTATACTTTGCTTCTTATTATCTCAGGTGCTCTTAAATGAATAAACTTGATAGTTGGTCTAGGTGCGACATAGTAGCTGTACAGAGGATGAGCTATCCCGTATTATATATGGATTTCTATGCTGATTCTGATGTGCAACACTATGGAGCCTTGACGGTGCTTGCTTATTACATTATTTAGAGATAGTCATTTGACTTTATATCTATTTGTATAAACTTTATTACTTGATGTAGAACTCTATGAATTTGTACACAGATATTTAGATCGCATAGTAATTATGTCTCTCGTGTTTCATATCTGTGATGTATACTATATTTTATTCTATGCACTGTGAGATATGAAATAAATTGTGTGAATTTTTTACTTCATTTTCAACCCTTGATGATCATCCTTCATGTTTGGGCACATTAATAGCGCACTATTTAGTTATATTAGTTGCAAGTGGTGTTGGATGGTCATCACATTTAGTATCAGATCTTAAGTTACACGATTAACCTATATCATGGTCCAGTAGAGATAGGGAAGGAGTTAACATTTAGTATATAAGTCACATACTAACACAAGTACGATCAATATAGTTTTCTTTTTGAGAAACCGATCATTCTTTTTATAGATCGAGAATGAGTCAGTAAAAAATACACAACGAGAAACTCCATCTCCGGGGTTGAGGAAGGAGCAGGTTTGGTGGCTGCTAACTTTGAATTGCAAGCTATGTTCAATGTGATTATGGTGAACATGCTGTAGAATTCCCAAGCGACCGCTGTAAATATTATTGTTGGTGGTGCGCTTAGGTGCAGGCCCTATGGGCCGAATTTACCAAGCTATGCAAAGATTACTCTACCTTAGGCGGCAAGCCATACTTGGAACTGACTCGGCTATCGAAGTGCAGGATTAGTTAGACACCTACAGTGTATTTTTTGTGACATGGAAGTAAAGGATGTCGTGAAAAGGAAGCTAGCCTCTAGATAGCTTCAAGGGCAGGCCATGAACCGGTGGAATGGCATTACTATTGCTACACTAGAGAATCAGTTCACTTAGGAACAATTCAAGGTTAGGTTTGAGAAGAAGTTCATTCCGGCTACCCAGAAGTCGATGCTATTAAGGAGGTATGCTGATTTAAAATAGGGAGATATGTCTGTCCTCGAGTATGTTATTGAGTTTGATGCTTTGTAAAAGTATGGGATGGCTTTTATTGACTCTCCATTGAGGAAGACAGGAAGTTTCTTATGGGTTTGGACGATTATTTGGGGGAGAAGTTGGTGAGTCACATCGATGAGCCTTTTGAGAGGCGTGTCAAGAAAGAATTTATACCCCAAGCCCAAATCGGCTGTTGCCGGTAAGGAATAGCCAAAACCACAACAAGGCAAGGGAGGCAAGAAGAAATAGAATGGAAAGAAGCAGTTTTAGGGGAAGAATGCTCAAAATAAGCGTAAATAGGAACCTGTTTATTTTGGTTGTGGAGAAAAAGGTCATCTAATCAGCGACTACAAAGTTGATGGGAAGAAGAAGTGTTACACTTGTGGCAAGTTCGATCTTATGCAGAAAAGTTGTCTAGGACCAGCACAGCAGAAGCAGGCTATGAAGGCATATGCTTTAGATGCTATTTCGACTTCATTGAGTGCTCCTTCGAAGAATGAGAAGGGGAACAACATTGTTATTCAAGATATGCTTTCCATTTATGTTGTTTGTATACATGTTTTACTTGATACCCGAGCTTCACATCATTTTATATATAGTGATGCAATAGATAGTTTGGGATTGAAACCCAAAATAATTGTCCGCCCGTTGATTGTGATGAACCCTGTTGGAGGCTCCACTAGCCTATATATGATTTATCTTCGTTTGGTCTTATCGAGTCATTGATGCTCTTTTGTCTGTGATTATTTTTATTTTGAATTTTGTTGGGTTTGGGATTATCTTAGGGATGTCCTGGCTAAGGAATTTCGCAGTGGCAGTGGATCATGAGAGGCGGTTGTGTGATGGCAGGGCTATAGAGGAGCGAATGGTAGTGATTGGATGCATGTCGAAGGATATGGTTATGGTTAACTTTCTATATTCGCTCGAGGTTTCATAGGCTGGGTTCATTTATGTCTATTGTTAGAGAGTATCTAGGCGTATTTAAGGAGGTGACCGAATTACCGCCGCTTTGAAAATTGAGTGTCGCATTGACTTTACGAATGATGCCGAACCGATAGTTGTTCCTTCAAGGCATATGACACCTAAAGAGCAAAAGGAGTTGGAGGTGCGAGTTAATGACCTATTGAAGTGGGGCTTCATTTATAAAAGTGTATCTGAGTGGAGTGCACATGTAGTATTCGCCACTAAAGCGGATGACTCTCTGAGGTCATGTGTAGAATACCACGAGCTGAAGAAGATGACAAAGAATAAAAAATATCCACTTCCACATATTTGTAACAATCCATCCTGAAATAGACATAAATTCCGACCCAGAAAAGGCCCATTCCGAAGCTGGCTGTTGGTTGGTAAAAAGAAGAACTCTATAGAACAATCTATCTGTTCTTTCAAAACTCGCAGTGGAAGGAATAAAATATAATAACAATAATAGTACCCATTTATTTCAAATCATTTCAAATTTCATAATACATGACAACTATTACAAGATTTTGTTCATAAATACATTTCATGGGTACAATAGAAAATAACATGAAAAGATAGATAATAACCACAAATGTTGGAAAATGGGGGTGTCTATAACATTCTAAGAAATAGATCATAAGGCTATTTGAACATAGAGGGAGTAAAATGTAAAATTCAATTATTTAGGACTAACTTTTGACTTTAACACTATATTTAATCAAATTGCAAATAGAAAACTAATAATCGTAGAATAAGTAAATAGCAAAGTAAAATATAGGAAAGTAAATAACACCTTGATTTTTATACCGATTTGGATTAACCAACCCTATATTCAGTCATGCGCTACACTGTGCATAGTTTCACTATAATCGTTTGATTTCCATGGGTGGTAAGAAAACCTTCACAATCTTGATTTATATAAGATACACCCTCTTGATTTCACATGCTACAAATACACCTTCTACTTTTCACAAACAATAAGAAAGTATGAAAATTAATCGTATCTTCAATATGGATTCTTGTAGATTCGGTACAATGATTCTGTAGACCTCTAATGACAATGTATCCTTGAATTCTTTAAGGAACAAGATGAAATCAGAGATAGAATGATATGAATTCAAGCAGAAACTCTCTAATATAATATGGTTTGCATATCCTTGAAGAATTAGAGTGAAATGGTATGGATTTTCAAAGAGAATGAAAGAATATGCAATGGAGTTCTTTTGCAAAAGTATGGAAGAGAAAGATTATGAGAATGAAGAGAGAATTGATTGGAAAATTCGTTTTTTGGACCTTTATATAGAGGTTGAAGAGACATGTCTTTTGGTGAAGAGGCGGTGGGAAAATCCCTTGATTTAAATCTAAAAAAATTTACCAATGGGAAGTATGTCGACATACCTGACCCCCATATGTCGACATGTAGACATTTTCCAAAGAGATCAGCAACACTAATATGTGTTGCAAATTTCAGATTTAAAAATTACCTCTTTTTGTGGATTTTTGTGATTCAGTTGAGGTCAATGGTAGATGATCTTCAAGTTCCATAGGATCTTTGACAAGGAATTCTAAGACTCAACCAAGTACTCATCACTTCAAACATCTCTGTCCTTTCAGCATTCATCTTCAACCAGTTCTGTTCTTCCATTGTTCTGATTAACCTTCATATATAATACATTTTTTTCCACTGAGTTCTTATTTATCTTTGTAAGTGTCTCCATAGTTATGTGAAAGTAATTGCATAACTTGGAGACATGTTAGTAGTGATATTTAAATGATTGTTGTCATCAAATCAATACCTTGGGTATTGACAATCTCCCCCTTCTGATGATGACAACCATATAAATGGTTGAGAGATAAAATGTAATACTTTCATATTTTACTCCACCTAACTATATGGACCCCCCTATCATTTTTCCTAGTATATTTATACATTTGCTCTCTCTTTGTCATTAACAAAAATGGAAAAAATAGAATCACTTAAGCACAGCTAGACAATATGTATAGATTTTGTATATAGAGATGTTTATAAATTTATATAAATAAAAGTCGCAAGGATATTCAAAATTAATATAAATTATGAAATAAAATTGTCATGTAAAATAATTAAAAATAGATGAGTTTTAGAGTTACCGACATCGTCGATGCCAATAACATATCATTTTGTAATTTATCCAAAGTTCAATGGATTTCTTGTCATATGGTTTGAACATCCGCTGTCTGTTATCCATTGATCGGTGTCTGAAAAATATAAAATATGCGCATTGGTACCCTATTTTATTTTGGGTCCATAGGGCTAAGATCTGGGAAGCCAAACCCACGAAGTTTTTGAATGCACTTTCAATATGTAATTATTGGATAAATGAACTTTATTAATAAAATTATCAATATACTTTTCTTTTTCAATAAAATCTAACTTTCTAGGAACTCATAAATTTGTAAATATGTCTAGGGGTTTTAACTTTAATTTCCTAGGTTTTGATTTGAACTTGGCAGCCTTAATAAAATTTAGTGCTTTGAGTACTAGTTTTCTTTAATTTGGGCTTGGGGGTGTATCCAAGTCCATGTTCATGATTAGTAGGTTTAGATCCAGGTAATAAATTTTCTAGATTATTCTTCCCTTTGTTAAATTTATCAATATCAGTTTTCATTTTATCAAAATCCTTATTACAGTAAGAAAAACATTGTCTATAGATGTTATTTTGTTATTTAGATAAGTGATCTTTGATTTCATTAAAAGATTTTCTGATCTCGATGGTTTATATTCACTTTAAGGTTTTTCAAAACTTTCAAGTTTTGAATCGTCGTTAAGTCCATTAAGCTTTCAATTTCATCTTCTAGACATTTTTTTTTCTTTGGTTAACATTTCGTTAAACATTTTTAATCTATCTATATCTGTTAGGCTATACTTGTACTCTCTCCAAAGCATTTTATATCCTTTATACGTATCATTTAAGATAATTGTAATTTCTTTATTAAAGTTCCAAACCCGGTTATCCTTTGCCATTAAGAACATGTTGGCATTTTTTGTTACTGAATCACTATCACTAGATGATGTAACCAAATCATCTCATATCGCATTAAAAGCTTGTTTCCTCTTCCTATTCAAAGTGTTCGATGAGTACTTCGATTTCTTCAAGTTGGGAGAGTCTCTTATCAAATGACCATATCACATTCGAAACACTTAACAACATTTCCATTTTCGAAATTATTGTTGTTATTTTCTCCAAAATTTTAAGAATTTTTTGAAATTCTTGGTCATAAACTCGATATCATCATCAACAGCATCATCTGGTACATCATTGTCATTTGTAGCCTTGAGTGCTAGTAATTTCTTCTCATTTGCCCAATTCTCCTTTCTAACCAGCAACTTAGAACATTAGACTAATTAAATCTTTTACTTTCATAGTACTAATACCATTGGCTTCTTCGATTGCCAAAGTCTTTTGATCATATTCACTAGAAAGTGAATTCAATATCTTTTTGACATGGTCCTCTTCAGCAATTTTCTTTCCTAATGATATTAATGCATGTACTATATCCTAAAATCTAGAATACATATAAGAAATAGAATCATTTGGTTTCATTTGAAAAGGTTGAAACTAGTTAGTTAAAATAGATATTTTAGTTTATTTTACTTTACTAGTGCCCGCATGTGTGACTTGAAACGTTGTCCAAATTCCATATGCAAACTTACAAACAGAAACTTGATTAAATTCATTTCTATCTATGGAAAAAAATAAAATGTTCGTAGCCTTTGAGTTACCAAGTGATTATGTCTTTTGGTTTACTGTCCCTTGTGAATATTTCACATGGGAATGGTTTGCTTGGGGCTCAGTGTACTTTATTTGGGTAATGTTCCAAATATCTAAACCATTAGACTACAAATAAAATTTCATCCTACAAGCCCAATATGCTTAATTACTAACATCAAATAGATTGGGTCTAGTGGTAGATTTCCCTTCTATTGAAGTAAAGAGAGTGTTACAAGTGTCATTAGCCATTTATAATTCTCAAAAACCAAGTTACGAATATCTTGAAAACTAGTGCTCTGATACCAAATGTTGGAAAATAGGGTGTCCATAACACAATGCAGAGTAGATCTTAAGGCTATTTGTACACTAGATAGGGTGAAGTGTATATTTCAATTATTTAGAACTAACTTATAACTTTAACACCATATCCAATCAAATTGCAAAAGAAAACCAATAATCATAGAATAAGTAAATAGCAAAATGCAGTAAAGTAAATAACACCCGGATTTTTATAGTGGTTAAGATTAACCAATACTACATTCAGATCTTCACTATACCGTGAAAAATTTCACTATAACTACTTGCTTTTCACGGGTGGCAAGAACACCCTTACAATCTTGATTTCATAGGCTACAAGATACACCTTCTTGATTTCACAGGCTAGAAGAACGCCTTCTCCTTTTCATGAACAACAACAAAGTATAGCAACTAGTCATATCTTCTGCAGCAACCCAAAATTTAACCCATAATAATTAATTCATTAATTAATGAAATGATAAAATAAATTTGTGAAATTATCAGGATTGAGCCATAGGAATTGCACCATTGTGTCCGTGATAATTTTCTGTTCAATTTTGGTACGTCAGAATCCGAGTCAATACGAAGAAGTTACGCATGAAACAAGAATCAACGAAAAAATAATTACATGGGTCCGGTCGACCGAACCATACCCTAGGTCGACCGATTGGTTGACCAAGAGGGAGAGAAGGTCGACCTAACGGTCGACCCACCCTACGTGGTGAGCGAACGAACTTTTTTTTTCATTCCAGTAAGTTTTGTACATGATTATTTCGATCTTTGGCTCCATCTAGTCCTTTCGTGCTTCCATTCGATGGCTCCTATTTAGCCTCTGATGTGGTTGCATCCTATTCTATCTCTAAATCCAATGGTCTGAGATTCACTTCTAACCTTATAAATAAGAAGGTCTAACACTTTTTCTCATTCTAGATTTTCTCCGCTTGGGTTCACATTTTCAGAAAGGACTCTAAAGGGAATAATTTTCCAATGAGAGAATCTTTTAATAAAGATATTTTTATACCCTCAAGTGGATCAAGGAAGAGCTGAGGATACAGGTGAGTGACTGTAGTTATTTTATATTTCTTTAAGTAATTTAAAATAATAGGGTTTTCAATAGTTTTAGTTTTTACTGTGATTTTTGGAACAACCTTTTTAGAAATTTATTTATAGTTTTTAGAATTATTTTCAGTCTATTTCTTTTAGCTATTTTTTCAGTTCATTTTATTTTAATTCTATTAATTGTAGCTTTTCCATTTATTTACAGTATTTTAATTTATTTACTGTTATTTATGCGTTATTTACATCTTTTTCCTACGCTTTGGATTTTCTTCTATTTTCAATTTTTTTAATTTTTCCTTCTTCTTCGCATATGGATTAGAGATTAAGATGTGAATATGGATTAAAATTATTAGAATACTGAAATAACGAAAGATAAGACACAAATTGTAAAGACTGTAATAAAAATGGAATTAAGACTGAAATTGAGCCTAATGTTAGAACTAGACCAATTAAAGATAATTGGCCTAGTTATAGAATTATAACTAAAAAAGAGTATAAGATGAAAGGTGCTTATTTTTTTACACTTAAAATTTTGGGTTAAGTAAATAAGCTAAATTATAACGTTGGTTACATTAAGAAAAAGCACAGAATGAAGTTTATTTTAAGACTTAGGATAAATTAATAAGCACAGATAGCAAGAACAATAGTAAAGGCTTATTTAAATAATTGATCTAAGTTAATAGGCAAGAATTAAAGTAGAACCCATACCAAATAGCATTCCCCTATTATTTCTACGGACGGTGTTTCACATAATCCTAAAGTGAGACGAGAGGCACGCTTATGCTAATAATGAGTAATTGGTCAATAAGTAGAAGTCCAAATCATGCGGATTTGGGCAAGTGTCGCAACTAGATACTGTTTGGATGATGGGCCAGTACCAAAAGCATTTTCCCTATTTTCTATGGATACAGTGATCTCACATTAGCCTGAAGTGGGATGAGTTATGCTGGAGCTTGAGGTAATAAGAAGACCCAATAGGTGGAAAACAGGTAACATGAGCATGGTGGTGGTTATGCGTGCAACTTCCATTCGGATGCTCAGCAGTTGTTATGAGTCCTAAGCTCTTAGTATGTGTGCCTTTTGTAGGCATCATTGCCTTCTGTGTAGGGAGCTATATGATGTCTAGTCCACAGTAGATAATTTGCGTGTCATTCGTAGACACCATTTCTATATAGGAAGTTATATAGCGTCTAGTCCGTAGTAAGGTCTATGGAGTAGCATGCCGATCAAAGGGTAGAATTAGGATTTCAGCCTAATTATAGGATTATGAATTTAGCGTAATCAAAGTAGCTAACAAAGACAAGTGCAAACAATTAAAGTTAATCAATTCCGTTAAGTTAGTAAATTCATATTTATTTTTAGCTTATTCCTTCTCTCCATTTCCTTTCTTTCCTTTTATATACTAGAACTGTTGTAAAGTCTATTACTTTTACTTTACTAAAAGATTCTTGGAATTATTATCATTCATCGGACTTTTTGTCTGACCTGCTCCTTTGTTTTCCCCCTTTTCCCCATAGGCTAGCAAGAGCAAGGGTGACAGATCGCAGACACTTGGAGACTTCTTTGGCATAGATTTCTTATGTATTTCTCTTCTTTATTATTAGTTTTTAGCTTATTCCATTAACTGGTACTTTGTGAAGGATAGTTTGTACTTTATTATTTATGGGACTGAGATTTTGATTTCATGAGACGTATATTTATATTTTAAGATATATGATGTATTTGGTTTTATAATTCTATATTATGAATTTTGACTTTAGCTAATTATTACTGTTTCTGTTGTTTTTATCTATTTTGTCTTGTGAATCGTAGTCTCTACTAGCTTTAGTTATACCTACAACGCACCACATCTTTTAGTGTGTCCTTTTGGGTATACTAAGGGGTGTGGGGTGTTTCATTTGGTATCAAAGTCTAAGGTTACAAGATTCCTTAATAATAAAGTATTTTTCCAAAAGCAGCCTATCTTTAAATTAGAAGTATTTTTCAGAAAGAAACTCTTATTATAGAAGTAATTTTTCAAGTATATAAGAGTTTTTATAAAAATCCCCTCAAAAGTCCAGTTCAACCTTCTTTCAATTCTTTCGAGCCTAAGTTTCCTTTTCTTTGCATAATATGGTTGACTAGTTCCGTAGAGCTACGGTAGCAAAGGTGCAAGGGAAAGCGCCCAATACAGCAAGGGTAGGTGGTGTTCCCTTTAATCCATCTACATCTGCCAATTTTTCTAACATATGCAAGAACTTAGCTAGTCTAGGAGGCAGAACAATTTCTGGACAGAGGATTTCGTGCAGGCACAAGCTTGGTTAGAGGTTATAGAGAAAAAATTTAGGATGTTAGATTTGGAGCACCTCGGAAGCAGATTAAGAAAGGATTAAGGTGCAATAGCTGTGGAATTGTGGGACATATCGCCGAGGATTGTAAAAGGAAGAAGATGAAGGGAAAGTGCTTTAATTGCGAGCAGCCTGGTCATTTAAGTAGGAGTTGTCCTTAGAGGACGGGACAAGGAGCTAATACACCAGTTGCGTAGATTCAGGCGTTAGACGTAGCACCTTCAGATGGCATTCCAAATAGAGGTAGGAAAGTCACAGTTGAAGGTTTGATATCCATTTATGATTTTTCCATTCGTACTTTATTCGATTCTAGAGTATCACACTCTTTTATCTCCAGTTCTCTTGTATATTGTTTGCACTTAGACATATCTTTAGTAGTAGACCCCTTTGTTGTTTCAAAACCCATATGAGGAACGACACACTTGTCTGTGGTTTGTAGGGGTTTGAAATTTTTTATCCTAGGTATGGAATTTGACCGCGACGCCTATATATTAGGATTTTCGGGGTGTGGGATGATTTTGGGAATGGATGGCTATCCATATATGGAGTTATATTAGACCGCAAGAGGAGAGTCGTTAGACTATAGAGATGCAGCGGTCGGACTCTCGAGATTTCTTACGACCTGCAAGGGTTAGTTATGCTGAGCTTCCTTTATTCCCTCGATTCATCATCATCAGAGTTAGATTTGGTTTCTGTCGTCGAAGATTTTCCAGAAGTCTTTAAGGCGGTTAAAGGACTAACCCCTAAAAGAGAGATTGACTTCAAGATTTATTTGACTGATAATGCTAAGCCAGTAGCATTACCCGTGAGGTACATGGCACCTAGGGAGAGGAAATAATTGAGCAAGCATATCCGTGAGCTTTTAGAGAAAGGATTCATAAGATGAAGCGTTCTTCTTTGCTACTAAGGCAGAAGATTCCCTTCGACTTTGCATAAACTATAAAGAATTGAATAAGCTCAAGAAGTAGAACCGATATCCACTCCCTAGGATAGATGACCTTTTTTACTAGTTTATTGGCTATGTAGTACTCTCTCAGCTTGATTTAGCCACTAGATTTCATCAGCTTAGGGTCGCTGATAACAGCATCGATAAGACCGCAATTAGGACAACCGACGGATTCTTTGAGTGGTTGGTTATGCCTTTTAGGATAACTAATGCCCTAGCCTATTTTGCAAATTTAGCGAGCTATATTTTTAGAGATCTCCTAAATAAGTTTGTGGTGTCATTCATGGACGACATATTAGTGTTTTCCAAGAGTGTGGAGAAGCATGTTGTTCATCTTGAGGAGATTCTTCGTTCACCTTGCATTCTTCAGTTAAATGCAAAGTCCTTGAATTATCACTTTTGGCATAAGGAAGCGTGTTCTTAGGGCATAGAGAAGATCTATGCATGGAAGGAGTTTGAGAAACGATTTTGTACATTTTGGTTCGGATTGTGAAAGTCCAAAGAGAGGTAGGCAAAGATTGAAGATATACAATAGATTCAGTTGATAAGAAAAGGAGAAATCCCATGTGTAGATAATTGCATAAACTATAATTGTTTCAGATAAGTGGATTTAATGGTAGTACTAAAAAACTTTAATAAGGAAATGGGATTACCAAAATTTAGGAAGCGTACTCCTAGGGTAGTGAGAAGAAAATCCACCTTATGTTTAGCTTAATAGAATATAATTGTCAGAATTGAAATATTTTTTTGTTAATATTTTCTTTTAGGAAATAAATATTGGTTTTTTGAGAAATGTATGAAATTTAAATTAGATTTTATATGATATAAATTTTGTTAAAAGTAAGATTCTTTTCGAAGAATTATAGCTCGCTGGTTTCATTGTAGATAAAAAAAGATTTTAAACATAAAAACGTAGAGGTTATTAAGTATCAAAAACGTAGGTTACAAGATTTATTATTGTAATAGATTTTTTGTGAGAAGCAAAGGCAGCATAGACTATAGCACTATTGTTATAGTAGGTGACTTCCAAAGTAAATGTTTTTACATAGTATACGAGGTTTATTAATATTTATTTTAATTGAATCCATACACTAGTATTTTTGGGTCGTAGTAACAGTGTTTTACGCAACATCTGCTTTGACCCACATAAAAATGTGTTTTGAAGAAAATTTTCAAATATAGAAACAAAGTGATTAGTAAAGTACACTTATTATTTAAATAAGTATAAGAAATTTTTTTCTGGCTATGGATATATTAAAACACGTTTAAAAATGATTTTTTCAAAAAAGAAAAGAGTAAGTTAGATATTAGAAGATGTCTATCGTAAGAGAATATAAATTAAACATACTTTAATCTGTTAGAATGAAAAGGGTAATGCTATAATTTTCTATGAAACCAATAAAAATGTTTTGTGCAAGTTACAAGGAATGCATGGAAGAGCTATACAAGGTATGGGAGCATTATATTTTGTATAGCCTATTTCAAAAAATATAAAAATATTTCCTTGTAAATTCATATAAACATAAAATCCTCTTTTAAAGGATTCATATAAGGTTTTACCATTAATAGTTTCTTATACGAGAAAGTAGTTCCAATACATTAAGATATAAAACTGTTAGGTGTAATATGTTTAAAAAATAAATAAGCTTTTGGAAATGGAAAACTTAATAAAAGTAAAATTTGAAAATCCAAATTTTTATAGGAAGCTATAGAAGTCTTTAAAAGAAAGGGAGGAATAAGTTGTAGACCTAAATTTTTGGAAGTTTTCCCCTCTAGGATTGGGAATAATGTTAATTAACCAAGTATTTTTGAATTTAATTGGAACTTAAAGATAACACTTTTAAAGACAAATATTTTGGGATTTGGTGTTTTAAAATTTTGAAACCTCGGTTTTTTTGAAATAAAGTGATAAATACCAAACCAAGATCTTAAATGTGGAGTAGATAGGAATCATTTCCTAGGTGTAATAGAAAAAGTGCCAGGCTATAGCAATGATTACTTTTGAAAGTAATGATAGAAGTTCCCTTGGAGTTTGTGGAACACTAGTAAGAACCTAGGAATGTTTATTTGTGTGCAAACTAAATGAGAGTAGTAAAGTGAAATTAGTAAGATAGTAAGACAAGCATGGTTGAGAATGATTTTTCTTGATTTTGAGAAACTTGGGAGAAGCATCCTCCTTTGGTGGAATTCCCATATGATAGTAGTTTTCAAGCTAGCTTTGAAATTGCACCTTCCAAAGCTCTTTACGGAAGACCGCGCAAGTCGCTTTCGTGTTGGATAGAGTCTACAGAGGTTGTAAAGACTTCGGAGATGATTAAATTGATTGGGAGAAAATGCGCATTTCTTATCCTCATCTCTCTTTGGTAGTTAATTTCAAATTTCCTATTTCCATCCTTAGTTTTGAATAGGTTCTTTGGGAGAGTAGAACTGAGGGTTTAACCGATGGATGATAGGATTTTATGTAAACATGTTATTAGAAAATGTTATGAATGATGAATGCAAGTGGTTGCAAGTGTTTGCCAGTGGATGCTATGGATGCATATGCTTACACTAGGCACTATTACCTCTTAGGGATCGTCCTAACTAGGGCACTAGAGCATATGCATATGGATGTGTGTGTACTTGAATTTTTATTCATTTTCATGGTTGTTACAAATGGATGTTTATCACATGGTTTTTGCATTTGGATGATGATTGAAACCTGCATATAGAACTATCAGTTACTATTAGAAATTTTTGCATTCATTTTGATACATAGCACAGACATGATTGCATAACAGGAGGTCAACTAAATTAGTGGATTGCCTAAACTTTTGCATTAGTTAAGGATATTAACACTACACTAAATGCGTAAGTATCATAAATTGCATTAGAACAACTTAAGGACAATGGATGAATGGATGATGGTTGAGTAGTTGTTTGTAGAACTTGAATGAAAACATTAGTTCATTCTTTTATCCTTAATGATTTCAAGGACGAAATCCCATAAGGAGGGGAGAATGTAACAACCCAAAATTTAACCCATAATAATTAATTCTTTTAATTAAAGAAATGATAAAATAAATTTGTGAAATTATCAGAATTGATCCATGGGAGTTGCGTCATTGTCTCCATGATAATTTTCTGTTCAATTTCAGAACGTCGGAATCCGAGGCAACATGAAGAACTTATGCATGAAACATTAATCAACGGAAAAAAAAATTTCTTGGGTATGGTTGACCAGGAGATCGACCCAACCAAACCCTAGGTCGATCGGCCGGTTGACCTAGGGCAAGGGAAGGTCGACCTGGCGGTCGACCAGCCCTACGTGGCAAGCGAAAGAACTTTTTGTTCGTTCCAACAAGTTTTGTACATGACTTTTTCGATCTTTGGCTCCATCTGGTCATTTCGTGCTTCCATCTGATGTCTCCTATTTGGCCTTTGACGCGGCTGCATCCTATTCAATCCCCAAATCCAATGGTCTGAAATCCACTTCTAACCCTATAAATACGACCCTAGGTCTAACACGTTTTCTCATTTTAGATTTTCTCCGCTTGGGTTATCCTTTTCAAAAAAGACCCTAAAAGGAATAATTTTCCAAGAAGAGAATGTGACGACCTAGATTTTTTAGGCAATTGAAATTAGAATATTTAATTGATTTTAACTATTGAGAGTTAATTTCTTTACTTGAATTCAAATATAACTATTTATTTGATAATTAAATTATTGAATTAAATAATTTGAAGTTGGGTAAAATGTTGAATCTGGATTTTTAAGCCTGTTAAAAATAATTTAAAGGCTTATAAAATTTACATTGATAATACTGAGGATAATAAAAGTGTTAAAATTGAATTCGGAAGTATTTTGTTAAGTTTTGAAATTACATCGTTTAAATCGATATTTAAAAATAGCCTTCTAAGGCATAGTCTCGAAATTCAACGAAATCGGATTTCAAATTTTGTATAGATCGGAGTTGTTGTGTGAGCATACGATATATAAATGCGCTTAAAATTTAATTGAAAATAAGTAAATACTGTACTTGGTTAGCCAAACTTAATTTACATCAGAATCTTCCCAGTTCTTTCCAGGGCACACTTCCTTTGGCTTTCCAAATACGATTCTTCACCCTTCTTTCTTTTAGATACGTGGACTATTCCCTTTTCAGAAGAAAAAAAATTAGAGATGCTCGAACTTTTAAAAATGGCGAACAAAAAGGGAATAAAATCGAAAGCCCTTTCTTCCTTCTAGCACGAATTTGTTTCCTTCCTTCCATCTTCTGTTCAATCCACGAATCATTCGACCGAGACTGTAACAGCCCGCAAATCCGTACCCCTTGAGTCAACCCTATTCTACAATAATCAACTCAAGTTGCACAGAAATACGAACCATTTGGGTTTAAGAAGAAGAGGTAGAAGAAGAGAAAACAAAATCAACATCAGAATCTAACCATCGCCGCGGATAAAATATAATAGATAATAATGATCTTTACTCAAAATCAAATATATCAGTTTATATATATTACATCATCAGAGTACATCAATCATCAATCACCACTCAACATCAATAACATACAAATGGATACACAACAACTCAACACAGCGGAAATATATATATATACAAGTACGAGAGTACGTGTCGTCATCCAGCTCGTCTCCTGAGCTCCATAGCATCATCCTGTATCCTATAATACTCGGCCTGACCCGAGCATTACAGTTAAATAACACCCGAGTCAGTCTGGAATACCAGCGTGAGAAAATCACACCCAATTGATTATTAAAGTTTCAAAAATCCTTTGAAAACAAAAGCATCTCGTAAGACCACGCCACAAATAAACATGTCGGGTTTTTACCTTACGGTAGCTAAAACAATTTTTATAGAAATCCTCTAATATTATAATAGTGTCTATAGAAAGTAAATAGAATCTAGCTGAAATGCTTGCATCTCACGTTTCAGCAATAGTTGGGCACAATCAAAACCGTACGGGCGCGTAGGGAAAATGGATTCCAACTAATGGCTAGGCACTGGGGTACCACCTGTCACAGTACCTGGTCTAGATCAGCGTATCGAGGAGCCACCCTAACTCCCCTGCAACACAAGACCGGAACCATCCCTTACTGGACAGTCCCGAGCAAGATCACCCCGCGGTTGGGATCAGCAACCGCCCACACAGCCGAAATAAAGGGACATCTAGACAGGGATGACCTCACCCTCCAGTGGGGGCTACCCACGAAGCCTTGCTGCATATCCCCTGATTTTCAGCCATTCCCATTTGACGAGGCTTGAGGCTAAGCGTTACCTTTTTTAGAATATATTCCTTAGAATGCCCATCGTCCTCCTGACGATGTTTCGCAAGCATTCATCCATACAAGTCCGTCCCGGGTTCGAACGGAACCGAAGGCACTATTCCTACTACATCCATTTTGGAAATATCCTCAGGATTAGTAGCGACTAGCCCTTGCACTTCACTGCTCCATCTTCAACTCCGAACACGTTACATGAAACGTACAAACCGGATCGAAGTGGTTTTCGAGAAATTAATCTCGATCCCGGTCTCTTCGAAACGATCAGCGCATCTGTCCAATATTGATAGTCGGTGATTTAACTATCAATTTATATTCACAAACATCCATCACACAATAAATAATTTTCCAAATTATTTATTTATCTCAATATCTTCACAAGATATATTTCTATTTTCAATCCTTTGAAAACAGTTTCAAAATCATCTTTCCTTTCAGGATAAACTTTCCCGAATATCTACTATCTCCTCTGAAATCTCCAAGCACAAAAATAGATTTTTTTTTTAAAAATAATTTAAATACTTTACTTTGAAATATATACTTTAAAACACTTAGGATAAAACTACTTAATTAATTTGTTAAAAATACACATTACATGAATTTGAGAAAATAAGGTTACTTTAAAATATATAAATCGGGTTTTCACTTTTAAACAAATACTAAGTCACTTTTAAATAATTAATGCTATAATATATTAAAAGGAAATACTTGCTTTAGAAATTAAACATTAGACATAATAAATTTTATAAAACTTGCTTTCTTTAAAAACAACTTTAAAACATTTAATTTACATTTACAAATTTACTTTTAAAAACGTGTACTTGGCCACCCAGAGAAAATTCCAACTTCCAACACTTAAATCAATTCCCCAAATTGATTTCCAATTTATTCTATTTGAAATAAATTTCTTTACTTACATGGTTCATTTCCAACTTCATTAATTATGGATTTTATTTTTATTATTATTATTTCCTGTTTGATTTTAAATCTTTTAACTGAAATATAAAAATTTCAGGTTATTCCCAATTTCTTCTTTATTCTTCTTAAATAATTTAAATCCTCAATTTAAATAAATGTTTTGTTCTTTTAAACAATAACATTGAAATTTAAGTTTCATTAACTCTCTGTTTATTTAAATTTTCCTTCCCATACACAAGATTGATTTATTAGAATTTTAAAATCACTTTATTTCCTTTCCAGTTCATTCATAAATTTATTCAACTTTGCTATAATTATTTTACTTACAATTTCACTTCTTTTATTTTCATTCCCAAACTCAAATTATATATTTAGTAATTAATTATTGCCTGATTATAACAATCAAGCCATAGCATTCAATATTTCACATAATTCATTACAGAATATCAAATATTCAGAACAGAGAATATTAAATAATTAAATAAAGTTGAGGGGTCCAGTTGGATCCCTCCAACCTGTTTTCCCTGCATCCACAGATGTTAGCACAATATAAAATGCCAATTTCAAAATATATACCACACTACCGCACATAAATCAATTCAACCATTTCAAACAATTATTTAAATTTAATCATTTAAAGTTAAATTTTACTGAGTGAGATTAACTCACCTTTGCATTCGTTTGTGCAATTCATTCCAACCGACTTGATTCTCCACGATTTTAGACCTTGTATAAATATTTATATAGTTTATTAATACTTGAAATAAATTGATCTATTAATTCCTCTTTTTTTATAAATTTAATCAACCAATGATTTAACTGCACACTAATAATTTGCTTCACTAAACAAATTTTATTAATTTTCGAATCAATTAAACAATTAAATTCCCATATACTAATTTCATTAACTAAGAATTTGGGTTTTAAGCTAATAATTGGATTTTAAACAAATTTTGCTTTTAATAAGAATATTTTATTTTATCTTTTTTTTTAGCAACTCTTACTGTTAAATAAAACCTTTGAGTTACACTTATATAATTTTCTATTCATATCCATATATATATGTATTAAATTTTAAACTGATCATATAATTTACTGTAATTATATAAATCAATTTCTTGTACATATATATATAAACTCTAGAAACTTCAAAACTGGACAGTAAACATTTTTCTTTTCTGAACATATATTCACATAAATCAAATTAGGTTTCACTTACAGGATCAGATGCTCACCTCAACTCACGTCATCGGCGAACCCCTCCTCGCGAACGCTTCCTCTCCTTCGAGCTCAAGATGAAGTCGCGACGCCCCCTTCACCTCGACTAGCCCTAAGCGCTTCATCCATACCTATCTAGCGACCGCGCCTCTTCGCCTCGCGCCCTAGTTCAGCTCGTGGCCACTGACGATGCTCGATGCCAACTCGAACGCGTCGCGATCCTCTATACTTATTCGCGACCTTCTCCCCCCCCCTCAGACGACGGTCGTAGCTCGAACGAGCCTGCCCCCTTCGTGTCTCGCGATTTCAATCGCCTCTGCTTCTTTTCTTTTTTTTTTATTTTTATCCGGCGTTTGATTTGGGAAAGAGGAAGATTCGGTCGCCATTAATTCGAGAATTTTTTTTTTTATATTGCGAATTCGGCTATGAAGGAAAAGAATTGAGATAACCGGAAAAAAAAATAGGAAAGAGATCTATTGATAAAAGAAGATATAGATGAGGGGAGAGGCGTATAAGAGAAGCTTTCCTAAGTAAATCTCATTCAATTATTATTAATTAAGTTTTCAGCGCGTTATTATATCGTACACTCATACACTAACTCCAATCAATACCAAATTTGAAACCCGATAATAATTCAATATTACGGACTCAATGGATCTTGTTTCATCAAATTCCGAGACAGCGCCTCGGAAGGCTATTTTTAAATTCAATTTAAACGATACAAATTTCAAAACTTAACAAACAACTTCCAAATTCAATTTTAACACTTTTACTATTTTCCATATTATCGATATAAATTTTATAATCCATTAAATTATTTTTGACAGGCTTAAAGCTCCAGATTCAATAATTTACTCAACTTCAAATTATTTAATTCAATAATTATGTATCAAATAAATTGTGATATTTGTAATTCAAGTTAAAATTACTCTATTGAATATTTAAAATCAATTAAATATTCCGATTTCAATTGCTCAAAAATTACGGGTCGTCACATTCCTCCCCCCTTAAAAGAATTTCGTCCCCGAAATTCCCAGTTAGGAAGAATGATCCATGACCCATTAACTATCTTCTCAACTCCAAATAGTTTTTATCAATTTACTAACAAATCTTTTTATTAATGATACACTAATTCCTTTCTTAACTTTTCAACTTATCCATAAGTCCCAAACCATATTACTTACTTAACAATTCAAATTTTAAAGTTAAAATCAAATTTGAATTAGCAAAACTTTCTCAAAAATTTTCTAACTCCCTAAATTTTCGAAAAATTTCGCCAGCGTCTCCTTTGCGCGGCTAGCTCGGTACAACTACAAAATGGCTCTACGGCCTCCCAAATCCAAAAAGAAAACAAAAACGCCAAGTGGCTCAATCCAAATCCAAATCCAAATCCCAATCAAATTCCATACCAAATTAAATACATACCTTTTGTCGAGCATTTCAAATTTTATCTTTTCATATCAAACCCAAATTTCTTTTTCCTTTATAATACCTGCATACCTGCTTAGCACCAATATCCAAACACAATATTCCACAACATTTTATCGACTTTCTCACAAAATGTCAACATCTATTCATTCCAATATTGACTTAAATTACAATGTTCGTATCAATTTCCATTTAAGACTTCACCATTCCTTCTTAAATTTAGTATAAGCATTTTATATACTTCTTTATTTATTTTCATCTTACCATTTTAGTTTATATCCATTTCTATCCACAACGATTCTTTCATTTCCATACGAATTCAATTTATTTTCAACTCTAAACTTTAAATTCTATTTTTCATTTATAACAAATTCACGTCATTATTTAAATTAGCTCCATTTACTAACTTATTTCAATTCTTAGTTTGAAATTGTTTTGTCGTTAATAAATTTTCCAAAAATTTTCAAAAATTTTCTAACTCCCAAAATTTCTGAAAAATTTTGGCAGTCTCCTTTGTACGGAGGAGCTTTTGCAATTTGACAAAAGAGATAAATATATATACATCGACCCACCCGGTCGGAAAAACAAAAACAGTTCATATTTCCTATTTTTATTGCGTAGGCGTACCTTATTTAGCATTTTAAGCACGCGGCTTATTATTTTTAGCAAATAGCACAACCAAATCCAGCCACACGGCTTCCAGGTACATGTACTTACTCAATTTAAACATGTAAGTATCAAATATATGCAGTTTAATTATATTTCACTTATTTATAATAGTTAAAACATATGAATTCTTAAAAGAAACTCATACCAAACATTTTTCTGTAAGCAATTTATATCGTTTCCATGCTAATTCAACGGTTTCAATTAATTTATAAACCATTTTTATGTAATTTGAATGGTTTTCAATCCATTCGTATACAACTCCATTAATTTGAATGGTTTAGAATTCAATTGCTTACTTTTAATTTATTCTTAAGCAAATTGAACTCATATTTAATTCAATTTCTTTCAAAATCAATTTATTTTACTTCCACCAACTCATAGAATTTTAATTACTTCCATTTACATCCTCTGACAATTTGTTCTATGCAATTCGATGGGATTTATGTGAATAAATAAGTATTTATGCTTTATTACCAATTTAAATGGACTTTAACTCGATTTATACTTAATTCTATTTTATTTTCAAATTTATTCACAAACTATATATTCTCATTTCACTCGATATCAAATTTGAATACATTCACTTTGCATCTCATTTTATTATCCAACTAGTTCATTCAAAACCATTTACAATCTAGGTTCATCTTGATTGCCACTTAAATTCCCTTTTATTTTAATCCATTCACAATCATTTATTTAGCTCGACACATTGCATTTAAATTTTATTTACAATTCATTTATTTACATTTCATTCCATATTTGTTTATTCCAAACTATTTTATTTAGCTCGAAAACAATCCAAGCTATCTCATTCAATAATCATTTCTTATCTTATTTAAATCACATTTCATCTGATACTTATGTACTCTATCCATTTATTTATTCAATATAATTAATTTATCCACATTTACTTAAACCATTCTAATAAACTCGAAACATTCTATTTCCTTATTGTCTCAAATTATTTCAATTCCTTAATAAATTTAAATGGTTTACAATTATTTATTCTGGAATTTCATTCCATTAATATTATTTATAACTCATCGAATTTTATTTCGATTAAAAATTTATTTTCACTTGATTTAAAACCAAACCAATATTATTAAACTTTGTCTAAGTTGAAATAAATTCAACTCTCTTCCATCTATTCAGCTTAAGTTAACTTACTTAAATTTATTCAAATTTTACACTTAAGCTCATTCTGATTTTGCAAATAAAGTTCTCTTTTCAATTTATCTTGATTCTATTTAATTCAATCCCATTTCCAACTACAAATTATTTGATCAATTATTATACCTTTTAGCTTTCCAGATTTAACACATTCAATTTATTACAAAGTCATTTTCAATCTATTTCCACATATTTGGATTTTATTTGCACATACAAACCATTGCTATTTTAATCCACTTATATTTTTATCCGATACACTCCAATTATATTTAATTTGTTAACACTTCAAGCTAAATTTTCAATTTAATAACTCAAGTTCTGATTCTATTATTCACTTTCAATTTACCTTCCAATTTATTATCTCATAATTCAGCTTCATTCTCAATTACTTTCACTTCATCAACAATTTGAATCAATTTTAATTTATAACTTGGGTTTATTTCCACACTTCATCATAAACTCACAATTCAATTTCATTAACTAATTTATTATCTAATTAGTTCTTCCCTTATTTATAATCCCACACTTGAATTTTTATTCGAAATATCACTTCATTTTATTTTCTTAAGTTCAATATACTTTACAATTCAAGTTTGGGTTCTCTTTTCATTTTTCAATTCATCAAAATATTGATTTTGGGCATTGTATTCCATTTTCAATTTAATAAGTCACAACCTATTGTTTTATACAATTCCATTCATCATAAGCTTGAATATATTCATCTTTTATTTTTAACTCAAACCTTCTATTTATTTATAACCCAAGCATATTTTTTTTATGTCATGGATTTCTAATTCTTTTACAAGTCATTCTGATTTATTTAACTTAATCTAATTCTTATCCAACTTATTTCCCAGTTATCTAGGTAAAAATTTAATTCCATCTAATAACTTAATTGAATTCTTATTCCAATTCAATTTTATTTTAACTCAGATTTATTTAACTCAATTCAATTTCAACTTAATTCGAATACAACTGGATATTATTTCAGCTTATTCAATTTATTTTAATCCAGTTAAATTTTATTCTCCAATCCAAGTTAATTTCATTTTTAACTTTTCTCTTTAAGTTTAAATTTCAACATTCAAAGCTTATTTATCCTTCCTGATTTAAAAGAACATCCTAAGTTATAAGCTTATAACCCATCTTATCAGGATTTTTTTTTTAAAATACCGGCTTTTTGTTTTAAATCATTTCGAAATCTCCAACATCTCAAATCTCATTTCTCAAAAATTTTAAGCCAATCCTGGCTTTTATTACAACAAATTTCCCTTTTGAAATTTCCAAAAACAACTAGCTTTTTGAACAAATCAGTTTTTGGCAGCAATCCATCACTTAGAAATTCGAAAATGAATACTGATGATGCGGCCGTCATCATCGGAATTATTTTCCAATAATCCAAGTGATTTCAATGCTATATCACTTTCAAAATCCATTTAAAACAGATTTCTTTTCAGAAACATCACCAAAACAATTGTGCTATTATTTATCTTCAAAACACTTCCAAAATCTCCGAGTTTTAAATTTCCAAATCCTGCTTAAATCAATTTTACTACAATTCATTTGCATATCTTATGCTCATACAAATTCTTATTTGATTATATTTCAATTTATAAATTTCATTTACGACTCATACTTACGAATTTCATTTTATAATGAATTTACTCCCTTCAACTTTGGTTATACTTTTAATTTCTAGTTAAATTCACTTAACAATGATAATACTTTAATATTATCATTTCTAACATTCAAGCAACCATATAATAGCTATATAGTTTTCCAAAAACTTTCTTTATATCAAAAATATATTTTTGGGTAAAATTATTTCATTTACCCATATTTAAAACAATACCGTGTCGATTGTTCTATTCAAGTGTTTAGAAACCCTTTCAATACAGTTGTCCAGACTGTGCCGACGAAGGTTCATATGCCACTCAATAAACCAATCAACACGATATTAAAATAATTTATATTCACTAACAAATACGCGCTCATATTTATTTATACACTCAAACTCATTATAGAGTACTACGGACTCTATTTTAAATGAGTAATTTCCCACCAGAGCCAAGGTTATCTCCAACCTATGCTCTGATACCAAGTGTAACAGCCCGCAAATCCGTACCCCTTGAGTCAACCCTATTCTACAATAATCAACTCAAGTTGCACAGAAATACGAACCATTTGGGTTTAGGAAGAAGAGGTAGAAGAAGAGAAAACAAAATCAACATCAGAATCTAACCATCGCCGCGGATAAAATATAATAGATAATAATGATCTTTACTCAAAATCAAATATATCAGTTTATATATATTACATCATCAGAGTACATCAATCATCAATCACCACTCAACATCAATAACATACAAATGGATACACAACAACTCAACACAGCGGAAATATATATATATACAAGTACGAGAGTACGTGTCGTCATCCAGCTCGTCTCCTGAGCTCCATAGCATCATCCTGTATCCTATAATACTCGGCCTGACCCGAGCATTACAGTTAAATAACACCCGAGTCAGTCTGGAATACCAGCGTGAGAAAATCACACCCAATTGATTATTAAAGTTTCAAAAATCCTTTGAAAACAAAAGCATCTCGTAAGACCACGCCACAAATAAACATGTCGGGTTTTTACCTTACGATAGCTAAAACAATTTTTATAGAAATCCTCTGATATTATAATAGTGTCTATAGAAAGTAAATAGAATCTAGCTGAAATGCTTGCATCTCACGTTTCAGCAATAGTTGGGCACAATCAAAACCGTACGGGCGCGTAGGGAAAATGGATTCCAACTAATGGCTAGGCACTGGGGTACCACCTGTCACAGTACCTGGTCTAGATCAGCGTACCGAGGAGCCACCCTAACTCCCCTGCAACACAAGACCGGAACCATCCCTTACTGGACAGTCCCGAGCAAGATCACCCCGCGGTTGGGATCAGCAATCGCCCACACAGCCGAAATAAAGGGACATCTAGACAGGGATGACCTCACCCTCCAGTGGGGGCTACCCACGAAGCCTTGCTGCATATCCCCTGATTTTCAGCCATTCCCATTTGATGAGGCTTGAGGCTAAGCGTTACCTTTTTAGAATATATTCCTTAGAATGCCCATCGTCCTCCTGACGATGTTTCGCCAGCATTCATCCATACAAGTCCGTCCCGGGTTTGAACGGAACCGAAGGCACTATTCCTACTACATCCATTTTGGAAATATCCTCAGGATTAGTAGCGACTAGCCCTTGCACTTCACTGCTCCATCTTCAACTCCGAACACGTTACATGAAACGTACAAACCGGATCGAAGTGGTTTTCGAGAAATTAATCTCGATCCCGGTCTCTTCGAAACGATCAGCGCATCTGTCCAATATTGATAGTCGGTGATTTAACTATCAATTCATATTCACAAACATCCATCACACAACAAATAATTTTCCAAATTATTTATTTATCTCAATATCTTCACAAGATATATTTCTATTTTCAATCCTTTGAAAACAGTTTCAAAATCATATTTCCTTTCAGGATAAACTTTCCCGAATATCTACTATCTCCTCTGAAATCTCCAAGCACAAAAATAGATTTTTTTTTAAAAAATAATTTAAATACTTTACTTTGAAATATATACTTTAAAACACTTAGGATAAAACTACTTAATTAATTTGTTAAAAATACACATTATATGAATTTGAGAAAATAAGGTTACTTTAAAATATATAAATCGGGTTTTCACTTTTAAACAAATACTAAGTCACTTTTAAAAAATTAATGCTATAATATGTTAAAAGGAAATACTTGCTTTAGAAATTAAACATTAGACATAATAAATTTTATAAAACTTGCTTTCTTTAAAAACAACTTTAAAACATTTAATTTACATTTACAAATTTACTTTTAAAAACGTGTACTTGGCCACCCAGAGAAAATTCCAACTTCCAACACTTAAATCAATTTCCCCAAATTGATTTCCAATTTATTCTATTTGAAATAAATTTCTTTACTTACATGGTTCATTTCCAACTTCATTAATTATGGATTTTATTTTTATTATTATTATTTCCTGTTTGATTTTAAATCTTTTAACTGAAATATAAAAATTTCAGGTTATTCCCAATTTCTTCTTTATTCTTCTTAAATAATTTAAATCCTCAATTTAAATAAATGTTTTGTTCTTTTAAACAATAACATTGAAATTTAAGTTTCATTAACTCTCTGTTTATTTAAATTTTCCTTCCCATACACAAGATTGATTTATTAGAATTTTAAAATCACTTTATTTCCATTCCAGTTCATTCATAAATTTATTCAACTTTGCTATAATTATTTTACTTACAATTTCACTTCTTTTATTTTCATTCCCAAACTCAAATTATATATTTAGTAATTAATTATTGCCTGATTATAACAATCAAGCCATAGCATTCAATATTTCACATAATTCATTACAGAATATCAAATATTCAGAACAGAGAATATTAAATAATTAAATAAAGTTGAGGGGTCCAGTTGGATCCCTCCAACCTGTTTTCCCTGCATCCACAGATGTTAGCACAATATAAAATGCCAATTTCAAAATATATACCACACTACCGCACATAAATCAATTCAACCATTTCAAACAATTATTTAAATTTAATCATTTAAAGTTAAATTTTACTGAGTGAGATTAACTCACCTTTGCATTCGTTTGTGCAATTCATTCCAACCGACTTGATTCTCCACGATTTTAGACCTTGTATAAATATTTATATAGTTTATTAATACTTGAAATAAATTGATCTATTAATTCCTCTTTTTTTATAAATTTAATCAACCAATGATTTAACTGCACACTAATAATTTGCTTCACTAAACAAATTTTATTAATTTTCGAATCAATTAAACAATTAAATTCCCATCTACTAATTTCATTAACTAAGAATTTGGGTTTTAAGCTAATAATTGGATTTTAAACAAATTTTGCTTTTAATAAGAATATTTTATTTTATCTTTTTTTTTAGCAACTCTTACTGTTAAATAAAACCTTTGAGTTACACTTATATAATTTTCTATTCATATCCATATATATATGTATTAAATTTTAAACTGATCATATAATTTACTGTAATTATATAAATCAATTTCTTGTACATATATATATATATATATATATATATAAACTCTAGAAACTTCAAAACTGGACAGTAAACATTTTTCTTTTCTGAACATATATTCACATAAATCAAATTAGGTTTCACTTACAGGATCAGATGCTCACCTCAACTCACGTCATCGGCGAACCCCTCCTCGCGAACGCTTCCTCTCCTTCGAGCTCAAGATGAAGTCGCGACGCCCCCTTCACCTCGACCAGCCCTAAGCGCTTCATCCATACCTATCTAGCGACCGCGCCTCTTCGCCTCGCGCCCTAGTTCAGCTCGTGGCCACTGACGATGCTCGATGCCAACTCGAACGCGTCGCGATCCTCTATACTTATTCGCGACCTTCTCCCCCCCCCCCCCCCTCAGACGACGGTCGTAGCTCGAACGAGCCTGCCCCCTTCGTGTCTCGCGATTTCAATCGCCTCTGCTTCTTTTTTTTTTTTTTATCCGGCGTTTGATTTGGGAAAGAGGAAGATTCGGTCGCCATTAATTCGAGAATTTTTTTTTTATATTGCGAATTCGGCTATGAAGGAAAAGAATTGAGATAACCGGAAAAAAAAATAGGAAAGAGATCTATTGATAAAAGAAGATATAGATGAGGGGAGAGGCGTATAAGAGAAGCTTTCCTAAGTAAATCTCATTCAATTATTATTAATTAAGTTTTCAGCGCGTTATTATATCGTACACTCATACACTAACTCCAATCAATACCAAATTTGAAACCCGATAATAATTCAATATTACGGACTCAATGGATCTTGTTTCATCAAATTCCGAGACAGTGCCTCGGAAGGCTATTTTTAAATTCAATTTAAACGATATAAATTTCAAAACTTAACAAACAACTTCCAAATTCAATTTTAACACTTTTACTATTTTCCATATTATCGATATAAATTTTATAATCCATTAAATTATTTTTGACAAGCTTAAAGCTCTAGATTCAATAATTTACTCAACTTCAAATTATTTAATTCAATAATTATGTATCAAATAAATTGTGATATTTGTAATTCAAGTTAAAATTACTCTATTGAATATTTAAAATCAATTAAATATTCCGATTTCAATTGCTCAAAAATTACAGGTCGTCACATTCCTCCCCCCTTAAAAGAATTTCGTCCCTGAAATTCCCAGTTAGGAAGAATGATCCATGACCCATTAACTATCTTCTCAACTCCAAATAGTTTTTATCAATTTACTAACAAATCTTTTTATTAATGATACACTAATTCCTTTCTTAACTTTTCAACTTATACATAAGTCCCAAACCATATTACTTACTTAACAATTCAAATTTTAAAGTTAAAATCAAATTTGAATTAGCAAAACTTTCTCAAAAATTTTCTAACTCCCTAAATTTTCGAAAAATTTCGCCAGCGTCTCCTTTGCGCGGCTAGCTCGGTACAACTACAAAATGGCTCTACGGCCTCCCAAATCCAAAAAGAAAACAAAAACGCCAAGTGGCTCAATCCAAATCCAAATCCAAATCCCAATCAAATTCCATACCAAATTAAATACATACCTTTTGTCGAGCATTTCAAATTTTATCTTTTCATATCAAACCCAAATTTCTTTTTCCTTTATAATACATGCATACCTGCTTAGCACCAATATCCAAACACAATATTCCACAACATTTTATCGACTTTCTCACAAAATGTCAATATCTATTCATTCCAATATTGACTTAAATTACAATGTTCGTATCAATTTCCATTTAAGACTTCACCATTCCTTCTTAAATTTAGTATAAGCATTTTATATACTTCTTTATTTATTTTCATCTTACCATTTTAGTTTATATCCATTTCTATCTGCAACGATTCTTTCATTTCCATACGAATTCAATTTATTTTCAACTCTAAACTTTAAATTCTATTTTTCATTTATAACAAATTCACGTCATTATTTTAATTAGCTCCATTTACTAACTTATTTCAATTCTTAGTTTGAAATTGTTTTGTCGTTAATAAATTTTCCAAAAGTTTTCAAAAATTTTCTAACTCCCAAAATTTCTGAAATTTTTTGGCAGAGTCTCCTTTGTACGGAGGAGCTTTTGCAATTTGACAAAAGAGATAAATATATATACATCGACCCACCCGGTCGGAAAAACAAAAACAGTTCATATTTCCTATTTTTATTGCGTAGGCGTACCTTATTTAGCATTTTAAGCAAGCGGCTTATTATTTTTAGCAAATAGCACAACCAAATCCAGCCACACGGCTTCCAGGTACCTGTACTTACTCAATTTAAACATGTAAGTATCAAATATATGCAGTTTAATTATATTTCACTTATTTATAATAGTTAAAACATATGAATTCTTAAAAGAAACTCATACCAAACATTTTTCTGTAAGCAATTTATATCGTTTCCATGCTAATTCAACGGTTTCAATTAATTTATAAACCATTTTTATGTAATTTGAATGGTTTTCAATCCATTCGTATACAACTCCATTAATTTGAATGGTTTAGAATTCAATTGCTTACTTTTAATTTATTCTTAAGCAAATTGAACTCATATTTAATTCAATTGCTTTCAAAATCAATTTATTTTACTTCCACCAACTCATAGAATTTTAATTACTTCCATTTACATCCTCTGACAATTTGTTCTATGCAATTCGATGGGATTTATGTGAATAAATAAGTATTTATGCTGTATAACCAATTTAAATGGACTTCAACTCGATTTATACTTAATTCTATTTTATTTTCAAATTTATTCACAAACTATATATTCTCATTTCACTCGATATCAAATTTGAATACATTCACTTTGCATCTCATTTTATTATCCAACTAGTTCATTCAAAACCATTTACAATCTAGGTTCATCTTGATTGCCACTTAAATTCCCTTTTATTTTAATCCATTCACAATCATTTATTTAGCTCGACACATTGCATTTAAATTTTATTTACAATTCATTTATTTACATTTCATTCCATATTTGTTTATTCCAAACTATTTTATTTAGCTCGAAAACAATCCAAGCTATCTCATTCAATAATCATTTCTTATCTTATTTAAATCACATTTCATCTGATACTTATGTACTCTATCCATTTATTTATTCAATATAATTAATTTATCCACATTTACTTAAACCATTCTAATAAACTCGAAACATTCTATTTCCTTATTGTCTCAAATTATTTCAATTCCTTAATAAATTTAAATGGTTTACAATTATTTATTCTGGAATTTCATTCCATTAATATTATTTATAACTCATCGAATTTTATTTCGATTAAAAATTTATTTTCACTTGATTTAAAACCAAACCAATATTATTAAACTTTGTCTAAGTTGAAATAAATTCAACTCTCTTCCATCTATTCAGCTTAAGTTAACTTACTTAAATTTATTCAAATTTTACACTTAAGCTCATTCTGATTTTGCAAATAAAGTTCTCTTTTCAATTTATCTTGATTCTATTTAATTCAATCCCATTTCCAACTACAAATTATTTGATCAATTATTATACCTTTTAGCTTTCCAGATTTAACACATTCAATTTATTACAAAGTCATTTTCAATCTATTTCCACATATTTGGATTTTATTTGCACATACAAACCATTGCTATTTTAATCCATTTATATTTTTATCCGATACACTCCAATTATATTTAATTTGTTAACACTTCAAGCTAAATTTTCAATTTAATAACTCAAGTTCTGATTCTATTATTCACTTTCAATTTACCTTCCAATTTATTATCTCATAATTCAGCTTCATTCTCAATTACTTTCACTTCATCAACAATTTGAATCAATTTTAATTTATAACTTGGGTTTATTTCCACACTTCATCATAAACTCACAATTCAATTTCATTAACTAATTTATTATCTAATTAGTTCTTCCCTTATTTATAATCCCACACTTGAATTTTTATTCGAAATATCACTTCATTTTATTTTCTTAAGTTCAATATACTTTACAATTCAAGTTTGGGTTCTCTTTTCATTTTTCAATTCATCAAAATATTGATTTTGGGCATTGTATTCCATTTTCAATTTAATAAGTCACAGCCTATTGTTTTATACAATTCCATTCATCATAAGCTTGAATATATTCATCTTTTATTTTTAACTCAAACCTTCTATTTATTTATAACCCAAGCATATTTTTTTTATTTCATGGATTTCTAATTCTTTTACAAGTCATTCTGATTTATTTAACTTAATCTAATTCTTATCCAACTTATTTCCCAGTTATCTAGGTAAAAATTTAATTCCATCTAATAACTTAATTGAATTCTTATTCCAATTCAATTTTATTTTAACTCAGATTTATTTAACTCAATTCGATTTCAACTTAATTCGAATACAACTGGATATTATTTCAGCTTATTCAATTTATTTTAATCCAGTTAAATTTTATTCTCCAATCCAAGTTAATTTCATTTTTAACTTTTCTCTTTAAGTTTAAATTTCAACATTCAAAGCTTATTTATCCTTCCTGATTTAAAAGAACATCCTAACTTATAAGCTTATAACCCATCTTATTAGGATATTTTTTTTTTAAAATACCGGCTTTTTGTTTTAAATCATTTCAAAATCTCCAACATCTCAAATCTCATTTCTCAAAAATTTTAAGCCAATCCTGGCTTTTATTACAACAAATTTCCCTTTTGAAATTTCCAAAAACAACTAGCTTTTTGAACAAATCAGTTTTTGGCAGCAATCCATCACTTAGAAATTCGAAAATGAATACTAATGATGCGGCCGTCATCATCGGAATTATTTTCCAATAATCCAAGTGATATCAATGCTATATCACTTTCAAAATCCATTTAAAACAGATTTCTTTTCAGAAACATCACCAAAACAATTGTGCTATTATTTATCTTCAAAACATTTCCAAAATCTCCGGGTTTTAAATTTCCAAATCCTGCTTAAATCAATTTTACTATAATTCATTTGCATATCTTATGCTCATACAAATTCTTATTTGATTATATTTCAATTTATAAATTTCATTTACGACTCATACTTACGAATTTCATTTTATAATGAATTTATTCCCTTCAACTTTGGTTATACTTTTAATTTCTAGTTAAATTCACTTAACAATGATAATACTTTAATATTATCATTTCTAACATTCAAGCAACCATATAATAGCTATATAGTTTTCCAAAAACTTTCTTTATATCAAAAATATATTTTTGGGTAAAATTATTTCATTTACCCATATTTAAAACAATACCGTGTCGATTGTTCTATTCAAGTGTTTAGAAACCCTTTCAATACAGTTGTCCAGACTGTGCCGACGAAGGTTCATATGCCACTCAATAAACCAATCAACACGATATTAAAATAATTTATATTCACTAACAAATACGCGCTCATATTTATTTATACACTCAAACTCATTATAGAGCACTACGGACTCTATTTTAAATGAGTAATTTCCCACCAGAGCCAAGGTTATCTCCAACCTATGCTCTGATACCAAGTGTAACAGCCCGCAAATCCGTACCCCTTGAGTCAACCCTATTCTACAATAATCAACTCAAGTTGCACAGAAATACGAACCATTTGGGTTTAAGAAGAAGAGGTAGAAGAAGAGAAAACAAAATCAACATCAGAATCTAACCATCGCCGCGGATAAAATATAATAGATAATAATGATCTTTACTCAAAATCAAATATATCAGTTTATATATATTACATCATCAGAGTACATCAATCATCAATCACCACTCAACATCAATAACATACAAATGGATACACAACAACTCAACACAGTGGAAATATATATATATACAAGTACGAGAGTACGTGTCGTCATCCAACTCGTCTCCTGAGCTCCATAGCATCATCCTGTATCCTATAATACTCGGCCTGACCCGAGCATTACAGTTAAATAACACCCGAGTCAGTCTGGAATACCAGCGTGAGAAAATCACACCCAATTGATTATTAAAGTTTCAAAAATCCTTTGAAAACAAAAGCATCTCGTAAGACCACGCCACAAATAAACATGTCGGGTTTTTACCTTACGATAGCTAAAACAATTTTTATAGAAATCCTCTGATATTATAATAGTGTCTATAGAAAGTAAATAGAATCTAGCTGAAATGCTTGCATCTCACGTTTCAGCAATAGTTGGGCACAATCAAAACCGTACGGGCGCGTAGGGAAAATGGATTCCAACTAATGGCTAGGCACTGGGGTACCACCTGTCACAGTACCTGGTCTAGATCAGCGTACCGAGGAGCCACCCTAACTCCCCTGCAACACAAGACCGGAACCATCCCTTACTGGACAGTCCCGAGCAAGATCACCCCGCGGTTGGGATCAGCAACCGCCCACACAGCCGAAATAAAGGGACATCTAGACAGGGATGACCTCACCCTCCAGTGGGGGCTACCCACGAAGCCTTGCTGCATATCCCCTGATTTTCAGCCATTCCCATTTGATGAGGCTTGAGGCTAAGCGTTACCTTTTTAGAATATATTCCTTAGAATGCCCATCGTCCTCCTGACGATGTTTCGCAAGCATTCATCCATACAAGTCCGTCCCGGGTTCGAACGGAACCGAAGGCACTATTCCTACTACATCCATTTTGGAAATATCCTCAGGATTAGTAGCGACTAGCCCTTGCACTTCACTGCTCCATCTTCAACTCCGAACACGTTACATGAAACGTACAAACCGGATCGAAGTGGTTTTCGAGAAATTAATCTCGATCCCGGTCTCTTCGAAACGATCAGCGCATCTGTCCAATATTGATAGTCGGTGATTTAACTATCAATTTATATTCACAAACATCCATCACACAATAAATAATTTTCCAAATTATTTATTTATCTCAATATCTTCACAAGATATATTTCTATTTTCAATCCTTTGTAAACAGTTTCAAAATCATCTTTCCTTTCAGGATAAACTTTCCCGAATATCTACTATCTCCTCTGAAATCTCCAAGCACAAAAATAGATTTTTTTTTTAAAATAATTTAAATACTTTACTTTGAAATATATACTTTAAAACACTTAGGATAAAACTACTTAATTAATTTGTTAAAAATACACATTATATGAATTTGAGAAAATAAGGTTACTTTAAAATATATAAATCGGGTTTTCACTTTTAAACAAATACTAAGTCACTTTTAAATAATTAATGCTATAATATATTAAAAGGAAATACTTGCTTTAGAAATTAAACATTAGACATAATAAATTTTATAAAACTTGCTTTCTTTAAAAACAACTTTAAAACATTTAATTTACATTTACAAATTTACTTTTAAAAACGTGTACTTGGCCACCCAGAGAAAATTCCAACTTCCAACACTTAAATCAATTTCCCCAAATTGATTTCCAATTTATTCTATTTGAAATAAATTTCTTTACTTACATGGTTCATTTCCAACTTCATTAATTATGGATTTTATTTTTATTATTATTATTTCCTGTTTTATTTTAAATCTTTTAACTGAAATATAAAAATTTCAGGTTATTCCCAATTTCTTCTTTACTCTTCTTAAATAATTTAAATCCTCAATTTAAATAAATGTTTTGTTCTTTTAAACAATAACATTGAAATTTAAGTTTCATTAACTCTCTGTTTATTTAAATTTTCCTTCCCATACACAAGATTGATTTATTAGAATTTTAAAATCACTTTATTTCCTTTCCAGTTCATTCATAAATTTATTCAACTTTGCTATAATTATTTTACTTACAATTTCACTTCTTTTATTTTCATTCCCAAACTCAAATTATATATTTAGTAATTAATTATTGCCTGATTATAACAATCAAGCCATAGCATTCAATATTTCACATAATTCATTACAGAATATCAAGTATTCAGAACAGAGAATATTAAATAATTAAATAAAGTTGAGGGGTCCAGTTGGATCCCTCCAACCTGTTTTCCCTGCATCCACAGATGTTAGCACAATATAAAATGCCAATTTCAAAATATATACCACACTACCGCACATAAATCAATTCAACCATTTCAAACAATTATTTAAATTTAATCATTTAAAGTTAAATTTTACTGAGTGAGATTAACTCACCTTTGCATTCGTTTGTGCAATTCATTCCAACCGACTTGATTCTCCACGATTTTAGACCTTGTATAAATATTTATATAGTTTATTAATACTTGAAATAAATTGATCTATTAATTCCTCTTTTTTTATAAATTTAATCAACCAATGATTTAACTGCACACTAATAATTTGCTTTACTAAACAAATTTTATTAATTTTCGAATCAATTAAACAATTAAATTCCCATCTACTAATTTCATTAACTAAGAATTTGGGTTTTAAGCTAATAATTGGATTTTAAACAAATTTTGCTTTTAATAAGAATATTTTATTTTATCTTTTTTTTTAGCAACTCTTACTGTTAAATAAAACCTTTGAGTTACACTTATATAATTTTCTATTCATATCCATATATATATGTATTAAATTTTAAACTGATCATATAATTTACTGTAATTATATAAATCAATTTCTTGTACATATATATATATATAAACTCTAGAAACTTCAAAACTGGACAGTAAACATTTTTCTTTTCTGAACATATATTCACATAAATCAAATTAAAATCAAATTAGGTTTCACTTACAGGATCAGATTCTCACCTCAACTCACGTCATCGGCGAACCCCTCCTCGCGAACGCTTCCTCTCCTTCGAGCTCAAGATGAAGTCGCGACGCCCCCTTCACCTCGACCAGCCCTAAGCGCTTCATCCATACCTATCTAGCGACCTCGCCTCTTCGCCTCGCGCCCTAGTTCAGCTCGTGGCCACTGACGATGCTCGATGCCAACTCGAACGCGTCGCGATCCTCTATACTTATTCGCGACCTTCTCCCCCCCCCCCCCCTCAGACGACGGTCGTAGCTCGAACGAGCCTGCCCCCTTCGTGTCTCGCGATTTCAATCGCCTCTGCTTCTTTTCTTTTTTTTTTTATCCGGCGTTTGATTTGGGAAAGAGGAAGATTCGGTCGCCATTAATTCGAGAATTTTTTTTTTTATATTGCGAATTCGGCTATGAAGGAAAAGAATTGAGATAACCGAAAAAAAATATAGGAAAGAGATCTATTGATAAAAGAAGATATAGATGAGGGGAGAGGCGTATAAGAGAAGCTTTCCTAAGTAAATCTCATTCAATTATTATTAATTAAGTTTTCAGCGCGTTATTATATCGTACACTCATTACCAAATTTGAAACCCGATAATAATTCAATATTACGGACTCAATGGATCTTGTTTCATCAAATTCCGAGACAGCGCCTCGGAAGGCTATTTTTAAATTCAATTTAAACGATATAAATTTCAAAACTTAACAAACAACTTCCAAATTCAATTTTAACACTTTTACTATTTTCCATATTATCGATATAAATTTTATAATCCATTAAATTATTTTTGACAGGCTTAAAGCTCCAGATTCAATAATTTACTCAACTTCAAATTATTTAATTCAATAATTATGTATCAAATAAATTGTGATATTTGTAATTCAAGTTAAAATTACTCTATTGAATATTTAAAATCAATTAAATATTCCTATTTCAATTGCTCAAAAATTACGGGTCGTCACAGAGACTCCTTCCTTCCTTCTTCCGTCTTCAAATTAAAAAAAAAAGAGGGGGCGAATCGAAGCAATGGCCGAGCTTCTTTTTGTGGGACTTCGATCTCGAGTTCGTCGGCAGGAGTGGATCTCGAGAGTTAATTATGAATTGCTGCATTCGAACGTTGAGATGGCGTGCGATTTAAGGTTTGTTGGTCGCGCCTCCTCTGTACGTGTGTGCGGTAGGTGCTGTGTCGCGACTTCTGGCATGGTGGCGAATCGATCTGGGGGGGCCACGAGTTGATGTTGGAGTCACGAGATCGATTTGGGTTGATGATGGCTGCCTTGAGCTTGCGATTTGGATTCCGGTTTTGTTTTGATTTGTGAGGCCGTGGTTTGGAAGGGGAGAAGTTCCAGAGCAGTTAAGGTGTATGGTTTTTTTAAATTTAATTTAATGTATATGTATATATGTCAGGAAATGGATTTCTATTTATTAAATTTTATGAATACATGTATATAGTCAAAGAAAATTATATATTTACTGTAAGATAAATAACAGCTTTTTAATTTAAGTAAATGTATATACAGAAAAAAAATATTACTGTGAGTATAAGCCATTTCTGTTTAAATATATATATATATATGTGTGTGTGTGTGTAGATAGATTAGGGAATTAATTACAGTAAGGTATATGATAATTCTGTTTTAATAAATAGGATAATGGAAAATTTTATTTTAGAACTAAATATATATATAGGTATATAAGGTTTAAGCAGAATATATATGTACATATATGATTCTGAAAAGGGAAATTTTTATATGTTGAAGAGTTTACACAAAATTTGGTTTACAATCTATGTAGATATTTTTATAAGTACATATGTAGTTTTAAAGGAAAATAAATATACATATTCACATTTTGAGGCTACTAGTTATTTAAAAATAATAATGTATTATGGTGATTAATCTATTTAATAAACTTATTTAATTATGGTCGCCACTAAAATATTTTTTTAAAAGAATTTTTTCAAATTTAATTATTAGTTTAAAACAAAATTATTAGTTTAGATCAAATTAATAAATGATAATTGATTGTTCGATTAGTTTGAATATTAATAAAATCACATAATATTTATTCAAGGTTTGAAATCTGAAAAGAAACAAGTTGTTCAGGGTTGGACTGCAAAACAAATTCAAGGTGAGTTAATCTCACTCCGCTGAATTTAAATTTAAATTTAAAAGATTAAATTTAAATAATTGTTTGAATGGTTGAATTGATTGATGTGCTATAGTATGGTATAGTGGAATTGGTATCTTATGTTGTGCTAACGTCTGTGGATGCAGGGAAAACAGGTTGGAGGGATCCAACTAGATCCCTCAACATTTGTTTGAATTATTTAATACCCTCTGTTGTGATTATTTGATATTCTATGATGAATTATATCGGAATATTGAATGCTATGGTTTGACTGGATATAATTGGGTATAATGAATTTTCAAAAATATATAAATTGGATTTTGGAAAGAAAATAAAGAAGTGAATTGGTAAGTAAAATAATTTTAGAAAATTTGAATAAATTTAAGAATGAGTTGGAAAAAGAAATAAAGTGACTTTAAATTCTAATAAATAAATATTGAGTATGGAAAGGAAATTTTCAATAAACAAAAAGCTAATGAATTTTAAACTTTAGTGTTATTATTTAATAGAACAAAGCTTTTATTTTAAATTTAAGATTTAAATTTTGAAAAGAATAAAGAAGAAATTGGGAAAATCTGAAGTTTGTATATTTCAGTTAAAAGTTTTAAAACCAAATGGAAAATAATAATAATAACAATAAAGTCCATAATTAACAAATTTTGAAATGAATTGAGTAAGTAAAGAAATTTATTTCAAATGGAATAATTTGGAAATCAATTTGGAAAATTGATTTAAGTGATAGATATTGGAAATTCTCCCTGGATAATCAAGTACGTTTTTAAAGTAAAATTTTCAATATAAGTTAATAGTTTTATAGTTGTTTTAAAAAATGAGTTTTGGATAATTTATTATTTCTAAATATTTGAATTCTAAAGTAAGTATTTTCTTGTAATCTGTTATGGTAGTAATTATTTAAAGAGTGACTTAGAATTTTGTTTTTAAAAGTGAAAATCTAGTTTTATATTTTATCAGGTAACTTTATTTTCAAATATTCATATAGTATGTATTTTTACCAAATTATTGAAGTAGTTTTAACATAAATGTTTTAAAGTATCTTTTAAAGTAAAGTGTTTTAAATTATTTAAAAAAAAATCTAGTTTTGTGCTTGGTGATCGTAGAGGAGATAGAAAAATATTTGGGAAAGTTTATTTTGACAAAGAAGATGGTTTGAAACTGTTTTTCAAAGGGTTTGAAAGTGGAAATAATATCTTGTGAAGATATTTTTGAGGTTAATAAATAGTTTGGGAAATTATTTATTTTTGAATGGATGTTTGTGAATGTTAATTGATAGTTAAATAACTAACTATCAATATTGGACAAATGCGCTGATCGTTTCGAAGAGACCGGGATCGAGATTTATTTCTCGAAAACCACTTCGATCCGGTTTGTACGTTTTCGTGGAAAACAAGTTTGGATTCGAAGATGGGGCAGTGAAGTGCAAGGGCTAGTCGCTACTAATCCTGAGGATATTTCCAAAATGGATGTAGTAGGAGTAGTGCCTTCGGTTCCGTTCGAACTCGGGATGGACTTGTATGGATGAATGATTTCGAAACATCCTCAGGAGGACGATGGGCATTCTAAGTGAAACGGACTAAAAAGGTAACGCCTAGCCTCGAGCCTCATCAACTGGTAATGACTGAAAATCAGGGGTTATGCAGCAATGTTAGGTGGGTCATAACCAAGCAGGACGAGGTATACCCTTGTCTATATGTCCCTTTATTTCGGCTGTGTGGCAGTTGTTGGCCACAACTGTGGGGGTTATCTTGTTTTAGGACTGTTCAGTAAGGAATAGTTTCGGCCTTGTGTTGCAGGGGAGCGGGCGTACTCCTCGGTACTGTGATCTAGGCCACGTACTGTGACAGGTGGTATCCCAGTGCCTAGTCATTAGTTGGAAATCCATTCTTCCTATGAGCCTTGTACGAGTTTTGTTTGTATTGCCCACTCTGTGGTTTGTAGCTGGAATTTAGTAGATGTAACAATTTCGGCTATTTTATAAGTATTTGTATATAGACCTTATTATAATATCAGAGGATTTCTATAAAAAAATGTTTTAGCTATCGTAAGGTAAAAACCCGACATGTTTATTTGTGGCGTGGTCTTACGAGATGCTTTTGTTTTCAAAGGATTTTTGAAACTTTAATAATCAATTGAGTGTGATTTCTCACGCTGGTATTCTAGACTGACTCGGGTGTTATTTAACTATAATGCTCAGGTCAGACCAAGTATTATAGGATACATGATTTGATGTTGTGGAGCTCAGGAGACGAGCTGGATGCCGATGGGCATTTTCGTACTTGTTCTATATATATATTCCGATGTGTTGAGTAGTGTGTATCCAATTGTATGTTATTGATATTGTTGAACTCTAATGATGTACTCTGATGATAATGTATGTATAAAACAGATATATTTGAATTTGTGTAAAGATCATTTATTATATATTATGTTTTATTCCGCTGCGATGGTAAGATTCTATTGTTGTTTTCTGTTTTCTCTTCCTCTATCTCTTTTCTTTAACCCAAATGGTTCGTATTTCTATGCAACTTGCGTTGATTGATGTAGAATAGTGTTGAATCAAGGGGTATGGATTTGAGGGTCATTACACTTGGTATCAGAGCTTAGGTTGGTGATAACCTTGGCTCTGGTGGGAATTACTAATTTAAATTAGAGTCTGTAGTACTCTAGAATGAGTTTGAGCGTATTAATAGATATGAGCGCGTATTTGTTAGTGAATATAAATTATTTTAATACTGTGTTGATTGGTTGATTGAGTGGCATATGAACCTTCGTCGGCACAGTCTGGACAACTTTATCGAAAGGGTTTCTAAACACTTGAATAGAACAGTTTGACACGGTATTGATTTAAATGTGGGTGAATGAAATAATTTTACCCAAAAATATATTTTGATATAAATAAAAGTTTTTGTAAATTATTTTAGCTAATATATAGTTGCTTTGATGTTAGGAAAATAATGTTAAATTATTATCATTGTTGTGTGGAATTTAACTAGAAATTGAAAATAAACGAAAGATTGAGGGAAATAAATTCATTTATCAAAAGAAATTTTTAAATATAAATTAACAACGAGATTTATAAATTGAAATATAATCAAATGGAAATCTGTATAAGCATAAACTATACAAATGGATTATAGTTAAAATTGATTTAAGCAGGATTTGGAAATTTAAATCCCGTGGACTTGGAAGTATTTGAAGATAAATAATAGCATTATTGTTTTGGAGGTATTTCTGAAAGGAAATGTGTTTTGAAGGGATTTTGGAAGAGATATAGCACTGAAATCACTTGGATTATTGGAAAATAAATCTGATGATGACGGCCGCATCATCGGTATTCATTTTTGAATTTCTAAGTGACGGATTGCAGAGAGAGAATACTGATTTGTTCAGAAATGCTAGTTGTTTTTGAAAATCTCAAAGGAAATTTGTTGGGGATAAAACCAGGATTGGTTTAACTTTTGTGAAGTGTGATTTGTGATGTTGGAGATTTCAAAATGATTTGAAACCAAAAGCTGGGTGTTTAAAAATCCTGATGAGATGGGTCATAAGCTTATAAATTAAGACGATTTTTAAATCAGCAAGGAAATATAAGCTTTGAATGTTGGAAATTTAAATTTAAAGTGAAGGTTAAAAATGAAATTAACTTGGATTGGGGAATAAAAATTTAACTGGATCGAAATAAATTGAATAGGCTGAAAATAATATCCAGTTGTATTCAAATTAAGTTGAAATCTAATTGAGTTAAATAAATCTGAGTTAAAATAAAAATTGAATTAGAATAAAAATTCAATTAAGTTATTGAATGGAATGAATTGGAATAACTTATAAAATAATTAGAAATCCATGGAAATAAAAATATGCTTGAGCTATAAATAAGCGTGATTCTTGAGTTAAAAATAAAGGAAGAATATATTCAAGCCTAGAATGAATGGAATTGTGTAAAATAATAAGTGGTGACTTCTAAAATTTAAAAGTGGGATAGAAAACCCAAAATAAGTAATGTTTGATGATTTGGAAAAAAAAAAAAATCCAAACTTGAATTATAAAATAAATTGAACTTAAGAAAATTTAATGAAGAGATTTTGAGAGTAAAATCATGTTTTGAATTGTAAATTGGGGAAACCCTAATTAGATAATAAATTAGATGATGAAATATATAATTGGAACCTAATGTAGTTAAACAGAAGCTGAATTGTGAGTTAATGATGAAGTTTGGAAATAAAAACTTAAGTTATAAATTAAATTCGACTTGAATGGTTAGTGAAGTAAATGTAATTGAATTGTGAGTTCATAAAAGTGGATGGTAAATTGAAAACGGATAGTGGAATTAGAATTTGAGTTATTAATTCAAATTTGACTTGAGGTGTAACAAATTAAATATAATCGAAAATGTATCGAATAAAAATGAAATTGGATTAAAAGGGTGATGGTTTGAATTGCAAATAAAATTCAAGTAAGTAGAAACACATTGGAAATGGCCTGGTTATTAATAAAATAATTTCGGATGAATTGAGTAAGGAAATGAAAATTCATAATGGATTGAGTGGATAAACTAATTATATTGAATAAATAAATGGATGGAATAAATAAATGGATGGAATAAATAAAAATAAAATGAAATTGTAGATTTAAAATGAGATTTAATTGAAATAGAATTAAGTTGAATAGGGAAGAGGAAAATTTTTACTTGTAAAATGAAAATGAGCTTATGTATAAAATTTGAATAAATTAAAGTAAATTGACTTAAGCTAAATAGATGGGAAGTTGAACTGAATTTAACTTAAAACTAAGTTTATAATATTGGATTGGTTTTAAATCAAGTGAAAATAAATTTCAATCGAAATAAAATTCGGTGAGTTGCAGACAATATTAAATGGAATGAAAATTCTTAAATAAATAATTGTAAACCATTTATATTCTTAAAGAATTGAAATAACTAGAGACAATAAGGAAAATAGAATGTTTTCAAGTTAATAGAATGGTTTTAAACGAATGCGGATAAAAATGAAACGCAAATGAATGGATCGTGAATAATATTGAAAAGGGATAAAATTTAATTAGAATGTGTCGAGCTAGATCAAAGGGTTGTGAATGAATTCTAAATTGAAAGAATTAAATAATAAATTGAGGTGGAATCAATTTAAAATGGTTATCGGCTTAAGTGGCTATTTACTTGAATGATTATTACCAATTTACATGAGAAAAATTGGTTATGGGACGAAAATAGAAGGAAATAAAATTCTAAGAAACATTGCAAGTAAATAAAATTGATTTTTAAATCAATTGGAATAGAATTAAGTATAAATTGAGTTGAAGACAATTTAAATTGGTTATAAAACATAAGTACTTAGTTATTCACATAGATCTCGTCAAATTGCATAGAATAAATTGTCATTTGATGAAAATGGAAGTAATTAAAATTCTATGAATTGATAGGAGTAACATAAATTGATTTTGAGATCAATTGAATTAAATATGAGTTCGTTTTGCTTAAAAATAAATTAAATGTAAGCATGTAAATTGTTAACCATTTGGATTAAGTAAAACGATGTGTGATTGGTTGTAAGGAATTAAATTTAATGTTGGAATATTTAAGTTGCTCATAAAAAGTGTTATATGTGCATTGCTGTTAGAATTCATGTGTTTAACTATTGTAAATAAGAGAAATGTTGTTAAACTTCTATATATGACACTTACATGTTTTAGTTGAGTAAGTACAGGTACCTGGAAGCCATGTGGCTGGGTTTGGTTGCGCTAATTGCTAAAATAATAACCTGCTTGCTTAAAAATGCTAAATAACATTTTAAGCAATGCACATAAAATAATAAGGTGCGCCTGCGCAATAAAAATAGGAAATATGAACTGTTTTTGGTTTTTCCGACCGTGTAGGTCGATGTATACATATTTATATCTTTTGTCAAATTGAAAACGCTCCTCCGTATAAAGGAGACTCCGCCAAAAAATTTCGGAAATTTTGGGAGTTGGATTTTTTTTGGGAATTTTGGGTATTTTTTTTGTTAACGAAAAACGATTTCAAACTGGAAATTGAAATAAATTAGTAAATTAAACTAATTTAAAATAATGACATGAATTAGTTATAGATGGAAAATAAAATTCAAATATTCAGAGTAAAGATAAACTGAATTCATATGGAAATGGAAAAAAATCAATTTGAATAGAAACATATATAAACTAAAGTGGTAAGATGAAAATAAGTATAAGAAACATACAAATTCTTATACTAACTAAAGAAAGGAACGGTGAATTCTTGATTTGAAATTTGATATTACAAATATATTCTAAGTTATTATTTGAATGAATAGATATTGACATTTGGTGGAAGTCGATAAAATGTTTTTGGAATGTTGTGATTGGATATTATTGCTAAGTAAGATATGCAGGTATGATAAAGGAAAAGGAAAATTGGTTTTGATTTCAGAAGATAAATTTGAATTGCTCGACCAAAAAGGTACGTGTTTAAATTCAGTATGAAATTTGATTGGTTTTTTGATCGATCCACTTGGCCTATTGTTTTCTTTTGGAATTTGGGAGCCCGTGGAGACCTTTTGTAGTTGTACCGAGCTAGCCGCGCAAAGGAGAAGCTGGCGAAATTTTTCGGAAATTTAGAGAGTTAGAAAATTTTTGAGAAAATTTTGATAATTCAAAACTTGATTTTAAATTGAAACTTGAATGATTAAGTAAATAATATTGATTGCAAAATTATAGGAGAGTTTGGGAAGTTAGTAAGAATGATAATGGGTCTTCTATAAAAAAAACTGTTTGGTTTTAGGGAAAAATAATAAACGGGTATTGGACCATTCCTCTTAACTAGTAATTTCGGGGACGAAATTATTTTAAGGGGAGGAATGTGACGACCCGGAATTTTTTAGGCAATTGAAATTGGAATATTTAATTGATTTTAACTATTGAGAGTTAATTTCTTTACTAGAATTCAAATATAACAATTTATTTGATAATTAAATTATTGAATTAAATAGTTTGAAGTTGGGTAAAATGTTGAATCTGGAGTTTTAAGCCTGTTAAAAATAATTTAAAGGCTTATAAAATTTACATTGATAATACTAAGGATAATAAAAGTGTTAGAATTGAATTCAGAAGTATTTTGTTAAGTTTTGAAATTATATCGTTTAAATTGATATTTAGAAATAGCCTTCCGTGGCACAGTCTCAGAATTCATAGAAACCAGTTCCATTAGGTCCGTAATATTGAATTATTATCGGATTTCAAATTTCGTATAGATCGGAGTTGTTATGTGAGCGTACGATATATAAACGCGCTTAAAATTTAATTGAAAATAAGTAAATACTGTACTTGGTTAGTCAAACTTAATTTACATCGGAATCTTTCCAGTTCTTTCCAGCGCACGCTTCCTTTGGCTTTCCTAATATGATTCTTCACCCTTCTTTCTTTTAGATACGTGACCTATTCCCTTTTCAGAAAAAAAAACTAAAGATGCTCGAACTTTTAAAATTGGCGAACAAAAAGGGAAAAAAATCGAAAGCCCTTTCTTCCTTCTAGCACGAATTTATTTCCTTCCTTCCATCTTCTGTTCAATCCACAAATCATTCGACCGAGCCTCCTTCCTTCTTCCATCTTCAAATTCACAAAAAGAAAAGAAAAAAAGAGGGGGCGAATCGAAGTAACGGCCGAGCTTCTTTTTGTGGGACTTCGATTTCGAGTTCGTCGGCAAGAGTGGATCTCGAGAGTTAATTATGAATTGCTGCATTCGAACGTTGAGATGGTGCATGATTTAGGGTTTGGGGGTCGCGCCTCCTCTGTACGCATGTGCGTGTAGGTGCTGTGTCGCGACTTCTGGCATGGTGGCGAATCGATCTGGGGGGGGGGGGGGGCGCGAGTTGATGTTGGAGTCGTAAGATCGATTTGGGTTGATGATGGCTGCTTTGAGCTCGCGATTTGGATTTCGGTTTCGTTTTGATTTGCGAGGCCATGGTTTGGAAGGGGAGGAGTCCCAGAGCAGTTAAGGTATATGGGGTTTTTTTTTTAATTTAATTTAATGTATATGTATATATGTTAGGAAATAGATTTCTATTTATAAAATTTTATGAATACATGTATATAGTAAAAGAAAATTATATATTTACTGTAAGATAAACAACAGCTTTTTAATTTAAGTAAATATATATACAGAAAAAATAATAATACACTACTGTGAGTATAAACCATTTCTGTTTAAATTTATATATATATATATATATATATAGATTAGGGAATTAATTACAGTAAGGTATATGATAATTCTGTTTTAATAAATAGGATAATGGAAAATTTTATTTTAGAATTTAATATATGTATACATATACACACATATAGCTATATAAGGTTTAAACAGAAAATATGTGTACATATATGATTCTGAAAAGAGAAATTTTTATATGTTGAAGAGTTTACACAAAATTTGGTTTACGATCTATGTAGATATTTTTATAAGTACATACGTAGTTTTAAAGGAAAATAAATATACATATTCACATTTTGAGGCTACTAGTTATTTAAAAAAATGTATTTTAGTGATTAATCTATTTAATAAACTTATTTAATTATGGCAGCCACTAAAATATTTTATTAAAAGCAAATTTGTTTAAAATTTAATTATTAGTTTAAAACAAAATTATTAGTTTAGATTAAATAAATAAATGACAATTGATTGTTTGATTAGTTTGCATATTAATAAAATCACATATTATTTATTCAAGGTTTGAAATCTGAAAAGAAACAAGCTGTTCAAATGGACTGCAAAACAAATTCAAGGTGAGTTAATCTCACTCGGCTGAATTTAAATTTAAATTTAAAAGATTAAATTTAAATAATTGTTTGAATGGTTGAATTGATTGATGAGTTATAGTATGGTACAGTGGAATTGGTATCTTATGTTGTGCTAACGTCTGTGGATGTAGGGAAAACAGGTTGCAGGATCCAACTGGATCCCTCAACATTTGTTTAAATTATTTAATACCCTCTGTTGTGATTATTTGATATTCTATGATGAATTATATTGGAATATTGAATGCTATGGATTGATTGGATATAATTGGGTATAATGAATTACCAAAAATATATAAATTGAATATTGGAAAGAAAATAAAAGAAGTGAATTTGTAAGTAAAATAATTATAGAACATTTGAATAAATTTAAGAATGTATTGGAAAAAGAAATAAAGTGACTTTAAATTCTAATAAATAAATCTTGAGTACGGAAAGGAAATTTTCAACAAACAGAAAGCTAATGAATTTTAAACTTCAGTGTTATTATTTAATAGAACAAAGCTTTTATTTTAAATTTAAGATTTAAATTTTGAAAAGAATAAAGAAGAAATTGGGAAAATCTGAAGTTTGTATATTTTTGTTAAAAGTTTTAAAACCAAATGGAAAATAATAATAATAACAATAAAGTCCATAATTAACAAATTTTGAAATGAATTGAGTAAGTAAAGAAATTTATTTCAAATGGTATAATTTGGAAATCAATTTGGAAAATTGATTTAAGTGATTGACATTGCAAATTCTCCCTGGATAATCAAATACGTTTTAAAGTAAATTTTTAAATATAAGTTAATAGTTTTAAAGTTGTTTTAAAAAGTGAGTTTTGGATAATTTATTATTTCTACATATTTAAATTCTAAAGTAAGTATTTTCTTGTAATCTGTTATGGTAGTAATTATTTAAAGACTGACTTAGAATTTTGTTTTTAAAAGTGAAAATCTAGTTTTATATTTTATCACGTAACTTTATTTTCAAATATTCATATAGTATGTATTTTTAACAAATTGTTGAAGTAGTTTTAACACAAATGTTTTAAAGTATCTTCTAAAGTAAAGTGTTTTAAATTATTTAAAAAATCTAGTTTTGTGCTTAGTGATCCCAGAAGAGATAGAAAAATATTTGGGAAAGTTTATTTTGAAAAGGAAGATTGTTTGAAACTATTTGTCAAAGGGCTTGAAAGCGGAAATAATATCTTGTGAAGATATTTTTGAGGTTAATAAATAATTTGGGAAATTATTTATTTTTGGATGGATGTTTGTGAATGTTAATTGATAGTTAAATAACTGACTATCAATATTGGACAAATGTACTGATCGTTTCGAAGAGACCGGGATCGAGATGTATTTCTCGAAAACCACTTCGATCCGCTTTGTACGTTTTCGTGGAAAACGAGTTTGGATTCGAAGATAGAGCAGTAAAGTGCAAGGCTAGTCGCTACTAATCCTATGGATATTTCCAAAATGGATGTAGTAGGAGTAGTGCCTTCGGTTCCGTTCGAACTCGGGACGGACTTGTATGGACGAATGCTTTCGGAACATCATCAGGCAGACGATGGGCATTCTAAGTGAAACGGTCTAGAAAGGTAACGCTTAGCCTCGAGCCTCATCAACAGGGAATGACTGAAAATCAGGGGTTATGCAGTAAGGTTCGGTGGGTCATGCCCAAGCAGGACGAGGTATAACCCTGTCTAGATGTCCCTATATTTCGGCTGTGTGGCAGTTGTTGGCCACAACTGTAGGGTTATCTTGTTCGGGACTGTTCAGTAAGGAATAGTTTCGGCCTTGTGTTGCAGCGAAGCCGGCGTACTCCTCGGTACTGTGGTCTAGGCCACGTACTATGACAGGTGGTACCCCAGTGCCTAGTCATTAGTTGGAAATCCATTCTCCCTACGAGCCTTGTACGAGCTTTGTTTGTATTACACACTCTATGGCTAGTAGCTGGAATTTAATAGATGTAACAATTTTGGCTATTTTATAAGTATTTGTATATAGACCCTATTATAATATCAGAGGATTTCTATAAAAAATGTTTTATCTATCGTAACGTAAAACCCCGACATGTTTATTTATGGCGTGGTCTTATGAGATGCTTTTGTTTTCAAAGTATTTTTGCAACTTTAATAATCAATTGAGTGTGATTTCTCATGCTGGTATTCCAAACTGACTCGGGTGTTATTTAACTATAATGCTCAAGTCAGACCGAGTATTATAGGATACAGGATTTGATGCTGTGGAGCTCAGGAGACGAGCTAGATGACGATGCGTATTTTCGTACTTGTTCTATATAAATATATTCCGCTGTGTTGAGTAGTGTGTATCCAGTTGTATGTTATTGATGTTGTTGAACTCTAGTGATGTACTCTGATGATGATGTATGTATAAAACAGATATATTTGAATTTGTGTAAAGATCATTTATTATATATTATATTTTATTCCGCTGCGATGGTAAGATTCTGTTGTTGTTTTCTATTTTCTCTTCCCTGTCTCTTTTCTTTAACCCAAATGGTTCGTATTTCTGTGCAACTTGAGTTGATTGATGAGAATAGTGTTGACTCAAGGGGTACGGATTTGCGGATCGTTACAGAGAATCTTTTAATAAAAATATTTTAATACCCTCAAGTGGATCAGGGAAGACCTGAGGGGAAGAGCTTAGGACCACAGGTGAGTGATTGTAATTATTTTAGATATTTTAAGTAATTTAAAAAAATAGGATTTCCAATAGTTTTTGTTTTTACTACGATTTTTGAAACAACCTCTTTAGTAATTTATTTATAGTTTTTATAATTATTTCCAGTCTATTTCTTTTGGCTATTTTTTTAATTAATTTTAGTTCAATTTTGTTAATTATACTTTTCCATTTATTTATAGTTTATTTACAGTTTATTTACTGTATTTTAATTTATTATTTTTGTGTTATTTATTTCTTTTTCCCATGCTTTTGATTTTCTTCTATTTTCAGTTTTCTGTATTTCTCTTTCTTCTTCACGTATGGATTAGAATAGATTAAAACGCAAAAATCGATTAAAATTATTAGAATGCTGAAATAATGGTAGATAAGATGTAAATCGTAAAGAATGTAATAAAATTGGAATTAAGACTGAAATTGAGCCTATTGTTAGAACTGGACCAATTAAAGATGATTGGCCTACTTATAACTAGGGATTATAACTAAAAAAGAGTATAAAATGAAAGAAGCTTATTTTTTTATACTTAGATTTTTGGGTTAAATAAATAAGCTAAATTATAACGTAGGTTATAATAAGAAAAAGAACAGAATGAAGCTTATTTTAAGACTTAGGATAAATTAATAAGCACAGATAGCAAGGACAAAAGTAAAGGCTTATTTAAATAATTTATCTAAGTTAATAAGCAAGAATTAAAGTTGGACCTGTACCAGATAGCATTCCCATATTATTTCTATAGACACGGTGTTTCACATAATCCTGAAGTGGGACGAGAGGCACACTCATGCTAATAATGGTAGTAATTGGTCAATAAGTAGAAGTCCAAATCATGAGGATTTAGGCAAGGAGCGCAACTAGATACTATTTGGATGACGGGCCAGTACCAACAGCATTTCCCTATTTTCTATACACGTGGTGATCTTGCGTTAGCCTAAAGTGGGATGAGGGGCATACTTTTTCTAGAGCTTTAGGTAATAAGAAGACCCAATAGGAGAAACAAAAGGTAACATGAGCACAGTGGCAGTTACGCGTGTGACTTCCATTCGGGTGCTCAGTAATCGTTATGAGTTCCAAGCACTTAGTATGTATGTCTTTCTTAGGCACCATTGCCTTCTATGCAGGGAGCTACATAATGTCTAGTCCACAGTAGATACTTTGCGTGTCATCCGTAGACACCATTTCTATGCAGGGAGTTATATAACATCTGTTCAGCAGTAAGGTCAATAGAGTAGCAGTCTGATCAAAGGGTAGAATTAGGATTTCAGCCTAATTATAGGATTTGGAATTCAGCCTAATCAAAACTGCTAACAAAGTCAAGTGCAAATAGTCAAAGTTAATCAATCGTGTTAATTTAGTTAATTCGTATTTATTTCCAGCTTATTCCTTCTCTCCATTTTCTTTCTTTCCTTTTATATACTAGAACTATTGTAAAGTCTTTTACTTTTACTTTGCTTAAAGATTCTAGTAATTACTATCATTCACCAGGCTTTTAATCTGACCCACTCCTCTATTTTCCCCCTTTTCTCCCATAGGCTAGCAAGAGTAAGGACGATAGGTTGTAGACACTTGGAGACTTCTTTGGCAGAGATTTCTTATGTATTTCTCTTGTTTATTTTTAGTTTTTAGCTTATTCCATGTCTGGCACTTTGTGACGAATAATTTATACTCTGATATTTATGAGATTGAGATTTTGATTTCATGAGACATATATTGGTATTTTAAGACATGTGATGTATTTTGTTTTATAATTCTATATTATGAAGTTTGACTTTTAGCTAATTATTATTCTTTTCGATGTTTTTATCTATTTTGTCCTGTGAATCTTAGTCTCTACTAGTTTTAGTTATAACTATAATGCACCACATCTTTTAGTGTGTCTGTTTGGGTATGCTAAGGGTTGTGGGGTGTTTCATCTTCAATAAAGATTCTTGCAGATTCGGTACAATGATCTTATAGACCTCTAATGGGAATATATCTTTGAATTCTTTGAGGAATATGATGGAATCAGAGAGAGAATAATATGACTTCAAGTAGAAACTCCCGTGATATAATGTGGCTTGCAAATCCTTGAAGAATTGGAGAGAAATAGTATGGATTTACAAAGATAATGAAAGATATGCAATGTATTTATTTTGCAAAAGTATGAAAGAGAAAGAGTATGAGAATGAATGGAGAAGTGATTGGAAAATTCATTTTCCAATGCCTTTATATAGTGGTTGAAGGGACAAGTTTTTTGCTGAAGAGGTGGAAGGAAAATCCCTTGATTTAAATTTTAAAAACATGACCAATAGGAATTTTGTCAACATACTTGACCCTCATATGTCGACATATAGACATTTTCTAAAGAGATCAAATGTAACGATCTGGATTTTTCAACAATTTAAATAAGAAATTTAATGAAGATTTTGAAATAAAAGTTATTTTCGACAATAAAATTCTACAATTAAACTAGAAATTTGAAATGTGTCCATTGAAATGAGGCTAATAAAATTTGTTTTACATCAAAATTTGTTCGAAACTCGATCAGCACATTTTTTAGTACGCTTTATCAAATTTTGAAGTATTAATATTTTACATAGAAATAATCCAGAATTGTTTTTGATAAAAACATCTTGTCACGTTGATCTCCATGGTACATTTTTTTGTATTTTAGCTTCCATTGCCAAACGCTAAATGGCCAAGATAATGGTCCATGACCATGCCCAAGAGTCATAATTAAATACATTCTTTCACAGCCAACATTTCTTCTTTTCATTCTTTTCAGCCAACAAAACTTGCATGCGTAGCCTCATATAATTAAATGCAACATTTAATTCATGTCATGCACCTTCCTTCTATATATATAAGCGCCTTCTCTTCTTCTCTTTTAGCAATTGGTTGAGAAGAAAAATTTATACAAGCTTTAAATATTCCAATGTTACCTCCTTCTTTCATCCTACCTTCTCTCCCCACCCACCTTCCAAACCTGCTCCGCCTCCTACCCTCAGCCTTACACGGCCTGACTTGCACCCGGCCGAACATCCTCTATCCGCCACTAACTTCCCCTGCCACCAACCTCTACCCAGCTCCCCTTGCTCGAAGCCACTTCGCCAGCACCGAAGCCACCTCAGCCCCTCTGCCCGCATCCTCCTACCTACCCTCACTTTGCCGAATCTGCTCCGCCTACACCCAACCACCTCAGCCACAGCCAACCCATGCACTAACCCCAGCCAACCCACTCACCTCCACCGAACCCCACACCAGCTACCATTACCCTACCCAGTCCTGACCTACTGAAGTTCCTTCAGCCCGAACACCACCCCAGTCCAGCCTCACCATACCCTGCTCCGTCGAGCCACCAGAAGCCCAACCCTGTTCAGCCCATCGCCACCACCTGCGACCGAACACCCGCTCACCAATCGCACACCACCTCCACTCGAAGCCACTTGCCACTCTATCTATGCCACATTCTCACCCCAAACCCATTACCCGCATTGCGAATCTGAACATGTATGAGGTGACATAACATCACTCTAGTACGTGTACACATCCGGATCCCCACTCTCATTTTCCAAATCCATGAAGGTGAGCGATTTTAAACTCATGACTAGTTTGCAAGTATCCTACGAGTTGATAAATAATTGGTTGATTAAAATGATTGATATTGGGATTGGAAATCATGGATTGTCGATGGTGTGGTATAGAACTTTACAGAAATAGTTTAAATTATCGATTAGGATCCTAAATTCTTGTGAAACCTGTTAACTATAGACAATTTTAGATATTGGATGTTGATTAATTTACTGAGACTTTGTCACCTTTATATTGTTGTTGCATGCATTGATTTGGACATTGAAACTTGAATCGATATGAGTTTAAATGATAATATCCAAATTAAATCACTTGGCCTAGGATAGAAAGTTAAATAATAAACACCGATTGGTCAATTGAAATTTATTTTGGATATTTAATATTTAAATTTGAAATTAGGGAATAATTTGGAAATTTAATGTGAATTTATAATTTAAAATTTTCACTGAAGTTAATATTTTGGAAACCTATTAAGTGAACTTTGATTCTAAAATGAAATATTAATTGAACTATTTTTAAATTATTGAGTTGAAATAAAAAGGTTATATTAAAGATAGTGATATTTAAACTCATTAAGTTGATTATTTGAAATATAATGATTTTTTTAATATTGTATATGTAATTAAATTTTAATTAAATATTTGATTTAACTTAAAAGAGAATTTTGGTTATCGTATTTAATAGATAAAGATGGAAATGAATTGATTTGAATTAAAGTTTAATTAAAAGTGTTTAAGTAAATTAATTCTGAAGTTTAATTAAATATTTAATAATAAAATTTTTGTATTTAAAGACTTAATTAACTTTGTAAATCTGAATAGTAATGCAATTTGGCTAATTTTATAAAAATGAAATATTTTTTTAAAAGTTGAATCTTTTCATTTTAAATCTAAATTTGTTGAAGTCAAATAAGGATATTTTATTTGAAAATAAGAGATATTTTGATATCCAATCGTTGTGAAAATGACGTTGGTTATTAAAGAGACCGGGCTGGATATGGGCATACTCTCTGTTGATACCAGAACCACTTTAATAACTGTGTACGTGGAGTAATGATCCAGAATGAAGTGGTTGGATTTGCATACATTTGCTAGATTTGAAGAAAGAGAACGATGATGGATTAGCTTGGCACTTGTGCTAAATTAAAATGACTAAAACAGGATCCATACCGACCAAGCAGGCTAGTTACCCCGAGCGAACACACATCTTCATATGAATATCTTTATTTTGGTTTTTGTTGGTGATCACCCTTCAATCATGGAAGTGTTGGACATGGTGGGCGGTCACGGCTATGATGCATTACCACCGGCCGGGAAGGGTAAATTGGTAGTATCCTGCCTTGGGCATTGCCTCACCTGTCTTGTCACACTTTTATCCATATACGAGACCACTACGATTTTGGTTTAGTGTTGTCTTATCATGGTGCAACTCTATCCACCGACGGTTCACTGGTATCTTATGTGCAAACTGTGCGATAACAATTAAAAACATGTTAAGGGGGATCACTGTAAAGCCCTAATGCTATTTTGATATTTAATATTACTGATAGACACTATATATATATAGTGTATTATACTATATATATAAATAGTTTGATAGATCCTTAAGAAATGGAAAATCCCGTAACATCTCTTGAGTTACTTTTTAAGTTAAACTACTTACACGAGAACATCTAGTCCTGACTCGAGTGTATTGTTTTACTTTATGCTCGGGTCAGCCTGAGTATTGCAGTTTCTGAGCAGTGCTTACTTTGGAAGGTGAAGATTTAGTCGAAGACTCCACTCTATCCCGTATTAGTTATCCATTTTCATTTTGGTTTGTTCTAGCAGACTCTAATATATCTCAAGTATTGTATAATTAAGGGCTGAACTCTGATGTATTTTGTCTAGTAGCTTCATGAACTACTATGTACATTATTTATTTCTGCTACGAGATTCTGTATTATTTTGTGTGTGATTCTATGTATGATTCTATTTAAAACCCCAAATTGATGATCTGTCAAATTTGGATGGCTTAAGTTGGGCACGTGTAGTTTATTGTCAGCTTAAGTTGTTCAAAAAAGGCGGGTTATCATAGTTGGAATCAGAACTTTTATTTAGTGAATGCCTTAGTCTGAGGGGTAAAAATCTTTGGGATTAGGGTTAGTAATGCCCTATAATAAGTGGAATCATTCTTGAGTAAGCGTACTTTGAAAATATAAAATGTTTTAAAATCCTATCTATTTTCAAAATTTCTATCAAATTTGAATACATCTTCCTTAGAATTCGCTTTGATTAGGATTTCCTTAAGTTTCATATTTTTCAATGTTCTAAACCAATCCTTGAATTTTCAAGATGAGCAACAAAAGAAATTCTCGAGGTCGGGGAAGAGGAAATGGCCCAGTACCAGATATAGTGGCACCAGCTAGTTAAGATCACTACGCTTTGCAACGAGTACGCACATCTTGGTGGTACTAAATTCTCAGGGTCCAATGGCATTATTGAAGCTTAGTAATGGCTTAAGAGCTTGGAACGAATCTTTACCGAACTTGAGATTCCTGATGCCCAGAAGCGTCAATTGGCCCCTTAGCAGTTACAGGATGCTTCCAAGATTGGTGGGAATCTATTAGCACCCGCACTGAGGAAGCAAACATTACCTTGGCGCAGTTCGGCGAAGTTTTCATGATCCATTGGATGCCTGAAGCTGGAAAATATCTTTTATATCGTAACTTTATGGATCTTAAGCAGGGAAGCATGTCATTTTTGGAGTATGAAAGGAAATTTAGCGAGATATCTAAGTTTGGAGCAGGTCTGATCGATACTCCACTAAGGAAAAATGAGAAGTTCATAGCCGACGCTCATCCAGAATATTATAACCGTTTGACTGGCCCTATTCATGGAACTTTCACTAATCTTATGGATATGGCCCTCAGATATGAAAATTCGAGTTCAAACGAAGCATCGATTGTTCACCCCACAAATCCTTCAGCAGCTTCTGACAATTTTAAGAAGAGAAAGACTAACATTCTATAGCAGAAGAAGAATTGGAAGAACATGAGAGGGATTTGACATTCTTAAAGGAAGCCCATTGATATCTCTTTCATCACTTAGTTCAAGTGTGATCAAAAAGATCACTATGCTAATAATTGCCAAGTTCTACAGGTGCATCTCTTCCACCAGTGTAGATGACCAGGCAAGACCTTTTCCACATTTTCTTGCAGCCATGACATTTCAAAAAGGATTTTCCCAAGCAAAGAAAAGGAACCCCATCAGGAGTCTTCGTGATGATACTTCTACTCCTAAGGTAGAAGATGACAAAGGTACATTTCAGGGTATGTTTTAATAACATGATTTACCTGTTTGTGTTCTATTTGACATTGGTGCGTCTCATAGTTTTATGTCGGTTGATTTATGTGACAAACTTGAGCATATTTTAAAACCCGAACGTGCATCTGAATCCTTGTGTGTATCAAATCTCATCGGTGGACCCGCAAACCTTAGAATAATCTGTAAAGGGGTGAATGTCACGACCCGAAGTGCAGCGTTCAAAAATCGACATCAAATACCTCACTTGTATTCGACTATGGAAGATTCAAACGTCAAATTTCAGTTCGGATGGAGCTTATAACAACAATTAGATGAATAATAAACAGCGGAAAATAAAACTGCCAACATCAATATCCCAGATACAACATCACACAATATCAATACAACAACCACACCAACATCAGAGTATTTATATACATATACAACACAACTCCAAAATAGACCATCACAAAAGGATAACATGTGATCACTCAAAAAAAATCTTCAAAGAGATAAAGTAATAACGAACTTCCAAACTAAGAAATCTGAGATCCCAAAAATTTCAAAATATCTCCAAGTTAAAAACCTTTAACTAGTAGCCTCCAAACCATATGACTCCAAAATCCAGCTAGTACCAAAACACAGAAGACCTGCTACTAGGCTGCCCGTGTGGAAATTATGGGCACCCAGAGTTTAAAAAGGGAACAATAAACTCCGGGTCAGCCATGGGACTGGTATGAGTAAACAAAACAGTTGCTTTGAAAATAAAAGCAGTTTATTTTAAATCAAAACAAACAAAGGGATTTGAAAGAAATTCGCAATGCTTTTTTTAAAATGAAACTGCCATAAGGCCTCCCAGCACACACACAATGCAAACGCAGACTTGGGGGAGATTTCTCCTTATGACAGTCAAAAAAATGCTTGATACGAGAAAAATTCTTTGATATTATTACTAGTGCATAGTGTGGAAAACTTTTTGAAAATATAATATTAATCTTAGCGGGCCTAGACATTCCGAACTATGCCAACTATAGCTACCATGGTTTGTGCCAGGTAACCGCCACGCTGCATTGCAGGTTACACAACTAAAATCGTACAGGGTTCGTATTGTTTCTTTGGATTTCCAACAAATGGTCAGGCTAAGGAACTTCCTGGGCTACATGGGTATGCCTCTGGAGGGACGACCCGAGAACCTAACCGTATCTCTGCCAATACAAGGCCGGGTTACCTCTATAACTAGGTAACTACTGACACGATTATGCCATCCCCTGGTTGTAACCAACCTTTATCCGGGGCCCCAACATCGATCACAAAGGAATATATATATTTACGATATTCACATAAGTTAAGTATCTGGGCTTCATACCATGATACCACTTCTATCCAGAAGGAAATGCACACACCCTACGGGGCGCTACCCCCAATAACCTTTCCGCATCTTTCCTGTTTCGACCATTACCGGGTTGTGAGGTTCGACGAAGTCTTGTCCACAAAGCTACGCTTTATACAAAAACCATGCTTTGATCATCTAATGATCAACAAATGATCATCAATACACAGCAGCACTTAGCGTGCCACACTACCAAATTGGGAGTATATCGCTGATAACTTCAACTACATAACCTCTGAGCTCATACGTCTCAGAGAAGGGTGTTAAGCCAAGAGAATAAATTCTCCGCCACCAACATATATGTATTTTAAAGAAATTGGCTTTATATCTCAAAGTGTAGTGTCAGACACACGACCATATAAGTCTGTTCCGGGTTCGAACAGAACAGAAGGCACTTCGTCTAATAAAGGAAGAAGTCCTTGCAAATCCGGGCGTCCACAATCCCGATCGGACTTCCCATCACTTAGGGATTCCCTATACCGGAGCAACTCGTTGCAGAGACAATCAATAGGTTATCCTATCATTTTTGAAGACACCCGGTCTTCACCATCGGTCTTCAATTGCTCTTCATTCGTCGAATCACTATTCAGAATGGGTTATATGACACAAAGGTCCTCTCCCGGCTAATCTGAATAGTGAGTGTAAATTATTATTTTTAAACATGTGGATATGACATTCACAAAGATTCATAGTTTCGATGTGGGTTTCGGATAACCAACTGGAATCCGACTCCCTGTCCCATCGAAATTCAAAAGCCGTTTACAGGCCAAAGGGGTTTCATATTCACATGAAAATATAAGATCACAGCTCAGCACAAACAATTCATATCGCATAGCACCACAATTACAATCAGAGATACCGATTAATACCTATCGTACAATAGTTATCAATCATAACACAGCTACGATGAAACCATTGTGTGAATTAAACTAATTAATCACACAACTAATTTCATTAATTATCTTTAATTAATGATTTGTTATCCTTATTTAAAATTAATCAAATATTTAATTATCTTCATAATTTACTCATCACTTAATTAATTGCCATATTAATTTATTCTTAATTGTTCATAAATTAAGTCTTAATTACTCTTATTAATTCATTATTTCCCAAATTGATTATCTTAATAAGTTAATCCCTAAATAATCATTAAATGTTAGGTAACTAATTTAAATAATTTATTTTAAGTAAATCATTTAATCTTTAACATCATTTTTTTATAATTACATTTCATAAAAAAAAATCATTTTATAAATAATTTGACTAGAATTAATTTAAATTAATTTACTTAAAAAAATCTTACTTAACATTAAGTTGTTTTAAATATAAATCAAAACTACCTTTTTAAAACATGAATTTTAAAATTTAAAAGTTTTGAAGTTCCATGTTTCCATTTGACAAAATTCCCTATTTCCTGATTTTCCCTGAACCCCCTTCGAGTCTTCCCCGGGAATTCCTTCGGCTTGCTTCGAGTTTCCCTAAAGTCTAACCCGAGTGCCACTTTTTTTTTTCTTTTCATAATTCTTCTAAGTATCATTCGAACGACCCGATACAATACGAATTTAACCCGTGCATGCCTCCGAGTTTACCCCTACTTTCCCCGGTTACTACTTCGACCTATCTTTATCGTCCCCTACCCCATATCCACCTAACACCTAAACCCATCGCGTGCACCTTCACAACCTCGCCGGCGATCTCTGGTTGAATCTCCAACCACCCCCAAGTCAGCGACCATCCATCTGAACCACACAAGCATCCAAAAACCCAAAATCATTGCTAAATCAAAATCAAGCTTCTGATGAGAACTGGAGCAAAACCCATTGCCATGAAACCGCCACTCTCCTCATCTTCTGACCCCCAAAATGTCAACCCTCACCGGCCACTTCTCTGACAAACCCCAACCTAACTCCTCCCCGAGTACCACGACACTCGATCCACCAGAAAGCCCAATGCCGATCAAATTTTCAGTTCAACCCAAAATTAGGGTTAAACCCTAAATTGATCCAGATCTCTACCCATGAAGAATTATAAAATTTCACAGCATTTTTCTCGAATTCAATCTTGTTCCAGCATCCCTCAAAACAAATTTCAAACATAAATTCATTTGAGATTGCTAGTGATTTACAAAATGCCCAAATTTGTTCAACTCGAGAATTTATAATATTTTCAAAATTAAAAATCATGAAACCTATATTAAAATTCATCATTCTGAAATACTAATCTGCTTCTAGCATTTGATTTTGAAAATCATTCATTCTAATTTTTGAATCATAACAGTTTCTTTTTTTTTCTTCTGTAATTTCTAGTTCCAGGCCCTATATCCTGAATAATATCCTTTAAATGTTTAACATTCAATCTGAAATGAATTTTAACCACCTTTAGTTTTTGTTACTTCAATTTAATCAAACAAAGATTGATGTATTTAGGTTTCATACAGTTAGAACAGGATGTAAAATCCTGTACATCAACATGCACAAGGAAAAGAAAAACATATTTCATTCAAATTTTGTTGCATGCAAATCCATTCTTCAATCTTGCATATATCAGGCATTACATCAACCAGATAAAAATTAAATTCCTAGAAAACTTTACTCACCTTCTTTTATAGCAGAGACGGTTTTTTTTATTTCTGAAAATCAAAACCTGGAATTCTTCCCCTTTTTCTTTCTTCTTAGCTTGTTTTGAAATTGATAGCTGCAACAAATTGGTATGGACTTGTTTAAATTTCTGATGTAGTTACTCACTTGTTCCTTTAACAAATTTAAAAATCGAAATTACTTATAGTAACCTTTATCTTATTTTATTTTTCTGAACAGGGAAAGAAATTCTATGGACTGCACTCTTTAAACTTTGTGTTTGCTGTTGTCTTCATTTTTTCTTTTTGTTTTTTTTCTTTTTTATTGATTCCTGAATCTCCCTTAATCTCTAAAATTCCTGCTTGATTCTTGTAATTGTTGGTTGAAGATTGGAATTCTTCTTCTAGCTTGAAAAACAAAGTATTTGCTATAGAATTTTTTTTCTGGATATAGTTTCCTTGATTTAAATTTTTGTTGAGACAATGTAAGTTTTTTCTTTTCTTTTGATGATGATGATTTTTTTTGAAATGAAAGTAAAGATAAAAGATATTGTATAAATTTGTTTTCTTTCTTTTTCTTTTCTAAAAATTAATTAAGAAAAGAAATTGATAGAATGACATTTGTATATTTCTTTCTCCTTTGAATTACACTTGTCATTATAGTTACCATAAATTTTACACTTGTAATCTTTTTCTTTTATTAACAAGGTATTTTACACCATTAAACTTGTATTTATACTTATACATTTTTTTTATTAAAGACATTAGTTTTTTTTTATGTTAATACATATTATTAAAAAGAAAGTGTTTTAAATCTTTAATACATATTTATTAATTCTCATAGGTATGTATATATGAATATAAACTATTTTACCGAACACCATATTTTAAAGTTGAAATTCAAATTGAAAATCAATTCAGTATATAAATTCAAATCTATCCATGTATGCACACATACACTTGTATATTTATACATATGAATAAAAGTTAAATTCAATAATTAAAAACTTTTAACAATTCAAAATTTTCAAACTTAAAAGAAATGTGAAATTCTTATTCATTTACATCATCATCTATTTATTTATTATTTATTCATTTTAAATTTTTAAAATTTTTTTATCATAAAAGTTCTATATTTATAAATTTTAAATTGATGAATTTTGGTATGTTATAGATTTCCCCTCTTTAAGAAAATTTCGCCCTCGAAATTTGAAAGAGAGAGAAATGTAATCAAAGAATATACGAATTAAGAAAAGAATAAAGAAATGGCTTACCAATTTAAGCCGAGATATCCACCCTGCATTTGGGATAAGACTTTTGCATACTGTCCTCTGTCTCCCAAGTACTGTCCTTAGGATCTGCGCTCCATTGCATTTTAACCAGTTTCACAATTTTGTTCCTTAATTGCTTTTCGTCTCGATCCATAATCTTAATTGGTTCTCTTTTAACTGATAAATTTGGCGTGAGCTGTTGTGCTGCTTCTTCGATAATGCTGTTTGGATCGGGCACGTACTTTCGAAGATGTGAAACATAAAATACATCGTGTACGTCGGATAACCAGTTAGGTAGTTGCACACGATATGCTTGAGGACCTATCCTTTCCAGAATAGGAAAAGGACCAATGTATCGCGGTGCCAACTTACCAGTTTTCCCAAATCTTAACACACCCCGCATTGGAGATACTTTCAAGAAAACAGAATCTCCAACTTGAAATTCCAAAGCTCTTCTTCTACGGTCGTAACAACTCTTCTGGCGACTCTGAGCAGTTATTAAATTTCTCTGGATAAAATCAACCTTTTCAATGGCTTCCTTAATCATGTCCGGTCCAAGAACTAGTCTATCACCGGATTCAATCCAACATGCCGGTGATCGACACGGTCGACCATATAGAGCCTCAAAAGGAGCCATTTCGATACTGGCTTGATAGCTGTTATTATATGAAAATTCGACCAAATGTAGATAGTCTTCCCAAGAACCACCAAAGTCGAGAATAAAAGCTCGCAAAAGATCCCCTAATATTCGATTTATCCTTTCACTCTGCCCATCCGATTGTGGATGATAAGCAGTACTGAAATTTAGCTTTGTACCCAACGTGTCCTGAAAGGCTTCCCAAAATCTACTAGTGAAGATCGGGTCACGATCACTCACTATACTACTCGGTATACCATAGAGGCGGACAATCTCTTTGATTATAGCTCAGCTAAACTTGTCGCTGTCCGAGTGGATTTCACTGGAATGAAGTGGGCAGTTTTGGTTAGACGGTCCACTATAACCCAAATTGCTTCATTTCCCTTCTTAATACATGGCAATCTGTCGATAAAATCCATTGATACCTGATCCCATTTTCATTTTGGCACTTCCAAAGGCTGGAGTAAACCCGCCATCTTCTTCTGGTCGCTTTTAATTTGCTGATAGGTAGCACATCGACTCACATATATGGATATATCTCTCTTCATTGTCTTCCACCAGAAGGTTCTTTTAATATCTTTATACATCTTATTTATTCCTGGATGGATACTGAGTTTTGACTTATGACATTCATCTAAAACTTCATGCTTCAAATCAGGGAAGCCTGGAACACATATCCTGCCTTTCAACCTTATAACTCCCATACTATCCATTTTGAAACTAGTGTCTTTGCCTTGGCATGTTCTTTTATAAATTTCCCGAAGAAACTCATCTTTATATTGCTTGCTTGCGATCTTTTCAAGGAGAGTAGGAGTAACTACCAGATATGCAAGAACAGCATGCCTTCTACTTAAAGCATCGGCAACTACATTGGCCTTTCCAGTCATATATTGAATATCTAAGTCATATGATGCTAGAAATTCTAACCATCGTTGTTGCCGTAAATTTAAATCTTTCTGGGTGAAGAGATACTTTAAAGATTTGTGATCGGTGAATAGTTCAAAATTTTCAACTAAAACAAAGAGAGTTCATTAAGTATGTTTATCTAGTTAAGTTAAATTTCTTACATTGTTAAGAAAGCTGGAAAAGTTCTTACCCAGAAGATAGCGTCGCCATATTTTCTGAGCGAAAATAACCGCTAAAAGTTCCAAATCGTGTTTTGGATAATTTTTCGCATGCGGTCGTAATTGTCTACTCGCGTAGGAAATTACTTTTCCATTTTGCATTAGTATTGCTCCCAAACCGTCTCCACAAGCATCAGTATAAACAGATAACCTTTGATTCCCGTTACCGATAGCGAGAACGGGAGCGGTAGTTAATCTCCTTTTTAATTCCTGGAAAGCTTCATCACATTTTGAAGTCCAATTGAATTTAGCATTTTTCATCGTCGGCTTAGTAAGTGGACTGGCCAACTTAGGGAAATCCTGGACAAACTTTCTATAATATCCTGCTAAACCCAGAAAACTTTGAACTTCTCTAGGAGTAGTGGGTCGCTTCCAGTCTAGAATTGCAGAAATCTTGCTTGGATCAACAGAAATCCCTTCTTCATTAACGTATGACCAAGAAATCTGACTTCTTTGACCCAAAAGTGACATTTAGAGAATTTAGCGAATAAGGCATTCCTCCTCAATATTTCAAAAACAATTCTGAGATGTTCAGCGTGCTCTTCTTCGGTTTTGGAATAAATCAAGATATCATTAATAAATACAAGGACAAACTTGTTCAGTACTTCTCGAAACACATGGGTCATTAAATCTACAAAATACGCGGGAGCGTTGGTTAGTCCGAAAGGCATGACTAACCATTCGTAGAACATGTTAGGACCCCTCAAGGCAGTTAAATGAACACAATCCTCAGCTATTCGTAGTTGATGGAATCCTTGAGCTAAATCCATTTTAGAAAAGAATCGAGCACCATTTAGTTGATCAAATAGATCGTCGATTCCAGGTAAAGGAAATTTGTTTTTGAGAGTTTGTTTATTGAGATCGCGGTAATATACACACAATATCAAAGATCCGTCTGATTTAGCCACGAATACGACAGTTGAACCCCATTCAGAAACACTAGGGCGAATCAATCCTTTTTCTAACAAATCTCGAGTCTGATTAACTAATTCAATTCTTTCCTTAGGTGCCATCCTGCGACTTGCGTGAACGACAGGACGGGCATTGGGTACTAAGTCAATTCGGAATTCTATTTCTCTGTATGGAGGTAAGGATTTTCTTCTTCAAATACGTCGGAAAATTCCCGAACAATTGGTATAGACTCCAAAATGGGTTCAGGATATCCCAAAGTATACATTAATTTATCTCTCTTTGGACTCAGATCCTCACAAGAGATTTCAATAAAATTTCCCAAGTTTGTTTTGACTAAAATTGTCCTATTATTACAATCTAATTTAGCTTTGTATCTCGATAACCAGTTCATTCCAAGTAAGATTTCAAATTCATTAAATTCGAGGATATAAAGATGATAGGAAATTGGTAGCAAGCATATGAAATAGGGACTTTCTTACAATACAAACAAAGTTTTGCGGGACCTCCAACCGGATTTTTCACGCAAATAGGGTCGTCAACAAATTCAGTTTTAAGTTCTAATTCATTTACGGTTTGTTAGGAGATAAAGCTATTTGAAGCTCCTGTATCAAATAAAACTATAACGACTTTATCATAAATAGTAAGGTTACCTTCCCAAACACCTTTTCCTTTATCTACTTCTGAAGTAGAAGGGTCTTCCTTAATCGCATATACATTTGCCACCTTTGCTTGTTTCAATACTGGGCAATTCCTAACAACATGTCCAGGCCTGTGACAATTATAGCATTCTCGAGCTCCTTGATCATTCTTCGCAGATTGTTCCTTCTTGACTTGCTTCTTCGGGTTCTTGCAGTTGTTTGAATAGTGCCCCTTTTCTTGGCAATTGTAACAGGTTACATTTCTGGCCGAATTCCCTTGGTTGTTCCTCTTGTCCTTGCCTTGATGTGGCTTCTTACCCCAAACTTTCTCTTCTTCCAATTCTGATTATTTGAATTTCCGCTTTCCCTTGGAATCTCTTGCATATGCAGGGTGGCGTACCGATATCCCATATCGATAAGATTAGAGAAAGATTCTTTAATGTGTGCGGTCATCCTTTCGTGATATTTCTTGTTCATCACACGAACAAATTTTTCATTTTTCTTTAAACGCGTATTCACCAACTCCGGTCTGAAACGGGATAATTCATTAAACTTGTTTAAGTATTCTTCAAAAGATAAGGCTCCTTGCATTAAGTCTAGAAACTCTTGATACATTCGTGAAATTCCTACCGATGGCAAATACCGCTTTTCGAACACCTCTTTGAATCGACTCCAAGAAAATTCTTCTTCAGTCTCATCTATTGTGACCGTTTCCCACCAAGCTGAAGCTTCATCTTGTAGCTGCCAAGAAGCAATTAGACGCATTTAATCATCCTACAGCTTAAGCCCCTTAAAAATCTTTTCACGTGATCTAATCCAAGCCTTGGCCTCAATAATGGATTATTTTCCAGTAAAAGGCCAACTACCCAGGCTTGTGAAACTCTTATGCAAATCAGCCAGATTTGGCTGAGGTTGAGTAGGTACAACTGCTTCCGCTGAAGGAGAAATTTGACTAGCTGTTGTAGCATTTCCCTGACTCCTAGCTCTACCTCTGCGCCCACTCATTCTTACTATCTGTAATTAGTAAGGAACTTGATTTAGAGATTCGGACAAGATATCTTAAGGAATATCAGCAGTTAAAGAAAATAGACTAAGAAAATTTTGGGTTTCAGTCTCGATTTATACTCATTCTAGGGTATACTTCATCCTATCTCTAATGAGCCATCTAACGTGTTACACTTCGTAGCTAAAGTTCTTACTCAACCTTTCACTCTGATACCACTTGCCACGACCCAAAGTTCGGTGTTCAAAAATAGACATCAAATACCTCACTTTTATTCGACCGTCGAAGATTCAAACGTCAAATTTCAGTTCGGATGGAGCTGATAACAACAATTAGATGAATAATAAACAGCGGAAAATAAAACTGTCAACATCAATATCCCAGATACAACATCACACAATATCAATACAACAACCACACCAACATCAGAGTATTTATATACATATACAATACAACAACCACACCAACATCAGAGTATTTATATACATATACAACACAACTCCAAAATAGACCATCAAAAAAGGACAACATGTGATCACTCAAAAAAAAATCTTCAAAGAGATAAAGTAATAACGAACTTCCAAACTGAGAACTCCGAGATCCCAAAAGTTTCAAACTATCTCCAAGTTAAAAACCTTCAACTAGTAGCCTCCAAACCATACGACTCCAAAATCCAGCTAGTACCAAAACACAGAAGACCTGCTACTAGGCTGCCCGTGTGGAAATTATGGGCACCCAGAGTTTAAAAAGGAAACAGTAAACTCCGAGTCAGTCATGGGACTGGTATGAGTAAACAAAACAGTTGCTTTGAAAATAAAAGCAGTTTATTTTAAATCAAAACAAACAAAGGGATTTGAAAGAAATTCGCAATGCTATTTTTTAAAATGAAACTGCCATAAGGCCTCCCGCCACACACACAATGCAAACGCAGACTTGGAGGAGATTTCTCCTTATGACAGTCAAAAAAATGCTTGATACAAGAAAAATTATTTGATATTATTACTAGTCCATAGTGTGGAAAACTTTTCGAAAATATAATATTAATCTTAGCCGGCATAGACATTCCGAACTATGCCTACTATATCTACCATGGTTTGTGGCAGGTTACCGCCACGCTGCATAGCAGGTTATACAACTAAAATCGTACAGGGTTCGTATTGTTTCTTTGGATTTCCAACAAATGGTCAGGCTAAGGAACTTCCTGGGCCACATGGGTACGCCTCTGAAGGGACGTCCCGAGAACCTAACCGGATCTCTGCCAACACAAGGTTGGGTAACCTCTATAACTAGGTAACTACTGACACGGGTATGCCATCCCCCGGTTGCAACCAATCTTTATTTGGGGCCCCAACATCGATCATAAAGGAATATATATATTTGCGATATTCACATAAGTTAAGTATCTGGGCCCCATACCATGATACCACTTCTATCCAGAAGGGAATGCATATACCCTAAGGGGCGCTAACCCCAATAACCTTGCCGCATCTTTCCTGTTTCGACCATTACCAGGGTGTGAGGTTCGACGAAGTCTTGTCCACAAAGCTACCTTTATACAAAAACCATGCTTTGATCATCTAATGATCAACAAATGATCATCAATACACAACAGCACTTAGCGTGCCACACTACCAAATTGGGAGTGTATCGCTGATAACTTCAACTACATAACCACTGAGCTCGTATGTCTCAGAGAAGGGTGTTAAGTTAAGAGAATAAATTCTACGCCACCAACATATATGTATTTCAAAGAAATTGGCTTTATATCTCAAAGTGTAGTGTCAGACACACGACCATACAAGTCTGCTCCCGGTTCGAACAGAACGGAAGGCACTTCGTCCAATAAAGGAAGAAGTCCTTGCAAATCCGGGCGTCCACAATCCCGATCGGACTTCCCATCACTTAGGGAATCCCTATACCGGAGCAACTCGGTGCAGAGACAATCGATAGGTTATCCTATCATTTTTGAAGACATCCGGTCTTCACCATCGGTCTTCAATTGCTCTTTATTCGTCGAATCACTATTCGGAATGGGTTATATGACACAAAGGTCCTCTCCCGGCTAATCTGAATAGTGAGCGTAATTTTTTTTTAAACATGTGGATATGACATTCACAGAGATTCATAGGTTCGATGTGGGTTTCCGATAACCAACTGGATTCCGACTCCCTGTCGCATCGAAATTCAAAAGCCGTTTACAGGCCAAAGGGGTTTCACATTCACATGAAAATATAAGATCACAGCTCAGCACAAACAATTCATATCGCATAGCATCACAATTACAATCTGAGATACCGATTAATACCTATCATACAATAGTTATCAATCATAACACAGCTACGATGAAACCATTGTGTGAATTAAACTAATTAATCACATAACTAATTTCATTAATTATCTTTAAGCAATGATTTGTTATCCTTATTTAAAATTAATTAAATCTTTAATTATCTTCATAATTAACTCATCACTTAATTAATTGCCATAATTAATTTATTCTTAATTGTTCATAAATTAAGTCTTAGTTACTCTTATTAATTTATTATTTCCCAAATTAATTATCTTAATATGTTAATCCCTAAATAATCATTAAATATTAGGTAATTAATTTAAATAATTTATTTTAAGTAAATCATTTAATCTTTAACATCATTTTTCTATCATTACATTTCATAACAAAAAAAATTCTTTTTATAAATAATTTGACAAGAATTAATTTAAATTAATTTACTTGAAAAAAAATCTTACTTAACATTAAGTCGTTTTAAATATAAATCAAAACTATCTTTTTAAAACATGAATTTTAAAATTTAAAAGTTTTGAAGTTCCTTGTTTCCATTTGGCAAAATTCCCTATTTCTTAACTTTCCCTGAACCCCCTTCGAGTTTTCCCTGGGAATTCCTTCGGCTTGCTTCGAGTTTCCCTAAAGTCTAACCCGAGTGACACTTTATTTTTCTTTTCAAAAATTTTCTAAGTATCATTCGAACGAACCGATACATTATGAATTTAACCCGTGCATGCCTCCGAGTTTACCCCCACTTTCCCCGGTTACTACTTCGAGCTATCTTTACCTTCCCCTACACCAAATCCACCTGACACCTAAACCCATCGCGTGCACCTGCACAACCTCGCCGGCGATCTTTGGTTGAATCTACGACCACCCCCAAGTCAGCGACCATCCATCTGAACCACAAAAGCATCCAAAAACCCAAAATCATTGCTAAATCAAAATCAAGCTTCTGATTAGAACTGGAGCAAAACCCATTGCCATGAAACCGCCACGCTCCTCCTCCTTTGACCGCCAGAATGTCAACCCCCACCGGCCATGTCTCTGACAAACCCCAACCCGACTCCACCCCGAGTACCACGACACTCGATCCACCAGAAAGCCCAATGCCGATCAAATTCTCAATTCAACCCAAAATTAGGATTAAACCCTAAATTGATCCAGATCTCTACCCATAAAGAATTATAAAATTTCATAGCATTTTTCTCGAATTCAATCTTGTTCCAGCATCCCTCAAAACAAATTTCAAACCTCAATTCATTCGAGACTGCCAGTGATTTACAAAATGCCCAAATTTGTTCAACTCGAGAATTTATAATATTTTCAAAATTAAAAATCATGAAACCTATATTAAAATTCATCATTCTCAAACACTAATCTGCTCCTAGCATTTGATTTTGAAAATCATTCATTCGAATTTTTGACTCATAACAGTTTCTTTTTTTTCTGTAATTTTTAGTTCCAGGTCCTAAATCCTGAATAATATCCTTTAAATGTTTAACATTCAATCTGAAATGAATTTTAACCACCTTTAGTTTTTGTTACTTCAATTTAATCAAACAAAGATTGATGGATTTGGGTTTCATATAGTTTTTTTTCAAAAAACTGTTGCTAGAACAGGATGTAAAATCCTGTACATCAACATGCACAGGGAAAAGAAAAACATATTTCATTCAAATTTTCTTGCATGCAAATCCATTCTTCAATCTTGCATATATCAGGCATTACATCAACCAGATAAAAATTAAATTCCTAGAAAACTTTACTCACCTTCTTTTATAGCAGAGACGGTTTTTTTTATTTCTGAAAATCAAAACCTGGAATTCTTCCCCTTTTTCTTTCTTCTTAGCTTGTTTTGAAATTGATAGCTGCAACAAATTGGTATGGACTTGTTTAAATTTATGATGTAGTTACTCACTTGTTCCTTTAACAAATTTAAAAATTGAAATTACTTATAGTAACCTTTATCTTATTTTATTTTTCTGAACAGGGAAAGAAATTCTATGGACTGCACTCTTTAAACTTTGTGTTTGCTGTTGTCTTCTTTTTTTCTTTTTGTTTTTTTTTCTTTTTTATTGATTCCTGAATCTCCCTTAATCTCTGAAATTCCTGCTTGATTCTTGTAATTGTTGGTTGAAGATTGGAATTCTTCTTCTAGCTTGAAAAACAAAGTATTTGCTATAGAATTTTTTTTCTGGATATAGTTTCCTTGATTTAAATTTTTGTTGAGACAATGTAAGTTTTTTCTTTTCTTTTGATGATGATGATTTTTTTTGAAATGAAAGTAAAGATAAAAGATATTGTATAAATTTGTTTTCTTTCTTTTTCTTTTCTAAAAATTAATTAAGAAAAGAAATTGATAGAATGACATTTGTATATTTCTTTCTCCTTTGAATTACACTTGTCATTATAGTTACCATAAATTTTACACTTGTAATCTTTTTCTTTTATTAACAAGGTATTTTACACCATTAAACTTGTATTTATACTTATACATTTTTTTTATTAAAGACATTAGTTTTTTTTTATGTTAATACATATTATTAAAAAGAAAGTGTTTTAAATCTTTAATACATATTTATTAATTCTCATAGGTATGTATATATGAATATAAACTATTTTACCGAACACCATATTTTAAAGTTGAAATTCAAATTGAAAATCAATTCAGTATATAAATTCAAATCTATCCATGTATGCACACATACACTTGTATATTTATACATATGAATAAAAGTTAAATTCAATAATTAAAAACTTTTAACAATTCAAAATTTTCAAACTTAAAAGAAATGTGAAATTCTTATTCATTTACATCATCATCTATTTATTTATTATTTATTCATTTTAAATTTTTAAAATTTTTTTATCATAAAAGTTCTACATTTATAAATTTTAAATTGATGAATTTTGGTATGTTATAGATTTCCCCTCTTTAAGAAAATTTCGCCCTCGAAATTTGAAAGAGAGAGAAATGTAATCAAAGAATATACGAATTAAGAAAAGAATAAAGAAATGGCTTACCAATTTAAGCCGAGATATCCACCCTGCATTTGGGATAAGACTTTTGCATACTGTCCTCTGTCTCCCAAGTACTGTCCTTAGGATCTGCGCTCCATTGCATTTTAACCAGTTTCACAATTTTGTTCCTTAATTGCTTTTCGTCTCGATCCATAATCTTAATTGGTTCTCTTTTAACTGATAAATTTGGCGTGAGCTGTTGTGCTGCTTCTTCGATAATGCTGTTTGGATCGGGCACGTACTTTCGAAGATGTGAAACATAAAATACATCGTGTACGTCGGATAACCAGTTAGGTAGTTGCACACGATATGCTTGAGGACCTATCCTTTCCAGAATAGGAAAAGGACCAATGTATCGCGGTGCCAACTTACCAGTTTTCCCAAATCTTAACACACCCCGCATTGGAGATACTTTCAAGAAAACAGAATCTCCAACTTGAAATTCCAAAGCTCTTCTTCTACGGTCGTAACAACTCTTCTGGCGACTCTGAGCAGTTATTAACTTTCTCTGGATAAAATCAACCTTTTCAGTGGCTTCCTTAATCATGTCCGGTCCAAGAACTAGTCTATCACCGGATTCAATCCAGGTCCTAAATCCTGAATAATATCCTTTAAATGTTTAACATTCAATCTGAAATGAATTTTAACCACCTTTAGTTTTTGTTACTTCAATTTAATCAAACAAAGATTGATGGATTTGGGTTTCATATAGTTTTTTTTCAAAAAACTGTTGCTAGAACAGGATGTAAAATCCTGTACATCAACATGCACAGGGAAAAGAAAAACATATTTCATTCAAATTTTGTTGCATGCAAATCCATTCTTCAATCTTGCATATATCAGGCATTACATCAACCAGATAAAAATTAAATTCCTAGAAAACTTTACTCACCTTCTTTTATAGCAGAGACGGTTTTTTTTATTTCTAAAAATCAAAACCTGGAATTCTTCCCCTTTTTCTTTCTTCTTAGCTTGTTTTGAAATTGATAGCTGCAACAAATTGGTATGGACTTGTTTAAATTTCTGATGTAGTTACTCACTTGATCCTTTAACAAATTTAAAAATTGAAATTACTTATAGTAACCTTTATCTTATTTTATTTTTCTGAACAGGGAAAGAAATTCTATGGACTGCACTCTTTAAACTTTGTGTTTGCTGTTGTCTTCTTTTTTTCTTTTTCTTTTTTTTCTTTTTTATTGATTCCTGAATCTCCCTTAATCTCTGAAATTCCTGCTTGATTCTTGTAATTCTTGGTTGAAGATTGGAATTCTTCTTCTAGCTTAAAAAACACAGTATTTGCTACAGAATTTTTTTTAGATATATTTTCCTTGATTTAAATTTTTGTTGAGACAATGTAAGTTTTTTTTCTTTTGATGATGATTTTTTTCTGAAATAAAAGTAAAGATAAAAGATATTGTATAAATTTTTTTTCTTTCTTTTTCTTTTCTAAAAATTACTTAAGAAAAGAAATTGATAGAATGACATTTGTATAATTCTTTCTTCTTTGAATTACACTTGTCATTCTAGTTATCATAAATTTTACACTTGTAATCTTTTTCTTTTATTAACAAGGTATGTTACACCATTAAACTTGTATTTATACTTACACGTATTTTTTTTATTAAAGACATTAGTTTTTTTTTATGTTAATACGTATTATTAAAAAGAAAGTGTTTTGAATCTTTAATACATATTAATTAATTCTCATAGGTATGTATATATGAATATAACCTATTTCACCAAACACCTTATTTTAAAGTTTAAATTCAAATTGAAAATCAATTCAATATATAAATTCAAATCTACCCATGCACGCACACATACACATGTATATTTATACATATGAATAAAAGTTAAATTCAATCATTAAAAACTTTTAATAATTCAAATTTTTCAAACTTAAAAGAAATGTGAAATTTTTATTGATTTACATCATCATCTATTTATTTATTTATTATTTATTCATTTTGAACTTTTCAAATTTTTTTATCATAAAAGTTCTACATATATAAATTTTAAATTGATGAATTTTGGTATGTTACAGTGAAACTCCTTAAGGATGGCAGATACCATTCCACAGGAGATTTCTATGTCTTGGGTTTCAAAGCATTTGATATATTATTGGGTGAAGATTGGTTAAGAAAATTCAATGCGGTTATTTCCTGCAAAGCTCGAACAGTTTCTCAGTTCAGCGATAGGGGTGAACCCTTAGAAACCAAATGTCAAATGCCTCAAGATTTTGGAACTTTTATGTGACGACCCGACTTTCCACTCCCGGAAAATCGCATCATCTTTAAGAAAGAAAGGGATAGAAAAGAGAAAAGATAGAGAAGAAGAAGAAACAACACATTAGAATCTAAACAGCGGAACGAATAAATTATATTAATCACATATTACTTTACATAGTTTCATATACATCAGAGATACACAGCATAATCAACTCATACTAGACAGTTATAAACACCTGTCTAGTTATACAACTCAATACAACTCATAATAACAACTCAGAGAACATACAGCGGAAAACTCTATAGCTATACGCAGAAGCCTCCTACTCCATTGCTCCTTCAGAATTCGTCAAGTCAACTTAAAATCCTAACCTGAATTCCCTTGGCTACTCGTAAAAATTTGAGTACCCAAGAGTTTATGAAAAACAAAAATACACTCCGGGTCAGACATGGGTCTGGTGTGAGTAAACGGTTAAAGCTGCTTAACTTTAAAAAACCTTTTTGAAAGAAAAGGTATCACGTAAGACTTCCCACACATAAACATGGAAAAGTTTTTACCTTACGCTAAACAAAACATTTGATAGGAAATCCAATGATATTATAATAGTGTCTAGGGTTTTCAAAATAAAATACAGAAATAGCTGGAATGCTTACATCTCACGTTCCAATATAGTTGGGCACAACTAATACGTACGGCACTTATTGGATTTTGGATTCCATACAATGGCAGGGCTACTGGGGTACCGCCCGTCACAGTACGTGGCCTAAATCACCGTACCGAGGAGCCACCCTAACTCCCCTGCAACACAAAGCCGGACCCGTTCCTTACTGAACAGTTCCGAATAAGACAACCCCGACGGTTGTAGCTATTCAACCGTCCACACAGCCGAAATAAAAGGGACCTCTAGACAGGGGTAAATCTTACTCTCCAGTGGGTGCGACCCACGAAGCTTTTCTGCACTTCCCCTGTTTTAGCCATTCCCGGTTGATGAGACTTGAGGTTACGATTACCTTTATAGGACACATCACTTAGAATGCTCATCGTCCACCTGACGATGTGCTGAAAGCATTCAATCCATACAAGTTCGTTCCGGGTTCGAACGAAACCGAAGGCATTATCTCGTTACACTCGTTTTGGAATCACCCTCAGAGTTAATGACAATAACCCTTGCACTCTAAATCACCATCTCGAATCTATAAGGTCTATTCCATCAAACTCATTACGGAATCACCCACAGAGTTATACTGACGTATAGCCCTTACACCTCGAGTCTTCACAAAGCTCCACTTTGACTCACGACCTAACGTTATTTGGAATCGATGTGGTTTTTGGATATCCAAATATGGAAACCCGATCCCGGTCTCATCGAAATCCAAAGCGCGTCTTTTAAGTCCAAGTTGTTTTAAAGGTTTTAAAACAATTAAATTCAACTATCTATATATACACAGAATAGATAATTCGCATGCCACAATTGATAATCAACAGTATCAAATAATAGGTAATTCCTATAATCCATAACATAATAGATAATCCATATATCAACATTCCAAATTGATAATCACAATTCAACCAAGCATCCATATCACACAACCATACTTATCTCATTACTGAGATCACACGGCATTTAAGACAATCAATGTCATCCAATCATTCAGAAGCAATGATTCAACTCATACCAATATAATTAATTTAAACTGAATTAAATTAACTATCTCTAATTAATTTAAAGTGAATTAAATTAATCACCTAATCACTTAATTAATTTAAAATTAATTAAATTAATTACCTTCATCCAATATCTTGCTTAAATAAACATTAGTTAAATCAATTAACTAATCCTAATCAACCTTGATTAATTAACTCTTAATAAAGAAATAAATTCTTAACTATTTTCATTAATCATATCAAATAATGAACCTTAATTAATTAATCATGCTTAGCTTAATTGCTTTTAATTAATTAACTTAAATACAGTAATTAACTATTCTTAATTACTTCTGAATTACTTTTAATTACTTTATAAATTCATTGATTTATTACACCAAGTAATAAACCTTTAATTAATTTAACAAGTAATTATTCATTTAACAATTACTTCCAATCAGTAATCTACCTAACTCAATTACCTCTGTAACTAATTAATTACTTATCTTAAGAAATTAACCTTATCAAAACTTTATTTAGTAATAATACTTAATCTTTATCAAGTGACCATATTTAATTAATTAACAAATTAATTAACTTACTTGATTACACTCATTTCATAAAACAACATTGAGTAATCCATCCATAATTACTCATTAACCCAAATTAATCTTAAATTATCAGATTAATTTTCTCCAACTATTAATTAATAACCTTTATTATTAATTAATCCTTTAATACAAAGTAATTAATCACTAATTACTTTTATAATTAATTAATTAAACTTAATTAACTAATTAATTAACTCTTAATCATTAATTAATAAACTTAATTATTAATTAATAATCTTAATTTCAAATTAATTAATTCATAATTAAAATTAATTAATCCTTAATTACAATTAATTAACCTAAATAAATAGTTAATTAATTCTTAATTAAGTTTCATTATAAATTAATAATCCTTAAATTATTAATTAAGAAAACCCAATTAAAGACTTAATAAAACATTTATTAATTAATTAATTTTAATTAACTCTTAATCATTAATCATTAATAAAATCATCATTTTAATTAATAGTTAACTAAATAAATAATTACTTAACTAACCTTTTCTAAAATAATAATTAAATAAATGAATTAACTTAAAATTCTTTAATTAATCAACTCATTACAAATTATTAATACTTAATTATTATTTAAGATAAAATATTATCTTAAATAAATCTTGAAATCTTTATTTAACTTAATTCCTTAATTAAATTATAGAAATCATTAATTAACTTCCTTTATTCATTAATTAACAATTCCTAATTCAAGTTAATAAATTAACTTAACTTTAACTGTTAATTTTTAAATCATTTTACACTAATTAATTTAAAGAAAACATTTACTTAAAATTCTCTTTATATTTCAAAATAAGATTTGAAATAATAATAAGATTGTTACTTAACATATTTGAACATCATACAAGTTTACTCATAAAAACAATTCAATTCCAAAAAAAAAGAATTTAATTTAACTCAAACTTTCCAAAGTTTAAACTTATTTGACATTTTAAAACCAAATATCAGATTGAACAAAAAATCTGGGTTCAACCCATGATTACCTGAACCCTAGAATAAAGTACAACTCTGTTCTTCTTCCTTTAAGTTTCCAGTTTAAAGTTAATTAGGATTTCAAAATTTTTAACATCTGTTTAAGTTAATAACTAAACTGTTAAACCAAAACAATAAAACACAGCATACCCAAATGATCCAGAAACCCCCGAGTTCCTTCCCGAGCCACAACCAAAATTTCACGAGTTTTCCCCGAGACTTCTCTCCTCTTACCCAACTAAATCCTGAAACACAAACAAAACAAAACCCAAAACCCCCCCGACACAACATCTCCAACGTGCACCTGCACCGATGCCGAAGTCACCCCTGGCCAACCGCGACTTCACCGACAAGTCATCCCACCTCTCCACAGGCCTCCACGACCATCAAAACCCCAACATCTATCGTAATTCAAAATCGAGCATAAAAGTTGGACTGAACCCCTAAAACATCACCAGAAAAACCCAAATACTCACGACTACGATCAACTACAAGGGCCACAACTCCGGCCATTGGCTACTGACCCACCGAGCTTCCCTCACTCCAATTTTCACTTCACTCGATGCAATATAGACGATGCAGTGATAAATTTTCCAGTAGGCTACCAAAACTAGGTTAAAAACAAATCTCTGACAAATTCAAACATCAAAGTGATATAAAAATTCTTCAATGATTTTTACTATACTTACTAATGCTTCATCTAGCTCCAACCACAATCTCAAGTCACCCAGTTACATAAATCAACAGAAATGGGCAGAAATCAAATTTGCAGAGAAACCCCAAATTCACATATTTTACTTCATTTAAAAACCTGATTTTGATTTTAAAAATCATAACATCCAACATCAATTCAATCTATATAGATGAATCAGAGAATTGTGTTAATTGATTTCTAACATATTTTATAAAGTTTGTACTGTAACTATATCTTCCCAGTTACTACATACCTAAAAACATGTTTAACTAATTTTAGATTCTAGTTCATACTTAAACAAACTTAATTTGTTTGAGAATACTCAGGCCCCTCAGAAATCAGGGAAGAATGAAAGAATTTGTTCAAAATTTTACTCTGAATTAAGAAACATAGGGGTGACAATACTTATACCAGGCATGCATACTCAAATAAAATCATATTCACAAAAGTACACACATGCAGTTATCATTTCACAAAGATTTTATAAGCAACAATTAACAATCAACTTTATGTTTAGGATTAAATGTTTACTCACCTATTTATGAAGTGCAGAGTTTTGAAGATGACTGGAAATTGCTTTTCAGATTTTGTATTTTGAAAGCTTGCAAAATATATTTGAACTTGAAGCTTTAAACTGAATTTGCTTCCAACAGAAAAGCTTCAGGTTGCTTTGACCCAGATTATCCACTTGCATGTATTTGAAAATTGATGCAGACATAGGATTTAAAACTTGCTCAGACTCTTGAAAACATGTTGTAGATTTTGTTTTGAGGAGATGATAACAAGTTTGTATAATTTGTTTCTTTTCTTTTCTTGGAATAGATGGTAGGTTTTGATTTCAGTTTGGGAACATTACATGCATCAGAAACTTGCTTACAGTGTTTGGTGATTTAGGAGGTTACAGATTTTGGTTTTGAGGATTTACAGGCTTTGCATAAAGATAGTTACAGGGAAAACATTCAGATTTGAAAAGAATGATTTCTGGTTTAGATTTTGTTTTTGGCAAATCTAAAAATGGATCAAAGAAAATGGAAGGGAGGAAAGGATATAGGTTTATATAGATTTCTTTTAGATTTGTATTATAATTAAATAAAAATAAAAAGGAAATATGACACTTGTCTCCTATGTTACTAATTACTTAACACATGTACTTAATATGCATATAAAATTAACGCATGTCTTAGTTTATTTAATTTTATTCTAAAAGAAATTTAACCCTTTTAAAATTAATTTCCTAATTACCAATATGTTTTCTAAATTTAAAAATGCTTTTCTAATTAAATTTCTAATAAACAAATATATTTATATATTTAGAAATGTATGCTAGATTTATAATACAATCTTTAAAAAGAAATGAAACCAAGTATAATTTAAATATAAAGTTATATACAACATTGCAACCTTATTTTTAAATGCTATTTCAAAAGCCTTGCATTTATTTCACAAATCAAATTTCTATAAAAGAAATAAAACAAATATTATTTTAATTAAAAACATTACCTATGTAATTTAAAACCAAACCATATTATTATTTATATTTTAAGATGCATGTATATCTTTGAATTCAAATTTATATTCATTTCAAAGTCAAATTTAAAAATCAAATCTAAAATAAATTTAAATGAATAGAAACAACAATTTTAAAATAATCTTATTATTATTTTCAAATAATAAATCCTATTTTAAAATCAATTTAAAATACACAGATTTAAATACATTTTAAACACACTTATAAATTTTGAAAACAATATATCAATTTAGAATTTATTTACACAACAAAATAATTATTCCTATTTTAAAACCAATTCATAACTATAATTAAAACATTATATTATTATTACTTGGTTAATTGTCTTTGAAAAATAACAATTTTTATCAATTTCAAATAATTTAAATTAAGCGATTATCAGCATTTTAAACTCCTGGAAATTCTGGGATATTACAATCCTCCCCCCTTAACAGAATTTCGTCCTCGAAATTTAAAACAAAGATAATCCATAGTTTATTTTATTTTTCAACCAATTCAAACATACATAACAGCCATACACTATCAATCAAACAAACAATTTCATCCAAACAATCAATTCAAATAAATAACATCAGTTATCCGGACACAGATCCAGATAAATTTCCTAAAATATCTCGAGTTTCCCCAGTACAAACACAGGTATACTCGCTCTACTAAACCCAAACTAGCTATACTTATAAGCTACTGAGTTCCTATTCAGCTAGATCTAAAATCTACCCAAGATACCAAACCATAGACAAGTCTGATTAACATCTAAAACTTCACAGAAATACTGGTCTCAAAACCAGTGATGACCAAACACGTACTCTCTCAGAGATACGTGAAATAATTTTGAATTCCAGTTTTCCAAACCGGCAATTCAACTCTTCAATCAAAAACACTGATCTCTACACAAACTCAGAAGAATCCAATACCTCGAAGCTCACCTCAAATCTTATTGCTCCCATTACCAGAGAAACATCGAAGTCTCCAACTTCGAATTCCAAACTCTTCCGTTACTTAACCTCAAAACTTCCCGGATGATCCGGGCTGCCTACAGATCCTTCCTGATCAGCTAAACCTTCGCTGATACTTTTACAAACAAACTGGATCAACTCACAAACTGATCCTCACAAGATCAATCCAAAAATCAAAACCAAACTATACTATCAATCGAAGAAACAACTTCTCCTATCTGAAAAGACAGAATAGAATCACTCGCCAACTTACCTAAGATTCTGAAAAATCCAGTAGAAACTCTCTAATCCAAAATACTGCAACATCCAGTTGCTTCTACTCAAGAACAACAATCACCTTGCTTCCGCTACACAACTCTGATCTGGAGAAGATGAAAATGCCATAGAAGAACACAGGCACAGACTAAACATCACATCTTGGAAATAAGGTTCATCAGAAATTCCGAGAGATACAGGCTGCTACACCAAACAATCAATCTAGGAAACAACCTTCTACTCAGCTGAATCACCGGTATCACTCCTAACATCAAGTCAATTCAGAACTCAAACTCCAATGAGGCAAATCTCTAACTCTCCTGAAAATATATCCAGAAAAATCTTCAGCAACTTCTTAACTTCTACATCCTCTAGAAATGCCACGAATCCAAGCAAAAGACTATGTAAGATAATCACCAACTATCACAAGTTACTTTGCGATCAACCCAAACCAAATCCAAGTAAAACTGTTCTCTCTTTACCAAACAGAACCGCTTAAACTTAATTAGCCAACCCATCGAAGAAACGGGTCCACTTATCTGCTTCTGAACTCCACTTCAGAAAAACCGCTAAGCCAGAAGATCTCCCTGCTGAAATACGGAACATTCCCGAGCTGCGCTACTAACGCAGATGCCAAAGACTTCTTATCCAAAGTTCTTTTGAGAAACTCGAACTTCCAACCAAACACATATACCTTGCTGAACTCAGCCACAACTCTGAAACAGACACACTTCCTTAAACTTGCCTCGAAAGAAAACGTCTTCAGAGACTTCCATAGTCACTGCATCTCATCACGCAGCTACTACTTCTTGAGGTATCAAAATACCATCACTTACTTCTGCCCAACCGACAGATCCAAATTCTCAAAAATCCGCTCACACGAGTGCAATCAAACTCACACTTCAAAGATGAACTCCGAACCTTAACTGGTTTCCTTTAGAGATCAAATGAAATCCTATACCAAACCACAAAGATTACTCGAGACAGTATTAGGTCTACAGTCTCGACAAATATACTTCCAACCTCAAACCTTCAAACTCCAACAAATGGTAGTTGTGTTACACACTACTACCCCATCTACCTTTATAACTTATATTGGAAAACCTGAATAGGTAAACAATAGATAGGTAGAAATATATATATATATATATATATATATATATATAGTTATATAAAAATTACAAGTACGCTCTCTCAAGAAAGACATCACTATAGAGCCTAGGTATTCACTCAACCTAACGCTCTGATACCAAATGTGACGACCCGACTTTCCACTCCCGGAAAATCGCGTCATCTTTAAGAAAGAAAGGGATAGAAAAGAGAAAAGATAGAGAAGAAGAAGAAACAACACATCAGAATCTAAACAGCGGAACGAATAAATTATATTAATCACATATTACTTTACATAGCATCATATACATCAGAGATACACAGCATAATCAACTCATACTAGACAGTTATAAACACCTGTCTAGTTATACAACTCAATACAACTCATAATAACAACTCAGAGAACACACAGCGGAAAACTCTATAGCTATACGCAGAAGCCTCCTGCTCCATTGCTCCTTCAGAATTCGTAAAGTCAACTTAAAATCCTAAGCTGAATTCCCTTGGCTACTCGTAAAAATTTGAGTACCCAAGAGTTTATGAAAAACAAAAATAAACTCCGGGTCAGACATGGGTCTGGTGTGAGTAAACGGTTAAAGCTGCTTAACTTTAAAAAACCTTTTTGAAAGAAAAGGTATCACGTAAGACTTCCCACACATAAACATGGAAAAGTTTTTACCTTACACTAACCAAAACATTTGATAAGAAATCCGATGATATTATAATAGTGTCTAGGGTATTCAAAATAAAATACAGAAATAGCTAGAATACTTACATCTCACGTTCTAATATAGTTGGGCACAACTAATACGTATGGCACTTATTGGATTTTGGATTCCATACAATGGCAGGGCTACTGGGGTACCGCCCGTCACAGTACGTGGCCTAGATCACCGTACCGAGGAGCCACCCTAACTCCACTGCAACACAAAGCCGGACCCGTTCCTTACTGAACAGTTCCGAATAAGACAACCCCGACGGTTGTAGCTATTCAACCGTCCACATAGCCGAAATAAAAGGGACCTCTAGACAGGGGTAAATCTTACTCTCCAGTGGGTGCGACCCACGAAGCTTTGCTGCACCTCCCCTGTTTTAGCCATTCCCGGTTGATGAGGCTTGAGGTTACAATTACCTTTATAGGACACATCACTTAGAATGCTCATCGTCCACCTGACGATGTGCTGAAAGCATTCAATCCACACAAGTTCGTTCCGGGTTCGAACGAAACCGAAGGCATTATCTCGTTACACTCGTTTTGGAATCACCCTCAGAGTTAATGACAATAACCCTTGCACTCTAAATCACCATCTCGAATCTATAAGGTCTATTCCATCAAACTCATTACGGAATCACCCACAGAGTTATACTGACGTATAGCCCTTACACCTCGAGTCTTCACAAAGCTCCACTTTGACTCACGACCTAATGTTATTTGGAATCGATGTGGTTTTCGGATATCCAAATATGGAAACCCGATCCCGGTCTCATCGAAATCCAAAGCATGTCTTTTAAGTCCAAGTTGTTTTAAAGGTTTTAAAACAATTAAATTCAACTATCTATATATACACAGAATAGATAATTCATAGGCCACAATTGATAATCAACATTATCAAATAACAGATAATTCCTATAATCCATAACATAATAGATAATCCATATATCAACATTCCAAATTGATAATCACAATTCAACCAAGCATCCATATCACACAACCATACTTATCTCATTACTGAGATCACACAGCATTTAAGACAATCAGTGTCATCCAATCATTCAGAAGCAATGATTCAACTCATACCAATATAATTAATTTAAACTGAATTAAATTAACTATCTCTAATTAATTTAAAGTGAATTAAATTAATCACCTAATCACTTAATTAATTTAAAATTAATTAAATTAAGTACCTTCATCCAATATCTTGCTTAAATAAACATTATTTAAATCAATTAACTAATCCTAATCAACCTTGATTAATTAACTCTTAATAAAGAAATAAATCCTTAATTATTTTCATTAATCATATCAATTAATGAACCTTAATTAATTAATCATGCTTAGCTTAATTGCTTTTAATTAATCAACTTAAATACAGTAATTAACTATTCTTAATTACTTCTTAATTACTTTTAATTACTTTATAAATTCATTGATTTATTACACTAAGTAATAAACCTTTAATTACTTTAACAAGTAATTATTCATTTAACAATTACTTCCAATCAGTAATCTACCTAACTCAATTACCTCTGTAATTAATCAATTACTTTTCTTAAGAAATTAACCTTATCAAAACTTTATTAAGTAATAATACTTAATCTTTATCAAGTGACCATATTTGATTAATTAACAAATTAATTAACTTACTTGATTACACTCATCTCATAAAACAACATTGAGTAATCCATCCATAATTACTCATTAACCCAAATTAATCTTAAATTATCAGATTAATTATCTCCAACTATTAATTAATAACCTTTATTATTAATTAATCCTTTAATACAAAGTAATTTATCATTAATTACTTTTATAATTAATTAATTAAACTTAATTAACTAATTAATTAACTCTTAATCATTAATTAATAAACTTAATTATTAATTAATAATCTTAATTTCAAATTAATTAATTCATAATTAAAATTAATTAATCCTTAATTACAATTAATTGACCTAAATAAAACAGTTAATTAATTCTTAATTAACTTTCATTATAAATTAATAATCCTTAAATTATTAATTAAGAAAACCCAATTAAAGACTTAATAAAACATTTATTAATTAATTAATTTTAATTAACTCTTAATCATTAATCATTAATAAAATCATCATTTTAATTAATAGTTAATTAAATAAATAATTACTTAACTAACCTTTATTTTAAATAATAATTAAATAAATGAATTAACTTACAATTCTTTAATTAATCAACTAATTACAAATTATTAATACTTAATTATTATTTAAGATAAAATATTATCTTAAATAAATCTTGAAATCTTTATTTAACTTAATTCCTTAATTAAATTATAGAAATCATTAATTAACTTCCTTTAATCATTAATTAACAATTCCTAATTCAAGTTAATAAATTAACTTAACTTTAATTGTTAATTTTTAAATCATTTTACACTAATTAATTTAAAGAAAACATTTACTTAAAATTCTCTTTATATTTCAAAATAAGATTTGAAATAATAATAAGATTGTTACTTAAGATATTTAAACATCGTACAAGTTTACTCATAAAAACAATTCAATTCCAAAAACAAGAATTTAATTTAACTCAAACTTTCCAAAGTTTAAACTTATTTTACATTTTAAAACCAAATATGAGATTGAACAAAAAATCTGGGTTCAACCCATGATTACCTGAACCCTAGAACAAAGTACAACTCTGTTCTTCTTCCTTTAAGTTTCCTGTTTAAAGTTAATTAGGATTTCAAAATTTTTAACATCTGTTTAAGTTAAAAACTAAAATGTTAAACCAAAACAGTAAAACACAGCATACCCAAATGATCCAGAAACCCCCGAGTTCTTTCCCGAGCCACAACCAAAATTTCACGAGTTTTCCCCGAGTCTTCTCCCCTCCTACCCAACTAAATCCTGAAACACAAACAAAACAAAACCCAAACCCCCCCCCCCCCCCCCCCACACAACATCTCCAACGTGCACCTGCACCGATGCCGGAGTCACCCCTGGCCAACGGCGACTTCACCGACAAGTCATCCCACCTCTCCACAGGCCTCCACGACCATCAAAACCCCAACATCTATCGTAATTCAAAATCGAGCATAAAAGTTGGACTGAACCCCTAAAACATCACCAGAAAAACCCAAATACTCACGACCACGATCAACTACAAGGGCCACAACTCCGGCCCTTGGCTACTGACCCACCGAGCTTCCCTCACTCCAATTTTCACTTCACTCGATGCAATATAGATGATGTAGTGATAAATTTTCCAGTAGGCTACCAAAACTAGGTTAAAAACAAATCTCTGACAAATTCAAACATCAAAATGATTTAAAAATTCTTCAATGATTTTTACAATACTTACTGATGCTTCATCTAGCTCCAACCACAATCTCAAGTCACCCAGTTACATAAATCAACAGAAATGGGCAGAAATCAAATTTGCAGAGAAACCCCAAATTCACATATTTTACTTAATTAAAAATCTGATTTTGATTTTAAAAATCATAACATCCAACATCAATTCAATCTATATAGATGAATCAGAGAATTGTGTTAATTGATTTCTAACATATTTTATAAAGTTTGTACTGTAACTATATCTTCCCAGTTACTACATACCTAAAAACATGTTTAACTAATTTTAGATTCTAGTTCATACTTAAACAAACTTAATTTGTTTGAGAATACTCAGGCCCCTCAGAAATCAGGGAAGAATGAAAGAATTTGTTCAAAATTTTACTCTGAATTAAGAAACAGAGGGGTGACAATACTTATACCAGGCATGCATACTCAAATAAAAGCATATTCACAAAAGTACACACATGCAGTTATCATTTCACAAAGATTTTATAAGCAACAATTAACAATCAACTTTATGTTTAGGATTAAATGTTTACTCACCTATTTATGAAGTGCAGAGTTTTGAAGATGACTGGAAATTGCTTTTCAGATTTTGTATTTTGAAAGCTTGCAAAATATATTTGAACTTGAAGCTTTAAACTGAATTTGCTTCCAACAGAAAAGCTTCAGGTTGCTTTGACCCAGATTATCCACTTGCATGTATTTGAAAATTGATGCAGACACAGGATTTAAAACTTGCTCAGACTCTTGAAAACATGTTGTAGATTTTGTTTTGAGGAGATGATAACAAGTTTGTATAATTTGTTTCTTTCCTTTTCTTGGAATAGATGGCAGGTTTTGATTTCAGTTTGGGAACAGTACATGCATCAGAAACTTGCTTACAGTGTTTGGTGATTTAGGGGGTTACAGATTTTGGTTTTGAGGATTTACAGGCTTTGCATAAAGATAGTTACAGGGAAAACATTCAGATTTGAAAAGAATGATTTCTGGTTTAGATTTTGTTTTTGGCAAATCTGAAAATGGATCAAAGAAAATGGAAGGGAGGAAAGGATATAGGTTTATATAGATTTCTTTTAGATTTGTATTATAATTAAATAAAATTAAAAAGGAAATATGACACTTGTCTCCTATGTTACTAATTACTTAACACATGTACTTAATATGCATATAAAATTAACACATGTCCTAGTTTATTTAATTTTATTCTAAAAGAAATTTCGCCCTTTTAAAATTAATTTCCTAATTACCAATATGTTTTCTAAATTTAAAAATGCTTTTCTAATTAAATTTCTAATAAACAAATATATTTATATATTTAGAAATGTATGCTAGATTTATAATACAATCTTTAAAAAGAAATGAAACCAAATATAATTTAAATATAAAGTTATATACAACATTGCAACCTTATTTTTAAATGCTATTTCAAAAGCCTTGCATTTTTTTTACAAATCAAATTTCTATAAAAGAAATAAAACAAATCTTATTTTAATTTAAAACATTACCTATGTAATTTAAAACCAAACCACATTATTATTTATATTTTAAGATGCATGTATATCTTTGAATTCAAATTTATATTCATTTCAAAGTCAAATTTAAAAACCAAATCTAAAATAAATTTAAATGAATAGAAACAACTATTTTAAAATAATCTTATTATTATTTTCAAATAATAAATCCTATTTTAAAATCAATTTAAAATACATAGATTTAAATACATTTTAAACACACTTATAAATTTTGAAAACAATATATCAATTTAGAATTTATTTACACAACAAAATATTTATTCCTATTTTAAAACCAATTCATAACTATAATTAAAACATTATATTATTATTACTTGGTTAATTGTCTTTGAAAAATAATAATTTTTATCAATTTCAAATAATTTAAATTAAGCGATTATCAGCATTTTAAACTCCTGGAAATTCCGGGATATTACATTTTATCTTTTCTCTTGATTTCCATCTTTGTGATCTTACTACTACACCTATCGTTCGACACTTCCCGATGCTTTCAGAGAAGTAATTTCTTTACCACCTTATTGCGAATTTGAATTTCACATTGATCTTTTTCCTAGAGCTAGGGCAGTCGTACTTGCTCCAAGAAGAATGTCACCTATGGAGAAAATTGAATTAAAAGTGCAAATTGAAGAACTTTTCTCCAAAGGTTTGATTCGTCATAGGCATTCGCAATGGGCACAGTAGTGGTATTTTCTACTAAATCTGATGGTTCTCTAAGGATATGCATAGATTATAGAGAGCTAAATAGGCTTACCCATAGGAGCAGATATTTGATGCCTCGTATCAGCGACGTGTTTGATCAGCTGCATGGAGCAAAGGTATTTTGTAACGACCAGATACTTTCAACCATTCGCATCCGCACATGTCGGACTTGAATTGCTCAAAATATCAGATTGTTAATTTAAATTTGGCACACTCAACATATACAGTAAATAAAACATCACAGATCACAGACACAGAGTAATATAATGCAGCGGAATAGATAAAGAATAATAGTGCATGAAGCTACTATATACATCAGAGTTAGAAATAAAGTACATCTGAATATCTCAATACAGTGAAGTCTTCAGTACGAACCAATGACTCCTCTGAAATAATCAACTGGAAAAGCTGAAAGCTGAATCGATAGTTGGACCTCCAACGAAGCTCCAACTCCAATGGTGAGTCTCTAATGTTGTGTCTCTCAGTCTGACCCGAGCGTAAAGCAAAATACAAAACACTCAAGTCAGGATTAACATTCTTATATCAATAAATCCAACTCAAGTGAAATATCAACTGAAATACAAATAAGTTAAAGGATGTTTGGGATAACCAACCTCTAAGGGTCCATGGAACTATCTACAAGGTAGAAATAAACACTATAACACCACGGTCATTTCAGCTTAATTTATACTTCAAAACCAAATATCATTTTCACTTCAAATATCTCTATATTTCCCAAAATAGTATTTATATATATTAAATAATTTATACAGTAAAGTATTTTCAATTCCCTCAACTTAACAAATCGTTTCAACATCAAACCGACCTTCCCATTTAAATTAAATTCAATCTTAATTTATCAATTTAAATTCAACTCAATTCCTAAAATGACCACTTCAATTTTTATCAATCTCAAATTCGGATTTGTAATCACAAAAATACCCTTTATATTTCAATATATTTCAAAACTTTATATTCAACGTTTCAAACTAAATTTTTATTCAATTCAGTTTTCTAAATAAAAATTTCGAATTTTAGTTCAACCTAAATTTCATTCTAATTCAATTTAGTTTCTAAACAACAAATTCAACTATATTGTTTTCAAATACAGATCTGAATCTCCAAATAAACCATTTATATTCCAATATAGTTCAAAGCTTTAAATCAATTTAATGTTCAATTTAACAGTTTCATATAGATCTCGATTTGACCTCATTATTATTTAGTATTGAAATACTCCCTCATTAGATTCAATATCATTTAAGTAACCTTAAATTACATTTTACTCAATATTTTCTTTAATTTATTTAAACGTGAAATAGTCATTAAATCCCTCAAACCAAAAATCCAATTAAAAAATCATACCTTTAAATTTCCCATTCAATAATTTCAAATCGATTTAATTAAATAAATCCTTATTTAAATACCATTTTTAATAAACCCAAATTTATCTCCCAATCTTATTTATTCAATTTATTACCAGAAAATCTGTTGAAATATAGATTTACAAAAATACTTAACCATATATATGTATTAAATCCATCTAATTTATATCAAATATTACTACTAAATCTGTATGTAAAAATTTTCATTTATATAACATCTTAAGAATCAATATTTATTAAACCATATATTTCTTTTCAAAAATCATAGAAATTATTTTCAGAATATTCATATATGGACCAACGGTGTCTGTATATATATTTTCTATCATAAAGTCAAGTGCTACGGGTATTTATCATTTCAATCCGTACACTAAATATCATCAATAATATCTTTAGACAAGCAGATATCATCAATAATTTAAATATAAACAATAGGATATGGTGTCATATCCCATAGGTGAACAGTTACAGATAATAGCATATATAACAATTTAATTAACTACAGCCTCATATTTCAATTGCCGTTTCAATTGAAATCAAATTTAATAAATAAAAGAACGTTAATCGTGAGTGATTGCTCACCTTTCGAGGCTAGAGAGATGAACGAGAATGGAAGTGAATTATTGATCCAAACACGAATTCCAAGGCACGACCCAATGAATACAAATTTGATGATCAAAGCAAGGCTGGAATAACATGAAATTGATGAAAACAAATCGATAGCTAGATATAGATGGGCAAATTTGATAATAGGGATCGATGAGAGCGAATCACATCAACTTGAAATATACGAAAAAGATATATTATTATTATTTTATTAAAATCAATGGTTTGATTCTAGACCGATATTAAAAATTCAAAATCAAAATTCCTAATAATACATGTATTCTGTTAAATTAGGCGAGTCGGTAAAATAACGGCAAAACGAAACATACATTAATATATATAGCAACTTCCTTAATATACACTTTAGACAAGCAGAAAATATATATATTTATATAACTTAGATATACAAGTGACTACAAGCATACTGACTTAGGTATTAACTAATAGATTTTATAACTTTCATAAGCTTTGTGTGTGTGTGTGTGTGTGTACATACAACCAGATCAAACATAAATTTACTTCAAAAATCAACATAAACTTTATACTAAAAAGAATGAATATTGCGTTTAAAACTATATTATTAACAAAGTTCCAAATATAACTATGTAAAATTTCTTATTATACTAGCATAGATAAAACTATCATACAGACTATATTAAAATCATAAATATACTTATATATTATAATACATAAAAAAATGCTTGTAGCAGACAAAACATATGTAATGCCTATCCTATATGAGCAAGACTAACTACTAGGAAGTAACAAGTAAAGAATATCTCCATACGAAACTGTTTGTATACCAAATATCTTTATTTTTATTCAACTAATACCTATATACTGTACTACATTTATGAACAAGACATACTGTTTTAAGTTTTAATAGCGGGTAAAAATCACAATATTGTTTAATTTACATAAACTATTATAAAATATATACTTTCAACAAGTTAACATATGTATTTATAGAACTAATAACCTATATAGGCTTTTATACCCTAACTGTTATAAATAAATAACAACTATTATAGACATAAAATAATGTTACGTCAAAGGTGGTTTAAATTTCAACACCACCTTCATGCTTCCGCTAATGCTGATGATGAACATGCAAAATGAATATAAAGCTTTAGAGTGACAGTCGGTAAGAAGATGACATGCGGGTTTAGTTCTCAGATCTGCGAAGGCGGTGCGTTGCAGGCTGTGCGAGGTGATGGTCATGGCTAGACATGGAGGAAAAAGTGGACCTTGGGTCTGTTGGGTGGTTCGGTTATAGGATGAAGGCGGTCTCGGCTGAGGCGGAGCCGGAGGTGGACACGACAAAAGGGAAGGAGGAGGAGGACGAAGCTGCGACGAACGGAAATGGACACGGTGAGGCCCGAGGGGGAGGAGCTGATGCGGCGTGGGTTGCTTTAAGGCGGGTCGGGTTGGTGGAGGCCAGGTGGACAGGGTAGGCGCGGGCTTGCCAGGTGGAAGGAGAAGTGGGAAGGGTTGGGGCAAGGTTAAAGAAGAGGAGGAAAGGCAAACTTTGGCTATAGGAAAATGCTTAAGTTGTTGCATTGTTCTTAGGCAGAGAGGAAGAAAAGATGGAAAGGCTGAATGTATAAAAAGTTGAAAAAAGGCAACGGTCCTCCCTTAAAATCCGGTAAATAATTTAAAGCAATTAATAACAGTGTGTGCAGCAAGTTTAATTACAATGAACGGTTATAATAAAAGAAAAGGAAACAGTGAAGGGTAGGAAAGGAAAGGTCAGAAATAGTAATTGTCACCCTTAAATTTCCGAGATTATAAAGGTAACGTATCTCTTAAATGAAATGTACAGCAACGGTCACAAGCTATAATTTAGCTGAAAGTTTAAAGAAATTAATTCGTGTGTTCCCGCTGTGCGTTCAAATTTTGAAAAGCAAAGAAAAGTTAAGAAGGCACAATTTATGGTGCCGTTACAACGAACAAATTTATTGCATCTGTTGTGCACCGGATCCCAAAATACAGAAATAAATATACCGCTGAGATCAGCACGACGAGACGATCAAAACGGTATACAGACATCAGTGGTACGATTTAATTATAAAAATTCGAATTTTCTACTAGGGGAAAGTGCAGCAAAACACAGAAAAATAAGATCGATGGAGCTAAAGAAGTTCGAATTTGGAAAAACAAAAAATGGCGTCTCAGTCAGAAGATGATATAGAATTTTTCTATGTAAAAATATTTAGGCTTGAAAAATATTTTATTATCAACAATTATTAACTAGCTTGAATTTAATAGAATTTCACAATGAAATAAACTTTGATAAAATTAGTTGAAAATTTACAATCTGCTATATTTAAATATACGTATTCTAAATATATAAACATTTTATTTTAAAAATTTAATTATTATAAAATTTCACAAATATTCAATTAAATACGTTATAAAAATCAATTAAAATTGTTAAAATTTTATGGGTCGTTACATATTTTCTCATCTAGATCTTGCTTTTGGTTTCCATCAGGTCAGGACTGCCGAGGATAGCATTCCTAAAACCGCTTTTCGAATAGTAGACGGATTCTATAAATGGTTAGTAATGCCTTTCGGTTTAATTAATGCCCTGGCTTACTTTATTGACCTCATGAACAGAGTATTCTGGGAGGTTCTAAACAAATTCATTCTAGTTTTCTTGACAATATTCTAGTCTTTTCTAAGACTGAGATGGAATAACAAGACTGAGATGGAATATAAGGAACAAATTTGTCCCTGAAACTCTAAGAAGTCATCAGTTGAAAGCAAAATTCTTTGAATGTCACTTCTGGCGAGAAGAGGTTAGATATCATGGGCACATGGTTTCGAGATTGGAATTTCGTTCAATCTAGCTAAGATCGTCATAATCAATGATTGGGAAACTCCTAAAACTCCTACAGATGTTCCCAGCTTCCTAGGCTTAGCTAGTTATTACAGGAGATTGATTGAGAACTTCACTCGAATTTCTTCACCACTTACAGCTTTGACTAGAAAGTATATTAAGTTTTTTTGGAGTGAGAAGTGTAAGGCAGCATTTGAGGAACTAAAGCGGAAGATAACCTCTACCCCTATTCTCACTGTCCCAAATGGATGCGAAGGGTTAACCGTTTAAATAGATGCATGTCGTGAAGGATTGGGTGCTATTTTGATGCAGCATGGTAAAGTTATTTCCTATGCTGGTCGTTAGTTGAAGGCTCATGAGGAAAATTATGTAACTCATGATCTGGAATTGCTCGTTTGTTGTCTTTGCTTAAAGTTATGGAGGCATCACCTCCTTGGAACAAAATTTGAACTCTTTAAGGACCACAAATCACTGAAGTATATATTTACCCAGAAGGATCTAAACCAGAGACAAGTTAGATGGCTTGAATTCTTATCATTATATGACCTCGACATAAACTATACACTCAGAAAGGCTAATGTTGTGGCCGATGCTCCGAGTAGGAGCAAAGCCATGTTATGTCAACTTGTTACTTCTCCAGCTATTATGGATCACATAGCTGCTAAGTAGGATGAGGATCTAATGCTCAGGCAAATAAAAGAAAACGTTCTTGGAAGACAGGATAGTACCCAAGGCGAATAGGGCTCGCACATCGATATAAATGGAATTATAAGAATTAATAATCGAATTTGCGTTCTAGTTGTTGACAATTTGAGGCAAGAAGTACTTATAAAGAATCGCCAATCTAGACTTTCCATTCATCCTAGAGTTACAGATATGTCAAAATATGAAAAAGTTGTATTTGTGGAGTGGAATGAAGTGAGATATTTCTATTCACATTAGTAGGTGTGCCACTTGTTGGCAAGTCAAAGCTGTTCACCAGAAGACCGCAGGATTATTGCAGCCTCTTGAGCTTTCGAATTGGAAGTTGGATCAAATTTCTATGGATTTTATTAGTGGACTACCGAGGACTAGAAAAGGTAATGAGATCATCTGGGTTATTGTCGATGGATTGACAAACTCTACTCACTTTAATCCTGTGAGGACTACTCGAACTGCCTCGAGTTTAGCCGAGCTTTATATGAAAGAAATTATTGGCTTCCATGGTGCTTTGACTAGCATTGTACGTGATCGAGACCCTATCTTTACTAGCAATTTCTGGAAAGCTTTTCGAGAGACTCTCGGTACTAAATTAAATCTGAGCACAGCTTATCATCCTCAGACGGATGGCCAGACCGAAAGGGTTAATCAGATTTCGGAAGATCTTCTTCGAGCTTGTGTTTTAGACTTTGGGGGATCATGGGAAGATCATCTCCATCTCATTGAATTTACCTATAATAATAGTTATCAAGCAAGTATTGAGATGGCACCATTCAAATATCTTTAAGGACGGCCATGTAAATCTCCATCTTGTTGGATTGAATTGGAAAATCGACTTCTGCTTGGTCTCGAAATGATTTTGGAAGCTTTTGAGAAAGTCGAAGAAATCAAAAGGAAAATGAGAACTTCCCCGGATCGACTGAAGAAATATGTGGATAGATGCAGAAGAGACTTGGAATTTGCAGTTGGAGATCAAGCATTCCTCAAAATTTCGCCTTTGAAGAATGAAATCTGATTTGGAAGGAAAAGGAAGCTCAATCCTAGATTTGTTAGTCTTTTCTACACTTAAAAAGGGTTGGTACTTTGGCATATACAGTTTACTTGCTAGAGAAGCTATTAGGGATGCATAATATGTTTCATGTTTCACACCTTCACAGATATGTACACGATCCATGCGTGATTGTCCAGCCTTCTTTGTTTGAAGAAACGGATGTCGAGCCCAATCTAACTATAAAGAGGAAGCCGCTTCGTATATTAGGCAGAAGCACGAAGCAACTAAGGATGAAGGTAGTCAATCTCGTCAAGGTTCAATGGAGCGAAGAGGATCGAGATTGTAGTTGGGAAAAGAAAGAGTGTATCCATGCCTCAATTCCTGAATTGCAAATACCAGGCACGTAGTTCATGCCCGAATCAATCTCTATCTTTCTGTTTATCTTTCTATTCTCTTGTTCTGCTCTTTTCAAAGACGAAAAGTTTTGAGGGGGGGAGATTGTAACGACCTGGATTTTTCAACAATTTAAATAAGAATTTTAACGAAGATTTTGAAGTAAAATTTATTTTCAATAATAAAATTAGACAACGAAAATTAGACATCTGAAATGCGTCCATTGAAATGAGGCTAATAAAATTTGTTTTATGTCAAAAATTTTTCGAAACTCGGTCAGCATGTTTTTCAGTACGACTTATCAAATTTTAAATTATGAATATTTTTACATATAAATGATCTAGAAAAATTTATGACAAAAATGTCAAAGTTCGTTCCGTCCAATTCCGACCTTTCTAGCACCATTTACCAATAATTGCGGTTGTCGTTTAATTTCAAAGTGGTATAAGGGGCGATGGATAAATTTTGCTACGAGTATCGTAACACAAGTTTGAGTGCATCGTTGGATTCGTCTTGTCACACTGGTATTCGTGATATATTTATTTTCGTATTTTGGCTTCCGTTGCAAACACTAAATGGTCAAGATAATAGTCTGTGACCGTGCTCTGGAATCATAATTACATACATTATTTCGCAGCCAACATTCCTTCTTTTCATTTTTTTGGGCCAACAAAACTTGCGTGCGCAGCCTCAAAAAATACATTTAATTAATCCCATGCATCTTCCTTCAATATACGCACACACACGTGCCTTCTCTTCTTCTTTGTTAGCAATTGGTTGAGAATAAAATATATACAAGCTTTATATAATCCAACGTAACCTCCTTACTTTATCCTACCTTCTCTCCCCACCTCCCTGCCGAGCCTGCTCCGCCTCCTACCCTCTACGTCACATGGCCTGACCTACACCCGGTTGAAATTCCTCCGCCCATCACTGACTTCCCCCACCGCCAACCTCTGCCCAGCTCTTCTTACCTGAAGCCACTTCGCCCAGCACTGAAGCTACTTCAGCCCCTCCGCCAACATCCTCCCACCTGCCTTTCCCTTGCCCAAAGCCGCTACGGCTACACCCAGTCACCTCAACCGCAGCCAACCCCTGCACCGAGCCCAGCCAGCTCACTCACCTCCACTGAACCTCGCTCTAGCTACCTTCACCCTATCCAGTCCCAACCCACCGAAGCTCCTTCAGCTCGAACACCACCCCAGTCTAGCCTTACCAAACCCTTCTCAGCCGAGCCACCAGCAGCCCTACTTGGTCCAGCCATCGCCGCTGCCCACGACCGAACACCAGCTCACCAATTACACACCACCTCTGCCGAAAACTACTTGCCACTCTGCCTAGGCCACATTCCACCCAAAACCTATGACTTGCATTACGAATCCGAACCCGAGTACCCAAACCTGTACGCGACGACATAACGTCTCTCTAATAAGTATACACATATCCGGACCTGTACCGCCACTCTCCTTTTCCAAATCCGTATAGGTAAACGATTTTAAAATCACGACTAGATTTTCTGATTGCAAGTATCTTACGAGTTAATAAATAACTAGTTAATAAAAGTGATCGATATTGGGACTGGAAATCATGGATGGTCGACGCTATGATATAGAACTTTATTGAAATCGTTTAAATTATTGATTGGGATTCCAAATTACTTGTGAAACCCGTTAACTATAGAAAATTTTACATATTAGATGTTGATTAATTTACTCATACTTTATTACCTTTATATTGTTGATGTACGTATTGATTTGGACACTGAAACTTGAAATGGGATATGGGTTAAAATGATAAATATCCAAATTAAATCTCTTGTTCTAGGATAGAAAATTAAATAATAAACATTGATTAGTCAACTGAATTTTTTTTTGGATATTTAATATTTAAATTCGAAATTAAGAAATAATTTGGAAATTTAACGTGCATTTATAATTTAAGTATTTCATTGAAGTTAATATTTTGGAAAAGTGAATTTGATTTAAAATGAAATATTAATTGAAATATTAAATGAACTATTTTAAAATTATTAAATTGAATTAAAATGGTTATATTAAAGATTAATTATACTTAAACTCGTTAAGTTGACTATTTGAAATATGATGAAATTTGTTAATATTGTATATGTAATTAAATTTTAATTAAATATTTGCTTTATTTATTTTAATTATTGACTTAATACATAAAGATTAAACTGAATTGTTTTGAATTAAAGTTTAATTATAAGTGTTTAAGTAAATTTATTCCGAAGTTTAATCAAATATTTAATAATAAAACTTTTGTATTTAAGACTTAATTAACTTTGTAAATCTGAATAGTAATGCAATTTGGCTAATTTTGTAAAAATGAAATGTTTTTTTAAAAGTTGAATCTCCAAATTTTTTGAAGCCAAATGAGGATATATTATTTGAAAATAAGATATTTTTGATATCCAATCGGTGTGAAAATAACGTTGGTTATTAAAGAGGTCGGGGTCGGATATGAGCATACTCTGTGTCAACACCGAAACCATTTTAATAACCGTGTACGTCGAGTGATGATCCAGAACGAAGTGGTTGGATTTGGCATATATTTGCTGGATTTGAAGAAAGTAAATGATGATGGATTAGCCGGGAACTTGTGCTAAATTGAAATGACTAAGACAGGAGCCGTACCAGCCAAGCGGGCTAGCTACCCCGAGCGGACGCACTTCGTGATATGAATACCTTATTTCGGTTGTTATTGGTGATCACCCTTCAATTATGGACGTGTTGGACGCGGTGGGCGGTCATGGCTATGATGCGTTACCACCAGTCGGGAAGGGTAAACTAGTAGTATCCTACCTTGGGCATTGCCTCACATGCCTTGTCATACTTTTATCCCTATACGAGACCACTACAATTTTGGTTTAGTGTTCTCGTATCACGGTGCATCCCTATCCACCAACGGTTGACTAGTGTTTTATATGAAAACTGTATGACAATGTTAAAAAAACGTGTTAAAGGGGGTCAATGTAAAGCCCTAACGCTATTTTGATATTTTATATTACTGATAGACACTACATATGTTGCGTATTCTCCTATATATATATAAATAGTTTGACGGATTCTTAAGTGATGGAAAATCTCATAACATCTCTTGAGTTACTTTGTACATTTCACTTGAGTTAGACTGCTTACTTGAGAACTTCTAGTCCTGACTCAAGTGTATTATTTTACTTTATGCTCGTGTCTGCCTAAGTATTGTAGTGTGTGAGCAGTGCTTATTTTGGAAGGCGAAGACTTGGTCGAAGACTGTACTCTATTCAACATTAGTTATCTATTTTCATTTTGGCTTGTTCCAGCATATTTTTATGTATCTTTAGTATTGTATAATTAAAGGATGAACTATGATGTATTTTGTCTAGTAGCTTCATGAACTACTATTTATAAGATTTAGTTTCGCTGCAAGATTCTGTATTATTCAGTTTATGATTTTGTGTTTGATTCTATTTTAAAACCCCAAATTATAATCAGTCAAATTTGGATGGCTTAAGTGGGACATGTGTGCTTTATTGTCAGCTTAAGTTGTTCGAAAAAGGCGGTTCGTCACATTAACAATATTAATAAGTGTTGCGAATTTCAAATTTCAAAATACCGCTTTTGGGGGATTTTTTGATTCAGTTGAGGTCCATGGTTGATAATCTTCAAGTATCATTGCCATGAGATCTTTAACAAGGAATTCTAAGAATCAACCAAGTGCTCCTCATTTCAAACACCTTTTCCTTTTAGTATTCTTCTTCAATCGTTTTTATTCTTCCATTACTTCGATTAACCTTCATATACAATCCACTTTCTTCCACTGAGTTCTTGTTTATCTCTATAAATGTGTCCATAATATATTTGAAAGCACAGCATAACTCGCCGATACATTTGTATTAATATTTACGTGGTTGTTGTCATCAAAAACAATACCTAGGGTATTAATAGCCATAAGCCTCACTATCGCCAGCTTCAAACATCATCAACTCCTTCTCTAACCTACGTTGTGATGAAGATGGAGTAAGTACAACAATTGTCTTGTGAATAGAAATCTCAAGCTTTACTATTTCAGTACTCGGGAAGTATAATTTAAATAAGAACATGTCTTACATAACTAAACCATTTAATACTTTATATAAGGAAAGGAAGCAAGTCCTCAAACAACCACTTAATACCGTCCACTCCTAAAGCATGTTTTCTAATCCCATAACTCGTAACTGATGTCATAAATATCCAACGATGCGAGAGAAAAACCCACCACTTAATACCTTTTAAGGGAAAATAGGCAGACTCTGACCATTTAAGACTTCAATTGAGGTAGTCCCCATCATTTAATACCTGCTCCCAAGGTGGACACCACATAAATATTTATCTAGTCGACAATGCATGGAAATCTCTTCGAAAACGTAATACTTACCATCGAAGCGGACCTTTTTAAGATATTCTTAAAGGTCTTATGCCCAATCTGATGGTCTAATATTCCATTTGGGAAAAATGGTGGCCCTCAAACAACCACTTAATGTTGTTAACGAATAAACTCACTAACCCCAATAGTGATTAGAAGTAAAGTTAACTAAAGACAGGCCTTGTTTAGGCAGTTCGAAGTCACTAGAATGAAGTATTGAATATTGTCAAAGTCACAGGTTGAAGAATGCATAATTCCAAGTCCGTAATAATTCTTTGTATTATCCACATTGTCACTTTGAATATCATGAGTAATTCAAATCATTATGCAATATGTAAGGCAATGTTCCAGTTTTAATTCGAAGATAATCAAATATGCTTCTTAAGTTAAAATTGTGTCATAGGTTATGCAATTGTTTAATATTCGATTCCTCATATGTTTATGGTTAAAGTATTACAATCGGCATAATCCTCGAATCTAGGGTTTATAAATTTGAAAATGTAAGAAAGTAGGAAGAGAATGAATTTTGTCCCCCAAAATGGCACCCTCTAGGTCCTTATTTATAGTGGAAGAAATGCTTCCTAGTAGTTGTCTTCGACTATCTTGGCTTCGATCATCTTGGTGTTGACATGCTTGAGTTTGGCAGTTATCAATGTTTCACATTCGTGGCTTCCACTTCATTCCTTTAATAAAAGTACATGACAACAATGAACTATATCATTGGTGGCATTTATCATGATAGTCGACATCCTTCATAAGTGGACGATGGTGCCAGCTTGAGTGAATGCAAGTATGAGGCAATGATAATTGTAAGGCAATCGGCTTTATGGATATTGATGGAGTTACCACCAACATCGCTTGTTATAGGCACGCAGAGTCAGTGTCGTTGGCACTGAAAACCTCCTACATTTAAACCCTTTTAGACATTAGTTGAAAGTAGTAAAGAGCAACAACACTTCTTATCCCCTCTTGGTGATTATCGGTGTCATTGTAGGGCAATATCCTCGAAGTGATTTGAAGTGTAGAGCTGCTTTATTGTAATTCTAAAATCTTTAGTGGTGGTTGACGATGAGCTTGTCTTGATTACAATAGGTAAATAGTGACGTCACCAGAGTGTCGCATCAATGAAATCAAATATGGGTGGTATCGACACTCATGGATGGCTTACTATGTTGATCACTTACGATATTGGATAGTTTGGCATCATTGTCCCTTTTAGTACTTGCAATGTGGCCTATGTACTTTTGTTGGTGAAGTGTGGCACGGTACTTCTTCGATGCTAATCACATGTCTTTGACGATAACGATGGAGATAACACTTTCATTGACGTCGACACTAGTATTTTTGGGACTGCTTGTTACCATGGTCAAATTGCACTTCGAACTACTTCAAGAACAATTATTGTAGTACCATTTCCCCTAGTATAAGAGAAGCATTGACTTTTCAAGTTAATAGTATTTGCATCATCCTTTCTCACCTTTTAGTCTTCTTTCATCAACCCAGTATTTATTTGAAGCTAATCTAACAGCTTCAATGTGCCTATTTCTTCATATAAATACCAAGCGTATTCTCCTTCATTCCTTTCCCTCCAACTGAAAGCTCAAGCAAGAATTCAGAAAATTACAACTCTTTTAATTCTCAAGCATCCAATTCTCGTTCAGGTATCAAATTTTAGATTGATTTAAATAAGACTCTGATTCAAACAATTAGACTCTAAGGTTGTTATTAGGGTTTCATTTGGGGTTTTATACGATGCATATGGTTTGATTTGAGTTTTATTGACCTTATATTGAAGTTATGATTCGACATTAAAGCCTTAGTATTTATTGATTTCAGCAGTCGTGGATTTAAAGTAGATTAATAGCAGAGTTGTACCTAGGTTTTAACGTTAATAAAAGTGGGCATCATACTAGGACTTTCTTGGTAAATTGGTGAATTTTTTTTCGTTAGACCCGAAACCCGTTAGTGAATAACTACGGTGATAATCATAACATTATTACGATGATCGATACTGATGGTTTTACGTTTCAATATGACACTCGAAGTTAATATAACCATTTATCACTTGTTAGTCCATCATAAATGATGAAAAAAAAAGCGGTGACCTATTCGGAGGTATAGACGTTATCTAATGCAATAGTAATAGCTTTCATAATAATTTTAAAATGGTGTTTTGATGTTAGCATGACATTCGACACCAATAAAATACTTAATACTTTGACAACATCAAACTTTGATTTTGATGAGAAGCGACAATGTCTTATTGCCGACATTGGTAGGATCCCTCGTTGTTTAATTAATATCGATGGTATCAAAGTCATTTCACATCGTATTGACTAAGTTGAAGCGTGGAAACTCTTAGTTGAGAATATAGGTCATCGATAATGTGTGTTCTGATGAGATGCGATGTTATTAACCTTGGTGTTAATTATGAACAATACTACTCATCTTCGATGTTTACTTATAAGCATACATCAATAGCAATTGCGTTATTGTTTTTATTTGCCCCTTTTTTACGATCATTTTTAACATTGCTAACAGAGCTTTATATGACATCGACCCTTTCGACACCATTACTTTTAGCATGTTATAAATTATTTAACGACTTATTGTATTTCCATTCACATCGTTGTTAGTCATCAATGTCAACATCCTTACCATTTCGGTGTTACATGGTTTTGAAGCTTGTTAATATTTTGTGACAAAAAATTTGCAACATTGTCGATGTGGGCTTATTGATTCTAATAGCTTCATTGCTTGTTATCGACCTTTAATATCATAGATGGAACTTTATATGATACTACTACCCATGACATTGCTATTTTAACACGTTGCAAACTGTTTAACTTATTAACACATTACTAATTCATTCTAACACTTATTCGTCGGTAACCTCGTTATTTTCACCATTAGCCAACTTATAACATCAATAAATGTTCTATAATTACATGATTCTTGATAATGATTCATCTTAGTTGTAATGAGCTTATGGACATTGCATGTTAGCTCCCATTTTTCCTTTTAGTTCTACCATTAGGCTTCTTAATAGAAATGAAAATGTAAAAATTTAGATTCATCTTAGTTGTAATGAGCTTATGGACATTGCATGTTAACTCCCATTTTAATGACGCTCGATTTAATCTAAATTTTTACTTGCCTGGAATGATTCCCAAACTGCACCATTTCGAAGAACGCGTCTCTGCGATCCCGGCGTCGCAAATTTCGTTAAATTCTGATAACGTATGAATTAGTTAGGATTTTATAAAGTTTTGAATCGAATTTTAAAACAATTTCCTTTTTAATTAAATTTAATTTTTTTACCAAACAAAGACAGGACGCACGATCTGGAAAGCAAAATCAAGGCCGTTCCCAAACCCTTCTTCCCCATGCATCACCTACAGGCAAAACGCACGCATACAAACCCATTTGCACGCAACTAGGGTTTGTTGTCGCGGCCCCTACGACGCACTAGCCAACGATCGAAACCCACCACCTTGAGGGGCATCGCGAACTTCCCCAATACCACAAATCCGGTCGCACAAGGCGCCTCCCTCTTCTCGAATTTCGTGAATGAACGCCGACCTTCGAGCACACATTTTCGCCAATACACTAAATGAAATACGATCATAACCGTATGGATTTGATCGTCTCGATGTGCTCTTCGATTCACTAGTTGACTATTTTGGCTAAAGGTTAATGGATGGAGAGAGATTGGTAGGGAAAGATAATTAGTTTTCGGCCATTAACATGATGATTGGCGGCTGAAGATGATTACTAGGGTTAGGGAAAACGTGAATATATATATATATATATATATATATATATATATGCTTATTAATATTATTTTAATATTATCTCCATTTTTAATAAGCATTTACAAACGAACTCCAAACAACGCATGCCGATAGGCGTTCCTAGGGTTTTTCCACGTTCCGGACACAATGGGACATGTTTCGGAAGCTAATTCGGTCATATGCGAAAGTTACAGAATTAAGCGATCAATTTTAAATTATATCGGTTAAATCGATTTCTATGCGTTTCGGGCTGCTACGGTCAAACGACAACTCCGATTGCTACGAAAATTGAAATCTGATAATAAATAACTATTACGGATCCAATGGAACTCGTTTCGTCGAATTCCGAGACTGTGCCACGGAAGGCTATTTTCACTCGTCGATTAAATCGTGCGATTTTCACAATCGTCGAAATCACTTAGAACTTACTTTTAAAATTTTAGTACCTTAATAATAAATCATATAAAATTTATAGTCACATTAAAAAAAATCATTCTGGCCCATTCCGGACCCAAAATCTGATTAAATTGCATTTTTATAATATTAAATTCACTATTAAATTAATATAAAATTCCAGATAATAACTTATTAACTTTTAAATTCATCTAAAAATCCAATAACACTTTTAATGACCAAATAAACTTAAAATAAATTTTAGAACTCATTTCCATATCTATTTACCTCCATCTTCACAATTTATCCCGATTCAAAATTTAATTATTATTATTTAAATTCCAATTGGATTACCATATTTGGAACTATGCGCAAATTTATTAATTCCACCCAATTCTTTTTATCTTAAAACCAATTCAAAATCCACATGAACATTTAAAATGAATTAAATGTTCAAATTCAATGGCTTAAAAATCCGGGATGTTACATTCCTCCCCTCTTATAAAAATTTCGTCCCCGAAATTTTGCTAAGGTAGAAACTATGCTTAAACTCACTAACTCATCCAATTTGCTTAGTTAAAAGCTTATATTCACTTTCCAAAATCCTTTAGCCCAATCCCACCTTCATTCGTTTTACTTACTCTAAAGCGTTAAATTCTAACGTATATCAAAATAACTTTCCAAGTTAATAAATTTTCCCAAAATCCAAAAAAATTTCTAACCTTCAAAATTTTCGAAATTTTTTGGCAGAGTCTCCTTTGTACGGAGGAGCTTTCGCGATACAGATAAATATATATACATCGACGCACACGGTCGAAAATCAAAATATATCACAATATATATATATATATATATATATCATTTTCCCAATTATATTTGCGTAGGCGTACCTTTTTAGCAAATTTTAATAGCAAGCGGCTAATATAACGCATATACACGCTCCAACTCTCTCGAACGCCTCCTGTACCTGTACTTACTCAACAAACTCATCAGTTTCAAAGATATGAACATTATAATAAGATTTCCAATATAAATGTAAGCCAAACATATCCATTTCATGATCAAATCAACAATTTGCATGGTTTCATAAGTAAACCATATTTTATAACATGCATAAAGTTTGCTTTTCTAATGCCAAATCCCCCTTTATTTCACACAAAGGATTTACATACAAGTTTCGAATTGATTCACCACGCAAATTTCATTTCAATTTGATACATTTTCATTTCTATTATAACTCACCTACATTTATACTCAAATCCATTTATTAAGATTTTAGCTCATTCTACTTTCATCCAAACTAACTTCATTTTATTTCACTTGAATGATTTACATATGCCTTACTTGCATTTCTTTACTTTAACTTACATTCCCAATTTGATTTACAATCAAATTTTATTTTATACTTTAAACATTTGCATTTCTTTTATGATCCATTTCTATTCATATGCAAAATCACTTAATTAGGTTGCATTTATCTAATTAATTTAAAACATCTTTATTTGCTTCTTCAAATCAATTCACTTTCATCCATATACAAACTCTTTGAATTTTATTCCAATCCATATCAATTTATTCAAAAATCAATTTCAATTTTCGACTAGTTCACAAGCCAAGTATTTTTATTCCAATGCAATTGTTAAATTAATTTTCCTTACATTTTTATTTCATTAACCAATTCAGGTTTATATTAATTTCATTCCATCCTTGATTATTTACAACCCATACATCCTTAATTTATCACAATAATTAATTAATACCATTTCACTTGCAATTCAATTTTATTATCTAACAAATTTCATTCAAGAGTACTTAATAATGCTTATTCACAATCATTTTGTTTTTCTCTTTCAAGTTACTTAAGTTCTTTCACAACATTTTTCATTATCTTATTATATCAATTTTATTTTATTTCCATTTGATTCTCGTCCAAATCAATTCCATAATATCTCAATTTATTTCCATTTTAATTGATTCTTACCCAAATCAAACCATTTATAATTTCTAATGCACTTTGTTTTTTTATTTTATCCATTTTTAGATTTATTTTATTAGCAAAGAAACCACTTTAAATTATTTCATTCCTTTGAATTTATCCATAATTCAAACTATCACCATTATAATCTAATTCCATTTTTCATTCACACTTCAATATTTGTTACCAAAAATTTAAATTCCATGCCAAAATTGGATTTTTATTTACTTTCCAAATTTTGACCAATTATCAAAATTCTGTCCATTACAATACAAATCCCGTTTAATTGTAATTCAATTAGTCTCTAACCTAATCTATATTAGGTTTTAATTTGCTTCCTCAATTCACTCCGAATTCATTTATAATATCACCATTTTCCAATTATGTCATTTAGTAAATTTAAATTTTCTACCTTCCCCTTTTAACTTCTTTAAGTAGGATCTAAATTTCTTTCAATATTTTTTATTACACAACTGAAATTTAATTTCAATGCCATTATCAAAACAAATTTCCTTTTCCCCATACATAAGTCCAAGACTTATTTGCTAACTTTAGAACATCCACCCTTATATTCTCACTTTGTTTCACTACACTGTACATTTCATTTATGGTTAAGTTTTGAATTTGTGACACCATTCAACTCTTTCCATTAATGAATTACAATTTCACTTCTATCCAAGAGTTTAGATTGCTTATTTAAGTCCATTTCCATTTTATAATCACAGGTTCAAATTATAACACTTAATAACTTAAGAATATGAATTTCTTTATGCAATTATAAGCAATTTACATTTCACCCTTATATCCAATTTATTCCTCCGTAAATAAGTGCAAAACTTATTTTCTAACTTAAGTTCATTCACTTCTTTTATATCTCACTTTACATTATCTCAATTCACATTTCTTTTCAGATTAAGTTTGAATTCACCATACCATTCAACTATTTCCCAATTGTGATTATAATTTCATTTTCTATTTATAAGTTCACCAACTTATTTATTTTAAAGCTCATATTGCTCATTTTAATCCATCTACATCGTATAATCACAAATTTCAAATTTTATATATATGTGTATCACTGAATTCTTAAGGATACAAATTTCTTTCACCTTAATCCTTTGCAAATTTTAAATCCACAAGTTCAGATTATAAGTATAACTCTTAATAGCTTACGGGTACAATTCATTACCCAATGACCCACAATTACAAAGTTATTTTACATTTCCATTCAACCCAAATCAATTTAATTCTAATTCCCAATTTTATTTAACTTATCCTAAGTTAAATTAAACTTTCCATTCATTTCAATAATTTCATTCACTTCCAATTACTCAAGTTAAATTTTAATTCCAAGATTAAAATTTACATTTCCTTCTTATTAGCATCAACTTTACCAAAATGAGTTCATTAGTTGATTCATTTTACTTTACACATTATTTAAACAGAATTTTCTAGAATTCAATTACCCTGTTTTATTCCAAAACCATTTTGAAATAATAATCAACTCATATCCATTTGGTATATCAATCAAATCTCCAGACTTTCCAAAACAACTTGTTTATACCAAACAAATTTCCTCCCTTAAAATTTTCAAAACAACTGGCATGCCCAACAAATCCAAACAATATCATAATCCAACCATTTTGGTACCAATCCATCACTTTAGAAACTCGAAAATGAATTCTAATGATGTGGCCAGCATCATCAGGACTATTTTCCAGTGACTGAAGTGAGTTCAATGCTTTCTTACTTCCAAAATTCATTTTCAAAATAGTCTCCATTCAAAAATATTACCACAAAACAATATTCCATACTTGCCTTCAAACACCTTAGCAAACATTTCAAACTTTCCCAGGATTTTGAATTTCCAAACTTTGTTTTCAATACATTTAAAATCCTTTCCAAAACTTCCGAGATTCAAATTCTGGTTTAGTTTAAATTTAGTTATTCTTCCTTTATATAATTTATACCTATAAAATTTATTTGATTACAACCATTTCGAATTTAAGATTAAATTTTGGATTCTTATTTAATTATTGTATTAACAACCAATCAACCAAATATATATATATAATAATTTCAGAAAATTATTTCTTTTATATCAAAATATAATTTTGGGTAAAATTATTTCATTTACCCACTTTAAAAACAATACTATGTCGGTTTATCTTGTTCAAGAGTTTAGAAACCCCTATCGATACAGTTGTACTTCCCGCACCGACCAGAATTCATAAACACACAACCGATAAGTCAACACGGTATAAAAACAAATTTTATATTCACCAACAAGTACGCTCTCATATCTATTATTACACTCAACTCATTATAGAGTACTATCGACTCTATTTAATGAGTAATTTCCCCCACCAAAGCCTAGGTTGTCTCCAACCTAAGCTCTGATACCAAGTGTGACAGCCCGCAAATCCGTACCCCTTGAATCAACACTATTTTACCTCTGTTAACTCAAGTGGCACAGAAATACGAACCATTTGGGTTTAAGAAGAAGAGATAGAAGAAGAAGAAGCTAAACAATATCATAATCTCACAGTCGTAGCGGAATAAAATATAATAGTCAATATAGATCTTTACACAAAATAAAATCTATATCAGTTTTATACATCACATCATCAGAGTATCTCATACATCATCAATTACAAATCAGACATACCATACAATCATAGCAACGGAATATAAATATATATATATATAAGTACAGATAATACGTCTCGGACTCTAGCTCCTCTGGTGCTCCAAAGCATCATGTCCTGTACATATAATACTCGGTCTGACCCGAGCATTATAATGAAATAACACTCGAGTCAGTCTGAAGTACCAACCAATAATAATGCATCCAAATTGATTCTTAAAGTTCCAAAAATCCTTTGAAAGCAAAAGCATCTCGTAAGACCACGCCACAATAAACATGTCGGGTTTTTACCTTACGATAGCTAAAACACTTTTTATAGAAATTCTCTGATATTATAATAGGGTCTATATACAAATACTTATAAAATAGCCGAAATTGTTACATGATTAAATTCCAGCTACTAGCCACAAAAGTGGGTAATATAAACAAAACTCGTACAAGGCTCGTAGGGAGAAGGGATTTCCAACAATGACTAGGCACTGGGGTACCACCTGTCACGGTACGGGGCCTAGATCACCGTACCGAGGACCACTCCCGATCCCCTGCAACACAAGGCCGGACCCATCCCTTACTGGACAGTTCCGAATAAGATCACCCCACGGTTGGGATCAGCAACCGCCCACTAAGCCGAAATAAAAAGGGACATCCAGACAAGGATGACCTTACTCTCCACTGGAGGTTACCCACGAAGCCTTACTGCATATCCCCTGATTTTCAGTCATTCCCGGTTGATGAGGCTTGAGGCTTAGCGTTACCTTCAGAACGTTTCACTTAGAATGCCCATCGCCCACCTGACGATGTTCCGAAAGCATTCATCCATACAAGTCCGTCCCGGGTTCGAACAGAACCGAAGGCGCTACTCCTACTACATCCATTTTGGAAATATGCTCAGGATTAGTAGCGACAAGCCCTTGCAATTCACAGCTCCATCTTCGACTCCAAACAAGTTTTCCGCACGAAACGTACAAACCGGATCGAAGTGATTTTCGAGAAATAAATCTCGATCCCGGTCTCTTCGAAACGATCAACGCATTTGTCAAATATTGATAGTCGGTGATTTAACTATCAATTTATATTCACAAACATCCATCACACAATAAATAATTTTCCACATTATTTAGTTGCTTCAAATATCTTTAAAAAAAATATTTTCAAATTTCCAAGACTCATTTGAAAACAATTACCAAAATCTCTTCCTTTACAAGGTATATTCTTTACCTTTTATTCCCATTGGAAGTAACCAAGTTCAAACATTTAGATTTAAAACAGTTAAAAACATTTTATAGTGAAATATACTTTAAAATGTGAAATTACTTCTGGTTATTTACTCAAAATATAAATTTAAAATGTGTGAAGTAAACTATTTATTAAGACATAAATTTGATTTTAAATAAAGGTTTAGTTAATCTAAACTTAAAAGTAGAGTTGTTAAAAGGATGAATAATAATTCAAATAACTTTATTCAAAACTACCCTAAAATAAATCCATTTGTAAAAAAAAAATTCTAATGTATTCGTAAATAATTACTACTGCAAATTTACTAATTATTTGCTTAAATTTTTTTTTCAAAAACACTCTTTTGATCAAGTTTAAACTTTAACTTATTCTTAAATAAAAATGTTAAAACACGAACTTAGTTTCCCAGGGAAAACACACTTCCAGTTCACCATCCCAAAGAACTTTTCTTATAAATTCAGCTGATTTGTTACCATTCAAATTCATGTTTAAATAACATAAATTTCTCTTCCATGTTTTGAAAATAACTTCTTTTGATGACCAAACATAATTTTCCATTCCTGGAAATTCACTTTCAAAGTTTGGGTTTAAAAAAAAATTAAAATAAACTTTTGAGAATTTATTAAAGGAAAATAATACTTATGAATTACTACAATAAAATCCCATTGGTGAAAAATGCATTTCAAAGTATTTTATTTACATTTAAAACTGTTAATTTATATTCGAAAAGCCTCTTTAAAATATTTTATTGAATTTCCAGGAATACATCATCAAATAACCCATCGTTATTTTAACCAATTATAATTTCTGTAGATTTTATTTCTAAATCTATACTTTACATTTATCTACTGATAAATTTCCGCTACGTTTATAATTCAATTTCATTCTTCACCCAAACCAAATTCCCAATTTTATTTCTTAAAATTCTTTATTTAACAATTTCTTTTATTTCTTTAAAAACCCCAATTTATTCCCTTTATAGTTAAATTCTGGATTCATAATTTATCCAACAACATCACAGTACAGTTTAATTTCTAATTTATCAATCATAACATATAAACAGCCATCATTACCAATTATAAAAATAATTACTACATCGTGAGGAATCCAGTTGGATCCCTCCAACGTGTTTTTCCCTGCATCGCAAATATTAGCACATCACGTATATAAATATCAATCCAGACTGATAAAAACAATAAATTCAACCAATCACACAGATATTTAAATATTAACTATTCAAATTAGCTAGCATCCAGATGTGAGTGAGAATAACTCACCTTGGGTTTCAGCGAGCGTTCGAAATTTAAATTAAACCGAACGACGTTCGATTTAATCTAAATTTTTACTTGCCTGGAATGATTCCCAAACCGAACCATTTCGAAGAACGCGTCTCTGCGATCCCGGCGCCGCAAATTTCGTTAAATTCTGATAACGTATGAATTAGTTAGGATTTTATAAAGTTTTGAATCGAATTTTAAAACAATTTCGTTTTTAATTAAATTTATTTTTTTACCAAACAAAGACAGGCCGCACGATCTGGAAAGCAAAATCAAGGCCGTTCCCAAACCCTTCTTCCCCATGCGTCACCTACAGGCAAAACGCACGCATACAAACCCGTTCGCACGCAACTAGGGTTTGTTGTCGCAGCCCCTACGACGCACTAGCCAACGATCGAAACCCACCACCTTGAGGAGCATCGCGAACTTCCCCAATACCACAAATCCGGTCGCACAAGGCGCCTCCCTCTTCTTGAATTTCGTAAATGAACGCCGACCTTCGAGCAAACATTTTTGCCAATACACTAAATGAAATACGCTCATAACCGTATGGATTTGATCGTCTCGATGTGCTCTTCGATTCACTAGTTGACTATTTTGGCTAAAGGTTAATGGATGGAGAGAGATTGGTGGGGAAAGATAATTAGTTTTCGGCCATTAACATGATGATTAGCGGCTGAAGATGATTACTAGGGTTAGGGAAAACGTGAATATATATATATATATATGCTTACTAATATTATTTTAATATTATCTCCATTTTTAATAAGCGTTTACAAACGAACTCCAAACAATGCATAACGACAGGCGTTCCCAGGGTTTTTCCACGTTCCGGATACAATGGGACGGGTTTCGAAAGCTAATTCGGTCATATGCGCAAGTTACAGAATTAAACGATCAATTTTAAATTATATCGGTTAAATCGATTTCTATGTGTTTCGAGCTGCTACGGTCAAACGACAACTCCGATTGCTACGAAAATTGAAATCTGATAATAACTAACTATTACGGATCCAATGGAACTGGTTTCGTCGAATACTGAGACTGTGCCCCGGAAGGCTATTTTCACTCGTCGATTAAATCGAGCGATTTTCACAATCGTCGAAATCACTTAGAATTTACTTTTAAAATTTTAGTAACTTAGTAATAAATCATATAAAATTATAATCACATTAAAAAAAATCATTCTGGCTCATTCCGGACCCAAAATCTGATTAAATTGCATTTTTATAATATTAAATTCATTATTAAATTAATATAAAATTCCAAATAATAACTTATTAACTTTTAAATTCATCTAAAAATCCAATAACACATTTAATGACCAAATAAACTTAAAATAAATTTTAGAACTCATTTCCATATCCATTTACCTCCATCTTCACAATTTATCCCAATTCAAAATTTAATTATTATTATTTAAATTCCAATTGGATTACCATATTTGGAACTATACGCAAATTTATTAATTCCATCCAATTCTTTTTATCTTAAAACCAATTCAAAATCCACATTGAACATTTAAAATGAATTAAATGTTCAAAGTCAAGGGCTTAAAAATCCGGGATGTTACATTTATAGCCCACCAGAAGGGTATTTTGCTTTCACTCCCATACATATCTAGCATATGGGATATCTCCCTTTTTCTGGCTTCCTCTTAAGATATCTAGAGCGCTTGAACATTGCACCGATCTAGTTCTTGCCAAATGCTTATACATACTTGACTTGTTATGAAGTTTTAGCTTGAGAGGCTAGACAACATTCTCCTAGTGCTGAAATTCTCTATTACATAACTGATCCTGCTAAGATTGGTGAATAACCAAGCCATTAACTATATCGAATCCATCCCTACACAAAAAGCTTGATTTCTGAAAGCGTCAACAAAACGAGAGGATGGGAAACTCAATATTTCTGTGTTAAGTGCTTCTCTAACATAAGAGGAATATTTTATACTACTGGTAAGTTTCTTTTTCTTGCTTACCCAGGTTGGTTTATTATTCTTTACTAATACCTATCTCTCTTTTAGACCCGACTCTAAGAATATTAACTTGAGGATCAAAAATTCATGCCATCGCTAACCTAAGCAGCAGGGTAAATAAGGAATAATCTTAGACTATTAACCCCGGCTAAATTTTTAAATATTCTATCAATTTGGACTACCACAAAGTTCTAGAAGAGCCTCCAATGGTTAAGTACAACACTTGAGGCAAAAGCATAATGGTAATGGGCAAACACGAATCTTTTACATCAAACTCCCCCATTTAACCTAGGATACCTTGCAGGATATAATTAGAATTATTCGAAATCTATTATAGTACCACCTCATAAGCTTATTCCTTTGATTCAAGCTAATGTGCTTTGATAGCTGCTCATATAGAGAGGGAAGCCATAATTGACACTCGCGAAGACAAGTCGGACAAGAATGACACTTCTGCCTCAGTTGAGGCTCTCAAACCTCAATCTCTTAAGGATGTTATCTTTAATTCATTCACTCCTGCTAAAAGGAAACTAAGCGATAGTTTTTCTACTGTTCCTACCACCAATAAGAAGCCTAAGATTAAGGAATGCATTCCTCTGTTATTATTGAAGAGGTAGAATTGTTGGTACTAATTCAAATCTTGAGACCTCAAACCTTAACATGGCCGGAGACGAGGCTAATCTTAATGATACCGAAGACGAGGCCCTATAGGTGGTTGAAGCAGAGCATTCTCGGGACCTACTTCTTTGAACTACTTTCCCAAGCTCCCGTGAAGCTTTGAAGCATATTTGTGAGGATCTTGGATTTTTTTCTTACACTAGAGGATCACCTTCCTTCTAGTCTCAATCGTCAACTCTTGTCAATAAGTTTGACGACCTTCTTCAATTGGGCATCCAATCTCCTTCATTTGCTGCTCTCAAGCCACTGCAACCTTCCTCCTACACTCGAGGCCATCAATTTAACCTTCTTAAGCAATACTTTTTGGTATGTGCCCTTCTTGTTTAACTACTTTAAGCTCTTAGTATTTCATATATAACATTTTGGCTTAGGTTTTGTTACTTGATTCCGGCCGCCAAACATTTATTTTCACTTTAAAAGGAAGCTTCGGGATCGTCTAGCGAGATATCAAAACTTATGAAGAAAAATGTCATGCTCAATAACTTTATCGTTGATTAATAATGGTAAGAGATGAAGTTGTGAAGGAAAATGAAAATCCATAAAGGAAGCGGGAGCTTTACTTCTTACAAAAAAGAGTTATAAATAGACTTTAGATGATAGGATCAAGGCTATAGAATTAGCGCTTGTGGAGGCTAAAATGAAGGAGATCAAGCTTATAGCAGAAAATGCACCTCTTGAGAAAAGGCTAAAGAAGAATAAATTTCTTTTAGATAAGTCAACCGACATAATTAAAGATGAAAACAGAAGGTGAATCATTTCTTCGGCAAACCCTCGATTCCATCATTGAGAGTTCTCATGAGAAGGCGCACTTTATCGCATATGTTGAAAATGCACATAAATTTTCGGATTTTGGGTTCCCTTCTATCCCTCAAACAAGAAGCAAGAAGTTTATGGAAAAATTCAAAGCGATGTCGAATAAATCTTAAGCACCTGGAGAACGTCCCTTCGAGAAAGAGGAGGAGATTGACGTTGCAAAGCTATTGACTTTCGATGATCCACCAGCCGATGTGGAGAGAGAGTCCGATAAGGAAGAAAATGATGATGATGAGGTCGAGGATGGGGATGATCATAACAATGATGGTTTTGGTGATGATAATGATAACAACAGCGGAGCTAACGGAAAGGGGCTTTCCAAACGGCCAAGTGATAAGGATGATTTTAGTGATGCTAACTTGATTCAACCATCTAAGATGAAAATGCTGGTGATATGCTTGATCCTTCAAAGAAAGATTCTTCTAAGAAGGTCAACGCTTCACAATGTCGAAAATCCAAAGATAGAGGAAAAACCTCGTCTTCTTTAGTTCCGCTCTCTCATGTACGGACCTCCTTATCCCAATACCTCAAGTTATCAACTAAATTTTAGTTAATACATTAATTGTTTTAGTTAAGAAGAAAATCAAAATACCATTATGATGTTATGCTAAAAAGAAACAGATGTATATAGATCGATTACACAGGAAACTGGATAGGCGTTTGAAAGAGTAGAATAAATTGTCTAAACAGTACATGAAGCTTGCCAAGATTATGTTGAAATTAAGATATTCCAAAGAAAGGGAATTCTCTCCTCCAATGAATAGAGGGCGCCACCATCGAGAAAAACTCTTGACGTAGAACATTAAGCTAATGATCCTTTTCTAGATGTTAATTGGCAATAGGAATGCATGGGAAGAGTTTCTCTATAGAGCTTACTCGAGTGGTAAATTCGTTGACTTCTCATACTTAGGCGACAACTGTGGAGGTTTGCTTAGACCTTTTCATCAAGAAATCTGGTTGAATATAGATCTGATCCCAATCTTAGGGCATGCTAGAATCTCGCTAGAGTTGCCTCCGTTCCACTTTATTCTCATTCTTTTCCCCCTAAGAAACTTAGATATAATAGGAAGAGACTCATTTCTGAAATGTATAAGAAATCAATATTGTACTAACCCGAATGATTATATAATTGTAATATGCAACTTGGTTTACTTATGGACTTTATTGTTTTGTTCATCTTATCCTTAGCCAAATTTTAACATATTCTAAAAAAGATAGATTTATCAAGAAGTCTGATCCCCAAGGAATTCTTAAGTAAGTTTTTCAAGTTAAAGAAAAATTTTCAGGAGAAATCTACAATTCTTAAAATATCACAACTAGCGAGAAATTGCTTACTCGGAGATTTACAAGAATTTTGCATGTGGTAACCCCGCCTACATTTTGACTTTTGGGAAATTAAAAGGACAAGCTACTTAGAGAAATTCAATCCTATCACACAAAATTAATATGTAGTCACGATATCCCTCTAGTTAGGGAAAGGGATTATCATCGGTTCCCTCGTATCTATACCTCAGAAGGAAGGCTTCCTATTATTCTACACCTGCTTTTTTGGCTAGGTCTTTGAAAAGGCCAAAATGGATATTTCAAAGCTTTATGAATTAATTTTAAATGTTATAAATAGAGTATTAATGTGTTTTAATCTTCCTTATTTTTGGTAAACTTTCGTTGTTGTTTAATGAAAGAACTTATTATTTTTCTCTATGTATTGATCTTTGTTTCACTATTCTTAATAGGAAGCACGATTAGAGTGTTCATTTGATCCTCTAGATGCTTTCTCATGGGTTGTTGAATTCAAAGACAGATTGCTTGCAGATATTAAGAGGAAGAAATCTTCTCAAGATGATGCAATTTTACTATTTCCAAATAATCCAGAGGCACAAAAGTGGCATAGGAAATACTTTCAACTAAGACTGATGTTTAAAGGTCTAAAAGAGCGAACTCTCAGCTTGAAAGGAGAAATAAAGAAGATGGACGAAGGAGCTCAACCATTGATGGAGAGGATTGAATCATTCTTAGAACCTACTCCAGTTGATTTTGATGCTGTAATAGCCAAATTGCATCAACAATTAAACGATCTAGAATTGGAGCAAATGGAAAGCCAAGTTTACTATCAATCATTAGAACTTATTGCAAGTGAAGGCGAAGTTGGCCTTCTTGCCTCTACTCTTAGGAGGATGACCAGATCTCGATCTCTGGTTAGCCAAGAATTCCCTACTTTATTAAACCCATCTCCAGGCTTTAACGATGATAAAATCTCAAAATGGAGTAGAAAGGTCAAATTTGAATATATGCTACACTTTAGTAGGAAATGTATGAAAAAGTATCTCAACGTATCAACGAATAAGAAACCAAAATTCAAGGGCTTGAGCATGAAAAATATACTCTTAAAAAAATGATCAAAGAATTAAAGGGTATGATTCAAGCTTTACGAGAGCCAACAAGACTCTCCAGCGCATTTGGATATTCTAATTGATTCAATTAACGATGCAAATAGTTTTATAGAAAGGAAAAGAAAGTCAAAGAACTTTTAGATATACCCATTCGCCACATCATTGATCCTTTAGTTGCCCAGGACTTAGATAAGCTAGCACAAAACCTTAAGAAATAGATCCTCTTATGTGTTTGATTTTTGTACCTATAACTATGCACGCAATATATTAGTTATAAATGAACTTGTATTGGAATGAACTTACCTCAAATGTAAAGTATGTGGCATTGAACCAATTTTTTTAATTATCTTGCTTTTTGTACATTGAGATTTCGATGTAAAGAACAACATTATGCTCGGTAAGATAACAAGAAATCCTACTAACAGAAATTTTCCTATTAGAATTTTCTTTCTCATAAAAGATTAAGAAACCTATTCGATACTTAATAACAGAAAACCATAAATCCATCTGATAGAAAAAAAATCTAAAAATTCATTTTGTAATAATGGAAGACCAGGATCCAAATCTAGAAATAATAATAGAGGACCAGAAATCTAGCAATAACATAAGACCAGTGATCTACATCTGACAATAATAGAAGAAGAGAAGAAATCCAAATATAGCAATAGAAAAAGAGAAGAAATCAAAATCTGGCAATAATAATAGAAGAATATAAATCCAAATCTGGCACAAGTCCAAAAATTAATATCTGGCACATAATAGAAGAAGACCAGAAATTCATATCTGGCATTAGAAGAAGGCCAAAAATCCATATTTGGCACTAGAAGAAGTCCAAAAAACCATATCTGGAAATAGATGAAGAAGACCAGAAATCCATATCTGACAATAGAAGAATACCAGAAATCTAAATTTAGTAATAATAATAGAAGACCTAAAATGTTGTATAGTAGCTAAAAAATGCGTATTTGGGAAGTATAAATAGCTCATATTTAATGGAATGTCGTCTAGAAAGTTTGTTTGACTTCAAGCACCACTTAACTTGGATCTTCCTCTGGAAGACTGATTTATTTGGAGCACTACTTGGCTCGAATTTTGATAGATCTTTCTCTAGAAGATTGATCGGTTTGGAGCATTACTTGGCTCAAATTTTGATAAATCTTCCTTCAGAAGATTGGTTGGTTGGAAGCGCTAGTCGGCTCAAATTTCGATTGATTTGTTTAGCACCATCTAAGGAGATCATCACTACTTGGATTGGACCACATATCAACGTATTAGATGATGGTTTAGGTATGTCGTCTAGTGCGTATGGTTTGCTATCTTGAGAAGAACCAAAGACTTACCCGACCTCCCTTTAGGAGCTGCTTCAATGAGGCCTTTGATAACGGCACTGAAGGCTTATTCGATGCTATGGATAAGCCAAAGGCTTACATGTCCTCCATTTAGGAGATGCTTTAGTGAGGCCTCTGATTATGGCACTAAAGGCTAGGGCAGTGCTTTAGTGAGGCCTTTGATGATGGCTCTAAAGGCTTACTCTATCCTTCCTCTAGGAGGCGCTTCAGTGAGGTCTTTGATGATGGCATTAAGGCTTGGTCAGTGCTTTAGCAAGGCCTTTGATGGTAGTACTACTAGATTAATCTATCCTTCCTCTAGGATTCACTTCAGTGTGGCCTTTGATGATGGTACTAAAGGCTTTTATAAGATCTTTGATAGCCATATTCCTTAACCATGTAGATTCACTTATTTATAAGAACCTTTCATTATTGTAAACTCGTTACACCTCTTTACAAATTCACTGAGTTTTCCTTGACGTATAAAATTAATGATCATCACTTCTAGGCTTCTACATTGGTTGGCTTCATGGTCATTTGCAGGATGATAATGACAATATGCTCCTCCACGATACCATTCAAACTTGGGTCTCCTCTTTTATTAAAGCCAATAGTTAAGCTCATCTTTAGTCAAGAAATAGATGTTTTCCTTAGAAGTTGTGAAGTGCAATCTTGTGGCACTTGTGATTTAGAGGCTAGCCCTTTTAGCTCATTTTGTTACTTACACTAAGTTCTTTAGATTCCACAACAAATTTCCTTTCCAAAGAATCTCAAGTATCATTTTATCCTTTGGAGTGGCTAAGAATACCTTCCCACTTTCTAGTGAATCGTTCAAAACTCTTTGTTACTTCTCTTTGAAATGGTCCCCTTGGGTTTAAGTTGAATCTTATTTCTTATTTTTGAGAAGACATTATCTCTCTTACACTGTTTTCCTAGGGAAAAAATCGATAATGGCCCTTAATGGAACAGATTCAAGCTCCATTTATCTAGGTTATAAGGCTGCTTATCTTCTCTTATTTCCCATGATCTGTAGTTCCATAATCTTAATATATGTTCCTCGAGAAGTCAGGGGTCATTAGTGACTGGATAAGTAGGCCTAGTTGTTTAAGGCTTGGAGAATCCTTATTAAAACAACTTAACACAGTTACTTGGCATGACCAAGTAAATCTTAACTGATGTAATGAAAGGTACGTTGGTTTGAATAGGATATGCTTGGTAGGGTAAGTTCTTTAAACCCTAGACATGCAGGCTAAGGTAGTTCCATTTACGGTTTTAACAAATTTGGAGGTTCAGGCACCACTTCTAGTGCCAAATTGTTAATGAATAAATTTGCTAACCCCAAAAGTGATAAGGAAATAGAGATAACCAATGAAAGGCCTTGTCGAGGCTGTTTGGAGTCTCTAGAATGAAGTATTGAATATTGTCGAAGTAACGGGTTGAAGCATGCATAATTCTAAGTCCGTAATGATTCTTTGTATTGACAACATTGTCACTTCAAATATCATTAGTAATTCAAATGAATATGCAATATGAAAGGAAATTTTCAAATCTTAATTAAAATTCAATCAAATATGCAAGTCTTTAGTTCAAATCGTGTCAATAGGCTATGAAATTTTTTAATATTTGATTCCTTATGTGATCGAGGTTCAAGTATTACAATTGGCAAAATGCCTAAATCAATTTAGGTTTTAAAAAGTTGAAAAATGTAAGAAAGTGGGAAGAGAATGAAATTAGTCCCTCAAAATAGCACCCCTAGGTCCTTGTTTATAGAGGAATAAATGGGGCCTCGTAGTTGTCTATGGCTCTCTTGAATTCGGTAATCTTGGTGTTGACATGCTTGACTTCAGCAATCATCAATATTGAACATTGATGGGCTTTTCCTTAATTCCTTTAATAAAAGAATAAGGCAATAATAAACTATGGTATTGGTGGTGTTAACCCGCCTTTCGGTAAGGCCATGGATAGGCGGATTTAACTATAACAACTTCACTACTATCAAGGCTGAAATATGATGCATTCAGTTCAAATGGATGGTGTTCACTTGGATAGATGATAGGTCGTTCGGTCGAAAGGAAGTGGTTCGAACATTTGAAATTCAACCTTGTGGCTCGGCCGTTCGGCATGGCAATATCCGGTCGAGGCATGGAAGTTCATGAAGATCGTTTGGTTGTGGCTCCGCATTTGTCACTCGACATGAAGCCTTGCTCGGCATTGGACATCGCTCGGCATTGAACGTCGCTCGGCACCGCACCTGTCTTGGCATCGTACCTCACTCGGCGTCGTACCTTGCTCGGCATCATACCTCGTTCGGCATACCTCCTCTCGGTCGGCATACCTCCCCTCGCTCGGCATACCTCCCCTCGATCGGCATACCTCCCCTCGATCGGCAAACCTCCCCTCGATCGGCACACCTCCCTTCATTAGGCACACCTCTCCTCACTCGGCTTGAAGTCTCGCTAGGTACTGGATGTCGCTCAGCATTGAACGTCGCCCGGCACCTCACTCAGCATGAAGCCTCGCTCGGCATTGGAAAGCCCTCGGCATTGAACGTCGCTCGGCACCACACCTCGCTCGGCATCGTACCTCCCTTGGCATTGAACGTCGCTAGACACCGCACCCCGCTCGGCATCGTACCTCGCTTGGCGTCGTACCTCGCTCGGCGTCATGCCTCGTTCGGCATACCAACTGCTCAGGGTCGGTGGCATAATGAAGTAGGCTTCCGTTATGGCCTTGGTGGACCCAACCTACTTAGGAGGCCCAACAACTTGGTTTTGCCTATAAATACAGCATGTGGGTCTCCAGATGGGGGATCTTCTTCTTCTCTCCGCTCTCTAACTTTCTACTTTCTAAGGCTAAGGCTGGTTTGCCACTTTGTAACTGTGTTCGATTGTTACAGCAATAAAAAGGAAATTAGTGGAGTGGAAGTAGGCCGGAGTTAGCCGAACCACTATAAAATCTATTGTTCTTTATTGCTTTTACTTCAATTTTGAATGTTCTTCACATTATTACTCTCTAGATACACTCTATCTATTATCTGTGACTGTTAATTGGTGTTTTCATCTACATTTAGGTGTTAGTGACCAATTTTGGCGCTAACATTTTGGTGCTTTCACTGAGAATTGAACTCAGGGATCTTAAAGCAAGGAAATCGATTTCTAGGAGGCAATGGCTAGGCCATCAGCAAGGAAGCAAGCAATAGAAAGGGGCAATCGTGAAGGAAGTTAAGAGGATTCCTCTGGAGCTGGACTAGGTCAAGCATCCATCGACATCACCAGAGACGAGATGGAAGCAATGTTGAAAAGACAAGAGGAGATGATGCAGGCTCTTCTTAGACAATTTACACAAGCAGGAAATGCAGGAGCTCAGATCCGTAGAGCTGGATTGGAAGCGCTCAATCAGCAAGCGGAAGGAATAGCTCAGCAGGGGGTAGCCACCAATCAACAGATGGCTATCAACCTGGATGGATCTAGACTTGGGGGCATACCACCAACAAACGCTGGACCAATTTATGGAGGGATACCAGATGACGCTGTATGACCCGACACTAACAGGAGTGCAGGAGTACGAGATGAGCAGTATGTGCCAGAGTTACCTCGTGAACTTGGTAGGCAGACCGGAGGCAACAGACAAGGATTACAACTCGGGGATAATGATAGATTAGCGAAGATGGTCAGACGGGTTATGAGAGGCGGATTGATAAACAAAGACTTGGAGGATGTGAATGGGAGTCCCTTTACTCCTACTATCAGGCAAGCTAGGAATCCACCGGACTTTAAGCTACCAACGTTGGATATGTATGATGGGAGAACGGATCCCACCGTTCATCTGACAAATTATATGAGGCAAATGGAGGTACTGGGGGCATCGAAAGAGGTCATGGCTCGATGCTGCCCATTGTATTTGATGGATCTCGCAGCCATGTGGTTCAGACAACTGGAGAATGGTTCCATCGGTTCATGGACGGAGCTAATTGAAAAGTTTATGAGACAGTTTCGGGTCCATATAGTTATACCCAGGAATGTAACGACCTTGACATCGGTGAAGCAGTGGAAGGGAGAGTCACTCAGGAACTTCTTAACCAGGTTCAATGCAACGGTAGCCTCAATGGATCGACCTGATCCATCCATGGTTTTGATTGCAGCAGTCTCAGGAATCGTGGATAATTCAGATTTCAAGATATCATTGGAACGGGACACACCGTGGGACGTCGGGGAGTTCTACCATGAGGCAAAACGGTTCCTGAGACAGGAGGATGCGAAGGCTGAGAGAGTTGGGAGAGAGACTGAAGCTTATGCAGTGAGGGGTGGAGGTCCATCCAGGGAGGATCCAAGTAAAGATGACAAAGGAAAAAGGAAAAAGGAAAACGAATGGCAACGGTGGCACTTCGAAGAGGCCTCGAAGGGAGTCAAACTTTTCTTCTTCACAGATTTAACTAAGACTCTAGAAAGGATTTACTTGGACACTCGAGGGCACCTCCAGTATCGAAGGCAGGCAAAGAGCGAGCTGTCATAATACAAACAGATATCGAGAAAGCATTGCCTATTCCATGAGTTGGATGGGCACAACACAAATGACTGCAGGAGTTTGTGGGATATCATTGAGGATCATGTAAGAAATGGTCATCTACAGCAATATGTCAGGAATCGAGCTGTGGTAGTGGAACAGGAGCGACCACCGCTTACCTCAAACGAAGGTGGCACTGGACCTGGGCAACGTCATCTCATTATCAACTAAACAGATTTATGGTTTTGAATAAGTAATACAACTCAAAGTAATACGGCTAGGTCACTTACACACGTACGGGATTGAGGACGGTCCCTAGGTGTGCTCTGAGATGACGAAAAACTATACTGCTCGGGTCTACGAAATCCTGTTTTCTTTCTGTTTTTCTGCAAACTTTGGTTTATCCTTTGGAACTTTGGATGTTTACTTTTCTTTGGTAGGGTTTTGGAGTTTGGATTGAATTCTTAGTTTGGTTGGTTTTTTGGTTTGACATTTTGGTATGGATATTTGATTTTTGATATGGATTTCTCTTTTTTTATTGGAATCACATCAATGTATTAAACAGTTCAGGTCTGTGATCACTGTCCCGACCAAAGAGACAGGGCAGTGATTGCGAGTTACGAGTCCCTTTGCCGAAGAGCGATGGAATGGACTCAGATGGAATGTAAGAAGTCCTTAGCTGGAGTGCCAAGGCCAGTGAATATTAAAGTCCTGGCCGGAGTGCCGACGCCGGTGAATATCAATGTCCTTGGCCAGAGTGCCGAGGCCGATGAATATCAAAGTCCTTAGCTGGAGTGCCGATGCCATTGAATATCAACGTCCTTGGTCGGAGTGCCAAGGCCGGTGAGAATCAAAGTCCTTGGCCGGAGTGCCGAGGCCGATGAGTATCAAAGTCCTTGGCCGGAGTGCCGAGGCCGGTGAGTATCAAAGTCCTTGGCCGAAATGCCGAGGCTGGTGAATATCAAAGTCCTTGGCCGGAGTGCCGAGGCCGGTGAGTATCAAAGTCCTTCGCCGGAGTGCCAAGGCCAGTGAGTATCAATGACCTTGGCCGGAGTGCCGAGGCCGTGATTATCAAAGACCTTGGCTGAAGTGCCGAGGCCGGTGAGTAACAAAGTCCTTGGCCGGAGTGCCGAGGCCGGTAAATATAGAAGCCCTTGGTCGGAGTGCCGAGGCCCATGAATATAAAAAGTCCCTGACCGAAGAGTCGAGGCCGGAAAACATACAAGCCCTTGATGGAAAAGTCGAGGCTGGAACAGGATAACGCGACCCGGCGAGGTCTATGGATTCAAGGTTAAACCCGGAGAGGTCATGGAATTAATAATACGGTTATGAATAGGATATGGTCTTCGGATATCGGATTTGAGGTTGTACGAAACACATCTTCCAATAGCAAGGCATATTTTAAGGGGCAAGTGTTAACCCGCCTTTCAGTAAGGCCACCGACAGGCAGATTTAACTAAACAACTTCACGATTATCGAGGCTGAAATATGATGGATTCGGTTAAAATGGAAGGTGTTCACTTGGATAGATGATAGGTCGTTCGGTCAGAAGGAATGGTTCAAAGTATTTGGAATTCGACCTTGTGGTTCGTCTGTTCGACATGGCAATATCCGGACGAGGTAAGGAAGTTCATGAAGATTGTTTGGTTGTGGCTCGGCATTTGTCACTCGGCATGAAGCCTCGCTCGGCATTGAATATCGCTCGGCCTTGAACGTTGCTCGGCACCGCACCTCGCTCGGCATCGTAACTCGCTCGGCGTTGTACCTCGCTCTGCATCGTACCTCGTTGGGCATACCTCCCTTCGGTCGGCATACCTCTCCTCGTTCGGCACACCTCCCCTCGATCGGCATACCACCTCGATTGGCATACCTCCCCTCGATCGGCACACCTCCCCTCATTCGGCACACCTCCGCTCACTCAGCATGAAGTCTTGCTTGGCACGGGTCGTCGCTCGGCATTAAACGTCACTCGGCACCGCACCTCGCTCGGCATGAAGCTTCGCTCGGCATTGGATGACGCTCGGCATTGAACGTCGCTCGGCATCGCACCTCGCTCAGCATCGTACCTCGCTCGGCATTGAACATCGCTCGGAACCGCACCTCGATCGGCATTGTACCTCGCTTGGCGTCGTACCTCGCTCGTCATCGTACCTCGTTTGGCACAGCAACTGCTCAGGGTCGGTGGCATAATGAAGTAGGGTTCGGTTATGGCCTTAGTTGGCCCAACCTACTCAGGAGGCCCAACAACCTGGTTTTGCCTATAAATACGGCATGTGGGTCTCCAGATGGGGGATCTTCTTCTTCTTCTCTCGGCTCTCTAACTTTCTACTTTCTAAGGCTAAGGTTGTATTACCACTTTGTAACTGTATTCCATTGTTACAGCAATAAAAAGGAAATTATTGGAGTGGACATAGGCCGGAGTTAGCCAAACCACTATAAAATCCGTTGTTCTTTATTGCTTTTACTTCAATTTTGACTGTTCTTTACATTATTACTCTCTACATACAATCTATCTATTATCTGTGATTGTTATTTGGTGCTTTCATCTACATTTGGGTGTTAGTGACCAATTTTGGCGGCTAACAGGTGGCTTTTATCATGATAGTCGACGTCCCTTATAAGTGGGAGAGAGTTCCAGCTTGAGTCAATGCAAGCATGAGGCAATGATTACGGCTTCATAGATATTGAAGGCGTTCACCATCAACATCACATGGCATAAGCATGTGTTGTCCTCCAAATGTCATATGGTAATCATCAACATTGATGTTGTCTTGGTTTCTTAGACTTGTTGATGATATGCGATCTCAATGTTGATGATGGTCGGCATTGTGGGTGTTGATAAACTCCTGCATTTAAACCCTCTTAATTGATCCTCGATTACATTTTGGAAGCAGTGAAGAGCAATATCACTTAATATCCCTCGATGTCGATGAATCTCAGTGTCATTTTATGGCAACATCCTCGAAGTGTTATGAATTGTAGCATGGCTTTAATGTAATGCTAGCATCTTTTAAGGTGGTCGACCATGAGCTTCTTTTGATTACAATAAGTAAACAGTGATGTCACCAGATTATCGCATCACTTCGATTCGATATGGGTTGTATCGATACTCATTGATCACTTATGATGTTGATCACCTGTGTTAATGACTAGGTTTGAAATCATTTTCCCTTTAATTACTTGTGACGTGGTCTATGTCCTTCTATTACTGAAGTGTGCCACCCTACTTCTTCAATGCTAATCACATGTCTTCGACGATAACGACGGAGATACACTTTCATTGATATCGACAATATTATTTTTGGCATTATTCATTGCCATGAACAAATTGCACTTCAAACTCCTTCGACAATAATTATAGTAGTGACAAATACCTTAATAGTGTAACATCCCGGAATTTTTAACAATATCAATTTAATAATCTGTAGTTAAAATTAAATTGATATTGATATTCTATTAATAATTATTCAGATAAATTTAATAATCTTCTTCAATAAACATTTAAATTGGCTATTTTATCTTTTAAATGATATAAATAATTTCTATTTACAATATAAATATATGGTTCATATTTTAAATAGATTGGTTTGGTTTTAATTTTAATAAGTAAAGCATATTTTCTAGTTTTAATATTTGTAGTAATTTAGGAAATTTGTTTTATTTAATATTCAAAGCTTTTCAAAATTTAATAAATGATTTTAATTTAATAATAAGAGAATTATAAAAGCAATATTAATATTATATTGACTTTATAAATAAATTTTGAATAAGATTTGTAATTTTTATTTCAAATCGAATTATTATTCATAACTTAATTTGGAAAAAATATTTGATTTTGAATTTAGTTTGAATTTAAGTTCAAAGGTATAAAATTTAAATTGTTTTAATTTTTATTTGTATAAGTTTATAAACATGATTTGTTTTTGTTTTCATTTATAAATTTATACATATAAACTAACAACTTAATTTAAGCTAAAATACATACATTAACTTGTAAATAAATACTAATTACTTTTAAAGAGACGTGTTTAAAAATTAACATAAATTACACAAGTGTCTAACTTTTGACAAGTGTTAAATTTAGTTTTATTTTTCTTTACTTTTATTAAAATCTGAGAATACATTTGTATGGTTTACAATCTTCATTCATATTACATTTTTCATTTCCTTAATCAAATAAAGATCAAAACTCACTTTCTTCTTATACAAAATCATATCAAACCCTGCATGTAAGAATCTGCACTTCTTCAAAGTCTATAAAAATTCAAGTAAACCTGCAAGTTTAAAATATGCATTTCCTCAAAATCCAACAATCTACATATCCCACTTTCTCAAAATCAAAGAAGTTTGCATCAACCTCTATTTATCAAAATTCTGCATACACAAACTCATCTTCATATTTATCATAAAACCTGCATATTCAAATCCAAAGCCCTGTACAAATTTCATTTCCTCAAATTCAAGATGAGCCTGCACACTGTTTATTCCCTGTATTCTACCTGCATGCAAGTATTTTGGGCTGAGATTATAAGCATGAGCATTTCATCAGGAATTCAACTCAGATTTGAGAATCAGAGAAAGCACCTGCATTTCTATAAGCCTGCATGTGTTCTGCAAATTCAAAACAGGGGTCTGCATTCATTAAAGGTGAGTAACATTTATATCTCAAACTAAAAGTAGGTTGCTTGTTAATTGTTAAGATAAATATGTTTATGTGCTTATATGAGGTCTGTTGAAAGTGTGATTGAATGTGCATGTTGATTTTCTTGCTGTATTCCCAGATTTATTATTCTATTTAAAGAATTTCCTACCATTGATTTTAATTGGGATAACATCTGGTTTTTTTTTTAAAAAAATATTAAAAGGATTTGCTGACTTTAGATTAGTATTCAAACTTATAAAGTAAAGTGTTATTTCCTTAAGATAATGTTTTTAAAAAAAATTAGAGAAGTAAGTTACAGAGTGATATCTCTGTAAAATAGGTAATACACTATATGTTAAAATTGATTTAAATCTTGTCATATTAACATTTAAATCCAGTTTTATAAACTAAATGCATTTGCTGGAACTTGATTGTTAAATCAAGCAATAGGAATTCTAGAGTATTGGTTCCCTTACTGGTTGTTCTTGAAAAAAAAATTATGATTTTGAGCAAATACTTACAATCTGTAGTTTTAGAAAACTCAGAACTCTCCTGAGTTGTTAAGTAAGGGTCATGAATCCTTAGAAAAATCAGAGAAGTAATTATAATTGACTAGATTGAGTGCAGTTTTGATTTTTAGAATTGAACCCTAGTTTTTGAATAGGGATAAAAATTTAGTCAGTATGAAGAGATGGATTGATCGAGTGTGTTAGATTCTGGTGTATGGGTAGTTGGTGTCTATAAGCGTTCATGGCCGGAGTGATCGATCTGTAAGTGGTCAGAGGTGAGGAATATGGACGTTGATAGGTTTTGGACATTAAACCTGTTTTCTGTTTACACGTTTTGGAAATTAGGGGTTACTTTGAATTCTTGTTCATTTGATCGATCTGGTGATTGAGGTAAGGCGTGGATGAGTTATTGGTTGTAGTTTGATCGTCTTTGATGATGAGAAGGAGGCAGGAGTCGCCGTGCATATGCACGGCGATGAAATTCTGATGAACTGTTTGGGTATGGGGTGTTACTGGGACAACTCGAAGGAGAACAGTTTGAAACAGGAAGTAATGTAGTTTTTAACCCGAAGTAGAAAGTAAGGTTCTCAGGTTGAACCTGTAAATTAACAGGTTTCAGAAAAAACCTGTTTTCTCTCAAATTCTAGGTTTTAAAATTTGAATTTGTAATTTATGTTTAAAGCAAAGATTAAGTTCAAATGCAATTCAAGTTTGCCTTACTGATTTGAATTCAAATTCCAGGTTATAAAATAAAAATGAAAGTTTAAATTTTAACTTAATTAATTATTTTATTTTGGAAACTTTTAATAATAAGATTTTAAAATGTGAGAAGTTTTACAGATTTATTTTAAATCTGGAAATTTTAAGTTTAAAAATAGAGTTCAGTTTTAAATTTTAAAAGAAGATTTAAATTTGAAAGTTTTAAACCAAAAATGAATTGAATTTCTAAAATTTTAAAATGAATTTAACTTCAAATTCTTATGATGGCATTTTTGAGTCAAACTTTTGTTTTGACTTGTAATTTTAAATAAGTTTTAAATTATTTAAAATTTGATAAGTTTAAAATTTTTCTATTTTAAACTTGAATTTAAATTGAATTTAAAAGGGAGTTTCTTAAGTAATTTGTTTTAAAACAAATTGTTTTAAACATAATTAAGTTATGTTTTATTTTGGAAAATTTGATTAAGAATTATGTTTTAGAATTAATTAATAAGGTAATTAAGATTAATTAATTAATTTAATTAAATAAATTAAATTTGGAATTAGTAATTGATTAATGATTAATCAATTTATAATTAAGATCATTAATTATATTATTAATTAATGATAAATGAATATTAATTATGTAATTAAGTTTTCAATTAAGGTTAATTAATTTAATAATTAACTTTAATTAATGAATGATTAAAGATAATTTAAATGATAATTAGTTTAAGTTAATTATTTTATAAAATAATTTAAGGATGGTTAATGAAGGTCATTAACCATGATTATTTAACAATTAATTAATTTGATTAAATTTTTTATAATTAATTAGATTAATTAATTTAATAATAATCAATTATGAATGGTTTGAGTATAATTACTTAGTAAAATAATTAAGAAATTAATTACTTAATGTAATTAATTTAATTTATATGATTGTTTATTTTTAATTAATTAAGTTTAATTAATCTTAAACACCTGGGTTAAGAATAATTACTTTATGTAATTAATGATTTGGAAATTACTTAGTTAAGTAATTGTTTAATAATTACATGTTTGTAATTAAGTGGAGATGTTAAGTGTGAGGTAATTTGGTTTAATTATTTAAAGATTAATCAAGGGATTAATTAATAATTAAGGATCATTAATTATTTTAATTAATCATGAAATTAAAGATGATTAATTATGACTAATTAATCAATGTTAAGTAATTAAAGGTAATTAATTAATGTAATTAATTAAGGATTAAGATAATTAATTATGATTAATTAATTAATTGAAGTAATTAAAGGTTAATTACTATTTAGTTGAGGATGATTAATTTGTGAAATTAATTAAGGATAATTACATAAATGAAATTAAGAGTAATTAATCAAGAATGATTAATTAAGATGATTTATTTTGAATAATTAATTGATTGTAATTAATTAAATGATTAAGTAAGCAAGGTTTATATTGGTGAAGCAATTAATTTAATTTATTTTAAATTAATTAAAGATGAAGTAATTAGTTTAATTCATTTTAAATTAATTAAAGATAGAGATAGTTAATTTAATTTATTTTAAATTAATTATATGATGATGAGTAAGTCTTTGCTTATGTATGAATGGATATCATTGATTGTCTTGGATGCTTTAAGATCTCAGTAGTGAGATGAATAATATTGTGTGGTATGGATGTTGATTGTATTGTGATGATAACATAGGTTATCTATTGTGATGATGATATATGGGATATCTATATGATATTGATGATGTGAATTACCTATTATGTGATAATGTTGATTATCAGTTATGATTTATAAGTTATCTATCTGTGTGCATATAGATACTGTAATTGAATTGTTTTTAAACCTTTAAAACAACTTGGACCTTAAAAGACACACTTTGGTTTTCGATGAGACCGGGATCGGGTTTCCATATTTGGATATCTGAAAACCACATCGATTCCAAATAACGTTAGGTCGTGTATCAAAGTGGAGCGAGTGAAGACTCGAGGTGTAAGGACTATGAGTCAATATAACTCTGTGGGTGATTCCGTAATGAGTTGATGGAATTAGTTCTTATAGATTCGAGATGGAGAATCAAAATGCAAGGGTTATTGTCGTTAACTCTGAGGGTGATTCTAAAATGAGTGTAACGAGATAATGCCTTCGGTTTCGTTCGAACCCGGAACGAACTTGTATGGATTGAATGCTTTCAGCACATCGTCAAGTGGACTATGAGCATTCTAAGTGATATGTCCTATAAAGGTAATCGTAACCTCAAGCCTCATCAACCAGGAATGGCTAAAACAGGGGAGGTGCAGCAAAGCTTCGTGGGTCGTGCCCACTGGAGAGCAAGATTGATCCCTGTCTAGAAGTCCCTTTATATTCGGCTGTGTGGGTGGTTGCTAGCTACAACCACGGGGTTGTCTTGTTCGAAACTATTCAGTAAGGAATGGGTCCGGCTTTGTGTTGCAGGGGGTCGGGAGTGTTCCTCGGTACGTTGATATAGGCCACGTACTGTGACGGGCGGTATCCCAGTAGCCCTGCCATTGTATGGAATCCAAAATCCAATAAGTGCCAACGGTTTTGATTGTATTACCCACTTTTGTGGCTAGTAGCTGGAATTTAATGAATGTAACAATTTCGGCTATTTCATATTTATTTGAAAACCCTAGACACTATTATAATATCATCGGATTTCCTATCAAATGTTTTGGTTAGCGTAAGTAAAAACTTTTCCATGTTTATGTGTGGGAAGTCTTACATGATACCTTTCTTTTCAAAAGATTTTTGAAAGTTAAGCAACTTTAACCTGTTACTCACACCAGACCCATGTCTGACCCGGAGTTTATTTTTGTTTTTCATAAACTCTTGGGTACTCAAATTTTTATGAGTAGTCAAGGGAATTCAGGTTAGGATTCAGGATAGCTTTGACAAATTGTGGAGGAGCAATGAAGCAGGAGGCTTCCGCGTGTAGATATATATAGTATTCCGCTGTGTAGTTTTTCCGCTGTGTGTTCTCTGAGTTGTTGTATGGAGTTGTATAACTAGACAGGTGTTTATAACTGTCTAGTATGTGTTGTATATCTATGTACTCTGATATTTGTTGTAAACTATGTAATGTATTATGTTATTAATATAATTTATTCGTTCCGCTGTTAGATTCTGATGTGTTGTTTCTTTCTTCTCTTCTTTCTATTCTCTTTCCTATCCCTTTCTTTCTTAAAGATGATGCGATTTTCCAGGAGTGGAAAGTCGGGTCGTGACACTTGGTATCAGAGCATTAGGCTGAGTGAATACCTAGGCTCTGAAGTGTATCTTTCTTAAGGAGCATTAGGTTGAGTGAATACCTAGGCTCTATAGTGGTGTCTTTCTTGAGAGAGCGTATTGTAATTTTTAATATATATATATTTCTACCTATCGGTTGGGTTACCTGTTCAGGTTTTCCAATATAAGTTATAAAGGTAGATGGGGTAGTAGTGTGTGTAACACGACTACCATTGGTTGGAGTTTGAATGTTTTGAGGTTGGAAGTGTTTTGTTGAGACTGTAGACCTAGTACCGTCTCGAGTGAGAACTGTAGTGATGAAGAACTTCATTGATCTCTGAAGGAAACCTGTGAAGGTTCGGAGTTCATTTCTGAAGTTGGATGAGTAGTGTTTGGATCTATTGGTTGGCAGAAGCAAGTGATGGTATTTTGATACCTTAAGGAATAGTAGCTGCGTGATGATATGCAGTGACTATGGATGTTCCCGAAGATGTTTTCTTTAGAACAAGTTAAGGAGGTGAGTCTGCTTCGGTGTTGTGACTGTGTTCAGCTGGAGTTTCTGTTGCTGTGAAGTCCGAGTTTCTCGGAGAGCTTTGTTTTGAAATTCTTTGGCATCTGTAGCAGCAGTGCAGTTTGGAGTGTTCTCGATGTTGGCTAGAGATCTTTTGGCTTAGCAGTTTTTCTGGAATGGAATCCAGAAGCAGTTAAGTGAACCCGTTTCTTTGATGGGTTGGCTAGTTGGGTGTAAGCTGTTCTATTTGGTTTAGGGAGAACAGTTTTCCTTGGATTTGGTTGGGTGGTTTGCAAAAGTGACTTGCGATTGTTTGAGTGATCTCTTGGGATATCTGAATTTTTCTGAATATCTTCATGAAGTCAGAGTTTGGTTCACCTATGGAGATTGAGTTGGTATAGCAGCTCGGAGTTTTGGAGGAACCTCTGAATTTTCTTATGGATTTGTTGAACCATATCTCTGGGGTGTGTTGTCCTGTTATGCTTGCGTTCTTCTTCAGCATTCTCTTCTACTTTGGATCAAAGTTGAGCAGCGGAAGCAGTTTGGAAGTGTATCTGCTTTTCTTTTTCTGGACAGAAGGAGTTGTTGTCTTCTAATGTTGAGGAGTTGAGTTTGAGTTATTGGTTTTGGTTGATCTTGAGGAGATCATTTTGTTGAAGTTGTTGGTCTAGTTTGTTCTAGAAGCATCAACGAAGGTCGAGCTGATCAGTAAGGTTGTGGACAGCCAGGATTTGTTCGAAGAGTTTTGTGGATAAGAGTCGGAGTGATTTGGACTCTGAAGTCGGAGATTTAATTTTGGATAAGTTTTCCCTGATAGTAAGTGAGCTATAAGTTTGGGTAAGTTTGAGAAGTTAGCTCTGAAGTGTTTTGGATCTTTGCTGTGATCTGGGAGATTGAGAGATTGATCTTCAGGATTGGATTGCCTGTTTGGATAACTGGGATTCGATGAGTTTCACGTATCTCTGAGCGAGTACGTGTATGACCTATCTCTAGTTGTGGAATCAGCAGTTCTGGAGTTTTGATTGTTGGGTCAGACTCATTTGTAGTATGATATCTTGTCTAGTGTTATAGATATAATTGTATATGAGCTTTGTAGCTTCATAGTATTGGCTGTTTGGATTCTCTAGGGCGAGTATCCCGGTGTGTATATATATACCTGGGGAAACTCGATAAAATTCTATCCAGAATTTGTCTGGGTAATTAGGTTTGTTTGATTGGTTGAATTGGTTATTTGATTGTTAGCATATGTTTGATATATGCTTGTGTTTTTAAATTAAAACTTAATGAGATTATTAAATTACCTTTGTTTTAAATTTCGAGGACGAAATTCTTTTAAGGGGAAAGGATTGTAACATCCCGGAATTTTTAACAATATCAATTTAATAATCTGTAGTTAAAATTAAATTGATATTGATATTCTGTTAACAATTATTCAGATAAATTTAATAATCTTCTTCAATAAAAAATTAAATTGGTTATTTTATCTTTTAAATGATATAAATGATTTCTATTTACAATATAAGTATATGGTTTATATTTTAAATAGATTGGTTTGGTTTTAATTTTAATAAGTAAAGCATATTTTCTAGTTTTAATATTTGTAGTAATTTAGGAAATTTGTTTTATTTAATATTCAAAGCTTTTCAAAATTTAATAAATGATTTTAATTTAATAATAAGAGAACTATAAAAGCAATATTAATATTGTATTGACTTTATAAATAAATTTTGAATAAGATTTGTAATTTTTATTTCAAATTGAATTATTATTTATAACTTGATTTGGAAAAAATATTTGATTTTGAATTTAGTTTGAATTTAAGTTCAAAGGTATAAAATCTAAATTGTTTTAATTTTTATTTGTATAAGTTTATAAACATGATTTGTTTTTGTTTTCATTTATAAATTTATACATATAAACTAACAACTTAATTTAAGCTAAAATACATACATTAACTTGTAAATAAATACTAATTACTTTTAAAGAGACATGTGTTTTTAAAATTAACATAAATTAGACAAGTGTCTAACTTTTGACAAGTGTTAAATTTAGTTTTATTTTTCTTTGCTTTTATTAAAATCTGAGAATACATTTGTATGGTTTACAATCTTCATTCATATTACAGTTTTCATTTCCTTAATCAAATAAAGATCAAAACTCACTTTCTTCTTATACAAAATCATACCAAACCCTGCATATAAGAATCTGCACTTCTTCAAAATCTATAAAAATTCAAGTAAACCTGCAAGTTTCAAATATGCGTTTCCTCAAAATCCAAGAATCTGCATATCCCACTTTCTCAAAATCAAAGAAGTTTGCATCAACCTCTATTTATCAAAATTCTGCATACACAAACTCATCTTCATATTTATCATAAAACCTGCATATTCAAATCCAAAGCCCTGTACAAATTTCATTTCCTCAAATTCAAGATGAGCCTGCACACTGTTTATTCTCTGCATTCTACCTGCATGCAAGTATTTTGGGCTGAGATTATAAGCATGAGCATTTCATCAGGAATTCAACTCAGATTTGAGAATCAGAGAAAGCACCTGCATTTTTATAAGCCTGCATGTGTTCTGCAAATTCAAAACAGGGGTCAGCATTCATCAAAGGTGAGTAACATTTATATCTCAAACTATAAGTAGGTTGCTTGTTAATTGTTAAGATAAATATGTTTATGTGCTTATATAAGGTCTGTTGAAAGTGTGATTGAATGTGCATGTTGATTTTCTTGCTGTATTCCCAGATTTATTATTCTATTTAAAGAATTTCCTACCATTGATCTTAATTGAGATAACATCTGGTTTTTTTAAAAAAAAAAAATATTAAAAGGATTTGCTGACTTTAGATTAGTATTCAAACTTATAAAGTAAAGTGTTATTTCCTTAAGATAAGATTTATAAAAAAAAAATTAGAAAAGTAAGTTACAGAGTGAGATCTCTGTAAATAGGTAATACACTATATGTTAAACTTGATTTAAATCTTGTCATATTAACATTTAAATCCAGTTTTATAAACTAAATGCATTTACTGGAACTTGATTGTTAAATCAAGCAATAGGAATTCTAGAGTATTGGTTCCCTTACTGGTTGTTCTTGAAAAAAAATATATAATTTTGAGCAAATACTTACAATCTGTAGTTTCAGAAAACTCAGAACTCTCCTGAGTTGTTAAGTAAGGATCATGAATCCTTAGAAAAATCAAAGAAGTAATTATAATTGACTAGATTGAGTGCAGTTTTGATTTTTAGAATTTAACCCTAGTTTTTGAATAGGGATAAAAATTTAGTCAGTATGAAGAGATGGACTGATCGAGTGTGTTAGATTCTGGTGTATGGGTAGTTGGTGTGTATAAACGTTCATGGCCCGAGGGATCGATCTGCAAGTGGTCAGAGGTGAGGAATATGGACGTTGACAGGTTTTGGACATTAAACCTGTTTTCTGTTTACAGGTTTTGGAAATTAGGGGTTACTTTGAATTCTTGTTCATTTGACCGATCTGGTGATTGAGGTAGGGCGTGGATGAGTTATTGGTTGTAGTTTGATCATCTTCGATGATGAGAAGGAGGCAGGAGTCGCCGTGCATATGCACGGCGATGAAATTCTGATGAACTGTTTGGGTATGGGGTGTTGCTGGGACAACTCGAAGGAGAACAGTTTGAAACTCAAAGTAATGCAGTTTTTAACCCGAAGTAGAAAGTAAGGTTCTCGGGTTGAACCTGTTAATTAACAGGTTTCAGAAAAAACCTGTTTTCTTTCAAATTCTGGGTTTTAAAATTTGAATTTGTAATTTATGTTTAAAGCAAAGATTAAGTTCAAACGCAATTCAAGTTTGCATTACTGATTTGAATTCAAATTCCAGGTTATAAAATAAAAATGAAAGTTTAAATTTGAACTTAATTAACTATTTTATTTTGGAAACTTTTAATAATAAGATTTTAAAATGTGAGAAGATTTACAGATTTATTTTAAATATGGAAATTTTAAGTTTAAAAATAGAGTTCAGTTTTAAATTTTAAAAGAAGATTTAAATTTGAAAGTTTTAAACCAAAAATGAATTGAATTTCTAAAATTTTAAAATGAATTTAACTTCAAATTCTTATGATGGCATTTTTAAGTCAAACTTTTGTTTTGACTTGTAATTTTAAATAAGTTTTAAATTATTTAAAATTTGATAAGTCTAAAAAATTTCTATTTTAAACTTGAATTTAAATTGAATTTAAAAAGGAGTTTCTTAAGTAATTTGTTTTAAAACAAATTGTTTTAAACATAATTAAGTTATGTTTTATTTTGGAAATTTGATTAAGAATTATGTTTTAGAATTAATTAATAAGGTAATTAAGATTAATTAATTTATTTAATTAAATAAATTAAATTTGGAATTAATAATTGATTAATGATTAATCAATTTATAATTAAGATCATTAATTATATTATTAGTTAATGATAAATGAATATTAATTATGTAATTAAGTTTTTAATTAAGGTTAATTAATTTAATAATTGACTTTAATTAATGAATGATTAAAGATAATTTAAATGATAATTAATTTAAGTTAATTATTTTATAAAATAATTTAAGGATGGTTAATGAAAGTCATAACCATGGTTATTTAACAATTAATTAATTTGATTAATTTTTTTATAATTAATTAGATTAATTAATTTAATAATAATCTATTATGAATGGTTTGAGTATAATTACTTAGTAAAGTAATTAAAAAATTAATTACTTAATGTAATTATTTTAATTTATATGATTGTTTATTTTTAATTAATTAAGTTTAATTAATCTTAAACACCTGGGTTAAGAATAATTACTTTATATAATTAATGATTTGGAAATTACTTAGTTAAGTAATTGTTTAATAATTACATGTTTGTAATTAAGTGGAGATGTTAAGTGTGAGGTAATTTGGTTTAATTATTTAAAGATTAATCAAGGGATTAATTAATAATTAAGGATCATTAATTATTTTAATTAATGATGAAATTAAAGATGATTAATTATGACTAATTAATCAATGTTAAGTAATTAAAGGTAATTAATTAATGTAATTAATTAAGGATTAAGATAATTAATTATGATTAATTAATTAATTGAAGTAATTAAAGGTTAATTACTGTTTAGTTGAGGATGATTAATTTGTGAAATTAATTAAGGATAATTACATGAATGAAATTAAGAGTAACTAATCAAGAATGATTAATTAAGATGATTTATTTTGAATAATTAATTGATTGTAATTAATTAAATGATTAAGTCAGCAAGGTTTATATTGGTGAAGCAATTAATTTAATTTATTTTAAATTAATTAAAGATGAAGTGATTAGTTTAATTCATTTTAAATTAATTAAAAATAGAGATAGTTAATTTAATTTATTTTAAATTAATTATATGATGATGAGTAAATCTTTGCTTATGTATGAATGGATGTCATTGATTGTCTTGGATGCTTTAAGATTTCTGTAGTGAGATAAATAATATTGTGTGGTATGGATGTTGATTGTATTATGATGATAACATAGGTTATCTATTGTGATGATGATATATGGTATATCTATATGATATTGATGATGTGAATTACCTGTTATGTGATAATGTTGATTATCAGTTATGATTTATAAGTTATCTATCTGTGTGCATATAGATACTGTAATTGAATTGTTTTTAAACCTTTAAAACAACTTGGACCTTAAAAGACACGCTTTGGTTTTCGATGAGACCGGGATCGGGTTTCCATATTTGGATATCTGAAAACCACATCGGTTCCAAATAACGTTAGGTCGTGTATCAAAGTGGAGCGAGTGAAGACTCGAGGTGTAAGGACTATGAGTCAATATAACTCTGTGGGTGATTCCGTAATGAGTTGACGGAATTAGTTCTTATAGATTCGAGATGGAGAATCAGAGTGCAAGGGTTATTGTTGTTAACTCTGAGGGTGATTCCAAAATGAGTGTAACGAGATAATGCCTTCGGTTTCGTTCGAACCTGGAACGAACTTGTATGGATTGAATGCTTTCAGCACATCGTCAGGTGGACGATGAGCATTCTAAGTGATATGTCCTATAAAGGTAATCATAACCTCAAGCCTCATCAACCGAGAATGGCTAAAACAGGGGAGGTGCAGCAAAGCTTCGTGGGTCGCACCCACTGGAGAGCAAGATTTATCCCTGTCTAGAAGTCCCTTTATATTTGGTTGTGTGGGTGGTTGCTAGCTACAACCACGGGGTTGTCTTGTTCGGAACTATTCAGTAAGGAATGTGTCCGGCTTTGTGTTGTAGGGGGTCGGGAGTGATCCTCGGTACATTGATCTAGGCCACGTACTGTGACGGGCGGTACCCCAGTAGCCCTGCCATTGTATGGAATCCAAAATCCAATAAGTGCCAACGGTTTTGATTGTATTACCCACTTTTGTGGCTAGCAGCTGAAATTTAATGAATGTAACAATTTCGGCTATTTCATATTTATTTGAAAACCCTAGACACTATTATAATATCATCGGATTTCCTATCAAATGTTTTGGTTAACGTAATGTAAAAACTTTTCCATGTTTATGTGTGGGAAGTCTTACGTGATACCTTTCTTTTCAAAAGATTTTTGAAAGTTAAGCAACTTTAACCTGTTACTCACACCAGACCCATGCCTGACCCGGAGTTTATTTTTGTTTTTCATAAACTCTTGGGTACTCAAATTTTTATGAGTAGTCAAGGGAATTCAGGTTAGGATTCAGGATAGCTTTGACGAATTGTGGATGAGCAATGAAGCAGGAGGCTTCCGCGTGTAGATATATATAGCATTCCGCTGTGTAGTTTTTCCGCTGTGTGTTCTCTGAGTTGTTGTATGGAGTTGCATAACTAGACAGGTGTTTATAACTGTCTAGTATGTGTTGTATATCTATGTACTCTGATATTTGTTGTAAACTATGTAATGTATTATGTTATTAATATAATTTATTCGTTCCGCTGTTAGATTCTGATGTGTTGTTTCTTTCTTCTCTTCTTTCTATTCTCTTTCCTATCCCTTTCTTTCTTAAAGATGATGTGATTTTCCGGGAGTGGAAAGTCGGGTCGTCTCAAATACCTTAAAACAGACCCGTCGTATTATGACCCGTATTCATAATGATGTCTAACATTAGCTTGACTATTCGTAGGAAATAGTAGTCAGATTAGCTGGGAAGATTTATCATGCATAATTTGGGACTAACATCGCATCATTGTAAATACTTTTCATAGGAGATTTCTCACATCAGCCCTAAAATAACAATGATGGTAGCCAGATTAGCCAGACAGACTTCTGTTTGCCTCTTGGCTGACCTCACATCACTAAGACTTCGCTATAATTTAAATACTCTCTATATATAATACTCATCTTACTGTTCCATAATTATGGCCTTATAAAGAATGTTCCTTACTATGCCTAAAACATTAATTACTTTCCTAAGGGGGATTTAATGACAATTGTTATCTAATTAACTAGGAAATTATATGTTATAATTATATGTTCATTACGTTAATTAATACATAAATAAATACACATTTATTATTCTATGCGTGAAGAGATTTTGCCCTAACTAATGTTAAATATCAATTCCTTCTTAACCATAATAATACAAGTCTTTCTTTTCGCTTCCAGTTTTGTAACGACCCTGAAATTTGAACAATTTAAATTGAAAATATTTAATTAATTTTAAATATTTGAAAATTGGTTTATCTTGAATTCCTAATATAACTTTGAATTTGGTGATTAAATTTTAGAGTTTAATCTATTGAAAGTTGAATAAAAATTTGATTCTTCAATTTTAAGCTGAATAAAAATATTTCAAAGGCTTGTAAGATTTATATTGATAATACTGAAGATAATAGAAGCTTCAGAATTGGATTTGAAAGTGATTTGTTCAGTTTTGAAATTATATCGTTTGAATCGATATTTAAAATAGCCGTCCGAGGCACAGTCTCGGAATTCGACGAAACCAGTTCCATTAGGTCTGTAATATTGAATTATTCTCGGAATTCAAATTTCATATTTTTCTGAGTTGTTGTGTGAGAATACGACATGTAAACGCGTTGAAAGTTGTATCGAAACAAAGTGAATTTAAATTTAAATTTAAATTTAAATTTAAAACAAACGGCAGCATCCCTAAAAATATGCCTAAAATCGCGATACAAGGACGTGCTTGCACGACTCTTCTCTGATAAATCACGTTCTCTCCTTCAATTTCAAACAAAAAAAAAATCAGAAGCCAAAATAAAACAAATAATGGCCTCTCTCTCGTTCCCTCTTCCCCTCTCCCTCATTTCTCAGATTCAAAATATAATAAAAATGCCGAACATCTTAAAACGAAATCATTTTTCGTTCGTTCCCAATTCAAACATTTTTCCCCTTTCTTCCTCTAATAGCCGATTAAATTGATTGACGAAAAAAAGGAAAAAAAAACAAATGGCCGAAGCCCTTTCGATCTCGGCATAGGGAGCAAGGAGGTGCGAGTGACTGCTCGCGTGGGAAGACGAGGTAGCTCGATGCCGAGTGTAGTGGAAGCAAGCGAGGCGCGCAGCAGGGGGGTTTCGATCGTGGATGGAGGCTAGAGCACGGCGACGCTCACAAGCGCGAGGCGTGCGCGTGGGAGAAGGCGGCGGTCGCGATTGAGGGGGAGCTCGATTTCGAGCATCTCGAAGTAGAGGGGGCGGCGTCGACGTCGGTAGAGGATGAAGTCGAGCCATTCTCGCGTGACTCGGTGCAGTGAAGGTCAGGTAATTTTTGTAGTTTATTTTTGTTTTTGAATTGGGGTAGTTTTAATTATTAATATAATCTGTATTCTAAAGAAAAAAATATATAAAATTGATACAAATATATATATATATATATATACAGTAAAAATATACATAAGCAGTTTTTGAATTATATATATATATGAGAATTTGGAAATATTGATTTTATTTACTAAGATATTTTGAAAATATAATAAAGGATTACAGTCTGCTTATTTTTAAATTTAGATTTAAATAATTAGTTAATTGAATATATTGAACGATAATTGGTGATTTGAATTTTTCGAATATTAATAAAATCATTGGTTAATTTGAATATCAAATAGAAGTTTGTTTAAATGTTAAGAAGTTATTTAAAAATTAGACTTTTGAAATATATAAATCATTTTAGTTAAAATAATTTATTAAAAAGGAAATTGTTAAAAATTTAAACAAAAAAGTAGAATTTATAAAGCTTAAAGTGAAAATTGTTAGTTAACTAAATTTATTTAAAGGAGAAATTAAATTTTTCGTCTAGTTCAAATATTTATAAATCGTATAATGTTTATATACAGTAAATGAAATTATCAAAGAAAATTTAGATTGAATAGAGATTATGTAAGGAAATTAGTTTAAAATTTAATTAAGATTACAAAACGAAAATTTATTATTCTATTATTTCGAATATTAATCAGTTGTATAAAAATATTTATACAAGGTATAAATCAAGAAAATCGAGTCAAGATGGGAAATGGATTGCAAAATAAAAGCTAAGGTGAGAACTTCTCACTCAAAAATTTAAAGTTGGATTTGCAGTTATTGATTGATTACTATTTGGTTGTGATATTAGATATAGTAGGATATATCTATATATATAGCAATATATATATATATATATATATATATATATATATATATATTGGCATATGTATATATTGCAGTTGATTGATTTCTCGCATTGTATAGCGGATGAGACCCTATTGCGCCGCCTATTAAGCGGATAATATTTTTATAAATCCCATATACCGCGATATTCCATCTCGAAGTGGAATGGGTATTGTGCTAATGTCTGTGGATGCAGGGAAACAGGTTGGAGGGATCCAACTGGATTCCTCACAAATATTTATTGATTTTAGATATTGTGATGTTTGATTGATTATCATATCGATATATGATATTGGAAAGTCATGATTGACTATTTGATGTGTTGCATCATCGAATCCAATTTTGAAGCTTAAAAATAATGATTTTGATTTTTAAGGGATTTCTAAAGTGAGTTTTGAAAGTATACGTTTATAAAATATTTTTTGAATTGATTCATCTTAAATAAATAAACGTTATAATTTTAATATTATAAAAATTATGATTTTTGAGAAATACAGTTAAAAGTTGATTTTTGAAAATATGGGATTAATGATTTTATAAAATAGTTTAAACTGAGATTTCTTAATCTATTATAAAAAGTTTAAAAATAGGATTTATAAAATTTGATTATTGTATAAATCAAAATGATGAAATTATAAATGAGTTTAAAGACGTTTTAAAAGAATAATATAAATTGATCCATATAAAAGATTTATAAATTGATATTTATAAATTAAAAATATTGGAATTGTAAAACGAGCTTTTATAAGTGTTAGAATGAATTGAGAATGAATTTCATAAATAGAAATGAAATTTATAGGATTATAACGGTGAAGTTATAAATGGAATTTTATAAACAGTAGGTTTATAAAATGTGTAAAGTTATTTAAAAGAATAGATTTTGGATAAATAAATTAATCTTATAAGTTATAAGATTTATAATTTGGGAAGTTAAAAGAACAATTTTGTAAACAAATAAATTATAAGCATTTAACTTATAATATGGACTTTCAGTGTATAATTGAGTTATAAATCGAATAGGTTAATAAAGGAAATTTATAAGAGGAAGTGTTATAAAATAAATAGAAATGGAATTTATAAACATTGTTTTATAACTCCGCAACGACTTATTTTGATAAGTAAAATTGTTGTAATTTATTAATGGAGTTATATTCACGTTTTAGACAGTGAATAATCCTGTAAAACAAAATGTATAGAAATGATGAAATTGGTTAACAGGTATATTCACGTTTTTGAATAGTGAATAATATGTTAAAGAAAATGTTTTGGATGTGATGTTTTAAATAGAATTAAAACGATCTAAAGATGTTTGAAATGTATTAAGATTCGAAACCATAGATTTCAACATTCATTGTTGAAATAGAAGTTTTCGAGAAATAAAAGGAAATGGTGGACTATAAGAATGTTGTTATAGTAAATGATTTCCGAAAGGAAATGTTTTGTATAGTATTGGGATTTATATATCTATTTTAATTTCGAATCCCTATACTAGTGATTTTGGGTTGTCGTAACGATGTTTTACGCAACATTCGTTTTGTCCCAAATAAATATGTTTAAGAGAATGATTTCCTTAAAGAATGAAATATATACTTAATTTCGATTTGAGTATATTGAATATTTTCCAAGTATTGAAAATAAAAAGATATTGTGAATTACTTATAAATAAATAAGTATGGAAATGGTTTCCAATCAGAAATGAACGTTTTGAGAATTATCTTTTTAAGATAAATTGAAAGTGAATATTTGAAAACGATTTGAAATCGTATATTCACAGATATTTTGGAAATGTAAAGTCAATTTGGGATTTATAAATGAAATTGGGAACGTGGGTTTAAAAAAAAATATCGATTTATTTTTGAAGTATTGAAATTATATATCTTGTAAAGATATTTTTGGAAAATAAATAATTTGGAAAATTATTTGGAATCTGGTGATGTTGTGCATATCCATTGATAGTTCAATAACCGACTATCAATATTTACCTTTAAATAGGTATTTGTTGTGATTTGTTTGAAATTGAATGCCACACTTATTTTTTTTAAATAAGCGCTCACTATTCGGGTTAACCGGGAAAGGACCTTGGGGTCGTATAACCCATTCCGAATATGTGATACGTCGTTATGAATTGCATTTGAAGACCGGTGTTGAAGACCGGATATCTTCGAAAACGAAAGGGTTTCTTGTTGATTGTGTCTGCACTGGCTGGTCCCCGATATAGAGATCTCTATATGTGATGGGAAAACCAGACGTGATTAGAGATTATCCGAATTGCAAGGACTTCGTTGTAAGTGCCTTCCGTTTTGTTCGAGCCCGGAACAGACTTGTATGGATTGTATGTCGGACGTTACAAATTGAGATATAAAGAAGATTTCTTTCAAATATATTTCTGTTGGTGGAGGAGAATTTATTCTCTTAGCTTAACACCCTTCTCTGAGACGTACGAGCTCAGAGGTTATGTAGTTGAAGGTTATCAGCAATATATTGCCAATTTGGTAATGTGACATGCTGAGTGTTGCTGTGAAATGATCATTATGTTGATCATTTGTGATAGGATCATTTGTTTGATCGTTTATCTTTGTGATCATTTCTATGATCATTTGTTGACCCAAAGCATGGCTTTGTACCAAAGCGGTGGCTTTGTGGACGAGACTTCGTCGAGCCTCACACCCCGAAATGGTCAAAACAGGAAAGATGCGGCAAGGTTATGAGGGGTAGCTCCCTTTAGGGTATGTGCATTTCCTTCTGGAAAAGGGTGGTATCATGGTATGGAGCCCAGATACTTACTCATGTTGAAACACTTATTATTATGGTGTGATGTTGATTAGAGAGCTCTCCGATAAAGGTCCCAAAGGACCGGGGGATGGCATACTCGTGTCAGTTGTTACCCAGTTAGGGGTAACCCGGCCTTGTGTTGGCAGAGATCCGGTTTGGTTCTCGGGGACGTCCTTCCAGAGGCGTTCTCATGTGGCAATGGGAAGTTCCTTGGCCTGACCATTTGTTGGAAATCCAAAGAAACAATACGAGACTTGTACGGTTTTAGTTGTATAACCTGCCATGAAATGTGGCGGTAACTTGCTATTGAACATGGTAGCTATAGTAGGCATAAGTGCGAATTCCTATGCTGGCTAAGGTTTATATCTTTACTTTCGAAATGAATTTTTGCCTACACTATGCACTAGTAGTAATATCAAATGTTTTTTTTTAATGCGTATCAAGCATCTTTGACTATCATAAGGAGAAATCTCCTCCGATTCTGCGTTTGCATGTGTGTGTGTCGGGAGGCCTTATGGTAGTCTCATTTTTAAAAGCATTGCGAATTGACTTTAAAAATATTCCTCTATTTTGATTTTAAAGAAAAATAAACTGTTTTGAGTTCTCACACCAGTCACATTACTGACTCGGAGTTTATTGTTTTTCTTCCTAAACTCTGGGTGCCCACCAATTTCCACACGGGCAGTCAAGAGTTAAGGTTTATCAGGATATTCAGGAGTTGCTGGAGGCAAGTTGGATGGCATGGCGTATTTACTAGTATATAGTATTTTTTTCCGCTGTTAGTTGTTATTTGTTGTTGTACACTCTGATGTAATGTAATGTAATGTAATAACTGATATAGTTCTTTGTTTAAAGATTATTCATTTATCTATTATATGTTGTTCCGCTGCGAATTGTGAGATTCTGATGTTGTTCTGTTGTTTCCTTTCCGTTCTATTTTCTATTCTTTCTCTCTTCTTCTACCTCTTTCTTTTTCTTAAAACCCTAAGGGTTCGTATTTCCGTTCATCTTGAGTTAATCACTGGAGATTAGTGTCTATTCAAGGAGTACGGATTTGCGGGTCTTTACATTTGGTATCAAAGCATATGGTTAAGCGACAACCATGGCTCTGTTGGGTGTTATTCATTAGAGATAGAGTCAGCAGTACTCTAGAATGAGTTTGAGTGTAATAATAGATATGAGCTCATATTTGTTAGTGAATATAAAATTGTTTTTGAATCGGGTAAATAAGATAATTTAGCCCAAAACTATTTTTGTATAGAAAAGAAATGATTTTCTATGAATTATTATAGTATATGGTTGCATGATTGTTAGGAAGTAATAATATTAAATTATTATCATTAGTATATGGAATTAAATAAGAAATAAAATGGATTGAATTCAAATAAACTAACTTGATAAATTATTAATTCTTAGACTAATGAATTGGAATTTGAATTGGTTAAAATTAAAGTTTAGTCGTGAGCTAAATTTGAAGATAAATTTGAATTTGTATATAAATTCAAGTAAGTAAAAGAAATAAATTTAAATTCCCTTTGTTAGTAATTAAGTAAATTCGAGATGAATTGAATATGGAAATTGAAATTTAAAAAGAATTAGTGAATGAAACTAATTTAAAGTAGTAATATGAATTAGTAAATGAAAGTTAATCGTTAGAATTCAATATTTAGAATTGAGAATTGAATTCGAATGGAATTTAAATTATGAATTGAATTCAAATAGAATTGAAATTGTGAATTGAATTGAAATGCAAAATTGAATGAAAATGAATATGTAACTTCAATAGTGAAGTAAAAATGTATAAGAAGCATATATTGGAAATTTTGTAATAGAATAGACAAAATGGTTTGTATGTTGGAATTGGATATTATGGATAGCAGGATATACAGGTATTATAAAGGGATTGGATTTTGATTTTGAAGATAATTTAAATTGCTCGACAAAATGGTACGTATTTCAATTTCAGTATGAAATTCGGTGATTTTCTTCTCCAGCCACTTGGCTTTCTCTTTTCTTTTTGATTCTGAGGGGCCGTGGTGCCATTTTGTAGTTGTACCGAGCTAGCCGCGCAAAGGAGACGCTGGCGAAATTTTTCGAAAATTTAGGGTGTTAGAAAATTTTTGAGAAATTTTGAAAGTTTAAAATTTGAATTTGAATTTAAATTTAAATTGTTAGGAGAACAATGTTGGTTGAAACTTATAATTGCAGTTGGAAAGCTAGTTGAAATGATAATGAATCTCTAGTAAAAAGATTTGTTTTAGAAAGTTGATAAAACTATTTGGATTGTGAGAAATAACAGACGTGATAAGGGCATTCTTCTTAACTTGTAATTTCGAGACGAAATTCTTTTAAGGGGGGAAGATTGTAACGACCCTGAAATTTGAACAATTTAAATTGAAAATATTTAATTAATTTTAAATATTTGAAAATTGGTTTAGCTTGAATTCCTAATATAACTTTGAATTTGGTGATTAAATTTTAGAGTTTAATCTATTGAAAGTTGAATAAAAATTTGATTCTTCAATTTTAAGCTGAATAAAAATATTTCAAAGGCTTGTAAGATTTATATTGATAATACTGAAGATAATAGAAGCTTCAGAATTGGATTTTAAAGTGATTTGTTCAGTTTTGAAATTATATCGTTTGAATCGATATTTAAAATAGCCGTCCGAGGCACAGTCTCGGAATTCGACGAAACCAGTTCCATTGGGTCCGTAATATTGAATTATTCTCGGATTTCAAATTTCGTATTTTTTTGAGTTGTTGTGTGAGAATACGACACGTAAACGCGTTGAAAGTTGTATCGAAACAAAGTGAATTTAAATTTAAATTTAAATTTAAAACAAACGGCAGCATCCCTAAAAATATGCCTAAAATCGCGATACAAGGACGTGCTTGCACGACTCTTCTCTGATAAATCACGTTCTCTCCTTCAATTTCAAACGAAAAAAATCAGAAGCCAAAATAAAACAAATAATGGCCTCTCTCTCGTTCCCTCTTCCCCTCTCCCTCATTTCTCAGATTCAAAATATAATAAAAATGCCGAACATCTTAAAACGAAATCATTTTTCGTTCGTTCCCAATTCAAACATTTTTCCCCTTTCTTCCTCTAATAGCCGATTAAATTGATTGATGAAAAAAAGAAAAAGAAACAAATGGCCGAAGCCCTTTCGATCTCGGCATAGGGAGCAAGGAGGCGCGAGTGACTGCTCGCGTGGGAAGACGAGGTAGCTCGATGCCGAGTGTAGTGGAAGCAAGCGAGGCGCGCGGCAGGGGGGTTTCGATCGTGGATGGAGGCTAGGGCATGGCGACGCTCACAAGCGCGAGGCGCGCGCGTGGGAGAAGGCGGCGGTCGCGATTGAGGGGGAGCTCGATCTCGAGCATCTCAAAGTAGAGGGGGGCAGCGTCGACGTCAGTAGAGGATGAAGTCGAGGCATTCTCGCGTGACTCGGTGCAGTGAAGGTCAGGTAATTTTTGTAGTTTATTTTAGTTTTTGAATTGGGGTAGTTTTAATTATTAATATAATCTGTATTCTAAAGAAACGTATATATAAAATTGATACAAATATATATATATATATATATATATACAGTAAAATATACATAAGCAGTTTTTGAATTTTATATATATATATATATATATATATGAGAATTTGGAAATATTGGTTTTATTTACTAAGATATTTTGAAAATATAATAAAGGATTACAGTCTGCTTATTTTTAAATTTAGATTTAAATAATTAGTTAATTAAATCTATTGAACGATAATTGGTGATTTGAATTTTTCGAATATTAATAAAATCATTGGTTAATTTAAATATCAAATAGAAGTTTGTTTAAATGTTAAGAAGTTATTTAAAAATTAGATTTTTGAAATATATAAATTATTTTAGTTAAAATAATTTATTAAAAAGGAAATTGTTAAAAATTTAAACAAAAAAGTAGAATTTATAAAGCTTAAAGTGAAAATTGTTAGTTAACTAAATTTATTTAATGGAGAAATTAAATTTTTCGTCTAGTTCAAATATTTATAAATCATATATTGTTTATATACAGTAAATGAAATTATCAAAGAAAATTTAGATTGAATAGAGATTATGTAAGGAAATTAGTTTAAAATTTAATTAAGATTACAAAACGAAAATTTATTATTCGATTATTTCGAATATTAATCAGTTGTATAAAAATATTTATACAAGGTATAAATCAAGCAAATCGAGTCAAGATGGGAAATGGATTGCAAAATAAAAGCTAAGGTGAGAACTTCTCACTCAAAAATTTAAAGTTGGATTTGCAATTATTGATTGATTACTATTTGGTTGTGATATTAGATATAGTAGGATATATCTATATATAGCAATATATATATATATATATTGGCATATGTATATATTGCAGTTGATTGATTTCCCGCATTGTATAGCGGATGAGACCCTATTGCGCCGCCTATTAAGCGGATAATATTTTTATAAATCCCATATACCGCGATATTCCATCTCGAAGTGGAATGGGTATTGTGCTAATGTCTGTGGATGCAGAGAAACAGGTTGGAGGGATCCAACTGGATTCCTCACAAATATTTATTGATTTTAGATATTGTGATGTTTGATTGATTATCATATCGATATATGATATTGGAAAGTCGTGATTGACTATTTGATGTGTTGCATCATCGAATCCAATTTTGAAGCTTAAAAATAATGATTTTGATTTTTAAGGGATTTCTAAAGTGATTTTTGAAAGTATACGTTTATAAAATATTTTTTGAATTGATTCATCTTAAATAAATAAACATTATAATTTTAATATTATAAAAATTATGATTTTTGAGAAATACATTTAAAAGTTGATTTTTGAAAATATGGGATTAATGATTTTATAAAATAGTTTAAACTGAGATTTCTGAATTTATTATAAAAAGTTTAAAAATAGGATTTATAAAATTTGATTATTGTATAAATCAAAATGATGAAATTATAAAGGAGCTTAAAGACGTTTTAAAAGAATAATATAAATTGATCCATATAAAAGATTTATAAATTGATATTTATAAATTAAAAATATTGGAATTGTAAAACGAGCTTTTATAAGTGTTAGAATGAATTGAGAATGAATTTCATAAATAGAAATGAAATTTATAGGATTATAACGGTGAAGTTATAAATGGAATTTTATAAACAGTAGGTTTATGAAATGTGTAAAGTTATTTAAAAGAATAGATTTGGATAAATAAATAAATCTTATAAGTTATAAGATTTATAATTTGGGAAATTGAAAGAACAATTTTGTAAACAAATAAATTATAAGCATTTAACTTATAATATGGACGTTCGGTATATAATTGAGTTATAAATCGAATAGGTTAATAAAGGAAATTTATAAGAGGAAGTGTTATAAAATAAATAGAAATGGAATTTATAAACATTGTTTTATAAATTCGCAACGACTTATTTTGATAAGTAAAATTGTTGTAATTTATTAATGGAGTTATATTCACGTTTTAGACAGTGAATAATCCTGTAAAACAAAATGTATAGAAATGATGAAATTGGTTAACAGGTATATTCACGTTTTTGAATAGTGAATAATATATTAAAGAAAATGTTTTGGATGTGATGTTTTAAATCGAATTAAAACGATCTAAAGATGTTTGAAATGTATTAAGATTCGAAACCATGGATTTCAACATTCATTATTGAAATAGACGTTTTCGAGAAATAAAAGGAAATGGTGGACTATAACACTGTTGTTATAGTAAATGATTTCCGAAAGGAAATGTTTTGTATAGTATTGGGATTTATATATCTATTTTAATTTCGAATCCCTATACTAGTGATTTTGGGTTGTCGTAACGATGTTTTACGCAACATTCGTTTTGGCCCAAATAAATATGTTTAAGAGAATGATTTCCTTAAAGAATGAAATATATACTTAATTTCGATTTGAGTATATTGAATATTTTCCAAGTATAGAAAATAAAAAGATATTGTGAATTACTTATAAATAAATAAGTATGGAAATGGTTTCCAATAAGAAATGAACATTTTGAGAATTATCTTTTTAAGATAAATTGAAAGTGAATATTTGAAAACGATTTGAAACTGTATATTCTCAGATATTTTGGAAATGTAATGTCAATATGGGATTTATAAATGAAATTGGGAACATGGGTTTAAAAAAAAAATATCGATTTATTTTTGAAGTATTGAAATTATATATCTTGTAAAGATATTTTTGGAAAATAAATAATTTGGAAAATTATTTGGAATCTGGTGATGTTGTGCATATCCATTGATAGTTCAATAACCGACTATCAATATTTACCTTTAAATAGGTATTTGTTGTGATTTGTTTGAAATTGAATGCCACACTTATTTTTTTTTAAATAAGCGCTCACTATTCGGGTTAACCGGGAAAGGACCTTGGGGTCGTATAACCCATTCTGAATATGTGATACGTCGTTATGAATTGCATTTGAAAACCGGTGTTGAAGACCAGATATCTTCGAAAACGAAAGGGTTTCTTGTTGATTGTCTCTGCACTGGCTGATCCCCGGTGTGGAGATCTCCATATGTGATGGGAAAACCGGACGTGATTAGAGATTATCCGGATTGCAAGGACTTCGTTGTAAGTGCCTTCGGTTCTGTTCGAGCCCGGAACAGACTTGTATGGTTTGTATGTCTGACGTTACAAACTGAGATATAAAACAAATTTCTTTCAAATATATTTCTGTTGGTGGCGGAGAATTTATTCTCTTAGCTTAACACCCTTCTATGAGACGTACGAGCTCAGAGGTTATGTAGTTGAAGGTTATCAGCAATATATTCCCAATTTGGTAATATGACATGATGAGTGTTGCTGTGAAATGATCATTGTGTTGATCATTTGTGATAGGATCATTTGTTTGATTGTTTATCTTTGTGATCATTTCTATGATCATTTGTTGACCCAAAGCATGGCTTTGTACCAAAGCGTGGCTTTGTGGACGAGACTTCGTCGAGCCTCGCACCCCGGAATGGTCAAAACAGGAAAGATGCGGCAAGGTTATGAGGGGTAGCTCCCTTTAAGGTATGTGCATTTCCTTCTGGAAAAGGGTGGTATCATGGTATGGAGCCCAGATACTTACTCATGTTGAAACACTTATTATTATGGTGTGATGTTGAATAGAGAGCTCTCGGATAAAGGTCCCAAAGGATCGGGGGATGGCATACTCGTGTCAGTTGTTACCCAGTTAGGGGTAACCCGGCCTTGTGTTGGCAGAGATCCGGTTTGGTTCTCGGGGACGTCCTTCCAAAGGCGTTCTCATGTGGCAATGGGAAGTTCCTTGGCCTGACCATTTGTTGGAAATCCAAAGAAACAATACGAGACTTGTACGGTTTTAGTTGTATAACTTGCCATGGAATGTGGCGGTAACCTGCTATTGAACATGGTAGCTATAGTAGGCATAAGTGTGGAATGCCTATGCTGGCTAAGATTTATATCTTTACTTTCGAAATGAATTTTTGCCTACACTATGCACTAGTAGTAATATCAAATGTTTCTTTTTAATACGTATCAAGCATCTTTGACTATCATAAGGAGAAATCTCCTCTGATTCTGCGTTTGCATGTGTGTGTGTGCGGGAGGCCTTATGGTAGTCTCATTTTTAAAAGCATTGCGAATTGACTTTAAAAATATTCCTCTATTTTGATTTTAAAGAAAAATAAACTGTTTTGAGTTCTCACACCAGTCACATGACTGACTCGGAGTTTATTGTTTTCCTTCCTAAACTCTGGGTGCCCACCAATTTCCACACGGGCAGTGAAGAGTTAAGGTTTATCAGGATATTCTGGAATTCAGGAGTTGCTGGAGGCAAGTTGGATGGCATGGCTTATTTACTAGTATATAGTATTTTTTTCCGCTGTTAGTTGTTATTTGTTGTTGTATACTCTGATGTAATGTAATGTAATGTAATAACTGATATAGTTCTTTGTTAAAGATTATTCATTTATCTATTATATGTTGTTCCGCTGCGAATTGTGAGATTCTGATGTTGTTCTGTTGTTTCCTTTCCGTTCTATTTTCTATTCTTTCTCTCTTCTTCTACCTCTTTCTTTTTCTTAAAACCCTAAGGGTTCGTATTTTCGTTCATCTTGAGTTAATCACTGGAGATTATTGTCTATTCAAGGAGTACGGATTTGCGGGTCTTTACAAGTTTACCAATAATGTCTAGATTCCAATATCCATAACAAGTACTCAATACTCATATCCAAATTTGCGATAAATAGACTTATATATAGAACCTATATCAAACTCATCTCATATTATAACAATGGAATAAACTGAAAACGAAAACTTATAATTTAATCAGTTCTATTCTCTATTTAACTTCTTTTACATGAATTTAGATAAGGGAATTTCTACTAAATTTAATAGAAATACCTGACGTAAACTACGAATAAAGATTCGTCCTTTACACACCATTTCTCGGTTAAATACTTTAATCAGCTCTTGAGAAGATGAAGAATTAGAAGTCGAATGGAAGGTAGAATACATAAACTACCATGTCTGGAAAACTCCATTATTTTAACACAAAACAATTAATATTTCAATTCTAAGAATTAACAATTTTCTATTGGGAAATTTTAGGGATTTTTAATATGATGAGTTCTTAATCCAAACTCCTCAAGGCATCAAATCCAAAATATGCTATTCAACTACTAAAGTAGAAAGACTAAGATTTTCACTCACAGTTGCTCCTTAGCTTTGCTACTCTTTGGATTTGCAATGCCTATTAAAATCTCTTTTAGGTCTCTTCTTTTTGATATCTACAACAAGGGATTTGTGTATGTGTGTGTATTAGACTCAGAAAGGCTGGAGGAGAAGAGTAAAGTTTAGAAATAAGTAATAAAAAAATGATAGATTAGGATTTCTTATTTGAAACCTTAATGGAATTTTCTAAATCTATGAAGAGATAAACTGACAGAGCTTCGCTGATGTTTCCAAAATATTTGTTAATAATGAGGCATCTAGGTTCTTATTTATAGGGTTGAAACGCTCTAAAAGCGCAGGATGAAACTAGGTTAAAAATGGACAAATCTGGAACGCACAAATCAACAAAAGTCGATCCACTAGGGTCGACCGCCCCTTTCAACCATTCGACCGCTAGAGTCAATCCGTCTCAATGAAGGTGTCGATCGGTACATATATATTTGGGACGATTTATTATTTTCCTTTGCTTGATTATTTTATTCCCTAATTAACTTTTAACGCTAACTATTTAACTTAACGTTTACTTACCGCCAAGTCTAATCACAGTTAATTTTTGAAATTCAAACTAAATTTAAATACTCGTTTAAATTTAAAATTAAACTAAATTAATTTAAATATGAAAATTTAAATGCTCATAATTTCTTCATTTGAGCTCCATTTTTAGCATATTATATATGTAAACTGATCAGAATTTCACCATGAACATAACAAAATAATTATGGTCAAATTTCAAACTTTTAAAATTTCATTTTTACCTCTACCCTAATTAATTGAATTTCTCTTAAATTAATTATTTAATTACGATTGGTTTTATTGGGTGTTACATTCTCCCTCCTTAAAAAGGATTTCATCTTGAAATCTTTCAATGGGCAAGCAGCGTTACACTCAAATACATACATGTTATATAACCAAGTAATCTATATAACCATCTACTCAATCCAAAGTGCAATTTTATTATGTACTACAGCTATAATATAAATGAGCTCAATCCTAACGTGAGTTTATGATCGTACTATGCAAATATGTATGCAAATAACCTAAACATGCATAAAAATGCTATATGAGTATAAAGTGGCGGTGAAAAGTGTAACGCTATCTCCTACCATCCTATCTAGCAGCCATGATGCAACCAATATCCTAATTTTGAAGAGAAAATTTACTAAAGCAAGGCTTAGGACGAGAAGTCCTCATACCTTCTACTGAATTTTCTCCCTACTGTACTCGAATCAATTTAATTTCTTTATTGTAGAGCATCCTAGTTTCGTGCTTCACAATGCATGCAGTGGCATGGGATGCTATTGGCTCCATCTTAAAATCCCCCAATTGATTAGGCTTTATCCCAATTACTATGCTATGAAGGTATTTCCTCAAATACAAAACATGAAAAACGTCATGGACTCTAGCGAACAAAAAAATTCTCTTATTTTCCCCAAATATTGCGAAAGGCCTAATAAATATGATGTCAACTATTCAAATCTTATGACCTTCACATGCAGCCTAATGAACTTTGACTTTCCAAAATCTCATAATCCAAATCTGGTCCGAGTAGAATTTGTGGGTAGTTTCTCACCCACAATTTGGTGATTTGTATGGCCTCCATATAATTGTTTTAGGGGTTCCATACCAAGCATCTACTAGTAAAAGCGAATTCTACTAAGGGTATGTGTTGTTCCTGATGTCCACCAAAATCCTAGGTGCAAGCTCTCAACAAATCCTCCAAGTTATCATCCATTCCTTCAGTTTGTCGGTCAGTCTTCAGTTGGTAAGCGATGCACAGATTTAATGTAGTTCCTAAAGCTAGTTCCTAAAGCTACCAACAAACTTCTCCAAAATTTACAGGTAAACTAAGGGTCCCTATCACTAAAGATGCAAATTGCAAATCTATGAAGTTGTGTTGAAGATGCTGCTGTTTCATTGCTTCTATTGGAAAATTTGACCACCCTTTATCCTTGATTAGAGGAAATTCACTTCACATTCCTATATATCTCATATTCCTCGAATGGTGATAGTCTGTGAGACAAATATTATTTTTTTCCGAAATTCTGAAGTTTTGAGATTAAAGCATATATTCACTTAAGGCTGCTAACCAAATTATCTCGTTAACCTCCAGTCTTATCTATGGTATATCCCTAGTTAAGTGTCCCAATGAAATTTCATTATTTACTTTGTTTCTCAACATATATATTTATTAAGTGGTTTAATTCTCATTCATAAAGTCAATGCAATAATAAAATAGGGATATAACTTATACCACATCATACTCTTTTCCAATAACAAGGGAGACAACTAGCGGTTACAACCCAAGAACTCTAAAAGAAAATTTTGTTGGAAGTTGCCATTTATTATCAAGTGGTATAAATGGTGTTGAGGACCTTCTTACTGAATTAAGATAGGTATGTATAATAGTAATTCATCGTTACCCATTTCCTTAATTTTCCTTAACGTTCTCTAATAAATGTGGTTCACCTTTGTGTCTATTAATATATCCATAATAGCTGATCAATACTGTAAAAATTGGACTATTTCCAATTAATCCTTCTTTAATCCCTTTAACCTTCTTTGGTTTTCTAAAATCCATTCATTACTAAAATTTCTTCCATAATTGCCATATTAAGTTTCCTTAATATAAACTATTTTCATACAAATAAACTTATTTCGTTAAATTCAAAATCAACATTTAATACCCCATTTCTTGCAAAACTTAAATTTTCACAAACATGAAATACCAAATTTAAAATCTCCATCTCCAAAAATATAAACTTAGAAACCTTTACCAAGAATTCAAAATTTCTTAGTTGCAAATAGGAGCAAAATAATTTCTCTATTTAAAACTTTCTTCATCAAAGATTTATCTCTTTAAAAGTTAGACTTTCAACTTATAGAACTCAAAGAACACTTGGTTTTCAAAAAGGAACTATGGATAACTTTCCTTTTAACGTCTTACTATAATAAAGATACATTGTTTTGAAAACAGGATCATTTAACATTAAACATTCAAAACTAAATTATCATTCTAAAACAATATATTAGACCTCTATAGTTTAAAAGAGTTTTCTAGTCACAAGAATTATCGTTTTCAAAATAACATTATATCTAAAATATAGATGAAATATTTATTGCCTTATTACTCAAAATATACTGTTATTTTTGACAAAATACTTTTTCTAAATTTGTTCAAAACTCTTAAAACTCCTTGCATCCCTTTTCCTAACAATTCAGATAATATTCTTATTCAAAAATTTCTAAATTCGAATAGTAAAAACGTATATATAAAATTCTTATCTTTACACAATTGCTTTTCCAAAAATACCCGATCTCATCATTTAAATTGCAAAAACACCTTTTATAACTTCAAATAATGGAAAAATGGAGTAGACAGAGATAACTCTGATCTTATTCCTATTAATCCTCTTCTATCTATTTATTTAAAATTCCCAATTCTATCACTACCTAAATTCAACTGTCGTTCTCCATATTTCCTTATACCGGAATGTTCCTTCTATCTATGTTTTCGGACATTCTTATCCTTCTATTCTTTTTATCCTATTCTATTCAAGTTCCTTTTCCATTTATACACCCTTACAAAAGAAATTTAAGGAAAAGAACCTGTGATTATATAATGTAGCAAAAATCATTCATATCTCAAAAGAAAAATCCCTTATTACAAATTTTTGGACCGAAAACTTTCAGCTCAATAAATTAAACTAAAAACTATACGAGTAAAAAATCCCTTTAAATTAGAACTTTCTATCTCAAATATTTATAATTTATAAAACTCCAAGTTTTCTTGCTCTTTACAAAATAACAGCTTCAAAATCTGTAAAGTAGAAGAAATCATAAAATTTGAATGATAATAAAACGGAGAATCCAAAAACCAAAAACTTTGGTTCAAAAAAAAATTAAATTGAGAGATTAACAAATAAGAACCTTCTCACTCTCTTTTTTCAGCCATTCAAGTAATTAAAAACCATCCACCATTTTGTTTGAAAATGTTTCACCACTTCTTCCTAAGCTTTTTACAAATGGAAGTATATTTCCAATGTTATCAAAAACCATTTTCTACCAAAAATTTCCAACTTACAGTGCACAAGATTTCACTTAATAATCTTTTGAAACAGCTCGTTCAAAACTTTCAAGGAGTTTTCAAGAATCTTACCACTTTCTTTCTCAAGGGTGGGATTTTAAAAGAGGCTTGGATTATTCTCTCCTTCGAACTGCCTAACCAATTATCTTAAAAATCTATTACTTCTGGTGATTACTGTAAACCTTCTTACAAAAGCTTGTTTCTCTATTATATCCCTTTCTTCCGTACGAATACTATGCCCACTCTTATAAATATCATGTTGTCTGTATTAAATGGTTGCTATCTTAATGGAAGTTTCCTAAAGATATTTATTTACTTATTCAACTTTGCCCATTAACTTCTTCTTTACCTTTGCATAATTACCCTAACATTCTCATAAATCTATTTAATTTCTTATAACTCCCAACTTAACGCTCATTCATTACCTATTAAAATTTTAGAGTTACAACCTTTCCTTCTACTATTAATATCCATATTATTTAATATGCTTATAGGGTCCACAATGATAAAGAAGCTATTTCAAACAAAGAAGTATAAATTCAACTCTATTTATTTTTCCAACTCCTACCTGCTTTGTCCACCCTTTTGAAAACATGGTAGCAACTACTTGTACATTCGAAATTCACAGAGTTTGATCTAAATTAAAATAAGTATGTGTATATATATGTTTATATATAGAAAGGTTTTTGAAAAATATTATCAAAAATAACAAACAGACCACTAATATGTATGCATTTCCCCATTGATTGGGTAACCGAAGCTCTGATACCAAATGTAACTACTTGCCCTGAAACAGACCTAAATTCTAACCTAGAAAAGGCCATTCAAACTTAGACCCATTTCAAAGCTAGTTGTTGGTGGGTAAAAAGAAAAACTATACAGAGTTATCAATCTATTCTTTCAAAACCCATAGTGGAAGGAATAAAATATAATAAAAAAATGGTAACCTTTTATTTCAAAACACTTCAAATGTCATAATACATAACAACAACTGTTACAACATTTTATTCAAAAATACATTTCATAAATACAATATAAATTAACATGGAAAGAAAGATAATAACTGCCACTAGCTTCACTCTTACTATCTCCAAGCATCATAACTCCTTCTTTAACATGTGTTGTAATGAGGAGGGAGTCAAAACAACTAGTTTTTGGTAAATATAAATCTAGGGCCTTACTATATCTATACTTGGGCAGTATAATTCAAATAAGATCATGCCTTATGTAATTAAACCATTTAATACTTAATATAAGAAAAGGAGGTGGGTACTCAAACAACCACTTAATACCTTCCATTCATAAATCATGTTTTCTAATTCCATAAGACATAAACAATGTCATAAGTATCTAACAATGCAAAGATAAAACCTAAGCCACTTAATACCTTTCAAGGGAATATACGCAAAATCTAACCATTTAAGACCTCGTTTGAGGTAGGTCTCCATTATTTAATATTTATTCCCAAAGCAGACTCTGCATAGATATTTGTCTATCTGACATTGCACAAAAATCTCTTCGGACACTTAATATTTCCTATTGAATCGGACCTTCCAAGATATCCTTAATCGTGCTTAAACACAACTCTGACCATTTAATACATTATTTAGGGAAAAGAGGCAGGCCCTTAAACAACCACTTAATACCTCAAGACCCTGAAGCAGGCCCTTCGTATTATGTCCCATAGTCAATGATGTCTCACATTAGCCCGACTATTCGTAGGAATGAATAGCAAAATTAGCTATGCAGATTTACGTTGTAGAATTTGGGACAAAGCTCGCATCATTATAAATAATTATCATAGAAATTCTCACACTAACTCCCAAGTCACATTGTTGGTGGCCATATTAGCTAGGTAAAAAACTATAAGCCTTTTGACTAACCTCGCATTTCTATGACTTAGCCATAATTTATATACTCCTTATACATATATGACTAATGTCACAATTCCATAATTAAGGCTTTATAAGGAATCTTCCTTATTACGCCTTAAAACATCAATTACTTTTCAATGAGGGTTTTGATGTCAATTATTACCTAATTACCTACATAATTATATGTTCATTACGCTAATTAATATAAATATATATAAATATGCATTTATTAATCTATATATATGGAGATTACACCCTAACTAACGTTAAATGTTAATTCCATTTTAACCATAATCATCAAAGTCTTTCCCTTTTCTTCCATTTTACCTATAATGTTCAAATTCTAGAATACATAACAATGATTCAATACTCATATCCAAAATTGTAATAAATAGACTTGTATATAGAATCTAAATCCAACTTATCTCATATTAAAACAATGGAGTAAACCAAATATGGAAATTTACAATTCAATCAATTCTATGCTCTATTTAACTTCTTTTACATAAATTTAGATAAGGGAATTTCTACTAAATTTTATATAAATAGACGATGTAAACTACGAATAAAGATTTGTCCTTTATGCATTATTTCTTGATTAAATCCCTTAATCGGATCTAAAGAAGAAGAGTAAGATGAGGAATGCAAGATGGAGTACACAAAATGCAAAATCATTAAACTCCATTATTTTAACACAAAACAATTAAGATTTCAACCCTAAAAATTGTCATTCTCCTTAGGTTAATTTTAGGGATTTTTAATACGATATTTTCGTAATTCAAAACTCTTCAAGGCATATATCAAATCCAAACTGTATTATTCAACTATAAAATGGAAACGCTAAGATTTCCACTCATAGTCGGTATGCCTATTATAATCTCCATCAGGTATTTTTTTGATTGATATATACAATAAGGGATTTGTGTGTATATATATTAGATTCAAAAAGGTTGGAGGAAAGGAGGTTTAGATATTAAATAATAAACAAAGAAATATTGAGATTCCTTACCTGAAACTCTAATGGAGTTTTCTAAATTTAAGATGAGATAAACCAACAGAGCTTTGTTAACGTTCCTAGAATATTTGTGAATAAAAGTGAGGGGTCTAGGGTCGTATTTATAGATGTTGAAACACACAGAACGGTAGGATGAAACTAAGTTAAAAATGGATAAATATGGAATGCTAAAATTAACAAAACCTTACCCACCATCTATTCACGACCGGTCAACCGCCCCCTTCAACTAGTCGACCACTATGGGTCGACTTGTTCCAATAAATGGGTCGATTGGTACGTATATATTTGGGAATATTTATTATTTTCAGTTGCTTGATTATTGTTTGCACAAAAAATGGGCAAACACCTCCAACTCGTATGATTTAGTTGACTATACGATGTTCTTAGTGATTTGGGTGATTTATGCAAATATATAAAAAGTAGGGACTAAACAGTAAAAGACACACAGGTTTATAGTGGTTCGGCCAAAACGTGCCTACGTCCACTTTATATGTTATTCTCCTTTTTCTCTTCAGATTACAAGTACAAAGCTTTGTATACAAGTATATGAAAGTTGTTTGAAAGTTCCGTCCGTGCTTGAGCTCTCAAACTTGTCTACCATTGTTGTACCCCTGCCCCTCTATTTATAGAGTGAGGCTGGGGGCAGGGGTTCTGGATGTATATAGCTGCTGGTGGGCTTGGGCCAAGACAATCTGGTCTGGCAATGTTGGTTCGGCATCCTTTTGGTTCGGAGATGGTTGGAGTTGTTTTTCGGTCCGGCAATGGCTGGTTTGGTAGCATGTTGGTTCGGTATAGGTTAGATAGGCAGTTCGATGGTTCCTTGGATCGGTGGTGTGGAATTGGAGAGGCTTCTGGTTCGGTAGTGGATGGAGAGGCCTCGGTTCGGTCGAGGGCGTAGCTTGGTCCGGTTAGGCTGGTTCGGTAGTGGTGTGGAGCCGGTCCGGCGAAAGTTGATTTGGTGGGAAGGAGCCGGTCGAAACTCACCCAACACTTGCCCCTCAAAGTAGGGCATGTGCATGCACATGGCGTGCTTTGCTTTAAGCTTGGATGTTCTCATCCGGTCTCTAGCACCGAACCAACTAGTCCGGCAATTGGTATTTGCTTATAAATAGGGGCCTAACGCCTCTGTTTTTCCTCATCAGCCAAACCACTCCCCCGTTTTTACCGAATCAAACTATTATCCCTGTCGAATCAACGTGTTAGCCGAATCAAGTTCTTGCCGAGCCAAGTGATGATCTACTCTGCCGAATGAACTCTTATTTTCAATTACCGAATGGGCTCGGGGGCCTCGTGTACCGAATGTACCTGATAGCTGTGGTTTACCGAATGAGCTCGTGGCCCCCAAAATACCGAATGACCTTTTGTCCTTGAACTGCCGAATGAGTTTGAGAAGTGTGAGGCCGAATGGTCTTTGGTCTCGAGCTTTTATGTTTCGAATCGCGAATGAGACTCCAGGTTGCATGTACTTGTTTGTTTGTATTTCCATACTCCTTGTTCTAACAATATGTTTTTCCGGTGTTACAGATAAATGTCTCGCAAAGTGGAAACTCGATCAGAAAAGAGAAAATCTACGGATAGACGAGAGTCCCCCATTGTGCCCCCAGCCCAGCCGGGACCGGAACGCCGTGGACCCACCCCGAGATCGCTAGTAGATGGGTATGGTCCCCAAGAGCTTCTGAACTCTCCTCCTGATTGCTTTCCGAGCTCTCTCAGAGAGGATCAGCTTGATGTTATCTCCCGCTCCTTTGGGATTGATAGAGCATGCATGCTGTTGCCAGGGGAGGGGGTCATGCCATATAATCCCCCTGAAGGGTACTTTTCTTATAGTAGGTACCACTGCATGTGTGGGGCCATTCCTCCGATCAATGCTTGGATAGTTAGCTTCGTCACCTATTTAAAGGTGGCCCCCTTCCAGCTCCAGCCCAACTTCTACGCTATCTTGGTGTGCCTATTCGTGATTTTCCAGAGAAAGTACGGGCGCCCCCTTTCTAACAAGGAAATTCGATATCTATATAACTTGAGGGGTTACAAGAAGGGGTCTCCATACATCATCTTGGAATCGGCAGTGTCCTTCAAGCCGGTCCTGGACTTGTATTCAAAGTTCACCATGTTTAAGAAGGAATGGTTCTTTGTCCAGGATGACACTGTTTCGATCCACCGCTTCACCTCTGGCTGTAAGTTGCAACTTATTTATAATTTCCGTTCTGACTGAGATTCTTCTTCTTATGTGCTTTTATTCCTTGCTAGCGACAGGTGGCTTTGCGGTCGTGGAGAATGATCACCTGGTTCAGATGGCCGCAGAGATAGAGGCCATTTCGGGAAGGGATAGGTCAGCTTCTTACCTAATCAGGAATGCCACTCTCCTGGGACACAACTTGATTCTACCACATCAGTCTGGGGTCTAGCAGAGGGATACGGCTGAGGAAAGAGCTGCCAAAGCCAAAGGAGGGGCCACGACAAAGAGCAGCAAGAGGAGACCCTTCTCGATACCTCCAGTCGTCGGGGGGAAGAAGCTTAAGAAATCTGATGGACCCTCTCCCAGCACATGCCCAAATATTCCGGAGGAGGAAAGTGGAGAGGAGGAAAGAGGCGAGGAGGAGAGCGGAGGTGATGGAGAAGGTGATGGTGGTAACGGTGGCGAAGGACAAAGTGGTAGTGGAATTGGTGCCTTGACTTCTGGGCAAGCAGGTGATATTCAAGAGTGGACGGATGATGCTTTCCGCCAAGCCTTTGAGGGGTTGGAGGAAGGGTCGGCCTTGGTGGAGAAAACGAAGAAATCTGATAAGGTCGGGACCGGTGCAAGTCCATCTTCTGAGAGCATTTCAGCTAGGGCAACTCCGGCGGTTCAAGGTGAATTTTCGACTTCCCTTTTAACTTCACATGTTTCTTGGATTATAGTCTCATGCACGCTTGTAACACTTGGTTTTTATTCCAGGGACGGGTAAGGCGGCCAAGACATCAGACATTCGGCACCGCCTCGAGCAATTCAAACTCTTCAAAGCTTCTGCTAAACCGAAGCCTTCGACTGACCGTTCCGGGGGCGTAGTCGGCTACTGTCCTCTTATCGGAGTCATTGAAGAGGATATCCAAAAGAGAAAGAGGAGGCGTTCCATGTTCGAACCTTCACTTGGACCTCAGCCCCCAACCCAGCCTATTCATGACATCACGGGGGAGGATACTGAGTCCATACCATCTCCGCATCCATCAGAGAATCCTTCCGTTACTCATGTTGATCGTCCCGGCTTGGTTCGTAACCCATTTGCGGGTCATCCAGATCTGGACCAAAGTTCTCATAATATTTCCTTCGATGAGGTTACTGGAGAGCACCTCCTACCCCACAATCCTATAGTAAGGGTGCTTGATGAGGCTAAGTCTTTGGATCTCGACTTGTTGACTACTCGAATTGTGACTATGTGGGATGAGGCCAAGGCAAACATCGATCGGGTGGCTGAAGAGACCAAGAAGTTGATGGGGCATCACGCCCGACTAGTCAAGGCTGGAGAGGAAATCGAAAGTGCTAACATTCGGCTGCGATTAATGGTTTCCGATCAGGCCAAACAGCTTGCCGATCAGGCCATTCAGATCTCACAGTATGAGGTGGCCTCCGGGCGGCTAAAGAAAACTATGGAGGAGGCTAGCAGAGCCGAGCTACGAAAAATGGAGGCCACCTGCAAGGAACGAATCGATATGGCCATTGCCACGGTGGATGAGGTTCGGAGAGCGGATCTTGAGTAGATAGAGGAGTTATTTGGGAGGCTTGAGGCCGCAGAGCTTGCTCATGTCAAGTTGAAGGAGGAGATGGAGGCGATGCGGAAATCCCTTCAAGATGACTGCTCGAGATACCGATTGGAGAGAGATGTTGTCGTCGCAAGGCTTTCGGCTTCCGAGGCCCGCATGAGGGAGTTGGAGGAACGAGGGGATGATGGATGAGATGCTCCAGGACATGTACTTCCGTACTTGGAAGCGGGGCAACCTGTCCCGGATGGACGGCTATCCTCGGGTCATGGCTAGGATATATCTTCGGGCTTTGGAGGAGGCCAAGGCTGAGGCAGATAAGGAGGGTGGTGTAGCTTTCAGAACGGATGTGGTCACGGCCCAGTTTACTGAGGAGGAGAAAGTGGCAGTGAAGGAAGGCATGCGGCTGCTCATCGCCGAGGAAGTCGGTGTGCAATTGGGGGATGATGATCAGGGAGCAGATGCTGGTAAGTCTTCCCTCTCAATCTTTTCTTAACCTGATTGTGTATCATTTATTTGATGGATTCTTCTTCTGAATCGGACAGGTGGGACCTCTGGCCAGCATGCTGGGGGCTCTGATCCAGCGGTCAAGTAGGTCCCGGAGGGCTAGCAGGATAGAGGCGGAGCCCTGCTGCAGCTGACTACTTTTTTGGTTTACTTGGCATTCCTGAATATACTAGTCCAAAACATTAATGTACTTTCAGGCTGTAATTATGTAATTATGTCATTGTAGCGAATGATTTCATTCTTATATAATTTTATAACATAAACTGATTCTGTCATATTTGAATGCTGTCGTTATTTTGATGTGTTGCATAAGAAATAGAGCTGTGTATATGCATGTGCTTTAATCATGTTTGATGTTAAGCTCTTGCTTAAAATATAATTCCATGTCTCGCAATGTTAGTGTGATGTGTGAATAGGCTATAGCTACATGTTTATGTACAAGAAAAGGAAGTACCACCCTTCATGTTTTAGTTGCAGACGGTAGCTTTGAATGTCTTGTGTGACTGAGGATGGAATGCAGCTGAGTGACCTGTTATCCATTTGTGAGTTCTCATTTCCACTAGCGAGTGTCCCCCATTTTGTGTCCTGTACTTTAGTGATCGTTATAGAGGATAGGTGAAAAGTTTTTATAAATAAAATGGAAATACAAGAAATAGTAAAACTTCCAATCACGGAAGGCCTTCGATGTGCTTAAGTTCGTGGCAAACGGGTTTTGTAGTCACTTTCCCTAGTTGTGGGTCTTGGAGACATTCGTCACCCATCTTACGCCTCCGCGGGGAGTTTTCTTTTTTACCACAGCCGTACTTAAGACACATCGGAGCTGAGATCGCGCACAGTAACTACCTAGGCCATTATGGCCCGTAATCGTGGGTATTATTCGATTTACCATGGCCGGTTAGCATGGGTGCCGATCGTCAACTGTGAACTGCCCCTAGCTGGCCACACCTTATGTTGGGGCTTATAATTGGTTCACAGTCGCCGGCGAGCCGAACGCCGTAATGAGCTGCCTCAGCTATAGTCGGCCTTCTCGGTGGCTTATGATTGGCTCATTACAGTTGGCTTTGAGGGCCGTCGCGAGCAATGAGTTAACCCGCAACAGAGGGATGCTGGAGCAAAAGTGTCTCATTGACAAGGGCATAGATTCGTATAGTACCTGTTAGGTCTTGTCCAGGTAGGGTTGTGCCGTGAAGTGTCCAGAATGGAAATGCCGTCATACAGGATTTTGTTCAACAGAAAAGGATAAAGCTTAATAAGCAGCCAAGATATAAAGGAACAAGTTAAAAAAGAGACAAGATTTTTAGAGTGGTTTGGCAAGAAATTGCCTACGTCCACTGATTATCTTTATTAATTCACTTCATACGGGCAGTACAAGTTAAGAAAAGTATCGACGAAGGTGGTGGATGTTCCATGCCCTCTGGAACACCTCTCTGTCCACTGTTGACAAAATATAAGCTCCGTTATGGAGATCTTTATGAATTACATAGGGTCCGTCCCAGATTAGATCTAGCGCTCCGGGGCGCGGAAAGATCCGTTTGAGGACAAGATCTCCTTCTTGTATGCTGTGGTGTTTGACTTTGGAGTTGTATTGTGCTGCCACTTTTTGCTTGTGAGCTTCCTCTTTGAGTGCCGCATCGTTTCTTCTCTCTTTAATTAGATCCAAAGACATGTGGAGGAGTTCTTCGTTCTGTTATGGGTTGTAGTGGATCCTACGATGGGAGGGCACTCCAGTTTCAACTGGGAGCATGGCCTCCGATCTGTATGCCAAAGAGAAAGGAGTATGTCCTGTTGATGTTCTATAAGACGTGCGGTAGGCCCAAAGTGCCGTAGGAAGTTCATCCACCCAAGCGCCTTTTGACTTTTCAAGTTTCTTCTTGATTAGAGTTTTGAGAATTTTGTTGACAGCTTCGACTTGTCTGTTTGCTTGGGGATAAGCTACAGATGAGAACTTTTGTGAATTCCCTGCTCTCGGCACCAGTCGGTGAATTCCTCTTTGTCAAATTGAAGTCCATTGTCTGATATGATTTTGAGTGGAATCCCGTACCTGCATAAAACATTTTTGATCAAGAAGTTAATTGAGTAATTTCGTACTACAAAGGGCCAAGGGCTGGTCATTTGAGTAATTTCGTTTGTTGGCAGTCGAGGAATCTTAGCAAATTTCTGACATCTATCACATCTCTTGACGAAGTCTAGGGCGTCTTTGTTTAAAGTGGGCCAGTAATACCCATATCGGAGTATTTTCTTTGCTAGAGTCTGCCCTCCAGTGTGATCTCCGCAACTTCCTTGATGGATGTTGGATAGGACTTCCTTGGCTTCCCTTCCAGCGACACACCTTAATAAGGGGTTGGAGAAGCCACGCCGATAGAGGATGCCTTCTTGTTTCGTGTAGCGGGAAGCACTCCTCAAGATTTTTTTGACTTTGTTACGCTCGTTGGATAGTGTGCCATCTTGCAAGTATTTCCGGATAGGAGTCATCCAAGTTTCTGCTTCGATTGTAGCTATCAGATCCTCTTGTTCGAAACTTGGGGCTAGTTGTTTTGAGATGGCTACTGTTCCAGAAATGGTGTTGTTCTTCATGCTAGTTTGCTTGGCCAGTTCGTCGACCTCTCGGTTCTCCACTCGAGGAACGTGTTTGATTAAATAGTGATCCAATTGATTGAGCAGCAGCTTGGTCTTCTTTAGATATGCTGTGAGTCGTTCTCCTCGAGTCTGGAATTCTCCTAGTATTTGATTTACAATAAGTTGAGAATTGCTATGGAGACATAAAGAACTGACTCCAATTTCTAAGGCAAGTTCCAGTCCTGCTATTACTGCTTCATATTACGCATCATTGTTGGTGGCAGCGAATTCCAACCTTAGGGCATTGTGCAGCTTCTTTCCCCTGGGAGTGATTATCACAATACCTTCCCCCGAGCCCTGTTCATTTGATGCTCCATCTACAAAGAGATTCCACTTGATATCTTTTGCTATTTCGGATTGATCCTTACCTTCGTTGGTAGTGAATTCGACAATAAAATCAGCCATGGCTTGTCCTTTGATGGAGGTGCGAGGATGGTAGGTGATATCATATTGACGCAGTTCAATGCACCACTTAAGTAGTCGCCCAGAAGTGCCGGGGCGATGGAGTACCTGCCTTAGCGGTTGATCGGTTAGAACTCTGATGGAATGAGATTGGAAATAGTGTCGTAGCTTCCGTGACGTGATTAGCAGACAGTATGCTAGCTTCTCAAGTTTAGGGTATCTGGCTTCTGCCCCTGTAAATCTCTTGCTTACAAAGTATACGGGCCGCTGCGCGCGGTTGTCTTCTCTCACCAAAACGGCGCTTAAAGCATGGGACGATACAACAAGGTATAGGTATAGTTCCTCGCCTTCATTTGGAGTTGAGAGTACTGGTGGTTTCTGGAGGTGTTCGATTAAGTTATGGAAGGCTGTCGAGCATTCGCCAGTCCATTCGAACTTTCCTTTGTCTTTCTTCAGAGCTTCAAAGAAAGGGATGCATTTGTCGGTTGCTTTAGAGATGAACCTGCTTAGGGCAGCCACCTTCCCGCTTAGGCTTTGCATTTCTCTTCGCGTGGATGGTATCTTGATATCTTGAAAAGCCCGGACTTGTTCGGGGTTTGCTTCAATTCCCCTGGCATGGACGATGAATCACAAGAACTTTCCCGACGATACTCCGAAGGAGCACTTTAGAGGATTCAGCTTCATTCCATATTGGCGAAGTACTTGAAACATCTCGTCCAGGTGGTTTATATGATCGTTGGCTTTCCTCGATTTTACCAGCATGTCATCCACATAAACTTTCATAGTTCGTCCTATTAATTCCGCAAACATCATGTTGACGAGGCGCTGATAAGTAGCTCCGGCGTTTTTAAGTCCAAAAGGCATTACTTTGTAGCAGTGCAATCCCCGGTCAGTGATGAAACTAGTGTGTCTTGATCGGGGGCGTGCATAGGGATCTGATTATATCCTGAGTATGCGTACATAAAGGATAAGAGTTCGTGTCCGGCTGTGCTGTCCACGAGCTGATCGATTCAGGGGAGTGGGAAGCAGTCCGTCGGGCAAGCGTCATTTAAGTTGGAGAAGTCGATGCATGTTCGCCACTTCTCGTTAGCATTCTTTACCAGTACCGGGTTGGCGATCCATTCTGGGTAGATGGCTTCTCGTATGAAGTCATTGGCAAGTAAGTTCTTTACTTCTTCCTCGAGGGCTGCTGATCGTTCTGGCCCCATGCTCCTCTTTTTCTGCTTCACTGGCACCTTGGTGGGATCGATGTTCAGTACGTGGCATGCTACGTCTAGGGAGATTCCTGTCATGTCGGCGTGCGTCCATGCAAATACATCCATGTTGTGGCGAAGAAAATCGATGAGTTGATCCTTCAACTTCACTCTTAACTGAGACCCAACTCTCAGTAATCTAATTGGGTCGGGTTTGTCTACAGATACAAATTCCATAGCCTCTGCAGGCTCGGTGGTGGCCTCCTCCTCTTTATCCCTGGGGTCTAATTCATTGAAAGGATCGCTGGTATATCGAAGAGAAGGGGCTTTCTTTAATTGCTATGCTTCCAAGTTTTTCTTGCAGAGAGAAGTCTCTGCATCCTTCCATTTATCCTTCCTGCGGTTATTGCGAAGTTCAGTCACATAGCAATCTCGAGCGGTGTAACGACCCAACTTTCAGACTCCAGGAAGTCGCATCGTTAATAAGAAAGAAAGGGATAGAAAAGAGAAAAGAAAGAGAAGAAATAAGAAACAACACATCAGAATCTAAAACAGTGGAACGAATAAATTATATTAATAATATAAAATATTACATAGTTTACAACTACTATCAGAGTACACAGATATACAACACATACTAGACAGTTATAATCACCTGTCTAGTTATACAACTCAATACAAGAGATACTACACAGAGAACACACAGCGAAACTATATATCTATCGCAGAAGCCTTCTGCTCCATTACTCCTTCATAATTCGTCAAAGCTAACCTGAATCCCTTGGCTACTCGTAAAAAATTTGAGTACCCAAGAGTTTATGAAAACAAAAATAAACTCCGGGTGAGACATGGGTCTGGTGTGAGTAACAGGTTAAAGTTGCTTAACTTTGAAAAACCTTTGAAAAGAAAAGGTATCACGTAAGACTTCCCACATATAAACATGGAAAAGTTTTTACCTTACGCTAACCAAAACATTTGATAGGAAATCCAGTGATATTATAATAGGTCTAGGGTTTTCAAGTAAATATGAAATAGTCGAAATTGTTACATCTATTAAATTCCAGCTACTAGCCACAAAAGTGGGTAATACAATAAAAACCGTTGGCACTTATTGGATTTTGGATTCCATACAATGGCAGGGCTACTAGGGTACCGCCCGTCACAGTACGTGGCCTAGATCACCGTACCGAGGACCACTCCCGATCCCCTACAACACAAGACCATAACCATCCCTTACTGGACAGTCCCGAACAAAACAACCTCGCAGTTGGCGTACTTTCCAAACGCCCACACAGCCGGAATAAAAAGGGACTTCTAGACGGGGAAAATCTTGCTCTCAAGTGGGGGCTACCCACGAAGCCTTGCTGCACCTCCCCTGTTTTAGCCATTCCCGTTTGATGAGGCTTGAGGCTACGATTACCTTTATAGGACACATCACTTAGAATGCTCATCGTCCACCTGACGATGTTCTGAAAGCATTCAATCCATACAAGTTCATTCCGGGTTCGAACGAAACCGAAGGCATTATCTCGTTACACTCGTATTGGAATCACCCTCAGAGTTAACGACGATAACCCTTGCACTCTGAATCTCCATTCGATTCTATAAGTACTATTCCGTCAAACTCATTACGGAATCACCCATAGAGTTATAATGACGTATAGCCCTTACACCTCGAGTCTTCACTCGCTCCACTTGGATTCACGACCTAACGTTAATTTGGATCGATGTGGTTTTCGGATATCCAAATATGGAAACCCAATCCCGGTATCGTCGAAATCCAAAGCGTGTCTTTTAAGGCCAAGTTGTTTTAAAGTTTTAAAACAATACAATTTCATTATCTATATACACACAGATAGATAATATACAGATCCATAATAGATAATCGACATTATCATTATCAAAAGATAATCCAAATCATCATCACAATGCTACCATGTATCCATATCACTCAATATTACTTATCTAATTTCTGAGATTCAAACCAATCAAGGCAAACAATCATTATTCAACCATATAAGCAATGATTTACCATACCAATTATAATTAATTTAAAATGAATTAAATTAATTACATCATCCAAATTAATTTAAAGTGAATTAAATTAATTACTTAATCAATATAAATCTTGCTTACATCATTATTAATTAATTAAAATTAATTAATTAATTAATCTCTAATCAATCACCTTAATTGATCACCCTTGATTAATTATTCTTAATTACCTTCAAGTAATCATTCTTTAATTAATTTTACAAATTAATTATACTTAACCACATATAGTAATTAACCTTAATTAAATTTATTAACTATAATTAACTACATTAATCCTTAATTAATTATATCAATTAATTACCCTTAATCACTTATTATTAATTAATTAATCTTAATTAATCAATCTTGATTACATCATTAATTATATTAATTAATGATTTCTAATTACAATTTAATTAAGTACCTTATTTAGATTAATTACATTAAGAAATCAATCTTAGTTTAAACCATAATTGTTAATCACCGTTGATTAACTTTATTCAGTAATTAATTATCCTTAATTACTTTACCAAACAAATTAACTACTCCATAATTAATTATCTCAAATTAATTCCTTGATTAATTCGCGAAGTAATTATACTTAAATTACTTCAATTATCAAATCATCTTCAATTAATTACTACCCTAAGTAATTTCTCTTTATTTAATTACATTAAGTAATTATACTTCACAAATCATTAAATGATTATTTAAAATTAATTAAACTGAATTAATTAACTTAATCTAATCAAATTTAAACTCAATTAATTATAATAAGTAATTAATTTACTTAATTACTCCCATAAGTAATTATACTTAACAATTTACTCAAATGATTATCCTTAAATTAATTAATCCAATTAATTATTAAAAATTAATCATATTAATTAATTAATTAATTAATCCTCGGTTAATGACCTTCATTAACTATTAACATTTCATTAATTATTTTCTAAAATAATTAACTTATTTTAAATCATTATTGATTACAATTTAATTAATCATTTATAACCCATTAATTAACCACTAATTAATTAAATAATTAAGTGTTTATTAAAACATAATTAATCCTTTATTTCTTGATTAATGAATTATTAATCATTAATTAAAAATCAAATTCTTATTTAATTATTTATTCTTAAATTACAAGTTAATTATTCAAAGAATAATTAATCTTAAACCCTTAAGATTAAACCCTTAATTACTTTGAGTAATTATCCATTTCATTAATTTATTAAATAAATTAATTATCCATTTAATTACCCTAATAATTAAATGAAATACAAATCATTAAAATTATAATTTAACTTTAACAAGTTTTAAAATCAATTTAATTACTTTTCTTATAAAACAATTTTTTTACAAGAGTTTAAATCAAATTCCCTTTTAAAATTCAAACATTTAAATTTCCCATGATTATTCAATTTTAAATTTAGTTTAAAACAAAGATTCAAATTCAGATTTGAATTATTTTAAATTTTATTTAAAACATTTCTTTACCTTCAATTTCCAATTTAAATTCAAATTTCTTTAAAAAACATTTTAAACAATAAACCCTTTTAAAGTATTTTAAACAAATTTGAATTCTAAAAACTCATTCATTTCCATCTTAATATTAAATTAATTTAAATTCATATTTTAAATTAGACTTAAAAAATATTTTAAATCTTGCTTTATACTTTTTAAATTTAAGTTTAAATTTTTGAAAACAGGGCAAGTTTTAAATCTAAATAAATCTAACCTGAGCAAAACTCAGAAACAACTCGAGTAAAACTCGATTTAATAGTTTCATTTGAATACACTTAAATCTTTAAGGCACTGTCAGGTTTAACAAAACCTGTAATATCTAACACCCCTGAGACCACAACACGGCTACTCCGAGTCAAACACTCAAATACTCCGAGTCCAACATTACAATGCTTCGAGCCAAACACGAGTTACCCCGAACAAAAACACGAGTACAACTTCCTTCCCAAACCCGCTGATACCCAAAATGTCGTGCACCGACGCCACCATCATCTCCTACCACACGCGACCCCTTGCGCAAATCGGTAACCATCATTCAACCTTATTCCGACCATCATACAACATTTCGAACCCCAAAATCAAAATCGAGATTTCAAGCACAAAAACTACAACCATGTCGAATCTGAAATTCACCTCAAATTCCAAAATCCGATCGTCAGAGAAATACTCCCTCCGGTCACATCCACTTCCACACTCCCTCAACCATCTACTCGATTTTGGAAGAACTCGATCACCCATAGATGTCGAGATGGCCAAATTCCTGATCAACAGCAAAAACTAGGTTTTAAAAACTTAATCCCTAATCACTACTACATCCGTGTTTAAATCCTTCTCCCAATAATTTTCCCTGCTTCTCCTATCACCTCTCCATTACCAGAGAAGCCGCAGCCCATCCCGATCATCTAGAACGACAGTACCAACCCAAAACATGTTTTCTGGATAAAGCAGTAATGCTCAACCATTTCCAAATTAAAAATTCTAATTTTAGTTTTAAAATTCAAGTTTACATAATGTAATCAGTTTATAAACCTTAATCAATGAATCTGGATAACAAAATTCTTGCTTATATATAATTTGTTCTGTTGTATTTATGTTTCAGAGACTTTTCAGATTTATCTTCATATTAAATAAAATTTTAAACTTAACTTATATTACACAACTACTTTTTGTTTGAAACCAAAGCCTTAACAAAGATTTAAATCATGAGATCATGATTTTGACCAGAGTATAAATCTGGAATGATAAACAGGCAAGAACATATATCCGACAGCATGCATGTATTCAGTAACCATACATAAGAAATACTATCATATTTTTTTTCACACAATCATGACTATATCAGTAAATAATTTCAAGCAACTAAATTTACTTAAATTAGTTTAAATAGAAATGTTACTGACCGAATTTTAATGAGCAAAGCATCCATGTTTGTGAAATGCTTTGAATCCTGAACTTCAAATTGCTTTTTTTTTCTTCTTTAAACTGCAGATGCTTTTACTCTGAATCACATGCATGTTTCCAGAAAAATGCAGACATGGATGGTTTCAAACAGAAAAGGAGAAACACTGGAGGATTTTGAATTGAAACTGCTGTTGCATGCAGTTCTGTTGAGTGTTGCAAAGTGGTTTCAGGTTTATGAATATGAAGAGCTATTTTCAGGTTTATACATGATTTCAGTTTGAAGATGATTTTGGTTTTAGAGGAACATTGTTTCCCGAGAAAGAAATGCAGGTTTGGTTGATTTTGTAGTTGCACGCATGATTGGGAATTTGCATGATTGATGATCAGGTTGATGTTGTTTCAAAACAGAAAAGAAGACTGCAGGTTTTTGAATAAAGTTGTAGAATGAAATTGCAAATTTTTAATTAGTCATTTAATGTTTTGAAGAGGCTCTGATTTGCATTTCTGGTTTGAGGAGATTTCGCATTACAGTTCTGAAGGTGGTTTTGGGTTTTGAAGAAGATTCAAACAATTTTTGATTTGGTTTATGAGGAGCTTATTTACAGGATATCCTTTTTTTTATGTATGATTCCAGATTTTAGATCTGAAGATTTCTTAAGTTTGAAAAAGAAAAATAGAAAAGAAGATGAAATGAGGAGTAATATGTTTATATAAACAAAAATTTTGATTTAATTAAAGAAAATGAAAAACATTTAATTATGACACTTGTTTTAAATTTAAACATTTGTCACTTTAGTTTATTTTAAGACTAACACATGTCAACAAGGGTGTTTTAGAGATATACACATGTAATTTAAGAATATTTTAGTTTTAATTTAAATTGTTTATAATACTTTAAAACCTTAATTTATTATTCTTATGTATATAAATGAGTTTCTTACATTTTTAATTTATTAAAAAGAAAATGAAACAAACAAATTATGAATATAAGCTTATTCAAATACTTTTAAACATTTATTTCTTTTAAATTTCAAAACATCAAAGTCAAATTCAAGTTAAATTATAAACTTCAAAATAAAAATCAAGTTATATATGTGTGCATATATAACTCTTATTAAATTTTAAAATAACAAATCCTATTTCTAACAAAATTTATTTATGTTTATACAAACTAAGTATTCTCAATATCATTTGAAAATAACAAATTAAACAATATTATAAAATGATTTATAAAAGATATCATAAATTACTTCTATTGCTTAATAAATTAAGATCATATGTAAATTTTATTTTAAATTCTTATATATAAATTCAAGCAATAATTTAAAAAGAAAATACAACTAAGTTTTTAATGTTAATCTAATTTAAATTCATATTCAAGTTAATTAAATATAAATTTAAACAAATAAAATTTTTCTTTAATATAAACTATATAATTATCTATTAAATTGTTTTGAACAGTTAAATGTTAAATTTAAATCAAATATCCAATTTTACCAAATATAAATAAAAATTAAAAATTGATTCATTTACTAAGTTTTAAATCAAAGTTTATCCATTTACAAGATATACAACTATATATATATATATATAAATAGAAAACAGTTTATTAGCTTTAAAAGATAAAATCTACTAACTTAAATGTTTATTATAAGATGATTATTATATCAATTCAAAATTTTATTATCAAGAATTATTAAATCAAATAAATTTTTAAACACAGATTATTAAATTTATATTTCCAAATTCCGGGATATCACATTCCTCCCACCTTAAAAGAATTTCGTCCCCTAAATTTAAAAGCAAAGGTAATTTAATAATCTATCCTAAGATTTTAATTTTAAAACACAAGCATATATCAAAAATATGTTAACAACCATAGCAACCAATTTACCTAATCAAAACAAATCTAATTATCCAGAAAAACCTGGACAAAATTTTCACGAGTTTCCCCGGTATAAATATCGGGATACTCGCCCTATAAAATCCAAATAATCAGTACTACTAAGCTACAGAGCTCCTATCCAACAAGATCTACAAATCTAAATAGTGTCAGACTACAAACAAGTCTAACTTTAACAGTCTCATCCTCCTGAACTGCTGGTTCCACAACCAAAGATAGATCATACACGTACTCCCTCAGAGATACGTGAAACACAACGAATCCCAGTTATCCAAACTGGCAATTCAACTTTGAAAAATCAAACACCAATCCTCACAAGAATACAAAAAAGATCCAAAACACGGAGCTGACTTACCCAGACTTACCCAATCTTATAGCTCCTTAGATCAAAGAAAACTTTCCCAAAATCAAATCTCCGTCTCAGGAATCCAGATTCTTTCGTCTCTTACCCACAGAACTCTTTTGATGATCCTGGGCCCCCTTCAACTCTACTGGTCAGCTCAATCCTTGTTGACTCCTCTAGAAACAAACAGAACCAAAACTTCTCAGCAGAATGATCTCCTCAAGATCAATTCCAAACCAAGAACACCAACTCTATTCCACAAATATTAGAAGACTAACATACTTCTCCTATTCGGAAAAGATAAAACAAAAGCATTTCCATCTGCTTTCGCTGCACAACTCTGATCTGACGTGGAAGAAAAACTCGAGCACAAACTAGACAATACATCTCAGAAACATGGTTCAATAGATCCATAAAAGAAAACTCAGATGCCCCATCTAATCCAAAGCTGCTTCACTAAACCTCCGGTATCACTCCTAGAATCCAGTCGATAAGAAAACTCAGCCTCCAGGTGCGGACAAACTTCTCATAGCTCAAGAGAACACTCGAACTGTCGCAAGTCACTTTTGCGATCAACCAGTCCAATATCCAAAGTAACTGTTTTCTCTTTACCAATCAGAACAGCTTATGCTTAATTAGCCAATCCATTGAAGAAATGGATCCACTCTGCTGCATCTGAACTCCATCTTCAGAAAAACTGCTAACCAGAAGACTTCTTGCTAGCACACAGAACACTCCGAGTTGCACTTCTGACACCGACACCAAAGACTTCCTAATCCAAAAGCTCTTCGAGAAACTCAGGCCTCATACCAGACAGAAACATCCTGCTGAACCCAGCCACAACATCGAAGCAAACATACTTCTAAAACTTGTTCCAAAGAAAAATCTTCGGAAACATCTATAGTCACTGTGTCTCATCACACAGCTACTAATTCCTGAGGTATCGAGATACCATTAATTTCTTCTGCCCAATTGACAGATCCAATCTCTACTCATCGATCTTCAAAGATAGACTCCGAACCTTTACAGGTTAACTTCAGAGATCTATGAAATCCTACACTCTGCACAACTTACTCGAGACGGTATTAGGTCTACAGTCTCGACAAATACACTTCCAACTTCAACATTCAAACACCAACTAATGGCAGTAGTCGTGTTACACACCCTACTACCTTATCTACCTTTATAACCTATATTGGAAAACCTATACAGGTAACCCAACAGATATGTAGAAATTTATATATTTATATATACAAAAATTACAATTACGCTCTCTCAAGATAGACATCACTTCAGAGCCTAGGTATTCACTCAACCTAACGCTCTGATACCACTGTAACGACCCAACTTCCAGACTCCAGGAAGTCGCATTGTTAATAAGAAAGAAAGGGATAGAAAAGAGAAAAGAAAGAGAAGAAAGAAGAAACAACACATCAGAATCTAAAACAGCGGAACGAATAAATTATATTAATAATATAAAATATTACATAGTTTACAACTACTATCAGAGTACACAGATATACAACACATACTAGACAGTTATAATCACCTGTGTAGTTATACAACTCAATACAAGAGATACTACATAGAGAACACACACAGCGGAACTATATATCTATCGCAGAAGCCTCCTGCTCCATTACTCCTTCATAATTCGTCAAAGCTAACCTGAATCCCTTGGCCACTCGTAAAAAATTTGAGTACCCAAGAGTTTATGAAAACAAAAATAAACTTCGGGTTAGACATGGGTCTGGTGTGATTAACAGGTTAAAGTTGCTTAACTTTGAAAAACCTTTGAAAAGAAAAGGTATCACGTAAGACTTCCCACACATGAACATGGAAAAGTTTTTAACTTACGCTAACCAAAACATTTGATAGGAAATCCAGTGATATTATAATAGGTCTAGGGTTTTCAAGTAAATATGAAATAGCCGAAATTGTTACATCTATTAAATTCCAGCTACTAGCTACAAAAGTGGGTAATACAATCAAAACCGTTGGCACTTATTGGATTGTGGATTCCATACAATGGCAGGGCTACCGGGGTACCGCCCGTCACAGTACGTGGCCTAGATCACCGTACCGAGGACCACTCCCGATCCCCTAAAACACAAGACCGGAACCATCCCTTACTGGACAGTCCCGAACAAGACAGCCCCGCAGTTGGCGTACGTTCCAACTTCCCACACAGCCGAAATAAAAAGGGACTTCTAGACAGGGGAAAATCTTGCTCTCAAGTGGGGGCTACCCACGAAGCCTTGCTACACATCCCCTGTTTAGCCATTCCCGGTTGATGAGGCTTGAGGCTACGATTACCTTTATAGGACACATCACTTAGAATGCTCATCGTCCACCTGACGATGTTCTGAAAGCATTCAATCCATACAAGTTCGTTCCGGGTTCGAACGAAACCGAAGGCATTATCTCGTTACACTCGTATTGGAATCACCCTCAGAGTTAACGACGATAACCCATGCACTCTGAATCTCCATCTCGAATCTATAAGTACTATTCCGTCAAACTCATTACGGAATCACCCACAGAGTTATACTGACGTATAGCCCTTACACCTCGAGTCTTCACTCGCTCCACTTGGATTCACGACCTAACGTTAATTTGGATCGATGTGGCTTTTCGGATATCCAAATACGGAAACCCGATCCCGGTCTCATCGAAATCCAAAGCGTGTCTTTTAAGGCCAAGTTATTTTAAAGTTTTAAAACAATATAATTTCATTATCTATATACACACAGATAGATAATATACAGATTCATAATAGATAATCAACATTATCATTATCAAAAGATAATCCAAATCATCATCACAATGCAACCATGTATCCATATCACTCAATATTACTTATCTCATTTCTGAGATTCAAACCAATCAAGGCAAACAATCATTATTCAACCATATAAGCAATGATTTACCATACCAATTATAATTAATTTAAAATGAATTAAATTAATTACATCATCCAAATTAATTTAAAGTGAATTAAATTAATTACTTAATCAATATAAATCTTGCTTACATCATTATTAATTAATTACAATTAATTAATTAATTAATCTCTAATCAATCACCTTAATTGATCACCCTTGATTAATTATTCTTAATTACCTTCAAGTAATCATTCTTTAATTAATTTTACAAATTAATTATACTTAACCACATATAGTAATTAACCTTAATTAAATTAATTAACTATAATAAACTACATTAATCTTAATTAATTATATCAATTAATTACCCTTAATCACTTATTATTAATTAATTAATCTTAATTAATCAATCTTAATTACATCGTTAATTATATTAATTAATGATTTCTAATTACGATTTAATTAAGTACCTTATTTAGATTAATTACATTAAGTAATCAATCTTAGTTTAAACCATAATTGTTAATCACCGTTGATTAACTTTATTCAGTAATTAATTATCCTTAATTACTTTACCAAACAAATTAACTACTCCATAATTAATTATCTCAAATTAATTCCTTGATTAATTCAAAAAGTAATTATACTTAAATTACTTCAATTATCAAATCATCTTCAACTAATTACATCTAGTAATTACCATTAATTACTACCCTAAGTAATTTCTCTTTATTTAACTACATTAAGTAATTATACTTCACATATCATTAAATGATTATTTTAAATTAATTAAACTGAATTAATTAACTTAATCTAATCAAATTTAAACTCAATTAATTATAATAAGTAATTAATTTACTTAATTACTCCCATAAGTAATTATACTTAACAATTTACTCAAATTATTATCCTTAAATTAATTAATCCAATTAATTATTAAAAATTAATCATATTAATTAAATAATCCTCAGTTAATGACCTTCATTAACTATTAACATTTCATTAATTATTTTCTAAAATAATTAACTTATCTTAAATCATTATTAATTATAATTTAATTAACCATTTATAACCCATTAATTAACCCCTAATTAATTAAATAATTAAGTGTTAATTAAAACTTAATTAATCCTTTATTGCTTGATTAATGAATTATTAATCATTAATTAAAAATCAAATTCTTATTTAATTATTTATTCTCAAATTACAAGTTAATTATTCAAAGAATAATTAATCTTAAACCCTTAAGATTAAACCCTTAATTACTTTGAGTAATTATCCATTTCATTAATTTATTAAATAAATTAATTAACCATTTAATTACCCTAATAATTAAATGAAATACAAATCACTAAAATTATAATTTAAATTTAACAAGTTTTAAAATCAATTTAATTACTTTTCTTATAAAAGAATTTTTTGTTTACAAGAGTTTAAATCAAATTCCCTTTTAAAATTCAAACATTTAAATTTCCCATGATTATTCAATTTTAAATTTAGTTTAAAACAAAGATTCAAATTCAGATTTGAATTAGTTTAAATTTTATTTAAAACATTTCTTTACCTTCAATTTCTAATTTAAATTCAAATTTCTTTAAAAAACATTTTAAACAATAAACCCCTTTAAAGTATTTTAAACAAATTTGAATTCTAAATACTCATTCATTTCCATCTTAATATTAAATTAACTTAAATTCATAATTTAAATTAGATTTAAAACATATTTTAAATCTTGCTTTATACTTTTTAAATTTAATTTTAAATTTTTGAAAACAGGGCAAGTTTTAAATCTAAATAGAACTAACCTGAGCAAAACTCAGAAACAACTTGAGTAAAACTCGATTTAACAGTTTCATTTGAATACACTTAAATCATTAAGGCACTGTCAGGTTTAACAAAACCTGTAACATCTAACACCCCCGAGACCATAACACGGCTACTCCGAGTCAAACACTCAAATACTCCGAGTCCAACATTACAATGCTTCGAGCCAAACACGAGTTACCCCGAACAAAAACATGAGTACAACTTCCTTCCCAAACTCGTTGATACCCAAAATGTCGTGCACCTGCACCGACGCCACCATCACCTCCTACCACACGCGACCCCTTGCGCAAATCGGTAACCATCATTCAACCTTATTCCGACCATCATACAACATGCCGAATCCCAAAATCAAAATCGAGAGTTCAAGCGCAAAAACTGCAACCATGTCGAATATGAAATTCACCTCAAATTCCAAAATCCAATCGTCAGAGAAATACCCCCTCCGGTCACATCCACTTCCACACTCCCTCAACCATCTACTCGATTTTGGAAGAACTCGATCACCCATAGATGTCGAGATGGCCAAATTCCTGATCAATAGCAAAAACTAGGTTTTAAAAACTTAATCCCTAATCACTACTGCATCCGTGTTTAAATCCTTCTCCCAATAATTTTCCCTGCTTCTCCTATCACCTCTCCATTACCAGAGAAGCCGCAGCCCACCCTGATCATCTAGAACGACAGTACCAACCCAAAACATGTTTTCTGGATAAAGCAGTAATGCTCAACCATTTCCAAATTAAAAATTCTAATTTTATTTTTAAAATTCAAGTTTACATAATGTAATCAGTTTATAAACCTTAATCAATGAATCTGGATAACCAAATTCTTGCTTATATATAATTTGTTCTGTTGTATTTATGTTTCAGAGACTTTTCAGATTTATCTTCATATTAAATAAAATTTTAAACTTAACTTGTATTACACAACTACATTTTTGTTTGAAACCAAAGCCTTAACAAAGATTTAAATCATGAGATCATGATTTTGACCAGAGTATAAATCTGGAATGTTAAAACAGGCAAGAACATATATCCAACAACATGCATGTATTCAGTAACCATACATAAGAAATACTATCATATTTTTTTTTCACACAATCATGACTATATCAGTAAATAATTTCAAGCAACTAAATTTACTTAAATTAGTTTAAATAGAAATGTTACTCACCGAATTTTAATGAGCAGAGCATCCATGTTTGTGAAATGCTTTGAATCCTGAACTTCAAATTGCTTTTTTTTTTCTTTAAACTGCAGATGCTTTTACTGTGAATCACATGCATGTTTCCAGAAAAATGCAGACATGGATGGTTTCAAACAGAAAAGGAGAAAGACTGCAGAATTTTGAATTGAAACTGCTGTTGCATTCAGTTCTGTTGATTGTTGCAAAGTGGTTTCAGGTTTATGAATATGAAGAGCTATTTTCAGGTTTATACATGATTTCAGTTTGAAGATGATTTTGGTTTTAGAGGAACATTGTTTCCAGAGAAAGAAATGCAGGTTTGGTTGATTTTTGCAGTTGCAGAATTGATGATCAGGTTGATGTTGTTTCAAAACAGAAAAGAAGACTGCAGGTTTTTGAATAAAGTTGCAGAATGAAATTGCAAATTTTTAATTAGTCATTTAATGTTTTGAAGAGGCTACGATTTGTATTTCAGGTTTGAGGAGATTTTGCATTACAGTTCTGAAGGTGGTTTTGGGTTTTGAACAAGATTCAAACAATTTTTGATTTGGTTTATGAGGAGCTTATTTATAGGAATTCTTTTTTTTATGTATGATTCCAGATTTTAGATCTGAAGATTTCTTAAGTTTGAAAAATAAAAATAGAAAAGAAGACGAAATGAGGAGTAATATGTTTATATAAACAAAACTTTTGATTTAATTAAAGAAAATGAAAAAGATTTAATTATGACACTTGTTTTAAATTTAAACATTTGTCACTTTAGTTTATTTTAAGACTAACACATGTCAACAAGGGTGTTTTAGAGATATACACATGTAGTTTAAGAATATTTTAGTTTTAATTTAAATTGTTTATAATACTTTAAAACCTTAATTTATTATTCTTATGTATATAAATGAGTTTCTTACATTTTTAATTTATTAAAAAGAAAATGAAACAAACAAATTCTGAATATAAGCTTATTCAAATATTTTTAAACATTTATTTCTTTTAAATTTCAAAACATCAAAGTCAAATTCAAATTAAATTATAAACTTCAAAATAAAAATCAAGTTATATATGTGTGCATATATAACTCTTATTAAATTTAAAATAACAAATCCTATTTCTAGCAAAATTTATTTATGTTTATAAAAACTAAGTATTCTAAATATCATTTGAAAATAACTAATTAAACAATATTTTAAAATGATTTATAAAAGATATCATAAATTACTTCTATTGCTTAATAAATTAAGATCATATGTAAATTTTATTTTAAATTCTTATATATAAATTCAAGCAATAATTTAAAAAGAAAATACAACTAAGTTTTTATTGTTAATCTAATTTAAATTCATATTCAAGTTAATTAAATATAAATTTAAACAAATAAAAAATTTCTTTAATATAAACTATATAATTTTCTATTAAATTGTTTTGAACAGTTAAATGTTAAATTTAAATCAAATATCCAATTTTACCAAATATAAATAAAAATTAAAAATTGATTCATTTACTAAGTTTTAAATCAAAGTTTATCCATTTACAAGATATACAATTATATATATATAAACAGAAAACAGTTTATTAGCTTTAAAAGATAAAATCTACTAATTTAAACATTTATTATAAGATGATTATTATATCAATTCAAAATTTTATTATCAAGAATTATTAAATCAAATAAATTTTTAAACACAGATTATTAAATTTATATTGCCAAATTCCGGGATATCACAAGCGGCGTCTTGATCTCCCTCTATTTCTCTAATTCCGTTATCCGTTGAAAATTTCATCTTCAGGCACCACGGGGCTAGGACAATTTGGAAGTCAGACAAGGCTAGTCTTCCCAAAAAGGCGTTGTAGGCTGAGTGGTTCTCTATTAGCACAAATGTTTGTTTTCGCACAACATAGCGGGGATGACTTCCTATTTCGACAAAGAGGTCCAGTTGCCCGAGGGGCATCTTCGCATCTCCGTTGGAACCATGTAGCGGTTTCCTGCAGGGAGACACATCCTTCATTGACAGCTTCATTTTGTCAAAAGCATGCTTGAATAGGATATTTACTGAGCTTCCAGTGTCTACTAGAATTCGGAAAACCTTGGCTGGACCGAACCAGGCATAGATGACCATAGGATCCATGTGAGGGTACTGCCTTCCCCCTAGGTCACGCCTACTGAATGTGATATCATCATTCTCTTTCCGTTTTCGGTGGTGTTCTTCTGTAACAGAATTAACGTAGCCTTTATTGTTTCTAAGTGACTTACCATATCTCTCCATCTCTGCCCAACTTCCGTCGGCGATGTGTGGTCCTCCTGATATGGTAAGCACCGCTATCTTCTCTTGACTGGAGCCGCTGGTGTTGCGATTTCCTCCGCCTACTTCCGAGAGGGGCATCCCTGGGTTCTCATTTGCAGGAGTTGAAGTCCTGTTCTGACCTTTCACATAGCGATCTAGTCTCTTCTTCTGATGTGTTCTTCAATCAAGTCCCGGAGATGATGGCATTCATTGGTGTCATGCCCATGAGATTCGTGGAATCGGCAGAACTTTCCAAACTTAATTGCATTGTCTGATTCCTTCTTGTGCGGGGGGCGCTTATATCTAACTTCGTCTTGGGTGGCCAAGAAGATGTTTTCGATTGTCTCATTTAAAGGAGTGTAAGAGTCGAATCTTGATCCTGGCCTATATAAGCGCTTTTCCCCCTTCTTGCCCCCAGCACTATCTCTGGAGTCATTTCTTCGAACGTCCTTTGCTACTGCGGATGTGTTGCCATGAGCTGCCTTGGTTTGTTGCCCTGTCTGCCTTTCAATGGCGGCATCTTCAAGTCTCGTATATTTCCCGGCTTCATGGAAGAAATCGGGTAAGGCAGCTGGCTTTTCCTTCGTTAATCTCCTAGAAAACTTAGTATCCGGATGCACACCACTGCAGAGGGCCATTAGGATAAGTTTCTCGTCGGCATCTTGGACTGCGGCTGTTGCGGCGTTGAATCGGGTTAGATATTGTTGCACTGTCTCCCCGGGTTTCTGTTTGATATTAGATAGGGAATAAGCGTCCTTGGGTTGTTCCACATGAATGCGGAACTGGCTGATGAACTTTTCTTTCAACATTTCCCATGAGCTGATGGATCCCTGGGGCAGATGGCAGAACCAGGAGGTAGCTAGATCTGCCAACAATAGTGGAAAGCACTTACACAACACTTCCTCTGTTGCTCCGCTCATTAGCATATGATGTGTGTATATCTGCAAGTGTACAACGGGGTCAGAGGTTCCCTTGTAAGGTTCCATTACTGGCATTTTCCATTCCCGGGGGGTGATGGCAGTTTCGATATTGCGGGTGAAGGGGCTGGTTACCCTAGCACCTATCCCCCGATCCCTTTGTTCCCGTTGGACGCACTCTCTGAACAATCGCGCCATCCTTTCATCAGAACTTGGAGCGGATAGAAATGAGTTTGGTTCTTCCCTGCGGGATTGTTTCCATCCAGATGACCTGTAGGGATGGTATCGTCTATCACTCCTAACATTCTTCAATGGCTGCCTCTGGTCTTCCGGGAGCATGCTGGGGTCAGCCACAGTTGGCCCTTGCCTTGATCTTTCCCTGCTGGGTTATATTCTCAGCACTTCCTCGGGTCCAACTTCGGGCTGGACTCCAGCTCAGCCCCGTCCCTTGGTGTTTCCATGGCTAGGTAGCATGGTGGGCTCAGCTACATCGGACCCTTGCCTGGTACCTCCCACTCGGTTCCAAGCGTTTCCTCGGGTCGGAATTTGGGCTAAGTCCGGGCTCGGCTCCTACCATAGCTGTTTCTGTTGTTAGCCTCTTCGAAGAAGAAAGACCTCTGTCGTCTCCCCGATCCTACAGACCGGGACTCACCTCATGATTCATTGTTGCGGTTGGTTTCTTCAACATACCTTAAGCGTGACATGAGTTGATTCATCAAGGCTTCTTGTTGAGGTGCGAAGCGGTTAGTTACTTCAGCCACAACCCTGTCCAGATCCGCCCTTGTAATTGGTTGTTCCGTAGCAGGGGCTGTTGGATTCGCCTGATCTACATTCTCTATTGGAACTGGATGATTGCCTTGGTCTCTGATCACTGGATCTGGGATACTGCCAGTTGCGATGTTCTTTCCTTTGTTAGCATCTTTCCTCCGTCCGGGAGGCATGTTTTCCAAGCAATGAATGATGCTGATAGGAAAAGGGGTTAAGTGGGAGAAGTTGAAGCTTCAAGCTCCTGTTCTCAGTGGAGCACCAAAAATGTTTGCACAAAAAATGGGCAAACACCTCCAAGTCGTATGATTTAGTTGATTATACGTTGTTCTTAGTGATTTGGGTGATTTATGCAAATATATAAAAAGCAAAAACTAAACTGTAAAAGACACACAGATTTATAGTGGTTCGGCCAGAATGTGCCTACGCCCACTTTATATGTTATTCTCCTTTTTCTCTTCAGATTACAAGTACAAAGCTTTGTATACGAGTATGTGAAAGTTGTTTGAAAGTTCCATCCGTGCTTGAGCTCTCAAACTTGTCTACCATTGTTGTACCCCTGCCCCTCTATTTATAGAGTGAGGCTGGGGGCAGGGGTTCTGGATGTATATAGCTGCTGGTGGGCTTGGGCCAAGACAATCTGGCCTGGCAATGTTGGTTCGGCATCCTTTTGGTTCGGAGATGGTTGGAGTTTTTTTTCGGTCCGGCAATGGCTGGTTTGGTAGCATGTTGGTTCGGTGTAGGTTAGATAGGCGGTCCGGTGGTGCCTTGGATCGATGGTGTGGAATTGGAGAGGCTTATGGTTCGGTAGTGGATGGAGAGGCTTCTGGTTCGGTAGTGGATGGAGAGGCCTCGGTTCGGTCGAGGGCGTAGCTTGGTCCGGTTAGGCTGGTTCGGTAGTGGTGTGGAGCCGATCCAGCGAGAGTTGGTTTGGTGGGAAGGAGCCGGTCGAAACTCACCCGACAATTATTTTATTCCCTAATTAATTATTAATGCTAGATATTTAACTTAACATTTACTTAATCCCCAAGTCTAATCATAATTAATTTTTAAAATTCAAACTCTAAATTTAAATGCTCATTTGAATTTGAATTCGAACTAAATTAATTTAAATATGAAAACTTCAAATGGTCATAACTTTTTTGCTTGAACTTCATTTCTATCTTATTATATTTGGAAACGGATCTGAATTTCACCAGGAATGCAATGGAATAACTTTCATGGTCAAATTGATACTTTTGTAAAATTTTCATTTTTATCCCTAACCTAATTAATTGAATTTCTCTTAATTTAATTATTCAATTACCATCAATTTTATGGGTTTTTATAGTATTGATGACTTGTTTCGATTATCTTTATGGTGTAAAGGTTTTCTTCTGATTGGATTTGGCGATGGGATTTCACCATTTGTGAATAGCGAATGAGAGTGTGTCGTTTACCACTTTTTGTATGCCATCTGGTTTTTATGAGTGGTTGGTTATGCTATTCGGGCTAACCAATGCTTCGTCATCATTTTCTGATCCTGTGAACCGCGTCTTCAAGGATCAGCTAAATAAGTTCGTGTTTTTATTAGTGGATGACATTTTGATTCATTATAGGATAGAGGAGGAAATGAAACACACTTAAGGATTATGAATAAAATGTTAAGAGGCATAAGTTGAATGCAATGTTTTCAAAATGTCACCTCTGGATAAGGGAAATGAGATTTTTGGCTCATGTCACCTCTAAGAGGGGCCTCCTAGTAGATACTTCCAAGGCGGCAGTGGTTTAGGGTTGGATCCATCCAAAGAATTCTATGGATGTGAGGAGTTTCCTAGGATTGGCGGGATATTATAGACATTTTATCAGGGACTTATCGAAGATAGCAGCACCCGTTAACTAGACAAAAGAGAATTAGACTTTTGTTTGGGGTGCTAAGTGTGAGCATATGTTTGTGAGTCTAAAGGAGATGTTGAAGAGTGCACTAGTGTTGAACATTCCGAGCATGAATGAGCAGTTGATAATGAAAGTGTGTAAAATCGTGTAATATGGAATATAATTAACTCTAAATGGAAATAGATGATAATAGCAAAGTAAATAGAAATAAGTAAAATAAAAAAAGCACACTAGGAATTTTATACTAGTTCGAACTTCCCGTTCTACGTCCAGTTCCAGACTCCTTCTGGAATTTCAACAACAATAACCCTCACTTAACCCGGAGGAATAAGTATATACAGTCTGAGTAGCAGAACAGACACCTGAGCAACTGAACAGGATTTTCGCCCCAGCATCAGAAGAGGACTTCACTAATACAAAATAATATCTGACACTGTGTGTTCTTGATAACACTAATTTGTCACTAATAGTACAAACCTCCTATAATCAAATCCTCAAGTATATGAAGTGTATGTGAAGATATGAAGAGAAGGTAATGCAAAGAATCGAAGATTATGAAAGTTATTTGAAGATTTAAAGCAGTAAAAACGTATGTTTGCTGTTGGAATGCAAATATTAAATCACAAGAACAATATTAGAGAGTTAGAATGAAAATCGGTGAATATTAAGTGTTTGGGAGTATCTATATATAGTAGCTGAAGAGTTACTGCCATTGGTGAAGGGTTCTGACGAAGAGGAGCATCTATCTCCATTCAGAGAAGAGTTGCGTCCTTTCGGAGAAGATGTCTTTTCGAAAATATAGCAGTTGTTCTCAGGTCAGTCGACTGGTCATTCATGGTCAGTCGAATGACTATGCAAAATATTTAAAAAATAAAGAGTGGATATGAATATGTACACAGTCAATCGACTAGATGGTTATGGCCAGTCGACTGGTTGTGACATTTTTGCGTGGTATGCTTCTGTTTTGATATTTTATGTGAAATATCAAGTGCGGACTACTTGAGGATAGATTTTAACAAATTTCTAAGACTCAATCATACATACTAGACAGTAAAAGAATAGATTAAAAGTCTTTGATATAGCCATAGTCCGTTGATTATTTATTTTTTCGTGAATTTTCTTTTTCTTCTAACTTGTTTTGTCATGAATCAAAACTAGTGATTCAACATTCTCCCCCTTTTTGATTGATGGCAAATCTGTATATATAAAAGTCCTAGAGAACAAATAAAAACTCCCCCTGAATATATGATACTTTTTGTACATGCATAAAGATGATTTGGACAATTCTTCTCCCCCTTTGTCATCGACAAAAGGAGATATAGCAAAAATAATTTCAATATAAAGTGCTAAAATAAATAACAAAGAGAGACTATTTAGTATAAATCTCAAAAGATAAATAATTAGCAAGTTTCAATATGTTTGAATAAGCAATAAAGTTATAGATAGGCAAATAATTCATACCCAACTCACTCGCCAAAAGACCTACTCATCAAGGTCCCAATTGTATTCTCCCTTTAGTGCTGGTTCCTTTCTTGGTCTAGAAGCGCCTTGAGCACCACTGCCTGCTCCACTATACTAGTATGCTCCTCGAATGTAGACCATGTAAATCGAGGTGCGGGGTGTTTTCCTTGGGCGATAGACGTGGCAGCAATTGAAGAAGAACATGATAATGCATCCCATAAGGTGGAAAAGAAACCTTTGATTTTATCGAGCTTGTTATCCATTTTCTTGAGTCTAGAATCCAAAATAAGTTGATTGCGGGAGAGAATTTCTATGGATTCACGGGTGCTAGAGGAAGTAGCTAAGCGAATATCGCCTTCTTCTTGTTGCGCTTCTGGTTCTCTAATAGTAGGACCTCCAGATTGTTGTTGTTGAGCCTATTGATGCTTCCAATCTTCAAATGAAGTAATAGGTGGCGGATATGTTGGTAGCTTCATAAGACTTATGGTCCTTATATTTATCATTCCGACAGTAGAGAATTCGGAATCCGGTTGACGAACAACCGCATCTAGAAGAAGTCACATAATATATTCTCCAAAATATATAACATGCATATTCCTATGTGAGAAAGTGAGAAATTCATCCATAATACGATGCAACCAATTATGTATATTTCCCCATATGGCATAAAGAGCTTTGAAATTTTCTGGATATATTAATTCATATGATCCGGTTCGAGGGAGAATAGATCGCATAAGCATCTTGGTAAAATTCTTGCTTTAGGACGAAGAAGCTTAGAACACAATTCAATCATGTCGTCACCCATGAACATATGACTTATTCTATCTCTTTTTCTTGAATTGCATTCGACATCATTTAAATCTATTCCTTCATTCGAAGATTGAAGTATATGTTCCATTCTATCAAGGGAAAAGAAGACTTGTTGTCCACATACCAAATTCTACACACAATTATTTGGATTCGATGGTTGTTGGTGACCAAGATTTAAATTTGCGAAGAAAAGTTTTACCATAAGATGGTTAATATTGTGGCGATTTGCATTGTAGTCAAGGAGTGTGTAACAACCCGCATATTTTATGATTGTGTATTTAAATATAGCATCGTCAGTCGGATTATAGTCCGAAATGCTACTTTTTGCAAACGATCGAATTAGGACTTGGGACTGCTTCATTGAGTTTAAAAAGACGTTTGCGACCATTTTGAGTATAAACTTCGATATGTTTGGAGCAAGCTAAAATTTGACCTTTGGACTTTAGGTTTGGGTTAGCCTAAACTATTAACTCTAGCTCAACCCCCACTTCTCTTCATTCACTTTCATTTTCTAACACTCCAAGCTTTCATAAAAATGGGGGAAGAGAAACCAAATTGGAATTCCTAAGCCCTAGTTCCATTGCAAATCCAAGTTCTAACTCCAAATTCAAAGAGAAGCCATTGGTGAGCATCTTCTTCTTTTTCCCCAACTCAATCTAACTTCACTTTCGGAAAATTCCTAAACCCTAACTTAGGGAATGTTTTTCTTTTAAGCTTAAATTCAAGCTTCTTGGGTTGGAATTGAAGAGTGATTGTTTTTGCCTTGCTCTATAGCTACTTCTTCCTTAATTTTGTGCAAAAGGCGAGATTTTTATCTCACATCTAAGCCTATAATTATCTTTGATTGTTAGGTATGAATCCCTAAAATCTTTATGTGTTCATTTGATTTTGATTTGGTGAATATTCCAATTTTTGGTGTTTTGAAAACAAAATCTATGAAAATCCTTATATGGATGTTGGACATGTTGATCGGAGTGCATTGGTGAGTCTTTAAGGTTGGGTAGTCCTTTGGGGTAAACCCTTCGTAACCGTCACTCATCCGATTGCTTCTGATATGGTTTGGCCATCATTGGCCTAGGCAAGAAAAAACCCAAAGCTTCAGTTTCAGACGTCAAAAATAATGGATTCGGACGTCCGAATATTGTACTGGACAAACTTTTTATTTTCTAGATTCAGACGTCCGTCTGAAATTGCTCTAGTTTAACCCGAGAGCAAATAGGCTAAAATTAGCCATTTTCAGACGTCTGAAATCAATGACTCAGACGTTTGAATTGAGTTTTGGAAAACATTTATTTTCCAGATTCATACGTCTGAATCATTTATTACAGACGTCTGAATCTGCTTATCTCAGCCCAATTTGCTTAAGTTGTTTGAGTTTCCAATTTTAATCGATTCGTGTTGATCCGACTTATTGTTATCATTTATCGACTTTGATTACTTCATTTTCGAGATTTTTGGGAATATCCATTTTGATGGATATGGTATCGATTTCTTTGGATTTGATTCACGGCTTCAAGTATGAATTTTGGTGATTGATTGTTTTTACAATCATTATTGTGATTTGTCACTTTAAAAATACAAAGCTTTCTATACTAGTAGTAAATATCAAAACTCCTTCATCAAAACAACTTCGACACTATTTTATTATAAAACTTGTTTCTTCAACCGTTTTCCAATCTATTAGTATATACAAACCATTACCTCATTTGTCTGAGAAATGTAATTAAACGGCTCAGTAAAACAAGTGGTATATGAAACGCTTGCGTTTACTTCGTCGATTAACTTTTGGACTTGTTCATTTGAAACTCTTGTGACAATTTTCGAGTGGAAATCTAAAGTTGGTTCGTAAATACTTAAGTTAAGCCAGTGGTTATGGGACATGAAGCTAAACTCACCTATTTACCGGCATAGTGTAATTGACACTTCTTGATGATCGATGATGATCATTTTGTGATTTAGACTAGCAATGTGCGATGTCTCTTTATCCGCGAGGGAGACTAAACCCCGTTTCTGTGGAGCTTCGGCTTAAAATTGGTAGGGTAGCGACCCATGGTCTTCGGGCCATTTTGTGGAGCTTCGGCTCAAAATTAATGGTTAGCAGCCATGGAATAGCGTTCCGTTTTGTGATACACATGTTGATGAGTTTTCATGCTCCCGTTTTGTGATAGGCCTCCCCTTTTGTGATTTTTGGATTTCTATTGATGATTTCTAGAATTTGTGTTTCACTAATTTTCATGATTTACATTGATAAGCTTTATCAATATTTGTGCATTGGTGAATTTGTGTTTCACTAAACTTTTCCGATTGGCATTGATATATTTATCAATATTTGTGGTTGGGTAAATATGGTGAAGAATATGACTTTCTTTTTTGTGCTTTTGAGATAATTGAGGTATCGTATGATTTTGTTGATGTTAAATGAATACTTTTCATAGTATGGCATTAATGTTATCATACGTTTTCTCATATCTCTTATTCCATCTCATTCTATCTGATATTTATAGCTAGATGATCCATTTATTATTTTCTTATTAAATAATACTCGGGTCATACCGAGATGTTATAGGTGCTTTTGCTTGACTCCTCATCTGGGAGTATTATCTGACTTTTGGCTAACTACATTAGATTGGTAGTTTTTGTTGTTATACACTTGAGACATAGACTCATTGATTTATACGTATTCTTTTGTGTAGCACTTGTATCTATTCTTTTGTGATATTGTGGATCTTGTTTGACCACTACTTTGATATACACTTCTATGTGTTATATTCATATCTTTTTCTGCCTTCGTGATATGGATATCTATGACTGATTTGTGTTATGCTTATTTCTATATTTGTTTCCGAAGATATTATAGCCATTATGTAATAGCTTTGAATTTGTATCGGTATGTCGGATTTCCTATGCATGTTATACTATCTGACATATCGGTGCTCGCACAAAGTAATTACACGGATGGTCGCTCCTCAACAGCTTTATTCTTTGTGCTAGTTGATGGCATTACTTCGTAGTGTTCTTGGCTAGCGTGAGTATACAGGTGGGTCGTCATAGAGTGACTCGAAACCACATATTTGCATTAATTCTTGAAGAGAGTAAGCACCAAAATTAGAATAAACCATGAAGGAGCCTTCAAAAATCGTAGAATTTTTCATATTCACCCACCGTTCAATTGCAGTTGCATCATATAGCCAATGAGCAACGTGAGCATCATTAAAGGATGAAGAGCCTTGTTTTGAGCATTTAGATCTAAGAGGGGCCATTAATTTGGTGTTTTTGAGGATTTCGTGAAAGAAAAATGGGGGCTAGGGTTTTGGAGGCAGTAAAAACGAAGAAGGTAAAGTGAATAGATGGTGTAAAAGGGTTTAAAAAGAAACAACAGAACCCTTTTATTTGTACAGCCAGTCGACTAGTCGGGGTAGGTCAGTCGACTGGTTGATAACGCGAGAGTTTTTTACTCTATAATCAATCGACTGACCCATATGACTCAGTCGACTGGTTGACATCCCGAGAGGTTTTTCATCCTGTAATCAGTCGAATGGTTATATATATCAGTCGACTGACTGTAGAAAAGAAATGCAGTGAAGCTTAAAACAAAATTTTATTCAAAAAAACATATACATAATCGAAATCCAAGTAAGCAAGAACAATAATACACAGGAAAAGATGATTATTTAGGAGTTTTTGGAGAGCATTCATGTGGTTCAACCTTGGTGTACTCAACATAAGGTTGCAAAGGAGTCCAGGCGTTTCCAAGAGTTTGGAGACGCCGAAGGTTGATGTGGAGTTTCCTCCCATTGATTCCAGCCAGATGAATTTGGTTGACAAGATGTTGAAGGTTCAACAACGTCATGCTTAGATGATTTTACACAGAATTTAAGGGCAATTGATTCTATAAGGCTAAGGCGGCTGAAATTCATCCGTTGTTCATAATACATTTCTCTTTGTGGATTGATTTGCTCCTTTTGATAATGATGGATTTCATCAATTTTTTCTTTTGTTTTTGGAGAAACAAACAATGATCTTCGTGACTTCTTAGTTTTTGGAGAAAATCTAGTGTGATATTGAGCTGTTTCATGTCTAGGAGTAGGAGTTGGCAAGGACGGAGTAAAGCTACTGGAAGAATGATAGCTCCTAGAGGATGTTGATGTAGCCGAAGATAATTTGGAGTTAGAGGAGTCGTAGGAGTCGTGATAGGTCATTGATAGAAAATGAGGAACTTGAAGTTTAAAGTATTCAAAAATAATTGTAAGGATGATTAAAAAAATGAAGGGAGTGCAGATTCATAGATGAATTTGAGCTATGTTTGAAACAGCAGAACATTAATAGCCAGAGAGGAAAAACAGATACAACGAATGGATGAAATTTGATTAAAAAATTGAATGGTTATGAGCCCACGAAATAAAAGAGTCAGCAGAAAATAATACATAGCTCAACTGGTAAGACATTGCACTACCAGTTAGGAGACCCGAGTTTGAGCTCCAACAGCTAGACAATTAAATTTTTTTGAACGAAAAGTTCCAGAATAATTAAAACCAAACTTCTAGCTGAAATAAGAAACAATCATAGCTCAATTGGTAAGAAGCAATTGCAATACTATAAAGGAGAGGTTATGGGTTCAACTCCCTTTAGAGTCATTAAAATTTATTTTATTTTTTTTGAAAAAATTTGAGTGAGAGTTTATATATATATATATATATATATATATATATGTATGTATGTATGTATGTATGTATATATATATATATGTATGTATGTATGTATTTTATCAAGTTGTGTTATGAAAAACTACAAATACAAATATTATATATACATATATAAAATTTATAAATTTTTAAAATAGATTATTCCATGCTCTCGTCTTAAATTGATGAAAGTGTTTTCATTTAAAGGTTTTGTAAAAATATTTGCCAAATGTTTATTAGAGGAAGCAAATTCTAGATTTATCAAATCCTTTTCAATATTATCACGAAGAAAATAATGACGAATGTCAATGTGTTTTTGTTCGTGAGTGATTAACGAGATTTTTAGATAAATTAATAGCACTAGAATTATCACAGTAAATAGTTAACTTAGATGAATTAAAACTAAAATCTTGTAGTGTTTGTTGCATATAGATAACTTGAGCATATGCCAGAGCTGCAGAAATATATTCTGCTTCACATGTCGATAATGAAACACGGTTTTTTTTTACCAAACCAAGATACAAGAGACCGTCCAATGAAGTGACAAGTCCCATTTGTACTTTTTCTACTTGTCCGGCTTCCTCCAAAATCAGCATCACTATAGGACACTAATTCAAAAGGACATTCCTTTGGATAGAATAGTCCAAAGTCCTTGGTTTTATTAAGATACCGTAGTATGCGTTTCACTGCTTGTAAATGTGATTCTTTGGGATCTGCTTGAAATCGTGCACACAAACAAACACTCGTCATTATGTTAGGTCTACTAGCTGTTAAATATAGTAATGATCCAATCATACTTCGATATAATTTTTGGTCAATACTTTTGCCACTTTCATCTTTATCAAGATGTATGGTTGTACTCATAGGAGTTGGTTTGGTAGAAGTATTTTCCATACCAAAGTGTTTAATTAGATTGTTACAATACTTTTCTTGATTAATAAAAATACCGTTTTCTAGTTGTTTTATTTTTATGCCAAGAAAATAATTTAAATCACCCATATGTTACATTTCAAATTCTTTAGTCATTATTTTGAAAAAATCTTGACAAAGTCTTTCATTTATAGATCCAAAAATAATATCTTCAACATATATTTGAACGATTAAAATATTCTGTTTATTTCTTTTAGTAAAAAGAGTTTGATCAACCTTTCCAATTTCAAAACCAAAATCTATAAAATATCTTTTAAGATGATCGTACCAAGCACAGGGTGCTTGTTTCAAACCATATAAAGCCTTCTTAAGCTTATAGACATGGTTAGGAATTGTTCGTGTATGAATAACGGAAGTTGTTCAACATAAACATTTTCTTTTATAAAACCATTTAAAAAAGCACTTTTGACATTCATTTGATATAATTTAAAGTTATGAAAACATGCAAATGCTAGTAAGATTCGTATTGCTTCTAGTCTAGCGACTGGAGCAAACGTTTTTTCATAGTCAATTCCTTCTTCTTGATTATATCATTGAGCAACTAATCTATCTTTATTTCTATTAATATTTCCTTGTTCATCTGCTTTATTTTTGAAAACCCATTATGTGCCAATAACTCATTATCACTAGGCCATGGAACTAAGTCCCAAACGTCATTTCTTTCAAATTGGTTTAGCGCTTCTTGCATAGCGATTAACCAATTTTCATCGGTAGATGCTTCTTTAATATTTTTAGGTTCAATATTAGAATGAAAAGCTACATGACCCATTTGATTTAATTGACTTCTTGTTCTAACAGATAAATTGAGTTCTCCAATAATATTAACAGAAGGATGATCTCTAAATATCCTAGGTGGAGATCTTAATTCATTGTTATTGTGAGCAATGTTTTCATTACTTTCAACATTTGAAATTTCTGTATTTGTGATATTATCAGGGAATTCTTCATCATCTCTTATACTTGGGATTTTTTTAAAATTTTCATCGAAAGATACATGAAGTGTTTCGTCGATGGTATTTGTTCTTTTATTATAAATTTGATAAGCTTTGCTTCGATCCGAATATCCTAAAAAGATTCCTTCATCGGATTTTGGATCAAATTTACCAAGCTGATCTTTTGTGTTTAAAACAAAACATTTTGAACCGGAAAGTTTAAAATAAGAAATATTTGGTTTTCGTCCATTAAGAAGTTAATAAGTAGTATTTTAGTTAATGGTCGAATAGAGACACGATTCAAAACATAACAAGCTGTTGCAACTGCTACAGCTAAGAAATGTTTTGGTAATGTACTTCCATTTAACAAAGTCCTTGCACATTCTTGTAAGGTTCTATTTTTGCGTTCTACAACTCCATTTTGTTATGGAGTTCTAGGAAATGAAAAATTATGGAATATTCCCTTTTTCTTACAAAAATGCTCAAAAGCTTCGTTTTCGAATTCACCTCCATGATCACTTCTTATGTTTTTGATTTTCAAACCTTTAAAAATTGAATTATTTTGACAAAAGTTTTGAAATTATCAAAGGTATCACTTTTATTTTTCATAAAGATAGTCCAAGTATATCTAGAAAAAACATCAACAATAACAAACACATATCTACTATGATTAATGGATTGTACTTGTGTTGGTCCAAATAAATCCATATGTAGTAATTCAAGTGGTTGTAAAGTTGAAATGATCTTTTTAGATTTAAAATATGACTTAGTTAACTTTCCTAACTGACATGCATCACAAATATGATCAATTTTAAAATTCATTTTTGGTAGACCTTTCACTAAATCATTTTTAAAGAGCTTGTTTATAGTTTTGAAGTTAATATGACAAAATCGTTTGTGCCATAACCAAGGATCATTTTCTTTGGCTATTGAACACATATCTTAATTATGATTTATTTTCATATTCAGAACATAGATATTTTTGTCTCTATTTCCTTCAAAGGTAAGATTTTGATTTTGATCAAAAATACTACATTTGTTTTCAGAAAAAGTGATTTTGAATCCTTTGTCACACAATTGAATGATACTAAGTAAATTATGTTTTAAATTTTTGACAAGTAAAACATTTGAAATAAGAGGTACATTTAAATACCATTATTGCTCACATCGCCATTGCCGATGATATAACCTTTGGAGTTGCCTCCAAAAGTGATGGAGCATCGATCTGAGCAAGTAATATTTGATAGCATATCTTTGTCTAATGTCATATGTTTTGAGCAACCACTGTCGAGTATCCATTTTCCTCTTTTCTTGAGTGGGACCTACAGAAAATATGAGCTAATATTGGTACCCACTTTTCCAATAGTGTCCTAAGAGTTAAATCTTAGGAAACCAAACCCAAGAGGGCTTAGTATCCCATTTAAAAATGTAATCTTTATTTTTATGAACAGTTTCAAAAAAGGTGTTATATATTTCTTCCTAATCAAACTGCTGTTTGTTTTAGGAACCCAGATTTTTATACTTTTTGGGTTAGAATTCCTTTTTATCTGTTCAATAGTAGGATTAATATTTCTCCTAATTTTCTTTCTAGGTGAAATTTTTGTTTTCTTAACATATCCTAATCCTTTTCTACTTGAAACAGATTGAGAGCTATCAATAGTTTTAGATAAAGTTTCTCTTCCTTTATTAAAATTTGAAATATTTTTGGTGATGCTTTCTAAATTAGTTTTGATACTAGTATTATCCAATTCTATTAATTTTATTTTAGTTTTAAACTCACGATTTTCAAAAATAAGAACGTCATTCTTTTCTTTTTGAGTTTCAATTTCTCGACTCAAAAGAGTAAGTTGAGAATTGATATTAGAGAATGATTCTTGTAATTTTTCAAGTTCTTCCTCTGGTATTTTTGTCTCATCTTTAAGCATATCTCTTTCGAATTCTGCTTTGTTCTGATGTTCACGAGTCTCCTTATATTTTCTTTTGAGATTTTTCAGAGTATCAACTAGTTCTGAATTTATCTCAATCATATCATCAAAAGTAAAATCACTAACCTCGTTTTCAGTAGCCATGAAGCAGATATTTTCTTGGTCCTTTTCACTTTCACTACTGTTATCTGATGAAGAGGTATCTGAATCATCCCATGTTACGGAGAATGCTTTCGTTTTCTTATCTTTTCTGCTATTATTGAAGTATTTTTTTTCTTTAGTTCTGGACATTCTTTCTGGATATGACCTTTCTTATGGAAATTAAAGCATTCTAGAATTAAAGATTATGGTTTGTTTGGAAAGTTCCTTTTTCTATTATTTCTTTTATTTTTCCTGAATTTCAAGAACTTTTTGAAATTTTTGGCAATAAATGCTAGATCTTCTTCATAAGAATCTTCATCTTTTTCTTCTTCAGCATGGAAAGCTATGTTCTTTTTGTCTTGTGCTTGTACTCGTTTTGCCTGCAAATTCACTTTATAGGACATTAGATTTCCTATTAACTCTTCAGGTTTTATGGTAGAGAGGTCATTAGCTTGTTCAATATCTAAGACTTTTCTTTCTCATTCATCCATTAAAGAGTTTAGGATTTTTGATACAATATCAAAATCAATGAACTTTTCTCCTAACCTTAATGGTGAATGATAGATATCTTGAAATCTACAGTACATATCATTTATGGATTCATCTTGTTTCATTCTAAAGTTTGGAAACTTATTTTTGAGAATGGAGATTTTGCTTTGTTTGACCTTGTTAGTTCCTTCATGAGAGATTTTCAGCGTTCTCCATATTTCATAAGCAGTTTGACACATGCTAACACGATTAAATTCATTTCTATCTAGTGCATAGAATAACATGTTCATAGCTTTAGCATTGGCAGTAGCATCTAATTTTTGTGTGTTTGACCAAGTGGAGTATTCTCCAGTAGGAAGAATGTATTCATTTGGTGTAATATTCCATGATTCAAAGCTATTTGATTGCATATATATTCCCATACGAGTTGCCCAATAATTATAGTTTAGACCATTGAAAAATGGAGGTCGTGCAGTGGATTGACCTTCAATAAAACTAGTGACAGTGTTAGTGGTAGAGTTGGTGTTGTTTTCCATATTAGCAAAATATCAGATAACCGTGCAACGGTTATAAGATGCCTTGCTCTGGTACCAAATGAAAGTGTGTAGGATCATGTAATATGGAATATAATTAACTCTAAATGGAAATAGATGATAATAGCAAAGTAAGTAGAAATATGTATAATAAAACAAGCACACTAGGAACTTTTATACTAGTTCGAACTTCCCGTTCTACGTTCAGTCCCAGACTCCTTCTGGAATTTCAACTACAATTACCCTCACTTAACCCGGAGGAACAGGTATATACAGTCTGAGCAGTAGAACAGGCATCTGAGCAACTGAACAGGATTTTCGCCTCAGCAGCAGAAGAGGACTTCACTAATACAAAATAATATTTGACACTATGTTCATGATAACACTGATTTGTCACTGGTAGTACAAATCTCCTATAATCAAATCCTCAATTATATGAAGTGTACGTGAAGATATGAAGAGAAGGTAATGCTAAGAATCGAAGATTATGAAAGTTATTTGTAGATTTAAAGCAGTAAAACGTATGTTTGCTGTTCGAATGCAAATATTAAAGCACAAGAAGAATATTAGAGAGTTAGAATGAAAATCGGTGAATATGAAGTGTTTGGGAGTATCTATATATAGTAGTTGAAGAGTAATTCCATTGGTGAAGGATTCTGACGAGGAGGAGCGTCTATTTCCATTTAGAGAAGAGTTGCATCCTTTCGGAGAAGAAGATGTCTTTTCGAAAATATGGCTTGGTCTCGGGTCAGTCGACTGGTCGTTCATGGTCAGTCGACTGACTATGCAAAAGATTTAAAAAATAAACAGTGCATATGAATATGTACACAGTCAGTCAACTGGATGGTTATGGCCAGTCGACTAGCTATGACATTTTTGCGTAGTATGCTTCTGTTTTGATTTTTTTATGTGAAATATGAAGTGCGGAGTACTTAACGATAGATTTTAACAAATTTTTAAGACTCGATCATTCATACTAGGCAGTGAAAGCGTAGATTAAAAGTCTTTGATATAGCCGTAGTCCGTTGATTATTTCTTTTGGTCGTGAATTCTCTTTTTCTTCTAAATTGCTTTGTCATGAATCAAAACTAGTGATTCAACAAACAGTATACATAGACGCTTGTAGTGCAGAATTAGGAGTGATGTTGATGCAAAAGAAAAAAAATTCGCTTATGCTAATTAACAGTTGAAGCCACGCAAGTGGAAGTATCCAACTCATGATTTGAAGTTGGCGCTAGTGTTTGTTTTGAAGATTTGGAGGCAATGCTTATTAGGAGAAAGGTTCGGGCTATTCACGGACCTTAAATTCTTGAAGTAACTTTTCTCCTAGAAGTATTTCAACCGTAGCCTATAGCGATGACTGGAATTCTTGGCCTCTTATTAATTTGGCTTTTTCTATACGCCTGGTAAGGGAAACGCGATCGTCAATGCATTGATTAGAGGACATGTCAGTCAAGGAGTCATGTTCATGGAGTCGAAGCAGTTGGAGTATAACACTGGCTATGACTTTAGACCCCATTGCGAGTTAAAGCCAAAGATGTTGAGAGTTTAACGATCTGGCCTACTTTGATACAATGGATCAGAACTAGTCAGTGGTTAGTTTATAGATTAGCAAAGATCATGGAAAATGAGTAGAGTCTGATTATATGAAGCAATACGGACTTGACCGAGAAGGTTGGCTTCGTAAGGATGGAAGATGATTTGTTCCCAATGTTGGTGGATTGCAAGATGAGGTGCTCTGAGAGTGCCACCATTCTAAGTTGCCATATATCCCTACGGTAATAAGATGTACCATGATATAAAGAAGACCTATAACGTGAACAAGGTTATCGAGACATTCATCTTGAAATGTCTGAAGTACGAGTTGAAGAAGGCAAAGTAGAAGATGCCAAGTGGGTTGTTGCAACCATTTGAAGTTCTCTTATAGAAGTGGGAGCAAGTATCAATCGATTTCATTGATCGATTACCGAGGACTCGAGTAGGGTATGACAACATTTGGGGCATAGTCGATCAACTGACCAAGAGCGCAAGATTTATAACTGTCAAGTCAAGTAGATTGGTAGCCAAACTAGCCGAGTTATATCCGAAATGGGTTGCATAATTCCATGGTGTGCCGTAGAGCATTATAAGCAAATGAAACCCATTGTCCACTAGTGGGTATTGGAAGAGCTTACAAAAGGCACTGGGGACTGAGCTGCATCTCAGTACAGCTTATCATCCTCAAACTGATGGACATACCAAGAGAGTAAATCGTATATTAGAGGATCTCTTACTGGATTGCATACTTGATTTCGAAGGCTCATAGGATGATAAATTGCATTTAGTGGAGTTTGCATACAACAACGACTATCAGTCTAGTATCGATATTGCACCGTATGAAGCATCATAAGATCGATCATGTAATGTCCCTTCATTTTAATTGGAAGCGAGAGAGAAACTGATACATAGGCCATATATGATTAGAGAAAATCTGAGGAAGATAAAGATCACTCAATCAAATGAAAGCTGCTCAGGATAGGCAAAAGAGCTATGCTAATAGAAGACACAGAGATCTAGTTTTCTGTCAATGATATAGTATTTGTGAAGATTTATCCATTGAAGAATGTAATTCAATTTGGTAGTAACGGGAAGTTGTCATTGAGATTCGTAGGTCCTTTTCCAATAGTAGACAGGATTAGGAACGTACCATATAGGGTCAAATACCTCAGAAGATGGTGGATGTGCACAATGTCTTTCATGTTTCTCATCTACGGAAGTTTGAGTATGACTCAATCGTGAAGATTGCACTGGATCAACTTAATGATATTGAGGTTGAACGAGAAGCTTCGAGACCTAATGGGGCATTTTGTATTCCCTAACGCGATATGAAACAGCTTAAGAGCAAGACGATCAAGCAAGTGAAGGTTCGATGGGGTGAAAGTGGAGGTAATTGTATGTAGGGAACTGGCGAGAGCATGAGGACCACACATCCAAAGCTCTTAGCATAGTAATGCCTACTGTTTATCATACTTAATTTAACCTTTGATGTTATATATGGTGGTTTAGTTGTTAGGAAATCTATTCTAGCGTTTCGATGATAACAACTATACAATGGAAATCGTATGTATGTATATATATCTATATTTATAGGTAGTTGATGAAGTAGCATCACCAAAGAGATAGAAACAAGAATCAAAAGGCAAACAAATCAATAGAAGTTGAAATGGAAATGCACAGACACAAAGAAAGCAAGAATACACACTTTCAGACGTCTGGATGCACTTACCAGACGTCTGGATTACTCCTCTGTATTGCAAATCAGTGTAAAACAGACGTCTGATAAAAATACCAGATGTCTGATGATATTCTCTGGTTCTATATTTCAGAAGGAATCAGACGTCTGGTATTAAACTCAGACATCTGAAAAACAACCATACACAAAAATATATATGAAGGGCAGACGTCTGAAACATGCTCTCAGACGTCTGATTTTGAATTTGACAGAGCAATTTCAAACTCCAACTGTCACACTCGAAGGGACACGTCTGCTTCTTCTTACTACAACTCTTCATCATCATCAGAAGCGACTTTAGGGAGATTACAACGGATACAACTATACAAGATAACCCTTCATCAGTATAAATAGCATCAGCAATGCAAAGAATACCCACAATACTTATTTATGCTATTGATTTCTATACTCTGACTTATATTTGTTCTCAAAGCAATCAACTACTTACACTTCCATATATTCTGGATTACGCATTCAACACTTTCTAGATAAATATATTGGAAGCACTTGTATTCAACAGTCAACATCAGTGTTATAAGAACACATCTTTGACAAAGAAACTCAGTTATTGTAAACCTGTTCCTATGGGCCAAGTGAGGGTTAGTTAGTGAAAGGAAATTCCGAAGAGGAGCTTCGGGACTGGACGTAGGACGGGAGGTCCGAACCAGTATAAAATCCGGGTGTTATTAGTTTAATTTACTTTACTACTATTATCTACCTAGTTTTACTATTGATTACTTATACTTGCACATACATATCCTACGATCCACTCATATAGACTTTCAATTGGTATCAGAGCAAGGTTTGATCAAAGAATAGTAACACGTTTTTGAATCTCTTTAAATATGGCAAGTATTTTTCAAGAAGGACAATCCACAGCACGACCCCCACTTTTTAATGGCTCTAACTATGCATATTGGTCAACACGTATGAGAATTTTTGTGGAAGCTAACGGTCTAGAAATCTGGTCAGCCATTCAAGATAAATATGAAGCACCCACTACTGCTATGAAAACTTGGACCGATGCACAAAAAACCTTAGCATCAAACAATGCTAAAGCTATGAATGTTTTATTTTGTTCTTTAGACAAAAATGAATTTTCACGTGTAATGCCATGCACCACTGCATTTGATATTTGGCGTACCTTACAAATTACACACGAAGGTACAACAAAGGTCAAACAAACTAAAATTTCAATTTTGCAAAACCAATTCTCATCTTTCAAAATGAAACAAAATGAAACTATAGTAGACATGTATTCTAGATTTCAAACTATTCAACATGATCTTATGGCATTAGGAGTTAAGTTTACTGATTTTGATTTAATTTCCCGAATACTCAACTCTTTAACACCTGACCGGGAAAGAAAGTTATTGGCTATAGAAGAGGCTAATGATCTTTCTACCCTCAAAGTTGAAGAGTTGATAGGAAATTTGATGTCCTATGAAGAAAATTTGCAGGCACGAAAAGAACTAAATTCGGAAAAGAAGAACATAGCATTTCAGGCAATAAAGAATGATGACTTGGATTTAGATGAAGTTGAGATAGTATTCATTGCCAAAAACTATAATAGATTCAAGAAATTTAGAAAGATGACAAAATTTCAAAAAGAAGGAAAGTCCAACTCGACAAATCAATCTCAAATCAAATGCTATGAATGTGATCGATACGGACACATGAAGAAAGATTGCCCAAAACTCAACAATGATAAAAAGAATAATGAATTTGAAAAATTCAAGAAGAAGAAAGCTTTCAAAGTAACATGGGATGATTCGGATTCTTCATCATCAGAAAGTGATAGCGATAGTGACGAAGAACAAGCAAATGTGTATTTTATGGCACAAAACGATGAGGTATGTCCGGAACTTAGCTATGACGAATTATTTGAACTAAGCATGGAATTGGATGATAAATTTAGAGAGGTTAAAAAATTGAATAAAGAATATATAGTTAAAATAAATAGATTAGAAATTGAAGTAGGTATGTTAAAAGATGAAAAAATCATTATAGAAGAAGAATTTGAATTATCTCAAGAAAAATACAAAAGTAATTTGATAATAAATGAGGCTACCACTATAGAACTTGAAAGCACAAAAAAAGCAAACGATAATTTTTTGAAAGAAAATACCAACCTTAAAAATAATATTGAATTGTTTAAAATTGAGAATATAGAACTAAAAGAAAAGCTAGATAAGATTACAAATAATGTGTCAAAATTTAATAAAGGAAAACAAGATTTGAAAAACCTTATAAAAATATCAAAACCATCAAGCAACAAAAATGGAATAGGTTGTAAAAATTCCTCTAAACAAAAAGAAAAAGTTGCAAAAAATCTTAGTTATAAAAAAACTAAAAGTTTACCTAAGTCTACTTTTAATACCAAAACTATAAAAATTTGGATTCCTAAAACAAATAATTATTTAATTAGACAAAAGTATATCAATAATTATATAGAGAATGTGGTCTATAATAAAAATTATCTTTATAAAGGTACCAAACCATCTTGGGTATGGCTAACTTCTCCTAACAAATAGGACCCTAATAATATATGGGTACCAATTGAAACATCTTTTATTTTGCAGGTACCCAAAATAGAAAATAAAGAGAAATGGATACTAGATAGTGGCTGCTCTAAACATATGACCGGAAATTCAAAGATGTTATGAAATATATCATACGTTGATGGTGGAACGGTAACATTTAGAGACAATTCAAAAGGATACGTCGTGGGCATTGGAGAAGTCATCAACTCTGGTATATCAAATTCTCCTATTATTACAAATGTTTTATTAGTAAAAAATCTAAAACACTACTTACTAAGCATTAGTCAATTATGCGATAAAGGTTTTTAAATAAATTTTGAAAAAGATAAATGTAATATTTTAGATAATAACAAACAACTCATTTTTGAAGGATTTAGAAACAAAAATATTTATGTATTAAACATGAATATAAATAAAAATTCAAACTTATGCTTAACCGCCAAACATGATGATCCATGGTTATGGCATAAACAATTTTGTCATATCAACTTTAAAAGTATTAATAAATTAGCAAAATATGAACTAGTAAGGGGATTACCTAGAATAAATTTCAAAGTAGAAAATTTTTGTTATGATTGTCAAATTGGAAAGCTAAAGAAAAGCTCGTTTAAATCTAAGAATAATATTTCTACAAAACAACCATTAGAACTGTTACACTTAGATTTATTTGGCCCAACACAAATTCGGTCTATAAATCACAACAAATATATCTTTGTAATAGTTGATGATTTTTCAAGATATACATGGACTTTGTTTTTAAAACATAAAAGTGATACTTTTGGAATGTTTAAAAATTTTGCTAAAAGAATTAAAATACAAATGAACTTCAAAATTAAAAATATCCGAAGTGATCATGGAGGAGAATTCGAAAATGATCTCTTTACAAATTTTTGTAATAAAAAAGGAATAACTCACAATTTTTCTTTTCCTCGAACACCACAACAAAATGGTGTCGTAGAAAAAAAATCGTACATTACAAGAATGCGCACGAACATTACTAAACAGTAGTGGTTTACCAAAACACTTTTGGGCTGAAGCTATTGCGACATCTTGTTATGTATTAAATTGTGTAACAATACGTCCTATGACTAAACAAACGTGTTTTGAAATATTTTTTGGTGAAAAACCTAAGGTATCATACTTTAAACCTTTCGGGTCAAAATGTTTTATTTTAAATACAAAAGATAACTTAGGTAAATTTGATCCAAAAGCCGATGAAGGTATCTTTATTGGATATTCGGATCGGAGTAAAGCATATAGAATTTTTAATAAAAGAAATAATACCGTTGAAGAAAGTTTACATGTTTCGTTCGATGAAAATCTTTGTAATCTTAAAACTAACGATGAAGAAGGAAATATTCCACTAATAAATCCAACAAATACCGTTAATAATGACATAACTATTGAAAATAACACTCTGGTATCAACTCCTAGAATTTTTAAAAATCATCCAATAGATAATATTATTGGAGACCTTAATACAAGAGTAACTAGAAATCATCTCAATCATATAAGCCATATAGCATTTGTGTCAAACTTTGAACCAAAAAATTATAAAGAAGCATCAAATGATAATTTTTGGATAATAGCTATGCAAGAATAATTAAATCAATTCGAACGTAATAACATATGGGAATTAGTACCACGACCTAAAGATCAATCGGTAATAGGAACAAAATGGATATTTAAGAACAAATCAGATGAAAACGGAGATATTATTAGAAATAAAGCACGATTAGTTGCTCAAGGCTACAATCAAGAAGAAGGAATAGATTACGATGAAACCTTTGCTCCTGTAGCAAGATTGGAGGCCATTCGTACATTAGTCGCTTTTGCAACATATAATAATTTTAAACTATTTCAAATGGATGTCAAAAGTGCTTTTTTAAATGGGTTTATCAAATAAAATGTATATGTAGAACAACGACCACTATTTGTTCATGAAAAATATCCCGATCACGTATTTAAATTACACAAAGCCTTATATGGATTAAAACAAGCCCCACGAGCTTGGTATGAACGTCTTAAAAATCATTTAATTACATCAGGTTTTCAAATAGGCAAAACTGATACAACTTTGTTTATTAAAAGAGAAAATAATGATATTTTGGTAGTGCAAATCTATGTCGGTGACATCATTTTTGGCTCAACTAATGAAAATTTATGCAACCAATTTTCAAATATTATGAAAAGTGAATTTGAAATGTCCCACATGGGAGAATTAAATTTTTTCTTAGGTTTACAAATAAAACAACTTGATAATGGAATTTTTATTCATCAAGAAAAATATTGTAATAATTTATTAAATCATTTTGAAATGAATAAAACCTCAAGTAAACCAACTCCAATGAGTACCACTGTTCACTTAGAAAAAGATGAAAACGGAAAAGATTTTGATGAAAAGAAATATCGTAGCATGATTGGTTCTCTTCTCTATTTAACGGCTAGTCGACCTGATATTATGGTGAGTGTATGTCTTTGTGCTCGATTTCAAGCCAAACCAAAACAGTCACATCTAAGAGCAGTTAAGCGAATTTTACGTTATCTTTCTAGTACTAAAGATTATGGGTTGTTCTACCCTAAAGGATCCTCATTTGAACTTATCTCATATAGTGATGCGGATTTCGGAGGATGTACAACAGATCGTAAAAGTACTAGTGGAACTTGTCATTTTATCGGACAATCATTAGTTTCTTGGTTTAGCAAAAAACAAAATTGCATTTCCTTATCAACTTGCGAAGCCGAATACATCTCCGCAGCACTAGCATGTGCTCAAGTAATATACATGCAACAAACACTAACAGATTTCGGTAAAACTATCATCAAGTCTCCAATTTATTGTGATAACACAAGTGCAATTAATTTGTCCAAAAACCCAATTAATCACTCAATAACCAAACATGTAGATATACGACATCATTTTCTAAGAGACAATGTTGAAAAAGGAACCATTTCATTAGAATACGTTAGTACCGAAAATAAAGTAGCCGACATATTTACTAAACCATTAAATGAACAAATTTTTTCTAAGCTTCGACGAAGTTTAGGAATTTTCTCACTAAATGATCTTTTTCCTTAACACATTATATATAAAAATATTTAATAAAATTTAAAGCTACATTTAGTTACCAATATACTAAGCACAAGATATATTATTGATTTCTACGCTTCTATGGTTTTCAGAAAAGTAATAACCACAAATTAGGTTATTTATTTCTGCACCTATAAAATTTTAGTTTGTCTATATTTACATACTTTCCAAATAATAAATATAGCCAAATAGAAAAACTTTATTCAATCAATTAATTTTTTAAAATATATATATATATATATATATATAACAATGTCTTCACCAGATTCCTATATATCCATCTCCGTATCAACACCCTCGATGGATAACGCGGTTGACACACCACAACAACTCCCAACGCCTACCCCAAAGCAAGAACCAACTCATAGGTGGTCTTCGTATCGCACAGGTTTTACACCAGATAATAAGAAAGCTAAAAAATCATTGTTTACGTCTCCTAACACAAAGGAGAAAATCAATAAAATCCATCATTACCAAAAACAACAGATGGATCTTCAACGGGAACTTTATTTCGAACAAAAAGTTACAGCACGGAGGTTAAACTTTCTCGAGGAAGTTGCAATGAAGTTTTGTTCGTCACGCAAGAAAGATGATCACGAACCACTTCCAAAACCTTGTAGTTCATTGGATCCATCATCTTCGTATCGTACTCCTTCAGACCCTTCACCTAGACGATATTCTGGCTCTCCACGAACACATGAACGTGGAAATTTATGGTCTCCACTTCGACCATGAAATGATGATGAATCAAGAAATCCTAAAACTCTGTCTCCATCTAAATAAATTATTTATATTAATTGGTGTATGTATCTATAAGTATACGTGTTTTTATAACAATAAGGAAATTTATTATTTACGTTCAATAAATAAAATTTCTATCATTTCTTTGACAATCTACAAACTTCAGACGTCTGCCAACAGGTACCAGACGTCTGATACTATGATATTATACTAAAACTTTTGAGATGTGCATATATCAGACGTCTGAAATAATGCCAGACGTCTGAAATATGCCTCTGCCTGTCAAAAATAAAATTATGGCCATTTTAGACGTCTGGAATGATAACCGGACGTCTGTATATGTTCTCTGTTTCAATCTCAAACCAAAACAGACGTCTTCTTTAAATTCAGACGTCTGAAATTTTTCTCTGCATCAAAATATTATACGTAAACTAACAACCAGACGTCTTAATCAAGATCTCAGACGTCTGTTTTTACCTACTGGACAAAAATTAGGGCAAACCAGACGTCTTATTACTTTTTCAGACGTCTGATTCCCAATCTACCATATAAAATCGATCAGATTAACGTCATTTTTATCTACTTCAAAAACATTTTTTTCCCGACGATCTTCTCAAATAAATTTTTTTTTCTTCCAAATCATACAGCATTTTTAAACAAAAATGCCGCCTCGTACTAAAAATCCTACTAAAAAAAGAAAGCAAGATCAACCAACGACATCTTCACATCCGCAAGTTTGTTCGGATGATCAAATCGAACGTTGGATGAATAGAGCTCCTCATTCTCTAAAAAGGTACGAAGATATTCAAAAAAAGAAACTTCACACATGTCCCTTGTACAATTTATTAAAATTTCCTATGTATGACCTAGACGAATTATGTGAAATAGCCGGTTTAGAAACCCTGATTTCTTTTCAAACAAATGATATTCAAATTGACCAATTAGCCATCTTCCTATTCTACGCAAATTTAGATAGCACCGCAGTTTGGAATACTGAGAATGAAGAAAATTGGCTTTGGTCCAGTGTCTATGGAAACACAATTCGATTAACCCCTGGCTTAATAGGTCGAACCCTTGGTTGCTCTGACACCGGGGAAGACATGTATAACATTCCCGATATGAGATTTAAGCCTAGGGATATTATTGCACATCAAATTTGGGAAGATAATGTGCCAAAATTTGCTTCCAAGTATTTACGCCCGAAGGCTCGACTACTAACAAGGATGATAATAAACACCATTATTCCACGATTAGGTAGTCAGGAGCAAATCACAGAAATGGAGCATAAAGCATTGTATGCTATATTTAGTCGGACAAGAATGAATTGGGAAAAATTTATTTTTGATGAGCTTAAGCAATTTTGGAATCGCTCTCGACCTTCCATTATTTACCCGACTTATATTATGCGGCTTCTTCGGGCTAATAACATTCAATCGTATTTATCAACATTCGAAGAAATTTCACCCAAATATTCTTCAACAAAATTTTTCTCCTTGATGCACTTGCCCGAAATTCCCCCGGAATTCATGACATTTGAGGATTGGACATGCAATCGACAATCTCGACGTATTGAGCCTCCTCCTCAACCACCCATGATTCCTTCTCAAGGAGAAGAACAAAAAGAAGCAACTCCTCCTCCTCCTCAACCTTTTGATTACCCGGGATAAGAGGATATTATGGAGACTCGACTAGAAACAAAACCAAATGAAAGTATTCGAGATCTCACTCTTCGAAATCAACACATACTGTCCCAAAATCAAAGACACTTGGCTAAGCAAATTGACAACCTTGAAGTATCATTTGCTACTCGCCTAGCCACAATTGAAGATTCCCTTTCAACTGCTTTGTCGGTGCTGAAAGAAGTATTACAACGGGTCCGTGGTCCGATTCCACGCTCTGAGGATTGGCCAACTCCCGTTCCTTCCCCTCCTATAAAGCACTCTAAATTATTTGAGGATGAACCTCCAAAGGAAGCTATGATATCTCCTTCAAAAACTAGCACTTCTACAAAAGAAGATCAAAACGAGGATGATACAAATCAAGCTTCTCCAAAGGAAGGTGATCCAAAACTAGCTTCACCAAAACAAGATGACCCAAATCAATCCTCTCCGAAATAAATTTAAGTTTACTTTTGTAGCTTTTGTGTACATCTGTAATAGAACAATGCATGTAAACTTTTTCTTATTAATGAATATTTTTCTAACATATTGACTTAATTGTTATAAATTCTTTTTGATAATGTCAAAGGGGGAGAAATATTAATATTCTCATAAAACAATATGAATAAGCATATATTCAGGGGGAGATTTCAAATCTATATATAAGTACATTGAATAAGTTGTCATCATCAAAAAAGAGGAGATTGTTAGGAAATCTATTCTACAGTTTCGATGATAACAACTATACAATGGAAACTGTATGTATGTATATATCTATATTTACAGGTAGTTGATGAAGTAGCATCACCAAAGAGATAGAAACAAGAATCAAAAGGCAAACAAATCAATAGAAGTTGAAATGGAAATGCACAGACACAAAGAAAGCAAGAATACACACTTTCAGACGTCTGGGTGCACTAACCAGACGTCTGGATTATTCCTCTGTATTGCAAATCAGTATAAAACAGACGTCTGATAAAAATACCAGACGTCTGATGATATTCTCTGGTTCTATATTTCAGAAGGAATCAGACGTCTGGTATTAAATTCAGACGTCTGAAAAACAACCATACACAAAAATATATATATGAAGGACAGACGTCTGAAACATGCTCTCAGACGTCTGATTTTGAATTCGACAGAGCAATTTCAAACTCCAACTGTCACACTCGAAGGGACACGTCTGCTTCTTCTTACCGCAACTCTTCATCATCGTCAGAAGCGACTTTAGGGAGATTACAACGGATACAACTATACAAGATAACCCTTCATCAGTATAAATAGCATCAGCAATGCAAAGAAAACCCACAATACTTATTTGTGCTATTGATTTCTATACTCTGACTTATATCTGTTCTCAAAGCAATCAACTACTTACACTTCCATATATTCTGGATTACGCATTAAACACTTTCTAGATAAATATATTGGAAGCACTTGTATTCAACAGTCAACATCAGTGTTATAAGACCACATCTTTGACAAAGAAACTCTGCTATTGTAAACCTGTTCCTTCGGGTCAAGTGAGGGTTAGTTAGTGAAAGGAAATTCCGAAGAGGAGCTTCGGGACTGGACGTAGGACGGGAGGTCCGAACCAGTATAAAATCCTGGTGTGATTAGTTTAATTTACTTTTCTACTATTATCTATCTAGTTTTACTATTGATTACTTATACTTGCACATACATATCATACGATCCACTCATATAGACTTTCATTAGTATCCCACAGCTAGTGTAGGTTCAACTATACTATTGATTGCTTGGTTGCTTGTTTAAGATGTATGATGATTGCGTATGATTGTTAGGCATGTGAGTTAAATATGTTTGACTTATTTGAGGACTTTGGAGGCAAAGTTCTTAAAAGGAGAGAGTGTAATGACCTATATATTATGTATCATAGGATCATAAAATATTTTAGTTCGTACGACTCTAAAATTTTAGTAATGACTCTTGGGGACATTTTTCACATCTATGATTTTTATTGAATTTCTAAGTGACTGGTTTGACCTTGAAAATCTTGTTTGGACTATAAATTTTGATAAGAACCAAATTAATGTCTCATACCACTTCCATTGCTTAAGGATGGTAGCTTCTCATTCCTTAAAGTAGTTATAATAGAAAAAGGGACTTACTTTTTAAAATTTACAGTCATTTTAAGTTTTGGTTATTAGTGGGCAACTAACTAAGCCCATGCTTAGACTCACTATTCCATCTTGAAAATTGTGCTATGAGAAGCTGTAGGAACAGATCTAATTCATTTCCATCTCCCCTAAAATAGCTCTAAACCTCCATTAACCCTAATTTCATCAAAATCACATATTTTTGTTATTAATCTTAGTTTAGATCATAATGAGAGGAGTAATTAACATCCAGGGGTTGGAGATTATCATTTTTGCTGATTTGCGTTCATCTCCTTTGCGGTCCACTACAGATGTAAGGAGAAAATTTTGTATTTTGGATATTTGGTCAGCGTTTCCTGACCTCTCACTCTACCATACATGTTTATATAGTTAATAATGGTATTTTTAACTTGATTTCACACCTTAAATTTTTTTAACTTTAATTACATTTTATGACCAAATTTTAAAGGATTTAAAGTGGTTTTTAGGATTGGATGTTTATATGTGTTGTCTCTTGTTTCTATTTTGTGCTTTAACAGGGTTTCTGGTGCTTTTAGGTAGTTAGAAAAGAGGTTGTCTAATTATCAAATTGGAGGCAAGATGGTCGGCATGGGATAAAATTTAAAAGAAGAATTCTGAAGCATGGTTGGATTCTAGGATTCAAATCACACTAATATTGAAGCTAAGGAAAGGGCCCGGTACCTAAAGCTTTGGATCAGTACTGAGTGCTTTTTAGTTGGTGGAAAATGCTAGTTGGATGTTTGTTTCTTCAGGTCAAGGTTAGGGGTGATGAGTGAAGGTCAAATGTAAGAATTTAGCTAAGTATTGGACTTCATATTGAAAGATTTGGTGGGCATTAAAATGAGAGCTTTTGGAGTTTGTACCAAGAGCTTTGAGTTGATGCCAATGGCTTTTAGGTCGAGTAGTTGGGGTCCAAGAACTTGGAAGATGGAGCACAAGAAGAAGGGGAAGAAACTTAACCAAAATTGGCTAAGTACCCAACTCAGTACCGAGAGCTTTTGGTTGGTACCGAGTGGATTATTTTGGTAGAGTCGAGGTGGAATCTCTAAAGGGAAGGTACTCTGTAGCTCGTGCTGGAGGCATTTGTTTGTTTTCTTGGGGTTTGATGGTGATGTAGTAGCATGATGATAGCTTCGAGGCTCGGTAATGACATCTCGATAGTGAATGGAGCTAGGTTCCGGATCATTTTTGAAAGGAGCCATGAGGTGATTATCCAGAACGCACAGGTTCTAGGAAAGGTAACCTATGGATAGAATGTGAAATTGGTTCTATCGTGAAATGGAGGAATGTGGAACGGTTCTTTGTGAATAACGAAGTTTAGATGGAGGAAAGAAGAGGCTTACGTATGCATGCTAAGGGATCGTTGATACTCATAGTGTTTTCTATTGTACTCAAAGTAGGGGTATTGTGAGTGCATCATCGATACTTTATTTGGCTACCCTGGACCAATTGTTTAAATCCATATTCAGTGGAACGTAGGAAAGGGTCTATTATCAACTTCTGGCTAAAGATGAGTACAAAAAAAATTAGGATTTCTATTAGTCCCTGGCATGGGAAAGGCCATACGAGATATCATATATCTAAAGCACAATGAGTGATAATGAGGATTGTTTGATGGATTTTATGGTTGCTTTGGTTGTTATCTTACGTTTACCACTCTAGGGATGTCACTGGAGATAGGTATTGGGGATTGGAATACCTAGACACCCGTCATCATACTTGATTTGTAGTATACCTTTACTTTATTCGTAGAGTAGTATGTTATGTTAATTATGTGCTAACTCTTAGTTTCCAAAGATATGTCAGGTATGGTTCGTATACTATTGTTCCTTACTATATTGATTTGTAAGTATTTTGATATTTATTTACCGCTCACACCAGACTATTGTCTAACTTGAGGTTTTATGCTTAACTTCTTATTATCTCGAGTACTCTTAAATTAGCAGACTAGATAATAGGTTTAGGTGCGATGCAGTAGCTATGTAGAGGATGGGCTAGATGAAGCTATCTCGTATTATGTATGGATTTCTATGCTGATTCCACTGTTCAACACTGTGCAGCCTTGATGGTGCTGCTTATTACAATTATTTAGAGACAGGTACTTGAGTTTATTTTTGTTTATGCATACTCTATTACTTGATGTATAACTCTATGAATTTGCACTTTGATGTTTGGATCATTTAGTTATTACTATCTCTCTTGTTTTATATCTGTGATGTATATTATATTTTATTTCATATATTGTGAGATATACAATAGATTCTGTGATGTTTCACCTAATTTTCAACCTTTAATTGCTATCCTACATCGACTGGGCACGTCAACAGTGCACTATTTAGTTACATTTGGTGCTGGTCGTGTAGGGCGGTCGTCACAATATGCTTTCTCTTTTCTTCATGCACCATAGTTTTTTGCATAAAACCTTCCATTTTTCAGCTAGAAATTTTTGTTTGCTTTCCTTCGATATCAGATTTTGATAAGTGATATCTATATGTTTTATGTTTTTAGTTTCATTAGATTATCTAGCATAGGATCATAATTGGAATCATTCTCTTTATTAAATTTCTCAAAAAGTAGCAAAATACATTTCCTCAAAGCTAAACTACTCTTCTCATTGGTCCCCCATCCTACTTTTGAAAGAAACTTCAAGATTTAGTGCTTTGGTGTAACAGTCACATCCATCTCATCTAAAGCAGGCCTCCTAAAGAATGCATTGTAGTAGGTATGTTGGTCCATTATCACATAGAGAGTTTTAACGATCCTTGGTAAGGGTGGAATACCTATTTGAACATATAGCTTTATCTACCCTACCAGAGTTGATCCCTTTTTATTAAACCCAAAAATAAGTTCCTAGAAGGCTCCGGTTTACTTGGAGAATGTCTATTTGATTAAAAGCATGCTTAAAGATCACATTCATTCTACTTCATCTCTGCAAATATATATACACCTGCGATAGTCTAATTTGTGCATTAATCATTAGAGGATCATTATGTGAATGTCTCACTGGCTTTAGCTTTTTTAGAGTGATCACCAGGTCCAGAATTAGAATGTTGTATTGTAAGCTTTTCATAGGTGGTTCTTCTACACTAGTTGGACTACTTGCACCCTTTCTCATCTTTAAAACGTGTGGCCCTCCATGAGTCACATTAGTATGGTTTTTGGTGATGAGAAATCCTATTGGGGCTTGTTCTCAAGGAATTTATTGGCTAAAGGCTTCTCATTATTACCTAATCATGAAAATCTACCTTGACGAATCTTTTAGCACCTCTTATCTTGTTATATTTTGGACTATTCCTGCCAAAGCACAACAATTAATGGTCTTGTGTTTGTTGGTCTTACGGAAGGCACAATAATCACCTTCTTTATTGGGTTCTAGCTCAGTTTTAGACTTAACCGACACAGGTTACTCCATCTCATCTTTAGATACCACATAGATGTATGGGATGGGTAGGGTTAAATCAACATAATCTGAGCTTGGAGTTTTCTCATATCTCACATCTGTTTAAAGTAGGAACCCAACCCTTTCTCCATCTCTCTCTCTATGTTGCCACTTCCTTTTCTCATAAAAAATTTCATCCATATTGATGAACTCTTTCCAACAAGGTGTGTTATCAATCAGCCCTGCCTTGACAACCATTAGTTTTTCCCTATCGCTTTCTTTCTTGGCCTTAGTGGCCTCAGCATTAAACCTCTTCAAATAGTCCATCAGTAACTGTAACGACCCGTAAATTTTCGATAATTAAAATAGCTAATTTAATAAGATTTCGTGATTTAGTGTTAGAAAAAAAATTTGTGAGTCGTTTGGAATAATAATAACTAGAATGAAATGCAACAAATTTTATCTAAATTAATTATTTATGAATTGAATGAAATCCCAGATCAATTGAAATAATATGTAGTCAAAGGTAATTGAATGAATTTGTATTGAATAGGTAATTGTGACACTTTTTTATAAATAATAAACTTATAAGTAATTAAAAGTAACGGTGATAATTATTTAAGTTACCTATTCATTTAGTTAGTCGAATTGAATTTGTGAACCAATTGCAATTGAAATGAAAGTTCATATATTAGTTGAGTGCATTATCTCTAACTGTTGATTAATAATAATGTAGAGTTCATTTGATGTAATATAGTAAATCGACTGATAATAAAATTTTATTTAAAAATCCAATATTGAAATCCGTCAAATATTGAACAATTAAATTGTTTAAATTTAATATTTGAAATTTATTGAATAATTGAATAATGGGAATTGAATAACCGTATAATAAAAATGGTTGTTCTATAATTTTAATTCGTTTCAAAAGTTAAATTTTATAAGTTCGCTTGAATATCTCAAAGGATAGTGATTTAAGAAAAATCAAATTGTTTAAATTTAATATTACAAATGTTTGAATAATTAAATTCCGAATTTGATATGATCAATGTGATATTGAAATTTAATATATGAAAATAGAGTGAATAATTGAAATTGATTTAATATGATTCAAATTGGTTTCCAAAGTAAATGTAAGTTATATTGGGATTTTAATAGAGTTAATAAGATTTTAAAATTGGAATTTATGGGATAATTGAATAACTGGTTTAATATGATTAAAAATGATTTGTAAAATTTTATTTTATCATATTAAAGTTAGAATGATGTTGTAGAACTTTTAAAATCGAATTAAAAGTAAATTTGTGAAAATTGAATATTTTAATATTTAATTATCGATTGGAAAATAGCCAATTTGTGAACAGTCTCAGAATTGGACGAAACTAGTTCCATTGGATCCGTAATAGTTAGTTATTATCGGATTTCAATTTTCGTAGCAATCGGAGTTGTCGTTTGACCGTGGCAACTCGAAACGCATCAAAATTGTTTTAATATTAATTTAACGAGTTAAAATAGTCATTTTTCAAACGGTCTCGGATTTCGACGAAACTAGTTTCATCGGATCCGTAATGTGATATTATTGTAAGATTTCAAATTTCGTATCAATTGGATCCACCATTTGTCCGGGGCGAGCCAAAACGCGTAGAAATTCGTTTAATCGGTTTAATTTAAATTTGATCGTTTATTTTCGTAACTCGCACAGATAATCGAATTATCTTCCGAAACCTGTTCCATTGTGTCCGAAACGTGGGATAAACCCTAGAAATGCTGGTCACCGTGCGTAAATCGGAGTTTGGAAATTCCGGAATGAATAGTGTTCAATATTTCCTATAAATAGCCCCCCCCCCCCCAAAAAAAAATAATAATAATAATAATTAGGGTTTAAACCCTAGCCGCCGGCCTCTAAACCGAAGGCCAGAAAATCGTTTCGTTCTCCTCCTCTTATCTTCAAATCCGTTCATCGATTCAACAAACCTTCAACTTGAAAGTTGTAGAGGGCATCGATATCTCTCTATCTAACGGTTATGATCGAGTTTCGATGCATGAATCAACGGCAATTGCTCCTCAAAGTCGCGCCGTTCATTCACGACGTTCGAGGAAAATAGGCAGCCTAGTTCAATGGGTCTCTGGGCATGGATAGCATTCGAGTGGGGCTTCGCAATGGGGGTTGCAGATCGAGTTGAAGTCGCGTGTAGATGGTGCGGCTTGGAGCCCTAGGTCGGCCTCTATGGGTTCGTGTATGCGTGTTTGCCTGGGAGTTTTCGCGAACGTGAGAGAGAGAGTGAAGGGAAGTCATGTGCGGTCGCGATCATGTATTGCAGAATGGACGGCTGGATGATGGTTTAGGTAAAAAATTTAAATTTAAGTTGTAATTAAGTATATAAAAAAATTCGTGTGAACTTTAAACTATCATATCTTATTCATACGAGGTCGGATTCGAACGAAACGTTTTGCGTTGGAATCGTATGGACGAGATCTACGCGATGCAACTGGATTGGAACCGTTTAGAGCTAGAGAAAATTTTGGGTTAAATCGAACGTCATTCGATTTGATTTAAAATCGTAAAAATCAAGGTGAGTGTTTTATAACGCTCACAACGTACTAAATATTTTTATGCTAGTTAAATTTGATATTATGAAGTGTTATGATTTTATTTGTCGTTGTTTGATAAAAAAATTTAATTGTCATATAGCTTGTCATTTGAATTAACCGTTGAAAATTTAAATTGGCAGTTAAATTGAAATTAAAATTGAATTGCGATTAAATTACCTGACATTGATAACTATGAAATTGCCATGAATTGTATTGCCTATTGGATGATGTATGTCGATGGATGTTATTGGTTGATAGTTAAATGTTTGGATGTTTATTTGCTTATATATACTGTTACGCATACATATGACACCGTGATTTGATTTAAGTGATATATATTCATCCTTGACATTTAATTGAAATAAATAATTACTTGGCCATAGGATAGAAAATTATATACGGACACCGAATTAGCTAAATTAATAATTTTTAAAAATCGTCGATTTGAAATTTATTTAAATGTTTTGATTTGAAAGTTATAAATAGAAATCGAATTTATAGAAATCGAATTTATCGAAAAATTGAGTTTGGAATGTTGAAATAAATTTTGGTTAAAAGAAATTGTTAAAAATTAAAGTGGAGACTTTGGAGCTTAAAAATAGGGATATGATTGAATTTCGAAAATTGATTTGTTTAAAGATTGAACCTAAATTCGAGCTTTGAATATTTCTAAGTAAAAGCAATATAAAAATGATATTTTGAAATCGAGCTTGGAATTGAATCATATTCGAAATTGGATTTAAACTTGAATATTATTGGAAAATTTTGTTAAGTATTATAAATTGATATTGTGAAAAAACAAGCTTCAAATCGATATAAATTGAAATTGACTAAATTAAAGGTGAATATAAAATTGAATAAATTTGAAGTCAAAGTTGACATTGATTTGAATTGAAATCGAAATTGAATCGGCAGAATGAAAATTGAAATTGATTTGAATTGGGAAGTTATAATTGAAATGGATTGGTTTTGAACCTGTTTTATTTTGTTTTCCAAATTACTCGGTTACATAAACCATTTTTGAATACTTAAACTATTTTAATCTATTTTAAATCTACTTAACCCGATTTAAATTATTTTAAACTAATTTATCTATTTCAAATCCATTTTAAGATTTTAAGTATTTTTAACTATTTTAATTATTTAAAACTACTTTTAAAATCCTCAAAACTATTTTCTAAAATTCTAAGCTGGTCAATAAGGTGAAATGTTTATATTTAAATCTTGAATTTAAATACGAATTGAGTTAAATGAAGTTGCAACCTAAATTGAAACTCGAAATGATTTTGAAAACGAAATGAGATATTGATGCGGAAAATGATTTTTGAAACGGAATCTTACAGTTGAATAGATACGATGATATTTGAAATGGATTTGATTTTTGAAGCGAACATGATATTTTGATATCAATTATGAATCGATTTGAAATGTAAAAGAGTCAACGGTGTAATAATACGTAGTTATTAAAGAGACCGGGATCGGATATGGACATACTCTCTGTCGATACCGAAAACCACTTTAATAACTATTATACGCGGAGTGTTGATCCAGAATGAAGTGGATGGTTTGGTGAACGCGTTGTCTGAAGAAAGAGAACGATTATTGGATGACCCCTGACATGACTAAAACAGGAGCCGCGCCGGGCCATTGAGGTTCGCCACCTCTAGCGGACACACTTCTTCGATACCATTTCTATTACATTTGTGATTCGATTTGGGTGCACCCCTTGATTTGGGAGTGTTGTTTCGCGGTGTTGGGGTAGCTGCTGGCTATGCTCAACATCGGTCTGTATCACGCAACTACTAGTATCCTAGTTGGTATCGCCTCATGTACCTTGTCATACTGATTATCCTATTCGCGACCACTACGTTTTGATTTGTACCTTGAGTATATGGATTGCCCTCTGGTGACTTCCGGTTTTGGGGAAGCTACGGTCTTGTATATGCTTTTGGGAATATAAAATGTGTTAAGGGGGATTATGGTAACGCCTTAACGCTATTTTGATACTTTATATTACTGATAGGCATTATCTACTTAGCGTATATTACTACATAGTAGATAGTTTCACGGATCCTTGAGAGATGGAAAATCCCGTAACATCTTTTGAGTTATTGCACGCACATTGACACTGGATATGAGATGTCAAACCCCGTAAACATCTTTGACTCCGTTACACTCATATTTATTTACGATTGATTTAACTTTCATAAGGATATTTTAGTCCTGACTCGAGTGTTTTGTCTTTTCATTACGCATGGGTCAGTCCTGAGTTTTTCAGATTTTGAAGATCTATTCTGGAGGATGAAGACGAATTTGGCATACTATTGCTATTATTACCCTTGCTTCATGCTATCTGCTGCATTATTTTAATTGTTCTGTTGTACATGTATAACTCTGATAAATGTTGTATAAATAATTGTCAAAGTATAGTAAACAACTTCATGAACTGTTTATTTGACTATTATATTTTATCGCTCCGCTGCGAGATTCTGTGTTGTTTCATTTTCTTTATTTCTCTTTCTTTTCTTTTCTTATTTACCCCAAAAACTATCTGCCCTTTTGAATGGTTTGGAATCGACATGTGTATTTGATCGTCTATTTAAACTGTCCAAAAAGGCAGGTCGTTACAGTTGGTATCAGAGCTTTGGTTATCGATAAACCTTGGCTCTAGTGGGGAATAACTCATTGAAATAGAGGTAAACTATATGAATGAGTTGAGTGTATATAAGAGAGCGTACTTGTTATTTGATATAAAATGGTTTTATATTGTGTTAACTTTGTTCCGTTGAGTATTTATGAATTCTGGTCGATACTTGGGACGCCAAGGCGTCGATAGGAATTTCTAAACACTCGAATAGGACAAACCAACACAATATCGTTTTGGAATATATTTTATATAAAAGAATTATTTGAATATTTATTCATTTTGATTGAATTGATTGTTAGGAGTTGATAATATTAGATTATTATCGTTGTTGTTGATCAGTCAATATTTACAACAATTTATTAAATAACAATGGATTTAGGAAAATGAAATCTTGTAAACACAATTGATAATGAATATAAATGAAATTTTAACTTGGATTTGGGAATTTAAATTCCGGTGTTTGAAATTGACTTACAAGAATTTGAAAAATATAATATGAGTATTATATGATAGTATAATTGAGTTGAAATTGTTTTCGAAGGATTTTTTTATGATAAGTGTTATATTCCCTTCTCTTGACATTAGAAAATGATTTCGGTGATGAGTGCACGCATCATCGGCGTTTATTTTCAAGAGTCCGAGTGGGGGGGACCACTTAATAGCTTGTCTAAACCTTGTTTTGATTCAAATTTTATTTTATTTTGTATTCTCTATAGTATGATTTGATATATAAATTATATAAGTATATATTATTTCAAAACTTGATTTGAAATGAAACCGGGATTGGAATTCTTAAGTCCTTTAATAATTAATGATTTTTTTAAAAATGATTGAAATGAATTTAGACTTGAATCATTAAGGAACTTCTGAATTGTGAAATGAGAAATGAACCTAAGAGCTAAGTGAAAATATCAATTGAAGTAGAAATCCTTAGAATTAGGAAATTATGAACTTAAAATAAAATTGAAACTGTAAAACTCGCATAGTATTAAATTTCATTCTATAGCATAGATATAACTTACCAAAATGTTTAAGAAGTTCAAAAATGTTATATGAATTGTTAATTGGATAATATACAAGTATAGGTTTGAATAATGAAATATGCATTTAATTAATGGTTTGCAAATATAAATAAAATTGTTAGTAAATAATTGGAATTTAAATTAAGATTTAAAGGTGATTCACAATTATGTTAATATAAAATGGAAATACTATATGTGAATGTAAATGTGAAATTAAATTATAGTGAAATTTAAGTAATGACTTAAGAATTAATTAATTGGAAATTCAACTTTAAATAAGTTGTATGTTGTTTAACTACATTCTATTTGCATAACTATAACTTACCAAATACTTAAAAGGTTTAAAATGCAAATAAGGATAAGTAGAGAAATAATATACCAGTGTGAGAATGAATAATAAAATGTAAAGATCTATTGATAGTTGTAAATATAAAAGAAATTTAAGCTGTAAAATGAATGATATGTCTAAGTGAATAAATAAAATTTAAAATTAATGAAATATAAAATTGGTAAATGGAAACTAATAAAATCTGAATATAACTAAATGTCAATAAACTTGGAAGTGTATGAAAAAAATTGACTTGGAAATGTATAATTGATTTAGTGTAGATTTTGGAAGGATGTTAATGTTTGATATGCATTGGTTGTCAGATGGATGAAAATTGATTATGTAGAATTCATTAGTGTTAATGGAATTGAATAAACGGAATAAAATTTTAAAATAATTAAATTCAAATTTGAAGCAAAGTGAAATTAAATATAATTGAATTCAATTTAAATTGAAGCAAATTGACTTGAATTTAAAATGCGAATGAGACAAACTTGAATAAATCGGAAACAAATTAAATGTAAACCTATTGCATGGATGAATAAGAAAATAAATGACTTTGTGTTTATGGTTGTTCTTCATAAAATTTGAAGTTTTGATGGTTTGCACTTTGAAATAATAAAAGCAAAATTTTGGGAAAAATCCAAAATTGTCCCATATATGCTGAAACGAAAACAACCATAACTTTTAAATGGCTGAACAGAATTCGACGATATTGGACTTTTCGAAAAGCTTAGAAACTATAGCACAACTTTGTTTAGATAACTTGAGAAAATTCCTTCGTCTACTAGGTTAAAAACTTGAATGTTACTCGCTGTCCTGTGTAAAAATAAGTAAAATCAGTAGTATACACTCTTAGTATTTTCGCCATATCTTTTGACTGGTTTATCCGATTTTGATGATCTTCCACTTTATGGAAAGCTAAGAAATTAATCTAAAAATTTTGTTTTAAGTGTTTTGTGTTTTGATGTCGTTTAGAAGGTCGAAAACGTGGGTGAACGTCGCTGACCTGCGCAATTCAGTGCCCAGGCTGAGGCGTATCCTCTAAGTAAAACGGCCGTAAATTTTGAACCTATGGTCCGAATTCGATGATTTTGGACATTCCGGAAAGCCTGAAATGAATGCAACAATTTTCTTTTAGATTCTGTTACCGAATTTTATCGTTTAGGTATCCTAAAACTAAGATTTGTTTGCTGTCCTGAAATTGGAATCTCGGTTTTAAAGCTAAATATGTTATATATATGTTATGTAGGCTAAGTATATCGATCTATCTTTATATGCATGGTTCTAACTTAGTTATTGAGTGTTTAGTAGGTGCGGATTGCGCTTGCTTCGCATTTGGAGCTCGCTTTCGCGCTATATTAGCCGTATATGCTCGCTAACAATATATAAGGTACATATCTCGGATTGCATACCGTACTTTTACACTTTTTTCCCTTCGGGATGCCTCATCACTTGATGAGATGTATATTTGTGATATATATACTGTCATTTTTTTTTTCCGATTGAGCCGCGCAAAGGAGACTCTGCCGAAATTTTCCGTAAAATCCGGGTGTTAGAAATTTTTTCAAGTTTAAAATTTTTTATAACTTGTTTTAATTACTAATTTTTAAAGTTAGGAAGCCATTTGGAGTAACTTAGTGGAAGCGTAGTTATGACTTTATAAATGGAATTTCATTGTTTTATAAGTGAATAATTTTGAATAAAATATATCAAATGTTGAATTCTTTACTTAGTTCCTTTTCTCTTCTTTTTCCTTTTCGGGGACGAAAAGTTTTGAATGGGGGAGAGTGTAACGACCCGTAAATTTTCGATAATTAAAATAGCTAATTTAATAAGATTTCGTGATTTAGTGTTAGAAAAAAAAATTGTAAGTCGTTTGAAATAATAATAACTAGAATGAAATGCAACAAATTTTATCTAAATTAATTATTTATGAATTGAATGAAATCCCAGATCAATTGAAATAATATGTAGTCAAAGGTAATTGAATGAATTTGTATTGAATAGGTGATTGTGACACTTATTTATAAATAATAAACTTATAAGTAATTAAAAGTAACGGTGATAATTATTTAAGTTACCTATTCATTTAGTTAGTCGAATTGAATTTATGAACCAATTGCAATTGAAATGAAAGTTCATACATTAGTTGAGTGCATTATCTCTAACTGTTGATTAATAATAATGTAGAGTTCATTTGATGTAATATAGTAAATCGACTGATAATAAAATTTTATTTAAAAATCCAATATTGAAATCCGTCAAATATTGAACAATTAAATTGTTTAAATTTAATATTTGAAATTTATTGAATAATTGAATAATGGAAATTGAATAACTGTATAATAGAAATGGTTGTTCTATAATTTTAATTCGTTTCAAAAGTTAAATTTTATAAGTTCGCTTGAATATCTCAAAGGATAGTGATTTAAGAAAAATCAAATTGTTTAAATTTAATATTACAAATGTTTGAATAATTAAATTCCGAATTTGATATGATCAATGTGATATTGAAATTTAATATATGAAAATAGAGTGAATAATTGAAACTGATTTAATATGATTCAAATTGGTTTCCAAAGTAAATGTAAGTTATATTGGGATTTTAATAGAGTTAATAAGATTTTAAAATTGGAATTTATGGGATAATTGAATAACGGGTTTAATATGATTAAAAGTGATTTGTAAAATTTTATTTTACCAAATTAAAGTTAGAATGATGTTGTAGAACTTTTAAAATCGAATTAAAAGTAAATTTGTGAAAATTGAATATTTTAATATTTAATTATCGATTGGAAAATAGCCAATTTTTGAACAGTCTCAGAATTGGACGAAACTAGTTCCATTGGATCCATAATAGTTAGTTATTATCGAATTTCAATTTTTGTAGCAATCGGAGTTGTCGTTTGACCGTGGCAGCTCGAAACGCATCGAAATTGTTTTAATATTAATTTAACGAGTTAAAATAGTCATTTTTCAAACGGTCTCGGATTCCGACGAAACTAGTTTCATCGGATCCGTAATGTGATATTATTGTAAGATTTCAAATTTCATATCAATTGGATCTACCGTTTGTCCGAGGCGAGCCAAAACGCGTAGAAATTCGTTTAATCGGTTTAATTTAAATTTGATCGTTTATTTTCGTAACTCGCACAGATGATCGAATTATCTTCCGAAACCTGTTCCATTGTGTCCGGAACGTGGGATAAACCCTAGAAACGCCGGTCACCGTGTGTAAATCGGAGTTTGGAAATTCCGGAATGAACAGTGTTCGATATTTCCTATAATAGCCCCCCTTTTATCACAAAATAATAATAATAATAATAATAATAATAATAATAATAATAATTAGGGTTTAAACCCTAGCCGCCGGCCTCTAAACCGAAGGCCAGAAAATCGTTTCATTCTCCTCCTCTTATCTTCAAATCCATTTATCGATTCAACAAACCTTCAACTTGAAAGTTGTAGAGGGCATCGATATCTCTCTATCCAACGGTTATGATCGAGTTTCGATGCACGAATCAACGGCAATTGCTCCTCAAAGTCGCGCCGTTCGTTCACGACGTTCGAGGAAAATAGGCAGCCGAGTTCAATGGGTCTCTGGGCGTGGATAGCATTCGAGTAGGGCTTCGCAATGGGGGTTGCAGATCGAGTTGAAGTCGCGTGTAGATGGTGCGGCTTGGAGCCCTAGGTCGGCCTCTATGGGTTCGTGTATGCGTGTTTGCCTGGGATTTTTCGCGAACGTGAGAGAGAGTGAAGGGAAGTCATGTGCGGCTGCGATCGTGTATTGCAGAATGGACGGCTAGATGATGGTTTAGGTAAAAAATTTAAATTTAAGTTGTAATTAAGTATATAAAAAAATTCGTGTTTACTTTAAACTATCATATCTTATTCATACGAGGTCGGATTCGGACGAAACTTTTTGCGTTTGAATCGTATGGACGAGATCTACGCGATGCAACTAGATTGGAACCGTTTGGAGCTAGAGAAAATATTGGGTTAAATCGAACGTCATTCGATTTGATTTAAAATCGTAAAAATCAAGGTGAGTGTTTTATAACGCTCACAACGTACTAAATATTTTTATGCTAGTTAAATTTAATATTATGAAGTGTTATGATTTTATTTGTCGTTGTTTGATAAAAATTTAGTTGTCATATAGCTTGTCATTTGAATTAACCGTTGAAAATTTAAATTGACAGTTAAATTGAAATTAAAATTGAATTGCGATTAAATTACCTGACATTGATAACTATGAAATTACCGTGAATTGTATTGCCTATTGGATGATGTATGTCGATGGATGTTCTTGGTTGATAGTTAAATGTTTGGATGTTTATTTGCTTATATATACTGTTATGCATACATATGACACCGTGATTTGATTTAAGTGATATATATTCATCCTTGACATTTAATTGAAATAAATAATTACTTGGCCATAGGATAGAAAATTATATACGGACACCGAATTGGCCAAATTAATATTTTTAAAAAATCATCTATTTGAAATTTATTTAAATGTTTTGATTTGAAAGTTATAAATAGAAATCGAATTTATAGAAATCGAATTTATCGAAAAATTGAGTTTGGAATGTTGAAATAAATTTTGGTTAAAAGAAATTGTTAAAAATTAAAGTGGAGACTTTGGAGTTTAAAAATAGGGATATGATTGAATTTCGAAAATTGATTTGTTTAAAGATTGAACCTAAATTCGAGCTTTGAATATTTCTAAGTAAAAGCAATATAAAAATGATATTTTGAAATCGAGCTTGGAATTGAATCATATTCGAAATTGGATTTAAACTTGAATATTATTGGAAAATTTTGTTAAGTATTATAAATTGATATTGTGAAAAAACAAGCTTCAAATCGATATAAATTAAAATTGAATAAATTAAAGGTGAATATAAAATTGAATAAATTTGAAGTCAAAGTTGACATTGATTTGAATTGAAATCGAAATTGAATCGGCAGAATGAAAATTGAAATTGATTTGAATTGGGAAGTTATAATTGAAATGGATTGGTTTTGAACCTGTTTTATTTTGTTTTCCAAATTACTCGGTTGCATAAACCATTTTTGAATACTTAAACTATTTTAATCTATTTTAAATCTACTTAACCTGATTTAAATTATTTTAAACTAATTTATCTACTTCAAATCCATTTTAAGATTTTAAGTATTTTTAACTATTTTAATTATTTAAAACTACTTTTAAAATCCTCAAAACTATTTTCTAAAATTCTAAGCTGGTCAATAAGGTGAAATGTTTATATTTAAATATTGAATTTAAATACGAATTGAGTTAAATGAAGTTGCAACCTAAATTGAAATTTGAAATGATTTTGAAAACGAAATGAGATATTGATGCGGAAAATGATTTTTGAAACGGAATCTTACAGTTGAATAGATACGATGATATTTGAAATGGATTTGATTTTTGAAGCGAACATGATATTTTGATATCAATTATGAATCGATTTGAAATTTAAAAGAGCCAACGGTGTAATAATACGTAGTTATTAAAGAGACCGGGATCGGATATGGACATACTCTCTGTCGATACCGAAAACCACTTTAATAACTATTATACACGGAGTGTTGATCCAGAATGAAGTGGATGGTTTGGTGAACGCGTTGACTGAAGAAAGAGAACGATTATTGGATGACCCCTAACATGACTAAAACAGGAGCCGCGCCGGGCCATTGAGGTTCGCCACCTCTAGCGGACACACTTCTTCGATACCATTTCTATTACATTTGTGATTCGATTTGGGTGCACCCCTTGATTTGGGAGTGTTGTTTCGCGGTGTTGGGGTAGCTGCTGGCTATGCTCAACATCAGTCCGGATCACGCAAATACTAGTATCCTAGTTGGTATCGCCTCATGTACCTTGTCATACTGATTATCCTATTCGCGACCACTATGTTTTGATTTGTACCTTGAGTATATGGATTGCCCTCTGGTGACTTCCGGTTTTGGGGAAGCTACGGTCTTGTATATGCTTTTGGGAATATAAAATGTGTTAAGGGGGATTATGGTAACGCCTTAACGCTATTTTGATACTTTATATTACTGATAGGCATTATCTACTTAGCGTATATTACTACATAGTAGATAGTTTCACGGATCCTTGAGAGATGGAAAATCCCATAACATCTTTTGAGTTATTGCACGCACGTTGACACTGGATATGAGATGTCAAACCCCGTAAACATCTTTGACGCCGTTACACTCATATTTATTTACGATTGATTTAACTTTCATAAGGATATTTTAGTCCCGACTCGAGTGTTTTGTCTTTTCATTACGCTCGGGTCAGTCCTGAGTTTTTAAGATTTTGAAGATCTATTCTGGAGGATGAAGACGAAGATTTGGCATACTATTACTATTATTACCCTTGCATCATGCTATCTGCTGCATTATTTTAATTGTTCTGTTGTATATGTATAACTCTGATAAATGTTGTATAAATAATTGTCAAAGTATAGTAAACAGCTTCATGAACTGTTTATTTGACTATTATATTTTATCGTTCCGCTGCGAGATTCTGTGTTGTTTCATTTTCTTTATTTCTCTTTCTTTTCTTTTCTTATTTACCCCAATAACTATCTGCCCTTTTGAATGGTTTGGAATCGACATGTGTATTTGATCGTCTATTTAAACTGTCCAGAAAGGCAGGTCGTTACAGTAACGCTCTAGGCCTTTGTTTGATATTAACCAAAACACTTACATATATAACTGTTATTTAAAAGTGTAGAAAATGGGCCTAAATCTCATAACTGAATTTGCTCCAGGAGTATATTCTCTTTTCATGGTATCGACGATACCATTTGTTTGCTACTCTCAAGAAAGTCATTGGAAACAATCTACACCCCATTGTCCCTGGAACATCATAAATGCCTACCTGTCTTTCAAAAGCCAAAAGATGGTCATCGAGTTATCTACCCACCGTATTTTATAGAGTGTATCTGAACATAGAAAGCAGAGGGTTTGCCATTACTTCTTTAGTGAATAGGCCCCTTTACAATTATTGTTGGGTTTAGGTTCCATTTCCTTTTTTCCTTTCAAGTCATTATCGTTAACCATCTTCTGGGCAAGGTCTTCAAAAAAGATTCATCATCATCATAATTTTTTCTTCTTGGTTGATATTCTCTTCCAGAAAGTGAGCTAGCACATTGCATGTTAGGGGAGTACAAATTATTTTTCATTCTCTATTCATACTTTTGGTTGATGGGCCATTAATTCCAATCCCTTTTCTTAGGTTCTAATTTTTGAGGATTCTTTGATGATTTAGCAGCTTCATTTTCCTCTCTTTCCATGGGTTCTATAATGCTCTTCCCAAGGTTCTTACTTTTTAGAAATGAGATATTGACAATCATAGGGAGATTCGACTTCCTCTCCATCATTTTTTTATCTTGGTTGTCCTTGATGAATTTTTTTATACAAGCATTTCAATTAGCTCATGCATAGTTTGGAGCTACTTTACCATGATATTAATATTTACACTCTCAATTCCCATTATTACGGGTGCTGAAGCGTATTGAAGCTTGCCCGGTTATGAGACATCGAATTGATGTGTTACATTCTCTTCAAGATTAGTGTTGTGTACCACTTTCATTGATGTTAGCCTATTTTGTTCTTCCCGGTTAGTTAATTCGATTTAAGAAAAATAGAATAGTTCTAGTTCGAAGAAAGTATTTGATAGCCTTCTCTATGGAAACACCAAAAATATTAAATCAAAAATTAGGTCGAACTTATGCATTAAAATCAAAGAAATTCAAGGATACTTGAGAAAGAGATTAAACTTTTTGCCAAGTGCACCATTGATCAAGTAGGAAAATATGCAATTTGGCAAATGTTCAAGTCCTTAAGCAGAAAGTCAAGACTAGGATTTCACCTAAACAACCATTAAATAGTAGATCATTTTTTTTTTAATATCTTGATTACAAAAATGAAAATAAGGAAGTAGTGAATTTAAAGGTTCCCTCTTTCATAGAATTAGAGAACAAATGATACAATTAAGTAAAATATGTTTTATATCTCATATGGGTAGAAATGTAATTTACCATGTACAGTTGTACATGGACTTGGTTAAAGCCGAACCGGCTACCTTTGTATTATATAAACGAAATAATGGTGTATATGTAATTCATTCAATTCAGTTGTAATAAAGAATTTCTATTTTTCTCAATATTCTTCCACTAATCAAATTATTTCATCTTCAAATTCTTAACATCATATCAGAGACACCATTAGCCCCACGGCAACGCTATGCCATGTCAGTTCATCAAAACACTTATCATCGTGTGAACCGAGCATAGGCTGTTTTTTGGATCTTTTCTCAACAGAAATATCATCATCATCTGAGAAAAATGCCAAGATCAAGAATTATATCTATGCATATCAGTTTGAACATCATCCTATATCTCTTTCACTCATAAGTACCTTGCCACAAGATACATAAAGATATCATTTGGACTCTTGGCTGCATTTATCCTGATTTATAATTTCATTACTAATAAAGTTCTTAATTCCAAGAATCTTGGAATTCAATCATGGTAGAAGAGAATGATAACACCAGTAATAGTACACTAGCTAATTAAGATCATAACTCATCTAAAGAATCTCCATCACGAGGAGCATATCAACAACAAAAAAGGATAGCACCAGTATATGATTTAATCAAAAAAATTATAAGTCTACAAAGCCAACTAATTACAACACATTTAGATGAGGTAATTACTTGCTATGGAAAATTCAAGTTGAAACAGCATTAAACAGATATGGTTTGGAAGAGTATATACTTGGGACAAGCACTACAACACCTAAATTTATAGCAGATGATGAAGGAAAATTAGTTAGCAATAAGGAATATGTAGCACATCAGAGACAATTTCATATATTGAGTTCTTGACTCTTATCATTTATTAGTAAAGAAATTCCCTCAAGTCGATCGATGTAAAACATCCAACGAAATTTGGACAACTATTGAACATGCTTTTAATTCAAAATCTCCAGCCAAAATCATGCATTACAAAAAACATATGAAGAATTTAAGAAAAGACAACATGGCAACGAGGGATTATCTAGCCAAAATCAAGAATTACTATGATCTTTTAGAGGCAATTGGCCATGAAGTATTTGACATAGAGAAAATATTGACTATTATGAATGGTTTAGATGGTGAGTATTAAGCTATTATGGCAGTTATTACCTTGAAAATGTTATTCCGTCAATTCAGTTTGTACATTCTACTTTACTCGCTCATAAGGGTAGATTTTGAGGAAAAGAAAGCATATGATTAAGATTTATGAATCAACTATCCAGCCAACACAAGAAACAGAAATTCGGAAGAAATAATAATGCAAAGAATAACTCAGGAACAAGAAGTGATTAGAACTATCAAAGAAATCAGCCAAGAAGATTTAGAGGAAGAGGAGGTAGATAGAATAATAATAGAAAATCAAAGTGTTAGATATGTGAAAAATTAGAACATTCTACCTATAAGTGATATTCCAGGTTTGACACCACTATAATGCATCACGGAATTCTACCAATCAGATAAGCTATGCTATGAATGCAAATCTAACTAGAATGCAGCAAGATACAAGGAATATGTCAGAGGATTAGAAAATACATAACCTGAGTATCTCAGAATGTGAAAGGTTAGGAGATATCTGCAACGAATGTTGGTACCCTGGCTCAGCAGCAACTCATCATTTACTAGCAATCTACAGAATCTAAACATTGGCAACAAGGAATATAAAGGTACTCAACCTATTTGTATGGGTAGTGATTCTTGTATTAACATAACACACACTAGTAGTGCACAAATTAGGGGTCAAAGAATATTGTATCTTAACAACTTCTTAAAAGTCCCCAAGATAAAGAAAAATCTTATTTGTGTGTCACAATTTGCATAAGACAATAATGTATATTTTTAGTTTTATCCCATGTACTGTCTAGTTAAAGATATTAAAAATAAACAAATACTATTGCAGGTTGAAACTCAAAATGGAATGTACAAATTCAACTTTTCAAACTCAAATGACAATTATTCAAATAATTTAAGAAAATGCTGCAACTTAGCTAAATCAGATTCAACCTAGTCTATCAAAAGTGTATTTGATATTTGGCATTGTAAGTTGGGATATCCTAGTATCAAAATTGTAAAGAAAGTATTAACTGACAGTAATAGAAGTTAAAGATACACCTTCTTTCTATGTTTGCACTTACTGTCAAATGGGAAAAGGCTATAAACTAGCCTTTCTAGAATCACAATCTGAGTTTATCGAACAATTACAGCTTTTTGCAATTGATTTACAAGGACCAGCTCTTATAAACCAAATTATGGATATAAATATTATATATCTTTTGTAGATGCTTATTTTAGGTATAGCTAGATTTTATTTCTGAAATCAAAATTTGAAACAAAAAATGTGGTTATGCATTTTATAAAACAAGTGGAAAGGCGGACAAATCAGCAAGTAAAGGTAGTACAAACTGATGGAGGTACAAAGTAAAAGTCACTCAAAGAATACTTTCAAATGAAAGGAATTATACATAGAATGACTTGTCCTTATACCTCAAAAAAAATGGATTAGTTGAGAGAAAATATGGACACACATTAGAAATTAGTCTCACATAATTAGCTCAAGCTTCACTTCCATTAATGTTTTGGCTGGATGCATTTGCAACTGCAGTTTATATAATCAATAGACTGCCTACCAAAGTAAAGCAAGAAAAAACACTAATGGAAGTTTTATTTAATTAAAGACCAGAATATTAAAATTTAAAAACATTTGGGTGTTTATGTTTTCCTCGTCTAAGACCTTACATTTCACATAAATTGTAATTTAGTTCTACACCACACACATTCTTAGGCTACGGTGTAAATCAGAAAGGTTGTAAGTGCTTGGATAGCAATAGAAAGCTATTTATATCAAGGCATGTTGTTTCAATGAACATATATTTCCATTTGCAGCACAAAGTGTAAGGACTACACAGAAATTACACGATCTAAAGATATCTATACCACTTATATCAGTGCATATCAACAACCAAAGGTCATCTTACATGGAGGAAAGAAAGAACAGTTCAGATAGTCAACACACATTTTCCACTAGTGAACAAGGTCAAGAAGAATCTGAATAACTACATCATGAAACCACTACTCCAACAAATACATGTAGTCAACAGACAAATAGTGGAGACAACAATCCAGGACAAAGCATAGAACATTCAATAAGCATACATCGAGAACGAGAAGTCAGAGGTCATCTAATGATAATATGTTCCAAGAGTAACATCTTTAAACCAAAGTTGTACACAACATGTACTACAAGTGATGAACCATAAACCCTTGAACAAGCTTTCAGCAATGAAAATTGGGAAAATGCAATTGACGAGGAATATAGTGCATTAATGAAAAACAAAACAGAAATCTTGTATCACCACCAAAGCATAAAAGCATGTTTGGATACAAATGGACTTACAAATTAAAGAAAAATCCAGATGGAACAGTACAAAGATACAAAACAAGATTGGTTGCAAAAGGCTATACTCAACAATATGGCTTTGATTTCAATGAGAATTTTCGCCAATCGCAAAGTCAACTACTGTAAGAGTAATCTTAACCATAACATTACATAAAGGATGGGATGTTAGACAATTAGATGTAAATAATGCTTTCTTAAACGGAGACGTTCAGGAAGAAGTTTATATGGAACAACCACCAGGATTCAATCAATCAGGAAAATATAAAATGGTGTACAAATTAAATAAAGCTATATATTGTTTAAAAGAGGCTCCAAGAGTATGGTTTGACAAGCTTAAAGCAACTCTTACGGAACTAGATTATCAACAGGCATAATTAGATACTTCATTGTTTATCAAGCTCAACAGAAATGCATTGACATACATTTTAGTCTATGTGAATGATTTTATGATTAAAAGTGATAATAAAAAGAGATTAATCATGTTATTCAACATCTAGACAGATAGTTCTCCATCAACGATTTTGGTAAACTCGGTTATTTTTTAGAAATAAAAGTCAATAGAATATCAGATTCAGAAATGCATGTATGTCAAAAGAAGTATATCAAGGAAGTACTTATCAAAGCCAGAATGCATGAAGCAAAGTCACTACCAACACCAATGACTAACAATTTTCATTTGTCAAAGCACAAGAGTGAAGAATTGAATACAAGAGCATTGTTGGAGCACTAAAGTATACAACAATTACTGGACCAGAGATATCATACGTTGTTAATAAAGTATGTCGGTTTATGCATCACCATTTGGATGAACATTGGAAGGTAGTGAAAAGAATATTGAGATGCTTAAATGGCAAATTAGACTATGTACTAATACTGAAATATAGCAAGCAACTAACTATCATTGGATTTATTGATGCAAATTAGGCATCATACCTTGATGACTGAAGGTTAACGTCAGGGTATTGCATCTATCTGGATGAAAATCCTATATCATGGTGCTCAAAGAAGCAACCTACCATTTCTAGATCAAGCACTGAGTCTGAATACCAAATAGCTAGTGCAATAGTAGAATTAATGTGTGTGGAATCCCGTATCAGTGAAATGCAAATATATACAAGCAAGAAGACAGTAATTTGATGTGATAACCAAAATGCACTATCATTATCTGCTAATCTAGTATTACACAAAAAAATAAAGCACATAGAGCTTGATTTATACCTTGTACGAAAATAGGTAAACAACAACAAAATTGAGATAAACCATATACCTACATCTTATCAAAGGACGGACATACTCACAATGGCACTGTCAGCCCAAAATTTTCTGCCGATTCAGAGTTGATTTAAAATTCAGAAGCTTCGACAGTAGACCAGTGATAATACCTCAAGGTTGAAGCAAAATCAATTTATTGCATCAACTGATCTTAAAGACTAGAAGTCGCAACAATAGATCCAACAGCAATAACTCAACTCAAATAATACTAAAAAAATAAATCAACTAATCGATTCACTTAGAAATAATTATGGATTTTGACTCAATTAATCGCAGACTTATGAAGATCCTAAGACAATTTGAAGATTGACAACTCTTTCTATCAGAAATCTGTATCATTTTTGCAAACGATTTGCAAGCTAATGATCTCGACAGCAAAAGTGGAAATAAGGGGCGAAAACCCTAGCTTACTTGGAGCGAGAGAATCAAAGAATAAAGAATACAACTGAGTAAAAGATGTTACATATCTCGTATGGACAGAAATGTAATTTAGCTGTATATAATTTACCATATACAGCTGTATATGGACTTAGTCAAAGCCGAACTGGCTACCTTTGCCTTATGAAGACCGGGAAAGGATGAACGAGAACGCAATAAACGAAACAATGGTGTATATGTAGTTCATTCAATTCGTTGCAATAAAGAATTTCTCTTTTTCTTAATATTCTGTTATTAATCAAATCATTTCATCTTCAAATTCTTAACTCTTACGTTGGGAAACATTTCTATTTATAGAAAAAATTGCACCATTAGATTCTTAACAGGTGGCGGCTAATGGTTGAGATGATGAAGATGCTGCATGTCATGGAAGTGATCTAAGTTTTTTTGATTTTTTCAGGATAATCGAAATGATATTGCTGGCGGGGCAAGAATCGTAACAATAACCAGACCAATCATACAAATTCATCTAATATCTTCTGCTTTTAGAATAGCTGCATATGAGAGGACCATTTATAACGACTACATCCATTATTCGTACTATACCATCATGGCTAAGGAATAAATATTCACCTCTTAATCCATCTTGCATATTCTTTGATATCTTCCTCAATTTCTTTGTATACATACCATGGTTCAAAATTCCGACGGAATTCCGGTTATTCCGGTGATTCCGTTCCGGTTCCGTTCATAACCGGAACGGAATCCGGTCAAAATTCCGGTTCCGCTCAAAATTCCGGATTTGCTTTTCAAATATTGAAATTTTTTATTAAAAATTTAAAAAATACAAAAAATATATATTAATTAAAAAAAGAAAAAAAATTAATCGGGATAATAAATAAATAGAGAAGAAATCATATAGTTTCATAAAAAAATTTGTTATACTTTTGTTAATTAACATCGAATCATAATAAAAAATTAAAAATTTTCAAAATTGATCCATGTTTTAAAATCTCAACTGAACAATACAGAATCATACAAACAGGATTTTTAATTAAAGCGTGTATTTTTATATGTATTGTAAAAAATATACTATAAATTTATGACAATATTGGATATTTATTAGCGTACATAGCAAATTAAAGCAAAAATGTATCAGAATTAGAAAACCGGAATTAAAACGGAACTTTCGAAATGTCCGGAACGGAACCGGGAATTTTAAAATTACCATTGACCGGAACGGAAACGGACAACGGAATTTTAAACCTTGATACATACATGATTATTACTGTTTGGGACTGGCAGAAAATAAAGTTTTGTAAACATATAAGCCTTTTCTAAATGTCTAGCATATTTATTATGTGTCAAAAGTTATGATTATGTATGTCATTATGTCTTTACAGTTATATGCAATAGAATAATCATGCACCTGAGTCAGGCTCATCTACTATTTGGAATAAAGTCGGGCAGTGACCAGCTACGAATAACAAATCGTACAGCTCTTTTTGCTGCATCCTCATTTTAACTATACGGGTATGTAGGTACTAAAGAAATTCTTAAGAATTTGCACGATGAGTTTATTCATATGATATTGAACATAAATAACTGACATTACTGAAATCCACTTATCGTATATGGTCATTTATCTTTTCGTAGAAATTTACAAAACAATTTCAAAGACATTACTACCACATGGATTACATTAAATATTTCACCACATTCAGTTTATAACCAGTTAAGTTAATTTTTTAATATTTAAATGTTTCGATCAAAAGTGTACACCATGGCTGATTCAAAGAAAGATGTAACTAAATCATCATATCTTAAATTTAAAGGCATCTTCCTTCTTTAGCAACTATATATTTTAAGGCTGCTTTTGAATTCCAATATATTGCAAGTTCTTAGAATGTTGTCATTATATAAACTAATTCTTGCTTACTCTGATAGACGGTGTAAATATCTTGCAATAGCATGCGTAAGGGTTGGTACATGGTGTTCATATTCGTTATCCCAATTCGCCACACGTCACACAAATCATACATCTCTATTATTCAATTATTTTACTTTATGTACTGTTTATGTGTGTTCTTCTAACTGGATACACATAATCCATAACGGACTCGTAGATTCCTTGCGCCACTGATGAACATATTCACTGTGCGACATGGATATTAAAGAATCTTTTCAAGGTTGTATAGTGTGTTTACTGAAATAAGATGTAATGACCTCCTAATAAACAGGGTCAAGAGCATCTATGTCGAATGTACATCACATACATGACATGATTGATATGTGCAGGGCGAGAAAATCCACAGAAAGCTCAAGTAACTACCTATATTTTTACCTTATTTTGGTAGAATTCACTAGCCTATTCACTACCCATTTTAACCATCCCTCTCTACTATATATAGGTCCTTATATTTGATAATAGCTCATCAAATCATTTTCGCTACATTCTCCCACTTTGCTATTCAGTTATTAGGTATAATTAAGAATGGAGTGCTCCAATTTGCAACGCCAGGCTGCTTCCTTGAAAAAGAGCCTCTTTGATCAGGTTTAATTACCAGCTATTTCTTTTTTAGATACTACATAAGTCTAGAACATTGTGAAAAAGAATGTACTGTACTCCTAACCAATGCTTATATACTTTGCAGGGTTACCTTGATGATCAGTTTTACCAGCTAGAAGAGTTACAGGATGACACGAGTCCTAATTTTGTGGAAGAGGTTGTGACATTGTGCTTTAGTAATTCAGCTAGACTGCTCCATAACGTTGAACAAGCTTTGTAAGTATATATCTCCTTTTTATGTTATTGTTTTGAAGCTACCTGTACGTATTTTTAAAGAGAATAGTATATATATGAACCAGAGAGAGGCGCCCTCAGGATTTCTGTCATTTGGATAACTGCATGCATCAATACAAGGGTTGTGCTTCCAGGTATCTAGGAACTTCAAATATCGAAATATGACATTCATCAATTCTGTAAAAGAAAACAATGCATGAAATCAGTGGGAACATATTAGAAGTAATATTATCTAATTATATGCTCTTAGACACATGAGTTACATGGTTCTGATTATACGAGGGTTTATTACAGTATCGGAGCGCTCAAGGTGAAGAAGGAATGTGTTATGTTTCAAGAATACTGCGATCAACGAAATAACGATGGGTACAGTATTTTGTTTTTTTCAATGACTGAATACTCTCAATGCATTTATATCAAGAAGATATTTGTATATTCATGTGCATTGTTTTTCACATGCGTGTGTATGTATATATGTACATGGACATGCATTCATGTACGTTCTAGTTTATTGCATGAGAAATAATGTTTTGGAAGTGGAATATAAAATGTAAGAATTTATCCTTGTGTGTACAGATGCGTCAGAGCATTCCAGAGAGTGAAGAGGGAACATTCTGTTCTGAAGCAAAAGCTGGAGGCCTACTTCCAGGTCTAATTTGCCATTTCATGCAGAACAAAAGTGGTGCTATTTTTTATTCTATTATTTGATTCTCCTAACAGTCACAATACTTTTTTCCTTCTTCTAGCTATTGAAGCAAATGCGTCCTACTGAGAGAGCTACTATAGATGCAACCAATCAAACTGCTACCAAGAGAATGCGCTGCACGGTAGGTACTTTGCATGATCAGGCAAAACATATATATGTACGTTACTCAAGTGCTTGTGCATTGATGTAGGCAGTAAGTTATGCAGTTTAGTATCAGTTGTATCTAATTTCTATGCTTTCTTGCTTCTTCATGAGAGAAATTGAGTCCAAAGAACACCATGGAGATATATCTGATCTTATTTCGTATTTGCTATTAATTTGTAGCCACTCCTTACGTTTGTATTTGGTTCGAAAAATGAAGTGGAAATAATGTTGTAAGAGATGATATCAAATATGTGTATTGGTATAAATCTCTTTACATTGATGAAAAGTTGAAATAAAAAATTTGTATTGCGGTATTTACATCTGAGTAAAAAACAAACGGCAAAGTTCTTCTTTCACTGGAAGCAAGAAAAAAAACATGTAAAAAAAGTTATTTAAAACTTATGAAAACATAGTATTTGTGGAAACGTTTCTCGCCCCAGAGCCGTATATATTAAGCATAGTTTTCATGACCGGACCGTATATCGAATCGTAATGCTTCAAAGTTGAAGGTCCTAGTGGTTTGATTGGTCGAACCATCAGAACCGTGCTGATTATATTATTACAGTATATGTACATAGAATTCTTTAGTTCATGGGAGTAGGCTAAATTAATGAATAAAATGATAATTCCACGGTGTTATAATGTTAAAGATGCACAACTTTTAAGTAAAATGATACGCAAAGTATTACTAAAGCAAAGTAAGAATGTATTCTTGTTATGAAAAATATAGAATTGTTTTGGTAATGTGTGAAAAAAGGGAATAAAGTTCTAGTCGGAGCTGAATTGCCTTGTTAATGATACTAGAATGTTTAACGACATTCCTCTGTTCCATATATAACTGGTAGAGACAAGGGGAATAAAGTTTCACATCATGAAGTCAAAAGTCCTAGATTAGTAGCTACGTATACAAATATACCCTTAGTCGGCTATTCTTTCAGTAGTCAAGGCTTTTAGTAGCCTTGTACAATGCAAGCCTGTATAAATGTGCTGAAGTATATTTTGAATTAAAAAATTGATTCAAAACTGTAAAGCGGCACACCCTAATTTAACCTTGGTTGACCCTTTGTTCTGACCGGTTTACACAGCTCACAGCAGAAAGAGGTCGAAAAGCATTCGTGCCGTTTTGGTCTACGTCCACGGTCCAACTGTGGTTGGGCCCGTGGCCTGTTTGTTAAAAATTGGATATTAAGTGTTTTGAACTTGCCTTGAAGGCAAGTAAATTTGGTGAGCAGTATGACGTACAACAATCTCCCACTAGTATTATAATTAGATCAGGCCTTGATTCAGCCCACAAAACCGTGGACCATGAAATGCAACAAACAGTTCAACTGGAAGAACCACAGTTAACCCTATAAAACTGGTTTTTGTTGATGCGCAAACCGAAAAAGAAACGTTAAAAAATATGTTAGCGCAAGTCCCATTCAAAGACAACCCAAGTTTGCAGCTTAAGAACCTTGTGCAAAAGCAATTGTGTTGTTGACAAGAATAGGCCCATATGATACATATTCATATGTGAAATAACATTTTGTGTATTGCGCTTCCCAAAAGATGTGGGACAAGATATCTGGCTTTTTTTAAGATTTTTCCAATATTATATTTGCTAAAATGAACTAATGCATATTCGTTGTAGCCGCTAACTTGACATGCTCAAATCTAGAGTCTTTCCCAATACTTACATCACCAATTTTTACTATAACCTGGTATACCTAAACATTTATACGAATAAAAAGTCAAATTACAATCGTCACGACTTCCATGGTTTAACAGGCCCAACCATGAAAACCCCGACCATAGATTACCACGATTCGATATGTTGTCCAATTTTGATAACCATGGACTCAATTGGTTGTTAATATCCCCTTGGTTTTAAGGTGGATCTTTCAACTCTATTTTGTTAAATACGCTTAACAAAATGAATGTTTTTTTATGGACCTAAGACATAGATTCTATATGAGTCGATGTGCCATATATGCGTATAGTAGAAATTAGATATACATTTTCTATTTATTTTAAATATATTCTGCATTACTCCCATTTTAAATATTCGTTGCACATCCTTGGGATTTCTAAAATTGAAAAATTAATAAATAATAAACAGATGTGTCAGTATTTGTTATCGATGGCCGACTCGACAACGTGAGTCCACTGGTGTTTCATCTAGGTCGAAATCTAAGTGTTGTTGATCTAAATTAGGATTTTAATGGATAACATCAAAATTAGGTTTTTTTTTAGATAATAGAAAGAGGCGAGGCTACTAAGCGTTGAGCAGCGATAATTAAGGCCGGTAGTTGCGACTATAATAGCGAAAATGCAATCAAAGTTGGTGCAGTCCTGTTAAGTACAAATAATTGTACTACTAAATGACTTTATGAATGATGGAGGTAAGGAAGATACTATTGGATGTTTATTTTGATGTACAACCGAAGTTAGAGGCAGCAGTTATGTTTGTAGTAGTTGGTGGAGGTCCGTTGAGTGTAATAATTTGCACTACAAGTAATTGCATATAAATAAATTTTTATGAAAATATTTGTATTTTGGTAAAAATATTCTTACATTTTATAGTACGAATGATGTGTACTGCTTTTAGTTTTCATGTATTGTTGCACAACAAAATTTATCGCTACATAAATACATATGGTATGGCTTGCAGATACCTACACATAAAAAAAATCATCAAAGCATATCACATATGAATCTTACTGGAAAGGCCATATTATTTATGATTCAATGATGGAAGAGAAATTTGAATCCAATAAATCTAATGAATGATAACACGTTTCATAATTGAGATTAATTAAGTTGATTATTTAAAGACTTAATTTATATCATTTTATAGAAGTGATTTATGACTAAGATTTTTTGGTTAAAGTTACATGAGCCAGAATATTCCTACCATTTTCATCAAATGAAATGGATGACTAAATGGAATGATTTAAAATTTATGAAAATAAAAATATTTGATGACACATACATATACATATAAAATAGTTTCGTAAGGTAAGTTGGATTTAATGAGCACCTACCATTTTTATTCAAATGAATATATGCTCTAATATAAGAGAGAAGAAGACACTTTTTGACTATTGAAAAAAGAAAAAAGAAACCTTTGGTCATATGGTAATATCATATGATAGAGAGATAGCTAATAAAAAGATACCTATCTAAAAGAAAAGTACCCCAATATTAGAAATCTCAGAACAACTGTCCAACTAAACTTTTATCATACTCGACTTTGTCAGAAAACCACTTAATAAGAACCGAAGAATAGCCCAATGACTCTCATAATATATGAAGCTATGATCCCAATCATTACTTAAGAGCTAACCGAGATGGTAAAAGTCACACCTAGTGTAATGGTGCTTGAATGCCTCTTAAGCGATGCTTAGATTTTGTAACTTCCACTACATTGACAAAATCCTCACCTTTTTTAGTGGATAAGGATTAGTAATAGACTACAAAATAGGCGTTCAAAAGTAGAATGTCATGTAAAATTAAAATGCACAATCATTTGTTATTTGGATTCATTCATAACTAATATGCTACAATTGAAGTTATAATAAAGCAAACTATGTACATAATTTAAACATGTATTCAAATATTTTTAATGAACCACATTACCTAAGATTTTCTCTTCTTTGATAATTTGAGAAGTTGAGTGACGATAATATAAAAAATAAAACAAGCTGAATATTGATTTTTGTTGGTATATGTTGAGAAAAGAAAAGATTTTAGTCATGGTTGATCTTTCGAGATAATTTCAAGGGAGAAATGAGGTTTTCTTGAATATGAAGCTTATTGCTTATATTTTTTTTCTATAAAATCTCCGTTCAATTTTTACTTTGGAAATTCAGTGTAGTTGTAAATTGTTCATATTACTTAAACTACACTTAAATTTAAGTAATGATCAATTAAATGTTAAAAACATGCACTTAAGTGCTTAATATGGAAAAGCACAATAGATGTAAATTGTTCTTAAATGCGTTTTCATTACATATGTCATTATCAAGAAAAATGGTTGAATTTATTCACCAAATGGACTTAAAGGGCATAACTATACTATTTGAGCATACAAGGTCATTATGCACCTCACTACTTATAGCAGTTGTTATGAATAGAGGACTAATGTATATCACTCACAAAATGTATTAAGTGTTCTTAATGGTGGTCCAAATAGCATAATAAGAGGAAATGTGATCAACCGCCAAAGGTAATTTGGAGGTGGGTAATTACATCAAAATATAAAGATGGAGATGAACTAGAAGGAAATATGATGTGTTAGGCTCAGATTTGGGCCTTATGCAAGTTTCAAATGTTCAAGTGAAACGAGAGAAGAACCGATCATGAATGCACTTAGTCAAATAATCTAATACATCCATCCTTATACAAGTCAAATTGGCAGGTGCTTGTTCATTATACAATGCATAAGTCTCTAATTATATATTCAAGTCATAAATCATTTATCAAGTATGTAAGGCACAAGTCATAAGGTATATATGCAAGTTCAAAGTCCAATGATATCAAATATGAAAATTATCTCAAATTCAAGTCCTTGATTACAAATCTTTGATTTCAAATTGACCTAAGGATCATAATCCCAATTTAAAGCTCTTTCTTACACACTTGGGAAAAATAAAAAATGAAGAAGATTTGGAATTCAACTCCTTTTTTGGTAGGAATGCATGTCAATTTATAAGGGATTCGAACCATTGGATGCTTGACACATGGCATATCATAAAAATGGGATATCATGATTGGCTGATGTGGCACATACTCGAAGTGATATGTGGCACAACCCCATTTCTGAGTTAAGTGGATATGGTGTAGATGATCCAATCCCAACTTGCCATGTAACCAGTGTAATAATTTTTTTATATGGATTAGTCAACATGCGATAGTACAAGAATATCACCATTTGACAGCTCAATTTATCATCATTCGATGGATTCAAATTGTCACCCTTCAACAACTTGCCTTATTATCATAAAACAGCCTCAAGTTATCATCCCTCGATGGTTCTTAGAGTCACTTTTCGATAGCTCATGTAAATCAACCATCGATGACTCTGGAAGTCATCCTTCGATAGCTTGAATACATCAACATCTGATGGCTTTAGAAGTTATCGTTTGGTAGCATGAATACATCAACCTCTGATGAATCTTAAAGTCATCGCTTGATAACTTGAATACATCATCCTTCCATAGATCTAGAATTCATTGTTTGATAGCTTGAATACATCAATCTCCGATAGCTCTAAAAGTCATCGTCTGATATCTTGAGCTCATCATTCGATGGATTTATAAGTCATCATTCAATAGCTTGAATACTTCGACCTCCAATGACCTTGGAACTCATCATTTGATAGCTTGAATGCATCACCCTTCATTGGCCTTATTGTCATCATTCGATAAATTGAATTCTTCAATTCTAATGACTCTAGAAGTCATTGTTCGATAGCTTGAATTTATCAACCTTCGAAGGCTCTCTTTTAACCTATAAAAACTATTTTATTTTGGTTATAACGTTTGCCTACCCTTTTATATTATTATTTTATACTTTGGTATAAATAAACTTTTCATATTCTTCGATCGGTACATCTTGGTCGTTCATTTTCTTTTCTCATGATCCAACGACTAACATACCTTTCCCTATTTCATATAAATAGCTTTCTTTCTCCCTTTCCTTTTCTTTTACCAAATCTCAAAATTAATCCACTGTTAGTTTTCTTTTCAAGCAAATCTTGATCTTTCGAAGACCTTTACTTGGTAATGATTTATTTGTTACTAGCATGCTGATTGTTCTGTTACTTCATTGTCACTATTTAATTTGGCATAGTTATCCCCAACTTTTATGATTTGTGAATTTGTTAACCTCGTGTTAATAACTTTCTTCGAATTTCTAATTGAACCCTTTTTTGATTCAAACACAACTTATCCTATTTGCCATTAATGCTTGTGGGTTTTCGGTCTATTATCCTAAATTGATTAGGAGAACCCCTTATGTTTGATACGATAACTTAACATTTGAAATCCAATTTTCTTCATTGTTGGCACATGATAACTCATCTCACAATAGCTCAACATTCGAAAGCCTCTTTTTTTTACTATTGACGCACTATTGCCTACACACGATGACTTATCGTTCGAAAGCTCATTATTATTGACATGCGTTAGCTTATCACACAATGGCTTAAGATTTAAAAGCTAATTTTCCTTACTATCGATGTGTGATAGCTCACCGCACGATGGCTCAGTATTCAAAAGCTAATTTTTTGTTATTGTCATATGGAAATTCATAATTCAATTTGAAAGCCAATTTTTTTTTTACTATTGATGTGCAATAACTCACCGAACGATGGTTCAACATTCAAAAGTCAATTTTTTTATTATTGTTTTATGATAATTCACGGCTCCACATTTGAAAGCTAATTTTGTTACTATTGATGCACAATAGATCACCGCATGATGGCTTAACATTCGAAAGTCATTTTTTCTACTTATTGTGTGATAATTCACTATTTTACATTCAATTATGAACAACTCACCAATCAAAGGCTTGTTTAATTTATTGTCCATACTTTCACCTACAAATTAGTAATATGTGATAGACCATTTCACTTTGTGCGACTTGTTAGTTAACATATAAGGGGTTTATGATATATATATATATATATATATATATATATATATATATATATATATGGACTTCATTCTAGAGTTTCTTTGGCATGACCGATTATTTAGTAGGCATAGCAATTTTTTTACATTCGTATGTAGTACTTTTAGTGTTTGTTAACTTACTACACTTATGTCCAAAGTTGCACATTGAATTCTCTCAATCGCAAATGATGTTATATATTTCAAATACCCTAAGTTAATTTCACATGTCAAATATTCCCACTTATTTAATGCTTATCAATTACTTGTTAAGAATTGTTAAGTAATAAGGTAGATATATAAACATGGTTTAATACTATGTGATATCTTTGATTTTGTTTAATCATGAAGCAGTTTTGATTTAGGAAATTTCCTTTTTTAGTTTGTTCTTGGAATCCTATTCTTATAGTTAAAAATAATAATATCGCAGGTACTATGGCCGGGAATAAGAAGGAGGTTCTCAAAGGATTGTTTAAATCCCTAAGCTTAAGAATCCCTCAGAAGAGAAACTTTACACTTCTAGTCAATCCTATTTCACAAGACAAGAAATTTCAATTCTCTATTATGATACTTTGAAATATCCGAAATTGAAACCTATGCTCTTGATCTTGATGATCGAATGGATACTCCTCTAGAAGGATTCTTTGCTTTTAACCCCTTTCATATCGGGCATTCCTACTACGTACTTTTTAACCCTATTATATTTTGTATCTTATCCTTTCTCAAAATCATGCCTATCAAACTAAATAAAAATCCTTATAGTTACATCAATTCTCTGTTCATACTATTCAATGAGCACAAACTAGAAGACTTATCTCTATCCATCTAATGCTCTTTGATGACTTTCCAAAATATGAAAAACCAACTTGAAAGCTCAATATATTACATTTTCTTTGTTAGGAGTGGAGTAATTTTTTACTTCATCAACAAAACTATGGACTAGAGCCATCAGTTCTTTTATTTATGATGTTTTTCCTTAGAAATTACCAAAATATTCCGTCCCTTGTAATTCGTTTTACCTTAGCTGCTTTCCTCTAGTTACTACTTATACTAGCTTTATTAATTTCTACTATGTCATTCTTGGTTTATATTATCGGCTATCTATTCAAAGGGCAATGATCCTATGGTTTTGGCCAATATTGACCAATTTGCGTATGTTACGGGGTTCCATAGGAACAACTTGAGCTTCTTATTGAAGAAAAATTAAGGATATATTCCTTAATTTATATATTCTATTTAATACTATTTAAATTTATTTATTTGTACGAGTAGAAAGCAGGGTTGTTACAGACTAACATGTGAGACTAGAACAAAGTGCTTGGGTAATCAATTACCTTGGAAAGTCCCCAAGCCCATTCATAGAAATTGTGAACCTTAAGCGAGTTTGTTACTTCACCTCTTGTTAAAGCTGAGACACGTGGGGAGATTGTGATATAAGATAGAAGTAATCGTGGAAAATTTTCAAGGTTATTCACTTAGTCCAGATATTGACTAACAAAATGGGGATTATGTCCTAGTCCACCCATTAGTCTGTAACAACCACGCTTTATACGCCGTATAAATAAATAAATTTGAATAGAATCAAAATAAAATTGTTTGATTTCAGTGTTTGATAATTAATATTTTTAAAATAAACTTTTGGTTAATTAAATTTTAATTAATAAGGGAATTTTTTCGTAATAATCAAACTGAATAAAATTGTCCAACTATTGGAGTATACACTACAGAATGAGATGTAAATTAATTTATATTAGATTGAAATTTATTCCAAGGAGTAAAATTTAAGTTTAGATACATAAAAAGATAATTGAAAATGAATTGAATTGAGTCAAGGCCCAAACTAACTTAAGCCAAGCCCAACCTTTCTCTATCTTTCTCTAGAATATATGTTCTCCATCTTTACACATTCAAACATTTATCCCTTAATTTTTTATTTTCAACCTAATCAGAAATTTTGAGAATCAAAAAAATAATCGTGCTTGTGTGTGGAAGCTGGAATGTGGCCGACGTCAATGGGGAGAGGCAACCTACAATGTAATGGGAAGTGATTTCTTAGTTTGAAGGCAGCTCGATTGGAGGCACAAAGTTCAGGGTTTGTTGCAGTCTTGCATGTCAAAAAAGGAGGCCATTAAGAGGCTAAGATTCACCGATCGAACAATGATCTAGAGGAGCTCGAACCACGTGATCAATTTTGGGGAATAGGCTGTTGCGGCTGGAATAATATTAGCGAGCATGGCGATGTAGAGTGCGTGAGTGTCAGATTGAGATGCTGATAGGATGGTCAATGCTTGGAGGAGTGGTGTTATGGCTGAAGGAGGAGTTTGAAGGCATGTGCTATAGGTCGTATTGGTAGTGACTAAAGCAGAAGCATTGAGGGTTCTCACTTAGAATTTTAGAATATTTCTTACTGATAATTATTATTTGTTCCACTCACGTTATATATGTTATCCTGCCTTTTGGCAAGGCCGTGACATCAAGAAATTGTCTGAAAACCAAAGATTGTTCATCCTGAAGACCATTTATACGTAGGTTTATTATGGATGCTGATAAATTTTGCCTGAGTGCAGATCAAGCTACAATTGATATGACACGACAAGCAAAGTTATGAAAGCCAATATTTCAAATTTCAAGTCAATCGGGATTCGTATGCTCAAGATACAAAATCAAGCAATAATCTCGTTCGTATCCATCAAAGTTCGCAGGCCTCATTTGCATCCATCAAAATCATCAGTTCGCATCCTACCAAGGCGGCCTCCTTCGTAACCGTCGAAATCAAACATACCTGTATCCATGGGAAGAAGCAGTTCATTCAAATCGATCAAGTTCATGTCCATCGCATTCGTATTCTAGGTAATCATATCCATCGAGTAAGTGTTGCTTCGTATCGATTCAGAGAGCGCCATTTCATATCCATCACATTTACCCTATTCATATCGATCCATCAATGAGAAACGAACTCAAATGAGTGACACAAAGAGGATAGATCCAGATCGATGCGAAGTGGAGCATGGTCGACCGATACAAAAGGAGGATTGACCATCGATACAAAGTAAGCAACAAAGGACCGATGGAATGAGAGCGACATGAATGAAACAAAGCTTAGAGCGATGCAAAGGAGACACGTAAAGATGGATGACTCGGTCACTCGACATGAAAAGTGGATCGATCCTAAAAGATAGCACCACGTCATATGTGAGCACATGCCTGGAAGCAATGCGAACAGAAGCGATGCGAACTCAGCAGCCTTCAACAAACTCAAACTTGCATAGATCATAACTCAAAATCTGCAAGTCCAAATGCCACCAAATTTTCACAGGAGCTTGCATACAACCCCAAGAATGTACCAGATAAATTTCAGCCTCAAAGAACTATTTTTGGATTGATACGAACTCAATTCGTATCGCTCCCAGATCGAACCGAAATCACCTGAACCCGGCTCCATGGGCCTACTCACGTGGGAGAAGAAGTCTTTCAAGATTTGGGCGAGATATTTGCTGCTATGCCTATAAATAGTGACCCTGGACTATAAAGAAAGGACTTTTGGCTCTTCCGCATCCTGACTCTATCGAAATTATTATTGTACTTGGATTACATTGTTGTAACTCATTGTAACTAGGAAGCAAAAATCTATAAATGTCAGCCATTTCATAGCGGACGTAGGCCATACGCCAAACCACCCTAAATTCGTGTGTTTCTGCGTATTTTCTTATCTGTATATTTGTGTGTTTGTTAGATCTACCTCTTTTATATTTAATTTCTTCATTTTATCTCTTCAAAAAATTCAAAGTATTGTGTCCAATTTTGGTACAAAAACTTTGGTGCTTTCGTCGAGAAAACCCAGTTTTCTCCTACTCATTGGATCTACTGCCAATATTGGATTGTGAAAATCTAAGGAGAAGATCTAGATTTTAACCCTAGAAGTTCTACCATACAATTTAGATTTGTATCAAGTCTAGGAAAGAGCTTCGCTATCCACCATGGTCAACACTAGGACTACCTCAGCAGTTGTAGATCCAAAAGGACAGGACAGAAAGAACCCCACGCAACTTCCTCTTGCCGACTAGAATGCTGCCGGAGCTTCAGATCCGTAAGGTCCTGTCATCAGGGAAGAGTTTCAACTGCTAATGCGAGAGCTGATGCAAAGTCGCCATCTGCTTACTCAGCAACTTCGTGCTAACACGAAATTGACCAATCGACTGAACTATGAAAGACGAAGGAGATCCAGAAGGGATCAGGCTTCCTATTCATCCACTGAGGGTTCAGCCTCTTTTGACTACAATCACCGGTCCACGCACCCACGGCTAGATGGAAGCTATTCACCAGCTACTAGACATCAGCACATATTGAATCTTGGGCAACCAAGAGCTGGCCCGTCAACCAGTCATCAGACTGGACCTCCTCCCAAGGAGGTACTGTTCCTTATCACACCACAGACAACCGCGCTGCTACCGCCGCTATAGAGATGGGAGTTAACACTCGAAACCCAACGCATCCGGCACACTGTCAACCCAATTATACTACTGAACCTTATGTTCCTGAAAACCTAGAACAAAGGAGGCGAGATATGGACCGCCACCGTGACCAGCCCATCCTCGCATTGTGGAACCCGACCACACCTTGGCTCAGCATGCCCAAAACATCCAGATGCCAGACATCTCGACAATGATCCATCAGATGATCCGCGAAAGTCAAGGTCTCACCAAAGAAGACAAGAGAATCTTCCGGAGTCATACCCCTTTTATTGATGATATCCTATACGTTGAATCCCTCGATGATTCAGAATGCCAAGTCTACCTGTTTATGAGGGAAGCTCTGATCCTAACCAGGACATCTTAAAGTACGAGTGGTTAATGAATGCTACACGGGCTGATGACGCGGTCAAATGCTGAAGTTTCTCGATCTCCCTTGGGGGCATAGCGACTATGCGGTTTACTAGTCTACCACCTCGATCTATCTCGTGCTTCGACTAGTTAGCAACAAAGTTTGTTGAACAGTTCCGCATGCATGTCACCAGGCCGAAAGCTGTTACTACCTTGTCTAGTGTCACTCAAGCTCCCGGAGAGACACTCAGACGTTATGTGGAAAGGTTTCATGCTGCATGAGCTGAGATTAGTAGTCCCAGTGACAACTCAATTCTGATGGCACTAACAAAAGGGATCGATCCCGATTTCGAATTTAGCAACTGATTAGCCGAAAAATCTCCTTCATCATTGGACCATTTCTATTCCAAAGCAGCTCAGTTCTTGAGAAGAGAGGACGCGAAATAGTCTAGGAAAAAAGAGGACGCAGGGCCCAGTGTGGAAGGAATCCAAAGCAATATCGCTGTAAAACAAACAAGGGAGAGTTTCGGAAAGGTGCAATTGAACATACATAATAAACAAAGTCAACAGAAAGGCGATGGAAATCAAAACAGAAAATGGGATCAGAATCGTGGGCCACGAGTTAGGGCTCCTATGTTTGACACTTATACTCCTTTAAATACGTTGCTGGAAAATGTGTATTTGCAGACCTGCGATACTATTCAATATAAGAAACCTGCTCCGAAGTAATCATAAAAAAAAGGTTCAAAAGGGGAAGTTTTATAGATTTCATGATAGTTATGGTCATAACACAAACGATTGTCGTAATCTATAGGATATTATCGAGAAGTTAATACTATAGAGAAAGTTTGAGCAATTTGTATGGGCGCCGCAGTCTGGAGGTGTGGCCTCATCGAATCAAAAACAAATACCAAATCAGGCGAGACCGGAGGAACCCACTTGTACCAGCAGGAGGCTGGTGATTAATACTAGTAGTTGTGGTCCTCATCTAGCAGATCGAAGCTGGAAGGAAATGGAGTCGCATGCCAGTTCTATGAGGCATGCGAGCTTCGAATGTTGTTGTAATTTGGAAGATGGAGCTCCGGCCAAGCAACAGAAAACGATGACAAATGACATCGTATTTCGAGATAGGGATGCCGATAGAGTCGAAGCCCTAACCATTGATCCACTTCTCATTTCAGCTCAAATAGGTTCTGCTTGGATGAAGAGGATCTAAGTAGACAGTGGAAGCTTGGTGAATATACTATTTAAGCAAGCTTATGATCAGATAAAGAAATGAAAGATTTGAAGCCATGTTAGTCTCGTATTCATGGCTTCAATGGAAGTGCGACTATACCCGCTAAAATGGTGGTGCTACCGGTGGAGTTGGGAATTGGAGAATGCTGGAGAGTCAGAATATTATAGTTTGTTGTATTAGATATAGACTCGCCATACAATGCTTTCTTGGGCCGACAGGCCCTAGCTGAGTTTAGGGCTGCCATTGACCCTTGGTGTTTGACTTTAAAATTCCCTACCGACAATGGAGTTGGAGTCTTTCAGGGAGACCAGGCTACTGGACGAGCCTATTATGTTGCTGAGCTACGAGAGGCATAAAGAAAAGAAAAAGGAAAGGGCGTAGAGGAATCTCTCTATGCCCGCTTTACTGAGAATCGACAGTTAACGCCTGGGCTAAGGCTCGGGTACCCTAACCAATTCCCAAGAGATCTTGACCCAAGAGATACCGAAAGTGAAGACGAAAGTAAAGATGGTCGACCAAGCTGGCGATCGATGATAATAACAACTCTAAAATGGTAGGATCTCAGCTAATCCAATCGATGTACGAGGAATTGGTTGAATTTCTCTGGGCAAACCTCTACCTGTTTGCTTGGGTGCATTCCAGGATGTGTGGAATCTCCTCGGACATCGCATGCCACACATTGAATATTGACCCGTAACATGTCTTGGTCAAGCAAAAAAGGCATGGTATGGATCTAGAGAGATCTGTCACCCTTAAGGAAGAGGTAGATAAGCTCAAGTCGAACGGTTTTATCCAAGATGCATTATATCCGGAATGGGTGTCCAATCCTGTACTTGTTAGAAAACCTAATGGGAAATGGAGAACATGCATTGACTACAGACTTGAATAAATCCTGACCTAAAGACAGTTTTCCATTTCCTCGGATCGATCAGCTCGTAGGTTCGATGGTTGGAAATGAAATCTTACCCTTCATGGATGCGTATTCTAGCTACAACCAGATATCCATGCACTTGCCTGATCAAGAGCATACTAGTTTCATCACCGATCTAAGACTTTCCTGCTATAAAGTCATGCCCTTTGGATTCAAGAATGCTGAGGCCACCTACCAAGGGAAAGTTAATCAAATCTTCGCTGACCAGATTGGAAAAACCATGGAGGTATATGTGGACGACATGCTTGTGAAGTCGTATTCTCCACCATCATATTAAATACCTAGAAACGATGTTCAACATCCTCCAAGAGTACAGAATGAAACTCAACCTATTGAAATGTCACTTTGGGTTCGCATCTGGAAAATTCCTTAGATTTATCGTCAATGCTCGAAGAATCGAAGCCAATCCCAAGAAGATCCGGGCAATTAGAAATCTTGAGACTCCAAGAGCTATAAAGCAAGTCCAGAGCCTCAATGGAAAGTAGCAGCACTGAGCAAGTTCATTTCGAAATCCACCGGCAAATGCATTCCCTTCTTCGATTTGATCAAAAAAGGAAAATGGAATTTTGAATGGACTACAGAATGTTAGGGCACATTCCGAGCACTGGTTCAACACCTATCCACACCCCCCCATTCTATCAAAGCCTATTGTCATGAGAGATTGTACATCTACTTAGCAGTGTCAGAAAATGCAATCAGTGCTGCCTTAATTTGGGAGGAGGACCGGATATAACGGCCAGTATATTACATTGGCAAATGACTGACCGGAGCGGAAAGGAATTACCCAAAGCTTGAAAAGTCGGCTTATTGTCTTGTCATTGCCTCGAGGAAGATCCGTCCATATTTTTAGGCTCATCCTATCACCGTCTACACCGACCAACCGTTACGACGGGTCCTTACGCGGTCTGAAACGTCTGGTAGGTTGCTCAAGTGGAATATCGGGCTGAGTCAGTTTGACATCGCTTACACTCCAAGGTGATCTATCCAAGGACAAGTCCTGGCAGACTTCATCATTGAGTTCACTATCTCGGAGGACTTGCTCGAAACCAATGAATCTCCCAAATATGTCTACAAGCTACATACTGATGGTGCATCAAATGACCGCTGCCGAGGCGTTAGGGTTGTACTTGAAACTCCTGAAGGACGATCTATATGATATGCTTTAAAATTAAATTTTCATGCGACCAACAATGAGGCTGAATATGTAGCCCTACTCGCCGGATTAAGACTTGCCAGATATTTGAGAATTATTTCTATGGAGATCTACTACGATTCACAATTGGTCGTGTGCCAAGTTCGAGGGGAGTACCAGGCCAAAGACTAAAGGTTGGCTGCTTATCTTGCTCGGGTTCAGGAAATATTGAATTAGTTTGATTATTATTCCATCTACTTCATACCCGGATAATGCAATCAAAAAGCCGATTCCTTGCCAAAGTTAGCCAGCACTGGTGAGGCACAACAGATAAGACATGTTTCTGTAGAGACATTATCTTCCCCAAGCATTGATCAGATGGAAACAGACTGGATATTTGAAGTTATTCCTGATATGGAGTCATGGATGACTCCATTCAAATATTATCTCGAGCATGGAACCTTGCCGGGGCACTGGAGTGAGAGAATACGAGTTCTTCGAAATGCTTCGCGGTTCACAATTCAGAAAGGAGTCATGTATAGAAGAGGATACTCTGTTCCTTTACTCGATTGTATCTCCCACGATGAAATCAAACGAGTATTGCATGATGTAGACAAAGGAGAATGTGGCGATCATACAAGGGAGAAAGCCCTTGCCAAGAAAGTGCTCTGATATGGATACTATTAGCTGACTGTAAATCGCGATGCATCAGGTTATGCCAGGAAATATGACAAATGTCATAAGCATGCTAGGATATCGAGAGCCCCACCTACCGAAATAACTCAGATGGCCAGTCCCTAGCCGTTCGTAGTATGGGGCATCAACATTATTATGCTCTACCTCTAGCCAAAGGTGGTGCGAAGTACGCCATCGTTGTAGTTGATTACTTTACCAAGTGGACGGAAGTTGAGGCCTTTGCTACTATCATAACGAAGAGAGTAATCAACTTTGTGGTACGCAACATTATCTATCAATTTGTTCTCCCACATATCATCATTACTGAAAATGGAGCACAATTCGACGGTATTGAATTTAAGAATTTTCGTCAACGATTTCATGTCTAGAAGAAGTTCGATGCAGTTGCACACCCTCAAGCAAATGGACAGGTTGAAGCTATTAATAAAGTTATAAAGTCAATTCTGAAGGAACGACTAGTAAAATCCAGGGGCAAATGGATCGATGAACTCCCTATGGCCCTATGGGATTATCAAACAACCCGCAAATCCACGACCGACCATACTCCATTCTCTCGTTCCTATGGTTCAGAAGCCGTTATTCCAGTCGAGATGGAAGTACCTTCTCATCATGTGACATATTATGATCGGAAGACGAATGTTATATTACTTACCGAATCCCTCGACTTATTGGATGGGAAGCGAGAAGAGGCTGATTTGAGGGATAGCACGTACCAATGTTGAGTTGCCCGATTGTACAATGCCAAGGTCTGACCCCGAGCCTTTGAACTTCGTGATCCCGTCCTTAAGAGAATTTACCTGGTTCCTTCACATATGAAACCAATGTGGGAAGGGTCGTATGTTACCGAATGAAAGCTCGAAGACAACACATTTAAATTGTCGACCGTTGACGGTATCACTCTACTGAGAGCCTAAAAAAGCGAGTCTTCATCGCTGCTACACATAACAGGCTTTATTTGTTCATTCAGTTTGCTTTTCTTTTGTGATTTGTTTATGCATTTTGAAATTTGAATTTGTAATAAGGCAACTGACTTTGCCGTATTTTCTTATTTCAGTAATAAAATGCAATCTCTTCGAACTAGAGTAGTGATTTCTAAATGCAGCATATGACCATCACAATGCACAGAGAGCTATGTTCCATCCTACGGTGGGATTTATTCAAGAAGGAAGTTACTGTGATATGACCGGTCACTCGCTAAGTGAAACCCGAGCTCGGGGTAAGTCATCAGACTGAAGCCAAAAAAGGATTGATACACGACAATCCCCTAACTAACTCCAGATTCTCAATGTGCTAACTGAAGTATAAACTTACGTGTACGAGCTCGAAAAGGGTGGATCCGTCCACCTAACACTTTGCCTATATTTAAACAAAGTTCGAGGAGCATCTAACGACCTTGCTTGTTAGCTCAGGGTGAATGTGATCCGACCGTCCATGATCCTGATACATCTATCGTTCCTGGAGTGCGAACGAAATTATAAAATTCACAATAGATGTGATTGACTATCTGTCAACTAACTCTAAGTCCCCGGAGTGTGGACTGGAGTATAAACATCAACTAACTCTAAAACCCCAGAGGGTGGATTGGAGTATAAACACAAACCGGGTGTGAAACGACCGCCCGTAGGACAACTCCGAGTCCTAGGAGTGCAGACTAGAGTATAAACACAAATCGGGTGATCAATCTAAGTCCCAGATTGCGGATGAAACTCTAAATACCAAACGGGTGTGACTGACCATCCATAACATAAATTAAGTCCCTGAAGCATGGACATGTCTGTAAATCTTAAGCAAGCGTAATCAATCGCCGACAAACAAGTGCTATCCCCAGAGCATGGATGCAATCACCAATAGATGAGCAGGTGTGATTCGACCACCCAAACTCGTCTTGTTTCAGCCTCGATTCATCAAAGTTAAGCTTGATGTATTCAAGGCGAATTGCGACTGCCGATCGACCTTTTCAATTTATCCCCGAAAATGGGGGAAAAACCTAAATACCAGCAACTAAATGAGATAGTGCAATATTGGAACTCGACTTAATTGTCGGTCGTGACCCAAAGCCATAGTTTCAGAACTTAACAACTAAACTCAAGTCCAACTTGAAGGCTAAAACTTCACAACAATATTGAATTGAAATTATAATGCTGAAACATTTAAGAAAATAAATATAAACTGTGTTGATGACAAAATGGAATTTTATTTGACCTATTCTTTGAAAAAGAAGGATAAGCATAAAAGTATCCTACATAATCCTATTAGTAGGGGTCTATCCCGCATCTATACACGGCCTACAAGAAGAAAAAGGAAAATCCTATCTATCTACTAAAATGAATTAAGAAGATAATCTTATTCTCTCATTTCTTTTTCTTCTTTTTCTTTTGTGTTGACCCACCGGAAATACCGTTTAGATGCCTTTCGAGCCCTTGCTTTTTAGCGGTAGATCTCCAACCGTGGGAACTATGGTAACCTCTTCCTCCGAACTCACATGAATTGGAATGCTTCCTGAAGGCAGAGTCAGAGGAATAGGATCAGTGGAAGAAGACGAGAGAGGTGCACCGGTGTCGATAATAGTACCACCGGGAGAAATCATCCGTAGAGGGGCTGGACCAGGACCCACCATCCCACCTCCAATGCCACTGGCCCGTGCAGCCGCTTCCGTTTCAGCATTGATCTCAGCTATTGCCTCCTCTACATGAACTGATTGTGCGTCCGTGAGGATGCTGCAGGGTGGACCCTAGGAGCTAACCATAGGTGCACCTCCGCTCATAACAAATCGTGGATCGGCAAAAGGGTCGCTTTAGTGGCCAAAAGCTACTCCACCTTCTTCTTATCAAAAGTAAACATGCTCCCCTGTGCTCTATCGGTTGGTGCAGTGACCGTTATAGCAGCCGCTTCTGTAATAAGGGCCTCCTGCGTGTGATGCGGCTCTTGGGTTGTAGAGGGAACGGTTGATGTAGCTCCTATCATTGAATAAAGACAAAGAAAAAGTTGTTAGTGATTTCTTCAAGTAACATTTCCGACTTTGAATGAGCACAAGATATGTTCAGAATACCTTCCTCAGATTAGCTCGCGGGTGGCGGAGCACCTTCAGAGACTTGCTTACGAGCTGGAGACAACTGCGGTTGATCGAGACTATATGTAGGAACAGACTGAGGATCAACCGCAAATGTAGATTCAGGTAGGGTTGGCATAAGAGTTTCAGAACCCGCATCATGGTGCTCAATGTCAGAACCTTCTTCAACCTTCGAATGCTGAGTAATGAATCTCTCCTTTTCATATGTGATAGTAATGTCGTGGAGAACTCTTCTCTCATCTTCGCTCAGCATTCAATTCTCCAATTCAAATTCATCTACAGAATCGGCTTGATGCTCATCTTTTTCATCTTCTACCAAGAGGCACCAAGCGTTATATAAGTGTGAATGATAGTTTTCAAGCCAGGTTAAACTTTGATGCTTCAACACATTGGTGTTTTATGTAATAATAAGATCTTCGATATTAGCCTCCAACTTGATCACCGCCACTTTCACTTCGTTCTCAACCATGGTCTCAGCTTCGTGAACTTTAAGCATTTCCGCATCCCTCTCATCCCTAAGCACCATAGCCTATTCACATGTTTTTTGGGAAGCCTTTTTTGCATCATCTTTCTCTTTGACGATTTCAGCAAGTTTGGCTTTAAGCTCTTCAAGCTCTTTAAGTGCTCCATCTCTTTCGGCTATAAAAGTGGTGGTTCGATGTCCCATCTCCTCCACTAGGCCTAAATGCGTTTGCCTCATCTCTTCCATCCGTCGAGTTGCCTCATCAACTTTATAATTGGCCTTTATCTCTGAATGTCTCGCAAACTCATTCTCATCATTAGGCATTTGGATTATACGGTCCTTTTAAGCAAGATCGGTCCCTAATTTTTCAATCGTCTCCGCTCGCACAAGGGCTACCGCTGATACTTTGTCTACGGTCTTCATCCATTCCCAGTATTGGCTGTAAACATCATGAATGTAGTCATGCATAGTTTGTTTTGCCTCAATAGGAATTTTCTTTAAGTGCGGGGGAAAGATAAAGCCATCAAAACAGATATTTGGGAAATCTTTTTTCAGTTGGGCGATTCTGATTGCTTCCTCCCCAGTGGGCTCTATGACAGCTTGCATAATGACAGGGGGAGTTTTGGTTTCGGCCCTTCGATGTTGTTGATCGGGCCTAGATGCCTGAGAAGGTTGTCTTTGGCATGAAGGTTCCAGGGGTTATTTACCATGGCCCGAAAGTTGTGTCGAATAGGCGAAGAGCATGGCAGGGAGTGGTGCCTATATTATCTCCCTCTGTCCCTTTCCCTTTCGTAACGCTCCTGACTAAAATAACCGCGATCGCGGTCTCTATCAGCCTCTCTTCCGCGGGACTCATGATATGAACCGGATGAATGGCGTGACAAGCAAAGGTTACCGAGAATAGATTCCCGCCTCGTCATTGTATCTGAAAAATAAAAGAGAAGCATAGTTGGTAATCTTCAGAAATGAATAGCTTATGATTGGAGATCGTGTAGTACCGTGAAGTGTATGTATGCATGTGCAACCACCTGACCAACTGGTTAAATCGTCCATACTCGTAGGAAGTGACTCGCCTTAATCTAAAGCACTTTGAAGCCCTTCCAATTTGGTGTCTTGTTGGAGCAATACATAGTCCGGAATAGGAATGCCAGCGAGTCCTTCGAAGGGATTCTCCATTTGTGGGGGAGGAGCCTCGAAATTCTAACACCAGCGGTTGGTAGGGACATGACCACATATTTCCATCTTGAAGATTTTTGAAGCTTATGAACGACCGTCTTGCCTTTCCTCTTTCCCTCTGAATGTCGAGGACTATCTGATGGCCCGATGATGGGTTCATCTTCGGTGGGCACATCCTCTTCATTGCCCTGCTCAGCAATTACAACCCCAGGTGCTTTATGCCTTACCCGTCTCATCGAGGCTGCCCTAAGCGACCCTTCAATCCTTATGCTCTAATCTCGCTCAATTAGCCCAACGGACCTAAAATTTTCATCCATAAGCACCAAGTCAATCTCTTTAATATCACCAGGCACCTCTTGAAGAATTCACATTATTTCTTAAAATCGGGCACCTTCGGGTCATGGAATTACGATTGTAGATGAAAGAAACTGTTAGACTCAACGTCGATTCCAACTACCTCATTAGTCACCAAAGAAGTTGCGACACTTATGTCTAACTAACCACCGTCTAGCAAACCCTAGCGGCCACCGAACATAGAACCATTGGGACTTGAAGTAGCTATGTCTGATCTAGGTTCTAGTCACCACTTGACAGTTCTTAACAGCCTCTAAGAATGTGAGCGAAGGATTATCTCCCATACTAATCAACTCATCAAAAATCATCGTTAGATGACAATAATACCATGTTTGCCCCAGTGTGAAGTGCATGAGTGTATTGTGTAATGCAACATTGTAAAGTACTTGAGAAAGTTCTACAGAGATTAACAAGATGTTCGAACGACGAGACTTTGAAATCCAATCGGAATGACAGTCATCGCTAACTGTCAAAACCATGTCATCCTAACTTTGGCGATCGGTCCAAGTTAAAGTTTGTCAAATTGGTTAAGTTATAGTTCCATCGACAAGCTTCAAAAGACAGTTAAATATGTAATGAGATGATTAAGTCCAATTATGCAAGGCGGAAGCTCTTTGGCTTCAAGCGTTCAAGTATGCATGAAGTTTCGTATACATCAAAGTCCAAACATGGATCATTCCTTACAAAGGCCTTAACTTCGTATGAATAAAGGAACCATCACTTCGTATCGATCGAAATCCACTGACTTTGTATCGATCAGGTCACATTAACTTCGTATCGATTTGGTTACAATAGAGTTTGTATCCATCACAAGTTAACTTCGTACCCATATCGATTCGAAGTGATCAATAAAAAATCTAAGAATCAACGATCGATACGAAATCCAAGGCAGGTGATCGATACAAAGTTCCCGGTTGAGGTTCGATGCGAAATCAAGTTTCTCTATCCCTTCAGCGATACAAAATTAAGGCCAAACAACCTTCCACCAATTCCTTCGTATCCCTCCTCACTCCTTCTCCGATCAACACAAGCGCCATTACCATGTTCCATCGGACTCCGGCATTATTCCATCAAACCTCCAGCGTCAACGCCTTCCGAAAGCAGCCAACTTCGAGTGGATAGTATTGGATATCAAATCTCTTCATTTTGATGTGAATTAATTAATCAATTACCTAGTTAAAGTATCGATGCAACGGGTTAAAATATTGTTCGATTCGAAAGCAAGGATGGTTTTTCTTCTCTCAAGCTTTGAACTATGCGAAGGGCTGGAAAACAAATGAAGACGAGTAAATATTTCTAAGTACAGCAAAGCTTTTATATGGTTTCGAGAGATAAAAGAGAAATGATGATTCGAACCCTATAGCTTTGACTACTTGGAACAAGCCTCTTCCCTAATCGATATGAAGAGAACTATTCGAATTCATAGGAGTTAGATGCTTAACTAACGATAATTACAACAACGAACAGTAAGCTTTTGGCACTCAACACTCAGTTACAACAGTACGCTATGCAATCATGGACAGTCAGCAATCCAGTATTTGTATTGCTAGAAGTCAATAAAAAGGATGCATCACTTGACAAAAAAGACAACAACTATTCAACGAATCAGATAGAACTTTTTGGAATAAATATGGTAGCTTTTCAAAGCACGTCATGTTCATACAAGACGTGCTTTGGGCGGAAAATGTTATCCCACCTTTTGGCAAGGCCGTGACATCAAGAAATTGACTGAAAACCAAAGATAGTTCATCCTAAAGACCAGTTATATGCAGGTTCAACATGGATGCTGGTAAATATTGCCCGAGTTCGGATCAAGCTACAATTGGTATGACATGACAAGCAAAGTTGTGAAAGCCAACGTTCGAAATTTCAAGTCAATCGGGATTCGTATGCTCAAGATATGATCGGTGTAAAATCAAGGAATAATCTCGTTCATATCCATCCAAGCTCGCAGGTCTCATTCGGATCCATTAAAATCATCAGTTTGCATCCATCCAAGGTTGATTCCTTCATAACCATTGAAATCAAACATATTCATATCCATGGGAAGAAGCATTTCATTCGAATCGATCAAGTTCATGTCCATCTCATTCATATACTAGGTAATCGTATCCATCGCGTATATGTTGCTTCATATCGATTCAGAGAGCGCCATTTCATATCAATCACATTTACCCCATTCTTATTGATCCATCGATACAAAATGAACTCAAATGAGCGACACGAAGAGGATAGATCCGGACCGATGTTAAGTGGAGCATAGTTGGCCAATACGAAAAGAGGGTTGACCATCGATACAAAGTAAGCAACAAGGGACTAATGCGAATGAGAGCGACACGAATGAAACAAAGCTTATATCGATGCGAAGGAGACACATAAAGATGGATGACTCGGTAACTTGGCATGAAAAGTGGATCGATCCTTAGAGATAGCGCCACATCATTGGTTAGCACGTGCCTGGAAGCGCTGCAAATAGAAGCGATGCGAATAGATGCGATGTGAACTCGGCAGCTTTCAACAAACTCAAAATTGCATCAATCATAAATCAAAATCTGCAAGTCCAAATGCCACCAAACATTCACGGGAGCTTGCATACAATCCCAAGAATGTACCAGAAAAATTTCAGCCTCAAAGGACTACATTGGAATCGGTACGAACTCAATTCGTGTCGCTCCCAGATCGAGCCGAAATCACCTGAACTCGTTCCTATAGTCCCATTCACGTCGGAGAAGAAGTCTTCCGAGATCTGGGTGAGATATTTGCTGTCTATGCCTATAAATAGTGACCTGGACCTATAGAAAAGGACTTTTAGCTCTTCTACGTCTAGACTCTGCCGAAATTATTATTGTACTTGGATTATACTATTGTAACTCATTGTAACCAGCAAAGAAAAAATCAATAAAATCAGCCATTTCATAGTGGACGTAGGCCATATGCCGAACCACTCTAAATTTGTGTGTTTTTGCACATTTTCTTATCTTTTGATTGGTGTGTTTGTTAGATCTACCACTTTTTACATTTAATTTCTTTATTTTATCTCTTCAAACACATCCGAGGAGTGTTGTGCCCAATTTTAGTACAAATTATATACATACATAAATATTATCCCGATTTAGTTGCTTACTCGAAATGTCGTTTGGGTTATTAGTTGACTTGGTTATTTTTGATATTGGATATGATGTTGGATTGATTGTTGCGATGTTAGAGATGATTTTGAAGTTTAATAATGGAGCCATGTGCTTGTTGGATATCCAAAATACAAAAAAATGTTGTTCGTTTGCATTTTAATGTTTGAAGTTTATTTACATTGTGTGTGAAATTTATCGATGGTAGAAATTTAATGGAATTCGACTCGGCCATGCGGTAATATTTATATTGACGATTTATTGTTGATTTAGGAGAATTTTCCTCCATGGCTTTTTTATATTAATTATTGATATTCCCATTTTGAAATACTTTAAAAAGCTTCTGAAAATTAATTATGGGACATTAAAATTATTTGAGGTATATATTTTTAAATAATATTTGTGGTTGAGAAATACAATGAACTGTTTGAAATGGCTTTAAAAATAATATTGGTTTTAAAAATGAAAAGAGAATTCAAAAAGTAATTAAGTATATGGACATGGTTTATTTTATGGATTTTGTATAATGAACGATTTTAAAAATATTTTCGAAGAGGGATTTTAACTATATGAGTCTATTTTGAAGCTAAAAAATAATTCACATTATTGTCGAATGGTTTTAAGAGTATTATAATATAAATCCCTTTTTATATGTATTTTGTAGTTCGAAAGTAAATATTTGATATTATGAAAAATTCATATGATAAAAAAATTGAATTATAAATTACGATTTGAAATGAAAGGAATAATTTTTTAGGTCTATAAATGTATTTAAAAATTATATTTACTTAAAAAATTATGGAAAGACTTCTCTAAAGTATGTTTGATTTATATATAGATTTTGAATGTTTTATATAAATATTTTAATATTTGAGTTAAATGCTTAACGAAATATTCTATTGAACTTTTTTGTTATTTCATTTTGAAATTAAAATTTGGATTTTACGCATGATTTCTATGTCTTTTGATTTCTCATTTTCCCATATAGATTTCGAGATTGTGAATGATTCGTCGTTGATATAGATTTGATTGGTGTTTTGATATGATAAGGCGATGGCATTATTCTATATGATTTTATGATGACTTATATTCTGTGTAATAAGAAATCTGAATAAATGAAGTTATAATACCATATGGGATGAGACATTCAGTAATATTTCTCAAATTGTTCTTTAGACTCATTATATAGAATATAGAAGGAGTGAGTATGCTATATAAGCTCTGAGTAAACGACTAATGACACGAAACGGTATGGGACACCATTGTGTTATTTATTCATTTATTTTATGCTAATGGATGACACTCGTATAGGGATTTATTATGTAACTTTCTGCGATGAGTCGCTTATTTTTCCATTTGTCGGCATATATCACGCTGTGTGTCGGCATGAGTATGTAACTGTGTGCTAGCTATTATTATATTGTATATATATCGTATGTGTCTAATCACTATCCGAGTTCCTCTCTGTTGTGGTATTTGAACTTGATTTGCTGGTATCCATCCTAGCGGCCTGATCACGGTGGTCGTGCGTCTGATCTGTGATGCCCCACTGCCATGTGTCGACAATATTTATAGCCGTGTGTCGACGATTGTATCAAGCCATGTATCGGCAATCATATAGCCTGTGTATATCATCTAAGCTGGCAGTTTGTTACCATTTGGGGGCATATGTAAGGTCGTGATCGGTGCAGAGCATTGTCCTACAGTGTGTTTATGACTTGCGATGGATAAGAGTCATGATGTCCATCAAGGTAATCAAGACTATAGGAGCCGTGCTAGTGGAATATGTGTGTTATGTTCACCAATAACATGCGTAATCTCTTAGAATAGTTTTGTCCATCGATCTCCCGTTTTGTTCTGGTGTGTGATATAAACATATACCTATCCATATATTCGAGATGATGTGTTACAATTATACTTGTGACTGTGTCCAGAGTACGAACAATCTCTGTATCCTTCTCATATCTTTCTCATTTGTGTGTGTCACCAATTACTATTTGTTGACTTATGTTTTGCCTATTTATCTTTTGTGTTTCCTATTTATCTTTCTCAGTTGCATGTCGTCGATAATACCATTCACTGGCATGTGCCGCCATTTCTTTGATTTTTTTATGGATGATTTTTTATATTGATTTTGAGGATATTTTATTTTTAGAGATTGAGTGATATATTTCGATTAAGCTATATGTAGCTGATTTTGCATGGTGATATCTCTTTATTGATTATTTCTAAATTTGATGATTATCACTGGATATGGATAATTCACCCGCTATATGTTGTTTCATAATTTCTGAGTTTATGTGCTTTATATGGGTAATGACACTTTTACATTGGGTTTTGCGGAATTCAACGTCATATAATATTTGGAATTTGAGTTAACATTATTATATTTATACCCTGTACAGAGTTTCGTATGGTTATTGACATTGGATTCAAATATAGTCTGACTCGTTTATTATTTATATAATACCCAGGTCAATCCAAGACATTTTAGGTACAGAGATGATTAGACCAGCTTGTTTATTAGGTATAGTGGAGGCTGGTTATACAATTTAGCTGTATGTTATAATATATGATGTACTTTATGGATGTATGTTATTCAGATATATTTTGTGTAGACATTGTATCTTGTATATTATATATTATCGCGACGATTGACTCTGCGATCTCTGATAGTTATTGTATATTGTGCATTGTTCTATCTTGAAAGCATACGTATAACTACTTTTTTTGATAATGTGTACGAATAGGTGGGTTATCTATGATATTTTAATACATACTGGTGTTAGCCCAATGGAATATTCACATATGTACCTCATATCAACTTATTCTCAATGATAGTATTACTTAGTAATACTTTTTATAGCATTGGTATGGAGGTGGGTGTGCTACATGTTGAATATGCAAGTATACGATTTTTATTTGATGATAATAAACATATATATTCATTTAAATGCGTTTGTTATTGTACTATTTGATTTTCACATAATTAAAAAATATTTGTCGAATAAAATAAATTACATAGAATTTAAATTCAAACAGATATTTTATTCAAACAAATATTTTATTATAATTTTGAATAGTACAAATTTGAGCTCTCACTATATATATATACAATTTACAATTACAATACAATTTCGATTACATCACAATTTTTCATTATACAATTATCATTTACATCAGCACCTCACTACATATCACTTGTTCACTCATAATTATTCTTCAACTGTATTCCAATTTGTATCCAGCATCTGAGTTATCTGCAGAAATAAACACTAATGCATTAAAACTGAAAAAGAAATATTTTTTGCAGTATAAAATAAAATATGTATTTTTTTTGCCACGGTTATTTGGGTTGTTCGTCATCATATTCATCTTTGAATTCATCATACACGAACAACTTGTGACATGTATAGTATATCAGCGTACATGCCACAAGGTCGTGCACACCAATGTACACTCAATAATATTACAGGGACAGGTGAGCGCAAGGTCAAACCCAATCAAAAGCTAGGTTCAACCCAAGTGAAATACAAATAAAGTCATGATATTAGCACAAGGTCAAACCCAAGCTATAAGCTGAATTCAACACAGGTGCAATCCAATGTACAAGTTCAAACAAAATGGTCAAGACAACTAAAACAGACTCGACAGTGGAGTCATGAAACAATGAGAAAGGCCAAATAAAGGCAATAGATGTGCAGACCAAACTTATGTGCATGCATACAACTTAACGGTTCAACAAGATATATATGCAATGTCAACATGTATACGTTAGGGTGCATAAGCTGGCTCAATGAACCAACTCTAAGTAACAACCATACTAGTTCAATATGCTATGCACAAGCACCACAAACAGATCAGCTTCCAAAGTCAGTCCAGAAATAAGAACAGGCACATGAACCAGTGAAACAAAGAACAGACCCAACGTTTCAGGAAGCATGCACCAGTAAAACAAAGAACAGACCCAACATTTCAGGAAGACAACAAAGTACAGACCTGGCAACATATGCAAACTAGCTCGAAGCAACAACTCAGTGCAAACACATATGATCAGTCACTGAGGTGAACACATTTGTGCAAAGACTACTGACCATCAAACAATGTCAACAATCTTCAAACAAACTACATAAGCCGAGGAAATGACCAAAACAGTAAATAAAATGGCAATGCATATGGACGTATACTCGATGCAACCCAGAGCTCACATGCAACTCAGACTGAAATGACAAATGGAATAGTTCGAGCTATGACATGAAACCAGATTTCAACATGAAGTGGATTTATGGTAATTGGAATCAGTGCACATAAAAACAGTGACAACAAGGGCTGCAACAAGAATCAAATCAAATCAAGTGAAAACAAAACAGTAAAACAACATTGTATATACACATGCATATGTAACTACTAGAGGCCATCAAGCAACAACAAAGCATACAGGTAAACCAGAGAATTCAACCAAGTGATGACTCCAATAGAGACGCAATAAAGCATGGTCCGTCTCAAAAAGACACACACACACATACATACATACATATGTATATATAGGCAGTGCACATATAGACTAGAACAAAAATAACTGCACCAGACTTTCAATTGATATGAAACTCAGAGTAGTGCAAACAGCAACTCACAACACATACACACACATAAATAGGCATGGTGACACATTTCGAGTGAAACAAGAAAAACAGTGCAGACCAACCAAATGGCATAAGACATTGAATAATGTAATACAATCAACTGAAATGTAGACCAACAGCAAGGGCAACCAGATCAACACAGCAAGCAAGTATGAATCAAAACTGGTCAAAAGCCGTGGGTCATCAAAGTAGAGTTCAAAGAAAGTCACTGGAGAAAAGAAATTCACATGGCAGGTTTTTACAAAAGTCAAAGCAGCAGTTTCAAACCAAGTCAAGTTTAAATGCCAAAGAATCTAAGCCGTGATAACCAAGGTAGTAGTAACAATGAACCAAACAAAGTTACACGGATTAAACGAGTCCAGAAAATCAAAGTACCAAAGTCATATAAACAAATTCAAATGCCAAAAAGAACGGAGCCAAAATTCAAATTCATAGAGTATACGTATGGCTTGAACATGTCAGTACAAATCACCAGCATTCAACCAAAAATTCGTGGCCGAGAAAAGTTAACAAATGAATTCTTACAAACGATAATTTATGGTTTTCGTATTTAAACGCACTCATCATCGGCATGTAAAAGGAAATCTAGTTCAAGCAAGCTAACCAGTAAAGCAAAAGGCATAAATCACATACCATTTTAGTTCGAACACGATCAAATTGGAGTGCCCGAAACCATATCACATCTAGAGAATCAATTTTCCAAGTCAAACAAAGCAAATAATCACCGCAATTGATCGGATACAGGCGGCACTTCCAATATTACAAAAGCCCTAAGTATTGAAAGAAGAACGAATGAAGAAGCAGCCATTTTTAACTCGAAGGAAAGAATGCCAAAGGAATAAAAAGAAAAAAGGGATATTTTTATTATAACATTTGTTGGGCCGGCTTTATAATTTCTTTGGGATTTAGTTTATAAATTAGGTTTTGGTGTTTTTTGAATTGTTTTTATTTTTAATTTATTTTTAAACTTTTGTAATTTCTAATCGTGTGACTAGGGGATGAACTACGGTGCTGTAGTTCGAGAATTCGCAACTCAGTGTCTGAGTTGTGGCAGGGTTTTGAGTGTAGAGTAAGGTTAGTCAATAGTGGGTGTCATGAGTTTACGTGTGTAAGCGTCTGACTACTTAATTTCGAATAGAAACCTTGGGGGCAGCACGTAGGCAGGGTTTTGCAGAAGCTGGGTAAATTTGTGTTGCTCTATTTCTTCTTTTATAATTATATTATTATCTGTGCTGCTATTATTCGGCTATTATCTGTGCTGCAATTATTTTATATACTTCCGTGTTAAATTTTTGTAATTATTAGTATCACCCTATTTACCCCCCTCTAGGGTAAAATCGATCCTACAAGCGGTATCTGAGCTAGGAACAAAAACTAATCTTGTATTAAAAATTAGATTTTTCAAAAACCAATTTTTGTTTTGAAAATTTTGATTTTTAAAATGGATTTTTTTTAAATGATTTTGTTGAGGGACAGTCCATAGTTAGACCAACAATGTTCAATGGTTAAAAAATAGAAAGAAAATTTTTCTGAAAACCAATGATGCTTGGAATATTGTTGAGACAGGTTATAGAGCGCCAACTATAGTTTTAGATAATCAAGAAGGAGATAAACCTATGGATCAATGGACAGATCTTGAAAACAGACTACAGAATGCTAATGCTAAAGCTATGAATTCTATTATTTGTTCATTGAAACAAACTGAATTTAATCATGTCTCCCATTGTCTAACTACGTAGGAAATATGGCACCCACTTGAAGTGACTCGCAAAGGAACATCTCAAGTCAAGGAATCCCGCCTTGCCATGCTTAGTAGCGAATACGAGAACTTCACAATAGCCAAGAATGAAAATGTCCAAGAGATGTATGGACGACTTTCCAACATTGTATACAAATCAAAAGCTCTCGAAAAATCGTACACAGAGTTAGAGATAGTCCAAAAAATCCTTAGAGTCCTTCCACACAATTTTGAAGCCAAAGTCACTGCTATTCAAGAATCTAAGGATTTGAAACAGATTAAAGTCGAAGAACTTATTGGAAATCTCACCACTTATGAGCCAGAAATGAAATTCAAGGGAGAGCGTGAAGCATGTGATACTTGAAAGAATTCAACAGCCCTCAAAGGAACAACTGAAAGTGAATATGATGATGATGGTAAAGCTGAACTGGCACTACTAATAAAAAGATTAAAAAGTGGAACCGTAAATGTGGAAATCTAGCCAAAAATCATCAACTAAAGAGCATAATCAACAAAGTTCTAGATAACTCAGAAACACAGGAGATCATCTGCCAAAAGTATAATAAACCGGGCCATATCAAGCCAAATTGTCCTCAGAATCAACTCAGTCGAGTAAAGAAACCAAAAAGAAGAACTTTTGCAGCCACCTGGAATAAAAGTGATGATGATAATAAAAGCACTAGCGGTGAGAATGAAAAAGGAGATTTGTGTCTTCAAGGAGATATAATTGATAGCGATGATGACCAGCTGTTCAGATAGCTAAATGTCTATCGAGTTAGAAAGTAGCCGAACGAATTTTGTAATAAAATAACCGCAAGCGCACGACGTACACTTGTAGTACGTGGCGGATACGAGTTGATCCGCAGGGAATTGATGATTTTAAAAATTCAATTCAATCAAATTATACAAATTTCAAGTGAAAGTTAAGATAGAGAATTAGAGAATTAACTAACTAACTGAAAGAAAAAAAATATGCAAATATAAGAGTTAAATGACAATTTAGAGAACAAATCCACTCTTTAGGTCATATAGTTCAACACTTGAAAACATGATCTCTCTCTTATGGTCATTAGTGCTTTAATTGATGTGCTTATCATAAGTATGGCATATTTGTGCTATTGATTAGCCAACATAAGCCATCAAACTATAACACACCCCTTAAACCACTTACTAACTTTCATGAAACTTGACATTCAAAATGAAAATGAAATAAATTTTAAGTATGGCCTATTAACTATTGATTAGAAATATAGACCATCAAATTTTAATTTCAAATCACTTTCTTTTGCCATAATCATATTTTGATGAAAAGGCAATTAGAGTTAGTGATTGTTTAAGCATAGCCTATTTGGTGTCAACAATATAGGCTATCAAATTAAAAGCAAAAACAGATAGTAAAATATTTCTATCATCGTCAGTAAGCACAAAACGAGAGGATGAATTAACAAATAGTTGAAGCTACATAATTAGAGAGCTTCATTACTCCTAAATCGAAGGGGTTTAGCCTCTCATATTTGTCATTTGATTAACAAATGTAGCTAACAAATGAAAGCAAAATGAAGGGAAAATGAAAGCTTAATGAAAAAGAGAGCTAATTAACAAGAAGTAGAACTATTCTACTTGCATGAAAGTAAATGTACACTACAAACATTAAAGTAAATAAGCGTGAAAAGGAAGGAGCATGTATTAAATTGTAATAAAAAGAAAATTACATGAAAATAACAATAAATGGCCAAGTATCCATGAAAATAAATAAAGGAGAACTAAGCTAACTTAAGAGAAGAGATGGCCTCCATGAGAGGGCTTAAGAGGGTAAAAGAAGTTACATGAACATAATGGGTTATTTATACAAGCATGAATCCCTAATCCATAATTTGGGGAATGCCAAAACTACCTTTGAGAAAGTGTGGAGGCCAAGTAATCATTAGCTTCTACTAATCATCATTTAAGTGTACATGAAGCCATTAATTCCATAAGCATGTGCATTAGCCTCTAATTTGTACATTACGGTAGGTGGAGTCCTCCATGTTTTTCACTTTGAATTATTTCCATCTTCATTCCTTTGCATTCATTTTATGCATGCATGTGTCTTCATGAAACCTCCTGAGATCAAATTCCTACACAATTATATTTAAATTTCCAATTAATTTTCTCAAAGAAATATATGCACACAAATGATCGTTTTGCCCCTATATGAAGATGGATATGTGACAATTTGGAATTAATATGGATTTTGGTTAAAACAAGTTAAAATACCCAATATGATCATTTATTTAACTTAAATAGAATAAATATGGGGGTAAAAATATGCACATTTATGTGCACATCAAACACCCCCACACTTATCTTTTTATTCGTCAATGAATAAATAAAAACTAAGATAAATCCATTTTCGTAGGGAGCATGATTTCATTGATCGTAAGCAACAAGCCGTTAAACCTATGGGTGTCCCCAGTAGGACGAGTGTTGTCTCGTGAGGGTTTTCAACGGATACTACCCACAAAATCCATATGCAGGCTGAAAATATTTGCAAAATGCAAGATTTATTTACAAAGATATGAATGCAAGTTTTTGAAAATATTTACAATGAAGGATTCACTTTTAAATAGACACAAATAAGTTAAACATAGGTTTCGGTTAGTATCTTGAAAATTTATATCATTTACTCGTCAAAATTTCCAACAAAAATCAAGTTAAATAGACAATAGTTTAACTCGTTGTTTCAGTTGATAACAAAGTGTAATCATGAAATAGATCCTTAGTTGATTATCAAAGTTTATCAAAGTGGTATTTTCATTTCTTTTCAATAACAAGTCAAATCAAATAAGTTAAAATATTGCATGAATTTCACTTGCTTACTCTCTTTATTTTACTTTTGAAAATTTTAATAATGTTAACAATATTTACATATGCCTAACTCGAATAAACTGAGGTCAGATATACACTGCCTTTCGGGCTTATGTTAGGGGAATATAGAGCATGGCGATTGAACACACGAGGGTGAAAACCTATTGGCTATAGGCATTATTAATAAAAGAATTTATATATGCATACACCTAGCTCACATAAACTAAGGCCAGATATACCGATCATGCACTGTCTTTCGAGCTTACGTAAGAAAGATACAGAGCATGGAAAGTGTACACACAAGTGTGTACACCTGTCGACCGTAGATGTTAACAGAAAATATTTACATAGATACAAATGTTTTGTTTTCTTAATGTCTTTTGTAAAAGATTTTTGATTTTTTTTTTTTTGGAAAAGGAGAGTTCTGCAGAATCATCTTAGCACCACTTAACTTAGAAGACAAAAATATTTTTATATCCTTTACCTTAAATCAACCACTTTTTAAAACAAAGATTTTCAATTAGGATGTATTTTACAATTAACACATATGGATCTTCATATATACTAGTTAAACCATTTTTGTTTACAATCAAACTTCATTTTTATTTTTGTCAAGACAAATAAACTTTTAAAATTTTCAATTTAATAAGCTAAAACCATTTATTTATCCTATATTATTACTTTGAAAATAAATCAAAAATGCTTAAATATAAATTTTTTTTGTTTTTTTGTTTTTGAGATTTTTTTTTTGCAAATAAAAAGTAAAAATAAATCATGAAAAATCAAAGATGGAGACGAGTCTCCCCCAACACTTGACTTTGACCATGCCCCCCACAGTCAACCTAAGTGGAAGGAGAAAATTAAAAACATAACCTTTATTTAAATGAAAATGAAAAGATGATTATTTACATGACATCAGAAAGTATATCGTTAAAGAGTAAGTGAACCGGTCTTCCAAAAACCGATTCATTTGTCTCGCCAAGTATGCGAGACACAGCTTAAGCTCGAAAAATCAAATTGTAAAAGATATTGGAATCGAATGTGGATTTGGAAAAACGAATATTTTTTTATTAAAAATTGTATGAGTTGTTTTATTTTCGATGATTTTCGGGGGAGATATAACGATTGATTGAAATTCAAGTTTATTTTCACCAAATTGAAATTCAAGTTTGTCATTGAAAAATTCTTCTAATTATTGATTTTAAAATCAAAGTGGTGATTTAAATCTTCCCTGTCGGAATTTAACAACTCTTCATCCAAAAGTCCAAAAAATTCGTGTTCATTAAATTCATTTTCCTTTGTTGGATTATCAACAACTTCATAGCGTATCTCAAGTTCAAAATCCAAAGTGTTGTATTCAAATTTTCGAAATTGAGACAAGAAAGATCAAATTTTATTTGGTTCCACACCCCAACTCAATTACCGTGTTTTCAACAACTTCATTAAGATTATTATTTTCAATTTCAAAAGTTGTTATTTGAAAATCATCGATTTGGGTAAAAGATGGATTATCATTGGACTCATCATACGTTGGAATTTGGTTTTGTTTATCACCTTGTTTCATATATGTTTCGAACAACAAATCCGTATGTTCATTGAAAATTTCGTCCTTTTGCTCAAAAAAATCCAATTTACAATTATTAACATGAGGATTTTCACTTTGAAATTGTTGAGAACAAAGATTTTCTTTCGTAACGTGGTTAAGATTATTCCCATTGCCAAATTCATTTGAAAAGTTGTTTCCATTTTCATTTGGAGTTCGAAATTTATTTTGGAGTTCGAAATTGAAATGGCATAGGTTATAATCGAAATCGTTTGAATTTTGAATTGAATTCAAATTTTGAAATGCTTGACTCGAGTTATTACACAAATATGAATTACACAATCATTTATACTTGATTTTGTTGTGTCGAGAATTCAAGTAAAGATTAAATGCTATTTTCAAGAGTCAAGGGTTGGTCCTTGTTTTGAAAACTTTGTTGTTCAAAATTTGAATTGTTTATAGAATAGTAGTCGTTAAAATATCCGTACGAATTTGGAGTGAAATCATATGGATTATATTGATCCTCACAACTATTGTAAAATTCTAATGAGTAAGGAAAAGGAAACACGGACGTTTTCAAGAAATTATTTTATTTTGGGTTTTTTCATAAAGGAAAAATATTTACAAATAACATTTATTTTTCAAAATGAAATTTATTTTTGTTTTGTTTTGTTTTTTTTGAAAAGATTTTATATATTTTTTTGGAGATTTTTTTTGCTTTTCTATTTTTTTTTTTGGATTCTTGAAATTTCAAAGGAAAAGGATTAAAAATTTCAAAGAAAAAGAAAAGGACATTTACAATTTTTTAGTTTTGGATTTTTTTTGTTTTTTTTAAATATGCATGAACTAGTGCAACTAAATGAATGCAAGGGTTAATTACAAACGATTTTTCCTAAGTCAACCCAAAATTGTATAATCGTATTTTTCTTAAATCAACAAGATAGTTCTCAACCATGTAACGGGCAGGAGTTGTCGGTGCACCACAAATCACCGTAACAATGCAACCAAAGGTTTAAGTACGTTCAGAGGAACAACTATTATAATATTTACGAACCACTGTAATATTTACACATGGTTATTACTCTACCGTAGCCTAGACACCAAGAAATAAAATTGTTCAAAGAAGATAAATTGTCAATATACAATTAAATGTTATCGATGTCTAACCGCTATTAATCAAAATTTTAGGATGAAATTCAAAGGAAAAAATTAAACGTATTTAACAATGCAACTATAACGAAAATTTTGTTTTTTTGTTTTTTGTTCTTTTATTTTTTTGAATTTTTTATATGCAAGAAAACAAAAATGCAACTCAAATAAAAGTAGAGATCAAAGTAGCAAAAAAAAATTATAAGCAAGCCAGCAATTTATTTTTGGTAGCAAGCGAAGCAAGCAATATTTCCTCTAATTTCCTGCAACCTGAAAATTAAAAACAAGATATATATATATATATACACACACATATATACAGTTTGTTTGTTTGTTTTTTTTTGAAAAAAATTCAAAGAAGAAACTAAATCAAAACAAAACAACAAGGAAAACAATATAAACAACACAAATTTAAAATCAAAATAAATGAATTTTTTATTTAAAATGAAAAACAAAATAAGTGAAACAAAATAAACAAAACAAATAAACAAACAGAATATACTATTGTAATTACTTAACTAATTGTTTCTATTGTAATTACTTAACTAGCTGTTTTTTTTTTACTAAAAAAACTAAAGCTAAATAAATGAAAACAAACTAACAAAAAAAATACACTCGACCTTTAAAAGCCCAGCCCAAATGCAATACAGTTTACCACTACGTAATTTCAGAGCAACATGTTGTGAATTACTTCTCAAATTTGAAAGCAGTAGGTCGCAAATCTCTTCATAAATAACTTTCTCGAATTGATTTACTCACGAGTCCAAAATTCGTAATTCCCCATATCTCTTCGTAGCTTCACAATTCCTTACTGCCGATTAAGGCAATTGCTTATCGATTTCATATATGGGGCTAGGATATTGGGGAAGTCAAAGATTGGGTTGCTATTTGTTTGAGGCGATTGTGGTGATTGGGGATTTGAATGAAATTCAAGCTTTGCAGTTGCAGGTGATTGGAGGCGAGGATGTCAGGTGACTTGTTGTTAGCACCAAAATTGGTCACTAACACCCAAATGTAGATGAAAGCACCAACTAATAGTCACAGATAACAGATAGAGTGTATGTACAGAGTAATAATGTGAAGAACGGTCAAAATTAAAGTGAAAGCAATAAAGAACAACAAATTTTATAGTGGTTCGGCTAACTCCGGCCTACGTCCACACCAATAATTTCCTTTTTATTGCTGTAACAATCGAATATAGTTACAAAGTGGTAAACCAGCCTTAGCCTTAGAAAGTAGAAAGTTAGAGAGCGGAGAGAAGAAGAAGATCCCTCGTTTGGAGACCCACATGCTGTATTTATAGGAAAAACCAAGTTGTTGGGCCTCCTGAGTAGGTTGGGCCCACCAAGGCCATAGTCGAAGCCTACTTCCTTATGCCGACCGAGGGGAGGTGTGCCAAACAAGGGGAGGTGTGGCGAACGAGGGGAGGTGTGCCGAATGAAGGGAGGTGTGCCGAATGAGGGGAGGTGTACCGACCGAGGGGAGGTTTGCGGAACGCGGGGAGGTGTACCGAACGAGGGGTGGTGTGCCGACTGAGGAGAGGTGTGCCGAACGAGGGGAGGTGTGCCAAACGAGGGGAGGTGTGCCGAACGAGGAGAGGTATGTCGAATGAGGTACGATGCCGAACGACATCCAATGCCAAGCGACTTCCAATGCTGAGCGAGGTACGATGCCGAACGACATCCAATGCCGAGCGACAATGCCGAGCCGCAACCAAACGATCTTCATAAACTTCCATACCTCGACCGGATATTGCCATGCCGAACGGACGAGCCACAAGGTTAAATTCCAAACACTTCGAACCACTTCCTTCCGACTGAACGACCAATCATCTATCCAAGTGAACTCCATCCATTTGAACCGAATCCATCATATTTCAGCCTCGATAATCGTGAAGTTGTTTTAGTTAAATCCGCCTGTCCATGGCCTTACCGAAAGGCGAGTTAACACTTCACCCCAAAATATGTCTTGTTATTGGTAGGTGTATTTTGAACATCCTCAAATCTGAAATCTGAAGTCCATATCCTGTTCATAACCATATTATTAAGTCCATAACCTCTTCGGGTTTAACCTTGAATCCGTGGACCTCGTCGGGTCGCGTTATCCTGTTCCAGCCTCGACTTTGACATCAAGGGCTTGTATGTTCTCTGTTCTCGACAATTCAGTCAGGGACTTCTAATATTCATCGGCTTCGGCACTCCGGCCAAGGAATTTGATACTCACCGGCCTCGGCACTCCGGCCAAGGTCTTTGATACTCACCGGCCTCGGCACTCCGGCCGAGGACTTTGATACCCACCGGCCTCGGCACTCCGACCAAGGACTTTGATACTCGCTGACCTCGACACCCTGGCCAAGACTTTGACAGTCACCGGCTTCGGCACTCTGGCCAAGGACTTTGATACTCACCGGCCTCGGCACTCCGGCCAAGGACTTTGACACTCACCGGCCTCGGCACGCCGGCCAAGGACTTTGATACTCACCGGCCTCGGCACTCCAGTCAAGGACTTTGATATTCACCAGCCTCGGCACTCCGGCCAAGGACTTGGATATTCACCAGCCTCGGCACTCCGACCAAGGCTTTGATACTCACCGGCCTCGGCACTCCGGCCAAGGACTTTAATACTCACCGGCCTCGGTACTTCGGCCTAGGACTTTGATATTCACCGGCCTCGACACTCCAGCCAAGGACTTTGACACTCACCGGCCTCGGCACTCCGGCCAAAAACTTTTATACTCACCGGCCTCGGCGCTCTGGCCAATGACTTTGATATTCACCAAACTCGACACTCCGACCAAGGACTTTGATATTCACCGGCCTTGGCACTCCGGCCAAGGACTTTGTACATTCCGTCCGAGTACATTCCATCGCTCTTCGGCAAAGGGACTCGTAACCCGTGATCACTGCCCCGTCTCTCCGGTCAGGACAGTAATCCCAAAACCTAAACTATTTTATACATTGATGCGAAACCAATCAAAAAACTAGAAATCCATATCAAAAATCAAATATCCATACCAAAATGGCAAACCAAAAAACCAACCAAACCGGGAGTTCAATCCAACTCCAAAACCATAGCAAAGAAAAGTGAATGTCCCAAGTTCCAAGGGAAAAATTAAAGTTTGCAGAAAAATAGAAAGAAAACAAGATTTTATAGACCCAAGCGGTATAGTTTTTCGTCATCTTAGAGCACGCCTAGGGACCGTTCACGATCCGGTATGTGTGTAAGTGACCTAGCCGTATTATTTTGAGTTCTATTACTTATTCAAAACCATAAATCTGTTTAGTTGATAATGAGATGACGTTGCCCAGGTCCAGTGCCACTTTCGTTCGAGGTAAGCGGTGGTCGCTCCTATCCCACTGTTATAGCTCAATTCCTGACATATTGCAATACATGACCATTTCTTACATGCTCCTCAATGATATCCCTCAAATGCCTGCAGTCGTTTGTATTGTGCCCATCCAGCTCATGGAATAGGAAATGCTTTCCCAATGTCCGTTCGTATTTTGAAGGCTCTCTCTTTGTCGTCCTTCGATATTGAAGGCGCCCTCAAGTGTCCAAGTAAATCCTTCCTAGAGTCTTAGTTAAATCTATGTAAGAAGAAAACTTTGACTCCATTCGAGGCCTCTTCGAAGTGCCACCGTTGCCATTCGTTTTCCTTTTTCCTTTATCATCTTTACTTGGATCTTCCCTGGATGGACCTCCACCCCTCACTGCATAAGCTTCAGCCTCTCTCCCTACTCTCTCAGCCTACGCATCCTCCTATCTCATGAACCTTGTCGCCTCATGGTAGAACTCCTCGAGGTCCCTCGGTGGGTCACGTTCCAATGATATCTTGAAATATGAATTATCCACGATTCCTGAGACTGCTTCCATCAAAACCATGGACGGTTTGGGTCGATCCACTGAGGCTACCGCTATGTTGAACCTAGTTAAGAAGTTCCTAAGTGACTCTCCCTTCCATTGCTTCATCGATGCCAAGGTCATTACATTCTTGGGTCTGACTATATGGACCCGAAACTGTCTCATAAACTTTTCAATCAGCTCCGTCCATGTACCGATAGAACCATTCTCCAGTTGTCTGAACCACATGGCTGCGATATCCGTCAAATACAATCGAAAGCATCAGGCCATGACCTCATCCGATTCCCCCAGTACCTCCATATGCCTCATATACTTTGCCAGATGAATGGTGGGACTATTAGAGTTGCACATACTTTGTCAAATACATTGCTACACCACTTCACTGCTTCACTGCTATAATGAAGTTTGTGACAGGGTTAATAAATGAATAGAGGAAGTTGAAAATGGGTTGAGGCACTGTAGCAGAGAGGAGTTGCACGGTAGTTTTGAAAACAGAGAGTGAAAACAATGTAAAATCTAAAACAATGCAAAATGTATGTACATTGTAAAATGTGAATTGCAATGAAATATTTTTTCTTTTTCAAATGAAAGTGTGGTTTTTTTCTATATGTACACACACTGCAAATGCAAAAAAACAGAATGCAACAATCACACAAACAAAAATGAAAACGAAAAACACACAACACAAATATTTTTTTAATGCAAACACACAACAAAAATCAAACTAAAAATAATTCGAAGAATAGAAAATCAAAATCAAAGCAATTCCCCTGGCAGCGACGCCAAAAACTTGATCGGTCGGCTAAATATCTATCGAGTTAGAAAGTAGCCTAATGAATTTTGTAATAAAAATAACGGTAAGCGCACGGCGTACACTTGTAGTATGTGGCGGATACAGGTCGATCCGTGGGGAATTTATGATTTTAAAAATTCAGTTCAATCAAATTATACCAATTTCAAGTGAAAATTAAGCTAAAGAATTAGAGAATTAACTAACTAAAAGAAAAGAGATGCAAATATAAGAGTTAAATGACAATTTAGAGAATAAATCCACTCTCTAGATCATATAGTTTAACACATATGAAATCATGATCTCTCTTTTATGGTCATTAGTGTTTCAATTGATGTGCTTATCATAAACATGGAATATTTGTGCTATTGATTAGCCAACATAAGCCATCAAACTATAACACACCCCTTAAACCACTTACTAACTTTCATAAAACTTGACAACGAAAATGAAAATGAAATCTATTTTAAGTATGGCCTATTAACTATTGATTAGAAATATAGACCATCAAATTTTAATTTGAAATCACTTTCTTTTGCCATAATCATATTTTGATGAAGAGGCATTTATTGTTAGTGATTGTTTAAGCATAGCCTATTTGGAGTCAACAATATAGACTATCAAATTCAAAGCAAAAACAACTAGTAAACCATTTCTATCATCGTCATTATGCATAAAAAGAGAGCATGAATTAACAAATAGTTGAAGCTACATAATTAGAGAGCTTCATTACCCCTAAATTGAAGGGGTTAGCCTCTCATATTTGTCATTTGATTGACAAATGTAGATAATAAAATGAAAGCAAAATGAAAGAAAAAAAGAAAGCTTAATGAAAAAGAGAGCTAATTAGCAAGAATTAGAACTATTCTACTCGATGAAAGTAAATCTACACTACAACGTTAAAGTAAATAAGCATGAAAAGGAAAGAGCATGTATTAAATTGCAATAAAAATAAAATTACATGAAAATAACAATGAATGGCCAAGTAGCCATGAAAGGAAATAAAAGAGAACTAAGCTAAATTAAGAGAAGAGATGGCCTCCATGAGAGGGCTTAAGAGTGTAGAAGAGGTTACATGAACATAATGGGTTATTTATACAAGAAGGAAACTCTAATCCATAATTTGGGGAATACCCAAACTACCCTTGAGAAAGTGTGGAGGCAAGTAATCATTAACTTCCACTAATCATCATTTACGTGTACATTAATTCCATAAGCACGTGCAATAGCCTCTAATTTGTACATTAAGGTAGGTGGGTAGGTAGAGTCCTTCATGTTTTCCACTTTGAATTATTTCCATCTTCATTCCTTTGAATTCATTTTGTGCATGCATGTGTCTTCACGAAACCACTCCTGTTGAGAACAAATTCCTACATATATATATATATATATATATATATATATATATTTCCAATTAATTTTTCTCAAAGAAATATATGCACACAAATGACCGTTTTGCCCGTATATGAATGCGGATATGTGACAATTTGGAATTAATATTGATTTTGGTTAAAACAAGTTAAAATAACCAATATGATTTTAAATAGAATAAATACGATGGTAAAAATATGCATATTTACGTACACATCATGAGCCAAGCGTGGTATCAAAAGTTACTCACTCAGAATTAGTTAAATATTTCCACGAATTAAATGACTGTTTTGAACGACTTAGGTAGAAATACGCTAAAATTGAATCACAAAGAGATATTTTGATAGATTTAAATAAGAAGCTTGATCAATTGGTTAAAAACTATCAAAAAAAGTTCCCTAAGTGTGAAAAGTATCCATCACTTGAAGAAGAAATTAAAAAATTCAGAAATTAAAATTAAAACGCTTGAAAATGAAATTCTGATTTTGAAAGAAAGTGAAAACACGAGAAGAGAAAATTCTATTAAAAAGTGCACACAATTATTGAATGAAAATGAATCGCTCAAAAACAAGTCCAACAATTGTCTACATCCTTAGGAAAATTTTCCAAAGGAGAAAAATACTAAATATGCCATTATGAAAACAAATAGTTGATATTGATAGACAAGGACTTGGGTATACTCAATCTAAACGTGTTGGAAGCGAAATTAATAAAGTAAATTCCAAGTGCAAAGTTTGTGAAAAACTGGACATAATCATAATATTTGTTGGTATAGACCCAAACACGTGAAAATCATTCCAATTTGGGTTCCATAAGGCATAAATATAAAATCCCTTAAAGTCAACAAATCTAGGTGTCGAAAGGATATAAATAGTTTTGGGTCTACTCAAACATATTTTTCAAAATCATTTGTCACTAACAATCATGGACCTATAAAATAAAATAGGTCACAAAAATCTTTCTCGTGTCGGTGTGGTGGCAGGATCACAATGGGCAACAACGAAAAATTATCATAAAGGTTAAATAGGTAACGGTATATTTATTTTGAATGATTTATTAAATGTGAAAATCTGCACCATAATCAAATTAAATAGCCAGTTATGTGATGATGAAATGAATGTTGATTTTGACTATGACTTATTCTAAATTTTCGGCCAAATTATCTTTTTATGCCAAGAACACAATCAGTACCTCTAGAGTCTCTGAACTAATAGATTCTTTTGGACTAATAAGATTGCAATTTTAGATAATAAGAGATATTGTCTTGAATTGTTTTTTGATTACTCGAGATACAAGTCGATATATTTGCTTATCATACTGCCTCTGGATCTAACACTATGAACACTGTTTTTAAATTTGCATGAAATCAATTCAAATTCAAAAGAATTTCATTTAAAAGTTGTTAAAAATGACTTTTAGGGTATTTTGTTGAAACCTCACGGTCTGGTCTATGACATCCAACTAATGATAATTTTGGCTCAAAGGAAAATTCGGATGTAGAATACACTGGTAATCTAGTTGGTAAAAAAAGTACTAGTGGAACGAGTTTTATGAAAAGATATTCATTAATTGCATAACATTTTCAAAGAAATATCTACATATTTTTCATTCAGTTGATTTTAGAATTAGCAGACATTTTTCTTATAAAACCCCTTCTAGAAAATAGTCTTTTATTTTTTGACCTTGTTTCAGATTAGTCAGTTTAGAAAATTTGATTTTATAATTTTTGGATTTGATTTTAAATGACAACATTGATTAATTTGACTCCCTACTGATTATTGAAAAGATAAATAATGATTGAAAAAGTAATGAGTGTTGATATTGATCATATATTATAACTTAGAAAGGTATATTTAGTAAATTTCCTTAAAAGTTTGAACAAAATTTATAATAATTCTTGTTTGGTAAAAATTCCATGATCATCTCTATTTCTTTCATATTTCTAATGAACATCACTCATCAAAATCCAATATAGTATGTCAATATGTGGTATTAGGAAATCATTTGTTTGTCATTTTCTTATATTTTTAGTAATAAAAACATCCAAAGTATTCACTCTCATTTAAAAGTTCTCATGGTTATGCATGGGTGAATTACATAGAATTTTTGATTATGTGCTTTCATGCTCATTTAAAAGTCCTCACGTTTAGCATGTATGGAACACATATCAAAATTGATTGATTAAATAGACAAGTTGATTCTAATCTCATTTAAAAGACCTCATGGTTATGCATGGTTAGAAGATACTTAAATTCATTTTTTTATAAAAATTTGGAATACTACTAATCTCATTTAAAAGTCGTAACAATTATGCATGGTCAGTGGATATTCGAATTTCTTATGTAAATATACCACAAACAGACATAGCTATATGGTTTTGCATCATTCCTATCATTCTAAAGTGGAATATGCGTCTAACAGAGTATGTATGATTTTTGTTTGATTTTTTATTTATACTTGATTGGGTATTGATGTTGTATTAATGTCTATCACTTTATCTCTATTTTTCTAACACTATTGCTTTTTTGCTGATAACAAAAGGGGGAGAGAAAAGTTAAGATTTCGGCAAATAAAGGTCAAATATTTTATTTTGTATATTTTATTTGCATCTAGGTTCATTTGCATATTTTTATTTATTTTCATGCATATATGAAGGGGGAGTTGTGTTGTAGAGAATGAGCAATCAAATTGGGGGAGCAAGTTGAATGATCAAATACATTTTATAAATTCAAATCTTAAATATATGTTTGTTATCATCAAAAGGGGGAGATTGTTGAATATGCAAGTATATGATTTTTTTGATGATAATCAACATATATATATATATATATTTAAATGTATTTGTTATTGTACTATTTTATTTTCACAAAATTAAATAAATATTTGTTGAATAAAGTAAGTAACGCAGAATTTTTATTCAAACAAATATTTTATTCAAATAAATATTTTATTACGATTTTGAATAGTACAAATTTGAGCTCTCGCTATATATATACAATTTGCAATTACATTATAATTTCGATTAAATCATAATTTTTCACTATACAATTATCATTTACGTTAGCACCTCACTACATGTCACTCATTTACTTATAATTGTTCTTCAACTGTATTCCATTTACATCCAGTATTTGAGTTATTTGCAAAAATAAACACTGACGCAGCAAAACTGAAAAAGAAATATTTTTTGCAGTATAAAATAAAATGTGTATTTTTATTTGCGTAAGATATTTGGGTTGTTCATCATCATATTCATTTTTGAATTCGTCATACACGAACAACTTATGACATGCATAGTGTATCACTGTACAATCCACAAGGACGTGCACACTTTATGTACACTTAATAAAATTACAGAGGCAGGTGAGCACAAGGTCATACCAAATCAAAAGCTAGTTTCAACTCAAGTGAAATACAAATAAAGTCACGATATTAGCACAAGATCAAGCCCAAGCTATAAGATGGATTCAACATAGGTGCAATCCAAATGTACAGGTTCAATAAAATGGTCAAGACAACTAAAAAAGACTCAATAATGGAGTCAAACAATGAGCAAGGCCAAATGAAGGCAACAGATGTGCAGACCAAACTTATATGCATGCATACAGCTCAACAGTTCAACAAGATATATTTGCAATGTCAACATGTATACAGCAGGGTATATAAGCTGGCTCAATGAACTATCTCTAAGTAACAACCAGACCAGTTCAATATGCTATGCACAAGCACCACAACCAGATCAGTTTCCAAAGTCAGTCCAGAAACAAGAACAGGCACATGCACAAGTGAAACCAAAAGCAGATCCAAGATTTCAAGAAGATAATAGAGTACAGACCTGATAACATATGCAAACTAGCTCGAAGCAACAACTCAATGCAAACACATATGATCAGTCACTAAGGTGAACGCAGTTGTGCCTAGACCATTGACCTTCAAACAATGCCAATAAGCTTCAAACAAACTACATGAACCGAGGCAATGACCAGAGCAGTAAATAAAATGGAAATGCATATGGACATGTACTCGTTGGAACACAGAGCTCATATGCAACTCGGACTGAAATGAAAAATGGAACAGTTCGAGCTACGATATGAAACCAAACTTCATAATGAAGTGGATTCAAGGCAAACGGAAATAGTGCACATGAAAACAGTGACAACAAGGGCTGCAACAAGACTCAAATCAGATCAAGTGAAAACAAATAGTAAAACAACAATGTATATACACATGCATATGTAACTACCAGAGCCCATCAAGCAACAACAAAAGTGTACAGCTAAACTAGAGAATTCAACCAAGTGAAGACTCTAAGAGAAACACAATAATGCATGGTCAGATCGCAAAAATACTCAGTACAACAAGCATACAAATATACATATGCAAATATACATACATACATATATTAGCAACTCACAACACACACACACACACATACATATGCATGGTGACACATTTCGAGTGGAACAAGAAAACCAATGCAGAGAAACCATATGGCACAAGGCAGTAAATAATGTAATGCAATCAACTAAAGTGAAGACCAACAGCAAGTGCAACCAGATCAACACAGCAAGCAACTATAAATGAAAACTGGTCAGAAGCCGTGGGTCATCAAAGTAGAGTTCAAACAAAGTCATAGGAGAAAAGAAATTCGCGTAGCAGGTTTTTACAAAAATCAACGCAGCAGTTTCAAACCAAGTCAAGTTTAAATGCTAAAGAATCTAAGCCATGATGACCAAGATAGTAGCAACAGTGAACCAAACAAAGTTACATGGATTGAATGAGTCCACAAAATCAAAGTGCCAAAGTCACAGAAAAAATTCAAATGCCAAAAAGAACGGAGCCAAAATTAAAATTCATGGAGTATACGTATGACTTGAACAAGTCAGTACAAATCACAAGCATCCAATAAAAAATTGGTAGAAGAGAAAAATTAACAAATGAATTCATACGAAAGATAATTTAGGATTTCAGTTCCTATTTAAACCCAATCATCATCGACATGTAAAAGGCAATCTAGTTCAAGCAAGCTAACCAGTAAAGCAAAAAGCATAAATCACGTACCATTTTAGTCTGAACTTGATCAAATTAAAGCGACCAAAACCATATCACAACTAGAGAATCAATTATTCAAGCCAAACAAAGCAAATAATCACTGCAATTGATCAGATATAGGCGGTGCTTCAAATTTTATAGAAGCCCTAATTATTCAAAGAAGAATGAACGAAGAAGCAGCCATTTTAACTCAATGGAAAGAAGGCCAAAGGAATAAAAAGAAAAAGGGGGACATTTTACTATCACATTTGTTGGGCCGGCTTTATAATTTTTTTGGGCTTTAGTTTATAAATTAGGGTTTTGTGTTTTTTGAATTGTTTTTATTTATAATTTATTTTTAAATTTTCGTAATTTCTTGTCGTGTGACTAGGGATGAACTAAGGTGGTGTAGTTCGAGAATTCGCAACTCAGTGGTTGAGTTGTGGTATGGTTTTGAGCACAAAGTTAGGTTAGTCGATAGGAGGTGTCGTGAGTTTACTGTGTAAGCGTCTCACTAATTAATTTCTAGTAGAAACCTTGGGGGTGGCACGTAGGCAGAGTTTTGTCGAAGCTGGGTAAATCTACGTTGTTCTATTTCTGGTTTTATTATTTTGTTATTACCCGTGTTGCTGTTATTCAGCTATTATCTATGCTGCAATTATTTTATATACTTCCGCATTAAATTTTTATAATTATTAGTATCACTATATTCACCCCACTCTAGGGTGAAATCGATCATACACTACAAAATTGGAATCAAAGCAAGTTTAGAATAATACAGAGTATAAGAGACACGAATCTTGGCTTTAGATGAGACTTAGAGTCCCCATCCCTCTGGGTGTGTGATAGATTATTGTCTAAACTTAACTAATGGTTAGAGTATACGATGATTACTTGGTTAATAATCTGGGGACATAGTTGTTATTTTCTCAACTATATGTATATATTCCTTATCTTTACCTCTGTTTTATGTATTTGTTTTCTTATGAAGTGGAATTTGTTGAGTGAGGTAGTGAAGTAAGGAGTAGTTAGATATTGATGATGGTGGATAAACCTCTGTGTGACAAGTTGAGTAGTGTTTGTTTGATATGTGTTTAGTTGAATTAATTTTTGTTTTATTTTGCTTAGTCGAAAACCGCGGAAAGAAAAATTAAATTAAACTAACAGAGTTTTTGTTTGATATTGTGAATGTGTGATGAATTGTGTTGTTATTAATGGTTGATCAATGAAATGTATATATAAATTTTTCAAAATAAATATTTTATTCAAGCAAACAAATAATTTGGTAACAATATGAATTTGATTTTATAAAGTGATTGAACATTATTTTAGTAGTTTGTTTTTAGTATTAATTTGTCTGTCTAGTGCTTTAAAAAATTTGATCGATGTAGGTGCACATGTATTCAATGGGGATTCCTAAAGACTTAAATGAGGCAAAAATAACACAGTATTTTTGAAATAATATCATAAATATTTTATTTACAAATATATATTGTTTTGGAGAATAAAAAATTATTTGGAGAATGAAAATGTTTTGTCCAGTTTAAATATTTTTTGCCAGTTTGTGCAGCTATTAGATGTTAGTGTGAAGTTAAGATCACTGGTAAGGCAGTGTTGATATAAAATCCTAGGCAGTCAATGTAACGACCCAGAATTTTGGATATTTGAAATTAGAATATTGATTTTAAATATTTAAAAGTTAATTTTTAACTTTAATTTCAAGTATAATCATTTATTGGATAATTTAATTATTGAATTTAATAATTGAATATTGGGTAAATTAGTGAATCTTGAGTTTTAAGCTTGTTAAAAATAATTTAAAGGCTTATAAAATTATGTCAATAGTAACGAAGATAATAAAACTTTTAAATTGAATTCAAAAAGTGATTTGTTCAATTTTAAAAATATATCCTTTAAATTTACATTTAAAAATAGCCTTTCATAGCACAGTCCTGAATTTCGATGAAACAAAGTTCTATTGGATCATAATGTATTGATTCGGATTTCAAATTTCGTAGCTTTAGAGTTATCATTTGGTCGTACGGGATATAAACACGTTGAAATTTATATCAAAAGTTCAATATAATAATAGGGTCCAAAAAGGTATTTCTCCATACGATCGAATTAGGACTCGAAACCTTTTCCATTGCGTTCGGAATAGAGGTATAACATTATAAACGCCTAGTGGCATGCCTCGATAGAGGTTTGAGATTTTGAGCTGTGTAATCGAGACGATTTGAAATTTTAAAATAATATATTATATGTTTACCAGTCAAAATCTATCCACATTATCTTTTTTTCCTCTTTCCAGATCACTGTACCTTTTTCCTTTTCAAACACATCCCTCCCCAAACACGTTTCCCCTTCTTTCACTCTTTTAAAAAAACATCACATCCGAGCATTTTATATAAAAAAAAGGAATGGAAGCTTCATATTCGTTCTTCTTCCTTTATAACTATGCCTCATCCAACGGCCGTGAACCACCAAGACCAATCGGCATCGTTTTAGGTAAGGACCCCAACTGTAAAGATAATCTAGGTGAGGAGGGGAAGTTTTTGTATGGTCGAGGTTGGCTAAGTCGACCGGAGGTGAAAACAGTTTGTGGTTGAATGTAGAGGAGATGGTGAACTTCGACAGACTGCTACAAGGACGAGGGAGGTAATGGTCGATGTCGTTGGGAAGGTGGTGATGTGGGCAAGCTACGATGTGAGTGTGGTGGAGACCAATGGCCTATGGCGGCAGCGGGGGCAAGATGAATGGTGAATCTACTTTATTTTCGAGGCGAAGCTATAGGGCAGTGATGGCGATGCTGTTTGGGCCAAGGGTGTTTGGAGGTTAGGTGAGTCTTGGGGGAAGGTGCGATGGTCAGAAATGCAATGTGGCAAAGTCGAGGCGCTGTCAATAGGAAGGCAACGTAGTTAACTCGAGATCGAGGTAGGGGGAGTAAGCGGATGTTTAGTTTTTTTAAAAGGTAATTAGTATTTCAAGTATGTAATTACGAAATATTATATTATTTTATTCAATAATCTTAGAACCGTGATAAGTTATTTTAGGTCGAAATCCAACACGGTTGGGTTTGTACTAACGAGATCTTTGCTATGGGATTAGTTTGAACGAATTTAGAGCTTTCTAAATTTTCAGACAAAATCAAACGCGTTCGAAATTTATCGCAGCCGAAATGCGAAAACGACAGAAAATCAAGTGAGTTAATCTCACTCAATTTTGGATTATTGCAATTAATTTTGAATGGTTAAAATTAATTATTGATTGATTTCCTGAATGGATATATTTTTAATTAGTTAAATGCGATGTTATATATAGTAGTATATGTATATATTGGAGTGATTGACATTCCTGCATATATTAGTGGATGAGACCTTATGTGCCCCGCATAATAGCGGATGACCCTATATACCGTGATATCCCCCTCGAAGTGGGATTGGTATTTTTATATTGTGCTAACATCTGTGGATGCAGGGAAACAGGTTGGATGGATTCAACTAGATTCCTCAAAAATGTTGAAATAATTTCATATATTGATATAGGATTTGTTTGAATAATTTGTGGTAGATTTTAGTGTAATTTTAATTATTGAATGCTACTGTAGTTTTGGACTAGATTTTGGTGTTTTTAAATACCAATAATTAATGTTTGAATTTGGAAAGAAAATAAAAAGAAATTTGAAGTAAACTATTTATGGGGAAATTTGGATTTTAAAAAAAGAAATAAATTTGGGTAAAATAAATAGTTTGGTTTTAAAATTGTACTTGGCAGTTTTGGAATATGGAAACATATAGGATTTTGATAAATGTAAATAAAAGGATTTTAAATTATAAAACTTAAGCGGTAATTTTTTTAAGTGTGAAAAGATTTTCAAATAGAGGTTTAAAATAGTTTGGGAAAATAAAAACGAAATTTAAAATAAAATATGAAATTGATGTTCTTGATTTAAATAAGATTTTAAATTATAAAAAGGAAGTGAAAATCTGAATTTAGTTGGGTTTTGGGATATAGTTGGATTATTCAAGAAATTAATTTTGAAAACGGAATTTAATTTAGAAATAGATTTGAAATCAATTAAGTATTGTAAAACTGTTATAAACGGGAAATGAGATTATGGAATTTATAAACAAGGTTCATAAATAAAGTAAAATGATTACCAGTGGATAAATTGAAGTTATAAATTCACGGTGAGAATTTATAAGGAGATGGGTAAATCGGTTTTAAAAATAAATGGTAAATTTATTTTTAGAAATATGAAAAGGGATTTACAGAATTTGGACGTAAATCAAATTTAGAATTAATCGTGAGAGATTTATAAATGTTGGACTGTTTATATTGGAGTTGGAAAATATATTTTTATCAAGGAATTGAGTTGTTTAAAAAAAGAAGGATTTTTAACTATCAACTGGGTAATTTAATTAAAAAAAGGGTGTCTAAGAATATTTTAGAACAATGAATTATTTAATTATATTAAATTGTTTAAAATATACTTAATTATCAATTAAGTAGTTTATAAATGGTTGATATTAAGTTAATTATTATTTAAGAATTAATCAGCACTATTATTTTGAAAGGATAAAATATTCAATATTAATGTTATGATATGATAACTTTTATTAAAGGGTATTTGCCTAAAGCTTAACTTGGAAAAAATTATTATAGGAACTTCATAACTATTATTTTGAAAATTATTAAATAAAGTTTTCGAGAAGTAATGGTATATTCGCATGGCATAATTGGAGGCAGTGAGTGCATGTAGTTAAGTATTGGATTTCTCTGGGATAGAGATGTAACCATTGAGCTGTAAATCCATGGTTCGTACTGAAACGGTACTTTCCACATTATTTTAAAAAAGGTTTCAACTATTTTGAAAGATAGTTTATGAATTTACTAAATTCGATAAGATAAGTACATACTTTTGGATAAAGAGATTTAATTTATATAAAAATTAAATAAAATTAAATATTTAGTTGAATGATTGTTTATTTGATAGTTAAATAACCGACTATCAAATCTGGACCCAAAATATAACTTAGGAATATCAAGAAGAAACACGGGAATTATATGGTACAATTACCATTCGAGGTGTTATACTGTACGTATAAACTCGTTTCGTTCTTCTAGGATGATGATAAGGAAATCCATCCACTAACGTTTAGGAGGTGATCTCCAATCTTATTTCCATCTATTTATTTCCTAAAGATCCAAGGTTGAGTTTGCCAGAAATATTGAACGTTTTTTCGAAGAGACCGGGATTAGATAAGTTATCTGAAAAGCGGAATTGCCATCTCAGAGCATGCCTAGGGATTTCTCTGGTTCCCTTACATGTGTAAGTGGAACAGCCATTTTATTTTGAAATCAAATATAAGAAATTTATGTAATCGACCAAAGTTCAAGTCCTTAACTTGGTCCTTGCCACTATGATTAATTGATGACGAGTCGTAATCCCGATCCAGGATTAGTTCTGTTGGGTGCAGGCGGTAGTTGCTCAGGTCCTACGTCCACTGTCCGATCTCTCACATATTGTGGCAATCTACCACTTCTGACATGCTCTTCCTCCTCATCCTTCAGATGGCGGCACTCATCAGTAGTATGCCCTTCCAGTTCATGGAATAAGAAGTACTTTCCGCTTCTACGTTCCTACCTGTGGGATCTCTCATGGGTGGTTTTCGATCGGGGAGCTGCCCCCGAGTCTTTGTGTAAATCCGTTCCAGTTTTGTCCTCAAGTCAGCATATTGTTTGAATCTGGGTTCTTGGAAATTCTTCAGTTTGTCAGGACCATCATACCTATCATCCTGCTTCCGCTTCCTTTTGTCTATACCAGACTATTCTTTGGAGGTTCCTTCGCCTTGCACAGCGTTTGTTTCCTGCCTCTCGGCACGTGAATTCTCTGGTCGAATGAATCTTTCAGCTTCATGATAGAATTCTCCAAGGTCTCATAGCGAGTCTCTTGCCAGCGAATCCTTGAACTCTGTGCCTTCGGCAACCCCTGCTACCGCCGCCACCAAAACCATCGATGGATCCGGGCGATCAACTAAAGCGACCGTTGCATTGAATCGTAATAGAAAATCTCTTATGGACTCTCTGATCCTCTATTTCATCGATGCTATGGTCATCACACTCTTGGGTCACGTCATGTGGACACTAAACTGCCTCATGAAGCGTTCCACTAGCTCGCCCCATGTTCTAATTGATCCATTCTCTAGCTTCCTGAAACAAAGCACATCCAAACTGTCAAATATAGAGGGAAACATTGTGCCACCACTTCCTCGGATGCCCCCAGCACTTCCATATGCGTGATATATCTGGTAATATGCATGGTCAGGTCTGACTTTCCACCATAAGCTTTCGGCATGGGTAACTTGAATTTTGGAGGATTCCTTGCATTTCTGATATTTGGAGTGAACGGACTCCGACTAACTTCCTCTAAGCCTTCGCTCGGCAATCCTCCCTTCCTAATCCATCGCACTAGTCCAGCCATTTATTCGTCTCCCTCCAGGAGTTGTCTCCTTAGCATGTTTCCATCATTCCCCCATGTCTCGAAGGGTATTATGGGTATTATTCTTCATGTGGCTCATTCGCGTTGGCGTAGGCTCTAGCCTGCTGAGCTCCATCTATGGGTCTTCCAATGTCAGATCCCGAGCGTCTACATCTAGGTCCTTGTTGATTGCCTCCATGCTCCACATTCTGATCTTGGATTTGAACTCCAACAATCTCTGTAACTCTAGCTCCTTGTCCTATGTTTGTAGTCGGTTTAGGGTTCTGTGCTTCGGCAGCTCTCATCTGCTCGAAGATGCTCTGCATCATTTCTTGTTGGCTCTTTAGCAATCTTTTATGCATTGAATCCATCATAGCCTCTATCTCGTCCCCGGTGATGTAGATCGAAGCTTGTCCTTCTCAGCTCCAGAAGAGGCCTCTTGACTTCTCCCTTGTTGGCTCCTTTCTGCTCTCTGTCTTCTACTTAATTGCCCTGTCATAACTTTTTTAGATCTGAATCCTTAAGCCTTCAAATCCAATATCCAAGCGGTAGATCCTTAAATTCAATTCTCAGAGAAAGCACCAAAGTGTTTATGCCAAAATTGGCCACAAACCCTAAATATTGTGAAAGCACCAGTGAATGAACAGATCAGCAGTATATGATTACAGATTACAGATCTAAGTAATGTAGAGGATAAAAATGAAGAATAACAAACTTAAAACGAAAAGAAGTAAATAGAAACACAAGATCTATAATGTTTCAGCTATCCACTTCAAATGATAATCTTTTATTGGCTTTGCTCATTGGTTACAGTGGATTACAGCAGTAATTTTTTAGTAAAGTGGTGATGTTTGAGTACAATGGTGATTTCGGCAGAGTCTGGACGTCGCAGAATTAGAAGTCCCTTTTCTGTAAGCTTTGGGTTGCTATTTACAGGCAAAGGCTGCAAATATCTCGCTCGGATCTCGGAAGACCTCTTCTGGCATGTATATGGGCCAACGCGACTGATACCACGTGATTTGCACTGGGTCCGTGATCGATTCGAACGAAATTTGTATCGATCCAAATCTTTCCTAATTGAGCCGAGATCGATCACAAACATTCTTTAGGTTGTATGTAAGCTCATGTGAAAATTTGGTGGCATTTGGACTTGTAGATTGTGAGTTATAATCGATGCAAGTTTGGGTTTTTTATAGGCTGTTTAGTTTGTATCGATCCTCTTCGTATTATTCTGTTGTATCAATCGATTGCACTATTCATATCGATCATTGTTGCACTGTTCGTATCGATCGATTGCACTGTTCGTATCGATCGTTGTTGCACTGTTCGTATCGATTGTTGTTGCACTGTTCGTATCAGTCGATTGCACTGTTTGTATCAATCAATTGTTCTGTTCATATCGATCGTTGTTGCATTGTTCGTATCGATCATTGTTGCACTGTTCGTATTGATCATTGTTGCACTGTTCGTGCTGTGTTTTCGATGGATACGAACAGGATGGTTGCATTGCGATGGATACGAATAGATGGATGCAAAATGATGGATACGAATAGATGGACGCATGATGGATACAAATAGATGGATGCGTGATGGATATGAACAAGGCATTTTAGTGGATGGATACGAACAATCAAGGCTTGATGGATACGAACAAGGCCTTTCAGTGGATGGATACGAAAAACGTGATTGCTGAAATTGCAACAATCATATCTTAAGCATACGAACTCCGATTGACTTGAAATTTGGAACGTTGGATTTTATAGCTTTTTTGGTCCTGTTGTATCAATTGTAGCTCAATCCAGACTCGGACAAAATTTACCAAAATCCATAGTAGATTTGTGTATTAATGATCTCCAGGATGAACTATCATCGGTTTCTAGTCAAGTTCTTGGTGTCACGACCTTTCCAAAAGGTGGGATCACTAGCACTTAGATCCAATGAGTACGTTTTCGAAAGGAAAACAAGAGTATGGTGTCGAAGATGGAGCAGTGAAGTGCAAGGGCTAATTGCTACTAATCTTGAGGATTTTTTCAAAATGGATGTAGTAAGAGTAGTGCCTTCGATTCCATTCGGACACAGAATGGACTTGTATGGAGGAATGCTATAAGTACATTGTCATTGGAGGACAACGAGCTTTCAAAGTGAAATTCCTTAAAAAGTTAATCGCAGCCTCTAGCCACATCAATCGGGAATGACTAAAAAGTAGGGGAGATGTAGCAAGGATAAGTGGGTAGCACCCAATTAGGGTGTGTTTATCACCTTTCTAGATACCCTTGGATATTATTACTATGATTCATGGAAGGAGCTCGTAAAGGGTGGGAACACCCAGGATGATAGCATATTTGGTCTATCCAGATTAGGGATAGTCCGGTCCTGTGTTAAAGGGGATCCCAGCATGGTCCTCGGTATGCTGTTCTAGACATGTACTATGACAAGTGGTACCCCGGTGCTAGTTATTCTATGAAATCCATTCTCCAATAAGTGTCGTACGGTTTTGATTGTGCCCAACCATGATGAAACGTGAGATGTAAGCATTTCAGCTAGTTGAATAAGTATTTATACTTAGACACTATTATAATATCAAATGATTTTGATATCAAACGTTTTGGTTATCGTAAGGCAAAAACCCATCATGTTTATTTGTGTCATGGTCTTTCGGGATACCTTTTCTTTCAAAGAATTTTGATAACTTTAATAATTCAATATGAGTGTGTTTGCACACGTTGGTTTTCCAGACTGACTTGTGTGTTATTTTATTACAATGCTCGGGTCAGACCGAGTACTACAAATGCAAGATATGATGCTATGGAGCTCAGGAGACGGGCTGGAAGGCAAAGATGTATTACACGTATCTGGTTTATATTCCGTTGTGTATTACAGGCTGTATGTTCGGCTTTTGTGAGGATAAGTTATTATAATTGTCTGGTGTTGTGCTATTGATGTGTTGTACTCTGATGATGTAATGTATAAATAACAATTATAGTTCTTTTTGTGTAAAGACATGTTATTATCTATTATATATTGTTTTGCTGCGATGGTGAGATTCTGTGTTGTTGTTTCTATTTTCTTCTTCTACCTCGTTTTCTTTTTCCCTAACGATCTGGTATTTCTAGCATTCGATTGCACGACATGTAATACAGTGGGTGTATTGATGTCGATTTTCGAGCGTCAAAATTCCGGGCCGTAACAGTCAACATTGCAGCCAGTTGGCAAAATGGATAGCTAAGAGTTATAGTGCGGCAACGTTGTATATTTTAATATAAATTGATGTGTGGAAAATTTATTTTTGTTAAATTCGAAAAAATTTCCAAAGAAATATATTTATGGATATAAATAGATTTGTTTTAAGTTAAAGATAAATTTCCTATTGAGAAAATCAATAAGCTACCTATGTTGTTGATTAAGATTGTGAAGTGATTATAGGTGAATGTTATATATTTTAAATCATGTTCTGGAAAATTAAAAATAAATATATAAATATAAATAGATATTCAATTTATATTATAACAATTTTTTTGAAAATGAGATGAAGTAATAGATTTGGTAAAAGAATGAAGTGCATATTTTTGTGATAATTTTTTTTGTTGAAAAAGAATAAGAAGAAGAAGGATATGTCTTATATGGGTTTGTAATTTTAAAAAAAAAAGTTACCTACCTTATTAATAAAGTTTTTGTAAGGAAGTATGAGAGAAGATATAGAGTTTAAATTAGTTTTTGAAAATATATAAATAGTGTACAAATGATTATAATCATATGGAAAAGTATAGAAAGTTAAAGATTGAAAAAAAGAAAGAGTGTGTAAGAACTTAAAGCATATGTTGTTAACACTACAATCCCTTTAAAAGTATATACAAATCACTAAGTGCTTTCTAATTGATAGACTAGTGCATAGAAACTAAATTTAGGCATTTGGTCGATGATTTGAAAACATGCAAAGTGAAAAGAAAGAAGAAGATAAGAGTGAAGTTTAGAAATTTCATCTTGAAAGTGTTGTATAAACATGGTCATAACTTTTGATTGTTTGGTCTGATTTTGATGAATCTTTTTCCATTTGAAATTTATTTTAATATGGAATGACTTTTATCTTTGTCACTTCTTGAAATTTTAACATTTGCCGATGTTTAAATATGGTTGAAAGTAGATTGAAAAATAGGCCCAAATGTATATTACTTAAACTTGACGTTGCTTTCGTGAAACAAGAATTTTCAAATGGTTTGTCTGATTTTGATGCTCTTTCACATTCCAGAAAGCTTGAAACTTACGCAACAAATTTTTATTTAGAGTGTTTAGTGAAAATTTGACATTTGCTAGCCTAAAAATGTGCATTTACAAATCAACCTGTGCTTAAATTCCATTTCAGAATTTTGTACTTTAAAAAAAAACCATGACTTTAATTGTAATTCACATTTTTACAATCCAAAAAATGTTTTGGAAACATAGTTTATCATGCTACAACTTCACTTCTGAAAGTATTTATCTAACTATGTGTTTTAACAACTTAAACTTAGTTGGAAAGTGACTAAACTTATAACGCTATAGTGTTGATGGATATGTGAAAGAAAACTACCTTACATTTATGAAATATGATCTTATATGGTTTCTTTGAGCCCAGCATAGCTACATGAAGACGTTGTAGGATGGTTTTGGATGCATGCTCGCTTATATGTGCATAAAAGCTGAGCAACATGCTTAAAAATGCAAATATATGGTACGTTTTACACTTATATTGGTATATGTGATATTATCTTGTTTTTTCATGTTTCGAGATCCCACGTGTTGGGATGTGTATATGTTGTGATTATATTATGCTTTTATTTATCGGAACACTCTCCATGCAAAGGAGACTTTGCTAAAAAATTTCAAAAAGTCCAACACTTAGAAAAATTTCAAAAATTAATTCATATATGAAAAATAGAAGTCGTGAATTGAATCTATTTAAATTGTTGCATAAGATAGGAGAATTGATGGAAGAGCCACATAAAGGATTAGCAGTTAAGTTTGATGAAGGAGTGCTAGATATGAGGAAAGTTAGGGTAGGATTTGTGTTTGATGTTTTCCTATAAAAGTTACGAGGATGCAATTTTGTTAAAGGAGGAAGTCTGTAACAACCTGCTTTCTACGTCACATAAATAAATAAATTTAAATAGAATACCTTAAAATAAAATTATTTGAATTTGATACTTAATTAATATTTTGAAAATAAATTTTTGGTTAATTAAATTTTATTTAATAAAAGTTTGGTCATAATAATCAATGAATAAAATTATCAAACTATTGAAATACAATGAGATGTAAATCAATTTATATTACATTGACATTTATTTTCAAGGAGTAAAATTTAAATTTAAATGCACAAAAAAATAATTGAGTTGAATCAAAGCCCAAACTAAATTAATCCATGACCAAACCTTTCTCCTTTTTTCTCTAGAATATATGTTCTCCTTCTTTACACATTCAAAAGCATATCCCCGAATTTCCTATTTCAGCCGCAATAAAGAAAAGCAACAATAAAAGAAAATCGCTTTTGTGCGAAAGTAGGAAAGTCACCGATGTCAGTGGGGAGGGGCGACTGTGATGTAATGGGAGGCGATGGCCTGGTTCGAAGGTAGCTCGATTAGAAGCACCATGTTTAGGGGTTCTAGCAACCATGTTTTCTATGTCGTAATTATATGTAAATTTAGTTGAAATAGAATTGTTTTGATTTGGTGATTGACAATTAATACTTGAAAATCAATTTTCGTTAATTAAATTTCATTTAACGTATGATTTTGATTTGATAAATTGAAATAAAATTAATTAAACTCTTTCTAGATAATAAATTGAAATCAAATGAAATTTTTAATTAATATAAAATATTGCAAGGGTAAATAATTTCCATACGATTGAAATAGTTAGAGAACAAATTTATTTTACAAGTGTACAATGAATGGTTAAATAAAAATGGGCAGACTTTGAATTGAATAAAATTGATCAATTATTAAAATATAATTTGTAGAATGAGATGTGAATTAATTTATATTAAATTGAAATTTATTTTAAGAATTAAATAAAAATGTAAATGCATACAGAACAATTCAAAAATAAATTTAACAAATATAAGGCCCAAGGCAATCAATCGAAGTCCATGATTATTTAAGTCCAAAGCCGTTATAGCTTAGAAACTTCGTGAAAACCAAAAACCATGCTCTCTTTACCCACCCGAAGCCGTATCCCCTAAGGCCATCTTAACCCAAAACTAAATTTGTGTTCCTAAAAAATCACGATATGACCTCGTCGCTCGTGCCAGGCAATTACTAAAATGAGGAGTGACTGCGATAATGCTATGAAGGAACGCGTCTTGATCAAAGTGGGTAAGGGAAGGGTCGCAATAGCATAGGCGTGATGTGTGCCTTAGGCTACGAGAAGGAGAAGTTGGCTCTGGACGCGATAGTAAATGAAGGCACTATGGGAAAAAACAAATCGGACGACAGATATGCTCCGTTGTCTAATTGCATATTTGTCCGTTGTTAAATCCCATGCCATCTTATTTCACACTAGATCACCTATATGCTCCATCATCTGATATGCACTAACACAACCAAAAAAACATATGTTGTCTAATGTTGTAGTATCATTTCTAGAATTTCCTATTATACAACATATATATATATATATATATATATATATATATATATATTGATACACATACTGATTACACTTATATTATATTTTCAAAATAGAATAAATGAATCACAATTTTATTTGAACAAATATTTTATTTCAAATCAAATTCAAATGCAATACAACATTCATTACTACTCTCACATATACAACATTTTTCTACACTCTCATATATAACCTTTTTTACTTCCTTTCACTCACGCTCGCTCAAGTTTATTTTTAATTTATTGATCTTGATTTGCTTGCTCTACCTTATATCCAGCCATCTCCTATACTTGTCAAATAAACAATGTAGTAAAATGAAAAAGGAAAAAACCTAAATTGAAAAAATAAAATTGAATTAAGTACTAATATTGTCTCAGTTTATGGGTTTAATTTCTCTTGTTTTTGATAGGGACAAATATATATGTGCGTGGACAATTTAAGATATGCACAATGTATCACAATGTATATTACAAGGCCGAGTATCGATTAAATTTCATGGATTGTTGCAAAGGTAAAGCCCGAAGGCTCAACATAGCGTGAATGTACACAAGGTCAATCCTAAGCGTCCTCGGGCTCAACTTAGGTGCACATATCACAAAACAAGTTTTAGTTTCAATAATTCAAGTTCAAAACAAGTGCACCAACAAGTGAAACACCAGAATACTCAAACTAGGAATATGTGCAATTAAAGTGTGAGATAATACAACCAGAATACTCAAACCAAGAAATGCATACCTACACATTCATATATACATGCATACATATGTATGTATGTATGTATGTACATGAAAATATACACTTGCATATCTAGGAAATGTAAATGAGACAACTAAGTAAGAATTCAAGGCAATATTGCAGTGCACGTAAATAAGAATTCAAGTTCACATAAACAAGCTCAGGCAAAACTATAGTGCACATAGAAGCAACTCAAGGCAACTCAAAACAAGTTCAAATCAAAATGGTTCAGATAAAGGCATGAACAAGGAACACTAGAAAATAGGCACATAAAGCATGTATAATGGTACATGCATGATAAGCATTTCATGCTATAGGTAGCAAGTATATATCAACAAAGTGAGCATGTACATATATACAAATATATGTACATAGGGATTAAACAACAAGTGCTCGGGCATAACAAGAAATTGCAGTGCTGAAGCAAGTATATACAAGCTCAAGTGCACATAAGTATATTAAATTGCATTCAAGTATATACAAGTATATATATACAATAAGTGAATTAGAACGTGAATTGCAATTGAAAGTGTTACAATAAATCACAGTGCACATAAAAAGCTTCAGGCAAAACAACAAGTGTTGAAGCAAGTATCAAAGTGCAAAAATATGAAACCAAAGCACATGAAAGGTGTTTAACTAATATTAAGGTAGTGCACACTGCATTGAACAAAGCAGTGTACAAGTACATGGACAAGGCCAACAACGCAACAATGTAACAAGGTAGTGCCACAAACATCAAGTGCCATAAATTAAAACAAGGCAGTGCCACAAATTAAATCAAAGCGGTGCCACAAACATTCAAGCAGAAAAGCAATGTACAAGTATAGATCAACCACCAACATTCACATATACATACATGTGTATGCAGTATACACATGGATGATATTGAAATCAAAGTGCACTGCAATAAGATCAACTCAAAATGGTTCAGCTCAAATTGAATAATAGTAAGTCCACATCACTAACAATTTCATATCACTACCTTGAACAAGTGCCACAATTTAACAAGGCACAAATTGAACAAGTGCCATGAAATTGAACAAGACACTATCTAATGACCCTGACTCGGCCTTCAAAAATCGGCACCGAATATGATACTCGTATTCAAATGCCACATATCCAAACGTCGAATTTGGTTCGCCGATGCTTATAAAACATTAAGTACAAAACAGCGGAAGAAATGAATAATACACTGCATATACAACATTTGATACAATATCCGGATACAATGATGGTACAATCAATATATATCATAGATATGATATAAGACAATAGCAGCGGAAAGGAAAGATAACAGCAGCAGCTGAACAATATCTCCAATATGGTCTTCAAGAAAGAACTCCAGTATTGGTAATCTCTATCTCCAAGGCACCAATCCAGAAATAGCTCGAACTCCCAATAATGATGCACAAAGATAAGCAAATGCAATCCTGATCCAAAGACTGAACTAGCTCTAGATAATCTACGAAACCTGACTATCTGAAAAACCCAACTCTAGACTGCCCGTGTGGGAAAATTGTGGGCACCCAGAGTTTAGGAAAGGAACAATAAACTCCAGGTCAATCGTAGGACTGGTATGAGTAAACAAAAAACAGTTTTTATCTTTAACACGAACAACAAAGGATTTTAAAATTTAAATCCGCAATGCTTTTTAGAAAATGAAACTACCATAATGTCTCCCACCACACACACAATGCAAACGCAGAATTGGAGGATATTTCTCCTTATGATAGTCAAATATGCTTGATACGAGAAAATTTCTTTGATATTATTACTAGTGCATAGTGTAGAAAAACCATTTCGAAAGTATAATATTAATCTTAGCCAGCATACAACCAGTATTGTATGCCTACTATAGCTACCATCTAAACAGTGGGGCACCACCATAAGTAAATGGCAGGTTATACAACTAAAACCGTACAAGGCGCGTATTGAAGATTAAATTTTCCAAAAAATGGTCAGGCTAAGGAACTTCCTACTGTCCATGGGTACGCCTCTGGAGGGACGTCCCGAGAGCTTAACCAACTCTCTGCCAACACAAAGCCGGGTTACCTCTGTAACTAGGTAACTACTACATGAGCGTACCATCCCCCGATCCTTTGGGACCTTTATCTGAGGTACCTCTAATCCAACAACCACAAAGAAATCACAAAGTAATAGATCTGCAGTGACCACATGAGTAAAGTATCTGGGCTCCATACCATGATACCACCCTTTTCCAGAAGGGAATGACACACCCTAAAGGGCGCAACCCTTATAACCTTGTCGCATCTTTCTTGTTTCGACCATTTCCAGGGTGTGAGGTCCTGATGCAGTCTCGTCCACAAAGCTACACTTTATACAAAGCCATGCTTCGATCAATAAATAATACACAGCATCACTCAGCATGCCACACTGCCAAATCTGGGAGTCACTGATAACTATCAACTACATAACCTCTGAGCTCGTACGTCTCACAGAAGGATGTTAAGCTAAGAGAATAAATTCTCCACCACCAAGCAGAAATGCATTTGATAGAGATCAGTTTAATATCTCAAAGTGTAGTGTCAGACATACAACCATACAAGTCTGTTCCGGGTTCGAACAGAACTGAAGGCACTTCCCAAGACGCCCTTGCAATCCAGGTATCCATAATCTCGATCGAACTTCCCATCATTTAGGGAATCTCTATACCATAGCTACTCGGTGCAGAGATAATCGATAGGTTATCCTATCGTTCTCGCAAATACCCAGTCTTGAAATGCAATCCATAACGTCGTATCACTATTCGGAATGGGTTATATGACACAAGGTCCTCTCTCGGCTAAACCGAATAGTGAGCGCAATATTTAAAAACATATGGATATTGGATTTCAGTTAAGTCACAACTTTTAAAACCCAAAACCTTTCTTCAAATGGTTTAAACAAATTACCATTTCAAATCTTTAAACCAAAAGATTTATTTCACAAAGTTCACCTAGTTTCACAAAGACTCATTCATAGATTTTCAAAACGATTCCCATTTCAATTAGGATTAAAACATCCAATCTTTAAATTAATGATTTAACTTATAGCTTTCAAACCCGTTTCCAAAAATTTATTCATAACTTGGAAGACCATTTTCATTTTAGACTTGAAATCTTTTTAACACAAATTGGAAGTTCATTTCTTATATGAAAGCTTTTATTATTAGAAAACAAACAGTTTTCGTTTTGGAAAAATCTGATTACATTTGTACAAGTTATATTTGTTTAAGTTATAAAACTTGGGTTAAATGTAGATTCCTAAAATAATATGGTTTAAAACCCTTGTAGATACATTATAACTTTTATAACATTTTTAAACCATAATTCTCAATATAGAATTCAATTCAATTCTTGAATTCGAATCAAACTATTTAAATTTCAACTTTATTAAGTTATTCAAAATAACTTGTATCTTTGAAATTACTTTTCAAAAGTTTTTCCACTTTAAATCCGATCTATTTCCAAAACCATTTGGATTCGAAAATTTATTTTTAAAACTATTTCAAAAATATGTGACTTAACCAATTTCCACGTGCAATCCATATTTGTGTGTGTATAGTGTAGTCCAGGGGGCTTTACATAATAATTCACATCATCAATCATCACAGATTCAATCATATCAATATCAATAAGAGGTCTAACCCATAACGTATATCTTCATTCACAAATTCATAGATAAAGTAAATTTATTAATCACAAAGATTCACCATTACGATTCGATGTGGGTTTCGGATAACCAATTGGGATCCGACTCCCCGTCGCATCGAAATTCAAATGTCGTTTTACAGGTTAAGGGGTTTTCATATTCATACAAAAGTATATTCATCACAGATATAACAGCTCAGCACAAAGCATTACATAGCATCACATCACATATCAAATATATCAATGTAACGACCCAGAAATTTCGATCCTGGGAATTCCAGATAGTTAAGAAAAAGAAGAAGGAGATAGAAGAAGAAGAAGAAGAAGAAGAAGAAGAAGAAGAAAACAAGAAACACCAAACACAGATTCTCACATTCGCAGCGGATCAAAATATAATATTAAATAAAATAGCAGTTGAACAAAGGAAAAACTGTATCAGTTAATTACATTTAATTACATCAGCGTTACATCCATTTATACAACCACTAGACAGTTATAACAACTTGTCCTAGTTATACAATAATATATCATAGCGGGAAACACTCCATACGTTCCTGCCCTCCAGCTCGCCTCCTGAGCTCCAGAACGTTCTTACCTGAAAATCTGTAATACTCGGTTTGACCCAAGAATTACATCAAAGTAACACCCGGATTAGGCTGGAAACCAGCGTGAGTAAACCCATCTAGCATGAATTTCAAGAGCATATAACTAATATATAACCCGGGGTAACTTATATCAATTTACAACTTCATAAGTTGTTATAGACATCACTTATTTCACACATCAATTCTAAGTGCCAAAACTTAGATTAAATGATCTAATTCACTTAAATCATTCCATTCCAGCCTATTGATTTCAAATATAAATTTTCAAAGAATCGAAGTGGTTTTGGGTACTTTCTAATAGCCGACTCTGGTCCCTTCGAATTCCATACATCTTAACCCCGTTATCCAAGCGGATATAATTCAATTTTAAATATATGATGTCATTTTTACACAGCAATTCATCATAGATAATCACATTATCACTCCTCAACCCAACATCTCATATTACAAAACACATCATATCACAAAGCATCCCAAACACATACTAGAGATACAAATAATCCAAGGCATTTAATATTATTCAATCATCCATAAGACAGATTGATCACTTCCAAAATAAATTTAATTATCTCTAATTAAATAATTACTAATCCTTAATCACTTAGATTACCTTTACTTAACATTAATTAATTACAAACCAATAAACCAACCGTCCTTTAAATATCCATCTTAATTAACCACCCTTGACTAATTATCCTTTAATTACAATAAGTAATTAATTGTAAATTAATTACACAAATTAATTAACCTTTACCCATCACATTAACAACCATGGTCCTTAAGTAATTATTCAATTAATTACCTTTTCACCCCTTACATTAATTAGTTATCCCTCAATTAATCATACTCATTAAGTAACTAACCCTGAATTAATTCCTTTAATTAATCAATTCTTTAATTAATTACACTAAGTAATTAATCTTTAATTACTTCTCTTAAGTAATTTCCTTTAATTACTTCATCTAGTAATTACCCCATTGGTTAATTATCTCCAATAATTAACCATTAAATTTTTTATAAATTAATTATCCTTTAATAATTAAATTTATTAACCCTTAACAATTAATTGATCTCTAATTAATTTATTTATAACCCTCAACTATAAATTAACTTATCCTTATTTACTTAAGTCTTTGATTAATCTAAGTTAAATCATCATCTTATTTAATTCCTTAACTATCGTATAAATCATATTTAAATTGAAAGCTTTAGAACTAATTTATACTTAACATGCAAAAATTACTTTATATCCTTAATTAACTTAAGTCTAACACCCTATCTTAAGACATCTGTTTAATTAAATCATTATTAAATCACATTTGAGAAGAACTTATGAATCAATTATAATCACCCGTATATAATTATTTCAATCAACAATTTGAATTAAAACACATTTACTTTATGAAATTTTAATTTCTTGATAAGCTAAGTTAACCCCTTTTTTTGCAATGCTTTAAAATCCAAATCACCCGGTTTTGATTCCTGCTAAACCGCCCCCCCCCCCCCTTTTTTTTAATCAGGTCAAAGTCACTCGAGCCAAAACAAATACCCTAAAAAAAATCACACGAGATCGACTTCGATCCAAACCAAAATTTCAACTTTTAATTCACCTTAAACAAATAGGATTCACCCTACTAAATAATTACTTAATACAAAAATTTGAAAACATTTTAAACTTTAGAAATATGTTTTAACTTGCTAATATTTTTTTTAAAGCTTGGTTTACATTTGTTTTTGAAAACTTATTCACATAACCAAGAAAACCTGAGCCAACTACTAAACATTCTTGAACATTCACCCGAGCACTCTCCTCTTTCTTCCTTTCTCTCTTAACATGATTCTGGACTTCAAATTTAAAAAACTGCTTTACAGGCAACACTTGCGTACGAACCCCAAAAAAAACTCAAGCCATCACAAAACTTTCTCGAGGCTTCCCACCATTTGCTTCAAGTCGTCATGAAACATCCAGTCCCACGCATACACACTGACACGCGTTCACGTGCACAACCGAACGCCATAGCTCCAGCCAACTTCCCCGATGTTGCAAGGTCACCGATCATGTCCAGAGTTGCCACAAACACTCAGCTCCATTAGCTTGCTTCAGAATCAAAATTGATCCATCCAGCATCCAATTGAAACTAAACATCGATGACGAAAACACATCGCCATGTCGATCTAGTCCATCAAAGCCAACGCCGATGAACACACACCATCGCCAGAGTCCCCTACATCGACTCCCCCCATGCGATTTAGTTCGATCCTCTCTTGTCGCCAAATGAACTCGAGGATCAACATTGCTTAAACTGGGTACTTAAACCCTATTTTATCGCCGAAAAACTAAATCGATGGTCTAAAAATTCATTTGCTATTTTTTTGATAATCTCCAACCCCCAAACTTCCTTCAGCCATGAATACGACAACCCTACCCTTCCCGATCATCTAGAATTGACTAAAGAACATTTTATGTTTATCTTTCAATTTCTCGTTGACCAAGATTTTAAAATTTTAATATCCATATTAAAAATCATGATTTCTAAACAAAAATCCTAATATACAATCAAAATGTAAAAATTTGAAAATCAAGATTTTTGACCTGAGTTGATTTTACTGAAATCTTTCAGTTTCCAGTGAAAATATTTTATAAAAATATCTACAAATATTTTTAGAACTTAGATTTGGATTGTATAACAAATTTTATTAAGATCCTAAAGCCTACAATAAATTCGAGAAGGAGGTTTTACTTTATGGACAGGGTTTGGAAGCCTGTAATCAAACAGAGGCAAGCATTGCCTTTAAACCAGACAAGCACACAGTTTACATACACATACATGCACAAATATATAACCATCTCAACATATTAAATTCATAACTTTCAAGATCAAAATGAAAACCAAAAATTCAAACAGATCTAAATTTTAAGAAGTGAGTTTACTCAGCTGATGGGTTACATAGAACAGAGAACAGTCTGGGAGTGTTCATGCCTTTGAAAATTGATCTGGGTTTCGATATTTTGAATTAAATTTGAATCTGGTCTTGTGTTGAACTTGAATTGCTTTTATTCTATTTTGATTCCAGAAACCCTTCCAGGTTGAAAACTTTGATTTGTTTGTATTTTTTTAAACTGAGCTTTGATTTTGAACTGCTCTTTGGTTTTCAGGTTGTAGCTTGGTTTGAGATGATCTTTGTTTTGATCATTTGATCTGAGATGATTAGTTCAATATTCTGATTTGATTTTCTCTGATTTAAACTTACAGGTTTGTGAAAGAAGAAATGAAAACCTGGTTCCTTTTTATTTATTATTTACATTATCAACTTAAAAGAAATATAAGCTATTGCCACTTGATTTTTTCATGACTTCCTTGATTTACATTTGTTAAATTAAATGAACATTTATTAGAAATCTTCCATTTGTCATTTACATATACTTACTAATTAACACTTGTTAGTGTTAAGCCTTATAGATTTACACTTGTCCTTTAAGTAACAAATATTTATTTTAAATGTTTAAATGAAAGCTTTATATTAATTTACAATTTTATAAATGCTTATCTAAATACATTCATACAAATTTCGTTTTAAAGAAAATAAAACCAATTATATATATAAAAGCTTATACATATAGTTTAAACCCGATATTTTTAGAATGTCTATCTTTTGAATTTTAAAATTAAATTCAAATTCAAATTAAATTTAAAAATCCAATTTAAAATCACTCATATATACATATATAACAACACATTAAATTTTGAAAACTACAATTCTATTTTCTCTTACAAAAATCTACTTACATCTATATAAAAACAACATATTATTAATACTGTTTGAAACACTTAAGTTATTAAAAATTTAATGATCCGAGCCGTGATTTTTGGAAGTGAAACCATACTTTTCACATAATTATTAAAATAATCCATTATTTCTATTGTTTGAAAATATCAATTTTTTGCCAGTTTGAATAATAAATAAAAGAGATTATCATATTTAAATTGCTTAAAATTCCAGAATATCACATTCCTCCCCGCTTTAAATCTTTTCTTCCTCGAAAAGGAACGAAGCCAGAATTTATTAAATACTAAAAATCAGATAAATTTTCTTTGATCATTTTTAAAACACTTTTAAAATCTATATAATATTGCTAAAATATTTTTTATAAAAACAATTTTATAGCTCGTTATCTCAACAAGTCCATCCTTGTTCTTACAGAAATTCGGTCAGACGTTGATCAGGCGTAGGACTGAAAATCTATAAGTACTTAGCAGATCCATTTTTCAACATCCAATGAAAATACTTGGAAAATAATTTTATTGAACATATAGAAAGTAATTTTTGAAAATAGAGGATATATCTTTGGTGAGAATGCTCTGAAAATCATTGCCCCCATCCATGGTCGCAGTTACATCTTGGGTTACGTTGCCATCACAGCAAAAGTCCATGTAACTGTAGGCACTCCGCGCCCCTCGATTACGCCATGGAACCCACAACTGACCGCAGTTACGTTGCTATCGCAACAAAAGTCCATGTAACTGTAGGCATCAGCGCCCTCGATTTTCGCTGTCAAAATGAAACTTCTCCACTCTTACATAGGTCGCAGTCTACCGATATAAAATCAAACGTAGGCCGTTGGCTCTCAGCGGTACACACGACTTTCTCTATGTTACCATAGGTCGCAGTCTACCGATATAAAATCAGACGTAGACAGTTGGCTCCCAACGGCACACACGACTTTCGCTATGTTACCATAGGTCGCATTTTACCGATATAAAATCAAACGTAGACCGTTGGCTCTCAGCGGCACACACGATTTTCGTTATGGTCTGCAGTAGATCGTAGTGACATCGAGTTACACTGTCGTCACAGCATAACCCAAATGCCTTTGTAGGCATCAGCGCCCCTCGACTTTTGCTACACACTACTCATAATCCTCAGGAATTAGTTTTGTCCGGACTCCTCATAGGATTAACTTTAGAACCTCCTCCTTTGAGGCTCAAGGAAGTACCAACCTATGGTACTCCTGAGAAGTTCATTTCAAGGGAGCGCCTTTTTCTCCAGAGCCATTTTCAAAACACTTTATACTATACGCATGTAGTATCTTCCAAATCATACACCTAGTATGAATCTCATATAAATCTCCTTTCTCAAAAACGATTATCCCAAAATCGATAATTCTCAAATTAGGCTTTCCAAATCCAATATTGATTTTACCCAAAAATCAAAAGCCTTTCCAAATCCAAAGGTTCCAAAAACCTTTCCAAAATCATCCTCATGAAAACCTTTATACATATAATTTTGAAAATCTTTGGATTACTTCAAATTTATATAAATTCCCTTTTTATACTTTAAATACTCTTCAAAAATCCTTTTCGTCTGGCAATAGATTCAACAAGGGGAGATTTATCTTATATAACAAAGATATATAACTTTATTTATTCCAAATCAAATATCCAAATTTGATTACTTTATAAAGTCATTAACCGTATTACTTACTTTCATAAAGTAAGTTTCTACCATAGAAATATCCAATTTCTGTTTTATTTCATCATATATTTCACGAAATATATTTTCCACTTCAAAAACAAATTTACAGTTCCTATCCACAAACTTTCAATATCAATTTCATTCCAATCCGTATGATGTACACATAACATTCGTACGCAATATCAATCCGATCGCTCACTCGATCACACAATTTCCCTTCCGAACTAGTATCGTCCACCCGACTTTCTAGTGCGGACTCAGATCTGGTTTCTTGATCAGAAACCAACGTTCTCCTTGCATAGCCATAAGTATGATAAAGAATATCCAGAACCAATCAACAATCCATATCCAGGTTCGCCGTCGAAAATCGAGTGAAAAATCCCAACTCGGATCAATAAACTATCTCGAAATTTTGTGTCCGAATCTGGATCAAATCACTATGCGAATAGAATAACATACGTATATCCTACGTATTTATCTTCATTGATTATCAACTAAATCAATTTCTCTTTCTTTTCACATTTTCTTTAATTTCTATCCACATAACACAATTCTTTCAATTCCATTGGATTATCACTTTAATCCTTATTTCAAATGGTATTCAATCATAAACAGTTTGCACTCTAACCAGCTTATATTTAGAAAATAGCTTGAAAGGTTAAAAATAGATAAATAGTTGAAAAATAACTATTAGTTTGTAAAATAGCTGTAAAATAGTCGAGTAATTGTAAAATAATTGAAAAATAGTCAAATAGTTATAAAATAGTTAGATAATTGCAAAATAGTTGTAAAAATAGTAATTAGTTATAAAGTAGTTGAAAAATAGTAATTAGTTTATAAAACAATTGCAAAATAGTTAAATAATACCAAAAGTAGTTATAAAATAAGTAAAAGATAGTTTTGGGTTAAATAAGAAAGGTTCTATATATAATAAATAGCTTGAAAAAAATAGATTTGTACTAAAACAATTTATTTTGAAAATAGTCCAAAGCCAAACTGTACAACTTCCCAATCTCCATTTCCAATCAATTCAATTTAAATTTCCCCTTCCTTTTAAATTGACTCAATTCCAATTTGAATATCTTCAATTTCCATTGAAGTTGATTTAACCCTAACTCAAGTTGAATTAATCCTCAATTTCTTTCCAAAATTCGAATCAAATTCCATTTGAAGTTACTTATTCAACATTAATCACAATTTCAATTAATTCAAATAAATTTCAAATTGAACCAATTTCAATTCATATCAATTGCGTTTTGAATTAATCCCAATTCCCATTTGAATTTTTAAACTTATCCATTTTCATTCACAATTCCAATTGATTCAAATCAAATTCAATTTGAACTAATTCAATTCAAATTCCAAATTTAAACCATCCCGAATTATATAAATTAAAGTTAAATTTTGAAACCAAACCTTTGAATTTTTATCTTAAACTTTCAAATCTTAAGTCCAAAATGGTTCCATTTTATTTAAAACATCCATCCATTTCCAATTTTCGGATCTCAAACCCATTTTGAGATCACTCAAACTCCCAATTCAAATCAACCATTTAACTTCCCAAGTTAAATCTTAATTTCATCTTGAAATTTCCAGATCAAGTTGATCATTCAAACTTATTTAACTTCACATTAATAATCTTCCCACTTATAAGTTCAAAAACCTATCATATTGGGTTATAGATCACTTTCCAAAATTAAAACCCAACATGTAGAGTTTATTTCAAACCATCTTTGATATTATATATATCCACACATATATAAATATTTACTTCTTGGCCCACCAAGCCCAATTTTAAAATTTAAACCATTGGTTTTAATTTAAACAGATTCTTTTAAAATTTACAAACAACCGTTTATTCTAGAATAAGATTACATTCAAAATAGTATGAGTAATATTATTTCCTTTAAAATTTTGAAAACAATTTTCAAATGTTTAAATTTAGAATTCATAACTTCACAGTTTGAAACCCACTTCAATTTACATGTCATACTTATTTAAAGGTTACCCCCTTAAAACATTTCATTTTTGCTTACTCATTAATACACATTTTATTATTAAACACAACAACTATTTATGATAATAACCCAGATTATCATATCTGAAAACCAATTTATTATTATCTTATTCTGAAACTCTTCCCCAAATTCATGATTTTAATTTCAGTTTGAATTCATTTCAAACTTATCTTTATTCAATTTCAATTTCAGTTTGGTTGTATTTCTATTACTTCTTAATTTAATTCCAATAATTTAACAACCAATTACCTTAATATTTATTAGAATGTTGCTTTATATATCAAAACCTTTATATAAGAAAATAACAAGTACGCTCTCATATACACACACACACACACACACACACACACACACACACACACACACACACTCAACTCATTCTAGGATACCATTGACCCTATCCTTAATGAGTAAACCCACTAGAGCCAAGGTTCTCGCTTAACCTTCGACTCTGATACCAAATGTAACATCCCGGAAATTTCGATCCTGGGAATTCCAGATAGTTAAGAAAAAGAAGAAGGAGATAGAAGAAGAAGATGAAAACAGGAAACACCAAACACAGATTCTCACATCGCAACGGATCAAAATATAATATTAAATAAAATAGCAGTTGTACAAAGGAAAAACTGTATCAGTTAATTACATTTAAGTACATCAGAGTTACATCCATTTATACAACCACAAGACAGTTATAACAACTTGTCCTAGTTATACAATAATATATCATAGCGGGAAACACTCCATACGTTCCTGCCCTCCAGCGCGCCTCCTAAGCTCCAGAACGTCCTTACTTGAAAATCTGCAATACTCGGTCTGACACGAGCATTACATCCAAGTAACACCTGGGTCAGGCTGGAAACCAGCGTGAGTAAACCCATCTAGCATGAATTTCAAGAGCATATAACTAATATATAACCCGGGGTAACTTATATCAATTTACAACTTCATAAGTTGTTATAGACATCACTTATTTCACACATCAATTCTAAGTGCCAAAACTTAGATTAAATGATCTAATTCACTTAAATCATTCCATTCCAGCCTATTGATTTCAAATATAAATTTTCAAAGAATCGAAGTGGTTTCGGGTACTTTCTAATAGCCGACTCTAGTCCCTTCGAATTCCATACATCTTAACCCCGTTATCCAAGCGGATATAATTCAATTTTAAATATATGATGTCATTTTTACACAGCAATTCATCATAGATAATCACATTATCACTCCTCAACCCAACATCTCATATTACAAAACACATCATATCACAAAGCATCCCAAACACATACTAGAGATACAAATAATCCAAGGCATTTAATATTATTCAATCATACAGAAGACAGATTGATTACTTCCAAAATAAATTTAATTATCTCTAATTAAATAATTACTAATCCTTAATCGCTTAGATTACCTTTACTTAACATTAATTAATTACAAACCAATAAACCAACCGTCCTTTAAATATCCATCTTAATCAATCACCCTTGACTAATTATCCTTTGATTACAATAAGTAATTAATTGTAAATTAATTACACAAATTAATTAACCTTTACCCATCATATTAACAACCATGGTCCTTAAGTAATTATTCAATTAATTACCTTATCGCCACTTACATTGATTAGTTATCCCTCAATTAATCATACTCATTAATTAACTAACCCTTAATTAATTCCTTTAATTAATCAATTCTTTAATTAATTACACTAAGTAATTAATCTTTAATTATTTCTCTTAAGTAATTTCCTTTAATTACTTCATCAAGTAATTACCCCATTGGTTAATTATCTCCAATAATTAACCATTAAATTTTTTATTAATTAATTATCCTTTAATAATTAAATTTATTAACCCTTAACAACTAATCAATCTCTAATTAATTTATTTATAACCCCTCAACTATAAATTAACTTATCCTTATTTACTTAAGTCTTTGATTAATCTAAGTTAAATCATCATCTTATTTAATTCCTTAACTATCGTATAAATCATATTTAAATTGAAAGCTTTAGAATTAATTTATACTTAACATACAAAAATTACTTTAGACCCTTAATTAACTTAAGTCTAACACCCTATCTTAAGACATCGATTTAATTAAATCATTATTAAATCACATTTGAGAAGTACTTATGAATCAATTATCATCACCCCTATCAAAAATCTTTAAATTTCTCATTGACCATGATTTTAAAAAATTTAATATCTATATTAAAAATCATGATTTCTTAACACAAATCCAAATATACAATCAAAATGTAAAAATTTTAAAATCAAGATTTTTGACCTGAGTTGATTTTACTAAAATCTTTCAATTTCCAGTGAAAATATTTTATCAAAATATCTATAAATATTTTTAGAACTTAGATTTGGAGTGTATAACAAATTTTATTAAGATCCTAAAGCCTACAATAAATTCGAGAAGGAGGTTTTACTTTATGGACAGGGTTTGGAAGCATGTAATCAAACAGAGGCAAGCATTGCCTTTAAACCAGACATGTACACAGTTTACATACACGTACAGGCACAAATATATAACCATCTCAACATATTAAATTCATAACTTTCAAGATCAAAATGAAAACCAAAAATTCAAACAGATCTAAGTTTTAAGAAGTGAGTTTACTCACCCGATGGGTTGCATAAAACAGAGAACAGTCTGGGAGTGTTCATGCCTTTGAAAATTGATCTGGATTTCGATATTTTGAATTAAATTTGAATCTGGTCTTGTGTTGAACTTGAATTGCTTTTATTCTGTTCTGATTCCAGAAATGCTTCCAGGTTGAAAACTTTGATTTGTTTTTTTTAAAACCGAGCTTTGATTTTGAACTTCTCTTTGGTTTCCAGGTTGTAGCCTGGTTTGAGATGATCTTTGTTTTGATCATTTGATCTGAGACGATTAGTTCAATATTCTGATTTGATGTTCTCTTATTTAAACTTACAGGTTTGTGAAAGAAGAAATGAAAACCTGGTTCCTTTTAATTTATTATTTACATTATCAACTTAAAAGAAATATAAGCTATTGCCACTTGATTATTTCATGTCTTCCTTGATTTACATTTGTTAAATTAAATGAACATTTAATAAAAATCTTCCATTTGTCATTTACATATACTTACTAATTAACACTTGTTAGTGTTAAGCCTTATAGATTTACACTTGTCCTTTAAGTAACAAATATTTATTTTAAATGTTTAAATGAAAGCTTTATATTAATTTACAATTTTATAAATGCTTATCTAAGTACATTCATATGAATTTATTTTTAAAGAAAATAAAACCAATTATATATATAAAAGCTTATACATATAATTTAAACCCGATATTTTTAAAATGTCTATCTTTTTAATTTTAAAATAAAATCCAAATTCCAATTCAAATTAAATTTAAAAATCCAATTTAAAATCACTTATATATACATATATAAAAACACATTAAATTTTGATAACAACAATTCTATTTTCTCTTAAAAAAATCTACTTATATCTATATAAAAACAACATATTATTAATATTGTTTGAAACACTTAAATTATTAAAAATTTAATGATCCGAACCATGATATTTGGAAGTGAAACCATACATTTCACATAATTATTAAAACAATCCATTATTTCTATTGTTTGAAAATATCAATTTTTTACCAGTTTTAATAATTAATAAAAGAGATTACCATATTTAAATTGCTTGAAATTCCGGAATATCACAATCAATCCATCATTCAATAGAATATAGTCATCCATAAGTAAGGCCAATTAAAATGTCTAATTAATCTAAACTAGAATCATTTGCCAATGGATAATTCGTAGCCAAGATTAATTAATTACAAACATTTAATTCATTATTCTTTAATTCATCATGAATTACCCTTTAATTAAAAATTAATCCTTAATTAATTATTCTTAATTAATTACAATAATCAATTGATCCTCAATTAATAATTACTCCTCGATCACTTTAAATTAATTAACTTTTAATTAATTATTCTTAATTAATTACCTTAATTAATTAACCACATTAATTAATTATTCTTTATAGTAATTAACCCTTAATATTTGATAAATCAAACTTTAATCCTTAATTATCTACTCTTAATTACTTTCACTAAGTAATTATTATTTTTGTTTAATCATTCATTAATTACTTGATTAATTAACTTGAATTATTAATTAATTACTTTAATTACTTTCATTAAGTAATTCACTTCAAATAATAATTTGAAAGAGGGGGCTATGCGGTAGGATGTGTAATATGGAATAACGGAATAGTCTAGATAGATAAAGCAGGTAAATGCAAGGAGATACCAGGATTTTATACTGGTTTGAACCTCTTCTCCTACGTCTAGTCCCTAAGCTTCACTTAGGAATTTCACTAACTAACACCGTCACTTCACCCAGAGGAATAGGTTTACAACTTACCCGAACAATCGAACGGGATTTCTTGCCTCAACTACCGAAGAGGACTTCAACTCAATTACTAAAATACAATATTCGACTTGTTGTGTTCTTGTTAACACTAATGAGTCTAATGTAGTACAATATTCCCATAATCTTATCCTCGAAAGTATGCAATGTGTTTGTGAAGATTTAGAAAATGTGAATTGCTATGAATCAAAAGAATGTTATAAACAAAACAGTGATTCAAGCAATAGATTAGTGATTGCTTTGAGAATATTTAGAGAATATGATCAAGAAAATAGTAAGTTAAAGCAAGAGAATTCGGTGAATTAAATGATGTTAGAATCATGTATATATACTTGTAGAAGAAGTGCATTTGTTGTCAAAGGTTGCAAACAAGAGATGCTTCCATTTCCATTGGTGAATGGTTGCAACTCTTGGGAGGAAGAAGGTGTCTTTTCAGAGAAAATTTGCAGGTTCAAATTCAGTCGACTGAGCAGGGAATTCAGTCAACTGAAAATATGAAGTAAAATTTTCAGGAACAAATTCAGTCGACTGTGCAGAAAATTCAGTCGACTGAAACTGTGTATGTTTATATATTTGTACCAGTTTCAATCGACCGGATATTCCTGTTCAGTCGACTGAACTTATAAAATATGCACACTGAAAGCTTAAATAAAAAAATGAAGTTTATAAAATGTTTTCTAGTGTTCGTGCAAGCCACTTGAGGATAGATTTTAAAAATAAATCTAGACTAAGACCTATAAAAAATCATACTTATGTTTGTTTGGTCTTCATCGATCTTTCTTTAGCTTTGCACATATTTCTTCCTTTTGAAACACGTTGTCATTGATCAAAATCTTCGTGTATCAACATTCTCCTCCTTTTTTATTGATGACAATACTGATTTATTCTAGAGATGTACTTACTTATTTTCTCCCCCTGAATGTATGCACTATCTTTCCTACAAAACAATGTTAGTACCATAGATTTTCTCCCCCTTTGTCATCGACAAAAAGGAAGATAACAGTAGATATATTCTATCAAAACAATCACTGAAGCATAGAGAATAGAAAATTTGCGTAACCATGACTTAAGAAAAAGTTAAAAATGTTGCGACTAACAAGAAAAAAATGGCTATTTATACAAGGCATAAGGAAGTTATAAATAAACATCAAACCATACTAAAATTACTCATCTTTATCCCAGTCATATGAACCTTCTCTTCCTCCTGTTGGTTCACGTATGATGGGTCCTCCTGTTGGTGGTCTGTACGCTCTTCCTCCTTGGCCACAACTAGCTCCGCTTGCGCTGCTACTTGTTTGCTCTTCGGATGTCGTCCATGTAAACGTAGGTGCCGGACGTTTGCCGCGAGATGTCGAAGCGGTAGTGGTGCTTGAGCACGAGATTGCATCCCATAGCTTGTTGAAGAATCCTTTGATTTTGTCAAGCTTGTGATCTACCTTTTTAAGACGAGTGTCAAGAATTTGTTGATTTCTTGACAATATCCCCAAAGATTGGTTGGTAGTAAAGCTTGGGTCAACAAGATGAATTTCATCATCTTGCTCGAAATGTTCTTCGTGGTGAGGTTGAGGAGGTTGTTGTTGTTGTTGTTCTTGATGCCTTGCTTCTCATTCGGCGAGTGATGTTATGCGGGGAGGTCGAGATGGGAGTTGCCTTAGGCTCATGGTCCGGTGGTTAATTTGATGGACCATTGTATTCTCTGACTCGGGTAATGGCTTATCGACATTGAGGAGAAGTCGCATGATGTATTCTCCACAATAGATAGTGCGCATCTTGCCATTATTAAAAGTGAGAAACTCATCAAGAATAAGTTGTACCCAATTGACTTGTATATTTCCAAAAACAGCATATAGAGCTCGATAGTTATTTGGGTAGACAATTTCGTATGAGCCCGCGCGAGGAGTAATTGTTCTCATTGGGGCTTTGTGAAGGATTCTTTCCATAGATCGAAGAGAGGTGGAGTTAAAATCTCTAAAGTTGATATTATCATCCATAAATCGATGGTTTATGTTATCGCGAATATGTGGATTGAATTCTATCTCTTCTAGCTTTCTCCCGACATTTGGTGATTCTAGAATGTGTGCTATTCTATCCAAGGAAAGCCAAACTTTCTTTCCACATATCTACTCCAAACACAATTGTTTGGATTTCTTAGAGTTTGGTGTCCAAGATTAAGGTTCGCATAAACTAATTTGACCATTACATGATTTATGACATGGTCATTTCTTTTCAAATCCAAAAGAGAAGTTAAACCTGCTTGATCGGTTAACGCTTGGTTGTTGTAGGTTTGAACGCTTTGGAAATCAACGAAGGAATGCTCGAAAATTCACAAATTCTTCATCTTATTCCATCTAGTGACAGCGACCCCATCGTAAAGCCATTGCGCTATTTGAGCATCAATTGGCTTGGAGGATGAAGAAGAGGAAGCTCTTGATCTCTTTGGTGCCATTTGAGTGAGATTTGAGTGGATTTTGAGGAATTGGGGGCTAGGGTTTCGAAAATAATTGGGGAAGAAACTGTTTTGGAAAGTAAAAAGTGAATGGATAGGTAAAAAATTGGTGGTTAAAAGGGGAAAGTTGCCTGGAAATTGGCGTTCAGTCGACTAAATACACTGTTCAGTCGACGTAATTGAAGGCCGAAAATTTTCTGGGCTGAATTCAGTCGACTGAACAGGGTTTTTAGTCGACTGAATTTTTGTATGAAAGTTTCTATTAGTATTTCAGTCGACTGTGCAGAGGATTCAGTCGACTGAATTATAAAAAAAATTGCTTTCTGCCTTGAGTCCAGTCGACTGAATAGGGTGTTTTAGTCGACTGACCCATGCATTTTGTTGTTCTTTATTAATTTTGAAGGTAAACTCTTTATTCAAGGAAATAATTACAATTATATAAATGTAATACCATAAATAGATTTCAAAACTATCTATTTCTTAGTGGATGGACTTGGAGTCTTTTTCCTTTCATTTTTCATATAATTTATATCCCATGAATTTGGACTATATTGAGGAGTCTTAGGAGATATCCAAGGATTCACAGGATCGACTGGTGTACGGTAAGATGAAGACGGATCAAGTGAACTAACTGGGCGAGGTAGGGTTTCAGCCACTTCGTTCTTTTTTGATCCACAAAAGCGTAAACCGATTTGCTCTAGGAAGCTTAATCGTCTAGCCGTAACTTTTTGTTCGAAGTATAATTCTCGTTGAAGATCTATTTGTTGTTGTTGAAAGTGATGAATTTCATCAATCTTTCTTTTTGTGTCTGGAGAAATAAAGAGTCTGTGTTTCGCTTTCTTGGATTCTGGTGTATAGCCAGTGCGATAATTGTTCCATTTGTAAACTAGCTCATGTGTCGGTGTTGGAGTGGGAAGTTTTGGAGACGTTGGAGTGTTATCGACTGAAGAGGTGATGTTGATCGGGGAAAAAGAGTTGTTGGATGACATTTTTATAATGAATTTTTCAAGCTTTTATTCGTGAGAATGAGTTGTGAAAAAGAATTATTTTAAGATATATTTATAGGAGGGATTTTCTAAATATATAGTGGTTATAATTCTTTAAAGTTTTTCATCCACTTAATGATTTAATGGTTACCATAATTCAGTTAAAAATATATGATTTACAAATGACTACTATTTTATATTAATATATCATGTAACATATTCAAAAAATTAATTGAAAATCTCATTTTTCTTTATTCAGTCGACTGGTCATATAGTGTTAGTCGACTGAATTGTATAGATTTTTCTAACTTTCTCTATATGATATCTTTAAAAGACATTATTCCTAACTCTCGTTGTAATTTTATGAAGGAGTTTTCTAATAGAGGTTTAGTAAATATATCGACAATTTGATTTTCGGTAGAAATATGTTCTAAATTAATTATTCCTTTTTCGATATTGTCACGTAGAAAATGGTGACGAATATCTATATGTTTTGTATGAGAGTGATTAACCGGATTTTTAGATAAGTTTATTGTACTTGTATTATCACAGTATATTGTAGAATTTGTTAAATTTATATTAAAATCTTTAAGTGTTTGTTGCATGTATATAACTTGAGTGCAAGCTAAAGCAGCTGATATATACTCTGCTTCGCAGGTGGAAAGCGAGACACAATTTTATTTCTTACTAAACCAAGATACAAGTGATTTTCTAATGAAATGGCAAGTACCACTTGTACTTTTTCTATCTGTTCGAGATCCACCAAAATCAGCATCACTGAATGATACTAACTCAAATGGACACTCCTTTGGATAGAAAAGACCGAAATCTTTAGTGTCGTTAAGATATCGCATAATTCGTTTTACCGCTCTTAAGTGTGATTCTTTATGATCGGATTGAAAATGTGCACAAAAACAAACACTCATCATTATGTCAGGTCTACTAGCGGTTAAGTAAAGTAAGGAACCTATCATACTTCTAAACAATTTTTGATCTACACTTTTGCCATTTTCGTCTCGATCGAGATGTGTAGTGGTACTCATAGGAGTAGGTTTAGCAGAAGTGTTTTCCATGCCGAATCGTTTAATTAAATTAGCACAATATTTTTCTTGGTTTATAAAAATTCCATTTGTTAATTATTTGATTTGAAGTTCGAGAAAATATGATAGTTCTCCCATATGAGACATTTCGAACTCATTAGTCATTATATTTGAAAATTCTTTACATAAATTTTTGTTTGTTGAACCAAAAATAATACCGTCTATGTATATTTGAATTATTAAAATATCTTTGGTAGTATTTTTAATAAAAAGCGTTTGATCTACTTTTCCAATTTTGAATCCCGAATTTAATAAATAACTTTTAAGTCTTTCATACTAAGCACGAGGTGCTTGTTTAAGACCGTATAGTGCTTTCTTTAATTTAAATACATGATCCGGATATTTTTCATGTATAAATAAAGGAGGTTGTTCTACATATACATTTTCTTTAATAAAACCATTTAGAAATGCACTTTTAACATCAATTTGATAAAGTTTAAAATTGTGAAAACATGCAAAGGCTAATAGTATACGTATTGCTTCTAGTCTTGCAATAGGAGCAAAGGTTTCTTCAAAATCAATACCTTCTTCTTGATTATACCCTTGTGCTACTAGTCTTGCTTTATTCCTTGTTATATTACCTTGTTCGTCTACTTTATTTTTGTAAATCCATTTTGTTCCAATTACTGATTGATTATTTGGACGGGGAACTAATTCCCAAACATCGTTACGTTCAAATTGATTAAATTCTTCTTGCATTGCAATAATCCAATAATCATCTGTTGATGCTTCTTTAGGATTTTTAGGTTCTATTGATGAAATGAAAGCTACATGACCCATTTGATTTAGTTGATTTCTAGTCCTAACTTGAGAATTTATTTCTCCTATTATATTTTGAGTTGGATGATCTCGTAATATTCTAGGAGGAGATCTTAGTTCGTTATTATTATTTTCAAGGTTTGTTTCTTCTATATTTATCAATTCTTCATCATCTTTTATATTTAAATTTTTATTAAAATTTTCATCAAAAGATATATGCAAAGTTTCTTCAATTATGTTTGTTCATTTATTAAATACACGATATGCTTTACTTCGTTTTGAGTATCCTACGAAAATTCCTTCGTCAGCTTTTGGATCGAATTTTCCTAGTTGACCTTTTGTATTTAAAATGAAACATTTTGATCCAAATATTTTAAAATAAGATATATTTGGCTTTTTTTTATTAAATAGTTCATAAGAAGTATTTTTAGTTAATGGTCTAATTGATATTCTATTTAATACATAACATGCAGTAGCAACGGCATCTGCCCAAAAATGTTTTGGTAGAGAACACCCATTTAATAATGTTCTTGCGCATTCTTGTAATGTTCTATTCTTTCTTTCTACAACTCCATTTTGTTGAGGAGTTCTAGGAAATGAAAATTTATGATTTATTCCTTTCTTTTTACAAAAAGTTTCAAAAGCTTCATTTTCGAATTCGCCTCCATGATCGCTTCGAATATTTTTAATTTTCAAATCTTTAGTGTTTTGAATTCTTTTGACAAATGTTTTAAAATTCTCAAAAGTGTCACTTTTATTTTTCATAAAAATAGTCCATGTATATCTTGAAAAATCATTAACTATTACAAATACGTATCGATTATGATTAATGGATTGAACTTGTGTTGGTCCAAATAAATCCATATGTAGTAATTCTAATGGTTGTAAAGTCGAAATATTTTTCTTAGATTTGAAAGATGGTTTCGTTAATTTTCCTTTTTGACAATCATCACAAAGATTACTTATTTTAATGTTTATTTTGGGTAAACCTCTTACTAATTCATTTTTAGAAAGTTTTCTAATAGTTTTAAAATTTATATGACAAAATCTTTTGTGCCATAACCAAGGACCATTATCTTTGGCTAGTAAACACATACTTGTATTATGATTAATATTCATATTTAGAACATAAATATTTCTATCTCTATTTCCTTCAAAAACAAGATTTTGGTTTTGATCAAATATACTACATTTATTATCCGAGAAAGTTATTTTAAAACCTTTGTCACACAGTTGACTTATGCTAAGTAGATTATGTTTTAAATTTTCAACTAATGAAAAATTTGTTAAAAAAGGTAAATTTGATGTACCGTAATTGTTCACATCTCCTTTGCCAATGATATAGCCTTTTGAATTGTCTCCGAAGGTAACCGAGCCACCATCAAAGTATGTGATGTTTGTAAGCATATCTTTGTCTCCTGTCATGTGTTTCGAACAACCACTGTCTAATATCCATTTCTTCTTTTTGAGTGGGACCTGAAAATAAATATGAAATTATTGGTACCCACCTTTTAATAGGGTCCTAAAAAGTTAGAGTTTAGGAAACCAAACCCAATTTGGTTTAGTATCCTTTTTATAAATATAGTTTTCATTATGATGAAAATTATCCATAAATGTTTTGATATATTTATTTCTTATTAATACATTGTTAGTCTTTGGTACCCAAATTTTAACTACCTTGTTTTCTACTTTTGTTTTAATAGGTTTCTTTAGCAATATTTGTTGTTTTGAATCAACATTCCTGGTAAGTTTTATATTTTTCTTATTAGGAATTTTTGACTCTTTTTTATAACCTAAACCTTGTTTGTTTGAAGATATTTGAGAATTTTCTAATATCTTAGATAAATTTCTCTTCCTTTGTTAAAATTATAAACATTTTTAGTGATGTCATCTAATTTATCTTGTAGACTATTATTTTCTAATTCAACATGTTTAATCTTAATTTTTAACTCGTGATTTTCAGAAACAAGTACACCATTCTTTTTCTTTTGAGTTTCAATTTCTTGACTTAAAAGTGATTATTGAGTTTCCGAATTTGAATAAGATTCTTGAACTTTTTCAAGTTCTTCTTCAAGAATTTTCTTTTCATCATTTAAGATATCTCTCTCAAACTCATCTTTGTTTTGATTTTCACGAATTTCCTTAATTTTCTTTTTAAGAATTTTTATTGTGCTTAAAAGTTCAGTGTTTACTTCAATTAAATCATCGAAAGTTAAATTACTTACCTCAGAATCCTGAGCCATGAAGCATACATTTGCCTATTCATTATCGCTATCACTATCATTTTCGGATGAAGATGAATCTGAATCGTCCCATGTTACAGAAAATGCCTTCTTTTTGAATTTATCCTTCTTGTTTTTGTTGTTGAAGCTTTTCTGATTTTCCTTCATTTGTTCTTGACAATCTTTTTGCATGTGTCCTTTCTTGTGACAATTGAAGCATTCTATATTTAAGGATGAAGGTTTGTTCAAGAAATTCTTTTTGAATCCGTTTTTGTTTCCTTTTCTATACTTTAAGAATTTCTTGAAATTTTTGGCTATAAATGCTAGATCCTCATCTTCAGACTCTGATTCTTCCTTTTCCGCATGAAAAGCAACATTCTTTCTTTCTTGAGCTTGATCTTTCTTAGCTTGCATATTTACTTCATATGACATAAGATTTCCAATCAATTCTTCTAGTTTTATTGTAGATAGATCATTTGCTTACTCGATTGCTAGTACTTTTCTCTCCCATTCATCAGTGAGTGAATTTAGAACTTTAGACACAATGTCAAAATCCGTGTATCTTTCTCCTAGTCCGATTAAAGCATGATGAATTCTTGAAATATTGATTACATGTCATTGATGGATTCATTTTGTCACATTCTAAAGTTTTGGAATTGATTCTTCAGCATGGATATCTTTGTTTTTTTAACCTTGTTTGTGCCTTCATGTATGACTTTAAGTGTTTCCCATATCTGATATGCAGTAGTACATATGCTAACACGGTTGAATTTATTTCTATCCAGGGCACAAAATAGCATATTCATAGCTTTGGCATTTGCACTAGCTTCATTCTTCTGAGTTTGTGTCCATGTAGGATAATCGGTCGTGGGTAAAACAAACTCTGTTTGAGTAGCATTCCAGGCTTCAAAACTTGTTGCTTGCATATAAATCCTCATCCTTGTAGCCCAATAGTTGTAGTTTAGTCCATTGAATAGGGGGTTCTTTGGGTAGATTGTCCTTCCGCAAATGTAGAACTATAGGCAGATGTTGTGCTTGTACTTGCGTTATTTTCCATATTATCAATATGTCTAATAACGGTGTTATGGTTGTAGGACAACATTGCTTTGATACCAATTGAAAGAGGGGGCTATGCGGTAGGATCGTGTAATGTGGAATATCGGAATAGTCTAGATAGATAAAGTAGGTAAATGCAAGGAGACACCAGGATTTTATACTGGTTCGGACCTCTAGTCCTACGTCTAGTCCCTAAGCTTCACTTAGGAATTTCACTAACTAACACCCTCACTTCACCCGGAGGAATAGGTTTACAACTTACTCGAACAACCGAACGGGATTTCTTGCCTCAACTACTGAAGAGGACTTCAACTCAATTACTAAAATACAATATTCGACTTGTTGTGTTCTTGTTAACACTAATGAGTCTAATGTAGTACAATATTCCTATAATCTTATCCTCGAGAGTATGCAATGTGTTTGTGAAGATTTAGGAAATGTGAATTGCTATGAATCAAAAGAATGTTATAAACAAAACAGTGATTCAAGCAATAGATTGGTGATTGCTTTGAGAATATTTAGAGAATATGATCAAGAAAATAGTAAGATTAAAGCAAGAGAATTCGGTGAATTAAATGATGTTAGAATCATGTATATATACTTGTAGAAGAGGTGCATTTGTTGTCAAAGGTTGCAAACAAGAGATGCTTCCATTTCTATTGGTGAATGGTTGCAACTCTTGGGAGGAAGAAGGTGTCTTTTCAGAGAAAATTTGCAGGTTCAAATTCAGTCGACTGAGAAGGGAATTCAGTCAACTGAAAATACGAAGTAAAATTTTCAAGAACAAATTCAGTCGACTGAAACTGTGCATGTTTATATATTTGTACCAGTTTCAGTCGACTGAACTTATAAAATATGCACAGTGAAAGCTTAAATAAAAAAATGAAGTTTATGAAATGTTTTCTAGTGTTCGTGCAAGCCTCTTGAGGATAGATTTTAACAATAAATTAGACTAAGACCTATAAAAAATCAAACTTATGTTTTTTTGGTCTTCATCGATCTTTCTTTAGCTTTGCACATATTTCTTCCTTTTGAAACACATTGTCATTGATCAAAATCTTCGCGTATCAACATAATTTCCCTTTAACAAATATGTTAACTTAAACTTTGAAAGTTAATTAACCATTTTAAAACATCCTTTATAATAATTATTCTTAATTATTAATAAATTAATCTTAATTATAAATTATTAATTACTTGATTATCATTAACAATATAAATTAACTTACTTTTAAGCTAAAAATTTAAAACATTAGATTTTATTCCTAAATCACTTAATAAGTTTTATTTAAAATAACTTGTTAAAAATATAAGTTTAAAACTTAATTGTTTTAAAAATCCTTTATTTCAAAACGTTAAATTTATACCTTCTATCTTATCAATAAAATCTTCATTTATAAAAAGAAATAATTTTAGAAATTTATTTAATTAATCTATTAAAGTTTTAAAATTGGTAACATAAAATCCCAGGCAACCCGAGTGAAACCCGAGCTAGGTGCAGTTGTACTCGAGGCTCTCTTTGAGTCAGGCTTCAAAACCCCCAAGCTTCTTCCTTCCTTCTTTCTTTTTATGCTTTGTTTAAATTTTAAACTTAAATCCGCTGCATGTTGAAACACTCACGTGAAACCCTGAAGACACACTCGAGACCATCCCGAGTCAACAAGCCCTTCACTTCGGGGTTTTCCCCCATGCAATCTTCTTTTCCAACTAACCAAAACAACCCAGATGCACTCACCACCTCGTGCACGTGCACCCCTTCCGCGATCACCTCTGACCATCGTCGCCATCACTGACAAGTCACTGACCATCTCCACTCTCGGTCTCAACCACCCAAAACCCAAAGCAAGTTCAAAATTAAAATCGAGCTATCAGCATTGAACTGGAAACCAACCCAGTTCACCCAAATTCACTCCGTGTGGCCACCTCTGTCCCCCGGAGATCTTGCGATTACCTCCCACATCTTCTCCACCATCCCAATCATCTTTTCTCAACGTCCGGTCTACTCCGGTTCGCCCACGAATTCCTAAATCGACCGCGTTGCCACCCATACACACCCAGCCCTTAAACCCTAAACCTCCTTCTCGCTACCACCATGATCCACTATAAATTCCTCGAATAATTTTCCATTGATCATCAACATGCAAGCCACCTTCGACATTCATCTCGAATCGCCTCCCTCTGCCGAGCGACGGCAATTGGTAAAAAGGAAAATTCGAGTTAACTCCAGATTTCCCATTGAATACAAACTTAAATTTTTTGAAATGTTTTCCTAAAATCATCATTTTCTACTACAAATCAAATTATGAAACCCAAACTTGAATTTGTAAGCATTGATTTTTTTCTGTTTGAATATATTTACAGAAACTCCACTTTCCTGGATAAATTACTCACCAATTTCACTTGTTTTTATTTTTAAAATTTGGATTATATCAACACGAACAAATTCCTTTTAAACATCATAGGTTAAAAGAAATTAGGGGAAGAGGATTAGAATTTTTAACTTGATTATTTTTTTCTAAAGTTTTCAACTTAGAACAGAGCCCTATTTCATATATACATACACATATACCCAGGCATTTGTACATATATAAACATGCAGCAAATTCACATCATCACTCAAACATGCTTCATATCATACTTCAACAGATCATCAAGCTAAGCAAGTTTAGGGACCTATATATAAAAATAAAAGTTTGCTCACCTTGCTTTCCTGAAAAAAATCAGAGACCAGAGTGATGATTTTTGAACATAGGACAGGATTTTTTTTTTGAAATTTGAAGACTGATTCTCGAATTTGTTGAAGATGTTATTTTGATCTCGTAGTTATAATTGTTTCACCCTGATCTGATGACTTCCAAGCTACAATTGAAAAGAGAATTTGAATTTCCAGATTTGCTTGCTCTTTAATATTTCCAAGTTTTTATATTTTTTTCCAGATTTTGGTTCTTGCATTTGCTCTTGAATCTAAATCTTGCCTTTGCTCTGATTCAAGACTTTGATTTCTATTTCAGAAATAAACTGAAGCTTTGATTTTTTTCTTTTGGTTTTAAATTTTTTAAAGAGGAGGGATTTTGAATTGTTAAGTTGAAGATGAATTTGTTTTCTTCTTTTCAGGTTTGAGAAGAATGAACACAACCTGACTTTTAACTCTCTTTTTTCTGGTTTTTATTTCAGGCTTGAGAAGATGAATGGCCTGGTTCTATGATTTTTTTTTTCAAAAGTTGAATGTCACTTGTAAATTTTCATTTGCATGTTTTACACTTGTCATTCATATTAGCTTATTTCTTTACAAATGTACATATATGACATTTTTATGTTTATACCCTTGGTTCACATTATTTTGTAAATTTTTTATTTAACCCTTCATGTAAATAAACTTTCACATACAACTTATGTTTACATTTGTAAAATGTTTATGTTTCCTTTTATATTTATATTTACACAAACGAAATTTTATCCCAATTCATTTTCACATTGCAACCTTTAATTTAGTTCACTATTTTTATATACATATATATTCCTTTATGCATTTCACATTCATACATTTCTCTATTATTTATTTTTGTACAACTTTATAAAAAGAAAAAAATGATTTTTGTAACGACCCGGAATTTTATTAATTAAAATTTGGATATTTAATTAATTTTAAATATTAATAAGTGAAATTTATAAGTCGAATAAATTTTATTTCGAATAATTGGATTTAACTGAATAATTAAATCGATAATTTAAAATGTGAAAATACAGAAATAATTGAAAATTGGGTTGCAAAATCAAACCCTAAATTTGAGCATAATGGGTTCATGTTACGGCTATTTACTGGAAGTGAACGCAAACGTGAGGGAGGGAAGAAAGCAAGGGCGGCCCAGATGAGTTGACTTCAAAATGCACGGTGATGATGATAGGGTTTGGAAAAAAAATTAAATTATGTTGTATAATTTAGTTTATAAAATTTGTATAAATTTAAAAATATCATAACTTTTTCATACGAGGTCGAAAACGCACGAAACCAGTTGCGTTGGAATCGTATGGACGAGCATTACGCTATGGAATTGGATTGGAGTCGTTTGGAGTTAGTGAGAATTTCGGGTAAAATTAAATGTCCGTTTAATTTTATTCGAAATAAATCGCTAAAACGAAATTGAAATCAAGGTGAGAACTTCTCACTCAATCGAATAGTTTCGATTTTTATTTTAAATAGTTAGATTTAAAATTCTTAAATGTATGTTGAATGATGATTGTTATCTATTGATTGTTAAAATAGACATTATGCGCCGTTAGTAAGCAGACGTTATTTATTAAAAACATATACCGCGAATATTTCATAAACAGTGAAATTGGTATTATATATAATAGCAATATATATATATATTGGCATATGTATATATTGCGGTTGTTGATTTTCCCGCATTATATAGCGGATGAGACCCTATTGCGCCGTCTATTAAGCGGATAATATTTTAAATCCCATATACCACGATAATTCCGTACTGGAGCGGAATTGGTATTGTGCTAATGTTTGTGGATGCAGGAAAACAGGTTGGAGGGATCCAACTGGATTCCTCAACAGTATTTATTTGATTTTGAATATTTTGATATTCGTTGATTATCATATCGATATATGATATCGTTGTTGTCGTGATTGACTATTTGGTGTAGCATCATTGGGCCAAATTTTGGTTTAAAATGATTTTTAAACTGATTTTTGAAGAGTATACGTTTATAAAATATTTTTGGAATTGATTCATTTTAAATAAATAAAATATATAATTTTAATGTTATAAAAAATTATGATTTTTGAGAAATACAGTTAAAGATTGATTCTTGAAAATACGGGTTAATGATTTTATAAAATAGTTTAAATCGGGATTTTTAAATTTATTATAAAAGTTTAAATATAGAATTTATAAATTTGATTATTTTATAAATCAAATGATGAAATTATAAAGGAGTTAAGACGTTTTGAAATAATAATATAAATTGATTTAGATAACGGATTTATAAATTGATATTTATAAATTAAAACGTTGGCATTATAAAACAAGTTTTATAAGTGTTAGAATGAATTGTGAATGAATTTCGTAAATGAATGAAATTTATAGAATTATAAACGTTGAAGTTATAAATGGAATTTTATAAGCAGTACGTTTATAAAATTTGTAAAGTTATTAAAAGAATAGATTTGGGTAAATAAATGAATCTTATAAGTTATAAGATTTATAACTTGGGAAGTTTAAAAGAACGATTTTTGTAACAAATAAATTATAAGTGTTTAACTTATAATGTGAACTTTTGGTTTATAATTGAGTTATAAATTGAATAGGTTAATAAAGGAGATGTATAAAAAGAAGTTGTTATAAAATAAATAGAAATGGAATTTATAAACATTGTTTTATAAATTCACAACGACTTATTTTGATAAGTAAATTGTATAACTTATTTATGGAGTTATATTCACGTTTTAGACAGTGAATAATCTTTTAAAATAAAATGAATAGAAATGATGAAATTGGTTAACGAAGTATATTCACGTTTTTGAATAGTGAATATTATGTTAAAGAAAATGTTTTGGACGTGATGTTTTAAATAGAATTAAAACGATCTAACGATGTTTTAAAAATATGTTAAGATTCGAAACCACAGATTTCAACATTCATTGTTGAAATAGACGTTTTCGAGAAATAGTGTAACAACCCGCATATTTGTCGATTATATATCTAAATATTTTTTTTAAATATTTTATCGTTAGTCGGATTTTAGTCCGAAAAGCTACTTTTTGCATACGGTCGAATTAGGACTCGGGACCCCTCCCATTGAGTTTAAAATGCCGTTTGCGACCTTTTTGAATATAAGCTTCGATATGTTTGGAGAAAGTTGATTTTTGCTACTTTTTACTTTGGGTTTGGTTTTTGGGCTCAGCCCTATGTTAACTAATGCTCAAATCTGAGCCACTCTTCCCCACTCACCCTCATTCTCTTCTCATTTCAGTTTTTAGAGTATTAATGGTGGGAGAGATTGGAAATTAAAACTCCAAAACCCTAGTTTTCCTTGCAAATCAAATTCCTTGCTCCAAACTCAAGAAGAACCCATTGGTAAGCTTCTCTTCTTCTTCTCCAACTTATTCTCTTACCAATTTATGAAATTCCTAAACCTAATTTCGGGAATGTTCTTGTTTTGAGCTTAGATTCAAGCTCAATTGGGTTGTGTTGAAGAGAGGTTGATTCTCCATTTGCTTTCAAGCTTCTTCTTGTTCGATTTTGTGAAAAGGTGAGATTTTTATCTCACATCTATGACTATAATTATCTTTGGTTGTTGGGTATGAATTCCTAACACTTCTTCATGTGCATTTGCTCTTGATTTGGATTGGTATTGTGAATACTCCAATTTTTGGGTTTTTAAGTCAAATTTGTGTGAAATCCTTTTATGGATGTTTGATCATGCTTTTAGTGATGCACCAAGGAGCATATAGGGTCGGGTTGCCGATTGGCATAAACCCTTAGAGCCAATGTTCGTCCGGTTGCATTTTGGAAGAGTTTGCTCTTCATTTGAATAAGGCTGAAAAACAGCCCAGGCATGATTCAGTCGACTGAAAACTCTGTTCAGTCGACTGAACCTGTAACCCGAGAGTTTCCAGGCATGATTCAGTCGACTGAAAAACTCTGCACACTCGACTGAAACTGGAAACAGAAAGTTTCCTGAACCTGGAAAATTTCCAGGTACAGGGTCAGTCGACTGAAAACTCTGTTTAGTCGACTGAACCTGCTGTTTGAGTCCAATTTGCCTTTTTGGATTGAAATTCCAATTTAAATCGATTCGTGGTAATCCTATTTGTTGTTATCATCTATTATGACTTTGATGACTCTTTTTTAGGGATTTTTGAATATCCATTTCGATGGATCCTTTATCGATTTCGTTGGATTTTATTCACGTCTTCGTATGTGAATTTTTGTGATTGATTGTTCTTACAATCTTCTTCGTGATTTGTCACTTAAAAATATAAAGGTTTTCTATACTAGTAGTAATTATCAAAACTCTTTCCTCAAACGATTTCAATACTATTTTAATACCAAATTCGTTTATAAAACCGTTTTCCAATCTATTAGTATATACAAACCTTTACCTCACTCGTATGAGAAATCTAATTAAACGGCTTAGTAAAACAAGTGGTATGAAACGCTTGCGTTTACTTTGTCGGTTAATTCTTGGACTTGTTCGATTGAACCTCTTGTGACAATTTTCTAGTGGAGATTTACAGTTTGTTCGTAAATATTTAAGTTAAGCAAGTGGTTATGGGACATGAAGCTAAACTCATTTATTTACTAGCTTAGTGTAATCGACACTTCTCGCTGATCATGACGATCATCTTTGTGATTTAGACTAGCAATGTGCGATGTCTCTTTGTTTGCGAGGGAGACTAAACCCCGTTTTGTGGAGCTTCGACTCAATTTGTGATGGGGTAGCAACCCATGGTCTTCGGGCCGTTTGTGGAGCTTCGGCTCAATTTGTGATGGTTAGCGACCATGGAATTAGCGTTCCGTTTGTGATACACGTGTTGGTGAGCTTTATGCTCCCGTTTGTGATAGGCCTCCCCCCTTTGTGATTTCTGGATTTCTTGTGTAGATTTCTAGAATTTGTGTTTCACCAATTTTTCGTGATTTCCATTGATAAGTTTTATCAATATTTGTGCATTGGTGAATTTGTGTGTCATTGACTTTAGTGCTTTCTGGATTTCTTGTGTAGCCTTCATGAATTTGTGTGTTATTGACTTTTGTGATTGACATTGATATTATCGTCAATATTTATGGTTTGGTGAACGAAATAAGGAGTATGACGTTTCTTTGATTCTTGTGTAGATTTGGTGACATTGATTAATCTCTTGATGATTATCAACTAAGTATATATATATATGTATATATATATCACAGCTTGGCATTGTGATTATTATGTGTTTAGTCATATCTCTTTTTCTATATCGTTTCATCTGATATTTATAGTTAGACTAATCCGTTTATTATTTTCTTATTAAATAATACTCGGGTCAGACCGAGATGTTACAGGTGCTTCTGCGTGACTTCTCTCTTGGGATTTATTTCTCTTGCTTTTGGTTAACTACTTAGATTAGTAGTTTTTGTTGTATACATTTGAGATATAGACTCCTTAATGTATACTTATTCTTTTGTGTAGTCCGTGTAACTATTCTTTTGTGATATTGTGGATCTTTTTGTCCACTACTCTGATATACACTTCTATGTGTTAATTATATATCCATATCTTCTTCCGCCTTTGTGATATGAATTATCTGTGACTGATTTGTGTTATGCTTATTTCTATATTTGTTTTCGGAAGGATTTATATAGCCACCGTGTAGTAGCTTTGAGTTTGTGTCGGTATGTCGGATTTCCTCTTGAAATAGAATGCATGTTATATTATCTGATATATCGGTGCTCGCGCAAAGAAATTACACGGATGGTCGCTCCTCAACAGCCTTATTCTCCGTGCTAGTCGACAGCATTCACCGTAATGTTCTTGGCTAGCGTGGGTATAGAGGTGGGGCCTCACAGCTTGGTATCAAAGCCAAACTTCGAAACAATATGGAATAATATAACAAGGATCATCGTCCTAAGTTCATCTTAGGAGTCGTGCTTTAGGATTTTATTCGGGCCTACGTACCGTTCTATCCTATTTTCTTTTATGATTCCTTGTTTTGTCTATCAAGATTGCTTGATATTCAATTTGGTGAATAACCTTTTTTTCTTCTTCTTTCTTTCTTAAGGAAGAAAAATGTCTAGACCTGGTCGCCCCAGAGCCGTGCCATCTAGCACTTCTCCCCAGGATGGAGTTTTTATGACTGCTCAACAGCTTCTTGATTTAGTGACAAATGCTCAAGCAACTGGAGCTAATCCGGAAACTACTCACCCAAAGTCGGGATTTGCACGCTTGTGTAGCGATTACACTAATTTGGGTGGGGAGCCATTCAAAGGTTCCGAAACTGTTATTGAAGTACAGGCTTGGCTAAGGTCTTGCGATCGAATCTTTTCTCGCATGAATCTTATTGACCTTCACCGAGTTCAGGTGGCCTCAAGTATGCTCCGAGAATGAGCATTGGACTGGTACGAGCTTCTTATTTCTGAAACTAATGAAGCGGATCTCACTTGGGAGAAATTCCGAGAGCGCTTCGAGTTAAAATTCGTACCAGAAGCTGAAAAAGTGACATTGGCTCGACGATTTATAGACCTTGTTCAAGGTGAGTCCTCCGTGACTGATTACGTCGCCTCCTTCGAGTCGCTTTCCAAATATGGGGTTGAATACATCAACACCCCTCTTAAGAAGAATCAGAGATTCGTCTATGGCTTAAACAAAAGTCTCAAGAAGCCATTACTTCTAAAGTTAGAAGTTTCTTTCGACCAACTCATTGATATCGCTCTTCGTCTTGAAGAGGCGGATAGAGAGAATGATGTTGAAGTGGTGGGTTCCAAACCAAACTTCAACAACAAAAAGAGGCCAAACAAATTTAAAGGCCCTTATCCCAATAAGAAAGGGAAGCAAGCAACCTCCGTGGCAAAGACTTCTTCCTTTGGTCGTGGGGAATGCTATAATTGTGGTTCGAAGGACCATTATGCGAACAAGTGCCCAAAGTCTCTTTCTTGTCGCTACTGCAAAGTTCCCGGTCGTGTTTTATCTTCATGCCCCAAGCTTCAGGGCAAGAAGGAGGGAAAGTAAAATGTTGCTCAAGCCCCTGGCAACACATCTCGTGGCCAAGGTATTTCTCATTCTATTCTACATGGAATTATTTTGTTTCGTGATCATCCTATTCGAGTTCTTTTTGATACGGGTGCGTCCCATTCTTTTATATCAAAAGAACTTGTTGATACTTTTTCTTCGGATGTTTTGTGTTTAATGACTTCTTTGAGAATTGCGAATCCGGTTGGTGGATCCGCAACAATCAGTGTATTGTGTAAAGATGTCGAGATTATTTTGTGTGATTTTTCTTTCCGAGCCGATTTGCATGTCATGCGTTATTTAGGCTTTGGAATGATTTTGGGAATGGATTGGCTTAACCATTATGAAGCTCATATCCTATGTTCTGAGCGGACTATTCATCTTCGACATCCTCAATTTGTTAAGCAGATTTCTATTAATCTTCAAGATTCAGTTTCCAGCTTGGTCGCATCTTTATATTCTTTAAATCCTCGTGATGACGATGATGATGATGAGGGTTATATTATTTCTCTTATTCACGTCGTTTGTGAATTTTCCGACATATTCGAGCCCGTTTTAGGATTACCACCTAAGCGAGCAATTGAGTTCAGAATTAATCTTATTCCGGGAGCTCAACCTATCACTCGTCCTCCTTATCGTATGTCCAATAAAGAAAACGAGGAGATGCGTAAACAATTATCTGAATTGGAAACGAAGCAATTTATTAGCTCTAGTTCCTCGCCTCGGGTAGCTTCAGCTATTTTTGTGAAGAAATCTGATGGTACACTTAGGCTTTGCGTTGACTACCGCAAGCTTAATGATCTTACTATCAAAAATAAATATCCTTTACCTCGGATTGATGATCTATTCAATCAACTTAGTGGTGCTAGAGTCTTTTCACAATTGGACTTGGCTACCGGTTTTCATCAGCTTCGTATTGCAGAGGATAGCATTCCTTTGACATCGTTCCGTACTCGGTATGGATCTTATGAATGGCTTGTTATGCCATTTGGGTTAACAAATGCCCCGGCTTATTTCGTTGACTTAATGAATCGAGTTTTAAAAGACTTTCTCGACCGGTTTGTTCTCATCTTTATCGATGATATTCTTGTGTATTCTAAAACCGAGGAGGAGCATGAAAAACATCTTCGGATTGTGTTGGAAACTCTTAGAAGTAATCAATCAAAGGAAAAAATTTCTAAATGCCATTTTTGGCAATCTCGTGTGAAGTTTCTCGGTCACATTATTTCCGAATCCGGAATTTCCGTGGATCCTTCAAAGATTGAAGCGATTCAAGATTGGAAGAGACCGGAGAGTGTGACAGAGATTCGTAGTTTTCTTGGATTGGCGGGCTATTACCGTCGTTTTATCAAAGACTTTTCTAAGATTTCCATGCCTCTCACTAGCTTGACGAAGAAAGGTGTTAAATACATTTGGTCGGACAAATGTGAAGCTTCTTTTCAGAAATTAAAAGAACTTCTTTCTGATGCTCCTATTCTTGTTATTCCCGATGGGAATCAAGATTTCGTTGTTTATATCGATGCTAGTCGCATTGGTTTGGGTGCCGTTCTTATGCAAAAGGAACGCGTTATTGCTTATGCTTCTAGGCAATTAAAGCCTGCTGAGACTAGATATGCCACTCATGATTTAGAGCTCGCGGCTATTGTTTTTGCTCTTCGGATTTGGCGTCATTATCTCTTAGGAGAGAAATTTGTTCTTTACACAGATCATAAGTCTTTGAAATATTTATTCTCTCAAAAGGAACTTAATTTGCGTCAACAGTGTTGGCTCGAGTTCCTTGCGCCTTACGATCTTGATATTCTTTATACGCCCGGTAAGGGTAATCATGTCGCCGATGCTCTTAGCCGTAAACAACAAGCTGTTGTTTCTATGATGATATCCGAATGGAACGATCTCGATATCTTATCCACTTGCGAAATTCGAGACCGTGTTTTCGATTTATGCTCATCATTTGTTTTATGTAGCCTTGAGGCTCATCCATCTCTTTTAGACCGCATTCTTGAAGCTCAAAGGCTAGATACTGAATTGGTTCTTCTTGGCCAAAATATTAAGGATAAAATTGATATTGAAGGTTTGAAAGACTTTAATATCGATTCTCGTGGCGGCATTCGGAAATTTGGTAGACTTATCGTGCCAAATGTTAGGGATCTTCGTAAAGATATTTTAGAAGATTCTCATCACTCTAAATTTACCATTCATCCCGGTAGTAGTAAAATGTACGCGGATGTGAAGCGACTTTATTATTGGGAGGGAATGAAACTTGACATCGCTAACTTCGTTAAACGTTGCATGACTTGCCAACTCGTTAAGGCCGAACATCAAAGGCCCGGAGGGTTATTGCAACCTTTAGAAATTCCAGTTTGGAAGTGGGATCAAATTTCCATGGATTTTATAGATGGCCTTCCCCGTTCTCGATCGGGTTATGATAGCTTATGGGTAATTGTTGATAGAATTACTAAATCCGCCCATTTTATTCCCGTTCGGTCTAATCGAATCGTTCCTCTTTTGGCCAAAATATTTATCAAAGAAATTGTTAAATTGCATGGTGTTCCTACTTCTATTGTTAGTGATCGTGATCCATTGTTTACTAGTGGATTTTGGAAGAGTCTTCAAAAAGCTTTGGGAACGAAGCTTAATTTTAGCACCGCTTATCACCTCCAGTCCGATGGACAAACCGAGCGTGTGAATCAAACTCCTGAAGATCTTCTTCGTGCTTGTGTTCTTGATTTTGGTGGAAGTTGGGAAGATCATATTTCACTTGTTGAATTTTCCTACAATAATAGCTTCCAATCTAGTATTGGTATGGCACCTTTTGAGGCACTCTATGGAAGGCCATGCCGATCTCCTTCTTGTTGGGTTGAGGCCGGTGAGAAGCTGGCTTTAGGTCCAGATTTTATTCGTGATTCCACAGAAAAGATTGATCTTATTCGTCATAGGATGAAAGAAGCCCAGAGTAGACAAAAATCCTATGCCGATAACCGGAGAAGGAAGTTAGAAATTTCTGTGGGAGATCTTGTGTTCATTCGTGTTTCACCTATGAAGGGTGTCGTACGTTTCAGTCGATCGGGAAAACTTGCGCCTCGATATATTGGGCCATTTCCTATCACCGAACGTATTGGTTCCATGGCTTATCGCCTTTTATTACCGGCTCAGTTTTCTGCTATGCATGACGTGTTTCACGTTTCTCAACTTCGGAAATGTCTTCGAGATTCCGATTCTATTCTTTAGCCCGGTGTTGTGGAGGAGATTGAAGCTTCGCCTAATTTAACTTATGAGCAACATCCTATTCGTATCATTGCTTCGGAAGTCAAACGACTTCGAAATAAAGATGTTCCGCTCGTTAAAGTTTAATGGTCTTCAAATCCTAAGGATTGTTCTTGGGAATCTAGAGAGTACATCGAGCGAACACATCCGGACTTACTTTCTCGTGCTCTTTCAGGTGAACTTCTTATTTCAAGCTTCTTTTGTGTTTAATATGCTTTTATGGTTGTTACTTTATGTTCTCTTCTTTAATATTGCGAGGACGCAGTTTCTTTAAGGAGGGGAGTCTGTAACAACACGCATATTTGTCGATTATATATTTAAATATTTTGTTTAAATATGTTATCGTTAGTCGGATTTTAGTCCGAAAAGCTACTTTTTGTATACGGTCGAATTAGGACTCGGGACCCCTCCCATTGAGTTTAAAATGCCGTTTGCGACCTTTTTGAGTATAAGCTTCGATATGTTTGGAGAAAGTTGATTTTTGCTACTTTTTACTTTGGGTTTGGTTTTTGGGCTCAGCCCTATGTTAACTAATGCTCAAATCTGAGCCACTCTACCCCACTCACCCTCATTCTCTTCTCATTTCAGTTTTTAGAGTATTAATGGTGGGAGAGATTGGAAATTAAAACTCCAAAACCCTAGTTTTCCTTGCAAATCAAATTCCTTGCTCCAAACTCAAGAAGAACCCATTGGTAAGCTTCTCTTCTTCTTCTCCAACTTATTCTCTTACCAATTTCAGAAATTCCTAAACCTAATTTCGGGAATGTTCTTGTTTTGAGCTTAGATTCAAGCTCAATTGGGTTGTGTTGAAGAGAGGTTGATTCTCCATTTGCTTTCAAGCTTCTTCTTGTTCGATTTTGTGAAAAGGTGAGATTTTTATCTCACATCTATGACTATAATTATCTTTGGTTGTTGGGTATGAATTCCTAACACTTCTTCATGTGCATTTGCTCTTGATTTGGATTGGTTTTGTGAATACTCCAATTTTTGGGTTTTTAAGTCAAATTTGTGTGAAATCCTTTTATGGATGTTTGATCATGCTTTTAGAGATGCACCGAGGAGCATATAGGGCCGGGTTGCCGATTGGCATAAACCCTTAGAGCCAATGTTCGCCCGGTTGCATTTTGGAAGAGTTTGCTCTTCATTTGAATAAGGCTGAAAAACAGGCCAGGCATGATTCAGTCGACTGAAAACTCTGTTCAGTCGACTGAACCTGAAACCCAAGAGTTTCCAGGCATGATTCAGTCGACTGAAAAACTCTGCACAGTCGACTGAAACTGGAAACAGAAAGTTTCCTGAACCTGGAAAATTTCCAGGTTCAGGGTCAGTCGACTGAAAACTCTGTTTAGTCGACTGAACCTGCTGTTTGAGTCCAATTTGCCTTTTTGGATTGAAATTCCAATTTAAATCGATTCGTGATAATCCTATTTGTTGTTATCATCTATTATGACTTTGATGACTCTTTTTTAGGGATTTTTGAATATCCATTTCGATGGATCCTTTATCGATTTCGTTGGATTTTATTCACGTCTTCGTATGTGAATTTTTGTGATTGATTGTTCTTACAATCTTCTTCGTGATTTTTCACTTTAAAAATATAAAGGTTTTCTATACTAGTAGTAAATATCAAAACTCTTTCCTCAAACGATTTCAATACTATTTTAATACCAAATTCGTTTATAAAACCGTTTTTCAATCTATTAGTATATACAAACCTTTACCTCACTCGTATGAGAAATCTAATTAAACGGCTTAGTAAAACAAGTGGTATGAAACGCTTGCGTTTACTTTGTCAGTTAATTCTTGAACTTGTTCGATTGAACCTCTTGTGACAATTTTCTAGTGGAGATTTACAGTTTGTTCGTAAATATTTAAGTTAAGCAAGTGGTTATGGGACATGAAGCTAAACTCATTTATTTACTAGCTTAGTGTAATTGATTCTTTTCGCTGATCATGACGATCATCTTTGTGATTTAGACTAGCAATGTGCGATGTCTCTTTGTCTGCGAGGGAGACTGAACCCCGTTTTTGTGGAGTTTCGACTCAATTTGTGATGGGGTAGCAACCCATGGTCTTCGGGCCGTTTGTGGAGCTTCGGCTCAATTTGTGATGGTTAGCGACCATGGAATTAGCGTTCCGTTTGTGATACACGTGTTGGTGAGCTTTATGCTCCCGTTTGTGATAGGCCTCCCCCCTTTGTGATTTCTAGATTTCTTGTGTAGATTTCTAGAATTTGTGTTTCACCAATTTTTCGTGATTTCCATTGATAAGTTTTATCAATATTTGTGCATTGGTGAATTTGTGTGTCATTGACTTTAGTGATTTCTGGATTTCTTCTGTAGTCTTCTGGAATTTGTGTGTCATTGACTTTTGTGATTGACATTGATATTATCGTCAATATTTATGGTTTGGTGAACGAAATAAGGAGTATGACGTTTCTTTGATTCTTGTGTAGATTTGGTGACATTGATTAATCTCTTGATGATTATCAACTAAGTATATATATATGTGTATATATATATATATATCACAGCTTGGCATTGTGATTATTACGTGTTTAGTCATATCTCTTTTTCTATATCGTTTCATCTGATATTTATAATTAGACTGATCCGTTTATTATTTTCTTATTGAATAATACTCGGGTCAGACCGAGATGTTACAGGTGCTTCTGCGTGACTTCTCTCTTGGGATTTATTTCTCTTGCTTTTGGTTAACTACTTAGATTAGTAGTTTTTGTTGTATACATTTGAGATATAGACTCCTTAATGTATACTTATTCTTTTGTGTAATCCGTGTAACTATTCATTTGTGATATTGTGGATCTTTTTGTCCACTACTCTGATATACACTTCTATGTGTTAATTATATATCCATATCTTCTTCCGCCTTTGTGATATGAATTATCTGTGACTGATTTGTGTTATGCTTATTTCTATATTTGTTTTCCGAAGGATTTATATAGCCACCGTGTAGTAGCTTTGAGTTTGTGTCGGTATGTCGGATTTCCTCTTGAAATAGAATGCATGTTATATTATCTGATATATCGGTGCTCGCGCAAAGAAATTACAAGGATGGTCGCTCCTCAACAGCCTTATTCTCCGTGCTAGTCTACAGCATTCACCGTAATGTTCTTGGCTAGCGTGGGTATAGAGGTGGGGCCTCACAAATAGAATGAAATAATGGACTATAACATTGTTGTTATAGTAAATGATTTCCGAAAGGAAATATTTTGTATAGTATTGAGATTCATATATCTATTTTAATTTCGAATCCCTATACTAGTGATTTTGGGTTGTCATAACGATGTTTTAAGCAACATTCGTTTTGGCCCAAATAAATATGTTTAAGAGAATGATTTCCTTAAAGAATGAAATATATACTTAATTTCGATTTAAGTATATTGGATATTTTCCAAGTGTAGAAAATAAAAAGAATTGTGAATTACTTATTAAATAAGTATGGAAATGTTTTCCAATATAAAGTGAATATTTTGAGAATTTATCTTTTTGAAGATAAATTGAAAATGAATAATTGAAATCGTATATCAGTAGATATTGTGAAATATAAATTCACTATGGAATTTATAAAAGAAAGGGGAATTTGTTTAAAAATAAATATTGATTTATTTTTGAGGTATTAAAATTTTATATCTTGTAAAGATATTTTTGGGAAATAAATAATTTGAAAAATTATTTGGAATCTAGTGATGTTGTTCATATCCATTGATAGTTCAATAACCGACTATCAATATTTACTTTTGAAAGGTATTTGTTGTGATTTGCTTGGATTTGAATGCCACACTTATTTTTAAATTATTGCGCTCGTTATTCGGATTACCCATTCCGAATAGTGATACGACGTAATGGATAGCATTGATGACCGGTGTTGAAGACCGGATATTTTTGAAAGCGAAGGACAACTCGTCGATTGTCTTTGCACCGAGTAGCTACGGTATAGAGACTCCCTATGTGATGGGAAGTCCGGACGTGATTAGAGATTATCCGGATTGCAAGGACTTCTTTGTAAGTGCCTTCAGTTCTGTTCGAGCCCGGAACAGACTTGTATGGATAGTGTGTCTGACATTACAAATTGAGATATAAAGCAGATTTCTTTCAAATATATTTCTGTTGGTGGCGGAGAATTTATTCTCTTAGCTTAACACCCTTCTCTGAGACGTATGAGCTCAGAGGTTATGTAGTTGAAGGTTATCAGCGATATATTCCCAATTTGGTAATGTGACATGCTGAGTGTTGCTGTGAAATGATCATTGTGTTGATCATTTTTGATAGGATCATTTGTTTCATAGTTTATCTTTGTGATCATTTCTATGATCATTTGTTGACCCAAAGCACAGCTTTTGTATAAAGCGTGGCTTTGTGGACGAGACTTCGTCGAGCCTCACACCCCGGAATGGTCAAAAGAGGAAAGATGCGGCAATGTTATGAGGGGTAGCTCCCTTTAGGGTATGTGCATTTCCTTCTGGAAAAGGGTGGTATCATGGTATGGAGCCCAGATACTTACTCATGTTGAAACACTAATTATTTATTGTGATGTTGATTACGAGCGCTCGGTTAAAGGTCCCAAAGGACCGGGGTATGGCATACTCGTTTCAGTAGTTACCCAGTTAGGGGTAACCCGGCCTTGTGTTGGCAGAGATCCGGTTTGGTTCTCGGGGACGTCCTTCCAGAGGCGTTCTCATGTGGCAATGGGAAGTTCCTTGGCCTGACCATTCGTTGGAAATCCAAAGAAACAATACGATCTTGTACGGTTTTAGTTGTATAACCTGCCATGGAATGTGGCGGTAACCTGCTATTGAACATGGTAGCTATAGTAGGCATAAGCGCGAAATGTCTATGCTGGCTAAGATTTATATCTTTATTTTCGAAATGAATTTTTCCTACACTATGCACTAGTAATAATATCAAATGTTCTTTTTAATGCGTATCAAGCATCTGTGACTATCATAAGGAGAAATCTCCTCCGATTCTGCGTTTGCATGTGTGTGTGTGCGGGAGGCCTTATGGTAGTCTCATTTTTAAAAGCATTGCGAATTGACTTTAAAAATATTCCTCTACTTTGACTTTAAAGATAAATAAACTGTTTTGAGTTCTCACGCCAGTCACATGACTGACTCGGAGTTTATTGTTTTTCTTCCTAAACTTTGGGTGCCCACCAATTTCCACACGAGCAGTCAAGAGTTAAGGTTTATCAGGATATTCTGGAGTTGCTGAAGGCAAGCTGGATGGCATGGCGTATTATTAGTATATAGTATTTCTTTTCCGTTGTTTGTTTTTGTTGTATACTCAGATGATATGATGTAATGAAACGTAATGTAATGTAATAACTGATATAGTTCTTTGTTTAAAGATTATTCATTTATCTATTTAATGTTGTTCCGCTGCGATTGTGAGTTTCTGATATTGTTCTGTTGTTTTCTGTTCTTTCCGTTCTATCTTCTTATCTCTTCTTCTGTCTTTTTCTTTTTCTTAAACATTGAGAATTCGTATTTCTGTTCATCTTGAGTTAATCTATGGAGATTAGTGTATATTCAAGGAGTACGGATTTGCGAGTCCTCACAAGTGGTATCAGAGCATATGGTTAAGCGACAACCATGACTCTGTTGGGTATTACTCATTAGAGATAGAGTCAGTAGTACTCTAGAATGAGTTTGAGTGTAATAATAGATATGAGAGGGTATTTGTTAGTGAATATAAAATTATTTTATATTGTGATGATTGGTTTATTGAGTGGCATATGAACCTTCGTCAGCACGGTCTGGACAACTATGCCGAAGGGATCTCTAAACACTTGTACAGAACAATTCGACACGAGTATTGTTTTAAAATTAGGTAAATGAAATAATTTTACCTTGAGTATATTTTGTATATGAAGAAATAATTTTTCAGAATTATTAAAGTGTATATAAGTAGACTGTTCGGTCGTTGAATAAGATGTTTGAATAATCTAGATAAAAGAATAATTGTATAAGAAAATGAATTATAAAAATTAAATTATAATTAAAGTGATTTGCAATTGAGAAATGAACTTATATATATAAGAAGTGAAACTATATGAATATATTTGTGAACATGAGTTGTAAATAAAAATGAATTTAAAGTTAAATGGAAATTTACTTTAGAATTGGAATCTGAATTTCTTTAAAAGTGGGAATTTAAGTTAAGTAAAAACAAATAATGTTTAAAATGGAATGCAACTTAAGAGATGTTGAATGAAGTTGATATTGGTATCAAAGTAAATTAATAAAGTTAAGTGATAAATGTGAACTTGAGTTATATAAATGAAATTCAACTTTAGTAATTGAATTGAATTAATGGATTGAATGTTAATCAATTGAATGTAAATTAAATGGATATGGAATAATGAATATAAGTGTAAATTCATTAAAATCTAATGTTATTGGAAGTTGAATAATTGAATGAAAATCAATTCAATTAAATCAAGTTGAAAGTGATGATGATAAACCAAAATGAATGTAAGCGAAGCAAAGGAATTTGGTTGAAATTAATATACATTGGTTGTTATATGATTGTTAGTTGATTGTATATAATTCATTAAGAGTTAATGAAATTAGAAAGCTAAAGTAATTGAAATCAAATTGGAAGTTAAGTGAATCTTAAATAGAATTGAATTTGATTTGGAAGTAGACCAACTTGAATATGAATTAGTGAATATAAACTAATTAAGTGAAAATGAATGTTAGTAAAAACATCCACTGTTAATAAATCAAATGTGATTAAATTGAGAACCAATTCATTGAATATTAATGAGAATATGAATGAATATTTATTGGTTATGAATGTTAGTTGGATGATAGTTGGTTGATGGTTGAACATATTGCTTTTACTACATTTGCTATGTTGGCATATATAGTTATTATGTTTCTATATGTTGTATATCGATACTATTCTCATATATGCATGTTCTCATCTATTTGTTGAGTGTTTAGTAGGTGCGGATCGCATTTGCTTTGCATTTGGAGCTCGCTTTCGCGCTATATTAGCCGTATGTGCTCGCTAATAAAATATAAGGTACATATCTTGGATTAAATATCGTACTTTTACACTTTTTCCCTGCGGGATGCCTCATTACTTGATGAGATGTATATTTGTAATATATATACTGTCATTTTTTTTCGGATCGAGCCGCGCAAAGGAGACTATGGCGAATATTTTCGAAAATTTAAGGCGTTAGAAAAAATTTGAGAAAAATTGGAAAAATTTGTGAAAGCTATAACTTTGAATAGAAGTTGAAAGTTAAACAATAGTAGTTGTTTTTGAAAAGATAACTAAGTATGATTTGAAAAATTAGTAAAGTATTGTAAGAAATTTAACTATGGATTTTGGGAAAGTTAATAGATTATGTAACTTTTCTTACTTGATAATTTCGAGGACGAAATTCTTTTAAGGGGGAAAGTATGTAACGACCCAAAATTTAATTAATTAAAATTTGGATATTTAATTAATTTTAAATATTAATAAGTGAAATTTTTAAGTCGAATAAATTTTATTTCGAATAATTGAATTTAATTGAATAATTAAATCGATAATTTAAAATGTGAAAATACAGAAATAATTGAAAATTGGGTCGCAAAATCCCATATACCCTATGGCGATATTTTTAAGTCACATGACTGACTCGGAGTTTATTGTTTTCCTTCCTAAACTCTGGGTGCCCACCAATTGCCACACGAGCAGTCAAGATTTAAGGTTTATCAGGATATTCTGGAGTTGCTGAAGGCAAGCTGGATGGCATGGCGTATTATTAGTATATAGTATTTCTTTTCCGTTGTTTGTTGTTGTTGTTGTACACTCTGATGATATGATGTAATGAAATGTAATGTAATGTAATAACTGATATAGTTCTTTGTTTAAAGATTATTCATTTATCTATTATATGTTGTTCCGCTGCGATTGTGAGTTTCTGATATTGTTCTGTTGTTTTCTGTTCTTTCCATTCTATCTTCTATCTTCTTATCTCTTCTTCTGTCTTTTTCTTTTTCTTAAACATTGAGAATTCGTATTTCTGTTCATCTTGAGTTAATCTATGGAGATTAGTGTATATTCAAGGAGTACGGATTTGCGGGTCCTCACAATTTTGATTTCATATTAACAAATAGTCACATTTATTTATATAAGAGAATTAAATCTTAAAAATAAATCTTTTGGAATTTATTACATCTCCCACATATTAATATAATTAAAAATTTAGAAAACAAACTGTTATTAAAATTTTTATTAATCTCAAAGCTTTTAATTTCTATTTTATTTTTAATACATTTTACTTTAAAATTTAATATTTGTTTATAAAATACTTATTCTTATATTTTAAATCAAATTTCTATTCATCCCCAATACACTTATTTTACCTAAATCCAATATTTATTTGTAAGATACTTATGCTTAAATTTCAAATTAAATTTCTATTTATAATCAAAAATTTATTTATTCTAGAAATTTCTAATTTATTCACAAATAATCCCATAATTTAATTTCAAAATTAAATTAAGTGTCAAATTAAACGTGGTTGATTTTTAGGAATGTTACACACTAACACTAACCATGAATTCGAACCACCAACATCACACATATATACATACATATGTATGTTTATATACATGAATGATATTGGAATCAAAGTGCATAACTTTACCTCAACCGATAGTTGAACTTATTGCAAAGTACTAATCCAAGTAAAAACAAAGTGTAGACAACAACACAACATGTGAACAATTATCAGTTTCAGGCTAAACCATAGAAAAAGGTTAAACCATATAACACATACATACATGTATGCATATGTCTACATCGATGAACCAAGATAGCATAACTAAAATACATATACACACATAGGTATACATTATGTACATGTGAGCAACAGGCAGTTCCAACCATTGAATTAGTAAACCGAACATGAAGTAAAGGAACAAGCACATGAAAGTGCACATGAAAATGCATATAAGAAAACAAAGCATATGAAGGTAATCAAATAGAAAAACATGAAGTAAAGGCACAAGCACAAAAAAGTGCACAGACAAGTAATGGCACAAGCGCATGAAAGTGCGCGAGCACATAAATTCAAGTATAAGTATAGTCAATACTGCCTTGGACAACAAGGTCAACACAGCAATCCATTAACTCAGACATGAAGTCAAGAGCTCATGGTCAGGCAACATGGTGAAAAACAAGGTCCAGCATAGCAATCAAATTAGCAAATGGAAACCAAAGTAGAAATTCAAGAATCACAAAATCATCAAAAGCGTTCAAACATAAATTGATGATCGAGAAAAATAATTTTAAAAATTCAAATCGAATCATATATTTGCATATTTAGGAAATAAATTCCTATATAAGAAACCAAAATCATCACCATCCAGAGATTAGAAGTCGAGAACAATATAAATCAAAAGGGACATAAATCATACCAATATAAATAACAATCAACAAGAAGGAGGTGCAACCATCAATAGTCAATAAATCAAAGTATGTAATCTACAAGTAAGGAAGGGAGCAAGGTGATTCAAAGCCTAACTTCAAGCAACAGCTTTCATGGAACCCTAATTTCATAATGAAGATGAAAGGGGCAACACTAATTAGGAAACTCTATGTTTATTGAAGAACATCGATGGGATGGGAAAAGGCTAGGGCCGACAACAGGCGATAGCTAGGAGGATGGATAAGCAAAGGCAGTGAGGAAAATAATTGAAGAAATGAATGCCATTTTTCTCTAGAAACGAAAGCAAGAGAGGGAAATAATTGAAAGAATGCGGCTACGAAATAATCTAGGCAATATTGAGAGGAAACCAAAATTTTAGTGACGAGCCAAAATGTAATTTTTGAAAATTTCAATCAGACAACAGATAAATTATTGTTAGGATGGCACGGATGCAATCTCAATAGAACAAAGATTTCATAGGATATAACATAAAACAGTTGGTTTTTCCACGTATTGTGTGAAACAATGGTAAATATTGGCATAACAGTAGATCAACCTTATGTTTTGCGATCGTTATTGTCTAATTCACTTTGTTGCATAGTGTGGCGATAGAGCCGAGGTCGGCGGCATTTAGGATTTGGAGCAGCAATTTGAGCTCATTCTAGGAGGCTTTTAGGGCCATTCCGATGTTGTCAGTGGTGATTGCAATCTTCGACGGTGAAGATAATTAGTGTAACGGCCGCAAATCCGTACCCCTTTGAGCCGACAATATTCTCTAACAGATTAACTCAAAGTGGACAGAAATACGAACCACTAGGGTTAAAGAAGAAAGAGGTAGAAGAAGAAATAGAAAACAACATCAGAATCTCATAAACGCAGCAGAACAATATATAATAGATAAATGACTGCCCTTTATACAAGAAGAACTATATCTATATTTAGTGTAACTATATCTGTGATTGCAATCAAAAATTCATTTAGGAGTTTAAACTTAAGAAACATTTAAAATTTACTGTTTTGAAATCAATAGTTTAAAATGATGTATAAGGTGATTAACTAGTTAATTAGCTTATTCAATTATTTTAGCTACCAAAAATATTTACTATAAGAAATGAGTTTTAAACTAAATCATTAGTTAATTAAATTTTAAAATGGTAATTAATTGTTCGATTAGTTCGAATATTAATAAATCATATAATGTTATATAAGGTCCAAAATTGTGAAGAAACAAGCCGGTTTGAAGTGAATTACAAACAAAAATAAAGGTGAGTTAATCTCACTCATCTGGATTACTAATTAGTTTAGAAACTTAAAATTAAATTATTGGATTGATTGCTTGAATTGATGATTTATTATCAGTCTGGATGTGGTATATTATATATAGTAGAATATATATTGGAGTGATTGATATTCCCGTATTATATAGCGGATGAGACCCTACACGCCCGCATAATAGCGGATGACCCTTTATACCGCGATATCCCCCTCGAAGTGGAATTTGGTATTTTATTTGTTGACTAAAATCTGTGGATGTAGGGAAATAGGTTGGAGGGATCCAACTGAATTCCTCAAAATATTGAATTCGTTTCATAATCTGTGATATGATTTATTGATTTATCTGTGATAGATTATATTGATTATATTGGGAATTGAAATATTGAATGCTATGGTTTGACTGAATATATTTTGGGTATATTGAGATATCAAAAATATAAAGATTGGATTTTTAAGTAAAATAATTGTAGTAAATTTGGATAACTTAAAAGAATGAATTTGGGAAAGGATAAAGAGTTTGACTTAAAATCCTATCAAATAATTCCAAGTATGGGAAAGAGGTTTTAAATAAATGGGAATAAATGAGTTTTGAAAATTAAGTGATATTTTTTTTAAAGAAATAAAGGATTTATCTTTAAATTCAAGGTTTTAAATGATTTGGGAGAATTTAAAAAGAGGAAATTTTGAAGTAAAGTGCGAAGTTGATAATGTCATATTTAAATAAGATTTTAAATCGTAATAAAAGGATGAATCTAGAATTAATCGGTTTTGGAATAGATTTTGGTCGGTAAAGGAATTTATTTTAAAATGGGTTAATTTTGGAAATCGATTTGAAAATTTACTAAATGTTTGAAATATCATTTTAAAAAGAGAATAAGACTATGGAATTTATAAACCGGGTTTATAAATAAAGTGAAATAAATATCAGTGGATATTTGAGATTTTAAATTTTCACGGTGGGAATTTATAAGGAGATGGTAATTTGTTCTAAAAATAAAAAGGTGGTTTTATTTTTAAAAGTGTGGAAAAGAAATTTACGGGATTTGAACTTAAATTAGTTTGGGATAAATCGAGAAGGATTTATAAATGTTTAGATGGGCTACATTGAAATGGAAAGTGTAATTCCCTGAAAAGCTAAATATATTTTGAAAGAATGATTTCCAAGTATAAGTTATAGGTTTTAAAGGGGTTTTAAAAGAATGTTTTGGAAAGAAATTATTATTTAGTTGTTTAATTTTTTTTTCAAAATAAATATTTATTAAATTAATTATATAACTAAATTATTTTAAGGTTTTAACTAGTATTATGATTAAAAAGATAATTATTTAATATTTATACCTTATAGAATAACTTTTATTTTAAAATTAGTTTTGGCTTAAGTTTTACATGAGAAATTTTATAAAAGTTCATAACTAGGATTTTAAATAAAGTGTTTTAAGTAGTTTTTATTTTAAATGTTTAAAAGTATATTTTTTTGGATAAAGTGATTATATTAATTAAAAATGTAAGTATTAAGACTTGGTGATTTTCAAGGGAAATAAAACAATTCTTGAATGATTGTTCGTATTGGTAGTTAAATAACTGACTATCAATTTTGGCCAATGCGATGATCGTTTCGAAGAGGCAGGGATTAGGTTTAATTACCCAAAAACCACTTCGATCTGGTTTGAATGTTTGCAAATGAAGACCGTGAAGATGATGAAGACGGTGTTTCGGTTTGTCCATACCCAGGGCAACTTGTATGGATGAATGCTATCAGAACATCGTTGGGAGGACGATGAGCATTCTAAGTGAGATGTGTTCTAAAAAGGTAACGCATAATCCCAAGCCTCATCAACCGGGAATGGCTATAACAGGGGAGGTGCGGCAAGGTTAAGTGGCTAGCAACCAATTACGGTAAGGTCATCCCTATCTAGATATCCTTTTTATTTGGCGGTGTGGACGGTTGCTGATCCCAACCGTGGGGTGATCTTATTCGAACTATCCAGTAAGGGGTAGCTCCGGTCTTATGTTGTAGGGGATCGGAAGGGATCCTTGGTACTCTGATCTAGACCAGGTGCAGTAACGGGCTGTACCCCAGTAGCACTGCCATTGTATGGAATCCAATCTCCAATAAGCGCCTGTATGGTTTTGATTGTGCCCAACTATTGCTGGAATGTGAGATGCAAGCATTTCAGCTAGATTCTATTTTACTTTCAATAGACACTATTATAATATCAGACGGATCTGATGAAAATGTTTTGGTTATCGTAAGGTAAAAACTCGGCATATTTATTTGTGGTGTGGTCTTACGAGATACCTTTGATTTCGAAGGATTTTGAAAACTTTAATAATCCAATTGAGTGTATTTTCTCACGCTGATTTTCCAGACTGAATCGGGTGTTATTTCACTATAATTCTTGGGTCAGATCGACTATGATATAATATATATTCTGCATGGACTGCTATGGAGCTCAAGGGATGCGCTGGATGGCGAGACGTATCATACGTATCTGACTTATTTCCGCTGTGTATGGTATGTTGTATATTCAGCTTTGTGTGGACAAGTTATCATAATTGTCCAGTGTTGTGTTTTTTTTGATGTTGTACTCTGATGATGTAATATATTAAACAGTTACAGTTCTTTTGTATAAAAATCTGTTGTTATCTATTATATGTTATTCCGCTGCATTTGTGAGATTCTGATGTTGTTTTATATTTCTTCTTCTACCTCTTTCTTCTTTAACCCTAATGGTTCGTATTTCCATCCACTTTGAGTTGAATTGTTGGAGAATATTGTCGACTCAAAGGGGTACGGATTTGAGGGTTGTTACAATTAGCTTAGCGGATGTATAGCAGGAACTTTTTTATCATCTAGTCGCTGTTTTGGAAGTTTAACCATCATTTTGCTGAGTATTTCTTACTCACTACTATATCCAAAAATTTATCATTCGCTATATATATCGATATTGGTTGAGATATATCGTTGAGATGTTTGATTGAGTTTTGATTGATTGTGTATGTTGATTGGACTGCTTGGATTTATTGTCGATTGGGATAATTAGTTAATTTTGTGATAAATTTATTGATTGTGCTTGTTGGATATTCGAAATGCAAAGGAGATGATTTTTGTTTGTATTTTAATTTTGGTAATTTATTCATATTGTGTGTATATTGTATGAATGGCCGAAATTCAGTGGAATTTTACTCAACTGCTCAATAAAATTTATATGGATGATTTTTGATGATTTTGGAGGACTTTACTCAATAATTCATATTTTTAGATGTTTTATTGATTTTCTAGTTTTAAAACTATTTTTGAAAGTTTTGATAAATTGTATTGGTATTTTAAAATTAAATTAAAGTATATTTGTAAATAATAAAAACTAGTTGGAGACTAAAATTATTCCTTGGAAATTATTTTAGATATAAAACTTATTTTGAAAGTAATTTATTTCTATCTGTTAGAATATATAGTGAAATTTTTGACTTATATATTATAGTTTGTAATGAAAAGAATTATTTTCGAGATTTAAAAAATTTATTTTAAAGTATATATAGAAAATTATGTAATAGTTACATAATTCTTTTTGTTTTGTAAAGTGAGTGTGGATGTCTTGGAAAATATGTATAAAAGGATTTGGAAATGAATCTTAGTAATTGAATCTTATATTGGAATGATTTTAATAAAAGTGTTTGATTTATAAACTGTTTTTGAATGTTTAAATTGTGTAAGTAAAGATTTGAAAATGACATCTTGGTATTTAAGTTTTGGAATCATATTTTATAGCTAGAAATAAAAATAATAATTTATTAGAAGTTTACACAAATAATTATTGTAAAATAATAACTGATTACAGAAAAAAATTATAATTGACTTCTATAAAGCAATTTTGAATGTTGCACACACACACACACGTATATTTGAATTCTTGATTTAAGCGTTGATTTAAGCGTTAAAGAAATATTTTGTTGAACTTTATTATTTCAATGTTTGAACTAAAATTGGGATTTTATGTATGATTTTATATCTTTTGATTTCCCATTTTCCCATATAGATTTAAATTTGAATGTTACACTAACACGCAAACACACATACACACAAATGTGTGTGTGTGTGTATTTGAATGCTTGATTTAAGCATTAAAGAAATATATTTTTGAACTTTATTGTTTCAATGTTTGAACAAAAATTGGGCTTTTATGTATGATTTTATATCTTTTGATTTCCCATTTTCCCATTTAGATTTAAATATCGTGAATGACTCACCGTTGAAATAGATTTGATTGGTGGTTCGGTATGATACAATGAAGACATCCTTCTATATGATTTTTGGATGACTTCTATTCTGTGTGACGAGGAATTTGAATAAATGGATTAGTAATAACGTTTGGGATGGTGCATTCGATAATACTTTTTTAGTTATTCTTTGGACTCGTTATATAGAATATGGAAGGATTGAGTGTTTTATATAAGCACTGAATAAATAGACTAGTAACACGCGGTGGTATAGGACGTTGTGGTGTTATTTATTCAGTCATTCTTCGTTCGTGATGACATTCATATGGGGTATGTGGTATGTGTGACTCGCTGCGATGAACACATATGGAGACTATTTGTTAGCCACATAGTTTGTGTACATTATATGTCTGTCTACCTTTGTCCAACACCATTTATGTTTTGGGAGTGGACCAGATCGGCCAGTATCCACCCTGGCGGGCTGATCCAGGTGGTCACGCCCCTGATCCACGACACTATTGTTGTATTATATTCGATGCACATCACAAGATTGGTATTTGGTTTCCCCTTGTGTCGCATAGGCCAGCAGTCAGCTACCATAGGGGCACATGTCGACAATCGTGACCGAAGAGGCTATGCGTTGTCGAACCTATGGTGGATCATTGTCACAATACTGAGAGGGGAGAGATAATTGTAACTGATGACTATAAAGTTGTGTCATATGGGCCACGTATAGCTCCTGAAGCATGCAGACGTGCTGCCCGTCTCCCGTCTGGTTTCGGTATGTGGATGTATATGGTTAGTAGATAGGCATATATTATGTATAGATGTGATTTTACCAAATATAGTGTCCAGAGTATAGTCAATCACGTATCCTTCTTAGGTAAATATCCTATTTATTATTAATTATATTTGTATATTGTTCTAAGTTGGCTCAATATTTTCTTATTGATTTTGGTGATTTGATGGTGATATTTTATAATTGAGATTGAGAGATTTATTATGGCATTGCTTCGTCCTTGCCTGACTGTACTTGAAGATATTTCATATATTATGGATTTCGAATTTGATAACAATTTCAAAATGTGGATGATTCACGCATTAGACGTTGTTCTATGTGAATTCTGATTTGATGTATTTTATATGGGTGATGACGCTTTCCTGTTTGGATTCGCTATGTATGTATTATGAGGCCGTAGTTCATTGTTCTTCTTATGCTATTACTATATGTTATATTACATCCATCATTGTAGATATAGTCCAACCCGTTTATTATTTATATAATAATCAAGTTAGTTCGAGAAATTATAGGTTTAGGGATGATGAGATCAGCTTGTATTATACGGGCATAGAGGAGATTAGACGTTTTGTGTTTTAAATTATCATCACGTATTGTATATAATCACTTATGTGTATATTGTTGTGATTTGTATTAAACCATTATTTTATATTATACATTATATTGCTGCCATTGACTCTATGATCTCTTATATTTACTGTATGTTGTGTATTGTGCTATCCAAGAGGCATGCGTGTTTATTGTTTTTTGTCGATACTGTGTACGTTTGTTGGTGAGTTATATTTGGTGTTTTAATACATACTGGTGTTAGCCCAAGATAATATTCAAGTGTGTACTCCATATCGCCTTATTCTTCGTATTATATGACGGTATTACTTAGTAATACTATTAAATAATATAGGTATAGAGGTGGGGGTGTTACAATATGGTATCAGAGCAGGTTTAGAATAATACATCATATATAAGAGACACAAGTAAAGGCCTTAGAGAGATTTAGAGTCCTTGGCCCGGTGGATGTGGCAGAATTTTATTTACACTTAAGTGATAGTAAGTACATACGATGATTATTGGGGTAATCATCTGGAGACGTACGTGTTATTTTCCTACTATACATATTATTTTATTTTATTCTAATCGCATTGGAGTGTTAATCTCCGTGCGGAATTTAATTTTTTGTTGTTTGTCGGAATAATAATGTCGGCATTAGTGTGCCATCATACCAGCACTAAACCTCTGTGTGACTCGAATATGACTGAAGTTGATCCAGTAATGTCATAGTATGCAGCGGACGTTGGTAAATAGCTTTTCGCTGAAGTAGTTTGTTTGTCTGCTTGTTTTTTGATGAGTGTTTGGTTCAATTAATTTCTACTTTCTTTTGGCTTAGTCTATAATGTGGAAATTGAGTAGGAGTTGTCGCTTAAATATCTATTAACCATTTGAATCTGGACGGAGCTAGATATTAATGGAAGCCAGCGGTTCATCCAAATTTGAACCACTAGGGGATAATAAAATTGTTTGGAAAATTAATAATAACCTATAACTAAAAGGTCAAATGAAATAAATTAATTAAATTGAGTGCTTTCTTGTGAATGAATCTGGTTGGTTTCTGGATGTTTGTTTACTTTTTTGCATATAGATAGCGATAGATTATTTAGGTATTAATATAGTCACCATTAATACATGAATCTACTATAGGTAAGCATGTGATTTTGACAAAGTAGGAAAATTATATATATATATATATATATATATATATATATATATATATATATATATATATTAAAATACATGAAAAAAAGTTTTTAATTAAATTTGTGTTAATTTGTCCGTTGAGTGCTTTAAGAATTCTAGTCGATATGCGTGGTCAATTTTATTGATAGAGATTCCTAAACTTTAGGATGATATATTTTGGCATAATGGTTTGAAAAATGAAAAAAGTTCGAATAAAAAATTTACCAAAATAATAATTTTTTTTAAATATATGCGTATACTTATACACACTGAATTATACAAAAACATGTTTCTTTAACCACAAAGATGGTTCTTTGCTTGTTCCTACTGCTAGTGCTGATGCAATTCCATCTATTTCTTCAAAAGAATAGTTTAAATATTTCCAAATATTTGTTTGAATGTTACACTCCATGATATTATTGTTAGTAGCTTAGGTCAAATAACATTTATTTTAATGCTTCATTTTTATTTTTATTCTTGTCAGTTATTTTAATTATTATTGAACAATCTTGAGCTATCATAATAAGTCAAATATAATTTTGTAACCGAATTATTTGTAATATATGATCATTTTTCTCTAACCAGACATGCCACACCCTGGTTGAAACTGCCATTGCACATACACTTTTGTGAAGTGAACTAATGAAATTTAAGTTTATGAACATGTCTGGTGTCCCCTCAAGGCTGTTATTGTATGTGTCACCCATTTGTAAAGTTTTATTAACCTTGTCCCAAATTTGTCTTATATAATAACTATTGAAAAATAGATGATATGGAGTTAGTACTCTATTCTCAATATTACTTCCCAAATTTTATTTCTAATTTGATCTAACAGTTATGTGATCTTTATGAGAATTGAATGTGCTTGCATTGTTAACTTTTGACTTGCTTCTATGTAATGAACTGAATTGTAAATCCATGCTTAGAAAAAAAAAAAAAAATGAAAAAGAAAAGAAAAAAAACTAACATATGCATGCTTAGTCGCAACATATAGCCAGTGCATGCTTGTGTGAACTCCCTCATGTACACAATATAAGTCCACTTATATATAATTCATTTTCTTTATGCATGTGTTGCTTAGCCTTCGTGGCTTATATACCTGATAATGTGCATTGCATGCACTTTTAGTGCACTATTTAAATTTATATATTCTTGAACCAAGCGTTATATTGCTGTCAAGTTCGATAATATGAACATAGATTATGTGGCTTATATAAATAGATGTATTTTTCATATTACATTTTCTCTTTTTTTTTCTTTCTTTTCTTTGATATGCTGCAGGTAAACGTGTTTGCATGTTTGGCCTATTTTCCTCCGTGTATAAGTATAATATCTTAAATACATATAATGCCTGTGTATTTACATTTCATATATTTATTTTTATTTTTAATTTATTTTATTTTATTGTTAGCCAATACAGTGAAACGAAGTTTCAATTTAAGCAACTACGTGAAAATTAAAGAACCAGTAATCAAAGAAAATATTTTCAGTTTTACGGTTCTCCATGACATGCATAAACGTGTATGCCCCTTGATAACATGGCTATTCTTATCACACAGGTAGAAAGTAACCTTGAAGCTGGTTATAAATCTGTTACAACCGCCGTTTATAATGTATTCACTGCTAGAACGGTTTCGTATAGCGACGGGCTTTTGTGACGTCTGGCGACGGATAAAAAATGCGGCCGTCGCTAGCCGTCGCTATATGAAATATACAGGCTGCTTCCCGCAAGTAGAACTTTCATTCCTTTTCCATCAAAATTAAACCCTCATTCCCCCAATTCGCCGCCACCCGTCACTGCAGCCGCCGCCCCGCCTTCCGCCCTCCAAATCAGCCAAATTCGCCTAGGTATGCTTCAAATCTCTATTTTAAATGTAAATTTGATGTTTTTTAGGTTTAGTTTAAACCCTAATTAAATTAGTATTTGTTGTTAAATTAGGTATTAGTAGTGTTGTTAAATTAGGTATTAGTAGTGTTGTATGTTGATTTGGTAGATTAATTAGTTTATTATCATGAAGTTAAATTAGGTATTAGATTAATTAGTTTATCATGAAGTTGAATAAATGGTTGATGTAGATAATAGTGTTGGCGATTAACATGGTTAGTTGTGTTAGGTGAAAAATTAGTGTATATTAATGATTAACTTGGTTATTGATAAATTTACATGAAAGTATTTCATAGTTTATGAAATTGATAAATTACAAATTTAAGTTGTTAAGTGAATTTAAATTGACAAATTTTTATTTAATAATTAGATTTTTATTGTTTTCTAATTATCTATTTGATAATTAGATTTTGTTGTTTTATAGTTATCTTCATTGATAATTCTTCTATTTATCTTGTTGATTTAGCGACGGCGAGCGACGGTCATTTTAATAATTTTAGCGATGACTAGCGACGGCTTGCAACGGCCAAAATGCAAAAGGTTGTATATATTGTACAAAAATAAAGTTTATACAAAAAATTAAAAAATGAATATGAGAATATTAAAAATTCTGCAAATGTCTAATTTTTTTAAAAAAAATTAGGAAATGACTTTAAAAACAACTGATATTGTACTAAAATCGATTTTGTAAAGAAATTAAGAAATGAATATAACAACAACAAATATTCCGCTAAAATCTATGTCGTAAAAAAATAAAGAAATGTATATTGAACTAAAATTGATAATTGAATGTTGAACTAAAATTTAAATACACAAATTTATAAAATAAAATTTAAATAGTTGAAACATTGCCAAAATTTGAAAAGAACAACAATATTTGATAAAATTTAAAGAAATTTTTTTATCCCTTAGATTGGCTTTGACCCCGTCTGGCAAATGTTGTATATGATCGTTATATGGATGTTCGTTTTGTAACGGAACGGACATTTATATTTATCTGACACAATATTTGTCGGATTTGTGCATGTATTGGACAAGTTACAAACACAATAAAGTAATTACATATTATAAATCATTTCATTTTAAACGGTTACAAAATTTCGACAGCACCACCTTTACGTTCCCTCTGTACACGCATTTGTGTACGATACAGGGAACAGAATGGAAAGTGCTGCCAAAATTTTGTTGAACCGTTTAATCTGAAATGATTTATAAAATGTAATTACATTATTGTGTTTGTAATGGGAAGTAGGATGACTGCCCACCGAAGTGAAAATCAAAATACCAAAAAATAAAAAATAAAGTAAATTTTTTATTTTGAATTTTCTGCAACGATGAACTGTTTACAATGGAGAATGGTTGAAAATTAGTGATTTAAATTGTCTAACATACATTTTCAAATCAGGAAAAATGTTCAATTATTTTCTCGACCGTACTTGGATGTATGAAGTCAGAACTGGAAAGAAGGGATCAATAAAGCAACATTTCTACAACGGTGTACACGAATTTATTAGATTTTCTAAATCTAATAACCGAAACAACACAGAAATCCGTTGCCCGTGTAGTAAGTGCCAACATTTGAAGCATTGGAAACCAGATATAGTTGAAGTACATTTGTATCAATATGGTTTCGTTCCTGATTATTATTTATGGGATCGTCATGGAGAACTTGTTGAGCCTACACCTAATACTGAAGTGTTAGAGGACGGTAATATGATGACGAATCCGATAGAAAATATGGTGGATGATGCATCACGATCAATGTTTCCTACAACTGAAGCTGTCGATGAAGACGAAAATGTCAAAGAAGAACCGACTGCGGGAGCTAAAAAAATATACGATTTGTTGGATTCTGCTAAGAGCCCGTTGTGAGACGGATGTAAAAGAGGAACCGAACTTTCAGTAACCGCCGAATACATAACTATGAAATCAAAATTCAACCTTACAGAAGCTGCATTCACAGCAGTTATACAAGCTGCAAAACGACACATGCCACCCAATAATCTGATTTGCGATAGTCATTATAAAGTAAAAAAAATTGATGTCCGCTTTCGGTCTACCGTACGAGAAGATAGATGCATGTGTGAAAGATTTCATGTTGTATTGGAAAGACGACGTTGACCTCAGAAAATGCAAAATATGTAACGAAGAAAGATACAGACCAAGAAAAAAAAAGGGAAAGAAGTCCGGTACAAGAGAATTCATTATTTACCCATCACTCCCAGACTTCAAAGATTAATGCATCTTCTGCTACGGCCTGTCATATGCGATGGCATAGTGTGAGAAAAGCGAAAGAAGGAACTTTGATACATCCATCCGACGGAAAAGCATGGAAACATTTCGATAAGACTTATCCCCATTTGCTACGGAAAGCCTAATGTCAGACTTGGTTTATGTACGATGGATTTTCACCATTTTCACAGTTTGGTAGTAAGTATTCATCCTGGTCAATTATCGTTACTCCGTATAATTTACCTCCATGGATGTGTATGAAGACACTATATATGTTTCTCACCACTGTCGCTCCCGGCCCTCATGATCCAACCCAAGGAATTGATGTTTATTTACAACCATTGATCGAAGAGTTGAAGAAACTGTGAAATGATGGAGTCGAAACTTACGATGTATCAACGAAAAAAAATTCGGTTATTCGCTTCTTTATTATGGACTGTTAATGATTTTCCTGCATACGGGATGCTATCTGGTTGGAGTACGGCTGGTCGTCTAGCATGCCCTTATTGTATGGAAGAAACACGAGCATTTTCGTTACGATATGGGAAGAAAGTTTCGTGGTTTGATTATCATCGGTGTTTTCTTCATCCCAATCATACTTTTAGAAGAGATAAGAAAATTTTCATAGCTAACAGAGAAAAGAATTTGAAACCACCCAAGGTTTGGTCAGGCGAGGAAATATACGAAATTGTAAGGGACTGTCCAAAGATACATGAAACTGGAGTCCATACTGAAATCCCAGGAAAGTCAGACATTCATAATTGGTGCAAATAAAGTAAATTTTGGGAGTTACCATATTGAAAAGATCTCTTACCCCGACATAATATTGACGTGATGCACAACGAAAAGAACGTGTTTGATAATCTGTTTAATACAATTTTGAATGTAAAGGGCAAAACCAAGGACGATTTGAATTCAAGGCTTGATATAGCAAACTATTGTAAGCGCCCGGAACTTCATATGAAGCCTAATGACAATAAAAAACCGAAAGCATGCTATGAGCTAGACAATAAGCAAGTAAAACTCTTGCTAAAGTGGGCGGAAGAATTAAGATTTCCCGATGGTATTTCTTCCAATCTTTGTAGATGTATTGACTTCAAAAATAGTAAACTGAGTGGGATGAAAAGTCACGATTGTAATATCATGATGGAATATTTACTACCCGTGGCTTTCAAAGAACTATTGCCCGTAAAAGTATGGAACGTTATAACAGAATTATGTTTGTTTTATAAACAGCTTTGATCGACAACATTAAAGGTGGATCGTGTACGTAAACTTGAAGTAGAAATACCCATATTGCTATGCAAACTGGAGACAATACTTCCGCCTAGTTTCTTTAACGTAATAGAGCATTCACCTATTCATCTTCCATCCGAAGCACTTCTTCCAGGTCCTATGCAATATGGATGGATGTATCCGTTTGAGAGGTAAATTAACATGTGCAATGTTTAAGTCAATTTCAAATTCAAATTTGTATATCTAAGTATGTAATTAATATCTTAATGGGTACTTAAATCATCTGAAGAAGAAGATTCGACAAAAAGCCCGAGTTGAGGGTTCGATATGCAAATCGTATCTTGAAGAATAAGCCTCATTTTTTTTATCTCACTACTTCAAGGACGATGTGAACTTATCGTTTGTAACTGTTCCTCGAAATGAGGAAGTCGTCGAACAAAATTCTTCTCAAACAATGTTATCTGTTTTTAGACAACATGGAAGACCTGGTGGAAAATGTGTGGAAATATGGTTGGACGATAGAGACCACCATGTAGCACACACGTATGTTCTTTTAAATTGTGCCAAAGTTGCACCATTTGTCAGGTAATAATTAATTCACTTGTAATTTACTTGTACGTACATAATAATTATAACACATATTACATATATGCAGTATCTACGAATCACGGTATCCATTTGGCGATCTCAGTAAAGAATTTGCCAAATGGTTTTTGAACTATGTTTATGAGCCAAGAAACTGTGTCGTTGATGAAGGCTTAAGACATCTTGCGATTGAACCGAAAAGAAATGTGACGACTTATCCATTATTCTTCGTCAATGGGTGTAAGTTCAACACAAAAGATTACGGGGCTGAAAAATTAACATATAACAGCGGGGTATTTGTCAAAGGAAGTGATGATGCAGATGAGCATTTAAAAGATTTTTACGGTGTCTTAACACAGATTCTAGAGTTGACATATTATGTTGAAACTTTAGAAAAGGTTTTTTATTTAAGTGCAATTGGTTCACTAACGTTTCTGGTTCCGAAATCAACGTGCATAAAGAGTATAAACTTATTGAAATAAGGCATACATCACACTACTATAAATACGATCCTTTTGTATTAGCCAAGCAAACGTTACAAGTTTATTTTGTTCCGTATCCATCTTTGAAAAGAGATAAAGCGGATTGGTCTGCTGTTTTCAAAACAAAACCAAGGTTTACGTTTGATGGAAATAATATTCCAGATGAAGCAGTATATCAAGCCGATCTTGAACCAAATACAGAAATAATAATAACTGATGATATTGACGTAGAGCTTTTGAATGATGAATCGAACGTCTTATTTGATGCATTCGAAAGTACCGAAGAAAATGAGGTGGAATACGAGACTGAGTCTGAATCAGAAAACGATGAAGACTGATCGTTATTGATATAATTGTTATGTGATAGTGATTGAAACATGCTATGTAATAGTAAATTTCTGTAATTGTTCTGTGATGGTCATTTAGTTAATTTTTATCCATGTTTTGTACTAGTAAATTTTTATAATTGTTCTGTGAAAGTGATTGAAATATGCTATGTAGTAGTGAATTTCTATAGTTGTTCTGTGATGATATTGTTTTTCTATAGTAGATATGTCTGGCAGGAGACGAAGTATGACAGACATGCCATCCCCATCTCTCGGTGCAGGTGGTAGTGGCACTGCGCCGGACTTACGTCCGATGGCAGGAGTTGTTCCGAAAAGTGCCGGATAAGTATCAATTTTATTTAAAGTATAAGTTTTAAAATCCACTAAACATGTATATCACAACGTTTGCAGGGGCTTTGAGGTGGAGCCATCAGATTATATTCTACAGGTTTCGAGGAAGGCTTTTCAGAGCCGAAAGGATGGTTGTTGGCCTCGTTGGGACGACATCCCCCTTCATGTCAAGTACGCAATACATGCCGATTTACTTGTAAGTAGTAGTTTGAATTTCAGTTGTAAATTAATATAATCTATATAATTTAAAATAATTTTAATTTACAGGCTGCACTCCGTGTTGACCCTGACAACATGGACGTTTTCTTAAATCACTGAAACAAAAGAATGAGGAAAAATTACAGGGATACATTGTCCAAGGCTAAGAATTCAGGCAAAAAGCCGAACTGGATGGGTGACGGTGTATGGACTGATTTTCTTCGGCTTTGGGACACTCCGGCAACAAAAGTAAGTAATATATGTTTGCTTCGTTATTTAAATCTAATATAAATCTCGCAACATATATACGTGATAATTTATCTTAATTTGTAGGACTTATCTGCGCGGAACCGGGCTAATAGGAATAAAAATCATACATTGCACCATGGTGGCTCCAAATCCTTCCAGGAGCATAAGAGAGAGCTGGTAATTAAATTTATAAACTGTGTTTACATTTTATTAAAATATTTTATAATCATATTAGCAATAATATTTATATATTATCAGGCCGCGAGATACAACCGCGAGCCCACTATGGCCGAGTTGTTCAAGGTGACGCATGCCGTGGAGAGGACTGATGAAGAAGGCAATGTTTCGTACAAGTGGACGGATGACAAATCCCAATTCGTAATGGTAAACTAATTTATTGTTAATAACAATATTTTGTCTTATTTTATTTTCAAAAACTTGAAATTAGGCTTTTATCGTATAAAACAATTGTTTGTAATCGCAGGAGAGGTACGAAGCTGAGCGGGCTCCTATAGCACAGTCCACTGGTCGGGAAGAGCTTACGCTAGAGGAGGCGAACAATATCTGGGATGCTATCATTGACCCGCCTTCTCGGACCAGTGTGCGGTATAGCTATGGAAATCTGGAGGTAAATTTTGACATGTACTAATATATAAATTTACATATGCATATGAATAGTTAAATAATTTTAATATTATATATATATATATATAAATAATTATGAAGTATTTTACAAACGATGAGATTGCGGAGTTCATACAGGAGGTTCTAGCAAGAAGAGGAGATTGCTCAGTTGGAAAAAACAGTGGATGAAATAAATGATTAGAGGAAGAGTTTCTTCGAGCAACAGCTGGATGAGCGGATTGCAGGTTATTTGCAACAGCATGGGAGGATGCCTGGAGAGGATGGCAGCGATGGTGAGGAGTAGGTATGCTTGTTTGCTCATGTTATAGTTTGGTTTATACACATTTTGGTTGGCTTGGTGTATATATATTTCGGGATATTATGTACATATTTTGATGACTTGTAGCTGTGTTAACGGTTTGTTTGGGTTAACGGTTTGTAGTTGCGGTTGTACTATTTACACATTTTGGTTGGGAAACTATGTACATATTTTGATGACTTGTATTGGTTGATATGATATGTATTGTTGTTGGGAATGTATATGATTTTGTTTGGTTTTGTTGGATTTTATATTGTTTGAATGTATAGTGATGTTATATGATTGTAATGTTTGCGCTTTTTCGTTGCCGAAAAACCGAAAGGTTAGGGTTTAAGAAAAAGAAAAAGATAGAAGAAAGAGGTAGAAGATAAAAAGAGATAGAAAATAGAACGGTACAGAAAAGAAAACAGCAGAACAATATCAGAATCTCACAATTCGCAGCGGAACAACATATAATACATAAATGAATAATCTTTAAACAAAGAACTATAACAGTTAGTACATTAAATTACATCATATCATCAGAGTGTACAACATCAACAACAACAAACAGCGGAAAAGAAATACTATATATTAATAATACGCCATGCCATCCAGCTTGCTTCCAGCAACTCCTAAATTCCAGAATATCCTGATAAACCTAACTCTTGACTGCCCGTGTGAAAATTGGTGGGCACCCAGAGTTTAGGAAGGAAAACAATAAACTCCGAGTCAGTCATGTGACTGGTGTGAGAACTCAAAACAGTTTATTTATCTTTGAAAATCAAAATAGAGGAATATTTTTAAAGTCAATTCGCAATGCTTTTAAAAATGAGACTACCATAAGGCCTCCCGCACACACACACAATGCAAACGCAGAATCGGAGGAGATTTCTCCTTATGATAGTCAAAGATGCTTGATACGCATTAAAAAGAAACATTTGATATTATTACTAGTGCATAGTGTAGGAAAACATTTTCGAAAGTAGAATATAAATCTTAGCCAACATACGACCATTATCGTATGCCTACTATAGCTACCATGTTCAATAGCAGGTTACCGCCACATTCCATGGCAGGTTCTACAACTAAAACCGTACAAGTCTCGTATTGTTTCTTTGGATTTCCAACAAATGGTCAGGCCAAGGAACTTCCCATTGCCACATGGAAACGCCTCTGGAATGACGTCCCGAGAACCAAACCGGATATCTGCCAACACAAGGCCGGGTTACCCCTAACTGGGTAACTACTGACACGAATATGTCATCCCCCGATCGTAACCGATCTATCCGAGGATCCTCGATTTCCAACAACCACAAAATATGCAGCAACAACATAGGTTAAATATCTGGGCTCCATACCATGATACCACCTCTATCCAGAAGGAATGACATACACTAAAGGGGCGCTACCCCCTAATAAGCTTGCCGCATCCTTCCTGTTTTGACCATTTCCGGGGTGTGAGGTCTGACGAAGTCTCGTTCGCAAAGCCACACTTTATACAAAAGCCGTGCTTTGGGTCAACAAATGATCATAGAAATGATCACCAAGATAAATGATCAAATAAATGATCCTATCACAAATGATCAAACAATGATCATTTCACAGCAACACTCAGCATGTCACACTACCAAATTGGGAGTGTATCACTAATAACCTTCAACTATATAACCTCTGAGCTCGTATGTCTCAGAGAAGGGTGTTAAGCTAAGAGAATAAATTCTCCGCCACCAACAGAAATATATTTGAAAGAAATCAGCTTTATATCTCAATTTGTAATGTCAGACATACAATCCATACAAGTCTGTTCCGGGCTCGAACAGAACCGAAGGCACTTACAAAGAAGTCCTTGCGATCCGGATATTCACTAATCACGACCGGACTTCCCGTCACTAAGGGTGATAAAACCTCTACATCGGAGATCAGCCGATGTAGAGTAACTCGACGGTAATCCTTCTGTTTTCACAAATATCCGGTCTTCAACACCGGTCATCAAATGCAATCCATAACGACGTATCACATACTCGGAATGGGTTATACGACCCCAAGGTCCTTTCCCGGCTAACCCGAAGAGTGAGCGCTTATTCAAAAATAAGTGTGGCATTCAAATTCAAGCAATTCACAATAAATACCTATTTAAAGGTAAATATTGATAGTCGGATTATTTAACTATCAATAGGCATGCTCAACATCACCAAATCCAAAGAATTTCCCAAACTATTTACTTTCTGAAATATCTTTACTAGATATATAATTTCCCACACTTCAAACATTTGAAAACTAATTTTCAAATCACTTTTCAATCCTTTACCATTTTCGAAAACAAATTTCAATCATTTTCCTTTCTCGGAAATACTTTCATTTCAAAATGATTTATTTAAACCAATTAAATAAATCCTTAACAATTTACTTTATATTCACGTTCCAAATCCGTAAATTAATTCCCATAATTTCAAAAATAAATCAACGTTTATTTTTAAACTAATTCCCCTTTCTTTTATAAATTCCATAGTGAATTTATAATCCTAAAATATCTATGATGTACGATTTTCAATCGATTTTCAATATTCACTTTCAATTTATCTTACAAGGATAAATTCTAAAACGTTCATTTCACATTGAAAAATATTTCCATACTTATTTAATAATAAGTACATCACAAATCTATTTATTTTCAACATTTGAAAATATTCGACATACTTAAATCAAAATTTAGTATATATTTCATTCTTTAAGGAAATCATTCTCTTAACACATTTATTTGGGCCAAAACGAATGTTGCGCAAAACATCGTTACGACAACCCAAAATCACTAGTATAGGGATTCAAAGTTTAAATAGATATATAAATCCCAATACTATATAAAACATTTCCTTTCGGAAATCATTTACTATAACAACAATGTTATAGTCCACTATTTCCTTCTTTATCGAAAACGTCTATTTCAACAATAAATGTTGAAATCTATGTATTCGATACTTAATGCATTTTAAAACGTCTTTAAAATCATTAACTTCATTTCGTAATGTTCATTCCCCAAAAACATATCCATTTCATTAATAATATATTCACTGTCCAAAATCGTGAATATACTTCGTTAACCAATTTCAACATTTCTACATATTTAATTTAAAGGATTATCCACTGTCCAAAATCATGAATAAAATTTTCTTTCATATATTCCTATATCCAGCTTATCAAATTCAATTGATTCCGGATTTATAAACAACGTTTATAAACTCCATTTATATTTTTATAAACTTCTATTTATAAAAATCCTTTTTATATCTCATTTTATATGCCAAAATCCGATTTATAAGTTGATTACTATAAATCTTATATTTTACAAAATCTATCCATTTTATATATTCATATTTCATAAATTTATAAACCTCAATTCACTTATGAAATCCATTTTTATTTCACTCTATTACTTATAAAAATTCGTTTTGTAATTCCAGTATTTTAATTTATAAATATTAATTTTATAAATCTTTTATATAAACCGTTTATAATAATTTAAAATTTCCAATTAAACCATTTTATAAATTAATTACTATTTATTTCAAAAATCTTAATTTGGTTATATTTTACAAAAATCATAAATTTTATAACATTAAACTTATAACGTTAATTTATTTAAAATAAATCAATTCAAAATTTTAATAAAATGTATACTTTCAAAAATCACTTTAAAAATTCCTTTAAAAACCAAAAATCATTATTTTTAAACTTTAAAAATGGATCTGATGATGCAGCAGCACCAAATAGTCAATCACGACTTCCATATATCATATATCGATATGATAATCAACAAATATCAAAATATCTGTAAATAAATCAATACAGTTGAGGAATCCAGTTGGATCCCTCCAACCTGTTTCCCTGCATCCACAGATGTTAGCACAATACCAATTCCGCTCCAGTACGGAATTATCGCGGTATATGCGATTTATAAAATATTATTCGCTTAATAGACGGTGTAATAGGGTCTCATCCGCTATACAATGCGGGAAATCAACAACTGCAATATATACATATGCCAATATATATATATATTGCTATTATATATAATACAAAATTTACTATTTATGAAATATTCGAGGTATATGTTTTTAATAAATAACATCTGCTTACTAACGGCGTATAATGTCTATTTTAACAATCAATAGATAACAATCATCATTCAAACATGCATTCAACAATTTTAAATCTAACTATTTAAAATAAAAATCGAAACCGATTCGATTGAGTGAGAAGTTCTCACCTTGATTTCAATTACGTTTCAGCTTTTATTTCGAATAAAATTAATCGTCTCCAATCCAGCTCTATCGCGTAATATTCGTCAAAACGAAGCCGACGCAAGTTGTTTCGTTGAATTCCGACCTCGTATGAACAAGTTACAGTATCTTAAACATCACACGATATAATTTATAATTTATTTACAAATTTATTTTTATTTTCTATACCCAAACACATCCAGGCCGCACATTTCAAAATAATCAGATCCAAGCCATCCACGCATTTCTCCTTCTCCCTCCCAGGTTATTGAATGAAAACGTGAACCCATACTTGCCGTCCAAACCCCACACCTCGCGGCCACCACGCTTGGCTTCAGGATGATCAAAGAGCGTCATATTGAAGGCCTTTAAGCAAGCTACACTCAGCCCCAAAATCTCCAAGCTAGTCAGCCGCCTCTCTCGAAAAACATGTCGAAACCGAAGACAAACGCGGCCAAAATTTGCATCCATACGACGACGATAGCGCAAATCCACCGTTGGATATGAAGTACTCGAGGAGATCTGCGTTTTTCTATTTGGAGGATTCGCGAAATTGTTTGTAGATTGGAAGAAAAGGGGAGGAGAATGAAACGAATTCTCAGCCATTAACAAGTTAGGGCCGACGGCTGAAGCTATTGGCTAGGGTTTTGGCAAATAGAAGAGAGGGGTGGCTTATATAGAAAATTTCACCAATTACTATTCACCCGGAATTTCCGAACTCCAAACGAAGCGTGCCGGTTGGCTTTCCTAAGGTTTACCCCGCATTCCGAACACAATGGAACGTGTTTTGGGAGTTAGTTCGATCATCCGTGCGAGTAATGGCTATAAACGTTCGATTTAAAATTAAACCGATTAAACGATTTTCTAGGCGTTTTAGCTTGCACCGGACAAACGGTAAATCCAATTGACACGAAATTTGAAACCATACAATAATATCACATCACGGTCGAAATCCGAGACTTTTTGAAAAATGACTATTTTAACTCGCCAAATTAATATTAAAACAATTTCGATGCGTTTCGAGCTGCCACGGTCAAACGACAACTCCGATTGCTACGAAAATTGAAATCCGATAATAACAAACTATTACGGATCCAATGGAACTGGTTTGGTCCAATTCTGAGATTGTTTGAAAATTGGCTATTCTACAGTCGATAATTAAATATTAAAATATTCAATTTCCACAAATAAAGTTCTAATTCGATTTTAAAAGTTCTATAACATCATTCTAACTTCAAAATGATATAATAAAATTTTACAAATCATTTCCAATCATATTTAACCCAATTTTCAACTATTTCCGTATTTTCACATATTAAATTATCGATTTAATTATCCAATTAAATCCAATTATTTAAAATAAAATTTATTCGACTTATAAATTTCACTTATTAATATTTAAAATTAATTAAATATTCAAATTTTAATTAATTAAAATTCTGGGTCGTTACATACTTCCCCCTTAAAAGAATTTCGTCCTCGAAATTATCAAGTAAGAAAAGTTACAGAATCTATTAATTTTCCCAAAATCCATAGTTAAACTTCTTACAAAATCTTTACTAAGTTTTCCAATTATACTTAATTATCTTTTCAAAAACAACTACTATTTTTCAACTTTCAACTCCAAATCAAAATTTACAGTTTTCAAAACTTTCCAATTTTCTCAAATTTTTCTAACGCCTTAAATTTTCGAAAAAATTCGCCATAGTCTCCTTTGCGCGGCTCGATCAAAAAAAATGACAGTATATATATCACAAATATACATCTCATCAAGTGATGAGGCATCCCGCAGGGAAAAAGTGTAAAAGTACGATATTTAATCCGAGATATGTACCTTATATTTTTATTAGCGAGCATATACGGCTAATATAGCGCGAAAGCGAGCTCCAAATGCGAAGCAAACGCGATCCGCACCTACTAAACACTCAACAAACAGATGAGAAACATGTATATAGACAATAGTATCGATATACAACATATAGCAACATAATAACTATATATGCCAACATAGCAAATGTAGTAAAAGCAATATATATTCAACCATCAACCAACTAGCATTCAACTAACATCCATAACCAATAAATATTCATTCATATTTTCATTAATATTCAATGAAATGGTTTTCAATTTAAACCACATTTGATTCATTAACAGTGGATGTTCTTACTAACATTCATTCTCAATTAGTTTATATTCACTAATTCATATTCAAGTTGGTTTACTTCCAAATCAAATTCGATTCCATATAAGATTCACTTAACTTCCAATTTTGAATTTCAATTACTTTAGCTTTCAATTTCATTAGCTCAATTTCATTAATACTTAATGAATTATATACAATCAAATGACAACCATATAACAACCAATGTATATTAATTACAACCAAATTCCTTTGCTTTCAATTGGTTTAATTAAATTGATTTTCATTCAACTACTCAACTTTCAATAACATTAGATTTTAATGAATTAACACTTACATAACTTAAATTCCCACTTATAAACCAATTTCAGATTCCAATTCTAAAGTAAATTTCCATTTAACTTTAAATTCATTTTTTTATTACAACTCATATTCATAAATATATTCATATAGTTTCACTTCTTATATATATATAAGTTTATTTCACAATTGTAAATCACTTTAATTATAATTCAATTCTTATAATTCTTTTTACTTATACAATTATTCTTTTATTTAGATTATTCAAACAACTAACAATCTACTCATATACACTTTAATATTTCTGAAAAATTATTCCTTTATATATAAAAATATATTCAAGGTAAAATTATTTCATTTACCCAATTCAAAATCAATATTGTGCCGAATTGTTTTATTTAAGTGTTTAGAAACTCCTTCGGCATAGTTTTGCAGACCGTGCTGACGAAAGTTCATATGCCACTCAACAAACCAATCATCACAATATAAAATAATTTATATTCACTAACAAATACGCGCTCGTATCTATTATTACACTCACACTCATTCTAGAGTACTACTGACTCTATCTCTAATGAGTAATACCCAACAGAGCCATGGTTGTCGCTTAACCATAAGCTCTGATACCAAATGTAATGTTTGCGCTTTTTCGTTGCCGAAAAACCGAAAGGTTAGGGTTTAAGAAAAAGAAAAAGATAGAAGAAAGAGGTAGAAGATAAAAAGAGGTAGAAAATAGAAAGGTACAGAAAAGAAAACAACAGAACAATATCAGAATCTCACAATTCGCAGCGGAACAACATATAATACATAAATGAATAATCTTTAAACAAAGAACTATATCAGTTATTACATTACATTACATCATATCATCAGAGTGTACAACATCAACAACAACAAACAGCGGAAAAGAAATACTATATATTAATAATACGCCATGCCATCCAGCTTGCTTCCAGCAACTCCTAAATTCCAGAATATCCTGATAAACCTAACTCTTGACTGCCCGTGTAAAAATTGGTGGGCACCCAGAGTTTAGGAAGGAAAACAATAAACTCCGAGTCAGTCATGTGACTGGTGTGAGAACTCAAAACAGTTTATTTATCTTTGAAAATCAAAATAGAGGAATATTTTTAAAGTCAATTCGCAATGCTTTTAAAAATGAGACTACCATAAGGCCTCCCGCACACACACACAATGCAAACGCAGAATCGGAGGAGATTTCTCCTTATGATAGTCAAAGATGCTTGATACGCATTAAAAAGAAACATTTGATATTATTACTAGTGCACAGTGTAGGAAAACATTTTCGAAAGTAGAATATAAATCTTAGCCAACATACGACCATTATCGTATGCCTACTATAGCTACCATATTCAATAGCAGCTTACCGCCACATTCCATGGCAGGTTCTACAACTAAAACCGTACAAGTCTCGTATTGTTTCTTTGGATTTTCAACAAATGGTCAGGCCAAGGAACTTCCCATTGCCATATGGAAACGCCTCTGGAATGACGTCCCGAGAACCAAACCGGATCTCTGCCAACACAAGGTCGGGTTACCCCTAACTGGGTAACTATTGACACGAATATGTCATCCCCCGATCGTAACCGATCTATCCGAGGATCCTCGATTTCCAACAACCACAAAATATGCAGCAACAACATAGGTTAAATATCTGGGCTCCATACCGTGATACCACCTCTATCCAGAAGGAATGACATACACTAAAGGGGAGCAACCCCCTAATAACCTTGCCGCATCCTTCCTGTTTTGACCATTTCCGAGGTGTGAGGTCCGACGAAGTCTCGTTCGCAAAGCCACACTTTATACAAAAGCCGTGCTTTGGGTCAACAAATGATCATAGAAATGATCACCATGATAAATGATCAAATAAATGATCCTATCACAAATGATCAAAAATCACTTTAAAAATTCCTTTAAAAACCAAAAATCATTATTTTTAAAGTTTAAAAATGGATCCGATGATGCAGCAGCACCAAATAGTCAATCACGACTTCCATATATCATATATCGATATGATAATCAACAAATATCAAAATATTTGTAAATAAATCAATACAGTTAAGGAATCCAGTTGGATCCCTCCAACCTGTTTCCCTGCATCCACAGATGTTAGCACAATACCAATTCCGCTCCAGTACGGAATTATCGCGGTATATGCGATTTATAAAATATTATCCGCTTAATAGACGGCGTAATAGAGTCTCATCCGCTATACAATGCGGGAAATCAACAACTGCAATATATACATATGCCAATATATATATATATATATATATATATATATATATATATATATATTGCTATTATATATAATACCAATTTCACTGTTTATGAAATATTCGCGGTATATGTTTTTAATAAATAACATCCGCTTACTAACGGTGCATAATGTCTATTTTAACAATCAATAGATAACAATCATCATTCAAACATGCATTCAACAATTTTAAATCTAACTATTTAAAATAAAAATCGAAACCGATTCGATTGAGTGAGAAGTTATCACCTTGATTTCAATTTCGTTTCAGCTTTTATTTCGAATAAAATTAAACGCGCGTTTAATTTTATTCAAAATTTTCACTGACTCCAATCGTCTCCAATCCAGCTCGATCGCGTAGTATTCTTCAAAACGAAGCCGACGTAAGTTGTTTCGTCGAATTCCGACCTCGTATGAACAAGTTACAGTATCTTAAACATCACACGATATAATTTATAATTTATTTACAAATTTATTTTTATTTTCTATACCCAAACACATCCAGGCCGCACATTTCAAAATAATCAGATCCAAGCCATCCACGCATTTCTCCTTCTCCCTCCCAGGTTATTGAATGAAAACGTGTACCCATACTTGCCGTCCAAACCCCACACCTCGCAGCCACCACGCTTGGCTTCAGGATGATCAGAGAGCGCCATATTGAAGGCCTTTAAGCAAGCTACACTCGGCCCCAAAATCTCCAAGCTCGGTCAGCCGCCTCTCTCGAAAAACGTATCGAAACCGAAGACAAACGCGGCCAAAATTTACATCCATACGACGACGATAGCGCAAAAGGGGAGGAGAACGAAACGAATTCTCAGCCATTAACAAGTTAGGGCCGGCGGCTGAAGCTATTGGCTAGGGTTTTGGCAAATAGAAGAGAGGGGGGGGGGCTTATATAGAAAATTTCACCAATTACTATTCACCCGGAATTTCCGAACTCCAAACGAAGCGTGCCGGTTGGCGTTTCTAAGGTTTAACCCGCGTTCCGAACACAATGGAACGTGTTTCGGGAGCTAATTCGATCATCCGTGCGAGTTATGGCTATAAACGTTCGATTTAAAATTAAACCGATTAAACGATTTTCTAGACGTTTTAGCTTGCACCGGACAAACGGTAAATCCAATTGACACGAAATTTGAAACCATACAATAATATCACATCACGGATCCGATGAAACTAGTTTCGTCGAAATCCGAGACTTTTTGAAAAATGACTATTTTAACTCGCCAAATTAATATTAAAACAATTTCGATGCGTTTCGAGCTGCCACGGTCAAACGACAACTCCGATTGCTACGAAAATTGAAATACGATAATAACAAACTATTACGGATCCAATGGAACTGGTTTCGTCCAATTCTGAGACTGTTTGAAAATTGGCAATTCTACAGTCGATAATTAAATATTAAAATATTCAATTTTCACAAATAAACTTCTAATTCGATTTTAAAAGTTCTATAACATCATTCTAACTTCAATATGATATAATAAAATTTTACAAATCATTTCCAATCATATTTAACCCAATTTTCAATTATTTCCGTATTTTCACATATTAAATTATCGATTTAATTATCCAATTAAATCCAATTATTCAAAATAAAATTTATTCGACTTATAAATTTCACTTATTAATATTTAAAATTAATTAAATATTCAAATTTTAATTAATTAAAATTCTGGGTCGTTACAATGATGGATATATGATTGTTATAGTTGATGAATATAGTGTATAGTGGCTGTGATGATGGTATTTGATATTTATTGTTTGAAGTGTATATGGGTTGTACAAGTGCACAAAATTTTGTTCAGTATAGCGACGGCTGGCGACAGTCATTTTGTTCAGATTAGCGACGGCTAGCGACGACCATTTTGTTCAGACTAGCGACGGCCATTTTGTTCAGATTAGTGACGGCTAGCGACGTCAATTAGACGTTGGAAAATTTCCACATGGCACATTTGCAGTCGCGAGCCGTCGCTATTTATGTGACGGAGCCGTCGCTAAAGTCGTCGCGATTCTATTGGGCGACGAGGTAAATAGCGACGACGTTTAGCGTCGGCTAGCGATCGCCGACGACGGCTAAAAGCCGTCGCTATCAGGTGCCGTTCTTGTAGTGGTTGCTGCTATATATGATTATCTGTAATAAGATTTTTGACTGCGTGATGTTGATTATTAAAATGTATCCATGGTTAAAAGTTTTTGTTTATTGAATATTTATATTGTAATAAAATTTAATAACTTCAATCACCATAAGAAGCAATTAACATTATAACTTACCCAAAGCGTAGTGAGTAATATGAAATAGCATTAAAGGTAAATTTATGCTTCAATAAAGAATTAAGCATTTTTTTCTAATAGTGCAAAGCAGAACCTGCGTCCAATACATAAAAGTTATAAATATGTATGTATATGTGTTTTTATTTTTACGCCAAATGAATGTATACTTGTCAAAATTTTCATAAATGAGACTAATGGTAAAATTGAGTTAAATATAGGTACATGAACATAATATGGACAAATTGGGAGCATAAACGCATATAAAGTAAGCGAACTTGCTTAATAACGCAAATTAAGGCACGTTCTAATTATAAAATAGATGTCATGTGGCAAGATTTTGATATATAAATTGTTTACAACCATGTTTTGGTCGATGTATATTTATTTTATCATATTGTAATGGTTCGAAATGCTTTCCGTACAAAGGAAACACTGTCGAAATTTTTCAAAAATTTCGAAAATTATAAAATTTTCATGAGATTATATTATTAGCGAAAAATAAAAGACGTTAAAAATAAACCTATTTAAATTTTTAGCATACAACAAAATGAGTTTGAATGTGAGAGCCACATAGGGGATTGAGTAATTAGGTTTGATAGAAAAGTGTAGATACGAGGAAAATTAGAGTATAAGTTGTATATAACGTCTACTTATATGAAATTATGATGACACAATTTAGTTAAAGGGAGAAGTCTTTAACAACCATGTTTTCTATGCTGTAACTATACGTAAATTTAGTTACAACATAATTGTTTGGGTTTGGTAATTGATATAATATTTGGAAATAGTTTTTTGTTAATTAAATTCTATTTAATATAAGATTTGGTTTAAAAAATTGAAATAAAATTAATTAAATTCATTTCAGATAATAAACTGAAATAAAATAAAATCCTTAATTAATATAAAAAATTATAAGGGTAAATAATTTCCATACGATTGAAATAGTTGGAGAATAAATTTATTTTACTAGAGTACGGTGAACGGCTAAATAAAAATAGGCTGACGTCGAATTAAATAAAATTGTTTAGTTATTAAATTATAATTTGTAGAATGAGACGTGAATTAATTTATATTAAATTGAAAAATTATTTCAAGAATTAAAATAAAAATTTAAATGCATACAAAATCAACTCAAAAATAAATTGAATAAATCTAAGGCCCAAAGCAATCAACTCAAGTCCATAGCCATTTAAGCCCAAAGCCATTACAGCCTAGAAACTTTGTGAAAACCAAAACCCATGCTCTGTTTACCGAAAGACCTGAAGCCGTATGCCCCAAGGCCATCTTAACCCTAAACTAATTTCGCGTTTCCAAGAAAAAAACGACGATACGACCTCGTCGCTCGTGCCAGGCAATTATCAAAGTGAGGAGCGATTGCGACAACGCCATGGAGAAAGGCATGCGAATACGAGAAGAAGGAGACGATTCCCAGTCGACGCGAGCAAAGGGAGGGTCGCGACCAGTTGCTTGGTCACGATGGCAGAGTTATGACGTGCGCCTTGGGCTACATGAAGAAGAAGTTGGCTCTGGACACGACAGTACATGATGGCGATGGAGCCGAGGTCGGTGGCATTTAGTGTTTGGAGCAGCAGTTTGAGCTCAATCTTGGAGGCTTTTTGGGTCATTGCTGATGTTGTCAGTGGTGATTACAATCTTCGGCAGTGAAGATAATTAGCTTAGTGGATGTATAGCAGGAATTTTTATTTCATCTTGTTGCTGTTTTGGAAACTTGACTATTATTTAGATGAGTATTTCTTACTCACTACTATATCTAAAATTTATCATTCTCTATATATTCCGAAATTGGTTGAGCTATATCGTTGGAGATGTCTATTTGGGTTTTGACTGATTGCCTATGTTGATTGGATAGCTTGGATGTATTATCGATTGGGATAATTAATTGATTGTGTGATAATTGTTGATTGTGTTCGTTGGAGGCTCGAAATGCAAAGGAGATGTTGTTCGTTTGTATTTTAATTTTGATAATTTATTCATATTGTGTGTATATTGTATGGATGATCGAAATTTGATGGAATTTGACTTGGCCACTCAATAAAATTTATATAGATGATTGTTGATGATTTTGGAGAACTTTACTCCATAATTCATATTTTTGGATGTTTTATTGAATTTATAGTTTTAAATGTTTTTGAAAGTTCCGATAAATTATATTGGTATTTTAAAATTAAATTGAAGTATATTTATAAATAAATAAAAACTGGTTGGAAAATAGATAAAATTTATTTTGAAAATAATTTATTTCTAACTGTTAGAATATATAGTGAAAGTTTTGATTTATAAATTATAGTTTTAATGAAAAGAATTATTTTCAAGATTTATAAAATTTATTTTAGACCATTATATAGTTATAGAAAAGTATATAATAATTATATAATTCGTTTTGTTCTGTAAAGTGAGTTTGGATGTTTTGTAGAAATGTATAAAAGGATTCGAAAACATCTTAGTAATTGAATCTTATATTGGAATGATTTCCATAAACGATGTTTACCTATAAAGTGTTTTTGAATGTTTAAACTATGCAAGTAAAGATTCGAAAATAAAATTTTGTTATTCAAATCTTTATTTGGGAATTATATTTTATAGTTAGAAATAAAAATATAATTTATTTGAAGTTTATATATATAATTATTGTGAAATAATAATTGATTGTAGAAAGGTTATAATTGACTTATATAAAGCAATTTTGAATGTTACACACACACATATATTTAAATGCATGATTTAATCGTTAAAGAGATATTTTGTTGAACTTTATTGTTTCAATCTTTGAACAAAAATTGGGATTTTATTTATGATTTCTATATCTTTTGATTTCTCATTTTCACATATAGATTTGAATATTGTAAATGATTCACGGTTGAAATAGATTTGATTGGTGATTCGGTGTGATACGATGATGACATCCTTCTATGTGATTTTGTGATGACTCATATTCTGTGCGACGATGAATCTGAATCAACGGATTAGTAATACCGTTTGAGATGGGCCATTCGGTAATACTTTTTCAGTTATTGTTTGGACTCGTTACATAGAATATTGAAGGAGCGAGTGTTATATACGAGCGCTGAATAAATGGGTTAATAACACGTGGTGGTATGAGACGTCGTGGTGTTATTTATTCAGTTATTCTTTGCTCATTGATGACACTCATATGGGGGTATGTGGTGCGTCTGACTCACTGCGGTGAGCACGTATAGAGGTTACTTGTTAGTTACATAGTTTGTGTAAGTCTTTCTACCTTAGTCCAGCTTTTTTTATGTTTCGGGAGTAAACCAGTTTGGCCAATGTCCACCTTGGCAGCCTGATCGAGAAGGTCGCGCCCCCAACCCACGACAAGTTATTATATTATATTCGATGAACATCACTTGGTTAATAGTTAGTTGCCCCTTGCTCGCATACACTACACCAGAAAGGCGAATTAAGCAGTGCTTAGGGCCGTATCTAATGCCATTAGGCACGGCCGTAAGCCGTATCGATTGAAAGCGAGTTTATTAATTAGATACGACCATGGGCCGTATCTAATTTGCTAGTAAGATACGGCTCAAGGCTGTATCTAATTTGCTAGTTAGATACGGCTCAAGGCCGTATCTAATTCGTATAATAAGCGCATGAATTAGATACGGGTTTTGACCGTATCTAATTGATGTAATAGATACAACAATAAGCCGTATCTAATTCACAAAGCTCATGACCATAAATTGCAATACCATAGATGCAGTATAATACAATAAAAGCAGTATCTAATTCACACAGCTCATAGCCGTGAATTACAACAGCATAGATGCAGTATTATACAATAGAAGCAGTATTTAAAGCAGTAATAGATACGACAATAGTTGGATTACAATAGAAGCAATATTATACAAAATATGGTCAATATTATACAAAAGCAGTATTATACAAATACAGTCAATATTATACAAAAGCAGTATTATACAAATACAGTCACTCTGTCCAAACAACTACGGCTAAATATGGTCAATATTATACAAATGCAGCAGTTCTGGAATCCAACATTAACCCAGAAGAAAAAAATCCCTTGTAATAGTAATGCAGCAGTTCTGGAATAGAGAAATGCTGGAACACAAACAACAAATAGGCAAAGGTTAACAAGGAAAGCCAGCCCAGAAGAAGCAATCTTTGAATTTAAAACTACAGGTAATAGTGATGTAATAGACAACTATTGGAATATTAAAATTACTTGTTAATAATTTCAATAGACAACTACAAGTAATATCAACCATAACAATGGCTAGTGTAAGTAGAGAACATCAGCTGAGGGAATATAAATTTCTCAAACATAGAATGTATTCTTCATTAGTACTTTATGCTTAAATCCAAATTGTTCCAAAAGGAGAAGAAAAAATTAAATAAGACAAGTTAATTCCAAAATGTCTCTCTTGTAATATACTCTGCTGCATATCAGCTACAACTTGACTAATAAGTTAATGTTGAAACAAATTAAATCTATTAGCACGTCGCTGGGTTGGTCGATTGTGCATTAAAATACGTATCAGCAGCTGCAATGTAGCTTTGAGTTGATGTGCATCAGCGCATGCATGGGATGTTAGCCCATAAAAAATGCAAGTTAATTCACCAAATCTCGGTTCTTTTACTAAATTGCAACTTAATATAATTTTTGCTTTTTACCATTTTCTTGTCTATGAATAGGCAAACAATTTTACAGTGGTTCGATAAAAGATAGGTATAACAAGTGAGACAAAGTAAACTTCATTATAGTAAGGACTACAAAGAACAATGCAATAAAGAACAAGAAGAATAAGAAAACACTTTCTATGCACAATGAGATGAAAATTTTGAACGTACATCTCTCAAAAGGGTAAAAACCAATAGAGACACACAATTGTCAGAGCAAAGAGGTATAACAGGAAAGGAAATGGTCAAGATTTTGCAAAGGATATCACATGATTACAAATAAAAAGGTAAACATGAAAAAAGTCAAACCTGTACTAATAATACACTTCAGAGTTCTCTTAGAAGCATTTCCAACCAGAGATAAAGAGAGGGTTCTTGCTGCCATCCAAAAATATACATCACCGGAATTATAAATGCAAAACCAGATAAATGCTAAGAAATTGGATTCCAATTGAAATATTGGTGTATATCTACTGCATATTACACAAATTGTATAGCATTCTTGAAGTATATATGTTGTTATTTCGTTATGCTTGCAAATACCATATGAATCATTGTAAAATACCTGGTGAATGAACAAACTAAAGTGGGTGAAACTCCGATGAATCGCTTATTCCAGCAATCAATAGATTAACTTAATTTTCAGTAACAGGTTGCAGAATGCAACCTAAACTGCGAACCTTGATTTCTATCATGAATTAAAACTGTTTGGATTTCGAAGCAAATCACGAATTATATTTATGTAACTTCATATAATACACAATATCGTGAATAAGTACACCAAATCAACTAAACAAATTAAAAGGAAGACAAGAAAAAGAAAAAAAAAACTACGCCACACATAATTATACATCAGTCAATGAAAACCAAGCGGATTCAAAATCCAAAGGAAACAAATAAATATATAAATCGTACCTCCTACCTCTTAAAATCATTAGCAGTCATCTTCTCAAAAAAGCCAATAGAAAGCAGAGCCATAGACAGCTGGACCTCATCCTTTCCCCACCTTTTCTCCCCCCTCCTTCGAATTTCCAAAAACGCCCCTCTTAGCTATGCACTTCGGCTGCAGCAGCGGCAGCAGGTAGACCGAGTGTAGCTTCTTGTAACCACCGAGGGCATTTACGACAATCCGCATCTGGTGAGCTCCGCAGCCGAGGAGGGCCCATCCTCGGGTGCACACGGCCTCCCAGATCCTTTCATCGGCGGTGAACTCGCGCCACCTCCTGCTCGCGCACGCCGCACGCGCTAGGGTTTCGGCGTCGGCGAGTTTGAGGACTTCGAGGATCAGGTCTTCACCTAGATCTGGAACTAAGGGTGAGGTCACCGATTCTTCTTTTTCATTTTTTCGGATCTTTTTTGGGGTTTCGGATTCTTCTCGAGGAAATTCCATAAGTCGCTTCATGTTTTTTTAACTTTCTTATTGGGATTTTGTTTTTGCGAGGATATAAAGAGAGAAAGGAGAAAGGTAGGAAAGTGGGTATGGAGATGGAGTTTAATTACAGATGTGACCATGTTAATGAAAAATGTTTTGGAGGGAGAACGAAAAAAAACGAGGGAAGGAATGAATTTGAGAGAGACCGTGCTTTCCAAGGTGTATGATTTTCCAGCCAAAATAGGCACGAATTTGAGCCGTATTAAATTTGATACGGCTAAAAACCATATCTAAACGTTTAGATACGGCTTTTAGCCTTATTAAATTTGATACGGCTTTGAGCCGTATCAAATAAGGCGGATAGGGGTGTGGCTAAAGCAGCTTTGTGGTGTAGTGATAGGTCAGTAGTTAATTACCACAGGGGCACATGTCAGCAATCGTTGCCGAAGAGGCTGCGAGTTGTCAAGCCTATGGTGGATCATTGTCACGATACCAAGAAGGGAGAGGTAATGGTAACGATGATTGTAGGAGTCGTGTCATATGGACCACATATGGCTCATAGAGAAAGCAGACATGTTATTAGTCTCCCATCTTATTCTGGTATATGTGGATGTATGTGGGTAGTAGATAGACATATATTATTTACAAATGAGATTATACCAAATATTATGTCCAGAGTACAGCTAACCCGTATCATTCTTAGGTAATTAGCCTATTTATAATTGATTATATTTGTATATTGCTCTGAGCTAACTTGAAACTTTCATTTTGATGATTTGATGATGATATTTTATAATTGAGATCGAGAGATTTATTTAGGCATTGCTCCGTCCTTGCCTGATAATACTTGAAGGTATCTCTAGTATTGTGGATTTCAAATTTGATAACGATTTAAAGATATAGATGATTCACCCATTAGATGTTGTTCTATGTGAATTTTGATGTGATGTATTTTATATAGGTGATGACGCTTTCCTGTTTGGGTTTGCTGTATTAGTCATATGAGATATTTTAAGACCATAATTTACTGTCCTTTTTGTATTATTACTGTACGTTATATTACATCCGTCATTGAAGATATAGCTCGACATGTTTATTATATATATAATACTTGGGTCAGCCTGAGACATTACAGGTTCAGGGACGACGAGAGTAGCTTGTACTATATAGGCATAGAGGATATTTGATATTCTATATTTTAAATTATTATTATGTATTATATGGTCACTTGTATGTGTATTGTTGTGACTTGTATTGAACCTATATTATATATTATATATTATCGCTATGATTGACTCTACGATCTTTGATATTTAATGTATGTTGTGTATTATTCTATCCTGGAGGCACACATTATAATTACTTTGTGTTGATACTGTGTACGCTTGTTGGTGAGTTATATTTAATGTTTTAATGCGTAATAATGTTAGCCTAAGGGAATATTCATGTGTGTACCTCATATCGCCTTATTTTCTATATTATCTGGCAGTATTACTAAGTAATACTCTTAGTTATTATGGTTATAGAGGGGGGAGTTACAGGGGTTGTTGCGGTCAAGCATGTCAAAGGAGGAGGCTACGATGCCGGGTTTCATTCATTGATCGATCAATGATCTAGAAGAGCTCGAAGCACGCGATCGATTTTAGGGAATAGGCTGCCGCGACCTGAAATAACCCGAGCGAGCCTAGCGATGTAGAGTGCATGAATGTCATATCGAGATGGTGACAGCATGGTCAATGCTTGGAGGGAGTGGTGCTGCGATTGAAAGAGGAGGAGTTTGGAGGCATGTGGCCGTGTTGGCAGTGGCTGTGGTGGAAGCATTGAGGGTTCTCACTCAGAATTTTGGTGAGTATTTCTCTCTCCTAACTATATTTAAATCCACTCGTATCATAAAACATACATGCATACATACTTACTATATATATATAAGGAGCGTTCAGTGGCGCTCCAAATAGTGCAGCACCACATTAGCTCTCCGATTTTCATTACAAGTTTCGATTTAAATAATAGTTGTTTCTCTCTCTTACCACTACAACTATTATTTAGATCAGAACATATGTTGGAAATTAGGAGGCTAATGGAGTGCTATACTATTTGGGGTGACATTAAACGCTTATATGTACACTCGATTAAATTACTTGCTTGACATGTTGTTTGAGTTATTAGTTGAATTGGTCGTTTGTGATATTGGATATGATATTAGATATGATATTGGATCTGATATTGGATTGATTATTGCAACATTAAATATGATTTTGGAGTTGTCTATCTGTTGGATGTCCAAAATGCAAAGGAGATGCTATTTGCTGGCATTTTAATGTTTGAAATTTATTTATAACGTGTGTACAATTTATTAATGGTCGAAACTCAGTGGAATTCGACTCGGCCACACAATAATATTTATATTGATTATTTATAGTTACTTTAAGAGCATTTTTCTCCATGACTTTTATTTTAGACAATTTATTGATTTCCTCCATATAAAATATTCCTAGAAGCTTCGGGAAATTAAATATAGGATGTTAAAATTATTTAAAGTATATATTCTTAAAAAATATTTATGGTTGAGAAATATAGTGAATTGTTGGAAATGGTTTCAGAAATAATACTGGTTTTGAAAATGAAAATAGAGATTTTCAAAAGCAATTAACTCTATGGAATTATTTTTTTATGGATTTTGTATAATCGAATGGTTTTAATAATATTTTTGAAGAGGAATTTTAAGAATATGAGCCTATTTTGAGGATGGACTAAATTTAAAACCATTGTTAAATGGTTTTAAGCGTATTATAATATAAATCCCTTTTCATAAATATATTATGGTGGTTCGAAAGTGGTTTTTTGATATTATAATAATTTCTACATAATAAGAAGACTTTGAATTATAAATTATTATTTTAAATGAAAAGAATTATTTTGGAGGTTTATAAATTTGTCTAAAAATTATATTTACTTATAGAAAATTATAGAAAGACTTCTATAATGAATATTTGATTAATATATTGATTTTGAATGTTTGAGTTAATTGTTTAATGAAATATCTGTTAAAATTTATTATTATTTAATTTTAAAATTAAAATTGGGATTTTATGTATGATTTCTACATCTTCTAATTTCTCATTTTCTCAATTTCCCATACTGATTACAATATTATGAATGATTCGGTGTTGATGTAAATTTGATTAGTGATTTGACATGATACGATGATGACATCCTTTTTAATAACCTGCCCCAATTTCCCATAGGGGAGTGGTCTATTACATCCTTTTATATGATTTTGTGATGACTTCTATTCTGTGTGATAAGGAATCTAAATAAACAGAGTTATAAAATAGTTTGGGATGAAGTATTGGTAGTATTTCTCTAGTTATTCTTTAGACTCGTCATATAGAATATAGAAGGAGCGATTGTGATTTATGAGCTTTAAGTAAATGGACTAGTAATACGTAGTGGTATGAGGCATCATTGTTCGGCTGTAGATGGCAATCATATAGGGATTTATTCTGTAATTTGTGGCGGTGAGTTACTAATTTTGTAGTTTGTTGGCTTATATCATGCTGTTTGTTGGCATGAGTGTGTAGCTGTGTGTCAAATATTTTATTGTATGTATTTGGTATATGTCTAATCACTGCTCGATTTCCTTTCTATTGAAGTAGTTGGACCAGAGTGGCTAGTATCCTTCATAGCGGCATGATCGTGGTTGTTGCCCCTAGATCAATGAACCCAACTGTTGTATGTGAGCAATATTTGTAGCCGTGTGTCAGCGACTATATCGATCCCTATGTCGGTAATTATATAGCCCCTGTTTGTCACCTAAGTCAGTAGGCAGTTACCATTGAGGGACACATGTAGGGTCGTGATCGATGCAAAGCATAGTTAATCAGCGTGTTCATGGCATGCGATAGATAAGAGTTACGATGTCTATCGAGGTAACCAAGACTGTAGGAGCTGTATAGGTGAAATACGTGTGTCGTGTTTGCCAATCACGCGTGTAGTCTCCTGGAGCAGTTGTGTCCGTCAATCTCTCATCTAGTTCTGTTGTGTATGATATATATATATATATATATATATATATATATATATATATATATATTGACAACAAAATTGGGCATCAACACCCATAGAATCTCATGGAGATTGAACAGCGAATAAAATTAAAAACAAAGTAGAAAAAAGTAAATGAACACACAGATTTTTATAGTGGTTCGACAATCTTGGCTTACGTCCACTTCATATTTTTATTGATCCTTCATTTGATTATAACTACAAATATGTTTAGATCAGCTTGGATCCATTAATATAAGAATAAAGAATGAAAATAGCAGAGTCTCGGCGGTAGGAAGAAGGGTCCCTTTTCTGAAGCTATGCCTGCTATATTTATAGAAGAGATGCCCATGGATCAGGTTGAAACTTTGTAAGAAAGCTTTCCACATCTAGAAGTGTAACGGCCCACCTTTCTGACCCCTAGTGACAACATTTAACACATCCTTGGTGTTCGTGTGCCATTGCCTAAGAATCAAAAAGATGAATCGTCATAGGGTTAAATAAAGAATAGAATAGAAAACCACACAACGAAACTTTAAAATAACCCATAACAGTCAATAGTACATCAGGTTACTCCTTAACAAGGAGTTATAAGAGTTACATAAAGTAGTAAAAATCAGCTTAGGCAGTTGCAACAACCTGCCTTTACATATGCCGAAACAAAGTAACTTACATAAAAAAGATAGCACAACAGAATGGAAAACTAAGAAGATGAAAGCAACTGCTCGGATGCTATCTTCAAAAAGCCCACATAGACCTGTTAATCTCGAACTACTCAAATAAAATTGAGTACCTGAGAGTTAGGGAAAACAAACAATTCGGATCAAATGATATGTCTGGTATGAGTAAAAAATTTAAATCAATCGGTGGGTGATTAAGCATAAAAATGTGAGACCACGCCGCAGAACACGGAACGGGTTTACTCTTACATGAATCAACATTCAAAGGTGAGGAATGGATAAATAATTAAACATCACAAAGAGCGATTAACTCTTCCTCTAACAACCCAAATTCTGGTGGGTTCCCATTTTTTGCAAAAATGCTAAGTACCAAGCCCACTGAAGCCCGAGTTGGGTATCTGGTATCTTGCAAATAGGCAAAGATGAATATATCAGAGCTCAAATAAATATCTCACAACGGAACTGACTAAAATATATTCGTAAGTAAATACTCACCAAGGCAATAACACTTTCTAAACAAGTGTCACAAAGCTGGAAAATCTCTGCCTTCGATCTAACCTATGGAATCATATGAGAAGGGGTCAGAACTAAAGTTCTGGTGAATAACAAATTATGCACTTCTAAGCATAATTCTTCATATATTGTTCTATTTCCATTTTCTTTTATATTAGGTTTATTGGGTTTATATAATACTCTCGCCTCCATGCGTTAATCGTACCCATCTACTCCCTAGTAGATTAGGACCTAATAATCAATATATGTGTAGCTAATGCCCCATCAATCCTAGGTTCTACCCATAGTACCTTCCGTATCCTCCTCGAAAAGGACTCCATTGCCTCGCTACTAGAGCGTACTATAATTATATCTATAAAGGACAGCTTCGTGAGGCCTACAATACAGATGTTTCGTCGTCTACTATGAAAACTTGAAATTGCATCTGCACTAGCTTATACTAGTGCTTGGACATCCACAATGTACCACCTAGTGCGTACCTTGAGGACTACACATAATCGTTATATCTACTCCATGAACTCCGCCAACAAGGTCTACCTTCTACGGAACTCGGCCGAAGATTTTCTATATCTGTAAAGATTTGCTTCATTAGGCCAACAATATAGATATTATACTTGGTCTGCCTCTTTTCTCATCGTGGTTGTGCCCCATGCAGTCCCCCTCAACTAATCGAAAGACCATTCAAGAGCTAAGTGGCCGTGCTCTACTGCAAACAATCTAAACATCCAATTGATTGTGCCCCTTATCCAATGTCTCGATAGTAAAAGAATCATTTACCTATTGGTTTAATTTTAGTCTTTCCCGAACTCACTCTGCCCGATGATGGCTTGATCTCCGCATGCGACTGTCCTTTTGGGTCCTTCCCACTATAACCTACTTGCAAACTAGAGTATGGTGTCATACGAATATCCTACTCCATCACCAACCTTTTTACCGCCTACAAGGGTCCGCTTCGTTAGGCCTGCAATGCAAAAGCAGTCAAGGCATACTCTCTTGATGGAACACCTACAGACCTGCCTCCAAGAGTGCAGCTTTGTTAGGTCTTACCTAGAGGGCCATCCTAGAGTATACTCACATCCCGTTGAAGTCTCCTACTTCCTTCTAGCCTGAACTAACTAAGTTTGACGTGCTCTTTCTGTACTAAAATCTACGATGAACTGCTTCGTTAGGCTCTTTATCCAGATTCTCTTTCAGGCTGCTCCAAACGCACCTTACCATTTTATTATACCCTACGTCTAATCTTTTACTATGCGTTTAGTTTACTTTTATTATTCTATTGGCTACTAATTTATCCTAATCAGCAAGCCCAACCCCATCTATGTGTGAGGCCATCAGTCCTTGTCCTGAAAAGAAATGCTACCGGTACGGGCCACTTCTACTATTTTGCTTATAAACTTAATCCAAGATCTAAATTTGATAAAATAAGCCTCTTCTATTTCTTTCTTTTTAATTATAACCGTGTTACAATTATACTTGCAATTGTTACTTTTGTATTCTTTTCTTTCTTTTATAACCTACAAGTTATAACTGTAATTACTATTGTCTCTTTTCTATTCTAGTCTGTCTTCTTTTATTATGATACTAAATTCTCTTTAGTTCTCTTTAGGGGTGGGCATTTTACTGACCGAACCGACTTAACCGACCAAACCAATCTTAATCGAACCACTTTAACCGAAAAATTCTGTTAACTGAACTTTAGGTTAACCGATCGACGTTAACCGAACAATATCGGTTCGGTTAACGGTTAATCGCTGTTTATATATCGGTTAACCGTTAACCGAAACTATTTTTTGAATTATTGAGCATACCCAAATCCAATTCTATTTGCAAATCGACCCAACGCTTTTTTCCTAACCCTAATCAATTCGTGCTTGCCCAATGCTAGCCGCTACACAGCTCATTCCCAAAATCAGTTACTTTATCCATTTCATTTTCCTTCTTCTAAATCCTGATAATCGAATCGTCTTCCCCATAGATGAAATCCTCAATTGCCTTCCTCTTAAATCTCTGTTCAAATTTAAATCCACTTTAAAATATTTATCTTCGTCGATTCAAGCTATCGCTTCAACGCTTCCAAATGCATGGGAGAGAAGACTGATTGGTTAGCCACAAAGTGTATGCATGTGATCCACAGTGATCCTCGACACAAAGATTTACGTTATGTTTTTGCCAGGTTAGGCTTTAGATGGATTGACCTAAGTAGTGCTTATTGAGTAAAATTTGTATTTTACGTCCATTTATACAATTACATTCTGATGGGTAGTTTTTCCATTTCTTTTCTTTTTAGTTTTTTATATATGATTACAACAATGAATGTCTATTAACCTTTAGGTTAGTTATCGATTTTAAATATTTTGCATGTGGATTGATGTATAATTTGGGGTAAGTACAAGTAATTTTGCTGTTATATAATCAGTTCAAGGCTATATTTTCATACATTCCAGGATTCCTTCTGACTTGTTATTTTGTATAATTAAAGTGTTAAACATAGCAGGTAGCAAATAATTATTCCTTTAGGTTATACATGACAAACTGACATTACAGGTCATATGCTAATAAAGGAAGTTTCATGCTTATGAGATAACTCATGTTAACTAGTTGAATGTATTATTGGGTGATTAGTATTATTACAATCTAACCAGGCACATTTCCATCTAAAAAGCTGCCAAAGGATGAAATGGCAGTTGAGAAATAGAGGAAAATTTTGAAATTAATAATAGTTTTGTTATATGTACATAATGCACTTTTAAAGTCCATGTTGTTTTACTGAATTATTGAATAGGTAACAAAGCAAGACATGGATGATACATTTCAACCGCCATTCATAAACTGTGTGATCAAAGGAAATGTTGCAGGTGTGATGTGTTCTTATAACAAAGTTAATGGAAAACTAACATGCGCTGATCCTAATTTACTTGCTGGGAATATCAGAGTTGACTGGAAACTTAATGGGTATTTTACTTCTTCAATGTTTCATAGTTTTCTGATCATTTATCAACAACAGGTACATTATTATTTCTGTTATATCACCATGTGGCAAAGAATTATCATATTAAATGCCCATCCCTAATACAAATAATCATATGATAAAAGCAAAAGCTGAAGCTAGGTACCAAAGCTTAGATTCATCTGTTTGACAGGATCACAATCAAAGGCCTAATAGTGTAGATTAATCAATCTATTTTTGTGGTTTAGTTGTTTTGAAGAGTTAAGATGCTTGTTGATTAAGAGTTAAGATGCACATTGGTTAAAAATTATTGGCATATAGAAAAGCAAAAAAAAGCATGCTACAATATTGCACTTACAGTATTGCTGCTATTGCATTTTTGTGTTACTATTGCATTTGTAAACTAACTTGTATATACTGTAATATACTGTAATATACTATGTTGCTATTGCATTTGTAAACTAACATGTATATACTGTATATAACCTGCATAATAAATTGTTTAATAGTATATTAACTATAAGGTACAATTAATGCAGTATAATTGTATAGAGTAAAAGAATTAAAAGTGCTTGGTTCTCATATTAGTATAGTAAACAAGTGATGCAGATTAACATGACTATATTGACTAAAATTGAACCTGACAATATGAAAATTTGAAGTTATTTTCCATATTGAACCTGCATAATAACAGTGCTTGGTTCTCATATTAATATAGTAAACAAGTTACTATATTGATTTACTTATTTTCCAATTTTTGTTATTATTTTTGTCAAACAAATCTATTTTAAATAGGTAATTAGGTAAATGAATGCCTCATGTATTAAGTGGATATGATCTGTTTGATCCATTTACTAAATGTATCAAATGGGTAGGATCATAGATGAATTGTATCAAATGTTCGTATCTATTTTGAAATGTTCTTCTATTAGGTTTCCAAATATGAACACTAATGGTGATTCTAACTACGAAACATCGGTATCTCGTAGAAGATTTCAGCTTGAAAGATTTATCTAATCCAAATGTCAAAAAATTAGTGTCATAATAATTAGATTGCGTTCTCAGTTTCAATTCTTAATTTTATACCATTTTTTTTGATTTTGTAATTCATTAAATTGGAACAAACCAAGAACATGGTAAAGATGTAATTAAGTAAAATATCTTATTTGTGTTGGTATTATCTGATTGTTTGGTGTTTTAATATTAATATCAGCTTTAGTTAGTTAGTTAGTGCGTGCTTGTAACATAACAATCAAGTAATACCTGCATTGTGAGGATAATATTGCAGAGCGACCATTAGCAGAAGACAAAAAGTTGAGAACTGCATCGAATTTTTCTGTGTCATGGTTAGCTTTACTGTCCATATATATATATATATATATATATATATATATATATATCATAAAATCATTTATTATAAACGTTAAACAAGTCGGTTCAACTTTTGTGTCAATGTTTCCAGTTGGAGTAATAGTGTAATACACTATATATCTTTCATCTAAGTTCAACTAACTTGTATCTGATTACTTTTGGACAGAGACTTGGAGAATCGGAGATTGGAGATCGAAGTTGCAATATCATTGGCAATCTATTCTAGTAATTTTATGTTATTTGATTTGGACACTTTGTTGTAATTATATTAATGTATTTCTTTTATGTTTGGACTTTGGGAATTAAAAATTTGAATTGTGATGCATTGTAATTTGTATTGGACTTTAGGGTTTGAAAATTTGAACTGTGATCGATGTGATGTATTGTATTGTGTTGTTGCTATTGTGGTAAATGCCAGTAATGAATATGCATGTAGAATTTCATACTTCATAACATATGTGATGGCTTGTATGTAATGGCTTGTAGGCCGCAACACTTCATAATTCAACTGGTAAACCGATAAATTTAAATTGTTAACCGATAAATTTAAACGGTTAACCGGTCAGTGGCTAACCGTTTAAATTTACCAGTTAACCGGTTAATTTTATCGATTAACCACGGTTAGGATTGATCGGTTCGGTCGGTGGTTACTGACTGTCTTGACCGATCATCGGTTAACCGAACCGTGTAATAATTTCGGTTAACCGAAAATATTAACCGGTTTTGTCGGTTAACCGACCGTGCCCACCCCTAGTTCTCTTATATTTTATGACAGTCTTAGCTTGGGACTATGTCCAACTGTTACAAATTAATTATCAGAATAACTGCCTTACTTTTTGTTCTACTATCTGCGTAGTAAATGTGGATCTAGTCACATCTTTTGTTTATTATTTCTAGTCTTGTCAAATATTAAACTTGATTATTTCCTCTTTTTTAATTTCTTTAACGCTTCACGTTATTCTCTTTTATTCTAGGAAGTAGTTCAATTCTATTTGGTTGGTTACAAAAGCTATGCTAAAAATCCATTTCCATATTTTAATACTAAATAATGCTATAAACAATAACTCGTAACTGCAAGATATTTCTTTTATTGTTTCTCTAATTATTGGATAATGGAAAATACAGCAATGTCTCTAATCTGCAGTAATTCCATTTTTCTTGCTTTTATTCTTGCAATTATGTTTATCATTGTTTTTATAATATTAAACTATGGAAATGTATTCCCTTTTCTAAATCAACCAACTAATCTATCACTAACTTCCAAATCAAGTTATTTATATTTTCCCCTTTTTAATTCATTTCTACCGTTTTAACACAATTTGCTGTAAATTTCTCACTTTTAGGCTTATGCCTTTCTGTACAACTTTTAAACCTAATATTACTTATACTTAATTGGATTCCTTTCTTTTTCCATATAAATAACATTTAAATATAATTAAATAGGTGCATTTTCGGATTACAGTTTTGCAACGATATTTCAATTGTTTTCCCATGGTTGGAATATTTTATTATTAAAATATGGCATATATATTGCGATTATTCTTATTATTATTTTTCCGGACCTATCCGTACATCCGAAATTTTTCATGAATTTAAGACTTAGAAAATTTTGTAAAAGTTGGGTTATTTCAAATTTTATTTTGTAAATTAATTGTTATAAATTGATTATTTTGAATAAAAATACATTAGATCTTAATTCCTCCTTGTTCCTTTTCGAGGACGATAAGTTTTGAGTGGGGGAGAGTGTAACGACTCGTAATTTTTCGGCAATTAAAAATATTAAATTAAATAAAATTTTGAATTTAATATTGTAAGAAATTAAAATTTATATTTTATTAATGAGAAAATAATTAGAATGATTTAATAATGCCGTTTGAATGTTATTGACAACTATTTTCATGTATTTAATCAATTAAAATAATTGTAAAGTTAATTTGGCTGTAATTGTAAATATGGAATTAAATTGGTAATTAATGGAATTAATGAAATTGAAATATTATAATTAAAATGGTAAATGATGATAACTTGGAATAAGAATGTGATAAAATGTAAACTAGTGTCCAACAAATTCATATGGTATTAGATGACTGAATAAAAAGGAGTGTGAATCAAAATAATTTTTTATTAGAATTTAAATTTATAATTAACCGGAATTTTATTTTGATTGAAAATGAACTCTGAAATTTATGTAATATTTAAATATTACATTCAAGATGGAAATTTTTATTTTAATAGATCATTAATTTATATGAAATCAAGAATGATAAAATTGTTAACTTTTAAATTTGAATTTAAAAGGGGTTAAATGAATTTAATTATAATTTATTTAATTAATGTGAAAATTAGCCATTTTAGCCACTGTCTCGGATTTCGATGAAACTAGTTTCATCGAATCTGTAGTAATGAATTATTGTAGGACTTCAAGTTTCGTAGCGATCAGACTTATCGTTTGATCGTGCGAGCTCGAAACGCGCAGAAATCAATTAAAAGAATTTAAATGAATATTATTTGACGTGAAAGCTAACTTCTATATACAATGGAATTGGGGTTTGAAACTAGTTCCATTGAGTTTAAAATTTTCAAAAACCTATATTTTGATATATTGGATGACATGTTTTCGTTTTGGAAATGAAATGGGCTTTTCGGGTCGTTATTATCGTTTCGAACCAATTCAATGTCCATTCGTTCTTATCTATCTGCGTATATATATACACACTTTTCTCTAACCCTAGCAGCTTTTCATTTTTATTTCTATACGTACTTTATTTTCATATGTTCCTCCTTCTCAAATGTCAAAGCATCAAACCCTAATTCTCAAATTCATTTTCAAATCAAAATCAAATCCAGAAATTCAAACTCTTCAAATTATAGCAAATTATATATCGTTGGAAATCTCTCGATGTTTGTTTTTCGATTCGTGTCATGATTTGGCTAGAAATCATTGATTTAGTCTCGGCCATCGAAACTAGGGTTCGTTTTTCGACGGTGGATCTTCGTCGATAGGACGATCGGAGGTCACCAACGGGTAGAGGACATCGAGCAGCACGCATCCATGTGGCTCTAGGGTGTTGATGCTGCACGGAATGCCGAAATTTGGCTATGATAGCAAGTGGCGGTGGAGCGTCTAGAGATCTCCGTGGGCAATCGCGACTAACATGGCAAGGAGAATTGGTGCGGCGCAACATGGTGGTCTCGGCAGCGTTGTCCGATGAGGTCATATGCTAGTGGAGAGCTTGCGACAATTGGATGAATGGTGGCAGCTGGTTAGGGTTCGAACTCGGTTGGAGTTAGAGTGCGAGATGGTCACATGTAGGGTTTGATTGAGTAATGTTGCGTTTGACTTCTATTTTAATTTAGTTTTAAAACTTAAATGTTCTAACATCCATAACTTTTCCATACGAGCTCGGATTTAGACATGATTTTCACTGTTGCAATCATACGGAAATTCCAGACAATATGAAACTAGTTTGGTCGAATTTTAAGACTGTTCAGATTTTGGGCGTCATTTGGATTTTTATTCTACTAAAAGTCAAAGGTGAGTGCTTAACCTACTCCAGATACTAAATCATCTTATGTTGGTTAAATTAAATTTATGATGTGATTTGAAATTAATAGATTGTAGTTTGGTATATTTAAATTATCATTCAAGTTTAATTTGATTTTATACTAAATTTAATTGCCATTTGAATTAATATTGGAATTGAATTGCTAGTTAAATACCCGATATTTATAGCTTGTTAATTATTTTGATTTATTGGTTGATTTAAATGATGATTGTGATGGATGCTTAGTTGTTGACATTTTGACGATTTGATGTTATGTTCATTTGTATGTTGTTATCACACTGCAAGTTCACTTAGTTATTGTTAGGAAAATCACTATGGGTTGAAATGATACATACCCAAACGATCTTATAGATTAGGAAAAAATCATTATGGGTTGAAACGATAAACTCGAGCGATTTATAGATTTTAAATTTTTTTTCCGGATTGTAGGTTGAAATGATATATACTCATAAATTTATATTTATTGCAGGTCGTGTTATTTTGATGTTCTAGTCTTGTTATTTGGATATGTGATTACCTTGATATATGTTACGCTATTGTGTAGATACATTGTATAATGTTTGCTATGATTGATTGTGTGAATTGCATACCTAGATGTTGTTTGATGTGTGTATATGTTTGTATGCATGCGTGAATGGTTGAAAATGCTCAACGGAGCAGACAAAAGATAGGAATCCTGAAACTGTACTTCAAAGTGTAGACTCTTGGATGTTGCAAGCCGCATCGATGTGGGTGGAATACATGCATGTTAAAGAACGGAGCATAGTGGTGAAATCAGTGCAAATATGAAAATTTAACCTACTGCAGCGTTTCTTCTCATTGGCGCTTGGATTCGCACTTGGGTTAAATGCGAGGCCTAGCTGGGTCTTGCATTGTATCAATGTGGGGGAGAACCATACATCATATGTTGTCCCGTAATGATGTTGTTCGGTAACCGAGCATGAAATTTGGTCGTGTGGGTGCTTGGTGTCATGCTTGGGAATTTGGGGTGGTTGCTTCGGGTCAGCATCTAGGCAAGATATTTGGTTCAATGGTTTCAGAGTTGCTTGGAGTAAGAGCAAAGGCCCCTTCTAGTTTTTCAGTGGATGCTTCAATTCCAACACACTAACGATCGTATTTTAATCCTCACATGTTGCCTCATTTAATGCCGTCGTGAGTTTTTCCATGAAAGAGCCATCATGAGGTGTCCCTACCGATGTTATCATGTCATATTTAATTTATAACTTCATGAACTTAATTCAGGCCTTCTTGTGTGTGCTGCTAATTTAAGCTGTCCCACTTTAGTTTTCATATGCTGACATAATCCAAAGCCTTCGTGATACATATATATAGACACATACGCACGCATACATACACGTGCCTGCCTTTATGTGTATGTGTCTTTTGCTTTCTTGGACTGAGCTGATGCCTCTCTTTTTTCCTTCTTTCCTAATTTTTCTTTTCTTTGGCTTATCCCATCACGTGTACTATATCACAATGTGAATTTTGTCTTCGCATGTTTTTTTATGCCTTCCTGTGACGACCCGCCCATCTACTACCAGAAAGATGTATCATCATTAAGAAAAGAAAGGGATAGAAATAGAAAAGAATAGAAAGAAAGAAACAAAAACATCAGAATCTCATAGCGGAACGAAACAAAATATAATATATCACATAACTATTATATAGTTTTACATATATTAGAGTTATACAATATCATACACATGACAGTCATACATCCATCTGTCACTATATTCATCAGAGATACATCATACTTCAACTAACACAGCGGAACTAAATAGATATATATATACACACGTCTGGATCTCCTGCTCCAAGATCCTCCATAAATCAATATCCAAAACCTATCACTTGGCTACTCAAAAAATTTGAGTACCCAAGAGTTTATGAAAAACAAAATATAAACTCCGGGTCAGACTTGGGTCTGGTATGAGTAAACGGTTTAAAGTTGTTTAACTTTGAAATAACATTTGAAAATAAAGGTATCACATAAGACTCCCCATAAATAAATACGGGTAAGTTCTTACCTTACGCTAACCAAAACATTTCATAGGAAATCCAGTGATATTATAATAGTGTCTAGGGTTCTCCAGTAAATAGAAAATAGCCGAAATTGTTACATCTATTAAATTCCAGCTACTAGCCATAAAAGTGGATAACACAAATCAAAACCGTAGGGTCTCATAGGGAAAATGGATTTCCACCAATGGCTGGGCTACTGGGGTACCGCCCGTCACAGTACAGGGCCTAGATCACCGTACCGAGGATCACTCCCGACCCCCTACAACACAAGGCTAGAACCATTCCTTACCGAACAGTCCCGAACAAGATAACCCCGCGGTTGTAGCTAGCAACTGCTCACACAGCCGAAATAAAAAAGGACATCTAGACAGGGGTATATCTCGTCCTGCTTGGGCATGACCCACCTAACCTTGCTGCACATCCCCTGTTTTAGCCATTCCCGGTTGATGAGGCTTGAGGTTACGATTACCTTTACAGAACATATCTCTTAGAATGCTCATCGCCCGCCTGACGATGTAACGACCCAGAATTTTTTATTAATTAAAATTTGAATATTTAATTAATTTTAAATATTAATAAGTGAAATTTATAAGTCGAATAAATTTTATTTCGAATAATTGGATTTAATTGGATAATTAAATCAATAATTTAATATGTTAAATTATGGAAAAATTGAAAATTGGGTTAAATATGATTGAAAATGATTTGTAAAATTTTATTTTATCATATTGAAGTTAGAATGATATCATAGAACTTTTAAAATCGAATTAGGAGTTTATTTGTGAAAATTGAATATTTTAATATTTAATCGACTAGTGAAATTGCCAATTTTCGAACAGTCTCAGAATTGGACGAAACTAGTTCCATTGGATCCGTAATAGTTAGTTATTACCGGATTTCAATTTTTGTAGCAATCGGAGCTATCGTTTGATCGTGGCAGCTCGAAACGCATCGAAATTGTTTTAATATTAATTTGGCGAGTTAAAATAGTCATTTTTCAAAAAGTCTCGGATTTCGACGAAACCAGTTTCATCGGATCCGTAATGTGATATTATTGTATGGTTTAAAATTTCGTGTCAATCGGATTTACCGTTTGTCCGGTGCAAGCTAAAACGCCTAGATAATCGTTTAAATCGGTTTAATTTAAATCGATCGTTTGTTGCCATATCTCGCACAGATGACCGAATTAGCTTCCGAAACCTGTTCCATTGTGTCCGAAATGCGGGGTAACCCTAGGATCGTCAGTTTCGGCGCGTAAATCGGAGTTTTGAAAAACCGGATGAATAGTGTTCATTTATTTTCTATAAATAGGGCTCCATTCACAAGAAATTTTTTTTTATTAACCTAACCCTAAACCTAGCAGCCACCCCCTCAACGAACGACCAGAAAATAACCCCCTTCTTCCTTCAATTTCTCAAAATCCATTCATCAATTCAAAGAACGTTCAACTACGAAGTTATAGAGCACACCGAGGGCTACAATCTGAACGGTGGTGATCGAGTATTATGTGGTGGATCATCGGCAATTGGTGTTGGAAGTGTGGCCGTTCGGCCTCGAAATACGTGCCAAGATGGAGGCCGAGTTCGACCAGGCTCCAGCCGAGTGTCATGCTCGAGATGCTCTTCAACGTGGCGCTTCCTGATCGAATTATCGTCGAGTGTTGGTGGCGCAAGAATTAACCCTAAATTCTAAGGATGGGTTCGGCCTTGCTTCAGTAGTTCACGCGCGTGAACGAAGAGATGGAAGAAGATGTTGCACGGTCTTGATGCTGCAGAAAGGATCGAACGACTATGATGGCTTGGGTATAAAAAAAATTATAAAAGTTGTAAATTTAGTTATATAAATTAGTGTAAAATTCATAAAATCATAACTTTTTCATACGAGGTCGAAAACGCGCGAAACCAGTTGCGTTGGAATCGTATGGACGAGCATTACGCGATGGAATTGGATTGGAGTCGTTTGGAGTTAGTGAGAATTTCGGGTAAAATTAAACGCGCGTTTAATTTTATTCGAAATAAATCGCTAAAACGAAATTGAAATCAAGGTGAGAACTTCTCACTCAATCGAATCAGTTTCGATTTTATTTTAAATAGTTAGATTTAAAATACTTGAATGTATGTTTGAATGATGATTGTTATCTATTGATTGTTAAAATAGACATTATGCGCCGTTAGTAAGCGGATGTTATTTATTAAAAACATATACCGCGAATATTTCATAAACAGTGAAATTGGTATTATATATAATAGCAATATATATATATATATATATTGGCATATGTATATATTGCAGTTGCTGATTTCCCGCATTTTTTAGCGGATGAGACCCTATTGCGCCGTTATTAAGCGGATAATATTTTAAATCCCATATACCGCGATAATTTCGCACTGGAGCAAAATTGGTATTGTGCTAATGTTTGTGGATGCAGGAAAACAGGTTGGAGGGATCCAACTGGATTCCTCAACAGTATTTATTTGATTATGGATATTTTGATATTCGTTGATTATCATATACGATATATGATATCATTGTTGTCGTGATTGACTATTTGGTGTGTAGCATCATTAGACCAAATTTTGGAATTTTAAAATGATTTTTAAAGTGATTTTTGAAAGTATACGTTTATAAATATTTTTGGAATTGATCCATTATAAATAAACGTTATAATTTTAAGGTTATAGGAATTATGATTTTTGAGAAAAATAGTTAAAAGTTGATTTTTAAAAATATGGGGTTAATGGTTTTATAAAATAGTTTAAATTGGGATTTTTGAATTTATTATTAGAAGTTTAAAAATAGAATTTATAAAATTTGATTATTTTATAAGTAAAAAGGATGAAATTATAAAGGAATTTAAAGATGTTTTAAAATATTAATATGAATTGATTTATATAAGAGATTTATAAATGGATATTTATAAATTGAAATATTGAAATTATAAAACGAGTTTTTATAAGTGTTTGAATGAAGTGAAAATGGATTGCATAAGTGAATGGAATTTATAAAATTAAAAATGGTGAAGTTATAAATGAAATTTATAAATAATAAGATTTATAAATTTTGTGAAGTTATTAAAGAATATATTTGGGTAAATAATTGAATCTTATAAGTTATAAGATTTATAATTATGAAGTTCAAAGGAACGATTTTTGCAAACAAATAAATTATAGGTATTTAACTTATAATATGAACCTTTGGTATATAATTGAGTTATGAATTGAATATAGGGTAATAAAGAAATTTATAAACATTGTTTTATAAATTCGCAAAGACTTATTTTGATAAGTTAATTTTTATAACTTACTTATGGAGTTATATTCACGTTTTTGAATAGTGAATAATCCTTTAAAATAAAGTGTATAGAAATGATGAAATTTATTAACGAAGTATATTCACGTTTTTGAATAGCCAATAATACGTTAAAGGAATTGTTTTGAATGCGATGTTTTAAATAGAATTAAAACGATCTAACGATGTTTTTAAATGTGTTGAGATTCGAAACCATAGATTTCAACATTCATTGTTGAAATAGACGTTTTCGAGAAATAACGGGAAATGGTAGACTATAACACTGTTGTTATAGTAAATCATTTTCGAAAGGAAATGTTTTATTTAGTATTGGGATTTATACATCTATCTTAAATTCGAATCCCTATACTAGTGATTTTGGGTTGTCGTAACGATGTTTTACGCAACATTCGTTTTGGCCCAAATAAATATGGTTAAACGAATGATTTCCTTATAGAATGATATATATACTAAATTTTGATTTAAGTATATTGAATATTTTCCAAGTATTGAAAATAAATGGATTTGTGAATTACTTATTAATAAATAAGTATGGAAATGTTTCTTCAATGTGAAATGAAACGTTTTGAGAATTTATCTTTTTGAAGATAAATTGAAATGAATAATTGAAAACGTATATTCATAAATATTTTGGGAATATAAATTCACTAAGGAGTTTATAAAAGAAAGGGGAATTTGTTTAAAAATAAATATTGATTTATTTTTGAAGTGTGAAAATTATATATCTTGTAAAGATATTTTTGGAAAATAAATAATTTGGAAAATTATTTGGAATCTAGTGATGTGTGCATATCCATTGATAGTTCAATAACCGACTATCAATATTTACCTTTGAATAGGTATTTGTTGTGATTTTCTTGAATTTGAATGCTACACTTATTTTTAAATTATTGCGCTCGTTATTCGAATTACCCATCCCGAATAGTGATACGACGTAATGGATAGCATTGATGACCGGTGTTGAAGACCGGATATTTTTGAAAGCGAAAGGACAACTCGTCGAATGTCTTTGCATCGAATGGTCCCCGGTATAGAGACTCCATATGTGATGGGAAGTCCTGACGTGATTAGTGAATATCCGGATTGCAAGGACTTCTTTGTAAGTGCCTTCGGTTCTGTTCGAGCCCGGAACAGACTTGTATGGATTGTATGTCTGACATTACAAATTGAGATATAAAGCTGATTTCTTTCAAATATATTTCTGTTGGTGGCGGAGAATTTATTCTCTTAGCTTAACACCCTTCTCTGAGACGTACGAGCTCAGAGGTTATGTAGTTGAAGGTTATCAGCGATATATTCCCAATTTGGTAATGTGACATGCTAAGTGTTGCTGTGAAATGATCATTGTGTTGATCATTTGTGATAGGATCATTTGTTTGATCGTTTATCTTTGTGATCATTTCTATGATCATTTTTTGACCCAAAGCACGGCTTTTGTATGAAGTGTGTTTTTGTGGACGAGACTTCGTCGAGCCTCACACCCCGGAAATGGTCAAAACAGGAAAGATGCGGCAAGGTTATGAGGGGTAGCGCCCTTTAGGGTATGTGCATTTCCTTCTGGAAAAGGGTGGTATCATGGTATGGAGCCCAGATACTTACTCATGTTGAAAACACTTTATGATTGTGTGAATTGATTACGAGCGCTCGGTTAAAGGTCCCAAAGGACCGGGGGATGGCATACTCGGTCAGTTGTTACTCAGTTAGGGGTAACCCGGCCTTGTGTTGGCAGAGATCCGGTTTGGCTCTCGGGGATGTCCTTCCAGAGGCATTCTCATGTGGCAATGGGAAGTTCCTTGGCCTGACCATTTGTTGGAAATCCAATTCCCAATACGAAACCCTGTACGGTTTTAGTTGTAGAACCTGCCATTTACTTATGGTGGTCACCACTGTTTAGATGGTAGCTATAGTAGGCATAGTTCGAAATGTCTATGCTGGCTAAGATTTATATCTTTATTTTCGAAATGAATTTTTCCTACACTATGCACTAGTAATAATATCAAATGTTCTTTTAATATGTATCAAGCATATTTGACTATCTTAAGGAGAAATCTCCTCCGATTCTGCGTTTGCATTGTGTGTGTGTGCGGGAGGCCTTCTGGTAGTCTCATTTTTAAAAAGCATTGCGAATTGACTTTAAAAATATTCCTCTATTTTGATTTTAAAGATAAATAAACTGTTTTGAGTTCTCACACCAGTCACATGACTGACTCGGAGTTTATTGTTTTCCTTCCTAAACTCTGGGTGCCCACCAATTTCCACACGGGCAGTCAAGAGTTAAGGTTTATCAGGATATTCTGGAGTTGCTGGAGGCAAGCTGGATGGCATGGCGTATTACTAGTATATAGTATTTCTTTTCCGCTGTTTGTTGTTGTTTGTTGTTGTACACTCTGATGATGATGTAATGTGATGAAATGTAATAACTGATATAGTTCTTTGTTTAAAGATTATTCATTTATCTATTATATGTTGTTCCGCTGCGATTGTGAGATTCTGTTATTGTTCTGCTGTTTTCTTTCCATTCTATGATCTTTCCTCTCTGTTTTCTACCTTCTTCTCTCTTCTTCTACCTCTCTTTCTTCTTCTTAAACCCTAACATTTCGGTTTTTCGGCAACGAAAAACCGGTATCGTTACAGACGATGTGCTGAAAGCATTCAATCCATGCAAGTTCGTTCTGGGTTTGAACGAAACAGAAGGCATTATCTCGTTACTCTTATTTTGGAATCACCCTCAGAGTCAACGACGATAACCCTTGCATTCTGAAAACACCATCTTGATCTCCACTTGAGATGCCACGACCTAACGTTTAATTTGGATCGATATGGTTTTCGGATAATCATAAATGACACCCGATCCCGGTCTCATCGAAATCCAAACGCCATTTTAAAGGCCAAGTTGTCTAATTAAATTAAACAGTTTAAATTCAATGATATAATTGATATAGCATTTATCACAGATAAATCATACATAATCATCATAGATACATCACAGCATATCACAAAACATCACAGAATATCACCAAATAAACATCATAATCAGATATTCCACATACAGAACATTCATAAGAAATCATCTTTGATTCTTATTGTAATTAATTCAATTTAAAATTAATTACTTGAGAGTTAACTACTTAACCCTGTTTAATTAATTATTAATTAACAGTTTATTACTTATTTCTTTTCAAATTATTTAAATTAATAAATCATTTCTTAATCAATTATTAAGTCTTAATTATTTAATTACTTGATTATTTCAAACTATTTAATTAATTACTTCTTAATCAAGTTATTTAATCTTAATTACTAATTAATTACCGTTAATCATTAATTAATAATCTTAATTATTAATCAAACTTAATTACCCATTTATTAATCATTAATTACTTGTTAATCAATTATAAATGCTTAATTCTTAATGAAATTACTTAATTAATTAACTATCAGTTCATAATTAAATTACTTAATTAATTAACTATTAATCATTCATTAATTAACTTAAGTAGTTAATTACCCTTTATTTATCACTTAATCAGTAAGTAATCCAACTCTAATTAAAAAAAGTTAATCATTCTTAATTACTTTCTAAAAATAATTAATATTAATCATTCAACTTAATTAACTTTTTATTAGTCTTTTTGAAAATCAATATATTGTTAACTACAAACTTAAATATTAATAAATTCATACTTGTCTTGAAGTAATTGCTTAATTGAAGAAATAATTAAGTGTTAAAAACATTGTTAAGTATTAACTAAGATAGTCAAAACTTGTATTAGAGTTTTAACTTAAATTTGTTAAACATTATTAAGTTTACAGTGTTGAAATCTATTTATAAACTTTACCTCTAAAATACACTACTGCATTTTTTAAAGGAAACCCGAGACACGCCTGCGTTTACTCGAATGCTACTTGAGTTACCACTCTCTTTTCCCACGTCATGACCAGAAACATCTTCTTCTTCTTTTTATATCCAGTAATTAGTTTAAGTTTAAATTAAGATAAAAACTAAAGCATCAGGTTCAAACTCACGTTCGAACTCGACCTCAAACCCGAAGCATCCAACCCCAAAACTCGTGCATGACTCGGGTAAGTTGACCACGACGACACAAATAACCCTCTTGCTCGCCGTACACGTGCACGGCGGCACGACTCCTCACTGGCGAACGCCAACCATTCAGGCAAACCACAATTTTACCCACGACTCGAAATCAAAGCTTAAATTACTGCAAAGAAATACGAATCAAAAATTAATCACTTGCTCGAAAAACAGCAACTAACCTCTCAACAAAAACGTTTCGCCACCGCCGCAAACACCACCAGAGGTGCTCGAACTTCTGTCAAACTTCGACAACCCATCGAGCAACCTTCCACCAGAATTATATGACACTCGATCGCTTATTAAGGTCGAACTCGACACATCACAGACAATTGCAAAACTTTGAAATAAAACCCTAAAAATGGTTCGACCCAACAATTTATACAATTGAAAAATTATCTGATAACTTTCCTAAGATCAAAGATGTTCATACTAGCTTCAATTCAAATTTCAATAATTATTATTGATTCAAACACTAAAAATTGAAAGAAATACAATTTTTGTTCAACCACAAACTGCTCTTCGAATATGCAACTAAAATTCTTCGTTTTTGTTTTAAAAATCATAACTTACAGTAATAATTCAAGATATCAACTTGAATTAATAGTTTATAACAAACAAATTTATCAATTTACTGTTTGATTACCTATAAACAAATTTTTCCAGTATTTCACTAACATATTAAATAAACTTAAAAAAAATCTTATTTGAAGTTTTAACATCTTGTTTGTTGAGAAATCAAAGCTTATCAATGATTTAAATAAGAATAACTTGAGTTTTGAACCAAATATGCAATCTGTACCAAATCTCGGAGAATACAGAACATCACAAATCATATGCAAACTGAAGCATGTACAAACCAGTTTATCAAATGAAGTTTGAACTATTTAAATGAACTTAAAACTTTTAAAATTTATGTTTACTCACGTATAAGATTTCTGTGATCAAAGAACACTTGATGATTGAGAAAACTATCTTGAAATTTTGTTTTTGATTCTGCCCTGTTCTTGCTTTGAATTAAATTTTGACTTTTACTTCCTTTTTTCTTCTTTCTTTTTTTCTCAGATTTTCTTATCATATTGCCGAACGAACAAAAAAGAAAGATGCCACATATATAGAAGATAACAGTATAATATGGGAAGGTAGTAACTGGACAAACATTTTCTTCTTTCTGTTTTATGTTGATAAGATCTTTATTACTACAAAGCAAGGATTTAATATTTGAACTGACAAAATGTAGGCTTGAGCGGATGGCAATTAAATGTTTTGTTTCCAATTATGTTTACACAATTATCATTTGTTTTGCTGTGTAAAGATATTATATGCAAACATGTACTTTTGCAGGTAGGCTTAAGGCTTGTGTATGAAGATTGTTTATATATAAATATTTGTCTTATTATTTTTGGTTTGATCTCCATACACCTATGTTTTGTTGCTTAATTCGTTTACGTACTTATTATGATTTTGCTGTGAAGAGATTTGTATATAAAAGTACACTTTGAAATCAAACATATGGCTTGTGTGTGAAGCTTTGTAAAAACATTTGTTATCTAGCTTAAATTGTTTATATACATATGGTTGTGTTATTTTGTTTTATATTTTGCAGGTAGGCTTGTGGATGAAGATATTGTCTTGTTAGTTCTAGTTTGAACTTGCAGGCAAACACTGTCATGTATATGAAGATATTTATTTAAATATTTGTTTTGTTATTATGCTATATATTAACTAAGATAATTAAACTTGTATTATTTCATTTTATACTTAGTGTTTCATTTAACTCTTGTTTATATTTACATTTTTATTTTATACTTTGTTTACAAATGTTAAAGTTATGTTGTATGTATACCTTACTACTTAATTCTTGCTTAATATTTTACATTTCTATTTTAAATTTTAACTATCAATTATTAAGTGATATTCATGTGTTTGACTTATATTTTATATTTTATTTTATATTAATTGACTTTGATTTTAATTTTAACATTATCATCCATATGTATATTTTATCAAAAGATAACAAGACAAGGTATTTTAATTTAATTATTTAAGACAAATTTTATTATTAATATTATTGAGATATCTATTTCATTTTCTTTCAAAATACCAATATATACAAATAAATGACAATTATTCCAAAAGATTTAATCATTTTCAAATGATAAGTTTACATTTTATTTAATTTGATTAAATATTTATTAAAATAAACAGGGCCAAAATCCATGGTTGTTACATTTCCTTCGGGAGTTCGCATGCTTGTTTTATGAATTATCAACATGAGCTATCATTGTTTTTTTCCCTTTTGTTTTTGTGTGTTGACACTGTATATGTTTTGTTGGTATAATTAAAATTGGAATTCAAATTATTGATCATTATTTTATTTTTTTTAAGTGGTAGAAGTGAGCGTCAAAAATGACACGTGACCTTTTAGTTTTTCTCTGATTTAGTATATACTTAACATGTACTATTATGAGGTACATATGTATGTTGTTGACATTAAAAAAGGAACCAAAGAACGTTATAATTGAACATAGCTGATTTTACATTGCCATTTCTTTATTTCATTCCCACTTTATTTTGGTAAAGGAGTAATTCAATTAAACTACATTACACCTGCATATTTATAACTTGAGAAAGCAGGAGATATTCACTATGTAACCTTCGTGGGATACCCCCTAAAGTGACCTGTCCCTATTAGCCTTCATGTGTTAACTTGAAGCTTTCCCATTTTTTCTCCATTTATATTTTCTTTCAAGTGTTATCACGTGTCCCTATCGGATGCTATGTTTCCATTGTACATTAATATTTTCTATCCCCAGCTAAGCTATTATATTATATTATGTTTTACTTTGTCAACACGGGTCCAATGACAATGTAACCGTCCAGAATTTCGAATTTTTCGTATTTAAATATCTGAATTATTTAAATATTTGAATGTTGGATTTAAAGTGAATAAATATGATTTATAGCTTGGTTAATCCCTTCTAATAACTAATGAAGGAAAACTTATTTCTAAAATTTGTTTACAAAAATAAATAGTTCAAAGAAATATTGATTACGTGACCGAAAATCATTTTAGTCGACAAATGACTTTTTGTTCAATAAAAGTTGTTCGAACCCTTTGGTACTTGTATAGTAATATATAAAGAGATTAAAAAGGATTAAATTCACCTTTTTTATGGCAAGATAAATTAAAACTAAATGTATAATTAAGTGAACAAAGGAGAGTGATTTAAGGAGGAAATCATGGAGTGATTTAAGGAAGACTTGTACTTAAGTATGGTGTGCATGTGCAAGCATGGAGAAGAAGAGAGGGGGACTTTTTGACCAGAAATGCAAGGTGTAGGGGCAGTATTTTCTGTGTGCTAAAGCTCACTCTGGTGTATTATTTATTTCATTATTTTGTTTCCATAGTTTTGGAAGAAAAACTCTAAAACTCTCCACTTCTTTCTCCCCTTCTTCCTCCTCTTTTCTACCTCAAACCTTCTTGAGTCACTACCAAACTCAAGTATAATTCTTAGAACATTATGAAAACACATATTAGCATCTCAAAGTAGAAGATTTGAAGTATGCAAGTCCAAACAAGGCCAAGGCTGTGAACAATGAGGAGGTATTGGTGCATGGTCATGAGCAAATAGATGGTGGAGATGGTTTTAGAGTTGCTTTGGTTGAGGTAGGAAATGGTTGCAAAGGTGGTGGCTTTAGCTTGGTTATTTTCTTTGTTTTGTTAAGTTATCTCACCATTCATACAAATATGAAGTGCTTGGACTAAAAATATAATATGTTATGATAATTGTTTGGATTTTGCTTTGGAGAGCAAACGACATATGTATTTGATTGTGTTGGACTTGTATGACTTCTATAGCTTGTCGTATAGCCTTGGCACAAGGCACATAAGGATTAATAGGAGATTGATTTGAATAGGAATTAATTTGGTTATGGTTTTATAACGATAGTCACTGTAAATGCACTTTCGAAATGTCTCTTGTTTTGCATTTTCTATGAATTTTTAGAGAGATTTTTTGGGGCTTCCCACCATATTTATAAAGTATTATTTGTGTATTACTTGCTATAAAAAATTACTCTAAAAGTTTCTTTGTTTGTCGAAAGTTGATAAAACATTCAAGTACGTAAAATTGTAATTTATGGAACCTACAACATCAGTTAACTATAGCAATTTTTTAACATCGTCTTTTCTCCATCCAACTTTTTCTAGCATTATGTAAAAGCTATCCTTTCTGTTTGAGGGTTTAATTTGCTTTCAAGTGGTTTTAAATTTGATTACTCTTCTTCAATCTTTTTAGTCTTTTCTAACGTACATAAAAGTATTTTAAAGGTGGTTTGGGATTTTTTTTGAGTTTTTAATAATTAATTATGAATTTTTAAAGTAAGAGGTTTATTTTTATAAATAAGAAAATAGGTTCATTTTAGTTTTTAAATTATTATAAAATATGTATTTTTAGGTGATATTTTTATTAAGTGTTTTAAACCATATTATGAGTACTTTAAAGTATTTTCAAGTATATATAGTTTTTTTAAAATAGTTTAATATGTTATGAAAGTAAATATGAGCTTATGTAATATGATGTCTTTTTAAATTATTTTTATTATTAAATATTTTATCTTATAAATAAACTAGTATACATATACATACATACATACATACATATACATACATATATCATTCTTAAAAGGTTGAAGTAGTTTAAAGGTGCTTAGAGGCTTAAGCATGTGTGTTTGTTTAATTTGTTTGTGGAAATTCATTAGTCTATACTTAACATTAGAAGTCGACGAAGTAGGCTTATCTATTTATGAGAGTTAAAATTGATGTTTGAGTTGTAATAGATGCGATAATGCTCTAACCTACTGGATTTCCTATTGACCAAGGAAAAGTTAAGTTGGAAATGTCGGAAACGTGTTAAGTATGCGAAATTTGATTTTTGTAAGCCGTGGTTTTTAAAACTAGATAGAGGTTAGTCAATTATCGAACTAAACCAAATAAAATAAGTAAATAGTTTTGGGTTGTAGCAAATAATGTTGAAGTAACATTTTTTAACATTTATTAGTATAATTAAGAATATAATTAAGATTATAATTAGGAATATAATTAAGATTACAATTAATAATATAATTAGGGCTATAATTAAGAAAATGACTAGGATTTTAATGAGGAATACTTCAAAGAAAATTACAAGTAAATAATTTTGGTTGTTGTGATAATGTTTAAGTAACACTTGTCTTAAATCCTTTAAATTGTAATTAGATCTTTAAAAGAGATTTTCAAGAATAAATGTATATAAAATAGTTTTTGGTCATTAGGATAATGTTTAAGTAGCACTTGTCTTAAACTATTAAAAATGTAATTCGATCTTTAAAAGAGATTTTTAAAGATAAATGTTTAAAGTATGCAGTGTTTTGGGTTTTTAATAACTAATGTTTTAGTAACATTTTTTTTAAACCCTTGAATTATATTATAAAGCCTGACAAGTATTGTTAAATGATTTTGAATATATATATTTAGTAATATGATTTATTGATAATAAAAAGTATGAAACCTTTTGGAATAAAGATAAAACAAAATATTTTAAATATATTAGAGAGAAGGGGTTTATAGTAACAAGGTTTAAGTAACTTTCATGTTTAACCTCTTTGATTATATTTTTAAAGTAAGTAAATCTCTTTAAATGATTTGTTAATATGCTTATACAATTGAGATAAGTATATGAATACTTTCAGAAGTATTGAAAAGGGTATAAGTGAATACTGAAATAGTAGAAAACAAGTATATACTTTTATAAAGAGAAATTATGCACACAGCATGCACGCATGCATAAGTGTATAAAGAAGGTTTTAATTAAGAAGGAGTTTAACTAATTAGGAGCTTAATTAATTAAGAGTACAAATTAAAATAGAAGTTTTAATTAATGAATGAAGTTTTATTAGATAAATAGAAGTTTTACTAATAAAAAATGTTTAATTAACAGAGGATAATCTTCATGTCATGATTATCTTCGTACCTCTAGGATAAATAGTAATTTCGATCAATGTCTTTCATCCAAGACTACCTTCTGATGTTGAAGCGACCCGCCGTTCCGTACCCTTTAAGTTGATAATAATTCACTCTTGTTCAACTTAAATTGTACGAAAGAGCGAATAATTAGGGTAAGAAGAAGAAAGGGATGGAAGAAAGTAGAAATAACAACACGGAATGTCACAATCGAAGCAGAATAAAATATAATATATAATAAATTTTTTTTATACAAAGGAGTCTGTAACCTTTTTATAATTACAATCATCAGAGTACAATGGTCAATTCATCAATCCAGATAGCTATAATAACTTGTTCTCATACAACAGAAAAATAAATCAAGTGTAGAAATACGTCTCTGCTATCCAGCTCGTCTCCTAAGCTCCATAACATCTTATCCTGAATCTGTAATACTCGTTCTGACCCGAGCATTATAATAGAATAGCACCCGAGTTAGTCTAGAAAACAAGTGTGAGAAAACACACTCAATTTGAATTATTAACTTTTATCAAAATCCTTTGAAACCTGTAATATCCCTTAAAAATGGGAATAATAGTCCCACATCGTGGAAAAACACTATGAAGTGGGAGCTTATATACCAACGCCTTCACTTCATAACAACATCGAGGCCTTTTGAGGAACAAACCCCACACCTTGGCTCGGCCCATGAGCGGAGTTGACTAAGCTGGGGATAATATCTGCGTTAGATGAGGTGTAGGCCATTGCAATGGTATCGAAGCTATACCCAGCCTGATTTGTGGTCTGTACGTGTTACAACCACGATGTCTGGGTGGTACTGTATTCATGAGCCAACGAGGGCGTTGGGCTCTAAAGGGGGTAGATTGTAACACCCTTAAAAATGGGAATAATAGTCCCATGTCGTGGAAAGAACTATGAAGTGGGTGCTTATATACTAAGGCCTTCACTTTATAACAACGTCGAGGCCTTTTGAGGAACAAAATCCTACACCTTGGCTTGGCCCATGAGGCAGAGGTGACTAAACTGGGGAAAATATCTACGTTAGGTGAGGTGCAGGCTGACCACGTCAGACATAAACATTACGGGTTTTTACCTTACGATAACCAAAATATTTTTTATCAAAATCATCAGATATTATAATAGTGTCTATCGAAAGTAAATAGAAAATAGCTGAAACGCTTGCATCTCACTTTTCAGCATAGTTGAGCATAATCAAAACCGTTCGACACTTATTGGAGAATAGATTCCATACAATGACTAGGCACTAGGGTACCACCTATCACAGTAAACGTCTAGAAACATGTACCGAGGACCTCACCGGGATCCCCTACAACACAAAACCGGCCCTATCCCTAACTTGGATAGAATGAATATGTTATCACCTCGGGTGTTCCCACCCTTAAAATCGAGCCCTCACTTTTCCATGCACAACCGTATCCATAATTTTAATATATCCGAAGGCATCTAGAAAGGCGATAACATACTCTAATTAGGTGCGATCCACTTAGCCTTGCTGCATCTCCCTTGATTTTCAGTCATTCCGGTTGGTGAGGCTTGAGGCTATGATTACTTTTCAAGAACAATTTCAGTTAGAATGCTCATCGTCCTCCAATGACAATGTTCTGATAGCATTCGTCCATACTCGTTGTCTTGGGTCTAGACAAACCGAACCATCATCTTCACTATCTTCACGATGTCCATTCATAATGCTCAAATCAGATCGAAGTGGTTTTCGGATAATTAAATCTGATCTCGGTCTCTTCGAAACGATCAACGAAATTGGTCAATATTTGGTAGTTGGTTATTTAACTATCAAATAACATCCATAAGAAGTCACTAGGCCCATATTGTAAATTTCTTCCAAAATATTCATTTTATAATACTTTTACAAAGGGATATTTTCAAATTCCTTTCCATATTCCAATATTTGAAAACAATTTCAAATACTTAAATCCATAACATGATATTCCTAAAACCATTTCAACACTTAGAAATATTTCCAAATTTCCACTTTAATACTTAGGAAAACATTATAAGTCTTATTTCCCAAAATCATTTCGAATATCAACGCTTTAGGGAATATGTCGTAACTTATTTCATAAGTCACCATAACATAATAAATTCCCTTTAACAATGTCCAAAACCCAGTATACTTATTTATAACCCTAATCAACAATTTATAACTTCTTTTATGAATTTAGATTTCATTTTCGAAGTTCCCATATTCAACATTTTGAAATTCCATTTCCTCCAAATCCCTTAAAAATTCCTCTCCTCAAAATCATATTCATTTATAAGCCCCATTTACGAATCTCGTGAGAATTTATAAATAAAATTTTCAGTCACTTCAAACTCTATATATATATAATAAGTATGTAAAAGAACAATAATTTATTTTTATTCCAAATTTAAGTAGTCATTTTAAAATATCAAAGCCCTTTTTATAAACATCAACTAAATCAATTTCAAAGCTAATTTTTGAAATTAGAATTTATTAAAATAAATATTAAGTATTTGAGAAATTCACATCTCGACGTACTTTAATTCTCGTATTTCAAAGTTTCATATTTTGATATATAGCATTTTCCTTTTAAAAAAACTTAATTTCTTAAAATTAAGGATATTTCTTTTTTAAATACACCTAATCAATTCAATTTATAAATCCTCTAGATTAACAACCTATCGATTCCATTCCAACATCCTATCCATTTCCACTTTTTCAAAAATAGTATCCACTATTTTTTTTCCAATCTTATTTCCATATTCTAATATAAATTCACCCTATGAATTTATATCCCCAGTTTATCAACTAATACCCTTTTACCCTTATTTATAAGCATCGTTTATAAATTTGCAAATTCCTTTGAGTTTTCACTTGTTTATAAAACTAATTTCATTTATATAATCCCATTTTATAAATCCATTTCTTAATGAATTTCGTTTATTCCACAAATCCATTTTTAATATCGATTTCGACTCCTCTTCATATTTTTTATTTAGAAATATCATTTAAAAGTCCATCGTTTAAAAATCTTCTATATAAATTATTTTTAAACCTCTATTTAAAATATTTTTTCGAATAGTTAAATACAACCCAAAACCAATTACTATTTTTATCCAGATCAATTTCTTTGATAATAATCCAAATTTCAATATAAATATTTTTATATTCAAAATATCCTTTTAAATCCTTTCAAATCACAAAATAATATTTATGGTATTTAAAATACCAAAATTTAGGCCAGTGCTACTATAGCATCCAATAATTCACATCGCAACAGTAATCTATAACATATATTCTAACACATGATATATTATTATATATGAAAAATAATCAATCTAATTTGAGGAATCCAGTTGGATCCCTCCAACCTGTTTCCCTGCATCCATAGATGTTAATACAATATAAAAATACCAATCCCAATTCAAGGGGGATATCGCGGTATATATGGTCATCCGCTATTATGCGGACGCGTAGGGTCTCATCCGCTCCAATAGGCAGGAGTACCAATCCAACTACTAATATATATACTACTATATATATTTGACATCCAATAGAAAATAAATTTATAAATATGACTAGAATTCAATAATTAATTTCAATTATCTGAAATTAAATTTGGTAATCCAAATGAGTGATAATTCTCACCTTGATTTTTATTTTGCATTCTGATCCAAACCCCACTTGTTTTCACTATTTTTAGACCTCGTATAAATAAATTACGAATTTATTAACATTTGAAATAATTTAAATCTATCATTAACATCTCAATTTAAATTTAAATTGAATTAAATTCAAAATATATTTTTGAATAAAATTTTACCTTACTAACAAGATAAGCCTTCTCTCCAAAAATTCTCGCCTGCATACTAAAACACCCAAAAACAATCTCTACTCCTCCAAACTGCGGCTACCACAATGCCATCCACCGCCCATGCTCCATATCGAAGCTCACCTAGGCCACCTCCTCCAGTTCGCTCACGTGCGACCACATCATCTCACTGTCTGGACATGCACAAAAGATGACAACCATCACCGTTCTCCTTCTTTCCTCCACTGCTACCCTCTACCATCAATGAACCCACAACCGCAAAGTGCTATGCAGCTCCACGTCGAATAAGCCTCACAACCATCTCCACCGCACTTGACTCCGTACCCTAATCTTCGATCGATGTCGCTACACCATCCAAACTCCATCGTGTCATCGAAAATTCAAAGACGTCGGCGTCTCCACTTTACAAATTGCGACCAACGAACGACATCGATCTCGCAAACGCCCCCGCCCTCCTATGCTACCACATACCATCGCGTGTCGCCCCTTCGCCGAACACAGCCACCCCTTGTCATGCCCCATCGCTTAACCTTGCTCATGATTTTAACTGCGCTTCCTCTTCTATCTTTTTTCTATTGATTTTGTGTTTTGAGAGGAATTCGAATTGCAGAGGAAGCAAGATAAGTAATGCGATTTATATTTTTTTAAATTGCTTTCGTTCGACTTTTTTTAATATTTGTCTGAATGAATTTTGTTTTCCAGAAGAAGATATGCAAACGCGATTTAAAACAATAAAAAGGGGCGGTAACATAAAATGTTAGGTGACATTGAGGTGAAAAGTTATGTCGGCTAACGGTAAGTTTTGATGGGATGAAATGATAACCGATGTGAATATATACTATTAAATTTCAAAATATCCAGATATTTCTCTCGAATCCCTATCAAGGTGTGCCGTCTGGCGCTCCCAATGTTATATCGCTATAATAAACCCAATGGAACACGTTTCGAGTCCTAATTCAATCGCATGTGGAAGATAGCTTTTTAAATCGACTCTTTAAATTAAATTAAATTTAATTATTTCTATGTGTTTCTATTCCTACGACTAAACGTTAACTCCAAACGCTACGAAATTTGAAATCCGATAATAATACGCTATTACGGATCCAATGGAACTGGTTTCATCTAATTCTGAGACGGTGCCCCAGATCTCTATTTCAAAACGTCAATTAAATCGATGATTTCTAAATTTTACGAAATCGCTTCAATTTAAATTTTAGAAACTTATTAACTAAATTAAATTTCCAAATTCAATATTTAAATCATTTAAATATTCCATATTAAATATTGAAAAATCCGGGTCGTAACATTCCTCCCACCTTAAAAAAATTTCGTCCCCAATATTGCTAAGGTAGAAAAATGTTCCAAACCCATTAACTTATTCAAAACCCACTTGGTGAAAACTCGATATTTCACTTTTCTGATCCTTTATTTCTAACCAAACATTAGTTTCCATTTCTAATTCAAATTTTTTTTAATTTCAGTTGCAATTCAAAAATCAACATTTTAGTTATTAATATTTTTTCCAAAATTTCCAAAAATTTGCTAACACCCTAAATTTTCAATTTTTTTTGACAAAGTCTCCCTTGTACGGAGAGCCTTTTGCAATATGACAAGTGAGATAAAAATATGTACATCTACCCACACGACCGAAAAATAAAATATATATCAATATTTATAATTTTGTGATATTCAATCCAAAAACGTACCTTATATTAGTATTTTTAAGCAAGCGGCTTATTATATATGCAACTACGCACTCCAAATCTAGCCCAATAGCCTCCGGGTACCTATACTTACTCAATTTAAATATGCGAGTCCCAAAATATGAAATTCACTAACATTTCATTTATTTAAATGGTTAAAAACACATAAGCTTAATGACCCAATCATGCCAAACATGTATTATAAGCAATTATAAGGTTCTGATACTAATTTAATTGCTTTCAATCGATTCTTATTCAATTCGATTGATTTATAACTCAATTTACTTGCATTCAATCCATATTTTTACCAAGCAAACTTATATCCATTCCAATTTGATTTAAAAACCAGTTTACTCACTTCATAGTAATTTAGATATTTACTTCTGTTTACGTCAAATGACAATTTTTCTATGCAAATTCGGTGATATTTATTTAATAGAATGATCATTTAAGCTTATAGCTATTTTTAATTGATTCAGAATCAGTTTAAATTCAATTTTATTCCATTTCAAACTCAATCCATTCATTTGCATTCCATTCATATCCACATTGTTTTCAAATCCGTTTTGTTAAGCTCGGAATCATTCCATGTTATTTACTTATGCATTATGGTTTTATTTGAGCCAAGCTTCCATCCAAAATAATTTACTTAAGTTGATTCATTTATTTCCATTTAATTCAACTCTATAACTTAAGTTTATTTCCCTTGCCATTAAATTCCAATTTAAATTTTAGATTGATTCTCATTCAATCAAATTCCATCCCATTCACTAATTTATTTAATTAGTTCATTCATTTAATCCACTTCAAATTTCAATTTCATACTCGAATTCATTCTTGAATTCATTTAAATAATCTCCACGGCCATATTCAATTTATTTTCACTTAAACTGAATTTTTATATAACTCAATTCATCACCATTTCAATCCAATTCTATTTTATTTGATCACATTCATCATATATTTAATTAGCTTATATATAAGTCGAATTTTATTTATTACTCAAGTTCCATATTCAACTTCAGTTTCAGTCCACAATCCATTCTATTCAATCAAGTTAAATTCCATTTCCATATTCAATTAACTAATCAATTTATCTAATTAGTTCACTTCCATTTTACAATTCAATATCTGATTTTTATATCAAAAATCACTTCACTTAATTTACTTGAGCTGAAACTCATCTTAAAATTCAAGTTTGGATTTTTATTTCTTTACTAGAATGTTACTCCATTTTTATTTTTGGTTTTCTATTTCACTTTTCAATTTTATAAGTTACACAACTTATTTCCGCACATTCCCCTCAATTTTATACTCGAGTATATTCACATTTAATTTTTAACTCAAGATTATACATCACTTTATAGCTTAAATATACTTTTATTCCATTAATTCCAAATTTTATAAGCTATTCAAATTTATTTATTCACAATCCCAAATTTTCACTTAAATTTTATTTCACTCAAAATTCATATCTTATAGTTATATAATATCTCACAACTCAAAATTTATATTTACTTCAATTCATTATTATTTCTAATCCAATCCAATTTTATAACTTATAGTTATATAGTCACTTTATAATTCATATTTACATATTTAATTCAATTCAATACGATTCAAATCTATTTCACTTTTTATTTAAATTTCAGTTCCTTTTAACCAATATTTCAAAACCATATTTGAGTTATTCATACTTAAACTAATTTCACACCAACAAATTTATTTTTAATTCACTCAATTTAATCAAGTAAGAATTCAATTCTAATTTAAATTTTTCCACCCTTTTTTACTTATATTTATTTGTTCCATTCACTTACACATTCATATGCACTATATTTAGTTAACTTCATCACATTCTACTCATTTCATTTTATTTATTATAATCACTTCATTTGATTTATTTCTTTAACTTTTGCTTAAGTTAAATTCCAATTCCTACAATTTTTCTTTTACAAATCCAATTTATTTAACTTACACAAGTTAAATTTTAATTTCATCTTGAGGTTCACATTTTCCAAGGTTTATTCCTAAACCTATTTTCTTTTGATTTCACTTCTCATTTAATTAGAAATTTCAGAATTCAAACACCCAGTTTTTATTTCAAATCATTTGCATAATATATATATATATATATGTATGTATGTATATATACGCATATAAATATATGACTCTGTTTTAACAAACCATTTCCTCGTAATTTTAGACTCAAACTTGGTTTTACCCAAAACAATTCCTTTTGCAATTTTCAAACAAATTTTTTTTGCCCAGCATCTAAAATAAATCAATTACGATAGCATTCCGTCACTTAGAAACTTGAAAATGAACACCGATGATGTCGCGATCATCATTTAAATTATTTTCCAGTGATTGTAGTGAGTTTAGTGCTATATCGATTTTGAGTTCCATTTAAAACAGTTTCCATTCCAAAAATATCCCAAAAATAATATCACCATTTCTCTTCCACACCACTTCGGAAAACATTTTCAAAAATCTCGGAAGCTTCAAAATTCCCAAATACTTAGTTCAAATCCATTTTTAACATTTCTCAAAGCTTCCAAAATTTTGAATTTCCAAATTCTGGTTTGAATCCATTTTAATTATAATCGATTTGTATTATTTATACAATTTTCATTTGGTTATATAAACCATTTCCAATTTATAATCTTATTTTGATTATATAATAATAATCAAACACATCACTATAATTATTTCCAGAAAATTATTCTTTTTATAGCAAAATATTGTCGGGTAAAATTATTTCGTTTACACCATTCCAAAACAATATTGTGTCGAATTTCTCTATTTAGGTGTTTAGAAACTCCTATCGACAAAGTTGTACGGACTACGCCGCTCAGAGTTTGTAAGCTGCTCAATAAATCAACCAACACAATATAAACATTTTATATTTACTAACAAATATGTGTTCATACCTATTCATACACAAAAACTCATTCTAAGGTATTACTGACCCTATCTCTACTGAGCAATCTCCACCAAATCTAAGGTTCTCACGTCACCTTCAACTCTGATACAACTGTAGCTACCAGCCGTTCCGTACGTTTTGAGTTGAAAATAATTCACTCTTATTCAACCCAAATTGTACGAAAGAGTGAATAACTAGGGTAAAGAAGAAGAAAGAGATAGAAGAAAATAGAAAAAAACATAGAATTTCACAATCGCCGCGGAACAAAATATAATATATAATAGCTGAATTTTATATAAAGAAGTCTGTAACTATTTTACACATACAATCATCAGAGTACAACAATCAATTCATCAACTAAGATAGTTATAATAACTTGTCCTCATACAATGGAAAAATAAATCAAGTATGGAAATACATCTCTTCGTCCAGCTCGTCTTTTGAGCTCCGTAGCATCCTATCCTGATTCTGTAATACTCGGTCTGACCCAAGCATTATAATAGAATAACACCCGAGTCAGTTTGAAAAACCAGCGTGAGAAAACACACTCAATTTGAATTAATATCTTTTATCAAAATCCTTTGAAAACAAAGGTATCTCGTAAAACCACGTCACTCAAAAACACGACGGGTTTTTACCTTACGATAACCAAATTTTTTTTTATCAAAACCATCCTATATTATAACAGGGTCTATAGAAAGTAAATAGAAACTAGCTGAAATGCTTGCTTCTCACGTTTCAGCACAGTTGGACAGAATCAAAACCATACGGCGCTTATTGGAGAATGGATTCCATATAATGACTAGGCACTATAGTACCACCTATCATAGTGCACGTCTAGAAATATGTATCGAGGACCTTCCCGGGATCCCCTACATCACAAGACCGGCCCTATCCCTAACCTGGATAGAACCGAATATGTTATCACCCTGGGTGTTCCCACCCTTAAAATTGAGAGCTCACTTTTCCATGCACAACTATATCCATAATTTTAATATATCCGAGGGAATCTAGAAAGGCGATAACATACCCTAATTAGGTGCAACCCACTTAGCCTTGCTGCATCTCCCCTGATTTTCAATCATCCCAGTTGATGAGGCTTGATGCTACGATTACCTTTCGAGAACAATTTCCCTTAGAATGCCCATCGTCCTCCAATGACGATGTTCTGATAGCATTTGTCCATACAAGTTGTCCTAGGTCTGGACAAACCGAACCATCGTCTTTACTATCTTCACGATGTCCATTCGTAACACTCAAATCTAATCAAAGTAGTTTTCAGATAATTAAATCCGATCTCGGTCTCTTCGAAACGATCAACGAAATTGGCCAATGTTTGATAGTCGGTTATTTAACTATCAAATAACATCCATAAGCAGTCACTAGGCCCATATTATAAATTTCTTCCAAAATATTCATTTTATAATACCTTTACAAAGGGTTATTTTCAAATTCCTTTCTATATTCCAATATTTGAAAACAATTTCAAATACTTAAATCCATAACAGGATATTCCCAAAACCATTTCAACACTTCGAAAATTTCCAAATTTCCATTTTAATACTTAAGAAAGCATTATAAGTCTTATTTTCCAAAATCATTTCAAATATCAACGCTTCAGAGAATATTTCGTAACTTATCTCATAAGTCTCCAAAACCATTAATAATTTCCCTTTAACAATTTCCAAAACCTAGTATACTTATTTATAACCCCATTCAACAATTTGTAACTTCATTTATGGATTCACATTTCATTTTCGAAGTTCGCATATTCAACATTTTGAAATTCCATTTCCTTCAAATCCCTTAAAAAAATTCTTTCCTCAAAATTATATTCATTTATAAGCCCCATTTAGGAATCTCGAGAGAATTTATAAATTAAATTTTCAATCACTTCAAACTCTATATATATAAAATAAGTATTTAAAATAATAATAATTTATTTTTAAAACAAGTTTAAGTAATCATTTTAAAATATCGAAATCCTTTTTATAAACATCAATAAAATCAATTTTAAAGCTGATTTTTAAAATTAGAATTTATTAAAATAAATATTAAGTATTTGAAAAATCATATTTCGATGTACTTTAATTCTCGTAGTTCAAAATTTTATAGTTTGATATAAACATTTTTCTTTTAAAAACAACTTAATTTCTTAAAATTAAAGATATATTTTTTAAAATTCATATATTCAATTCAATTTATAAATCTTCTTGATGTACAACCCATCGATTCCATTCCAGCGTCCTATCCATTTCAACTTTTTCAAAAATAGCATCCACAATTTTTTTCCAATCCGATTTCCATATTCTAATATAAATTAGCCCTATGAATTTATATCCCCAATTTATCAACTGATATCATTTTACTCTTATTTATAAACATCGTTTATAAATTTATAAACTCCTTTGAGTTTTTAGTTGTTTATAAAATTAATTCAATTTATAAAATCCGATTTTATAAATCCATTTCTTAATAAATTTCATTTATTCAACAAATCTATTTTTAATATCAATTTCAACTCCTCTCCCTTTTATTTCTCAAAAATATCATTTAGAAATCCATTGTTTAGAAATCATCTATATAAATTATTTTTAAACTTCTATTTAAAATATTTTTGCGAATTGTAGGTACAACCCAAAATCAATTATTATTTTTATCCAAATCAATTTCTTTAATAATAATTCAAATTTTGATATAATTACTTTTATATTCACTAAAATTTAGGCCAGTGCTACTATAACATCCAATAATTCACATCACGACAATAATCTATAACAGATTAATCTAAAACATTATATATTATTATATATGATAAACAACCAATATAAATTTGAGGAATCCAGTTGGATCCCTCCAATCCATTTCCTTGCATCCACAGATGTTAACACAACATAAAAATACCAATCCCACTTCGAGGAGGATAACGTGGTATATAGGGTCATCCACTATTATGCGGGCGCATAGGGTCTCATCCTCTCCAATAGGCGGGAATATCAATCCAACTACAAATATATATACTACCATATATATTTGACATCCAACAGAAAATAAATTTATAAATTCGACCAGCATTTGATAATTAATTTCAATTATCTAAAATTAAATTTGGTTATCCAAATGAGTGAGAATTATCACCTTGATTTTTATTTTACAATCTGATCCAAACCCGACTTATTTTCACTATTTTTATACCTCGTATAAATAAAATACAAATTGATTGACATTTTAAATAATTTAAAACTATCATTAACCTACTCAATTTAAATTTAAATTAACTTAATTCAAAATATGTTTTTAAATAAAATTTTACCTTACTAACAGGACAACCCTTCTCTCCAAAAATTCTCGCCTGCACGCTTAAACACCCAAACACAATCTCTACTCCACTGAATTGCATCCACCACCCGTGCTCCAAATCGAAGCTTGCCTAAGCAGCCTCCTCTAGTTCGGTCGCATGTGACCACATCATCTCACTACCAGAACGCGCACAGAAGATGATAACCATCACCGTTCTCCTTCTTTCCTCCACCGCTACCCCTTACCATCAACGAACCCACAACCGCGAAGTGCAATCTAACTCCTTGTCGAATAAGCCTCACAACCATCGCAACTGTACTTGTCTCCGAACGCTAATCTTCGATGGAAGTCGCTGCACTATCCAAACTCCATTGCGTCATCGAAAATTCATAGACGTCAGCTTCTCCACTTTCCAAATCGCGACCTACAAACGGCATCGGCCTCGCAAATGCCCCCGCCATCCTATGCTAACAGCCACCATCGCACGCCGCCCTTTCGCCGAACACAGCCACATATTGTCGTGCCCCATCGCTCAACCATGCTCGTGATTTTAACTCGCGCTTCCTCTTCTCTCTTTTTTCTGTCAGTTTTGTGTTTTGAGATGAACTGGAATTCCAGAGGAAGCAAGAGAAGTAATTGGATTCATATTATTTTAAATTGCTTTCATTCGACTCTTTTCTTTTTTTATATTTGTTCGAACGAATTTTGGTTTCCAAAAGAAGATATGCAAACGAGATTTAAAACGATGAAAAGGGGTAGTAACGTAAAAAGTTAGGTGATGTTGAGGTGAAAAGTTATGTCGGTTGAAGGTAAGTTTTGATGGGCTGAAATGATAACCGATGTGAATATATACCATTAAATTTCAAAATATCCAGATATTTATCTCAAATCCCTATAGAGGAATGTCGTCTGGTGTTCCTAATGTTATACCGGTATTCCGAATCCAATGAAACAAGTTTCAAGTCTTGATTCAATAGTATGTGGAAGATAGCGTTTTAAATCAACTCTTTAAATTAAATTAAATTCAATTATTTCTAGGAGTTCCTATTCCGTACGACCAAATGTTAACTCCAAACGTTACCAAATTTGAAATCCGATAATAATACACTATTATGAATCGAACGGAACTGGTCTCATCTAATTCCGAGACTGTGCCCCGGATTGCTATTCAACACGTCGATTAAATCGATAATTTCCAAAATTTATGAAATCTCTTGAACTTCAATTTTAAAAATGTATTAAATAAATTAAAATTACAAATTCAATATTTAAATGATTTAAATATTCCAAATTAAGTATCAAAAAATCCGGGTCGTTACAGAAGTTCTCCTCATCCAGGACACATAGTAATCCCTTCTTTTTAAGCTATCCCTTCGAATCTACTTCGAATCCTTTCTAATCCTCAACATCTTCCCCATCTCTAATTGCCTAATTATTTTGATAATTATTGGGTCCTCCTTATGTCATGTAATAGTTATGTCCATAAGTGTTGGTCGTACCTCCAAACTTGCCAAAACATTCAAATCTCCACTTAACTCGGTATTCTACCTATAATCCACCCCACAAGAGGCTAACGTCTCTAACGTCTTCCATTCTTTAATCATGGCCAATACTTCATTCTGATGGTTCCTACTCAGGGCGTTGACGACCTTGTTCCATTTTCCTGGCGAATATTCTATTCCAAATCATATGTCGCAAAGAACTCCAACCATCTTTACTGCCTCATATTCAACTCCTTTTAAGAGAATAGGTATTTAAGGGAATTGTGGTCATATACAACTCGAGGCATTCTTCCAACAAGTAATGTCTCCAAATATTTAGTACGAACACCACCGCTGCCAACTCTAAATCATGAATTAGATATCTAACTTCATGCGGCCTCAATTGCTATGACGCATGGGCTATCAATTGTCCTATTTGCGTTAATTCTACCACCAATCCTGTTCCATAAGTGTCGGTCTACACCACCAACTCCTATTCCGTTCAAGCCTGATTAAGATAGGAGCATTCCTTAATAACTTCTTCAACTCCTGAAATGGCCCTTCACACTTATCGGTTCATGCAAATTTCTCGTTCTTCCTGATCAACTTAGTCAAGGGTGCTGCTATACGTAAGAAATCTTTAATAAATCTTCAGTAGTAGCCAGCCAATCCTAAGAAACTTCTCATCTCTATGACCATCTCCGGCCTCTTCCAAACATTAATAATTTCTATCTTCGATGGATCCTGTGACGCCCCACCTCTATACTCACGCTAGCCAAGAACACTACGGTGTAGTGCTGTCAACTCGCACGGAGAATAAGGCTGTTGAGGAGCGACCATCCGTGTAATTGCCTTGTGCGAGCACCGATATGCCAGATAGTAAAAACGTGCATTTCATTTCAGGAGGAAATCCGACATGCCGATGCAAACTCAAAGCTACTACACGGTGGCTATAATAGTCTAGGACAAAAATATAAAATAATAACACAGATAATATAAATGCGGAACACAGATGAAACAGAAAATCTCATATACATATATAATAACTGATGTCAGTTGCAATACATTTACACGGTACATGTGATACAACTACAACAGTCGACTCAGGAAGTTATATATACAAGTACATTAACGACTAACATACATGAATACATATCAACCTATACAATGACACGACAACTCCAAAAGATATGAAAGAACTTCATAGCTCTAGCAGCAACCCAAAGCAGAATATCTACAACCTGAAATACTCGGTCTGACCCGAGTATTAAATTCAAAAGAAAATAATACTCGGGTCAGTCTAATTCAAACTCAGTTATTAGTGCACAGAAGCAATAATAATTAAATAATGAATAGACGACAGTAATTAAACCAAATCAGAATGCAATTCAGAATATTGAATTGAAATAAACAAAACAGTTCAAAACATTTAAATATCAATTAAAATATTAAGTCGAGTAGGGCTGCAGTACACGCACGCGTGCACTGCCTCGCCACTACAGCATATGGAATATGCAAAAGATCAATTAATCAAAACAAGATAGATATCATAAAACCATACCGTGTGGCTGCAGTTCACGCTTGCGTGCACTGCCTTGCCACTACAGTGACGATGTACCCAATGAATACCGTGTGGCTGCAGTTCACGCTTGCGTGCACTGCCCTGCCACTACAGTGATAACGTACCCAATGAATGTAAGATATGTACACAAGTGAATGTACATAACCAACTACACGTGGCAAAAAGAATCAGAAGTGCAACGAGAAACCGTACAACCCAAATGAGCAAGTGCACAAGGCAGTGTTCAACATGAGGACACAACCGAATGAAGGTGAGAGCAACAAGGTGGCAACATTAAATGAATCAAAGGAAGTCCAGATATAATGCAACAACAAACTTAACCTCAATGTTCTCAAATTCAATGACAGTAAAAGACATAGAGTAGCTTTTAAATAAGATTAGTGTCTCAAATGAACATGAAGAGAGCAAGCTACAAAATACATATGCAGCATTACTACAGACTGCAGGTCAGAGACTACAGAGGGAAACTCAACAAAGTTAAGTGGATAACCAGAGTATCAACATGAAGGCAATGCAGACTCAAACACAGGCAATATAAACCCAACAGTGCAAAATGGCAGTGGTTCTAACTGGTATTAAAATAGTTCACCAGCATGAAGTTCAACAAGGAGCCTCAACATTAAAGCCTAGACCCCAAGTACATAAAATAGTAGTGAACCATGAATCAGGTTTTGATGCATAGCTATCACGACTCAAATGAATAATGTACCAAATCAGACTCGAGACAGGTTGCAGTGAAGACTGCAGATACAAATGCAACAACAAGAGGCTGCAGAGGTCAAGTCACTACAGGTGGAAGATGCCAAGTAAGACCAAGTTCAACTTCACTGGTAAATGCAGACCAGTGAACAACTAAACAAAACTGGACAGTGCAAGTGTCAGACTCGAGAGGAAAGGCAGTAGTACAACTTAGTCGCAACTGTATCAAAATACATGTAGATGGAGTGAGACAGTGTCAATTAAATGAAACTGAAAAAGGCAACAACAAATGTAACCACAGAAACAAGCAAGCGTATCATGGAACGGCAGTGCAACTTGACTCGATCATGCAACATGAAGAAGCCAACATACATGACTAGAGGCACATATGAACATGAAGCAATAACATATGTACATGAGCATGAATAACATGAAGCAGCACCATATAACTACATGCGACAGAATAACATGATGTAATAACTTATGTACATGAAACTGATAGAAAGGCACTAACTCAACTTCAATCGAATCAGGAGAAACAACCTAAGCATGAACAACATGATCAACAACAAGTCAAAAACATTGAACAAAATCCAGTTAAAGCCGAGGCTATGGAACACGAAAAACAAACAGTGACATGATAATCAAACCATGGAAAACAAGGATCAATTCCGAGTCAAAATCATCCACATCGAGATGAAAATCAAACATTCGAATCAAAATACTGAGACGAATTAAATGTGAGTGAAATAAAATCACTCACCTTAGCCACGATTTAGAGCAACCAATGTCCCCTCGAGCTCGAGTATGTCGAAGGAGCCGCTGATCGCCTAAGCAAGGCCAGAGCCTTCATTCGATCGAGCTTCGGTTGTCGGAGACTCTGATTTTCACGAACCCTAATCACGAAAGGGGGAAGAATGAGGGAGGCCGCCATTTCTTATTTTTTTTTCTTTTCTTTTAGGGTTGTGAACGAGAGTGAGAAAAAGGGAAGGCCGGTCATATGTCTATGTAACTTTTTCACGACCCAAATAAAAACTCGTGGACCATTTTTTTTTTTTAAATCAAAGCCCCTCAAACTTTATAACCATTTGTAATTTAGATTTTTAATTTAAAATTTAAAAACTTCAATTTGAAAATTGACGAAAATATCGGGTTGTTACAGACTCCCCTCCTTAAAGAAATTGCGTCCTCGCAATCTTAAGGAATAAATGGGCAAAAGGTAACAACCATAAGAATATATCAACACACGATGAAGAAATTTGAAATAGGAAGTTCACCATATAGAGCATGAGAGAGAGAGAGCCTGAACGTGTTTGCTCGATGAATTCTCTGGATTCCTAAGTGAAATCCATAGGATTTGAGAACCAATAAACTTTCACGAGAAAAACATCTTTATTTCGAGGGTGCTGAACCCCCGAAGCATTGATGTGAATAGAATGTTGCTCAAAGTCAAATCTGGTGAAACTTCAATTTCTTCAATAATACCGGGCTCAAGAATAAAAATCGGAATCCCTAAGGCATTTCCGTAAAAGAAAGACGCGTGAAACACGTCATGAATAACAGAAAATTGAGCCGGTAATAAGAGGCGATAAGCCAAGAAACCAATACGTTCAGTGATAGGAAATGGTCCAATATATCGAGGCACTAACTTTCCCGACCGACTGAAACGCACAACACCTTTCATAGGTGAAACACGATTAATTTGGAACAACAGCGTAGTACAATAACGATACGCCAGATGAATCAAAGCTTCATTAATTCGGAACGCCGACGTAGTACAAAAACGGTACATCCAATGAACCGATCAACATAAAAGAACATCAGACGTAAGTCCCTAAAAGGAATGAGACGAAGCTCAATAAAACGAAGTACATCGAAACGTCTGATGAACCTGGTGAAAAGATGATTCCATTCGGACATCATCAAAGAACAACCACTTGTTTGCCTACGACAAGTGCATCGGCAACACGATTTCCCATCCGGGAGTGGTAAATAATATCAAGATCATAAGATGTATGGATCTCGAGTTAACATGGTTGATGCAAATCATGTTCCTTATGAGAAAATAAATATTCCCAAGATTCATGATCAGGGTAGAGAACAAATTTCTTACCCAAAATAATGATGCCAAATCTTGAAGAACGAAATCAATAGCCAAGAGCACTAAATCATGAGTGACATATCTAGTCTCAATAGGCATTAATGATTTAGAAACACAAGAGACAGCACGTTCTCTTTTGCAAGAGAATGGCATGCAAACTAACACGATTAGCATTGGTACAAACGATAGAGTCTTGGTTCCCACGGGAATCACCAGAATAGAAGTGTCGGAAAAGAGTTGTTTTAAATAATATTCTTTCCCGAAAAGCTAAAACTTTCGAAATTTACAATTTACTTTATGTAATTATTTTTTCAGAAAAATTTACATTTTAAAATTCAATTTATTGTGTCTGATTGTCTCATCAAAGCGTCTAGGAGATTCCTATCGATAACGTTGATCAAGCGCATCGACCAGAATTCTTAAAGCACTCAATGGGCAATACAATCACAAAATATTCTCTTAATTTTATAAAAGGAATTTACAAATTTTCACCCTCAAACGGACAAGTCCGGAATTAAACGAATCAGTAAAAGAAAGGGGTCATAGTCCTCGATTTTGCTGAAATGTTTAAATCGCTTCCTCATTCTTTTGAAAGCGTAAACTATAAAAATTTTGAAAACGATTTTTATTTTGAAACAATTTTTAAAACACGTGATTAAAACAGCGATATCAGTAGCAACTTCGATAAGTGGATTTTCATTCATCAAAAGTGTCATAAGAATCTTCTCAAAGATAGAAAGGGATATCATACCCTAAACTTGTACTCATAACAAGTCAATGACACACGAATTCACCAATGCACAAGAATTGATAAAACTTATCAATAGAAATCACGAAAATTGGTGAAGCACAAATTCTAGAAATCTACACAAGAATTCCAGAAATAACAAGATAAGAGTATGAAAACTCGAACGGGAGTGTGAAAACTCGAATGAGAGTATGAAAACTCAAACGGAGTATGAAAACTTGAACAGAGTATGAAAAATCAAACGGAGTATGAAAACTCGAACAGAGTATGAAAACTCGAACGGAGTATGAAAACTCGAAGGAGAGTATGAAAACTCAAACGGAGTATGAAAACTCGAAGGAGAGTATGAAAACTCGAACTGAGTATGAAAATTCAAACGGAGTATGAAAACTCGAACAGAGCATGAAAACTCACCTACACGCGAGCATGAAAATTCATCAACACATGTAACGCATAACGAGAACGGGAGCACGAAAACTCACCTACACGCGAGCATGAAAACTCATCAGCACATGTAACGCAAAGCGAGAACGGGAGCACGGAATCTCACCTACACGTGAGCATGAAAATCACCAACACGTGCAACGCAAAGCGAGAACGGGAGCACGGAATCTCACCTACACGCGAGCATGAAAAATCATCAACACGTGCAACTCAAAGCGAGAACGGGAGCACGGAATCTCACCTACACATGAGCATGAAAATCACCAACACGTGCAACGCATAACGAGACGCTATCTCATGGTTGCAAGCCATTAATTTTGACACACGAATGGTCCGAAGACCGTGGGGCGCTACCCAACATGTGTGAGTCGAAATCACACAGATTGAGGTCTAGACTAACCAAAATTCAAAAAGGTATGTGTGAGTGGAATCACACAAGTGGTGTCTAGTCTAACCTCGCAAACAAAAGGAAAGTATGTGTGAATGAAATCACACAAATGGTGTCTAGACAATCCTCAAAGCCCAAGAGATATGTGTGAGACGAAATCACACCGATGAGGCCTAGTCTAACCGAAAAGGTATGTGTGAACGAAATCACACAAATGGTGTCTAGACAATCCTCAAAGCCCAAGAGATATGTGTGAGACGAAATCACACCGATGAGGCCTAGTCTAACCGTAAAAATGATCGTCATGATCAACGAGAAGTGTCAATTACACTAAGTTAGTAAATGTAAAAGTTTAGCTTCATGTCCCATAACCACTTGCTTAACTTAAATATTTACGAACAAACTGTAAATCTTCACTAGAAAATTGTCACATGAGGTTCAATCGAACAAGTCCAAGAATTAACCGACGAAGTGAACGCAAGCGTTTCACACCACTTGTTTTACTAAGCCGTTTAATTAGATTTCTCATCCGAGTGAGGTAAAGGCTTGTATATACTAGCAGATTGAAAAACGGTTTAGGAAAAGAGTTTGATATTGAAAATAGAGTTAAAAACATTTTGATAAAAGAGTTTTGATATTTACTACTAGTATAGAAAACCTTTATATTTTTATAGTGACAAATCACAAAAATGATTGTAGAAACAATCAATCACAAGAATTTCACATATGAAGACGTGAATAGAATACAAAGAAATTGATACCGAATTCATCGAAAGGTAAGTTCACAAAAATCCCGTAGAAAAGGTCATCAAAGTTGCTAATAAATGATAGCAACAAATCGGGAAATAATCAAGAATCGATTAAATTCGAAAACCAAATCAATTCACTAAGATTCACATTCGAAGACGTGAATAAAATCCGAAGAATTCGATTCCAATCCATCAAAGTAGGAATACCCAAAAATTCCTGAAATAGAAGTTATCAAAGTCGACAAAGGTGATAACAACTAATCGGAAAAGAAGAATCGATCAACAATTGGAAAAACGAAGCAAAACGAACATAAATGCATGAATGACTTTAACAAAAGTAAAAGTAAAGTCAACGTCGATATCGACAAGGCAAAGTCCAAGACAATTTCTTTTATACCAAAGAAATTTTAAAACTATCAGAGAGAGGCACATGAAAACCAAAAACCATGGATAAGCAGACAGAGTCGACAATTGAAATGCAATTTGTCTCAAAGATTGATACCCAAAAACCCAATTGTATGGAGACTGCATTAAGTACACGAATCAGAGACAAGAATGCATATATACAGCAGTTCGAATAAACAATGCGAGTTCAAATTGAAGTGGTACGAGTTGCAGCAATATGCAACTTGGTAAAGCATATACACAATGATACTTAGAGTGCATACAGAAATGAGCAAGTGCAATAGAGAATAGCAGCAATGCTCATGAATAAGAGTTAGGAATTCATACCTAACAAATCAAAGATGATCTTAAGCAAAGATGAGAGAGAAAACATCGACAAATAGTTGTAACACATGTACTATCTAAGTTATGTTTTATATTTGTTCTAAACCCCAGGCTCTGATACCAAGCTGTGACACCCCACATCTATACCCACGCTAGCCAAGAACACTACGGTGTAGTGCTGTCAACTCGCACGGAGAATAAGGCTGTTGAGGAGCGACCATCCGTGTAATTGCCTTGTGCGAGCACCGATATGCCAGATAGTAAAAACGTGCATTTCATTTCAGGAGGAAATCCGACATGCCGATGCAAACTCAAAGCTACTACACGGTGGCTATAATAGTCTAGGACAAAAATATAAAATAATAACACAGATAATATAAATGCGGAACACAGATGAAACAGAAAATCTCATATACATATATAATAACTGATGTCAGTTGCAATACATTTACACGGTACATGTGATACAACTACAACAGTCGACTCAGGAAGTTATATATACAAGTACATTAACGACTAACATACATGAATACATATCAACCTATACAATGACACGACAACTCCAAAAGATATGAAAGAACTTCATAGCTCTAGCAGCAACCCAAAGCAGAATATCTACAACCTGAAATACTCGGTCTGACCCGAGTATTAAATTCAAAAGAAAATAATACTCGGGTCAGTCTAATTCAAACTCAGTTATTAGTGCACAGAAGCAATAATAATTAAATAATGAATAGACGACAGTAATTAAACCAAATCAGAATGCAATTCAGAATATTGAATTGAAATAAACAAAACAGTTCAAAACATTTAAATATCAATTAAAATATTAAGTCGAGTAGGGCTGCAGTACACGCACGCGTGCACTGCCTCGCCACTACAGCATATGGAATATGCAAAAGATCAATTAATCAAAACAAGATAGATATCATAAAACCATACCGTGTGGCTGCAGTTCACGCTTGCGTGCACTGCCTTGCCACTACAGTGACGATGTACCCAATGAATACCGTGTGGCTGCAGTTCACGCTTGCGTGCACTGCCCTGCCACTACAGTGATAACGTACCCAATGAATGTAAGATATGTACACAAGTGAATGTACATAACCAACTACACGTGGCAAAAAGAATCAGAAGTGCAACGAGAAACCGTACAACCCAAATGAGCAAGTGCACAAGGCAGTGTTCAACATGAGGACACAACCGAATGAAGGTGAGAGCAACAAGGTGGCAACATTAAATGAATCAAAGGAAGTCCAGATATAATGCAACAACAAACTTAACCTCAATGTTCTCAAATTCAATGACAGTAAAAGACATAGAGTAGCTTTTAAATAAGATTAGTGTCTCAAATGAACATGAAGAGAGCAAGCTACAAAATACATATGCAGCATTACTACAGACTGCAGGTCAGAGACTACAGAGGGAAACTCAACAAAGTTAAGTGGATAACCAGAGTATCAACATGAAGGCAATGCAGACTCAAACACAGGCAATATAAACCCAACAGTGCAAAATGGCAGTGGTTCTAACTGGTATTAAAATAGTTCACCAGCATGAAGTTCAACAAGGAGCCTCAACATTAAAGCCTAGACCCCAAGTACATAAAATAGTAGTGAACCATGAATCAGGTTTTGATGCATAGCTATCACGACTCAAATGAATAATGTACCAAATCAGACTCGAGACAGGTTGCAGTGAAGACTGCAGATACAAATGCAACAACAAGAGGCTGCAGAGGTCAAGTCACTACAGGTGGAAGATGCCAAGTAAGACCAAGTTCAACTTCACTGGTAAATGCAGACCAGTGAACAACTAAACAAAACTGGACAGTGCAAGTGTCAGACTCGAGAGGAAAGGCAGTAGTACAACTTAGTCGCAACTGTATCAAAATACATGTAGATGGAGTGAGACAGTGTCAATTAAATGAAACTGAAAAAGGCAACAACAAATGTAACCACAGAAACAAGCAAGCGTATCATGGAACGACAGTGCAACTTGACTCGATCATGCAACATGAAGAAGTCAACATACATGACTAGAGGCACATATGAACATGAAGCAATAACATATGTACATGAGCATGAATAACATGAAGCAGCACCATATAACTACATGCGACAGAATAACATGATGTAATAACTTATGTACATGAAACTGACAGAAAGGCACTAACTCAACTTCAATCAAATCAGGAGAAACAACCTGAGCATGAACAACATGATCAACAACAAGTCAAAAACATTGAACAAAACCCAGTTAAAGCCGAGGCTATGGAACACGAAAAACAAACAGTGACATGATAATCAAACCATGGAAAACAAGGATCAATTCCGAGTCAAAATCATCCACATCGAGATGAAAATCAAACATTCGAATCAAAATACTGAGACGAATTAAATGTGAGTGAAATAAAATCACTCACCTTAGCCACGATTTAGAGCAGCCAATGTCCCCTCGAGCTCGAGCATGTCGAAGGAGCCGCTGATCGCCTAAGCAAGGCCAGAGCCTTCATTCGATCGAGCTTCGGTTGTCGGAGACTCTGATTTTCACGAACCCTAATCACGAAAGGGGGAAGAACGAGGGAGGCCGCCATTTCTTATTTTTTTTTTCTTTCCTTTTAGGGTTGTGAACGAGAGTGAGAAAAAGGGAAGGCCGGTCATATGTCTATGTAACTTTTTCACGGCCCAAATAAAAACTCGTGGACCATTTTTTTTTTTAAAATCAAAGCCCCTCAAATTTATAACCATTTGTAATTTAGATTTTTAATTTAAAATTTAAAAACTTCAATTTGAAAATTGACGAAAATATCGGGTTGTTACAGATCCATAGCTAATCCATTCTCTGAAATAATATGCCCAAGAAACTTCACCTCTCATTTTCAAAAGTGGCATTTTGAAAATTTCGCCTTTAATTTATGCTGTCTCAATGTATCCAACACAAGTTAAGATGGACTTCATGGTCTCTCTCATTCTTAGAAGACACCAAAATATCGTTAATGAAGACTAACACAAATTGATCCTACTGATCGCAAAGGATCTGGTTCATAAGGTTTACAGAGAACGCTATGGCATTGGTCAGTCCAAATGGCATTACTAACCACTCATATGAACTATACCTTTTCGAAATATGATCAGTGTAATACAATCTTCTGCAACTTTTAGTTAATGGAGACCCGTTGTGAAGTCTAGTTGTGAGACCATCCGAGCTCTACTTAACTAATCAAATAAGTAGTCTATCCTAGGCAAGGGACACAATCAACTCTTCGATAATCATTATACATCTGTAAAGTTCCATTTGACTTCTTTGCAAATATCGTAGATGCTCCCCATGGTGAACTACTCCACCCGATGGTGAACTACTCAGCCTGATGAAACTTCTATGCTCAATTTCCACTAATTGCTTCTTTTATTCTTCCGTCTTCTTGGGCGACATTCTACTAGGTAGTCTACTAACAGATTGCACCACTGACATTAAATCTGTCTGGAATTCGATTGTTTTTCTTCGCGGTAATCCTGTTACAGGTTCGAACACATATGCAAATTCTCGTACTATCCGCACGCACTCTATTGGTCTCATCCTCTCGATCACCCATAGCACATAACATCACATATAACTTCCCCTTCGTTATGTTCAATGCTATCATGATTCTTTCTCCACCGCTAAGGTTCCATAAGACAATAATCCTACCCACACAATAGATTCTAGCACCATTTCGCACCAACCAATCCATACCAAAAATTACCTTATACCCTTCAAAGTTAAACACATATGGGTCGAAAACAAACAAGTGTCCACAAAAGTCAAATTCAAGGTCAGTGCACCTTAACCCGAGAGTGACATTCACACCAATCAAATTAACAACATGAAAGGATGTAATCAAATAAGTACTGTCTAGTTTTGGAATATAAATGAAATCTCTCGAAATGAAATTGTGGGTCACACTAGTGTCAAACAAAACTCTAACTGGATATTGAAAATCAAAATCATACCTCCAAGCATACCCTTTCCTATCTCCTCAGCAGTCGGTCTAGACAAAGATCCTTACAAAGCACAAACCATTGCCTGTTTTTCTTTCGGGTAATCACTCTTCCTATGGCCTGATCTATTATAGATAAAGCACTTGGCCGTGTCCTTGCTCTCCAGCTGGGCACACTTAGTGTAGTTGTGCCCCTTCCGACCATAGTTAAAGCAAGTAACATCGACCATATTCGACTTCTGAGTTCCCCTACCAAAAGTTTTTCCTTCTTTCCGATTATTTCCGCCTTTCTAATACAGATTAAATCTTTTCTTCTGCTCGCCCTTGGGCGTAACATCAGTGTAACAACCCATATTTTTAACTATTTTAAATTATTTAATTTAATATGATTATTGAATAATAATGGTTAAAAATGAAATTTAATGAATTATTAGTGTAATTTATTTGATAGTTAAATTGTCTAAATTAGTATTGGGAATTTTTTAAATAATAGAATCTTGAATTAATGTGAATGAAAATGATATTGGAAATTGATTTAAATTTTATTTAAATAGGAATGTAGAATGTTAACATTTAAAATTGGATTTAAAAGTGAATAAATAGAGATTTGAGATTTTATATTTTAATTAACGTGTAAAGTAGCTATTTTGGCCATTGTCTCGAATTTTGACAAAACTATCTTCATTGAATCCATAATTGTGAGTTATTGTAGGGTTTCAAGTTTCGTAGCGATTGGACTTGTCATTTGGCCATGCGAGCTTGAAATGCGTAGAAATTTATTTTTGAATTTAATTAAAATAATTTGATTTAAAAGCTATCTTCTTCATACGGTTGAATTAGATTTCGAAACTAGTTCCAATATGTTCGAAATGGGAGTAAAACATTAGGAATGCTAGGCGGCAGACTTCATTCGGAGCTCGAGAATTTTGGATGTTCTAGGGCGAGATATTTTCTATTTAATAATATTATATTCTTCCCATCCAAATATCTATACAAGCCTCCTATTTTTGTTCCCGTACTCTACCCCTTCCTTCTCCTATTCTTCAGATCGAACCAACGAAGACTAAATATCAAAAAAATGAGATCTTGTTCAAGGCTAAATCGAAAGCATCGATCGAAAAAAAGAAATAATGAATTCGCGATTTCTCCTTGGTGACGCACGACAAGGGCAGGCGACCTGGAGGAGTAGGGGAGGCACGTTCACCATTAGGGTTTTACATGATGGTGGCGGTGCCTGGTGCGCACGCAAGTGATGTGAAGGCTAGGCGGCAGTGCAGGCATGTAAGGTGGTCGACGACATTAGCTGGCGGTCGTTGTTCAATCGAGAAGAGGAAAAAAATGATAAAGGAAGGTCATGTATGCCTGGATGAGAATGGTGAGAAGTTCTATTTTCTTTTTATTTTATTTATGTTAATTATTTTATTAACCATGTTTTAAATTTTTATTGTATATTAATTAAAATCGAATTGTTTACATAAGAGGTCAATTTCGGATGAAATAGATTGCATTGAAATCGTATCGACGCGATCTACATTATGGAGCTGGATTCGTGTCTATTTGATTCTACAAAATTTTCTGATTTAAATAAAAGGTGAGTGTTCAAACCACTCACAAATACTAAAATATTCCGGTGCAAGTTTAATCGACATTATGAAGTTATAAATTGAATTGGTTGATGATTGTGAGTATAATTTTGATAGTTAAATTAATTTGCATTGAATCAAATTTAAATTGACATTTAATTTAAATTGACAGTTTAAAATTTGGAATTTGAAATTAAGTTGCTAGTTAAAATACTCAATGTTGATAACTATATAATTGTTGTGATTATTGACTGTTTGAATGATTGGTTGTGATGGATGCTATCGATTGATATTTTGGATGTTTATTTATCATGTTATCACCCCATATATTATTTACAGTACATAAAACTATAAATTGAATTAATTTGAATAAATTAAGGAATATGTTGAAATGATATATACCCATGACATTTATTTTGGATTGAAATGATATATATCCATCACTAGAATTAAATTGGAAAAACCGATTCCCTTGGCCAAAAGATAGAGAATTATACGGTCACCAGATTGGTTAAATTAAATGATTTTAAATTTTGATTTGAAATTATTTAAATGATTTGGTTCTAATAAATAAAAATCAAATTTATGGAAATCAAATTATTTTCGAACTGGAACTCGGAATGTTGAAATTTAAATTTGAAACGAAATTGTTTAATTAATCAAAGTTGATAGTTTTAAGATGTGAATTTCAGAAATTAATTTGTTTTAAAGGATTGGTTATTCGAACTTTGAATTTTTCTAAGTAAAAGTGATACAAAACGATGTTACGAAATCAAGCTCGGAATTTAATTATTATTTGAAGATTTTTTTAAGTGAAATTTAAATTAACTTGGAATTGGTGTTTAAAATAATTTGAAATTGGTATTTAGATTAATTTGGAATTGGAATCTAAATTAATTTGGAATTGGAGTTAACTTGGAATTGGAATTAAAATTGAAATTAATTTGTAATCGAAGTAAAGTTCGACTTGAAATCGGAATTGAATCGTTTAAATCGCAATGGAAATTGGGACTAATTTGAATTGGATAATTTGAAAAGAGAACCGTTTTTGACTTTGAAACCATTTTTAAATGGATTATTTAGTATAAATGGTTTAAAAGCTATATTCTTTAAATATTTAAATTATTTTGATTTTTCCAAACTATTTTACAATATAAACCATTTTTAATACTCAAACTATTTTCTATTAAACTATTTGAACTGTTCAATTATTTTTAAAACTAATTAAATTATTTTCAAAAAAAATTCAAATGAGTCAAAGGGTGGAATGTTATATTTAAATCTTGGATTTAAAGGCGAATTGGGATAAAGTGAAGTTATAATCTATATTATAATTCGAATCAAATTTTGAAGTGAATCAGTGTATCTAGTTGAATTTACATTTTGGAGTAAAATATGATTTTTGAAGCGAATGTGGTAATTTCAAAATGAAATTGATTCTTGAAGCGAATATAATATTTTGATATCAATTACGAACTGTTTTTGAAATGTAAAAGAACAAACCGGTGTGTAAAACGACGTTTGGTTGTTAAAGAGACATTACCGGAATGTAGTGGTTGATTTGGGGACATTACCAGAATGAAGTAAGAGAACGGTGATGGATAGCCTTGACATTTATGTCATAATTAAAATGACTAAAACAAGAGCCTATGTCTGGCCATTAGGGTAAGATACCTCTAGCGACGTTGATCCCTCGTATTGCTATTGCGATTTCGCATTCGATGGGTACACCTTTTTGTCGTTTGGATTGATTATCGCAGTCAGCCACGGATGGTTTACGACTAGCCAGAAAGTGTAAACTTGTGGAATCCTACCTTCGGTATTGCCTCACGTGCCTTGTTATATTTATCCCTATACAAGCCATTATGACTTTGGTTTAGAACCGTACAAAGTGCTAAGGTGGATCAATGTAAAGCCTTAACGCTATTTTGTTATTTATTTTACTGATAGACATTATATATTATAGCGTATACTATTACATATAAATAGTTTAACGTATCCTTAGGAGATGAAAATACCGTAACATCTCTTAAATTATTGCACTCATATTTGTGATATTAATTTGACTTACATAAGAGTATTTTAGTCCCGACTTGAGTGTTTTGTCTTTTCATTACGCTCGGGTCAGTTCTGATTTTTTAGCATATTGAAGACTAGTCTCTAGAGAACGAAGATGGAGTGTTGGTATATTACTATTATTATTATCGCTTGCATCATGCTATTCTGCTGTATTGATTGTTTATCCCGGATGTATAACTCTGATAAATGTGTATAGATTATAATCAAATGTATGGTAAACAACTTCATGAATTGTTTATTTGATTATTATATATTATCGTTTCTGCTGTGAGATTCTGTGTTTGTTTTCTTCTTCTCTTCTTATTTTTCTTATTTAACCCCATTGATTATCTACATTTCGGATTGTTTAAGTCGAACATGTGTGTCGATTTAAACTTTCAGAAATATAGGTGGTCATAGTTGTATCAGAGCAAGGTTTAGCAATTACCTTGGCTTTGTTGGGTTTAACTCGTTTTTGATAGAGTAGTAATACCCTAGAATAAGTCTGTTTGAGTGTGTATATATATGAGAGAGCGTACTTGTTAGTATTATAAAATATTTTGTTGTGTTTACTTATCCGTTGAGTTGTTTATGAATTCTGGTCGATGCGTGGGACACCATGGTATCGCTAGGGGTTTCTAAACACTTAAACAAGACAAGTCTACATAATATTGTTTTAAAATCGGGTAAATGAGATAATTTTTCCTGAATTATATTATATATATAAAATGATAATTTTAGTGAAATTGTTGTTTGGCAATGATAATATGTAATTATCATCGATTATTGGTTGAATTAAAATAAAACGAATACTTAATGAATTTTATTTTATGAAACATCCGATAATTAAATTGAATTGAAATCAATTAAAATACGAATTGGTTGAAATGACACAGTTGTAAATTAATGAAATATTTTTGTAATAAGGTAAGGAAATCTATACAAGTATATTTATAATACAGTTTATGTATATAAACGATTTTAAAAATTGATAATTTTAGAATTTAAAACCCTTCGTTTTTCAAAAGTTGCTTTTGAAGATTTTAAAATTAATATTAATATTATTGGAAAGAGTTTTGACTAGAAAAATAATTTGAAAAGATTTTTGAAAGAAAATAAAAGCATTAAACTCGCTTTGGTTGTTAGGAAATAGTTCTGGTGATGACTGCAACATCGCCAGTATTCATTTTCAATTTTTTGAGTGAGAATTTCAACCAAAAGAAAGTTATTTTCAACTAAATCAAGTTTTTGTTTTTGAAATAAAAGTATATTCTAAGTATGATTTAATAAATATATGGAAATATTTTGAACTTAAAAATTGAAGTAGTATATATAATAAATAAGTTTATAACTTATAAATTTGAACAAGAAAGTAAAATTAAATTATAAAATTATAGAATATTTTTAGTTAAGCAAACAAAAGAGCTTTGAATTTGAGAAATAAAATAAAATAAATTGAAGTTAAACTCAAGAAGCTTAGATAAAAGTGAATTGTAATTGAAATGAATTAGATAAAATAATGAAATGAAATTTTAAGTGAATCAAGTTGTATAACTTACAGATTTGAGTTATTTAGGCTAAAAACAAATTTAAATTTGTTGAATATGAATGATAACGAAAGAAAAAAAGTTTAGCTTAAATAAAGTTGAAAAAAACCGAAAAATGGATAAGACAAAATAAAGTTTAATTTAATAAATATTTAATGAATTGAATTGGATTTAAATATAACTGGATAAATTTGTGGAATGAATTAATTCCACTTAAGCTATAAAATGAATTAATAGAATGAATATAACTTGAATTACAAATTGAAACGCAATTTGAATTGTGAAAGAAATTGAATAAAAATAAATGAGTATAAGAAAAATCAATGTGAGTAATTGGATATAATTTAAAATTGGATGAAAATAAGTTAAATACAATTGTAATGAGTTTTAATAAATCGAATATTAGCTAATCTATTACTTATAAAGGAAAACAGAAACAAGTTGCTTATTTGGACGACACCTGTCCCGTACGATGTGGCATCTCAAACCGGTTCATTTCTCACGTTTCCATATCCCTAACCGCAGTTGTTTCCATTTCCTAAATCACATTTCGTGACCCTTTCTTCTCTGTCAAAAAAGATCCGCTTCGATTTCCTCCCACCAAACCTTACACAGTCCGTAATGGCGGATCCTCTATTAACTCCCACAAAACCTTACTATTTCTCTACCAATTCCAAACACAATGAACGAAATAAATCCATGTGCCCTTTGTATCCTAATTCATACTGGTAAATCTCATTTCTCTTTTCCTAGGTATTGATTTTCTCAATTTTTTCCTCCATTTATTTATTTTACTTAGTTCTTCGGAATTCACGTCTACTTACTATTGATTCACACATAAACTGACTGGATCATTTGTTGACATAATTCAGTAGTTGTTCAATTTGATTAAATTTAGATTTTGAAGATATAATGATAGCGCTATTTGTTATTACTCCGTACTGTTAAAATTACAAATTGATTTACGTATTTTCCCCAGTAGTGTCAACTGTGATTATTCGGTCATGATTGATTTTAAGGAGGGTGATGATTAACTGTATTTAAATTCTTCAAATGCAACTAATTGTGAAAAAGAGGAGTAAAATTCACGTACTTCCTATTAATTTTCATACTAGGAGAAGGAATTGTTTGAACTGAAATATTCTCTGTTGTCCAAAATTATGAGATTTGGTGTTATTTGTATTACTTTTCATAGTATTATGCTTGCATTCGTAGTTTCAATATATCTTTTTATGATTCGACGCAAATACATTACCATTTTAACTGCATACTGTTTCATCATGTTAAACTCATGAGTTTCTTCCACAAAAGCTTATCTATTTAAATGGTGTTACTACTGTGTGTATTGTTATTAATGAGTTCTTTGAAATGTATGCATATAGAAAACTTCTAAATTTACTTTGATGCTCTGAGTCTCTGACTATTCATTCATGATTCAAAATGCAGTAATAAATGTTCATACTGACTTTTGGATCAGAAAAATATAATCGTATAAGGGATTCATAATGATGAAAGAAAGTAATATATGAGTGGGTAGTTAGTACTTAAATGCCGCTTTTATTTATTATTGGCTAATCTTTTAGTTAAATGGGAAAGTAGGAACGCAATTTGCTTACTGGCTTGAATGATGTCTTCAAATGATGTGGCATAAATAATAAATGGTGATACAATTCCCTCCATTGCCTTTCATTTTGTTTGATCCCATTATCTCTATTTAAATTTCCAAATCTTTATGCTGTAGATGCAAGGCTACTACATGTTTATAGCAGTTGAACCCAAAATCTTTGAACGTAGAGCAACTGTCATATCAGTAGTAATAATGGTCAAAGGCCTATATTACAAAGTGTTTGAACAAATTTTTATCTTATTTATTTATTTATTTATTTATTCCAAATGTGTACTTGATTGAACTTGATTAATTGAATAAAAGGAATTTGGAATAGTTTTGTTGCCTTTTTTAGAACAAACTGCATGTAAACGACTTAGTTGACAGTTTTAAACCAATTGAGTTCCAAATGTGGTACTCCTGAATTTCCATTTTTTACCTTCTGCTGTATTGTTTATCCATTTAACCCACCTTCTTTACCTACACATCCTGTAATGTAAAATTAGTTATCACAGGAATAAATCAAAAGATGGAGATTTAATAGAGAATGACGATGAAAATCAGTTATTCATAGTGACTGCTCTGTGACCCACTCACCACCAATGGGAAATACTACTAAACGCAATGTAGGACCTCGGTAAAATTCTGAACCATTTATTGGTATATTGCTTTTCAATTTTATCCAGTCGTATGATTTCAATGTAATTTGTTGAATCTAAAAATGAAACCTTGATCTTTACTCACTGTCATAACAAATATGCTTATTCTATTACAGTTCAGAAAAAATGTAAGAATCACATAATTTTGTGTTCATATTTGATTTATATTTATTGACCTGATGTGCTAAAATTCACGTTGGTTGGTTTCTGTTTATGAAATTGATCTTATATTACACCTTGGTAATAACTATATTTAAGTCGACCAAAGTAATTGTAAATTTTAGAAATATTGAAATGTACTACCATTACTTTAATACATTTTTTTGCCTTTTCAAAGTCCAAATCGATGATTTGGTTTAGTGCAATATAGCCAAAAAAACCCAAACTGGTTTAAATCATTTTTTAGTTGGCTTCTCTTTTAGTTTGAAAAATACCGAACTGGTGCAAAATTCTCTTTCCACTGATCCTTTGCAATATATACAAATATATGCATAGTCAAAACATGATAAATATTAGAAAATTTCATGGAAGAGAATCTTTTGCAAGTGATAATAAATTGAAAGAAGATGTAGATTATTAAACTTCTCTTGAATGTATATAGTATTATCGAATTATACTTTGGTATTGGATGGAGAAATTGAACCTTTCATCAACGCAACCTTAAATTTACATATATTGCTTTCGATATTTATAGGACATGGTTTGTTTAAGCTGTAAATTATTATGCATACTACATAGTACTACTCTTTAATTTATGTGCTATTATTTTTCTAATTTTAGTAAATGCTATTTCTATCGCAGTATATCAGTAGATGATTAATAGTAAGAACTACATATTACTCGGTCAACTGGGATTCATACAAGTGAGTCTGGTGTTGACAATAGTAAATGAAAGAAGATAGAGATGAATTTCAGTAACATTCTATGATGTTTGCATATTCTGAATCCCTTACTTGATAAATAATCATGTTTATAGAAGTTATAATCTAATTTTATATTCATATCATTAACATAATCGATAAGGATACATGTAGGCTATATTCTGTTTGCCAATCGAGTGACTTTACCATTGACTTATTTCCATTAACAATTGCATTGATGTTAGGAATTGTATATCCTCAATATGAAAAAGAGTCGGTTACTAATCTGAAATAAAACTGCAACTTCTAAAATTACTAAACATGTGACTTAAAGCTTAAGGGAAGCTCATCCTTCTATAACATGAATAATGCGGAAAAATCTAGGAAAAAAAAAACCTATGACTCATCTTAATCTAATGCTAATATTTAAACTGAAAGTTATATGTATAGAAGTATAAACAACTTATATATGTATTACTGTATATTTTCAATCGATATCATGCTAAGATTGTAATTTTACTATGAAAAAATGTCATTTATTCAAGATGTCAGATTATTTAGTTTTAAAGTTGCGTTCATGTTTGAAGTTTGAACGGTTTCTACCGAATCGCAGTCTCAAATATTCACATCCATGTAATGGTGAGTAGCATGTTATATTTCATTTAGGTCCATTACGATATTTTTTTAAATTTACAACTATTGTTTATTATGCCGAATTATAAGAAGGAAACGGTTATAGCTAAAATATACTCTTTAAAGTACCCAACCGAATCATTATAACAATTAAGTACATGTGTATTTTGGTTTAATGGATGCAATAGATATTTACCTAAGTACACTTACAAAATTCTACATGTATAATAAGTAACACTAAACTTTTTTTGTTCTTAACATATATTAAGAATATTAAGAAATAATATTACAAAGTTATCAATGAAGTAGTAAATCACTATCACCTCTAATGATATTTGCTATAATTCAACGTCTGTGCTTGAGTCGTAAAATCTCAACTTGAAATGAAACATTTATAATAAATATCACTATAGTTAAAACATTTACTCTTTGTTTTTCTAAAATTTTAATTTATGCATGTTGATGACCTACAATATATAGAATATATTAATGCTTAGACTTTGAATTAATGTCTGTGATAAGATAAGCAATTGAAGTTGTATATAGCATGGTGAATAAATTTATTATTTGCAAAAATAATATAGCTAATGCTAAAAGCTAATGTGTTTTACTCTTTCTTTTTTAATAAACAAATATGTCCATATGCGTAATCCTATATAATTAATATGGACAAGTTGTAAAATTTTGAGAAAAGCACATTAATGTGTTTTACTCTTTCTTTTTTAATAAACAAATATGTATTTGTTTCTGTAGCGACATATGTGCTTCAGAATTAGACAATTTGGTTGGTGGATTGTTCTTGCAAGCTTAGATGTGAGTACTTTTTTACTTGCTAATAGGGTTTTATTTTTCATAAATAAGTATATATGTTTAGGCTTACAGTAAGGCCATCGTATACTTGAATAATATTGTTAAGGGATGCATTGCAAAGAGTGTAGATAGGACTGGGAACATGAAGCCTTCCCGTGCGTGTTCACATTTCACTTTCCTATTCAATATTTCTCCTATTTGCATGTGTCAATACATTTAAATGACATATAATATATTCTTTGGTATCTTTGGGGCATAACATATATAGCCATGTAATATGCTCCCTATTGTATTTTTCAGGAAATCAAGTAAGATGATATTGTATGCTAAACAGCGGAGACTTCTAACTCTTATCAAGGTATTTATTCATAGTCACTTTCACTCTAAACCTATTCATACTGAGCTTTAAATACATATATGTGGCTTCAAATGCATATAGATTTAAAGCAGATTTTTAGTGCTTTCGTTTTCAAATCAAAATGCCATCTGAGATTAAATCCCAAAGATTTTGTGTACACATGATGCCATCAAATACATCAAGTTTTAAATATCCACAAATTCAAGTACATAAAAGCCTTGAATACCCATAGTGTTGTATATATTAAGTTTTGAGTAATAAAGATTCCAAGTCTGTATGCTTCAAACTTTAGGGGTGCAAGATTTCGAATTACCAGGTTTCAGAAAACAATCTAATGTTAATCTCATATGATATCATTTTATACTTGAAAAGGATAAATTTTGTAAACATGTAATTTTGTATACATTACTCTAAAGTTCAATCGGCTTTCGGGAATTGTATAAGTTGCTGAACCATACCATCTTCACAGTTTTATTGATTTTTGGGAATATGTTGGATTTCGCATGAAAATATTAGCTCAACACTGAAACTATGCACTGATTACAAATGAATATATAGTTCCATGTATCAATTTTGAGACGCATCAAGTTTTTCCACATGTTTAAAGTTTTCAAATGGACGCAACTTCATATGCAGATTTTGATATGTACCAGTTTTGTATACATGCAATTTTCAACGACGCGTAACTTGGAACGTACCTGTGAATTTCGCATCTTCCATCATACTAAATTTTACTGTACTATTTTATATATTGTTAGCCGGGTTTGTAATCCACAGGACCCACTAGAAAACAGAACAATCCTAGGACGTCGGAATGGTTAGAACTTAACCAAAAAAGCTAAGGCAAAGAGTTAACGGAAACCAAGCCATATTACTAATGCAACAGCCAAAGTCAACTAAATCAAGAAGCTAGCGTCAGTTTATTTCATTCAGCGGTAGAATTTATCAACTATACGAAATGATTTTAGTGTATATGCTATATTACTTAGAATATAACTCATACTTTTCCTTGAATGTCCAATTAATGCTCCATAACTTTTATTAAGACACGATGATGCTTAATCTATAGTTTTATGAGATCCCTACTCTTAGTTTGGTTTGAGTTATCATCAGATATAACAAACCCAATGAGCTTAAAATTCTTAATTGAACTTTTGGTTTTTATATAGGTTAATAAAATCACCATAAGCCACATAAGTTGAGTGGGGGACTGAACCTTGCGTTGAATTTGAAATAGAAGAATTGGAGAAGATTTTGAAAATCAGAGTAGATTCGAAGAAATTGTCACAGCATGCAATAGAAGCAAAAATGACTGCTTTAGTGAATCAAAAGGTGGGATACAATGAAAAAAATTTCTATTTGTAAGTAACAACGAGGAAAAGATGATAATTGCCTGTAAGATTTGTTGAGGATTTGCCATTTAAAGTTGTTCAGAATCTTAGTTGTTTGGTCTGTTAGTTGGATGTGATAATACTGTTTCTATTTGTTTCAGTTTGATAGTTGTTTGGATAGCAATGGTTTTCATTCATGTTAGTTTTGCTATTTGCATTTGTTACAAGCTTACGTAAATTATTGCATGTATTTCAATGCTGACGATAACGATGAGGTCTCATTATTATTTTTTAGCACTTTTCATTTTCCTATTTCATGCAATGTTCATTATAGTTTACAATCAAATAGTTTATCATACACTGACTTAGTATAAATTTAGGTGCCTTACCCGAGTTTCCATAGATATCATTTCACTTTCTATGGCTTGGGTTTAGATAAACATAGTTTCAGACAGTTGATTGGTAGAGCAACATATGAGATATCCAATGTTCGTTTACTGTGTTTTTCAAAATATAATGTAATATAAAATTAAGGCAACTAACAGTCCTCAAACTTTACTGTTAAAAAACCTAAATTCAAGTATTAGTTATTGGAAAATCTACCACCTGTCCTATATAGTACTTATGTCACTGATGAAATGAATTAGCTTTCTTAATTTTACTCTATATTCAGAATAAATTTCGTTTTCCTAACAATCAAATACACTGCACAACAACATGACTATCAACGGTCTTACAACACTTTCAATTACCAGACTGCCTTAATCTCAAAACTTTATCACATACTAAAGTTGCACACTATAGTCAAACAGCTTTATACTTCAGCAAGTATTGAGGGTTTGTGAGGAATGGAATTTCATGAGAGGAGAGACCTTTATGGTGGAAAAGAAAATTTCTCTATATATTAATACAGTGATTTATTACTTTTGAAAATAGAGACGATGCAAGTTTTTTATATTCTAAACTATTGGAAATGCTAATTTTAATATTTTTCATATTTTTTACAGATATTGACGTAATAGTTGGTTACTTTTCTTTGCCTGTTTAATTTTTTCCTGAAATAAGATAAATGGTTGATTTATGCATGGACACACATAAAAAACGTAATATTACGTATACGTCGATGTCATTTTGTAAGATCCAAAAAATCTTGCAAATAGTGTTTTAAAATGCTAATTCCTTTTGTATTTTTCAGGAAAACTGAATGTCGCACATAGATTAAGTACTAAATCTACTAAACTATAATCATATCACTAATAAGAACTACACATAGTGGAAACCCAACTAATAAGAACATCCGATGACAACTCTACGTTAGTAAATATATCCCGATAGTGTCCGTGTGCGTAGCATGGACCACACACTATTATATCCTACGTTGTTTCTTATGCTATTGTGGTGGTAATGGGTTTAAGTAAAGATTTAAAAGGATGAAAGATGAGGTTGCATGGAAATAAAAAAGATTCATCTTCACTTCAGCTAAGGAGGATAATGGTAATAATGTTGATTATATCCTAGATTGTTTTCCCGCATCACATGCATGTACCTTTCCACTCCCATTATTATTCAAAATTATATCCAATCATTCATTTATTAAATTATGACAAAAAAACATACGTATTATATTAATGTAGTCCAAAGGGAAGAAAAATACTTGCTACCCTTTCTACTGCCTAAAATAAATTCACTTCAAATTGAATATCAAGTTCATCGCTGTAAGATCAATATAATATACTTTCAAACTAATTTTTCTATATACTTTCTTAATCTACTTAATTTATTTTCTCACAACAATTTCCATCAATCTCACGACTGAACATAAAGCTGAAGGGGTTAAGAACCAGCACTGCACCTGACCTCTACATACTGCTTTAACATACAATTTGACTACATACAAATGGACCTATAATTACAGGTAAATACCAGCACTGCCCGTGTGCGTAGCACGGGCCACGCACTAGTTACATATGAAATAAGTTAATGAAATAAATCAAAAGATGGAAGTTAACTCAAGAAAATTAAATGAAATAAACTATGATAAAAGAAAAATTCATTAGTATGAATATGAGTATACAAAAAATTCACTTAAGAATTTTTTTAGTGATATGGATTTGAATATGAACTATAAGATGAAGTTAACTTAATAAGTTAAATGAAATTGATTGTTAGAAAAGAAAATTTATTAATATAAATTGGAATTATAAAATAAAATTTACTTAAGTAAAATTATTAATATGAGTTTAAATTTATGAAATAAACCAATGAAGTGAATCAATGGATTAACATGAATTTAAGTTGTGGAATAATAATAAAAATGAGTTGCAATTTTGTAAAATGTTTATAATAAACTTAAATGGTTTATAAATAATATTACTATTAAAATACTTAAGGGATAATGAAATAAATTTAACTTAAGCAAAGTTAAGTGGAATGATTTTATAAATGGTTAACAAATGAATTTTAGGTTAAACAAAAAGTGAAACAATTGGAATTTCACAATTGAATTAAGTAAATTCAAATATAATAAATTTGTAACGAATGTTAATAAAATGAAGGAAATCAAGTGAATGAAAACCAATTAAATGTGGATGAAACAAATGTATATAATTGAAACAAATCGATTGAATTTAAATATATTGAATTGTAATCAATCAAATGTGAATGCAAGGAATATTGGTTGATTAAAAATATAGATTAAACCAACTTAGTTAAATATAAAAAACAAAAAACGAATGAATTGAATGTAGATCCATTGAATGATTAAGAAAATGAATGTTAATAAATTGAAAGTGAATAAATTTAAGATGAACCAATTAAATTCGAAAGAAATCCATGTGAATAAATTGAAAACAAACAAATTGTATATAGATGAAATAAATGTCAATGAATTAAAAGTAAATCAATTTAATATTGATAGAAAACGAAAGTATAAAGCCGGAATATTGACATTAGGAAGTATGAATTGGTATTGTTGTGAATAAGATTGGATGGATGTTGTTTGTTGGATGTTTGTTTTGTTGCATTTGCTATATTCATTTATGATTATTGCATTATCCATGTAATATGTCGATTTTACTCTTTATATATATGTTCTCATTTGGTTATCGAGTGTTTATTAGGTATCGACGGCGTATGATAGCTTTTGGAGCTCGCTTGTGCGTATTTTGCTTTTGCTTGCTTAATACGAGTGAACTCGCCAGTATTATTAATAATAAGCTACGTATCTCGGATTACATGCCGCGATTTTATTTTTTCTCCCTTCGGGATACCCCATCATTGAGATGAGATGTGTTAACTCTGCTTTTTCAGCAAGGCCGTGACATCAAAAATCGACCGAGAAGCCAATGATAGTTCATCTCGAAGGATGGTCGATTTAACCTCCCAATAAAGCAAGTTCTGTTGAATGAATTTTCAGATAAGATCCCCTACGGAGGGGGGGTCCAGGGGGGGTGCCAACCCCCCAAGGTGGGGGTGCGGGGGCAACGCCACCGCCTACGGTGTTCGACCTGACCGGTCAGGTCGCAGGGGTCCAGGGGGCAGCGCCCCCGGCGGGGTGCGGGGCAGCGCCCCGACCAAAAAGGTATACGACTTAAAGAGTGAAGTAAGCCAGCGACTCAACTTATCTGGTTGCCGACTTAACGGCCTTGAAGGGTTACGACTCAACGACTCAGGAGGAATAACGACTCACCGGGTTATAACCTTAGCGACTTAAAGGTGCCGGCCGACTCAACGGGTCAACGGGTTAACGACTCATGGAGTTAGCGACTCATGGGGCAGACCGACTCAACGGGTTAACGAATCATGGAGTTAGCGACTCATGGGGCAGACCGACTCAACGGGTTAACGACTCATGGAGTTAGCGACTCATGGGGCAGACCGACTCAACGGGTTAACGACTCATGGAGTTAGCGATTCATGAGACAGGCCGACTCAGTGGATCAACGACTCAAGAACTGTGCGACTCAAGGTCTTCACGACCTAACAATTCAAGGGCTGAACGACCTACGAGTTAAGGATCTACGAGTTAAAGACTCTACGAGTTAAAAGATCTACGAGTTAAGGCCACTATGAGTTAAAGACTCTACGAGTTAAAAGGTCTACGAGATAAGGATCTACGGCTTAAGGCCTCCACGAGTTAAAGAGTCTACAAGATAACCCAGTAAATCAGCCGCGACCTACCATGAGTCGTATACGAGTTACGACTCATCGTGAGTTACGACTCATCGTGAGTTACGACTCATCGTGAGTTACGACTCATCGTGAGTCGTATACGAGTTACGACCTAACTCCGAAGATGCCTATAAATACGCCCATAACTCCAACAGAGGAGGGACTTTTGGACTGACTTCCTGGACGCCATTACTCTGCCATTGACTCGACATCAAGCAACGTTCAAGCAACACTTCTATCACTCCAATCACCAAAGACATTTCAACAAATCTCAAGTGGAAATCTAACTCATTCACCATGCATTCGAGGGATTCTTCTACGTCAGAGTTTGAGCTATTTGTCTAAGTGTGTTGTAATTGAAGATTGTTGTAAAGAATTGTAATCAAATCAGCAATAAAGAGCTTTAAAGTGGACGTAGGCTAGATCTTAAGCCGAACCACTATAAATATTGTGTCTTTTATAGCTTCTCTGTGATTTCTCTTCTTACATTTTGTTCCCGTACCAACGGGTGGTGCTTTTACAATTACCTTCTACACACCGGGGTGTTAGCGTTCAATTTTTAGCGTTAACAAGATGTATATTTGATATTTATCTAGTATATTTGTGATATATATTACATTGTAAAAATTTCCCGATCGAGCCGCGCAAAGGAGACTCTGCCAGAATTTTCCGTAAATCCGAGAGTTAGATAAATTTTGAGATTTAAAAAAAAATTTATAACTTGTTTTTCTGTATAAGTTATATTTTTCGTAAAATCGATATCGGAGTGGCATAGTAGAAGCGTAGTAATAGTTTCACAAATAAGATGCTTATGTTTTATAAGTTAATTATTTTGAGAAAATATATCAAATGTTAAATTATCTACTTAACGCCTTTTTAAGGACGAAATTTTTTGAGTGCGGGAGTATATAACGACCTGTATTTTTAACTATTTGAAATTATTTAATTTAATATATTATTGAATAATAATGGTTAAAAATAAAATTTAATAAATTATTAGTGTAATTTATTTGACAGTTAAATTGACTAAATTAATATTGGGAATTTTTTAAATAATGAAATCTAGAATTAATGTGAATGAAAATGATATCGGAAATTGATTTAAATTTTATTTAAATAGGTATTTCGATTTTTAACATTTAAAATTGGATTTAAAAGTGAGTAAATAGAGATTTGAGATTTTATATTTTAATGAATGCGCAAAAGTAGCCATTTTGGTCAATGTCTCGGATTCCGACGAAACTAGCTTCATCGGATCCATAATAGTGAATTATTGTAGGATTTCAAGTTTCGCAGCGATCAGATTTGTCATTTGGCCATGCGAGCTTGAAATGCTTAGAAATTTATTTCAGAATTTAATTTAAAATAATTCTATTTGAAAAGCTAGCTTCGTCATACGATAGAATTAGCTTTCAAAACTAGTTCCATTGTGCTCGAAATGGGGTAAAACATTAGGGATGCCAAGCGGCACGCTTCGTTCGGAGCTCGAGAATTTCGGACGGTTAAGGGCGTGATATTTTCTAATTAACAATATTATATTCTTCCCATCGAAATATCTATACAAGCCACCTATTTTTGTTGCCGTACTCGACCCTTTCCTTCTCCTATTCTTCAGATCGAACGAATGAAGACTAAATATAATAAAAAATGAGATCTTGTTCAAAGCTAAATTGAAAGCATCGATCGAAAAAAAGAAATAATGAAGTCACGAATTCTCGTTGGCGACGCGAGACAAGGGCAGGCGACCTGGAGGAGCAGTGTAGGCACGTTCTCTTTTGAGGTTTTGCATGATGGTGGCAGTGCATGGTGCGCACGCAAGTGACGTGAAGGCTAGGCGGCAGTGCAGGCATGTAAGGTTGTCGGCGACACTGGCTGGCGATCGTTGTTTGATTGAGAAGAAAAAAAATGATGAAGGACGATCGCGTATGCTTGGACGAGATTGGTGAGAAGTTTTGTTTCCTTTTTATTTTAATTACGTTAATTATTTTATTAAATATGTTTTAAATTTTTATCGTATATTAATTAAAATCGAATTGTTCGCATACGAGGTCGATTTAGGATGAAAGAGATTGTATCGAAATCGTTTTGATGCGATCTACATTATGGAGCGGGAATCGTGTCTATTTGAATCTAGAAAATTTTCTACTTTAAATAAAAGGTGAGTGTTTAAACCACTTACAAATACGAAAATATTCTGATGCAATTTTAATCGATATTATGAAGTTATAAATTGAATTGGTTGATGATTGTTAGTGTAGTTTTGACTGTTAAATTAATTTGCACTGAATCGAATTTAAATTGACATTTAATTTAAATTGACAGTTTAAAATTTTGAATTTGAAATTAAATTGCTAGTTAAAATACCCGATATTGATAACTATGTAATTGTTGTGATTATTGACTGTTTGGATGATTCGTTGTGATGGATGCTATTGATTGATATTTTGGATGTTTATTTATCATGTTATCACCCTGTATATTATTTACAGTATATAAAACTATATATTGAATTAATTTGAATAAATCAAGGAATAGGTTGAAATGACATATATCTATGACATTTATTTTGGATTGAAATGATAAATATCCATCCCCAGAATTAAATTGGAATAACCGATTCACTTGGCCATAAGATAGGGAATTATATATAGACACTGGATTGGTTAAACTAAATGATTTTAAATTTTGATTTGGAATTATTTAAGTGATTTGGTTTTAAGAAATGAAAATCGAATTTATGGAAATCAAATTATTTTCGAATTGGAACTCAGAATGTTGAAATTTAAATTTGAAATGAAATTGTTTAATTAATCGAAGTTGAAAATTTTAAGATGTGAATTTAAAAAATTGATTTGTTTCAAAGGATTGGACTTTTATTCGAACTTTGAATTTTGCTAAGTAAAAGTGATATAAAATGATATTTCGAAATCGAGCTTGGATTTTAATTATTATTTGAATATTTTTTTAATTGGAATTTAAATTAACTTGGAATTGGTGTTGAAATTAATTTGAAATTGGTATTTAGATTAATTTGGAAGTGGAATTTAAATTATTTAGAATTGGAGTTGAAATTAATTTGGAATTGGAATTGAAATTAATTTGGAATTGAAATTGAAAGTAATTTGGAGTCGAAGGAAAATTCAACTTGAAATCGGAATTGAATCATTTAAATCAAAACAGACATTTGAAACTGATTTGAATTGGAAAATTTGAAAAGCGAACGGATTTTGACTTTCAAACCATTTTTAAATGAATTATTTAGTATAAACGGTTTTAAAGCTATATTCTTTAAATATTTAAACTATTTTGATTTTTCCAACTATTTTACTATATATACCATTTTTAATTCTCAGACTATTTTAAATTAAACTATTTGAACTATTCAGCTATTTTAAAACTAATTAAAATATTTTCAAAAAAATCACAAACTGGTCAAAAGGTGGAATGTTATATTTAAATCTTGGATTTAAATGCGAATTGGGTTAAAGTGAAGTTATAGCCTATATTGCAATTCAAATCAAATTTTGAAGTGAATCAATGTATCGAGTTGAATTAACATTTTGAAGTAAAATATGATTTTTAAAGTGAATGTGGTAATTTCGAAATGAAATTGATTCTTGAAGCGAATATGATATTTTGATATCAAGTATGAACTGTTTTTGAAATGTAAAAGAACAAACCGGTTTGTAAAACGACGTTTGGTTGTTAAAGAGACCGGGGCCTCTTATTGGCATACTCTTTGCCAAAACTGGAACCACTTTAATAACTGTGTACGTGGTGGATGATATCCAAAATGTAGTGGTTGAATTGGCGACGTTACCGGAATGAAGTAAGAGAACGATGATGGATAACCTTGGCATTCGTGTCATAATTAAAATGACTAAAACAGAAGCCTATATCTAGCCATTGGGGTTAGCTACCTCTAGCGACGTTGATCCCTCATATTACTATTATGATTTTGTATTTGATGGGCGCACCTTTTTATCATTTGGATTGATTGTCACGGTCGACCACGGATGGGTTACGACCAGCCAGAAAGGGTAAACTAGTAGAATCCTACCTTGGGCATTGCCTCATGTGCCATGTCAATTTATCCCTATACAAGCCATTACGACTTTGATTTAGAACTGTACAAATGTGTTAAGGTGGATTAATGTAAAGCCTTAATGTTATTTTAATATTTATTTAACTGATAGACATTATATATTATAGCCTATACTATTACATATAAATAGTTTAACGGATCCTTAGGAGATGAAAAATCTTGTAACATCTCTTAGGTTATTGCACTCATATTTGTGATATTGATTTAACTTACATAGGAGTATTTTAGTCCCACTCGAGTGTATTGTCTTTTCATTACGCTTGGGTCGGTTCTGAGTCTTTTCAACATATTGAAGACTATTCTCTAGTGGCGAAGACAGAGTTTTGTATATTACTATTATTATTATCCCCTATATCATGCTATTCTGCTGTATTGATTATTTATCACTAATGTATATATATAACTCTGATAAATGTGTGTAAATTATAATCAAATGTATAGTAAACAACTTTATGAATTATTTATTTGATTATTATATTTTATCATTTCCGCTGTGAGATTCTGTGTTTGTTTTCTTCTTCCCTTCTTATTTTCCTTATTTAACCCCATTAATTATCTACGTTCTGGATTGTTTAAGTCGGACATGTGTGGATTATTATTGATTTAAACCTTTCGAAATGTGGGTCATCACAATCAGCCTTCTTCTCTCTCTGATACAAGTGGTTATACCTCCTCGTCATTTCTATCATTATATCAAATGGAGCCTACAAATAAGCCATCACCTTAAGATTCTACCCCTTTTCAGTGTTTTTATAAACTTTTTTTATTCTTTAGTGGAGTATTAATATGCTACCTTCCATACTTTAACAAAGCATTAAAACGTTGGATGTACACTGCCAAATCATCTCTCCTTGTTTGGGCTCAATAAACTCCTTGCATAAAGCACTGTTTTGGGATTCGAGGATAAACTGAGCCTTGAATCGCTTCTTAAACTATTCCTAGGTTATCTCTTCCTTGGGGATATCAACAATCACTGCCTTCCACCAGTCCAACGCATCCTCCTAAAGCTAACAAGAAGCCAACCTCCTCTCTTGAGCATCAATATATTCTTGAGTATTCCATTCCATCATGTCATATTTAATCTGTAACTCTCGTGAACTTAATTCAGGCCTTCGTGTGGGTGCTGGTTATTTAAGCTGTCCCACTTTTGTTTTCGTATGCTGACACGATTTGAAGCCTTCTTGATATATACATATACATATACATATACATATACATATACATATACATATACATACACATATATGTATATATATATTCCCGCCTTTATGTGTTGTGTCTTTTGTTTTCTTGGACTTATTTTATTTTTCTTTGGCTTCGTGTGTTATCCCATCACGTGTAATGTCTCAAAATTTTAATTTTGTCTTCACATATTTCTTCGTTTCCTACCGGCCTTCGTTATTTTGCATGCTTGATCTATGAAATATCAACCTAAGCTATCATTACTATATTTTTTTTCCTTTTTTTGTGCGGTGACACTATATATGTATTGTTGGTATAGTTAAAATTAGAATTCACATTATTGGTCACTAGTACTTCTTTAAGTGGTAGAAGCGGCATCAAAAATTACACATTATGTTCTAATTTTTGTCGTTCTTGTTATGTAATACTATGTTTTAGTATATACTTAATTTGTACTATAATGGGAACATACATATGTATGTTGCTAACTTTAAAAAAGGAATAAAAGAACTTTATAACTTGAACGTAGTTGATTTTATACCGCCATTTTTTATTTTATTCCCACTTTTTTGTTGCAAAAGTAATTCCATTAAATTACATGATGCCTGCTCTATTTATAACTCGAGAAAGCGTGGCCTGTTTTCCTTATAGCCTTCGTGTGTTACCCTACCAAAGCGAGCTATCCCTATTAGCCGTCGTGTGTTAACTTGAAGTTATCCTTTTTTTTTCTTTATGTTTATTTTTGCTATCATGTGTTATCACATGTCCCTATCAGATGTTATGTTCCCATCATATTCTAACATTTGATATCCCCAGCTAAGACATTGAGGTATGTTTTACTTGATCAACAAGGGTCCAATGGCAATATTGTAATTAAATTAAAAATTGATTTATTACTTACTAAAGTAATTACTTTATACCTAACACTATTTGTTGAATTCCTATTAACTAATTTCATTCTTTTCATTTCTCTTTCTATAATATGTTAAGCAACCCCATAATTAATTAGTTAACCCCTTTCTTTCATTAAATAATTCATATAAAATTGGTAATTGATGGGAAAAATTCAAAAAATTCACCAAAACTCAATTTTATAGTATTCTTCCTCATATAAAAATTTCAAGTTAAAATAATTAATTTTATTATTTTTAATAATTAATTAACCCATAATTAGTTATTTTATCGACTTGAAAATTCATGAAATATTCATATTAACCTTAAAAATTATGAAATTAAAAACCTATCTCTATTTCAATTAGCACATCATATTGAAATTTCATGGCATTTGAATGTGATTTGACAATGTTTTACCTTAAATATGTGCTAATTCACCTTAATTAAATTCTAAATCATAATAAGTAATCATCCAAACACTTTAAATATCTTTCAAGCATTCATTTACAAAAAATTCTAAATTTAAACATGTTAGGGAAGAATTAGAGAAAGATTTTCTTCACCTTTAGTTTTAGTTTAATCCTCTTCTATTTAAAGTTGAAAACTTGGATCTTTTTCTTCTTCTTCTTCTCTTTGAATTTTCTCCTTCTTCTTTGATTGGTATATTAGGATTTGTTTTGTATGAAATGAAGTGAAATGAAAATGAAGTAGGAAGGAAAGAAGGGATGCGGCTTAGAAATATGGGCTAGTGGTTTTGGGCCATACTCAATTACCCCTCTTAACCAAAACCTTCCAATTAAAATTGAAATTCTTTTCTTTCATTAATTAAGGCCAACCAAAATTGCTTTAATTACCCTTGGTTCATCCAATTAACTTAAAGTGTCACACACTTAATTATTAAATTTCCCTTAGGCAATTATCGCAATTAAATCAATTTATTAACTTAATTAATTATATCTTCGTATTATTAATTTAATTTAATTTACCATATTATGGATCCTCCAAAATATGGGATGTTGCTTTATCTTTTTACCCGTATCATGTAATGTTTTAAAAATCGATAGTCCATACTTCTTGACACTATATGGATCCGAAAGTCACTCTAAGCTTTGTGTAGGTATTTCCAGAGGTGCGGGTTATCACAATTGTCATAAGAGCATAGGTTTAGGGTTCTTTAGGATTAGGTATGTATTGAGAGAATGTACTTGAATATTTCAAGAAAGATTTTCAAAAGATTTTCATATACATAAGTTTTCCCAATATTTAACATGAAAAACACATTTGCTTTATTCTTATTTAATACTATTTATATGGAAGTTGGTAATAATTCCTAATTGCGGATAGAGAGAACAAGCAATCTTGCTGGAAATGGCTCAAATGATGTAGTTGAGATTCTGGGTGTAAACATCCCGATAAGTTTCCACGGTATCTACAAGCGAGTGGACAAGCTAAGCTTAACCCAAACAGGGACCCACAGCGCATGCACCAGGTGCAATTCCTACAATCCACCTGTCATTGGTTTCACTAAGATATGTAAGGACTTTATGAGTCTATAAGGGAAGCCATATGTAGGGACTAGACCTTTTCTGGACTTGAAGGCATGGTTGTGCACTTGTAAGAGAATTTTTGGATTGTTGGGCCTTTATGATGCCGCTCGGAGGCAGCTTGCTTCGTGGCGTTTACAAAAAGAGGTTTTGATTTGGTTGGATGAAGTAGTGGCTGAGACAAATGAGGAAAAGATAACTTAGGGAGAGTTTAGAAGGTGTTTGAGAGGAGATTTCTTTCTATAGCAGAGCAGGGAGTACAACTAGAGAAGTTCAAACATTTGTAGCAAGGAGAGATATCAGTAAAAGGCTTTGTAAATTAGTTCAATGAGTTGGCTTGATTTGGACTAGATGTGATAAATACCCATTACGAGAAAGCTAGGAAGTAGACAAAGGGGCTGAATCAACCTCTTCAAGTGTTGGCCCTTAGTCGTATTCCTATAGGGGTGACTTACGTGGGTTTGGTAGAGATGGCTTTGCTGAATATTGTCTCTAAAGACGAGGTGAAAAATAATCCCAAGAAGACAAAAGGAAAGACACTCTGATATATAATCAGCGCAAGAGCAGAGTAGGGACCCAAGGAAAGATTAAGAAGTAGGAAATCAAGTACAGAAGATGCGATAGGAAAGGGACGTTGTGAAGGATTGCATGGTGGACATATCAAAGATTAAATGCTACAACTACAATCAACTTGGGCACATGAAGGGGAGCGTTGGAATGCTCCAAAGGCCTCAACATAGGTGGTTCCAGCTTATGCACTGGATGTTTTCCCTAGATTGAGTGCACCTCCATTAATGGACAAGGGGAAGAAGGTTGTCGTTAAAGGTGTGTTAATTTTATCTGATTTATCTAGTCGTACCTTATTTTACACAAGAGCATCATACTCCTTTATTTCGAGTAGATTTGTAGATGAGCTCCACTTAGATAATAGCATAGTTACTGACCCGGTATTGTACCAAACCCTGCCGGGGATTGGCTCATCCATCTATGATTTGTAAGGGTTTGAAGTTGTATATTTTAGAGGTTGAGTTTGATTGCAATGCTTTTACTTGGGATTTTCTAGGTTATGTTTGATTTTGGGGATGGACTAGATGATCATGAATGGGGCAGTCCTAGATTTTGATAGGAAGGTCTTTCGTTTGAGTACTCGTAGTGGACGTAGTCTTGAGATTTATTGTGACCCCAGTTATGTTGAGTTAGCTTCAGTGCGAATATGTCGAGACTACCCAGATGTCTTTGTCGAAGTATCGGTCATCTACCCTAGAAGGGGATCGAATTTTAAATTTACCTCGAGGAGAATGCCAGACCAGTTACGTTACCTTTAAAGCATATGGTTCCTAAAGAAAGACACGAGCTAAATAAACAAGTGAATGAGTAGTTGGAGAAGGGCTTCATTAGGAAGAGTATATCAGAGTGGGAGCACCGACTGTCTTTACCACCAAGGAAGTGGCTTTTTGAGGCTTTGTGTCGATTAATGTGAGTGGAATAAACATACTAAGAAGAATTATTATCCATTGCCTCGCATAAATGACCTCTTTGATCAGTTAGTTGGAGAGAAAGTTCCTATAGCATTATTAGTGACCGAAACATGCTTTTCACTAGCGAGTTTTGAAGGAGTCTCCAGGCGGCTTTAGGCATTGAGTTGAGTTTGAGTACCGTATATCACCCATAAACAGATGGGCAGACAAAAAGGATGAATCAAGTATTGAAGGATTTGCTTTGGATGTGTATTTTGGAAGGATCACATGCTATTAGTAGAGTTTTCTTAGAATAATAGTTATCAAGAAAGTCTTGGGATCGAACCATTTAAGGCGTTATACGAGAGGCCTTATAGATCATCGTCTTTTTAGTGGAACACTACATATAAGATTATTCTAGGACCATACATGATAAAGGGGACTTCAGAGAAAATAGACTTGATTTGTAGAAGAATGAAGACCACATAAGATAGGTAGAAATCTTATGCTAACGGGAGAAACAAAGAATTGGAGTTCATAGTGGACTACACCATTTTATGAAGGTCCTACGTCTTAGACATGTTATGAGGTTTGGTTGTTTGGAAAAGTTAGCACCAAGGTTTGTAGGGCCTTTTTCGATCACAGGTAGAGCAACGAAGTTGGCTTATATGGTGGAGAACCATGAAAATTTGGCGGGAGTGCAAAACATTTTTTATGTGTCACACTTGCGAAAGTGTCTACACGATCTAATAGTTGTAGCCGAGCCAAATCATCTATAAGAAGTGGCAGTGGAAAGGGAGTTACTTATTTGTCGTGCACCTACCTGTATCATCGAGCATGGTACAAAGTGATTCTGCAATAATGTTATTAAGCTGGTTAAGGTCCAATGGAAAGACGATCCAACAGAGAGTACATGGGAGATATAGGAGAAGATTCAAGCCACCTATCCAGAACTCTCTTCTCATACGTTTCCTTTTTGGTTAATATATTTAACTACTTGTGCACATAGGCATTGGCTTAGAATACCCTATAGGTAGGGATATTGGGTGCTAGGAATGGTTATGAATGCGTCACTAGGACATGTTTTGGATGATGGTTGGCAATGGATGTTTCTATTAAGTAAATCTTTGCATACATATGCTAATATATTCATGCTAGTCTACACTTACACCATCACTTGTTTTACTTTCTTGAGTTATATACATATGGTTGTTGCATAGGTGTTGAATGGTTTCTCCTTCATGTAGAATTGCAAGTATATGGAGTTAGTTGCATACATGTTGGATGCATGGCATAAGCATGGGCATTTTAGGAGGTTGACTAGATCAAGAGGCTGCCTAATTTTTGCATTAGTCATAGGTTCGTGTGCATTCCATTCCTATATGTATAATTGCATTAGAAATTAAAAATAAGGGCAATGGTTGCCAGAGGTTGATGGCTGAGTGAATGGTTGTAGATATTGGTTTTTGAATATATGAGTTCCATTTTTCCAGCCTTAGAGATTTCAGGGTTGAAATCCTTTTTATAAGGGGAGAATGTAAAACCCCGCATAATTGACCAAAATTTATTAAAATAAATTAACAAATATAAAATAAAGTTAAAAATGAAATTTGAAGAAACATCAGAATTTGGCTATGAAAATTGCACTAGTGCGTGCTTGGTAATTTTCTAGAGAACTTTTACCAAAAGTTCTGTAATCGGAGGTCAAATAAAAAAGTTCTTAAAGTTTAAAAAATTGAAAAAAAACTAATTTTTTTAAAATGGAGGTTAATGTTAAATTAGGTATCATTAACTAGTCGAAACTGTTATTGGGACTAGTCGACACCTAACAATCAATCACCCCCAATAAACTGGTCGAATAGTGGACATTTTCTTGTTTAATTCTTTTAAAATAATAAATATTTTCTTTTGGTTTTGGAATTGGATAAAGGTTTAAAATAAATTATTTTAAACCTATTATGTTTAAGGTATTTTATTATGCACCCATTTTTTTAAATCTATTCTTAAGTTTATTTAATAAGTTTAAATAATGTAATAGTTAATGAAAGAAGGTGAAATGACTTTAATTATTAAGTAACTTAGAAGGTTTTAAGTTAATTTTGTATGCTATGAAAATTAATTCCAAAAGTTTATTTTATAAGATTTAAATGCTGTAATTAAGAAATTAATTAAGATAAATGGGTTATCCTTTGATAAATTAAGGTTTTGAGTAATTTCTTAATGTAATTAATTTAAAAGATGATGATAATTACTTAATGTAATTAATTAATGTAATTAATTAAAGGATAATCGAGTAATAATTAAAGGTTTAATTGATTAAAAGATAATTACTTAATGTAATTAATTAGTCATTAAATAAATGTATAATTACTTAGTGTGATTTATTAAGGATAATTAATTACTTAAGAAGTAATTACTTGATAAAAATAATTAGAGGTTAAGTACTTGATTAATTAAAGGTTAATTAATTATTAAAGGTTAATTGATTAAACTAATTAAAGGGCAATTATTGTAATTCATTATGGATAATTAATTAATGTAATTAATTAAGGCTTAATTAACTATGTAATTAACTTAAGGTTAATTTATTTATATGATTAATTAATTAAGGATAATTAATCAAAAAAATTATTTAAGGTTAATTTATTTATGTTACTAATTAAGGAAAAATTAATTAATGCATGATAATTAATTAAGATGGATAATTTAAGTTGATTAATTAATTTCATTAATTAATATCAAATGGTCTGTAATTAACTAATGTTAATTAAGCAGGATTGGGTAATTAGTTCATAAGTAATTAATTTAATTATAAATTAAATTGAATTAATTAGGGATTGAACAACTAATTGTTCTTGCTTATGGTTGATTGGATTATATTGAATGCCTTGAATTGTTTGATATCTCTGATGTGTGATGCTCTGTGATATGAATTGTGAGATTTGAGCCGTGAGCTGTGATTTATTTATCTATGATGAATTTACTTATTTATCCGTGAATAAAAGGCAAGCATTATAGGATTATAACGCTTATCGATATTGTTGTGCTTGAATTGATGGTGGTTGTGATATTTTATTGTTGCCTGTGAAACCCCTGGACTACACACAACACACACAAATAAGGATTTAATGGGAAATTAGTCATGTCATTGGTTTTTGAATTTAATATTATTTTATTCAAAATGGTAAAAGAATTTCAAAGTTGAATTTTGAATCCAAAATGATTTGGAAGTGAAATTGAGTTTAATATGAAAGGAGTTTTGAAGTTAAAATTATTTTGAATGGCTTGTTACAATTTTGAAATTAAAATAATTTAATTTGAATTAGAATTCAAGATTATGAAGTTGAATTCTATATACATATTTTGAAAACTATGGTTTAAAAAGGGTTATACAAGTTATATAATGTATATATATGGATTTTAAACCATTTTAAATTATTTTGAATGAATTATTTTAGGAATTTAAATTTAACCCAAATAGAACTTGCCGAGGATACGGCAGTTCGCTGATTTTCTGATTTTACTTTAACAAGGATATAACTTGTTCATATTTAATCGAGGTTTCTCGAAACGAAATTTTTTTGTTTCAAATGATAATAGCCTTCATATAAAGAAAGGATTTCCAGTTTTTGTTGAATGATTTCAAGTTATGGGTGAATCAAGTTGAAAATAGTTTTGAAAGCTATTAATGAATATTTGTTAAAGATTGGTGAACCTCGTTTCAAATTGAAAGTGATCTTAAAGGGTGAATCTTTTGTTTAGAAGATTTGAAATGGAAATTTGTTTAAAACATCCAAAAGGAAAGGTTTTGGGCTAAAAGTTGTGACTTAACTAAGATTCCAAAATATCCATATGCTTTTTAAAATTAGCGCTCATTATTCGATTTTGCCAGGAGAGGACTTTATGTCATAAAACCCATTCCGAATTAATGATACGATGAGTTGGATAGCATTTAAAGACGGTGGTGAAGACCTGGTATTTTCAAAAGCGAAAGGATTACCTGTCGAATGTCTCTGCACCGAATGGCCCCGGTATAGAGATTTCCCTATATGATGGGGAGTCCGGACGTGATTAAGGATTATACGAATTTGCAAGGGGTTCTTTGAAGTGCCTTCGGTTCCATTCAGATCCAGGATGGACTTGTACAGATGTATGTCTGACGTTACACTTTGAGATGTAAAGCTGGTTTCTAACAAATACATTTCTGTTTGGTGGCGGAGATTTTATTCTCTTAGCTTAACACTCTTCTCTGAGACGTACGAGCTCAGAGGTTATGTAGTTGATGGTAACTAGTGATATATTCCCAATTTGGTAATGTGGCATGCTAAATGCTGTTGATCGTTTGTTGATCGAAGCGTGGCTTTCGTGAAAAGCGTAGCTTTGTGGATGAGGCTTTGTCGAACCTCACAACCTAGAAATGGTCGAAACAAGAAGGATGCGGCAAGGTTACGGGGGTAGCGCCCCTTAGGGTGTGTGCATTTCCTTCTGGATAAAAAGTGGTATCATGATATGGAGCCTAGATACTTAACTTATGTGGTTGTTGGAGCCCCGGATAAAGGTCGGTTACGATCGGGGGATGGTATACTCGTGACAGTTAGCTACTTAGTTACAGAGGTAACCCGACCTTGTGTTGGCAGAGAGATGGTTGAGTTCTCACGGTGTACCTCTAGAGGCGTACCCATTCGGAAAGGAAGTTCCATAGCTTGGCCATTGTTGGAAATCCAATCATTCAACACGAGCCTTGTACGATTTTAGTTGTAGAATCTTCCATCTAAAATGGTAGCTATAGTAGGCATACTATAATGGTACGTATGCTGGCTAAGATTAATATTATACTTTTGAAATGTTTCTACACTATGCACTAATAATAATATCAAAGAGTTTTCCCGTATCAAGCATGTTTGACTATCATAAGGAGAAATCTCTTCCAAGTGTGTGATTGCATTGTGTGTATGGTGGGAGGCCTTATGGTAGTTTCATTTTCAAAAAAGCATAGTGAAATTTTTTTTTTTTTTTTTCAAAACAACCATTTTTGTTTGCTCACACCAGTCTCATGACTGATGTGGAGTTTATTGTTCCCTTTCTAAACTCTGAGTGCCCACAATTTTCCACACGGGTAGCCTAGGGTCAGGTTATCAGATAGTCAGCTAGTAGATGTAGCTTTTGGCAATCTTTGGAGTCTTTATTTTGGCAGTCGCATTGTGCACCAGATTTCCTTCAAGTTCAGCAGAATGGTGGTTCGAGCTTTTAGTTTGGAGCTTTGGAGTTTAGCACTGAAGATGTTATCTTTCCGCGGTTGTGTTTTTTTTCCGCTGTTGTATCTATCTCTGATAATGTTGATCATTTAATTTGTATCATTGTTGTATCAAATGTTGTATACCAATAAATGTTATTCTTTTTGTTTCCGGTGTGTTATTATCACCTAATGTTGTTATAAGCCTCGACAAATCGGATTTCAACGTTTGAATCTGCGGCATTCGAATACGGGTGAAGTATTTGGGTGTCGATTTTCGAGCTCTGAATCAGGGTCGTCACATTTAGTATCAAAGCTGAAGGTTGAGTAAGAACTTTAGCTTTGGAGTATAACACATTAGGTGACTCATTAGAGATAGGGATTGAAATGCCCTAGAATGAGTATCCCTAAGATATCTTGTCTGTATGCCTCAGTTAATTCTCTTGCTATTCACTGATAGTGAGAATGAGTGCAAGAAGAGGTCGAGATAGGGACAGGGGAGTACCACTGCAAATGGTCGATACCCTGTAACAACAAGGAACAACTTTTTCTATCAATCTCTTTTGATCATCATCTAATTTCAATTCTTTGATAGCTTCCTGGCAGCTACAAGAAGAAGCTTTGGAATGGTGGTAGCCCTGCGAATCTTTGTTTACGTTGTAGAAAAGTTCCTAATTCGTATTCTCTTCATCAGTTTTCTATCAGCTTTTCGTTTTTAACTTTAAATGAATTTGAAATTTTAATTGAAATAAATTGATTAACAAAATATGAAGCTAAATTAGATTGAATCCACTTGTCTACCCTTTAGGGGTCTAGATATATTCTACGAATGGTTAGTTATTCCTTAGAACTAACCAATGCCCCTGCATATTTCGTAGGCCTGATGACCCGAGTACTTCGTGAAGTGTTGAGTGAGTTCGTTCTCGTATTTATTGATGATATTCTGATTGGATAAGCCAAATATAGAATAAATATTTCAACTTGATCTGGAAAGCTATTTCTCTATCTTTATGTGTTCATCTGTTCTTTGTTGTCTCCCTGTCTAGCAAATTTCGGGGATGAAATTTTCTTAAAGGGGAATCTGAAATGATCCCCTTTTTAAGTCAAATTTAATTTGGTAATAAATATAGATTTTTGGATTAAATTGTGAATTAATTTGAAAATTTTCCAAAAAAATGAAACATGTGTTTATTTTATATAGATTGTAAATAGAATTTTGGATTTGAAATTCAAAATAAAAATGTCTTGGAAATAAATTTGGATTTGAAAACTCTATAGTTTAAAACTAATGGAAAATTTGTTTTCTAATTTTAATATATATATATATATACACACACCTTGTGATTTGAAAGTTATGATTTAAATTTAATATAATAAATTTTCAAAAGGGTACTTAAAGGTTAAATTCTAATATGTATATTAATATATATATTTATTAGTGTATAATTTAGTTTAAATCATTTTCTTTAAGATTATACAAATATTTATAAAAAGGAAATGCATTTATTAAACAGGAAATTATTGTCAAGGACAAAATTTCACAGCTTTTTACCCTCAAGGACAGACCTTCAATATTTTATCCTGAAGGACAACTTTCTGTAGGTATCAGTTTTTAGTTATTGATAGCAGTTTTTAGGTATCAGTTTGTAGTTATCGGTAGCAGTTTTTAGGTATCAGTTTTACCTTGGTAGCAGTTTTGTTGTCCTTATGAATAATTTTGGAAAATGTTTGTCCTTATGAATAATTTTTAGAAGAATGTTTGTCCTTGTGGTAAAAATATTGAGGTCGTGTCCTTGAGGCAAAAAATATACAAATCTTTGTCTTTTAAAATAATTCTCCCTTTATTAAACTTAAAAATATAAATAGAAAAATACATAAAAATATATTTAAAAAATTTAATACATGTAATAGACAAGTGTAATCATCTTATCATCTTATCAAATCATAATATTACTTGAGTATACAAGTGTAAACCATTTAATATGCAATATTAACAAGTGTCAAGTTTTTTAAATTTTATTTTCTTTTTTAAAAATAATAATAAAGAGGATTTTAAGGATATATATACATCTACTTCTCCTATCTTTCAATTTTTCTTTCATATGTATCAAAAAAATCAAACCTGAGCAAAATAAGTTCATAAGAGATAAAAATTAAAAACAAAAGCAAACATCATCTTAACAAAATTCTTAAGTTTTCAGATCAAACTACTTCAAACCTGAAGCATTGATTCAACATAGAAAACTAGAGAAAGATCAAAGCATTTAAACCTGAAATAATCAAACCTGAAGCGTTATAGGCAAATCATATCATCTCAAATACCAAGCTTCAGTTCAAATTCTTTTCGAAACAAAGTAGATTCCACTCAATAAAGAACAGTAAGAAATCTCCAGTTTTTAAAGTAAAAAAAAACTAAGTTTCGGCTTTCATAACATCTCCAAACTCGCTTTTTATCATCTACAGGCGAGTAAACTTTTGAACTTGTATATTTATATATATAAATTTTGGTTTGCCTGTGATGATGGATGTGTGTGATAATTTTAAAATGTTTTTGTTATAAATACAAATGCATGTATATAAATTTAATGATGCCTTTGCATGTCTCTGTGTGTGTGTATATGTGTGTATCACTCTGTTAATTCTACAGGCTCCAACCCATCCAAAACAAATTCAATTTCTCCTTATAAAATCAAATTTAGGCTGTGATCTCTATAAAGGAAATGTTTGTAACATTGTAATTTAGATTTTAAAAATAGTTTTAAGCAAAAATATTTAGTAATATTCTGGGAAATAAGATATAACACTAAAAATCACATATAGGTCAAAAATCAAGGTTCACAATTTCAAGTTTGGATTTCATAGATTGAGTCATGTTAGGAAACAATGATCTTTGATATTGGTTTGAGGATTTTTAGTTTTGGGATTGTCGTGAATTCTTGAGTTGAACGGAAATGGAATTTTGGTCAAATTCTAGTGATGTGGAGGTTAGGGGCGTCGGGATTGTGGCCAGAGGAGGGTTATAGGCGGGGGAACTCAGGAAAAATGCTCGAAGCATGCTGATGGTTACTAGTGATATATTCCCAATTTGGTAATGTGGCATGCTAAGTGCTGCTGATTATTTGTTGATTGAAGCATGGATTTTGTGAAAAGAGTAGCTTTGTGGACGAGACATCATCGAACCTCACAACTCAGAAATGGTTGAAACAGGAAGGATGCAGCAAGGTTACGAGGGTAGCACCCCTTAGGGTATGTGCATTTCCTTCTGGATAAAAAGAGGTATCATGGTATGAAGCCCAGATACTTAACTTATGTGGTTGTTGTTTGTTGTTGATGTTGTTGTTGTTTGGGCCTCGGATAAAGGTCGGTTACGACCGGGAGATGGCATACTCGTGACAGCTAGTTACCTAGTTACCGAGGTAACCCGGCCTTGTGTTGGCAGAGAGCCAGTTAAGTTCTCGGGGCGTCCCTCCAGAGGCGTACCCATTCGAAAAGGAACTTCCTTAGCTTGGGCATTGTTGGAAATCCAATCATTCAATACGAGCCATGTACGGTTTTAGTTGTAGAATCTTCCATCTAATATGGTAGCTATAGTAGGCATACTATAATGGTACGTATGCTAGATAAGATTAATATTATACTTTCGAAATGTTTCTACACTATGCACTAATAATAATATCAAAGAGTTTTCTCGTATCAAGCATGCTTGACTATCATAAGGAGAAATCTCCTCCAAGTGTGCGATTGCATTGTGTGTGGCAGGAGGCCTTATGGTAGTTTCATTTTCCAAAAAGCATAGCGAATTTTTTTATTTGTTTTGTTTTGTTTTTTTTCAAAACAACTGTTTTTGTTTGCTTACACCAAGTCGATGACTGACCTGGAGTTTATTGTTCCCTTTCTAAACTCTGGGTGCCCACAATTTTCCATACGGGAAGCTTAGAGTCAGGTTATTAGATAGTCGGGTAGTAGATGTAGCTTTTGGCAATTTTTGGAGTCTTTTTTTTGGCAATCGCATTGTGCACCGGATTTTCTTTAAATTCAGCATAATGGTGGTTCGAGCTTTTGGTTTGGAGCTTTGGAGTTTGGCACTGAAGATGTTATCTTTCCGCTGCTGTGTTTTATTCTGCTGTTGTATCTATCTCTGATAATGTTGATCATTTCATTTGTATCATTGTTGTATCAAATGTTGTATATCAATAAATGTTATTCTTTCTGTGTCCGCTGCGTTGTTATCATCTAATGTTGTTATAAGCTCCGGCGAATCGGATTCAACGTTTGAATCTACGGCATTCGGATACGGGTGAAGTATTTGGGTGTCGATTTTCGAGCGCTGAATCAGGGTCGTCGCACCAATAGTGATATTTTGTGCGATGTTATGTTAGGGTAATCCTACAGATTATTAATTCGATCCATTGTTGATCAGTAGTTGACCCGTTGTTAATCAATTGTTCGATTCATTGTTCGATCCTTAAGTATAAAACTCCACAAGATGTTTTGGGTGTAGGTGTATTTGGAACCATATTCCTTGGGTTAATATAATGGTGCCTTCTAAGTAATTCATAAATACAAGTAGGACACTCTAGGTCAAGTGGATTATAATATATTAGTAATGAAACCATATTAGTAATATAATTCATTTACCAAACTTTTGTCTGACCCATTCCTTTCCTTTTTCCATAACATAGGAGGATAAGGCATTAGGTGATTAGCGTAGATTTAATACGTGGAGAAGCAAGCTTGGCATTGGCGTTGCATATTATTCTTCATTATATCTATTGTATTTAGCATCTATCATACTTTATATTATGATTTTATACTTTCATTTTGGTAAATCTGGATTTTGGCTAAGTATATTTTTAGAATGTGTTTTTGAGATGATTATTTTATGTATTTATAATTTATTACCTTTCGTCGTGAGTTCTGAAAGTGTAGAATGTCATAGATTTTACCTTTCTAACTATATCTTGTAATGTTTTAAAAATCGATAGCTCGTAATTCTTGGCACGGCGTGAATCCAAAAGTCACTCTAGGCTTTGGGTTGGTGTGCTCAGAGGTGTGGGTTGTCACACCAGGGGTCCGAAGGTGATATGCAATGAAGTTGATGACCCCAAATGACTGGAGATGACCTGGGATTTCATGTGGCAACTAGTGGACCGATGGAGTAGCGCTTCGACATGATGGCGACGATGACTTTGGAACTTTAGTACAATGGCACTATGACTTGTGATAAGTGTATAAAGGCATTTTGAGGATGACAACTCAATGTGGAGAGTGACTATGACACCTGGTAATATACTGAGAGGATGAATTCTACATCTCATAGAGTAGAACATGAGGTTGTGATGCTCATGATTGGGATAAGGTAGTCTATGCGTACCCAACATATTCTACTTGTACCCATATTGTTGGATGTCTTGCGTTTGTCCAGTCCCTAGCCATCTATATGGGCATGAGTCTGAGCATTTGCGATGTCGTTCCACAATCGGTATGTATGCTAAGGGATAAATGGGTTACTTGCAACGATCCCGATTTCTGAGTCAAATTTAATTGGTAATTAATTTAATTTTTGGAATTAAATTATGAATTAAATGGTGGATTAATTTGAATTTTCCAAAAATTAAACAAGATATGTGCTTGTTTATTTAAATAGATTGTAATTTGAAATTTAAATTTGAAGTTCAAAAATAAAATTTTGAAAACACTATATTTTAAATTTATATAAGATTGTTTTCTAATTTTATAATATGATATATATGAAAATTATATTTTGAAATTAATATAGTAAATTTTCAAAAAGTTGTTTAAAGCTAAATTCTGTATTATATACATATGTGTGTTTACTCATTAAAGTATAATTAGCATTAAAATCATTTTTCTTTAAAAATTGATATAAGTATAATTTGCTTAAATTAATAAAAAGTTTAAAATACTTTTCTTTTGTACTTGAAATAAATTAGTTTTGTATATATTTAAACCAAAAAGAAAATATATTACATAAAAGGTTTAAAAACAAAATTTGTAAATTTATTTAAAGTAAGGATTTAAACACAAAATGCTCATGTTTTAACAAGTGTAAATATTTTAAAATGTATTAAAACATTTGTAAGCCATGTATGCCATAAATGAACAAGTGGCAAAATAAAATTTCTTTTGATTTTGAATTTTAGAAAAAATGTGAGAAACCAGGATATTTTCACTTCTAAATTTCTTTCTTCATATTCCTCTTCTAAAACATAACCTGAGAAAGAAAAACTCAAACAAATCAAGCCTGAAATCAAAACAGAAAAAAATGAAAACCTAGAAACAATGATTTAACTTAATAATCGTCAAAATAAGGGGATCATATCAGATCAAACAAGCAAGTGAAAATCAAAGAAGCAAGTTAATAATCAAACCTGAAAAAGCAATTCAAGATCACAGCGGGGAACAAATTCAACCTGAAAATAGATTCAAGCAAGCAAATCAAAACTTGGAAGCTTTAAAGCAAACCTGGAAATCAAACAACAAAGCAAAGATAAAAGCTCAACTTAAACAAATCAAGTGGCAGCTCAAATTTAATGTTTTCAGTTTCAAACACACTATAGTTTCAAGTTCCAAGCTTTCTGTTTTGGTGAGAGGTGAGCAAACTACCCTCTTTAAATCTCAACTCAGTTTCTATTTTGATTGTGTGATGAATATCCTGATGCTTGTGATTGAAATTATCATTGCATGTCTGTATTTATGCAAATGTCAGAGTGTATACGTTTGTATATACATAAATACACATCTCTGTTGTATACTGGCTCCAGTACACTTAAATTAAATTCAATTTCTTGATATACAATTAATGTTAAGCTTCAATCATTAAAAAGGAATTGCATGAAATAATGTAATTTCATTTCTAAAAATAGTTTCAGATAAAAGAATTTAGTGAATATTCTGAAAATGGAAAAACTGTTCAAACCAGAAAATCAATATCCACAAAATCCAGATTAGATTTCATAATCGGTTTCGTGTTAGAAAATAAGGATGTCTGATAGTAATTTCATGAATTTTAGGATTTGGGTTGTCCAGATTTCTCGAGATGAGTGGGAAATACGTTTTCATTGAATTCAGACAATCGTCTATGAGTTGCTTGTCGTGTTTGGGTCTGAAGGTAGTTGGAGTCTTGGGGATCAATGGAAAAATGGCGAATGGATTTGTAGTTAGCCATGGTGTCGTATCAGCGACGTTGTTGGGTTTGAAGCTCTGATGGGTTTGTCAATATTTTCGAGTTGATTTCTCTGGCATAGGAGCATCGGACTGGTTTGGGTCCATGGAAATCGGAGCGTGGTGATGTGGCAGAGCTAGGGTCGGAGTTGCAAGGTCTCCTGTGACCTGAGGCGATGGGTCGAGGGGAGTTTATTTGATGAACTATTTTGTTCAGGGGCAAGTCGAGTAGCTCGATTTTTGTTTCTTGATCAAATCATCGATCTGGGTAGTCGATTGGGTAGAGGTGGTCGATGATAACTTGCTGGTGGTAGCAAAGTTGGTCGGAGGCAGGCCGATCATCGATGCACGTGCACCTGTTCACATTTGTCTGGGTTGCTTATGGAAAATTGGGGGAATAAGATGAAGTTATCTCGGGTTGTTGCTCGAGAGAAATTGGGATTGGCTCGGGGAAATGTTGTTGTGGGCTCGGGTGTTGTGATGATATCAAGTTTGGGTAAAATAAATAATAAAATTTTAAAGTTTAAAGCTTAAACAAACTATTATCCAATACTTTTAAAATAATTAATGTTATTTAAGTTGAAATCTATTAAAGATTTGGAAGTGAAATTAATCTTTAAGTTTAAAAGTATTTCAATATACATAACCTTTAATTTAAAAAGTTTATTTTTAATAAACTTAATAAGAAATTATGGGTGATTTTGCCTTTTCCAGTCATGCTTCTTCCCTCACTCTTTTTGAGCTATCTTGATTAATTAAGATCTTACTTAAAGGATCATTATTGATTTATTTATGACAATTACTTAATGTAATTAATGAAAGATTGATTATTAAAGTAAGTAATTAAAAGTGATTAATTAACGAAATTAATGGAACTAGTAAAAGATTATTACTTAATGTAATTAAGGGATAATTACTTTTTGTTATTACATTTATAGATTGATTAATTAATAAAGATTAATTAATAAAAGAAACTAAGGGTAGTTAATTACTTAATGAAAGTAATTAATTAATGATTAAAGATTGATTAGTCAAGTGATTAAAGAATAATTAAAGGATAATTAATTTATGTGATTAAGGTAATTAATTTGAGGAAAATTACTTAATTAAAGGTTAATTAATTAATTGAAAGTGATTAAGGATAATTAATTAATTTAAGGAAATTTAATTAAGGGTTAATTAATCATGTAATTAACTTAAGGTTAATTAATTTATGTGGAGTATAATTAATTAAGGTTAATTAATTAAAGAATAATTAAATAATTAAAGGCTAATTATTTAATGATTAAAGGTTAATTATTTAATGATTAAAGGTTGATTGAATTATTAATTAAGGTTGATGATTTAATAATTAAAGGTTGATTAATCTATTATTAAAGGTTAATTAATAAATGATTAAAGGATAATTAATTAAAATAGTTTGTAATTAATTAATGTTAATTAACCAGGATTAGTAATTTAATTCATAAGTAATTAATCTGGTTTAAATTAATCAGGTGATTAATCAATCTTACTTATGGATGTTTGGATTCTATTGAATGTTGAATTGTTTGATATCCCTTTTGTATGATGCTTTGTGATATGAATTATTTTGATTTGAGCTATGATGAGTGTAATTTATTTATCTATGATTATTATTTATTTGTGAATCTGTGAATGAAGATAAGGGTTATAGGATTATACCGCTTATCGATATCGCTGTGCTTGGATTGTGATGATTGATGATGTTGCACTATTGTGTAAAACCCCTGGCTATACTATACACACACAAATATGGATTGCATGAGGAAATTGGTTAAGTCAAAGATGTTTAATTCAATATGATATGGTTTTAAAAGTTGAATTTTGAATCCAAATGGTTTTGGAAAAGGAATTGAATTGAATATGAAAAGCTTTTGGAAAGGAAATTTTAAAGTTGAAATTTAGTTTGAATTTAATATATCTTGTTTAAGTTTTGAAATTGATTTGGAAATTTGGTTAGAAGGGTTTATACAAGTTATATAAAATATATATGGATTTTTAAACTATCTTTAAACGTATGGATTTTGAATCCAAATGGTTTTGGAAAAGGAATTGAATTGAATATGAAAAGCTTTTGGAAAGGAAATTTTAAAGTTGAAATTTAGTTTGAATTTAATATATCTTGTTTAAGTTTTGAAATTGATTTGGAAATTTGGTTACAAGGGTTTATACAAGTTATATAAAATATATATGGATTTTTAAACTATCTTTAAACGTATTTTAAAAGTATTATTTTGGGAATTTAAATTTAGCCCAAGTTTATACTTTAAAGGATATAACTTGTGCATATTTGATTGGATTTTTCCAAAAACGAAAACCTTTGTTTTTCAAATAATAATAGCTTCCATATAAAGAAAGGATTTCCAATTTGTGTTGAAAGGATTTCCAGTTTGAATTGAAAATAGTATTGAAAGCTATAAATGAATCTTTGCGAAAGATTGGTGAACTTTGTTTTCAAAGTGAAGTGAATCTTTTTGTTTAAAAGATTAAAAATGGAAATTATGTAAACCATTCAAAAGAAAGGTTTTGGGAATCAAGTGATGAAAATTGTGACTCAACTAAGATCCCAATATCCATATGGTTTCAAAATTAAGCGCTCATTATTCAATTTAGCCGGGAGAGGACTTTGTGTTAGAAAAACCATTTTGAATAATGATACGACGAAATAGCTAGCATTTGAAGACCGGTGGTGAGGACCGGGTATTTTCAAGAACGAAAGGATTACCCGTCGAATGTCTCTGCACTAAGTCGGCGCCGGTATAGAGATCTCCATATGTGATGGGGAGTCTGATCGGGATTATGAATACCCGGATTGCAAGGGATTCTTTTGAAATGCCTTCGGTTCTTTTCGAACCCAGAACAGACTTGTATGGATGTATGTTTGACGTTACACTTTGAGATGTAAAGCTGGTTTCTATCAAATACATTTTTGTTTGGTTTCGGAGAATTTATTCTCTTAGCTTAACACCCTTCTCCGAGACGTACGAGCTCAGAGGTTATGTAGTTAATGGCTACTAGTGATACATTTCTAATTTGGTAATGTGGCATATGAAGTGCCGCTGATCATGTGTTGATTGAAGCATGGATTTTCTGAAAAGCGTAGCTTTGTGGATGAGACCTCATCAGGACCTCACAACCCAGAATGGTCAAAACAGGAAGGATGCCACAATGTTATTTGAGGGTAGCGCCCCTTGAGGGTATGTCTATTTCCTACTGGATAGAAGTGGTATCGTGGTATGGAGCCCACATACTTAACTTATGTGGTTGCTGCAAATTTATTGCTTTGTTGTTATTGTTGGGGCCCCAGATAAAGGTAAGTTACGACTGAGGGATGGCATACTCGTGTATTAGTTGCCTAGTTATAGCGGTAACCCAGCCTTGTGTTGGCAGAGAACTGGTTAAGTTCTCGAGGCATCCCTCTAGAGGCGTACTCGTGTGGCCCAGGAAGTTCCTTAGCCTGACCATTGTTGGAAATCCAAGCACCGATATGCACCCTTTACGATTGCAGTTGTATAACATGCCATTCTTAAATGGTAGCTATAGTAGGCATATTATAATGGTACCTATACTGGTTAAGATTAATATTATACTTTTGAAATGTTTTCTGCACTATGCACTAATAACAATATCAAAAAGGATTTTCGCATATCAAGCATGTTTGACTATCATAAGGAGAAATCTCCTCCAATTGTGCGCTTGCATTATGTGTGTGCGGGGAGGCCTTATGGTAGTTTCATTTTCCAAAAAGCATTATGAATTTCTTTTAAATCCTTTTTTTTGTTTTCGTTTCAAATTAAACTGTTTACGTTTGCTCACACCAGTCCCATAACTGACCTAGAGTTTATTGTTTCCTTTCTAAACTCTGGGTGCCCACAATTTTCCACACGGGTAGCCTGGAGTTAGATTTTTAGATATTCGGCTAGTAGATATAGAGTCGATAGCTTTCAGCCTTTTGATCTTGGAAATCGCATTTGTTTCTCTTGGATCAGAGTTGCTTCATTACAGCATGATGGTGGGTCGAGCTTTTGGGGTTTGGAGTTTTAGCATTGAAGATATTATTGTTCCGCTGTTGTCACTGTTCACTTTTCCACTGTTGTGTATCTCTGATGTATATTGATACGGTTTGTATCAGAATGTTGTATCAATTGTTGTATATCAATGATACATTCATTTTCTTCCGCTGTGTTGTTGTACTTAATGTGTTATAAGCTCCGGCGAACCAGATTCGACTTTTGAATCCGTGGCATTTGAATACGGGTGATGTATATGGTGTCGATTTTTGAACGTCGAGTCAGGGTCGTTTCATTACTCTAAGGTTGTGATGCCTATTGTTGAGATAGTGTAGTCTATATGTACCTAGGGCACTCTAGATGTACCCATATTTTAAACGTATGTGTGTGTCTAGTCCTTAGCCATCTGCATGGGTAATGAGTTAAGCAATTGTAAGAGTTATCATATATCCGACACACCCTAGTAAGAGAGGCTTGGTTATGTGATGGATGTTATGCTTGTTGTATGCTTGATATGTTGTATGCTTGATATGTTGTATTGATGTGCCTGCACCCCATATTTTCCTCATCTGATAGAAGTTTAGCATATACTATGTTTATGTGCTAACCCTTTAGATGCAGGGACATGTCGGGTGTTGCTCCATATACCTTATACCTATATTACCATATACAGTTATTATAGTATTTTGAGATGATGTATCACTCACATCATACTATTATCTGACCCGAGGTTTTATGCTGTGGTTCTTATTAGCTTGAGTACTCTTAAATGATTAGATTAGGGGTAACAAGTTTGGATTGCACATAGAGCTATACAGAGTACAAGCAGGAGGCAACACTTTCATATATCTATACTTGGAGCTTACTATCACTTATATTCTAATGAGTAGTACCATGGAGCTATATCAGTACTAGTGTTACTTTAGAGATGGTTATAGAATTTATTTTTTAGACTTAGGATATTAAATTCTTCTACTTTTAATTTCTGTATAATTTGTAAACCTGTTGCATTCTGGTGTGCTTATTTATGTTTCATTGATCCTATCACTATCTTGTATGTTTAACATCTATGTTATTATATTGTATTTTATCCGTGTGTTTTGAGATGTTCTACAGGTTCTTTATTTGGATTTTCATTTCTTTACACTCTTGGTTATCATCTTACATCGGTCGGGTACCTCCATAGCATATTATACATATATATTGGGTATCGGTGGTGTTGGACGGTCGTTACATTTGGTATCAGAGCTTAGGTTGCATAGACGACCTAAGTTGATGCTTTTATCCATTAGAGATAAGGAAGGAGTTATCGCCTTAGAATGGATCAAGTAATATACGAGAGTTTGTATTTGTTATATTTTAGTTTTCAAGACTGTATAGTAGAGTGCCTATGTATATAGTATATAAGTTGTATTGCACACAAGATTGCCATTAATGTAGTTCTTCTTTATGAGAGACTAATCATTCTTATTATATATTAAGAATAAGCTGGTATATGAGAAATGCTATTAAGAACTTCATCACTGAGGTGTCGAGGAGTAGGCAAGTTCGGTGGCTAATAACCCCAATTTATAGGACATGTTCGATGAGATTGTGCGAAACATGGTTCAAAATGCCGAGGTTTCTCCTGATATTTTTGGTGCTCAAGTGAAAATGCTAAGAGCTGACTTCATTAAGTCGTATAAAGACCACTTGAGTCTAGGAAGTAGATCGTTTCTTAGAATTAAGTTGGATATTAAGGAGAAAGAATAGATAAATGACGCAGCGGATTAACAGAAAATCGATGTAACGATGAAAGTAGCAATCGATGGAATGAAGATACAGAAATGCCCAAATTCGTTGATCCGAAGATACCGAATTCTAGCTATCTCAAACACGTTGATAGCGCACTATACCGTGTTTAAAGATCTACGATTCTTCGTACGTTGATCTAGCGCACTAGATTCCGTGAATCGGCTTCTACAATCGTTGAATCGAGCGCACTCGATTAACCGAAAGAGGAGATAGGAGATTACACTCAACTACCAATTTTAAAGAAGAAAGCACAAAGCAATCCACAAGAAATTTTATTCAAAAATCCACCACCAAAAATGTACAACACACTCCCTATTTATAGTTTTCCCAAACCCGGCCTTAAGTCGTATGCGACTTACGACTCAACAGACTCACGCGTCACGACTTAGGAGAATTACAACACATACATGCATTCGCGACTTAACAGATTCACACAACACAGGTATGCGACTTAACAATATGTCGCGGCCTAACATTACACGGTTCAACATTACAACTCATTATCACGATATACGACCTAACAGAATCAGCGACTTACGACTTAACAGAATACATATAAACAACACAGACGACTTAAAAATGCTACGACTCAACATATCCACGACTCAAAGAATTGCGACTTAACAACCAACACCTGCTTATATGACCGACTTAAGCGCTTGCTGACTCAAGCCCTCAATCTTCCTGCGCATATCACCTCAACGACTTAACTGAGTCGTGACCCGCCTCCGACTCAAAGCTTCTGATAACTAGAACTTTCCCCTGCTTCATAATAATTCGTGGACGACTTATAGATGAGTCGTTGAGTCGTGTACGACTCATCAAACTCGAATAACTTAACTCTTTGTTAGCTCGCAGCTTTTCTTCCCGTGTCTCATTGAATCGTGGACGACCCAAAAGTCCTTCCTTAGGTCGCGCCTTTCCTTGTTGACTCGTGAACGACTTAAGGCTTAAACCTGAAGCTCCCTTAACTCGTGTACGTCTCATCCTTCTAGCCTGGGCTACATCATCCTCCCCTGGTTGAGAAAAATTCGTCCTCGAATTTGTAAATTCTTCCACATCAGATTGTCCATCTCCATAATACGGCACAAGATGCTTAACATTGAATACGTCAGAAGTGTATACATCCTCCGGCAGCTTCAACTTATAAGCATTCTCATCGATCTGTTTCACAACTTCTACAGGACCAATTTTTCTGGCTTTCAACTTGTTATACGCGCCTACTGGAAAACGGTCCTTGGTTAACACAGCATACACCAAATCTCCTTCGTTAAATTCAACATTTCGTCGCTTCAAATCTGCAGATCGTTTATACTTCTCGTTTGCCTTCTCCAATCGTTCCTGAACGATTCTATGACATTCAATTAATTCATCAACAAAATCGACAGCTCGTTTAACCGTCCCCTTCGGTTGTGGTACTACTACCAAATCCAACGGTCCCCTTGGCAAACTTGAATATACAATCTGAAATGGACTGAACCCTGTACTACGATTCATTGCATGATTATGAGCAAACTCTGCTTGGCATAACTTCATGTCCCAACTCTTCAGATTATCCTTCACAAGACATCGCAACAAATTTCCCAACGATCTATTAACAACTTCGGTCTGTCCATCCGTTTGCGGATGATAAGCACTGCTAAATTTCAACTTCGTTCCAACCATCTTCCACAAACTTAACCAGAAGTGACTCAGAAAATGAGTATCCCTATCCGACACAATAGATTCCGGCAACCCATGTAAACGATAGATTTTCTTGAAAAATAACTGAGCAACACGAACAACATCCGCCGTCTTCTTACAAGCAATAAAATGCGCCATTTTCGAAAACCTGTCCACCACAACAAATATAGAATCATTCCCCCTTTGAGTTCTAGGCAAACCCAAAACGAAATCCATGCTGATATCAACCCATGGTTTAGACGGTACAGGTAACGGCATATATAATCCTGCATTGGTCGCAGTTCCCTTCGAAACCTGACATATATGACATCTCTCCACAAACCTTTCAACCTCTTTCCTCATCGACGGCAAAAAGTAAGATTGAGAAATCAAATGTAATGTACGATCACGGCCCACATGTCCTTCCTCGTGCAACTCTTTGATAATCTTCAATCTCAAACTGCTCTCTGGAATACATAACTGATTTCCTTTAAACAAGAATCCATCAACCAACATAAATTCATCAGTATCTCCATCCTTAACTTTTTCAACGAACTTTGCAAAGTAAGGACCTTCGTCAATCAACTCTGGCAATAATTCAAATCCTGTCACTTCAACCTTCAATGCTGTCAACAAATGACTTCTCCTACTCAAAGCATCAGCCACACGATTCGTTACCCCAGACTTATGTTTGACAACAAAAGTAAACTGCTGTAAATAAGCAATCCATGATGCATGTCTCGCTGAAATTTTATCCTGCCCCTGCAAATGCTTCAACGCCTCATGATCAGTGTAAAGAACAAACTCTTTCTGAAATAGATAATGCCTCCAATGTTTAACAGCTTGCACAACAGCATAAAACTCAACATCGTATGTACTGTATCTCATCTTTGCCCCTGATAGCTTCTCACTGAAATAAGCAACTGGCCTTCCACTCTGACTCAACACTCCTCCAATCCCAACCTTTGATGCATCAGTGTGTAACTCAAACAACAACTGAAAATCTGGTAAAACAAGAATTGGTGCTGTCGTCAAAAGTTCTTTGATTCGTTCAAAAGCAACCCCTGCTTCCTTCGACCAAGAAAACTGCTTCCCTTTCATACAATCAGTAACCGGTGCCATCACGCTACTGAAGTGTGGAATAAACCTTCGGTAGAATGATGCCAATCCATGAAAACTTCTAACTTCAGTAATAGTCCTCGGCCGTGGCCAATTTCTAATAGCTTCAACTTTACTCTGGTCCACCTTGATTCCCTTCTCAGATACAACATATCCCAAAAATAATACACTTCTTGTCATGAACACACATTTCTTCGTAGCTGCATAAAATTGTTCCTCACGAAGAATAATTAACACCTTTCTCAAATGCTCTACATGCTCCTCCGTACTCCCGCTATATATCAGAATATCATCGAAATAAACCACCACGAACTTCCCAATGAATGGTCTAAAGATTTGATTCATCACTCACATGAATGTACTCGGTGCATTTGACAAACCAAATGGCATAACCAACCATTCGTATAACCCCTCTCTCGTCTTGAATGCGGTCTTCCATTCATCTCCAGGTCTAATTCGAATCTGATGATATCCACTCTTCAAATCAATCTTCGAAAAGATAGTAGCTCCACTCAACTGATCTAGCAAGTCATCCAACCTCGGCATAGGAAATCTGTAGCGAACAGTAATCTTGTTCAAAGCTCTACTATCGGTACACATTCTCCATGTTCCATCCTTCTTCGGCACCAACAATGCGGGTACTGCACAAGGACTCAAGCTTTCCTGAACACGTCCCTGCTCAAGCAACTCTTCCACCTGCCTTCGTAACTCCTCATGTTCCTTCGGACTCATTCGATAATGTGGTCTATGCGGTAATACTGCTCCCGAAACAAGATCAATTTGATGTTGAATGTCTCTTAATGGCGGTAACTCCTTAGACAACTCTTCTGGAAATACGTCTTCAAATTCTTTCAAAACTGGCTTCGCTTCTTCTGGAATTTCAACCCCTTCACTACACTCTCGTCCAATCAACAAAAACACTTCGGGCTCCTCTTCAATCTCCTTGACAAACTCCTTCAAAGATAACAAAGTTTTCAGCTCTTCAATCTCCTCCAACTTGTTCTCCTTCTGTTGTTGCTTCTTGGGAACTAAAGTAATCTTAGTACCTTCGAACATGAAACTATAGCTATTAGCACGACCATCATGTTGCACTGCTCTATCAAACTGCCATGGTCTGCCCAACAACAGATGACACACATCCATGTCTACTACGTCACACCAAATTTCGTCTTTGTACTTCTTCCCAATAGAAAAATTCACACAAGCCCTTCGACACACCTTCACTTCACCACCCTTCCTTAACCATGCTAGCTTGTACGGTTTAGGATGCTTCTCAGTTTTCAAGTTCAACTTCTTTACTGCTTCTGTAGAGATAATATTGTCACAACTCCCAGCATCAATAACGAACTTGCAAACTTTTCCCAAAATAGTGCATGTCGACTGGAAAATATTGCTTCTCAACCAACTAGAATCTTCCTCTTACTTTGGTGTAAGACAAGATCTCCTCATCATAAGATTACAACCTTCATCTCCGGTCAATAAATCTTCCTCCTCAACTGGTAATGAATTAGAACATTCTGCCTCCTCACCATCATCCTCAATCTCAGCAACCATTGCTCTCTTCTTCGGCTTCAGACATTCATTGCTTTTGTGACCCAACTCCTGACAATTATAACATTTGAAACCACTGCTAACCTTTGCCTTCTCAGCCTCCTTCACCACTGGCTTACTGACAGGTTTAGGAATATTAGAACTCCCACTAACACCCTTCGCTTGATTATTGGAATTAGTAAACACACCACCTCCATGCCTTCCTTGCTTCTCCTAAGCCAACGCTTTCTGATGTGCCTCCGCTACTGATCTAGCATCAAACATATTAACCATATCCTGGATCTGCATTCTCAATCCCCCAATGAATCTAGCAGTTAGCTGTTCCTCCGTTTCCATAATATCATTTCTGGCAATGAGTTGGTAAAATTCATCAGCATAATCACTAACAGACTTCGTCCCTTGCCTCAGATTCTGCAACCTCTGGTACATAAGTGATTGATAGTTGTAAGGTAAGAAAGTAGCTCTCATCAACTTCTTCATCTTATCCCAAGACTCAATCTTTGACTTTCCCATTCTCTCCCTTGTAAGTTTAGTTTGCTGCCACCACGCCAAAGCTCTCCCCCTCAACCTAGTAGCAACCAACTTCACTCTTCTATGCTCAGGAACCTCCTTGAAATCAAAGATCTCTTCAACATTTGATAGCCAATCAAGAAATTCTTCAGCTACCATTCCACCCTTGAACTCTGGAATTTCCATCTTCATACTCGACTCCCATCGACGATCATCTTCAACATCCCGATAAGAATTTCAAACTGGGTCTCGATCTCGATAATGAATACTTGCTCTATCACCCTCTTCATTAAAATCAAATGTACGTCTATATCGATCTCTACCATTATCATCCCTTCGTTCATGCATACTTCTTCGACTATGTCTCTCTTAATCTCTATACGCCTCATTGTCAAATTCACGTTGACTTCTTCTCTCTTCATGTCCATAGTCATGATGATCTCTTCGTGATGAAATTGATGTTTCTCTTCTATCTCTAAAAGAATGCGGTGATACCCTCCTCGCTTCCGTAACCGATGGCGAAACTCGGTTTCCTCCATGGTTCGAGTTTGGTGATCTCCTCCTTTGAGTTTGATTCAAATCATTCATCAACTTCTCTAACTTTCCAATGCCTTCATCAAATTTCTCATTAATACGTTGTTCCATAAGCTCGGCTTCTTCTCTTTTATACAAAGCTTCAACGTTTTGATGACGGTTAGCTCTCCTTGGCGGCATGATTGGAAATTCTTCACAAACACTTCAAACTTCACAAGTTTCACGAATTTCAACTCACGGCTCAAACACTTGTCTCGGCTTGAACTCACGGCTTAACTCCTTAACTCGGCAACAAGTTGACTCGGCCTCTACCTCAACAAAATGTGATTCAACACAACTATGCTCGGCCTTCAAACGCTTCACGGCTTAACTTGGCTCGGCTTAAGATTTCCATACAACTTCAAATTCAAACACTCTTCCAAGTTTGATCCAAAATGAAATAGATCAAAATCTTCAACTCGTTGCAACTTCAAGATGAACACGATGAACAACAACTTCAAACTTCAACTTCAAAAATTGGCTCCAAGTCTCGGCTTAGCTATGATTGGCTAAGTCTAGCTTTGATACCAAACTGACGTAGCGGATTAACAGAAAATCGATATAACGATGAAAGTAGAAATCGATGGAATGAAGATACCGAAATGCCCAAATTCGTTGATCCGAAGATACCGAATTCTAGCTATCTCAAACACGTTGATAGCGCACTATACCGTGTTTAAAGATCTAGGATTCTTCGTACGTTGATCTAGCGCACTAGATTCCGTGAATCGGCTTCTACAATCGTTGAATCGAGCGCACTCGATTAACCGAAAGAGGAGATAGGAGATTACACTCAACTACCAATTTTAAAGAAGAAAGCACAAAGCAATCCACAAGAAATTTTATTCAAAAATCCACCACCAAAAATGTACAACACACTCCCTATTTATAGTTTTCCCAAACCCAGCCTTGAGTCGTATTAAGTCGTATGCGACTTACGACTCAACAGACTCACGCCTCACGACTTAGGAGAATTACAACACATACATGAATTCGCGACTTAACAGATTCACACAACACAGGTATGCGACTTAACAATATGTCGCGGCCTAACATTACACGGTTCAACATTACAACTCATTATCACGATATACGACCTAACAAAATCAGCGACTTACGACTTAAGAGAATACATATAAACAACACAAACGACTTAAAAATGCTACGACTCAACATATCCACGACTCAAAGACTTGCGACTTAACAACCAACACCTTCTCATATGACCAACTTAAGCGCATGCCAACTCAAGCCCTCAATCTTCCTGCGCATATCACCTCAACGACTTAACTGAGTCGTGACCCGCCTCCGACTCAAAGCTTCTGATAACTGGAACTTTCCCCTGCTTCATAATAATTCGTGGACGACTTATAGATGATTCGTTGAGTCGTGTACGACTCATCAAACTCGAAAAACTTAACTCTTTGTTAGCTCGCAGCTTTTCTTCCCGTGTCTCATTGAGTCGTGGACGACCCAAAAGTCCTTCCTTAGGCCGCGCCTTTCCTGGTTGACTCGTGAACGACTTAAGGCTTAAACCCGAAGCTCCCTTAACTCGTGTATGTCTCATCCTTCTAGCCTGGGCTACATCAATAAATATTGACAAAAGGATCTTCGATGACTTGGAGTTAGATGATGCTATGAGGTAGAGTTTGGCGTCTAGATAACTCCACGGATGGGCTATGAACTGGTGAAATGCCCTTAGAGCTGGGACTCCTCTGGGTTATTTATTTAAAACCATTTCATAATTCAATTCGAAGAGAGGTTATCCAGACTATTCAGAGGTCGATGTTGTCTAGGAAGTTCGCCACTTGAATCAATATGATATGTTTGTGCTAGAGTATGCAGCTGAATTTGATGTGCTATCGAAATGTGGTCTATCGTTCATTGATACTCTACTCGAAAAGAATGAGAAGTTTATCATTGGGTTGAGTGATCATCTTAGAAAGCGATTGATTGGTCACTTCGATCAGAGCATTGAGAAGTTGATAGTGAAGGCTTTACGATGTGAGAGCCTCTACTAAATGTAGAAGGACTGTGCTGAACCAACTAAGCAAGGACAAGTAGTGAAGGCATATGCATTGAATGCCTTTTCAGTTTTGTCAAGTTTTCCATTGATGAAAGATAAGAGGAAGGGCATCACTATTTAATATATGTTTTCCATTTATGATGTTTCCATATGTGTTTTATTCAATATTTAGGCTTCACATCCCTTTATATCTAGTGATTTGGTAAATAGACTAGGATTGAGAGATAGTTAACTAATCTTTAAATTGTGGCAAATTCTGTTGCGGGCATAGACACCCTATGCATAGTTTGTCAAAACTTAGCATTATTGAGTCATAGATCTTTGTTTGTTTATGATTACTTTGTTTTGGTTATGAGGTTTTGGTATTATTCTAGGGAAGGACAGGTTGAAGAGGTATGAAATATTGGTAGGCAAGAGAGGCTAATGGTGAGATATGAATGGATAACAGTCATAGATTAGAGATAGGTTGCCTATCTAATGATTATGTAATGGTTAACTTTTTGTATTCAGTCGAGATCCCTCATAATGAATTGTCATCTATACATATAGCTTGAGAGTATCCACAACATATTCGAGGAGGTGACCAGATTACCACGGCATAGAGTGATCGTGTTATGTATAGATTTAGGGAAGGATGCCAGATCAAATGCTATCTCATCGTGGCGTACGACATTGACAGGTGTAAGTGAAATACCTATTTCAGTGAGGGTTCATTTAATGGAGTGTATCTAAGTGAGGATCACCTGTAGTTTTTGCCACTAAGTCGGATGACTCATTATTATTGTGTGTAGCACCTGATGTGCTCACTATTAGTATCCACTCGCACGTATCGATGACTTGTACGATCAGCTCAATGGTGCTATGGTATTCTCTTAGTCGGACATTGCAATGGGGTATCATCAACTAAGAGCGGCGAAGAAGAGTGTACCGATCATATCATTTCATATGCCTTCTGGATTTTATAAGCGGTTGATCATGCCATTTCGACTAACCAATGCACTTGCATACTTTGTTGATCTTCTGAACCGTGTTTTCAAGGATCAGCTAAATAAGTTTGTACTTGTGTTCGTGGACAATATCCTTGTTTATTCGGGGATGGAGGAAGAAAACAAGGAGTATTTAAGGATGGTGCTCGAGGTGTTAAGGAAGTATCGACCGAAGGAGAAAATTTTGAAGCGAGGAGGGAAGAGCAATTTTTGGGTCACATTGTTTTTGCGAAAGGGTATTGTTGTAGATAATATGAAGGTTGTATTTGTACAAAAGTTGGAAAGACCCAAAAAGCATTACATTTGTGAGAAGATTCATGGGACTGGCGGTATATTATAGATGTCTTATCCATGAATTATCCAAGGTAACAGTGTTGTTAACTACCTTAACAAAGAAGAATCAGACTTTTATATGGGACATGAGGTACGAGGACACGTGCATGAGTTAAAGGAGAGGTTGACAAGCGCACTGGTGTAGTCATTCCGAGCAAGAATGAGGAGCTAATAGTATACATAGATGCATGTGGTCCTAGATTAGGAGTGGTGTTGATGCAGAGAGCAAATGCTATCACTCACATTACTTGACAACTAAAAATGCACGAGAAGATGCATCTGACTCATGATTGGAGTTGGCGGCAACAATATTCACTTTGAAAATATGGAGGCATTATTTCTTGGGGAGAGGTTCAAGTTGTATATGGGCCACAATCGTTGAAATATCTTTTCTCCCAGATGAACCTTAACCTTTGCTAGCAGCGATGGTTAGGGTTCTCAGCCTCCTATGACTTTGACATTTCTTGTACTTTCGGTAGAGGAAATGCAACGCTAATCCTTTGAGTAGGAGGTAGGCTAGCTTGGGAGCGATGTCCCTAGAGTGGAAGCAGTTGGAGTTTCCACTGCTGTGATATTTAGACCTCGATGTGAGCTACAACCAAAAGTGTTAGCTAGCTTGATGATCAGACATACTTTGATTGAGAGGATTTGTACTAGTCAGAGTCAAGATGCTAAACTAGAAGAGATTATGTTGAGTAGTGACATTTTTAACCTTGAGAAATTTTGTCAGATGGTTTTACCGTCGAAAACTTTTATTGGTTATAACTTTTGATAGAAGCCGAAGTAGCATCCAAAAATACATCCATTGAAAAGATATGATAATTTCCCTTTCCGTGGAGTAGTCATAATAGAGATTTGGACTTTGTAGCTAGGATATATGGTTGTTTGAAGTTTGACGGTTTTTAGGGCAGCTTAGTGGGTAATTAGTGAGATTGGGGAGAGGGCCAATAACCTATTTCGTTTTTAAGGATAATATTGGCTAAAACAAATATCCCTATCATTTCTACCATCTCCCAAACATATCTAAGCTTCCATTAGCTCATTCTTCATCCAAAACCTTCTCTCTTCTCCTCCAAATCAAGTATAAATCATATATTAACGGTAGATTAGCAAGGGGATTATATAAAGATCTTCAAATCAACATTTTTTAGGAAGAAACATTAGACCACTATCGTGCCTTTTTGGACTTTCCACATTTTGCATGCAAAACTTTGATTTTATGGAGTTTGGTGAATGATAGATCATCTGTCATCTTATTATATATGCATCTATACGTTTTAACATGTGTTTGGTCGACTTTTAAAATTAAAATCATGTATTTTATTGTTTTAAAACCCCACCAATAGTAGAAATATGAATAAAGTGGTTTTTGGTATTCTAGTCATGTAATTTGGATGTGTGATTGCCTTGATGTATGTTAGGTTATGTTGTTGATATATTTTATGATGATTGCTATGATTGATTGTGCGATTTATATGTTTGGATGTTGTTTGATGCATGTGTGGTGTTGTTGTGTGTGCTTGAATGGTTGAAACTTCTTATTGGAGAGAACTAAAGGTAGGAACTATGAAATCAATCTTCAATGGATAAACTCTTGGATGTTGGGAGTGCATCGATATGTGTGGAATCTATGTAGGTCGAAGAATGGAGCGTCGTGGTGAAATCGGCATGAAATTGGAAAGTTAACCTACTACAACATTTCTTCCTAGTGGTGCTTAGAGTTTTGCTTGGGGCCGGTCAGAGTTCTTTCAAAGTCTTGTTTTAGGTCCATGTGGGGAGAGTTAGATAGCAAATACTATTTGGTAGTGCTATTATTCATTGATCGAGCAAGAAATATGGTACGATGGGTGATTTGTGTCATGCTCAGGAATTTGGGTGGTTGCTTCGAATCGATACCTAGGAAAGATATTGGGTTTGGTAGTTTTGGAGTTGCTTGGAGTCAGAAGGAAGGATCTTCGAGTTTTTCAGTGGATGCTTCGAGTCCGACCTAGGGGATACGTAGAGAGAAACTTGAAATTTGGGAATTCTATTTGTAGAAAGGCGAAACTTCAAGATTTCTTTGGGACTTGTTCCAAGGGTCTAGCGGGTGAAGTAGACTAAAGTAGATGACTCCAAATGACCCGGGATGACATTGGATTTCTTGTAGTGACTAGTGAAGTGATGGCATAATGCTTTGACATGACGATGGCAATGACGACTTTGGAACTTTGGTATGATGGCACTATGGCTTGTGATGGGTGTCTAGAGGCATCCCGAACATAACGACTCGATGTGGAGAGTGACTACGGCATCTGGTGATGGACCGAGAATATGAGTTCTACGCGATAGCTCATAGAGTAAAACATGATATGATACTCGTGAGTGAGGTTGGGTAGTCTGCATGTAGCCAGGTTAGTCTACATGTACCCGTATTGTTGGAAGTATACACTTGTCCGCTCCTTAGCCATCTACATGGTCACAAGGTGAACATCTGCGAGGTAGTTCTATTATCGGTAAGTGTGCTAAGGGATCAACGGGTAACTCTAAGAAGGTGATGCTCATTGTTGGAATAGGTAGCCTATGTGTACCTAGGGTGATCCACGTGTACCTATATTTTGGGCATCTGCACGTATCCGGTCTCTAGCCATACGCATGGCAATGATTTGAGCATTTGTAAAAGTTACTATATCCAACGCACTTGAGTGAGAGATGCAAGGCTGTGTGATGGATGCTATGTTTGTCGTGTGCTTGGTATGCTATGTGATATCCCTATACCTCATATTTTCTACTTGTGATAATAGTTTAGCATATACTATATTTATGTGCTAACTCTTTGGATGTAGGTATAGGTAAGGAATGGTTATACATACATTATGCCCTTATTGTAATATATTATTTTTATAGTATTTTTAGATGATGTATCGCTCACACAAAACTATTGTCTGACCTGATTTTTTATGCTTTGCTTCTTATTATCTTGGGTACTCTTAAATGATTAGATTGGGGATAACAGGTCTGGATAGTACATAGAACCATATGGAGCACGAGTAGGAGGCTATGCTTTCATGTACCTATACTTAGAGCTTACTATCGCTTATATTCCGCTGTGCAGTACTATAGATCCATACCAGTACTAATATTACTTTAGAGATGGTTATAGAGTTTATTTCGGAGATTTGGGATAAATGAACTCTTCTACTTTTAGATTTTGTATAATTTGTGAACCCATTGCACTATGATGTTCTTATTTACTGTTCATTTGATTATATCACTATCTCGCCTTTTTTACATCTATGTAATTATATTATATTTGCTCGTGCATTGTGAGATGTTCTATAAGTTTTGTATTTGGGTATTCGTTATTTTACACCTTTGGCTATCATCTTACATCGACTGGGTACCTTCGCAGTGTGTTATACAGGTATATTGGGTATCGATGGTGTAGAGTAGACGTCACAAATGTTATCCTATACCATTTACATATTAATAAATTGCTTGTGTACTACTTGGTTGTTGAGCTTTCCTCAAGCTCGGAATGTTATGTGTAGTACTATTAATAGATAGAATAGACGAGGTAAGATAATTGCATATATTTGTTGAGCTTTCCTCAAGGTATATGATTATACTTAGGCCATTGCAAAATGATAGGTACGAATGACTAATCTCACTTTATTTATTGAAATTTTATTGAGGTAAATATTAGACTACAACAATGACCAAAAGTTTATAAGTTGTATGTGATACAACCGATAAAGAATTATCCATTGTATGTGAGCCTTTAATTTGTTGAGCTTTCCTCAAGGTCAGAATCCCAACGCATATGATCCTAACACCCACTAGAGAAGGAAAGGTTTTTTATGTTTCTTTTAGGGTTTGAGAAACATAAAAGTCTAGTGGAAACCGTATTAGAAAAATGAAATGGTAACATTTAACCTTTCTAATAATATATGCAACATATAAATCAAAATGATCTATATCGATAAATTTGTGCAATCTATTTAATTGATAAAATGTTTATCAATTATAATATACATATGAACTGAATTAAGATTGAAAATAGAAATATAGAAAAAACTTAACGATAAATTTTGCATGTTGTTAATTATAGACCCATCCAAGCGCCTAATAATATGACTACTAAATACGTTTGTAACTTGGTCACTTACATGTTTACTTACATGAGACTGCGCATTGTCTTCAGTGGGTTTCAATCTCTAAAAGCAATAGAAGGAGATGATTATTTGATCCATTTTCGATCACATATAAACGTTATACGGCGAAAGATCAGAACTCGTAATGTACATGTGACGACCCGCCTTTTTGACCCTCGAAGATCGACATTAATACATCCTCGGTAGTGCCGATAAGGTAGATGATCAGGGGTAAAAGAAAATAAAGATATACGAAAGAACAAAAATATATTCTCACCTTGCATTTACCAACTTGTAATTATGCATATTGACAGTACATACAATAACTCGCAAAATGAGATATCAGAGTCATAGCAAGTACAAAACCAACCAGGGATAGTTATAATTGCCTATCCCTATAGGTACTCGTAGATACTTATGCAAAATACAGCAGAAATAGAAACTGATAACTATCTACATAGGACCCTCCAGTTTCATGCTCCATGCTCCATCCAAAGTGTTATAAGCTACCTAACTACTTGGCAGGCTAAAAAAATAGGGCACCTAGAGTTTAAGGAGAAAAGAAATAAACTTCGGGTCAGTCATGGGACTGGTGTAAGAAAACTCAAAACATGGGTTTTTGAAAACAAAGGATATCTCATAAGACTACACCGCACATAAACATTGATAGGTTTTACCTTATGATAGTTAAACTATTTGCTATGCAAAATCAGATATTTTATTTTTCATGACATTCTTATCTTAGCCGAAATTATTATATTTATTAAATTCCAGCATAATAAGTATACAACTAAAACCATAAAGGCTCGTAGTGGAGAATGGATTCCATACAATGACAAGGTAAGGGACTACCTTCCGACAGTACATCTCTAGAGCGATGCACCTGAGGCTTCAACCTCTACCAATAGAGAACCGACATACCTCTACCATAGATAAGACTGAATATCCCATCACTCCAATTGTTCCTGACCTTTATCGAGATCCCAAAGCATACACGAAATATATGAAATATAGAGGGTAATCTAGAAAGGTGATGACCATATCTTAATGGGTGCGACCCACATAGCTCTCCTGTATCTACCCTTTTTTTGCCATTCCCAATACTCGAGGTTTAAGGTAATGTTTTACCTTTCACAAACCAAATCTTACTTTAAATGCTACATTGCCATTTCTAAGAACACATTATTGATTTTTACAAAGGTACAACCTCTGAGCTCGTACATCTCGAAGAAGGGTGTTAAGTATTGGAGGGGTTGCCTCCTTCAATACCAACAGATGTACGGTCGTGGAGATCAATGTATATGGTCCTAGAAATGCAATGTCAGACATTCATCAATACAAGTTGTCCAGCAACAGGACAAATTAAAGACACTTCTCCTACTACATCCAGTTTAGGAATCACCCATAGGACTAGTAAGGAGTAGTCCTTGCATCGAGAATTCAAATTGAAAGAACCACTGCCCACCATATATATGATAATGGAATTACTTCGGAGATTAGTGGCAAGCATCCCAAAATTATGAAGATCTCCATCTTCAAAATCATTATTTTCAACATATTTTCACTTTCGAACGTATATTTGTTAGAATTGGTTTTTGAATAGGAATCACCCAAATCTAAGCTCGGTTCCTCGAAACCAATTTATCGATAAAAGATGGTAAGTTTGTGGTTGATTATTGTTCAATATATCAATATCTTTTATCCAGATAAATTATCTCCTAGAGATATACATCTAGAACCGTTCCTTTTTCAGTATATACGAAATCATTAAACCCTTTTCAATTTTGTAAACACCGAACCATTTCTCAATAATCACGTAGGAAGTTTTTTCCTTAATTTAATACAATTTCAATAGAGGTTTCATGTTTTTAATACATATCTTTTAAATGGGTTAAAACCATGTTATCTAAGATGGTAAATTCAAAGCTAATTAGTATCAAGTAAATAGGTTCCATAAGAATTATATAATTATAATAGTTACTAATTTCTGTATTCAACCTGTACTATTCATCGAATAATGGTGAAACCATCTTATAAATTCATACGGATAGTACGAGTTCTCTCCTCGGAATTTAATATAGAGTTTAACCAATATGTTTCATATATCACCAAAATCTTATTATTTAAAATCTTGTTTAACTTTTGGAAATTTCCAAATCTCTTTTTTATCTAAGGAAAATTTGGTCCAATAAATCAAATTTACTATTCCCTCTGTCGGGCCAGTCTGGATAGCTAGAGCGAAATTCAAACACTAGTTGTCCAAGCTCGGGTCTACAGACTATCTCACTGTCATCCATAAGGCGATCAAGTTATTTGCTCAACTCTAAACTCCTTAAAATACTCGATTTATTATTTGAAATTTTTTGGCAAAAGATATGGGAAAAAAATCCCAAGTTCAAATCTTAATTTCAAAAGTTACCAAAAACTGCTACAAAAAATAATGCGAATAGTGTTTTTAAAAGCTTCTTTGATCAAAACATTAACTTCATTCCATATATGTCCATTTTTATAATTTCAGTCACTTTTAATTTTTTTGAATTTATTCCATATTTTTAAAGATTTAAAAATACCTAATTTAACGATTTTGCCGTTTTTTGTTTCAAACTCTTAAAACGCGATATTTTTCAAAACTTGGTTTGGACACATATAAAATTTTACTTAATGAAATCTTGATTTTTCTTCTTTATTTGAAAACCATACTTATAATAGTTTGGAAAATTCTTATCTCGAATCATTCCGAGCTATATTCCACTTTACACATTGATTTAATTTTTATAGCACGTAATCGTGAATTTCCGTAACGCAACACGCCTATTTTTGACTTTAATTTCATATATTGTCAAAAAAATTCCAGATTGAATTTTAATTTTTATAAAATATTTATAAATCATTTTATATCATTTTATTCATGTTTAAGGATGTTTAACTCTACAATAACGCTTTTATAATTCATAAGATTTCTTTGTGTAAATTCGATTGTATTTAACATGAATTATTTCCATATACAAGCAACCATATTATCATATCCAAACATGATAAAAAATCATTGTAAACAAGCATAAAAATTATATCATATCGTCATGGATTTTATAAAATAAATCAACAGAGTTTCTCACCGTCATTTGTTTCAATATTTTCTAAATTTGACTATAGCTTCGCTACTATCTCACTGAAGCTTATGGAATCAACCTTGGTTCCCTTTAGAAGTGCATGGCCTAGGCTTGTAGGAGAGATGGGTTCAGCTTTAACTTGCGAAGGCGGTGGACTTGGGTGTAGAAGGAGAAGAGAAGGACTTTGAACTTATTTTTGAAGTGGACTGATGATATATATATATATATATATATATATATATATATATATAAACTTCCTCTTTGCCATAAATTTGACCATTATTTCTCAAAGGTTAGTAGCCATTGAAATAGCTTGAAAGGAAGGAGAAGATGAAGAAGATTGGTATGTAAAATTATGAGGGAATGGGTGGGTATTTATAGAAAGAAAACGTGTAAAATATCTAAATGGTGTAGTTAGCATTCCACCCCTCACCCAAACCCCCTCCTCTCCCATCATGCATGGCCGTCCCCTCGTCATCCACACCCTCTCCCATGTGCTACCTCCATGTGGTGTGTAAGTGTGTAAGGTGATGTGAAGTCTTGTTTTATTACCTTTGTATAGATATCATGATATTTTGTGATATATATATGTGTGTGTGTGTTTGTGTGTGTGTATCTGGTATGTATACATGTGTATATGTATATGTTAAGACATGCATGTGTATGACATATATGTGCACAAGACATATCAACAACGTTGCAATCACTTTGAACAACTTCATTTCGTTAAACCATTGAAAATCTAAACGCCGATTCCCAGTCACATTTTCACTTATTAATTAAATTACATATAAATTGAACAAAATTTGAAAAATTAATTTCTCATCATTATTAACTAATCAAAATGATCGCATTTGAATTATAAAACCATATAAACCAATATTAAACAAATGTTTACAAAAAGTGTTGTTATATCGATAAAGTGTTATGTATTTTCTTATATTTTGAAATCAAGTATATATCTTTATAAAACTATTATAAATGATTTATTATCAATATATTACTAATTAAAATGAATTACTATCATTTTAAAATAATTATTTAGTTATTTAAACTTAATTTAAAAATACGGAAAATATATAAAATTGATGACATTCCTGATGATGTCATAAATATATTTTATTTCCAAAAATAAAATATTTTTTTTTATTTCATATTCTTTCTTAAATGGGTATATGAGTGTATGCATCCAGTTTCGTGCGTGTTAATATTGAGAAAATCTTAATTTTACCAAAAATCGATTTTCGTCGTTTTTTGATGAAATCCCCAAATATCTATATTTGTTAATATTCCTTTAAAACAAGTTTACTATCATTAATTATGGTTTAAAACATTAGAATTTATGTTACAAACTCTTGTACTTGAATATTTAAATAATAAATATTATTTATCAAAGTGATAAATTTACCGGTCATTACATACTCTCGCCAAAAGAATTTCGTCCCAAAATTTAATCCCAAAACCAATAACCCGGTAATACTTATCCAAAACATTATTTTAAATTTCCAATACAAAAAAATGTTATGCACTTAGATTACTTGTATGAGGCTATCTAATTCGGTCTTAAATTCAAATATACCACTTTGCCTTCGAATTAGTACTGATCCTCCGATTCTTTAGTGCATAAATTGATCAGGCTCAGAAGCTTTTATTTTCGTAGCGTAGCTCTCAACTGTGATAGAAATGTAAGTATTCGACTACAAACCCTCACCTATGTTTGCCATTGAGCACCGAGTGATAAATTCTTTTTTGATATCAATGTCCTATATCCAAGTCTTAGGCCAAAACTTGAGATGAAATGAGTCATATACGATGCACATGCTCTTTTATCTTTTTCAAAATCCTTATGAAAATATTTTGCAAAATTTTGGTTCAAGTTCTTAAATATTTCAAAATTATCCAGTATTATCTTACAAAGAAAATACTTCTTTTGTAAAAAAAATTTCCTTTATCAAGAATTCTTATTTACTTAAGTGATTTATGTAACTTCAAATGAGAGAAGTCATTACAAAAGATCATAATTATATTATACAAGCTTAATATTATATAAGCCTTAGTACATAGATCGATGCAACTTACACACATCATCCATAATTCATCCTTATATAAGTCATCATATCTTACATAGGTCATCATAAGTTATCCTAACCATACTTTACACATGTTAGAAATACATAACTATAATCCAAAGTCATCACACCACTACTTAAATACTATATTGGATAGTCATTATCAATCTTCAAATTACAACGCCTAACTATCCATCTGGCTTTGACGCCGATGGTCTGTTCCAATTTTTTTAGACCAAACATAATTTCCTACTCATCATTAGCTTCCTTACCTTCTTCTCTTGCTACAGTAAATCCTACCCCATCAGTTGCCAAGGCTGTCCTTAGGGAACCCTTGGAATGTATTCAAATCCATCCGATACTTCGGGATAAACTTCTTCTTCCGCTATCTCTTCTAAGCCTGAGCTTCCACCTCCCATGGATTTTCAAATTCTTCTACAGCTTCTTTCTTGAATTCTTCTTTTTCAACCTCTTCTTGATTATCCCAGTTGATATATGAGTTTGATGATTCCTCATGCCAAATAAAATTATCGTTCTCCATCTCCTAAATGTCGTTGCAATCACCACTTCTTTTGTTTGAATCACTTGATATCTCATTCATCCATGAATCATATGTTGTAGAGTCCTGACTATTTATCTTAGCATTTGGGTCCTCTTCGGGCTTAAACTCTTCTTCTATTGCTTCTCCTTTGAGAATTTCCTGTTCGCTTTGTTCGGGTTTTGAAATTGCTGGATCATTGATCCACATCCTATCTGAGGATTCTTGAGGCAATACTACTGGTCCTAATTCCTTGATTATTCCTACATCTTCTAATTTTTGGGTGTTTTCTTTGTCATTGGAGATTATCATAAAGTATGGAGTCTTGGTGACATGGTCATTCTAGTCCTAGAGTAATATCTTCACCTTGTCGGTTATATTGGTCTAATTCTTCCTTGATATATGGCCAATCATCACAAGAAAGAATGATCAGGTCATCCCTTTCTCCCAAGTTGGCTCTAGATGATTCTTCCTTGGAATAGTGTCCTCCGTAAGGTTTCTAAAAATATAAACAGCAAGTACTTAGAAATAGATACTAAGCATTTTACTTATCCTTACTTAGTTTATTTCAATTGCATTATTTTAAGAATAATTTACCAAGCACTTAGGCACTATTTTCCCTAAACCAATATTCAATCAATACTTAGAATATCACAAAAAAATTGAGATCCTTGTCCAATTTTTTTACATCTTTTCAAAAATCCTTTTGAAATCTCTTGCCTAAATATTTCCTAAATATTATCAACTTCTCACATCCTTTGAAAACTCCTTATCAAAAACCATTTAGATTGATATTCTAAAAATCCTCATTTTATAAACATTGTCAAACTTATCGGGTTTTATGTATATCCCTTAATCTCCTCAGCATTGTAAACATCTTATAGCCAAACTGTGAAATTCTAATCACAAGATGTTCATACTCAGATTTAACCAATCTGATTTTAAACAATTATCCAAGTTATAACTTAAGAACATAAATAACTATATATTTTCAAAAGATATTCTTTATATTAAAAATATAATCGTGGGTAAAATTATTTCATTTCCATATTTTGAAAAAAAAATCATGTATATATAGCATTAACAAATACGTGCTCTTATATAATACTCTCAACCTATTCTAGGTTGTTACTTACTCTGTCACTAATGAGTTACTCATCTTAGGGTGTTACTAACCCTATCTCTGATAAGACCTTACCCCTATTAGGCTCAGGTATTTGTTCAACCTAAGCTTTGATACAAACTGTGATGAACCACCTTTTCGACTCTAGAAGATCGACACTAATACATTCTTTGTATTCACATGCCGCAAATTCATGTGTCAAAAAGGCAGATAATTAGGGGTCAAAGAAAATGAAGATAGAAGAAAGAAAAAAAAATAGATTCTCACGTTGCATTTAACAACTTGTAATTATACATATAGATACACATACGATAACTCTCAAAATGAGATATCATAGGCATAGCAAGTACTAACCCAGCCAAAGACTATTATAACTCCTTATCCCTACAGGTGCTGGTAGATATCTATACATAATACGACGGAAATAGAAATAGATAATTATCTATATAGGATCCTCCAGCTTCATGCTCCATGCTCCTTCAGAAATGCTCCAAGCTAACTAATTATTTGGCTGCCCGAAAAAATAGGGTACCCAAGAGTTTAAGGGGAAAAGTAAATAAACTCCGGGTCAGTCATGAGAATAGTGTGAGAAAACTCAAAACATAAGTTTTTAAAAACAAAGGGTATGATATCATGTTGCACATAAACACAAATAGTTTTTTACCTTATGATAACCAAATATTTGCTACACAAAATTAGAGATATTATCTGTAATGACATTCTTCGAAAACTCTTTCAAATAATATATATAATTTTAGCCGAAATTGTTACCTTTATTAGATTCTAGCATAATAGATTTACAACTAAAAGCATAAAGGTTCGTATTAGAGAATGGATTACATACAATGATAAGGTAAGGGACTACTTTTCGTAGTACATCTTTAGCGGGATGCATCTGAGGCTCCAACCTTTACCAACACAGAGCAAGCCTGCCTCTACCATAGATAGTACCAAATATCCCATCACCCTGGTCGTTTCTGACCTTTATGGGTATCCTGAAGCATACATAACATACCCAAAATATAGAGGGTAATCTAAAAAGGTGATGCCCATATCCTAATAGGTGCGACCCACATAGCTTTGTCGCATCTACCCTGTTTTTGTCATTCCCAATATGCGAGTCTTAAGGTAACATTTTACGTTTCTCAGAACAAATCCTACTTTAAACGCAACATTTCCATTTCTAACGACAACTATTGATTTCCATAAATGTACAATCTCTGAGCTCGTACCTCTCGGAAAAGGGTGTTAGGTATAGGAGGGGTTGCATCCTACACCGTCAATAGATGTACGTTTGTAGAGATCAATGTATGCGGTTCTAAAAGTGCAATGTTAGATATTCTTCCATACAAGATTCCAGAAATAGGACAAACCTAAGGCATATCTCCTACTACATCCTGTTTGGGAATTACCCCTAGGATTAGTCGCGAATAGTCCTTACATCGAAAGTTTCAAATTGAAGGAACTTCTGCAACCGTATATATGATAAGGGAATTACTTCAGAGGATAGTGCAAGCAGCCTTACATTATGAAGATCTCCATCTTCAAAATCATTGTCTTCAAAATATTTTCACTTTCGAACATATTTTGGTTCGAAGTGGATTTCGGATAGGAATCACCTAAATCTGACCTCGGTTCCCTCCGAACCAATTTATCGATAAAAGATGTTAAGTGGTGGGTGATCAATTTATCAATATCTTTTATCCAGATAAAATATCTACTAGAGATATACATCTTTAAACCAATTATTTTTCAATATGTATGGAATCGTTAAACCCCTTTTAAACTTTGGAAACACCAAACCATTTCTAATTAATTACATAGGAAAATGTTTCCATAATTTAATACAATTTTAATAGTGGTTTCATATTTTCAAAACATATCTTTTAAATGGGTTAAAACCATGTAATCTAAAATGGTAAATTTAAAACCAATTAGTATTGAGTAAATAGGATCCATAGGAATTGCATTAATTATACTCAATACTAATTTCCATATTCAACCTGTAATATTCATCGAATAATGGTGAAATCACCTTTTAAATTCATAGGGTTAGTTCTTGTTCCTCCCTCAAAATTTAATAGAGCTTAACCAGCATGTTTCATATATCACCAAAATATTATTATTTACAATCTTGTTTAACTTTTGGAAATCTAGCTTAACATTCATATTAATAATGTCCTCCTTTACCAGGCAATTTTTTCCATGTGATTCAATTATCTCCTCCGTGAATTCCCCCCACTCTTCGCGTAGTCCCATTCATTCTGCCCGTCGCCTCTTCCTATGTCCTTTTCCCCTTCTCTTTCCCCTCCATTTCTCCCCATCTCTCCCTCTTCGACCAGATATGGTCGCCTGTTTGAAGTCATGTCAGCTGTAGGTGAGTATTCAAACCAAACCTTCATTCAAACTCTGAATTTCCTCCTCTATTTGCTAACAATCATTCCACCCTTGCTCCTGTTGCTCGCCCATGCTCGAGTGCTGTGTTACATGTTGCGGATGCTGGCTGTTTGCCTACCGGTGCTATTTCGCCTTCGTTTATGTCTGGTAAGCAGCCTAATCCGTCTCCTCCTGGAGTTAATGTGAGTATGCTTGTGAATTCTAATAGTGATATGGGGAAGCATGTTACGAATGTTGTGTTCAATGAGGGTGGTATTGGTGGTCTGTCTGGTAGTGATGTGGGATTGGTTTTGGCTGTTGATTTCGGTCAATTCTCTTCTAATGCTTGTTTAAATGCCTCTGAGAATATTGGTCCTTTAATCAGTGATAAATGTTTAGTTGCTTCCAAGTCTGTTGCATCTCCTGTTTTACCCAATGTTGAGGATCATCCTGGTCCTTCTACTCCATCGTCGGCTTGCTCCAAATCTTGGTCATCTCTTTTCAATTCTCTGCCACGTAATGTGGGTGATTACAAACCGATTGAATTTGAAACTGTCAAAGAGAATGGAGTGATGATCCCTCCTTCAATTGTTATGCAAGCCGGAGTAGACTTTTGGTCTGAATATTTGGTTGGTTTCTTTCTGGAACCAATTCACCGTCTTTGTGATCCGTCCTCGATTTGACGTAAGGCTTGGAAACTGTGTGGTAATTTGCATGTTAAGCTGATTGACTCCATGTATTATCTCAAGTGTTCCTCTTCCGAGGATCGTCGGCTAATTCTTGGTGCTGAGCCTTCTTGTTTTGCTGGTAGGCCCTTTATTATTACTCCTTAGTCTCCAACTGTGGCGAGTGCTCGTGAGCAAGTGCTTTCCATCCCCGTTTGGGTGTACTTTTCGCATATCCCCTCTGCGCTTCAGCCTTTGCTTGGGTTGAATTGGTTAGCCTGCAATGTTGGAAAATTGAAATGCTTTGACACTAATAAGATTGCCCAAGATAAACTGATGTATGCAAAGGCTCTTATTGAGCTATCCCCCTTTAATCCTCTCCCTGCTTCTATTCCTGTTTAGCTTGCTGTTGGGCATGCAGCGGAGGTCTGTGTTCGCTATGGTCTGGTTCCAGATATATGTTCCTCCTATCACTCTTTCGGCCACCTAGCTATCTCCTTCTTGCATTCCAACTCCTCCGCGGCTGCTCCAAAGATTCCACTGCCTCGTCCCCCGCTCAGGAAATGGATTCCGAAGGTTCCTTCCTCTGCATCTCTCGCCCCCCTCCGGCGGTTCTATTGTCTGATCTGCGTCCGCCTCCAATTTCTGTTGCAAGGCCTGCCTCTCCTACTGTTGCGATGGTTCCTTGTGTTGCCTCTGCTAAACCTTTACAAGCTCTAGATTCTGCCCGGTTGCCTGTAGTTTGGGTTGAGTCTGAGAGGTGTTAGGTTGATCTCAATTCTGATGTGAGGTTTAACCCCGTGAATGTTTCCTTTTTCAGATTTGTTTTCGATGATTAGATGGACCTTAGACGCCTTTATTACAAACCGTCTGGTGATTCATTAGTACTTGATTTGGATGGTGTGTATGCGAGTAAGAATTTTGTCATGCTGGCTGATTCTACATAGGATCGTTCTTTCATATACTCTTCTGATGCTATGAGTTACGACCCTTGTCTGGCTATCCATTTCAGCCCCTTTGCTGGACTATGTGGGAATGTCCCTTTGGTTTCTGTTGAAGATGGTGATTCTACCTCTTCGGAGGAGTCCTAGTCTTGGTGATTCATATAGTTACTGTGGCATGTCTGTCACATACCTGTGCTGTATTTTCCTTTTTATAGTAGTATAGGTGCTTTTACCTTACTCATGTACTTCAACTTTATTACTTTCATAATAAAAGTGGACGGTCCACTATAAACCGGCTTGCCTTGCCAAAAAAACTTTTGGAAATCTCCAAATATCCTTTTATCTAAGGAAAATATGGTTTGAGTTAACCTAATTTACTATCCCCTCAATCGGGCCAGTACAGATAACTAGAGCGGAACCCAAACATTAGTTGTCCAAGCTTAGGTCCAAAGACTATCTCTCTATCACCCATAAGACGGTGAAGTTATTTGATCTACTCTAAACCCTTTAAAATACTTGATTTATTATTTGAAAAACATTTGCAAAATATTTAAAAAGAAAATCCCAAGTTTAAATCTTAATTTGAAAAGTTACCGAAAAGTGCTGCGAATATTGTTTTCAAAAGTTTCTTTAGTCAAAACATTAACTTTGTTCCACATATGTCCAATTTTATAACTCAAATCCCTTTTAAAACATTTTAATATATTTATGGAACTTATTTTCTATTTTAAAAGATTTAAAAATACCAATTTTAAAGATTTTGCCATTTTGGTTTCCGAACTGCCGAAGTGATCAAATCTTGATTTTTCTTCTTTATTTAAAACCATAGTTATTAGAGTTCATAAAATTACTATCTCGAATCATTCTGAGCTATATTCGACTTTACACATTGATTTAACTTTTATGGCGCGAAATCGCGAACCGCCGTTACGCAACGTGCCTAATTTTAACTCCAATATCATATTTTGTCAAAACTTCTCCATATTGAATTTTAACATTTATATACAATTTTAAATCATTTTATTCATATTTAAAGAGTTTTAACTCTACCATAAAACTTTTACAATTCATAAGAAGAAAGTGGTTTGCTCGTGTAAATTCGACGTGCATTTAACGTGAATTATATGCATATCTAAGAAAACGTATTATCATATCCAAACATGATAAACAAGCATAAAAGTCATTTCATATCATCATAGATTTAATAAAATAAATTAGTAGAGTTTCTTTACTTCATTAGTTTCTATATTTTCTAAATTTGACTATAGCTTCGCTACCATCTCACCCAAGCTTATGAAATCAACCCTGGTTCCCTTTAGAAGTGTATGACCTAGGCTTGCTAGAGAAATGGGCTCAGCCTTGACTTGTGAAGGTGGTGGCCATGAGTTAAAAAGGAGAAGAGAAATAGTTTGAACTTTTTTCGAAGTGGATTGATTATATATATATATATATATATATATATATATATTTACAATCTTTTTGCCATAAATTTCACCATTATTTCTCCAAGATAAGTAGCCATTAAAATATCTTGAGAGGAAGGAGAAAATAAAGAAGATTGGTATGCAAAATTATGAGAGAATGAGTGGGTATTTATAGAAAGAAAATGGGTAAAATGTCTAAATAGTACAATTACCATTCTACCCCTTGCCCCACAACCCCCCTCTCCCATCATACACCGTTGTCCCCTCCTCACCCATAGCCCCTCCCATGTGCTACCTCCGTGTGGTGTGTATGTGTGTAAGGTGATGTGAAGTCTTGTTTTACTACCTTAGCAAAAATATCATGATATTTTGTGATATTTACGTATGTATATGTGTATATGTATATGTGTATTTGGTATGTATACATGTGCATATGTATATGTTAGGACATGCATGTGTATGTCATATATATGCACAAGACATATCATCTGCCGCCCTGAGCCTGCTATAAACCCAATTCAATTACATTGCTTGATGTCTGAGATTTGGGTACTTGCCTTATTCCCCATAATCAGCAAGGTTGTAAGGCGGAGTGAATACGAAAAGATTGTCTCGGTTTGGATTGTTCTCTACAACTAAGGAACATGAAGTAGGAATCGCTAGTAATCGTGGAGCATCACATTCATTTATTGTCCGACTTCCCTACGAGCTGAGATACCAAATGAAATAGAGAATCGAAAGTAAGCCATGGGAAGAGGGACCAAAATCTTTCTAAGATATTAAGTTAAGTAGGCTAAGAATTCCATCTTGTAATTTCTAGAGCAACATTAACATGGACCGCACTCCACCAACATTTGTATTTTACATTGAATATTTCAAATTCCTTTGTTTAGTGGGATAAAGTGACTCGAACAAAGCAACGCGAAGAGGTTCTTTAGCGTAGGCTAGTCAGTTTACTTGGAGTAGCTTTCCTGCTGCCCTGTAAGTTTCAGTTTGAGATTCTATTGTTCAAAAAGAGGTACCGATAACAAAGCACAAGCCCTAACTTTTAAACTGAAGAAAGAAGCAATCATACTAAAAAATAGAAAGATAATGTACTTAAAATTCATGACATCAAATAAACATTCGTTTATTTTGCATCAACCTTCACAGGGGCCATTTAAGACTTACTCGAACTGCAACTCAACAGAAAATAAGAGCTTTGGTTTCCTTTCATCGGGATTGATCTAATCAATATTGCATCTTTTCTATTGATACGAACTATTCTGGTGATCCCCACGATCCGAATCTGAGCTATTGGAATTGGAACGGGTTCGACAGCAGATCATGAAATCTTGGTGATTTTCTCTATTTAATGAATGAGGAGTTGATTCCAATCTAGTTCACTCAGGCCATATATCTAACTGAAGTTTGGCTCTGCAGAAAGTCATTCATGGTAGGTTATTTCAATCTTTTGAAAATGATAGAGCAAGTCCACGATAAGATAGTCCTTACCCACGAGAGCGGTAGTCAAAAAAGGAGGAGAGGCGACCTCTTCTTGAGGTCCGCACGTCGTCCAACCCAATATCTTAATTAGAGATTATTCAGGAATACACATTAAATGCTGAGACTACGCATGAAATTTCTAGTAGTAGATCCATAATCAAAAAAAAATTGTGACTATTTCAGAAGAAATGAAATAAAAGGGTCGCTACGTACTCGAATAGGCAACCAGGTGAACTGCCAGTAGCTGGTTCCGGTGCTCAAGCCTTGAATGAAAGGCTCTACTTGGGTCAGAGCGTAAGCTAGTGATGCTTTCGGCTACCGGACACTCACCATTAAGGGTGCAACGCTCCACTGCTTCGCCTAGCTTTGTATTACTCTCCCACAACCCCGTTTTCATGATTTAGGCTGCGCCTATTTTGCTAGCAGCTACTAATACTAAGGGAAAGGGCATTTAGGGAATCGATCCGATTTTATCTTTTTTCATTCCGTTGAAGAAAGGAAGGATCCTAAAGAATCGATCTTTCTTTTAGATTTTGTACAATGACATTGTATAATAATTTTAAAAGGGATGTAGCATATCATGGTAGCGCGTTTGTTTTAGGTACAAAATGTCACGACGTATCCTTAACGTTGAGATCTACTTATAGAACTTAATGAAAATAATAGGTGCAAAGCGTGACTGCTTTAAATTTATATATTTATGTGATAAAATATCATATCCAAAATGTTTTTTCAATTTGTTTTTTTGACTTATCAATGAATTTACCCCATAGTAATTTGATGCCACGCACTTTCGCTTTGTCCCAGGACTCAATACGAGTCTGTAATCAATATAGAAAATTTGGTACCTAAATAATACCAAGAATCTTAAAGATGGCTTCCATCTTGGACTGATAGAAATAAAACTTTGCTACCCCTCTTTCACTAGACCTATAATATAGGAGTTTGGACTGCATCTTCCTGAAGCGCGGGACTTGGGCATGTAGTGGCATTATGTTAATCAAAAAGTGCTACTTGGCAGGAAGGACCGAGAAAGAAATTTAGTAAGCCAAAAAATAGTGAAATAGTACTATGGATAAACACCCATGTTGTTTATAGACCAGCTCTCATCCTACTATTGCTCACATGGTCTCACACAATCAACAACCAATCACTTCCAATTACCTTTGATTAAGCATATTTCTGATTACGGGTATATTATCTTAGTTGAACAAATGCTTAGGTCAATATATTAATTGGGCAAATGTTAAAGCTAGTCGAATAGCTAAGTATATTAATTTAAGAATCTTCTTCCTTGGCATTAGATAACTACAGTCATAATGACACTTTGTAGAAGAGAATCTAAGCTATCTACCTTGTCTTATTCTATCCTCTGTTCCTTTGCTCCTCCTTTGCGAGTTCGATTAAAAGGACGAGGGAGTGGCGTGATTGGACTATGATCACGACGTGGGTTTTTGTCTTCATACAAATGCCCGCTTTGCTTTCGTTCATTTGGCTAAGACCTATAGCACTGCTTTGGCGAAACTAGTTTGAAATTTCTTCATTCATACCAAACCGCTTGTAGAATCAAATCCTATTCCATAAGATCCTATATTAGCTATATATCCACCTAGCATTTATGCCGGAGACTTTTCATCTCGCACGGCTCCTAAATGATAAAAGAAAGAAGAACTCATCTTCTTTCTTTTTTGATTACAATATACAAATAAATAAATAAACTCATTTCGATCAGATTTGAAATGAAATAAAGACAAGGTAGCATTAGCTATCAAATGTTGTGAACTAGCTCCGATCAGTGCCTATTCTCCGATCAATGGTCGAATATGTTGCCCCAAGAAGTGAGTTATTTATACCAAGCATTCTTCTTATGGCTAAATCCCATCTCCTGGTCCTTAACGAAAGGAAAAAGAATTTCACTGTAACATTCCTGTATTTTAGCCAAATATAATAAAGTGATTTATTTAATTATTGAAATTGAATTGTGAATTAATTTGGTATTTTCCAAATTAAATAGATATTTGTTTATTAATATAAATGTATATAAATATGATTTTAAATAGAATTTCTAATTGGAAATTCAGAAATGAATATTTTGAACAATATATTAATTATAAAATTAATTATGGTTTAATTTAAAATTTTGGAATGGATATATATATATATATATATATATGTATATGTATATGTATATGTATATGTATATGTATATGTATATGTATGTGTATATATATCAAAAGATTGTAAATAAAGGAATTGATTTGAAAATTCAATAAATTTTGAATAGGATTTTGATTTGAAATTTAAAAATAAACATATATGTTGTTAATAAAAATTTGTTTCCAAATTTTGTATATTTGTATAAGTTTGGAACATTTAATTTTGAAATTAGTATGATAATTTTCAAAAGCTATTTTAAAGTTAAAATCTATATTTTAAGAACTTAGATATATGATATATCTGTTTATTTATTTATTAAAGTATAAGTAGATTTTAAATGTATTTCTTTAAAGTTATAAATATTTATAACTAGAAATGCATTAATATTGTATAATAGGAAATATAAAAATATATATACATCTAAAACTAAATCTATAGATTAAATAAAGTTAAGGACCTAAACACAATTTTAATAACAATAGACATTTGTAAAATGGTTATGTAAGCAAATGAACAAGTGTAAAAATTAATGAACAAGTGGCAAGCAAGTGTTCTTTTTTCTTTTCATTTGAATTTTATTAAAAAAAATATTCGAGAAAGTGAAACCTGGTTTCTAAATGTTCATTCTCAGTTTGAACATCTCAAATCTGAAAACTTAAAACAAGTATAATAAAGATCAAAGAAACAAATAAAATAAAAACAGAAGATGAAATCCAAAACCTGGCAATTAAAATTTTAAACCTGGAAAATAAGCTACAAACCTGAAAAAAACTAAAGCAGCACCAACAAACAGATTTTAGATCAAAATGATTTCACACATGAGAAGCTAGCAAATCAAACTCATCAAAGATTCAAGAACAATCAAAACAAATTCAAGCTCAGGTCAAAAATATCAAACCCTGGTTCCAGATCATTTCATAAAGCATTCGAGCTTGTCTTCTGTTTTGGCGACAGGTGAGCACACTGACCCTTCTAAAGCTTGAATTTATGATACATCTTGATGCTTTGTGAAGCTGTTGTTGTATGATTGTTTGCATGTGTGTGTGTATATATATATGTGTGTGTGTGGATTTACCTGTGCATGCTTGTGTATGTATATGTTAATACTCTGTTCAAGTACAGGTTTCAAAAACTGTTTGAAAATGAAAATCTCATCTTCTGATCCTCTATTGATCTTGATGTCTGAAATAAACATGTTAGAATTGACAAGATCTTAATTCTAAAAATACTTTTAAGTATTAAAAATGAATGGTTTTACTGGAGAAAAATAAAAATACAATAGAATCAAAATTCGTGTAAAATTTAGTTGATTAAAACTATGGTTTTGATTTCATGACCCTATTCGTCTTAAAAAATATGATTTTAATAATAAATTCAGGATTTTTAAGTCAAGCACTTATGAGCAATTGCGAGTTGAACGCGAAACGAATTCTGGGCAATCCACGGCGATCGAGGAAGAGGTTGACCTCGAGATCAAGATTGTTGCTTGGTGGAAGATCGGGGATCATCAAAAAAATAATGGGTGGAATTATAGTTCATCGTGGATGATGAATGGGGCCGATCTAGGGTTTAAAACCCGGTTGTGCTCGATAAGGTTTTAGAGACGATTTCGTCACCTACAGTGAATCATACAAGGCCAGGTCTGGTGAAATAAAAGCATGAATCATTGACAGAGGGTTGAGCATAATGGCGAAGGTTTAGGTGGCCTGAGGTGATTGTGCGAGGCGTTTTGGTCGATTGAACTTCGAGTTGCAGTAATGTCATAATGCTAGATTTTTATCTACGATGGATTGATGGATGTTGGGTGGTCAGTTGGTCTAAATGGAGCATCGGAGTCTTACTAGTGGCAACGAGGGTGATCGGAGTTGGTCGGCTCAGGCGTACACTTGCAGATGTATTGCCTATACCCGGTTGGTCAAAATAATTTGATGGAGGCGAGTTTTTCTCAAAGATGGTCATGGGGAATTATAGGGTTGCCTCGAAGTAATGAAGCGAGACAAGAAACTCAGGCGCGTTGCTGGGTTTGTCTCTGGTTGGCCTTGAAGCCAGTTTTAAACAGTTCTTAAAAGGTGTATAAAAGAAAGTTTTGAATTTAAATTGAATTTAGTTTAAATTAGTATATGATAATGTTTTTAAATTATCTGATTAAGAGAATTTATAACTTGTTTAACCTAATTTTGTTAAGTTAAATGTTATTTTAAAACTTAAATTACATGATTTAATTAAGTAAATTTTAAAAGATAAAATGGTTCATCTTGAAATAATGATTTTTATAATCAATTAACTTAAAAGGGTTTAGGTTAAATTGTATAATTTGTTTCAAAGATTATTTAAAATAAGATTTAAATAATGATTATGAAATTAAATAAGATAAATAGTTTATCTTAAGATAATTGGAGTCTTAATTAATTAAAGGATCTTTATTGACTAATAAAGGATAATTACTTAATAAAAGAAATTAAAAGATTAATTACTTAAAGGTTTATTTAGTTAATTATTTAAAGGATAATTAATTAATGTGATTTAATTAAAGGGTAATTAATTAATGAAAGTAATTAAAGGTAATTAATTACGTAAAGGTAATTATTTAATGAACGCAATTAAGGATAATTAATTAAATGGTAATTAATTAAGGGTTAATTAATTAAGGCTAATTTAGTTAAAGGATAATTAAATAATTAAAGGTTAATTATTTAATGATTAAAGGACGATTAACTTATTAACTAAAGGTTAATTAATTTATTATTGAAGGTTAATTAATTAAAATAATTTGTAATTAATTAATGTTAATTAACTTGGATTAGAAATTAATCTAGTTTAAATTAATAAGATGATTAATTAACCGTACTTATGGATGTTTGAATTGTATTGAATACTTGAAATTGTTTGATATCCCTGATGTGTGATACTTTGTGATATGAATTATTTTGATTTGAGGTGTGATAAATATAATTTATTTATCTATGATGATTTTCTTTATCTGTGAATCTGTGAATCTGTGAATGGAAGATAAGCGTTATAGATTATCCCGCTTATCGATATTGATATGATTGAATCTGTGATGATTGTAGATGTTGCACTATTGTGTAAAACCCCTGGACTACACCATACACACAAAAATATGGATTTCACGAGGAAATCGGTTAAGTCATCGATATTTTGAAATCTAAATATTATTTTGTTTAAAAATGGAAGTTTGAATCCAAAGGGTTTTGGAAATGGAATTGAATTGATTATGAAAAGCATTTGAAAGGGAAATTTGAAATTAAAATTTAGATTTGAATACACTATATCTTTTTAAATATTATTTGAAATTATTTTAGGAATTATGGTTTGGAAAGGGTATAAAAGTTATGTAATTTATATATTGATTTAAAACTATTTTAAATAAATTGTTTTAGCAATTTGAATTTAATCTAAATTACAAATTGCCAATATTACAGCAGTTCGTTTATTTTCTCGTTTATACTTTTAAAGGCTATAACTTGTGTATATTTGATCAGATTTTCCGAAATGATAAGTATGTGTTTTCAAATGATAATAGCTTTCATATAACGAAAGGACTTCCAGTTTTTATTAAAAATGATTTCAATTTTGAAAAGGAATTGTTTTGAAAGCTATTAATGAATCATTGTTAAAGATTAGTGAACTTTGTTTCCAAAATAAGAGGATCTTAAAGGTGTATCTTTTGTATAAAAGATTTGAATTGTAAATAGTTTTGAAAACTATGAATTAATCTTTGTGAAAGATTGGTGAACTTTGTGAAGTGAATCTTTTTGTTTAAATATTTGAAATGGTAATTTATTAAACCATTTGAAAGAAAGGTTTTGGGTAAAAGTTTTGATTTAACTAAGATCCTAATATCCATATGTTTTTAAATATTGTGCTCATTATTCGGTTTAGTCGGGAGAGGACTTTGTGTTATATAACCCATTTCGAATAATGATTTGACGTTATGTAATGCATTTAAACACCGGTGGTGAAGACCGGGTATTTTCTAAAATGAAAGGATTACCCATCAAATGACTCTGCACCGAGTAGCTACGGTATAGAGATCTCCATATATGATGGGGAGTCTGATCGGGATTGTGAATACCGGGATTGCAAAGACTTCTTTGAAAGTGCCTTCGGTTCTGTTCGAACCTAGGAGTAGACTTGTATGGATGTGTGTCTGACATTACACTTTGAGATGTAAAGCCGGTCTCTATCAAATACATTTCTGTTTGGCGGCGGAGAATTTATTCTCTTAACTTAACACCCTTTTTTGAGACGTACGAGCTTAGAGGTTATGTGGTCGATGGTTACTAGTGATACATTCCCAATTTGGTAGTGTGGCATACGATGTGTTACTGATCGTTTGTTGATCGAAGCTTGGCTTTTGTGTAAAGCTTAGCATTGTGGACGTGATTTTGTTTAACCTCACAACCCGTAAATGGTCGAAACAGGAATCGTTGAGGCAAGGTTATTTGGGTGTAGCACCCCTGAGAGTATGTCCATTTCCTTCTGGATAGAGGTGGTATCATCGTATAGAGCCCAGATATTTAACCTATGTGGTTACTGCAAATTTATTACTTTGTGGTTGTTGGTGTCGAGCTCTCGGATAAAGGTTGGTTACGACCGAGGGATGGCATACTCATGTCAGTAGTTACCTAGTTACAGAGGTAACACGGCCTTATATTGGCAGAGAGCTGGTTAAGTTCTCGAGGCGTCCCCCCAGAGGCGTACCCATGTGGCCCATGAAGTTCCTTAGCCCGACCATTTGTTGGAAATCCAATCACCAATACACGCCATGTACGGTTTTAGTCGTAGAATCTGCGATTTACTTATGATGGTGACCCACTGTTTAGATGGTAGCTATAGTAGGCATACAATAATGGTTATATGCTGGCTAAGATTAATATTATACTTTCGAAATGTTTTCTTCACTATTCACTAATAATAATATCAAAAGGATTTTGCGTATCAAGCATGTTTGACTATCATAAGGAGAAATCTCCTCTAATTGTGTGTTTGCATTGTGTGTGTGGTGGGAGGCCTTATGGTAGTTTCATTTTCCGAAAAGCATTGCGAATTTCTTTTTAAATTCTTTTGTTCATTTTGTTTTAAAGAAAACTGTTTTTGTTTGCTCACACCAGTCCTATGAATGACCTGTAGTTTATTGTTCCCTTTCTAAATTCTGGGTGCCCACAATTTTCCACACGGGCAGTCTAGTGTTGGATTTTTTAGATAATCAAATAATAGGAGTAGACTCGATAGCATGCAGCCTTTGGATTTGGCTATCGCATTTGTTTCTCCGGGATCGGTGTTGCTTAATACAACATGATGGTAATTCAAGCTATCTTTTCTTGGATTTTGGAGTTATGGCATTAGAGATTCTGTCCTTCTGTTGTTGCTTTATTCTTCCGCTTTGGTCTTATGAATCTCCATATCTATCTCTGATATTGATATCATTTTATCAGAATGTTGTAATATTTTTGTAATCTGTTGTTGTGTATCAATGATATATTCATTTCTTTTTCCGCTGTGTTGTTGTACTTAATTTGTGGTGAACCAGATTCGACGTTTGGATCTACGGCATTCGAATACAGGTGATGTATTCGGTGCTGATTTTCAAAGGTCGAGTCACAATCGTTACATTCACATTCTTCCTTTCAGGAAGGGACGATTAGGGGAATCTTATTGATTGCTGCTTTCTCTGAACCTCCACTAAAAGCATGAAAAAAGGCTCGAATGGTACAATCCCTCCATCACACCAGTTTACGTCAACTCAAAAAAGAGAAGTTGCATTGGAATCGAGAAAGTCATGGAGTTCATAATTGCATAAATGGAGTCAAAATAGTGGTTACGGCGTCCAGTATATTAATTGGGCACATATATTACCCCTTTTTATGTGGTCCGCTCTAATGACAACATTTCTACTTTATTATCATTTTTGGTACTGGCCAGGGAAATTAAAATTTTATTAACCGGGTGAAACTTTAATACAACTTTACTATATCTCTCCGCCTGATGGTATGGAAGAAGAGTGCTACCTGGACTGGGAGGGCGAGAAAGAAGGACTAAAAGTTAACCAAGTCATTCCCACTTAGGTCTGATTCGGATTCCTCCATTGTTTCCTTTTTCTTTCGCGCCTTTTCCTCGAAATGAGAAAGAAGTTGGTATGCTCGAATTGTATTATTTAAGTGCTTATTGGTTGCCAAAGATCCTACTCTACAATTGGTAGGTCAACGTAGTACGCTCCACACTGATATCAAATATCAAGCTAGGGTTCTATAGATAATTGATAAGTCAAAATAGAAAACTTTCTTTCATTCTATAGACCTCTCTTACAAAGATACTGGGGTCGCCGGGTCTAATATACTGGATCGGTTGCCTATGTTTATACTGGGCTCCTAGAGGTTGCCTTATGTTGGTAACAAAGGATGATTAATATACTTTGCCTTATTTCTCATATCAGCTCAGCACATAATAAGAAAACCAAATTCCTCTATTTGATGTCGATTCATCCACACTTCAATTCCTTATAGAGGAAAATGAACTGCTTGCTAGCTGGGAGCGGTGCTAGTATAAACATTGGGGCAACAATAAAAAAAAGAGGGCCACAGAAGGAGAAGGACGTGTAACGGTAGCCAGAATTGTCAATTCCTGGATGAAGGCATATTTCACTACGCTGCTGTCCACTGATTGATTTTTTGATTGAAAGATAGAGGGTTGATTCATTGCCCGAATTCCTTAAAACATAGAGTTATTGCAATTTCATTACAATTGATCCCGCCCCACTATTTGATTGTGTAGAAGTTCAGTCAAATAACGAGGGAACGCCCGACATGTGAGGATTGGTCCTTGGGGATCTTTTTCTATCAAGTTTATTCTCTTATTGACATGATACGATTTCCGTGGAATCAGTAAGGTTTCCCAAACATGACAGAAGTTATCTTGCCTCGCTATGGGTCAGCGCCTCCAAAAGAAACAAAGGACTTCATTCAGTGACTCCGCTTTCGCCCTCTGAACAATCAAAATAAGGTAAGCTTGAACCTAAGTTTTGTTCTCTATTAATTTCTCAGTCCCTCTAGCTGGGTGGGTATGGATCGGTCTTTCGAATGGATCATATGTGGGCACTCGATATCTATGAGGGTTTACCTACCCTGATGATAGCATTCCTTTCTGTTATGCATAAAATCTCTATTCCTGCACTTTAAGTTTAAGCATGGAAAGTGTTTTAAAATAACCAAATTCTAATAAAGTTTGAATAAGGCAAAAAGTCTTACTTTTCAGCTCAACTTCTTAATATACCGACGAAGCTCACTAGTGGTCGCCTTCGCTTCTCCCTTTGAGACTAGAATTAATATACGGCTTTGATTGTTACTAATTTTGTTGGAGCGATGATGTCATTCATTGCGACAACCACTGGAATATTACAGAACGGTCTAAAGAGATTCGGACTGAAGAAGTAATGTCACTTGATTATTATCAAACTGTTTGAGCGTAGATTCAAGAACTTTGATATCCCGTAAGTAACTTAGTGTAGCTCTACTCTATTTGATTAGAAGGAAATGAACCTGAAAAAGAATTCTTGAACGGTGAACAACCATAGCCTATTACTCACTACATCAAAGAATTTCCACTAACAAAACCATGGGAATCTATCGGAAAAGAAAAAATACGCTGTCCAATGAAACGATTGTTGCTATACGCTCCAATAACGAAGCATTAGTTTAATTGTATAACTAAAGTAAATAGATAGACCTTTCTCTTCGTCTTAGGTCGATGGATCTTCTTAAAGTGGAAGATCTCCCATATTGATAATACCTATTCCGGTTGACCGATCCTAATTCTGAAGTATTCAACTCTAGAGATGAATCGAAAACGAAATCTTTATTGGTTCTACCTCCTCTTTTTTATGAGGATAATGAATCTTTTTATCGAAGGATCAAAAAAATGGTTTGGATCTACTGTGAAGGCATTGTGATTCTTGCTCAAAAAACAAACCAAACACGTTTCAGTTATTGGCTCGTCCGACCTGGCTGCATTTATGAGTCTTAACTCTAGTAGTAAGTAAGTACTTGGCATGACAGGTTTTGTTTTCAAAGTAAAAATCAATAAGAATGATTCACTCTTTGGATCGACTAGAGAAATCCTTTTTTTCTTTCATTTTGTGATATATTTAAAATTAAGAATAGGTTAGGGAGAACCTTAAAATATCAAATTTACTATTTTGAGAGACCGGATTTCAAGGCTTGAGGCAATATGCTTATGTTATATGGTACGATGTCACTCATTTTACAGACCTTCTCGCAGCGCCTTTTACTATGTCAAGTGGAAAAAAGCAAGCACTTCTATGCTGCGGTTTAGAAGCACCCCAGTATATTAATTGGGGCTTGCCCCAGTATATTAATTGTGGCTTCCTCGGAATTTCCAAGTTCTTTTATTGCACAAGGTTAAAACCAAGAAATTTTTATTACTTTCCTGATATTTCTGAACTTTTTAAATAAACCCCTCTCGTAGGAGTATTTTAGCTAAAGAGAATCCGGGAGTGCCTCACGTGGACCCAAACTTATAGCCAGGAGTGATGGCGCGTACACCTTAAAGTGGTTGCAAACAAAACATCTTCTTTAAGAAAGATTTACATAAAAAAATTATACAATTGGCCAAAACACATAATGAATATCATCTCCTTATCAATTTGCATTTGTTGAAGAAATATAATCTATTTTACTATTCTAAGTGGTTATTTTATTCTGGGTAATGAAGAACTTTTTATTCTGAATTCTTAAAATAAGGGGCCATAGAACGCTATATCAAAAGAAGACTTCAAACATGAAAAGGTGAAATAGCGACTGGGTTAACTATGGCGGCACAGATTTTCGTACGTCTATAGAAAAATTATAGCTAACTGTCCAAAGTGAAGCAAAAATATTCTATACTGACAGGTGAAGCCCCGGATCTCTCTTAAGGTTAGGGCCTGGTATAAACATTGGTATCAATAGATCCTATGGTCGCCTTTACCCGTTCTTCCAGCCCAATAAGTGGCTTTTCCTGAGTGAGCACAATCAGGATTATGAGCTAAACGAAAATCTTGATTGAGAAGCCTATCATTATTCACTTTTTTCCACAACATTCTCTGTTGTATAGGTACCGACTTTGGGTCGAAAATAGAAGAATCAAATCGATCAATAATTTAAAGGAGGTTCATGGATAGCAGACCAAAAGTTCCGTGAAAGACTAGATAAATACCTTGGGTAGCTAATCCTCTTGACAGTACAGTAGTAGCATCTAAATGTGCAAATGTCATGGCAGGAGATGGGTCGGTTAAATCATCTGCATGTACATAAACAGCTTCCTCTATTCTAGGATAGTGTTTAGTCATAAATGAGTACGGTTGGTCAAGTACCAAAAACCCCTGTTTCTGGATATAACAAAAGCATAATGGTATTTTTGGAGCTTAATTTAAAGGATTATAAACGTAATAAACTTATTCTTCCCGATTCTCGAGGAATAAAAGCAAAGGTATTGATCGAGAAAGATCTCTTATTCTTATTAGATCAGAATAGAAGATCGTGATTATTTATTTTTCAATTTCACTAAAAATTTACTTGCTTGGTTGAAAAGCTTCGTGGATTAGAATCTATCCGAAAAGAAATATCATGCACCATTAGGAAAGGCGAATTTCTCTAATTCGGGTCGCAACCTAGCCATACAGGTCCTCTAATTATATCTTCTTAATCATCCACACTAACAATCCATCCTTCTCCTCCAAAAGGGGAAACGAGGGTTGCGCTTGTTGCGAGACTTAATCCAACACCTTACGGCACAAGTTGACGATAGCCATGCACCACCTGTGTTCGCGTTCTCGATGGTACCCCTCTTTTAAAAGAGGATTCACGTCATGTCAAGCTTTCCTTTTCAACTCGAAAGCACCTAGCCTTTCCAATAACGCAAGCTGATCCAGTTAATGTGAGAGTTCTAGCTCAAGTACTTATTTCTTTTGCATCTTCATTCAATTCAAATATTGGTCCCTCGTTGGTTGTCATCTTCCTCCCTGTTGGTCGCGTTAGTCGCCCAAGTACAAATATGGGTGCCTGGTTCAACTTGTTCAACTAATAACCATTCTGGGCTAGATATGAGTCGGGAGCAGCTGCCTATGGAAGAAATAAAGAGTAGTTAGTTGTTGTCACAACTAATATACTGGATCGGTTGCTTTCGGTTATTGCGGGATAGTGTTCCGTCATTTGCTCTCATAACACCTATTCGCGATCTGTCCCAGTAAAGCTATTGATGAATCATGCATCGAACACTTAGACTAGCTACCGCTTAGTTATGTCTGTGCCTGACGTAAACCTGCCTTCCTTAATCAAGGTTGGATTATCTGCTCGGCAAGTATTATGACCTATTCCACTCCCTTGGTTGTACCTTCTTTTATTTGAAATAATATTCATGCCCTACACCAGTGGTCCACTTGGATTACTATGGATATAGATAAAGTTATTAAAGTTATCGGCCATTATTTTATTTTTCTTTAAGAGATTATAATTTTTTAATACTTTAAAATGATTACGAAAACATAACAACATTGCGATCGCTTTGAACAACTTCTGTTCGTTAAACCTTTGAAAATCTAAAATCGATTTCCGGTCACATTTTCACTTATTAATTAAATTACATATAAATATAAAAAATATTAAAAATTAGTTTCTCATCATTATTTATTAATCAAAATGTTCACAGTTGAATTATAAAACCATATAAACCAATATTAAACAAATGTTTACAAAAAGTGTGTTATATCGATAAAGTGTTATGAATTTCCATATATTTTCAAATAAGGTATATATATTTATAAAACTATTATATATTATTTATTTTCACTATATTACTAATTAAAATTAATTATTATCATAACAATCATTAGTTATTTAAATTTAATTTGAAATTAAAGAAAATATATAAAATTGATGATATCGTTGATGATGTCATAAATAAATTTTATTCCAAAAATAAAATAAATAATTTTTATTTCATATCTTGCTTAAATAGGTATATGAGTGTATTTATCTAATTTTATGCACGTTAATATTGATAAAATATCAATTTTACAGAAAACCGATTTCCATCCTCATTTTTGATGAAATCCCCAAATAACTATATTTGCCAGTATATCTTTAAAATAAGTTTACCATCATTAATTATGGTTTAAAATATTATAAATTATGTTACAAAATCTTTTATTTGAATATTTCAAAAATGAATATTATTTACCAAAGTCATAAATTTACGGGTCGTTATAGTACGGTACCTTGAAGAAATTAGTTCATTTAAAACAAGAAAGTAAAACATAGTTTGATATCCTATATTCAATATGATTTATTACAATAATGATCTTGTTATGTTAAATGTAGCATTAGAACAAGAGCTAAAAGATGAATCAGAGAATTCAATTATTGAAAAGTTAGTTTGATCAGTTTACACAAAACACAACTTATCCGATATTCGTTAATATTAAGGATGATTGAACGCATTTTTATAAAGAGTTCATTATGATAAACTATTAAGGGCTTCTTTTGAATGTTAGACCATTTAGAAAGGAAAGTAAATATGTAAGAGTAAATGTAATAAAAGACACGGTTGGAATGAAGAGACTGAAAGGTCACTTCTGCTTCATAGGGAAACATTGAAAATGAGAATTGTAAAATAATAATTGATTCTTTATAATGGATGAGAAATATGATTTCTATTTTGGATTGTATTTTCATATAGAAAAATGTTTTCTATGAGATTTATTTCTTTCAATTTAAGATATTTGTTCTAAAAACTTTCAACTGTAAAATGGTTACAGTAAATGAAATAACTTGTCTATATTAAGTGGTTGAATGGAGCTTTGTATTTCTTGTGAAATAGTGGGAGCATGACATACAATACTTGTTATCGCATCAAATTATGAAAATTATTTTTGTAAAATTACCAAACATAATTTATAAAATAAAAAATGTTTTTCGATGTTGGCTGAAAAATAAAAAAAGTTTTATTATTTCAATATGAATATTTTGAATATTCATTATAAAATAAAACTATAATAGTTGTATTTGCTTTCATAAAAAAACATTGCATTGAAAATATAGAAGTATCAGAAATTATTTATAATTATTTTGTAAGTATAGACTGAAACCATAGTTTTGAGAAATAATTCTTTAATTATATGATTATGAATCGTATAGTGCCAGTGAATTATATCTTAGACAATTAGGGACAAAGTACCCATTTAGTAGGAGCGACATAAGAGTTGATGAATTCTTCATATTGATATTTATAGATATTGTGATTATATATCTAATAATACTAAAATGTTACCACATACGCCGTTCTATTCATCGACGAGTAACGAGTGATCACAAATATGAACATGTGTATTTGATACACATGTAGTATGTATATGATAAGTTCATAGAATACATAACGAAGGTCAATGAAATTACAAGTAACAAATAATAAACTGATTTAATATAATCAAATAGGCGAGTATATTGGAAAGAGTTTTGAATGTATATAAAAATAAATACAAATTCAATCTCAAAAGTCACCCCATCCTATGGCACATAATGATGTATCGATAAGGAGTAATCGAACTTTATTGAGAAAAGCACGATTAATGATGAGTGAAGTTTCTATAAGGTTTTGTACTTAAGAGTAGTACACGAGGTTAAAGTTCATTTCATCTAAAGAATAGTTTACAGTATCATATAAGATAAGGGTTTATAAGAAACCCCAACTTATCCTAGGCCAAGAAGTTGGCAGGTTGTCCAAGCCGAAAGACTACACGTAATGATCGTACGTATGGGGTCTTGAATGGATCTCCCTTGTTACTTAATTTTTTTTGTATTTAAGAAGGTAGATTAATTAAGGTGTCTTAATCTTTCCCGGTATGGTCCAGGCCACCTAGGTCCAAGTCTACTCGCAAGCCGGGCATGACTGAGGGCAGGTCGACTGGGTTTCCTATGGTTGATGATAAACCGAATCCAGCCTGAACCCACGTTGGCTCCTCTGCTCAATTGCATGTCTAGCCTTTTGCTGACAAAGCCTCCCAACGATGTAACCCTAGCAACTAGTTTTCCCATCAAAACATGCGCAAGCCTAGCTTGACCTATTTGCTACTTCCCGACCGACTCTCCCTCTCCGACCAACTTGCAATTCGGTAACAGGCTAACCGGCTTGCTCAAGCATATCTCCCTTAGCTATCTCCTGATTGACATAATTTGAGATTGTCTTAAGGGTAGCCCATTATCGATCCAGCTTCGATACCACCACCTGCGACCTACACTCCGTGTCTGTCCCACCTAGCTTGGACCCTAGGCTTTTGCTAGGTCTCGTTCGTCCTTATGGTCTCAACAGACAAACGTGGCTCTCCTTCCACCTAAGTATGCAGAAGCAAAGCAACAAAAGGTAAGGCAAGACATACTTACTTTAACAAGAAGCATGTCCCATTTCCTATAATAAAACTGCAAGTACAAGCACATTTAATGCAAAGCATGGCAAAGCATGCCCTTAGAACATTTCTTCTGGCCTTCAACTCAGACATGAATCCTTGTCTTCCACCAATCGTCTCTCATCAAGTCCATTAAGCCAAATCAGTGACCTAGCACGCGCCACATCTGCTTTGCGGAACGATCTTAGCCATACAAACATCAGTTCAACTAGTATAAGGACCCCATGCATTACCACTTTAAAGGAGTTGGGACCTGGTTGGTTGGATCTTAAGTTGGTTTGGCCCTCGATGAAGGGGACCCCAAGAGGGATGGAACCCATAATCCGCTACTCAAGCCCTCTAAGATTAGCAAGTTCATTATCTTAAGAAAATTATCTTTTATTATTATTCTCTTGTCATTCCTTGTAATTGTAAGAGAACTTCACAATGGACGTAGGCAGCTTGACTGAATCACTTCAATCTTGTGTCATTTGCCTTTAAATGCTATTTTTCCTATATTTTTCATCATTCAGCCCACCGATTATCAAGTAACATTTGCTCTTCATAATCCATTATCATAACTCTTAGGTTGATGAAAAATATCATCAACATTCTAGCGCTAGAAGGAGGACCACCTCCGATCTTGTGGTTATCAATTTCCTATGTAAGCTCTTTCCCTACTTGGTACCTCACGTCTAGCATCAACTGTGGCTTCGGTTGATGATGCTACACCACATCCTCTAGTCACCAAGAAGATTCTTTAACTATCTCTTTTTGGCTTCGTGTCATGTGCACTTTTTGTGCATGCCCTCTCATCTCCTTATATTGCTACAGTTATCAACCAAATTATGACAATCATATGTGGACTCCGTGTAAGGATCACATCCAATTGCTCAAATGTATGCCTTAACGTTTAGACCCTCCTGGTCAACCGCTTCATGGAAAAACCAAAGGATAAGGTTACCCCCTAACGAAATCTTGGCCACATGCCGAGCACCTCCATACTGAAATCCTAGAGACCCAGTACACCTGTTAATGCCTGAAGCAACCACCCAACAGGGTTCCAAATAGTTTCCTCATTGATCTTCGCCCTCAAAGACATCCAAAAGAGGCATACCCACATGTCTTGAGACATTTAGACTCCAATGCTAGTACCTTTCTCAAGCTCGCTTCTAAGCCCGTAACCTCTTGTGAAAATTTCATCGAAGTTTGTAGAGCCTAAATCATTCAACACCTTCAGCAAGGCTATCTAAAAATGAAAAATAATTATATGCTCACTTCCTAGTTTAGGACTGTCGACCTTTGCTACCTCGGACAATGTGAGATGTCGCTTCCTTCCTATCCAACCGCCTGTCTGCAATGGTGGGTTATTGAGAATACATTTCCTTATTAGGGACTACTAAGCTATCCGGTGAGATTGAATCACTGTGCATTGGATTCCTTACTCGAGGACTGCCCACTTCCCCATGATTTTGGGTGAGACATCTCTAGCCTTCATGCCAAGGTGCATCGATTATCGAATACATGGCTACAATAGTTTGTACCCCTCGCCCATGACGTTGCCTATCCTCCGTACATAATGGTACACTATTTTCTAGACTGTCCCTGTTTCCCTAAGTAACGTCGAATTTTGGCATCTATAGTGTGCCTATATAGAAATATGTCAGGCCTAGATCATTATTGCAGAATGTCATCCTAGAGAACCTTCGAGCCCCTCTACATTTAGGTTCGAGCTAGGCCTGCTTCCAACTCATCATTATGGCATGTCACCATAGGTTCAAGCCCCTCTACACTTAGGTTCAAACCAGGCTCGCTTATGACCCCTCATTGCAACGTGTCATCTTGGACTTATTTGAAGAGCGACACACATATAAGTTCACTTCGGAATTTCGAACACATCATATTTAAATGTCTGAATCACTCAAATATTTAAGTCTTGGACTTAATTTTATAAAGTTAATTTAATACCTCTTTTAATTAATAACTAATGATGGTAAAATTGCTTTAGAAAACTATTCATAAAAATAAATATTTTGAAGAAATATCTATAATGTGATAGAAAATCATTTTTTCAATAAACCGCTTTTTACTTGATAGAAGTTGTTCGAGCTTATTGTGCTTGTCTACCTAATCAATGTTTCATTAACTATAAACTAAAATTAATTTGTGAAATAAAAGCTTCTAGAAGGAATTTAATGATATATTAAGAGGAGGGGTAGTTTGGTCAATTAGTAAAGGAAGGTAAGAAGAAACTTTGGTTAAGCGAGGTGGAAAAAAGAAATGATGTTCACATGGAGGCATGGTTTTGGCCGACCATAGAAAGGGTGGGGGAAATCTTTTGGCCACGTAAAAATTTATACTTCATATCTCCTTGGTTCATAATTTATAGCCTAAGGTTTGTGAATAAAAACCAAAGAATTCTCACCTCTTTTCTCCTCTTTAATCATCTAAACTTATACCAAGTCAAGTATTAGCATGTCAAATGATAAAGGAAAGCATCACAAACCTCAAAATTAGGTTGGGTTGTGAGAAAATAGAGGAGGGGGAAGGAGGCCGAGTACTACAATGAGCTAAAGGTGGAAGCTTTGGCTAATGAGCGACGGTAGGAAGTGTTCATATGATTCTTGTGCGCTTGTACTTGTGTAGGTAAGTTTACTCACCATTTGATAATATATTGTGTGTATATATGTTTTATCAAATATAAAGTTAAGTAAAGTGAATGGATTAATTAAAGTTATAACTTTTGTACCCTCTTTCTTTTGAAAAGAAAATGGCAATTTTTATATTGCATATCATCACTTCTATGATCTTCTATAACATGTGGCGTGGCCTTGACATTGTGTGTAAATAGTTGGTTGACTTGTTTATTAAATTGATGTGAATATGAAAGTATTTATATATGGATAGTCAATATAAGTTCACTTTGAAATCTCCTTGCTTTAAACTTCTTCAAATTGGCGATATGTTAATATATTATGACATAATATATTTTGGTCATTCTATACACATATTTTTTGTATGGGACATTAAGAAATCGTTTGGAAAGTTATGGAACCTGTGAAACAAAGTTGTGAAAGTTAGAAGCGAAAGGGTCACTATGGATGCACTTTGAAATCGCCTTGTATTCGATGATTTTTAAGTTAACTTTGAAAGACATCTTTAGGGTTTCTTTTCTGTTTTAATAAGTCATATATGCTTACATATTTTTGTAAAATATGAAGGTTTAAAGGTTAGAGAACAGGTTAGACGAAGTGATAAAAGTTATAGTAAAAGGTCGCTATATAAGCTCTTTGAAAATTCCTTGTTTTTGGGAATTTTTAATATAATTTTGAAAGATATCCTTATGGGGTTTTTTTTAATGAGTTTTAAGCAATCTAAATATACTACTTACTGGAAAAAATTGAATCAAAAATCGTTTATTTAAGTTATTAAAACAGACCACGAAGATAATATATTTTCATGTTGTTCTGTTGTTCTTTGTCCAGAACTATATGTAGCAATTATAATCCATGTCTTTGGTCTAGTACAACATTCCTGGGCTTGTTTCACTATTTTGTTTTTGATGCGACATTTTGACTAGTTTTTATGATTTAAATGCTTTATAATTACCTTCTTTGTGGAATCTCTTGAAGGAAGTTTAATAACATGGATTTGAGTATGAAAAAAAGATTAGAAGTTTTAAATATATTTCTAATAATTAAATAATAACTTTTAAAGAAAAAGATTACTTTTGACCGCAGTTTTATAAATGTTATTGTTTTCGGTTGAAACTTTAAATGGTTTAAAATGGAAATTCAATAGAAACACTTCCTAGGTGTTTCAGAACTTTAGATAGTTCTTCTGTAAATGTTGTTATTGGCTGTTTGAAAGTTTAAATAGTTTAAAATGACATTTAAACTGAAACACTTTTTCGATGTTTCAAACATTTAGACAGCAAATTTGTAATGCTACAGTATATTTTTGAGACTTTAAAATGGTTAAAAATTATATTAAAACAACGTATTCTTCTACCATATTTTTAGGTGTGTTTAATAACATTAATTAGAGTATTGTAATGGTGGTTTTAAGTTTAAATATATTTTTATTAATTATTTATAAAATTTTAAGGTAAAAGGGTTTTAAATTGTATGCACACTTTTTATTGTTTTTTGTTAAAATTCTAAAATGTGTTATTTTTAAGTGTAAGTAATATCCTATATAGATATTTAAAACCTATTATAGGTATTTTTAAAGTATTCATATATATATATATATATATATTAGTTTGAAAGTAAGTGAAGTATTTTATAAAAGGATAAATTTTTATGTTTATAATACTTAGTTATAATGAGTGGTTTTGGGAAGTTAATTAAAAAGTATATTATATTCTTAATAAGTATACTTAAATTTTTAAAAAGAACGCTTTAAAGATAATATTAAGTATAAATGGTTTTGGGTTTGTAGCGACAATATTTAAGAAAAAATCGTTTTAAACCCTTTAAAATATATTTATGGATGTACTTAGATCTTATAAAGAAGATTTTAAAAATAATAACCAGTATGGAATCTTTTGGGAAAAAGATAATAAAAAAAGTGAAGATTTAACTTATTAAAGAGAAGGGGTTTACAGTAAGAATGTTTGAGTAGCATTTGTTTTTAACCTCATTAATTATATTTTAAAGTAAGAAATTACATTAATAATTTATGAATATACTTCTAATCCCTTAAACAAGTATATGAATACCCTTTGAAATATTGAAAAGAGTACTAGTGAATAGTGAAATAATAGTGATTGATAGACAAAGTTCTATTAGATAAAAGAAATTTATTTCTAATAAAAGAGGTTTTAGTTAATAAAAGAATTAATTAAATAAAAAGGGGATTATAAGTTGCTTATGTGAGTTAATCATGCTTTGTGTGACTTAATTGTGCTTTGTGTGTTTGCTTGTCTATGGAATGTATTTAGTTGTGTACTTTAGCACTAAAAGCTGATAAAGTAGATTTTTTCTATCTGTGAGAGTTAACTGATGATCGGTAGGGTGTGGAAGCAATAGTGCTCTAACCTACTGGTTTCACTCTTGACCGAAGGATAGTGTGAGTTAAGAAGGTTAGAAACACAATAAGTATATGAGGTTTCCATATGCGATCATTCTCATTATTGTTGAATTTGACCAAAATAACTTTGGAAATATCTAGATAAACACAAGGGTTATACGGTACAATTATTTTCAGTGACGCTATACTATATATATAACTTGTCTTGTTCTTTTAGGACAAATGATAAGGAAATCCATCTAGATAGGAGATGATTGTGACATCCCCTATCTTGAGGCCCAAAGCTAAGTGCTACAGATGCTCCAATCATCTATAATATTAAATTTCAACGACAAATACGGTAATGTTAACGGTATCCAAAATATCAGAAGCACATGAATATGAAACAAAATCACAGATTCAAAAACAACTTTCCTGATTACATTTCACAAAACATGTTTCATATCCAATTACATAATCCCAATTGTTTCCCATGTTTAGATCAAATATAACTATTACATAAAGACACCAAGAGAGACATATGAAGATGCCCTTTTGGATGACTAGAGTACTAGATAGTCATATCAGACTTAATATAACACAACGGAAATAAAACATAACAACTCCTAAATAGCTAACTTCAGCCTCCTGCTCGTCTTCGGAATCTTTATTTGTCCACCAACTAAAATTAGTAAATCCTCAACTCTCAACCTACTCAAATTAATTTTGAGCACTCAAGAATTTAAAGGGAAAAACATAAACTTCGAATAAGACATAAAGCCCGATGTGAATAATATTGTACATCTCGGTTCTATGATATTAAGTGAGACATTGCTGCTTAGCGGAATGGGTTTTCCCTAACTAATACCCCTTTTAAAAACATATCTTTTGCAAATCAAAACCCTACAACGAAAATGGTTAAAACAATAATATCAATATCACATGCGCATATAAATCAGGTAATCAATAGACTATCTGTCCGAACACTATACTTTTGTTTGGCTAACTACTAAACTTTGGCTGACTCGGGCCTACCAGAAAAAATAAACAAATAGTCAAACTTCTGTTAGATAATCTTCTGGATGGTCTGTCCCGAACATACTTCTCCTAGGGTCAACTGATCCTAACGGTTTTGCGGGCTCACCAATAACCTATCTCAACGCTGTATATTCCTTTTTGTGTGTAACATTATTTTAGTCTTACCTATGACATAGGCCCATATACACTGGATTTTGGACTTATAATAGTTAGGGGCTAATAGCAAAAGTATAGAGCGTGACCCTATACCAGTCCCATCTGGTATTCTAATATCCGACTCATTTTACTTAGGGTATCTACCCTTAAAATTTTCCTTGAAAACATTTCTTGAAATTGATTTAACCCATTAAATCATACCTAAACAAGGAAAGTTATACTCTACACTTTACTCAAATCACGTTGCCATTTTATATGCTTTACATAAAACATTGTTGATGAAAACATTCGAAACCTTTGAAAGTGCCCCTTTTCGAAACCATTGAAAGTACCCCTTTCGATACATGTAAACTACTTTACTTTATAACCTAGGCCGAAGGCCAAAATATACCTTTCGAAACAATTTACATTTAACCTTTCGAAAACATTGAAATCATCTCTTTCAAAACCTTTATAAAACCATAAACATCCAAGCCTATCAAAACACATTAAACATGTCTTTTGAAACTATTGGTAAACTACCATTTAAAACCTTTCGAAAACATTGGGGAACCACCTCTTTGTAACCTTTATCTTAAACCTTTCGAAAATATTGAGTTCTTTACTGGATCAAACCTTTCAAAAGCATTTGGGTTTAAGTAAAACATGTAGAAGTACCTTCTGAAACCATTTGAAACCATTCCATTCGAAACCATTTGGGTTTAACTTTCAATAGCACAAAGGGTTGTAAAACAACTAAGTCGAAAGCACTCTTCTGAAAGCAATTTCCTAAGTAAAGAAGTAGATGATGTAGAAACGAATCCCTTCGAAAGCATCAGAGATGTGGGTAAGGGTTTTTAAGCAAAAACACCCTTTCGAAGGCATTGCTTCAAAAGGTTGAAGGCGGCAGCAAGGGGTTTCGACCCCTTTGAAAGCTTCTTTATAAATTAACAGGCATAACCTCTTTCGAAACCATTCTTTAAACCCATTTGACCAAGTCGAAAACTATCTTAGTCGAAAGCATTCTTTTTGAAAGCAAAGTAGGTGCATTTCCTTTTAAAAGCAATACAAGGTTTTAACCCCTTCGGAACACCCTGTTTCAACCGAATACCTTTAGCCTATGTCCAATTCTCTACGTTCCAAGTCTTTGACATAATGCGCATTGGTTTCGATGGAGATAGAGGCGGAAGTACTTAGTCGAAAGTTAGGTGTTGGAAGTGGCGAAATAGCAAAAGTATGGTTAAACTTGAATTTTAACTTTAAAAGTAATTCTTTTTAACTAACCTGCTTTGTTTGTCAACATATGATTGGTTGCTAATTTCTTTCCTAAATTCTTTACTAAAAATGCTGCCGAAATTTCAAAAGTAAATAATTTAAAAGATTTACAAAATGCCGCTTCTCCTTTTATAAATATATAAAATATTTATGTTCTATACCTTAAATAATTTTATATGTTTATTATAACACTTAGGAAAATTCTATAAATATTCCCAAAAAACATTTTTAATATGTTTTCTAACATATATTAATTTTTAACCCAAAAACAATATAAATTAGCCGTATTTAATTTTAAACCCAATCAACCATTTTCTTCACTAGAAAATTAATAATAAGTCCACATTAGTTCAGAAAATTATGAAATTTGAAACCCATCTGTAAAATATTATTTCCGACCTTATCTCAAATTGGCAATGCATTTGGAAGTCATCTGTTAGGGTTTCACATTAAAACTTATCATAAAATCCATATGAAATTGCATAAATCATCAACAAGCATATATGTCCATTTAGCAATAAAAAAACATGGCAAAACATTTGCAAAATAATTTGGATTTCCATCTAAAACCAAAAATAAGAAAAACATAAGATGTAACCTATTATTCACCTTAGCTTTGAGATTAAGGAGTTGAGATTTGATCTTGGATTTGATTAATCTTCCTCTTGATCTTTAGCTTTTCTTCTTCTAGCTTTGTCTAATGGTGGCTGGCCTCTAATATTTGATTTTCGTTTTGAACGTGAAAATGAACGCAATTCAGGGTGTAGGGTATAAGGGTATGACTTATTCCTACTTTGCCCCTTATCTATTACATTTTAGTTTCCCTTTAATTCATTTGTTTCCTTAGGCAGGCTGCCCCTTACATATACAAACCTCAATCCCTTAATCATTTCATTATTTCATTTAGTTTAACTAATTAAATGTCCTAGATAATTTTAACCAAAATTAGGGTCATTGCTCCTTAAAGAATTTTGTTCTCGAAATTACGATAAGATACACAACAAATTAATCATAAAGGTAAAAAGTATCATAAAAAAAATCTGGATAAGCATCTCTAATCCTGCTCTCAGCTTCCTAAGTGCAGTCCCTATCGTCATCGCTCCACTAAACCTTAAATAATCTTACCGTCTTGTTCCTTAGCCTCTTCTCATCTTTCGCAACAATATGAATGGGCTTCCTTACTATAGTGAAGTTCGGTTCTACTACTAAGTCCTCTAACATAGTCATTGCTATAATAGTCTTTGGATCTTGAATACATTTCCTTAGATGAGCAATATGAAAAACATCATGGACTCTAGCCAAAACTATTCGATAACTCCACTCTATATGCAAGTTTCCTGATCCTCTCTATAATAGGAAATGGTCCTACAAATCTCGATGCCAATTTCCCTGATTTCCTGAATTGAATTACACCTTTCAATGGTGGTACCTTGACGAAAACATGTTCTTCTACTGAGAACTCTAAGTCCTTACGTCTTCTATCAACATAACTCTTTTGCCCAGACTGAGCTTCCTTCATTATAGCTCGAATCAACTCAATCTTCTCTGCAGCTTATTTAACTAAATCCGGACCAAGAACCAACCTATCCCCGGTCTCTAACCAATAAAATGAGATTTGTATGGCCTTCCATACAAAGATTCAAACAGTGCCATCCCTATACTAGCCTGATAATTGTTGTAATACAAAAACTCGACTAAGTGTAGAAGGTATTCCCATAATCCTTCGAAATCTAGAACATAAGCTCTTAACTAATCTTCCAAGACTTTGTTAAATCTTTCTGTTTGCCTATCAGTCTGTGATGGTAAGCGGTACTCGTTTTGAGCTTGGTACCTAATGTATCATGTAGACTCTTCTAGAACTCGCTAATGAATAAGGAATCTCTATCACTTACTATACTACAAGGAATTCCATGCAGTCTAACTATATTCTTCATAAACAACTTAGCCAAAACTAGTGCTGAAACATCCTACACCCCTTAGTATACCCAAAAGAGCACACTAAAAGGCATGTTGCGTTATAGGTATAACTAAAACTAGCATAGATTAAGATTCACAAGACAAAAATATATAAATATTGGAAACAATTATAATAATAATAATTTATTCAGAACAAAACCTCGGAATTACTCTATAAATCAAATAAGTCGCCGAATGCCAAAATACATCAAATGTCAAATAACCTTACGTGTCTTGCAAAATAAAATCCATAGTATCAATAATATTAAAGTACAATACATCTCTCATAAAATGCCAGCTAAACAAAAAGAACTAAAAACTGAAACCGAAGAAAAGAAATACATGATAGAATCTCCTCCGAAGAAATCTCCAAATGTCTGTAGTCTACCGTGCTTGCCCTTGATTGCCTTTAGGGGAAAGGGGAAAATGGAGGAGTGGATCAGATTAAAGTCTGGTAAATGATAGTAATTACTAGAATCTTTAAGCAAAGTAAAAGTAATAGAATTTACAACAGTTCTAGTATATAAAAGAAAACAAAGGAAATAGAGAAGGAATAAGTTAGAAATAAATACGAATTAACTAGATCAACATAATTGATTATCTTTGATTGTTTGCACTTGTCTTTGTTAGCTACTTTGATTAGGTTGAATTCCTAATCCTATAATTAGGCTGAAATCCTATTTCTACACTTTGATCGGCCTGCTACTCCATAGACCTTGCTGCGGACTAGACACTATATAACTCCTTACACAGAAATGGTGTCTATGAATGACACGCAAAGTATCTTCTGTGGACTGGACGTTATATAGCTCCCTACACAGATGGCAATGGTGCCTACGAAAGGCGCACATACTAAGTGCTTGGAACCCATAACGATTACTCAGCACCCGAATGGAAGTCGCACGCGTGACCGCCACCATGCTCATGTTACCTATTGTTCCACCTATTGGGTCTTCTTATTACCTCAGGCTTCAACATAAGCGTTCTCCTCATCCCACTTCAGGCTAGTGTGAGATCACCGTGTCTATAGAAAATAGGAGAAATGCTGTTGGTACAAGCTCGTCATCCGAACAATATCTAATTGTGCCTCTTGTCTAAACCCCCCATGATTTGGAATTCCTTTTGACCAATTACTACCATTATTAGCTTAAGTGTGCCCTCATCTCACTTCAGCTTAATGTGAGACCACCATTTTGTCTAACAAGGAATGCTTTTTGGTACAGGTCCTACTTCCATCTTTGCTTATTAACTTAGATAAATTGTTCAAATAAGCCTTTATTATTGTTCTTACTATTTATGCTTAGTAATTTATCCTAGGTCTTAAAATAAGCCTCATTCTGTTCTGTTTTCTTATTATAACATATGTTATAATCATGCTCATTACTGAACCCAAGGTCTAAGTGTGAAAATAAGCCTCTTTTATCATATACTCCTTTTGGTTATAATTCTAAGTTATAACTAGGCCAATTATCTTCAATTAGCCCAATTCTAACATTACTATCATAATTAGGCTCAATTTCAGTCTTAATTCCATTTTTATTACAGTCTTTACAATTTACATCATACCTTCCGTTATTTTAGCATTCTTATAATTTTAATCCATATTCACGTTTAATCTATTCTAATCCATATACGAAGAAGGAGAAATAAAAAGAAACTGAAAATAGAAGAAAATCCAAAGCGTATGAAACAAGATGTAAGTAATGCATAAATAATAGTAAATGAATTAAAATACTGCAAATAAACTATAAATAAATGAAAAGCTATAATTAATAGAAATAAACTAAAATTTATTGAAAAAAATAGCTAAAAGAAATAGACTGAAAATAATTAAAAATTGTAAATAAACTACTAAAAAGGTTATTCCAAAAATCGTAGTAAAACTACAACCATTGGAAACTTTATGGTTTTAAATTACTTAAAGAAATTTAAAATAATTACAATAACTCACATGCGGTCCTAAGATCTTCCCTTTTAGCCTTCCAAATCCACTTGAGGGTATTAAAATATTTTTACTAAAATGATTCTCTCCTTAGAAAATTATTCCTTTTAGGGTCCTTCCTGAAAAGTGAACCCAAGCGGAGAAAATCTAGAATAAGAAAAAGTGTTAGGCCTAGGGTCTTATTTATAGGGGTATAAGTGGATCTCAGACCGTTGGATTTGGAGATTGAATAGGATGCAACCACGTCATAGGCTAAATGGAAGCCGTCGGATGGTAGCACGTAGAGACCAGATGAGCTAAAAGAATGTAAATGATGTGTTAAAATCAACTGTACTTGAAGAATTTAATTCTTCGCTGTAACGTAGACTGGTCGACCTACAGGTCGACCGCTCCTCCCCTAGGTCAGGTGATGATTAGGTCGACTTGGTAGTTGACCTAGCCTATTTATTGTTTTTTCCTTTTCTTATTCTCGTTTAATTCACATCTTGTTCATATTAGCTTGGATTCCGACGTTTTACATATGGAAATCGACAAGAAAATTACCACAGACACAATGCTGCAACTCTCATGGCTTAATTATGATAATTTCACAACGTTATTTTATCATTTAATTAATTCATTAATTAAATATTATAGCTTAAATTTCGTGTTGTAATAGATGCTGTCCTGGTTGACTTAACTGGAATGAAATTGTCACTCTTTGTTAACCTATCCACTATAACCCATATGGTTTCATTTCCCCTATTAGATCTAGGAAAAGCATCTATAAAATCCATTGAGATAGAATCCTACTTCCATACTGGAATATCTAAAGGCTAAAGCAACCCACTAGGTTTCTGATGTTCGGCTTTTACCTGTTCATAGTTTAGACACTGCTTTACCCATAGGCCTACATCTCTTTTCATACCTTCCCAGAAAAAATTTCACTTCATATCTTAATACATCTTAGTTCCTTCTGGATGGATGGTGAACTTCGAACAATGTCATTCTTTAAGAACTTCCTTCCAAATGCTACCTACATTTGGAATACATAACCTTCCTTTCTTCCTTAAACATCCATTTGGTTCAAGACTAAAATCTTTCAAGTCATCGCTCTCTGTTACATCCCTTAACTTCCTGATCCGCTCAGCCAATACTAGATCCTCTCCTTGCTTAGAAGCAACCCTTTCAATTATCACTAGTCGAACTTCTAAACATGATAACATAACAGTTTCCTTACTAGATCTAGCTTCAGATCTCCATTGTACTCTACATATCGTCAACGTTTCATATTATTCCACTCATCTATCATTGCCAATACTGCATTTCTGATGTTTTCTGCTTAGTGCATCTGCAACCTTATTGCCTTTTCCTAGTGTGTACTCAATACCAAAATCATAAGCGGCTATAAACTCCAATCACCTCTGCTATCTCATATTCAACTCCTTTTGAGAGAATAAATACTTCAATGACTTATGATTCATGTACAACCCGAATCTCTCTCCCAAAAAGTAATATCTCCACACCTTCAATGCATGTAATTCCAAATCGTGAGTTGGGTACTTAACCTCATGCGGTCTAAGATGTCAAGAAGCATATGCAATCACTTTACCTCTTTACATTAACACAGCTCCTAATCCTATCCCACATGCATCTATATATACCACTAAATCCTAATTCGCTTCTGGAACAACTAACATAGGTGCATTAGTCAATAAGTGTTTCAACTTCTGGAATTTCTCCTCACACTTATCGTCATCAGTGCTGCTATCCGTGAAAAATCCTTAATGAATCTTCAATAATACCAAGCTAATCCAAGAAAACTCTTTATCTCAGTCACTGTCTCAGTTATCTTCCAATTATTCACCGCCTCGATCTTAATTGGATCTATAGACAACCCTTTCTCTAAGATTACATGACCAAGAAACTACACTTCCTTCTTCCAGAAATGACACTTAGTAAATTTCACCTTCAGCTGATGCTGCCTCAACCTCTCAAGAACCACTCTAAGATGAACTTCATGCTCTCTTTCATCCTTGGAGTATATCAAAATATCATCTACGAAAACCAACACGAACCTATCCAAGTGCTCTCGTGAACTCAGTTTATCAAATCTATAAAGATTGTTGATGCATTAATTAGTCCGAACAGCATTACTAACCATTCATATGATCCATATCTGGTTCTAAACACCATCGAAGGAATATTATCCTCTGCCACTTTAAGTTAAGGGAATCCTATCACTATATCCAACTAGAAAATACCTTGGCTCCACTCAACTGATCGAACAAATCATCAATTCTAGTAATGGATATTGATTCTTTTTCATCTTCTCATTTAACTTACGATAGTCGATGCATAACCTTAACGATTTATCCGGCTTCTTGGAAAACACTGTGGTTGCTCCCCAAGGCGAACTACTAGGTCTTATAATATTCTTGCCTTCCAAATCCACCAATTGCACCTTTAACTCCTTCATCTCAGTTGGTGTCATTATTCCTGGCGGTCTTCTTATTGGTTCTGCTATAGGTACCAAATCTATCTGAAACTCAATAGCTCATTTCGATGGTTGTTTACTACATGTTCAAAGACTTTTGAGAATTCTCTAACAATGAAAACGTGATTAACTCATCTTCTAACTCTACAACACCCAACAAAGCATTAACTTCAAAACTAGAGTTTTCTACGGTGTATATAATCCGATCGCTACAGGTAGGGTGTCTAAGCGATATTTCCTATCATGGCAAAATATCCTAGCATCGTATTTACTTAGCCAATCCATACCTAAAATAATTTCGAACCCTATGAAATCAAAAACATGCAAACTACAAACAAAGGTATGACCTAACAATTCAATCTCTAGGTAGTCACACTTCATCCCAAGTGTCACACACCCTCCTATCGAATTTTCAGCCCTTCCGGAAGTAACTAAGTATGAGGGTTCTAGGTTAAGCTTATCTACAAAACAATGAGATATAAGAGAAAGCGATACACCGGTATCAAATAGAATGCTAACTGACATACCATAAATCATAGGCGTATCTCCCAACACAACCTTTCCTTTTTCCTCTGCTGTTGGCTTCGAGGTAGCTGGCCCCAATGCAAACACTTTGCCTCTCCATTCTTGGCTGGCTCCTTGCACTAGTTCTTATAATGTCCAATTTGATCATAGTTGAAACATACAATATTCTTCTTACTGGTCACTTTCTTTCCATCCCTTGAACGACATTCAATTGCAAAATGCCCTTTCTTGTCACATTATAGCAAATAACCTCTGCCTTTCCCTTCTTGGCAGCTCCACCCTTCTGAGCTCCCTTCATATGGAAAAACTTTCTTTTCTGACTCTGCACTCCTTGAACTCCTTTTGCCTTATTCCTTTCTAGAAAAGTAAGCATCTCCTCATGTCTTAGAGCCATTTCCACTACAACATCACATGGGTCCATGAGATGCAATAATGTGGCCTTAGCAAGCTCAGGCTTCAACCCCCTGATGAACTTCTCATTTCTCTTAATCACAGTATCCACCGTAGCATAACCATATCTTACTAGCTCCTCAAACCTTGTTTCATACTCAAGCACGGTCGTGTCTCCTTCTCCAACTCTATAAGCTTACTAATCAAAGTTGACTTAGCAATCTTCAACATAAACCTCTCCTCAAATCTCCTTTTAAACTTAGCCCATGTCATTGTCTCCTCATTAAATGCGATTGTAACACTGTTCCACCAGTACAACGCTGCTCATTGTAACCATCTAGAAGCAAGTTTTCTCTTCTGATCATCATTGAGCCCTAGATTAGTGAAAATCCTCTCGCAATGAAGCATCCAATTCTCTACTTCGATTGCATCTTTAGTACCAATAAATAGCTTTCCTTCCAACCAAGCATAATCTCTACTCAGAATAGCATAGTATAAGGAACGACCGGAACAACCCAAGAGAGGGCTATAGTTGACCACTGGAGCTTCTTAATTTCCTACTCTAATTACTCTAGAAGCAAATCCTGCTTGCATCACGTTTACAAAGAACGGATACATTGTTCCCAAGTTAGCTTGTGAACTCCAGCACCCAAATTTCCAGCTTGTGCCTGACCTGTGTTCCCCCTCGTAATTGGTCTGGCATTCCCATTAGTTATGATGCTTCCCCCACCAAGCTTAACTCTTCCACTTCTAGCGTCCATATCTACATTCAAGCCTTCGTAAGATACATAAGAATGGCCTAAGAGAGATAGGAGAATAGAGCTAAAACGTATACTTATATATAGCAAATACAAGTACGTTACTATAGCGTTATCCTATACCCCATTCTTTTCTCTAAGTCCTTAGGATTATGTTTTCAAAATCATTTTAAGTTTACAGTTTTTCACAAATCTATGCTCTGATACCAAGCTGTAAGATCCCCCATCTTGAGGCTCAAAGCTAAGCGCTACAGATGCTGGTATTAACTTCCGACGACAAAACACGGTAAGGCTAATGGTACCCAAAATATCAGAAGCACATGAATATGGAACAAAATCATAGATTCAAAAGCAACTTTTCTGATTACATTTCACAAAACATGTTTCATATCCAATTACATAATCCCAATTGTTTCTTAGGTTCAGATCAAATATAATTATTACATAAATACGCCAAGAGCGACATATGAAGATGCCTCCTTGGATGACCAGATTACTAGATAGTCATATCAGACTTAATACAACACAGCAGAAATAAAACATAACAACTCCTAAATAGCTAAACTTCAACCTCCTACTCATCTTCGGAAGCTTTATTCATCCACCTATTAAAACCCGTAAATCCTCAACTCTTAACCCACTCAAATCAATTTTGAGCACCCAAGAGTATAACGGGAAAAACATAAACTTTGAGTAAGACATAAAGCCTGGTTTGAATAATACTATACATCTTGACTATATGATAATAAGTGAGACCACACCGCTTAGCGGAATGAGTTTCCCCTCACTAATATCCCTTTTAAAAACATATCTTTTGCAAACCAAAACCTGACAACCAGACTGGTTAAAACAATAATATCAATATCATGTAAACATATAGATCAGCTAATTAATGGACTATCTATGCAGAGAATATTTTTTTTGGCTAACTACTAACCTTTGGCTGACTCAGGCCCACCAGACAAAATAAACAAATAGTCTAACTTTTGTTAGATACTCTTCTGGATGGCCTGTCCCTAACCTACTTCTCCTACGGTCAACTGATCCTAATGGATTCGGGCTCACCAATAACCTATCTCTAACCTGTATATTCCTTTCTGTGTGTAACATTATTTTAGTCTTACCTGTGACAAAGCCCTACACACTAGAATTTTATACTTATGTTAGCTAGGGGCTACTAGATAAAGTATAGGGCCCGAACCCATACCAACCCATTTGGTATTCTAATATCTGATTCATTTTACTTAGGGTCATCTATCCTTAAAATCTTCTTTGAAAACATTTCTTTCAAATTGATTTGACCCTTTAAATCATACTTAAACAAGGAAAAATATACTTTATGCTTTACTCAAATTACTTTGCAATGTTATATATACTTTACACAAAACATTGTTGGAGAAAACATTCGAAACCTTTGAAAGTACCTCTTTTGAAACCATTGAAAGTACCCCTTTCGATACAAGTAAAATACTTTACTTTATAACCTAGGTCGAAGGCCAAAACATACCTTTCGAAACCATTTACGTTTAACCTTTCGAAAACATTGAAATCATCTCTTTCGAAAGATATATAAAACCATAGACATCCTCCTATCAAAACACTTTAAACATGCCTTTCGAAACTATTGGAAATCTTCCATTTAAAACCTTTAGAAAACATTGGAGAACCACCCCTTCGAAACCTTTATCTTAAATCTTTTGAAAACATTAAGTTATTTACATAGATCAAACATTTCGAAAGCATTTGGGTTCAATAAAAACATATATAACAAACTTCCGAAACCATTTGAAACCATTCCTTTCAAATCCATTAGGGTTTAACTTTCAATAGCACAAAGGGTCGTAAAACGACTAAGTCGAAATCACTCTTTCAAAAGCAATTTCCTAAGTAAAGAAGTGGATGGTGCCGAAACCAATCCCTTCGAAAGCATGGGAGAAGTGGCTAAGGGTTTTTAAGCGAAAGCACCAATTTGAAGGCATTGCCTTCAAAATGCTGAAGGTGGCAGCAAGGGGTTTCGAACCCTTCGAAAACTTCTTTATATAACAAAAGGCACAACCACTTTCGAAACCATTCTTTAAAACCATTTGACCAAGTCAAAAGCTATCTAAGTCGAAAGCATTCTTTTCGAAAGGAAAGCAGGTGCATTTCCTTTTAGAAGCAAAACATGGTTTCAACCCCCTTCGGAACCCCTTGTTTTGACCCAATACCTTTCGCCTATGTCCAATTCACTTCGTACCATGTCTTTAATACCATGCACATTGGTTTCGATGGAGATTTAGGAAGAAGTACTTAGTTGAAAGGTAGGTGCTGAAAGTGGCGAAACAGCAAAAGCATGTATAAAACTTAATTTAACTTTAAAAGGTAAGTTTTCAACTAACCTGCTTTGTTTGTCAACATATGATTGGCTGTTAATTTCATTTCCAAATTCTTTTCTAAAAGTGCTGTCGAAATTTCAGAAGTAAATAATTTAAAAGATTTACAAAATGCCCCTTCTCTTTTTGTAAATATATATAAGACATTTAAGTCCCATACCTTAAATAATTTGATATACTTATAAACACTTAGGAAAATTCTACAAAAATTTCCAAAAAACATTTTTGATATATTTTCTAACATATATTAATTTCCGACCTAAAAGCAATATAAATTAGCCATATTTAATTTTAAACCCAATTAACCATTTTCTTCATTGGAAAATTAATAATAAATCCACATTAATTCAGAAAATTATGAAATTTGAAATCTATGACTAAAATATTATTTCTGACCTTATCACAAAATTGCAAGGCATTTGGAAGCCATCTAATGAGGTTTTCATACTAAAACTTATCATGAAATCCATATGAAATAGCATAAATCATCAATAAGCATATATGCCCATTTTAACAATAAAAAACATGGCAAAACATTTGCAAAATAATTCAGACATCCATCTAAAATTGAAAATAATAAAAACATGAGATGTAACCTATTATTCACCTTAGCTTTGTGATTAAGGAGTTGAGATTTGATCTTGGATTTGATTAATCTTCCTCTTCATCTTTAGCTTTTCTTCTTCTAGCTTTGTCGAATAGTGGTCGGACTCTAATATTTTATTTTTGTTTTGAACATGAAAATGAATGTGAGTGAGGGTTTAGGGTATAACGGTATGACTTATTCCTACTTTTTCCCTTATCTATTTCATTTTAGTTTCCCCTTAGTTCACTTGTTTCTTAGGCACGACTACCCCTTAGATATGCAAATTTCAATCCCTTAATCATTTTATTATTTCATTTAATTTGACTAATTAAATGTCTTAGATAATGTTAACCAAAATTAGGGTAGTTACAGTGATCTATCGATTGGTTTCAGAGTGTTCGATAAGCGAGGGAGTGTACTTATATGAGATGTTCTAAAACCATAACCACTTCAAAACCATATATATGATCTATGTTCTGTAAGCGTTGTGAAGAAAAATGTTATAGAGTTGCGCTGTCTATCCTAAGTTTAAGTCCAAAGGAGAGGTCAGCGTTAAAATTATGAATGATGATATCATGTCGGACTGTCTATCCTGAGGGTGATCCCGAGAGGGAGGACAGTGTTCTCGTTTGTAAAAGGACTTATGTTGGAATCCATTTATGGATTCGTAGAATGTTCAAGGTGCTGGAGTCCAAAGAAACATTTGAGATCTGTTCGAGATGCTAGAATCCAAAGATAGATTCGAGATCTATTCGAGTGATGACTCTTCTAATGAGATGTTGAATGTGACTTCACCATCGGTAATGATAGAAACCAGAGTAGGGGGTATTGCCACAGGGTTCAGCTAACCCAAAGTTATATCAGCTCTATATCTAGTGATGCTTCTGTTATGCATGTGAGGGTGATGATTCTCGGTGCTATGTGATCGAGCATGGACCAGCTGTGTTTTTCCTATGGTATATTTTATCTAGAGATATATGCTGCTCAGAAGGATATCTCTGACACTTGTCAGGATGGTTGTTCTATGGTATACTAAGGACACCTCTAACAGAAAACCCATATACATGATGTACCTTTGCAGTTTTGATTGTGTGCTTAATATTATAGTGGAGTACACACAACATAGCTATTTTTTGATTTATATTCCACACCTAAGACATTATCTATTATATTGCAATATGTACTTATTAGATGGTTGTCTCTTTTCAGGAGAAAACCATTATAGTAATTCGGTTGGTCTCAAATGGTGTTGTTATGTGGGCATATGTTTCTTCATTTTCTCACATCGAACTTTTGTCCGGCTCGTGGTTTTACCCTTGATCCCTCGAGTTCATTTATAAGCATTTAAGAAAGGCATGTTTTCATTGTTATTGGTTAGAGCTTAAGAAGATGAGCTAGATGTTTACCTACTATACTATTCTTATTTCTGCCACACTACTATCATGTATATATATGCAATTATGAGGACATGCTGTTATAACTCTCCAGGCTGATGGTACTACATAGGATTATAACTCTGAAATGCTTTGTATCTTAAAGAGACAGTTTGTACTATCTTATGATATTATATGTTATCATTCGGTTGTGCGATTCTATTGTGTTTTCTTTCTTTCTTGATCTATTTCTTTTTAGTTACCCTAACAATCCATCATTCTGACACCTGAGTGCTTAGCACATGAACACCATGGATGTATTAGTGTCGATATTTGAGGATCGAAAAGATGTGTTGTTACACTTTACCTCTTCTATTTTCTAAATTCTTACGAGTAACGAAGCTTGTCACTCTCTCACAATTATACCACACCCTCATGCATGAGTCTTCGAGCCATCCTTGTGCCCTAGTACAAGCTAGAATCTATAATCACCTAACGACTGGTGATGTGTCAACTAGGAGAACCCTCGAGTCCTTATGTGCTTTAGTTTGTGTTGAAACCATCTATTGCTCTACACATGACTACTTATCACCTAGGGGAACCCCTGGGCCAACATATGCTCTCACTCCACACCAATGCCACTTGCTACTTAGTACCCAGTCGACATTTGGCTCTTATCAATGCCTGGATTCGACCTGTTGCATGACAACATTACTACTTAGCATGTCTTAAATAGGAATATTTTATTAAACATAATGCAGTGACTCCTCGTGATCATTTATCGCATAGGAGGATCTCGAGCTACTCAGCGCCTGTGTAGTTAATGCCCCGCTATAACCCCGCCATATTTCATAGCGGATTTCTACCGCTACGATTTTTCCATATAGCCCCAAAATATAACCTTTCCGCTTTAATCCCCACTATTTCCGCTATATCCCGTTATTCCCGCTATATTTTGTTATTTCTGCTATATCTTCTTTAATAAAATGAATTAAAAAATTGCATTTATACATTACAAAAATTAGGAAACTAATTTATTTGATTTAATTTTTAATATATTTTTAGAAATGAAAATATTCTAATATTCTACTAAATTCAATTATGTTATATAATAGTTTTACGTTCATTTAAAGCATATTCGCACATGTTTTTTGTTTAAAATTATTTGTGTATTAATTATAATTCAATTGAATGATAATTTTTTATTTAATTACCATTTATATATTTGTAAAAACATTAAGTACGAGTTTTATATGCTATTTTAGAGTCATCCGCTATATCCCGCTATATCCTCGTTGTATCCCCGCTATGACTTTTTGTACCTCCACCGCTTCGAATCTGCCGAGTGCTTTAGCTGCACAGCTCAACGCTTAGGGTGTCGAGACTACCCCTCAATAAAGTAGTTAGGTGAAGGTCAAATGTCATTTTCCAACCACGACACCTTATGAGCGACTGGGTTGTGTGGTCAATGCTTTCCTTCAAGCCCATTAAGAGGCCTAGCCTACAAGTTAAAACAAATTGGTCAACACAAGGTAAAGGACTTTTCTAGCTATCTAAGATACACTACCCTATCGGTCGTAGGAGAACAACCAAAGAAACTAGTTTCATAAACAATAAATTTTCAACAAAAGATTTGTTCTTATTTAGTTCAACAAAGTGTGGGGGCATAATTCCTATCTCATCAGGCTTGCAAAGATTTTCAATCGCTGATTAGTCAAAAAGAAGAAAACGAGAAAAGGAAGAAGAAGCATGCCAATGGCCCTCTTCAAAGGCCAGCCGAACCGCACTCTTACCGCCGCCTAGACTACGCTTGGCTGCACCAATGGCACTCCCTAATCACTTCAAGTGATCAAGAATTTGATAAAAAAATTGAGGGTGCCACCACCTTTGAATCCCTTCGCATCGAGTCCCAAAAATAATCCATAAAAGCTTCTAGTCAATATTATTGAGAAAACCAAGGCTTAGGCCATGGTTGAGGTAGTAGAGGCAATAACCACTACTCTTTCCAATAGGGTTTTGAAGCATCCAAACCAACCCGAGGTCAGGAATGTCAAAGCATCAAAGCAAGGAAGCCCATAAACTTCACCAAGATCATAAGTTCGAGACCAATGAGAAATCACCATCGGAATGATGATCAAAAAGTGCAAGTATTAGTCCAAGCCAAAGGTAAGATCCATCTAAAGAAGCAGAAGTCCAAGTAGCGATCCAAACTGCAATCAAGAAACATAGTTTGAAATCAAAGAGCCACCTCCTTCCTTTTAGTCCCTAAAAAATTTGATAAAATGCACAATACTCAAGAGCAATGGGAGAGTAAGAGGAATGTGAATTAATTTGTTTTTATTAATAGGAAACCATATAGAGCTCGAGTTTGCTAAAAAAATTCCATGCCAGTAGCCCCATAGATTCAAAGGGAAAATAGAAGGGGGTATTTATAAACCTCTCCTTTTAATCATAGTCAATATGATCCAAAAGGAAAAAGGATCATAATCGTTCAAGAGTGAAAAGTTATGTTTCACACCATGCTAGTTGATGAAACAATACATCCCTACCACGTCTCAATAAGGGCAACTGTCGCAACCAATGGTGCAACGCTATATGGGCGATGCATTAACTACATAAAAGAACCATCGGTCAATGGAGTCTTTATGATTTTACAATTTCATGACTGCTTACGGGCATGGACTTACGAGGCAAAAATTTTACTTAATTTTTTCATCGGTAAGAAACTAGACCAATCAAGCTATCTCAACCTGGCCCAGTCCGATATGGTCTAAACCGATTGGTTCTAAGTTACCTCGATCATGATTGGGGGAAGATCAACTAGGTTTCCTATATGTAATGATAACCTGAATCCAATCTAGGCCCGCATCAGCTCTTCTGCTCAAATACATGTCAAGCTTTCTACTAGTGAAGCCTCCCAGCACAACAGCCCAACAACCAGTTTGCCTATTAAAACAAGGTACAAGCCGGGATTGCCCCATCTCCCACTGGACGACCAACTCTCTCTCGCTCTCTCCGGCCCGCTTGTAACCCGAAAATAGACCAGCTCGCTTGCTCAAGCAACTCTTCCTTGGCTATCTCCAGATCGGCATAATTTGTGACTGCCTCAAAGGTGGCCAATCATCAATCCGTCTTTAATCCATCTATGCATAACTGGCACTATCTCTCATCTCACTTAGCTCAAACCCTTAGCTTTCGTCAAGTTCCCATTGTGGTCGCATCAAACCAACTCAACTTGTCCTGCCACCTAGGCATGCAGGAGCAAAGTGGCAAGAGGTACAACTAACGTACCTATTTCTGACGAGAAACAAGCTGCATTTCCTATTAGCATACCACAAGTACAAGTGATTTAGAGTATAGTCAAGCATTCCTAGGTAAAGTTTCGGTGGCTGTCATCTCAGCCACGCATTCCTTTCTTTTGCCAGTTGTCTCTTATCAATTCCATTCGGCCATATCAATGGTCAAACGTGCTTTATGTTTATTTCGTAGCATGATCTTAGTCATCCAAGCATCGTTTCAACTACTATAAGAGCCCTAAGCCACTTCAAAAGGGTTGATTCCTAGTTGTTTGGGACCCCAGGTTGGTTGGGCCCCCGTTGGAGAGGACCTAGAAGGGTGGATCCCATGATATGCCACTCAAGCTCTTTGAGATTAGCAGCTTCATTAGTCTTAGGCTAATCATATTTTATTATTATTCTCCTCTATAATTGTAAGAGAGCCATATTGTAAGGGAAATTTATAGTGGACACGGGCAACTTGTCTCATCCACTTCACATCATATGTCAATTGACGCTAAAGTTTCGCTTCCCTTCAATTTTCCATCATTAAGCCTACTGATTATCACATAACTTTGCTCTTCATAATGCATTATCATAACTCTGAGGTTGATTAAAGATATTGTCAACAATCCCGGAAGGAATTTGGGAATGATTATCGTTGGATGAATAATTTATCTTTTGAACATAAGTCATATAAAACCAAATAAGTTTTATGAACATATAGGGATATTCATAAAATGCTTATAATGTTGTGATATCCCAGAATTTCGAGGAATTTAAAATGTGATAATCTTCTTAATAAATTAAATAGAATGGATAAAATTGTTAATTTCAAAATTAAATAACCAAAATAATTAATAATATGATAATTTTAAATATAGTCATAAATAGATTTTTAAAATAAAGTTATTATTTTCAAATTTAATTTGTGTTTGCTGAAGATTAATTTGAATTGATATTAAATTTGATTTCATATTGAATTTGAATTTAGATTTAAATATGAATTTAAATGAATATTTATATCTTTAAACTATTTTCGACATAAAAAAATATATGAATGAGTTTTTATTTAAATATAATTTGTTTTCCTTAAAAGAATTTATTTTGATTAATTAAGATAGTGTTTACTAAATTGTGAAATAAATACAAAAGGTTTATTTTAACATTTTAAAATAAATTATATATTTTATATGATTTTATTTAAACTATAATTGGTTTATACTTTATTTTCTTTAAAGATTTTATTTTTATAAAATTAAAAAAAAAACATTTATTGATTTACAAATGTATTTATTAATTAGTAAAATTAATTTAAAAAGCTTTTAAAAATCATTTAAAAATAATAAAAATGTAATAATACAAGTGTAACTCTTTAAACCATGATAAAAACACATGTAAGTGAATGAATTAGGGGAAATGACAAGTGTTGGCATTGTAAAGAAGTGTCAAATTCATTTTTGTTTTCTTTATGTCCAAACTAAATTCTAATTTTCATTTTATAAACATACTTCTTCATCTTTCGTTTTTTTCTCAACTTCTAAAAAATGAGAGAAAGTCCACTTTGTTAAACTATTCTTTCAAAAACTAGAAAATGCTTGAACCAAATCACTAAAATCCTCAAACAAATCAGTAATCTTCCTCAAACCCAAAATCAAACAAATGCAACTCTGTTTGATTTCCAGCCTATAAACTATCCTATCCTCAAACCTGAAATCCTCTTGAATCAAAACTTTCTCAAAACTCAAACCAAAATAATTCAACCCTGTAATATTTTCTCAAATCTCAGATTAAATAAAACTAAACCCTGTAGCCATTTTTCAAATCAGAGCTTTACAAGCAACCCTGTAATCACCTCCTCAAAACAAATCGATTCCTGAAAGTGTTAATCCTGTAGCAGATTTTCAAAATCCAAAACTTCATATTTTCAAATGCAAACACCCCAAACTCAAGAACTAGAGCGTGAAATGTAAACCTGAAACCATTTTAAATCTGAGATTTGCAATGAAATTTTCAACAAAAGCCAAGCCTGTAGCAAGATGTATTTTCGAAACAATCAACCTTGTAACCTTTTCAATATCAAACTGTAACTTCCTCAAGCATGCAACCTGGAGGAACAATGTCAAGAAAATCCTCTCACGCAACATTTTCAAGTTTCCAATGTGTTAAGCATGGCAGTAACCAAAGCTTTTCAAGTCTTTCTGTTCAAAAGTGTTTTCTTCAACAAAGCAATGTTTCAAAGTCTTCCAGTTTGCAACTTCTAGCATTCAAGCCTCTGCATCTTTAAAAATTGATGAGTAAACCTTTTTAAAATTTAAATCTAAGTAAATATATATATATACGTCTATTTGTTTGAGAATTATGAGACGAGTGTTACCGTGTTTGTGCATAGATATAAATTATCTCTGTGTTTATGTGTGATGCAAGTATGCATGTCTGTTACATTTAATCACCTATGTTCCTGGTTCTGTAAATTAAAATTCTAATCAAAAATCCAAACTTACTCACCTGGTCTTTATTAGGATTAGAGATTCAAACATTTTATGTTAGTTTATTCTTAAGTTAAAGTTTAAAATTAGTTTCAAGTAAAATAAAGTTTGAAATATTACTGGATACAGAATAGAATAGAAGAAACATAAATGTATGATGAAATCCATCATCATAGATTTCTGATTCATAATTATAATTTGAATCTATTTTGAAAATAAGGATTTTCAAAACGAAAATAAAATTTTTTAAATTAATCTTGAGAATGCATTTCCAAGACGACTGGAAATTGGATTTTGCGTGATTTCTGATGATCGACAGCTAATGGAATATCGAGGTTTCGTCTAGAGGTGAAGAGATATGCAACGAGACTAGAAAAAATATCTGGAAGGGTGTTTGATCATTGTGGTGTCAGTGGCAAAGCAAATGGGTTTCTAAACCTAGTTTTAGTCGCGCTGGAAGATTGGGTTTCTTCATTTTCTCTGGTGCATCGAGAAGCTTGGAATTTTAGGTAATGGTAGCTTGGGGTGTCGGCATGGCGTAGCCGGAGGGGTAGCAACTTCGATGATCGGAGTAGTGGTTGCGAGAAAATTTCCTGGCAGTGTTTCCTTGTTGTTGTTTCATCTTCCATGCTCGATTTTGATGTGGGGTCTGTGAAGGTGTTTGGATGATTGGGAATGGATGCTGGTATGATGGTCGGTGTGTAGAGGTCACCGGAGGTGATCAACGTCTACGAAGTGGATTATACAGGTGCATAGGGGAGTTTGGGTAACTTTGTTTGGGATTGGTTTTGAACTCGAAGGAGATATCGAGTGTTTGGGGAAGAGACTCGAGTTCATACTTGAGTGGTTTTGAGGGGTTTTTCCTGTAAGTTTTAAAACTTAAATTTAAAATAAGTCTAAGTAAAATAAAAATATGGGTAGAGAAGATGTTACTCGGGGCTAGACCCCCGAGTTATCTTTAGGTTGAACCCCAAGCAGAGATAATAATCAGTTTTTAAAATATTTTAAAATCAAATTGTTTTCTGAATTTAAATTTAAATATAGTTCAAAGCTTCTTGTTTAAACTTATCTTTTCTAATTATTTCTTTAAATATTAAATAAGAAGTTTTGGAAACTTGATTGATTTAAATTTTGTAAAATTTAAAATGATTTTAAAACATTAATTTAAAATGAAAATTTAAGATTTTATAAAAGTAAGTTTTAAAATACAAATTGTAATTAGTTTTGAAACCTTTACTTGATAATATTTTATGTTTTTTAATGAAGTTAAGCTTTGATAACTTTAAAATTATCAAATTAAATGATTATTTATTAAAAACTTAATTAATGATGTAATTAAGTAAAGATAAGTTATAATGTTTTTAAGTGTTAATGTTAATAAAGGTATTAATAAAATAATGTTTTATCTTAAGATGATTAAAGGTTTAATGCCTTGAGATTAACTATGTTAATTATGGAAATTAAGTATAATTAATTAATTTGGTTAATTAATTCTAAAGGATAAATTATGTAATTAATTAAGAGTAATTAGTTTTTTTAATTAATAATTAATTAAGGGTTATTATTTAATTAATTAAAGGTTAATTAATTATAATTAAGGATTATTAATTAAAGACTGATCAGAGACTAATTAATTGAGTAATTAAATAATTAAGAATGAATTAATCAAATAATTAAGATTTGATTAATTTAGTAATTAGAGAGTTGTTAATTAAGTAATTAGAGGTTACTTAATTAATAATTAAGATGTACTTAATTTACAATTAAGTTTTATTAATAATAATTAGGTTTTATTAATTAATACTTAAAGGATGATTAATCAAAGGTAATTAAGGATTAATCAAAGGTAATTAAGGACTAATCAAAAGTAATTAAGGATTAATCAAAGGTGATTAAGGATTAATCAAGGGTAATTAAAAACTGATTAAAAGTAATTAAGGGTTGATTAACTGTTTAATCAACTAGTGATTAAAGATTAATTAATTTGCAATTAAGGTTGTTAGTTAATAATTAAGTTTTATTAATTAATAATTGAGAGATAATTAATTAGTTGATTAATGATTAATTAATTAATTAATTGTAAGACTAATTATGGATTAATTAACTTGTAATTAAGAGACATTGATTAATAATTAAGGTTATTAATTAATAGTTAATGGATAATTAATCAGTTAATTTAAGGATAATTAATTGATTATAAAAGTATTTAAGGGTTGATTACTTTGTATTAAAGGAGATTAATTAATAATTGAGGTCTATTAATTGACAATTAAAGGATAATTATTCTGTGGTTATAGACTAATTTATTGATTTATAAGATAATCAAGAAGTGATTAATTAATTAAATGTTTGTAATTAATTAACGATTGTTTTAGTAGAATTAGGAGATTAATTCTTAAATAATTAATTTAATTTAAGTTGATTTAATTAATTATAACATGGATTGATAATTCCTGTTTATGGATGATTGTTTGTGTAGAATATCTGAATTGGATGATATATATTGGACGATATCCATTGGATGATATCTATCGGATGATATGTTGTGATATTCTGTGATATGATATTGGATATATCAGTGATAAATGTGTGATATTTATCTATGTTAAATGCTATGTGAATTCAAGTATTGAATTGAATTGAAATGAATTATTTTAAACTCTAAAACAACTTGGATCTAAAAGATGGCATTTTGGATTTCGATGAGATCGGGATCGGGTTTCCAAATTTGGATATCTGAAAACAACATCGATCCAAATTAAGCGTTAGGTCATGAATCTCAAGTGAAGATGAAGATTCAGAATGCAAGGGTTACGGTCGTTAACTCTGAGGGTGATTCCAAAATGAGTGTAATGAGATAATGCCTGGGGTTTCGTTCGAACCCGGAATGGGAACTTGTATGGATTGAATGCTTTCAGAACATCATCAGGTGGACGATGAGCATTCTAAGATAGATGTGTTCTATAAAGTTAATCGCAGCCTCAAGCCTCATCAACCGGGAATGGCTAAAACAGGGGAGGTGCAGCAAGGCTAAGTGAGTCACACTCAAGTAGGACGAGATTTACCCCTATCTAGATGTCCCTTTTTATTCGGCTATGTGGGCAGTTGGATCTGCAGCCAACTGCATGGTTGTCTTTTCGGAACTGTTCAGTAAGGAATAGTTCCGGCCTTGTGTTGTATGGGATTTAGGGTGGATCCTCGGTACGTTGATCTAGGCCATGTACTGTGACGGGCGGTACCCCAGAAGCCCTTCCATTGATGGAAACCCATTCTTCCTACGTGCCCCTACGGTTTTGATTGTATTACCCATTTTGTGGCTAGTATGCTGGAATTTAACCATGTAACAATTTCATCTATTTCTTATTTATTTGAAAACAATAAACCATATTATAATATCACTGGATTTCCTATCAAATGTTTTGGTTAGCGTAAGGTAAAAACTTACCCGTGTTTATGTGTGGGAAGTCTTACGTGATACCTTTTGTTTTCAAAATAATTTTTAAAGTTAAGAAACTTTAAACCGTTTCCTTACACCAGACCCATGTATGACCTGGAGTTTATTTCTATTTTTCTTAAATCTCGGGTACTCAAATTTTTATGAGTAGCCTAGAGATCAGGTTTTGGGCTTGATAAATATTGGAAAGTATGGAGCAGGAGTCCAGACGTAGATATGCCTATATTTCCGCTATGCTGAGTTAAAGTCTTTGTCTGTTGTAATGGAATGTAATGTATTAGACAAAGCCTTAAAACTGTCTAATGTGATGATGTTGTGTATCTGTGTAACTATGATGTAATGACTATGTAATATCTATGTGATATATTATATTTTGTTCTGTTCCTCTGTGAGATTCTAATTTTGTTTAGATCTTTCTTCTTTCTATTCTATTTCTACCTCTTTCTTTCTTATTGATGATGCATCTTTATGTGGAATGAAAGATGGGTCGTCACAGTTGGTATCAGAGCATAGGTTGAGATAATACCTAGGCTCTAGAGTAGTGTCCATCTTGAGAGCACATATTTGTAATTTTTATATAATTATATATCTATATAAATTTGTTGGGTATCTGTTCGGATTTCCAATAGGAGTTCTAGAGGAGTTTCATCTCTTTCTCTTTGTTTGATTGACCATCCTATTCTTAGGCGGAGCAACTGAGTTAGATAAGATTTGTAGAGGCTTTCTTATCTCCCCCATAGTTTTCTTGTGACCCATTAGTATTGGTCCCGAAGGGTTTGATCTTATTTTGGATATGGATTGGATGGATAGTAAAGATTGTTTCTTTGGAGACTGAGTTGGAAAGAATCATAAAAGTGACTTGCGATGGTTCTGGATTCTTTTGAGCATCTGTTGCTTAGAAGCATCGCATCTCCAAAAGGCGTAGTGTCCATCATTGTGGTTAGAGATTGTCCAGATGTTTCCAAGATAGTGGAAGGTTTTGTCTTCTTCAGGAGATAGAGTTGGAGAAGCAGATTCAAGATTTCTTTGAAGAGGCCTTCTGTTTCTAGTGAGGGTATTTATGTAGATCCAGCTGGGGTAGATTCTATTCAGGTGTGAAGCAACCGTTTCTGGATTCGGCAGTGTTCTACAGGAAGTTTATCAAGTCTATTCTAAGATTTCTACGAGTGACTCGGAAAGGAAGTAAATATAAGTGGACCCAAATGTGAAGAGGTTTTCTTGGACTTGAAGGTAAGGCTGTTCAGTGTGCCTGTTCTAGCTATTTCTTATGGAAAGAGTAAGTTGAGTTCTATACAGGCGTTGTGTGTGCCTGTTATGGATGGATTGAGTCAAGGATGGCCAGTGTTCAGTTTTGAGGTTGATGGCCAAGGAACTTGGAGGATCATCGGAAGGATTTGTGTTCCAAATATCTAAGATTTGAAGCAAGGAGTTCAGTCAGAGAGTCTTCTGGTGGTCGAGCATGAAGAAGGACGTTACTGTTTTCATCTATGGATGTGCGAACTGTCAGTAGTGTAGGTGATTAGCAGAAGACCGTCAGTCTGTTGCAGCCTTTGAAAGTTTCAAAGTGAAAGTGGGAAGTGATTTCTTTGGATTTCGTCGACGGTCTGACGGAAAGGCTGAATAGAAATTTTGAGATTATGCCGAGTGATGTGGTTTGGATTTTGATGGGTCTTGGAAGACCATCTGTTTTGAATGGAGTTCTCATTCTATTATCAGGCAAGTATCTAGATGGCACACTATGGAGTTTTGTATAGATGACCTGGTAGATTCCCATTCTGTTGGGCAGAGTCGAGAGATTGACTGGTTCTTGGTCCTGTTTGATCCGTGAGGAATCTGTGAATGTGGAGCTTATCGAGTTTGAGAGCAGTGTAGGATCATCAGAAGAATTTGTGGACTAGAGAAAAGGACAACTGGAATTTGAGATTTAGTCTTTGTCAAAGTTTTCGACTTAAAGGAGTTACCAGATTTGGCAAGATGGGAAATTTCCCAAGATATATTGGTCTGATCCGAGTGCTCGCGAGCTTTGGTGATTGTGGTCTATAGGATTTAATTGCCAGTTTGGATGGCTGGAATTCATGTTGTTATTCACGTATCTCATTCGAGGAAGTACGTGAATGATCTGTCTTAGTTAGGATCTACAGTTCAGTAGGATATGGTAGTTGAACTGATTTTTATTGCGATCTGATATCTGGTTCAGATTTTTGGATCAGAGTAAGAGGAGGCTCTAAATCATTGTAGTTTAGTCGGTTTAGGTTCTGTGGAGCTAGGATTTCAGAGTTTGTCTTGAGAAACTCTAGATAGTTACAGGAAGGCTTATCCGGATCTGTTTCCGGAGAGCTAGGGTTGTTTAATTTGAATGATTTACTTGTTCAAATAAATTAGATGTTTGAATGAATTGTTTGTTTGAATAAATTATTTGTTCGAATGAATTGTTTATTTGGTTGATAGTGTATGGTTGATATGGATGCTTGGATGATTAAAATGAACACTACTAAAAAAGGCCTCATTACCGACGGCTTCCGACGGCTAATTTCCGACGGCTTTCGACGGGCCGTCGACGGCTGTTGGAAGCCGTCAGAAATTTGCGATTATACCTGCAGCCGAGCCATCTTCTTCCTCCTCCTTTCATACGAAAATTACAACAAAAAACCCCCAAATCCCTTCTCCAAGCTTCCAATCCCTAATTTCTAGCTTACGGATCCTCCATGGCTGCCTAATCAAACTCTATTACTCTTAATCTCAGGTATAATCTCTTATTTTTGCGAAAAATTCAGTTTTTACCCTAATTGTAGATTTGCATAAATTGATAAATTAGGGCGAATTAGTGATTGCAATTATTTCCAATAGCGTAATAATGGTTTATAGCATCACATGGTATATCTATTTCATCTTTTATCGTGAAATTGTGAAAAACATGTATAATTTGTGATTGTTCATGTATATGTAAATTGTTGTGTATGCCTTGATTCGACGATTGTATACGTTATTTGGAATAAGATAAAATGATTCAATGAACTATGAGTATTATATTGTGCACGTATTTACTTATGAAACAAAAAAATGCATTACTCTAAATTATAATTATGTGTATTAAAAAATGACGAAAATGTTAAACCAACATTAAGTTGATTCAATACGTCGAATAAATGTGTTAAATTAATATATATTTTTGTAAATGTGAACAGTGAGTAAAACTGTATTTTTTCGTAAAATGCGCGCATGTAACTAACAAATGTCCCTTAGAGAGTTTTTGGCCCCATCTGACGAGTGTTGTACATGATCGTTGTATAAATATTCGTTTTTTTTCGAAAAACGACCATTTATATTCATCTGGTACAATGTTTGTTGGATTTGTCCATGTATTGGACAAGTTATGAACACAGTAGGCATTTACATTTTGTATACTACTTCGTCTCGAACGGCTCATAGAATTTCGGCCCAACTTTTCTTTTTTGTTTCCTGCGTACATCCATTTGTGTACATTGCAGAGAACAAAAGGGAAATGCTGCCGAAATTTTGTTGAATCGTTTGAGACAAAGTAATATACGAAATGTAAATGCTTACTGTGTTTGTAATGGGAAGTAGGATGCCTGACCAATGGAAAAAAAATTATATATATTTTTAAATCGATACGTTAAAAAATAAAATGTGCCCTATTGGAAAATATTTTTAAATTTATGAAGTTGTTCTTTAAATTCAAAATATTATACGACCATGAAAATAATCTTTTTCGAATTTGTATTCTTCAAAATAAATATTAAATTTTGAACTTCGCATTTTGTCAAATAGGAAAAATGATCGATTATTTTGTTGATCGGAGGAGATGGATGTACCAAAGGAAAGGACTGAGGGGCTCAATAAAAGAAGATTTTTATAATGGTATAAACGTGTTTGTTGAATTTGCTTTAAGTAATAACGGAAACGATCTAGAAATTCGTTGTCCGTGTTGTAGGTGTAAACATTTGAACTATTTGTTCCCAGATATTGTGAATGTTCATTTGTGCCAACACGGTTTCGCACCCGAGTATTATATTTGGGATCGGCATGGAGAAGTTGTAGCAAATACTTCTGTAGAGTCTGAAAGTGTCGTTAACGAAATAGTTTCAACGACCCGTATAGAAAATATGGTTGAAGATGCAGCACGATCAATGTTTCCTATGGCTGAAGTTGACGACGTGATGGAAATGTTGAAGAACCAAATAGTAAAGCAATTTTTTTTTATGATTTACTAGATGCTGCTAAGAAACCTATTTGGGATGGTTGTAAAAGCGGCACTCAGCTGTCAGTAATCGTAGAATGCATTGCAATGAAGTCAAAATACAACATCACTGAAGCTGCGTTTAGGCTGTTGTACAAGCTGCAAAAAGACATATGCCGCCCGATAATCTTATGTGTGAAAATCACTACGAAGTTAAAAAACTTATGTCGGCTTTTGGTTTACCGTATCAAAAAATAGATACATGTTTAAAAGGCTGCATGTTGTTTTGGAAAGATGACGTAAACCTTAGAAATTGTAAAGTTTGTAACCAGTAGATATACAAACCAAGAAAAAAGAAGGGGAAGGAAGTTCCGTACAAGCGTATGCACTACTTACCCATAACTCCAAGACTTCAAAGATTATATGCATCCTCTGTAACTGCATCTAATATGAGATGGCATAGCGTGAGAACGGAGGAAGAGGGTACATTGACACATCCGGCCGATGGAGAAGCATGGAAGCATTTCAATAAAACGTATCCAAATTTTGCAGCGGAGAGTCGAAATGTTAGATTAGGATTATGTACAGACGGTTTTTCTCCATTTTCTCAATTTGGTTCTAAATATTCATCCTGGCCCATTATCGTCACACCGTATAATTCACCTCTATGGATGTGTATGAAAACGCAATATATGTTTCTTACTGTTGTCGTTCCTGGCCCCGACGATCCGACACAAGGAATCGATGTATATTTACAACCGTTGATTGAGGAGTTAAAAAAATCGTGGAACGAAGGAGTAGAAACATACAATGTGTCGAAGAAGAAAAATTTTCGTATGTTTGCTTCTTTGTTGTGGACTATAAGTGATTTTCCTGCCTATGCAATGCTTTCGGGATGGAGTACTGTCGGTCGTCTAGCATGTCCATATTGCATGGATGAAACACAAGCGTTTTCTTTACCTCATGGTAAGAAAATTTCATGGTTTGACTATCATCGATATTTTCTTTATGTAAATCATCCCTTTAGAGGAGACAAGAAAAACTTTTTAGCTAATAGAGTAGAAACCAGACAACCACCGACGATATCATCAAGTGAAGACATATATGAACTTGTTAAGGACTATCCAAAGATATATGAAACTGGAGAGCAAACAGAAATTGAAGGCAAATCTGTTGTTCATAAATGGTGCAACCAAACTATTTTTTGGGAGTTGCCGTATTGGAAACATCTTCTGCTTTGCCATAACATAGATGTGATGCACAATGAGAAAAATGTATTTGATAATGTTTTTAACACAATTTTGAATGTGAAAGGGAAGACGAAGGATGATTTGAAATCAAGACGTGAGATAGAAGAATTATGCAAACGCCCTGAGCTTCATATGAAACCAAATGACAGTAAAAAAAACCCAAAGCATGTTACGAATTAGATTGTAATCAAGTTAAAGCTGTGTTAAAATGGGTGGAAGGGTTAAGATTTCCTGATGGGATATCATCAAATCTTCGTAGATGTATTGGCTTTAAAAATGGTAGATTGAGCGGAATGAAAAGTCACGACTGTCACATAATGATGGAAAATTTATTTCCCGTAATGTTCAAAGAACTACTGCCGTTAAAAGTTTGGAAGGTAGTAACGGAGCTTAGTATGTTTTACAAAGAGCTTTGTTCGACTACTTTAAAAGTGCAACGTTTACGTAAACTTGAAGTGGACATTCCTATATTGCTTTGCAAATTAGAGAAAATATTTCCGCCAGGTTTTTTTAATGTGATGGAACATTTACCTGTTCATCTCCCATCTGAAGCACGACTTCGAGGTCCTGTCCAATATGGATGGAAGTATCCATTTGGGTGGTATGTAATATGCTATAACGTAATTTAATTGCATTTGAAAGATGAAGTTAATATAAATTAATTTTGCATAGATATTTGAATCATCTGAAGAAAAAAGTGAGGCAAAAAGCACGAGTTGAAGCTTCGATATGCAAATCTTACATCGAAGAAGAAGCTTCGTTCTTTTTCTCTCACTATTTCAGTGACCATGTGAACATTTCATTTCAAAGTTTTCCTCGTAATGACAAAGGCGACGAACAAGAGTCCTCTCAAGCAATGTTATCTATTTTTAGACAACATGGCCGGCCTTCTGGAAAATTTGTAGAAATATGGCTAGACGATAGAGATCTTCATGTAGCACGCACTTATATTCTTCTAAATTATGCCGAGGTTGCACCATTTGTTAGGTAATCTAAAATAATAATTTGTGTTTTATTCTTTTCTATAATGCATGCGCCTGTATAACCTAATGTAATAATTTGTTTATATAAACAGTGTTTATGAACGTGAACATCCGAACGGAGATCTCAGTAAAGAATTTTCCGGTTCGTTTTCAAATTACGTTTATGAGCCGAGAAATTGTGTTGTTGACGAAGTGTTGAAACATCTTGCGATGGGACCAAAAAGAGTGGTCAAGACATATCCAATATGTTTCGTCAATGGATATAAATTTAACACCAAAGAATACGGTGCAGAAAAATTAAAAAATAATACTTGTGTATTTGTTAAAGGTAGTGACGATCCAGAAAATCTTTTAAATGATTTTTATGGCGTTCTGACACAAATTTTGCAACTGACATATTTCTCACGATCCGCGGAGGAGATGTTTCTGTTTAGACGCAATTGGTTTAGCAATGTTCCAGGTTCTCGAATTAATGTGCATAACGATTATAATCTTATCGAAATAAAGCATACATCGCACTATCATAAGTATGATCCTTTTGTAATAGCCAAACAAGCATTGCAAGTTTATTACGCTCCTTATCCGTCTCTAAAAAGAGATAAAGCAGATTGGTCTACAGTTCTTAAAATAAAGGCCAGATTCACATTCGATGGGAAGAATATTCCGGATGAACAAGCTTATCAGGCAGATCTTGAGCAAAATAACGAAATAATAATTACGGACGATCATACAATTTTTGGTCCTATGATCGATGAATCAAATGTTTTGGTAGAAGCGTTTGGCAGTGTAGAGGAAAATATCGTCGAAAACGAGACCGAATCTGAATCAGAAGACGGCAATGACTGATATAAATCTGAATCTTTTTTTTTGCAATTGATGTAACTATGTTGAATTCCTGATGTATTATTAAATTGATGTAACTATGAAACCAAATCCGTTTACTATTGTTTGCATGTTTTATGTTATTTCCATTTGTCATTTATTTAGCAATTTTTATTAAATATGCAATGAACTCTGCTTATCGTTGGAAGAGTACACCCATTATGAATCAGGTATAACACACTTCCATTTCTGTTTCCATTTCAGTCATTAATTAAGCAATTTATATCATTGATGTCATTTTCATATGAAATATATTTCATTACCATGTTATTATTCTCTTATATAATGATGTGTATATGTCACAGGTTTATCATTATGTCATATAGAGGTAGGAGCTCTTCCCGATCGTCAAGAGGTGATGGCAGTGGCCCATCGCAAGAGCCACAGCTTGCAGTTGTGTCGTTAGTCCCTAGAGCAGATGGGTAAGAATTAAATTTTATTCAGCATCTTATTTTTTTCTATGATATACGTACATACTTATCTATATCGTACTTAAAAATAGGGGGTTCGACCTACTTCCCTCTAAGGTTGTGTTGGACGTCTGTAGAGCTTCTTATCGCAGTAGGATGAGTGCTTGCTGGCCGAAGTGGGATAACATCCCTCCTCAAATCATAGAGTGCATATGGCAGGATGTCCTAGTATGTATATTTTTCTGTTTTCCATTTTTAATTCGTTTTTGTTGTTTTTCTACTGTTTATCGTTTAAAGTGTAATCTTTTTTTAACACAGGCTGAGATAGACATCCAGACAGACGATCTGATGCTGGCATGAGCATACTGGATGAAGAAGATGCGCAAGAACTACAGGGAAACGATATCTGAGATTAAGAAATCTGGTAAGAAACCTTGGTGGATGGGAGAGAGCGTGTGGCAAGGTGGGTTGAGATACTGGGAGATGGACGAGTCGAAGGCAAGTATACTATTTTTTTTTAATTATTAATTTGACGTGATCGAAAAATAATGTATCAAATTTTGAATGTACAGGCAGAGTCGGATAGAAACTCTGCAAATGGAAATAAGAATCCCGTCACTCATCACGGAGGATCGAAGTCGTTTCAGCAGTATCGGCAGGAGTTGGTAAATTTACTGAATAATAAATGTAAATAGTTTATGCTATATGATTTAAATGTATAATAATTGTATTTAACAATCAACTTCAGGAAGCCTAGGCACATGGTCCTGTCAGCTATATGGACGTGTTCACCCGTACGCATGCTGTAGAGCATGTTAATCCAGACGGGACTGTTTCGTATACATGGCAGGATGATAAATCCAGCAAAAGCCATGTAAGCATATTTCATTTTATTTAGTATTAGTAATTATTTTAACTGTTAAACTATGATGAAATAAGATATGATATTATTAATTTGTTAATGAAGGAGATGTTTATGGAGCAGCGGTAGAAACTCCTTGCTGATACAGGTCAAGATCAGCTGACGACCGATGAGGAGGATGTTATTTTTGAGTTCGTTATGCATCCAGCAGAGCATGGTCGACGATATGTATTTGACAATCTAGCGGTAAATAATTTACTTTTTTTTGAAATACTTCAAATATGATATTTTGACCTTTTCAAAACAATAAACTTGGATTTTATTCATTTTTCAATTATTGTATGCTAGTGGTCAGGGTAGGGGGCAGTGGAGTAGACCTTAGAGCGATCTAGCAGATATAGAAGAATTGCGGACTAGATTGTCCCAATTGGAGGAGCAGAACCGCCAACAGACCATGCAGACCGCACAGTTGTTAGAGTACATGCAGAAGTTTGGTGGCCGCTTCCCTTCCTCGGCTAGCTCTGGATCTGGAGGAGATTGATTCATTGTTTGCTTGCTTGTTCGTTCGTTCGTTCAGGTATGTTTTGTTTTAGTTTAGAATGATTTGGTAGACGGCGTAGGTAATTGTTGATTTATATATAATTATGTTTGATACACTTGGTTCTGTAGTTGTATGAGGATGTCTATGAGAATATTGATGATTTGTGTATTAACAACATGGTAGAACAGTTATTGTTAGGATTAATGTTAATTTTCGAATGGTTATGTACATTTTGCATTTTATTTTGATTTAATTTTATTTATTTGTGTGTTTATTGAATATTTTGTAGTTTGGGTTTGGATATTTGGTTGGATTATTATATGTTGGATTGTGCAGTATTGATATCATAGTGTTTGGAAGAGAAATGTGGTTGGAAGGCTATATTTGCAGCGAATTTCAAAAAAAAAAGCAGATTTCCGGCGCCTCCCGACGGCTTATAGATCAAAATTTCCGACGGCTTCCGACGGGTCTCGGCGGCCTGTAGCATACTATTTTTGACGGTTTCCGACGGATACCATCATCCGTCGGAAACTATCGAAAACCGTCGGAATCTTGTGCGACAGCTTCCGTCGGATGGCGTCGGAAATACTGCTCCCCGACGCAGTCATTTCCGACGGCGGCCGACGGCTTTCGACGGCCGCCGACGTTTTTCGGCCGTCGGAAAACGTGATTCCCCTAATGGTGGAAATAAAAGTTTTTGGATTATCTCTGTTTTAAATTTCGGGGATGAAATTCTTTTAAGAGGGAAGGAATGAGATATCCCGAAATTTCGAGGAATTTAAAATGTGATAATCTTCTTAATAACTTAATTACAATGGATAAAATTGTTAATTTCAAACTTAAATAACCAAAATAATTAATAATATGATAATTTTAAATATAGTTATAAATAGATTTTTAAAATAAAGATATTATTTTCATATTTAATTTTTGTTTGTCCAAGATTAATTAGAATTGATATTAAATTTGATTTCAAATTGAATTTGAATTTGAATTTAGATTTAATTATGAATTTAAATGAATATTTATATCTTGAAACTATTTTGGATATATAAAAAAAATACGAATGAGTTTTTATTTAAAATAGAATTTGTTTTCCTTAAAATGAATTTATTTTTATTAACTAAGATAGTGTTTATTAAATTGTGAAATGAATACAAAAGGTTTATTTTAACATTTTAAAATAAATTATATATTTTATATGATTTTATTTAAATTATAATTGGTTTATACTTTATTTTGTTTAAAGATTTTTTTATAAAATTTAATTTTTTTTATTGATTTACAAATGTATTTATTAATTAGAAAAATTAATTTAAAAAGCTTTTAAAAATCATTTAAAAAAAATAAAAATGTAATAGTACAAGTGTAACTCTTTAAACCATGATAATAACACATGTAGGTGAATGGATTATGGGAAATGACAAGTGTTGGCATTGTAAACAAGTGTCAAATTCGTTTTTGTTTTCTTTAATTCTAAAATAAATTCTAATTTTCATTTTACAAACATACTTCTTCATCTTTCCATTTCTTTTTCTCAACTTCTAAAAAATGAGAGAAACTACACTTAGTTAAACTATTCTTTCAAAAACCAGAAAATGCTTGAAACAAAACAATGAAATCCTCAAACAAATCAGTAATCTTCCTCAAACTTAAAATCAAACAAATGCAACTCTGTTTGATATCCAGCCTGTAAACTATCCTATCCTCAAACCTGAAGTCCTCTTGAATCAAAACTTTCTCAAAACTCAAACCAAATAATTCAACCCTGTAATATTTTCTCAAATCTCAGATTAAATAAAACTAAACCTTATAGCCATTTTTCAAATCAGAGATTTGCAAACAACCCTCTAATCACCTCCTCAAAACAAATCGAATCCTGAAAGTGCTAAGCCTGTAGCGGATTTTCAACATACAAAACTTCAGATTTTCTAATGCAGACGCCTCAAACTCAAGAATCAGAGCCTGAAATGTAAACCTGAAACCATTTTAAATAAGAGATTTGCAATGAAATTTTCAACAAAACCCAATCCTATAGCAAGATGTATTTTCAAAACAATCAACCTTGTAACCTTTTCAATATCAAATTGTAACTTCTCCAAGCATGCAACCTGGAGGAACAATGTCAAGCATATCCTCTCAAGCAACATTTTCAAGTTTCCAGTGTGTTAAGCATGGCAGTAACCAAATATTTTCAAGTCTATCTGTTCAAAAGTGTTTTCTTCAACAAAGCAAAGTTTCCTAGTCTTCCAGTTTGCAACTTCTAGCATTCAAGCCTCTGCACCTTTAAAAATTGGTGAGTAAACCTTTTTAAAATTTAAATCTAAGTAAATATATATATATATATATATATATGTTTGTTTGTTTGAGAATTATGAGATGAATGTTACTGTGTTTGTGCATAGATATGAATTATCTCTGTGTTTATGTGTGATGCAAGTGTGCATGTCTGTTATATTTAATCACCTTTGTTCTTGGTTCTGTAAATTAAAATTTTGATCAAAAATCCAAACTTACTCTCCTGGTCTTTATTAGGATTAGAGATTCAAACATTTTATGTTTGTTTATTCTTAAGTTAAAGTTAAAAATTAGTTTCAAGTAAAATAAAGTTTGAAATACTTTTGGAAACAGAATAGAACAGAAGAAACATAAATGTATGATGAAATCCATCATCATAGATTTCTGATTCATGATTATAATTTGAATCTATTTTGAAAATGAGGATTTTTAAAACAAAAATCAAAAATTTTAAATTAATATTGAGAGTGCATTGCTAAGATGACTTGAAATTGAATTTTGGGTGATTTCTGATGATCGACAGCTACTGGAATATTGGGTTTCGTCTAGAGGTGGAGAGATATGTGGCGAGACTAGGAAAAATGTCAGGAAGGGTGTTTGATCATTGTGGTATCGGCGGCAAAGCAAATGGGTTTCTAAACCTAGCTTTGGTCACGTTGGAAGATTGGGTTTCTTCATTTTATCTGGTGCATCGAGAGGCTTGGAATTTTAGGTAATAGTAGCTTGGGGTGTCGGCATGGCATAGCCAGAGGGGTAGCAACTCAGATGATCGGAGTGGTGGTTGCGAGAAAATTTCTTGGTAGTGTTTTCTTGTTGTTGTTTCATCTTCCATGCTCGATTTTGTTGTGGGGTTTGTGAAGGTGTTCGGGTGATTGGGAATGGATGCTGGTATGATGGTCGGTGTGTAGACGTCACCGGAGGTGATCAACGTCGAGAAAGTGGATTGTACAGGTGCATAGGGGAGTTTGGGTATCTGTGCTTGGGATTGGGTTTGAACTCAAAAAAGATATCGAGTGTTTGGGGAAGAGACTCGAGTTCATACTCGAGTGGTTTTGAGGGGTTTTGCCTGTAAGTTTTCAAACATAAATTTAAACTAAGCTTAAGTAAAAATAAAAATATAGGCAGAGAATGTTACTCGGGGCTAGACCCGAGTTGTCTTTGGGTTGAACCCGAAGCAGAGATAATAATCAGTTTTTAAAATATTTTAAAATCAAATTGTTTTTGAAATTTAAATTTAAATCTAGTTTAAAGCTTCTTGTTTAAACTTATCTTTTCTAATTGTTTTCTTTAACTATTAATTAAGAAGTTTTGAAAACTAGATTGATTTAAATTTTATGAAATTTAAAATGATTTTAAAACATAATTTAAAATGAAAATTTACGATTTTATAAATGTAAATTTCAAAATACAAATTGTAATTAGTTTTGAAACCTTTACTTGATAATGTTCAGGTTTTTTAAGGAAGTTACGCTTTGATAACTTTAAAATTAACAAGTTAAATGATTATTTATTTTAAAACTTAATTAATGATGTAATTTAAGAAAAGATAAATTATAGTGTTTTTAAATGTTAATGTTAATAAAGGTATTAATAAGATAATGTTTTATCTTTAGATGATTAAAGGTTTAATGCCTTGAGATTAACAAAGTTAATTGTGGAAATCAAGTATAATTAATTAATTATAAAGGATTAACTAAGTAAAGAGTAATTAATTGGTTTAATTATTAATTAATTATGGGTTATTATTTAATTACTTAAAGGTTAATTAATTATAATTAAGGATTATTAATTAAAGATTGATCAAAGATTAATTAATTGAGTAATTAAGTAATTAAGAATGAATTAATCAAGTAATTAAGGTTTGATTAATTTAGTAATTAGAGAGTTGTTAATTAAGTAATTAGAGGTTACTTAATTAATAATTAAGACGTACTTAATTTTTAATTAAGTTTTATTAATTAATAATTAGGTTTTATTAATTAATACTTAAAGGATGATTAATCAAAGGTAATTAAAGATTAATCAAAGGTAAGTAAGGATTAATCAAAGGAATTAAGGATTAATCAAAGGAGATTAAGGATTAATCAAAGGTAATTAAAGACTAATTAAAAGTAATTAAGGGTTGATTAACTGTTTAATCAACTAGTGGTTAAGGATTAATTAATTTGTAATTAAGGTTGTTAATTAATAATTAAGTTTTATTAATTAATAATTAAGAGATAATTAATTAGTTAATTAATGATTAATTAATTAATTAATTAATTAATTAATTAATTAATTATAAGAGTAATTATGGATTATCTAATTTGTAATCAAGAGATATTGATTTATAATTAAGGTTATTGATTAACCATTAATGGATAATTAATCAGTTATTTAAGGATAATTAATTGATTATAAAATTAATTAAGGGTTGATTACTTTGTATTAAAGGAGATTGATTAATAATTGAGGTTTATTAATTGATAATTAAAGGATAATTAATCTGTAGTTATAGATTAATTTATTGATTTATAAGATAATCAAGAAGTGATTAATTAATTATATGTTTGTAATTAATTAATGATTGTTTGAGCAGGATTAGGAGATTAGTTTTTAAGTAATTAATTTAATTTAAGTTGATTTAATTAATTATAACATGGATTACTAATTCTTGTTTATGGATGATTTTTTGTGAAGAATATCTGAATTGGATGATATCTATTGGATGATATGTATTGGATGATATCTATTGGATGATATCTATTGGTTTATATCTATTGGATGATATGTTCTGATATTCTGTGATATAATATTGGATATATCATTGATAAATGTGTGATATCTATCTACGTTAAATGCTGTGTGAATTCAAGTATCGAATTGAATTGAAATGAATTGTTTTAAACTCTACAACTTACACCTAAAAGATGGCGTTTTGGATTTCGATGAGACCAGGATCGGGTTTCCAGATTTGGATATCCGAAAACCACATCGATCCAAATTAAGCGTTAGTCCGTTAATCTCAAGTGAAGATGAAGATTCAGAGTGCGAGGGTTATCGTCGTTAACTCTGAGGGTGATTCAAAAATGAGTGTAACGAGATAATGCCTTCAGTTTCGTTCGAACCTATAACGAACTTGTACGGGTTGAATGCTTTCAGAACATCGTCAGGTGGACGATGAGCATTCTAAGATAGATCTGTTTTATAAAGTAATCGTAGCCTCAAGCCTCATCAACCGGAAATGGCTAAAACATGGGAGGTGCAGCAAGGCTAAGTGAGTCATGCTCAAGTAGGACGAGATTTACCCCTGTCTAGATGTCCCTTTTTATTCGGCTGTGTGGGCAGTTGGATCTGCAGCCAACTGCGGAGTTGTCTTGTTTGGAACTGTTCAGTAAGAAATGGTTCCGGCCTTGTGCTGTAGGGGATTTAGGGTGGATCCTCGGTACGTTGCTCTAGGCCACGTACTTTGACGGGCGGTACCTTAATAGCCCCACCATTGATGGAAACCCATTCTTCCTACATGCCCCTACGGTTTTGATTGTATTACCCACTTTATGGCTAGTATGCTGGAATTAAATCGTGTAACAATTTTAGCTATTTCTTATTTATTTGAAAACCCTAGACCCTGTTATAATATCATTGGATTTTGTAACATACCAAAAATTCATCAATTTAAATTGGTAAATGTTGAACTTTTATAATATTATTTAAAAAGTTAGAAAATAAATAAAATATAAGTGATAATTTAAATGAATAAAAATTTCCAATTTCTTTTGAGTTAAAAAAATGGAGATACTAAAAGTTTTTAAAATCTTTTGAATCTAAATTTTGATTCATATATGTGAATATATATATATATGAGTGCATATATGGAAAAAATTTGAATTCATATATTGAATTTGATTTTTAATTTGAATTTAAATTTTAAAATAAATGTTTTTAAAATAATTTGGATTTATAAATGTCTATGTAATTTATTTAATATGTATTTAAAAATTCAATACACTCTCTTTTAATAATGTGTATTAATATAAAGCTAATATCTTAATATAAGTTTAAATGCAAATTAAAACAATGTAAAATACTTTGTTAACAAATTTTTTTTTACAAGTGTTAAACTAATAATAACTATGGCGACAACTGTAAATCGTGAGAGAGAAAAAAAATTACAAGTGTCATTTGTATCATTTTCTTTTACTTGAGAAATTTATAGAAAAGAAGTAAAATTATACAAGTCATTTATCTTTTCCTCTTATTCATTTCAAAGAAAAATCCGTGCAATCTTTACTTCAGACAAAAAATATCATCATAAAAAACAAACCTACTTTGCCTCAAAAAAAATTGAACAAGTTCATACAAAAATTTGTTACAGCTATCAAATTCAGATCAAGCTAAGAAGAAAAAGAAAAGACAGTCCAGATTTTTGACTTTCAGAAAGAAACTGTCTCTGCTACAATTTTCATGTGAGTAAATCTTTCAAGGAGCTTGATTTTTATCTGATTAATTGAATACGTGATGTATGAAAGTTGAATAAGGTTTGCATGCAACAAAATCTGTAAATGATTTACGCATTTGCCTATGCATGTTGATAATCCTGTTCTAGCTACAGGTTTCATTTATTTTATGAAAACCTGTCAAAAACCCTAAGTTTCTTGATTCCAGTTTTGTTAGATTTAAGTATCAGAACAAAAAAATTGTTTAAATTCATTTAAGATTGAAAATTAAAACATTTAAAAGGCTAATGCTCCGGATTTAGAACCTGGAACAAGAAAACACAGTTAAAATTCAAGTCATGTTCAATTTCAAAACTAGTAGATTTTAATTTCAAATATGCCATCTGAAAGCTTATCAAAAATTTTGATTTTTGAAAATAAAATCAAAAATTTTAAGTTAGTAATTATTAGGATAAGCCGAGATAACCGAATTTGGGGTTTTTGCAAAATTCCGATCATCAAGATGATGATGACGGTTGTGGCGTTGCGTGGAGGTGGAAGGGCCTACGGTGAGTCAGGGAAAAATGCTTGGAGGTGTCCTAGTTCATTGTAGTGACGGCGGCGAGGGGATTAAACTTTTAACCCTAATATAGGCAATGGTCGAAAAATCGAGTTGCACGTGGCTTTGGGAGGAGATAGCTGGGTGTATAATGGAGTCGTGGCCGGAGGCTCAAGTTTTCTGGTGACCTTTGGCATCGGTGCGACGTGTTTTTTTTGAGGCACTGTTCGTTCCAGTTGTAGGTTTGGAAATGAGATTTCGAAATCGTAGTTTGTTCGAACTTTTAAGTGTTTGAGAGGCTCGAGCACATCATCGATGATGTGTTGACAACTAGCAGCTTGACCAGAGGTGGCCGACGAACTTGTGCAGGTGTACACACTTGGGTTGTGTCAGGGGAAACAAATTTTGGGAAGAAAAGGAAAACCCGAAGCAACTATCGGGTAATAGGGCTTTGAACTCGAGCATGAACTCGAAGTGGTTTAAGAGTTGTTCGAGTTGTACTTAGAACAATTTTGGAAAGAAAAAAAGTAATAGCTCGGGTCGAATTTTGAAGAATCTCGAAGCAAGCGAGATGAAACCTCGGGGAAAACTCGAAGGGGCTTCGGGGGAAGTCAGCATACCAGGGTGGTTTGCCCATACAAAAACAATAAATTTCAAAACTTTTAAAATTTTAAAACTCATGCTTTAAAAGATGGTTTTGATTTGGATTTAAAACAAATTAAAGTTAAGAAAGACAATTTTTTTGGTAATTTGATTTAATTAAAAAAATTTCACATTACTTATAAAAATCAGTCATAAATATAATTAAAAATGCTGTTAAGATGAAATGGTTTACAAAATAATTTCGGTCTCTCAAGTCAATTCACACGATGAATTTAAATTAGATTTACAAGGAAAATCAAAATGGTTATCTTTTGAATTAAATAGGTAATTTATGATTTATTTATGTATAAATGATTTAATTAAAATACTTATTTAAATTAATTACTTAATATTAAATGATTAATAGAGGATTAACTTATTAAGATAATTAATTAAGAAAATAATTAATTAATAAGAGTAATTAAGAATTAACTAATGAGCAATTAAAGATGAATTAATTAGGGTAATTAATTAAGGAATGATTAAATTATGAAGTTGATTAAAGATTTAATTAATTTTAATTAAGGATAACGAATCATTGATTAAAAATGATTTTAATTTTGTGATTAATTAGTTTAATTCACAAGATTGGTCCATCGTAGTTGTATATGATTGATAACTATTGTATAATGTGTATTGATTCATATCCTTGATTTTTATTTGTGATGCTTTGTGATTGAATTGCTTTATGCCAAGCTATGATGAATATATTTCTGTGTGAATATGAAACCCCTTTTTGCCCATAAGCGACAATTAAACTTCGATGCGGAGTCGGATTTCAAGTTGTTATCCGAAACCCACATCGAACCTTGAATGTGAATCATTATGATTGATACACCCACATGTTTTAAATTTGAGCGCTCACTATTCGGATTAGCCGGGAGATGACCTTTGTGGTATATAACCCATTCTGAATAGTGATTCGATGAATGGATTGCATTTGAAGACCGGTGTGAAGACCGAGTGTCTTCGAAAACAATAGGATAACCTATCGATTGTCTCTTCACCGAGTTGCTCTGGTATAGGGATTCCCTAAGTGCTGGGAAGTCCGATCGGGATTGTGGACGCCCGGATTTGCAAGGGCATCTTCCGTTATTGGACGAAGTGCCTTCGGTTCTGTTTGAACCCGGAACAAACTTGTATGGTCGTGTGTCTGACACTACACTTTGAGATATAAAGCTGATTTCTTTCAAATACGTATCTATTGGTGGCAGAGAATTTACTCTCTTAGCTTAACACCCTTCTCTGAGACGTACGAGCTCAGAGATTATGTAGTTGAAGGTTATCAGCGATATACTTCCAATTTGGTAGTGTGGTATGCTAAGTGCTGTTGTGTGATGATGATCAATTGCTGATCATTTGTTGATCAAAGCAAGGCTTTTGTGAAAAGCGTATCTTTATGGACGAGACTTCGTCGAACCTCACAACCCGGTAATGGTCGAAACAGGAAAGATGCAGCAAGGTTATTGGGGGTAGCGCCGCTTAGGGTATGTGCATTTCCTTCTGGATAGAAGTGGTATCATGGTATGGAGCCCAGATACTTAACTTATGTGAATATCGCATATATATATATATATATATATATATATATATATATATTCTTTTGTGATTATTGTTGTTGGTGCCCCGGATAAAGGTTGGTTACAACCGGGGGATGGCATACTCGTGTAGTAGTTACCTAGTTATAGAGGTAACCCGGCCTTATGTTGGTAGAGATCTTGTTAGGTGCTCGGGACGTCCCTCCAGAGGCGTACCCATGTGGCCCAGGAAGTTCCTTAGCCTGACCATTTGTTGAAAATCCAATTACCAATAAGAACCCAGTACGGTTTTAGTTGTAGAACCTACCATCTAATATGGTAGCTATAGTAGGCATACTATAATGGTATGTATGCTGGCTAAGATTAATATTATACTTTTGAAAATGTTTTCTACACTATGCACTAATAATAATATCAAAGAGTTTTCTCGTATAAGCATATTTAACTATTATAAGGAGAAATCTCCCCCAAGTGTGCGATTGCATTGTGTGTGTGCCGGGAGGCCTTATGGTAGTTTCATTTTCCAAAAACATGAACGGTTTTCTTTTAAAAGTCTGTTTTTATTCAAAGCAAATGCTTTTTGTTTACTCATACCAGTCCCATAACTGACCCGGAGTTTATTGTTTCCTTTGTAAACTCTGGATGCCCATAATTTCCACATGGGCAGCTTAGTAGCAGGTCTTCCGTGTTTTGGTGCTAGCTGGATTTTGAAGTCGTATGGTTTGGAGGCTACTAGTTTTTGAAGATTTTTAACTTGGAGATATTTTGAAAACTTTTGGATCTCAAGGTTCATAGTTGGATGTCTGTTATCACTATTTTTCTTTGGAGACTTTCTTGGAATACAATCACTTGTGGCTATATCGTGATGGTTTATTTTGAAGTTGTGTTGTATATGTATAAAAATACTCTGATGTTGGTGGTGTTGTTGTAATGATATTGTGATGTTGTATCTGGGATATTGATGTTGGCAGTTTTATTTTCTGCTTTTTATATTCATCTAATGTTGTTATAAGCTCCATCCAAACTGGAGTTCGACGTTCGAATCTCCGGCAGTCGAATACAAGTGAGGTATTTGATGTCAATTTTTGAATGCGGAACTTCGGGTCGTGACAAGTGGTATCAGAGCTAAAAGTTGAGTAAGAACTTTAGCTACGGAGTATAACACATTAGATGGCTCATTAGAGATAGGGTGAAGTATACCCTAGAATGAGTATAAACCGAGACTAAAACCTCAAATTTTCTTAGTCTATTTCTTTTAACTGCTGATATTCTTAAGATATCTCGTCCAAATCTCTAAATCAAATTACTTACTAATTACAGATAGTAAGAATGAGTGTGCGAAGAGGTAGAACTAGGGGTCAAGGGAATGCTACAACAGCTAGTTAAGTTTCTCCTTCAGCAGAATCAGTTATGCCTACTCAGCATCTGCCGAATCTGGCTGATTTGTATAAGAGCTTCTCGAGGCTGGGTGGTAGGCCGTTCACAGGCAAAGAGTCAATTATTGAGGCCCAGGCCTGGATCAGATCATGTGAAAAGATCTTTAAAGGGCTTAAGCTGCAAGATGACCAAATGCGACTAATTGCTTCTTGGCAGCTACAAGATGAAGCCTCGGCCTGGTGGGAAACAGTTACAATAAATGAACCAGAAGAAGAGTTTACTTGCAGTCGATTTAAGGAGGTGTTTGAAAAGCGCTATATGGCGTCGGCAGGAATTTGCCGAATGCATCAAGAATTTCTGGACTTAAAGCAAGGAAGCTTGTCATTTGAGGAGTACTTAAACAAGTTCAACGAATTATCCCATTTCAGTTCAGAGTTGGTAAATACGCCTCTAAAGAAAAATGAAAGGTTCATTTGTGGAATGAACAAGAAGTATCACGAAAGGATGACGGCACACGTCAAGGAATCTTTTTCTGATCTTATTGATATGGGAGATAGGTATGCCACTCTGGATATGCAGGAGATTCCAAGGGAAAGCGGAAATTCAAGTAATCAGAGTTGGAAGAAAAGGAAGTTTGGGGGCAAGAAACCACATTAAGGCAAGGATAAGAAGAACAGTCAAGGAAATTCGGCTAGAAATGTAACTTGTTACAATTGCCAAGAAAAGGGGCATTATTCAAACAGCTGTAAAAATCCGAAGAAACAAGTTAAGAAGGAACAACCCGTGAAGACTGTCCAAGAAGTTAGAGAATGCTATAATTGTCATAAGCCTGGACATGTTGTTAAGAATTGCCTGGTGATGAAGCAAGCACAGGTGGCAAATGTTTATGCGATAAAGGAAGACCCTTCAACTTCGAAAGCAGATAAAAGGAAAAGGTATTCTGGAAGGTAACCTTACTATCTGTGATAAAATCATTAGAGTTTTATTTGACACTGGAGCTTCACATAGCTTTATCTCCCAACAAACCGTAAATGAATTAAAACTTAAATCTAATTTTGTCGACGAGCCCATTTGTGTGAAAAACCCAGTTGGTGGTCCTGCAAACCTTTATCTATGATGTAGAGACATTCCTATCTCGTATTCTTGTTACCGATTTCCTATCAGTCTCTTTGTTCTTGATTTTAATGAATTCGAAATTTTACTCGGAATGGATTGGCTAACAAAATACGAAGTCAAATTAGGTTATAATAATCGAACGATCTCAATCAAAACAAACTTTGGAAATTATATTGAAATCTTTTGTGAGGATCTGAGTCCAAAGAGAGATAAATCGATGTATACTTTGGGATATTCTGAACCCAGTCTGTAGTCTATACCTGTTGTCCGAGAATTTACCGACGTATTTGAAGAAGTGAAATCCTTACCCCCACACAGGGAAATAGAATTCCGAATTGACTTAGTACCCAATGCCCTTCATGTCGTCCACACAAGTCGTAGGATGGCACCTAGGGAAAGAATTGAATTAGTCAATCGAACTCGAGATTTGCTAAAGAAAGGATTGATTCGCCCTAGTGTTTTCGAATGGGGTACAGCTGTCGTATTTGTGGCTAAATCAGACGGATCTTTGAGATTGTGTGTAGATTACCGCAATCTCAATAAACAAACTCTCAAGAACAAATTCCCTTTACCTAGAATCGACGATCTATTCGATCAACTTCATGGCGTTTGATTCTTTTCTAAGTTGGATTTAGCTCAGGGATTCCATCAGCTGTGAATAGCCGAGGATTGTGTTCATTTAACTGCCTGCAGGGGTCCTAACATGTTCTACGAATGGTTAGTCATGCCCTTCGGACTAACCAACGCTCCAGCGTATTTCGTAGATTTAATGACCCGAGTGTTTCGAGAAGTACTGAACAAATTTGTCCTTGTATTTATTGATGATATCTTAATTTACTCCAAAACTGAAGAGGAACATGCTGAACATCTCAGACTTGTTTTGGACATATTGAGGAGGAATATCCTATTCGCTAAACTCTCTAAATGTCACTTTTGGGTCAAAAAAGTCAGATTTCTCGGTCATATTGTTAATGAAGAAGGCATTTCTGTTGATCCAAGCAAGATTTCATCAATTCTGGACTGGAAGCGACCCACTACTCCTAGAGAAGTTCAAAGTTTTCTGGGTTTAGTGGGATATTATAGAAAGTTTGTCCAGGATTTTTCTAAGTTGGCCAGTCCATTGACTAAGCTGACAATGAAGAATGCTAAATTCGATTGGACTCCAAAGTGTGTTGTTTCCAGGAATTGAAAAGGAGATTAACTAGCGCTCCCGTTCTCGCTATCATTAACGGAAATCTGTCTATACTGATGCATGTTGAGATGGTTTGGGTGCGGTACTAATGCAAAATGGGAAAGTAATTGCCTACGCGAGTAGACAATTACGCCCGCATGAGAGAAATTGCCCAACACACGATTTGGAGCTTTTAGCTGTTATTTTCGCTCTGAAAATCTGGCGACACTATCTTCCGGGTAAGAACGTTTTCAGCTTTCTTAACGATATAAGAAATTTAACTTAACTAAATAAATATACGTAATGAACTCTCCTTATTTAGGTGAAAATTTTGAATTATTCACCTACCATAAATCTTTGAAATATCTCTTCACCCAAAAAGATTTAAATCTGCGGCAACAATGATGGTTAGAATTTCTTGCATCATATGACCTAGATATTCTATATACACCCGGTAAAGCCAATGTAGTTGCTGATGCTTTAAGTAGAAAACATGCTACTCTTTCTCATCTTGTTGTCACTCCTACTCTCCTTGAGAAAATCACCAGCAAGTAAAATGAAGACAAATTTCTTCGAGATATTTATGGGAGAATTCTTCGAGGAGAAGATACTAGTTCTGAAACCAATCATAGTGGAGTTATTAGGCTGAAAGGCAGGTTATGTATGCCAGATATCCCTGAAATAAAGCGTGAAGTTTTAGATGAATGTCATAAGTCAAAACTCAGTATCCATCCAGGAGTTAAAAATATATATAGAGATATCAAAAGAACCTTCTGGTGGAAGACAATGAAAAGAGATATATCTATATATGTGAGTAGCTGTGCTACCTGTCAGCAATTAAAAGCGACCAGAAGAAGATGGCGGATTTACTCCAGCCTTTGGAGGTACCAAAATGGAATTGGGATCAGGTATCGATGGATTTTATCGACGGATTGCCACGAACCAAGAAGGGAAATGAAGCAATTTGGGTTATAGTGGACCGTCTAACCAAAACAGCCCATTTCATCCCAGTGAAATCCACCCGGACAGCAGCAAGTTTAGCTGAGCTATATATCAAAGAGATTGTCCGTCTCCATGCTATACCGAGCAGTATAGTGAGTGATCGTGACCCGATCTTCACTAGTAGATTTTGGGAGGCATTTCAGGCCACGTTGGGGACAAAGCTAAATTTCAGCACTGCTTATCACCCACAGTCTGATGAGCAGACTGAAAGGATAAATCGAATATTAGAGGATCTCTTGCAAGCTTGTATTCTCGACTTTGGTGGTTCTTGGGAGGACTATTTACATTTGGTCGAATTTTCATATAATAACAGCTATCAAGCCAGTATCGAAATGGCTCCTTTTGAGGCTTTATATGGTCGACCGTGTAGATCACCGGCATGCTAGATTGAATACGGTGATAGACTCGTTCTTAGACCAGATATGATTAAGGAATCCACTGAAAAGGTTGATTTTATTCGAAAGAAGTTAATAACTGGTCAGAGTCACCAGAAGAGTTATTACGACCGCAGAAGAAGAGCATTGGAATTTCAAGTTGGAGATTCTGTTTTCTTGAAAGTATCTCCAATGCGGGGAGTGTTAAGATTTGGGATGACTGGTAAGCTGGCACCGCGATACATTGGTCCTTTTCCTATTTTGAAAAGGATCGGTCCTCTAGCATATCTAGTGCAGCTACCTAACTAGTTATCTGGCGTACACGATGTATTTCACGTTTCACATCTTCGAAAGTACGTGCACGATCCAGACAGTATTATCGAAGAGGGATCGCAGTAGGATCTCGAGATCACACCGAATTTATCAGTTAAAGAGAACCAATTAAGATTGTGGATCGGGACGAAAAGAAATTAAGGAACAAAATTGTGAAACTGGTTAAAGTGCGGTGGAGCGGAGATCCAAAGGACTGTACTCGGGAGACATAAGACAATATGCAAAAGTCTTATCCCAATTGCAGGGTGGATATCTCGGCTTAAATTGGTAAGCCATTTCTCTATCCTTTTCTGAATTCGTATATTCTTTGTTTGCTTTTCTCTCTCTTTCAAATTTCGGGGACGAAATTTCCTTAAAGGGGGAAATCTGCAACATGCCAAAATTCATCATTTTAAATTGGTAAATGTTGAACTTTTATAATATAATTTAAAAAGTTACAAAATAAATAAATAATAAGTGATAATTTAAATGAAAAAAAATTTGAAATTTCTTTTGAGTTAAAAAAATTGAGACACTAAAAGTTTTTAAAATCATTTAAATCTAAACTTTGATTCATATATGTGAATATATATGTATGAGTGCATATATGGAAAAAATTTGAATTCATATATTGAATTTGATTTTTAATCACCCTCTTTTAATAATGTGTATTAATATAAAGCTAATATCTTAATATAAGTTTAAATGCAAATTAAAACAATGTAAAATACTTTGTTAATAAAAAAAAATTACAAGTGTTAAACTAATAATAACTATGGTGACAAGTGTAAATCATTAGAGAGAAAAAAATTACAAGTGTCATTTGTATCATTTTCTTTTACTTAAGAAATCTATAGAAAAGAAGTAAAATTATACAAGTCATTTATTTTCTCCTCTTATTCATTTCAAAGAAAAATCTGTGCAATCTTTACTTCAGACAAAAAATATCATCATAAAAAAAAACCTACTTTGCCTCAAAAAAATTTGAAATCAAGAAAACTAATTCCAGAAAAAAAAAGAATCTATAGCAAATTTTCCTTTCAGTTTCTCAAGCTAGAAGAATGATGCAAGGATAATTCCAATCTTTAACACACTACAAAATCAAGCAAGAACTTCAAAGATTAAGGAATTCAGGAATCAAATTAAATAGAAGAAAAAAACAGCAGATACAAGCTTTTAGAGTTACATGCTAGAGCTTTTCTTTCCACTGTTCAAAGAAGGAAGTTATTGTAAGTAATTTAACCTTTAATTTGTTGTTAAAAAAAATTTAAGTAAGTAAATTAAATCAAAAACTTAAACAAGTTCATACAAAAATTTGTTACAGCTATCAAATTCAGATCAAGCTAAGAAGAAAAAGAAAAGACAGTCCAGATTTTTGACTTTCAAAAAGAAACTGTCTCTGCTAAAATTTTCATGTGAGTAAATCTTTCAAGAAGCTTGATTTTTATCTGATTAATTGAATACATGATGTATGAAAGTTGAATATGGTTTGCATGCAACAAACTCTGTAAATGAATTATGCATTTGCCTGTGCATGTTGATAATCCTGTTCTAGCTATAGGTTTCATTTTTTTATTTATGAAAACCTGTCAAAAACCCCAAGTTTCTTTATTCCAGTTTTGTTAGATTTAAGTATCAGAACAAAAAAAATGTTTAAATTCATTTAAGATTGAAAATTAAAACATTTAAAAGGCTAATACTCAGGATTTAGAACCTGGAACAAGAAAACACAGTTAAAATTCAAATCATGTTCAATTTCAAAACTTGTAGATTTTAATTTCAAATATGTCATCTGAAAGCTTATCAAAAATTATGATTTTTGAAAACAAAATCGAAACTTTTAAGTTAGTAATTATTGGGATAAGCCGAGATAACCGAATTTGGGGTTTTTGCGAAATTCCGATCATCGAGATGATGGTGACGGTCGTGGCGTTGCATGGAGGTGGAAGGGCCTACGGTGAGTCGAGGAAAAATGCTTGGAGGTGTCCTAGTTCTTTGTGGTGACGGCGGTGAGGGGATTAAAGTTTAACCTAAATATAGGCAATGGTTGGAAAATTTGTCACTGGGGCTTCGCGCGTGCATCGAGTTGCACGCGACTTTGGGAGGAGATAGCTGGGTGGATGATGGATCGTAGCCGGAGGCTCAAGTTTTCTGGTGATCTTTGGCGTCGGTGCGAGGTGCTTGTTTTGAGGCACTGTTCGTTCCAGTTGTGGGTTTGAAAAAGAAATTTCAAAAATCATGGTTTGTTCGAACTTTTGAGTGTTTAAGAGGCTCGAGCACATCATCGATGATGTGTTGACGATCGGCAATTTGACCAGAGGTGGTCGGCGAAGTTGTGCAGGTGCACACTGTTGGGTTGTGTCAGGGGAAACAAATTTGGGGAAGAAAAGGAAAACCCGAAGCAGTTATCGGGTAATAGGGCTTTGAACTCGAGAATGAACTCGAAGTGGTCTATGGGTTGTTCGAGTTGTACTTAGAAAAATTTTGGAAAGAAAAAAAAGTAACAGCTCGGGCCAAATTTTGAAGAATGTCGAAGCAAGCGATGCGAAACCTCGGGGAAACCTTGAAGGGGCTTCCGGGGAAGTCAGCATACGACGATGGTTTGCCCATACAAAAACAATAAGTTTCGAAACTTTTAAAATTTTAAAACTCATGCTTTAAATGATGGTTTTGATTTGGATTTAAAACAAATTAAAGTTAAGAAAGACATTTTTTTTAGTAATTTGATTTAATTTAAATTTTGTCACATTACTTCTAAAAATCAGTCATAAAATGCAATTAAAAATGCTGTTAAGATGAAATGGTTTACAAAATAATTTCAGTCTCTCAAGTCAATTCACACGATGAATTTAAATTAGATTTACAAGGAAAATCAAAATGGTTAACAAAGATAAAAAGTTTATCTTTTGAATTAAATAGGTAATTTATGATTCACTTATGTAATAAATGATTTCATTAAAATAATTATTTAAATTAATTACTTAATATTAAATGATTAATTAAGGATTAATTTATTAAGATAATTAATTAAGAAAATAATTAATTAATAAGAGTAATTAAGATTTAATTAATGAGCAATTAAAGATGAATTAATTAGGGCAATTAATTAAGGAATGATTAAATTATGAAGATGATTAAAGATTTGATTAATTTTAATTAAGGATAACGAATCATTGATTAAAAATGATTAATGAAGTAATTTTGTGATTAATTAGTTTAATTCACACGATTGATTCATCGTAGTTGTGTATGATTGATAACTATTGTATGATGTGTATTGATTTATATCTCTGATTTTTATTTTTGATGCTTTGTGATTGAATTGCTTTATGCCAAGCTATGATGAATATATTTATGTGTGAATATGAAACCACTTTTTGCCCGTAAATGGTATTTAAACTTCGATGCGACAGGGAGTCGGATTTCAGGTTGTTATCTGAAACCCACATCGAACCTTGAATGTGAATCTTTGTGATTAATACACCCACATGTTTTAAATTTGAGCGCTCACTATTCGGATTAGCCGGAAGAGGACCTTTGTTGTGACGACCCATAATTTTCAACAATTTAAAATGGGATAATTAATTGATTTTAAAATAAGTAAAGGTTAATTTTTTTTAACTTGAACTCAAGATATCAATATTTTCTGGATAATTAAATCATCGAATTATGTATTTAAATGCTGAATTTAATAATTGAAATTGGGTAAATTGTTGAATCTGTAATTTCTAAGCCTGTTTACAATAATTGGAAGGCTTATAAAATCTATAATGATGATACTGAAGAAAATAGAATGGTTGAAATTTAATTTAAAGTTAATTTGTTCAATTTTAATAATATATCGTTTAAATTGGAATTTAAAAATAGCCTTCCGAGGCACAGTCTCGGAATTCGACGAAATCAGTTCCATTGGATCCGTAATAGTTAGTTATTATCGGATTTCAATTTTCGTAGCAATCGGAGTTGTCGTTTAACCCTGGCAGCTCAAAACGCTTAGAATTATTTTAATCGTTTTAATTTAAAATTGATCGTTTTCTTCTGCAACTCACGCATATGATTAAATTAGCTTCCGAAACACGTTCCATTGTGTACGAAATGCGGGTAAAACCTTATAATCGCCTAGCGGCATTCATTAAGAAGAGTTCAAAAGTTTAATTGGCGAGTAACGAGACGTTTTGAAGTTTTATAATTTAATAAATTATCGAGTACATATAGCCAGAGATATTTTTCCAACGCGTTCCCAGGAAGCTTCCCTAAACCTATTTCATCTTCGTCCCCTCTCTATTCTCAATTGAGTAATCGAATTCATAGAAAATGGCCGAAGTTGGCCTACTCGAAATCATTTATATTCAAAGATCGTTCATTCCTAAAAAAAATGAAAGAAGGGTTGCCTGCGAACGCGTAGGGGAGTCGCATGGATTTTGTTGGAGGGGCGGCTCGCTTGAGGAGCGAGATGGATTAGAGAGGCCGCGATTTTGGTTGTGTTGGGTTAGGGTTTTGGGGATGCTCGATCGCGACTTGTACGACGACAGCTCGAGTAATCGAAGTCGAGTTTCAGGTCGGATGCTCTAGGGTTTGCCGTGACTTGGTGGGTAAGTGAAGAGGGGCCGAGTGCGACTCCAGTTCGTTGTTTTGGATTTGGACTGTCATTCTCGAGTTGGAATTGAGGTCGAACTTGACCTTTGGAATGCGTGAAGGCTACGGGATTTGCTCGGTGGTCGGGTCAGAGCATGCAAATTAGGGTGAGCTATTTATATTTATTCATGTTTTGTGCTATTTAAAATAGATAATCAAATGTTTATATATCTGCAGAATAAATTATATATATAAGGGTTTTAAAAAAAGGGAAAATTAGTTTAGGAAAATTTAACTATTTGTTTAATAAAGATTTTAGTTAAATTTAATTTATAAAATGGAAATCAATTTATTTAGTTAATTTATATAATTATCCGAAAACTAGAACATATTTTGTAAACAGGAAATTAGTTTGAAATTTACTTATTAGGTAAAATGAAATTTATTAAATAAAAATTGAACTCGTTCGAATATTAATAAGACCTTATAACTGTTTATACAAGCCTAAATCTAAAGGAAACAAATCGAGATTTGATTTGGATTGCAAGATCAAAGGCGAGTAATCTCACGTTTCTGGATTTTTATGCAAATTAAATGGTAAAAATTCAAATGATTGTTTGAATGATTGAAATTGAATTGATGTGCTATGTTATATAGAAATGTATAGTCTGTATTGAAATGGGTGATATTCTGTGATGAATATTTTTGATAATTGGATGTTGTGGTTTGCTTGGATATTTCGGTACCCTGAGTTATCGAAATATATAAAATTTGATTTCGAAAGGAAATAGATGGTGAAAATTTGAAAGCGAAATAATTATAGAATACGATGAAAATGAATTGGAAAGAAAAATAAGTGATATTTAAAGACTGGAGTTAAATTGTAAAGTAGAGATTTAAAACAAGTTCTATAATCTAACAAATAAAGTTTTAAAATATTAAGCGGTTTTAATAACTTGAATTTCAAAGTGCAATTGTAAACCGAATTGAATATAAACACAAAGGTGGTTTTGAATTCCTTTAAGCTACCATTATAAAAGGGATATTAAATTAGATTAGAAAAAATTGTAATGTAAATGAGAAATCATTAATTTATATAATTAATGATGTAAAAAAAAAGATTGATTAGTTAAGAAAATAAATCAATATAAGTGACGTATAAGAAATTAATTAATATAAATAATTAGGGATTGATGTTATTAAAATGATTAATTAATTCATGAAGTAATTAAGATTACTTATTGATTTTGGGTAAATAATTATTAATATCGTGAAATTAATTAAAAGTAATTTCTTGAATGAAATCGAAAGATAATTAATCCAGGGCGATTAATTAAGATTAATGGATATGGAAGAGTTGATTAATCAATTGATTTGGAATTAATTAATGAAGAAAACTAAGTGATTGATGTAAAGTTTGCGATTTTTCGTTGCCGAAAAACCGAAATGTTAGGGTTAAAGAAGAAGAAAACGGTAGAAGAAGAGAGAAAAAGAGAGAACAGAACGGAGAGAAAACAATAGAACAACATCAGAATCTCACAATCGCAGCGGAACAACATATAATAGATAAATGAATACTCTTTAAACAAAGAACTATACATTTTATACACTATCTCATTATCAGAGTTTACAACAACAATTGACAACAAAGTCAATACATCAATGGACAGTTATATAAACTTGTCCTCATAAAGAATACACAGCGGAATAATACATAGTATAATATCATATAAAAGTGGTACGTCTCGATATGCAGCTCGCCTCCTGAGCTCCATAGCACTCCTAAATCCAAAATAACCTGATAACCAAACTCTAGACTGCCCGTGTGGAAATTGGTGGGCACCCAGAGTTTAGGAAGCAAAACAATAAACTCCGAGTCAGTCATGTGACTGGTGTGAGAACTCAAAACAGTTTATCTTTAAAACAAAATAGAGGAATATTTTTTAAAGTCAATTCGCAATGCTTTTAAAAATGAGACTACCATAAGGCCTCCCGCACACACACACAATGCAAACGCAGAATCGGAGGAGATTTCTCCTTATGATAGTCAAAGATGCTTGATACGCATTAAAAAGAAACATTTGATATTATTACTAGTGCATAGTGTATAAAATATTTCGAAAGTAAAGATATAAATCTTAGCCAACATAGGCATTCCGCACTTATGCCTACTATAGCTACCATGTTCAATAGCAGGTTACCACCACATTCCATGGCAGGTTATAGAACTAAAACCGTACAAGATCGTATTATTTCTTTGGATTTCCAACAAATGGTCAGGCCAAGGAACTTCCCATTGCCACATGGAAACGCCTTTGGAAATATGCCCCGAGAACCTAACCGGATCTCTGCGAACACAAGGCCGGGTTACCCCTAACTGGGTAACTACTGACACGAATATGTCATCCCCCGACCGTAACCGATCTATCCGAGGATCCTCGATTTCCAACAACCACAAAGCAATAATTTTGCAGCAACAACATAGGTTAAGTATCTGGGCTCCGTACCATGATACCACCTCTATCCATAAGGAATGACACACACTAAAGGGGCGCTACCCCCTAATAACCTTGCTGCATCCTTCCTGTTTTGACCATTTCCGGGATGTGAGGTCCGACGAAGTCTCGTCCACAAAGCCACGCTTTATACAAAAGCTGTGCTTTGGGTCAACAAATGATCATAGAAATGATCACCAAGATAAATGATCAAACAAATGATCATATCACTAATGATCAAACAATGATCATTTCACAGAAACACTCAGCATGCCACACTACCAAATTGGGAGTATATCACTAATAACCTTCAAATATATAAACTCTGAGCTCGTACGTCTCAGAGAAGGGTGTTAAGCTAAGAGAATAAATTCTCCGCCACCAACAGAAATATATTTGAAAGAAATCAGCTTTATATCTCAATTTGTAATGTCAGACATACAATCCATACAAGTCTGTTCCGGGCTCGAACAGAACCGAAGGCACTTACAAAGAAGTCCTTGCATTCCGGATAATTTCTAATCACGTCCGGACTTCCCGTCACTAAGGGTGATAAAACCTCTATATCGGAGATCAGCCGATGCAGAGTAACTCAACGATAATTCTTCCGTTTTCAAAAATATCCGGTCTTCAACACCGGTCATCAAATGCAATCCATTACGACGTATCACATATTGAGAATGGGTTATACGACCCCAAGGTCCTTTCCCGGCTAACCTGAATAGTGAGCGTTTATTCAAAAATAAGTGTGGCATTCAAATTCAAACAATCACAACAAATACCTATTTAAAGGTAAATATTGATAGTCGGATTATTTGACTACCAAAAGGCGTGTTCAACATCACCAAATCCAAATAATTTCCCAAATTATTTGCTTTCCAAAATATCTTTACTACATATAAAGTTTCCCACACTTCAACATTTGAAAACTAATTTTCAAATCACTTTTCAATCCTTTATCACTTTTCAAAACAAATTTCAATCATTTTCCTTACTTGGAAATACTTTCATTTCAACATGGTTCATTTAAACCCATTAAATAAATCCTTACCGATTTACTTTCTATTTACGTTCCAAATCCGTAAATTAATTCCCACACTTCAAAAATAAATCATCGTTTATTTTTAAACCAATTCACTTTTCCATTTATAAATTCCATAGTGAATTTACAATTCCAAAATATTTATGAATATTTGATTCCCAAATCGATTTCTAATATTCATTTTCAATTTGTCTTTAAAAAGATAAATTCTCAAAACGTTTCATTTCACATTGGAAAAACATTTCCGTACTTATTTATTAATAAGTAATCACAAATCTATTCATTTTCAACATTTGAAAATATTCGATATACTTAAACCAAAATTAAGTATATATTTCATTCTTTAAGGAAATCATTATCTTAAACATATTTATTTGGGCCAAAACGAATGTTGCGCAAAACATCGTTAAGATAACCCAAAATCACTAGTATAGGGATTCGAAATTAAAATACATATATAAATCCCAATACTATACAAAAACATTTCCTTTCGGAAATCATTTACTATAACAACAGTGTTATAGTCCATCATTTCCTTCTATTTCTCGAAAACGTCTATTTCAACAATAAATGTTGAAATCTATGTATTCGATTCATAATACATTTTAAAGCATCGTTAAAACGATTAACTTCATTTTATAATATTCATTTTCTCAAGCATATCCATTTTATTTGATAATATATTCACTGTCCAAAATCGTGAATATACTTCCTTAACCAATTTCAACTTTCAATTTATCAAATTCCATTGATTTCGAATTTATTAACAATGTCTATAAATTCCATTTCTATTTATAAGCTTCGGTTTATAAATCTCATTATTAATAAATTCCATTTATATCCCATTTAAATGCCAAAATCCGATTTATAAGATAATTACTTATAAATCTTCTATTTTACAATATCTATTCATTTTTATAACTTCACAATTTATAAATCTATAAATTCCGTTCACTTATGAAAACCATTTTTATTTCATTTTGAACACTTATAAAAACTCGTTTTAATATTCCAATATTTTTTTTATTTATAAAATATCAATTTTATAAGTCTTTTATACACATCGTTTTTAATAATTCAAAAATCCCAATTTAAACCAATTTATTCTTTTAATAACTTAAAAATCGTTATTTAAAGCTTATATATTTCAAAATCATACTTAAGCAATATTTTCCAAAAATCATAACTTTTATGAAAATAAAATTTTAACGTTTATTTATTTTAACAATTCAAAATTTAATAAAACTTATACCTTTGAAAATCACTTTAAAATTCCTTTTAAAACCAAAATCATTATTTTAAAACTTCAAAAATGGATCCGATGATGCAACATCGCTAAATAGTCAATCACGACATCCAAATAACATATATCGATATGAAAATCAACAAATATCACAATATCTGTAAATAAACCAATACAGTTGAGGAATCCAGTTGGATCCCTCCAACCTGTTTCCTTGCATCCACAAACATTAGCACAATACCAATTCCATTCCAGTACGGAATTATCGCGGTATATGGGATTTATAAAATATTATCCTCTTAATAGACGGCACAATAGGGTCTCATCCGCTATATAATGCGGGAAATCAACTCCAAGTACATAAATAATACCAATTTCACTATACTGTGAAATATTCGCGGTATATGTTTTAATAAATAACATCCGCTTACTAACGGCGCATAATGTCTATTTTAACAATCAATAGATAACAATCATCATTCAAACATGCATTCAAGAATTTTAAATATAACTATTTAAAACATAAATCGAAACTGATTCGATTGAGTGAGAAGTTCTCACCTTGATTTCAATTTCGTTTTCAGCTTTTATTTCGAATAAAATTAAACGTGCGTTTAATTTTACCCGAAATTCTAGCTAACTCCAAACGACTCCAATCCAATTCCATAACGTAGTGTTCGTCCATACGATTCCAACGCAACTGGTTTCGCGCGTTTCGACCTCGTATGAAAGAGATACACATTTTTAAATATTACACGATTTATAATATATTTAAATTACAATTCTATTTACTCATTTATCCTGGGCCGTGCATTTCCTTGTGATGAAATCCAGGCCATCCCTGATGCTTCTTCCCCAACGCGACACTACCCAGGTCGCAAATAACCAATGGCCGCCATTTTACCTCGAATTTTTGCCACCTCCTCGACGACCTCCACCCCGATCTAACTACGCCACCTCAAAGCCCTCGCCCAGAGCCACCTTCGGCTACAAGTCCATGGAGCTCGGTCAGCCCAGGCACGAGAAAAACGTGCTCGAACGTTGCAACTTCACATTCAAATTGCCGGTAATCCGTGCTTCTAAACTCGATCATAACCGTTGAGGTTATGGATCTCAACATCCTCTACAACTTTGTAGTTGATAAATCTTTGAATTGGTTAACGAATTTGAAGGAAAAAAAAGGAGAACACAATTGTTTTTCGGCCATAGAATGTACATGGAGGCGGCTAGGGCTGAACGAAACCCTAATTCTTTTTTTTTTTGTGAAAAAAAGGGGCTATTTATAGAAATCTATCGAACACTATTCATTCCGGAATTCCCAAACTCCGATTTACGCGCGATGACCGACGTTTCTAGGGTTTATCCCGCGTTTCGGACACAATGGAATAGGTTTCGGAAGCTAATTCGATTATCTGTGCGAGATATGGCAATAAACGTTCAATTTAAATTAAACCGATTTAAACTATTTTCTATGTGTTTTAGCTTGCACCGGACAAACGATAAATCCAATTGACACGAAATTTGAAACCATACAATAATATCACATTACGGATCCAATGAAACTGGTTTCGTCGAAATCCGAGACTTTTTGAAAAATGACTATTTTAACTCGCCAAATTAAATATTAAAAACAATTTCGATGCGTTTTCGAGCTGCAACGATCAAACGAAAACTCCGATTGCTACGAAAATTGAAATCCGATAATAACAAACTATTACGGATCCAATGGAAATAGTTTCGTCCAATTATGAGACTGTTCGAAAAATGGCTAATTTCACTAGTCGATTAAATATTAAAATATTCAATTTTCACAAATAAACTCTTTATTCAATTTTAAAAGTTCTATAACATCATTCTAACCTCAATATGATAAAATAAAATTTTACAAATCATTTTCAATCATATTTAACTCAAATTTCAATTATTCCTGTATTTTCACATAATAAATTATCGATTTAATTATCCAATTAAATCAAATTATTCGAAATAAAATTTATTCGACTTATAAATTTCACTTATTAATATTTAAAATTAATTAAATATTCAAATTTTAATTAACAGAAATTCTGGGCCGTTACATACTTCCCCCCTTAAAAGAATTTTGTCCTCGAAATTACCAAGTAAGAAAAATTCACAAAATCCATTAACTTTCCAAAACAAATCGTTCAAATTAGATTTTACAAATCTCTTAAGTGTTTAACTTTTCCAAAATTCATAGTTAAACTTCTTACAAATCCTTTACTAAGTTTCCAAATCCAAACTTAGTTTTCAAAAAATTTCCAATTTCCTCAAAAATATTCTAACGCCTTAAATTTTCGAAAAAATTCGCCAGAGTCTCCTTTGCGCGGCTCGATCCGAAAAAAATGACAGTGTATATATCACAAATATACATCTCATCAAGTGATGAGGCATCCCGCAGGGAAAAAAATGTAAAAGTACGATATGTAATCCGAGACATGTACCTTATTTATTATTAGCGAGCGTATGCGGCTAATATAGCGCGAAAGCGAGCTCCAAATGCGAAGCAAGCTCAATCCGCACCTACTAAACACTCAACAAACAACATGAGAACATGCATATATGAAAATAATCTCAATATACATCATATAGCAACATAATAACTACATGTGCTAACATAGCAATGCATTAAATAGAAATAAATGCAACTACCAAATCAATATAATTTATTTCTCATTAACACTTAATGAATTGGTTTTCCAATTGATTCATTAACATTGGATTTTATCAATATTTATTCATATCCAATTTCAATTAGTTTGCATTTACTAATTTACATTTTCATTAGTTATTTCCAAATCAAATTCAATTCAATTTTATTCAAATTTACATATTATCCATTTGAATTCAATTACATAGCTTTCAATTTCGCTAACTCAATTTCATTAACACTTAATGAATTATATACAATCAATCAACAATCAAATAACAACCAATGTTTATTCAATACAACCAAATTTATCCACTTTACATTCAATTTGGTTCAACACTTTTAATTCCAATTGGATCATATTAAATTGACTTCCATTCAATTTATTCAACTTCCAATAACATTGGCTTTTGATGAATTTTCACTTACATCCATTATTTACATTTAATTGATTAACATGCAATCCATTTATCAATTCATTTGCTAATTCTTTTAACAATATAATGTTGAATTTCATTCATATAACTCAAGTTCAAATTCTTAATGACTTCATTTCATCAAATTAACTTATTAATTTACTTTGACACCAAAATTCAACTTCATTCAACTTCACTTAAGTTATATTCCTTTCAAACACCTTTTGTTTAACTTAACTTAAGTTTTCACTATAAATCCAATTCAAATTCCAATCCTACTTAACTTTTCTTTAATTTAACTCCATCCTTTAAGTTAAATTTATCTTATCAAAATTCAAATTGTATAAGTTATCAACTCATTTATCATTCTCATAATATTTTAAATAAGATTCCAGAGTCCTTTCAACCTTTCAAAACCATTTTTGAAATCAATTCAATTATCTTTTGAATTCACAAAACCAAACTCAAATTTTCCAAACAACTTTCTTTTAAACAATTTGGCAGCAATCCCTCTTTTGGAAACCCGAAAATGAATTCTAATCATGTGGCCATCATCATCAGGATTATTTTCCAGCGACCGAAAAGAGTTTAGAGCTTTAATTTCTCCAAAATAATTTTCCCAAAATATGAAATCTTTTCAAAACACTTCTTTGGAATTTTTTTTCAGCTTATAAATCACATTTATAAGTCTTTTACTTATATAATTTCACTTCTTGTATATAAGATTATTTCACAATTGTACATTACATTAATTATAGTTCCATACTTATAAGTCGTTTGCTTATACAATTCATTCTTTAAAAATTGTTGTTTTTATTCAATAACCAAACAATCAATTCATATACACTTTCATAATTCCGAAAAATTATTTCCTTTATATATAAAATATAATCAAGGTAAAATTATTTCATTTACCCTATTAAAACAATACTGTGTCGATTTGTTCTATTCAAGTGTTTAGAGATCCCTATCAACAACGTTAATTACTCGGGTTGACCAAAATCCATATACCACTCAACAAACCAATCATCACAATATAAAACAATTTATATTCACTAACAAATACGCGCTCGTATCTATTATTACACTCAAACTCATTCTGGAGTACTACTGACTCTATCTCTAATGAGTAATACCCAACAGAGCTAAGGTTGTCGCTTAACCATAAGCTCTGATACCAAATGTAACGTTTGCGATTTTTCGTTGCCGAAAAACCAAAATGTTAGGGTTAAAGAAGAAGAAAAAGGTAGAAGAAGAGAGAAAAAGAGAGAACAGAACAGAAAGAAAACAACAGAACAACATCATAATCTCACAATCGTAGCGGAACAACATATAATAGATAAATGAATACTCTTTAAACAAAGAACTATACATTTTATACATTACCTCATTATCAGAGTTTACAACAACAATAGACAACAGAGTCAATACATCAATGGACGGTTATATAAACTTGTCCTCATACAGAATACACAGTGGAATAATACATAGTATAATATCATATACAAGTGGTACGTCTCGATATGCAGCTCGCCTCCTGAGCTCCATAGCACTCCTAAATCCAGAATAACCTGATAACCAAACTCTAGACTGCCCGTGTGGAAATTGGTGGGCACCCAGAGTTTAGGAAGGAAAACAATAAACTCCAAGTTAGTCATGTGACTGGTGTGAGAACTCAAAACAGTTTATCTTTAAAACAAAATAGAGGAATATTTTTTAAAGTCAATTCGCAATGCTTTTAAAAATAAGACTACCATAAGGCCTCTCGCACACACACACAATGCAAACGCAGAATCGAAGGAGATTTCTCCTTATGATAGTCAAAGATGCTTGATACGCATTAAAAAGAAACATTTGATATTATTACTAGTGCATAGTGTATAAAACATTTCGAAAGTAAAGATATAAATCTTAGCCAGCATAGGCATTCCGCACTTATGCCTACTATAGCTACCATGTTCAATAGCAGGTTACCGCCACATTCCATGGCAGGTTATACTACTAAAACCGTACAAGATCGTATTGTTTTTTTGGATTTCCAACAAATGGTCAGGCCAAGGAACTTCCCATTGCCACATGGAAACGCATCTGGAAAGATGCCCCGAGAACCTAACCGGATCTCTGCCAACACAAGGCCGGGTTACCCCTAACTAGGTAACTACTGACACGAATATGTCATCCCCCGATCGTAACCGATCTATCCGAATATCCTCGATTTCCAACAACCACAAAGCAATAATTTTGCAGCAACAACATAGGTTAAGTATCTGGGCTCCATACCCTGATACCACCTCTATCCAGAAGGAATGACATACACTAAAGGGGCGCTACTCCCTAATAACCTTGCTGCATCCTTCCTGTTTTGACCATTTCCGGGGTGTGAGGTCCGACGAAGTCTCGTCCACAAAGCCACGCTTTGTACAAAAGCTGTGCTTTGGGTCAACAAATGATCATAGAAATGATCACCAAGGTAAATGATCAAACAAATGATCATATCACTAATGATCAAACAATGATCATTTCACAGCAACACTCAGCATGCCACACTACCAAATTGGGAGTATATCACTAATAACCTTCAACTATATAACCTCTGAGCTCGTACGTCTCAGAGAAGGGTGTTAAGCTAAGAGAATAAATTCTCCGCCACCAACAGAAATATATTTGAAAGAAATCAGCTTTATATCTCAATTTGTAATGTCAGACATACAATCCATACAAGCCTGTTCCGGGCACGAACAGAACCGAAGGCACTTACAAAGAAGTCCTTGCATTCCGGATAATTTCTAATCACGTCCGGACTTCCCGTCACTAAGGGTGATAAAAACTCTATATCGGAGATCAGCCGATGCAGAGTAACTCAACGGTAATCCTTCCGTTTTCAAAAATATGCGGTCTTCAACACCGGTCATCAAATGCAATCCATTATGACGTATCACATATTCAGAATGGGTTATATGACCCCAAGGTCCTTTCCCGGCTAACCCGAATAGTGAGCGTTTATTCAAAAATAATTGTGGCATTCAAATTCAAACAATCACAAAAAATACCTATTTAAAGGTAAATATTGATAGTCGGATTATTTAACTATCAATAGGCGTGTTCAACATCACCAAATCCAAATAATTCCCAAATTATTTACTTTCCAAAATATCTTTACTAGATATAAAATTTCCCACACTTCAACATTTGAAAACTAATTTTCAAATCACTTTTCAATCCTTTATCACTTTTGAAAACAAATTTCAATCATTTTCCTTACTCGGAAATACTTTCATTTCAACATGGTTCATTTAAATCCATTAAATAAATCCTTACCGATTTACTTTCTATTTACGTTCCAAATCCGTAAATTAATTCCCACACTTCAAAAATAAATCATCGTTTATTTTTAAACCAATTCCTTTTCCATTTATAAATTCCATAGTGAATTTACAATTCCAAAATATTTATGAATATATGATTCCCAAATCGATTTCTAATATTCATTTTCAATTTGTCTTTAAAAAGATAAATTCTCAAAACGTTTCATTTCACATTGGAAAAACATTTATCTATTTATTTTCAACATTTGAAAATATTCGATATAATTAAACCGAAATTAAGTATATATTTCATTCTTTAAGGAAATCATTATCTTAAACATATTCATTTGGGCCAAAACGAATGTTGCGCAAAACATCGTTACGACAACCCAAAATCACTAGTATAGGGATTCGAAATTAAAATAGATATATAAATCCCAATACTATACAAAAACATTTCCTTTCGGAAATCATTTACTATAACAACAGTGTTATAGTCCATCATTTCCTTCTATTTCTCGAAAACGTCTATTTCAACAATAATGTTGATATCTATGTATTCGATTCATAATACATTTTAAAACATCGTTAAAACGATTAACTTCATTTTATAATATTCATTTTCCCACGCATATCCATTTTATTTGATAATATATTCACTGTCCAAAATCGTGAATATGCTTCCTTAACAAATTTCAACTTTCAATTTATCAAATCCATTGATTTCGAATTTATAAACAATGTCTATAAATTCCATTTCTATTTATAAGCTTCGGTTTATAAATCTCATTATTAATAAATTCCATTTATATCCCATTTAAATGCCAAAATCCGATTTATAAGATAATTACTTATAAATTTTTATTTTACAAAATCTATTCATTTTTATAACTTTACAATTTATAAATCTATAAATTCCGTTCACTTATGAAATCCATTTTTATTTCATTTTTAACACTTATAAAAACTCGTTTTAATATTCCAATATATTTTTTATTTATAAAATATCAATTTTATAAGTCTTTTATACACATCGTTTTTAATAATTCAAAAATCCCAATTTAAACCAATTTATTCTTTTAATAACTTAAAAATCGTTATTTAAAGCTTATATATTTCAAAATCATACTTAAGCATTATTTTCCAAAAATCATAACTTTTATGAAAATAAAATTTTAACGTTTATTTATTTTAACAATTCAAAATTTAATAAAACGTGTACCTTTGAAAATCACTTTAAAATTCCTTTTAAAACCAAAATCATTATTTTAAAACTTCAAAAATGGATTCGATGATGCAACATCACTAAATAGTCAATCACGACATTCAAATATCATATATCGATATGATAATCAACAAATATCACTATGTACATAAACCAATACAGTTGAGGAATCCAGTTGGATCCCTCCAACCTGTTTCCCTGCATCCACAAACATTAGCACAATACCAATTCTGTTCCAGTACGGAATTATCGCGGTATATGAGATTTATAAAATATTATCCGCTTAATAGACGGCGCAATAGGGTCTCATCCGCTATATAATGCGGGAAATCAACTCCAAGTGCATAAATAATACCAATTTCACTATACTGTGAAATATTTGCGGTATATGTTTTTAATAAATAACATCCGCTTACTAACGACGCATAATGTCTATTTTAACAATCAATAGATAACAATCATCATTCAAACATGCATTCAAGAATTTTAAATATAACTATTTAAAATATAAATCGAAACTGATTCGATTGAGTGAGAAGTTCTCACCTTGATTTCAATTTCGTTTTCAGCTTTTGTTTCGAATAAAATTAAACGTGCGTTTAATTTTACCCGAAATTCTCGCTAACTCCAAATGACTCCAATCCATTTCCATAACGTACTGCTCGTCCATACGATTCCAACGCAACTGGTTTCGCACGTTTTCGACCTCGTATGAAAGAGATACACATTTTTAAATACTACACGATTTATAATATATTTAAATTACAATTCTATTTACTCGTTTATCCTGGGCCGTGTATTTCCTTGTGATGAAATCCAGGCCGTCCCTGATGCTTCTTCCCCAACGCGACACTATCCAGGTCGCAAATAACCCATGGCCGCCATTTTACTTCGAATTTTTGCCACCTCCTCGACGACCTCCACCCCGATCTAACTACGCCACCTCAAAGCCCTCGCCCAGAGCCACCTTCGGCTACAAGGCCATGGAGCTCGGTCAGCCCAGGCATGAGCAAAACGTGCTCGAACATAGCAACTTCACGTTCAAATCGCCGGTAATCCGTGCTTCTAAACTCGATCATAACCGTTGAGGTTATGGATCTCAACATCCTCTACAACTTTGTAGTTGATAAATCTTTGAATTGGTTAACGAATTTGAAGAAAAAAAAAGGAGAACACAATTGTTTTTCGGCCATAGAATCTACATGGAGGCGGCTAGGGCTGAACGAAACCCTAATTCATTTTTTTTATTTTTGTGAAAAAAGGGGCTATTTATAGAAATCTATCGAACATTATTCATTCCAAATTTCCAAAATCCGATTTACGTATGGTGACCGACATTTCTATGGTTTATCCCGCGTTCCGGACACAATGGAATAGGTTTCGGAAGCTAATTCGATCATCTGTGCGAGATATGGCAATAAACGTTCGATTTAAATTAAAGTGATTTAAACTATTTTCTAGGCGTTTTAGCTTGCACCGGACAAACGATAAATCCAATTGACACGAAATTTGAAACCATACAATAATATCACATTACAGATCCGATAAAACTAATTTCGTCGAAATCCAAGACTTTTTGAAAAATGACTATTTTAACTCGCCAAATTAAATATTAAAAACAATTTCGATGCGTTTTCCAGCTGCAACGATCAAACAAAAATTCGATTGCTACGAAAATTGAAATCCGATAATAACAAACTATTACGGATCCAATGGAATTAGTTTCGTCCAGTTCTGAGACTGTTCGAAAAATGGCTAATTTCACTAGTCGATTAAATATTAAAATATTCAATTTTCACAAATAAACTCTTAATTCAATTTTAAAAGTTATATAACATCATTCTAACCTCAATATGATAAAATAAAATTTTAAAAATCATTTTCAATCGTATTTAACTTAAATTTCAATATTTCCTGTATTTTCACATATTAAATTATCGATTTAATTATCCAATTAAATCAAATTATTCGAAATAAAATTTATTCGACTTATAAATTTCACTTATTAATCTTTAAAATTAATTAAATATTCAAATTTTAATTAACAGAAATTCTGGGTCGTTACAATTGAGGGTTGAAATTCAATTAGAATAAATCGAATTGATCTGTATGTGATTAAGCTTTGCTTAAGGGTGATTGAATGGTATTGGATGTTTTGAATGAGTTGAAATCTCTGATATGAAATGTTGTGCATTTCGTTTGAATAACTTGGGTTCGGATAACATGAGATTCAAAGAGACGGGGTCAGGTATTGGGAAATACCCGGAACCACTCTGGATTAATAATAAATTGATATGTGAAATAAGTTGACTGGGATAAAACGATTTAGGTAAATTGGATTATTTTATCTGAGTTTGGTACTTGGAATTTTATATGTGAATTAAGCATTGCTTATAGCAAATTGTGAATTGGATAAATTGATATACGTTATCTCGGGTTTATATAAGGTATTTTCTTTGGTATATGTTAGTTAGGTTTACTCACGCTGGTTTCTAGCCTGACCCGGGTGTTACTTTGGGGTAATGCTCGGGTCAGACCGAGTATTACAGATTTTCAGGTAGGACGTGCTGGAGCTCAGGAGGCGAGCTGGATGGCAATATCGTATATAGTATTTCCGCTGTAATATATTATTGTGTATCTGAGACATGATAATAGTGTATATTCAGTGACTGTGAATATGTAAACTTTAATGTATATTAAATGTAATCGACAGATATGGTATTTTTTTTGTAAACTGATATTAGTTATTATTATATTTTATCCGCTGCAAATGTGAGATGTTTGGTGTGCTGTTCTTCTTCTTCTTCTACTATCTCTTTCTTCTTTTTCATAACTATCTGAAAATTTCGGGTTCGAAATTTTCAGGTCGTTACATTTGGTATCAGAGCTGAAAGATTAAGCGAGAACCTTGGCTCTGGTGGGGATTACTCATTAAATAGAGTCATTGGTACTCTAGAATGAGTTGAGTGTATATTTATATGAGCGCGTACTTGTTTTTTTCTTATATAAAGGTTTTATATGATTTTAAAAAAAAAGAAATTTTGAGATATAAAGCAATATTTCCTTCTAAAAAATATTAAGGTGATTGGTTGTTAAATTATTGGAATTAAAATTTAGAAGTAATATAATACAACCAAATTGAAGTCTTTAATTAGAATTAAATGAAGTAAAAATGAAAATACAACCAAATCGAAAATTTAATGAATTGAAAATGAAATTCTAAATCTGGTCGCAGAATTTGAAATTTTGTTTCAAAATAATGAAAAATAATAAACAAGTATTATTTGAATAAATGGGATTTGTGGCAAACAATGGGTTGTATGAAATTTGATTTGAATTTAAAGCCAAAGGTGGTTTAAAATTTTAAAACATGGCTGGGAGGACCAAGAAATAAATATGTATATATGCATGGATATACATGATATCAAAGATAATTTGAAATAGACTCTTAGAGGGTGAGTTTTGATTTCCCTTGAAGTGTGATGTTAAACCCTGAGCGATATAAGTTGTGAACTTATAAGAGGGAAAGAATTTTTGAAGTTTGAAGCGGGAATTCAATTTGAGTAAGGTTGATTGGATTAAATAAATTGGAATTTAACTTTGGAAAGTTAAATAAGTGTAGAAAAAGCAACCAGAATTGGAAATTTCATGATGAAATTGGAATTTAACTTGGGAAGTTAAATGGGTGATTTGAATTGGGAATTTGTGTGATCTCAATACGGGTTTGAGATTTAAAAATTGAGAATGGATGGACTTTTAAAATAAATTGGATGATACCATCCTATTGTTAATAAAAATCTGTAAATTGAGAATGGTATTGTATAAATCAAATAAATTTGAGTAATTGAATTGTAAAATTAAACTTGTTTAAGATCCGGCTTCAAGCTGGAAGATAAAATTGAGTAATAAATTAAATTCTTAAAATAAAATAGTATTGTACTCTTATTTAAACCTTGAAATACATAAGTAAAGATAATATAAAATGAAATTTTGAGAATTGGACTCTGAAATTAAATTGATTAAAAACTTTAAATAAAGGTTAATTTGGTTAAAAGAGATAAACCAACCTTTGAGAATTTAACTCGAATTGATATAATTCGAGATAGTTTAAATTCAAGATTAAAATTGAACTAGTTCAAAAATTAATTTGGTTTGAATTATTTGAATTGGTGATTGAAGATGTATAAGTTTAAGAATTTAAATGGGAAATTGAATTGAATTATATTGAAATGATTTGAATTTGAAATGGGTTCAATTGATAATAATTCACATTGATTGGAATAATATGAAATTATAATATAAGTTGAACATGATTGAAATTAAATGGATTTGATTTAAATTGGGAAAGGAATGAGGGTTGATTCAACTTGAATTGGGATTAAATAAATTTCAATGGAAATTGGAGTTATATAAATTGGAATTGGGTCAATTTAAATGGAAATGGAAATTTAAATTGAATTGTTAGGGAAGCGAGCAGTTTGACTCTGGACTATTTTCAATATAGATTGTTTTAAATATAAATTTATTCTTTCAAGCTATTAAATATATACAACACTTCTTTTTAAAGCTAACTTATTTTATATTTGATTTACCATTATTTTTGGAGCTACTTAACCATTTTTCAACTGTTTTCTAAACTAATTACTATTTTTCAACTATTTCACAAACTAGTTTTTTATTTACGACTATTTTGCAATTATTTAAAATTTCTGAAACTATTAAACTATTTTTCAACTATTTTACCATTAGTTAACTATTTTATAGCTGTTTTGTAAACTAATAATTATTTTTCAACTACTTATCTATTTTCAAAATTTTCAAGCTATTTTCTAAATATAAACTGGTCGGAGTTCAAACTGTTATTGATTTAAATACCCAACTGAGATAAGAATTGAAGTGATAATCCGAATGGGGATTAAGGCAATTGTAAATAAGTGAAAGGGAATTTAGGAAAATGAGAATAGAAAGGAAATTAATGTGGCTGATAATCAATGGAAATAAATATGTAGGATGTACGTATATTATTCTATTCGCATAGTGATTTGATCCAGATTCGAGCACAGAATTTCGAGATAGATATTGATCCGAGTTGGGATTTGTCACTCGATTTTCGACGGCGAACCTGGATATGGATTGTTGATTGATTCTGGATATTCCCTATCATAGTTATGGCTATGCAAGGAGAATGACGGTTTCTAATCAAGAAATCAGATCTGTGCCCGCACTAGGAAGTCGGGTGGACAATACTAGTTCGGAAGTGAAATTGTGTGATCGAATGGGCGATTAGATTGGTATAGCGTACGGATGTTATGTGTACATCGTACAAATTTGAATGAAATTGATATTCGAAAGAGTAATCAAATTTGAATATTTTATTTTGAATAAACAAGTTATATATCTTTGTATAAGATAAATCTTTCCTTGTTAAATCTATTGCCGGAAGAAAAAGGATTTTTGAAGATGTTTGAAGTATAAAAAGGAGTTTTATACAAGTTTGAAAAGATCCAAAGTTTTTGAATTTTATATATTGAATATATATATATAAAGGATCTTATGAGGATTTTGGAAAAAGGTTTTGGGAACCTTTGGATTGGGAAGGCTTTTGATTTTTGGGTAAAATCAATATTGAAATATGAAAAAAAAAGCCTAGTTTGAGAATTATCGATTTGGGATAATCGATTTTGTGTAAAGGAGCCTTGTATGAGATCATACTAGGTGTATAATTTGAAAGATACTATATGTGTATAGTATAAAGTGTTTTGATGATTGCTCTGGGGAAAAAGGCGCTCCCTTGAAATGAACTTCTCAGGAGTGCCACCGGGTGGTGCTGCCTTGAGCCCCAAGGGGGGGAGGGTTTTAAAGTTGATCCTGTGAGGAGTCCGGACAAAACTAGTTCCTGAGGATTATTGGGTGGCGAAAGTCGAGGGCGCTGATGCCTACGGGGGCATTTGGGTTATGCTATGATGACAGTGTAACTCGATGCCACTGCGATCTACTGTGGGGACCATAGCGAAAATCGTGTGGAGGATGAGTGTCAACGGTCTACACTTGATTTTGTCGGGAAGGCAACGCAACATCGATAGACTGCGATCTATGGTCAAGTGGAGTGGAGAAGTTTCATTTTTGGCAGCAAAATTCGATGGCGCCGATGCCTACAGTTATATGGGTTTTTGCTGTGATAGCTACGTAACCCTAGTTGTAGCTGCGATCTGTCGTGGGTTCCATGGTGTAATCGAGGGGCGCGGAGGCGTACAGTTATCTATGGATTTTGTCGGGATGGCAGTGTAACCATCGGGTTAACTGCGACTATGGATGGGGGTGATGATTTCCAGAGCATTCTTGTAACGATCCTGAATTCTAATTTATTTTAAATTGATAATTAAATGAATTTTTGAATAAAAATTTGTAAAATTAATTATAAATAGATGCGAGTTTCCCCGAGTTCAAATATATTCTATATAAATCATTTAAATTTTTAAGTATTGTATATACATGTATATATGTGAATATATATATATATATATATATATATGTATATATGTATATTTGGGCATATATGAGTCAATTTGAAATTATAAAATCTTGTGTGTGTATATATATATATATTTTGATTTGAATTTAAATCTTAGATGAATGGTTTAATAAATATTTGGGTTATAAAATAAATTAAGAAAAAAAGTATATATATATATAGTAACTCATAAATAAATATTAAAGTAAGATAACAATAAATATTTAAACTAGAAATAGAAAAATAATATGAGATAAATTTTAATAAAAATAGGAAGTAGAACATTTGCTAAATTCTAACAACATAATAAAATAGAAATTTATTTATATTTCAAAACAAGAAGATTTAAAGAAAATAAAATACATTTAAATATGAAAAGAATGTAGACGAAAATAAAACAAACAAATAAAATACAAAGGACTAAAACAAAAATATGTTTTTATAAACACTTAAAACAAACATAGATGCAAAAGCTTGTGAAAGAAAATAAAGAAAAGAAAAGAAACAACATTTAAATATGAAAACAAGCAAGTACAAATATAAGCATGAAATGAAACAAGTAAACAAATACATAAATAAACAAGTACCTAAAAATAAATACTAGTATCTCTAGCATAAAAGGGAAGGTATCAGGCAATTAATGCAACATGCTTCATGCATTTAATGCAAGCATACCAAGCCATGCCTATTATACAAAGATATCACACTGTATAAGTTTATCACCCTGTAACTTGCTTCCATATATCAGCCCCATATGCAAAAAGAAAAAAGAAAAAAATGAATGAAGTAAACAAAACTAAAAAATTACATAACAATACAAATCAACTCAGCAATGCAAAGATTCAAGATTTAGTTTTAAGGTGAAACAAGGCAACCTGGAACTCCAAGCAAATAAGGCTCAACTCAGTTTAAACATTTATTTAATGAAAACCAGAGAAGATCTCAGTAAGCAAAAATACAAGCTCCAGTTTGAAAGCTCGTTCTCTGCCTTCCTGATTGAGGTGAGCAACTATTTCTTTTCAACTTTTAACATGCTTCAGTATTCTGATGCTTGTAAGTAGCCTTGAAATCTGATGAGAAGTTTGCTGATATGTGTTGTATGAAATAATTGATGTGCTCTGTGCCCTGTTCATTTTTTCTGAAAACCAAAGTGAGTAACTCCTTTTCTAAAATGCCTAAGTATATTCATTTAGGGTTGCATGCTAGTTTGACTGAATGAAGTTTAAATTGGGTGTATATCTGTGATAATGCCTGTAACTCATTTTTCTTTTAAGCAAGACTACAAATCATTTTCAAAGAAAAATAAATAAATAAGCAAAGGCATTACAGTTTTCATTTTCAAAACTGTTACAATGAAATAACTGCTCTGTTTCTAAAAGGTGAGTAACAACATATATAAGTTCAATCAAGTTGCTTGATTTTATCTGGATTGAGTTTGTGATGTGAATATATATATAAGTGCCTGTTTCTATATGTATGTGTACTGTAGGAATGAGATGTGTTTGGTCTCTGTTTCTCTGATGCTTGATTCTAGGCTCAAAAGTAAATCAAAAATTACTTGCTCTTAATCCAAGTTTTGTTAAGATCGAAATGTTGAACAAAATATGTTAGTTACATCATAGTTTTAGGTTTAAAGATTTGTTGGGTTAAACTAAATTGTTTTGCCTTTGGAAAAATATAAAATAACAGTGAAACTTAAACAAAGTTAAAAATCAATTATCATGTTTGATGGATTCAGGTTTAAGAATCAAATACTGAAATCAAAATTTGATTTTTAAAACAAAAATCATTATTTTTAATTAAGGGATTGGAGAGTATTCTTGGTTTAACCAGGAAACAGAAAATTGGGTGTCTATGTTGATCTCGAGTGTCTGGGATGTTGAGAATTCTTCTGGTGATGGTATTAGGACCGGTGACTAGGGGAAAAATGGTAGGTGGATGGTCTGAGCTCGGTGGCGGCAGTGGTGGTTCTTTTTAGGTTCTAACCCTAGTTTGGCAAGGCTGGAGAAATGAGATCACCCCGTGGTCTCTGGTGCATCGAGTTCAACGAGGGCTCGGGAATTTGAAGCTTTGACATGGTCGAAGTGATTGACGGAGCCGCTGTTTTTCTGATGGACGGAGGAGCGAAGGGGAGGCGATGCCAGGTTTGAGGGATAGTGAGGAGCGTGTTCCAGGTTTGAGTATTTTCGTTTCTAGGTTTCGAGAATAAACTCGAATTCGTTTTTGAGATGATGGGGGAACTTTAGTTGATTGGAGATTGGTCTAGAGTTGATCGATGTTTTGCCCAATGCAATGGCGATGATCGGAGCTGGTCGTGGTGTTGGTGCATGTGTACGTGCATATGTATATATCTGTGCATTCGAAGTTTTGGGGAAGAAGCATCGTGACTCGAAGTTGTCTTCGGGGAAACGTAGGGCTGGCTCGAGTTTGAGCTCGGGTAGTTTTAAGTTGTATCCGGGTCAATTTTTACACTTAAACAAAAAATTTGAAATTTACGAGTCTCGGGTTGGTTTGGGGAAAGACTCGAAGCAGGGCTTGGGTAGAACGTGAATTTTCTCGGGTTTGACTCGGGTAGGTATAAAAACAGTTTTTGAAACTTTAAAACAAAATTCAAGTTTAAACATTTTTAACTCATTCTTTTAAATAATTGTTTTATTTAAGTATGGGATTGGTTTAAGGTTTAAAAGTAAATTATTTTAATTTAATTAAGTTTTACTTAAAGATTTAATTAAAAAGGATTAATTAATTAAAGATTTAATTTATGTGATTGGATAAATTAATGTGATTAATTAAAGCTTTATTATTTAATAATTAAAGGTTGATAATTAAAGGTTAATTGATTTATTATTAATGGATAATTAATAAATGATTAAAGAATAATTAATCAAAATGATTTGTAAATTATTAATGTTAGTTAACCAGGATTAGTAATTCATAAGAAATAAATTCGATTTAAATTAATCAGATAATTTATTGATCTTACCTATGGATATTTGGATTCTATTGGATGACTTGATTGTTTGATATTCCTGATTTATGATTCTTAGTATATATCCTGATTTATGTTGTGATCTGTGATAAATTATCTGTGATGTAATTTACTAGCCGTGGCATATATATTTGTGATCTGTATATAACAGATAAGCGTTATAGTTTATATCGTTTATCAACTATATTCCTGTATTCTGATCTGTGATGATTGTATGTTGTTGCACTACTGTGTATAACCCCTGGACCACACTCATACACACACAATATGGATTTCACAAGGAAATCGATTAAGTCACAGATTTTTGAAATAGTTTAAATTTGAATATTTGAATTTAAATGTTTTGGAAATGGATTGGGTTTAAAGTGAAAAGCTTTTGAAATGGAATTTCATAGATGAAATTTATTTTGAATAACTCGGTAAAATCTCCAATTTAAATAATTAAATTTGAATTTGAATTCAATATTTGGAATTGAATTCAATGATTATGGTTAAAGATATTATAAATATGTTTGTATGAATTTAAACCATTTTAAAGGTATGGTTTTGGGAACTTGAATTTAACCCAAGGATTTCAACTCGTATAAATGAATCAGATTTCCAAAATGAAAACTGTTGTTTTCAAATGATAAACACTTTTAGATAAGAACTGAGATTCCAGTTAATTAGGGGAATTTCAAGATTGAATAGAGAAATGATTTTCCCAAGTTATGAATGAATTCTTTTTGAAAGCTATGAATTAAATCTGTTTATTTTTAACAGATTTAAATTGAGGATTTGTTTAAATCAAATTGAAATAAAATTGTTTTGAAGACTATAAGTTAAATCTTTGATTTAAAGATTTAACGAGTTAATCAAATTGAAATGAAAATTGATTTGGAAAATCTGTGAATGAATCTTTTATTTAAAAGATTAAAATGTGAAAATTGTTTAAACCGTTAAAGGTTGTGAAAATGAATCTTTTTGTTTAAAAGATTGAAAATGGTAATTTATTTAAACCATTTGAAGAAAAGTTTTGGGAAATAAGCTGTGACTTAATTGAAATCCCAATATCCATATATTTTTAAAATATTTTCGCTCACTATTCGGTTTAGCCGGGAAAGGACCTTTGTGTCGTATAACCCATTCCGAATATGTGATACGTCGTTATGGATAGCATTTGAAGACCGGTGATGAAGACCGGGTATTTGCGAAAGCGATAGGATGACCTATCGATTGTCTCTGCACTGGGTAGCTCCTAGTGTAGAGATTCCCTAAGTGATGGGAAATCCGATCGGGATTGTGAATATCCGGGTTGCAAGGACTTCTTTGTAAGTGCCTTCGGTTCTGTTCGAGCCCGGAACAGACTTGTATGGATAGTATGTCTGACATTACAAATTGAGATATAAAGCCGATTTCTTTCAAATATATTTCTGTTGGTGGCGGAGAATTTATTCTCTTAGCTTAACACCCTTTTCTAAGACGTACGAGCTCAGAGGTTATGTAGTTGAAGGTTATCTGCGATATATTCCCAATTTGGTAATGTGACATGCTGAGTGTTGCTGTGAAATGATCATTGTATTGATTATTTATGATAGGATCATTTGTTTGATCGTCTATCTTGGTGATCATTTGTTGACCCAAAGCATGGCTTTTGTATAAAGTATGTTTTTGTGGACGAGACTTCGTCGAACCTCACACCCCGGAAATGGTCAAAACAGGAAAGATGCGGCATGGTTATGAGGGGTAGCTCCCTTTAGGGTATGTGCATTTCCTTCTGGATAGAGGTGGTATCATGGTATGGAGCCCAGATATTTAACCTATGTGGTTACTGCGAATTTATTACTTTGTGGTTGTTGGTTATCGGGATCCCGTGAGAAAGGTCGTTTACGATCGAGGAATGGCGTGCTCGTGTCAGTAGTTACCCAGTTAGGGGTAACCCGGCCTTGTGTTGGTAGAGTTCCGGTTTGGTTCTCGGGAATGTCCTTCCAGAGGCATTCTCATGTGGCAATGGGAAGTTCCTTGGCCTGACCATTTGTTGGAAATCCAAAGAAACTATACGATCTTGTACGGTTTTAGTTGTAGAACCTGCTTCCTCAGGAGGTAGCTATAGTAGGCATAATATAATGGTACCTATGCTAGCTAAGATTTATATTCTACTTTCGAAATGAATTTTTTCTACACTATGTACTAGCAATAATATCAAATGTTTCTTTTTAATACGTATCAAGCATCTTTGACTAACATAAGAAGAAATCTCCTCCAAGTCTGCGTTTGCATTGTGTGTGTGGCGGGAGGTCTTATGGTAGTCTCATTTTTAAAAAGCATTGCGAATTGACTTTGAAAATCTTTTGTTGAATGTTTTAAAAGATAAACTGTTTTTGTTGCTCACACCAGTCCCACGACTGATCCAGAGTTTATTGTTTCTTTCCTAAACTCTGGGTGCTCATTATATTTCTACACGAGCAGTCTAGAGTTGGGTTTTTCAGATAGTCAGATGTAGTAGATTATCTGGAGTTAGTTCAGTCTTTGGATCGCACCAGTCTTGCTTATCTTTGTGCATCGTTATTAGGGGTTCGAGCTATTGCTGGATTGATTCTCGGAAATGGAGTTGCAGTTCTCGGAGTTCTCTTTTGAAGACTATCTTAGAGTTATATTGTTCTGCTGTTAGATGTCATCTATTTTCTTTTCCGCTGCTATTTATTGTATCATATCTCTGATGTATATTGATATCTATTGGATCATCTGTTGTATCAGATATTGTATCAAAGCTGTATATCAATGTATTATTTTTTTTATTCCGCTGTGTTGTTTACTTAATGATTATTATAAGCTCCGGCGAATCGGATTTGAACGGTCGAATCTATGACATTCGAATACGATTTGAAATATGGATGTCGATTTTTGAGCGGGCAAAATCCGCAGTCGTTACATTTGGTATCAGAGCTAAGGGTTGAACTTTAGCTCAGGAGTGTAACACATTAAGTAACCCATTAGAGATAGGGTGAAGTAAATCCTAGAATGAGTAATCCTTAAGATATCTGTTTGAATGCCTCAGTAAATTCTCTTACTATCCACTGATGGTGAGTATGAGTGCAAGAAGAGAACGAGATAGGGGACAGGGAAATACGACTATAATTGGTCAATACTCTGTAACAACAGTGGAAACAATCTTTCTTATCAAATTTCTTTGATTCGTTTCTAAATTCTTTTGATTTCTTCGTACCAGCTACAAGAAGAAGTTTTGGTGCGGTGATGCTCTACGAATCGTTGTAGGAAATTTTTATTTCGTATCTTCATCAATTTCTTATCATTTTTTCGTTTTAAACTATAATGAATTTGAAAATTGAAATTGGAGATTTTTAAATAAATTAGAAATTTTAAATTGAGTTAAAATTGATTAATGGAATATGAAGGATAAATTTGAATAGTATCGATAAACGATTTCGTTTAAAATCAAATTTTGAAATTCTATTATAATTTCTTGTACCTATTGTTGATATTCTGATTGGGTAAGCCAAATGCAGAACTGATATCCAGTTTGATCGGAAAAGATATTTCTCTATCTTTTATCTATCTTTGTTGTTTTCGTGCCTACGAATTTCGAGGACGAAATTCTTTTAAGGGGGGAAGTCTGTAACGATCCTGAATTTTAATTTATTTTAAATTGATAATTAAATGAATTTTTGAATAAAAATTTGTAAAATTAATTATAAATAGATGCGAGTTTCCCCGAGTTCAAATATATTCTATATAAATCATTTAAATTTTTAAGTATTGTATATACATGTATATATGTGAATATATATATATATGTATATTTGGGTATATATGAGTCAGTTTGAAATTATAAAATCTTGTGTGTGTATATATATATATTTTGATTTGAATTTAAATCTTAGATGAATGGTTTAATAAATATTTGGGTTATAAAATAAATTAAGAAAAAAAGTATATATATATAGTAACTCATAAATAAATATTAAAGTAAGATAACAATAAATATTTAAACTCGAAATAGAAAAATAATATGAGATAAATTTTAATAAAAATAGGAAGTAGAACATTTGCTAAATTCTAACAACATAATAAAATAGAAATTTATTTATATTTCAAAACAAGAAGATTTAAAGAAAATAAAATACATTTAAATATGAAAAAAATGTAGACGAAAATAAAAAAACAAATAAAATACAAAGGACTAAAACAAAAATATGTTTTTATAAACACTTAAAACAAACATAGATGCAAAAGCTTGTGAAAGAAAATAAAGAAAAGAAAAGAAACAACATTTAAATATGAAAACAAGCAAGTACAAAGATAAGCATGGAATGAAACAAGTAAACAAATACATAAATAAACAAGTACTTAATAATAAATACTAGTATCTCTAGCATAAAAGGGAAGGTATTAGGCAATTAATGCAACATGCTTCATGCATTTAATTCAAGCATACCAAGCCATGCCTATTATACAAAGATATCACACTGTATAAGTTTATCACCCTGTAACTTGCTTCCATATATCGGCCCCATATGCAAAAAGAAAAAAAAATGAATGAAGTAAACAAAACTAAAACAAAACATAACAATACAAATCAACTCAGCAATGCAAAGATTCAAGAGTTAGTTTTAAGGTGAAACAAGGCAACCTGGAACTCCAAGCAAATAAGGCTCAACTCAGTTTAAACATTTATTTAGTGAAAACCAGAGAAGATCTCAGTAAGCAAAAATACAAGCTCCAGTTTGAAAGCTCGTTCTCTGCCTTCCTGATTGAGGTGAGCAACTATTTCTTTTCAACTTTTAACATGCTTCAATATTCTGATGCTTGTAAGTAGCCTTGAAATCTGATGAGAAGTTTGCTGATATGTGTTGTATGAAATAATTGATGTGCTCTGTGCCCTGCTCATTTTTTCTGAAAACCAAAGTGAGTAACTCCTTTTCTAAAATGCCTAAGTATATTCATTTAGGGTTGCATGCTAGTTTGACTGAATGAAGTTTAAATTGGGTGTATATCTGTGATAATGCCTGTAACTCATTTTTCTTTTAAGCAAGACTACAAATCATTTTCAAAGAAAAATAAATAAATAAGCAAAGGCATTACAGTTTTCATTTTCAAAACTGTTACAATCAAATAACTGCTCTGTTTCTAAAAGGTGAGTAACAACATATATAAGTTCAATCAAGTTGCTTGATTTTATCTGGATTGAGTTTGTGATGTGAATATATATATAAGTGCCTGTTTCTATATGTATGTGTACTGTAGGAATGAGATGTGTTTGGTCTCTGTTTCTCTGATGCTTGATTCTAGGCTCAAAAGTAAATCAAAAATTACTTGCTCTTAATCCAAGTTTTGTTAAGATCGAAATGTTGAACAAAATATGTTAGTTACATCATAGTTTTAGGTTTAAAAATTTGTTGGGTTAAACTAAATTGTTTTGCCTTTGGAAAAATATAAAATAACAGTGAAACTTAAACAAAGTTAAAAATCAATTATCATGTTTGATGGATTCAGGTTTAAGAATCAAATACTGAAATCAAAATTTGATTTTTAAAACAAAAATCATTATTTTTAATTAAGGGATTGGAGAGTATTCTTGGTTTAACCAGGAAACAGAAAATTGGGTGTCTATGTTGATCTCGAGTGTCTGGGATGTTGAGAATTCTTCTGGTGATGGTATTAGGACCGGTGACTAGGGGAAAAATGGTAGGTGGATGGTCTGAGCTCGGTGGCGGCAGTGGTGGTTCTTTTTAGGTTCTAACCCTAGTTTGGCAAGGCTGGAGAAATGAGATCACCCCGTGGTCTCTGGTGCATCGAGTTCAACGAGGGCTCGGGAATTTGAAGCTTTGACATGGTCGAAGTGATTGACGGAGCCGCTGTTTTTCTGATGGACGGAGGAGCGAAGGGGAGGCGATGCCAGGTTTGAGGGATAGTGAGGAGCGTGTTCCAGGTTTGAGTATTTTCGTTTCCAGGTTTCGAGAATAAACTCGAATTCGTTTTTGAGATGATGGGGGAACTTTAGTTGATTGGAGATTGGTCTAGAGTTGATCGATGTTTTGCCCAATGCAATAGCGATGATCGGAGCTGGTCGTGGTGTTGGTGCATGTGTACGTGCATATGTATATATCTGTGCATTCGAAGTTTTGGGGAAGAAGCATCGTGACTCGAAGTTGTCTTCGGGGAAACGTAGGGCTGGCTCGAGTTTGAGCTCGGGTAGTTTTAAGTTGTATCCGGGTCAATTTTTACACTTAAACAAAAATTTTGAAATTTACGAGTCTCGGGTTGGTTTGGGGAAAGACTCGAAGCAGGGCTTGGGTAGAACGTGAATTTTCTCGGGTTTGACTCGGGTAGGTATAAAAACAGTTTTTGAAACTTTAAAACAAAATTCAAGTTTTAAACATTTTTAACTCATTCTTTTAAATAATTGTTTTATTTAAGTATGGGATTGGTTTAAGGTTTAAAAGTAAATTATTTTAATTTAATTAAGTTTTACCTAAAGATTTAATTAAAAAGGATTAATTAATTAAAGATTTAATTTATGTGATTGGATAAATTAATGTGATTAATTAACGCTTTATTATTTAATAATTAAAGGTTGATAATTAAAGGTTAATTGATTTATTATTAATGGATAATTAATAAATGATTAAAGAATAATTAATCAAAATGATTTGTAAATTATTAATGTTAGTTAACCAGGATTAGTAATTCATAAGAAATAAATTCGATTTAAATTAATCAGATAATTTATTGATCTTACCTATGGATATTCGGATTCTATTGGATGACTTGATTGTTTGATATTCCTGATTTATGATGCTTAGTATATATCCTGATTTATGTTGTGATCTGTGATAAATTATCTGTGATGTTATTTACTAGCCGTGGCATATATATTTGTGATCTGTATATAACAGATAAGCGTTATAGTTTATATCGTTTATCAACTATATTCCTGTATTCTGATCTGTGATGATTGTATGCTGTTGCACTACTGTGTATAACCCCTGGATCACACTCATACACACACAATATGGATTTCACAAGGAAATCGATTAAGTCACAGATTTTTGAAATAGTTTAAATTTGAATATTTGAATTCAAATGTTTTGGAAATGGATTGGGTTTAAAGTGAAAAGCTTTTGAAATGGAATTTCATAGATGAAATTTATTTTGAATAACTCGGTAAAATCTCCAATTTAAATAATTAAATTTGAATTTGAATTCAATATTTGGAATTCAATTCAATGATTATGGTTAAAGATATTATAAATATGTTTGTATGAATTTAAACCATTTTAAAGGTATGGTTTTGGGAACTTGAATTTAACCCAAGGATTTCAACTCGTATAGATGAATCAGATTTCCAATATGAAAACTGTTGTTTTCAAATGATAAACACTTTTAGATAAGAACTGAGATTCCAGTTAATTAGGGGAATTTCAAGATTGAATAGAGAAATGATTTTCCCAAGTTATGAATGAATTCTTTTTGAAAGCTATGAATTAAATCTGTTTATTTTTAACAGATTTAAATTGAGGATTTGTTTAAATCAAATTGAAATAAAATTGTTTTGAAGACTATAAGTTAAATCTTTGATTTAAAGATTTAACGAGTTAATCAAATTGAAATGAAAATTGATTTGGAAAATCTGTGAATGAATCTTTTATTTAAAAGATTAAAATATGAAAATTGTTTAAACCGTTAAAGGTTGTGAAAATGAATCTTTTTGTTTAAAAGATTGAAAATGGTAATTTATTTAAACCATTTGAAGAAAAGTTTTGGGAAATAAGTTGTGACTTAATTGAAATCCCAATATCCATATATTTTTAAAATATTTTCTCTCACTATTCGGTTTAGCCGGGAAAGGACCTTTGTGTCGTATAACCCATTCCGAATATGTGATACGTCATTATGGATAGCATTTGAAGACCGGTGATGAAGACCGGGTATTTGCGAAAGCGATAGGATGACCTATCGATTGTCTCTGCACTGGGTAGCTCCTGGTATATAGATTCCCTAAGTGATGGGAAATCCGATCGGGATTGTGAATATCCGGGTTGCAAGGACTTCTTTGTAAGTGCCTTCGGTTCTGTTCGAGCCGGGAACAGACTTGTATGGATAGTATGTCTGACATTACAAATTGAGATATAAAGCCGATTTCTTTCAAATATATTTCTGTTGGTGGCGGAGAATTTATTCTCTTAGCTTAACACCCTTCTCTGAGACGTACGAGCTCAGACGTTATGTAGTTGAAGGTTATCAGCGATATATTCCCAATTTGGTAATGTGACATGCTGAGTGTTGCTGTGAAATGATCATTGTGTTGATTATTTATGATAGGATCATTTGTTTGATCGTCTATCTTGGTGATCATTTCTATGATCATTTGTTGACCCAAAGCATGGCTTTTGTATAAAGTATGTTTTTGTGGACGAGACTTCGTCGAACCTCACACCCCGGAAATGGTCAAAACAGGAAAGATGCGGCAAGGTTATGAGGGGTAGCTCCCTTTAGGGTATGTGCATTTCCTTCTGGATAGAGGTGGTATCATGGTATGGAGCCCAGATATTTAACCTATGTGGTTACTGCGAATTTATTACTTTGTGGTTGTTGGTTATCGGGATCCCGTGAGAAATGTCGTTTACGATCGGGGAATGGCATGCTTGTGTCAGTAGTTACCCAGTTAGGGGTAACCCGGCCTTGTGTTGGTAGAGTTCCGGTTTGGTTCTCGGGAATGTCCTTCCAGAGGCATTCTCATGTGGCAATGGGAAGTTCCTTGGCCTGACCATTTGTTGGAAATCCAAAGAAACAATACGATCTTGTACGGTTTTAGTTGTAGAACCTGCTTCCTCAGGAGGTAGCTATAGTAGGCATAATATAATGGTACCTATGCTGGCTAAGATTTATATTCTACTTTCGAAATGAATTTTTTCTACACTATGTACTAGCAATAATATCAAATGTTTCTTTTTAATACGTATCAAGCATCTTTGACTAACATAAGAAGAAATCTCCTCCAAGTCTGCGTTTGCATTGTGTGTGTGGCGGGAGGTCTTATGGTAGTCTCATTTTTAAAAAGCATTGCGAATTGACTTTGAAAATCTTTTGTTGAATGTTTTAAAAGATAAACTGTTTTTGTTTCTCACACCAGTCCCACGACTGATCCGGAGTTTATTGTTTCTTTCCTAAACTCTGGGTGCTCATTATATTTCTACACGAGCAGTCTAGAGTTGGGTTTTTCAGATAGTCAGATGTAGTAGATTATCTGGAGTTAGTTCAGTCTTTGGATCGCACCAGTCTTGCTTATCTTTGTGCATTGTTATTGGGGGTTCGAGCTATTGCTGGATTGATTCTCGGAAATGGAGTTGCAGTTCTCGGAGTTCTCTTTTGAAGACTATCTTAGAGTTATATTGTTCTGCTGTTAGATGTCATCTATTTTCTTTTCCGCTGCTATTTATTGTATCATATCTCTGATGTATATTGATATCTATTGGATCATCTGTTGTATCAGATATTGTATCAAAGCTGTATATCAATGTATTATTTTTTTTATTCCGCTGTGTTGTTTACTTAATGATTGTTATAAGCTCCGGCGAATCGGATTTGAACGGTCGAATCTATGACATTCGAATACGATTTGAAATATGGATGTCGATTTTTGAGCGGGCAAAATCCGTAGTCGTTACAATTCTCACCAAAGATATATCATCTATTTTCAAAAACTGTTTTCTATATTTTCAATAAAATTATTTTCCAAGTATTTTCACTGGGTGATGAAAATGGGTCTACCAAGTACTTATAGATTTTCAGACCTACGCCTGACCAACGGATGACTGAATTTCTATGAGAACCAGGATGGACTGGTTGAGGCATCGAGTTATAAAAGTATTTTTATTAAAAGCTATTTTAAATATTATTATCTGAATTTAAAAGCATTTCTAAAAAATTTTAAATAAAGATGTTGGAATTTTGGAAAATCAAGGAAATCCAAACTAGGATCTTAATGAAGTGATATTGTAATTAAAATCGAATATTAATTTGAAAGTTGAAAGTAAGCTAATTGGTTAAATAATTGTTTGATTGAGTATGCTAATAAAATTTAACTTTGGTAAATAAATGGATTGTAAATTAATAATGGAGTTTGGAAATGAATTAGAATTGTAAATAGAATTCGAGTTAAATTTGATAATGAATTAAATAAGAGGAGATGTTGTAAAATAAAAATAAAATAGAGTTGGATTGAATAATGTAATGGTTTGAATTACAAATAAAATTCAAAGGTGATTTGAATAATATTTAATGAAATTTGCAAGTAAATTGGATATAAGAGAAGTGTTGTCGAATGAAATGAAAGTGAATTATAATAAAAATGGTTTGAATTGCAACAAAACAAAATTCAAGTGAATAGAAATAAATTGGGAATGACCTTGGATTAATAAAATAAATTTGATAACGAATTAAATAATTGAACTAAAAATTGAAATGTGTTTATTGAGTTAAATAATAAATGGATGAAGTCTGATTGAATAAAAACTAAATCAAAGTTGTGATTGGAATTGGATTATCAGACTGAACTTAAATTTGGTGGTATATTAATGTGAAGTATAAATGAGATAAGTATGTGGTTGGATATTAACTTGATAAATTGAGAAGGTGAATTTAAAATTAAAATTTAAAATGGATGGGCTAACTAAATTTAATGGAAGTTGATTAAATGGGAATCAAATAGAAGTGAACTTAAGTTTGATGTTGGAATAAATTAATGTAAATTAACTTAAGTTTAAAATTTATGGAAGCGTGGCTTTGAACAAGAGTGAAAGCCCATTAAAATAAAAGCTTGGATTGAATTAATTTGACAGTGTCTAGTGGTATACAAGAATGAATATGTCGAGCTAAATAAATGATGGTGAATAAATTAGAAATGAAATGAAAGGCATATGTATGGTAGTGTAAAAATTTGTAATGAAATTACATACAGAATGATTTGAAATTAATTTAAAAGTAGTTACAAACTCAAATTAAATACTCTATCAAGCGAATATCGTCAAAATTGCATAAAATAATTATTGTTTGGCGTGTTCAAAAATAATTAAAATTCTTTGAGTTGATAGAGATCAAATAAAATTGATTTTGTATCATTTGAAGTGAATATGAACTTGTTTGGATTAAAACTTAATTGAATGTAAGCAATTGAGTTATAAACTAATAAAATTGAACGGAATGGTATATGTTTGATTGAAAGAAATTGAATTAGATTTGAAAACATATAAATTGCTCATGGAAGTTATTTCGAATGCTTTTCCTTTAGAATTGAAGTGTTATAGTTGTTTAAGTAAGAGAAATGTTATAAACTTCATATACATAGTACTTATATGTTTAAATTGAGTAAGTACAGGTACCTGAAGGCCGTTTGGCTGGTTTGGATTGCGCTAATTGCTTAAATTAAAAAGCTGCTTTCTTAAAATGCTAAATAAGGTACGCCTACGTAATAAAAATTGGAAATATGAACTGTTTTTGCTTTTTCCGACCGTGTGGGTCGATGTATACATATTTATATCTCTTGTCAAATTGCAAAAGCTCCTCCGTACAAAGGAGAATCTGCCAAAAATGTACGAAAATTTTGGGAGTTAGAAAATTTTTGGGAATTTTTGGGAAATTCTTTTGTTAAGGACAAAACAATTTCAAATTGGAAATTTAAAGTAAATTTGTAGGTGAACTAATGTGAATCAATTATACTTAAAAGATAAAATTTAAAGTAAATTGAATTCGTATGATAGTGGGAAAAACTAATTTGAATAAAAGTGGGTATGAAACTTATGTAGGAAAATGTATACAATGATTTGGAAGGGTTACGATTGGATATTATTGTCAAGTAAGATATGCAGGTATTAATAAGGGAAAAGAAAATTGGAATTGATTCCAAAGGATAAATGTGAATCGCCTGATAAAAAGGTATGTATTTAAATTTTTGTATGAAATTGGATTGTTTTTTTGGATATAGCCACTTGGCTTTTGTTTTCTTTTGGAAATTTGGGAGCCTGTAGAGGCCTTTTGTAGTAGTACCGAGCTAGCCGCGCAAAGGAGACGCTGGCAAAAAATTTCGGGAATTTAGAGAGTTAGAAAAATTTTGAGAAAATTTTGATAATTCCAAATTTGGTTTTAAATTGTAATTTGAATGATTGAGTAAAAAAGAGATTGTTTGAAAACCATGAGAGAGTTTGGGAAGTTAGTAAGAAGGATAAGAAGTCTTTTATAAAAGACAGTTGGTAGGATGTTGATAAACTGTTGGTTTTGGAGAAAAGGTAAACAGGTATTGGTCCATTCTTCCTAGCTATTAATTTCGGGGACGAAATTCTTTTAAGGGGGAGGAATGTGACGACCTAGAATTTTCAACAATTTAAAATGGGATAATTAATTGATTTTAAAATATGTAAAGGTTAACTTTTTTTAACTTGAATTCAAGATGTCAACATTTTCTGGATAATTAAATCATCGAATTATATATTTAAATGTTGAATTTAATAATTGAAATTGGGTAAATTGTTGAATCTGGAATTTCTAAGCCTGTTTAGAATAATTGGAAGGCTAATAAAATCTATAATGATGATACTGAAGATAATAGAATGGTTGAAATTTAATTTAAAGGTAATTTGTTCAATTCTAATAATATATCGTTTAAATTGAAATTTAAAAATAGCCTTCCGAGGCACAGTCTCGGAATTCGACGAAATCAGTTCCGTTGGATCCGTAATAGTTATGTAACGACCCGTATTTTTACGTGTCGATAGATCGTAGAATTTACAGGTCGTTAGTGTTGTTTATGTTGTCTCTAGCCTGAGTCGTATAGGAAGTTAACTCGTGTCTTAAGTGTTGAGTCGTTAACGAGATAACTAGGGGACCGAGTTGAGAATCTGACCGACTCAATGATGACCGACTCATAGAGGTAGCGACCTATAGGTTTGGCCGAGTTAGTGAGTTGCCGAGTTAACAGGTTAAGGGTTAGACCGACTCATAGGGGTTAACGAGTTACGACTCAAGGCTGGGACGAGTAAGTAGATGTGATCGGGTTAAGCTCTTCACCGACCTATAGGCTTGCGCGAGTTAGCGTGTTAGCGGATTAGGAGTTAGCATAGCTAACGAGTTAGGGACCTAGAAGTTTTAGACGACTTAAGGATGCTAAGTCGTAAGTCGTTAGCGGCTTAGTTAGGTCGTAGGGTCATCTGGGCCGTTGGAACTGTTGGGCCATAGCACTAGTTAACCCGAGTTGGTTGAGTCGTTGGTACGAGTTAAGACCTTAGGTCGCCTAAGAGTTAAGTCGTGAGTCGTAGTGGCTTGAGTCGTGAGTCATGAGTCGTGGACGACTCATAGGGGCGGACGACTCATGGGGGATTTCAGCCTATAAATAGAGGGGTTTGGCTCACTTTTTGGCACCGGATTTTGAAGCGACGAAGTGCTGCCATTTTGAGAACTCAACTACAACATTTCTTCATCTCCTTTTCTCCATTTCAATTTAGTTCTAACATCCATCCAAGATCGAAGATCAAGATCGAAGATCCAAGAGCCAAAGTTGAAGATCTTCATCCAACCAAGCTAGATTTCATCGTTTTAAGCGGGATTTCGACGAATCAAGCTTGAATCCTTGCTGTCCAGATCTGGAGTTAATAGTTTTTGAAGTGTTTGGGTGATTCGGTGAGTGGTGGTTATCTCTCATGCGGACCCAAAGGAGTATATTGGTTTGGTGGTTTGTTGGAGTGTTGTAGATAGTGATTTTATGCATTTTTCCTTAGATCTAAGTATAGATCCATTGCTTATGAAGATGTTTACCTTTGCAAGTTCATTCATCAAGTTGTAGGGACAAAACCCATGATTTATATTTGTTAGATCTATGCTAAAAACCCATGATTTATGTATGATAGATCTATTCTCATTTACTTACGAAATTGCCATTTTAGTTATAAATGCCAATTTAGATCTTGATCGACTACTTATTTGTTTGGATTAATGTTTGCCTTGTTTGATTGTTGTGAATGAGTTATCTAGTTGATAGATTTGGACAAGTATGGTCAAAGACAATTCAAAAGCTACGGGAGTGGCTCTTGAATGGTGAAAGTTGCTTAAGGCATATGTAGTGGATGTTGAAGCTCATATGTATGGATTGGATGATGTTGAGATGGAATTTTGCCATGATGTGATGAGGCAAACCATGATGTTAAGATGAGCCTTTGCTAAGATGAAGATGAGGCGAGGCATGATATGATGTAACCTTGGTATAATCGAGAAGGATTACTCCAAGCATGTTGATAACTTGAAAGGTAGTTCGAGTTGATTGATAATGGATGGCTCAAGAGGTAGTTTGGGCTAGGTTGAGAATAGTTGTCAAGGAGGATGACTAGAAGGCTTGGATTTCATCGTTGTTGAAGGTTCTAGCAGACTCAAAGCAAGAGTACAAGGGTTGCCCTAAAGACTACAGGTAGGTGGTCTGGACACCCTAAAGACTACAGGTAGGTGGTCGAGTACTCTGGGTAGTTGCGAAAATTCCTAGGCACGGGTCATGATGACGTGTGGAGTTATGTCTAGAACCGGGGTTACTATTAACCCTTGATAGATGACTCAGGAAGGAGTCGGTCATTCAATTAACGGTGATTTCGAAGCAAGGTTAACAGTGATAGCCAGAGTCATGGATGTTTGATTGTACTATCATTCGGCCTCAAGAGCGGTGTTTTCTGGGTGCTTATCTGATCTTGGTTTAGGCCTTGGGGGTTTGTATTTGGAAAACATCGACCTTGACTCGAGTGGTTATTACTTTACCTTAATTGTCTGCTATGTTATGCTTGCTTCACCTTAGTATGATTGGGGGCTATCACTGTAGAAAGAGGTGGAGTAGGATGGTTTGGTTCCTATTCCTTTTATCCCATATGCTCTTTTGGTATGTTTGATAGTTGATTTACTGCTCACTAAGACTTTGTCTGACTCAAGGTTTTATGTCTCCTCTTATTACCTTGGGCTATTCATCCATGTTGGGATGGGCAAACTAGATAGCAGGTGACAGGTGCTGTTCTTGGAGATTTACGTTGATGATGACGAAGACGAGCAGGAGGCTTTTGCATATTATTTCATATTATGTACTGGGCGTTCCGCTGCTGTATTTGTTTGAGTGTTATGTAGCGAGGCTTTGATGTATGGATGATTCATATGTTTGTATAAAACTATTATGATGCTTATATGATGATGTCCTGTTCTATGGAGCTTCACTATATTGTATTTCTCTATTGTATTTTATCCACGCGCTGTGAGTTGTACGATAGATTCTGCGATCTTTATTCTACCTTGACGGTCACCCATGGCTGCCTGGCACACCTTCAGCGCACCATTCCCTTGTTTCCGTGCGGGAGTCATGGGCGGTCGTCACATTTGGTATCAGAGCTTTGGTTAATCGATTTTAGCCAACGCTCGCTGACGTAACTACGTAAGAGAGACGTAATTGTATTTTGATGGATGATTACTATATATAATATAGTAGTTTAGAAGGATTTGAACTCCTTATGCAGTTGTTTATTAAGGTGTTCTAAATCATTCCTTTTTGTAGATATTAAGGATGAGTCGAAGTGAGAGACAAACTGCGAGGGAAAGCCGTGCTGCTAGGGAAGCTGTTGATTATGCTCCTATGTTTGAGGCCATGATGACTTCGATCATGAGGAGAATACCAGCTTTAGGATCATCAGTGGATGTGGGAGTTCAAGTTCAAGCTCCAAGACCAGTGGATTTTGCTAAGCTTTGCAAGGACTATACTTCCCTTGGAGGAAAGGTTTTCTTGGGAACGGAATCGACCATTGAGGTGCAGAGATGGATTGATGCTTGTCAAAGGATTTTTGGTGACTTGGGAATTGAGGATGCAACTAAGATAAAGCTCGCATCAAGGCAACTTCAAGGGAGAGCTTCGGATTGGTGGAATTCTATCACCATTGATACTCCGGAGGAGGAGATTACATGGGAGCAATTTCAAGTTAGATTTGAAGCTAAGTTCATCTCTACAGCTCAGAAATCTGTTTTGTTCAAGAAGTTTGTAGAACTCAAGCAAGGTGGGAGATTGGTCCTTGAGTATGTTTCTTAGTTTGAGGCTTTGTCCAAGTATGCCAGATCGTATATTGATTCTCCCTATCAGAAGAATGAGAAGTTTGTGACAGGCTTGGACACTTATCTTGGGAGACAGTTGGTGGATCATTTGGACGATCCGTTTGAGAAGCTTGTGGAGAAAGCTCTCAGGCATGAGAGTTTATTTCCTAGGGAGAGTTCTGTTGTTGCTGTGACCAAGGAAGAGTCTAAACCACAGCAGGGTGGAAACAAAAAGAGGAAGCAGCAGCAACATAAGGGTAAGGATGGCCAGAAGAAGCCGAAGGGTGAAGTGACCTGCTACAACTGTCAGCAGAAGGGTCATCTCTTCAGAGATTGCAAGAATCCCAAGGTGCCGGGAAAATGTTATAACTGTGATAAGCTGGGACATATCAAGAAGAATTGTCCAGAGCCGAGGAAGGACAGGCAGATTGTGCAAGCTTATGCTATGGGAGCTGTGCCGTCGTCTTCAAAAGCTCCTACTGCTGAAGAGAAGGGGAAGAGTGTGGTGGTTCAAGGTACTCTTTCCATTTGTGGTGTTCTAGTTAGAGTGTTGTTTGATACTGGAGCGTCACATTCTTTTGTTTGTGATGATCTTGTAGGCCGGTTAGGTTTGAAACCGGATATTGTTGATAAGCCATTGGTTGTGACTAATCCAGTTGGGGGTTCGTCATGTTTGTGTATGATATGCCGTGGTCTAGTTGTGTCGAGTCATGATTGCTCTTTTGCTTGTGATTGCTTTGTTCTGAACTTTGCGGGGTTCGGAATTATTTTGGGTATGGACTGGCTTAGGAAGTATGCGGCAAGGATTGATTGTGAGAGGCTGGAGGTGACAGTCGGGAATGTGGAAGGGCGAAAGGTTGTGATACGATGTAAGCATGAAGAAGGCGTCTTCATGAGCTTCATGTATTCGCTGGTTGTTTCACGGGATGGACTGTCATCGGTGCCTATTGTGAATGGATTTGAGGATGTCTTTGATGAAGTCAAAGGGTTACCGCCGCATAGGGAGATCGAGTTTCGTATCGATCTAGTTGAGGGAGCCAGACCTGTTGTGATGCCTCTTAGGCGGATGGCGCCTAGGGAGCAGCTAGAGTTGAAGGTGCAAGTTGATGACCTTTTGCAGAAGGGATTCATTCGGCGTAGTGTGTCTGAATGGGGTGCACCAGTTGTGTTCGCAACCAAAGCGGATGGATCGTTAAGGTTGTGTGTGGATTATCGTGAGCTGAATAAGGTGACTAAGAAGAACAAGTATCCATTGCCGAGAATAGATGACTTGTTTGATCAGCTTCACGATGCTAACGTGTTTTCTCAGATGGATTTGGCAACGGGATTTCACCAGTTGAGAGTGGCAAAGGATAGTGTGCCGAAGACTGCTTTTAGGACACCATCCGGTTTTTATGAGTGGCTGGTAATGCCGTTTGGATTGACTAACGCACCAGCGTATTTTGTGGATCTTATGAATAGAGTGTTCAGAGATCAGTTGAATAAGTTTGTGCTTGTGTTCGTGGATCATATTCTGATTTACTCCAGAACTGAAGAAGAGCACAAGACGCACTTGAGTACTGTTTTGGAAATCTTACGGAAACATCAATTGAAGGCTAAGTTTTCGAAGTGTCACTTCTGGAAGAGTGAAGTGAGGTTCTTAGGCCATGTTATCTCTGGAAATGGAATCGCGGTTGATCCCGCTAAGGTGGCAGCGATCCAGGATTGGGTTAGACCTAAGAATGCATCTGATGTGAGAAGTTTTCTTGGATTAGCTGGATATTATCGTCGGTTTATCAAAGATTTTTCCAAGATAGCTGCACCGTTAACAGGATTGACGAAAAAGAACCAAGTGTTCAGATGGGATGATAAGTGTGAGCAAGCTTTCGTAATCCTGAAAGGGCGACTGACGAGTACTCCTGTTTTGACTATTCCAAGTGGGAATGATGAGATGGTGGTTTACACCGATGCATGTGGTATTGGACTTGGAGCAGTACTAATGCAGAAGAATAAAGTTGTTGCATATGCAAGTCGACAACTGAAGCCGCATGAAAGGAATTACCCGACTCATGATTTGGAGTTAGCGGCAATTGTTTTTGCTTTGAAGATGTGGAGACATTATCTATTGGGAGTTAGATTCGAGTTGTTTACAGATCATAAGTCGTTGAAGTATCTGTTCTCCCAAAAGGATTTGAATCTTCGACGGCAACGATGGCTAGAGTTTTTAGCATCATATGATTTTGGTATAGCTTATACTCCGGGAAAAGGTAACGCAGTAGCTGATGCGTTGAGTCGAAGACATGCAGGATTGGGAGCCATGTTTTCGAAATGGAAGAGTCTCGAGTATTTAGCTGGATTTGACTTCAGGCCTAGATGTGAATTGGAACCTGAGATGTTGGCAAACTTATCAATAAGGCCTACTCTTGTGGAAAGGATTGGCGAGAGTCAAAAGCGAGACGATAAGCTTGTCAAGATTATCCATGATTTGGAATCTGGATTGGACCCAGAGAAGGATAAGGGATTCGAAGTCGATCGAGAGGGTTGGCTTCGAAAACAAGGACGACTAGTTGTTCCTGATGTGGATGGATTGAGAGATGAAGTTCTTAGGGAAAGTCATCACTCGAAGTTGACAATTCATCCAGGAGGAAATAAGATGTATCGGGATATGAAGAGAACCTATTATTGGGAAGGTATGAAGAAGGATGTTGGAAATTTTATTTCCAAGTGTATGAACTGCCAGTTGGTGAAAGCTGAGAAGAAGAAGCCCAGTTGATTACTTCAGCCATTAGAGGTTCCTACATGGAAGTGGGAGCAAGTGTCGATGGATTTTATCGACGGTCTACCTAGAACAAGGACAGGGAATGAAGGGATTTGGGTCATTGTAGATCGTTTGACTAAGAGTGCAAGGTTCATTCCTGTTCGATCAACTAGGACTGCATCGAAGTTGGCTGAGTTGTATGTTAAGTGGATTGTTCGATTCCATGGTGTTCCGAAGAGTATAGTGAGCGATCGAGACCCATTGTTCACTAGTGGATTTTGGAAGAGCTTCCAAGAAGTTTTGGGAACTAAGTTGTGTTTGAGTACAACTTATCATCCTCAAACAGATGGTCAGACTGAGAGAGTCAACCGAGTTTTGGAAGATCTCCTTAGAGCATGTGTTTTAGATTTCAGAGGATCATGGGAAGATCATCTTCATTTGGTGGAGTTTGCGTACAATAACAGTTACCAGTCAAGTATTGGTATGGCACATATGAAGCACTGTATGGAAGACCGTGTAACTCTCCGACATGTTGGTTGGAAACTGGAGAAAAACTGATACTTGGGCCAGAAATGATTCGTCAGACTTCGGGTTGTATAGAGATCATTCGGCAACGAATGAAGGCAGCCCAAGATCGTCAGAAAAGTTATGCCAATAATCGTCGTAGGGATTTGGAATTCGACGTAGGTGATATGGTTTTTGTGAAGATTTCTCCTCTGAAGAATGTTATTCGATTTGGAAAGAAAGGGAAGTTAACTCTGAGATTTGTTGGACCATTCCCGATTATCGAGCGAATTGGAAAGCTCGCTTATAGATTGGAGTTACCGGAAAAGATGGCGGGTGTGCACAATGTTTTTCATGTATCTTATCTACGGAAGTATGTGCACGACTCGAATACAGTGGTTTCTGCTGATAGCTGTGAAGACTTGGAGGTTGATCTAGTGGTTACGAGACCTCGTAAGCCGCTTCGTGTTGTTGAGACCGACACGAAATAGCTTAGGAGGAAGACGATTACGTTGCTCAAGATACAATGGAGTGATGATGTTAACGACTGTACGTGGGAGGAGGAAGAGAGGATGAAGGCAGCTCATCCTGAACTCTTCAAGGTAGGGCCCTAAGGTGTCGTGACATCTCATGAATTTGTAGCTTGTTCTAATCTTAGAATTCTGCATGCTAGGCTAGTAATTGGATGCATGGTTTGTTGATTGCTATGGATGGTAGGCATGCGGAATAATTTTGATTGCTCTTATTTGCTTAGAATTTCGGGGGTGAAATTCCTAAGGGGGAGAGAATGTAACGACCCGTATTTTTACGTGTCGATAGATCGTAGAATTTACAGGTCGTTAGTGTTGTTTATGTTGTCTCTAGCCTGAGTCGTATAGGAAGTTAACTCGTGTGTTAAGTGTTGAGTCGTTAACGAGTTAACTAGGGGACCGAGTTGAGAATCTGACCGACTCAATGATGACCGACTCATAGAGGTAGCGACCTATAGGTTTGGCCAAGTTAGTGAGTTGCCGAGTTAACAGGTTAAGGGTTAGACCGACTCATAGGGGTTAACGAGTTACGACTCAAGGCTAGGACGAGTTAGTAGATGTGATCGGGTTAAGCTCTTCACCGACCTATAGGCTTGCGCGAGTTAGCGTGTTAGCGGATTAGGAGTTAGCATAGCTAACGAGTTAGCGACCTAGAAGTTTTAGACGACTTAAGGATGCTAAGTCGTAAGTCGTTAGCGGCTTAGTTAGGTCGTAGGGTCATCTGGGCCGTTGGAACTGTTGGGCCATAGCACTAGTTAACCTGAGTTGGTTGAGTCGTTGGTACGAGTTAAGACCTTAGGTCGCCTAAGAGTTAAGTCGTGAGTCGTAGTGGCTTGAGTCGTGAGTCATGAGTCGTGGACGACTCATAGGGGCGGACGACTCATGGACGAAGTGCTGCCATTTTGAGAACTCGACTACAACATTTCTTCATCTCCTTTTCTCCATTTCAATTTAGTTCTAACATCCATCCAAGATCGAAGATCAAGATCGAAGATCCAAGAGCCAAAGTTGAAGATCTTCATCCAACCAAGCTAGATTTCATCGTTTTAAGCGGGATTTCGACGAATCAAGCTTGAATCCTTGCTGTCCAGATCTGGAGTTAATAGTTTTTGAAGTGTTTGGGTGATTCGGTGAGTGGTGGTTATCTCTCACGCGGACCCAAAGGAGTATATTGGTTTGGTGGTTTGTTGGAGTGTTGTAGATAGTGATTTTATGCATTTTTCCTTAGATCTAAGTATAAATCCATTGCTTATGAAGATGTTTACCTTTGCAAGTTCATTCATCAAGTTGTAGAGACAAAACCCATGATTTATATTTGTTAGATCTATGCTAAAAACCCATGATTTATGTATGATAGATCTATTCTCATTTACTTACGAAATTGCCATTTTAGTTATAAATGCCAATTTAGATCTTGATTGACTACTTATTTGTTTGGATTAATGTTTGCCTTGTTTGATTGTTGTGAATGAGTTATCTAGTTGATAGATTTGGACAAGTATGGTCAAAGACAATTCAAAAGCTACGGGAGTGGCTCTTGAATGGTGAAAGTTGCTTAAGGCATATGTAGTGGATGTTGAAGCTCATATGTATGGATTGGATGATGTTGAGATGGAATTTTGCCATGATGTGATGAGGCAAACCATGATGTTAAGATGAGCCTTTGCTAAGACGAAGATGAGGCGAGGCATGATATGATGTAACCTTGGTATAATCGAGAAGGATTACTCCAAGCATGTTGATAACTTGAAAGGTAGTTCGAGTTGATTGATAATGGATGGCTCAAGAGGTAGTTTGGGCTAGGTTGAGAATAGTTGTCAAGGAGGATGACTAGAAGGCTTGGATTTCATCGTTGTTGAAGGTTCTAGCAGACTCAAAGCAAGAGTACAAGGTTGCACTAAAGACTACAGGTAGGTGGTCTGGACACCCTAAAGACTACAGGTAGGTGGTCGAGTACTCTGGGTAGTTGCGAAAATTCCTAGGCACGGGTCATGATGACGTGTGGAGTTATGTCTAGAACCGGGGTTACTATTAACCCTTGATAGATGACTCAGGAAGGAGTCGGTCATTCAATTAACGGTGATTTCGAAGCAAGGTTAACAGTGATAGCCAGAGTCATGGATGTTTGATTGTACTATCATTCGGCCTCAAGAGCGGTGTTTTCTGGGTGCTTATCTGATCTTGGTTTAGGCCTTGGGGGTTTGTATTTGGAAAACATCGACCTTGACTCGAGTGGTTATTACTTTACCTTAATTGTCTGTTATGTTATGCTTGCTTCACCTTAGTATGATTGGGGGCTATCACTGTAGAAAGAGGTGGAGTAGGATGGTTTGGCTCCTATTCCTTTTATCCCATATGCTCTTTTGGTATGTTTGATAGTTGATTTACTGCTCACTAAGACTTTGTCTGACTCAAGGTTTTATGTCTCCTCTTATTACCTTGGGCTGTTCATCCATGTTGGGATGGGCAGACTAGGTAGCAGGTGACAGGTGCTGTTCTTGGAGATTTACGTTGATGATGACGAAGACGAGCAGGAGGCTTTTGCATATTATTTCATATTATGTACTGGGCGTTCCGCTGCTGTATTTGTTTGAGTGTTATGTAGCGAGGCTTTGATGTATGGATGATTCATATGTTTGTATAAAACGATTATGATGCTTATATGATGATGTCCTGTTCTATGGAGCTTCACTATATTGTATTTCTCTATTGTATTTTATCCACGCGCTGTGAGTTGTACGATAGATTCTGCGATCTTTATTCTACCTTGACGGTCACCCATGGCTGCCTGGCACACCTTCAGCGCACCATTCCCTTGTTTCCGTGCGGGAGTCATGGGCGGTCGTCACATTTGGTATCAGAGCTTTGGTTAATCGATTTTAGCCAACGCTCGCTGACGTAACTACGTAAGAGAGACGTAATTGTATTTTGATGGATGATTACTATATATAATATAGTAGTTTAGAAGGATTTGAACTCCTTATGCAGTTGTTTATTAAGGTGTTCTAAATCATTCCTTTTTGTAGATATTAAGGATGAGTCGAAGTGAGAGACAAACTGCGAGGGAAAGCCGTGCTGCTAGGGAAGCTGTTGATTATGCTCCTATGTTTGAGGCCATGATGACTTCGATCATGAGGAGAATACCAGCTTTAGGATCATCAGTGGATGTGGGAGTTCAAGTTCAAGCTCCAAGACCAGTGGATTTTGCTAAGCTTTGCAAGGACTATACTTCCCTTGGAGGAAAGGTTTTCTTGGGAACGGAATCGACCATTGAGGTGCAGAGATGGATTGATGCTTGTCAAAGGATTTTTGGTGACTTGGGAATTGAGGATGCAACTAAGATAAAGCTCGCATCAAGGCAACTTCAAGGGAGAGCTTCGGATTGGTGGAATTCTATCACCATTGATACTCCGGAGGAGGAGATTACATGGGAGCAATTTCAAGTTAGATTTGAAGCTAAGTTCATCTCTACAGCTCAGAAATCTGTTTTGTTCAAGAAGTTTGTAGAACTCAAGCAAGGTGGGAGATTGGTCCTTGAGTATGTTTCTTAGTTTGAGGCTTTGTCCAAGTATGCCAGATCGTATATTGATTCTCCCTATCAGAAGAATGAGAAGTTTGTGACAGGCTTGGACACTTATCTTGGGAGACAGTTGGTGGATCATTTGGACGATCCGTTTGAGAAGCTTGTGGAGAAAGCTCTCAGGCATGAGAGTTTATTTCCTAGGGAGAGTTCTGTTGTTGCTGTGACCAAGGAAGAGTCTAAACCACAGCAGGGTGGAAACAAAAAGAGGAAGCAGCAGCAACATAAGGGTAAGGATGGCCAGAAGAAGCCGAAGGGTGAAGTGACCTGCTACAACTGTCAGCAGAAGGGTCATCTCTTCAGAGATTGCAAGAATCCCAAGGTGCCGGGAAAATGTTATAACTGTGATAAGCTGGGACATATCAAGAAGAATTGTCCAGAGCCGAGGAAGGACAGGCAGATTGTGCAAGCTTATGCTATGGGAGCTGTGCCGTCGTCTTCAAAAGCTCCTACTGCTGAAGAGAAGGGGAAGAGTGTGGTGGTTCAAGGTACTCTTTCCATTTGTGGTGTTCTAGTTAGAGTGTTGTTTGATACTGGAGCGTCACATTCTTTTGTTTGTGATGATCTTGTAGGCCGGTTAGGTTTGAAACCGGATATTGTTGATAAGCCATTGGTTGTGACTAATCCAGTTGGGGGTTCGTCATGTTTGTGTATGATATGCCGTGGTCTAGTTGTGTCGAGTCATGATTGCTCTTTTGCTTGTGATTGCTTTGTTCTGAACTTTGCGGGGTTCGGAATTATTTTGGGTATGGACTGGCTTAGGAAGTATGCGGCAAGGATTGATTGTGAGAGGCTGGAGGTGACAGTCGGGAATGTGGAAGGGCGAAAGGTTGTGATACGATGTAAGCATGAAGAAGGCGTCTTCATGAGCTTCATGTATTCGCTGGTTGTTTCACGGGATGGACTGTCATCGGTGCCTATTGTGAATGGATTTGAGGATGTCTTTGATGAAGTCAAAGGGTTACCGCCGCATAGGGAGATCGAGTTTCGTATCGATCTAGTTGAGGGAGCCAGACCTGTTGTGATGCCTCTTAGGCGGATGGCGCCTAGGGAGCAGCTAGAGTTGAAGGTGCAAGTTGATGACCTTTTGCAGAAGGGATTCATTCGGCGTAGTGTGTCTGAATGGGGTGCACCAGTTGTGTTCGCAACCAAAGCGGATGGATCGTTAAGGTTGTGTGTGGATTATCGTGAGCTGAATAAGGTGACTAAGAAGAACAAGTATCCATTGCCGAGAATAGATGACTTGTTTGATCAGCTTCACGATGCTAACGTGTTTTCTCAGATGGATTTGGCAACGGGATTTCACCAGTTGAGAGTGGCAAAGGATAGTGTGCCGAAGACTGCTTTTAGGACACCATCCGGTTTTTATGAGTGGCTGGTAATGCCGTTTGGATTGACTAACGCACCAGCGTATTTTGTGGATCTTATGAATAGAGTGTTCAGAGATCAGTTGAATAAGTTTGTGCTTGTGTTCGTGGATCATATTCTGATTTACTCCAGAACTGAAGAAGAGCACAAGACGCACTTGAGTACTGTTTTGGAAATCTTACGGAAACATCAATTGAAGGCTAAGTTTTCGAAGTGTCACTTCTGGAAGAGTGAAGTGAGGTTCTTAGGCCATGTTATCTCTGGAAATGGAATCGCGGTTGATCCCGCTAAGGTGGCAGCGATCCAGGATTGGGTTAGACCTAAGAATGCATCTGATGTGAGAAGTTTTCTTGGATTAGCTGGATATTATCGTCGGTTTATCAAAGATTTTTCCAAGATAGCTGCACCGTTAACAGGATTGACGAAAAAGAACCAAGTGTTCAGATGGGATGATAAGTGTGAGCAAGCTTTCGTAATCCTGAAAGGGCGACTGACGAGTACTCCTGTTTTGACTATTCCAAGTGGGAATGATGAGATGGTGGTTTACACCGATGCATGTGGTATTGGACTTGGAGCAGTACTAATGCAGAAGAATAAAGTTGTTGCATATGCAAGTCGACAACTGAAGCCGCATGAAAGGAATTACCCGACTCATGATTTGGAGTTAGCGGCAATTGTTTTTGCTTTGAAGATGTGGAGACATTATCTATTGGGAGTTAGATTCGAGTTGTTTACAGATCATAAGTCGTTGAAGTATCTGTTCTCCCAAAAGGATTTGAATCTTCGACGGCAACGATGGCTAGAGTTTTTAGCATCATATGATTTTGGTATAGCTTATACTCCGGGAAAAGGTAACGCAGTAGCTGATGCGTTGAGTCGAAGACATGCAGGATTGGGAGCCATGTTTTCGAAATGGAAGAGTCTCGAGTATTTAGCTGGATTTGACTTCAGGCCTAGATGTGAATTGGAACCTGAGATGTTGGCAAACTTATCAATAAGGCCTACTCTTGTGGAAAGGATTGGCGAGAGTCAAAAGCGAGACGATAAGCTTGTCAAGATTATCCATGATTTGGAATCTGGATTGGACCCAGAGAAGGATAAGGGATTCGAAGTCGATCGAGAGGGTTGGCTTCGAAAACAAGGACGACTAGTTGTTCCCGATGTGGATGGATTGAGAGATGAAGTTCTTAGGGAAAGTCATCACTCGAAGTTGACAATTCATCCAGGAGGAAATAAGATGTATCGGGATATGAAGAGAACCTATTATTGGGAAGGTATGAAGAAGGATGTTGGAAATTTTATTTCCAAGTGTATGAACTGCCAGTTGGTGAAAGCTGAGAAGAAGAAGCCCAGTTGATTACTTCAGCCATTAGAGGTTCCTACATGGAAGTGGGAGCAAGTGTCGATGGATTTTATCGACGGTCTACCTAGAACAAGGACAGGGAATGAAGGGATTTGGGTCATTGTAGATCGTTTGACTAAGAGTGCAAGGTTCATTCCTGTTCGATCAACTAGGACTGCATCGAAGTTGGCTGAGTTGTATGTTAAGTGGATTGTTCGATTCCATGGTGTTCCGAAGAGTATAGTGAGCGATCGAGACCCATTGTTCACTAGTGGATTTTGGAAGAGCTTCCAAGAAGTTTTGGGAACTAAGTTGTGTTTGAGTACAACTTATCATCCTCAAACAGATGGTCAGACTGAGAGAGTCAACCGAGTTTTGGAAGATCTCCTTAGAGCATGTGTTTTAGATTTCAGAGGATCATGGGAAGATCATCTTCATTTGGTGGAGTTTGCGTACAATAACAGTTACCAGTCAAGTATTGGTATGGCACATATGAAGCACTGTATGGAAGACCGTGTAACTCTCCGACATGTTGGTTGGAAACTGGAGAAAAACTGATACTTGGGCCAGAAATGATTCGTCAGACTTCGGGTTGTATAGAGATCATTCGGCAACGAATGAAGGCAGCCCAAGATCGTCAGAAAAGTTATGCCAATAATCGTCGTAGGGATTTGGAATTCGACGTAGGTGATATGGTTTTTGTGAAGATTTCTCCTCTGAAGAATGTTATTCGATTTGGAAAGAAAGGGAAGTTAACTCTGAGATTTGTTGGACCATTCCCGATTATCGAGCGAATTGGAAAGCTCGCTTATAGATTGGAGTTACCGGAAAAGATGGCGGGTGTGCACAATGTTTTTCATGTATCTTATCTACGGAAGTATGTGCACGACTCGAATACAGTGGTTTCTGCTGATAGCTGTGAAGACTTGGAGGTTGATCTAGTGGTTACGAGACCTCGTAAGCCGCTTCGTGTTGTTGAGACCGACACGAAATAGCTTAGGAGGAAGACGATTACGTTGCTCAAGATACAATGGAGTGATGATGTTAACGACTGTACGTGGGAGGAGGAAGAGAGGATGAAGGCAGCTCATCCTGAACTCTTCAAGGTAGGGCCCTAAGGTGTCGTGACATCTCATGAATTTGTAGCTTGTTCTAATCTTAGAATTCTGCATGCTAGGCTAGTAATTGGATGCATGGTTTGTTGATTGCTATGGATGGTAGGCATGCGGAATAATTTTGATTGCTCTTATTTGCTTAGAATTTCGGGGGTGAAATTCCTAAGGGGGAGAGAATGTAACGACCCGTATTTTTACGTGTCGATAGATCGTAGAATTTACAGGTCGTTAGTGTTGTTTATGTTGTCTCTAGCCTGAGTCGTATAGGAAGTTAACTCGTGTGTTAAGTGTTGAGTCGTTAACGAGTTAACTAGGGGACCGAGTTGAGAATCTGACCGACTCAATGATGACCGACTCATAGAGGTAGCGACCTATAGGTTTGGCCAAGTTAGTGAGTTGCCGAGTTAACAGGTTAAGGGTTAGACCGACTCATAGGGGTTAACGAGTTACGACTCAAGGCTAGGACGAGTTAGTAGATGTGATCGGGTTAAGCTCTTCACCGACCTATAGGCTTGCGCGAGTTAGCGTGTTAGCGGATTAGGAGTTAGCATAGCTAACGAGTTAGCGACCTAGAAGTTTTAGACGACTTAAGGATGCTAAGTCGTAAGTCGTTAGCGGCTTAGTTAGGTCGTAGGGTCATCTGGGCCGTTGGAACTGTTGGGCCATAGCACTAGTTAACCTTAGTTGGTTGAGTCGTTGGTACGAGTTAAGACCTTAGGTCGCCTAAGAGTTAAGTCGTGAGTCGTAGTGGCTTGAGTCGTGAGTCATGAGTCGTGGACGACTCATAGGGGCGGACGACTCATGGACGAAGTGCTGCCATTTTGAGAACTCGACTACAACATTTCTTCATCTCCTTTTCTCCATTTCAATTTAGTTCTAACATCCATCCAAGATCGAAGATCAAGATCGAAGATCCAAGAGCCAAAGTTGAAGATCTTCATCCAACCAAGCTAGATTTCATCGTTTTAAGCGGGATTTCGACGAATCAAGCTTGAATCCTTGCTGTCCAGATCTGGAGTTAATAGTTTTTGAAGTGTTTGGGTGATTCGGTGAGTGGTGGTTATCTCTCACGCGGACCCAAAGGAGTATATTGGTTTGGTGGTTTGTTGGAGTGTTGTAGATAGTGATTTTATGCATTTTTCCTTAGATCTAAGTATAAATCCATTGCTTATGAAGATGTTTACCTTTGCAAGTTCATTCATCAAGTTGTAGAGACAAAACCCATGATTTATATTTGTTAGATCTATGCTAAAAACCCATGATTTATGTATGATAGATCTATTCTCATTTACTTACGAAATTGCCATTTTAGTTATAAATGCCAATTTAGATCTTGATTGACTACTTATTTGTTTGGATTAATGTTTGCCTTGTTTGATTGTTGTGAATGAGTTATCTAGTTGATAGATTTGGACAAGTATGGTCAAAGACAATTCAAAAGCTACGGGAGTGGCTCTTGAATGGTGAAAGTTGCTTAAGGCATATGTAGTGGATGTTGAAGCTCATATGTATGGATTGGATGATGTTGAGATGGAATTTTGCCATGATGTGATGAGGCAAACCATGATGTTAAGATGAGCCTTTGCTAAGACGAAGATGAGGCGAGGCATGATATGATGTAACCTTGGTATAATCGAGAAGGATTACTCCAAGCATGTTGATAACTTGAAAGGTAGTTCGAGTTGATTGATAATGGATGGCTCAAGAGGTAGTTTGGGCTAGGTTGAGAATAGTTGTCAAGGAGGATGACTAGAAGGCTTGGATTTCATCGTTGTTGAAGGTTCTAGCAGACTCAAAGCAAGAGTACAAGGTTGCACTAAAGACTACAGGTAGGTGGTCTGGACACCCTAAAGACTACAGGTAGGTGGTCGAGTACTCTGGGTAGTTGCGAAAATTCCTAGGCACGGGTCATGATGACGTGTGGAGTTATGTCTAGAACCGGGGTTACTATTAACCCTTGATAGATGACTCAGGAAGGAGTCGGTCATTCAATTAACGGTGATTTCGAAGCAAGGTTAACAGTGATAGCCAGAGTCATGGATGTTTGATTGTACTATCATTCGGCCTCAAGAGCGGTGTTTTCTGGGTGCTTATCTGATCTTGGTTTAGGCCTTGGGGGTTTGTATTTGGAAAACATCGACCTTGACTCGAGTGGTTATTACTTTACCTTAATTGTCTGTTATGTTATGCTTGCTTCACCTTAGTATGATTGGGGGCTATCACTGTAGAAAGAGGTGGAGTAGGATGGTTTGGCTCCTATTCCTTTTATCCCATATGCTCTTTTGGTATGTTTGATAGTTGATTTACTGCTCACTAAGACTTTGTCTGACTCAAGGTTTTATGTCTCCTCTTATTACCTTGGGCTGTTCATCCATGTTGGGATGGGCAGACTAGGTAGCAGGTGACAGGTGCTGTTCTTGGAGATTTACGTTGATGATGACGAAGACGAGCAGGAGGCTTTTGCATATTATTTCATATTATGTACTGGGCGTTCCGCTGCTGTATTTGTTTGAGTGTTATGTAGCGAGGCTTTGATGTATGGATGATTCATATGTTTGTATAAAACGATTATGATGCTTATATGATGATGTCCTGTTCTATGGAGCTTCACTATATTGTATTTCTCTATTGTATTTTATCCACGCGCTGTGAGTTGTACGATAGATTCTGCGATCTTTATTCTACCTTGACGGTCACCCATGGCTGCCTGGCACACCTTCAGCGCACCATTCCCTTGTTTCCGTGCGGGAGTCATGGGCGGTCGTCACATTTGGTATCAGAGCTTTGGTTAATCGATTTTAGCCAACGCTCGCTGACGTAACTACGTAAGAGAGACGTAATTGTATTTTGATGGATGATTACTATATATAATATAGTAGTTTAGAAGGATTTGAACTCCTTATGCAGTTGTTTATTAAGGTGTTCTAAATCATTCCTTTTTGTAGATATTAAGGATGAGTCGAAGTGAGAGACAAACTGCGAGGGAAAGCCGTGCTGCTAGGGAAGCTGTTGATTATGCTCCTATGTTTGAGGCCATGATGACTTCGATCATGAGGAGAATACCAGCTTTAGGATCATCAGTGGATGTGGGAGTTCAAGTTCAAGCTCCAAGACCAGTGGATTTTGCTAAGCTTTGCAAGGACTATACTTCCCTTGGAGGAAAGGTTTTCTTGGGAACGGAATCGACCATTGAGGTGCAGAGATGGATTGATGCTTGTCAAAGGATTTTTGGTGACTTGGGAATTGAGGATGCAACTAAGATAAAGCTCGCATCAAGGCAACTTCAAGGGAGAGCTTCGGATTGGTGGAATTCTATCACCATTGATACTCCGGAGGAGGAGATTACATGGGAGCAATTTCAAGTTAGATTTGAAGCTAAGTTCATCTCTACAGCTCAGAAATCTGTTTTGTTCAAGAAGTTTGTAGAACTCAAGCAAGGTGGGAGATTGGTCCTTGAGTATGTTTCTTAGTTTGAGGCTTTGTCCAAGTATGCCAGATCGTATATTGATTCTCCCTATCAGAAGAATGAGAAGTTTGTGACAGGCTTGGACACTTATCTTGGGAGACAGTTGGTGGATCATTTGGACGATCCGTTTGAGAAGCTTGTGGAGAAAGCTCTCAGGCATGAGAGTTTATTTCCTAGGGAGAGTTCTGTTGTTGCTGTGACCAAGGAAGAGTCTAAACCACAGCAGGGTGGAAACAAAAAGAGGAAGCAGCAGCAACATAAGGGTAAGGATGGCCAGAAGAAGCCGAAGGGTGAAGTGACCTGCTACAACTGTCAGCAGAAGGGTCATCTCTTCAGAGATTGCAAGAATCCCAAGGTGCCGGGAAAATGTTATAACTGTGATAAGCTGGGACATATCAAGAAGAATTGTCCAGAGCCGAGGAAGGACAGGCAGATTGTGCAAGCTTATGCTATGGGAGCTGTGCCGTCGTCTTCAAAAGCTCCTACTGCTGAAGAGAAGGGGAAGAGTGTGGTGGTTCAAGGTACTCTTTCCATTTGTGGTGTTCTAGTTAGAGTGTTGTTTGATACTGGAGCGTCACATTCTTTTGTTTGTGATGATCTTGTAGGCCGGTTAGGTTTGAAACCGGATATTGTTGATAAGCCATTGGTTGTGACTAATCCAGTTGGGGGTTCGTCATGTTTGTGTATGATATGCCGTGGTCTAGTTGTGTCGAGTCATGATTGCTCTTTTGCTTGTGATTGCTTTGTTCTGAACTTTGCGGGGTTCGGAATTATTTTGGGTATGGACTGGCTTAGGAAGTATGCGGCAAGGATTGATTGTGAGAGGCTGGAGGTGACAGTCGGGAATGTGGAAGGGCGAAAGGTTGTGATACGATGTAAGCATGAAGAAGGCGTCTTCATGAGCTTCATGTATTCGCTGGTTGTTTCACGGGATGGACTGTCATCGGTGCCTATTGTGAATGGATTTGAGGATGTCTTTGATGAAGTCAAAGGGTTACCGCCGCATAGGGAGATCGAGTTTCGTATCGATCTAGTTGAGGGAGCCAGACCTGTTGTGATGCCTCTTAGGCGGATGGCGCCTAGGGAGCAGCTAGAGTTGAAGGTGCAAGTTGATGACCTTTTGCAGAAGGGATTCATTCGGCGTAGTGTGTCTGAATGGGGTGCACCAGTTGTGTTCGCAACCAAAGCGGATGGATCGTTAAGGTTGTGTGTGGATTATCGTGAGCTGAATAAGGTGACTAAGAAGAACAAGTATCCATTGCCGAGAATAGATGACTTGTTTGATCAGCTTCACGATGCTAACGTGTTTTCTCAGATGGATTTGGCAACGGGATTTCACCAGTTGAGAGTGGCAAAGGATAGTGTGCCGAAGACTGCTTTTAGGACACCATCCGGTTTTTATGAGTGGCTGGTAATGCCGTTTGGATTGACTAACGCACCAGCGTATTTTGTGGATCTTATGAATAGAGTGTTCAGAGATCAGTTGAATAAGTTTGTGCTTGTGTTCGTGGATCATATTCTGATTTACTCCAGAACTGAAGAAGAGCACAAGACGCACTTGAGTACTGTTTTGGAAATCTTACGGAAACATCAATTGAAGGCTAAGTTTTCGAAGTGTCACTTCTGGAAGAGTGAAGTGAGGTTCTTAGGCCATGTTATCTCTGGAAATGGAATCGCGGTTGATCCCGCTAAGGTGGCAGCGATCCAGGATTGGGTTAGACCTAAGAATGCATCTGATGTGAGAAGTTTTCTTGGATTAGCTGGATATTATCGTCGGTTTATCAAAGATTTTTCCAAGATAGCTGCACCGTTAACAGGATTGACGAAAAAGAACCAAGTGTTCAGATGGGATGATAAGTGTGAGCAAGCTTTCGTAATCCTGAAAGGGCGACTGACGAGTACTCCTGTTTTGACTATTCCAAGTGGGAATGATGAGATGGTGGTTTACACCGATGCATGTGGTATTGGACTTGGAGCAGTACTAATGCAGAAGAATAAAGTTGTTGCATATGCAAGTCGACAACTGAAGCCGCATGAAAGGAATTACCCGACTCATGATTTGGAGTTAGCGGCAATTGTTTTTGCTTTGAAGATGTGGAGACATTATCTATTGGGAGTTAGATTCGAGTTGTTTACAGATCATAAGTCGTTGAAGTATCTGTTCTCCCAAAAGGATTTGAATCTTCGACGGCAACGATGGCTAGAGTTTTTAGCATCATATGATTTTGGTATAGCTTATACTCCGGGAAAAGGTAACGCAGTAGCTGATGCGTTGAGTCGAAGACATGCAGGATTGGGAGCCATGTTTTCGAAATGGAAGAGTCTCGAGTATTTAGCTGGATTTGACTTCAGGCCTAGATGTGAATTGGAACCTGAGATGTTGGCAAACTTATCAATAAGGCCTACTCTTGTGGAAAGGATTGGCGAGAGTCAAAAGCGAGACGATAAGCTTGTCAAGATTATCCATGATTTGGAATCTGGATTGGACCCAGAGAAGGATAAGGGATTCGAAGTCGATCGAGAGGGTTGGCTTCGAAAACAAGGACGACTAGTTGTTCCCGATGTGGATGGATTGAGAGATGAAGTTCTTAGGGAAAGTCATCACTCGAAGTTGACAATTCATCCAGGAGGAAATAAGATGTATCGGGATATGAAGAGAACCTATTATTGGGAAGGTATGAAGAAGGATGTTGGAAATTTTATTTCCAAGTGTATGAACTGCCAGTTGGTGAAAGCTGAGAAGAAGAAGCCCAGTTGATTACTTCAGCCATTAGAGGTTCCTACATGGAAGTGGGAGCAAGTGTCGATGGATTTTATCGACGGTCTACCTAGAACAAGGACAGGGAATGAAGGGATTTGGGTCATTGTAGATCGTTTGACTAAGAGTGCAAGGTTCATTCCTGTTCGATCAACTAGGACTGCATCGAAGTTGGCTGAGTTGTATGTTAAGTGGATTGTTCGATTCCATGGTGTTCCGAAGAGTATAGTGAGCGATCGAGACCCATTGTTCACTAGTGGATTTTGGAAGAGCTTCCAAGAAGTTTTGGGAACTAAGTTGTGTTTGAGTACAACTTATCATCCTCAAACAGATGGTCAGACTGAGAGAGTCAACCGAGTTTTGGAAGATCTCCTTAGAGCATGTGTTTTAGATTTCAGAGGATCATGGGAAGATCATCTTCATTTGGTGGAGTTTGCGTACAATAACAGTTACCAGTCAAGTATTGGTATGGCACATATGAAGCACTGTATGGAAGACCGTGTAACTCTCCGACATGTTGGTTGGAAACTGGAGAAAAACTGATACTTGGGCCAGAAATGATTCGTCAGACTTCGGGTTGTATAGAGATCATTCGGCAACGAATGAAGGCAGCCCAAGATCGTCAGAAAAGTTATGCCAATAATCGTCGTAGGGATTTGGAATTCGACGTAGGTGATATGGTTTTTGTGAAGATTTCTCCTCTGAAGAATGTTATTCGATTTGGAAAGAAAGGGAAGTTAACTCTGAGATTTGTTGGACCATTCCCGATTATCGAGCGAATTGGAAAGCTCGCTTATAGATTGGAGTTACCGGAAAAGATGGCGGGTGTGCACAATGTTTTTCATGTATCTTATCTACGGAAGTATGTGCACGACTCGAATACAGTGGTTTCTGCTGATAGCTGTGAAGACTTGGAGGTTGATCTAGTGGTTACGAGACCTCGTAAGCCGCTTCGTGTTGTTGAGACCGACACGAAATAGCTTAGGAGGAAGACGATTACGTTGCTCAAGATACAATGGAGTGATGATGTTAACGACTGTACGTGGGAGGAGGAAGAGAGGATGAAGGCAGCTCATCCTGAACTCTTCAAGGTAGGGCCCTAAGGTGTCGTGACATCTCATGAATTTGTAGCTTGTTCTAATCTTAGAATTCTGCATGCTAGGCTAGTAATTGGATGCATGGTTTGTTGATTGCTATGGATGGTAGGCATGCGGAATAATTTTGATTGCTCTTATTTGCTTAGAATTTCGGGGGTGAAATTCCTAAGGGGGAGAGAATGTAACGACCCGTATTTTTACGTGTCGATAGATCGTAGAATTTACAGGTCGTTAGTGTTGTTTATGTTGTCTCTAGCCTGAGTCGTATAGGAAGTTAACTCGTGTGTTAAGTGTTGAGTCGTTAACGAGTTAACTAGGGGACCGAGTTGAGAATCTGACCGACTCAATGATGACCGACTCATAGAGGTAGCGACCTATAGGTTTGGCCAAGTTAGTGAGTTGCCGAGTTAACAGGTTAAGGGTTAGACCGACTCATAGGGGTTAACGAGTTACGACTCAAGGCTAGGACGAGTTAGTAGATGTGATCGGGTTAAGCTCTTCACCGACCTATAGGCTTGCGCGAGTTAGCGTGTTAGCGGATTAGGAGTTAGCATAGCTAACGAGTTAGCGACCTAGAAGTTTTAGACGACTTAAGGATGCTAAGTCGTAAGTCGTTAGCGGCTTAGTTAGGTCGTAGGGTCATCTGGGCCGTTGGAACTGTTGGGCCATAGCACTAGTTAACCTGAGTTGGTTGAGTCGTTGGTACGAGTTAAGACCTTAGGTCGCCTAAGAGTTAAGTCGTGAGTCGTAGTGGCTTGAGTCGTGAGTCATGAGTCGTGGACGACTCATAGGGGCGGACGACTCATGGACGAAGTGCTGCCATTTTGAGAACTCGACTACAACATTTCTTCATCTCCTTTTCTCCATTTCAATTTAGTTCTAACATCCATCCAAGATCGAAGATCAAGATCGAAGATCCAAGAGCCAAAGTTGAAGATCTTCATCCAACCAAGCTAGATTTCATCGTTTTAAGCGGGATTTCGACGAATCAAGCTTGAATCCTTGCTGTCCAGATCTGGAGTTAATAGTTTTTGAAGTGTTTGGGTGATTCGGTGAGTGGTGGTTATCTCTCACGCGGACCCAAAGGAGTATATTGGTTTGGTGGTTTGTTGGAGTGTTGTAGATAGTGATTTTATGCATTTTTCCTTAGATCTAAGTATAAATCCATTGCTTATGAAGATGTTTACCTTTGCAAGTTCATTCATCAAGTTGTAGAGACAAAACCCATGATTTATATTTGTTAGATCTATGCTAAAAACCCATGATTTATGTATGATAGATCTATTCTCATTTACTTACGAAATTGCCATTTTAGTTATAAATGCCAATTTAGATCTTGATTGACTACTTATTTGTTTGGATTAATGTTTGCCTTGTTTGATTGTTGTGAATGAGTTATCTAGTTGATAGATTTGGACAAGTATGGTCAAAGACAATTCAAAAGCTACGGGAGTGGCTCTTGAATGGTGAAAGTTGCTTAAGGCATATGTAGTGGATGTTGAAGCTCATATGTATGGATTGGATGATGTTGAGATGGAATTTTGCCATGATGTGATGAGGCAAACCATGATGTTAAGATGAGCCTTTGCTAAGACGAAGATGAGGCGAGGCATGATATGATGTAACCTTGGTATAATCGAGAAGGATTACTCCAAGCATGTTGATAACTTGAAAGGTAGTTCGAGTTGATTGATAATGGATGGCTCAAGAGGTAGTTTGGGCTAGGTTGAGAATAGTTGTCAAGGAGGATGACTAGAAGGCTTGGATTTCATCGTTGTTGAAGGTTCTAGCAGACTCAAAGCAAGAGTACAAGGTTGCACTAAAGACTACAGGTAGGTGGTCTGGACACCCTAAAGACTACAGGTAGGTGGTCGAGTACTCTGGGTAGTTGCGAAAATTCCTAGGCACGGGTCATGATGACGTGTGGAGTTATGTCTAGAACCGGGGTTACTATTAACCCTTGATAGATGACTCAGGAAGGAGTCGGTCATTCAATTAACGGTGATTTCGAAGCAAGGTTAACAGTGATAGCCAGAGTCATGGATGTTTGATTGTACTATCATTCGGCCTCAAGAGCGGTGTTTTCTGGGTGCTTATCTGATCTTGGTTTAGGCCTTGGGGGTTTGTATTTGGAAAACATCGACCTTGACTCGAGTGGTTATTACTTTACCTTAATTGTCTGTTATGTTATGCTTGCTTCACCTTAGTATGATTGGGGGCTATCACTGTAGAAAGAGGTGGAGTAGGATGGTTTGGCTCCTATTCCTTTTATCCCATATGCTCTTTTGGTATGTTTGATAGTTGATTTACTGCTCACTAAGACTTTGTCTGACTCAAGGTTTTATGTCTCCTCTTATTACCTTGGGCTGTTCATCCATGTTGGGATGGGCAGACTAGGTAGCAGGTGACAGGTGCTGTTCTTGGAGATTTACGTTGATGATGACGAAGACGAGCAGGAGGCTTTTGCATATTATTTCATATTATGTACTGGGCGTTCCGCTGCTGTATTTGTTTGAGTGTTATGTAGCGAGGCTTTGATGTATGGATGATTCATATGTTTGTATAAAACGATTATGATGCTTATATGATGATGTCCTGTTCTATGGAGCTTCACTATATTGTATTTCTCTATTGTATTTTATCCACGCGCTGTGAGTTGTACGATAGATTCTGCGATCTTTATTCTACCTTGACGGTCACCCATGGCTGCCTGACACACCTTCAGCGCACCATTCCCTTGTTTCCGTGCGGGAGTCATGGGCGGTCGTCACAAGTTAGTTATTATCGGATTTCAATTTTCGTAGCAATTGGAGTTGTCGTTTAACCATGGCAGGTCAAAACGCTTAGAATTATTTTAATCGTTTTAATTTAAAATTGATCGTTTTCTTCTGCAACTCACGCATATGATTGAATTAGCTTCCGAAACACGTTCCATTGTGTTCGGAATGCGGCTAAAACCTAATAATCGCCTAGCAGCATTCATTAAGTAGAGTTCAAAAGTTTAATTGGCGAGTAACGGGACGTTTTGAAGTTTTATAATTTAATAAATTATCGAGTACATATAGTCAGAGATATTTTTCCAACGCGTTCTCAGGAAGCTTCCCTAAACCTATTTCATCTCCGTCCCCTCTCTATTCTCAATGGTGTAATCGAATTCACAGAAAATGGCCGAACCCGGCCTACTCGAAATCATTTATATTCAAAGATCGTTCATTCCTAAAAATAATAAAAAATAATAAAAGAAGGGTTGCCTGCGAACGCGTAGGGGAGTCGCGTGGATTTCGTTGGAGGGGCAGCTCGCTTGAGGAGCGAGATGGATCAGAAAGGCCGCGATTTTGGTTGCGTTGGGTTAGGGTTTTGGGGATGCTCGATCGCAACTTGTACGGCGACAGCTCGAGCAATCGAAGTCGAGTTTCAGGGAGGATGCTCTAGGGTTTGCCGTGACTTGGTGGGTAAGTGAAGAGGGGCCGAGTGCGACTCCAGTTCGTCGTTTTGGATCCGGACTGTCATTCTCGAGTTGGGATTGAGGTCGAACTTGACCTCTGGAATGCATGAAGTCTGCGGGATTTGCTCGGTGGTCGGGTCAGAGCATGCAAATTGGGGTGAGCTATTTATATTAATTCATATTTTGTGCTATTTAAAATAGAAAATTAAATGTTTATATATCTGCAGAATTATATATATAAGGGTTTTAAAAAAAGGAAAAATTAGTTTAGGAAAATTAAACTATTTGTTTAATAAAGATTTAGTTAAATTTAATTTATAAAATGGAAATCAATTTATTTAGTTAATTTATACAATTATTTGATAACTAGAACATATTTTGTAAACAGGAAATTAGTTTGAAATTTACTTATTAGGTAAAATGAAATTTATTATATAGAAATTGAACTCGTTCGAATATTAATAAGATCGTATAACTGTTTATACAAGGCCTAAATCTAAAGGAAACAAATCGAGATTTGATTTGGATTGCAAAATCAAAGGCGAGTAATCTCACGTTTTTGGATTTTTATGCAAATTAAATGGTAAAAATTCAAATGATTGTTTGAATGGTTGAAATTGAATTGATGTGCTATATTATATAGAAATGTATAGTCTGTATTGAAATGGGTGATATTCTGTGATGAATATTTTTGATAATTGGATGATGTGGTTTGCTTGGATATTTCGGTACCCTGAGTTATCGAAATATATAAAATTTGATTTCGAAAGGAAATAAATGGTGAAAATTTGAAAGCGAAATAATTATAGAATACGATGAAAATGAATTGGGAAGAAAAATAAGTGATATTTAAAGACTGGAGTTAAATTGTAAAGTAGAGATTTAAAACAAGTTCTAAAATCTAACAAATAAAGTTTTAAAATATTAAGTGGTTTTAATAACTTGAATTTGAAAGTGCAATTGTAAACCGAATTGAATTTAAACATAAAGGTGCTTTTAAATTCCTTTAGGCTTCCATTATAAAAGGGAAATTAAATTAGATTAGAATAAATTGTAATGTAAATGAGAAATTATTAATTTATATAATTAATGATGTAAAAAAAAGATTGATTAGTTAAGAAAATAAATCAATATAAGTGACGTATGAGAAACTAATTAATATAAATAATTAGGGATTGATGTAATTAAAATGATTAATTAATTCATGAAGTAATTAAGATTATTTATTGATTTTGGGTTAAGAATTATTAATATTGTGAAATTAATTAAAAGTAATTTCTTGAGTGAAATCGAAAGATAATTAATCCAGGGCGATTAATTAAGATGAATGGATATGGAAGGGTTGATTAATCAATTGATTTGGAATTAATTAATGAAGAAAACTAAGTGATTGAGGGTTGAAATTCAATTAGAATAAATCGAATTGATCTGTATGTGATTGAGCTTTGCTTAAGGGTGATTGAATGGTATTGGATGTTTTGAATGAGTTGAAATCTCTGATATGAAATGTTGTGTATTTCGTTTGAATAACTTAGGTTGGGATAACATGAGATTCAAAGAGACGGGATCGGGTATTGGGAAATACCCGGAACCACTTCGGATTAATAATAAATTATGTGTGAAATAAGTTGACTGGATTAAAACGATTTAGGTAAATTGGATTATTTTATCTGAGTTTGGTACTTAGAAATTTATATGTGAATTAAGCATTGCTTATAGCAAATTGTGAATTGGATAAATTGATATACGTTATCCTGGGTTTATATATGTTGTTTGCTTTGGTATTCCATGTTAGTTGGGTTTACTCACGCTGGTTTCCAGCCTGACCCGGGTGTTACTTTGGTGTAATGCTCGGGTCAGACCAAGTATTACAGATTTTCAGGTAGGACGTGCTGGAGCTCAGGAGGCGAGCTGGATGGCAATATCGTATATAGCATTTCCGCTGTAATATATTATTGTGTATCTGAGACATGATAATAGTGTATATTCAGTGACTGTGAATATGTAAACTCTGATGTATATTAAATGTAGTTGATAGATATGGTATTCTTTTGTAAACTGATATTAGTTATTATTATATTTTATCCGCTGCGAATGTGAGATGTTTGGTGTTGCTATTCTTCTTCTTCTATTTTTTTCTTCTTTTTCATAACTATCTAGAAATTTCGGGTTCGAAATTTTTGGGTCGTTACATTTGTGTAATATAACTCATTCCGAATAGTGATTCGACAAATGGATTGCAATTGATGACTGGTGGTGAAGACCGGGTGTCTTTGAAAACGATATTATAACCTATCGATTGTCTCTGCACCGAGTTGCTCCGGTATAGGGATTCCCTAAGTGATGGGAAGTCCGATCGGGATTGTGGACGCCCGGATTTGCAAGGGCTTGTTCCTTTATTGGACGAAGTGTCTTCAGTTCTGTTCGAACCCAGAACAGACTTGTATGGTCGTGTGTCTAACACTACGCTTTGAGATATAAAGCCGATTTCTTTCAAATACATATCTTTTGGTTGCAAAGAATTTATTCTCTTAGCTTAACACCCTTCTTTGAGACGTACGAGCTCAGAGGTTATGTAGTTGAAGGTTATCAGTGATATACTTCCAATTTGGTAGTGTGCTATGCTAAGTGTCGCTGCGTGATGATGATCAATTGTTGATCATTTGTTGATCAAAGCATGGCTTTTGTGAAAAGCATAGTTTTGTGGACGAGACTTTGTCGAACCTCACAACCCGATAATGGTCGAAACAGGAAAGATGCGGCAAGGTTATTGGGGGTAGCGCCCCTTAGGGTATGTGCATTTCCTTTTGGATAGAAGTGGTATCATGGTATGGAGCCTAGATACTTAACTTATGTGAATATCGCAAATATATATATTCTTTTGTGATTATTGTTGTTGGGGCCCCGGATAGGTTGGTTACAACCGGAGGATGGCATACTCCTGTAGTAGTTACATAGTTATAGAGGTAACCGGACCTTATGTTGGCAGAGATCCGGTTAGGTTCTCAGGATGTCCCTCCAGAGGCGTACCCATGTGGCCTAGGTAGTTCCTTAGCGTGATCATTTGTTGGAAATCCAATTACCAGTACGAACCCAGTACGGTTTTAGTTGTGGAACCTGCCATCTATTATGGTTGCTATAGTACGCATACTATAATGGTACGTATGCTGGTTAAGACTAATATTATACTTTCGAAAATGTTTTCTACACTATGCACTAATAATAATATCAAAGAGTTTTCTCGTATAAAGCATATTTGACTATCATAAGGAGAAATCTCCCCCAAGTGTGCGATTATATATGTGTGTGCTGGGAGGCCTTATGGTAGTTTCATTTTCCAAAAACATGAACGGTTTTATTTTAAAAATATGTTTTTATGCAAAGAAAACGTTTTTGTTTACTCATACCATTCCCATGACCGACACAGAGTTTATTGTTTCCTTTCTAAACTCCGGGTGCCCATAATTTCCACACGGGCAGCCTAATAGCAGGTCTTCCGTGTTTTGCTGCTAGCTGGATTTTGAAGTTGTATGGTTTGGAGGCTACTAGTTTTTGAAGGTTTTTAACTTAGTGATATTTTGAATACTTTTGGATCTTAAGGTTCTTAGTTGGATGTCCGTTATCACTTCTTTTCTTTGGATACTTTCTTGGAATACAATCACTTGTGGTTATATCGTGATGGTCTATTTTGAAGTTGTGTTGTATATGTATAAAAAAACTCTGATGTTGGTGATGTTGTTGTATCTGGGATATTGATGTTGGCAGTTTTATTTTTCGCTGTTTATATTCATCTAAAGTTGTTATATGAAACATCCAAACTGGAATTCGACGTTCGAATCTCCGGCCGTCGAATACAAGTAAGGTATTTGATGTCGATTTTTGAACGCTGAACTTCGAGTCGTGACAAATTTCCTATCAAATGTTTTGGTTAGCGTAAGATAAAAACTTACCCGTGTTTATGTGTGGGAAGTCTTACGTGATACCTTTTGTTTTCAAAATGATTTTTAAAGTTAAGAAACCTTAAACCGTTTACTCACACCAGACCCATGTCTGACCCGGAGTTCATTTTTGTTTTTCTTAAACTCTCGGGTACTCAAATTTTTATGAGTAGCCTAGAGATCAGGTTTTGGGCTTGACAACTGTTGGAAAGCATGAAGCAGGAGTCCAGACGTAGATATATCGATATTTCTGTTGTGCTGAGTTAAAGTTTTTGTTTGTTGTAATGGAATGTAATGTATTAGACAGAGCCTTATAACTGTCTAATGTGATGATGTTGTGTATCTATGCAACTCTGATGTAATGACTATGTAATATCTATGTGATATATTATATTTTGTTCTGTTCTGCTATGAAATTTTGATTTTGTTGAGATCTTTCTTCTTTCTATTCTATTTCTACCTCTTTCTTTCTTATTGATGATGCGTCTTTCTGTGGAATGAAAGATGGGTCGTCACAAATGTCCATTATTGTGTATTAAGTATAGTTATCATTTCAAAAAATATAAACTTCTTAAGGAATTTGTTTTTGAAATCATTGGTATACAAGGGATGAAATGAAATTAATTAAACCTAAATGTACACAACGCATTAGAATGTTTGATAAACATTCTTGCACATTAAACAGAAACTAGGAGTTTCTTATCAATGTCGATAATAGATAATCCTTAGTTAGCAATTAAACTATTAAGAGTGTCGAGTCTACAATATGATATGATGAGCAAATATGAAATGGATTCCAATAATAGTACCAAATATGATTTTGATAGTTGTACCTTAAAGGATATGATCCATCGACTGCAAATCTATCTTCAAGAGAAAGACTAATGTCGTTGGCATATTTTGAGCTACGTTAATAAAAATAACACCGTAAATTACAATTGTTGAAATTAGCGTAATAGATTCGTTATTCAGCGTGCTAAAGTTAATTTGGACTTATTCATAAAATTATCATTAGATATGATTTTGTATTTTGTTACATATTTGGTTAAATGGAAAATTCTAAATAATGATTTAGAATAGACTTTTTGCACATAACAACCAAAGTATCTCGAAGTCAGTAGGAGCGATATTAAGTTTAAGGGTTTCTGGAAATGATCTAAGAAATGATATGAAAATGTCATTCTATATGCATCATATTGAGTAAGTATTTTGATAGAAATACCAAATAATTTGATTTTTAGTCAAAATGCAAAGGAAGCATATGTCCATAAGAAAGAACTACGGAGGTACTAAAATATTTCTAAAAGGAAAACAAAAAAACTTATGATTACCAATGATGTACTCGAGTTGAAATCATTATAATTTGATTGGATTTGTAAAAGATATCTTTTCTAATTGGTACAAAAGGATTTTAGGAATGTCCCAAACAATATGCATAGACACCATATTAAAGTGTTTAATATGGACATGTAAGATGAATTCCTTATGTATTAACAATCGGAATCATCATACATGTTGTATTGTCTATAATATCATATTTAGCTAATGTATTTGATACATGAAACAAACATCAAATTCAAATTAAGATCGCCAAATTGTAGTTTAGAGCGTTCTCCAATATTTACAATATACTAGAGAATTGTTTACAGAAATAATAAACTTCTTATGAAGGAGGATACAGACTCAAACTTCATGGGTGATACTGAGTATAATATGTCAACATTAAATTCATATCAAACCTTAGTTAAAGAGATTTCAATTGGAAATGTTCGAAATAAGAGGTTGTGGTTAATTCAAAATAAAGGCTAAGTATATTGCCATGAATAATGCCACAATAAAGCAACGTATAAATATAAATGCCTAATTTATAACTGAGCTAGGGGTAATTCCAAATATTGTGAACACTAATCATTGTTACATGCTAACAATGTAATGATAAGAACTCACTAGAAGTCGAAAAATTGAATCTGAATAGTTCCACATGATAAAATCAATTTATCGGCATCGTACATAGTTAATTGATACAATAGATAATTTAAACAACAGATCCATTCAGGAAAGGTTTAGCTCAATCGGTTATCATCAAACTGGTTGAAGAAATGAGATAGAGGTTCCATAGTTAACCTTAAGTGCAAGTAAGAGATTGATAAAATTAAGGGTATACTTAAAGGGAAATTATGTAATTTGTTACATATATCTAACCGATAATCAATCTTGTTCAAAATAAAAGGTGTTTTTTTTTTATTCTTGTTATAATGTAGTATAAATAATTGATTATTCAATTTAAATATATTTAACAAAAAATCCATAAATAGTATATTTTGTGATAGTAATACAAGGTGTTGTAATCAAGAGAAATTAATCGTAATGTTATACCAACTTATGATTAGGTAGTATATCATAAAAGTTAGCTAAATGGCTTCTGTGATCAACAAGGTAGGAAGCTCGGAGAGATGGTTACCAGGCTTGGAAATCGATGATATTTGGAACTATGGACAATAGTTGGGCAGATTCGGATCGGGTCCCAATCAAGATGCAATCAATAGGAAGTGACAAGGAAGGCCCTATGATGCCACATTTTAACTGTCAAGTCAATTAGAGTTCGTATGCTTGAATTATGGGCAAAGGAAGAATTTATATGGATCAATCGAAAACGATCCATAAAACACCGTAAATCGACGAAGATCGATCAATATCTCATAATCTACCAAGCCAATGCACTTGAAACTTTCGAAGCATCAATATACTAAAGAGTGGAGTCCACAAAAATGATCACAGCCCTATTAGAATTAGTATGGAACGTTGGGTTCAAATTATTTTTTGATACCCGATCGATCCCAAATTTTATGGGTCGGTCGTATGGGCCTGGGCTTATTCTGTCGAAATTTCTGCCTAATCCATGCACGACTTCACATATAAATATAGTAGACTCGGCTCAGTGCAAGGGACCTTATCGGCTGACACTCCTTCATCATTTTTATCTCTTCCTTTATTAATTTTCTAAGGAAAAAACAACTATACTTGTAATCTTATAGTATAAATAAAAGATTATTAGAGTAGACTAGGCCGGAGTTTGCCGAACAATTATAAAACTTGTGTGTTCCTTTACCTTTTTTGCAATTTATTCCGTGATCTGCATGCTTATCTTTCTATTTGGATATTGTTTTTGAAAATTGGCGCTCTCATATACAACTAGGTGTTTGTGACCATTTTTGCCCAAACAATTAGGTGCTTTCACTGAGAAGAACTTGCACCCACGGATTTGGAAGCTTGGATACTTAGATTTAGGAAGAAATGGTTAAGCAAACAACAAGGAGACTATTAGCGGATATGAGAAATCATGGAGGGAGTCAGGAGGCTTCTTCTAACACCAGAGCAAATCAGACATCTGTCTACACCACCAGAGATAAAATGGGAACAGTGATGGATGTTATGTAGAAGAGAATGCTAAAGAGATAGGAGGAGATGATGCTGAATCTATACTGCGATAAATTAGACAAGCTAGAGTGCAAAAATAAGGAAATGGAGTAGCAAGAAACGCTGTAAAAATGGATTAAAGAATTAGAGTGGCAGGAGTTGAGGAAAAATAGAATCAGGACCAAGAAATCAAAGCTAACAGTATGTAGGATGGAGTAGAACGGCCGGAAGCGGTCCTTGACCAACCAAGAACGATCTACGTCGATTGTTCCAGAATGATCGGAGCCAATCGATCCATACTTGGGGCATGCCCCCGGGTCATGTTGGATTGATCCCAAACAGGATACTAGGCGGTGCTGTGCAGTTTGGCATTGATAGGAATGGAGATGCTCGTCCAGAATTGCATATTCCAAGATTCCCCTATGGACTTGGGTGGCAGGTTAGCGGAAAAGATCAAACGGGCTATGAGAGGAGGATTCGTAAATAGAGATCCAGAAAATGTAAATAAAATCCCATTCGCTCCTAATATTAGGCAAGCCAAGAATCCGTCGGAGTTCAAACTACCAACGCTTGAGACATATGATGGAAAAACGGATCCCGCTGTTTATCTAACGAGATACATGAGACACATGGAAGTATTCAGGGCATCAAAGGAAGTCATGGTACGGTGCTTCCCCTTGTACTTAGTGGATATAGCTGCACCATGGTTCATACAGTTGGAAAGGGCTCTATTAGCACTTGGATAGAATTGATCGAAAGGTTTATGAGGCAATTTCGAGTCCACATCACAAGACCTAAGAGCGTGATGACTTTTACGTCGATGAAGCAGTGGAAAGGAGAATCACTCAGGGATTTCTTAACCAGGTTCAATGTGACGGTAGCTTTCGTGGATCGACCAAATCCGTCGATGGTGTTGATGGAAGCAGTGTCAGGGATTGCGGATAACTCGAATTGCTAGATATCGTTAGAACGGGATCCACCAGTGGATCTTGGGGAATTTTACCATGAAGTGGAAAGGTTTCTACTATAGGAAGATGTGAAAGCTGATAGAGAGAGAAGAGAGAAAGTGGAAGTTTATGCGGTTAAAGATGGAGGCCTACTTGCGAAAGGTTCAAACAAGGATAAAGGAAAATAGGAAGCAGAGGATGGCTCTAGATCGAAGCGACCACGAAGGGAACCAAGATTCACCTCTTACATGGAATTGACTGAGACATTGGAATAGATATATCTGGATACTAGTGGCATATCCCTTATCGAAGGCCAATGAGGAGAGTGCCTACAAACATTGAAAAGAAATCAGAAAAATACTATCTGTTCCAAGAGCTGCACGGGCATAGTACAAAAAACTGTAGACACTTAAAGGATGAGATTGAGGAACATGTCCAAAAAGGCAAGCTATCACAACACATAAGAACCCGGGCAGCGGTGGTGGAATAGGAGCAGCCACCATTCGCATCGAACGGGAACTGCCTTGGATCAAGGTGTCGACTTATCATAAACTGATCGAGATGGCAAGGAATAAGTAATAATCTCCATAATAAAATGGCTAAGTCACTTACACATGTACGGATCGAGAACAGTCCTTAGGCAAGCTCTGAGATGATGATGAACCATCACACCCGGAGAGGCTGCATTATAGTTTTTAGTTTTTTTTCTTTTAGTACTTGGACTTAATTTTATTAGTTGAATATTTTGATTATGAAATTCACTCGAACATGAAATTTGACATTAATTATTTTGAGCCCCATCCGAGCAATCATATTTCACCTCGAATGGCACTCGATCTTGAATGACCACATTTCTCCTCGAACGACACTCAATCTCGAATGATCACATTTCTCATTGAAATGGCACTCGATTTTGAACAATCACTTCTGCCTCAAACTGGCACTCGATCTCGAACGATCACATTTAGCCCCAAAAGGCACTCAATCTCAAATGGTTACATTTCGCCTCAAACAGGCACTCAATCTCAAATAATCACATTGCGCATCGAACGGGCACTCGATCTCGAACGATCACATTAGTCCTCGAGTAGGCACTCGATCAAACGATCATATTATTCCTCGAACAGGCACTCGATCTTGAATGATCACATTTGATCTCGAATAGGCACTCTATCTCAAATGATCAAATTATGCCACGAACAGGCACTCAATCTTGTACGATTACATTTTGCCTCGAATAGGCACTCGATCTCGAACAATAACATTACGCCTCGAACATGTATTGGATCTCCAACGATCAAATTTTGCCTCAAATAGGCATTCGAGCTCGAACAATTGCACTTTTCCTTGAACAAACACTCGATCCCGTGTAATCATCATCTGCTTAGGACCGCTACGAATTTGATTAATGGTCCTGAACGGCCGTTACTAAAAATCAGGCAAGATCATAAATTTATTCATAATTCATCAATGGGTTTCAAACATTGGACTTAAGGCAATTTAAAACAAGCCTTCCTACCACAAGGTATGTTTTAGGGGGCAGTTGTTATACCATTTTTTGACCAGGTAGTATATCATAAAAGATTGCTAAATGGCTTCTGTGACCATCAAGGTAGGAAGCCTAAAGAGGCGGTTATCAGGCTCGTAAATCGTTGATATTTAGAACTATGGACAATAGTTGGACGGATTTGAACTGGGTCCAACCAAGGCGCAATCAATATGAAGTGACAAGAAAGGCCCCATGAGGCCACGTTTCAAATTTTAAGTCAATCGGAGTTCGTAAGCTCGAGGAAAGGGTAAAGGAAGAATTTATATGGATCGATCACAAATGATCCGTAAAACAGCATAAATCGACAAAGACCGGTCAATATCTCAAAATCTACAGAACCAGTGCACTTGAAACTTTTAGAGCATCAATATATTGAAGAGCGGATCACATAAAAATGTTCGTAGGCTCATTGGAGTTAGCATGGAACGATCGGACTAATTTATTTTTTGGTGTCTGATCGAACCCCAATTTTGTGGATTGGGACGTATGTGCCTGGAGATTCTTATGTCAAAACTTTAGCTCGATCCATGCATGTCTTCACCTATAAATACAGCAGACTTGGCTCATTGCAAGGGACCTTTTTGGCTGATTTTCCTTCATCACTGCTTAACTCTTTCTCCATAAATTTTCTAAGGCAAAAACAACTGTACTTGCAATCTTACGATACAAAAAAATGATTATTGGAGTGGATGTAGGCCGGAGTTTGCCAAACCACTATAAAACTCGTGTTTTCACTTTTTCTAGCTATTTACTCTATGATCTGCATGTTTATTTTTTTAGATATTATTTTTGGAAATTGGGGCATTCATATATAACTGGGTGCCTAAGACCATTTTTGGTGCAAACACATAATATAATAAACACACCGTTTTAAATATTCCTAGTAAAGATGTATTGAAAGTGGATATCGATGCATCCATTAACACTGGAGATATAATGTTCTTCAAACATCAGGTAGTGTATTATTCATGGCTATTAGGGGCATTAAAGGGTTACGTACTAATAGTGATTGGATAACTATAAAATGACTCACTCGATAGTCTTATTGTAACACCCCTATTTTGAGGCCCGAAGCTAAGCGCTACAAATGCTGCAGTCATCCATAGTATTGACTTCCAATGACAAAATACGATAATGTTGATGGTATTCATAATATCAGAAGCACGTGAATATGAAATAAAATCAATACAGAATTAAAATAACTTTTCTAATTACATTTCTTATTTTGAGAAAAATGTGTAATCCTCTAGAATAAATGAGAGCACATTTGTAAATATGTATATATCACTGAAGAAAAGGTGCTGCCAACATGCCTGACAGGTAGCTGATCATAGTACGAATAACAAAGAAAAAACACAAGTACCCCTAGAATGAGCTCCGACAAGGCCACCACCCATTGCACCCCAATATCGAGCTCCATCAAGGCCACCGCCTGGTAGTGAGATATTAGAAGTACACAAAAAATCAATGAAGCAACTCAACGCTAATGATACTAGATGATAACTCCATCTAAGAAGGAAACGCCACACTGTAGACTCGGAAGCACTGGAGATGGGAAAGATCTAGGATGAAAAACACTACTCTGTAGACTCAGAAGAACTGGAGAGAGCGCCTCGCAGTAAAAGTGAATCATCCAGAAAGTAGGACGCCACACTAAAGATGTAGAAGAACTAAGAAGAACTCCTCACTGCAAAAAGCAATCCTACCATCAACAATCCTGTGAACCTGCAAAAAGAATCAAATATAATCCTAAACGATTCCCAAGTTTTGATCAAATATAACTATTACAAAATATGCCAAAAGTGACATATGAAGATGCAACCTTGCATGACCAGAATACTAAATAGACATATCAGTCTTAATACAACACAGCGAAATAAAACTAAATAACTCATAAATATGTAGCTAGCTTTTCCTCCTACACATCTTCAGATGCTTACTCGTCCAACCGACTAAACTTGAAAAAACTTAACTCTCAATATACTCAAATTAATTTTAAGCACTCGAGAGTTTAAGGGGTAAACATTAACTTTGAGTCGGATATAAAGCCTTGTTGAATAATAATATTACATCTCGATTTATTAATACTAAGTGAGACCACACCGCTTAGCGGAATAAGTTTTCCCTCGCTAATTTTCCTTTAAAACATATCTTTTTGCAAATCAGAATCCTGCAATCAAACTTATTAAAGCAATAGTAGCAATATCATATATGCTCATAAATCAGGTAATAAATGGACTATCTGTCCGAACAATATAGTTTTATTAGCTAACTACTACAATTGGCTTACTCGAGCCTACCGGACAAAATAAATAATCTAACATCTATTAGACACATTTCTGGACGGTATATCCTTAACTTACTTCTCCAAGGGTCAACTGGTCCTAATGCTTTTGCAGGCTCACCAATAAGCGATCCTCGTTCTCTGTATATTCCTTTCTGTGTGTAACATCATTTAAGTCTTATCTGTGACTAAGCCCTACACACTGGATTTTTAGACTAAATTAGCTAGGGGCTATAGCTAATGTATATGACGCAACCCTATACCAGTCCCATTTGGTATTCTAATATCTGAGTCATTTACTTAGGGTTGACTACCCGTTTAAAATTTTCCTTGAAAAAATTTCTTGCAAAATGATTAAACCCTTTAAATCATACCTAAACAAGGAAAACATACTATTTACTTTACTCAAATCTCTTTGCCATGATATACACTTTACTTAAAACATTGTTGATGAAAACATTTGAAACCTTCGTTTAAAATCTTTAAACGAACTCTTTTGAAACCTTTGAAAATACCCCTTTCGAATCCATTTAACTAATTTACCTTGTAACACTAGGCCGAAAGGTCAAAACATAGCTTTTGAAATCATTGAAGGCGTCCTTTCGAAACCTTTATAAACCTTAGACACCCTCTTTTAAAAACACATTAAACTTGCCTTTCGAAAGCATTGGAAACCTTCCATTTAAAATACTTTAGGTACCTTTTGAAACCATTGGGGAACATCCCTTTCGAAACCTTAGCTTAAACCTTTCGAAAGCATTAGGTTCAAGTAAAAGCTTATGGAACATAGTTTCGAAACCTTTAAAACCATTCCTATCGAAACTTTTGGGTTTAGCTTTCAAAATATGAAACGGGTCGTAAAAGAACTAAGTCGACTGAAACTCTTTTGAAAGCAATTTCCTAAGTAAAAGAAGTGGTTGGTATCGAAACCAACCCCTTCGAAAGCATTGGAGAAGAGGCTATGAGTTTAAAGAAAAAGAACCCTTTCAAAGGCATTGCTTTGAAAGGTAGGACGCGTTAGAAGAGGTTTTGACCCCTTCAAAAGCTTCCTTTTTAAAATTAATTCGACAAGCTCTTTCAAAAGCTCTTTTCTTTAAAACAATTACCTAGTTGAAAGCCATGTTATTCGAAAGCCTCACTTACAACACAGATAGTTCTAAGTTTCCAGAAGCTACCTCAACCCCTTTAAAAGCCCTGTTTCGACTCCATACGTTTCTCCAATATCCAATCCACTACGTACTAAAGCTGATACCATATGTATTGGTTTCGACTTAGATAGAGGCGGAACAATGAAACCGAAAGGTAGCTGCCGAAAGTGGCGAAACAGCAAACCTTTACAAGAACTTTTTTTTTGCTTTATAAAGTAATATCTTTCCAACTAACTTGTATATTTTTCATCATGTAATTGGTTGTCAATTTCTTTTCCAACAATCCTTTCTAAATATGCTTTCGAATTTAAGTGATTAATAATTTAAAACATTTACAAATTGCCCCTTCTCCTTTTATAAACATATAAAACTTTTAAGTCTCATACCTTAAATAGTTTTGTATACTTATTAAAATAATTAGGAAAATCCTACACAAATTCCAAAAAATCGTTTTTAATATGTTTTCTAAGATATATAAATTTCTGACCCAAAGCTAAAATATAATGGCCGTAATTAATTTAAACCCAATTTAACTATTTTCTTCACCAGAAAATTCATGGTAAATCCACATTAATTCAAGAAATTATGAAACTTGAGACCCATCTCTAAAATATTATCTATGACCTTATATCAAAATCGCAAGTCATTTGGTTGTCATTTGATAGGTTTTTTAATCATAACTTTTCATAAAAATCTATGTGAGCAAGAAAAATTCATCAACAAGCACATATATCCATTTATTATTCTAACATAGCATAATACTTTGCAAAAACTATTTGGATATTATCTAGAACCAAAAATAAGAAAATATGATATGTAACCTATTATTCACCTTAACTTGTTGTTAAGGAGCTAAGATTTTCTCTTGAATGAATTTGATTAAGCTTCCTTCTTTTGATTCTTTCTTATCTTCCTCTTGCTTTCTCCTAATGGTGGTCGGCCTTACTTGATTTAGTTTTTGTCTATGGATGTGTATAATGAAAGTGGCATGAGGGCTTAGGGTATAAGAGTAATACTTTTCCTATTTTGCCCTTGTTTATTACCCTCACTTATTTCATTTTAATTCCACTTTTATTCATTAGTTTATTAGGCACAACAACCCCCTATTATTCAAACTTCAATCCCTTAACCATTTACACTATTTTATTTAATATACCTAATTAAATGTCCTAAATAACGTTAGCCAAAATTGGGGTCGTTAAATTTATGTTGGTTAATATAACTAAGGTCAAAATGAAAATATTTATGTGACAATATTACACAATTCCTTGACTTAAAATGTCGAGATTTAATGTGGATACTTCGGTTTTATTACAGTTAAATCATGACATGACATCCATCGAAAAAGTATCGTTGGGTCCAATGGAAGCACTGGAAATAGAAAATAATTTTAGAGAGAATTCATCTCTTTGGTTATACGGGTTTAGTATCACAGTCAACTCAAAGTTATTGCCTAAAGTAGTTTAGTTAATAATAATTGTTATTATTGAACCAAGGACTTTGTGTTTGAGTTATGAAGTTGAATATGGATATTATTAGAATTTTGACCATTACCAAATTCTGTATGTCCTAATGTAATATAGTTTTGACAAAGAGAATTTGCGTAAATAATTATCACTTACGGTTAACACTTAAAGTAAGTAAAATTAGAGTCTATCAAAGCTATGCAAGTGATAAATTCGGCTATAGTGTCGCACCACTAGCTAAGCTGATGGGAGAACATTAATATTTAAATTGTTCGATATTAATCGCTGACCGAATTTACACCTAAGAGTCACATAATCGAATGTCAAATACTCTTCCTACCACTTGATTTAATTAATTATAATTATAGTAAAATAAATTAATTAAATAACATTTATGAAATATTAATTATAAAATTTTATTTGATTTATGTTGATTAATATTATATAGTGTATGTATATATAAATATAAGTTGTATATGCATGTAACAATATATGATATCGATGTGCATTTAAATTAGATTTAACTACACATTTATTTGATTAGGTTTAAAAATATTAGGAGGCCAGATAAGGGCATCATGGTCGACCAATATAAGGTATGTTAGGGTTTAATATTAACTCAAATGGTGGTAAATAGTAAGAGGAGAATGTGGATCAGGATCCCCTTTTTGCTCCTTTGAATATCTGTTATTTCAGCACCTCAAACCCCACTTTAGGCAATCTTGATATTTACCTCCTCCGACCTTACAATAGGCCGATCCTTCTCTAATCCTCCTTCTTAATTTTTGAGCTTTTTAAAATATAGATTAAATAAAATCATTGCATCGGTGGTTGCTGCTTTCGATCTGGTAGGTTTACCTAAAGGTCTAAATACAGATTCAAAGAGTGAACGGATTCAACATTCTTACGTGTTACTTCTAGGACATAGATAGGTAATGATTCAATTTGCATTCATATATATATATATAATTTTATTCTGCTATTTTTATTTTTATATATTTTCACGAATCCATATATGTATGTCTATCAACATTAGATGAATATATATGTGTGTGTTTGTTTATATGTGTATAATAATTCTTTTATGTATATATATATATGTCTACCGGCCAGAATAAAAATATATATTTAATTTTCAAAAATAAATTACTAATTTAAAAGTATTTAAAACTAGTTTAATTTTAAAACACACACACGCATATATATATAATTTTACTTTTGATATATATATATATATATATATATGTATATATATATATATATATATTAAAACCATACACTTTTATATGATATATTATAAATAAGAAACCTGATTTTGCATATATTATATATACATAAATCATAATATAAACATATAAATATTTTATAAAATTATCTGTATGTTTAAGATTGTTTAAAAAAAGTATATATGCTTTATGATTTCCACACGTAAATCAAATTTTAAAAAAACTAATTTTTAAAAAAGTAAGATTTATAAATATATTTTATTTTGTTAAGTATATCATTTACAAATGCATATATGTTTATATATATATATATATATATATTAGGCATTACCTATGCTAATTATAAGTGTGTGTATATATGTGTGTGTATAATTTATGTTAAATTTTAAATATTAATTTAGTATATATATAAATATAATTTATAAAAAATATTTTTTTGAAACATATTATATATATATATTTAGAGAATTAACATATTTATTTGAATTTGAAATATCAACATATTATTATTCAGATCTAGATCTGAAACTTAAAATTTGAATTTGAATTTTAATTTGGAATTTGAAGTCAAAGTTATTTATATTTACAATTACTCCATGTTATATTATTAATTATATAATTAACATTCATATGTCATAAATATTATTTTATATTATTTAAGACCACACACAGCTATACACTCACATGCATACACACACACACATATATATTAGATGACACACATGTGTAAGGATGGGCTAAGATGTATGTTGTGTTGCATATCCCAGCACTTAGATATGGGCATGTTAAACCTTGCACACTATACATGCTTCATGTGCACGTACATGTGTATATAATATACATATGCACATTATATATTATGTTTAACACCAAATAAAATCATTCTATTAATAAATAGAACAAAATAAAGAATTAATTTAAAATTAATTTAGATCGGATCTAAACAAATTTAGACTTCATAGGCCTAATAAATGAAAAATGGTAAATTTTTTAAGTTTCCCATCTAACCTGCTGAACACTGGCCCAATTCCAACAATCACGCCTATGGTCATAACTCTTAACTTGGCCAACTCCAGTGTGCATCAAACCTTCGTGGATACGTGCAGCTTGATCAACGTGATTTTTAGGAATTTCTTTAAAGCTCTTGGGCTCCTTGCCTTTAGCCTTACCCCATGCGCCCTACCCATTTAAGCTTTGCGGGCATAGGCATTGTTCCAAGGAGACAATCTTGCTTGTAACAACTTTTGATCAACAACCCCTCACTGCAAAGATTCAGGTAAACTTTACAGTAGTCGAATGCCCATTTACTTATAACCTGTTAATAGGATGATTGGTGCTTGCTGAGATGGATTTCATCGTTTTCTATAATAGCCTTATTGTGAGATTTCTTGTCCAAGATCCGATCGGAGAAATCAAAGCAATCAACAAAAGGAAAGGGAATGTTATAGAACTTTCCATAGACAGGCAAAGAAGGGTGTTCTCATGCTGCAGCAAAAGCATTCAAAAATCAACGAGGGGTTAATCGACGGATCCAACGGGTCGATAAACGCCCTTGGTTCTCGCCAAGAACCCCTACCTTTAAAGCATTGGAAGGAAACTCCTACTCTGTCATAATTGACCGCCTTATCTAAGAACATGAGGGGATCACACCCTCGATTTTCACCTATCATTACAGGTAAGTTCTTTCTAAAAATCTTTCCCATCTACAAGTCCTTATGAGCGGGCTTCATATAGTCTGCATCACCATCATGCAACTTACTTACACTAGAGTTTCAGAGCTACGCATTGTGCTCTGATTCAATTCAGGATCAATGGTTGCTTCACGGCTAATGACATGTTTTCCAAGTGAATCTCATAGCTGAAGGAACAAGGACAGCCTGCAGTGAATGACTTGGGTGAATTTCAAAAGAAATTCCATTATTGGATCTTTAATGGGCATATGTAGTCTAATTCATTTAAAAAAATTCTAATTTTCTTTTAAATAAAATCAATATTTTATTTAAATTTATAAATGGAAATTATTTTCATATAATTTTATTATATTTCATATATATGTATATATACACGCATGTGTGTGTATGCACGTGCAACAGTATAATGTGTATATGGTTTGACATGCTCGTGTATAGTTGTTGGGATTTTCGCCACAATGGATATGTTAGCCCCTCGTGTATGATAATGTATTATCTAAATATACATATACGTGTATGGAAATTATTGTACAAATAAATAGAAACACAAGGATATATGTGTGTGTGTGTTCATAAATTTTATTATATATTTATTCTAAAATATTGGTTGTAAATTATTTACATAAATAATTTTTGAAATATGTGTATGTTTATGTGTGTGTATAATATAATTAAATCTAAAATTATTTTACATATTTACTTGTAGGATAATTTACAAATCTTCACCATATATTATGAAAACAATTTTATATATATATATATATATATATATATATATAGAGAGAGAGAGAGAGAGAAACACACACATAGATATATTATATGTAAATATAACTATTTAATTAATATATATATAATTTTTTTAATGTGGAAATTAGCCACGAGGGACTCTTTAGCAAGGGAAATTAGTTTCTAGGACACACAACTGAAATAATTACTTTTAAGGATAAAATGCAAAATAATTAATTTCTAAGGCCAAAAAAACTTTGTAATTATATCCTTGAAAGTAATTGGACAATTGACTTTGTCCTTAAAAATAATCATTCTTTCAATTTTGGCCTTGAAATTAATTTCTGTGAATGTGTGTCGTAACCGCAAAATTTGTCCTTATAGTAAAATGCCCCTTTTTTAATATTAGATACATATATTTATTGTTACTCATAGCATAAATATTTTTATAGTTTTTTGGTTTAAATGATTTCAAATAAAATATGCTTTAAAAATTAAATTCGTGCTGATTTAATAATAATAATTATTATATATAAATATATAATAGTTTTGAAATCAAAATGCAAATTTTATATTAAATGGTATTTTTGTAGAATATTTATTATTTATAAACGTGTCATAAATATTTTTTGTTTAAATAATATTAAATCAAATAAATAATTTAAATACTTATATATTAATAAAATAAATGAAATTATTTACTATGAATAGTTTTTTGGTGTGTAAAAAATTTTAAAAAAATTTAAACACGTATATCATATGAATTAATATTTTATAATTAGATTTAATCAATGAAATCATTTAATAATAAGAAAATTAAAAAAATATTGTTAGGCCGAGATCAACAAGATGATATCCACAGAAAAAAATTACGCACATATGACTATAACCGTCGACATTTGGCAATACAGTAATATACCGAATCGTGATATGACCTATCTAACTAACATATGATTGATTAATTAATTTGGGCAACTTAAAATATTAATAAATCTGAAGCATATCTCTCACCAAGGCCCAGTGATCACACCTTGAAATGATGAAATGGCTCCTTTAGTGGAATTCCAAGTTCTAGAGTTATTAACTCCTGAACTGCTTTAGCGCGAACGATCGAAATAAAGAGTTTTGATGTGATTCGTGCTTGGATATTTTATGTCTAGAATGGAAAATTTCTGGCTAAAATTTACTAGTTGAAGGAGGATCTAAAAGTCTGAAAAGAATGAATGAGAGAGACTTATTTGATGGGAGATAATACAGTGAAAAATGGATCATAGTTCCTAATATCTCTTTGACCATTTCCATACCTCTTTCCATTCAAATCCACAATGCCACTCATATATGGCTGGCCCATTATGAAAGTATTATAGCCAAAATACTAAAGCTCCATCGGGCCTCAAAAATAATTCCAAGCCTGAACAATATTGATTGCATTTAAATACAATTTAATTATGTATTTATATCGTGTATCAATTAGTGTTTATATAAGAATTATATGCACACTATTTATACTGTTTAAATCACATCTAATAAATTTTTTAATTAATATTTAATAAACATTAATTGAATTAAATAATGTATAACAATTAAAAATTAACTAAATCGGGTGGTAAATAGGAGTATTCAATGTTTTAATTGTGTGGCTCTTTGGTGTAATTCGATCGACGATTAATAGCAAACTTTGAATATTAACGTTCATGCTTCACTTAGCAGGTGGTGTGCATTATTGCCAAATTTATCACTTAGTTGGTTTCGGTAAAATCATATTTTACTTCATTAAGGATTACTCTGTAATGACAATTTTTTTACACTAATTCTCTTCATCAAAACTATATCACTTTAGACTTATGGAACTTGGTTATTGTCATAATTACACTATCGTCCATATTCAACTCTATAGTCCAAACACAAAGTGCTTGGTTCACCCATAACACTTATCGATAACCAAAATGCTCTAGCCAGATACTTTGACTTGACTTCAATTGACTGTGATACCGATCTCATATAACTGAGGGGAACAATTCTCTCTTGAATAGTGTTTCACTTCCAATTCTTCCACTCGACTCAACTATAGTCGTTCGATGGATGACATTACATGATTAACTATAATCAAAGTGAAGCTTCCACATTGAAGATCAACGGTATTTTCAACTTAAGAGAACTGTGTAATTTCGTCACATCGATATATTTTGTTTGATTTTAGTTATACTAACAAACAAATACTATCGAGTGAGTCATTCCATATTTATCAAATAACTATTAGTACGTAACCTCTTTGTGTCCCTAATAGCTATGAGTAATACACTGCCTAACATTTGGAAAGCGTTACATACTCTAGTCTCAGTGGATGTATAGATATCCAGTCTCGATACATCTTGACTAAGAATATTTAGAACGGTATGTTTATTTTATTATGATAAATCACTCATGGTTACAACACATTGCAACAACTAACACAAAACAAACCATTTATGAATTTCTATTAAATATATTTTTAATTAAATTAATTAATAGATAACACATTATATCAAGTATATAATAAAAAGAAAAAATCTTATTCGAACAAGATTGATTATCGAGTTAGATATATGTCACAAATCACATAGTTACCCTTAGGGCATACCCCTAACTCTATCAATACCCCGATTGCATTTAGGGCCAATTATGGAATCTCATTCCCATCCCATCAATCATCTTGATGAAAACTGATCAAGCTAGACCCTTCGTGAATGGATCTGTTCTTTTGTTTTAATTATCTGCTCTATCAATCAAGTCTCTTCGATGATGATAAACTACTTTTACCATGTAGAACTAATCAAAGTATGTTTCTCGATTTCTGGTTAGCTCTTATTATTACATTGTTATCATTTATCATGATGTAGTATTCTTAATACTTGGAATCACACTTAGCTCAATTATAATTTATGCATTTATAATTTTATACATTGCTTTTATTACGGTTTTATTTAAGGTGAGGTACTTAGCAAGTATTGAATCAGCCACAATGTGTTGTTTCGGACATTTTCAACTTAAAGCTTCTTAATTTAGATTTTAACAAGAATTTAATATTGACATATTATATTCAACATTTCTCATGAAGTTCGAGTATATACATTCCTTCATAAGGAGGACGTTGTTTCTATATATAGTTCTCTAGTATTTCATAAATGCTTAAGAACACTTCAAAATACCATTTAGTAATACTTATTCGGATTTGATATTTGCTTGATGCATCAAATACATCAGAAAATTATGATATTGTATATACAACATATATGTGATAATTCCTAGGCTAAAGCATAAGGAATCCATCATACATGTTCCTTATTAAACATTTTAATAAGGTGTCTTCGTATATCATTTAGGCCATTCCCAACATCCTTTATACTTAATATAAAATATATAATTTACAAATCCAGTATCAAGTATTCAACAACCAGATTATTATTGATTTTAACATAATTACATCATTATCAATTAGCGATATGTTGTTCACTTATAGTCTAGAAATATCTATGTACCCTTTTAGTGGTTCTTTCTTATAGACACATTCTTCTCATATATATTGACTAAAAATCAAACTATTTGATATTTCTATAAAAATATTTATTCAATTCTAATGCTCAGAGATTGATTCTTTCGTATCATTTCTTAAATCATATACAAAAACTCATAAATTCAATGTAACGAACGACATTTCAGACCAACGAATGTCAACAATAATACATCCACAGTATTCACGTGCTGAGCAACTAGTGCTGGAAAGACAGATTGTTAGGGTAAAGAAAAAGAAGAAAAGAAAAGGAATAAGAAAGAGGAGAAGAAAATTTTAGAATCTCACATGCGGAATGATAACATATAATATCAAAAGATAATACATGGAGATACACTAATATACATACCATTTCAAAATTACTAACAAAGATACTATAATCACTATGGATAGTCATAACAACATGTCCTTACAAACGGAAAAATAAAACCATGGGTAAGACATAAATCCGCTGTGAGAAACTTAAGAAAAATATGATTGGCATATGATAATACTTTTAAGACTGTCATAATGGTTATCTCCTCAAGAGAACCAAAACTATCTGATAAGTACATATTGTTATATAATAGATAATATCTAGGGTGAAGAATATAAATAAAAAATAACTATGCCTCTTTGCATCTTATGTCACAACAATATTGAATAGTTATACAATCGAAACTGCTAAAGCACGTTCGCATATGGATTTTCCATTAGGGGTGCCCTTAGTATATCGAATCAGACCTCTTGACAAGGGTGAGAATATGCCTCATAAGCAACGTATATCTCTATAGAAAATATATCGAAAGGAAATCATAGCTGGTCCACGCCATAAAACATGATTCCAAATATCACCAACTCCCACCGACCAACATATCGAAAACATTTCTAGATATGAAGTTGATATATCCTATCATGGGTTAGCTAAACCCCAAACTATAAAGCCTACTCTGTTTTCTATCAGTATCGATGGTGAAGTCATGTTCAACATCTCAACACATGAGCCATCATCACTCGAACAGATAACAAAACACAACATGAATTCCTATATCTCGAACAGATTTTGGAACCACACATGGATTCCAACATCTCAAATAGATCCACTTTCAAAAGTAGAGCACGTATCTCGTTCTTGACGTAATTTTATGTAAGTATTACTTAAGCATACTTATCCAAGCTCGATCTCCATAAGACAAAATCAACGAATTTCTGGTTAACTTAACTCTTATTCTTTCAAAAATAAACATACAATGATATGGGTAGAGTGTCACGAACTGGATTTTCGACCTTCGAAAATCGACATCAATACGTCCACTGTATTACATGCCGAGCAATCGCATGCCGGAAATACCAGATCGATAGGAAAAAGGAAGAAAGGTAGAAGAAGAACAGGAAACAATAATACAAAATCTCACAATCATAGTAGAACAATATACAATAGATAATAACATGACTTTATAAAAAAAGAACTATAACTGTTATTTATACATTACATCATCAGAGTACAACACATCATAACGCAATACCAGACAATTATAATAATTTGTCCTCACAAAAGCTGATTATACAGTCTACAATACATAGTGGAATAAAAATCATGTACACGTGATACGTCTTCGTCATCCATCTCATCTCCTGAGCTCCATAGCATCCTTTCCTGTATCTGTAATACTCGGTCTGACCCAAGCATTATAATAAAATAACACCCGAGTTAGTCTAGAAAACCAGTGTGAGAAAATACACTCAATTTGAATTATTAAAGTTGTCAAAATATTTTGAAAAACAAAGGTATCTCGTAAGACCACGCCACACATAAACACGACGGATTTTTACCTTATGATAACCAAAGCATTTCATATCTAATCCTCTGATATTATAATAGCGTCTAAGTAAAAATACTTATTCAAATAGCTGAAATTGTTACATTAATTAAATTCCAGCATACTAGGCTCCTCAATCAAAACCATAAAGGCACGTTTTGAAGAATGGATTCAATATGAATGACTAGGAACTGGGGTACCACCTGTCACAGTACACGTCTAGAACAGCGTGCCAAGGACCACGCTAGGACCCCTGCAGCACAAGACCGGACAACCCCTAACTTGGATAGACCGAATATGCTATCACCTCGGGTGTTCCCACCCTTTCCAAGCGCCTTCCATGAATCGTAGTAATAATATCTGAGGGTATCTAGAAAGGTAATAAACATACCCTAATTGTGTGCAACCGAGTTAGCCTTGCTGCGTCCCCCCTGCTTTTCCGTCATTCCTGGTTGATGAGGCTAGAGGCTACGATTACCTTTTAAAGGAATTTCACTTAGAATGCTCAGTGTTCTCCAATGACAATGTACTGATAGCATTCATCCATACAAGTCGGTTTTGGGTTCGAACAGAACAAAAGGCAATACTCCTACTACATCCATTTTGAAAAATCCTCAGGATTAGTAGCGATCAGCCCTTGCACTTCACTGCTCCATCTCCGACTCCATGCTCTTGTCTTCATTTCGAAAACTTGTTGGATCAAAGTGGTTTTCTAATAACATATCTGATCCCACTCTCTTCGAAAATAACGTTCGATATTTTCCGATAAACTTAACCCCGGTTCTTTATGAAATAATCAGATGAAAATAAGATCGGAGATCACCTCCTAATTGTTAATGGATAGATTTCCTTATCAACATCCTAGAAGAATGAAACGAGTTTATACGTATAGTATAGCACCTCGAACGGTAATTGTACCATATAGTTCTCGTATTTCTCTTAGATATTCCCAAAGTTATATTTTGGGTCCAGATTTTATAGTCGGTTATTTAACTATCAAATAAACAATCATACAATCAAAGATTCCATCTTCCACGGAAAAACACTAAGTCTTACTCAATTTAGATTTCAATGACTTAAATCTCTTTATCCAAAATATATACTTTCTTGCCCAATTTAGTATATTTACAACTATTCTTTTCAAAGATATTTGGAAACCTTTAAAATAATTTGGAAATTACCACTGCAGTATCAAACCATGGATTCACAGCTCAATGGTTACGTCTCTATCCCAGAGAAATTGAAAACATAACTTCAGGCACTCACTGCCTCCGATTTCGCCATGCGAGTATACCATTACTTCCCAAAAACTTTATTTAATAGTTTCCAAAATAATACTTATGAAGTTTCTCTAATAATTTTCCAAGTTAAACTTTAGGCAAATACTCTTTAATAAAATTTATTATATTATAACATTAATATTGAATAATTTATCCTTTTAAAATAATAATACCGATTAATTCTTAAATAATAATTAACTTAATATCAACTATATATAAACTACTTAATAATTAAATATGTTTTAAATAATTTAAAATAGCTAATAATTAATTTTTCTAAAATATTCTTAAACACCCTTTTTTTAAATTACCAAGTTAATAATTAAAAGTCCTTCTCTTTAGAAAAAAAATCAATTCCTCGATAAAAAAATATTTTCCAGTTCCAATATAACCGGTCCAACATTTATAAATCTCTCTCGATTTATTCCCAATTTGATTTACGTCCCAATTCCGTAAATCCCCTTTTCACATTTCTAAAAATAAATTTACCATTTATTTTTATGCCCATTTACCCATCTTCTTATAAATCCTCATTGCGAATTTATAACTTCCATTTATCTACCGATAATCATTTTACTTTATTTATAAACCTTGTTTATAAATTCCATAGTCTCATTTCCCGTTTATAACGGTTTCACAATACTTAATCGATTTTAATCGATTTTTAAATTTATTTCTTAAATAACCGAAATATATCCCAAAACCCACTAAATTCCGATTTCACTTCCATTTCATAATTTAAAATATTATTTTAAACCCAGTATAACATTTTCATATTTTGTTTTCAATTTTTTTTCATTTTGCCAAACTATTTTAAATCTTGATTTTAAAATCCAATTAAAAAAAACGCTTATGTTTTTTTACTTTAAATTCTTTTATTTAAATTATTCCAAAATTATGAAGTTCGAAATTTAAAATCAAACTATTTATTTTACCCAAAATTCATTTCTTTTAATTAATCCAAATTTCACTATAAATATTTTTGCTTCCAATTTTCTTTTAAATTTCTTTCCAAATTTTAAAAATTTATTATTAATATTTGAAATACTAAAATCTAGGCCAAAACTGCCATAGCATCCAATAAATTCAAATCACACTATAATCTGCCATAGATTATTTAAAAGATCACATATCAATACATATGAAATTTTAATTCAACATTTTTGAGGAGTCCAGTTGGATCCCTCCAACCCGTTTCCTTGCATCCATAAATGTTAATACAGTATAAAAATACCAATCCCACTTTGAGGGGGATATCGCAGTATATGCGGTCATCTACTATTATGCAGGGTGCGTAGGGTCTCATCAGCTATAAATATGCGAGAATATCAATCACTCCAATACATATGTACTACTATATATAATATAACATTCAACTAGTAATAATTTATCAATTCAACCAATCAATCAATAATAAATTTTAAGTTTTCAAAATTAATTGCGGTAAATCCAAAATTGAGTGTGATTAGCTCACCTTCGATTTTTAGACAGTCACTGGGGCGTTCCAGTTTGGACTAAAACCGGACGATGCCCGATTTTAGCCCAAATTTTGACTGCCTCCAGATCTGACCAAACTAATTTCATTTTGAATCTCTCGTCATCATGACCGCAACACAAAAAGTCTCGTCTAAATTGGATCTCATACGAGAAAGATATACATTTTATAAGTTGACGATAATTTAAACTTAAATCAATAGCCTATATTATAAATTACGAAATTACCTTCCCTCTCATTTCCTTTCTTCCCTTCGCATACAAACACGGTGATACAGGAACCATCATGCACGCAGTATCCAAACACCACCAATCCTCTCATCGTTCGACGATCTAAATCCACGTACGAACTCCTTCTTCTCACTCTACGAAATCACCTCGCTCAATCAATACTCGACCACACGTACGAGAATCGACCTGGAACAATCTCGTGCACGACCCCCCTAATATCGCGACTACCTCCTGTGGGTTGCATGCTCTAATACCTCGACCATACATGCTCTTCTGCCTCACAATCCCATACATCATCTCTGTTTGGCGAATCGAACCCCCAAACTGCCAATGTTCTCAACCCTAGTCGAAGAGCCCACTTCGACCGAACTGTCGAACCACCACATACGTTGCTGCACTTCAATTTGAGCGTACCAGAGGGAGGCTCTCAGAACTACAAACCCATTGAATCAATTAACATGCGTTTTAGTTCGCTACACAACTCTATTTTGATTTATTTTTTTAATATGGCTTCAACTTGGATTCGGCGGTAAGAAGGTATACGTGACATTAATGAAAAGGGCGCGATTTTGCTTTTCCTGGAATGAACAAAAAAGAAAAGGCCTTTTCATTCCTTTTGAAATATAGTTTCTTTGATTACGAAAAGAAGCTTGTTTTTTTTGATTGAATTGATAGGAGAGAAACATGAGTTATTTAAAAGGAAGACAAGATTCTTGCGTGTGGGGGAAAAAGGCTGTAGTCTTTTGAAATAAGGGGAAAGGTACTGATGTGAATGAAAGTCCAGTCAACATATAATTATATATTATTTAGATTTCAAACGTCTCGATTTGTGACGCCCCACCTCTATACCCACGCTAGCCAAGGACACTACGGTGTAATGCCGTCAACTAGCACGGAGAATAAGGCTGTTGAGGAGCGACCATCCATGTAATTGCTTTGTGCGAGCACCGATATGTCAGATAATTAAACATGCATTTCATTTCAATAGGAAATCCGACATACCGATACAAACTCAAAACTACTACACAGTGGCTATATAAATCCTTCGGAAACAAATATAGAAATAAGCATAACATAAATCAGTCACAGATGATTCATATCACAAAGGCGGAAGAAGATATGAATATATAACTAACACATGAAAGCGTATATCAGAGTACTGGTCAAAAAGATCCACAATAATACAAAAAAATAGCAACAAGTGCTATACAAAAGAATACAACTATGAGTCCATATCTCAAGTGTATACAACAAAATAACTACTAATCTAAGTAGTTAGCCAAAAGTCAGAGGAATCAATCCCGAGTGAGAAGTCAAGCAGAAGCATTTGTAACATCTCGGTCTGACCCGAGTATTATTTAATAAGAAAATAATAAACGGATCAGTCTAACTATAAATATCAGATGAAACGATATAGAATAAGAGATTTGACTAAACACATAATAATCACAATGCCAAGCTGTGATATATATAAGTAATTGAAAATCAACAAGAGATTAATCAATATCACCAAATCTACACAAGAATCAAAGAAATGTCATACTCCTTATTTCGTTCACCAAACCATAAATGTTGACGATTATATCAATGTCAATCACAAAAGTCGATGGCACACAAATTCACCAATGCACAAATATTGATAAAACTTATCAATGGAAATCACGAAAATTGGTGAAGCACAAATTCTAGAAATCATCTCAAGAAAGCCAGAAATCACAAAAAGGGGGAAGGCCTATCACAAACGGGAGCATAAAGCTCACCAACACGTGTATCACAAACGGAACGCTAATTCCATGGTTGCTGACCATCACAAATTGAGCCGAAGCTCCACAAACGGCCCGAAGACCATGGTTTGCTACCCCACCAATTTGAGTCGAAACTCCACAAAATGGGGTTTAGTCTCCCTCGCAGACAAAGAGACATCGCACATTGCTAGTCTAAATCACAAAGATGATCGTCATGATCAACAAGAAGTGTCAATTACACTAAGCTAGTAAATATATGAGTTTAGCTTCATGTCCCATAACCACTTGCTTAACTTAAATATTTACGAACAAACTGTAGATCTCCACTATAAAATTGTCACAAAAGTTTCAATCGAACAAGTCCAAGAATTAACCGACGAAGTAAACGCAAGCATTTCATACCACTTGTTTTACTAAGTCATTTAATTAGATTTCTCATACGAGTGAGGTAAAGGTTTGTATATATACTAATAGATTGGAAAACGGTTTAAGAGAACGAGCTTTGTACTAAAATAGTGTTGAAATCATTTGAAGAAAGAGTTTTGATATTTACTACTAGTATAGAAACCTTTATATTTTTAAAGTGACAAATCACGAAGAAGATTGTAGGAACAATCAATCACTAAAATTCACATACGAAGATGTGAATAAAAATCCAACGAAACCGATAAAGAATCCATCGAAATGGATATTCAAAAATCGCCAAAAAGGAGTCATCAAAGTCATAATAAATGATAACAACAAATAGGAAACAACACGAATCGATTAAAGTTGGAAATTCAAGCAACTAGGCGAAATAGGTAAAATTGCATCAGGTCGGTCGGCCGGCTACAGAGCTCGGTCGACCGGACCCTGTTTCAGAAATTTTCTCGGGAAGCAGGTCGGTCGGCTGAGCCCTGTAGCCAGTCGATCGGACCAGAGACAGAAAGGTGCCTATGCACCTTAGTAGTAGGTCGGTCGGCCGGCCCAGGGGTTCGGTCGGCCGACCCTGATGTTCTGTAAATTGAAACCCATTTAATTGAAGTGCAAACTCCACCAATTCGCAACCGATCGAGCACGGATGATAGGGAATTATTCCCAACGGCTACCCGATCCTATTGGCCCCTCGATCATCACCAGAAACGCATTTGAACATCAAAGCTATGATTTTTAAGGATTTGGCTTTCAAAACACCAAAATTGAAATATTCACAAAACCAATCCAAATCCATATCAATTGCACAAGAATAAGTGTTAGGAATTCATACCTAACAATCGAAGATATTTATAGACTAAGATGTGAGATAAAAAATCTCACCTTTGAACCCAAATGATTGAAAAAGAAGCTTGGAAGCAAAGGAGAATCAACCACTCTTCAAATTCAACTCAAGAAGCTTGATTCTAAGCTTAAAGGAGAAACATTTCCCAAATTAGGTTTAGGAATTTTCTGAAATTAAAGAGAGAATGAGTTGGGGAAGAAGAAGAGAAGCCTACCAATGGGTTCTTCTATTAGTTTGGAGCTAGAGCTTGATTTGCAAAAGAAAACTAGGGTTTTGGAGTTTTAATTTCCCATCTCTCCCACCATTGATGCTTTAGAACTGAAAAGAGGAGAAAGTGAGGGTGAATGGGGAGGAGTGGCTCAGATTTGAGTATAAGTTAAACATAGGGCTGAACCCAAACCCAAACCCAAAGTGAAAAAGTAGCAAAAATCAACTTACTCCAAACATATCGAAGCTTATACTCAAAAAGGCCGCAAACGGCATTTTAAACTCAATGGGAGTGGTCCCGAGTCCTAATTTGACCGTATGCAAAAAGTAACTTTTCGGACTAAATTCCGAGTATCGACAAAATATTTAAATAAAATATTTAAATATAAAAAATCGATAAATATGCAGGTTGTTACAGACTCCCCTCCTTAAAGAAATTGCTTCCTCGCAATATTTAAGAAGAAGATACATAGTAACAACCATAAAAGCATATTCAACACAAAAGAAGTTTGAAATAAGAAGTTCAACTCAATGAGCACGAGAAAGTAAGTCCGAACATGTTCGCTCGATGAACTCTCTAGATTCCCAAGAACAATCCTTAGGATTTGAAGACCATTGAACTTTAACAAGTGGAACATCCTTATTTCGAAGGTGCTTGACCTCCGAAGCAATAATACGAATAGGATGTTGCTCATAAGTTAAATTAGGTGAAACTTCAATTTCTTCCACAACACCGGGCTCAAGAATAGAATCGGAATCTCGAAGACATTTCCATAATTGAGAAACATGAAACACGTCATGCATGGCAGAAAACTGAGCCGGTAATAAAAGGCGATAAGCCACGAAACCAATACGTTCGGTGATAGGAAATGGCCCAATATATCGAGGCGCTAATTCTCCCGATCGACTGAAACGTACAACACCTTTCATGGGTGAATCACGAACGAACACAAGATCTCCCACAGAAAATTCTAATCTCCTTCTTCGATTATCGGCATAGGATTTTTGTCTATTCTGGGCTTCTTTCATCCTATGACGAATAAGATCAATCTTTTCTGTGGAATCACGAATGAAATCTGGACCTAAAACCAGCTTCTCACCGGCCTCAAGCCAACAAGAAGAAGATCGGCATGGCCTTTCATAGAGTGCCTCAAAAGGTGCCATACCAATACTAGATCGGAAGCTATTATTATAGGAAAATTCAACAAGAGGAATATGATCCTCCCAGCTTCCACCGAAATCAAGCACACAAGCACGAAGAAGATCTTCAAGAGTTTGATTCACACGCTCGGTTTGTTTCCATCAGACTGGGGATGATAAGCGGTGCTAAAATTAAGCTTCATTCCCAAAGCTTTTTGAAGACTCTTCCAAAATTCACTAGTAAACAATGGATCACGATCACTAACTATAGAAGTAGGAACTCCATGTAATATAACAATCTATTTAACAAAGAGTTTGGCCAAAAGTGGAACGGTTCAGTTAGATCGAACGGGAATAAAATGGGCGGATTTAGTAAGCCTATCAACGATCACCCATAAGCTATCATGACCCGAACGAGAATGGGGAAGGCCATCGATAAAATCCAAGGAAATTTGATCCCACTTCCAAATTGGAATTTCTAAAGGTTGCAATAACCCACCGGGCCTTTGATGTTCGGCCTTAACGAGTTGGCAAGTCATGCAATGCCTAACAAAGTTAGCAATATCAGATTTCATTCCCTCCCAATAATAAAGTTGCTTCATATCCACGTACATTTTACTACTACCGGGATGAATGGTAAATTTAGAACGATGAGAATCTTCAAAAATATCTTTACGAAGATCACTAATATTTGGCACGATAAGTCTACCAAGTCTCTGAATGCCGCCACGAGAATCAATATCAAAGTCTTTCAAACCTTCAATATCAATTTTATCCTTAATATTTTGGCCAAGAAGAGCCAAGTTGGGATCTAGCCTTTGATCTTCAAGAATGCGGTCTAAAAAAGAAGGATGAGCCTCAAGGCTACATAAAACAAGAGATGAACATAAATCGGAAACACGGTCTCGAATTTCGCAAGTGGATAAAATCTCGAGATCGTTCCATTCGGATATCATCACAGAAACAACAGCTTTTTGTTTACGGCTAAGAGCATCGGCGACACGATTACCCTTACCGGAAGTATAAAGAATATCAAGATCATATGGTGCAAGAAATTCGAACCAACGCTGTTGATGAAAATTAAGTTCCTTTTGAGAGAATAAATACTTCAAGGATTTATGATCGGTATAAAGAAAAAATTTCTCTCCTAAAAGATAATGACGCCAAATCCGAAGAGCAAAAACAATAGCCGCGAGCTCTAAATCATGAGTGGCATATCTAGTCTCAGCAAGCTTCAATTGCCTAGAAGCATAAGCAATAACACGTTCTCTTTGCATAAGAACGGCACCCAAACCAACACGACTCGCATCGGTATAAACAACGAAATCTTGATTCCCCTCGGGAATAACAAGAATAGGAGCATCAGAAAGAAGTTCCTTCAATTTCTGAAAAGAAGTTTCACATTTGTCCGACCAAATGTATTTAACACCTTTCTTAGTTAAGCTAGTGAGAGGCATGGCAATCTTAGAAAAGTCTTTGATAAAACGGCGGTAATAACCTGCCAATCCAAGAAAACTACGAATCTCCGTCACACTCTCCGGTCTCTTCCAATCTTGAATCGCTTCAATCTTTGAAGGATCCACGAAAATTCCGGATTCGGAAATAATATGACCGAGAAACTTCACACGAGATTGCCAAAAGAGGAATTTAGAAAACTTTGCCTTTAATTGATTACTCCTAAGAGTTTCCGACACAATCCGAAGATGCTTTTCATGCTCCTCCTCGGTTTTTGAATACACAAGAATATCATCAATAAAGATGAGAACAAATCGATCAAGAAAATCTTTGAAAACTCGATTCATAAGGTCAACGAAATAAGCTGGAGCATTCGTTAAACCAAATGGCATAACAAGCCATTCATAAGATCCATAACGAGTACGGAACGATGTCAAAGGAATGCTATCCTCTGCAATACGAAGCTGATGAAATCCAGTAGCTAAGTCTAATTGTGAAAAGACTCTAGCACCACTAAGTTGATCGAATAGATCATCAATCCAAGGTAAAGGGTATTTATTCTTGATAGTAAGATCATTACGCTTGCGGTAGTCAACGCAAGCCTAAGTGTACCATCGGATTTCTTCACGAAAATAGCCGAAGCTCCCCAAGGCGAGGAACTAGAGAGAATAAATTGCTTCGTCTCCAAATCTGATAATTGTTTCCGCATCTCCTCATTTTTTTTATTGGACATACGATAAGGAGGACGAGTGATAGGTTGAGCTCCAGGAATGAGATTAATTCTGAACTCAATGGCTCGCTTAGGGGGTAATCCTAAAACGGGCTCGAATATGTCGGAAAATTCACGAACGACGTGAATAAGAGAAACAATATCACCCTCATCATCATCGTCGTCATCACGAGGGTTTAAAGAATATAAAGATGCAGCCAAAGCAGAATCCGAATCTTTAAGAATAACAGAAACCTGATTAACAGATTGAGGATGTCGAAGATGAATAGTCCGCTCAGGACATAGGATATGAGCTTCATAACGGTTAAGCCAATCCATTCCCAAAATCATTCCAAATCCTACATAACGCATGACATGCAAATCGGCTAGGAAAGGAAAATCACACAAAATAATCTCGGCATCTTTACAAAGCAAACTAAGAGTTGCGGATCCACCAACCGGATTCGCAATTCTCAAAGAAGTCATTAAAGCAACAACATCCAAAGAAAAAGTATCAACAAGTTCTTTCGATATAAAAGAATGGGACGCACCCGTATCAAAAATAACTCGAATAGGATGATCACGAAATAAAATAATACCATCAAGAATAGAATGAGAAATACCTTGGCCATGAGATGTGTTGCCAGGGGCTTGAGCAACACTTAACTTTCCCTCCTTCCTGCCCTGAAGCTTGGGGCATGAAGATATAACATGACCGGGACCTTTGCAGTAGCGACAAGAGAGAGACTTTCGACACTTGTTCGCGTAATGGTCCTTCGAACCACAATTATAGCATTCCCCATGACCAAAGGAAGAAGTCTTTGCCACAGGGGTTGCTTGCTTCCCTTTCTTATTGGGATAATGGCCTTTGAATTAGTTTGGCCTTTTCTTGTTGTTGTTGAAGCTTAGTTTGGAACCCACCACTTCAACATCATTTTCCATATCTGCCTCTTCAAGACGAAGAGCGATATCAATGAGTTGGTCGAAAGAAACTTCTATTTTAGAAGTAATGGCTTCTTGAGATTTTTGTTTAAGCCATAGACAAACCTATGATTTTTCTTCAATGGGGTGTTGATATATTCAACCCCGTATTTGGAGAGAGATTCAAAAGACGCGACATAATCTATCACAGAAGATTCACCTTGAACAAGGTCTATAGAACGGCGAGCCAAAATCACCTTCTCAGCGTCTGGTACGAATTTCAACTAGAAGCGTTCCCGGAATTTCTCCCAAGTGAGATCCGCTTCATTAATCTCAGAAATAAGAAGTTCGTACCAGTCCAATGCTCTTTCTTGGAGCATACTAGAAGCCACCTGAACTCGGTGAAGATCAATGAGGTTCATGCGAGAAAAGATTCGATCGCATGTTCTTAACCAAGCCTGGACTTCAATAATAGTTTCAGAACCTTTAAGTGGCTTCCCACTCAAATTAGTGTAATCGCTGCACAAGCATGCAAATCCAGATTTAGGGTGAGTAGGTTTCGGATTAGAACCAGCTGCTTGAGCATTCGTAACAAGGTTAAGAAGTTGCTGGGTAGTCATAAAAACTCCATCCTAGGGAGTAGCACTAGATTGACCGGCGCTGGGACGGCCAGGTCTAACCATTTCTCTTCCCTATGAAAGAAATAAAGAAGAAGAAAAAGGTTATTCACAAAATGAATATCAAGAAATCTTGATAGATAAAACAAGGAATCATAAAGAAAATAGGATGAATCGGTACGAAGACTCGAATCAAATCCTAAGGCACGACTCCTAAGAAGGACTTAGGACTATGATCCTTGTTAAATTATTCTACATTGTTCCGAAGTTTGGCTCTGATACCAAGCTGTGACGCCCCACCTCTATACCCATGCTAGTCAAGGACACTACGGTGTAGTGCCGTCAACTAGCACGGAGAATAAGGCTGTTGAGGATCGACCATCCATGTAATTGCTTTGTGCGAGCACCGATATGTCAGATAATTAAACATGCATTTCATTTCAAGAGGAAATCCAACATACCGATACAAACTCAAAAATACTACACAGTGGCTATATAAATCCTTCGGAAACAAATATAGAAATAAGCATAACATAAATCAGTCACAGATAATTCATATCACAAAGGCTGAAGAAGATATGAATATATAACTAACACATGAAAGTGTATATCAGAGTAGTGGTCAAAAAGATCCACAATAATACAAAAGAATAGCAACATGTGTTATACAAAAGAATACAACTATGAGTCCATATCTCAAGTGTATACAACAAAATAACTACTAATCTAAGTAGTTAGCCAAAAGTCAGAGGAATCAATCCCAAGTGAGAAGTCAAGCAGAAGCACCTGTAACAACTCGGTCTGACCCGAGTATTATTTAGTAAGAAAATAATAAACGGATCAGTCTAACTATAAATATCGGATGAAACGATATAGAATAAGAGATATGACTAAACACATAATAATCACAATGCCAAGCTGTGATATATATAAGTAATTAAAAATCAACAAGAGATTAATCAATATCACCAAATCTACACAAGAATCAAAGAAATGTCATACTCCTTATTTCGTTCACCAAACCATAAATGTTGACGATTATATCAATGTCAATCACAAAAGTTGATGGCACACAAATTCACCAATGCACAAATATTGATAAAACTTATCAATGAAAATCACGAAAATTGGTGAAGCACAAATTCTAGAAATCATCTCAAGAAATCCAGAAATCACAAAAAGGGGGAAGGCCTATCACAAACGGGAGCATAAAGCTCACCAACACGTGCATCACAACGGACCGCTAATTCCATGGTTGCTAACCATCACAAATTGAGCCGAAGCTCCACAAACGGCCCGAAGGCCATAGGTTGCTACCCCACCAATTTGAGTCGAAACTCCACAAAACGGGGTTTAGTCTCCCTCGCAGACAAAGAGACATCGCACATTGCTAGTCTAAATCACAAAGATGATCGTCATGATCAACGAGAAGTGTCAATTACACTAAGCTAGTAAATATATGAGTTTAGCTTCATGTCCCATAACCACCTGCTTAACTTAAATATTTACGAACAAACTGTAGATCTCCACTATAAAATTGTCACAAGAGTTTCAATCGAACAAGTCCAAGAATTAACCGACGAAGTAAACGCAAGCGTTTCATACCACTTGTTTTGCTAAGTCGTTTAATTAGATTTCTCATACAAGTGAGGTAAAGGTTTGTATATATACTAATAGATTGGAAAACGGTTTAAGAGAACGAGCTTTGTACTAAAATAGTGTAGAAATCATTTGAAGAAAGAGTTTTGATATTTACTACTAGTATAGAAACCTTTATATTTTTAAAGTGACAAATCACGAAGAAGATTGTAGGAACAATCAATCACTAAAATTCACATACGAAGATGTGAATAAAAATCCAACGAAACCAATAAAGAATCCATCGAAATGGATATTCAAAAATCCCTAAAAAGGAGTCATCAAATTCATAATAAATGATAACAACAAATAGGAAACAACACGAATCGATTAAAGTTGGAAATTCAAGCAACTAGACGAAATAGGCAAAATTGCATCAGGTCGGTCGGCCAGCTACAGAGCTCGGTCGACCGGACCCTGTTTCAGAAATTTTCTCGAGAAGCAAGTCGGTCGGCTGAGCCCTGTAGCCAGTCGACCAGACCAGAGACAGAAAGGTGCCTATGCACCTTAGTAGTAGGTCGGTCGGCCGGCCCAGGGGTTCGGTCGGCCGACCCTGATGTTCTGGAAATTGAAACCCATTTAATTGATGTGCAAACTCCACCAATTCGCAACCGATCGAGCACGGACGATAGGGAATTATGCCCAACGGCTACACGATCCTATTGGCACCTCGATGCATCACCAAAAACGCATTTGAACATCATAGCTATGATTTTTAAGGATTTGGCTTTCAAAACACCAAAATTGGAATATTCACAAAACCAATCCAAATCCATATCAATTGCACAAGAATAAGTGTTAGGAATTCAAACCTAACAATCGAAGATAGTTATAGACTAAGATGTGAGATAAAAAATCTCACCTTTGAACCCAAACGATTGAAAAAGAAGCTTGGAAGCAAAGGAGAATCAACCACTCTTCAAATTCAACTCAAGAAGCTTGATTCTAAGCTTAAAGGAGAAACATTTCCCAAATTAGGTTTAGGAATTTTCTGAAATTAAAGAGAGAATGAGTTGGGGAAGAAGAAGTGAAGCCTACCAATGGGTTCTTCTATTAGTTTGGAGCTAGAGCTTGATTTGCAAAAGAAAACTAGGGTTTTGGAGTTTTTATTTCCCATCTCTCCCACTATTAATGCTTTAGAACTGAAAAGAGGAGAAAGTGAGGGTGAATGGAGAGGAGTGGCTCAGATTTGAGTATAAGTTAAACATAGGGCTGAACCCAAACCCAAAGTGAAAAAGTAGCAAAATCAACTTACTCCAAACATATTGAAGCTTATACTCAGAAAGGTCGCAAACGGCATTTTAAACTCAATGGGAGTGGTCCCGGGTCCTAATTCCACCGTATGCAAAAAGTAACTTTTCGGACTAAATTCCGAGTATCGATAAAATATTTAAATAAAATATTTAAATATAAAAAATTGATAAATATGCGGGTTGTTACACGATTAACACAACTCAAAATCTAGAACCCCTACCAAGATGTGCTACTAGTTGTTTATAATGTTATACCCCTATTCCGAACGCAATGGAAAAGGTTTCGAGTCCTAATTCGATTGTATAGAGAAGATAGCTTTTTGGACCCAATTATTATATTGAATTTACGATATAAATTTCAATGCGTTTATATACCGTATGGTCAAACGTTAACCCCAAATGTTACAAAGTTTGAAATCCTATAATAATACACTATTATGGATCTAATGGAACTAGTTTCATCGAAATCCGAGACTGTGCCCCGGAAGGCTATTTTTACTCGTCAATTTAAACGATATATTTTTAAAACTGAACAAATCACTTTTAAATTCAATTTTAAAAGTATTATTATCTTCAGCATTATTAATATAAATTTTATAAGCCTTTAAATTAATTTTTAACAAGCCTAAAACTCAGGATTTAAAAATTTACTAGATTTTCAATTATTAAATTCAATAATTAAATTGTCCCATAAATAGGTTTTATTTGAAATACAAGTTAAAAATTAATTTTTAATATTTAAAATCAATTAAATATTCCAATTTCAAATAACCAAAATTCTGGGTCGTTACGTAGAGTTTATCTCCTATCAAGATGGATTTCCTTATCACTTGTCCTAGAAGAGCAAGACGAGTTTATATAGAGGTTATATCAATGCCAAGTGAATAACCATACTGTATAATTCCCATATTTTTTTTTAGATATTTCCTAAGTTAATTTGGTTATATTCAATAATAATGAAAAAAGTCGCATATGGAAACTAGTCTTGTATACTTATCACATTTCCGATCTTCTCAACTTCCACTATCCCTCGATCAAGAGTAAAGCATGGTAGGCTAAAGCACTATTGCTTCTACACCCTACTGGAATCATCATTCTTAATCTCATAAATAGAATTAGTCTACTTTGTCAGCTTTTAGTGCTAAGTGCAAGATAAATACTTTCCATAGACAAGTAACATACAAAACAGATTAACACATACAAAGCACGATCAAGTCACATAAACGACTTTCAATTGCCCCTTTTATTTAATTATTCTTTTTTGTTAATTAAAATTTTTTATCAGTAAAACTCCTTTTTATCTAATAAAACTTCTTTCGTTGATTAAAACTTCACTTATTTAATTAAACTTCCTTATTAACCAAAATTTCCTTTATTAATTAAACTTCTTAGTTAATTAAAATTTCACTTATTTAATTAAAAATCTTACTTAATTAAAATATGCTTATTTAATTAAACTTCTTATTTAATTAATCCTTATTAATTGAAATCTCATTCAGTAATTAATCTTCATTATTTTTTATACTTATATATATTTATTTAGTTTCCCTTATAAAATATATATACTTGTATTATAATATTGCACTATTCATTTATACTTTTTTAATACTTTAAAAATATTCATATACTTGTCTCAATTGGTATAAGTATATTCATAAATCATCAAAAAGATTTACTTACACTAAAAATTATCAAATATGTTAAAAAAAATGTTACTAAAAGATTGTTTACTATAAACCCCTTCTCTTTTATAAGTTAAACTTCACCTTTTTTAATCTTTTTAATCTTTCTTTATATAAAAGGTTCCATACTTGTTATTATAATTAAAATATCCATTATTATCTACTTAAGTATACTTATAAGGGTTAAAGACAATTGTTACTTAAACATTGTCACTACAAATCCAAAGCATTTCATTAAATCTTGCTTTTTAAAGATTTAATTACATTTACAAGGGTTAAAGGCAAGTGTTACTTAAAAATTGTCACTACAAACCCAAAACATTTCATTTATAATTATCTTGAAAACATTCTTTTCAATGATTTAGTTATAGTCCCCAAGTATGATTAATAAGGGTTAAAACAAATATTACTTAAATATTCGATTAAGGTAATACACTTTGATCTAAGTTAAAAAAAATGTTACTTAAATATTGTTTACTGCAACCCAAAATCAATTTATACTTCTCATTAACTTTAAGATCTTCATTTTAAAGATCTAAGCATATATATAGTTATTTGATCAAGGTAATACACTTTTATCTAACTTCTAAAATCCGTTAATTTTAACTTAATAGTTAAAATCAAAAACTTCCTTTACTATATTTAAAAATACTTAACTTGCTTTTAAACACACACACACACTCTCTCTCTCTCTTATAAACATGTTAAAATACTTCTAAACTACTTAAAAATATACTACAGTTAATTATATATAACATTGTGTAAAAATAAAAAATTAGGAAATAAATAGGAAAGCCATAATAAGCATGCTTTATTTTAAAAGCCTCTTATTTTTAAAACTCGTAATTAATTATTATTATTATATTTAAACTTGAAACCGCTTTTAAATACTCTAATATAAGTTAGGAAATAACCCTAAAAAGAATATAGAAAATACTCAATTTAAATATAAAATTTTACAGAATTTAAAGTTTTAAACAAGAAATGTATCATTTCTTGAAATGCTATCTACAATGAGAAAAATGTGTTTTAGAAGCAAAGATAGCATTCTTCCAACTGCTTCTAAAGTTTGCTCACAATTAACATGATTTTACATTAACTTCAAGACTAGTTTTTAACACTTAACCAATTGATTTTTGATCCCATTTTTTTGTAGATGATAGTATACTTAGAGTACTTAAAACCATGAAAATAAACCCTTAAGGATATCTTATAACTAATTTATAAAAATTCCTAAAAATAAGGTAATTTTTCGAAGTGCTCGTATAGCGACCTTTTTACCTCAGACTTTCTTAACTTAGTTTGACTAATTTTATGCCTTTTAAACTTGATATTTTTACATTAATAAGTACTTATATTTTTTAAAACCCACGAAGAAACCCCTAAGGATATCTTTCTAAACATTGATAAAAATTTCCAAAACAATGTCTTTTAAAAGTGCTCATATATCGACTATTTCACTATAACTTTTACCGCTTTGTGCTACAAGTTCTACCACTTGTCGAACTATTTTTTTCTTTACAAAAAACTTCTAGAAGTTTAACAACCAAAAAAAGGTGTACAAAGATATGTTCATAAATCACCAGGTTACACAAATTAAAGTTAAGGGATTTCAAAGTGCGTTTATAGCGACTATTTTTCTTCAAACATTCACAACACACTTCAACTGCACATAGAACATTATCAAAAATGTAAACAATAAGTTATGGCCATGATACAAGTTTTAGAAGGTTATAAGAGAGATTATATTGCATATAATGTTGTTACTTGCTTTTAGAAGCAATGAGGGGTACAAAAATTATAACTTGCATTGTTCATTATACAACTTTATACTTTACACAACAAACATTATATACATACATATACAACTCCATGATGAGTAAACTCACTTATAAACAAGACAAATCCAAGCATAAGCCCCTTAGAAACAAAGAATCAATTCTTACCATCACCCAAAGCCTAAAGCTAGCCTTGCTTCACAAAATCACATGCCAATCCCTCCCTTATGCTCCATTGCTCACGACCTAATGATATGTACCCTTTTTTTTCTATTTTAAACCTTTTAAAGGCTAAGGCATATTCTGTGATGACCTGGAATTTTGAGAAATATCAATTTAATAATCTGTATAAAAAATTAAATTGATTTGATAATTATCTTTCATAATTGTAATTTAAATTGGCAAATTTAATTCTTTTAAAAGCAAATAAATATTTAGTTGGTAAATTTTAAAACTAATAAAATGTCTTCTACTTATAATGTATATATATATATTTGTGTATATTGTAAATAGAAATCTTTGGTTTGAATTTAATAAATAAATAAAATCTTGTTTTCAAATTTTAAGATATATTTGGAAATTTAGAAATTTTGATTAATTTAATATAAAACTTTTCAAAGCTACTTAAATAAATAATTATATAGTTTTAAAATACTTAAGATAAATGTTAATTGGTTAAAATATATTTTTAAGCTTAAGTTTAAATTTAAATAAGAGTAATAAAAAAGGTTTGTTTTATTTCTTTTAAAATATTGCTTGATAAATATGATTTATAAATTTATATAAAAGTTTAAAATAAAATTCACAAACATTAATTCATAAGTAATTTATAATAAAGAGATAATTTATTTTTGATAAATTATTTAAAATTGACAAATTTTTTACTTTTAAACAATAATAATATTAATTTATTGTTTTATCTTTGTATATAAATATATTTTTAAAGAAAATAGAATTGTTGTTTCAAATTGAATGTGTTATTGACCTTAATTTGGATTTTCAAATTTAATTTGAATTTGAATTTAAAATTGAAATTCAAAGATAGATATTTTTTAAAAATATTTTAAATTTAAGAATATATGTATAAATTTTTATTTATATATAATTGGTTTTATTTATATTTTCTTTAAAGAGATATACATATATAAATTTAGATAAGAATTAGAAAGTAGGTTTAAAACTTTTTATTTACATTTAAAACGAATAAAATTACTTAAAAAACAAGTGTAATAAAATTAAAAACATTTGTATCAAGTGTAAATCTCTAAGGCTTAATAGTAACAAGTGTTAACTAATTAGCAATAAAAATGACAAATGTTTAATTTTAAACCAAGTGTCATCTTTAATTTTTGATTTTCATTTATTTTACTTTTTTTAAATTAGCCTTTATAATTACAATGTTTTCTTCCCTTCATTCTTTTCCTATCCCCTTCTTTTCAAAACTAAGAAGAAACTAAATAAAAATTTCCCAAAACAAAATCTGCAAACATCTTCCTCAAACCAGAAATGAAAATCAAAATTCAAAAGCCTGCATTTTTTATAAAAAAACCGTATCATTTCTTCAATCGGAAATTCACATTCCTCAAACCATTACTCCAAAAACAATCTATAATCAATTCAATAAACTGTAAATTATTTGCAAATCAAATCATCAACCTGTATTCATTTCCAAATCAAAATCATGCCTGCAATCCATATTCAATACACGGAACAAAGCCCGTGCATTCTTCTTCAACTTGAAATCTATATAAAGCAAGTTCAAACCAAAGCAGTTGTGATTCAAATTTCAATAACAAGCTTTCTTTAGCACTCAAGTTCTTAAATCAAACATTTCCAGCAACTCGGAGTTTTATAGACGTTTTTCAAAATCAAAAGCTATTTCAAAATTTAAAGGTGCTCTATTCTTCATTGTGTGATAGGTGAGTAACACTTTTTTTTAAAATAACTTAGGTATAAAAATGGTTTCATGTTAATTTCTTTGATAAATACGTATTGTGTATATAAGTGAAATCTGCTATGTATAAGTGTATAAGTGTGCATGCTGTTGTTTGTGTTCTCTGTTTTTTTTTTGTTGCCAAGCTCAAGTTTTTGATTCAAAAATCATTATCTCTTGATGTACTTATTGTTAGGACTTAGACTTAAAACAAAAATTGTTTGTTTTGTTATAAATTAAAGTTTAAAAATTTATTTAAGTGAAAATAATTTGGAAATTGCACTGGAAACCAAAATGAACATGGAAGCTTAAGTTTTGTGTAAATTTCAAACATACATATTTATTGTTTTTCAGGCTTATAGTCCGAAACCATACTCAAAATCATGATTTTTGGAAGTGAAGCCATAATTTACAGTTTGGGTTTGTATGAGCATTTTGGGTTTGATCAGATATGGTGTTTTGGGTAGTCACTGGTGATCTGGTTGATCTGGGAAGTCGTGGTTCTCTTTGGAGGTGGAAAGATGATCGGGGACTTCGGTAAAATTATGGCGATCAAGTAGCTATGAAGGCGGAGGTGTTCGATTTTAATCTGTAACCCTAGTTTTGGAAAGGCTAGAAGTTTTGTTCATCACGGCAACCCTAGTGGATCGAGTTCATCAGAACTTAGGGAGATGGAAGAGGGGATGATGGCGAGGTCATGGACGGAGGCGCTGATCCTCCGGTGGTCAGAGGCGCGAGAGTGAGGTGGTTTAGGTTGGGCTTGAATGCTCGAATTAAAATTTGAGGATGAATTAATGAACTGTTGATCGTGATAGGGTGCGAGGATGATCGCCGTCTTGCTGAAGGCGTTGGTGGTGACCGGAGATGGTCGGCGCCACCGTGCAAGTGCACGGTGCATTTTCTTGTTCTGGTGAAGCCTGAGATTATTGAAGATAAGGTACTCGATTTTGCTCGAGTCTTTCGCATGTGCTGCTCGAAGTTTTTAGGTTTTGGCTCGAAGTCTTTGAAGGGTTGGCTCAGGCCACTTGGATTTGTTACAGGTTTTAAAACCTGTCAGTTTTTAAAATTTTAAATTGAATTTAAAATTTAAAAGCAAGATTTTTAAACACATTTTAAAATCGAATTTAAAAGTATGAATTCAAATTAACTTTTGTATCCTAGTTTTGAAATAAATGAACATTTATAAAATTAAATGGTTTAAACAAGTTTAAATGTTTAAAATGTATCTTAAAATGAATTGATTTTCTAATAAGATGTTCAAAACTTTATTTATATAAAATTCTTTTATAAAAGTTTTCTTTGACCTTTGAATGGAAAGTTATATAAATTAGATTAACTTAAAAAATTTTAAGTTAAATGATTAATTTATTTTTAAAGCTTGGTTTTAATTATAATTAAGTAATTTAGTTGAAAGTTTTCTTTATATAAGTTTCTTTTATATAAGATAAATGTTTCTTTACATTTGTTTAAAGCGGTTTATAAATTGATCTAAATTTGGTTAAAGTTTAAATTGTTAATCATTTTAAATCTTAAATTTGAAATGAAATTTTAAAAGAAAATTTAAAGTAAAATGTTTTCAAATGCATTTGTAAATGATAATTAAGCCATTAATTAGAATAATGTGTTTAAAGTTAATTAATTTTTAATAATTGGTGATTCATTAAATTAATAAGGAAATTTAAGGGTAATTAATTAATTTAATTAATTAATAATTTAGGATTAATTAATTAAGTATTTAAGGGTTTAAATTAATTAATTAACAGTTAATTAATTTGTAAACTAAGGATCACTAATTAGATAAGTATAGATTATCAATTGATTAATCAAGTAATTAAAGATTAATTAAGTTACAGTTAAGCACTTAATTAATTAAGTAATTAGAGATTAACTAATTGATAATTAAGAATTAATTACTTTTTTATTAATAATGGTTAATTTAAGTTTAATTACTTAAGGAAGTAATAAAAGAATTGTTAATAGTTAGTGAAGATCATTAACTAGGGATTATTAAATAATTAATTAATGTGATTATTTTTTAATAATTAATTAGATTAATTAATTAAGGGTAATCATTTGTGGAATTGTTTAAGTATAATTACTTAATGAAAGTAACTAGAGGAATTAATTACTTAATGTAATTAATTAAATTAATGTGGTTACCCGCCGTTTGTAGCTCGGTTGGTTAGGGAGCTGGGAGATGGGGACTAAAGGATTGTGTCCGGGCAGGTTCGAATCCCAGCGCCTAACCATCAGTGGGAGTTTCAACGTTAAGCATCCGTGTGCGACGACTAAATAAAAGCGGGGTAGACACATGGCATGGGGTTTACTTAAGTGAGTATCAATGAATACCATGATCTTAAGGTTCCCCATGATATCCAAAAAATTAAATTAATGTGGTTAGTTTAAGTTAATTAATTAGTTTAATTAATTTAAGATAATCACTTGATGATTTGTTAAGTATAATTACTGAATGTAATTGATAAAGTAATTATTTAGTGAAGTAATTAATGGGTGATTACTGGGTGTAATTAATTAAAGAAAGGATGTAGTTTTGGATTTAATTACCTTGTGTAATTAATAAGAAAGGTAATTACTATAATTACTTAGTGGAAGTAATTAATAATTTATTACTTAGTGTAATTAATTTAAGAATTGATTAATAAAGTTATTGGAAGTTAATTAAGTGATGTAATTAATTAAGGATAATTAATTACTAATTGTGATTAATCAAGGTTGATTAATGAATAAAGATAATTAAAGATTAATTATTAAATATGGTTAATAATTAATTAAGAAGTTATTAAGGGATCATTAATTAATGTAATTAATGAAGTAATTAGGGATTGATTAATTAAGATAAATTAATCAATAATGAGTGGTTATAAAGTAATTAATTATTTATAGTTAATTAAGGATTAATGTAATTAATTATAGTTAATTAATTATTGGAAGTAATTAAAGGATTAATTACTGTAATTGTCTGAGGATAATTAATTTGTATAACTAATTAAAGGCTAATTACTTAATGTAATTAGAGGATAATTAATCAAGGATGATTAATTAAGATGGATAATTAGAAGATGGTTAATTAATTGATTTGTAATTAATTAATTAATAGTTAAGTAAGCAAGATTTATGGTGAAGAAAGTAATTAATTTTATTTATTTTAAATTAATTAGAGATGAAGTAATTAATTTAATTCATTTTAAATTGATTATAGATGGTGTGATTAATAGATCTTTGCTTATGGATGGTAGGATGATATTGATTGCCTTGAATGGTTTAATATCTCTGATATGAGATATGTGCTAATCTGTGATATTGGGTGCTTAGGTTGAATTGTGATGATAATGTGGATTATCTATTTGTGATGATGTGAATTATCTATTTGTGTGAATATAGATAATGAATATAATCAAATTGTTTTAACTTTAAAACAACTTGGACTTAAAAGATGGCGTTTTGGATTTGATGAGACCGGGATCGGGTTTCTAGATTTGGATATCCGAAAACCACGTCGATCCAAATTAACGACAGGTCGTGAATCTCAAGTGAAGATGAAGATTCAGAATGCAAGGGTTATTGTCGTTAACTTTGAGGGTGGTTCCAAAATGAGTGTAACGAGATAATGCCTTCGGTATCGTTCGAACCCGGAACGAACTTATATGGATTGAATGATTTCAGAACATCGTCAGTGGACGATGAGTATTCTAAGAGATGTGTTCTCTAAAGGTAATCGTAGCCTCAAGCCTCATCAACTGGGAATGGCTAAAACAGGGGAGGTGCGGCAAGGTTAAGTGAGTCGCGCTCAAGTAGGACAAGATATTCCTCTGTCTAGAAGTCCCTTTTTATTCGGTTGTGTGGGCAGTTGGTTTCAAACAACTGCGGGGTTGTCTTGTTCGGGACTACCCAGTAAGGGATGGTTTCGGCCTTGTGTTGCATGGGATTGGGAGTAATCCTCTGTACAGTGATCTAGGCCATGTACTGTGATGGGCGTTACCCCAGTAGCCCTGTCGTTGATGGAAACCCATTCTTCCTATATGCCATTACGGTTTTGATTGTATTACCCACTTTGTGGCTAGTATGCTGGAATTTAATCATGTAACAATTTTAGCTGATTCTTATTTATTTGAAAACCCTAGACCCTATTATAATATCACTGGATTTCCTATCAAATGTTTTGGTTAGTATAAGGTAAAAACTTACCCATGTTTGTGTGTGCGGAGTCTTACGTGATACTTTTACTTCTCAAAGGATTGCAAAGTTAAGCAACTTTAACCTATTACTCACACCAGACCCATGTCTGACCCGGAGTTTATTTTCTGTTTTCTTAAACTCTTGGGTACTCAAATTTTTACGAGTAGCCAAGGGATTCAGGTTAGCTTTGATGAATTTTGAAGGAGCAATGGAACAGGAGGCTTCAGCATTTGTAGATATATTGGTGGTTCAGCTGTGTTGATCTCTAAGTCGTTTGTTTGAGTTGTATCTTGTGTTGTAATAACTAGACTTGTGTTTATAACTGTCTAATATATGATGTATAAGTCGTGTAACTCTGATAGATGTTGTATACTATGTAATATTTACGTGATTAATATAATTTATTTGTTCCACTGTTGAGATTCTGATGTTTTTTTATTCTTCTCTATCTTTTCTCTTTTCTATCCCTTTCTTTCTGAATGATGATGTGTCTTTCTTTGGAGAGAAAGGCGGGTTGTCACATATTCTCTAGATGATTTAAGAACTTGGTTAAAGTATAGAAGAGACTGGAGAAGATTTAAAGAATTTTTGGAAGAAAGAGGAGGAGAAAATATAGTGGAATTTAAGAGTCTTTTTCTTAAAACATTGAAAATGAACTTATGATATGAAAGGGATACAAAAGAGAATACTTTAGCCATAAAAAAGACCCCTGTATGCTTGCTTTTGGCCTACCACAACCCCCTTTCTCCCCTTTCCATGCTAGCACATGCTCTTTTATTCCCTTTACCTTTCTTGCCTTAAAACACTCCTTTTGGTCTCCTTCTAGAACCATGCTTAATTTAATTAATTTTTTTTTGTTAACTTAAGTATTTTTAGTTTGTTACTTATGTATTCATTTGTTTCTAAGACACTTACAAGAAGTTTGAACAACTTTTATTTAGTGAAAATTATCGACAAAACGATTTTCAGTCACCTTATCGATATTTCTTCTAACAATTTATCTTTATAAAAAAATTTCAAAAATAAGTTTACCTTCATTATTTATTAATAAAAATGGGTTAACAAGGTTATAAAATCACATTTATTCATATTAAATCCAAGTTTCAAATATTTAACTAATTCAAACATGTAAATGCGAATTATTTGAAATCCCAGATCGTTACACTCAATATCGTTCCATTGATTTCAAGACACTTTGGTTGTTATGTGAAAATAGTTTAATCTAAATCATTATTTAGAGTTTCCCATTTCAACACATATATATTAAAGTAATAAGTCATACCAAGCGATAATTTTTTGAGTGAGCCCACATTAACTTGAGCACATTCAATAACCAATCTATTGCGCCTATTTCAACAATTGAAATTTATGATGTTATTCATATCAACGTTGCCCATTTTATTCCAACTACATTATTCTTTCTACTTAAGGCACATTCACGGCTAGTGGATCATTTCCCTTCAGTTATAACCATCAAAATCTTATTTTGATAACATACTTGGAATCCTTTTTTGAATTTGTGCATCATTCCATAATCGTAAGCCAATACTATTAGTGGCTCGACTGACAACTGAGGGTAGTCTACTCTCGACATTGAAAAGAAACTCATAATTTCTCTTCAATGTGTTCGTTTAGGTCAGATTAATTTCATTTCATCCCTCATAATCATTTTTATTCTTGGATCGTAACCAAATTCATTTTGCAATCAATAATTTCTAAAAGAAATTCCTTCGCTATGATATAACAATAATTGTTTCTCGATGCAACGAAATAGGTATTCATAAACACTTTATGAATTGCGTTATATTAAAAACTGATTTGATTCTAGTTTACGATACTTATTTAAAACATAAATTGGTCATCCAGTGACTATCTTTCCTAAAATTCTTTTGTGATGATTCATACAAGATCCCTCGTGTACAATTATTGCATGCAGTCTTTCGGCTCGCATAAGCTACTAACTCCTTGGCCTAAGATATTTTAGGGTTTCTTAAAATCCCTTATCTTGTATAATTTTATAAAATATTCTTTAGATGAAATTAGTTTTAACCTCGTATGCAAATTTTATGTATATAACCTTATAGAAAGAAGTTACCAAAAAGTTCGATCACTCTTTATCGACACATCATTACGTATCATAGGGAGGAGTGACTTTTGACTCGAATCTTTATTCATTTTTAGGTATGTTCGGACCGCTTTTTAGTATACTCACCCATTCGATCAAACCAAATCAATCTTATTTTCTGTTGCATATTATTTTATTCACTTTCATTTTATACTCTATGAGCTTATCATAGACATACTACATGTGTATCAAATACACTTCTTTATGTCGGTGATAACTCATTGGTGAATATAACAAAATACGTTGAACAGTTTTGGTATTAATAGACTTGTGATCACATAAACCTATATGTATCAATTCGTAGAGTTCTTCAATTCTTATCATGTCCCCATTGAATGGCTGCTTTTCCCTTAATTGTTTGAGAGACAATTAACTAGTATCATATGATTCATAATCATATAATCAAATTATTTCTCAAAACTACGGCATCACAAAATATTATTATTTTACAGCATCACAAATATTATTATTCTACTTAATTTTATAGCAAATGTTCATAATATTCATATTGAAAAAAGAGTGTTTATTTTCAATCAACAATGGAAAAATGGTTACTATTTCATAAATAAAATTGGGTGTTATCCCGCTTTTTGGCAAAGCCATGATATCAAAAGGTCGATCGAAAACAAAGGACAATACGTCTCAGAGATTGGTCATACCTCGTTTCACTATGGATATCGTTGAATTTTGTCCGAGTCCAGATTGAGCTACAATTGATAGGGCATGACAAGAAAGGTCATAGAAGTCCGCATCTCAGATTTCAAGTCAATCCGAGTTCATACGCTCGAGTTATGATCGATTCAATTTGAAGGGAAAAACTTAGGTTTCGAATCCATCACCGAACACTGGTTCGAACCGATCCCCTTCGTATCGATCAACTTTTAATCCATCGAAGTGCCTCGGTTCGACTCCATCAACTTCGAATCCGTCGAGTTCGTATCGATGGACCTCGTATCCATCAGCCAGTGTTTGCTTCGTATCCATAGAGAAGTTACAAAGCTCGTACCCATCAGAGAAAGGCTAGATCGTATCCATCGAGCATTGGTTTTTCGAAGCCATCGGTGAAGCCTTATTCGAACCCATCTGTGAAGCCTTGTTCGAATCCATCAATGAAGCTTCGTTCGAATCCACTGGGTCAACTAGCCATTGTGGCGTGTCTTTCATCGGTTCGAATGCGCTGAGATGCATGGAGTCGGAGCGGTCAACTCGGAGTGAAATCCGGATCGAGGCGAAGCGTGCGCTCCACGTCAACACGAAGACACGTGCCACCATCGATTCGAAACCATCGGTTCGAAGGGATGGTTTCGAACCAAACAGCTGCACGAAGAGCATCATCTCGTATCCATCATATCTCTCAATATACTAATCCAAATGCCATGAAATTTTCACAGAAGCTTGCATACATGTTAAAGAATGTCCACGCCAAATTTCACCTCGATTGGACGATTCTATGATCGATTCGAATGGAGTTCGAATCAATGCCAAAGTGGGCCTAAATTTACTGAGACCGGGCGCGTGGGCCCCCTCACGTGCCAGAAGTGGTCTCCCAAATTTCCAGCGAAGTATCAGCATCCTACGCCTATAAATAGAGCCCTAGAGCCAACGGAAAAGGGATCTTTCGACTCTCAAGCGCCCAGACTCTGCCGGATCGAGATCTCCATCATCCTACATCATAATTTTGCTGTTGATTTCGAATTTCCAGTTGTAACTCACTGTTGATCGCTGTAACAAATTGTAATCATTGAAAGAGAATCAATAAAACATCAAAAAACTTCACAGTGGACGTAGGCAACACGCCGAAACACTATAAGTCGCTTGTCTACGCATTTGCTTTACTATTGATTGGAGTTTTTGTTAGATAATATCTGTTTTGAATTTACATTCTTCATTGTTATCTCTTCAACGACTCCCGAAGAGTGTTGTGACCAATTTTGGTGCAAACACTTTGGTGCTTTCACTAAGAAAATCCAGATTTTCTCCTGCTCTTTGGATCTGTCATCGATACCAGATTGAATAAATCTAAGAGGGAGATTCAGATCATTCAAGTCGAACTTCTTTCCCTTCTATTTAGATTTTCAAAAAGTCTAGGAAAGGAATTCAATTTTCAAGATGGTTAGCACAAGAACCACCTCAAACGCTGTCAATTAAGAAGAGCAGGATAGACAGAATCCTACTCCATCTAATCAAGATGCTACTGGCCATTCGGAACCGTCAGGTCCGGTTACCGGGACAAGAGTTGTAGTTGCTACTCCAAGAGCTGACCCAGAGTCGGCAACAACTAGAAGAACAGTTACGCGCTAACGCCGAGCTGGTCAACAAGCTGGATCGCCAGAAGCGAAGGAGATCCAAGAGAGACCACGCTTCTCGCTCCTCCAGCGAGAGTTCTTCATCTTCTGATTATCACAATCGATCTCCATGACCCAGGCTAGATGGGAGTTGCATGCCAGCTGCTGGAGATCGACCAACACTGACCGTTGGACAACTGAGAGTTGGTCCATCAGCTAGTTTCCAAACCGGACCCTCCTCCCGAGGAGGCGCCGTTCCTCACCACACTGTAGAATACCGCACCACTAATGTTGCGGCTGAACCAGGAGTCGACACCCAAGATCAGTCGAACCTGGACCGTCGTCAAAGCGGACGTACTCCTGAACCGTACGTCTCGGAAGACTATGAGCCAAGAAGGTAAGACTTGGACCGTCGACAATATCCGGTCCAACCCCAAAGGATGGAACGTAATCATTCTCCGGTGCAAGCCGCACAAAACGCGCAAATGCCGGATCTTTCAACTATGATATGTCAGATGATCCGTGAGAGCCAGGGATTCACAAATGACGATTGGGGAGTTTGCCGAAGTCACACTCCTTTTACGGACGATATTCTTACTGCTGAACCCCCACGGTGATTCAGGATGCCAACTCTACCCATGTACGAAGGGAATTCCGACCCCAACCAGCATATTCTGAAATATGAATGGTCAATGACCGCTGCCAGAGCCGATGATGCAGTGAAGTGTCGAAGTTTCCCCATATCCTTGGGGGGCATCGCTACCATGTGGTTCACTCGACTGCCACCTCGATCCATCTCATCATTCGACCAGTTGGACACAAAATTTGTTGAACAATTCCGCATGCACGTCGCAAAGCCAAAAGATGTCGACACTCTGTCTAGTGTCACTCAAGCTCCTAGAGAGACGCTCAGACGCTACTTAGAGAGATTCCATACTGCATGTGCAGAGATCAGCAATCCGAACGATAATTCCATCCTTATGGCATTAACTAAGGGGATCGACCCCGATTTTGAGTTTGGCAACTGGCTAGCTGGAAAACCACCTGCATCGTTGGACCGTTTTCATGACAAAGCGGCTCAATTCCTGAGACGGGAAGATGCGAAACAGTCTAGGAAGAAAACCGATGCGGGGCCAAGCACGGAAGGAATCCAAAGCAATGTCGCAATCAAACAGTCCCGTGAGAGCTCTGGAAAAGTTCAGTTTAACGTTAAAAACAAACAAGCTCGACGAAGAGAGAGCGTGAATCAAACTAAAAAACAAGATCAAAATCGTGGCCCGCAGCGCAAGAATCCGATGTTTGACAGTTACACTCCTTTGAATACATCACTAGAGGACTTGTACTTACGAACCTGTAATACAATTTAGTACCAAAAACCTGCACCAAAACCGTCGTTAGAGAGACAAATCCAAACGGGAAAGTTTTGCAGGTTCCATGACAGCTATGGGCACAATACGAACGAGTGTCGTCACTTACAAGATCACGTTGAAAAGATGATCAGAGAAAGGAAGCTGGAACAGTTTGTGCGGACACCGCAGCCCAGAGAAGCGGGCCCATCAAATCAAAACAATGAACCCAATCGACCGAGACAGGAGGACTCGACTTGTCCCCGCGGAAGATTGGTGATGAACGCCATCAGTGGGGGACCAACTTTCTAAGGAGCCTGGAACGAAGAAGACCTTTGTCACTGTCACACATGACAGGCTCATTCAATCTATGAATACTTTGCAGTTTCCTTAACATTCTGAAATTTGAATCTGTAATAAGGCACTAAATTTGCCATATTTTCTTATTTTGAGCAATAAATTACTATCTCTTCAAGCTAGAGTTGTGATTCACCGAATGTAACGTTCAACAATCATGACACACGAAGAGCTAAGTTCCATCAAACAATGGAATTTATTCAAACAGCGAGTGACTGCGATACGATCGGCCACTCACTAAGTGAAACCTCAGCTCGGGGGCAAGCCATCACATCAAAGGCTGAACTGGACCAACACACGGCTGTCCTACAACGAACTCCAACTTCCCAGCGGGTGAATTGGAGTATAAACATTCAATAATTCGTCCCGGAGTACGAACGTAATCCAACTTCCCAGAGTGTGAATTGGAGTATAAACATTCAATAATTCGTTCCCGGAGTGCGAACGGACTCCAACTTCCTAGAGTGTGAATTGGAGTACAAAAATTCAACAATTCGTTCCCGAAGTGCGAACGAACTCCAACTTCCCAGAGTGTGAATTAGAGTATAAACATTCAATGATTCGTTTCCAGAGTGCGAACGAACTCCAACTTCCTAGAGTGTGAATTGGAGTATAAACATTCAATAATTCGTTCCCGGAGTGCGAACGGACTCTAACTTCCCGGAGTGTGAATTGGAGTATAAACATTCAATGACTCGTTCCCGGAGTGCGAACGGACTCAACTTCCCAGAGTGTGAATTGGAGTATAAACATTCAATAACTCGTTCCCGGAGTGCGAACGGACTCCAAATTCCCAGAGTGCGAGTTGGAGTATAAACATCAAATCCATCGTTCCCGGAGTGTGAACGAATTCCTAAAAGCCCAAACAGGTGTGACTAACCATTTATCGGCCAACTCCAACTTCCCAGAGCGTGAATTGGAGTATAAACATAAATCACAGGTTCCCGAAGCGCGAACCCAAACATACATGCTATCTCCAAGTTCCTAGAGTGTGAAATGGAGCAAAAGTACCAAGTCAAAGTTCCCGGAGTGCGAACCGAAATATCAACACTAACTCCAGGTTCCCAGAGCGTGAAATGGAGTATAAACATCAATTCCAGGTTCTCGGAGCGCGAACCGTGTTACAAACATCGATAACTCTCAAATTCCTGAAGTGCGAACCAGATTGTCGATCTCAAATTATCCTAATTCCCCAGAATGCGGACGTGTACTTAAGATTTGCAACAAGTGCAATCAACCACCAAAATACAAATGTTGTTCCTCGAAATCGGGGGAAAAAAAGCTAAGTGTTAATCACTAACCGAAGTGATACAATGCCTGAAGTTCAACCCATTCATCGGTCACGACTTGCGACCAAGATGTTCAGACTTGGCAAATAAAACAAACTCTACTTGACGGTAAAAACACCACAAGTACACCGGACTGAAAACCAAACACTACAAACACTTAAGAACAAAAGAAATGAGAATTGAAACAAAGAAATTGAATTTTATTTCAACTAACTAGAGACAAGGACTTACATGAAAATAAGTTCTTCCAAAAAAGAATTCCTACTTGCAGGGGCCTAACCTGCATCTATACACGGCCTACTAGCGGAAAACAAACAAAAGTCCATATCTATCAAAAAATCCGCTTAAACGGCCCATCTATTTGTTCTTTTTGAATCTCCTTATCAGCGATTCGTCATCGGACTTGCTAGAAACAGAGATCCTTCGTTTGGAGTGCTTCCTCTCCAGTGGCTGCTCTTCGGGTGGGGGCATAATGTCAATGTCCTCCTCAGAGCTCGAATCTACATGAAGGCTTTCCACCGGAGGAGTAGGAGGGACTGGACCCGCAACAGAAGATGGGATAGTGCCACCCGATGATATTATCCTTACAGGTGCTGGGCTATGCGCCGCCGTACTGCCACCAACACTACCACTTTGCCCCGCAGCTTCTAATTCTGCATGAATCTCGGCCAAGATCTCTTCATCACGAATCGCATGGGCTTGGCTGGGGGCATCTACAGTCTGCATTGAAGAGCTAGAGGTTGGCGGGAGGTCATTAATGATGAATGGCAGGTCTGTGGAGAAGCCACCCTGCTCGCCGAGCAGCTCGCTCACCATTTGTTCATCAAGAGATAATCCGCTCCCCTGCGCCGCTTCAGTGGATACTGCTGTTACGACGCTGGTCTCGGTGGTAATGGCCTTCTCCCCTTTACTCGATTCTTGAGTCGCGACAATCGGTGCAACTCCAGTCACTAAGCGAAGATAAGAAGAAGTTATTAATAACTTCTTCAAAACAAACTCCCTATTTGGAATACACTTGAGACAAGTTCGGAGTACCTTCCTCAGTTTGGCTTGTGGACGGCTGAGCAGCCTCAGAAGTATGCTCCTGAATAGGAGATAGCCGCGGCTGTTCTGGGTCATAAGCTGGAACGGATTGTGAGTCAACCACAGATACAGGCTCTAACGAAGGTGGAGCAGTAAATTCAAGAATAGTAGCGTGATGCTCGACACCCGATCCATTCCCAATCTCCCGGTGTTGGCCACCAATCATCTCCTTCTTACGAGAAATTATAGCATCGTGAAGGATCTTGTTTTCATCGTCGGTCAGCAACCGGTTCTCAAGCTCGAACTGGTGGATTAATGCGTCCAGGTGCGCTTCTCCTTCCTCCTCAACCAATCGGACCCAAGCGTTACGAAGATGCACCGGATAATCCTAAAAAGGCCAAATTTATGTGCCTCAGCACATTGGCATTGTAGGTAACGAGGAGATCTTCGATGTCGGCCTCCAGCCTGGCCTCTGCCCTTTGAACCTTCTCCTCAACCACAGCCTCGACTGCCTGAACTTTGGCCACTGCCGCATCTGTCTCAGTCCAAAGCACTACAGCTTGTTCGCATGCTTCTTGGGCCGCGTTATGCCCGTCATCTCTATCTTTGGTGATTTCGGCAAATTTCGCCTTAAGCTCATTAAGCTCTTTCAAAGCCGCATCCCGCTCGGCGGCGACGATGGTATTTCGGTGGCCCATGGTATTTCGGTGGCCCATGTCCTCCATCGTAGCGTAATGCTCACGCTTCATCCTATCCATCGCCGCCTGGGCCTCATCCTCTTTCTTCGTAGCATCCGTCTCTGACTTCCGAGATGATTCAGCTTCATCGGTTAGCACTTGTATGATGCGATCCCGGTGATCTAGATCAGTTTGGAGTTTCTCGATAATGGCCGCTCGCTCAAAGGCCAACGCCGATGCTTTATCAGCCGCTTTCGACCTCGCTATGTACTGGGCATAAAAATCATTCACGTAGTCATGTACTAACTGCTCAGCTTCCTCCGGGATCTTCTTTAAATGTGGAGGAAAGATATAGTTGTCAAAGCAGATGTTTGGAAAATCTTTCTTTAGCTGAGCAAGCTTGATTGCTCCTTCCCTTTAAATTTCAACGGGGGGCTGTTCTATAACAGCAGCAGTAATTGTTTCGCTTCTAGAATGGCGGGATTCATGCCTAGAAGATTGAGAAGCCGACTTGTAGTGTGAAGATTCAGAGGGACGAGAGACATGAGCAGGAGGTTGTATGGGATCTCTGGGAGGAGGAGGAGTACGCGATTGAGATCGACGCTTATAGCCTCTATCTGTATCATATCTTTCTTGACCAGAATACCCAGAGCGTCCCTGGTCGTAATCTCTGTCCCCTTCTCGTCTGCGCCATAATATGAAGACTTGCGAGCATGTCGGAGACTCCCTAACATTGAACCTCGCCCATACATAGTATCTGCAGAGCAAAATAAAGTAGAATTAATCACCTTTCGAAACAGGTAGTTTACAGTCAAAGGTTATGCAGTGTTGTGAAATATGAATGAATGTGCAACCCCCCGACCAACCGGATGTGTCTGCCACACCAGTGGGAAAAGACTCGCTTAAAACTAAAGTTTCTGAAAGTTCTTCCAATTCGGCATCATGCTGTAGGGACACATCGTCCGGAATTGGAATACCGGTGAGCCCTTCATAAGGATTTTCATTTCTCGGAGGAGACATCTCCAAAATTCTAACTCCGAGAGCAGATCGGGATGTGACAACCGTTCCATCTCCCCTTCTTAGTTGGCTTAACAACAGCTGCCTTGCCTTTTCTCTGCTCTGTGACATCCTGAACTACATCTGTAGGCTCGGTCAACGGCTCGTCATCGGTATGGGTTCTTTAAGAATCAGCTTCCTCACCTATAATAACTTTGGGCTTCTTGTGCTTGACTCGTTTTTCCAAAACGGTCTTTAGTGCCCCCTCAAACTTTATAATCTTCTCTCTCTCAATCAACCCAAAAGTCCGGAGATTCCTATCCGTCAAGAGCAATTCGATATCCCTATCTTCGCTCGGGACTCCCCGGAGTACTCGTACTATTTCCTTGAAGTGTTCACCTTCGGGTCGCTGAATCGTTGCTGTAAAAAGGAAAAAATATAAGTTTCACTTCGAATGCAATTGCCGAAGTAATTATTTGAGAACTCAGCTATACTCACGTCTGAATAACCACCGCTGGACAAACCCTGGAGAACATCTGACGTAGAACCATTCCGTCCTGTAATAGCTTAGCCTGGTCCAGGACCCGGTGACCACTTGACAATTCCTCACCGCTTCCAAAAATGTGAAGGAGGGACAATCACCTCGGGTTTTGAAATTGAATAGATATCTGATCTCGGTCGGGATCGGTGGTCTATGAAGATACTCCATGAAGACGATAAACAAGCTGTTCACGGAAGTATATCCGTTCGGGTGTAGTTGAGATGGGGCGATCCTCAAAAAAGATAGTACTTCCCTTATGTACTCATTGAACGGAGGAAGCGTCTCGGCTGCGCACGCGTGGCGATTGAATGCTGTATATCCTTCCGGCGGATTGTGTGGTCTATCATTCGGTCCCGGTAATAACACGTCATCCAGTGACAGGCCATGCCTTAAGCATATCCTCCCCAGCATATCTTCAGAAATATTGGATTGAACGGATTCCGATGGGTTGGCAATAAAAGACGCATTGGGAAACCCGTCCCGGGCTGGACCGATGATCTCGGGTTCAATATCCGGAACCTCTAGTCTCGAAGTAACTGTACTTTGAATCTCCTGCTGCTGCGAACTTGAAGGTTCCATAACTAGCTAACTCATGAGAAACCATCGTTAGACGACAAAGGACCCGTGCATTCCCCAGTGTAAAGTGTATGAATGTATGTTGTGCAGTGCCGTGCATTACTTGGATAAATGTCGCAGAGATAAAGAAAATATGCAAACGACGAAGCTACGGAGTCCAGTTGTAATGACCGTCATCGCTGACCGTCATCACTAAACCATTTGTATGATGGAAATTGATTCGGATAGATGTTGTTGTGGTTCCATCGACGAGCTTTGAAAGGCGGTCAAGTATGCAGTTTAATTATCAAGTCCAAATATGAAAGAATGAAGCTCGTCGGAATTATGCTAAGAGAACGTCAAACTTTGGTATCCATCATAGAGGGTTTCGAACCGATCACAGGAAGCTCGTTCGAACCCATCATTATACCACTTCGAATCGATACAGAGGGGCATGCTTCAAACCCATGATCAAGTGTCGAGTTCGAATCGATCGATGAAGGATGACATCAAATCGATCCTTGGTTAGCTGGTTCGTACCGATTAGGAAAACCTTAACTTAACATCGATCACGTTCGAATCGATACCTTTCTTATCGGTCATAAAGATATAATCGTAACGAAGTAAAGTTAAGGACTTCGAATCGAACAATAGTTATTTCTCGAATCGATCATTTCGAATCGATGCGACCCATCACAATAGCCAATCGGTGCGAACTGCGTCCCTCCAAAGGGCATTGCAGGGATCGATGCGAAATCCAAGGAAAAATGATGCCGCCATCATCGATTCGAACACGAGTCCCCAGATGGTTTCGAAGCTCCCCCAAACCAGATCTGGCTTTATCAATCACCAGCGTGGTTAATCGATGAAGAAGAGGTAGATCTGAAATAGCTTCGCCGTTTGGATTCGTGGTTAATTTCCTAGTTTGAGTGTGGGATTCGAGGAATTAAAAGGTTTGGATCTTGAGTGGTTCAAAGACGTGACACAATGTTTTCTCTCTGAAGCTTCGAGACGATGCAAAGCACAGTAAACGCAATGCGGCAGTAAAAAGTAAAAAGTGAAAAAATGGCAAAGCCCCTGCTATTTATATGGAACTTAGAGAGTAACCGAGGCGTTTCGCCTCCTAGTAAACTTGACCGGTCGCAACCAGTCAAAGCGCAGATCGGTTCGAAATCTCCATTCGAACCCATTTGCCTAAGGCCTTATCGATTCGAAGTTAACCTCAAACTTCATCGATACGAAGTATACAACCAAGGCTGTACAATGTACATTGAGCTCTATCGATGCGAAACGAACAGTGAGCACATCGACTCGAGGCCTCGTTCGCATCAACAAATTCACAACTCCATCCACAACCTACCGATACGAACCGCAATTTTGAATCCAACAAAGCCGATCGATACGAACTGCAATTTCGTATCCATCGTTTCTCGTCAATACCGACCGATATGAGCGGCAATTTCGTATCCAACCTTTCTCATTGGTACGAATGGTCATTTCGTACCCATCCAAGTCATAGATACGAATGTTGATCTCGAACCCATCGATGCTCATACCCATCGGTTCGCAATATTACGTTCACACAACACAAAGTCGATTCCTTCCTTCTATATCGGTTCAGGAGAGGATCGATACGAAGGGACTTTTCAAAACAACCATCAAGCGTTGTCTCAACTCAAATTTCCAAATCGGTTCAGGAGAGAATCGATACGAAATTCAATAGCAAACAAACTTGACAACGACTCGTGGACGCACGACGTTAGCAAGGGTCAAACTAACATACATGCATATATGTCGGACTAACATTCGATTTTAAACATTTACAGGGATCGAATACTCATCTTGTTACAAATGCAACAGCCAATGGCTGAGCACTATTATACAGTAATCAATCATATCAACGCAAGGTTACCAAAATACAAGGTACGAATCTCAACAAAAAAGAGCAATGATTTTTCAAAGAGAAATTGCAGCTTATCAAAGCATGTCATTTTTCCACAAGACATACTTTAGGGGGCAAATGTTATCCCACTTTTTGGCAAAGCCGTGATATCAAAAGATCGGTCGAAAACAAAGGACAATACATCTCAGAGATTGGTCATACCTCGTTTCACTATGGATATCGCTGAATTTTGTCCGAGTCCAGATTGAGCTACAATTGATAGGGAATGACAAGAAAGTTCATAGAAGTCCGCATCTCAAATTTCAAGTCAATCCGAGTTCATACGCTCGAGTGATCGATTCAATTTGAAGGGAAAAACTTAGGTTTCGAATCCATCACCGAACACTGGTTCGAACCGATCCCCTTCGTATCGATCAACTTCGAATCCATCGAAGTGCCTCGGTTCGATTCCATCAACTTCGAATCCATCGAGTTCGTATCGATGGACCTCGTATCCATCAGCCAGTGTTTGCTTCGTATCCATAGAGAAGTTACAAAGCTCGTATCCATCAGAGAAAGGCTAGTTCGTATCCATCGAGCATTGGATTTTCGAACCCATCGGTGAAGCCTTATTCGAACCCATCTGTAAAGCCTTGTTCGAATCCATCAATAAAGCTTCGTTCGAATCCACTGGGTCAACTAGCTATGGTGACGTGTCTTTCATCGGTTCGAATGCGCCGAGATGCATGGAGTCGGAGCGGTCAACTCGGAGCGAAATCCGGATCGAGGCGAAGTGTGCGCTCCACGTCAACACGAAGACACGTGCCACCATCGATTCGAAACCATCAGTTCGAAGGGATGGTTTCGAACCAAATAGCTGCACGAAGAGCATCATCTCGTATCCATCATATCTCTCAATATACTGATCCAAATGCCGTGAAATTTTCATAGAAGCTTGCACACATGTTGAAGAATGTTCATGCCAAATTTCAACTCGATTGGACGATTCTATGATCGATTCGAATGGAGTTCGAATCGATGCCAAAGTGGGCCCAAATTTCCTGAGACCAGGCGCGTGGGCCCCATCACGTGCCAGAAGTGGTCTCCCAAATTTTCAGCGAAGTATCAGCATCCTACGCCTATAAATAGAGCCCCCGAGTCAACAGAAAAGGGATCTTTCGACTCTCAAGCGCCCAGACTCTGCCGGATCAAGATCTCCATCATCCTACATCATAATTTCGCTATTGATTTCGAATTTCCAGTTGTAACTCGCTGTTGATCGCTGTAACAACTTGTAATCATTGAAAGAGAATCAATAAAACATCAAAAAACTTCACAGTGGACGTAGGCAACACGCCGAACCACTATAAATCGCTTGTCTACGCATTTACTTTACTGTTGATTGGAGTTTTTGTTAGATAATATCTGTTTTGAATTTACATTCTTCATTGTTATCTCTTCAGCGACTCCCAAAGAGTGTTGTGACCAATTTTGGTGCAAACATTGGGTATGTTTTATGAAAATAATTTTTTTAACTTGATGCAACTAATAAGTGTCATATGGCATACTCCCACTATTTCTATCATCACTATAATAGCGTATGAAGCACGAAGTTCCTTTCAACCACTTGATATAGGCTATTTATTTTATTTACTCTAACTGGTTTACAGTCAAGAATTTTCAAATCTAGTATGTTAAATACAAAAAAATAAGCATCATAGAAAACAATTTTCTATTTGAAAATACTTTTAGAATAAAAGTCATATTTCTTATTCGAAGTTTAAGTATCAATTATTATTTTACAATTCTCATTTTCAATGTTTCTTTATGAAGTAGAAGTGACCTTTCACTCTCTTCACCCTAACCTTGACTTATGTTACATCTAGTCTTATACATTTAATTTCCTTTCTAAATGATCGAACCATTCAAAGGAAATCTTTACTATGATATCATAATGAACTCTTTACCAAAATGCATTTGTTCATCCATAAATTTTAAGGATATCCAATAAATTGCACTTTATGTAAATTGATCAAACTGATATTTCAATGATCGAATTCTTAGATTTATTTTGTAGCCTGGGTCCAGTGTTACATTTAACACAAAAATATCTTAAATATATTGAATTCATGATATAATGCTTTAGTTTACTTGCTTCTTTCAATGAACTAATTTTGATATTTCGCACGTTACGAATTTGTGACCGTCCACCATATAATATTTATATGTGATCGTATATGTATCAAATATCCTGGTATTGCTTTCAGAGTTCGAAATTCATTGAAGACAATACATATGCTTGGGCAAGTAAACTTGTGAGTGCCAACATACGAAAGTATATAGTGGTTGTATGATTAGCTGCTTGCATGGGTCAACATGTAATACTTATTAGTAAGTATATTTTATATTTCTATTTGTCAATATTAATTCAGTGCAGTTGTATATTTTAATTGACAAACATTTTATCAATTATATTAATTGTATAAATTTGTCTATATATATATATATATATATATATATTGCAAGGCAAGCCGGTTTTATAGTGGGCCGTCCACTTTTATTACCAAAGTAATAAAGTTGAAGTACAGGAGATAGGCAAAAGCACCTAAACTACTAAGAAAAAAAGAAAGAAAAATACAGCACAGGTATGTGACAGACATGTCACAGTAACTATAAAAAACATCTAGACTAGGTCTCCTCCGAAGAGGAAGAATCACCTTCTTCAGTAGAAACCAAAGGGATATTTCCACAAAGTCCAGCAAAGGGTCTGAAACGGATAGCAAGGCTAGGATCTTAACCCAAAGCATCAGAAGTGTAAATGAAAGAGCGATCCCATGAAGAATCAGCTAGCATGTCAGAATTCCTACTCGCATACACATTATCCACATCAAGAACTAATGAATCACCAGATGGTTTGTAATAAAGGCATCTAATGTCCATCAGATCATCGGAAACAAATCTGAAAAATGAATCATCCACGGGGTTAAATCTCACATCAGAAATATGATCAACCCAACACCTCTTTGACTCAACCCAAACAACAGGTAACCGGGTAGAATCTGGAACAGCTAAAGGAATAGCTAGGGCAACACAAGGTACCGTAGCAACAAAAGGAGAGGCAGGCCCAACAACAGGAGGCGGACTCAGATCAGACAAAAGAACCGCAGGAAGGGACGACCTATGGGAAAGAGGAAGGAGCCTTAGGAAGCCATTTCTGGAGCGGGGGACGTGGCAGAGGAATCTTCGAAGGCGTCGCGGCTGATTTGGGGTTCAGGCAGGAGATTGCCAGGTGGCCAAAAGAGTGACAGGATGAGCAAATATCCGAAACCCAACCATAGCGAACACGAACCTCCGCTACATGCCCAATAGCAAGCTGAACAGGAATAGAAGCAGAGAGAGGCTTAAAGGAGGATATCTCAATAAGAGCCTTTGCATACATCAATTTATCTCGGGCACTACATATATATTATTATTATTATTTTACATAGCATATGTTCTTAAAAAATTATAAAGGTTATATGTTATCATTTCATTTTTCTAATAATTCTCCCACTAGTCTTTCATGTTTCTTCAAACCCTAAAATGAAACATAGAAATCTTTCTACTGCATTAGTGGGTGTTAGGTTCGTATGCCTTGGGATTCTGACCTTGAAGAAAGCTTAAGAATTATAGACCCACGTAAGAAGGATAACTTTTTGTCGGTTGCATCATATAAAACTCCCAAACCATGGTTCCTTGTCCTAATCTCATTTTGACCTTAAGAAAAGCTCAAAAAGTAAAAGGAGATTATTCACTCGTACCCACCATTTATTGAGATGGCCTAAGAATACTTTACATACCTTAAGGAAAGCTCAACAAATATGTATAAGTATCTTTCCTTGGCTATTTAATATATTAATAGTACTACACATAACATCCCTAGTTTGAGGAAAGCTCAACAACTAAGGAATCTAGAAGTAATTTATTGATACATAAATGGTAGAGAACATTACTTGTATTAAACATTCTTAATCTTTAACATATTTAATTAAGTGATAATGACTTATGGAATAATGTATTTCTTATTAAATACCCTCATGATTCAAGTGTAGACACATATGAAATAACGATATATGTACATTTGGGTATTCATTATTCATTAAGTCCATTTAGGGTTTCTTTAGTGTTCCACCTTTAGTTTATTAATTTTTATTATTAAAGTTATATAACTTTCACACTTATTTAACTACATAATATTTTATGCTTTACATTATATTACTTAAATCTTATTTAATTAAATTAATTATTTTATTAACACTTTAATTAATTAGTCCATTATGACATAATATATTGAATGTATATACTTTAACCTTTATAGTAATACATGTATTTCTTATAAAAATATGTGTGTGTGTATGTATATATGTAATTTAATTTATTAATTTAATTTTAATCTATTTATTTTATTAAACAATTTTATGTAATTTTATTAATTTTGAAAATTCTTTTTATACACATATGTATACTCATATTATCTTAAATAATTAAGACAACATAACATATATCATTTTATATATTATACATGTATATATATCTAAGTAATTAACTTATTTAATTAATTCATGTATTTTATTAATGTTATTAATAAATAATATTTTTGAAATTAATCTTATGATGTTTCCACATATTTTGAAAAATTATATTATAACTTTTATAATTTGTATTGTATTCTAAATATACAACTTTTATTTTTAATTTCAAAACAATTTTGAAATCAACCCAAGGCCTAACTCAAATTTGGCTTTTCTTCTAAGGGGAACCTTTGGGCTTACTTCATCTTTTGGGCCAGGCGAGCCAAGCCTGTAGCGAGGAAGGGCAAAGTACTTGATTATACAAACTCAATCCTCCGACACTACCTTTCTTGACAACCTACTAAATAGGTAAGCTTAATTAATTAACACTGCCCTAACATGACTAATTTAGACTACATACCTATTGGACTCTTGTACAATTGTCGGAACTAGGCTAGCCCATAGTGGAGGAATTATGTAAATTTCAAAAAAAATCCATCATTGGATCTTTAATGGGCTTATATAGTATAATTCATTTAGATCTTTTCTAAATTCTCTTTTAAATAAAATTAATATTTGATTTGATTTCATAAACGAAATTTATTTTATATAATTTTATTATATTATATATATGTTTATCATATACACACATGTGTGTGTGTTTGCACATGCAACAATATAATGTATACATAGTTTGACATGCTCGTATATAGATGCTAGGATTTACATAAGAACAAATATACTAGCCCCTCATGTATACTAATGTATTATCCAAACATACATATATATGCATTACAATTATTGTTTAAATAAATATACATATATGTGTGTGTGTAAATTTAATTATATATTTATTATAAAATACCGGTCATAAATTATTTATATAAATCGTTTATGAAATATATATAATTAAATTTTAAATTATTTTAAATATTAATTTGTAGGATAATTTAAAAATATTTATTATAAATTATGAAAATAAAAATTAACTTTTTAAATATATACACACATAGATATATTGTATATGAATATATAACAATTTAATTAATATATACATACATATACATATATAATTTTTTTATATATTAAACACATATATTTGGTACTGCTCACGACCTAAATTATTTTTAGTTTTCTTTCAGTTTAAATGATTCAAAACAAAATATACTTTAAAAATTAAATCCATGCAGATTTAATAATATATATTTATATATAATATTTTTGAAATCAAAATGCTTATTTTGCATGATAAATCATTTTTACAGAATATTATATTATTTATATAAATGTATTTTATTTACTTAAGTAACATTAAATCAAATAAATAATTTAAATACTTATATATTTATAAAATAACTTTTTTTACTAACGAATGGTTTATATGTGCATACAAAAATTTAAAAATAAATAAATGCATATATCATATGAATTTTAATATTTATATATTTATGAATTAATTTAATAATAATATTATAATAATAATTAAATAATTAAATTTTTATTAGGTTGAGATCAATAAGACGATATCTACACACAAACAATTCATGCACATGTGTTTATAACTATCGACATGCGACAATACATTAACATACCAATTCGTGATATGATCTATCTAGCTAACATATGATCGACCAATTAATTTAAGAAATTTAAAATATTGATAAATAGGAAGTATACCTCTCAACAATTCCTAGTGATCACACTTTGAAATGATGAAATGATTCCTTGAATCGAACTCCTAGTTCTATGGTTATTGGCTCCTGAACTGCTTTACAACCAACGATCAAATCGAAGAGTTTTGATGTGTTAATTCTTGGCTATTTAGGGGTTTTAAAAGGGATATTTCTAGCTAAAATTTGCAAGTAGGAAGAGGGGCTAAAAGGATGAGAAGAATGAATAAAGAGTGGCTTATATAAAGGGAGATAGTAGAATGAAAAGTCGATCACAATTCCTAATATCTCTCTTACCATTTCCTGTCCTCTTACATTCAAATCCACCATACCACTCAAATATGGTCTGCCCCCTATGCTAGAATTATACCCACAATTCCCAATCCCTCTTTGGTCCTCAAAAATAATTCCACGCTCGAACAATATATATTGCATTTAAATCAAACTTAAATGTGTATCTATATCGTGTAGTGATTAGTGTCTGTATAACTATTATATGCACACTATTAAGTATTGTTTAATTCAAATCAAATTTTTTTTGTAGTTAATATTTAGTTTAATCAAATTATAAAAATTACAAATTAATTAAATCAGGTGGTAATAAAAGTATTCAACGCTTCAGTTGTGTGACTTTTAGATGTAAATTCGATTAGTGATTAATATCGAACAATTTGAATATTAACATTCATACTTCACTTAGTAGGTGGTGTGATATTATGGCCAAATTTTGATTGCTTACTTAATTTCAATAAAATCCAATTTTACTTTATTAGGGTTACCCTACAGTGACAATTTTTTTACACCAATTCTCTTCGTCAGACTATATCAATTTTAACTTATGGACTTATAATTATACAAATACACACATATGAAAATATATTTTTTAAATATATAGATACATACATAGATATATTATATATATGAACATATAGTTATTTAATTTATATATACATATATAATTTGTATTTTAGATACACATATTTGCTGCTGCTCATGACCTAATATATATATATATATATATATATATATATATATATACACACATTTATATTGGTCTAAATGATTTTAAATAAAATATACTTTATAAATTAAATCTGTATGGATTTAATAATAAATAATATATACAATGTTTTTGAAATCAAAATGCATATTTTATATTATAATTTTTTTACAAAATATTATATTATTTTTAATGTAGGCAAATTCTATTTGAACATGCCAAAATGTTGAGTAACCCTTTAGAAAATTATAAAATTAAATTTGTCTGAAAAGCCATCACTTAAATATAACTCATATTATTATTTTAAACCTTTTCGACCACCACGCAGTGTGCCTACATGATATAAAGGCTTACCCTATAGAGAAATTACGAGGTATGCCTACAAACCTCATAGTTCATGTGTGTGGTAGGTGCATAAACCATGCACTAGCTCTACTTGGCTATGTATGAATTGAAAAAAAATTATAAAATAGAAATTCAGTTAAGGGCATTTTTGTCCAATCAATACTTTATAAAATAAGGAGGGGGCTACTCAACATTTTGGTGTGTTTAAATAGAATTTTCGACAAATATATTATAAATATATTTTGTTTGTTAATCTGATTTAAATCAAGTAAATTATTTAAATACTAATATATTTATAAAATAAACAATTTTTTATTACCAAATGGTTTTGAAATGTGTAAAAAAAATTAAAGACATATATCATATGAATATAAATACTTATATATTTATGAAATCATTTAACAATAATATTCTAATAATAAAATAATTAATTTTTATTAGGTTGAGATCAACAAGATGATATGTACAAATAATTTTTTATGCATATATGTATATAACCATCGACATATGACAATAAAGTAATATACCGATTCGTAATACGATCCATCCAGCTAACATATGATTGATCGATTAATTTAAGCAATTTAAAATATTGATAAATCTGAATTATATCTCGCACCAAGGCCTAGAGATCACACTTTGAAATGATTAAATGACTCCTTGAATCGAATTCCATTTTGTAGAGTTATTGACTCCTGAACTGCTTTACCATTAATGATCGAATCGAAGGGTTTTGATGTGAATAGTACTTGGAAAATTTGCGGTTTGGAGAGGATATTTCTGGCCGAAATTTATAGGTAAGAGTAGGAGCTAAAATTCTAAAAAGAATGAATAGACAGTGGCTAATTTAAAGGGAGACAGGATAGTGAAAAGTGGATTACAATTCGTAATATTTTTCTTACCATTTCCACTCTTCTTTCCATTCAAATCCACCATGCCACATCATATATGGCCAGCCCCCTATGTATGCATTATAGCCAAAATTCCCAAGCACCCATCGGGCCTCAAAAACAATTCCAAGCTCAAATAATATTTTCTGCATTTGAATCCAATTTAAATGCGTATCGATATCGTGTATCTATTGGTGTTAATATAACTATTATATGTAGAGTAATTAATATTGTTTAAATTCACATCAAATCAAATTTTATCATTAATATTTCATAAATAGTAATTTATTGAATTAATTTATAAAAATTACAAATAAATTAAATTGTGTGGTGAATAGGAGTATTCAATGTTTTAGTTGTTTAACTCTTAGGTGTAAATCTAGTCAGCGATTAATATAGAACTATTCGAATATTAATGTTCAACTTCACTTAGTAGGTGGTGTGACATTATGGCCAAATTTATATCTTACTTGGTTTAAGTAATCCAATTTTATTTTATTGACTTAGCAGGAGACGAATCCTCTCTTGAATAGTGTTACTGTTCCAATGTTTTCACTCGACTCCACTATAGTCGTTCTTTGGACGTCGTTCCATGATTTAACTATAATCAAAGCAGAGCTTCCACATTGAAGATCAACATTTTTCTAAATTCAAAAGAACTTTGTAATTTTGTAAAATCAATATTTTTTGTTTCACCTTAGTCATATTAACCAAAAGAAAACTATCGAGAAAGTCATTCCATGGTTATCCAATAACTATCAGTACGTAAACCCTTGATAAGCCCAACAGCTATGAGTAATACACTGCCTAACATTTGGACAGTGTTACGTACTCTAGTCTCAACAAATGTATTATATCCAATCTCGATACAACTTAACTAGGAATATTTAAAATAGTACGTTTATTTTATTATGATAAATCACTCATGGTTATAATGAATTATAACAACTATCACAAAATGTAGAATTTATGAATTTTGTATTAAATATACTTTTATTTTAATTATTTAATTAATCAATATATAACACATTATATCAGGTATATAATTGAAAGAAAATGTCTTTTATTTCAAACAAGATTGATTATCAAGTTTTATATATGTAATTTACATAATTGCCTCTAGAGCATGGTCATGACTCTATTAATAGGTCCATGAGCTCTGGTTCGAGCCTAGGCTTTTCCACCACTCTTCATTTGACCACTTAAACTAAGAGAACCTATAATAAAACTTGCACTTCAGATCAGGCAAAGAATGAATCCAGCACAAGACCATCAAAAATATTATGCAGATAAGAGAAGGAAAGAGCTTGAGTTTGCAGTTGGAGAACAGTGTTTGTTAATATATCCTCTTTTAGAAAGGTTGTTACATTCGGTAAGCCTAGCAAACCGGTGCCAAGGTGTGTTAGGCCGTTAAGAGTTTTGGAAAGAATAGGAAAACTTGCTTACCGTATGGAGCTTCCGAACCGATTGGCAGGAGTCCACAATATTTTCCTCGTTTCTCACCTTAAGAAATGACTTTATGACGCTACTACTAGAGTTAAGCTTGACCAGTTGGGAGATTTGGAGATGGATCTAACAGTGCTTCATGCCACAGCACACATCATGGAGCACAAAATTTGAATACTCTACAACAAAGTTATTAGACTAGTCGGAATACAATAGGGAGACAATCCGGCAGAAAGTACTTAGGAAACTAAGGGGACGATGAAGATCACTCACCCAGAGCTTTTCATTGGTAAAATTTTCTCTCTAAAATTAGGGTTTTGGATGCTTCGTGGTTGCTAGATTGGATAGTAGGAGAATCTTTCTACACTTTTTCACAATCACTTTACATTCGTGTAGAAATTTTATGCATGTTAGGATATTTGCATACATACTTTAATGAACACAGTTACACACTCACGCTAGGATTAAGCTCATTTTACTATGTCTATAGTACAAAATCACATTGCACTATTGATTGAGTAGATGGTTGTGCAGATAACTTGGTTGTATAGCACGGATGATATTGTGCATTACGTCGTTCGTCCCTTGAAAATTTTTGGACGAAATCCTTTTTAAGGGGCGAGAATGTAATACCCCATAAAATAAACACAAAAAAATGGATTAGACTTAATCAAATATGATAAGGTAGAATATGAAAACTTTGTAATAGTCGGAATTTGGTCACGAAAGTTATTCTGTTGCTTTCGTGGCGAAATTCTGATCTATTTTCGTATATTATATGCTGAAAACAGAGCTCAAACGAAGAGGTTATTAGCGTTTGAAGTTTTTAGATTTAAATTAATTTATCTTGAATTCATATTTAAATAAGAATTTAAATTTAGGATTTGAATTTTTAAATTTATCTTAGGGGCTAAGTAAACATTAATTAAATTTGATGAACATTTAACGTTAAAGTTGATTAGGGGAAAGAAATTAATTTATAAAGCTACGGAATCAAATGTTCCCCAAAATAATTAATCGGCCAACACCCTAATTATGATCACTTGACCCCTACCAGTTAACCTGTCGAATAGGGGGAGTCGCCCGGTAGGTGCCATATTCTGGCAGTGGTGGCTGGGGTTTGAAGAAGGGCTTTATTATTTTAACGCTCCAGATTTATTCATTCCTCACCTACTTCCATCCTATGGTTCTTGTGCGTTTCAACCCCCATAAATAGAACCTTATCCTCTTTACTTTATATTCATATTATTTGGGTGAATACAACGAAACGCTTCCATTGCTATCTCTCTAATAAGATTCAGAAACTCCTTAGAGAATTCAGGTAAGAATTCAACCATTTCTTATTTATTTCTTCTTCCTCTAATCTATTCTTATACTATTCTTCTCCAGTTATTCTAAATCTAATGAATATATATACACCTTCCTCATTATGTATATATAAAAAGAGAGAGATTCTAGAAGGGATTGTAAGGCTACAGATCTATTTAAGTGAAGCTAAGGAAAATCAGTGAGTAGAGACCTTAGTATTACTTTTTCAGTAACTTTTTAGTGTACTCCTTTTTGGATTTGAATATGCCTTAGGGATTTTGAAATTTTGAAAATTCGACAGATGGAGAAAATCCCTCAAAATTCCTTTTTCTTTTGAAATGTCGATTCTATGTGAAGATTCTAGATTATTTACATTAATTTGATATGATTTGTTTGGTTGTGCAGTTTTTAATGATTTCATATTTTTTCACTTCTCTTTCCTATGTGATTCAAATTTGTGATTCTCCGATAAAATAAGGGTTTAGATTATGAATTTTATTCGTAATTTAGGCCACTTATTCTACACAAATTTCCTTCTTGTCTATTTCTTTGTCAAAAGAAGAGTTGAATAAAATATGGGATTTAGATTGCAACCCCTTTTGTTTGGGATATTTCATTCAATTAATGTAATAAATTGAGTTTCAAACTTATTTGCAAGTCCGTAATTATAGTTTTGGTTATAATTCCTTGTTCGGATATTGAAATCCCTTGTTTTTATATGTTGGAATCTTGGGAATTTGAAGAAAAAGGTCCTATAATAGTATTTGGTTAGGAAATTGATATTTAATGCTAGTTTAGGGCATAAAATCCATGTGTTTAAAATTTATTAGGCACAAATATTTATTATCCCTAGTAGCATAATTAACATATAATTATTGCGTATATGGCATAGTTAATTAGGTAATTATTATTTCATTTATTTCCCCTATCAGGAATGTAATTGATTATTAGGCAAAAATAAAAGGAAACTCTTATATCGCCTAATTATTTTTTTAAGATATAATAAGGAAGGTTCCTTATAAGCCCTTATTTATGAAACGGTGAGATAATTTTATACACATGGAGAGTATTTGGTTTATGGCTAAGTCATAAGAATGCCAGGTTAATAGAATTTCATAATGGAAGTCCGCCCTTCACTTTGAGGCTACCGGCAGTTGTGTACACTTTGATTGATGCGAGATATCCTTATGAATAATATTTATAATGACATGAGGTTAGTCTCAAATTCTATAGAAGAAATATGTTCAGCTAATTTGGCTACCAGTTTCTATGAATAGTTGGACAAATGTAGGATGTCATTATGAGTATGGGCCATAAGATGAAGAGCCTGCTTCCAGGTCATTAGGCATTAAGTGGTTGTTTGAGGGCCCGTCTCTTTTCCCTATATGAAGTATTAAATGGTCAAGGGGTTTTGTTAGTTGGTATCTTAATGGGGGTCCGCTTCTGGAAATAGGTATTAAATGATGGGGTATGCCTTAATTAAGGTCTTAAATGACCAGAGTCTACCTTTTCTGCACAAGGAAGTATTAAGTGGCCAAAGAAATTTCATATGATGATAGTACCTTTGAGGAGCACGCCTTGAAAATAGGTATTAAAAATGGGGTCTGCCTTAATTAAGGTATTAAAGGACCAACATCTACCTATTTTCCAAAAAGGTATTAAGTAACTTGGGTACCATCTCTTACATTATTAGCTGCTTATGACATATAATTGGGATATAGGATTCTAAAAACCTGCTTTTGGATGGAAGGTATTTAGTGTTTGGACCAGCCTCCTTTACTTATAAAGAAGTATTAAATGGTTTAATGATTTATTTTTCGAAGACATATTCTTATTTTGAGATACACTACGTAAATACTGATAAGGTGAAACTCGAGGTTTTTATTCACCGGACATTGTTGTTCTGACTACCTCCTCATTACAACACAGGTTAAAGACATTGATGGAAAAGGTGACGCTTTGAGATGGCGGTAGTAGACTTAGGGCAGTATTTACTATTTTTTTTACTTTTATATGTACCCATGTTTTCAGACTATTGTTGTAACGGATTATGTTATGGCTTGATGGTATCTTGTATTTTGACATTGTTATGATTTTGAAATGAATGGGTACATTTTACTATTATTATTTTTCCATCTACTGTGATCTCTGAAAGTTTAGTTATGCCTCTATATTATTATTTTCTTAGTTCTACCAACGGCTTACCTTAGAATGGGTCTAAGTTTTGATAGCCATTTTCTAGGTCAAAATTTAGGCATGTTCGTAGGTGGGCTGTTACACGATTCCATTTTCACCCATATTAGAATCCCGAGCTTCATCATGACTTTCACTCCTTCGAGTAACCTAGAGCCTTCTTGAAGTTAGCTGAAGCTTCATGAAGAACTACACATGAGAAGGGGGAAAAATCCCTGTAGCCTTACACCTGACCTAGGCAATATTGCCTAGGTCTGTGCACCTTCTGTCCATTGGGAAACTTCCCAGTCGACTGACCTCAGTCGATTGGTGGCACACATAAGTCGACCGAGAATGGTAATTCCTGGGTAGTAAGCTCAGGCCAACGAGCCAATTCGGCCACCGCTCACCTATTCAAGCCTCCCTTTCTCCATAGCATTGCTCGATGAGCCACCTAGCACTCCTAGAATGCCTCCGCCCCATCAGACCTGTTTTGGAGTTACATGGTTGACGTTTTGGAAGTGGTTTCATAAATATTCGAAAACTGATTTCTATAAGAATCGTGCTCTTTTTCGTATAGTCTCCCCAGGATGATTTCAACGACCTCAGACTCCTCGAACACACTTAAATGACTTAACCAACCTTCTCGCCTTACGTGATGCTCATACGAGTGTTAATACACCCGTTCGTGCATGCACAAGTATACATGTATATGCAAACACGTAAAACTTCACAAATCACATTTCAAGCTTTACCAGAGCGATTACTCGACTCGATACTCTTTCACGCAACTTAGCGCACCTGATGGTCGCTATGGCTACATAATGTTTCTCGTAACGTGTTTATACACATATAATCAACCACACAGATATATTCATTTGCACATACTCAACCATTATTAACAATCCAATTACAAATTAATAATTGTACTTATTATTATATAACTCTAAATACATGTATACGTATAGTTACCCATATCCATATATGCATACACATATATTTGGATAGTTCGATTATTTAATAATCGAATCTTACATCTTTTGTCAAACCTTTTCTATTAAAGTTCAATATCTTTGTCTACCATTTATAAAATTATTCCATTATTTATAATAGACAAAACTAGCTTATAAATCATTTTAAGCTCTTATAATACTTAATTCCCTCATCAAGAATTAACTATTCATCTTATAACTATCTTATGAAACCATATAACACTTTATAAATGCCTCCTTCTCACTATTCTATAAAATCTCGTACATTTAAAAAAATGCAACGTTTATACTATTTTATAAAATCTCATTCTATTTCATAAAATATGTCTTTGTTATTATTTTGTACAACCTCATTTTATTTATAAAATACATCTTCATTCTTATTTAATAAAATCTCATTCTATTTTACTAAATATATCTTTCACTTACAAAATTATTTCCTTACTTAAATAATATTTATAAGTACTAATTCAACTCGTTAAGCCTCTAATCACTTTGATAATAAGTATAGAGCTCACAACTCGCCTAATCAGCTTATTATCTTCATTTTTATAAAATATTCCTTTGTTTTATAAAATGATACTACTTGTAAAAAAATGTTCAAAAATGTTAATTAAGCTTCATTAGGCCTTTAATCACTTTAGTATTAGGTGTAAAGCTCCTAATTCACTTAATTAAACTTTTCTTAAATTAATTCAAATTGTTTAATTAATGTTTCTAATGACGACATCATTACATTATTTAATTAATCGCTAATTAAACCAAATATCACACGCAATCATCCAATCAACCCAAATTCCATTCTATAGCTTATTAACTTTTCCAAACATGATAACTACTGTCCAAACAATTAATTAGCTAAAGAAAACATGTTTATAATATGAATACAAGCCTAAACCATGACATAGAATTCTCGAAATCTCATTACATAACTTCACAATCATTACTAAGCAAATATACAAAATTTAACAAGTAAATTAATAGGAGAATCATCTCACACACCTCTTCTTCTACAAATCAAGATCAAAATCACCAAAACCGAAATCCAAGCTTACTTTAAATTTGAGATCTCTATCTAAACTCCACTTCATGCCAATTCCTTCGTTATTTTTGTAGAGAATTAGGAGAGAGGATATATGGTGTTCTTTATTTAATTTTAGAAAATTTATTTGATGGGATTGGGGATTAATGAGGGATTAAGGGGTGGTTATGAAAAGATTAGGAGAATAGGATAAGAAACTAATGTGAATGAAAAGTGAATGAGAGGAAATGAAAGGAGTAGCCACTTATAGGCAACCAGTGGGCTTAGCCCAAATTTTTTTCATTTGCATTATTAATCCCCAAAAATTATCGACTCCGAACATAGTCAAGTTTATACTTATTTTTCTCATCTCGAAAAAGCAGTCTTATCTATAAATGTCTTAACACCTAATCCGTCCGCCTTTGAAAAATCGAGTATATTGGGCATTCTGTCGGTTAATAAACAAATATTTAAATAACCATTAAATGCTCCATCATTAAAATTTCTGGGTGTTACATTCTCCCTTCTTAAAAGAATTTCATCCTCAAAATTCCTATGAGTATGAGAAAGTAATAAGATTAACCAAAAACTCTCGAGTCTAAACGTTGAAAAATCATGGTAGTACTTTCCTTACACAACAAACATTACGTAAACTCCTAAATTAAAATGCATCTCGCATCTAAAAAATATGCGATAACCTACATTGTTTCACATTTCCCAGAGATACATATCTATTTCTAAGAAAGCTTCTCACCATTTAAATGTACGTTTCAACAATTAAGCATTTAAATAGCCATATTTTAGCTCTCAAGTACCTAACAGTACTCTACAAAGAGGATGATGCACCAATTTTACAGCAATGCACAATCAAAACAGTCAAAACCTCGTATTTTGATAGTGAACTATATAAAAAAGTATTGCGTATATTATTAACATCTATAAAAAAATTACCTATTCAAAGAGATCTACGTAATGAAGAGAAAGACCATGATAACGCAAGATCTTAATATCAGTCATAAAATCTTTTATCAAGAGTATATTCATGTTAAAATGTCTTCAAAATTGTACACACACACATACACACAATCTAAATATTGTTAAGTGTCGAAAAATAAAAATAGCATGTATTAATCGACTAATAATTACAATTCAGTCGACCGATATACACTTGCACACAATATTACTTAATAAGATTCAGTCGACCAACTTAGCATATACGGTCGATTGAAACCAGGGTTTTTATATTGTTTTCTTAATAGTTAAAAAACCTATAATTCAGTCGACTAAATCACTTAATTCAGTTGACTGAACACTACAACAGTCTTTTTTTTATTCGAAATTTTGAAGGGATCTTCTTCTCCATGAAGAGACACTTCCCTCCAGCAATGGCTACAACTCTTCGATAAGTTATCACGCTTAACTAATAGTTTCATCTACTCATTCTCTATATAAAAAAAATCTCTATTCTTGAATTAACAACTATTCTACTCTCTTTATTTTCAATATTTGTCTTGAATTCTCTAAGCACTTAACATATTCACATAGCTTTCAATTTGATCACCTACACATTCATATATACTTCTCATGTGATCAACTCACTTCCAATTCTTCACGAATGCACTATTATACCACTTTAAGGAAGATTATAGGAAGGTTGAACTTATTGACTCATTCGTGGTATTCAAGAGCACACAAAGTCACAAACTTAGCAGATCGTTGTAATTGAAGTCCTATTACAGATTTTTACGCAAGAAGTCCTATTCAACAGCTTAGGCAGTTGTAATACCTATTCCTCTAGGTTAAGTGAGTATGTTGCTTAAAATCCAAAGGGAATATGGGACTCGACGTAGAACAAGAAGTTCAAACTAATATAAAATCTATGGTGTGATCGTTTTTATACTCTTTAATTTGTTCATTTTTTCTACTATTTTATACAAGTTTTAATTTAGTATAATTATTCATATTACTCGATCCATAGCTACTTTATATATATATATATATATATATATATATATATATATATATATATATATAAGTTTAGTGTAGAAAGCAATACCATCACAAAAACACATCACTAAAAATTGAAAAGTAAGCTTAAATAAGTCGGTATTGAAGTATAGCATAAATTTTTAGTCACATCAAAATGAAATCTCCTCGTATAGATCTCACTTCAACCTTTAAAATGGCCTTGAGTGACATGTGATCTATCCTAAATAGTTATCGCTATGTCTCTTTGGACATGCTATAATAGGTAAGTATAACTGGCACACAAGCAACAACTAATAACAACAACAACAAAAATCAATCAACAGTCAATCAAAACAACTCAAGTAATAATGATCAATAATAATCAATCTATCAACCAAACAATAGTAAGAAATTAATAAGCAAAGATAAGAAATGACAAACAATAGAAGACAACAAAATCAACAACAAGCAATAACAAATGATAATAGGAAACAATTATTAATAAAAATCAATCATTAGTTACCCAAAAAGCAACACGAGCAGCAAGACCAACAATCAATCAATCAACCAACTAATCAGTAATACGCAACAACAGTCCATCATCAAGCAACAATAAACAAAAACTAATAGTCCATAAGCATACCAAACGATGAAATATACTAAAGAGTATACCAACATGCATGGTGACCAACAACAGTTGAAACATGCATGTCAAACCATAAATGTCCATTAGCCTGTTCTACTTCCAGGTTGGAAAAAATACTTAATTGGTGTAACTCCTTCCATGAATACAACACATGAAAGACTATTACAAACCCAGTTAGGAAAAGGAAAACTTCTAAGATGTGCTAGAATATCGAGTCTCAAAACTCTCGAATAAATCCAGCAATCAATGTTTCAATTTTACTTTTCTTCTGAATAGAACTCATTCTCTAAAGGAGGGAACTTTACTGATTAAATCGTTATCAAATAAAAATTTAGAATGCTTGGGATTACTTGGGTTCAAACTCAACTTAAATACATAATGTTAATAAGAATAATATACTAGGCATATCATGACACATGCCTAGGCAAGTATCATACCTTCACTTAAAAGATTATCCGAATATCCACAAAATCAGTCGAGAAGTCCTTTCTCAAACTATTCAAGAAAACCTTAACTACATTATACTTATAATCTACAATAACTATGAATCACCTAAAATAACATGATGCTCATTCCATCTCTTCTTTGCTTGCAAGCTTCCTTTGTTAAATTAGTTCTGCCACTTGACTCTTCTTAAGCGAAATCTGATCCAGTCCCTTGATCTGACTACTTAAATTCCCTCACGCGACCTAAGCCATGCTTTAGAAATCTCTTAGTCATCTATAGATTTTGACACAATTTCTCACCTCTAAGAATCGAATGAAATACCCTAGCCTCGAACGGTGCATCACCTAAGGACCTTGTGCGTAAACCGGGGATTGGAAATTAGTACATAAATTTACCGATCCTGTGACGACCCGGAAATTTTCAACATTTGACATTGAATATTTAATTGATTTCAAATATCTGAATAGTTAATTTAAGCTTGAATTTCAAATTTTAACTATGAATTTGGCAATTTAATTATTGAATTTAATTATAGAAATTTGGGTAAAATTGTAAATCTTCAATTTTGAGCCTGTTAAAAATAATTTGATGGCTTGGAAAATTTATATTAATAATACTGAAGATGATAGAAGCTTCAGAATTGAATTTGAAACTGTTTTGTTCAGTTTTGAAAATATATCGTTTAAATCGATAATTAAAAATAGCCTTCCTAGGCACAGTCTCGGAATTCGACGAAACCAGTTCCATTGGATCCATAATATTGTATTATTATCGGATTTTAATTTTAGTAGCATTCAGAGTTGTCGTTTGACCGTTTGATAAGCAAACGCGTTGAAATTTATATCGAAATTTAATTTAATAACTGGATCGAAAAGCTATCTTCTCCATACGATCGAATTTGGACCCAGAACCTTTTCCGTTGCATTCAGAATAGGGCCATAACATTATGAACGCCTGGCGGCATGCCTTGGCTGGAGATTGAGATTTTGAATTGCGAAATTGAACGATTTAAATTTAAATTTGAATTCAAAATGATATATGTTGCGTGTTTAATATAATATTTTTTTCTCAAGGTAAATTACACGTCTCATTTCTTCTTACGCTTGGCAAAAGTTAAAATACATGTTCGTTTAAAATTAAAAAAAAAGAAACGAGAAACCTCCCTTCTTTCGTTTGAAAATCAAATTAACAGCTTCATATAGAAATCAATGGCCATTCCCTACCTCTAGCCTAAATCACAAGTCTCAGAAAAAGGAAAAAAATGGCGGTCGAGTATTCGAATCAAAAAATCTTAGCCGCGTTTGAAAAATCAAAGCCATCGAGTCGTCGCAAGATCGCGTGCCTCGCGTTAGCAACTCAAGGGATCGGCTGAAGGTAGTTGTCGCGTGCGATGATTTTGAAATTTGGTTAGGGTTGAGGCAATTGAGAATCGGAGTCGATGACGCGACAGCCGGCGGCTTCATCTAGGGTTTCAAATGGGGCGCGCGTTGTCAGAGTTGGTGGATGTGAGTTATTCGTAGTTTAGGGCATGTCGACCGTCGTTGGTTGCCGCGTGAGCACCTCTGGCGATGGTGCGATTGTGGGATCGATCGGTAGTAAGGTACAAGCTTTTTTATATTTTTATTTTTTAATATATACGTATGTATATAGGTTTGTAGACATGACATATTTATTTTCAGTAAAACAGAAAATATACTACAGTAAAGAAATTTGCTACTTATAGAAATTTTTATATAAATAAGATTTTTGAAGAAAAGAAAATTTAGGCATTTTTGAAATGTTTGAAAGTTAATTAAAATATTTGATTTATAAAATCTGTATGGACCATTTTTTTTAATATATATACATGATTTCAAACTAAGAAGAACAAAAAAAAAATAATAATAACTCATTTAAAATTTATTTTAGTTACAAAGATTATTTAAAAAAGAAAAATTTGTTTAAAATTTAATGCTTTGTTTAAAATAAAAATTATTATATTTAATTATCTTAAGATACTAAAAGGGGATTTTGGTTTAGAATTAAATTAATAAAATCATTGGATAATTAAACTGCCAAATTGAAAATATATTGATCAATTTGTTTCGAATATTAATAAAATCATATAATTGTTTATACAAGGTTTATAAATCGAAGAAACGAGTCAGAATGGAAAACGGATTGCATGCGTAGGAAAAGGTGAGATCTTCTCACTCAATCAATTGTTTTTTTGATTTACTTTTAATAGTTAAATTTAAAATTGATTGATTGTGTGTTTGGATAATTAATTTATTATTAGTTATATAGACCCTATGCGCCGCATAATAGCGGAGGTTATTATATTAAACCCATATACCGCGATATTCCATCTTGAAGTGGAATTGGTATTATATAGGTATATGGAGTTGTTGATTTCCCGCATTATATAGCGGATGAGACCTTATTGCGCCGCATAATAGAGGATAATATTTTATAAATCCCATATACCGCAATATTCCACCTTGAAGTGGAATGGGTATTTAATTGTTGTGCTAACGTCTGTGGATGCAGGGAAACAGGTTGGAGGGATCCAACTGGATTCCTCAAATATTTAATTTTTTTCGTATGTTGTGTGTTGATTATTTTTAATTCGTGTGACTAATTGTGGTTGAAACCGTTGAATGCTGTAATTTAGCCGAATATATTTTTGGTATCGTAGGATACCAAAAATAAATAAAAATTTGATTTTTGAAATTTGGGTAGAAATTTTATAATAAATTCACTCAAAGGAATCGGGTGAATTTTAAAAGAAGGAAATTTAAATAGACAAAGTTTTATCTTTGAAAACTTATTGAATAAATTCCAAAAATATGGGAAAATATTTTAATAAAGGAATTTCGAGCAATGTTGTTTAATAGTTGAAGGACTTATTTAAGATATGTATTTTAAATAATTGAAAGAAATAAAGAAATTCATTTTAAAAGGAAACAAATTTAGAAATTAAATTTGGAATTTAATTTAGAGTTGAAACTAATTTTAGAAATCGATTCGAGAATTAATTTGCAGTTAGAATAAATCTTAGGAATCGATTTTGAAATTTGGTTGGGTGTTTTGGAAATAACTTGGAAAATCAATTTGAAATTGATTTGATATTGGAAAATTAATTTGGGAAATCAAATTGGAATTTGATTTTGTGTTTGAAATAAATTGGAAATCAATTTGGGATTAGATTTGGTTTGAAGGTAATATTTGGAAATCGATTTAAAATTCGTATATCAGTTGAGTTTTCGAAATGTAACTTCACAACAGGAATTTGTAAAGAAAAGGGAAATTGTTTAAAAAATAAATATTGGTTTATTTTTAAAGTGTGGAAAGAAATTTACAAATTTGGAATGTAAAACAAATCAAGAAGATTTATTAATTTATTTGAATGGACCATTTTGTATGGAAAAAGAATTCTTTCTTGGAAAGCCGAGTATATTTTTAAAATAGCTTTAGAATAAAATTCAAAAGTTTAGATTTGGTTTTAAAATAATATTGTTGGATAAATTAGTTTGGAAATTGTTTAAAGTAAAAAAAATATTTAAATTAATTATATAAGGAATTATTTTAAAGATTTAAATTGATATTTGATCTAGAAATAGTTATTTAAATATTTATACTCTATTTACTAATTTTATTTTAAAATTAGTTTTGGGCTTGAATGTTTTTTATATGAGATATTAGTATAATATTTTTCATAACTAATATTTAAGCAAATATTTCAAAATAGTTTATTTTAAATGTTTCCAAGTATATTCTGAATAAGTATTTTATATTATTTTAAGATATTTGAAATCTGCAGATTTTTAGTGGAAATGAATAAATATTGGAAACGTTTTCCGCGTAAGGAAAAAAAATTGATTTGAAACTTATTTTCAAAGGTTTGAAGTATGAAAAATTGATTTGGATTTGTTTCCAAAGAGTTGAAAAGTGAAATTTTATCTTATAAAAATATTTTGAAAATAATAATAATTGAGGAACATTATTTGAAATCCAGTGACTGTTGTGAATGATGATTGATAGTTAAATAACCGACCATCAATATTGGCCTTTAATCGGCATTTGAATTTCGATGCAACCGGGAGTCGAATTCCAAATGGACATTCGAAACCCACATCGAACCTTTGTGATTGTGATGGATCTTTATTTAAAAGATCGAAGTGGAATTCGTTGTGATTTGTTTGAATCTGAATGTAACACTTATTTTTAAATAAGCGCTCGTTATTCGAATTAGCCAGGAGAGGACCTTGTGCCATAAAAACCATTACGAATAACGATAGGACAAAATGGGATTTCAATTGAAGTTGGTGTTGAAGACCGGGTATTTTCGAAAGCGAAAGGATACCCGTCGAATGCCTCTGCACCGGGTTGCTCCGGCATAGAGATTTTATCACCCTTTGTGATGGGGATTCCGGACGTGATTAATGAATATCTGGATTGCAAAGGCTTCTTTGGAAGTGCCTTCGATTCCGTTCGATCCCGGAACGGACTTGTATGGATGTGTGTCTGACGTTACACTTTGAGATATAAAGCTGGTTTCTATCAAATACATTTCTGTTGGTGGCGGAGAATTTATTCTCTTAGCTTAACACCCTTCTTTGAGACGTACGAGCTCAGAGGTTATGTAGTTGATGGTTACTAGTGATACATTCCCAATTTGGTAATGTGGCATACGAAGTGCTGCTGATCATTTGTTGATCGAAGCATGTATTTTTGAAAGTGTAGCTTTGTGGACGAGACTTCGTCGGACCTCACACCCCGGAACGGTCAAAACGGGAAGAATGCGTCAAGGTTATAGGGGGTAGCGCCCCTTAGGGTATGTGCATTTCCTTCTGGATAGAAGTGGTATCATGGTAAGGAGACCAGATACTTAACTTATGTGGATATCGCAAATACATATTACTTTGTGATTGTTGGTATTGAGGATCCTCGGATAAAGGTTGTAAACAACCGGGGGATGGCACACTCGTGTTAGTAGTTACCTATTTTTGCGGAGGTAACATGACCTTGTGTTGACAGAGATCCGGTTAGGTTCTCGGGGCGTCCATCCAGAGGCGTACCCATGTGGCAATAGGAAGTTCCTTAGCCTGATCATTTGTTGGAAATTGAAACTCCAATATGCCCCTTGTATGGTTTTAGTTGTATAACTTGCCATCTACTTATGGTGGCGCCCCACTGTTTAGAAGGTAGCTATAATAGGCATAGTTTGGAATGTCTATGCTGGCTAAGATTAATATTATACTTTTGAAATGTTTTCCACACTATGCACTAATAATGATAATATTAAAGGATTTTGCGTATCAAGCATGTTTGATATCATAAGGAGAAATCTCCTCCAATTCTGCATTTGCATTGTGTGTGTGGCGAGAGGCCTTATGGTAGTTTCATTTTCCAAAAAGCATAGCGGATTTCTTTTAAATTCTTTTGTTTTTCTTTTGTAAAAGAATAACTGTTTTTTTTATCTCACACCAGTCCCATGACTGACGTGGAGTTTATTGTTTCCTTTCTAAACTCTGGGTGCCCATAATTTTCCACATGGGCAGCCTAGAGTCAGGTTATCAGTTAGTCGGGAGCGAAGTCAGAAAAGAGTTGTTGTGGAGATTAGGAGTTGAAGCTGGATGGCGAGACGTATCTCTTTACTATGTAGTGTCCGTTGCGTATGGTGGGGCAAATCAGTTTTCATATAGTCAAGTTATAATAACTGTCAGTGATGTATGATGTCGTTGTAAACTCTGATGTTGTGTTGTATTAACTGAGATGATTCTTTATTTTAAAGATTATTCATTTGTCTATTATATATTGTTCCGCTATGAAATGTGAGATTCTATTATTGTTTCTGTTTTTCTTCTACCTCTTCATTCTTTAAACCCTAAAGACTCGTAGGTTTGTTCCTCTTTGGCTATGTTGTTGGGGAAACTTGCCAGCTCAATGGGGTACGGATTTGCGGGCCTTTACAAGTGGTATTAGAGCATTTGGTTAAGCGACAACCTTGGCTCTGTTGGATGTTACTCATTAGAGATAGAGTCAATAGAACTTTAGAATGAGTTTGAGAGTAATAATAGATATGAGCGCGTATTTGTTGGTGAATATAAAAAAATAGTTTTATATTGTGATGATTGGTTTGTCGGGTAGTATATGGATTCTGGTCGATATAGTCTGTACAACTCTATCGATAGGGATCTCTAAACACTTGTACAGAACAATCCGACACGATATTGTTTTAAATTAGGGTAAATGAAATAATTTTTACCCAAAACTATTTTGTATATAAAAGAAATAATTTTTGTAAATTATTATAATATATGGTTGCTAGGTTGTTAGGAAGTGATAATATTAAATTATTATCATTGAAGTTGAATTGGAATTAAAATCATAATCAAAAGTTGAGAAATAAAATCCATATACAAATGAAATTTGAGAATGTAAATTATAAATGTGATTTATAATTTGAAATAGAATTCCAGAGAAGTTTTTGGAAATGTTTTTGAAAGGATTTGGAATTTTGGAAATTAAATTCCATTGAGTTTGAAAATGATTTTCAAAGGTTTTGGAAAAGTATTTTGAAGGGATGAAAGCTCTAAAATCTTTTAGGTCGCTGGAAAATAACTTCGATGATGACTGCAGCATCATCGATGTTCATTTTCGGGTTTCCAAAAGAGGAATTGCTGACAAATTATTTAAAATTTGAAGTTGTTTGCAAACTGGATTTGGTTTTGGAAATTCAAAAAGAAATTTGAATTAATTTCAAAAATGGTTTTGAAAAAATGGAAAGACTCTGGAATACTATATAAAATATTTATGGAATATCATTAAGTTGATAATTTGTAAAGTTTGAAGTTGTTAAAATAAAATCCAACTTAAAGAGGAATTAGAAAAAGGTAAATGTGGAAACAAAATAAGTTGGAAGGAAAATTTAATTCAAGTGGAATTAGAAAATGAAATTGAATAAAAGAATTGATATTAAAGATTTGAGTTAATTTGAATAAATGTGAATTTGAGAAGTCTTATAGACTAAATTTTTGGAATAAAATCTATTAAAGTGAGAAAAAAATTGTGAATGAATAAATAAATTTACAATTGCAACTAAATGAAAGTGAAATTGAATGTTGAAATTCATTTCGAATTTATAAGTAAATAGAACTTGAGTTGGAATTGAATTTGATTTGTGATAAACATAGCGAAGTATTGAAATAAAAATTAGTAAGTGAAACTAATTGAAGAAAAGACCAAATAGATACAGTTTGAAATGAAATGAATTCAATATTTATAAATGAAAGGTAAAATTTAAATTTATACAGAATTTGAAATCCAGTTTAAATATAAGTGGTTATAAACCAAAATAGTGAATTGAATTGTGTTTGGGAATGAACAAAAGAATAAAAACTGGAATTGAAACTGAATACTGAGAACCAATTTGATTTGTGTGAAATCAAATGAAGTTGTAAAATTAATTCGAAATGAACTAAAGATAATAAAGGTGAAAAAAATGGGTTGTGATGAAATGAATTAGAACTTGTAATTAATTAGTAAAGAAACTAATTTAAAATAGTAACCCGAATCAGTTGTGAATGAAAGATGATTGATAAAATTCAATATTCAGAAGATAAATTAGATCCAAATAGAATTGAAATTGTTCAAATGAAAGTGAAAATGCAAGATTAAATGAAAATGGATATATAACTTTAATAGTAAAGTAAAAATGGTATAAAAAGTATATATTGAAAATTTTGTAAAGGAATGTGCAGAATAAATTTGAATGTTGTAATTGAATATTATGGCTAGCAGGATATACAGGTGTGTTAAAGACAAAGGAATTGGGATTTTGATTTCAAAGACAAATTTTGAATTCCTCGACAAAAAGGTATGTATTTGAATTTCAGTATGAAATTTGATGATCTTTTTGTCTAGCCGCTTGGCTTTTCGTTTTCTTTTTGAAATCTGGGGGCCTGTGGTGCCATTTTGTAGTCGTACCGAGCTAGCCGCGCAAAGGAGACGCTGGGGAAATTTTTCGAAAATTTTGGAAGTTAGGAAAATTTTGAGAAAATTTTGAAAATTCTAAATTTTAAATTTTAATTTGAATTATTAAGAAAACAATGTTGTTTGGAACCTATGATTAATTTTGGAAAGATAGTTGAAGCGATAGTCGGTCATCAAACAAAACATATTTGTTTTGGAAAGTTGATAAAACTATTTACTTTGGGAAAGTATTAAATGGGTTAAGGATCATTCTTCTTAACTAGTAATTTCGGGATGAAATTCTATTATGGGGGAAAGGATGTGACGTCCCAGAAATTTTCAACATTTGAAATTGAAATATTTAATTGATTTCAAATATCTAAGTCGTTGATTTAAGCTTAAATTTCAAATTTTAACTATGAATTTGGCAATTTATTTATTGAATTTAATCATAGAAATTTGGGTAAAATTGTAAATCTTCAATTTTGAGCCTGTTAAAAATAATTTGATGGCTTGGAAAATTTATATTGATAATACTGAAGATGATAGAAGCTTCAGAATTGAATTTGAAACTGTTTTGTTCAGTTTGAAAATATATCGTTTAAATCGATAATTAAAAATAGCCTTCCGAGGCACAGTCTCGGAATTCGACAAAACCTGTTCCGTTGGATCCGTAATATTGTATTATTATCGGATTTCAATTTTCGTAGCATTCAGAGTTGTCGTTTGGCCGTATGATAAGCAAACGCGTTGAAATTTATATCGAAATTTAATTTAATAACTGGTTCGAAAAGCTATCTTCTCCATACGATCGAATTTGGATCCAGAACCTTTTCCATTGCGTTCGAAATAGGGTCATAACATTATGAACGCCTGGCGGCATGCCTTGATTGGAGATTGAGATTTTGAATTGCGAAATTGAATGATTTAAATTTAAATTTGAATTCAAAATGATATATGTTGCGTGTTTAACATAATATTTTTTCTCAAGGTAAATTACACGTCTCATTTCTTCTTACGCTTGGCAAAAGTTGAAACATGCGTTTGTTTAAAATTAAAATAATTTTTTTATATCGTTAAAATTAAAAAAAAGAAACGAGAAACCCCTCCTCTTTCGTTCGAAAATCGAATTTATAGCTTCATATAGAAATCAATGGCCATTCCCTTCCTCTAGCTTAAATCGTAAGTCTCAGAAAAAGAAAAAAAATGGCAACCAAGTATTCGAATCAAAAAATTTTAGCCTCATTCGAAAAATCAAAGCCAATGAGTCGTCGCAAGATCGCGTGCCTCGCGATAGTAACTCAGGCGATCGGCTGAAGGTAGTTATCGCGTGCGATGATTTTGAAATTTGGTTAGGGTTGCGGCAATCGAGAGCCGGAGTCGATGGCGCGACAGTCGGCAGCTTCATCTAGGGTTTCAACTGGGGCGCGCATTGTCCGAGTTGGTGGATGTGAGTTGTTCATAGTTTAGGGCATGTCGACCGTCGTTGGTTGCCGCGTGAGCACCTCTGGCGACGGTGTGATTTTGGGATCGATCGGCAGTAAGGTACAAGCTTTTTGATATTTTTATTTTTTAATATATATGTATGTATATAGGTTTGTAGATAGGAAATATTTATTTTCAGTAAAAACAGAAAATATACTATAGTAAAAAAATTTGCTACTTATAGAAATTTTTATATAAATAAGATTTTTGAAGAAAAGAAAATTTAGGTATTTTTGCAATGTTTAAAAGTTAATTAAAAAATTTGATTTATAAAATCTGTATGGACCATTTTTTTGTTAATATATATACATGATTTCAAAATAAGAAGAAAATAATAAAAATAATAATAATAACTCATTTAAAATTTATTTTAGTTACAAAGATTATTTAAAAAAGGAAATTTTGTTTAAAATTTAATGGTTTGTTTAAAATAAAGATTAATCTATTTAATTATCTTAAGATACTAAAAGGGGATTTTGGTTTAGAATTAAATTAATAAAATCATTGGATAATTAAACTACCAAATTGAAAATTGATTGATCAATTTATTTCGAATATTAATAAAATCATATAATTGTTTGTACAAGGTCTATAAATCTAGAAAACGAGTCAGAATGGAAAATGGATTGCATGCATAGGCAAAGGTGAGATCTTCTCACTCAATCAATTGTTTTTCTGATTTAATTTGAATAGTTAAATTTAAAATTGATTGATTGTGTGTTTGGATAATTAATTTGTTATTAGTTATATTAGTTTTGACCCTATGCGCCGCATAATAGCGGAGGTTATTATATTAAACCCATATACCGCGATATTCCACCTTGAAGTGGAATTGGTATTATATATGTATTTGGAGTTGTTGATTTCCCGCATTATATAATGGATGAGACCCTATTGCGCCGCATAGTAGCTGGTAATATTTTATAAATCCCATATACCGTGATATTCCACCTTGAAGTGGAATGGGTATTTAATTGTTGTGCTAACGTCTGTGGATGTAGGGAAATAGGTTGGAGGGATCCAACTGGATTCCTCAAGTATTTAGTTTGTTTCGTATGTTGTGCGTTGATTACTTTTAATTCGTGTGACTATTTATGATTGAAACCGTTGAATGTTGTAATTTAGCCGAATATATTTTTGGTATCGTAGGATACCAGAAATAAATAAAAAAATTGATTTTTGAAATTTGGGTGAAAATTTATAATAAATTCACTCAAAGGAATCGGGTGAATTTTAAAAGAAGGAAATTTATGTAGATAGATTTTTATCTTTGAAAACTTATTGAATAAATTGCAAAAATATAGGAAAATATTTTAATAAAGGAATTTCAAGTAATGTTTTTTAATAATTGAAGGATTTATTTTAGATACATATTTTAAACAATTGAAAGAGATAAATAAATTCATTTCAAAAGGAAATAAATTTAGAAATTAAATTTTGAATCTAATTTAGAGTTGAAACTAATTTTAGAAATCGATTCGGGAATTAATTTGGAGTTAGAATAAATCTTAGGAATCGATTTGGAAATTTGGTTAGATGTTTTGGAAATAACTTGGAAAATCAATTTGAAATTGATTTGGTATTGGAAAATTAATTTGGGGAATCAAATTGGAATTGGATTTTGTGTTTGAAATAAATTGGAAATCAATTTGGGATTAGATTTCGTTTGAAGGTGATATTTGGAAATCGATTTGAAATTCGTATATCAGTTTATTTTTGGAAATGTAAATTCACAACGGGAATTTGTAAAGAAAAGGGAAATTGTTTAAAAAATAAATATTGGTTTATTTTTAAAGTGTGGAAAGAAATTTACAAATTTGGAATGTAAAACAAATCAAGAAGATTTATTAATTTATTTGAATGGACCATTTTGTATGGAAAAAGAATTCTTTCTTGGAAAGCCGAGTATATTTTTAAAATAGCTTTTGAATAAAATTTAAAGTTTACATTTGGTTTTAAAATAATATTGTTGGAGAAATTAGTTTGGAAATTGTTTAAAGTAAAAAAAATTTAATTAATTATATAAGGAATTATTTTAAAGATTTAAATTGATATTCGATTTAGAAATAGTTATTTAAATATTTATACTCTATTTACTAATTTTATTTTAAAATTAGTTTTGGATTTGAATTTTTTTTATATGAGATATTAGTATAATATTTTTCATAACTAATATTTAAGCAAATATTTTAAAATAGTTTATTTTAAATGTTTCTAAGTATACTTTGATTCAGTGTTTTATATTATTTTAAGATATTTGAAATCGGCAGGTTTTCAGTGGAAATGAATAAATATTGGAAATGTTTTCCGCGTAAGGAAAAAAAATTGATTTGAAATTTATTTTCAAAAGTTTGAAGGATGAAAAATTGATTTGTTTTCAAAGTGTTGAAAAGTGAAATTTTATCTTATAAAAATATTTTGAAAATAATAATAATTGGGGAAAATTATTTGAAATCCAATGACTGTTGTGAATGACGATTGATAGTTAAATAGGCGACTATCAACATTGGCCTTTAATCGGCATTTGAATTGCGATGCAACCAGGAGTCGAATTCCAAATGGATATTCGAAACCCACATCGAACCTTTGTGATTGTGATGGATCTCTATTTAAAAGATCGAACTAGAATTTGTTATGATTTGTTTGGATCTGAATGTAACACTTATTTTTAAATAAGCGCTCATTATTCGTGTGACGCCCCACCTCTATGCCCACGCTAGCCAAGAACACTACGGTGTAGTGATGTCGGCTAGCACGGAGAATAAGGCTGTTGAGGAGCGACCATCTGTGTAATTGCCTTGTGCGAGCACCGATATGTCAGATAGTAAAAACGTGCATTTTATTTCAGAAGGAAATCCGACATGCCGATGCAAACTCAAAGCTACTACACAGTGGCTATAATAGTCTAGGACAAAAATATAAAATAATAACACAGATAATATGAATGCGGAACATAGATAAAACAGAAAGTCTCATATATATAATAACTGATATCAGTTACAATACATTTGACACGGTACATGTGATACAACTACAACAGTCGACTCAGGAAGTTATATATACAAGTACATTATCGAATAATATACATGAATACATATCAACCTATACTATGACTCGACAACTCCAAAAGATATGAAAAGTCTTCATAGCTCAAGCAGCATCCCAAGCAGAATATCTACTACCTGAAAATACTCGGTCTGACCCGAGTATTAAATTCAAAAGAAAATAATACTCGGGTCAGTCTAATTCAAACTCAGTTATTAGTGCACAGAAGCAATAATAATTAAATAGAAATTAGACGACAGTCAAAATAAATTTACCTATCCGATTCTCAAGTAAAGAAATCGGATAACGGTAAATACAACGCGAACCAATTCAAACAATTGGAAACATCAATTAAAAGGTCAACACGAGTAGGGCTGCAGTATACGCACGCGTATACTGCCTCGCCACTACAACATATGGAATACGAAATAGATCCATAAATCAAAAGCAAAAGAAATAACAATAAAAGCAGTACCGTGTGGCTGCAGTTCACGCTTGCGTGCACTGCCTTGCCACTTACAGTGATGATGTACCCAATGAATACCGTGTGGCTGCAGTTCACGCTTGCGTGCACTGCCTTGCCATTATAGTGATGATGTACCCAATGAAAATTCACAAGCATCGCCGTGAATGTCATAAGACCGAGTGTCGATTAAATTGCAGAGACAAATGCGAGGTCAAGCCTAATGAATTTAGGCTCAACACAAGGCGATGAGCAAAGTAGCAAGTCATGTACACTAAAACAAAACCAAGAAACATATAAATGCACATGAACAAGTACTGTGCATATACAATTGCACATAAACAAGTGTAGTTCAATGACTAGACTAGCAAATGTAGTAAACAAGTGATGCAGGCAACAAGTGCACCAGCAGAACAAGTTGAAACAAAGTGCACAAGCATCTCGACCTAAAACAGAAACAAGGGGAACAAGTGCAACACAGTTCAGTACATGCACCAAAAGGCAGTGAAACAGACATGTACAACCAAGCAGCAGTTAACAAGTATCATAAAAATTTAGTTCCAAGTCAAGTATTAATGATCTGGACAGAACAAGGTACCAAATGAAATTACGTACCTACATACCTAAATGTTTGTACACAAGTGGATGGATACATATGATGAACTAGTGTGCAAGTGAATACAACGTGAACACAACAGTGCCCAGATGAGTCAAAACAGCAAGGCACTGCAACAAATTCTAGTAACATCTAAATGAAAATCAAGGCTACATCTGCAAATGAATCAGGTGAAGCAAAATGCAACAGTGGACAGGGTCACGGCTACAATTCAAACCCATGTATAAATGGAAATAGGCAGTGGCCACAACAACCAAGAAATATATAAGTGAAGACAGGCTAATTGAGTGCCAAACTTCGAGTCAAGCAGCAGACAGGGAAGTGTAGCCTCAACATGAAGTTTAACAGTGCCAACAAATGCAAGAAGCAAGTGGCAGTAGTTTAAAACTTCCACAAGTGAATGTAAAATATGTATACAAATGAATGTACATAACGAACTGCACATGGCTAAACAATTCAGAGGTGCACGAGAAGCAGCATAATTCAAATGAGCAAGTGCCCAAGGCTGTGTATAATATAAAAATACAACTGCAAATTACATGGGGGATGACACTGTAAAATGAACCAAAGTTCGACTGAGAAATGAATAAGGCAAGCCGACATCAGTGACACAGGTACGAAGATTGACCAGAAATGCAACTCCCAGCAAATGCATAAATATGAATCAAACTCATATACACTGCAATAATACCAAAGAAACATGAAAAATGCATAACGAGTATGCAACTACAAAAATAGGAGGAGGGTGAGGGCACCAAGGGTATGGCACCACAGCACACACACTCATGAATGCAATGGTACACCAGATACAAACTGCAACGATCAATATAATGCAAGTACGACAGGTAAGAGATGGACACAGAGATGGTCAGAGTCGAGGCTCATAAGGGCCGAGAAATCAAAGCCATAATCCAAAAATCAAGCAGCAAAAGATGTAAATTCGAACAACCCAGAAATCATCAACATCGACAAAGTCGAATGGCCGAGATAAAGAGAGCATCGATACCCAAGACAAATCGAATGGCCGAAGTCAGGTACCAAAAATCGCAAATTAAACAAGCCAAGAAAATCACGACCGAAGTCAGGCACCAAAACTTCAAGGCCAAAACACAAAACCACCTATTTATGAATTCGAATTAGATGTGAGTATAATACTCACCTTGTCGACGAAATGAAGCTATCAACCGAAGCCCAATCGAGCACGAGCACGTCGAATTGAAGAAGCCAGCATCATAAATTTTGAACGTGCCCTAGCTTCAGACGAACGAAGACGAGATGCCACCATTTATTTTCTTTTGAGGGTTTTAGGGTTACGAACGAAATAAAAGAAAAATGGTAAAGGGGCGGGTCGAGTTTTCTTGAAGAATGGGTCGGCATTGAGATAAAGGGGACGTGTACATTTGCTTTGCAAATTTTTCACGGCTTCAAACATTTGAAAATGTTGGCCGAGAATTTATTTTAAAGCCCGAAATTTCTTTTAACAATTTATAAAAGAATTTTAATTCAAAATTTAAAAACTTCAAATAGAAATTTGTGTCAATATTAATCGTTTAAACTGTTGATTATAATTGATGCAAAATACCGGGTTGTTATAGACTCCCCTCCTTAAAGAAATTGCGTCCTCGCAATCCTAAGGAATAAATGGTCAAAAGGTAACAACCATAAGAGCATATCATCACAAGATGAAGAAATTTGAAAATAGGAAGTTCACCATATAGAGCATGAAAGTGTAAGCATGAACGTGTTTGCTTGATGAATTCTCTGGATTCCAAAGTGAAATCCATAGAACTAGAGAACACTGAACTTTCACGAGAAGAACATCTTTATTTCGAAGGTGCTGAACCCCCGAAACATTGATGTGAATAGAATGTTGCTCAAAGTCAAATCTCGTGAAACTTCATTTTCTTCACTAATACCGGGCTCAAGAATAAAATTGGAATCCCTAAGGCATTTCCGTAGAAGGAAGACGCGTGAAACACGTCATAAATAACAGAAAATTGAGCCGGTAATAAGAGGCGATAAGCCAAGAAACCAATACGTTCAGTGATAGGAAATGGCCCAATATATCGAGGCACTAACTTTCCCGACCGACTGAAACGCACAACACCTATCATAGGTGAGACACGAGTAATTTGGAACAACAGCGTAGTACAATAACCATACGCCAGATGAATCAAAGCTTCATTAATTCGTAACGCCGACGTAGTATAAAAACAGTACGTCCAATGAATCGATCACCATAAAAGAACATCAGACGCAAGTCCATAAAAGGAATGAGACGAAGCTCAATAAAACGAAGTACATCGAAATGTCTAATGAACTTGGTAAAAAGATGATTCCATATGGACATCACCAAAGAAACAACCACTTGTTGCCTACGACAAGTGTATCGGTAACAAGATTTTCCCTTCCGGGAGTGTAAAGAATAACAAGATCATAAGATATAGGGAACTTGAGTCAACGTGGTTGACGAAAATTAAGTTCCTTAAGAGAAAATAAATATTCCCAAGATTCAAAATCAGGGTAGAGAACAAATTTCTCACCCAAAAATAATGATGCCAAATTTTGATGAACGAAATCAATAGCCAAGAGCACTAGATCATGAGTGACATATCTAGTCTCAATAGGCATTAATGATTTAGAAACACAAGAGACAGCACGTTCTCTTATGCAAGAGAATGGCATGCAAACCAACACGATTAGCATTGGTACTAACGATAAAGTCTTGGTTCCCTCGGGAATCACAAGAGTAGAAGTGTCGGAAAAGAGTTGTTTTAAATAATATTCTTTCCCGAAAAGCTAAAAATTTCGAAATTTACAATTTACTTTATGTAATTATCTTTTCAGGCAAATTTACATTTTAAAATTCAATTTACTGTGTCTGATTGTCTCATCAAAGCGTCTAGGAGATTCCTATCGATAACGTTGATCAAGCGCATCGACCAGAATTCTTAAAGCACTCAATGGGCAATACAATCACAAAATATTCTTTTAATTTCATAAAAGGAATTCACAAATTTTCAACCTCAAATGGACAAGTCCGGAATTAAACGAATCAGTAAAAGAAAGGGGTCATGGTCCTCGATTTTGCTGAAACGTTTAAATCGCTTCCTCATTCTTTTGAAAGCGTAAACTATAAAAATTTTGAAAACGATTTTTATTTTGAAACATTTTTTTAAAACACGTGATTAAAATAGCGATATCAGTAGCAACTTCGATAAGTGGATTTTCATTCATCAAAAGTGTCACAAGAATCTTCTCAAAGATAGTAAGGGGTATCATACCCTAAACTTGTATTCATAACAAGTCAATGGCACACGAATTCACCAATGCACAAAAAACGGTAAAACTTATAAATAGAAATCACGAAAATTGGTGAAGCACAAATTCTAGAAATCTACACAAGAAATCCAGAAATCACAAGATGAGAGTATGAAAACTCGAACGGGAGTATGAAAACTCGAACGCGAGTATGAAAACTCGAACGGGAGTATGAAAACTCGAACAGGAGTATGAAAACTCGAATGGGAGTATGAAAACTCAAATGGGAGTATGAAAAATCACCTACACGCGTATCAGTAGCAACTTCGATAAGTGGATTTTCATTCATCAAAAGTGTCACAAGAATCTTCTCAAAGATAGAAAGGGGTATCATACCCTAAACTTGTATTCATAACAAGTCAATGGCACACGAATTCACCAATGCACAAAAAATGATAAAACTTATCAATAGAAATCACGAAAATTGGTGAAGCACAAATTCTAGAAATCTACACAAGAAATCCAGAAATCACAAGATGAGAGTATGAAAACTCGAACGGGAGTACGAAAACTCGAACGCGAGTATGAAAACTCGAACGGGAGTATGAAAACTCGAATGGGAGTATGAAAACTCAAATGGGAGTATGAAAACTCACCTACACGCGAGCATGAAAACTCATCAGCACATGTAACGCAAAGCGAGAACGGGAGCATGAAAACTCACCTACACGCGAGCATGAAAACTCATCAGCACATGGAACGCAAAGCGAGAACGGGAGCAAGAAAACTCACCTACACGCGAGCATGAAAACTCATCAACACGTGCAACACAAAGCGAGAACGGGAGCACGAAATCTCACCTACATGCGATCATGAAAATTCATCAACACGTGCAACGCAAAGCGAGAACGGGAGCACGGAATCTCACCTACACGCGACCATGAAAAATCATCAACACGTGCAACGCATAACGAGACGCTATCTCATGGTTGCAAGCCATAAATTTTGACACACGAATGGCCCGAAGACCGTGGGGCGCTACCCCACATGTGTGAGTCGGAATCACACAGATTGAGGTCTAGACTAACCAAAAATCAAAAAGGTATGTGTGAGTGGAATCACACAAGTGGTGTCTAGTCTAACCTCGCAAACAAAAGAAAAGTATGTGTGAGTGGAACCACACAAGTGGTGTCTAGGCTAACCGAAAAGGTATATGTGAATGGAATCACACAGGTGGTGTCTAGCCTAACCAAAAAGAAAAAAGATATGTGTGAACGGAATCACACAAGTGGTGTCTAGGCTAACCGAAACGGTATGTGTGAATGGAATCACACAAGTGGTGTCTATCCTAACCAAAAGGAGACATCGCACAATTGCTAGTCTAAATCATAAGAATGATCGTCATGATCAACGAGAAGTGTCGATTACACTAAGTTAGTGAATATAAAAGTTTAGCTTCATGTCCCATAACCACTAGCTTAACTTAAATATTTACGAACAAACTGTAGATCGTCACTAGAAAATTGTCACAAGAGATTCAATCGAATAAGTCCAAGAATTAACCGACGAAGCAAACGCAAGCGTTTCATACCACTTGTTTTACTAAGCCGTTTAATTAGATTTCTCATCCGAGTGAGGTAAAGGCTTGTATATACTAGTAGATTGAAAAACGGTTTAGGAAAAGAGTTTGATATTGAAAATAGAGTTGAAAACATTTTGATAAAAGAGTTTTGATATTTACTACTAGTATTGAAACCTTTATATTTTTAAAGTAACAAATCACAAAAATGATTGTAGAAACAATCAATCACAAGAATTTCACATACGAAGACGTGAATAGAATCCAAAGAAATCGATACCGAATTCATCGAAAGGTATGTTCGCAAAAATCCCGAAGAAAAGGTCATCAAAGTTGCTAATAAATGATAGCAACAAATCGGGAAATAATCAAGAATCGATTAAATTCGAAAACCAAATCAATTCACTAAGATTCACATTCGAAGACGTGAATAAAATCCGAAGAATTCGATTCCAATCCATCAAAGTAGGAATACCCAAAAATTCCTGAAATAGAAGTTATCAAAGTCGACAAAGATGATAACAACTAATCGAAAAAGAAGAATCGATCAACAATTGGAAAAACGAAGCAAAACAGCATAAATGCATGAATGACTTTAAAAGAAGTAAAAGTCAAGTCAATGTCGATATCGACAAGGCAAAGTCCAAGACAATTTCTTTTATACCAAAGAAATTTTAAAACTATCAGAGAGAGGCACATGAAAACCAAAAACCCTGGATAAGCAGATAGAGTCGACAATTGAAACTCAATTTGTCTCAAAGGTTGATACCCAAAACCCAATTGCATGGAGACTCCATCCAGTACACGAATCAGAGATAAGAATGCATATATACAGTAGTTCGAATAAACAATGCAAGTTCAAATCGAAGTGGGTACGAGTTGCAGCAATATGCAACTTGGCAAAGCATATACACAATGATACTTAGCAGTGCATACTAAAATGAGCAAGTGCAACAGAGAATAGCAGCAATGCTCATGAATAAGAGCTAGGAATTCATACCTAACAAATCAAAGATGATCTTAAGCAAAGATGAGAGAGAAAACATCGACAAATAGTTGTAACACATGTTCCATCTAAGTTATGTTTTATATTCGTCCTAAACCCCAGGCTCTGATACCAAGCTGTGACGCCCCACCTCTATGCCCACGCTAGCCAAGAACACTACGGTGTAGTGCTGTCGGCTAGCATGGAGAATAAGGCTGTTGAGGAGCGACCATCTGTGTAATTGCCTTGTGCGAGCACCGATATGTCAGATAGTAAAAACGTGCATTTTATTTCAGAAGGAAATCCGACATGCCGATGCAAACTCAAAGCTACTACACAGTGGCTATAATAGTCTAGGACAAAAATATAAAATAATAACACAGATAATATGAATGCGGAACATAGATAAAACAGAAAGTCTCATATATATAATAACTGATATCAGTTACAATACATTTGACACGGTACATGTGATACAACTACAACAGTCGACTCAGGAAGTTATATATACAAGTACATTATCGAATAATATACATGAATACATATCAACCTATACTATGACTCGACAACTCCAAAAGATATGAAAAGTCTTCATAGCTCAAGCAGCATCCCAAGCAGAATATCTACTACCTGAAAATACTCGGTCTGACCCGAGTATTAAATTCAAAAGAAAATAATACTCGGGTCAGTCTAATTCAAACTCAGTTATTAGTGCACAGAAGCAATAATAATTAAATAGAAATTAGACGACAGTCAAAATAAATTTACCTATCCAATTCTCAAGTAAAGAAATCGGATAACGGTAAATACAACGCGAACCAATTCAAACAATTGGAAACATCAATTAAAAGGTCAACACGAGTAAGGCTGCAGTTTACGCACGCGTATACTGCCTCGCCACTACAACATATGGAATACGAAGTAGATCCATAATCAAAAGCAAAAGAAATAACAATAAAAGCAGTACCGTGTGGCTGCAGTTCACGCTTGCGTGCACTGCCTTGCCACTTACAGTGATGATGTACCCAATGAATACCGTGTGGCTGCAGTTCACGCTTGCGTGCACTGCCTTGCCATTATAGTGATGATGTACCCAATGAAAATTCACAAGCATCGCCGTGAATGTCATAAGACCGAGTGTCGATTAAATTGCAGAGACAAATGCGAGGTCAAGCCTAATGAATTTAGGCTCAACACAAGGCGATGAGCAAAGTAGCAAGTCATGTACACTAAAACAAAACCAAGAAATATATAAATGCACATGAACAAGTACTGTGCATATACAATTGCACATAAACAAGTGTAGTTCAATGACTAGACTAGCAAATGTAGTAAACAAGTGATGCAGGCAACAAGTGCACCAGCAGAACAAGTTGAAACAAAGTGCACAAGCATCTCGACCTAAAACAGAAACAAGGGGAACAAGTGCAACACAGTTCAGTACATGCACCAAAAGGCAGTGAAACAGACATGTACAACCAAGCAGCAGTTAACAAGTATCATAAAAATTTAGTTCCAAGTCAAGTATTAATGATCTAGACAGAACAAGGTACCAAATGAAATTACGTACCTACATACCTAAATGTTTGTACACAAGTGGATGGATACATATGCTGAACTAGTGTGCAAGTGAATACAACGTGAACACAACAGTGCCCAGATGAGTCAAAACAGCAAGGCACTGCAACAAATTCTAGTAACATCTAAATGAAAATCAAGGCTACATCTGCAAATGAATCAGGTGAAGCAAAATGCAACAGTGGACAGGGTCACGGCTACAATTCAAACCCATGTATAAATGGAAATAGGCAGTGGCCACAACAACCAAGAAATATATAAGTGCAGACAAGCTAATTGAGTGCCAAACTTCGATTCAAGCAGCAGACAGGGAAGTGCAGCCTCAACATGAAGTTTAACAGTGCCAACAAATGCAAGAAGCAAGTGGCAGTAGTTTAAAACTTCCACAAGCGAATGTAAAATATGTATACAAATGAATGTACATAACAAACTGCACATGGCTAAACAATTCAGAGGTGCACGAGAAGCAGCATAACTCAAATGAGCAAGTGCACAAGGCTGTGTACAATATAAAAATACATCTGCAAATTACATGGGGGATGACACTGTAAAATGAACCAAAGTTCGACTGAGAAATGAATAAGGCAAGCCGACATTAGTGACACAGGTACGAAGATTGACCAGAAATGCAACTCCCAGCAAATGCATAAATATGAATCAAACTCATATACACTGCAATAATACCAAAGAAACATGAAAAATGCATAACGAGTATGCAACTACAAAAATAGGAGGAGGGTGAGGGCACCAAGGGTATGGAACCACAGCACACACACTCATGAATGCAATGGTACAGCAGATACAAACTGCAACGATTAATATAGTGCAAGTACGACAGGTAAGAGATGGACACAGAGATGGTCAGAGCCGAGGCTCACAAGGGCCGAGAAATCAAAGCCATAATCCAAAAATCAAGCAGCAAAAGATGTAAATTCGAACAACCCAGAAATCATCAACATCGACAAAGTCGAATGGCCGAGATAAAGAGAGCATCGATACCCAAGACAAATCGAATGGCCGAAGTCAGGTACCAAAAATCACAAATTAAACAAGCCAAGAAAATCACGACCGAAGTCAGGCACCAAAACTTCAAGGCCAAAACACAAAACCACCTATTTATGAATTCGAATTAGATGTGAGTATAATACTCACCTTGTCGACGAAGTGAAGCTATCAACCGAAGCCCAATCGAGCACGAGCACGTCGAATTGAAGAAGCCAGCATCATAAATTTTGAACGCGCCCTAGCTTCAGAAGAACGAAGACGAGATGCCGCCATTTATTTTCTTTTGAGGGTTTTAGGGTTACGAACGAAATAAAAGAAAAATGGTAAAGGGGCGGGTCGAGTTTTCTTGAAGAATGGGTCGGCATTGAGATAAAGGGGACGTGTACATTTGCTTTGCAATTTTTTCACGGCTTCAAACATTTGAAAATGTTGGCCGAGAATTTATTTTAAAGCCCGAAATTTCTTTTAACAATTTATAAAAGAATTTTAATTCAAAATTTAAAAACTTCAAATAGAAATTTGTGTCAATATTAATCGTTTAAATTGTTGATTATAATTGATGCAAAATACTGGGTTGTTACAATTCGGATTAGCCGGAAGAGGACCTCGTGTCATAAAACCCATTCCGGTAACGATACGACGAAATGGGATTGCATTTGAAGATGGTGTTGAAGACCGGGTATTTTCGAAAGCGAAAGGATACCTGTCGAATGTCTCTGCACCGGGTTGCTCCGGCATAGAGATTTTATCACCCTTTGTGATGGTGATTCCGGACGTGATTAGTGAATATCCGGATTGCAAGGGCTTCTTTGGAAGTGCCTTCGGTTCCGTTCAATCCCGAAACGGACTTGTATGGATGTGTATCTGACGTTACACTTTGAGATGTAAAGCTGGTTTCTATCAAATACATTTCTGTTGGTGGCGGAGAATTTATTCTCTTAGCTTAACTCCCTTACCTGAGACGTACGAGCTCAGAGGTTATGTAGTTGATGGTTACTAGTGATACATTCCCAATTTGGTAATGTGGCATACGAAGTGCTGCTTATCATTTGTTGATCGAAGCATGGCTTTTGTGAAAAGCGTAGCTTTGTGGACGAGACTTCGTCGGACCTTACACCCCGGAATGGTCGAAACAGGAAGAATGCAGCAAGATTATATGGGGTAGCGCCCCTTAGGGTATGTGCATTTCCTTCTGGATAGAAGTGGTATCATGGTATGGGGCCCAGATACTTAACTTATATGGATATCGCAAATATATATTACTTTATGATTGTTGGTATTGAGGATCCTCGGATAAAGGTTGTTTATAATCAGGGGATGGCATACTCGTGTCAGTGGTTACCTATTTTTGCAGAGGTAACCCGGCCTTGTGTTGATTGAGATCCGGTTAGGTTCTCGGGGCGTCCATCCAGAGGCGTACCCATGTGGCAATAGGAAGTTCCGTAGCCTAACCATTTGTTGGAAATTCAAACTCCAATACGCCCCTTATACGGTTTTAGTTGTATAACCTGCCATCTACTTATGGTGGCGCCCCACTGTTTATATGGTAGCTATAGTAGGCATAGTTCGGAATGTCTATGTTGGCTAAGATTAATATTATACTTTTGAAATGTTTTCCACACTATGCACTAATAATGATAATATTTAAGGATTTTGCATATCAAGCATGTTTGGCTGTCATAAGGAGAAATCTACTCCAATTCTGCGTTTGCATTGTGTGTGTGGCGGGAGGCCTTATGGTAGTTTCATTTTCCAAAAAGCATAGTGGATTTCTTTTAAATTCTTTTGTTTTTCTTTTGTAAAAGAATAACTGTTTTTTTTATCTCACACCAGTCTCATGACTGACCTGGAGTTTATTGTTCCCTTTCTAAACTCTAGGTGCCCATAATTTTCCACACGGGCAGCCTAGAGTCAGGTTATCGGTTAGTTGGAAGCGAAGTCAGAAAAGAGTTACTGTGGAGATCAGGTGTTGAAGCTGGATGGCGAGATCTATCTCTTTACTATGTAGTGTCTGTTGCGTATGGTGGTGTAAATAAGTTTTCATATATTCAAGTTATAATAACTGTCAGTGATGTATGATGTCGTTGTAAACTCTGATGTTGTATTGTATTAACTGAGATGATTCATTGTTTTAAAGATTATTCATTTATCTATTATATATTGTTCCGCTGCGAAATGTGAGATTCTATTATTGTTTCTGTTTTTCTTCTACCTCTTCATTCTTTAAACCCTAAAGACTCATAGGTTTTGTTCCTCTTTGGCTAAGTTGTTGTGGAAATTTGCCAGCTCAAAGGGGTACGGATTTGCGGGCCTTTATAGATCCTTAGAAAATACCTTTTTAGCACATGAGACTACTTCTATTACCTTAAGGTTTTCTAACACAAAGAAAAACAATTCAAACATGAATAACTCCATGCAAAGTGTTAATGAGTCACCTCCTCGGTCTTTTCTAATTACTGATAGCCATCAAATCATGCTTAGACATAAATCAAGGTCATACGCTTCATCGACCGACTCCACTCAACTCAGAAGCTCATGCGTCGAGTTAGAATGACAATATCTCGATCATTAAACCTCTCTCAACACCTACCGCCACTTCATGTGTATCCCGTTTGATCATCCTGATAGCTACAGTGATGTTACCTTTGTAGCTAGTGATATAAATGAACCATAGTTCAGAAGACAAGTGGTGTAAGCAATATTATATAGTAGAAAAATACAAGTATGCTCTCTCAAAGTATCTCCTTCAACCAGTTTTCCTAACCCAAACTTGTCCCTTAGGTCTTGAGTGTTGAGCCCAAGCTCCAATACCAAATATAACAACCCGCTCTTTATAGCACCCAAAAATCAGCACCTCACATTAATGCTTGACTTTCCGATACCATAAAATACAACTTGTCAAGAAAATAAAGAAAGAAGAGGAAATAAAACACTGTGCTAGGGTACAACGACATAGTCTCACATCGGAGAGATAACATATAATATATTAAATAAACATGGATAGTGTGATAACATGAATTTTTGGATATCTGTTAATGGGAAATTAACATGATTTAATTTATTAAAAATACTGATTTGTAAGTTGAACAAATAGAATTATGAAAATATTAAAAATATCTGGATATAAATTGGGAACTATAATAAATGTTGGATTATAAATCACTGGATAAATGAATAATATATTTCACTATTTAATTCAAGATAAAATATTTTTATATATATATGTATATAAATAGATATATGCAAACTTTACGATGACGGAAATCTTAAGTGTGTACATATACGAGCATATAAGTGTGAATGTACATATATAATCTCAAGCAAATAAAAGTATGTTCTAATTATAATATATACATATATATTGTGGTTAAGAAGCAATTGTTTTGAATTTAATATAATAATTCTCATAAGACATTTAAAGTTAAATCCTATATTTTAAAAACACTAAAGATAATATGTAATAATTTAAAATGTATAATAGTTTAAGTTTAAAATAGGATTTAATAAAGGATGATACTTTATTTAAATATTTATATAAGTTGTATTTATATATAAAAGTATTAAACTATAATATGTAAACATATAATAATATAAATTCATGTAAATTAATAAATGTAAATATTAAACGTATGCTTAAAACATTTGTAAGATAATAATAAAAGGTTTAAACATTTGTAAGTTTCATATAACATGCATAAACATGTGTAAGCTTATTGTAGCTTGCATTTACAAGTGGCAATGGTCTTCTTCTTTTTAATTGAATTATAAATAATATTTTTTTTAAAAAAGAGAAAACTTCGCTATTATTTTCCAGTTCTAAGTTTTTTACACTCTCCTTTTCAATTTCTTTCATTTCCAAAACCAAAAGAAAATAAAAACTAAACAACTTCAATTGCTTCAAATCTTCAACCCCAAGCTAAGCAAAGTAAATTCAGGTTCAAGCAAACTCAAACCAGCAATCAAGTAGCAGATTAACATCAAGCTTCAGATTCAACTAAAAATCAAGTTTTCAAGTTATAAACAAAATCCCAGGCTTCTCTGTTTAGAAATACAAAGAGTAAACATCATTTCCTTAACCTAAATTCTCTTTATATCTCGGTGCATGAAAAATATGATTGTGGAAAGGACTTGACCATGTTTACATGCAAGTAAGAACGTGTTTGGCTGAAAATAGGTTGAATTCTATATGCATGCCTGTGTGTAAATGCATGACTCTGTTTGTTCATCAGGCCCAAAAGCAACTCAAATTTGATTTCCTCTTCATACAAACCATTATAGGCTAGAATGTTTAAAGAAAATATGTTTGAATTAACTAGACCTTATTTCTAAAAGTGTTTCAAAGTGTTGTTAGCTTGAAGTTTCACTGGAAAGAGGATAGAGCAGTGAAAAATTAAATTAAGTCAGGAATTAAATTGTTTAAATTTTGAATTTTGCTTATATCATCTGATACGATTTTAAAAATGATGATTTTTAAAGGTAACATCATAATTTTTTAAGTTAGTATTGGTTGGGTTATTATGAGTTGAATGGTAATTCGTTTTTCTTCGATTTTTCAGCAAACCATGTTTGCGTGGGGGTCGATTTTTGGCCGAAGGATAGCTGAAGTGGTGATGAGCTTTGGAAAAATGGATTTGTTTTTTTCTAATGAAGGGGTTGACCAGCCGAGGTGGATCTAGGTTTTAGGGAGGATGTTGATTTGGCTGGATCGTGCGGCAATGGTGAAGAACGGAAGACATGCGCGCCTGAGGGAAAAGGTCGAGGTGACGTTGGCGATGCTCTGGGTAAATTTTCGTAAGGGACGGTGGGCCATGGAGGCGTAGCGAGGGGGTGATGGGAGGAGGAACTTTGTACCAGTTTTGGGCGAAGATTCGATATCTCGAACTACTGATTTAACGCCTCTTGTCATTCGTCTTCGTGGTGGGGTGGTCATAGGTATTTTGGAGGGATGATTGGGATCGGGTTTCCGACCGTCGATGATGCGGGCATGTGCGCGGTCGTGGGTGCATGCACGGTGAAAGGTAGAAGTAGGAGCAGCAGATAGTAAGAAGAAAGAATTAATCTGGAAGAAATAGAGGGAACGGAGGAAAGGGGTTTGGGCCGATGTAGTAGCTGGGCCAGGTTAGGGTAGATAAGATAATAAAAGTGAAAAGAAGGAAATAAGTAAATAAAGGAATAGAACAAATAAAAGAAAAGAGAAGAGGAAGGAGGGAATTTGGCTGTTAAGGTAGTTTCGGCCAAGTGGGCCTGTTTGGTCAGTATGTAATTGGGTATAGTTCTCAAAGTATATTTCAAAAACAAAATTTTATAAAATGATAAAAGGGTAAGTTAACAAAGCTTCAAAGGAATGTATCAACCAAGTTATAAAATAAAATAAATATGAAACAAGTTTTAAAGGAAATATAAAATGAAGCAATATAGTTAACAAAGTTTAAAAGCAAATTGTTTAACAAATTTTTTAAAGCTAAATGAAAATAAATAAGTTTTTCAAAGTAAAAGTATTTAACAGATTTTCCAACAAGTTTCAAAGATTAAATTTTTAAAGACTAAATGTTTTTAAATTAATTGATTTAGTTTTGGAATAATTAGGTATTGGGATAATAATATATTAATTCCTATGTATTTTCAAATGGAATTTAATAATGATTGAATTAAGTAATTAATTAAGATAAATGGTTTATCTTAAATTAATCAAGGTCTTAAGTAATTAAAGCTTAATTGATTAATGTAAGTAATTAAGGGTGATTAGTTAATTAAAATTAATTAAGGTTAATTAAGCAGGACTTAAGGATAATTAATTTAATTTTTTTGGTAATTAAATTAAATTAAGTAGGAATTGAATGACTTTTTAACCTTGTTTATAAGTGATAAACTACAATTGAATGCCTTGGATTGTTGATATCTCTAATATGTGATTTGTGATTTGTGATACTCTATGATATGCAATGCTTGGTCGAACCGTGATGATATAAGTTATCTATCTGTGATAATTTGCTGTGTAAATATGACATCTTGAATTTAATATTGAATTGTATTCACTTAAACAACTTGGATTAAAGATGATATTGGATTCAAAGAGACCGGGGTCAGGTATTAGCAAATACCCCAAACCACTTCGATTAGAAATCTACAATAATTCTTTATAGTTTTTGTTTTAGAATCAAATAGGCAGGAACGGAATAAATTAAGTAACATGGCATTTAAACCCAGTAATGGTACTTAGATATTGACTTGTGAAATAGGTGATTGACCTTAACAAGTTAAGAACTCGTAGAAAGATACGAGTTACCCTGGTTTGCAAATTAGTCGTATAACTTAGTATTTCAAATTTTATGGGTTTACTCACGTTGGATTACAACCTGACTCGGGTGTTACTTTATTGTAATGCTCGGGTTAGACCGAGTATTACATATTTCCAGGTTAGGACATTCGGGAGCTCAGGTAGCGAGCTGGATGGCAGCAATGTATGGAGTGTATTCCGCTATGTGTTGGAGCTGTTTATCTGGGACAAGTTAATTTGAATTGCCCAGTTTATGTATGAATGGTTGTACACTGATATTGAACGTAATGAACAACGTGTAAATGCTATTAGTTGATATCATATTTTGATCCGCTGCGAATATGAGATTTTGTGTTTTGTTTTCTGTTTCTTATTCTACCTCTTTCCTTCTTTTCCCCAACAATTTGGAATTTCTAGAGTTCAATTACTCGGCACTCCTACAGTGAACATATTAATGTCGAATTTTCGAGGTGAAAATATTTGGGTCTTTACAGTTGGTATCAGCGCTGAAGGTTAAGCGAGAACCTTGGCTCTGGTGGGTTACTCATTAAGGATAGGGTCAGTAGTACTTTAAAATGAGTTGAGTATATTATATATGACAGCGTATTTGTTATTTTCTTATATAAAGATTTTAAAATGGTTTTAAAATTAGTCTTTATACAAGCTTATATTTTGATATATAAAGCAATAATTTTTCTAATTATTATTATATTAAGGCAATTGGTTGTTGATTATTAAAGTTGAATAAGATCATAAGATTTAAGTGGTAATAGAAATACAACCAAAATAAGAATTGGATAATATGAACTATACAAATTAAATAAGCTAAAAATGCATCCAAACTGAAATTAAAATCCTAAAATTTGTAAAAGAGTTTTCAGAATGAAATAATAATGAATTGGTTTCCAGATATGATAATCTTGGTTATTATCATAAAATGGTTATTGTGTCTAATAATGGGATGTTCGTTTTCTAATGATAACTATTGATAAAGCAAAATGTAATGTTTTAAGAAATTAACACTTAGATAAGTATGACTTGTAAATTGAAAAGGATTTAAATTGTGAATTTTTTAAATCTAAGTCCATAAATTTAAATTGTTTCAAAGTATTAATAAATAAAATAAATAATATTTTCTAAATGTAGGAATCTTATTTTAAAACAAGAGTTTTTTTAAAATTTTAAAGGGAATTTGTTTTGAAATTAAAAACCAAGAATGGTTTAAAATTTAAAGTACGACTTGAAGTACAAATGAAATAAATATATACATGTGAGATATAAAAAATAACAAGTTCATTGGAAGTAAACACTAAGTGTTGAGTTTTGAATTTTCCCTGAAATGTGACAAGTTTTTGAGCTTATAAGTGGGAAAGGATATTGATAAGAAGTTTAAAATTTGAAATGGAGAATTCAAATTGGGTAAGGTTGACTGGATTAAATGAATTGAATTTAACTTAAGGAAGTTAAATGGTTGGTTTGAATGGGAGTTATGTGTGATCTCAAAACAAGTTTGAGATCAGAAATTGGTAATGGATGCTATTGATGGATGTTTTAGATAATTTGGACGTTTATTTACCTTGGCTTATCCTGTTATCATCCTGTTGTTATTTATAATCTATGAAACTGAGTATTGGATTATTTTAATTGAATTAAGAAGTTATTGAATTAAAAATAAAGGTTAATTTGATTTAAGGGAATTAAATCGACATTTAAAAATTTAACTTGAATTTAGGTAATTCGAGATAATTTACAATTGAGACTGGAATTGAGATAAATTCAAATTAATTGGATTAATTGGAAGTGAGATTGAAGTTGAATAAGTTTAAATTCAAATGGGAATTGATTTGAATTTGAGATAGGAATTGAAGTTAATTCAACTTGAATTGGAATTGAATCAATTTAGTGGAAGTGAAAATTGGAAATTGATTAGAAATGGAGATCGGAGAATTGAACAGTTTGGCTCTGAACTATTTTTTCAAATGAATAATTTTAATATAAATTGTTTTAAATCTATTTTTCCTAGCTATTTATTGTACAACTTTTTTTTTAAAACCCAAACTATCTTATACTTATTTTACAGTTATTTTGAAAACTAATTACTATTTTATAACTGTTTTACAACTATATAACTATTTGATAACTATTTTCCAACTATCAAACTATTCTTCAACTATTTAACTATTTTATAATTATTTTATAATTACTTAACTATTTACAGCAATTTTATAACTAATAACCATTTTACAATTACTTATCTATTTTAAACTTTTCAAGCTATTTTCTAAATTCAAGTGGTCAGAGTGCAAACTGTTTATAATTGAAGTAATAACCCAAATGGAAATTGAAGTAATTGTGAATAATTGAATAGAATAAAAATGAAGGTAAATAAAAAGAAAACTGATTTAGCTGATAATCAATGAAGATAAATACGTAGGATGTACTTATGTTATTCTATTCGCATTATGATTTGATCCGGATTCGAGCACATAATTTCGAGATAGTATATCGATACAAATTAGGATTTTTCACTCGATTTTCGATGGCGAACCCTGGATATGGATTTTTGATTGGCTCTGGAAATTCTCTACCATAGTTGGGGCTATGCAAGGAGAATAACTGTTTCTAATCAAGAAACCAGATCTGAGTTCGCACTAGGAAGTTGGATGGACGATACTAGTTCGGAAGTGAAATTGTGTGATCGAGTGTGGAATTAGATTTGATATTGCGTACGGATGGTATATGTACATCATATGTGCTTAAATGTAATAGATATTGAAATTTTGAAAGAAATGAGAAATGATTTTTGAAAGGAAAAGTATATTTTGAGAAATATTTGATGATTAAAAGTGGAAGTTGAATATCTCTACTATTGAAATTTACTTTTGAAAAGTAAGTAATATGGTAAATAACTTTTTTTTTAAAAGAAACCAAATTTGATTATTGATTTGGCACAAATAAAGTTGTATATATATTTGTTATAATGATAAACTCCCCTCGTTGAATCTATAACCAGAAGAAAGGATCTTTAAAAACTATTTTTGTTCTAGTTAAAAGAATAAACTTATATATCTATATACATAAATGATTTGATGAGAATAGATTAGGGAAAAAGGTTTTTGGAACCTACTGATTTTGAAGGGCTTTTGATTTTTGGGAAAAATCAATTTTGAGAATTTGGAAAGCCAAGTACGGAATTATCGATTTGGGATATCGATTTTGTGTAAAGGAGATTTTTATGTGAATCATAAAGTGTATTATTTGAAAGATGCTATAAGTATAGTATAAAATGTTTTGAGATTAGCTCTTGGGAAAAAGGCGCTCCTATTGAAATGAACTTCGTAGGAGATCCACAGGGTGGTTCTACCTTGAGCCCTAGGGGAAGACTCTAAATTTGATCCTGGGGGGAAGTCTGGACAAATTGAAGTTCTTGAGGATGTGTGTGGGTAGCAAAAGTCGAGGGCGCTGATGCCTACAGAGACATTTGGGTTATGCTGTGGCGACAGTGTAACTCGATGTCACTGCGATCTACTGCGGACCATAGCGGAAGTCATGTGGCAGTGAGAGCCAACGATCTACGTTTGATTTTTCCATGATGGCAACGTAACATCGGTAGACTGCGATCTGTGAAGACATAGCGAAATTCGTGTGGCAGTGAATGCCTACAGGCTACATTGGGACTCGACTGATGTAGTCTGCGATCTATGTAGGAGTGGTGAATTTTCATTTGGCAACGAAATTCGAGGGCGCTGATGCTTACAATTACATGGGTGTAGCTGCGATCTGTAGCGGGTTCCATGGCATAATCGAGGGGCATGGAGTGCCTACAGTTATCTATGGTTTTGCCGGGATGGAGGCGTAATCATCGGGTTAACTGCCACCATGGAGGGGGTGATGATTCCCAAAGCATTCTCACCAAAGTTGTTTCCTCTATTATTAAAAATGTTTTCTATATTTTTAACAAAAATATGTTCCCAAGTATTTTCACTGGGTGTTGAAAACAGGTTTACCAAGTACTTATAGACTTTCAGTCCTACGCCTGATCAACGTATGACCGAATTTTTGTGAGAACGAGGATGGACTTATTGAGACATCGAGTTATAAAAATTAATTTTATAAAGATATTTTGATAGTATTATGTAGATTTTAAAGTTTTTTTAAATTTTTAAATAAAAAGGAGTTTATAGTTAAAAATGTTTAAAGGATAATTTAACTAATAATAAGCATTTTAATAAAATTCTAGCTTCGTTCCTTTTCGAGGACGAAAAGATTTAAAGGAGGAGGAATGTGATAACCCAAATTTTTGGACATCTGTTAATGGAAAATTAATAGGATTTAATTTATTAAAAATACTGATTTGTAAGTTGAATAAGTAGTATTCTGAAAATATTAAAAATATCTGGACATAAATTGGAAACTATAATAAATGTTGGATTATAAATATTTGGATAAATGAATAATATATTTCACTATTTAAATCAAGATAAAATATTTATATATATATATATAAATAGATATATGCAAACTTTATGATGATGGAAACGTTAAGTGTGTATATATATGAGCATATAAGTATGAATGTACGTATATAATATCAAACAAATAAAGTATGTTCTACTTATAATATATACATATATATTATGGTTAAGAAGCCTTTTTTGAATTTAATATAATAATTCTCATAAGACATTTAAAGTTAAATTCTTTATTTTAAAAACACTAAAGATAATATTTAATTATTTAAAATACATAATAGTTTAAGTTTAAAATAGGATTTAATAAAGGATGATACTTTCTTTAAATATTTATACAAGTCGTATTTATATATAAAAGTATTAAACTATAATTTGAATACATATAATAATATAAATTCATGTAAATTAACAAATGCAAGTATTAAATATATGCTTAAAACATTTGTAAGATAATAATAAAAGGTTTAAACATTTGTAAGTTTCATATAACATGCATAAACATGTGTAAGCTTATTGTAGCTTGCATTTACAAGTGGCAATGGTCTTCTTCTTTTTAATTGAATTATAAATAATATGTTTTTTTTCAAAAAAATGAGAAAACCTGGCTATTCTTTTTCAGTTCTAAGTTTTTTACACTCTCCTTTTAAATTTCTTTCATTTTCAAAACCAAAAGAAAATAAAAATTGAAGAACTTCAATTGCTTTAAATCTTTAACCTGAGCTAAGCAAAGAAAATTGTGGTTCAAGCAAACTCAAGCCAGCAATCAAGTAGCAGATTAACATCAAGCTTCAGATTCAACTAAAAATCAAGTTTTCAAGTTCTAAACAAAATACCAGGCTTCTCTGTTTAGAAATACAGTAAGTAAACATCATTTCCTTAACCCAAGTTCTCTTTATATCTCGATGCATGAAAAATATGATTGTGGAAAGGACTTGACCATGTTTACAGGGAAGTAAGTATGTGTTTGTCTGAAAATAGGTTGAATTCTGTATGCATACCTGCGTGTTGTAAATGGATGACTCTGTTTGTTCATCAGTCCCAAAAGCAACTCAAATTTGATTTCCTCTTTATACAAACCATTATAGGTTAGGATGTTTAAAGAAAATATGTTTGAATTAACTAGACCTTATTTATGAAAGTGTTTTAAAGTGTTGTTAGCTTGAAATTCAACTGGAAAGAGGATAGAGTAGTGAAAAATCAAATCAAGTCAGGTATTAAATTGTTTAAATTTCGAATTTTGCTTATATCATTTGATACGATTTTAAAAGTGACGATTTATAAAGGTAACATCATAATTTTTAAGCTAGTATTGGTTGGGTTGCTATGAGTTGTCGTTTTTCTTCGATTTTCGACAAACCATGTGTGGGTGGGGGTCGATTTTTTGCCGAAGGATAGCTGAAGTGGTGACGAGCTTTGGAAAAATGGGTTCATTTTTTTTCTAATGAAGGGGTTGACCGGCCGAGGTGCATCTAGGGCTTAGGGAGGATGTTGATTTGGCTGGATCGTGTGGCAATGGTGAAGAACGACAGACGTGCGCGCCTAGGGGAAAAGGTCGAGGTGACATTGGCGATGCCCTGGGAAAATTTTCGTAAGGGATGGTAGACCGTGGAGGCATAGCGAGGGGGTGATGGGTGGAGGAGTTTTGTACGAGTTTTGGCGAAGATTCGATTTCTCGAACTATTGATTTAATGCCTCGTGTCATTCGTCTTCGTGGTAGGGTGGTCATAGGTAGTTTAGAGGGATGATTGGTGTAACGACCCGCCTTTTTGGACAGTTTAAACCGACGATCAAATACACATGCCGGTTCCAAACCATTAAAAAAAGGCAGATGGTTATTGGGGTAATTAAGAAAAGAAAAGAAATAAAGGAAATGAAACAACACAGAATCTCGCAGCGGAACGATAAAATATAATAGTCAAATAAACAGTTCATGAAGCTGTTTACTATACTTAGACAATTATTTATACAACATTTATCAGAGTTATACATATACAACAGAACAAATAAATAATGCAGCAGACAACATGATGCACAGATAATAATAGTTATAGTATACCAAATCTTCGTCTTCGTCCTCCAGAATAGATCTTCAAAAATCTGAAAACTCAGGACTGACCCGAGCGTAATGAAAAGACAAAACACTCGAGTCAGGACTAAAATATCCATATGAAAGTTAAATCAATCGTAAATAAATATGAGTGTGACGGCGTCAGAGATGTTTACGGGGTTTGACATCTCATATCCAGTGTCAACGTGCGTGCAATAACTTAAGAGATGTTACGGGATTTTCCACCTTTCAAGGATCCGTTAAAATATCTACTAGGTAGTAATGTACGCTAAGTAGATAATGTCTATCAGTAATATAAAGTATCAAAATAGTGTTAAGGCGTTACCATAATCCCCCTTAACACATTTTATATTCCCAAAAGCATATACAAGACCGTAGTTTCCCCAAAACCGGAAGTCACCAGAGGGCAATCCATATACTCAAGGTACAAACCAAAACGTAGTGGTCGCGAATAGGATAATCAGTATGACAAGGTACATGAGGCGATACCAACTAGGATACTAGTAGTTGCGTGATCCGGACTGATGTTGAGCATAGCAGCTACTACCTCAACACCGCGAAACAACACTCCCAAATCAAGGGGTGCACCCAAATCAAATCACAAATGTAATAGATATGGTATCGAAGAAGTGTGTCCGCTAGAGGTGGCGAACCTCAATAGCCCGGCGCGGCTCCTGTTTTAGTCATGACAGGGGTCATCCAATATCGTTCTCTTTCTTCAGTCAACGCGTTCACCAAACCATCCACTTCATTCTGGATCAACACTCCGCGTATAATAGTTATTAAAGTGGTTTTCGGTATCGACAGAGAGTATGTCCATATCCGATCCCGGTCTCTTTAATAACTACGTATTATTACACTGATGGCTCTTTTATATTTCAAATTGATTCATGATTGATAACAAAATATCATATTCGCTTTAAAATCAAATCCATTTCAAAATCATCATATATTCAAAATTATCAATTTTGTCCGATAAATCAATTTCACTTCAAAATTTGATTCGAATTCAATTTAGGTTATAATCTCTACTTTAACCTAGTTCGTATTTAAACCAAAGGTTTAAATATAAACATTTCCGTCTCTTTAACCAGTTTGAATTTAAGAAAATAGTTTAAATAGTTTACAATAGTTAAATAATTCAAAATAGTTTAATAGAAAATATTTAAATAGCTTAATCGAAAATAATTTGAATATAAAATGGTTTATATATAAAATAGTTTGGAAAAAATCAAAAATTATTTGATAAATAATTCCAAAGTCAAACCGGTCAACTTCCCAAATTTCCTATCCAAATCAAATCCAAATTCCATTTCGATTTAATCGATTTATTCCAATTTCAACTTGAATAAATTTCTATTCCACGTAAATTTCGATTTCAATTCACAAATTTCTTTAAATTTCAATTCAATTCCAAATTAATTTAAATCTAAATTTCAAATAAATTTTCAATTCCAAACTCAAACTTGAAATGTCATTTCATATCAATTTTCTTAGAAATATTCAGAGTTCGATTAAAAGTCTAATCTTTTAAAACAAATCAACTTTCAAAATTTACACCATATTTCAATTTTCAATTTAAATCTAAACTTCGATTTTATTTAATAATTTCGTTTACCAAGTTTAAATTCTAACATTTCGAGCTCCAATTCAAAATAATTTAATTTCCATAAATTGGATTTTATTCTTAAAATCAATTCATTTAAATAATTTCAAAACAACTTTTAAAATCATTTAATTTATCCAACTCGGTGTCCGTATATAATTTTCTAACCTATGGCCAAGTGATTAGTTATTACAAATAAATGTCAGGGATGAATATATCATTTAAATCAATCACAGTGTCATATGTATGCATAGCAGGATATATATAAACAAATAAACATCCAAACATTTAAATATCAACCAATAACATCCATCGAAATACATCATCCAATAGGCAATACAATTCACGGCAATTTCATATTTATCAATGTCAGGTAATTTAATCGCAATTCAATTTTAATTTAAATTTAACCGTCAATTTAATTTTTTTAACGGTGAATTCAAATGACAATCAATATGATAATTAAATTTTATCAAACAACAACAAATAAAAATCATAACTATGCATAATGTCAAATTTAACTAGCATAAAGATATTCAGTACGTTGTGAGCGTTATAAAACACTCACCTTGATTTTACGATTTTAAATCAAATCGAACGACGTTCGATTTAACATAAAATTTTAATGAGCTCCAAACACTTTCGGATCTGCACTGCAGCGCAGCTCTCATCTCCGTGATTCCGGCGCTTCTTCCCCAACATGAAATTCACGTATGCAAACCCATTAGCCGCCGATCTTCAAGCAATTTTCATGATCATCTCGTCGACTTCCAGAACGATCAGCTAGCGCCACCACGAAGCCCTTCACCAGAGCCACCTACGCGCCAAGTTTCATCCCGTCATTCGCCGTCGTTTGCACGCAATCCAAGGAAATACATACACACTTCCAAGTCAGATCTGGATGAATCCATGAAAAATTAGCATACATCAACCGTATGGATTTGAAGAGCTCGTCGAGATTTACACTTTTGCTTTTGGAATTTTTCGATTTCGTCGAACGGATTGAGAGATATTAAGGAAAGAAGATCGGCAATTTCTGGCCATGGAATAGGTGGCGGCCATGATTTAGAATTAGGGTTTCTGGATTAAAATAATAATAAAACTGTCTCGGTTTGCGTGCGTATTTATATAGGTAGGTCCAAAATCATCCGAACTCCAATCGAGACGTGCCGCCAGGCGTTTATAAGGTTTTACCCCCATTCCGGACGCAATGGAACTAGTTTCAAGGCCTAATTCGATCATATCTGGAAGATAGCTTTTCGAAGTCGATTATTTTAATTAAATTCGAAATTAAATTTCTACGCGTTTCAAGCTCGCACGGCCAAACGAAAAGTCCAATTGCTACGAAAATTGAAATCCTACCATAATTTACTATTACGGATCCGATGAAACAAGTTTCGTCGAAATCCGAGACTGTTTGAAAAATGGCTATTTTAACTCGTCAATTAAATATTAAAATACCCAATTTTCACAAGTTTACTTTTAATTCGATTTTAAAAGTTCTACAACATCATTCTAACTTTAATATGATAAAATAGAATTTTACAAATCATTTTTAATCATATTAAACCCGTTATCCAATTATTCAAATAATTTCAAATATTAAATTATTCAACAAATTACATTAATAATCATTTTCCTTCAATAATCACCTTAAATTTTCTAATTAAAATAGCTAAAAATACGGGTCGTCACACTCTCCCCCACTCAAAACTTTTAGTCCCCGAAAAGGAAAAGAAGGGATAAGGAACTAAGTATAGAATTCAACATTAGATATATTTTATTCAAAGTTACCAACTTATAAAACAATGAAATTCCATTTATAAAGTCATACTACGCTTCCACAATGTTACTCCGAACGGCTTTCTAAATTTAAAAGTTAGTTATCAAAACAAGTTATAAAATTTAAAAACTTGAAAAATTTTCTAACACCCGGATTCACGGAAAATTTCGGTAGGGTCTCCTTTGCGCGGCTCGATCGAAATTTTTTACAATTCAATATATAACACAAATATAACCAATATATATCAAATATACATCTCATCTCAATGATGAGGCATCCCATATTTGGGGAAACAACATATATATATCACCAATACCATATAAAACCATAAGCGTACCTTTTATTCAACATTTATTAGCAGTTTATTTACATTTTGTATTTAGCACAGAAGCGAGCTCTACAACGAAGCGCAACCCCTTTGCTACCTACTAAAATGCTCAATAACTAAGTTAGAACCATGCATATAAAGATAGATCGATATATTTAGCCTACACAATATATATATATATATATATATATATATATAAAACCTATTTAGCTTGAAAACTGAGATTTCAATTTCAGGACAGCAAACAAATCTCAGTTTTAGGTCACGTAACTATAAAATTTAGCAACAGAATCTAAACAAAAGTTGTTGTATTCATTTCAAGCTTTCCGGAATGTCCAAAATCATCGAATTGGGACCATACATTCAAAAGTTACGGCCGTTTTACTTAGAGGATACGCCTCAGCCTGGGCAATGAATTGCGCAGGTCAGCGACGTTCACCCACATTTTCGACCTTCTAAACGATATCAAAACACAAAACACTTAAAACAAAAGTTTTAGCTTAAGTTCTTATCTTTCCATGAAGTGCAAGATCATCAAAATCTGATAAACCAGTCAAAAGATATGGCGAAAATACTAAGGCTGTATACTACTGATTTTACTTATTTTTACACAGGACAGCGAGTAACATTCAAGTTTTTAACCTAGCAGACGAAGGAATTTTCTAAAGTTATCTAAACAAAAGTTGTGCTATAGTTTCTAAGATTTCCGAAAAGTCCAAAATCGTCGAATTCCCTTTAGCCATTTAAAAGTTATGGTTGTTTTCGTTTCAGCATATATTGGACAATGTTGGATTTTTTTTTTCCAAAAATTTGCTTTTATTATTTCAAAGTACAAAACATCAAAACTTCAAATTTTCCAAAGAACAATCATAAACACAAAATCATCTATTTTCTTATTCATCCATGCAATAGGTTTACATTCAATTTTTTTCCGATTTATTCAAGTTTGTTTCATTCACATTTTTAATTCAAGTCAATTTGCTCCCAATTTGAATTTAATTATTTAAAATTTTATTCCGTTTATTCAATTCCATTAACACTAATGAATTCTACATAATCAATTATCATCCATCTAACAACCAATGCATATCAAACATTAACATCCATCCAAAATCTACATTAAATCAATTATACATTTCCAAGTCAATTTTAATTTCATACACTTCCAAGTTTATTGACATTTAGTTATATTCAAATTTAATTAGTTTCCATTTACCAATTTTATATTTCATTAAGTTTAAATTTTATTCATTCACTTATACATGTATCATTCATTTTACAGCTTAAATTTCTTTTATATTTACAACTATCAATAGATCTTTACATTTTATTTTTCACTCTCACACTGGTATATTATTTCTCTACTTATCCTTATTAGCATTTTAAACCCTTTAAGTATTTGGTAAGTTATAGTTATGCAAATAGAATGTAGTTAAACAACATACAACTTCTTTTCATTTAAAGTTGAATTTTCAATTTATCAATTCTTAAGTCATTACTTAAATTTCACTATAATTTAATTTCACATTTACATTCACATATAGTATTTTCATTTTATATTAACATAATTGTGAATCACCTTTAAATGTTAATTTAAATTCCAATTATTTACTAACAATTTTATTTATATTTGCAAACCATTAATTAAATGCATATTTCAATATTCAAACCTATACTTGTATATTATCCAATTAACAATTCATATAACATTTTTGAACTTCTTAAGTATTTTGGTAAGTTATATCTAAGCTATAGAATGAAATTTAATACTATGCGAGTTTTACAGTTTCAATTTTATTTTAAGTTCATAATTTCCTAATTCTAAGGATTTCTACTTCAATTGATATTTTCACTTAGCTCTTAGGTTCATTTCTCATTTCACAATTAGAAGTTCCTTAATGATTCACGTCTAAATTCATTTCAATCATAAAAAAAATCATTAATTATTAAAGAACTTGAGAATTCCAATCACCGGTTTCATTTCAAATCAAGGTTTGAAATAATATATACTTATATAATTTATATATCAAATCATACTATAGAGAATGCAAAACAAAATAAAATTTGAGTCAAAACAAGGTTTAGACAAGCTATTAAGTGGTCTCCCCCACTCGGACTCTCGAAAATAAACGCCAATGATGCGTGCACACATCATCGAAATCATTTTCTAGCGTCAAGAGAAGGGAATATAACACTTAACATAAAAAAAATCCTTCGAAAATAATTTCAACTCAATTATACTATCATATAATGCTCATATTATATTTTTCAAATTCTTGTAAGTCAATCTCAAACATCGGAATTTAAATTCCCAAATCCAAGTTAAAATTCATTTATATTCATTATCAATTGTGTTTACAAGATTTCATTTTCCTAAATCCATTGTTATTTAATCAATTGTTGTAAATATTGACTGATCAAACAATAACGATAATAATCTAATATTATCATCTCCTAACAATCAATTCAATCAAAATGAATAAATATTCAAATAATTCTTTTATATAAAATATATTCCAAAATGATATTGTGTTGGTTTGTCCTATTCAAGTGTTTAGAAATTCCTATCGACGCCTTGGCGTCCCAAGTATCGACCAGAATTCATAAATACTCAACGGAACAAATTAACACAATATAAAACCATTTTATATCAAATAACAAGTACGCTCTCTCATATACACTCAACTCATTCATATAGTTTACCTCTATTTCAATGAGTTATTCCCCACTAGAGCCAAGGTTTATCGCTAAACCAAAGCTCTGATACCAACAATAACGACCCGCCTTTTTGGACAGTTTAAACCGACGATCAAATACACATGCCGGTTCCAAACCATTAAAAAAAGGCAGATGGTTATTGGGGTAATTAAGAAAAGAAAAGAAATAAAGGAAATGAAACAACACAGAATCTCGCAGCGGAACGATAAAATATAATAGTCAAATAAACAGTTCATGAAGCTGTTTACTATACTTAGACAATTATTTATACAACATTTATCAGAGTTATACATATACAACAGAACAAATAAATAATGCAGCAGACAACATGATGCACAGATAATAATAGTAATAGTATATCAAATCTTCGTCTTCGTCCTCCAGAATAGATCTTCAAAAATCTGAAAACTCAGGACTGACCCGAGCGTAATGAAAAGACAAAACACTCGAGTCAGGACAAAAATATCCGTATGAAAGTTAAATCAATCGTAAATAAATATGAGTGTGACGGCGTCAGAGATGTTTATGGGGTTTGACATCTCATATCCAGTGTCAACGTGCGTGCAATAACTTAAGAGATGTTACGGGATTTTCCACCTTTCAAGGATCCGTTAAACTATCTACTAGGTAGTAATGTACGCTAAGTAGATAATGTCTATCAGTAATATAAAGTATCAAAATAGCGTTAAGGCATTACCATAATCCCCCTTAACACATTTTATATTCCCAAAAGCATATACAAGACCGTAGTTTCCCCAAAACCGGAAGTCACCAGAGGGCAATCCATATACTCAAGGTACAAACCAAAACGTAGTGGTCGCGAATAGGATAATCAGTATGACAAGGTACATGAGGCGATACCAACTAGGATACTAGTAGTTGCGTGATCCGGACTGATGTTGAGCATAGCAGCTACTACCTCAACACCGCGAAATAACACTCCCAAATCAAGGGGTGCACCCAAATCAAATCACAAATGTAATAGATATGGTATCGAAGAAGTGTATCCGCTAGAGGCAGCGAACCTCAATGGCCCGGCGCGGCTCCTGTTTTAGTCATGTCAGGGGTCATCCAAAATCGTTCTCTTTCTTCAGTCAACGCGTTCACCAAACCATCCACTTCATTCTGGATCAACACTCCGCGTATAATAGTTATTAAAGTGGTTTGCGGTATCGACAGAGAGTATGTCCATATCCGATCCCGGTCTCTTTAATAACTACGTATTATTACACTGATGGCTCTTTTATATTTCAAATTGATTCATGATTGATAACAAAATATCATATTCGCTTTAAAATCAAATCCATTTCAAAATCATCATATATTCAAAATTATCAATTTTGTCCGATAAATCAATTTCACTTCAAAATTTGATTCAAATTCAATTTAGGTTATAATCTCTACTTTAACCTAGTTCGTATTTAAACCAAAGGTTTAAATATAAACATTTCCGTCTCTTTAACCAGTTTGAATTTAAGAAAATAGTTTAAATAGTTTAAAATAGTTAAATAATTCAAAATAGTTTAATAGAAAATATTTAAATAGTTTAATCGAAAATAATTTGAATATAAATTGGTTTATATATAAAATAGTTTGGAAAAAATCAAAAATTATTTGATAAATAATTCCAAAGTCAAACCGGTCAACTTCCCAAATTTCCTATCCAAATCAAATCCAAATTCCATTTCCATTTAATCGATTTATTCCAATTTCAACTTGAATAAATTTTTATTCCACGTAAATTTCGATTTCAATTCACAAATTTCTTTAAATTTCAATTCAATTCCAAATTAATTTAAATCTAAATTTCAAATAAATTTTCAATTCCAAACTCAAACTCGAAATATCATTTCATATTAATTTTCTTAGAAATATTCAGAGTTCGATTAAAAGTCCAATCTTTTAAAACAAATCAACTTTCAAAATTTACACCGTATTTCAATTTTCAATTTAAATCTAAACTTCGATTTTATTTAATAATTTCGTTTACCAAGTTTAAATTCTAACATTTCGAGCTCCAGTTCAAAATAATTTAATTTCCATAAATTGGATTTTATTCTTAAAATCAATTCATTTAAATAATTTCAAAACAACTTTTAAAATCATTTAATTTATCCAACTCGGTGTCCGTATATAATTTTCTAACCTATGGCCAAGTGATTAGTTATTACAATTAAATGTTAGGGATGAAAATATCATTTAAATCAATCACAGTGTCATATGTATGCATAGCAGGATATATATAAACAAATAAACATCCAAACATTTAAATATCAACCAATAACATCCATCGAAATACATCATCCAATAGGCAATACAATTCACGGCAATTTCATATTTATCAATGTCAGGTAATTTAATCGCAATTCAATTTTAATTTAAATTTAACCGTCAATTTAATTTTTTTAACGGTGAATTCAAATGACAATCAATGTGATAATTAAATTTTATCAAACAACAACAAATAAAAATCATAACTATGCATAATGTCAAATTTAACTAGCATAAAGATATTCAGTACGTTGTGAGCGTTATAAAACACTCACCTTGATTTTACGATTTTAAATCAAATCGAACGACGTTCGATTTAACATAAAATTTTAATGAGCTCCAAACACTTTCGGATCTGCACTGCAGCGCAGCTCTCATCTCCGTGATTCCGGCGCTTTTTCCCCAACGTGAAATTCACGTATGCAAACCCATTAGCCGCCGATCTTCAAGCAATTTTCATGACCACCTCGTCGACTTCCAGAACGATTAGCTAGCGCCACCACGAAGCCCTTCACCAGAGCCACCTACGCGCCAAGTTTCATCCCGTCATTCGCCGTCGTTTGCACGCAATCCAAGGAAATACGTACACACTTCCAAGTCAGATCTGGACGAATCCATGAAAAATTAGCATACATCAACCGTATGGATTTGAAGAGCTCGTCGAGATTTACACTTTTGCTTTTGGAATTTTTCGATTTCGTCGAACGGATTGAGAGATATTAAGGAAAGAAGATCGGCAATTTCTGGCCATGGAATAGGTGGCGGCCATGATTTAGAATTAGGGTTTCTAGATTAAAATAATAATAAAACTGTCTCGGTTTGCGTGCGTATTTATATAGGTAGGTCCAAAATCATCCGAACTCCAATCGAGACGTACCGCCAGGCGTTTATAAGGTTTTACCCACATTCCGGACGCAATGGAACTAGTTTCAAGGCCTAATTCGATCATATCTGGAAGATAGCTTTTCGAAGTCGATTATTTTAATTAAATTCGAAATTAAATTTCTACGCGTTTCAATCTCGCACGGCCAAACGAAAAGTCCAATTGCTACCAAAATTGAAATCCTACCATAATTTACTATTACGGATCCGATGAAACAAGTTTCGTCGAAATCCGAGACTGTTTGAAAAATGGCTATTTTAACTCGACAATTAAATATTAAAATACTCAATTTTCTCAAGTTTACTTTTAATTCGATTTTAAAAGTTCTACAACATCATTCTAACTTTAATATGATAAAATAGAATTTTACAAATCATTTTTAATCATATTAAACCCGTTATCCAATTATTCAAATAATTTCAAATATTAAATTATTCAACAAATTACATTAATAATCATTTTCCTTCAATAATCACCTTAAATTTTCTAATTAAAATAGCTAAAAATACGGGTCGTCACAATTGGGATCGGGTTTTCGTCGATGATGCATGCACGTGCACGGCAGTGGGTGCGTGAATGGTGAAAGGTGGGAGTAGGATCAGCTGATACTAAGAAGAAAGAATTCATCTGGAAGAAAAGGAGGGAAGGGAGGAAAGGGGTTTGGGCCGATGTAGTAGCTGGGCCAGGTTAGGGTAGATAAGATAGTAAAAGTGAAAGGAAATAAATAAATTAAGGAAAAAGGTAAAAAGAAAAGAGAAGAGGAAGGAGGGGATTTGGCTGTTAGGGTAGTTTGGGTCGAGTGGGCATGTTTGATCAGTATGTAATTGGGTATAGTTCTCAAAGTATATTTCAAAAACAAAATTTTATAAAATGATAAAAGGGTAAGTTAATAAAGCTTCAAAGGGATGTATCAACCAAGTTATAAAATAAAATAAATACGAAACAAATTTTAAAGGAAATAGAAAATGAAGCAATATACTTAACAAAGTTTAAAAGCAAATTGTTTAACAAAGTTTTTAAGGCTAAATGAAAATAAACAAGTTTTTCAAAGTAAAAATATTTAATAGATTTTCAAACAAGTTTCAAACATTAAATTTTTAAAGACTAAATGTTTTTAAATTAATTGATTTAGTTTTAGAATAATTAGGTATTGGGATAATAATAAATTAATTCCTAAGTATTTTCAAATGAAATTTAATAATGATTAAATTAAGTAATTAATTAAGATAAATGGTTTATCTTAATTTAATAAAGGTCTTAAGAAATCAAAGGTTAATTTATTAATGTAAGTAATTAAGGGTAATTAATTAACTAAAATTAATTAAGGTTAATTAAGCAGGATTTAAGGATAATTAATTAAATTTATTTGGTGATTAAATTAAATTAATTAGGAATTGAATGACTATTTAATCTTGTTTATAAGTGATAAACTATAATGGAATGCCCTGGATTGTTGATATCTTTGATATGTGATTTATGGTACTATGTGATATGCAATGCTTGGTCGAACCGTAATGATGTAAGTTATCTATTTGTGATAAATTACTGTGTAAATATGACATCCTGAATTTAATATTGAATTGTATTCACTTAAACAACTTGGATTAAAGATGATATTAGATTCGAAGAGACCGGGGTCGGGTATCAGCAAATACCTGAAACCACTTCGATTAGAAATCTACAATAATTCTTTAAAGTTTTGGTTTTAGAATCAAATAGGCTGGAATGGAATAAATTAAGTAACATGGCATTTAAACCTAGTAATGGTACTTAGATATTGACTTATGAAATAAGTGATTGACCTTAACGAGTTAAGAACTCGTAGAAAGGTACGAGTTACCCTGGTTTGCAAATTAGTCTTATAACTTAGTATTTCAAATTTTATGGGTTTACTCATGCTGGTTTCCAGCCTGACCCGAGTGTTACTTTATTGTAATGCTCAGGTCAAACCGAGTATTATAGATTTCCAGGTTAGGACGTTTGGGAGCTCAGGAGGTGAGCTGGATGTCAGGAACGTATGGAGTGTATTCCATTGTGTATTAGAGTTGTTTATCTGGGACAAGTTAATTTTAACTGTCCAGTTTATGTGTGAGTGGTTGTACTCTGATATTGAATGTAATTAACAGATACATCTTTCTTTGTGTAAATGCTATTATTTGATATTATAATTTGATCCGCTGCAAATGTAAGATTCTATGTTTTGTTTTCTATTTCTTCTTTACCTCTTTTCTTCTTTTCCCTAACAATATCGGCACTCCTACAGTGAAGGTATTAGTGTTGAATTTTCAAGGTCGAAAATTCTGGGTCGTTACAGATAGAATAGGATTAACAATACCTAAGAGAGTACAGTACCTGAAGTAACTAATAAATAAATATAAATACAGAGAGTTAGAATAAAATAGATGATACAATAAGTATCATATACAAATAACATATGTCATTTCTTGCTATAATAGCAAGTATCGCTCCAAAGATCTAGGTGTACCACTCTAATAGCATATCGCTAAAAGCTGTTGACTCCCAAACTATTCAATCAAGTACCCGAGAGTTGTCATGAGATAAGTAGGTAGGGACAAAATGCAGGTCAAATAGAAAGCCTGGTGTGAGGGGAACAACCTCAAAATACTATATATGAAAACTATATCAAATAAATAAGAATTACTAAGGCACGGTTGATCCTCTCCATAATCGTGGCTCAAAGGTAATCTGCACTGTCCATAAACAAGTAAAGTAAACCTATCCAAAAGATAGGAAATCATACCATAATCTTCTCTTCTCCTAAAATCAACGAGTTGGCACAACTAATATAACATGACTGAAACGTAATGATTGTAATATGATAATGGTAGCCCAATATCCAAAAATAGGATGATCATAATATAAGTCTATCATGAAGTACATAATAATGGTAAATGTAACAACAATAACATCAACCAACTAATAATACATGCAATATAGAAAGGGAAGACAACTAAAGAATACAAATTGATACATGTCATTACTAATGGGTGAAGTCCACGGTAGGCTCATGCCCAAGATATATAAATTCAGTACCTCAGTGTACCATATATCGCAAGTCATGTCCAGGGTGGTCAAAGTCGTGTAGGTCTCACCATACCGATTAATGAGCATATGTGATAAATGACCTATCTATATACCTAAAACTTAATTTTGTGTCAGAAATTTTTTTGCAATCCAACGATTCTCGTTGAGGGTCCAAAATAAATAGAGTCGGTATCTCAGTGTACCATAGACCTTGAGCCATATCCCAAGTAATGGGATTCGTATAGATCTCACCATACCTTTTAGTGAGCATAAGTGATATATGATCTACTCTATTTACTTGAAACCTATGTGGATCTCAACATACTTCTTAGTGAGAATAAGTGACATATGATCTACTCTATTTACTTGAAACCTATGTGGATCTCACCATATTCTTTAGTGAGCATATGTGATATATTATCCACTCGTAAATGATCGTCATCATCTCCCTCTCAGGCCATTATGAATTTCTTATAAACTCATACAACATCTTTATAAAAAAGAACGACGGGTGTATCTGATATAATATGTCATCGGGATCACAAAGGAAAACCGATGCCATAAAGAAATATATATATATTTATTTATTTATACACATATATAATGTCACGTAATCAAATACGTCTATCACAAACGAAGACTTATATCTTGTCATCGTCTATCAATACGGATGACCTCTGGTATAAGACAAATAATAGGCATGGCCACTAATATAAAGCCAATATGTTGTATGGTCACTAAAATAAGACCAATATCGGGTATGGTCACTAATAGAAGGGTTATACCCATTATCAAACCATATTTACCCAAAGTTGGGGCTAACAGATGCGGATCGCTGAGCTCGATCGTACATGCTCATCGGATGTGATCGCATGGTCGACTATCGTACCAATCCCGTGCCCGATCGTAATTAGTCATTTTGACCACATATAATTCAATTTGTACCCATGTTCAGATCTCGAACTTTGTCATGACTTCCACTCCCTCGAGTAGCCTAAAGCCTTCCTAAAGTTATGTCAAAGCCTCGTTAAGAATCGCTGTAACGACCCGGGATTTTAGCCATAATATTTTAATAAATATTTAATCCAATTAAATAAAATGTAAACTTATCATTTTAAAATGAATAAGTCTTTTGGAAATATTTGCCATTTATTTATATACATTTGTATTTTGAAAAGGAAACTTTGATTGGAAAATTTAAAATAAAATCTCTTAAACATATTTACATTAAAATCTCTCTTATATAATTAAATCAAAATGCTCTATCTTATTAACATTTGGTACAAATATATATATATGGATAATAATGTTTAAAATAAAATCAAATACTATCGATATAAAATATAAGTATAAAATATAAGTAAAACATATGAATATAATTTAAATGTTAAAATAGAAATGAAAATTAAAACAAGGATTAAATGGTTTTTGTGTGTAAGCAACATAAGATAGATACATATAAATAACTATAACAATTTTAAATAGAGCATAAGTGTATAAACTAAAACCAGATAACTATATGTTTATGGTTGCAATGCAAGAAGACAAAATATTTACATACAAAATATCTATGCACATAAAATAAAAAAATAAATAATAATAGTATGTAAACAAATTAAGAAACCATGGCATTAAATGCTATCTTCTCAAACCAAAATTAAGTCATTTCAAAATATTTAGAAATCTTTTCATTTCAGAAAATACTGAGTTAGTCAAAGAAAGAAAATCTGATCAAAACAAAACAAAAAGAAAAAAACACTTAACCAGTTAAAACCTACCCTTATACAATCTGTTTTCATCTACATATATGTGTGCATCTTTCTATTTTAGTTCGTTCAGTAACAACTTAAGAAAACCAGGAAAAATATAATAAGTATCTTTATTTTACAAAGCTCAAATTCAACTCAACAAAAGCAAAACAGATTCAAGAGCAGATTCAGACTACAGGTGTTCAAAACAACATAAGTGTTCTCTGTTCACAATCTTTCAGGTGAGTAAACATAAAATTTTCAAGTTTTAAGTTTAATAAAACAACAGTACATGATTCATTGAAAATATGGTTTGTATATGCTTTAGTTTTGAATATAATTCTGTGTTGATCATACGTTGCTCTGTATACTGGTCTTCCCTGTTTATTGATTATAGTGTTGAATATTATTCAATATCAAATTGTTTTCAACTGATCATGGTAAAGCTTTATGTTTTCAACAAAACAAGATGTTTAAACTTCAATCGGGATTTTTCAAAAGCTGTTTTGAACATGCTAGAGAAATATACTTCTGGAATCATGTTTTACAGGCAAACAAGAAATATTTTGATAAATTAGATTGTTATAAAATATTAATTCAAGTTCATAACTTGAATCTTCAATACAAAATAGGATTTTTAAAGTAAAAATGGTAATTTTTAGTTTTGTATTTTACGAGCAGTTCAATTTTGAACAAAATTTGCTTTTTTCCATTTTTTGATAATCGATCAAATATAGGGTGATGAAATTTTGGTTTGAAGCAAGTATAAACATCTGTGATCTCAAGAAAATTATTGAATAATTTTTCTATTGCGTGAATTAAAGGAATGAGGTCAATTTAGGGTTTTGTTTCGAGTTTTTAGACATATCTGAAATGAGAAGAGTTTGTCTCCTATGCTTTATTGAGTTTCACGAGACTCGAGGGGATGGAGGAATGGGGTGTTGACGTGGTGTGGACGGAGTTGGGGCAGCTCCGGTGGTCTGAGCAGCGGCGGTGAGGTGATTTTGTTAGTGGGTTGTGTTGAAGTTTTTGAGGGAACTGCTTATTTTTTACTTGGGAAATTTGGTGATGAATCGTGTTTCGATTCCGAGTGTATGGAGTTTTGTGACTTGTCGATGGTCGTGGAGTTCGCCGAAGCCATGGCGCGACACCGTGCACGTGTATAGCGTGGGGTTGTGTCAGTGTTGTTGTTGGAGAGCTACTCGAGTCGTTACTCGAGAAAGAGGGTAGATCACTTCGAGTTATAATCAAGCGCACGAGAGGGTTCCTGGTACTTTCATTCAAACTTAACTCAACTAACTGGAAATAAAAAAAATGAAGGAGTACGTGAGGAAGAAAAGAGTGACTTGAGGGAAGTTGTTGGGAAACGCGTGTGGTTACTCGAGTGAAACCTGAAAAGTTCTCAGGTTGTTTTTTTTTCAAAAGTGCAATATTATCATAAAAGTGAAGTTAAGCAAATTACTTTTCAACAAGTTTTAAGTACTATCGACTTAATAAATGTTTAACAATTTAAGTTAGGACTTTAATACAAGTTTTAATTATTTTAGTTAATAAATTACAATGTTTTTAAAATCGTAATTAATATTTTAATTAAGTAGATAATTTAAGTTAAGTATTAAATTAATTAACATTAAAGTTTTGTAGTTAGTAATAAATTGATTTTCAAAGTTTAGGAAGATTTTTTAAATGATAATTAAGATAAATAATTAATATTAATTAATTATTTTGGAAAGCAATTAAGAATAATTAATTTATCATTGTAATTAGAGATTGGTTAATTAATGATTAAGTGATAAATAAATTTGTAATTAACTACTTAAAGTTAATTAATGTATGATTAGTAGTTAACTAATTAAGTAATTTAATCACGAATTAATAATTGATTAATTAAGCAATTATTGGTTAATAAATGGGTAATTAAGTTTTATTAATTAATAATTAAGGTTATTAATTAATAATTAAGGGTAATTAACTAAGTAAGGTTTAATAAATTGATTAAGAAGAATTAATTAATTAGATAATTTAGAATGGAATAGTTAATTGATTGATTATTTATTAAACAAGATTAAGTGATTAATTCTCAAGTAATTAATTTAAATTGAATTAATTACTATAAGAATTAAAGATGCTTGCTTGTGGATATTTGTATAAGTAGAATATCTGATTTTGTGATATTCTGTGATACTTTGTGTTATGCCTTGATATATCTATGATGATTGTGTATGATTTATCTGTGATAAATGCTATGTGAATTTAAAGTATTGAATTAAACTTTTTAAACTATTAAACAACTTGACCTTTAAAATAGTGTTTGGATTTCGATGAGACCGGGATCAGAATCAGTTATGATTTTTCGAAAGCCACATCGATCCAAATTAAACGTTAGGTCGTGACATTTCCAAGTGATGATCGAGATGGTGTTTCAGAATGCAAGGGTTATTGTCGTTGACTCTGAGGGTGATTCCAAATGAGTGTAACGAGATAATGCCTTCGGTTTCGTTCGAACCCAGAACGAACTTTTATGGATTGAATGCTTTCAGAACATCGTCAGGTGGACGATGAGCATTCTAAGAGATATGTTCTATAAAGGTAATCGTAACCTCAAGCCTCATCAACTGGGAATGGCTAAAACAAGGGAAATGCAGCAAGGTTATGAAGGTAGCACCCAAGCAAGATGAGATATACCCCTGTCTAGATGTCCCTTTTTATTTCGGATGTGTGGGCGTTTGCTAGCTACAACCGTGGGGTTATCTTGTTTGGAATTATTCGGTATGGAATGGTTCCGGCCTTGTGTTGCAGAGGGTCGGGAGTGATCCTCGGTACGGTGATCTTGGCCCCGTACTGTGACGGACGGTACCCCAGTTGCCCTGCCATTGTATGGAATCCAATCTCCAATAAGTGCCGTACGTTTTGATTGTGCCCAATTATGTTGGAATGTGAGATGTAAGCATTTCAGCTATTTCTGTATTTTACTTGAAAACCCTAGACACTTTTGTAATATCATTGGATTTCATATTAAATTGTTTTGGTTAGCGTAAGGTAAAAACTTACCCGTGTTTATGTGTGGGAAGTCTTACGTGATACCTTTATTTTCAAATGTTTTCAAAGTTAAACTTTAAACCGTTTAATCATACCAGACCCATTTCTGACCTGGAGTTTATTTCTGTTTTTCATAAACTCTTGGGTACTCAAATTTTTTATGAGTAGCCAAGTGATAGGTTTTGGAGTGTTGGTTTCTGGAGGAGCTTGGAGCAGGTGTCCAGGCATATATATCTATCTAGTTCCGCTGTGTTAGTTAATGTATGTTGTATTTTGGAATGTACGTAGTAGCGGATGTATATATGACTGTAATGTGTATGATGTTGTATAACTCTGATATGTGTAAAACTATGTAATGTTTATGTGATATATTATATTTTGTTCCATTTCCGCTGTGAGATTCTGATGTTGTTATTCTTCCTTTCTATCTTTTCTATTTCTACCCCTTTCTTTTGTTATTGATGATACGTCTTTCTATGGGTAGAAAGGCTGGTCGCCTCAGTTGGTATTAGAGCGTAAGTTGAGATAATACCTAGACTCTGGAATAATATTTATCTTGAGAGTGCGTATTTTTATTTTTCATATAATTATATACCTATCTAAATTTGTTGAGTTACCTGTCCAGGTGGCCAACATGAGTTCTGGAAGAAGAGGCAGAGGTAGGGAAGTACGTTGACTGATAATGGACGAAGTCAAACTGCTAGTGAGGCTGTAGATCCAGTACTGCCTCAGGTTAGTTTTGCTGCTTTATGCAAGGACTTCATCAACCTTGGAGGAAAACCATTTAAAGGGTCGGAGACTATAATTGAGGTCCAAGCTTGGCTACGTTCTTGTGAGAGAATCTTTAAGACTATGAAGTTGTCTGACGAGCGAAAAATGGAAATGGCTTCATGGCAATTGCAGGAACGCACTGCAGCCTAGTGGGATGCGGTCGTAGCAAATATTTATGAGGATGACATCTCTTGGGAAAGATTCAAAGAGTTGTTTGAGGAGAAATTCATGCCAACAGCAGGGAAAACTCGTTTGTACCAGGATTTTCTAAATTTGAAGTAGGGAAGCATGACTATAGCGGAGTATGAGACCAAATTCAATGAACTTTCTTGCTACGGACTAGGACTCATTAATACTCCACTCAAAAAGAACGAAATGTTCATGTAAGGATTGAGGCCGAAATTTCATGAAAAGATGACGACGCATTTGAAAGGATCTTTTGTTGAGTTAATTGATATGGCTCTGAGATATGAGGATTTGATGAATAAGATATCATTGGCACCCGTAGCAGCATCGGGAGGGAATTTTGCTAATCAAAATAAGAGGAAGTTCAATCCCATTTGGAGGAAGCAGAGCAAGAAGAAGACTAGAAGTAACAATGGGCCTCGCAAATGCTATATATGTCAACAAGAAGTTCACTTGGCGAATAAGTGTCCCAGGAAAGGATTTCTGCAACAACAGCAGCAGTCACATCAGGTGGACCGGGTTCGGCTTTGGTTCAGAGATCTCCATGCTACAATTGCCACCAACCAGGTCATATGATCAAGAATTGCCCGCTTCTTTATAAAGCTCAGCAGAATAAGGTATTTTCTTTAGAGGGTGCACCATATACTTCATCTAAAGGCAAGGGAGTATTGGAAGGTGCATTACTTTTAGGTGGAAAGTATATTAAAGTTTTGTTTGATTCAGGTGCTTCTTTGAGTTTTATTTCTCTGGAATCTGTAGAGAAGTTCTTTCTTAACCCTAGTACTGTAGAATGTCCCATCTTTGTATCTAATCCTATAGGAGGGGTAAGCAGATTAGATATGATCTGTAAAGACTTAAGGATTTCCTATCTGTCCCATAGTTTTTCTTGTGACCCTTATGTGTTGAATTTTAAGGGATTTGACCTTATATTGGGGATGGAATGGCTTGATAAGTATAAGGCAGTTATGAATTGTGATGAGAGAATGGTTTCGTTGGAAACTGATCTGGTAGAATTGCTAGAGTGACGTGTGATAATTCTGGAATGGAAGCAACCAAAGTCACCAACCGAGTTCGTAGTTTTCTGGGATTAGCTGGCTACTACAGGAAGTTTATCAAGGACTATTCCAAGATTTCTTCACATTTGACCATGTTGGCAAGGAAAGGAGATAAATTTAAGTGGACACCCCATTGTGAAGAGGCTTTTTAGGAATTGAAGACGAGGTTAACTAGTGCACCAATACTAGCTATTCTGGATGGGAAAAGAAAATTTGAAGTTTATACAGATGCTTGTTGTAACGACCCAGAATTTTTAGTAATTAAAATTTTAATATTTAATTAATTTTAAATATTAATAAGTGAATTTATAAGTCAAATAAATTTTTATTTGAATTATTGGATTTAATTGGATAATTAAATCGATAATTTAATATGTTAAATTATGGAAATAATTGAAAATTGGGTTAAATATGATTGAAAATGATTTGTAAAATTTTATTTTATCATATGGGAGTTAGAACGATATTTTAGAACTTTTAAAATCGAATTAAAAGTTAATTTGTGAAAATTGAATATTTTAATATTTAAATCGACTAGTGAAAATAATCAATTTTTGAACAATCTCAGAATTGAACGAAACTAGTTCCATTGGATCCGTAATAGTTAGTTATTACCGGATTTCAAATTTCGTGTCAATCGGAGTTACCGTTTGATCGTGGCAGCTCGAAACGCATTGATTTGTTTTTAATTTAAATTTGGCGAGTGAAAATAGCCATTTTTCAAAAAGTCTCGGATTTCGACGAAACCAGTTTCATCGGATCCGTAATGTGATATTATTGTAAGGTTTCAAATTTCAAGTCAATTGGACTTACCGTTTGTCCGTTACAAATTAAAACGCCTAGAAAATCGCTTAAATCGGTTTAATTCAAATTGAGCGTTTGTAGCCATAACTCGCACATACTTCCGAATTAGCTTCCGAAACCTGTTCCATTGTGTCCGGAACGCGGGGTAAACCCTAGAAACGCTGGTTACGGCACGTAAATCGGAGTTCGGAATTTCCGGGATGAATAGTGTCGTTCAAAACTCTATAAATAGCACCCTTCCCTTCATAATTTAGAAAAAAAAATTAAAAAACCTAATATCAAAACCCTAGCCGCCAGTATCAATTGGATGGCTGAAATCATCTCATCTTCTTCCATTAATCTCTCTCAATCCGTAAGGAATTACGCGAAGTGCTCAACTACAAAGTCGAAGAGCTCGACGAGAGCTTCGATTCCATACGGTGATGATGGAGTTTGGAGCATCAGAGGAGGAGCAAAGTGAGGCCGTTCATAGCAGGTCACGCACGCAACTCGAGGGGTCTAGAGCAGGCCGAGCTTCAGGTGGTTGGTGGTGGAGGTAGCTCTCGCGAAGGGCTTCGACATGGCAGTGGTTTGATGAGGTTTAGTTGAGTATTGATGGAGTAAATTGAAACCCTAGTTGGCTAAGGATGGGTTTGTGTGTGTCGGCCTTTGTCTGTAGATAGAACGTGAGAGGGAAGAAAAGGAGGGACGGCCAGATTTGCATGATGAAGGATCTAATGGCCTGAAATGGATGTGGGTTTAAAAATTATAAGTTTTGTTGTAATTTGTTAATATAAATTCGTGAATCTTTAAAAATTCGTAACTTTTTCATACGAGGTCGAAAACGCGCGAAACCAGTTGCGTTGGAATCGTATGGACAAGCACTACGCGATGGAGTTGGTTTGGAGTCGTTTGGAGTTAGTGAGAATTTTGGGTAAAATTAAACGTCCGTTTAATTTTATTCGAAATAAATCGCTAAAACGGAATTTAAAATCAAGGTGAGAACTTCTCACTCAATCGAATTAGTTTCGATTTTATTTTAAATAGTTAGATTTAAAATATTTGAATGCATGTTTGAATGTTGATTGATATCTATTGATTGTTAGAATAGACATTATACGCCGTTAGTAAGCGGATGTTATTTAATAAAAACATATACCGCGAATATTTCATAAACAGTGAAATTGGTATTATATATAATAGCAATATATATATATATATTGGCATATGTATATATTGGAGTTATTGATTTCCCGCATTTTTTGTTTAGCGGATGAGACCCTATTGCGCCGTCTATTAAGCGGATAATATTTTAAATCCCATATACCGCGATAATTTCGTACTGGAGCGAAATTGGTATTGTGCTAATGTTTGTGAATGCAGGAAAACAGGTTGGAGGGATCCAACTGGATTCCTCAACAGTATTTATTTGATTATGGATATTTTGATATTCGTTGATTATCATATACGATATGTAATATCGTTGTTGTCGTGATTGACTATTTGGTATGTAGCATCATTGGACCAAGTTTGGAACTTTAAGATGATTTTTAACATTGATTTTTGAAAATATACTGTATGTTTGGAAATTGATTTATTTTAAATAAATAAACGTTATAATTTTAAGGTTATAAAAAATTATGATTTTTGAGAAATATAGTTAAAAACTGATTTTTGAAAATATGATGCTAATGATTTTATAAAATAATTTAATCGGAATTTTAGAATTTATTGTGAAAAGTTTAAATATAGGATTTATAAAATTTGATTATTTTATAAATCAAAATGGTGAAATAATAAAGGAGATTAAAGAAGTTAAAAGAATAATATAAATTGATTTATATTAAGAGATTTATAAATGGATATTTATAAATTGAAATATTGACATTATAAAACGAGTTTTTATAAGTGTTTGAATGAAGTGAAAATGAATTTTGTAAATGAATGGAATTTATAAAATTATAAATGGTGAAGTTATAAATGAAATTTATAAATAGTAAGATTTATAAATTTTGTGAAGTTGTTAAAAGAATAGTTTTGAATAAATCGTTGAATCTTATAAGTTATAAGATTTATAATTATGAAGTTTAAAAGAACGATTTTGTAAAATAATCGTTTTATAAGCATTTAATTTATAATATGAACCTTTAGTTTATAATTGAGTTATAAATCGAATAGATTAATAAAGGAATTTATAAAAGGAAGTTGTTATAAAACAAATAGAAATGGAATTTATAAACGTTGTTTTATAAATTTGTAAACGACTTATTTTGATAAGTAAATTGTTGAAACTTATTTATGAAGTTATATTCACATTTTTATCTGTGAATAATCCTTTGAAATAAAAATGAAATAAAGGATGAAATTGATTAACGTAGTATATTCACGTTTTTGAATAGTGAATAATATGTTGAAGAAAATGTTTAGATTTGATGTTCTAAATTAAATTAAAACGATCTAACGATGTTTTAAAATGTGTTGAGATTCGAAATCATAGATTTCAACATTGATTGTTGGAATAGACGTTTTCGAGAAATAAAAGGAAATAATGGACTATAACACTGTTGTTATAGTAAATGATTTCCGAAAGGAAATGTTTTGTATAGTATTGGGATTTATATATCTATTTTAATTTCGAATCCCTATACTAGTGATTTTGGGTTGTCGTAACGATGTTTTACGTAACATTCGTTTTGGCCCAAGTAAATATGTTTAAGAGAATGATTTCCTTAAAGAATGAAATATATACTTAATCTCGATTTAAGTATATTGAATATTTTCCAAGTGTTGAAAATAAATAGGGTTGTGAATTACTTATTTTTAATAAGTATGGAATTGTTTTCCGATATAAAGTGAATATTTTGAGAATTTATCTTTTTGAAGATAAATTGAAAATGAATATTAGAAATCGAATTGAAACGTATATTCACAGATATTTTGGGAATTATAAATTCACTAAGGAATTTATAAAAGAAAGTGGGATTGGTTTAGAAAAATAAATATTGATTTATTTTTGAAGTGTGGAAATTATATATCTAGTGAAGATATTTTGGAAAATAAATAATTTGGAAAATTATTTGGAAACTGGTGATGTGTGCATATCTATTGATAGTTCAATAACCGACTATCAATATTTCCCTTTGAATGGGTATTTGATGTGATTTGTTTGAATGTGAATGCTACACTTATTTTTGAATAAGCGCTCACTATTCGGGTTAACCGGGAAAGGACCATGGGGTCGTATAACCCATTCCGAATATGTGATACGTCGTTGTAAATTGCATTTGAAGATCGGTGTTGAAGACCGAGTTTTTGCGAAAGCGATAGGATGACCTATCGATTGTCTCTGCACTGGGTAGCTCCTGGTATAGAGATTTCCTTAAGTGATGGGAAATTCGATCGGGATTGTGAATACCCGGATTGCAAGGGCTTCGTAAGAAGTGCCTTCGATTTTGGTCGAGCCCGGAACAGACTTGTATGGATTGTATGTCCGACGTTACAAATTGAGATATAAAGCAGATTTCTTTCAAATATATTTCTGTTGGTGGCGGAGAATTTATTCTTTTAGCTTAACACCCTTCTCTGAGACGTACGAGCTCAGAGGTTATATAGTTGAATGTTATCAGCGATATATTCCCAATTTGGTAATGTGACATGCTGAGTGATGCTGAAATGATCATTGTGTTGATTATTTGTGATAGGATCGTTTATTTGATCGTCTATCCTTGTGATCATTGTGTTGATCATTTGTTGACCCAGAGCATGGCTTTTGTATAAAGTATGTTTTTGTGGACGTGACTTCGTCGAGCCTCACACCCCGTGAATGGTCAAAACAGGAAAGATGCGGCAAGGTTATGAGGGGTAGCGCCCTTTAGGATGTGTGCATTTCCTTCTGGAAAAGGGTGGTATCATGGTATGGAGCCCAGATACTTACTCATGTTGAAAACACTTTGTTATGATTGTGTGAATTGATTACGAGCGCTCGGTGAAAAGGTCCCAAAGGACCGGGGGATGGCATATTCGGTCAGTTGTTACTCAGTTAGGGGTAACCCGGCCTTGTGTTGGTAGAGATCCGGTTTAGTTCTCGAGGATGTCCATCCAGAGGCATTCTCATGTGGCAATGGGAAGTTCCTTGGCCTGATCATTCGTTGGAAATCCAAAGAAACAATACGTGACTTGTACGGTATTAGTTGTAGAACCTGCCATTCACTTATGGTGGTCACCACTGTTTGGATGGTAGCTATAGTAGGCATAGTTCGAAATGTCTATGTTGGCTAAGATTTATATTCTACTTTCAAAATGAATTTTTCCCCTACACTATGCACTAATAATAATATGAAATGTTCTTTTAATGCGTATCAAGCATCTTTGACTATCATAAGGAGAAATCTCCTCCGATTCTGCGTTTGCATGTGTGTGTGTGCGGGAGGCCTTATGGTAGTCTCATTCTTAAAAGCATTGCGAATTGACTTTAAAAATATTCCTCTATTTTGATTTTAAAGATAAATAAACTGTTTGAGTTCTCACACCAGTCACATGACTGACTTGGAGTTTATTGTTTTCCTTCCTAAACTCTGGGTGCCCACCAATTTCCACACGGGCAGTTAAGAGTTAAGGTTTATCAGGATATTCTGGATTTGCTGGAGGCAAGCTGGATGGCATGGCATATTACTTATATAGTATTTCTTTTTCCGCTGCACTGTTTGTTGTTGTACACTCTGATGATATGATGAGATGATGTAATGTAATGTATAAAATGTAATAACTGATATAGTTCTTTGTTTAAAGATTATTCATTTATTATTATATGTTGTTCCGCTGCGAATTGTGAGATTCTGTTGTTCTGTTATTTTCTATTCTTTCTTCTTCCTTTTTCTTAAATTCTTTTTAAAACCCATAACATTTCGGTTTTTCGGCAACGAAAAATCGAAAACGTTACATTTGGTATCAGAGCATATGGTTAAGCGACAACCATGGTTCTGTTGGGTATTACTCATTAGAGATAGAGTCAGTAATACTCTAGATTGAGTTTGAGTGTAATAATAGCTATGAGAGCGTATTTGTTAGTGAATATAAAATTGTTTTATATTGTGATGATTGGTTTGTTGAGTGGCATATGAACTTTCGTCAGCGTGGTCCGCAAGACTATGCCGAAGGGGTTTCTAAACACTTGAATAGAACAATTCGACACAATATTGTTTTAAATTGGGTAAAGGAAATAATTTTGCCTTGATTATATTTTATATATAAAGAAAATAATTTTTCAGAATTATAAAAGTGTATATAAGTTGATTGTTTAGTTGTTTGAATAACCTAAATAAAAGAATAATTGTGTAAGTAAAAAGAATTATAAGAATTGAATTATAATTAAAGTGAATTACAATTGTGAAATAAACTTATATATATAAGAAGTGAAACTATATGAATATATTTATGAATATGAGTTGAAAGTAAAAGTGAACTTAAAGTTAAATGGAATATAACTTAAGTGATATGGAATGAAGTTGATATTAGTATCAAAGTAAATTAATAAAATTAAGTGATAGATATGAACTTGAGTTATATAAATGAAATTCAACTTTAGAAATTGGATTGAATGTAAATCAATTGAGTGTGAATAGTTGATATGAAATAATGAATATAAGTGTAATTCATTAAATCTAATGTTATTAGAAAGTTGAATAGTTGAAAAAAAAAATCAATTAATTAAACCAATTGATAAGTAAAGTAATTTGATTGAAATTAATAAATATACATTGATTGATATTTGATTGCTAGTTGATTATATATAATTCATTAAGTGTTAATGAAACTGAAAGCTATATAATTGAATTCAAATTAAAGGTAAATAAATTTGAATGGAATTGAATTTGATTTGGAAGTGAACCAACTTGAATATGAATTAGTGAATATAAACTAATTGAAAATGAATGTTAGTAAGAACATCCACTGTTAATGAATCAAATGTGATTAAATTGAAAACCAATTCGTTAAATATTAATGAAAATATGAATGAATATTTATTGGTTATGGATGTTAGTTGGTTGATGTTTGCATTTGTTGTTTGTTTGCATTTGCTATGTTAACATATATAGTCATCATGTTGCTATATGTTGTATATCGATACTATTATCTATATGCATGATTCTCATGTTGTTTGTTGAGTGATTAGTAGGTGCGGATCGCGTTTGCTTCGCATTTGGAGCTCGCTTTCGCGCTATATTAGCCGTATATGCTCGCTAATAAAATAATAAGGTACATATCTCGGATTACATACCGTACTTTTACATTTTTTCCCTTCGGGATGCCTCATTACTTGATGAGATGTATATTTGTGATATATATACTGTCATTTTTTTTGGATCGAGCCGCGCAAAGGAGACTATGGCGAATTTTTCCGAAAATTTAAAGCATTAGAAAATATTTGAGAAAATTGGAAAATTTTGAAAACTTTAACTTTGATTTTGAATTGAAAGTTAAACAATAGTAGTTGTTTTTGAAAAGATAACTAAGTATGATTTGGAAAACTTAGTAAGTATTGTAAGAAGTTTAACTATGAATTATGGAAAATTAATAAATTCTATAACTTTTCTTACTTAATAATTTCGAGGACGAAATTCTTTTAAGTGGGGAAGATTGTAACGACCCAGAATTTTTAGTAATTAAAATTTTAATATTTAATTAATTTTAAATATTAATAAGTGAATTTATAAGTCAAATAAATTTTTATTTGAATTATTGGATTTAATTGGATAATTAAATCGATAATTTAATATGTTAAATTATGGAAATAATTGAAAATTGGGTTAAATATGATTGAAAATGATTTGTAAAATTTTATTTTATCATATGGGAGTTAGAACGATATTTTAGAACTTTTAAAATCGAATTAAAAGTTAATTTGTGAAAATTGAATATTTTAATATTTAAATCGACTAGTGAAAATAGTCAATTTTTGAACAGTCTCAGAATTGAACGAAACTAGTTCCATTGGATTCGTAATAGTTAGTTATTACCGGATTTCAAATTTCGCGTCAATCGGAGTTACCATTTGATCGTGGCAGCTCGAAACGCATCGATTTGTTTTTAATTTAAATTTGGCGAGTGAAAATAGCCATTTTTCAAAAAGTCTTGGATTTCGACGAAACCAGTTTCATCGGATCCATAATGTGATATTATTGTAAGGTTTCAAATTTCAAGTCAATTGGACTTACCGTTTGTCCGTTACAAATTAAAACGCCTAGAAAATCGCTTAAATCGGTTTAATTCAAATTGAGCGTTTGTAGCCATAACTCGCACATACTTCCGAATTAGCTTCCGAAACCTATTCCATTGTGTCCGGAACGCGGGGTAAACCCTAGAAACGCTGGTTACGGCGCGTAAATCGGAGTTCGGAATTTCCGGGATGAATAGTGTCGTTCAAAACTCTATAAATAGCACCCTTCTCTTCATAATTTAGAAAATAAAAATAAAAAAAACCTAATATCAAAACCCTAGCCGCCAGTATCAATTGGATGGCTGAAATCATCTCATCTTCTTCCATTAATCTCTCTCAATCCGTAAGAAATTACGCGAAGTGCTCAACTACAAAGTCGAAGAGCTCGACGAGAGCTTCGATTCCATACGGTGATGATGGAGTTTGGAGCATCAAAGGAGGAGCAAAGTGGGGCCGTTCATAGCAGGTCACGCACGCAACTCGAGGGGTCTAGAGCAGGCCGAGCTTCAGGTGGTTGGTGGTGGAGGTAGCTCTCGCGAAGGGCTTCGACATGGCAGTGGTTTGATGAGGTTTAGTTGAGTATTGATGGAGTAAATTGAAACCCTAGTTGGCTAAGGATGGGTTTGTGTGTGTCGGCCTTTGTCTGTAGATAGAACGTGAGAGGGAAGAAAAGGAGGGACGGCCAGATTTGCATGATGAAGGATCTAATGGCCTGAAATGGATGTGGGTTTAAAAATTATAAGTTTTGTTGTAATTTGTTAATATAAATTCGTGAATCTTTAAAAATTCATAACTTTTTCATACGAGGTCGAAAACGCACGAAACCAGTTGCGTTGTAATCGTATGGACGAGCACTACGCGATGGAGTTGGTTTGGAGTCGTTTGGAGTTAGTGAGAATTTTGGGTAAAATTAAACGTCCGTTTAATTTTATTCGAAATAAATCACTAAAACGGAATTTAAAATCAAGGTGAGAACTTCTCACTCAATCGAATTAGTTTCGATTTTATTTTAAATAGTTAGATTTAAAATATTTGAATGCGTGTTTGAATGTTGATTGATATCTATTGATTGTTAGAATAGACATTATACGCCATTAGTAAGCGGATGTTATTTAATAAAAACATATACCGCGAATATTTCATAAACAGTGAAATTAGTATTATATATAATAGCAATATATATATATTGGCATATGTATATATTGGAGTTATTGATTTCCCGCATTTTTTGTTTAGCGGATGAGACCCTATTGCGCCGTCTATTAAGCGGATAATATTTTAAATCCCATATACCGCGATAATTTCGTACTGGAGCGAAATTGGTATTGTGCTAATGTTTGTGAATGCAGGAAAATAGTTTGGAGGGATCCAACTGGATTCCTCAACAGTATTTATTTGATTATGGATATTTTGATATTCGTTGATTATCATATACGATATGTGATATCGTTGTTGTCGTGATTGACTATTTGGTATGTAGCATCATTGGACCAAGTTTGGAACTTTAAGATGATTTTTAACATTGATTTTTGAAAATATACTGTATGTTTGGAAATTGATTTATTTTAAATAAATAAACGTTATAATTTTAAGGTTATAAAAAATTATGATTTTTGAGAAATATAGTTAAAAACTGATTTTTGAAAATATGATGCTAATGATTTTATAAAATAATTTAATCGGAATTTTAGAATTTATTGTGAAAAGTTTAAATATAGGATTTATAAAATTTGATTATTTTATAAATCAAAATGGTGAAATAATAAAGGAGATTAAAGAAGTTAAAAGAATAATATAAATTGATTTATATTAAGAGATTTATAAATGGATATTTATAAATTGAAATATTGACATTATAAAACGAGTTTTTATAAGTGTTTGAATGAAGTGAAAATGAATTTTGTAAATGAATGGAATTTATAAAATTATGAATGGTGAAGTTATAAATGAAATTTATAAATAGTAAGATTTATAAATTTTGTGAAGTTCTTAAAAGAATAGTTTTGAATAAATCGTTGAATCTTATAAGTTATAAGATTTATAATTATGAAGTTTAAAAGAACGATTTTGTAAAATAATCGTTTTATAAGCATTTAATTTATAATATGAACCTTTAGTTTATAATTGAGTTATAAATCGAATAGATTAATAAAGGAATTTATAAAAGGAAGTTGTTATAAAACAAATAGAAATGAAATTTATAAACGTTGTTTTATAAATTTGTAAACGACTTATTTTGATAAGTAAATTGTTGAAACTTATTTATGAAGTTATATTCACATTTTTATCTGTGAATAATCCTTTGAAATAAAAATGAAATAAAGGATGAAATTGATTAACGTAGTATATTCACGTTTTTGAATAGTGAATAATATGTTGAAGAAAATGTTTAGATTTGATGTTCTAAATTAAATTAAAACGATCTAACGATGTTTCAAAATGTGTTGAGATTCGAAATCATAGATTTCAACATTGATTGTTGGAATAGACGTTTTCGAGAAATAAAAGGAAATAATGGACTATAACACTGTTGTTATAGTAAATGATTTCCGAAAGGAAATGTTTTGTATAGTATTGGGATTTATATATCTATTTTAATTTCGAATCCCTATACTAGTGATTTTGGGTTGTCGTAACGATGTTTTACGTAACATTCGTTTTGGCCCAAGTAAATATGTTTAAGAGAATGATTTCCTTAAAGAATGAAATATATACTTAATCTCGATTTAAGTATATTGAATATTTTCCAAGTGTTGAAAATAAATAGGGTTGTGAATTACTTATTTTTAATAAGTATGGAATTGTTTTCCGATATAAAGTGAATATTTTGAGAATTTATCTTTTTGAAGATAAATTGAAAATGAATATTAGAAATCGAATTGAAACGTATATTCACAGATATTTTGGGAATTATAAATTCACTAAGGAATTTATAAAAGAAAGTGGGATTGGTTTAGAAAAATAAATATTGATTTATTTTTGAAGTGTGGAAATTATATATCTAGTGAAGATATTTTGGAAAATAAATAATTTGGAAAATTATTTGGAAACTGGTGATGTGTGCATATCTATTGATAGTTCAATAACCGACTATCAATATTTCCCTTTGAATGGGTATTTGATGTGATTTGTTTGAATGTGAATGCTACACTTATTTTTGAATAAGCGCTCACTATTCGGGTTAACCGGGAAAGGACCATGGGGTCGTATAACCCATTCCGAATATGTGATACGTCGTTGTAAATTGCATTTGAAGATCGGTGTTGAAGACCGAGTTTTTGCGAAAGCGATAGGATGACCTATCGATTGTCTCTGCACTGGGTAGCTCCTGGTATAGAGATTTCCTTAAGTGATGGGAAATTCGATCGGGATTGTGAATACCCGGATTGCAAGGGCTTCGTAAGAAGTGCCTTCGATTTTGGTCGAGCCCGGAACAGACTTGTATGGATTGTATGTCCGACGTTACAAATTGAGATATAAAGCAGATTTCTTTCAAATATATTTCTGTTGGTGGCGGAGAATTTATTCTTTTAGCTTAACACCCTTCTCTGAGACGTACGAGCTCAGAGGTTATATAGTTGAATGTTATCAGCGATATATTCCCAATTTGGTAATGTGACATGCTGAGTGATGCTGAAATGATCATTGTGTTGATTATTTGTGATAGGATCGTTTATTTGATCGTCTATCCTTGTGATCATTGTGTTGATCATTTGTTGACCCAGAGCATGGCTTTTGTATAAAGTATGTTTTTGTGGACGTGACTTCGTCGAGCCTCACACCCCGTGAATGGTCAAAACAGGAAAGATGCGGCAAGGTTATGAGGGGTAGCGCCCTTTAGGATGTGTGCATTTCCTTCTGGAAAAGGGTGGTATCATGGTATGGAGCCCAGATACTTACTCATGTTGAAAACACTTTGTTATGATTGTGTGAATTGATTACGAGCGCTCGGTGAAAAGGTCCCAAAGGACCGGGGGATGGCATATTCGGTCAGTTGTTACTCAGTTAGGGGTAACCCGGCCTTGTGTTGGTAGAGATCCGGTTTGGTTCTCGGGGATGTCCATCCAGAGGCATTCTCATGTGGCAATGGGAAGTTCCTTGGCCTGATCATTCGTTGGAAATCCAAAGAAACAATACGTGACTTGTACGGTATTAGTTGTAGAACCTGCCATTCACTTATGGTGGTCACCACTGTTTGGATGGTAGCTATAGTAAGCATAGTTCGAAATGTCTATATTGGCTAAGATTTATATTCTACTTTCAAAATGAATTTTTTCCCTACACTATGCACTAATAATAATATGAAATGTTCTTTTAATGCGTATCAAGCATCTTTGACTATCATAAGGAGAAATCTCCTCCGATTCTGCGTTTGCATGTGTGTGTGTGCGGGAGGCCTTGTGGTAGTCTCATTCTTAAAAGCATTGCGAATTGACTTTAAAAATATTCCTCTATTTTGATTTTAAAGATAAATAAACTATTTTGAGTTCTCACACCATTCACATGACTGACTTGGAGTTTATTGTTTTCCTTCCTAAACTCTGGGTTCCCACCAATTTCCACACGGGCAGTTAAGAGTTAAGGTTTATCATGATATTCTGGATTTGCTGGAGGCAAGCTGGATGGCATGGCATATTACTTATATAGTATTTCTTTTTCCGCTGCACTGTTTGTTGTTGTACACTCTGATGATATGATGAGATGATGTAATGTAATGTATAAAATGTAATAACTGATATAGTTCTTTGTTTAAAGATTATTCATTTATTATTATATGTTGTTCCGCTGCGAATTGTGAGATTCTGATGTTGTTCTGATTATTTCTGTTCCGTTCTATGTTCTCTATTCTCTTTTTCTTCTATTTTAAAATGTTCTATTTTATGTTTTCCTCTCCATCTTCTATCTTCTCTCTTCTTCTCTCTTCTTCTGCCTTTTTCTTTTCCTAAATTTTTCTTAAACCCCTAAGGGTTCGTAGTTTCGTTCATCTTGAATTAATCAATGGAGATTAGTGTCTATTCAAGGAGTACGGATTTACGGGTCTTTACACTTGTATAGTTGGACTGGGAGCAGTTTTTATGTAGAATGGAAGAGTAATTGCGTATGTGAGTCGGCAATTATAGCCACATGAAAGGAAATACGCTACGCACGATCTTGAGTTGTTAGCCATTGTTTTTTCTTTGAAGATCTGAAGACACTGTCTTTTAGGAGAGAAGTTTGAGTTATTCACGGACCACAAACCGTTGAAATATCTTTTCTCTCAAAAGGATCTTAATTTGAAGCAGCAACGTTAGGTTGAGTTTCTGGCATCATATGATTTGGATATTTTGTATACCCCGAGAAAGGCGAATATTGTGGCTGATGCTCTTAGCACGAATGCAGTTCTATCTCTTTTGGAAGTTGTTCCATCTCTTCAGGACAGAATCTAAGCAAGCAAATGGAGGAAAGATCTTTTGAGGAACTGATTCTTGTAACTAAGGATGGTCGATATTTGGATTTCAAGGTGGACGATCAAGGTGTTTTGAGGATTAATGGTCGTTTGTGTGTGCATAATATAGATGGATTGAGGCAAGAAGTCTTAGTTGAGTGTCATTGCTCTAGACTAAATATCCACCCAGGAATTTCCAAGATGTATATAGATATGAGAAGAGTTTTCTGGTGGCCGAGCATGAAGAGGGATGTAGCTATTTTCATTAATAGTTGTGCTATCTGTCAGTAAGTTAAGGGAGATCAACAGAAGTCAACAGGTTTGTTGCAGCCTTTGGAAGTCCCAGAATGGAAGTGGGGGATGATTTCGATGGATTTCATCGACGGTTTGCCAAGAACCAAGAAAGGAAACGATGGAATATGGGTGCTTGTGGATCGTCTAACTAAGAGCGCCCATTTTATACCCGTTAAGACAACTTGTACTGTAGGTTCTCCGGCAGAGATTTTCTTGAGGGAGATAGTTAGATTGCATGGTGTTCCTGTTAGCATAGTAAGTGATCAGGATCCTATCTTTACCAGCAAATTCTAGGAGGCTCTGCAATCAGCTATGGGAACAAGTTTGAGATTGAGTACAACCTATCATCCTCAGACGGATGGACGCATGGAGAGGCTGAACCGTATTCTAGAAGATATGCTGCGAGCTTGTGTTTTGGATTTTGGTGGATCGTGGGAAGACTATCTTCATTTGGCAGAATTCTCCTATAATAACAATTACCAAGCGAGTATTAAGATGGCTACTTATGAAGCTTTATATGGAAGACCGTGTATATCCCTGTCATGTTGGATAGAATCGAAAGATCGTCTTGTTCTTGGACCAGATTTGATTTGTGAAGCATCGGCGAAAGTTGAGCTTATCAAGAAAAGGATGAGAGCTGCTCAGGACCGTCAGAAGAAGTACGTAGATAAAAGGCGAAGACAATTGGAATTCAAGATTGGTGATTTTGTTTTTGTCAAAGTTTCCCCGATCAAAGGAGCTATTAGATTCGAAAAGAAGGGAAAACTTGCCCCGAGATATATAGGACCATTTCGGATATTGGAAAGAATTGGTGAGGTAGCTTACAGAATTGAATTGCCAGAACGGATGTTTGAAATTCATAATGTATTTCATGTATCCCATTTTAGGAAATTTGTTCATGACCCATTATTAGTTGTGGAACCAGTAGTCCAGGATTTGAAGGTCGATCTGAATCTGACTGTGCTCAGGAATCCAGTTCGGATTGTTGATCAAGACAAGAGGCAATGCAGAAGCAAGGTAGTGAGGCTTGTCAAAGTGCAGTGGAGCGAGGATCCCAGAGATTGTACCTGGGAAACTCTGGATAGTTTTAAGGAAGCCTATCCGGATTTGTGTCTAGATAGCTAGGGATGTTTGCTAGGATAAATTGTTTGGTTGTTGCTAATGTATGAACGATATGTATGTTTGAATGGTTGATATAAAAGCTTTTGAATTATCTTTTGTTTTAAATTTCGGGGACGAAATTATTTTAAGGGGGGAGGAATGTAACGACCCGGGATTTTAGCCATAATATTTTAATAAATATTTAATCCAATTAAATAAAATGTAAACTTATCATTTTAAAATGAATAAGTATTTTGGAAATATTTGCTATTTATTTATATACATTTGTATTTTGAAAAGGAAACTTTGATTTGAAAATTTAAAATAAAATCTCTTAAACATATTTACAATAGAATCTCTCTTATATAATTAAATTAAAATGCTCTATCTTATTAACATTTGGTATAAATATATATATATGGATAATAATGTTTAAAATAAAATAAAATTCTATCAATATAAAATATAAGTATAAAATATAAGTAAAACATATGAATATAATTTAAATGTTGAGAGTTAAAATAGAAATGAAAATAAAAACAAGAATTAAATGGTTATTGTGTGTAAGCAACATAAGATAAATACATATAAATAACTATAACAATTTTAAAGAAAGCACAAGTGTATAACTAAAACCTGATAACTATATGTTTATGGTTGCAATGCAAGAAGACAAAATATTTACATACAAAATATCAATGCACATAAAATAAAAAAATAAAAAATAATAGTATGTAAACAAATTAGGAAACCATGGCATAAAATGCTATCTTATCAAGCCAAAATTAGGTCATTTCAAAATATTTAGAAATCTTTTCATTTCAGAAAATACTGATTTAGTCAAAGAAAGAAAATCTGATCAAAACAAAACAAAAAGAAGAAAACACTTAAACAGTTAGAACCTACCCTTATACAATCTATATTCTTCTATATATATGTGTGCATCTTTCTATTTTAGTTCGTTCAGTAACTACTTAATAAAACCAGGAAAAATATAATAAGTATCTTTATTTTACAAAGCTCAAATTCAATTCAACAAAAGCAAAACAGATTCAAGAGCATATACAAACTACAGGTGTTCAAAACAACAGAAGTGTTCTCTGTTCACAATCTTTCAGGTGAGTAAACATAAAATTTTCAAGTTTTAAGTTTAATAAAACAATAGTACAGGATTCATTTAAAATATGGTTTGTATATGCTTTAGTTTTGAATATAATTTTGTGTTGATCATAGGTTGCTCTGTATATTGGTCTTCCCTGTTTATTGATTACAGGGTTAAATATTATTCAATCTCAAATTGTTTTCAACCGATCATGGTAAAGCTTTAAGTTTTCAACAAAACAAGATGTTTAAACTTCAATCAGGATTTTTTAAAAGATGTTTTAAACATGCTAGAGAAATATACTTCTGGAATCATGTTTTACAGGCAAACAAGAAATATTTTGATAAATTCGATTGTTATAAAATATTAATTCAAGTTCATAACTTGAATCTTCAATGCAAAATAGGATTTTTAAAGAAAAAATGGTAATTTTTAGTTTTGTATTTTACGAGCAGTTCAATTTTGAACAAAATTTGCTTTTTTTCCATTTTCTGGTGGTCGATCTAATATTGGGTGATGAAATTTTGTTTGAAGCAAGCACAAACATCTGTGATGTCGAGAAAATTATTGAATAATTTTTCTATTGTGTGAATTAAAGGAACGAGGTCAATTTAGGGTTTTATTTCGAGTTTTTGTACATGTCTGAAACGAGACGAGTTCGTCTCCTATGCTTGACTGAGTTTCACAAGACTCGAGGGGATGGAAGAATGGGGTGTTAACGTGGTGTGGACGGAGTCGGGGAAGCTACGGTGGTTTGAGCAGCGGCGGTGAGGTGATTTTATTAGTGGGTTGTGTTGCAGTTTTTCGAGCGAAATGCTTATTTTTTATTTGGGAAATTTGGTGATGAATCGTATTTCGATTCCGAGTGTATGAGAGTTTTGCAATTTGCCAATGGTCGCGGAGTTTGCCGGAGCCGTGGCGCGACACCGTGTACGTGTATAGCGTGGAGTTGTGTCAGTGTTGTTGTTGGTGAGCTACTCGAGTCGTTAATCGATAAAGAGGTCGATCGCTTCGAGTTATAATCAAGCGCACGAGAGGGTTCCTGATACTTTCGTTTAAACTTAACTCAACTATCTGGAAAAAAGAAGAAGGAGTACGTGAGGAAGAGAAGAGTGACTCAGGGGAAGTTGTTAGGAAACGCGTGTGGTTACTCGAGTGAAACCTGGGAAGTTCTCGTGTTGTTTTTTTTCAAAACTGCAATACTATTTTAAAAGTGAAGTTAAGAAAATTACTTTTCAACAAGTTTTAAGTACTATTGACTTAATAAATGTTTAACAATTTAAGTTAGGACTTTAATACAAGTTTTAATTATTTTAGTTAATACATTACAATGTTTTTAAAATCGTAATTAATATTTTAATTAAGTAGATAATTTAAGTTAAGTATTAAATTAATTAACACTAAAGTTTTGTAGTTAGTAATAAATTGATTTTCAAAGTTTAGGAAGATTTTTTAAATGATAATTAAGATAAATAATTAATATTAACTAATTATTTTGGAAAGCAATTAAGAATAATTAATTTATCATTGTAATTAGAGATTGGTTAATTAATGATTAAGTGATAAATAAATTTGTAATTAACTACTTAAATTTAATTAATGTATGATTAGTAGTTAACTAATTAAGTAATTTAATCACGAGTTAATAATTTATTAATTAAGCAATTATTGGTTAATAAATGGGTAATTAAGTTTTATTAATTAATAATTTAGGTTATTAATTAATAATTAAGGGTAATTAACTAAGTAAGGTTTAATAAATTGATTAAGAAGAATTAATTAATTAGATAATTTAGAATGGAATAGTTAATTGATTGATGATTTATTAAACAAGATTAAGTGATTAATTCTCAAGTAATTAATTTAAATTGAATTAATTACTATAAGAATTAAAGATGCTTGCTTGTGGATATTTGTATAAGTAGAATATCTGATTTTGTGATATTTATTTGATGATATTCTGTGATACTCTGTGTTATGCCTGATATATCTATGATGATTGTGTATGATTTATCTGTGATAAATGCTATGTGAATTCAAAGTATTGAATTAAACTGTTTAAACTATTAAACAACTTGACCTTTAAAATGGCGTTTGGATTTCGATGCGCGGGATCGGAATCAGTAATGATTATTCGAAACCCACATCGATCCAAATTAAACGTTAGGTCGTGACATTTCCAAGTGAAGATCGAGATGGTGTTTCAGAATGCAAGAGTTATTGTCGTTGACTCTGAGGGTGATTCCAAATGAGTGTAACGAGATAATGCCTTCGGTTTCGTTCGAACCCGGAACGAACTTGTATGGATTGAATGCTTTCGGAACATCGTCAGGTGGACGATGAGCATTCTAAGAGATATGTTCTATGAAGGTAATCGTAACCTCAAGCCTCATCAACTGGCAATGGCTAAAATAGGGGATATGCAGCAAGGTTAGGTGGGTAGCACCCAAGCAGGACGAGATATACCCCTGTCAAGATGTCCCTTTTTATTTCGGCTGTGTGGGCGGTTGCTAGCTACAACCGTGGGGTTAACTTGTTCGAAACTGTTCAGTAAGGAATGGTTCCTGCCTTGTGTTGTAGGGGTTCGGGAGTGATCCTCGGTACGGTGATCTAGGCCACGTACTGTGACGGGCGGTACTCCAGTAGCTCTGCCATTGTATGGAATCCAATCTCCAATAAGTGCCGTACGTTTTGATTGTGCCCAACTATGTTGGAATGTGAGATGTAAGCATTCAGCTATTTCTGTATTTTACTTGAAAACCCTAGACACTACTGTAATATCATTGGATTTCTTATTAAATTGTTTTGGTTAGCGTAAGGTAAAAATTTACCCATATTTATGTGTGGGAAGTCTTACGTGATACCTTTATTTTCAAATGTTTTCAAAGTTAAACAACTTCAAACCGTTTACTCATGCCAGATCCATGTCTGACCCGGAGTTTATTTTTGTTTTTCATAAACTCGTGGGTACTCAAATTTTTATGAGTAGCCAAGTGATAGGTTTTGGAGTGTTGGTTTCTGGAGGAGCTTGGAGCAGGAGTCCATGCATATGTATCTATCTAGTTCCATTGTGTTAGTTGATATATGTTGTATTTTGGAATGCATGTAGTAGCATATGTATATATGACTGTCATGTGTATGATGTTGTATAACTTTTATATGTGTAAAAATATGTAATGTTTATGTGATGTATTATATTTTGTTCCGTTTCCACTGTGAGTTACTCTTCCTTTCTATCTTTTCTGTTTCTACCCCTTTCTTTTCTTACTGATGATACGTCTTTCTGTGGGTAGAAAGGCGGGTCGTCACAATAGCACACAAAACGGGTGGAAAATCCCTGAAGCCTTACAATTGACCAGGGCTTCACCTTTAGTCGATCGGGAACCTTCCCCGTTGACTAGCCTCAGTCGACTGGTGGCACACATAAGTCAGCCAAGATTGGTAAATCCTAGGTAGTAAGCTTAGTACAACAAGCCAAGTCAGCCACTGTTTGTCGATTCGTACCTCGTTTTCTTCTTTGCTTCACTGAGTCGCCTAGCACTCGTAGCATGCCTCCACCCCAACGGACCTCCTTTGAAGTTGATTGATCAATGTTTTAGAAGTTGTTTCATAAGTATTCGAAAATCAATTTCGATACGAATTCCTCCTTTTCTAATATATTCTTCCGAGGACGATTTCAATGACCCTAGACTCCTATAGCATGCTCAAATGACTCAACCAACCTTCTTAACCCATATGATGCTCACACTTGTGTTGAGATACCTACTCGTGCAGACATATGTACATACATATACGTAAACGCATAAAACTTCACAAATCATGTTTTGAGCTTCACCGGAGTGATTACTCAACCCGGTACTCTCTTACACAAAGGAGGGCACACGGTAGTCGCTATGGCTACATGAGATTGCTTCTAGCGTGTTTGTGCACATATAATCAGACACACAAATATATTCATTGATTCACACATACTTAACCATTAATAACAATTCTAATTAAAATTAGGAATTGTATTTGTTATTATATAACCTCAATACACGTTTACCTACTCATATCCTTATGCAAACATGTATATTTGGATAATGATTCAGTTATTTAATAATCAAATCTTACCTCTATTTATAAAATCTTTTCTATCAAAGTTCAACATCATTGTCTACTATTTCATAAAATTATCCTATTATTTTATAAAATACAAAACTAGCTTATAAATCATTTTTAGTTCTTATAATACTTAATTCCTTCATCAAGAATTAAGTATTCATCATATAATTATCTTATAAAACCATGTAACCACTTTATAAAATAATTCTTTCTTACTATTCTACAAAATCTCATAACTTATAAAATACTTCATTTATACTATTTTATAAAATCTCATTCTATTTCATAAAATATATCTTTGTAATTATTTTATAAAATCTCATTCTATTTTATAAAATACATCTTCATTCTTAATTTATAAAATCTCATTCTATTTTATAAAATAAAACTTTGGTTATAAAATTATTTCCTTACTTAAATAATATTTACAAGTACTAATTCAGCTCTCTAACCACTTTGATAATAAGTGTAAAGCTCATAACTCGGCTAATTAACTTATTATCTTCATTTTATAAAATATTCCTTTGTTCTGATAAATGATTACTTCTTTTAAATAATGTTTACAAATGTTAATTAAGCTTTATTAGGCCTCTAATCACTTTAATAATAAGTGTCGAGCCCCTAACTCATTTAAATAGCATGCTAACTTTTCTTGAATCAATTCAAATAGTTTAATTGATGTTTTCTAATGATATGCACATCATTACATTTCTTAATTAGTTGCTAATTAAACCAAACATCACACTATCATCCAACTAAACCAAATTCCATTCTTTAGCTTGCTAACTTTTCCAGACGTGATGATTAAGGGTCCAAATAATTAATTAGCCAAAGGAAACATGTTTATAACATGAATACAAGCCGAAACCATAACATAGAATTCTCTAAATCACATCGCATAGCTTCATAATTATTACTAGACAAATATATGAAGTTTAACAAGTAAATTAAATAAGTGAATCATCTTACTCACCTCTTGTTCTCCAAACCAAGCTCAAAATCACTAAAACCCCAATCCAAACTTACTTTAAATTTGAGATCTCTATATAAACTATACTTCATACTAATTCCTTCACGGGTTTTGTAGAGAATTAGGAGAGAGGATTTATGGTGATTTTTGTTTGATTTTAGGAAATTTATTTGAAGGACTTAGGGCTTAGGGATTAAAGATGGATTAAGGGTTGATTATGAAAAGATTGGGAGAGAAGGAGAAGAAACTAACATGAATGAAAAGTGAACGAGAGGAAATGAAAGGAGTTAGCCACTTATAGGAAACTAATGGACTTAGCTCAAATTGTCTTCATCCGGCATTATTCATCCCTGAATAGTATCGACTCCAAATATAGTCAAGTTTATACTCATTTTCCTAATCTTAGAAAAGTAGTCTTATCTACAGCTTTCTCGAAACCCAATTCGTCCGTCTTAAAAAAATCAGGTATAACGGGCGTTCTGTTGATTAACGAATTAAAATGTTTAAATAAATCTTTTAAGCGTTCCATCATTAAAATTAAGCGGTGTTACATCAACTCTCTTCGATGCTGATAATCTTACTTTATCATGCGGAGTTAGTTGGAGTATGTTTCTCGACTTCTAGTGAGCTTTTATCATTACATTGTTATTTTATAACAATGTGGTGTTCTTAATACTTGAAATTGCCCCTATCTTAGTTATAAATTTATGCGCTTATATTTATACATTACTTCTATTAGGGCGCTACTCAAGGCAATGTACTTAGCCTTTTTGTTGAATTAGCCACAACCTCTTGCTTGGGATATTTCCAATTTAAAGCCCCTTAACTTGGTTCGAACATGAATTTATTATTGACATATTATACTCAATATCACTCATGAAGTTTGAGTCTGTCCACTTGTAATGACTTGGAGTTTTGAATGGTTTATAACTAAATATAGGACTTGTTTAAATATTTCACTCTTGGATTTAATTTGAATTAAAATTATTTTGGAAGCTAATTTAAATTCTTTTTAAATAATAAAGGGTTATTGTAAACTTTAATTTATAATTTAAGTGATTATAATTGTTTTAAAAATAATTTATTTTAATTAACGTGTAAAATTATCATTCTGGGGGACTATTTTGGATTTTGGCAAAACTGGTGCTATTGGATCCGAAATAATAAATTATTATAGGCCGAGGAGAAACTGACAATAGGATGTGGTGTATGGTCATACGTGCTTGAAATGTGCAGCCTTAAATTTAAGAGAACAAAATATATAAATTTTTTACTATAAAAAACATTAACTGAAACCGTTTCCATTATCTTTCTCTCCCTCTCTCTTTTCTATTATTTGTGAACAAAGAAATTAGTCGCCACAAATTTTGAATTTCAAATAATTTATATCGATAGAAATAGTTTACGGATTCGAGCGATTTTGGAATCTATAGCTTCATATAGTTGATAGCTTTGATAGTTTGCTTAGATTTAGGCACAACGGTGTTTGGTGTTGCTCGACTAGGAGCAGCCGTGGCTGGGGCAAGAGCTTGTTGGAGTTAGGGGAGGTGATGGATCGAATGGATGGTGGCATTGTGCAAGTGGAGCAAAGACGAGCACATGATGGTGTTTGTTGGTAGTGCATCGCCAAAATGTTAATTGCGACATGGCAATGTTATATAGGGAAGCTCAAGGTCGTATTTTTATTTAGGGTGTCGGAAGTCGATTCGAAGGTGGCGATGGACTCGTGGAAGCACAAGGAGTTGTTTAAAGATGGTTAGGGATACTTAGGTGGAGCGGTGTGGAAAGCGACTATGGCAGAGGCAGATTTGAGGCATGTCAAGTTGGAATGGAAATAGTGACGTCGAGAGTCGAATCAAGGGGTTCAGTGGGTTGAGCATAAGAGGAGAGACAGGTTGTTGAAATTGAATAATGATTTAGTGGAGTCATTCTCCATGTCACTTGAAATCGTGCACACTTGGTCTCTCGTATTATTGTGCATGGATGAATAAAGAGAAGGAGTTTAAGCGGGTAAGTGATGATTAGAGAAATTTAATTAGTTAATTAATTAATTTTAAAAATCTAATATCTTATATGACTCGTATCTTGTTCATACGAGGCCCAATCGAGACGTCGTTTCCCCCATTGCAATCGTAGGAGAATTCTCTACGTTTGGAATTGATTTAGGCCTTGGGTAAGTTTACTCAACAATTAGTTGTACTATTATTGTGTATATAATTTTTGTTGTATTAATATATAGGTAGTATAATGAAAAATGACAGTTATTGCTTTTGGATCCTGCCTTGTTTTGTAAAATAAATGACAACATTATTATGAAGTATAATCTCTTTTGTGATCATCCATTACATGTATCGTGGCCCAGGCTACTTGTTTCATGTTTAATAGTGTTATAAATATTTGAAGAGATATAGTCATTATAAACGTGCTTTGAAATCCCTAATATTTGATGTATGTTAAACAGGATATATTGTGGAAATATATATATATATATATATATATATATCTATGTATGTATATGTATATGTATATACGTTTGGCTATACATGTTTGTGTTTTTAACATAAAGGAATTCTTTGGGACATTTGTGGAAAATGGAATTGGAAGTTGAGAACATTAGAAGCGAAAGAGTCACGATGGATGCACTTTGAAATCGTTGTGATGGGCGATTTTAAAGTTAACTTTGGAAGATCCCCTAAGGTTTCTTCATATTTATAATAAGTACTGCAAGCGTACTTATTATCGAGAAAATATCAAGGTTTGGATATACTACTGAAAATCATTTATGGGGTTTTAAAATGATGGCTTTAAATTATAAAATGGCTTTTTATGGTTTTTAAATAAATGTTTTAAAAATAGTATAAGTATTTTAAAAGTATATTTTTAGTGTATATATGGTTTTAGAAATTGTTAAAGATTTTGTTTGAGAAATAAAAGGCTTTTATATTATAATATTTTACAAATGGTTTATAGTATTTTATTAAATATCTTAGTTTTATAAATAAATTAGTATATGTGTGTGTTTGTGTGTATCTTTTAAAAGGTGTTTTAGTATATTTAGAAATTTTAAAAAGGAGGTTGGTATATGTAAAAGAATATAAAGGTGTTTATAGATTATAACACTTACGTTATAATGGATTATTGTACAAATTGATTAAAAAGGTATTTTGCCTTGTTTAATAAGTGAAGCTATACTTAGAGCTTTAAATGAATGTTCCAATGTAAATGGCAAGTATAAAAGTGTTTTTGTGTTTATAGTAACATTGTTTGTGTAACATTTGTTTTATCCGAGTTAACCATACTTCTGGAAAGGGATTAGATCTTTAAAATGGAGTTTTTAAAATAATGACTAGGAGAAGTGTTTTTATGGTTTATTGTAAACAATGTTTTAGTAAAATTTGTTTTTAAACCCTTGTATAATTGTTTAAAGAGGTAGAATATTGTTAAATGATTTTGGGAAAATACATAGATCTTTAATAATGGAATTTTAATGGTAATAACAAGTATGAATTGGTTTTGGGTTTATTGTGGCAATGTGTTAATAACATTTGCCTTTAACATAAATAAATCTTTTGAAATGAATGTTTTGAAGATAATCATAAGTGAAATGGTTTTAGGATTGTAGTGATAGTGTTTGAGTAATATTTTTCTTAATCCTTTTTGAAATTGATTTGTGAATATACTTATACGATTGACATAAGTATATGAATAATTTTAGGAAGTATTGGAAATGCATTGACATGAATAGTGATGTTTAAATTAAATAGCTAGGTTTAATTAATAAATGGAGTTTCATTTATAAAGTGGTTTGTTGAGTAAAAATGAGTTTTACAAATAAACGAGGTTTTTAATTAATAAAGGAAGACTAATTAAAAGGGGATTAGAGGTCGTTTATATGACTTGATCGTGCTTTGTTGGTTAACTGCTTATGGACGGTATATGGGACTTAGTTTCCCATATACGGTATTCTCATTGTTATTTGATTTGACCAAATACTTTGGAAATATTTAGAAAAAACACAAGGATTATATCGTACATTATCTTAGGTGATGTTATATTGTATGCATAAACTCGTTTGCTCTTCTAGAACAAATGGATAAGGAAATCTATCTGCTTAAAAGATTAGGAGGTGATCTTCGATTTTATGCATTGTTCGTTTATTTCCTACAGAACTGGAGTTGATATTACTGGGAAATTAGTCGATTGGTTTTGGAGCATTCGGTAAGCGGAGGGGTGTACTTATATGAGATGACTTGAAACCATAACCACTCCAAAACCATATATGTGCTCTATGCTTTGGAAAAGGTTCATGATTAGTTCATGATTGGTTCAAGATGCTGGAGTCCATGTGAATATTCAAGATCTGTTTGAGATGCTCGAACACATGTAGTAGTTCGTGATCTATTCAGCATGTGGGGATCCATGTGTGATTCTGTTTTGTTGATATAATAATACACATGTGATTTCGAGATCTGTTAAGAGATCCACGTGTGGTTTTGAGATCTGTTGAGATATAGGAATCCACGTGTGGTTACAAGATTTGTTTGTATTAGGGATTCCTATGTCGAGATCTATTTGAGTTATGAGTTGTATGCTGGGACGTTGAACATGACTTCACCATCGGTAATGTCATAAACCTTAGATAGGAGACATAGCTTATGGGGTTTAGCTAATTTAAATGGTGTAGGCACTTTAATCTAGTGTTACTTACGGATATGCATGCAGAAGTGATGTGACCTGATGCAATGTGCTTGGGCATGAACCGGCTATGTTTTTCCTATGGTATTTTTTTATCTAGATATATACGATGCTTGGAAGGATTTCTTTGATCCTTGTGCACGAGGACCGTTCTCGCGGTACTGTGGGCAGCTCCATCGAAATCCCACACAATTAGGTAACATGACTTAGCAGTTGTGATTGTATACCTATTATTGTTGTGATGTACACTAACATGCATCGCAGCTGTGTGATGATTTATATTTCACACATTAGACAATATTATATTACCACTGGATTATATAATAGAAATGGTTTGGTTATTGTAAGGTAAATACCTGTCTATGTTTATCAGCGGCATAGTCTTACGAGATACCCTTATTTTGAAGGGTTTTAAGATATTTAAAAATCTATATGACTTAAGTTTCTCATACGGGTTTATTGTAACAACCCTAGTTTTAGTGAATACTTGTTAATATTAAATTATAAATAATGTTAATAGGTAATCACTAAAACCAGGGTTGTTACATTTACCAGACTGATCTGGGTGTTATTTTCTTAATGCTGGGGCAAGCTCAAGTATTTTTTCAGATATAGCTATGGTTCATTGGAGCTATTGGAGAGGAGTTGGATGATTTCTTATCATATTTATTTTCCACTACATTACTTGTTTTGTATCTATCAACATTTGTAAGGATGGGTTTTTATAGCTGTATAGGCTGATGATAGGTTAGTTTACTTTGATTGATGTATGTATATCAAAGTTTTCTTTTGGCAAAGACCTTTTAAGATATTATGTATTTTCATTTTGCATGTGAGATTCTGATATTATGCTCTCTTCTTTCTTGTTCCGTTCCGTTTTCTTTTTATTTTACCTTAAAATTTCATCTTTCCGACATTAGGGTGCACGATACGTGAATAACGTGGATGTATAGTGTCGACATTCAAGGGATCGAAAAGGCAGAACGTTATAGGTATTATCAGAGTTGAAGTTTAAGTGAGAACCTTGGCTTTGATCGGTATAACTCATTGAGAGATATGGTAATGTAATGCCTTATTATGAGTTGAGTGTATATATACGAGAGTACATATCTGTTATTGTTATAAAAAATTTTATTATTGTTTTAGTTGGTCTGTAGAGTGTCTGTTGGATTCTGTAACGACCCTTCTTTTCGACCTTCGAAAGTCAACACCAAATACATCCACGGTATTCAAATGCCAAACATCCAATCATCAGAAAGGTATATTATTATGGTAAAATAAAACGGAAAGAACAAAGAATAAGGGTTACATAAGCTCACAGGGGAAATAAAAACATATAATATAACAAAAACTGTATAAACAGTCACTCCAAAATACATCAAAGTTAAAACAAATCTTATCAGCTAGACAATTATAAAATCCTGAACTCACGATTATTAATAAGTAAAAATAATAATACAGCAGAAAATAAAACACTATGATAGGTGAATATCTATCTCTTCTCCAAGAAGTCCATATCACCAAAGCCAACCTGGGAAAATACTCCTTCTAACCCAAGCATTATAATAAAATAACATCCGAGCAAGCTTGGGAAACTAGCATGAGAAAACTCAAGCAAATGGGATAAACATATAATAATTAATGGAACCATTCCAGACTTAAAGAATATCAAAATATAAAGGATGGGTACAAATAGGAACAAATCTCATACTTAATGATTGGACATAAATAATATCAAAATCCATACTTAAAAGAATTGGCACAAATAATTAAGCATTGAGAAGAGCACAGGCGGTTCTCGATGCAGTTAAGGAAATAGTTCAAAGATTTGAATTAAATAAGGAAACATAAGTTTTTCAGTGACTAGGAGGGTGCACCCCCTTACCAGAAGCATACCTCTAGAATATATACTTGAGAACTACGTTGGCTCTTGGACACGTCCAAGCCAAACCCTGCCAACTATTACCAAATATCCTAGTATTTCACATCTTAACGCGCAAAATTGAACTCAATTTAGAGCAGATATAAAAATACCCTAATGGGGTTAACCCTATATAGCTTGGCTTCCACTTACGCTTTGGATTTAGTCATTTTCTGGCAAAAGATATCAAAGCTCAAAAGAGGAAAAAACATCATGAATTGGTGAAACATAAAGAAGATTGCTGAATCAAAATTGATACTCGAAAAATCAACTATTGGGATAACAAAGTGATTTGTGTATAGGAATTAAATCACATAAACTTACCAGCAATAAATGAATCAAACTTATAAAACTTTTGATTTGCAATTGTGCTTGATTTTCACATTTTAAATATTTGTAAAACACTTTAAAAATAATCTTTGAAATATTCTTTTAAAAGGAAAAATTATATTTCTATGTGTATTAAACAAAGGGTAAAACAATTATCGAAAATAATGTTTGCTACAATCTTAAAACAATTTACACTTAGCTTTAATTTTAACAATCTCATTTAAAAATGTTTTCTCGTTTATAAACTATTATTCATAAATCTAAAACAACACTTATTATCCCAAAAGGTAATAAATCAATTTAAATGACTTTAAAATTTTAAACCATATTAATCATCCCGAAGGATAATTTATAATACTCCTTTTATAACTTCAAAATCACATTAATTTTTTTCAAATAAAATAAATCAAATTCAAAATCATTTTATAAATTTAAGTTAATATTAATTATCCCGAATGATAATTAATCAAAATTTTATAATATTTTATAAATTTAAAACAATATTAATTATTTAGAAAGAAATTAATCACAATTATAATCTCATTTAATAAAGCGAGCAATTACCTTTAAACACCTTTTTCATTTAGTTAAATTAACTTTAAACACCTTTATTAAATCATTGCTTTAACTTTAAAACTCTAAATCATTTAATTACTTTGAAACACTTTTATTAAATCAATTAATTTACTTTAAACTATTTTATTAAATCAGTTAACTAACTTCAAATATCATTAGTTAAAATGGTTAATTAAACTCAAAAGCCGTCAATTAAAATGATTAACTACATTCCAAATATCATTAATTAAAATGATTAATTAATTCCAAATATCATTAATTGAATGATTATTTAATATTCAAATATCATTAATTAAAATGATTAATTAAATCCAAATATCATTAATTAAAACGAATAACTAAATTAAATATCATTAGTTAAAACGATTAACTAAATTAAATATCGTCAATTAAATTGATTAATTAAATCGAAACATCATTAACCAAAATTATTAAATAGATTCAAATATCATTAGTTAAAATGATTAAGTCATTTTAAAATATCATTAATTAAATTGATTAATTGATTTTGTGAAACAATAAGTACAAGTCCAACCCATACAAATGGTTTAGGGAGATGATATTCAATAAGTGACGGCGTAGCGAAAATCGATATATCGACACTTAAACAATTTAAATAGAATGTCATAATTATTTTCAATCAAATACCAATATGAGCAACATAAGGATGGAAATAAATTAATATTGTCGAGAAAACCCTTTTGGTCTCTCTATAAATATTCCCTGTAAAACAATGGTTACGGACGATATATATAGTCATATGGATTCACTGCAAATTATTTGATATCATTCATTTTTCAAAACGGGAATCCAACCAAACAATCAATCAAACAACCATATAAATTAACATCCAAGCATTAAATAATAATCTATAGCATCATAGATATTATATAGTTCGTAAAAAGGTGAGTAAACTTAAAGAAATTCCACCTGATGCCAAATCATTTTGGTTTGAATTAAAATCGAAAGACATTTGATTTTAGCTAAAAATTCCACTTACCCTAAATTCACCAATCTAGTTCCATAATGTAGCTAATGATCCCTTGAGTGTAATACAATTGACCGCGTTCAGTTTGGACCTTGTATGAGCAAGTTATTAAATTTATAAGTTTGGGTAGAAATCAAATTAATTAAACACTAATACTTAATATCACCATAATCCCTTCCCTTCCAAATCAAAATTAGATTCCATGTACACTGATAGTACCTAAAACCCATGGCTGTAATCTTCTTCCATCAATTACACCTCCGTTTCTCGATGAAATTCAACATTGTTACCTCCATCGACTTTCTTTCCGTGATCTCTCTCCGGTCACCCCAACCATCTCGCCTCCGTCGGCACTAAGAAATTTCTGACATGTAGGGTCCCCTTGCTACCTCAAAATGTCGGACCGCTTTCCCCTCCACCAAAGTTCACCAAATCGCAACCACAGATGCTCCTCGACAAAAGAAACACAATGCATTCGACTCCAAAGCCTCTAGTCGCCTAATCACCAATATTGCCGAACCTAGTACACATCTAAACCCATCATCCATGGCCAACGTTCATGGTGTACCCCAACTCACCACAAATTGATGCTTTAGCTATGCCAGACTCAAAGGAACAAGCTTTTACAATTTTTGATGAGCGAATGTTTTTATTTTGATTTTTGAATGCAAGTGATAACTTTGTTTTGGCTTTTGAAAACAAAGACTGGCTTTTTCCTTATACTATCAAGGTGGGAAAGTGAATGCAAAGAAAATGAAAAAGTAAGGTGAATTGTACATTGTTTTGTAAAGGAGAAAGAGTAGGTGTGTTGAATTATATTTTGGTTTATAAAAGAAACTTTATTTGTATCTTATAACGACCTAAGCATTCACAATTTACCCTTTAGTAACACCAATGTTCACAAGTTAACCAAAATGAATAAGCTACCTTGTGCAATAAAATCAAATCAAGTCAACTATGATGACTTGTCAAAATTTTCAAATTTTGATTTAATTTAAAAAGTTGTCAAAATGATATTTTTCGGTACACCACTTCATAGAAATTTCGTTCACATGAACCACAAATGAAAAAATATACGGTTGCGCTCAAAAATGCAAGGCTATCATAAATGACAATAAAATACACCAGTTATTTTATTCTGTGAAATCAAAAATACTATGTTGGCCATAAAATACGTCAAACAAGAATTTAAATATTTTCTAAATCAAAAATTATGGAAAAATTAAATAAATTAAATTAAAAATATGTTATTAAAAATCAAGTCTTTTTATTAACAAATAATTTTCTCATTATTATTTATTATCGAAAAGGAGTTAAATAGTTGCTACTAAATCCATTTAATTGTTATGAAATCGAAAATTCAAATATTTAAAATAAAATCTCCATGTTTGAATATAAGTTATTAAACTTTAAAAACCAATTATTAAATATTTAAAATTAATTAAATATTTGAAATTAAAATGATAAAATTCCAGTATGTTATAGATGTTGATAAATAAGAGTTGATATCGTTATTGATAGGGATCTCTAAACACTTGAACAAGACAAACCAACACGGTGTTGTTTTTGAAATGGGTAAATCAAATAATTTTACTATAGATTATATTTTATACACAAAAGAATAATTTTTACGAATTGAGATAGTTATTTATGATGTGTTTGTTTGTTGGAAAATTTTAATATTCGATTATTATGTTTATTGTTTGATTTGTGTGCTTTACCAGTTTATGAGTAGTCTTACCTTTTCACTACATGGGTCGGGTAGATAATAACCTGTGGGGACAACTGAAAACGAACACCTTGTTAATTAAGTTTTACAGTTTGATGATAAGGTGTTTAGTGATAATGTTGGGTTAAAATTTGATTTTAATGAAAGTTGTAGATTTTGTAATAAACACTTGTGTAATAATTTTATATAAGAAAGCGACTTATATGAATATGGATTTTAAGTATAGTTATAAACAAAAAGGGTTTGAACTGAAAATTTGAGGACTTACATCTCGATTTTTAGAAATTGGTTTTCTAAGGTTTTGGAAAATAATACTAGAATTATTTAGAAGTAAATATTTGGAAAATTGGTTTACGAAATTAACATCATGGTACTTGGTAATATTTACGAAGTATTTGATACCATTTTAGAATTGATTTTGGTTAAGTCCGAAAGGCATGCTTTGGATGTACTGAACTCACTTTTTTCACTTGAAAATAATTCTGGTGATGACTATAGCATCATCGACATTTATCATTGATTTTCAAAGTGGGGGATGCTATGTTAGCAATTTTCTACAGAGCGTTTCTGGTAAAATAGATTTCGATTTGAATACCGAAAGTATGATCTGATACAAAATATGTATATATAATTATTTCAAATGATTGAAATGAAAACCTGGTGTTTAGTTCTTAAGTTTTCGATTAAGATATTTTATGGACTCACGTATGCCTTAGGGTAAGTTTGGTTGTGTATCTTGTTTGATCTGTTCATCAGTAGTTTTCATTTGTTAAAATGAAATAAAATTTTCAACGATTCTAGACATTTGAAACTTCGAAATTTGTTATATAAATTTAAAGGTAAAGTATTTTATGGAAATATAAATACGAGTTTATAAAACACTTGAACCTCAAAGATTGTAGAATTTAAACAAGTTTTAAATTGATTGAATATCTGTGTTAAGTATAATGAATTGGAATATTTTGTATATACTCTGAGGATGTAGTGAAGTATTATACGAGTATGAATTTAAGTTATATACTATTTAAAAACTTGAAGTAAATTTTATGAAATGATTCATCAGTGATTTTATTATTAAACGAGAAACACTAAGTGATAATGAATGTGAATTAAAACAAAAGGTAATTAGTGTAATTAAAGGATCCATTTGAATAGAGTAAGTAATATGTACGTAGATCATTTTTATTTGCTTGATAGCTCTTGATCTAGGATTTAAGTACATGATTTTGAGGTGGTTTACACCAGTCTGAGTTAGTACTTTCACTAGATTCTTGACGGTGAATACTTGTTGCGAATTCTTGATATGACCCTAAAGTATTTCTATCATAGTATATGGTTATAACCGGAACAGAGGTTTCTGATCAAGCAATCGGATTGGAGTCCGCACTAGAGAGGTCAAGAGAACTATACTAATTCGGAAGTGAAATTTATATGATCGAGCTAGCAATCAGATTTGGCATTACGTACAGATGGAATATATGCATCGTACGGCCTTTAAAAATATTTGTACGCTATGTGTGCTTGCTTATGGAGAGCTTGGGGGATGACTCTTCGAATTGTTTTGGGTAGCATAAGTGATCGACAGAGTAATGCCTGAGGCTGCTGAGCGTAAGGTAGGCTTAGTGGGTTGTTTGTTATCCTTGTGCGATGAGATGATTTCTAAACTTGGGAAAACCGTGGGCTTATTTGCTAGTGGTTGTAGTATTGTATGATATTGTTGGGTAATTTCTTGGTGTGCAATATCGTTAGTTATTGGTGTGGGATTGTTGCTTTATTGCTTGTGCTAGAATTTCGAGGGCAAAACTCTTTTAAATCCTGAATTTAGTTAGCAATCAGAATGTGAGGATCTGGATTTTTGAAAGGTTTATAATTAAATATTGGAATTGTTTAAATACTTAAAACTTGGATTTAATTCGAATAAAAATGATTTCGAAAGCTTATTTAAATTCTTTTTAAATAATAAATACTCGTTGTAAATTTTAATTTAATATCTTAGTGAATAAAATTGTTTTAAAAATAATTCATTTTAATTAACGTGTGAAATTATCATTTTGGTCCACTATCATGGATTTTGGTGAAACTGGTGTCATTGAATACTGAATAATGAATTGTTGTACGCCGACGAGTTTCGTGACGATCAGACGTATAGTGTGATCATGCATGCTCAAAATGTGCTGTGTTAAATTTAAGAGAATAAAATAATAATTTTTTTATTATAAATAAACATTAATTTAAATCTATTTCATTATCTTCCTCTCCCTCTCTTTTTTTAATTGTCTGTGAATGAAGAACTTAACCGCAACATTTTTGTAACACCCTGTAAAATGAACCATAAATAAGTGAAATAAAATTTAATAAAATGTAATAAGGTAGAATATAGAAATTTGATAAAATGTAGAATTTGACCACAAAAGTATTCCATTGCGTTCATGGCGAAATTCCGATCTATTTCCATACATAATATGCTGAAAATGGAGCTCAAACGAACAAGTTATGAGTGTTTGAAGTTCTCATATTTAAATAAATTTAGTTTATATTCAAATTCAAATGAGAATTTAAATTTAGGATTTTAATTTCAAAAATTAGGTTGGGAGTTAAGTAAACATTTAATTAACGTTTAACGTTAAACTTAATTAGGTTGAGAAATTAAAAAGTAACGAAATCAATAATTACCCAAAATAATGTACCGGCCGACCCCTTTACTAGGACTGGTCAACCCCTAGCGGTTGACTGGTTGATGGAGAGCGGTCGACTAGTCGGTAATGAAAATTTGCAATAGGAGCTAGGGTTGATAGATGAACGATCTAGATTTCTCTGTATTAAACTATTTTCATCTTACGTTTCCGGTGCATTTTACCCTTATAAATAGAACCCTATTCACTCCACTTTTTATTCACATTATTTTGGGAAGTTCAACGAAATTGTGCCATTATTATCTCTTCAAAAAAATTCATAAACTCTGTAGAAAATTCAGGCAAGAATTCAATCTATTTTCTATTTATTTCTTCGTCCTCCAACCTATTCTTAATCTATTATCCTCCAACTATTTTGAATCTAATAAAAATATATACATCTTCCCTATCTTTGTGTGTGTGTGTTTTTTAAAAGAGGGGGATTCTAGAAGAGATCGTAAGGCGTGCATATCTAAGGAAGGCAAAGCTAAGTGTATCAACCTAGATTTTATATCATTTGATTTTGAATATTTAAATGGTTTATTGATGATCCACCTTTCTTGAATTTAAATTAAAGCTATTTACATACTTTACTTAAATTATATACATACTTTTTAAATGTTTCAAATAAAACTGCTTTATAAAATATAAACTATTTTTCTTCAAAATAAAAGTTAAGTCATACTAAATTTAAAATAAAGTTATGAAATCCTATACAAGTATTTCAAATAAAACTTTAACCAAACTATCTTTACAATAAAACTAGTTTGTAAAATATAAATATTAATGATATTCTTTTAAAGCATATACCGATTAACCCCTTTTAAAAAAAATTCTACTATCACTAATTTATTAAATATTTACTCTTAAAAATTCTTCAAATTAAACAATAATTTTCTTAAAACATTCTTTAAAAAAAAATTAAAACTTAGATTTTTACTAAAAAAAATCTGTTGAAACGTACTTGGCTTTTCAAGGAACTACACTTCCATTTTCAGAATAAACCAAAGAATCCTTTTATAAATCTTGCTTGATTTGTCTCAATTCGAATTTACGTTTAAATCCCGTAAATTCCTTCCCATACTTTTAAAAATAAACACCTTTTTATATTTTAAACACATTTCCATTTCCTGGAAAATCACTTTCAAAATATATGCTCAAAATATTTAAAATAAGGCTACTAGAAATTTCTTAAATGAAAATAATACTTAAGAAAATATAGAGGAGTTTCTAAGTAATTTAAAACGAAATTTCCCTTTAAAATAAAGTTATTAATCAAATATTCATATTATAATTTCCTTTTTGAAAATTAATACTACTTTACCTTTAAAATAGTTAAATATCATAATTACTTAAATAAGTATTTACTTATACTTTAAACAATAAAAATAATATTTTCTTTCTAAAATATTCTAAAACACGTTTTAAACAGCCCATTTATATTTTGAAAGCTTTTCTTTAAAACATACTAAATTTCCAGGAAAAAGTATACTTCCCATCCTTTAAAAACAATCTTACTATCACTTTTAAGCAATTTGCACTTCTTATAGAAATTCCCACCGGAAACCTATACTTTCAATATTTACCCCCGATAAATATTTCACATTATTTATAAACCCGGTTTATAGATTTTCATTTCACATTTCATTTTAAACCCAATTTATTTTATTTGTATTTTAAATTCCCAGATTGTATTAATCCAATTGTAGCACATCATAATTAAATTTTCAAATTAATATATCACAGTATATAAATAAACACATCATCAATTATGAAAATAATTTATATATTGTGAGGAATCCAGTTGGATCCCTCCAACCTGTTTTCCCTGCATCCACAAACGTTAGCATATTTCATATCCAGACTGATAATAATATTCACATTCAACCAATCAAGAAATCTTTTAAATATTAACTATTTAAATTAATTGGAAATTCCATTTGTGAGTGAGATTTACTCACTTTGAGTTTCGACGAGCGTTCTAAATTTTAAATTAAATCGAACCGCTCTATTAATTCAAAATTTTCGCTTGCTCCAAACGTCTCCAGATCTGCTGCAGCGTGTAGATCGCATCGCTGCGATTCCAGCGCTTTTTGTTTCGTTTGAATCTGATAATATATGCAGGAGTTATTCAGTTTTAAAGTTTTGAAATAAAATTTTAAAACAAATTTCTTTCTTATTTTAATTTATTATACCATCGGCAGTTCATTCTGGGAAGAAAATCACTGCCGCACTCGTTCTTCTTCTTCACCGTGCTCCTTCGCGAAGAACCCACCAACACGTTCGATTTTCCCCTTGCCACGACCACCATATCGATCTAGAACTCGATCAGAATCCACCACAACGAAGCTCATCGCAACCTCCACCATTGGTAGAAACACGGCGAAGCTCAGTACCTCCACAGCACAAAAAAATATGCACAAACGGCCAAGGTTAAAGCCGTAATTTCTCCCTCCTCGCTGCGCCGATCTCGATCACCACCACTCACAACATAGATCTTGCTCCCCTCTCTAATTTTTCAGTTGAAGATTTTTGATGAAAGCAATTAGATTAGGAGAAAAATGGAGAAGAAGGCATAATGTTTTTCGGCCATTGATAGTTTAAGTGGCGGTCGATCAAAGAAAATAGGGTTTCGGCCTATTAGACGTATATATATACGTTTATATATTAATTTAATAATTTATTCACCAATTACTTAACTTTTTAAACGAATTCCAATTTAAACGTGCTGACAAGCGTTTATGAGGTTTTACCCGTATTCCGAACACAATGGAACTTGTTTCGGAGGCTAATTCGATCATATGCGCGAGTTAGGAAAATAAACGCTCAATTTTAAATTAAATCGATTAAAATAGTTTCTATGCATTTTGAGCTGCCAGGGTCAAACGACAATTCCGATTGCTACGAAAATTGAAATCCGATAATAACTAACTATTACGGATCCAATAGAACTCATTTCGTCGAATTCCGAGACTGTGCCCCGGAAGGCTATTTTAACTCGTCGATTAAATCGAGCGATTTCCGAAATTGTTGAAATCACTTAAAATTTCACTTTTAAAACTTTACTAACTTTATTATAAATAATATAGAATTTATATTCACAAATTCCTTTCAAAACAATTTCCATTCAAAAATATTTCCCAAAATAATACTTCATTATTTCCTCCAATACTTTGGAAAACATTTCAAACATTTCCAAGATTTTAAATTCCCAAATATTTGTTTTAAATTCATTTTAAACACTTTTCAGAATTTCCCAGATTTAAATTCTGGTCTAATCAAATTTTATTTATTCTTCTTTTGGATAAATCATACTTATATAATTCTATTTGGTTATAGCCATTTCAAATTTTAGACTCTTGTATTTGATTATAATATTCACAACCAAACATTCAAATATATATAATGATTTAGAAATCATTTTTTCATATCAAAATATAATTTTGGGTAAAATTATTTCATTTACACATTTTGAAAACAATACCATGCCGGTTTATCTTGTTTAAGAGTTTAGAAACCCTATCGATACGGTTGTACTTCCCGTACCGACCAGAATTCATAAACACTCAACTGATAAGTCAACACAGTATAAAACAGTTTTTATATTCACTAACAAGTAAGCTCTCATAGCTATTAATACACTCAACTCATTATAGAGTACTGTTGACTCCATTTAATGAGTAATTTCCCCACCAAAGCCTAGGTTATCGCTAACCTAAGCTTTGATACCAATTGTGATGACCCACCTTTCTCGACCCTCGAAAATCGACACAAAATACGCCACAGTATACTATGCCGACGATCGAGTGCCAGAAAAGGCAAATAGTTGAGGGAAAAGAAAGAAGGAACTAAACAATAACAGAATCTCACAATCGCAGCGGAACAAAATATAATGCATAATATCAGATCTTTACAAAAAATGAAAACTATATTTGTTTTATACAATATATCATCAGAGTATATCTCAAACAAACAACAATTACGAGCCTGACAATATAAACAATCACAACGACGGATATAAACAAGTACGGATAATACGACTCGGACTCCAGCTCCTCGCCTGAGCTCCACAGCATCCTTTCCTGTAATCTATGATACTCGATCTGACCTGAGCATTATAATGAAATAACACCCGAGTCAGTCTGGAATACCAGCGTGAGTAAAATACACCCAATTTGATTATTAAATTTCAAAATCCCTTTAAAAATCAAAAGCATCTTGTAAGACCACGCCACAAATAAACATGTCGGGTTTTTACCTTACGATAGCTAAAACATTTCTTTTCAAAATCCTCTGATATTATAATTGGGTCTACATACAAATATTTATTAAAATAGAAGAAATTGTTACATGATTAAATTCTAGGTACTAGCCACAAAGTGGGTAATACAAACAAAACTTGTAAAAGGCTCGTAGGGAAAATGGATTTCCAACTAATGACTAGGAACTGTGGTACCACCAGTCATAGTACGTGGCCTGGATCACCGTATCGAGGATTACTTTCAATCCCGTATAACACAAGACCGGGACTACCCCTTACTGGTTAATCCCGAGTAAGATCAACCCACGGTTGGGATCAGCAACCGCACCACTAAGCCAAATAAAAGGGACATCTAGACAGGGATGACCTCACCCAAATGGGTGCTACCCACATAGCCTTGCTGCATATCTCATGATTTTCAATCATTCCCAGTTGATGAGGCTTGAGGCTAAGCGTTGACTTTTTAGAACGTTTCTCTTAGAATGCCCATCGTCCACCTGACGATGTTCCGAAAGTATTCATCCATACAAGTCCGTCCCGGGTTTGAACGGAACCGAAGGCATTACTCCTACTGTATCCATTTGGAATTATCCTCAGGATTAGTAGTGACTAGCCCTTGCACTTCACTGCTCCATCATCGACTTCGAACTCGTTTCCCACGAAAACGTACAAACCGGATCGAAGTGGTTTTTGAGAAATTAATCTCGATCCAGTCTCTTCGAAACGATCAACGCATTGGCCAATATTGATAGTTGGTGATTTAACTATCAATTAACATTCATAAACATCCATCAACAATAAGTAATTGCCCAAATTATTTATTATCCTTAAAATATCCTTGCAAAATATATTTCCATTATCAATCTCTAGAAAACAGTTTCAAACCACACACTCCTTATGGAATAAATTACCAAATATTGATTTCCACTGAAAACATCCTAGCCAAATACTTTAGATTTATAATAATTTAAATTAAAGCTATTTACATACTTTACTTGAATTATATACATACTTTTTAAATGTTACAAATAAAACTACTTTATAAAATATAAACTATTTTTCTTGAAAATAAAAGTAAAGTCATACTAAATTTTAAAATAAAGTTATGAAATCCTATACAAGTTTTTCAAATAAAACTTTAACCAAACTATCTTTACAATAAAACTAGTTTGTAAAATATAAATATTAATGAAATTCTTTAAAAGCATATACCAATTAACCCCTTTTAAGATAATTTTGACTATCACAAATTCATTAAATATTTACTCTTAAAAATTCTACAACTTAAAAAATAATTTTCTTAAAACATTCTTTTAAAAAAAAAATTAAAACTTAGAATTTTACTAAAAAAAATCTGTTGAAACGTACTTGGCTTTTCAAGGAACTACACTTCCATTTTCAGAATAAACCGAAGAATCCTTTTATAAATCTTGCTTGATTTATCTCAATTTGGATTTACGTTTAAATCCCGTAAATTCCTTCCCACACTTTTAAAAATAAACAACTTTTTATATTCCAAACACATTTCCCATTTCCTGTAAAATCACTTCCAAAATATATGCTTAAAATATTTAAAATAAGGCTACAAGAAATTTCTTAAATGAAAATAATACTTAAGAAAATATAGAGGAGTTTCTATGTAATTTAAAAAAAAATCCCTTTAAAATAAGTTATTAAGCAAATATTTATATTATAATTTCCTTTTTGAAATTTAATACTACTTTACCTTTAAAATAATTAAATATCATAATTACTTAAATAAGTATTTACTTATACTTTAAATAATTAAAATAATATTTTCTTTCTAAAATATTCTAAAACACATTTTAAACTGCCCATTTATATTTTGAAAGCTTTTCTTCAAAGCGTACTAAATTTCCAGGAAAAAGTATACTTCCCATCCTTTAAATACAATCTTACTATTATTTTTAAGCAATTTGCACTTCTTATAGAAATTCCCACCAAAAACCTATACTTTCAATATTTATCCCAGATAAATATTTCAGTTTATTTATAAACCCAGTTTATAAATTTTCATTTCACATTTCCTTTTAAACACAATTTATTTTATTTATATTTTAATTCCCAAATTGTATTCATCCAATCATAGTGCATCACAATTAAATTTTCAAATTAATCTATCATAGTATATAAATAAACACATCATCAATTATGAAAATAATTTCTATACTGTGAGGAATCCAGTTGGATCCCTCCAACCTGTTTTCCCTGCATCCATAACATATAAAATATCATATCCAGACTGATAATAATATTCACATTCAACCAATCAAGAAATCATTTAAATATTAACTATTTAAATTAACTGGAAATTCCAGATGTTAGTGAGATTTACTCACTTTGAGTTTCGACGAGCGTTCTAAATTTTAAATTAAATCAAACCGTTCGATTTCAAAATTTTCGCTTGCTCCAAACGTCTCCGAATCTGTTGCAACGTGTAGACTGCATCGCTGCAATTCCGGCGCTTCTTGTTTCGTTTGAATCTAATAACATATGCAAGAGTTAGACGGTTTTAAAGTTTTGAAATAAAATTTTAAAACAAATTTCTTTCTTATTTTAATATATTATACCATCGGTCGTTCATTCTGGGAAGACAATCGCTTCCGCACTCGTTCTCCTTCTTCACCATGCTCCTTCGTGAAGAACCCACCAGCACGTTCGATTTTCCACTTGCCGCGACCACCATATCGATCTTGAACTCGATCAGAACCCACCACAACGAAGCTCGTCGCAAACTCCACCTTTGGTCGAAACACGACAAAGCTCGGTACCTCCATAGCACAGAAAAACGTGCACAAATGGCCACAGTTAAAGCCGTGATTTCTCCCTCCTCGTCACGCCGATCTTGATCACCACCGCTCAGAACATAGATCTTGCTCCCTTCTCTAATTTTCCATTTGAAGATTTTTGATGAAAGCAATTAGATTAGGAGAAAAATGGAGGAGAAGGGATGATGTTTTTCGGCCATTAATAGTTTAAGTGGCGGCCGATCAAAGAAAATAGGGTTTCGGCCTATTATACGTACATACATACGTTTATATATTAATTTAACAATTTATTCACCAATTACTTAACTTTTTAAACGAATTCCAATTGAAACATGACAATAGGCGTTTATAAGGTTTTTCCCGTATTCTGAACACAGTGTAATGTGTTTCGGAGGCTGATTCGATCATATGTGCGAGTTACAGAAATAAGCGCTCAATTTTAAATTAAATTGATTAAAATAGTTTCTATACATTTTGAGCTGCCAGGGTCAAATGACAAATCTGGTTGCTACGAAAATTGAAATTTGATAATAACTAACTATTACGGATCCGATGGAACTGGTTTCGTCGAATTCCGAGAATGTGCCCCGGAAGGCAATTTTAACACGTCGATTAAATCGAGCGATTTTCTGAAATTGTCGAAATCACTTAAAATTTCACTTTTAAAATTTTACTAACTTTATTATAAATCGTATAGAATTTATATTCACATTAGGAACCGTTCTGATTCATTTCGAATCCAAATCTGTTTATTTACACTATTATATTATTAAATTCCATTATAAAATTAATATAAAATTCCAAATTCAACTTATCGATTTTTAATTCCATCTAAAAATCCAATAGAAAAATTCAAATAAAACTAAACTTAAAATAAACCTTAGAAACCATTTTCATAACTATTTACATCCAGATTCACAAATTATTCCGATGCCACATATTTAATTGTTATTATTCAAATTCAATTGAATTACCATATTTGAAATTTAACTAATTTAATCTAACCAAATAATTTTTGTTCCAAAACCAAATTATAATTCACATTCACCATCTAAAATGAATTAAATGTTCAAAGCTAGCGACCAAAATTCCGGGTTATTGCATTACTCCCCCTTATAAAAATTTCATCCTCAAAATTTGCTAAGGTATAAAAATGCTACTAAACTCATTTATTTACCCCAAAATTTCAATTAAAACTCACATTCACTTCTCAAAACCTTTTAGCTCAATCCAAAACCATTTGCTTTATTTATACCCAAAAGCTAATGTTTCAACATCATTTCAAAAATCGACCCTTTCTTATTAACTCAAAATTTTCAAAATCCTCAAAATATTTCTAACTCCCAAAATTTTTGACAGCGTCTCCTTTGTACGGAGAGCGTTTTACAGTATCACAATAAATATAAATATATATACATTGACCCACACGGTCGGAAAACAAAATATACCACAACATATATATCATTTTCCAATTATATTGCGTAGGTGTACGTACCTTTTAATTAACATTTTAAAAGCAAGCGGCTAATTATATTGCATATACGTGCTCCGACTCTATTGATTGCCTCCCGTATCTGTACTTACTTAAACAAACACATCCGTTTTCAATAATATGAGAATTTAACAACATTCCATTCATTTATCTAAACCAAACATGTCAATTTCAAAGCCCACACAACAATTTTCAAAATCCTACGAGTTATCCATCTATATAAGTAACCCACATGTTTTAATAATATTATAATCTCCTTTGCAAATCCATATTTCATTTACTCTACTCAAAAGAATTTACACCCAAGTTTGCTATACTCAATTCATATTCACGATAACCAACTTATTTTCACTTCAATATGGTTACATATGCTTTGCTTACATCACTTTACTTCGATTCAATTCCAAATTGATTCACAATCAAATTTTATTTTCAATTTTATATATTTACATTTCTTTAATGATCCACTTACATTTATATGCAAATCCACTTAATTAAATTTCAATCCATTCCAATTGATTCAAAAACCAATTCAATTTACTTCTCTTAATTCGTTCACTTTCGTTTATGGCAAAATGACTAATTTCTACGCAAGTTGCTGTTATTCAAACAAATAACTTTTTCTTACTTATACCATTTAAAATAAATTTCAACATGGATTTATATTGGAATTATTAATACCCCAAACAAATTTTTTTTCTTCATCATAATTATCAAATCAAATCCCTATTCTCACTTCAAGTGCATCATCCAACTTAAGTTTATATTAATATTATTCCATTTTGGATTATTTACAACTCATACATTCTTATTTCATCAAGATAAGAAATTAAAATTCTTTCACTTGCATTAAAATTTTATTATCTAAATAAATTTCATTCAAGACCCTTTATAATGCTCGACCATAATCATTTTTCAATTTGCTTAAGTTATTTCAACTCCAAAATAACTCCATTTCTTCTTACATCCATTTTATTTTCATTTTAATTTGATTCTCACCCAAAATCCACTTACAAATTTTAATTCAATTTGTTTACTTTCAATCCATATTAAATTTTAATTCACCTCCTTAATTCACTTCTAAATTTGTTTTATTCATAACATAACTATTCCAATTATTCCATACCAGAACTAGGATTTTATTTTACCTTTTTAAGTTTTTAACAAGCTACCAAAATTTTATCCATGCCAATACAAATTTCATTTAATTTAGCTTATACTAAATTCATCCTCAAATAATTTTTTTTTAAATTTAGCTGAGTGAGAATTTTATCCATTCAATATTCAACCAAATTAAACTTTCCTTCAATTCAATTCTTTTTCCAAATTTAATTCAAGTTCAACTAAATTTTATTTAGACAACTTAAATTCATAACAATTCCTTTACTATTTTAAATAAGAACTTAATTCTATTCAAGATTAGCTTCAATCTCCCCAGTTTAGTATTCTTTACTCCATAAGAAAAAAGAACTTACTATCTTTGGGATCTAATGCTACACCGCTGCTCAATACTTTAGTGGATCGACTCTATTACATATAACATAATTGAGGTTTGATTTTAATTCAATCCAACTTTAACTCAATTTCTCTTAGTCTAAGTTAAATTCAATTCGATCCAATTTTATTTCTTCTTTTATATAGGTTCAAGCCTTATTTACTGACTTAAGTCCATTCACCTTTTATATTTCACTTGCCTTATCTCAATTTACATTTCATTTAGAATTCAATTCTTAAACTTTCCATTCTTTTTATCATAACATTCATCCATTTCTATTTAGGTTCTTCAATTCATCTCTTATTCTTAAGTTCACCAACTTATTCATTTAAAAGCTTATATTGCTCATTTGAGTCATTTTCATCTTATAATTCCAATTCTAGATTATATATATAACACTTAATAACTTAAGTGCATAAATTTCATTACACAGTTATAACCCACAATTATATAATCATTTTATATTTCAACTTTATCCACTTTAATTCGATATCAATTTCAATTTTATTTAACTTATCTCCAGTTAAATTCAAATATATCTTATTTACTTCCATTTACTCAAGTTAAATTTTAATTCCAAGAGTAAAATTTTCGTTTTTCCTTTCTTATTTAAATCAACAACACTTACAGGTTCAACAGTTGATTCATTTTGGCCTTGACATTTATATTTTAAATAGGATTCCAGAATTCAATTGCCCGGTTTATTCCAAAACCATTTTGAAATAATAATCAACACATACCTACTTTGTATATCAATCAAATCTCCAGATTTCAAAACAATCTGTTTTTACCAAAGCAATTTCTTTTGTTTTTTTTGAAATTTCAAAAACAAATTGTATGCCCGACAAGTCCAAAACAAATATCATAACCAATCTTCCCGGTAGCACTCCATCACTTTAGAAACTCGAAAATGAATTCTGATGATGTGGCCATCATCATCAAGATTATTTCCCAATAACTGAAGTGAGTTCAGTGCTTCCTTACTTCCACAAATTTCTTTCAAAACAATTTCCATTCAAAAATATTTCCCAAAATAATACTCCATTATTTCCTCCAATACTTGGAAAACATTTCCAAGCTTTCAAATCCCAAACTTTTGTTTTAAATTCATTTTAAACACTTTCCAAAATTTTCGGGATTTAAATTCTGGTCTAAATCAAATTTTAGTTATTCTTCTTTTGGATAAATCATACTTATAGAATTCTATTTGGTTATAGCCATTTCCAATTTTAGACTCTTATATTTGATTTTAATATTAACAACCAAACATTCAAATATATATAATAATTTAGAAATCACTTCTTTCATATCAAAATATAATTTGGGGTAAAATTATTTCATTTACCCATTTTAAAAACAATATTATGTCGATTTATCTTGTTTAAGAGTTTAGAAACACCTATCGATACGGTTTTACTTTCCGTACCGACCAGAATTCATAAACACTCAACTGATAAGTCAACTCAGTTTAAAAACAGTTTTTATATTCACTAACAAGTAAGCTCTCATAGCTATTAATACACTCAACTCATTATAGAGTACTATTGACTCCATTTAATGAGTAATTTCCCCACCAAAGCCTAGGTTATCGCTAACCTAAGCTCTGATACCAAGTGTGACGACCCGCCTTTCTCGACCCTCAAAAATCAACACAAAATACGCCACAGTATACTATGTCGACGATCGAGTGCCGGAAAAGATAGATAGTTGAGGGAAAAGAAAAAAGATAGAATAAAGAAGGAACTAAACAATAACAGATTCTCACAATCGCAGCGGTACAAAATATAATGCATAATATCGATCTTTACACAAAATGAAAACTATATTTATTTTATATAATATATCATCAGAGCATATCTCAAACAAACAAAAATTACCAGCCTGACAATATCAACAATCACGGCAGCAGATATAAACAAGTACGGATAATACGTCTCGGACTCCAGCTCCTCTCCTGAGCTCCACAGCATCCTTTCCTGTAATCTATAATACTCGGTTTGACCCCAAGCATTATAATGAAATAACACCCGAGTCAGTCTGGAATACCAGCGAGAGAAAAATACACCCAATTTGATTATTAAAGTTTCAAAATCCCTTTTAAAATCAAAAGCATCTCGTAAGACCACGCCACAAATAAACATGTCGAGTTTTTACCTTCTGATAGCTAAAACATTTCTTTTCAAATCCTCTAATATTATACGTGGGTCTATATACAAAAAATTATCAAAATAGACGAAATTGTTACAAGATTAAATTCCAGCTACCAGCCACAAAGTGGGTAATACAAACAAAACTTGTAAAAGGCTCGTAGGGAAAATGGATTTCCAACTAATGACTAGGCACTGGGGTACCACCTGTCACAGTACGTGGTCTAGATCATCGTACCGAGGATTACTTCCATTCCCCTGCAACACAAGACCGGGACTACCCCTTACTAGATAATCCCGAGCAAGATCACCCCATAGTTGGGATCAGCAACCGCACCACTAAGGCGAATAAAAGGGGCATCTAGACAGGGATGACCTCACCCTAATGGGTGCTACCCACATAGCCTTGCTGCATATCCCGTGATTTTCAGTCATTTCTGGTTGATGAGACTTGAGGCTAAGCATAAACTTTTTAGAACGTTTCTCTTAGAATGCCCACCATCCACGTGACGATGTTCCGAAAGTATTCATCCATACAAGTCCGTGTCTGGTTCGAACGGAACCGAAGGCACAACTCCTACTACATCCATTTGGAATTATCCTCAGGATTAGTAGCAACTAGCCCTTGCACTTCTCTGCTCCATCTTCCAATTTGTACGTTTTCCCACGAAAACGTACAAATTGGGTCGAAGTGGTTTTTGAGAAATTAATCTCGATCCCGGTCTCTTCGAAACGATCAACCCATTGGCCAATATTGATAGTCGGTGATTTATCTGTCAATTAACATTCACAAACATCCATCAACAATAAGTAATTGCCCAAATTATTTATTATCCTTAAAACATCCTTGCAAGATATATTTCCATTTTCAATCTCTTGAAAACAGTTTCAAACCACACACTTCTTATGGAATAAATTTCCAAATATTGATTTCCACTGAAAACATCCAAGCCAAATACTTGAGATTTATAATAATTTAAATTAAAGCTATTTACATACTTTACTTGAATAATATACATACTTTTTAAATGTTTCAAATAAAACTGCTTTATAAAATATAAACTATTTTTCTTCAAAATAAAAGTTAAGTCATACATAATTCCAAAATAAAGTTATGAAATCCTATACAAATTTTTCAAATAAAACTTTAGCCAAACTATCTTTACAATAAAACTAGTTTGTAAAATATAAATATTAATGATATTATTTTAAAGCATATACCAATTAACCCCTTTTAAGATAATTTATACTATCACTAATTTATTAAATATTTACTCTTAAAAATTATACAACTTAAACAATAATTTTCTTAAAACATTCTTTTAAAAAAAATTAAAAACTTAGATTTCTACTAAAAAAAATCTGTTGAAACGTACTTGCCTTTTCAAGGAACTACACTTCCATTTTCAGAATAAACCGAAGAATCCTTTTATAAATCTTGCTTGATTTATCTCACTTCGAATTTACATTTAAATCCCATAAATTCCTTCCCACGCTTTTAAAAATAAACACCTTTTTATATTTTAAACACATTTCCGATTTCCTAGAAAATCACTTCCAAAATATATGCTTAAAATATTTAAAATAAGGCTACTAGAAATTTCTTAAATGAAAATAATACTTAAGAAAATATAGAGGAGTTTCTAAGTAATTTAAAACAAAATTTCCCTTTAAAGTAAAGTTATTAATCAAATATTTATATTATAATTTCCTTTTTGAAACTTAATACTACTTTACCTTTAAAATAGTTAAATATCATAATTACTTAAATAAGTATTTACTTATACTTTAAACAATTAAAATAATAGTTTCTTTCTAAAATATTCTAAAACACGTTTTGAACTGCCCATTTATATTTTGAAAGCTTTTCTTAAAACATACTAAATTTCTAGTAAAAAGTATAGTTCCCATCCTTTAAAAGCAATCTTACTATTATTTTTAAGCAATTTGCACTTCTTATAGAAATTCCCACTGGAAACCTATACTTTCAATATTTATCCCCGATAAATATTTCACTTTATTTATAAACCCAGTTTATAAATTTTCATTTCACATTTCCTTTTAAACCCAATTTATTTCATTTATATTCTAAATTCCCAAATTGTATTCGTCCAATCATAGTACCACACAATTAAATTTTCAAAACAATCTATCACAGTATATAAATAAACACATCATCAATTATGAAAATAATTTCTATATTGCGAGGAAGCCAGTTGGATCCCTCCAACCTGTTTTCCCTGCATCCACAAACGTTAGCATATTTCATATCCAGACTGATAATAATATCCACATTCAACCAATCAAGAAATCATTTAAATATTAACTATTTAAATTAACTGGAAATTCCAGATGTGAGTGAGATTTACTCACTTTGAGTTTCGACGAGCGTTCTAAATTTTAAATTAAATCGAACTGTTCGATTTAATTCAAAAAATTTCTTCCTCCAAACGTCTCCGAATCTGCTGCAGCGCGTAGATCACGTCGCTGCGATTCCAGCACTTCTTGTTTCGTTTGAATCTGATAACGTATGCAAGATTTATTCAGTTTAAAGTTTTGAAATAAAATTTTAAAACAAATTTCTTTCTTATTTTAATTTATTATACCATCGGCCATTCATTCTTGGAAGACAATCACTGTCGCACTCGTTATTCTTCTTTACCGTGCTCCTTCGCGAAGAACCCACCAGCAAGTTGATTTTTCCCTTGCCGCGACCACCATATCGATCTAGAACTCGATCAGAAGCCACCACAACGAAGCTCGTCGCAACCTCTTCCTTTGGTCGAAACACGATGAAGCTCGGTACCTCCGTAGCATAGAAAAACGTGCATGAACGGCCAAGGTTATATCGTGATTTCTCCCTCCGCACCGCGTCGATCTCGATCACCACTGCTCTCCGCACCGCGTCGATCTCGATCACCACTGCTCACAACATAGATCTTTCTCCCCTCTCTAATTTTCCAGTTGAAGATTTTTGAAGAAAGCAATTAGATTAGGAGAAAAATGGAGGAGAAGGCATGATGTTTTTCAGCCATTAATAGTTCAAGTGGCGGCCGATCAAAGAAAATAGGGTTTCGGCCTATTATACGTATATATATACACACGTTTATATAATAATTTATTCACCAATTACTTAACTTTTTAAACGAATTCCCATTAAAACGTGCCGACAGCCGTTTATAAGGTTTTACCCGTATTCCAAACACAATGGAACGTGTTTCGGAGGCTAATTTGATCATATGCGTGAGTTACGGAAATAAACGCTCAATTTTAAAGTAAATCGATTAAAATAGTTTCTATGCATTCTGAGCTGCCAGGGTCAAACGACAACTCCGATTGCTACGAAAATTGAAATCCGATAATAACTAACTATAACAAATCCAATGGAACTAGTCGTCGGATTCCGAGACTGTACCCGGATGGCTATTTTAACTCGTCGATTAAATCGAGCTATTTACGAAATTGTCGAAATCACTTAAAATTTCACTTTTAAAACTTTACTAGCTTTATTATAAATCGTATAGAATTTATATTCACATTAGAAACCGTTCTGATTCATTCCGAATCAAAATCTGTTTATTTACACTATTATATTATTAATTCCATTATTAAATTAATATAAAATTCAAATTCAACTCATCGACTTTTAATTCCATCTAAAAATCCAATAGAAAAATTCAGATCAAACTAAACTTAAAATAAACCTTAGAAACCATTTTCATAACTATTTACATCTAGATTCACAAATTATTCCGACTCCACATATTTAATTGTTATTATTCAAATTCAATTGAATTACCATATTTGAAATTTAACTAATTTCATTAATTTAAGCAAAATCTTTTTGTTCCAAAACCAAATTATAATTCACATTCAACATTTAAAATGAATTAAATGTTCAAATCTAGCGACCAAAATTCTAGGTCGTTACAGGTTTTAAATGTTGGATTTGAATACGAATTGATTTTGAATATGAAGATTTTGGTTATAATTGTAGAATGAAATTAAATTTCAAATATAGCAATTTCTCATAATACGGGAATGGTGAATAATTGAAATTTGAGTTGAATACGAATCGAAGTGATTTCTAATGTAGCTATAAATTCTATTTGAATTAGAATTGAGTTAGTAAGTTTTTAAAAACTGAAATTTCAAGTGATTTCGTCAATTTTTGAAATTGTCGATTTAATCGATGCGTTAAAATAGCAATCCGGGGCACAATCGTGGAATTCTATGAAACAGTTCCATAGGATCCATAATAGTGTACTATTACCGGATTTTAAATTTCGTAGCGTTTGGAGTTACCATTTGGTCATGCGAGCTAAAAATGTAGAGCACTATTTTAATTAAAAATGGTCGATCTAAAAAGCTATCTTCCACCTACGATCGAATTAGGCCTCAAGATTGGTTCCATTGGGTTAGAAATAGGGGTATAACGTATAGAACGCCCGGCGGCACGCCTCAATAGGGGTTCAGAATTTCAAGATATGCAAAGCGAGATATTTTGAATATATATATATATATATATATATAATCCAATGTCAACCTTTTAGCCGACATAGCTACTCTCGAACCATCTTAGTCTAGTCTCCCACCACCCACTTCATACGAAGCCGACTCTCTCAATTTAAAAACATGCCCCCTTTTTTCATCTTCATTTTATACAGCAGAAAACAAAAAAATAGTTCTTCATCTGGTGAAGGCACGCGACCCTTGGTTTGCGTTCCACAATGAAGGCGTCGGTTCATTTTGGAAGCCAACACTTGGCCATGGGTTAGTAGAACTAGGGCTTTATCTTTTTGGAAATGGTTATGGAGTTTGGGTGTAACGACCCAGAATTTTTAGAAATTAAAAATTGAATATTTAATTAATTTTAAATATTAATAAGTGAATTTATAAGTCAAATAAATTTTTATTTAAATTTTTGGATTTAATTGGATTATTAAATCGATAAATTAATATGTGAAATTATGGAAATAATTGAAAATGGAGTTAAATATGATAGAAAATGATTTGTAAAATTTTATTTTATCATATGGAAGTTAGAGAGATATTTTAGAACTTTTAAAATCGAATTAAAAGTTAATTTGTGAAAATTGAATATTTTAATATTTAATAATCGACTGTAAAATAGTCAATTTTTGAACAGTCTCAGAATTGAACGAAACCAGTTCCATTGGATCCGTAATAGTTAGTTATTACCGGATTTCAAATTTCGTGTTAATCGGAGTTATCGTTTGATCGTGGCAGCTCGAAACGCATCGATTTATTTTAAATTTAAATTTGGCGAGTCAAAATAGCCATTTTTCAAAAAGTCTCGGATTTCGACGAAACCAGTTTCATCGGATCCGTAATGTGATATTATTGTAAGGTTTCAAATTTCAAGTCAATTGGATTTACCGTTTGTCCGGTACAAATTAAAACGCCTAGAAATCGGTTTAAATCGGTTTAATTCAAATTGAACGTTTTCAGCCATAACTCGCACATACTTCCGAATTAGCTTCCGAAACCTGTTCCATTGTGTCCGGAACGCGGGATAAACCCTAGGTACGCTGGTTACGGCGTCTAAATCGGAGTTCGGAATTCCCGGGATGAATAGTGTTTACGCTTGCTTTTCTTATAAATAGCACCCCCCCACACTTGAAAAAAAAAAAAAAAGAAATTAAACCCTAATTCATTCACGCAGCCGCCACCCCCATTTTGAACGGCCAGCAAGCTATGTCGTTCTCCCCTTGAAAACTTCCAATCCATCCACTATTTACAAAAACTTTCTTCAGCAAACTCGTAGAGCACGGCGAGGCGCACCTATCCAACGGTCGAGATGAGCTATAGTTCGTAAATGACATCGAAATCTGCTCGCGTTCGTTCGATGTTGGGGCACGTTTTTCGAGATGTATACAGGGCCGAGCATCAAACCCCTAGGGCCGAGTGTAGAGGAAGCCAAGGCGCTTCGATTGGTGGAGGAGTGATGAGCTCTAGCTCGTCGTAGGTGATGCATAATTAAACCCTAGCATGGATGGAGTGGGTTCTCATGGCCGTGCTTTGTTCCTGGAGAAGAACGTGATGAGGGAGAGAGGGCTATGCACGGCCCAGATTTGAAGATATTGGATCCAATGGCTCTCAATAGGTTTAGGTTTAAATTATTAAGTTAGTTGTGAATTTAGTTATATAAAATCGTGTACGATCTTTAAAAATTCATAACTTTTTCATACGAGGTCGAAAAAATGCAAACTCAGTTGCGTTGGAATCGTATGGACGAGCACTACGCGATGGAGTTGGTTTGGAGTCGTTTGGAGTTAGTGAGAATTTCGGGTAAAATTAAACGCGCGTTTAATTTTATTCGAAATAAAAGCTAAAACGGAAATTAAAACCAAGGTGAGAATTTCTCACTCAATCGAATAGATTTAGATTTTATTTTAAATAGTTAGATTTAAAATATTTGAATGCATGTTTGAATGATGACTGTAAATTATTGATTGTTAAAATAGACATTATGCGCCGTTAGTAAGCGGATGTTATTTATAAAACATATACCGCGAATATTTCATAAACAGTGAAATTGGTATTATATATAATATCAATATATATATATTGGCATATGTATATATTGCAGTTATTGATTTCCCGCATTTTTTGTTTAGCGGATGAGACCCTATTACGCCGTTATTAAGCGGATAATATTTATTAAAAACATGTACCGCGATAATTTCGTACTGGAGCGAAATTGGTATTGTGCTAATGTTTTTGGATGCAGGAAACAGGTTGGAGGGATCCAACTGGATTCCTCAACAGTATTTATTTTATTTCAGATATTTTGATATTTGATGGATTATCATATCGATATATGATATCGTTGTAGTCGTGATTGACTATTTGGTGTGTAGCATCATTGGACCCAGATTTTGGGATTTTAAAATGGTTTTAAAGTGATTTTTGAAAATATACTATATTTTTGGAATTGATCCATTATAAATAAATAAACGTTATAATTTTTAAAGTTATAAAAATTATGGTTTTTGTGAAATATAGTTAAAAAAGCTGATTTTTAGAAATACGATTAAAAGTCGATTTTTGAGAAATATGAACTAATGATTTTATAAAATAATTTAGATAGGATTTTTGAATATATGATAAAAGTTTAAATATAGGATTTATAAAATTTGATTATTTTATAAATCGAAATGATGAAATTATAAAGGAATTTAAAGACGTTTTAGAATAATAATATAAACTGATTTATATTAAGAGATTTATAAATGGATATTTATAAATTGAAATATAGACATTATAAAACGAGTTTTTATAAGTGTTTGAATGTAGTGAAAATGAATTTCATAAATGAATGAAATTTATAGAATTATAAACTGTGAAGTTATAAATGAAATTTATAAATAGTAAGATTTATAAATTTGTGAAGTTAATTGAAGAATAGATTTGGTTAAATAAATGAATCTTATAAGTTATAAGATTTATAATTATGAAGTTTAAAGAACGATTTTATAAAATAATCGTTTTATAAGGATTTAACTTATAATATGAACTTTTTGTTTATAATTGAGATATGAAATCAAATAGGTTAATAAAGGAATTTATAAAAAAGAAGTTTTTATAAATAAATAGAAACGGAATTTATAAACGTTGTTTTATAAATCCGCAAATGACTTATTTTGATAAGTTAATTGTTATAACTTAGAGATAGAGTTATATTCACATTTTGAACAGTGAACAATCCTTTAAAATAAAATGAATAGAAAGGATGAAATTTGTTAATGAAGTATATTCACGTTTTTAAATAGTGAATAATACGTTAAAGAAAATGTATTGAATGTGAATGTTTTAAACAGAATTAAAACGATCTAACGATGTTTTAAAGGTGTTGAGATTCGAAACCATAGATTTCAACATTTATTGTTGAAATAGACGTTTTCGAGAAATAAAAGGAAATGGTGGACTATAACACTGTTGTTATAGTAAATGATTTCCGAAAGGAAATGTTTTGTATAGTATTGGGATTTATATATCTATTTTAATTTCGAATCCCTATACTAGTGATTTTGGGTTGTCGTAACGATGTTTTACGCAACATTCGTTTTGGCCCAAATAAATATGTTAAGTGAATGATTTCCTTAAAGAATGAAATATATACTTAATTCGATTTAAGTATATTGAATATTTTCTAAGTGGTGAAAATAAAAGAGATTTGTGAATTACTTATGAATAAATAAGTATGAAAATATTTTCCAATATGAAGTGAATATTTTGAATTTATCTTTTTGAAGATAAATTGGAAATGTATAATTGAAATCATATATGCATGAATATTTTGAAATATAAATTCATTATGGAATTTATATGTGAAAGAGGAACTTGTTAAAAATAAATGTTGATTTATTTTTGAAGTGTTGAAATTATATATATCTTGTAAAGATATTTTGGAATGTAAATAATTTGGAAAATTATTTGGAATCCAGTGATGTGTGCATATCCAGTGATAGTTCAATAACCGACTATCAGTATTTCCCTTTAAATGGGTATTTGATGTGAATTGATTGAATTTGAATGCACACTTATTTTTGAATAAGCGCTCACTATTCGGGTTAACCGGGAAAGGACCATGGGGTCGTATAACCCATTCCGAATATGTGATACGTCGTTGTGAATCGCATTTGAAGATCGGTGTTGAAGACCGGTATTTGCGAGAGTGATAGGATGAACTATCGATTGACTCTGCACCGAGTAGCTACGGTATTGAGTTCTCCATATGTGATGGTGAATCCGATCAGGATTGTGAATATCCGGATTGCAAGGACTTCTTTGTAAGTGCCTTCGGTTCTGTTCAATCCCGGAACAGACTTGTATGGATTGTATGCCTGACATTACAATTTGAGATATAAAGCCGATTTCTTTCAAATATATTTCTGTTGGTGGCGGAGAATTTATTCTTTGCTTAACACCCTTCTTTGAGACGTACGAGCTCAAAGGTTATATAGTTGAAGTTATCAGCAATATATCCCATTTTGGTAATGTGACATGCTGAGTGATGCTGAAATGATCATTGTGTTGATTATTTGTGATAGGATCATTTATTTGATCGTCTATCTTAGTGATCATTGTGTTGATCATTTATTGACCCAAAGCATGGCTTTAGTATAAAGTATGTTTTTGTGGACGTGAATTCGTCGAGCCTCACATCCCGGAAATGGTCAAAACAGGAAAGATGCGGCAAGGTTATTAGGGGTTGCTGTAGCTCCCCTTAGGGTATGTGCATTTCCTTCTGGAAAGGGGTGGTATCATGGTATGGAGCCCAGATACTTACTCATGTTGAAAACACTCTATTTATTATGGTGTGATGTTGGATATCGAGCGCTCGGTTGAAAAGGTCCTAAAGGACCGGGGAATGGCGTGCTCGTGTCAGTAGTTACCCAGTTAAGGGGTAACCCGGCCTTGTGTTGGCAGAGTTCCGGTTTGGTTCTCGGGGGTGTCTTTCCAGAGGCATTCTCAGTGGCAATGGGAAGTTCCTTGGCCTGACCATTTGTTGGAAATCCAATTCCCAATACGAAATTTGTACGGTATTAGTTGTAGAACCTGCCATTCACTTATAGTGGTCACCACTGTTTGGATGGTAGCTATAGTAGGCATAGTTCGAAATGTCTATGCTGGCTAAGATTTATAATTCTACTTTCGAAATATTTTTCCTACACTATGCACTAATAATAATATGAAATGTTCTTTTAAATGCGTATCAAGCATCTTTGACTATCATAAGGAGAAATCTCCTCCGATTCTGCGTTTGCATTGTGTGTGTGTGCGGGAGGCCTTATGGTAGTCTCATTTTTAAAAGCATTGCGAATTGATTAAAAATATTCCTCTATTTTGATTTTAAAGTTAAATAAACTGTTTTGAGTTCTCACACCAGTCACATGACTGACTTGGAGTTTATTGTTTTCCTTCCTAAACTCTGGGTGCCCACCAATTTCCACACGGGCAGTTAAGAGTTAGGTTTATCAGGATATTCTGGATATTCTGGAGTTGCTGGAGGCAAGCTGGATGGCATGGCGTATTACTAGTTTATATAGTATTTCTTTTTCCGCTGCACTGTTTGTTGTTGTATGATGTTGTACACTCTGATGATATGATGTAATGAAATGAAATGTAATGTAATAACTGATATAGTTCTTTGTTTAAAGATTATTCATTTATTATTATATGTTGTTCCGCTGCAAATTGTGAGATTCTGATGTTGTTCTGTTGTTTTCTGTCCCGTCCTATTTTCTTCTGTTTTTTTTTTCTTTTTCCTCTATTCTCTTTTTCTTCTATTTTAAAATTTTCTATTCCTTCTTCTCTATGTTCTATTATAAAATTTTCTGTTTCAAATATCTTCTTTCCCTCTATTTCCTATCTCTTCTCTCTTCTTTCTTTTTCTTTTCTTAAATTTTCTTTTTAAAACCCATAACATCTCGGTTTTCGGCCTTTGATTTCTCGGCAGTCGATAAAGTGAGTGTCGATGTCGAATTTTCGAAGAACGAAAATCCGTGGCGTTACATTGGTATCAGAGCTTATGGTTAAGCGACAACCATGGTTCTGTAGGGTATTATTCATTAGAGATAGAGTCAGCAGTACTCTAGAATGAATTTGAGTGTAATAATAGCTATGAGAGCGTATTTGTTAGTGAATATAAAAATTGTTTTATATTGTGATGATTGGTTTATTAAGTGGCATATGAACCTTCCTCAGCACGGTATGTACAACTTTGCCGAAGGGGTTTCTAAACACTTGAATAGAACAATTCGACACAATATTGTTTTAATTGGGTAAATGAAATAATTTTGCCTTAATTATATTTTATATATAAAGAAATAATTTTTCAAAATTATTAAATTGTATGTAAGTTGATTGTTAGGTTGTTTGAATAATCTAAATTAAAGAATAATTGTATAAGTAAAAGAATTATAAGAATTGAATTATAATTAAAGTGATTTAAAATTGTGAAATAAACTTATATATATAAAAAGTGAAACTATATGAATATATTTATGAATATGAGTTGTAAATAATAAGTGAATTTAAAGTTAAATGAAAATTTACTTAGAATTGTAATGCTGAAATGAATTAGCAATTAGATTAATAAATAAAATTCAACTGTTGTAATTGAATTGAATTGAATGAATGAACGGATTGAATGTTAATCAATTGAATGTAAATAATTGATATGAGATAATGAATGTAAGTGTAAATTCATTAAATCTAATGTTATTAGAAGTTGAATATAAGCAAAGGAATTTGGTTATAATTAATATACTTTGGTTGCTATATGATTGTAGGTTGATTGTATATAATTCATTAAGTGTTAATGAAATTGGAAGCTATGAAATTGAATTCAAATTTGAAGCAAATAAATTTGAATAGAATTGAATTAGATTTAATTAGTAAATTGAAACTAATTAAAATTTAGAATGAATGTTAGTAAGAACATCCAATGTAAATGAATCAAATGTGATTAAAGTGAAAACCAATTCATTGAATATTAATGAGAATATGAATGAAAATTCATTTGATTATGGATGGTAGTTGGTTGATGTTTGCATTTGTTGTTTAGTTGCATTTGATATGTGACATATATAGTTATTATGTTGCTATATGTTGTATATTGATACTATGGTTTATATGCATGGTTCTCATGTTGTTTGTTGAGTTTAGTAGGTGCGGATCGCGTTTGCTTCGCATTTGGAGTTCGCTTTTGCGCTATATTAGCTGTATATGCTTGCTAATAAAATATAAGGTACATATCTCGGATTAAATATCGCACTTTTACACTTTTTTTCCCTTCGGGATGCCTCATTACTTGATGAGATGTATATTTGTGATATATATACTGTCATTTTTTTTTTCGGATCGAGCCGCGCAAAGGAGACATGGCGAATTTTTCCGGAAATTTAAGGCGTTAGAAAAAATTTGAGAAATTTGGAAAATTTTGAAAACTTAACTTTGTTTTGAAATTGAAAGTTAAACTATAGTAGTTGTTTTTGAAAAGATAACTAAGTATGATTTGAAAACTTAGTAAAAATTTGTAAGAAGTTTAACTATGAATTTTGGGAAAGTTAATAAATTGTATAACTTTTCTTACTTGTAATTTCGAGGACGAAATTCTTTTAAGGGGGGAAGATTGTAACGACCCAGAATTTTTAGAAATTAAAAATTGAATATTTAATTAATTTTAAATATTAATAAGTGAATTTATAAGTCAAATAAATTTTTATTTAAATTTTTGGATTTAATTGGATTATTAAATCGATAAATTAATATGTGAAATTATGGAAATAATTGAAAATGGAGTTAAATGTGATAGAAAATGATTTGTAAAATTTTATTTTATCATATGGAAGTTAGAGAGATATTTTAGAACTTTTAAAATCGAATTAAAAGTTAATTTGTGAAAATTGAATATTTTAATATTTAATAATCGACTGTAAAATAGTCAATTTTTGAACAGTCTCAGAATTGAACGAAACCAGTTCCATTGGATCCGTAATAGTTAGTTATTACCGGATTTCAAATTTCGTGTCAATCGGAGTTATCGTTTGATCGTGGCAGCTCGAAACGCATCGATTTATTTTAAATTTAAATTTGGCGAGTCAAAATAGCCATTTTTCAAAAAGTCTCGGATTTCGACGAAACCAGTTTCATCGGATCCGTAATGTGATATTATTGTAAGGTTTCAAATTTCAAGTCAATTGGATTTACCGTTTGTCCGGTACAAATTAAAACGCCTAGAAATCGGTTTAAATCGGTTTAATTCAAATTGAACGTTTTCAGCCATAACTCGCACATACTTCCGAATTAGCTTCCGAAACCTGTTCCATTGTGTCCGGAACGCGGGATAAACCCTAGGTACGCTGGTTACGGCGTCTAAATCGGAGTTCGTAATTCCCGGGATGAATAGTGTTTACGCTTGCTTTTCTTATAAATAGCACCCCCCCACTTGAAAAAAAAAAAAAAAAGAAATTAAACCCTAATTCATTCACGCAGCCGCCACCCCCATTTTGAACGGCCAGCAAGCTATGTCGTTCTCCCCTTGAAAACTTCCAATCCATCCACTATTTACAAAAACTTTCTTCAGCAAACTCGTAGAGCACGGCGAGGCGCACCTATCCAACGGTCGAGATGAGCTATAGTTCGTAAATGACGTCGAAATCTGCTCGCGTTCGTTCGATGTTGGGGCACGTTTTTCGAGATGTATACAGGGCCGAGCATCAAACCCCTAGGGCCGAGTGTAGAGGAAGCCAAGGCGCTTCGATTGGTGGAGGAGTGATGAGCTCTAGCTCGTCGTAGGTGATGCATAATTAAACCCTAGCATGGATGGAGTGGGTTCTCATGGCCGTGCTTTGTTCCTGGAGAAGAACGTGATGAGGGAGAGAGGGCTATGCACGGCCCAGATTTGAAGATATTGGATCCAATGGCTCTCAATAGGTTTAGGTTTAAATTATTAAGTTAGTTGTGAATTTAGTTATATAAAATCGTGTACGATCTTTAAAAATTCATAACTTTTTCATACGAGGTCGAAAAAATGCAAACTCAGTTGCGTTGGAATCGTATGGACGAGCACTACGCGATGGACTTGGTTTGGAGTCGTTTGGAGTTAGTGAGAATTTCGGATAAAATTAAACGCGCGTTTAATTTTATTCGAAATAAAAGCTAAAACGGAAATTAAAACCAAGGTGAGAATTTCTCACTCAATCGAATAGATTTCGATTTTATTTTAAATAGTTAGATTTAAAATATTTGAATGCATGTTTGAATGATGACTGTAAATTATTGATTGTTAAAATAGACATTATGCGCCGTTAGTAAGCGGATGTTATTTATAAAAACATATACCGCGAATATTTCATAAACAGTGAAATTGGTATTATATATAATATCAATATATATATATTGGCATATGTATATATTGCAGTTATTGATTTCCCGCATTTTTTGTTTAGCGGATGAGACCCTATTACGCCGTTATTAAGCGGATAATATTTATTAAAAACATGTACCGCGATAATTTCGTACTGGAGCGAAATTGGTATTGTGCTAATGTTTTTGGATGCAGGAAACAGGTTGGAGGGATCCAACTGGATTCCTCAACAGTATTTATTTTATTTCAGATATTTTGATATTTGATGGATTATCATATCGATATATGATATCGTTGTAGTCGTGATTGACTATTTGGTGTGTAGCATCATTGGACCCATATTTTGGGATTTTAAAATGGTTTTAAAGTGATTTTTGAAAATATACTATATTTTTGGAATTGATCCATTATAAATAAATAAACGTTATAATTTTTAAAGTTATAAAAATTATGGTTTTTGTGAAATATAGTTAAAAAAGCTGATTTTTAGAAATACGATTAAAAGTCGATTTTTGAGAAATATGAACTAATGATTTTATAAAATAATTTAGATAGGATTTTTGAATATATGATAAAAGTTTAAATATAGGATTTATAAAATTTGATTATTTTATAAATCGAAATGATGAAATTATAAAGGAATTTAAAGACGTTTTAGAATAATAATATAAACTGATTTATATTAAGAGATTTATAAATGGATATTTATAAATTGAAATATAGACATTATAAAACGAGTTTTTATAAGTGTTTGAATGTAGTGAAAATGAATTTCATAAATGAATGAAATTTATAGAATTATAAACTGTGAAGTTATAAATGAAATTTATAAATAGTAAGATTTATAAATTTGTGAAGTTAATTGAAGAATAGATTTGGTTAAATAAATGAATCTTATAAGTTATAAGATTTATAATTATGAAGTTTAAAGAACGATTTTATAAAATAATCGTTTTATAAGGATTTAACTTATAATATGAACTTTTAGTTTATAATTGAGATATGAAATCAAATAGGTTAATAAAGGAATTTATAAAAAAGAAGTTTTTATAAATAAATAGAAACGGAATTTATAAACGTTGTTTTATAAATCCGCAAATGACTTATTTTGATAAGTTAATTGTTATAACTTAGAGATAGAGTTATATTCACATTTTGAACAGTGAACAATCCTTTAAAATAAAATGAATAGAAAGGATGAAATTTGTTAATGAAGTATATTCACGTTTTTAAATAGTGAATAATACGTTAAAGAAAATGTATTGAATGTGAATGTTTTAAACAGAATTAAAACGATCTAACGATGTTTTAAAGGTGTTGAGATTCGAAACCATAGATTTCAACATTTATTGTTGAAATAGACGTTTTCGAGAAATAAAAGGAAATGGTGGACTATAACACTGTTGTTATAGTAAATGATTTCCGAAAGGAAATGTTTTGTATAGTATTGGGATTTATATATCTATTTTAATTTCGAATCCCTATACTAGTGATTTTGGGTTGTCCTAACGATGTTTTACGCAACATTCGTTTTGGCCCAAATAAATATGTTAAGTGAATGATTTCCTTAAAGAATGAAATATATACTTAATTCGATTTAAGTATATTGAATATTTTCTAAGTGGTGAAAATAAAAGAGATTTGTGAATTACTTATGAATAAATAAGTATGAAAATATTTTCCAATATGAAGTGAATATTTTGAATTTATCTTTTTGAAGATAAATTGGAAATGAATAATTGAAATCATATATGCATGAATATTTTGAAATATAAATTCATTATGGAATTTATATGTGAAAGAGGAACTTGTTAAAAATAAATGTTGATTTATTTTTGAAGTGTTGAAATTATATATATCTTGTAAAGATATTTTGGAATGTAAATAATTTGGAAAATTATTTGGAATCTGGTGATGTGTGCATATCCAGTGATAGTTCAATAACCGACTATCAGTATTTCCCTTTAAATGGGTATTTGATGTGAATTGATTGAATTTGAATGCACACTTATTTTTGAATAAGCGCTCACTATTCGGGTTAACCGGGAAAGGACCATGGGGTCGTATAACCCATTCCGAATATGTGATACGTCGTTGTGAATCGCATTTGAAGATCGGTGTTGAAGACCGGTATTTGCGAGAGTGATAGGATGAACTATCGATTGACTCTGCACCGAGTAGCTACGGTATTGAGTTCTCCATATGTGATGGTGAATCCGATCAGGATTGTGAATATCCGGATTGCAAGGACTTCTTTGTAAGTGCCTTCGGTTCTGTTCAATCCCGGAACAGACTTGTATGGATTGTATGCCTGACATTACAATTTGAGATATAAAGCCGATTTCTTTCAAATATATTTCTGTTGGTGGCAGAGAATTTATTCTTTGCTTAACACCCTTCTTTGAGACGTACGAGCTCAAAGGTTATATAGTTGAAGTTATCAGCAATATATCCCATTTTGGTAATGTGACATGCTGAGTGATGCTGAAATGATCATTGTGTTGATTATTTGTGATAGGATCATTTATTTGATCGTCTATCTTAGTGATCATTGTGTTGATCATTTATTGACCCAAAGCATGGCTTTAGTATAAAGTATGTTTTTGTGGACGTGAATTCGTCGAGCCTCACATCCCGGAAATGGTCAAAACAGGAAAGATGCGGCAAGGTTATTAGGGGTTGCTGTAGCTCCCCTTAGGGTATGTGCATTTCCTTCTGGAAAGGGGTGGTATCATGGTATGGAGCCCAGATACTTACTCATGTTGAAAACACTCTATTTATTATGGTGTGATGTTGGATATCGAGCGCTCGGTTGAAAAGGTCCTAAAGGACCGGGGAATGGCGTGCTCGTGTCAGTAGTTACCCAGTTAAGGGGTAACCCGGCCTTGTGTTGGCAGAGTTCCGGTTTGGTTCTCGGGGGTGTCTTTCCAGAGGCATTCTCAGTGGCAATGGGAAGTTCCTTGGCCTGACCATTTGTTGGAAATCCAATTCCCAATACGAAATTTGTACGGTATTAGTTGTAGAACCTGCCATTCACTTATAGTGGTCACCACTGTTTGGATGGTAGCTATAGTAGGCATAGTTCGAAATGTCTATGCTGGCTAAGATTTATAATTCTACTTTCGAAATATTTTTCCTACACTATGCACTAATAATAATATGAAATGTTCTTTTAAATGCGTATCAAGAATCTTTGACTATCATAAGGAGAAATCTCCTCCGATTCTGCGTTTGCATTGTGTGTGTGTGCGGGAGGCCTTATGGTAGTCTCATTTTTAAAAGCATTGCGAATTGATTAAAAATATTCCTCTATTTTGATTTTAAAGTTAAATAAACTGTTTTGAGTTCTCACACCAGTCACATGACTGACTTGGAGTTTATTGTTTTCCTTCCTAAACTCTGGGTGCCCACCAATTTCCACACGGGCAGTTAAGAGTTAGGTTTATCAGGATATTCTGGATATTCTGGAGTTGCTGGAGGCAAGCTGGATGGCATGGCGTATTACTAGTTTATATAGTATTTCTTTTTCCGCTGCACTGTTTGTTGTTGTATGATGTTGTACACTCTGATGATATGATGTAATGAAATGAAATGTAATGTAATAACTGATATAGTTCTTTGTTTAAAGATTATTCATTTATTATTATATGTTGTTCCGCTGCGAATTGTGAGATTCTGATGTTGTTCTGTTGTTTTCTGTCCCGTCCTATTTTCTTCTGTTTTTTTTTCTTTTTCCTCTATTCTCTTTTTCTTCTATTTTAAAATTTTCTATTCCTTCTTCTCTATGTTCTATTATAAAATTTTCTGTTTCAAATATCTTCTTTCCCTCTATTTCCTATCTCTTCTCTCTTCTTTCTTTTTCTTTTCTTAAATTTTCTTTTTAAAACCCATAACATCTCGGTTTTCGGCCTTTGATTTCTCGGCAGTCGATAAAGTGAGTGTCGATGTCGAATTTTCGAAGAACGAAAATCCGTGGCGTTACATTGGGGATATGGAGGATGCAATTGGGTCCATCTTGATAGAGAGCATCTAGTGGCGGGGTATTCGAGTGTGCGATGGCGGATTCGTGGTCGCGTTGGTCGTACGGTCGAGGGAAGGATGGGGAAAGTCATGAATTCCTGAAGAGGCTCGAGTTGGGTTTTAAGGGGTCCACATGGTGGGGCTCGCGATGGGGAGAATTTCATTGGAGGTTTCAAGGGATTTCGTGCGATGTCGTGGAAAAGCGGGGAGGTTGAACATAGGGCATGGTGGGTTCGAGCTGAAGACAAGCGGGACTGTTTGTTTGAAAGAGGAAGAGGTATTATAATGTAATAAGTTTAATTATACAATTAGTTTATTTAATTAAGAATTTAAAATGAGATAGCTAATAAATTTAATAATTTGTCCATATGAGTTCCAAGTCAAACGCGAAAAGTTGCGTTGCGATTGTATTGACGAGTGCTACACAACAAAATTGGTTTGGAATTTTTGGATTCAGTTGGAATTTAAGAATGTTTGATTTAATTCAAAATTTGGATGTTTGGCAAATTAAAAATCAAGGTGAGTAAATCTCACACATTTCAGATTACTGGTTTTAGTTTGAAATGTTAAAAATTATTTATTGGTTGATTGGATGAACTGATAATAATTTATCAGTTGGATGTTTTATAATATATATTAGTAAAAATATATTAGTATTTGGGTATATTTCCTGCCGATTGGAGCGGATGAGACACTATGTGCCCCGCATAATAGCGGATGACCCTTTTATTGCTATATCCTGCCTCGAAGCAGGATTATTATGATATATAATATTTATGGTTACAGGGAAATAGGTGTGAGGGATCCAACTGGATTCCTCGGTAATGTTGATTTTAATTTCATATATAGTGATATATGATATGTGTGAATTGTGACGACCCGACTTCCAATCTCCCAGAAAGTCGCATCATCTTGAAGAAAGAAAGGGATAGAAAAGAGAAAAGAAAGAAGAGAAAGAAGAAACAAAATCAGAATCTCAACAGCGGAACGAATAAATTATATTAATATCATAAATATTACATACTATACAACAATTATCAGAGTTACACAGATAATACATCACATACTAGACAGTTATAAACACCTGTCTAGTTATTACAACTCAAAACACAATACTGAAAACACTCAGAAATACCAACACAACGGAACACTATATATATATATATATATATATATATATATATATATATATATATATATATATATATATACACACACACACACACACGCAGACGCCTCCTGCTCCATTGCTCCTTCACAATTCGTCAAAGCTAACCTGAATCCCTTAGCTACTCGTAAAAATTTGAGTACCCAAGAGTTTAAGAAAAAACAAAAAACTCCGGGTCAGACATGGGTCTGGTGTGAGTAACAGCTTAAAGTTGCTTAATTTTTGAAAAACCATTGAAAACAAAAGGTATCACGTAAGACTTCCCACACATAAACATGGAAAAGTTTTTACCTTACGCTAACCAAAAAATTTGATAGGAAATCCAGTGATATTATAATAGGTCTAGGGTTTTCAAGAAAATAAGAAATAGCCGAAATTGTTACATGATTAAATTCCAACTACCAGCCACCAAAGTGGGTAATACAATCAAAACCGAGGGCACTTATTCGATTTTGGATTCCATACAATGGCAGGGCTACCTGGGTACCTCCCGTCACAGTACGTGGCCTAGATCACCGTACCGAGGATCACTCCCAATCCCCTGCAACACAAAGCCGGAACCATTCCTTACTGAACAGTTCGGAACAAGACCACCCCGCAATTGAGATCAGCAACCATACCACACAGCCGAAATAAAGGGACATCTAGACAGGGGTAAATCTTGTCCTACTTGGGCATGACCCACTTGGCCTTGCTGCACCTCCCATGTTTTAGCCATTCCCGGTTTATGAGGCTTGAGGCTACGATTACCTTTATAGGACACATCACTTAGAATGCTCATCGTCCACCTGACGATGTTCTGAAAGCATTCAATCCATACAAGTTCGTTCCGGGTTCGAATGAAACCGAAGGCATTATCTCGTTACACTCATTTTGGAATCACCCTCAGAGTTAACGACGATAACCCTTGCACTCTGAATCTTCATCTTCACTTCGGATTCACGACCTATCGTTAATTTGGATCGCTGTGGATTTCGGATATCCAAATATGGAAACCCGATCTCGGTCTCACCAAATCCAAAACGTGTCTTTTAAGGCCAAGTTGTTTTAGAATTTAAGACAATTTCAATTCATTATCTATATACACACAGATAGATAATTCACATCACAATGGATAATCAATATTATCATCACAACAAATAATCCATATCATCATTATAACAGATAATCCATGTTATCATCACAATGCAACCAATGCATACATATCACAAAACATTACTCATCTCATAGCTGAGATTACAAACCATTCAAGGCAACCAATATCATCCATTCATATATAAGCAACGATTTAATGATCACACCATCTATAATTAATTTAAAATGAATTAAATTAATTGCTTCCATTTCTAATTAATTTAAAAAGAATTAAATTAATTACTTCATCATTATAATCCTGCTTAACTTAACCATTAATTGATTACAAATCAATTAAATAAATCACCATCACATTATTTTGTTAAATTAATCATTCCTGATTAACAATTTTCTAATTACAATAAGTAATTATCCTTTAAATTAATTACATAAGTTAATTATACTTAACTTTTCATAATAATTAACTTTTAATTACTCAATCAATTAATTAACTAAAGTTAATTACAATAATCCTTTATTAATTAGTTACTTCATTTATTAATTATTCCTTAATTAATCAATACTAAATTTACATCATTAATTTTATTAATTAATGATTTCTAATTACATTTTTAAATTAATCACACTATTTAAATTAATTACATTAAGTAATTAATCTTCAATTAAACCACATATATTAATCACCCTTGATTAATAGCATCCAGTAATTAACTACCCTTAATTACTTCATTAGATAAATTACTCCTTAATTTATTATCTGAATTAATCCCTTGATTAATTACAAAATAATTTAATCCAAACCACTTCCATAAATAAACCTCTTTAATTACATCCAGTAATTATCAATCAATTACATTACTAAGTAATTACAATTCCATTAATTACATAAAGTAATTATTCATCAAATTATCAAGTGTTTAAATTAATTAAACTTAATTAATTAATCTAAACTAATCATATTAAACTCAATTAATTACATTAAGTAATTAATTCATTAATTACTTCCATTAAGTAAATAAACAAAAACAATTTCATAAATGATTATTATCAATTAATTAATCTAATTAATTATTAAAATTAATCACATTAATTAATTGTTAAATAATTTTAAGTGAATGACCTTCATTAACAAATCTTTAATTACATTCTTAAGAAAGTAACTTAGATTAACCATCATTAATTACAAATTAATTAATATTTAATTACCAATTAATTAATCTCTAATTATTTAATTAATTAAGTGTTAACTACAATCTTATTTAATCCTTAATTACTTGATTAGTTAATCTTTAATCATTAATTAAAATCTAACTAATAATTCTTAATTACAGATTAATTAACCTTAATTAATTAATCTCAAGTCTTAATTAATTAATTTAAAAACTCTTAATTATTTAATTAATCATCCATATTATTAATTAATTAATTAATTATCCATCTTAATTATCTTAATACTTTAATGAATCCAAATCATTAAATTTTATTTATCTTTAAGATAAATATTTCTTACTTAAATCAAAGTATTAAAAACAATTTGTTTTAAATTTACTTTAAATTCCATTTTTAAACTTCATTTTAAATTTATGATTTCAAAATGAATACAAATTTTAACTTAAATATGGTTTTTAAAACAATTCAAAACATTTTATCTCCTATGTTAATGATATATTCATTTCATAAGGAAGTTTAAAAGAATTTTAAAACCACATTTATTTTTAAATTGCAATTAATTTAAAATACACTTTAAACATTCTAAGTTATTTAAAAACAAATTTCAATTCAAAATTTTCCTTTAATTTCAAAACTGAAATACATATTGAATCTTTATTCTAGATTTAAACTTAAATCTTTAAAGTTTTTCTTACATTTCAAAACTTCATTTTAAAATTCAAATCATTTAACCATATTTTTAAAGCAATTAAACAATTTAAATTGAAAACTTATTTTATTTTAAAAACTGAAGTTTAAACCCAATTCTAGATTTTAAAACTAGAATTTAAACTTATTTTAAATTTCTATTTTACAATTTAAAACTTACAGTTTAAATTCAAAACCAATATTCTTTTATACTTTAAAAGTTGTTAAAACTAAATTTAAATTATTTCAAAATCAAGATTCAAACTAATTTGAAATCAGATTTCAAACTCAGATTTTAAACTTATTTTAAATTCTAGTTTACATTTAAAATTTTACTTTAAATTTTTAAAACAGAAACAGGATTCTGTTTTTATTAAAACCTGTAACAACATAATACTCGGGCCTAACCTAAAATGACTTCGAGTCCAAAGCTTATCTGCTTCGAGTTAAAACTCGAATCCCCTGAGAATTTACTCGAGTATGCTACAACCCCAAACCCCAACAACTAACATCATCAGATTAAAATGCACCGTGCACATGCACGGTGACTTTGATCAACTCCGTCCAACATCAACGATCATCTCCCATCGACCAGCAACCCCTCATCTCTTCTCGATCATCAGATTGCCCAAAATCAACTTGATTATGCATTCGAGTTCAAGTATCAAACCTGGAACAGGTAGAACCAAAAGAATACCCAACCTGTCAATGCCACGTTCAAACGCCTTCGGCCACGTCGCCTCTGCAACTCCGGTGAAGACCTCGTCAACTCATCAATTTCCAGTACCCAAGAGCCCAAACAACTCGATCAACTATACTGGCCGAAATGATCGATTCTTCTTAGCCCAGTAAAACTAGGGTTCAAATCTTCAAATCAAAATCACAACCTCCAAAATGAAATGCAACCCAATCTAATAATTTTCTCAACATCCCTGATAACTCCACCACCTCCAGGTGCTATCACGAAACCTCCAGAGAAATGTGGCAACAGAAATGCTTCAAAAATACAAAATGTAGAAAATAGGGAACTGCTCTTTGTATATAGCATTTTAAATTGTAATTTTTTGGTTTAAAATTCATGATTTTGTATGAAGTTTTGATTTATAACCCTGAAATTTCAAATCATTGTACTTGGTATTTCACTAATTAATGTTGTTCATATGTTTATACATTCCAGAGATATACAGAGTTGTTTAAGCTTAGGTAAAGTTTTCAGACCATGGTCTATGATGAAATAAACATAATTGTTTAAGCCTTAAATCTATCCAAGATTTAATCAAGAGAAAAATGGATTTTTAAATCAAACACAAGTTTGAAATTGAGGAGACAGAAATTTAACAGATAACAAGCATGCACACATAAATATATTCACAAACACACACACACACACACACACACACACATATATATATTCACAGCAAATTCATATTATATATTCATTTCTAATTTAAAAGCATGCAAACAACTTTTACCTACTTAATTTTTTTTAAAAAAAGTTGAGTTACTCACTATTTTTTTTTAAATGCAGAACAAAACACTAGTTTTGAAAGCTTCTGAATCTTTTGAAATCCTGCTTGAATGCTTTTAAGACTTGAGTTGTTTGATGCTTTTAAAACTTGCTTTAGATTGTTGCATGCAGGTAGCTTAACTTCCAGATCTTTTTTTGAAGAATGCAGATTGAATTGATGAACATGCTACAGATCAGAAGAATGCAGGTTTTTTTGTATGATGAACAAGTTTGCTTTTTGAGTAGAATGAATGCAAGCTACAGATTTTTGGAGAATGCAGTTTCAATTTTTAGGAGATGGAAACTGCAGCTTTGAAATATGTTACAGGGATCTTGTTTTGAGGATGATTACAGAAGTTTTGATTTCAATTTGAAAATGAACTATGAGTTTTGAAAATGATTACTGATTTTGGAAGAAATGAAAAGAAGATTGTTTTAGAGTAGTCAGTTTTTAGCTGAAAATTTTTCTTAGTTATAGAACTGAAAATGAGGAAAGAAAAAGAATGGAAGATGGTAAGTGTTTATATAACTTATTTATGATTTAATTAAAATCAAAAAGAATAAAAATGCAAATATGACACTTGCATAAAATATGAAACTTGTTAATATCTTTGTGTGTTTAAATTACACATGTTAACTTATGCTCTAAGATGTTTACATATGTCCTTTTAATTAATTAGTATTTTTAATTAAGTGTTAATGAAAGTTTTAAACTTAATTAATTAGTTTTTAAATACTTAGTTATATATATAAATAATCAAAGAATAAACCAAGTATGATTATAAATAAAAACAATACATATATTTATTATTTGAAAATAATATTTTTAATCATTTTAAATAAAATTTATAAAAGAGTTTGTAAATTACCTATTATTTATATTGATAAATGTTTCATTTATTAATTGTATTTTAAACTTCATATCTAATTTACAAATCACATTTATTAATCAATATTTTAAAAAGAAATAAAACAAACATTTTTATAACTTTATTTTAATCTAAATTAATATTCAAACTTAAGTCAAATTATATTTTAAACAAATAAAACATTTATCTTATGTATTTAAAATCATATAGTTATTTATAAAAATAGTTTTGAAAAGCTTAATCATTAAATAAATCATAATTTCCCAATTACCAAAATATGATAATTAGAAAATATGCTATATTAATTAAATTTAAAACCAAACTCATCTATTTAAAATATATATAAATATATATACATTATAAATAGAAAACAATTTATTAACTTATTGAAAGATAAATTCACTAATTATATATTAATTAAAGTATGATTATTAAATCAATTCAAATTTATTTACAAAAATTATCAAATCAATTTAATTTTAAAATTCAAATTACTAAATTGATATTGTCAAAAATTCCGGGATATCACATGAATAATCTGTTATAGATTATGTTATGATTTGACTTATTGGATGCTATAGTAGCACTGGCCTTAACTTTGGTATTATAAATACCATAAATAATATTTTGAATTTTAAAAAGAATTTCAAAGGTGATTTTGGAAATAATAATATTTATATTGAATTTTGAATTATTTTAAGGAGACTAATTTGAATTAAATAAACGACCGATTTTTGGAATACTATGAGTGATTTTTGAGTTTTAAAAAGAAATTTAAAAATGAATCATTGAAATAATAAGTGTTTTCGGTGAAATCTTGGATTGTTTAAAAAGAAATTGATTTGTATAAAATCAATGACTTAACTTTGGATTTTTACTTCACTATTTCCTAAAGTATTTCAAATAGTGATTTTAAAGTGATGGATAAAATATTTGTATAATGAATTTTAAGTGATATTTCTGAAAATAAGGAAAAGGAGTTGAAATCGATATTTAAAATAGTTCAGAAAAATAAATGGGATTTATGAAAGGATGGATTTATAAATGAAATTTTATAAACGAGAATATTTTATAAACAAGTGAAACTTGAATCAGTTTGTAAATTTACAAATGATGCTTGTAAATAAATTGAAATGATTATCATTTGATAAATTAGAAATATAAATTCACAGTGTGAGTTTATAACGAGAGGTGAAAATCAGTTTTGAAAGAAATGGTAGATTCTATTTTTGAAAAGTGGGAATGGTTATGAAATTGGAAATGTAATCGATGTGTTATGAATTGAGAGGGATTTATAAACTGAAATTGGTTATATTGGATTTAAAAAATTGATTTTTATCAAGAAGTTAAGTTTTTTTTAAAAAGGGGATTTTTATTTATTAAACTATGTAATTTAAAACTATATTTAGTATTGAAATATTTCATAAAGTTGGTTATTCAAATATTTAATATTATTTGAAAGAAATTTAAATTTTTATAATAAGCTTTGTAAATTGATTCGTTTTATTTAAAAATGAATTGGAAATGAGTTAACGATGCTTATTTAAAAGTGTTCTGATATTTTAAATAATTACTTAAACGTTTTTTGAAAATAAATTATTATTCTAAAAAATACTTATATATATATATAGTTTTTGAAATGATTGGAATTTATTTGTAAATTTTCTCGAGATTTGTATACAGGGTTTGTTTAACGGAGGTGATTTTGGTAAGAGAAATCTTATAAAGGATTTTGGGAAAAAGGGGAATTTCCAAGATGTTGAAATACAAGAACTTCGAAAAATGAATCTAAATTCATAATTGAAGTTATAAATTGTTAATGAATCACAAATAAGTATAATCGATAATTTTTGGGGAATTGTAAAAGAAATTAATAAAAATTTCGAAGATTTATGAGATAAGTTATGAAATATTTTCTAAGTACAGGTATTAGAAATGAATTTTTGGAAAATTGACTTATAAAATTTACTAAGTATGGGAATGAAAGGTTATGGAAAGATTTTAACTACGAAATAATTTATATAAAAATATTTTCCTATGTAATGAATTACAAATGGGATTTGGAAATATTTTAGTGTTGATATGATTTGAGAATATCCTGTTATAGATATAAGTATTTTAAATCGTTTTCAAATGTTGAAATACTGAAAGAGATTTGAATATATATCTTTGTAGCGATATTTCAAAATGAATGTTTTGAAAGATTTATAAAATGGTCCTAGTGGCTGCAATGTGTGTAATTTGATGGTTAAATAATCGACTATCATATCTGGCCAAATTCGTTAATCATTTCGAAGTGACCAGGATCGGATTTAATTATCCAAAACCACTTCGATCCTATTTGAGAGTTACGAATTGTGAAAACTTGAGGGTAGTGAAGATGGTGATCTTTGAAGAGATTGGTTTGTTTAAACCCAGAACAACTTGTATGGATGAATGCTATCATTGCATTGTTGCTTAGAAGGCAGCGATTAGCATTTCAAGTGGGATTGCTATTCAAAAGGTAAAACGTAGCCTCGAACCTCATCAACCGAGAAATGACTAAAATCGGGCATGCAACAGGGCTATGTGGGTCGCTCCTAAGTAGGGTATGGTCATTCTAAATCTAAATCGGTCAGTATCCCTCATTGGTATGTTTCGGAGCCTATTAATGGAGGGATGGTCATATTCGGTACTAATAGTCAAGTGGTAGGCCAGTACTGTGTGGCAGTGGTACAAGCTGTTCTTGTCAGACTCTGGTGCATTTATCTAGAGATGTACCATTGGAATGTAGTTCCTTACCTTGTCATCATATAGAATCCAATCTCCAATATGTGCCTTACGATTTTGATTGTAGAGCCTGGCATGCTGGAATTTAATTAATGTAATTTTTTTGGCTATTTTAGTAAATATTTGTACTTAGACACTATTATAGTATCACGGGATTTTTATATAAATGTGGTTTTGGTTATCGTGAGGTAAAAACCTATCCGTGTTTATGTGCGGTGTGGTCTTATGAGATACCTTTGTTTTTCAAAAAGGATTTTTTTTAAATAATTAAACTCAAATTGAGTGTGTTTTCTCACGCTGGTTTTCCAGATTGACTCGGGTGTTATTTTATTATAACGCTCAGGTCATACCGAGTATTATAGATTCAGGCTAGGATGCTATAGAGATCAGGAGACGAGCTAGAGGATTTCAGGTGTATTACACGTACTTGGTTATTTTCCGCTGTGTGTTAAACTGTATATTCAGTACTTGTGAGGACAAGTTATTATAATTGTCCAGATGTGCTATGTTTACTGGTGTGCTCTAATGATTGTATGTATATTAACAGTTATTGTTCCTTTTCATATAAAGATTTGTATTTATCTATTATATATTGTTCCACTGCGATTTGTGAGATTCTTTGTGTTGTTTTATGTTTCTTCTATCCCTTCTTCTTCTTCACCCTTAGCAATCGGTATTTCTGGCACTTGAATATTCGACAGGCTATACAATGGATGAACTAGCGTCGATTTCTGAGGGTCAAAAATTCCCGTTCGCTACATTTGGTATTAAAGCTGAAGGTTAAGTGAGAACCTTGGCTTTGGTGGGGTACTCATTAGAGATAGGGTCAGTGGCAGCCTAGAATGAGTATAGTGTATTACAGATATGAGCACGTATTTTTTAGTGAATGTAAAATATTTTATATTGTGTTGACGTATCTGTTGAGTGGCTTATGAATTCTGGTCGAGTAGTGGGACGCCACGAAATCGATAGGAATTTTTAAACACTTGAACTAGGTAAACCGATACAGTATTGTTTCGAAGCGGGTAAATGAAATAATTTTACTCATACTATATTTTGATATGAAAAAAATAATTTTTTGAAATTATTATAGTATATTGGTGTGTTTGGTTGTTATTATTACAATCCAAACAAGATTATAAAATTGAAATGGTTATATATAACCAAATAGAGATTGTATAAGGATGATTTATGCATATGAATTATAAATAAAAATGGATTCAAACCAAAATTTAGAGATTAAAATCCTGAAAAGTTGAAAAATATTTTTCGAAGTGTTGTGAAAATAAAAATGTTATTATTTTGAAAATATTTTGGAAAAAAATTGTTTTAAATGGATTTTGGAAGCGATAAAGCACTTAACTCAGTTTAGTCATTGGAAAATAATTCCGATGATGATCACGACATCATCGATGTTCATTTTGAGTTTCTAAGTGACGGATTGCTACTGTAATAAATTGATATAGGTATTTTGTTTGGAAATAAGTGTTGTTTTGAAAATTCCGAACGGAATTTATTTTGGATAAAACAAAGTTGATTTTGGAAATTCTAAAGGAATGATTTGTTAAAACAAAAGAAGCTATATATATATATATATATATATTACTTGAAATAAAACCGGTATTTGAATTTTGTAATTCTAATTTAAATATGGAAATGAAACTTAGCTTGCTTAAGTAAATTGGAAGCAAACTAATTAGAGAATTAATTAGTGAATTGAATGTTGAAAATGAGAATTGAGTTATAAATGGAATTCGACTAATATTAAGCGAATTAAGTATATTTTTAAATGTTGTCAAATAAAATAAAATGGATTGAAATGGCAATAACTTTAGTTATAAATGAATTCACTTCAAGTGTGAATAAATTGAATATGATTGGGAATATTGTTGATGAGAATGAAATTCAACTTAAGTAACTAATTTATGAAATGATTCATAAATAAATTAGCATGGATTGGATTGTTGTCGAATATAAAATTACGAAAACAAATTTTGTGAATGAATTGAATGTGAATCAATAGAGCTTGATAAATTGATTAGAATCAATTTGTAATGGATATGAATGCAATGTGTGTAAATACGAATTGGGTGCTAGTAAATTGTTTGTGAATCATTTGAAATGCATGGAATGGTATATAAATTGATTGAAAGTAACTAAGTTAGTATTGGAACCTTGCAATTGTTTATAAATACATGTGTAACATGTTGGTTTATGCAATCTATGTGTTTGCATTAGTAAAATGAATGTGAAGTTAATTAAATTGCATAAATTATGAGACTTACATGTTTATTTGAGTAAGTATATGCACGGGAGGCTATTTGGCTTATTTATTTGCATAATTGCATGTAAATTAAGAGAACTCGCTTAATAACGCTAAAAATAAGGCATGCTTATGAATTTAGCATGCGAAAAATAAAATATTGATATATACTGCGTTTTTCGACCATGAGAGTCGATGTATATCTTTTTATCATATTTGTGATATTGCAAAAGGCTCTTTGTACAAGAGAGATTCTGCCAAAAAATTCAAAAATTTAGGGTGTTAGAAAATTTTGGAAATTCTTGAAAATAATTTTGCTAACTAAAACTTGATTTGAAATTACAAACGAAAAATAAAGGGTTTTTGAAACACCCCACACCCCTTAGTATACCCGTAAGGACGCACTAAAAGGCGTAGTGCGTTGCAGGTATAAACCAAAACTAATAGAGATTAAGATTCACAAGACAGAAATAGGTACAAACAGCAGAAACTAAAATAACTTATTAAAACAAAACTTCAAAAATGCTTCATGAATCAAATAAGTCAAATACCAAATACAACATACATGTAACAACCCGTATATTTGTACCATTTAAATTGACGATATTTCAACTCGTCAACTTAAATAATACAAAATACGAATCATTAATGGAGTGTGTATATATATATATATATAAATGAGAATCATCACAGAATCACAGAAATATAACAACACAGAATAGTGCAACGGAAATACAACGTAGTCATAAGAGTAGTTCATGAAGCTACCCATAAATACAACAATGTCTCAGATAAAATAAAATAGAACAACATAGATGTCCAATAGTCTAAATAGAAAGAGAAATACTGATAAGATAAGATAATGATAGTGATAGTGTTCGGTCTTCAGCTCCAAACAGAACAGCAACAGCAATCCTCAGTCTGATCCGAGCATAAGCATAAACAAACACTCGAATTAGGACATATATTCTTATACAGATAATATGATTCAAATTCAAATAACAATAACTCAAAGATGAATGGAATAACATCTTTAAGGATCCGTTAAACTATTTATATATAGTAATGTACGATAGATAAATAATGTCTAACAGTAAAGTAAAATATCAAAATAGTGTTAAGGCGTTACCATTGTCTCCCTTAACACATTTTACATAGCATTATAGACTATACAGCACTGTAAACTCCACCGTAAACTAGTGGGATATCAGGGTGTACTCCATAGGTATAATACAAAAAAAAATCGTAGTGGTCGCGTATATGGAAATACAAGTATGACAAGGCACATGAGGCAATACCCAAGGTAGTGAAACTACCGTTTGCCTGATCCGGACTGGTGAGAACGCATCGCCGCAACGATCGCAACACCATGAAACAACACTCCAAATTCAAGGGTGCGCACCAATCAATCACAAAGTAAATGAGTAGTTTACGAAGAAGTGTGTTCGCTCGAGGTAGCTAACCCCATTTGGCCCGGCACGGCTCCTGTTTTAGTCATTTCCAATTTGACAAAAGTGTCAAGGCTATCCATTATCGTTCTCTTTCTTCAGTCATCGCGTACGTCAATCCAACCACTTCATTCTGGATCACACTCCGCATATAGTTATTAAAGTGGTTTTCGGTTTAGACAGTGAGTATGTCCCTAACCGATTCCGGTTTCTTTAATAAACTTCGTAATTTATTTACTGATTGGTCGTTTAATATATTTCAAAACCAATTCAAATTCAATTTCAATTATAATTCGTAAATCAACATTTCGTTAGTCTTTTCAAAACAATTTCCGAAATTTACGTTTCATAAATTCACAATTACATTTCAAAATTTCTATAATTCAATTTCAAAGTTTCAATTGAAATATTCATTTAATTTCGTATATAGGTTCATTCTATAATCATTTAACTTAATTTTAACGTTCAAATTGATTTAAACTCATTTATCGATTTCATTCGATATTCATTAAATTAATTATTATTAAAACAATTTCAATTAAATTTTCAATACATTACATTACTTTCTTAAGTTCAACTTATTATATCAAGCTTAAAAATTTAATTCAAATTAAATTTGTCGAATCCAATTCTTTAAATTACAAGTCTTTCATTTGTTTCGATAAACGCATTTATTTTCTTATTTAAAGAAATTCATTTCATTTATCTATATCCTTAGTTACAAATTTCAAAACTCAATTAAAGAAACTTAGTTTCACTTATTCAAAAATCCAATTTCACTTAATAAGAAAATTCAATTCAATTTTATTTTTAAACATTTCAATCTCATTACTATCAAAATAATTTCAAATCCTAACAATCACTAATCCAAACTAAATTATTAATAATTTTAAAACTTAATTATTAATAATTTCAATAATTAATAATAATTCCAAATTAATTATTATTAATTCCAAAACTTAATTATTAATAATTTCAAAACTTAATTATTAATAATTTCAAAACTTAATTATCAAATAATTCTAAATTTAATTATTAAATAATTAAATTTTAAACAATGTTCTTTTGTCAATTATGACGTTAATATTTGTTTCAAATTCAAATATTCACATTTACATTCATTCGAATTTAAATTCCAATTTTATTCAAAACCATGTTATTGGTCAAATAAAATTTATTTTATTTTAAATCAAAAATTTGACCAATTGGGTTTAATTTAATTTTCTATCCTAAGTCAAAGTTATTTGGGTATCTATCATTTCAACCCGACTCCATTTCAATTCAAAAATCAAAGCATACAAAGGAAACTTGCAGTGTGATAACTGGTGCGACGACCCGACTTCCTATCTCCAGGAAATCGTGTTGCCGATGAAGAAAGAAAGGGATAGAAGAAGAAAAGAAAGAGAAAGAAGAAACACAACCACAACAGATAACTCACAGCGGAACGAATAAAATATAATATATCACATAGAATATTACATAGTATCAGAGTACATCAGAGTTACACATCTTATACAACACATATTAGACAGTTATATACATCTGTCTAATTCATACAACTCAAGTATACAAGACACAGATACAACATACACAGCGGAAACATAATATCTACACGTGGAAGCCTCCTGCTCCATAACTCCTCCAGAATTCGTCAAGCTAACCTGAATCACTTGACTACTCATATATAATATGAGTACCCAAGAGTTTAATAAAACAGAAAATAAACACTCGGGTCAAACAGGGGTCTGGTGTGAGTAAACGGGTTAAAATTGCTTAACTTTAGAAAACCTTTGAAAAGAAAAGGTATCACGTAAGACTTCCCACACATAAACATGGAAAAGTTTTTACCTTACGCTAACCAAAACATTTGATAGGAAATCCAGTGATATTATAATAGTGTCTAGGGTTTTCAAGATAAAATACAGAAATAGCTGGAATGCTTACATCTCACGTTCCAACATAGTTGGGCACAAACAAAACCGTACAGGCACTTATTGGATTTTGGATTCCATACAATGGCAGGGCTACTGGGGTACCGCCCGTCACAGTACGTGGCCTAGATCAACGTACCGAGGAGCCACCCTAACTCCCCTGCAACACAAGGCCGGACCCATTCCTTACTGAATAGTTCCAAATGAGACCACCCCGTGGTTGGCGCGACCAACCACCCACACAGCCGAATAAATAAGGGACTCTAGACAGGGATGAATCTCACTCTCAAGTGGGGGCTACCCACGAAGCCTTGGCGCACCTCCCCTGTTTTAGCCATTCCCGGTTGATGAGGCTTGAGGCTGCGATTACCTTTATAGGACACATCACTTAGAATGCTCATCGTCCGCCTGACGATGTGCTGAAAGCATTCAATCCATACAAGTTCGTTCCGGGTTCGAACGAAACCGAAGGCACTATCTCGTTGCACTCACTATTGGAATCACCCTCAGAGTCAACGACCATAGCCCTTGCACTCTGATTCGCCATCTCGAATCTATAAGCACTATTCCGTCAAACTCATTACGGAATCACCCACAGAGTTATACTGACGTATAGCCCTTACACCTCGAGTCTTCACTCGCTCCACTTGGATAAACGACCTAACGTTTAATTGGAATCGGTGTGGTTTTCGGAATTCCAAATATGGAAACCCGATCCCGGTCTCACCGAAACCAAACGCCATTTTAATGTCCAAGTTGTACTTAAGGGTTTAAACAGTTTAAACTTATATACAGGATGATATAATAAACAGATAGATGAATAACATTATCACAACAGATAATCATATCAAACATTCATCTCATAAACAGCATATCACATAACAGATATATCCAAATCATCCAATATCATTTAATCACTCAATATTAATCAACATTCAATATCAACCAATCATCCAATATCAATCAATATCCAAAGCAGAATTGATTAACTCCAAATCAATTTAATTAACCTATAATTAAATTAATTACTATCCTTTAAACATTTGGATTATCTTAATCCTACTTCATTGATTTATTACAAATCAAATTCATTAATCATTTCTTAATGATCTTCTTAAATTAATCTTCCTTGATTAATTCTACTTTAATTACATTCAAGTAATTATCCTTAACCACATTTAGTAATTATCCTTTAATTACCATCATTAATTACAATAATTAATGATCCTTTATTAATTAACTATAATTAATTACAATTAAACTTTAATTAATTACAATTAATTATACATACTTAAATTAATTACTTTTATTAATCAATCTTGATTAATTTCATTAATTACATTAACTAATGATCTTTATTAATTAATTAACCTTTAATTAATTAAATAATTAACTTATAATTAATCATCTCATTAATCTTTAAACAGTAATTAACAATTTGTAATTACTTAAATTAATTAATTAACTTCTAAATTAATTAACTCTAAATCAATTATATTAATCCTTAATTGATTAATCCATTTAATTAATCTTTAATTACTTCATTAAGTAATTATTATTCAATTTAATTAACAATTAATCCTTAATTAATTACTTAATTAATTAATTACATTTTAATTAATTACCTTTAGTAGTTAATCTTAAATTAATCTTATTCATTAATTAATTACATTAATTAATTAACTAAAATAAATTAAGTAATTAACTCTTAATCTTACATAAGTAATTATCTTTAATTACTTCATTAATAAACCTTAATTACTTCCTTAATTAATTACTTAACAAATAATTAATTCCATCATTAATTAATTCTTGATTCTTTAATTAATTAATTACTTCATAAATAATTAATTTTAAAACAATTATATTAATTAATTCTTTAATTAATATTATTAAGTGATTAACCAATAATCACTTTAACTAATTACTCCATTATTAATTACTTCCATAAGTAATTAACCTCCTTAATTACATTCAATTATTAATCATTACTACTTCATTAAGTCATTACACTTAATTAATTATAATTAAGTGATTATTTAAAATTAAATAAATAATTAACTAATTATTTAAAATTAATTAAACAATTAATTAATTAACTTCTTATAATTTCAAAATCTTTAATTAGTTAAGAAAACATTTATTGTTAATTAAACTCTTTACTTATTAATAAATCATTCTAATTAAGTATTCTTATATTCATAACAAAAATGAATTTTAATCATATTTATCTTCATAAATAAGTTATTTGAATTAGTTCAAATTTTCATAATTTAAACAAAACTATTCAATTTGGTTTACCAAAATTGTTACTTTACTTCATTTAAAAAAACATTCAGAAGACAAATTTTTAAAATCTAAAACACTTTAAATTTTCTCATTCCCACTTCTTCATTTTGAATAAAATTTGAAACTCAAGTTTAAACATTACTTTAAATTTTGCTTAATACTTTTGGTTTAATATTTACATTCAAAACACTTCTTTAAAATTGGATTTCAAATTTAATTAAGATAATCACTTTCAGAACAATCATCTTAAAATATATGAACCTGAAATATAAATTTAATTTACATTTTAAATGTTTTGTTTGCCTTTATTTTAGAATAACAAATTCAACTTGAAAATTGTTTCTTATATAAACTTGTTTACAAATATTGAAGCTTGATTTTTCAGACATTCAATCTTGAGTTACTTTTATTGCTCGTCTTCAATTTATTCAATAACAGGTTTATAGCTCAGCAACATTATCATTTAAGCTACAGTAATTAAACTAACACATCACCCTATACCCAAGTAAACCCAGCAGCACACCCAAATCAAATTCCTTCGAGTCGCACGCGAGCACAACCCGAGACCTTCCCCGAGTCTCCACCCAGCTACCCCGAAGACAACCCTACTTCAAGTCACACGCAAGCTCACGCGAGCTACTTCGAGTTGTTCCTGAAACGTACGCAAGTTTCCTTCGAGTTTTCACTCGTCTTCTCCAATCGAACAGCTCCCCTGTACAAGCCGTGCACACCCACGTTCATGTGCACCTAGCACATCACCTCTGACCATGCTACGTCGCCGCAACAATTGCCGCCGATCATATAACCGCACGTGAGCACGAAACCAAACTCAGATCTTTCAATCCTCTCACGAATCGAATTTCGACCCCACTGCTCGAAACACTGAAACAACCTCGGCCTCAAAACCCAACCACCATTGACGAACTCACGACCGGAAACTCCGGTAATCCTTCCAAAGCACCACGGTAACCCCCTGCTACCATCCACCTCATTGCGATCAAACCCGATTCACAATTCTCGATACAATTGCCACGACAACCCAGGGCAGCAAACCACACTACTAAACCCTAGTTTGATTCAAATCGAACAAATCACTTATTTAAAAATTTTAATTGTATTTTTCCCCGAATCCCTAACATTCAAGCAAGCTACAGCCCAAATTTCAACGCAAATTATTGCGTAAATCATCTGCAATACACAAAAGTTCCCAAAATGTTCAAACTCGAATTTCTCTACGAATACTCAACTAAAAATCACAAATAACGTATCAAAATTCATGATTTTCTATCTTGATTACATGCATGTTATTCAATTTAAATTTAAAGATAGTTGATTTTTAACAAAAATCCTAGTTTAACAGTAAATTCCCTCCTTTATAATTATTTGTTGCTTTTAAAAATTTGAAACTATTTTTAAAATTACTACCAAACATTATCATACAGTTTTTATTCACATATCACGTTCAAATAAGGTATAGATTGGAAGATTTTACATTTTCCTTTAAGAAGAACAACCTCTGTAAAATACAGAGATGAATATACAGGTTCATCTATACTTAAGCATCCCATACCATCAATCATTCATGTACAACAGTTCTAATGCAAACATGTATTCTATATCATAGCAAATTCTACACATGCAACATCAAATTCAACTTCAGATTTGTTAAAAACTGTTTTTTAAAAGAATTTACTCACCTGATTCAAGAATGCAGAGCAGAGAACAGAACTAGCTTTATTTCTTTAATTCATAAATGCATTTGTTGAAGAAAATCCTTTGCATGCTGTTGTTTTAACTTGTTGTGCTGATCTTCAATTTGAATGCAGGTTGCAGATTTGAAATTGCAGTTGAACTGCAGATTTTTATGAGCTTCCAGCTTGATTTTCATTTGCTTCTTTTTGACATGCAGGTTGAATTGATATGAAGTTGTAGTTGAATTTTATTTGCATTTGCAGGTTTAACTTGATGAATTGCAGGTTGAACATCATTTTGAAATACAGGCTTCCACTTGCATGCTGAAGTTTTTATTTCTAGGTTTGGATTTTATTTTAAGATTTTTGAAGTAGCCATTATTTTTAGTTAAGAAGTGTAAACAAGGGAATGAAAGTGTTTTTGAGAAAATTAGTTTTCTTCTTTTATTATTTAATAAAAATATATTGCCACTTGTTCCTTATTTGAACAAATGTCATTAAATTTATTTGATTGCCTTACATGTGTTATAAGTGGTGTTAATATGTTACATTTGTATTAAGTGTTTTAATAAATTTTTATTTAGTTTAAATGTAAATATAACTTACTTTCTTATTTAAGTTTCTTAGTAAATAAATTCTTATATATGTATTTAAAACCTAAAACATTATACATATTCATTTATAACCAATTTAATTTGAACATTTTAAGAAAATAAAAATAAAACATTGATTAATTCCTTTATAAACTACCATATTTTAAATAAACAACTATCATATATTTTGAAAACAAATGAATTAATCTTTAAGTTAACTTATGAAAATATATTAAGTTTTAAAACAAAGCTCCAGTTACAATATTCATTAAATTGTCAATAGATTAAATTTAAATTCAAAAACAATCCAAATTATAACATATACATACATATATATTACAATTTGAAAATTCATTCATTTATTTTAAAACAAAGATATCCTATTCACAATATATATCAAACATATATATTATAGACAGAATAAAATTTCATTAGATTTGGAAAAACAATTCTTATCAATTTTATTGCCAGATTATAAATTCATTATCCTTTAAAAAAATAAATTACCAATTTTAAATTAAAATTACAAAGAAAATTATCAAACCAGTTAAATTATTTACACAGATTATTAAATTCTTATTGCCCAAAATTCCGGGTCGTTACAATCCTCCCCCCTTATAAGAATTTCGTCCCCGAAATTTAAAACAAAGGTAATTTAATAACCCAGTACAGAATTTAATTTCAATTAGCAAAGCATTTCTAACGACCAGTAGCTAACAACCATAGCAACCAATCATACAAACAATCCCTAACTAATTATCCTGATATAGATCAGAAGGAATCCTTCTAATACTATTTCGAGTTTCCCAAGTAAAAATCATCGGGAGACTCGTTCTACAGAAGCTAAGCAAACTACATCACCAATATCCAGAGCTCCTCTCATTCCTCTAGATTCACCAATCTGAACAAAACATCAGATTACTCTCAAATCCAGCTCAACATCAAAATCCAACTGAACTACAGATTCAATAACCAATAGTGAATCATACACGTATTCCCTCAGAGATACGTGAAATACAATGAATTCCAGCTATCCAAACTGACAATTCAATCTTATCCAAACACTGCTTTCTTAACCAGAGAAATCTATCAACAACGAAGTTTCCTACTTCGAATTCCAAACTCCTTATCTCAAATCTGCATAACTCAACAAATAATCCTGGGCTTCCCATCTTCTTCCTGATCAGCTCAATCTATGCTGATGCTTCCAGAAACAACTAGACCATAGCAAACCAGTCTCTGAATCCCATCCAACAGAAAGTCTTCCTAAATCCGTCGAAATCCAGAACTCAAGCTCCACTACTCAAGCATTAGCAAACAGAACTCACTTCCTTCCTTGCACAGCAGCTACCTCGCTTCCGCTGCACAACTCTGATTCTGAAATAGATAAGAAAAATGTTGATGAACACGAGTACAAACTTATCCAATATATCCGGAAACTTTGTTCATCAAATCCATAAAATCTGAGTGACTCATCCGACTAGGTCACACAACCTTACTACAGAATCCAATTCAAAAACTAGATCAGACCAATCCAAATCCAATCCCAGAAAATAATTCTGAGCTACTACCCCAACTCTTCCTCAAGAGCCATCCTACTACCAAACTAACTACCCAAATCGCTTCTGGAATCAAAACAATATGGAACTCAACTCCAGATACAGACAACCTCTAATCACTTCAGTAGCTCCTACTTCTACATGAGAACCCTCAGTCTCAAAAAAAAGATAAATTCCCAAATGAATTTTCCAAATTAATCGCAAGTCACTTTTGCGATCCTACCTAATTCAGATTCCAAAGAAAACTGTCCTCACTTTACCAAATAGAACAGCTTAAAGCTTCTCCAAACAAGGTTAACTCTCCAAGAAAAACTTCACCATCTTCTCGGACTGCTGAAGAAGAACCACAAGATTCTTGAACCATCGGAGAAACAACCACACTGCTGCTTTCTAAACTCTACCTCGATGATACTGCAAAGGCAAAGGACCTTCTCGTCAGCACACCCAACACTTTTCTTTAAGAATCATCCAACTATCAGGCTAACTATCCAAAATCACTTCTACACAGACGAGTCTTCCCTGAGGCAGGTAAAGACTGCTCCTCAACCACTTCTAAAACTGCTTCCAAAGAAAACATCTTCGGAAAATATCCATGGATACTGCATCTCATCACGCAGTTACCAAGATATCATCTCTTACTTATGCACTTCCGACAGATCCAAACTCAGAAAAATACGCTCACCCGAGCGCAATCCAACTTACACTTCCGGGATAAACTCCGAATCTTTAAAAAGATTTCCTTCGGATATCAGAGAAATCCTTACTCCAACTACAAAATTCACACGAGACGGTATTAGGTCTACAGTCTCACAAAAACTTCCAACCTCAAACATACGGATTTCATCCATTAGTGGTAGTCGTGTTACACACACAACCACTACTCCATCTATCTACCTTTAAAACTTATGTTGGAAAATCCATACAGATATCCCAACATATTAGGTAGACATAGATATATATATAGTTATATATAAAAATTACAAGTACGCTCTCTCAAGAAGACACTACTACAGAGCTTAGGCATTCGCTCAACCTAACGCTCCCTAAAGAAAGACACACTTCAGAGCCTAGGTATTCACTCAACCTACTGCTCTGATACCAAGTGCGACGACCCGACTTCCTATCTCCAGGAAATCGTGTTGCCGATGAAGAAAGAAAGGGATAGAAGAAGAAAAGAAAGAGAAAGAAGAAACACAACCACAACAGATAACTCACAGCGGAACGAATAAAATATAATATATCACATAGAATATTACATAGTATCAGAGTACATCAGAGTTACACATCTTATACAACACATATTAGACAGTTATATACATCTGTCTAATTCATACAACTCAAGTATACAAGACACAGATACAACATACACAGCGGAAACATAATATCTACACGTGGAAGCCTCCTGCTCCATAACTCCTCCAGAATTCGTCAAGCTAACCTGAATCACTTGACTACTCATATATAATATGAGTACCCAAGAGTTTAATAAAACAGAAAATAAACACTCGGGTCAGACAGGGGTCTGGTGTGAGTAAACGGGTTAAAATTGCTTAACTTTAGAAAACCTTTGAAAAGAAAAGGTATCACGTAAGACTTCCCACACATAAACATGGAAAAGTTTTTACCTTACGCTAACCAAAACATTTGATAGGAAATCCAGTGATATTATAATAGTGTCTAGGGTTTTCAAGATAAAATACAGAAATAGCTGGAATGCTTACATCTCACGTTCCAACATAGTTGGGCACAAACAAAACCGTACAGGCACTTATTGGATTTTGGATTCCATACAATGGCAGGGCTACTGGGGTACCGCCCGTCACAGTACGTGGCCTAGATCAACGTACCGAGGAGCCACCCTAACTCCCCTGCAACACAAGGCCGGACCCATTCCTTACTGAATAGTTCCAAATGAGACCACCCCGTGGTTGGCGCGACCAACCACCCACACAGCCGAATAAATAAGGGACTCTAGACAGGGATGAATCTCACTCTCAAGTGGGGGCTACCCACGAAGCCTTGGCGCACCTCCCCTGTTTTAGCCATTCCCGGTTGATGAGGGTTGAGGCTGCGATTACCTTTATAGGACACATCACTTAGAATGCTCATCGTCCGCCTGACGATGTGCTGAAAGCATTCAATCCATACAAGTTCGTTCCGGGTTCGAACGAAACCGAAGGCACTATCTCGTTGCACTCACTATTGGAATCACCCTCAGAGTCAACGACCATAGCCCTTGCACTCTGATTCGCCATCTCGAATCTATAAGCACTATTCCGTCAAACTCATTACGGAATCACCCACAGAGTTATACTGACGTATAGCCCTTACACCTCGAGTCTTCACTCGCTCCACTTGGATAAACGACCTAACGTTTAATTGGAATCGGTGTGGTTTTCGGAATTCCAAATATGGAAACCCGATCCCGGTCTCACCGAAACCAAACGCCATTTTAATGTCCAAGTTGTACTTAAGGGTTTAAACAGTTTAAACTTATATACAGGATGATATAATAAACAGATAGATGAATAACATTATCACAACAGATAATCATATCAAACATTCATCTCATAAACAGCATATCACATAACAGATATATCCAAATCATCCAATATCATTTAATCACTCAATATTAATCAACATTCAATATCAACCAATCATCCAATATCAATCAATATCCAAAGCAGAATTGATTAACTCCAAATCAATTTAATTAACCTATAATTAAATTAATTACTATCCTTTAAACATTTGGATTATCTTAATCCTACTTCATTGATTTATTACAAATCAAATTCATTAATCATTTCTTAATGATCTTCTTAAATTAATCTTCCTTGATTAATTCTACTTTAATTACATTCAAGTAATTATCCTTAACCACATTTAGTAATTATCCTTTAATTACCATCATTAATTACAATAATTAATGATCCTTTATTAATTAACTATAATTAATTACAATTAAACTTTAATTAATTACAATTAATTATACATACTTAAATTAATTACTTTTATTAATCAATCTTGATTAATTTCATTAATTACATTAACTAATGATCTTTATTAATTAATTAACCTTTAATTAATTAAATAATTAACTTATAATTAATCATCTCATTAATCTTTAAACAGTAATTAACAATTTGTAATTACTTAAATTAATTAATTAACTTCTAAATTAATTAACTCTAAATCAATTATATTAATCCTTAATTGATTAATCCATTTAATTAATCTTTAATTACTTCATTAAGTAATTATTATTCAATTTAATTAACAATTAATCCTTAATTAATTACTTAATTAATTAATTACATTTTAATTAATTACCTTTAGTAGTTAATCTTAAATTAATCTTATTCATTAATTAATTACATTAATTAATTAACTAAAATAAATTAAGTAATTAACTCTTAATCTTACATAAGTAATTATCTTTAATTACTTCATTAATAAACCTTAATTACTTCCTTAATTAATTACTTAACAAATAATTAATTCCATCATTAATTAATTCTTGATTCTTTAATTAATTAATTACTTCATAAATAATTAATTTTAAAACAATTATATTAATTAATTCTTTAATTAATATTATTAAGTGATTAACCAATAATCACTTTAACTAATTACTCCATTATTAATTACTTCCATAAGTAATTAACCTCCTTAATTACATTCAATTATTAATCATTACTACTTCATTAAGTCATTACACTTAATTAATTATAATTAAGTGATTATTTAAAATTAAATAAATAATTAACTAATTATTTAAAATTAATTAAACAATTAATTAATTAACTTCTTATAATTTCAAAATCTTTAATTAGTTAAGAAAACATTTATTGTTAATTAAACTCTTTACTTATTAATAAATCATTCTAATTAAGTATTCTTATATTCATAACAAAAATGAATTTTAATCATATTTATCTTCATAAATAAGTTATTTGAATTAGTTCAAATTTTCATAATTTAAACAAAACTATTCAATTTGGTTTACCAAAATTGTTACTTTACTTCATTTAAAAAAACATTCAGAAGACAAATTTTTAAAATCTAAAACACTTTAAATTTTCTCATTCCCACTTCTTCATTTTGAATAAAATTTGAAACTCAAGTTTAAACATTACTTTAAATTTTGCTTAATACTTTTGGTTTAATATTTACATTCAAAACACTTCTTTAAAATTGGATTTCAAATTTAATTAAGATAATCACTTTCAGAACAATCATCTTAAAATATATGAACCTGAAATATAAATTTAATTTACATTTTAAATGTTTTGTTTGCCTTTATTTTAGAATAACAAATTCAACTTGAAAATTGTTTCTTATATAAACTTGTTTACAAATATTGAAGCTTGATTTTTCAGACATTCAATCTTGAGTTACTTTTATTGCTCGTCTTCAATTTATTCAATAACAGGTTTATAGCTCAGCAACATTATCATTTAAGCTACAGTAATTAAACTAACACATCACCCTATACCCAAGTAAACCCAGCAGCACACCCAAATCAAATTCCTTCGAGTCGCACGCGAGCACAACCCGAGACCTTCCCCGAGTCTCCACCCAGCTACCCCGAAGACAACCCTACTTCAAGTCACACGCAAGCTCACGCGAGCTACTTCGAGTTGTTCCTGAAACGTACGCAAGTTTCCTTCGAGTTTTCACTCGTCTTCTCCAATCGAACAGCTCCCCTGTACAAGCCGTGCACACCCACGTTCATGTGCACCTAGCACATCACCTCTGACCATGCTACGTCGCCGCAACAATTGCCGCCGATCATATAACCGCACGTGAGCACGAAACCAAACTCAGATCTTTCAATCCTCTCACGAATCGAATTTCGACCCCACTGCTCGAAACACTGAAACAACCTCGGCCTCAAAACCCAACCACCATTGACGAACTCACGACCGGAAACTCCGGTAATCCTTCCAAAGCACCACGGTAACCCCCTGCTACCATCCACCTCATTGCGATCAAACCCGATTCACAATTCTCGATACAATTGCCACGACAACCCAGGGCAGCAAACCACACTACTAAACCCTAGTTTGATTCAAATCGAACAAATCACTTATTTAAAAATTTTAATTGTATTTTTCCCCGAATCCCTAACATTCAAGCAAGCTACAGCCCAAATTTCAACGCAAATTATTGCGTAAATCATCTGCAATACACAAAAGTTCCCAAAATGTTCAAACTCGAATTTCTCTACGAATACTCAACTAAAAATCACAAATAACGTATCAAAATTCATGATTTTCTATCTTGATTACATGCATGTTATTCAATTTAAATTTAAAGATAGTTGATTTTTAACAAAAATCCTAGTTTAACAGTAAATTCCCTCCTTTATAATTATTTGTTGCTTTTAAAAATTTGAAACTATTTTTAAAATTACTACCAAACATTATCATACAGTTTTTATTCACATATCACGTTCAAATAAGGTATAGATTGGAAGATTTTACATTTTCCTTTAAGAAGAACAACCTCTGTAAAATACAGAGATGAATATACAGGTTCATCTATACTTAAGCATCCCATACCATCAATCATTCATGTACAACAGTTCTAATGCAAACATGTATTCTATATCATAGCAAATTCTACACATGCAACATCAAATTCAACTTCAGATTTGTTAAAAACTGTTTTTTAAAAGAATTTACTCACCTGATTCAAGAATGCAGAGCAGAGAACAGAACTAGCTTTATTTCTTTAATTCATAAATGCATTTGTTGAAGAAAATCCTTTGCATGCTGTTGTTTTAACTTGTTGTGCTGATCTTCAATTTGAATGCAGGTTGCAGATTTGAAATTGCAGTTGAACTGCAGATTTTTATGAGCTTCCAGCTTGATTTTCATTTGCTTCTTTTTGACATGCAGGTTGAATTGATATGAAGTTGTAGTTGAATTTTATTTGCATTTGCAGGTTTAACTTGATGAATTGCAGGTTGAACATCATTTTGAAATACAGGCTTCCACTTGCATGCTGAAGTTTTTATTTCTAGGTTTGGATTTTATTTTAAGATTTTTGAAGTAGCCATTATTTTTAGTTAAGAAGTGTAAACAAGGGAATGAAAGTGTTTTTGAGAAAATTAGTTTTCTTCTTTTATTATTTAATAAAAATATATTGCCACTTGTTCCTTATTTGAACAAATGTCATTAAATTTATTTGATTGCCTTACATGTGTTATAAGTGGTGTTAATATGTTACATTTGTATTAAGTGTTTTAATAAATTTTTATTTAGTTTAAATGTAAATATAACTTACTTTCTTATTTAAGTTTCTTAGTAAATAAATTCTTATATATGTATTTAAAACCTAAAACATTATACATATTCATTTATAACCAATTTAATTTGAACATTTTAAGAAAATAAAAATAAAACATTGATTAATTCCTTTATAAACTACCATATTTTAAATAAACAACTATCATATATTTTGAAAACAAATGAATTAATCTTTAAGTTAACTTATGAAAATATATTAAGTTTTAAAACAAAGCTCCAGTTACAATATTCATTAAATTGTCAATAGATTAAATTTAAATTCAAAAACAATCCAAATTATAACATATACATACATATATATTACAATTTGAAAATTCATTCATTTATTTTAAAACAAAGATATCCTATTCACAATATATATCAAACATATATATTATAGACAGAATAAAATTTCATTAGCTTTGGAAAAACAATTCTTATCAATTTTATTGCCAGATTATAAATTCATTATCCTTTAAAAAAATAAATTACCAATTTTAAATTAAAATTACAAAGAAAATTATCAAACCAGTTAAATTATTTACACAGATTATTAAATTCTTATTGCCCAAAATTCCGGGTCGTTACAACTGGGATGGTGTCAAAGTAAATAAACAAGCAATAGCATCCATACATCACAATTCAACAATTTATTTAAATAATCCTGAAATAATCGTATTAATTTACATTTGTTATTTATGCAAATTAATATAATTATTTCTAGAATCTACACTATCATTTCATGTAGATTAAAGATTATTACATTACGGTTTTCACTTATCGTTCAATTTCAATCCAATATACGTTCAAAGGTTCAAAGTGTAATTTATCATATTCTACGTGTCAATTTAATTAAAAATTAAAAGGGTCAAGTTTAACTAATCAATATTCAATATATGAATGGGTTATGTTTAACAATTCAATATTCAACATATATAATCCATTTTAAATTGTTAACTATCCTATATAAATTTCAACTTGCAAATGATTTATCGCCTAACAATAACAATTATCATCCAATTCAACATCACATAGCAATCATTCAACAACCATACTTGTATAAGAATATAGTCGTGAAAATTAATTCACCTTTCGTGGATAAAGAAATTGACCCAAAGCAAGAATAAGCACGAATAGAGTCGGTACGATGCGAATAACGGACACTGTAATATCGACAAAAGAAAACGATATTAATACAATGAACATTTGTATATAATTTGTAAATTTATATAAATGCGCTTACCGACGACGGAGAAAAGAACAAAAGCTAAGATCGATGCTGCTGCAAAAAGAAGCTCAATCGGTTGCTTCTGCACACAACAAGCAAAGAAAATTTGGTTACTATTTTTGGCAACCAAAATAGATATTGGCGTAATACTCTACTACAATATTTAAAAACTATTTTAAAAATCTCAATTTCATTTTTTCTTCCTTTTTTTATAAACAACTGACACGCACACATACCCGCATGTCCACCACAACACGCACGCAACATTCACACAAGTGTACACCTATATACATGCTCAGCACACTCATGCACTAAGACACACGCACCTTCCCATATATTTATTATTATTATTATTTACAAACAAGGCCGAGATTCCCAAACGTGTTTCAACTGCAATTGCAAAAAAATAAGAAAAATCACTTTCACCTCTAAGAAACCCCATGCTGCAAAAGTAAGAACTCGGCACTTTATAAAACAATGACCCCTTTGCGAAGACCCGCAAATCCTTACCCCTTGAATATACACTAATCTCCATAGATTAACTCAAGATGAACAGAAATACGAATTCTCAATGTTTAAGAAAAAGAAAAAGACAGAAGAAGAGATATGAGATAGAAAATAGAGAGAAAAGAAAATAGAACGGAATAGAAAACAACAGAACAATATCAGAATCTCACAATCGCAGCGGAACAACATATAATAAATAAATGAATAATCTTTAAACAAAGAACCATATCAGTTATTACATTACATCACATTACATTTCATTACATCAAAGTGTACAACAACAAACTGATCAAACAGCGGAAAAGAAATACTATATACTAATAATACGCCATGTCATCCATCTTGCCTCCAGCAACTCCTAAATTCCAGAATATCCTGATAAACCTTAACTCTTGACTGCCCGTGTGGAAATTGGTGGGCACCCAGAGTTTAGGAAGGAAAACATAAACTCCGAGTCAGTCATGTGACTGGTGTGAGAACTCAAAACAGTTTATTTATCTTTAAAATCAAAATAGAGGAATATTTTTAAAGTCAATTCGCAATGCTTTTAAAAATGAGACTACCATAAGGCCTCCCGCACACACACACACAATGCAAACGCAGAATCGGAGGAGATTTCTCCTTATGATAGTCAAAGATGCTTGATATGCATTAAAAGACATTTGATATTATTACTAGTGCATAGTGTAGGAAAAATTTCATTTCGAAAATAAAGATATAAATCTTAGCCAGCATAGGCATTCCGCACTTATGCCTACTATAGCTACCATGTTCAATAGCAGGTTACCGCCACATTCCATGGTAGGTTATACAACTAAAACCGTACAAGATCGTATTATTTCTTTGGATTTCCAACGAATGGTCAGGCCAAGGAACTTCCCATTGCCACATGAGAACGCCTCTGGAAGGACGTCCCCGAGAACCAAACCGGATCTCTGCCAACACAAGGCCGGGTTACCCCTAACTGGGTAACTACTGACACGAGTATGCCATCCCTCGGTCCTTTGGGACCTTTATCCTAGCGCTCGTCACCATCATCACACAATCATAAATAAAGTGTTTCAACATGAGTAAGTATCTGGGCTCCATACCATGATGCCACACTTTTCCAGAAGGAAATGCACATACCCTAAAGGGAACTACCCCTCATAACCTTGCCGCATCTTTCCTGTTTTGACCATTCCGGGGTGTGAGGTTCGACGAAGTCTTATCCACAAAGCCACGCATTATACAAAAGCTGTGCTTTGGGTCAACAAATGATCATAGAAATGATCATAAAGATAAACGATCAAACAAATGATCCTATCACAAATGATCAACACAATGATCATTTCACAGCAACACTCAGCATGTCACATTACCAAATTGGGAATATATCGATGACAACCATCAACTACATAACCTCTAAGCTCGTACGTCTCAGAGAAGGGTGTTAAGCTAAGAGAATAAATTCTCCGCCACCAACAGAAATATATTTGAAAGAAATCTGCTTTATATCTCAATTTGTAACGTCAGACATACAATCCATACAAGTCTGTTCCGGGCTCGAACAGAACCGAAGGCACTTACAAAGAAGTCCTTGCAATCTGGATATCCACAATCCTGATCGGATTCCCCATCACATATGGAGAACTCTACACCGGAGCAACTTAGTGCAGAGTCAATCGACAGGTCATCCTATCGCTCTCGCAAATACCCGGTCTTCAACACCGATCTTCAATGCTATCCATTACGTCGTATCACTATTCGGAATGGGTAATCCGAATAACGAGCGCAATAATTTAAAAATAAGTGTGGCATTCAAATTCAGCAAATCACAACAAATACCCATTTAAAGGTAAATATTGATAGTCGGTTATTGAACTATCAATGGATATGCACACATCACCAGATTCCAAATAATTTTCCAAATTATTTATTTCCCAAAAATATCTTTACAAGATATATGTTTTCAATACTTCAAAAATAAATCAATATTTGTCTTTAAACAAATTCCCCCTTTCTTTTATAAATTCCATAGTGAATTTTCATTCCAAAATATCCATGCATATACGATTTCAATTATTCATTTCAATTTATCTTCAAAAAGATAACTTCTCAAAATATTCACTTAATATTGGAAAACATTTCCATACTTATTTATTCATAAGTAATTCACAAATTTTATTTATTTTCAACACTTGGAAAATATTCAATATACTTAAATCGAGATTAAGTATATATTTCATTCTTTAAGGAAATCATTCTCTTAAACATATTTATTTGGGCCAAAACGAATGTTGCTTAAAACATCGTTACGACAACCCGAAATCACTAGTATAGGGATTCGAAATTAAAATAGATATATAAATCCCAATACTATACAAAACATTTCCTTTCGGAAATCATTTACTATAACAACAGTGTTATAGTCCATTATTTCCTTCTATTTCTCGAAAACGTCTATTTCAACAATGAATGTTGAAATCTATGGTTTCGAATCTTAACATATTTTTAAAACATCGTTAGATCGTTTTAATTCTATTTAAAACACCTAATCCAAAACATTTTCTTTAACATATTATTCACTATTCAAAAACGTGAATATACTTCGTTAACCAATTTCATCCTTTCTATACACTTTATTTTAAAGGATTATTCACTGTCTAAAACGTGAATATAACTCCATAAATAAGTTATAACAATTTACTTATCAAAATAAGTCGTTGCGAATTTATAAAACAATGTTTATACATTCCTTTATTATTTATTTTATAACAACTTCCATTTATAAATTCCTTTATTAACCTATTCGATTTATAACTCAATTATAAACCAAAAGTTCACATTATAAGTTAAACACTTATAATATATTTGTTTACAAGATCGTTCCTTTAACTTCCCAGATTATAAATCTTATAACATATAAGATTCATTTATTTACCCAAATCTATTCCTTTAATAACTTTACAAATTTTATAAACCTACTGCTTATAAAATTCCATTTATAACTTCACCGTTTATAATTTTATAAATTTCATTCATTTATGAAATTCATTTATAATTCATTCTAATACTTATAAAAACTCGTTTTACAATTCAAATAATTTAATTTATACAAATCAATTTATAAATCCTTATATAAATCAATTTATACTATTATTCTTTTAAAACATCTTTAGTCCCCTTTATAATTTACCATTTTGATTTATAAAGTAATTAAATTTTATAAATCCTATATTTTACTTTTCATAATAAATTCAAAAATCCCAATTCAACTATTTTATAAAATCATTAACCCCATATTTTCAAAAATCAACCTTTAACTATATTTCTCAAAAATCATAATTTTATAACATTAAAATTTATGCGTTTATTTATTCAAAATGGATAAATTCCAAAAATATTTTATAAACATATACTTTCAAAAATTACTTTAAAATCATTTTAAAATTCCAAAACTTGATCCAATGATGCTACACACCAAATAGTCAATCACGACTACAACGACATCATATATCGATATGATAGTCCATCAAATATCAAAATATCTGAAATCAAATAAATACTGTTGAGGAATCCAGTTGGATCCCTCCAACCTGTTTTCCTGCATCCACAAACATTAGCACAATACCAATTCCGTTCCAGTACGAAATTATCGCGGTATATGGGATTAAAATATTATCCGCTTAACAGACGGCGCAATAGGGTCTCATCCGCTATACAATGCGGGAAATCAACAACTACAATATATACATATGCCAATATATATATATATATTGCTATTATATATAATACCAATTTCAGTGTTTATGAAATATTCGCGGTATATGTTTTTAATAAATAACACCCGCTTACTAACGGCGCATAATGTCTATTTTAACAATGAATAAATAACAATCATCATTCAACATACATTCAAGAATTTTAAATATAACTATTTAAAATTAAAATCGAAACCGATTTGATTGAGTGGGAAGTTCTCACCTTGATTTCAATTTCGTTTTAGCGATTTATTTGGAATAAAATTAAACGGACGTTTAATTTTACCCGAAATTCTCACTAACTCCAAACGACTCCAATCCATTCCATATTGTAGTGCTCGTCCATACGATTCCAACGCAACTGGTTTCGCGCGTTTTTGACCTCGTATAAAAAAGATATATATTTTAAAAGTTTACACGATTTTATATAAACAATTTACAACATAATAAAATTTTCTAAACCTACATCCAACATCAGCCGTTGGATATGGTCTCCCCCCCATCAGGCCGCACACCTCCTCTCCCTCATCTCACGTGATTTTTTTAGTAACAACTCACGGCCAAACCCAATTTGCTCCAAACTAGGGTTAATTTTCGCAACCAATAGGAGCGTCTTCTCGTTGATCAGAGACCATCACCGTGTAGCACGAGTTCGCCTCTACCCACGCCTGGAACCAAGGCAAGCTCGGTCACCTGTAGCTCCATCTAATTTCGTGTGAACGGCGCGACCTTCCTGGCCAGCTGGGCCTCCATCGATGCTTTAAAATTGATCATATCCGTATGGATTTACTCGTCTCTCCTAGATCTACAAGGTTCATGTTGGAAGATTCTTGAATCGGTTGGTGGATTTGGAGGAATTTGAGGGAGAAGATTAATAATTTTCGGCCATTGGTTCAAGGAGGTGGCGGCTGCTGTTAGGTTTAGGGTTTTATTTTTTATTTTTTTAATTTGTGAAGAGATGGGCTATTTATAGAAAATCGAACGAAACACTATTCATTTCGAATTTTCGGACTTCGATTTACGCGCGCTGACCAGCATTTCTAGGGTTTACCCCGCGTTCCGGACGCAATGGAATAGATTTCGAAAGCTAGTTCGGTCATCTGTGTGAGTTATGGCAACAAACGATCGATTTAAATTAAACCGATTTAAACCGATTTCGATGCGTTTTAATTTGTACCGGACAAACAATAAATCCGATTGACTTGAAATTTGAAACCATACAATAATATCACATTACAGATCCGATGAAACTGGTTTCGTCGAAATCCGAGACTTTTTGAAAAATGGCTATTTTAACTCGCCAAATTAATATTAAAACAATTTCGATGCGTTTCGAGCTGCCACGATCAAACGATAACTCCGATTGCTACGAAAATTGAAATCCGACAATAACAAACTATTATGGATCCAATGGAACTAGTTTCGTCCAATTCTGAGACTGTTCAAAAATTGGCTAATTTCACTAGTCGATTAAATATTAAAATATTCAATTTTCACAAATAAACTCTTAATTCGATTTTAAAAGTTCTAAAATATCGTTCTAACTCCAATATGATAAAATAAAATTTTACAAACCATTTTCAATCATATTTAACCCGATTTTCAATTATTTCCATAAATTAACATATTAAATTATCGATTTAATTATTCAATTAAATCCAATTATTCGAATTAAAATTTATTCGACTTATAAATTCACAAATTAATATTTAAAATTAATTAAATATACAAATTTTAATAAAATAAAATTCCTGGGTCATTACATACTTCCCCCCTTAAAAGAATTTCGTCCTCGAAATTAACAAGTAAGAAAAGTTACAGAATCTATTAACTTTCCAAAACAAATTTAAACTTCTTACAATACTTTACTAAGTTTTCAAATCATACTTAGTTATCTTTTCAAAAAAAACTACTATTGTTTAACTTTCAATTCCAAATCAAAGTTTAGTTTTCAAAATTTTCCAATTTTTCTCAAATTTTTTCTAACGCCTTAAATTTTCGGAAAAATTCGCCATAGTCTCCTTTGCGCGGCTCGATCCGGAAAAAAATGACAGTATATATTTCACAAATATACATCTCATCAAGTAATGAGGCATCCCGCAGGGAAAAAATTGTAAAAGTACGGTATTTAATCCGAGATATGTACCTTATATTTTATTAGCGAGCATATACAGCTAATATAGCGCGAAAGCGAGCTCCAAATGCGAAGCAAACGCGATCCGCACCTGCTAAACACTCAACAAACAACATGAGAACATGTATATAGACAATAGTATCGATATACAACATATAGCAACATAACAACTACATGTGCCAACATAGCAAATGCAACAAAAGCAATATATTCAACCATCAACCAACTACCATCCAACTAATTCATAACCAATAAATATTCATTCATATTCCCATAATATTCAATGAAATGGGTTTTCAATTTAATCACATTTGATTCATTAACAGTGGATGTTCTTACTAACATTCATTTTCAATTAGTTTATATTCACTAATCCATATTCAAGTTGGTTCACTTCCTTTTCAAATTCAATTCTATTTAAGATTCACTTAACTTCCAATTGGATTTCAATTACTTTAGCTTCCAATTTCATTAACTCTTAGTGAATTATATACAATCAACTAACAATCATCTATCAACCAATGTATATTAATTACAACCAAATTCCTTTGATTATATTCATTCAATTTGGTTTAACATCATCACTTTCAATTGGTTTAATTAAATTGATTTTCATCCAATTATTCAACTTCCAATAACATTAGATTTTAATGAATTAACACTTATATCCATTATTCCATATCAATTATTCACATTTAATTGATTAATATTCAATCCATTCATTCAATTCAATTACAAAAGTTGAATTTCATTTAAATAACTTATGTTCACATTTATCACTTAACTTTATTAATTTACTTTGATACCAATATCAACTTCATTCAACATCTCTTAAGTTATATTTCCTTTAACTTTAAATTCATTTTTATTTACAACTCATATTCATAAATATATTCATATAGTTTCACTTCTTATATATATAAGTTTATTTCACAATTGCAAATCACTTTAATTATAATTCAATTCTTATAATTTATTTTACTTATACAATTATTCTTTTATTAGATTATTCAAACAACTTAACAATCAATTTACATACACTTTAATAATTCTGAAAAATTATTCCTTTATATATAAAATATACTCAAGGTAAAATTATTTCATTTACCCAATTTTAAAACAATACTGCGTCGAATTGTTCTATTCAAGTGTTTATAAACCCCTTCGGCATAGTTGTGCATACCGTGCTGACGAAGGTTCATATGCCACTCAATAAACCAATCATCACAATATAAAACAATTTTATATTCACTAACAAATACGCTCTCATAGCTATTATTACTCTTAAACTCATTCTAGAGTACTACTAACTCTATCTCTAATGAGTAATACCCATCAGAACCATAGTTGTCGCTTAACTATATGCTCTGATACCACCTGTGAGGACCCGCAAATCCGTACCCCTTGAATATACACTAATCTCCATAGATTAACTCAAGATGAACAGAAATACGAATTCTCAATGTTTAAGAAAAAGAAAAAGACAGAAGAAGAGATAAGAGATAGAAAATAGAGAGAAAAGAAAATAGAACGGAATAGAAAACAACAGAACAATATCGGAATCTCACAATCGCAGCGGAACAACATATAATAAATAAATGAATAATCTTTAAACAAAGAACCATATCAGTTATTACATTACATCACATTACATTTCATTACATCAAAGTGTACAACAACAAACAACATCAAACAGCGGAAAATAAATACTTTATACTAATAATATGCCATGTCATCCATCTTGCCTCCAGCAACTCCTGAATTCCAGAATATCCTGATAAACCTTAACTCTTGACTGCCCATGTGGAAATTGGTGGGCACCCAGAGTTTAGGAAGGAAAACAATAAACTCCGAGTCAGTCATGTGACTGGTGTGAGAACTCAAAACAGTTTATTTATCTTTAAAATCAAAATAGAGGAATATTTTTAAAGTCAATTCGCAATGCTTTTAAAAATGAGACTACCATAAGGCCTCCCGCACACACACACAATGCAAACGCAGAATCGGAGGAGATTTCTCCTTATGATAGTCAAAGATGCTTGATACGCATTAAAAGACATTTGATATTATTACTAGTGCATAGTGTAGGAAAAATTTCATTTCGAAAATAAAGATATAAATCATAGTCAGCATAGGCATTCCGCACTTATGCCTACTATAGCTACCATGTTCAATAGCAGGTTACCGCCACATTCCATGGCAGGTTATACAACTAAAACCGTACAAGATCGTATTGTTTCTTTGGATTTCCAATGAATGGTCAGGCCAAGGAACTTCCCATTGCCACATGAGAACGCCTCTTGAAGGACGTCCCTGAGAACCAAACCGGATCTCTGCCAACACAAGGCCGGGTTACCCCTAACTGGGTAACTACTGACACGAGTATGCCATCCCCTGGTCCTTTGGGACCTTTATCCTAGCGCTCGTCACCATCATCACACAATCATAAATAAAATGTTTCAACATGAGTAAGTATTTGGGCTCCATACCATGATACCACCCTTTTCCAGAAGGAAATGCACATACCCTAAAGGGAGCCACCCCTCATAATCTTGCCGCATCTTTCCTGTTTTGACCATTCCGAGGTGTGAGGTTCGACGAAGTCTCGTCCACAAAGCCACGCTTTATACGAAAGCTGTGCTTTGGGTCAACAAATGATCACAGAAATGATCACAAAGATAAACGATCAAACAAATGATCCTATCACAAATGATCAACACAATGATCATTTCACAGCAACACTCAGCATGTCACATTACCAAATTGGGAATATATCGCTGATAACCATGAACTACATAACCTCTGAGCTCGTACGTCTCAGAGAAGGGTGTTAAGCTAAGAGAATAAATTCTCCGCCACCAATAGAAATATATTTGAAAGAAATCTGCTTTATATCTCAATTTGTAACGTCAGACATACAATCCATACAAGTCTGTTCCGGGCTCGAACAGAACCGAAGGCACTTACAAAGAAGTCCTTGCAATCCGGATATCCACAATCCTGATCGGATTCCCCATCACATATGGAGAACTCTATACCGGAGCAACTCGGTGCAGAGTCAATCGACAGGTCATCCTATCGCTCTCGCAAATACCCGGTCTTCAACACCGATCTTCAATGCTATCCATTATGTCGTATCACTATTCGGAATGGGTAATCCGAATAACGAGCGCAATAATTTAAAAATAAGTGTGGCATTCAAATTCAGCAAATCACAACAAATACCCATTCAAAGGTAAATATTGATAATCGGTTATTGAACTATCAATGGATATGCACACATCACCAGATTCCAAATAATTTTCCAAATTATTTATTTCCCAAAAATATCTTTACAAGATATATGTTTTCAATACTTCAAAAATAAATCAATATTTATCTTTAAACAAATTCCCCCTTTCTTTTATAAATTCCATAGTGAATTTTCATTCCAAAATATCCATGCATATACGATTTCAATTATTCATTTCAATTTATCTTCAAAAAGATAACTTCTCAAAATATTCACTTAATATTGGAAAACATTTCCATACTTATTTATTCATAAGTAATTCACAAATTTTATTTATTTTCAACACTTGGAAAATATTCAATATACTTAAATCGAGATTAAGTATATATTTCATTCTTTAAGGAAATCATTCTCTTAAACATATTTATTTGGGCCAAAACGAATGTTGCTTAAAACATCGTTACGACAACCCGAAAGCACTAGTATAGGGATTCGAAATTAAAATAGATATATATATCCCAATACTATACAAAACATTTCCTTTCGGAAATCATTTACTATAACAACAGTGTTATAGTCCATTATTTCCTTCTATTTCTCGAAAACGTCTATTTCAACAATGAATGTTGAAATCTATGGTTTCGAATCTTAACATATTTTTAAAACATCGTTAGATCGTTTTAATTCTATTTAAAACACCTAATCCAAAACATTTTCTTTAACATATTATTCACTATTCAAAAACGTGAATATACTTCGTTAACCAATTTCATCCTTTCTATACACTTTATTTTAAAGGATTATTCACTGTCTAAAACGTGAATATAACTCCATAAATAAGTTATAACAATTTACTTATCAAAATAAGTCGTTGCGAATTTATAAAACAATGTTTATAAATTCCTTTATTATTTATTTTATAACAACTTCCATTTATAAATTCCTTTATTAACCTATTCGATTTATAACTCAATTATAAACCAAAAGTTCACATTATAAGTTAAACACTTATAATATATTTGTTTACAAGATCGTTCCTTTAACTTCCCAGATTATAAATCTTATAACTTATAAGATTCATTTATTTACCCAAATCTATTCCTTTAATAACTTTACAAATTTTATAAACCTATTGCTTATAGAATCCCATTTATAACTTCACCGTTTATAATTCTATAAATTTCATTCATTTACGAAATTCATTTATAATTCATTCTAATACTTATAAAAACTCGTTTTACAATTCAAATAATTTAATTTATAAATATCAATTTATAAATCCTTATATAAATCAATTTATACTATTATTCTTTTAAAACATCTTTAATCCCCTTTATAATTTCACCATTTTGATTTACAAAATAATTAAATTTTATAAATCCTATATTTTACTTTTCATAATAAATTCAAAAATCCCAATTCAACTATTTTATAAAATCATTAACCCCATATTTTCAAAAATCAACCTTTAACTATATTTCTCAAAAATCATAATTTTATAACACTAAAATTTATGCGTTTATTTATTCAAAATGGATAAATTCCAAAAATATTTTATAAACATATACTTTCAAAAATCACTTTAAAATCATTTTAAAATTCCAAAACTTGATCCAATGATGCTACACACAAAATAGTCAATCACGACTACAACGACATCATATATCGATATGATAGTCCATCAAATATCAAAATATCTGAAATCAAATAAATACTGTTGAGGAATCCAGTTGGATCCCTCCAACCTGTTTTCCTGCATCCACAAACATTAGCACAATACCAATTCCGTTCCAGTACGAAATTATCGCGGTATATGGGATTTAAAATATTATCCGCTTAATAGACCGCGCAATAGGGTCTCGTCCGCTATACAATGCGGGAAATCAACAACTGCAATATATACATATGCCAATATATATATATTGCTATTATATATAATACCAATTTCACTGTTTATGAAATATTCGCAGTATATGTTTTTAATAAATAACATCCACTTACTAACGGCGCATAATGTCTATTTTAACAATAAATAGATAACAATCATCATTCAACATACAATCAAGAATTTTAAATATAACTATTTAAAATTAAAATCGAAACCGATTCGATTGAGTGAGAAGTTCTCACCTTGATTTCAATTTCGTTTTAGCGATTTATTTCGAATAAAATTAAACGGACGTTTAATTTTACCCGAAATTCTCACTAACTCCAAATGACTCCAATCAAATTCCATATCGTAGTGCTCGTCCATACGATTCCGACGCAACTGGTTTCGCGCGTTTTCGACCTCGTATGAAAAAGATATATATTTTTAAAGTCTACACGATTTTATATAAACAATTTACAACATAATAAAATTTTCTAAACCTACAGCCAACATCAGTCGTTGGATCTGGTCTCCCCCCCCCCCCCCCCATCATGCCGCACACCCCCTCTCCCTCATCTCACGCGACTTTTCCGGTAACAACTCACGGCCGAACCCAATTTGCTCCAAACTAGGGTTAATTTTCGCAACCAATAGGAGCGTCTTCTCGTTGGTCAGAGACCATCACCGTGTAGCACGAGTTCGCCTCTACCCACGCCTGGAACCAAGGCAAGCTCGGTCACCTGTAGCTCCATCTAATTTCGTGCGAACGGCGCGACCTCCCTGGCCAACTGCGCCTCCATCGATGCTTTAAAATTGATCATATCCGTATGGATTTACTCGTCTCTCCTAGATCTACAAGGTTCATGTTGGAAGATTCTTGAATCGGTTGATGGATTTGGAGGAATTTGAGGGAGAAGATTAATAATTTTCGGCCATTGGTTCAGGGAGGTGGCGGCTGCTGTTAGGTTTAGGGTTTTATTTTTTATTTTTTTTAATTTGTGAAGAGATGGGCTATTTATAGAAAATCGAACGAAACACTATTCATTTCGAAACTTTCGGACTCCGATTTACACGCGGTGACCAGCGTTTCTATGGTTTACCCTGCGTTCCGGACGCAATGGAACAGGTTTTGAAAGCTAATTCGGTCATCTGTGCGAGTTATGGCAACAAACGATCGATTTAAATTAAACCGATTTAAACCGATTTCGATGCGTTTTGATATGTACCGGACAAACGATAAATCCGATTGACTTGAAATTTGAAACCGTACAATAATATCACATTACAGATCCGATGAAACTGGTTTCGTTGAAATCCGAGACTTTTTGAAAAATGACTATTTTAACTCGCCAAATTAATATTAAAACAATTTCGATGCGTTTCGAGCTGCCACGATCAAACGATAACTCCGATTGCTACAAAAATTGAAATCCGATAATAAAAAACTATTACGGATCTAATGGAACTGGTTTCGTCCAATTCTGAGACTGTCCAAAAATTGGCTAATTTCACTAGTCGATTAAATATTAAAATATTCAATTTTCACAAATAAACTCTTAATTCGATTTTAAAAGTTCTAAAATATCGTTCTAACTCCAATATGATAAAATAAAATTTTACAAACCATTTTCAATCATATTTAACCCGATTTTCAATTATTTCCATAATTTAACATATTAAATTATCGATTTAATTATTCAATTAAATCCAATTATTCGAATTAAAATTTATTCGACTTATAAATTCACAAATTAATATTTAAAATTAATTAAATATACAAATTTTAATTAAATAAAATTCCTGGGTCGTTACACCCTTCCTCCCCACAATGGGTTCGGCACACCCATCAACCCATGAATACGCACCACATTTACAACATGCATGCATACGGCACACGCCCATATATTATACACACACAGCACACACTATATGTATGCACGAATGCAACTCCACAGCACACACCTCATCACACACTGTTGTTTGTAAAAGTAAACACTTTATCCTTTATTTTTTTTATAAAACATGCACAGTCTTATGTACACGCACACCCACACTTCACAGCCACATGCATGCAACCCTACACTCACACAACACACGGCCATACACTCATCACTGAAATGCACACACTTATTACTCCGAAACACATACACACACACGCAAGGCCAAGAAGGGTAGTGGCGGAGACGTGCGGTTTCAGTTGAAAAGTGGGCTGAGGGGATGGGGTTTTGTTTCGGCCATGCTTGATGAAGTTGTGCGTGAGGTAAGGAAGGAAGGAAGTGAGTGGAGAGAGTGGGAAGAATGAGTGAGGGATTGCTTTGTTTTGGCCATATTTTTGTTTGCTTTTTTTATACAGAGAGAATTTGAGAAGAAGAAAACAAAGAGAGTTATGTTACCTGAGTTGGAGATGGAATAGTGTGAGGAGAATGAACGAGAGCGATGGGAATGGAAGTCTCTTTTATTTTGAAGTTAGTACCGTATATAAATTTTTATTTTGGGTTCCCAAACGTCACACTCGATTCCAAGCATCTACTAGCTCCCAACTACCACATTAAATACATAGCTGGGATTTATTTTCAAAATCTTGAAAATATACAGGCTAAAGAATTTTGGGCTGAAATTTGTCTAACCGGTCCGTCCGGAATGGTTAAATCAATGTGACTATTTTACGTCGGACTCCGATTGGCACGAATAAATATACCGTTTTGATCAGTGCGACGAGGCGATTCCAATGGTACACCGATTATTGCGATACGACGGTTATATAAAAATTCGATTTTACGCCGCTTAAATTGTAGATTTGCAAAACAATTTAAACGAAACAGGCGATGACAGTTTTTGATGAAGCAAATCACATTATCTTGATCAGAATAATTTTTACAACATAACTGTGTAAAAATATTTGGATTTGAAAGATAAATTTTACGCAGCTTTATATGGACTGATATACAGTAAAACACGAACGAAATTTACTGTAATATTTTGCGACGAAACTTTTTCTACGTTCATATCTAACTAGACGTATGTCATAAATAAAGTTTGGACGATAATTGAGATCATTTATAAATTTCAAAATTTTAAATAATAAAACAATGAATTTAAAATTTTAAATTGGGTCGGAAATTCAGGGTCGTAACAATCTCCCCCACTCAAAAATTTTCGTCCTCGAAAAGGAACGAGACGAGTGAAGTAGGAATGAAATAAGTAGAAAAGTCAAGATAGATTTTAAGAAAATTGAATTATACCTGAAATTAGTAATTCGGGGTTTGAATCCCGAATACTATCCTCAGTTTTCCATGTGCAATCTCGCTCATCTGCACCCCATTGGACTTTGACGAGATTTAGGCGACTTCCTTCTAAGTTGCTTTGTCTCACGAATGACTATCCGAAGTGGCTTTCACTCAATAGTCAAATCAGGCTCAATAACTATGTCTTCCAACTGAGCAGTGGGAATGGTCATAGATGGATCGTGCACAACTTTGCGCAGATGTGAGACGTGAAACACATTGTGCACACCGGTGAACTTCTCTGGTAATGCAACTCTATATGCCAATGTTCCGACTCTTTCCGTAATCTCAAACGGACCAACAAATCTGGGAGCTAGCTTCCTTTCCTTCCAAATCGAATAATATTCTTCAAAGGCGACACTTTCAGAAATACTTTGTCTCCTACGCTGAATTCGAGATCTCTTCTCCTTTTGTCAGCGTAGCACTTCTGTCTATCCTGTGCCATCTTTATCTTCTTCCAGATTTCTTCGACCTTTTCAGAAGCTTCCATAATTATTTCTGAACCAAGCACTAATCGATCTCCAGACTCAGTCCAACAAGATGGCGATTTGCACGGTCGTCCATATAACGCTTCGAACGGTGCCATACCAATGCTTGCCTGATTTATAAAGATGATTAATTCAAATCCAAACATACTTATCCAAATTTGAAATTCAAATTCTTTACCTGGTAACTATTATTATTAGTGAATTCTACCAAGTGAAGATGGTCTTCCCAAGATCCGCCGAAGTCAATAATACAAGCTCGGTGAAGGTCTTTCAAAATCTGATTCACCCTCTCAGTTTGGCCATCTGTCTGAGGGTAGTAAGCTGTGCTCAGATTTAGTTTGGTTCCCAAAGTATCCTGAAATGCTTTCCAGAATTTACTAGTGAAAATAGGATCTCGATCGCATACGATACTAGATGGTACACCATGAAGTTTAACAACTTCACTCATACATATCTCGGCCAAACTCGAAGCTGTACGAGTGGACTTGACTGGAATAAAGTGAGCGGACTTCGTCAATCTATCGACAATCATCCATATGCTTTCGTTACCCTTTCTAATCCTTGGCAGTTCATCAATAAAGTTCATAGAAATCTGCTCCCACTTCCAACCTGGAATCTCTAAAGGTTGAAGCAAACCAGCTGTCTTTCTGTGATCAGCTTTAACTTGCTGGCAAGTTGTGCATCTGCTAACATAGGTAGAAATATCGCGCTTAATCCTACTCCACCAATATAACTTCTTCATATTCTCGTACATTTTCGTAACATCGGGATGAAATGAAAGCGAAGATTGATGGTTTTCTCTCAGCACTTCCTACTTAAGACCATCAACATTAGGGACACAAATGCGATTATCAATTCTCAAGACTTCATTACTGTCAACATGTGCACCCAATTTATTGTCAGCATTTCCAACTCTGCCGAGAATTATTTCTTTAATGCGATAAAGCAAAGTGTCCTCGTATTGCTTGGCTATAAAGCATTCCATAAGAGCTGGGGAGACGGAAAGCTGGAATAACATTCCTTCAACAAGATTACAACAAGCCATTGCTTGGTTTCTTCTTAAAGCATCGGCTACGGCATTTGCTTTCCCTGTAGTATAATTAATATCAAGATCATATGCAGCTAAAAATTCGAGCCATCGGACTTGTCTCTGGTTCAAATCCTTTTGCAAGAAAATATATCTCAATGACTTGTGGTCAGTGAGTAGCTCAAATTTGGTTTCCAATAGATAGTGCCTCCATAGCTTAAGAGAAAATACAACCGCAAGAAGCTCTACGTGGTGAGTTGCATAATTTGCTTCATGGGTCTTTAACTGACGACCCGCATAGGCAATAAACTTTCCTTTCTGCATTAAGACTGCTCCTAATCCATCTCGGCAGGCATCAGTATAGACAGTTAATCCTTCGCTACCGTCAATAACTGTAAGAACTGGGGCAGATGTCAACTTCGCTTTATCTCATTGAAAGCTACTTCGCACCTTTCACTCCAAATAAATTTCACATTCTTTCTGGTTAGTGCGGTAAGTGGGGCAGCAATACGAGCAAAGTTTTCTATGAATCTACGGTAATAGCCGGCCAAACCCAAGAAACTGTGGATATCTGTATGAGTTTTGGGAGTCTCCCAATCCTACAAATTCCCAGGATTCAAATTTAGATATTGATAAATTGTTTAGATAGAATTGACAAGTAAGAATAGAACTTACGTAGATTACGGCGATCTTAGCTGGATCGACCGAAATCCCATTCTCCGAAACAATATGGCCAAGAAAACGAACTTCATCTCTCCAAAAGTGGCATTTCGAAAACTTAGCTTTAAGCTGATGTCTGGGAAGAGTTTCAAGAACAAATGCCAAATGTGACTTATGCTCTTTCTCGTCTTTAGAGAAGATAAGAATATCGTCGATGGAAACAAGAACAAACTTGTTAAGAACATCCTAGAAAACTCTATTTAAATCGACGAAATAAGATGGGGCATTAGTGAGACCGAACAGCATAACTAGCCATTCATAGAATCCATTTTCGGTGTGGAATGCTGTTTTAGGAATACTATCCTTGGCGATTCTGAGTTGGTGAAATCCAGTAGCTAAATCAAGTTGAGAGAAAACTTTTGCTCCATGAAGCTGATCGAATAGATCGTTGATGCGGGGCATCAGATACCTGTTCTTGTGTGTGAGCTTGTTTAGCTCTCTATAGTCCACACACATTCTGAGAGAGCCATCAGATTTTGTAACAAATATAACTGCAGCGCCCCATTCTGAATGACTGCGTCGAATCAAGCCTTTAGAAAATAAATCTTCAATTTGAACATTCAACTCTGCCTTCTCTTTAGGAGCCATTCTCCTTGGAGGAAGAACTACTGGTCGTGCACCAGGAATAAGGTCGATGCGGAATTCGATTTCCCGCAGAGGTGGTCGAGAATTGACTTCTCCAAATACATCAGAAAAGAATTGGACCACTGGAGTAGAGCTTAGTTCATTTGGATGGGAGTCAAGAGAGAATATAAAACTCCCAGCACATTCTTGAGGTGATTTTCCTTTAATGACTAAAGGCACACTCTTGTCGTCAATAAGAGAGACGGTTCGAGCTTTGCATGAGATAACGGCTTCGAACTTTCACAACCAATCAATGCCTAATAGTATATAGAATGCCTCGAATCCAAGGACATAGAAATCCCAAGTAAAGCGGTGAATGCCATGCATAAGAGTGACATATTTGCAAACCCTTTTTAGGTTAGCGGGCCCTCCAATAGGGTTAGATACACATAAGGAAATAGATGCAAGAGTGGGTTCCAAACCAAGTTTATTACATAAATCAATAGATATGAAGCTGTGCATTGCTCCGTTGTCAAATAGAACTCTAACAGGCAAGGTATAAATATAAAAGTACTTTGCAAAGTACCTTGATTATCAGGAACTTCCGAGGCGGGAACTTCCGGGGCAGGTGTGGAAAGAGCAAAGACTCCTGATGGTGTACCTCTCTTCTGTGTTGGGCAGTCTTTCTTGAAGTGTGCAGGTTGTAAGCAGATATGACACACATCCCTCCTAGTCATCTGTGCCGGTGGCGGAACAGCTGCGCCCTTTGGGGCTGGGCAACTACTGGCATAGTGACCTTTTTGGTTGTAGTTGAAGCAAGTAATGGATGATATGTCAATGGGCTTCTTTTGAGAATAGCCAAGCCTGTATTTCTTCTGCCAATTCTTCTTTTGTTGCTCAAAATTTGGCTTTCTCTTCCCAGTCTGACTAGAGGATGGCTGAGTAGCTGGAGCCTTAGCGACTGATGTTCCCTTTGGCTTTCCCTCATATCAAAGAGCAAAATCCATCAACTCAGTGAAGGTTCCATGGACATGAGCGGTGAGGAGCTCGTAATACTCAGGGCGTGCGCCATGTATGAACTTCTCATTCTTAAGCAGAGGTGTGTCGATCAAGCCAGGTCCGAACTTAGATAGTTTGTTGAATTTCCTTTCATACTCAGTGAAGGTCATATTGCCCTGCTTGAGATCCATAAAAGACCGATAGAGTTGGGCCTTCCCAGCAGCTGGCATCCACTGAGCCATAAAGGAATCCCTATTTACAAGTGATATGAAAACGATTCAAAATTTTGACGAGATAAAAAGAATTTTATATAGATAAATTAGATAGATTACTACCTAAACCGGGCCCAAGTGATGGTTTCCTCATCAATACGAGAAGTGAATGACTCCCACCAATCCTATGCAGCATCCTGAAGCTGCCAAGTGGCCAACTTACGCTTCTGAGCGTCTGTGATCTCTAAGCCAGTAAACATCCTCTCCAAACTCTTTATCCATTGTTGTGCTTCGATGATACTCTCGGAGGCAGTGAATTTGACTCCGCCAAGCTGAGTGTACTCCTTACAAAGAGTGGAGAATCTGACTGCGGGAGCTGTGGCACATGGTTCGGGAGCGTTTCCCCTACCCTTGCCTCTAACATTTCTTCTGGTGGCCATCCTAGAATACCAAAAGTGATTCTAGACTCAAAGATAGAAATTTATGAAACTTAAAGAAATTCAAATCGAATGAATTCAATAAGAAGAATGGAATCAAAGGATATGGATTCTCAAATGATTCTCCTCATTCTAGGGTATGTTACCCTATCTCTAATGAGCTTTAAACTCCACAGGCTAAGGTTGTCGGGAACCAAAGCTCTGATACCAACTGTAACAACCCGTATATTTGTACCATTTAAATTGACGATATTCCAACTTGTCAACGTAAATAATACAAAACACGAATCATTGGAGTGTATATATGTATATAAATGAGAATCATCACAGAATCACAGAAATATAACAACACAGAATAGTGCAACGGAAATACAACATAGTCATAAGAGTAGTTCATGAAGCTACCCATAAATACAACAATGTCTCAGATAAAATAAAATAGAACAACATAGATGTCCAATAGTCTAAATAGAAAGAGAAATACTGATAAGATAAGATAATAATAGTGATAGTCTTCGGTCTTCAGCTCCAAACAGAACAGCAACAGCAATCCTCAGTCTGATTCGAGCATAAGCATAAACAAACACTCGAATCAGGACATATATTCTTATACAGATAATATGATTCAAATTCAAATAACAATAACTCAAAGATGAATGGAAAAACATCTTTAAGGATCTGTTAAACTATTTATACATAGTAATCTACGATAGATAAATAATGTCTAACAGTAAAGTAAAATATCAAAATAGTGTTAAGGCGTTACCATTGTCTCCCTTAACACATTTTGCATAGCATTGTAGACTATACAGCACTGTAAACACCACCGTAAACTAGTGGGATATCAGGGTGTACTCCATAGGTATAATACAAAACAAAATCGTAGTGGTCGCGTATATGGAAATACAAGTATGACAAAGCACATGAGGCAATACCCAAGGTAGTGAAACTAACGTTTGCCTGATCCGGACTGGTGAGAACGCATCGCCGCAACGATCGCAACACCGTGAAACAATACTCCAAATTCAAGGGTGCGCACCAATCAATCACAAAGTAAATGAGTAGTTTACGAAGAAGTGTGTTCGCTCGAGGTAGCTAACCCCATTTGGCCCGGCACGGCTCCTGTTTTAGTCATTTCCAATTTGACACAAGTGTCAAGGCTATCCATTATCGTTCTCTTTCTTCAGTCATCGCGTACGTCAATCCAACCACTTCATTCTGGATCACACTCCGCATATAGTTATTAAAGTGGTTTTCGATTTAGACAGTGAGTATGTCCCTAACCGATTCCGATTCCTTTAATAACCTTCGTAATTTATTTACTGATTGGTCGTTTAATATATTTCAAAACCAATTCAAAATCAATTTCAATTATAATTCGTAAATCAACATTTCGTTAGTCTTTTCAAAACAATTTCCGAAATTTACGTTTCATAAATTCACAATCTCATTTCAAAATTTCTATAATTCAATTTCAAAGTTTCAATTGAAATATTCATTTAATTTCGTATATAGGTTCATTCTATAATCATTTAACTTAATTTTAACGTTCAAATTGATTTAAACTCATTTATCGATTTCATTCGATATTCATTAAATTATTTATTATTAAACCAATTTCAATTAAATTTTCAATACATTACATTACTTTCTTAAGTTCAACTTATTATATCAAGCTTACAAATTTAATTCAAACTAAATTTGTCGAATCCAATTCTTTAAATTACAAGTCTTTCATTTGTTTCGATAAACGCATTTTTTTCTTATTTAAAGTAATTCATTTCATTTATCTATTTCCTTAGTTACAAATTTCAAAACTCAATTAAAGAAACTTAGTTTCACTTATTCAAAAATTTAATTTCACTTAATAAAAAAATTCAATTTAATTTTTAAATATTTCAATCCCATTACTATCAAATAATTTCAAATCTTAATTATCACTAATTCCAAACTTAATTATTAATAATTTTAAAACTTAATTATTAATAATTTCAATAATTAATAATAATTCTAAATTAATTATTATTAATTCCAAAACTTAATTATTAATAATTTCAAAACTTAATTATCAAATAATTCTAAATTTAATTATTAAATAATTAAATTTTAAACAATGTTCTTCTGTCAATTACGACGTTAATATTTGTTTCAAATTCAAATATTCATATTTACATTCATTCGAATTTAAATTCCAATTTTATTCAAAACCATGTTATTATTCAAATAAAACTTTATTTTATTTTAAATCAAAAATTTGACCAATCGGGTTTAATTTAATTTTCTATCCTAAGTCAAAGTTATTTGGGTATCTATCATTCCAACCCGATTCCATTTCAATTCAAAAATCAAAGCATACAAAGGGAACTTGTAGTGTGATAACTGGGATGGTGTCAAGGTAAATAAACAAGCAATAGCATCCATACATCACAATTCAACAATTTATTTAAATAATCCCGAAATAATCGTATTAATTTACATTTGTTATTTATGCAAATTAATATAATTATTTCCAGAATCTACACTATCATTTCAGGTGGATTAAAGATTATTACATTACGGTTTTCACTTGTCGTTCAATTTCAATCCAATATACGTTCAAAGGTTCAAAGTGTAATTTATCATATTCTACGTGTCAATTTAATTAACAATTAAAAGGGTCAAGTTTAACTAATCAATATTCAACATATGAATGGGTTAAGTTTAACAATTCAATATTCAACATGTATAATCCATTTTAAATTGTTAACTATCCTATATAAATTTCAACTTGCAAATGATTTATCACCTAGCAATAACAATTATCATCCAATTCAACATCACATAGCAATCATTCAACAACCATACTTGTATAAGAATATAGTTGTGAAAATTAATTCACCTTCCGTGGATAAAGAAATTGACCCAAAGCAAGAATAAGCACGAATAGAGTCGGTACAATGCGAATAACGGACACTGTAATATCGACAAAAGAAAACGATATTAATACAATGAACATTTGTATATAATTTGTAAATTTATATAAATGCGCTTACCGACGACAGAGAAAAGAACAAAAGATGAAGATCGATGTTGCTGCAAAAAGAAGCTCAATCGGTTGCTTCTGCACACAACAAGCAAAGAAAATTTGGTTACTATTTTTGGCAACCAAAGTAGATATTGGCATAATACTCTACTGCAATATTTAAAAACTACTTTAAAAATCTTAGTTTCATTTTTTCTTCCTTTTTTTTAAACAACTGACAGCACACATACCCGCATGTCCACCACAACACACACGCAACATTCACACACGTGTACACCTATATACACCCTCAGTACACCCATGCACTGAGACACACGCAACTTCCCATGTATTTATTTATTTTTTATTTTTATACAAACAAGGCCGAGATTCCCAAACGTGTTTCAACTGCAATTGCAAAAAAAGAAGAAAAATCACTTTCTCCTCTAAGAAACCCCATGCTGCAAAAAACGCCATTCACAACATGCATGCATGCGGCACACGCCCATATATTATACACACACAGCACACAATATATGTACGCACGCACGCAACTCCACAACACATACCTCATCACATACTGCTGTTTGCAAATGTAAACATTTTATCCTTTATTTTTATTTTTTTATAAAACATGCACAGTCTTATGTACACGCACACCCACACTTTACAGCCACATACATGCAATCCTACACTCACACAACACACGGCCATACACTCATCACTGAAACACACGCACATATTACTCCGAAACACATACATACACGCGCAAGGCCAAGAAGGGTAGTGGCGGAGACGTGCAGTTTCAGGTGAAAAGTGGGCTGAGGGGATGGGGTTTTGTTTCGGCCATGCTTGATGAAGTTGTGCGTGAGGTAAGGAAGGGAGGAAGTGAGTGGAGAGAGAGGGAAGAATGAGTGAGGGCTTGCTTTGTTTCGGCCATATTTCTGTTTTCTTTTTTTATAAAGAGAGAAATTGAGAAGAAGAAAACAAAGAGAATTATGTTACCTGAGTTGGAGATGGAACAGTGTGAGGAGAATGAACGAGAGAGATTGGAATGGAAGTCTCCTCTCCCCTGATTACCTTTGGGGAAAATGGGAAAATACAGTAGTGGGTCAGACTAAAAGTCTGTTGAATCATAGTAACTAATAGAGTCTTTAAGCAAGATAAAAGTAATAGACTTTACAACAGTTCTAGCATATATAAAAGGAAACAAAGAGAATAGGAAGAAAAAGAATAAGCTGGAAATAAATACGAATTACTAAATTAAAGCAATTGATTAACTTTGATTGTTTGCACTTGTCTTTGTTAGCTGCTTTGATTAGGCTGGATTCCTAATCCTATAGTTAGGCTGAAATCCTAATTCTACCTTTTGATCGACCTTCTATCTCTGTTGTGCTACTATAAACCAGTCCCATCCTATGGGTCCTACATCAAAAAGACGCCTGCTAGCGCTTTGGAACTCAATAGCGAATTATATCTCTGCACTAAGGCCGCACGCATGAGCACCGTTAGGCTCACGCTATCTGTTGCTCCGTCTTACCCTAAACAACACAAGCATGCCCAGCCTCACCTCCTCCGTTGTGAGACCACCAGTCCTAGTCTAAAAGGGTCATGCACAGCCTCACCTAAGTGTATTTGGAGACCATCAGTCCTAGTCTGAAAGGGAATGCTGCCAATTGGGGTCCTACAAAAAAAAATGTAGTTGCGTTACTTGCCCAAATCCCCTGATTTGAACTTCTATCTATTGGCCCTTAGTTACTTTAGTTAGCATAATCGTGTCCCAGCCTCACCTAACCTACTGTGAGACCATCAATCCTAGTTTGAAAGGGCTATGCCCAGCCACACTTATTGTGAGACCATTAGTCCTACTCTAAATGGGTCATGCCTAGCCTCACCTATTGTGAAACCATCAGTCCTAGTCCGAAAGGGAATGCTATTGGTTATGGGCCCTGCTTCTATCTTTGCTTATTAACTTAATCTAAGTCTTTTAAATAAGCCTCTTCTGTTATTTCTGCTATATTTGCTTATTAACATAGAATAAATTGTTTAAATAAGCCTCTATGGTTGTCCTTGTTGTCTTTGACTATTAATTTATTTGTAAGTCTAAAAATAAGCGTCTTTTCTATTCTTTATCTTATATAACCTATGTTATAATATTGCTTATTAACTTAACCCAAGGTCTATGTATAAAAATAATCCATTTTACCATTTATTCTTTTGAGTAATAATTACAAGTTATAACTATTCCCTCATCTTAAATTCAGTCAAATGTCAATTTATTACAGTTTTCTCATTTTACATCTTATTCTCTGTAATTTCAGTATTCTTCTTATTTTAATCTGTATTTGTGTTTTAATCTATTCTATTCCATTTACGTAAAAAGGAAAAATAGAAAGAAACTGACAATTACAGAAGAAAATCCCAATCGTAGAAAAGATGTAAATAAAACGAAAATAACGTTAAATAACTATAAATACGGTAAATAACTGTAAATAAATAGAAAATCTATAATTAACAGTAATTAACTATAAATAATTGAAAAGAATAGCTAAAAATAAATAGACCGAAAATAAATTTAAAACTGAAAATAACTGATAAAAATGTATTTCCAAAATCGTAGGAAAACTACAACTATTGGAAAACCTATTATTTTAAATTACTTAAAAATCTAAAATAATTACTAATCATCCACTTGTGGTTCTTAGCTCTTTCCCTTGGCCTTTTCGGATCCACTTGTAGGATATTAAAATGTAACGATCCCGGTTTTAAGCCAACTATAAATGGGTAATTTATATGAAATTTTGGATTTAATTGTGAATTAATTTGATATTTTCCAAATTAAATAAGATATTTGTTGTCTATTTATATATATATATATATATATATATATATATATGTATGTATGTATGTATATATGTATGTATGTATATAAATTTATTATAAATTAAATTTTGGAATTGAAATTCTAAAATAAATAATTTGAATTTGAATACTCTTTAATTTAAAACTAATAAAAATTTGTTATATAAAATATATGTGTGGAATATATTTTGAAAGCTATGATTTGAATTTAATATAATAATTTTCAAAATCTATTTTCAGTTAAATTCTATATATATGTGTGTGTGTGTGTGTGTGTGTGTGTGTGTGTGTGGGGTAAATAGAATTTGATTTGGAAATTCAAATATTTTATAAATAAATTGGATTTATTAACTTTATATTTCCAAGGGACTAATGTAAATGAATATTTATTAGTAATGTATAATTTGGATTTCAAATCATTTTCTTATTAAGTCGTATAAATATAAATTATTGAAAATGTATGAATACAAATATAAAGCAAGAATAAATAAAAGCTTTAACATACATATATATCTTTTGGAATAAAAATGGTTTGTATATGAAATAGGGATATTTTAACATAAGTTTAAAATTTTAAATGAGATTTAATAAAAGATTTAAAATAATTTTCTTTTATATACTTGGAAATAAATATAGTTAGTATATATGTAAATAAATATAAAAGCTTTGATATGTATATACTGAGATGACCCGACTTTTCTCCACAGAAAGTCGTATCATCTTTAAGAAAGAAAGGGATAGAAAACAGAAAAGAAAGAAGAGAAAGAAGAAACAACACCAGAATCTCAACAGCGGAACGAATAGGTAACCCAACAAATAGGTAGAGATAAATACATATATGTATCAAAATTACAAATACGCTCTCTTAAGAAGAAAACACTCCAAAGCCTAGGTATTCACTCAACCTGGCGCTCTGATACCAACTGAGATGACCCGACTTTTCCCTACAGAAAGTTGTATCATCTTTAAGAAAGAAAGGGGTAGAAAAGAGAAAAGGAAGAAGAGAAAGAAGAAATAACACTAGAATCTCAACAACGGAACGAATAAATTATATTAATAACATAAGTATTACATAATATAACATCAATCAGAGATACACAACATATACATCACATACTAGACAGTTATAAACACATGTCTAGTTATTACAACTCAATACAACTCCACATAGAGATACCAACACAGAGAACACACAGCGGAATCTATATATCTAACGCCGAAGCCTCCTGCTCCATTGCTCCTCCATAATTCGTCAAAGCTAACCTGAATCCCTTGGCTACTCGTAAAAATTTGAGTACCCAAGAGTTTAAGAAAACAGAAGATAAACTCCGGGTCAGACATGGATCTGGTGTAAGTAACAGGTTAAGGTTGCTTAACTTTGAAAAACCTTTGAAAGAAAAGGTATCACGTAAGACTTCCCACACATAAACATGGAAAAGTTTTTACCTTACCCTAACTAAAACATTTGATAGGAAATCCAGTGATATTATAATAAGTCTAGGGTTTTCAAGTAAATATGAAATAGCCGAAATTGTTACATTCTTTAAAATCCAGCTACTTGCCACAAAAGTGGGTAATACAATCAAAATCGTTGGCACTTATTGGATTTTGAATTCCATACAATGGCAGAGCTACTGGGGTACCTCCCGTCACAGTACGTGGCCTAGATCACCGTACCGAGGATCACTCCCAATCCCCTACAACACAAGGCCGGGACCATTCCTTATTGAACAGTCTCAAACAAGACAACCCCGGCAGTTGTTGCAATCAACTGCCCCACACAACCGAATATAAAGGGACTTCTATATAGGAGTAAATCTCGTCCTACTTGGGCATGACCCACTTAACCTTTCTGCACCTCCCATGTTTTAGCCATTCCTTATTGATGAGGCTTGAGGCTACGATTAGCTTTAGAGGACACATCTCTTAGAATGCTCGTCGTCCACCTGAAAGCATTCAATTCATACAAGTTCGTTCCGGGTTCGAACGAAACCGAAGGCATTATCTCGTTACACTCATTTTGGAATCACCCTCAGAGTCAACGACGATAACCCTTGCACTCTGAATCTTCATCTTCACTTGAGATTCACGACCTATCGTTAATTTGGATTGATGTGGTTTCCGGATATCCAAACATGGAAACCCGATCCCGGTCTCATCGAAATCCAAAACGTGTCTTTTAGGTCCAAGTTGTTTTAATATTTTGAAACAATTCAATTCTATTATCTATATACACACAGATAGATAACTCACAATTTCACAATAGATAATCAACATTATCATCATAACAGATAATTCATATTATCATCTCAAACGGATAATTCATATTATCAACTCAATGCAACCAAAGCATCCATATCACACAACATCACTTATCTCATATCTGAGATCTCAACTATTCAGGGTAATCAGTATCAATCATTCATACATAAGCAATGACTTATTAATCACCATTCTATAATTAATTTAACATGAATTAAATTAATTACTTCTTCTCTAATTAATTTAAACTAAATTAAATTAATTACTTCATCCATATAAATCTTGCTTACATAAAAGTTAATTAATTACAAATTAATTAATTAATTACCCTCAAGTAAATCCTTATAATTAATCACCCTTGATTAATTACCCTTTAATTACATTCAATTAATTGGCCTTTAATTAATTTCACAAATTAATTATTCTAAACCAAATTCAGTAATTAACCTGTAATTACTTCATTAAATAATTAATTATAATTAATTACATTAATCCTTAAATACTTACATTAATTAATTCCTTCATTAATTAATTGTTCTTAATTAATCAATCCTTAATTAAATCATTAATCGTATAAATTAATGAGCCCTAATTATTTTATTTATATTTACCCTATTTAAATTAATTACGCTAATTAATTAATCATCAGTTAAACCATATTGATTAATCACTCTTGATTAATTAGATTCATTATTAACTTCCTTTAATTACTTCATTAGATAAATTAATTACTTCTTAATTAATTATCTTTGATAATTAATCTTTAATTAATTAAATTTATTAATCACCCTAGATTAATCTCATTAAGTAATTAATTACACTTAATTAATTACGTCTCTTAATTTTCTTCAAATACTTTATTTACCAATTCTTAATTAATTACACTAAGTAATTAATTATTAATTACTTTCTCTAAGTAATTATTCTTCATATTCATTACACAAAGCAATTAATCTCCAAAACTCTTCCATTACCCAATTATCCTTCAATTTAATTACATCCAGTAATTTATCTTCTTAACTTCACTAAATAATTATTCTTCATTAATTACATTGAGTAATTCCTTCTTAAATTATCCAGTGATTATTTTAAATTAATTAAACTTAATTAATTAACTTAAACTAATCAAAATAAACTTAATTAATTACAATTAGTAATTAATTTCTTAATTACTTCCATTAAGTAATTACACTTAAACAATTCAAAATTGATTATCTTTAAATTAATTAATCTAATTAATTATTAAAATTAATCACATTAATTATTAAATAATCCTAAGTTAATGACCTTCATTAACCATTAACAAATCTATAATTACTTCTCTAAAGTAATTATCTGATATTAATCATTATTAATTAGAAATTAATATATCTATAAAACCCATTAATTAATCTCTAATTATTTAATTAATTAAATGTTAATCTATAAATTAATGGTTAATTTCTTGATTAATAAATTTCAAATCATTAATTTAAAATCAAATCTTATCTAATTAATGATTTCTAAATTAATTAATCTTAATTAACTTACTTAATTCTTCAATTAATTAAATAAAACCCTTAATTATTTAATTAATTACCCAATTCATTCATTAATTAAATCAATTAATTACAAATCCTAATTATCTAAATCATTTTAATGAATTATAAATCATTAAAGTCTAATTAACTTTAAGATAAACATTAATCTTATTAATGATTAAATTATCATTAACAAAGTATTTTAAAAACAATTTGCCTTAAATTTACCTTTAAATTCCATTTTAAATTTAAGATTTAAAATGAAATCAATTTTAACTTAAACAAAGTTTAACAATTCAAAAGCCTTTTTAATTTCATGTTAAAGAAATACTTTTGTTCTAAAGGAAATTTAAAATAGTTTTAAAACCATATTCAATTTAAATCCATTTAAAATATACTTTAAATATTCAAAGTTGTTTAAAACAATTTTAAATTCAAAAAAAACTTTATTTTATTTCAAACTAAAATTCAAATCAAGCTTTGAATTCAGATTCAAACTTAAATTTAAAATCCTGTTTAAATCTTATATTTCGGATTTTAAAAACATGTTATAACATATTTTAACATTCAAACTTAATTACAACATTTGAATTTATAAACGTTATTTTCTTTTCGAAGCCTAAGATTCAAATTCAATTTGAATTCAGATTTACAATTCAAATTTAAACTTAAATTTATAATCTTGTTTAAATCTCATTTTCATATTTTAAAACCATATTATAAAATACTGTAACAAAAATTTTAGTTGTTAAAGAAATTCCATTTTTATAAAAACTTATTTATTTTAAAAACTAGAATTCAAACTTATTTGAATTCAGATTTAAGCTTGTTTCAAACTTTTGTTTAAAAGTTGCTTTGCTTCTTCTTTAAATTTAGTTTAAATTTTAAAACAGAACACTGTCAGGTTTTCTAAAACCTGAAACTAAACTTACCCGAGCCCATTCTGTTTTTCTTCGAGCCATATCTCACTTGACTTCGGGTATAACACTCAAGTTACACGAGCAATACACGAGAACAACTTCACCCATTCCAAAACCCTTCACCAGAAAACATAAGTGCATGGTGCATATGCACCGTGACTTTGATCAACTCCGGCCATTCACCAAAGCTCCATCTCATCGGTAACCACATACTCACCGTCCCATGATCAACAGAACTTCACCATCCACCTAAAATAAAATTTGAGACTCCACACCCCAAAACCTGGAACACAGATCCAACCCCAAACCCAAACCTGAAACATCCACGTTCGCCAAACTCCGATCATCAGAGCGGCAATGCCTCTAGCCACATCATCTCTTCCAACCCCTCATTCAATCCCCAAACTCTGGTGGAGCTCGATCCACCAGAGACGATGAACGGAAACGTTAAAAACCAACTCCAAAAACTAGGGCTACAGAACTCAATCCTTCACCGCTGCTACCCCAATGATCTATTCACCTGTTTGATAAATTTCCTTCCATTTATGATCACTCTTCCACCTTTATGAAGAATCCCGACCCTCCAAAACAAATGAATCACTAGAAAAGAACCAAGACTCCATTTCTGGTCAAAATAGTAATGTACATCCATACCAAGGCTAAAAACTTTGTTTTTAGTTTTAAAAATCAAGATTTTGATTAAGCTTTCAAATTTTATACTTAGTTTGGTGAATTAATGTGTTTGAAAGTTAACATTAATCAAGCTTGCACTGCTCTTGAAGGTTTTCAGTGAGATTTTCAAACTTATTTTAACTTAAATAAATTTTAAAACTTACCGCATAACCAAACAAACAATATTTGCCTATATACTAAGTTCTAACAAATCTTAGATCAAAAGATAAGGATTAGGTTTGCAATCTGGATCCTAAAAAGCAAAGAATAGAGGTATTTGATTTAGGAAATGCTGTTGCATGCAGGCTTGATTTCTACTTTAATTCCAGGTTTGAAAACGTTGATGGTTTCCAGATGAAATGCAGACATTTGATTTTGAAACTGAACAAGTTATGTTTTGGAATTGAATTTGCATGCTTAAGTTGCTTGATAAATTTCTGGTTTTACTTTGAAGAATTGGTTTGAGGAAATTAATTTTCAGGTTTGAAGAGTAATGTTTTTAGGTTTTTGTGATTTATATTTTTGGTTTGAGGAGATGATTGTCAGATTTGCTTTCTTAGCTTAGAATTAAAAGGTAGGAAAAAGAGTGAAGGGGAAGAAAACATGGTTTATAAAGGCTGAAATAAATTTTACAAAATAAAGCTAAAATGACCCTTGTCAGATACTTTAATTTGTTAGCTAACACATGTTATTTGATTACTTAATATGTTAACACATGTCTTGTTTAAATTTTCTTTCTTATTTTAAATGTTAATAAAAGTTTTACTTAATTTATTTATACTTATATAAATATATATGTGAATTTCTTATGAAAAGAAAATGTAATAAAAACAAATTATAAATAAAACTTATCTATATATTTTTAAGAATCTATTATTTTGAATTTCAAAATAAATTCCAAATTCAAATTAAACTTTTGAAATCCAAATTTAAGTCAACTTATTCAATTTAAAATGATAATTTCATTTTCTTATTTTAATTCTTTTTATATTTATATGGAAAAATAATACATTATTAATATGGCTTGAAAATAACAAATTTAACAATTTTAAATGATTTATAAAAGAGATTATAAATCACTTCTATTATTAAATGAATTAAGACCATATGCCATATTGTATTTTAAACTTATATATAAAATTTTCAAATCATATTTATCAAGTAATATTTAAAAAGAAATAAAACAAACCTTTTATTTAAATTTTAAATTAAGCTAAGATAAAATCTTAAGCAGTTAATATTTATTATAAGTATTTACAAACCATATAGTTATTAATTAAAGAACTTTGAAAAGTTTAATATTAATTTAAATCATAATTTCCAAATTATTAAATATATTATTAGAATTTGAAAACAAAACTTTATTTATTTATTAATTTCCAAATCAAAGATTATCTATAATATATACAAATATATACACACACACATTATAAATAGAAATATTTATTTAGCTTTTAAAAGATAAAATTGACTAATTAAATATTTATTTAATTAGATTACTAAACCAATTCAAATTTTATTAATCAATATTATCAAATCAATTTAATTTTAAATAAATATTATTAAATTTATATTGCCAAAAATTCCTGGATATCACATTCCTTCCCCCTTAAAAGAATTTCGTCCCCGAAATCTAAAACAAAGGTAATTAAATAATCTCATTAAAAATTTAATTTTAAACCACAAGCATATATTAACAACCATATGATAACAAAAATAGCAACCAATTCATCCAATCAAATGATCTAACTATTCAGACAAAAATCTGAACAGAATTATCTAGAGTTTCCCAGTTATAAACACAAGGATACTCGCTCTACAGAATCCAAACAATCAACACTATTAAGCTATAGAGCTCCTACTCATCTAGATCTACAACTGAATAGGATATCAGACTACAGACAAGTCTGACTCAACAACCAAATCTCCCAGAACAGCTGATTCCACAACTCAGAGATAGATCAAACACGTTCTCCCTTAGAGATATGTGAAACTCATCGAATCCCAGTTGTCCAAACTGGCAATTCAATCCAAAAGACCAAACACTTATTCTCACAAGAACACAAAAAAGATCCAAAACTCCTCAAAGCTAGCTTCCCAACCTTACCAAAACTTATAGCTTTTACAACTAGAGAAAACTTATCCAAGATCAGATCTCCAATCGGATCCACATGAACTCTTTGGACGATCCTGGACTGCCTATATCCTTCCTGATCAGCTCAATCCTTGCTAATGTCTCAAGAAAAAATCTGGACCAAACCCAATCCACTAGAATGTTCCTCCAAGATCAACCAATATCAAGAAAAAACTCCATTCACAACCATCATAAGAAAACAAAATTCTCCTATTCAGAAAAGAAAAACAGATGCACTCCCAAACTGCTTCCGCTGCACAACTCTGATCTGGAGTAGAAAAGAATGCTAATGAAGAACACAAGCACAAACTGGACAACATGACCCAGAAGATCTCTGATAACCAAGAGAAAACTCAAAAGTTCCTCCAATCCTGAGCTGCTTCAACAAACTCCATCTCAAGGAACCAACCTTCAACTAGTTGAACCACCGGTACCGCTCTTGGAATCCTGGTCGATAAGAAAACTAAATCTCTAGATGCGGCCAACCTCTAACTTCCCTGAAAACATCTAGAAAAATCTCCAACAATCCAAGAGAATACTCAATTATCGCAAGTCACTTTTGCGATCAATCCAAACTAAAATCCAAAGAAAACTGTACTCTCTTTACCAATCAGAACATCTTACGCTGGTCTTGCTAATCCATCGAAAAATGGATCCACTCTACTGCTTCTGAACTCCATCTCTCAGACACTGCTAAGCCAGAAGACCTTTTTCCGACCCACAGAACACTCCGAGTTGCAATGCTGACACAGATACCAAAGAATTCCCAATCCAAAGCTCTTCGAGAAACTCGGACTTCAAACCAAACAGAAACACCCTGCTGAACTCAGCTACAACACCGAAGCAGACCTACTACCTTAAACTTGTTCTAAAGAAATCATCTTCGGAAACATCCATAGTCACTGCATCTCATCGCGCAGCTACTACCCCCTGAGGTATCAAGATACCATCACTTGCTTCTGCCTAACCGACAGATCCAAACTCTACTCATCCAACTTCAAAGATGGACTCCAAACCTTTACAAGTTACCTTCAGAGATCGATGAAATCCATACACCATTGCAAAGCTTACTCGAGACGGTATTAGGTCTACAGTCTCGAAAGATACATTTCCAAACTCATCATTCAACCTCCAACCAATGGCAGTCGTGTTATACACACCACTACCCCCATCTACCTTTATAACTTATATTGGAAAAACCCGAACAGGTAACCCAACAAATAAGTAGAGATAAATACATATGTATATCAAAATTACAAATACGCTCTCTCAAGAAGAAAACACTCCAAAGCCTAGGTATTCGCTCAACCTGGCGCTCTGATACCAACTAAGACGACCCGACTTTTCCCCACAGAAAGTTGTATCATCTTCAAGAAAGAAAGGGATAGAAAAGAGAAAAGGAAGAAGAGAAAGAAGAAATAACACCAGAATCTCAACAGCGGAACGAATAAATTATATTAATAACATAAGTATTACATAATATATAACATCAATCAGAGATACACAGTATATACATCACATACTAAACAGTTATAAACACATGTCTAGTTATTACAACTCCACATAGAGATACCAACACAGAGAACACATAGCGGAATCTATATATCTAACGCCGAAGCCTCCTGCTCCATTGCTCCTCTATAATTCGTCAAAGCTAACCTGAATCCCTTGGCTACTCGTAAAAATTTGAGTACCCAAGAGTTTAAGAAAACAGAAGATAAACTCCGGGCAGACATGGGTCTGGTGTGAGTAGCAGGTTAAGGTTGCTTAACTTCGAAAAACCTTTGAAAGAAAAGGTATCACGTAAGACTTCCCACACATAAACATGGAAAAGTTTTTACCTTACGCTAACCAAAACATTTGATAGGAAATCTAGTGATATTATAATAGGTTTAGGGTTTTCAAGTAAATATGAAATAGCCGAAATGGTTACATTCATTAAATTCCAGCTACTAGCCACAAAAGTGGATAATACAATCAAAACCGTTAGCACTTATTGGATTTTGCATTCCATACAATGGCAGGGCTACTGTGATACCGTCCGTCACAGTACGTGGCCTATATCACTTTGCCGAGGATCACTCCCAATCCCCTGCAACACAACGCCGGGACCATTCCTTACTGAATAGTCCTGAACAAGACAACGCCAGCAATTGTTGCAATCAACTGTCCTACACAGCCGAATATAAAGGGCTTCTAGACAGGGGTAAATCTCGTTCTACTTGGGCATGACCCACTTAACCTTGCTGCATCTCCCCTGTTTTAGCCGTTCCCTATTGATGAGGCTTGAGGCTACGATTACCTTTAGAGAACACATCTCTTAGAATGCTCAGCATCCACCTGACGATGTTCTGAAAGCATTCAATCCATACAAGTTCATTCCTGGTTCGAACGAAACCGAAGGCACTATCTCATTACACTCATTTTGGAATCACCCTCAGAGTCAACGACGATAACCTTTGCACTCTGAATCTTCTTCTTCACTTGAGATTCACGACCTATCGTTAATTTGGATCGACGTGGTTTTCGGATACCCAAATATGGAAACCCGATCCCGGTCTCATCGAAATCCAAAACGTGTCTTTTAGGTCCAAGTCGTTTTAATGTTTAAAACAATTCAATTCTATTATCTATATACACACAGATAGATAATTCACAATTTCATAATAGATAATAAACATTATCATCATAACAGATAATTCATATTATCATCTCAAACGGATAATTCATATTATCAACTCAATGCAACCAAAGCATCCATATCACACAACTTCACCTATCTCATATCTTAGATCTTAACTATTCAGGGTAATCAATATCAATCATTCATACATAAGCAATGACTTATTAATCACCATTCTATAATTAATTTAAAATAAATTAAATTAATTACTTCTTCTCTAATTAATTACTTCATCCATATAAATCTTGCTTACATAAATTTAATTAATTACAAATTAATTAATTAATTACCCTCAACTAAATCCTTGTAATTAATCACCCTTGATTAATTACCCTTTAATTACATTCAATTAATTGGCCTTTAATTAATTTCACAAATTAATTATTCTAAACCAGATTCAGTAATTAACATGTAATTACTTCATTAATTAATTAATTATAATTAATTACATTAATCCCTAATAAATTACATTAATTAATTCCTTCATTGGTTAATTGTTCTTAATTAATCAATCCTTAGTTACATCATTAATCATATAAATTAATGATCCCTATTATTTTATTTATATTTACCCTATTTAAATTAATTACATTAATCAATTAATCATCAGTTAAACCATATTGATTAATCACTCTTGATTAATTACATTCAGTATTAACTACCTTTAACTACTTCATTAGATAAATTAATTACTTCTTAATTAATTATCTTTAATAATTAATCTTTAATTAATTAAATTTATTAATCACCTTAGATTAATCTCATTAAGTAATTAATTACACTTAATTAATTACATCTCTTAATTATCTTCAAATACTTTATTTACCAACTCTTAATTAATTACGTTAAGTAATTAATTATTAATTACTTCCTCAAAGTAATTATTCTTCATATGAATTACACAAAGTAGTTAATCTCCAAAACTCTTCCATTACACAATTATCCTTCAATTTAATTACATTCAGTAATTTATCTTCTTAATTACTTCACTAAGTAATTATTCTTCATTAATTACATTGAGTAATTCCTTCTTAAATTATCCAGTGATTATTTTAAATTAATTAAACTTAATTAATTAACTTAAACTAATCAAAATAAACTTAATTAATTACAATTAGTAATTAATTTCTTAATTACTTCCATTAAGTAATTACACTTAAACAATTCACAATTGATTACCTTTAAATTAATTAATCTAATTAATTATTAAAATTAATCACATTAATTAATTATTAAATAATCCTAAGTTAATGACCTTCATTAACCATTAACAAACTATAATTAGTTCTCTAAAGTAATTATCTGAGATTAGTCATTATTAATTACAAATTAATATATCTATAAAACCTATTAATTAATCTCTAATTATTTAATAAATTAAATGTTAATCTATAAATTAATGGTTAATTACTTGATAATAAATTTCAAATCATTAATTTAAAATCAAATCCTATCTAATTAATGACCTCTTAAATTAATTAATCGTAATTAACTTACTTAATTCTTCAATTAATTAAATAAAACCCTTAATTATTTAATTAATTACCAAATTCATTAATTAATTAAATTAATTAATACAAATCTTAATTATCTAAGTCATTTTAATGAATTATAAATCAATAAATTCTAATTAACTTTAAGATAAACATTAATCTTATTAATGACTAAATTATCATTAACAAAGTATTTCAAAAACAATTTGCCTTAAATTTACCTTTAAATTCCATTTTAAATTTAAGATTTAAAATGAAATCAATTTTAACTTAAACAAAGTTTAACAATTCAAACCTTTTTAATTTCATGTTAAAGAAATACTTGTGTTCTAAAGGAAATTTAAAATAGTTTTAAAACCATATTCAATTTAAATCAATTTAAAATATACTTCAAATCTTCAAAGTTGTTTAACACAATTTTAAATTCAAAAAAAAAAACTTTATTTTATTTCAAACTAAAATTCAAATCAAGCTTTGAATTCAGATTCAAACTTAAATTTAAAATCCTGTTTACTTATATTTCAGATTTTAAAAACATGTTATAAAATACTTTAACATTCAAACTTAATTACAACATTTGAATTTATAAACTTTATTTCCGTTTCAAAACCTAAGATTCAAATTCAATTTGAATTCAGATTTACAATTTAGATTTAAACTTAAATTTATAATCTTGTTTAAATCTCATTTTCAAATTTTAAAACCATATTATAAAATACTGTAACAAAATTTTTAGTTGTTAAAGACATTCCATTTTTATAAAAACTTATTTATTTTAAAAACTAGAATTCAAACTTATTTGAATTCAGATTTAAGCTTGTTTCAAACTTTTGTTTGAAGCGTGCTTTGCTTCTTATTTAAATTTAGTTTAAATTTTAAAACAGAACACTGTCAGGTTTTCTAAAACCTGAAATTAAACTTACCCGAGCCCATTCTGTTTTTCTTCGAGCCATATCTCACTTGACTTCGGGTATAACACTCAAGTTACACGAGCAATACACGAGAACAACTTCACCCATTCCAAAACCCTTCACCAGAAAACATAAGTGCATGCTGCATATGCACCATGACTTTGATCAACTCCGGCCATTCACCAAAGCTCCATCTCATCGGTAACCACATACTCACCGTCCCACGATCAACAGAACTTCACCATCCACCTAAAATAAAAATTGAGACTCCACACCCCAAAACCTGGAACACAGATCCAACCCCAAACCCAAACCTGAAACATCCACGTCCGCCAAACTCCGATCATCAGAGCGGCAATGCCTCCAGCCACATCATCTCTTCCAACCCCTCATTCAATCCCCAAACTCTGGTGGAGCTCGATCCACTAGAGACGATGAACGGAAACGTTAAAAACCAACACCAAAAACTAGGGCTACAGAACTTAATCCTTCACCGCTGCTACCCCAATGATCTATTCACCTGTTTGATAATTTTCCTTCCATTTATGATCACTCTTCCACCTTTATGAAGAATCCCGACCCTCCAAAACAAATGAATCACCAGAAAAGAACCAAGACTCCATTTCTGGTCAAAATAGTAATGTACATCCATACAAAGGCTAAAAACTTTGTTTTTAGTTTCAAAAATCAAGATTTTGATTAAGCTTTCAGATTTTATACTTAGTTTGGTGAATTAATGTGTTTGAAAGTTAACATTAATCAAGCTTGCACTGCTCTTGAAGGTTTTCAGTGAGATTTTCAAACTTATTTTAACTTAAATAAATTTTAAAACTTACCGCATAACCAAACAAACATTATTTGCCTATATACTAAGTTCTAACAGATCTTAGATCAAAAGATAAGGATTAGGTTTGCAATCTGGATCCTAGAAAGCAAAGAACAGAGGTATTTTTTTAATTAAAGCAGGCATGCACACATTCATCCAAATATTCACAGATATTCCACATATAAATATACAAACTTACTTATCTATATCCACAAAAATCATACTTATCACTGGAATAATCATGCAATCATGTTTTACTTAAGTAATTTATCAAAAAAGTTACTCACCTGAAACAGAAGCACGGAGCAGTTTTTATAAAATCTTGAAACTGAAATGTACTTTTCCTTTGAAATCTTTAGTTGCTGGAAATAAAATCTTTGATCTTTAAAAACTTGGGTGCTTTTTTTGTTTTGATTTATGAAATGCTGTTGAATACAGGCTTGATTTCTGCTTTAATTCCAGGTTTGAAAATGTTGATCATTTCCAGATGAAATGCAGACATTTGATTTTGAAACTGAACAAGTTATGTTTTGGAATTGAATTTGCATGCTTAAGTTGCTTGATAAATTTCTGGTTTTACTTTGAAGAATCGGTTTGAGGAAATTGATTTTATGATTTGAAGAGTAATGTTTTCAGGTGTTTGTGATTTATATTTTTGGTTTGAGGAGATGATTTTTAGATTTGCTTTCTTAGCTTATAAATAAAAGACAGGAAAAAGAATGAAGGGGTAGAAAACATGGTTTATAAAGGCTGTAATAAATTTTACGAAATAAAAATATAATGACACTTGTCAAATACTTTAATTTGTTAGCTAACACATGTTATTTGATTACTTAATATGTTAACACATGTCTTGTTTAAATTTTCTTTTTTATTTTAAATGTTAATAAAAGTTTTACTTAATTTATTTATACTTATATAAATATATATGTGAATTTCTTATGTACAGAAAATGTAATAAAAAAATTATAAATAAAACTTATCTAAATACTTTTAAGATTCTATTATTTTGAATTTCAAAGTAAATTCCAAATTCAAATTAAACTTTTGAAATCCAAATTAAAGTCAACTTATTCAATTTAAAATGATAAATTCATTTTCTTATTTTAATTCTTTTTATATTTATATGGAAAAATAATGCATTATTAATATGGCTTGAAAATAACAAATTTAACAATTTTAAATGATTTATAAAAGAGATTATAAATCACTTCTATTGTTAAATGAATTAAGACCATATGCCATATTGTATTTTAAACTTATATATAAAACTTTCAAATCATATTTGTCAAGTAATATTTAAAAAGAAACAAAAAAACCTTTTATTTTAATTTAAAAATAAAGCTAAGATAAAATCTTAGACAATTAATATTTATTTTAAGTATTTACAAACCATATAGTTATTAATTAAATAACTTTGAAAAGCTTAATATTAATTTAAATCATAATTTCTAAATTATTAAATATATTATTAGAATTTGAAAACAAAACTTTATTTGTTTATTAATTTCCAAATCAAAGATTATCTATAATATATATACAAATATATATACACATTATTAATAGAAACATTTATTTAGCTTTTAAAAGATAAAATTCACCAATTAATTATTTATTTAATTAGATTATTAAACCAATTCAAATTTTATTAATCAATATTATCAAATCAATTTAATTTTAAATGAAGATTATTAAATTGATATTGCCAAAAATTCCGGGATATCACATATATCATTTGAAAATATAAGTATAAAATTTAAAATACATAACACATATGTAAATATAAAACTTAGACATAAAAAATGTATGCTTATAACACTTGTAAAATAAGTAACAATGTACATAAACAAGTGTAAATCATGTAATAAGGAATTAAACATGTGTCATCACTTTCTTTTATTTTTAAAAATAATGAATAAAGTAAAAAAATCAATGTTATATATCCCACTAATTTCTTATCTTCTCATTTTTTTCAAAATTAGATGTGATTCAAAACAAAACCAGAAAAGATTCAAAATATAAACAACCTTTGTTTAAACTAAAACCTGAAAGTTTAAGATCGAAAAACAAAAACTCAAACATCAAGTTAAAAGTAAATCAGATCAAGTAAGAAATCAGAGCATCTTCAAACCCGAGCAAAGTAAAGCAAATCAAGTTCAAAATCCTGAAGCTAAAATACAAAATCATCTGAGTTAAACCAAGCAACAGATCAAAGTTCAGATTCAAGCAAATCATTCTCAGTTCAAAAATCAAAAACAGTTCCAGGCTCAAACATTTTCCAGGCTCAAGTTTTTTCTCTGTTTCCTGTCAACATGATCCAAGTGAGCAAACTCTTAATTTAAACCCTTAATCTATTTATATGTTGATGCTTGTGAGTTTTTCTTAAATCTATTTAAGTTGCTTGCATGTGATGATCTATAAATGTATGATATAAATTATGCTTGCATGTATACGAATTCCTGTATATATGTATATGATATGTATGCATGTCATTGTGCTCTGCTCTGGTTCACAGGGATTTAAAACAGTATAAATGCAATATCTTTTCTCCAAATCTCTTATTTTTGTTAATGTTTAGACAAAAAGCATTTAGTTTAACAAGATCCATGTTATAAAAATATATTTAAGTAAAATAATTTAGTAAATTTTCTGGAAACTAAGAAGAACAGTGGAAAAATAAAAACATGTAAATTTCAATCATCACAATCCTTTGATTCATTTACATGATCTAAATCCCCATCAGAAATCATAATTTTTAAAGGATAAAACAGGATTTTTAGATTGGGATCAAGTGAATAATTCGAAGTTGACCAGAAAATGGATTTTGAGGTTTTTTTGGTGATCGAGGAACTTAGGGTGGTCGGTGTTTTTGCTGGAGGTAGTGGGAAGCTTGGTAGTCTCAGAAAAAATATCAGGTGGGTTAATAGTCCACCGTGGCGGTAACATTTGGTCAGAATAGGGTTTAAGCACTAAGTTTGGTCGAGGTCTGGATTTGGGTCACTGCGCCGTCTATGGTTGATCGGGATTAATGGGACCAGCGAGTAATGATGCGTGAGGTTGTGACGCGACTCTGGGTTGACTTGCATGATCTTTGGTGGCCGGGATTGCGACGACCCGACTTCCTATCTCCAGGAAATCGCGTTGCCGATGAAGAAAGAAAGGGATAGAAGAAGAAAAGAAAGAGAAAGAAGAACACAACAACAACAGATAACTCACAGCGGAACGAATAAATATAATATATCACATAGAATATTACATAGTATCAGAGTACATCAGAGTTTCACATCTTATACAACACATATTAGACAGTTATATACATCTGTCTAATTCATACAACTCAAGTACAAGTGATACAAACACAATATACACAGCGGAATCAATATATATCTACACGTCGAAGCCTCCTGCTCCATATCTCCTCCAGAATTCGTCAAGCTAACCTGATTCACTTGACTACTCATATATAATATGAGTACCCAAGAGTTTAATAAAACAGAAAATAAACACTCGGGTCAGACAGGGGTCTGGTGTGAGTAAACGGGTTAAAATTGCTTAACTTTAGAAAACCTTTGAAAAGAAAAGGTATCACGTAAGACTTCCCACACATAAACATGGAAAAGTTTTTACCTTACGCTAACCAAAACATTTGATAGGAAATCCAGTGATATTATAATAGTGTCTAGGGTTTTCAAGATAAAATACAGAAATAGCTGGAATGCTTACATCTCACGTTCCAACATAGTTGGGCACAAACAAAACCGTACAGGCACTTATTGGATTTTGGATTCCATACAATGGCAGGGCTACTGGGGTATCGCCCGTCACAGTACGTGGCCTAGATCAACGTACCGAGGAGCCACCCTAACTCCCCTGCAACACAAGGCCGGACCCATTCCTTACTGAATAGTTCCAAATGAGACCACCCCGTGGTTGGCGCGACCAACCACCCACACAGCCGAATAAATAAGGGACTCTAGACAGGGATGAATCTCACTCTCAAGTGGGGGCTACCCACGAAGCCTTGGCGCACCTCCCCTGTTTTAGCCATTCCCGGTTGATGAGGCTTGAGGCTGCGATTACCTTTATAGAACACATCACTTAGAATGCTCATCGTCCGCCTGACGATGTGTTGAAAGCATTCGATCCATACAAGTTCGTTCCGGGTTCGAACGAAACCGAAGGCACTATCTCGTTGCACTCATTATTGGAATCACCCTCAGAGTCAACGACCATAGCCCTTGCACTCTGATTCACCATCTCGAATCTATAAGCACTATTCCGTCAAACTCATTACGGAATCACCCACAGAGTTATACTGACGTATAGCCCTTACACCTCGAGTCTTCACTCGCTCCACTTGGATTAACGACCTAACGTTTAATTGGAATCGTTGTGGTTTTCGGAATTCCAAATATGGAAACCCGATCCCGGTCTCACCGAAACCAAACGCCATTTTAATGTCCAAGTTGTACTTAAGGGATTTAACAGTTTAAACTTATATTCAGGATGATATATAACCAGATAGATGAATAACATTATCACAACAGATAATCATATCAAACATTTATCTCATAAACAGTATATCACATAACAGATATATCCAAATCATCCAATATCATTCAATCACTCAATATCAATCAACATTCAATATCAACCAATCATCCAATATCAATCAATATCCAAAGCAGAATTGATTAACTCTTAAATCAATTTAATTAACCTATAATTAAATTAATTACTATCCTTTAAACATTTGGATTACCTTAATCATACTTCATTGATTTATTACAAATCAAATTCAATTAATCATTTCTTAATTATCTTCTTTAATTAATCTTCTCTGATTAATTATCTTTAATTACATTCAAGTAATTATCCTAAACCATATTCAGTAATTAACTTTTAATTACTATCATTAATTACAATAATTAATGATCCTTTATTAATTAATTAACTATAATTAATTACATTAAACCTTAATTAATTATAATTAATTAATCACATTTAAATTAATTACTTTTATTAATTACCTTGATTAATTAATTAATTAATTAATTAATCCTTATTAATTAATCCTTTAATTAATTAAATAATTAACCTTTAATTAATCATCTTATTAATCAGTAATTAACAACTAGTAATTACTTAACTTAATTAATTAACTTCTAAATCAATTATACTAATCCTTGATTAATTTATCCAATTAATTAATCTTTAATTACTTCATTAAGTAATTATTATCCAGTTTAATTATCAATTAATCCTTAATTAATTACTTTATTAATTAATTATATTTTAATTAATTACCTTAGTAATTTAATTTTAATTAATCACATTCATTAATTAATTACATAAATTAATTAACCAAAATAAATTAAGTAATTAATTCTTAATTACTTACATAACAATTATCTTCTAATTACTTCATTAATAAATCTTAATTACTCTTAATTAATTAATTACTTAACAATTAATTAATCCCATTATTAAGTAATTCTTAATCCTTTAACTAATTAATTACTTCATAATTAATTAACTTTTAAACAATTACACTAATCAATTCCTTAATTGATAACATTAAGTGATCATTCATTAATCACTTTAATTAATTACTCTTTTGAGTAATTACTACTAATTACTTCATAAGTAATTACCAATCCTTAATTACATTCAATAACTAACCATTAATTACTTTATTAAGTAATTACACTTAATTAATTCTTAATTAAGTGATATTTTAAAATTAAATAAATAATTAACTAATTATTTAAAAATTAATTAAACAATTAATTAATTAACTAATTATAATCTCAAATCCTTAATTAATTAAGAAAACATTTATCTTAATTAATTTCTTTACTTAATTACAACTCATTTAATTAAGTATTCTTAAGTTCATAACAATACTAATTTAACATATTTAGTTTCACAAATTAACTATTTGAATTAACCAATTTTAATAACTTGAAAACAAATTGTTTTATTGGTTTATAAAATTATAACATTTACCTTTATTTGAAATAAAGCATTAAGACATCAATCTTAAAATTTAAACACTTTAACTTTCTATTTCAACTTATTCATTTTAAATAAAATTTGAAAGCTTAGTTTTACATTTCTTTAAATGTATCCTTTCAACATGAAAATATCCTTATTTAAACATGATTGAGTTTCCTAAAACTTGATCTAATATTCAAATTTGAAAATACATTTGAATTCAATTTAAAATAAATTTAGTTAATTATTTTAAACTGAATTATTTTAGATTTCCAAATTTGAAAATATTAGATTCAAATACCCCTCGAATCTTTGACTTTCATTTGTTTGAAAGTGGCTTACAATTTAAAGCTTAATTTGATTTATTTCAAACATCAAGTTTTAAGTTTGTAAACTTTTTTTTTTTTTTAACTATAGCAAACCAGGAAAGCTTACTGCCTAAAAACAACTCGAGAAAAACACACTGTCGCCCCGAGCCTACCCCGAGACTCCACCCAGCTACCCCGAAGACAACCCCCTACCCCTATGCTTCGAGTCACCCATTCCCTAACATCAACTTCGAGTCGCTTATTTGAAAACGCGAACGTTACTTCGGGTCATCCTTCATCTTCCCAAATCCACCATCTCCAGTGCACACACGTACACTCGTGTACGTGCGCAACCAGTCCACATCCCTCCGACCATCTAGCCCATCGCCGACCAACCACACGTGACCCCTGTAATACATTCCTCAACCCAGAATCACGAAATCACCCTCGAATCGAATTTGAGCATCGAGTTCGAATATCTGCAGAAACAACATCCACCAACTCTATCGCCGCCGGTCAACCCCACGCCAATGTGCCCTGCTGTACCCACCACGTCACTGCCACGACTCGAGCTCCACTTCCCCCCATGTGCGATCACCCCCAAACCATCATTCGCGTCGCAGACTTCTCCACAGTTAAGCCCAGTAAAACAGACCTTAAAACCCTTCTTTGATTCAATTCGCTATATTTAGCCATTTAAAAATTTAAATTGTATTTTTCCCTTAATCTATAGCTTACAATCTAGCTATGATTCAAAAATCAAGTCGAATTATCATATATTCAATCAGCAGTTCATGAAAATCACCAATATATTCAAACCCAAATTCCAAATGAATTACTAAACTATAAATTACAAACTTCATATCTAAATTCATGATTTTGCATCTAGATCACATGTATGAAGTTAAATTTTGAATTAAAGATAATTAATTTCTAACCAAATTTTCAAGTTTCACTGTAAATTCTACTTTAAACATGATTTGAGATGTTTAAAAATTCTCAAACTATTTTATAACCTTCATCTTACAATTACAAACCATTTTCTTTCAAATACCTAAGCCTAATATGGATTTAATTTGTAGATATGAATTTTATATTTTTTTTTCTTTTAAACAGAACACTCAATTTACTCAACAGAGAACAGAATGCACAAGCTCATACCACACAATTCAAATGAAATTCAAAGCATCAAACTTTAATACAAGTTATAACATCACATGCATGGTAGTTAAAACAATTCAAACTGTTTTTTTTTTTTTTTTTTTTTTTTTAAAAGAAGTTTACTCACTGTTTTTGATTTGCATAGCAGAACAGAGGACCTATTTATTTGTTTCAGGCATTTTAAACAAAGCATGCATTCATATGAACACATATTCATTATCAAGCAAATTTTCCTTGCATGCAACATCATTTAATCTCATATTTAAATTTTAAACTATTTTTAAATTATAATTTACTCACTTGATCATAATATGCAGAGCAGAAACTTGGATTTCCAGGCCTTGCATTCTTTAGTTTAGAAAAATGCATTTGCTGATGAAATTTACTTCCTTGCACGCTTCCATTTGTTGTTTACAAATTTCTTTGATGTTGCAAGCTTGAGGTTTGCAGATTGATGTTTCCTTTCTTTTTTTTCTAATTGCATACAGATTGCAGATTCCATTGATGTTGCAAGTTGAATACTGTTTGAAATGCAGGTTGTAGGTTTTGAAAATTGCAGATTGGAGTTGAAGATATATTGCAGTTTCAGGTTGCAGGTTGATATTGGTGCTTTAGTTTGAATTTTAGGTTGGAACTTCCATTTGAAAAACAGATTGAAGTTGCAGATTTGATAATTGTTTGTAGAAATGATTTGCAGATTTTAACATGCTCTTGTTTTGGGGTTATGAATTTCAGATTTGAGAAAGTAATTTGTTGGTTGCCATTAATTGAAAGAGGAAATAATTTTCTCATATGTTATGTTTATTAAAAATTAAAGAGAGTAAATATTTGAATTAAAGACACTTGTCAATTAAGTATTAATCTTCTTACATGTGTTCTTACATTTGTTTATTAAAGAGGTTTGCATATTAACACATGTCTTAAAGTATTTTAATAAACTTTTATTTAATTTTACATGTAAATAAAGTCTTACATATTTACTTACTTTATTAATAAATACTTACATGTATTTTTAAAAAAAATCTAAAACTTATACATATACATTTTTAACCATTTCAAATTAAACACTTTAAAGAAATAAAACAAAACTTTAGTTAAATTCTTTCTAAATATCATATTTAAAACAAATTATTTTATCTTATATTTTTAAAGCAATTGAATTAAACTAAATTATCAATAGATTTAAATTAAATTTCAAAACAACTCAAACTATAACATATACATATATATGTTATAATTTGAAAATTCATTTTTTTATTTAAGACAAAAGATCTCCTATTCACAATATATACCAAATGTATATATTATAAATAGAATAAAATTTCATTAGCTTTGACAAACAATTCTTATCAATTTTATTGCCAGATTATAAATTCATTAACCTTTAAAAGATTACATTAGCCAATTTTAAATTAAAATTACAATGAAAATTATCAATCCAATTAAATTATTAACACAGATTATTAAATTGTTATTGCCCAAAATTCCGGGTCGTTACAATCCTCCCCCCTTAAAAGAATTTCGTCCCCGAAATTTAAAACAAAGGTAATTTAATAATCGAGTGAAGATTTTAATTTCAATCAGCAAAGCATTCCTATCAACCAATTACTAACAACCATGACAATCAATCAAACAAACAATTCTAACTAATTATCCTGATATAGATCAGAAGGAATCCTTCTAATACTATTTCGAGTTTCCCAAGTAAAAATCATCGGGAGACTCGTTCTACAAAAACTAACTAACTACACCACCAAAATCCAGAGCTCTTCTCATTCCTCTAGATTCACCAATCTGAACAAAACATCAGATTACTCTCAAATCCAGCTCAACATCCAACTCCAACTGAACTATAGATTCAATAACCAATCGATGAATCATACACGTATTCCCTCAGAGATACGTGACATACAATGAATTCCAGCCATCCAAACTGGCAATCCAATCTAACCCAATCAAAACACAGATAAGAAATCTTCAAATGCCATAACACTAACCAACTAATCTTATTCCATATCTGTTCTCTTAACCAGAGAAAATTTAACAACTCTGAAGTCTCTAACTTCAAATACCAAACTCCTTATCTCATATCTGTATAACTCAACGGATATTCCTGGACTGCCAAACTTCTTCCAATCAGCTCAACCTATGCTGATACTTCCAGGAACAACAAGACCAAAAGAAACAGAACTTGCTTCCTTCCTTACACAGCTGCTACCTCGCTTCCGCTGCACAACTCTGATTCTGAAATAAATGAGAATACTATTGATGAACACGAATACAAACTTATCCAATATATCCGGGAAACTTTGTCCACCAAATCCATAAAAATCTGAGTGACACATCCGACTCAGTCACACAACCTTATACCAGAATCCAATTCAAAACTGGATCTGACCAATCCAAATTCCAAAAATAATTCTGAGCTGCTCTACCAACTCTCCTCAACAGCCATTCAACTATCAGGCTAACTACCAATATCACTTCTGGAACCAAAACAATATGGAACTCAACTCCAGATGCAGACAAACTCTGATCACTTCAATAGCTCCTACTTCCACATGAGAACCCTCATCTCAAACAAAAGATAATTCCCAAATAAGACGCAAGTCACTTTTGCGATCCTACCTAGTTCGAATTCCAAAGAAACTGTCCCCACTTTACCAATTAGAACAGTCTTAAGCTTCCCCCAAACAAGGTTAACCTTCAAGAAAACATTCACCAACTTCCCGGACTACTGCTAGAAGAACCACAAGATTCTTGAACCATCGGAGAAACAACCACACTGCTGCTTTCAAACTCTATCTCGATGATACGGCAAAACTAAAAGACCTTCTCGTCAGCACACCGAATACTTCGAGTTGCACTGCTACCATAGCTAACCAAAAACATCTGATCCAAAGGCTTCTCAACTCCAAAACCTTCAACAAACCACACAACGGACTTCCGAGATGGCAGACACCCTCTCAAGAAATTCGGATTCCAAACCAAGCATCAACATCACGCTCTCTTTAAGGAATGACAAATAAGACCATGCCGAAGTGAAACAACTTATAGACCTTAGTCTCATATTCCAAAACAGCCAACCTCTTTGCTAAAGATCCAGACAACTTCTACACAGATGAGTCTTCCCTATGGTAGGTAAAGACTGCTCCTCAACTACTTCTAAAACTGCCTCGAGAGAAAACATCTTCAAAAAAATATCCAAGGATACTGTATCTCACTTCGCAGTTATCAAGATATAATCATTTACTTCTGCACTTCCGACAGACCCAAACTTACACTTCCAAGATGAACTCCGAATCTTTTAAAAAGATTTCCTTCGGATATCTGATAAATCCTTACTCCAAACTACACACCTTACTCGAGACGGTATTAGGCCTACAGTCTCGACAAAAACTTCCAACCTCAAACATATGGAACCTCTTCCATCAGTGATAGTCGTGTTACACACACAAACCACTACTACTCCATCTACCTCTAAAAATTATATGTTGGAAAATCCGAACAGATATCCCAACAGATCAGGTAGATATAAATATATATATAGTTATATATAAAAATTACAAGTACGCTCTCTCAAGAAAGACACACTCCAGAGCTTAGGCATTCGCTCAACCTAACGCTCCCTAAAGAAAGACACACTTCAGAGCCTAGGTATTCACTCAACCTACTGCTCTGATACCAAGTGCGACGACCCGACTTCCTATCTCCAGGAAATCGCGTTGCCGATGAAGAAAGAAAGGGATAGAAGAAGAAAAGAAAGAGAAAGAAGAACACAACAACAACAGATAACTCACAGCGGAACGAATAAATATAATATATCACATAGAATATTACATAGTATCAGAGTACATCAGAGTTTCACATCTTATACAACACATATTAGACAGTTATATACATCTGTCTAATTCATACAACTCAAGTACAAGTGATACAAACACAATATACACAGCGGAATCAATATATATCTACACGTCGAAGCCTCCTGCTCCATATCTCCTCCAGAATTCGTCAAGCTAACCTGATTCACTTGACTACTCATATATAATATGAGTACCCAAGAGTTTAATAAAACAGAAAATAAACACTCGGGTCAGACAGGGGTCTGGTGTGAGTAAACGGGTTAAAATTGCTTAACTTTAGAAAACCTTTGAAAAGAAAAGGTATCACGTAAGACTTCCCACACATAAACATGGAAAAGTTTTTACCTTACGCTAACCAAAACATTTGATAGGAAATCCAGTGATATTATAATAGTGTCTAGGGTTTTCAAGATAAAATACAGAAATAGCTGGAATGCTTACATCTCACGTTCCAACATAGTTGGGCACAAACAAAACCGTACAGGCACTTATTGGATTTTGGATTCCATACAATGGCAGGGCTACTGGGGTACCGCCCGTCACAGTACGTGGCCTAGATCAACGTACCGAGGAGCCACCCTAACTCCCCTGCAACACAAGGCCGGACCCATTCCTTACTGAATAGTTCCAAATGAGACCACCCCGTGGTTGGCGCGACCAACCACCCACACAGCCGAATAAATAAGGGACTCTAGACAGGGATGAATCTCACTCTCAAGTGGGGGCTACCCACGAAGCCTTGGCGCACCTCCCCTGTTTTAGCCATTCCCGGTTGATGAGGCTTGAGGCTGCGATTACCTTTATAGAACACATCACTTAGAATGCTCATCGTCCGCCTGACGATGTGTTGAAAGCATTCGATCCATACAAGTTCGTTCCGGGTTCGAACGAAACCGAAGGCACTATCTCGTTGCACTCATTATTGGAATCACCCTCAGAGTCAACGACCATAGCCCTTGCACTCTGATTCACCATCTCGAATCTATAAGCACTATTCCGTCAAACTCATTACGGAATCACCCACAGAGTTATACTGACGTATAGCCCTTACACCTCGAGTCTTCACTCGCTCCACTTGGATTAACGACCTAACGTTTAATTGGAATCGTTGTGGTTTTCGGAATTCCAAATATGGAAACCCGATCCCGGTCTCACCGAAACCAAACGCCATTTTAATGTCCAAGTTGTACTTAAGGGATTTAACAGTTTAAACTTATATTCAGGATGATATATAACCAGATAGATGAATAACATTATCACAACAGATAATCATATCAAACATTTATCTCATAAACAGTATATCACATAACAGATATATCCAAATCATCCAATATCATTCAATCACTCAATATCAATCAACATTCAATATCAACCAATCATCCAATATCAATCAATATCCAAAGCAGAATTGATTAACTCTTAAATCAATTTAATTAACCTATAATTAAATTAATTACTATCCTTTAAACATTTGGATTACCTTAATCATACTTCATTGATTTATTACAAATCAAATTCAATTAATCATTTCTTAATTATCTTCTTTAATTAATCTTCTCTGATTAATTATCTTTAATTACATTCAAGTAATTATCCTAAACCATATTCAGTAATTAACTTTTAATTACTATCATTAATTACAATAATTAATGATCCTTTATTAATTAATTAACTATAATTAATTACATTAAACCTTAATTAATTATAATTAATTAATCACATTTAAATTAATTACTTTTATTAATTACCTTGATTAATTAATTAATTAATTAATTAATCCTTATTAATTAATCCTTTAATTAATTAAATAATTAACCTTTAATTAATCATCTTATTAATCAGTAATTAACAACTAGTAATTACTTAACTTAATTAATTAACTTCTAAATCAATTATACTAATCCTTGATTAATTTATCCAATTAATTAATCTTTAATTACTTCATTAAGTAATTATTATCCAGTTTAATTATCAATTAATCCTTAATTAATTACTTTATTAATTAATTATATTTTAATTAATTACCTTAGTAATTTAATTTTAATTAATCACATTCATTAATTAATTACATAAATTAATTAACCAAAATAAATTAAGTAATTAATTCTTAATTACTTACATAACAATTATCTTCTAATTACTTCATTAATAAATCTTAATTACTCTTAATTAATTAATTACTTAACAATTAATTAATCCCATTATTAAGTAATTCTTAATCCTTTAACTAATTAATTACTTCATAATTAATTAACTTTTAAACAATTACACTAATCAATTCCTTAATTGATAACATTAAGTGATCATTCATTAATCACTTTAATTAATTACTCTTTTGAGTAATTACTACTAATTACTTCATAAGTAATTACCAATCCTTAATTACATTCAATAACTAACCATTAATTACTTTATTAAGTAATTACACTTAATTAATTCTTAATTAAGTGATATTTTAAAATTAAATAAATAATTAACTAATTATTTAAAAATTAATTAAACAATTAATTAATTAACTAATTATAATCTCAAATCCTTAATTAATTAAGAAAACATTTATCTTAATTAATTTCTTTACTTAATTACAACTCATTTAATTAAGTATTCTTAAGTTCATAACAATACTAATTTAACATATTTAGTTTCACAAATTAACTATTTGAATTAACCAATTTTAATAACTTGAAAACAAATTGTTTTATTGGTTTATAAAATTATAACATTTACCTTTATTTGAAATAAAGCATTAAGACATCAATCTTAAAATTTAAACACTTTAACTTTCTATTTCAACTTATTCATTTTAAATAAAATTTGAAAGCTTAGTTTTACATTTCTTTAAATGTATCCTTTCAACATGAAAATATCCTTATTTAAACATGATTGAGTTTCCTAAAACTTGATCTAATATTCAAATTTGAAAATACATTTGAATTCAATTTAAAATAAATTTAGTTAATTATTTTAAACTGAATTATTTTAGATTTCCAAATTTGAAAATATTAGATTCAAATACCCCTCGAATCTTTGACTTTCATTTGTTTGAAAGTGGCTTACAATTTAAAGCTTAATTTGATTTATTTCAAACATCAAGTTTTAAGTTTGTAAACTTTTTTTTTTTTTAACTATAGCAAACCAGGAAAGCTTACTGCCTAAAAACAACTCGAGAAAAACACACTGTCGCCCCGAGCCTACCCCGAGACTCCACCCAGCTACCCCGAAGACAACCCCCTACCCCTATGCTTCGAGTCACCCATTCCCTAACATCAACTTCGAGTCGCTTATTTGAAAACGCGAACGTTACTTCGGGTCATCCTTCATCTTCCCAAATCCACCATCTCCAGTGCACACACGTACACTCGTGTACGTGCGCAACCAGTCCACATCCCTCCGACCATCTAGCCCATCGCCGACCAACCACACGTGACCCCTGTAATACATTCCTCAACCCAGAATCACGAAATCACCCTCGAATCGAATTTGAGCATCGAGTTCGAATATCTGCAGAAACAACATCCACCAACTCTATCGCCGCCGGTCAACCCCACGCCAATGTGCCCTGCTGTACCCACCACGTCACTGCCACGACTCGAGCTCCACTTCCCCCCATGTGCGATCACCCCCAAACCATCATTCGCGTCGCAGACTTCTCCACAGTTAAGCCCAGTAAAACAGACCTTAAAACCCTTCTTTGATTCAATTCGCTATATTTAGCCATTTAAAAATTTAAATTGTATTTTTCCCTTAATCTATAGCTTACAATCTAGCTATGATTCAAAAATCAAGTCGAATTATCATATATTCAATCAGCAGTTCATGAAAATCACCAATATATTCAAACCCAAATTCCAAATGAATTACTAAACTATAAATTACAAACTTCATATCTAAATTCATGATTTTGCATCTAGATCACATGTATGAAGTTAAATTTTGAATTAAAGATAATTAATTTCTAACCAAATTTTCAAGTTTCACTGTAAATTCTACTTTAAACATGATTTGAGATGTTTAAAAATTCTCAAACTATTTTATAACCTTCATCTTACAATTACAAACCATTTTCTTTCAAATACCTAAGCCTAATATGGATTTAATTTGTAGATATGAATTTTATATTTTTTTTCTTTTAAACAGAACACTCAATTTACTCAACAGAGAACAGAATGCACAAGCTCATACCACACAATTCAAATGAAATTCAAAGCATCAAACTTTAATACAAGTTATAACATCACATGCATGGTAGTTAAAACAATTCAAACTGTTTTTTTTTTTTTTTTTTTTTTTTTAAAAGAAGTTTACTCACTGTTTTTGATTTGCATAGCAGAACAGAGGACCTATTTATTTGTTTCAGGCATTTTAAACAAAGCATGCATTCATATGAACACATATTCATTATCAAGCAAATTTTCCTTGCATGCAACATCATTTAATCTCATATTTAAATTTTAAACTATTTTTAAATTATAATTTACTCACTTGATCATAATATGCAGAGCAGAAACTTGGATTTCCAGGCCTTGCATTCTTTAGTTTAGAAAAATGCATTTGCTGATGAAATTTACTTCCTTGCACGCTTCCATTTGTTGTTTACAAATTTCTTTGATGTTGCAAGCTTGAGGTTTGCAGATTGATGTTTCCTTTCTTTTTTTTCTAATTGCATACAGATTGCAGATTCCATTGATGTTGCAAGTTGAATACTGTTTGAAATGCAGGTTGTAGGTTTTGAAAATTGCAGATTGGAGTTGAAGATATATTGCAGTTTCAGGTTGCAGGTTGATATTGGTGCTTTAGTTTGAATTTTAGGTTGGAACTTCCATTTGAAAAACAGATTGAAGTTGCAGATTTGATAATTGTTTGTAGAAATGATTTGCAGATTTTAACATGCTCTTGTTTTGGGGTTATGAATTTCAGATTTGAGAAAGTAATTTGTTGGTTGCCATTAATTGAAAGAGGAAATAATTTTCTCATATGTTATGTTTATTAAAAATTAAAGAGAGTAAATATTTGAATTAAAGACACTTGTCAATTAAGTATTAATCTTCTTACATGTGTTCTTACATTTGTTTATTAAAGAGGTTTGCATATTAACACATGTCTTAAAGTATTTTAATAAACTTTTATTTAATTTTACATGTAAATAAAGTCTTACATATTTACTTACTTTATTAATAAATACTTACATGTATTTTTAAAAAAAATCTAAAACTTATACATATACATTTTTAACCATTTCAAATTAAACACTTTAAAGAAATAAAACAAAACTTTAGTTAAATTCTTTCTAAATATCATATTTAAAACAAATTATTTTATCTTATATTTTTAAAGCAATTGAATTAAACTAAATTATCAATAGATTTAAATTAAATTTCAAAACAACTCAAACTATAACATATACATATATATGTTATAATTTGAAAATTCATTTTTTTATTTAAGACAAAAGATCTCCTATTCACAATATATACCAAATGTATATATTATAAATAGAATAAAATTTCATTAGCTTTGACAAACAATTCTTATCAATTTTATTGCCAGATTATAAATTCATTAACCTTTAAAAGATTACATTAGCCAATTTTAAATTAAAATTACAATGAAAATTATCAATCCAATTAAATTATTAACACAGATTATTAAATTGTTATTGCCCAAAATTCCGGGTCGTTACAGGGATGGACGGTGCGAGGGATTTTCGGGGATCAAGTTGGGTTTTGGTGGAGCTTGACTTACTAAATTTTGATTTTGGTCGAAATAGTTCGATCTGAGTGGTCGTATTGATTAAAATGGAGATAGGTGATGTGTAGATGCTCGTGGTGATGATCGGAGAAGCTCCGATCATCTGTGCATGTGTACGTGCATTTTGGGGTCTGGATGTGACGACCCGACTTTCTACTACCAGAAAGACGTATCATCATGAAGAAAAAAAGGGATAGAAGTAGAAAAGAAAGAGAAGAAAGAACAACAACATCAGAATCTCACAGCGGAACGGAATAAAATATAATACATCACATAACAATTACATAGTTTACATATATCAGAGTTATACAGTATTATACACTTGACAATTTTATATACATCTGTCACTATATACATCTCAAATACAACATACTCTAACTAACACAGCGAAACTATATAGATATCTACATACGTCTGGGCTCCTGCTCCAAGCTACAGCAGAATTCAACAATCCAAGAACCTATCACTTGGCTACTCGTAAAAATTTGAGTACCCAAGAGTTTATGAAAACACAAAATATAAACTCCGGGTCAGACATGGGTCTGGTATGAGTAAACGGTTTAAATTGTTTAACTTTGAAAAAAAAACATTTGAAAATAAAGGTATCACGTAAGACTCCCCACAAATAAATACGGGTAAGTTTTTACCTTACGCTAACCAAAACGTTTCATAGGAAATTCTGTGATATTATAATAGTGTCTAGGGTTTTCAAGCGAATAGAAAATAGCCGAAATTGTTACATTATTAAAGTTTGAATTTTTAAATGTTGATTAACTTTAATCTTAACTTAAATCAATTGCTTAATTAAAATAATAATAAAGTGGTTAAATGCATTTGTTAAGTACCTACAAAATAACTAAAACTTGTATTTAAGTTTTAACTTAAAACTGTTAAAACTCTATTAAGTTTTACAACGCTTATGATTTGTTTGAAAGTGATTTTCTTAACTTCCTTATTTTATAAAATGCTGTAGTTTGAAACTACTAACCCGAGATTCCCCCTAGAGTTCACTCGAGTACTTCACCGAGTTCCACTCCCCCTTTCCCCGTGTCCTGCCCTGAACATCGTCTTCTTCCTTTACTTTTTTTTTCTCTGTAGTTTAAAGTTTGAGCTAAACCGAAATTTACAACATCAGGGAATACTCACACTCTCAACACTCGAACCCAAACTCGAAGGAAACCACCTAATTATTCGAGCACGACCCAAGTATCAACACTGACACGACGCCGTCTCCTTCTCCCGACCGTGCACGTGCACGGCGGCACCAATGACCACCGGCGAACCCCCACGACACAGACACATCACAAATCACTCGTATTCCCTAAAACTAAGATCCAATAGCCTTCAGGAATGTCGAAACGAAAAACAGCAGGTCGGCCGAGATGCAGAGTTCAACCCAAACAACATAATCACCTCACCACTGTCAATCACGCCACCGGGGTTGCTAAAAATTTACCCACTCAACGTCACCACTCCAAGCAACCACCTACCCAAGTTTCAAACAACTCGATCACAAATAGATGGAGAACTCATCGCGTTTACAGGCATGCCAAAAACTTGAACAAAAACCCTAAATTGATTCTGATGTTCAAATTCACGAAATAGAAAAATTATTGCATATTTTTCCCAAAATCACTGATGTCCACACTATCCTCAAATCCAATTTCAACTGTTAAAATTGATTGCAGTGTTTAAAATCTATAAAAGTATAATTTCTGTTTAAATTCAATCTGCTCTTCAAACACTAATTTAAAAATCCTAATTTAAATTTTAAAAAATCATAATTTGTAGTGATACTTCAAGATATAAACTTGAATTAAAGTTCTACAGCAATCGAACCTTACTCATTTATCACTTGATTGCCTGTAAATAAATTTACAGTGTATATTTCTAACAGAACATAATTTGATCTGTTTAAAAAAAATCTAGATTTAGGTGTACTATCTTGTTTAATTGAAGAACTAGAGCTTTATATCAATCTGATAAGTAAAAATTTGAATTCGAAGAAAAGTTTCAACCCTGAAGCACATCACAGTGAAGATTCAAAGCACACTAAGTTAACCATCACATATGCAAACAATAGTATCAATAAATTCTCAACTGTCTTAAATTAAACTTAAAACTTTATATTTAACGTTTACTCACCAAAACAACTGTTGAACAGAGGATGGTTGTTAATAGATGCCTGCAGCTTAAAGTTTTGAATAAAATCTGAATTTGCCTGCATCTTCTTTTCTTCTTCTTTTTTCGGTTTTTTTCTTTATATTTTTCTCAGGTATACTATGTTAATGACTAAATAAAGGATGCATACACATATATATAGAAGATAAAAATATGAATGGAAAAGGTTTTGACCTGGTTAGTTGTTATCTGCTAATACACTGTTCAATTCTTGTTTTATCAGGTAAGCTCCTTCTTTTTTTTTATATAAGGCTGATATGATTCAACATTAAATGCTAATGTCCTATTGTCTACCTTAATCCTATTAGTATGCAAAATTTTCATTACTTGCTTTACCAAAATCATTTGCAGGTTACAATATATTCAAGCCTGTTATTTTTATTTTATTTTTATACTTAACTTACTGCTATTCAATCATGTTGATCAGATTTCATTACTGCAAAATAAAGATTTGCATATTTTAAATAGACACCAAGAGGTGCTCGAATCAGAGGAGCATTAAATGTTGTTGCTTAACCTATTTACATAATTATAATTATGTTGTACTGTGAACAAATTGTATGCATTTGTATGGGGTTATATTCTTCAGCAAGTAGCTTGCATAAAAAGACAAGTTATTATAATGTTTATATTTCAATCTACCTGAGTTTGTCAGGTTTTTCCATGTTTACAGATATTTGTATCAAAGCAATATGTGTCAGGTTCCTTGATTAATATATATATCATAATTATGTTTGGCTATGTTGATAGAAATTTATGTTTTGCTTGCCTAATGTCTGAATATCAAAATCAAGATTTGTTGTATGTATATATTTATATGAAAGTATGTACTTTGCAGGCAACACTTAAATTTGAATATATGCAGTTAGCTACCTTTTGATATTTGTCTTGTTATTAGTTTCCAAATTGAATATTTCACATGTGTCAGGTTTGTATGAAAACATTTGTTTTATTATTTTATATCTTATGTTTAGATTTATATATGAAGATATGGTGTAAAAAATAATGTTCTTATGAATTGCTTGCTTGAATAACAAATATGTTTGGGGTCAGATTTATATTTACTTTGGTTTACTTGTGAAAATAATTTTGTTTTATTGTTTCTAACTTGAATAATTTACATATATATGGTTGTTGATTGACTTGTGTATGAAAATATTTTGTTTAGTTAACTTCTAATTTACATAAGTTATACATAAAAGTTAAAGTTTGGTTTTACATTATATTTGATTTCATTTTACTTTACTTTGTGTCTTATACTTTGTTCTTATTTTAGATTGTTAAGTTATGTTGTATAAAATCTTAACTAATTAATTCTTATTTTAAATTTTACATTAGTACTTTATATTTAACTGTCAATGTTCAAGTCATATTCAAAATGATTTCTTACTTATATTTGTATTCATTTCTATTTGTACCGTACTATCACTTATTTAAATTAGGTTATATACACATTTGATTTATATTTTACATTTATATTTTACATTGTTAGAAATGGGATTCTAATTTAAACGTTATCATTCATATGTATATTTCCAAATAAACAAAGTACAGTATTTTAATTCAATTATATAAGGTCAATATTATTAAAAGATTCTATGTAAATTTCCAAGATCAAATTTCCTTTTAAAATACAAATTCATATAAACGAATGGCAATTATTCCAAAATCATATTCATGTGAAAATAATCAGTACACATTTTATCTAATCATATTAAATATTTATTAAAATAAACAGGGCCAAAATTCATGGTCGTTACATTTCTCCCCCCTTAAAAGAATTTCGTCCCCGAAATTTAAAACAAAGATAATTTAAAAGTTGTTATACTAACCATTCACACATAAATATCGTTCATACAATAGCAAACAATCAAACAGTTTATTCTAACAAGCAACACTAGATATCCGAACACAAATCTGGATAACTTCCCTAGAACTATCCAGAGTCTCCCAGGTGCAACCACTGAGATCTTCGCTCCACTGCACTCGACAAGCTTTACTACTTATTCCTGAGTTGCCTCTCGGTTTGATCAACAATCCGAACAGGATTCCTGACTACAGTCAAACTCTGCTTGACTTCCAAATCTCCCTGAACTACCGGTTCCACAACTAATGATGGATCCTAAACAAAATTCCAAGATGAGATGCATGGGATACATTATGAATTCCAGACATTCGTTCTGGCAATTCAATCCTATAAGATACAACTTCAATCCAAGTTGAATTTTATATACATATATAACTCGAGGTCTCAGCCTCCCACTCATTTTAAATTTACAATCAAATTCATTAATTCACCATCCAACTTTATTTGACCAATTCTAATTTCATTTACATACTTAATTTAATAATTTATTTCAAATTTAGTATCTCCACTTCCAATTCAATATTTGATTTTATCACAAAAAAAAATCACTTCATTATAATTCTTGAGTTTATTTCTAGTTTGTAATTCTGATTTGGATGTTTATTTCCTTTCTAAGTACAAAATAATTTTATTTTGGCTTATAATTCCACTTTTAAATTTTAAACTTTATGAGCCACAAATTTATTTATTCACCACACTACATCCAGTTACTCTTAATCACATTTATTTTCACTTTAAACTCCAGATCTTACCTGTATCAAACAAGCATACTTTGTATTTCAAATATTTAAATTCTTTTTGATAAGCCATCAGAGTTTATTTATACAAATTTAATTTCTTATCCAACTATTTCTATTCGAATAAAGATTTTATTTCATTCAATTTAAATTATTAAAGCTTTTACTAAATAAACTCTTACTTCCCTCGAAGCCACGCTTCTATAAAGTTTAATCTTTGGTTAATTTACTTGTTTCAATTTCATACTTAAATTTATTTCCAATTTATTTGATACTCACAAGATCAATTTCCATTTATTTCAATTAAGATTTAATCCAAAGCCATATTTATTTTGTCCATGCTTGAATTGGATTTTATCTTCAAAAATCAACTTATTATTTTATCTGTGTTCAATTTTATTTAATTATTTAAGTTTGGATTTTTTTTATCCCATTCTCCAAATAAAAATCAATTTATTTTGGCTTACTATTTTATTTCCCCGTATTTTCTTTCATAAATCTCATATTCATATTTTCACATTTTTTTTTCCGATTTAAGCATGAATATATTCATGTTTCATTTTAACTAGAGATTGAATAGACAAAATATTCTTAATCAATGTGTTGCCAATTTCCTTTACAAGTTATCGTAATATATTTATTCCAATTCAATTCCATTTCAACTTACTTTTATTTATTTAAGTAAGAATTTAATTTATTTAACACCATCTATAACTCAACTAAATTCTATACCAATTCAATTTGTTTAACTTAACTTCCGTTAAATTAAGCACCATATTATTCTCTTTAATCTACCAACCCACTTGGATTTAATTAAATAAGAACTTAATTTCATTTACCCATATCTCAATTCATTTCATTCCAATCTTAAATTTAAATCCAATTATTATTAAGCTTAAGTTAATCTCAACCAAAATTTTATTTCCAATCCAATTTATTTCCATTGTAAATTTGATGTACTTCATTAATTTATTTATATCCTCATTATTATTATATTTTTAATCATTAGTTTAATTCCAAAATTAAATTAAACTTTCAACATTATCCAAAAATAAATTCATTTTTAACTTCACTTTTAATTCCAAATTCAATTTCATACTTCCCTTGGTTACACAAGCCATTGTAAAAAAATTATAATCTCATTTGTCTATTAACACTATCATCCAAATACTATAATTATATATATAATAATTACAATTTTTTTTTATATATATATATCAAAATAGATTTTGGATGAAATTATTTAATTCACCCACTTTTGAAAACAATATCATGTCGAATTGATCTATTCAAGTGTTTGGAAACCCCTTCGGTACAGTTGTGCAGACTGCACTGACGAAGGTTCATATACCACTCAATAAATCAATCAACATAATATAAAACCATTTTATATTCACTAAAAAGTACGCGCTCATATCTATTATTACGCTCAGACTCATTCTAGAGTACTACCGACTCTATCTCTAATGAGTAATCTCCACCAGAGCCAAGGTTCTCACTTAACCTTTCAGCTCTGATACCAACTGTGACGTCCTAGGCTTTTCAACCATCAGCAACGGCTCACGACCGGTAGGCTTTTCAACCATCCCAGCCCCGCTGTGGCTCACAGTGATACCTCGAATTTGCTTTTACGGCCACCCTCTCGAGTCGCAACCAACCCCGCAAGACCTTATACTATCCCCGGGGGCATGTAGGGGTAAGAGTCTCCCATTCTCCACCTAACGCAAAGCGAGAACCCCCTATCACGCTGTAGTGTAGCAAATCCGATCCCGGTCTCATCGAAATCCAAAACGTGTCTTTTAGGGCCAAGTTGTTTTAAAGTTATAAAATAAACAATTTAATTATCCATATACACACAGATAGATAATTCACAATATCACAATAGAACATCATCATCATAAACAGATAATCAATATTATCATCACAACAGATAATCCATATTATCATCATATTTCAATCAAGCATGCATTTCATATAGCATCATTTATCTCAAACTAGAAATCTCAAATCATTCAAGACAAACAATATCATCCATCCATACATAAGCAATCATATCAGCTATAATTAATTTAAAATGAATTAAAATTAATTACTTGCATCTCTAATTAATTTAAAGTAAATTAAATTAATTACTTCAACATCACAAATCTTGCTTATATAACTATTAACCAATTATCAAATAATTAATGAATTCATTTCACCTAATCACACTTGATTAATTAACATTTAATTTTATTCAAGTAACCATCTTTAATTATTTTCCAAACTAATTATCTTATCCAAGTATAGAAATTAACCTTCAATTACATACATTACTTTACTTCTTAATTTCACCAATTAATTATTCTTTAATCTTTCATTATTAATTTCATTACTTAATGATTGCTAATTACATTTCATTTCATTATCCTATATTAAATTAATTACCTTAAGTAATTAAATCTTCAATTAGACTATATTTATTAATCACCCCTGATTAATACTATTCAGTAATCAATCACCTTTAATTACTCTTATCACATCACTTAATTATTCCTCAACTGATTTCCTTTAATTAATCCCTTGCTTAAATAGCACAAAGTAATTATACTCAAATTACTTCCATTATCATCCTTAATCAATTTCTTCTAGTCATTATCATCAATTACTTCTCCAAGTAATTATACTTATCATATCATCAAATAATCATTTAAATTAATTAAACTTGATTAATTAACTTAAACGATTCATATTAAACCTCATTAATTACAATAAGTAATTAATTCCTTAATTACTTAATTATTTGATTATTCTATTTCAAGCTATTTAATTTATCACTTCTTCATCAATTTGTTTAACCTTAATTACTTAATTAGCTTTTCCTTAATCATTAGTTGAAAACCTTAATTATAAATCAAATAACTTGATTAACAAATTTTCAATTGTTGATTACTTCATTAATCATTTCTTAATTCTTAGTTAAATCTCTTGATTAATTAACTATTAATTGTTCATAAATCTACCTAAGTAGTTAATTACAAATTAACTTATTTCTTAATTATTATTCGATCTCTAATTATAATTATAAAGTATCATTCTTAATTACTTATAAAATTGTTAGTAAATTACTATTGATCTTAATTAACATTTGAAAGAATTTTCTTAAAGTTTGAATTTTTAAATGTTGATTAACTTTAATCTTAACTTAAATCAATTGCTTAATTAAAATAATAATAAAGTGGTTAAATGCATTTGCTAAGTACCTACAAAATAACTAAAACATGTATTTAAGTTTTAACTTAAAACTGTTAAAACTCTATTAAGTTTTACAACGCTTACGATTTGTTTGAAAGTGATTTTCTTAACTTCCTTATTTTATAAAATGATGTAGTTTGAAACTACTAACCCGAGATTCCCCCTTGAGTTCACTCGAGTACTTCACCGAGTTCCACTCCCCCTTTCCCCGTGTCTTGCCCTGAACATCGTCTTCTTCCTTTACTTTTTTTTTCTCTATAGTTTAAAGTTTGAGCTAAACCGAAATTTACAACATCAGGGAATACTCACACTCTCAACACTCGAACCCAAACTCGAAGGAAACCACCTAATTATTCGAGCACGACCCGAGTATCAACACTGACACGACGCCGTCTCCTTCTCCCCACCGTGCACGTGCACGGCGGCACCAATGACCACCGGCGAACCCCACGACACAGACACATCACAAATCACTCGTATACCCTAAAACTAAGATCCAATAGCCTTCAGGAATGTCGAAACGAAAAACAACAGGTCGGCCGAGATGCAGAGTTCAACCCAAACAACATAATCACCTCGCCACTGTCAATCACGCCACCGGGGTTGCTAAAACTTTACCCACTCAACGTCACCACTCCAAGCAACCACCCACCCTAGTTTCAAACAACTCGATCACAAATAGATGGAGAACTCATCGCGTTTACAAGAATGCCAAAAACTTGAATAAAACCCTAAATTGATTCTGATGTTCAAATTCACGAAATGGAAAAATTATTGCATATTTTTCCCAAAATCACTGATGTCCACACTATCCTCAAATCCAATTTCAACTGTTAAAATTGATTGCAGTGTTTAAAATCTGTAAAAGTATAATTTCAGTTTAAATTCATTCTGCTCTTCAAACACTAATTTAAAATTCCTAATTTAAATTTTAAAAAATCATAATTTGTAGTGATACTTCAAGATATAAACTTGAATTAAAGTTCTACAGCAATCGAACCTTACTCATTTATCACTTGATTGCCTGTAAATAAATTTACAGTGTATATTTCTAACAGAACATAACTTGATCAGGTTAAAAAAAATCTAGATTTAGGTGTACTATCTTGTTTAATTGAAGAACTGGAGCTTTATAACAATCTGATAAGTACAAATTTGAATTCGAAGAAAAGTTTCAACCCTGAAGCACATCACAGTGAAGATTCAAAGCACACTAAGTTAACCATCACATATGCAAACAATAGTATCAATAAATTCTCAACTGTCTTAAATTAAACTTAAAACTTTATATTTAATGTTTACTCACCAAAACAACTGTTGAACAGAGGATGGTTGTTAATAGATGCCTGCAGCTTAAAGTTTTGAATAAAATCTGAATTTGCCTGCATCTTCCTTTCTTCTTCTTTTTTCTGTTTTTTTTCTTTATATTTTTCTCAAGTATACTATGTTAATGACTAAATAAAGGATGCATTGTAACGACCCAGAATTTTTATTAATTTAAATTTGAATATTTAATTAATTTTAAATATTAATAAGTGAATTTATAAGTCAAATAAATTTTATTTTGATTTATTGGATTTAATTGGATAATTAAATCGATAATTTAATATGTTAAATTATGGAAATAATTGAAAATTGAGTTGAAAATGATTTAAAATAATTTGGAAAATTTTATTTAATCATACTGGAGTTATAGAAATATTTTAGAACTTTTAAAATCGAATTAAAAGTTAATTTGTGAAAATTGAATATTTTAATATTTAATAATCGACTGTAAAATAGCCAATTTTTGAACAGTCTCAGAATTGAACGAAACCAGTTTCATTGGATCCGTAATAGTTAGTTATTACCGGATTTCAATTTTCGTGTCAATCGGAGCTATCGTTTGATCGTGGCAGCTCGAAACGCATCGAATCGTTTTTTAATTTAAATTTGGCGAGTGAAAATAGCCATTTTTCAAAAAGCCTCGGATTTCGACGAAACCAGTTTCATCGGATCCGTAATGTGATATTATTGTATGGTTTCAAATTTCAAGTCAATTGAATTTACCGTTTGTCCGGTACAAATTAAAACGCCTAGAAATCGGTTTAAATCGGTTTAATTTAAATTGAACGTTTTCAGCCATAACTCGCACATACTTCCGAATTAGCTTCCGAAACCTGTTCCATTGTGTCCGGAACGCGGGATAAACCCTAGGTACGCTGGTTACGGCGTCTAAATCGGAGTTCGGAATTTCCGGGTGAATAGTGTCGAACGAAACTCTATAAATAGCACCACAACCCTCACAAATAAAAAAAAAAAAAGAATTCAAACCCTAAAACGTTGCAGCCGGCTCTAACTATTGAATGGCCAGAATTCAATCTCATTCCCTCCTTGATTTCTTCCAATCCGTCGACAATTAGGCTAAATGTTCAACTAGAGAATTGAAGAGGGAGATGAGAGCTAGAGTTTCAACGGTTGTGATCGGAAACGGAGCAACGGAGAGGGAGCTGGGGGGGGGGGGGGGCGTTCTCATCAGTTTTCGCACGCGTTTTTGTGCTCTACAGGTGGCCAAGCTCCACCTAGGGGGGGGGGGGGGGGGCGAGTATGGAGGAGAAGGAGAGCTTCGACATGGGAGTGGTATGATGATGTATAGTTGAGTGATTTGGGTGAAAATGCTAACCCTAGGAATCATGATGGGTTCGGCCTCAATGTTCATAGCCTGGAGATGTTGCGTGGAAGGGGGAAGATAAAGGAGAGGCATAGGATTGAGATCTAATGGCCTGAAATGTTTGTGGGGTATAATAATTAAGTTTATGTTGAATTTAGTTATAAAAAATCGTGTACGATCTTATAAAATGCATAACTTTTTCATACGAGGTCGAAAAAATGCAAACTCAGTTGCGTTGGGATCGTATGGACGAGCACTACGCGATGGAGTTGGTTTGGAGTCGTTTGGAGTTAGTGAGAATTTCGGGTAAAATTAAACGCGCGTTTAATTTTATTCGAAATAAAAAGCTAAAACGGAATTTAAAATCAAGGTGAGAACTTCTCACTCAATCGAATAGATTTCGATTTTATTTTAAATAGTTAGATTTAAAATATTTGAATGCATGTTTGAATGTTGATTAATATCTATTGATTGTTAAAATAGACATTATGCGCCGTTAGTAAGCGGATGTTATTTATTAAAAACATATACCGCGAATATTTCATAAACAGTGAAATTGGTATTATATATAATAGCAATATATATATATATTGGCATATGTATATATTGGAGTTGATTGATTTCCCGCATTTTTTTGTTTAGCGGATGAGACCCTATTACGCCGTTAGTAAGCGGATAATATTTAATAAGAACATATACCGCGATAATTTCGTACTGGAGCGGAATTGGTATTGTGCTAATGTTTTTGGATGCAGGAAACAGGTTGGAGGGATCCAACTGGATTCCTCAACAGTATTTATTTTATTTCAGATATTTTGATATTTGATGGATTATCATATCGATATATGATATCGTTGTTAGTCGTGATTGACTATTTGATGTGTAGCATCATTGGACCCAAATTTTGGGATTTTAAAATGATCTTTAAAATGATTTTTGAAAATATACTTTATTTCTGGAATTGATCCATTATAAATAAATAAACGTTATAATTTTTAAAGTTATAAAAATTATGGTTTTTGTGAAATATAGTTAAAAAGCTGATTTTTAGAAATACGATTAAAAGCTGATTTTTGAGAAATATGAACTAATGATTTTATAAAATAATTTAGATTGGATTTTTGAATATATGATAAAAGTTTAAATATAGGATTTATAAAATTTGATTATTTTATAAATCGAAATGATGAAATTATAAAGGAATTTAAAGACGTTTTAGAATAATAATATAAACTGATTTATATTAAGAGATTTATAAATGGATATTTATAAATTGAATTATGGACATTATAAAACGAGTTTTTATAAGTGTTTGAATGTAGTGAAAATGAATTTCCTAAATGAATGAAATTTATGAAATTATAAACTGTGAAGTTATAAATGAAATTTTATAAGCAATAGGTTTATAAAATTTATAAAGTTCTCGAAAGAATGAATTTTGGATAAATAAACAATCTTATAAGTTAAGATTAATAATTTGGGAAGTTAAATGAACGATTTTGTAAAATAATCGTTTTATAAGTAATTAACTTATAATATGAACTTGTAGTTTATAATTGAGTTATAAACTGGAATAGGTTAATAAAGGAATTTATAAAAAGGAAGTTTTATAAATAAAAAGAAACGGAATTTATAAACGTTGTTTTATAAATCCGCAAACGACTTATTTTGATAAGTTAATTGTTATAACTTATAAATGGAGTTATATTCACGTTTTAGACAGTGAATAATCCTTTAAGTTAAAGTGAATAGAAATGATGAAGTTTGTTAACGTAGTTTATTCACGTTTTTGAACAGTGAATAACACGTTAAAGAAATTGTTTAGAATGTGAATGTTTTAAATAGAATTAAAACGATCTAACGATGTTTTAAAAGGTGTTGTGATTCGAAACCATAGATTTCAACATTTATTGTTGAAATAGACGTTTTCGAGAAATAAAAGGAAATAGTGGACTATAACACTGTTGTTATAGTAAATGATTTCCGAAAGGAAATGTTTAGTATAGTATTGGGATTTATATATCTATTTAATTTCGAATCCCTATACTAGTGATTTTGGGTTGTCGTAACGATGTTTTACGCAACATTCGTTTTGGCCCAAATAAATATGTTAAGTGAATGATTTCCTTAAAGAATGAAATATATACTTAATTCGATTTAAGTATATTGAATATTTTCTAAGTGTTGAAAATAAATGATTGTGAATTACTTATTTAATAAGTATGGAAATGTTTTCCAATGTGAAGTGAATATAGAGAATTTATCTTTTTGAAGATAAATTGAAAATGAATAATTGAAATCGTTTATGCATGAATATTTTGAAATATAAATTCATTATGGAATTTATATGTGAAAAGTGGAATTTGTTTGAAAATAAATATTGATTTATTTTTGAAGTGTTGGAATTTTATATCTTGTAAAGATATTTTGGAAAATAAATAATTTGGAAAATTATTTGGAATCTGGTGATGTGTGCATATCCAGTGATAGTTCAATAGCCGACTATCAGTATTTCCCTTTGAATGGGTATTTGATGTGAATTGATTGAATTTGAATGCACACTTATTTTTGAATAAGCGCTCACTATTCGGGTTAACCGGGAAAGGACCATAGGGTCGTATAACCCATTCCGAATATGTGATACGTCGTTATGAATTGCATTTGAAGATCGGTGTTGAAGACCGAGTATTTGTGAAAGCGATAGGATGACCTATCGATTGTCTCTGCATTGGGTAGCTCCTGGTATAGAGATCTCCTAAGTGATGGGAAATTCGATCGGGATTGTGAATACCCGTATTGCAAGGGCTTCGTAAGAAGTGCCTTCGGTTTTGTTCGATCCCGGAACAGACTTGTATGGATTGTATGTCTGACATTACAAATTGAGATGTAAAGCCGATTTCTTTCAAATATATTTCTGTTGGTGGCGGAGAATTTATTCTTTGCTTAACACCCTTCTTTGAGACGTATGTGCTCAAAGGTTATATAGTTGAAGTTATCAGCGATATATTCCCAATTTGGTAATGTGACATGCTGAGTGATGCTGAAATGATCATTGTGTTGATTATTGTGATAGGATCATTTATTTGATCGTCTATCTTAGTGATCATTGTGTTGATCATTTGTTGACCCAAAGCATGGCTTTTGTATAAAGTATGTTTTTGTGGACGTAGATTCGTCGAGCCTCACACCCCGTGAATGGTCAAAACAGGAAAGAAGCAGCAAGGTTATGAGGGGTAGCACCCTTTAGGATGTGTCCATTTCCTTCTGGAAAAGGGTGGTATCATGGTATGGAGCCCAGATACTTACTCATGTTGAAAACACTTTATGATTGTGTGAATTGATTACGAGCGCTCGGTGAAAAGGTCCCAAAGGACCGGGGGATGGCATATTCGGTCAGTTGTTACTCAGTTAGGAGTAACCCGGCCTTGTGTTGGTAGAGATCCGGTTTGGTTCTCGGGGATGTCCATCCAGAGGCATTCTCATGTGGCAATGGGAAGTTCCTTGGCCTGATCATTCGTTGGAAATCCAATTCCCAATACGAAACTTGTACGGTATTAGTTGTAGAACCTGCCATTCACTTATGGTGGTCACCACTGTTTGGATGGTAGCTATAGTAGGCATAGTTCGAAATGTCTATGTTGGCTAAGATTTATATTCTACTTTCGAAATGAATTTTTCTCTACACTATGCACTAGTGATAATATAAAATGTTCTTTTAAATGCGTATCAAGCATCTTTGACTATCATAAGGAGAAATCTCCTCCGATTCTGCGTTTGCATGTGTGTGTGTGTGGGAGGCCTTATGGTAGTCTCATTTTTAAAAAGCATTGCGAATTAATTTAAAAATATCCCTTTTTTGATTTTAAAATAAATAAACTGTTTTGAGTTCTCACACCAGTCACATGACTGACTTGGAGTTTATTGTTTTCCTTCCTAAACTCTGGGTGCCCACCAATTTCCACACGGGCAGTCAAGAGTTAGGTTTATCAGGATATTCTGGATATTCTGGAGTTGCTGGAGGCAAGCTGGATGGCATGGCGTATTACTAGTTTATATAGTATTTCTTTTTCCGCTGCACTGTTTGTTGTTGTTGTTGTACACTCTGATGATTTGATGTAATGTAATATAATGTGACGAAATGTAATAACTGATATAGTTCTTTATTTAAAGATTATTCATTTATTATTATATGTTGTTCCGCTGCGAATTGTGAGATTCTGTTGTTGTTCTGTTGTTTCCTTTCTGTCCCGTTCTATTTTTAAAATTCTTCTATCTTCTATTTCTAAATTTTCTATCTTCTTTTCCCTCTATCTTCTACCTTTTTCTCTCTTCTTTCTTTTCTTAAATTCTTTTTAAAACCCATAACTATTCGGTTTTTCGAAAGTCGAAAATCCTGTTTGTTACATTTGGTATCAAAGCTCTGATGGTTAAGCGACAACCATGGTTCTGTTGGGTATTAATTCATTAGAGATAGAGTCAGCAGTACTCTAGAATGAGTTTGAGTGTAATAATAGCTATGAGAGCGTATTTGTTAGTGAATATAAAAATTGTTTTATATTGTGATGATTGGTTTATTGAGTGGCATATGAACTTTCGTCAGCACAGCCTCGAAACTGAGCCGAAGGGGTTTCTAAACACTTGAATAGAACAATTCGGCACAATATTGATTTTAAATTGGGTAAATGGAATAATTTTGCCTTGATTATATTTTATATATAAAGAAATAATTTTTCAGAATTATTAAAGTATATATAAGTTGATTGTTAGGTTGTTTGAATAATCTAAATAAAAGAATAATTGTATAAGCAAATGAATTATAAGAACTGAATTATAATTAAAGTGATTTACAATCGTGAAATAAACTTATATATATAAGAAGTGAAGCTATATGAATATGAGTTGTAAATAAAGGTGAATTTCAAGTTAAATGGAATATAACTTAAGAGATATTGAATGAAGTTGATATTGGTATCAAACTAAATTAATTAAGTTAAGTGATGGATATGAACTTAAGTTATGTGAATAGAAATTCAACTTTTGTAATTGAATGGATGAATTGAATGTTAATCAATTAAATGTGAATTAAATTGATATGGAATAATGAATATAAGTGTTAATTCATTAAAATCTAATGTTATTAGAAGTTGAATAAATAAAAAAAAAAAAAAAAATGAATGAATATAAGAAAAGGAATTTGGTTGAAATTAATATACTTTGGTTGCCATATGTTGTATATCGATACTATTGTCATATATGCATGTTTCTCATGTTGTTTGTTGAGATTAGTAGGTGCAGATCGCGTTTGCTTCGCATTTGGAGTTCGCTTTAGCGCTATATTAGCCGTATATGCTTGCTAATAAAATATAAGGTACATATCTCGGATTAAATATCGTACTTTTACACTTTTTTCCCTTCGGGATGCCTCATTACTTGATGAGATGTATATTTGTGATATATATACTGTCATTTTTTTTTCGGATCGAGCCGCGCAAAGGAGACTATGGCGAATTTTTCCGAAAATTTAAGGCGTTAGAAAAAATTTGAGAAAAATAGGAAAATTTTTTGAAAACTTTAACTTTGTTTTGGAATTGAAAGTTAAACAATAGTAGTTGTTTTTGAAAAGATAACTAAGTATGATTTGAAAACTTAGTAAAGATTTGTAAGAAGTTTAATTATAAATTTTGGAAAGTTAATAAATTCTGTAACCTTTCTTACTTGTAATTTCGAGGACGAAATTCTTTTAAGGGGGAAAGATTGTAACGACCCAGAATTTTTATTAATTTAAATTTGAATATTTAATTAATTTTAAATATTAATAAGTGAATTTATAAGTCAAATAAATTTTATTTTGATTTATTGGATTTAATTGGATAATTAAATCGATAATTTAATATGTTAAATTATGGAAATAATTGAAAATTGAGTTGAAAATGATTTAAAATAATTTGGAAAATTTTATTTAATCATACTGGAGTTATAGAAATATTTTAGAACTTTTAAAATCGAATTAAAAGTTAATTTGTGAAAATTGAATATTTTAATATTTAATAATCGACTGTAAAATAGCCAATTTTTGAACAGTCTCAGAATTGAACGAAACCAGTTTCATTGGATCCGTAATAGTTAGTTATTACCGGATTTCAATTTTCGTGTCAATCGGAGCTATCGTTTGATCGTGGCAGCTCGAAACGCATCGAATCGTTTTTTAATTTAAATTTGGCGAGTGAAAATAGCCATTTTTCAAAAAGCCTCGGATTTCGACGAAACCAGTTTCATCGGATCCGTAATGTGATATTATTGTAAGGTTTCAAATTTCAAGTCAATTGAATTTACCGTTTGTCCGGTACAAATTAAAACGCCTAGAAATCGGTTTAAATCGGTTTAATTTAAATTGAACGTTTTCAGCCATAACTCGCACATACTTCCGAATTAGCTTCCGAAACCTGTTCCATTGTGTCCGGAACGCGGGATAAACCCTAGGTACGCTGGTTACGGCGTCTAAATCGGAGTTCGGAATTTCCGGGTGAATAGTGTCGAACGAAACTCTATAAATAGCACCACAACCCTCACAAATAAAATAAAAAAAAGAATTCAAACCCTAAAACGTTGCAGCCGGCCCTAACTATTGAATGGCCAGAATTCAATCTCATTCCCTCCTCGATTTCTTCCAATCCGTCGACAATTAGGCTAAATGTTCAACTAGAGAATTGAAGAGGGAGATGAGAGCTAGAGTTTCAACGGTTGTGATCGGAAACGGAGCAACGGAGAGGGAGCTGGGGGGGGGGCGTTCTCATCAGTTTTCGCACGCGTTTTTGTGCTCTACAGGTGGCCGAGCTCCACCTAGGGGGGGGGGGGGGCGAGTATGGAGGAGAAGGAGAGCTTCGACATGGGAGTGGTATGATGATGTATAGTTGAGTGATTTGAGTGAAAATGCTAACCCTAGGAATCATGATGGGTTCGGCCTCAATGTTCATAGCCTGGAGATGTTGCGTGGAAGGGGGAAGATAAAGGAGAGGCATAGGATTGAGATCTAATGGCCTGAAATGTTTGTGGGGTATAATAATTAAGTTTATGTTGAATTTAGTTATAAAAAATCGTGTACGATCTTATAAAATGCATAACTTTTTCATACGAGGTCGAAAAAATGCAAACTCAGTTGCGTTGGTATCGTATGGACGAGCACTACGCGATGGAGTTGGTTTGGAGTCGTTTGGAGTTAGTGAGAATTTCGGGTAAAATTAAACGCGCGTTTAATTTTATTCGAAATAAAAAGCTAAAACGGAATTTAAAATCAAGGTGAGAACTTCTCACTCAATCGAATAGATTTCGATTTTATTTTAAATAGTTAGATTTAAAATATTTGAATGCATGTTTGAATGTTGATTAATATCTATTGATTGTTAAAATAGACATTATGCGCCGTTAGTAAGCGGATGTTATTTATTAAAAACATATACCGCGAATATTTCATAAACAGTGAAATTGGTATTATATATAATAGCAATATATATATATTGGCATATGTATATATTGGAGTTGATTGATTTCCCGCATTTTTTTGTTTAGCGGATGAGACCCTATTACGCCGTTAGTAAGCGGATAATATTTAATAAGAACATATACCGCGATAATTTCGTACTGGAGCGGAATTGGTATTGTGCTAATGTTTTTGGATGCAGGAAACAGGTTGGAGGGATCCAACTGGATTCCTCAACAGTATTTATTTTATTTCAGATATTTTGATATTTGATGGATTATCATATCGATATATGATATCGTTGTTAGTCGTGATTGACTATTTGATGTGTAGCATCATTGGACCCAAATTTTGGGATTTTAAAATGATCTTTAAAATGATTTTTGAAAATATACTTTATTTCTGGAATTGATCCATTATAAATAAATAAACGTTATAATTTTTAAAGTTATAAAAATTATGGTTTTTGTGAAATATAGTTAAAAAGCTGATTTTTAGAAATACGATTAAAAGCTGATTTTTGAGAAATATGAACTAATGATTTTATAAAATAATTTAGATTGGATTTTTGAATATATGATAAAAGTTTAAATATAGGATTTATAAAATTTGATTATTTTATAAATCGAAATGATGAAATTATAAAGGAATTTAAAGACGTTTTAGAATAATAATATAAACTGATTTATATTAAGAGATTTATAAATGGATATTTATAAATTGAATTATGGACATTATAAAACGAGTTTTTATAAGTGTTTGAATGTAGTGAAAATGAATTTCCTAAATGAATGAAATTTATGAAATTATAAACTGTGAAGTTATAAATGAAATTTTATAAGCAATAGGTTTATAAAATTTATAAAGTTCTCGAAAGAATGAATTTTGGATAAATAAACAATCTTATAAGTTAAGATTAATAATTTGGGAAGTTAAATGAACGATTTTGTAAAATAATCGTTTTATAAGTAATTAACTTATAATATGAACTTGTAGTTTATAATTGAGTTATAAACTGGAATAGGTTAATAAAGGAATTTATAAAAAGGAAGTTTTATAAATAAAAAGAAACGGAATTCATAAACGTTGTTTTATAAATCCGCAAACGACTTATTTTGATAAGTTAATTGTTATAACTTATAAATGGAGTTATATTCACGTTTTAGACAGTGAATAATCCTTTAAGTTAAAGTGAATAGAAATGATGAAGTTTGTTAACGTAGTTTATTCACGTTTTTGAACAGTGAATAACACGTTAAAGAAATTGTTTAGAATGTGAATGTTTTAAATAGAATTAAAACGATCTAACGATGTTTTAAAAGGTGTTGTGATTCGAAACCATAGATTTCAACATTTATTGTTGAAATAGACGTTTTCGAGAAATAAAAGGAAATAGTGGACTATAACACTGTTGTTATAGTAAATGATTTCCGAAAGGAAATGTTTAGTATAGTATTGGGATTTATATATCTATTTAATTTCGAATCCCTATACTAGTGATTTTGGGTTGTCGTAACGATGTTTTACGCAACATTCGTTTTGGCCCAAATAAATATGTTAAGTGAATGATTTCCTTAAAGAATGAAATATATACTTAATTCGATTTAAGTATATTGAATATTTTCTAAGTGTTGAAAATAAATGATTGTGAATTACTTATTTAATAAGTATGGAAATGTTTTCCAATGTGAAGTGAATATAGAGAATTTATCTTTTTGAAGATAAATTGAAAATGAATAATTGAAATCGTTTATGCATGAATATTTTGAAATATAAATTCATTATGGAATTTATATGTGAAAAGTGGAATTTGTTTGAAAATAAATATTGATTTATTTTTGAAGTGTTGGAATTTTATATCTTGTAAAGATATTTTGGAAAATAAATAATTTGGAAAATTATTTGGAATCTGGTGATGTGTGCATATCCAGTGATAGTTCAATAGCCGACTATCAGTATTTCCCTTTGAATGGGTATTTGATGTGAATTGATTGAATTTGAATGCACATTTATTTTTGAATAAGCGCTCACTATTCGGGTTAACCGGGAAAGGACCATGGGGTCGTATAACCCATTCCGAATATGTGATACGTCGTTATGAATTGCATTTGAAGATCGGTGTTGAAGACCGAGTATTTGTGAAAGCGATAGGATGACCTATCGATTGTCTCTGCATTGGGTAGCTCCTGGTATAGAGATCTCCTAAGTGATGGGAAATTCGATCGGGATTGTGAATACCCGTATTGCAAGGGCTTCGTAAGAAGTGCCTTCGGTTTTGTTCGATCCCGGAACAGACTTGTATGGATTGTATGTCTGACATTACAAATTGAGATGTAAAGCCGATTTCTTTCAAATATATTTCTGTTGGTGGCGGAGAATTTATTCTTTGCTTAACACCCTTCTTTGAGACGTATGTGCTCAAAGGTTATATAGTTGAAGTTATCAGCGATATATTCCCAATTTGGTAATGTGACATGCTGAGTGATGCTGAAATGATCATTGTGTTGATTATTGTGATAGGATCATTTATTTGATCGTCTATCTTAGTGATCATTGTGTTGATCATTTGTTGACCCAAAGCATGGCTTTTGTATAAAGTATGTTTTTGTGGACGTAGATTCGTCGAGCCTCACACCCCGTGAATGGTCAAAACAGGAAAGAAGCAGCAAGGTTATGAGGGGTAGCACCCTTTAGGATGTGTCCATTTCCTTCTGGAAAAGGGTGGTATCATGGTATGGAGCCCAGATACTTACTCATGTTGAAAACACTTTATGATTGTGTGAATTGATTACGAGCGCTCGGTGAAAAGGTCCCAAAGGACCGGGGGATGGCATATTCGGTCAGTTGTTACTCAGTTAGGAGTAACCCGGCCTTGTGTTGGTAGAGATCCGGTTTGGTTCTCGGGGATGTCCATCCAGAGGCATTCTCATGTGGCAATGGGAAGTTCCTTGGCCTGATCATTCGTTGGAAATCCAATTCCCAATACGAAACTTGTACGGTATTAGTTGTAGAACCTGCCATTCACTTATGGTGGTCACCACTGTTTGGATGGTAGCTATAGTAGGCATAGTTCGAAATGTCTATGTTGGCTAAGATTTATATTCTACTTTCGAAATGAATTTTTCTCTACACTATGCACTAGTGATAATATAAAATGTTCTTTTAAATGCGTATCAAGCATCTTTGACTATCATAAGGAGAAATCTCCTCCGATTCTGCGTTTGCATGTGTGTGTGTGTGGGAGGCCTTATGGTAGTCTCATTTTTAAAAAGCATTGCGAATTAATTTAAAAATATCCCTTTTTTTGATTTTAAAATAAATAAACTGTTTTGAGTTCTCACACCAGTCACATGACTGACTTGGAGTTTATTGTTTTCCTTCCTAAACTCTGGGTGCCCACCAATTTCCACACGGGCAGTCAAGAGTTAGGTTTATCAGGATATTCTGGATATTCTGGAGTTGCTGGAGGCAAGCTGGATGGCATGGCGTATTACTAGTTTATATAGTATTTCTTTTTCCGCTGCACTGTTTGTTGTTGTTGTTGTACACTCTGATGATTTGATGTAATGTAATATAATGTGACGAAATGTAATAACTGATATAGTTCTTTATTTAAAGATTATTCATTTATTATTATATGTTGTTCCGCTGCGAATTGTGAGATTCTGTTGTTGTTCTGTTGTTTCCTTTCTGTCCCGTTCTATTTTTAAAATTCTTCTATCTTCTATTTCTAAATTTTCTATCTTCTTTTCCCTCTATCTTCTACCTTTTTCTCTCTTCTTTCTTTTCTTAAATTCTTTTTAAAACCCATAACTATTCGGTTTTTCGAAAGTCGAAAATCCTGTTTGTTACATGCATACACATATATATTGAAGATAAAAATATGAATGGAAAAGGTTTGACCTGGTTAGGTGTTATCTGCTAATACACTGTTCAATTCTTGTTTTATCAGGCAAGCTCCTTTTTTTTATATAAGGCTGATATGATTCAACATTAAATGCTAATGTCCTATTGTCTACCTTAATCCTATTAGTATGCAAAATTTTCATTACTTGCTTTACCAAAATAATTTGCAGGTTACAATATATTCAAGCCTGTTATTTTTATTTTATTTTTATACTTAACTTACCGCTATTCAATCATGTTGATCAGATTTCATTACTGCAAAATAAAGATTTGCATATTTTAAATAGACACCAAGAGGTGCTCGAATCAGAGGAGCATTAAATGTTGTTGCTTAACCTGTTTACATAATTATAATTATGTTGTACTGTGAACAAATTATATGCATTTGTATGGGGTTATATTCTTCAGCAAGTAGCTTGCATAAAAAGACAAGTTATTATAATGTTTATATTTCAATCTACCTGAGTTTGTCAGGTTTTTCCATGTTTACAGATATTTGTATCAAAGCAATATGTGTCAGGTTCCTTGATTAATGTATATATCATAATTATGTTTGGCTATGTTGATAGAAATTTATGTTTTGCTTGCCTAATGTCTGCATATCAAAATCAAGATTTGTTGTACGTATATATTTATACGAAAGTATGTACTTTGCAGGCAACACTTGAATTTGTATATATGCAGTTAGCTACCTTTTGATATTTGTCTTGTTATTAGTTTAAAAATTGAATATTTCACATGTGTCAGGTTTGTATGAAAACATTTGTTTTATTATTTTATATCTTATGTTTAGATTTATGTATGAAGATATGGTGTAAAAAATAATGTTCTTATGAATTTCTTGCTTGAATAACAAATATGTTTGGGGTCAGATTTATATTTACTTTGGTTTACTTGTGAAAATAATTTTGTTTTATTGTTTCTAACTTGAATAATTTACATATATATGGTTGTTGATTGATTTGTGTATGAAAATATTTTGTTTAGTTAACTTCTAATTTACATAAGTTATACATAAAAGTTAAAGTTTGGTTTTACATTATATTTGATTTCATTTTACTTTACTTTGTGTCTTATACTTTGTTCTTATTTTAGATTGTTAAGTTATGTTGTATAAAATCTTAAGTAATTAATTCTTATTTTAAATTTTACATTAGTACTTTATATTTAACTGTCAATGTTCAAGTCATATTCAAAATGATTTCTTACTTATATTTGTATTCATTTCTATTTGTACCGTACTATCACTTATTTAAATTAGGTTATATACACATTTGATTTATATTTTACATTTATATTTTACATTGTTAGAAATGGGATTCTAATTTAAACGTTATCATTCATATGTATATTTCCAAATAAACAAAGTACAGTATTTTAATTCAATTATATAAGGTCAATATTATTAAAAGATTCTATGTAAATTTCCAAGATCAAATTTCCTTTTAAAATACAAATTCATATAAACGAATGGCAATTATTCCAAAATCATATTCATGTGAAAATAATCAGTACACATTTTATCTAATCATATTAAATATTTATTAAAATAAACAGGGCCAAAATTCAGGGTCGTTACACTGGAAGAAAAGAAGAAGAAGAAGGAAGTTGGATCGAAGTGGACCTCGGGGGAAAATGTGTTTGGCCCGGGTTTGTGTTAAGTCGTCCGCGAGTGTATAACACAGTTTTAAAATTTAAAAATAAACAAAGTTTAAAAAGAAAAAATATGTTTGTACTCGAGAGTTTTGAGATTTAACCCGAAGTTTTGCTCGGGGAAAATTACTTTTGGCTCGAGTTGACACCCGAAGTATTCTTAGGGTTATAACATAACAGTTTTTGACTTTTAAATTTAAAATGAGTTTATCCAATTTAAATTTAATCAAGTTTTAACACTTTTTTTAATAATAAATGTTTTATACTATGTTGGAATTAGTTAAAGTTTTAAGTAAATTATTTTAGATAAATTAAGTTAAAGTGTTTTAAATTCTTTAATTTTTACAAATGAATTCTTAAGTCATTTAAATTAAATTTTAATGTTATATTTAAGTAGTTAAAAGGGAATGGTTTTAATCTACTTAAGAATTTTAAGTTAATTCATATGTTAAAGAAATAATTTTCAAGGTTATTTAAATGAGATTTTTAAAGATAAATGGTTTGTCTTAAATATTATTTTGATTTTAAATTAACTTAAAGATTTAAGATAAATTATATGTTAATGACAATTGTTTTCATAGGGTTACTAGTAAAATTTTCAATGACAATCAATTAGTTAGAAGCTGATTAATTAATGTGATTAATTAAAGGTTGATTAATTAATATTATTGATTGAAGGATAATTAATCAAGGTGGTTTATTAATTAATGTGATTAATTATAGGTTGACTAATTAATGATTAAGGTTATTAATTAATGATTAAAGTTGATTAATCAAGTGATTAAGGGATAATTACTCAATGTAATAAATTTGTGATTTATTAGCATAAGTGATTAGGGATAATCACTTATTGTAATTAATTAAGGATAATTAATTAAATGGTAATTTATTAAGGGTAAATTAATTAATGTAATTAAGGATAATTAATTAAAGAATAATTAAATAATTAAAGGTCAATTATTTAATGATTAACGGTTGATTAAATTGTTAATTAAATTGGTTAACTAATAATTGAAGGTCAATTAATTTATTATTAAAGGTTAATTAATAAATGATTAAAATGGTTTGTAATGAATTAATGTTAATTAACCAGGATTAATAATTTATTCATAAGTAATTAACCTGGTATAAAATTAATCAGGTGATTACTTGATCTTGCTTATAGATGTTTAAATTGTATTGAATGCCTTAAATTGTTTGATAACCCTAATGTGTAATGCTCTGTGATATGAATTGTTTTTTATTTGAGCTGTGATGAATGTAATTTATTTATCTGTGATGAATTTACATTATTTATCTATGAATCTATGAATGAAGATAAGCTTTATAGGATTATATCGCTTATCGATATTGCTGTGCTTGGATTTATGATGATTAACGATATTGTATTGTGGTGTGTAAAACCCTTGGGCTACACCACACACACATAAATATGAATTTCATGGGAAATCGGTTAAGTCATAGATATTTTGAATTTAAATATTATTTTGTTTAAAAGTTGTATTTTGAATCCAAATGATTTGGAAATGAAATTGGGTTGAATATGAAAATCTTTTGAAAAGGAAGTTTGAAATTGAAATTTAGTTTGAATATAATATATCTTGTTTAAGTTTGAAATTATTTTGGAAATTAACACAAGTTATTCTATATATATATATATGGATTTAAAACTACTTTGAATAAATTATTTTGAAGATTTGAATTTAATTCAAATAGAACTTGCCAATGATACGGCAGTTCGCTGATTTTCTGATTTATACTTTTAAAGGCTATAACTTGTGTATATTTGATCGGATTTTTCTGAAACGAAAAGCATTTGTTTTCAAATGATAATAAGTTTCATATAATGAAAGAATTTATAGTTTTTATTGAAAGGATTTCAATTTTGAAATCGAAATAATTTTGAAAGCTATGAATGAATCTTTATGAAAGATTGGCGAACTTTATTTTCAAATTGAAGAGGATCTTCAAGGGTGAATCTTTTATTTAAAAGATTAAAGTGGAAATTTGTTTAAACCATTTGAAAGAAAGGTTTTGGGTAATAAGTTGTGACTTAACTAAGATCTCAATATATCCATATGGTTTTAAAATTAGCGCTCATTATTCGGTTTAGCCGGGAGAGGACTTTTTGTCATATAACCCATTCCGAATAGTGATATGACGAAATGGATAGCATTTGAAGACAGTGGTGACGACCGGGTATTTTCGAAGGCAAAAGGATTACCTGTGGAATGTCTCTGCATAGAATGGCCCCAGTATAGCGATTTGATCACCCTATGTGATGGGGAGTCCGGACGTGATTAGGGATTATCCGGATTTGCAAGGGCTTCTTTTGAAGTGCCTTTGGTTCCGTTCGAACCCGGAGTGGACTTGATGTATGTCTGACATTACACTTTGAGATGTAAAGCTAGTTTCTATCAAATACATTTCTGCTTGGTGGCAAAGAATTTATTCTCTTAGCTTAACACTCTTCTCTGAGACGTACAAGCTAAGAGGTTATGTAGTTGATGGTTACTAGTGATATATTCCCAATTTGGTAAACTAGAATGCTAAGTGTTATTGATCATTTGTTGATCGAATCATGGCTTTTGTGAAAAGCGTAGCTTTGTGGGACGAGTCTTCATCAAAACCTCACAACCCAAAAACGGTCGAAATAGGAAGAACGCAGCAAGGTTATGAGGGTCGTGCCCTTTAGGGTATGTCCATTTCCTTCTGGAAAGAGGTGGTATCATGATATGGAGCCCAGATATTTAACCTATATGGTTATTGGAATTTATTGGTATTGAGGGCCCTCGGATAAAGGTCGGTAACGATCGGAGGATGGCATACTCATGTCAGTAGTTACCTAGTTATAGAGATAACCCGGCCTTATATTGGCAGAGAGCTGGTTAAGTTCTCGGGGCATCCCTTCAGAGGCGTACCCATGTGGTGGGGAAGTTTCTTGGCCTGACCATTTGTTGGAAATCCAATCATCCAATATGCGCCCTATACGATTTTAGTTGTAGAACCTGCCATCTAATATTGTAGCTATAGTAGGCATGCTATAATGGTACGTATGCTGGCTAAGATTAATATTATACTTGCAAATGTTTTCTGCACTATGCACTAATAATAATATCAAAAGGATTTTATGTATCAAGCATGTTTGACTATCATAACGAGAAATCTCCCCCAAGCGTGCGATTGCATTGTGTGTGTGCCGGGAGGCCTTATGGTGGTTTCATTTTCCAAAAAGCAAAGTGAATTTCTTTTAAATTATTTTTGTTTGTTTTGTGTAAAGAATTGTTTTTGTTTGCTCACACCAGTCCCATGACTGACCTGGAGATTATTGTTCCCTTTCTAAATTCTGGGTGCCCACAATTTTCCACACGGACAGACTAGAGTTAGGTTTTTGGATAGCCTGATAGTAGATGTAGATTCGATAGCATTCAAACTTTGGTTTGGGGATTGCATTGCATTTCATTTCATCTTGATGGTGGTTCGAGCTTATTGGATTGAAGCCTTTGGAGCTTTAGCAATGGAGGTGCATTCTATTGGATTCTCTCTTTCTCTTAGAGTCTATGAAGATATTTTTTCCGCTATTGTGTTTCCGCTGTTTTGCATTTTTTGGCTCTGATAGTGTTGAGCATATGTTGTATCATACTGTATCAGATATTGTATCCATTGTTGTATCAAAGATATTCATTTCTTTTTCCGATGTGTTGTTGTACTTAATGTGTTATAAGCTCAGACGAACCAGATTCGACATTTGAATCTGCGGCATTTGAATACGAGTGATGTATTTGGTGCCAATTTTCAAAGGTTGAGTAGGGTTCGTTTGATAAAATATTTTAATTAAAAAAATCTTCTCCTTGAAAAAATATTCCTTTTAGTGTCCTTCCTGAAATGGTGAACCCAAGCGGAGAAAATCTAGAACGAGAAAAAGTGTTAGGCCAATGGTTCTACTTATAAGGGCAGGAGTGGATCTCAGACCGTTGGATTTAGAGATACAATAGGATGCAACAATGTTATAGGTTGAATAAGAGCCATCGGATGGAAGCACAGAAGGATCGGATTGATTAAAAGAATGCAAAACAACGTGTCCTCCTTTGCTTCATTCTCGTAGGCGGGTCGACCATCAGGTTGGCCGCCTTTAGTGCCAGGTCGACTAGTGGGTCGACCTTGACCTTGGGATGGTCGACCCCCCTTTATATATTTTTTTGTTTATTCCTTTTCTCCTCCATACTAGCTTGGATTCTGACGTTCTATATATGGAAATTGACCAAAAAATTACCACGGACACAATGGTGCAACTCCGTGGCTCAATTCTGATAATTTCACAAAGTTATTTTATTATTTAGTTAATTAACGAATTAATTATTACGGTTTAAATTTCGGGTTGTTACATTTTCCCTTCCTTAAGGGATTTCGTCCCCGAAATCTCCAAGGATAAAAGAATGTACTAAATGTTTTCATCCAGTTCTACAACCAACTACTCAATCATCAACCATTCATCCATTGTCCTGAAGTTTTTCTAATGCAATTTATGAAACTTATGTAATTAGTGTAGTGTAAATGTCCTTAACTAATGCAAAAGATTAGGCAGTCTACTAATTCTGTTGACCTCCTTTTATGCAATCATGTCCGTGCCATGTATCCAAATGAATAGAAAAATTTCCGAATGATAACTGATAGTTCTATATGTGTGTTACTAACATCATCCAAATGCAACTACCATGTGAAAATCATCCATTTATAGCAATCATGGAAATTAAATAAAAATGCAAATGTGCACACATCCATATGCATATGCCCTAGTGTCCTAGTTAGGCCGATTCCTAAGAGATAATAGTGCCTAGTGTAAGTATATGCATCCATAGCATCCATGAGCAAACACTTGCAATCACTTGCATCCATCATTCATAACACATTCTAATAACATGTTTACACCAAATCCTACCATCCATAGGTTGAATCCTAAGTTCTACCATCTTAAAGGATAATAAAGAAAAGAGCCTATTCAAAAATAAAGATGGAAATAGAGATTCTAAAACTTATTATCGAAAAGATGAGGATATGAGATATGAATTTTCTCCTAATCAAACCAATCTTCTCCGAAGTCTTTCCACCCATGTCAGGACCAAGTAGCAATCTCTCTATAGACTGTAAGCAACATGAAGGTGACTCAAGCGGTCTTTTATAAAATGCTTTGAAAGGTGCCACTCCAATGCTAGCTTGAAAACTACTATCATATGGGAATTCCACTAAAGGAAGGTGCTTTTTCCAAATTTCTCAAAATCAAAAATACCCATCTTCAACCACATGTCTCCTACTAATATCACTTTACTATCCTTATTTAGGCTACACATATGAAGTACCATTCCTAGGTTCTCACTAGTATTCTATACACTCCATGGAAATTTCTGTTATTACCTCTAAAAGTAATCATTGCTATCATTTACATAGCCTTACCCTTTCTTCGCCACACCTAGGAAATGATTCTTATCTGCTCCACATTTTAAAGTTTGGTTTGGCATTTATCGTTTTATTTCAAAAAACAGGAAAATCCCAAAATCTTTGCCTTTAAAAGGATTATCTTTAAGTTTCTTCTTAAATTAAAAAGTACTCGGTTGCTTAACATTTTATGTTTCTAGATTTGCATCCTTATATCTTTTTGAATTTACATTATTTCCTAAACCTAGAGGGAAAAACTTTCAAATTCAAAGTCCTAAAACTTATTCCTCGTTTTTTTGAAGACCTTTTAGGTTTTCTATAAAAGTTTAAATTTCCAAATTTTACTTTCATTAAGTTTTTCAAACACTTATTTACTTTTTCACATATTAGTTTTCTTTTAGAATATCTTTAAGATATCCTTATGTGTTTTCAAAACATCTTCTCATTACACCTAACGGTCTCATACCTTAATGTATTGGAACTACTTTCTCAAATGAGAAATTATTAACGCTAAAATCTTCTATGAATCTTTTAAAATAGAATTTCATGTTTATTTGAAATTACAAGGAACTTATTTTATATTTTAAAATCTTTGTTTTCCTATAAAGAAACTAGCAAGTTATAATTCTCCAAAAAGAATCTTACATTTATCAAAATTTATATCATATAAAAACCATTTTAAATTTCATACCATTTTTCAAAAACCCCATATTCATTTTTTAAAAGACGACGAAAATTTTCAATTCTTTCAATTATATTATCAGCTTTCTAATTTCAACCATTCCCTTCTTTATTGGGCTAGAGATAAAGTGGGTTTTCCTTCTTATTAGCTCAGGAGTACTTTTCTTAAACATTGGAAATCCCATTTCCTTACTAAAGCCTTTCGTTAAATTTATTCTAAGGTACTACTGTTAAATCCACTTATATATAACAATTATAATTTCTGCAATTATCTACACAGGGGTTTTCATCTTTTCTTATCAATTGAACCTATTGTACATCCTTAATCTTTGCATACCTCTCTTTGGAGATCCTAAATGCGGTCTTATGAATGCTATCATCAACTACCCAAAGCTAATCAAATCCAATGGCTAGACCAAGCGGAGAAAATACCGAAGAGCCATCTAACTAGTCGAAAAGATCATCTATCTTAGAGAGTAGATAACGGTTCTTCTTTGTGAGCTTATTCAATCCTCTATGGTCAATGTAAATTCGAAGAACCACCTACTTTGGTAGTGAAGATGACTAACGCTCCCTATTTCGATGTGTTTCTTCTTATTAACCCTTTCTTAAAAGCTCATGGATCTGCTTGTTCTATCCCTTTCTTTCCTTAGGCGCCATATGCCTTATGGATAATGCCACTAGCTAGAAAAATAAATCCTGAAGTCAATCTCTCTCTTAGGGGGTAGTCCGCTAACATCCTCAAAGATGTCTGGAAAATCTCTGACGACAGGAAACGAACCTAACTCTGATGATGATGAATTGAGGGAATAAAGGAAGCTCAACATAACTGACCCTTGTGGATCGCAAGAATTCTCGAGAGTTCTACTGATGCATGTCTCTAGTCTAATGACCCTCCTCTCGTAAGCTAATATAGCTCCATATGTGGATAGCCAATCCATTCGCAAAATCATCCCATACCCCGAAAATCCCAAAACACAGGTGTTACAATCAAATTCTACGCCTAGGATAAAAAAAATTGAAACCCCTACAAACCATAGATAAATATGTCGATCCTCCTATGGGGTTTGAAACAACCACGGGGTCTACTACTAAGGAGATATCTAAGTGCAAACAATCAAACAAGGGGCTAGAAAATGAAAGAGTGTGATGTTATATAATAAAAAAGAATCCGAATAGGAAAAATCTGAAATAGAAATCAAACTTCTACGGTGACTTTCCTACCTTTATCTGGTCCGTCATTGGAAGGTGCTGCATCCAAAACCTGAATCTGTGCCATAGGTACGCTTGCTCCATGCCCCATCCTCTGGGAACAAAATTTACTAATATGACCAGGCTGCCTACAAGTGTAACACTTTCCCTTCATTGTCTCCTTGTAGTCTCTTGCATAATGACTAACCCGACCATAGTTATTGCATTTCTCGCTTTTCTTGATCTGTTTTTGAGGTTCTCCTCCTTTCTTCTTATCTTTCTTGTTCTTCCACCATGGCTTCTTAGAATTCTCCATCTTAGGAACCTCCTTAAATTCTCCTTCCTTTTTTGCATCGGACATAAGAGCCATCTACACTTGTGACTCGTAGGTAGCTTCCATCGGTACGTGAGTCAATAATAACCCTTGGAGGAACTGATTCAATCCCATCACAAACCTTATGGCCTTCTTGTGCGGTTTATTCACTAGCTCCATTCCAAACCGTGACAACTCATTAAATTGGTTGACATGCTACTTTATTGAAAGTCTTCCTTGCTTCAAGATAATAAACCTTTCCAACTGCGCACTCTCTTCTGCTTGTGAAAAAAACTTCCTCTCAATCCTCTCTCGGAACCCAAACCATCCAACATCTTTTCCTTCCAACTCAATAGCCTCCTACTAATAAGAAGCCTCTCCTTTCGGCTGCCATGATGCAATCTGAACTCTATTCTGATCCTCCAATCCTAACAACCCAAATATTTGCTCCGTACTCCTCAACCAAGCTCACGCCTCCAGGAAATCCTCCGTACCAGAAAATGTCTTGCCTCCTAGATTAGTGAAGTCCTTACATAGCTTAGAGAAATTGTTGTTGCAAGTGGACTGATGGGATTCCCACCCACTGGTGCTGGATTAGGCACTACCCTTGCATTTCTGGACTCGTAGCTTGTAGGTATCTACAAAACCAACTTGGGACTGGGATACCCTCTGGAAGATTTATGCATCCACCATTCTATGCAAAGCAAAAGAGAACTTAAGCTCGAAAGAATCGAAAGAAGGTTGAAATGGACTTTTAAAGGGATTTCTATAAAAACTCTTTTATGCTTGAAAACCATTTCTATAATAAGAGTTTCTTTCTGAAAATACTTCTAGTTTGAAGATATGCTACTTTTAAAATAACTTACTTATGTAAAATACTTTACTTTTTTTAAACAATTTTTAGGAATCATGTAACCTTGGGCTCTGATACCGAGTGAAACACCTCACACCCCTTAGTATACCCAAAAGGACATACTAAAAGGCATGGTGCATTGTAGGCATAAACTAAAACTAACAGAGACTAGGATTCACAAGACAGAAATAGGTATAAATAGCGGAACATAAAATAACTTATTTAAAACAAAACTTCACAAATGCTTCATAAATCAAATAAGTCAAATACCAAATACAATATACATGTTTCAAAACCCAATATATCTCATGAAATAAAAACTCATAGTCTCAACAAAAATTAAAGTACAGAAATCCCTCTCAAGTGCCAGTACAAAAAGCTGAAATAAAAGTAGGGAAATACATGATAGAAGCTTTCTACAAGAAAATCCTGAGCAACTACGGTCTACTGTCCTCTCCCTTGATTGCCTATGAGGGAAAAGGGAAAAAATAAAGGAGTGGGTCGGACTAAAAGTCTGGTGAATGATAATAATTACTAGAGTCTTTAAGCAAGATAAAAGTAATAGACTCTACAAAAGTTCTAGCATATATAAAAGGAAACAAAGAGAATATGAAAAAAAGGGAATAAGTTGGAAATAAATACGATTTACTAAATTAACGCAATTGATTAACTTTGATTGTTTGCACTTGTCTTTGTTAGCTGCTTTGATTAGGCTGAATTCCTAATCCTATAATTAGGCTGAATTCCTAATTCTACCATTTGATCGACCTTCTATCTCTGTTGTGCCACTGTGAGCTAGTCTCATCCTATGGGTCTCACGGTAAAAAGACACCTACTAGCGCTTTGGAACTTGAGCGAATTATATACCAAGGCCGTACGCACGACCACCGTTAGGCTCACACTATATGTTGCTTCCTCTTACCCTAAACAACATAAGCGTGCCCAGCCTCACCTCCTCCGTTGTGAGACCATCAGTCCTAGTCTGAAAGGGCCCTGCCCAGCCTCACCTAAGTGTGTTGTGAGACCATCGGTCCTAGTCTGAAAGGGAATGCTTCCAATTCGGGTCCTACCAAACAAAATCTATTTGCACCCCTTGCCCAAATCCCCTGATTTGTACTTCTACCTATTAGCCTCTTAGTTACTTTAATTAGCATAAGCATGTCCCAACCTCACCTAACTTACTATGAGACCATCAATCCTAGTCTGAAAGGGTTATACCCAGCCTCACTTAATATGACACCATCAGTCCTACTTTGAAATGGTCATGTCGAGCCTCACCTATTGTGAAACAATCAGTCCTAGTCGAAAAGGGAATCTTATCGATTATGGGCCCTACTTCTATCTTTGCTTATTAACTTAATACAAGTGTTTTAAATAAGCCACTTTTGTTATTTCTGCTATATTTTCTTATTAAATTAGAATAAATCATTTAAATAAGCCTCTACGGTTATCCTTGTTGTCTTTGCTTATTAATTTATTTCTAAGTCTAAAAATAAGCTTCTTTTCTATTCTTTTTCTTATTATAACCTACGTTATAATATTGCTTATTAACTTAACCCAAGGTCTATGTATAAAAATAAGCCATTTTTACCATTTACTCATTTTAGTCATAATTAGAAGTAATAACTATGCCATCATCTTAAATTCAGGCCAATTTCAATTTATTATAATTCTCTCATTTTACATCTTATTCTATGTAATTTCAATATTCTACTTATTTAATCCATATTTGCGTTTTAATATATTCTATTCCATTCACATAAAAAGGAAAAATAGAAAAAACTGATAATTACAGAAGAAAATCCCAATCATAGAAAAGATGTAAATAAACCGTAAATAACAGTAAATTATTATAAATATCGTAAATAGCTGTAAATAAATGGAAAAGCTATAATTAATAGTACTTAACTATAAATAACTGAAAAGAATAGCTAAAAAGGAATAAGCCGAAAATAAATTTAAAACTGAAAATAACTGATAAAAAGGTATTTCCAAAATCATAGAAGAACTAAAACTATTGAAAACCCTATTATTTTAAATTACTTAAAAATCTAAAACAATTACTAATCACTCACCTGTGGTCCTTAACTCTTTCGCTTGGCCTTCTCGGATCTACTTGTAGGGTATTAAAATATTTTAACTAAAAAGATCTTCTCCTTGGAAAAATATTCCTTCTAGAGTCCTTCCTAAAAAGGTGAACCCAAGTGGAGAAAATCTAGAATGAGCAAAAGTGTTAGGCATAGGGTTCTATTTATAAGGGTAGAGTATATCTCAGACCATTGAATTCAAATATGCAATAGGATGCAACCACATCATAGGCTGAATAAGAGCCATCAGATGGAAGCACGGAAGGACCAGATTGATTAAAAGAATGCAAAAAAACGTGGTAAAATCGCACAGCACGATGGAGTTCCTCCTTTGCTTCATTCACGTAGGCGGGTCGACCGTCAGGTCGACCGCCCTTAGTGCTAAGTAGACCGCCTGGTCGACCTGGACCTTAGGATAGTCGACCCCCCTTTATATTTTTTTATTTTGTTTATTACTTTTCTCCTCCATACTAGCTCGGATCCTGACGTTCTATATATGGAAATTGACTAGAAAATTACCACGGACATAACGTTCAACTCCCTTGGCTCAACTCTGATAATTCATAAAGTTATTTTATTATTTAGTTAATAAACTCAATTATTACGGGTTAAATTTCGGGTTGTTATGGTTTTGATAAATGTTTGGAAACTGTTAGTGAATGTAGGTTTAAAGATTTAAAAAAAATGAAATATCGAGTTTTAAATAAGTGGGTTTGGGAAAATTATTGGGTTTGGGGTATTTTTCCTACTTGGCAATTTCGGGAATGAAATTCTTTTAAGTTCGGAGGAATGTAACGACCTGGATTTTCTGTTGTTTGATTTTGAGTATTCAAATGGTTTTAGATGTTGAATTTGGAATATGAATTGATTTTGATATGAAGATTTTGGTTGTAATTGTAGAATGAAATTAAATTTCAAATACAGTGATTTATCGTAATACGAGAACGGTAAATAATTGAAATTTGAGTTGAATACGAATAAAAATGATTTCTGAAGTGAGTATAAATTCTGTTTGAATTATAATTGAGTTATAAGTTTTTAAAAAAACTGAAGTTTCAAGTGATTTCGTCATTTTTTGATATCGTTGATTTAATCGTCGCGTTGAAATAGCGATTTGAAGCACAGTCTCGAAATTTGACGAAACCAGTTCCACTGGATCCTCAATGGTGTATTATTTTCGGATTTCAAATTTCGTAGCGCTTGGAGTTACCATTTGGTCATGCGAGCTGAAAACGCACAGGATTAATTTAATTAAAAATGGTCAATCCAAAAGGCCATCTTCCACATACGATCGAACTAGGCCTCGAGACTGGTTCCATTGGGTTTGGAATATGGGTATAACATATAGAATGTCAGACGGCATGCCTCAATAGGGGTTCAGAATTACGAGATATGTAAAGCTACATATTTTGAATATATGTATATAATCAAATCAAATGTCAACCTTTTAGCCGACCTAGCTACTCTCGAGCCACCTTAGTCTGGTCCTGTGCCACCCTCTTCGTATGAAGCCAGCTCTTCGAATTTAAAAATGTGCCCCCCTCTTTTCTTCTTCATTTTATACAGCATAAAACAAAAAAAGTATAAAAAAAATCATTTTATAGGCACGCGACCCTTGGTTTGTGTTCACCAGTGAAGGCGCGGGTTCATTTTGGAAGCCAACACTTAGCCTTGGGTTAGTAGAAGTAGGGCCTTATCTATTTGGAAATGGTGGTGGAGTTTGGGGATATGGAGGATGTAATTAGGTCCATCTTGATAGAGAGCATATGGTGGTGGGGTATTGGAGTGTGTGATGACGGATTCGGGGTCGCGATGGTCGTACGGTCGAGGGAAGCATGGGAAAAGTCATGATTTCTCGAAGAGGCTCGAGTTGGGTTTTAAGGGATCTACATGGTGGGGCTCACGGGGTGGAGAGTTTCGGTGGAGGTTTCGAGTGATTTCGTGCAAAGTCATGGACAAGCGAGGAGGTTGAACTTGTGGCATGGTGGGTTCGAACTAAAAACGAACAGGACTATTTGTTTGAAAGAGGTATTATAATGTAATTAAGTTTAATTATATAACTAGTTTATTTAATTAAGAATTTAAAATGAGATAGCTAATAAATTTAATAATTTATCCATATGAGGTCGAAATCGAACGTGATGAGTCATGTTGCGATCGTATCGATGAGTGCTACACAGGAAAATTTGTTTGGAATTTTTCGGAGTCAGTTAGAATTTTGGATTAAATCGAACGTTGTTCGATTTAATTCAAAATCTGGATGTTTGGTAAACTAAAAATCAAGGTGAGTAAATCTCACACATTTTGGATTACGGTTTTTAATTCAAAATGTTAAAAATTATTTATTGGATGACTGGATGAGATGATAATAATTTATCAATTGGATGTTATGTAATATATAATAGTATATATATTAGTATTTGGGTATATTTCCCGCCGATTGGAGCAGATGAGACACTATGCGTCCCACATACTATGGATGACCCTTTTTATTCCGATATCCCGCCTCGAAGCGGGATTATTATGATATATAGCATCTGTGGTTGCAAGGAAACAAGTAGGAGGGATCCAATTGGATTCCTCAAAAATGTTGATTTTAATTTCATATATAGTGATATATGATGTGTGTGAATAATCTGCTATAGATTATGTTATGATTTACTTATTGGATGCTACAGCACTAGCCTTAATTTTGGTATTATAAATACCATAAATAATATTTTTGAATTTTGAAAAGAATTTCAATGGCAATTTTGGAAATAATAATATTTATACTGAATGTTCAATTATTTTAAAGGGATGAATTTGAATTAAATAAATGATTGATTTTTGGAATACTATAAGTGATATTTTGAGTCTTAAAAAGAAATTTTAAAATGGATCTTTGAAATAATAAAGTTTTTCGGTGGAATCTTGGATTATTTAAAAAGAAACTGATCCGTTTAAAATCAATGACTTGATTTTGGATTTTTACTTAACTATTTCCTTAAGGATTTGAAATAGAGATTTTAAAGTGATGGATAAAATATTTGTATAATGAATTTTAAGTGATATTTCTAAAAATATGGAAAAGGAGTTGAAATTGATATTTAATATAGTTTAGAAAAATAAATGGGATTTATGAAAGGATGGATTTATAAATGAAATTTTATAAATGAGAATATTTTATAAACAAGTGAAAGTCAGATGATTTTGTAAATTTTTAAACGATGCTTATAAATAAAATGAAATGATTATCATTTGACAAATTGGAAATATAAATTCAAGGTGTGAATTTATAACGAGAGGTTAAATTCGGTTTTTGAAAGAAACAATGCATTCTATTTTTTAAAAGTTAAAATGGTTATGAAATTGGAAACAAAAAGAACTGTTACTGTTTTTATACATTACATCATCAGAGTACAATACATCAATATCACAATACTGGACAGTTATAATAACTTGTCCTCACAAAAGCTGACTATACAGCTTACAATGCATAATGGAATATACACCAAGTACGTGTGATACGTCTCGCCATACAGCTCGTCTCCTGAGCTCCATAGCATCCCATCCAAAATCTGTAATACTCGGTCTGATCCGAGTATTATAATAAAATAACATCTGAGTCAGTCTAGGAAACTAGCGTGAGAAAACACACGCAATTTGAATTATTAAAGTTCAAAGCCCTTTGAAAATCAAAGGTATCTCGTAAGACCACGCCACAAATAAACATGCCAGGTTTTTACCTTACAATAACCAGAACATTTCATATCAAAATCCTCTGATATTATAATAATGTCTAAGCGCAAATACTTATTCAAATAGTTGAAATTGTTATATTAATTAAATTCCAGCAATACTAGGCTCTACAATCAAAACCGTAAAGGCACGTATTGGGGAATGAATTCCAATTGAATGATTAGGCACTAGGGCACCACCTGTCACAGTTTACGTCTAGAACAGCGTACCGAGGACCACTCCGGGATCCCCTGCTACATAAGACCAGACTACCCCTTAAACTGGATAGCCCGAATAAGATTACCCTGTGATTGGGATCAACAACCTCCACACAGCCGAATAAAAGGGAATCTAGATAGGGGTAACCTTACCTTACTTGGGTGCGACCCACTTAGCCTTGCTGCATCTCCCCTAATTTTCAGTCATTCCCGGTTGATGAGGCTCGAGGCTAAGCGTTACCTTTTTATAAATATTCACTTAGAATGCTCATTGTCCTCCAATGACAATGCACTGATTGCATTCATCCATACAAGTCCGTTCTCGGTCTGGACAGAACCGAAGGCATTATTCCTACTACATCCATTTTTGAATCATCCTCGGGATTATTAGCGATTAGCCCTTGCACTTCACTGCTCCGTTCGACTTCAAGCTCTTGTCTTCATTCTGAAAACGTACTCGTTGGATCGAAGTGGTTTTTGGATCACAAATCCGATCTCGGTCTCTTTGAAACAACGTTCCTTATTTTCGATAAACTCAACCCTGGTTCTTTAGGAGTTACACAGACGAAGAATAAGATCAGCGATCACCTCCTAACCATTAGTGGACGGATTTCCTTATCAATGTCCTAGAAGAATGAAACAAGTTTATACGTACAGTATAGCACCTCGAACGATAACTGTACCATCTGAATCTCGTGCTTCTTCTAGATATTCCCAAAGTTATATTTCGGTCCAAATTTGATAGTCGATTATTTAACTATCAAATAAATAATCAATTCAACCAAATATTAAATTTCCATTGAAAAAATTAAATCTCTATTTAATTTAATTTTATAAATTAAATATCTTTATCCAAATCATATACTTATCTTATTGAATTCAGCATATTAACAAATTATCTTTTTCTTCCAAAATCGTCGAAACCCTTTTTAGATATTATGGAAAGCACCACAGAGGTATCAAACCATGGATCAAAGTTAAAGGTTAAGTCTATATCCCAGAGAAATCCAAGTCTTAACTGCAGGCACTCAATGCCTCCGATATACACCATGCGAGTATACCAATACTTCCCGAAAACTTTATTTGCAAATTTTTAGAATAATATTTATGAAATTTCTATAATAATTCTTCAAGTAAAACTTTAGCTAAAACTACTTTTTAATGAAGTTATTATATAAAATATAAATATTTAATGATTATTGTATAAAATAAAAATGCTGATTAAAACTTTAGTTATAATTGACTACTATAACTAACTTAATTAATAAATACTTAACAATTTTAAAACAATTAAATAACACATTCATCCTAAAACATTCTTTTAAACACTTTTAAGTTTTCTAATTAATACTTGAAAATCTTTCCTTTAAAATATACTTAACTCTTCAGAAAAATACATTTTCCACTTCAATAAAGCTGGTATAATCATTTATAAATCCTTCTCGATTTATCTTCAGTTTAAATTTACGTTCCAACCCAGTAAATTTCTGTTTTCACATTTTAGAAAATAAAACTACTATTTATTTTTAAAACGACTTACACATCTCCTTATAAATTCCCGCCGTGAATTTATAATCTCAAATTATCCAATAATAAAAATTTCACTTTAACTACAAACCTAGTTTATAAAACTCACAGTCTCATTCCCCTTTATAACCGTTCTAAGATACTTAAATCGATTTCAATCGCTTTTTATGAGTTCAATTCCATTTTAAAAATTTATTCCTTAGTTAACATAAATTTATTCCAAAATCCTCTAATATCATATTCACTCCCCTTTTATGATTTAAAATCTTTTAAATCTGAAAAATTAGTTTTATATTTTAAAGTATTATTTTTCCAAATTCCCTCTTTATTTTTCTCAAATCTATTTTATATCTCAGATTAAAATAAATACTTTTATATTTAAACAAATTGCTTAAGTCCTATTATTAAATACTTTTATTCAAATATTTCGAAATCTCTATCTTTCCATATTTAGAAATTATCAAGTGCAATTTTAAAATCAAACTATTTAATTTTTTCCAAATTCATTACTTTTAAAATTTATCCATCTTTATTATAAATCTCTAACTTTAAAATCCCCTTTTATTTCCTTTAAAAATTTCATATTTATATTTTTGATATTTTAAAATGCCAAAAATATATCCAGCAATACCATAACATCAAATAAATCAATTTCCAATATATCTTATCACAGACTATTCAAATGAATCATATCACTACATATGAGAATAATTCCAACATTTTTAAGGAATCTCGTTGGATCCCTCGAGCCTGATTTCGTTGCATCTGCAGATGTAGCACAGTATAAAATACCAATCCCACTTCGAGGGGGATATCGTGGTATATAGGGTCATCCGCTATTATGCGTGAAGCATAGGGTCTCATCCGCTATATAATGCGGGAATATCAACCACTCCAAAATATATACTGCTATATATATAATATAACATCCAGACTGATAATAATTATCAACTTAATCAATCAACCAATAATTAATTTTGACTACTTAAAATCAAGTGCTGAAATTCCAATTTTGAGTGAGATTAACTCACCTTGATTTTTTTTCTTTTTTTCGGTTTTGTTATTTATCAAATCCCTAAACTTATCACTTTGCAAAGTATTGCTGCCCGAGTCCAACGTGACCGGATATGTTGATTTTTAGACCTCACATAGACATTTTACAATCTATTATCATTTGAATTGATTTAAAACTAACATTAACATGCAAATTTCAAATTTAAATCTAACGACTCACCCTGCTTGGTTCAAAAGTAACCCGAGAACTTCTTACGAAACACGCTCGTACCCAACCTCATCACGATTAGCCGCCAATCTCAACGCATACCACCACCCTCTTCATCCACGAGCCACCACCCATCGCATGCCGCCCCATTAGTATTTCCTTCTCGATCCCCGTCCCAAAACCGAGCCCAGACACACCGACGTCGCCACCAACTTCACATCCTTGCCGCGTGGCATCCCTCATTTGCATCGCCACCACGCTACGACGAACTCTCCATCACCACGTCATCTCGAGCGTCGTCGAACAACGTGAACCCCTTGCCTCGTGTCTTGAGCTTGGTCCTCGAACTCTCATGACTGACCAAATCACGCGTAGGCGATTCAAATGCTTCGAGCCGATCTCGAATTGAAGTGGAACATGGCTCGTGATCAATTTATTAACATCCATTTCAATTTTTAGGCTAGCGTTTCCTTTTTTTAAATCTGTCATTTAACGAAAATAGAAGAGAGGAAGAGGAAGGCGTTTATACTTGTAGGATTAGGAAACAGAAATCAGAACGTGTACTTTTATTTTATTTTTTTTGGTTTACCACGTTTGGCATTTGAAATGAAAGGGGACTTGATATTTGAAAGGAGGGGAAACGTGTTTGACCCAATTTGCTACAGTGATTTGGAAAAAAAGCTGATGTAATTTTTTGTTGACTGGTCAACACAAATATAAATTATTTTAAATTTTAAACTATCTAGAAATTGTAATTTAAAATCTTGACCTCCTATCGAGGCATGCCACTAGACATTCATAATGATATACCCCTATTCAAATGTAATGGAAAAGGTTTCGAGTCCCAATTTGATCGTATGGAAAAGATAGCTTTTTGGACCTATTTATTATATTGAATTTTTTGATATAAATTTCAACGCGTTTACACGCCGTACGACCAAACGATAACTCCAAACACTACAAAATTTGAAATCCGGTAATATTACACTATTACGGATCCAATGGAACTGGGTTCGTCAAATTTCGAGACTGTGCCCCAGATGGCTATTCTTAGATATCAATTTAAACGATATATTTTTAAAATTGAATAAATCACTTTTAAATTCAATTTTAAAAATTTTATTGCCTTCAGTATTATTAGTAAATATTTTATAAGCCTTTAAATTATTTTTAACAAGCTTAGAACTCCATATAAACATATACCCAATTTCCCTATTTAAATTCAATAATTAAATTATCCAATAAATAGCTATATTTTAAATTTAAGTTAAAAATAAATTTGAAATATTTTAAGATCAATTAAATATTCCAATTTCAAATGACCAAAATTCAAGGTCGTTTCATTCCTTCCCTCTTATAAGAATTTCGTCCTCAAAATTGTTAGGTAAGAAGAATGGTCTAAAACCCGATAACTTTTTCCCAAAACCACACAGTTTAAACAACTTTTCAAAATCAATTTATTGAAACCACACTATCACTCTTACTAACTTCCCAAACTCATCCACATATCCCAACTAATATTATCCTCTTAATTATTCAAATTATAATTTAAACTCAAACTTTAAATTATCAAAATTTTCTTCAAAATCCAACTCCTTAAATTTTAGAAACATTTCGCCAACGTCTCCCTCGCACGGCTAGATCCAAAAAATTGCAAAACTCCCTCTATGGGCCCAAATCATTGAAAGGAAACAAAAGCCAAGTGCCTAAATCGAAAAAAAAATTCATACGACAATTTAATTACATACCTTTTGTCGGGCAATCAAATTTTATCTCCTGAAATCGGAAACATCAATTTTCTTTTTTCTTTTAATTACCTGCTCCTTATTTACTAATGATATCCAATCATTCAATTCAAAAATCATTTTATTCATTCCTTTTCAAAATTTTCAATATTTATTTCATTCAAGCCCGTACAATGTACATATATCATCTGCATGCAATTTCAAATCCGAACGCTCACTTAATCACACAATTTTACTTTCAAACTAGTATCGTTCACTCGACTCTCTAGTGTGGACTCAGATCTGATTTCTTGATCAAAAATCATCATCCTCCTTACATAGCCATATACTACGATAGAGAACTCCAGTATCAACCAAAAATCCATATTTAGGTGTTATCCTGCCTTTTGGCAAGGCGTGACACCAAGAAGTCGACTGGAAACCAAAGACAGTTCTTCCCCAATACCAGTTATATGCATGTCCACTATGGATGCTGGTAAATTTTCTACAAGTCCGAATCAAGGCACAATTGATATGACACGACAAGCAAAGCCATGAAAGCCAATGTTCTAAATTTCAATCGAAGTTCATATGCTCAAGATGCAAATCAAGCAATAATCTCATTCGCATCCTTCTAGCAATCATCAGTTCGTAACCACCTAGGCATATTCCACTTCGTGTCCATCAAAGAGAAACCTCCTTCGTATCGGTCTTATTTGAATCCAACAAATGCGCATTGCTTCCTATCGATCAGGTGAGCACTAGTTCGTATCCATCAAATGCGCAATGCTTCATATCCATAATGTGGGCACTTGATCGTATCCATCAAGTGCATGATGTTTCGTATCCATCACGTGCACTTCAGTTCGTATCCATCACATTTGCTTTATTTTGTATCCATCAACAAGTCACGTTTCATATCGATCACACCAGCTTAACACGTATCAATCAGTTAACCTATTGATACGAGGCATACCATTAAAGAGAGTGATACTAAGAGCGCATGCAGTGATCAATATGAAGCGCCTTCAAATCATCGATATGAATGAAGCCCCACCTATGGATATGAAGCAATGTATACGTGAAGCGATACGAAGCATTGTGTATGTAAAGTGATATGAAGCAATGTATATGTGAAGCGATACAAAGTGAAGTACATGAGCGAGACGAATGGAGAAGTAATGGATGGATATGAACAGGGCGCATTCAAGTGAGACTCGGTCACTCGACATAAAAAGTAGATGGATCCAAAAATTTAGCGCCACGTCATCAGGCATCATGTGTCCAGAAGCAATGCGAACAGATCGATGCGAACAGAAGCGTTGCCAACTCAGCAGCCTTCAACAAATTCAAACTTGCATCGATCATAACTCAAATCTACAAGTCCAAATGCCCCCAAATTTTCATAGGAGCTTGCGTGCAACCTCAGGAATATTCATGATCGATCTCGACTCGATTGGACCAAATGTTGATCGATACGAATTTCATTCGTATCTATCACAAATCGAGTCCAAACAACCTGGGATCGATCGCATGGGGCCCATCCATATGGGTGAAGAGGTCTTTCAAGATTTTAGCGAGATATTTTCTGCCTATCCCTATAAATAATAGCCCAATACCTACTAAAAGGGACTTTTTTGGCTCTTCTACGTCCAGACTTTGCCGAAATTACTATTATACTTGAATTTTACTGTTGTAACTCGTTGTAACCAGCAAGCAAAAATTAATAAAAGTCAGCTATTTCATAGTGGACGTAGACCATACGCTGAACCACTCTAAATCTGTGTGTTTCTGTGCATTTTTCCAGTTTATCGATTGGTGTGTTTGTTAGATCTTCCTCATTTTCCATTTTTATTCTTCATTTTATCTCTTCAAAACATCCGAAGAGTGTTGTGCCCAATTTTGATACAAACACTATGGTGCTTTCAACCGAGAAAATCCAGTTTTTCTCTTGCTTATTGGAACTACTATCGAAATTGGATTGCAAGAAACTATGGAGAGGATCCAGATTTCAAATCAGAAGTTCTTCCATCCTATTCAGATTAGTATCAATTCTAGAAAGGAGTTTCACTATCCATCATGGTCAACACTAGGACTACTTCAACAGCTGTAGATCTAGAAGGACGGGACAGATAAAACCACGCATAACTTCCTCCTATCGATCAAAATGTTGTCGGACCTTCAGATCCGCAAGGCGCTTTCACTGGGGAAGAGTTTCAATTGCAAATGCAAGAGCTAACTCAAAGCTTCCAACAGCTTAATCAGCAACTCCATGCCAACACAAAATTGAACAATCAACTGAATCGTCAAAGACGATGGAGATCTAGAAGGGATCAGGCTTCCTATTCATCCACTGAAAGTTCAGCCTCTTTTGACTTTAACCGCAGATCCATTCACCCACGGCCGGATGGTAGTTATACCCAAGCTACTAGACATCAGCATACACTGAATCTTGGGCAACCGAGAGTTGGCTCGTCAACCATCCATCAAACCGGACGCTCCTCCTGAGGGAGTAATAGCTCTCATCATATTACGGGCAACCGCACTGCCACCACTGCTACTGAATTAGGAGTTGATGCCCAAAACCAGACGGATCCTAATCATCGCCAACATGAATATACTCTTGAACCATATGTCCTTGAGAACCTAGAAACAGGGAGGCGAGATATAGATCATCGACCACGACTGGCACATCCTCACATTGTGGAGCCCGACCACACTTTGGCCCAGCATGCTCAAAATGTCCAAATGTCGGACATCCCGATGATGATCTGTCAGATGATTTATGAAAGTCAGGGTCTCACCAATAACGACTAGGGAATCTCCTAGTGTCATAACCCTTTCACTGATGATATACCGTACGTTGAAACACCACGGTGATTCAGGATGCCTACTCTACTCGTTTATGAAGGAAGCTCTAATTCTAATCAGCATATCTTAAAGTACGAATGGTTAATGAATGCCACATGAGCTGATAATGCGGTCAAGTGCCGTAGTTTCCCAATCTCTCTAGGGGCATAGAAACTATGTGGTTTACTCGGCTATCACCTCGATCTATCTCATGTTTTGACCAGTTTGCAATAAAGTTTATTGAATAGTTTTGCATGCATGTCACAAGGCCAAAAGATGTTAATACGTTATCTAGTGTCATTTATGCTCCTGGAGAGACACTCAGACGTTATCTAGAGAGGTTTCACGCTGCATGCGCTGAGATTAGTAATCCCAGTGACAACTCAATTCTGATGGCACTAACTGGGCGGATTGATCTCGATTCTGAATTCGACAATTGGTTGCTCGAAAAACCTCCTGCGTCATTGGATCGTTTCTCTTCCAAGGCAGCCCAGTTCTTGAGAAGGGAGGATGCGAAATAGTCTAGGAAAAAGGATGATGAAGGACCTAGTATGGAAGGAATCCAGAGTAATGTTGCTGTTAAACAAACTGGGGAGAGTTCCGAAAAGGTGCAATTGAACATACAGAATAAACAGTGTCAACAAAAAGGCAATGGGAATCAAAATAGGAAACAGGATTAGAATCGTGGGCCGCGACGTAGGGCTCTTATGTTTGACAATTATACTTCTTTAAATACATCGCTGGAAACTGTGTATTTGCATACCTACAATACTATTCAACATAAGAAGCCTACTATTAAATATAAGAAGCCTGCTCCGATACACCATTGGAAAAACATATTTAAACAGGAAAGTTATGTAGATTCGACGATAGCTATAGCCATAGCACGAATGAGTGTCGTCATTTACAGGATATTATTTAGAAGTTGATACGGGAGAGAAAGTTGGAGCAGTTTGTGCGGGTGCCGCAGTCATGAGATACGGGCCCATCGAATCAGAACCATATACCAAATCAAGCAAAACTGGAGGAACCCACTCTAATCGGTTGGAGGTTGGTGATTAATATTGTTAGTGGTGGTCCTCGTCTAGCCGATTGAAGCTTGAAGGGAATGGAGTCGTATGCCAGTTATATTAGGCATGCGAGCTTCGAATGTTGTAGTAATTTGGAAGATGGGGCTCCGGCCAGGCAACAGAAAAAGACAGGGTCGAAGCCACAACCATTGATCCACTTGTCATATCAGCTTAAGTAGGTTCTTCTTAGATGAAGAGGATCTTATTTGGACAGTGGAAGCTCGATGAACATATTGTTTAAGCGAGCTTATGGTCGGATGAATATGGAAACAAAAGACTTAAAGCATAGTCAGTCTCGTATTCATGGCTTCAATGGGAGTGCAAGTATACCCACTGGGATAGTGGAACTACCAGTGGAATTGGGAATTGAAGAATGCCGAAGAGTCCAGATATTATAATTTGCTGTATTTGACATAGACTCGCCATACAATGCTTTCTTAGGCCGATCGGCCCTAGCTGAACTCAAGGCTACCATTGCCCCTTGGTGTCTGACTTTAAAATTCCCTATCAGCAATGGAGTGGGAGTAGTTCAGGGAGACCAGGCTGCTGGACAAGCCTGTTATGTTGTTGAGCTATGAGAGGTGCAGCGAAAGGAAAATGGAAAGGGCGTATGAGGAATATCTCTGCATCCGTTTTGCTGTCAATTGACAATTGATGCCTAGGCCAAGGCCCGGGCACCCAACCAATTCCTAAGGGATCTTGAACCAACAGATACCAAAAGTGAGGATGAAAGTGAAGACAGTCAAGCTTCCTCGGCCGAGCTGACGATCGATGTTCCGATCGACGATAATGACAATTCTAAAATGATAAATATTGGATCTCCACAAAGCCAACAGATGCAAGAGGAATTGGTTGAATTTCTCCGAGCAAATCTCGACATGTTTTTCTAGACACATTCTGACATGTGTGGAGTCTCCCTGGACATCACAAGCCACACATTGAATATTAGCCCGCGACATGTCTCGGTCAAGCAAAAAAGGCATGGTATAGATCCAGAGAGAATTGCCGCCCTTAAGGAAGAGGTAGATAAGCTTAATTCGAACGGATTTATTCGAGATGCATTATACCCAAAATGGGTGTCCAATTCTGTAATTGTTAGGAAGCCTAATGAGAAATGGAGAACGTGCATTGACTGCTCAGACTTGTATAAAGCTTGCCCAAAAGACAGTTTTCCACTTTCCCGAATCGATCAACTCATAGATTCAACGGCTAACATGAACTTTTATCCTTCATGGATGCATACTCTGGCTACAACCAGATACCCATGCACTTACCCGATCAGGAGCATACCAGCTTTGTCACCGATCTTGGACTTTAGTGCTACAAAGTTATGCTATTTGGGATCAAGAATGATGGAGCAACTTACCAACGGCTAATTAATCGAATGTTCGCTAACCAGATCGGAAAAACTATGGAGGTATATGTGGATGACATGCTTGTGAAGTTGCGATTCTCCACTGATCATATCAAAGACCTGGAACCGATGTTCAACATCCTCCGAAAATATAGAATGAAGCTCAACCTGTTGAAGTGTCTTTAGGATCGCATCCAAAAAATTCATTGGGTTTATCGTCAATGCTCGAAGAATCGAAGCCAATCCTGAAACGATTTGGGCAATCCAAAATCTTGAGACTCCAAGAACTATAAAGAAAGTCCAAAGCCTCAACGGAAAAGTAGAAGCACTGAGCAGGTTCATTTCAAAATCCATCGACATATGCATTCCCTCCTTCGACTTGATCGGAAAGGGAAAACGAAACTTTGAATGGACTATGGAATGTGAGGACACCTTCCGAGCACTGGTTCAACACCTCTCTACACCACCCATTCTGTCGAAGCCCGTTGATCGTGAGAGATTATACATCAACTTGGCGATGTCAAAAAATGCAATCAGTGCTACCCTAATTCGGGAGAAGGACCGAATACAACGACCGGTATACTACATTAGCAAACAACTGATTGGAGCGGAGAGAAACTATCTGAAGATGGAAAAGTTGGTTTATTGATTGTCATTGCCTCGAGGAAGCTCCGTTCATATTTCCAGACTCATACTACCACTGTCTACACCGGCCAACTCTTACGACAGGTCCTTACACAGCTTGAGATGTCTGGTAGGTTACTTAAGTGGAACATCGAGTTAAGTCGGTTCGATATCATTTACGCTCCAAGGCGAGCTATCCAAGGACAAGTCCTAGTAGACTTCATCGCTGAATTTACTATCCTGGAGAACTTGCTCGAAACCAGTAAATCTCCTAAACATGTCTAGAAGTTACATACTGATGGTGCATCAAATGACTGTTGCTCAGGCGCCAGAGTTGTACTCGAAACCCCTGAAGGCCGATCTATATGTTATGCTTTAAAGTTTGATTTTCGTGCGACCAAAAACGAGGCTGAATATGAAGCCCTACTTGCTGGATTGAGACTTGCCAGAAATTTAAGAATTATTGCTGTAGAGATTTACTATGATTCACAATTGGCCGTGCGCCAAGTTAGGGAGGAGTATTAGACCAAAGACTGAAGGCTATCTGCTTATCTTGCCCGGGTTTAGGAAATATTGAATCGGTTCAATTATTATACCATTTATTGCATACCCCGAGAGCGTAATCAGAAAGCCGATTCGTTAGAAAATTAGCCAGTACGGGCGAGGCATGGCAAATGGGAATCGTTCCCGTGGAAACATTATCTTCCCCGTGCATTGATCAGATGGAAACAGATTGGGTATTTGTGGTCGTTCTAGATAAGGAGTCATGGATGACTCCATTTAGGAACTATCTCGAGCATAGAACCCTGTCGGAGCGCAGGAGTGAAAAGAGACATGTTCTTCGAAAAGCTTCACGGTTCACTATTCAGAATGGAGTCATGTATAGAAGAGGGTCCTCTGTTCCTTTACTTCGATGTAATGCTCACGATGAAATTAAAAGAGTATTGCATGATGTACATGAAGGAGAATGCGGCGATCACACCGGAGGGCCAAGCTCATGCTAAGAAATGCTCCGATATAGATACTATTAGCCAATTGTAAATCGAGATGCACTGGATTACGCCAGAAAATGTGACAGATGTCAAATACACGCTCGGATTCCAAGAGCCCCGCCTACCAAAATAATTCAGATGGTTTGTCCATGGCCGTTTGCAGTATGGGCATTGATATTGTTGGTTCTCTACCTCTAGCCATAGGTGGTGCGTAGTATGCCATCGTCACAGTTGATTACTTTACCAAGTGGGCGGAAGTTGAACCCCTTGCTATATTCACAACAAAGAAAGTGATCAACTTTGTAGTACGCTACATTATCTGTCGATTTGGTCTCCCACATACCATCATCACTGACAACAGAGCCCAATTTGATAGTGTAAGATTCAAGAATTTCTATCAACGATTCCATATCCAGAAGAAGTTCTCCGCGGTTGCACACCCTCAAGCAAATGGATAGGTTGAAGCTGTTAATAAAGTTATAAAGTCCATTCTGATGAAGCGACCGGAAAAGCCCGGAGGCAAATGGGTCGATGAACTTCCTATGGCTTTATGGGCTTATCGAACAATCCATAAGTCCGTGACTGGCCACACTCCATTTTCTCTTTCCTACGGTTCAGAAGTCGTTATTCCTATCGAGTTGGAGGTACCTTCTCATCATGTGAAATATTATGATCCGAAGACAAATGCTATATTACTGGCCGAATCTCTGGATTTATTGGATGAGAAGCAAGAAGGGGCTGATTTGAGAGCAGCCGCATATTGAAGTCGAATCACCCGATTGTACAATGCCAAGGTCCGATCCCGAACCTTTGAACTCGGTGATCTCATTTTAAGAGAATTTACCCAGTTCCTTCACATATGAAACCAACATAGGAAGGGCCGTATGTTATTAAGCAAAGACTTGGAGACGACACATTTAAATTATCGACCGTTTACGGTCTCATTCTGTCGAGAGCCTAGAACAGGGAGAGTCTTCGTCGCTGCTACACATAACAGGCTTTATTTGTTCATTTAGTCTACATTTCATTTTCAATTTATTTTTGCATTTCGAAATTTGAATTTGTAATAACGCAACTAATTTTGCCATATTTACTTATTTCGTTAGTAAAATGCAATCTCTTCGAGCCACTGCTATGATTTTTTGAAATGCGTCATACGACCATCACTATGCACGGAGAGCTAAGTTCCACCATACAATGGAATTTATTCAAATAGAAAGTGATTGTGATATGACTGGTCACTCGCTAAGTGAAACCCAAGCTTGGGGGCAAGTCATCGCAATAAAGCCAAAAAGGATTGATACACGACAATCCTCTAACTAACTCCAGATTCCCAGAGTGCAAACTGAAGTATAAACTTACAAATGAAGTTTTGAGGAGGGTGGATCCATCCACCTAACGAATTTTCCTGTATTCAAACCATGTTCGAGGAGGATGGGCCCATCCATCCAACGACCTCGCTCGTTAACTTAGGGTGGATGTGAGTCGAAAATCCATGATCTTGATAGATCCGTCGTTCTCGGAGTGCGAATGAAATCCTAAAGCCTAAACAGATGTGACTGACCATCTATCGGCCAACTCCAGATTCTCGGAGCATGAACTGGAGTATAAACATCAACTGACTCTAGATTCCCAGAGTGCGAGCTGGAATATAAACATCAACCAACTCCGGATTCCCAAAGTGCAAACTGGAGTATAAACATCGACTAACTCTTAAACCTTCGGAGTACAGATTGGAGTACAAACACAAACCGGGTGTGAAGCCACCATCCATAAGACAACTTCGAGTCCTTGGAGTGCGGCCGAAGCATAAAGGTAAATCAAGTGCGACTGATCACTCACGAATCAATCTAAGTCCCCAAAGCGTGGACAATGTTCTAAACATCAAACGAGTGTAACTAACCACTCATAAAGTAACTTAAGTCCCCGGAACGCGAACATATCTCTAAATCTCAAGCAAGCATAATCGACCGCCGGCGAACAAGTGCAATCCCCAGAGTGTGGATGTAATTACCAATGATGAGTGATTGTGGTTCGACTACTCGAACTCGTCTTGTTTCAGCTTCGTTTCATAAAGTTAAGATCGATGTGTTGAAGGCAAACAGCGATTGCTAACCAATCTTTTCAACTTATCCTCGGAACTAGGGGAAGAACTCAAGTGCCAGCCACTGACCGAGATAGTGCGGCATCAGAATTCGACTTAACGCTCAATCGTAACCTGAAGTTGCAGCTCTGGAACTTCGTGACTAAACCCAGGTCCGATTGAAAGACTAAAAATTCACAAGTGTATTGAATGGAAATTCGAGCGCTAAAATACTTTAACAAATGAACATAAACTGAGCTGAAGACAAAATGGAATTTATTTCAACTATTCTTTGAAAGAAAAGGACAAGTACAAAATTATTCCAAAAAATCCTACTAGCAAGGGTCAAGCCCGCATCTATACGCGGCCTACAAAAACAAAAGGAAATTCCTATCTATCTATCCAAAAACAAGCCGACAAGACATGTCTATTCTCTAATTTTCTTCTTCTTCTTTCTCGATGTCGACCCTCCAGAACTACCGCTTGGTTGCTTCTTTGAGCCGTTACCATTCGACGGTTGATCTCCAGTCGGGGGCATTATGGTAACCTCCTCCTCTGAACTCACATGGATTCAAATGCTTCCTAAAGGCGGAGTTGGAGGGATAGCATCAATGTTAGAAGGTGGAGGAGGCACACTTGTGTCAATGACCGTGCCCCCTGGAGAAATCATTCATAGAGGAGCTGGACCAGGGCCCGCCATCCCACCTCCAAAGATACTAGCCTGTGCAGCCGCTTCCATCTCGACGTTACATTCGACTATTATCTCCTCTTCATGAATTGTTTGGACATCGATCGCCGGGAATGCTAGCAGTTGGGCCCGAAAGAGCTGGTCACTGGTGCGCCTCCACCCATGACAAATGGAAGATCAACAAAAGGATCACTTTGATGACCGAGAAGTTCCTCCATCATCTGTTCATCAAAATTAAGCATCCTTCCCTATGCTCCATTGGAAGCAGTAGTCATTGTAGTAGTTGCTTCTGTAATAAGGGCCTCCTGCGCATGGTGCGACTCTTAGGTTACAGAGGGCATGTTTGATGTAGCCCCTATCACTAAATAAAGACAGAAAATTTATTAGTGATTGCTTCAAGTAACACTTTCAAATTTGAATAAGCACAAGAGGTGTTTAAAATACCTTCCTTAGGTTGACTCGCGGGTGGCGGAGTAGCTTCAGAAACTTGCTCACGAACAGGAGACAACTATGGTTGATCGGGATTATATGCAGGAACAGACTGAGGATCAACCACAGATTTAGTTTTGGGCTGGGTTAGCGCAAGAGATTTAGAATCCACATCATGATGCACAACACTAGAACCCTCTCCATCTTCCGAATGCTGAGTACCAAGTGTCTCCTTTTCATACGTGATTGTGATGTCGTGGAGAACTTTTCTTTCATCTTCACTCAGCGCCCGGTTCTCAAATTCGAATTCATCAACTAATTCAGCTTGATGCTCAGCTTTCCCATCTTCCACCAAGAGGCCCAGGCATTATATAAGTGTGATGAATAGTTATCGAGCCAGATTAGGTTTCGGTGCTTCAAAATGTTGTCGTTATATATGACAAGAAGATCTTCGATATCGGCCTCCAACCTGGTCTCTGCCATCTTCACTTCATTCTCAACCCTAGCCTCGGCTTCCTGAATTTTGCGTGTTGCCGCATCCCTCTCATCCCGAAGCATCACAGCTTGTTCGCATGCTTCCTGGGCTGCTTTGTTTGCATCATCTTTATCTTTGACGATTTCAGTAAATTTGGCCTTAAGCTCCTCAAGTTCCTTCAGTGTAGCATACCTTTCGTCCATAACAATGGTGTTTCGATGGCCCATCTCCTCAACCAAGGCAAAATGCATCTGTTGTATCCTTTTCATAGACTGATTTGCCTAGTCAGCTATCTTATTGGCCTCTATTTCTGATTTCTTGGATGATTCAGCCTCATTGTTAAGCATTTGTATTATGCGATCCTTTTGAGTGGGATCGACTTCTAATTTTTCAATTGTTTTTTCCCATTCAAAGGCCACTGTTGATGCTTGGTTTGCAGTCTTAATCCACTCCTGATATTGGCTGTAAATGTCATGGACGTAATCTTGCATAGTTTGTTCCGCTTCAACTGGAATTCTATTTAAATGCAGTGGGAAGATGAAGCCTTCAAAACAATTGTTTGGAAAGTTTTTTTTCAACTGGGCGATTCTGATCTCTCCTTTCCCAGTGGGCTCGGTGACAGCTTGCTCAGTGATAATGGGAGTTTTAGCCTCAGTCCTATGGCGTTGTGAATCGGACCTTGGAACTTGAGAAGACAGTTTTTGGCGTGGAGGCTCCATGGTTTGTCTTCCATGACCGGAAGGTTGTGTTGGAGCTCGAGGAGGTGGAGAGCATGATCGAGAGCAATATCTATATTATCAATCTCTCTCTGTACCTCTCCCTTTCATAACGCTATTGGCTATAATAACCGGGATCGTTGTCCCTATCAGTCTCCCTTCTACGGGACTCATAATATGAACTGGATGACTGGCGTGCCAACCGAAGGCTGCCGAGCATGGATTCTTGTCTTGACATCGTATCTGTAAAATAGAAAGAGAAGCAGGATCAATAATCCCCAAAAATGAATAGCTTATGATTGGAAATCGTGTAGTGTTGTGAAGTGTATATATGCATGTGCCAAACCCCCCCCCCCCAACCAGCCAGTAATGTCAGCCACACTCATGGAAAGTGACTCGCTTAAATCTAAAGCGCTTTGAAGCCCTTCCAATCCGGTGTCATGTTGGAGTGACACACTGTCCGGAATTAGAATGTCGGCGGGTCCTTCGAAAGGATTCTCCATTTGTGAGGGACAAGTCTATGAAATTCTAACACTAGAGGCTGGCAGGGACATGACTATGGATTTCCATCTCAAAGACTTATGGCGCTTATGGGCAACTGCCTTGCCTTTCCTCCTTCCTCTAAATTCCAAGAACTATCCGGGGCCACGACTACAGGTTCGTCATCGGTGGGTGCATCTTCTTCATCGCCCTCCTCAAGTATTACAATACCAGGCACTCTACCCTTAGCCTATTTTTTCGGGGTGCCCTAAAAGATCCCTCAAGTATTATGCTCTGGTTTTGATCAATTAGCCCAACAATCCTCAAATTTTTATATGTCAACACCGAGACAATTTCTCTCATCACATGAGGCACCTCCTGAAGAATCCGTAATATTTCTTTAAAGTGGGCACCTTTGGGTCATGGAATTGTGGCTGTAAAGGAAATAATATATTAGATTCAATGTCGATAACAACTATTTCATTAGCCACTAGAGAGATTGCGGCACTTACGTTTGACTAACCACTGACTGGCAAACCCAGGAGGGCATCGAACGTAGAAACACTACATCTTAAAGTAGCTAAGCCTGGTCAAGGATTCAGTCACCACTTGGCAATTCCTAACTGCCTCTTGGAATGTGAATGAGGTTTTATCTCCCCGACTCTTGATATTGAACAAATATCTAACTTCTTCCGGAGTCCGGGCCGTAAAAGAAGCTCCATAAAGACAATGAATAGGCTGTTCAACAATGCATATCCATTCGGATGCAATTGTGATGGAGCAATCCCCAAGTAAGCCAATACTTCTCGAATAAACTGGTTAAAAGGGGGGAAGTGTCCCAGTAGTGCACGAATGTCGGTTGAAAGTGGTATACCCTTCTAGGGGAGCATGCAGCCTATCATTTGGCCCCGAAAGCAGAACATCGTTCGGCGATAGCCCGTGGCGTAAGCAAATTCTCCCCAACATGTATTCAGAAACATTAGATGGCACCGAATCTTATGGGTTCAAAATGACATTCACTCCCAGTAGCTCATTCGGAGCTGGGTTTATGATTTCAGCTTCGTTTTCCGGCAATACTACTATTGAAGAAGGTGGACTTTGAATCTCTGGCTACTGTGAACTTTCAGGTTTCATAGCTAATCAACTCATTATAAATCATCGTTAGATGACAATAACCCCGTGTATGCCCCAGTGTGAAGTGCATGAATGTGTTGTACAATGCAATATTTTATGGTACTTAAGAGTATTCTACAAAAATTAACAAGGTGTTTACACGATGAGACTTCAAAATCCAATCGGAATGACCATCATCGCTGACCCTCACAAACGTGCCATCCTAACTTCAGAAATTAGGTCCAAGTTAAAGTTCGTCAAATTAGTTGAGTTACAATTCCATCGACAAGCTTCGAAAGGTAGTTAAATGTGCAGCGAAATAGTTAAGTCCAAAAATGCAAGACATAAGCTCGTCGGAGTCAAGAGTTCGAATATGCATGAAGTTTCGTATCAATCTAAGTCCAAACTTGGATCATTCCTTGCAAAGGCCTTAATTTTGTATCGGTCAAATCATTTCGTATCGGTCAAGAACCTTCATTTCGTATCGGTCAGAAACATTCATTTCGCATCGATCAGAAAACGTCAACTTCACATCGGTCAAGTGCATCAACTTCGTATCGATCAAGAAATCTCACTTCGCATCGATCGAACACCTCAGCATCATATCGATCAAAGAGGCACCAACTTTCGACTGATCAAGTTCGTATCCATATCGACTCGGAGCAATCAATATGAAGTTTAAGTACCCACAATCGATATGAAATTAGAGGCCGGCGACCGAAGCGAATATGATCAATACGAAATCTGTTAGCACCAAAATTGGTCACTAATGCCTGTAGAATTTCATGGACATCAAAGAATTAATGAGATCTAGAGAACAAAGCATAAAAGTAAATTGACACAAAGATTTATAGTGGTTCGGCAATCTCGGCCTACGTCGACTTTAAATTTCATTCATTCTTCATTTGATTACAATTACATGAGTTGTTCGATTGGCTAGAATCCATTGATACAAGTTTATAAGAAAAATAGCCATGGCAGAGTATTTGGAGTAGGAAGAAGAAGATGATGAAGTCCCCCCAAAAAGAGAGAGCCAGAGACCCAAAAATGGCCCCCTACCTTTGTATTTATAAACGAAGGTAGCTTTCAGCCTAACTAACATCTTTAATCGTGGACCCCTTTGGCCACTTGGGCCCACCATAAGAAAAGCTTAGCCCAACAAACTATGCTGAGCTCACTTATACACTCCTCAATTTATCAAACATCTATGCCGACACCTATTTCGCCAAGCAAACCTTCATCATTTTGACATCCTGTATCCCCTATTCGTTGATCTTATTTACCCTAGGCTCGATATAACTGTTCGGATATCATGTTATGGTCATATTATTGTCGTCTCATGACCATCTTTCTCATCAATATTCCAATATGGTTCTTGTAATCACCTTTGTGTAGCCGGGCCAAGAAGCTGGATAACATTTTACCCCCAAAGTACGTCTTGTTGCATACATGATGTGTTTTGAGTCGAAGCAAATTAGAGTCTCTAGAAAGAAATCCATCATATTTTCTGAATAGTCATTATTCTTCAATTTTTTTCCTCCTAAAGTGTTGTATCCTTCTTTTGTCGTCATAACGCTTGGTTGATTCCCAATAGTATACATTTAGGATTGTAGTTCATCAGTGGCCACCTGTGTCAGGTTCTTAGGGCTAGTAAACTTTGGCTATCTAATCCAGTCTTTTCTTAATAACCTTAAGTGAAAATCCAATTCCTGTTGATTTCAAGAAGTCGAATTTTATGAATATAAACGTGCACGTTCAGGTACATGTTCTTGCCATTGGCTTTCGGATGCATTTTATATGTTCATGATTCATCACCAATTCCTTCTAGTTTAATTGCAATTCGATTGCAATTCCTCGTTTATATTTTTTTGTGAAATATTGGTTGTAATCAGCCACTCGATGAGAGGGGACTTCAAGTTCTACGTAGATGATGGACTCGGAGTCGTAAGTAATAGCGAATGGAGTATGGCCAGTCTCGAACTCTCAGGTGGTTCCACAATCACAAAATGCTATTGGAAGCCCATTTACCTCTACCTTTTCCAAAACTCTCTTCAGAATAGACTTTATGATTTTGTTCACAGCTCTAACCTATCCATTTGCTTGAGGGCAAGCAAATATCGCAAATCTCTTTTCAATATGATGTCGATGGTAGAAGTTTTCAGATTTTGCATTGTTGAATTGAGCTTCATTACCCGTTAACGATTTGTGGAAGGTCATAATGACAGATGACGTACTGGGCAATGAAGTTGATTATTTTCTAAGTCTTGATATTAGTTAAAAGTTCTGCATCTTCCTATTTGATGAAGTGATCAACTACTATGATGATGTATTTCGCACCCTCTTTAGGATGGGTAAGAAGATGATGATGCCAATGCCTTCAAGTGCCAAATGGCTATGGATTAGCCATTTGAGTAATTTCCATCAGCGGGGATCTCAAAATTTTTGCAAACATCATGCACTCGTCGCATTGTCTAGCATGATCAGTTGCATCTCAATTGACAGTTGGCCAGTAATACCCATTACGGAGTATTTTCTTTTTCATGGTTTTCCCTTTGGTGCGATCGCTGCATTTTTCTTCATGAACTTCTCTGAAGACTCGTTTGATTTCATTGTAGGTGATACATCGAGGCAAAGGAATGGATAAACTCCTTTCTACACATGACTTCTTCTTGGATGATTTGGAGTGAAGCTTTGAGGAGGATCTGTCGTTTTCTATTCCTCCATCCAGTAAGAACTCCTCATTGTAGATAATATTTGATAGGAGTCGACCGTGACCCCTTTTCTAGCTCTGTCTCCAAGATCTAGCTGATTTTCATCCGTCAATGCTTGGAATATTAAGTATTTCAACGGGATTAAAGTATGTCCGTTATGCGTCCCTAAAACTGGTCAGCTTGGCCAGTGACTTGACTCTTTTCATTTCTTCGCTAAGGATGTGTGTAATGATGTAATATGTGAAGTTGGCTAGTAGCTCTTGGAACTGGCTGATATAAAGAGCAAGATAATGCCCTCTGGCAAGATTAACTTCCTACCTTTGCATGCTACCAATCAAGAATCACAAAAGATATGTAAAGTTTCCACTCCAAGTTCTCAAGCAAGTTTGAGGCTGGCGATCGAGGCTTCATACTAAGCATCGTTGTTTATTACACGGGAATCGAGTTTCAGGACGTAGTAGATCGATCGTTCCTCAGGAATCATTAACACGACTCCTGTGCCATAACACTGATCATTGCATGCTTCATCCATGTACATTTTCCATCTGTTGGTTGGTTCTCCACTACTCTTCGAGTAGTTGTTTGATGAAGTGAATCCAGATATGAGGTCTACTCATTTCCGCCCTTGGATAGCCCTTCGAGGGAAATAAGTGATATCGAATTGGCTTAGTTCGATATTCTATTTAAGTAGCCTTTCAGATGTCTTAGGTCATTTTATGCCCTGTCACAAAGGTTGGTAGGCATAGACGTTAATGGAGTAAGCCTAAAAGTAAGAGTGGAGCTTTCATGATGAAATCAATAGACATTACGCTAGCTTTTGTAGCTTTGGGTCGATACCAATGCATGGCTCGCGATAGTCGGTGAAATCACACATGCATGTTAGAATGGGTCCAAAGGAACATATCATCATTTATTCAAAATAATCCAACTAATTCTTTTCCCATCATTGCACTGAGCAGTGATCTGATATTCAGCACTCAAAAAGGGTCGCCATGGCTGGCTGTAATGTCGACTGTCAGCTTAGGGGTGCAATATCGGATTCTATGAGTTTAGATATAACTATGTTGCGTAACATTCAATGTGAAATATGGTTGGGATGGTCAATGTTGATGGTTGCTCTGGTCGAATCCTAGAATCTTGTCATGAGTTATTAAGTCTGATAGTGAAGGGCTTTGAATGCTCTGATCGATTATCTGCAAATGGCTAAAGATCAGGCATAGAAGCACATTGATGAAAATGTCAAGTAGGTGTAAGCCACGAGTTTCGTAAAGCTGCATAGTTGGATCTTGCTTTGAGTATGGAGGTTTTTGTATATTCGAGTAACGCACTTGCCATTCAACGCATTCATAATCTTTTACCTGTCCTTCGGGTTGGAGTGATAGTCAGTTGCCAACGAGCTTAGGCATTGATTTAATGATCTTATCGCTAGGCATTCTTTCAGTCATAGCCTTGAATAGTTGCAAACACTATATAAAAGTTTCAATATTGAGCTAGCGTAGCCAGTCTTTGGATGATCACGCTTCTACTCCCAGTCTCTGGTTGACAAATGTACTGCATGGACGATTGAGTCTCGTCCTAGCTATGTTTATACTTCCACCAAAAATCCAAAGACATAGAGTTGATCGGTGAATAATCGGTTCACAATCGTCCTTCTTCTCGCTTGTGCCCCCTCCCCCAGTCTGGGGTATATACCGATAAGTAGGAAGGCCGGCCTTGCCCACCTTAGCTTTACTCTCTTTCCCGTTGAATCGTGGGACCAAGTCAGTTGATGGAAGGCTGAGTCTCGCCTATCTTGGATTGTATTATGGTTTTTCATTTCAAGGGTAATACTTCGATGCTTCGTCAGTTTATGGGCGTAAGTTGGGTACTAGATGGTCTCTATGTCCACTTTGGTTCATGTTCTATAATCGGGTCTCAGGGTAAAGTTGTCTCAAGAGCAGTCGGGTCACACTCATCCAATTTCATACTCCTCTTGACGGATCAAAGGAGGGTGCTGGAGAATTAATTACCAAGTCTTTGTGGTTTACTCTGCTTTCCACACTCTGGTGGTCATAGTTTTCAAGGGACATTGGGTCACACTTGTATGTGCTTGGTACGGATAGATATTGAACCTCGATTTGAGGTATGATACAGTCGATCGCCCGTAGCTTTGGATGTTATTTTGATTGGTTCTGTATTGAAGCCTCCTTGCGATCGTTGCCTTAAGTTGTAAAGAATGCCAAGATAGAGCTATAATGAGTTGTCTTATTCAGCTTTTATTCATTTGTACTCCTGCTCCCAACATTGATTTGGCCAGGCCACAAGTTGGATGGTCGAACTCCATCCTTAGCAAGTTAGTACTCCTCCTGTCGATTTCAGGCCGAAGTTTGCGGAATAGAGAATGGTCCGGATACACTCCACTATTTATCGATATTCATATGTCAATCTGCATTCTGGTGACTTAGATTTATTCTTCCCCAGGTCGACTTGCGCCCAATTTGTGTTCATGCTTCGGTCCGTGCTCCAGGGACTTAGAGATTTGGCTCTAGTCCATAGTTTGGGACGTAAAGAATTTCGTCAAGTCGTTTATATTCTAGTCCGTGCTCTGGGGACTTAGAGATTTTTCTCAAATCGTTTATACTCTAATCCACACTCCGAGGGCTCAAAGTACTCTAGCCCGTGCTCTAGGGACTTAGAGATTATTTAAATCGTTTATACTCTAGCCGGCACTCTGAGGGTTCAGAGTACTCTAGTCCTCTTTGGAGACTTAGAGATTTTTCACCAATCGTTTATACTCTAATCCGCACTCCGGGGGCCTAGAGCACTCTAGCCCACGCTCCGGGGACTTAGAGATTTTTTAAATCGTTTATACTCCAGCCCGCACTTTGAGGGTTCAGAGTACTCTAGCCCACGCTCCGAAGACTTAGAGATTTTTTAAATCGTTTATGCTCCATCCCACACTACGGGGGTTCAAAGTACTCTAGGCCACGCTATGGAGACTTAGTGATTTTTTAAATAGTTTATACTCTAGTCCGCTCCGGGGACTCAGTGTACTTTAGTCCGCGCTCCGAGGACTTAAAGATTTTTTAAATCATTTATACTCTAGTCCGCACTCCAAGAAATCAGAGTACTCTAGTCTGTGCTCCAGGGACTTAGAGATTTTTTAAATCATTTATACTCTGATCCGCACTCCGGGGCTTAGAGTACTCTAGTCCGTGCTCCAGGGACTTAGAGATTTTTTAAATCGTTTATACTTTGGTCCATGCTCTGGGGACTCAGAGTACTCTAGTCCGCGCTCCGGGGACTTATAGATTTTCGTCAAGTCATTTATACTCTAGTCCGCGCTCTAGGCACTAAGAGTATTCTTGTCCACTTCAGGGGCATAGAGATTTTTCTTAAATAGTTTACACTCTAGTCCCTACTTCGAAGACTCAGAGTACTCTAGTCCGCACTCTAGGGACGTAGAGATATTTTAAATTTTTTATACTCTGGTCCGCACTCCGGGGACTCATAGTACTCTAGTATGTGCTCCGGGAACTTAGAGATTTTTTAAATCGTTTATACGCCGGGTCGCACTCCGGGAATTCAAAGTACTCTAGTCCATGCTTCGGGGACTTAGAGATTTTTCTTAAGTCGTTAATACTCTAGTCCATGCTCTAGGGACTTAGAGTACTCTAGTCCACTTTAGGAACTTAGAGATTTTTGTCAAGTCGTTTATACTCTAGTCTATACTCTGGGGACTCAGAGTGCTCTAGTCTACTTCAAGGACTTAGAGATTTTTTTCAAGTCATTTATACTCTAGTCCGCACTCTGAGGACTCAGAGTACTCTAGTCTGCTTCAGGGACCTAGAGTTTTTTTTGAGAGCGGTCATATTTTCGCTCATTTAATTGGTATTTCATTTACCGTATCGAGGCTAATGTTGTCGAATAAACGGTCGAACCACATTTTCTTATGGAATAGGACTCTGCCACTAGCATCAAGGATGAAACTTGAAAAATGGATGGTCGATTCTCGTCCTCTTGGTGATTATAGCTCTTCCAATCAAGTCAAGGAAGGAGGAATATGATAGATGGTTGGATAACATCCATGCTGGGGTTAGATAATTAAGTCTCATACATTTTGCCTCATATCTCTTTCTAGAAAACGAGGATAATGGATTACTGAGTAAACAAAGTAAGTTGCATATTTTTCAAGGTGCAGTCATATCCATGTATTGAGAGCGATGGTTAATGAGTAGACAGTCCACCATAGCTACTTCAAGTCGGGCTTTCGAACAACCTTTTATGTTCAGGGTAGAATTTGATGTGTAAATGATCAAATCACGTCCACTGTAGATAGATCCCGGCGTCACTGAGCTTCAGGAGAGGCATCAGTATTTTGCGAACTTTTTCCTATGACTCGATTTGAGTGGATGATCAGGCCATATTCATTCCAAGACTTGCTTATTTCTCCAAGTCAAATGTGGAGGTCGATGAATGGATGGTCGGTTATGTTGGCTTTGTATTGTTCTTTGACCGTGATGAGCTTTTCAATCTCTAGTCCTTGGCCCCATATCAAAGGCACATGGTTGATGATGAGCGATCGAATCATGCTCATCTTGATGAAACTCCACAAATTCGATCAAGGTCCCTGTGGATTGGTTGGCGGCCAACTCTGAGTACTTGGTCACCTGCATCGTTTTAGAAGAAGTTTAGTTCAAGTCGGTCATAATTCAAAGCACAATTTAAATTAAAATAACCCAAAGAAGATTGGTATAAATCTCATTGATAAGGGGAGAAGCATCGTGTGCTCGCTATTCAACTCTGCCCCTAGCCCCTTCTAGTGGGATGTCGACTGCCAACAGTTCAATTGATAATTAGAGTTCTTTATTGATGGGTATTCGAAGTTCCTGGCTTGGCCTTCTACAAGGCTTGCATGTACTATTGAAGCTTTCAAAGAGCATACGAGTCGAATTTTGAGGTCTTGTTTTGTCTATTGGAATCAGAGTCCTTAGCCAACGGGCCTGCGTTATTATTTTTCCTAGTCTGCTCCACTCCTCCTCACTTTGGTTCTGATTCATTTTGTAATAGAAATGATCCATGGCCGTAGGAGGCTCTCTAGCTAACTAGCTGCCAAAATATATCTAGAGGTCGACTCTCCTCAAACGCAATCAGTATGGTATCCTTGTTAGCATTTGGAATAAATTACTTAGAGCCAAACATTGGTCTGCTTGGAGTCACTAAATTCGAAGTGCTGGGTCAATGAAGATGGTGCTTGGAGTCATCTTGGCGTTTTCCTAGAGTCATATCATCTATGTTCTCCAACCTTTAGGAGTATCGTTTGAGTAGCGGTTGCTTGTTCGTTCCTATGTTACCATTCAGAAGCTGCCGCTTGATCCTCTATGTCGTGGTCAGTCATGGGATCTAAGAGAAGTGGATAGAATGTTCCTTTATTAAGTTAAGTTCCAAATCCAAAATGTGGGGGCACTACGCTGCGGCACGGGTTCCGAGACTTTTTTTTGAAAATAAGGGTCGTATAAGAGATTGGTGTAACTTAAGTTTGGATCAGCCTATGCACATGGTTTGGTATATTTGGTACTGGGTCTGCATGCTTGTAAAGCACAAGAATAGAAGGTGGTTCAGTATTGGAGTGTAGGCATGGTGGATCGGCCAAGAGTGGCTTGGCCAAGGCGGTTCGGTATTGGAGTGTAGGCATGGTGGATCAGCTAAGAGTGGCTTGGCCAAGGCGGTTCGGTATTGGAGTGTAGGAATGGTGGATCGACCAAGAGTGGCTCGGCTAAGGCGGTTCGGTATTGGAGTATAGACATGGTGGATCGGCCAAGAGTAGCTTGGCCAAGGCGGTTTGGTGTTGGAGTGTAGCCCTGGTGGATCGGCCAAGAGTGGTTCGGCTAAGGCGGTTCGGTGTTGGAGTGTAGGCCTGGTGGGTCGGCCAAGAGTGGCTCAGCCAAGGCGGATCGATGTTGAAGTGTAGGCCTGGTAGATCGACGAAGAGTGGCTCGGTCAAGGCGGTTCGGCATTGGTGGATCAGCCAAGGTGGTTCGGTGTTGGAGTGTAGGCCTGGTGGATCGACCAAGAGTGGCTCGGCCAAGGCGGTTTGGTATTGGTTGATCGGCCTGAGAAGTTCGATGCGTACAGTTCGAAGCTTGAGTATATTCTCGTTGGCCCGGTCTGGATTGCTCCTTGTATATCGCTTGGTGATGGAGAGCGGGCTAAGGTGGGTCGGCCATTCATCGTTCATTCGAGGACGTTAGCAGATTACCAATAGGGCAACATAGTTGACTTTCCTTCACTTCGGGTTACATCCCTAGCTGCTCCGAGTTATAGGAGATTTCGCTTCGAGTCATGCACGAGGGATTCATGGTTCGGACAGGCTTGCTCGGTGACTACTGGTTCGGTCACAGAGCATCGATATACACGGGTCAGCATTTGCTCAATATATATGCTAGAGCGATCGGCTGTCAGCTTTTGAGTGAGTGATTGACCATCTGCATTGAGTGAGGGGTTGGCCTTTATATAACTCTAGTGCAAACTTTAACATTCAATCCCTAAAACTTGCGTACATAAGTGAATCCAATCCCATGGCTAATAGCTTCCTTTAGATCTCTTTCAAATCCGAGTGGAATAGGAAGTTTGCTGGTAAACAACTGGATCTCTCTCGCGAATATGGAAATCCACTAGTAGACGATGAGATCTAATCAAGCTGAGAATTCAATTCTCAGTCAAAGCACCAAAATATTCGCACCAAAATTGGTTACTAACACCCGTAGAATTTCATGAACATCAGAGAATTAATGGAATCTAGAATAAAGAATAAAAGTAAATTGGCACAAAGATTTTATAGTGGCTTGGCAATCTCGGCCTACGTCCACTTCAAATTTCATTCATTCTTCATTTGATTACAATTACATAGTTGTTCCATTGGCTAGAATCCATTGATACAAGTTTATAAGAAAAATAGCCATCGCAGAGTATTTGGAGTAGGAAGAAGAAGATGATGAAGCCCCCCCCCCCCTAAAAGAGAGAGCGAGAGGCCCCAAAAATGGCCCCATACCCTTGTATTTATAAACGAAGGTAGCCTTCAGCCTAACTGACATCTTCAAGCCTGGCCACTTGGGCCCATCATAAGAAAAGCTCAGCCCAACACACTATGCTGAGCTCACTTATACACTCTTCAACTTATCAAACATATATGCCGACACCTATTACACCAAGCAAACCTTCATCATTATGACATCCTGTATCACCTATCCGTTGATCTTATTTACCCTGGGCTAGATAACTGTTCAGATATCATTGTCTAGTCGTATTATTGTCGTCTCGTAGCCATCTTTCTCATCAATAGTCAAACCTGGTTCTCATAATCACCTTTGTGTACCCGGGCCAAAAGGCCGGATAACAAAATCCAAGAACCAACAAGCTATACGAGATCAAAGGCAGGAGGCCGATACGAAGTTCCCAGTTATGGATTGATATGAAATAAAGCATCTTCTTCCCCAATTCGTCGATACGAAATTAAGGCCAAACAATTGTCCACCGGCTCCTTTGTATCCCTCCTTACTCCTTCTTCTCCAATCACCACAAGCACCAACCAACCTTCGATCAAACTTTGGCATCGCTCCAACCAACCTCCGGCGTGAATGTCGCCGAAGACTGACCATGAATGTGAATGGATAGGAATTCGAGCTCGAGTCTCGTAATTTTGATGTGGATTAACTATTCAATTACCTAGTTAAAGTATCGATGCAAAGGATTGAAATATTGTTTGGTTCGAAAGTGAGAACGGGTTTCCTCATTCCTCAAGTTTTTAAGCGATATGAACGGGCTAGGAAATAAACAAATAAGTAAGTGAATTTGTCTAAGTACAAGATGGCTTTTATATGGGCACGGGGATTGAAGGAAAACGACGATTCAGCCCCCTAGGTTTTTGATCAGTTAGAACATGCCTACTTCCTAACTGATACGAAGAACACAATTCGTATCCATCCCTTTGAAGCTGTAACCACCCATATCAATCGAGACGAAGGAGCTTGCTTCGCATCCATTCATCTTTCGTTTGGTACCAACAATTCGTATCCAATGACTAAGTAAAGCAACGTCAACCACCATGGATACGAAAGCAAAGCCTTGTATCCCTCATCTCAAGTATATCCAACAAGTCGTATCCCTTGAATCCTATCGATACAATCAGAGATTCGTGTCCATCGATATGAACGAAATCGAAACAACAACCAAACTCATATCGATTGTCATCAATACGAATGTAACCGCGATACTTTTCACATCTATCCAGGAGAGGTTCGATACGAAAAGATACTACAAAACAACCATCCAACGTTGGTACATCACAAATTTCACGTCGATTCAGGAGAGGATCGATGCGGGATTCGATCCAAGAAAACAGGAATGACTTTTGAACGAACGAACATTAACGAGAGTCGGGTTTATATACGTTTTGTGTGACGTAAATCAACATCAACATTTCAAAATTCACAGGAATTAAATGCTTACCTGGCAATAATTAAATGATGAATAACAAACTTCTGGCACTCGACACTCAGTTACAATAGTACGCTACACAATCTCGACAATTAACAATCCAGCATTTATATAGCAATCAGTCAAAAGGTTGCGTCACTTGACATAAAAGACAACAACTATTTAGCAAATCGAATAGAACTTTTCAAAATGAAGATGGCGGATTTTCAAAGCACGTCATGTTCACACAAGACATACTTTGGGGGACAAATGTTATTCCGCCTTTTGGCAAGGCCGTGACACCAAGAAGCCGACTAGAAACCAAAGACAGTTGTTCCCCAATACCGGTTATATGCGGGTCCACTATGGATGTTGGTAAATTTTGTCTGAGTGACACGACAAGAAAAACCATCAAAGCTGATGTTTCAAATTTCAATCGAAGTTCGTATGCTGAAGATATGGACGACGCAAATCAAGCAATAATCTCGTTCACATCCATCAAGAAATCATCAGTTCGAAACCACCCAGGCACATTCCACTTCGTATCCATCAAGAGAAACCCACTTCGTATCGATCGTGTTCGAACCCATAAAATGTGCATGCCTTCATATCGATCAGGTAAGCACTAGTTCGTATCCATCAAATGCGCATTGCTTCGTATCCATAATCTGAGCACTTGATCGTATCCATCAAGTGCATGCTGCTTCGTATCCATCATACGCACTTCTGTTTGTATCCGTCATATTTACTTTATTTCGTATCCATCAACAAGTCATGTTTCATATCGATCACATCATCTTAACTTGTATCGATCAGTTAGCCTATCGATACGAGGCATACCATTAAGAGAGCGATACGAAGAGTGCATGCAGTGATCGACACGAAACGCCTTCAAATCATCTGTACGAATGAAGCCCCACCGATGGATACGAAGCGATGTATATGTGAAACGATACGAAGCAATGTGTATGTGAAGCGATGCGAAGCAATGTATACATGAAGCCGAAGTGAAGTACAGGAGCGATACAAATGGAAAAGCAATGGATGGATACGAACAGGGCGCATTCAAGTGAGAGACTCGGTCACTCGGCATAAAAAGTGGATCATCCAAAAAGATAGTGCCACGTAATTAGGCATCTTGTGTCCAGAAGTGATGCGAACAGATCGATGCGAACAAAAGCGATGCGAACTCAGCAGCCTTCAACAAATTCAAACTTGCATCGATCATAACTCAAAATCTAAAGTCCAAATGGCATCAAATTATCATTGGAGCTTGCGTGCAACCTCAAGAATATTCATGATTGATCTCGGCTCGATTGGACCAAATCTTGATCAATACAAATTTCATTCGTATCGATCACGGATCGAGTCCAAACAATCGAGGATCGATCACGCGGGCCCACCCACCTAGGAGAAGAGGTCTTCCGAGATGTGAGCGAGATTTTTGCTTCCTGCCTATACATAGCAGCCCAGGACCTACTGAAAAGGGACCTTTTTGGCTCTTCTATGTCCAGACTCTGCCTAAATTACTATTATACTCGAATTTTACTTCTGTAACTCGTTGTAACCATCAAGCAAAAATCAATAAAAGTTAGCCATTTCATAGTGGACATAGGCCATATGCCGAACCACTCTAAATCTGTGTGTTTTTGTACGTTTTTCCAGTTTATCGATTGGTGTGTTTATTATCCTCATTTTCCATTTTTATTCTTCATTTTATCTCTTCAAACACATCCAAAGAGTATTGTGCCTAATTTTGGTTCAAACACTAGGGTTTGCCGTCAAAAATCGAGTGAAAAATCCCAACTCGGATAGATATAACTATCTTGAAATTCTATGCTCGAATCTGGATCGAATCATTATGCTAATAAAATAATAAACGTACAACTTACATATTAATTTCCAATTGATTATTAGTTATATCCATTTCTTTTTGTTCACACTTATTTTAATTTCCGTTCACTAATCCACAATTATCCTTTACTCAACTTTACTAAATCTTCATTCAAATACTTACTCAATATATTTTCAATACCAATTTTACTTAAGAGCTTCATCATCAATTTTTCAAGTTTATTATAAATATTTTATATAACCCCTTATATTTATTCCCACTTCATCACTTAAGCTTTTATATACATCTTCATTCAAATTAAATTTTCAATTCCATTTGAACTCAATTTATCTTCCAATATTAGATCTTGGATTTTTGTCTACTGCATAAGAACCCATATTTAACTAATTACTTTAGCTCGTTCCATTCACTAATTCATTTAAATCTCAATAGATTTTATTTTCAAACTTTTATTTTATTTAGTTCACTTGAACTAAATTTTCTTTTTTACTTTATTTAACATAATTCAGGATAAACATCATTTCAAATTGTCAATTTCAATTTTATTTACTTACAAATTAAATTAATTTGTTCATCTACTAATTTATTCCAACTTAATAAATTCTATTTCAAAAACTTATTCAATTTAGCCTACGTAGGCCTAATTCTCAAAATTCACTTTATTTTTAAAACTTAAGTTAAGTTTTAATTCCGTTCCGATAATCACATTTCAAAATTCTCTAAGCTCCAACTTATTTGTATCCAATAAACATTTTTAACCAACTCCAGAGTTTTTAAATAACTACTTAATATTTCAAATTCATTTTGAAATCAACTACATATACATAATTCATTTGTATATCAAATTATAACTTCTGCATTTCAAATTCAAAACCAATTTTGCAGATAAACCCCAATTCAAAACATTCAGGTAGCAATTCCTCCCTTGGAAACTCAAAAATGAACATCCATGATGTTGCAGTCATCACCGAAATTATTTCCAGCTACCGAAGTGAGCTTAGTGCTTTTATTTATTTAAAATCCATTTTTAATTATTTTATCTCAAATATTTTCCAAATAACATCACCATTAATTTTCAACATTGAAAAACATTTTCAAAATGAACGGGATTTAAATTCCCAAATTTTCACCCTTTTAAAATCCTTTTAATTTTGTATTTAAATATTCCTTTGGAATTTTATTCTATTTCAAATTATAAATCACATTTATAAACTCATATCTACAAACTCCATTTTGTTTTATGAATTAGTTTTTCTTAACTTTTGGTTATAATATCAATTTCTTATTAAATTTCCACAACAGAGACCAAGCACACTGTATACACTATAATAATTTACAAAAATTATTCCTTTTATATATAAAAATATTTTGGGTAAAATTATATCATTACCCCATTTTAAAACAATACTATGTGGAGTTGCTCTTTCAAGTGTTTAGAGATACCCATCAATAATGTTAATTACTCGTATCGACCAGAATCCAAAAGCCACTCAACAAATCAATTAACACAATATAAACAGTTTTATATTCACTAACTAATACGTATTCATATCTATTAATACACTCAAACTCATTCTAGAGTGCTACCGACCCTACCTTTAATGAGTAATCCCCAACAGAGACAAAGGTTCTCGCTTAACCTTCAGCTTTGATACCAAGTGTCACGGTCCTGATATTCGACCTCCGAAAATCGACAACAATACTCCCACTGTATTACATGCCGAACAATCGAACACCGAAAATACCAGATCATTAGGGAAAGAAGAAAAGGTATAAGAAGAAAATAGAAGTAACAACAAAGAATCTCACAATCGTAGCGGAATAATATATAATAAATAACAACTGACCTTTACACAAAAAGAACTATTACTGTTTTTGTACATTACATCATCAGAGTACAATACATCAATAGTACATTACTGGACAATTATAATAACTTGTCCTCACAAAAGCTGACTATATAGCTTATAATGCACAGCGGAATATACACCAAGTACGTGTGATACATCTCGTCATCCAACTCGTCTTCTGAGTTACATAGCATCCTATCCAGAATCTTTAATACTCGGTCTGACCCTAGTATTATAATAAAATAACACCCGAGTCGGTCAGGGAAACCAATGTGAGAAAACACACCCAATTTGAATTATTAAAGTTCAAAACCCATTGAAAATAAAAGGTATCTCGTAAGACCACGCCACAAATAAACATGTCGGGTTTTTACCCTACAATAACCAATACATTTCATATCAAAATCCTATGATATTATAATAATGTCTAAGTAAAAATACTTATTCAAATAGCTGAAATTGTTACATTAATTAAATTCCAGCAATACTACGCTCTACAATCAAAACTGTAAAGGCACGTATTGGAGAATGGATTCCAACTAAATGACTGGCACTGAGCAGAATAGCATACCGAGGACCACTCCGAGATTCCCTGCTACACAAGCCCGGACTACCCCTTAAACTGGATAGCCCGAATAAGATTACTCCACGGTTGGGATCAGCAACCGCCACACAGCTGAATAATAGGGACTCTAGATAGGGGTAGCCTTACCCTATTTACGTGCGACCCACTTAGCCTTGCTGCATCTATCTTGATTTTCGGTCATTACCAGTTGATGAGGCTCGAAGCTAAGCGTTACTTTTTTATAAATATTCACTTAGAATGCTCATTGTCCTCCAATGACAATATACTGATAGCATTCATCTATATATGTCCGTTCTCGGTCCGAACAGAACCGAAGTCACTATTCCTACTACATCAATTGTGGAATCACCCTTAGGATTAGTAGCGATTGACCCTTGCACTTTACTGCTCCATCTTCGACTCCAAGCTCGTCTTCATTCCGAAAATATACTCGTTGGATCGAAGTGGTTTTCGGATCACAAATCTGATCCCTGTCTCTTCGAAACAACGTTCGCTATTTCCGGTAAACTCAACCCCGGTTCTTTAGGAAATACATAGACGAAGAATAAGATCGAAGATCACCTCCTAACCATTAGTCGATGGATTTCCCTATCAATGTCCAAGAATAACGAAACGAGCTTATACGTACAGTATAGCACCTCAAACGGTAACTGTACTATATAAATCTCGTGCTTCTTCTATATATTTCCAAAGTTATATTTGGGTCCAAATTTGATAGTCAGTCATCTAACTATCAAATAAACAATCAATTTAATCAAATATTCCATTTCCACTAAAAACATTAAATCTCTATTTAACTTAATTTTTATAAATTAAATCTCTTTATCCAAATTATATAATTATCTTATCGAATTCAACATATTAACAAATTATCTTTTTCTTTCAAAATCTTTGAAACTTTTTTTATTATATTATGGAAAACACCACTGATTTATTAAACCATGGATCACAGTTCAATGGTTACATCTCTATCCTAGAGAAATCCAAGTCTTAACTGTAGGCACTCACTGCCTCCGATTTACGCCATGCGAGTATACCAATTCTCGAAAACTTTATTTGCAAATGTTCAGAATAATACTTATGAAATTTCTATAACAATTCTCCAAGTAAAACTTTAGCCAAAACTACTTTTTAATAAAGCTATTATATAAAATATGAAATTATTCTTTAAAATAAAAATGTCGATTAAACCTTTGGTAATAATTAACGACTATAACTAACTTAATTAATAAATATTTAACAATTTTAAAACAATTAAATAATACATTCTTCCTAAAACATTCTTTTAAACACTTTTAAGTTTTCTAATTAATACTCAAAAATCTTTCCTTTAAAATATACTTAACTTTTTCGACAAATACATTTTCCACTTCAATAAAGCCGGTCTAATCATTTATAAATCCTTCTCGATTTATCTCCAGTTTAAATTTATGTTCCAACCCCGTAAATTTCCTTTTTCACATTTTTAAAAATAAAACTACTATTTATTTTTAAAATGATTTACCCATCTCCTTATAAATTCCTACCGTGATTTGTAATCTCAAATTATCCGCTGATAAACACTTCACTTTAATTATAAACCCAGTTTATAAATCCCGTAGTCTTATTCCGCTTTATAACTGTTTCAAAATATTTTAGTCAATTTCAAATCTTTTTTTTAGTTTAATTCCATTTTAAAAATTTATTCCTTAGTTAACCCAAACTTATTCCAAAACACTCTAATTTCAGATTCACTCCCTTTTTATGATTTAAAATCTTTTAAATTTGAAACATTAATTTCATATTTCAATTTATTTTCCAAATTCCCTCTTTATTTTTCTCAAATCTATTTTATATCTCAGATTTAAAATAAATATTTTTATACTCAAACAAATCGCTTAAGTCCCATTATTAAATACTTTTATTCAAATATTTCAAAATCTATATCTTTCCATATTCAGAAATTATCAAGTGCAATTTTATAATCAAACTACTTATTTTTTTACAAATTCATTACTTTCAAATTTTGTCCATCTTTAATATAAATCTCTTACTTCAAAATCCCCTATTTCCTTCAAAAATTTCATATTTATATTATCGATATTTTAAAATGCCAAAAATATCTCTAGCAATACCATAGTATCAAATAAATCAATTTCTAATATTTCCTATTCCAGACTATTCAAATGAATCATATCGCTACATATGAGAATAATTCCAACATTTTTTAGGAATATCGTTGGATCTTTCCAGCCTGTTTTCTCTGCATCTATAGATATTAGCACGGTATAAAATACCAATCCCACTTCGAGGGGGATATCGCGGTATATAGGGTCATCCGCTATTACGTGGGGTGCATAGGGTCTCATCCTCTATATAATGTGGAAATATCAACCACTCCAATGTATATACTACTATATATATAATTTAACTTCCAGAATGATAATAATTATCAACTTAATCAATCAACCAATATTACTTTTGACTACTTAAAATCAATTGTTGAAATTCCAATTTTGAGTGAGATTAACTCACCTTGCTTTTTTCCTTTTTTCGATTTTGTTATTTATCAAATCCCCAAACTTATCCCTTTGCAAAGTATTGCTGCCTCGAGTCCAACGTGACCTGATATGTTGATTTTTAGACCTCGCATAGACATTATACGATCTATTATCATTTGAATTAATATAAAACTAATAATAACATGCAAATTTCAAATTTAAATTTAAATCAAACGACTCACCCTGCCTGGTTCAAAAAGTAACCCGAGAACTTGCCATGAAACACGCTCATACCCAACCTCGTCACGATCAGCCGCCATTCTCAACAATTACCTCACCCGCTTCAGCCACGAGCCACCACCAATCGCCTGCTACCCAATCGGTATTTCCTCCTCGATCCCTGTTGTGACGATTCAGAATTTCTAATAATTTAAATTTGAATATTTAATTGATTGTAGATATTTAAAAAGTTAATTTTTAACTTGAGTTCAAATATTTTTGTTAATAACAATTAAGTTATTGGATTTAATAAACTGAAATTGGGCGAATTATTGAATCTTCTGTTTTAAGCCTATTAAAAATAATTTGAAGGCTGGTAAAATTTATATTGATAGTGTTGAGGATAATAAAAGTGTTAAAATTGAATTTGGAAGTGTTTTGTTAAGTTTTGAAATTTTATCGTTTAAATCGATATTTAAAAATAGCCTTCCGAGGGACAGTCTCGGAATTCGATGAAACCAATTCCATTGGATCTGTAATAGTTAGTTATTATCAGAATTCAATTTTCGTAGCAATCGGAGTTGTCTTTTTATCCTGGCATCCCCAAATGCTTAGAAACTATTTTAATCGATTTAATTTAAAATTGATCGTTTTCTTCTGTAACTCGCGTATATGATTGAATTAGCTTCCAAAACCCATTCCATTGTGTTCGGAATGCAGATAAAACCTTATAAACGCCTAGCGGCATGCCTCGATAGGAGTTTGGAATTTTAAGTTGCATTTGAATTTAAATTTGAAATTTATAAAAAATAATATATGGTTGACTGGTCAACGAAATTCACATCAGCTATTTTATCACCTCGGAAAAACACTATAGCAAGTGTATTCAACACGCTTCCTTTGCCTTCTCAAATACGCGATCCTCTGTCTTTCTTCCCTTTTAAAAACATGAGTTCCATTTCTTTTGTAGAAAAAAATTTGAACTCCACGAAAATAAAAATAAAAATGGCAGAAGAGATCGCATCTACCCCCCGTTCTTTCAATTCGATTTTTAAGCCCCCTTTCTCTTCTTCGGCCCTAGTTCAAAATCAAAAAAAACAAAATTAAATCATTGGCCGAAGCAACGAAATCGCCATGGGAAGCGAACATTGTCGCGTTCAATTGGGCGATTCGCGAGCCGTCGTAGTTCGAAATTAGGATTTCTCATCATAGCTGTTGTTCGACTTTGAGGAAAACGAAGGGTATGGGCAAGTTATGCAGCGAGTGGCGTAGTGGGGGAGGATCTTGGTTTGGGGTTGTTCGGCGATCGCGAGAGTGGAAGCTCGCGTGTGATGATGCGAATTTAGGGTTAACATCTCAGGCTCAAGCTCAAGCTTTTGGGAAGGAATGGCATTAGGCTTCGGTCATGAGGCCAGAGGAAGGGAGCGCAACCGCATGTAGATGGTGTTATTGATGGTTCGCGATTTTTTTTCTTTCTGAGACGATTCTGTTGGAGGTCGAAGCATGCGATGGCAGAAGGGCGAGTCGCGATGATTACGAGGCTGAAGGTATAGGTTTGTTAATTATATTCATCACTGTGTTTAATCAGTGAAAAAAATTAATTTATTTACAGTAAAGTATATGTAAAGGCAATTTTCTATATATATATGAATAATATTTTCAAGTATATGAGAATTTATATAAGTTAGATTTTGAAATCTATAAATTATTTTTATAAATGTATAAGTAGTTCCAAGAGAAAAAATTCTGGTTTAAAATTAAATCATTAATTTAATTAATAAATGGTAATTTACTGTTCGCTTGTTTCAAATATTATTAAATTATATAATGTTTATACAAGGTTAAAACCATGGAAACAAGCCAGTTTAGAATGGATTGCAAAAAAAAATGTGAGTAAATCTCACTCTTTTTGACTTTTATTTAGATTTAAATGGTTTTAAACTTAAATAATAAATGAGAAAATGGTTCATTTGTCAATAAGGGTGTAATGATTTGTAATCATTAAATAAATAGGATAATTTAAATGGATAATTAATTAATTGGGCTAATTAATTAAGTTTAAATTAATTTAGAATGATCATTGGGTGATTTAATAAGTAATTACTTAATGCAATTAATAAAATTTCTTTATGTAATTAATCAAGAGATAAATTAAGAAAATTAATTAGGAGAATTAATTTATTTAATGAAGTAAATAAAAAGGTAGATAATTTTAGATGGAAATAACTCAAGTATGATTAATATTGTGGTTTAATTCATGTAACTAATTTAGATTAGAAAAAAATTAAAATACAATTGAAAATCATTTACTTATATAATTAATGATGAAATTAAAGATTGGTAGATTAAAATTTGATTAATCCATAATAAATGACTTATGAGAAATTAATTAATATAAGTAATTAAGGATTAATGTAATTAATATAGTTAATTAATTTAAGAAGTAATTAAAATTACTTATTGATTTTTGTTAAGAATAATTAATATCGTGAAATTAAATAAAGATAATTACATGAATGTAATTGAAAAATAATTAACCCAGGGTGATGAATTAAGATCAATAATGAAGGGTTGACTAATTAATTGATTTGGAATTAATTAATGTTAAATGAAGGAATCTAAGTGAATGAGGTTAGAAATTTAATTAGAATCAATTGAATAAATTTGGAAGCGATCAAATTAGCTTATGGATGATTGAATGGTATTGGATGCTTTGAATGAGTTGATATCTCTGATATGAAATGCTGTGTATTTCATTTGAATAACTTGGATTAGGATGTCATCAGTTTCGAAGAGACCGGGGTCGGGTATTGGGAAATACCCGAAACCACTTCGAATTATTATAGATTGATATGGGAAATCAATAGGTTGAAATGAAATGATTTAAGTAAATTGGACTATTTAATCTAAAGTTTTTGATACTTGGATATTGATGTGTGAAATTAGAGAAGACTATAACGAAGTGTGATTTGTAAGTTGATTCGAGTTACCCCGGGATTTATATAAGTTGTTTTCTTGGATATTCCATGTTGGATGAGTTTACTCACGCTGGTTTCCAGCCTGATCGGGATGTTACTTTGGTGTAATGCTCGGGTCAGACCGAGTATTACAAATTTTCAGGTAAGGACGTTCAGGAGCTCAGGAGGCGAGCTGGATGGCAGGAACGTATATAATATTTTTCGTTATATTATATTATTGTATATCTGAGGCATGGTAAATTGTGTATATTCAGTGTCTGTATAAATGTGTAACTCTGATGTATTATAAATGTAATTGACAGATACAGAATGCTTTTGTAAACTATTATTATTTATTATTATATTTTATCCGCTGCGAATGTGAGATGTTGATGTTTCTGATCTTCTTCTTCTATCTCTTTCTTTTCTTACCATAACTATCTGAAATTTTCGAGGTCGAAAATTTCGAGTCGTTACAGTTAGTATCAGAGCTAAAAGGTTAAGAGAGAACCTTGGCTCTAGTGGGGATTACTCATTAAATAGAGTCTGTAGTACTCTAGAATGAGTAGAATATATATGTATGAGAGCGTACTTGTTATTTTCTTATATAAAGATTTTAAATGATTTTATATAAAAGTATATTTTGATATATAAAGCAATATTTCCCTCTAATAAATATTAAAGTGATTGGTTGTTAAATCATTGGAATTAAATTAAGCAGTAATATAATACAACCAAACTGAAATCTTGAATTGGAATTAAATTAAGTGGTAACAGAAATACAACAAAATTAAAATTAAATTAATTGAAATGAAATTCTAGAATTTGAGCTCGGGAATTAAATTGTTTAAAAACTTTAAATAAAGGTAAGTTTGAAATGGATTCACACTGAAATTTAATCTTGAATTTATAGAAGTAAGAATAATATAAAAAGGAATAGGTATCTAGATAAGGTTACCTTGGGTATTATCATAAATAGTTATTTTGTTTAATAATGATATATTTGTTATTAAGTAAGCCAAATAAAGCGAATTTATAAGATGAGTATAACTTCTAAATTAAAGTAGCTTTTATAATTGTGAAGTTTTAAAACCTAAGTCTAGAAACAATCAATTGTTTCAAAGAGTTAAAGAAAATAACAAATAATATAATTCAGACTATTTTGAATATAGTCTTATTTTAAAACAAGGAAGGTTTGGAAGATTTTTAAGGGATTTGTTTTGAAATTAAAACTAAGGGTGGTTTAAAATTTAAAAGTAGCCTGGTGTGTAAAGGAAATAAATATGAAAATAAACTCTAGGGTTGAGTTTTGAATTTTCCTTGGAATGTGATGTGAAATCCAAAGTGAAGCAAGTTTTAAACTTAAGTGGAAAGGTTATTAATCTGAAGGTTTAAAATTTGATTGGGAATTGGGATTAACTCAAGCAAAAATGGAAATGATTTAAAATTGAACTAGGTTCAATTGATATTAGTCCAAATTGATTGCAATAATTTGAAATTATAATTAAAGTTGAGCAGATTTAAAATCAAATGGAATTTGATTTGAAATTGGGGTTAAGTCAATTTCAAGGGAAATTGATGTTATTCAAGTTAGAATTGAGTCAATTTACATGGAAGTGGAAATTTAAATTGAATGGATAGGGAAGTGAACAGTTTTGACTCTGGGCTATTTTTAATATAAATTGTTTTAATATAAACTTATTTTTCCAAGCTATTTAATATATACAACCTTTCTTCTTAAAGCCAAATTATTTTATATTTGTTTTACAATTATTTTTGGAACTATTAACCGTTTTTCAACTGTTTTATAAACTACCCACTATTTTTCAGCTATTTTACAAATTAATTACTATTTTACAACTATTTTGAAATTATCTAAAATTTCTGAAACTATTTTAACTATTTTATAATTATTTAGCTATTTTACAGCTATTTTGCAAACTAATAATTATTTTTCAACTACTTATCTATTTTTAAAAAAAATCAAGTTATTTTCTAAATATAAATAGGTCGAAGTTCAAACTGTTACTGATTAAATACCCAACCAAGATAAGAATTGAAGTGATAATTCAATGGAATTGAAGCGACTGTAAATAAGTGAATGGAAATTAAAGGAAATGTGAATAGGAAGAGAAATTGATTTGGCTAAAAATCAATGAAAATAAATACGTAGGATGTACGTAAATTATTCTATTCGCATAGTGATTTGATCCAGATTCAAGCATAGAATTTCGAGATAGTTTATCGATCCGAGTTAGGATTTTTCACTCGATTCTCGATGGCGAACCTGGATATGGATTGTTGACTGGTTTTGGATATTCTCTATCATAGTTATACCTATGCAAGGAGGATGAAGGGTTCTGATCAAGGAACCAGATCTGAGTCCACACTAGGAAGTCGAGTGGACGATACTAGTTCGGAAGTGAAATTGTGTGATCGAGTGAGCGATCAGATTGGTATAGCGTACGGATGATATGTGTACATCGTACGTATTTGAATGAAATTGATATTGAAAAGAGTAAACAAAATTTGAATATTTGTTTTGAATAAACAAAGCTATATATCTTTGTTATATAAGATAAAACTCCCCTTGTTGAATCTATAGTCAGAAGAAAAGGGATTTTGAAGGTGTTTGAAGTATAAAAGGAGTTTTATACAAGTTTGAAATGATCCAAAGTTTTTTAAAATTTATATATATCTATATATATATATATAAAGGATCTTATGAGGATTTTGGAAAAAGGTTTTGGGAACCTTTGGATTTGGAAAGGCTTTTGATTTTTAGGTAAAATCAATATTGAATTTGGAAAGCCTAGTTTGAGAATTATCGATTTTGGGATAATCGATTTTGTGTAAAGGAGCTTTGTATGAGATCATACAAGGTGTATGATTTAAAAGATACTATATGTATATAGTATAAAGTGTTTTGATAAGGGCTCTAGGGAAAAAGGCGCTCCCTTGAAATGAACTTCTCAGGAGTGCCACCGGGTGGTGCTGTCTTGAGCCCCAAGGGGGGTTCTAAAGTTGATCCTGTGAGGAGTCTAGACAAAACTAGTTTCTGAGGATTATGAGTAGTGTATACCATAGCAAAAGTCGTGTGTGCCGCTGAGAGCCAACGGTCTACATTTGGTTTTATATCGGTAGACTGTGACCTATGGTAACATAGCGAAAGTCGTGTGTGCTGCTGAGAGCCAACAGTCTATGTTTGATTTTACATCGGTAGACTGCGACCTATGTAGGAGAGGAGAAGTTTCATTTTGACAGCGAAAATCGAAGGGCGTTGATGCCTACAGTTACGTGGACATTTGCTGCGATGGCAATGTAACCCTGGAATGTAACTGCGATATGTTGTGGGTTCCGTGGCATAATCGAGGGGCGCGGACTGCCTACATTACATGGACTTTTGCTGCGACGGCAACGTAACCCTGGAATATAATTGCGACCATGGAATGGGGTGATGATTTCCAGAGCATTCTCACCAAAGATATTTCCTCTATTTTCAAAAACCGTTTTCTATATTTTCAATAAAATTATTTTCCATGTATTTTCACTGGGTGTTGAACGAGTTTACCAAGTACTTATAGATTTTCATTCCTACGCTTGATCAACGTATGATTGAATTTTTGTGAGAACAAGGATGGACTGGTAGAGACATCGAGGTATAAGAAGTATTTTATTAAAGATCTATTTTAATAGTATATTATGAATTTAAAAGCATTTCTAAAATTTTAAAATAAAGGTGTTGGAATTTTGTAAAATGAAAGAAATCCAAATTGGAATTACGAAAATTTTTGAATTCAAGAAAATTTAGTGAAGTGATTTATTGTAATAAAAATCGAATATTGATTCAAAAATTGGAAGTAAGCTTATTAGCTAAATAATTATTTGATAGAGTATGTTAATAAATTTAACTCGGTTAAATAAATGGATTGTAAGTTAATAATGGATGTTTGCGCCAAAAATGGTCACAAACCCCAAGTATCGTGAAAGCACCAATGTATAAACATAAATCAGCAATATACAAGCACAAATCTCAGATCTCAGCAAATAAAACAGCAATATGGAAGTAATGAACAGTGACACAGGATTTGTAGTGGTTCGGCTGTCTCCGGCCTACGTCCACTTCAAAGTTTTATCTTTTATTGATGTTCTTTGCTGATTACAGATGATTGCAGCAGTTACAATGATTAAATTTCGACTATAACAGCAATGGAAAGAAGTAGAATCGAATTCGACAGAGTCTGGACGTTGACTAGCCAAAAGATCCCTTTTTCTATAGGCTTCAGGGGGCTATTTATAGGCGTAGGAGGCTGATATCATGCTCAAACTTTGGGAGACTTCTTCTGGCACGTGAGTGGGCCCATGCGACCGACCCCACCAAGTTTTGACTCGTTCTACGAATGATACGAAACAATTTCGTATCGATCAAAAAATGCTCCAATCGACCTGAAAATTGGCAGGATGGTTCTTCAGGATATACGCAAGCTTCTGTGAAAATGTCTTAGCATTTGGATCGGTGGATTTCGAGAAATGGTCGATGCGAAATGGGGTTTTTCGGTGGCTGTTTGGTTCGAATCGATCGGTTCGAAACGATCCCTTCGATTCGATCACCCCACGTGGTTTCGTGATGATGTCGCACGCACACTTCGCCTCGATCCGAGTTTCACTCCTAGTTGACCATGTCGACTCCATAATTCTCGCCTTGTTCGTATCGAATTTGACACGTCACCCAGGTTTGTTGTCTCGATGGATACGAAGTAGTCATCAGCCATGGATTCGAACAACAGTTACATCGATGGATACGAGATAACGAAGGTCGATGGTTACGAACAGGCCTTTACTCGATGAATACGAGCCACACAGCTCCTTAATGGACACGAAGTCAATCGATGTGAACCGGAGTCTTTTGATGGATACGAAGTAAGGTAACCTGATGGATACGAATTGCTCTGCCCATATGGATTCGAAGAGAGGTTTCCATGATGGATACGAAGCAGACATTTGGCCAATCGATACAAATCGTACTAGCTGTTGATGGGTACGAAGTCCATCGATACGATCTCGATGGATTCAAACATTGCTGACCTGATCGATACGAACCCATAGGAATCAACCGATGCGAAGTCGGTGATGGATACGAACCGGGTCGAGTCGAATGGTTGTTCACTGATGGATACAAAAACGAGGTTGTTTCCTCTAGATTGAATCGATCATAGCTCGAGCATACGAACTCAGATTGACTCGAAATTTGGAACACAGGCTTCCATGGCTTTGCTTGTCATGTCTTGCCAATTACAACCCGATCCAGACTCGGAATAAATTCATCAATATCCATGGTTATCCTACAATGCATAGTTGATATTCATGACTTGTTATTATTGATTTTCAGTTAATTTGTGGGTACCTCAGCTTCGCCAAAAAGTGGGATAACACTTTGCCCCCCAAAACATGCCTTTTGGTAAAAGGTGTGTTTTGATCAGCCTCAAATCGAATGCAGTGAGTTCATGTTTTATTCAAAGTTTATAGCATTTTTAATCAAGTTCATGGCTGTTCGAAGCCAAATCGTTATCCATTTCTTCCAGTGGAAGTTAAGAATGAAATTATACAGTCTCTCCGGACTATCGGTGGTCACTCCGGACCCTTGCCAAGCCAATTCCATACTTGGCGATCGAATAGAAAGATCCCATTGCACTCCGGCATTGCTCTCTATCCCTTGCACTCCGGCCCCGGCTAGGGCATATAGCGATGTCTTGGTTGTTCTAAACTGATCATAGCCTCTCCGGGCTCTTGCTGGATCCCATCCTAACACTCTCCGGTGAAGGGGAGGCAGCATTAAGTGAGTCGATCATGTCGCTCTTCGGTGAAGCAACTCACTTCTTGCACTCCGGTTCAATGTGTCTAAACATTAAGTGATGTCATGGCCTAAATCGGGGGCCAATCACAGGCTCTCCGGGTTCTTATCGAATCCCGATCCAATCACTCTCCGGTGAATGGGAAACGACATTAAGTGAGTCGATTTTGTCGCTCTCCGGCGAAGCAACTCACTTCTTGCAATCCGGACCCCGCCTCTCCGGGTAGGGTCATAAAGCGATCAGTTTTATGTTGGTATTTAACATTCATCCTTTAACTCTCCGGTCAAAGGCTTATTTCAAGAAAGTCAAGTTTATTTATTAAATTTAGGTCCTAGATGTTCAATCTCAAACATCAGGAGAAAACTAAACATTGCCTCTCCGGCCAGATCGGTCTATCTCCATCTCAGAGCATGCTTAGGGATCTCTCCGGTTCCCGTACATGAGTAAGTGGAAAAGCCATTTATTTTTAAAATCAAATATAAGAAAACTAACCAACCAAAGTCCGCATCCAGAACTTGGCCCTTGCCATCATAATCAATTGATGACGAGTCGTGATCCCGATCCAGGATCAGTTCTGTTAGGTGGAGGCGGTAGTTGTTCAGGTCTTACAGCCGCAGTCCATTCTCTAATATACTGTGGCAATCTGCCACTCTTGGTATGTTCTTCCACCTCATCATTTATGTGACGGCATTCATCGGTAGTATGCCCATCTAGCTCGTGGAATAGGCAATATTTTCTGGTTCTATGCTCCCGCTCAGTGGGATCTCTCCTGGGTGGTTTTCGATAGGGGAGTTTCCCCTGAGTTTCAGTGTAAATCCATTCCAGGCTTGCCGTCAGATCTGTGTATTGCCTGAATCTGGGCTCTTAAAATTTCTTCCGTTTATGAGGACCATCACGTCTACCATCTTGCTTTCTCTTTCCCTTGTCCGCTCCGGACTGTTCCCTGACGGTTCCTTCGCCCTGCACAGCATTTATTTCTCGCCTTTCGGCTCGTGATTCTTCCAACCGAATGAATCTTTCAGCTTCATGATAAAATTCTCCAAGATCTTGTGGTGGATCTCTTGCCAAAGAATCTTTGAATTCGGTGCCTTCCCCAACTCCTGCCACCGCCGCCATCAAAATCATCGATGGATCCGGACGATCTACAGAAGTCACCGTTGCATTGAATTGCAATAAGAAATCTTTTATGGACTCTCCGGTCCTTTGCTTTATTGAAGCTAAAGTCATCACACTCTTGGGTCGCGGCACGTGGACCCTAAACTGTCTCATTAAGCATTCTACAAGCTCACCCCATGTTCTGATCGATCCGTTCTCTAGCTGCCTAAACCAAAGCGCAGCCAAATCTGACAAGTATAGAGGGAAGCATCGAGCCATCACTTCCTCAGATGCCCCCAGCACTTCCATGTGCCTGATGTATCGAGTAATATGCATCGTTGGGTCTGACTTCCCGTTATAAGGATCCAACATAGGCAGTTTGAATTTTGGAGTGTTCCTTGTATTTCTGATATTTGGGGTGAACGGACTCCGACTGACTTCTTCTAATCCTCCAGTCGACAATCCTCCTTTCATGATTCTTCGCACTAGACCAATCATTCTTTCATCTCTATCTGGGGGCTGCCCCCTTGTCATGTTTATATCTTTCCCCTAAGTCTTGAAGGGAACTCTGGTGCATACTCTTCATGTGGCTCGATAACATTAGCATTGAACCCCAGCCTGCTGAGCTTCATCTATGGGTCTTCCGGTGTCTGATCCTGAGGGTCTGCCCCCAAGTCCTTGTTGATTACCTTCAGGTCCTGCACTACGGTCTTGAACCTGACCTTCATTGGCTTCCGCAATCCTGACTCCTTGTCCTGCACTTGCAGCCGCTGTAGTTGGCCCAAGGTTCTGCACGTTCGCTGCTCTCATCTGTTCAAAGAAATTCTACAACATCTCCTGTTGGCTTTTCATCATTCTTTCATGCATTAAATTATCCATAGCCACAATCTCATCCCGGGTGATGTAGATCGAAGCTTGTCCTTCTGCAGCTCTAGAGGATGCCTCCTGGCTTCCTCCTTGTTGGCTTCTCTCAGCTCTTTGTCTTGTTTGTCGAGTCATTTTCTCTAAGTTTGAATTCTTCAAGCTTTTCAAATCTGAACTTCAATCCGGTGTAGCGGGTGCTAGTTCTTCTCAGTGAAAGCACCAAAGTGTTTGCGCCAAAAATGGTCACAAACCCCAAGTACAGTGAAAGCACCAGTGTATAAACACAAATCAGCAATATTCAAGCACAAATCTCATATCTCATCAAATAACAAACAGCAATATGGAAGTAATGAACAGTGACACAGGATTTATAGTGGTTCGGCTGTCTCCGGCCTACATCCACTTCAAAGTTTTATCTTTTATTAATTTTCTTTGTTGATTACAGATGATTGCAGCAGTTACAATGATTGAATTTCAACTATAACAGCAACGGAAAGAAGTAGAATCGAATCCGGTAGAGTCTGGACGTTGAATAGCCAAAAGATCCCTTTTTCTGTAGGCTTCAGGGGCCTATTTATAAGCGTAGGAGCCTGATATCGTGCTCAAACTTCGGGAGACTTCTTCTACCACGTGAGCGGGCCCACGCGACCGACCCCACCAAGTTTCGACTCGTTCTGTGATCGATACGAAACAATTTCGTATCGATCAAAAAAAGCTCCAATCGAACTGAAACTTGGCAGGATGGTTCTTCAGCATGTACGCAAGCTTCTGTGAAAATTTCTTAGCATTTGGACCGGTGGATTTCGAGAAATGGTCGATGCGAAATGGGGTTTTCCAATGGTTGTTTGGTTCGAATCGATCCGTTCGAAACGATCCCTTCGATTCGATCACCCCACGTGGTTTCGTGATGATGTGGCACGCACACTTCGCCTCGATTCGAGTTTCACTCCTAGTTGACTGTGTCGACTCCATAATTCTCGCCTTGTTCATATCGAATTTGACACGTCACCCAAGTTTGTTGTCTCGATGGATACGAAGTAGTCATCAGCCATGGACTCGAACAATAGTTACATCGATGGATACGAGCTAACGAAGGTCGATGGTTACGAACAGGCCTTTACTCGATGGATACAAGCCACATAGCTCCTTAATGGACACAAAGTCAATCGATGCGAACCGGTGTCTTTTGATGGATACGAAGTAAGGTAACCTGATGGATACGAATTGCTCTGCCCAGATGGATTCGAAGAGAGGTTTCCATGATGGATACGAAGCAGACATTTGGCCGATCGATACGAATCGTAGGTACGAAGTCCATCGATATGATCTCGATTGATTCGAACATTGCTGACCTGATTGATACGAACCTATGGGAATCAACCGATGTGAAGTGGGTGATGGATACGAACTGGATTGATTCGAACGGTGGTTCACTGATGGATACGAAAACGAGGCCGTTTCCTCCAGATTGAATCGATCATAACTCGAGCGTACGAACTCGGATTGACTCGAAATTTGGAACACAGGCTTCCATGGCTTTGCTTGTCATGTCTTGTCAATTACAGCCCGATCCGGACTTGGACAAAATTCATCAATATCCATGGTTATCCTGCAATGCATAGTTGATATTCATGACTTGTTATTATTGATTTTCAGTTAATTTGTGAGTATCTCAGCTTTGCCAAAAAGTGGTATAACAATGGAGTTTGGAAATGAACTAGAATTATAAATAGAATTCGACTTGGATTTGATAATAATTAAATAAGTGGTGATGTTGTAAAAATAAAAGTAAAATAGAGTTGGATCGAAATAGTGATGGTTTGAATTACAAATAAAATTCAAGTGTGATTTGAATAATATTTAACGAAATTTGCAAGTATATTAGATATAAGGGAAATGTTGTCGAATGAAATGAAAGTGAATTATAATGGAAATGGTTTGATTTGCAACAAAACCAGGTGAATAGAAATAAATTGAGTATGGCTTTATATTAATAAAATAAATTTGAAAATGAATTAAGTAGGTGACTTAAAAATAAAAAAATGAGGTGAATAAATGGGTTAATTAAATGAAATAATAAATGGTTGGAGTCAGCTTGAATAAAAAAATTAAATCAAAGTTTTACTTGGCATTGGGTTACTAAAATGGAAGATTATTAAATAAAAGTTTGGATTAAATTTATTTTTAGGAAATGGATATTAGTATAAGCATCGAATGTTGTCAAGCTCAATGAAATAGTTTTAAAATGAAACCAATGCAGAGATGAAATGAAATGCAATGTATGGTCGGTGGATAAATTAGAAATGAAATGGAATTAAATACAGAACGAGTAGGAAATTAATTTAAAGTAGTTATAAACTAAAATAGATACTCTATTAAGCGAATATCGTCGAAATTGCATAAAAATAGTTGTCGTTTGGCGTAAACAAAAGTAATTAAAATTCTATGAGTTGATAGAGATTAAATAAAATTGATTTTGAATCATTTGAAGTGAATATGAGCTTGTGTGGATTAAAAATCAATTGAATGTAAGAAATTGAGTTGCAAGCCATTAAAATTGAATGAAATGGCTTATGAATTGGTTGAAAGCAATTGAATTAGCTTTAACGTGATATGAATCGCTTATGGAAAGCGTTTGGTGCTTGTTGCTTATGAAATGCTTGTGTTTAGCTATTGAAAGTAAGTGAAATGCTAACAGATTTTCTATAAATGGCCCTTACATATTTAAATTGAGTAAGTACAGGTATCTAAAGGCCGTTTGGCTGGATTTGGATTGCACTAATTGCTTAAATAATAAGCCGCTTGCTTAAAATGCTAAATAAAGGTACGCCTACGCAATAAAAATAGGAAATATGAACTGTTTTTGCTTTTTCCGACCGGGTGGGTCGATGTATATATATTTATATCTCTTGTCAAATTGCAAAAGCTCCTCCGTACAAAGGAGACTTTGCCAAAGTTTTCCAAAAATTTTGGGAGTTAGAAATTTTTTGAAAAGCGACAAACGATTTCAAATTGGAAATTAAAGTAAATTAGTAGACGAAACTAATATGAATCAGTTATAAATGAAGATAAAATTCAATATCCAAAATTGAAAACAAATTGAATTCATATGGGAATGAGAAAACTAAGTTGAATAGAAGTAGATGTGAAAACTTCTGTAAGGAAATATATGAATGATTTGAAAAGTTACGATTGGACATTATTGCTAAGTAAGGTATGCAGGTATTATAAGGGAAAAGGAAAATTGATTGTGATTCCAAAAGATAAATTTGGATTGCCCGATTAAAAGGTATGTATTTAAATTTTTGTATGAAACTGGATTGGCTTTTTGATCTACCCACTTGGCTTTTGTTTTCTTTTGGAATTTGGGAGCCCGTAGAGGCATTTTGTAGTTGTACCGAGCTAGCCGCGCAAAGGAGACGCTGGCAAAAAATTTCGAAAATTTAGAGAGTTAGAAAATTTTTGGAGATAATTTTGATAATTTAAATTTGAGTGGTTGAATAAGTAAAGTTATTTGAAAACTATGGAAGATTTTGGGAAGTTGATTGAGGTGATAGTGGGTCTTTGATAGAAGATAGTTGGTAGGATGTTAAACGGTTGATTTTAGTGGAAAATTAAACGGGTTTTGGACCATTCTTCCTAACTAGTAATTTCGAGGACGAAATTCTTTTAAGGGGGGAGGAATATGACGACCCGGAATTTCTAACAATTTAAATTTGAATATTTAATTGATTGTAGATATATAAAAAGTTAGTTTTTAGCTTGAATTCAAATATTTCTGTAAGTAACAATTAAGTTATTGAATTTAATAAACTGAAATTTGGCGAATTATCGAATCTTCAGTTTTAAGCCGGTTAAAAATAATTTGAAGGCTTGTAAAATTTATATTGATAGTGTTGAGGATAATAAAAGTGTTAAAATTGAATTTGGAAGTGTTTTGTTAAGTTTTGAAATTTTATCGTTTAAATCGATATTTAAAAATAGCCATCCGAGGGACAGTCTCGGAATTCGATGAAACCAATTCCATTAGATCCGTAATAGTTAGTTATTATCGGATTTCAATTTTCGTAGCAATCGGAGTTGTCGTTCGACCCTGGCAGCTCAAAACGCTTAGAAACTATTTTAATCGATTTAATTTAAAATTGATCGTTTTCTTCTATAACTCACGCATATGATTGAATTAGCTTCTGAAACCCATTCCATTGTGTTCGGAATCGGATAAAACCATAAAAAGGCCTGGTGGCACGCCTTGATAGGAGTTTGGAATTTTAAGTTGCATTTGAATTTAAATTTGAAATTTATAAAAATATATATATGGTTGACTGGTCAACGAATTCACATCAGCTGTTTTATCACCTCAGAAAAACACTGTAGCAAGTGTATTCAACACGCTTCCTTTGCCTTCTCAAATACACGATCCTCTGTCTTTCTTCCCTTTTAAAAACATGAGTTCCATTTCATTTGTAGAAAAACACTGTAGCTCTTCCCTTTCAAATCACTATAGCAAGTGTATTCAACAAGCTTCCTAGCCTTGCCGCGGGACCTCCCTCACTCCCATCGCCACCACGCCTCAAGGAACTTTCAATCACCACATCATCTCGAGCGCTGTCAAAAAACACAAACCCCTTTCCTTGCGTCTCAAGATTGGTGCTCAAACTTTCGCGACTGACCAAATCGCGCGCAGGTGATCAAATGCTTCGAGCCGATCTCGAATTGAAGCGGAACATGGCTCGCGGTCAATTTATTAACATCCACTTTAATTTTAAGGCTTGCTTTTCCTTTTTATCTTTTTAAAATCTAGAACTTCAAAATAGAAAAGAGGGAGAGGAAGGCGTTTATACTTGCAGGAATGGGAAATAGAAAACAGAACGCACATTTTTTTTATTTTTTTATTTACTGCGTTCTGCATTTAAAATGAAGGGGACTTGTTATTTGAAAGGAGGGGAAACGTGCTCGACCTAATTTGCTACAGTGATTTGAAAAAAAAAGCTGATGTGAGTTTTTGTTGACTGGTCGACACAAATATAAATTATTTTAAATTTTAAATCGTCTTGAAATCTTAACTTAAAATCTTGACCTCCTATCGTGGCATGTCGCTAGGCATTTATAATGTTATACCCTATTCCGAACGCAATGAAAATGGTTTCGAGTCCCAATTCGATCGTATGGAGAAGATAGCTTTTTGGATCCGGTTATTATATTGAATTTTCGATATAAATTTCAGCACGTTTACATACCGTATGACCAAATGATAACTCCAAACACTGCAAAATTTGAAATCCAATAAATAATACACTAATATGGATCCAATAGAACTAGTTTCGTCAAATTCCGAGACTATTCCCCGAAAGGCTATTTTTAAATATCAAGTTACACGATATATTTTTAAAACTGAACAAATCACTTTTAAATTCAATTTTAAAACTATTATTGCCTTCAGTATTATTAATACATATTTTGTAAGCCTTTAAATTATTTTTAACAAGCTTAAAACTTCGGATAAACATTTTACCCAATTTCCCTATTTAAATTCAATAATTAAATTATTCGATAAAGAGCTATATTTGAAATTCAAGTTAAAAATTAACTTTTAATATTTTAAAATCAATTAAATATTCGAATTTCAAATAACCAAAATTTTGGTTCATTTAAATTTATGAGATAAGTTATGAAATATTTTCGAAGTACGGGTATTAGAAATGATTTTTTTGGAAAATTGACTTACAAAATCTTCCTAAGTATTGGAATGAAAGGTATTTGAAATATTTTAACTATTAAATGATTTATATAGAAATATTTTCCTAAGTAATGAATTATAAATGGGATTTGCACTACGCAAGAAAAGTCATTTCACCACGGCTCTGTTCCGTGGCTAAAAAATTTTGCCACGTCTCGGAGCCGTGGCAAAAAATTTGCCCCGGCTCCGAGCCATGGCGAACTTTTATTCAGCCACGGCTCGAGGCCGTTGCTGAATAAAATTTTGCCGCGACTTTGATCTGTGGCTATTTTTTATTTCAATTAAATTAGCCACGGCTCCGAGCCGTGGTTAAATGAACTAAAGCACAAACATCATAATAAAAGTTGTAATACATTACCAATAAACTTTAGATAACACAATAAAACATCACTATAAAAGCTGTCGTGGCTATTTTTTATTTAATTAAAATTAGCCATGGCTTCGAGCCGTGGTTAAACGAACGAAAGCACAAGCATCATAATAAAAGCTGTAATACATTACTAATAAACTTCAGACAACACAATAAAACATCACTATAAAAGTTGTAATTCATCACCAATAAACTTCAGACAACACAATAAAACATCACAATTTTACAGTAGTTTGTCCTAATCGAATTCATATTCATTTGCATTTTGTAACAATATATTTAGATCTCCCATATTAGTTAATACAACGTTGCACACGCAACACAGAATTAAACGCTAGTAAAAATTCATTTTATAATGCACAGGTGGTTTAATTTTATCCATACAAGTCAGTGGATTAAATGCCAAACAATGTGCAGTGTCATTACAGAATAAATATATAAACTTCCATTAGTTCCTGCAAATAAACAAGTGCCAAATTCTATTCATAGATCTGAAACTATCTAACCTACACACTTGTATAAATCAAAATTCAAACTCAATCTTAAAATAACATTACACTATGTGCAAAAGTGTGTAAATACATCATAAATAGGTCAAGCCATCATCTTTTACCAACATTAGATACAACTCGATTCAAATCCATAAATACTCATCATCCACCCAACAGATCTCTAACTCCATCTTCAGTGCACACAACAAAGATCATGGACTCACCAAAAAATCACTTCCTCTTCCTCCTCCTCTCATTCCTTCTTCTCTCCACACTCCTCCCAACTTCAATTTCAGCAAACACAAAACCATATGCTTTACTATTCCTAGTCAAAAAAGACCCAGCAACCCTTCAATACGTAACCCGCCTAAAAATGCACAGCCCCTCTTCCCTCCTCAGCTATGTGGTCGATTTAGGGCAACGCTTCCTCTGGCTTAACTATGAATCCAAGCTCCATCCTTCCTCCACTTTACACCAAGTTCTATGCACTGATCTTGATTGTAAAATCATCTAGACACCGTTCGGCTGTGCAAACAACACATCCTCCTACAGCATCCTGTTAGACAACCCTTTCTCTCTCGTTTCCACCAAAGAGCTAACAACGGACCGTGCTGCCTTTGTTGCTACTTATGGGTCTAGTCCGGGCCGGGAGGTTGTGGACAAGGATTTTATATTCGCATGCGCATCAAGTAATGTGATGTCGGGTTCGGCGGTTGGGGCTGTTGGCATTGCGGGTTTCGGGTGGAATAGGGTCGGGATGTCGATCCATCTGGCGGTTGAATACGGGCTGTAGCCCAAGTTTGCCTTGTGCTTGACGGGTGGTAGGTTTGATGGCGTCATTTTCATCAGTCATGGGCCGTATAAGCTTTTGCCTGCCGTTGATGTTATGCCTGTTTGTATACTTCGCTTATTATCAACCGAGTTAGCACTTATCTGGCCTATTCTTTGTTGAAATATTAAATTTGATTTGTTAATTCCGAGAAGTTTCTTATTATTAAATTTTTAGAATCTTCTTGTATTTAATAGAATTTAGTGAGAGCTCTAGAATTTTATATAAGTTGCTAGAAATAAGAAATATATAATAGTTATGTTTCTAGAGTTGTCTAAAGAGAAAGTTCTAGAGTTGTCAAATGAGTCATGTTTCTAGAATATTCTATATCTAGAATGTTCTATTGAGTCATATAAATAGAGGAGCTCTCCCCTCATTTTGTATCAATCAATCAGTCAAGAAATAAATAAATTATCAATAAAGAAAAGTTTTCTATAATAAAATAAAATAAAATAAAAACTCCTCTTTCTTATATTCTCTCCCTCTTTCTCCAAAAATATTCAACAAAGTGGTATCAGAGCGAGGATTTTTCAAAAGATAGAGATGGAGAATAATGGCGTACGCCTACAAGTTCCAATGCTTACCAAGAACAATTATGATAATTGGAGTTTAAGGATGATGGTTCTCCTTGGAGCACACGACGTGTGGGAGATAGTTGAAAATGGCTATACTGAACATGAGAATGAAGATGGTTTATCTCAAATTCAAAGAGATGGTTTGAGAAAATCAAAGACAAGGGACAATTAGGCTCTTTGTCTAATTTATCAAGCACTGGATGATGACACCTTTGAAAAAATTTCTGAATCAAAGTCGGCCAAAAAAGCATGGAAGAAGCTTCGAACGTCTTACAAGGGAGCTTATCAAGTCAAAAAGGTACGTCATCAAACTTTAAGAGGAGAGTTTGAAACTTTGCATATGAAAGAAGGTAAACTTGTTTCTGGTTACTTCTCTAGAGTTCTAGTGGTTAGTAATAATCTTAAAAGAAATGGTGAGAAGTTAGATGATGTAAGAATTATGGAGAAGATTCTTAGATCATTAGATCCAAAGTTCGAACATATTGTCGGCATCATTGAAGAAACAAAAAACTTAGAGACCATGTCAATAGAGGAACTTCTAGGCTCACTGCAAGCTTATGAAGAAAAGAAAAGGAAGAAGGAAGAGATTGTAGAGCAAGTCCTTACGACACGGATTGAATCAAAAAAGGAAGAAAGTAATCGAAGCCAACAAAGATGGGGTAATGTCCAACAAAGAGGAAGAGGCCATGCATATGGACATGGACGAGTTTGGAGGCCCAACTATGAAAACAACAACAGCAACAACAATAAAAGAGGAGAAAGCTCAACAAGAGGTCGTTGGAGAGGAAATTCAAGGCATGACAAGTCACGTGTTAAATGCTACAATTATGAGAAATTTGGACATTATGCTTCAGAGTGTAGAGCTCAAAGCATAATAAAGTTGAAAAGAAGGCCAATTACATTGAAGAAAGAAGTCAAAAAGATGGTATTTTGCTAATGACTTATAAGGAAAAGAAAGAGCAGTTAATCTCCAAAGGATTATGTGAGACTGTCGAAAATGATTATGAATGGCTGGATGATTTGGAGAACATATCGGAAATGGACAAGAAAGATTTTGCAAAATTACAGTGGATGATCATCGTGCTCATGTTGTAAAAAGTGAGAATAGTGATGAAGTAGCTTATGATCATATAGTTGGAGAAGGTTCTACAGAAGAGTCATGGAATTTGATAAAAGAATCATACGGAAAGAATAATGCAAAAATAATAGAAGAAGACAATCTAATTGATGAGAAAGAGAAAACGAAGAATAATGAGAAGGAGAAAGATGAAGAAAATTGTTGAAATTTGAGAAGTTGGAGAAGGATAAATTGCAAGAAGAAGGAAAATGTATAGATGCTGAAAAAGAAGAACATAAAGAAAATAAAGTAAGTGAAGATAACGTCAATGATGAAGAGTACGAAAGCAAACGAGATGAAAACGAAGAAGACATAAATCAAGGAAATGAAATTCAAGAGTTTGGAAGAGATTTGAAATATGAGCAAAAATCTAAAGAGGAGGAAACAGAGAATGTTAAAGAAATAGAAATTTGATTGGTTAAAAACTGGCAGAGTGAAGTTATGAAAGAATTAAAAGATAAAATATACGACTCGATTAAAATTTATGGTGCTGAAATAAGGCAGATGTTAGAATGCTTACTTTATGGAAATTCCTATTGTGACGAAGAAGGACGAAATGAAAGAAGTAAAACAAGAATCAGTGAACTTGTATTAAAGATCTCTACGTTTGGTAAGAAGGTCAATGCAATGAAGATAGTTTGGATAATATCTTTATTACTACCGAAGCACATGAAATACAAATATTACAAGTACTGCTTAGAGTCACAAATCAAGTTTAAAAGGGGGTGTTGAAATATTAAACTTGATTTGTTAATTTCTAGAAATTTCTTATTATTAAAGTTTCTAGAATCTTCTTGTATTTAATAGAATTTAGTGAGAGCTCTAGAATTTTATATTAGTTGCTAGAAATAAGAAATATAAAATAGTTATGTTTCTAGAGTTGTCTAAAGAGAAAGTTCTAGAGTTGTCAAATAAGTCATGCTTCTAGAATATTCTATGTCTAAATTGTTCTATTGAGTCATATAAATAGAGGAGCTCTCCCCTCATTTTGTATCAATCAATCAAGCAAGAAAGAAATAAATTATCAATAAAGAAAAGTTTTCTATAATAAAATAAAATAAAATAAAAACTCCTCTTTCTTATATTCTCCCCCTCTTTCTCCAAAAAATTCAACATTCTTGCCTGGATCATTCCCTGGTCATATTTTTATATAAAACAGTGCTACAATTATATAGGTAAAAAAGATAGAACCCAAATGAAATTTCTTACCTTCTGCCCTATATTGCTACAAAATTAATCACAAATCAACAAATGATACAAGGCCTGAATATAGTAAGCTCTTTTTCGTACTTTTTTCCTCCTAAAAAAGATTAGAAACAGTAAGTTAGAAAATTAATTAAAGCTAAATCAACAAATGGGTATTTGACTGTTTATACGACAGTATAATGTAATATGTTGCTTACTCAACTGAATAATAGTATTTACCTTCGTTTTTTCCCTTTGAAGGTTACATTAATAATACACATAGATAGTCGCTGTAGAAATATTTCATTTCGCCCCTATACATCTTACTACCATGCAATCAACAGAATAAATCAATTCCTGTATGCCTACTGTTATTCATAAATGAGCCACTCATTCTAAACTTCTGATACCATATGCTTGATCAGTCTGATGTTTATTGTAAATAATCACCTGTACTACTCATTGATACAGCATATGGCAGAACCATGCGCCAACTAGCATCATGAAAACAACAAATAAGAAGGGGAATCCGTTTTGAACCTTAACATCCACTTTCTTCCTCGGCATCACCAGTTCCTGGTTCACTTTTCCCCTTTCTTGAATGGCAATGTCCTTTTCTTCCTTCAGTTTTGGCATAGTTTTTTCAAACTGCAGAAAAAATACAGGTTATTATAGTAACAAATCTTGATGATTATCTCATGGTATGAGAAGGTAATCAGGTAAAAACATAATATCATAAACTGAATCTTTAGAAATTAGTTTTTGCAAGATATTGATAGTAAGCAGTAAAATGACCAACCTCTTTTAGTTTTGATTCATAATCACCGATTTTCGAATATGGTCTTCAATGTCATTTACCTTTTATATTGCTAAAATGACAACTTAAGGTGTAATTAGTTTAACGATTTGTTTTTCCAATGGTATAACTTTTCATATTTTCTATATTACATTTGTAAAATGACAACTTACGGTGTACTTATTTTAACGATTTGTTCTAAAATGTGTAATTTGAGCATATTCATTAATTTTAATCTACAAAATTACAAAGGATTTAAGGAAGTAGCGAATTGCAAGCACAGCAAAGTGTTTTAACTAGATGTACTCACTTGGAAGTTTATTGAACATGCCTGGTGCCACTGTTATGCAAAATTAAAATTATTGAATATGTACTATATGCGTATGTATTCCTTCAATAAATATGTATTCGTTTTATGACTTTTCCCCTTTTGTTTTTGTTTTTCTGGTGTGTGTGTTTATATATACTATTTGATATAATTTATAGTTAAATTTAATACTACATTTAAAACATCTAGTTATATCAAACAATATTTGTAAACTCTTAACTGTTTATGTGTAAACCTTACGGCGCATTCGATTTTACTGTAATATTGTAGTTTGATTCCAGAGATGATTTTAATATGCTGAGAGTAAAGAAAAGATGATACGAAAGAATGATATATTTTTCTGTATGTGAATTGTAATGATACACACTCTATTTATATAATATTGCTTGAGCATTGGGCCTGAATAGTTTGGCCCAAATAACTTTGCCTATATCGCTTTGAAGTTATAATACAATGCTCTGGGTAAACAGCAAGTCATTACTCGTTATTTCCAATATCCCCCCTCAAAGCGATTAGGGTTAGGTTCCCAAATTTTCTCCGCCACCACTCGATAAAATCATTTTGATCGGAGAATACTTCAGACCGAAAACCCAATGACAAAGACAGAGCATCAATCTGTCTTACTGTTAAGGCTGCTGCTAAGGCCTTCTTCTGGCTTGATGATGTTCCGATCTATGGTCAAATTGAGGCTAGAAAGGCATCGATCTGTCTTATTGCTGATGTTGTTATTTTGAACTTCGTCAGGTTTGATTATGTTTCTTTTGACCTTCAGTTCTTCTCGAAATCGAATGAAATTTCTTACGGTAAGTGGCCTAGTCAAGATAACTGCAACTTGGTAATTGGCTGGTACGTGATTAATTTACAGCTTTCCTTTTTGAATTTGTTCTCTTACGAAGTATAGATTGATTTCTATATGCTTCTTCTTGAGTGAAGTACTGGATTTGCTGATAAATAGACTGTGCTTAAGTTGTCACACCACACTGTTGGTTTGTTGTTTGTACTTATGTAACGACCTGGAATTTTGGGCAATATCGATTTAATAATCTGTATAATAATTTAATTGATTTGATAAATTGTAACAACCCGCATATTTATCGAGTTTATATTTAAATATTTTATTTAAATATTAAATCGTTAATCGGATTTTGGTCCGAAAAGCTACTTTTTGCAAACAGACATATTAGGACTCGAAACCACTTCCATTGAGTTTGAAATGTTGTTTACAACATTTTTAAGTATAAACATTGATATGATTGGAGATAGTAAAATTTCACTACTTTTTCACTTGAGACTTTGGGTTGGGCTTTTAGCCTATTAGACCCAACCTTCACCCCTCCTCTTCATAACTTCATTTCTATTTGCCTAAGTCTTCAAGCTTCTTCAAAAATGGTGGAGGGAATGGGAAATTAAAATTCCAAAACTCAAATTCAATTGCAATCCATCTTTCTACTCCAAATTCAAGAAGAAGACATTGGATTCAAGCTTCTTGTGCTTGGATAGAAGAGGGATTGATTCTTGCTTGCTTAAAACTTCATTTTCATTGATATTTGGTGCAAAGGTGAGATTTTTATCCCACAAATCTAGTCTATATCTATATTGGACTGTTGGGAATGATTCCCTATCACTTTAGTATGCACATTTGCATTTGGTTTGGATTGGATTGGCGAAAAAACTCCAAATTTTAGTGATTTTGGTGAAAAACTGCTACTAGGTCGTTCTGGCCATTTTTAGCTCGTTCGGAGTTAGGTCGCTCGTTCATAGGTCGTAGGTTGCTTACACGTTAACCCTAGGTCGTTCTGGCCATTTTTTAGCTCGTTCGGAGTTAAGTCGCTCGTCCATAGGTCGTAGGTCGCTTACGAGTTAACCCTAGGCCGTTCTGGCCATTTTTTAGCTCGTTCGGAGTTAGGTCGCTCGTCCATAGGTCGTAGGTCGCTTACGAGTTAACGTTAGGTCATTCTGGAAGAATTGGCACTTCGGAATTAGGTCGCTCACGAGTTAACTCATTAGGTCGCTCGCGAGTTAGTACCATAGGTCGCTGGGCCATCTAAATGCTTGTTCGGTGTTAGGTCGTATGGCCTTAAGTCGTAGGTCGTATGGCCTTAAGTCGTAGGTCGTATGGCCTTAAGTCGTAGGTCGTATGGCCTTAAGTCGTAGGTCGTCTCCGACCTAATACCGTGTAACGTTTGCGGATTTTCGTTGCCGAAAAACCGAAATGTTATGGGTTTTAAAAAGAATTTAAGAAAAGAGAAGAAGAAAGAAGAGAGAAAATAGAGGGAAAAGATAGAGAAGAAAACAGAAAATAGGAAGAAGAGAAAATAGAAAGGAGAACAGAAAATATTTAAAATAGAAGAAAAAGAGAATAGAACGGAACAGAACAGCAGAACAACATCAGAATCTCACAATTCGCAGCGGAACAACATATAATAATAAATGAATAATCTTTAAACAAAGAACTATATCAGTTATTACATTTTATACATTTCATTACATCATATCATCAGAGTGTACAACATCATACAACATCAAACAGTGCAGTGGAAAAAAAAGAAATACTATATACTAGTAATACGCCATGCCATCCAACTTGCCTCCAGCAACTCCAGAATATCCAGAATATCCTGATAAACCTTAACTCTTGACTGCCCGTGTAGAAATTGGTGGGCACCCAGAGTTTAGGAAGGAAAACAATAAACTCCGAGTCAGTCATGTGACTGGTGTGAGAACTCAAAACAGTTTATTTATCTTTAAAATCAAAATAGAGGAATATTTTTATTTCAATTCGCAATGCTTTTAAAAATGAGACTACCATAAGGCCTCCCACACACACACACATGCAAACGCAGAATCGGAGGAGATTTCTCCTTATGATAGTCAAAGATGCTTGATACGCATTTAAAATAACATTTTTATATTATTACTAGCGCATAGTGTAGGAAAAATTATTTCGAAAGTAGAATATAAATCTTAGCCAACATACGACCATTATCGTATGCCTACTATAGCTACCATCCAAACAGTGGTGACCACCATAAGTGAATGGCAGGTCCTACAACTAATACCGTACAAGTTTCGTATTGGGAATTGGATTTCCAACGAATGATCAGGCCAAGGAACTTCCCATTGCCACATGAGAATGCCTCTGGATGGACATCCCCGAGAACCAAACCGGATCTCTACCAACACAAGGCCGGGTTACCCCTAACTGAGTAACAACTGACCGAATATGCCATCCCCCGGTCCTTTGGGACCTTTATCACCGAGCGCTCGTAATCAATTCACACAATCATAACAAAGTGTTTTCAACATGAGTAAGTATCTGGGCTCCATACCATGATACCACCCTTTTCCAGAAGGAAATGGACACATCCTAAAGGGTGCTACCCCTCATAACTTTGCTGCTTCTTTCCTGTTTTGACCATTCACGGGGTGTGAGGCTCGACGAAGTCACGTCCACAAAAACATACTTTATACAAAAGCCATGCTTTGGGTCAACAAATGATCAACACAATGATCACAAGGATAGACGATCAAATAAACGATCCTATCACAAATAATCAACACAATGATCATTTTAGCATCACTCAGCATGTCACATTACCAAATTGGGAATATATCGCTGATAACATTCAACTACATAACCTCTGGGCTCGTACGTCTCAGAGAAGGGTGTTAAGCTAAAAGAATAAATTCTCCGCCACCAACAGAAATATATTTGAAAGAAATCGGCTTTATATCTCAACTTGTAATGTCAGACATACAATCCATACAAGTCTGTTCCGGGCTCGAACAAAACCGAAGGCACTTACAAAGAAGTCCTTGCAATCCGGATATTCACAATCCTGATCGGATTCACCATCACATATGGAGAACTCAATACCGTAGCTACTCGGTGCAGAGTCAATCGACAGGTCATCCTATCGCTTTCGCAAATACCGGGTCTTCAACACCGATCTTCAATGCAATTCATAACGACGTATCACATATTCGGAATGGGTTATATGACCCCATGGTCCTTTCCCGGTTAACCCGAATAGTGAGCGCTTATTCAAAAATAAGTGTAGCATTCAAATTCAATCAAATCACATCAAATACCCATTCAAAGGGAAATACTGATAGTCGGTTATTGAACTATCAATGGATATGCACACATCACCAGATTCCAAATAATTTTCCAAATTATTTACTTTCCAAAATATCTTTACAAGATATATAATTTCAACACTTCAAAAATAAATCAATATTTATTTTTCTAAACCAATTCCACTTTTCATTTATAAATTCCATAATGAATTTATATCCTCAAATATTCATGCATATACGATTTCAATTATCCATTTTCAATTTATCTTCAAAAAGATAAATTCTAATTATTCGCTTCATATTGGAAAACAATTCCATACTTATTAAAAATAAGTAATTCACAAATCGTTTTATTTTCAACACTTAAAAAATATTCAATATACTTAAATCGAGATTAAGTATATATTTCATTCTATTAAGGAAATCATTCTCTTAACATATTTATTTGGGCCAAAACGAATGTTACGTAAAACATTGTTACGACAACCCAAAATCACTAGTATAGGGATTCGAAATTAAAATAGATATATAAATCCCAATACTATACAAAACATTTCCTTTCGGAAATCATTTACTATAACAACAGTGTTATAGTCCACTATTTCCTTTTATTTCTCGAAACATCTATTTCAACAATAAATGTTGAAATCTATGGTTTCGAATCTCAACATGTTTAAAAACATCGTTAGATCGTTTTAATTCTATTTAAAACATCACATCTAAACATTTTCTTTAACGTATTATTCACTATTCAAAAACGTGAATATACTTCATTAACAAATTTCATCAATTCTATGCATTTTATTTCAAAGGATTATTCACTGTCTAAAACGTGAATATAACTCCATACATAAGTTATAATAATTTACTTATCAAAATAAGTCATTTCGAATTTATAAAACAACGTTTATAAATTCCATTTCTATTTATTTATAAAAACTTCCTTTTTATAAATTCCTTTATTAACCTATTCCAGTTTATAACTCAATTATAAACTAAAAGTTCATATTATAAGTCAAATGCTTATAAAACGATTATTTTATAAAATCGTTCTTTTAAACTTCATAATTATAAATCTTATAACCTATAAGATTCATGTATTTATGCAAAAATCCATTCTTTTGATAATTTCACAAATTTTATAAACCTACTGTTTAAAAATTCCATTTATAACTTCACAGTTTATAATTCTATAAATTTCATTAAGTTATGAAATTCATTCACAATTCATATTCAACACTTATAAAAGCTCGTTTTATAATTCCAACGTTTTATTAATTTATAAATATCGATTTGTAAATCTTTAATATAAATCAATTTATTATTATTCTTTAAACGTCTTTACCCTTCTTTATGATTTCATCATTTTTGATTTATAAAATAATCAAATTTTATAAATCCTATATTTAAACTTTTCACAATAAATTCAAAAATCCCAATTTAAACTATTTTATAAAGTCATTAATTCATATTTCTCAAAAATCAGCTTTTAACCGTATTTCTCAAAAATTATAATTTTTACAACTTTAAAAATTATAACGTTCATTTATTTATAATGGATCAATTCCAAAAATATTTTATCTTTTCAAAAATCACTTTAAAAACCCTTTTAAAATCCCAAAATTTGGGTCCAATGATGCTACACATCAAATAGTCAATCACGACAACAACGATATCATATATCGATATGATAATCCATCAAATATCAAAATATCTGAAATCAAATAAATACTGTTGAGGAATCCAGTTGGATCCCTCCAACCTGTTTTCCTGCATCCAAAAACATTAGCACAATACCAATTTCGCTCCAGTACGAAATTATCGCGGTATATGTTTTTAATAAATATTATCCGCTTAATAACGGCGTAATAGGGTCTCATCCGCTAAAAAATACGGGAAATCAACAACTGCAATATATACATATGCCAATATATATATATATATATTATATATAATACCAATTTCACTGTTTATGAAATATTCGCGGTATATGTTTTTATTAAATAACATCCGCTTACTAACGGCGTATAATGTCTATTTTAACAATCAATATATATCAATCATCATTCACACATGCATTCAAATATTTTAAATCTAACTATTTAAAATAAAATCGAAACCTATTCGATTGAGTGAGAAGTTCTCACCTTGATTTTAATTTCCGTTTTAGCGATTTATTTCGAATAAAATTAAACGCGCGTTTAATTTTACCCAAAATTCTCACTAACTCCAAACGACTCCAAACCAATTTCATCGCGTAGTGCTCGTCCATACGATTCCAACGCAACTGAGTTTGCATTTTTTCGACCTCGTATGAAAAAGATATCGATTTTACAAGTTTATAAGAATTTTATATAACAATTTACAACTAAAATTTAAATTTTTAAACCCTCAACTCATCACCACCGTCCAAAATCGTTTGCAACAGATTGTAGCCGCGTTTCCCTCCTTCTTCCCACGCGACTCTTGCTTCAGGAACTCACGAAGCCGTTCGAACCCATATAGCAAAATTAGGGTTAATTCTTGCTTTAAATTCGACGAGCTATAGCACGATCAGGGACTTCCATGCGACTCGCCACCCCGAACACCACCCACGCCCAGCACCATACGAAGCTCGGCCTTGTATCAATCTCAAAAAACGTGCCATAGACGAGCACGAATGCGGCCCAATATCTCGGCCTATGGTCGATAACAACGAACTCCACCGTACGGATTTAAAGCTCTCGCAATGCTCTTCATTTTTGCAGTTGATGATTTCTGTTAAAGGTGAATGGATTTCGAGAAATTGGAGGAGAAAGAATGGAAGCATTTCGGCCGTTAAAGCCAGAGGTGGTGGCTGCGTTGTGAAACCCTAGCTTTTTTTTTTTTTGTGATTTATGGGGGGTATTTATAGAAGATTTTTCAAATCACTATTCATTCGGGATTTCTAAACTCCAATTTACGCGCCAAAACTGACGTTCCTACGGTTTATCCCGCGTTCCGGACACAATGGAACAGGTTTCGAAAGCTAATTCGGACATCTGTGCGAGTTATGGCTGCAAACGCTCAATTTAAATTAAACCGATTTAAATCGATTTCCAGGCGTTTTAATTCGTACAGGACAAACGGTAAATCCAATTGACTTGAAATTTGAAACCTTACAATAATATCACATTACGGATCCGATGAAACTGGTTTCCTCGAAATCCGAGACTTTTTGAAAAATGGTTATTTTCACTCGCCAAATTTAAATTAAAAATAATTCGATGCGTTTCGAGCTGCTACGATCAAACGATAACTCCGATTGACACGAAAATTGAAATCCGGTAATAACTAACTATTACGGATCCAATGGAACTGGTTTCGTTCAATTCTGAGACTGTTCAAAAATTGACTATTTTCACTAGTCGATTTAATTATTAAAATATTCAATTTTCACAAATTAACTTTTAATTCGATTTTAAAAGTTCTAAAATATCATTCTAACTCCAATATGATAAAATAAAATTTTACAAATCATTTTCAATCATATTTAACCCTATTTTCAATTATTTCCATAATTTAACGTATTAAATTATCGATTTAATTATCCAATTAAATCCAATAATTCAAAATAAAATTTATTTGACTTATAAATTCACTTATTAATATTTAAAATTAATTAAATATTAAAATTTTAATTAATAAAAATTCTGGGTCGTTACAATCTTCCCCACTTAAAAGAATTTCGTCCTCGAAATTAACAAGTAAGAAAATTACAGAATCTATTAACTTTCCAAAATTCATAGTTAAACTTCTTACAATAACTTTACTAAGTTTTCAAATCATACTTAGTTATCTTTTCAAAAGCAATTACTATTGTTTAACTTTCAAATTCCAAAACAAAGTTAATGTTTTCAAAATTTTCCAATTTTCTCAAATTTTTTCTAACGCCTTAAATTTTCGGAAAAATTCGCCATAGTCTCCTTTGCGCGGCTCGATCCGAAAAAAAAATGACAGTATATATATCACAAATATACATCTCATCAAGTAATGAGGCATCCCGCAGGGAAAAAAGTATAAAAGTACGGTATGTAATCCGAGATATGTACCTTATATTTTATTAGCAAGCATATACGGCTAATATAGCGCGAAAGCGAGCTCCAAATGCGAAGCAAACGCGATCCGCACCTACTAAACACTCAACAAACAACATGAGAACATGCGTATAGACAATAATCTCAATATACAACATATATCTCCATAACAACTACATAATATAGCAAATGCAATATATATTCAACCATCAACCAACTAAATACTCATTCATATTCTCATTAATATACAATGAATTGGTTTTCTCAGTTTAATCACATTTGATTCATTAACAGTGGATGTTCTTACTAACATTCATTTTCAATTTGCTTATATTCACTAATTCATATTCAAGTTGGTTCACTTCCAAATCAAATTCAATTCTATTCAAATTTATTTACTTCTAATTTGAATTCAATTACTTTAGCTTTCAATTTCATTAATTCAATTTCATTAACACTTAATGAATTATATACAATCAACTAACAATTATATATCAATCAATGTATATTAATTACAACCAAATTCCTTTGCTTTTATTCATCTTGGTTTAACTCCTTTAATTAAATTGACTTCCATTCAATTTATTCAACTTCCAATACATTTGATTTCAATGAATTAACACTTATATTCATTATTTCATATCAACTTAAATTTACATTTAATTGACTTACATTCAATCCATTCATTCAATTCAATTACAAAGTTGAATTTTTATTTATATACTCAAGTTCATATCCATCACTTAACTTTATTACTTTACTTCGATACCAATATCAACTTCATTCAACAACTCTTAAGTTATATTCACTACAAGAAAATGACATATTTATAGCAAGGGTTGATTGCATCAGAACATGACATGCTATTGTTGTTTGCTTATGGTCATTTAGGTTAAAGTACTACTCCATGTTCACGCTATTACTGATGAAAAGGAAATTTTGGTGGTACTTTTTTCTTATCCCTCTCTCTCAAAATTCCTATTCCTCCACGCTTCCCTCTTTTCACTTCCAAAACCCTAAATTACGTGCTTCAAAATTCATGAACTTTGCTTAAGCTCTGATGACACTTTTCTTCTCTTACATAACCGTCTAAAGCTCCAATTCCTTAGCTTCGACGAACGGCTCCTTCGATACCAAATTTCGACCAAACCAAATCTCGCCCTGACGCAAACCATCGATAGCGGTTGCTCCAACTCCGCTGATCACCTTGGTGAATTGGTGGCTATTAAAGTACAGAGGCTGTATGTTCTTAAAGCTGTGACAATTGATCTATTCATAACTAGGAACCTGAGATTGTTCTTACGAAAATTTCCACAGGTAGATTAGCAATATAATTCATTTACTTTAAATGGCAAACTTCAAATTGCATTACTGCAAACGACAGGCTTCAAATCACGTTATATCATGGATTTTTTATTTTGATTATCAAGTATCTATTGATATTGTTGGATTAGTAGATGAATGGGCAGCAGGATTTTTTGAAGAACTTGACTATGTAAACGAAGGAGAAAATGGAACCTTCTTTGCTAAAATGATGAGAGAGGACCTTCCTAAAGTATGTGCATATTCACTTTGAAACGTACTATCTTTAATTGAACATTATATTTTAATAGTTAAATGGAAAATCAAATGGGAACATTCATTTATCTTCTACCATTATATTGCCACTCTTTTAAAATTTCAGTACTTTTTATCACATATCGCTATTCTAGATTTTTAGTTGCCTAGTTTACTTTAGCCACTTTATGAATGTATTTGGTAAATTAGCCAATAACCATGATCTAGTAAATCTCCTTAGGTTTATTCACTGTTTCAAATATTGATTTATGATTTTTAGAATGTCATTATTAAAAAGTTTATCTCCGATTTTTTAATAAATTATACATATTAAATGTCAGGTTGTGGTACTGAAGACACACTAAATATACGTCAAGAAAAGTTCTCATAACATAATGGATCGATGGTGAGAAATTGTTACAAAGTACAGAGTGTGATGTTGAGGAACTTGTTAATGTTGGAGTTATTTGTTACCTAAAATAGGTTTAATATTTCTCGTATCACTTCTTCTTTTATGTATTCAACCAAAGGGTCATTCTTATTAAGCATTTTCTCATTGAAAAACTGCATTAATTCTGTGAATATAATGAATCCTTACCTTTCCCGTGAGCTATTTTCAAGCTTTACCATGAGTAAAGTTGTATCCAAGGATTCTAAACTTATCAATGGTGCATAATCGTTCTTGAGCATTTAGCATTTCACGAGTTCCACTCTCAACAAACTATACCAAGTATTTAATGTGTAATTATCACTTTGTTACATACATGTGTAGTTATTAGATGCATGTACATTGTATTGAGTGTGAACTTCATGTTATAATCAATTCCTACATTGATTATTTTCTAATGTCTGTACTACACTTACTTGACACTGGCTTCTTCCATGCCGATCCTCATCCTGGAAATATGATCTGTACTCCTAATGGGAAGTTACCCATACTTGATTTCGGTAATACTATCATTTAGCTTTGTCTAATGAGTCTACCTGTATTCTTTAGATGTGCATATGCATCTACGCACAAATACAAATATAAATACGTGTCCACGCTTTGGGAGGCACTAAATGAGTGCTTTAATAAAGATTTGTGCATAAAGATTTCTCCTCCCAGTCCTATACTATTGAGATTTTTTCTCAATGCTCTAAATTCTAAACAAGCTGTGGTCTGAACTATTTTATATACTATATATTTTGAGAACTAGTCCATTTGCATGGAAAATGGCCATGATTTACATTTGCAATAACTTAAAGCTGGCCTAGAAAACCATATTTCCTATCTGCTCCTAAATGATATTATGTGAGCACTCTTGCTGTGATTAGTCATAAGGTTTCACCAAACAACTCGCATCCTAAATAGCGAGCATAGGATCACCATTTTCCATGCACAAGACTATTGATGCACAACAGATATACAGATCAAACAAAGAAAAACGAAAATTTATGCTTGTCATTCACGAATGAGTACTTGCAATATAATCGGTTGCACGGACTTGATAGGATTTGAATTTTTAGAAAGTAAATATCAAAAAACAATTTTTAATTGAATGATAAGTGTCTAATCATCCATTTTTTTACACTAAAAAACAATTCCTAAAAGTAGGAGTAAAATAATAAGACAAAAATACCCTGTATATAGAAAAATGCAATACCGGACACTTAAATGATAAAATTTTGCCCAATTCCGGCAATGATTGGCTTTGTTTTTTAACGTCATTTTAAGAATTGTAGAGCTTGCACTAATGCTGTTAACAAATACATGTCAAAACTGTGTGCATGAGCAAAAAATATGTATGGGACTCAACAAATTACTGACATAAACGATTCTTGTTTTCTCAAAGAATATGTAATGTGTTTGAATTAGTGCAATCAGGCTTAATAATAAATATGCTCCAAATTGGACCTTTTGGGACTCATATTGAGATATAACCAATTCTGCACATGGGAAAATATGTTAAATTGAATAAAGTGGCACAAATATTAATTGATAGAAGAATACTAAATGGAAGAACTACTAGTTTGTGGTTTTGATCTCGGTTAAGTTGTTCAACACTACTGGAAAAAACTAGGGCCTGGATCATTTATGATTTTAAAGAGAAGACAAGATCAGACCTAACAGCATAATAATAAACAAAGAATGGAAATAAAAAGTACTTATGCAAGGTGACCAAATCAATCACTCACTGAGCTGCATCACACTATGTCATCTAGTGGTACACTGGTATTTTCTCAAACCAACCAAGTTCGATCAATGCTAGAAGTTAAGGTTGTCTTAGTAAACATGTCCTCTTTTGAGTGAATCTTCTTGAGATCTGCTAATATGTCTTCTTCCATAGCTACTAGAAACTCATTGACCTTTATATGCTTTGTTCTACAACCGAAAGCCGATTCTTTCACTAAGTGAATCACATTCTATCACAATGAATTATCACATCTCTCATACTCGAAACACAAATCACACAGTATGTATTTGAGACAAATCACCTTTTTGCCGCTTTGTCTACACCTATCAACTATGAAATTGCAGTTGACAAGGCCACTATGTCAAGTTCCGACTTTGTATCATAAATCTCAACACGTGCCATGAACATATGATCAATATTCCAAAAAGTCGAGTTAGCTATTTTAGTGTATTAGAACCAACACAAATGTGTTATTATATATCTCAAATATTGGATGCAGGATTGCCTGGACCTCTATTTATGGTGATCGAATTATAATATTTGTGTAACGTTGTTGATTAGTAGTTGTTGAACATTGCAATTTTCTTTTATAGGTTAGTATAGAGAGCTTCCCAAGTGAAATTTTCATTCATTATACTACTACCACATGCTGGGATTTAATTAGGGAGAGACTAAATAGTGAAATTAGAAAACAACAACAGCTGAAAAAGGGCAATCTCCCTGCACTACAACCTATTGGATCAGTCAGTGGCCTTGTAATATGTGGTCTCACTTTACCATCAGTTATTCGGGTAACCTTAGTTTTCTCTTTTTTTACCAGTCTTGATTATCACTTTTCATCATTTTACTAAAGAATTCTTTGCAAAATTGAATATTTATGTAAAATCTATTTTATATAACGCAGGATGTTGAAGTAACAGATCCATGTCATTGTTGTGTGGAATACTGGTCATCTCGATCACAAGTATCGACTTCCATGCCGATCAGTAAGAAAAATGAAGAAGAATTCATGCCTGCAAGAAGTAGTAAATCAGAAGATGAAGAAAAACCTTTAAAATTCGAAAATGATCGCAAGGATAAAATGAACTGGATGAACTCGGTTTAGCTATAAAGCAACCATTATAGCAGATGCATTTACAATGATAACAACAATAAGGTCAAAATATGATAAAACAGCACTGAAATTTGAAACTTATTAAAATAAATATTTTCTATCTTTTAGGTAATGCATAGGTTAACTTTTTCATGCATATAATGTAGAAATCTATCATCTGTACATTGTTTTGACAACTTTCACTTGCATCAATTTACACGTTGCTCTATGATTCATGTAGTTGATGATGTGTCTCTGTATCATGGCATACTTCAAAGTTCCAAATGCACAGTAAAGCCCTGATCAGTCATCATATGTTAATTTTGTAGTTGCATTACTTATCATAGTATTTATATTTATGTAAATAAATTAACCATGACTGATTACATCTCTTTTTGTAGGTGCGAACCATTTTCAACATACCCTCGAACATATGATCTTTTGTATCTTGATGACCTCTTTACATCAGAAAGTCACAGATATATTTTCACCATATATCCTTGATTTGCGTCTACGTCAAACCATCTCCACATTGCACATCTTGTTTTTTTGTTATAAGTTTATTCAAGTTCTGTTGATTTAACTATTGCCTCCAGAGTGTTCAAAATATGGATACAAATTATTCTGATGTTCTGCTCTTCCATGCACAACAGGCATGTATTTGTCTTATTCTAATAGTCCACCTTACTAAATTATTCTATTTGTAGTGATAATGAGAGGATTTGCATTTTTTAGGAATACAAGCTTGGGGAATTTGTTCTTCAAAGTGGCTGGAACACCTAAATCTGTGAATACTGTTTACCAGGTACTTTTCGTATTGTTCTTTAGTAAAAAATACAGAAAGAGCATAAACTGGCACTAAAGCATTAAAATTTCTTAAAACAACTATTTCAAAAAGTCATTTGAATAGACTAAGAAATTAAGAGTAAAAGGAGTGTTAATGCAGCTCACGTCTGAAATATCAGGGAGTTGTATTATCTGATGAAATGATTATTGTTATTCATTTGCAATTAGGAATAGAATTTCACAGGCACACTATCAGAATTGGTGATGTCTGGGTTGTTAAAAATTTTGGGTTTATTGCAGGCTGTTATACCGTTGCTGAATTATACGTTTGAGGAATCTATAATATTTTGTTTTACTATTGTGGAATTCACAAATAAGTGTAGGAAGCTCCAAGTATTTTTCTTCCTTAATACATATTTAAGACTATGTCTGTTATCTTACCTTAGTTTGATTTTTTAAAGTTATAGTCTGTCAAGAGGTGTTCTAGTCAATAAAATTACAGTTGAGTAAGTAGTGCTAAATTAAACATATCTGTAGAGCATTACATCCAGGTTCTTTTCTTCATCAAATGTTCACATTTCTTTATAAAGGAGTTATGCTAAAATATGTATCCAGTGATTCATTAAGGGAAACTGCAGAACCTAACTCCCTTCTACATATGAAATATCTTACAGCCAGGATAACTTTCTGTGATTAATGCTTTGAAAAAATAAGTGGCGTCAATCGATTGCAAGTAAAAATACATTATTTAGCGTACCAAAATAAGGGAAGGCATCTAACGTTTCACCCATTCAAATACATTATTTATTGTTAAAGTACATGAAGGAAACTTCCCCTTACCTTATCAATCGATGTAAATAAAAATGATTAATTTATCAATCGTGTATGTATTTTTAACTTGCTTGCATTTTCATTCTCATTTAATGATTATCATTCTTTAACTACTTACATTGATATATACTTTCCCCACTTCCTTTCAAATTTGAATAATGCATGGTGCTTACTAACCTTCTTTTAACACCACATGCTATAAAAGAAATTACTTACATTAATTGAAAGGCTTAATTATGTTTTATAAAAATTTAATTAAATGTATAAAAATTAACTATGTAAAATAAGTTTCATAAATAGTAATTAAAATTTTAAAAATAACTAAGTTTTTAAAAGTTAACTATTTTTTATAAAAAATTAGCCAAGTTAACTAAGTTTAATAAATGATAACTATGTTAGCTAGGTTTATATAATTTAACCATGTTTATAAAAATTAACTATTTATAAAAATTAATTAAGTTTATAAAAATCATTTAAATTATATAAAATTTGACCAAGTTAACGAAGTTTTACAAAATTAACTAAATTTTATAAAGTTAATAAAAACTAAATAAGTCTTATGACAAACAACTAAGATTTATAAAAAATTAAATATGATCTATAAAAATTAAATTAGCATTAAAAAATTAACTAAGTTAACTTAGTTTTATGAAAATTAATTAAGTTTTATAAATTTTTAACTAAATTAACCAAGTTTTACAAAATTTAATTAAATGTTATAAAAATATACTAAGTAGACTAAATATTATAGAAATTGACCTAATTTATAAAAATTAACTAAATTTTGTAAAAGAAAAACCATGTTAATAAAAATTAATTTTTAACATATCACTTTTATATGTGTTGTATCTTCAATCAAATACATTTACATTTGCATTATATGATGCGAAATGCAGGTTAAGCTCGCATGAATAGAATCTCTAATGCTATGGTAGATTTAAGAACCACTTTGTTTAAGAAATAAACAAAATTTTGGCAAAATGTTGCTTTTAGCATTTATATATGAGATTTACTGTTTTAACTTCAGATGTCGAATTGTTTCAATAGATATTCTTTTTTGATTTGGGTGACACAAGCACCATTGTTTCCATTTATATTTTGCCTGTCAAACTTAGGTAATTAATAACTTCTAATTGGTAGTAGATGTTAACCATACACATTCATGACATAACACACTTCATTTAGCATAGATATATCAAGCTGGTTGGATGATGTAGTGCACAACTTCTTCGTAAAACCTGCCCAGTGATTTTTTCATGACACGGTGCAAGTGATGGGCTTAAATTCACCTGCCCGGTGAAGTTTTAACAATTTGATGATAATATTGTGTTTTGTATGTTGCTAACAGCAAAATGGAGCTGGTGGAGGTACATTTTATTTTTGGTTAAATTCATCTAGTGACTCTGCTGCTGGAGAGAAGATGAACCCATTTGCCGAACAAGAAGCATGGGAAGAACATCAAATCGATACAATATTATCGCTTTTAACATCATATATTTTTCCTACATTACAATGCTAAAATATTATGGAAATTTTGTTTGATTTTATTCTGAATGTAGGAAAGGCCACTATGAAATTTGGTTCAAATAAAAAGCAAGAAGCTGATGATTTTCAGCAAGTAAAAGCTTCCTTTCTTAACTCAATGCCATGAAACTTTGTTTAATGACATTGTACATGTATTAGTACACTTTTAAACATATTAATTATTGCCTCTTCATCCAGTAGACTGCACCCTTAAGCTATATCATCATCAGACACCATGTATATCATCTATCATATTTTAGCAATCAAAATAACATGCCATTGATTTTCATATGTAACCTAAGCTTATTCTATGCTTGTATTTGTAATCTTAGGTACGTATTCGATGATGGTATTTATTTTATTAAGGCATTGGCGATGGACGGCACCAAGGCAAGTTGAACAATGACTTTGTCTTCAGTTGCAGTTTTATATATATATGATACTAATATGCATATTGGAAACTCACTTGCCCTACTTTCACTGTAGCAGAATAAAGATGAGATGATGACCATTGAGAGCTGTGAAAGATTCTATTCAAAAATCTGAATTACAGAAAATACAAGTAAGATAAACTTGCTGGTTTTGGTAATAAATTTTCATATTTTAGATGTTTTCAGTTCTGTATATATCTTCTAGTTATCTATTTGTTGATGATCAAACAAAGACCTCTGACAATTTTTGGAAGTTTATTCAAAATGATAGAAAAACTTTACCTTTTTAGTGTGATGAATATTTAGTGTTTGCATTATAAATCCGATTTAACTTTGTGTACACTTTTTTGATGAATTGATTATCAAGCATTACTTTTGCTTTACAGGTAGATAGATGACCGTGATGCAAAAAAAGGTTGCAACGAGTTACGGATCAAAGTTAATTTTGCCGCTAGAACTACTTTTAACGTATGTATTACTTGCTTTTGTTTTGCTATTGCTACTTCTAATGTAATGTTCATTAAATATTATGATATGTTATGCATCATTATATGTGAATGTTGAACGGTTGGTTATTTTTCGTTTAATGTGATATATATGATTATGTGAAATGATACATTGTGTTTATGTAAATTTATTGATTGTAATGTGATAATGGATATATACGTATTGCAAAAATAATTTTTAAAACGCTGTTAAGAACACCATTAATAAGACTTTTTATTTCATGTTCAAAATGCTATAATAACATGTTTTTTATAGCGTTTCTTCTGTTGCAATAATAGGTCATTGATTTGTTACAATATGTTGATTTACAGCATTTGTAGAAACGCTGTAAAAGCCTTTTATAGCATATTAAAAACGCCACTAATAAGATTTTTTATAGCATGTAAAACACGCTATAAAAATACATGTTTTTATAGCGTTTCTTCTGTTGCAATAATAGGTCACTGATTTATTACAACATGTTGATATACAGCGTTTATAAAAACGCTGTAAAAGCCTTTTATAGCATTTTTTAAACGCTATTAAAGGGTATTTTTGTAGTAGTGATTCCATTTAACTTTAAATTCACTTTTTTTTTATTTACAACTCATATTCATAAATATATTCATATAGTTTCACTTCTTATACATATATAAGTTTATTTCACAATTGTAAATCACTTTAATTATAATTCTTTTCTTATAATTCATTATACTTATACAATTATTCTTTTATTTAGATTATTCAAACAACTTAACAATCAACTTATATATTCTTTAATAATTATGAAAAATTATTCCTTTATATATAAAATATACTTAAGGTAAAATTATTTCATTTACTCAATTTAAAACAATACTGTGTCGAATTGTTCTATTCAAGTGTTTAGAAACCCCTTCGGCAAAGTTGTACATACCGTGCTGACGAAGGTTCATATGCCACTTAATAAACCAATCATCACAATATAAAACAATTTAATATTCACTAACAAATACGCTCTCATAGCTATTATTACACTCAAATTCATTCTAGAGTACTGCTGACTCTATCTCTAATGAGTAATACCCAACAGAACCATGGTTGTCGCTTAACCATAAGCTCTGATACCAACTGTAACGTTTGCGGATTTTCGTTGCCGAAAAACCGAAATGTTATGGGTTTTAAAAAGAATTTAAGAAAAGAGAAGAAGAAAGAAGAGAGAAAATAGAGGGAAAAGATAGAGAAGAAAACAGAAAATAGGAAGAAGAGAAAATAGAAAGGAGAACAGAAAATTTTTAAAATAGAAGAAAAAGAGAATAGAACGGAACAGAACAGCAGAACAACATCAGAATCTCACAATTCGCAGCGGAACAACATATAATAATAAATGAATAATCTTTAAACAAAGAACTATATCAGTTATTACATTTTATACATTTCATTACATCATATCATCAAAGTGTACAACATCATACAACATCAAACAGTGCAGCGGAAAAAAAAGAAATACTATATACTAGTAATACGCCATGCCATCCAGCTTGCCTCCAGCAACTCCAGAATATCCAGAATATCCTGATAAACCTTAACTCTTGACTGCCCGTGTAGAAATTGGTGGGCACCCAGAGTTTAGGAAGGAAAACAATAAACTCCGAGTCAGTCATGTGACTGGTGTGAGAACTCAAAACAGTTTATTTATCTTTAAAATCAAAATAGAGGAATATTTTTATTTCAATTCGCAATGCTTTTAAAAATGAGACTACCATATGGCCTCCCGCACACACACACATGCAAACGCAGAATCGGAGGAGATTTCTCCTTATGATAGTCAAAGATGCTTGATACGCATTTAAAATAACATTTTTATATTATTACTAGTGCATAGTGTAGGAAAAATTATTTCGAAAGTAGAATATAAATCTTAGCCAACATACGACCATTATCGTATGCCTACTATAGCTACCATCCAAACAGTTGTGACCACCATAAGTGAATGGCAGGTCCTACAACTAATACCGTACAAGTTTCGTATTGGGAATTGGATTTCCAACGAATGATCAGGCCAAGGAACTTCCCATTGCCACATGAGAATGCCTCTGGATGGACATCCCCGAGAACCAAACCGGATCTCTACCAACACAAGGCCGGGTTACCCCTAACTGAGTAACAACTGACCGAATATGCCATCCCCCGGTCCTTTGGGACCTTTATCACCGAGCGCTCGTAATCAATTCACACAATCATAACAAAGTGTTTTCAACATGAGTAAGTATCTGGGCTCCATACCATGATACCACCCTTTTCCAGAAGGAAATGGACACATCCTAAAGGGTGTTACCCCTCATAACCTTGCTGCTTCTTTCCTGTTTTGACCATTCACGGGGTGTGAGGCTCGACGAAGTCACGTCCACAAAAACATACTTTATACAAAAGCCATGCTTTGGGTCAACAAATGATCAACACAATGATCACAAGGATAGACGATCAAATAAACGATCCTATCACAAATAATCAACACAATGATCATTTCATCATCACTCAGCATGTCACATTATCAAATTGGGAATATATCGCTGATAACATTCAACTACATAACCTCTGAGCTCGTACGTCTCAGAGAAGGGTGTTAAGCTAAAAGAATAAATTCTCCGCCACCAACAGAAATATATTTGAAAGAAATTGGCTTTATATCTCAACTTGTAATGTCAGACATACAATCCATACAAGTCTGTTCCGGGCTCGAACAAAACCGAAGGCACTTACAAAGAAGTCCTTGCAATCCGGATATTCACAATCCTGATCGGATTCACCATCACATATGGAGAACTCAATACCGTAGCTACTCGGTGCAGAGTCAATCGACAGGTCATCCTATCGCTTTCGCAAATACCGGGTCTTCAACACCGATCTTCAATGCAATTCATAACGACGTATCACATATTCGGAATGGGTTATACGACCCCATGGTCCTTTCCCGGTTAACCCGAATAGTGAGCGCTTATTCAAAAATAAGTGCAGCATTCAAATTCAATCAAATCACATCAAATACCCATTCAAAGGGAAATACTGATAGTCGGTTATTGAACTATCAATGGATATGCACACATCACCAGATTCCAAATAATTTTTCAAATTATTTACTTTCCAAAATATCTTTACAAGATATATAATTTCAGCACTTCAAAAATAAATCAATATTTATTTTTCTAAACCAATTCCACTTTTCATTTATAAATTCCATAATGAATTTATATCCTCAAATATTCATGCATATACGATTTCAATTATCCATTTTCAATTTATCTTCAAAAAGATAAATTCTAATTATTCACTTCATATTGGAAAACAATTCCATACTTATTAAAAATAAGTAATTCACAAATCTTTTTATTTTCAACACTTAAAAAATATTCAATATACTTAAATCGAGATTAAGTATATATTTCATTCTATTAAGGAAATCATTCTATTAACATATTTATTTGGGCCAAAACGAATGTTACGTAAAACATTGTTACGACAACCCAAAATCACTAGTATAGGGATTCGAAATTAAAATAGATATATAAATCCAAATACTATACAAAACATTTCCTTTCGGAAATCATTTACTATAACAACAGTGTTATAGTCCACTATTTCCTTTTATTTCTCGAAACATCTATTTCAACAATAAATGTTGAAATCTATGGTTTCGAATCTCAACATGTTTAAAAACATCGTTAGATCGTTTTAATTCTATTTAAAACATCACATCTAAACATTTTCTTTAACGTATTATTCACTATTCAAAAACGTGAATATACTTCATTAACAAATTTCATCAATTCTATGCATTTTATTTCAAAGGATTATTCACTGTCTAAAACGTGAATATAACTCCATACATAAGTTATAATAATTTACTTATCAAAATAAGTCATTTCGAATTTATAAAACAACGTTTATAAATTCCATTTCTATTTATTTATAAAAACTTCCTTTTTATAAATTCCTTTATTAACCTATTCCAGTTTATAACTCAATTATAAACTAAAAGTTCATATTATAAGTCAAATGCTTATAAAACGATTATTTTATAAAATCGTTCTTTTAAACTTCATAATTATAAATCTTATAACCTATAAGATTCATGTATTTATGCAAAAATCCATTCTTTTGATAATTTCACAAATTTTATAAACCTACTGTTTAAAAATTCCATTTATAACTTCACAGTTTATAATTCTATAAATTTCATTAAGTTATGAAATTCATTCACAATTCATATTCAACACTTATAAAAGCTCGTTTTATAATTCCAACGTTTTATTAATTTATAAATATTGATTTGTAAATCTTTAATATAAATCAATTTATTATTATTCTTTAAACGTATTTACCCTTCTTTATGATTTCATCATTTTTGATTTATAAAATAATCAAATTTTATAAATCCTATATTTAAACTTTTCACAATAAATTCAAAAATCCCAGTTTAAACTATTTTATAAAGTCATTAATTCATATTTCTCAAAAATCAGCTTTTAACCGTATTTCTCAAAAATTATAATTTTTACAACTTTAAAAATTATAACGTTCATTTATTTATAATGGATCAATTCCAAAAATATTTTATCTTTTCAAAAATCACTTTAAAAACCCTTTTAAAATCCCAAAATTTGGGTCCAATGATGCTACACATCAAATAGTCAATCACGACAACAACGATATCATATATCGATATGATAATCCATCAAATATCAAAATATCTGAAATCAAATAAATACTGTTGAGGAATCCAGTTGGATCCCTCCAACCTGGTTTCCTGCATCCAAAAACATTAGCACAATACCAATTTCGCTCCAGTACGAAATTATCGCAGTATATGTTTTTAATAAATATTATCCGCTTAATAACGGCGTAATAGGGTCTCATCCGCTAAAAAATACAGGAAATCAACAACTGCAATATATACATATGCCAATATATATATATTGATATTATATATAATACCAATTTCACTGTTTATGAAATATTCGCGGTATATGTTTTTATTAAATAACATCCGCTTACTAACGGCGTATAATGTCTATTTTAACAATCAATATATATCAATCATCATTCACACATGCATTCAAATATTTTAAATCTAACTATTTAAAATAAAATCGAAACCTATTCGATTGAGTGAGAAGTTCTCACCTTGATTTTAATTTCCGTTTTAGCGATTTATTTCGAATAAAATTAAACGCGCGTTTAATTTTACCCAAAATTCTCACTAACTCCAAACGACTCCAAACCAATTTCATCGCGTAGTGCTCGTCCATACGATTCCAACGCAACTGAGTTTGCATTTTTTCGACCTCGTATGAAAAAGATATCGATTTTACAAGTTTATAAGAATTTTATATAACAATTTACAACTAAAATTTAAATTTTTAAACCCTCAACTCATCACCACCGTCCAAAATTGTTTGCAACAGATCGTAGCCGCGTTTCCCTCCTTCTTCCCACGTGACTCTTGCTTCAGGAACTCACGAAGCCGTTCGAACCCATATAGCAAAATTAGGGTTAATTCTTGCTTTAAATTCGACGAGCTATAGCACGATCAGTGACTTCCATGCGACTCGCCACCCCGAACACCACCCACGCCCAGCACCATACGAAGCTCGGCCTTGTATCAATCTCGAAAAATGTGCCATAGACGAGCACGAACGCGGCCCAATATCTCGGCCTATGGTCGATAACAAGGAACTCCACCGTACGGATTTAAAGCTCTCGCAATGCTCTTCATTTTTGCAGTTGATGATTTCTGTTAAAAGTGAATGAATTTCGAGAAATTAGAGGAGAAAGAATGGAAGCATTTCGGCCGTTAAAGCCAGAGGTGGCGGCTGCGTTGTGAAACCCTAGCTTATTTTTTTTTTTTTTTTTTTGTGATTTATGGGGGGTATTTATAGAAGATTTTTCAAATCACTATTCATCCGGGATTTCTAAACTCCAATTTACGCGCCGAAACTGACGTTCCTAGGGTTTATCCCGCGTTCCGGACACAATGGAACAGGTTTCGAAAGCTAATTCGGACATCTGTGCGAGTTATGGCTGCAAACGCTCAATTTAAATTAAACCGATTTAAATCGATTTCCAGGCGTTTTAATTCGTACAGGACAAACGGTAAATCCAATTAACTTGAAATTTGAAACCTTACAATAATATCACATTACGGATCCGATGAAACTGGTTTCGTCGAAATCCGAGACTTTTTGAAAAATGGCTATTTTCACTCGCCAAATTTAAATTAAAAATAATTCGATGCGTTTCGAGCTGCTACGATCAAACGATAACTCCGATTGACACGAAAATTGAAATCCGATACTAACTAACTATTACGGATCCAATGGAACTGGTTTCGTTCAATTCTGAGACTGTTCAAAAATTGACTATTTTCACTAGTCGATTTAATTATTAAAATATTCAATTTTCACAAATTAACTTTTAATTCGATTTTAAAAGTTCTAAAATATCATTCTAACTCCAATATGATAAAATAAAATTTTACAAATCATTTTCAATCATATTTAACCCTATTTTCAATTATTTCCATAATTTAACGTATTAAATTATCGATTTAATTATCCAATTAAATCCAATAATTCAAAATAAAATTTATTTGACTTATAAATTCACTTATTAATATTTAAAATTAATTAAATATTAAAATTTTAATTAATAAAAATTCTGGGTCGTTACATCGCGCGAGCCTTAGGTCGTAGGTCGTAAGTCGCCTTAGGTCGTAGGTCGAAAGTCGCCTTAGGTCGTAAGTCGTAAGTCGCCTAGGTCGTAGGTCGCTCGGTCCTGCTTCTTTCCCTAAGTCGCGAATACCTTAGGTCGCAAACTCTGTTAGGTCGGCCATGTTGGGTCGCTAGTCATCGTTAGGTCGCGAACACCTCTAGGTCGCAACCACTAAGTCGCTTGACCCCTTAGACCCCTAGGTCGCAACCATTAGGTCGTACCGTTTTGGACGGGGCGCTGCCCCCTGGACCCCCGCGACCTGACCGGGCAGGTCGAACCCCATAGCGGTGGCGTTGCCCCCGCACCCCTACCTTGGGGGGTTGCCACCCCCCCCTGGACCCCCCCTCCGTAGGGGATCTTATATGAAAAACATTCAACAGAACTTGCTGCGCTGATTTCCTTAGATTTTTATCACATCTCCGAATGTGATCTTTGTGATTGATTGTTTCTACAATCGCTTCTGTGATTGGTCACTTTAAAATATAAAGGTTTCAAAACTAGTAGTAAATATCAAAACTTTTTCAATAAAAGTATTTCGACTCTATTTTTAATAACAAAGCTCTTTTCTTAACCCGTTTTGCAATCTATTAGTATATACAAACCTTTACCTCACTCGTATGAGAAATCTAATTAAACGACTTAGTAAAACAAGTGGTATGAAACGCTTGCATTTACTTCGTCGGTTAATTCTTGGACTTGTTCGATTGAATCTCTTGTGACAATTTTCTAGTGAAGATCTACAGTTTGTTAGTAAATATTTGAGTCAAGCAAGTGGTTATGGGACATGAAGCTAAACTTTTATATTTACTAACTTAGTGTAATTGACACTTCTTGATGATCATGACGATCATTTTTGTGTTTTGGACTAGCAACTGTGCGATGTCTCTTTGTCTGCGAGGGAGACTAGACCCCGCTCTTGTGATGTTTTGCCATAGCATTTGTGTGATGTTTCGCCATCACATATGTGGGGTAGCGCCCCACGGTCTTCGGGCCATTCGTGTGTCAAAATTAATGGCTTGCAACCATGAGATAGCTTCTCGCTTTGTGTTACACGTGTAGGTGAGTTTTCATGCTCCCATTTTGTGAGTTTTCATGCTCCTATATTGTAATTTCTGAATTTCTTTTGTAGTCTTCTGGAATTTGTGCTTCACCTATTTTCATGACTTTCATTGTTATGATTTTCCAACTTTTATGTTTAGGTGAATTTGGATCTTTTAGAAGATTCTTTTGATATTGTTTGATCTCTTGATGATCTTCATTTACATGCTTATTATAGTATGTCTTTATGGTTACTATATGTTCTTGCCATATCTATTGTTTATATCATGTTATCTGATATTTATAGCTAGACTGATCCGTTTATTATTTTCTTATAAATAATACTCGGGTCAGACCAAGATGTTACAAGTGCTTCTGCTTGACTTCTCCCCCAGGGATTTACTACTCTGACTTTTGGCTGACCTTTTAGATTAGTAGTTTTTGTCGTTTACACTTGAGATATAGACTCATAGATGTATTCTTTTGTATAGCACGTGTTGCTATTCTTTTGTATTATTGTGGATCTTTTTGACCACTACTCTGATGTACACTTTCATGTGTTAGTTATATATTCATATCTTCTTCCGCCTTTGTGATATGGATGTCTGTGATTGATTTGTGTTATGCATATTTCTATGTTTGTATCCGAAGATTATTTATAGCCACCGTGTGATAAGAAATCACATGGATGGTCGCTCCTCAACAGCCTTATTCTCCGTGCTAGTTGACAACACTACACCGTAGTGTTCTTGGCTAGCGTGGGTATAGAGGTGGGGCGTCACATAAATTTTCTTTATAGTTTTAATTTAAATTTGGTAAATTTAATCTTTTAAAAGTTAATAAATTTTTAATATGGCAATATTGATAAGAATTGTTTTTCCAAAGCTAATAAAATTTTATTCTATTTATAATATATATATGTGTTGATATATATTGTGAATGGAATATTCTTTTGTTTTAAATTAAAAATTGAATTTTCAAATTGTAATATATGTAAGCATATGTTATAATTTGATATTGTTTGAAATTTAATTTAATCTATTCATAAATTATATATTAATGAATATTTAAATTGAAGCTTTGTTTTGTTTTCTTTTAAATAGGATCTAATTAATATTTAATTTTTGTTTTCTTTAAAGTGTTTAAACTAAATGATTATAAATGTATAAATATAAATGTTTAGGTTTTAAATACATGTATAAGGTGAAATTTATATTATAACTAACTTTAGAGTATTTTTATATATTTTAAATTAAATAAGTAAGTATATACACATTTAAACTAAATAAAAATTTAATTTAAAACCCTTACGTACATGTGTGAACACTTTAAGCTATCTTTATAACACTTTTAATTTTAAGAATATGCTAATGACAAGTGTAATTTTTAAGAACAAGTGTCTTTATTTTTTTTATAAACATAACTTTCTTTCATTTTTTTTCCCTTTGTTTATTTTCTTTCAAATGTTTAAGGCAAAAGTAGAAACAACTTCCAAAATCTGTAACTTGAATCAATGCTCCTCACTTCAACTAGAACCTGCAAATTTAAAACCCAAAACCAAATCTGAAAACTGCAAATTTAAAGTACTGCAATTGTAAAGCCTGCAAATTCAAATGGAATTCAATCTTCAACCTGTTTTGAAGATCAATCTGCAACTAAATCAAATTACAACCTGCAAATCAAAGATTATTGAAGCATGCAAAGGAATTCACTTCATCAGCAAATGCATTTACTAAATTAAAGTTCAAGCCTGGAAGTTAAAACTTGCTCCATGCTGTGCTCTGCCTCTTTAATTTAACAGGTGAGTAAATGTTTTAAAAACAGTTTTGGTTCAACTTGTGATTGAATGTTGATGCATGTGTTAATCTGTATTATGTTATATGAAATTCATTTTACATTTAAATGCATGTTGAAATTAATTGTTGAATTGCCTGTATAAATTCAAAATAGATACTATGTTTACTAAAACAGTTCAAGATACTTCCAAAATCTGTAACTTGATTTTTGATGCAAATTTGATATTGATTTGTAAATGAAAAATGTTTATAATCACATAACTTATCATCTAAAATAATCATAGGAATTAAAAATAGATGAGTTTCTCAGAATTTTAAATTTACAGAAGAAAATCAATTTGGGCTAAAAAAATTATGAACTTAAACTTAAATTTTGATTGTATGATTGGAATAGCAATGGAAATTCATGATTTTTAATACTTGTTTCATGATTTTTAATTGTGTTAATAGGGAGAATTTGGGGTTTATTCGTAAATTGGGTTTTAGTGAATTACCGATGATCCATACTGTGATTTGGTGTAAAACTTGGATTGAAGCTTGTTAGTAGGACGTAGATGTTAGGAAAAATCCAAAAGAATTTTTATATTGAGTGAATTAAGGGAATTTTGAGGAAGTAGGGCTTTTGTTTTGCTGTTGCTTTCGGCATGATCAATGAGACATGGCCGCGGGTATGTTGAACCGAGTTCGCTCATTTTTGGGGTGGACGATGTACTTGAGTGTGGCGACTTGGTGGTGGGTTGGCGTTGGTCAACGGTGAGAAAGTGGCCGGCGATGATGGGTTGTGCGGCTCGTGTGTTTTGCAAACTTGTGCTCGAGAGTGAGATTTTGATTTGAAGTGAGTTTCTTGGATCTGGGTGTTCGATCGAGGTAGTGGTGGTTCGTTTGTTTATCGTGGATGGTCGTGATGACCGTCATTGGCCGGAGATGGCGTGCTAGGTGCACGAGCACAGTTGTGTGCACGGGGAAGCTTTGGGCTGGGAATGGGAGTTTTGGGGAAGATGAGTTGAAGCGTGGGGTTCTCGCGTGGTAACCGGGGATGACTCGAAGTGGAGGTTGTTCGGTTTTGCTTCGGGATATACTCGAGTGGGGAGGATGTTTGTCTCGAGTTGGGTTGGAAGGTGATTGTAGTTAGACCTGTAACGATGTTAAGTGCAAATTCAACTTGTGTTTGAATAATGGAAGTAAACATTATAGTGTAGACATGTTTATACAAGAAAAACAAGTTAAAACATGCTGTTTTGAATTAAAATATAAATCAAACTTTTAAAGGTATTAACCAAAGTTATTTCAAAATTTACATTTGTTTAAAATGATTCTTTTGAGGTAATTAACCTTATGTAAATTTTGAATTCTAATTTTAAAAAAAGAAATGTTTGAATCTAAAGTATTAAATTAACGTTTAAGTTAAATTTTAAAATAATGATTTAAAAACGAAGTTTCAATTCATATTGAAAATAAATAGGTTTGAAGTTAGATAATTTAAAGTATTTTAAATTTGAAATTGATTTCTAAGTTCCTTATTTTCAAAATAAGGTTATTGTTATGATTTTGGAAAACCAAATTGAATAAAATTTTTAAGTTATTAAAATTTAATTCAAATAATTTATTTATGAAAATAAATAAAGTTAAATTATTTGGATATGAATTTGAGAATACTTAATAATTTGTAAATAAGTAATTGTTAATTAAGATTAATGTTTTCTTAATTAATTTAGGATTTTGAAATATTAGATGTTAATTAATTAATTATTTAATTAATTTTCAATAATTAGTTAATCACTTATTTAATTTTTAATAACCACTTAATTATGAATTAATTAAGTGTAATTACTTAACGAAGAAATAAATGGTTAATTTTTGAATGTAATTAAGAAAGGAATTACTTATGGAAGTAACTAAAGTGGAAGTGATAGAAGGGTAATCACTTAATGTTATCAATTAAAGAATTGATTAATATAATTGTTTAAAGTTAATTAATTATGGATTGATTAATTAATTAATTAATTAAGGATTATTTAACAATGTAATTAATTATTTGTTAAGTAATTAATTAAGAAAGTAATTAAGATTTATTAAAGGAAGTAATTAGAGATAATTACTTATGTAAGTAATTAAGAGTTAATTACTTAATTTATTTAAGTCAATTAATTAATGTGATTAATTAATTAATGAATAAGATTAAATAAGGGTTAATTACTAAGAGTAATTAATTTAAATTATAATTAATTATTAAAGTGATTAATTAAGGATTAATTATTGATTAATAATTACTTAATGAAGTAATTAAGATTAATTAATTGGATTAATTAATCAAGGATTAATATAATTAAATTAGAAGTTAATTAATTAGGAAGTTAATTAATTAAGATAAGCAATTACAAATTGTTAATCACTGTTTATGATTAATGAGATGATTAATTACAAGATAATTATTTAATTAATTAAAGGATTATTAATTAATAAAGATTATTAATTAATATAATTAATGAAGTAATTAATTTAAGTAATTAATTAAAGTATGATTAATTAATTGTAATTAATTAAGGATTAATGTAATTAATTATAGTTAATTAATTTATGTAGGATCATTAATTTTGTAATTAATGATAGTAATTAAAGGATAATTACTGAATATGGTTAGGATAATTACTTGAATGTAATTAAAGGATAATTAATCAGGGAAGATTAATTAAAGAAGGTCATTAGGAGATGATTAATGAATTTGATTTGTAATAAATCAATGAAGCAGGAGTTAGGATAATCCAAATGATTAAAGGATAGTAATTAATTTAATAAGGGTTAATTAAATTGATTAAGAGTTAATCAATTCTGCTATGGATGATCTATATTGGGTGATTGGTTGACACTGGATGATTTGGATGATTTGGATGACTATGATATTAGTGATATGCTGCTTTATGAGATGAATGTTGATATGAATTATCTATTGTGATAATATTATTCATCTATCTGTTTATATCATCTTGAATAAGTTAAACTGTTTAAATCCCTTAAGTACAACTTGGACATTAAAATGGCATTTGGTTTCGGTGAGACCGGGATCGGATTTCCATATTTGGATATCAGAAAACCACATCGATTCCAATTAAACGTTAGGTCGTTAATCCAAGTGGAGCAAGTGAAGACTCGAGGTGTAAGGGCTATACGTCAGTATAACTCTGTGGGTGATTCCGCAATGAGTTTGACGGAATGGTGCTTATAGATTCGAGATGGCAAATCAGAGTGCAAGGGCTATGGTCGTTGACTCTGAGGGTGATTCCAAAATGAGTGCAACGAGATAGTGCCTTCGGTTTCGTTCGAACCCGGAACGAACTTGTATGAATTGAATGCTTTCAGCACATCGTCAGGCGGACGATGAGCATTCTAAGATAAAAGTGTTCTATAAAGGTAATCGCAGCCTCAAGCCTCATCAACCGGGAATGGCTAAAACAGGGGAGGTGCAGCAAGGCTTCGTGGGTAGCTCCCACTGGAGAGCAAGATTTACTCCTGTCTAGAGGTCCCTTTTTATTCGGCTGTGTGGGGCGGTTGAATTCCGGACAACCGCCGGGGTTGTCTTGTTCGGGACTGTTCAGTAAGGAATGGTCCCGGCCTTGTGTTGCAAGGGATGAAGGGAGTAATCCTCGGTACGGTGATCTAGGCCATGTACTGTGACGGGCGGTACCCTTGTAGCCCTGCCATTGATGGAAACCCATTTTCCCTACGAGACCCTACGGTTTTGATTGTATTACCCACTTTTGTGGCTAGTAGCTGGAATTTAATGAATGTAACAATTTCGGCTATTTCATATTTACTTGAAAACCCTAGACACTATTATAATATCACTGGATTTCCTATCAAATGTTTTGGTTAGCGTAAGGTAAAAACTTTTCCATGTTTTTGTGTGGGAAGTCTTACGTGATACCTTTTCTTTTCAAAGTTTTTCTAAAGTTAAGCAATTATAACCCATTTACTCACACCAGACCTATGTCTGACCCGAGTGTTTATTTTCTGTTTTATTAAACTCTTGGGTACTCATATTATGTATGAGTAGTCAAGTGGTTCAGGTTAGCTTGACGAATTCTGGAGGAGATATGGAGCAGGAGGCTTCGACGTGTAATTATATATTATGTTTCCGCTGTGTATGTTGTGTTTATATCTAGTATACTTGAGTTGTATGAATTAGACAGATGTTTATAACTGTCTAATATGTGTTGTATAGTTGTGTAGCTCTGTTGTATTGAGATACTATGTAATATTTTATGTTAAATATTATATTTTATTCGTTCCGTTGTGAGTTCTCTGATGTTGTTCTGTTCTTATTTCTCTTTCTTTTCTTCTTCTATCCCTTTCTTTCTTCACTAGTGATGCGATTTCCTGGAGATAGGAAGTCGGGTCGCTACAGTTGGTATCAGAGCATTAGGCTGAGCGAATACCTAAGCTCTGAAGTGTGTCTTTCTTTAGGGAGAGATAGGTTGAGTGAATACCTAGGCTCTGTAGTGGTGTTTTCCTTGAGAGAGCGTACTTGTAATTTTTATATATAACTATATATATATATATATATATATATATATATATATATATATTTATATCTACCTGATCTGTTGGGTTATCTGTTCGGATTTTCCAACGTAAGTTTTAAAGGTAGATGGAGTAGTGGTATGTGTGTGTAACACGATTACCACTGATGGAAGAGGTCCATATGTTAAGGTTGGAAGTGTTTTGTCAAGACCGTAGACCTAATACCATCTCGAGTGAGATTTGTTGTTTGGAGTAAAGATTTCTCTGATATCCGAAGGAAATTTTTTTTAAAGATTCGGAGTTTATCTTTGAAATGTAAGTTTGGATTTCGCTCGGGTGAGCGAATTATTCTTGAGTTTGGATTTGATGGAAGTGCAGAAGTAAGTGATGATATCTTGGTAACTGCGTGATGAAATGCAGTATTCTTGGATATTTCCGGAGAAGTTTTCACTTGAAGCAGTTTTAAAGGTGGTTGAGGAGCAGTCTTTACCCGCCTCAGGAAAGACTCGTCTGTGTAGAAGTTATCTGGATCTTCAATAAGAAAGTTGGCTACTCTGGAATATGAGACTAAGGTCTATGAGTTGCTTCGCTTCGGCAGGGTCTCATTTGTCATTCCTTAAGGAGTGCGAGATGTTGATGCTTGGTTTGGATCCCGAGTTTCTTTTGGAATGTCTGCCATCTCGGAGGTTCATTGTGTGGGTTGTAGATGGTTTTGGTTTTTGAGAAGCATTTGGATTAGAAGTCTTTGGATAGTTGTGGTAGCAGTTTCAGCTCGAAGTGTTCGGTGTGCTGACGAGAAGGTCCTTTGCCTTTGCAGTATCATCGAAGTTGAGTCTGGAAGCTGCAGTGTTGGTTGTTTCTCCGATGGTTTGGGAATCTTGGCGATTCTTCTATTAGCAGTCCGAGCAGATGGTGAATGTTTTCTTGAAAAGTCAATCTTGTTTGTAAAAAGTTTAGAGCTGTTCTAATTGGTAAAGTGAGGACAGTTTCTTTGGAATCAGAATTAGGTTAAATCTCAAAAGTGACTTGCGATTGGTTTGGAATTTTCTTGAGCTTTCTTTTGTTTGAGACTGAGGATTCTCATGAGGAAGTAGGAACTGCTAGAGTAATCAGAAGGTCGTCTGCATCTGGAATTGAGTTCCATATTGTTTTGGTTCCAAAAGTGATTATGATAGCTAGCCTGGTTGTAGGATGGTTCTTGGGAAAGTAGAGTTGGTGTAGCAGCTCAAGAATTTATTTTTGGGAATTTGGATTTGGTTAGATTTTGTTTTTGAATTGGGTTCTGTGTAAGATTGTGCGACCAAATGGGATGTGTCACTAAGATTATATGGATTTGATGAACAATGTATCTGGTATATATTGGATAAGTTGTACTCATGTTCATCAACAGTATTCTCCTCTATTTCAGAATCAAAGTTGTGCAGCGGAAGCAAGCTAGCAGCTGTACAAGGAAGGAAATAAGTTCTGTTTGCTATTGCTTGAGTAGTAGAACTTGAGTTCTGGATTTCGATGGATTATAAAGACTTTTCTGTTGAATAGGATCCAGAAGCTAGTTTGCTTTGGTCTAATTGTTTCTGGAAGTATCAGCATAGGATGAGCTTATCAGGAAGAGATTGGCAGCCCATGATTGTCTGTTGAGATATATAGATATAAGATGAAGAGTTTGGTATTCGAAGTTGGAGATTTCATTTGTTGTTAGGATTTCTCTGGTTAAGAGAGCAGAAATTGGATAAGAGTGGATGGCTGGTGCTGAGGCATTTGAGATTTCTTATCGGTGTTCTGATAAGATAAGATCTGTTGTTTATAAGATTGAATTGCCAGTTTGGATAGCTGGAGTTCATTTTATTTCACGTATCTCTGAGGGAATACGTGTATGATTCATTATTGGTTGTTGAATCTGTAGTTCAATTGGAGCTGGATTTGAGTATAGTATGGTGTTCTGTTCAGGATTGGTGGATCTAGAGAAGAGAGAAGCTCTGGATTTTGGTGGTGTAGTTAGATTGTTTAGCTTTGTAGAGCGAGTCTCCTGGTGTTTTATACTTGGGAAACTCGAAATAGTAGAGTTTTATTCTGATATATGTCAGGATAATTAGTTAAGTTTGTTTGTGTGATTGGTTGCTTTGGTTGTTAGTAATTGATTGTTAGGATATGCTTTGCTAATTGAATTAAAATCTTTGCCGGGTTATTAAATTAACTTTGCTTTTAAATTTCGGGGACGAAATCCTTTTAAGGGGAGAGGATTGTAACGACCCGGAATTTTGGGCAATATCGATTTAATATTCTGTATAATAATTTAATTGATTTGATAAATTTTCTTTATAGTTTTGATTTAAATTTGGTAAATTTAATCTTTTAAAAGTTAATAAATTTTTAATATGGCAATATTGATAAGAATTGTTTTTCCAAAGCTAATAAAATTTTATTCTATTTATAATATATATATGTGTTGATATATATTGTGAATGGAATATTCTTTTGTTTTAAATTAAAAATTGAATTTTCAAATTGTAATATATGTAAGCATATGTTATAATTTGATATTGTTTGAAATTTAATTTAATCTATTAATAAATTATATATTAATGAATATTTAAATTGAAGCTTTGTTTTGTTTTCTTTTAAATAGGATCTAATTAATATTTTATTTTTGTTTTCTTTAAAGTGTTTAAACTAAATGATTATAAATGTATAAATATAAATGTTTAGGTTTTAAATACATGTATAAGGTGATATTTATATTATAACTAACTTTAGAGTATTTTTATATATTTTGAATTAAATAAGTAAGTAAATACACATTTAAACTAAATAAAAATTTAATTTAAAACCCTTATGTACATGTGTGAACATTTTAAGCAATCTTTATAAAACTTGTAATTTTAAGAATATGCTAATGACAAGTGTAATTTTTAAGAACAAGTGTCTTTATTTTTTATTTTTTATTTTTTATAAACATAACTTTCTTTCATTTTTTCTCCCTTTGTTTATTTTCTTTCAAATGTTTAAGGCAAAAGTAGAAACAACTTCCAAAATTTGTAACTTGAATCAAAGCTCCTCACTTCAACTAGAACCTGCAAATTTAAAACCCAAAACCAAATCTGAAAACTGCAAATTTAAAGTACTGCAATTGTAAAGCCTGCAAATTCAAATGGAATTCAATCTTCAACCTGTTTTGAAGATCAGTCTGCAACTAAATCAAATTACAACCTGCAAATCAAAGATTATTGAAGCATGCAAAGGAATTTACTTCATCAGAAAATGCATTTACTAAATTAAAGTTCAAGCCTGGAAGTTAAAACTTGCTCTGTGTTGTGCTCTGCCTCTTTAATTTAACAGGTGAGTAAATGTTTTAAAAACAGTTTTGGTTCAACTTGTGATTGAATGTTGATGCATGTGTTAATCTGTATTATGTTATATGAAATTCGTTTTACAATAAAATGCATGTTGAATTTAATTGTTGAATTGCCTGTTTAAATTCAAAATAGATACTGTGTTTACTAAAACAGTTCAAGATACTTCAAAAATCTGTAACTTGATTTTTGATGCAAATTTGATATTGATTTGTAAATGAAAACTGTTTATAATCACATAACTTATCATCTAAAATAATCATAGGAATTTAAAATAGATGAGTTTCTCAGAATTTTAAATTTACTGTAGAAAATCAATTTAGGCTAAAAAATTTATGAACTTAAACTTAAATTTTGATTGTATGATTGGAATAGCAATGGAAATTCATGATTTTTAATACTTGTTTCATGATTTTTAATTGTGTTAATAGGGAAAATTTGGGGTTTATTCGTAAATTGGGTTTTAGTGAATTACCGATGATCCATACTCTGATTTGGTGTAAAACTTGGATCGAAGCTTGTTAGTAGGACGTAGATGTTAGGAAAAATCCAAAAGAATTTTTATATTGAGTGAATTAAGGGAATTTTAAGGAAGTAGGGCTTTTGTTTTGCTATTGCTTTCGGCATGATCAATGAGACATGGCCACGGTATGTTGAACCGAGTTCGCTCATTTTTGGGGTGGACGATGTACTTGAGTGTGGCGACTTGGTGGTGGGTTGGCATTGGTCAACGGTGAGAAAGTGGCTGGCGATGATGGGTTGTGTGCGTCGTGTGTTTTGCAAACTTGTGCTCGAGAGTGAGATTTTGATTCGAAGTGAGTTTCTTGGATCTGGGTGTTCGATCGAGGTAGTGGTGGTTCGTTTTTTTATCGTGGATGGTCGTGATGACCGTCGTTGGACGGAGATGGCGTGCTAGGTGCACGAACACAGTTGTGTGCACGGGGAAGCTTTGGGCTGGGAATGGGAGTTTTGGGGAAGACGTGTTGAAGCGTGGGGTTCTAGCGTGGTAACCGGTGATGACTCGAAGTGGAGGTTGTTCGGTTTTGCTTCGGGGCAAACTCGAGTGGGGAGGATGTTTGTCTCGAGTTGGGTTGGAAGGTGATTGTAGTTAGACCTGTAACGATGTTAAGTGCAAATTCAACTTGTGTTTGAATAATGGAAGTAAACATTATAGTGAAGACAAGTTTATACAAGAAAAACAAGTTAAAACATGTTGTTTTGAATTAAAATATAAATCAAACTTTTAAAGGTATTAACCAAAGTTATTTCAAAATTTACATTTGTTTAAAATGATTCTTTTGAGGTAATTAACCTTATGTAAATTTTGAATTCTAATTTTAAAAAAAGAAATGTTTGAATCTAAAGTATTAAATTAACGTTTAAGTTAAATTTTAAAATAATGATTTAAAAACGAAGTTTCAATTCATATTGAAAATAAATAGGTTTGAAGTTAGATAATTTAAAGTATTTTAAATTTGAAATTGATTTCTAAGTTCCTTATTTTCAAAATAAGGTTATTGTTATGATTTTGGAAAACCAAATTGAATAATTTGTTTTAAGTTATTAAAATTTAATTCAAATAATTTATTTATCAAAATAAATAAAGTTAAATTATTTGGATATGAATTTGAGAATACTTAATAATTTGTAAATAAGTAAAAGTTAATTAAGATTAATGTTTGCTTAATTAATTTAGGATTTTGAAATATTAGATGTTAATTAATTAATTATTTAATTAATTTTAAATAATTAGTTAATCATTTATTTAATTTTTAATAACCACTTAATTATGAATTAATTAAGTGTAATTACTTAACGAAGAAATAAATGGTTAATTTTTGAATGTAATTAAGAAAGGAATTACTTATGGAAGTAATTAAAGTGGAAGTGATAAAAGGGTAATCATTTAATGTTATCAATTAAAGAATTGATTAATATAATTGTTTAAAGTTAATTAATTATGGATTGATTAATTAATTAATTAAGGATTATTTAACAATGTAATTAATTATTTGTTAAGTAATTAATTAAGAAAGTAATTAAGATTTATTAAAGGAAGTAATTAGAGATAATTACTTATGTAAGTAATTAAGAGTTAATTACTTAATTTATTTAAGTTAATTAATTAATGTGATTAACTAATTAATGAATAAGATTAAATAAGGGTTAATTACTAAGAGTAATTAATTTAAATTGTAATTAATTATTAAAGTAATTAATTAAGGATTAATTATTGATTAATAATTACTTAATGAAGTAATTAAGATTAATTAATTGGATTAATTAATCAAGGATTAATATAATTAAATTAGAAGTTAATTAATTAGGAAGTTAATTAATTAAGATAAGCAATTACAAATTGTTAATCACTGTTTATGATTAATGAGATGATTAATTACAAGATAATTATTTAATTAATTAAAGGATTATTAATTAATAAAGATTATTAATTAATATAATTAATGAAGTAATTAATTTAAGTAATTAATTAAAGTATGATTAATTAATTGTAATTAATTAAGGATTAATGTAATTAATTATAGTTAATTAATTTATGTAGGATCATTAATTTTGTAATTAACGATAGTAATTAAAGGATAATTACTGAATATGGTTAGGATAATTACTTGAATGTAATTAAAGGATAATTAATCAGGGAAGATTAGTTAAAGAAGGTCATTAGGAGATGATTAATGAATTTTATTTGTAATAAATCAATGAAGCAGGAGTTAGGATAATCCAAATGATTAAAGGATAGTAATTAATTTAATAAGGGTTAATTAAATTGATTAAGAGTTAATCAATTCTGCTATGGATGATCGATATTGGGTGATTGGTTGACACTGGATGATTTGGATGATTTGGATGACTATGATATTAGTTATATGCTGCTTTATGAGATGAATGTTGATATGAATTATCTATTGTGATAATATTATTCATCTATCTGTTTATATCATCTTGAATAAGTTAAACTGTTTAAATCCCTTAAGTACAACTTGGACATTAAAATGGCATTTGGTTTCGATGAGACCGGGATCGGATTTCCATATTTGGATATCCGAAAACCACATCGATTCCAATTAAACGTTAGGTCGTTAATCCAAGTGGAGCAAGTGAAGACTCGAGGTGTAAGGGCTATACGTCAGTATAACTCTGTGGGTGATTCCGCAATGAGTTTGACGGAATGGTGCTTATAGATTCGAGATGGCAAATCAGAGTGCAAGGGCTATGGTCGTTGACTCTGAGGGTGATTCCAAAATGAGTGCAACGAGATAGTGCCTTCGGTTTCGTTCGAACCCGGAACGAACTTGTATGAATTGAATGCTTTCAGCACATCGTCAGGCGGACGATGAGCATTCTAAGATAAAAGTGTTCTATAAAGGTAATCGCAGCCTCAAGCCTCATCAACCGGGAATGGCTAAAACAGGGGAGGTGCAGCAAGGCTTCGTGGCTAGCTCCCACTGGAGAGCAAGATTTACTCCTGTCTAGAGGTCCCTTTTTATTCGGCTGTGTGGGGCGGTTGAATTCCGGACAACCGCGGGGGTTGTCTTGTTCGGGACTGTTCAGTAAGGAATGATCCCGGCCTTGTGTTGCAGGGGGATGAAGGGAGTAATCCTTGGTACGGTGATCTAGGCCACGTACTGTGACGGGCGGTACCCCAGTAGCCCTGCCATTGATGGAAACCCATTTTCCCTTCGGTTTTGATTGTATTACCCACTTTTGTGGCTAGTAGCTGGAATTTAATGAATGTAACAATTTCGGCTATTTCATATTTACTTGAAAACCCTAGACACTATTATAATATCACTGGATTTCCTATCAAATGTTTTGGTTAGCGTAAGGTAAAAACTTTTCCATGTTTATGTGTGGGAAGTCTTACGTGATACCTTTTCTTTTCAAAGGTTTTCTAAAGTTAAACAATTATAACCCGTTTACTCACACCAGACCCCTGTCTGACCCGAGTGTTTATTTTCTGTTTTATTAAACTCTTGGGTACTCATATTATGTATGAGTAGTCAAGTGGTTCAGGTTAGCTTGACGAATTCTGGAGGAGATATGGAACATGAGGCTTCGACGTGTAATTATATATTATGTTTCCGCTGTGTATGTTGTGTTTGTATCTAGTATACTTGAGTTGTATGAATTAGACAGATGTTTATAACTGTCTAATATGTGTTGTATAGTTGTGTAGCTCTGTTGTATTGAGATACTATGTAATATTTTATGTTAAATATTATATTTTATTCGTTCCGCTGTGAGTTCTCTGATGTTGTTCTGTTCTTCTTTCTCTTTCTTTTCTTCTTCTATCCCTTTCTTTCTTCACTAGTGATGCGATTTCCTGGAGATAGGAAGTCGGGTCGCTACAACTTATTTGTAATTCATGCATAAGTGACTGTATCCACATGATTTCTGCTGTTGCACTGGCCACACTTCTATACTCTGCCTCTTTGCTAGATTTAGAGATTGTATTTTATTTCTTTGAGCACCAGGAAACTGGATTATCACCTATGTAGATGTAGTAGCCTGTGGTGGATCTTTTGTCATCGGGATTTGTAGCTCAGTCAGCGGCTACATAGCCAGTTATATTAAGGTGTTTGCTTTTCTTTAGTAAAATTCCATAGTCCTTTGTTCCTTTTAGATATCGTAGTATTCTCTTGACTTCTTTCAAGTGTTGATCTAGTGGTTTCTGCATGAATTGACAAACCTTGTTAACACTATACGACACATCTGGTCTAGTTATGGTGACATATTGTAATGCCCCAACTAGACTCCTATATTGTTTATCATTAAGTACGGCTCCTCACCTATTTTTGAATAAGTGTTGACTGCTAATCATTGGAGTTGGTTAGGGATTAGCATTTGTCATCTTTGACTTGTTCAGTAATTCCTTGATGTATTAAGTTTGACACAGCATGATTTCTGAATGTGATTTCCTTTTGACTTCTATACCCAGAAAATAGTTTACATTCCCTAGATTTTTGATTGAGAACTCCCTGTCAAGATGCTGAGTAATTTTACTGATTTCTAAATCACTGTTACCTGTAACAAATAATTCATCAACATAAATGAGTATATAGAACGTAACAGTATCATCAATTCTTATAAACAGTGAGTTGTCTAACTTTGTGGATTGAAAACCGATATTATGCAAAGTGGTTTTTAACTTATCAAACCACACTCTTGGTGCTTTCTTGAGGCCATATGTTTGCGCCAAAATTGGCCACAAACCCCAAATACCGTGAAAGCACCAGTGTATGAATACAAATCAGCAATATTCAAACACAAATCACAGATCTCAGCAAATAACCCAAGAATGCTTGCACAAAAATGGGCAAACACCTCCAAGTCGTATGATTAAGTTGATTTTATGTTATTCGTAGTGATTTGGGTGGTTTATGCAAATACGTAAAAAGCAGGGACTAAACTGTAAAAGACACACAGATTTATAGTGGTTCGGCCAGAATGTGCCTACATCCACTTTATATGTTATTCTCCTTTTCTATCCAGATTACAAGTACAAAGCTTGTAGTACAAGTATATCAAAGTTGTTTGAAAGTTCCTTTCAGGCTTGAGCTCTCAAACTTGTCTGCCATTGTTGTACCCCTGCCCCTCTATTTATAGAGTGAGGTTGGGGGCAGGGGTCTAGGATGTTTATAGTTGCCGGTGGGCCTGGGCTGATGCAATCTGGACCGGCAACTTTGGTTCGGCATGCTCTGGTTCGGTCGTTGCTTGGTGGAGCTTGATTCGGTGGTGTGTAGAGGGTTGGTCCGGTCTTGGTTTGGTTCGGTGGGGAGACATCCGGTGATGGTTGGTCCGGTGCTTGATTCTGTGAGGTTCGGTTCGGCATTGGTTTAGTGGAGATGTTGGACCGGTAGTGGGTGGTGAAAGATGGAGCTTCGGTTGTAGTTGATTCGGTGGGAAGGAAAGTGGAGTTGGTTCGGTCTCGGTACTACCGAATGGATCCTATACTAAGAATGCCGAATGATCCCTTGTGTTGGGAATGCCGAATGAGCCTTCATATTTGAGAATGCCGAATGAGCCATGGGGAGTTCGAATACCGAACGAACTCAAACACTTGAACTACCGGACGAAAGCGAGGGGTTTTAAGTACCAGATGATGCTTATTACCGGATGAACTCGGGGAGTGTAGTGTCGAACGAACTCTTGCCTTGCTTTACCGAATGAACCTTTGTACTTGAATCATGAGTGAAATCCCAGACTTATATACGCTTGCTTCTTCTTGTTCCGGTCGTGGTGGAAACGCACACAACATTGATATTCCAGTTTTGACCAAAAATGGGATAACACTTTGCCCCCCAAAACATGCCTTGTGATAATAATGCGTGTTTTGAATGGTTCCGAATCCATTATCCAAAGTCCATAGCCATAATGCCAGAGTATATCATCCTTGACTGCTCCGAGTCGATGTCCAATTCCAAATCCAATAACCAAAGCCTGAGCCAATTCCGTATCCATCCGAACTCGGCAACCGAATCCCAAACCATCCTTGTCCAATAGCCAATAACCGAATCCAGGACCTCTCCGGGTCGATATTCAAATCCATAACCTCTCCGGGCTCTTGCCAAGTGCAATCTACACCTAACGATCGTGATCCAGTGTCCCTGGATGTTAAGCTAGCCTCATCGTGTTCTTGTCGAGCGTAATCCACACTTGATGATCTTGGTCCAGTGTCCCTGGAAGTTAAGCTAACCTCTCCGGGTTCTTGCCAAGCGTAATCCACACTTGACGACCTTGGTCCAGCGTCCCTGGACGCTGTGTAATGCCATGGCTTAAGTCCTAAGCCGAATCCTGGTCTTTCCGGACCCTTGTTGAGCATAGTCCATACTCAACGACCTGAAAATAACAATTGATAATACAGGGCCTAAGTCCTAGGCCGAATCCTGGTCACTCCGGACCCTTGCCGAGCATAGTCCATACTCGACGACCTGAATGAGTCAATTTACCTTGTTCGGGCGAAGCGACTCACCCCTTGCCAGGCATAATCCATACCTGACGACCGTTTATCAAAAATCAGATAAAAATCCAATCGAAATCCAATCCAAAATCCACATCCAAAATCCAAATCAAAGCCAGAAAACCAGAATAAAAATCCAATTAAAATCCAATCCAAAATCCACATCCAAAATCCAAATCAAAGCCAGAAAACTAGAATAAAAATCCAATCAAAATCCAATCCAAAATCCACATCCAAAATCCAAATCAAAACCAGAAAACCAGAAATCCAAACCAGCATCCAAAACCGAAAACAATCATTCAAAGGAAAATCCAAATCAAAAAGCAAGAAAAACCAGGAGCTCAATCCAAGCTCCAAAACCGAAAACCAAAAACAAAAGCAGTGTCCAATCCAAAAGCAAAAGATAAGTTTCACAAACCATAGCATTGCAGTTTATCATCATTCAGAGCATGCCTAGGGGCTATCTCCGTCCCCGTACATGTGTAAATGACTTGGTTGCTTGCCAATAGTTCGCTACTTATTTCATAATAACCTGGTCAATGGATGATCAACCGACCATCATTCCTGGGCCTCCCGCCATCGTAGCTTGAGGTAGGCGGCGGTTGCTCCTGCCCCGCTGTTGCATTCCGAGGTCCAACATATTGTGGCAGCTGTCCATTCCTTACATGCTCCTCAGTTATGTCCTTTAGATGCCTGCAGCTGTTGGTGTCGTGTCCATCCAAATCATGGAAGAGACAGTGCCTTCCTGATGTTCTTTCCCGTTATGTTGGTTCTCTCCTAGCCGGCCTCCGGTAGGGAAGGCGATTCCGAGTATCCAGGTATATCCGTTCCAGCGTCTCGTTCAATCCTGTGTATGTGGGAAACTTTGGATCCTTCCATTGCTTCCTAGCATTTCTAGAATCATCGTCCAACTTCCTTTTTCCTTTGTCTTTATCCAAACCTTTGCTGGATGGTCCTCCAACCTCAATTGCATTAACCTTTTTTAACTTTAAATCCGTACTCGCATCTTCTTGCCGAAGGAACCTTTCTGCCTCGTGAAAGAATTCGTCAAGATCCCGTGGGGGATCTCATATCAGAGATACCTTGAAATCCGAGTTCTCCCTGACTCCTGATACTGCTGCCATTAAAACCATCGATAGATCGGGCCGATCCACCGAAGCAACTGCGGCACTGAATCGAGTTAGGAAGGCTCTAAGCGATTCATCGATCCTTTGCTTCACCGATGTTAATGTCATCACGTTCTTCGGTCTCTTGACATGAACTCGAAACTGTCCCAAAAACCTTTCCACCAATTCCCTCCAAGTCCTGATAGATCCTTCTCCCAGCTGCCTAAACCACATCGCAGCTAAGTCCGTTAAGTACAAAGGGAAGCATCGAGCCATCACTTCCTCCGATGCCCCCATCACCTCCATGTGTCTGGTGTACCTCATCAGGTGATCCGTAGGGTCTGCCTTGCCATCGTATACCTCCACGCTAGGTAGCTTGAACTTAGGTGGATTCTGAGCCATCCTTATTTCTTGAGCGAACGGACTCCTGTTTACCCCTTCCAAGTCCCCGCTGGTCAAACCACCTCGCACAGTCTTCCTGATTATATCTACCAATCCAGCATTGTCTGTTGGGGGTTGCCCCCGAGGGAATTCCGGTACATACTCTTCATGTGGCTCGCTAGCAGCAACGTTAGTTCTAGCCTGTTGAACTCCTTCCAAAGGTCCTCCTGTGTTGAATCCTGCGGGCCTACCCCCAAGTCCTTGTCGATTGCCCTCAGGCTCTGCATCCTGTCCTCCATTGGGTTCCATAACCCTAGCTCCTTGTCCTGCATCCACGGCTGCTGTAGCTGTTCCTAAGTTCTGGGCCCCTGCAGCTCTCATTTGCTCCAAGAAAGTCTGCATCATCTCCTGTTGACTCTTCAACAACCTCTCTTGCAGTGAATTTGTTATGGCTTCCATTTCATTCCGGGTTATGTAGATCGAAGGTGGTACTTCCTCACCTCCGGAGGATGCATGTTGACTTCCTTCCTGTTGGCTTCTCTCAGCCCTTAGCCTTCTACTGTTTTGCCTAGCCATTGTCTTCCGAATCCAAACTTCTATCCGATGCAGCGGGTGCTAGTCCCTCTCAATGAAAGCACCAAAATGTTTGCGCCAAAATTGGCCACAAACCCCAAATACCGTGAAAGCACCAGTGTATGAATACAAATCAGCAATATTCAAACACAAATCACAGATCTCAGCAAATAACCCAAGAATGCTTGCACAAAAATGGGAAAACACCTCCAAATCGTATGATTTAGTTGATTTTATGTTATTCGTAGTGATTTGGGTGGTTTATGCAAATACGTAAAAAGCAGGGACTAAACTGTAAAAGCACACAGATTTATAGTGGTTCGGCCAGAATGTGCCTACATCCACTTTATATGTTATTCTCCTTTTCTATCCAGATTACAAGTACAAAGCTTGTAATACAAGTATATCAAAGTTGTTTGAAAGTTCCTTCCACACTTGAGCTCTCAAACTTGTCTGCCATTGTTGTACCCCTGCCCCTCTATTTATAGAGTGAGGTTGGGGGCAGGGGTCTAGGATGTTTATAGCTGCCGGTGGGCCTGGGCTGATGCAATCTGGACCGGCAACTTTGGTTCAGCATGCTTTGTTTCGGTCGTTGCTTGGTGGAGTTTGATTCGATGGTGTGTAGAGGGTTGGTCCGGTCTTGGTTTGGTTCGGTGGGGAGACATCCGGTGATGGTTGGTCCGGTGCTTGATTCTGTGAGGCTCGGTTCGGCATTGGTTTAGTGGAGATGTTGGACCGGTAGTGGGTGGTGAAAGATGGAGCTTCAGTTGTAGTTGATTCGGTGGGAAGGGAAGTGGAGTTGGTTCGATCTCGGTACTACCGAATGGATCCTATACTGAGAATGCCGAATGATCCCTTGTGTTGGGAATGCCGAATAAGCCTTCATATTTGAGAATGCCGAATGAGCCATGGGGAGTTCGAATACCGAACGAACTCAAACACTTGAACTACCGGACGAAAGCGAGGGGTTTTAAGTACCAGATGACGCTTATTACCGGATGAACTCGGGGAGTGTAGTGTCGAACGAACTCTTGCCTTGCTTTACCGAATGAACCTTTGTACTTGAATCATGAGTGAAATCCCAGACTTATATACGCTTGCTTCTTCTTGTTTCGGTCGTGGTGGAAACGCACACAACATTGATATTCCAGTTTTGACCAAAAATGGGATAACACCATATATGGCCTTATTTAATCTGCACACAAGATTACTGAGCTGTTGATACCCTGGTGGCTGTTGCATATATACTTCCTCTTTTAATTCTCCATTGAAGAAGACATTGTTTACATCAAGTTATCTGATTTGCCAGTCTTTATACAGAGCTATGGTGAGAATAATTTCGATAGTTGGTGGCTTTATCACTGGTGAAAGGGTTTCATTAAAACTGAACCCATGTTCCTGTGTGTATCCCTTTGCCACTAATCATGCCTTGTGTCTGGAAATTGTGCCATTTGGATTCTTCTTTAATTTATATGTCCATTTGCATCCTATGACATTTTTGTCTGTAGGTAGTGCAACCAGATTCCATGTTTTATTTTTGATGAGAGCATTGTATTCATCATTCATTGCGGTCCTCCAATTTTTGTCTTTGAATGCTTGATCAAATGTCTCTGGTTCCACTGATATGATGGATGCATATATTTTTGGTTTAAATATGCCACTTTTTGATCTGGTAATCATATGATGACCAGTTGTGATTCTGTCTTCACTGTGTGATGATTCATTGTCTTGATTTGAATTGCTTCCTGATTCATTATACTGAGGATCCGATCAGATTATCTCATACTTTGTGTAGAATTTGATCTACCTTCAGGTAAATCAGTTGACTCTGCCTGACCTGGTTGAACAGACACTGTGTGTTGTGGTGCAGAGCTTACTACGTTATCTTCAGTCACTGTCTGAGTCCATTCTGGTGGATGCACAGGTATGGAGGGTATTGACGCATTCGGGTTTACACTTTCCCTGTTGTCTTAATACTGATGTCAGAGTAGGGAAAGACATGTTCATTAAACACTACATGCCTACTTATAAATATTTTTCCATTGCAATCAATATATTTGTAGCCTTTTTGATTTGATGCATATCCAAGAAATGTGCATGGAGTGGACCTGAAATTTAATTTGTGTGTATTGTATGGTCTGGTGTAAGGAAAACACATACAACCAAATGTCTTTAAAGCTTGATAGTCAGGCTTTACTTCAAGTAACTTTTCCATTGGGTTTTTATCATCTAGTACTTTAGTTGGTAGCATGTTTATCAGGTGAACTGCAGTACTTAATGATTCAGGCCAGAATTTCAGGGGTAACTTTGCCTGAGCAAGTAATGTTAAGCCTGACTCAACTATATGTCTGTGCTTTCTCTACACTTGGCCATTTTGTTCAGAAGTACAAGGGCATGTTGTTCTATGAACTATCCCTTTTTTGCTAAAATAATCATTGAGAGTTTTAAATTCTCTACCACCATCAGTTTGTATAACTTTAACTTGATGGTTGTTTTGTTTTTCAACTTGTGTAATAAAGTGTATGGTGATTTGATGTGCTTCATTTTTGGTTTTGAAAAAGTACATCCAAGTGTATCTTGAATATGCATCAACAAAGGATATATAATACTTATACCCATAGTAAGAACTGACTGGGGAAGGACCCCACAGGTCAGTAGTAATTAACAACGATGGTTTATCATATTGAGTCACAGAGTTTGAAAATGATAATTTGTGAATCTTACCCATTTGACAAAATGTACAGAAATAAGGGAGAGTAACATCAAAAGGAATTTTGTTCTCTGATAACACCTTTTTTACATATTGGCATGGGGTGACCTAGTTTATAATGCCAAATATCAAAGCTGCTCAGTTTCTTTTCACTCTGAGCAAGTTAAGAAAAATTATAGTTCTCAACACATTTTTCAGCATTTGAGTTTCTTGACTCAACAAGATTAAACCTATACAAAGTTATTTACATTTAATTTGAAACAGTCTTTTTGTTTTCAATGGCTGCTCCCTCCCATCCCTATCCCCATACCTAGTCTTTTCAAACTGTCTTCCCCATAACTACAACTGTTCCTCCACCTGCTTCCACTTCGGCTCCCTTACCAAACTCTCCCCAAACCTTACCACCGTCGGTTCCTTCCCCTGTCTTACCCGTTCCCCTGAACAATATTGCTTCCTCTTCTACAACCTGGTCCTCCCTTTTTAAATCCAAACCTCGCAATGCTGGCCTTTACTCACCAGTTGACATTCATCTTTCTTTTGATGGTCTTTCCATGATGCCTCCGAGTGGTGTGATTAAAGCTGGTAATGAAGTTTGGGGTGATTGGTTGGTGGGCTTCTTCCTTGATAAGCCCCTATCTTACTTGGCTATTATCAATCATTTAAAGAAGCTATGGAAGCTCAAAGGTGAAATATTAATTAAATATGATGGAACCTTGTTCCTTTTCCATCTCTACTGTGCTGAGGATAGAAGGAAAATTGTTGAAGCTGACCCTATTTTTCTTAGGAACAAGATTTTCATTATTAAGGCATGTGATCCAAATATTGGGAACAGTTGCAGTACCATTAAATCAGTGTCTGTTTGGTTAAAACTATCGAACATTCCTCTTTATGCCTGGTCTCACTAAGGAATTAACTGGCTTGCTTCAAGAATTGGTAGACTACTCTGTTTGGATTCTTCCACTAATAAAATGGAGAGGATTGGTTATGCCAAATGCTTGGTGGATGTCTCACCAAATCAGGATCTGGTTGATGAGTTTCCTGTGAAACTTATTGATGGATCAACTCAAATGGTGCAGGTCAGCTACCTTTGGAAACCTGAAATATGTACTCACTGCAAAGAATTTGGTCACTTGAATAATATATGCATGAGAGAAGGTGGCGATAATGATAGGAGTGAGGTAAAGGCAGCAATAAAGAAGAAAATGCAAGAAGGCAATATTTCTGAGCATAGGGATGGTAAGCAGTTTAGAAAAAGTAAGCAAATCTGGAAGCGAGTTGCTTATAAAAAGGCAGAAGTTGGGGTTGGAAATTCATTGAGATTGCCAGTTCTTAATGTTAAAGCAGTTAATGTTGAGAAAGATGGTACTAATTTAGCACTGCAGCATCAGATGGTGAATATAAATAATGTTGAACTTACTTTATGTGGATGATGGTGAAACAGAAAATGACTATGTCGCTGTCTTGACAAACAACAAATTTAAAGTGTTAAATGATATGGATAATGAAGTTGTTGAGAATGTTGCAACCAATGGAGAGCACTCTGTTGAGATGGAAATAGATTTAGTGGAAGTGCTTTTTTCTAACACAGGAGGATTGGTTGACAAGCAATCTGTTCATCAGCATTTAACATCATCATCTGAAGAAACATAAACCATGCAGAATCAAGAAGAGGATTTTGATAACCAATCTGTGCATGCAATTAACCATCATTTGCATGAAAATATCCACATGAATGCACAATGTCCAGAAACCATCAACAACAATCAAAATTCACTAACCTCATATCATACAAATACCATTTCATCCTCAGACAATCAAGACGAGCTATTCTGTAATTCTTTGCAAAGGAAAATTTTTGATTTAATCTACTCTATGCATTCTCCTTCTTTCTAGCCAGTTTCTCCCCTATCTCATCTCCACCTCCACCTATCAATACTCCTACATGTCAGCCATATGTTTTTTGGGATCTATTCCTGGATGGAAAACACCTCCTAAAAAAACCATCTAATGACAACTGTCAAGCTACAAAAAATGAAAAAAAGCAAGAAGTATACAAAATCAAAGAACCAAAACCCAAGCTACTCAAGAATAAATTCTCCCATTACGAGGAGCATGAAAGAAGGTGATTCACATTTCCATAGCTTAATTATGTTACACAATATTGGTGCATGGAACATCAGAGGATCTCATAGTATCCTCAAGCTTGATCAGGTTAAGCATTTAATCTCCAAGCATCACCTATCTATTTTTGCAATTCTTGTAACTAAATTGAATCTGCCCCTTTCTATATCAGTTGCTAAGTACATAAATCCAACTTAGACTATGTCTCGCAATCTTCTAGAAGCAAGTTATGGGAGAATTATGGTACTTCATAATCCTGTTCAGCTATCCCTTGATCTCCTTCTAGCAACTCCTCAATTGATTCACTATCATGCCAAGTACTTCAACTCTTCCACTTCCTTTTATATTACTTTTGTCTATGCTTATAACTCTCCTTCTTCTACGCAAGCTCTTCTCAATCTAATTCCTGCTCTAAGGCAAGAAACTCACCCTTAGGTAATTCTTGGAGACTTCAACTGTTGTTTAACCATGTCTGACAAGCATAGGGGCATCTCGCTCATGCCAAGGGATATCCTTCCTTTGAACACTGCTATAAATGATTCATCCTTAATCCCAATACGCAAAAATGGTGCTCTCTACTCTTGGAATAATAGATCTAGGAATGGTGCCTGTAGCTTTTCCAACATTGATCATGCCTTCTCCAACTTCAAAGCCCTAACCACTTAGCCTAATATCTCCACTCTAATGCCCAATTCTATCCTCTCAGTCCACTCTCCTCTAATGTTGACCACTGGGAAGTTGCAAATTGGAACTAAAAGAGGGTTTAAATTCTTCAATGCTTGGGTCCATGATCCTGAGTATAATAATATCATAAAAAATGCTTGGTCATATAAGTTTTTTGGAAATCCAATTTATATTTTTTGTAGAAAACTTAGAGCAGCAAAGGAAGAATTAAGGGTTTGGGCAAGAGCTAAGTTTGGAAATGGCAATCTTCAATCTACCTATCTTATGGACCAGCCAAAGAATGCTCAGGATCTAATGATGGCTCATCTTGACAATACTGAGTTGGCTAAAAAGGAAGTTGCCCTTTTCACTGACCTCAATCATGCTTTGGAAAATGAATGTAAGATGAAGAAGCAACAACTAAGAATCAAATGGGCAGTTTATGACGATAGGAACGCTAAATTTTTTCATGCCTGTCTTAAGGTTAAACACTCTATTAATAACATCTCTACCATATTATATGAAGCAGGTAACCTGTACTCTACCCCTGAAACTGTTGAAAAAGCTTTTCTCCTGTATTATTATGACCTCTTTGGTAATGTAAACAATTTTGAACAGGAGCTGGATCTTCTATCCAACATTCCTCTGCCTAAATTAATCATGATGAAGCTAATTATCTAGTGGATAAAGTGACTAATTTAGAAATTAAGAATACCCTATTTGCTATGAATAAATGCTCCTCTGGTGGCCCTGATGGCTTCAACGTTGTCTTTTTTACTTCTAGCTGGGATATTGTTGGTGGGTATTTTAGTAGGGTTGTTCACAATTTCTTTGATAAATTCAACTTACTTAAATCTGTGAATGAAACCAATCTGGTGTTAATCCCTAAGTCCAAACCTGCTTCTTTTGTATCCTCCTTCAGGCCTATCTCCTACTGCAATGTTGTTTATAAGTGCATTTCTAAGATAATTGCAACGAGGCTTGTTTCTGTATTGCAAAGAATCATTTCCAACAACCAAGTAGCTTTCTTACCTAATAGAAATATTCTTGATAACATTATGCCCATGAACTCTTAAAAGGATACCGCTGTGTTAATGCAACTCCAGGAGCAATGTTAAAGCTCGATTTATTGAAGGCATATGATTCTATATAGTGGAAGTCCATTGTAAGGATAATGCCTCTCATGGGCTTTCCTAAAGTTTTTGTTGCTTGGATATATGAGTGTATTTCATCTCCCTCCTTCTCTCTGATTTTCAATGGTACAAGCTCTGACAATTTTGTTTCCAAGCAGGGCATTAGGCGGGGGACCCTTTCTCTTCCTATATCTTTATCATAGTTATGGAAGTTTTCACTTGTATATTAAGACCGATGTTTCATAACAAGCAAATACATTACCATCCCAAACGCAAAGACCTTCAGACAACCTCCCTCCTCTTTGCTGATGACATCATGATATTCTCTAAGCCTAATTTGCAATCCATTGACTGTATTAAAGGAGCTCTTCATATTTTCTACGTGATGACTAGCCTAAAGCTTAATCTCAATAAATCAAGTATTTTGTTCTCTGGGATAACTTGCTTGCAGGAAATGAACCTTACCACCTTTGCTGGTATGTAGTATATGGCTTCTGACATGTCTTATCTTGGGCTACCACTATGTTCCTCTAGGATTACTCATGCCAATTGTATTCCACTGTATGAAAAAATAACTGTTGTCGTGGATTGTTGGGCCAATAGTTTCTTGCCTTAAGCTGGTAGATTGGTTCTTGTTCAATCTGTCAGCTTCTCCTTAATGGTCTATTAGGCTAGGGCTTTCATTCTTCCAATTAAGCTTTTGAAAATGGTTAGAAGGGCCATGATGAGATTTTTTTGGTTTGGTTCAATTCATTCGAAGAAAGTGCTTCCATGTTCGTTCTCTAATTTTGAGAAGCCTAAAAGAAAAGGTGGGTTGGGCTTGCATAGCATTGAGGTCCGGAATAAAGATGCTTACAGTCATCATTTCAATGCTTTGTTACAAAAGGAAGACACATTATGGGTGAGATGGACTCTTAGGTATAACATTGGGGCTAAAAACTTTTGGCTAATGGAGGTTCCTCGGTCTTATAGTTGGATTTGGGGGAGTATTTTAAAGTTAAGATTCATTTTCAAGCCTTATGTTCATATTAAACTATCCAAAGCAAGCTTGTGAAAGTTTTGGGCTGATCCATGGTTAAGCAAAGGAATAATACTTGAGCAACTATTCACATCCTAGCAGAATTTAAATCTGGCATTGGTAACAACGCTCTGGCAGTTGATCACATTGTTAATGGTAAGCTTGTGCTGCCATTTTCCAGTAACCAGATTGTCAGATCATTTTGGAGCCTTTATGATACTTGCACATATGAATTTTATGACCGTGACACGGTTATGTGGAATGGTCGGGCTCATACCATATGCAGTGTTTATGAGGCCTTACAGGGACTGGACTCTATGCCTAAATGTAGGTGGAGGAAGATGACTTGGACTGCCATCTCAAGTAGCAGTGACAACCTTATGTTCTGGAAGGTGACTAATAATGCACTTATGACAAAGGACAAGCTGATTAGATATGGTTTGTATGTGCTTCCCTCTTGTGAGCTATGTAATCATCAAAGTGAGAGTGTACAACACTTATTCTTCGAATGTCCTTATGTTCTGAATATCTGGAGCAAAATGATAGGTAGTATACTGAGGGTGGTTACTTCACCTATCACTGACAATCATTGGAATTTTATTGAGAGTGCAACTAGATGGAGGGATGAAAAAAAACTATATTTTTTCTTCATTTTGAAAAAGCTTGTGATGGTCATTTGGAAGGAAAGAAACAAGAGATGTTTTGATGGAATTTGCAGAAGCAAGGACGTTGTTTGGTCTGCTTTAAGGCATGAAATATTGATGAGGATGAGGGCCAGTGTGCACACATTTCTTGATGATCAGTTTGAGCCATGGATTCAATAGTTCCTTCCTTGTTAGTCCTTTTCCATTGCGTTGTTTGTTTGTGTCTCTTGTGTGGTCTTTGTTTTTTCATTTGCTTTTTTCTTTTCCGTGTTCAGTTTTCTCTTGTACTGTAATTTCTTCTTTCTTTAATAAATCTGGTAGGGGCCCAGTTTAACCCCGCTTAATCTGCAAAAAAAAAAAGATTAAACCTATACAGACCATTCACAGCTTCACCCTGCAGCAAAATTTCTTTTGTTAGAATATCTCTAACTAAACAGTGTTTAGGATAGAATTCAAAATATACATTGTTATCACTTGCAAACTGTGATACACTTAAAAGATTTTTCTTTATCTGTGGAACCATCAATAGATTATTGAGATATAGTTTTCTTTCACCTTTAATGCAAGCAATACCAGTGTGTGTGATCTTTAATGCCTCACCATTTCCCATGTGTATGGTTTATTACCTTTGTACTCCTTGTTTCCTAGATTTAGATTGTCCAGATTGTTGGTGATGTGGCTAGTTGCACCAGAATCTGGATATCAGCTTTCATCAAATGTTTGATCTGATCTGTTAATGTCATTTTGATTGCTTGCCCTGTTATTGCCTGTTTGATTACTGGTGTCTTATTGTATTTCAGCTATGTTTGCACTATAGTTCCCATTTCTTTGATTGCTTGAGTTCTGACCTGATGTATAATTCATGTTGAGTCTGAAGTAACATTTTGGAGCAGTGTGGCCAATTTTCTCACATATTTGACACTTTGGTCTGTTGTTGTATCTTCCTCTGCCTCTGGCAGATGGGTTACCTTTATTATTGTTACTATATTGATTCTTGCCTCTGTGACTAGCTGCATAATTGACTGTCATACCAATATCTGATGGTTTCTTGAATTCAAGTCTTCCTTCATGGGGAAGAAATATAGCACGAACATCCTCTAGAGTTGGTGTTGTTCTTTGAGAGGATATAACAGCAACAACAGATTCATAATCTTCGCTTAGGCCACTTAATATGATTAATACTTGTTCAGATGGTGGTGGTACTTTATGACCTACTGCCTCAAGAAGATCACATGTAGTCTTGATTTTTGCAAGATACTCACCCATTGTGAGGTTTTCTTTACTAATACTGTGAAGTTGTCTTTTATGATGCATCACTTTAGCAGCAGACTGTGAATTAAAGATTCTTTCAACAGTTGACCAAACACCATTTGCAGTTTTACTGCCAATTACCTATGGCAGCAGTTTCACACTTATAGATGAAAGTAGCCAAGAACAGATTAAGCTATCTTGTCTTTGATACTTTACAAATTCTGGGTTATTAACTGTTGTGTTTTCTGAACTAGTGATGAATCTTGGTGGAATTCTGATAGTCCCATTGAGGAAATCTTCAAGCCCATATCCTCTGACAGCTGTTTCAACCTGTGCTTTCCACAGAAGATAATTATCCTCCTCGAAATGAACAGTGACTAATTGGCTCTGTGGGCTAACTATGGTTTTGATGAGATTCTCTGTGGCAGTTTGATCAAATTCAGATGTTGATGATGTTGGTGAGCTATTGGCCATGATGCAAACACAAGAAGTTGAAACTGAAGGGTTAATGCAGTCTTGATTAAAGAACTGCTACTTGTGGGTTAACATAACAGGAGAATGGAAGAAATGCACAAGAAGTGATCTGAAAATCTTCAAAATTTCATGCAAGTACAACTACTAACCCAAATGATTGATTTCGATGATAGGTTTACTGGCATGGTACAATTCCTTGATGTTTTGATGATTTTTGTGATGATTTTCTTGTGATGAATTCGAGGCTTTTCTTTTTGTTTTAAAGAGTGATGCAGCCAGTGTCTTTGCTAGGCATGGCACTTTTTTCTTCTTGAATTAAAGCTTTGAATTCTTCCAATCTCAGATGATGAATGAATTTTTGATGAGATTCTGAAACAAATAACATCAGATGATGACTTTCTGATGGTGTAATGCTGCATTCTTGCCACTAGGCTTTAATATGCTCTGATACCATATTCGATTTTACTGTGATATTGTAATTTGATTCCAGAGATGATTTTAATAAGCTGAGAGTAATGAAAAGATGATACGAAAGAATGATATATTTTTCTGTATGTGAATTGTAATGATACAGACTCTATTTATACAATATTGCTTGAGTATTGGGCCTAAACAGTTTGGCCCAAATCACTTTGCTTATATCGCTTCAAAGTTATAATACAATGCTCTGTGTAGACAGCAAGTCATTACCCATTATTTCCAATACGACATAAATTCATATTATTCAAAGAGATTTACCGTTTTCATTGACATTCAGCCTTTTGAACATTTAATGCTTTGACCAAATGAACTACACTTTAAGGATCAACTATAGTACTCTCATTTTAATAATAGTGTTGCTAAAAGTAATATTATACGGTAATGTGCACAATTATTTTTTAGATAGTCATTTGTTGCAGTTTTTTGTGAGAAGTAAAATTAGAAATATACATATGAAAAGGAGAAAATGATGATTAAGAACAGTATATGATGTGCATATGATATGTGTTCAAGGTGGTAAAGTTAAAAATATGTATGTAGAGTTATAATAGTCTGTTGTAATTACAAAGTTGTTATTACTGTAGACTACAGGAGATAATCTTGCTATCCTAATTAGAGTCCTCAATGGAAAACCAAATTGCAAGTTATGGAAACTTTCACTTCAAATTGTTAACCTCCAATAGTTGGATGATCCAAAAAACTCATGTTCTCCAAACAAGGTAATGGCAGCATTCCTTAAGTGACTATCATCTACTTTGTTATACTTTTTTTAAGCCTTACTCAATTAACTTATTGTACTTTGTAAAAGACGCTAAGTAGACTTCTAGTTGAAAATAGGAAATATGTCGCACCAAAATCACACTACTCATGCATATGGTACTGCCTGGTATACTATAGCTATATTTTCCATATTTCATAAGTTTTGACATTGCAAACAGAAGTCGATAATGGCACCATATTCTCAATTGAACTTTTGTTGGAGATATTGCCATGATATATCTATTTTTTGGTTGGTTGGCTACATGTTCGTCAATATTCAACATATTATTTTAATTGTGTTTAATATTTATCCATTTAAGACATATAAACCAAAGGCAAAGATGACCACAAAGCTAAGCAATTCAGAAAAAGTATGCTAAGAAGATTATCCAAGTTCATATGAATTATTTATGCATAAATACATAAAGGGCAAAAAACTAAGAAAATGAATTAGGTGGTGTATAAACAATTTTAAACAATAAATTGTAGTAAGTGTTGAAAAAGAAACAAATATTTCATCATATTTAAAAAAAAGTAGAGCTTGGCAACTAAAATAAATAAGCACATAAGTTGTTGTGACCAAGGATGAGCATTGAGCTGAGATGCAGACATTAGAAAGAAAGAAAAGTGAATTTGAGATTTTATAATAAGAGATTAAAGCAAGAGAGAAACAACAGCAAGTAGTAGAAGATTTTATAACTGAAAGATTGGTTTCCGCGCCTAAACTGCCGTTATCGTTATTTTTTGTTGGTCTTCTAAAATTAATCTTGTTCCTATTTTAATATCAGTGGAAAAAATGAAAACATATCCAGAAGAGTTGAAATAAAAATAATCCTGCAAAATATAGAAAACACTCAATTAGAAAAATTCAAGTTGCTTCATACCTAAAAATTTATTAAAAACTAAAAATAAGTTGAAATTGCATTAAAATTCCATCTTTCTTTCCAACATATATCAAGTTTCTACTAGAAAAGATTAAAATTAACGAAAATTTGGAACTTTCAAACAGTGTAATAGTATATCTAAATGCTTACATGTTCATTTTTCTTTTCCTTTTGTTTTGAGTTTCTAGGGCAGCAAGTCCAATAAAAAGAAGATGTTTCCAATCAATTTTCATTGCTGCAAGTTATTAGTTGTTCAAAAACAAATTCCTGGTTAAGATGGAACGTAAAATAAATAGTGACGGCAAAAGCATGGAAATCAAGGTTCGAGTTCTTGGTTTTGGTATTTTGTAATTTCAAGGATTTAGATGTAATTCGTAAATTTGGACTTCAATTTCATTTTCGGATCTCTTATTTATTTTCATATAATTACATATGTATTTGTTTGATTTATTGAAACAAAACGTATAAATTATATTTAAATGAAAAAAAAATACTGATTGATTACAAATATATTTATAAAGTTAAAATTGTATATTTGTTTTTTCCGTTATCAGCTTTCTTTTACTTATACCATTTATATATTTTGTATCGTATGTTTTCTAAGTTAAAATATCAGATTTTGAATATTTATATATTTGAAAATCGTTTTTCCAATTGTCTACTGTTTTTCCAATTGTATGAAGAAGTAATAAAAAATTTGAAGCTTTGAAATGGTATAGAAAAAGTGTCTAATGTAATGCATAATACAACTAGTTAAACATTTTGTTTTTCCAATGGTATGAGAAGGTAATAAAAAATTCGAAGCTTTGAAATGGTATAGAAAAGGTGTCTAATGTAATGCTAAATCTCTATCACGCTTATAATACACATTCTACCTTTTGTGATTCATATAAATTTGACACCATTCCATTATCTAGGAAATAATTCTTTGTGATAAGTCTCCGAGTCTTAAAAATTAAAAAAAAATGCAGCACTTCTGGAAGCTAATGCAAGGGACATAATATATGCCAGTGTAACAAAATTAATTCTAACTTGAATCAATTTGATTTAACATTGTCCATGGTAATTACTTTTTATAAAAACTTATGAAGCATATGTTTATTTAATATGAAGTAAGCCAGTTTTAATATAACGCAAGTTAATTTACCATGGTGCAAACCAATATTGAATACAAAACAAGCAATTCTAAATACAATGCAACTCAAAATGTATTATACTGCAATATGATTTAATCATTATGATTTTTAACTTTTTTAAAAATTTCAGTCTATTCAAACATTATAACTGATACAAAATAATGTGGGAAAGAGCTTAAACAAAAAAGATTAATTTAGGATATTTTATTCTTCATTACAAAAACGAAACTTCATTTATAACATAATGAGCTAGAGGTCCTTGAAACTTATTCAATTTGTAGGAATGTGAAACAACATCCGTCTTTAGTTATCTTAAGTTGCCGTGGAAATTTTGACTAATTATATGTGTTTCTAAATGACTTGAACTAAAGCAGGAGATGTACAAAGAAAGTGGAATGACGATAGTGATTAAGATATTGGTTATTACCTCTCCATGATGGCAACAAGCCCCATAAATACCACAACCAAAGTCGAGTAGATTGCATAAAATAAAATCGTATAATCTCATATAGAGATGTGAATAAGATGTAAAGGTAAATAAAAAATTAATGATATGAAAGGAAAGATATCAGAAGACCACTCACGAGAATAACTGGAGCCCGTAGTGCAATTACAACACCAATATTGTTCTTAGCTAAGCAAAGGAGGAAAAAAATCACAAACAAGTTGTGAATTAAAAACCCATTATCATCTTAGCTACTTTTTACCATTGGGGAAAATCTCATGTGAAACACCCCCACACCCTTTAGCATATCCGAAAGGACACACTAAAAGATATGGTGCGTTGTAGGTATAACTTAGACTAGCAGAGACTAAGATTCACAAGATAAAAATTAAATACCAATAACACAGCGAAAATAATTATAACACTTTGTTCAAAACCAAACTTCATAAAAAGTCATCGCATACCAAATACTTCAAATGTCAAACTACCCATATATGTCTTTAATCAAAAACCAGAGTCTTAATCAAATCAGAGTGCAATTATCCCTCATTATAGTGCCAGTACAACATAAAAACTAAAACTGGAATAAAAGAAGTACATATAAGAAATCTCCTTCAAGAGAACTCCAAGCTGCAGGAACCTACTGACTTCCTCCTTGATTGCCGAATGAAAAAAAATGAAAAAATAGAGGAGTGGGTCAGACTAAAATTCTGGTGAATGATAGTAATTACTAGAGTCTTGAAGCAAGATAAAGTAATAGACCCTAAAACGGTTCTAGCATTAATAAGGATAATAAAGGAAATGGGAAAGAGATATTGCTCAATTTATAAGATAGGTTAACTTTTGATTGCTTGCACTTGCCTTTGATTTCGGCTTTGATTAGGCTGAATTCCTAATCCTTTAATTAGGATGTAACCCTAATTCTACCTTTTTGATCAGCCTGCTACTCTATAATATCTTTCTCTGGACCAGTCGTTGTATATCTCTCTACATAAAATGTTACTGTGGACAAGACGACATATATAGCTCCCTACACAGAAGGCACTGATGTCTACAAAAGACACTCACACTAAGTGCTTGGAACTCATAGCTATTACTGAGAACCCGAATGGAAGTCGCACGCGTAACTGCCACCATGCTCATGTTATCTTTTGCTCCACCTATTGGGTCTTCTCTTTACCTCATCATCCAGCATAAGACCGCCCCTCATCCCACTTCAAGCTAATGTAAGATCACTATATGTCCATAGAATCTATAAGGGAAATGTTGTTGGTATTGGCCCATCATCTAAACAATATCTAGCTGTGCCCCTTGTCCAAATTTCTCATGATTTGGACTTCTAATTGACCAATTACTACCCTTTTTAGCATAAGCGTGCCCTCGTCTTGCTTCAGGCTAATGTGAGACCACCGTTTTATCTTAGGAATGCTATTAGGTATAGCTTTTTTGCTTATCAACTTAGATAAATTATTTTAAATAAGCCTTTATTATTATCTTTACTATCTTTGCTTATTAATTTATCCTAAGTTTTAAACTAAGCCTCATTCTGTTCTTTTTCTTATTATAACATACGTTATAATCATGCTTATTACTTACCCTAAGGTCAAAGTGTGAAATAAACTTCTTTCATCTTTTACTCTTTTTAATTACAATTTAAGGTTATAACTAGGCTGTTTGCGCCAAAATTGGTCACAAACACCCAATATCACGAAAGCACCCGTTTGCGTATTCAACTTGATAATAATCAACACAGAACTCAGCAACAATCAATATAAAATTCAGCTCTATGTAACATATCACAGTTATTCACAAACAACAATCACAAACACAGGATTTATAGTGGTTCGGCGTTCGTGCCTACGTCCACTTTGAAGGATTTTCTTTATTGCTTTGCTCGATTCAATCGATTACAATGGATTACAGTAGATGATATCTTTGAAATCTGAATACAACAGTGATTCTGATCAATAGACGTTAATCCGGCAGAGTCTCAGCGTTCAATGGCAGAAGTTCTCGGAAGATCCTCCTTTCTGAAGGCTTCAGGGTGCTATTTATAGGCGTTGGAGGCCCAGATCTGGCTGAAACTTCGTGAGACTTCTTCTGGCACGTGAGTGGGCCCATGCGACCGACCCCACCAAGCTTCGTCTCGATCTGACATCGGTTCGAAGTGATTTCGAACCCATCAAGAATTGGTCCAATCGAGCTGAAACTTGGCAGGGACAATCTTTACCTCATATGGAAGCTACTGTGAAAATTTGGTTGCATTTGGATTTGTGGTTGAGGAGATATGCTCGGTTCGAAATGGGGTTTTCTTGGTTGGCTGTTCGAGCTGTGTCGTTCGAACCCTTCATTTCGAACCCATGATTTCGAACCCATGAGTGCACGTGGGTTTGCAGTGACGTGGCGCGTATTTCTCGAATCGATCCTAACTTATCTCCGAATGGACTGCTTCTACTCCGTGAACTACGGCGAACACGTCATCCAAACCAACTGACTCGGTGGATTCGAACTAAGGAGCATTCCTGGCTTCGAAGGTGACCGATTCGAAACAAGGAATCCCTATGGGTTCGAACTTGATCGGTTCGAACTGGGTCGCTCGATGGGTTCGAAATAAGAGCTTGCATGGGTTCGAAGTAAGGATGCGAAGCTGAGCGGCGCCATGGATTCGAAGGTAGGCCATTGTGGTGGAGTCGAAGGCAATGGAGTCGAAGGCGATGGAGTCGAAGGCGATGGAGTCGAAGCAGGTACTAGCTGATGGGTTCGAACGTGGCTTGGGTTCGAACTTCACGGTTTCGAAGGCAAGCACGTGGATGGGTTCGAACTATGTGGGTTTGAAGGAGATGGTTTCGAAGGTGATGGGTTCGAAGTACTCCAGTGCGATGGGTTCGAAACAGACAGTGACCACCTTCCTCAATTTGAATCCACCATATCTCGAGCATACGAACTCGGATTGTCTTGAAATTTGAAATGATGACTCCTACGACCTCTCTTGTCATGTCCTATCAATTGTGGCCCGTTCCGGACTCGGACAAAATTCATCGATATCCATAGTAAAGTGAAGTATGACCAATCTCTGAGACGAACTGTCTTTCGTTTTCGGCCAATCTTTTGGTATCACGGCTTTGCCAAAAAGCGGGATAACATTTTGCCCCCCAAAACATGCCTTGCAGTAGGAAGGTGTGTTTTGTAATGCTTTGAGTTGGATGTTCTTATCCTGTCATCGACCTGCAAAGAATTTGACGGTTTCATATGGCCTCAAATGACGATCGTTCGGGATCAAGCCATTTGGGATGAAGCGCGGCCGTTCATGGTCGAGCGCTTAACGTCAAATGACGATCGTTCGTGATCGAGTCATTCGAGGTGAAGTGCGACCGTGCGCGGTCGAGCGTATAAATCCATGCATCGATCGTTCGGGATCATATGCTGTTTGAGGTGAATTGGGACCGTTCGCGGTCCGTGCCGTTCGCGGCATAGGATGAAATAAGACCGTTCGCGGTCGATGCCGTTCACGACAAATGATGAGAATAGGACCGTTCGCGGTCGATGCTATTTATGGCAAAAAGATTGAATGGGACCGTTCGCGGTCGATGCCGTTCGCGGCAATTGATGATCGTTCGCGACCAAGTGCCGTTCAAGGCGAAGGGTGACCGTTTGAGGTCGGATTTCATGATTAGTGAATCATGACCGTTCGCGGTCGGTGCCGTTCAAGGCAGAGAGTGATCGTTCGCGATCGTGTGCCGTTCGAGGCGGTTTTGTGACCGTTCGCGGTCGGGTGTTGGACCTCAAGTGACGACCGTTCACGATCAAGCCGTTTGAGGCGTGGTGAGTTGTGACTGTTCGAAGTCGAGTGGTGATCGTTCGCGATCGGGTGCCGTTCGAGGCGAGTTGTGTGCCCGGGAGGGCTTGATATTATCGATGTCAGGGTCACGTTCGGGTGAGATCCTGGATCGTTTGTCAGCGCGGTTCATCGCCATCTCAGAGCATGCCTAAGGATCGTTCGCGACCCCGTACATGTGTAAGTAGCTTAGCCATTCCAGAGTTATCAGAATCAAATATCTATTACACGGATGAGTTTCAAAAACAATGTCCAAACAAACAGCAAACAAACAGGGTCTAAATGTTCAAATCAAAATGATATGAAAGCAAAGCATGGATGTCGAAGCGTAAGTTCCCACTACGAAACGGTCAACGATCATTCAGAGCATGCCTGGAGATCGTTCGCGATCTCGCACATGTGTAAATGATTTGATTGCGTTAGTGGAAGCTTACAACTTGTTCATCGTTATCTTACTCAATTGATAACAAAACGGTGCCTTGATTCAGGATCGCCCCTAGCTGATGTGGACGGTGGTTGTTCTGGTTCCGCCACAGGAGCTCGTCTCCTTACATATTGAAGGAGCATACCGTTCCTGATATGCCCTTCCACCTCGTCCTTCAGGTGCCTACAATCATTAGTGTTATGACCATTTAATTCATGGAATACACAGAACTTATCTGATTTCCTTTCGTCAGAGGTAGGATCCCTTCGCATCGGCCTACGGTACGGAATCTGTTCTTTGGTATCTTGATAAATTCGCTCCAGGGTCTCATTCAGCTCAGTGTAGGTGGTGAATCGCGGCTCCCTCCGTTGCCGCTTTGATCTGTCTCTGTCATTCTCAATCCTTCTTTTACCTTTATCCTTGTCTGAATCCCTTCTAGGGGGCTTTTCGTCTTTGAGTGCATAAACTTCTATCCCGTCTCCTTCTTCTCTTTCTGCACTCGCATCCTCTAATCGTAAAAACTTTTCCGCCTCGTGATAAAATTCTCCTAGATCCATAGGTGGATCCTTAGTTAGCGAATTTTTGAACTCTGTTCCGTCCGCTATTCCAGACACAGCCGCCATCATAACCATGGATGGATCCGGTCTATCCACGGAAGCTGCCGCTGCATTGAACCGTGTTAGGAAACTTCTCAATGTTTCTCCAGCCTTCTGTTTCAAAGTTGCCAGTGTCATCACATTCTTAGGTCTTGTAATGTGAACCCTGAACTGCCTCATAAACCTCTCAGTTAAATCGTTCCATGTTCCGATGGACCCACTATCTAATTGCCTGAACCATAATGCCGCAATATCCGCCAAGTACAGTGGAAAGCACCGGGCCATAACTTCCTCTGATGCCCCCAGCACTTCCATATGCCTCATATATTTTGTCAGATGGACCGTGGGGTCCGTTCTCCCGTCATACATGTCCAACGATGGTAATTTGAAATCTGGTGGGTTTCTAGCTCGTCTGATTGCCGGAGTGAAAGGACTCCTATTAACATCCTCTAGGTCCTTGTTCACCAAACCGCCTCTCATTGCTCGCCTAACCATCTCTGCCAGCTTGTCGGTGTCTCCAAGATGCAGCCTTCGTTCGTCACTTTCATCCTGCCCCCCGAGTTCACGAGGGAATTCTGAGATGTGCCCCCTTGACTGAGCATTCATTCCTCTGCTGTCTCCAGGTTGCGCAGATATTCCTCTTTCTCCTTCCGAAATTGGACCAACATTCTCCATGGGTGTGCCCCCTAATCCGGGTGCGACGCCAGATGGTCCTGCTTCGTTTTGGACTCCGTTGGCTTCTCTATTCTGCGCTCCAAGCTGTCCTATCTGTTGAAACAAACTTTGAATCAACTCCTCTTGCTTCTTCATCATCGTCTCCATCTCGTCCCTTGTGATGTAGATCGACGGTTGATTCGCTCCTGAGGAAGCCTCCTGACTTCCTGGTTGTTCACTCCTCTCTGGCCTTGGCCTTCTACTCGATTGTCTCGTCATGATTTCTCAAATCTAAACTTTCAAACTTTATCTGAATCAATTATCAACTGGTAGAACTCCTGAGTTCAGTTTCTCGGTGAAAGCACCAAAATGTTTGCGCCAAAATTGGTCACAAACACCCAATATCACGAAAGCACCCGTTTGCGTATTCAACTTGATAATAATCAACACAGAACTCAGCAACAATCAATATAAAATTCAGCTCTATGTAACAAATCACAGTTATTCACAAACAACAATCACAAACACAGGATTTATAGTGGTTCGGCGTTCGTGCCTACGTCCACTTTGAAGGATTTCTCTTTATTGCTTTGCTCGATTCAATCGATTACAATGGATTACAGTAGATGATAGCTTTGAAATCTGAATACAACAGTGATTCTGATCAATAGACGTTAATCCGGCAGAGTCTCAGCGTTCAATGGCAGAAGTTCTCGGAAGATCCTCCTTTCTGAAGGCTTCAGGGTGCTATTTATAGGCGTTGGAGGCCCAGATCTGGCTGAAACTTCATGAGACTTCTTCTGGCACGTGAGTGGGCCCATGCGACCGACCCCACCAAGCTTCGTCTCGATCTGACATCGGTTCGAAGTGATTTCGAACCCATCAAGAATTGGTCCAATCGAGCTGAAACTTGGCAGGGACAATCTTTACCTCATATGGAAGCTACTGTGAAAATTTGGTTGCATTTGGATTTGTGGTTGAGGAGATATGCTCGGTTCGAAATGGGGTTTTCTTGGTTGGCTGTGTCGTTCGAACCCTTCATTTCGAACCCATGATTTCGAACCCATGAGTGCACGTGGGTTTGCAGTGACGTGGCGCGTATTTCTCGAATCGATCCTAACTTATCTCCGAATGGACCGCTTCTACTCCGTGAACTACGGCGAACACGTCATCCAAACCAACTGACTCGGTGGATTCGAACTAAGGAGCATTCCTGGCTTCGAAGGTGACCGATTCGAAACAAGGAATCCCTATGGGTTCGAACTTGATCGGTTCGAACTGGGTCGCTCGATGGGTTCGAAATAAGAGCTTGCATGGGTTCGAAGTAAGGATGCGAAGCTGAGCGGCGCCATGGATTCGAAGGTAGGCCATTGTGGTGGAGTCGAAGGCAATGGAGTCGAAGGCGATGGAGTCGAAGGCGATGGAGTCGAAGCAGGTACTAGCTGATGGGTTCGAACGTGGCTTGGGTTCGAACTTCACGGTTTCGAAGGCAAGCGCGTGGATGGGTTCGAACTATGTGGGTTCGAAGGAGATGGTTTCGAAGGTGATGGGTTCGAAGTACTCCGGTGCGATGGGTTCGAAACAGACAGTGACCACCTTCCTCAATTTGAATCCACCATATCTCGAGCATACGAACTCGGATTGTCTTGAAATTTGAAATGATGACTCCTACGACCTCTCTTGTCATGTCCTATCAATTGTGGCCCGTTCCGGACTTGGACAAAATTCATCGATATCCATAGTAAAGTGAAGTATGACCAATCTCTGAGACGAACTGTCTTTCGTTTTCGGCCAATCTTTTGGTATCACGGCTTTGCCAAAAAGCGGGATAACATAGGCCAATCTTTTTGATTCAGCCTAATTAAAGTCATACTTAGGCGTAATTTCTATCCAATTCCATTTATGTTACAGTCTATGAAATTTACATCATATGTTCCATTATTTCAGTTTTCTTACAATTTAATCGATACTCGTGTTAATCCTACTCTAATCCATACGCAATGAAAAAGGAGAAATAAAAGAAAACTAAAAATAGAAAGAATTCGGAAGCATAGAAAGAAGATGTAAATAACATAAAAGTAACAGTAAATAAACTAAAAATTGTAAATAAACTGTAAATAAATGAAAAGGCTAAAATTAACAGAAATAAACTAAAATTACTGAAAAGAATAGCTGAAAGGAAATAGATTGAAAATAATTCTAAAAAAACTTTAAATAAATTACTAAAAAAGGCTATTCCAAAAATCATAGTAAAACTACAAATATTGGAAACCCAATTATCTTAAATTACTTAAAGAAATCTTAAAATAATTACAATCACTCACCTCCATCTTAAGCTTTCTCTTCGGTCTTCCCGAATCCACTTGGAGTTGTAAAATAATTTAATTTATAATGATTTTCTCCTTTGGAAAAATTATTCTTTTTAAGGTCCTTCCTAGAAAGGTGAATCCAATTGGTGAAAACCTAGAATGAGAAAAAGTGTTAGGTCTACGGGTCTATTTATATGTGTGAAAGTGGATCTCGGACCATTGGATTTGGAGATTGAATAGAATGCAACCACGTCATATTCTAAATAGGGACCATCGGGTGCAGAAACTATGGGACCGGATTAAACTAAAGGATGCAAAACACGTGTTCGGTGGCTGCTGATTCATTCGAACGAATTAACGTTCATTTGCTTGCCAAAATGCAAGGCGGGTCGACTGGGCGATCGACCTCTGTGTGTGTATATATGTGTGTGTGTGTATATTCTGCTTATTTTTTATTTTGTAACTTGGTCATATTAGCTTAGTTTCTGATGATCTATACGTGGAAATTGACTAGAAAATTACCGGACATAATGGTGCTACTCTCGTGGCTCAATTCTGATAAGTTCACAAAATTATATTATTTATTTAATTAATTAACAATTTATTATTATGGGTTAAATTTTTTGGTTGTTGCATTCTTCCGTCCTTAAGGGATTTGGTCTCTGAAATCTCTAACGATAAAAGAATGTACTAAATGTTTTCATCCAATTCCACAACCAGCTACACAATCATCAACCATTCATCCATTGTCCTTGAATTTTTCTAATGCATTTTATGATACTTATACAATTAGTGTAGTGTAAATATCCCTAACTAATGCAAAAGATTAGGTGGTCCACTGATTCAGTTGACTTTCTTTTTGTGCAATCATGCATGTGCCATGTATCCAAATGAATGCAAAAATTTCCTGATGATAACTGATAGTTCTATAAGCATGCTACGAACATCACTCAAATGCAACAATCAAGTGATAAACATCCATTTATAGTAACTGTGGAAATAAAATAAAAATGCACACACATCCATATGCATATGCTCTAGTGTCCTAGTTAGGCGGATCCCTAAGGAATAATAGTGCTTAGTGTACCTATATGCATCCATTAGCACCCACTAGCAAACACATGCAAACACTAGCATACATCATTCATAACATGTTCTTTTAATATGTTTACATCAAATCTTACCATCCATAGGTTAAATCCAAAGTTCTACCCTCCCAAAGGATACTAAAGGAAAGAATCTATTACCATCCATAGGTTAAATTCTAAGTTCTGCCCTCTCAAAGGATAATAAAGGAAAGACCCTATTGAAATCTAAAGATGGCAAAAGGAATTCTAGAACTTACTATCAAAAAGATAAAGATAGAAAGTACGAATCTTCTCTTTCGCTCCCCAAGTGGCATCTGCAACATCATCTTGCCATTGCACCTTCACCAGTGGAACCTCCTTATTCCTTAGTCGCTTGATGTCACTTCCAATAATCTTTGTGGAGATATGTCGAACAGAAACTTCCTTTTCTACCTCCACCTCCTCCAACTGATTAGGCTCCACAACCTCTACCGAGTCATGTAAGCACTTCCGCAAGTGCGAAACATGGAAAATGTCGTGCACTCCTATGAGCCTATCAGGTAGACTTACTCGGTAAGCCATCTTCCCAAATCTCTCTATGATAGGAAATTGTCCAACAAATCTAGAGGCTAACTTTCCATTTGATATAAATCTTACCACCTTTCTAAGCGGGGATACTTTGATAAAAACTAAGTCTCCAACCTCAAACTCTAAGTCTCTCCTCCGCTTGTCCATATACGATTTCTGTCTGTCTTGAGTCGTCTTCATCCTTTGTCGGATCAAATCCACCTTCTCAGAGGTCTCCCTAACCATATCAGGTCTAAGCAATAACTTCTCCGCAGACTCTACCCAACATGATGGGAACTTGCAAGGTCTCCCATATAAAGCTCAAATGGTGCCATTTCTACACTTGTTTGGTAACTATTATTGAATGCGAACTCAACTAATGGAAGATGCTCCTCCCAAGTACCTCCAAAGTCCAAAATGCACATCCGCAGAAAATCCTCAAGCACCCTATTTACCCTCTCCGTTTGGTCATCGGTTTGGGGGTGATAGGCCATACTCAACCTAAGTTGCATCCTTAGCGCCTCTTGTAAGCTTCTCCAAAACTCACTAGTGAAAATGGGATCTCTATAACTAACAATGCTAGAAGGTACTCCGTGCAAATAGACTATCTCTCGAATATACAAAAATGCCAGATACGAAGTCATACACTTACTCTTAACTGGGATGAAGTGAGCACTCTTGGTCAATCTATCAATAATCACCCAAATGCTAGTGTTTCCTTTCCTAGAATGGGGTAAACCATAAATGAAATCCATAGAAATACTGTTCCACTTCCACTACGGCACGTCTATGGGCTAAAGTAATCCACCAAGCATTTTTTGCTCTGATTTTACCATTTAACATATGAGACACTTAGCTATGAATTCCGTCATGGCCTTCTTCATACCACCCCAATAATACATCCTCTTCATATCCCGATACATTTTTTCACCATCCGAATGAACAGTCATACTAGAATGGTGCACCTCTTCCAAAAATGCTTTCAACAAGTCATTGGCGCATGGAACACAAAGCCTCCCATCTCTCCTATGCCACTTTATGCTATCAATGGAATAGCGTTAGAGATGTTTCGAGAGCTCTTATCGCCTAATCCTATCCATAATGTCCATGAGCTCCGAATACTCCCGTTGCCTCGAGCCAATCTGATTCACAAGGGTAGGCCTTACCTCTAATGTCGCCAATAATCTGGGAGTAATGTTCATAGAGGGCTTAAAATCAAAAGTAGAAATAAACTCCAAGCCCTTCCACTATACGAACAAGGGACTAAGGGTTGCTTTCTTTCTACTCAATGCATCTGCAACCATATTACCCTTGCTAAAGGTATAAGCTATCTCCAAATCATACGAGGCTAGAAACTCCATCCACCTTTGTTGCCTCAAGTTCAAATCCTTTTGCGAGAATAAGTACTTCAAAGACTTAAGGTCTGTAAAAAGCTCAAACCTCTCTCCAAGCAAATAGTGCCTCCAAGAATTGAGTGCAAAAACTATGGCAGCCAACTGCAAATCGTGGGTAGGGTAGTTCTTCTCATGCGTCCTCAACTGCCTACTACCATAACACACTGCCCTCCCTTCTTGCATCAACACCGCTCCTAAACTCGTTCTGCATGCATCAATTTATACAGTGAAAGTCTTAGCTCCGTCGGGTAAAACTAATGCTGGTGCACTAGTAAGGGCTCTCTTAAGCTTTGTGAAGGAATCCTCACAATCCATGTCTCACACAAAAGCTTTATCCTACTTAGTAAGGGGCGTGAGTGGTGCTAAAATCTTAGCAAAGTCTCTAACGAACTTCCTATAGTAGCCAGCCAATCCTAGGAAGCTCCTAACCTTGGTAACGTTCTTAGGGGCTTTAATCTTGCACTGCAATAACCTTGGCGGGGTCAACAGCCAAACCTTCCTTCGAGACCACGTGCCCCAAGAAACGAACTTCCTCTCTCCAAAAATGACACTTCGAAAACGTAGCTCTTAAATGATGACTATGAAGTGTGCGAAGAGCTTCTTCCAAATGAACAGCATGCTCCTTCATATTCTTGGAAAATACCAAAATATCATCCATGAATACCACCATAAACTTATTTAGGGCATCCCTAAAACACCGCTCATCAAATCAACGAAATCGATTGGGGCATTGGTTAGCCCAAAAGGCATAACCAGCCACTCAAAGAATCCATTTGGTGTCCTAAAGGTATTCTTATCTATATTGTCATCGGTGACTCTAAGCTGATGGAATCCCGTGGCAAAATCAAGCTAAGAGAAAACCGAAGAACCTACCAACTGATCAAAAAGATCATCAATCCTAGGAAATGGATATTGGTTCTTCTTGGTGAGCTTATTTAATTCACTATAGTCTATGTAAAGTCGGAGAGAACCATCCGCCTTAGTGGCGAAGACGACTGGCGCTCCACACTCCGATATGCTCCTTCTTATGAATCCTTTCTCCAAAAGCTCAGGACTATGCTTGCTCAATTCTTTCCTCTCCCTAGGTGTCGTGTGCCTTATAGGTAATGCTACTGGCTTAGCATTCTTAGTCAAATAAATCCTGAAGTCAACTCTCTCTTAGGGGGTAGTCCCCTAACGTCCTCAAAGACGTCTGCAAAATCTCTGACAATAGGAACCGAATGCAACTCCGATGATGGTGAATTGAGGGAATAGAGAAAAATCAACATGACTAACCCTTACGGGTCACAAGATACCACTAGAGTCCTACCACTATAAGTCTCAAGTCTAATGACTCTCCTCTCACAGTCTAAGATGGCTCCGTATATGGATAGCCAATCCATCCATAAGATCATCCCATACCTTGGGAATCCCAAAACATAGGCATTACAGTCAAACTCTATGCCTAGGATAAATATTTTCAAACCCTTACAAATCATAGATAAGTGTGATGATCCTCCTATGGGGTTTGAAACAATAATGGGGTCTACTACTAATGATAGGTCCAAATGCAAACAATCTACTTGAGAGCTACATATAAAAGAGTGTGATGCTCCAGAATCAAATAAAACTCGAATTGGAAAATTAGATATAGAAATCAAACCTTAAACTATGACTTTTCTACCTCTATCCAAAATGCTACTAGAAGGTGTTGTGTCTAATGACTGAATCTGCGCAACTGATGCACTCGCTGCCTAGGGACAACTCCTAATCATATGGTCGGGCTGTTGGCAAGTATAGCACTTACCCTTCATCTTTTCTTTCCAGATATGTCCAGCCTTCCCACAACCATGGCACATTATTCCTTTCTTAACTTGCTTCTGAGGACCATCACATTTCTTGTTCTTCTTATTCTTTTCCCACTACTTCTTCTTTGGACCTTTAGACTTAACCTCCTCTTTAGACTCTCCCTCCTTAACCGTATCTGACATAAGCGCCATCTTGACCAAACTCATAAGTAGCTCCCATCGGTACATGAGTTAGAAGTAATCCCCGAGGGGGTTGATTCAATCCCTTCGTAAACTTCATAGCCTAAATATGTTGTGTGTTCACCAAATCCATACCAAACCGCGATAGCTTATTGAATTGATTGATGTATTCCTTAACAGACAAACTCCCTTGCTTTAAATTGATAAACATCTCCAACTGAACACTCTCTTCTGCCTGAGACAGAAACTTCTTATCGAATCGCTCCCTAAATCTATCCCAAATAATATTCCTCCCCTCCAACTCGATCACCTTCCACCAATAAGATGCCTCATCCTTCTGCTGCCAAGCGGCCAGCTGAACTTGCTGTTGTCCATCCAATCCCAAAAGACCTAAAATTCTCTCTGTATCCCTAAGCCATGCTCTCGCCTCCACAAAAGTCTCCTTTTCGGAAAAAGTATTCCCGCCCAAACTCACAAAATCTTTACAAAGCTTAGAGAAATTGATGACGGTAGGTGGGTTAATGGGATTCCCACCCGCTGGTGCAGGATTGGGCACAGGCCCGTGCACTTCTGGAGTCATGACTTGTAAGTACCTACGAAACCAGGTTGCGATTGGAATGCCCTCGGGAAGGTTCAGGGCATCAGCCGTTCTACGAAAAGAAAAAGGTTGTTTAGGAAGGAGTGTCAAAGGGAAATTGAACTAGACTTATGAGGAGATTTTTATAAAAACTCTTTTATACTTAAAATTCATTTCTAAAAATTATTTTCTGAAAAATACCGATAAAACAAGTTATTTGGAAGAAAATACTTTACTTTTATAGATAAATCTTTAGGAATCTTGTAACCTTAGGCTCTGATACCAAGTGAAACACCCCACACCCCTTAGCATACTTGAAAAGAAACACTAAAAGATGTTGTGCGTTATAGGTTTAACTAAGATTAGCAGAGACTAAGATTCACAAGACAAAAATTAAATAATAATAACATAGCTGAAACAGTTATAACATTTTGTTCAAAACCAAACTTCATAAAAAGTCATCATACACCAAATACTTCAAATGTCAAACTACCCATATATGGCTTCAATCAAAACTATAGTATCCATAAAATCAGAGTACAATTATCCCTCATTAGCCAGTACTACATAAGAACTAAAACTGGAATAAAAGGTGTACATATAAGAAATCTCCTCCAAGAGAACTCCAAGCTGCAACAACCTACTGACTTCCTCCTTGATTACCTAAGGGGAGGAAAAGGGGAAAATAGAGGAGTGGGTCAGACTAAAAGTCTGGTGAATGATAGTAATTACAAGAATCTTTAAGCAAGATAAAGTAATAGATTCTACAGCAGTTCTAGCATGAATAAGGATAATAAAGGAAATAGGAAAGAGATAAATTGGAAATAAGTATGATTAAATATTGCTCAATTTATAAGATAGGCTATCTTTTGATTGCTTGCACTTGCCTTTGATTTCGGCTTTGATTAGGCTGGATTCCTAATCCTATAATTTGGATGTAACCCTAATTCTACCCTTTTTGATCCGCCTGCTACTCTACAATACGTTTCTGTAGACCAACTGCTATATAACTCTCTACATAAAATGTTACTGTGGCCAAGACGACATATATAGCTTCCTACACAGAAGACAATGATGTCTACGAAAGACACTCATACTAAGCGCTTGGAACTCATAGCTATTACTGAGAACCCAAATGGAAGTCGCACGCGTAACTGCCACTATGCCCATGCTACCTTTTGCTCCACCTATTGGGTCTTCTTATTACCTCAACATCCAGCATAAGCATGCCCCTCATCCCACTTCAGGCTAATGTGAGATCACTAGGTATCCATAGAATCTATAGGGGAACTGCTGTTGGCACTGGCTCTTCATCCAAATAATATCTAGTTGCTCCCCATGCCCAAATCCATCAGGATTTGGACTTCTGATTGACCAATTACTATCATTTTAGCATAAGCGTGCACTCGTCTCGCTTCAGGCTAATGTGAGACCACCGTTTTGTCTAAAGAGAATGCTATTAGGTATAGGTCCTACTTTCTTCTTTGCTTATTACTTAGATAAATTATTTTAAATAAGCCTTTATTATTATCTTTACTATCTTTGCTTATTAATTTATCCTAAGTCTTAAAATAAGCCTCATTCCGTTCTTTTTCTTATTATAACCTACGTTATAATCATGCTTATTACTTACCCCAAGGTCAAAGTGTGAAAATAAGCTTCTTTCATCTTTTACTCTTTTTAGTTTCAATTCTAGGTTATAAGTAGGCCAATCTTTTTGATTCAGTCCAATTAACGTCATATTTAGGCGTAATTTCGATCCAATTCCATTTATATTATAGCTTATGAAATTTACATCTTATGTTCCATTATTTCAGTTTTCTTACAATTTAATCCATACTCACGTTAATCCTACTCTAATCCATATGTGAAGGAAAAGGAGGGATAAAGGAAAACTGAAAATAGAAGAAATTTCAAAGCGTGGAAAAAAGATGTAAATAACGTAAAAGTAACCGTAAATAAACTAAAATACTGTACGTAAACTGTAAATAAATGGAAAAGCTATAATTAACATAAATAAACTAAAATTACTGAAAAGAATAACTGAAAGGAAATAGACTGAAAATAATTCTAAAAAAATGTAAATAAATTATTGAAAAGGGCTATTCCAAAAATCATAGTAAAACTACAACTATTAGAAACCCTATTATTTTAAATTACTTAAACAAATATTAAAATAATTACAATCACTCACCTTCGGTCCTCAGTTTTCTCTTCGGTCTTCTTGGATCCACTTGGAGTTGTAAAATAATTTAATTTATAATGATTTTCTCCTTTGGAAAAATTATTCATTTTAGGGTCCTTCCAAGAAAGGTGAACCCAATTGGAGAAAATCTATAATGTGAAATAGTTTTAGGTCTAGGGGTCTATTTATAGGTATGGAAGTGGATCTCGGACCGTTGGATTTGAAGAATGAATAGGATGCGACACGTCATAGGCTGAATAGGGACATCGGATGCAAAAACGAAGGGACCAGATTAAACAAAAGGATGCAAAACACACATTTGGTGGCTGTTGATTCATTCGAACGAATTAACGTTTGTTCGCTTGCCAAAATGCAAGGCGGGTAGGCCATGCGGTCGACCGCCCCTTTACCCAGGTCGACCGACCGGTCGATATATATATATATATTCTATTTATTTTGTTTATTTTGTAACTTGGTCATACTAGCTCAGTTTCTGATGTTCTTGTTGGATCGATTTCACCCTAGAGGGGGGGTGAATAGGGTGATAGTATAAATTATATAATTAATTGCGGAAGCTTATAAAATAATTTCAACACAGATCACAGAACAATAGCAGCACAGATAATAGCAGAATAATAAATGCAGAAATAGAATGACACGGAATTTACCCAACTTCGGCAAAACCCTGCCTACGTGCTGCCCCCAAGGTTTCTACTAGAAATTAGATAGTCCCTCGCTTACACATGTAAACTCGCGACACCCGCTATCGACTAAATCTAACTCTACGCTCAAAACCCTGCCACAACTCAGCCACTGAGTTGGGAATTCTCAAGCTACGCCACGTAGCTTGTCCCCTAGTCACACGACTAGTAAATACAGCGGTTTAAAAATAAAATTACAAATTAAAACAATTTTAAGATAAAATAACCCTAATTTAAAATTTAAAGCCCTTGTTAGCCCGTCTCTTTTATTTGCTCCGTTCGTTTCGTGAATAATGGTGGCCGTTCCTCTTGCAAATTTAGGGCTTCGTTCTCTTCGATCCAAACTAGGGTTTTCTGAAGCGCCAACCTTTGGTTGCTCAATCGAAAAAGATGATTTTCAGTTGTTGCTTTCGTCGATTGCTTGGCTTCTCTGTTTTGCTCTCGGCTCTGGAAATTGATCGAGTTCGATCTTGCTTCGGTAAGTAATTTATTGCTCTTTTTCTTTCTGATTCAATGCTTGAACTCGATGAATAAATTGCCGATGATGATTGTGGGTTTTATATGCATTCGATCTCCTTTATTTTCGTTCGTATAAAATGTTTGAATTTGTTAATCGATTTCTCTAGCCGCTTGATTTTGTATTGATGACTGAGATGATTCGACTTGTTCAAAAATGAAAATTTTTGTTACTTGATGGTCACGGCGTTGATTTGATATCGTGGTCAATTTGACTTGTTCATCATATCCATGGCTTGTTGATTGCCACGGCTTCAGCTCCGATCATTTTTCTGTTGACTTTATCACTACAAGAAAAAGGCAGAATACCGACAGCCAAGACCGACGGCTTCCGACGGCTTCCGACGACCATTTTCCGACGGCTTTCGACGGGCCGTCGGCGGCCGTCGGAAGCCGTCGGAAATTTGCGATTATACCTGCCAGCCGAGCCCTTTCTTCCTCCTCCATTCCATACGAAAATAACTCAAAAAACCCCCCAAATTCAACCCCCAAGCTTCCAATCCCTAATTTCTAGCTTCCGGATCTTCCAAGGCTCTCTAATCAAGCTTCATTACTCTTAATCTCAGGTATAATCTCTTATTTTTATGAAAAATTCAGTTTTTACCCTAATTATAGATTTGCATAAATTGATAAATTAGGACGAATTAATGATTGCAATTGTTTCCACTAGCGTAATAACGGTTTATAGCATCACATGGTATACCGATTTCATCTTTTATCGTGAAATTGTGATAAACACGTATAATTTGTGCTTGTTCATGTATATGTATTTTGTTGTGTATGCCTTGATTCGACGATTGTATACGTTATTTGGAATAAGATAAAATGATTGAATGAACTAGGAGTATTATATTGTGCACGTATTTACTTATGACACAAAAAAATGCATTACTCTAAATTATAATTGTGTGTATTGAAAAATGACAAAATGTTAAAGCAGCCCTAAGTTGATGCGTAATACGTCGAATAAATGTGTGAAATTAATATATAAATGTGAACAGTGAGTAAAACTGTATTTTTGAGTAAAATGCGCGCATGTTAACCGACAAATGTCCCTTAGAGAGTTTTTGGCCCCGTCTGACGAGTGTTGTACATGATCGTTGTATAAATAGTCGTTTTTTTCGAAAAACGACCATTTATATTCATCTGGTACAATGTTTGTCGGATTTGTCCCTGTATTGGACAAGTTATGAACATAGTAAGAATTTACATTTTGTATACTACTTCGTCTCAAACGGTTCATAAAATTTCGCCCTAACTTTTCTTTTTTGTTTCCTGCGTACATGCATTTGTGTACAATGCAGGGAACAAAAGGGAAATGCTACCGAAATTTTATTGAATCGTTTGAGACGAAGTAATATACGAAATGTAAATGCTTACTGTGTTTGTAATGGGAAGTAGGATGTCTGACCAATGAAAAAAATATATATATATTTTTAATCGTTACGTACGTTAAAAAATGAAATGTGCCCTATTTGAAAATATTTTTAAATTTGTGAAGTTGTTCTTTAAATTCAAAATATTATACGAACATGAAAATAATCTTTTTCGAATATGTATTCTTCAAAATAAATATTAAATTTTGAACTATGAAACTAAATCCGTTTACTATTGTTTTATGTTATTTCAATTTGTCATTTATTTAGCAATTTTTATTAAAAATGCAATGAACTCTGCTTATCGTAGGAAGAGTACACCCATTATGAATCAGGTATAACAAACTTACATTTCTATTTACATTTCAGTCATTATAATTAAGCAATTTATACCGTTGATGTCATGTTCATATGAAATATATTTCATTATCATGTTTTTATTCTCTTATATAATGATGTGTAAACGTCACAGGTTTATCATTATGTCACATAGAGGGAGGAGCTCTTCCCGTTCTTCAGGAGGCGATGGCAGTGGCCCATCGCAAGCGCCACACCGTCCAGTTGTTACGTTAGTCCCCAAAGCAGATGGGTAAAAATTAAATCTTATTCATCATCTTATTTTTTCTATACTATACGTACGTACTTATCTGTATCGTACTTAAAAACAGGGGGTTCGAGCTACTACCCACTAAGGTAGTGTTGGACGTCTCCAGAGCAGCATATCGTAGTAGGATGAGTGCGTGCTGGCCGAAGTGGGATACCATCCCTCCGCACATCATAGAGTGCATATGGCAGGATGTCCTAGTATGTGTAATTTTTATGTTTTCCATTTTTAATTCGTTTTTGTCGTTTTTCTACCGTTTATCGTTTAAAGTGTAATCTTTTTTTAACATAGGCTGAGATAGACATCCAGACAGATGATATGCAGCTGGCACGAGCATACTGGATGAGGAAGATGCGAAAGAACTACACTGACACGATATCTGAGGTTAAGAAATCCGGGAAGAGACCACGGTGGATGGGGGAGAGCGTGTGGCAAGCTTGGTTGAGCTACTGGGAGACGGACGAGGCGAAGGCAAGTATACTAATTTTTTTTGAATTATTAATTTAACGTGATTGGAAAATAATGTATCAAATTTTGAATGTACAGGCAGAGTCAGATAGAAACTCTGCAAATAGAAATAAGAATCCCGTTACTCATCGCGGAGGATCGAAGTCGTTTCAGCAGTATCGGCAGAAGTTGGTAAATTTAATTACTGAATAATAAATGTAAATAGTTTATGCTATATATGATTTTAAATGTATAATAATTGTATGTAACAATCAACTTCAGGAAGCCGTGGCACATGGTCCTGTCAGCTATATGGACGTGTTCACCCGTACGCATGCTGTCGAGCATGTTAATCCAGACGGGACTGTTTCGTACACATGGCAGGACGATAAATCCAGTAAAAGCCATGTAAGCATATTTCATTTTATTCAGTATTAGTAATTGTTTTAGTTGTCAAATTATTATGAAATAAGATATGATATTATTAATTTGTCAATGCAAGAGATGTTTATGGAGCAGCGACAGAAACTCCTTTCTGATACTTAAAATACTTAAAATATGATATTCTTACCTTTTCAAAACAATAAACTTTGATTTTATTTATTTTTTAATTATTGCAGTCCAGTAGTCAGAGTAGGAGACGGCGGAGTAGACCTCAGAGCGAGCTAGCAAGTATAGAAGAATTGCAGACTAGAGTTCAGCAGTTGGAGGAGCAGAACCGCCAACAGGCCATGCAGACGGCACAGTTATTTGAGTACATGCAGCAGTTTGGTGGCCGCTTCCCTTCATCGGCTGGCTCTGGATCTGGGGCAGATTGATTCATTGCTTTCTGATTCGTTCGTGCAGGTATGTTTAGTTTTAGTTTACAATGATTTGGTAGATGGAACAATTAATTGTTGATATGTATAATTATGTATAATACACTTGGTTCTGTAGCTGTATCAGGATATGCATGATTATAACAGTTATTGTTAGTATTATTGTTAATGTTGGAATGTTATGTATATTTTGTATTTTATTTTTATTCCAATTTTGTTTATTTCTGTGTCTATTGAATATTTTGGAGTATTGGTTTGCATGTTTGGTTGGATTATTGTTTATTGGATTGTGCAGTATTGATATTGTAGTGTTTGGAAGAGAAATGTGGTTGGAAGGCTCTATTTGCAGCAGATTTTAAAAAAAAACAGCAGATTTCCGACGGCTTCCGACGGCTCCCGACGGCTTATAGGTCGAAATTTTCATCGGTTACCGACGGCTCCCGGCGGCCTGATTTCCGGCGGTTTCCGACGGCGTCCGACGGGCGACGGAAGCCATCGGAAACCGCCGGAAGCCGTCGGAAGCCGTCGGTAATCTATACGGCAGCACCCGTCGGTAGCCGTCGGAAACACTGCTCCCCGACGCCGTCATTTCCGACGGCTTTTTCCGACAGCCGCCGACGGCTTCCGACGGCCGCCGACGGTTTTCAGCCGTCGGAAATCCCCCTTCCCCTTGTAGTGTATTCTCATGGTTTCACGTTGTTGACCTTGACTTGGTTTGGTTACTGCAGTTTAATTTTCATCTGACTTCGGTCTTGATCTTTTCTGATGATGTTGATTTCAATGTGACTTTGGTTACACCTTGCTTTGTTCACTATGACTTTGGTAATTTGGAACCTTATGGCTTCACGGTGTTGTTTACTGGTTTGGACCGTGACTTGATGTATTCGTATTTAAGCTGCATATATGTATACATGCTGTTTCATTTATTTGCTGGTCTTCATGTAGCTTGCTATGTGCATTCATGTGCTTGCTGTGTTGCTATATTGATCCCTCTGTTTGCTTTGGATTCACTGCATAGTTTATTGGTACATAAAAAAATGTTGCATATATATGAGTAATTCTGTTCTTTCACATTCCTTCGTGCCCGACCTAATGCTGCACTTGGTCTTTGTTGTAACTGGACCTACTTCCTTCAGTTGCTTGTCGAATTTGCATGTATATATTGGGTTGTTTCATGTTATATCTGGTACTTGTTTGCACTGTCATTTTGCTGGAATGACTTCGACATGGTCTTTGAGTTGCTTCACAGTCTTGTTGTCTGCTGTTGTTATTGGTGTCACTTGTCCATAAATTGGTCGTGCTATAGTCCAGTGCCCCCATGCCTTGTGTACATATCTTGTTCATGCTGTACATATTTTTGCCTTGGTTCTAACCATGTCTGTGGTTATGTTTGTGTACTTTTCTGGTTTTGGTTTCTTGATACAGTTAGGTCTGGTATTTTAGTCCGATTCAATTTGCAAATAGTTTTGTTCATTTGTGATTATACTGGTCTTGTTTATATTGGAAGTCGACACTTGATTCTTGAGTTTTGACCATTTGCACCTGTGTTGAATCCAGTTTCACAACTCGGGTTTGACCTTGTGTTGAAGTTGATATTTTATTTATATTGCACCTGAGTTGAACCCGTCTTTTTATTTGGGTTTGACCTTGTGCTCACCCGTCCCTGTAGCATTATCAAGTGTATATCGATGTGCACTGCCTTGTGGCATGTACAGTGATACACTGTGCATGTCACATTGTTCGTGTGTGATGAATTCAAATAATGATGACGAACGACCCAAATAACTGAGGCAAATATCATTTTCAAAATTCACATTTTTTATTTTATATTGCAAAAATATTTTATTTTCAATTTTACTGTGTTAGTAAATATTTTTGCAGATTGCTCAGATGTTGGATTCTAACTGGAATGAAGTTAAAGATTAAAATACGAGTGTGAGTGATATGTAGTGAGGTTCTGAATGTAGAAAAGAATTGCGATGTAATCAGAAATTGTAATTGAAAATGTATAGTTATAGTGAGAGCTTGAAATTGTACTATCAAAATTGTAATAAATATTTGTTTGAATAAAATATTCATTTGAATTCAAAATCTGTGTTAATTATTTTATTCAACAAATATTTATTTAATCTGTGAAAAAATAAAATGGTATTTTAACAAATACATGTAAACGAATGTATATATGTTTATTATCATCAAACAAAAATCATATAAGCGCATATTCAACAATCTCCCCCTTTTGATGATAACAAACATATATTTAAGATTTTGAATATATTAAATGTATTTGATCAATGATATGCTCTAATTGCTCCCCCTATTTAAATGCTTCATCTCTACACAAAGCTCCCCCTACATATGTGCATACAAATAAAAATATGCAAATGAGCCTAGATGCAAATAGAAAATTATTTGACCTTTGCTTGATTTTATTTGACAAAATCTTAACTTTTCTCTCCCCCTTTTGTTATCAGCAAAAGAATAATAATGTTAGAGAAAATAGAGATAAAGTGATCGATATTAATCCAACATTAAAACTCAATTGAATATAAATATTAAATTTCAATAAAAAAATCAAACAAAAATCATAAATATTTTGTTAGGCGCATATTCCACTTTTAGAATGATGGGGATGATGTCATCATATAAAACCATGCAGTTGTGTCTATTTGTGGTATATTTATACCAGGAATTTGAATACCTACTAACCATGCATAACCGTTAGGACTTTTAAATGAGATTAGTAGTATTCCAATTTTTTTTTAAAAAAAATGAATTCAAGTATCATTTAACCATGCGTAACCGTGAGGACTTTTAAATGGGATTAGAATCAACTTGTTTATTTTAAAAATCAACTTTTGATATGCGTTCCATACATGCATGACCGTGAGGACTTTTAAATGAGCATGGAAGCACATAACAAATTCCAAGTAATTCACCCATGCATAACCGTGAGGACTTTTAAATGAGAGTGAATACTTTGGTATTTATTATTATTATTATTATTATTATTATCCTTTTTTTTTAAAATGTGAAAATGAAAAACGAACAATTCCTTTTTAAAGTACCACATATCGACAAACTATATAGAATTTTGATGAGTGATGGTCGTTAGAAATATGACAGAAATAGAGATGGTCATGGAATTTTTTACCAACAAAAGTTTTATAACTCTTGTTTAAATTTCTAAAGAAATTTACTAATTATACCGTCTCGAGTCATAATATATAATAAATATCAACACTCATCACTTTTTCAATCACTATTTATCTTTTCGATAATTATTAGGGAGTTAGATTAGTCAAAACAGTCATTTAAAAACAAATTCAAAAATAATTAAGAAATTAATTTTTCAAAATGACTAATCTGAAAATATGGTCAAAAATGATTTTCTTGAGGGGGTTTTGTAAGAAAATTTTCTGCTATTTGAAAGTTATTTGAAATGAAAAATATGCAGATATTTTCTTTGAAAAACGATGCAGTTACTAAATGTCTCAAAAATCACGTTCAACTAGTAATTTTTCTATCAACTAGATTACCAGTGTAATCTGCATTTGAATTTCTATTTCACTCAAAATTATCATTAATTGAATTTGATTGACCAAACCATGAAGTGTGCAACAAAAATTTCAAACTCAATTTTAACAGCGTTTTAAATGACATTCTTTTGAAATTGAATTGAAGCCGTGTAAATAATCAAAAACCGTGAATATAGAGTTAGCCGTATTATTAACCAAACGTATTATCAGCCAACAAAACACTATTTTTAATCCAAATATATATGAAGTAATTCAAAGAATCTAGAGAATTTTATAGTGTTTTTGGCATAAGAATATAATTGGCCAACTACTTTGAATAAGTCAAAAACAACATCACATTATTGGCTGATTTAATTCAGAAAATGGTGCAGATTATCACATTTAATATATCGTTCAAATAAATATTCCTTTACCTGCTTTACCTTTACGATATTTTTCGTGGTTGCCCATTGTGATTCTGTCACCTTTATACTAGGCTAAGAAACTTTGTTTTGTCGCCCGTTGTGTTTCTGGAACAGCCAAAATCCAGAGAACACTGTGGTTGTTCCTTAGCCTGCCACCACACCTACACGTTGAAAGATTTATGTGACCTATTTGTTTTTATAGGTCCATGGTTGTTAGTGGCAGAATATTTAGAAAAATAATTTTGTGAAGACCCAAAACTATTTATAATTGTTCCCTTCGGCACCCAAATTTGTTTAACTTTGAGAGTTTTTATATTTGTGCCTTTTGGAACCCAAATCGGTATAGTTTTCACATGTTTGGGTCTATACCACCAATTATTGTGATTGTGTCCATATTTTCTACAAATTGTACACATAGAATTAACTTGATTAATATTGCTTTCAACAATTTTCGAACTACTATATCCAAGTCCTTGTCTAACTGTATTAACTGTTTGCTTTCCTTATAGCATGTTCAACGATTTTTTACTTTTGGAAAATTTATCTAAAGTCGTTGACAAATGTTGGACTTGTGTTTTGAGAGATTCATTTTCGTTCAACAATCGCACTTTTTGATAAAATTCTCTCTCCTAGTATTTTCACTTTGTTTTAAAATCATAATTTCATTTTCAAGTGATTTTATTTTAATTTTTGATTTTTTAATTTCTTCTTCAAATGTTGGACACTTATCACACTTAGGGATCCTACTTTGATAGGTTTTAACTAATTGGTCAAGTTGTTCATTTAATTCTATCAAAGTAACTTTTTGTGATTCAAGTTTAGCATATTTCTCCCTAAGTCGTTCAAAACAGCCATTTACTTCGTGGAAATGAATAAGTAATTCAGAGTAAGTAAGTTTTGATACCTCGCTTGGCTCATCATCGTCGCTATCAGTTATATTTCCTTGAAGGCACATATCTGCTTTCTCACTCTCACCGCTAGTACTTTTATCATTCTCATCCATTTCATCCCAAGTGGCTGCAAAACTTTTCTTTTTCTGTTTCTTTCCAAAGTCGCGTCGATTTCGAGGACAATTGCGCTTGATGTGTCTGGGTTGGTTGCACTTATGATAGGTGATCTCTTGTTCTTCTAAGTAGTCAAGTGCTTTGCCTATTCTGCTTTTCGCTTTTTGAATTCGAGCTGAATTTCCATATTTGTAATTCCACTTTTTGAATTTCTTTATTAATAGCTCCAATTCTGCTGCTGCATCATCATCGTCATCACTTTCAGTTGTTCCTTTGAGAGCTATTGATTTCTTTCGAGTATCTCCTCCTTCACGCTCTTCCTTAAATTTCATTTCTAGCTCATAAGTAGTGAGATTTCCGATGAGTTCTTCAACTTTCATTTGTTTTAAGTCTTTTGATTCTTGAATGGCAGTCACTTTCGCTTCAAATTTTCGTGGAAGGACTCTGAGGATTTTTGGGACTATCACCAATTCTGTGTATGATTTTCCTAGAGTTTTTGATTTATATACGATATTGGAAAGTCGTCCATGCATCTCTTTAACATTTTCTTCCTTCGCCATTGTGAAGTTCTCATATCCGCTGCTTAGCATGGCAAGGCGAGATTCTTTGACTTGAGATGTTCCTTTGTGAGTCACTTCTAGTGTGTGCCATATTTCCTACGCAGTTAGACAATGTGAGACACGATTAAATTCAAATTGATCCAATGAACAGATAATAGAATTCATAACTTTAGCATTAATATTTTGTAATTTATTTTCTAGTTCTGTCCATTGTTCCTTTGGTTTATCTACTTCCTGATTATCTACAGTTATAGTCGGTGTTCTATAACCTGTCTCAACAATATTCCAAGCGTCAATGGTTTTCAAAAAGATTTCCATCCTATTTTTCCAATAAGCATATTCACCATTGAACATTGGTGGTCTAACTATGGATTGACCCTCAACAAAAGCAGTATTAAAAGAAGCCATTTTAAAAATTCAAATTTTTAAAACAAAAATTGGTTTTTAAAAAACGAATTTTTTAAAACAGAAGTTGACTTCTATTCCTAGCTCTGATACCACTTGTTGGATCGATTTCACCCTAGAGGGGGTGAATAGGGTGATAGTATAAATTACAAAATTAATTGCGGAAGCTTATAAAATAATTCCAACACAGATCACAGAACAATAGCAGCACAGATAATAGCAGAATAATAAATGCAGAAATAGAATGACACAGAATTTACCCAGCTTCAGCAAAACCCTGCCTACGTGCTGCCCTCAAAGTTTCTACTAGAAATTAGATAGTCCCTCGCTTACACACGTAAACTCGCGACACCCGCTATCGACTAAATCTAACTCTACGCTCAAAACCCTGCCACAACTCAGCCACTGAGTTGCGAATTCTCAAGCTACGCCACGTAGCTTGTCCCCTAGTCACACGACTAGTAAATACAACGGTTTAAAAATAAAATTACAAATTAAAAACAATTTTAAAATAAAATAACCTTAATTTAAAGTTTAAAGCCCTTATTAAAAAAAATTCCGGCCCCTTTATAATTTGGCCCGTCTCTTTTATTTGCTCCGTTCGTTTTCGTGAATAATGGCGGCCGTTCCTCTTACAAATTTAGGGCTTCATTCTCTTCGATCTACACTAGGGTTTTCTGAAGCGTCGACCTTTGGTTGCTCAATCGAAAAAGATGATTTTCAGTTGTTGCTTTCATCGATTGCTTGGCTTCTCCGTTTTTCTCTCGGCTCTTGAAATTGATCGAGTTCGATCTTGCTTCGGTAAGTAATTTATTCCTCTTTTTCTTTCTGATTCAATGCTTGAACTCGATGAATAAATTGTCGATGATGATTGTGGGTTTTATATGCATTCGATCTCCTTTATTTTCGTTCGTATAAACATGTTTGAATTTTTCAATCGATTTCTCTGGCCGCTTGATTTTGTATTGATGATTGAGATGATTTCGACTTGTTCAAAAATGTATATTTTTGTTACTTAATGGTCACGGCGTTGATTTGATATCGTGGTCAATTTGACTTGTTCATCATATCCACGGCTTGTTGATTGCCACGGCTTCAGCTCCGATCATTTTTCCGTTGACTTTATTCTCATGGTTTCACGTTGTTGATATTGACTTAGTTTGGTTACTGCAGTTTAATTTTCATCTGACTTCGGTCTTGATCTTTTCTGATGATGTTGATTTCACTGTGACTTTGGTTACACCTTGCTTTGTTCACTATGACTTTGGTAATTTGGAACCTTATGGCTTCACGGTGTTGTTTACTGGTTTGGACCGTGACTTGATGTATTCGTATTCAAGCTGCATATATGTATACATGTTGTTTCTTTTATTTGCTGGTCTTCATGTAGCTTGCTATGTGCATTCATGTGCTTGCTGTGTTGCTATATTGATCCCTCGTTTGCTTTGGTTTCACTGCATAGTTTATTGGTACGTAAAAAAATGTTGCATATATGTGAGTAATTCTGTTCTTTCACATTCCTTCGTGCCCGACCTGATGCTGCACTTGGTCTTTGTTGTAACTGGACCTATTGCCTTCAGTTGCTTGTCGAGTTTGCATGTATATATTGGGTTGTTTCATGTTATATCTGGTACTTGTTTGCACTGTCATTTTGTTGGAATGACTTCGACATGGTCTTTGAGTTGCTTCACAGTCTTGTTGTCTGCTGTTGTTACTGGTGTCACTTGTCCATAAATTGGTCGTGCTGTAGTCCAGTGCCCCCATGCCATGTGTACATATCTTGTTCATGATGTACATATTTTTGCCTTGGTTTTGGCCATGTCTGTGGTTATGTTTGTGTACTTTTCTGGTTTGGTTTCTTGATACAGTTAGGTCTGGTATTTTTGTCCGATTCAATTTGCAAATAGTTTTTTTCATTTGTGATTATACTGGTCTTGTTTATATTGGACTAGTCAACACTTGATTCTTGAGTTTTGACCATTTGCACCTGTGTTGAATCCAGTTTCACAACTCGGGTTTGACCTTGTGCTGAAGTTGATATTTTATTTATATTGCACCTGAGTTGAACCCGTCTTTTTATTTGGGTTTGACCTTGTGCTCACCTGTCCCTGTAGCATTATCAAGTGTATATCGATGTGCACTGCCTTGTGGCATGTACAGTGATACACTGTGCATGTCACATTGTTCGTGTGTGATGAATTCAAATAATGATGACGAACGACCCAAATAACTGAGGCAAATACCATTTTCAAAATTCACATTTTTTATTTTATATTGCAAAAATATTTTATTTTCAATTTTACTGTGTTAGTAAATATTTTTGCAGATTGCTTAGATGTTGGATTCTAACTGGAATGAAGTTGAAGATTAAAATACGAGTGTGAGTGATACGTAGTGAGGTTCTGAATGTAGAAAAGAATTGTGATGTAATCAGAAATTGTAATTGAAAATGTATAGTTATAGTGAGAGCTTGAAATTGTACTATCAAAATTGTAATAAATATTTGTTTGAATAAAATATTCGTTTGAATTCAAAATCTGTGTTAATTATTTTATTCAGCAAATATTTATTTAATCTGTGAAAAAATAAAATAGTATTTTAACAAATACATGTAAATGAATGTATATATGTTTATTATCATCAAACAAAAATCATATAAGCGCATATTCAACAGTTCCATATAAGAAAATTGGCCAGAAAATTACTGTGGACACAATGGTGCTACTCTGGTGGCGCAATTCTGATTTCACATAGTTATTTGATTTATTTAATTAATTAATAAATAAATTATTATGGGTTAAATTTTTGGGTTGTTACATCATGCTAATCATAGGTTGTTATTTGCGTGGGGGCTATAAGTGGCTTAATCAGAAGAGAGAAAAAGAGTATGATTTCAATAGCTGTTAACATCAAATCACCTGCTTCAAGGTATACAATATTAACTTATATGAACTGAATAAAAATAATGTTTTGATTTCATCTGATTCACTGTGATGTTTTACAATAAATCACAAGAATCATAAGGTTTACAGCTAACTAAAGCAATATAACAATTTTATAAATATACAACCAATAAATCCAAGAATACATGTCATAGATGTCAAAATAACCAATAACATAAAAAGAGCACTCAAGAAAATGAATGAAAAAATGGAGTGCCTCGATATAATAACTAAATGCTAATTTTATAGTAATAAGAAGCGCCCAAAACATCATCTTCCTAATATGCTGAAATCAACAATTTTGCTAGTATATCTATATTCGTATATTAATAATAACTAAACCAGATGGATTTCATACATACATGAAAAGTGAGAGATGTTGCGAGATTTAACTCACCTAAATCATCGCTATAAAAATTGAAATAACTTCTGAATCCTTGATCGCCTTGCCGAAAGCTGCTATGTCTATCCGCCTCGATCTTCCCTTTGGCGCCTCTTCGCCACGCGACGATCGTACGTGCATGCCAGGTCGTGGCCACTAAAAAGTTTAATCGTCTACACCCTCGTCGCATCGTTTCTTGGGCTGTGCTTTCCTGGGATTTTCACGGCTAATGATTTGGGGATTAGGGATTGATATAGTTTTAAAGGGAGCAAAAATGAGTACGTTGATTTTCCAAAAGCAGCGTCGACGAGATTTAGGGCACGGGAGGATAATGGATGAGAATTAGAAAGGGGCATTTTATTGTTTGGGGAAGGCGTGAAATATACGTTGAGATCTAGTACACGACTAGGTGAAATTTTTTCGATAACTTTGGCACGGACCAAGGTCGTTCCAAAATTACCACGATCTGTAACCATGGTAATTTATTTTACCACAGCTCAAGCCCATGGTAAAATTGCAACGACTTAAGAATTTGGCAATTTTTACGGATATTGGCGTGGCAAATTGAGCCGTATGGTGTAGTGTTGGAAATATTGCTAAGTGTTGATATGATTTGAGAATATCCTATTATGGATATAAGTATTTGAAATTGTTTTCAAATGTTGAAATACTGGAAGAGATTTGAATATATATCTTTGTAGCGGTATTTTGAAATGAATGTTTTGAATGATTTATAAATTAGGCCTAGTGGCTGCTATGTGTGTAGTTTGATTGTTAAATAACCGACTATCAAATACGGTCAAATTCTTTAATCATTACGAAAGACCAGGATCAGATTTAATTATCTGAAACCACTTCGATTGGATTTGAGCATTACGAATTATGAAATCTTAAGGGAACGAAGACAATGTGTTGAATATGTGCTTTGCGCTATATGATTTTTGTTTGATGATAATAAACATATATACATTCATATAAATGTATTTGGTAATGTACTATTTTGTTTTTCATAGTTTAAATAAATATTTGTTGAATAAAATTAAATTACACAAAATTCGAATTTGAATTCAAACAGAACAAGTTAAACAGATTTTGAATTCAAACAGAAATTTTTATTCAAACAAATATTTATTACAATTTTAAATAGTACAATTTCAAGCTCTCACTATACATATACAATTTTGACTACTATACATGACATTTCACATTTACATCACAACCTTACTACATATCACTCACACTCATATTTTTGTCTTCAACTATAATCCTGTTTGAATCCAGCATCTGAGTAATCTGCAAAAATATTTTCAAACGCAGTAAAATTGAAAGAGAAATATTTTTGAAATTTGAAAGAAACGATGATTTTGAAAACATTGTTTGCCTCAGTTATTTGGGTTGTTCGTCATCATTTTTGACTGTGCAATATCTGTGCATATCAGTATTTTTATCAGGGACAGGTAACTATAAGTGGCTGTAGTACACACGTGTACATTCGTATACGTGTGCACTGCCTCGCCAACTCGTGTGCAAAAATCAAACAAAAGCACAGAAATAAAAAACAAGGTCAAACCCAAGATAGGTTCAACTCAAGGCAGTAGTGTATATGCACACAATCAAACTACAACACTGTACAAGTGCCACAAGCAACATCAACAAGCAGTGCAGACTCAAAGCACCACTGACCAGAATACAATGCAACAACACAGTCAACAATGCAAATGAACATCACAATGAACCAACAGGTCAGAGGTGAAAACAATGCAATGCTGAAGTGATGAAGTGCATACAAACAACTGCAACACACATGCACGACTTATCACAGTGAAACTCAAGCAAGCCAGACCAACACTGCAACTCAAATGTACAGGCCAGTGAACATAAAAGAGAATGACTCGAAGCAGTTGTGAACAAATGTGCAAATGCTCAAGAACATCAGTACACAGTGATGATAATACAAGGAAATGAAGATTACAGCAATATACAGATGAAAAAAATTGACCAACTGCAACAATGCAAACAATAGACACAAAAGAATATGGACTGCAACAAACATGAAAATGAACCAAAGTAGTACAGCAGCTCCATGACCAAGTGATACAACAGATACTACCAGTGAAACACAAATGAACGAATATCACTATGAATCAACAATACATGCAGGTGAACAGAAGTCTTTGAATCAAAACATAATCAAGTCCAGCTACTAGTTGCAGACTCCAAGTTGCAGACTCAAAGCAAACATGACACCAAACTACAAAATCAAATGCAAACTCAGTATACACATATGTACAGGTACAAACAACAGTGAGCAGACTCATATGAACAAATGCAAAGAACAGTGAAGCAAGCACATAGGCCATCAGTGAAACAAAGCAATATATATATGAACAAGTGTAGCATCTGTTACAGTGAAAAGCCTAAGTCAAGATGGAGTTACAACAATGCACCAGTGAGGAACACAACAACAATGAATACTGCAACAACCAAATGGAGATGGCATCCCATAATATCCAGAAGTTTAGAAAATCAAATGGTCGAAGTAAACACTCAGTATCAAGGCCGAAGTGACAGTGAATCGCAAATTCAATGATGAACAAGTCAACAAAGTGAAAACTCACGAAATCAGTATTGTCAAAGTCAAACAAGTGTTCACCGTGGTAGCCAAGCAAAATTGATCACGAAATCAAAATCGAAGCCGTGTCAACCAAGCATCAAAATACGAAATTGAAAAGGTCAGAATCGATCTCAATCATTCAAGCATCATCAAGTGGCCGAGATAAAGAATTTGACAAATTCAATCAAATTTATACGAACACAAATATAGGAATTCAACCTATATAAATGCCCTAATCATCATCGGCAAAAAATTATCGAGTTCAAGCATCGAACAGCAAAGCAAAAAGAGAAAAATACATACCGAAAAACAGAACGAACTCGATCCAAAATTGAAGAAGCCGTAAGCAAATCGAAGAAATATAGGATCGTCAAAGCAATCACGACAACAACCATCTGAACGATCAACGAAGTCGGCGCCTTTAATTTTGCACAACCCTAGTTTAAATCGCAAGGAGTAAAGGCAATTTGCAGAAACCCTAATTCGCAAATTGGAACAAAGAGCCGAAGCCCTAACTGGAACAAAAGGGAACGAAGCCCTAATCAGAACGAAGCCGCCATTATTTCTCACGAACGAGACAAAAGAGGATCGGGTGAAATAAGGAAGTGGGCCGGTCTTAAAAATAAAAGGGGGTTTTGTTTCTATTTAATTATAGGCTTTTATTAATATTGTTAATTAGTTTAGGGTTATTTTCTATTGTCTTTTAATTATCGTTTTTATTTTTCGAATCAAAACTTTGTAAATCACCGCCTAGGGTTTAGGTAGTGTCAGATTGTCTAGTTAGAATTAGTTCAGTGAGCAGGGTGTGCGAGTTTGCAAAATTCTATTGTAGGCGGGAGCAGAGTTTGCAAGTAAGCGAAGCTCTATAGGCGGGAGGCAAAGTTTGCGAGTAAGCGAAACTCTATAGGCGGAGCAGGGTGTGCGAGTCTAGTAGAGTGTTTGTGAGCGTGGAGCAAATGTTTGCGAGCAGGGTGTGCGAGTCTAGTAGAGTGTTTGTGAGCGTGGAGCAAATGTTTGCGAGCAGGGTGTGCGAGTCTAGTAGAGTGTTTGTGAGCGTGGAGAAAATGGCTGCGAGTCTAGTAGAGTGTTTGTAAGCGTGATACTGTTTAATTCTAATAGAAATCTGTGAATGCAGCAGTAGGCAGGGTTTGCCGAAGCTGGGTAAATTTTGTGTGTGATTTACTTTTCAGCATATTTATTTCTGCTATTATATTTCTGTGTTTAATTCAAGAAAATTTGCTATAACCCTATTCACCCCCCCCCCCCTCTAGGGTTAATCTAGATCCTACAAGTGGTATCAGAGACAGGTTAAATTTTTTTTTAACTCTAGAGTCATGAGTCTACAAAATAATGCTTTTTCTGAGGGGCAATCTATTGCTAGGCCACTCATGTTTAACGGGAACGATTATGCTTATTGGAAAGTTAGGATGAGTATTTATCTTAGTTCCGTTGATTATGATGTTTGGGATATTATTGAAACTGGCTATAAACCTCCCACTATAATCGTTGGTGGTACTGAGATTCCTAAACCTAAGGATAGGTGGGATGCTAACGATAAGAAATTGAAAACGACAAATGCTAAAGCCATGAATGCTTTGATATGCGCTCTTGATAAAAACGAATTTAATAGAATTTCTCATTGTACAACAGCATAGGAAATATGGCATACTTTGGAGGTGACACACGAAGGAACTTCTCAAGTCAAGGAGTCTCGGCTAGCCCTATTCAGCAATGAATACGAAAACTTTGTGATGGACAAAGGCGAGAGCATAAAGGATATGTTTGGACGCTTTTCAACCTTGGTATACAATGCTAGAGCGCTTGGGAAGGTATTCACTGAGGTAGAGCTTGTGAGGAAGATACTACGAGTTTTACCAATGAACTTTGAGGCAAAAGTCACAGCAATCCAAGAATCGAAAGATTTGAGTAAACTAAGCATGGAGGAGTTGATTGGCAATTTGATGACATATGAGCTTGAGTTAAAAGCAAAGGAAGAACGCAACAACTCCGAACCAAAGAAGACGATTGCCTTAAAAAGTAAAGAAGAAAGCGATGAAGAAGATCCAATTGAAGAGCTTGCAATGGCTGTCAATAATCTTAGAAGATGGTCTAGATTCAAGCCACGCAAGAAGAAAACAAAGGGCAATAGGTCAAAAGATTCCGAAAATTCCGATAATGAACTGACATGTTATAACTGCAACAAGCCTGGCCACATCAAACCAAAATGCCCACTTCTCAAAAACAACAAAGAAAAGAAAAAGGCGAAGAAGGTATTTGCAGCGACTTGGGATGATGAAGAAGGAGAGGAAGCTTCGGATAGCAGCCCAGAGGAGGCTAACTTGTGTTGCATGGCAAAATCAGAATCAGAAGCAACCTCCGACGAATCTAGTGAGGCAGGTGAGTTTTCTTATAAAGAACTTGTTTTTATGTGTTCTGATCTCACTAAGGCAGTGGATACTCTTGAATCTAAAATTGAAAAACTGAAATCTGATAGGAGAGAATTTGCTCGTGAAAATTTTAGGTTAAAAACTGAACTTGAAAATATTCAAAACCTAGAATGTAAAAAATGTAAGATTTTAGATTCAGAATTATCAAAACTGAGGAATAACTTTGAAAGTCTTGAAAATGAAAACTTGAATCTTAAGGAAACCATCGACACTAGGAGAAAGGATTTTATTAATCGATGCACCTCACTTGTCACTGAAAATTCAACATTAAAAACCAAAGTATAAAATCTTGAGAAATCTTTGAATAACGTTTCAAGAGGCGAAAAATCTTTCAAAATGTTATTTGGAAATCAAATTTTTGCTAACAATAGAAAAGGACTAGGATTTGGGAAATCACAAAATAATGATAATGCAAAAAGTAAAAGTGTTTTTGCTCGATCTGAAATAATTGGAAATCATGTTGAAAATCGTAGTCATAGAAACACAAAATTTAATCAAGTCAATTTAATGTGCACGTTTTGTAGAGAATTTGGACATAATCGAAATAATTGTTGGTATAGACCCAAACACGTGAAAACTATACCAATTTGGGTTCCAAAAGGCACAAATATAAAATCTTTGAAAGTCAAACAAATTTGGATGCCAAAAGGAACATATATAAACAGTTTTGAGTCTCCAAAAACATATTTTTCATATTCTGCCACTAACAACAATGGACCTATAAAAACAAATAGGTCACACAAATCTTTTATCGTGTAGGTGTGGTGGCAGGCTAAGGAACAACAACAGTGTTCTCTGGATTTCGGCTGTTCCAGAAACACAACGGGCGACAAAGCAAAGTTCCTTAGCCTAGTATAAAGGTGACAGAATCACAATGGGTAATCACGAAAAATTATCGTAAAGGTAAAACAGGTAATTGTTTTTAAATGTGATTATCTGCACCATACTCTAAATCAGCCAATATTGAGATGAACAAAAGATGATGATTTTGATGCTATTATTTTTTTTAAAATATTGACTAACCATCTTTAAATAGAATTACTTGGAGTAATTATGATGGTTGACTGATTCGGACTTAATTGATATGATTTTTTGACTTGTTCTTATTTATGACATTAATTTGTGCTTAATTGATGACCAATCAGATTTTCAATTTTGAACTAATTTTGTTCGGTCAAATGCTGGTTACTCATGCTACACGTAGATATATTGGTTCTGACATTTTGATCACTGCTTGTAAATTTGCACGATTTCAAATTCATGAGAAAAAGGATTTTAAGAAATTGTTTTTTGAAATAATTATGATGTTGATTGACTGTTGATTACTCATGAAAATAATTGTTTATCCTCTGGTTTCTGAAATTAACATCATGATATTTGTTTGAGTGTTAACACGGCTTAAATTCAAATTCAAAAGAATGATGTTTTTGAAATTTTTGGTGCACATCTCATGGTTTGATTCAACAAGTGAATATTGAGTGAAATTTAAATTCAGATGCGGATTACACTGGTAATATAGTTGATAGAAAAATTATTAGTGTAACGTGATTAATTTTTTGAAACATTCATTTGCTGCATCGTTTTTTTTCAAAGAAAATATCTGCATATTTTTCACTTGAAATAATTTTCAAATAGCAGAAAATTTTCTTATAAAACTCCCCTCAAGAAAATCATGTTTGACCATATTTACAGCTTAATCATTTTTGAAAAATTGATTTTATAATTTTTAATTTGATTTTAAATGACAAATTTGACTAATCTGACTCGCTTTGATTATCGAAAAGATAAATAGTGATTGAAAAAGAGATGAGTGTTGATATTTATCATATATTATAACTCGAGAAAGTATAAATAGAAAATTTCTTTAGAATTTCATAACAAGAGTTATAAAAACTTTTTGTTGGGTAATAATTCCATGACCATTTCTATTTCTATCATCTTTCTATCGACCATCACTCATCAAGATCATATTTAGTATGTAAATTTGTGGTAGTTTACAAAGGAAATCATTTGTTCTTCAATATCTTAAATCTGTGAAGGAAATTATTTGTGCTTCAACTTATTATATTTAGCAATAAAAATAAATATCCAAAGTATTCACTCTCATTTAAAAGTCCTCACGGTTATGCATGGGTGAATTACTTGGATTTTTGATTATGTGCTTCCATGCTCATTTAAAAGTCCTCACGGTTATGCATGTATGGAACGCATATTAAAAATAATTTATTTAATAGACAAGTTGATTCTAATCCCATTTAAAAGTCCTCACGGTCATGCGTGGTTAGAAGATACTTGATTTCATTTTTTTAAAATTAAATTGGAATACTACTAATCTCATTTAAAAGTCCTAACGGTTATGCATGGTTAGTAGATATTCAAATTTCCAGAAATAAATATACCACAAATAGACATATCTATATGAATTTTTGATGATTCTATCTCCATCACTTCTGAAAGTGGAATATGCGCTTGACAAGGGTAATTATGATTTTTGTTTGAGTTTTATTGAGATTTGATATTTATATTTAATTGAGTTAAAAGTTTGATTCATGTCTATCACTTCATCCCTATTTTTATAACACTATTATTCTTTTGCTGATAACAAAAGGGGGAGAGAAAAGTTAAGATTTTGTCAAATAGAATCAAGCAAAGGTCAAATAACTTTCAATTTGCATATAGACTCATTTACATATTTTTATTTGTATGCATATATGTATGGGGAGTATCACATAAAAAGGGAGCATTCAAATAGGGGGAGCAAATGAAATTATCAAATACATTTAATATATTCAAAATCTTAAATATATGTTTGTTATCATCAAAAGGGGGAGATTGTTGAATATGTGCTTTGCGCTATATGATTTTTGTTTGATGATAATAAACATATATACATTCATATAAATGTATTTGGTAATGTACTATTTTGTTTTTCATAGTTTAAATAAATATTTGTTGAATAAAATTAAATTACACAGAATTCGAATTTGAATTCAAACAGAACAAGTTAAACAGATTTTGAATTCAAACAGAAATTTTTATTCAAACAAATATTTATTACAATTTTAAATAGTACAATTTCAAGCTCTCACTATACATATACAATTTTGACTACTATACATGACATTTCACATTTACATCACAACCTTACTACATATCACTCACACTCATATTTTTGTCTTCAACTATAATCCAGTTTGAATCCAGCATCTAAGTAATCTGCAAAAATATTTTCAAACGCAGTAAAATTGAAAGAGAAATATTTTTGAAATTTGAAAGAAACGATGATTTTGAAAACATTGTTTGCCTCAGTTATTTGGGTTGTTCGTCATCATTTTTGACTGTGCAATATCTGTGCAAATCAGTATTTTTATCAGGGACAGGTAACTATAAGTGGCTGCAGTACACACGTGTACATTCGTATACGTGTGCACTGCCTCGCCAACTCGTGTGCAAAAATCAAACAAAAGCACAGAAATCAAAAACAAGGTCAAACCCAAGATAGGTTCAACTCAAGGCAGTAGTGTATATGCACACAATCAAACTACAACACTGTACAAGTGCCACAAGCAATATCAACAAGCAGTGCAGACTCAAAGCACCACTGACCAGAATACAATGCAACAACATAGTCAACAATGCAAATGAACATCACAATGAACCAACAGGTCAGAGGTGAAAACAATGCAATGCTGAAGTGATGAAGTGCATACAAACAACTGCAACACACATGCATGACTTATCACAGTGAAACTCAAGCAAGCCAGACCAACACTGCAACTCAAATGTACAGGCCAGTGAACATAAAAGAGAATGACTCGAAGCAGTTGTGAACAAATGTGCAAATGCTCAAGACCATCAGTACACAGTGATGACAATACAAGGAAATGAAGATTACAGCAATATACAGATGAAAAAAATTGACCAACTGCAACAATGCAAACAATAGACACAAAAGAATATGGACTGCAACAAACATGAAAATGAACCAAAGTAGTACAGCAGCTCCATGACCAAGTGATACAACAGATACTACCAGTGAAACACAAATGAACGAATATCACTATGAATCAACAATACATGCAGGTGAACAGAAGTCTTTGAATCAAAACATAATCAAGTCCAGCTACTAGTTGCAGACTCCAAGTTGCAGACTCAAAGCAAACATGACACCAAACTACAAAATCAAATGCAAACTCAGTATACACATATGTACAGGTACAAACAACAGTGAGCAGACTCATATGAACAAATGCAAAGAACAGTGAAGCAAGCACATAGGCCATCAGTGAAACAAAGCAATATATATATGAACAAGTGTAGCATCTGTTACAGTGAAAAGCCTAAGTCAAGATGGAGTTACAACAATGCACCAGTGAGGAACACAACAACAATGAATACTGCAACAACCAAATGGAGATGGCATCCCACAATATCCAGAAGTTTAGAAAATCAAATGGTCGAAGTAAACACTCAGTATCAAGGCCGAAGTGACAGTGAATCGCAAATTCAATGATGAACAAGTCAACAAAGTGAAAACTCACGAAATCAGTATTGTCAAAGTCAAACAAGTGTTCACCGTGGTAGCCAAGCAAAATTGATCACGAAATCAAAATCGAAGCCGTGTCAACCAAGCATCAAAATACGAAATTGAAAAAGTCAGAATCGATCTCAATCATTCAAGCATCATCAAGTGGCCGAGATAAAGAATTTGACAAATTCAATCAAATTTATACGAACACAAATATAGGAATTCAACCTATATAAATGCCCTAATCATCATCGGCAAAAAATTATCGAGTTCAAGCATCGAACAGCAAAGCAAAAAGAGAAAAATACATACCGAAAAACAGAACGAACTCGATCCAAAATTGAAGAAGCCGTAAGCAAATCGAAGAAATATAGGATCGTCAAAGCAATCACGACAACAACCATCTGAACGATCAACGAAGTCGGCGCCTTTAATTTTGCACAACCCTAGTTTAAATCGCAAGGAGTAAAGGCAATTTGCAGAAACCCTAATTCGCAAATTGGAACAAAGAGCCGAAGCCCTAACTGGAACAAAAGGGAACGAAGCCCTAATCAGAACGAAGCCGCCATTATTTCTCACGAACGAGACAAAAGAGGATCGGGTGAAATAAGGAAGTGGGCCGGTCTTAAAAATAAAAGGGGGTTTTGTTTCTATTTAATTATAGGCTTTTATTAATATTGTTAATTAGTTTAGGGTTATTTTCTATTGTCTTTTAATTATCGTTTTTATTTTTCGAATCAAAACTTTGTAAATCACCGCCTAGGGTTTAGGTAGTGTCAGATTGTCTAGTTAGAATTAGTTCAGTGAGCAGGGTGTGCGAGTTTGCAAAATTCTATTGTAGGCGAGAGCAGAGTTTGCAAGTAAGCGAAGCTCTATAGGCGGGAGGCAAAGTTTGCGAGTAAGCGAAACTCTATAGGCGGAGCAGGGTGTGCGAGTCTAGTAGAGTGTTTGTGAGCGTGGAGCAAATGTTTGCGAGCAGGGTGTGCGAGTCTAGTAGAGTGTTTGTGAGCGTGGAGCAAATGTCTGCGAGTCTAGTAGAGTGTTTGTAAGCGTGATACTGTTTAATTCTAATAGAAATCTGTGAATGCAGCAGTAGGCAGGGTTTGCCGAAGCTGGGTAAATTTTATGTGTGATTTACTTTTCAGCATATTTATTTCTGCTATTATATTTCTGTGTTTAATTCGAGAAAATTTGCTATAACCCTATTCACCCCCCCCCCTCTAGGGTTAATCTAGATCCTACACAATGATCTTTGAAGGGTTTGTTTTGTTCAGACCCAGAACAACTTGTATGAATGAATGCTATCATTTCATTGTTGCCTGGAAGGCAGTGATAAGCATTCTAAGTAGGATTACTATTCAAAAGGTAAAACATAGCCTTGATCCTCATCAACCGGGAAATGACAAAAATTAGGCATGCAACAGGGCCAAGTGGGTCGCTCCTAAGTAGGGTATGGTCATTCTACTCATCAACCGGGAAATGACAAAAATTAGGCATGCAACAGGGCCAAGTGGGTCGCTCCTAAGTAGGGTATGGTCATTCTAAATCTTGATCAGTAGTTATCCATCAATGGTATGCATCGAGGCCTATTAATGGAGGGATGATCATATTCGGTACTACTAGTCAAGTGGTAGGCAGTCCTATGTGGCAGGAGTACAAGGTGTTCTTGTCAGACCCTCTAAAGATGTACCTTCAGAAGGTAGTTTCTTACCTTGTCATCATATGGAATCCAATCTCCAATACGTGCCTTACGATTTTGATTGTAGAGCCTAGTATGTTGGAATTTAATTAATATAACAATTTTGGATATTTTAATAAGTATTTGTACTTAGACACTGTTATAATATCATGGGATTTTTATAAAAAAAGTGGTTTCGGTTATCGTAAGGTAAAAACATGTCTGTGTTTACGTACGACGTGGCCTTACGAGATACCTTTGTTTTTCAAAAAAGAAATTTTTCTAAATAATTAAATTCAAATTGAGTGTGTTTTCTCATGCTAGTTTTCCAGACTGACTCGGGTGTTATTTTAATATAATGCTCGGGTCAGATCGAGTATTACAGATTCAGGTTAGGATGCTATGAAGATCAGGAGACGAGCTAGAGGATTCGAGCATATTACACGTACTTGGTTATTTTCCATTGTGTGTTAAACTGTATATTTAGTACATGTGAGGACAAGTTATTATAACTGTCCAAATGTGCTATGTTGACTGTTATACTCTGATGATTGTATGTATATTAATAGGTACGGTTCCTTTTTATATAAAGATCTATATTTATCTACTATATATTGTTCCGCTATGACTTATGAGATTCTATGTGTTGTTTTCTATTTCTTTTATCTCTTCTTCTTCTCTACCACTAGCAATCGGTATTTTTGACACTTGAATATTCGACAGGCTATATAGTGGATGTACTAGCGTCGATTTCCAAGGGTCAAAAATTCCGTTCGCTACACTAAGGTTATTCTATGAGTGGAAACCTTAGTATTTATTTTCCAATAATTGCTTAGTGTATACCTATGGATTTGAATATGCCTTAGGGATTTTAAGATTGCGAAAATACAATTGATAAAATCCATCAAGATTCCCTTTCATTTTAAAATGTCAATTTTATGTAGAGATTCACAATTATTTATGTTAATTTTATGGAATTTGTTCTTTTTTGTAATTTTTGATAATTTCATACTCTATTCCTTTTCTCCTTACTCTTAGATTTTCAATGAAATAAGGGGTTTAGATTATAGATTTATTCGTAGTTTACACCACTTATTGCACACAAAATTTCCATCTTATCTATTACTTTGTAAAAGAGCAGTTCAATAGAATATGGAGTTTAGATTGGAATTTTCGATTGTTTAGGTTATTCTATTATTACAGTTTTAGTTATGAATATTTATTCCCTATTTTGGATATTAGAATTCCTTATTGTGGTATGCTGAAATCTTGAGAATTTGAAGAAAAAGGACTTGTAATAGTATTTGGTTAGGGAACTGACATTTAATGCTAGTTTAGGGCATAAAATCCATGCATTTAGAGTTTATTAGACATGAATATTTATTTATCTCTTTTAGCGTAATTAACGTATAATTATTGCGTATATGGTGTAGTTAATTATATATTAATTTTCATTTATTTCCCTTATTATAAATGTAATTGATTGTTAGGAGAAATTAAGAGGACACTCTTATATAGCCTAATCATTATCCTAAGTCGTAATAAGGAAGATTCCTTATAAGGCCTTATTTATGAAACGATAAGATAAGTATTTTATATATGGACTATATTTAATTTATGGTTAAGTCATAGGGATGCAAGGTCAATAGAATTACACAACAAAAGTCCGCCCTTCACTTTGAGGTACCAGCAGTTGTGTACACTTCTTGTTGATGTGAGAAATCCTTATGATAAATATTTATAATGACGCGAGTTAGTCCCAAATTTTATAGGGGAAATTCGCCCAGCTAATCTGTCTACCAGTTCCTACGAATAGTTGGATTAATATAAGACGTCATTATAAGTATGAGCAATAGTCCGAGGAGCCTTCTTTGTGGTCTTGTGGTATTAAGTGATTGTTTTAAGGATCCGGCTTTTTACCCAAATGAAGTATTAAATAGCCTAGGGGACATGTTAGGTGGTATCTCTAGAGGGGTCCACTTTTGGATAAGGGATTAAGTGACTGATTAATGGTCCGCCTTTCCAATTAAAGAAGTACTAAGTGGCTTGAGATTCCATGATGCCACCTAGATGGTACCATTGAGGAGCACGCTTTAGAAATTAGTATGAAATGATGAGGTCTTCCTTTATTAAGGTATTAAACAACTGAGTCTGCATATTCTCTAATAAATGGTATTAAGTGGCTTGGGTGCTATCTCTTGCATCGCTAGTTAATTATAACATAGGAGTTGGGTTATTTGATTTCGGAGACCTGCTTCTTTCCTTAAAAAGAAATGTTAAATGATTTTAATGGTTTTAAATTCGTAGACATATTCTCTGTTTGAAATACACTGCCAGATTACGTAAAAGGTAAGATTCGAGGTTTTATTCACCAGACACTTATTGTAACAACCCGCATATTTATCGAGTTTGTATTTAAATATTTTATTTAAATATTAACTCGTTAATCGGATTTTGGTCCGAAAAGCTACTTTTTGTAAACGGTCAAATTAGGACTCGAGACCACTTCCATTGAGTTCGAAATGTCGTTTACAACTTTTTTAAGTATAAACATCGATAGGTTTGGAGTTAGTGAAATTTCACTAACTTTTCCCGCTTTGGACTTTGGGTTAGTTTAGCCTATTAAGCCCAAGTTCCAACCCTCTTCTCGTCACTCTTCATAAATTTCCTAACTAATCAAGCTTTGGCATTAATGGTGGAGGGAATGGGAAATTAAAATTCCAAAACTCAAATTCAATTGCAATCCATCTTTCTACTCCAAATTCAAGAAGAAGACATTGGATTCAAGCTTCTTGTGCTTAGATAGAAGAAGGATTGATTCTTGCTTGCTTAAAACTTCATTTTCATTGATATTTGGTGCAAAGGTGAGATTTTTATCTCAAAAATCTAGCCTATAACTATATTGGACTGTTGGGAATGATTCCCTATCATTTTTGCATGCATGTTAGCATTTGGTTTGGATTGGATTGGCGAAAAACTCCAATTTTTAGCGTTTTGGTGAATTTTCTGCACTTAGGTCGTTCTGGCCATTTTTAGGTCGTTCGGAGTTAAGTCGTTCGTCCATGGGTCGTGAGTCGTTCACGAGTTAACTTTAGGTCGTTCTGGAAGAATTGGCACTTCGGAATTAGGTCGCTCACGAGTTAAGTCGTTAGGTCACTCGCGAGTTAGTACCATAGGTCGCAGAGCTTTAGGTCATTCTGGAAGTATTGACACTTCGGAGTTAGGTTGCTCGCGAGTTAAGACTTAAGTCGTAGGTCGCTCATGAGTTAGGCCTTAAGCCGTAGGTCGCTCGCGAGTTAAGCTTTAAGTCTTAGGTCGTTTCCGACCTATAATCTCTAGGCAAACGTTAAGTCGGCCTGGTTTATCTCGTAGGTCGTCTCCGACCTAAGCTCCTGATAAGTCGTTCGAGTTAGGTCGTTGGACCATTTACCTTAGGTCGCTCGTCCACTAAGTCGGCCTGGTTTATCTCGTAGGTCGTCTCCGACCTAAGCTCCAGATAAGTCGTTCGAGTTAGGTCGTTGGACCATTTACCTCAGGTCGCTCGACTCTGTTAAGTCGTAGGTCGTTAGACCTTAGGTCGCTCGACTCTGTTAAGTCGTAGGTCGTTAGACCTTAGGTCGTTCGCCTTCCTTAAGTCGCTCGACCCCTCCACACTAGGTCGCTCGGCTTGCTTGAGTCGTAGGTCGTTGAAACTTAAGTCGCTTGCCTCCCTTAACTCCAGTTAGGTCGCTCGGCCAATGTGTTAGGCCGCGTGAACCCTTAGGTCGTTAGACCTCATGTTGCTTTAGGTCGTAGGCCGCTTGTCTTCACTTAGGTCGTACCGTTTTGGACGGGGCGCTGCCCCGCACCCCGCCGGGGGCGCTGCCTCCTGGACCCCCGCGACCTGACCGGGCAGGTCGAACCCCGTAAGCGGTGGCGTTGCCCCCGCACCCCCACCTTGGGGGGTTGCCACCCCCCCTGGACCCCCCCTCCGTAGGGGATCTTATCTGAAAAACATTGAGCTGATTTCCTTGGATTTTATTCACATCTCCGTATGCGATTTTTGTGACTGATTGTTTCTACAATTGCTTCTGTATTTTGTCACTTTATAATATAAAGGTTTCAATACTAGTAGTAAATATCAAAACTCTTTTAACAAACAATTTCAACTCTATTTTTTAATAACAAAGCTCTTTTCTTAAACCGTTTTCCAATCTATTAGTATATACAAACCTTTACCTCACTCGGATGAGAAATCTAATTAAACGACTTAGTAAAACAAGTGGTATGAAACGCTTGCGTTCACTTCGTCGGTTAATTCTTGGACTTGTTCGATTGAACCTCTTGTGACAATTTTATTAGTGAAGATTTACAGTTTGTTCGTAAATATTTAAGTTAAGCAAGTGGTTATGGGACATGAAGCTAAACTTCTATATTTACTAGCTTAGTGTAATTGACACTTCTCGTTGATCATGACGATCATTCTGATGATTTAGACTAGCAACTGTGCGATGTCTCTTGTTGCTAGGTTAGACTAGACACCACTTGTGTGATTCCACTCACACATACCTTTTTGCTTTTTGGTTAGTCTGGACCTTAATCTGTGTGATTCCATTCACACATGTGGGGTAGCTCCCCTTGGTCTTCGGACCGTCATGTGATAGGCCTCTTTCTCTTTTCCATGATTTCTGGACTTCTTGCATTGATTTCTAGAATTTATGTCATTGACTTGTTATGAGTACAAGTTTGGGGTATGATGCCCTTTCCGAATCTTTGAGAAGATTCTTGTGATATTGATTATCTCTTATTGATTGATCTTCTATTGATCATTATTTACATGCTTATAGTGGTATGTCATTATGGATGTTTATGTTTATGCCATATCTTTTATGTTATATCATGTCATCTGATATTTATAGCTAGACTGACCCGTTTATTATTTTCTTAAATAATACTCGGGTGAGACCGAGATGTTACAGGTGCTTCTGCTTGACTTCTTCCCAGGGATTCATCACTCTGACTTTTGGCTAACTGTTTAGATTAGCATTTTTTGTTGTATACACTTGAGATATAGACTCATAGTTGTATTCTTTTGTATAGCACGTGTTGCTATTCTTTTGTATTATCGTGGATCTTACTGACCACTACTCTGATGTACACTTTCATGTGTTAGTTATATATTCATATCTTCTTCCGCATTTGTGATATGGATATCTGTGACTGATTTGTGATATGATAATTTCTATGTTTGTTTCCGAAGATTATTTATAGCCACCGTGTGATAAGCAATTACATGGATGGTCGCTCCTCAACAGCCTTATTCTCCGTGCTAGTTGACAGCACTACTCCGGAGTGTTCTTGGCTAGCGTGGGTATAGAGGTGGGGCGTCACACTTATTGTTTAGACTCCCGCCTCATTACAACACAGGTTAAAGGACATTGATTGCAAAGATGACGCTTACATATGTAGGTGGTTTGCTTGTGGCAATATTTATCATTTTCACTTGCTTATATTTGTACCCATGTATCTATATTATTGTTGTAATGGGTTTATGATATGATTTGATGTACTATGAATTTTGACATATTTATGATTTTGAAATAATGGGTACACTTTGCTATAATATTTTATTCCATCCGCTGTGAGTTTTGTAAGTTTATTTATAGCTCTATACCATTATTTTCTTAGTTCTACAAACAGCTTACCTTAGAATTGATCTAAGTTTCGATAGGCCTTTTCTGGATCAAATATGGGCCTGTTCTGAGGTGGTTGGTGGCATTTGGTATTAGAGCTTAGGTTACCCACTCAATGGGAAAAAATATACGTATGAGAGGCATATTTTTTTTGAAAGGTGTTTTTCAAAAATCTTACTATATACATATATATTTATTTATTTTTGAATTTACGTCTAACCCTGTATATTCCAAGTACAAAAATAGGTGCGACCATATTTCGAAAGGATGGATGAGAGGATTATGAGTTGGAAGAATATATAGAAATAAATTCTACTTCTGCTCCAATTGCCTATGTAGCGGAGATCATATCTTTAGTAGCATACAAGAGAGAACATGACCTCAACTTATGGAAGCACCCTAGAAGTTGGATTGTAGTTGACTCCTTGATAGGACCTATTCATCCTTACCACTATGGACACTATAGACGTATTTAATAATAAGGGTAACCATAGATGGAAAGGTTAATAGGTAATAAATTGAATACATTGATGACCCGTTAGGATAATTATAGGAAAGATAAGGAAAGAGTAAATAGGTAAGATTTGAATAGGAAATAAATAACCTTAAGGAAACATCTGTTAGGATGAAAAATAATTAATACGGACAAATAAGCATTTATGGACGTAACAAATAAAGGTGTTAAGTTGTAATAAAATATGGAAGAAGCACGGAATGGAGAAAAATTCCATAGGAAGGAATACGTTTATCACCACAAGGAGAAAGTTAGATTTTTATAAGATAGAGTGGAAGGTTTAAAAGAAAGAATAAATTTTAATCCTACCTCTTGGGGTATAATTTGATAAAAACGTTTCTTTGAATACCCCTTGAAAACTTTGAAAGCACCTTTCAAAAGATTTTAAAATGAAAACCTTATGAATTAGATATTTGTGATAAAAAGTGAACTTGGATGACTTCTAAACTACACCACAGTTTGTTTTGTAAATAATTTGATAAAAGGTTGTAAATTGAAAAAGGGTGATGAAACATTTTTGGTAGATGATTTTAGTTTACAAATTTATTGATTTGAGAAGTTGAAAAAAAAAGAAGTTTCCATTTATTAACTTCTCAATTTAAAATTGTTGATTGAATTAGAAAAGCTTTCGACTTTTACTCCTTGTTTTTGTATTCTTCTATTTCTCTATGTTATATTTCCTATGTAATAAATATGAAAGTTCTTTCCTCTACAACCTCTTAAAGGCTGTGTTAGTTGGAAAATTTTGGAAGTATTAATATGGTTTTAGATAACTTTGGAAATATACCGCTAATATTTTTTGAAAAGTTTGAAACATAATGCAATTTTTAAAGGCGGTGAATTTGTTTGAAGACAAAATGGTGGATGGTTTTAATTGTAAATTAATGACTTGAAAAGTTTTCATTTTTAACTCTTTAATTTGATCAAAAAGATTACAATTTTTGGTTCTTTGATTCTTTCATGCGATTTTTCCTTGTTTATAAACCTAAAAGTTATTTCTTTATAATTCTTTTTGGAGATTTATAACTAGAAATAACATTTTAAAATAGAAAATAGAAAGAAAGGAATGTCTGATAGGATAGGTAGGGACATCCTATATAAGCTAATGTAGAGAATAAAGGTCGGAATTTAGGTAATAATAGAGTTGTGAATTTTGGTAGATAAGATATTGAAAGGAGTAATAGAATAAGATAGAAGTTATCTTTGTCTACTCTATCTATTTTTCTATCGTATAAAGTTATTGAAGATATCTTTGGCCATAGATCGAATTCAAATGGTAATTGATAAAAAAAGTTAGATATTTCTGTATAAGGAGAAGCATTTATGTAAAGATGAGAATTTCATATGTTTTTTCCAAATTTGAATACAAAGTTATTTAAATAGTAATATTGTATTTGATAAAGAAAAGTGCTTTAAGAGGTTTTGAGCAAAGTTACGAGATATATTTCATCAAATAACAGTATATTTTGAGTGATAAGGTAATAAATATTATTATATGCTTTAGAAAGAAATAACTGTTGCTTTGAAATGATAATTGAGGATAATTTACAATTTTGTAAACTATAATTCTTGAAGCTGGAAAAATCTTTGAAACAAAAATGGTCTAACATATTATTTTGGAAAGATAATTAAGTTTTGAATCTTTTGCGTTAAAAATCCTATTTCAAAAAGGAGCAAATCCTTGTTTTAGCAAGTTATTGAAAGGAAAAAAAATTCATAAGTTCCCTTTTGAAAAACTAAGAAAATTTTGATTGCCATAAATTAGAAAGTCTAACTTTTAAGGGAAAAAGTTTTGATACGGAAAGTTTTAAAAAGGGAAATTATTTTATTCCTATTTGGGAACAAAGGAATTTTGAATCTTTGATAAAGTTTTCAAAGTTTACATTTTCAAAGATGGAGATATTGAATTTGATACTTCATGTTTTAAGTATTGCAAGAAATGAAGTAATAAATGCTTATTTTTAAATAAGTTTATTTGTATGAAGATATTTTATTTTGTATGCGAAAGTTCTTATAATTTTTATGGAGTAGATACGGATCATGATCTAGGTAGAATGGACTAAGGTTTTTAGGAAATGAATAAAATAGGAACAGAATGCACAACCTGATCTTGAAATTTGAAATCAGTCCCAAACCTTTATTTAAAGAAGTTAGTAAAGTGCAAAGATATTTCAGATCTATAATTGGGTTGTGAGTTAGGTTGCCCACAGAATACGAATTTCTATATTTTAATTTTGGAACAGTTTTCGTGTAATTTCCATAAATTATCCAATTCCAAAAAATTTGTATAAAAGTGCGTTAAAATTTGACGTAACGAGGAATGCACTATAAAGGAGAGAGATGGATATTTGCAACGACCCAAAATTTTGGTTATTAGATTTTAAATGTTTAATTAATTTTCAATATTTAAAATAATTGAATTTTGAAATTTAATAATTTATAATTCAAATATCAGGAATAATTAAATATTTGAATTGTGAATTAAATGTAAAATGAATTAATTTAATAATTTTATTTAACTCTATTTAAACAATAAAAAATATTAGTAAGTTCAATTTGTAAATTTATTTACAAATATAAATAGAGTTGATAAATGCCGATAATTAAATATTTAAATCTGTAAAAATTTCCTTCTAGGAAACAGTCTCGGATTTCGACGAAACCAGTGTCATTTGATCCGTAATAGTGAATTTTATTACGCTGTTGAATTTCGTGACGATCAGATGAATTGTTTGGTCGTACGAGATCGAAACGCATTGAAATTAATATCGAAAATTTAATATAATAACTTTTAGGAATATGGATTACGGAACTTAAGGCAAAATTAACACTAGGGGGTGAATATTGTTTAATTAAGTTTATGAATCTTTTTGAAATCTTTTCAAATTAAACCCAAACAGATGCAATTCACAAACACAGAAACAATCATAGAACCAGATATAGATGCAAATAGTAAATAAAAGCAGTAAAGGAAAGAACGCACTGGTATTTTATTCGGAGTTACCGTACATCCAGTCACACACAATTTCTTATGTAGATTTCTTTTCAGATATAATATCGATATTACAACCTCGATTTCAAGGCCATAAGATACACCCTTCTGTCTCCGTGTCCAGGGTAAACTCTCTTGATTTAACCAAGCTACAAGATCACCTAATTGATTTACAAGCTACAATCACAACCAGTTGATTTACGGGCCAAAATCACACCGTTACCGATCGCACTTTGATAGAGGGAGACAAGATACACTTCGATCTTTGATTACAAATGATCCTATAACTCTGAATAGTGTTGAGATCTTTGTTAGAGAGAGAGGGGCAAAGAATCAAACTAGAGAGATCGAGTTTGATTCACTTAGGATTTCGGCTGAATTTTGTTAAGAGTGTTTGAAAATAAGAATGGAAGAGAAAGAGGAGAGAAAACAAAGAAATCTTAAGTGAAAATTCATTGAAAACTACTGGCATATACAGAAGAATAACGGTCATGTCCATTCATGAAAGATTATGATGAATAGATACTTCTTTTGAAAATTTGAATTTTAAAATCTACGGCTACCATGTCGACATGGGGGACATGGATGGAATAGGGATGTCGACATGCCTATGTTATTTTTGAAAATTGATTTTACTTTAAAATGATTTCTATTCTAAAGCTTGTCAAAACAATTTCTAAAGTTTGTAAACCATTTTGAATATAGTTTAAACTTATAAAAGAGTTTTAGAAAGTAAACTTAAAATATATTATCTATATCATAAAAGTAATATTAAAAAATAAGTATAGACTTCTTTAAAATATATTTTTGAGACTTAAAGCTAAAATATTAAAACAAAGAGATAGTTTAAAAAACAAGAGATGATTTTTAGATCAAAATATTAAAAGATGATAAGAATAGTTTTTGAATTAAGGCTAAAATATTTAAATTGATAGCGATGACTTTTTAAAAGATAGTTTTTGGAAAAATAGTTAAAATAAATTATTTTGAATATTTCGTGGATTCCTTCCACAAGAGAACGTCATGGGTTCCATCCCACTAAAGAGGTCATGGGTTTCATCCCACTATTAAAGCGAGAAGGTGGATTCCATTCCGCAATTAAAATCAGAATAAAGAATTTAGTGCTATCATGAAGTTTTAACATAAATCTAGACTCTATAACTTATCTTGATTTCTTGAACTCTTGATAATCTTGATATATTGAACTCTTAATACTCCTGAGTCTTCAATCTTGGTTTCTTCAATCTTGAATTCGTCGGTCTTGAATCTCTATATTGCATAGTCTTCATTCTTAGTACCTACATATATATATATATATATATATATATATATATATCGCATATACATATATATCTAAACAAAGATATTAGCACTTATATTTTATAACAAGTCCTAAGGTTGTTGCCATCAAAACCATCATCTCATGAACTAACAATCTCCGACCTATATGGCATATATATTTTTATGTAGTAGCCTTTCTATTGGGAACTTGTGATGTGTATATTCTTTTATGGGGAATGTATGTATATGTTGTGGATGTATACCACTAGTGGCATGTTGTATTACATTTGATGTATGTATTCATTTGTATCATTTTTGTGTTGTTGTTCTGTGACTTGTATTTGATATAGTTATGTTTTTTTTTGAATTTTTCCTGTAGCCACCAAGTAGTTATTAGGTAGGAATTAAGTATGTCGAATACTCGAGATGAAACGGAAATAAATAAATAAATAAAATATGGTCTAAAACTGACATACTTAGCTCTTATCTAATGCAAGACTATGATGGTCGCCCTTAACAGCCCTATTCTCCACATTAGCAGACAGAATTACTGTGTAATTCTCTTTGTTAATGTGGGTCTCAAGGTGAGGCGTCACAGCTTCCTAAGGTAGTTGTCATCAAAACCATTATCTCATGAACTAACAATATCCCCTTTTTTATGATGACAACCTATGTTTATAAAATATTCTCCACCAAACTTTGATTCTACTCTGACTCCCTCTTATTCCAACAACTCCCCCTTAATCTATTAACAGCCTAACTATCCTATTTTATAATTCTCCCCTTTTGTTATCAACAAAATTAATCCTAAACTACATAACTCCCCCTTAAACTAATACCATGGAACTAAATGCTAATGATGAAGTATAATAAGCGAAACATATATTTAATTTTATTATATATGATGTTACATCACACACATATATACGAAACATAGACATAAATATATACAAGTACACAAAATATAAAAACATTAATATAATAACAATCAAACGAGAGTCCTTGACAATTGGTGACATGTGAATCGAACAATTAGGGTAATGGAGACAAAAGTTTCCATACTGTTCGACCAAATTACCATTTTTGTCAAAACAGACTTCTCCAACGCAAACAACATTATCGTCCTCATCCATTTGCACTTCTTCCTCTTCTTCTTCATCGTCCTCAAATGGATTATGAATACGTATATTAGAGGAATCATCTTCAATAACAATAGGGTCTGCATGATTATCCATTAGAAATTTTTGCAAATTTCTAAGAATCTTGCCTTGTTTCTCTTGTTCCTTTGCCATCCTTATTTGAATGAAATGTAATTCAGTCAGCATTTGCAGCGAATCATTCATAATTTCCTCGATTTTCATTACTCGAGCCAATGTAGTACGTTGGAATGGACCAAAATTAGGAGAAGGGAAGGAAATGGTTGCATTGTGGTTTGATTTATAAGCGGAGGCCATTACTTTGTATTTTCAGAAGTTTATTACGAAGAAAATGAAGTTAGAAGACAGATGAAGTCAAAATATTATGGTTATATAACCACCAACCTGATTTTATAAAAAAATAAATTTTCAAATTTGATTGTTGTATGTCGACATGGGGGGTAGGGGCATGTTGACATCCCTTTTGAAATTTTGACAATTTTTTTTCTCTATTTATTTAAATATATATATGTTACTATATCTATATTCTATATCTCAATTATAGAACAAATACCTAGTTCCCTTCTTAATTTAGTAAAGGTTGATTGATTCAAGGGTTTGGTCATATACCAGCTATTTTATTCTCGGTGTTGATAAATTCAAGGGAAATAATCTCTTTACTTATATTATCTTTGAGAAAATGATGTCTGGTATCAATATGTTTGGTTTTGGCATGATGAGTAGGATTTTTGGATAAATTTGTTACACTTGTATTGTCATAATAAATTGATGGTTTTGAAATGTTAAATCCACAATCCTTTAGGGTCTGTTGCATATAGATAACTTGAGAACAAGCCAAAGCAGCAAAATATAATCTTCTTCAGTTGTTGATAGTGAGACAGTATTTTGCTTTTTACTAAACCAGAAAACCAGAGAATGTCCTCAAAAGTGACAAGTTCCACTTGTACCTTTTCGGTCTGATTTACATCTAGCATACTCAGCATCACAATATGAGATTAAATCAAATGAATCATTTTTGGGATAAAATAGGCCATAGTCTAAAGTGTGTTTAGCATATCTTAGGATGCGTTTAACAACTTTTAAATGGGTTTCTTTGGGTTGGGACTGGTATCTTGCACAAAGACAGACACTATGCATGACATCAGGCCTACTTGTAGTTATACAGAGTAGCGATCCAGTCAATCCCCTATATAGTTTTTGATCAACATCTTTTGACATGTCTTCTTTATTCAGATCTTCATTGATTGCCATACGAGTGGGTTTTCCACTCGCAGTGTGTTGTATATGCTAGTATATGATTTTTGTTTGATGGTAATATATATATATATATATATATATATATATATATATTCATTTAAATGTATTTGTTAATGTACTATTTATTTTTCACATAATTAAATAAATATTCGCTAAATAAAATAAATAACACAAGATTTAAATTCAAACAGATATTTATTTCAATTTTGAATAGTACAAATTTAAGCTCTCACTATATATACAATTTTCAATTACAATACAATTTGTCACTATACAATTATCATTTACATTTGCACCTCACTACATATCACTCGTTCACTCGTATTTATCTTCAACTCCAGTCTAGATTGAATCCAGCATCTGAATTATAGCATCTGAATTATCTGTAAAGAAAACACTGACGCAGTAAAATTAAAAAAGAAATATTTTTTGCATTGTAAAATAAAGTATTTTGAAAATATTATTTGCCTCGGTTATTTGGGTTGTTCGTCATCATCTATTTTGAATTCATCATACACGAACTACTTGTGAAATGCACAGTGTATCACTGTACATGCCACAAGGCCGTGCACACCAATATACACTTGATAAACTTACAGGGATAGGTGAGCACAAGGTCAAACCCGATCAAAAGTCGGGTCCAACTCAAATGCAATACAAATAAAGTCACGACATGAGCACAAGGTCAAACCCGAGCTTTAAGCCGGATCCAACACAAATGCAAGTTCAAGAAAATGGTCAAGACAACTAAAGCAAGCCTCGACCAAAAGGTTCAGTAACGTACAACATGAATATAAAAAGTGTAGACCACAAATGTAACTCAAAGGCTCGAAGCAGCAGCAGCCTTAACAAGTGAATGGCCAAGACCAAAACAAAGACTGCATATACCAAAGTGAACTATAAACCACAATAAGACCGAACCATGTACATTGCAATAGCAGGAAATGACTAGCTCACAAAAATGCAAACTTCAACAGAAGTGTAGTCACATGAAGGCCCCAACATCAAATAACAAACGAACTCAGTGCAAACAGGTACACGAGCTAATCCAGACTAGACTTTGAATCAAGAAGATGAAGTTACTCAACACACATCAGGCATCATACATATGTAGTCGAGGAAACCGGACTACTTGACTGGAGATATCACATATTAAAATGCAAACACCAGATTTAAGTATACAAATGAAGACGTATACAAGTGCACATATGTACATGTTAGCGGTGATGTACACATGAAGTTCAACAACACAATGGATCAGTTCAAAGTTCAGGTGAACCAAATAAAACAGTGAAACCCAAAGCTAACACATACATATATGAACACACATGTATGCAATGCACAAGTATAGGCTGAGACAAAATCAAGAAAGAATTTTCAAAAATGACCGAAGTCAAATGTAACAGCAGTTTCAAATCAGTAGTTTCAAACAAAGTCAATGTCAAGTTCAAATGCCAGAAACTCAAAGCCGTGACATTCACGAAATCAAAGAATACGACGAACAAGTCAGAAAAATGAAAAAGGACAACATAAAATCAAGCCGTGGTAGCCAAGGAATCAAACAAGTCAGAATCGAGCCATGATAATCAAGTAAACAGAAATTATAAGAATATGTACAAGTCGGTACAAATCACAGCATTCATGCAAAATCTAATGGCCGAGATAATGTAATTGACAAATTCAAATCAGATGTATATGAACGAAGAAATAGGAATTCAAATCCTATATAAACGATTGACATCACCGGCTAAGAGATCATCGGGTTCAAGCAAGTTAACTAGAAAAGTAAAAGTATAAATCACATACAATTTTTATTCGAACCCGATCGAATTTGAAGAAACCGAAGTAAAAAAGAGAGACGATCATTCGACAAAGCAAGAAACGCTATATTATTCAAATGATCGATTTGAAGTCGACGCCCTTCAATTCCATGAAGCCCTAATTATTAGATATAAAGAGGAACGAACGAGCTAAAGAAATCGCCATTTTTTTCACAGAGCAAGTCGGGCAGAATAATATAAAAGGAGAAAGGGTAATCTTTACTTCATTTTTTTTGGGCCGGCCTTTGTATTTAGGCTTAGTATATAAATTAGGGTTTATTGTTTTAAATTGTTTTTTAATTTGTATTTTTTTTTAATTGTTTGTAAATTCTAGTCGTGTGACTAGGGGATGAACATGGTGGTGTACCTCGAGAATTCCCAAATCAGTGGCTGAGTTATGGCAGGGTTTTGAGTGTAGAGTTAAGTTATTCGATAGCGGGTGTCGCAAGTTTGCATGTGTAAGCGTTTGACTACTTAATTTCTAGTGGAAACCATGTGAGCAGCATGTAGATAGGGTTTTGCCGAAGTTGGATAAATCTGTATATTCTATTTTCTATTTTTCTATACTCTGCCATTATTTGTGCTACTATTATTCTGCTACTATCCATGTTGAAATTATTTTATATACTTCCACAATAAATTTTTATAATTGATAGTATCACCCTATTCACCCCCCCCCCCTCTAGGGTGAAATCGATCCTACAAGTGGTACCAGAGATAGGAACAAAAGCCAATTTTTGTTTTAAAAAAATGAATTTTTCAAAAACTAACTTTTTAAAAAAAATGAATTTTTAAAATGGCTTCATTTAGTAATGCTTTTGTTGAGGGTCGTTCCATAGTTAGACCACCAATGTTCAGTAGTGAATATGCTTACTGGAAAAATAGAATGAAATTTTTTCTGAGAACCATTGATGCTTGGAAAATTGTTGAGACAGGTTATAGAGCACCAACTATAGTTGTAAATAATCAGAAAACAGATAAACCGATAGATCAATGGAAAGATCTTGAAAATAGACTACAAAATGCTAATGCTAAAGCTATGAATTCTATTATTTGTTCATTGGATCAAATCGAATGTAATCGTGTCTCATACTGTCTAACTATGTTGGAAATATGGCACACACTCGAAGTGACTCACGAAGGAACATCTCAAGTCAAAAAATCTCGCATTGTCATGTTGAGTTGCGAATACGAGAATTTCACAATGGCCGGTGAAGAAAATGTCAAAGAGATGTACGGATGACTTTCTAATGTCTTATACAAATCAAAAGCTCTTGGAAAATCATACACAGAGTTGGAAATAGTTCAAAAATCCTTAGAGTCTGTAACGACCCAGAATTTTAATTAATTAAAATTTGTATATTTAATTAATTTTAAATATTAATAAGTGAAATTTATAAGTCGAATAAATTTTATTTCGAATAATTGGATTTAATTGAATAATTAAATCGATAATTTAATAAGTGAAAATACAAAAATAATTGAAATTTGGGTTAAATATGATTGAAATTGATTTGTAAAATTTTATTTTATCATGTTGAAGTTAGAATGATGGTATAGAACTTTTAAAATCAAATTTAAAGTTTATTTGTGAAAATTGAATATTTTAATATTTAATCGACTAGTGAAATTAGCCATTTTTCGAACAGTCTCAGAATTGGACGAAACTAGTTCTATTGGATCCGTAATAGTTTGTTATTATCGGATTTCAATTTTTGTAGCAATCGGAGTTATCGTTTGATCGTGGCAGCTCGAAACGCATCGAAATTGTTTTTATATTAATTTGGCGAGTTAAAATAGCCATTTTTCAAAAAGTCTTGGATTTCGACGAAACCAGTTTCATCGGATCCGTAATGTGATATTATTGTATGGTTTCAAATTTCGTGTCAATCGGATTTACCGTTTGTCCGGTGCAAGCTAAAACGCCTAGAAAATCGTTTAATCGGTTTAATTTTAAATTGAACGTTTATTTCCATAACTCGCACAGATGATCGAATTAGCTCCCGAAACATGTTCCATTGCGTTCGTAACGTGGGGTAAACCTTAGAAATGCCAACCGGCATGCTTCGTTTGGAGTTCGGAAAATCCGAGATGAATAGTGTCGCGCGAATTTTCTATAAAAGCCCCCCCCCCCCCCCTCTTCATTTTTGCAAAATAAAAGAAACCCTAGGTCATCTCTTCAGTAGCCGCCACCCATAACATTCAATGGCCGAAAAACTATCAACTTCATCCTCTTCTATCTCTCAATCCATCAGCTTTTAGCAAATTCCTCCAACTAGAAAAACGTAGAGAGCACCGATATCTCTCTATCCAACGGTGGAGATCGTTGTAGGCGAAGCGGAACGATGGGAATTAGCATCCAAAGACGCACGAATGGGCATGTTTTCCTAGGCCCTGTGACAGCCGAGTTCAACATGTTGGAGGCCGAATAAAGCTCTCGAGGTGGGCTACGCGATGGAAGTCTCTGATCGAATTTTAATCGAGTGTGGTGGTTGCATAATTTAACCCTAATTTGTGATATTGGGTTGTTTCGTGCATGATGTGTTTACTGGAGAGGGACGTGCGTGAGTGAGGAAGAAAAAGGGAACGTTCACGATGGCAGAAAGCAAGATCTAGTGGCTGTGATGAAGTGTAGGTTTTTAAATAGAAATAAAAAGTTGTAAATTATTAAGTTAAAAATCGTGTAACTTATAAAAATCATAACTTTTTCATACGAGGTCGAAAACGCGCGAAACCAGTTGCGTTGGAATCGTATGGACGAGCACTACGATATAGAATTGGATTGGAGTCGTTTGGAGTTAGTGAGAATTTCGGGTAAAATTAAACGTCCGTTTAATTTTATTCGAAATAAATCGCTAAAACGAAATTGAAATCAAGGTGAGAACTTCTCACTCAATTGAATCAGTTTCAATTTTTATTTTGAATAGTTATATTTAAAATACTTGAATGCATGTTTGAATGATGATTGTTATCTATTGATTGTTAAAATAGACATTATACGCCGTTAGTAAGCGGATGTTATTTATTAAAAACATATACCGCGAATATTTCATAAACAGTGAAATTGGTATTATTTATGTACTTGGAATTGATTTTCCCGCAGTATATAGCGGATGAGACCCTATTGCGCCGCCTATTAAGCGGATAATATTTTAAATCCATATACCGCGATAATTTCGTACTGGAACGGAATTGGTATTGTGCGAACATCTTTAGATGCAGGAAAACAAGTTGGAGGGATCCAACTGGATTCCTCAACAGTATTTATATTGATTTTGGATATTTTGATATTCGTTGATTATCATATTGATATATGATGTCGTTGTTGTCGTGATTGATTATTTGGTATGTAGCGTCATTGGGCCAAATTTTGGAATTTTAAAATGATTTTAAAGTGATTTTTGAAAGTATACGTTTATAAAATATTTTTGGAATTGATCCATTTTAAATAAATAAACGTTATACTTTTAAAAGTTATAAAATTATGATTTTTGAGAAATATAGTTAAAAGTTGATTTTTGAGAAAAATATGGGTTAATGGTTTTATAAATAGTTTAAATTGGGATTTTTGAATTTATTATAAAAGTTTAAATATAGGATTTATAAAAATTGATTATTTTATAAATCAAAGAAAATGGTAAAATTATAAAGGAGTTTAAAGACGTTTTAAGGAGTAATATAAATTGATTTATATAAAAGAATTATAAGATGGATAATAGATTTGGGTAAATAAATGAATCTTATAAGTCATAAGATTTATAATTCGGGAAGTTTAAAAGAACGATTTTTGCAAACAAATAGTTATAAATGTTTAACTTATAATATGAATCTTTAGTATATCATTGAGATATGAATTGAGATAGGTTAATGAAGGAATTTATAAAAGGAGTTGATATAAAATAAATAGAAATAGAATTTATAAACATTGTTTTATAAATTCGCAAACGACTTATTTTGATAAGTAAATTGTTGAAACCTATTAATGGAGTTATATTCACGTTTTAGACAGTGAATAATCCTTTAAAATAAAATGAATAGAAATGATGAAATTTGTTAACGAAGTATATTCACGTTTTTGAATAGTGAATAATATGTTAAAGGAAATGTATTGGATGTGATGTTTTAAGTAGAATTAAAACGATCTAATGATGTTTTAAAAATATGTTAAGATTCGAAACCATAGATTTCAACATTCATTGTTGAACTAGACGTTTTTGAGAAATAGAAGGAAATGGTGGACTATAACACTGTTGTTATAGTAAATGATTTCCGAAAGGAAATGTTTTATTTAGTACTGGGATTTATATATCTATTTTAATTTCGAATCCCTATACTAGTGATTTTGGGTTGTCGTAACGATATTTTACGCGACATTCGTTTTGGCCCAAATAAATATGGTTAAACGAATGATTTCCTTAAAGAATGAAATATATACTTAATTTCGATTTAAGTATATTGAATATTTTCCAAGTGTTGAAAATAAATAGATTTGTGAATTACTTATTAATAAATAAGTATGGAAATGTTTTCCAATGTGAAATGAAACGTTTTGAGAATTTATCTTTTTGAAGATAAATTGAAAATGAATAATTGAAATCGTTTATTCATAAATATTTTGGAATGTAAATTCATTATGGAATTTATAAATGAAAAGGGGAATTTGTTTAAAAAAAATAAACGTTGATTTATTTTTGAAGTGTGGAAATTATATATCTTGTAAAGATATTTTTGGAAAATAAATAATTTGGGAAAATTATTTTGTCAGGACCCGATTCTTCATCTTCCGAAAATTCAACATCGATACTCACTTTATCGACTGCCGAGAAATCGAATGACGGAAAACCGAACACCGAGGGTTTTAAAGAAAAGAAAAGAAGAGAAGAAAAGAAGATAGTAGAAAATAGAGAGAAAAGAAAATAACAGAACAACAACAGAATCTCACAATTCGCAGCGGAACAACATACAATAAATAAATGAATAATCTTTAAACAAAGAACTATATCAGTTATTACATTTTATCACATTACATTACATCATCATCAGAGTGTACAACATCAAACAACAACAACAGTGCAGCGGAAAAAGGAAGTACTATATAAGTAATACGCCATGCCATCCAGCTTGCTTCCAGCAACTCCTGAATATCCAGAATATCCTGATAAACCTTAACTCTTGACTGCCCGTGTGGAAATTGGTGGGCACCCAGAGTTTAGGAAGGAAAAGAATAAACTCCGAGTCAGTCATGTGACTTGTGTGAGAACTCAAAACAGTTTATTTATCTTTAAAAATCAGAAATAGAGGAATATTTTTATTTCAATTCGCAATGCTTTTAAAAATGAGACTACCATAAGGCCTCCCGCGCACACACATATGCAAACGCAGAATCGGAGGAGATTTCTCCTTATGATAGTCAAAGATGCTTGATATGCATTAAAATCAAATCAATTTTGATATTATTATTAGTGCATAGTGTAGAAGAAATTCATTTCGAAAGTAGAATATAAATCTTAGCCAACATAGACATTCCGAACTATGCTTACTATAGCTACCATCCAAACAGTGGGGCGCCACCATAAGTGAATGATAGGTTCTCCAACTAATACCGTACAAGATCGTATTGTTTCTTTGGATTTCCAACGAATGATCAGGCCAAGGAACTTCCCATTGCCACATGAGAATGCCTCTGGATGGACATCCCCGAGAACCAAACCGGATCTCTACCAACACAAGGCCGGGTTACCCCTAACTGAGTAACAACTGACCGAATATGCCATCCCCCGGTCCTTTGGGACCTTTTCACCGAGCGCTCGCAATCAATTCACACAATCATAACAAAGTGTTTTCAACATGAGTAAGTATCTGGGCTCCATACCATGATACCACCCTTTTCCAGAAGGAAATGCACACATCCTAAAGGGCGCTACCCCTCATAACCTTGCCGCATCTTTCCTGTTTTGACCATTCACGGGGTGTGAGGCTCGACGAAGTCACGTCCACAAAAACATACTTTATACAAAAGCCATGCTTTGGGTCAACAAATGATCATAGAAATGATCACCAAGATAGACGATCAAATAAACGGTCCTATCACAAATAATCAACACAATGATCATTTACAGCAACACTCAGCATGTCACATTACCAAATTGGGAATATATCGCTGATAACCTTCAACTACATAACCTCTGAGCACGTACGTCTCAGAGAAGGGTGTTAAGCTAAAAGAATAAATTCTCCGCCACCAACAGAAATATATTTGAATGAAATCGGCTTTATATCTCAACTTGTAATGTCAGACATACAATCCATACAAGTCTGTTCCGGGCTCGAACAAAACCGAAGGCACTTACAAAGAAGTCCTTGCAATCCGGGTATTCACAATCCCGATCGAATTTCCCATCACTTAAGGAAATCTCTATACCAGGAGCTACCCAGTGCAGAGACAATCGATAGGTCATCCTATCGCTTTCGCAAATACTCGGTCTTCAGCACCGATCATCAATTCAATTCACAACGACGTATCACATACTCGGAATGGGTTATACGACCCCATGGTCCTTTCCCGGTTAACCCTAATAGTGAGCGCTTATTCAAAAATAAGTGTAGCATTCAAATTCAAACAAATCACATCAAATACCCATTCAAAGGGAAATATTGATAGTCGGTTATTGAACTATCAATGAATATGCACACATCACCAGATTCCAAATAATTTTCCAAATTATTTACTTTCCAAAATATCTTTACTAGATATATTATTTTCAATACTTCAAAAATAAATCAATATTTATTTTTAAACAAATTCTCCTTTTCATTCATAAATTCCATAGTGAATTTATAATCCAAAATATCTATGAATATTCGATTTCGATTATTCATTTCAATTTATCTTCAAAAAGATAAATTCTTAAGATATTCACTTTATATTGGAAAACATTTCCATACTTACTTATTTATAAGTAATTCACAAATTTTATTTATTTTCAACACTTAGAAAATATTCAATATACTTAAATCGAGATTAAGTATATATCTCATTCTTTAAGGAAATCATTCTCTTAAACATATTTATTTGGGCCAAAACGAATGTTACGTAAAACATCGTTACGACAACCCAAAATCACTGGTATAGGGATTCGAAATTAAAATAGATATATAAATCCCAATACTATACAAAACATTTCCTTTCGGAAATCATTTACTATAACAACAGTGTTATAGTCCACCATTTCCTTCTATTTCTCGAAAACGTCTATTTCAACAATGAATGTTGAAATCTATGGTTTCGAATCTCAACACATTTAAAACATCGTTAGATCGTTTTAATTCTATTTCAAATATCACATTCAAAACAATTTCTTTAACATCTTATTCACTATTCAAAAACGTGAATATACTACGTTAACACATTTCATCACTTCTATTCATTTTATTTTAAAGGATCATTCACAGTCAAAAACGTGAATATAACTCCATTTATAGGTTTCAACAATTTACTTATCAAAATAAGTCATTTGCGAATTTATAAAACAACGTTTATAAATCCCATTTCTAATCATTTTATAACAACTTCCTTTTATAAATTTCTTTATTAACCTATTCGATTTATAACTCAATTGTAAAACAAAGGTTCATATTATAAGTCAAATACTTATAAATGATTATTTTACAAAATCGTTTCTTTGAACTTCATAATTATAAATCTTATAACTTATAAGATTCAATTATTCAACCGAATATATTCTTTAATAATTTCACAAAATTTATAAATCTTACTATTTATAAATTTCATTTATAACTTCACCGTTTATAATTTTATAAATTCCATTCATTTACAAAATTCATTTTCACTTCATTCAAACACTTATAAAAACTCGTTTTATAATGTCAATATTTCAATTTATAAATATCCATTTATAAATCTCTTAATATAAATCAATTTATATTATTCTATAAAAACGTCTTTAAACTCCTTTAAAAACTTCATCATTCTCTTGATTTATAAAATAATTAAATTTTATAAATCCTATATTTAAACTTTCAATAATAAATTCAAAAAATTCCGATTTAACTATTTTATAAAATCATTAGCATCATATTCTCAAAAATCAGTTTTTAACTATTTTTCTCAAAAATCATAATTTTTATAACTTTAAAAATTATAACGTTTATTTATTTAAAATGGATCAATTCCAAAATTATTTTATAAAACGTATACTTTCAAAAAATCACTTTAAAATCATTTTTAAAGTTCCAAATTTGGTCTAGTGATGCTACACACCAAATAGTTAATCACGACAACAACGACATCATATATCGATATGATAGTCAATCAAATATCAAAATATCTGAAATCAAATAAATACTGTTGAGGAATCCAGTTGGATCCCTCCAACCTGTTTTCCTGCATCCAAAAACATTAGCACAATACCAATTTCGCTCCAGTACGAAATTATCGCGGTATATGGGATTTAAAATATTATCCGCTTAATAGACGGCGCAATAGGGTCTCATCCGCTAAACAAATAAATGCGGGAAATCAATAACTCCAATATATACATATGCCAATATATATATATATATATTGATATTATATATAATACCAATTTCACTGTTTATGAAATATTCGCGGTATATGTTTTTAATAAATAACATCCGCTTACTAACGGCGTATAATGTCTATTTTAACAATCAATAGATATCAATCATCATTCAAACATGCATTCAAATATTTTAAATCTAACTATTTAAAATAAAATCGAAACTGATTCGATTGAGTGAGAAGTTCTCACCTTGATTTAAATTTCGTTTTAGCGATTTATTTCGAATGAAATTAAACGGACGTTTAATTTTATCCGAAATTCTCACTAACTCCAAACGACTCCAATCCAATTCCATCGCGTAGTGCTCGTCCATACGATTCCAACGCAACTGGTTTCGCGCGTTTCCGACCTCGTATGAAAAAGTTATGAATTTTTGAAGTTACACGAGTTTTTATATAAATAATTTACAACATAATTAACTAATTTAAACCTACACTAATTCCTAGCCATTGGATCTATGCTCCTTCCCATCATCACCGCACCTTTCCTTCTCCTCCCTCATGTTCGTTTCTACAGGCCAAGCATGCAAATAACCCATACAACAAGCAACTAGGGTTCCAAATTACTCCGCCTATACTCGACTATACTCGATCATACCCTCACCATCTTGAAGCTCGTCACCAACATCACCTTCGGCCTCAATCCCCAGGAGCTCGGCCCCCTATTCCACCTCGTAGGGCGTGCGCAAGTCGCTGCAAACGGCCCCCCATAGCTCCCTCCACGTCGCTCCAAACACGATCTCCACCGTTCACATCGAAGCTCTCGTTGTGATCTTCATCTTTGTAGTTGAATGTTTTTGACGAATGTTGACGGATTGGAAGAAATCGAGGGAGGAACGTCGCGTGTTTCTGGCCGTTGAAGATAGTAGTGGCGGCTGCAGTAATGAAATTAGGGTTTTGTTTTTTTTTCTTTTATTTTTTTAGAATGGTGGCTATTTATAAGAAAAAATCGAGCACTATTCATCCCGGAAATTCCGAACTCCGATTTACGCGCCATAACCAGCGTTTCTAGGGTTTACCCCGCGTTTCGGACACAATGGAACAGGTTTCGAAAGCTAATTCGGACATCTGTGCGAGTTATAGCTATAAACGTTCAATTTAAATTAAACCGATTTAAACGATTATCTAGGCGTTTTAATTCGTACCGGACAAACGGTAACTCCGATTGACACGAAATTTGAAACCTTACAATAATATCACATTACGGATCCGATGAAACTGGTTTCGTCGAAATCCGAGACTTTTTGAAAAATGGCTATTTTAACTCGCTAAATTAAAATTAAAAATAAATCGATGCGTTTCGAGCTGCCACGATCAAACGATAGCTCCGATTGACACGAAATTTGAAATCCGGTAATAACTAACTATTACGGATCCAATGGAACTAGTTTCGTTCAATTCTGAGACTGTTCAAAAATTGACTATTTTCACTAGTCGATTTTAATATTAAAATATTCAATTTTCACAAATTAACTTTTAATTTAATTTTAAAAGTTCTAAAATATCGTTCTAACTCCCATATGATAAAATAAAATTTTACAAATCATTTTCAATCATATTTAACTCAATTTTCAATTATTTCCATAATTTAACATATTAAATTATCGATTTAATTATTCAATTAAATCCAATTATTCAAATAAAAATTTGTTTGACTTATAAATTCACTTCTTAATATTTAAAATTAATTAAATATTCAAATTTTAATTACTAAAAATCCTGGGTCGTTACATATTTGGAATTTGGTGATGTGTGCATATCCATTGATAGTTCAATAACCGACTATCAATATTTACCTTTGAATGGGTATTTGTTGTGATTGCTTGAATTTGAATGCCACACTTATTTTTAAATTACTGCGCTCGTTATTCGGATCACCCATTCCGAATAGTGATACGACGTAATGGATAGCATTGATGACCGATGTTGAAGACCGGATATTTTTGAAAGCGAAAGGATAACTCGTCAAATGTCTTTGCATCGACTGGTCCCCGGTATAGAGACTCCATATGTGATGGGAAGTCCGGTCGTGATTAGTGAATATCCGGATTGCAAGGACTTCTTTGTAAGTACCTTCGGTTCTCGATCCCAGAACAGACTTGTATGGATTGTATGTCAAACATTAGAATTGAGATATAAAGCTGATTTCTTTCAAATATATTTCTGTTGGTGGCGGAGAATTTATGCTCTTAGCTTAACACCCTTCTCTGAGACGTACGAGCTCAGAGGTTATGTAGTTGAAGGTTTTAGCAATATACTCCCAATTTGGTAATGTGACATGCTGAGTGTTGCTGTGAAATGATCATTGTGTTGATCATTTGTTTGATCGTTTATCTTTGTGATCATTTCTATGATCATTTGTTGACCCAAAGCACAGCTTTTGTATAAAGCGTGGCTTTGTGGACGTGACTTCGTCGAGCCTCACACCCCGGAATGGTCAAAACAAGAAAGATGCAGCAAGGTTATGAGGGCTAGCTCCCTTTAGGGTATGTGCATTTCCTTCTGGAAAAGGGTGGTATCATGGTATGGAGCCCAGATGCTTACTCATGTTGAAACACTTTATTTATGATTGTGTGATGTTGATTACGAGCGCTCGGTTAAAGGTCCCAAAGGACCGGGGGATGGCATATTCGTGTCAGTAGTTACCCGGTTAGGGGTAACCCGGCCTTGTGTTGGCAGAGATCCGGTTTGGTTCTCGGGGACATCCTTCCAGAGGCGTTCTCATGTGGCAATGGGAAGTTCCTTGGCCTGACCATTTGTTGGAAATTCAAAGAAACAATACGATCTTGTACGGTTTTAGTTGTATAACCTGCCATGGAATGTGGCGGTAACCTGCTATTGAACATGATAGTTATAGTAGGCATAAGTGCGGAATGCCTATGCTAGCTAAGATTTATATTTTTATTTTCGAAATGATTTTTCTCTACACTATGCACTAGTAATAATATCAAATGTTCTTTTTAACACGTATCAAGCATATTTGACTATCATAAGGAGAAATCTTTTCCGATTCTGCGTTTGCATTGTGTGTGTGCGCGGGAGGCCTTATGGTAGTCTTATTTTTAAAAGCATTGCGAATTGACTTTAAAAATATTCCTCTATTTTGATTTTAAAGATAAATAAACTGTTTTGAGTTCTCACACCAGTCACATGGCTGACTCGGAGTTTATTGTTTTCCTTCCTAAACTCTGGGTGCCCACAATTTCCACACGGGCAGTCAAGAGACAGGTTTATCAGGATATTCTGGAATTCAGGAGTTGCTGGAGGCAAGCTGGATGGCAAGGCGTATTACTAGTATATAGTATTTCTTTTCCGCTGTTTGTTGTTTTTTGTTGTTGTACACTCTGATGATATAATGTAATGTAATGTATAAAATGTAATAACTGATATAGTTCTTTGTTAAAGATTATTCATTTATTATTATATGTTGTTCCGCTGCGATTGTGAGATTCTGTTATTGTTCTGTTGTTTTTTTCCGTTCCGTTCTATTTTCTTTTCTCTCTATTTTCTATCTTTTCTTATCTTGTTCTGCCTTTTTCTTTTTCTTAAACCCTAATGGTTTGTATTTCCGTTCATCTTGAGTTAATCGATGGAGATTAGTGTAAATTCAAGGGTTACGGAAAAGCGGGCTATTACAATTTGGAAAATCGCCTATGTTACAGAGTCCTTCCATGAAGTTTTGAACCAAAAGTTATAGCCATTCAAGAGTAAAAAGATTTGAAACAAATCAAAGTCGAAGAACTCATCGGAAATCTCACCACTTACGAGCTAGAAATAAAATTCAAGGAAGAACGTTAAGGAGGTGATACTCGAAAGAAATCAATAGCCCTCAAAGGAACAATAGAAAGTGATGATGACGATGATGATGGAGCAACTGAGCTAGTGCTACTAATAAGAGGATTCAAGAAGTGGAACCGCAAACATGGAAATCTGGCTCTAGATCAAAAATTGAAAAGCAAAATAGTCAAAGCACTAGACAACTCAGAAGAGCAAGAGATCATATGTCACAAGTGCAACAAACCCGGTCATATCAAGCCTAATTATCCTCAAAATCGACACCGCCAAGAAAAGAAATCGAAAAGAAGAAGTTTTGCAGCTACGTGGAATATAAATGATTATGACAATAAAAGTACTAGCAGTAAGAGTGAAAAAGAAGATCTGTACCATCGAGGTGATATAACTGATAGCGATGATGATCAGTCAAGCGAGGTATCAAAACTCACTCACTCAAAATTACTTATATATTTCCATGAAGTAAATGGCTGTTTCGAATGACTTAGGGAGAAATACACTAAAATTGAATCACAAAGAGATACTTTGTTAGATTTAAATAAACAGCTTGATCAATTGGTTAAAAACTATCAAAGGAAGAGCCCTAAGTGTGATAAGTGACCATCATTTGAAGAAGAGATTAAAAAATCAGAAAATCAAATCAAATCACTTGAATGAAATTATGATTTTGAAAGAAAGTGAAAATACATAGAGAGAGAATTTTATTAAAAAGCGCATAGAATTATTGAATGAAAATGAATCTCTCAAAATATAAGTTCAAAAATTGTCTACAGCTTTAGGAAAATTCTCCAAAAGTGAAAGATCGTTGAATATGCTATTAGGAAATAAACTGTTAATACTGTTAGACAAGGACTTGGATATAATCAGTCTGAACGTGTTAGAAACGAGACTAATCATGTCAAATCCAAGCGCACAATCTGTGGAAGAATTGGAAACAATCACAACAATTGCTGGTATTGACCCAAACACATGAAAACAATTCCAATTTGGGTTCCAAAAGGCACAAATATAAAATCCCTCGAAGTTAAACAAATCTGGGTGGTAAATGGAACATATATAAATAGTTTTGGGTCTCCACAAACTTATTTTTCAAAAAAAATTTCCACTAACAACCATGGACCTATAAAAACAAATAGGTTACAAAAATCTTTCCTCGTGTAGGTGTGGTGGCGTGCTAAGGAACAACAACAGTGTTATTTGGATTCTGGTTGTTTTAGTTACACAACGGGCGACAAATCAAAGTTCCTTAGCCTAATATAAAAGTGGCAGAATCACATTGAGCAACAATGAAAAATTATCATAAAGGTAAAAGAGGTAATGGAATATTTGTCTTGAACGATCTATTAAATGTGATAATATGAACCACAATTTGATTTAAATCAGCCAGTTATGTGATAATGAATATTGATTATGATTCTGACTTACAAAAAATGTTGGCCAATTATCTTTTTATCCCGAGAACACTACAACCTTTGAAATACTTCAAATAGATTTGTTCAGTTTAATGATGGTTTTTTTATTGATTACTGATCACTCATGATGCAAGTGGATATATTTGTTCTGACACTATGGTCACTGTTCGTCTATTTTCACGGTTTCAATTCAAATTCAAAACAATTTATTTAAATGATGTAAAAATGATTTGTTGCAACTTCATAGTCTGTTCTATAACATTTAATTAATAATAATCTTGAGTCAAAAGGAAATTCAAATGCAAATTACACTGGTAACCTAGTTGATAGAAAATTTTCTAATGAATGTGATTTATGTTGAGACATTCAGTAATTTCATCATTTTTCAAAGAAAATATCTGTATATTTTTCATCTCAATAATTTTCAATTAGTCGACATTTTTATTTTATTAAACCCCTTCCAGAAAATCATTTTTATCGACCTTATTTCAGATTATCATTTTTGGAAAATTTGATTTTATTATTAGCTTTGGATTTGATTTTAAATGACTACATTAACTAATCTAACCCCCTTATCTAAAAGATAAATAGTGATTGAAAAAGTGATGAGTGTTGATATTGATTATATATTATAACTTGAGACGGTATATTTAGTAAACTTCTTTAGAAATTTAAACAAGAGTTATAAAAACTTTTTGTTGGTAAAAATTCCATGACCATTTCTATTTCTATCATATTTCTGTCGACCATCACTCATCAAAATCCAATATAGTATGTCAATATGTGGTATTTTAAACGGGAAATCATTCGTTTTTCATTTTATTAAATTTTTAACAAATGAAAACATCCAAAGTATTCACTCTCATTTAAAAGTCCTCACAGTTATGCATGGGTGAATTACATGGAATTATTGATTATGTTCTTCCATGCTCATTTAAAAGTCCTCGCGGTTATGCATGTATGGAACGCATATCGAAATTGATTGATTAAATAAACAAATTGTTTCTAATCCTATTTAAAAGTCCTCACGGTTATGCATGTATAAAAGATACTTGAATTCATTTTATTTTATTTTAAAAAAAATTAGGAATACTACTAATCTCATTTAAAAGTCCTACGGTTATGCATGGCTAGTAGATATTCAAACTCCTGATATAGATGCACCAAAGATACAATTATATGGTTTTTGCATCATCCCTATCATTCTAAAGTGGAATATGCACCTAACAGAGTATTTATGATTTTTGTTTGATTTTTTATTGAAATTTAATATTATACCCGATTGAGTATTAATGTATATCACTTTATCTCTATTTTTCTAACATTATTACTCTTTTGTTGATAACAAAAGGGGAAGAGAATAGTTAAGATTTTGACAAATAAAGGTCAAATATTTTATTTTGTATTTTCTATTTGCATCAAGATTCATTTCCATATTTTTATTTTCATGCATATATGAAGGGGCGCTTTGTGTAGAAAGAGAACATTCAAATAGGGAGAGCAAATTGAAGACCAAATACATTTAATAAATTCAAAATCTTAAATATATGTTTGTTATCATCAAAAGTGGGAGATTGTTGAATATGCTAGTATATGATTTTTGTTTGATACATATATACATATATATATACATATATATATATATATATACATATTTAAATGTATTTGTTAATGTACTATTTTATTTTTCACATAATTAAATAAATATTTGCTGAATAAAATAAATAACACAAGATTTAAATTCAAATAGATATTTTATTCAAACGGTTATTTTATTTCAATTTTAAATAGTACAAATTTAAGCTCTCACTATATATACAATTTTCAATTACAATACAATTTGTCACTATAAATTATCATTTACATTTGCACATCACTTCACTCATTCACTCTACTTATCTTCAACTCCAGTCTAGATTGAATCCAGCATCTGAATTATCTGCAAAGAAAACACTGACGCGGTAAAATTAAAAAAGAAACATTTTTTTGCAGTGTAAAATAAAATATATTTTGAAAATATTATTTGCCTCGATTATTTGGGTAGTTCGTCGTCATTTATTTTGAATTCATCATGCACAAACAACTTATGACATATACAGTGTATCACTGTACATGCCACAAGATCGTGCACACCAATATACACTTGATAAAATTACAGGGACTGGTGAGCACAAGATCAAACCCAATCAAAAGCTGGGTTCAACTCAAGAGCAATACAAATAAAGTCACGACATGAGCACAAGGTCAAACTCGAGCTTTAAGCTGGATTCACCGCAGGTGCAAGTTTAAGAAAATGGTCAAGACAACTAAAACAAGCCTCGACCAAAAAGTTAGCGTACAACATGAATATAAAAAGTGCAGACCACAAATGTGACTCAAAGGCTCGAAGCAGCAGCAGCCTTAACAAGTGAATGGCCAAGACCAAAACAAAAACTGCATATACCAAAGTGAACCACAAACCAGATCACAATAAGACCGAACCATATACATTGCAATAGCAGGAAATGACTAGCTCACAAAAATGCAAACTTCAACAGAAGTGTAGTCACATGAAGGCCTCAACATCAAATAACAAACAAACTCAGTGCAAACAAGTACACGAGCTAATCCAGACTAGACTTTAAATCAAGAAGGTGAACTTACTCAACACATATCAGGCATCATACATATGTAGTCGAGGAAATCGGACTACTTGACTGGAAATATCACACATGAAAATGCAAACACCGGATTCAAGTATACAAATGAAGACGTATACAAGTGCACATATGTACATGTTAGCAGTGATGTACACACAACAACACAATGGATCGGTTCAAAGTTCAGGTGAACCAAATAAAATGGTGAAACCCAAAGCTAACGCATACATATATGAACACACATGTATGCAATGCATAAGTATAGGCTGAGACAAAATCAAGAAAGAATTTTCAAAAATAACCGAAGTCCAATGTAGTAGCAGTTTCAAATCAGCAATTTCAAACAAAGTCGATGTCAAGTTCAATTGCCAAAATCTAAAAGCTGTGATATTCACGAAATCAAAGAGTACGATGAGCAAGTCAGAAAAACGAACGAAGTCGATAGAAAATCAAGTCGTGGTAGCCAAGGAATCAAACAAGTCAAAATTAAGCCGTGATAATCAAGTAAACATAAATTATATGAATTTGAACAAGTAAGTAAAAATCACAGCATTCATGCAAAATCTAATGGCCGAGCTAAAGTAATTGACAAATTCAAACCAGACGTATACGAACGAAGAAATAGGAATTCGAATCCTATATAAACGATTAACATCATCGGCTACGAGATTATCGAGTTCAACCAAGCTAACTAGAAAAGAAAAAGCATATATAACATACCATTTCTATTCGAACTCGATCGAATTTGAAGCAGCTGAAGTAAACAAAAGAGACGATCATTCGACAAAGCAAGCAACGCGATATTATTCGAACAATCAATTTGAAGTCAGCGCCCTTCAATTCCACAAAGCCTTAATTATCAGAGATAAAGAGGAACAAACGTGCTAAAGAAATCGCCCTTTTTTTTCACAGTGCAAGTCGAGCCGAATAATATAAAAGGAGAAAGGATAATCTTTACTTTATTTTGTTTTTAGGTCGGCCTTTGTATTTGGGCTTAGTATATAAATTAGGGTTTATTGTTTTAAATTGTTTTTTAATTTATATTTTTTTAATTAGCCTTTGAATTATAGTCGTGCAAATTCTAGTTTGTAAATTGTAGTCGTTCACTCGTATTTATCTTCAACTCGTTCAGTGGCTGAGTTGTGGCAGAATTTTGAGCATAGAGTTAGGTTAGTCGATAGTGGGTGTCTCAAGTTTGCGTGTGTCAGCGTCTGACTACTTAATTTCTAGTAGAAACCTTGGGGGCAGCACGTAGGTAGAGTTTTGTCGAAGCTGGGTAAATATGTATGTTCTATTTTCTGTTTTTTATATTATGCCATTATCTGTGCTGCTATTATTCTGCTATTATCTGTATTGAAATTATTTTATATATTTCCACAATAAATTTTTATAATTGATAGTATCATCCTATTCACCCCTCCCCTCTTGGGTGAAATTGATCCTACACAGTGGTCATACCAAACTTACTAACTAGATCCCTAGCATATTTTTCTTGGCTAATGAAAATACCACTATCTAATTGTTTTATTTGCAGTCCTAAAAAGAAAGTAAGTTCACCTATATGACTCATCTCAAACTCTTTTATCGTTATTTCAGAAAACTCTTTTTTCATTTTATTGTTTGTTGATCCAAAATTGATATCATCTACATAAATCTGTACTAATCGGATATCATTTTTGTTTCTTTTAATAAAAAGATATTATCTACTCTACCAATTTCAAAATTTTATCGTAATAACTAAGATCTTAGTCTGTCATACCAGGCTCTGGGAGCTTATATTAGACCATATAAAGCTTTCTTCAATTTGTAAACATGATTTGGAAATTTTTCTTCTTCAAAAAGTGGACGTTGTTCAACATAAACATCCTCTTTAATGAAACCATTTAAAAGGGCATTTTTGACATCCATTTGAGATAATTTGAAATTGTTATGATTTGCAAAAGCAAGTAGAATTCTAATGGCTTCTAATCTTGCTACGAGTACAAAGGTTTCATCAAAGTTTATTCCTTCTTCTTGACAATAACCTTGCACGACTAACCAAGCTTTATTTCTAACGACCTCACCTTGTTCATTTATTTTATTTTTATAAACTCATTTAGTTCCTATTATAGTTTTGTCCTCAGGTCTAGGAACAAGTTCCCATACATCATTTCTGGTAAGTTGATTCAGTTATTCTTGCATAGCAAAAATTCATGAATCATTAGATGATGCTTCCTTTGGAGTTTTTGGTTCGATAGTTGATAAAAAAGCTACATTACTCATCTTGTTTGGTTGATTTCTAGTTCTACCAACATATTCAATATTTCCTAGTATATTTTCTATAGGATGATCTTTTAAAAGCCTGATCCTTTTATTAGGATGAACAGTTTCACAATTTGTTTCATTTGATTCATTATTTAAAGTAACAAAATCATCTTCATCATTTATTTGAACAAAATTTTTGAAATATTCATCAAAAGATACATGCGTTATTTCTTCAATGGAGTTAGTTTTTAAACTGAAAACTCTATATGCTTTACTTCTATTAGAATATCTGATAAAGATTCTTTTGTCAGATTTAGGATCAATTCTATCCAAATAGTCCTTTGTTTTTAGAATAAAGCATTTACTTCCAAAAAATTCAAAATAAGATACCTTTGGTTTCTTATCGAAAAGAAGTTCATATGATGTTTTATTGGTTAGCAGTATAATTAAAATCCTATTCCAAATGTAACAAGTTGTAGCGACTGCTTCAGCCTAAAAGTTTCTTGGCAATTTATTATCTGAAAGCATAGTTCTTGCACACTCTTGAGTCGTCCTATTTTTATGCTCTACCACTCCATTTTTTTGTGGAGTTCTTGGAAAAGAAAAATTATGAGTTATTCATTTTTTATTATAGAAATTCTCAAAATTTTCGTTTCAAATTCTCCACAGTGATCACTTCGAATAGTTTTGGTTTTTAAAGAAAGTTGATTTTGAATTCTTTTCGCAAATGTTTTAAATAAATCAAAAGCGTCACCTTTATGTTTCAGATAAATTGTCCATGTAAATCTAGAATAATCGTCTACAATTACAAAAACATATTTACTATGATTTATTGACTAAATTTGAGATGGACCAAACATATCTAAATGAAGTAACTCAAGAGGTTTTGAAGTCATATCTTTCAATTTGAATGAACTTTTCCTAAGTTTTCCTAATTGACAATCATCACATATACTATCTACTTTAAAATCCATTTTAGGAAGTCCTCTTACTAAATCAAGTTTCGAAAGTCTAGATAAGAGTCTGATATTCAAATGCCTAAATTTTTTATGCCAAATTCAATGGTCACTTGTATTAGCCAAAAGACGTAGGTTATCATTTGAGATTTTCATACTGAGAATATAAATATTTTTCTTCCTAATTCCTTCAAAGATAATATTTGATTTATTATCTTCGATGTGACACTTATCCTTTTCAAATTTAATTTTGTAGCCCTTGTCACATAGTTAACTTATGCTAAGTAAATTGTATTTTAGATTCCTAACTAACAGAACATCAAAAAAAGTAGGAGTTTTAGAGTTACCAACATTGACAATGCCAATCACATATCATTTTGAATTGTCTCCAAAGTTGACCATACCTCCATCTTCATAAATTATGTCATTCAGTATCTCCGAATTACCAGCATGTTTCTTGAATATCCACTATCAAGTATCCATTTGCTCTTCTTGAATTGCACCATTCGTCCACTAAGTGTTGATTCTTCAAAAGACATATCACTCATATGTTCCTACACAACACACCAATTCGGTAGATAACTTGATTTTTTATAATACCAATATGTAGACTTATGAGACAATGAAGATTTGGACAGTTTTGAACTAGTGTTAAAAGAATCTCTAAAAATTGCCATTTTAAACTTTTTCAAATTCTATAACGACCCGGATTTTTTTGTCATTTAATTTTGAATTTTTAAATGGTTTAAATTTAGGATTTGGAATTATAATTTATTTAATAAGATTTTTACAACTGAAAATTTCAAGCGATTTCATAAATGTTGGAAATCGTCGATTTTATCGACGGGTTAAAATAGCGATCCGGGGCACGGTCTCGAATTTCGACGAAACTAGTTCCATTAGATTTGTGATAGTGTATTATTATCGGATTTCAAATTGTTTAGCATTTAGACTTACCGTTTGGTCATACGGGATAGAAATGCGCTGAATTTAATATTGAAAATTCAATATAATAATTGGGTTCAAAATGCTATATTCTCCATACGATCAAATTAGGACTCGAAACCTTTTCCATTGGATTCGGAATAGGAGTATAACATTACGAACGCCTAGCGGCACACCTCGATAGGGTTTCAAGATTTTGAGTTATGCAAATCGAGATGTTTTAAAATTTAAATAATATAATTATATGTTGACTTGACCAATATTTTCACATTAGCCCTTTTCTTTCTATTCAAGTTGCTATAGATACCCATCTACACGTTAACATCACGTCTACGCTTTTATAAGAATCACAAGTGCTTCCTCCCTCTTCTCAGTTCGAAATTCACGTAAATACATCATTCATCAAAGAAGAAGAAAAAATCAAATTCAATTCATTTATATCACGCCATTCCCTTCTCCTCTTCCTTCATACGAATTGAAATCAAAGCCTTCCCTCTCTATATTCTTTAATTCAAAATCATCGAAGAAAAAAAGAGAAAAAAGGCAACGCGATCGAAATTTATTGCGATTGCCTATAGTCACATGCATGATGGCTAGAGAGGGGAGAGGTCCAAGGCGATGGCAGATCGTTGTCGTGAGGCAGAGGGTTCTAGGGTTTAAACTATTGGGATATTGAATAAGAAGAATGAATGGTGAATGTAGTGTAGTTATTGAAAATATAATTTATAATTGATGAATATAATGAAAATTAAATTTACGCTGAAACATATGATTAAATCAACAATTAATTTGACATCTAACTTTGTTAAAATCATTGTAAATGTTTAAGTAAAATAAAGATGATAAAATTGTCAATTTTAGATTTTAAAATATAAAATTGGATTTAATCAATTTATTTAATTAGTATAAAAATAGCCATTTTGGTCACGAACTCGGATTTCGACAAAACCACTTTCATAGGATCCGTAACAGTGAATTATTATAGGGCTTCAAGTTTCGTAGCGATCGGACTTGTCGTTTGATCGTACAAACGCGAAACGCCTTGAAATCGATCAATTTGAAATTTTTGTTTTCAGCTTAACTTCTTCATACGATGGAATTTGGACATGAAACTTTTTCCATCGCGTACAGAATATTTTCAAACACCTATTTCGATATATGGGTTTACCCAATTTCGTTCCGGAGTCAGAACGGGCTTTTTGGGCCAATTATCGTTCAGCACGTTTGTTTATCGGATCCATCTACTCTATTTTTAACCTACCTATATAAACCCAATATGAACCCTAGCCTCCATCTATTCTCATTTGTTTATGCATTCATTTCCTCAGCTCCTCCTCTTCCCAATGGCTGTAAACCCCAGATCTAAATTCACATTTCAAAAGTCAAAATTTCAAAGTCCTCAGAAAATTCTGAAAAAAATATATGTTGATGCTCTTGACGAGCGTAATTCAACGGTATAATTCGTTTTTCGATTCGGGTTGTTGTTCGACCAGAAATTGGAGTTTTATTTTCGGCTGTTCTTTGAATGGAAGCTAAATCAACGGTGGATCTGCAACGAGGAGTCGATCGGGGGTTACTGCATCGTAGAGGGCTTCGCGAGTTATTGATCTAACGGCTTCGTGTTCGCCAGAGGGTCGGGATCGCCAGAATTTTGTCGTCAAAATGTACGGCATCACTTAGTTTCAGGGAGGACGGAGGCGACCGGAGGGCATGGGTGTGGTCGGCCTAGAGCGTGGAGGCGAGTAGCTCGGCTTGATCGACATGAAGATGGCCGTGGACGGTGGAAAAATTGCGATAGGTGGCGGCGCTATTCTGGGTATTCGAGGTTAGGGTTTTCGGCTGTAGGATCTCTCGCGTGCATGGCCAGTTGACTTACGTGGCAAAGCTTTGTGAGTGGTTCATGCTTTCTATTTATTTATTTTTATTTTTAAAATTTTCAAGTCGTTAACGATGATAACTTTCACATACGAGCTCAGTTTCACGCGAGATTTTTTTTGCTAGGATCGTAATTTATTTATTTGGCATGTTTTTTTCATTATCTCTGTTAAATCCCATTTATTTAATATAGCTATTAATTAATTTTATTATGGCATATAAATTGACAGTTAAAATTTATCTATTTGCATATAAACTGATAGTTAAGCAGTTAATAAATTTATTTTGAATATAAATTGTTAGTTAATAACTGTCATTTATTTCCTGTTATATTGTATATGCTATATATTGATGTTTGTTTAAATTGATGATGATTGAAATAAATTGATGATGATTGAAATAAATTGGTTGATGATTGATATTGGATGAATGGACGATGTGTTCTATCTTATATAAACTACAAGTTATCATGCATTTTCATTTCATTCGGGATTGCGGTTTGAAATGATATACAACCGCATTTTATTTTTAAATTGTGGATTGAAATGATAAATATCCGCATCACTTGACCATAGGATAGAAAATTATATACAGGCACCGCGGTATATATATATATATAATTATTTTTAAAATGATTTTTTTATGGTTTGGATATGATACGGTTTAATAAATATTAAATTTGGATATGATATAAATATATTTTATATATGCATACATAGTTAAATTGTTGAATTTAAGCAATGTAAAAATCTGTTAAATAAAAATGAATAAGTTGAAAAATGGCATTTGATAATTTATATTTTACGATTAAGTACGAGCTTAAGATCTTTTGTGTGTGTGTGTGTGTATATATATATAGAGTTATAAATGATTCAGAAAAAATTAAGATTGAAAGATAAATTGGAAATTTAATTGGAATTGAGCTTATTTGAAAATTTAACTCCATAAGTTGATGTTAACTTATTAAAATTGGAAATTTTAAAGGTATGATATTTATAACAGGATTTAATGAATAATTCTAGTATAAATAAATGGAAGGAAATTTTAGTGTTAATAAATTTAGTTATTTTAATGGTTATGGATTTATCATATAAACCTTTCAAACTAAATAATAGGCAAATGAATTGTTGATTTGAAATTCCCAACCTTAGTTTTGAAATTCATTAAATTCTCAAAGTTTGAAAATATTTAAATCGAAGTGTTTTATTCAAACTGAAAGTGAATCGAAAAGTTATGGGTTTAGACTGAATTTAAAGTGAATAAAAACTGTGAAGGTGTGGAAATTATTTACTTTTAAAGAAAATTTAAATTCAACTGTTTTATTTTATATACTGTGAATATCCAAACCATTTAAGTTTTGAAAGTTTGGGTTTTAAAACTATGGATTTCGAAGTATTATGTTGAACGTTAAAATTCAAATATTTAGTTTTGAGGTATTATAAATTTAAAAGCGGCATGATTTTGGAAAAGAAATATATTTGAAATAAAATGATATCGTATTTATTTGGGTTTTAAAAAGGAAATGATATCATATTTATGGGTTTGGAAATGGATAATTTTATTCTGGTTTTGAAAGTATAATTATTTTAAATGACCACGGTGTTATAATAACATTTGGTTGTTAAAGAGACCGGGATTGGAAGTTGTCATACTCTCTGCCAACTACAAAAACCACTTTAACAACCGTGTATGCGGTGGAGACTCCAGAATGAAGTAGGTTGGTGGCGGCGGTTCCTGTAAGGTAAATACGTGGACCCAACTCCCGTGAGTTGGCATAAGGTGGCTAAAACATGAGAGATTGACGAGTTAATAAGGTAGCACCTTTGATCGGCCACATCCCTTCGATACTATACTCTGGCTTTGGATTGATTCGGTGGCAACTTTTGATTTTTGGGGTGTGGCTCGAGGTGGGCGGTAGCTGCGCGCTACGCGTTACCACCGACCCGGAAGCGTAATTAGTATATCTACCCTGGCATTGCCTAGTTGTGCCGTGTCACCTACCCTATCGCGCCTTGTACGAGTTTGGTTTTCTCCCGTAGCCCGTGTGGTATCCTCTGGTGGCTTCCCGATCAGGAAGGACTATGATATTGGATGGACTACTGGGACTATTACATGTTAAGGGTTATATGGGTAACCCCTTAATGCTAAGAAAAAAGTAAGTTTATTTTATAAATAGACACTTTTATAATAGCGAAATATACTACATAGTAAATAGTTTAACGGATCCTTAGGAGATGTAAATCCCGAGCATCTCTTGAGTTACTGCACTCATATTTATTTCTGTTAATTTAACTCACATAAGATCTTTTAGTTCTGACTCGAGTGTTTTTGTCTTTTCAAATTCGCCTGGGTCAGTCCGAGCGTTTCAGGATTTGAAGATTTTATGTTGGAGGAGGAAGACGAAGATTTGTAGTATTATTATCTACTATATTATTACACTACATCATTTAATTCCGCTGCATTAATTATTATTCTCTGGTATGTGTACTCTGATATGTATTGTATAAATGTAATCCAAGGTTTTGTAAAACAGCTTCATGAACTGTATATTTGATTATTATATTTTATCCTTCTGCTGTGAGAGTCTATTTTATTTTATTTCTTTCTTGTTTTTTATTTACCGCATAACAATCCGTCCTTCCGTATGGTTTGAATTGGCACGTGTGTCGATTTAAAGCGTGCGAAAAGGCGGGATGTTACATCTGGTATCAGAGCTTTGGTTTAGCGATAAACCTTTGTAACGCCCCACCCCGAGACCCATCTTAGCAAAGAGAATTAACAAGTAATTCCGTCTACTAAAGCAGAGAATAGGGCTGGTTAGGGGCGACCATCTATAATTTTGTCTTAAACATCCATTGAATACGTCGATAAATGCATTATAATTTTTTTTCAACTCAAGTGGATCGATATACCCAGTAAATGCTTAATCCAAAACTATAGGTGGCTAACGGATCTATTAGAACAAAATAAAATAACTGAATGTAAACCACATCACAGAACAGTAACCAACATCATATATATACATATACAGTGATACATGTTCAGTACAATACAATATGAATACAATAAAGGTGGTACACGACCACACCATATACATCGATTCAAATGTAAAAACATCAGAGTATGTGGAAGAAATAAACTACTCAAGAGAAAGAAGAGCTGATATCCAATATCAACTTCAAGCTAAACCCAATAGATGATACCAGAAACAACTCGGTCTGACCCAAGTGAAAACACACGGGTCAGGCTAGCTAGAACTTATCATTAGTAAAGGTGATGATAAGAGATAAGGGGAAAACCATTCCATCATTACCAATGGAATGATATAGGTCATCAAGTTATCTCTAGAGTGAAACATCAATGGTTCATCATGATTGCATAGAGGAATACAATATGTATATTAGATAGACATGGTTTATCTAATTATATATATAACCGAATGAAATGGGTGAGGATGTAGACCATAAAGTAAATCTTCATAAGATAATTAAACTTCAAGAATCCATCATAAATAAAACCATCTAATAGAAACTTCTTAATTATTATATCTCATCTCATCGGTATAAATATAAATACATCACAAACCCATCATTAACCTCATTATAAAGGAATCTCCATAATCATTTATACCTCATATCATTGGTATAAATATAAATCTATCTTAAATCTATTATCAACACTCATCATAAAAGCATTACCATAATTTATACCTCATCATTGGTATAAATATATATAACGTCTCAAATCCATCTTGATAGAGCCCGGAAAGAATCCAAAACATCATATTCGAAATCACCATAAAATCATGTATATAAATAAGCCCTTTTCTTACATACGGCTATAATAAAGCATCATCATCAAACAGTGAAAACGAAACATCTAAACTTCATGGAAAACAGCACGTGCTTTACATCTTGACTAGTACTAGTAATTTGGTACCATACATCGTGATGACTTGGGGTCACATAACATCATAACATCGTGATTGACTAGTCGGAACATCTTGATGACACCCGGTCACAAATCCGAGTAAAAACATCATGGTGATTGGAGTTGAGTAATAACATCGTGAACATCGTGGTGACTCCAATCGTACTCGGTCTAGTACTAGTAACATCTTGAATGTGTCTCAACTATTCGAATAGGAACCCAAAACGAGAGAACGTATATCCCATACTATACGTTCTCCCCTAATGTCTTACTAATCGTTAGTTGGTTCCACATTAGGAAACATCATAAACATCAGAACCATCATAAAACTCACTCTGCCTCATCTCATCGGCGAGTTAATATAATACCATACTCATCTCTTCTCATCGACGAGTAATGGTTCCATCGTGACTTGTCTCATTTCATCGACAAGTAATAATCATCATAGCCATCTTAACTTCATAAATCATCATAAACATGTTAACTTCATCAATACTTCATAAACAGACTTACCTCATCTCATCGGCAAGTAAAACAACATCTTTAAGTGGTTCTCATCGATTTTTACTCTTATAACAGGAGATCTCGAACATCTCAACTCGCCAAATATTGGCTACTTGGATAATTCCTATAATAGGAATTGAAAATCTCAAATACTAACTCAAGATACAATACTCAAGAGGTTTCGATCGTACAAGTTCGGAATTAACCGAGAAAGCAAACTCATGTGTCCCATACCACATGTTTTACTAAATCGTTTAATTCTCTTTCTCATACGTTCGAAAAGTGCAAAAACGTGTATCTTTAAATAGAAAATATATTTTTGCTAAATCGTGTTTTGAAATATATTTCAAAAAATATTTAAGAAATCAACTTTGAAAATCTCTTTATAATTTAGAAATATTAATTGTATCATTTTTTTATATGAAATCAGTAAAATATATTTCTTAGAACAATAGCTAGAATATGAACATTGTTGGAAAAATAGTTTGGAAATACGTGCACATGCGCTTGGAATCACAATGAAAACATTACATAATGAATCATTAAAATCCATTAAAATCCCAATGACGGATTCAGGAAAATCCATGGTTCTATATAGTAGAAGAAACCCGAAAATAATCACAAGGCGCAGGGTTTATCCCTTGAATAAGGTAATACAACACTCAAGATCTATATTAAAATTCATCATCAAAGACTCGCTCGAACAATATAAGAAAATACATGATTCAATACCAGAGCATATGTGATATAAAGTTCTCAATATTTTCACTACAAAGAGCATCAAAACCGTGTTCGGAAAACATAAGAGAAAGCACCAAAAGCTGGTGCAACAATTCAAGATACACATGAATAAACATTAGTGTTTTGCCCAGGCCTGTATTTTGCTTGTTCAGTTTTCCTCTTTTAAGCACATAATTTGAGAGGACACAAAAGATAAAAGTTGTAGAAAACATCCTAAGATTTCCAGAACATTAAAAATTATCGAATTTCGATAAGAAATGTAAAAGTTATAGATAAAAAAATTCTGAAATTTGAATTTCACAACTTCTGTCATTTTGTCTCGGGACAGCGACAAACAATCACATTTCTGGCCAAGATAACTTCGAAATTTTAGAAAATTCAAAACATAAAAGTAGAAGGTGATTTTATTAGCTTGAATTTGGAAAAAGAATTACCAAAATCTGATTTAGGGATCAAAAGATACGGCCAAAAACGTTCTTAGGTCACCGATCATTGTCGCTCTCGTTTTGCTCTCGGGATAATAACAAACAATCACATTTTTGACCAAGATAGCTTCGAAATTTTAGAAAACTCAAAACATAAAAGTTTTATAAAAAAGTCTAAGATTTCTAGAATGACCAAGATCATCAAAATCGGTTAAGAAACGAAGTATTTATGATCAAATTCGTTCAGCTTCAATGATAGAGCAAATATTGGTTTTGCTCTCGGGTTTGCAGTAGTAAAACATGATTTTGACATTGATAACTTCAAAATTATAGAAAACTCAAAACATAAAAATTATAGTACATGAATTAAGCTTTCTGGAAGATATAAAATTATCAAAATTGGATCAAAACCGAGAAAGTTATTCCTAAATTTGTTTCAGCATCAAGCACAGAGCAAATATAGACTTTGCTCTCGGGTTAGCAGTAGAAAAATCAAATTTTGACATAGCTAACCTCAAAATTATAGAAAATATTAAACATAAAAGTTGTAGCATATGATTTTTTATTTTCGAAACATCCAAAATTATCAAATTTCGATGAAAAACGAGAAAGTTAAGGCTAATTTGGTTTCAGCTTCAAAGATAGACAGAATTCAGTTTTTGGATTGAGCACAAAATATGATCAAAACTTGATTTTTATAGCTCCAAACATCCAATTTTACACTAAACATGAATAAGAAATATTGTTTACAGCTAGCGTGAGTGAGATTACTCACCTTAGGGTTTGTTTACAGCGAATTTGGATGGCAAGAAGCAAGCTTTGGCGATGGATTAGGGCTCTAAGCACCTGTAGAAGCTAAAAAGAAGATATGCAAAACAAACCAAAATAAATTTCAGACAACTCATCTTGATTCAAGGATTTTGATGAAATCTTTTTGGAATTAGATGGAGATTACCTTGTAAATTCTTGTTTTATTGATTATCTTCTTTAATTTGCAACAGATTTGGTGGCTTTTGGTTTTAATTGGAGAAAGCCATGATTTTTTTCCCCTTTCCTTTTACTCTAAGATGTTTTAAGAAGAGGATGAAAAAGAAAGCTACGTACAGGATGATTTCTCAAGGCAGAAGGTTATAGTGAGGACTAATGGACCTAGTTCTTACCCAATAAGCCCAAGTGTAAATATACTTAGTGAAAAAAAATTAAGTTATGTTCATTTCTTTTCTAAATTAACACTATATAAGCAAATTTTCATATTTTAAAGTGAATTACAATTCTATTCAACCAATATATGTAACCAAAATTATTATTTTAACAATGTGAAATTTATTTTGACAATAAAAAGTCAATTTTACAAATAAAACCTTATTTTCAACAATATTTTACAACTTACACAATTTACACTTTTTATTCTCGTAAAACACCATTTTTAACATAACAATTAATACAAAAATTGTTGTCTTGTCAAATAAAATACAACAAATAATTCCAACTTTATTTACACATCAAAATATTATTTTTAAACCATATTCAATCTTTTATTTTATCAATAAATACATAATTACTTCGTATTTCTCCTTTTTAAAATTGATAAAAGATTAATATTGGCAATAGCTTCCAATATTGTTGTATTGACTCAATTAAAATCAATGAATGATCATTTTCTCTCCAAATTCTCAAAATAAAGTTTTTAAAACTTTATTTTCATCAATTAGATTTATTTCAACAATTTAAATGTTGAAACGTATCACTTGTTTAATTTATTAGCTCCAAACAAATATAAACCCCATATTTATAATTTATTCAACTAAATACTTATCCAATCAAATTTAATCCCTTATTTAACCTCAAAACATTGTTTATTTTAAATAAACAATTTTTAATAAAATTTATCTTCTCTAATTTATTTTATTCTCAATTAAAATATAACCATCGTTATATTTTAATATTGTAGGTAATCACTGATACTATGGTTGTTACAGACTCCCCCCTTATAAAAATTGTGTCCCCTGCAATTTTCTAGAAAAAGAGTCATAAACAAAATAAAAATTCAATCAACAAAGGTGATGGACTTGCTCAAAACTCAAACCATTCATACTCTCGACATAAAATGCTAGAGAGAAATAAGGAAAATCTCCCTTGGTTAATCCAATGGTCCATCATATGCTAATATAGTGATTAGCAAACCATCGAATTTTCCAAGCAACTCGAAAGAATTCCGAAGATATTCGGTCTTCGAATCAATACTCAATAAAAAGCCCAACAAATATTCTATCAAGTAAGATAGATTTCTTACAACTCTACGAATATAGTTGGGATCAAACTCATTCAAAATCGAACTTTTAGCAACACAAATGATCATCTACACAATTTTCCGCATAATAATATGAAAAGAGCATCCCCACAATGAGGATAGACTCAATCGACAAGATAGATAAATCACACAAAATGGCTTCTCACGAGGCCACCAAACTCGAATGACCGTGAAAATGCACGTCATCATCAATAGCACAAGAATAGAGTGAATTCCAGAACAAGAATATAAGCTCGAATTACTTTTCAATCCAAGATATTTAGATTTTATTTTTTTCTCTACATCTTTTAAATTTTAAATCTCAATTTTCAACATTTGAAAATTTTCAAACTCTTTACTATATTACTTAGTAAGTAATATAAAAATCAAACTAAAAGTCCAAATTTCTTCTCTTACTTCAAAATTAATTTTCAAAGAATTTTGTAAATCCATAATAATATTCCACGAAATAAATTAAGGGTTTAAATTCTCTTTACTCTTTTTATTAAACCACTTAAAAAGTTTAAAACAATCTTCAAATCCTCTTATAACTCTTCTCTTAAAACATCCAATGTATATAGTATAAATTCTAAAATCTCAAAATATACTTTCAATACAGTATAGCTCATTAATTTTCTCACATATTTTCATCTTTATAATTTCAAGATAAATATATAAATAAATGGCATTGCCTCGCCACTGAATCTCTAATAAATGGATATGTCCGTTGGCTGCAGAGTCGATCGAATGATCAAAACTGCCTCGCCACTTTAATATTCGTCTCTAAAATCAATGGCTGCAATTACCATTCAAAAATAAATTTAATATTTAATCTCATATATTATTTTCAAAATCTCAATTTTTAAAACACAAACCATCGTGTCTGATTGTCTCATCATAGCATTTAGGGGATTCCTATCGATAACGTTGATCAGGCGTATCGACTAGAACTCTTAACTACTCGATGGACAACCCAACACTCAAATTATTTTTATAAAAGAAATACTACTCATGTAATATATTCTCAAAATATTCTTTGATATTATTTTTTTCTTCTCAAAGCTCAAATTTCTCTTTAAAACTCATATTTATATAGCTTCAAAACTCAAACCAAAGAACATTAAGAGAATGCTTCGAGATATTCCCAGAATACTCGATTCTCAAAATCAATAGAAGGAGATAGAGTGTTCGTCAATCTTACGATGTCATGAGCCATTCCCAAAAATCATCAAGATACAGGATAAGCAAGATATTCTTCTCAAAGGAGAAGAAGAAACAATCCACGAATCACTACTTCAGTCGGAGTAATGCTAAAGGATAACATTGATTGAGTATATGAAAAGAACACTCAAACGAAGCTGAATGATAAACTCAATCAACTCGAACAATCAAGAAACTCACATTATTCCTTAGTGGATATCCTCGTGGAAGAATAACCGAAGAGCCAGGAACCTCAACACTCGATTGCCCGATTGGATGTCAAATCCAAACGGACTCACAAAACTCAAGAGAGTCACCTTGATTGGAATTCGAGTTATATCATCAACATCTCGATACTCAAGAGTGAATTCAAAAACTTCGGGATCACCATTAATATTCCAAAGTGATATAAATAACAAATCAATCAAATTAGGATTCCTAAATAAATATAGGATCCTATAACAACAAGAGGATCGGACTTAACATCAAATAAGTCAATCCATCTCAAATCAGATACATCTCTAGATGGTGAGTAATAAACAAATACTCACTAAAGCAACAACAAATAGAGAACTCGGAATGCTCACAACAAGCCAATCGTTGTGGATCCCTTTAATAGGATCACAACTCTCAAAGGAATGCAACGAGAATGCTCAAAGAAATCAATCAGCTCCATCGATACGAACTCACTCGTATCGATAAAAATAAGAATAGAACAATCCCAAATAAGATTTTATATAAGACAAGATGACATCAAACTTTATTATGGAATACTACGGAATACAATATATCTATATTCCTAGACATATTCCTCCTCAACAATCCAAAAACTCGAAAAAGAATCAAGGCTCGATTCTAAAACAAGCTCGAATAAAGGACAACGATTCATTCGTATTGTACTCCGATGTATCATGATATACGTACTATTCTGTGTTTATACTACTTTATTCTGACCACAGCTCTGATACCAAACTGTAACGCCCCACCCCGAGACCCACCTTAGCAAAGAGAATTAACAAGTAATTCCGTCTACTAAAGCGGAGAATAGGGCTGGTTAGGGGCGACCATCTATAATTTTGTCTTAAACATCCATTGAATACGTCGATAAATGCATTATAATTTTTTTTTTAGCTCAAGTGGATCGACATACCCAGTAAATGATTAACCCAAAATTATAGGTGGCTAACGGATCTATCAGAACAAAATAAAATAACTGAATGTAAACCACATCACAGAACAGTAACCAACATCATATATATACATATACAGTGATACCCGTTCAGTACAATACAATATGAATACAATAAAGGTGGTACATGACCACACCATATACATCGATTCAAATGTAAAAACATCAGAGTATGTGGAAGAAATAAACTACTCAAGAGAAAGAAGAGCTGATATCCAACATCAACTTCATGCTAAATCTAATAGATGATACCTGAAACAACTCGGTCTGACCCGAGTGAAAACACACGGGTCAGGCTAGCTAGAACTTATCATTAGTAAAGGTGATGATAAGAGACAAGGGGAAAACCATTCCATCATTACCAATGGAATGAGATAGGTCATCAAGTTATCTCTAGAGTGATACATCAATGGTTCATCATGATTGCATAGAGGAATACTATATGTATATTAGATAGACATGGTTTATCTAATTATATATATAACTGAATGAAATGGGTGAGGATGTGGACCATAAAGTAAATCTTCATAAGATAATTAAACTTCAAGAATCCATCATAAATAAAACCATCTAATAGAAACTTCTTAATTATTATATCTCATATCATCGGTATAAATATAAATACATCACAAACCCATCATTAACCTCATTATAAAGGAATCTCCATAATCATTTATACCTCATATCATTGGTATAAATATAAATCTATCTTAAATCTATTATCAACACTCATCATAAAAGCATTACCATAATTTATACCTCATCATTGGTATAAATATATATAACGTCTCAAATCCATCTTGATAGAGCCCGGAAAGAATCCAAAACATCATATTCGAAATCACCATAAAATCATGTATATAAATAAGCCCTTTTCTTACATACGGCTATAATAAAGCATCATCATCAAACAGTGAAAACGAAACATCTAAACTTCATGGAAAACAGCACGTGCTTTACATCTTGACTAGTACTAGTAATTTGGTACCATACATCGTGATGACTTGGGGTCACATAACATCATAACATCGTGATTGACTAGTCGGAACATCTTGATGACACCCAGTCACAAATCCGAGTAAAAACATCATGGTGATTGGAGTTGAGTAATAACATCGTGAACATCGTGGTGACTCCAATCGTACTCGGTCTAGTACTAGTAACATCTTGAATGTGTCTCAACTATTCGAATAGGAACCCAAAAGGAGAGAACGTATATCCCATACTATACGTTCTCCCCTAATGTCTTACTAATCGTTAGTTGGTTCCACAATAGGAAACATCATAAACATCAGAACCATCATAAAACTCACTCTACCTCATCTCATCGGCGAGTTAATATAATACCATACTCATCTCTTCTCATCGACGAGTAATGGTTCCATCGTGACTTGTCTCATTTCATCGACAAGTAATAATCATCATAACCATCTTAACTTCATAAATCATCATAAACATCTTAACTTCATGAATACTTCATAAATAGACTTACCTCATCTCATCGGCAAGTAAAACAACATCTTTAAGCGGTTCTCATCGATTTTTACTCCTATAATAGGAGATCTCGAACATCTCGACTCGCCAAATATTGGCTACTTGGATAATTCCTATAATAGGAATTGAAAATCTCAAATACTAACTCAAGATACAATACTCAAGAGGTTTCGATCGTACAAGTCCGGAATTAACCGAAAAAACAAACTCATGTGTCCCATACCACATGTTTTACTAACTCGTTTAATTCTCTTTCTCATACGTCCAAAAAGTGAAAAAACGTGTATCTTTAAATAGAAAATATATTTTGCTAAATCGGGTTTTGAAATATATTTCAAAAAATATTTAAGAAATCAACTTTGAAAATCTCTTTATAATTTAGAAATATTAATTGTATCATTTTTTATATGAAATCACTTTGTAAATATATTTCTTAGAACAATAGCTAGAATATGAACATTGTTGGGAAAATAGTTTGGAAATACATGCACATGCACTCGGAATCACAATGAAAACATTACATAATGAATCATTAAAATCCATTAAAATCCCAATGACGGATTCATGAAAATCCATGGTTCTATATAGTACAAGCAACCCAAAAATAATCACAAGGCGTAGGGTTTATCCCTTGAATAAGGTAATACAACACTCAAGATCTATATTAAAATTCATCATCAAAGACTCGCTCGAAAAATATAAGAAAATACATGATTCAATACCAGAGCATATGTGATATAAAGTTCTCAATATTTGCATTGCAAAGAGCATCAAAACCGTGTTCGGAAAACATAAGAGAAAGCACCAAAAGCTGGTGCAGCATTTCAAGATACCGAGGCCAGTATTTTGCTTGTTCAGTTTTCCTCTTTTAAGCACATAATTTGAGAGAACACAAAAGATAAAAGTTGTAGAAAACATCCTAAGATTTCCAGAACATTAAAAATTATCGAATTTCGATAAGAAATGTAAAAGTTATAGATAAAACAATTCTGAAATTTGAATTTCACAACTTCTGTCATTTTGTCTAGGGACAGCGACAAACAATCACATTTTTGGCCAAGATAACTTTGAAATTTTAGATAACTCAAAACATAAAAGTTTAAGCTTATTTTATTAGCTTGAATTCAGAAAAAGAATCACCAAAATCCGACTTTGGGATCAAAAGATACGGCAAAAAACGTTCTTAGGTCAGCGATCATTGTCGCTCTCGTTTTGCTCTCGGGATAACAACAAACAATCACATTTTTGACCAAGATAGCTTCGAAATTTTAGAAAACTCAAAACATAAAAGTTTTATAAAAAAGTCTAAGATTTTCGGAATGACCAAGATCATCAAAATTGGTTAAGAAACGAAGTTTTTATGATCAAATTCGTTCAGCTTCAATGATAGAGCAAATATTGGTTTTGCTCTCGGGTTTGCAGTAATAAAACATGATTTTGACATAGATAACTTCAAAATTATAGAAATCTCAAAACATAAAAATTGTAGTACATGAATTAAGATTTCCGGGACATCTAAAATTATCAAAATCGGATCAAGAACGAGAAAGTTATTCCTAAATATGTTTCAGCTTCAAGCACAGAGCAAATATAGACTTTGCTCTCGGGTTAGCAGTAGAAAAATCAAATTTTGACATAGCTAACCTCAAAATTGTAGAAAATATAAAACATAAAAGTTGTAGCACATGATTTTTTATTTTCAAAACATCCAAAATTATCAAATTGCGATGAAAAATGAGAAAGTTATGGCTAATTTGGTTTCAGCTTCAAAGATAGACAGAATTCAGTTTTTGGATTGAGCGGAAAATATGATCAAAACTTGATTTTTATAGCTCCAAACATCCAATTTTACACTAAACATGAATAAGAAAGATTGTTTACAGCTACTGTGAGTGAGATTACTCACCTTAGGGTTTGTTTACAGCGAATTTGGATGGCAAAAAGCAAGCTTTGGCGATGGATTGAGGCTCTAAGCACCTGTAGAAGCTAAAAAGAGGACATGCAAAACAAACCAAAATAAATTGCAGACAACTCATCTTGATTCAAGGATTTTGATGAAATCTTTTTGGAATTAGATGGAGATTACCTTGTAAATTCTTGTTTTATTGATTATCTTCTTTAATTTGCAACAGATTTGGTGGCTTTTGGTTTTAATTGGAGAAAGCCATGATTTTTTTCCCTTTCCTTTTACTCTAACGTACAGGATGATTTCTCAAGGCAGAAGGCTATAGTGAGGACTAATGGACCTAGTTCTTACCCAATAAGCCCAAGTGTAAATATACTTAGTGAAAAAAAAAATAAGTTATGTTCGTTTCTTTTCTAAATTAACACTATATAAGCAAATTTTCATATTTTAAAGTGAATTACAATTCTATTAAACCAATATATGTAACCAAAATTATTATTTTAACAATATGAAATTTATTTTAACAATAAAAAGTCAATTTTACAAATAAAACCTTATTTTGAACAATATTTTACAACTTACACAATTTACACTTTTTATTCTCGTAAAACACCATTTTTAACATAACAATTAATACAAAAATTGTTGTCTTGTCAAATAAAATACAACAAATCATTCCAACTTTATTTACACATCAAAGTATTATTTTTAAACCACATTCACTCTTTTATTTTATCAATAAATACATAATTACTTCGTATTTCTCCTTTTTAAAATCGATAAAAGATTAATATTGGCAATAGCTTCCAATATTGTTGTATTGACTCAATTAAAATCAATGAATGATCATTTTCTCTCCAAATTCTCAAAATAAAGTTTTTAAAACTTTATTTTCATCAATTAGATTTATTTCAACAATTTAAATGTTGAAATGTATCACTTATTTTATATTAGCTCCAAACAAATATAAACCCCATATTTATAATTTATTCAACTAAATACTTATCCAATCAAATTTAATCCCATATTTAACCTCAAAACGTTGTTTATTTTAAATAAACAATTTTTAATAAAATTTATCTTCTCTAATTTATTTTATTCTCAATTAAAATATAACCATCGTTATATTTTAATATTATAGGTAATCACTGATACTAGGGTTGTTACAACCTTAGCTTTATGGGGTTTGACTCTTTACTAATTGGGTAGAAATACCCTATGGGAGCCGCGGAGTGTATATATAGGAGAGAGCGTATTTGTTAGTGTTATAAAAAGATTTTAATATCGTGTTAATCTGTTCCGTTTTGTATTTACAAATTCTGGTTGATGCGTGGGACGCTATGACATCAATAAGGATTTCTAAACACTTAATAGGACAGACCGACATAATATCTGTTTTAATATAGGTGAATGTAATAATTTTGCCTATTATATTTTCTAAATAAAATAAAAAAATTCAAATGATATCTATATTTGGCTGCAATAGATTGGTTGTTAGGTAATAAAAGTGTATAAATAATAATAAAAATAAGATTAAAAAACAAAACAAATGAAATTTGGAAATTTAGAACTTAAGTCCCGAGGTTTTGAAATTTCTTTCGAATAAATGTTGGAATATAATAATATTTTTTATAAGTATTTTCTGATACAAATATTTCAATATAATTTTGAAGTATTGTTTTAAAGAAGATTTTGGAGAAAACAAGTTTTGTACTTTCCTCTCTATCGCTGGAAAATAATTTCGGTGATGGCGGTCGCATCATCGACTTTCATTTTCGAGTTTCGAAGGGGGAAGGCCACTGTAGTAGTTTTACTGCAGATTCATTTTGACTGAAAAATATAAATTTTGAATTGTTGTAGATATAATTATAGATATATAAGTTTTAAGAATATATTTATCTATTGTTTTAAGATAAATTGAAAATGGAACCCGGTATTTAATTCTTAAATTTCCGTTAAAAAAATTGTTTCAATTATTGTAGTGAAATGAAAAGTAGGTAATTAATAATTGAAACCCTAAATAAAATAAGACATGTAAATGCTAAGTTATAAATGGAAATTAAAGGAAATTTGAAATTTGTAATATATGAAACAAAGAGTGATATTGTTGAACATTAAATTTAATTAAAGGATGATAAAACTTGTATAAGTTCATTTGCATTTTCTTTAACATATATAACTTACCAAATATAAAAAGTTGAAATGTTTAATAAGATATGTAATGGAAATTGTACAAGTGAAAGTAGGTAATGAAGTATCCAATGAGTTGGCTATTAAATGAGAATTTAATGTTATGAACTTAAGTTATAATTGAAATTTTACCAAATAAATATAACTAAAGGTAAGTATCATAAATAGATGACAATAAACTTTATTAAATGTTAAAGTAAATTATTTTAATAAACAGAACGATGAATACTGTAAATAAATAAGTTAAGCAGTGAATAAATGAATGTAAAATAATAAAAGGAAAATTCATGATATAAATGAGTGAAAATTTTGGTAGAAATAAGGTGAATAATTGTAAGTAATAAATGAAAAAATTAAATAATTACTAAATAAATGAAAGAAAGGAAATCAAACAACTAAAGTATGAAATAAATTGATAATAAGTTAATTTGATTTGTTGGTTTGAATTGTTGTTGTTTAAATTATTGTTGTTTGGGTAAGGTACTTTAAAATTGGGATTGGATGAAAGAATAATCTATTTAGTTTTATCTAAGGTTGTTGAGTAAATGATGCGCTAGTAGTTTATTCTTCATTCCGTATAATTTTAAAAGTTTTGAACCCGAACAACTATTTGTTGTTGATTGAATGGTTACTTTGTATTTGTTGTGTATGCTGTTGTTGAAATGGATGGCTGTTGTATTGATTTGTTGTTAGTGATTGAAACCACTTAAATATTTTACTTTATATAAATTGTAACCCTTTTAGATTTTATAAGTGAAATGAAGGTTATGGAAGCAATTGCTACTGTTTTTAGTTCCATAAATTAAGCGTAAATTGCCCGACAAATAGGTACGTTTCGGATTACGGTTTAAAGCGCTAATTTATATTTTCCCGGGTTGGGATATAATATTTTGGATAATATATGTAATATAATTGTTATATTTTGGATATTATATTTTCTTCCGAGCCTGTCCGTACAAGGGAGACTCTGCCAAAAATTTTCGTAAATTTTGGACTTAGAAATTATTTTGAAATATTTTCAAACCTTGTTTATTTAAGTATAAAAGATACAATGATTATATAATGGGCATATTTTAGTTAAAGTAATAAATTTTGTAAATTATTGTTTATAAGTTAATATTTTGAATAAGATATATTGATCTCTAAATTCTTCCTTCTCCCTTCTTTTTCCTTTTCGGAGACGAAAAGTTTTGAGTTGGGGGAGAGTGTAACGACCCGTATAAATTCGATGTTTAAAATTAATTAAAGTAATAAGATTTTAATTTAAATTTAGAAAGAAATAAAAATCTTATTTATTTATATGAAAGAGAATGTCGAAATTAGATGTATCAAGGGTAATTAAAATCTACAAATTAAATTATATATTGCAATTTATTTGTAATAGTGGAAATTGTTGCATTTGGATATAAAGCTAAAATAAGTAAATTAAGGCAACTATTGGATTTATCAATGAAATAAAATATTGATTTATGGAAATTGAATGTAAATGGGGGTAATAAAGTAATGCAGGACAATAAATAATTTATTTAGTACAATCCCTTTTATTTGTAAACTATTGTAAGGTGTTAATTAATTGAAATATGAAAATTAGGAAATAGATTCAAATTGTATGTTAGATAATAAATTGCAATAATTAAAGTTAGTAATTGATGGATTAAATGGAATTGGATTTAGAATCTTAATTTGTATGGGTGCATATATATAATGGAATATAAAAGGGTAAAATAATCATATACAAGTATATTAAAGGTTATAATAGTGGGTTACTAGTAAATTCACTCATTTACCAATAAAGATAATTAGGTGTGCCTTGATGATAATTAATAACATAACGGAAAGGAGTAAATGTATTCATTAGAATATTAATTGCAATTAGATAGGGATTTTAAGTAACAAGGTTAATGCGAGGTAAGTAATGCTAAATTTAGATTAATAATAATGAATAGTAATTAATTAAAAATTTGTAACATATATCATAAATTACCTGCTTACTTGTTAATGGAATTAGAATGTGTGATAAGTAATAATAAGATAAATGAATGTTACACTAATGGAAAGTGAAATAACGTTCGTATAAAATGTGAGTAATTATAGGATCGTATTTATTATGAGCGTTACTTTAATAATTTGGATTAATTGAGAAATTTATACGAGAAATATGTAAAGTAATAACTAAAAAGGAAATACGTTATAAATTGATTTTAACCTAACCTTAAGCGTAAGCTAAACGGATGAAATTGAATCCAATCTATTTAATTTGAAACTTATTAAAAATAAATGGGATTAAATTTATAATAAAGGGGTTATTTTAAGAAATTGAAATAAATTCTATAGTGAGGGAATTAAGTTACTTTAAATTGAGATGGGACTTAAGATTTGTTTATTTAATTGGATTTAAATTTGGAAAATTTGGTCATTGTAATTAATTGAGATTAATTGAATAATTGAATAAAAAGAATGAATGGTGAATGCAGTGTAGTTATTGAAAATATAATTGATGAATATAATGAAAATTTAATTTACGCTGAAACATATGATTAAATCCACATTTAATTTGACATCTAACTTTGTTAAAATCATTGTAAATGTTTGAGTAAAATAAAGATGATAAAATTGTCAATTTTAGAATTTAAAATATACAATTGGATTTAATCAATTTATTTAATTAGTATAAAAATAGCCATTTTGGTCACGAACTCGGATTTCGACGAAACCAGTTTCATCCGATCCATAACAGTGAATTATTGTAGGGTTTAAAGTTTCGTAGCGATTGAACTTGTCGTTTGATCGTACGAACGTGAAACGCCTTGAAATCGATTTAATTGAAATCAATTTGAAATCAATTTGAAATTTTAGTTTTCAGCATAACTTCTTCATACGATGGAATTTGGACATGAAACTTTTTCTATCGCGTTCAGAATATTTTTAAATGCCTATTTCGATATATGGGTTTACCCAATTTCGTTCCGGAGTCAGAAAGGGCTTTTTGGGCCAATTATCGTTCAGCACGTTTGTTTATCGGATCCATCTACTCTATTTCTAACCTACCTATATAAACCCAATATGAACCCTAGCCTCCATCTATTCTCATTTGTTTGTGCGTTCATTTCCTCAGCTCCTCCTCTTTCCAGTGGCTACAAACCCCAGATCAAATTCAAATTTCAAAAATCAAATCAAAAGTCAAAATTTCAAAGTCCTCAGAAAATTCTCAAAAAAAAATATGTTGATGCTCTTGACGAGCGTAATTCAACGGTATAATTTGTTTTTCGATTCGGGTTGTGGTTCAACCAGATATTGGAGTTTTATTTTCGGTCGTTCTTTGAATGGAAGCTAAATCAATGGTGGATCTGCAACGAGGAGTCGATCGGGGGTTACTACATCATAGAGGGCTTCGCGGGTTATTGATCTAACGGCTTCATGTTCGCCAGAGGGGTCGGGATCGCCAGAATTTCGCCGTCAAAACGTATGGCATCACTTAGTTTCAGGGAGGATGGAGGCGACCGGAGGGCATGGGTGTGGTCGGCCTAGAGCGTGGAGGGGAGTGGCGGGCTTGATCGACATGAAGATGGCCGTGGGAGGTGGAAAAATTGCGATAGGTGGCGGTCCTATTCTGGGTATTCGAGGTTAGGGTTTTCGGCTGTAGGATCTCTCGCGTGCGTGGCCAGTTGACTTACTTGGCAAACTTTGTGAGTGGTTCATGCTTTCTATTTATTTATTTTTACTTTTCAAATTTTCAAGTCGTTAACGATGATAACTTTCACATACGAGCTCAGTTTCACGCGAGATTTTTTTATTAGGATCGTAATAAAATTCCAGATCTGTTGAATCTGGTTTGGACCAATTTGGAGACTGTCAAATTTTTGGGTTTAAATTGGATTTGAATTCAATTTAAATTCAAAAGGTGAGTGTTTCTGTTATCCCGCTTTTTGGCAAAGCCGCGATACCAAAAGATCGATCAGAAACGGAGAACGGTTCGTCTCAGAGACCGGCCATACTTCATCTCGCTATGGATATCACTGAATTTTGTCCAAGTCCAGATTGTGCTACGATTGATAGGACACGGCAAGAAAGACCATAGGAATCAACGTCTCAAGTTTCAAGTCAATCCGAGTTCATACGCTCGAGTTATGATCGATTCAATTTGAAGGGGAAGACTTAGGTTTCGAACCCATCGTTGACCAACATTTCAAAACGATTAATTTCGAATCCATAAGTATCGAATCCATCGAACCACCACGGGTTCGACTCCATCACCTTCGAATCCATCGTGTTCGAAACGATGGGCCTCGTATCCATAGAGAAGTGACACAGCTCGTATCCATCACAGAAGCCATGCTTCGAACCCACCACAAAGCCTTGTTCGACTCCAAACAAGAATCCTTGTTCGAGTCCATCATTGGACATTGCTCGAACCCAAACATGGAACCTCGTTCGAACCCGTCCATGAAGTCATGTTCGAACCCATCCATGGTGCCAAGTTCGAACCCATCCTGTGTAGCCTCATTCGAATCCACTGGGTCAACCAACCATGATGACGTGTCTTCCATCGGTTCGAATTCGCCGAGATATATGGAGTCGAAGCGGTCAACTCGGAGAGAAGACCGGATTGATTCGAAGTTTGCGCTCCACGTCACCACGAAGACACGTGCCATGATGGATTCGAAACCATCGGTTCGAAAGCATGGTTTCGAACCAAACAGCCATGCAATGAACCCCATTTCGAATCCATCAAATCTCCCAATCTACTGATCCATATACCATGAAATTTTCACAGAAGCTTGCATACATGTTGAAGAATGTCCACGTCAAATTTCACCCCGATTGGATGAATTCTTGATCAGTTTGAATGGAGTTCGAACCGATGCCAAAGTGGGCCCAAACTTCCTGAGACCGTGCATGTGGGCCCCCTCACGTGCAAGAAGTGGTCTCCCGAGTTTTCAGCGAAATATCAGCAGCCTACGCCTATAAATAGAGCCCAGGGCCAACAGAAAAGGGACTTTTGGATTCTGAAGCACCCAGACTCTGCCGGATTGAGATCTCCATCATTTGATATCATAAACTTGCTGTTAAATTCGAATTCCTAGCTGTAATTCACTATTGATTGCTGTACCGACTTGTAATCATCGAAAGAAAGTCAATAAAAGTATAAAAACTTCACAGTGGACGTAGGCAATACGCTGAACCACTATAAATTGCTTGTCTACGCGTTTATTTACATGCTATTTGGAGTTTTTGTTAGATAATCCTCTGTTTTAATTTGCATTCTTCATTTATTATCTCTTCAAAAACTTCCGACGAGTGTTGTGCCCAATTTTGGTACAAACACTTTGGTGCTTTCACTGAGAAAACCCATATTTTCTCTCGCTCCTCGGATCTGTCATCAATACCGGATTGCATAAATCTAAGAGAAAGATCCGAATCTCAAGCTCAGATTCCTTCCGTTCTATTCAGACTTGATAAAAGTCTAGGAAAGAATCTTACTGTTCACAATGGTGAGTACTAGAACCACCTCTAACCTTGGTAACCAGGAAGGCCGAGATAGGCCAGATCCCGCGCAGCTACCATCTACTCAGGACGTCGCCGGGCCTTCAGAGTCATCCGGACCGGTAACGAGGCAAGAGTTTCAAACGTTTCTCCAGGAGCTGACCCAGAGTCAGCAACAGTTGACGGAGCAACTACGCGCTAACGCTGAATTAACCTGCCAGCTACACAGTCATAAGCGTAGGCGGTCTAGGAGGGATTACGCATCCCAGTCTTCCACGGAGAGTTCGGCTTCCACCGATTATCATCACCGACCTTCACGACCCCGAATGGATGGGAATTATGCACAGGCTATCGGAAACCTTCCGGCGTTGACGGTCGGGCAACTACGAGTTGGCCCATCTGCTAGCTTCCATACAGGGCCTTCCTCCCGGGGAGGCACTGTTCCTCGACACACTACCGACAACCGTCCTGCAACCATTTCTACGGAGCCCGGGGTTGACATCCATACTTTGTCGGATCAGAACCACCACCAACGACGGCAAACTCCTAAGCCGTATGTACCAGAAGATGTCGAACCAAGGAGGCGAGATCCGGACCGTCGACAGCATCCGGTCCAATCCCGCATTGTGGAACCCGACCACACCTTGGCTCGACATGCCCAGAACGCAGCTGTAACGGATCTTCTGGAAATGATCAGGCAGATGATCCGTGAAAGTCAGGGGTTTACTAACGACGACAGAGGAATCTCCCGGAGTCACACCCCATTCACAGACGAGATTCTGTATGCCGAACCCCCTCGGCAATTTAGGATGCCTACGTTACCGATGTACGAGGGAAACTCGGACCCCAATCAACACATATTGAAGTATGAATGGTCCATGAGCGCCGCTAGAGCAGACGACGCGGTCAAGTGTAGGAGCTTTCCTATCTCTTTGGGGGGCATTGCTACGATGTGGTTCACGTGATTGCCACCCCGTTCTATCTCTTCGTTCAATCAGCTGGCCAGGAAGTTCGTGGAACAGTTCCGCATGCATGTTGCAAGGCCTAAGGACGTCAACACTTTGTCTAGTGTTACCCAAGCTCCAGGAGAAACTCTTTGACACTATTTGGAGAGATTCCATAAGGCCTGTGTGGAAATCACCAACCCCAATGATAACTCGATTCTGATGGCATTGATGAAAGGGATTGACCCTGATTCAGATTTTGGAAATTGGTTGGCAGGAAAACCTCCTGCGTCGTTGGACCGCTTCTACTCCAAAGCCGCCCAGTTCTTGAGGCGTGAGGACGCGAAGCAGTCTAGGAAACAGGACGACGCAGGACCTAGTGGAGAGGGGATTCAAAGTAATGTGGCTGTTAAACAATCGGGAGAGGGTTCTGGGAGAGTGCAGTTAAATATCCAGAACAAGCAATCACAACCGAAGAATAATGGGAATCAGAGCAGGAAGCGGGATCAGAACCGTGGGCCAAGGCATAGGGCCCCTATGTTCGACAATTATACTCCGCTGAATACATCGTTGAAGAACGTATATCTACAAACTTGTAACGCCATGCAATACAAGAAGCCTACTCTGAAGCCGTCGTCGGAGAGACAGATTCAAACGGGCAAGTTTTGTAGATTTCACGACAGTTACGGCCACAATACCAATGAATGCAGACACTTGCAGGATTTAATTGAGAAGTTGATCAGGGAAAGGAAGTTGGACCAGTTTGTACGGGTGCCGCAGTCTGGCGGTGCGGGTCCGTCGAACCAGAACGATCGGCCAAATCAGCCAAGGCAGGAAGAACCCGCTCGAATGGGTGGGAGGCTAGTGATAAACACCGTCAGTGGTGGTCCCCATCCAGCGGATAAGAGTTGGAAAGAGATGGAATCATATGCTAGCTCGGTTAGGCATATGGACTTCGAATGTTGCAGTAGTTATGACGAAGGGGCTCCGGCCAAACAACAAAAGACGATGACAGATGACATCGTGTTTCGGAACCGTGATGCAGACAAGGTTGAAGCCCCGACTATTGACCCGCTTGTTATATCCTCCCAGGTTAGTCCTGCTTGGATGAAGAGGATGCTGGTGGATAGTGGGAGTTCAGTCAATATTTTGTTCAAAAGAGCTTACGATCAGATGAAGATGGAAGCCAAAGATCTGAAACCCTGTCAGTCCAGGATTCACGGCTTCGATGGAAGTGCTAATATACCCACGGGGGTTGTAGAGTTACCCGTGGAGTTGGGGATCGGTGAATGCAGGAGAGTACGCATGTTACAATTTGTTGTTTTGGACCTACACTCACTGTACAATGCGTTTCTGGGCCGACCGGCCCTTGCTGAATTTCGGGCGGCAATCGCCCCATGGTGTTTGACTTTGAAATTTCCTACCGATTGTGGTATCGGTGTGATTCATGGAGATCAGGCTGCTGGAAGAGCCTGTTATGTTGCGAAGCTGCGAGAGGCGCAGCGAAGGGAGAAGGGGAAGGGCGTAGAGGAATCTCTCTGCGTCCGTTCTGCCGATAATTGACAATTGGTGCCTGGGCCTCGGCCCGGGCACCACAACCAATTCCAGAAAGACCTTGACCCAAGGGACAACGACAACAATGAAGAATCTACAGAGAGTCAGGCTTCTCCGGCTGAACTAACTATCAATGTCCCGATCGATAATGATGGCGATGATTCGAGAATGTTAAAAATTGGGTCTCAATTGAGCCAGGGGGCACAGCAGTAATTGGTTGAATTTCTCCGGGCGAATCTTGACGTGTTCGCCTGGACGCACTCTGACATGTGTGGGATCTCGCTGGACATCACGAGCCACACTTTAAACATTGATCCGCGGTACATCCCGGTCAAACAGAAAAGGCGTGGTATGGATCCAGAGAGATCTGCCGCCCTTAAGGAGGAGGTCGATAAGTTGAAAACAAATGGGTTCATTAGAGATGCTTTATACCCGGAGTGGGTGTCCAACCCAGTGCTTGTCCAGAAACCGAACGGGAAATGGAGAACGTGTATCGACTATTCTGACTTGAACAAGGCTTGCCCAAAGGATAGTTTTCCACTCCCTCGAATCGATCAGCTTGTTGATTCAACCGCTGGACACGAATTGTTATCCTTTATGGATGCTTACTCGGGCTACAATCAAATACCCATGCATGTACCCGACCAAGAACATACGAGCTTCGTGACTGATCTTGGGCTATACTGCTACAAAGTCATGCCTTTTGGGTTAAAGAATGCCGGCGCAACCTATCAACGTTTGGTTAACCGGATGTTTTTCCGACCAGATCGGGAAGACCATGGAAGTTAATGTCGACGACATGTTAGTAAAGTCACGGCATTCTGTTGATCACGTAAAAGACTTAGGGTCGATGTTTGATATCCTACGGAGATATGGGATGAAGCTCAATCCGCTAAAATGTCATTTTGGAGTTGCATCCGGAAAATTCCTTGAGTTCATCGTCAACGCCCGAGGGATAGAGGCTAACCCTGAGAAGATTTGGGCCATCAGGAATCTTCAAACTCCAAGGACCATAAAACAAGTCCAGAGTCTCAATGGGAAAGTCGCAGCATTGAGTAGGTTCATCTCGAAGTCAACTGACAAATGCATCCCTTTCTTTGATCTGATCCGAAAAGGGAAACGAAACTTCGAGTGGACCACAGAATGTGAAGGTGCATTTCAGTCACTGGTTCAACATCTTTCTACACCGCCGATTCTCTCAAAGCCTGTTGATCACGAGCAGTTATATCTTTACTTAGCGGTATCTGAAAGCGCGATCAGCGCAGCACTAGTCCGGGAGGAAGACCGAGTGCAAAAACCGGTATATTATGTAAGTAAACGGTTGACCGGAGCCGAGAGGAACTATCCCAAGCTGGAAAAGTTGGCATATTGCCTAGTCATTGCCTCGAGAAAGCTCCGTCTATATTTTCAGGCTCATCCTATCACCGTGTACACCGACCAGCCGTTACGACAGGTCCTCACGCGGCCTGAGACGTCTAGTAGGCTACTAAAATGGAATATCGAATTGAGCCAGTTTGACATTGCTTATACTCCGAGGAGGGCCATACACGGTCAAGTTCTAGCAGATTTCGTTGCTGAATTCACTGTACCCGAGGAATTGCCTGAGAGTAGCGAATCTCCTAAACACATATGGAAGTTATATACTGACGGTGCCTCCAATGAACGGTGTTCGGGAGCAGGGGTAGTGCTTGAAACCCCTGAAGGCCGATCTATATGCTACGCCCTAAAGTTCGAGTTCCGTGCAACTAATAATGAGGCTGAATACGAAGCTTTACTTACTGGGTTGAAGCTGGCCCACGACCTGAGAATTGTCGCTATAGAGATTTATTGTGACTCCCAATTAATCGTATGTCAAATCCGAGGTGAATATCAAGCTAAGGATCGACGACTAGCTGCTTACTTATCTCGAGTCAGGGAAATTCTTGATCGTTTCGATTACTATGCCATTTTCTATATCCCCCGGGAGCGCAATCAGAAGGCCGATTCGTTGGCGAAGTTGGCAAGTACGAGCGAAGCTCAACAGTTGGGGCTTGTTCCCGCTGAAACCCTACCTTCTCCGAGCATTGATCAAAGTGAGGTCAGCCATGCATTCGAGGCTACCACAAGTAGGGAGTCGTGGATGACCCCCTATCGAAATTACATTGAACATGGGACACTGCCTGAGCGCAGGAGTGAGAAGAGGCAGGTCCTTCGAAAAGCATCACGGTTTGTCATTCAAAACGGATTTATGTACAGAAGGGGGTATTCTGTCCCTCTACTCCGATGTATCGCACACGATGAAATCAAGTGAGTGTTACACGATGTACACGAGGGAGAATGTGGCGATCACACTGGGGGGCAGGCACTCGCCAAGAAGGTACTCCGATATGGATATTACTGGCCTACCGTTAATCGAGATGCATCAGACTACGCCAAAAAATGTGACAAACGCCAGAAACATGCTCGGATTCCTAGAACTCCACCTACCGAAATAACCCAAATGGTTAGCCCCTGGCCGTTCGCGGTATGGGGAATCGATATAATTGGAGCATTGCCTCTGGCCAAAGGTGGCGCGAAGTACGCCATCATCGCGGTTGATTACTTCACTAAATGGGCCGAAGCTGAGCCTCTTGCAACGATTACAACAAAGAAAGTGATCAACTTCGTAGTGCGCAACATCATCTGCCGATTCGGTCTCCCGCATACTATCATCACCGATAATGGAGCCCAATTCGACAGTACCGAGTTCAAAAATTTCTGCCAACGATTTCGCATACATAAGAAGTTTTTTGCAGTGGCACACCCTCAAGCAAATGGTCAAGTCGAAGCTATTAATAAAGTTATAAAGTCCATTCTGAAGAAGCGACTAGAAAAGGCCGGAGGCAAGTGGGTCGATGAACTCCCTATGGCGTTATGGGCCTATCGAACAACTCACAAAACTGCAACTGGTCACACTCCATTTTCTCTATCGTATGGCTCTGAGGCCGTTATTCCAGTCGAATTGGAAGTGCGCTCTCATCGTGCGACGTATTATGATCCGAAGACAAATGCCATATTACTTGCTCAATCTCTGGATTTACTAGATGAGAGGCATGAAGAGGCTGATTTGAGGGCAGCCGCATATCGGAGTCGAGTCGCCCGAATATTCAATGCCAAGGTCCGTCCGCGAACCTTTGAACTCGGCGATCTCGTGCTCAAAAGAGTTTATCCGGTTCCTTCGCACATGAAGCCAACTTGGGAAGGGCCGTACGTGATTTCACAAAAGCTCGGAGATGGCACATTCAAATTATCGACTGTTGACGGTCTCACCTTGCCGAGGGCTTGGAATAGCGAGAGTCTTCGTCGCTACTACACATGAAAGACTTTACATTTTCTGTAAATTTATTCTTTTGCATTTTATTTTAGCATTCCGAGATTTAAATTTGTAATAAGGCAACTGACTTTGCCATATTTTCTCGTTTCAGCAATAAAATGCCATCTCTTCGTGCCAGAGCTGTGATTTATTGAGTGTGACGTACAATATCACGACGCACGGAGAGCTAAGTTCCATCATGCGGTGGGATTTATTCAAATAGAGAGTGGCTGCGATATGACCGGTCACTCGCTAAGTGAAACCCGAGCTCAGGGGCAGGACATTATATCAACATTTACAGGGATTGATACACGACAATCCCCCCTTTAACTCCAAATTCCCGGAGTGCGAATTGGGGTATAAAAATAACTCACGGTTCCCGGAGTGCGAACCGGAGTATAAATCTATCGCTCCCAGAGTATGAGCCAACTCCAAATTCCCGGAGAGAGAATTGGAGTATAAACATTAAACAATTCGTTCCCAGAGCGCGAGCGGACTCCAACTTCCTAGAGCGTGAATTGGAGTATAAACATTCAATAATTCGTTCCCAGAGTGCGAACGGACTCCGACTTCCCAAAGCGTGAATTGGAGTATAAGCGTTCAATAATTCGTTCCTAGAGTGCGAACGGACTCCAACTTCCCAGAGCGTGGATTGGAGTATAAACATTCAATAATTCGTTCCCAGAGTGCGAACGGACTCCGACTTCCCAGAGCGTGAATTAGAGTATAAACGTTCAATAATTCGTTCCCAGAGTGCGAACGGACTCCAAGTTCCCAAAGCATGAATTGGAGTATAAACATAAGTTACAGGTTCCTGGAGCGCGAACTGAAGCATCCGTGCTAACTCCAGATTCCCAGAGCGTGAAGTGGAGCGTAAACATTAATTCCAGATTCCCGAAGCGCGAACCATACTACAAACATCGATAACTCTCAAGCTCCGTGCAAACCGGATTATCGATCTCAAATTATCTTAAGTCCCCGAAATGTGGACATGTGCTTAAAGTTTGCAATAAATGCACTCAACCACCAAAACACAAATGTTATTCCCCGAGACTAGGGGCAAAAAAGCTAAGTGTTAACCGCTAATCAAAGTGATACAATGTCCTAAGTTCGATTATTCATCGATTACAACTTGTGACCAAGATTTTCAGACTTGGCAAATAAAACAAACTCTACTTGATGGTAAAAACACCACATGTGCACCGGACTGAAAACATAATGCTATAAACACTTAATCACAAAAGAAATGAGATTTGGAACAAAGAAACTAAATTTTATTTCAACTAACTTAAGACAAGGACTTACACGCAAATAAGTTCTACCAAAAAAGAATGCCTACTAGCAGGGGCCAAACCTGCATCTATACACGGCCTACTAACAAAAAACGAAAACAAGTTCCTATCTACCAAAATATCTGCTTGGGGGGGCGATTTATTTTTTCTTCCTTGGCTTCCTTATTAGCGGTTCATCGTCAGAATCACTAGGAACGGAAATCCTTCGTTTAGACGACCACCTCTCCGGTGGCTGCTCTTCGGCCGGGGGCATAATATCTACGTCCTCCTCAGAACTTGAGTCTAAATGAAGGCTCCCCGCCGGAGGAGTAGGAGGGACCGGACCCGCAACGGAAGATGGAATAGTGTCACCACCGACACTACCGCTTTGCCCCTCAGCTTCTAATTCAGCATGGATTTTGGCCAAAATTTCTTCATCTCGAGTTGATGGGGCCTGGCTGGGGGCAACTCCGGTCTGCACAAAAGAGCTAGAGGCTGGCGGGAGCTCACTGATGATAAATGGCAAGTCCGTAGAGAAGTCTCCCTGTTGACCGAGTAGTTCGCTCACCATTTGTTCATCAAGGGACAAAGAGCTTTCCTGCGCCGCTTCGGTAGACGCTGCCATTGTCACGATAGTCGTTTCAGTAGTAATAGCCTTCTGCCCTTGACTCGGCTCCTGGGTCGAAGACACTGGGTAGTCCTGGTCACTGGATAAAGAAGAGAAGGGGTTAAGAACAATCACTTCGAAACGAGAGTTCTAGCGAAAATGCACTTGAAATTTGTTCAGAATACCTTCCTCAGTTCGGCTTGCTGATGGTGGGACGACTTCGGAGACGTGCTCGCGAATTGGTGATAACCGCGGTTGCTCTGGGTCGTAAGCAGGAACGGTCTGTGAGCTAACCGCAGATACAGGCTCAGACGGAGGCGGGGCGGTGATTTCAAGAGCGGTGGCACGATGCTCAACGCCTGACCCTTCTCCGGCCTCCAAAGATCGACCGCCAACCATCTCTTTCTCATGAGCGATCATAGCGTCATAGAGGACCTTCTTTTCCTCATCTGTTAGCAACCGGTTTTCAAGCTCGAATCAGTCAACCGATTCGTCCGGGTGCGCTTCCTCTTCCCCCTCAACCAATCGTTCCCAAGCACTGTGGAGATGCACTGGGTAATCCTGAACCCAGGCCAAGTTTCTGTGCTTCAATACATTGGCATTGTAGGTGATAAGCAGATCTTCAATGTCGGCCTCTAGCCTGGCCTCGGCTTGCTGAACTCTCTCCTCAATCTCCACCTCGACCACTTGAAATTTGGCCACTGCCTCATCCCGTTCGGTCCGGAGTATCATAGCTTGTTCGCACACCTCCTGAGCTGCATTGTTTGCATCGTCCCTATCCTTGGCGATTTCGGCGAATTTGGATTTGAGCTCATTTAGCGCCTTTAGCGCCGCATCCCTCTCGGTAGTGACCAGAGTATTCTGATGGCCCATGTCCTCTACCGTGGCGTAATGCTCACGCTTCATTCTATCCATCGTAAGCTGGGCTTCATCGGCCTTTTTGATGGCTTCCATCTTTGATTTTCTGGAAGATTCGGCCTCGGTGTTCAGCACATCGATAATACGGCTCTTTTGGGCCAACTTAGCCTGCATTTTCTCAATGGTGGCCCCACGCTCAAAGGCCAGTGACGACGCTTTTTCGGCCGCCTTGTACCACGCCCTGTACTGGGCATAAAAATCGTGCACATAGTCGTGCGCCGTCTGCTCGGCCTCCGGCGGAATTCTTTTCAAGTGAAGAGGAAAGATATAGTTGTCGAAGCAAATATTCGGAAAGTCCTTCTTCAGCTGAGCAAGCCTGATTGCTCCTTCTCCCGAAATTTCAGTGGGAGGTTGTTCCACAACTACTGGAGGCATTGCCTCAGATCTGGGATGGCGAGGTTCATGCCTAGAAGATTGAGAGGTCGACTGGTAGTGTGAGGAATCTGAAGGATGAGGAACGTGGACAGGAGGCTGTATAGGAGCTCTTGGAGGAGGGGTGCGCGATCGAGACCGATGTCTGTAATCCCTATCTCTCCGTTCTTGGCTAGAATACCCGGAGTACCTACGATCATAACCCCTGTCTCCTTCTCTCCGTTGTGACTCATAGTATGAGGAAGATTTGCGAGCGTGTCGTAGGCTCCCCAGCATTGAACCACGTCCAGTCATGATATCTGCAAAGCAAAATGAGAATAGAGTCAGTGGTTTCTCGAAACCGATGACCTAAGACTCGGGACTATGTAGTGTCGTGAAATGTGTATGAATATGCATTTTCCCCGACCAACCAGAAGTGTCGACTGAGCTAGTAATAAAAGGCTTGTTCAATTCAAGAGTACGATGAAACTCCTCCAACCCGGCGTCATGCTGAAAAGACACATCATCCGGGATTGGAAGGTCGGTAAGCCCTTCGTAAAGACTTTCGGTTCGCGGAGTAGACATCTCGAAAATTCTAACTCCGGGGGAGGATCGGGCCGTGACAACCGACTTCCATCTCCCCTTCTTAGTTGACGTGACGACGGCTGCCTTGCCTTTTCTTTGCTCTTCAACATCTTGAGCCACGTCTGTAGGCTCCAACAACGGCTCGTCGTCAGTGTGAGTTCTTTCATAATCAACTTCCTCGGCTATAATGACCTTGGGCTTCTTGTGCTTGGCCTGTTTTTTCAAAACAATTCTTTGCGCCCCGTCGAATATTATACTCTGCCATCGTTCGATTAACCCACAGGCCCGGAGATTCCTATCCGTCAATAACACGTCGATATCCCTGTCGTCGCTCGGGATCTCTCGGAGCACTCATACTATCTCCTTAAAGTTTTCACCGTCGGGGCGCTGGATCATCACTGTACAGAAGAAAAATATATAAGTCACATTTCGACTGCAATCGCCTTAGTAATTGTTTGGAAACTCAGCTGTACTCACGTCTAAATAACCATCGCCTAGCGAAGCCCCGAGGACATCTGACGTAGAACCATTCCGTCCTGTAATAGCTTAACCTAGTCCAGGACCCGGTGACCACTTGACAATTCCGTACTGCCTCCAAGAATGTAAAAGATGGGTAATCATTTCGAGTTTTGAAGTTAAACAAGTATCTGATTTCAGTCGGGGCCGGTGGTCTATGAAGATATTCCATAAAGACGATGAACAGGCTATTCACCGAAGCATACCCGTTCAGGTGAAGTTGGGATGGTGCGATTCCCAAAAAAGATAGCACTTCTCTTATATACTCATTGAACAGAGGAAGCGTCCCAACCGCGCACGCATGGCGATTGAATGCGGTATGCCCCTCCGGCGGATTGTGTGGTCTGTCGTTTGGCCCTGGTAGTAACACGTCGTCTAGTGACAAACCGTGCCTCAGGCATATCCTCCCCAGCATATCTTCGGAAATATGAGATGGGACGGAATCTGATGGATTAGCAATGAATGACGTGTTGAGAAGTTCATCCGGCGCTGGGCCGACAATTTCAGGATCAATGTCCGGGACCTCTAACCTCGGGGGAACTGTACTTTGGATATCTTGTGGGGTTTCCCGCTGTTGCGAACTCGAAGGCTCCATAACTGACTAACTCATGAGAAACCATCATTAGATGACAAGGGACCCGTGAATTCCCCGGTGTATAGTGTACGAATGTGTGTTGTGCGGTGTTGTGCATTACTTGGATGAATATCGCAGAATTAAAGAAAACACGCAAACGACAAAGCTACAAAGCCCAGTTGTGATGACCGTCATCGCAAAACCCTTCACATAAGGAAAATTGATACGAATAAAATTGTTATTGTTCCATCGACGAGCTTCGAAAGGTGGTCAAGTATGCAGTTTAACATGTCCAAATATGCAGGAGTGAAGCTCGTCGGAATTATGCTCAGAAAATATCAAACTTTGATATCCACTATATGGAGTTTCGAACCGATCACAAGTGACTTGTTTGAACCCATCATCGTACCACTTCGAATCGATCCAAAGGAGCGAGCTTCGAATCGATAGTCAGGTGCCAAGCTCGAATCGATCAGTGAAGGGTGACTTCGAATCGATACGGAGGGGCACACTTCAAATCCATCAAAACGCCGAGCTCGAATCGATCAGTGGGGGATAACTTCGAATCGATCCTTGGTTAATTAGTTCGTACCGATCAGGAAAGCCTCAACTTAACATCGATCGAGTTCGAATCGATACCTTTCGTATCGGTCGTAAAGGAATGTTTCGTATCGATGCGAAGTTGAGAGCTTCGGACCAATCAACGGCTGCTTCTCGTATCGGTCGTTGTACACCGATACGACTCAACACCATGGTTAACTTGGTGCGAACTGCGCCCCCTCCAAGGGAAATCACAAGGATCGATTCGAAATCTGAAAGAGAATGATGCTGCCCCCCCCCCCCATCGATTTGTACACGAGTCTCTAAATCGATTCGAAATTCCTCCAAAAGCCAGATCTGGATTTACCAAATCCCAAGAAAGGTCGATCGGTGAAGGAGTGATGGGTTCGAGGTAGCTTTGCCGTGTGGATTCGAGGTTAGTTACCTAGTTTGGATGATATATTTGAAGAATTGAAGATTTGGATCTCAAATGATTCGAATACAAAGCACAGTGCCTTCCTCTCTGAAGCTTCGAGACGATGCAGAGAACAGTAAAAAAGTAAAACGTGAAAAATGCCGAGGTCCTTGCTATTTATATGGGGGGTTAGAGATGACCGGGTCGATTCGCATTCCGGTAAACTCGACCGATTACAACGGGTCAAAATGCAGAACCGGTTCGAAATTTTCCTTCGAACCCATACGTTTGAGGCTCCATCGGTGCTAGACCAACGGTGGGCGCGTCAGTTCGAAACCCGGTTCACGTCAACAAAATTACAACTACACCCACGGCCCACTGACACGAACGAAAGTTTCGTATCCACCCAAGTTATCGATTCGAAGATCAGTTTCGAACCCACCATTGCATAAGCGTACTCCACCCATATGGATGTTGACTTCGAATCCATCGGAGCTCGCACCCATCGGTTCGAAATGTCGCAATTACGCAACGCAGAGTCGTTTCCTTCAACCTTCTGAATCGATTCAGGAGAGGATCGATACGAAGGAACCTTCCAAAACGACCATCAAGCGTTGTCTCAATTCAAATTTCAAAATCGGTTCAGGGGAGAATCGATACGAAGTTCAATAGCAAACAAAACTAACACGACTCATGGACGCACGACGTTTGCAAGGGTCAAACTAACATATATGCATATATGTCAAACTAACAATCGATTTTAAACATTTACAGGGATCAAACACTCATCCTGTTACAAATGCAACAGCCAACGGCTAAGCACTATTATACAGCAATCAATCATGTCAACACAAGGTTACAACAGTACAGCATACGAGTTTCAGCAAAAAAAAAGAGCAATGATTGTTAAGAGAAGTTGCAGCTGTTCAAAGTACGTCATGTTCCCACAGGACGTACTTTGGGGGGCAAAATGTTATCCCGTTTTTTGGCAAAGCCGCGATACCAAAAGATCGATCGGAAACGGAGAACGGTTCGTCTCAGAGACCGGCCATACTTCGTCTCCCTATGGATATCACTGAATTTTGTCCAAGTCCAGATTGAGCTACGATTGATAGGACACGGCAAGAAAGACCATAGGAATCAACGTCTCAAGTTTCAAGTCAATCCGAGTTCATACGCTCGAGTTATGATCGATTCAATTTGAAGGGGAAGACTTAGGTTTCGAACCCATCGTTGACCAACATTTCGAAACGATTGATTTCGAATCCATAAGTATCGAATCCATCGAACCACCACGGGTTCGACTCCATCACCTTCGAATCCATCGTGTTCGAAACGATGGGCCTCGTATCCATGGAGAAGTGACACAGCTCGTATCCATCACAGAAGCCATGCTTCGAACCAACCACAAAGCCTTGTTCGACTCCAAACAAGAATCCTTGTTCGAGTCCATCATTGGACATTGCTCGAACCCAAACATGGAACCTCGTTCGAACCCGTCCATGAAGTCATGTTCGAACCCATCCATGGTGCCAAGTTCGAACCCATCCTGTCTAGCCTCATTCGAATCCACTGGGTCAACCAACCATGATGACGTGTCTTCCATCGGTTCGAATTCGCCGAGATATATGGAGTCGAAGCGGTCAACTCGGAGAGAAGACCGGATTGATTCGAAGTTTGCGCTCCACGTCACCACGAAGACACGTGCCATGATGGATTCGAAACCACCGGTTCGAAAGCATGGTTTCGAACCAAACAGCCATGCAATGAACCCCATTTCGAATCCATCAAATCTCCCAATCTACTGATCCAAATACCATGAAATTTTCACAGAAGCTTGCATACATGTTGAAGAATGTCCACGTCAAATTTCACCCCGATTGGATGAATTCTTGATCGGTTCGAATGGAGTTCGAACCCATGCCAAAGTGGGCCCAAACTTCCTGAGACCGTGCATGTGGGCCCCCTCACGTGCAAGAAGTGGTCTCCCGAGTTTTCAGCGAAATATCAGCAGCCTACGCCTATAAATAGAGCCCAGGGCCAACAGAAAAGGGACTTTTGGAACCTGAAGCACCCAGACTCTTCCGGATTGATATCTCCATCATTTGATATCATAAACTTGCTGTTAAATTCGAATTCCTAGCTGTAATTCACTATTGATTGCTGTACCGACTTGTAATCATCGAAAGAAAGTCAATAAAAGTATAAAAACTTCACAGTGGACGTAGGCAATACCCCGAACCACTATAAATTGCTTGTCTACGTGTTTATTTACATGATATTTGGAGTTTTTGTTAGATAATCCTCTGTTTTAATTTGCATTCTTCATTTATTATCTCTTCAAAAACTTCCGACGAGTGTTGTGCCCAATTTTGGTACAAACAGTTTCAACCCACTCACAATTTCTAACATTTCTTATGGTTGTTAAATTGATTTTAGATATGAGTAGAAATTTATTTATGACTGTTTGGCATGTTTTATTCATTATCTCTGTTAAATCGCATTTATTTAATATAACTTTTAATTAATTTTATTATGGCATATAAATTGACAGTTAAAATTTATTTATTTGCATATAAACTGATAGTTAAGCAGTTAATAAATTTATTTTGAATATAAACTGTTAGTTAATAATTGTCGTTTATTTCCTGTTATATTGTATATGCTATATATTGATGTTTGTTTAAATTGATGATGATTGAAATAAATTGATGATGATTGAAATAAATTGGTTGATGATTGATATTGGATGAATGGACGATGTGTTCTATCTTATATAAACTGCAAGTTATCATGCATTTTCATTTCATCGGGATTGCGGTTTGAAATGATATACAACCGCATTTTATTTTTAAATTGCGGATTGAAATGATAAATATCTGTATCACTTGACCATAGGATAGAAAATTATATACAGGCACCGCGGTATATATATATATATATAATCATTTTTGAAATGATTTTTTTACGGTTTGGATATGATACGGTTTAATAAATATTAAATTTGGATATGATATAAATAAATTTTATATATACGTACATAGTTAAATTGTTGAATTTAAGCTATGTAAAAATCTGTTAAATAAAAATGAATAAGTTGAAAAATGTGTTTGCGCCAAAAATGGTCACAAACACCCAATATCGTGAAAGCACCCGTTTATCAACACAGATCAGTAATAATTAGCACAGAACTCAGATCTAAGAGATAATAAATGCAGCAAATTTCAAATAACAATAAACAACACAGGATTTATAGTGGTTCGGCGATCGTGCCTACGTCCACTTTGAAGGTTATCTCTTTATTGATTCACTTGATGATTCTCAATCGATTACAGCAGATTACAGCAAGTTGTAACTTTGATACTTGATTACAATGATGATGAAAAGATATAGAACTGAATCTGGCAGAGTCTGGGCGTGCTTTTATCTCCAAGAATTCTTCTTTTTTTTCTCTCTTTCTGAATGACCAGGGGCTCTATTTATAGGTGTAGGAGGCGGATATTTCGCCTAAAATCCGGGGAGAACGCTTCTGGCACGTGAGGGGGCCCATACGGCCGAATTCTGGAGATCCGGGCCCACTTTGGGATCGATTCGACCCTTGGTTTGAATCGATCAAGAAAGTGTCCAATCGTGATGAAACTTGGCGTGGACATTCTTCTATGTATACGCAAGCTCCTGCGAAAATTTCATAGCATTTGGACTTGTAGATCTCAAGTTATGATCGATTCAAGATTGTGCTTCCGGTCAACAAGCTCGATAGGGTCGAGTCCATAGGGTCGAATCGATAGGGTCGAATCCATAGGGTCGAATCCATAGGGTCGAATCCATAAGGTCGAATCGATCATATCTTATGCGTATGAACTCGGATTGACTTGAAACTTGAAATGTTGGCTCTCGTGGCTTTGCTTGTCATGTCCTATCAATTGTAGCCTGATCCGGGCTCGGACAAAATTCATCGATGTCCATAGAGAAGTGAAGTATAACCAATCTCTGAGACGAACTGTCTTTTGTTTTTGACCGACCTTTTGGTATCACGGCTTTGCCAAAAAGCGGGATAACATTTGCCCCCCAAAACATGCCTTGCGGTAGGAAGGCGTGTTTTGTAATGCCATGATCTGGATGTTCATATCTTGTTGATGTCCTACAAAGGAATTTACAATTCTATGCGACCTCAAATAACGACCGTTCGGGATCGGGATACTTGAGATGAAGTAGGACCGTTTATGGTCATGTGGCGGACCTCAAATGACGACCGTTCGCAATCGAGCCATTTGAAGTGAGATGAGTTGTGCCATTCAGGGTGAGTCGTGCCTTTTCGAGGTGAGTTGTGCCTGTTCGAGGCGAGTTGTGACCATTTGCGATCGTGTGTTGTTCGAGGCGTTTTTGTGACCGTTCGAGGTCGGGTGTCGTTCGTGGCGAGTTGTGACTGTTCAAAGTCGGGTGCCGTTCGTGGCGAGTTGTGATCGTTCGCGATCGTGTGCCGTTCGAGGCAAGTTGTGACTGTTTGAAGTCGGGTGCCGTTCGTGGCGAGTTGTGATCGTTCGCGATCGTGTGCCGTTCGAGGCGAGAAAGTGTGCCCGGGAGGGCTTGGTATTACCGATACCAGGCTCACGTTCGTGTGGGTCCCTGGATCGTTTGTCAGGGTGGTTTATCGCCATCTCATAGCATGCCTAAGGACCGTTTGCGACCCCGTACGTGTGTAAGTAGCTTAGCCATTTCAGAATTATCAGAATCAAATATCTATTCGACAGATGAATTTTAAAACAGAAATATCCAAACAAACCAAGTTCAAATGTCCCAATCAACATGAAACAAAAGCAAAGCAAAGATGTCAAAGTGTAAGTTCCCACTACGAAACAATCAATGATCATTCAGAGCATGCCTGGAGAACGTTCGCGATCTCGTACTTGTGTAAATGATTTAATTGTTTTAGTGGAAGCTTGCGACTTGTTCATCGTTATTTTAATTAATTGATAACCAAACGGTGTCCCGGTTTAGGGCCACCCCTGGCTGATGTAGACGGTGGTCGCTCCGGCTCCACCGCTGAAGCTCGCCTCCTCACATATTGAAGGAGCATACCGTTCCTGATATGCCCTTCCACCTCGTCCTTCAGATGCCTACAATCATTAGTGTTATGACCATTTAATTCATGAAATACACAAAACTTATCTGATCTCCTTTCGTCAGAAGTTGGATCCCTTCGCATCGGTCTACGATACGGAACCTGCTCTTTGGTATCCTGATAAATTCGCTCCAGACTCTCATTCAGCTCGGTGTAAGTGGTGAATCGCGGCTCCCTCCGTTGCCGCTTTGACTTGTCGTTATAATCCTCAGCCTTTCATTTTCCTTTATCCTTGTCTGAGTCCTTTTCGAAAGGCTTTTTGTCTTTAAGCACATAAACTTATATTCCCTCTCCTTCTTCTCTTTCTGCATTCGCATCCTCTAATCGTAAAAACTTTTCTGCCTCGTTGTAGAATTCCTCTAGATCCACGGGTGGATCTTTAGTAAATTAATTTTTGAACTCTGTGCCGTCAGCTACTCCGGACACAGCTGCCATCACCACCATAGATGGATCTGCTCGATCCACCGAAGCTGCTGCTGCATTGAATCGCGATAGATAACTCCTCAAGGTCTCTCCGGGTTTCTGCTTTAAAGTTGCCAAAGTCATCACATTCTTGGGTCTTGTAATGTGAACCCTGAATTGCCTCATAAATCTTTCAATTAAATCATTCCATGTTCCGATGGATCCATTCTCCAATTGTCTAAACCACAATGCTACAATATTCGCCAAGTACAATGGAAAGCACCAGGCCATAACCTCCTCTGACGCCCCCGGCACTTCCATATGCCTCATATACTTCGTTAGATGAACCGTGGGGTCCGTTCTCCCGTCATACATGTCCAACGATGGTAACTTGAAATCCGGTGGGTTCCTAGCTCCTCTGATTGCTGGAGAAAAAGGACTCCTATTAACATCCTCCAAATCTTTGTTTACCAAACCGCCTCTCATAGCTCTTCTAACCATCTCTGCCAACCTGTCGTTGTCACCGAGATGCAATCTTCGTTCATTACTTTCAACCTGCCCCCCGAGTCCACGAGGGAATTCTGGGATTTGCCCCCTTGACTGAGCGTTCATTCCTCTGCTACTCCTAGATTGGGTAGATGCATCTTTCTCTCTCTCAGGGATTGGATCAACATTCACCATGTGCACATCCCCTAGTTCAGGTGCTACACTGGATGGTCCTGCTCCGTTTTGAACTTCATTCGCTTCTCTATTCTGTGCTCCAAGTTGTCCTATCTGTTGGAACAAACTTTGGATCAGCTCCTCCTGTTTCTTCATCATTGTCTCCATCTCGTCCCTAGTGATGAAGATCGATGCTTGATTCGCTCCTGAAGAAGCCTCTTGATTTCCTTGGTGTTCACTTCTCTCTGGCCTTGGCCTTCTGCTCGATTGTCTCGTCATGGTTCTTAGATCTAAATCTTTAAGCCTTCAAATTCAAATTATCCTGAATCAGCAGTTCTCGGTGAAAGCACCAAAATGTTTGCGCCAAAAATGGTCACAAACACTCAATATCGTAAAAGCACCCGTTTATCAACACAGATCAGTAATAATTAGCACAGAACTCAGATCTAAGAGATAATAAATGCAGCAAATTACAAATAACAATAAACAACACAGGATTTATAGTGGTTCGGCGATCGTGCCTACGTCCACTTTGAAGGTTATCTCTTTATTGATTCACTTGATGATTCTCAATCGATTACAGCGGATTATAGCAAGTTGTAGCTTTGATACTTGATTACAATGATGATGAAAAGATACAAAACTGAATCTGGCAGAGTCTGAGCGTGCTTTTATCTCCAAAATTCTTCTTTTTTTCTCTCTTTCTGACTGACCAGGGGCTCTATTTATAGGTGTAGGAGGCAGATATTTCGCCTAAAATCCGGGGAGAATGCTTCTGGCATGTGAGGGGGCCCATACGGCCGAATTCTGGAGATCTGGGCCCACTTTGGGATCGATTCGACCCTTGGTTCGAATCGATCAAGAAAGTGTCCAATCGTGATGAAACTTGGCGTGGACATTCTTCTATGTATACGCAAGCTCCTACGAAAATTTCATAGCATTTGGACTTGTAAATCTCAAGTTATGATCGATTCAAGATTGTGCTTCCGGTCAACAAGCTCGATAGGGTCGAATCCATAGGGTCGAATCGATAGGGTCGAATCCATAGGGTCGAATCCATAGGGTCGAATCCATAGGGTCGAATCCATAGAGTTGAATCCATACGGTCGAATCCATAGGGTAGAATCCATAGGGTATAGGGTCGAATCCATAGGGTCGAATCGATCATATCTTACGCGTATGAACTCGGATTGACTTGAAACTTGAAACTTGAAACGTTGGCTCTCGTGGCTTTGTTTGTCATGTCCTATCAATTGTAGCCTGATCCGGGCTCGGACAAAATTCATCGATATCCATGGAGAAGTGAAGTACAACCAATCTCTAAGACGAACTGTCTTTTGTTTTTGACCGACCTTTTGGTATCACGGCTTTGCCAAAAAGCGGGATAACAAAATGGCATTTGATAATTTATATTTTACGATTAAGTACGAGCTTAAGATCTTGTATATGTATATAGAGTTATAAATGATTTAGAAAAAATTAAGATTGAAAGATAAATTGGAAATTTAATTGGAATTGAGCTTATTTGAAAATTTAACTCCATAAGTTGATGTTAACTTATTAAAATTGGAAATTTTAAAGGTATGATATTTATAACTGGATTTAATGAATAATTCTAGTATAAATAAATGGAAGGAAATTTTAGTGTTAATAAATTTAGTTATTATAATGGTTATGGATTTATCATATAAACCTTTCAAACTAAATAATAGGAAAATGAATTGTTGATTTGAAATTCCCAACCTTAGTTTTGAAATTCATTAAATTCTCAAAGTTTGAAAATATTAAAATCGAAGTGTTTTATTCAAACTGAAAGTGAATCTAAAAGTTATGGGTTTAGACTGAATTTAAAGTGAATAAAACTTGTGAAGGTGTGGAAATTATTTACTTTTAAAGAAATTTTAAATTCAACTGTTTTATTTTATATACTGATGAATATCCAAACCATTTAAGTTTTGAAAGTTTTGGTTTTAAAACTATGGATTTCGAAGTATTATGTTGAAAGTTAAAATTCAAATATTTGGTTTTGAGGTATTATAAATTTAAAAGCGGCATGATTTTGGAAAAGAAATATATTCGAAATAAAATGATATCGTATTTATTTGGGTTTTAAAAAGGAAAAGATATCATATTTATGGGTTTGGAAATGGATAATTTTATTCTGGTTTTGAAAGTATAATTATTCTAAATGACCGTGGTGTTATAATAACGTTTGGTTGTTAAAGAGACTGGGATCGGAAGTTGTCATACTCTCTGCCAACTCTGAAAACCACTTTAACAACCGTGTATGCGGTGGAGACTCTAGAATGAAGTAGGTTGGTGGCGGCGTTTCCTGTAAGGTAAATACGTGGACCCAACTCCCGTGAGTTGGCATAAGGTGGCTAAAACAGGAGCGATTGACGGGTTAATAAGGTAGCACCTTTGATCAGACACATCCCTTCGATACTATACTCTGACTTTGGATTGATTCGGTGGCCACTTTTGATTTTTGGGGGTGTGGCTCGAGGTGGGCGGTAGCTGTGCGCTACGCGTGACCACCGACCCGGAAGCGTAATTGGTATATCTACCCTGGCATTGCCTAGTTGTGCCGTGTCACCTACCCTATCGCGCCTTGTACGAGTTTGGTTTTCTCCCGTAGCCCGTGTGGTATCCTCTGGTGGCTTCTCGATCAGGAGGGACTATGATATTGGATGGACTACTGGGACTATTACGTGTTAAGGGCTATATGGGTAACCCCTTAATGCTAAGAAAAAGGTAAGTTTATTTTATAAACAGACACTATTATAATATCGAAATATACTACATAGTAAATAGTTTAACGGATCCTTAGGAGATGTAAATCCCGAGCATCTCTTGAGTTACGGCACTCATATTTATTTCTGTTAATTTAACTCACATAAGATCTTTTAGTTCTGACTCGAGTGTTTTTGTCTTTTCAAATTCGCTCGGGTCAGTCCGAGCGTTTCAGGATTTGAAGATTTTATGTTGGAGGACGAAGACGAAGATTTGTAGTATTATTATCTACTATATTATTCCACTACATCATTTAATTCCGCTGCATTAATTATTATTCTCTGGTATGTGTACTCCGATATGTATTGTATAAATGTAATCAAAGGTTTTGTAAAACAGCTTCATGAACTGTATATTTGATTATTATATTTTATCCTTCCGCTGTGAGATTCTATTTTGTTTTATTTCTTTCTTGTTTTTTTATTTACCCCATAACAATCCGCCCTTCCGTATGGTTTGAATTGGCACGTGTGTCGATTTAAAGCGTGCGAAAAGGCGGGATGTTACATCTGGTATCAGAGCTTTGGTTTAGCGATAAAGCTTAGCTTTGTGGGGTTTGACTCTAAACTAATAGGGTAGAAATACCCTATGGGAGCCGCGGAGTGTATATATATGAGAGAGCGTATTTGTTAGTGTTATAAAAAGATTTTAATATTGTGTTAATCTGTTCCGTTTTGTATTTATAAATTCTGGTTGATGCATGGGACGCTATGACATCAATAGGGATTTCTAAACACTTAATAGGACAGACCGACATAATATCTGTTTTAATATAGGTGAATGAAATAATTTTGCCTATTATATTTTCTATATAAAATAAAAAAATTCAAATGATATCTATATTTGGCTGCAATAGATTGGTTGTTAGGTAATAAAAGTGTATAAATAATAATAGAAATAAGATTAAAAAACAAAACAAATGAAATTTGGAAATTTAGAACTTAAGTCCCGGGGTTTTGAAATTTCTTTCGAATAAATGTTGGAATATAATAATATTGTTTATAAGTATTTTCTGATATAAATACTTCAATATAATTCTGAAGTATTGTTTTAAAGAAGATTTTGGAGAAAACAAGTTTTGTACTTTCCTCTCTATCGCTGAAAAATAATTTCGGTGATGGCGGCCGCATCATCGACTTTCATTTTCGAGTTTCGAAGGGGGAAGGCCACTGTAGTAGTTTTACTGCAGATTCATTTTGATTGAAAAATATAAATTTTGAATTGTTGTAGATATAATTATAGATATATAAGTTTTAAGAATATATTTATCTATTGTTTTAAAATAAATTGAAAATGTAACCCGGTATTTAATTCTTAAATTTCCGTTAAAAAATTGTTTCAATTATTGTAGTGAAATGAAAAGTAGGTAATTAATAATTGAAACCCTAAATAAAATAAGAGATGTAAATGCTAAGTTATAAATGGAAATTAAAGGAAATTTGAAATCTGTAGCATATGAAACAAAGAGTGATATTGTTGAACATTAAATTTAATTAAAGGATGATAAAACTTGTATAAGTTCATTTGCATTTTCTTTAACATATATAACTTACCAAATATAAATATTTGAAATGTTTAATAAGAAATGTAATGGAAATTGTACAAGTGAAAGTAGGTAATGAAGTATCCAATAAGTCGGCTATTAAATGAGAATTTAATGTTATGAACTTAAGTTATAATTGAAATTTTACCAAATAAATATAATTAAAGGTAAGTATCATAAATAGATGACAATAAACTTTAGTAAATGTTAAAGTAAATTATTTTAATAAACAGAACGATGAATACTGTAAATAAATAAGTTAAGCAGTGAATAAATGAATGTAAAATAATAAAAGGAAAATTCATGATATGAATGAGTGAAAATTTTGGTAGAAATAAGGTGAATAATTGTAAGTAATAAATTAAATAATTAAATAATCACTGAATAAATGAAAGAAAGGAAATCAAACAACTAAAGTATGAAATAAATTGATAATAAGTTAATTTGATTTGTTGGTTTGAATTGTTGTTGTTTAAATTATGGTTGTTTGGGTAAGATACTTTAAAATTGGGATTGGATGAATGAATAATCTATTTAGTTTTATCTAAGGGTGTTGAGTAAGTGATGCGCCAGTAGTTTATTCTTCATTCCGTATAATTTTAAAAGTTTTGAACCCGAACAACTATTTGTTGTTGATTGAATGGTTACTTTGTATTTGTTGTGTATGCTGTTGTTGAAATGGATGGCTGTTGTATTGATTTGTTGTTAGTGATTGAAACCACTTAAATATTTTACTTTATATAAATTGTAACCCTTTTAGATTTTATAAGTGAAATGCATGTTATGGAAGCAATTGCTACTGCTTTTGGTTCCATAAATTAAGCGTAAATTGCCCGACAAATAGGTACGTTTCGGATTACGGTTTAAAGCGCTAATTTATATTTTTTTTGGGTTAGGATATAATATTTTGGATATTATATGTAATATAATTGTTATATTTTGGATATTATATTTTCTTCCAAGCCTCTCCGTACAAGGGAGACTCTGCCGAAATTTTTCGTAAATTTTGGACTTAGAAATTATTTTGAAATATTTTCAAACCTTGTTTATTTAAGTATAAAAGATACAATGAGTATATAATGGGTATATTTTAGTTAAAGTAATAAATTTTGTAAATTATTGTTTATAAGTTGATATTTTGAATAAGATATTTTGATCTCTAAATTCTTCCTTCTCCCTTCTTTTTCCTTTTCCGGGACGAAAAGTTTTGAGTGGGGGAGAGTGGAACGACCCGTATAAATTCGATGTTTAAAATGAATTAAATAATAAGATTTTAATTTAAATTTAGAAAGAAATAAAAATCTTATTTATTTATATGAAAGAGAATGTCGAAATTAGATGTATCAAGGGTAATTAAAATCTACAAATTAAATTATATATTGCAATTTATTTGTAATAGTGGAAATTGTTGCATTTGGATATAAAGATAAAATAAGTAAATTAAGGCAAGTATTGGATTTATCAATGAAATAAAATATTGATTTATGGAAATTGAATGTAAATGGGGGTAATAAAGTAATGCAGGACAATAAATAATTTATTTAGTACAATCCCTTTTATTTGTAAACTATTGTAAGGTGTTAATTAATTGAAATATGAAAATTAGGAAATAGATTCAAATTGTATGTTAGATAATAAATTGCAATAATTAAAGTTAGTAATTGATGGATTAAATGGAATTGGATTTAGAATCTTAATTTGTATGGGTGCATATATATATATATATATATATATATATAATGGAATATAAAAGGGTAAAATAATCATATACAAGTATATTAAAGGTTTTAATAGTGGGTTACTAGTAAATTCACTCATTTACCAATAAAGATAACTAGGTGTGTCTTGATGATAATTAATAACATAACAGAAAGGAGTAAATGTATTCATTAGAATATTAATTGCAATTGGATAGGGATTTTAAGTAACAAGGTTAATGCGAGGTAAGTAATGCTAAATTTAGTTTAATAATAATGAATAGTAATTAATTAAAAATTTGTCACATATATCATAAATTACCTGCTTACTTGTTAATGGAATTAGAATGTGTGATAAGTAATAATAAGATAAATGAATGTTACACTAATCGAAAGTGAAATAACGTTCATATAAAATGTGAGTAATTATAGGATCGTATTTGTTATGAGCGTTACTTTAATATTTTGGATTAATTGAGAAATTTATACGAGAAATATGTAAAGTAATAACTAAAAAGGAAATACGTTATAAATTGATTTTAACCTAACCTTAAGCGTAAGCTAAAAGGATGAAATTGAATCCAATCTGTTTAATTTGAAAATTATTAAAAATAAATGGGATTAAATTTATAATAAAGGGGCTATTTTAAGAAATTGAAATAAATTCTATAGTGAGGGAATTAAGTTACTTTAAATTGAGATGGGACTTAAGATTTGTTTATTTAATTGGATTTAAATTTGGAAAATTTGGTCGTTGCAATTAATTGAGATTAACTGTTAAATATTACGTTAATTTAAGGGTTAGGTTAAATTTTGAGAATATTAAGGTAATAACTTTGAACCCAATGTTAATCTCATCCATTCGACCATGATAAATTGAATAAAAAGAATGGATGGTGAATGCAGTGTAGTTATTGAAAATATACCTAGTCCGTCTTGATGATGACACATGGCCTCGTTTCCATAGCGTGATTAACGGGTTACTGGATTATAGGATGAGGACTTCCCAGGAGGTCACCCATCCTAGTACTACTCTCGCCCAAGCACGCTTAACTTCGAAGTTCTGATGGGATCCGGTGCTTTAGTGCTGGTATGATCGCACCCCGTACCTCTCGCATGCTAAGCGAGCGCTCTACCATCTTAGCTACATCCCCTTGTGGGCTCTTGTACCAAAGCCAAATCAATTAACCACTTGGACAAAATCCATTGTCGAAGTGGTTAATTGATTTGGCTTTGGTACAAGAGGCCACAAGGGGATGTAGCTCAGATGGTAGAGCACTCGCTTAGCATGCGAGAGGTACGGGGTGCGATCATACCAGCACTAAAGCACCGGATCCCATCAGAACTCCGAAGTTAAGCGTGCTTGGGCGAGAGTAGTACTAGGATGGGTGATCTCCTGGGAAGTCCTCATCTTATAATTGATGAATATAATGAAAATTTAATTTACGCTGAAACATATGAGTAAATCAACATTTAATTTGACATCTAACTTTGTTAAAATCATTGTAAATATTTGAGTAAAATAAAGATGATAAAATTGTCAATTTTAGAATTTAAAATATAAAATTGGATTTAATCAATATATTTAATTAGTATAAAAATAGCCATTTTGGTCACGAACTCGGATTTCGACGAAACCAGTTTAATCGGATCCGTAACAGTGAATTATTGTAGGGTTTCAAGTTTCGTAGCGATCGGACTTGTCGTCTGATCGTACGAACGCGAAACGCCTTGAAATCAATTTAATTGAAATCAATTTGAAATCAATTTGAAATTTTTGTTTTCAGCATAACTTCTTCATACGATGGAATTTGGACGTGAAACTTTTTATATCGCGTTCATAATATTTTTAAACACCTATTTCGATATATGGGTTTACCCAATTTCGTTACGGAGTCAGAACGTGCTTTTTGGGCCAATTATCGTTCAGCACGTTTGTTTATCGGATCCATCTACTATATTTCTAACCTACTTATATAAACCCAATATGAACCCTAGCCTCCATTTATTCTCATTTGTTTATGCGTTCATTTCCTCAGCTCCTCCTCTTTCTAATGGCTGCAAACCCCAGATCTAAATTCAAATTTCAAAAATCAAATCAAAAGTCAAAATTTCAAAGTCCTCAGAAAATTCTCAAAAAAAAAATGTTGATGCTCTTGACGAGCGTAATTTAACGGTATAATTTGTTTTTCGATTCGGGTTGTGGTTCGACCAGAAATTGGAGTTTTATTTTCGGCCGTTCTTTGAATGGAAGCTAAATCAACGGTGGATCTGCAACAAGGAGTCGATCGGGGGTTACTGCATCGTAGAGGGCTTCGCGAGTTATTGATCTAACGGCTTCGTGTTTGCCAGAGGGGTCGGGATCGCCAGAATTTTGCCGTCAAAACGTATGGCATCACTTAGTTTCAGGGAGGACGGAGGCGACCGGATGGCATGGGTGTGGTCGGCCTAGAGCGTGGAGGCGAGTGGCTGGGCTTGATTGACATGAAGATGGCCGTGGGCGGTGGAAAAATTGCGATAGGTGGCGGCGCTACTCTGGGTATTCGAGGTTAGGGTTTTCGGCTGTAGGATCTCTCGCGTGTGTGGCCAGTTGACTTACTTGGCAAAGCTTTGTGAGTGGTTCATGCTTTCTATTTATTTATTTTTATTTTTCAAATTTTCAAGTCGTTAACGATGATAACTTTCACATACGAGCTCAGTTTCACGCGAGATTTTTTTTGCTAGAATCGTAATAAAATTCCAGATCTGTTGACGCTGGTTTGGACCAATATGGAGACTGTCAAATTTTTGGGTTTAAATTGGATATGAATTCAATTTAAATTCAAAAAGTGAGTGTTTTAACCCACTCACAACTTCTAACATTTCTTATGGTTGTTAAATTGATTTTAGATATGAGTAGAAATTTATTTATGACTGTTTGGCATGTTTTATTCATTATCTCTGTTAAATCGCATTTATTTAATATAACTGTTAATTGATTTTATTATGGCATATAAATTGACAGTCAAAATTTATTTATTTGCATATAAACTGATAGTTAAGCAGTTAATAAATTTATTTTGAATATAAACTGTTAGTTAATAATTGTCGTTTATTTCCTGTTATATTGTATATGCTATATATTGATGTTTGTTTAAATTGATGATGATTGAAATAAATTGATGATGATTGAAATAAATTGGTTGATGATTGATATTGGATGAATGGACGATGTGTTCTATCTTATATAAACTGCAAGTTATCATGCATTTTCATTTCATCGGGATTGCAGTTTGAAATGATATACAACCGCATTTTATTTTTAAATTGCGGATTGAAATGATAATTATCCGTATCACTTGACCATATGATAGAAAATTATATAGAGGCACCGCGGTGTATATATATATATTGAAATGGTTTTTTTTACGGTTTGGATATGATACGGTTTAATAAATATTAAATTTGGATATGATATAAATATATTTTATATATACATACATAGTTAAATTGTTGAATTTAAGCTACGTAAAAATCTGTTAAATAAAATGAATAAGTTGAAAAATGGCAATTGATAATTTATATTTTACGATTAAGTACGAGCTTAAGATCTTGTATATGCATAAGAGTTATAAATGATTTAGAAAAAATTAAGATTGAAAGATAAATTGGAAATTTAATTGGAATTGAGCTTATTTGAAAATTTAACTCCATAAGTCGATGTTAACTTATTAAAATTGGAAATTTTAAAGGTATGATATTTATAACTGGATTTAATGAATAATTCTAGTATAAATAAATGGTAGGAAATTTTAGTGTTAATAAATTTAGTTATTTCAATGGTTATGGATTTATCATATAAACCTTTCAAACTAAATAATAGGAAAATGAATTGTTGATTTGAAATTCCCAACCTTAGTTTTGAAATTCATTAAATTCTCGAAGTTTGAAAATATTGAAATCGAAGTGTTTTATTCAAACTGAAAGTGAATCTAAAAGTTATGGGTTTAGATTGAATTTAAAGTGAATAAAAATTGTGAAGGTGTGGAAATTATTTACTTTTAAAGAAATTTTAAATTCAACTGTTTTATTTTATATACTGTTGAATATCCAAACCATTTAAGTTTTGAAAGTTTTGGTTTCAAAACTATGGATTTCGAAGTATTATGTTCAAAGTTAAAATTCAAATATTTGGTTTTGAGGTATTATAAATTTAAAAGCGGCATGATTTTGGAAATGAAATATATTTGAAATAAAATGATATCGTATTTATTTAGGTTTTAAAAAGGAAATGATATCATATTTATGGGTTTGGAAATGGATAATTTTATTCTGGTTTTGAAAGTATAATTATTTTAAATGACCGTGGTGTTATAATAACGTTTGGTTGTTAAAGAGACCGGGATCGGAAGTTGTCATACTCTCTGCCAACTCTGAAAACCACTTTAACAACCGTGTACGCGGTGGAGACTCTAGAATGAAGTAGGTTGGTGGCGGCATTTCCTGTAAGGTAAATACGTGGACCCAACTCCCGTGAGTTGGCATAAGGTGGCTAAAACAGGTGCGATTGACGGGTTAATAAGGTAGCACCTTTGATCGGACACATCCCTTCGATACTATACTCTGACTTTGGATTGATTCGGTGGCCACTTTTGATTTTTGAGAGCGTGGCTCGAGGTGGGCGGTAGCTGCGCGCTACGCGTTACCACCGACCCGGAAGCGTAATTGGTATATCTACCCTGGCATTGTCTAGTTGTGCCGTGTCACCTACCCTATCGCGCCTTATACGAGTTTGGTTTTCTCCCGTAGCCCGTGTGGTATCCTCTGGTGGCTTCCCGATCAGGAGGGACTATGATATTGGATGGACTACTGGGACTATTACGTGTTAAGGGCTATATGTGTAACCCCTTAATGCTAAGAAAAAGGTAAGTTTATTTTATAAATAGACACTATTCTAATAGCGAAATATACTACATAGTAAATAGTTTAATGGATCCTTAGGAGATGTAAATCCCGAGCATCTCTTGAGTTACTGCACTCATATTTATTTCTGTTAATTTAACTCAAATAAGATCTTTTAGTTCTGACTCGAGTGTTTTTGTCTTTTCAAATTCGTTCGGGTCAGTCCAAGCGTTTCAGGATTTGAAGATTTTATGTTGGAGGGCGAAGACGAAGATTTGTAGTATTATTATCTACTATATTATTCCACTACATCATTTAATTCCGTTGCATTAATTATTATTCTCTGGTATGTGTACTCAGATATGTATTGCATAAATGTAATCAAAGGTTTGTAAAACAGCTTCATGAACTGTATATTTGATTATTATATTTTATCCTTCCGCTGTGAGATTCTATTTTGTTTTATTTCTTTCTTGTTTTTTTATTTACCCCATAACAATCCGCCCTTCCGTATGGTTTGAATTGGCACGTGTGTCGATTTAAAGCGTGCGAAAAGGCGGGATGTTACATCTGGTATCAGAGCTTTGGTTTAGCGATAAAGCTTAGCTTTGTGGGGTTTGACTCTAAACTAATAGGGTAGAAATACCCTATGGGAGCCGCGGAGTGTATATATATGAGAGAGCGTATTTGTTAGTGTTATAAAAAGATTTTAATATTGTGTTAATCTGTTCCGTTTTGTATTTATAAATTCTGGTTGATGCATGGGACGCTATGACATCAATAGGGATTTCTAAACACTTAATACGACAGACCGACATAATATCTGTTTTAATATAGGTGAATGAAATAATTTTGCCTATTATATTTTCTATATAAAATAAAAAAATTCAAATGATATCTATATTTGGCTGCAATAGATTGGTTGTTAGGTAATAAAAGTGTATAAATAATAATAGAAATAAGATTAAAAAACAAAACAAATGAAATTTGGAAATTTAGAACTTAAGTCCCGGGGTTTTGAAATTTCTTTCGAATAAATGTTGGAATATAATAATATTGTTTATAAGTATTTTCTGATATAAATACTTCAATATAATTCTGAAGTATTGTTTTAAAGAAGATTTTGGAGAAAACAAGTTTTGTACTTTCCTCTCTATCGCTGAAAAATAATTTCGGTGATGGCGGCCGCATCATCGACTTTCATTTTCGAGTTTCGAAGGGGGAAGGCCACTGTAGTAGTTTTACTGCAGATTCATTTTGATTGAAAAATATAAATTTTGAATTGTTGTAGATATAATTATAGATATATAAGTTTTAAGAATATATTTATCTATTGTTTTAAAATAAATTGAAAATGTAACCCGGTATTTAATTCTTAAATTTCCGTTAAAAAATTGTTTCAATTATTGTAGTGAAATGAAAAGTAGGTAATTAATAATTGAAACCCTAAATAAAATAAGAGATGTAAATGCTAAGTTATAAATGGAAATTAAAGGAAATTTGAAATCTGTAGCATATGAAACAAAGAGTGATATTGTTGAACATTAAATTTAATTAAAGGATGATAAAACTTGTATAAGTTCATTTGCATTTTCTTTAACATATATAACTTACCAAATATAAATATTTGAAATGTTTAATAAGAAATGTAATGGAAATTGTACAAGTGAAAGTAGGTAATGAAGTATCCAATAAGTCGGCTATTAAATGAGAATTTAATGTTATGAACTTAAGTTATAATTGAAATTTTACCAAATAAATATAATTAAAGGTAAGTATCATAAATAGATGACAATAAACTTTAGTAAATGTTAAAGTAAATTATTTTAATAAACAGAACGATGAATACTGTAAATAAATAAGTTAAGCAGTGAATAAATGAATGTAAAATAATAAAAGGAAAATTCATGATATGAATGAGTGAAAATTTTGGTAGAAATAAGGTGAATAATTGTAAGTAATAAATTAAATAATTAAATAATCACTGAATAAATGAAAGAAAGGAAATCAAACAACTAAAGTATGAAATAAATTGATAATAAGTTAATTTGATTTGTTGGTTTGAATTGTTGTTGTTTAAATTATGGTTGTTTGGGTAAGATACTTTAAAATTGGGATTGGATGAATGAATAATCTATTTAGTTTTATCTAAGGGTGTTGAGTAAGTGATGCGCCAGTAGTTTATTCTTCATTCCGTATAATTTTAAAAGTTTTGAACCCGAACAACTATTTGTTGTTGATTGAATGGTTACTTTGTATTTGTTGTGTATGCTGTTGTTGAAATGGATGGCTGTTGTATTGATTTGTTGTTAGTGATTGAAACCACTTAAATATTTTACTTTATATAAATTGTAACCCTTTTAGATTTTATAAGTGAAATGCATGTTATGGAAGCAATTGCTACTGCTTTTGGTTCCATAAATTAAGCGTAAATTGCCCGACAAATAGGTACGTTTCGGATTACGGTTTAAAGCGCTAATTTATATTTTTTCGGGTTAGGATATAATATTTTGGATATTATATGTAATATAATTGTTATATTTTGGATATTATATTTTCTTCCAAGCCTCTCCGTACAAGGGAGACTCTGCCGAAATTTTTCGTAAATTTTGGACTTAGAAATTATTTTGAAATATTTTCAAACCTTGTTTATTTAAGTATAAAAGATACAATGATTATATAATGGGTATATTTTAGTTAAAGTAATAAATTTTGTAAATTATTGTTTATAAGTTAATATTTTGAATAAGATATTTTGATCTCTAAATTCTTCCTTCTCCCTTCTTTTTCCTTTTCCGGGACGAAAAGTTTTGAGTGGGGGAGAGTGGAACGACCCGTATAAATTCGATGTTTAAAATGAATTAAATAATAAGATTTTAATTTAAATTTAGAAAGAAATAAAAATCTTATTTATTTATATGAAAGAGAATGTCGAAATTAGATGTATCAAGGGTAATTAAAATCTACAAATTAAATTATATATTGCAATTTATTTGTAATAGTGGAAATTGTTGCATTTGGATATAAAGATAAAATAAGTAAATTAAGGCAAGTATTGGATTTATCAATGAAATAAAATATTGATTTATGGAAATTGAATGTAAATGGGGGTAATAAAGTAATGCAGGACAATAAATAATTTATTTAGTACAATCCCTTTTATTTGTAAACTATTGTAAGGTGTTAATTAATTGAAATATGAAAATTAGGAAATAGATTCAAATTGTATGTTAGATAATAAATTGCAATAATTAAAGTTAGTATTTTATGGATTAAATGGAATTGGATTTAGAATCTTAATTTGTATGGGTGCATATATATATATATATATATATATATATATATATAATGGAATATAAAAGGGTAAAATAATCATATACAAGTATATTAAAGGTTTTAATAGTGGGTTACTAGTAAATTCACTCATTTACCAATAAAGATAATTAGGTGTACCTTGATGATAATTAATAATATAACGGAAAGGAGTAAATGTATTCATTAGAATATTAAGTGCAATTGGATAGGGATTTTAAGTAACAAGGTTAATGCGAGGTAAGTAATGCTAAATTTAGTTTAATAATAATGAATAGTAATTAATTAAAAATTTGTCACATATATCATAAATTACTTGCTTACTTGTTAATGGAATTAGAATGTGTGATAAGTAATAATAAGATAAATGAATGTTACACTAATGGAAAGTGAAATAACGTTCATATAAAATGTGAGTAATTATAGGATCGTATTTATTATGAGCGTTACTTTAATAATTTGGATTAATTGAGAAATTTATACGAGAAATATGTAAAGTAATAACTAAAAAGGAAATACGTTATAAATTGATTTTAACCTAACCTTAAGTGTAAGCTAAAAGGATGAAATTGAATCCAATCTGTTTAATTTGAAACTTATTAAAAATAAATGGGATTAAATTTATAATAAAGGGGCTATTTTAAGAAATTGAAATAAATTCTATAGTGAGGGAATTAAGTTACTTTAAATTGAGATGGGACTTAAGATTTGGTTATATAATTGGATTTAAATTTAGAAAATTTGGTTGTTGCAATTAATTAAGATTAACTGTTAAATATTACGTTAATTTAAGGGTTAGGTAAAATTTTGAGAATAATAAGGTAATAACTTTGAACCCAATATTAATCTTATCCATTCGACCATGATAAATTGAATAAAAAGAGCGAATGGTGAATGCAGTGTAGTTATTGAAAATATAATTTATAATTGATGAATATAATGAAAATTTAATTTACGCTGAAACATATGAATAAATCAACATTTAATTTGACATCTAACTTTGTTAAAATCATTGTGAATGTTTGAGTAAAATAAAGATGATAAAATTGTCAATTTTAGAATTTAAAATATAAAATTGGATTTAATCAATATATTTAATTAGTATAAAAATAGCCATTTTGGTCACGAACTCAGATTTCGACGAAACCAGTTTAATCGGATCCGTAACAGTGAATTATTGTAGGGTTTCGAGTTTCGTAGCAATCAGACTTATCGTTTGATCGTACGAACGCGAAACGCCTTGAAATCGATTTAATTGAAATCAATTTGAAATTTTTATTTTCAGCATAACTTCTTCATACGATGGAATTTGGACGTGAAACTTTTTCTATCGCGTTCATAATATTTTTAAACACCTATTTCGATATATGGGTTTACCCAATTTCGTTCCGGAGTCAGAACATGCTTTTTGGGCCAATTATCGTTCAGCACGTTTGTTTATCGGATCCATCTACTCTATTTCTAACCTACCTATATAAACCCAATATGAACCCTAGCCTCCATCTATTCTCATTTGTTTATGCGTTCATTTCCTCAGCTCCTCCTCTTTCTAATGGCTGCAAACCCCAGATCTAAATTCAAATTTCAAAAATCAAATCAAAAGTCAAAATTTCAACGTCCTCAGAAAATTCTCAAAAAAAATATGTTGATGCTCTTGACGAGCGTAATTCAACGTTATAATTCGTTTTTCGATTCTGGTTGTGGTTCAACCAGAAATTGGATTTTTATTTTTGGCCGTTCTTTGAATGGAAGCTAAATCAACGGTGGATCTGCAACGAGGAGTCGATCGGGGGTTACTGCATCGTAGAGGGCTTCGCGAGTTATTGATCTAACGGCTTCGTGTTCGCCAGAGGGGTCGGGATCGCCAGATTTTTGCCGTCAAAACGTGTGGCATCACTTAGTTTCAGGGAGGACGGAGGCGACCGGAGGGCATGGGTGTGGTCGGCCTAGAGCGTGGAGGCGAGTGGCTGGGCTTGGTCGACATGAAGATGGCCGTGGGCGGTGGAAAAATTGCGATAGGTGGCGGCGCTATTCTGGGTATTCGAGGTTAGGGTTTTCGGCTGTAGGATCTCTCGCGTGTGTGACCAGTTGACTTACTTGGCAAATCTTTGTGAGTGGTTCATGCTTTCTATTTATTTATTTTTATTTTTCAAATTTTCAAGTCGTTAACGATGATAACTTTCACATACGAGCTCAGCTTCACGCGAGATTTTTTTTGCTAGGATCATAATAAAATTCCAGATCTGTTGACGCTGGTTTGGACCAATTTGGAGACTGTCAAATTTTTGGGTTTAAATTGGATATGAATTCAATTTAAATTCAAAAGGTGAGTGTTTTAACCCACTCACAACTTCTAACATTTCTTATGGTTGTTAAATTGATTTTAGATATGAGTAGAAATTTATTTATGACTGTTTGGCATGTTTTATTCATTATCTCTGTTAAATCGCATTTATTTAATATAACTGTTAATTAATTTTATTATGGCATATAAATTGACAGTTAAAATTTATTTATTTGCATATAAACTGATAGTTAAGCAGTTAATAAATTTATTTTGAATATAAACTGTTAGTTAATAACTGTCATTTATTTCCTATTATGTTGTATATGCTATATATTGATGTTTGTTTAAATTGATGATGATTGAAATAAATTGATGATGATTGAAATAAATTGGTTGATGATTGATATTGGATGAATGGACGATGTGTTCTATCTTATATAAACTGCAAGTTATCATGCATTTTCATTTCATCGGGATTGCGGTTTGAAATGATATACAACCGCATTTTATTTTTAAACTGCGGATTGAAATGATAAATATCTGTATCACTTGACCATATGATAGAAAATTATATAGAGGCACCGCGGTGTGTGTGTGTGTCTATATATATATATATATATATATATATATATATATATATATATATATATATATATATATATATATATATATATATATATATGTATGTATGTATGTATGTATATGTATATGTATGTATGTATATATATATATATATTTGAAATGGTTTTTTTTACAGTTTGGATATGATACGGTTTAATAAATATTAAATTTGGATATGATATAAATATATTTTATATATACATACATAGTTAAATTGTTGAATTTAAGCTATGTAAAAATCTGTTAAATGAAAATGAATAAGTTGAAAAATGGCATTTGATAATTTATATTTTACGATTAAGTACGAGCTTAAGATCTTGTATATGTATATAGAGTTATAAATGATTTAGAAAAAATTAAGATTGAAAGATAAATTGGAAATTTAATTGGAATTGAGCTTATTTGAAAATTTAACTCCATAAGTCGATGTTAACTTATTAAAATTGGAAATTTTAAAGGTATGATATTTATAACTGGATTTAATGAATAATTCTAGTATAAATAAATGGAAGGAAATTTTAGTGTTAATAAATTTAGTTATTTTAATGGTTATGGATTTATCATATAAACCTTTCAAACTAAATAATAGGAAAATGAATTGTTGATTTGAAATTCCCAACCTTAGTTTTGAAATTCATTAAATTCTCAAAGTTTGAAAATATTGAAATCGAAGTGTTTTATTCAAACTGAAAGTGAATCTAAAAGTTATGGGTTTAGACTGAATTTAAAGTGAATAAAAATTGTGAAGGTGTGGAAATTATTAATTTTTAAAGAAAATTTAAATTCAACTGTTTTATTTTATATACTGTTGAATATCCAAACCATTTAAGTTTTGAAAGTTTTGGTTTTAAAACTATGGATTTCGAAGTATTATGTTGAAAGTTAAAATTCAAATATTTGGTTTTGAGGTATTATAAATTTAAAAGCGGCATGATTTTGGGAAAGAAATATATTTGAAATAAAATGATATCGTATTTATTTGGGTTTTAAAAAGGAAATGATATCATATTTATGGGTTTGGAAATGGATAATTTTATTCTGGTTTTGAAAGTATAATTATTTTAAATGACCGTGGTGTTGTAATAACGTTTGGTTGTTAAAGAGACCGGGATCGGAAGTTGTCATACTCTCTGCCAACTCTGAAAACCACTTTAACAACCGTGTACGCGGTGGAGACTCTAGAATGAAGTAGGTTGGTGGCGGCGTTTCCTGTAAGATAAAAACGTGGACCCAACTCCCATGAGTTGGCATAAGGCGGCTAAAACAGGAGCGATTGACGGGTTAATAAGGTAGCACCTTTGATCGGACACATCCCTTCGATACTATACTCTGACTTTGGATTGATTCGGTGGCCACTTTTGATTTTTGGGGGTGTGGCTCGAGGTGGGCGGTAGCTGCGCGCTACGCGTTACCACCGACCCGGAAGCGTAATTGGTATATCTACCCTGGCATTGCCTAGTTGTGCCGTGTCACCTACCCTATCGCGCCTTGTACGAGTTTGGTTTTCTCCCGTAGCCCGTGTGGTATCCTCTGGTGCCTTCCCGATCAGGAGGGACTATGATATTGGATGGACTACTGGGACTATTACGTGTTAAGGGCTATATGTGTAACCCCTTAATGTTAAGAAAAAAGTAAGTTTATTTTATAAATAGACACTATTATAATAGCGAAATATACTACATAGTAAATAGTTTAACGGATCCTTAGGGGATCTAAATCTCGAGCATCTCTTGAGTTACTGCACTCATATTTATTTCTGTTAATTTAACTTACCTAAGATCTTTTAGTTCTGACTCGAGTGTTTTTGTCTTTTCAAATTCGCTTGGGTCAGTCCGAGCGTTTCAGGATTTGAAGATTTTATGTTGGAGGACGAAGACGAAGATTTGTAGTATTATTATCTACTATATTATTCCACCACATCATTTAATTCCGCTGCATTAATTATTATTCTCCGGTATGTGTACTCCGATATGTATTGTATAAATGTAATCAAAGGTTTTGTAAAACAGCTTCATGAACTGTATATTTGATTATTATATTTTATCCTTCCGCTGTGAGATTCTATTTTGTTTTATTTCTTTCTTGTTTTTTTATTTACCCCATAACAATCCGCCCTTCCGTATGGCTTGAATTGGCACGTGTGTCGATTTAAAGCGTGCGAAAAGGCGGGATGTTACAAATTATGCCCATTTATATTTGCATTTGTTTCCTGATATTTATTTCTGCTCCTGTCTGTATGGATGTTATTCTTGTGCGGTGAAAACCCATTCTGCATTAGCAGCATGATCTCATAAAACTTTTATATGATCCACATTATTCGAGTTATCTCACGCTGGTATTTCCAGACTGATCCGGGTGTTATTTATTTATAATGCTCGGGTCAAACCGAGTATTTTCCCAGGTTATCCAATGTGTTATGGAGATCTTGAAGAGGAGCTTAAGGTTCACCTATCTTAGTATTTTTAATTTCCGTTGTATTATATAGTATACCGATCGACATTTGTAAGGTTAGGATTTTATAACTACCCAGCTGATAAGGTTCGTTTTTAACTCTAACATACTCTATATAATTGGAGTGACAGTTTCTACTGTCCTTGCTATATTATATATTGTCGATTTCGCAGTGTGATTCTATTTTTCTTTATCCTTTGTTGTTTTCTTTTTATTTACCCTAACAATCTGCCTTTTCGCAAATTGGATGCTCGACATTGGAACACAGTGGTAGTGTTTGGTGTCGACTTTCGATGGTCAAAATGGTGGATCATTACATTTGGTACCAGAGTGCAAGGTTAAGCGAGAACCTTGGCTTTGGTCGGGTCTGGCTCAATAGAGATAGGGTAAGCGACACCCTAGAATGAGTTTAAGAGTATATAATATTTGAGAGCATATTTGTTAACGTTATAAAAACATATTATGTTAACTAGTCGATTGAGTTTTTATGAATTGTGGTCGAGATGTGTGACACCACGGTATCGATAGGGTTTCTAAACACTTGACCAAGGCCAACGGACATGGTATTGAATTTTTGAAAATTTTAGCAAATTAAATATATTGCCTGCGATTATATTTTATATACATAAAGGAATAATTTTCAAAACTTTATATAGTTATAAAGTGTGTTTGTTTGAATGTGATAATATTTATATGTTATCACTATTGTTTGCTCGGTTATGCTTAATTCAAATAATAAGCATTGATTGTTGTTTGTTAATTGCTAAATTGTGCTCGGTCTAATTAGTAGCATTTACTAGTTGATTTAAAACGAATCCTTTATGAATTAATATTCACGATTTAAATATAAGGTGTTCGAAGAATATGATTAAGTTAAAAACTCATCATTTAATATAGTGAGTTAAGAATTAAACTTTATAAAACTTATTAATATGATCTAAATAATGGGATAAGATATTTAGAGAATAAGTATTCGAGATAATTATATTATAATAAAGAGGAATTATTATAATATTAAATGATTTTTTTAAAGGAAATTTCATATAGATTTAGTTTGTGGAACATGTTTTAAAAAGAATTTATGAATCTAAATCATGGAATTATTGAAAATAACTTCAAAGGAATTTTTGAGAAATGTAAAACCAGTGTTTTAGAAAATATCTAAAAGTAAAATTGTAAAGGAATGCATTTTCTTTAGGATAATTAGGTGGAAATTGTTTCGATTAGTTTTGTGGTAATCTGAATAATCTTCTAGGTGACGATCTGATGTTTGCTTAGGCAAACATTATGGAATACTTAGTAAATTATTCTCATTATAATTGTGTGATTGAAATGAGTTCAAATATGGATAAACTGAAAGTGAGTTTTAATAAATAAATTGTTTGAATTTATTATATATATAAAAATATATGAAGTTTCTTTCAAAGATAGGTTTTGAAATTAAAAACTGGGTATCCAACTTTTAAGTTCCCTAAATGGAAATTGGTTTAAGAATAAAAAGTAATTCTAATAAGAGATAGTTTTGATAAATAAGATTTTTCCCTTAGAAAAGATATGGGATAAATAGGGATGCTTTAACATAGGTTTAAATTTGGTTAAATTAAACAAGTAGGTTTTGATAAACATTATTTTTATTAAACCCATATAATTGTTTAAAACATCTTAGCAGCAAAAGCTATTTGTTGATTGGGTCAAACCATAAGTATGATCTGTTTTAACACTCTAAGTTAGAAAGGTTAATAGGTTGACTCTGTTTTAAGAAACCATAATTTGATTTGATTCCCGCCAATGTTTTATAAAGAAACGACTTTATAAAATATAATTTTTTTTTAAACCGGGGTGATAAATTATGAGATAACTCAAAAATAATTTTAGTATTAAATAAAATACTAAGTGAAGGTATTAGTGAATTAGAAATTAGTATAATTAAAAACTAATAGAATATAGAGTATAACTTTCCATTTTAACCGAGTGCGTTTGGATAACCTTCTAAGCAATAACCAAAGACTAATGAGCAAAACGGTACGCTTAGATAGTTATCTATATTTTTGGACAATTAAGAAAGTTTTGAACCTAAGTTAAAATTTGATTTCGTCATTTGACATTTCGAAACAATGTTAAGTGATAAGTTTTCCCTTATGGAATTTGATTTACTATTAGTGTTAGTTTATTCCTTCACGAAATTTGATTGATTGGATTTGATGGAATTGAATTGATTGGCTGTGTGATTTCGTACATCATTGTCTACAAATTTTAAATTTATAAACAAAGGATTTTGAATTGTTGTTATTAGGACATAAATCCCAATGATTTTGAAAAAGGTGATTTTTGAAGATTTTGGGAAAGGAATGATACTTATTCACTCTAGTTGATGTTTTTGAACGAACAGGAATACTACTAGACGCTCCATGCTGTTTTGATTCTAGAGTTTCACCATACTTTGTTAGGAGGAGTTCCCTCCTTGACATTTTGATTTTGATCTTTGATTTTTCTCGACAAAGAAATTTGAAATTAAATTTTTGAATTGAAAAAAACCAGGTATTTAGATCTAAAGTTAGCAATCGAAATAATTTAATGCATAACACCTATTACAGAACATTCTCCGTATTTTGTCGCATATGATTGAGATATGGTTGTCGGTTGCATGTAGACTTATATCAGACTAGTTGTTGCATGTAGAATTACATCACATTGCTTTTGTCAGCCTGATTTTCTTTTAGATTTTGAAAGTATAGGCATGCAAGAGATTTTCATTTGATTCTTGTGCACTTGAATTTGTATAGAGATGATAAATTAACGCCAAAATATAAATCAAACACAAAAAGGTATGTAATAAATTCAGAAAACTTAAATTGACTGATGATTTTATGCCTTAGATATAGGAGGCCACTTGGCTTTTGTTTTCTTTGATTGGTTTGGAGCCTGTAGAGGCAACTTGTAGTTGTTCCAATCAAGCCGCGCATAGGAGATGCTGGCGAAATTTTTCAAGAATTTAAGGGTCGGAAATTTTTTAAGAATTTTGAAAAAAAATTGAAAACTAAAATTTGATCTTCTATACTATATGTTGGAATAAATGAATAGAAGAGAGTTATTTGCTATGGGTAAATGAATTTAAAAGACTTAGAAACTTTGGAATCTATTCCAGCTAATGGATTTTGAAAATAAGTTAATAACTCATTTTAAATTAATAGTTTTAAACTTAAGGGTTTGGAAACATTTTCTTCCTAAGGAATTTTGGGAACGAAATTCATTTAGGGAGGGGAGAATGTAACGACCCAAAATTTTGGTTATTAGATTTTAAATGTTTAATTAATTATAAATATTTAAAATAATTTAATTTTGGAATTTAATAACTTATAATTCAAATATATGGAATAATTAAATATTTGAATTATGAATTAAATGGATTTAATAATTTTATTTAACTCCATTAAACCAATAAATAATATTGGTAGGTTCAATTTATAAATTTATTTACAAATATAAATAGATTAGATAAATACCAATTAAATATTTAAATCGGTAAAATTTGCCTTCCTGGACACAGTCTTGGATTTCGATTAAACCAATTTTATTGGATCCATAATAGAGAATTTTATTACGCCATCGAATTTTATGGCAATTAGATGAATCGTTTGGTTGTGCGAGATCGAAATGCATTGAAATTAATATTGAAAATTTAATATAATAAGTAGGTCCAAAAAACTGTCTTCTGCATACGATCGAATTAGGTCTTGAAACAAGTTCCATTGCATTCGAAATAGGGGTAAACATATAGAATGCTAGGCGGCATGCCTTGTTTGGAGTTCAGAATTTTCGGGTATGTTTTAATAAAAATTTTAAAATCAAAAATATAAATATATATATATATATATATATATATAATCTACCTTATGCTTGCCATATCCCTGCCATACCCTATCATTCAAACACCATACCCTCATATGTGCTGCCATACCTCCCTCTTCCTTTTAATCATTGCTGTACCGAGAGATGAAGATTCTTCTTTTAAACCAAATTTCAAAAATGAAAAATCAAAACCAATAAAAATCTTAAAATCATGAAACAAGTCTTAAAAATCCTAATTCAAGGGAATCTTCGATTTGGTGTGGTTTGGGTAGTATTGATCATGGTTTGGGTGATGGCCATTGTCACATAGGAACTAGGGTTTGGGTTCTCGCCATTTTTGAGCATCGATACGGTGATTGAAGCTTTGATTTGGGTTTATTGCATCGTTTGGCATCTCGGGATGGATTTTGGTGTAGTGTGATTGCGTGTGGGGTGTCGTGACCTAATGGTCAACATGGATTTGGAGTGACAGTTGCGTTTTGCTATGTTGAGTCAAAGGTGACAAAGTGGGGATGGTCGAGTGTGGTTTGAGAAGAGATTTTCGTCGGTGAAGGAGGATTCGAGTTTCGTGGCTTGTGGAGGGCGTAGCGGCGTGCGTGCATAAGACCATGCACTGACATTTAGTGCACAGGGGAGAAGAGTTTGAATAGGGAAGAAATAGAGGCAGGGGTATGGTTGTAATTAATTTAAAATTGAATTGTTATTTATTTATTTAAATTATCGATAACTTCTAAATTACATATCTCGCTCATACAGGGATGGATTTGAATGCCGTTTTTTGCATTGGACTCATGTCATTGAGATCTTCATAATGGAGTTGGTTTGGTTGGATAAGGAACAAGTGAAAATTTAGGATGAAATTGAACGGCCCTTCGGTTTTAGTCCAAAATCGGGGACGTTTCGGCAGAAACGAAAATCAATGTGAGTTTAACTCGCATAAATTTTATTATATTATATTAATGATGTTATAAATGTTTATTTATTTTTTAGATGTTAGTTAGATGTTTGATTGCTTTTTTGGTTGAATTTCCGTTTGGAAAATGGATGACATATTTAATCGATCGTTATAAACGTATATCATTTTCTATATATTATCCATAATCATTGTTTTGCAGGAAAAATATTTAGAGAGACCCAAATGGGGTTTTTCACCATAAATTATTTATTTACATCCATATATTGCTATTGATAGTTAATTGAAATCAATTTCTGATATTTCATTTGATAGTTTAAAATGTCGTTATAGCGATTTTCGCTATACCATCGCTTATTAAATTCATCCCCAAACCCTGTCATATGAATTTGAGCTTATGTTTCCGCTAAAGAGAATATTAAAATCATTAATCATATGGATTAATGATAATTTAAAATAATTAATCATTTTAACTAATGATTTTAAGATTAATTAACCAATTCAACAAATTTTCTAATGATGTTTTATACTTAATTAATCGTTTTAACTAATGATTATTTATTTTTAATTAATTCTTTTAACTAATGATAATGGAGTTTAATTAACTTACTGAACTTAATTAATTATTTTAATTAATGATCATTGGAATTATAATGCTTTTAATTAATGGTATTTAAAAAGTAATTGGTCATTTTGAATAATGATATTTGAATTTAGTTATTCATTTTACTAGTGTTTGTTTTAAATTTAATTAATTGTTTTAACTAATAATATTTGGAATTAAGTTAAATCATTTTAATCTATGATGTTTTTTTAGTTAATTGAATCATTTTAACAACCGATGTTTTAATTAATCATTGTAACTATGAGGATTTAAAATTAATTAATTCGTTTAATTATGATTATTTAAATTACATTAATTTTTCTAGTTAATGAAATTAAATTACTTATCATTTTAATTAATGATGTTTGAAATTAATTATTCATTTAATTAATGATTATTGGACTTTAATAAATCTTTTTAATTAATGATATTTAAAGTAAATTAATTGATTTAATAAAAGCGATTAAAATAAATTAACTAATATAATAAAATTGCATTAATAAACTGACTTAAAATTAACAAACAGATTTAATAAAGATTTTTAAAGTTAATTTACCATTGTTATAAAAGTGTTTGGAAATAATTATCTATTTTATTATAGATAATTGATTTGTTTATTTAAAAGAAATTTTAAATATGATTAATTATCTTTCGAGATAATTAATATTGTTTTAAAGTTATGAAAAGGAATTGGAACTCGATTATTGGGATGTTAAGTTGGATAACTTTATGGGTGTTTGGTCTGATGTTGGTTTAGGCCTTCGAGGTCACGCACTTGGAAAATTATTCTCTTAACGTTTTAAAAATCAGGAACTAATTCTACAAGTGTTTTACCCAAGTGGAAATAGGGAAATCAAGCACAAGTTTAGTTCGTTTTTAAAAGAAAAGAAGTTTGATTCGTTTATGGAAATGATTTAATTCCCATAAAATGAGTCACTTATATGGAAATGATTTACTTGTATAATCGGCACTAAACACCAAAGAAATGAACTTGTCGCTAATACAAAAGTTAAGAATAATTGTGGACATGATTTTGAGGTAGCATACCTTGACTTGTCCGGTATTATTGTTAACCATGAAAAAGTACAAGTTTGATTTCAATGAGTGGTGATAAGCATACAAGACTTGATTTCCATATACGATCGTTTTATATCCTTGACATCATCATTCTAAGATGATTTATTGCTCCATTGAGCATTGATATCCTTTGTCGAAAATGACTAAATCCAAAGCGTAAGAGGTAGCCAAGTTATGTGGTGTTGCTCCCTTTAAAAGGGTATTTTTCTCATCTCATATAGTTCGGATTTGGTTGTGCACTTAGATGAGGAAATATTCGGATTCTCCGTAAGGTTTGGCGGGGTCTAGCTTAGTATTGTCCGAGAAGTGTCACGAAGTATATGAGCTTCTCAGAAGTATATTACTAGAGGTATACTTCAAGGGTGGAGCGCCTCCCCTGTCATTTGTTGGAAAATTTCCTTTCCTTATTTGATTCGTATCCCTGAATCTATTTTAGCTTTAAATTGCCAAAAGCAGAGCCAACTCCTCATCACGGCATTTAAAAATTGATTTAGTCCATTCTATCAAGTTGGACTGTTGCCTTATTCTGTCCATTCTATTAAGTTGGACGTTACCTTATTTAGTCCATTCTATCAAATTGGACTATTTTCCTTATTCTATCCATTATGTCCAGTTAGGATTTTAATCGGTTTATTTCCATTCTTTCAGGTCTAGTTTTTAATGTTAATTATGTCCAATTCTATTTGCATTTGTTTCCTGATATTTATTTTTGCTCTTGTCTGTATGGATGTTATTATTATGAGGTTAAAACCCATTCCGCATTAGCGGCATGGCCTCACAGAACTTTTATATGATCCTCATTATTCGAGTTATCTCATGCTGGTATTTCCAGACTGATCTGGGTATTATTTATTTATAGTGCTCGGGGCAGACCAAATATTTTTTCAGGTTGTCCATGGTGTTATGGAGGTCTTGAAGAGGAGCTGAAGGTTCACCTATCGTAGTATTTTTATTTTCAGTTGTATTATGTAGTATACCTATCGGCATTTGTAATGTCAGGATTTTATAACCATCCGGCTGATAGGGTTTGTTTTTAAGTGGATATACTCGGTATGATTGGAGTGACAGTTTCTATTATGCTTGTTATATTATATATGTTGTCAATTTTGAAGTGAGATTCCTCTGTCCTCTGTTTTTTCTTTTTATTTACCCTAACAATCTACCCTTTTTCATATTGGACGCACGACAATGGAACATAGTGGTAGTATTCGGTGTTGCCTTTCGATGGTCAAAGTGGCAGTCGTTACAGTATTATTTTCTATAGTTTACACTGTTGTTTCAATAAAAAAGAAATAATTCCTTACAATTTCAAACAAAGCAAAACCCTCACTTATGGTTAATTTATGAGAAATTATGACGGTAATCTTTTTGGAAGGATAGCTTCGATAAATTAAAATATGGAAATTAGTATTCTAGTTGTAGAATTATAATTATATAAAAATAGAATATAGCCATGCTTAACGACTAGAATGCATATAAATAGCAAAGGTTCTAACTATATGCGTATTAGTTAGTAATTGACGGATTAGGATTTATGGACATTAATTACAAATTTAACGGGCAATAAATTTGTGATTAACGAGAGGTGAAGAAATGTAATAGGGACCGATTAAGGAAACCTAATATGGAATTTCTGGAAGAAAGAAATATGCATAACAAATGGATTTTGGTAAACTAAAGAAGGATTAACTGAATGTGGTCAAATTTTGACCAGTAAAGATCAACTGAAATGGATATATTGATTGAAGCAAAGAATGGATCATATTTATTAGAGACCGAAAATGAGAAACCAAGGAAAATAGGTAATGATGGAATGACATTTTAAAGATACCCATCTTAATTTAGAAATGAGTGTTAGGACCTCAACACCATTATATCAGCTTATAATAAATGGTAGCTTATTACAAAACTTTCTTTTAGAGTTCTTGGGTTATAGTCGCTAGTTGTCTCCTTAATTGTTGGAAAATGGGATGATGTGGTGTTAGATATATCCTTATTTTATTCCTGTGTTGACTCTATGAATGAGATTTAAACCACCTGATACACACACACACACACACACACACACACACACACACACACACACATATATATATATATATATATATATATATATATATATATATCTGTGTGTATATGATAGGAAGCAAAGTAAATAGCGAAGTTTTATGGGGACAATTAACTAGCGATATACCATCGGTAAGATTGTAAGTTAACAAGGGAATTAGGTTTGCAACCTAAGGTATATGAATGGTCCCATAACTTTATAATTCTAGGAAAAACATAAGGAATTTATCACATAGATTATCACCGTTTAAGGAAAAGATAATATGTGCAGGAACATGAGTGGAATTTCCTATTAAACAAGGATTAAGTAGAAGGTGAAAGAATTTTTCTGTTAGAAGCAGTGGAGCCGTAGCTTCTCCAACATTGCTTCATAGAGTTACGCTTTGCATATTAGTGATAGGGACCCTTAGTTTACTAACAAATATTGGAGGAGTTTACTGGTAGCTTTAGGAACTAGCTTTAGGGACTTCGTTGAATCTGAGCATTGCTTACCAACTAAAGACCCATGGACAAACTGAAAGAATGGATGGGAATTTGGAGGATTTGTTGAAAGCTTGCATCTTGGACATCGGAGGACGTTAGGAGTAGCGTTTACCTTTTGTAGAATTCATGTAGGATTATAGTCATCAATAGACGATTGGTATCGCACTCTTGACATATTTTTTGGAGAGGCCATGCAAATTGCCAAATTATGGGCAGGAAACTAACGACAAATTCTACTCAGATCATATTTATATTGCTAGACTTTGGAAAGTCAGAATTGACTTGCAACGTGTGAAGGTCGTATGATTTTGGTAGTTAGGAAGTAGGCACCATGTTTATTAGGCTTTTTCAGAGTACTGGGAAAAATAAGAAAACTTTTATATTGGCTAGAGTCCATGGCGTTTTAGCATTTGAGGAAATACCTTCATAGCATAGCAATTGCTGTAGAGCCTAATCAATTAGTGGATTTTAAAATGGTGCGAATAGCGTCCTGTGCCACTACATGCACTGTAGAGCATGGAACTTGGAGGCTCTGCAATAAAGAATTAAATTGGTCCGAGTATAATAGGGAGAAAATCTAGTGGGAGATGTAAGGACTCCTCGTCCTAAACCTTTCTTTGGAAAATTTTCTCTCCAAAATTAGGATTTCAATTGCATCGTAGTTGCTAGATTTAATGCTAGAGATGGTTGCTACACTTTTTCACAACCACTTTACACTCATGCAGAAATTTTTATGCACGTTTAAGGTTTTTGCATACATACTTTCATGATACGATTACACACTCACGTTAGGGTTGTGCTCATTTTTTTATGTCTGCGGTACATAATCGCATTGCACTATTTGTTGAGAAGATAGTTATGCATATAACTTGGTTAATATAACATGGATGTTATTACACATTATGTTGGTCATCCCTTGAAAGATTTCGGGACGAAATCCTTTTTAAAGGAGGGAGAAAATAACACCCCGTAAATGAACCATAAATAAATGAAATAAAATTTAATCAAATATAATAAGGTAGGATATGGAAATTTATAAAAGTTAGAATTTGACTACGGAAGTTATTCCATTGCGTTTATGGCGAAATTCTGATCTGTTTCCTAAACGAAGCACAAAACGAAAAAGTTATGAGCGTTTGAAGTTTTCAGATTTAAATTAATTTAGTTTGAATTAAAATTCAAATGAAAATTTTTAGTTTAGGGTTTGAATTTCAAAAATTATATTAGGGGTCCGGTAAATGTTTAATTAACGTTTATCGTTAAAGTTAAATAGGTTAAGGAATTAATTAAAAAGCAACGGAATTAATAATTACCCAAAATAACATACCGATCGAACCCTTTATAGGGATCGGTCAACCCTTTGTGGTCGACCAATTGATGGGGGAGTTAGTCATGAAAATTTGCAGTGTGGCTATGGTTTGATAGGATGAACGCTCTGTATTCCTCTGTTTATATTTTCATCCAACGGTTCTAATGTGTTTCAAACCCTATAAATAGAACCATATCCTCTTCACTTTTTATTCGTATTATTTAGGGAATTCAACGAAACTATGCCATTGTTATCTCTCCAAATTAGATTCAGAAACTCCGTAGAGAATTCAGGTGAGAATTCAATCTATTTTCTATTTATTTCTTCCTCCAACATATTCTTATTCTATTATCCTCCAACTATTCTGAATCTAATAAAAATATATACATCCTCTTAATTCTGTGTGTGTATATCAAAAGAGAAAGATTCTGGAAGAGACTGTAGGCGTGTAAATCCAAAGAAGGCGAAGCTGAGGCTATTCGGTGAGTGGAAACCGTAGTATTTCCTTTTCATTATCACTATGGATTTGAATATGCCTGAAGGATTTTGGATTGCAAAAATATGATAGATGAAATCGCTTAAAATTCCCTTTTTGTTTCGAAATGTCAATTCTATGTGAAGATTCGCAATTATTTATGTTAATTTAACGGAATTTGTTTTGTTTATGTAATTTGTGATACTTTCATACTCTATTCCACTTCTCCTTCCTTTTTGGTTTTTAATGAAATAAGGGGTTTAGATTATGGATTTTATTTGTAGTTTACACAACTTATTCCACACAAATTTCATTCTTATCTATTACTTTGTAAAAGAGGAGTTGAAAAGAATATAGAGTTTAGATTACAATTCCTATTGTTTAGCATATTCCATCCAATTGGAATAATAAATTAAGTTTGTATTTTATATGCAAGTCTGTTGTTGCAAATTTTTGTTATGAATATTTATTCCCTATTTTGGATATTAAAATCCTTTATTTTGGTATGTTGAAATCTTGAGAATTTGAAGAAAAAGGACTTGCGATAATATTTGGTAAGGGAAATGACATTAATGCTAGTTTATGGCATAAAATCCATGCATTTAGAATTTATTAGGCGCAAATATCTATTTATCTCTATTAGCGTAATTAACGTATAATTATGGTGTATATGGCATAGCTAATTAGGTATTTATTTACATTTATTTTCCCCGTTAGGAATGCAATTAATTGTTAGGCGACAATAAGAAGAAACTCTTGTATAGCCTAGATGTAAGGACCCGATTCTTCGACTCCCAAATATCGACATCTATACGTCCACTGTATTAACTGCCGAGAAATCGAATGCCGAAAAACCGAACAATTAGGGTTTTAAGAAAAAGAAAGAGACAGAAGAAGAGATAAGAAGATAGAAAATAGAGAGAAAAGAATAGAAAATAGAACGGAGTAGAAAACCACAGAACAACAACAAAATCTCACAATTCGCAGCGGAACAGCATATAATAATAAATGAATAATCTTTAAACAAAGAACTATATCAGTTATTACATTTTATACATTACATTACATCATCATCAGAGTGTACAACAACATACATCAACAAACAGCGGAAAAGAAATACTATATACTAATAATACGCCATGCCATCCAGCTTGCCTTCAGCAACTCCTGAATTCCATAATATCCTGATAAACCTAACTCTTGACTGCCCGTGTGGAAATTGGTGGGCACCCAGAGTTTAGGAAGGAAAACAATAAACTCCGAGTCAGTCATGAGACTGGTGTGAGAACTCAAAACAGTTTATTTATCTTTAAAAATCAAAAATAGAGGAATATTTTTAAAGTCAATTCGCAATGCTTTTAAAAATGAGACTACCATAAGGCCTCCCGCACACACACACAATGCAAACGCAGAATCGGAGGAGATTTCTCCTTATGATAGTCAAAGATGCTTGATACGCATTTAAAAGAACATTTGATATTATTACTAGTGCATAGTGTAGAGAAAAATTCATTTCGAAAATAAAGATATAAATCTTAGCCAGCATAGACATTTCGAACTATGCCTACTATAGCTACCATCTAAACAGTGGTGACCACCATAAGTAAATGGCAGGTTCTACAACTAATACCGTACAAGGTTTCGTATTGGGAATTGGATTTCCAACGAATGATCAGGCCAAGGAACTTCCCATTGCCACATGAGAATGCCTCTGGAAGGACATTCCCGAGAACCAAACCGGATCTCTACCAACACAAGGCCGGGTTACCCCTAACTGAGTAACAACTGACCGAGTATGCCATCCCCCGGTCCTTTGGGACCTTTAACCGAGCGCTCGTAATCAATTCACACAATCATAAAGTGTTTTCAACATGAGTAAGTATCTGGGCTCCATACCATGATACCACCCTTTTCCAGAAGGAAATGCACATACCCTAAAGGGCGCTACCCCTCATAACCTTGCTGCATCTTTCCTGTTTTGACCATTCCCGGGGTGTGAGGCTCGAGGAAGTCACGTCCACAAAAACATACTTTATTCAAAAGCCATGCTTTGGGTCAACAAATGATCATAGAAATGATCACCAAGATAGACGATCAAATAAATGATCCTATCACAAATAATCAACACAATGATCATTTCACAGCAACACTCAGCATGTCACATTACCAAATTGGGAATATATCGCTGATAACCTTCAACTACATAACCTCTGAGCTCATACGTCTCAGAGAAGGGTGTTAAGCTAAGAGAATAAATTCTCCGCCACCAACAGAAATATATTTGAAAGAAATCTGTTTTATATCTCAATTTGTAATGTCAAACATACAATCCATACAAGTCTGTTCCGGGCTCGAACAGAACCAAAGGCACTTACAAAGAAGTCCTTGCAATCCAGATAATCTCTAATCACGTCCGGACTTCCCATCACATAGGGAGTCTCTATACCGTAGCTACTCGGTGCAAAGACAATCGACGAGTTGTCCTTCGCTTTCAAAAGATCCGGTCTTCAACACCGGTCTTCAGTGCTATCCATTACGTCGTATCACTATTCGGAATGGGTAATCCGAATAACGAGCGCAATAATTTAAAAATAAGTGTAGCATTCAAATCCAAGCAAATCACAACAAATACCTTTCAAAGGTAAATATTGATAGTCGGTTATTGAACTATCAATGGATATGCACAACATCACCAGATTCCAAATAATTTTCCAAATGATTTATTTCCCAAAAATATCTTTACAAGATATATAATTTCAATATCTCAAAAATGAATCAATATTTATTTTTAAACGAATTCCACTTTCTTTTATAAATTCCATAGTGAATTTATATTCCAAAATATCTATGAATATACGACTTCAATTATTCATTTCAATTTATCTTCAAAAAGATAAATTCTCAAAATATTCACTTTATATTGGAAAACATTTCCATACTTAATAAGTTATTCACAAATCCATTTATTTTCAACTCTTGGAAAATATTCAATATACTTGAATCAAAATTAAGCATATATTTCATTCTTTAAGGAAATCATTCTCTTAACCATATTTATTTGGGCCAAAACGAATGTTGCGTAAAACATCATTACGACAACCCAAAATCACTAGTATAGGGATTCGAAATTAAAATAGATATATAAATCCCAATACTATACAAAACATTTCCTTTCGGAAATCATTTACTATAACAACAGTGTTATAGTCCACCATTTCCTTCTATTTCTCGAAAACGTCTATTTCAACAATAAATGTTGAAATCTATGGTTTTGAATCTCAACACATTTTAAAACATCGTTAGATCGTTTTAATTTTGTTTAAAATATCACATCCAAAACATTTTCTTTAACATATTAGTCACTATTCAAAAACGTGAATATACTACGTTAACCAATTTCATCATTTCTATACATTTCATTTTAAAGGATTATTCACTGTCTAAAACGTGAATATAACTCCATTAATAAGTTTCAACAATTTACTTATCAAAATAAGTCGTTTGCGAATTTATAAAACAACGTTTATAAACTCCATTTCTATTTATTTTATAACAACTTCCTTTTATAAATTCCTTTATTAACCTATTCAATTTATAACTCAATTATAAAACAAAAGTTCATGTTATAAGTTAAATACTTATAATTTATTTGTTTGCAAAATCGTTCCTTTGAACTTCATAATTATAAATCTTATAACTTATAAGATTCAATTATTTATCCAAAACCATTCTTTTAACAACTTTATGAATTTTATAAACCTACTGCTTATAAAATTCCATTTATAACTTCACCGTTTATAATTCTATAAATTTCATTCATTTATGAAATTCATTCACAATTTATTCTAACACTTATAAAAACTCGTTTTTATAATTCAAATATTTTAGTTTACAAATTATCAATTTATAAATCTCTTATATAAATCAATTTATATTATTCTTTTAAAACGTCTTTAATCTCCTTTATAACTTCACCATTTTGATTTATAAAATAATCAAATTTCATAAATCCTATATTTTCAACTTTTTATAATAAATCCAAAAATCCTGATTAAACTATTTTATAAAATCATTAGCCTCATATTTTCAAAAATCAACCTTTAACTATATTTCTCAAAAACCATAATTTTTATAACATAAAAATTATAACGTTTATTTATTTAAAATGAATCAATTCCAAAAATATTTTATAAACGTATACTTTCAAAAATCACTTTGAAATCCTTTTAAAATTCCAAAATTTGGTCTAATGGTGCTACATACCAAATAGTCAATTACGACAACAACGATATCATATATCGATATGATAATCCATCAAATATCAAAATATCTGAATTCAAAAAAAACTGTTGAGGAATCCAGTTGGATCCCTCCAACCTGTTTTCCTGCATCCACAAACATTAGCACAATACCAATTCCGCTCCAGTACGTAATTATTGCGGTATATGAGATTTAAAATATTATCCGCTTAATAGACGGCGCAATAGGGTCTCATCCGCTATACAATGCGGGAAATCAATAACTCCAATATATACATATGCCAATATATATATATATATATATATACATATATATATTGCTATTATATATAATACCAATTTCACTGTTTATGAAATATTCGCGGTATATGTTTTTAATAAATAACATCCGCTTACTAACGGCGCATAATGTCTATTTTAACAATCAATAGATAACAATCATCATTCAAACATGCATTCAAATATTTTAAATCTAACTATTTAAAATTAAAATCGAAACCGATTCGATTGAGTGAGAAGTTCTCACCTTGATTTCAATTTCGTTTTAGCGATTTATTTCGAATAAAATTAAACAGACGTTTAATTTTACCCGAAATTCTCACTAACTCCAAACGACTCCAATCCAATTCCATAGCGTAGTGCTCGTCCATACGATTCCAATGCAACTGGTTTCGTGCGTTTTCGACCTCGTATGAAAAAGTTATGAATTTTTGAAGTTTACACAAATTTTATATAAAATTTACAACAATTAATTATAATTTTCAACCTAAGTCTTTACTGGCCGCATGATCCATTGCCTCCAAATCACAACCGCACGTCCCCTTCCTCCCCTCCTTCGTCACGCGTTCAACCCCCAGGCCGAACAAATGAAACCCATTGCTCCATATTAGGGTTTGAAAACTCGGCCACTACGAACATTTCTACCTCGATCCAACGATGCCAAACGAAGCGCCATCACTCCCACTATCTTCGGCTGCCCCGTTGATGAACTCAGCCGCCTCTGGTGCACAGAAAACGTGCGCGACTTTATGACAAACGCGGCCAAATTGATGACAATCCATGCAACTAAAAACGATCACTTCCGTATGGATTTGTAGATCTCTTCTTCCTCTTCAATTTTGCTTTAGGAAGTATTCGATAATATTGAATGGATTTGAAGAAATTAATGGAAGAACGATACAAATTTTCGGCCATTCATGAGTGGGTGGCGGCTGTGCATTGCAAATTAGGGTTAGGTTATTTTATTTTATTTTTATTTTTGTGATGGTGGGCTATTTATAGGAAATAAAACGACACTATTCATCCCGGAATTTTCAAACTCCGATTTACGCGCAATGACCGACATTTCTAGGGTTTATCCCGCGTTCCGGACACAATGGAATAGGTTTCGAAAGCTAATTCGGTCATCTGTGCGAGTTATGGCAATAAACGTTCAATTTAAATTAAACCGATTTAAACGATTTTCTAGGCGTTTTAGCTTGCACCGGACAAACGGTAAATCCAATTGACTTGAAATTTTAACCCTACAATAATATCACATTACGGATCCGATGAAACTAGTTTCGTTGAAATCCGAGACTTTTTGAAAAATGGCTATTTTAACTCGCCAAATTATTATTAAAAACAATTCGATGCGTTTCGAGCTGCCACGATCAAACGATAACTCCGATTGCTACGAAAATTGAAATCCGATAATAACTAACTATTACGGATCCAATGGAACTAGTTTCGTCCAATTCTGAGACCGTTCGAAAATTGACTATTTTCACTAGTCGATTTAATATTAAAATATTCAATTTTCACAAATTAACTTTTAATTCGATTTTAAAAGTTCTAAAATATCGTTCTCACTCCAATATGATATAATAAAATTTTACAAATCATTTACAATCATATTTAACTCAATTTTCAATTATTTCCATAATTTAACATATTAAATTATCGATTTAGTTATCCAATTAAATCCAATTATTCGAAATAAAATTTATTTGACTTGTAAATTTCACTCATTAATATTTAAAATTAATTAAATATTCAAATTTTAATTACTAAAAATCCTGGGTCGATACAATCTTCCCCCCTTAAAAGAATTTAGTCCTCGAAATTAACAAGTAAGAAAAGTTACAGAATCTATTAACTTTACAAAATCCATAGTTAAATTTCTTATAATACTTTACTAAGTTTTCAAATCGTACTTAGTTACCTTTTCAAAAACAACTACTATTGTTTAACTTTCAATTCCAAATCAATGTTAAAGTTTTCAAAATTTTCCAATTTTTTCTCAAAAATATTCTAACGCCTTAAATTTTCGGAAAAATTCGCCATAGTCTCCTTTGCGCGGCTCGATCCGAAAAAAAAATGACAGTATATATATCACAAATATACATCTCATCAAGTAATGAGGCATCCCGCAGGGAAAAAAGTATAAAAGTACGGTATGTAATCCGAGATATGTACCTTATATTTTATTAGCGAGCATATACGGCTAATATAGCGCGAAAGCGAGCTCCAAATGCGAAGCAAACGCGATCCGCACCTACTAAACACTCAACAAACAACATGAGAATCATGTATATAGACAATAGTATCGATATACAACATATAGCAACATACTAACTATATATGCCAACATAGCAAATGAAACAAAAGCAATATATTCAACCATCAACCAACTAGCATTCATAACCAATAAATATTCATTCATATTCTCATAATATTCAATGAAATGGTTTTCAATTTAATCACATTTGATTCATTAACAGTGGATGTTCTTGCTAACATTCATTTTCAATTAGTTTATATTCACTAATTCATATTCAAGTTGGTTCACTTCCAAATCAAATTCAATTCTATTTAAGATTCACTTAACTTCTAATTGAATTTCAATTACTTTAGCTTTCAATTTCATTAACTCTTAATGAATTATATACAATCAACTAACAATCATATAACAACCAATGTATATTAATCACAACCAAATTCCTTTGCTTTTAATTGGTTTAGTTAATTGATTTTCATTCAATTATTCAACTTCCAATAACATTAGATTTTAATGAATTACACTTATATTCATTATTTCATATCAACTTAATTCACATTCAATTGATTAACATTTTATCCATTCATTCAATTCAATTACAAAAGTTGAATTTCATTTATATAACTCAAGTTCATATCTATCACTTAACTTTATTAATTTACTTCGATACCAATATCAACTTATATCCACTTTAATAATTCTGAAAAATTATTTCTTTATATATAAAATATAATCAAGGTAAAATTATTTCATTTACCCAATTTTAAAACAATATTATGTCGGTTTATCTTGTTTAAGAGTTTAGAAACCCCTATCTACGATAGTTAGCTAGACTACATCGACTGGAATCTATAAACAATCAACCGATAAGTCAACACAATACAAAACAATTTTATATTCACTAAAAAATACGCTCTCATAGCTATTATTACACTCAAACTCATTCTAGAGTACTACTGACTCTATCTCTAATGAGTAATACCCAACAGAACCATGGTTGTCGCTTAACCATAAGCTCTGATACCAAATGTAATAAACCTCATTTCCGTCAGCAGCGACCGGTAGGCTTTGCAACCATCCCAGACCCACCGTGGCTTACATTGATATCCCAAACTTGCTTTTACGGCCACCCTTTCGAATGCCACGGCTTCGCCTAACCAACCCCGTAAAGAGGACGTGTGGGGGTAAGAGTCTCCCGTTCGCCACCAAACCGTGAAGCGAGAACCCCCCATCACATATCACCTAGCATAAGCAAGACTGGTGTGAGAACTCAAAACAGTTTATTTATCTTTAAAAATCAAAAATAGAGGAATATTTTTAAAGTCAATTCGCAATGCTTTTAAAAATGAGACTACCATAAGGCCTCCCGCACACACACACACAATGCAAACGCAAAATCGGAGGAGATTTCTCCTTATGATAGTCAAAGATGCTTGATACGCATTTAAAAGAACATTTGATATTATTACTAGTGCATAGTGTAGAGAAAAATTCATTTCGAAAATAAAGATATAAATCTTAGCCAGCATAGACATTTCGAACTATGCCTATTATAGCTACCATCTAAACAGTGGTGACCACCATAAGTAAATGGCAGGTTCTACAACTAATACCGTACAAGGTTTAGTATTGGGAATTGGATTTCCAACGAATGATCAGGCCAAGGAACTTCCCATTGCCACATGAGAATGCCTCTGGAAGGACATCCCCGAGAACCAAACCGGATCTCTACCAACACAAGGCCGGGTTACCCCTAACTGAGTAACAACTGACCGAGTATGCCATCCCCCGGTCCTTTGGGACCTTTAACCGAGCGCTCGTAATCAATTCACACAATCATAAAGTGTTTTCAACATGAGTAAGTATCTGGGCTCCATACCATGATACCACCCTTTTCCAGAAGGAAATGCACATACCCTAAAGGGCGCTACCCCTCATAACCTTGCTGCATCTTTCCTGTTTTGACCATTCCCGGGGTGTGAGGCTCGACGAAGTCACGTCCACAAAAACATACTTTATTCAAAAGCCATGCTTTGGGTCAACAAATGATCATAGAAATGATCGCCAAGATAGACGATCAAATAAATGATCCTATCACAAATAATCAACACAATGATCATTTCACAGCAACACTCAGCATGTCACATTACCAAATTGGGAATATATCGCTGATAACCTTCAACTACATAACCTCTGAGCTCGTACGTCTCAGAGAAGGGTGTTAAGCTAAGAGAATAAATTCTCCGCCACCAACAGAAATATATTTGAAAGAAATCTGTTTTATATCTCAATTTGTAATGTCAAACATACAATCCATACAAATCTGTTCCGGGCTCGAACAGAACCGAAGGCACTTACAAAGAAGTCCTTGCAATCCAGATAATCTCTAATCACGTCCGAACTTCCCATCACATAGGGAGTCTCTATACCGTAGCTACTCGGTGCAAAGACAATCGACGAGTTGTCCTTTCGCTTTCAAAAAGATCCGGTCTTCAACACCGGTCTTCAGTGCTATCCATTACGTCGTATCACTATTCGGAATGGGTAATCCGAATAACGAGCGCAATACTTTAAAAATAAGTGTAGCATTCAAATCCAAGCAAATCACAACAAATACCTTTCAAAGGTAAATATTGATAGTCGGTTATTGAACTATCAATGGATATGCACAACATCACCAGATTCCAAATAATTTTCCAAATTATTTATTTCCCAAAAATATCTTTACAAGATATATAATTTCAATATCTCAAAAATAAATCAATATTTATTTTTAAAAGAATTCCACTTTCTTTTATAAATTCCATAGTGAATTTATATTCCAAAATATCTATGAATATACGACTTCAATTATTCATTTCAATTTATCTTCAAAAAGATAAATTCTCAAAATATTCACTTTATATTGGAAAACATTTCCATACTTACTTAATAAGTTATTCACAAATCCATTTATTTTCAACTCTTGGAAAATATTCAATATACTTGAATCGAAATTAAGCATATATTTCATTCTTTAAGGAAATCATTCTCTTAACCATATTTATTTGGGCCAAAACGAATGTTGCGTAAAACATCATTACGACAACCCAAAATCACTAGTATAGGGATTCGAAATTAAAATAGATATATAAATCCCAATACTATACAAAACATTTCCTTTCGGAAATCATTTACTATAACAACAGTGTTATAGTCCACCATTTCCTTCTATTTCTCGAAAACGTCTATTTCAACAATAAATGTTGAAATCTATGGTTTTGAATCTCAACACATTTTAAAACATCGTTAGATCATTTTAATTTTGTTTAAAATATCACATCCAAAACATTTTCTTTAACATATTATTCACTATTCAAAAACGTGAATATACTACGTTAACCAATTTCATCATTTCTATACATTTCATTTTAAAGGATTATTCACTGTCTAAAACGTGAATATAACTCCATTAATAAGTTTCAACAATTTACTTATCAAAATAAGTCGTTTGCAAATTTATAAAACAACGTTTATAAACTCTATTTCTATTTATTTTATAACAACTTCCTTTTATAAATTCCTTTATTAACCTATTCAATTTATAACTCAATTATAAAACAAAAGTTCATGTTATAAGTTAAATACTTATAATTTATTTGTTTGCAAAATCGTTCCTTTGAACTTCATAATTATAAATCTTATAACTTATAAAATTCAATTATTTATCCAAAACCATTCTTTTAACAACTTTATGAATTTTATAAACCTACTGCTTATAAAATTCCATTTATAACTTCACCGTTTATAATTCTATAAATTTCATTCATTTATGAAATTCATTCACAATTTATTCTAACACTTATAAAAACTCGTTTTTATAATTCAAATATTTTAATTTACAAATTATCAATTTATAAATCTCTTATATAAATCAATTTATATTATTCTTTTAAAACGTCTTTAATCTCCTTTATAACTTCACCATTTTGATTTATAAAATAATCAAATTTCATAAATCCTATATTTTCAACTTTTTATAATAAATCTAAAAATCCCGATTAAACTATTTTATAAAATCATTAGCCTCATATTTTCAAAAATCAACCTTTAACTATATTTCTCAAAAACCATAATTTTTAGAACATAAAAATTATGGTTTTTGAGAAATATAAATCAATTCCAAAAATATTTTATAAACGTATACTTTCAAAAATCACTTTGAAATCCTTTTAAAATTCCAAAATTTGGTCCAATGATGCTACATACCAAATAGTCAATTACGACAACAACGATATCATATATCGATATGATAATCCATCAAATATCAAAATATCTGAATTCAAAAATAACTGTTGAGGAATCCAGTTGGATCCCTCCAACCTGTTTTCCTGCATCCACAAACATTAGCACAATACCAATTCCGCTCCAGTACGTAATTATCGCGGTATATGGGATTTAAAATATTATCCGCTTAATAGACGGCGCAATAGGGTCTCATCCGCTATACAATGCGGGAAATCAATAACTCCAATATATACATATGCCAATATATATATATATATATATTGCTATTATATATAATACCAATTTCACTGTTTATGAAATATTCGCGGTATATGTTTTTAATAAATAACATCCGCTTACTAACGGCGCATAATGTCTATTTTAACAATCAATAGATAACAATCATCATTCAAACATGCATTCAAATATTTTAAATCTAACTATTTGAAATTAAAATCGAAACCGATTCGATTGAGTGAGAAGTTCTCACCTTGATTTCAATTTCGTTTTGGCGATTTATTTCGAATAAAATTAAATGGACGTTTAATTTTACCCGAAATTCTCACTAACTCCAAATGACTCCAATCCAATTCCATAACGTAGTGCTCATCCATACGATTCCAACGCAACTGGTTTCGCGCATTTTCGACCTCGTATGAAAAAGTTATGAATTTTTGAAGTTTACACAAATTTTATATAAAATTTACAACAATTAATTATAATTTTTCAACCTAAGTCTTTACTGGCCGCATGATCCATTGCCTCCAAATCACAACCGCACGTCCCCTTCCTCCCCTCCTTCGTCACGCGTTCAACCCTCAGGCCGACAAATGAAACCCATTGCTCCATATTAGGGTTTGAAAACTCGGCCACTACGAACATTTCTACCTCGATCCAACGATGCCAAACGAAGCGCCATCACTCCCACTATCTTCGGCTGCCCCCTTGATGAACTCGGCCGCCTCTGGTGCACAGAAAACGTGCGCGACTTTATGACAAACGCGGCCAAATTGATGACAATCCATGCAACTAAAAACGATCACTTCCGTATGGATTTGTAGATCTCTTCTTCCTCTTCAATTTTGCTTTAGGAAGTATTCGATAATATTGAATGGATTTGAAGAAATTAATGGAAGAACGATACAAATTTTCGGCCATTCTTGAGTGGGTGGCGGCTGTGCATTGCAAATTAGGGTTAGGTTATTTTATTTTATTTTTATTTTTGTGATGGTGGGCTATTTATAGGAAATAAAACGACACTATTCATCCCGGAATTTCCAAACTCTGATTTACGCGCAGTGACCGACATTCCTAGGGTTTATCCCGCGTTCCGGACACAATGGAATAGGTTTCGAAAGCTAATTCGGTCATCTGTGCGAGTTATGGAAATAAACGTTCAATTTAAATTAAACCGATTTAAACGATTTTCTAGGCGTTTTAGCTCGCACCGGACAAACGGTAAATCCAATTGACTTGAAATTTTAAAACTTACAATAATATCACATTACGGATCCGATGAAATTGGTTTCGTCGAAATCCAAGACTTTTTGAAAAATGGCTATTTTAACTCGCCAAATTATTATTAAAAACAATTCGATGCGTTTCGAGCTGCCACGATCAAACGATAACTCCGATTGCTACGAAAATTGAAATCCGATAATAACTAACTATTACGGATCCAATGGAACTAGTTTCGTCCAATTCTGAGACTGTTCGAAAATTGACTATTTTCACTAGTCGATTTAATATTAAAATATTCAATTTTCACAAATTAACTTTTAGTTCGATTTTAAAAGTTCTAAAATATTGTTCTAACTCCAATATGATAAAATAAAATTTTACAAATCATTTACAATCATATTTAACTCAATTTTCAATTATTTCCATAATTTAACATATTAAATTATCGATTTAATTATCCAATTAAATCCAATTATTCGAAATAAAATTTATTTGACTTATAAATTTCCCTCATTAATATTTAAAATTAATTAAATATTCAAATTTTAATTACTAAAAATCCTGGGTCGTTACACTAATTATCATTCTAAGGCATAATAGGAAAGATTACTTATAAGGCCTTATTTATGAAACGGTGAGATGAGTATTATTATATATATGGAGTGTATTTAATTTTTGGCTAAGTCATAAGGATGTGAGGTCAATAGAATTACATGACAAAAATCTGCCCTTCACTTTGAGGCTACCAGCAGTTGTGTACACTTTCTATTGATATGAGATATCCTTATGATAAATATTTATAACGACGTGAGGCTAGTAACAAATTCTATAGGGGATATCTGCCCAACTAATCTAGCTACTAGTTCCTACGAATAGTTGGATTAATGTGAAACGTCATTATGAGTATGGGCTATAGTACGAAGGGCCTGCTTCAGGGTATTGAGGTAGTAAGTGGTTGTTTTAGGGCCCACCTCTTTTCCCTAAATGAAGTATTAAATGGCCTTGGGGACACATTAGGTGGTACCTCTACCGGGGTCCACTTTTGGATAAGGTATTAAGTGACTTATTGAGGGCCCAACTTTCTATTGGGGGACATGTTAGGTGGTATCTCTGCTTCTGGATAAGGTATTAAATTATTGATTGAGTGTTCACCTTTCCGAATAAAGAAGTATTAAGTAACTTGAGATTCCATATGATGCCAGCTAGCATTGAGGAGCATGCCATAGGAATAGGCATTAAATGACGGGGTCTGCCTTTATTAAGATATTAAATGACTGAAGTCTGCCTATTCTTCAATAAATGGTATTAAATGGCTTGGGCACTATCTCTTGCATCGCTAGTTAATTATAATATGGGATTTGGCTTATGGTAATTTGGAGACCTTCTTCTTTCCTTAAAAAGAAGTATTGATTTTAATGGTTTTATATTCATAGACATATTCTTATTTTGAAATATACGATCCAAGTCCTTAAAATGTGAGCTTTTTCTAGGTTGAAATTTAGACCGTGAAATTAGAAAATACATGTGAGATGTATGTACTTCGAGTCTTACCTTTTAAGTACTTAGGCGGTATATTTCAAAATAAGAATATGTCTATGAATACAAAACCATTAAAATCAATACTTCTTTTTAAGGAAAGAAGTAGGTCTCTAAAATCCCATGTTATAATTATCTAGCGATGCAAGAGATAGTACCAAAGCCACTTAATTCCATTTATTGGACAATAGGCAGGCTCAGTCGTTTAATACCTTAATAAAGGAAGATCCCATCATTTAATACCTATCGCTAAGGTGTGATCCTTAATGGTACCATTTTGGTGGCATCATGGAATCTCAAGCCACTTAATACTTCTTTAATTGGATAGGTGGACCCTCACTCAATCACTTGATACCTTATCCAGAAGTGGACCCCTGTAGAGATACCAGCTAACATGTCCCTAAGACTATTTAATACTTCATTTGAGGAAAAGAAGCGGGTCCTCAAACAACCACTTAATACCTCAAGACCTCGAAGTAGGCCCTTCATACTATTGCTCATACTTATAATGACATCTCATATTAATCCAACTATTTGTAAGAACTGGTAGCCAGATTAGCTTGGCAGATTTTCCTTACAAAATTTGGGACTAACCTTACGTCATTACAAATATTTATTATAAGAATATCTCACATCAATAGGAAGTGTATACGCTGCTAGTAACCTCAAACTAAAGGGCGGACTTCCGTCACGTGACTCTATTGACCTCGCATTCTTATGACTTAGCCATAAATTAAATACATTTCATATATGTAATAATAGTCATCTCACCATTTCATAAATAAAGCCTCATAAGAAATTTTCTTACTACACCTTAGAATAATAATTAGGATTTATAAGAGTTTCCTTTTATTTTCGCTTAACAATCAATTACATTCCTAATGGAGGAAATAAATACCTAATTAACTACATCATATATGTAAACATTATATGTTAATTACGCTAATAGAGATAAATGAATATTCGCAGCTAATAAATTCTAAATGCATGGATTTTACACCCTAAACTAGTGGCATGTGTCAATTCCTTAACCAAATACTATTACAAATCCTTTTTCTTCAAATTTCCAAGATTTCAACCAATGAAAATAAAGGAGCCATATATCCAAAATAGAGAATAAATATTTATAACCAAAACTGCAATAACAGACTTGCAAAGAAAATAGAAACTCAATTTATTACACCGATTCAATGGAATATCCTAAACAATGAATTGCAATCTAAACTCCATATTCTATTTAACTCCTCTTTTACAAAGAAATAGATAAGAAGGAAATTTGTGCGTAATAAGTGGTGTAAACTATGAATAAAATCCATAATCTAAACCCCTTATTTCATTGAAGAATCAAAAATTGAACCAAAGAAGACAGAGAAGTGAAATAGACAATGAAATTATCAAAAACTGCATAAACAAAACAAATTGTTTCAAATTAATGTAAATAATTAAGAATCTCACGAATTGACAATTCAAAATAAAAAGGAATTTTAGGGGAATTTATTATAATGTTATCGCAATCCCTAAACTCCTAAGGCATATTCAAATCCATGGATATATGCCAAACAATTACTGAAAAAGAAATACTAAGGTTACACTCATATAATAGCCCTAGCTTTGCTTTCTTTTGATTTGCATGCCTTTCAGCCTCCACTAGAATCTCTCTCTTTTGATATATACATGATAGGGAAGAAGTATATGTTTTTATTAGACTCGTTACAATTGGAGAAAGAACAAAAGAAGAATAGATTGGAGGAAGAAGAAGAAGTATATAGAAAAGGAATTGAATTCTTACCTGAATCCTCTACGGAGTTTCTGAATTTAATTTAGAGCGATAATAACGACTTGAAACGCATCAGAACCGTAGGATCAAATTGGAAGAGAAATGGATAAATCTGGAGCGTTCAATAATGCAAAACCCTAGCCGCTACCATCAAAAGACAATCGACCACCTAAGCTCGACCGGTTGACCGCTACGGTCAACCGGTTGACCCATGTAGGTCGACTGCTCCTCCTTATTTTGGGCAGTAATGATTCGTTTCCATTGCATTTTGATTTTAATTGATTCCTTACCCTATTTATTCTTAACATTAATGTTGATTAATATATTTACTTAGCCTCCAGGCTAATTTTCAAAATTAAACCCTAAATTTAAATTTAAATTCAAACTAAATTAATTAAATTTTAAAACTTCAAACGCTCATATCTTCTTCGTTGAGCTTGTTCAACATGTTATATATTAAAACAGATCATAATTTTGCCACAAACGCAATATGATAACTTCCTTAGTCAAATTCTAACTTTTATAAAATTTACATATTATACTTTATTGTATATATTAAATTTTATTTCATTTATTTATGGTTTTTTTACAGGTGTTACATTATTCCCCCTTGAAAAAGATTTTATCACAAAAGATTTCAAAGAAAAAATTTCAAAGGGAAACAGCGTCACGTGCAGTAACATCCATAGTATACAGCTAAGTTATCTACACAACCAATAGTGCAATGTGATTACGTCTTGTACATATGCTAAAATGAGCTCAACCATAGTGAAGGAGTAGTCGTGTTATGCAAGTATATATGCAAACACCCTAAACATGCATAAAATTTCTACATATGTGCAAAGTGATTGTGAAAAGTGTAACAACCAACTCCTACCGTCCAATCTAGCAACCACTATGCAACCAAAATCTTAAAATTTAGATAGAGAAATTACTAGTGAAAAGCTCTGGGTGGGTGTTTTTCATCTCCTCTTCGGTCTCCCACGTGCTTTCCACCTAATTATCCCCCTATCGTATTCGGACTAGTTTACTTATTTTATTACGGAGTCTCCTAGTACCATCCTCCACAATGCATGTGGTGGCATGAGGCACTGTCGGTTCCATCTCAAAATCCCCCAACTGATCAGGCTCTACACTAATAGCGGTGTCGAATACGCATTTCCTAAGGTGAGAAATGTGGGAAACATTATGGGCTCCTGCCAACTTGTTATGAAGCTCCACGCGATATGCCAATTTTCCTAAATTCTTTCCTTCTTTTATCCACATAAGATTTCTAACAGTCTTGTGCTGCCTTCATCTTTTGCCTCATCGACTCGACCTTTTTCATGGTACCACAGATCAAATCAGGTCCGAGTAATACTTTGTCGGTGGTTTCCCACCAACAACTAAGCGATTTGCATAGTCGCCCATAAAGTGCTTCAAAAGGGGCCATACTAATCGTTGCTTAATAGCTATTATTATATTTAAACTCAACCAAAGGTAGATGCTGCTCTCAATGTCCTTCGAAGTCCAAGACACAAGCCCTCAACAAATCCTTCAAAATCCTATTCACCCTCTTTGTTTGTCTATTAGTCTATGGGTGATATGCAGTGCTAAAATTCAAAGAAGTTCCCAAAGCCGTCTATAAGCTCCTCCAAAACTCACTAGTGAAAAAGGGGTCCCTGTCACTAACTTTGCTCATAGGAATTTCATGCAAACGAACTACTCCTTTATATAAATCTATGTGAGAGAGGTGGCAGTCCTATTTCTCCCAATTGGAAAAAATGAGCACTCTTAGTGAGTTTATCCACAACAACCCAAATAGCCACATTGCCCTTCTGACTTCTAGGCAATCCTTCCACAAAATCCATTAAAATATTTTCCCATTTCCAAGTCGGAATTTCCAAAGGTAATAATAATCCACCAAGCTTTCCTTGCTCATCTTTTACTCTCTGACATGTCAAACGCTTATCAACCAACTCAGCTACGCTCTTCTTCATTCCATTCCAAAAGAAGATCCTCTTCATGTCTTTATACATCTTATCTTCTCCGGGATGGATGGTTATCCTAGAGTGGTGACATTTTATAAGCACTTCTATTAATAAATCATTAATTATTGCAACAAAAAGGCATCCATCCATTCTCAAGCATCCTTTCTCATCAATTTAATACCTCCTAACATGGAGGAAAATGCTCTCCTTTCCTCAGTTTCTCCAAAATCTCTACTAACTTCTCATCCTTCACTTGGTCATGCCCTATATGATTCATTAAGGCTGGTCTAATCTCCATAACTATTAGAAAACCTTGGATAAGTTCTGTTGATGGTTGAAAGTTAAAATTCGATAGAAACTCTAATAGCTTCCATTCATATATAGCACCTAGGGTAGCATGCCTCCGACTAAGGGCATCGGTGACTACATTCCCTTTTCTAGGGATACGATGAATATTAAAGTCAAATGATGCTTTATACTCCATCTGTTTCTACTGTCTAAGATTCAAATATTTTGGGAAAAATAGGTATTTGAGTGATTTATGATCAGTGAATAACTCAAACATTTCTCTTAAGAGATAATGTCTCCATATCTTTAAGGCAAAGATAATAGCTTCCAATTCCAAGTCATGCATTGGATACCTCTTCTCATGATCTTTTAGCTGTCTAATAGCATAAGCAACTACTTTCCCTTCTTGCATTTAAACTTCTCCTAATTTTCTGCCACAAGCATTTGTAAAAACTTTGAACGGTTTGATTCCATCAGGAATGGTGAGCATATATGCACTAGTCAATGGCTCCTTAAGCTTCTCAAACGCCTTAGTGCATCTTTCATCCTAAGCAAAAACTAGGTTCTACTTAGTCAATTGGGCTAAGAGGGCTGCTATTCATGCAAAGTTTTTGGTGAACTTTCTATATTAGCTTGCAAACCCTAGGAAACTTCTAACCTCTTATGCACTCTTAGGGGTCTTTCATCCTCGGACAGCTTCCACTTTAAGGGGATACAACCAATCCTTGCTCTGAAACAATATGCCTAAGAAATCCAACCGCATTCTTTCAAAAGTGACATTTAGAAAATTTAGCCTTGAGTTGGTTCCTCCCTAAATTTTCTAATACCTCCCTAAGGTGGTCCTCGTGCTCCTTCTTGCCTTCGGAGAAAACCAAGATATCATCAATAAACACCACGATTAATTTATTGAGTTGCCCCCTAATACTTTATTCATCAAACCTACAAAGAATGTTGGGGCATTCGTCAATCCAAAAGGCATTACTTTCCACTCATAGAGCCCATCTGGAGTGTGAAATGTAGTCATCGACTTGCTCTCTACTACTAACCTTAACTGATGGAATCCCATTGCTAGGTCTAATTGAGCAAAGACCTTAGCTCCTACAAGTTGGTCAAACAAGTCATCAATCCTAGGTAAAGGGTACCTATTCTTCCTTTTTAACTTGTTCAATTCCCTAAAATCAATGCAAAGTCTCAAAGAACTATCTACCTTAGTGGCAAAAACAATAGGGGCTCCTTATTCAGAAGTTAGATGAATCCTTTCTTTAGTAGCTCCGAGATTTTCTTATCCAATTTCCTTCTTTCTTTAGGGGCCACACGCTTCAAAGAAGGGCGACCGGCCTTGCGTCCCTCTCCAAATCGATTTGGAACTTGATCTCCCTATGGGGTGGGAGACCTGAGACCTCCTCAAAGACATCAATAAATTCGCAAACTATGGGTACAGATGATGATTTTCCAATAAGAGGTCGACTTAGTGAGTATAAATGGCTTAACTCAACTAAATCTTTGGTTGTAAAAAGAACTTCTAAGTCATGACCTCCACAACTCCTTTGCCATAAAACCCTCTTATCATAATCAAGAATGGTTCCATAATATGACAACCAATCCATACCTAAGATAAGTCCATACCCCTCAAAATTTAGAACGTATGCATTGTGTATGAAATCAACGTCGCAAATATCTAACACTAGGTCTTTACACATAAAAGAAAGATGGACCGAACCCTCAATGGGATTGGAAACCTCTATTGGGCTGTTGACCATTTGGGTTTGAAGGTTTAAGAAATTTACTACGTTCCTAGTCATAAAGGATTGTGATACCCTTGAATCAAAAAGGGTACAAATAGTAACCCCAAAAATAAGAGTTATACCTTCTACAGCTACTTTCCCTTAGTCTCTAGGACGTTTACTAGCAATAGGGACAGCTTCAATAACAAAAACATGTCTGCTTGATCCTTCCTTATCCACCTTGGGATACTTATTCTTGTAATTCCCTTCCTCATGGCAATTAAAACATTTCCCTTTAAAGACTCCCTTCATCAAACTCACCCTATAATATTTAATTTCATTACCCTTCTTATGACATCTCTAACACACCTTACCATCCTTCTTAAACTTCCCCTTCAACTTCTTATTGGCCCAAAAGCTTCCCATCTTGGACCCTCCTTTCTTTTGGGTCAATAAAGTCTTCTTTTCTACTTCCTTGTCTTCCTTATTGGCCATGCGCAACATTGCCATTTCCACCAACATCTTATACGTGGCCCCCATAGGCACTTGGGTCAACAACATTTCTCTTAACATGGAATTTAGGCACTTCATGAATTTTAGTGCCTTTTTCATAGGTGTTTTTATTAGGTTCGTCCTAAATTTAGCAAATTCAATAAACTTAGCTATGTACTCCTTGAGAGTGTAACCTCCTTGTCTTAGCTGAATTAACCTTTCAATTTGTAAGTTAACTTCTACTCTGGACATGAATCTCATCTCAAATTTGTCCTTGAATTCATCCCAAGAGAATATCCTTCTAGGGTGGTCATTAGTCACAAAGTTCCACCAATCCAAAGCTTCCTCCTTTAGGTACCAAGCTGCTATTCTCATCCTTAGCTAATTATCCTAACCAAGCTATCTAAGTATCTTCTTGTAGTTACTAAACCAAGCTTAGCATCCAATATCCTTCAGTTCCATGTCTTCCCTCTCATATTGAGAAAATCCTTACACAATTTAGGAAAGTCGACAGGACAGGGTGCTGCATCAACGAGTGGGGCAGCAGGTACCACTAGTGCAATAGGAGGAATAGGAATCTACTCAATAGCTTAATATATTTTCTAAGCCATTCAGGCATTCCATGAATGGGTGGACTTCCGCAGGTAGGGTTCCCTTGTCCGAAATAAGATTGGTTATCAGCCATATCAACTATCTATGGGTTGAATCTTTAGTGATGATTTCCTAAGGTAATATCTATATGCTTGTCGAGTGTATATGCGTATGTTCAAAAAATAGGGTATATATATATATACATATATATAGTAAGAATTTTGAAAAAAAATTTGAAAAACCTTTTCAAAATAAAAGTACGTCTCTCATACGTATAGTTTTTCCCTGTTTATCGAGTAATCTAGGCTCTAATACCAAATGTAACAACCTACCCTAGAACAGGCCTAAATTTTGACCTAGAAAAAGCCGTCAAAACTTAGATCCAATCTAAGGCAAGCTATTGGTAGAATTAAGAAAATAATAGTATAGAGCCACAACTAAACTTTCAGAACTCACAGCGGATGGAAAAAAAATATAATAGCAAAGAGTGCCTATATATTTTAAAGTCATAAATATATCAAAATACAAAGTACCATCATATCGTATCATAAATCCATTACAACAATAATTTAGATACATAGGTACACATAAAAGCAAGTGAAAATGATAAATACTGCCACAAGCAAACCACCTCCATCTCTAAGCATCATCTTCGCCATCAACATCCTTTAACCTGTGTTGTAATGAAGGAGTTGGAATAACAAGCGTCTGGTGAATAAAAACCTCGAGTCTTATCTTTTAAGTACTTTGGTAGTATATTTCAAAATAAGAATATGTCTACGAACATAAAACCATTAAAATCATTTAATACTTCCTTTTAGGGAAAGAAGTAGGTCTTCAAAATCCCATAACCCAAATGCCATGTTATAATAACTAGCAATGTAACACATAGTACCCAGGCCAGTTAATACCATTTATTAGAGAATAGGTGGACTCCGGTCGTTTAATACCTTAATAAAGGCAGACTCCATCATTTAATACGTATTCTCAAGGCATGATCCTTAATGGTACTATATAGCTGGCATCATATGGAATCTCAAGTCACTTAATACTTCTTTATTCAGAAAGGTCAACACTCAATTGGTAATTTAATACCTTATCTAGAAGCGGACCCCTGTAGAGATACCACCTAACGTGCCCCCTAGTGTAATGACTTGCCTTTTTGGACGGTTTAAATCAACGATAAACCACACATGTCAAGCTCAAGCCATTCAAAAGGGAAAATTGTTATGGGGTAAATAAGAAAAAGCAGAGAAAGAAAGAAACACAAATACAGAATCTCGCAGCGGAACGACAAAATATAATAATCAAATGAACAGTTCATGAAGCTATTTACAAATAACATTGGTTAACCTTTACAATACAGATCACAGTTACATAAAACAAGAATAAATAATAAATAAATGTAGCGAAACAACATGATGTAGTGGAATAAATATAGTAAATAATAGTAGTACAAAATCTTCGTCTTCGTCCTCCACTCAGCAGTCTTCGATGGATTGAAAAGCTCAGGCTGACCCAAGAGAACTAAAAAGACAAAACACTTAAGTCAAAACTAAAAGATCTTATGTAACTTAAATCAACAGTAAATAAATATGAGTGGGGCCTCGAAGATGTTTATAAGGCTTGACATCTCCTATCCAATGCCAACATGAGTGCAATAACTTAAGAGATGTTCGAGATTTACATCTCCTAAGGATCCGTTAAACTATCTACATACATAGTACAATACGCTATTATAATAATGTATACAGTAAAGTAAAGTATTAAAATAGCGTTAAGGCGTTACTCATATCCCCCTTAATACATTTTATATATTCACATAGTCTATATATATTGTAAGCTCCTCCGTGAGGTTTACTTACAGGGAACTCCATAGGTATGGTACAAAACAAACTCGTAGAAGTCGCGATAGGGCATGTAACACGGCACTCGAGGCAATGCCAGGATAGATATACCAATTGCGGATCCAGACTGCTGGTAATGCATAGTAGCTACTACCGCTCACCTTAGAGCACACTCCTAAAATAAAATTCGAGGGGTGGCCACCAAATCATCATAAAGTCATAATATGGTATCGAAAAAATGTGCCCAATCGGATGTGCGACCTCACTTGGCCCGACATAGCTATTGTTTTAGTCACATCTTAACTGACTCATGGGAGTCAGGATCACGTAAATACCTCATACAGAATCACTCGCCAAACCATCCTACTTCATTTCTGCAATCTCCACCATGTACACATTTGTTAAAGTGCTTTTCGGTATTTGCAGAGAGTATGACAATATCTGATCCCGGTCTCTTTAACAACCAAACGTGTATTTCACACCAGATGGTTCTTTTCATTTCAAAACTCAATTTCACAGTTGATATTTATCATATTCTCAAAATCATCACTTTCGAAATCATATCCACTTTTAAAATCATATTCACTTTCATAATCATATTCACCATCAAAATCATATTCACTTTTAAAATTATCGATAAGATAGGTTAATTGAAATCTCATTCAAAATCATCATATTTAACCAAATATGTCATTTCACAAAAAGGTATCAATTCCAAATTCTAACTTAGGTTGTATCATCATCAAGAATTTAAATATAAATACTTCAATTTTACACGGTCTGAAATTTTAGAAAATGGTTTAGATAGTCATAAATAGTTTTAATAATTTTAAAAATAGTTTAAAATAGATTAAAATAGTTTAAATAGTAAAAACAGTTTAAATAGATTTATATTAGATTCAATTAGATTTAAAATGATTTAAATTGATTTAAAATAGATTTAATAGATTTAATTATATTATATAGATTTAAAATAGATTAAATAGATTTAAATTATATTAAATAGATTTAAAATAGATTAAATGGAATTAAATTATATTAAACAGATTCAAAATAGATTAAATAAAGTTAATTAGTTTTAAATAGGTAAAATAGATTAAATTGGATTAAATAGGTTATAATAGATTAAAATAAATTAAAATAGTTTCAAAATGATTAAAATAGCCGATTTATTAAAATAGTTTGAATTAGTTTAAAATAGATTTTAGAGTTATATCCAAACATTTTCAATAACTTAATTCCAATAAATTCATTTATATTTGACACTTCGACTTTGAAATTCCAATTTAAATCCTTTGAACAACTCATTAAATCAATTCCAATTTCAGCGTTTAATGCTTGGATTATTGAAAATAATTCAGTTTATATAAATTAATTTCTATTTCAAAATGCCAGTTAATTGAATTCAAAATTTAAAGAATTAAAATCATTTAATTTAACTAATCCGGTGTCCGTATATAATTTTCTACTCTATGGTCAAGTGATACAGATATTTATCATTTCATTCCATGATTTAATATTTTACAGATATATATCATTTCAAACTGCAATCCCGAGTTAAATAAAATCCTTAAAATCTCTCGAGTCTATCATTTCAACCCATAATGATTTTCCCTAACCTATAGATCGTTCGGGTATGTATCATTTCAACCCATAGGGAACTTGCAGTGTTATAACAATATAAATACAACATCCAGTCATCCAAATCAACAATCAAACATCCATCATAATCATCATCCAAATCAACCAATAAATATTAATATATAACTGATTATCCTTAACAGGTATTAAATTGATAATTAAATTCAATATTAAATTAAACGATGGTTAAATGCAATAAAAGTCAAATTTGACTAGAATGACAATTTAAACATACCAAAAGTTAATCGATTAATTTCTAATCACATCATAAATTTAATTTAACTAATATAAGATAATCTAGAAGTTGTGAGTGGGTCAAACACTCACCTTTGATTTCAAATCGAATTTAAATCCAAAATAAAGGCCCAAATTTGAATAGCCACAGAATTCGTCCAAATCATTTCCATAATGTCCACAATTTTGATACAATCCCAATGGAACAAACCACGCATAAATCCGAGTTCGTATGCAAAAGATATTAACATTAGACCTTTTTACAAATTAAATGTAGATTAAATAAATAAAACAAGACACTCACAACCACCTGACACGTCATCACGTGAATAGGACCGGAACCCTAACCCCCTTCTCTTTGTTCGAACCCATACAAATCCGCCGCTCCGATCACCTTTGACCAAAAATTGCTCCTCCCATGTTGGCCTTCACTCAGATCGAAGCACACGACCATGACCACCTCTCCAGGCCGCACGCACACGACTTACGCTGTGAATTCCGGTTGCCACATTCTCAATCGCCTCCGCCAACATCCAAAGCCATGAATTCCTTGATCTTTCACACAAACGAACACCATGGCCAAGGCCTGTTCATCGTCCTCTTCCCACATCGCTACCCGATCGTCGATCGGATGAAGATCCACCATTGGATCGTCTAAAACCTAGAATGGATAGCTGTTGTTCATTCTCAATTTCTGGACAAACGGTGATTCAATGGAAAAAATGAATTACAGATCTAGGTTACGCTCTTCAAGAGCTTCGAAACAGTATATAATTTGATATGGTTTGGAGGAGTTTGATTTTGAATTGGTTTGAAGATTGAATTGTAGCGTTTGGAATTGGAGTTTGTTTCTTCCATTGAAGAAGGGAGCAGACAGAAGTTGATGTACGTATAGGAACAAGAATAGAAAGACTGCTAGGGTTAGAGCAGAATAATTTATATGAACAAGGCCCGATAAGAATATAAACACAATTGGATAGGTACGACTGACAATTGCGACCCAAAAAGCCCGTTCTACCTCCGAAGCGAAAATGGGTCATCTCATATATCAAAATAGATGTTTTCGATAATTTTAAACTCAATGGAATAGTTTTCAAGTCCTAGTTTTATGTAGGAAGAAGTTAGCTTTAAAATTGGCTTATTTCAAATTGATTTCAATTAAAAATTAATTAAATTGATTTCTAAGCCTTTCGATTTCGTACAATCAAATGACAAGTCTGATCGCTACAAAACTTGAAACCCTACAATTATTCACCGTTACGGATCTGATGAAACTAGTTTCATTGAAATCAAAGAGAGTGACCAAAATAGCTATTTTCACATTAATTAAATAAATTAATATTAAATTAATTAAATCACCTTTTTAATTCCAATTTTATAATTAAAAAAATTTATCATCTTTGATTACCTAGACATTTACAATAATTTAAAACAAATTTACATATCAATCTAATGTTAAATATTACACTAATTACAGTGTTCAATTTCAACTGTAATTAAATCCAATTAATTTTAATTTAATCCCAATAAATTGATTTAATTTGATTTCAGTCTTTTTATTCAATTAATTATTACTCTATGCACATAGCTAACATTTGTTTATATCTTGCTACATTAATATCTTATTGCATTAATATTCTATAGTTATCACCTTTTACCATATCGATTGCAACGTTTCAATTATATTGATTTTTTATCGATTTTCACATTAATTATAATTTTTAATCCTAATTAATTAATTTATCTTGGCTTTACTCTTTTATTAAATCAATTATTGACTTATGAACACAATTGACATTTTTGTACATTTTATTGCATTCATCTTATACAGTATCGTCTTAACTCATTTTACGTAACATTTAATATCATTTAATTATAATTGATTAAACAAATCGGTAATAAATAACAATTGTCACCATTTCTATATTTAATCACATTGTATGTTTGTTAACTACACACAAATGTTATGATTACTACCATAACACTAATTTTACCCAATTTCAATTTATTATGTATTATTTCACCAATTAATACAACATTTAATTTATTTTCTTATTTTTAATTATTAACCAATTATAACATTTCAATCATTTCAAAATATTTTGGAACTACATTAAGATAGTTATCAATTGCTTTACATTACATTATAAAATTTCATTCCAATTATTCTGTCATTATTGAATCTAAATTTTTATTTTCTTCCAACATTAAATCACAAATTCTTATTAAATTAACTATTTTTAAATATCGAAAATATCGGGTCGTTACACTCTCCCCCACTCAAAACTTTTCATCCTCGAAAAGGGAAAGAAGCAATTAAGAAATTAATACATCTTATTCAAAATATTAAATTTATAAGCAATTAGTTTATATAATTTAAATAAAATATATCAATTTATAAACAATTAAATCCTTTTATATTCAAGTTAATAAAAAATTGAAAATGTTCCACAAAATTTTTCTAAGTCCATAATTCACGGAAAATTTCGGCAGAGTCTCCTTTGTATGAAGAGGTCTGGGGGAAATAATAATATCAATATATATCATATATTTCAAAATAAAATATCCCAAACCACAGGAAAACAATATAATATCGCTAGAAAACCATAATCCGAGAACGTACCTATTTGTCGGGCAAACAACGCTAATTTATGAAACTAAAAGCAGTAGCTATTGCTTCCATAAACCTGTATTTCACTTATATAATCCAAAGAGGTTGATTATTATATAAAAAAGAAATATTTAAGTTGTTTCAACTAATAACAACATAACAACAATTACTTATAAACAAATCATACAATCATCACATACAGTCAAAAATATCAATTTTACATCCATAGCAACCAACAATTGATTCGTTTGGGTTTGGAAACCTCTAATCTTATAAAATGATAAATAAACTATGAAGTAAACCATACACTCAACGGTCTTAGATATAACTTTATAGATTATTTATACATCTTTATACAAAATAGAAGTATCCTTTCCCAACAAATCCATAAGCCAAACAAACAATGAATTGAGAATATATTTAAGTTTATTCTATTAGTCTTTTTTTCATACAATGATTTTCTATAATTCACGTTTATTACTTACAAAATTTTAATTCCAATTAATTCATATAAGGCTTATTTCATTAATTTACATTAATTTCTTACGTAAGTTATTTCCATTTCAATTATTAGTTTATTTATTATGTAAATTTTCTTTACAATTTAATTCACCATTAGTGGATTATTTCTTTTTCACATTCATTCTTCCATATATAGTATTGTCGGATATTAAATCCATTTCTAAATCATTTCCATGCTTTTTGAAGTTATACCCATTCAATTAATGTAATACACATTTTAATTATAAATGGCTTCAAATTAAATTAAGTTTATAATTATTTACTTGCAGTGTCCACCTTTTTATTACTTTAATTAGTAGCATTCAAATTATTTACTTAGGTTTGCAATAAACTTATACCTATTAATTCTTCTTTTAAAATATAATTACATAGAACATTTTCATTATTTAAGTTTTACTTGTATAATATTCCATTACATATTCTTATTTACATTACAACTTTTAACATTTTGGTAAGTTATGTATATGACTTAAGAATGCAAAGTTACACAAGTTCATCTTGTTTATATTTTTTCAAAGTCTAATAATTCATCTTCTAAATTTTCCTTATTCATAAGTTTATAAGTTTCCAATTTGTCATGTATACCATTAATCACGTAGCATCTAATTACTTATATTTTTCTTCATTCTAGAAACTTTCAATTATTAAAATAATTAAGATTTCATTCATTTCAATAATTAAAAACTACTAATTATCAGAAAATTTAAGAACTAAACTCTGGGTTCATTTTAGTCGCTTAGAAAATAATATATATATTTATCCTTTATAGATCAAATCATATTTACAAATTCAAAATTAAGGTTTATTCATCAAAACAGATGTGTAGTAAAACTACTACAGCAGTCTATCCACTTTGAAACTCGAAAATGAACGTCGATGATGTGTGCACTCATCACCGAAATTATTTTCCAACGACTGAGAGGGGAGTACAAAACTTTTTCCTTTAAAAGTTCCCTTTAAAACTTTCTTTCAAATCATCTTGAAATATTCGTATCAGAAAATACTTCTAAATACTACTAATATTATATTCCAAAAACTTTGAAAGAAATTTCAAAAATCCTGAAACTTCAGTTCTAACCTACCAATTTATATTTACTTTATTTGTAAACCCTATTTTTCAATCAATATTTATAAAATTTCTCTACCTAACAAACAACATATTACAACCAACTATATCATTTATAACATTTATTATTTTATATGAAAAATACATAATAGGAAAAATTATGTATTTACCTATATTTCAAAATAATATTGTGTCGGCCTGTCCTATTAAGCGTTTAGAAATTCGTGTCGATGCCATAATGTCCTATGTACCGACCAGAATTTATAAATACTAAACAAAACAAATTAACACAATACAAAACCTTTTATAACACTAACAAATACGCTCTCTTACATATATACACTCAACGACTCATTCTAGGGATTACTACCCTATTTCTAAAGAGTCAGACCCCACAAAGCTAAGGTTACCGCTAAACCAAAGCTCTGATACCAACTGTAACGACCTGCCTTTTTGAATGGTTTAAATCGGCGATAAACGACACACGTCAAACTCAAACCATTCAAAAGGGCATATTGTTATGAGGTAAATAAGAAAAAGCAGAGAAAGAAAGAAAACAAATACAGAATCTCGCAGCAGAATGATAAAACATAATAATCAAATAAACAGTTCATGAAGCTGTTTACAAATAACATTGATTAACCTTTATAATACAAATCAAAGTTACATAAATCAAGAATAAATAATAAATAAATGTTGCAGAACAAGTGATGCAGTGGAATAAATATAGTAAATAATAATAGTACAAAATCTTCATCTTCGTCCTCCACTCAACAGTCTTCGATAAAATGAAAAGCTCAGGCTGACCCGAGCAAATTGAAAAGACAAAACACTCGAGTCAGAACTGAAAGATCTTATGCAAGTTAAATAAATAGTAAATTAATATGAGTGTAATGGCGTTGGAGATGTTTATGGGGTTTGACATCTCATATCCAGTGTCAACGTGAGTGCAATAACTTAAGAGATGTTCGGGATTTACATCACCAAAGGATCCATTAAACTATCTACATACATAGTACAATACGCTATTATAATAGTGTCTACAGTAAAGTAAAGTATTAAAATAGCGCTATGGCGTTACTCATATCCCCTTAACACATTATATATATTCCTATAGTCTATATAGTACTGTAAGCTCCTCCGTGAGGTTTACTCAGAGGGCACTCCATAGGTATGGTACAAAACAAACTCATAGAAGTCGCGAAAGGGCATGTGAACATGGCACTCGAGGCAGTTCCAGGGTAGATATACCAATTGTGGATCCAAACTGGTGGAAACGCATAGCAGCTACTAATGTGCATCTTGGAACACACTCCCATAATCAAATCGAGGGGTGGCCACCAAATCATTACAAAGTCATAATATGGTAACGAAGAAATATGTCCGATCGGAAGTGCGACCTCACTTGGCCCGACATGGCTCCTGTTTTAGTCACATCTAAGCTGACCCATGAGAGTCTGGGTTACGTAAATACTTCATGCAGAATCGTTCGCCAAACAATCCTACTTTATTTATGAAATTTCCACCACATACACAGTTGTTAAAGTGGTTTTCAGTATCGGCAGAGAGTATGACAATATGCGATCTCGATCTCTTTAACAACCGAATGCTTATTTCACAACGGTTGGTTCTTTTCATTTCAAAAGTCAATTCATAATTGATATCAAAATATCATATTCAAAAAACCATGTTTAGATACCAAATTGTAACATCCCCTTACTAGGAGGTCCAAAACTTACAGCTACGGATATTGCAGTCATCCATAGTTATTAATTCTTGGCAACCAAATATGGCGATATTAGTGACATTGATACACAGAAATACAAGAATATGGAAGAATTTTAAACAGAAAATAAAATCCACATTCAATTTCAAAATATTCAAATTAGTTACATAATCCCAATCGTAGACCACGTTCAGATAACATGTAATAACAAAATTACCAAGAGCGACATATGAAGATGCCCCCTTGGTTGATCAGAGTACATACTAAGGCATTAGAACAGTTGCCTTTACAATCAAACATGCAACAGAAATAAAATAACTTTAAATAACTATCTGCCTTGTACACACCTCTAGAAGCTTTATTCGTCTAAAGTGAAAACCTGAAAACTTGAACTCTCAACTTACCCAAAATCAATTAAGTACCCGAGAGTTTAAGGGGCAAACAAAAACTGCGAGTCATACATAAAGCCTGGTATGAATAAGAATCTACCATCTCAAATCATTGAGATATCTAGTGAGACCACGTCGCTTAGCGAAACGGGTTCTCCTCTCACTAGTATCCTAAAACATTTCGAAAACTAGATACTATGACTGTGCTTCCTGCATCCACAATGGTTATAAACATAGTATTTCAAAGTATTATGATGATATGCAAAATAAGTAAATCAGATCTGGATTACCCATCCCCCATTCATTCTGACTATCTGTCTCAATTATAGTTTTAAAGTTGCTACTAACCTGTTAAATGATTATGGAGTATTTATCCAACAATAGTTTTTATCGGATCACTAAGAACTTATTGTGTAACGACCCGTAAATTTTTACAATCTTAGTTAATGTAATTAAGTGAAAATTTATAAAATTTTAAATAATTGAATTTGAAAATGAAAATTTAATAGTTAGTATGCGTCTATTTAAACATAGCAAATGGTAAAATTTTATCAGAAAATATATATGTTAGTTTTATTGTATAATTTTGAATTTCAATTTAAATCAATTAATATTTGATGAAAATAAAATATTTTCAAAATCTGAATACTTTTATATAATAAAAATGTAAACTATTTTCGAAGTGAGACGTCATAATTCATTTCGTCAAAATTGGACTCCTCTAGCTTCGTTTATCTTATTTTCAACGAAATTGCAGCAGTTTTATAGTGAATATTGACTTTTGATAGGATGATCATATCGCTGATATCTGTATACCGTTTTGATCGTCTCGTCGTGCTGATTTTCGTAGTATATTCATTCGTGTGTTTCGGAGTACAATACATGATGGAATCTACGGAAAACAGGAACTGTATCGGTACCCATTTCGTGCATTTTGGGTACTTGTATCCATTTAATATCCAACGTGCATTAACCAAACAACCATTTGCCTTTTACTATTCCCAGAAGTAACCCATGACTTTTCTATTCCCTATACTCAAATTATATTGATGATTCATTTCAATCTAATTTGCTGGTTCGTTTCCCCTACTTTGGTTCTCTTTTATTTCGGTTCCATATATTAAAGAAAGAATATATATTATATATTGTTCGCGTCCATTCCTTTCTCTCCACTTTCTTTTCATTTTCGTTTGTCCTTTCACTATTTATTTTCCTCTCGCCATTTCATCTTTACTTTCTGTATTCGGAAAAAAAATTGTATGTATACAAAGGATGGTGATAGCACATATACTAAGTCAAGGAAGCTGGCCTCTTTCCCTCCTCATTTTTTCTTTTCTTCTTTTCCTTCATAATCCATCAGCCTGTTTTTCCAAGACCCACCATCACTCCCATCGCACAGCCATCCCCTGGCCTCCCTCCGAACCCGCGGCACACCCACAACCTCACCCAGACCCCACCTCCGCCTCACAGCCTGCCTCCTCTCCATACGTCATGGTCGCTCCATCCATTGACCGGCCTCACCACCTCCATCTGCTCTGACCGTTTCTCTTCCTCCAATCCTCTCTCTCTACCATGCTTCCCCTATCATCCACCATTAGCTCCGCCTACCTCAAAGCCTTCCCCCTCTTTATTTTGGTCGCAGCCACCTCTTAAAAAAAAGTACACGTCCCTGTTTGGCCGCGTATCGAGGAAGCTCGGGCGTTCTCTGTTGCTTGCCAACTTGCATGCAAGGTTTGAATACAGCTTGCATATTTAATATATATATATATATATATATATATATATATATATTGTTATATACACGTTGGTAGATCCTAGAAGTATAGGTGAGCTCAATCTTCTATTTTGTTTGTTTAAAAAGAAAAAAAGAAAAAAAAAGTATTATCTGTATATTTTTTATATATATTATATCATATTATATTATATTACATTATATTAAGGTGTATTACATTATAAGTTTAGCCAGCTATTATGTTTGTATGCATGAAGTAAGGTATACAATATGTTATATGCTCTTTAAATGGATATAATTTGTTTTGTATAACAGCTTAAACTTTGATATTTGTTCAGTATATATATTTATACATATAATATATTACAAATGAAGTTATTGTATATGTCAGTTATACAAGTTTTTAACAGGGCAGTTTATATATATATATATGTATGTATGTATTTATATGTATGCATGTATGTATATATGTATGTATGTATATATATATATAAGTATGGATTTTAATATATAAGTTTATATAGGTTGTGTCTAATCTATTTGGTTGTATATATGTAATGTTTATATAAGTTTACATTTCATCTGTTTGAGTTATAACAAAGTAAATCATATTGTTTTTAAATATAAATTTAAAATACAATATGTATGTAAGTTTATATATATGTTTATATATTAGTGTCTATAAGTATACTTGAGTTCGGGTTTCAAATAATATATATATAGATGTATTTTATACGTGATTTGAAATATATGAAGATTTTATCATAAAACATATGCTTTAAAATTTACTTTAGAGAAATTTTGTATATAGTGTACAAGTTTGATTTTAAAATATAGGTGTTTAAATTTGAGCAAAGATTGTGTAATAATATATATATATATATATATATATATATATATATATATATAATTGATTCCAATTTATCAGCTTTGTTCGTTGAATTCGTGTCCATTTTGTTTCGCTTTGGAAATTCATGCTTGGATTCGTAACCCATTTCACTGTTAAATCTTTCTAGCCTCGAAAGGTGAGCAATCACTCACGATTAACATTCTTATATTTATTAAATTTGATTTCATTTGAAACGATAGTTGAAATATGCTGCTAAATTGAACTGTTAATTATATAATTGCTGTATATGGTATGCTATTATCTGTAATTGTTCACTTGTGATATATGAAACCATATCATGTTGTTTATATTTGATTTAATTTATCACTAATGATATATGCCTATTGTTGAGATGTTATATTATTATCACATTTGTTCTCACTCTGCAAGTTCCCTGTTAGCATAGAATTCCCTATGGGTTGAAATGATACATACCCAAACGATCTTGTAGAATAAGAGGAAATTGTCATGGGTTGAAATGATAAACCCAAGCGATTTTCATTTATTCTAATTTTTAAGATTTTGATTTGAAATGGTATATACTCGTAAATGTTTAAATTGCAGATTGAAATGATAAATATCGGTATCACTTGACCATAAGACATGAAATTATATACGGACACCGTTGGTCTATTTTGAAAAATGATTTTTAAATTTTGAAAGGAAACATATGGATTTTAATAATGTAAAGATATTTATTTTGAAAATTTTAGATTTTTAAATTTATATGTTTTGGAAATTTTAATTTATAAGTTATTTTTGGAAAATATAAATTTTAAGATTTTCTTATAGTTTATTATCTTAAAAATATATAAAATAAGGTTTAATACAAAATACAATTAATAATAAGATTTAATTTCATAAAATGTAATTTAATTAGTATAAAATATTTTTTAAAATATTTTTTTAAAAATTTATATTTATATTTTAAAATAGATTTATAACTTTAATAATAAAGGTTGGGAAGATAAATTAACGGTGGCTTAGAATTTAAACTGGTTAATAAGTAAATTTAAATAGACTTGATTTAAACTTATTGATTTTTGAGGTTTTGAAGATATGATTTATAACTTGATTTGATAAAAAGGTAATTAAATGAATATTCTCAACTTTAAATAAAATTGAGATTGAATATTTAATATTGATTAAAATTTATAAATTGGGATTTTATTTGATTGTTATTAAAACGATTATTTTCCAATTTGAATAAAATTAAAGTTAAATGTTCAAATATAAATGAAATTTATATTGTAAATGTTTGAATATTTAAACTTGAATCTTTGAACTTTAAATTGAAATGGTTAAACTGGAATTGATTTAAATTGAATTCTGAAATTCAAGCTGATTTAAATCGATTTGTGAAATTAGAGAAAACTATTTATTATATAAAGTATTTTTAATGTACATAAACTATTTTAATTTATAACTATTTATTTTATATATTATTTTCCATATCTAAACTGTGTAAGTCGAAAATGTTATGATTTCAAAGTGTAATGATTTCAAAAGTTTTATGATTTCAAAAGTGTTATGATTTCAAAAGTGTTGTGATTTCAGAAGTGCTATGATATCGAGAGTGTTATAAATTTGAAAGTGTTACGATTCTGGAAGTGAATATTATTTAAAGTGGATAATGATATTGAGTTGATATGGTTTTTGAAATGAATATGACATTTTGATATGAAGTATGAACTATTTGAATTGAAATGGCCATGGTGTGAAATAAGTGTTTGGTTGTTAAAAAGACCGAGATCGGATATTGTCATACTCTTTGCCAATACCCAAGACCACTTTAACAATTGTGTATGTGGTGGAGATTCCATAATGAAGTAGGATGGTTTGGTGAAGACTCTATATAGTATTTACGTAGCCCTGACTCCCGTGAGTCAGCTCTATGCGGCTAAAACAGGAGCCATGCCGGACCAAGTGAGGTCATTCCTCTGATCGGATACATTTCTTCGATACCATTCTATTGCTTTTGTGATTTGATTGGGTGCACCTTTGATTTGGGAGTGTGTCATGAGGTGGGCGGTAGTAGCTGCTATGAGTTACCACCAGTCCAGATACGCAAACGGTATATCTACCTTGGCATTGCCTCGAGTGGCTTGTCGCATGCCCTATCGCGCCTTCTACGAGTTTGGTTTGTACCATACCTATGGAGTGTCCTATGATAGCCCTCCAGTTTACGGAGGAATTACGGTACCGTATTGACTATGGGAATATGCAAAATGTGTTAAGGGGGATATGGGTAATGCCTTAACGCTATTTTAATAGTTTGCTTTATTATAGACATATTATAGTAGAGTATATTACTACTTAGTAGATAGTTCCACGGATCCTTAGAGGATGGGTATCCCAAACATCCTTTAAGTTACTTGTATTTCAGTTGACATTTCACTTGAGTTGAATTTATTAATAAAAGAATGTTAATCCTGACACGAGTGTTTTGTGTTTTGCTTTACACTCGGGTTGAACTGAGTGTCACAACATTTGAGACTCACCTTGGGAGTTGGAGCTTCACATAGAGATACATCTGTATCTATTCAGCTTTCAGCTATCTAGTGATTTTGTTCAGACTGGTCATCTGTTGGTATTCGAGACTACATTGTATTTGAGATATTATGTTGCATTTTGTTCCAAACTCTGTTGCTTATATAGTAGCTTTATGAACTACTATTTACCCTTTCCGCTGCTTATTATTGTAATACTCCGCGTTTGTGATTGATTTATTTACTGTATATGCTGAGTTTTGTCGAATATAAAATTAACAATCTGTTGTTTTGAGCAATTCCAGTCTGACATGTGCGGATGCGAATGGCATGAAATACCGGTCGTTACAGTTGGTATCAGAGCAAGGCTTAGGCAAACTTAACATATAGAGTAAAATTTATTTACATAATCTCCTTCGTTCGAGCTTGAATTTCTTTGTTAGGATTCCCATTGCTTAGGATTTCTTCCGAATTTTGGAACTTTCCCCTTCGTTCTGAAATCCATTCTGGTCCCTTCCTGTTCGTGTTTTCTTGATTCCGGAGCATCCCATAGCTCCACTGTATGATTTGTAAAGGGGTGAAACACCTTTACAATAGGCATTGATTCATCGGAGATTTCTATACCCTCGGTTTAGATGTTGTTATCTCTTGCTATGCCCGAATTCTATTTTATTGCAATCAAATGTCGATTTGCCTCAGAATTCTGCATCGGGTTTATTCTTGAAGTCACGGTTGACCCGGTTAAGGTCTTCCGCAATTTATATAAGTTTATCCATCTTTTCTCTTTGTTATTTAATTATCTTATCCCTTTTCGAGCCTATTTTTGCTGGTTAGAGTTCTCATTTATTAGGGTCCCTCTGAATTGAAATCTTTATCCTTGTTTTAAAATCCATTTTGAACCATCCTATGAGGGAGTGTATTTGTAATTAATGTAAAAATGTTTTACATACTGTGTGGTTTGAATTGTTAAGTTTGATTTGGGGCTTCGATATTCATCTGGCCAACGTTATCGATAGGAATTCCAAAACACTTGAACAGAGCAAACTGACATAATATTGTTTTCAAGTTGGTAAATTTATAAATTTCGTGTGATTATACTTATATATAAAGTATAAATTTTATGAAATTAAATAGTTAAATGAATTTGTGGTTAGAAATGATAATACTAGATTTTCATTTATTGTTTGTCAGCATTTCTAACCTTAACTCTTGGTAAAATTCAGAATATGATTTAAGGACCTGATTTGTAAATGTAATGAATTTAAATTTAAGATTTAAGAATTAAATTTCCAGTGCCCCTCAAAAATTTGGTTTTCAAAGTTTTGAAATTTTATTGTTTGAAAGTATTTTCGAATAGGAATTGTTTTCAAAGAATTTTAAATGAAGTTGGTACTCTTCTCTTTTGTCGCTGGAAAATAATTTCGAGGATGACTGCAGTATCAGCATCATTCATTTTCGAGTCTTAAAGTAGGGAGACCGGAATTGATTTGAATTTGATACACTTTTGTTTGGAAAGTGGATTTGATTTGATTTCTTGAATATGATTTGATTTATATAATATATATGTATCTATTTATTTCAAAATTGTTTAAAATGAAACCGGAAATTGATCCTTAAATTCTGTGTAAAGTGATGGCTTTCAATTATTGAAATGAAGCAAAATTTGGATAATTGGAGAAACTAAAATTAGAAATGGAATTTTTACAACTTGAAACAATTTGAATAGTTAAACAAGGATAAATTTATCTGCATAATGATTAGTTGCATTCTAATATATATAACTTACCTAAAATATTCAAAAGTTAAAATGTTGGGATGAACATATAATTGAAGGTTATACAAGAGAAAAAACTTAAAGTAATAAAATGTCCAAACTAAAATTTTATTAATGGAAAGGGTGTAAATAAAAGATAAATTTGTATAGTGTTTAATTGCATTTAGAAACATTAATATAACGTACCTAGAAAGTTTAAATGTAATTAGAATGTAACTGGATAATATACACTATGATATAAGAAATAGGATATCAAAAATGATATTTTGTTAAGGGAATTTACTGATAATAAATTGGATAATAAAAGGGAAATTTATTTTTTGAATAATATATGGTTATAAAATGTATACACCTAATATAGGTTGCAAAATATGTTAAGAGAAATAAATTAAATAAATAAAAGAGAAGACTATTTAAGCAGATAAATATGAACTTAAGAATAGTGAACTTGACTTTTTATGAAATCAACTTAGCTGAAGATAAATGGATAAAATAAACGAGTTAATTTAAAAATGAATTTGTTTGAAAGAAATGTTGATAAAATGAAAGAAAATCAATTTTTAATTGTATGACTATTTATTAGTTGAATAAAGTGGATTAAACCAAATTGTTGAATATTCATTTATTTAAAATTGAAATCTATATGGTTTTGAATAGTGAAGTTGAATGTTGAGGTGGAATTAACTATGATTGATCAAATAGAATTAATAAATGAGTAAAATAAAAAAAAAATTGTGAAATTTTTGCAATAAATGTTAATGAATTTGAAAGAAATCAACTGAATAAAAATATATACGAATGAAATCAATCAAATGTGAATACAACAAATTTGATTGATTAAATAAAATGAATTGGAATCAACTAATTGAATATAAACCAATTTTAAAATAAATGTAGTCTATATGGTTTTAAATTAATTGTTGAATTTTGTATTTCAGTCTATCTTTTCTTTCTGGTTGTTTATATTCTTCTACCTCCTTCCTTTTCGAGGACGAAAAGTTTTGAGTGGGGGAGAGTGTAACGACTCATAAATTTTTACAATCTTAGTTAACGTAATTAACTGAAATTTTATGAAATTTTAAATAATTGAATTTGAAAATGAGAATTTGATATTTGGTATGTGTCTATTTAAACACAACAAATGGTAAAATTTTATCAAAAAATATATATGTTAGTTTTATTGTATAATTTTGAATTTAAATTTAAATCAGTTAATATTTGATGAAAATAAAATATTTTCGAAATCTAAATATTTTAATATACTAAAATTGTAAACTATTTTCGAAGTGAGATGCCATAATTCATTTTGTCAAAATTGGACTCCTCTAGCTCCGTTTATCTTATTTTCAACGAAATTGCAGCAGTTTTACAACGAATATCGACTTTTGATAGGATGATCATATCGCTAATATCTATGTATCGTTTTGATCATCCCGTCATGTTGATCTCCGTAGTATATTCATTCGTGTGTTTCAGAGTCCAATACGCGGTAAAATCTACGAAAAACAGGAACCGTATTGGTACCCGTTTCGTACCTTTTGGGTTCTTGTGTCCATTCAATCTCCAACGTGCATTAACCAAACAGCCATTTGCCTTTTTCTATTCCCAAAAGTAACCTATAACTTTTCTATTCCCCATACTCAAATTATATTGATGATTCATTTCAATCTATTTTGCTGGTTTGTTTCCCCTTCTTTGGTTCTCTTTCGTTTCGGTTCCATAAATTAAAGAAAGAATATATATTTTATACCGTCTGTGTCCATTCCTTTCTCTCCACTTTCTTTTCATTTTCGTTTGTCCTTTCACTGTTTATTTTCCTCTCTTCATTTCATCTTTACTTTCTGTATTCGAAAAAAAATGTATGTATACAAAGGATAATGATAGCACATATATTAATTCAAGGAAGCTGGCCTCTTTCCCCCCTCGTTTTTTCTTTTCTTCTTTTCCTTCGTAATCCATCAGCCTGTTTTGCCAAGACCCACTATCACTCCCATCGTATAGCCATCCCCTAGCCTCCCTCCGGATCCGCGGCACGCCCACAACCTCGACAAGACCCCACCTCCGCCTCACAGCCTGCCTCCTCTCCACCCGTCATCGTTGCTCCATCCACCAGCCGGCCTCACCACCTCCATCTGCTTTGACCATTTCTCTTCCTCCAACCCCCTCTCTCTCCATCATTCTTCACCTACCGTCTGCCATTAGCTGCACCTACCTCAAAGCCTTCCCCCTCTTCATTTTGGCCACAGCCACCTCTTAAAAAAAGTATATGTCCCTGTTTGGCCACGTATCAAGGAAGCTCGGGCATTCTCTATTGCTTGCCAACTTGCATGCAAGGTTTGAATACAACATGAGCGTCAAATACACACACACACACATACATACATACATACATATATATATATATATATATATATATATACATATATATATATTGTTATATATAAGATGGTGATCCTAGAAGTATAGATGAGCTCAATCTTCTATTTTGTTTGTATAAAAAAAAGAAAAAAATATTATACGTATATTTTTATATATATTATATTATTTTATTTTATATTACATTGTATTATATTATAAGTTTAGCCTGATGTTATGTTCGTATAGGTGAAGTGAGAAAAGGTTATACAATGTTATATGCTCTTTAAATGGATATAATTTGTTTTGTATAACAGCTTAAACTTTGATATTTGTTCAGTATATATATTTATACATATAATATATTATAAAAGAAGTTATTATATATGTCAGTTATACAAGTTTTTAACAGGGCAGTTTATATATATGTGTGTGTGTGTGTGTGTGTAAGTATGGATTTTAATATATAAGTTTATATAGGTTATGTCTAATCTGCTTGGTTGTATGTATGTAATACTTATATAACTTTACATTTCATCTGTTTGAGTTATAACAAAGTAAATCATATTATTTTTAAATATAAATTTTAAAATACAACATGTATGTAAGTTTATATATATACTTTTATATATTAGTGTGTATAAGTATACTTGAGTTCGGGTTCCAAATAATATATATATGTGTGTGTGTGTGTGTGTGTGTGTGTGTGTGTGTGTGTGTGTGTGTTTTATACGTGATTTGAAATATATAAAGATTTTATCTTTAAACATATGCTTTAAAATTTACTTTAAAGAAATTTTGTATATAGTGTATAGGTTTGATTTTAAAACATAGGTGTTTAAATTTGAGCAATGATTGTGTAATATATATATATATATTTCGTTAATATATTATGTTTAAATATATATATATAATATGGAAATTTTATTTTTAAAAATGCGCACTTCTAAATTTAATTTTGGTTTTATATAATATTTTGTTTCAATTATATCAAGTGGATTTTGATTTTCCATTGATTCCAATTTATCAGCTTTGTTCGTCGAATTCGTGTCTATTTTGTTTCGCTTTGGAAATTCGTGCTTGGATTCATAACCCATTTCACTGCCAAATCTTTCTAGCCTCGAAAGGTGAGCAATCACTTACGATTAACATTCTTATATTTATTAAATTTGATTTCATTTGAAACGACAATTGAAATATGCTGCTAAATTGAACTGTTAATTATATAATTGCTGTATATGATATGCTATTATCTGTAATTGTTCACCTGTGATATATGACACCATATCCTGTTGTTTATATTTGATTTAATTTATCACTGATGATATATGCATGTTGTTGAGATGTTATATTATTATCACATTTGTTCTCACTCTCCAAGTTTCCTATTAGCATAGAATTCCATATGGGTTGAAATGATACATGCCCGAACGATCTTTTAGAACATGAGGAAACTGTTATGGGCTGAAATGATAAACCCAAGCGATTTTCATTTATTCTAATTTTTGGGATTGCAGGTTGAAATGATATTACCCGTCAATGTTTAATTTACAGATTGAAATGATAAATATCTGTATCACTTGACCATAGGACAGGAAATTATATACGAACACCGTTGGTCTATTTTGAAAATGATTTTTGAATTTTGAAAGGAAATATATGGATTTTAATAATGTAAAGATATTTTATTTTGATAATTTTAGAATTTTAAATTTATATGTTTTGAAAATTTTAATTTATAAGTTAGTTTTGAAAAATATAAACTTTAAGATTTTCTTATAGTTTATTATTTTAAAAATATATAAAATAAGATTTAATACAAAATACAATTAATAATAAGATTTAATTTTATAAAATTTAATTTAATTAGTATATAATATGTTTTAAATTATTTATATAAAAATTTATATTTATATTTTAATATATATATATATCTTTAATAATAAAGGTTGGGAAGATAAATTAACGGCGGCTTAGAATTTAAACTGGTTAATAATTGAATTTAAATAGAATTGATTTAAACTTATTGATTTTTGAGGTTTTGAAGATATGATTTATAACTTGATTTGATAAAAGGTGATTAAATGAATATTCTCGACTTTAAATAAAATTAACATTTAATATTGTTTAAAATTTATAAATTGAGATTTTATTTTATTGTTATTAAAACAATTAAGTGAATATTTTCCAATTTGAATAAAATTAAAATTAAATGTTGAAATATAAATGAAATTTATATTGTAAATGTTTGAATATTTAAACTTGAACTTTGAACTTTAAATTGAAATGGTTAAACTAGAATTGATTTAAATTGAGTTTTGAAGTTCAAGCTGATTTAAATCGATTTGTGAAATTAGAGGAAACTATTTATTGTATAACGTATTTTTAATGTATATAAACTATTTCAATTTATAAATATTTATTTTATATATTATTTTCCGTATCTACACTATGTAAGTCAAAAATGTTATGATTTTAAAGTGTTATGATTTCAAAAGTATTGTGATTTCAAAGTGTTATGGTTTCAGAAGTCCTATGATTTCGAGAGTGTTATAAATTTGAAAGTGTTACGATTCTGGAAATGAATGTTATTTAAAGTGAATAATGATATTGAATTGATATGGTTTTTGAAATGAATATGATATTTTGATATGAAGTATGAACTATTTGAATTGAAATGACCATGGTGTGAAATAAGTGTTTGGTTGTTAAATAGACCGGGATCGAATATTGTCATACTTCTGCCAATACCGAAAACCACTTTAACAACTGTGTACGTGGTGGAGATTCCAGAATGAAGTAGGATGGTTTGGTGATGATTCTATATGGAATTTACGTAGCCCTGAATCTCGTGAGTCGGCTTGATGCGGCTAAAACAGGAGCCACGCCGGGCCAAGTGAGGTCATTTCTCCAATCGGACACATTTCTTCGATACCATACTATTGATTTTGTGATTTGATTGGGTGCACCTTTGATTTTGGAGTGTGTCACGAGGTAGGCGGTAGTAGCTGCTATGCGTTACCACCAGTCCGGATACGCAAACTGTATATCTACCCTGGCATTGCCTCGAGTGCCTTGTCGCATGCCCTATCGCGCCTTCTACGAGTTTGGTTTGTACCATATTTATAGAGTGCCCTCTGTTAGCCCTCCAGTTTATGGATGAATTACGGTACTGTATGGACTATGGAAATATATAAAATGTGTTAAGGGGGATTACTATAGACATGTTATAATAGCGTATATTACTACATAGTAGATAGTTCCACGAATCCTTAGAGGATGGGTATCCCAAAATCCTTTAAGTTGTATTTCAGTTGACATTTCACTTAAGTTGAATTTATTAATATAAGGATGTTAATCCTGACTCGAGTGCTTTGTGTTTTGATTTACGCTAGGGTCAGACTGAGTGTCACGGCATTTGAGACTCACCTTGGGAGTTGGAGCTTCACTTGGAGATCCATCTGTATCTATTCAGCTTTCAGCTATCTAGTGGTTTTGGTAAGACTGGTTATCTGTTTGTATTCGAGACTACATTGTATTTGAGATATTCTATTGTATTTTATTTCAAACTCTGATGTTTATATAGTAGCTTCATGAACTACTATTTACCCTTCCGATGCTTATTATTGTAATACTCTGTGTCTGTGATTCTGTGGTTGATTTATTTACTGTATATGCTAAGTCTTGCCAAATATAAAATTAACAATCTGTTGTTTTGAGCAATTCCAGTCCGACATGTGCAGATGCGAATGACACGAAATACCAGGTCGTTACATATTGGTAACTCCAATATCATATTTCTTATCCTAGTTTTTATGGCCTAACTAAGAACCTATTGGCTGACTACTAATATCTTAATCCGGATATAGTTTTCATGGGCTAACTACAAACCTACTAGCCCCTGCCCGTATCAAATCATAGTTTCATGGGCTGACTATGAACTTATTTGCTCCTGCCAATATCATACAGTTTTCATGGGCTTACAGTAAACCTATTGGCCCTTGCCAATATCATTAAATTAAGTGTTTAACATCTGTTAAGTTATATTCACTACCATTTCAACCTAACCGGTTATTCTGCCCTTTCCCCAAAATACAGTTATGGGTTAGTAACAATGTGAATAATATTTTCAAAATCTTTATTTATTTATGCCATGGTTTTTCCTTAAAAATGGGTTATTTGTTTTGAAACCTTAAACATCACTTTCGAAACCCCTGGATGACCTTTTTCGAAAGCGTAGAAATCCTCTTTCCAAAACTCAAAGTATATATACCTTTCGAAACCAATAAACCTTTCGATGGTATCAAGAAATGTTCTTTAAAACATAGGTTTCGAAATAAATTAAACACCCTTTCGAAAGCATTGGGTTTTACTCTTAAAACATCATTTGGGTCAAGATGGTTGTATACGAAAGTATCTCTTTCGAAACCAACAAAAACTAGTTTGGGGAAAATTTAATGGTGTCGGAGCCATATAGTTCGAAAGCAAAAGACTTAAAAATCAAAACTTCGAAGGTCTGGGTCTCCATCTTCGAGCAACCCCTTCGAAAGCATTATGGGACAACATGGTCGAAAGGTAGAGTAGCGGTTAGGCATCAACTAGGTCGAAACCAACCTCTTTCGAAAGCTTTTATTTATTTAAAGAAAAAGATCTCCTTCGAAGGCTGGTACTTTTAATATAACATGGCAACCTTCTTTAAAAGCTAAACACACACCCTTTCGGAAACTACAAGTTTTGACTATGTCGAAAGCTTTAAGCAAAACAAGGCAAGGACTTTAACTTATGAAACAAAGTAGGGTTTCGACCCCATCTGAGGCTTCCCTTCAACACCAAGGCTTTCGCCCTTCTTCCAATCCACCGTGTATCTTCTAGGAGATGCTATCTGTTTTTGTTCTGATTATGATGGTTTCGACTATGATGGGGCGAAATCAAGGGAGTCGAAAGGTACTTTCAATTAAAGGTGAAACACCTTTTTCTGATTAAAGGCTGAATTATATCAATTTTAAGTAATCTCTTTTCAACAACTTGTTTAGTTATAAAACATTGATTGGCTGCCATAAAACTTTTGAATTTCTTTACTTCTGAAACCACTACATTCATTCAGATCCTAAATTGAAGGATATAAACGCTAAAACCTTTCCATATAACCTAAAATCGACATTTTCAGAAAAGACCTTCCTTTATAATAATTTATTTTCCAAAATAAATCAACTGGGAAAAATCCTCAAAAATCACAGAAATTTGAATTAATCATGTAATCGAATATATTAAAATTTTTAGACCCAATTTCCTCTTGAAATTCACATAATAAATATTTAACCCGATTTTTATCATATTTTCCATCAAAAATTCATAATAAAATTTCCATAATTTGGAAATTTCCAAAAATCAAAACCTGTCTCCAAAATCATGTTTTACTTAACACAAAATTTTTCCATGGCATTTAAAAATCAGTAAATCATGGCTTTAACCCTAAAACGTATTGAATTGCATAACTAAATTGTTTAAAACCAAACAATCCATAAATTAAGCATAACACCTTTTAAATAATCATAGGAACAAGATAAATACTCAAATCAAAGACCATATGATTATAAAACCAAAATGAGGTGGTAAGAATTATTAATCACCTTAAACTTGATAAGGAACTTGAGATTTGATGTTGATTAATCCTTCCTAGCTTGATTCTTATCTTTAAATTAAAATTTCTCTTTTTCTTCCTTGGTAATGGCCGACTATCTTAGGGTTATTTGTGTTTTTTTTTTGTTTGAGAAATAAAATGAACGTGAAAAGACAAAGACAAATGTATAGCCGTGAATATAAAGTGCGGATATATTTAATAATAAGGCCTTATGTAAGTTAATTATCTTATAAACCATTTTAAAGCCCTTTTTATCTTATTAGTAAGCACAACTATATGTTAATTTAATCAAATCTCAATCTCCTTATCATCATTAATCTATTTAATTTATCAAAATAAATTTTTTGAATAATGTTATCAAAAACTAGGGATGTTACAGAAAAAGGTAGGTATTTATAGCCAAAGTAAGAGATGAAATTATCTAGATATTTTCACACCTATACATCATCATATCATCACCATCTTACTCCTCCCTTACCTCATCATTTTCAGCGAAGTGACCCCCCTTATGTGATGTTCTCAAGTGCATGTACTACGGATGAAAGAGTTGACTTTTGGTTGCTTAAGTATTAAGGAGATGGAAAATATCTTGGATATTTTCATATGTATACGTATATATATACTATACATTTATAATTGTTTCTTTATATATGTTCATGTTTGCATATGACATGTATATATATGTACATGTATGTGCACAAGAGAATAAACAACGTCGCACGGACTTTGAACAGCTTTTGTTCATTAAACCGTTGAGAATCAGGAAACCGCTTTCCGGCCACATTTTCACTTTTAATTAAAGCACATATAATTGTAAAAAAATTTAAAAACTAATTTCTTATCATTAATAATAAATTAAAATGATCTCATTTGAATTATAAAACCATATAAATCAATACTAAACAATTGTTTTCAAAAAGTATTATTATATCGATAAAGCAATATCCATTTTTTTTATATTTTTCAATTCAAATATATATATCTTTATAAAACTATATAAATGATTTATTATCACTTTATTACTATTACAAATGAATTATTATCACTTTAAAACAATTATATAAATAATTATAATAATTATTAAATTCTTTAATCTATATTTAAAATTATTAATAAATTATTAATTATAATGACATTACTGAAGATGTTATAAATACATTTTATTTTTTAAAAACAAAATAAATTATTTTATTTCATGTTCTTGTTTAAATATATAAATGAGTATATGTACCCAGTTTCGTTCGCAACTTTGGATAATTATAGAGTCGTTTATCGATAATACTTTTAGGCTATTTTATCGATTTAAATCCCGAGGAAGATATTTTTGTAAATATCCATTAAAAATAAGATTACTATTATAATTCATTATTTAAAACAAGATTATAATTATTTATTATTACTTCAAAAAATATTATTTGTATTATGAACCTTCTATTTGAATATTTTAAAAAATCAAATTTATCAAAGTTTTAAATTGGGGGTCGTTGCAATCATTTAATGGTCTTAATTTGGATTGGATATCTGTTTAATGCATCAAATGCATAAGAAAATTACGATATTATGGACGATGCATTATGTATGATAATTCCTATGTTAATACATAAGGAATTCATCTTACATTTTCCATATTAAACATTTTAATAAGGTGTCTTTGCATATCGTTTCGAACATTCTCAACATCCTTTATACTTATTATAAAAGATATAATCTACAAATCCAATATCGAGCACTAAACAACCAAACTATTACTAATTTGAAAATAAGTACATCGTCAACAATTAGTAGTATTTTGTTTACTTATACTCTAGAAATATCTGCATACCCTATTAGTGCTTCTTTCTTATGGACTCTTGCTTTCTCTGCATTTTGACTAAAAATCAAATTATTCGATATTTCTATCAAAATGCTTATTCAATTTTAATGCTTATAAAATGATACTTTCGTATCATTTCTTGGTTCATATCTTAAATCTACAAACTCAATGTCGCTCTAACCAACTTCGAGCCACTTTGGTTGTTATGTGAAAACAATTCATTCCAAATCATTATTTAGAATTTCCATTTCAACACAGATGTACCAAACACAGCGTCATACCAAACAATAATTTTTTTAGTAAATCCAAATTAACTTAAGCGTGCTAAATAATGAATCTATTATGCTAATTTTAACAATTCAAAATAACAAGGTTATTCTTACCAACATTGCTGATTATATTCCAACTACATTAGTCTCGCTCTCGAAGACACATTAGTAGCCGATGGATCATATCCCTTCAAGTACGACTACCAAAATCATATTTTGACAACATACTTAGAATCCACTTTGGATTTGCATTTCATACCATATCGTGAAGTTAATACACTTAATGGCTTAACTAATAACCAATTATTATCTTTCTCGAATTGTTAGAAACTCATAGTTTCTCTTCAATGTGTGAGAATATTTATTTGACATTATGATGTATTGTGTTCATTTAAATTTGGTTCATTTCATTTCTTGTGATCAGTTTTATCCTTTGATCGTGTCCAAATCCATTTTACTACTAATAATTTTTCAAAGAAATTTCTTCGCTACGAAGTTGGTATATCTTTAAACGATGGTTGTTTCTAAATGCAACGGAACATATATTCATAAATACTTTATGAGTTGCCTTATATATAAGGTTTTAATTTATAATACTTATGTTCAAAACATAAGTTAGTCATGTACAATTATTGTTCAGACTTGGCCCATATTTGAGGCCTGTGTGGGCATGTTATTTTTAGTTGTAGAAGGGTGTTCAGATGGTCTATATGATGGCAAAAGGAGAGGAGTTTAAATAATTAAAAGAGTTGAAATAGTCATAGATATATTAGGATGAGATTCACTTCTCATAAAATTCTTTTGGAGCGATTCGTACAAGATCCCTCATGTACAATTATTACGTGTAGTCTTTCGACTCATACAACCTGCCAACTCCTTGGCCTAGATATGTTGGGATTTCTTATAAAACATTATCTTGTACAATTTTGTAAACTATTCTTTAGATTAAATTAATTTTTACCTTGTGAACTACCCTTAGTTACATGTCCTTATAGAAAGAAGTTAACTCAACTTCACTCACCATTAATCATACTTTGTTCAACAAAGTTCAATTGCTATTTATTGATACATCATTATGTATCATAGGGAGGAGAACTTTTGAGATTGAATCTTTATTCATTTAGGTATGCTTGGAACTCTTTTCAATACACTCACCTATTTGATCGGATTGAATCAATTTTATTTTCTATTCTTTTTTTACTTCTGTTTTATTCCCTTGAGCTTATCATAGACTTACTACATGTGTATCAAATACACATGTCCATGCCGATGATAACTCGTCGGTGAATATAATAAAGTATACGAAACCATTTTGGTATTAATAGACTTGCAACTGCATATATCTATATGCATTAGTCTAAAATGCCCATCAACTCTTATTAAGCTCCCACTAATTGGTGCTTTGCCCTTAATTGTTTGAGACATGATTAACTAGTATCGTATGATTCATGATCATATAATCAAATTATTTCTCAAAAATATAGCTTAGTATATAATTCCAAAATAATTTCAAATGCTTTTACAATTTCCTAATGCATCACATTTGTTATGAAAACAAATATCACATTATAGTTTTATTTTATAACGAATATTCATAATATTCACACCGAAATAAAACTATAGCTGTTTTTTAGTCAACACTAAAGATATTTATTATTTCATAAACAATGTTTAGTATTTTCACGAAAATAATTTTCATAACTTGATCAACTAATAAGTGTTACATGACATGTTCCAATTATTTCCATCATTGCTATAATAGCATATGAAATGTAAAGCTCCATTCAACCACTTAATATATGTTATTTATTTGTTATAATTGGTTTATAGTCGAGAATTTTCAGATCAAGTATCTTAAATTCAAAGAAATAAATATCACATAAAACATTTTTTTATGGTATTTTCAGACTATAAATTATATTTCTTATTCCAATGTTAAGTATCTATTATTATTTTACAATTCTTGTTTTTGAATTTCGTTATGAAGTAGAAGTGATCATTCACTCTCTTTATCCTAACTATGTCTTAGGTTGCATTTGCTCTTATGCATTCGTTTTCCTTTCTAAAAGACATAACCATTCAAAGGAAATCCTTACTATAATATCACAACGAACTCTTTACGAAAGTGCATTCGGTCATCCTTAACTATTAAGGATATGAAATAAATTGCACTTTACATAAACCGATCAAACTAACACTTAAGTAATCAAATTTTAAGATTTATATTATATCCTTTGGTCTATGTTATATTAACACAATAAGATCATTATCGTAATCAATCATATTGAATACACGATCTCATCCTATAGTTTACTTGCTTAATTCAATAAACTATTTTCATTGAGGTTTCACACATTATGAATTGTGACCGCTCACCATATAACATTTATATGTGATTGTATATGGATCAAAATATATATTCTCTTGTATTGCTTTGTAGAGTTCAAAAATCATTGAAGACGATACACAATCTTAGGTAAGTAAACCCATAAGTGACCAAGTTACGAATGTACTTAGTGGTTGTATAATTAGGCGCTTGCATCAACTTGAATTTTTTATTGATAAGTATATTTAATATTTCTTTGTTAATATTTATTCAGTTCATTTGTATATTTTAACTGATATACATTTTATAATTATATTAATTGCATAAATTTGTCAACATAGATTATTATAACTTTATATAGCAAATCTAGTCTTTGATGTTTCTTCAAACCCTAAGATGAAACATGGAAGTTTTTGAAACTTCACTGGTGGGTGTTAGGACTCCCATGCCTTGGCCTTTTGACCTTGATCAAAGCTAAACAAATCATAGATCAACGTACGATGGATAAGTTTTTATCGATTATGTCACATACAACTCCTAACTCTGTGGTCCTTGTCCTAATCTCAACATTACCTGGAGGAAAGCTTAAGAAATAAAGAGAGATTATTCACTTATCCCACTATTTCGTGATGGTTTAAGTATAATGCATATATCTCGATGAAAGCTCAACAAATATGCTTAGTTTTCTTACATTATCTATTTAATATATTAACAATACTACATATAACATCCCTAGCTTAAGGAAAGCTCAACAACTAAGGAGTATGCAAGTAATCTATTAACATATATTTGTAGAGGACAACTCTTGTATTAAAGATTCGTGATCTTTAATATATTTAATTTAGCGATATTGACTTATGGAATAATGTATTTCTTATGAAATACCCTCGTGATTGAAGTGCCGGACATATCAATATACGTACTATATGTATGTGCTTATTCCTTAAGTCTAATGTGGTTTCTTCCCATTGTACCTTTAATTTATACATTCATATTATATAATTTTTTACCTATTATATATAGCTTTTATAATTTAATTAACTTATATAATAGTCTTATGCATAATAATATATTAATTAGTATTCAATTATAACATATTATATTGAATTTATACACTATAGCCTTTATAGTAATGCACATATTATATATATATATATATTTCAGTTTATTAATTAACTTTTAACTACTTTATTTATTTAAATGATTTTAATTAAATTTTATTAATTTTGAAAATTCTTTTATACACATATGTATACTCACATTGTCTTAAACAATTCAAGACAACGTAACATATATCATTATATACATTATACATGCATATATATCTAATTAATTTACTTATTTGATTAATTCATTTATTTTATTAATTTATTAATAAATAATATTTTTGAAACTAACTTTATAGCATTTTCAAAAATTTTGAAAAATTATATTATTACTTTTATAATATGTGTTTTATTTTAACTTATAAATTTAAAACTTTTATTTTAGTTTTCAAAACAATTTGAAAATCTATATTACAACTTTTATAAAAATTCTTATTTTTAATTTAAAACTTTATTTTAACTTTAACATAGTTCGAAAATTAGCTCAAGGCCTAAATCAACTTAGGTCTTTATAATGGCGATAATCTTTGGGCTTACCTCATCGTTTGGGCTACGCAAATAGCCAGGTTAGGTAGAGTACTTGTTTATCCAAACCCAATCATAGACACTACATTTATAGACACCCTACTATATGGGTAAGCTTTAATAGGTTAGCTCTAATATTGTTAATTTATACTACACATGCTATATGGCTTTGATATCATTGTTGGAACTGGGCCAACGTGCAACGGGTTAAATAGGTGAATTTCAATTTTTTACCTATTTGGATCTTTCATGGGCCTACGTGGTCTAATTCATTTAGAACTTTTCTAAATTTTCTGTTAATAAAAATCAATATTTCATTTGAATTTATAGATAATATTTTATTTTTATATAATTTTATATTATAATATATATGTATATGTGTCATATACGCATACATGTGTACATGCACGTGCAACAGAACAATGCGTACATGGTTTAACATGCCTGTGTATTGATGTTGGGATTTGTACCGTAATAGAAATGTTAGCCCCTTTTACATTTATTCGCTGTCTAAATATGTACATGTTTGTATCATAATAAAATATATAAGTAAATATATAACATACAAATATGATATATATATATACATATATTAAATGTTAGTTCTTGACATAAAACATTTATAAAATTTATATTTATACATATGTATGTATATATATATATATATATATATTAATTAAATTATCAAAATTAATTAAATATTAGTTTATAAAATAATTTAAACACACACACACATATATATACGTATAATATGTAATATAAATGCCGAATTAATGTAATGTTTTATTTTAAGTTAATTTATACGATACATATAAATATGTATAATTATATATATATACACACACAGATATATGCGTATATATAAATTTTGATTGCGCCACAAATATTTCAAGATCAGTTTTAGATCTTGATTGCGCTAAAAATACTATTCAACTAGTAGACGCATGGGCTGGAGACTTACAAACTTTAAGAATTACAAAAGGTATACAGTCATCTATAGACATGTTAGGCATTATAGAAAACACATTTGTAGGTAATGTAAGAAATTGGTATAAAAATCTAACTAAAGAAGCTAAACAATTAATTAACACAGGATCAAAGAATTCTGTTAATTTACTAGATCCTTTGAATTTAATTGAATCATTTAGAAAAATATTAAAAACAGAATTTGGAGGATTGCCGTTTGAAGACAAAAAATTAGAGGACGAAGAAAAGAAAAAGGCAAGAATAAAACTTGCTAACCTTGCCATATGTGATTTAAAATACCTTGATGAATATAATTGTGAATTTGCTAAATATTACTATGCATCTGCACCTGACGAAGGAACAATGGAAAATGTATTAGCTTTATATTTCTTAAAACTACCCTTACCATGGGCAAATATATTACCAAAAGATTATGAAAGTTATCTTAGAAATAATCCAGATATATTTCCATCCTTAGGAATACAAATGAAGTTTACTAAAGACAGAATTGATTACTATTGCATGCAACAATCTCTGATGGGAAGCGCTAGACAATATAATAGGCAAAAGGGTTTGTCATGTGAAACTTCTGAAATACCAACCCAATGGGGGTGTACTCCAGTTGGTAAAAAATATAAAAAGAAATTTAAAAAATACTTTAAGCCAGTCAAATTTAAGAAACACAAACCACCTAATTTTAAAAAGAAAAGATATTTTAAAAGAACAACTCTTAAAAATAAAAAAGATTCGACTAAAAAGACATGTAGATGTTGGGCATGCAATAAGGAAGGACATTATGCTAATGAATGCCCGGAAAAGGGAAAATATAAGAAAACAGCAGTAAAAGCATTTAGGTTGTTTTCTGAACAAGTAATACCTATACACTCAGAAACAGAATATGACCCTGATGAAGAAATATATGAATTAATCTCAGACTCTGACTCAGACACTGATTCAGGATCTGAAGAAGAAGAAGAAGAATATAATTATAAACCACACAGACTAAGCATAGTAAATGTTAAAATGCTAAGAACATCATCGCAAAACTTTGTACAACAATATAATGAAAAATTTGAAAAATTGGTAATTGGTATTAGAGCCATGGAGGTAGATAAGATTTATGAAGATCTTAAAAGTAGACTATCAGTATTTTTGGTGGCAAAATCAATAATAGAAACTGAAGAAAAACTATTTATCATTAAAACTGGTACGCCAGAATATAATTTGTTCGCCAATATTCTTACATATAATCAACTTAGATTAGCCTCCCTACAAGCCCCTAGTGACTATGTAACTATAGTTGAGATTAATAATAAAATAGATAGAATGATAAAAAGATTAGGTATAGCGGAAGAAATGTTACTAGTAGGCATGAAGTCTCCTACTTCAGGAGGATTTACTCTTAACCCTAAATCCTCAATAGAAAACAGTAAAATGAATACTATTGTTGGGTCTCATACTCAGTATGATGACAAAACAATGGAAGAATTAGAATTGCTTTGGGATACAGCTGATGGCTCCCAACTAGGTGACATAGCTAAAAGGAATATACTTTAAAGTTCCAAAGACTATCGCTTTTAGTAATCACTAAAACTTAACCAGAACATTCCATACCGAATGGTGAAATTTCAGTATTTACCATAAGTTAGTAAATTTCAATCGTTGCCGATACCATTGGAAAACCTGAACTATATTCTCTTAAGGATCTAGTAGCCTCATGCTGCACACCAAAGTAGATAACAACACTAAATTGTTAAATACTTCCTAATAGCAATCATAAAAATTTAACCAAGGCATTCTATACTACCCGGTGAAATTCAAATATTCGCTAATGGGTTAGTAAGTTTCACTCAAACATTCTATCCGATGAGTTATACCATATTCGATGAAGCGTTATTCGAAAGCATTTAAACCAATAAACACTAAGTCGATTATTAGTATTCCCCACATTATAGAACTAAGGTTCTCAAAACATTTATTTAATTTACCACTTATTAAAAATATTCCATTAATCCAAATTGTTCCAAAAGCATTTATGTTATAAAATAAGATTTTCCATGTTCCAAAACCATATTAGTATTTAAAATTCCATAAAGTCATATTGTTACAAACCATTTTTTCAAAATCCACTTATATAAGTGTTCATTTATTTACGAATTCATAAATTCATTTTTAAAAACCAATTTAGTATTCTAATAATTATTTAAAATCCTCTTATGCTTGTATTTCCAAAACCATAAATTCCAAATCCATAAAATCATTTCTATTATTTAATCAGTGGAATATAATACATTAGTTTAAAACAACTTAACTTTATACTTTCAAAACCATGTTTTCCAAATCCCATGACCATTTTTATTTAGAAATAGACTATGTTTGTGTTTGCGAATCCATCTTCCAAAATCCATAATCATTTATTATAGGAATACTTTATATAAATATAACTATTTATTAAAACCATTCATAAAACGAACTAGTCCAATTTATAAAACAAGCTTGATATTTATAACTTAAATAAACTCCCTTCACAAAATTGTTTATATGCAAAACTAAGTATTTATATTTAAAAAATAGGTAGATATAAGTTTATCACTACACCATAAACGATATTTTGGTACGGCTAAAAGCCATGTTAAAATATGCCGATCTTGAAAATTTGATATGGCTTTTAGCCGTATCTAATGAGCCAATTAGATACGACCATTAGCTGTATCTAATTGACACATTAGATACGGCCAGAAGCCATATCTAATAGACAGGGTCTATGAACCAATTAGATACGGCTAAAAGCCGTATCTAATTCGTCAATTAGATACAGACATGAAGTCCAAAGTTTTTTGAATAAGTAATTAAAAACAATTTTTTTTACATATTCAACATAAAGAAGAAACAGTTAACAATAAATTTTGAAATTATATCTGCATAAATAGTTCACAGTTCATACATCTTACAGTTCAAAAAATAGTCAACACTAAGTACATTACAATTACAATACTTCATGCAATTCAACAACATTACATACGGTACAAAGTTCAACTGCAATACATACAACAAAAGTTCAACAAGGTAGTTCAACAACATGAATAACATTAGTAATACAACGCAAATTTCGGCAAGTTCAGCAATTACAAAGTTTAGATAGTACCATCAATGCCTATATCTTGCCAATTTCTTCACCATCACCACCAGTGATCCCAGCACTCTATCTTGCCAAACGATACGTATCAGACTGCAAGTAGAAGACCAGAATTGCACATAATCCGCTGAAGACATTCAAAATATGAAGAAAATAAATTAGTTACAATTATGGTTTGTAATTTAAGATTAAGAGGGTGTTTAAGTATAATGAACATTTTAGAATATTATGGTCCATAAATCTCAGAAATGCGCCTGTTGACATCAGAAAAAGATAAATCATTGAATTAATAATGTGCAACCTACAGATAAAGATCCAGAACTTTAGACTATTTTATACTGCAACAGCTACAAGTTTGCAAAACACATGGGACAATAAGGAAAAGTATACATCAATCAATATATAGAATACTATTGTGACTCATGACAGAAATACATGGTAGAATACTATTGTGTAGTAGCTGCAATAAGGAAAGGTATACATGACATAATACTATGGTGCAACATGGAACAATAAGGAAAAGTATTCATGACAAAATACTATTGTGCAACATCTACAAGTTTGCAAATAATTAAATAAAATATAGTTTAAAGTACATAAATAAACACTTACCTACACATGCACACGAACATGATTAAGAGAATACAAATAACAGAAATAAGAAATGCAACAATAGTTGAGAAAAAGTGCCAAAACAGAAAAAATATACATCAATGTGTAGAATACTATAGTGATTCATGAAAACAGGGAATGCAACCCTCCCTGACATAAGGAGATTTTTTTTTTTTTAAATCGGAAGCATAAGAACTTGAACTGAAACAATGAAAGTAAATTTTCTGTCTTTCGGGGTTAATGTGAGTTTAATTTAAAATCTTAAACCTTATTCTGAAATTATATTGCGCATAAACAAATAGATACCTTATATAAATGCGTCTTCAAAGTAAGATAACAATAAGTTTAAATAAGTGACTGGGAATGGCAAGCAGCAGGTGGAGCTAATGTAAAATTAGGTTAGCAAGCAGTAACCCTACGCGAAAAAACTATGATACGAATCAGATGCATATAGTTATATATAACAAACATAACAACAGCATCAGGGAGATGGTTGTGCAAAGACGTAAGTCGTAAGTACTGTAACAGCATAGACACAATAGTACTTAAAATTATGAACTAAGAACATGTGAATTAGAAACAACGGTTCACAAATGAAAGGAAAACAGTAGGATATTGAAGAAAATAACTGCTACAATGGTTTTAATATATTTCTTTATGTCTAATTTCAGGTCTGATATGGAGATTGTTGAAATAAGTCTGCATTAGACATGTATATAGCAACAGATTTAGTCGGTATATTTTGTCAAACTACTGCACTGTGTTGAAGCATCAAACTAATACACTATTTTTGGTACGTTCCCTGCAAATATATAACATCCCTACACTTATAAATAACCAAAAATGTAACTATACTAATAACTTTATAATGTGCTAGACATATTCATTGTTATACATTATATTTAATCTTAAAACTGTAAACATGTGTAGGTTAATCATTCATTAAATGCAAGTGCTAACTTAATGAGCAGTTAAGCTCAGGAATTTCCATAAGGAAATAAATATCTTACCTGTTACTATAAGCTCGAAATAAAAATTTCCACAAGTTACTTAATCTTTGACTTACTTAATTTCCACAAGTTGCTATAAGTGCTAACTTAATGAGCAAGTGCTAACTTAATCAATTTTACCATTGTATTTAGAAAAACCTAAAAATCAATTTTCTATGCATAATTTAATTTCCCAAAATTTCAAACCAAAAACATGAAAAAGGAAGTCATGAATTAACAACATCATACTAGATATCAAATTGTACATACCTAATTGTAATTGTAGGTGGTAGGCAGGTCGCTGTAGTAGTTTCTGGGGAGGCGATTTGGCGATTTGTTTCGTCTGGATGTGGAAGATTGTGTTGTAGATGGTGACCTATGTCGCCGTAGTAGTTTTTGGGAAGGCTGGAAATAAAAAAAAGGAGGGAGGGTGTCCCACGAAAAGAGGCACGGATTTTGATATGGCTATAAGCCGTATCAAATGTTAATACGGCTTACAGCCGTATTAAATAAAATAGATACGACTATAAGCCGTATTAAAATTTGATACGGCTTATAGTCATATCAAATGTGCCGTCTAACGTTGCGCCTAAACCCAGTGTGGTGTAGTGTATAAACTTCCAAAGCTTTGAATCAAAATGATTCAGAGTCCATAGACCACAAGAAGCTTCACTATTACACATCATAAGTTTTTAACAACAAATAGGTCCATATGGTTTGACTTTAAGACCATCTCCAAACACATTTTATAACATAGCAAACCAATGAATATATATATATATATATATATATATATATATATATATATCAAAACAATCATAAACAAACACCCAAAGCATAAGGAACTAATGCTACAATATAACAACAAAACATGGGATCAAGCGATAGGTCGGAGAGAAGCCGCGGTCACCTAGAACTCACGTTCCAAGCGTCAACCGGTGCACCGGTCATCTCAACCGGTCCACTTGTTGTGGACCTGGAACTTGAGTTCCAAGTACCGTTTTCTACCCTCCAACAAAGATCATCAGCTCCAGCACGACTCCAGTTCGTCTCGGTGACTGATGTCAACCATATGATCTCGAAAACTAACATGCATTCAAATAAACATCTCAAATTATCAATTAAATGTGATCATAGACTAGGGTTCAGCAGTTTTAGAAATTAAACGAAATAAACATGAACAATTCAACCAAGCATCATGCCATTAAATTCAAACAACAACTAACAATTATACACATGGCTAGAAATAGTAGTGTGAGTGATTAACTCACTTTTTCCTTTGCTAAAGCTTTCTAGAATCCCTAACTCAATCATTTTAACAAATCCTAAGTTCAATTTCAGAAATTGAAGAGGAATGATTTCAATTAGAGATCAAAATTGAATTTGATACTTAATTAGACACAAAATATATAGAAGAGATTACCTGAATATGATTTCTCTAATCGTTAGACAAACACCCTTTGATTAGCAATTTGAATTGGGGATTAAAGAGCTAGGGTTTTGAAAGCCAGGAGTTTTCTTGTTTCAGATTTTAGAACTAAAGTATGAGATAAAGAAATTGAACATACTTTTTATTTTTCCTTTCTAAACCATCTAAATGGGCCATATGAGTTTGGGTATGGATCCAATAACAAAGTGTTACTAATTTTCTAAAGGAAAGTATTGCTAATTGGTTCTGTTTTATAACTTTATAAACACTAATTTACACTACAAACAATGTTTTATTTAATACAAAAGATTTCCCAAAATTTCCCAAAATCAATCACAAGTTAAAATTCTCAGTTATATTAATATTGAGATGTCTTATAAATTTTTAATATAACCATTTTAAAATAAAGTTATTCTCATTATTTTAAGTAAAAATAAACTACTAAATGTAAAATCTCATTCTAAACAATAAATCCAATATTAACAATTTATCCAAAAAAACGAAATTTAAATAATTGATATAATAATATTTTAAATTTAAATTGAAATCCTCTTTAAGAAATAAAACTTATTCCTTAAATAAATCAAATCAAATATTTTCAACTGGATTTAATTCATAGTTAAATTTCACAAATCGCTAATTAGAATTAGTTATCCATAATTAAATTTAATTAATTATGCAATTAACAATAGGTTGTTACAAGTAATATATAACAGAAAAGTAGAACAAAGAACATGCTTTATTTCGAACAGGATTGTTTTACAAAAGTTAAGTTACGTGACAATTAAGTGATTGCCCCTAGGAAAATCTTTTAAATCTATCGAAGTTTAACTCCATCAAAGGGTTCTCGGATAAATTTTATTTTCATTTTTTGTTACATACTCAATTAAGGCTTTTAAGTGGTTGCATATGATATTTTAACCTATTCTGGCAAATAAGACAATCTTGTTAAATTATATTAACAATTTGAATTTAACTAAAGTTCTCTATAAATTTTCCCATTTCAAAGAAATAGTCCTCATTTTGAGCTATTTTAGTAATTAAGACAATATTATTAAAGTATATTAAAATTTGAATTTAAACGGAGTTTTCTATAAATTTTCCCATTTCCAAAGGGTATTACTATTTTCACCCATTTAAACATTTACCAACACCACTTAAACATTAATAAAAATTAAATCATGAAATCTCTTCAAGCACCCACCTTGAGCTTAAAAGATAACTTGGAAATAAACGAGCTTAAAAGATAACTTGGAAATAAATGCTGATGGTTTTGCATAATTAGACAATATATAAGTAATGAAATCCAATACTCAAACATAATAATTTCCATCCTATAAATTATTAATGACAAAAGAAAATGAGGTGAATAATGTAAGTTAATTAAATTTGATTGGTTAAGATGTTTAATCATATTTAGAATATGCATGCAAATCAATATTTTCGTCAACCTGTTAATTTTCTAGGGAATGGATTAATAATCAATTATATCTGACTATATCATACTATTTTCTATTACAATTGGTTTCGTCAGTTTTCGTATACTTGTTCAAACAACAACAAAAGCAATAATGATTCGATTTTTTTTTTTAAATAGTGACAAATTTTCTTTAATATTTTATTCAAGCTACAAATAGTTCTTTACCATGTTAATCTTAGTAATGTTACATAGTTTACAACAGAATATAAATTATATTTACAATTGAAATCGATAACAACCTAGTTGTAACAAAATTGATTGAATTTATATATACCGTTGAAGCATTAAACAAAAAAAGATCAATTATGAAAAAATTGAATGAAGAAATTTTGATTTTGTTGTTTCAAGAAAGATAGAAATGAGAAGTTGAGTTAGGATCTTAAGAAAACAAAAGGATAATGAAAAAAAAGGGATCTAGACGGGCAAGTTAAGTAATTGATTGGAAATGATAATAATAAATAAACGAGAGAAGTCCTTGGGTTTAAGTAATTTCATGGTTAAAAATAAATAAAATATCCTTTTATCCATTCCTCAATCTACTGTCGTTTCGTGCTCATTCCTCGTCACCATGCGTTGTCTCTTGGTATCATCCCCGTTCACGCCACACAAGCTCACATCACTTCCCCATTTTCACCCTAACCCTAGAAAGTTCCACCGAACCCTTGCTCTACCTCGCCGCCTTATCCTGCCAACGGCAGCAGCACCAATATGGGACGCCATTACTGGCGGCAACGCTGCACGTGAGGCGGTCGCCGCGGTCAGGCGTGGCATGCTGCTGTTCCGTCAGGTAACCCCGTTCTTTTCGTCCAGTAACTTAAGCGGAAGATACGTAATTATCTCGATTGTTTAGGGGGATGTTGAAGGCTCGGTGGTTGAGTTTGATCGAGCTATTCAGCTGGATCCTCGCCAAGAAGCCTGTATGTAATTTGTTCTTAAGTTGCGTAATGTTTCTATGTAGAATCTGTTTATGTTTGGCGCACTGAATGCATTCTAAAGTGTGAGTACTGTGTTCAAACCATTCCCCACACCACCCCCACCCCCCAATGCTGAAGTCTTTATCTTTTATGTCTGCAATCATAATATTTTGAGCATATAATTTATTATGATGAGTCAAATTCACTTCTTAATGTGATATAGTATCTCAGACCTTTGGCAGAGGGGACTATCGCTCTACTACCTAGATAGGTATTTTGTTTTTAATCATATGGTTGGGTTTAATCCTAGTGAAGTTTTTCCTATTTGTGCATTATCTAAATAGTAAGATGTATACTTTATATAAAGATTTGAAGAAGGAGCAGAACAATTTAGGTTGGATGTTGCACAAAATCCTAATGACACAGAAGAATCCATATGGTGTTTTTTATGCGAAGCTCAGTTGTATGGCGTAGAAGAGGCAAGAAAAAGGTTTCTAGAGGTAAATTATTATACATGCATGCATAAATATAATGTTTCCTTTTGTTCATATTGTTCCAAACTGTAGATGCCAATTCCATTCCGGACATTTCTTAATATCGTTCAAGTGGTAGGTATATTATTGTTGATGACTGGTTTTGCATGCTAGTTGTTAATAATCAGAACCTTGCAAAATAGTTAAGTTTTTTTCTACTGTGAACCATGGTATGGCGTTTTGACTGAAATTTAACAATAGCATGTTCTCAAATTTGGCGGTATCAAGTTTCAAAGCAAATGAAATCATGTTTCTAAGTAGATAAAAACTTTCCGATGAACAGTACCCAGCTTTTAAATGGAAGCAATTTTTTCTAAAGGAAATCAAATTATTACTATGCTTGTATTAAATTAAAAGTTAGAAAGATTTCCCCCCCTTTTTCTATCAAATGAATCGAAAGACGATTGTCGTTTTTTACCATTATCGCAGATTAAAGTTAAATGAATTTTTTAACAAGCAATATTTTGTTTATTTTTAAAACATGAGAGCATTTGACAACAATGGTGTATTTCATGTTCTGAATTTTGCACTTTGCCATTTAAAGTATAACAATTTTAGTAGATGGAGTTATGTTGTATAACGGCCTTGAAAAAAAAAACACCTTTAATCGTTCATTTTAATAGCTGACATGTCTAGCTATATAGCTCGAGATTCCTACATATTATTAGCTAGTGATTCAAAGAGACTGATTTTCTTCCATATCCATGTAGCACACACATTTAACTAACAGCTCATATATATAGTTAAAACCATGACAGTCTAAGTTACAAATGCTGTACCATGGTGCTGCAAGTAACATTTACAAAGATTTGCAAACGTGAATCACAGGTTGGGCAAGATCCAAGGCCAGTTATGCGTGAAGCTTATAATATGTTCAAAGATGGTGGGCAGCCGGAGAAGGTTTTTGTAAACCATTTGCATAACATCATATTATAATTATTCAGTGTGATGAATCTTATGGTAGATATGTAGTTCTTTATTATGTTATTTGACTAGAGAAAAACGCATATAGCATGTGGTTTTCTTTTATTAGTCTAAACTTTGATTAAAGCAAATATACCCTTCTTTGTTGCTGTGAGATGGTAGAAGTTAGAACAAGCATCTAAGGTTGTCAATAAATCACTTCTTTGGTCTAAAAGTACAGCGATGCACCTTGGAAATCCCTTTTTAGTCTATATTTAGGAGATTTGAAATGAATTGTGACCGATATTTCTAAAAATACTGTAAATAACGAAGAATGGACTATTCAGCAATGTAAGAATAATATATAACTCAAACAAGCCTTATGAGATGAAATTGCACGCCTTTCTGTAATTCTATGGAAACATTCATTTTGGATTTAAACTTTTCTTACACTCTTTTGTATTCTTAATCTTAAGCAAACTTCATCACTGTAATTCTCTATTTTCTGTGTATTTTGATGTCTAGTTAGAAACAGAAAAGGCTTTGAACTTGTTTGGTGATATGAATTCTGAGAAAACGGTAACTGAAATGAACCTGAAAATAATATACGAGTGAATGTGTTGAAAAAAAGAGAAAAGAAGAATTTTTTATATTTCTATTTCCGAATATACGAGTGAATGTGTTAAAATCTATAACTGCATTATCGTTTTTTCTACTTTGTTGAAGTCTATCTCTTGAAAATCAAAGAGCATGAAAGTTTGAGCACAACAATGGAGATTTATATGAAAAAAAAAGATTAATTATTCTGAATAATGGGTGCCTAAATCTATAAATTTGAATTTGATGAAAACTGAAATTGTGACCAAATCCAATCCACATCCATGGTTTTTTTCAACTTTTTCTTTCTTTATTCTTTTTCAGAGAAAAAAAAAGTTTTTGGATAGTGCAGAATATCTTGTTTGTATGGAGGACATCTTGAAATATACATTTCCAAACATATTAAAGGTGCAAATGTATGTTACACTTCCTGCCGTATATCTGCTGGCTTTCATATTACATCTTACAGTCGCATAAGCTGACTTGTAGGGAATCCTAACTGAAGCGTTGACACATTTTGTTTTTCTGACCTGTTCTCTATTGTGTTTATTTAATCATCATCTCTTCACATTTCCAGCACTTGATGACACAAAGGGTAACTTTGTTACCTAATTTGTTTAATTTGACCGAAAACATTTCATTTAACCGAATAACCAACAGGATAATTTTGTTACTTAATTTATTTTTTACCGTATGAAATAACTCATCTGTTATCTTCTTGGTTTATTCAGCTTGTTTCAAAATTCCTGAAGGGCCAACCGAATGAATTTTTTTATGCTTCACTATATGCTGGCCTTTACCATGAATCTCAGGTTAGGGTACTCTTCTAATATCTGATATTTCAATACAAGGTTGGTATGCAGCATATCATAGAATACTTTATTGAAACTCTTAGTGATTTTTTTTTTAGTTTATCCTTGTGAACAGTACATGCCATTTCTTAAGAGATGTTAGCTATAAATTGCAAGGCCTTTCTGATACCAGTACAAGCCTCTAGCTTGTGGCAGATTAATCCATATTTGATGTAAATGCTACATCATATGATATCTGTTTTATTGATTGACATTTGAACTAGTTGGCATAATAACAAAACTGGTATATGTGTAGATAATGGTTTTCTCCATGAGTACAATAGGTAGGTCGAGCATAGCTTGATATATAGAGACGGAAACTGTGTTTTCAGTCTTTGTATACAAAATGTATCCATTAAATCATTATGTTTTACCGTACATGGCTTCTCCTAGGTGGCGCATCTTGTAAGGCCTTTCTCTGTACTAGTGTATGGCCGTACAATGTGCGCATGCATACATGTAATGTAGAGACTTGATCATATATGAAGAATTGAAATGGTATTTATGTAACTTTGACAACGGTTGAAATAACAACACACCGATGAGTCATTTACTACCAGTTTCCTTTGTTAATAGCAGAAACAGAAGTAGAGAAGCTGCCAAGATGTAAATGATTAGTGACGGTGGCTGAGCTAGCGGGCTAAGTTAGACATGGCAGATTTTTACACATACAGAAGTTTATTAATATAAAACGATCACTTAATTCTTGAGATAGCGGGGAGACATAGCAATGTGGTGTGTTCACATAGGTGCATAAATCCCATTTCTTTATCAAACATGATGAATCTATTAAAAAATTAGTAATCAGGGCATTAATCATGTAATTATACCAGTAGCATGTGGATTTTGTTAACCTTTTGATTAACTTTATATTAAAACTAATTATATCTCTCAAAAGAAAATTATTGTTATGGAAAGAAAAGACGCTATTAGACAAATGAAATATTCTCAAACATTATTGTAAGTTTTTTCAAAATCGATTCTTCTAATCTTAAAAAACTTGAGTTTTTAGATTTAAGCTATAAATTTCAAGATCGTAGTATAATTAGCATCGAAAATTATAAATTTATTTGTAGAATTGATAAAGAATTTAAACACATTTTGCACGGAGAAAACAAACAGTTGAACAGTATAACAGATTTAATTCTAAGTTTATGGTATAATTTAGAACAGTGTGATAACTCACTTAGAAAATCTATAGAAACAATTGCTAGATCCATAAGAGAGAAAAACAAAATTCTTAAATAGCTAGTAGAAAATTTTGCTTACGTCAAATTACAAAACGAACAAATTTTACGGACGATATTAAAGCTAAAAGGTAATTTACCAAACAAAACTATTATAAACGAATTGAAATTTCTTTTAGAAACGAATAAACCAAAGGCTATTGAACTTGAATCAAAAAAGATTTTAGAAGACCTTAAAACTAGAATTCTTGATTTTGAGGCCAAAATAAAACAAATAGAGCAGGTAGTTAACGAAGTAAAACATTTGGTTGCCTAAGAAATTTATGAATAAATTTTTACAAAAGGCAATAGAAGAATCTAATAAATACGCGGCAAAACCGGTGCCCAAACAAGGCTTTACTACATAAAGAATACCCAAATTTATTTAATATATTAATAAGCTTAAACTTACAAATTTTAGAAAAACTAGAAGAGTTAGATACTAAACAGAAATTTGATAAAGAATTAGACAAACTTTCAGAACAATTAACAAATTTATCTTTAGGAAAACCAGTTGAGCATATAAAGAAAACACCAGAATTATATAAATTTTGGATCCCTAGAAAATAATGTTAAACCCAAGAAATTCATTTTCAGGCCCTAGTAGGACATTAGCAGAAAGTAGTACGTCCAGAAGTAAACCAAAAGATGAAATATTCAGTGTTCTATCTAAATTTAAATCCAGAAAAGACAAACAAATAATTCAGCTAGATGAAGAAGTAGATTTAGATAGAAATTTAGAACTTTATAATAACAATCAGTTAGACTTATTAAATCCATGAATACAATATCAGACAGGAATAACGAATATTAATACAACGTTAATTAAAAGTATACAAGAAGAAGAAATTAGAGTTATTAATAACAGTGTAACATTATATATTTTAAGCCTAGAAACTATTCAAAAGCTTAAAAATACTGGAAAAAGATTTTTTCATCTAGGATTAATTGTTATAGGTATTAAAGTACTTACATGAAAGGGAACGAGTACAAAATTGTTAACACCAGTTTTAGATAAAAGTTGGACCTTAAATATAGAAAAAGCATTACTATCAGGAATGGAAATAGATTTAAACGATAAATCTGCATTAGTTTATTGTGTACCAGACATCTTAAAATCCATTAAAGATTTAAAAAATTTAAAATTAGAATTTTCAACAAATGAGTTTGAAAATTATATAGGAAATAATTTAATTATAAGCATAGGAATTCTAGGTAAGGCTAGCAACAGATCTGGTATGAAATTTAAAATAAATTTAAAAGAAATTGTTCAAAACATTTCATCCAAAGGAATTAAAATGATAAGAGCCACACAGATTTGATCCACAAGATCTAGCTGGTCTTGAATGGAATCTCGAAGGCTTTGTTACAAATGAAAAAGGCATTTTAATATCAGAAAGCCATGTTATTTACAATAATCAATTTGGTAAACCTAGCTTAAGATTTGGAAGCTATAAATTTAAACAAAATGAAGAAGAAACAGATACAAAATCCGAATTAGAAGGATCAATTAGACACAATTTGAATGAAATAATTTCAGAAGAATCATTAGAACAAGCTAATAACATGAATTGGGACGATGGTCCTATTTATGATTCTGAACCAGAATTAGAAACAGAAATTTTAGAACAATTAAATATAAATGAAGAAGAAGACGTTCTAGGTTATCTTATAGATGATGAAGAATATGAAGAAGACAAAAATTTAGAAGTACAAAAATTTGAAATAGAACCTAAGAAAACACTCCCAGAAATAATCAATAGAAAGATTACCGTAGAAAACATTAGGGAAGAATCAGATAACATGATCATAGCATGTATGTAAGATTTGAATATGCACTATGAAGAATCTTTCACAACGCTAAGTAAGTACTTTAATATGCCCCTAATAAATGACATTACCAGCCAAAATATACCATTAAGTGATTTTTTTCTAGAAACAAATTATATGACAAAGAAAGCAATGGCCCTAGTTAATAAACGAAACCGATTAGATAATGATCCTATAGACTTTGGCAAATACATAGAAGGACCATTAGAACGAGAAACATGGAAAACAGTAGATGATTGGCAATATCAAGAAAGTCCATTTATAAGAAAAGGAACTAGGAAACCATATGGAAGGCTTTACAGTAGAGACATGCTTTTATTAGAAAACCAGTCACCACAATTATGGCCAGAAGAAATTTTAGTTTGGGAACAAAATGTAGTACGATATTGGTAAACAAACAAAAAGCCTGATATGAATATGTGGGCATTAGGACCATTGACATTAGGAATCTATTTATTAGTAAAGAAAGACAGTCCAGAAACAATAACAGAACAAAAGCAATCAAGAAATAATCCCTACAATTTCACCAGTTTCATGAGACTACAGTTAATAGGAACAGATCCAAGTAAAGGTCAAACAACTTCACAAGAAATAGCATTAAGAATTTAGAATGGTTAAGTATAAAAGACTTTAAATATATAAAAGAATTTTCCCAAGACTTTGCAACAATGATATCCCAAACAGGGAAAGTTAGGGACGAAGAATTATGTAACAGATATTTTACAAAATTATCAGGAGACTTAGGAAGAAAATTACATAAAAATTGGGAAGAATTATACGGTAAAATACCAAAATTAGGTATAGGATCACGTATTATGTTTGTATTCGATGAATTAGAAAAATGTTGTAGAGAAGCCACTCTACAAGAACAAATTAAAAGATTAGCTTGGGCATTTTGTAGAACTGCCATCTACACTCCTCAAGCTTATGGATACCATAAACCACGTAAATATTTAAGAAAATCAAAAAAGTTTAACGAATATAAAAAAGATAGATATATAAAACGAAGAAAACCTAATAGAAAATGCCATTGTTTTATTTGTGGCGATCCAAACCATTTAGCCAATAGATGTCCTAATAGACAGAATAATATACAACGATCAAACTTAGTCGATGAGATAGGTGAATACGAGATAGAACCAGTTCATGAAGAAGACTTTAACGATAATGAATCAGTTTATAGCATTCTAACAGATAATGAAGAAGGAAGTTCTTTAAATAATATCACATATATACTAGTGAATAAGGATAAAGAAATATAATGTAATCACAATTGGATATATGGACGAGGAAATAACCATATTCTTTGTTATTTCTGTACTAGGTTTCCAAAAATTGATAAACGTTTTCAATGTGATTTCTGCTTCATAGAAATATGTTTTCTATGTGGAAAGAAATATTTTGAGTTAGATTTAGTTATCAAAAAACAAAAAACAAATGAAAAAACAATATTTCAAGAAAGCATAGAAAAACATGATGCTCAAATCAAACTGTTATACTTAGAATTAGAAATGATTAAAATAGATATAAAACAAATTAAAGAAAAACAAAAAGATTATTCTTTACACGAACTAGGAGAAACCAGTAAAGAAACAGAAAACATAGAAAATTTTAATAATGAAATAGAAGAAGTATTTACAACAAACATTAATAAATATAACACAAACCTTCTTACATTAACATGTAAAATATGGTTCGATAATAATAATTTTGTAGAAACAATAGCCATAGTAGATACACGTAGTACTAAAAAATTTAATAGGACATTCTTTAGTGCCTTTACAACAACATATACCCTTGACATATGTTATTACTAGCAAAACGACAAATCAGAGTTTTATGAAAATGACTCATAAAATTCCTGATAACTCCACAATACAATTTAAGGACTTAGTGGAAATTACAGCAGTAAATACGAGTTAGGACAATGTAATATTGCTCCAAAAGAAATTAAAAGCACCGAATTTCTTTTAGGGTTAAATTTTATTTTAAATTATAGAGGTGCAATCACAATCAGCAAAAATAGTATTACGTTCAATAAGAATAATTATACATTACCTACAAATTATAACAACTATACATCAGAGTTCGCTCGGAAGCATGGTGGACAAAAAGAATTAGATTTTTAAAACAACAAAATATTAGGCAAAACGATTTTCGAAATAAAGAACATAAATAAGCATTAGCAGCACTTGCTTTTGAAACGATAAGAGATTTAGAAAAGGGTAAAGAAATAAATTTATTCCTTATCAAATTATATCACGATTAGAAAAACTAGGATTCATATGAGATGACGTTACCAAGAATAAAGTTAGGCATGTTTGTAAAATTAAGATTATTAATCCAGAGTTAACTATGAAAACAACAAATATAGATTATCCGCCAGTCGATATTAAGGAGTTTAAATTACAAATAAATGAAATGTTGAACCAAAATTTGATTAGACGATCAAAATCAAAACATAGATCGGCAGCATTCATTGTTAGAAACCATTCTGAACAAAAATGAGGTAACCCTAGAATTGTTTACAACTACAAACGACTTAATGACAATACTGAAGACGATGGGTACAACATACCCAATAAAGACACTCTTATTAATCTCATTCAAGATAAACGAGTTTTTAGTAAATTTGATTTAAAAGGCGGCTATAATCAGTTAAAGTTAGAAGAAGATTTTAAACCATGAACATCGTTTATGTGTTCAAAATGACATTTTGAATGAAATGTTCTTTAGCTTTGGCTTAAAAACGACACCCTCTTTATTTCAACGTTTTATGGACAATATTTTTAAGAAATATGATTTTTGTTTAGTATATATTGATGATATTTTAATTGCCAGTGATAATATAAAACAACTTGAATGTTATTTAAAAACAGTTTTTAATGAAATTGAGAAAAATGGTTTAGTTATTTAAAAGAAAAAGATGGAATTATACAAACAGAAAATTTCTTTTTAGGTCTAGAAATTGGAAAGGGAAAGATAGAACTACAAACATATATTTCACAAAAAATAATAGAATTTCCAGATAGACTAGATAACAAGAAAAAGATTCAAGCATTCCTAGGACTAGTAAATTATGCAAGAAAATTTATACCAAATTTAGCCAAATTAGTTGGTCCTCTTTATGGGAAAATTTAAAAAAAACGGAGAAAGTAGATTTAATATAGAAGATATTAAATTAGTTCAGAAAATAAAAAAAGTTAGAAAAATCCAGCCATTAGAATACCATTATCCACAGATTATATTATTATAATGTGATGGATGCAAAGAAGGATAGGGAGCCGTCCTTAAATGTAAACCATCTAAATATCCAAATAAATCAACAGAAAAAATAGCTGCTTATGCCAGCGGCAATTTTAACTCAGTATTCAGTTGGACTTCATTAGATTATGAAATACAAGCTTTAATTAATTCTTTAGATAAATTCAAAATTTTCTTGAATAAAGATTTTACTGTTAGAACAGATTGTGAGGTAATAGTTAAATTCATTTCAAATGAAAATTCGAAAAAGATTAATAAAACTAGATGGTTAAACCTTCAAAATTTAATTCAAAGAAATTGATATAGTATTTATTTCGAACACATCAAGGGTAAAAATAATCATTTAGCAGATATGCTTTTAAGAAAATTATTATCTATTTTGATGTTTCTAATAATGTTTGTCTTATAAATCAGGAATTAGGTAAACAGCCAAGTCAAACGCCTCAACAAATGAATAAAGGCAAAGAGCCTCTAGTAGAAATGAAAGATAGCAAAACGGTTGTGGATGTCAAAATCTTACTGTTACCAGTTAAGGTTGAAGCACCATCATGAAACTCAACAAATAATAAAACGATGGGTGGTATTCCCCAATAGTATCTCCAGCTGCAAGTCTAGTTAGATCACCAATATATAACCAAACGGCGGCGAGTAATATCCCGTGCCTGACCTTTGGTCAGCAGTCCCTTGTTATTTTCAAAAACGACGATCTAAGGAGGTTCAAACCCTCTGTTCGTATAAATGACCATTCTCTACAATGTTTACTTGATCACTTATGGAATTTAAAAACAATTGAGTCCGAAAGGCGAAATAAACAGAAGCTTGGAAATGCTTTTGCTTTTTATTTTTTCAAGATTCAAAAAAAACTATTATCCAAAAATTTCTTTTGTTACATTGTTTTTAGAGGAAATTTCACAAGAGTTTTTAAAACGTATAACCAAGTTCAAATGACTATAAATAATTTTCAAAATCCAGTTTTTAAAGGTTTCTATAATTTAAACGATGTTTTACAAGAAGGCAGAAATTATTTCGGTCCAAATTATTATGTTGATTCGGATTGTCACCAAAGTTATGCACAAACGGCCTCTTCAACTCCACAAAACCCAAATGACCTCATTAACTCTCGGGCTAGTCAGTTAAACGATCTTCAACACCTCTACCAAAATAGCCAAATACAAGTCCAAAATTTTATCTAGAAAATTCAAGAACTTAGAGCGAAAACTACAACAGTTAGAAGACTATAAAAAGAAGACAGAATATACAGAAAAAACCAACAAACTTTATAAAGAATGTATAAAGAGATTAGTTCTAGAGAGGAATGAAGTTATAGCACAGATTCCAAAGCCTTACACAAACCTGTCATGTGAACAACTTCAGAATCATCTAAAGCTTAGAACTCAGAAAACGCTAGAGCCTCTCTATAAATATTTCAGTCTAGATATTAAATTAAAAACAGACAAGTTGGTATGACAAAGATGGGAACAAGAGCTAGCAGACTTACAAGATTTATTAAAACATTATAGCAAAATGAGCGGTTGGTTCAAAATAGTTCAAGACAGACGCAGTAACATGTTAAGAGCCACACTTGATGATAAATGTCTCATGCTTGAATAGGAGATCATAATCAAATTATATGACAATGGGATGCTTAGCAGAATTAAGTCAACAAAGGCATCACCGACAAAAGAACGATCCTTCGCTTTGGTACAAAATTCCAACTTTGCTTATCTACACTTTTAGAGTTTTATGATGCAGTGACAGTTTATATCAATTGTACTACACCTCAATACATATTCAATGACAACCACGACATAAGACCAGTAAAACATTATATTTCCATGATTGTCCATAAGAATAAAAAGGTCCAGACTGTTTATCAGCCATACGAAGGACAACCTATTTGGTTTAGTGCTAATAAACCTTGAGAATTTCACCAATCTCTAGTAACATTAAATCCTCAGAATCCACCGGCAATGTGGAAAGAACTAGTGTTAATAACAAAATCATCAAAGATGCAAATTTGGGGTTCCTTAGATGTTAAGATCCAGATACCCTTACAAGGAGCAGAAGCTACTTTCAATTTCAACGACGATGTATTAAAATACGATGAATTATTTAGTAACATTAGTGGAGACGAAGAAGAAAAACGACTAGATAATAAAGTCACTATAAAGGGAAAATCAATTATTGAAGATATAAGTCCAGAACACTCCTACCTTAGTGAAAATAATGAAGATTGATTGAATAAGACAGAAAACAGAAAATATTCTTAACTGAAGAACGAATCTACCAGCACGACAAGGATAACCAACTTTAGTCAAATCATCCTTATATAATGGAGCACTACTATGTAAATTATTAAGTACGATATATTTTTAAATATTAAGTGCAGAATCTTACCGCTTAGTGTATGTAATATATTACTGGGAAAACCGGCTTTGTTTTCCTATAAATATGGTTGTAATGAGTGAGCTCAAGATATCCAAAAAAACCGTAAGCCTTTAGCAAATTAATGGAAGCTTAAATTATTCTCGTCATTTGTCTATAGCTGCTCTTCTTCTTTCCCAAGAACTTAATATTTTGAGAGATTATTATTAAAAAAATTAATGGCAAGTTTTTAAAAAAGAAATTTAAAATTACAGCTTAAAACTATATTGGATTCAGATAGCTATGATGAGCTTATGAGCATGTCTACAGATTCAAGTTCATGAAGAAACCAAGAAGAAATGGAAGATTATATGCTAAAAGCAAAAGGCACAATGTTAGATGCTTTAAAAAAAGGTTAATGGAGTTTGGGTTGTATACGTATACCATCATCTGCCAGACATTGTAACTTTCATTATGGATAAAATACCATTATCACCGCCTTCCGGATTTCCTCCACCTGTACAAATTCCAGAAGGCTCTCAACAGACAGGATAAACTCCACTTTGAGGATACGTACACCTAAAGCAAGCTTATTTCAAAATGATGCGACAAAAGCAAAAGAATAAAGAAAGCTGGCAGGATAAGAATTCATTTCAAAGTGATGTGATAAAAGGCAAAAGAATAAAGAAAGATGGCAGGATAAGAATGTATGTTGAAGACGAGTACAACTTATGCAAGTTTATTTAAATTAAAGAGACGTGACTAAAGGCATAATGCCAAAAGAAATAAAGAAGAACTGATAAGGATGTCGGAGGATGATAAGGATGCAGGAAGATTTCGGTTTATATTAACTTGTTAACCGGTTGTACTAATATATATGTGTGTGTTGCCTTGAGAAGACACAAGTAGTTGTAATAAAAATAAAGCTTGTAAAATATTTAATGGCAGTTAGGTACCCTCTGTAAAATAATATACTGTAGTAATTTTTTTTTCTTCCACTGAATTCCTCTCTAGTGTTGTTATATCTACGTTGAAATAATCACCGTTCTCATACAATTTTACGTCAAAAAAGAGCAAACGAATGTCCAAGGCCGTTTGGTATCGAAGCTCAGTGGTAATAGGAGTTAGGTTTACTCAGGCTTAAACGTCCGGGAGAGAATGTACTATTTTGTACTATTCACCCATAGGTACTATTCATCTCTGTTTATTAACAATTATTGTAGAAATTCTTCAATACTAGTTTATCAAACTGTTATTATTTCAATTCTATCTGATAAAATCTAGCTAACTTTACTTATTATTTGCCTTTGAAACCCGGGACTTTGTCCTTAACTCGCGTAGCAGTGTTTTTCCTGTTTGTTGCCGTGGGTAGGCGTTAGGGAAGTTTTGCGTAAATCGTTGACAGTGATAAGGTAGATAATATGGAAAGACTATCTAGAGCATTGTCATTTAGAAATAATAATAATAGCGGTCTAGATAATTCAAACAGAGAAATTCTCAGTAAAAATAAAGAAATTACTATAAATGACGATTTAGAATCTACTTTAAACAATTGGAATATTCTGGCTTATTCGCCTTCAAAGATTTACAAGAAAACTGGAAGTTTTATTACAAAAACTGATTATGTAATTAAAACAGTTGAACAAGCAATTCCTTTATCTGAAGGATATTCTTTTATTTGAAGGATATACTTCTTTTAGTTTATTTTCAAAAAAAGTTTTTAAATTTACATAAAGAAAAATATAAATTTATTCATGTTGGATTGATTCAAATCGCTTTAAAATCAGCAACAAGATTAGGACTAAATACGTCTGCTATAATTGCAGTTAGAGATAAAAGACATAATAAATTCCATGATTCCTTATTAGGAATAGTTGAATCAACATTATTTGATGGACTAATTTATTTTTCATGTTTTTTGAATTTTATTGTGTCCTTAACCAACCCAAATTTTCTCCAACCTATCTGTTTAGACATAAAAACTGAAGATTTTAATATGAAACCAGGAACACAAAATGTAATTCTTATTTATAGAATATGTTATAGTAATGAATACTTATTATTACTGATACAAAAAAATACCAATTAAAAATCAAGGTATGACTACACTGTTTATAAGAGACATAAGTAAAAGTAATGTTGTAATTTCAAAATCAATTAGCTGGAATGAGGTAAATTTACCAGAAAAATGACTTTTTGAAGAAGCAAATGAACCTACTAAAATAGAAAATAAAAAATTAAAAGAAATTGTTGAATATCCTGATGGTGACGTTGAAATCAGATTTTCAAAAGACAGAGTCACATACATAAAATTAGGTTCTAACTCTAAACTAGAGGAATCGACATTCAACAATGCTGAAACTACTCCTTTAAGAACAGAAAAAGAAAATGTAATTGTAAAAAACACAACGGACGGAGTTAGTCAACCTGAATATAGGGTTGAAATTCCTCCATCAAATCCTAGATCGCCGACACCTTCAGATATGGGATATGATGAGGATAAATCTGTGTTCGGTATAAATACCATAACTCTTGATGAAGAGCTTAAATTTCCTTTTTCAGAATCTAAAAAAACAAAGTTTTATTCAGAAGAAAACAAATATAAAAGAAAATGGTTCTTTTTGAAAGATCCTAAAGAACAAGAAATGTGGATTAAAAGATATAAATTATTTTTAAAGAAAATAGGAAATGACCTACCTGAATACTATGATATCTTTAGATAGAAAATTTTTACAAAATAGAAAAACAAAAGGATTCTTTTCCAAATTTTGATGACTTATTAACAGTTTTCATTATAAATTCTGCCTATAAAGAATATACAACAAAAACAGAAAAAACTATTAGGAGTATACATCCTCCAGAAGCGAACTTATAGTTAAAATTGATAAAGAAGAAATTATTGATACTTCTTATAGAAAAGATAGATCATTTGAAGCTATTATTGAGCAAAATAATTTTACAAATTTAACGTTACAGTCAATAGGTAATCGACCTATAAGAATTGAACAAGGATCTAATAAAGATCAAACAAAACCCTGCAATACAGATGAATTTTTATTCAAATCCTGGTCAGCACAAAATTTAGAAATGAATGTGGATAAAACAGGAGAAAACTCAGAACTGTTAAAAGAAATAATGAAAAGGTTAGACGCCTTAAATGTTAATGAAAAAGAAGTTGCACCCATAATTGAAAGTAAAGAATCTAGAGAAACTTCAGAACCAGAATCTGATAATAATTCAGATGAAGAAGTAAATAATTTACAAAATATGTTCTTAAATATAGAACAAAATATACTAGAAAATAATTTCGAAATAATTAAAATTAATTATGAAAATACCTCGTATAGTAAACCTTATTATACGAGACCAACACCACTCGACCTCTTATTCGAGAAATAAAACAATTATGGAGCTGTATCTTTTGACAGTACCTCCATTTTAGAATGGAATATAGACGGTTATTCAGAATACCAAATACAAACTTGTCTGAATTATATGACAATGTATGCTACTGCATGTTTAATTAAAAATAATTCGGACGATAGAATAACAAAAGCTATTGTACAAGGATTTACAGGACAACTAAAAGGCTGGTGGGTTTTTCATCTTTCTAATGAAGCGAAAGCGCATATATTTACTGCGACAAAATTAGAAAATGGAATGCCCAAAACAAATTCCGTAAATGCGCTAATATATACAATATCCAAACATTTCATTGGAGTAACTGCTCTTCAAACAGATGGAACATAAGAACAGTTAATGAATCTAAAATGTTAGAATTTATCTCAATTCAGATGGTATAAAGATCAAAATTATTTACTAGAAGTGATAGTAATCATACCTCATTTCTTTGCAGAAAGAGTTAAAAATCATTTAAAACAAAAGAACAATGAAACTATTCCTTATAATCAGTATACTTACGGTGAATTAGCAGCAGAAGTTGTTGCGGAAGGAATTCATTTATGTAATGAAATTAAATTACATAAACAAATCCAAAGATAAAAAATCCATGAAAAAAGAATTCTAGGAGATTTCTGTGATCAACTTGGTTTATCACTTATAAAACCAACCATTGAAGAAAAAAGATTTAGAAAACCATCTAAGAGAAAATTTTATAAAAGTAAAAATTTCTGAAAAGAAAATTATGCAGAAAGTAGTGAAATTCCTAAAAGGAAATCACAGACCCTATAAAAGAAAAGAGCAAAATAAACCTGCTAAAAGAAAAATTCCAATATGTTGGAAAATGTAAAATACCAGGTTACTATGCTAATAAAAAATAAAATAAATAATCTTAAAATAGACGAAGAATTAAAAAATTCATTCACAAAATTATTTATATCAAGCTCTGACTCAGAGAGAAAATTTAAAATTATCTGTTATTACAGAAATTGATTCAGAAACTGAAAATGAATATGATTCAGATAACAATTCAGAATCTGGTAGTTGTGATGAAAATTGTGACTATTATAAAGCTTTATGTAAAGCAAATGGATTATTTATGTTAACAAAAGAAGAAAATTTTATTCTAGACATTATAGACAAAATTTCTGATCCAGGAAAAAAGAAAAGTATGTTAAAGAAATATTTGGAATCACATAAAGTTGAAAAGAAACTAAAATTAAAAGAACCAAAAACTTATAGTATAAAAGATATGTTAAACAGAGTTAAAACTTCAAATAATAACCCAGTAAGTACTGAAACTACAATTGTAGAATTACAACATGAAGTTAAAATGCTTAAACGAGAAATAAAAGAATTAAAATAAAGAATGTCTTTAATGGAAATAAAACCAAAGGATGATAATCAGAATAATGACAATATTTCGGGAGAGGAAGAATTAAACTCTTTAACATTTATTAATGTTGTCAACAAGGTAATCAGCCGCACACTAAAGTCACTATTGTAGTTCACAAAGAATATTATTTTACTACAATAGCAATGATAGATTTAGATGCAGACTTAAACTGCATCAATGAAGGGTTAGTACCTTCAAAATATTTTTCTAAAACTACCGAAATACTAAATGTCGCAGATGGCAGAAAATTGTTAGTTAATTATAAGCTACGAAACACAGCTGTTTGTAATAAAGGTATTTGTTTAGAAATGTCATTTATAATGGTTAAAATTTTATCTCATAATGTTATACTAGGAAATCCCTTCTTATATTTGTTATATCCTATAACAAAAATATCAAAAGAAGGAATTACTAGTACTATTAATAATCAAGAACTAACATTCAAATTTGTATCTCAACCACAACATCATAAAATTGATATTATTCAAAAAAGTATTAAAAGAATTTTTTTTTTCTAAACTCTTTATCTCAAGAAATAAATTACAAAAGAATAAAAGAAAAATTAATGCAACCCAGTTTACAATAAAAGATTAAAGATCTACAAAATTATATTGAAAAAACTATATGTGCAAATACTCCTAATGTCTTTTGGTAATGGAAAAAACATGAAATAGGTTTACATTATGAATCCGACTTTAAAGAAAGTCAAATTCCAACAAAGCTAGACCTATAGCCATGTCTCAAAGGCATTTAGAAATCTGTAAAAAAGAAATTGAAGAATTACTACAGAAAGGTCTAATTAGACCATTTAAAAATCCATGGAGTTGTTCAGCATTTTATGTAGAAAATGCAACAGAATTAGAAAGAGGAGTTTCAAGACTTGTTATAAATTATAAACCTTTAAACAAAGCATTAAGATGAATTAAATATCCAATTCCTAATAAAAAAGATTTATTAGCAAGGCTTTATTCAGCCAAGGTAATGTCTAAGTTCGATATGATGTTTGGATTCTGGCAAATTCAGATTAAAGAAGAAGATAGATGTAAAACCGCATTTACTGTTTTGTTTGGACATTATGAATTGAACGTAATGCCGTTTGGGTTAAAAAACGCCCCTTTAGAATTTCAAAAATTTATAAATGACATTTATAGTGCTTATACGACATTTACCATAGTATACATTGATGATGTTCTTATATTTTCAGAATCAATTGACCAACATTTTAAACACTTAAATATTTTTATAAATGCTAGTAAAAGAGCTGGATTAGCTGTATCAGCTAAAAAGATAAAACTTTTTCAAACAGAAATTAGATTTCTTGGACACATTATAAAAGATGTAACAATATTTTCTATTGATAGAGCAATTATATTTGCAGAAAAATTTCCAAATTAAATTAAAGATAAAAATCAATTATAAAGATTTTTAGGAAGCTTAAACTATGTTTTCGAATTTTATAAAGATCTAGCTTATGATGCTAAACCATTATTTGAAAGGTTAAAAAAATCCACCTGCTTGGACAGAGGAACATACTAAAGCAGCGATAAAGATAAAGGCAAAAATAAAAGAAATTCCTTGTCTTGCAATTTCTAATCCTGATGCACTTAAAATAGTCGAAACTGATGCATCATATAAAAGATATGGTGGTATTCTTAAACAAAGAATTAATAATAAAGAATCCTTAGTCAGATTTACTTCGGGAATTTGGCAAGGACCTAGAGTTAATTACTCTACCGTTAAAAAAGAAATATTAGCAATTGTATTATGTGTATAAAAATTTGAAAGCGATTCATTAAATCAAAAGTTTTTGTTAAGGGTAGATTGTAAGTCTACCAAAGAAATTTTACAAAAGAATGTTAAAAATATAGCATCAAAACAAATATTTACTAGATGACAAGCAATATTATCAGTATTTGATTTTAATATTGAGTTTATTAAGGGATCTAATAATGCATACCAGATTTCGTAACTTGAGAATTTTTACAGGTAAAAAAATGAAAGGCAACGAAAAGGAAGAAAGCAGTAAAACTGTACAATCACGGCCTATAACGACTTATAAGTCGGCCTTTCAGAAGGATGAAAAAATTCTTAAAGAAGAAATCTTAAAGACTACCCAGTTGATGAACAACTCAGAGCTGATGCTTATGAGTTAGCAATAAAATCTGTATGTACAAGAAAATACATATACCCATATATTCTGACATCAACCATATGGGTATCTCCTGTAGAGAAAAATATATTCATTTATCTGCTGAAGAGATTATGACCTTTTATTTAAAGAACTTTACTGATCCATACCTTTATCCAAAGAATTTTAATTTCTATCAAGAAATCTTAACCTACACAGGTTCTGTACAATTTGAATCCGCCATGAGAACTGGTGGAGAATGAGCTTTCTCAAAGGCCTCCTTTATTAACAAACAGAGATGAATAGTAACTATGGGTGAATAGTACAAAAAAGTACATTCTCTCCGGGGCGTTTAAGCCTGAGCAAACCTAAATCCTATTACCACCGAGCTCTAATACCAAACGACCTCAGACCTTCGTTTGCTCTTTTTTTATGTAAACTTATATGAGAACGGTGATTATTTCAGCGCAGATATAACAACACCAGAGAGGAATTCAGTGGAAGCAAAAGATTTTTTTTACAGTAGATTATTTTACAGAGAATGGCTAACTGCCATTAAATATTTTACAAGCTTTATTTTTATTACAACTATTTCTGCTGCTAATTCACCATATGTATACTGGTTATAAGGAATAGTTCTATTATTCTTTTGTTTTAAACGATTTTTAACTCTTTCCGCAAAGAAATGAGGTAGTCCTGATAAGAACTTTTCTTTCCAAAATTCATGATTACTATCACTTCTAGTAAATAACTTTAAAAAATATACATCTTTATATCATCTGAATTGAGATAAATTCTGACATTTTAGATTCATTAACTGTTCTTGTGTTCTATCTGTTTAAAGAGCAGTTGCTCCAATGAAATGTTTGGCTATTGTATATATCAGCGTATTACGCAATCTGTTTTGGGCATTCGATCTTCTAATTTTGTTGCAGTAAATATACACACTTTCGCTTCATTAGAAAGATGAAAATCCCACAAATCTTTTAGTTGTCCTGTAAATCTTTGTACAATAGCTTTTTCTATTCTATCGTTCGAATTATTTTTAATTAAACATGCAGTAGCATACATTGTCATATAATTCAGACAAGTTTGTATTTGATATTTTGAATAACCGTCTATATTACATTCTACAATGGAGGTACCGTCAAAAGATGCAGCTCGATAATTGTTTTGTTCCTCAAATAAGAGGTCGACTGGTATTGGTCTTGTATAATAAGGTTTACTATACGAGGCATTTCCATAATTAATTTTATTTATTTCGAAATTATTTTCTGGTTTATTTTGTTCTATATTTAAGAACATATTTTATAGATTATTTACTTCTTCATCTGAATTGTTATCAGATTCTGGTTCTGAAGTTTCTCTAGATTATTTACTTTCAATTATGGGTGCAACTTCTTTTTCATTAACATTTAAGGCGTCCAACATTTTCATTATTTTTTTTAACATTTCTGAGTTTTCTCCTGGTTTATCCATATTCATTTCTAAATTTTGTGCTGACTAGGGTTTGAATAAAACTTCATCTGTATTGCAGGGTTTTGTTTGATCTTTATTAGATCGTTGTTCAATTCTTATAAGTTGATTACCTATTGACTGAAATGTAAAATTTATAAAATTATTTTGCTTAATAATAACTTCAAATGATCTATCTTTTCTATAAGGAGTAGCAATAATTTCTTCTTTATCAATTTTAACTAATAAGTTTGCTTCTGGTGGATGTATACCCTCAATAGTTTTTTCTGCTTTTGTTGTATATTCTTTATATGCAGAATTTATATTGAAAACTGTTAATAAGTCATCAAATTCTGGAAAAGTATTCTTTTGTTTTTCTATTTTGTAAAATTTTCTATCATTATAAAGATATTATAGTTTTTAGGTACGTCATTTCCTATTTTCTTTAAAAATAATTTATATCTTTTAATGCACATTTCTTGTTCTTTAGGATCTTTCATAAAGAACCATTTTCTTTTGTATTTGTTTTCTTCTGAATAAAACTTTATTTTTTCAGATTCTGAAAAAGGAAACTTAAGCTCTTCTTCAAGAGTTATGGTATTTATACCAAATACAGATTTATCCTCATCATATCACATATCTGAAGGTGTCGGCGATTTGGGATTTGATGGAGGAATTTCAACCCTATATTCAGGTTGACTAACTCCGTCTGTTGTGTTTCTTACAATTACATTTTCCTTTTCTATTCTTAACGGAGTAGTTTCAGCATTGCTGAATCTCGGTTCCTCTAGTTTAGAGTTAGAACCTAATTTTAGGTGTGTGACTCTGTCTTTTGAAAATCTGATTTCAATGTCACCATAAGGATATTCAACAATTTCTTTTAATTTTTTATTTTCTATTTTAGTAGGTTCATTTGCTTCTTCAAGAAGCCATTTTTCTGGTAAATTTACCTTATTCCAGCTAATTGATTTTGAAATTACAACGTTACTTTTACTTGTGTCTGTTATAAACAGTGTAGTCGTACCTTGATTTTTAATTGGTATAATTTTTGTATCAGTAATAGTAGTATTCATTACTTTATAACATATTCTATAAATAAGAATTACATTTTGTGTTCCTTGTTTCATATTAAAACCTTCTGTTTTTAAATGTCTGAACAGATAGATTGGAGAAAATTTGGGTCGGTTAAGGACATAGTAAAATTCGAAAAACATAAAAAAAATGGTACGTCACATAATGTTGATTCAACTATTCCTAATAAGTAATCATGGAATTTGTTATGTCTTTTATCTTTAACTGCAATTATAGCAGACATATTTAGTCCTAATCTTGTTGCTGGTATTAAAGCGACTTGAATCAATCCAACATAAATAATTTTTTTTTTTTTTTTTATAAATTTAGCAGCCTTTTTGAAAATAAACTAAATGAAGTATATCCTTCGGATAAAGGAATTGCTTGTTCAACTGTTTTAATTACATAATCAGTTTTTGTAATAAAACTTCCAGTTTTCTTACAAATCTTTGAAGGCGAATAAGTCGGAATATTCCTATTGTTTAAACTAGATTCTAAATTTTCATTTATAGTAATTTATTTATTTTTACTGAGAATTTCTTTGTCTAGTTTATCTAGACCGCTATTATTATTATTATTTCTAAATGATAATGCTTTAGATAGTCTTTCCATATTATCTATTTTATCACTGTCAACGATTTACGCAAAACTTCCCTAACACCTATCCATGGCAATAAACGGGAAAAACACTGCTACGCGACTTAAGGAAAAATCCCAGGTTTTATAGGCAAATAATAAGTAAGGTTAGCTAGATTTTATCAGATAGAATTAAAATAATAACAGTTTGATAAACTAATATTGAAAAATTTCTACAGTAATTGTTAATAAACAGAGATGAATAGTAACTACGGGTGAATAGTACAAAATAGTACCTTCTCTCTGGGGTGTTTAAGCCTGAGCAAACCTAACTCATATTACCACCGAGCTCCGATACCAAACGGCCTTGAACCTTCGTTTGCTTCTTTTTTGATGTAAAATTGTATGAGAATGGTGATTATTTCAGCGCAGATATAACAACACCAGAGAGGAATTCAGTGGAAGCAAATTTTTTTTTATTACAGTAGATTATTTTACAGAGGGTGGCTGACTGCCATTAAATATTTTACAAGCTTTATTTTTATTACAACTACTTCTGCCTTCTCAAGGCAACACACACACATATATATTAGTACAACCGGTTAACAAGTTAATATAAACCGACATCTTCCTGCACCTTTATCATCTTTCGACATCCTTATCACTCTTCTTTATTTATTTTGGCATTATGCCCGTAGTCACATCTCTTTAATTTAAATAAACTTGTTTATGTTGTACTCATCTTCAATATGCATTCTTATCCTGCCAGCTTTCTTTATTCTTTTGCCTTTTGTCACATCACTTTGAAATAAATGCATTCTTATCCTGTCAGCTTTCTTTATTCTTTTGCTTTTGTCACATCATTTTGAAATAAGCTTGCTTTAGGTGTAATATCCTCAAAATGGATTTTATCCTGTCTGTTGAGAGCCTTCTGGAATTTGTACAGGTGGTGGAAATCCGGAAGGCGATGATAATGATATTTCATCCATAATGAAAGTTACAATGCCTGACTGATGAAAGTATACGTATGCAACCCAAACTCCATTAACCTTTTCTTAAAGCATCTAACATTGCGCCTTTTGCTTTTAGCATACAATCTTCCATTTCTTCTTAGTTTCTTCATGAACTTGTATCTGTAGACATGCTCATAAGCTCATCATCGCTATCTGAATCCAATATGGTTTTGAGTTGTAATCTTAAATTTCTTTGTTAAGAACTCACCATTTTTTTTTTAATAATAATCTCTCAAAATATTAAGTTCTTGGGAAAGAAGAAGAGCAGCTATAGACAAATGACGAGAATAATTTAAGCTTCCATTAATTTGCTAAAGGCTTACAGTTTTTTCAGACATCTTGAGCTCACTCATTACAATCTTCCATTTCTTCTTAGTTTCTTCATGAACTTGTATCTGTAGACATGCTCATAAGCTCATCATCGCTATCTGAATCCAATATGGTTTTGAGTTGTAATTTTAAATTTCTTTGTTAAGAACTCACCATTATTTTTTTTTAATAATAATCTCTCAAAATATTAAGTTCTTGGGAAAGAAGAAGAGCAGCTATAGACAAATGACGAGAATAATTTAAGCTTCCATTAATTTGCTAAAGGCTTACAGTTTTTTCAGACATCTTGAGCTCACTCATTACAACCATATTTATAGGAAAACAAAACCGGTTTTCCCAGTAATATATTACATACACTAAGCGGTAAGATTCCGCACTTAATATTTAAAAACATATCGTACTTAATAATTTACAAAGTAGTGCTCCATTATATAAGGATGATTTGATTAAAGTTGGTTATCCTTGTCGTGCTGGTAAATTCATTATTCAGTGGAGAATATTTTTTGCTTTCTGTCTTATTCAATCATATATTCATCATTTTCACCAAGGTAGGGGTGTTCTGGACTTTTATCTTCAATAATTGCTTTTCCCTTTATACTGACTTTATTATCTAGTCGTTTTTCTTCTTCTTCGTCTCCACTAATGTTGCTAGATAATTCATCGTATTGTAATATATCATCATTGAAATTGAAAGTAGCTTCTGCTTCTTGTAAGGCAATCTGGATCTTAACATCTAACGGACCCCAAATTTGCATCCTTGATGATTCTGCTATTAACACTAATTCTTTCCACATTGTCTGTGGATTCCGAGGATTTAATGTTACTAGAAATTGGTGAAATTCTCGAGGTTTATTAGCATTAAACCAAATAGGTTGTCCTTCGTATGACTGATAAATAGTCTTAATGTTTTTATTCTTATGAACAATCATGGAAATATAATGTTTTACTGGTCTTATTGCGTGATTGTCATTGAACATGTATTGAGGTGTATTAGAATTAATTCAAACTGTCACCGCATCATAAAACTCTAAAAGTGTAGATAAGCAAAGTTGGAATTTTGTACCAAAGCGAAGGATTGTTCTTTTGTCGGTGGCGCCTTTGTTGAACTTAATTCTGCTAAGCATCCCATCGTCTTATAATTTGATTATGGTGTCTCTTTCAAGCATAAGACCTTTATCATCAAGTCTGGCTCTTAACATGTTACTGCGTCTGTCTTGAATTATTTTGAACCAACCGCTCATTTTGCTATAATGTTTTAATAAATGTTTTAAGTCTGCTAGCTCTTGTTCCCATCTTTGTCACACCAACTTGTCTATTTTTAATTTAATATCTGGACTGGAATATTTATAGAGAGGCTCTTGCGTTTTCTGAGTTCTAAGCTTTAGATGATTCTGAAGTTGGTCATATGACATGTTTGTGTAAGGCTTTGTAATCTGTGCTATAACTTCATTTCTCTCTAGAACTAATCTCTTTATACGTTCTTCATAAAGTTTGTTAGTTTTTTCTGTATATTCTGTCTTCTTTTTAGAGTCTTCTAACTGTTGTATTTGCCGCTCAAGTTCTTGAATTTTCTGGATAAAATTTTGGACTTATATTTGGCTATTTTGGTAGAGGTGTTGAAGATCGTTTAACCGACTAGCCTGGATGTTAATGAGGTCATTTGGGTTTTGTGGAGTTGAAGAGGCCATTTGTGCATAACTTTGGTGACAATCCGGATCAACATAGTAATTTGGACCGAAATAATTTCTGGCTTCTTGTAAAGCATCGTTTAAATTATAGAAACCTTTAAAAATTATTTATAGCCATTTGAACTTGGCTATATGTTTTAAAAACTCTTATGAAATTTCCTCTAAAAACAATGTAACAGAAGAAATTTTTGGATAATGGTTTTTGTTGAATCTTGAAAAAATAGAAAGCAAAAGCATTTCCAAGCTTTGGTTTATTTCGCCTTTCGGGCTCAATTGTTTTTAAATTCCATAAGTGATCAAGTAAACATTGCAGAGAATGGTCATTTATACGAACAAGGGGTTTGAATCTTCTTGGATCGTCGTCTTTTAAAATAACAAGGGACTGCTGACTAAAGGTCATGCACGGGATATTATCAGCCGTCGTTTGGTTATATATTGGTGATCTAACTGGACTTGCAGTTGGAGATATTATTGGGGAATTACCACCCATCGTTTTATTATTTGTTGAGTTACATGATGGCGCTTTAACCTTAAATGGTAACAGTAAGATTTTGACATCTATAACCGTTTTGCTATCTTTCATTTCTACTAGAAGCTCTTTGCCTTTATTCATTTGTTGAGGCGTTTGACTTTGCTGTTTGTCTAATTCCTGATTCATAAGACAAACATTATTAGAAACATAAAAAATAGATAATAATTTTCTTGAAAGCATATATGTTAAATGATTATTTTTAACCTTGATGTGTTCGAAATGAATACTATATCCATTTCCTTCAATTAAATTTTGAAGGTTTAACCATCTAGTTTTATTAATCTTTTTCGAATTTTCATTTGAAATCAATTTAACTATTTCCTCACAATCTGTTCTAACAGTAAAATCTTTATTCAAATTTTTTTTGAATTTATTTAAAGAATTAATTAAAGCTTGTATTTCATAATCTAATGAAGTCCAAATAGATACCGAGTTAAAATTGCCGCTGGCATAAACAGCTATTTTTTCTGTTGATTTATCTGAATATTTAGATGGTTTACATTTAAGGACGGCTCCATATCCTTCTTTGCATCCATCACGTTCTATAATAATATAATATATGTGGATAATGGTAATTCTAATGGCTGGATTTTTTCTAACTTCTTCTTTTATTTTCTGAACTAATTTAATATGTTATGTATTAAATTAACTTTCTCCGTTTTTTAATATTTTCCCGTAAAGAGGACTAACTAATTTGGGTAAATTTGGTATAAATTTTCTTGCATAATTTACTAGTCCTAGAAAGGCTTGAATCTTTTATTATTATCTAGTTTGTCTGGAAATTCTATTATTTTTTGTGAAATATGTGGTTGTAGTTCTATCTTTCCCGTTCCAATTTCTAGACTAATTTTTTTTCTTATATTTGTATAATTTCATCTTTTTCTTTGAAATAACTAAACCATTTTTCTCAATTTCATTGAAAACTGTTTTTAAATGACGTTCGTGTTGTTTTATATTATCACTAGCAATTAAAATGTCATCAGTATATACTAAACAAAAATCATATTTCTTAAAAATATTGTACATAAAACATTGAAATAAAGAGGGTGCCGTTTTTAAACCAAAGCTAAGAACATTCCATTCAAAATGTCCTTCTGAACACATAAACTCTGTCTAAGGTTTAAAATCTTCTTTTAACTTTAACTGATTATAACCGCTTTTTAAATCAAGTATACTAAAAACTCGTTTACCTTAAATGAGATTAATAAGAGTGTCTTTATTGGGTATGTTGTACCCATTGTCTTCAGTATTGTCATTAAGTCGTTTGTAGTTGTAAACAATTCTAGGTTTACCTCGTTTTTGTTCAGAATGATTTCTAACAATGAATGCTGCCGATCTATGTTTTGATTCTGATCGTCTAATCAAATTTTAGTTCAACATTTCATTTATTTGTAATTTAAACTCTTTAATATCGGCTGGCGAATAATCTATATTTGCTATTTTTATAGTTAACTCTGGATTAATAATCTTAATTTTACAAACATACCTAACTTTATTCTTGGTAACGTCATCTCCTATGAATCCTAGTTTTTCTAATCGTGATATAATTTGATAAGAAATAAATTTTATTTTCTTACCCTTTTCTAAATCTCTTATCGTTTCAAAACTTTCAGTTTTCTTATAAATCTTTGAAGGCAAATAAGCCAGAATATTCCAATTATTTAAAGTAGATTCTAAATCTTCATTTAGTTTATTTTCAAAAAAGCTTTTAAATTTGCACAAAGAAAAATATAAATTTATTCACGTTGGATTGATTCAAGTCGCTTTAAAACCAGCAACGAGATTAGGATTAAATACGTCTGCTATAACTGTAGTTAGAGATAAAAGACATAAATTCCATGATTCCTTATTAGGAATAGTTGAATTAACATTATGTGATGGACTAATTTATTTTTCATGTTTTCCGAATTTTACTATGTCCTTAACCGACCCAAATTTTCTCCAATCTATCTGTTTAGACATAAAAACTGAAGGTTTTAATATGAAACCAGGAACATAAAATGTAGTTCTTATTTGTAGAATATGTTATAAAGTAATGAATACTATTATTACTGATACAAAAAAATACCAATTAAAAATCAAGGTACGACTACACTGTTTATAACCGACATAAGTAAAAGTAACGTGTTAATTCCAAAATCAATTAGCTGAAATAATCACCATTCTCATACAATTTTACATCAAAAAAGGAGAAAACGAAGGTCCGAGGCCGTTTGGTATCAGAGCTCGGTGGTAATAGGAGTTAGGTTTGCTCAGGCTTAAACGCCCCGGAGAGAAGGTACTATTTTGTACTATTCACCCGTAGTTACTATTCATCAGTTACTATTTATCGTTACTATTCATCGGTACTATTCATCTTTGTTTATTAACAATTATTGTAGAAATTCTTCAATACTAGTTTATCAAATTGTTATTATTTTAATTCTATCTGATAAAATCTAGCCAACCTTACTTATTATTTGCCTTTGAAACCCGGGACTTTGTCCTTAAGTCACGTAGTAGTGTTTTTTCCATTTGTTGCCGTAGATAGGCGTATAGGGAAGTTTTGCGTAAATCGTTGACAGTGATAAGGTGTGACGACCCGACTTTCTACGCCCAGAAAGACGTGCCATCAATAAGAAAGAAAGGGATAGAAATAGAAAGAAAAGAAAGAAAGAACAACAACATTAGAGTCTCACAGCGGAATGGAATAAAATATAATACATCAACATAAATATTACATAGTTATCTGTACATCAGAGTTATACAATATCATACAACATGACTATCATATACATATCAGTCAGGACATACATCTCAAATACATCAGGACTAACTAACACAGCGGAACTATAAAGATATATATATGTCAACGACGCTGAAGCCTCCTGCTCCATTGCTCCTCCAGAAGTCGTCAAAGCTAACCTGAATCCTTTGGCTACCCGTAAAAATTTGGGTACCCGAAAGTTTATGAAAAACAAAATAAACTCCGGGTCAGACATGGGTCTGGTATGAGTAAACGGGTTAAAGTTGTTTAACTTTGAAAATCATTTAAAATAAAGGTATCACGTAAGACTCCCCACAAATAAATACGGGTAAGTTTTTACCTTACGCTAACCAAAAACATTTAATAGGAAATCCAGTGATATTATAATAGTGTCTAGGGTTTTCAAGTAAAATATAGAAATAGCTGAAATGCTTACATCTCACATTTCAACATAGTTGGGCACAATCAAAACGTACGGCGCTTATTGGAAATTGGATCCCATACAATGGCAGGGCTACTGGGGTACCGCCCGTCACAGTACGTGGTCTAGATCACAGTACCGAGGATTACTCCCTTCATCCCCTGCAACACAAGGCCGGAACCATTCCTTACTGAACAGTCCCGAACAAGATAACCCCGCAGTTGGTGTACATCCAACCGCCCACACAGCCGAATAAAGGGACATCTAGACAGAGGTATATCTCGTCCTGCTTGGGCATGACCCACCTAACCTTGCTGCACCTCCCCTGTTTTAGCCATTCCCGGTTGATGAGGCATGAGGCTGCGATTACCTTTATAGGACATATCACTTAGAATGCTCATCGTCCGCCTGACGATGTGCTGAAAGCATTCAATCCATACAAGTTCGTTCCGGGTTCGAACGAAACCGAAGGCATTATCTCGTTACACTCATTTTGGAATCACCCTCAGAGTTAACGACGATAACCCTTGCATTCTGAAAGCACCATCTTGATCTTCACTTCAGAATTCACGACCTAACGTTTAATTTGGATCGATGTGGTTTTCGGAATATCAATTGATACCCGATCCCGGTCTCATCGAAATCCAAACGCCATTTTAAAGTCCAAGTTGTCTAATTAACTTAATAGTTTAAATTTAACAATTGGATTCATATAGCAATTTAATACAATAATTAACAACAGATAAATCATATAGCAATAGATAAATAACAACAGATAAATCATATAATGATTGAATACAGATAAATCATGCATAATCATCACAGATATATCATAGAACATCACAGATATAATAAACATCAGAGACAACCAAATAGAACCATCAATTCATAACAATGTCATTTGATTTAATTTAAACTTAACTGCATACTCAAGAGTAAATTATATTTTATTCTTTATTTAATTAATTACGATAAATTAACTTATTCCAATTTATTAATTCTTATTAATCATTCCTTAATTAATGAATAAGTTCTTAATTACTAATCAATAACCTTAATTTTTGATTTATAAAGTTCAATTACACATTTAATTACTTTTAATTTCTTAATTAATCAATAATTATTAATTAACTTAGTCGTTCAGTCATTAACTATTTATTCAATCAGTTAAATACATTTTGTTAACCAATCAACTTCAAATGATTAGTTGAACTCTAGATTGCATATGATTTTATACAAGTTTACCATTATATTCTTTAACTACAAATTCAATTAAGTTTTAGATTACTTATGAAATTGCCGTCATAAATTTTATTACATACATAATTGATTTCTATTTTAAATTAATTACTCAATTTTCGTTTCAGCAAAACTTTAAAGTTTAGCAGAGCTTAAAACAAATGGTTTAACATTTCATAACATATTTTATACTTACCTAAATTACTTATTCCAATTTATTATCATTAATTATTAATTAACTTTCACTTTAAATTAATTTCAAAATTTTGTTTTAGAAAAACTTGCAAGATCATTAGAGTTTAATTCAAATGGTCTAGTACTTAATAACATAGTTAAGCTTAACTTAATTGCTTATACTAACAACTTACAGCTAACCAATTCTGCAAATTAAAACCGAAGATACCCACGTGCATGTCTCGAGTAGAACTCGAGACTTCCCTGCAATTTCACGCGATCCTCCCTGCCTTCTTTTCTTCTCTCCAGTTTCTTACTTCTCTGTTGTTTTTTTTTTCTTCTTTTAAATTTAAAGCTTAAAAGTTATAACAGCAGAGACACACACACGATAATACTCGACTCAGAAACGACTCGAAGTTAGGCACGATCAAACTCGAGTTTCTCCTCGAGTCGACAGCCACACGCGCCACTTCGCCGCCGTGCACGTGCACGGCGGTCCACCACCGCGCCCACGTTACGCGTCGCCACCAACAAGTCGTAAATCCCTCCCTCACTCCATTACAAAACTCAATTCAATTCAGCTGACACGAAAACAAAATTCGACCAAAAAGTCGAACTGGAACATGAACACAGTAAACAATTTTGCCTCGTCTACACGACTACGATCACCTGAGACTCCAAACTTTCGGCCATGGATAGCCAACATCAATACCTAACTCCTCCCAAACCCACGCGACACTCGGTTGCAACGTGATGTCGCGAGAATCAAAATACCGAACCCAAAAATATACAGACTTTAAACCCTACTTTTGAATTTCCCCAACAAATCTTGCAATTAAAAATTCTTCTAACATTTTTCTAGTGATCTATGATCTATACACAAGCTTCATATAAAGTTTCATCATAAATCATTGAGTGAATCATCTGATATTCATGAAAGAGGCTTCTACAGTTCATTCATGAACTGCTCCATAAATAGTTAGCCTAAAAAATTTGATTCTTGTCTTAAAAATCATATTATTGTATGTTAATTCAATATATAAACTCAAATTTTCAATTTAATTTACTTGAATTTTTTACCATATTTATGCTTTATACTGTAAATTCAACTTACAGTATTCATGTTATTAACAACACAGATATCCAAGGTTTTCAAACAGATCATCTTTATAACAACACGGTAATTCATTCATAAGTCAAATGTAAAAGTTAAATTTCAAAAAGAATTGGTTTACTCACCAAAACTGTAGAAAACAGAGGCTAGTTGGATGTTGGACAAAGAAGCCTGCAGTTGCAAAATGGTTTTCCAGTAAATTTCCCTTTTGCTTGAATATGTTTTTAACTTGCAAATATAAAGTTTTATTTATTTTCTTTTCTTACTTTAGGTTTGTTTCATAAGAGTAAGACTGAACTAAGAATGAAATAAAATGATGAATACATATATAACTTTATCAAGCTGTCTTCTTGAATAAGCTTGACATAAGAAAATATCTTGCTCATTATATTATGTACTCAAGCCTTAATATTCATTTGTACTAAAACCTGACAAGCATATGAATATTTCGGCTGAGATATTTTATTTTATTTCTCAGATATAAGGTAGCTAATTAATGTTTGTACTAATGTGCTTTATTTATGCTAACACACAATAACATTTACTGACACAAAAGATATTTGCAGGCTTTTGATTTGTGTTAGTGCTAATGCTTTCATTCATGCCAACATCCTATTAATGTTTGCTGCAGGTTTGTACTAATGTTTTCATTTAAGTTAACACAGAATAAATGCTTGTTGACACAAAGCTTTATACAATGCTTGTTGACTTCATACTTGCAGATTTCTTTTCTTTATATTTGGACAAACTCATGTGAACACATAAACAAAAATGTGAGTTGCAGGTTTTCATTTGTGCTAATATCCTGATAATGTTTGCAGACATGATTTGTTCCAAATGTTTTGCTGGAACTTATCATATATAGAGATATTTGCATATTTGTTTTCTTTTTGTTTGAACATAATTATGCTAATATACAAGCAACATGTTTTACTGGCACTTGATTGCTTATGAATACATAGTTTACACTATACTATTTTACTGACACATTTGTTTACTTTGCAATGATTCTTACTAATCTTGCATGATTCATTTGGTCTTTATATCTATATTAACAGATAAATAGTGTTTGCAGGTTAATTTATACTAATGTGTTTTATTGGTACTTATTTTACTTTTATAAAGATATTTTGCAGAACCTATGTTGGAACTAAGATGTGAATATTTGGCTTGCATATACACATAAAGTTTTCTTGCCTGTTGTCATATTGTCTTCATGTCTATAAAAATGATGTTTGCAGGTTTTCAAGGAGCAAGTTTGATTCCTTATGTTTATACTAATTTTTTTTTTCATTTCTATTTATATCTTATGACTGTTATATTGTACTTATGTTTGTAACCATATTTATAAATATTTATATTTATGTAGAAACTCATGTTAAATATTTACTTGCTTATGTGATTTTAGTTATACAAGTTATTGTTAGAATATTGCTTAAATCTTATTTTTTTATTTAAAGTTTACTCTTTCAATATTTGATTTGTAATGTATACTTTATATTACTTATATAAACTTATATTTAGTTAAATTATACAACTGTTATGATAAACTCAGCTTAATCCTATTTTACATTAAAGTTAAATATTACAAATATTTGATTTGCAACTTCTATGTGCATTAATGTATATATGAATATGATTATGTTATTGTACTTGTTCTTATTATTAGCTGCATACATTAGATATTAAATGTCATTCATACTCAACTTTTTAATTTAAATAAATAAAACAGATTTAATTTTTGAATATTGTTAAAAGAGTCTATTTACATTTTGAAATTATATTCCTTTATAACCTATATAAAACTAATAATATCCAAATTCTTATTTATTAATAAATGAAAATCTTATCTTTTAATTAAATTCGATTAAAAACTTATTATAATCATAGGGTCAAAATTCCGGGATGTCACATAAGGTAGATAATATTGAAAGACTATCTAGAGCATTATCTTTAAAAATAATAATAATAGGGGTCTAGATAATCTAGACAAAGAAATTCTCAGTAAAAATAAAAAAATTATTATAAATGAAGATTCAGAATCTTGTTTAAATAATTGGAATATTCCGGCTTATTCGTCTTCAAAGAATTATAAGAAAACTGGAAGTTTCATTACAAAAACTGATTATGTAATTAAAACAGTTGAACAAGCAATTCCTTTATCTGAAGGATATACTTCATTTAGTTTATTTTCAAAAAAACTTTTAAATTTACATAAAGAAAAATATAAATTTATTCATGTTGGATTGATTCAAGTCGCTTTAAAACCAGCAGCAAAATTATGACTAAATACGTCTGCTATAATTGCAGTTAGAGATAAAAGACATAATAGATTCCATGATTCCTTATTAGGCATAGTTGAATCAACGTTATGTGATGAACCAATTTATTTTTCATGTTTTTCGAATTTTACTATGTCCTTAACCGATCCAAATTTTCTCCAATCTATCTGTTTAGACATAAAAACTGAAGGTTTTAATATGAAACCAGGAACACAAAATGTAATTCTTATTTATAGAATATGTTATAAAGTAATGAATACTGTTATTACTGATACAAAAATATGCCATTAAAAATCAAGGTATGACTACACTGTTTATAACATACATAAGTAAAAGTAACGTTGTAATTCCAAAATCAATTAGCTGAAATAATCACCGTTCTAATACAATTTTACATCAAAAAAGGAGCAAACGAAGGTCTGAGGCCTTTTGGTATCAGAGCTCGGTGGTAATAGGAGTTAGGTTTGCTGAGGCTTAAACGCCCCGGAGAGAAGGTACTATTTTGTACTATTCATCCGTAGTTACTATTCATTAGGCCTGTAAATGGATGCAGTCGGATAAGGATAGTACTGTATCCGTATCCGAAATGAAAATCCGTATCCGAATCCGTATCCGTATCCGCTAATATTTTCGGATATCCGAAAATATCCGTATCCGGCTTAGCGAATACGGATATTTTTGGATATCCGAAAATATCCGTATCCGAACCTCAAAATGTATCTGAAAATATCTCAAAATAAATCAATATAATGCATATTTCATTTTTTTTGACTGAAAAAAGATGAAAAAACCTTGTAATACATAAATACATCAAATTAACAATAGGTAATCCAATCACATATCCGTATCTAGGTATAAACATTTAATTTCAAACCGGACGGATATTTATCGGATACAGATACAGCCATATCCGTATCCGTATCCGAAATATGTTTCGGATATCGGATATCCGCATCCGCTTTTCGGATATCAGATATTTTTCATATTTTTGGATACGGATGCGGACGGATTTCGGATATTTCGGGTATTCATTGGCAGGCCTACTATTCATCAGTTACTATTCACCATTACTATTCATCGGTACTATTCATCTCTGTTTATTAACAGTTACCGTGGAAATTCTTCAATACTAGTTTATCAAACTGTTCTTATTTTAATTCTATCTGATAAAATCTAGCTAACATTACTTATTATTTGCTTTTGGAACCCGGAACTTTGTCCTTAAGTCGCATAGCAGTGTTTTTCCCGTTTAGGGAAGTTTTGCGTAAATCGTTGACAGTGATAAGGTAGATAATATGGAAAGACTATCTAGAGCGTTATCATTTAGAAGTAATAATAATAGCGGTCTAGATAATTTAGACAGAGAAATTCTCGGTAAAAATAAAGAAATTACTATAAATGAAGATTTAAAATCTAGTTTAAACAATTGGAATATTCCAGCTTATTCGCGTTCAAAGATTTATAAGAAAACTGAAAGTTTTATTACCAAAACTGATTATGTAATTAAAACAGTTGAACAAGCAAAAGGATATACTTCATTTAGTTTGTTTTCAAAAAAGCTTTTAAATTTACATAAAGAAAAATATAAATTTATTCATATTGGATCGATTCAAGTCGCTTTAAAACCAACAACAAGATTAAGACTAAATATGTCTGCTATAATTGCAGTTAGAGATAAAAGACATAATAAATTCCATGATTCCTTATTAGGAATAGTTGAATCAACATTATGTGACGGATCAATTTATTTTTCATATTTTTCGAATTTTGCTATATCCTTAACCGACCCAAATTTTCTCCAATCTATCTGTTTAGACATAAAAACTGAAGGTTTTAATATGAAACGAGGAACACAAAATGTAATTCTTATTTATAGAATATGTTATAAAGTAATGAATACTATTATTACTGATACAAAAAATATACCAATTAAAAATCAAGGTACGACTACACTGTTTATAAACATACACAAGTAAAAGTAATGTTGTAATTCCAAAATCAATTAGCTGGAATGAGGTAAATTTACCAGAAAAATGGCTTCTTGAAGAAGCAAATGAATCTACTAAAATAGAAAATAAAAAATTAAAAGAAATTGTTGAATATCCTGATGGTGACGTTGAAATCAGATTTTCAAAAGACAAAGTCACACACCTAAAATTAGGTTCTAACTCTAAACTAGAGGAACCGACATTCAACAATGTTGAAACTACTCCTTTAAGAATAGAAAATGAAAATGTAATTTAAAGAAACACAACGGACGAAGTTAGTCAACCTGAATATAGGGTTGAAATTCCTCCATCAAATCTCAGATAGTCGACACTTTCAGATATGTGATATGATGATGGTAAATCTGTTTTTGGTATAAATACCATAACCCTTGATGAAGAGCTTAAATTTTCTTTTTCAGAATCTGAAAAAACAAAGTTTTATCCAGAAGAAAACAAATATAAAAGAAAATGGTTCTTTATGAAAGATCCTAAAGAACAAGAAATGTGGATTAAAAGATATAAATTATTTTTAAAGAAAATGGGAAATGACCTACCTGAAAACTATGATATCTTTATAATGATAGAAAATTTTTACAAAATAGAAAAACAAAAAGATACCTTTTCAGATTTTGATGACCTATTAACAGTTTTCAATATAAATTCTGCCTATAAAGAATATACAACAAAAGCAGGAAAAACTATTAGAAGTATACATCCTCCAGAAGCAAACTTATCAGTTAAAATTGATAAAGAAGAAATTATTGTTACTCCTTATAGAAAAGATAGATCATTTGAAGATATTATTGAATAAAATAATTTTACAAATTTAACATTACAGTCAATATGTAATCTTAAAAGAATTGAACAAAGATCTAATAAAGATCAAACAAAACCCTGCAATACTGATGAAGTTTTATTCAAACCCTGGTCAGCAAAAAATTTAGAAATGAATATGGATAAAACAAGATAAAACTCAAAAATGTTAAAAGAAATAATGAAAATATTAGAAGCCTTAAATGTTAATGAAAAAGAAGTTGCACCATGATTGAAAGTAAAGAATCTAGAGAAACTTCAGAACCATAATCTAATAATAATTCAGATGAAGAAGTAAATTATTTATAAATATTTTCTTTAATATAGAACAAAATAAACTAGAAAATAATTTCAAAATAAATAAAATTAATTATGGAAATACCTCATATAGTAAACCTTATTATACGAGACCAACACCAGTCGACCTTTTATTCGAGGAACAAAACAATTATGAAGCTGTATCTTTTGAGGGTACCTCCATTTTAGAATGGAATATAGACGGTTATTCAGAATACCAAATACAAACTTATCTGAATTATATGATAATGTATGCTACTGCATGTTTAATTAAAAATAATTCGGACGATAGAATAGCAAAAGCTATTGTACAAGGATTTGTAGGACAACTAAAAGATTGGTGGGTTTTTCATCTTTCTAATGAAGCGAAAGCGCATATATTTAATGCGACAAAATTAGAAGATGGAATGCCCAAAACAGATTGCGTAAATACGCTAATATATACAATAGCCAAACATTTCATTAAAGCAACTGCTCTTCAAACAGATAGAACAAAAGAACAGTTAATGAATCTAAAATGTCAGAATTTATCTCAATTCAGATGGTATAAAAATATATATTTTTCAAAGTTATTTACTAGAAGTGATAGTAATCATGAACTTTGGAAAGAAAAGTTCTTATCAGGACTCATTTCTTTGCAGAAAGAGTTAAAAATCGTTTAAAATAAAAGAATAATGGAACTATTCCTTATAATCAGTATACTTGTGGTGAATTAGCAGCAGAAGTTGTTGCGGAAGGAATTCATTATGTAATGAAATAAAATTATATAAACAAATCCAAAAAGGAAAAAAATCTATGGAAAAAGAATTCTAGAAGATTTCTATGATCAACTTGGTTTATCACCTATAAAACCAACTAATGAAGAAAAAAGATTTAGAAGTCTAAATCCATCTAAGAGAAAATTTTATAAAAGTATAAATTTTCGAAAAGAAAATTATGCAGAAAGTAGTAAAATTCCTAAGAAAATCACAAAGACCCTATTAAAGAAAAGAGCAAAATAAACCCGCTAAAAGAAAAAATCCAATATGTTGGAAATGTAAAACACCAGGTCATTATGCTAATAACTGTAAATTAAAAAATAAAATAAATAATCTTGAAATAGACGAAGAATTAAAAAATTCATTCACAAAATTAATTATATTAAGCTCTGACTCAGAGAAAGAAAATATAAAATTATCTGTTATTACAGAAATTGATTCAGAAACTGAAAATGAATATGATTGAGATAACAATTCAGAATCTGGTAGTTGTGATGGAAATTGTGACTGTTATAAAGCTTTATGTAAAGCAAATGGACTATTTATGTTAACAAAAGAAGAAAATTTTATTCTATACATTATAGGCAAAATTTCTGATCCAGAAAAAAAGAAAATTATGTTAAAGAAATATTTGGAATCACATAAAGTTGAAAAGAAACTAAAATTAAAAGAACCAGAAACTTATAGTTTAAACGATATATTAAATAGAGTTAAAACTTCAAATAATAACCCTGTAAGTATTGAAACTACAATTGCAGAATTACAACATGAAGTTAAAATGCTTAAACAAGAAATAAAAGAATTAAAATAAAACTAAAGGATGATAATCAGAATAATGACAATATTTTGGGAGAGGAAGAATTAAACTCTTTAACATTTATTAATGCCGTCGACAAGGTGATCACCCATAAATGGCACACTAAAGTCACTATTTTAGTTCACAAAGAATATTATTTTACTACAATAGCAATGATAGATTCAGGTGCAGACTTAAACTGCATCAATGAAGGGTTAATACCTTCAAAATATTTTTGAAAAACTATTTGTGCAGATACTCCTAATTTCTTTTGCCAAAGGAAAAAACATGAAATAGGTTTACCTTATGAACCCGACTTTAAAGAAAGTCAAATTCCAACTAAAGCTAGATCTATAGCCATGTCTCAAAGGCATTTAGAAATCTGTAAAAAAGAAATTGAAGAATTACTACAGAAAGGTCTAATTGGACCATCTAAAAGTCCATGGAGTTGTTAAGCATTTTATGTAGAAAATACAACAGAATTAGAAAGTGGAGTTACAAGACTTGTTATAATATATAAACCTTTAAACAAAGCATTAAGATGGATTAGATATCCGGTTTCTAATAAAAAAGATTTATTAGTAAGGCTTTATTAAGTCGAGATAATGTCTAAGTTCGATATGAGTGGATTCTGACAAATTCAGATTAAAGTAGAAGATAGATATAAAACTGCATTTACTGTTCTGTTTGGATATTATGAATGGAACGTAATGCCGTTTGGGTTAAAAAATGCCCCTTCAGAATTTCAAAAAATTATGAATGACATTTATAGTGCTTATACAGCATTTATAGTATACATTGATGATGTTCTTATATTTTCAGAATCAATTGACCAACATTTTAAATACTTAAATATTTTTGTAAATGCTACTAAAAGAGCTGGATTAGCTGTATCAGCTAAAAAGAAGAAACTTTTTCATACAGAAATTAGATTCCTTGGACACATTATGAAAGATGGAACAATATTTTCTATTGATAGAGCAATTATATTTGCAGAAAATTTTTCAAATGAAATTAAAGATAAAAATCAATTACAATGATTTTTAGGAAGCTTAAACTATGTTTTCGAATTTTATAAAGATCTAGCTTATGATGCTAAACCATTATTTGAAAGGTTAAGAAAAATCCACCTGCTTGGACAGAGGAACATACTAAACCAGTAATAAAGATAAAGGCAAATTAAGAGAAATTCTTTGTCTTGCAATTCCTAATCCTGATGCACTTAAGATAGTCGAAACTGATGCCTCAGATAAAAGATATGGTGGTATTCTTAAACAAAGAATTAATAATAAAGAATCCTTAGTTAGATTTACTTCGGGAATTTGGCAAGGACCTAGAGTTAATTACTCTACTGTTAAAAAAGAATTATTAGCAATTGTATTATATGTAAAAAAATTGAAAGTGATTTATTAAATCAAAAGTTTTTATTAAGGGTAGATTGTAAGTCTGTCAAAGAAATTTTACAAAAGAAGTTTAAAAACATAGCATCAAAGCAAATATTTGCTAGATGGTAAGCAATATTATCAGTATTTGATTTTGATATTGAATTTATTAAAGGATCTGATAATGCGTTACCAGATTTCTTAACTCGAGAATTTTTACAGAGAAAAAATGAATAAAGGCAAAGAAAAAGAAGAAAGCAGTAAAACTGCACTATCATGTCCCATAACGACTTATAAGTCGGCCTTTTACAAGATGAATTTTTTTTAGAGAAGAAGTCTTAAAGACTACCCAGTTGATGAACAACTCAAAGCTGATGCTTATGAATTAGCAATAAAATTTGTATCTACAAGAAAATACCTATACTCATATATTCTGACATCAACCATATAGGTATCCCCTGTAGAGAAAAAATATGTTCATTTATCTGCTGAAGAGGTTATGACCTTCTATTTAAAGAACTTTACCGATTCATACCTTTATCCAAAGGATTTTAATTTCTATCAAGAAATCTTAACCTACACAAATTCTGTACAATTTGAATCCGCCATAAGAACTGGTGGAGAATGAGCTTTCTCAAAGACCTCTATTGTTAAAATAATTACCGCAGAACAATGAGAAGGTGATTTATACAAACTCAAAGAATTAATTACAAATTCAAAAAATCCTTGTAGCAACAAATTAAATTTCAACTATTTTGACAATATTAAAGCTTGGTAGCTTGCTTTCTCTTATGTAAACAAGCAGAGAAAACATAGTTGGTTTATTCAATTTAAAATTCAAAATACAATAAAATTTTCAAATTGGTTTATAGTTTGGTTTTCGAATTTTGGATTATATTCAGTAATTTTACCACAAAAAATAAAAAATATTTATGATGAATTTGTTTGAGTAAATATTTCTTGAAATACCATAATCTACATTTTGCAGCACTTTATCAAATACCCTGGATTATGAAATGGGACGTCGTTATTGTTTCAAGAACTTTACAAAAGTTTGAAATAAAATTTGAAAATATTCCTTATTTAGGAAGAAGGATTTTAATTAAATAGTGGGATAAATTTGAATTTTTTAAAAATTCAATTTATTCACAAAATGATTTAATCAGCCATGAACCATAAAAATGTCAGACTCACCTAAAAAGGAATTATCTGACTTATTACAAGAATTAGTGGCAAGTTTTTCAAAAAGAAATTTAAAATTACAGCTTAAAGCCATATTGGATTCAGATAGTGATGATGAGCTTATTAGCATGTCTACAGATTCAAGTTCATGAAGAAACCAAGAAGAAATGGAAGATTATATGATAAAAGCAGAAGACACAAGGTTAGATGTTTTAAAAAGAAGGTTGCTGGAGTTTGGGTTGTATTACGTATACTTTCATTAGCCATGCATTGTAACTTTCATTATGGATGAAATACCATTATCACCGCCTCCCGGATTTCCTCCACCTGTACAAATTCCAGAAGGCTCTTCACAGACAGGATAAAATCCACTTTGAGGATACGTACACCTAAAGCAAGCTTATTTCAAAATGATGTAACAAAAGCAAAAGAACAAAGAAAGCTGGCAGGATAAGAATGCATTTATTTCAAAGTTATGTAACAAAAGACAAAAAAATAAAGAAAGACGGCAGGATAAGAATGCATGTTGAAGATGAATACAACTTAAGCAAGTTTATTTAAATTAAAGAGATGCGACTAAAGACATAATGCCAAAAGAAATAAAGAAGAAGTGATAAGGATGCCGGAAGATGATAAGGATGCAGGAAGATATCGGTTTATATTAACTTGTTAACCGGTTATACTAATATATATATGTGTGTGTTGCTTTGAGAAGGCAGAAGTAGTTGTAATAAAAATAAAGCTTGTAAAATATTTAATGGCAGTTAGCCACCCTCTGTAACATAATCTACTGTAATAAAATTCCTTTTATTTCCACTGAATTTCTCTCTAGTGTTGTTATATCTGCGCTGAAATAATCACCTTTCTCATACAATTTTACATCAAAAAAGGAGCAAACGAATGTCCGAGGCCGTTTGGTATTTTGAGAATAAGAGACGTTGTATTGTTGATTGACATTTGAACTATTATCAGTATAATTTGGACACAAATGTGCGATCGGCTTATTGTGATTAAAATTAATTCAAGTCTACGATGTATCAATCATTATATATGCAAACATGTGACGGTTTACATTGTTTACTATTTACGAATTTTAATATTCCTTTAAGGAGAATCATACTAAAAGTGGAATTGGTTTTGATGAATTTAAGAATTAGTTGAAGGAATACAAAATCGCGAAAAGAATGCAAAGATAAAATAAACAAAGTACACTACTCCAGCTATTTGAGGAAAGTAAATTTGGTATTCGCAAACTAACACACGAAGCTTAAAATCCACCGAAAGCTAAACTAAGGGTGCGTTCTCGAGAAAGCAAAAGGGATATGTCAAAGGTGTACTTAAAAAGAGAAAGAAAGGGTAAGTTCGACGAAAGAGGGATGGAAAGGAGAATATTTGTTTGTATTTAAATTGATTTTTTAACTATTTTTAAATTAAAATTGTTAATTGAATTTGAATTGATATTAAATTTATAAATTAATGTGAATATTTGCTACAAAATAAAAAAGATACATTAAAAAAAGAATAGTTACATTGCATTTTTTTCCTCAAAAAAGGTACGTTAAGCCACAAAAACTCAGAAGGTGTTTGGTTTGTTATTTTTAGTTTTGGTTTTCGTCCATACAAAAATGCACATGACGCATGCATGTTGTCGAAAACGATTAATTTAAAAAACGAAGTTAACATAAAAAATAGAAAACAACTTTTTTAATTTTCTGTGTTTTGGGAAATAACACAAGCATGTGAAACAATCTATTCTTCCGTCGTCTCTCCATTCCTTTCGTCCTACCGTCTGTTTTTCTTTCATCCCCTCCACCGTCCCTCAATTTTTCTCATATTTGACATACATATTGAAAACCGAAAACATAAAATTCGTTTTTAAACCAAAAACTACCTCAGTCATTAGCCAAAGCTTTTACGTAGTTTTCCCACTAGAAAGTTCAACAATTCCTTAACTTTCTCAAGCTTCTCCATAGCACGTACAAGTTTGAAATTTTGGTGCTTGTTCACAAAAATATTGGAAATCTCCACTTCCTTTAATCGTCGTTCGATGTCCGCATCCTCATACACCAATCAAAGGTGTTTGGAATTCTATGTCAGAAGCTGAATCATCACACAGATGTTATCTTGGCTATCTAGGCTTCGGTTGGGTCCTGGATGACGAGCAACATCAGTTGCTCGTCTCTATATTGCGAACGTAGGGCTAGACAATCTCATATCCAACTCAAGTCCATGAAGTTGTTGAGCATTGAAATATTTGGAGAAGAATTGGGAACATGATACTTGCAACCCTCTTCCTATGCAACCTTCAAACATAGCATTCAACTGCCTGAACTTTGTTAAAGGACCATGTTTGAATTTTTCTGTATATGAAAGTAGTCGCCCTCTACCACGTCTCATTTTCATCCACACAACCTCTTTCCATGTTCCAAATACCTCCCTCAAGCTGGAACAACTTTTTCCAGGAAACCTCTACTCTCTTCGAGTTGTCCCATTTGTTCTTATGAGTAGCTGTGAACCGAAACCTCAGTTGCTCGTTGAAAGCAACTGCTACTTTCTGGTATCATATCGCGATTCGATTTTGCGAGATACTGACATACCAGTGTAGATGTTGATGGACAAAAGTGTGCGCTGGGGAGTCCAATCGATGATCACTTTCGCTGATGAATCATCAGAAGAAGAAGACGACATCTTGTAAGAAAAATCCTTGAAAATGACTAGGATTTGTTGGAGAAAATGTTGGATTTTTCGGATTTGGTGGTGATGGTGGAAGGAGATGAGGGAGAAAAGAATAAATAGGAGAGAGAAATATGAACCAGCATTTTGAATGTTGGAATTTGGTTTGGCATCTGACCCGTTAAACTCGTCCGACACGTGAGTCGCAAATGGACCAAAGTTTATGGGTCATTCGAAATGAATTCTTTAATGGTTATCCGTTCCCGCTTCAGATGCATTTGATGCATCAAAAGCGGAACCGTGACTATTTAACCATATACGTTTAAGAATGGAGAAATGAAAACAAATTTTCCTCTGCCTCATCTTGTATTCTACATTATTTAACCATATACGCCCTATTTCTTTGATTTTGCATATCGACTTAGAGATGATGTTTATCGTACCAAATGTTATTAATGATGTATTTGCATTTTATTTGATGTAGAGAGAGATCGATGGAGCAAAGCTTCATATAGTTGCTGCATGCCAATCGCCGTATGGGTCGAGGTTTGTTATGATGTAACTATCTGAAATTGATTTGAAATCATTGTTAATCTCCTCCTATTAAATGTAGAAAATTCGAACCAATATTTTCCAACTTTTATGATTTTTTATTGTTGGAATATTGGTTACTTGAATGCCAATGATATTCAATACCAAAACCTCCAGGTAGACAGTATAGAGATATTACACCATCACACAAGGGGCTTTTTTCATTAAAACAATAATATAATTTGGTATATGTACATCTTTGGTATTGTTATCATCCTTGGGGGACTTTGGGAAATTATTTAAATTACATAGATTTCTCAAATGTGCTTTACAAAGTATGTATAAGGATGACAATTGTTTTGACGATACTGTGATATATGAGTGTTTTTTTAACAGGTCAGATGACTACATGGCTTCTCTTGCAAAAGTGCACTGTTCTCGCCGAAACTGGAACCTGTCTTAAATATTCTAGTTTTGGAAAGTATGGGGAGAATTACATCTATATGTGTTTGTTTGAATGTTGGTGATATAGCATGGCATCTAAAACATTAAAAAGTTCAATGGCTTGTACTACAAGGTAAGTTTTTCCCAACGACAATAATTTTAGTTTGCTAGTAGATTTTCTTCAGTCAGCCTAGTTGTTGTAGACATGTTCTCCTAAAACTGCATTGCCTACCAAACTTTTACATTGTTTCCATTTTTAGCCATTTGTAGATCTGACTTAGATTTCTATTTGTTTTATTATTGTAATTTCTCTTTTTCAAATTGTTGAATTGGTCTTACATTCAAAATTTTGGAACAGTATATTGAGTCAAGATGTAGTTTATTTCAGCGTTCGTATTTGTTTAATTTTGCGATTCAAATATGGACAGATTACTTGCCAAATGAAAGAGGAAAAAATGGGGAAACCAATTAATCATTTAATTTGTTACATGATATGAGGAAAGAAAGAAAGAAAAAGAAGAAATCAATTGGTTCAATTAATTATGTACTAATTTGGATTGGTTCATCCTTAAACAATTTTCTTCTATAATTTTCAGCCGAAGACTTGGAAAATGCCTCCGACAATTAATCTAAGAATTATTTTTTTGTTCTACATCAAATCAATTCCTCTTGTAATTAAAATCTGTGAATAGTGATTTGTATTTATTATTCTATATAAGCTGATCTCTGTTTAATTCTGTAATATCGCTTTTATATCCTTAAAATAACAAAAGAAAGTTGAGCTCAAAATTGTGATTTTTATATTTGAATCTATTGCAATTGTCTACTGTTAGACGCTGGTCTTCTAATTCGTGATTCTATATCTTGGTTGTTTATATTTGTAATGATTGTCATTTTTTTATTGTTAAAAAGTTGCAAGGTTTTGCATTGTATGTACACATTTTTGCAGAACTTAGCTATAGAATTTTTGCATGTATTGTGAGCATATAATACAATCTGCATTACATGATTAAATATTTGCATTTTCATATCCAAGCAATGTGCAATATTTCTGTGGTGCTTGCTTGTATTAAATCTTCCCGGAGGTTACATGACACTTATTTTGCATTTTTTAAAAATATTTTGAATTGAACAATTCAAATGCTATGAAGTTTCACGATTGCTTTCTTTGTTTTCACTTTGATAGCAGGATATGCTCCTTGTTGGCTGATAGGTGAAAACTGTTCAAAGAAAATCACCACTTTATAATTATTCCTGAATTTATTATAAATTTTATTTTTGTATTTTTTATTCTGACATATAGCCTAATACTTAAGGATGTTTCCATATGCATTCATGCAAGTGCTAGATCATAAGACTTTTTTGCCTGATATTTACATGATAGTTGTTCCCCAGTCATACATAACAGGAGAAGAAAGATCAAACTCCACAACCACCGCAACATGCTCTAGAGGAAGCGTAGTGGATGGATTAGAAAAGAAAAAGTTTCCCATCATGTACAACACAAATAACTTAGCTATCTTTAAATCATTGTCTGGATTGTATTGTTGAAGCAGTTTCTTAATGGTATTTCTAATTAAACGTACTCTAATCAGAGTGCCCCTTTGGTAAGCATGTGGGTATAGGAATACTGGGCAAAACATACAGCGGGTATAGGAATACTAGGCAAAACATACAACAAGTTATCGTGTCTTTGGAACTGTTCATCGTACGTTGGAGGAAGATGTAGCCTAACAGAAATATCAGTAAGCACAGGAAAATATAGAGGAGTCACTGTTGTAAAAATCGTAAGCCGGTTAGTATAGACAAAGGATTAATCGTTTAGGGGGGATCAACTGAGGATTAATCAGAGTTCGAAATTTTTGATAACTCATGTATTTCGGACTGAATTTTAATATTTTGTTTAGTGTCGATTGATGTAAATTAGAATTTTGAAATTTTGAATGTGTTTAAAAGCAGCCGAGGAAGCAAAATCGTCTAAAACTAGCATATTGATGCTTACATGGAGCATCAAATCTCAAATAATGCCTAACATTGTTTCAAATCTCAGAAATCTCGATCGAGATCTCAGTTTAGTCTCCTCATGAAATGAAACTACAGAAATCGGAGAAAATCTTATTTTGAATACATCGGTCGAGATATATAAATATCGGTCGTTATTTCGATCGATACGATTTTGCAATATATCGACCAGTATTGCCTTTTTTGAGATTTTTTTGAGAAATTTGTTCTTTTAATGTTAGTTTATTTATTAGGGGTATTTATTGTAAAGGACAAAATATCCAAATAATTTATCCTCAAGGACACATGCCTATAATTTTATCCTCAAGGACAGGCCCAAAGCCCATTTTTTCTCAAATGCACAAATCTCTCTTCCCCGTGCCTATTCAATCCCGTTTTCAGCTCCGACCACCTTATCCTGCGTCAACGCCATCTCCTCACCAGCGCCGCCGCCTCCTCACCAGCGCCACTATTGCCACCTCCTCCTTCACCCGTTTTGCAGCAACCACCTTGTGCCACCTTCTCCACCCGTTTTGTGTTCACCATCGCCGCAGCGTCACCTCCTCACCAGCGTCGTGCAACTACCCCATGTCATCTCCTCCACCCGCCAACGCCACCCCCTCACCAGCACCATGCTCTTAAAAGCTGATACTGATACCAGTTTTTAGGTATCAGTTTTGAAATTTTAGGTATCAGTTTTCAAATTTTAGGTATCAGTTTTTAAATTTTAGGTATCAGTTTTGAAATTTCTTCTGATGCAAACCCTACAAATCGCTTCCAAATACCACACACTATACCACCACCTTCACAGTTTCGTCAAACCAATAACCCATCAGAAATTTTCCACCACAAATCCATACTATTTCCTAAACCACCACAAATCCACTGATACCACATCGCATACAAAACTGATACCCAAAACTGATATTATGTTATTTTATTAAAACTGATACCATCGCATACAAAACTGATACCCAAAAACTGAACACAGTAGAATGATTTCCATCCTCTCGTCATCGCTTCCTCCTCTCGTCCACGGTCTCCTTCATCGTCTTTTCGAAATCCTCACTCACGTGCTTGATCTCCATCCCTAACTTTTCATAGTCGCTCTCCGCTTCCTCACGTGCTCTTTTCTTCTCCGCAAGCTCCTTCATCTCAGATTTTTTCACAGACTCCATCTTCTTCCGAATTCGTCTCTCGAGCTCGAACTCCGCGCGCAGGTCCTTGATTTCTACCAAGGTGTTGTCGAGATCTGAGAGGTCGACGTCTCGGTCGGAGTTTATCGGGTTGGAGAAGGAAGCGATGGTGTGGGTTTTGTAGCAAGATGTGGAGTTGGAGAGGCAAGTTGCAGTGATTTGTCCTTGAGGATAAAATTTTAGCGGGCTGTCCTTGTGATTAAAAAAGCCCTAATTTTTGTCCTTGAGGAAAATTTCCTGTATTTATTATTATATTATTTCTCTTAATTTATTTAAGCTCCTTCAGGGTTTTATTGACACTTGTTAATCTTTGCTAGTTCATTTACTGACCTACTTCATCTTTGTTAGTTCATTTACTTTCTTATTCTCTTTTAACCTTTATTTCTACAACATGTTACTGCAAGTTATGCACTGCCATATTCTTTAGTTTACTTAAGTTCTTAACTTTCTTAAGTTATGCACTTACAAAATATTCGTTGTAGTATAAAAAACTATTAGAAAGTAGTAATTATGTAATTGTGCACTGCAGGCAATACAGTTTTAGCATATGTAGTAATGAAGTTTTAGAATCTGCAATTTTATGACTATGCAGTTTTATGAATACACAGTAAATAAATATGCAATTTTTATGCGTATGTAGCTTTAAAAATGTAGTTTTATTAATATGCAATTTTCATGAATATGTGGCAAATGAATACGTAGTCTCATGAATATGTAGCAAACAAATACAAATCAATGCGCAGTCTTATAAATATGCAGTTTTAGTATATGTAGGGAATGTAGTTTAGAATATGCAGAATAATAAGAGCAGTTTTGGAATAATATGCATATGTAAATTGAAGTATTGTATGGATACTCTCTTAAGCTATTGACGAAAAGAGTGTATGACATCCCCACTTGAGACTCGAAGATGAACATCGATGCTGCTGCAGTTATTACCAAAATTATCTTCCAATGACGAAAGTGAGTTCATTTTATTAATTAAACACAGACAAAGTAAACAGTGCAGCTAAATATTTTTACCACATTAAAATTTTCTTAAGCATTTTTTTATATATACTTCGGTCAGAAATTAAACCCAAAACGTGCTCACACAGTGGTCATATATAATAAAAAAATAACACAGTGAAGAGTCAGGTCAACATATGATGATGCGGTCCGCTCTACTTAACATAGCGGGAAAAAAATTATTAGCTACAAGCCTTCTGCTCCATCTTCTATCTTCGTACCGCGGCCTTTATCTCATACCGGTCTAATTTCATAGACTCGCTTCATTCAAATGAGCATTCGTGAGTTTATGAGTAAACAATAATAAAAATTCAGGTCGAACATAAAGTCTGGTGTGAATAATACTTATTCCAAAAAATCATATAGTGAGACCAAATTATACTGCACAAGTTGGCTTTCCCCATCACTATTCAGCATCAAGAGTGGAACATTCAATATACTGACGCGGTTGGTTCTTAACTATGTCTGCCTTCAATGCTTCCCTAAGCGGTCCCCATTTACTTGTGCACTCCTGACGCAGTCCCCACTCAATTTTTAATTTAATTCATCCGTTTAATTTATTACATTACTTTACCGCTGAGCTCCCTACACAGTCCCCACCTGGTTCCCACCTTAGATTATTATTTAATCTACTATAATGCTCCGGTCCACACAACTTCTTACTTCACCTTTAACTGTTCAATACTGCGTTCCATGCAAGTTGTATTCTTCTTTAGCTATTTAATATAGTGCCTCACGCAGATCTTACTTATTTTTCTTTAACCGTTGATTACTCATATGCTGGCCTTCTTACTTTTCTTTAATGATTTAATACCGTTCCCCATGCAGTTCTTATTCATTTCTCTTTAACGTTTTAATACTGCACCCTACTCAATTGAATGCCTTTCTTTACCTTCTCCATATGTACATTCGTGAATGTCTCTCCTTACCTTCCCAAGGTGTGCAACCACTTTAAACATTTGTTTAATTTGTGGAACTAACCCGTAGTCCCTAGAAGTTGAACGCTTATCATCATCTTTTCAAGGTGTGCATTCGAGTGAGCATCCCCACCCGGCATCAATAGCCCTTCCAATCCTATGTCTAGCACATGATCCCTTCCCCTACCGACCTGGCATTTCCTCGAGTCCCACATACTTATCTTTTATTACATTTCATTTACTACTTCCCTTGGCCCCAATGCCGAGTGCTTCCCACTTTTCTTTTAAACGCATTCTTTCCAATTTTGACGCACTATCACCCCTTCATAGTACGCGCAGTTTTTATTTATAATGTAGGGCTGCCGTCCGACTACCGTTATAGACATACCCTGACTTCCCTAAAACGTCTTTTCATGTGTCGTTTTCTTATTCATCCTTGTTTTACTTTTTGTTATTTGAAATGTCATTTTTCTTTTTTTTTTTTGCAAATGATTTGGATTTGCTTTCCCTTTTCCCTAAACCCATTAGTATATTTTTTTCCATATAATTTATTTTTTTGCAGCCCGCAGTTCTCCATTTGTCCCAGTGCAATACATAGTCTTTTTTGATTTATTTCCCTTGTAGAAAATTCTAATAAATCCCCAGAAAATTTGTAAACACTTGTTCTAACGTATTTAATCTTTATTCAGATTTTTAAGGGTATTTTCCTTACTTATTTTCTAGTTGTGCACTTTCAATAAATCGTACAAAATCATATAAGCTTAAGAAGCTTCTCAAACTAAAAACTCATCTCTAAAACCATGATTAGAACATGATATAAAATTTTCATTAACTTTCAAAATAATTAAAGTAGGGGAAACACATCTAAACATCCTATGTTTGTCTATTTTTTCCCAAAACATTCGTTAAACCTTTATATTTGTTAACAAAAATCCGTTTGAACCCCATCACACTTAATAACATACAATTCTAAACCGAAACCATATACTAGAGATAGGTGTAAATATCTTAAGTATTACTCACTTAGGTCTTTAAGATATCATGCTTTAGTCTCCTTAATTCCCTTTAGCTTGGGTTCTCTTTATCTTCTCTCTATTTGCCCTCTTTTTTCCACCATCGTTAAATTTTTTTCATAGCTTTTGTTTTTATTTTAGATAAGATAAAATGAATGAATAGAAAGAGTAATATTCATTGTCCCACAATAATTTGGGCTTGGGCTCTCATACCCTTTTTTGTCAATTCATTTCCCCTTTCTTCTCTTATTTGGGCCGCCTTGATCTTTTAATTTATTTATTTGATTAATGTAAATTTAGGGTCGTTATAGTCATCCCTCCTTAAACTAATTTCACCCTTGAAATTCAATTAAGGTTCAATAGAGATTTTGTCCTTTATTCCATGCTTCCCCTATGCATACGGATGAATTCTCAATCCATGCATACAAAACGTACTAGTGCTATCTACTAATACGGTAAACATCCATAATATTCATGCATACATATTGCCCACAGCAATACAACTCAATACATAACTCATGCGCTAATTCGAAATGAATGATAGGTCTTCTTAACCTTATCCTCTGTTTTCCACATACAGTCCTCCCGATCTATCCTCTATTGGACACACACTAGCTTCACTACCTTGTTCAGAAGCTTATTCTCATCTCGATCCACTATTCGAACCAGTATGTGCACATATGTCATATCCGGCTTTATGACCAGGTCTTCTACTACGCTCTGATTAACCACTTCGCCCGAATCTCTAATGCATTTCCGTAAACATGACATGTGAAACACATTATCAATCCATGCAAAAGCACTAGGCAGATCCACCTTATACGCCAGCTTTCCAATCTTATTTATGATCAGAAACGGTCCTACATATCTGAGTGCTAACTTTCCAGCTTTCCTGAAGCGCATTACACCCCTCATTGAAGAAATTTCATGAACATTTGATCGCCTACTACGAACTGCAGTTCCTTTCTCCTTATGTCGACGTAACTCTTCTGCCTAGAGTGTGCTGCCTTTATTCTAGCTTGGATCAGTTCCACCTTCTAAGTAGTATCTTTCACCACATCTGGTCCCAACACAATCTTATCGCCTGCCTCGAACCAACATGCAGGTGACTTACATGATCTTCCATATAACACCTCAAATGGAGCCATCCTAATGTACTCTAGTAGCTATTGTTATATGAGAACTCTACTAGATATAAGAAATCCTTCCAAGATCCTCCGAAGTCTAAAATGCATGCTCTAAGCAAGTCTTCCAAGACCCCGTTGATCCTTTCGATCCTCCATCTGCTATGGATGGTATGTAGTACTCATGCGTAGTTCTGTACCCAATACCTTCTGCAAACTTCGCTAAAACATGCTAGTGAAAATCGAATCTCGGTGACTAACGATAGTGCTAGGCACCTCTTGCAGTCTCTGTAACGATCCAAATTTTTAGTGTAGTGTTTTTAATTTAATTTATAGATTTTTTTCATAATTTTTAATTTGAAAAATAATTAAATTTTCGTTTGACGTATTTTTTTGGCAAAAGTCGGTATTTTTGAAACTTCACTTAATAAGATACCAATGTATCTTATTGTTGTTCTGTAATTGTGTCGCATTGTTGTGCATGATCGTATTTTTATTTTTTTCGTTTGTGGCGCGTATGCAAACGGGATATTGTATGGTGGAGTACTGCAAAACTTTGTTTAAAACAAATTCACACAAAAGATACACAACCGTGCACAATCTTTTCCTTGTGCTTGCACATGTGCATGTTTCTTGGTTGTTGACTTTTGGGATTGCTTAGCCTTTAAGTATTTTAATTTGGATAGCTTAGCCTTGAGGTAATTTGATATTATATATATGCACACATTCACAACACAACAAGGGATGCATGGAGACATAGAGCACACTTCTTCAATTCTTCTTCTTTCATTTTCATTTATAAAATAATACTCCCTCCTCTTCAACTATATTTCTCTCACTTCACTCTCACTATTAGCTGAAGTGTTATACATGAAACTTGTGGAGGACATCGAGAGCTTTGACCTAGTGTCATTCTCTAGGTGGTCGACTAGGTGGTATGGCCATGATGGGCAATGAGCGACAGTGGTGTTGGTTGGTAGCAGGTTCTGATGAGGCTCTTGACGCTGGGTTCAATTACGAAGATGGGATGTCATTTCATGGTCGAGGGAAGAAGAACGAGGCATGAGAAGTTACGTAATGGTTACAGGAAGGTCGAGCGGAAAATATGAAGGAGGGGAAGTATTGTTCATGCGTGTGGGGTTGGTGATTGCTGGGCCGGGTTCGGGCCTTGTTTGGAAATGGGGTGAGAGTTTATAAGTTTTATTAAATATTAAATTAAATGTGTTAACTTTAAATAGAGATAACTCATTCATTTTAAGTCCATTTGACCCATGGATTTTTGCATTAGTCTCGTATTGACGTGTAAAACATTAAGGTATAAATAGCTGATAGTTTTAATAAAGTATAAAATAGTGATAAATTAATAGGGTGAAATATAATAACGTTGATTTAATTAAATAATTATATTTCATTAGTGACATTCAATTAGTAGAATAAACCCCTGTTCTGCTATTATCTAAATTGGGCATTTATTTATATGGTTATTAATTTCGAATAATGTGTTATTATTCATTTCTAATTTATTGGTTACTAATTGTTGATAATAATGTATTTGTTATTATTGTTCGTTTGGATTATGCTTGACCAGTTTATAAGCAATTACCCTTTCCTATTTGGCATGGGTTGGATGGGAAATAATTGTCGGCTAACACCTTGTAATTTATTTCACAATTTGATTGTAAGATGTTTAGCGATAATATTGGTTTATTAAATTATTATAATTAGTTATAATAATTTAATATTTGAACTTTAATTTGAATGAATATGTATTGAAAGAGGATTTTCATGAAAGAATATGTTATGAAATATTTATGAAGAAAGGAATTGTTTACAAAAGAATTTGTAAATATTCCAATGGAATTTGAGTGATTTTATATAAAGTGTGATTTTATGTACTATGGTTTATAAAATGTTTTTGGTAAATAAAGAGAATTTCAAGGACTAATACCTCGGTGGTTTTAAAATGGCTTTCCAAAGGTTTTGAGAAAATAAACAATACCGTGTTTTAGAGGTATTTGTGAATATTAGTGCAAAATGATGTCACTTCGGTAAAAAAAATTATTTGTTATGTTACCGATGATTCGGATAACCCATAACTAAAAAAGAGGCGGAGGGTTTAGGTAACCCTTAGTATATTCGGCTCTTGGATAGATGGATATACTATTTATTGATTTTGGAAAGGCTAGGACCCGGTTGCCTTGTTTATGGAAGAAACCTCATGATCTGGTTGTATATATTTTGATATGCTTTTGTAGTAGAGTATTTGGGATTTCCAATAAATATATCAAATACAACACCGTATTATTATACATAGTATTTGATAAGGTTTTGAAAAGTGATTTGTTTTAAATCTCGAAGAGAAGTATGATTTGATATAAAATATATATATATATATATATTATTGTTTCAAATAGATTTTGAAATGAAACAGCGAATTTAGCTCGAAGAAATTATTTTCAAAAGGATCTGGTTTGAAAATAACAAAGTTAATTAGATTTAAGAAATCTAAATGTGAAAATTAAGCCTAAGTGGGTACTTTGGGAATTGCATGTTTGTTTGTGCATCGTAGGCTCCTTGAGTCTTATTTGTAGTAGGAGAACTACATTGGCTTGATCCTGTATCTAATTGAGTACCCAATTAGATAGGATTACGTAGGCAGTCACAAGTGGTAGTGATGTAGCCCCAATAATAATATAACTTTTTCTTGTTCATTGTTTGATAATTATCGTGTGTTGTGTATCTTTCTTGCTTACCATTTTATTTCACCTTTATATTGCTTATTGAGTTTGTAGGAATGGCTATTGCTATCTCTCACATCAGAGTTGTGCAGCGGTAAATTTATAATGTTTGAGTCTGGTATTAAAGTAAACCATGTAAAATAAATGAATATTTTGATAAGTTGTGTTATTTAATTTGTATTATATACATTTAGTAGTGTTATATATTTATCAAATGATGATATGTATTAAGTTGGTAGTTGACATTGCTTATTTTAGAACGAATGTGTTTTTGGTTATTTTGACTGATCCGAAAATCTATGTTGTTACAATCTCACTATTACGTTCACACATATGTTTGCGAACTATGACACTGTTCTCTTAGCCTTTACTGGAATGAAATGGGCACTCTTAGTCAGTTTGTCAACTATGACCCATATGTATTCATTCTTGCCCTTGTCCTCGGCACCCATCTATGAAGTCCATAAATACTGAATCTCATTTTCACACCGGAACCTCTAAGGGCTGCAGGAATCCACTTGGCTTTTGATTTTCTGCCTTCACCTCCTGGCATGTAAGGCATCTTCTCACATACTCTCCCACATCTTTCTTCATGCCTTCCCAAAAGAAATTGCTATTCATATCTTGGTACATCTTTGTACCTCCAAAATGTATAGTAAACATTGAACGATAACATTCGTCCAATACTTCCTTCCGTAGTCATTTTGCACTGGGAACATACAACCTAGCAATCTTCCACAAAATGCCTTCATTATCACACTGAATCCCTTCAGCTCTACTACTCTGACTCTTGAGTCCAAATTCCTTACTATGTGCGTGCATAACTTATCTCTCTTCTGCAGTTCCACTATCCTTTCTACCAACACAGGCCTAACTTCTAAGCATGATAGCATTTTGGATGCACTACTCGAACCTACACTAGACTAAAACTACACATCACATGCAGACAATGTTTCTAAAACAGCCCATTCCTCTATCATGGCCAAAACACAACTTTGCTGTCTCCCGCTTAAGACATCAGCTACTTTGTTGCCTTTTCCTGGGCTATACTCTACCCCAAATCACATGACGCTAGATACTTTAACCACCTCTACTACCTTATGTTTAGCTCCTTCTGAGAGAACAACTACCTCAAGGACCTGTGGTCAATATACAACTCAAATCTCTCCTCCAAGAGATAATATTTCCAAAGCTTCAATATGAAGACAACCGCTGCCAACTCAAATCATGCATTGGATACAGAACTTCATGGGGTCGCAACTGCCTAAATGCATAAGTAATTCCTCTTCCATTTTGCATCAATACCATGCCTAACCCCAAACCTGACGCATCAGTGTATACGGTCATACCTTCATTCCCTTCAGGTATTACCAACACAACTGCATTCGTCAACCTGTAATTTAATTCCTGTAATACTTTGTGACGATCCACATTTTGAAAGGTTTAAATCGACAATAATCCACACATGTCCGACTTAAACAATTCGAAAGGTAGATAATCAATGGGGTTAAATAAGAAAAATAATTTAAGTAGAAGAAAATAAAACACAGAATCACATAGCTGAAACGATGAAATATAATAAACAAATAAACAATTCATGAAACTGTTCACTGTATATTTCATTATAATCTATACACATTTATCATATATATATATATATATATACTTATACACATACATACGTACATAAGGGATATATAATCAATGCAGCAGAATAACATGATGAAGGAGATAATAATGATAGCAATATACCAAAATCCACGTCTTCGTCCTCTAGAGAATAATCTTCAATATGTTGAAAAATAACCCAAGACTGACCCGAGCATAATGGAAAACAAAACATTCGAGTCAGGACTAAAATACTCTTATATAAGTCAAATCAATATCACAAATATGAGTGCAATAACTTAAGTGATGTTATGGATTTTCTATCTCCTAAGGATCTGTTAAATTATTTATATATAATAGTATACGTTATATAGATAATGTCTATCAGTAAAATAAATATCAAAATAGCGTTAAGGCTTTACATTGATCCACCTTAACACATTTTACAGTTCTAAAACAATGTCATAATGGGCTCGTATAGGGATAAATATGACAAGCCATGTGAAGCAATGCCCAATGTAAGATTCTACCAGTTTACCCTTTCGATTGGTCGTAACCCATCCGTGGCCGACCGCTACAATCAATCCAAACGACAAAAAGATGCACTCATCGAATATAAAATCATAATAGTAATACGAGGGATCAACGTCGCTAGAGGTAGCTAACCTCAATGGCCAGATATAGGCTCTTGTTTTATTCATTTTAATTATGACACGAATGTCAAGGCTATCCATCATCGTTCTCTTACTTCATTCTAGTAAACGTCGCCAATTCAACCACTACAGTCTGGATATCATCCACCGCGTACACAATTATTAAAGTAGTTTCAATATTGATAGAGAGTATGCCAATAAGAGGCCCCGGTCTCTTTAATAACCAATTGTCATTTTGCACACATGTTGGTACTTTTATATTTCGAAAACAATTCGCACTTGGCATCAAAATATCATATTTATGTCAAAAACAAATCCAATTCGAAATTATCATATTCACTTCAAAAATCGTATTTACTTCGAAATGTTAATTCTCGACATCTTAATTTCACTTCAAAACTTAATTTGAATTTAAAATTTTAGGTTATACCTTCACCTTAAACCAAATCGCATTTAAATATAAACATTTCACCATTTTGACTAGTTTGAATTTTTAGAAAATAGTTTAAATAGTTTTACAATAATTAAATAGTTAAAATAGTTTAATATAAAATAGTTGAGTATATAAAACGATTTATATAGTAAAATAGTTTGAAAAATCAAAATAATTAGAATATTTAAAGAATATAGATTTTAAACCATTTATACTAAAATAATTCATTTGAAAATAGTTTCAAAGTCTAGCCGATTCACTTTCCAAATTTCCCCATTCAAATGAATTCAAATTTCCATTCCGATTTAGTCGATTCAATTCCAACTCGAAAAATTTAAAGCATTTCGATTTATATCAATTCGAGCTCGATTCCAAAATATTGATTCAAAACACTTAAACCAAATTTTCCTTCAATACCCAATTTAAAATCCAAACATTCAAATATAATTAAATTCTGAGCTCAAATTCAAAGTATCATTTTATATCACTTTTACGTAGCAAAATTCAGAGTTAGAAACAAAGTCCAATCTTTTAAAACAAATCAACTTCTAAAATTCGCGTCATATTTCGATTACATCTTCCAAAATTCAACTTCAGTTATTTAAACAATTTCGTCCGCCAAATTTAAATTTCAACACTCCGAGTTCCAATTCGAAAATAATTCGATTTCCATAAATTCGATTTTTATTTCTTAAAACCAAATAATTAAATAATTTCAAATCAAAATTCAAAATCATTTAATTTAACCAATATGGTGTCCGTATATAATTCTCTATCCTATGGCCAAGTGAACCAATTTTTTTTAATTTAATCCGAGGAATGGATATATATCATTTCAATCCAAAATAAATACAATAAGTTTATATCATTTCAACCTATTTCATAATTTATTCGAAATAATTCAATTTACAGTTTTATATACTGTAAATAACATACATGATGAAATATAATATATCAAAATAAATAAACATCCAAAATATCAACCTATAGCATCCATCACAACCAATCATCCGAACAGTCAACAAAATTTACAAAAATTTCATAATTATCAATATTAGGCATTTTACGGGCAATTAAATTCCGATTAAATTTAACTGTCAATTCAAATTCTATCAATTAATTCATGTAATGACCCAGTTTTTTTGACGCCCGAAAGTCGATATCAATACGTCCATTGTATCAAATGCCGCACAATCGAATGCGGAAAAACCAAACCGTTAGGGTTAATGAAGAAGAAGATAGAAGAAGAAATAGAAACAATAACAGAATCTCATATTTCGCAGCGGAACAACATATAATAGATAAATAAATATTTTTAAAACAAAATCACTATATCGGTTTATACATACATAATCAGAGTGTACATCAACACAACATCGGAAAGAAAATATTACATATATTAGTGATATGCCTCGCTATCCAGCTTGCTCTTGATCTCCACAGCATCTCTTTTTTGACTTCGCTCTAGAATAATTGATAACCTGACTCTAGGCTGCCCGTGTGGAAAATTATGGGTACCCAGAGTTTAGAAAGGGAACAGTAAACTCCAGGTCAGTAACGGGACTGGTGTGAGATCTTAAAAACAGTTATTTTCACAAAGAAAATAAAAGAAATCCGCTATGCTTTTGGAAAATGAAACATAAGGCCTTCCGCACACAGGCAATGCAAGCGCACAATTGGAGGAGATTTCTCCTTATGATAGTCAAACATGATTGATATGCAAAATCCTTTTTGATAATATTATTATTAGTGCATAGTGTGGAAAACATTTCGAAAGCATAATATTAATCTTAGCCAGCATATGTACCATTATATTATGCCTGCTATAGCTACCTCCTGAGGTTATACAATTGCAATCGTAAAGGGCTCGTGTTGTTTTTTTGGATTTCCAACAAATGGTCAGGCTAAGGAACTTCCTAATGCCACACGTGTCATTTGAACTCTAAATGACACGTGTCGCCAGGTGTTTATAATGTTTTACCCCCATTCCGATCATAATGGAACTAGTCACGAGGTTTAATTCGATCATATGCGGAAGATAGCTTTTCAAACTCAATTATTTCATCAAAGTCCGAACTTTATTTCTACACGTTTCAAGCTCGCACGGCCAAACAACAAGTCCAATCGCTACGAAACTTGAAACCATACAATAATTCACTATTATGGATCCGATGAAACTAGTTTCATCGAAATCCGAGACAATGGCCAAAATAACTATTTTAACACGTTAATTAAAATATAAAATATAAAATTTCAAATTATTCACATTTAAATCCAATTTTAAATAGTAAAATCCTCATTCATATTTATATAAAATTTAAATCAATTTCCGATATCATTTTGATTCATCTTAGTTCCAGAATTAAATTATTCAAATAATTTCCAATATTAAATTTTAAACAAATTAATTATCTAATAACCAATATTAATAAATAATTAAATTTTATTTCTACACATATTTATCCAATAATTACATTAAATTTAATAATTTAAAATAGCCAAAAATACGGGTCGTTACATCCTCCCCCATTCAAATCTTTTTGTCCTCGAAAAGGCGTTAAGCACAGAATTTAACATACAATAAATTTTCTCAAAATAATTAACTTACAAACATAAATATCTTATTTGCGAAACTTTACTACGCTTTTACCATGCCATTTCGATATTGGTTTTTTGAAAAATATAACTTATATATAAAACAAGTTACAAAATTTTTAAAACTTCAAAATTTTTCTAACTCCCGAATTTACGAAGAATTTCGGTAGAGTCTCCTTTGCGCGGCTTGATCAGAGAATTTTACCATATCAATATATAACATAAATATACCAAATAGATATCAAATATACATCTCATCTAAATGATGAGGCATCTTGAAGGGCAAAAATATAAAATCGCCGTATGTAATCTGAGATACGTACCTTATTATTATTAATACGAGCGAGTTCACTCGTATTAAGCAAGCAAAAGCATATAAATCCTCGTATACGTCCAACGGTCTTCGTATGTACCTATCTCAACTCAATTTGGAATGTTAGTCACTTATAGGAATAGGACATGCGTAAGTTCAAATAAGTATAAAACATGCATTCTGAATCCAAATCTCAAACACGACACAAATATGCAACCATACATCTATCATATGCTCTAAAAACAATTAAACAAAGATTTACAACAAAACAAATCATCCGACCAATCAATATTCATTCAATTTAATTCATAACTATCACAATTTACATTTTCAATGTCAACATTTAATTTATACATTCCCATTCTTATTAACATTAAATTTTTATTAACATTTTATTGGCTCGATTCAATTTATTTCAGTTTAAATAACATTTATTCAACTAGATTCACGCTCCATTGATTTTTCATTCAATTTATTTACTTCCAATTGATTTCCATGCATTTACCAACATTAATAAGTTTACATTCTATTAATTTACACTCGATAATAGTTACATTCATATTTTCTTCTCATTACTTCATTTCAATAATTTATATAATTAATTACATTTAAGAAATTTGATTCCATACCACATTCCATTTTTTCATATCATTCATATTTACCAAATCTATAAGTTATAAATTTTTTTTGCATTAATGTTTTAAATTAGTGTTTCAGAATTGTATTTAGGACAACCAAAAACGATCAACTAATTCTAAACTAAATTGGATTAATAATTTTTTTTACCACACCGGGCATACAAAAAAGATCAAATACCGTGTTTATGTTGTGATTTGTTGATTTCACTAAAAAAATCAATTTCATTTGCAATCGCTTCAATGCTCAAACTAATGTCCGGAACCAAGAATAGCTAGGTTGCAATTTCAAAAATTATTACCCTGACTTTTGTTTTCAAAATCTGAGCTGAGATATCAAATCGTGCACAATTCAAATTTTTTTTGAACTGCAAGTTTGCAATATTTGAATTTTGATTTGAACTGCACCATAACTATTTCAGAAATAGGCAAAGTTAAGGATTGGTTTCAAATCAAATTTTTTTCTAGTTTCTGTTTCATTTTTTATTTTCTTGTATTGGTCATAACTCTGGGTAAACATTTTATTATCCATTTGGCCATCCATGCAAATGAAGATAACTGAATAGAATGGATACAAGGAAAAAGATTAACAAAATTGTATTTATCCAACAACATGATTCTATAGATGTGGCATGCAACAACATAAGGCACCGCATGCAATTCCAAAGAAGATAATATAGCAGGATGTTAACATAGAACTAACTGCACATAAATTTTGGAGCATCCATATATATTTCCCTTTAACAGAAAAAATAAAATCACCAAAACAGTTTCTTACTAGAGAAAAAAATATCTCCTATCACCCATCTTTCAACAATTAATATTTTTCTAAATTTAAAATTTTGCTAGATACCTGTTTTAATTAGCAAGTTTAGGTGTTAAACTTTATATACTATAAATGCACATCTTACACACAAATGGATTTCCTCTGCCTTGCATTATGTTTCAGGTGCAAACATTACAATACCATGTTCAGTTTTAGTGAAAGAGCCTTATAACACTATTAACCATACTATATATGGGAAAAGAATGGTTTAAAAATTAAACATACACAATCCGGAGAGAATTCAGACACAAACTTATTTCTATTCAATTTCTTTCACAACTTAAATTACATTCCATTTAAAAAATTCAAGTTCATATTCATTTTTATTAATTCATTTTATTGCTTAAGTGGAATTTATTTTCTTTACTAATTCATCTAGTTCCACTCAAATCCAATTCAATCTATTTAAAATTAAGTTAAACTTCATTTCATTTTAATGAATTTCTCATTTTATTTAATTTCTTCAAATACTATTCATTTTTTCTATTTAGGCTTTTATGAGTTAAACTATATTTTATTTACTTCATTTCACTAACTCAATTAATTTAACTTTTCTTAAGTGAATTATTCATTTCAGTTCTCGAATTTAAATTTCTCTTATTTTGCTCAATCAAAATGTTTAACCAATTTGAATTTTGTTTTAATTTCCTATTCAAATTCATAGTTTACAAACTTTTCTCATCCATACTATTTTAAATTTATAAGTTTAAAACCATTTTCATATATTTATTAAATCATACTTTGAATATATATATTTTTTCACAACAAAACTTGTTTTAACCAAAAATAAATTTCTTTTGGTAGCAATTCTCACTCAAAACTCGAAAATGAATACTGTCGATGCAGCGGTCATCCTCAGAATTATTTTACAGCGACCAAGCGAGTTTAATGCTTTATTTCTTTCAAAAACATTTTCATAATATTTTTCTAGTTAAAACTCTTTCAAATAATATTAATATAAATTTCAAAGTCTTCTAAAACAGTTTTGAAAATAGAAGGATTTTAAATTCTAAAATTCTCATTTTTCAAAATCATTTCTACTTATAAGCTATATTATAAATATACTTATACAAATTTTCTCACCTTATTACCAAAATATTTCATTAATTTACAACTTGGTCATTTTAATTACTTATTTTAATCGACTTCAATTTATTTTAATTATCAACTGGTTTATAAAATAAAATTCATCAAATATTCGTTTATTTTAATTCAACTAATAATCGACGATAACTAAATATTATCATCTCCTAACAACAATTTCAATAAAAATTATCATTATATATATATATAATAATAGGGGGAATTATTTTAAAGGACAAAAATTTGTATATTTTTTGCCTCAAGGACACGACTTCAATATTTTTACCACAAGGACAAACATTCTTCTTAAAATTATTCATAAGGACAAACATTTTCCAAAATTATTCATAAGGACAACAAAACTGCTACCAAGCTAAAACTGATACCTAAAAACTGCTACCGATAACTACAAACCGATACCTAAAAACTGCTATCAATAACTAAAAACTGATACCTACAGAAAGTTATCCTTCACGATAAAATATTGAAGGTCTGTCCTTGAGGCTAAAAAGCTATGTCCTTGACAATAATTTTCTGAAAATAATATTGGTAAACTTTATTTCATTTTCCCCATTTTAAAAAATATTATGTTGACTTGCCTCGTTTAAGTGTTTAGAACCCCTATCGATAACATGGCGTCCCACACATCAACCGGAATTTATAAACAACTCAACGGATAAGTATACAATATAAAATATTTTATAACACTAACAGGTACGCTCGCTCATATATATATTATTAACAGACTCATTTTAGGGTATTACTACCATATCTCTAATGAGCCAAACCCCACAAAGCCAAGGTTATCACTAAATCTTCACTCAGATACCAACTGTGACGATCCATACTTTAGAAGGTTTAAATCGACAATAATCCACATATGTCCAACTTTAACAATCCGAAATGTAGATAATCAGTGGGGTTAAATAAGAAAAATAAGAAGAGAAGAAGTAAACAAAACACAGAATCTCATAGCGGAAATGATAAAATATAATAAACAAATAAATAATTCATGAAACTGTTTACTATAATTTTCATTATAATCTATAAACATTTATCATATATATATATATATATATATATATATATATATATACACACATCAAGGATAGATAATGAATACAACAGAAAAACATAATGCAGGGGATAATAATGATAGCAATATACCAAAATCCACATCTTCGTCCTCTAGAGAATAATCTTCAATACGCTGAAAAAGAACTCAGGACTGACCCGAGCGTAATGGAAAATAAAACACTCGAGTCAAGACTAAAATACTCTTGTATAAGTCAAATCAATATCACAAATATGAGTGCAATAACTTAAGAGATGTTATAGGATTTTCCATCTCCTAAGGATAAACTATTTATATATAATAGTATACGCTATATGGATAATGTCTATCAGTAAAATAAATATCAAAATAGCGTTAAGGGTTTACATCGATCCACCTTAACACATTTTACAATTCTAAACCAAAATCGTAATGGGCTCATATAGGGATAAATATGACAAGGCACGTGAGGCAATGCCCAAGGTAGGATTCTACCAGTTTACCCTTTCTTGTTAGTCATAACCCATCCGTGGCCGACCGCGACAATCAATCCAAACGACAAAATGGTGCACCCATAGAATACGAAATCACAATAGTAATACGAGGGATAAACGTCGCTAGAGGTAGCTAACTTCAATGGCCAGACATAGGCTCCTGTTTTAGTCATTTTAATTATGACACGAATGTCAAAGCTATCCATCATCGTTCTCTTACTTCATTCCAATAAATGTCGCTAATTCAACCAATACATTCTGGATATCATCCACCGCATACACAATTGTTAAAGTAGTTCCAATATTGACAGAGAGTATGCCAATAAGAGGCCCCGGTCTCTTTACAATCAATTGTCATTTTACACACCGGTTGGTACTTTTATATTTCGAAAACAATTCGCACTTGATATCAATATATCATATTTATTTAAAAAACAAATCCAATTCAAAATTATCATATTCACTTCCAAAAATCATATTTACTTCGAAATGTTAATTCAATCCGATATATTGATTTCACTTCAAAACCTAATTCAAATTTAAAATTTTAGGTTATACCTTCACTTTAAACCAAATCGCATTTAAATTCAAGATTTAAATATAAACATTTCACTCTTTTGACCAGTTAGAATTTTTTAAAAATAATTTAAATAGTATTACAATAATTAAATAGTTAAAATAGTTTAATAGAAAATAGTTGAGTAAATAAAATGATTTATATAGTAAAATAGTTAAAAAAATCAAAATAAATAGAATACTTAAAGAATATAGATTTTTAAACCGTTTATAGTAAAATAATTCATTTTAAAATAGTTTCGAAGTCTAACCGATTCACTTTCCAAATTTCCCCACTCAAATCAGTTTGAATTTCAATTTCGATTTAATCGATTCAATTTCAAAAATTTAAACCATTTCGATTTATATCTATTCGAGCTCGATTTGAAAAAAATCGATTCAAAACACTTAAATCAAATTTTCCTTCAATACCCAATTTAAAATCCAAACCTTCAAATATAATTAAATTCTGAGCTCAATTTCAAAGTATCGTTTTATATCACTTTTACATAGCAAAATTCAGTGTTCGAAATAAAGTCCAATCTTTTAAAACAAACCAACTTCTGGTATTCGCGTCATATTTCGATTATATCTTCCAAAATCTCAACTTCAATTATTTAAACTATTTCGTTTGCCAAATTTAAATTTCAACATTCCGAGTTCCAAATCAAAAATAATTCGATTTCCATCAATTTGATTTTTATTTCATAAAACCAAATAATTTAAATAATTTCAAATCAAAATTTCAAAATCATTTAATTTAACTAATCCGGTGTTCGTATACAATTCTCTATCCTATGGCCAAGTAAATCATTTTTTTCAATTTAATACAAGGAATGGATATATATCATTTCAATCCAAAATAAATACCATAGGTATATATCATTTCAACCTATTTTATAATTTATTCGAATAATTCAATTTACATTTTTATATATTACAAATAATATACATGATGATAACACAATATATCAAAATAAATAAACATCCAAAATATCAACCAATTGCATCCATCACAACCAATCATCCAAACAATCAACAAAATTCACAACAATTTAATAATTATCAATATTAGGTGTTTTACGGGCAATTAAATTCCGATTAAATTTAACTGTCAATTCAAGTTCTATCAATTAATTCAGATGTCAATTTAGATGTCAATTAAACTTATCAAACAACAATAAATAAATTCTAGTCACTTCATGATATAATTTAACTAATATAAAAGATATTTCAGTCAATTGTGAGCATATAAACACTCACCTTTTTTTTGAATTAGAAATTTTCCTAGATTCAAATGGACACGAATCCAACTCCATAATATAGATCGCGTCGATATGAATCCAATGTAATTTGTTTTGTCTGAAATCGACCTCGTACGAGTTAGATATGCATTATATCAATATATTGATTTATATAAAATAAATTAACACTTAAACAATGACTCAGTTAGCAGCTAAAATAACCTCACCTAAACCTCGTTTTCACAGTGCGTTCATCTTCCCAAGCATGAACGTTTCCAAGCCACCCAAACCTCGTCGCCCACCATCAACGAGCCGCCGGCCTCTCTTCAATGGTCGCGCACGCAAACCCTCCAACACACGACACTCCACGTTCATCGAATAGACCTCGACGCCGCAGCCTCTCCTGGTCACGCGTGCTCTCGCTACCAAATTGAGGTGAAACCCTAAGGCGTGGACGAACGAGGCGCCATTGACCTCCATACTTCCTTTCCTTGCGCGATCGTTGTTCCAGCCGAGACCTTCCATCGCGAGTCCTTTTTCTTTCATCGATTCGTATATTTTTGGCTATTGATTTCGTTTTTTTGTTTTTTATTAGATCGATAGATTTTTTCTGCTTTTATTTTCTTCGTACTCGATGGAAGATTCGAAAATATGGGAAGGGTAATGGGAAATGGTAAGAGGGCAGCCCGTGCACTATTGTTGATGTGGAAAGGAATATATAATACATTATATTTGAAAATATCCGACCAAATGCCAACGAAATTTCGAACTTCAAATGACGCGTGTCGCCTGACGTTTATAATGTTTTACCCCCATTCTGAACATAATGGAACTAGTCCCGAACGTCTAACTCAATCGTTTGTGGAAGATAGTTTTTCAAAGTCAAATTATTTCATCGAAGTCCAAACTTTATTTCTACACGTTTCAAGCTCGCACAGCGAAACGACGAGTCCGATCGCTTTGAAACTTGAAACCATACAATAATTCACTATTATGGATCCGATGAAACTAGTTTCATCGAAATTCGAGACAATGACCAAAATGACAATTTTAACTCGTTAATTAAAATATAAAATTTCAAATTTTAAATCATTCACATTTAAATCCCATTTTAAATATTAAAAATCTTCATTCATATGTATATAAAATTTAAATCAATTTTCGATATCATTTTGATTCATCTTAGATCCAGAATTAAATTATTCAAATAATTTAAAATATTAAATTTTAGACAAATTAATTATCTAATAACCAATATTAATAAAGCATTAAATTTTATTTTTACCGTATTTATCCAATAATTACATTAAATTTAATAATTTAAAATAGCCAAAAATACAGGTCGTTACATACCTTCTCACACTTCTAGGCCGAAACAAACAGCTCATCCTTCATGGTCAGCTTTGTCATCGGTGTATCACGGGAGAAGTCTTTGATAAATCTCTGGTAATAGCCAACCAATCCTAAGAAACTTCGCACCTCAGTCACAGTCTTAGGTCTCTTCTATTCATTTACTACATCAACCATTGTAGGATCTACTGCTAACCCTTCTTTCGAAATCACATGGCCTAGGGACTTCACTTCCCTCCTCAAAAAATGACACCTTGAAAGTTTCGCTTTAACTTATGTTGTTTCAACGTCTCCAATACAAGCCTTAGGTGAATCGCATTTTCCTCCTCATCCTTAGGGTGCACCAAGATGTCGTCTATGAACACCAATACATATCTATCCAGCTTATCTCGAAAGATCATGTTCATCAAGTCCACGAAGAATGCAGGTGCATTGGTCAGCCAAATGGCATAACCAACTATCATATGAACCATACCTTGTTCTGAACGCAGTCAAAGGAATGCTTTCCTCTGCAACTTTGAGCTAATTGAATCCTATAGCCAATTTCTACTGTGAAAACACCTTAACTACACTTAACTGATCAAACAGATCATCGATTATCGACAAAGGATATATTTTCTTCACCGTCCTTTTATTCAGCTTCCAATAATCTATACATGGTCTCAATGAACCATCGGACTTCCTCACAAACACTGTTATTGCTCTCCAAGGCGTACTGCTTGGTCTTATGAATCTATTTCCTTCTAATTCTGCCAACTACTTCTTCAAATCCTACACATCCTTTGAAGGCATTATACTTAGGGGTCGACTAAATGGTTCAATCTCCGGTAATAAATCTATTCAAAATTCCACTACTCTATTGGATGGCAACCCCGAATCTGGATCAAACACATCTCAAAACTTCTTCACTACATATACTGCTCCAAGATTGCTTCTTCAAAAGTTAAGGAAAATAAAACACTCTAATGTAGTTCTCCACATTCTTCCAAGACCATACATACTCTATCTCTGTAGTTTGGATGACACAGATTAGTTATCCTTTCGACATAGTGCATCCTTATACCATATTTCTCCAACCAGTCCATCCCTAAAGTACTCCAAAGTTTACGAAATCAAACACGTAGGGATCACAAGAAAACTTACACCCACCTAACTCAATATCCAGGTCAGTGCATCAATCCAAGAGTGGCATACCGTCTTATCGGATTTGTTACACGTATGGAAGTAAATAAATAGGTTACTCCTAACCCATGTCCATCAACCAAGACTCTAACTATAAATGAATGTGTAACACCAGTAACAAATAGTACTCTAAGTAAAACACTATAAATCAAAGCCATACTTCAAAGACTTTCCTCTTGCTTCTTTCCTCAGCAGATGGTCATTCCCTTGGTTCCTCCAAAACATAAACCTATGCTTTAAGCTCTGGGAAGTCCTTCTTCAAATGTCTTGCTTTGTCAAAGTTGAAGAACTTCATCTTTTCAGATTCCTTAGGCATAGGGCACCTCAAAGCATAATGCCCCTTCTATTAATAGTTGAAGCATACAACCTCAGTGTTAGCAACTGCATTCCCCTTCCTCTTCTGTGCTCCTTTCTTGCCTTTCATATATGGGATAAACTTCTTCTTCTGCTTTGCTTTGGATCTTGCCTTCACCCTTCTCTACTTCTGGTACATCCCATCATACCTTCTAGCCATGTCAACTACAAACTCAAAAGGAGATGCTAGACGAGACATCACCTTATGATCAAGACTTTGCTTCAAACTCCTGATAAACTTCTCATTCTTCTACAGTGGGGTGTTTGTAATCTCCTTGCCATACTTAATCAAGTGTTGAAATTCCGGATGTAACCCTGCACTATAAGGTTACCTTGCTTCAGATCAGTAAACTCTGCCAGCCGCACACTTTGTTGAGATTCCGATATAAACTGAGCCTTGAACCTCTCTTTAAGCTGCTCCCAAGTGATCTTCTCCTTTAAGGTCTCAACAGCTATTGTTTCCTACCATTCTAGTGTAATTTCCTACAACTATCTTAATGCCAACCTTCTTTTCTGTGCATCATTCAATCCTAAATCTCCAAATATGTGCTTGCAACTTCTTAGCAAATTCAACACTTTTAAATCAAGCTTCTTCCCTATAAATACCTTGCCTCCTAGATTTCTAAATCTTTATTCATCTTTAGGAAGTCCTCTCTTACCACCGTAAGTCGAGGCTGTACTACCTTCGGTGCAGCTTCCCTCAACATCTGAGCAACTGCCCAAATAAGACATTCACATCTATGCATGCCTCGTTTGCTGACTGTGAAGCTTCCCCTCCTACTACTCTTGGGATTTCTTCCTCATTCCTCCCATTAGCTTGCGTAGTTTCAGCCTTCCTTCTTACACTTGCTCCTCCTACCGTAACCTTTCCACTCCTCAAATCCATTTTGCTTTTTTTGTTAAGCAAGTCTTTATTAGAAATGAAAAGATAGGGAGTAAAACAACAATAGAAGGAAAGACATATCTTTTACATATCTGTATAGCAATATAGAAGTACGTTATATATATGTATATATATATATATGTATGCATGTGTATATATGTATGTGTGTGTGTATATTAGCATATTCCTTCCCTAGATTATTCATTATATTTTTTTTACTGAATACTGCTCTTACTGTAATGACCCGCCATTCATCTCCACAGAATGACGCATCATTATTAAGAAAGAAAGGGATAGAAAGAGAAAGAAAGAGAAGAAAGAAGAAAACAACAACAGATTCTCAACAGCGGAACGAATAAATTATATTAATAAAAAAAGTATTACATAGATATACAACAACTATCAGAGTTACACAGATTATGCATCACATACTAGACAGTTATAAACACCTGTCTAGTTATTACAACACAGCACAAAACAACTCAAACAAATGACTCAGAGATACCAACACAGCGGAATACTAGATAACTATAACGCAGAAGCCTCCTACTCCATTTGCTCCTTCATAATTCGTCAAAGCTAACCTGAATCCCTTGGCTACTTGTAAAAATTTGAGAACCCAAGAGTTTATGAAAAAAAATAAACAAACTCCGGGTCAGACATGGGTCTGGTGTGAGTAACAGGTTAAAGTTGCTTAACTTTCAAAAACCTTTAAAATGAAAGGTATCACGTAAGACTTCCCACACATAAACATGGAAAAGTTTTTACCTTACGCTAACCAAAACATTTGATAGGAAATTCGGTGATATTATAATAGTGTCTAGGGTTTTCAAGTAAAATACAGAAATAGCTGGAATGCTTACATCTCACGTTCCAACATAGTTGGGCACAACCAATATGTGTGACACTTATTGGTTTTTGGATTCCATACAATGGCTGGGGTACCGCCCGTCACAGTACGTAGCCTAGATCACCGTACCGAGGAGTACGCCCGCTCCCCTGCAACACAAGGCCGGAACCATCCCTTACTGGACAGTCCCGAACAAGACAACCCCGGCAGTTGTCGCGAATCAACCGCCCCACACAGCCGAATAAAAAGGGACTTCTAGACAGGAGAAAATCTTGTCCTGAAATGGGAATGACCCACCTAGCCTTGCTGCACCTCCCCTGTTTTAGCCATTCCCGGTTGATGAGGCTTGAGGCTACGATTACCTTTAGAGAACACATCTCTTGGAATTCTCATCGTCCACCTGACGATGTTCTGAAAGCATTCAATCCATACAAGTTCGTTCCGGGTTCGAACGAAACCGAAGGCATTATCTCGTTACACTCACTTTGGAATCACCCTCAGAGTTAACGACGATAACCCTTGCACTCTGAATCTTCATCTTCACTTGAGATTCACGACCTATCATTAATTTGGATCGATGTGGTTTTTCGGATATCCAAATATGGAAACCCGATCCCGGTCTCATCGAAATCCGAAACGCCATCTTTTAGGTCCAAGTTGTTTTAAGTTAAAACAATTCAATTTAATTATCTATATACACACGTATAGATAATTCACATCATCACAATAGATAATCATCACCAAAGATAATCCATATTATCATAATAAGAAGATAATCCAATTCATCATCACAATGCAACCAATGCATCCATATCACACATCATTACTAATCTCATATCTGAGATTCAAACCATTCAAGGAAATCAATATCATCCATATATAAACAAGGATTAATAATCACGCCATATATAATTAATTTAAAATTAATTAAATTAATTACATCATATGTAGTTAATTTAAAGTAAATTAAATTAATTACCTCAATCTATAAATCCTGCTTATACAACCATTGATTACAAACCAATCAACTAATTAATTAACCACTAATAAATCATTCTTGATTAATCACCTTTGATTAATCATCCTTTAATTATATTCAAGTAATTAATTCACAAATTAATTATTCTTAATCAAATATAGTAATTAACCTTTAATTACTTCATTAATTAATTATAATTGCTCACATTAATCCTTAATTAATCACGTTAATTAATTACTTTAATCACTTATCATTGATTAATTAATCTCAATTAATTATTCTTAATCACATCATTAATTATATTAATTAATGATTCCTAATTACATTTAAATTAATTAACTTCATTAAGTAATTAACCATAATTATTAATCGCTTTGATTAATTAACTTTAGTAATTAATTATTCTTAATTACTTTATTGAGTAAATTGATTACCCCTTCATTAATTATATTTAATAATTAATTATATTTATTAATCATCCTTTATCAATTTTATTGGTAGTTAATTACCCTTAATTAATCACATTACTTAATATTTTCCAAATGACTTAATCAATAATTACTTAAATTAATTATACCAAGTAATTAAGTATTAATTTCTTTCACAAAGAAATTATCCTTCATAATAATTATACAAGTAATTAAGCCCAACTCTTCATACTTTAAATAAATTACATTCTATAATTACTCATCTTAATTACTTCCCTAAGTAATTATTAATCTCTTATCAACCCATCAAATGACTATTCTAAATTAATTAAACTTAATTAATTAATTTAAACTAATCAAATTGATTAATTAATTACAATGAGTAATTAATAACTTTAATTACTTCACAAAGTAATCGTACTTAACCAAATTCTATAATGATTATCAAATTTAATTAATCTAATTAATTATCAAAATTAAACACTTAAATTAATTAATAAATAATCCCAAGTTAACGACCTTCATTAACTTATCGAAATTTTCCTTAATTACCTTACTTAAGTAATTAATTTAAATTAATCACAAATTTATTATTACTTAATAATCAATTAATTAATCACTAATTATTTAATTAATTAAGTTTTTAACTTAATTAATCTTAACCTCTTGATTAATTTCTAATCATTAATTAAAATCATAACTAAATTAATTAATGACCTTATTTCCAAATTATTAATCTTAATTAATCAACCTTAACCTTAATTAATTAATTTCAAAATCCTTATTTAATTAATTAAATAAATAAATTAATTATCCATCTAATTACCTTATTAATTTTATAAACCAAAATCATTTAAATCTTTGATTTATTTTTAAAATATAAACATTTCTTATTAATGATTTCATTATCATTAACAAAGCAATTTTAAAACACCTTAAAATTTGTTTTCAAATTTCATTTTAATTTTTAAATTTAAAATGAAAACCACATTTAACCCTTACAAAGTTTTAAAAACATTTTTAAACCTTTTAAAACCTCTACTAAATAGTTTCTTATATTATAAAGAAGTTTAAAGGATATTTAATCCAATTTCATTTTTAAGATACAAATCATATTTAAAATATTTTTCAACATCAAAAGTTGTTTAAACATTTAAAATATTTAAATCTTCCCTTATTTTCAAATCATGATTCAAATTGGATTTGATTTCCTGATTTAAAACTTATATTTAAAACTTCCACTCCAATTTTTAAAACCTTATCTTCAGATTCAATTTATTTAAACTCCTTTAAAGTTGTTTAAACATTTTAATTTTAAAAGTTTGAATTAAATTTAAAAACTGGAATTCAAACTCAGATTGAAAACCATACTTTTTAAATTTACGTTTTAAATTCTTGTTTAAAACTGCATCAGATTTTAAATCAAATCTCGAATTGAAATGTACAGGTTTCTAAAACCTGTTAACTACGGAAAATAAAATACCCGAGTTTCCCCCCGTTTTACTTCGAGTAAAACCAAGATTATCTTCGAGCAAAAGCTCGAATTACATGAGTGTGACTCGAGTCCAAAATCACTGCCAAAACCCAAGCATCACCCTGTCACCATTTCTTCACCGTGCACATGCACGGTGGTTCTGGCCACCTCCGGCCACTACCCAAACAACAAGCAAATCGTCGACCATCATCGAAACATATTCCAGCCATCCAAATTTCATCATCTACTCGAAAACAATTTCGAGTCCCAAACCCAAAACCTGGAACAATATACTGGAACAGGTATCTCCATCCAAACCCAAATATGGAAAAACCTCATTCTCCCTCCTCCGGCCATCGGAGGCATTGCAACACCGTCCAACTCTTCTACGACATCCAAACAGCCGTCACCCGAAAAATAGTAGCACTCGGTCACCTGTAGCCTTCATGCCGATCAATTTTCTGCTCTACCCCAAAACTAGGTTTAGGAATCAATTTGAACAATCATCTTCACCACAGTGAATTTCCACCACAACCACCATTTTTTATATCATCAGTGACCTCTAATCCATCACCAGAAGAAACCCATCCTTCCAAAACTCCGAGATCATCTGATTTTCCCCCATTTACATTTTCCAGCAAAAACAGTAATGCTCATGAAACCCAATACTAAAAATTGTAATTTTTGTTTTAAAAATCCAATTTTTGTTTAAGCATTTGAGTTATATTACTGAATACAAAAATTATGACACTTGAAATTTTACTTATTTAAAGTTGCTCAGATGTTTGATTTTTCCCAGGTGAAATACTAATGGTTTGAACTTAAACAAAATTTTAAACTAAAATCTTTAATAAGTTAAACATACATTGTTCAAGATTCATTATTATTAGAGATTGATTCAAGAGTACTCAAGTTTTACTAAAATATGAATCTGGTACTTATAAAAACTGTAATAACATAAAACTGTATTTATGTTCAAAACCAATTCACACAGAAGACACACATACAAGAATACAATTTCATCACAGACAAACAAGCATGCAATCATCATCATACTTAAATTTTAAATAAAAGTGTTACTCATCTGATATTTGAAAGACAGAGCACAAATTTTCCAGAAAAGCCTTTTTAAAAAACTTGAGTTGCCTCTGTGTTTTGAAACTGCAATTGCATGCTAATGAAATTTTAACTTGCTGTTAAAAACTTGCATTTGCATTTGAAAGGGTTTTACAGAGGACTGCAGGCTTGCAGGCTTGCATGTTTGAACAGATTTTGCAGTTGTACGTTGTGATGGCTTGAACAGGTTAAAGAAGAAGGAGATGCAGGCTTTAACAAATCCATATTGCAGAGTTACTTGCTTTGATTTTGCATTTGAAAAAGGTTTTATAGAGGACTTGCTGATTTGAACTTGCATAACAGATTTCAGGTTGATGGAATTACAGGTTGAAAATGCTTTGTAGGTAATAAGGAATTACGGGTTTGATTTGCTTTGGTTTGAGGAAGCATTTCAGATTTTTGAATTGAATTAAATTTTGGGTTTTTGAGAGTTTGGAATACAAATTTGTTTCAGATTTGATTTAGCTGAAACTTTTCTTCTAAACTTTGAAAAAAAGAACATTAGAAAAGAATAGAACTTGAAGAAAACATGCTTATATAGGTATAAATGATTTATTTAAAAATTAAAAGAAAATTAAAAATAAATATGACAGATGTACTAAATTCTTACATTTGTCAATAAGAGTAGGTTATTAGTTCACACTTGTCTCATTAGTTACATAAAATGTTAACACTTGTTTTATACATATTTACTTATTTTTATTTAATTTAAAAGTAAATGAAATCCTCTTTATTTATTAAATACATACATACATATATATATATATAAAGTAATTTCATAAATAAATGTATATGTATTGCTTTTTAAAGAAAATGAAATAAAATAATTTATATAAAAATGAAAGCTTATTTACAAGATTTAGATATGTTTATTTGAATTCAAAATAAATTTCAAATTCAAATGCTATTCATATATTTAAAAATTCCATTTTAAAACTAATTTATCAACATATTTTGATTTTAAAATAATAATATTGTCTTTTAAAATCTATTTATACATTTATATTTATTTTGAAAGTAACATATTTATTAATTTAAATAATTTATAAAAGAAATTATGCATTACATGTCTTATTCGTCTTAATTAAAAGCATTAAGGTTTAATATATAAATGGTATTTTAAATTTCCATATATAATTCCAAATTATATTTATTTAGCTACATTCAAAAAGAAATAAAATAAACTTTTGTTTATCTTATTAAAATTTAAATTATGCTTTAAAATATATTTAAACAATTTAAAACAATTTCTTTAAGTATTTTAAAACCAAATTGTTATTTATTAAATAGTTTTGAGTAGTTATTTATTAAATAAAATAATAATTTCCAAATTATCAAAATGAATTATTAGAATTTAAAAAAAACACGATTTTATTTGTTTATTAAACTTCAAACCAAAACTTATCTATCTATAATATATATAAATATATATATATATATATATATATTCATTATAAATAGAAAGCAATTTATTAGCTTTTAAAAGACAAAATTTACCAATTAAACATTTATTAAATTTGATTAATAAATCAAGTAAATTTTTATTAACATAATTTATCAAATCAATTTAATTTTAAATATAGATTATTAAATTGATATTGCTAAAATTTCCGGGATATCACATTCCTCCCCCCTTAAAAAAATTTCGTCCCCGAAATTTAAAAGCAAAGGTAATTTAATAATCTCATTAAAGATTTAATTTAAAACACAAGCATATAATAATCATATGCTAACAATCAAAACAACCAATTTATCTAATCAAACAAATTTTATTATCCAGACAAAATTCTGGATAAAATTTTCTCGAGTTTCCCCAAGTGTGTATATATATATATATACCGGGATACTCGCCCTACAAAATCCAAACAATCTAAACTACGAAGCTACAGAGCTTCTACTCATCTAGATCTACAGAACTAAATAGGATATCGGACTACAGACGAGTCTGACTCAACCACCAAACCTCCTGAACAGCTGGTCCCACCACCCGAAATAACTCATACACGTACTCCCTCAGAGATACGTGAAACTCATTAAATCCAATTATCCAACTAGCAATTTCAACTCTTGAAAACCAAACGCTAATCCAACCAAAACAGAGAAGAGATCCAAAACAAATCTCCGACTCCGGAATCCAAATTCCTTCGTCTCTAATCCATAAAAATCCTCTAACGATCCTGGCTGCCTACAACCTTCCTGATCAGCTCAACCTTTGCTGATGCCCCAAAAAGAAACAAGCTGGACCAAAAACAATCCAACACAACGATCTCCTCAAGATCAACCAAGACCAAGATCATCAATCTCTACTCTTCAAACATCAAAAGAACAAACTCACTTCTTCTATCCGGAAAAGACAAAACAGAAACGCTCCCAAATTGCTTCCGCTGCACAACTCTGATCTGGAAAAGAAGAAAATTGCTGATGATGACCACGAGCACAAACTGGACAACAGATCCCAGAATATGATTCAACAGATCCATAAAAGAAAACCCAGAAGTTCCACCAATCCTGAGCTGCTTCACCAACTCTATCTCGAGAAACCATCCATCTACTAGCTGCTCCACCGGTAGCACTCCTGGAATCCGGTCGACAAGAAAACTCAATCTCCAGATACAGACAAACCTCTGACACCTCAGAAGATATCTAGAAAAATCTTTGATAACCCAAGAGATCACTCAAACAATCGCAAGTCACTTTTGCAATCAACACAGACCAATTTCCAAAGAAAACTGTTCTCTCTTTCCAAACAGAACAGCTCACACTTAACTAGCCACTCCACCGAAGAAACGGATCTACTCTGCTGCTTCTGAACTCCATCTTCAGAAAAACTGCTAACCAGAAGTCCTTCTTGCCAATAGAGAACACTCTGAACTGCACTGCTGACACCAAAGCCAAAGACTTCTTAATCCAAACTTCTTCGAGAAACTCGGACTTCAATGCCAAACACAAACAACAAGCTGAACTCAGCCACATCACCGAAGCAGACACACTTCCTAAAACTTGTTCCAAAGAAAACTCTTCGGAGACATCCATATTCACTGCATCTCATCACGCAGCTACCACTTCCTGAGGTATCAAAATACCATCACACACTTCTGCCAAAACGACAGATCCAAACTCAACTCATCCATCTTCAAAGATAAACTCTGAACCTTTACAGGTTACCTTTAGAGATCGATGAAATCCTACACCACTGCACAACTCATTCGAGACGGTATTAGGTCTACAGTCTTGACAGACACACTTCCAACCTCAACATTCAAACTCCAACCAATGGTAGCAATCGTGTTACACATAGCACTACCTTATCTACCTTTATAACCTATATTGGAAAACCCGAACAGGTAACCCAACAGATAGGTAGAATAAATATATTTATATATATAGATATAAAATTACAAATACGCTCTCTCAGGATAGACACCACTCTAGAGCTTAGGTATTCACTTAACCTAATGCTCTGATACCACTGTAACGACCCGCCATTCCTCTCCACAAAATGACGCATCATTATTAAGAAAGAAAGGGATAGAAAGAGAAAGAAAGAGAAGAAAGAAGAAAACAACAACAGAATCTCAACAGCGGAACGAATAAATTATATTAATAACAAAAGTATTACATAGATATACAACAACTATCAGAGTTACACAGATTATGCATCACATACTAGACACTTATAAACACCCGTCTAGTTATTACAACACAGTACAAAACAACTCAAACAAATGACTCAGAGATACCAACACAGCGGAATACTAGATAACTATAACGCAGAAGCCTCCTACTCCATTTGCTCCTTCATAGTTCGTCAAAGCTAACCTGAATCCCTTGGCTACTTGTAAAAATTTGAGAACCCAAGAGTTTATGAAAAACAAAAATAAACTCCGGGTCAGACATGGGTCTGGTGTGAGTAACAGGTTAAAGTTGCTTAACTTTCAAAAACCTTTAAAAAGAAAGGTATCACGTAAGACTTCCCACACATAAACATGGAAAAGTTTTTACCTTACGCTAACCAAAACATTTGATAGGAAATTCGGTGATATTATAATAGTGTATAGGGTTTTCAAGTAAAATACAGAAATAGCTGGAATGCTTACATCTCAGGTTCCAACATAGTTGGGCACAACCAATATGTGCGACACTTATTGGTTTTTGGATTCCATACAATGGCTGGGGTACCGCTCGTCACAGTACGTCGCCTAGATCACCGTACCGAGGAGTACGCCCTCTCCCCTGCAACACAAGGCCGGAACCATCCCTTACTGGACAGTCCCGAACAAGACAACCCCGGCAGTTGTCGCGAATCAACCGCCCCACACAGCCGAATAAAAAGGGACTTCTAGACAGAAGAAAATCTTGTCCTGAAATGGGAATGACCCACCTAGCCTTGCTGCACCTCCCCTGTTTTAGCCATTCCCGGTTGATGAGGCTTGAGGCTACGATTACCTTTAGAGAACACATCTCTTAGAATTCTCATCGTCCACCTGACGATGTTCTGAAAGCATTCAATCCATACAAGTTCGTTCCGGGTTCGAACGAAACCGAAGGCATTATCTCGTTACACTCACTTTGGAATCACCCTCAGAGTTAACGACGATAACCCTTGCACTCTGAATCTTCATCTTCACTTGAGATTCATGACCTATCATTAATTTGGATCGATGTGGTTTTTCGGATATCCAAATATGGAAACCCGATCCCGGTCTCATCGAAATCCGAAACACCATCTTTTAGGTCCAAGTTGTTTTAAGTTAAAACAATTCAATTTAATTATCTATATACACACGTATAGATAATTCACATCATCACAATAGATAATCATCACCAAAGATAATCCATATTATCATAATAAGAAGATAATCCAATTCATCATCACAATGCAACCAATGCATCCATATCACACATCATTACTAATCTCATATCTGAGATTCAAACCATTCAAGGAAATCAATATCATCCATATATAAACAAGGATTAATAATCACACCATATATAATTAATTTAAAATGAATTAAATTGATTACATCATATGTAGTTAATTTAAAGTAAATTAAATTAATTACCTCAATCTATAAATCCTGCTTATACAACCATTGATTACAAACCAATCAACTAATTAATTAACCACTAATTAATCATTCTTGATTAATCACCTTTGATTAATCATCCTTTAATTATATTCAAGTAATTAATTCACAAATTAATTATTCTTAATCAAATATAGTAATTAACCTTTAATTACTTCATTAATTAATTATAATTGCTCATATTAATCCTTAATTAATCACATTAATTAATTACTTTAATCACTTATCATTGATTAATTAAACTCAATTAATTAATCTTAATCACATCATTAATTATATTAATTAATGATTCCTAATTACATTTAAATTAATTAACTTCATTAAGTAATTAACCATAATTATTAATCGCTTTGATTAATTAACTTTAGTAATTAATTATTCTTAATTACTTTATTGAGTAAATTGATTACCCCTTCATTAATTATATTTAATAATTAATTATATTTATTAATCATCCTTTATCAATTTTATTAGTAATTAATTACCCTTAATTAATTACATTACTTAATATTTTCCAAATGACTTAATCAATAATTACTTAAATTAATTATACCAAGTAATTAATTATTAACTTCTTTCACAAAGAAATTATCCTTCATAATAATTATACAAGTAATTAACCCCAACTCTTCATACTTTAAATAAATTACATTCTGTAATTACTCATCTTAATTACTTCCCTAAGTAATTATTAATCTCTTATCAACCCATCAAATGACTATTCTAAATTAATTAAACTTAATTAACTAATTTAAACTAATCAAATTAATTAATTAATTACAATGAGTAATTAATAACTTTAATTACATCACAAAGTAATCATACTTAACTAAATTCTATAATGATTATCAAATTTAATTAATCTAATTAATTATCAAAATTAATCACTTAAATTAATTAATAAATAATCCCAAGTTAATGACCTTCATTAACTTATCAAAATTTTCCTTAATTACCTTACATAAGTAATTAATTTAAATTAATCACAAATTTATTATTACTTAATCATCATTTAATTAATCACTAATTATTTAATTAATTAAGTTTTTAACTTAATTAATCTTAACCTCTTGATTAATTTCTAATCGTTAATTAAAATCATAACTAAATTAATTAATGACCTTATTCCCAAATTATTAATCTTAATTAATTAACCTTAACCTTAATTAATTAATTTCAAAATCCTTATTTAATTAATTAAATAAATTAATTAATTATCCATCTAATTACCTTATTAATTTTATAAACCAAAATCATTTAAATCTTTGATTTATTTTTAAGATATAAACATTTCTTATTAATGATTTTATTATCATTAACAAAGCAAATTTAGAACACTTACTTTAAAATTTGTTTTCAAATTTCATTTTAAATTTTAAATTTTAAATGAAAACCACATTTAACCTTTACAAAGTTTTAAAAACATTTTTAAACCTTTTTAAAACCTCTACTAAATAGTTTCTTATATTACAAAGAAGTTTAAAGGATATTTAAGCCAATTTCATTTTTAAGATACAAATCATATTTAAAATATTTTTCAACATCAAAAGTTGTTTAAACATTTAAAATATTTAAATCTTCCCTTATTTTCAAATCATGATTCAAATTGAATTTGATTTCCAGATTTAAAACTTATATTTAAAACTTCCACTCTAATTTTTAAAACCTTATCTTTAAATTCAATTTATTTAAACTCCTTTAAAGTTGTTTAAACATTTTAATTTTAAAAGTTTGAATTAAATTTAAAAACTGGAATTCAAACTCAGATTGAAAACCATACTTTTTAAATTTAAGTTTTAAATTCTTGTTTAAAACTGCTTTAGATTTTAAATCAAATCTCGAATTGAAATGTACAGGTTTCTAAAACCTGTTAACTGCAGAAAATAAAATACCCGAGTTTCCCCTTTGTTTTACTTCGAGTAAAACCAAGATTATCTTCGAGCAAAAGCTCGAATTACCCGAGTGTGACTCGAGTCCAAAATCACTGCCAAAACCCAAGCATCACCCTGTCACCATTTCTTCACCGTGCACACGCATGGTGGTTCTGGCCACCTCCGGCCACTACCCAGGTAACAAGCAAATCGTCGACCGTCATCGAAACATATTCCAATCATCCAAATTTCATCATCTACTCGAAAATAATTTCGAGTCCCAAACCCAAAAACCTGGAACAATATACTGGAACATGTATCTCCATCCAAACCCAAACCTGGAAAACCCTCATTCTCCCTTCTTCGGCCATCGGGGGCATTGCAACGCCGTCCAACACTTCTTCGACATCCAAGCAGCCGTCACCCCAAAACAGTAGCACTCGGTCACCTGTAGCCTTCATGCCGATCAATTTTCTACTCTACCCCAAAACTAGGTTTAGGAATCAATTTGAACAATCATCTTCACCACAGTGAATTTCCACCACAACCACCATTTTTTATATCATCAGTGACCTCTAATCCATCACCAGAAGAAACCCATCCTTCCAGAACTCCGAGATCATCTGATTTTCCCCCATTTACATTTTCCAGCAAAAACAGTAATGCTCATGAAACCCAATACTAAAAATTGTAATTTTTGTTTTAAAAATCCAATTTTTGTTTAAGCATTTGAGTTATATTACTGAATATAAAAATTATGACACTTGAAATTTTACTTATTTAAAGTTGCTCAGATGTTTGATTTTTCCCAGGTGAAATACTAATGGTTTGAACTTAAACAAAATTTTAAACTAAAATCTTTAATAAGTTAAACATACATTGTTCAAGATTCATTATTATTAGAGATTGATTCAAGAGTACTCAAGTTTTCCTAAAATATGAATCTGGTACTTATAAAAACTGTAATAACATAAAACTGTATTTATGTTCAAAACCAATTCACACAGAAGACACACATACAAGAATACAATTTCATCACAGACAAACAAGCATGCAATCATCATCATACTTAAATTTTAAATAAAAGTGTTACTCATCTGATATTTGAAAGACAGAGCACAAATTTTCCAGAAAAGCCTTTTTAAAAAACTTGAGTTGCCTCTGTGTTTTGAAACTGCAATTGCATGCTAATGAAATTTGAACTTGCTGTTAAAAACTTGCATTTGCATTTGAAAGGGTTTTACAAAGGACTGCAGGCTTGCAGGCTTGCATGTTTGAACAGATTTTGCAGTTGTACGTTGTGATGGCTTGAACAGGTTAAAGAAGAAGGAAATGCAGGCTTTAACAAATCCATATTGCAGAGTTACTTGCTTTGATTTTGCATTTGAAAAAGGTTTTATAGAGGACTTGCTGATTTGAACTTGCATTACAGATTTCAGGTTGATGGAATTACAGGTTGAAAATGCTTTGTAGGTAATAAGGAATTACGGGTTTGATTTGCTTTGGTTTGAGGAAGCATTTCAGATTTTTGAATTGAATTAAATTTTGGGTTTTTGAGAGTTTGGAATACAAATTTGTTTCAGATTTGATTTAGCTGAAACTTTTCTTCTAAACTTTGAAAAAAAGAACATTAGAAAAGAATAGAACTTGAAGAAAACATGCTTATATAGGTATAAATGATTTATTTAAAAATTAAAAGAAAATTAAAAATAAATATGACACATGTACTAAATTCTTACATTTGTCAATAAGAGTAGGTTATTAGTTCACACTTGTCTCATTAGTTACATAAAATGTTAACACTTGTTTTATACATATTTACTTATTTTTATTTAATTTAAAAGTAAATGAAATCCTCTTTATTTATTAAATATATATATATATATATATAAAGTAATTTCATAAATAAATGTATATGTATTACTTTTTAAAGAAAATGAAATAAAAAAATTTATATAAAAATGAAAGCTTATTTACAAGATTTAGATATGTTTATTTGAATTCAAAATAAATTTCATATTCAAATGCTATTCATATATTTAAAAATTCCATTTTAAAACTAATTTATCAACGTATTTTGATTTTAAAATAATAATATTGTCTTTTAAAATCTATTTATACATTTATTATTATTTTAAAAGTAACATATTTATTAATTTAAATAATTTATAAAAGAAATTATACATTACATATCTTATTTGTCTTAATTAAAAGCATTAAGGTTTAATATATAAATGGTATTTTAAATTTCCATATATAATTCCAAATTATATTTATTTAGCTATATTCAAAAAGAAATAAAATAAACTTTTGTTTATCTTATTAAAATTTAAATTATGCTTTAAAATATATTTAAACAATTTAAAACAATTTCTTTAAGTATTTTAAAACCAAATTGTTATTTATTAAATAGTTTTGAATAGTTATGTATTAAATAAAATAATAATTCCCAAATTATCAAAATGAATTATTAGAATTTAAAAAAAAATTTTTGTTTGTTTATTAAACTTCAAACCAAAACTTATCTATCTATAATATATATAAATATATGTATTCATTATAAATAGAAAGCAATTTATTAGCTTTTAAAAGATAAAATTTACCAATTAAACATTTATTAAATTAGATTAATAAATCAAGTAAATTTTTATAAACAGAATTTATCAAATCAATTTAATTTTAAATACAGATTATTAAATTGATATTGCTTAAATTCCGGGATATCACACTTACCTTCTCTTAGCTCTGTTTTACTTAAGTGTCCTTAACCTATGCTCCGATACCAAACTGTAACATCCCCCACTTGAGACTCGAAGATAAACGCCAATGATGTTGATGTCATCATCGAAATTATCTTTTAGTAATGAAAGTGAGTTTAGTTTATTAATTCACGGACATATTAATACTAAAGACCGACTCATGCGGGTTAATATCACGTCAGATCAGATTTGCGTTCTATGTAGATCAGAAGCTGAAACTATTCATCATCTCTTCTTCGAATGTGACTTCTCCTTCCATATTTGGGTATCGGTTTGCGCTCACAATCTCAGTCAAATCCATTTGATCAACGATTTTTTTGAATACTAGCAATATGGAAACCAGGACAGTCTTCTGGATTCGCTATTGGCCATCTTCAGCTGGGTTATTTGGACGGAAAGGAACGCCATCATCTTCGACAAACCAGCCACTTCTGCTAGAGGTTTATGTAATAAAATTTCTTATATTTTTGCTTATTGGACAGGGGCGTCTTCTTCTGCTCCATTCAGATATCGTCTACCTGCACCTCGAGGCGCTTCTGATGAGTCTGTTGGCAGTGCTTCCTCAGCAACTCATGAAGGTAGTTAGAAAATAGAAGTAGAAACATATCTTTGGCTTGGTGACGAAGTTATGTTTTAGATACTGATGCTGTTGTAACACATTTTGTAATCAACCTACTAAATGCAACGTTATGATCTGTACTAATGCTTTTTGAATGGCCATCGACCAGGCCTGTTGGTCGACTCTTGCTTATTTAGATAATTATGGTAATCGGCTGTGTAGCTTCACGCTACACACCCGTTCTCTCAAAAAAAAAAATTAAACATAAATAAAGTGAATAGAGTAGCTTAATATCTTCATCCTATCAAAATTTTCTTAAGCATTCTTTATATATACTTCGGTGAGAAATTAAATCCAAAACGTGCCCACGATTCGAAGTTTACAAACACATCGCACTTCCGCTCGGGGATGCAGGGGTCAAATATAGTAGAAAATAATATAATGAAGAGTCGGGTCAACATATAATGATGCAGTCGGCTCTCCTTAGCACAATGGAAACAAAAATCTTTATTAGCTACGAGTCTTCTGCTTCGTCTTTGATCTTCATACTACGACTCTTATTTCATACCTATCAAATTCCATAAACTCATCCTACTCAAGTGAGCACCCATGAATTTATAGGGAAATAATAATAAAAATACGGAGTAGACATAAAGTCTGGTGTGAATAATACTTACCTCAAAATAATCATAGAGTGAGACCAAACCGTACTGTACATGTTGGGGTTCCCCCTCACTATTCAACAATAAGTGTGGAACATTCAAAATACTGATATGGTTGGTTCTTAACTACGTCTGCTTTTATGCCTCCCTAATGGTTCCCATTTACCTCTACTCCCATGGCGCAGTCCCCACTCAATTCCCAATTTAGTTCATCCTTATAATTTATTACATTACTTTACTACTGCGCCCCCTACATAGTTCCCACCTGGTTTCCATCTTAGATTATTATTTAATCTACTATAATACTATGCCCCGCACATCTTCTTACTTCACCTTTAATTGTTCAATACTGTGCCCCACGCGATTCTTACTTATTCTCTTTAGCTGTTTAACACTACGCCGCATGTAGGTCTTACTTATTTTTCTTTAACTGTTGATTACCACGTCCCATGCAGATCTTCTTACTATTCATTAATGATTTAATATTGTGCCCCACGCAGTTTAATGCCTTTCTTTACCTTCATTAGATTTGTGTTTGTGATTGCCTCTCCTCACCTTTGTGACGACCCGACCTTTTCTCCCTAGAAAAAGTCGCATCATCAATTAGAAAGAAAGGGATAGAAGAAGGAAGAAAGAAAAGAAAGAAGAAAACAACACTAGAATCTCAACAGCGGAACGAATAAATTATATTAATAACATAAGTATTTACATAATATACAATACCAATCAGAGATACACAGCAAACACATCACATATACTAGACAGTTATAAACACCTGTCTAGTATTTACAACATAATACAACTCAGAGACAAAACACAGATCACACAGCGGAATACTATATCTCTAACGCAGAAGCCTCCTGCTCCATTGCTCCTCCATAATTCGTCAAAGCTAACCTGAATCCCTTGGCTACTCGTAAAAATTTGAGTACCCAAGAGTTTATGAAAAACAAAAATAAACTCCGGGTCAGACATGGGTCTGGTGTGAGTAACAGGTTAAAGTTGCTTAACTTTCAAAAACCTTTTGAAAAGAAAGGTATCACGTAAGACTTCCCACACATAAACATGGAAAAGTTTTTACCTTACGCTAACCAAAACATTTGATAGGAAATCCAGTGATATTATAATAGTGTCTAGGGTTTTCAAATAAATAAGAAATAGCCGAAATTGTTACATGATTAAATTCCAGCTACTAGCCACAAAAGTGGGTAATACAATCAAAACCGTTGGCACTTATTGGATTGTGGGTTCCATACAATGGCCGGGCTACTGGGGTACCGCCCGTCACAGTACGTGGCCTAGATCACCGTACCGAGGATTACTCCCTTCATCCCCTGCAACACAAGGCCGGACCCGTTCCTTACTGAACAGTTCCGAACAAGACAACCCCGCAGTTGGTGTACATCCAACTGCCCACACAGCCGAAATAAAAAGGGACCTCTAGACAGGGATCAATCTTGCTCTCTAGTGGGTGCGACCCACGAAGCCTTGCTGCACCTCCCCTGTTTTAGCCATTCCCGGTTGATGAGGCTTGAGGTTACGATTACCTTTAAAGGACACATCTCTTAGAATGCTCATCGTCCACCTGACGATGTTCTGAAAGCATTCAATCCATACAAGTTCGTTCCGGGTTCGAACGAAACCGAAGGCATTATCTCGTTACACTCATTTTGGAATCACCCTCAGAGTTAACGACGATAACCCTTGCACTCTGATTCACCATCTCGAATCTATAAGTACTATTCCGTCAAACTCATTACGGAATCACCCACAGAGTTATACTGACGTATAGCCCTTACACCTCGAGTCTTCACTCGCTCCACTTGGATTCACGACCTAACGTTATTTGGAATCGATGTGGTTTTCGGATCCCCAAATATGGAAACCCGATCCCGGTCTCATCGAAATGCAAAGCATGTCTTTTAAGGCCAAGTTGTTTTAAAGTTTAAAACAATTCAATTATCTATATCCATACAAATAGATAAATCACAGATCCACAACAGATAATCAACATTATCATCATATCTGATAAACCATATTATCACTATCCAAAAGATAATCTATATCAACATCACAATGCAACCAATGCATCCAAATCACTCAACATAATCTATCTCATATTTGAGATTCAATCATTCAAGCAAACAACACTAACCATCCATATAAGCAATAATTAACCACACCCAAATATAATTAATTTAAAATGAATTAAATTAATTACATCATTCAAATTAATTTAAAGTAAATTAAATTAATTTCTTCATCAAATAAACCTTACTTATATCACTATTGATTAATTATTAATCAATTAATTAATCATCATTCAATTATCCATTTTAATTAATCATCCTTGATTAATTAACTCTTAATTACATTCAAGTAATTATTTACTAATTAATTTCTCAAAGTAATTAACCTTTAATTACTTCCTTAATTAATTACCTAAATTAATTACCTTTACTCACTTATTATTGATTAATTAATCTTAATTAATCAACCTTAATTACATCATTAATTATAATAATTAATGATCTTCTAATTACATTTTCCCATTTACATTAATTACTTTAAGTAATTAATCTTCATATAAATCACAACTGTTAATCACCCTTGATTAACACCATTTAATAATTATCTAACCTTGATTAATTGTCTCTAATTAATCTCTTGATTAATTTACAAAGTAATTTTACTCAAATTACTTCTATCAACAAATCATCTTAAATTAATTACATTAGTAATTACTCATTAATTACTTCTCTAAGTAATTCCTTTCCATTAAATTACATTAAGTAATTATTTTTCACAACTCATCCATTGATTAATTTTAAATTAATTAAAATGAATTAATTAACTTAAACTAATCAAATTAACTTAATTAATTACAATAAATAATTAATTCCCTAATTACTTCCATAAGTAATTATACTTAACATCTTACACAAATGATTATCCTTAAATTAATTAATATAATTAATAATTAAAATTAATCACATTAATTAATTATTAAATAATCCTCAGTTAATGACCTTCATTAACTATTAATAACTCATTAATTATTTTTCAAAGTAATTAACTTATTTTAATCATTATTTATTACAAATTAATTAATCATTAATTAATCCATTAATTAACCCCTAATTAATTAAATAATTAAATGTTAATTAAAACTTAATTAATCCATTATTACTTGATTAATTAATTATTAATCATTAATTAAAAACTAATTTTATTTAATAAATTATTCTTAATTACAAGTTAATTATTCAAAGAATAATTAATCCTAAACCTTTAAGATTAACTCTTAATTACTTTAAGTAATTATTAATTTCATTAATTTATTAAATAAATTAATTATTCATTTAATTAACCTAATAATTAAATGAAATATAAAACATTCATTTATTATTAACTTAACAAGTTTAAAATCAATCTAAAATCCTTATTTGATAATAATTCCTTAATTATAAAAGAAATTTACAAAAGTTAAAATAAATTTCTTTTTAAAATTTAAACCATTTAAATTTTTACATTAACATTCAAATTTGGTTTAAACACTTAAATTTACAACTTAAATTCATTTTAAATCAAGATCCAAAATTATATTTAAATCAAATTTAAACTTTATTTAAACACTACTTCAAATCTAGATTTCAAAATTTACATTCAAATTCTTTAAAATATTTTAAACAATAACTCTTCAAAGTTATTTTAAAACAAAATTTGGATTTAAAAGCTTAATCATTTCAAAATTTAAGATTCAATTCAACTTGAATCTATTAGATTTAAAATTTAATTTAAATCTTAGCTTTATATTTCAAATTCAAATTTAAAATTTGAAACAAAACAATTTCTAAACTTCGTTCATAAGCCCGAGCTGACTTAAAGCAACTCGAATGACAATTCATCCTAAAATCTATTTAAACTTCAAATATAAAACAGGTTTATACAAACCTGTTCTACAGGTTACCAAAACCTGTAACAAAACCAAAAACCCGAGCCCCACACCAATTTTCTTCGAGTTCCCAAACTAATTTCTTCGAGTCCAAATTACAATTACTTCGAGCTCATCACAACTTCCCTATACAATACGAGCTTCTCCTTCCCCAAAGAAAACAGCTGATACGCCATTAAAACGTGCACCTGCACCACCGCAGCGTCCACCTCCGATCCCTCACGATCCCCCACGCAAGTCACTGCTCATCCCCAAAAGCTATTTCGATCTTCGATTTGAACGCAGAACTCCTAATTTGAAAACGAGCATTCAAGCTCAAACAGTAGCAAATGTCGCTACAGAAATTAGCCTAAATCTCCTATTTTCGATCATCAGAAAAATTCAACCTCTGGCCACAGCTAATTCCACACCCCATCTAGCTTCAGCTCGAACTATAGGTAACTCGATCACTTAATTTGATCACAGTGATCGAATTCTTCAAACACAGAAAAACTAGGGCTTAAAATTTTGATTCACAATTCCCATCACCTCACTGATTTAATCTATCATCAACCATTTTTCTCTGCAACTCAGTTCACCAATCTATCACCAAAATAAATATTGGTCATTCTAATCACCTAGGTTGTCAGTTCAACCCCAATCAACATTTCCAGACAAAAACAGAAATGCTCTGTCAAACTTTAAACTAAATTTTATGAATTTAGTTTTAAAATTCAAGTTTTGATTTATGTATTGTTTTAATATGTTAAATCAAAGAATCAAGTAACTTGTTTATAAGCTTAAATAATTAAATCTGGAACATTTACATATTGATTTTATAAATTTTACTCTGTTGATTTTGCTTATCCTGTGTCATCACAACTTCATTCTCATTTTTCTTTTCTTTTATAAGATGAAACTCTAATTTATATTGCATAACATACTAGGTTTAAAAACTTAAACTATAACATTGATTCTTTTTCATGAAGTCATGTTTTTGAACATAACAATAACCTGGAAAACTAAAACAGGCAAAACAATATCACTGTGCAACATGCATATAACAGAGTATAACATCTAATTCATCCACTTCAGAAAGATTACCACTGAATAAACTAAGCAACTATAATTACTTAAATTATATTTGTTAAAAATGTTACTCACCTATATGAGCAGAGCCTCTGTGTTCAAGAAGAACTAGAATCTGATGGTTGCTTAAATTTGAAAACTTCAGATCTCATTTATTTTAAAAACTGCAGAAGCTTTGCTTAAGAAATCTTTGGACTTCAGATTCTTTTTAAACTTGAAATGATGTAGCACTTTGTTTTTTTTTTTCTTTCCAGATTTACATTTGCATGATTGCTTCCATACTTCATTTGCATGCTTGTTTCCAGGTTGGTAAAAATGCAGATGTCATTTTGCATGATTGTTTTCCCCCTTCTTACTTTATACTGCATTTGCCTATTTACAGTCTCATCTTTTATTTGCTTTAAAACTGCAAATTTATTTCCTTGTCCCCATGATTCATGCAGTTTTGAATATGGTTTTCAACAGAGGACTGCAGCATAGTTGCATGCAGGTTTGTATTCTCCTATATTTTTTTTAGTTGCAAATTGAATTTTCCAGATGCATGCAAATTTGATGAAGTTCAAACAGAAATGCAGTGATTTCAATTAGAGGACTGCAGGTTTAAGAATTGTTTTTGATTTGAATAGTTGAGGGAAGATTACTGATTTTGCATGCACAAGAATTTTCAGATTTAGATCTGAAACTTTCTTAAGTTTAAAGAAGAATAGGGAAAAGAAAAATGAAGTTAAGAAGATATGTTTATATAAACAAAATTCTTGATTTAATTAAAAATAAAAGAAAAAAGAAATTTAATGAGACACTTGTCTCTATCCTTAACATTTGTCACAATAGTTTATTTTATAACTAACACATGTCCTTTAAGATGGTAAATAAATTTACATATGTAATTTTGTATTTAAATTTTAATTTTAAATTGTTTATAAATACTTTAAAACCTCAATTTATCATGCTTATGTATATATATACATGAATTTACCTCTTTTTAATTTATTAAAAAGAAATGAGACAAACAACTATGAATAAAATCTTATTCAAATATTTTAAGTGTTTATTCTCTTGAATACAATAAATTAAATTCATATTTTAAATAAATTTATCAAATCAAATTTTAATAAATCAAGTTACATATAAATGCATATAAAATTCTATTAAAATTAAAAACAACAAATTTTATCCCTTACAAAAACTATTTATGTTCATAAGAACTTAAGCATTATAATTTTTATTTAAAAATAACAAATTAAGTAATATCAAATAATTTGTAAAAGAGATTATGATAAACTAAAATCATTTGTAATTTTGCATTGTAAATTCCTATATATAAAATAAAACTTAGCTCTTATATATATATATATATCAAAATTTAAATTCATATATTTTTAAGCTTAATAAATTTTTAAAACAAATAAGAATTTCATAATATAAATCATAACATTATTTACTAAATTCAAAATCAAAATTTATTAATTTACAATACATACAAATATATATATATTATAAACAGAAAACAATTTATTTATTCAAAAAGATAAAATCTTTCAAATTTAAATATTTATCAAAACATGATTATTAAATCAAATTCCAATTTTATTAATACAATTATCAAATTAAATTAAATTTAAAACACAGATTATTAAATTTATATTGCCCAAATTTCCGGGATATCACATTCCTTCCCCCTTAAAAGAATTTCGTCCCCGAAATTTAAAACAAAGGTAATTTAATAATCTACCTTAAGATTTTATTTTAAAACACAAGCATATATTATCAAACATATGCTAACAACCATAGCAACCAATCAAGCAAAACAAATCTAATTATCCAGAAAAACTGGATAAAATTTTCACGAGTTTCCCCGGTATATATATCGGAATACTCGCTCTATAGAATCTAAACAATCAATACTATTAAGCTATAGAGATCCTATCCAACTCTATCTACCAACAAAACAATATATCAGACTACAGACAAGTCTGACTCTACAATCATCCTTCTGAACTGCTGGTTCCACAACCAGAGATAAACCATACACGTACTCCATCAGAGATACGTGAAACACATCAAATTCCAGTTATCCAAACTGGCAATTCAATCCTGAAAACTAAACGCCAATTCTCACAAGAACACAGAAAAGAATCCAAAAACCTCAAAGCTGACTTACCCAGTCTTACTCAATCTTATAGCTCCTCAGATCGGAGAAAAACTTACCAAAAATCAAATCTCCAACTCCAGAATCCAAATTCCTTCGTCACCCATCCAAAAACACTTTTGACGATCCTGGGCTACCTCAACTCTCCTGATCAGCTCAATCTTCGCTGATGTCTCTAAAAACAAACTGGACCAAAACAATCCAATCAAATGATCTCCTCAAGATCAATTCCAAACCAAAAACTCCAACTATACTCCACAAACATCAGAAGACTAACTTACTTCTCCTATTCGGAAAAGATAAAACAAAAGCACTTCCAATCTGCTTCCGCTGCACAACTCTGATCTGAAACAGAAGAAAAACTCGAACACAACAGGACAACATATCTCAGAAATATGGTTCAACAGATCCATAGAAGAAAACTCAGATTCCCCATCTGATCCAAAGCTGCTTCACTAAACCTCCGGTATCACTCCTAGAATCCAGTCGATAAGAAAACTCAATCTCCAAGTATGGACAAATTCTTCATAGCTCAAGAGAACATTCAAACTATCGCAAGTCACTTTTGCGATCTACCCGGCCTAATATCTAAAGAAAACTGTCCTCTCTTTACCAATCAGAACAGCATACGCTTAACTAGCCATTCCATCGTAAAAATGGAATCTTCTCTGCTACTTCTGAATTCTGTCTTCAGAAAAACTGCTAACCAAAAGACTTTCTTGTCAGCACAGAACACTCTGAGCTGTACTGCTGATACCGATGCCAAAGACTTCCTAAACCAAAGCTCTTCGAGAAACTCGGACTTCAAACTGGACAGAAACATCCTGCTGAATCCAGCCACAACATCGAAGCAGACTCACCTCCTTAACTTGTTCCAAATAAAACATTTTCGAGAACATCCACATTCACTGCATCTCATTACGCAGCTACTATTCCTTAAGATATCAAGATACCATCATTATTCTCTTTTGCCAGACCGACAGAACAAATCTCTACTCATCCAATTCAAAGATAGACTCCGAACCTTTACAGGTTACCTTCAGAGATCTATGAAATTCTATACTCCGCACAACACACTCGAGACAGTATTAGGTCTACAGTCTCGACAAATACACTACCAATCTCAACACCAAACTTCAACCAAGGGTAGTAGTTGTGTTACATACCCACTACCTTATTTACCTTTATAACCTATATTGGAAAACCCGAACAGGTAACCCAACAAATATGTAGAAGTAATTATATAAATATATATATAATAAAACTACAAATATGCTCTCTCAAGATAGACACCACTCCAGATCCTAGGTATTCACTCAACCTAACGCTCTGATACCACCTGTGACGACCCGACTTTTTCTCCCTAGAAAAAGTCGCATCATCAATTAGAAAGAAAGGGATAGAAGAAGGAAGAAAGAAAAGAAAGAAGAAAACAACACTAGAATCTCAACAGCGGAACGAATAAATTATATTAATAACATAAGTATTTACATAATATACAATACCAATCAGAGATACACAGCAAACACATCACATATACTAGACAGTTATAAACACCTGTCTAGTATTTACAACATAATACAACTCAGAGACAAAACACAGATCACACAGCGGAATACTATATCTCTAACGCAGAAGCCTCCTGCTCCATTGCTCCTCCATAATTCGTCAAAGCTAACCTGAATCCCTTGGCTACTCGTAAAAATTTGAGTACCCAAGAGTTTATGAAAAACAAAAATAAACTCCGGGTCAGACATGGGTCTGGTGTGAGTAACAGGTTAAAGTTGCTTAACTTTCAAAAACCTTTTGAAAAGAAAGGTATCACGTAAGACTTCCCACACATAAACATGGAAAATTTTTTACCTTACGCTAACCAAAACATTTGATAGGAAATCCAGTGATATTATAATAGTGTCTAGGGTTTTCAAATAAATAAGAAATAGCCGAAATTGTTACATGATTAAATTCCAGCTACTAGCCACAAAAGTGGGTAATACAATCAAAACCGTTGGCACTTATTGGATTGTGGGTTCCATACAATGGCCGGGCTACTGGGGTACCGCCCGTCACAGTACGTGGCCTAGATCACCGTACCGAGGATTACTCCCTTCATCCCCTGCAACACAAGGCCGGACCCGTTCCTTACTGAACAGTTCCGAACAAGACAACCCCGCAGTTGGTGTACATCCAACTGCCCACACAGCCGAAATAAAAAGGGACCTCTAGACAGGGATCAATCTTGCTCTCTAGTGGGTGCGACCCACGAAGCCTTGCTGCACCTCCCCTGTTTTAGCCATTCCCGGTTGATGAGGCTTGAGGTTACGATTACCTTTAGAGGACACATCTCTTAGAATGCTCATCGTCCACCTGACGATGTTCTGAAAGCATTCAATCCATACAAGTTCGTTCCGGGTTCGAACGAAACCGAAGGCATTATCTCGTTACACTCATTTTGGAATCACCCTCAGAGTTAACGACGATAACCCTTGCACTCTGATTCACCATCTCGAATCTATAAGTACTATTCCGTCAAACTCATTACGGAATCACCCACAGAGTTATACTGACGTATAGCCCTTACACCTCGAGTCTTCACTCGCTCCACTTGGATTCACGACCTAACGTTATTTGGAATCGATGTGGTTTTCGGATCCCCAAATATGGAAACCCGATCCCGGTCTCATCGAAATGCAAAGCGTGTCTTTTAAGGCCAAGTTGTTTTAAAGTTTAAAACAATTCAATTATCTATATCCATACAAATAGATAAATCACAGATCCACAACAGATAATCAACATTATCATCATATCTGATAAACCATATTATCACTATCCAAAAGATAATCTATATCAACATCACAATGCAACCAATGCATCCAAATCACTCAACATAATCTATCTCATATTTGAGATTCAATCATTCAAGCAAACAACACTAACCATCCATATAAGCAATAATTAACCACACCCAAATATAATTAATTTAAAATGAATTAAATTAATTACATCATTCAAATTAATTTAAAGTAAATTAAATTAATTTCTTCATCAAATAAACCTTACTTATATCACTATTGATTAATTATTAATCAATTAATTAATCATCATTCAATTATCCATTTTAATTAATCATCCTTGATTAATTAACTCTTAATTACATTCAAGTAATTATTTACTAATTAATTTCTCAAAGTAATTAACCTTTAATTACTTCCTTAATTAATTACCTAAATTAATTACCTTTACTCACTTATTATTGATTAATTAATCTTAATTAATCAACCTTAATTACATCATTAATTATAATAATTAATGATCTTCTAATTACATTTTCCCATTTACATTAATTACTTTAAGTAATTAATCTTCATATAAATCACAACTGTTAATCACCCTTGATTAACACCATTTAATAATTATCTAACCTTGATTAATTGTCTCCAATTAATCTCTTGATTAATTTACAAAGTAATTTTACTCAAATTACTTCTATCAACAAATCATCTTAAATTAATTACATTAGTAATTACTCCTCTAAGTAATTCCTTTCCATTAAATTACATTAAGTAATTATTTTTCACAACTCATCCATTGATTAATTTTAAATTAATTAAAATGAATTAATTAACTTAAACTAATCAAATTAACTTAATTAATTACAATAAATAATTAATTCCCTAATTACTTCCATAAGTAATTATACTTAACATCTTACACAAATGATTATCCTTAAATTAATTAATCTAATTAATAATTAAAATTAATCACATTAATTAATTATTAAATAATCCTCAGTTAATGACCTTCATTAACTATTAATAACTCATTAATTATTTTTCAAAGTAATTAACTTATTTTAATCATTATTTATTACAAATTAATTAATCATTAATTAATCCATTAATTAACCCCTAATTAATTAAATAATTAAATGTTAATTAAAACTTAATTAATCCATTATTACTTGATTAATTAATTATTAATCATTAATTAAAAACTAATTTTATTTAATAAATTATTCTTAATTACAAGTTAATTATTCAAAGAATAATTAATCCTAAACCTTTAAGATTAACTCTTAATTACTTTAAGTAATTATTAATTTCATTAATTTATTAAATAAATTAATTATTCATTTAATTAACCTAATAATTAAATGAAATATAAAACATTCATTTATTATTAACTTAACAAGTTTAAAATCAATCTAAAATCCTTATTTGATAATAATTCCTTAATTATAAAAGAAATTTACAAAAGTTAAAATAAATTTCTTTTTAAAATTTAAACCATTTAAATTTTTACATTAACATTCAAATTTGGTTTAAACACTTAAATTTACAACTTAAATTCATTTTAAATCAAGATCCAAAATTATATTTAAATCAAATTTAAACTTTATTTAAACACTACTTCAAATCTAGATTTCAAAATTTACATTCAAATTCTTTAAAATATTTTAAACAATAACTCTTCAAAGTTATTTTAAAACAAAATTTGGATTTAAAAGCTTAATCATTTCAAAATTTAAGATTCAATTCAACTTGAATCTATTAGATTTAAAATTTAATTTAAATCTTAGCTTTATATTTCAAATTCAAATTTAAAATTTGAAACAAAACAATTTCTAAACTTCGTTCATAAGCCCGAGCTGACTTAAAGCAACTCGAATGACAATTCATCCTAAAATCTATTTAAACTTCAAATATAAAACAGGTTTATACAAACCTGTTCTACAGGTTACCAAAACCTGTAACAAAACCAAAAACCCGAGCCCCACACCAATTTTCTTCGAGTTCCCAAACTAATTTCTTCGAGTCCAAATTACAATTACTTCGAGCTCATCACAACTTCCCTATACAATACGAGCTTCTCCTTCCCCAAAGAAAACAGCTGATACGCCATTAAAACGTGCACCTGCACCACCGCAGCGTCCACCTCCGATCCCTCACGATCCCCCACGCAAGTCACTGCTCATCCCCAAAAGCTATTTCGATCTTCGATTTGAACGCAGAACTCCTAATTTGAAAACGAGCATTCAAGCTCAAACAGTAGCAAATGTCGCTACAGAAATTAGCCTAAATCTCCTATTTTCGATCATCAGAAAAATTCAACCTCTGGCCACAGCTAATTCCACACCCCATCTAGCTTCAGCTCGAACTATAGGTAACTCGATCACTTAATTTGATCACAGTGATCGAATTCTTCAAACACAGAAAAACTAGGGCTTAAAATTTTGATTCACAATTCCCATCACCTCACTGATTTAATCTATCATCAACCATTTTTCTCTGCAACTCAGTTCACCAATCTATCACCAAAATAAATATTGGTCATTCTAATCACCTAGGTTGTCAGTTCAACCCCAATCAACATTTCCAGACAAAAACAGAAATGCTCTGTCAAACTTTAAACTAAATTTTATGAATTTAGTTTTAAAATTCAAGTTTTGATTTATGTATTGTTTTAATATGTTAAATCAAAGAATCAAGTAACTTGTTTATAAGCTTAAATAATTAAATCTGGAACATTTACATATTGATTTTATAAATTTTACTCTGTTGATTTTGCTTATCCTGTGTCATCACAACTTCATTCTCATTTTTCTTTTCTTTTATAAGATGAAACTCTAATTTATATTGCATAACATACTAGGTTTAAAAACTTAAACTATAACATTGATTCTTTTTCATGAAGTCATGTTTTTGAACATAACAATAACCTGGAAAACTAAAACAGGCAAAACAATATCACTGTGCAACATGCATATAACAGAGTATAACATCTAATTCATCCACTTCAGAAAGATTACCACTGAATAAACTAAGCAACTATAATTACTTAAATTATATTTGTTAAAAATGTTACTCACCTATATGAGCAGAGCCTCTGTGTTCAAGAAGAACTAGAATCTGATGGTTGCTTAAATTTGAAAACTTCAGATCTCATTTATTTTAAAAACTGCAGAAGCTTTGCTTAAGAAATCTTTGGACTTCAGATTCTTTTTAAACTTGAAATGATGTAGCACTTTGTTTTTTTTTTTCTTTCCAGATTTACATTTGCATGATTGCTTCCATACTTCATTTGCATGCTTGTTTCCAGGTTGGTAAAAATGCAGATGTCATTTTGCATGATTGTTTTCCCCCTTCTTACTTTATACTGCATTTGCCTATTTACAGTCTCATCTTTTATTTGCTTTAAAACTGCAAATTTATTTCCTTGTCCCCATGATTCATGCAGTTTTGAATATGGTTTTCAACAGAGGACTGCAGCATAGTTGCATGCAGGTTTGTATTCTCCTATATATTTTTTTAGTTGCAAATTGAATTTTCCAGATGCATGCAAATTTGATGAAGTTCAAACAGAAATGCAGTGATTTCAATTAGAGGACTGCAGGTTTAAGAATTGTTTTTGATTTGAATAGTTGAGGGAAGATTACTGATTTTGCATGCACAAGAATTTTCAGATTTAGATCTGAAACTTTCTTAAGTTTAAAGAAGAATAGGGAAAAGAAAAATGAAGTTAAGAAGATATGTTTATATAAACAAAATTCTTGATTTAATTAAAAATAAAAGAAAAAAGAAATTTAATGAGACACTTGTCTCTATCCTTAACATTTGTCACAATAGTTTATTTTATAACTAACACATGTCCTTTAAGATGGTAAATAAATTTACATATGTAATTTTGTATTTAAATTTTAATTTTAAATTGTTTATAAATACTTTAAAACCTCAATTTATCATGCTTATGTATATATATACATGAATTTACCTCTTTTTAATTTATTAAAAAGAAATGAGACAAACAACTATGAATAAAATCTTATTCAAATATTTTAAGTGTTTATTCTCTTGAATACAATAAATTAAATTCATATTTTAAATAAATTTATCAAATCAAATTTTAATAAATCAAGTTACATATAAATGCATATAAAATTCTATTAAAATTAAAAACAACAAATTTTATCCCTTACAAAAACTATTTATGTTCATAAGAACTTAAGCATTATAATTTTTATTTAAAAATAACAAATTAAGTAATATCAAATAATTTGTAAAAGAGATTATGATAAACTAAAATCATTTGTAATTTTGCATTGTAAATTCCTATATATAAAATAAAACTTAGCTCTTATATATATATATATATCAAAATTTAAATTCATATATTTTTAAGCTTAATAAATTTTTAAAACAAATAAGAATTTCATAATATAAATCATAACATTATTTACTAAATTCAAAATCAAAATTTATTAATTTACAATACATACAAATATATATATATTATAAACAGAAAACAATTTATTTATTCAAAAAGATAAAATCTTTCAAATTTAAATATTTATCAAAACATGATTATTAAATCAAATTCCAATTTTATTAATACAATTATCAAATTAAATTAAATTTAAAACACAGATTATTAAATTTATATTGCCCAAATTTCCGGGATATCACAACCTTCCCAAGATGTGTACTCATTTTTAACGTTTTTTTAATTTGTGGAACTGCCCTCAGTCCCTAAAGATGAATGCTTATCCTCATCTTTCCAAGGTGTGCATTCAAGTGAGCGCTCCCACCCAATATCGATAGCCCTTCCAACCTTATTTCTAGCACAGGATCCCTTCCCCATACTGACTTGGCCTCTTCCTAAGTCCCACCTACTTATCTTTTACTAGATTTCATTTACTACTTCCCTTGGCATAGTACCACCCTGCCCTAATGCTGTGTGCTTCCCATTTTTCTTATTAAGTGTACTCTTTCCAATTTTGACGTAGTATGACCCCTTCATATTATGTGCAGTTCATGTTTATAATGAAGGGCTGCCGCTCAACTGTCGTTATAGACAAACCTTAACAACCTTAACAACGTCTTTACATGTGTCGTTTTCTTATTCGTCCTAATTTTACTTTATTTTGTTTGCAGTGTCCTTTTTCTTTCTTTTCAGCACTGATTTGGTTATGGTGACCCTTTCCCCAATACGCATTAGTATATTTCTCGAAAAATTTATTTTCACGTGCCCCCGCAGTTCCACACTTGCCTCTACATAGTACTTAGCCCTTTTTGGTTTATTTCCTTTATAGAAAATCCTAATAAATTCTCGAAAAATTGATGAACACTTGTTCAAACATATTTAATTTTTATTCAGATTTTTAAGGGTGTTTTCCTTACCTATTTTCTAGTTGCGCGCCTTTAATAAATCATATAAAATCGTATAATCTTAAGAAACTCCTCAAATTAAAAAACCATCTCTAAAACTATGACTAGAACATGTTATAAAATTTCCAATTACTTTCAAAATCATTAAAGTAGGGGAAGCACATCTAAACATCCCATGTGTATTTATTCTTCCTCAAAACCTTCATTAAATCTATATTCGATAATAAAATTCCATACGAACCCTATCATACTTAAAAACATACAAATCTAAACCAAAATATATACTAGAGATCAGTGTAGATAGGTTAAGCATTACTCACTTAGGTCTTTAAGATGTCTTTCTTTAGTCTTCTTAATCCTCTTTAGCTTGCATTCTCTTTATCTTCTCTCAATTTTTCCTCTTTTTTTCATCATAGATATTATTCTTTCTTAGATGCTATTTTTAATTTAGGTAGAATTAAATTATTGAATACAAAAAGTAATATTTATCGTCCCACAATAATTTGAGCTTGGGCACTCATACCACCTTTCTTCTCTTATTTGGACCACCCCAGTCTTTTAATTTATTTATTCGATTAATCTAAACTTAACGTTGTTATAGTGTGATATGCAAATCGAGTTAAAATAACGATGAAGTGTTAATAAACATGTCTAGGTAATTAGTCCTTTGGTTTTTATATTCACCTCTTTCGAAATCAACAGTCATATTATGAATTATTATATAAGCATACATAATTCCAGATAGAACTCTTGCGTCATGAAATCAAGCATGATTTTGTAAAATTTGAAACCTTGCTTGTAAGACAACGAACGTACGTTCGATGACTTTTCTGTAGCTTGCCACTTTTTCATTCAAACAGCTCTCTTTGTCATTCGTTGGGACCCTAAAGCCTTGTCTTAAAGTTCTCCACTTAGGGTAAATTCCATCGACCAAGTAATATCCAGTTTGATGCTCGACATTACCAACGTTATACGTAATGTCTATTGAAATTCCGTAAGATAGTTCAGAGAATAGGTATTACTGTTTTAACACATTTATATCATTTAACAAACCTGTTACTCAAAAGAAAGCATGCCAAACCCATAAATCATTAGTCGCAACCGCTTCTAGGATCATTGTTGGCACCTTTTTGTGTCCTGTGAATATTCCTTTCCAAACCGTTGGACCGTTTTTCCATGCCAAATGCATCCAATCCAAGTTCCAAGCATACCTAGAAAACCTCTAGCTTCTCCTCTGGCTATTATTCTGTTTACATAATTCGGTCCTGGCATTCGTAGGTATTCCTGGACAAACTGTTTGATCACTGTTTTACAATATTCCTTCATGTAATCTATTGCTGTTGATGATGCAATTCTGAAACATTCATTCATATGATCACCAGTTATTCCGTAGCTTAACATACGTAAAGTAGCCGAGATTTTGATATGGGGAGATGCCCAGGTTCTAGTGCTCCATTTAGCTTATAAGAAAAATATGGATTGCTTTCATGAAGTTTGAGATAAATTTTAGAGAAAACATCTAGGCCCATCTGAAATCGACGACAAAAAAAATTTATATCGTTGGTTGATTGTCAATGAAGTAGTCCTTCATCAGCCTTTCACGTCCATCCTTATAGTCCTTCTTATATCGTCAGTCAATCGGTCCAAGTATACTACCACGATGGTTGCTCGTAGATCCTTCGCCAAAAAAGTAAGAATATCCTACTAGAGCTTGTTAAATTTGAAACTCTTCCATTTCATCGTCCATTTCTTGTTCATTATCGTAGCTTTGGTTCATGTCTTGTTTTTACTGGTAATATAAGTTAGGATCCTTGTTTATCGAGCAGTAAAAGTGCAAGAGGTAATTGTGTGTTGGAGTTGATCTGAATGCAAGTATATATAAGTGTAGGAGATAAAAGGATATGGAATACAAAAGACAATGAATGGTTATGATTTGCTCCATGTTGGTAGTACTTGATAAAGCTACAGTGTACGTTTGCAGAGGCTATAATGGCTATAGTGTAGCTGCAATGTTGAAAAGGACACGACAGTAATAGCTACGGTATACGTTTACAGAGGCCAAAATGGCTATAGTGTAGCTACAGTGTTGGAAAGGACATGATAATAATGGCTACAGTGTACGTTTGTAGAGGCCATAATGGTTATAGTGTAGCAACAGTGTTTGAAAGGACATGACGGTAATGGCTGCAGTGTACGTTTGCAGAGGCCATAATGGTTATAGTGTGGCTACAGTATTGGAAATGACATGACAGTAATGGCTGCCGTATACATTTGCAAGGCCATAATGGCTATAGTGTTGGAAAGGGCACGACATTAATGGCTACATTGTACGTTTGCAGAGGCCATAATGGCTATAGTGTAGCTACAATGTTGGAAATGACATAATAGTAAGGGTTGTAGTTTACGTTTGCAGCGCCATAATGACTATAGTGTAGCTACAGTGTTGGAAAGGACATGACAGTAATGGCTACAATGCACGTTTGTAGAGGCCATAATGGCTATAGTGTAGCTACAGTATTGGAAAGGACATGAGAGTAATGGCTACAGTATAAGTTTGCAGTGGCCAGTGATTGGTTTAAGTTAACTCCATGTTGATACAATTGCAGTCCCCATGATTACTATTTATACACTAAGTGTTGGCATGAGAGGTTCATAGGATTCCAAATAGCAAATCAGACATGGACTCCCCATTATTATTTGGTGTTGATTAAAGCCTATATACAGGCTGATACAAGACATATGGAAGAGGAGGTCGATGAAGATTTTTGGGTTACCGTCAACGAAGCTTACAATAACCATCCGGAATGTAGAATGAGAAGAAGAAATTTGGACACTAGAAGTACATTTATTAGAGCTTACAGGAGGTATCGGAGAATTATAACTGAGGTAGAACGAGATAATGTTTTTCAAATGACCCGATCAACTTTTGACTCCCTGTATTTTATGGATCATCAAGCACACTTTGTTGGTCATGCTGCGTATGATTTGTGGGTGAATTATATTAGACAGTTTGAGTGAGTACAATGTTAACATACGATGTATGTCCACGTGTTTGTCCAAGTGTCTTAGGTCAATTTATGTCCATGAGTATTAGTTTGAGTAACTTGTATTCTACGAGTTGTATTAGTTTAATGCATGTCCACATATAGTAATATGAGTTATATATGTTCGATGTAATTTGGAGACTAAACTATGTACTTAAACGTACCACAACATACGACATACTTCAACATACCATAACATACTTATACATAGAACAAAAGACATACTTAAACATACAACAAACTCGAACATACGGCATACTTCGAAATATGACATACTTCAATATGTTAGTTATGCCTACCACAATGCTGAAATTCCAATACACGCAGACTGTCATGAAGCACGACTAGTTCTTGTTCTAGTTCGTTTGCATATTCCACTGCTCGAAGAGGGAATTGATCATCAATCCATTCCCATTGTTAACGCTAGAAAATAAACGCTAACACCCCGGTGTATAGATGGAAATTGTGAAAGCACCACCCGTTGGTACGGGAACAAAGTATATGCAAAGAAATCACAGGAAAGCTATAAAAGACACAGTATTTATAGTGGTTCGTGTAACATCCCGCCTTTTTGCACACTTTAAACCGACACACGTGCCAATTCAAAGCATACGCAAGGGCGGATTGTTATGGGGTAAATAAGAAAACAGAGGAGAAATAAAACAAAACAGAATCTCACAGCGGAAGGATAAAATATAATAATCAAATATACAGTTCATGAAACTGTTTTACAAAATAATTCGTTTTTCTTGTGCAATAAATATCAGAGTTACACATACCAATACAACAATGCAGCGGAATTAAATGGTGTAGTGCACTAGTATAAATAATAATAATACAAATTGTTATCCCATTTTTTGGTCAAAACTGGAATATCAATGTTGAGCGCGTCTCCACCACGATCGAGCTAAGAAGGAGCAACCAGCAAGCGTACCTAAGTCCAGAGTTCCCGAATACCAAGTCCATTCGGCCTCATACCCTCATGTTCATTCGGCTATGCAAGTATACGAGTCATTCGGCACTAAGGCCTAAAGCTCGTTCGGCATTCCTAGTCGTCTCATTCGGCGTTCCCATCCGGCGTTCCCAACACAACTCCATTCGGCATACCGGTCCAAGCAATGCCGAACCAAGCCTCTCCACCTCAATACCGAACCAACCTGCCTCCTCCATCACCGGACCAATCCACCGGCCCACTCATCCTACACCAAACCAACACTCCATCCACTAACATACTACCACCGGATCATACTCCTATCACCGAACGAACTCCACTCAACCCATGCTCCACCGAACCAACCAACCACCGGTCCAACCATCCTTCTCTCCAAGCTCCATGCCGAATGAAGCCTCGCCGAACCAGAAAGTTGCCAGTCCAAACTGCATCAGCCCAGGCCCACCAACAGCTATAAGCATCCAAGACCCCTACCCCCAGCCTCACTCTATAAATAGAGGGGCAGGGGTACAACAATGGAGGACAAGTTTGAGAGCTCAAGCCTGGAAGGAACTCTCAAACAACTTTAGATACTTGTAATCAAAGCTTTGTACTTGTAATCTGAAGGAAAAAAGGAGAATAACATATAAAGTGGACGTAGGCATGTTCTTGCCGAACCACTATAAATCTGTGTGTCTTTTACAATTTAGTCCCTGCTTTTCATACATTTGCATAAATCACCCAAATCACTAAGAACAACATAAAATCAACCAACTCATACGACTTTGGGTGTTTGCGGCCATTTTTCACGCAAACATTTTGGTGCTTTCACTGAGAAGAACCAGCTTCCGCTACACGGACAGAAGTTGAATTTGAAAATCTAAGAGTTCAGATCTAAGAGTTATGACGAGACAAACAAGTAAAAGGCAAAGGCCAGAGAGAAGTGAACACCAAGGAAGTCAAGAGGCTTCCTCAAGAGGGAATCAAGCGTCAATCTTCATCACTAGGGATGAGATGGAGGTCATGATGAGAAGGCAAGAAGAGATGATCCAGAACTTACTTCAACAAATTGGGCAAATTGGAGCACAGATCCAAGGAGCGGCTGGAATTCAGAACGGAGCAGGACCATCTGGTGCAGCACCAGAGCTAGGGGGCACTCACGCAGAGCATGTTGATCCGACCCCGGGAAGTGAGATGGGGGCATCCGAGCCACCTGGTAGCAATAGAGGAATGAACGTTCAGCCAAGGAGGCATACACATGGAAACTCCCGTGGACTTGGGGGGCAGGTCGAAGACAGTGAACGAGAACTACAGCTTGGAGACAACGACAGATTAGCAGAGATGGTTAGAAGAGCTATGAGAGGCGGTTTAGTAAACAGAGACTTGGAAGATGTAAACAGGAGTCCTTTTTCTTCCACGATCAGGATGGCTAGGAACCCACCAGAATTCAAGCTACCATCATTGGACATGTACAACGGGAAAACGGACCCCACGGTCCATCTAACGAAGTATATGAGACATATGGAAGTGCTGGGGGCATCAGAGGAGGTTATGGCCCGATGCTTTCCACTGTATTTGACGGACATTGCAGCGTTATGGTTTAGACAACTGGAGAGCGGCTCCATAGGAACATGGGCAGATTTAACTGAGAGATTCATGAGGCAATTCAGGGTTCATATTGCGAGACCCAAGAATGTGATGACTTTGGCAACCTTGAAACAGAAAACTGGAGAGACTTTGAGGAGCTTCCTAACGCGATTTAATGCGGCAGCAGCATCAGTGGATCGACCAGATCCAGCTATGGTCATGATGGCAGCTGTATCTGGAATAGCTGGTAACACAGAGTTCAAGAATTCATTAACCAAGGACCCGCCTATGAATCTGAGAGAATTCTATCATGAGGCTGAAAAGTTTCTACGTTTGGAAGATGCTAGTGCAGAAAGAGAGGAAGAAGATGACGTTTACACAATCAAGAGCGGAAACCTACCTAGAAAGGGTGCGGAGACTAGCAAAGGGAAAAGAAAGGCTGAGGATAATGATGACAGGACAAAGTGGCTACGAAGAGAACCACGCTTCACCACCTATTCAGAGTTGAATGAGAGTTTGGAACGGATTTATCAGAATACCAAGGGGCAGGTTCCGTATCGTAGACCAATGCGAAGGGATCCAACCTCTGACGAAAGAAAATCAGATAAGTTTTGTATATTTCATGAATTGAATGGTCATAACACTAATGATTGTAGGCATTTGAAGGACGAGGTGGAAGGGCTTATCAGGAACGGTATGCTCCTTCAGTATGTGAGGAGGCGAACTCCAGCGGTGGAGCCAGAGCGACCACCCTCTACATCAGCTAGAGGTGACCCTGGATCAGGGCACCATTTGATTATCCATTGATTGCTTGATTAAAATAACGATGAACAAGTCGTAAGCTTCCACTAAAGCAATTAAATCATTTACACATGTACGAGATCGCGAACGATCTCCAGGCATGCTCTGAATGATCATTGACTGCTTCGGGGTGGGAACTTACACTTTGACATCCTTGCTTTGCTTTTGTTTCGATTTGAACATTTGAATTCTTCCTGTTTGGACATTTCTGCTGTAAGGTACTATTGCTTTAACATTTACAATTCCATGGAAAAGTTATTTACTTGTATGCCCGTTGGATCGCGAACGGTCCACGAGCACCACCTATTGCATGGCAACGAACTGCCGAAGTCTTTGATTCGAAAACTCCCCCAAACAATAACTCCAACACTGATAATATTAAGTCCCCCCCGGGCACACTCATTCGCCTCGAACGGCACCCGACTTCGAACAGTCACAACTCGCCTCGAACGGCACCCGACTTCGAACAGTCACAACATGCCTCGAACGGCACTCGATCGCGAACGATCACAACTCGCCTCGAACGGCACAACTCGCCTCGAACGGCACAACTCGCCTCGAACGGCACAACTCACCTTACCTCAAATGGCTCGATCGCGAACGGTCGTCATTTGAGGTCCGCCACCCACAACTCACCTTACCTCAAATGGCTTGATCGCGAACGGTCGTCATTTGAGGACCGCCACTTGACCGCGCACTGTCGCACTTTACCTCGAATGACTCGATCGCGAACGGTCGTCATTTGAAGTTAAGCGCTTGACCTTGAACGGTCCCCACTCGACCGCGCACTGTCGCACTTTACCTCGAATGACTCGATCCCAAACGGTCGTCATTTGAAGTAAAGCGCTTGACCTTGAACGGTCACATTTCACTGCAGATGACTCGATCCCGTACGATCGACGCATGGATTTACGCGCTTGACCGCGCAGGGTCGCACTTTCCCTCGAATGACTTGATCACGAACGATCGTCATTTGAAGTTAGGCGCTTGACCATGAACGGCCGCGCTTCATCCCAAATAGCTCGATCCCGAACGGTCATCAGTTGGGGCCATATAAACTATCAAGTTCTTTACAGGTTGATGACAGGATATGAACATCCAGCTCATGGCATTACAAAACACGCCTTCCTACCGCAAGGCATATTTTGGGGGGCAAAGTGTTATCCCATTTTTTGGTCAAAACTGGAATATCAATGTTGAGCGCGTCTCCACCACGATCGAGCTAAGAAGGAGCAACCAGCAAGCGTACCTAAGTCCAGAGTTCCCGAATACCAAGTCCATTCGGCCTCATACCCTCATGTTCATTCGGCTATGCAAGTATACGAGTCATTCGGCACTAAGGCCTAAAGCTCGTTCGGCATTCCTAGTCGTCTCATTCGGCGTTCCCATCCGGCGTTCCCAACACAACTCCATTCGGCATACCGGTCCAAGCAATGCCGAACCAAGCCTCTCCACCTCAATACCGAACCAACCTGCCTCCTCCATCACCGGACCAATCCACCGGCCCACTCATCCTACACCAAACCAACACTCCATCCACTAACATACTACCACCGGATCATACTCCTATCACCGAACGAACTCCACTCAACCCATGCTCCACCGAACCAACCAACCACCGGTCCAACCATCCTTCTCTCCAAGCTCCATGCCGAATGAAGCCTCGCCGAACCAGAAAGTTGCCAGTCCAAACTGCATCAGCCCAGGCCCACCAACAGCTATAAGCATCCAAGACCCCTACCCCCAGCCTCACTCTATAAATAGAGGGGCAGGGGTACAACAATGGAGGACAAGTTTGAGAGCTCAAGCCTGGAAGGAACTCTCAAACAACTTTAGATACTTGTAATCAAAGCTTTGTACTTGTAATCTGAAGGAAAAAAGGAGAATAACATATAAAGTGGACGTAGGCATGTTCTTGCCGAACCACTATAAATCTGTGTGTCTTTTACAATTTAGTCCCTGCTTTTCATACATTTGCATAAATCACCCAAATCACTAAGAACAACATAAAATCAACCAACTCATACGACTTTGGGTGTTTGCGGCCATTTTTCACGCAAACACAAATCTTCGTCTTCGTCCTCCAAAGCTAAATCTTCAAATCCTGAAACGCTCGGACTGACCCGAGCGAATTTGAAAAGACAAAAACACTCGAGTCAGACTAGAATATCTTATGTGAGTTAAATAAACAGAAATAAATATGAGTACAGTAACTCAAGAGATGCTCGGGATTTACATCTCCTAAGGATCCGTTAAACTATTTACTATGTAGTATATTGCGTTATTATAATAGTGTCTATTTATAAAATAAACTTACTTTTTAATAGCGTTAAGGGGTTACCCATATAGCCCTTAACACGTAATAGTCCCAGTAGTCCATCCAATATCATAGTCCCTCCTGATCGGGAAGCCACTAGAGGATACCACACGGGCTACGGGAGAAAACCAAACTCGTACAAGGCGCGATAGGGTAGGTGACACGGCACAACTAGGCAATGCCAGGGTAGATATACCAATTACGCTTCCGGGCCGATGGTAACGCGAAGCCGCAGCAACCGCCCACCTCGAAACAACTCCCCAAATCAAAAAAAATAGAAGTGGCCACTGAAACAATCCAAAGTCATAGTATAATATCGAAGAGGAGTGTCCGATCAGAGGAATGACCTCATTAACCCGTCGATCGCTCCTGTTTTAGCCACCTTATGCCAACTCACGGGAGTCGGGTCCACGTATTTACCTTACAGGAATCGTCGCCACCAACCTACTTCATTCTGGAATCTCCACCGCGTACACGGTTAGTCAAAGTGGTTTTCGGTATCGACAGAGAGTATGTCCATATCCGATCCCGGTCTCTTTGCCAACCCATCGTTATTATAACACCGCGGTTATTTAAAACAGTTTATACTTTTAAAACCAGAATATAATCCATTTCAAAACCATAATATTACGATATCATTCCAAAACCCAAAACCATATTTTACCACTTATCCCAAATATAATTTCTTTCCAATAATAAAAAGGCTTTAACTTCATAATATCTGAAAATCGAATATTTTCAAAGCATAATATTTTTGGAAATCCATAATTTCAAACCATAACTTTTAAAAACTCAAATGGTTTGGATATTCAACGGTATATGAATTTCAAGGGCTTAACTTTACTGTCACTTTGTAAAGAAATAAGTTATATGGCTTTATGGAAATATTTCTTTATCTAAAGTTAAGACCATAATTTAGATATCACTCTTAAGTTCCAAACCATTTCAATTTCCATATATATAAATCCATTGGAGTATTAATATTCAAAACTAAAATTGGAATATATTCTTTCAACAAATTAAATGTTTTATTATTTAGTTTGAATATTCACATAAATCCTTAAACAACTCCAATTTCTAGTAATAAAACATATGTATTTTTCGATTCCAATTTATATTAGAATATTTTTCCAATTCAAATTCATATTAGAATATTCATTTCAATTTTTTTCTTGGGAAAAATCCAATTATAAATATCATATCTTAAATTTCCAAACTTAACATTTAAACATATGATATAAATTTATCCAACTCCATTTTCTAAATTTTCTTCCATTTTACTAAGGGAATTTATACACCTTTTTATTTCAAAATTTCCAACTTTTCATGTACATAAATACGGAAGAAAAATATTTATACCGTATAAAATTTAAGATTATTATAAACCGTATTCCATCCAAACCATAGAAATCACATTAAAATAGTTATATATAGACCGCGGTGCCTGTATATAATTTTCTATCCTATGGTCAAGTGATACGGATATTTATCATTTCAATCCGCAATTTAAAAATAAAACTTTGCGGTTTTATCATTTCAAACCACAATCCCGAAAAATGAAATATGCATGATAAATTTGCAAATTTAATGATATGCAATAAACATTCATTCATCAACAACATCCATCATCCAATCGCAACCATCAACCAATTTCAATCAATAACAGTATATATCTATGAACATATACAACAGGTAATAACTGTCAGTTTTTTTCCCAAATTAAATTTATCAACTATTTATCTAACAGTTTACTCAATAATAATTTACATAACTGTTAACTAGCAGTTCTTATGCAAACAATAATTTCTAACAGCCAATTAATATGCAATCAATCAATTTAAATTAACAGCTAAATTCAAAAAAAATGCAATTCAACAGATATGGATGAAATAACATGCCCAAAAGCTCATAAATAAATTTCTATTCATTTCTAAAATTTATTTAACAAACATAAAAGCTTCTAGTAATTGTGAGTGGGTTAAAACACTCACCTTTGGAATTTAAATCGAATTTAAACCCGATTTAAATCCAAAAATTCGCCCGTTTCAGAATTTGCCCAAACCAGCGTCATCAAGTCCGGAATTAAATTATGAACCTAACAAAAGAAATTTCGTTGGAATCCGATGTCGTATGGGAAAGTTATGGCGAAAAATGGCGATAGAATTCAAATTGGATATAATTAAAAGTGACACACATTTCACCTTTCATATATTTATATGCCACGTCACAGGCACATGTTGCACGTACAGCTCCTATCCTTCGGTATGCACGCACGCACCAACCAAGAAACGCGTACAGCTCCTATCCTCCAGTTCGTACCAGAGGCCCTCTTTTCCACGCGTCCTAGCTAAGCCAACGACGCCTCCTACGGTCAAAGCTCAGCGCCCTCCTATCACCACCAGCAGTCCTCCTGGCCGAGGCGCACACGCGCAAGGCCTCAGGGCCCAAAATTTCACCAGCAGCCGCCGTTTATAAAAACCCTAGTTGAATTTTAGGGCCAAATCCGACCGTTGAATTGCCAAACAAATTACATAGATGCGCTCCCCATCGTCCATACTTCAATACCCAGAAACATTTTTCCGATCGGGCGAGGTTTGTTACGGCGATGATGAACGGTTTTGGGGCTGTTTGAATTTATTCTGGATGAACGACAGCTCCAATTGACAAACGAATTTCACCATGAGATTACGCGTATCGAATACTTCAACATATATTTTTTTCTGGAATTTTCTGAATTTTTTTGAGTTTTGACTTTTGATTTTGAACTGTGGATAGATCTGGAATTGGATCTGAGATGTATACATTTGGGAAAGAGAAAGGAGTGAAGAAATGAACGTACAGCAAATGAAAAGAAAGGAGCTAGGGTTTATCACAGCATATATATAGGTTGGGCTGGGTTAGAATAGATAGGCTAGAGAGATGAACGTGCGTGACAAACTATGGCCCAAAAAGCCCGCTATGCCTCCGGAGTCGAATTTGTTAAAACTATATATCCAAATAGGTGTTTTAAAATATTCTGAACGCGATGGAAAAAGTTTCGCGACCAAATTCGATCGTATGGAGAAGTTATGCTAAAAACAAAAATTTCACATTGATTTCAAAATGCGTAAATTTCAAGGCGTTTCGAGTCCGTACGATCAAACGACAAGTCCGATCGCTACGAAAATTGAAACATTATTATAATTCAACGTTACGGATCCGATGAAACTGGTTTCGTCGAAATCCGAGTCCGTGCCCAAAATGGCTATTTTTATATTAATTAAATAAATAAAAATTAGTAAATAAATCCAATTTTTATAATTTAGTTTAAGAATTGAAAATCTTTATCACTTTATAATTCTCAAATATCTAAAATGATTTAACAAATTTTCAAATGTCAATTTGTTAAAGATTAACCAATTTATCATTGAAAAATTTCCAAGTTACAATATTAAGTATAAATTTTAAATTTATCCAACAGTTAAACTTAATCGCCCATGAAATTCATTTATCACCAAGTATAAAATTTAGAATTTGTTCATGGTCTAATATTATTGTTATCCAAAATTTTGCAACTTAAACTCCACAATCGTAATGTCCAACATTAAATTCCCATTTAATTGCAATAACGCAATTTCAAAAATTTAACTCAATTAACTAAACAACTCTTTATATCCCTAATCAATTTGCAATGGTTTAAAAGTTTGCTAAATTTTAATTTTAGAAATTCCTTTACTTCCATTCAACATCAGCAATTATCTATTAAATGTCCCAAAATTCCTATTAAATAAATCTAACGAATCTTTATTATAAATTAGATGAATTTAATATTGCATTCAACTATTACGTTAAAATTTCCGTTTCACTTTAAAGTAACTAAATTTGCCCATTTATAATACTTATTTCAATTCCTAAAAAAAATCATTTTATTAATATCAAAAATTTACCATTTATTTACGTAACCTTTTATTACACTGATTGCAAAAATTTCACTTATTAAATTTCCAATTCCACTAAATCCGAGCAAACTGATTTCCACCCTTTTTATTCAAACCAAAGATCATGCTATGATAATATTTTACGTTGTTCACACTGAATATAATCAACCTTTTTATCGTTATCAATTAAACATACATTGATTGCACTAATTTAAGGAATTAATTGCCATTTATCCAATTAAATTTTTCATACATCAATCTATTTCATCTAAATCCTTACCTATGAATATTGCAACCTTTAATTCCATTAAATACCAATTAACCCAAATTATTTCATTTATTCTAAGTCATATCACTAAAATAATTCATCATAATAAACTTAAAATCTATACGTTTATTGATTTATTTCTATTTGTCTTATGTTAAATTCTAAATTTAGTAAGACAACCTAAAGTACTCCATTCAATCGACAGTCCCTTTCAATTGTTAATACGTACTTAAATTTCTACAGTTGCCTTCCATCTGCACTTCCGTTACTATGATAAAAATTAGTAACGTTTATGCCATCAATCCATCATAATTACTTACCCTTAATTGAGTTTGATTTCCAAATAAATTTGCTGACCCTTAATTAGACAATTTATAAAAGTTTGTCATCATACCTATAGTTCTACGCTTATGCTATGTCTTAAATTTCAATAAATTTATAAATTTTGAGATGTTCATTAGGGTTTACAAATTTATTGACTTGCAATAACAGGGTTTCTTAATCTATTCAATTTATCGTTCACAATCTTTTATTGCATTAAATTGGTTTAATATTCCCATATTAAATTTTATGTCCAGGTAAGAATTTTTCTTTCTTTCTCTACTTAATTCATTTGAATTTTATTCAAATGTCTTTAAATAGGTTTCTAAGTCACTTCTATATAATTTATTCTAGCCTTCATTTTAATATTTATCTACCACCTTTATTCTTTCAACTAAAATAAATTACAAAAATCCTATTAAACAAACAATTTTAAATGGTCGAACTTAACGGGTCGTTACACTCTCCCCCACTCAAAACTTTTCGTCCCCGAAAAGGAAAAGGAAGGGAGAAGGAAGAATAAAACAGTATATCTAATTTCAAATATTAACTTATAACAATAATTTACTAAATTAATTTCCTTTAATGAAATACACTTGTTTTATAATCATTATGTCTTTTAATACTTGAATTATTAAAGTTGGAAAAATATCTTTAACAAAATTCTAAGTCCAAAATTTACGAAAATTTTGGCAGAGTCTCCTTTGTACGGAGGGACTCTGGAGAAAATATAATATCCAAATATACAAATATATTACATATATATCCAAAATAAAATATCCCACACGGGAAAATATATAAATAGCGCTTTAATCGTAATCCGAAAACGTACCTATTTGTCGGGCAATACGCTTATTATTTTGGAACCAAAAGCAGTAGCAGTTGCTTCCAACCCCTGTATTCACTTATATAATCTAAAAGGTTAAATATTTATTTTACAGTGAAAGGTTTAGGTGGATTCAATCATTCATATCCAATCAAATGCAACAACCACAATTTTTTTCTCAACAGCACACACCACATTCAACAAACAATCATTTAATCAAACAACAATTAGTTGTTCGGGTTCAAATTCTGAAGTTGTACGAATGAAGAATAACTATCAAGTACATCCGTTGCTCAACAGCCTAAGATGGAACAAAGATAGATTATTTGTAAATCTAACAACTCCATAATTCCTTACCCAACAACATACATCAACCAACAATTCAAATCAACACCAAAATATCTCATTATACATTTATTTCATAATTCAGTGTTTTGATTTTTCTTTCCTTCATTTATGAGGGATTTCTTTGTTTCTTACAAGTTTATTTTCCAATTATCACCAAATTCATTATATTTGTATTTCCTTTTTATTACTTAAGTTTCCTTTTATTACCTAAGTTTATAAAATAAATTCTCATTAATAACAACAAATATTTGAATATCTTCATTTCCTTACTCTTCACTTGTAAGATTTCCCTTAAATTCTTAATCTGCTAACATTCATTCTTATAAGTGGAAGTTTTTATTTATCTATTAACTATGGATTACAGTCATTTCAATTCTTCCTACTTTCCATTATATTGGAATAGGGGAGATTAAAACATACTTAAGTAAATAATATGTTACCTATTAATAATACTTAACTTATTTTCAGCAAAATTTCAATTATAACTTATGTTTATACCATTGAATTCTTATTATAACAGTAATTTATTGAATACTTCATTTTTCCTAAATTCCTACTTGTAAAATATTCAATTCCAGTTTCTCATTTAACACTTCAACTTTTATATTTGGGTAAGTTATTTATGTTAAGGAAATTGCAATTGAACTTATACAAGTTAAATCTCCATTCTTTAATTCAATTCAATGTTAATCCTTATTACTATTCTCTCTCCTACGTATTCACTTTCTCTTTATATCCTTGCAATAATTCTCTTAATTAAATTAGAGGTTTTAATTTATTTATTACTTAACCCCTTTTTTTTTCACTAACATAATTTTAAACAATTTATTAATGGAAATTTAAGAATTTAATACCGGGTCAAATTTCAAAATTACTTTAAAATAATAGATAATATAATTTCTTACAACTCTTATATCTCCAATTATCTTTAAACAATTAAAATTTCAAATAAATTCAAAACAATTCTGTAGTAGTATTTACTACAGCGGCCTTTCCCCTTCGAAACTCGAAAATGAAAGTCGATGATGCGGCCGTCATCACCGAATTTATTTTCCAGCGACGGAGAGAAAAGTACATAATTTATTTCCCCAAAATCTTCTTTTAAAACAAATTTCCCGAATTTAAAACGGAATATTCATATCGGAAAACATATATATGACAATATTATTATACTTCCAAATTATACTTTTTATATAAGAAATTTCTTATAAACCAAATCATTATTTTTCATAAATTCTTTGAAAGCACATTTCAAAAATCCCGGACTTAAGTTCTAAAATCTCCCATTTGATTTATCATAATTTCAACTTAGCTTCAGTTATTATAAATATTTTTATTGCCTAACATCCAATCTATAGCAACCAAATATATATATCTTTATAAAATATTTTTATATATAGAAAATATGATAGGCAAAATTATTTCATTCACCTATAATAAAAACTAATATTATGTCGGCCTGTCCTATTAAGTGTTTAGAAATCCCTATTGATGGCATAGCGTCCCATGCATCAACCAGAATTTATAAATACAAAGCGGAACAGATTAACACAATATAAAAATCTTTTCATTAATACTAACAAATACGCTCTCTCATATATATACACTCAGCGACTCCCATAGGATATTACTACCCTATTAACAAAGAGTCAAACCCCACAAAGCCAAGGTTTATCGCTAAACCAAAGCTCTGATACCAACTGTAACATCCCGCCTTTTTGCACACTTTAAACCGACACACGTGCCAATTCAAAGCATACGCAAGGGCGGATTGTTATGGGGTAAATAAGAAAACAGAGGAGAAATAAAACAAAACAGAATCTCACAGCGGAAGGATAAAATATAATAATCAAATATACAGTTCATGAAACCGTTTTACAAAATAATTCGTTTTTCTTGTGCAATAAATATCAGAGTTACACATACCAATACAACAATGCAGCGGAATTAAATGGTGTAGTGCACTAGTATAAATAATAATAATACAAATCTTCGTCTTCGTCCTCCAAAGCTAAATCTTCAAATCCTGAAACGCTCGGACTGACCCGAGCGAATTTGAAAAGACAAAAACACTCGAGTCAGACTAGAATATCTTATGTGAGTTAAATAAACAGAAATAAATATGAGTACAGTAACTCAAGAGATGCTCGGGATTTACATCTCCTAAGGATCCGTTAAACTATTTACTATGTAGTATATTGCGTTATTATAATAGTGTCTATTTATAAAATAAACTTACTTTTTAATAGCGTTAAGGGGTTACCCATATAGCCCTTAACACGTAATAGTCCCAGTAGTCCATCCAATATCATAGTCCCTCCTGATCGGGAAGCCACTAGAGGATACCACACGGGCTACGGGAGAAAACCAAACTCGTACAAGGCGCGATAGGGTAGGTGACACGGCACAACTAGGCAATGCCAGGGTAGATATACCAATTACGCTTCCGGGCCGATGGTAACGCGAAGCCGCAGCAACCGCCCACCTCGAAACAACTCCCCAAATCAAAAAAAATAGAAGTGGCCACTGAAACAATCCAAAGTCATAGTATAATATCGAAGAGGAGTGTCCGATCAGAGGAATGACCTCATTAACCCGTCGATCGCTCCTGTTTTAGCCACCTTATGCCAACTCACGGGAGTCGGGTCCACGTATTTACCTTACAGGAATCGTCGCCACCAACCTACTTCATTCTGGAATCTCCACCGCGTACACGGTTAGTCAAAGTGGTTTTCGGTATCGACAGAGAGTATGTCCATATCCGATCCCGGTCTCTTTGCCAACCCATCGTTATTATAACACCGCGGTTATTTAAAACAGTTTATACTTTTAAAACCAGAATATAATCCATTTCAAAACCATAATATTACGATATCATTCCAAAACCCAAAACCATATTTTACCACTTATCCCAAATATAATTTCTTTCCAATAATAAAAAGGCTTTAACTTCATAATATCTGAAAATCGAATATTTTCAAAGCATAATATTTTTGGAAATCCATAATTTCAAACCATAACTTTTAAAAACTCAAATGGTTTGGATATTCAACGGTATATGAATTTCAAGGGCTTAACTTTACTGTCACTTTGTAAAGAAATAAGTTATATGGCTTTATGGAAATATTTCTTTATCTAAAGTTAAGACCATAATTTAGATATCACTCTTAAGTTCCAAACCATTTCAATTTCCATATATATAAATCCATTGGAGTATTAATATTCAAAACTAAAATTGGAATATATTCTTTCAACAAATTAAATGTTTTATTATTTAGTTTGAATATTCACATAAATCCTTAAACAACTCCAATTTCTAGTAATAAAACATATGTATTTTTCGATTCCAATTTATATTAGAATATTTTTCCAATTCAAATTCATATTAGAATATTCATTTCAATTTTTTTCTTGGGAAAAATCCAATTATAAATATCATATCTTAAATTTCCAAACTTAACATTTAAACATATGATATAAATTTATCCAACTCCATTTTCTAAATTTTCTTCCATTTTACTAAGGGAATTTATACACCTTTTTATTTCAAAATTTCCAACTTTTCATGTACATAAATACGGAAGAAAAATATTTATACCGTATAAAATTTAAGATTATTATAAACCGTATTCCATCCAAACCATAGAAATCACATTAAAATAGTTATATATAGACCGCGGTGCCTGTATATAATTTTCTATCCTATGGTCAAGTGATACGGATATTTATCATTTCAATCCGCAATTTAAAAATAAAACTTTGCGGTTTTATCATTTCAAACCACAATCCCGAAAAATGAAATATGCATGATAAATTTGCAAATTTAATGATATGCAATAAACATTCATTCATCAACAACATCCATCATCCAATCGCAACCATCAACCAATTTCAATCAATAACAGTATATATCTATGAACATATACAACAGGTAATAACTGTCAGTTTTTTTCCCAAATTAAATTTATCAACTATTTATCTAACAGTTTACTCAATAATAATTTACATAACTGTTAACTAGCAGTTCTTATGCAAACAATAATTTCTAACAGCCAATTAATATGCAATCAATCAATTTAAATTAACAGCTAAATTCAAAAAAAATGCAATTCAACAGATATGGATGAAATAACATGCCCAAAAGCTCATAAATAAATTTCTATTCATTTCTAAAATTTATTTAACAAACATAAAAGCTTCTAGTAATTGTGAGTGGGTTAAAACACTCACCTTTGGAATTTAAATCGAATTTAAACCCGATTTAAATCCAAAAATTCGCCCGTTTCAGAATTTGCCCAAACCAGCGTCATCAAGTCCGGAATTAAATTATGAACCTAACAAAAGAAATTTCGTTGGAATCCGATGTCGTATGGGAAAGTTATGGCGAAAAATGGCGATAGAATTCAAATTGGATATAATTAAAAGTGACACACATTTCACCTTTCATATATTTATATGCCACGTCACAGGCACATGTTGCACGTACAGCTCCTATCCTTCGGTATGCACGCACGCACCAACCAAGAAACGCGTACAGCTCCTATCCTCCAGTTCGTACCAGAGGCCCTCTTTTCCACGCGTCCTAGCTAAGCCAACGACGCCTCCTACGGTCAAAGCTCAGCGCCCTCCTATCACCACCAGCAGTCCTCCTGGCCGAGGCGCACACGCGCAAGGCCTCAGGGCCCAAAATTTCACCAGCAGCCGCCGTTTATAAAAACCCTAGTTGAATTTTAGGGCCAAATCCGACCGTTGAATTGCCAAACAAATTACATAGATGCGCTCCCCATCGTCCATACTTCAATACCCAGAAACATTTTTCCGATCGGGCGAGGTTTGTTACGGCGATGATGAACGGTTTTGGGGCTGTTTGAATTTATTCTGGATGAACGACAGCTCCAATTGACAAACGAATTTCACCATGAGATTACGCGTATCGAATACTTCAACATATATTTTTTTCTGGAATTTTCTGAATTTTTTTGAGTTTTGACTTTTGATTTTGAACTGTGGATAGATCTGGAATTGGATCTGAGATGTATACATTTGGGAAAGAGAAAGGAGTGAAGAAATGAACGTACAGCAAATGAAAAGAAAGGAGCTAGGGTTTATCACAGCATATATATAGGTTGGGCTGGGTTAGAATAGATAGGCTAGAGAGATGAACGTGCGTGACAAACTATGGCCCAAAAAGCCCGCTATGCCTCCGGAGTCGAATTTGTTAAAACTATATATCCAAATAGGTGTTTTAAAATATTCTGAACGCGATGGAAAAAGTTTCGCGACCAAATTCGATCGTATGGAGAAGTTATGCTAAAAACAAAAATTTCACATTGATTTCAAAATGCGTAAATTTCAAGGCGTTTCGAGTCCGTACGATCAAACGACAAGTCCGATCGCTACGAAAATTGAAACATTATTATAATTCAACGTTACGGATCCGATGAAACTGGTTTCGTCGAAATCCGAGTCCGTGCCCAAAATGGCTATTTTTATATTAATTAAATAAATAAAAATTAGTAAATAAATCCAATTTTTATAATTTAGTTTAAGAATTGAAAATCTTTATCACTTTATAATTCTCAAATATCTAAAATGATTTAACAAATTTTCAAATGTCAATTTGTTAAAGATTAACCAATTTATCATTGAAAAATTTCCAAGTTACAATATTAAGTATAAATTTTAAATTTATCCAACAGTTAAACTTAATCGCCCATGAAATTCATTTATCACCAAGTATAAAATTTAGAATTTGTTCATGGTCTAATATTATTGTTATCCAAAATTTTGCAACTTAAACTCCACAATCGTAATGTCCAACATTAAATTCCCATTTAATTGCAATAACGCAATTTCAAAAATTTAACTCAATTAACTAAACAACTCTTTATATCCCTAATCAATTTGCAATGGTTTAAAAGTTTGCTAAATTTTAATTTTAGAAATTCCTTTACTTCCATTCAACATCAGCAATTATCTATTAAATGTCCCAAAATTCCTATTAAATAAATCTAACGAATCTTTATTATAAATTAGATGAATTTAATATTGCATTCAACTATTACGTTAAAATTTCCGTTTCACTTTAAAGTAACTAAATTTGCCCATTTATAATACTTATTTCAATTCCTAAAAAAAATCATTTTATTAATATCAAAAATTTACCATTTATTTACGTAACCTTTTATTACACTGATTGCAAAAATTTCACTTATTAAATTTCCAATTCCACTAAATCCGAGCAAACTGATTTCCACCCTTTTTATTCAAACCAAAGATCATGCTATGATAATATTTTACGTTGTTCACACTGAATATAATCAACCTTTTTATCGTTATCAATTAAACATACATTGATTGCACTAATTTAAGGAATTAATTGCCATTTATCCAATTAAATTTTTCATACATCAATCTATTTCATCTAAATCCTTACCTATGAATATTGCAACCTTTAATTCCATTAAATACCAATTAACCCAAATTATTTCATTTATTCTAAGTCATATCACTAAAATAATTCATCATAATAAACTTAAAATCTATACGTTTATTGATTTATTTCTATTTGTCTTATGTTAAATTCTAAATTTAGTAAGACAACCTAAAGTACTCCATTCAATCGACAGTCCCTTTCAATTGTTAATACGTACTTAAATTTCTACAGTTGCCTTCCATCTGCACTTCCGTTACTATGATAAAAATTAGTAACGTTTATGCCATCAATCCATCATAATTACTTACCCTTAATTGAGTTTGATTTCCAAATAAATTTGCTGACCCTTAATTAGACAATTTATAAAAGTTTGTCATCATACCTATAGTTCTACGCTTATGCTATGTCTTAAATTTCAATAAATTTATAAATTTTGAGATGTTCATTAGGGTTTACAAATTTATTGACTTGCAATAACAGGGTTTCTTAATCTATTCAATTTATCGTTCACAATCTTTTATTGCATTAAATTGGTTTAATATTCCCATATTAAATTTTATGTCCAGGTAAGAATTTTTCTTTCTTTCTCTACTTAATTCATTTGAATTTTATTCAAATGTCTTTAAATAGGTTTCTAAGTCACTTCTATATAATTTATTCTAGCCTTCATTTTAATATTTATCTACCACCTTTATTCTTTCAACTAAAATAAATTACAAAAATCCTATTAAACAAACAATTTTAAATGGTCGAACTTAACGGGTCGTTACAGTTCGGCTTAGGATCAAGCCTACGTCCACTTTATAGCTCTTTATTGCTGATTTAGTTACAATTCTTTACAATCAACTCTGATTACAACACACTTAGACAAATATCTCAAACCCCGATGTAGAAGAATCCTTCGAATGCATGATGAATGAGTTATTTTTCTTCTTGAGATTTGTCGAAATGTCTTTGGTGATTGGAGTGATAGAAGTGTTGTTTGAGTGTTGCTTGAAGTCGAGATAACAGCAGAGTAATGGCGCCTAGAAAGTTAGTCCCCCCCCAAGTGTTGAATATGGCCATGTATTTATAGGCAAAATGTTAGGCTGAAACTGTCAAGTCATGAGTCGTGACCGACTCATGATGAGTCGTGACCGACTCATGATGAGTCGTGAGTCATCTACGAGTCACCCCTTTGCAGCATGACATTGAACTTGCCTCTGATTCTTGTGTCGTGCGTCGACTTATCTTCTGAGTCGTAAACATCCCTGAGTCGTGCCATCCTTAACTCATAGAATCTCCTTAACTCGCCAGGCTCCTTAGGTCGTAGGTTTCTTGAGTCGTTAGCCCGTTGAGTCGTGGACTTTTCCTGAGTAGTCCTTTCAATGAGTCGCTAATGCTTTAACTTATTAGGCTCCTTAAGTCGTGAGTCGATAGTCTTGATGAGTCGGTAATCTATTGAGTCGCTGCCAGCTTTGAGTCGTTGGTCTATTGAGTTGCTTATCTCTATGAGTCGTGAGTCCTCCTTGAGTAGGTGAGTCGCTATCAGTTGAGTCGGTGCTTTCCTTGAGTCGTAGCTCCAATGAGTCGTTGAGCAAAACGGGATTAACACTTGCCCCTCGAAGTACACGCCTAAGTCGTAGGTCGTGTGCTTCGACTCATTCTGTCTCGTGCGCCGATTCAACTTTCATTGCCCTCAGCTATAAAAGATTTGAGTCATCACCCCTACCCCCTTCTTCTCATTATCCATCTGCTTCACTTGACCCTGCCATTAACGATCTTCCAAGCTTTCTGAGACAGGCTTAAGCTAATCAGTCACCAGTACATCTTCACCTTCATACTGCGTAAGTAATCTTAGTCAAGGCTCTGTCACGACCATCTCAGAAACGCGTTTCCCCGCTTTTTCCGATCTTAATCCAATTTAATGTATTACGCCTCACTGTGAATTTCATCATGACCGGTAGTTGTCAGACACGCTGGCACCACGATTCATGATAGCACGGTGATGCGTTGGATCCATGATGGATTTGAGATGGTTCAAATCAACCTTAGGTGATTCTATGACGTTAAACGATGATGGTTCAAACCAACTGGTTGTCGAATTTGGGGATGAAGCAGAGTTTTCTAAGAACTTGGTGGAAATGATGGAGTTATTAGGTGTTTGGGGAAGACGGGTGGATGCTAGGTTGATGGCGTTAACGGGTATCGGGCTGGATAGGAGATGACCGGTCGAGGAAATGACTTAGGATCCCACGACCTAGTCGGTCTTGCCTTTCGGCCACTGATTTTGAAATGCCTTGCAATCTCAACCGTACACGACTTAATGCTTCAGCCATAAACCGTAGATGACTCAAACTATAAGTCGTGAACGACTTAAGTCATAGGCCGTGAATGACTCAAACCATAAACTGTGAATGACCCAGCACTTGCTACTTTCCCGTGACTCATCCTTTAAACGGTACACGACTTAAACCATAAGCCGTGTACGACTCAGCAGCTTCCATGCGACCCAGTAGCTTTTACTATTGACTTTTAATCCGACCTAGCAAGTTTTACGACTCAAGCCATGAGTCGTAACCGAGTTAGAATTTAGAAGGTTTCTTGTTGCTTCGATCTGGAGCCTTCCCCCTGTTTTTTGACTTACGACTCATAATACTGCCGACTTATAACATCAGCGATTTAGAGTTGGAACAACCTAACTTAACTTGCCCCGCTTTCCTTAGGTCGTAGCCGAGTCATCCAAATAACCAATGACTTAGCTTAATCCGTACAAAGAATTCTTGAGTCGTTTTCGACTTAGTACTTGTAAATTTTGTTTGAACTCCGAATTATTGCATGGACTCTGAACTGCTATACTGCTGCATTCTTTTACTGATTACTTCAACTTGTAAGCTAATAATCTGTTAATACAACATTCACAGAAAACTGGGACGAATATACTGTCATTGATTGCCCACATCGAACGACAGATTAGTTAATGATAGATGATTAACTTAAATAAATCGCGTGAACGAAGTGTTACCGATTTCAAGTGGAATATTAAAGCAGCACTGGATTGGTCAATTGTAACTGACCAGCCCGCATTAATATTATGCTTGAGCTTTAAATAACAAGTTCCGAAATTACCATAGTCAATCAATCATCAACCAGTTTAATTTCAGTTATCTTTACTTGTTATTATTATTTTTTATTAGCTTTGCACGACACTTCACACTTTTTAGGAAACGTGCACCTTCGCATTTGAACATCCAGTTGCTTGTGTAGAATGACCTCTCATCAAGAAGAGCCGATGGGTCAGGCTGAAGATGTCTTTCCAGTAGCCATCCCTATAGACAACCTCCGGAGAGAACACCCACAACTTTGAATCAGCGGGTGTTTAACCAACTGCGCATTCAGTTTGGCATTGATGATGCTGACACCTTATTTCCGGGGCCAAATGACACTGCTGACAATCCTCCCTACGGCTTTGTTGCAGTCAATCGCCAAATGTGCTTAAGTGGGGCGATTCCTCCTTTTAACGGCTTTCTCCAACAGCTTCTGCTTCGGTTGTCTATCTCTCCATTCCAATTACACCCCAATGGCTATGCTATTTTGATGGGGTTATGTGTTCTATTCAGGAGAGTTTTGGATCGGTTACCAAGCTTCGAGGAGATCTGCTATTTTTGCTCATTCACGAAAACTAAAGACCATCCCTCCATTGTGGTCGTAAGAAGCGCTCGAAATCGCAAACTTATTACTGATCTCTCCGAAAGCGCTCACGGATTTTTGAATCAGTTTTTCTTCGTTCGCTGCCCTCCAGGGTTTTATGCCATCTGGAGAGTGGGAAGTAAGATTTCCTGTCTCTACTTTTTCCGTTTTGAAACTTTCTCGAGATCTGAACTCTCAGCTGCTAATTTCATTCTTTCTCTGTTTTTAGCACTACCACCCCCTGCTAGGGACCCAAGTCTCAAGCAAATTTTTGAAAGATTAAGTGCCGTGCCGGTAGAAGAGAGGAGCATAAAGTTTCTGCTAAACGATGAACTTTTACATCAATGCGGACTCCTCCATCTCTCTCGCTTTACTCGGCCTCGTGAAGCTCCAACGGAGGTTCCTGACTCTCCGGTGAAAACTCCTGATCTTCCGATCCCCACTAAAGAGCACATACGAGGAGAAATTTCTGCAGAAACCTTATTAGTAAAGTGCTCTACTCCCAGAGACGATACGGGACCCTCCGAAAAGCCCGCACTTGCTCCCATTATTGAAGAAGAAGAGGAGCCCCTTTCCCAAACCAGGGAGAGTGCTGACAAAGGAGATGATGGAGGGAATCAGGTTGGGCATGCCGGTGATGACGTCTTTGGGGATTTAAGCGACATAATTATTACTTCCCAAGAGCTCTTTAAAGAAGACCCTGCTCATGGTAAAGCTATACCTCCGACGATTGAAGCAACATCTGCCCTCCAACAGACTCTTACTCCTTCATCTCAAGAATTGTCATCAACAGTGAAATCTATCACTTCCCCCCAACAGAGGAGCGGTTCGTTAGTCCAACGCGAGTAGCTTGCACTTCACACACAACTAAGGATTTTCCAGCACATTTATGCACTTATCTTCTTATACTTTAGAGATTTCTAAAGCTTATCTTTTCTTATTTCAGATTCTTCAATGACACGCGGCGGATCGTATTATCAGGATTTCCAACGCTACGGGGGGCGTGGTCAATATGATTATCGGCGTTACTTTCCCTCTTATAGAGAGTCTGACGAAGAGAGGGCTGCTCGAAAGGCTCGTGAAAGGAGGGATGCAGAAGAGCGTCATGACAGAAGGGATAGGGATGATTACCATGATTCTCTGCAAAGGAGTGACGACTCTCACAAAAGGAAATCTTACGACGACCGGGGAAAAGGTCATGTAACTGAAGATTCAGGCAAACGAGCCCGACATGGTGAGAGACATACTTCCACCATTCCCGAAAAGCCTACTGCCCCTGCCCCTCTTGACATTACTTCTGATTCTCCTGCTCTTGGGAAGGAGGACATCCAGACAATAATAAGTAGGCCTAAATTTCAAGTGGGACCGGGCCCAGCCACTTTACAAAGTCGTTTTCCGCAGTGGTGTTTAAAGGGTGTGAGGTTCGATCTCGACCTAGTCCCTATTGACAAGCCTGCTATGCTACGAAATCTTGATGCAGTCAAGCTCGATATCGAGAGGATGTCAAACTGGCAGAAGCTTGTTGATGAGCTTCAAAGAGTTAACCGTGCCAACTTAGAGGCCATGCTCACCATGGAAAATGATAAGGCTGAGTGGCAAAAGGTCCTTGAGCAGCACGACACTGAAATGAGGAGCATTACTTCCTACAACGAGGAGCTCGAAGCAAAGGTTGAGAAGTTGAAAGATGAGCTTGCTGCTTCCTCTACTTCATACTCTCAAAAAGAAGAAGTGCTTCTTAGACAAGTTAGAGATGCTCATGCCAGTCAGAGGGATGCCGAAGATAGGCTCGAGGCACAAAAAAGAATCAGTGAAGGCTATGTCTCTGATATTGCTGAGCTTCGAAAGAAAAACAACTCCCAGGAGGCGGAGATACAAATGCTTAAGCTTCAGCTTGCCAGAACTGAAAGGGAGCGCGATGAGGCTGTCGCCGGCAAAATCGCAGCCGAAGAATCTCATGAGGCGACCAAAAACAGCTTCGGCTCAACATTATTCGACTTCTACTTGCATAGCGTCTTGGGGCGTGGAAGTCTCGCCTTTCTTGGCCCCAAGTATGAGATCACTTTAGCTGAAGTGTGGGAGGCCGCCCTCGATATGCTTGGTGCTGAAGGTGCTGGTTATGACGAGCCAGCCCTGGAAAGGCATTATTTTGATGAAGACGCTCGCGCTGCTCTTGCCAGGGGAAAGGAACAACTCGCCAAACTAAGAACCGAAGTGACGGAAGGGGACCAGCTGGGGAAAACCACTTCAACTACTCTAGTCCAGCCACCTTCTTCGTCTGAAGTCGACATTATTGGTTCCAGTTCCCATCTCGCTTCTCCTACCAAAGTTACCGCTGATATTACAAGCACACAAGGTGGAGACGAGGGTGAAGAGAGCGCTGATGCGCAAGCTTATGAAATCGATATCAGGAAACCAGCTTCTCCAGGTAACTTCACTGTTAATCTCGCTACTGTCAATCCTGCTCAAGCTGGTTACTCGTTTATTTCACATGAGTTTCACGAGCTCCTTGGCTATTTTCTCAACCTTGACGAGCCTTCTTCTCCTCTCTTTACTGACTTCATTGGTGAACCCTCATCTCCTCTTTTTACTGACTTTAACCTTTTTTCTTCTGTAGAGAAAGTACCAAGCACTGCTCAAACTTCTACTCCTCCGGTCATCCTTCCTTCATCTCTTCAGGCGGTGCCTCCTTCTGCCTCGCAACCTGGATCACAGGAGGAACAAATAGAGGCTCTTCACGGCTTGGATGATCCCATCGCTTCGCAAGAGCAGAAAGATGAAAGACCTGAGGGAGGTGACATTTCCCCGGAACGGACTCCTTCTGACGACATTGTTCTATCAAAACTTGTCACTCCGGGGAGTGAGTCTTCCTCACAAAGGAGAGAGAAGCGTGGGACATCAAAGAGGAGGGGGAAGAAAATCACCGCCACTGGAGAGGAGCCGGAAGTTGAACCGGTTACACCTGCCTCTCCCACTTCCCTTATACCCACTGGCCGACCTGAAAAGCTGGTTATTCGACCGAGTAAAGGGTCCAAAGGAGGGAAGAAGAAGTGAAGATTTTAGCTTTTTGCCTTTTGTATGAACTGGCCGAGAGTTGTGCGGGTACCGGCCCCCGCTTTTATTTTGAAACCTGTATCTGCATTATAGTTGAATAAAATGATTCTTCGTTTGTACAAACTTCTGTTTGAATTTGAGAATGCATTTACTATTTATTTTTGCACAAGTTTGTTTATATAGTATTGCAGCGGGCTTACGGTATGTTGCTTGAGTATTACTTTACTGAGGCAGTTATACTACTATACCATGTTGCCCCCATGCCTTAAGCTTGTTGCAATATTTTATACTTCGAGGGGACTTGCACTCTTATTTGTTAAAGAATAATTATTTTATTCTTTAAAGAAAATTTTTATTGAGTACAACTCCCTTCGTATAAGTTTTTACGCTTTGTCGTTCGAAGAAATCACTTTTCTCTTTTGCTTATGTGCATATTTCACCAAGTGAATTCCTCTATGTGGTAAAGCGGACCTCTGAAGGGTACTTTAACTTCTTTTCTTTTTACGATTATTTCCCATAGTAGGCAAATTACTTTTCCTTTGAAAGTTAAAGTACGCTTTTGATGAGGATTTTTTTTTTTTTTTTTTTTTATATAAAAAGTTGTACCTCTGAGGAGGGATTTTTTCACGTTTCAACACTTGGAAGTTTTATTTCAATCTCGGTGAAACGTGTACCTCCAAAGAGTTATGCCTTAGAAATCCCTTTTACGTTTCAACACTTGGAAGTTTTATTTCAATCTCGGTGAAACGTGGGTTTCCGAAGAGGTCTTTCTTCTTAATTGTGTCCCCGGGAGGGGGTTGTACCTCTAAGGAGGGATTTTTTACGTTTCAACACTTGGAAGTTTTATTTCAATCTCGGTGAAACGTGTACCCCCAAAGAGTTGTGCCTTCGAAGAAAGCCTTTTCACGTTTCAACACTTGGAAGTTTTATTTCAATCTCGGTGAAACGTGTGCTTTCAAGAAGGTCTTTGTTTTTGCATTTCAACTTTGGTGAAGTGAGATTCCGAAGAGCGGTTGCTACACTTCAACTCCTGGCGAAATGTGCCTCCGAAGAGGGCTTTTATTTTGTTTACATTTCAACTCTGGTGAAGTGAAATCCCGAAGAGCGGTTATAACACTTCAACTCCTGGTGAAATGTGCCTCAGAGAGGGTTTTCATCGCCTGGAAGTTACTCTCTCATGGTTGGAGGGTCATGACTCCTCCAATCTTTTTTTGTTGAGTAGAGAACTTTCTTTTTTGTGGCGTATGACCCATTAGAGGTCTTTTATCCTCCGAAGAGTTGCGCCTCCGAAGAGGACTTGTGCCGCTGATGGTAGCTTTGGTTGTTCCTCTGTTCACTTGCTTATGCCTTTTCAGCGATCCTCTTTTTTTTTCTTTTCAAGTTTTCATCCCCCTTTCTCTCACAAGTGGCTTGTTTAATCCAAGGAAGTGTACTTCATTGCCAGGCAAGTTCGTGAGAACGGGCACTAGCTTTCTAATTGGACGTTTGTTTGTTCAAACGATCTCAATTTATCAGCAAGGGCTCGTTTCTATCGAAATCATTAGCCGTTCAATTGAAGTATTTCCTATCTAGGATTTGAATTCGGGGTCTTTGTGACTTGAAATTTGTTTGTTGAATGATGGTGAGAATCGCTCAGTCTTATTATGCGCAAGTTTTATTTCCATGGTCTGCAAAAATTTAAATTGACATTTTAGCAATACATCTTATGTATTTTTATATCGAAAACAAAGCAAGCAAATAATGATAATAAGGAACACAAGATTTATAGTGGTTCGGCCATGAAATTGGGCCTACATCCACTTTATATTTTTTATTATTTACTTGCATCAGTTTCACAATTGCTTTCAATTACAAGAATCATACATCCATAATTCTTTTTACAATTTTTCAACAAAATTTTCAAGTAAAGTATGGACGCAAGTGGTTGCTGTTCCATGCCCTTGGAATTTGCTCTCCATCAACAGTGGTGAGCTTGAATGTGCCGTCAAGAAGCTTCTGACCTACTACATATGGTCCTTCCCAATTTGGCCCAAACACACCTGTCGCGGTCATAATTCTTTTCAGGACTAGATCTCCAATTTCAAAGCTGCGTTGACGAACTTTGGAATTGAAATGTCTGGCTATCCTTTGCTGATGAGCTGCAACTCTGAGGTTAGCTTCATCTCTTTTTTCATCAAGGAGATCCAGCGCTTCAAGTTGCAGCTTTTCATTTTCTGCTTGATTGAAATGGATTCTTCTGTGTGAAGGGACCTCTGTTTCGACCGGGATCATTGCTTCCGATCCGTATGCTAACGAAAAAGGAGTATGCCCAGTTGCAGTTTTGTGAGTAGTTCTGTATGCCCATAGTGCGAGTGGTAGTTTATCGACCCAACCACCTTTTGCTCTTTCGAGTTGCTTTTTGATGGTTGATTTGATGATCTTGTTCACTGCTTCCACTTGCCCGTTTGCCTGCGGATGAGCTACTGCCGAAAAGCTTTTCTGGATTTTGAATCGTTTGCAAAAATCCTGGAATTCCTCACTTTCAAACTGAGTACCATTGTCTGTGATTATTTTCTGAGGCACACCGTATCTGCAAATGATATTCTTGGTCACAAAGCTTATCATTTTCTTAGAAGTGATAGTAGCCAATGGTTCAGCTTCAGCCCACTTAGTAAAATAATCAACTGCCACAATAGCATATTTAATCCCTGATTTAGCAGTTGGTAGCGGCCCAATGAGATCCATTCCCCAAATTGCAAATGGCCATGGACTGACCATCTGTGTGAGTTCGGTAGAAGGTGCTCTAGGAATTTTGGCATATCTTTGGCACTTGTCACATTTTCGGGAGTAATCTGCGGCATCCCGATTAATTTCTGGCCAAAAATATCCGTATCGGAGAATTTTCTTTGCTAGTGTTTGACCACCTGAATGATCACCGCATTCTCCTCCATGCACTTCAGCTAGGATTGTTTTGGACTCTTTCCGGGATACACATCGAAGCAATGGCATTGAGAATCCCCGTCTGTACAATCGGCCATCCTGAATTACATAGCGAGAGGCCTTCCTTAGAAGCTTTCGTCTTTCTATCGAGTTTTCTGGCAGAGAACCCCTGAGTAGGTAATCCAGTATTGGAGTCATCCATGACTTTTGTTCTTGAGATACATTCATAATCCAGTCTATATCCATCTCGTCTATACTTGGCGCTGAAAGGACTTCTACAGGGACCAATCCCAATAGTTGAGCTTCTCCAGAACTTGAATACTTTGCGAGGGAATCCGCCTTCATATTCTCTTCACGAGGAATGTGGCTTATTGAATAGTGATCGAGTTCATATAGGAGTTCCCAAGCCTTTAACAAATAGGAAGGCAGATTTCCACCTTTTGCTTGAAATTCCTTCTTGACTTGACATACGATAAGCTGAGAATCACTGAAAATTTGTAATGCTCGAATGTTTAGCTCTTTAGCGATTTTCAGACCTGCAATAAGAGCTTCATATTCCGCTTCATTGTTTGTTGAAGGAAATTCCAGTCTTAGTGCATAACATAATGATCGACCTTCAGGAGTTTCAAGTACCACTCCGGCTCCAGAACAGTAGTCATTTCTTGCGCCATCAACATACATCTTCCACTGGATTGGAGAATCATTGATCGCTTTTTCCTTACCATTATCTTTCTCTGTGAATTCTGCAATGAAATCAGCTAAAGCTTGTCCGTTGATTGCTCTTCGGGGGTGATAGGTAATGTCATATTGACTAAGTTCAATGTTCCATTTTAGAAGACGACCCGAAGTTTCAGGGCGAAACAGGACTTGCTTTAGAGGCTGATCAGTGAGTACTTTGATAGGATGAGCTTGGAAATATTGCCTCAGTTTCCTCGATGCAACTAGTAGGCAATAGGCGAGTTTTTCCAACTTGGAGTAATTCAGCTCTGCCCCAGTGAGTCTTTTGCTGATATAGTAAACTGGATGTTGAATCCTTTTGTCTTCCCGTATCAGCGCTGCACTTAGAGCATGAGATGATACTGCCAAGTATATAAGAAGATCCTCACCATTGCCTGGCCTAGAAAGTATCGGAGGCGTTTCCATATGACGGATCAACTCTTCAAAGGCTTCTTGGCATTCGGGAGTCCATTCAAAGTTCTTCTTTCCTTTTTTCAGGGCATCGAAGAATGGGATGCATTTATCAGTAGCTTTGGAAATGAACCGACTCAAAGCGGCGACCTTTCCGTTGAGACTTTGCAATTCCTTCTTCGTTCTAGGAGCTTTAACTTCTTTTAAGGCGGTAATTTGAGCTGGACTGGCCTCAATGCCCCTAGCACTGACGATAAAACCTAAGAACTTTCCGGATTCGACCCCAAACGTACATTTCAGAGGGTTAAGTTTCATTCTGTATTTCCGGAGGACTGCGAACATTTCTGCTAAGTGTTCAATGTGATCCACTGCTTTCCTGGACTTCACTAACATGTCGTCGACGTAGACTTCCATAGTTTTTCCCAGTTGCGGTTTGAACATAGCATTAACAAGTCTTTGGTAGGTTGCCCCTGCGTTTTTCAATCCGAAGGGCATAACTCTGTAGCAATAAAGTCCAACACCCGTGATAAAGCTTGTATCCTCCTGGTCTGGCTCATGCATCATGATTTGGTTATAACCGGAGTAGGCATCCATGAAGGATAACAATTCATGTCCCGCAGTTCCGTCTACCAGTTGATCGATCCTGGGTAATGGGAAGCAATCTTTGGGGCAAGCCTTGTTTAGATCAGAAAAATCGATGCACACTCTCCATTTTCCATTAGCTTTCTTGACCAACACAGGATTCGAAACCCAATTCGGATATGTAGATTCTCTGATGAAGTTATTTTCCATGAGTCGATCAACTTCTTCTTTTAATGCTGCTGACCTTTCTGGACCTTGGGTTCTTCTTTTCTGTTTAACTGGCGTAAACTTTGGGTCAATATTCAGAGCGTGTACTGCAACTTCTGGGGATATCCCACACATATCGGCATGAGTCCAAGCAAAGACATCCAGATTTGCTTTCAGGAAAGATATCAAGACATTCTGAATTGACACATTAAGCTGCGAACCCACATTCAACACCTTATTTGGGTCCTTCGGGTCAACAGGTACCGGAATTGTCGCTTCCACCGGTACTACTCTATTCTCCCCTGTACTGGCTTTTCTGGGATCCATTTCTTTCCGTGCCCCGCTGTGCTCGCCAGTGCAGGGTCCGCTCTGTAATTGCTACGAAGCTGGTTCCGTGATGCGGATTGGAGTTGCCGCATCCTTTCCCATTTCTCTTTTCCTTGACTCTCGCAGCTCTGTCCAATAACATTCTCGCGCAGCATTTTGATCCCCTTTTATAACTCCTACTCCATTGTCAGTAGGGAATTTAATAGTGAGGCACCATGGGGCTAGGATAGCTCTGAATGCTGCGAGTGTTGGGCGGCCAAGAAAAGCATTATAGGCAGAAAACTCATCGACAATCACAAATGTTTGCTTTCGGACCACTTTCCTTTCTCCTTCCCCAAGTTCTACAAACAAATCGATGGTTCCTACTGGTTGCTTTGGCTCCCCTGTGAAGCCCACGATTTTCTGTGATGAGGCTTGCACATCGATCATAGGGATTTTCATCTGGTCAAATGTCTTCTTGAAGAGAATATTGCATGATGCTCCGCAGTCAATGAGGACTCTTCTGACAATGGCTGGTCCAATACCAGCCGAGATGACCAAGGGATCTAGAGTAGGAGCTTCAATACCTGTAGAATCTCTGGCTCTGAAAATAATATCGTCACTGAAAGTTTTCTGTTGTTTAAGGGGCGTAGTGTCTTCTAGAACAAAGACGTTTTCTTCGGCTGGAGCATATTTCAAAGCCCTGGAATATCTCTCCATCTCACCCCAACTTTTACCAGCTGGGTGAGGTCCTCCTGAAATGACATTGATAACGGGCCTTCCAGATTCGTGCCCCGTAGCTTTCTCTCCTGCCCCAGGCTGATGAACAGGAGCCCGCTGCCCCTGACTCGATGATGCAGGATTGTTGCTATTCTTTTTCACAAATTGCTGCAACTTGTTTTCTCTTAGCAACTCTTCAATCAGATTCTTCAGCTGGCGGCATTCATCAGTTTCATGACCTGGTTGATTGTGGAAGCGGCAAAATTTCCCACTTTGTATGGCTTTTCTCCCAGTTCTCAAAGGGATAGGTTTAGGGAAATCGACGGAATCTTTGGTGGCAAGGTAGATGTGCTCCGGCGTATGTGATAATGGAGTATATTCTGATGGCTTGAAGGACCGGGGCTTTTTCAGATTACCCTGTTTCTTTCCATTATTATTCTCCCTTTTCTGCCCTACCGACTCATTCTTGCATGGAGCGACAGTATTGTCTTCAGCTTTTTCCAACACTGCCTTTACTGGCAAAGGACGACTTTCCAAGCGAATGAATTCGTCTGCTTTTTTGTAGAACTTCTCGAGAGAGGTTGGCTCCTTCATATTTAACCATTTCCCAAATTCGCTTGACTTATCAATAGCCCTCATCAGATAAGTCAATATCATTCGTGGTTCAGCATTGTCTACTTCAGCCAATGCTATATTGAAACGGTTCAAGAAAGATCTGATAGACTCACCAGGATTCTGCTCTAAACTGGACAATGACATGATATCCTTGGCCTTCGAAGCATATAGCCTAAACTGCTCCTTAAATTTTCTGGTCAAGTCTGAAAACTGATCGATAGATCGAACTGGCAACTTGGTGAACCACAGCAAAGCCACGCCTTCCAGGTATACGGGGAAATATCGGCACTTTATTTCGTCGGAGGCCTTGGCACCTGTCATGTGCCAATCATATTTATACAAGAACTCATTCGGATCACTTGTCCCTTTGTAAGCTGGAATAGTTGGAGGGACAAACTTCCTTGGAAATTCCGCCTTCAAGATTTTTTCAGTAAACGGAGTTTTACTTGGAGCGAAACCCCATTCCTTCTCATCTTCAACCCTTTGCATACTTTCTTTCATGATCTGCCGGACCATTCCAGAAAGATATTCCTCATCATGCCGAGTTCTAGATCCACCGGCGTCAGGTACTGCCTGCTCAAAGGGACTAGTAGGCCTTTCATGAGCATTCCTTTCATTAACATCATGAATGTTGCCAGCATAGTTCCCTTCATTACCAGCCGGTTGATTGTTTGCCCCAAGTAAGTCGTTCAATTTATTCAGAATCAGAGCATTCTGGGCACTTTGAGCCTCTAGTTGTGCATTTTGGGCGTTGATCTGCTGGTTTAGCCCTAGAATCACAGCATCCAATTCCGCTTTTGTAACTCCAACAGACGGAGTGGGTAGATTAGGCATAGGGGAAGCGGAGGTTCCCTCTTGAATATTCCCGGATCTGATAGATCTACTTTTCCTTCCAGGAGCCATAATCTCAGATATACTTTTGGTTTTTAAGGAAATTCTTTCTTCAAATCTCTGCGAAGCAATGATGACAGCTGTCCTGAGTTCAATTCTCAGTGAAAGCACCAAAAATGTTAACGCTAGAAAATAAACGCTAACACCCCGGTGTATAGATGGAAATTGTGAAAGCACCACCCGTTGGTACGGGAACAAAGTATATGCAAAGAAATCACAGGAAAGCTATAAAAGACACAGTATTTATAGTGGTTCGGCTTAGGATCAAGCCTACGTCCACTTTATAGCTCTTTATTGCTGATTTAGTTACAATTCTTTACAATCAACTCTGATTACAACACACTTAGACAAATATCTCAAACCCCGATGTAGAAGAATCCTTCGAATGCATGATGAATGAGTTATTTTTCTTCTTGAGATTTGTCGAAATGTCTTTGGTGATTGGAGTGATAGAAGTGTTGTTTGAGTGTTGCTTGAAGTCGAGATAACAGCAGAGTAATGGCGCCTAGAAAGTCAGTCCCCCCCCAAGTGTTGAATATGGCCATGTATTTATAGGCAAAATGTTAGGCTGAAACTGTCAAGTCATGAGTCGTGACCGACTCATGATGAGTCGTGACCGACTCATGATGAGTCGTGAGTCATCTACGAGTCACCCCTTTGCAGCATGACATTGAACTTGCCTCTGAGTCTTGTGTTGTGCGTCGACTTATCTTCTGAGTCGTAAACATCCCTGAGTCGTGCCATCCTTAACTCATAGAATCTCCTTAACTCGCCAGGCTCCTTAGGTCGTAGGTTTCTTGAGTCGTTAGCCCGTTGAGTCGTGGACTTTTCCTGAGTAGTCCTTTCAATGAGTCGCTAATGCTTTAACTTATTAGGCTCCTTAAGTCGTGAGTCGATAGTCTTGATGAGTCGGTAATCTATTGAGTCGCTGCCAGCTTTGAGTCGTTGGTCTATTGAGTTGCTTATCTCTATGAGTCGTGAGTCCTCCTTGAGTAGGTGAGTCGCTATCAGTTGAGTCGGTGCTTTCCTTGAGTCGTAGCTCCAATGAGTCGTTGAGCAAAACGGGATTAACACCCATAAACCACAACCAATTGGAAAGTTATGGCATCTAGAATGGCATCGTCCAATGTCATTTCCGCTCCGCATGATGTAATACGTAACTGACACTCTGCAAACGTAATATAGTAATGAAGGAGAGTTAACTTTCTGCTCCATCTGAATCCGTTCATTACAAACTTCCCAATGTTTCTATGTGTTTGTAGGAAGTCTTATCTCTTATTCATATGGATGCTGTATAACCTGTTGTTCATATGAAGGTTGAAAATCCTCCTGGAGTCTTAGTTGGCTAAGATCTAGAAACTCAGTTCAGATTTCCTCGTAGTGCTACTCTTGATGCTCAATAAGCCAATCCTCATTGATGCACGAACTTTCTGAAGGCACGTAGTCTCGTATATCAGAGTCAGTAGAAGAAGGCCAGGATGGCATCAGTGTGAGGTGTAAATGAATGTGAGGAAGATGTAGATAAAAGTGAAGAAGGAGTAGATGATTGTGAAGAAGTAGATGTAAACTGGTATATGAATATATAGAACTGAAGCGGAAAATGGCCAACTGGTAATTATAAGAAGAAGGGAGAAAGGTTATGGTAATTATAGGAAGTTGTATGTTCGCTGCCAATGAATGTAATTTTCTGTACTATTAGGTTATGGTAATCTATGCTTTTGGGAAAACATCCATAAAGTTATCAACAACATAGAAACATGAAAATGATGACATCAATGCACAAATTGAATACTACAGATATATCATACATCACAACACATGAATAATAACACCAATGACAAAGAAACATAAATGATAATGACATCGATAAATAAACCGAATATAATAGATATATCATATATCAGAACAAAAGAATAAGTACACAAACAACATAGAAACTGTAACGACCCATATTTTTAACCGTTTTAGATTATAGGATTTGATATAATTATTGAATAAAATGGTTAGAAATAAAATTTAATAATTTATTACTGTAATTTATATGAATATGAATTTGAATAAAGCTTTGAAATAACTAGTTTCGAAGATTTTGGCGATAACAAGTATTGGAATAAATTCTATGTATTGACTGTGTTTATAATCAATAACTGAAGTTGAATAATAAATGTGAATTATTTAGATAGAAATAAAATAATGTTGATAACTAAAATTTATTTGAAATTTAATGATTTATTAATATTGATTTATTGGGTAATTAAATTGTTTAAATTTATATTGCAATTATATTTAAATAATGGAATTTTGGATTTAATGTGAATGAAAATGGTATCAAAAATTGATTTAAATTTTATTTAAATATGAATGAAGGTTTTTAGTTTTTAAAATGGAATATAAGTGATTAAATAAATGTCTGGAATTACTTATTTTCATTGACGAGTAAAAATAGCCATTTTTGCAACCATCTTGGATTTCAACGAAGCAAGTTTCATCAGATCCATAACAGTGAGTTATTGTAGGATTTCAAGTTTCATAGCGATCGGACTTGTTGTTTGGCCATGCGAGCTTGAAACACATAGAAATCAATTTAAAGAATTCGTTAAAATAAATCGACGTGAAAGGCTATTTTCAACATACGATTGAATTACGCCTCGAAACTAGTTCCATTGCTTTCAGAATGGAGTCAAAACATTATAAATGTCAGGCGGCACGCCTCGATTGGAGCTCGGACGGTTTTGGACCTAACTATATAAATACGGCACGTATTTCGAGAAAATTATTATTTTAATATTTTTGAAACCCTAATATCCACGGCCGCCGTTCTCACTATTTTAACGGCTAGAATTGATCGATCTTCTCTCCTTAATTCCTCTTACTTAATTCATCAAATTTGAAAACATCCAGCATGAAAGTTGTAGATCTCAGAGAGCTCTTCAAATCCATGCGATTGAATTATTTTATTTCATCACGGATTCGCTAAGATCGATCTTGGAAGGTTCCACACATTTTAGGAAATTTCTCACGATTCGAGACATTGTGGGGGGCCATGTTGCTGGTGAAAGAGAAAGGGGCGGAGGCGCTTCGAACGACGTGCTTTGATCTATTTTCAGTCATCGTTTATTGTGCGGTTGAGGAATTTGGTCACATGATGTCGCCTGTAGCTGTTCGTATGAACGAGGAAGAAGGGTGAGACTGTTTTTTTATTAGTTAACATTAATTTTAATTATCGTTACGCTTATTATTGCATAACTTCTCCGTACGAGGTCTGTTTTGGGCGAAACAGGAGGCGTTGGAATTGCAACGACGAAGGCTACATCATGAAGTTAGTTTGAAATTTATTTGAAACCGAGAAAATTTTCAGTTTCAAATAGAAGGTGAGTGTTTATACACTCACAATTGATTGAAATAATTTTTATGTTAGTTAAATTATACCGTGAAGTGATTTGTATCTTACTGATAGCTGTTTGATAAATTTAATTGACATTTAAATGGACATCTGAATTTAATTGATAGAATTTGAATTGATAGTTAAATTGAATTAGAATTTAGTTGCCAGTAAAATACCCGATATTGATAATTATGAAATTGTGGTAAATTTTATTGACTGTATGGATGATTGGTTGTGACGGATGCTATTGTTTGATATTTTGGATGTTTATTTATTTTGATATATTATGTTATCGTCTTGTACATAATTCACAGTATGTAAAACTATAAATGGAATTATTTCAAATAAATTAAGAAATAAGTTGAAATGATATATACCTGTGAAATTTATTTTGGATTGAATTGATAAATATACATCCCTGAATTAAATTTAAATAATTGATTCACTTGGCCATAGGATAGAGAATATACACGGACAATAGATTGGTTAAATTATAGGATTTTGAAAATTTCAATTTGAAATGATTTGATTTAAGAAATAAAAATTGAATTTGTGGAAATTATACTATTTTCGAACTGGAGCTCAAAATGTTGAAATTTAAATTGGGTAAATGAAATTGTTTGAACAATCAAAGTAAAGATTTTGAAGTTAAAATCAAAATATGACGCGAATTTCAAAAATTGATTTGTTTAAAAGGTTTGGACTTTTATTCGAACTTTGAATATCGCTAAGTAAAAGTGATATAAAGTGATATTTTGAAATTGAGCTCGGAATTTAATAATATTTGAAGGTTTGGATTTTTAAATTGTATATTGAAGGAAATTCTTTTTAAGTGTTTTGAATCGTTATTTTGGAATTCAAACTTGAAATTGAAATAAATTTGGAATTGGAATTTGAAATTAACTTGGAATTGGAATTTGAAATTAATTTGGAATGGGAATTGAAATTAATTTGGAACTAAAATTGAATTCGACTTGAAATCGGAATTGAATCGATTAAATCAAAATGGAAATTGGAATTGATTTGCATTAGAAAATTTGGAATTGAATCAGTTTGACTTTGAAACTATTTTCAAATGAATTATTTTAGTATAAATGGTTTAAAATCTATATTCTTTAAATATTAAAATTATTTTGGTTTTCCTAACTATTTTACCATATAAACCATTTTTAATGCTCAAACTATTTTCTATTAAACTATTTTAACAATTTACGTTATTTTAAAACTATTCAAACTATTTTCTTAAAAATTCAAACTAGTCAAAGGGTGGAATATTTATATTTAAATCTTGGATTTAAATAAGAAATGCGTTAAAGTGAAGTTATTACCTAAATTGTAATTCGAAAATAATTTTTGAAGTGAAATCGATATATCGAGCTGAATTGACATTTTGAAGTAAAGTACGATTTTTGAAGCGAATATGATGATTTCGAAATGGATTTCGTTTTGAAGCGAATATGATATTTTGATATCAAGTATGAATTATTTTCGAAATATAAAAGTATCCACTAGTGTGTAAAACGACGTTTGGTTATTAAGGAGATCGAGACCTCTTATTGGCATACTCTTTGTCAATATTGGAACCACTTTGACAACCGTGTACGTGGTGGATGATATCCACAATGTAGTTGTAACGAACCTAGATTTTAATTTAATTTAAATTGATAATTTATTGAATTTTTGAATTAAAATTGTAAAATTAATGGTAAAATAAAGCGAGTTTCCCCGAAGACTAATAAATTTTGTATAAATCATTTAAATTTAAAAAAATATTGTAAATATTGTATATATGTGAATATATATGTATGCGCGCATATATGAGGAAAAATTGAATATATATGTATTTGATTTGAATTTAAATCTCAAATAAATGGTTTAATAATAATAAATGATAATAATAAATATTAGAATTTATGGTTCATAATGGCTTGAGTTTATAAAATAATATAAGACAATAAATATTAAAGTAGGATAACAATAAATATTTAAACTAGAAATAGAAAAATAATATGAGATAAATTTTAATAAAAATAGGAAGTAGAACATTTGCTAAATTCTAACAACATAATAAAATAGAAATTTATTTATATTACAAAACAAGAAGATTTAAAGAAAATAAAATACATTTAAATATGAATAAATGTAGACAAAAATAAAACAAACAAATAAAATACAAAGGACTAAAACAATGATAACTAATGCCACATCTCAGCCGAGACAAGCAAGCATGGGCTAAGCATGGGAACAAGGTATCAAGGCAATTAATGCAAGCCATGCTTTGATTTCACACCAGCCACTAAGTAATGAAAAAGATATCACTGCTTGGTTGTACTGAAATAATATATATCCCTGTACAACTCTTCCTATATAGCAGCCTTCCATTCATTTCAGTTCGTTCCTCCAAAAGCTAAGTAATGTCTAAAGTAATACTGTCTTAAACTTAAACAAAGATTCAAAATTTAGACAATAATTCAATCAATCAACCAGAGAATCAAGAGGAAGGGTTTTCAGCTTGTATTTTCAAAACCGTTTCAATATGATGAGCTCTGTTCATCTTCTCCAACAAAATGTGAGTAACTTAAATTTTAAAATACTTAAGTATATATGTTGCTTAATTATTGTCTGAGATGTGTGTGTGTATATATATATATATTTATGCATTCCTGTGTATGTATGTTGATGTTTAAATATATATATGTCTGCCTGTACAAATTTAGTTACCTCTGTTCTTCTTCTGGAATGCATCAGTGAGTAACATCCACCTTTTAAAATTTTAACAAACTTGACTTTGTTGCATTTACATCTGGAAACAAGTATAGTTTTATATATTTGAATGCTCTGAGAGTAAACATAAGTTTATAAACAGTTTTACTTTGATCTGTGTAAATTTACTTATGTGTTCATTTTCTGGAAACACAAGTGAGTAGCATATTTTTCATAAAACTTAAAGGTATATATATATATATGGTTTCTCTGGACAAATTTAAAAGCTGGAAGTATTTATACAGGCTATTGTTGTACAGGTTCTCTGTGTTGTGGTTTCAAACTCAAAATTCTTATTGAAGAAAATAAACTATTTACTCTCGTTCTATGTATTGTTTGGGCTTAAGTTTCAAACAAAAATCGTTTGTTATATCATAAATTAAAGATTAAAAATTTATTAAAGAAAAACACACAGGTTAATAGCTCTGGAAAGCAAGAATACTGAGCAAGCTTGAAATATGTTGAAATACAAATGTTTTAATTCATGATTTCAAGCATATAAATTGAATTCTCTTACTTAAACTTGGTTTTTAAAACAAAAATTGTAATTATTCATTGAGTATATCAACAGCAGCCTGTAGATGAACTAAAAATACATTTCTATCAATCTATGTAGTTCAACAAATTTTTAATTGTTGAAATTTGTTGAGGAGTTAGTATGACCATTTTCAAATCTAGGAAAAATATTGGAAAAAATTTCTAATGCGAGGATTTTGGGGATGAGAACGATTTAGGGTTCGAACATTGCTTTCGGGTCGCTACGTTTGTGAAGCCGCCGCGATTTTCCTAGGCGACCGAGTTCGCCGTGACTTTGCGTGGGGGTAGAGGAGATATTGGAGAGTGGGTAGCCGGAGTTTGAAGCTTCCTGGTGGTCGATGCTTCGTGAACGAGCCAGTTGAGGCGAAGCCTGATATTGTTTTCCAGGTTTCAATTTTTTTTAGCTTGTTTTCGTATTCGAGTTGATGACGAGTTTTGGGTGGACGGAGATTGGTTAGTAGGCGATAGTCGACTCGCTCAACAACGCGGGGTCGCCTGGAGATGATCGTTGGCGACGTGCACGTGCACCGTGCTCGAGATTTTGGGAGATCTGGGAGATTGCGCTAAACTCTGGGTTTTGTTATGTTCGCATGATTTACTCGAGTATTACTCGAAGTAAAGGGGTTTTGGACTCGAAGCTTATTTGTGTTGGGCTCGGGGAAATCATGAAATGAGCTCGAGTATAAGTTGTTTCCAGGTTTTGATACCTGAACCTGTCTGTTTAACTTTTAAAACAGAATTGGAATTTAAACCAAATTTTTATATAAGTCTAAAATCAGAATTTGAAAGGTGGAATTCAAATTAACTTTTGAAATAAATGAAATTTTATAAAATTTAAAGTATTTAAACAACTTTAAATTGTTCAAGTATATGAATTGTTTAAAACTTGAATTTACAAGTTAAATAATTAATTAATGTATTTTAAAATGTGAATTTACATAGTTAAATAAGTTAGCTTAGAAAAAAAAAACTTTTTCTTATATAAGTTTCATATGTAAGCAATAAATGTTTTACATTTATTTTAAAAGTTTATAAATTGATATTTGAATTTGGTTAATGCTTAAATGGTAAATCATTTTGATTCTTGAATTCGAAAATGGAATTCAAATTAAAAAAAAAAATTCAAAAGCGTAATGTTCTACACCTTAATATTAATTAAGTCATTAATAAGGAAATAAATTATCTTATAAATAAATGATTTAATCAATAAGGTAATTAAAGAATGATTTATTTTATTTGTAAATTAATAAATTAAATTAATTAGAAATGATTAATAATGAACCAATCTAAGATAATTTCTTAAGAAAGTGATTAAGAAATGTTATTGGTTGATGAAGATAATTAACTAAGGATCATATTGATTAAGGTGATTAATTTTAACAATTAATTGGATTAATTAATTTAGATAATCAATTATAAATTGTTTAAATGTAATTACTAAATGAAAGTAATTAAGGATTAATCGCTTATAGTAATAAATTTTGGATCTTTTGATTAATTAAAGGTAATTAATTATGAAATTGGTTTAAAGGGTTGATTTAATTAATAAGAATAATTCAATTAATTAAAATATTTGATAAATTAATTGATATCGAATGATTAATAAATCGGAATTGGTAAATTAACTCATAAGTAATTCATTGGAAATAAATTGAATTAATTAGGATAAATAATTTATAAATCCTGCTTATAAATGACTATTGAATACTTGACCTTGCTTATGAATATTTATACTGTATGAAATGCCTTGAATTGGTTGTCCTATCTGATCTGTGATATTTTGTTCAGTGACTGTGTATAAATTATCCGTTCATTTACATTGTTATATTATCTGTGAATCCGTGAATGGGCGATAATCTTTATAGTTATATCGCTTATCAACTATATTTCTGTGTTTGATCCATAATGATTGAATGATGTCGCACTATTGTGTTAAACCCCTTGACCACACTTATACACACACCAATATGGATTTCACGAGGAAATCGGTTAAGTCACAGTTTTTGAAATGATTTTTAAAGTTGAATATTTGAATTCAAATGTTATGGAAATGGATTGGGTTTAAAGTGAAAAGCAATTGAAATAGAATTTCAAAGATGAAATTATTTTGAATAACCTGATTAAGATTTGGAATTTAAATATTTTGATTTCAATTTGAATTCAATACTTAAAATTGAATTCTATGATTTGAAACTAGGGATTAACGATATTATACTAGTTATATATGAGTCAAACCATTTTTGAAGTATTATTCTTTTGGGAATTTGAATTAACCCAAAAGATTTAACTTGTATAAATAAGACCGAATTTCTTCGAAACGAAAACTACTTGTTTTCAAATAATAATAGCTTTCCTTTTAAAGAAAGGATCTCCCAATTATGTTGAAAAGGTTTCAAGCTGAAATAGAATTGAAATGTTTTGAAAGCTATGAAATAAATCTTTGATTCAAAGACCGAATGAGTTAATCCAACTTGAATTGAAATTGTTTTGAAGTCTATGAATTGATCTTTGTGAAATAAATCTTTTTGTAATATAAAGATTTGAAATGGTAATTTGTTTAAACCATTTGAAAGAAAAGTTTTGAATTATTAAGTTGTGACTTAATTGAAATCCCTTATCCATATGTTTTAAATGTTGCGCTTACTATTCGGGTTAGCCGAGAAAGGACCTTTGGGTCGTATAACCCATTCCGAACATGTGATTCGACGTTATGGATAGCATTTGAAGACCGGTGATGAAGACCGGGTATTTGCAAGAACGATAGTATGACCTATCGATTGTCTCTGCACTGAGTTGCAACGGTATAGAGACTCCCTAAGTGATGGGAAGTCCGATCGGGATTGTGAATACCCGGATTACAAGGACTTCATTGGAAGTGCCTTCGGTTCTGTTCTAAATCCAGAACAGACTTGTATGGATAGTTATGTCTAACATTACAATTTGAGATATAAAGCTGATTTCTTTCAAATATATTTCTGTTGGTGGCGGAGAATTTATTCTCTTAGCTTAACACCCTTCTCTGAGACGTACGAGCTCAGAGGTTATGTAGTTGATGGTTATCAGCGATATATTCCCAATTTGGTAATGTGACATGTTGAGTGTTGCTGTGAAATGATCATTGTGTTGATCATTTGTGATAAGATCATTTGTTTGATCGTTTATCTTTGTGATCATTTCTATGATCATTTGTTGACCCAAAGCACGGCTTTTGTATAAAGTGTGTCTTTGTGGACGAGACTTCGTCGAGCCTCACAAACCGGAAATGGTCGAAACAGGAATCATGGCGGCAAGGTTTCAGGGTTCGCTTCCCTAGGGTAGGACCATTCCTTCTGGAAAGGGGTAGTATCATGGTATGGAGCCTAGATACTTACTCATGTGGATACACTATATCTATTACTGTGTGGTGTTGTTGGAATCGAGGCCTCGTATAAAGGTCCAAAAGGACCGGGGGTGGTATATCTGAGGTTTCTTACTCCCTGGGAAAGGGGTAGCCGGCCTTGTTTGGCAGAGATCCATTTGGGATGCTCGGGGACGTCCTTCCAGAGGCGTTTCATTTCGGGGTTTGGGAAGTTCCTTTGCCCGACCATTTGTTGAAAATCCATTCTTCAAATACGTACCCTGTACGATTTTAGTTGTATTACCTACCATCTACTTATGGTGGCGCCCCACTGTTTGGATGGTAGCTATAGTAGGCATAGTTCGAAATGTCTATGTTGGCTAAGATTTATATCTTTACTTTCGAAATTATTTTTTACTACACTATGCACTAGTAATAATATCAAATGTTTCTTTTTAATGAGTATCAAGCATCTTTGACTATCATAAGGAGAAATCTCCTCCGATTCTGCGTTTGCATTGTGTGTGTGTGCGGGAGGCCTTATGGTAGTCTCATTTCTAAAAAGCATTGCGAATCTATTTTAAAATATTTCTTTGTTTGTTTTTGAAGATAAACTGTTTTTGTTGCTCATACCAGTCCCACGACTGATCCGGAGTTTATTGTTTCTTTCCTAAACTCTGGGTGCTTAAAATTTTTCTACACGAGCAGTCTAGAGTTGGGTTTTTCAGATAGTCAGGTTTAGTAGGTTATCAGGAGCTAGTTCAGTCTTTGGATGTGGACGAGACTTGCTTATCTTTATGCATCGTTATTGGGAGTTCGTGCTACTGCTGGAGTTCTTCCTTGAAAACTATCTTAGAGTTATATTGTTCCGCTGCTAGATGTTATCTATTTTTCTTTTCCGTTGCTATTTTATTGTATCATATCTCTGATGTATATTGATATTCATCGTATCACTCTGTTGTATCAGATATTGTATATCAATGTATTATTCTTTTATTCCGCTGTGTTGTTTACTTAATGTTGTTATAAGCTCCGGCGAATCGGATTTGAACGGTCGAATCTATGACATTCGAATACGATATGAAGTATGGATGTCAATTTTCGAGCGCGAAAAATCCCAAACGTCACAGTAGTGGTTGAATTGGAGACGTTTATTGGAATAAAGTAAGAGAATGGTGATGGACAGCTTTTACACTTGTGTCATAATTAAAATGACTAAAACAGAAGTTTATGTCTGGCCATTGAGGTTAGCTACTTCTAGCGACGTTGATCCCTCATATTACTATTGTGATTTCATATTCGATGGGTGCACCTTTTTCGTTTGGATTGATTGTTGCGATCGGCCACGGATGGGTTACAACCAGCTAGAAAGGGTAAATTGGTTTAGTCATTTCCTAACATACCTTGTCATATTTATCCTTATACGAGCCCATTATGACTTTGGTTTAGTACCGTATTTATAGGGGACTCACTGGCTACCGACGTTACTGGTTGTGTTGCAGGATCTGCATAGACTGCATGCTATAAAAATGTGTTAAGGGGGATAATGTAATGCCTTAATGCTATATTGATATTTATTTTACGGATAGACATTTTCTATTATAGCGTATACTATTATACATAGACAGTTTGATGGATCCTTAGTAGATGGAAAATCCTGTAACATCTCTTAAGTTATTGCACTCATATTTCGTGACATTGATTTGACTTACATAAGAGTATTTTAGTGCTGACTCAAGTCTTTTGTCTTTACATTACTCTCGGGTCAATCCTGAGTTTTTCCAGTTTATTAAAGATCGGTTTCTGGAGGACGAAGACGAGGTTGGTATATTACTATTATTATTATCCCCTACATCATGCTATTTTTCTGTATTCATTATTTATCCCAGTTGTATATATGTAACTCTGATAAATGTGTATAGATTATAATCAAATGTATAGTAATTAGCTTCATGAACTGTTTATTTGATTATTATATTTTATCGTTCCGTTGTGAGATTCTGTGTTTGTTTTCTTCTTATTTTCTTATTTTTCTTATTTAACCCCATTGATTGTCTAGGTTTCGAATTGTTTAAGTTGGACATGTGTGGATTATTGTCGATTTATACCTTCAGAAATGTGGATTGTCACGGTTGGTATCAGAGCTTTGGTTTAGCGATAACCTTGACTTTGTGGAGTTTGACTCATTAGAGATAGGGTAGTAATACCCTGAAATGAGTTTGTTTGAGTGTATATATATAAGAGAGCATACCTGTTAGTGTTATAAAATGTTTAATATTGTGTTTACTTATCCGTTGAGTTGTTTATGAATTCTGGTCGGTGCATGGGACCCCATGTTATCGATAAGGGTTTCTAAACACTTAAACGAGGCAAGTCGACATAATATCATTTCATAATAGGGTAAATGGAATATTTTTTTCTAAATTATATTATATATATAAAATGATCATGAATGAAATTGTTTGGAGATGATAATATTTAGTTATAATCGATTACTAGTTGAAGTATTCGTTTTATTTCATGAAACGTTTGGTAATTATATTAAATTGAAACCTATTTATAATAAGAATTGTTTGAAATAACAAATTCGCAAATTAATGAAATATTTTGATAATTAAGTAATGAAATTTGTATAAGTATTTATAATATAGCTTATATATAGAAATGATTTTAAAAATTGAGAATTTTAGAATTTAAAATTCTTTTGTTTTTAAAATTGTTTCGAAGCCTTCAAAATTAATATTAATATTATTTGAAAGATTTTTCACAAGAAAAATATTTTGAATTTTTTTTAAAGAAAATAAAGCATTAAACTCGCTTTGGTCACTGGGAATTAATTCCAAGGATGATTACAGCATCGCCAATATTAATTTTCGAGTTTTTGAGTGAGAATTTCTACCAAAAGAAATTTATTTTTGATTAAAAAAAGTTTTGTTGTGAAAAATATTTTAAATATGATTTTATAAATATATTAAAATGGTTTTGAATTTAAAATATAAAATAAGGATATAAGTTTGTAACTTATAAATTTGAATAGTAAAATAAAACCGAATGTAAAATGGTTAAATTTTTGTTTAAGTAGATAAAATAAATTTGAATTTGAGAAACGAAATGAAGGAGTTAACCTAAGAAATGTTAAATAAAATTGAGTTAGTGAAAATAAAATAAAATAAAATGAAGTTGAACTCAAGAAGCTTAGATAAAAGTGAACTGTAATTGAAACGAATTGGATAAATAAATCAAATGAAATTTTAAATGAATAAAATTTGTATAATTTATAGATTTGAGAATATTAAGCTAATTTTTTTTATATATTTGGTTAAATGTGAATGATAAGAAAAAATATATATATTTAAAAGAGAGTGAAATAAAATAAGAAATGGATTAAATGAAATAGAGTCACTTAATAAGTTTAATTGAGCTGAGTTGGATTTGAATTGAACTAGAGGAATTAGTAAAATGAATTATTTTCACTTGAGCTATAAAATGAATAAATAAATGAATTATAACTTTAATTTTAAAATGAAATGTAATTTAAATATGAAAGAAATTGAATAAAAATAAATGAGTGTAAGAAAATCAATCTAAGAGATTGCATTTAATTTAAATTGGACATAAATAAATTAAATGCAAATCGAATGAGTTTCAATGAAAAAAATTGAACGTTAACTAATATAGTATGTATTAAGTTATTAGAATAAATTATAAATTGAAGTTAACTTAAGAGAAGTTGAATGAATAGATTGTGAAAGAAAAATTATTAACATGAATTGAGTATGAAATAAAAATTTACTTTAGTAAATTAATAATATGAATTTGAACAAATGAAGTGAATCAGTGAATTAATAATAACTTAAGATATGAAGTAATAATAGTAAAAATGAGTTGCAATTTTGTAAAATGTTTATATTAAATTTAAATGGTTTATAAATAATATTACTATCAAAATACTAAGTCTTGATGAAAATAAAATAACTTAACAAGATTGAATGGAATAAAAATTCATTGGATAACGAATAAAAATGAATGTCATTAAAATAAATATTAACGATTGAAAGTAAATCGATTGAATGTAAATACATAAAATTTTAATCAATCAAATGTGAATGCAAATGAGTATTTGTTGATTGAATAAATATGGATAGAAATCAAATTGTTGAATGTAAAATTAAAAGCGAATGAATTGAATATAAATCCATCGAGTGATTAAGGAAATGAATGTTAATTAATTGAATGTGAATAAATTTTAGGTAAACCAACTAAATTCGAAGGAAATCCATGTGAATAAATTGAAAGCAAACAAATTATATACAGATGAAATAACAGTCAATGAATTAAAGGCAAATCAATTTAATATTGATAGAAAATGAAAGTATAATAAACTGAATAACGACTTTAAGAAGTGTGAATCGGTATTGTTGTGAATAAGATTGGATGAATATTCTTTGTTGGATGTTTGTTTTGTTGCATTTGCTATATTCGTTTATGGTTATTGCATAATCCATGTTATATATCGATTTAATCTTTATATATATGTTTTCATTTGGTTATTGAGTGTTTAGTAGATATGGATGGCACATGCTAGATTTTGGAGCTCGGTTACGCATTATGTTACTTTTGCTTGCTTAATACGAGCGAACTCATTCATATTATTAAAAATAAGCTACGTGTCGTGGATTACAAACCATGATTTTATATTTTTGCCCTTCGAGATGCCTCATCATTGAGATGAGATGTATATTTGTTATATATTGGGTATATTTGTTTATATATTATATTGTAAAATTTTTCGATCGAGCCGCGCAAAGGATACTCTGCCGAAATTTTCCGTAAATCCAGGAGTTAGAAAATTTTGAAGTTTTAAAACTTTATAACTTATTTTTACATTTAAGTTATATTTTGCGTAAAATCGATAGCAAAGTGGCGTAGTCGAAGCACAGTTGAGGTTCTGATAAGATTTAAAGTTATAAGTGATTATTTTGAATAAAATAGATTGTGTGTTAAATTCTTTACTTTATGCCTTTTTGGGGACGAAAAGTTTTGAGTGGGGGAGTATGTAACAACCTATATTTTTAATTGTTTTAAATTATAGGATTTGATATAACTATTGAATAAAAATGGTTAGAAATAAAATTTAATAATTTATCAGTGTAATTTATTTAACATGAATTTGAATAAAGCCTTAAAATAACTAATTTCGAAGATTTTGGTGATAACAAGTATTGAAATAAATTCTATGTATTGACTGTTTTTGTAATCAATAACTGAAGTTGAATAATAAATGTGAATTATTTAAATAGAAATAAAATAATCTTGATAACTAAAATTTATTTGAAATTTAATGATTTACTAATATTTATTTATTGGGTAATTGAATTGTTTAAATTTATGTTGCAACTATTTAAATAATGGAATTTTGGATTTAATGTGAATGAGAATGGCATCAAAAATTGATTTAAATTTTATTTAAATATGAATGAAGGTTTTAACTTTTAAAATGGAATATAAAGTGATTAAATAAATTTCTAGGAATTGCTTGTTTTCATTGACGGGTAAAAATAGCCATTTTGACAACCGTCTCGGATTTTGACAAAACAAGTTTCATCGGAACCATAATAGTGAATTATTGTAGGATTTCAAGTTTCGTAGCGGTCGGACTTGTCGTTTGGCCATACGAGCTTGAAACGTGTAGAAATCAATTTAAGAAATTGGATATAATAAATTGACCTTGAAAAGCTATTTTCCATATACGATTGAATTAGGCCTCGAAACTAGTTCCATTGCATTCAGAATGGGGGTAAAACATTATAAACGCCAGGTGGCATGCCTCGATTGGAATTCGAATGTTTTTGGACCTAACTATACAAATACGGCATGCATATTGATAAAATTATTAGTTTAATATTTCTGAAACCCTAATATCTATGGCCGCCATTCTCACTATTTTAACGGCCAGAATTGATCGATCTTCTCTTCTTAATTCCTTTCAATCAATTCACCAAATTCGAATACTTCCAATATGAAAGCTGTAGATCTCAGCAAGCTCTTCAAATCCATAAGGTTGAATTGTTTTATTTCATCATGTATTCGCTAAGATCGAGTTCGGAAGGTTGTGCACGTTTCAGGGAATTGCTCGCGAATTGAGAGGTTGTGAGGGCCACGTCGCTAGCGAAGGAGGAGGGGGGAGGCGCTTCGAATGGCGTACTCTAATCCATTTTCGATTATCGTTTGTCGTGCGTGGTTGAAGAATTTTGGTCACATGATGTCGCCTATAGCTGTTCATATGAATGAGGAAGAAGGGTGAGAGTGTTTTTTTATTTTCTATTAGTTATTACTAATTTTAATTATCGTTACGCTTAGTATTGCATAACTTCTCCGTATGAGGTCCGTTTTGGGCGAAACAGGATGCGGTTGAATCGTATCGATAAAGGCTGCATCATAACATTGGTTTGAAATTTGTTTGAAGTTGAGAAATTTTTTAGTTTAAAATAGAAGGTGAGTGTTTATACGCTCATAATTGACTGAAATAAATTTAATGTTAGTTAAATTACATCGTGAAGTGATTTGAATTTTATTGATCGTTGTTTGGTAAATTTACTTGACATTTAAATGGACATCTGAATTTAATTGATAGAATTTGAATTGACAATTAAATCGAATTAGAATTTAATTGCCCGTAAATATTTGTAGCGATAATCATGAACTTAGTGTAAATTTTATTGACTGTTTGGATGATTGGTTGTAATGGATGTCATTGGTTGATATTTTGGATGTTTATTTATTTCGATTTATCATGTTATCGTCCTGTATATTATTTACAGTATATAAACCTGCAAATTGAATTATTTCGAATAAATTAAGAAATGGGTTGAAATGATATATACCTATGGCATTTATTTTGGATTGAAATGATATATATCCATCACCGAATTAAATTGATATAATTTATTCACTTGCCCATAGGATAGAGATTTTTACACGGACATCGGATTAATTAAATTAAATGATTTTGAAATTTTCAATTTGAAATTATTTAAAATGATTTGATTCAAGAAATAAAAACAAAATTCTGGAAATCAAACTATTTTCGAACTGGAGCTCGAAATATTGAAATTTAAATTGGGTAAATGAAATTGTTTAAATAATCGATGTTAAGATCGTAATATGACGCGAATTTCAAAAATCGATTTATTTAAAAGGACTGGACTTTTATTCAAACTTTGAATATTGCTAAGTAAAAGTGATATAAAACGATTGAGCTCGAAATTTAATAATAGTTGAAGGTTTGGATTTTAAATTAGATATTGAAGGAAAATATGTTTTAAGTGTTTTGAATCATTATTTTGGTAAAAAATATTCTATGGCGACTGTGTCTGATTCTTGTCTCTGCTCTCAAAGTCCTCCTCTTTCATTTCTAAATCATCCTTACTCGCAAGTGGATTTCAATGCTAGAGACTCAGAATCGTTTCGACATCGTTCTTACGCTCAAGTTGTCAAAGACTGATTACAATTTTATAATTTTCGAGATTCGTGGCATCAAGCGTCGAATAAAAGTTGGATAGATTCTAAATCTAACAAGAGTTTTTGTTTTAGATGTGGCGACATCAAACATTTTGCATCTCAATGCCGTGATCCTATTAGATGCTTTAATTGCGGCAATTTTGGTCATAAGAGAGATGAGAGTTCGACCAATCCTAACATCTTTGTTTCATCTGTTATTTTGATTGAAAATGGATTCCAATTCATGTTAAAGATCATGCTTTTGAAAGGGATTATGCTCGATCATTTGTGGCAGAATCGCGTTGAAGGATTTAAGTCTCTTGAAGATATGCTTCTCCGCTTTAATTTTGTTAATGCTCCGAATATTGGTAAGGGCTACAAAGCAAGATTTGGTGACCCAGAGCTTTATTTTGGTAAAATCAAACCTTCATCTGTTTCTTCAATCTCTTGTGAACTGTTAGTGGAACATGGTTTCCAATTCGTATTAAAGTTCATTCATTTGAGAGGGATTTTAATCAATTATCTCAGGCACAAAAGAATTGAAGGTTTGAAGTTATTAGATGATCTTTTACACCATTTTAACATTGTTAATTCGCCAAATTTTGGCAAGGGTAATCGAGATAGCTTCGGCGTTTCAAAGAATATTTCTGAAAATTTTGATTCTTCTGCCATTTCAGAGGATAGCTTGGTCAGTTCGAATTTAGATGAAAGTGTTATTCTTGAAAATGTTAGAAGAGAAGAATCTTCAATAATGGATCACATCTTGCTTGATCCAGATGTTGTTTTCTGTATTAATGTGTCTAATCCAGAGATAAAGGGTAAGGAATCAAAAAGTGGTTTTATCCTTCCAAAGATCAAGAAAGGTATTTCTTTTTATCGTAAATTGGATCTATTTAAGATTTCTACCTCTAAGAAATTTGCTTGCCTCGAATCAGTGATCACTTTAGAGTGTTCTGATGATTGTGATCATTCCTCCAACAAATTTGTTGGCCTCGAATCAGAGATTACTGCGGATTTCTCCTTGAATTCTGATGACTGTGATCGTTTAAAAGAGGTAGCAGTTCGTTCCTCTGTTGTTATTTTGGATAGCAATGCTTCAGACAACCCTTTTGCTTTCGAACTTCAATTCCCTATACCAGAGTGTGATTTTGATTTTCAATATGATGTTGAGAGGTTCTTTAAGTTCGAAGAGGTTCTCGATTATGACTGGAGGCCGATAGGTTTGGCAGTTGATATGCCTTTGGTAGCTGATTCTATGGTCATAATAGACATTTTGATATCTGTAAATGGGCAGAAGAGCTCATGAATGTGATTGAGGTTTCTAAATCCATTGGCGAGTCTGTTGTTGAAGATGACTTATTGCTGCGACAGTATGGGGATTTTCATGAGTGGATTTTATCTGCAGACTCTCTTTTAAGTGTCGAGATGGTTTCTGTTATAGAAGATCGTATTGTTTTCGATGAACTTATATCAGTTATGGATGTGGTGTCTGATGTGCATGATGCACATAGTATATTGGAGCAGGTTGATCAGAATTGTCAATTGGCTGATAGTAAGAAGATGGTTGTTTTTTCTGATATTAAGATGGGTGCTGTTGTTAGTCAGAATTGTCAATTGACTGAAACTGTTGCTGGTGGTTTGTGTAAAGACTCTCCACTTCTTTCTTTGTCTGATATGGATCTGGTGTCTGATATGCATGATGCACATAGTTTATCTGTTATGTCTACGCAAGGATTTCACATATCTGAAAGTAATATGATGGCAGTACTTTCTGAAGATAAGATGGGTTCTGTTGTTAATTTGGTCGAGTCACCGCTGGGTAATTTGGCAGAAGCTGTTTCTGGTGGTTTGTGTATAGGTTCTTCTCATCCTTCAGTGAATGAGGTTGTTATAGCTGCTCGCTCAAATTCTATCTCTTCCTCTTCGAGGAGAGGTAGACGTAGGAAGGTCATGTCTTCTTCTGGGTTTGTTCGTCGCAGTGTTAGGATACAGGACAACCAATCTCGGTCTTCAGATGAGTTCCCGGATTCGAGTACCGCGAGTGGTACTACGAATCCAGGCTCAGGTATGCTTTCTTGTTTGGGTAGCATTTATTCACCTTATGCTTTAGGTAGTTTATTTTCCTTCAAGTTTAGTAAATTAGCTAATGATACAGCGTTCAATTTTAATGATATTGAGGTTGATCGCGAGTTTATTAGAAATAAGGAACTAGATAGGGTTAAATTAGCTAGCATGAGGATCGTTAGTCGAAATATAAGAGGTTTAAATGACTTAAATAAGTGTGATAAGGTTAGAAATTTTTTTATAGATTATTCCATTGACATTGCTGTTCTTCAAGAGACTAAAATTGATTGTCCTGATTTTTATTTCTATAGAAGGTTAGGTGGATATCATTTTAGAAAATGGGTTTTTTTTACCTTCTATGGGTTCTTCTGGGGGTTTAACGATTGGTTGGAGGGATAACTTTTTTAAACTACTTCAATGTATTTAGAAACAACATTCTTTACACGTTATTTTAATTAATCTATCTGATAACTCTTTTTTAAACATTTCTAATGTTTATGGGCCTAAGTCAAAAATAGATAGACGTGCTCTTTGGAATGAATGTCTTGAATTTAGATCTTTTGCACCGGGTTCTTGTATTTTGGGGGGATATTTCAATGTTACTCGTTTTATTGGAGAGCGTATTCCTCGTGAGGGAGATTACTCTGTTATGGAGGAATTTGACATTTTTTTATTAATATTTTAATTTGATTGAAATTCATCTTTCTAATAGAGACTTTACTTGGAGTAATAATAGGGAATCACCCTCTATGGCTCTCTTAGATAGGTTTTTAGTTAGCAATGAAATGTAGGATAAATTTCCAATTTGTAGAGTGTCTGGTTTGCCTTTCACTCTTTCAGACCACTGTCCCATTATCCTCGCTTGCTATCTCCATAGAGTGATTAGTAGATCTTTTAAGTTTGAGAAAATGTGGCTTCTAGAACCATGATTCTCAAATCTTATTATCAATAAATGGTCGTCTATGAGTCTTTTTAGTATTAAATTTAGGGATTATTCAGCTAAAGATTTTGTTCTTAAACTTAGAGAACTTAGAACTTTCCTTAAAAATTGGAATAAAAATATTTTTGGTAACATTAAAATTCAAAAAGAAAATATTCTAAATGAGATGCTTAAGCTTAATAAGTTAGAAGAAACTAGACATTTAAGTCAAGGTGAGCGGAATGTTCTCAATAACTTAAAAGAGGAACTTAACTCTATTCTTGAAAAAGAAGAAGTTATGTGGAAACAAAGATCAAAATTCAGTGGATTAATGAAGGTGACAATAACACCAATTTTTTTCTTAATATTGCCAATAGTAGAAAACGTAGTAATACAATTAACTCTATTTTAGTTAATAATGTGGAATTAGTTAATCAAAGAGACCTCAATAAGGCTTTCACATATTATTATAAAGATATTTTTGGTAATAAAAATAAACATAGAATTAGTGTTATATGGAACGATCTTTATCCGACTGTCTCTAATATTAATCTTTCTGAATTAGATGTTCCTTTTACTGAAGAGGAAATCTGAAAAGCCATCTTTGATTTACCAGGTGATAAATCCTCGGGTCCATGTGGTTTTCCATTTTTCTTCTATAATTTTTTTTTGGGATTTCAATAAATTAGATTTAGTTAGTATGTTTAATGAATTTTATAATGAAAATCTTCAATTAGGTAGATTTAATTTTGCTAATGTTATTTTATTACACAAAAAATTGGGTGCTAATACTTTAAATTTTTTTAGATCAATTTCACCGATCAACTGCTCAGTTAAAATTATTTATAAAGTTTTCTAATAGACTTAGTATAAAAATGAACAACCTAATCGACTGTTCACAATCTGCTTTCATAAAAGGAAGAAATATCACAGATGGTGTGGCAGTTGTTCAAGAATATATTAATCATTGTTATAAGAATAATATTACTTGTACTATTTTAAAATTAGACTTTGCTAAGGCTTTTAATTCAGTTGATTGGGATTTTCTTATAGATATTTTTCATGCTAGAGGCTTTAGTAATAGATGGATTAACTGGATCATGATTTTACTTAAAACTGGTAATTCTAGTATTATGGTGAACGGTATTTTAGGTAATAAAATCCAATCTAAGAGAGGTTTAAGGAAAGGGGACCCTTTATTGCCCCTTTTATTTAATTTTGCTGCCGATGTTTTTCCTAAGATTATTAAAAATGCAGTCAATAATAGTTCTTTGGGTAATATATGTAATGATATTTCGAGTTATGGTTTATCAGTCCTTCAATTTGCAGATGATACTTTGCACTTTTTCTCTCATCTTCCTAGACACATTATTACTCTTAAGTTTATTCTTATAGTTTTGAACTCTTTTCATGTTTAAAAATAAACTTTGATAAAAGTTGTGTTTTAGTTTTAAACGATTTTGAAAAAGTTGAAAATTTAGTTGCTAATGCTTTAGATTGTAAAACTATGAATTTTCCGTTTGATTATCTTGGTTTTGTTATTAGACCTACAAAACTAAAACACAATGATAGGTTAATAATCATTGACAAAATCAAAAATAGGATTACAAACTGGAATGGGAGATTTCTATGTAGAGCCGGTAGACTGGTTTTAATTAATTCTGTTTTATCAGCTCTCCCTATCTATTGGATGTCTATGCATCTTTTTCCTGATTGGGTGATAGATAAAATAGACAAAATTAGAAGAGATTACCTTTGGAGTGGTGAAAATCCAAACAGTTGCATAAAATTTTTAGTTAATTGGGAAACTGTCTGTAAGTCCAAAAATGATGGTGGTTTAGGAGTCATTAATTTGTGAAATATGAATTTGTCTCTTCTGGCTAAATGGTTAAGGAAATTTAGAGATGCTAATGATAATACCGTTTGGAAGGAGATTATTTCTAAATACTACTATAATGGTAGTAATAATCTCTATCAAATTAATCCTTCGATTTCTCGTAATCAATCTTATTTTTGGAAATCAATTTTAAAATGTAGTGAGATTTTTAACTTAGGTGTTAATATTATTGTTCACTCTGGTAATAATACATCTTTTTGGCATGATAGTTGGATTTCCACTACTCCTCTAAAAAATATTTTATAAGAATTGTATGATATTTGTAACTTTAAATTTGCATTTATATCTGAAGTTTTTAATTCTGAAAATGACCCTCCTTGGGTTTTCAGTTTTAACAGAATTTTAGTAGGCTCAACCCTTAGACAACTTAATTTGCTTTATGCTAGATTAAATCTTTATAATATTGACAATGATAATGATTATTTGAGTTGGGAGTGGGATAAGAGCAAGAAATATTCTACTAATTCCTTTTACAAATTTATTAACTTTTCGGGTGTAACTGATAATTGTTTTAAATTTATTTGGAAGTCTAACGCTCCTCCCAAATCTTAAATCTACATGTGGCGTATCATTCATGGTAAATTAAATACTATTGAATTTTTAAAAAGGAAAAATATTAACATTGATAATAAATATTATTTTTGAAATACATTTTCTGAAGATATTAATCATATTTACTATGAATGCATGGATTTTCATTTTATTCTTATGAATATCCTTAATATTTTTGAGTTTAAAATTAGTTCTAGAGTTACTAATTGTTTTTTCTATTGGAACACTTTTAGATTTAATTTTAGTAGGGATAATAGATACTTGCCTCATTGTTTGTTCACTATATCTAGTTGGTTCATTTGGTTTGAGAGAAATCAAAGAATTTTAAACAATAACAATATTCACGGTAATAATTTGATTTTTTTTTAATTTCTTCTTTTTGCGTAAATTGGGTTTCGAATCCAAGATATAAATTAGCCAAAAATAATTGTGTAACGACCCAGAATTTTTACCCAATTTAAATTGATAATTGAATCAAATTTTGAAATTAAAAATGGTCTTGAAATGAATATAAGAATATAAACCTTTGACACAAGAAAGAAAATAAATAAATTGATTTAATTTTTGAATTGATAGGAGTAGAATAAAAAACAAAGATATAGATAAATGCAAGATAATTAATATTAAAGTAAAATAATAGTAATAAGTTAAACTAGAAATAGAAATCAATATGTATAAAAGATAATGATAAGAATATAAAGTAAACAATTAATTGCTAAAATTTTAACAACAAAATAAAGGGTGGAAATTCATACATATTAGAAAATAAATAAATTATATACTTTATGAAATATAAAGTAAATCTTGATATCATAAATCAATATAGATAATACATATAGTATGAAGTAAAGATAATAAAAGAAAAATAAAATAAAATTTGAAGCTCACTTATGTCACCAAGTAATGAAGGAAACAAATACATATTCATGTACACTTGCAAATGAAAATATATGAAACAAAGACCAAACAAAAAAATATGAAACATACATATGTAAACATGAAACAAGTTAAAACAAGTAAACAAGAGAAAAAAAATGAAGCCACATCAAATTGGTACAGCTGAAAGGAAATATTAATATTTGAATTTGTACAAGCTAATTAATGCAGCCCCAAAACAAATTCACATCAGCCTCCAACACACACATCTAATATCAGCCACCACCGAGATCTTGTTTGATAAAACAAAGAAAATATCCCTGCTAAAAATATTTGTACAAATAACATGATCACCTGCACAAACATATTTTTTTTATCAGCTTAAACGAATAAATATACCATCCTGTAAACTTCATTCTAGTGTATATATATCAATATTAACTTCATTCCAAATTCGTTCATCCCTTAAAACTGAGTGAAAACCAAAACAATATCACTTTGCATTCAAACCAAACATCAACTTAAAGCTTCAGATTAAAACAACAACCAATGCAAGCCTGAATCAGGAAAGAAGTTCCAGTAGCAACCTCAAACACGATTTTCAACATTACAAAGTTTAAAAAGTCTTCAACTTCAATCTGAAAACTCTGAATCATGATTTGGAAGGTGAGTGACAGTTAGTTCTTTTTACTTGAATATATGTTGCAATGGCTCTGTGCATATATGCTTGTATCGGTGTTTTTTTTCCACTCTGTCACTTCACAGAGTACCGGACAACATCAAAAAGAAAAATTCCAATCTTTCCTATTCTAATCAATATTAGGCCTTGCTTTCAAAACAAAAGATGTGTATTTGAGAAAGGATTATATTATAAAAATAGTTCAAGAAGAAAAACAATAATATACAGTATGAAATTTCAAAATTTTACAGGAAAACTTATTAAGATGAAAATTTCGAACATGCTGAACTGTCATTTCAAATATATCACATGAATACTTATTCGAAAATAGGATTTTTAAAACTATATTGATGATTTTTAATGTTGGGGTTAGGAAGCAGTTGTTAGTTGAACAAAAAATTGGATTTTAGTCAATTCCCAAAGATCAAAGGAATTGCGATCGCTGAAACTTTGCATGAAGTAAGTACGGAAATCGATTATAATGGGAAAATTGTTAAATAATTTTTCTATTGAAAGGATTGAAGGAACGAGTGAGGTTTAGGGTTTAAGTCGTGGGTTTGTTGGGGTCAGGAAACGAGGTGATTACTTCACCTCTGTCTGACCGAACTGCATGAATCTTTGGGAATGCGACGTGAAGGGGGTTGGCGAGGTGTGGTCGAAGTGGTGGTGCCTCATGTGGACGACGTGGAGGGGGTGAGGTGATTTATCTAAGGAAAGTCAAGTCTATTATTTCGAACGATGGGTCAAATGTCGCTCTATAGGTTTGCGCGTCGAATTGATCTTGGATTTCGAATATTTTGATCAATCGTGACTTGTTGGGTGAGGCGAGGCTCGCCAGAGCTCCGACGCTGCCTGTGCACGTGTACGGTGCGCTGAATCATATTAGAGGCGTTATCGGCATTTGACTCGAGTCATACTCGAGTTTGGAGATGGGTTGCTTCGAGTTTTGGATTGAGTTCGAAAGCGAGTTACCTGATGATATTTATGCTTGGTTAAACTTTAAACTACAGAAAAAAAAGAAAGAAGAAGTAGATGGGTTGCGTACAAGGAGTCTCGGGGAAGATGGGTAAATGACTCGAAGTAATACTCGAGTAAATCGAGTAGTTTACTCGGAGAAGGTATTGTCAAACTCGAGTCAGAGTTTTGTTCCAGGTTTTAACCAAAACCTGCTTCTGTTTGATTTTTTTTTAAATAAAAGTTTCAAATGATAAAAACAAAAGTAAAATGGGTTTGCAGTTCGAAAAAAAAATTGAATTCAAGTTTAGTTTAAAGCTTAGTTTGGTAATAAAATTTCTAAATTTAAATTTTTTGATAACCTAAAAGGTTTAGGTAAGTAAGTGTAATTTACAAAGATTTGAATTTAAACTAGAATTTGAAATGTAAAGGTAGAATTTAAAACAAAGTTTTGAAACTTGGATTTAAACTTACCTTTAAATTCTCAATTTGAAATAAAGTAAGTTTTATGAATTTAAATGTTTACATAAGTTATATGTTAAAGTAAACCTTTAAATATGTTCAAATCAAAAAGTCCTCTCTTGTTTGCCCATAAAGCTCCTAACCATCCCCCCAACGTCAACTCTTTAGTACCCCCCATCTCCTCTGTCAGCATTGTTGTACCTCCCCCTTCCTCCTCTGACGCCTCTGTCTCTTCCGTAATCACTACTGAACCATCGTCACCTCCTAACCATGTCCCATCGAACTCCAATTCTGCCCTTATTCCACCATGTCAACTTCCCATAGTTCTCCTTATTCCACCAGATATCCCCCCTAGTACCCCCTGATCCCATGTCGTCTCTACCTCCATCCATGTCTCATTTTCCTCATACCGATGATCCGCCATATCCCCCTCCTTGTGAACGGAAATGGACTTCGCTGTTCAAGCATAAACCTAAGAATGCTGGGAAGTACATCCCCGTTCACCTGTCTCCAGAGTATGAAGACGATGTGTTAGTTCCAACTAAAGAAGTTATTGATGCAGGAGTAGTGATATGGAAGGAAACACTGGTAGGTTTCTTCCTAGATAAACCGTTGTCTTACACAGCAGTTATTACAAAACTTAAGAAGATATGGAAATTAAATGGCTCGGTAACAGCTAAGTCTGATGGTATTATATTCTTATTTAACTTCACGTGTTCTGAAGGTAGAGAAAAGATCCTACAGAGTGATCCTATTATCATGAATAATAAGTTGTTCATAGTTAAACCCTACGATTCAGCTATTAGTAATGTTACTAGCTCAATCACGGCAGTTCCAGTTTGGGTAAAACTGTATAATCTACCAATATATGCCTGGTCGCCACTTGGGATAAATTGGCTTTGTAGCCATTTGGGGAAGATGTTGTGTATGGATGAAATGATAGAAAAGCAAGAAAGATTGAGCTATGCGAAATGCTTAGTGGAAATTAAACCAGACAGGGAGCTTCCTGATGAGTTTATGGTGAAGTTTTTGGAAGGAGGATATCAAAAAATCTATGTGCAGTACTTGTGGAAGCCAGATGTTTGTGTGTTGTGCAAGAGATTTGGACATAAAACCGAGTGTTGTGATAGCAAGGAAAAGAAACAAAAAGAGAACGAAAAGGAAACCAGTAACGAAGCCAACAAAGATAACATAGTGGTAATAACTGATTCAACCCATGTGAAAAGAAATGTGAGACCAATTCAGAAGCGAAATATAAGAACATGGCAATGTGTGAGCAAAAAGAAGGCTGAGCTAGTTGTTAAAGGGAATATAGTGGTTCAGAATGGAGGAAGCAATAAGGAAATTGAGAACGGTGAAGATGAAATAAGGATGAAGAATGATCATGGAAATAGTGGTGACAAAGAAGTAAATAATGAAGACATAAATGAAGAAGATACAGCCAACACCCTATTTCATGTAGACACCGTGAGTAAAGAAAGAAGCCCTGAAAAAGAAGAGAAAATAAATGAAAATGATTCAGATGGTAAGCCTCTAACCTTCAATAAATTTGCTATACTACTTAATTTGGATGATGAGGAAGATGTGAACGATATGTTGGAAAAAAGTATGAATGATGGTGCTAATGGTCAAGCTGCACATGTTTGCAATGAGGCTGTAGTATAAAAGGAAGCTAAAAACCAAATAACACAAAAAGAAGAAGGCAGTAACAGAATAAATAAAGGGAGTTATAAGGAGAAGCAAACAATGAACAAGACACAAAGTCAGGAACCAGTACATGATGGAAACAAGGATGAGGGTCAGAGTAGTGACAATGAAAAAGGAGTAGAAAATAATTCGAGTGGTAGAAGAAATAGAAAGAATGGCATCAAAAACTTCAAACACAGTACAAATACTTAGAAGAAAGGAAAAGTGCACAATGAAGACAAATCATGCACAGAGTATCAGTTTGATACGCAACCTGATTATACTTCATCCCAAGTCAATGTCAATTCTCCAAGCCTTTCTCCACAACACATATATTCCAAAATCAAACCTCCCCTAGCATTCAAAGCACCTACCTCTGCGGAAATGCCCCCTCTGCTAACCACCCCACAAACTCCTACTCAGACCAGCACCCCCTTACCTGAGGAAACAATAAACTAAGAAGTTACCCCACTATCAGCTGCTATTCCTAATTACTTGACCTCGAAGCAGGCAGTACCTAGGAGAATGAAGATAGAGTTACTCAATGCACATGTTGTCCAATGATGTTGCGCATTGGAGCATGGAATATTCGTGGTGGACACCATGTCATCAAGCAGGATCAATGCAAACAACTAATCAAAACTCATCACCTATCAATCTTAGCAATACTTGAAACAAAGTTGAATCTCGCCTTGTCTATCAAGGCAGCTGCATACATTAATCCGAATTGGAAATACATACACAATCTTAATGAAGCAACGTATGGTAGAATATTGTTTCTTTTCAATCCCAATCAGGTTCAACTAACTCCCATTCTTTCTACTTCCCAACTGATTCATTGTCATGTCACCGATCTCACTGATAAGATAACCTTCTATGTCTCCTTCGTGTACGCCTTTAACTCAGCAGCTACGAGAACTTCGTTACTTTCGGTCATACCTCCTCTCAGACAGTCCACTCACCCTTGGATAATACTTGGAGACTTCAACTGTTGTTGCACACTCTCTGATAGAGTTGGTGGAAATCCCCTCTCACTCAATGAAATTAAACCCCTTGCTGAAACCCTCTCTGATGCGGATCTAGTTATGGTCAGGTCTGTGGGTATGCAATACACGTGGAACAATAAGAGGAGACTAGGATGCAGAACCTTCTCTATCATTGATCATACCTTCTCAAATCAATGTGCATTATCTAAATGGCTTCTTCTCTTCAACCACCTCCCTCCTCCTCTCCTTTCTGACCATTCTCCTCAAATCATTCACCTTCGTGAAGCGGACATGAGAGGAAAATCAAATTTAAATTTTTTTAATTCATGGGTTTCTGAACCAGACTTTAAAACTACTGTGTTAACTGCATGGAACAAGAATAAAAATGGTAATCATATGTTTGTTTTGCAGGAAAAAATTAAGGAGATGAAGAAAGTCTTGAAACTTTGGGCGTTCAATAGATATGGTAAAGGTGATAAGATGAGCACTTTTATAAAAGAAAAGCTAATTGAAGTTCAAACAACAATGATGGCTTCAGTTAATAATGCAAACCTCTCAGCTTCTGAAAGTTCTCTGTCTTTGCAATACTATCAAGCATTAAGAAAAGAAAATGATATGATTAGGCAGAAATCGAGAATAAATTGGCGGGAAAAGGGAGATAGAAACAGTGCTTACTTCCATGCTAGCCTAAAGAATAAGCAGACTAGAGAAAACCTAACCACTATCTATGATACGAATGGTAATCTTCACACAACTCCTGATGAAGTCAAGGGTGCATTCACTAATCATTTCTCTGACTTGTACGACAATGTAACCATCTTCTTACCGAGTATAGACCAAATCCCCAGTGAAATTCTACCTAGACTAAACCCTAATGACTACGCCTTTCTTTGCAATGAAGTCACCCCTGATGAAATAAAGCAAGCAATGTTTTCACTAAACACTAAATCGTGTGGAGGACCGGATGGGCTGAATGCGCTATTTTATACCACATGTTGGTCGATTGTCTCTGATGATGTTATCAATGCCATACTCCAATTCTTTAAAAAAATGTAAAATCTTCAGATCATTTAACTATACTAACATAGATCTTATCCCTAAAATCAAGAATGCTCACTGTGTTAACGATTATCGACCTATCTCGTGTTGTAACACCATCTATAAGTGCATCTCTAAGGTTATAGCAACAAGATTAAAGCATGTTCTACCTAAAATTGTCTCCAAAAATCAAGCTGCTTTTTTACCTGGTAGGAACATTTTGGATCATGTCCTTCTCTCCCACGAACTAATTAAGGGATATAAGCGCAAGAATGCTCCCCCGAAAGCTATGATGAAGCTTGACATAATGAAAGCTTTTGACATGCTACAATGGAATAGCATTGTACGGATCATGGGTTACATGAACTTCCCTCCTCATTTCATATCTTGGATATATGAATGTATCTCCTCCCCGACATTTTCAGTTAATATAAATGGTATGAATGAGGGTTTTTTTGTTAGTAAGCAAGGGATTAGGTAGGGTGACCCCCTATCTGCTTATATCTTCATTCTTGTTATGGAGCTTCTAACGAGAATGCTTGATAAGCTTATATCCCAAGGAAAATTCAAGCTCCATCCAGCATGCACTGAACCTTAGATCTCTGCTTTAATGTTTGCAGATGATCTTTTTGTGTTTTGTACTCCTGAAATCACCACTGTCAGGAACATAATGCACACTCTTGACCAATTCTATGCTATGACGGGGCTAAAAGTGAATCAACGCAAATCTGACATCATCATGGTTGGTGTTAGTATTAAACAATGTAATCTTATTTCTCAAACCACTGGATTGACTCAAAACCATAACGCTATTACATACTTGGGTCTCCCGCTAACCACGTCGAAGATCACTACTAACCAATGTCTCCCTCTCTTCAAGAAGATTACTGCAAGACTTAGTTGCTGGACCTCCAGGTATCTTAGTCGAGCAGGAAGATTAACACTAATAAAGTCTGTTATATTTTCTATGCAAGTGTACTGGGCTAGAACCTTTCTTCTCCCCTTTAAATTGATAAATATGATCAGAAGTGCTTTCATGAGATTCCTATGGAAAGGCAAAGTAACTGGCAGATACATTGCCCCGATCAAATTTGGCATAATTGAAAGGCCTCTAGACAAGGGGGGCCTGGGTATACACAATTTAAAGCAATGGAACATGGCTGCCTTTGCTAAACACATTGACACACTCTATAACTGTACTGAAAGCCTTTGGGCAAAGTGGTCTGATAAGAACGTGATCAAGGGGAGGAGTTTGTGGAACATGACAAAGCCTAAAAACTTAAGTTGGACGTGGCAGTGTTTATTTAAGATAAAGGAGAAGTTTCTTCCCCAAATTCAATTGAACACTAACCCAATACACAATGTAAACTTTTGGGATGACCCATGGTTAGACAATGGGTACATTCTACGACGTCAGCTAACATATGGTGAGATGCAACAAACGGGGATACACTTGGCAACCAAGGTCAGAGACATTCTGAATAACTTTCAAAATTCTCGTATTTCTTCTTCCAATCACCGGATTCAACAAATCTGGAACAAAATAAGTATTTTTACCGCTCTGTCAACTTCTACTAAACGTCTGGTTTGGGGGGATAAAAAAGCTACATTCAAAGTTGGAGAAGCCTATGAATTTATGATGAAGAACAGTACATGCCCTACATGGAGATGGTGGAATCGTACGTGGGGCAGAGATAGTAGTATGGGAGAGGACTTCATACTATGGGAAGTACTTAATCGTGCCATATTGACCAGAGTGAAACTTGCATGCATGGGCATGAACATTAATATTTTATGTACGTACTACTGTGTGCTGCCTGAGACTGTCGAACACTTGTATTTTGAGTGCACTAATATTAACCAGATCTGGATCAATGTGATGGCTAAGTTGCAACGAACTGATGTCTCCCAAGACAATCAAGTAGAGTGGGAAAGAATATATGTTAAATCTGGCTTCAAAACTGAAGGACAGAGAACTTTCAATGCTGTGTTGAAGAGCTTCATTAGCTCTATTTGGAGAGAGCGAAATACGAGGTTGTTTGATGCTACAAATGCAAAATCTGATGATATTTTCAAACAGTGGATTATGAGTGAGATTAGAGATACTTCAAGCCAGCTATCGTTCTCAATAGACCCGGGGATAAGTGCCTCTTTTCTTATGTATTAACTGGGAGTATTCTTCTTTTTATTTGTTATTTTTTGTTTTTGTTCCCCCTGTGCTTGCTGCGCCAAGTGCTCCCCCGTTTTCAATCTCCTCTTTGTTGTATGTGTTTTGTTCTGACTGTTGCAGCAATAAAATGGTCGGGGTCCATTTAACCTCGTCGGCCTTGCTAAAAATAAATATGTTGAATCTAAAAGGAATTTGAATTTAACCTCTATTAAATTTCCTCATAACAAAAGTAGTACTTTAACATGTGAATTTAAAGCAAGTTGAAAATCAAAGTTTCAAATATATTTGTGAGTGTTAATTAAATCATTAATGAATACGAGTTTTACTTTTAAGTAAATAAAGATTCAATAAATTGTAATTCATAAATTTTGAAGTTAATTTGAATGGAATAATTAATGTTGGATATTAATTAAATTAGCAATTAATAGTTTAAATTTATGAATTAATTGTAATTAAGAACTAGTGGATGTTGCTACATTGTGGATGTTGCTACATTGTAATTCATAAATTCTAGTGGTCCAGTGGTTTCGACATAGTGGATGTTGCTACATTGTGTTGTAGTGGCACCGGTTCGATTCCCAGCGGCCACAATAATGAGACATAGTGCACGACCACTTATAAAACCGGCTTAACCAAAGGCGAGGGCGACATAGTCTCCCTGGCCCCAAAGTTTTAAAATATTCGGCCCCAAAGTTTAATAACTTTTTTAACTTTTCATGGCTGCTCCCGCCTTTGACCCGTCCCTCCCCCCATCTTTTCAAACTGTCCTTCCTTCTGTCCCTCTCATACCTTCTCCTGTTCACTCTTCGTCTCGTCCCTGTCCTTTGCCATCTTCTCCTCAAGCCTTACCACCACCAGTTCCCCCTCCGCTTACCTCTACCATTTCTCAGCCTTCGGTCATTTCTTCCTCATGGTCCTCTCTCTTCAAAACCAAGCCCCGCAACACTGGACGTTATTTGCCTGTGGAATTTCCCCTTGTTTTTGATGGGCAATCTCTCGTCCCTCCTTACGATGTTGTTAAGGCAGGAACTGACATATGGAGTGAGTGGTTAGTGGGTTTCTTTCTCGACAAGCCTCTGTCTTATCTCATTGTCATCAACCATTTGAAGAAACTTTGGAAGTTGAAGGGAGAGATTGTAGTAAAATCTGATGGAAGTATGTTCCTTTTCAATCTGTCATGTGCTGATGACAGAAGGAGAATTCTGGAAGCTGATCCTATCTTCCTTAGGAACAAGATTTTCATAGTTAAATCTTGGGATCCATAAATTGGTAACAGTTGCAGTACTATTCGTTCTGTACCTGTATGGTTAAAACTCACAAATATCCCTATCTATGCATGGTCTCATATTGGTATCAATTGGCTGGCATCAAGAATTGGTAAGCTTTTATGCATGGATACATCCACTGAGAAGCTTGAGAGGATTGGATACGCAAAATGTCTTGTTGAAGTATCACCTGATCGAAGTTTAGTGGATGAGTTCCCTGTCAAATTATTAGATGGATCTACACAAGTTGTCAAAGTTTATTATTTGTGGAGGCCTGACATATGTAATGTATGTAAGGAGTTTGGACATTTAGAAACGTCATGCATGAAAAATGGTACTGATATTGTCAAATGCAATAATGATGCTGTTGTTAAGAGTGTAAATCAAGAAGTTGTTAAGCCAGATTCTGGAATAGGCACAGTTCTTAAGAAGAATAAGAAAATATGGCAGAAAGTGGTAAAAAGGAACAGTATTGCAAATGTTCTTTCCCCTAGTGTAATCACTGATATGAATGTTAACAAGCTTTCAGATGCAGTTCACGTTATGCCCAATATAGAGCAAGTGCAAAAAGGTTTGGATTGCCCGAGTGATCTTGAGCAAAACGTTAGTAAAACTCGAAGTGGTTTGGCAGTTGAGGTGCATGATGTTTTCCCTTCCTCAAATAGTTTTGATGTGTTGAATGGGATTAATGATGATGCACAAGAGGTGAATGAAGTAACTTGTGAGAAGGAACATGTGCAAGAAGTGGAACAGGTGGTCAACAATGAGCAGATACATAATTCACATAATCGTAACAAAAATGATGGAACTGCCTCAGTGATTCCCATTAGCACTGTTCAAAATAAAACCACTAATACTTTCACTTTATCTGGTGTGCATGATGCACACGCTTTGCCTGATGAACCCTGTCCCCACTTGTTTACTCATCAAACTGTCTCAAGCATGATCAACCAAGATTCTAACGCTTCATTTAATAATAACAAACCAACATCACAAAACAAATTTCTACCTCCACCTGAAAATGATCCTGATGTCCTATTTTGTCTGACCTTGCAAAGGCAAATAACTAAAATGGTTATTTCTGTGAATTCTGCTTCTCAACCTCTTTCCAGTCCTCTTTCACCATCTTTGAATTCAAAACCATCAACATCAAGCCAACCTTATGTTTTCACTGGTACCATTCCAGGTTGGAAATCTCCCCCTTTGACACCTTGTGAAGATGTCGAAATTGTTCATGCATCTAGCACAAATGCCAGCTTAAAGAATAAGAGAAAACTTTTGAAACATAACCACGTCTCTTCCAGACCACAATCTCCTGTTACAAGGAGCATGGCAGAAGCTGTGCATCAATCTCTAGTTTAAATATGCAGCTCAACATTGGTTAATGGAACATTAGAGGCTGTCACAACTTTATTAAGTTGGACCACGTCAAACATTTAATCACCATGCATCATTTGTCTATTTTTGCAATTCTTGAAACAAAGCTTAATCTTCCCCTAACTATTTCTGCTGCTAATTATGTCAATCCATCCTGGACTTTGTCTCATAACCTTTCAGAAGCTAGCTATGGACGTATTATGATCCTTCATAACCCAACTGTTCTTTCTCTTGTGCTAATTCATTCCACTGCTCAGATTATGCACTTTCATGCCAAGTATCATTATCCCCCAACCTCCTTTTATATTTCCTTTGTATATGCCTCGAACACTTTAGCAACAAGACAATCCCTCCTCAACTTCATGCCTGCTTTAAGGCAGGAATCGCATCCTTGGATAATTGCTGGCGACTTCAACTGCTGTCTTGCCTTGTCTGACAAGCAAGGAGGACGTCCTCTTCTGCAAAATGACATTTATCCCTTAAACATTGCTATTTATGACTCTTCTCTCATTCCAATTCATAAGGAAGGTGCCCTATTCTCTTGGAATAACCGCTCCAGAAGTGGTGTTCGAACTTTTTCAAATATTGATCACTCCTTTTCTAACTACAAAGCCTTTTCTACCTGGCCTAGTCTAACCACCTTTCTTCCTCCTTCTATCCTATCTGATCACTCTCCTCTTATCATTTCCTCTGGTAGGAAGCACCATGATGTTAAAAGAGGGTTTAAAATTTTTAATTCTTGGACTCTTGATCCTGATTTTAATGCTATTATAAAAACTGTGTGGGCTAATCATTTTTTTGGAAATCCTATGTATACTTTTTGCAGAAAGCTTTCGGCAGTTAAGGATGCACTAAGAGACTGGTCTAGGCATAAGTTTGGCAATGGTAGCCTCAGATCAACCAATCTCAAGGAACAACACAGGGTAGCTCAAGATTTGATGATGGCCCATCCTGATGTTGCTGAGTTTGCTTCCAAACAATCTGATCTATTTCACGAACTTAGTCATGCATTGGATATTGAAAGGGACATGAAAAGACAACAGTCAAGAATTAAATGGGCAGCGATGGTGATAGGAACACTAGCTTTTTCCATGCCTCCATCAAAGCCAAGCAATCTACTAACAATATATTCTCGATTATTGATGATGAGGGGATCTTACATACATCTCCTGAGTCTGTGAGCAGTACTTTTCTAAAGCATTTTTCTAGCTTGTTGGGGGAATGATACCAATTTTATTCCCCATTTGGATGAACTTTCTTCTATTGCTTTGCCTCAAGTCAATGGGGTTGAAGCTGCTAGGCTTGTGGAAAAAGTCACTGACCTTGAAATTAAGAATGCTCTCTTTCCAATGAACAAGAACTCGAGTGGGGGTCCGGATGGTTTCAACGTGCATTTCTACACATCTTCTTGGGATATTGTAGGTGGGAATTTCTGCAAGGCAGTACACAATTTTTTTGACAAGTTCAAATTGTTGAAGTCTGTCAATGCTACGAACCTTGTATTAATCCCCAAATGCTTGCACCCTTCTAATGTGTCATCCTTCAGACCAATTTGCTGTTGTAACGTTACGTACAAGTGCATTTCAAAGATCATTGCCACTCGACTTGTTGCTGTGCTTGTGAGAATCATCTCTAAGAACCAGGCTGCCTTTCTGCCTAATAGGAACATTCTGGATAATGTAATGCTTGCTCATGAACTTATAAAGGGATACGGCAGTGCTAATGCCACTCACAATGCTATGCTCATGCTTGATATCAAGAAAGCGTATGATAGCTTACAGTGGACTACTGTGGTCAGAGTTATGTCACTTATGGGGTTCCCTAAAGTGTTTGTAGCTTGGATCTACGAATGCATCTCCACACCTTCTTTCTCTTTGATTCTGAATGGGGCAAATTCTAGTTATTTTGTTTCCAAGCAAGGGATTCGTCAGGGAGATCCCCTATCTTCCTATATTTTCATTGTAGTGATGGAAGTATTTACTTGCTTCATAAAGCCTCTTTACCTCAACAGGCAAATTCATTTCCATTCCAAGTGCAAAGATTCCCAGTTGACTTCTCTTCTCTTTGCTGATGACATCATGCTATTCACCAAGCCCAACCATCAGTCTCTTCAAACAATTAAACGTTCCCTACATAGCTTTTACTTGATGACTAGTCTTGAGTTAAATGCTCAAAAGTCGAGCATTTTATTTGCTGGAGTTACTCCTGATCAAAGTCATGTTCTGTCCTTATCTGTTGGGATGCAAATTATGAATCATGGCATGATGTACCTTGGTTTGCCTCTGTGTTCTTCTAGAGTGACCATTTCTGACTGCCAACCCTTATTTCTTAAAATTACTGCAACCATGGGGAGGTGGACCACTAGATTTCTGACTCAAGCTGGGAGGCTAATTCTCATAAAATCTGTTTGCCATTCAATGATGATATACAGGGCAAGGGCCTTCATTCTACCAACAAAACTGATGAATATGGTCATAACTGCAATGTATAGATTCTTCTGGTTTGGTTCCATTCATGCTAAGAAGATATTTCCATGTTCATTCAAAACTTTTGAGAAGCCATATTGCAAAGGTGGCCTTGGCATCATCAACCTATCCGTTTGGAACAAGGCAGCTTACAGTACTCACTTCAATGCTCTTTTGTGTAGGAAAGACACTCTCTGGGTTAGTTGGTGTCTGCAGCATAACAATGGGTCCAAAATTTTTTGGCAAATGGATATACCCTAGTCTTGCAACTGGACTTGGAGGAGCATTTTGAAGTTGAGAATTGTTTTTATGCCACTTATCCAAATTAAACTATCTGCCATGAGTGTCTGGTCTTTTTGGCATGCTCCTTGGATTAGCAAGGGTGTCATTCTTGATGGCATTTTCAATTCTCAGGAAAAGTTCCAATCTGGAATTAGCTTAAATGCCAAGGCAGTTGATCATATTGTGGAAGGCAAGTTGTGCCCACCCTACTGCAGCAATCAAATTGTTAGGTCGTATTGGAGCCAGTTTGCCTGTAAAAGGTTTGACTTACATGACATGGAAACTGTGCTTTGGAATGACAGATCTCACTCTATTAGCAGAGTTTATGATGCACTTCATGGTATTGTTGACATGCCTGATTGCATTTGGTTTAGAGCTACTTGCAAAGAAATCTCTCCAAATTGTGATAATCTCCTCTTTTGGAAGGTTGTGAATGATTCTCTTCTGACTAGAATGAAGCTTGTTGAGTATGGAATGGATGTGCCCACTACATGTATCTTGTGCTATGCCTGTAATGAGACTATACAGCACCTGTACTTTGAATGTCCTACTGTTCTTCAGCTTTGGTGTGATATGTTGTTCAAGTTTAGCATTGTTGGTGCGCCTGTCGACTACACCCAGCAGTGGTCGCTGATTTGGAATGCAACTAAGTGGAACAAAGTGAGGAAAATCTATTTTTTCTTCATTCTTAAAAAACTGATGAAAATTATGTGGTGTGAAAGGAATAGCAGGGTGTTTGAAGGTAAATGCAGGAGTGTGTTAGTGCTTTGGGTCGCTCTTAAGCATGAAATTTTAGGTGGAATGAGAGTTAGCAAGCATGAATTTTTAGACCATCAAATTGAACCATGGACTCCGTAGTTCCTTTTGTTTTGGGATCAGATTGTTTTTTTCTTCTTGTTGTATTTTCCTTTCTTTTTTAATAAAGCTGGTAGGGGCCCAGATTTCAACCCCGCTTACTCTGCAAAAAAAGAACTAATTAAGTTGCAATTATCACCTAATGAATTAAATAATTAGGATTAATTAATGGATTATTAACGGTTAATCAATTTTTATAAATAATAATTAATCAGGTGATTAAGATGTAATTACATTTAATGTAATTAAATGTTGATTTATTTATAAAGGTAATTAATCACTTAAAGATAATTATTTAATGAAATTAATTAAGGTTAAATGATTATGTAATTAACTTAAGGTTAATCTAATTAATTTATTAATTAAGAATAATTAAATTAAAGTGTTTGATAAATTAATTTATATCAAATGATTTGTAACTGATTAATCAGGATTGGATTAATTCATAAGTAATTAATTTAATTGGAAATAAATTGAATTAATTGGGATTAAACAATTTATTAATCCTACTTATAAATGATTACTGAGTGTTTGACCTTACTTGTGACTGATTGTATGGTATGAGATGCCTTGAATTGTTTGTCCTATCTGATCTGTGGTATTTTGTTTCTGTGGATTGTGCTATGTATAATTTATTCATTTATTGATGATACATCTGTATATGTCTGTGATCTGTGAATAATAGGTAAGCGTTATACTTTATACCGCTTGTCATATATACATATATATTGTTGTATTTTGATCTGTGATGATTGAATGTTGTTGCACTATCGTGTTAAACCCCTGGACTACACCATACACACACAAATATGGATTTCACGTGGAAATCGGTTAAGTCACAGATTTTTGACAATTTTAAAGATTGAATTTTTAATCCAATTTATTTTTGGAATTGGAATTGAGAGCCTTTGAAAATGAGTTCCAAAAATAAAAGTTATTTTAAATAACTTAATAAAACTTGAAATTTAAATTATTTGATTTAAATTTGAATTCAATATTTGAAATTGAATTCAATGATTTGGAAATTATGGTCTAAAAAGATCATACAAGTTATAAAGTTGTTCATATGTGTTTTTAACCATTTAAAAGTATGGTTTCGGGAATTTAAATTTAAATCTAGGTTTTATACTTGAATGAATTTAACTTATGTAAATTGTAATCAGTTTTTCTTAAAACGAAAACTATTTGTTTCAGATAATAATAGCTTTCATAAAAAGAAAGGATTTCCAATTTGTATTGAAAGATTTCCAAGTTTGAAGTGAAATTGTAAATAGTTTTGAAAAACTATGAATTAACATTTGTGAAGATGATTAAATCTTGTTTTGAAATTAAAGAGGATTTCAAATGGTGAATCTTTTATATTATAAAAGATTTGAATTGTGAATTGTTTTGAAAGCTATCGATAAAATCTTTGACTTAAAGATTGAATGGGTTAATTCAATTTGAAATTGAATTGTCTTGAAAAGCTATAATTGAATCTTTGCAGAAGATCGTTAAACTTTGTTTTGAAATTGGAAATGCATATCTCTTGTATAAAAAATTCGAAAATTGAATTTGTTGAAGAAATATGAATGAATCTTTGTGAAAGAATGGGTGAACTTTGTGAATGAATCTTTTTGTTTAAAAGATTAAAATGGTAATTTGTTTAAACCATTTGAAAGAAAGGTTTTGGGTCTTAAAGTTATGACTTAACTGAAATCCCAATATCCATATGTTTTTAAAATATTGCACTCACTATTCGGATTAGCCGGGCAAGGACCTTTATGTCATATAACCCATTCCGAATAGGTGATACGTCGTATATGGATAACATTTGAAGGCCGATGTTGAAGACCAGATATTTTTGAAAACGAAAGGATAACTTGTCGAACGTCTCTGCATCGACTGGTCCCCGGTATAGAGACTCCATAAGTGATGAGAAGTCCGGACGTGATTAGGAATTATCCGGATTGCAAGGGCTTCTTTGGAAGTGCCTTCGGTTCTGTTCGAACCCGGAACAGACTTGTATGGTTACGTGTCTAACATTACATTTTGAGATATAAAGCAGATTTCTTTCAAATACATCTATGTTGGTGACGAATAACTTATTCTCTTAGCTTAACATCCTTCTTTGAGACGTACGAGCTCAGAGGTTTTGTAGTTGAAAGTTATCAACGACATACTCCCAATTTGGTAATGTGGCATGCTGAGTGTTGCTGTGTGATGATTATTTATTGATCATTTGTTGATTAAAGCGTGGCTTTGTGAAAAAGCTTAGCTTTGTGGACGAGACTTCGTCAGACCTCACACCACGGAAATGGTCGAAACAGGAATATGCGGCAAGGTTATGAGGGTCGCGCCTTTTAGAGTATGTCATTTCCTTCTAGAAAAGGGTGGTGTCAGGTATGGAGCCCTGATGCTTAACCTATGTGGTTTCTCCAATCTCATTTTCTGCGTGGTTGTTTCTTTGTGATCGAGGGCCCTCGGATAAAGGTCCCAAAGGACCGGGGGGTGGCATATTCGTGTAGTAGTTACCTAGTTACAAAGGTAACCCGGCCTTGTGTTGGCAAAGAGCTGGTTAAGTTCTCGGGACGTCCCGCCAGAGGCGATCCCATGTGGCAGTAGGAAGTTCCTTAGCCTGACCATTTGTTGGAAATCCAAAGAAACAATACGAGCCCTGTACGGTTTTAGTTGTATAACCTGCCATTTACTTATGGTGGCGCCCCACTGTTTAAATGGTAGCTATAGTAGGCATAGTTTGGAATGTCTATGCTGGCTAAGATTAATATTCTATTTTTGAAATGCTTTTATCACTATGCACTAATAATAATATCAAAAATGATTTGTTTTGCGTAGTAAGCATCTTTAACTATCATAAGGAGAAATCTCCTCCAATTCTACGCTTGCATGGTGTGTGTGCGGGGAGGCCTTATGGTAGTTTCATTTTCCAAAAGCATTGCGGATATTTTTTTTTCACTTCCCTTGTTGTTGTTGTTTTAAAAGATAAATAACTGTTTTTGTTACTCACACCCGTCCCATGACTGATCCGGAGTTTATTGTTTCTTTCCTAAACTCTTTGTGCTCACTATTTTCCACACGAGCAGTCTAGAGTTGGGTTTTTCAAATAGTTAGGCTCAGTAGATTAACTGGAGCTAGTTCAGTCTTTGGATATGGACGAGACTTGCTTGTCTTAGTGAATCATTATTGGGAGTTCGAGCTATTTCTAGATTAGTTCTTGGAGATGGAGTTGCAGTTTGGAGTTCTTCCTTGAAGACTATTTTAGAGTTATTTGTTCTGCTGCTGGTGTTATCTATTTTTCTTTTCCATTGCTATTTTATCATATCATATCTCTGATGTATATTGGTATCTATTGTATTATCTGTTGTACCAGATATTGTATCAATGCTGTATATCAATGTAGCATTCATTTCTTCCGCTGTGTTGTTTACTTTATTGTGTTATAAGCTCCGGTGACTCGGATTTGAACGATTGAATCTACGGCATTCGAGTACGATGTAAAGTATGGATGTCGATTTTCGAACGCGAAAAATCCGTTCGCCACATTTGGTATCAGAGCTAAGGTTGAACTTTAGCTCAGGAGTATAACACATTAAGTAGCTCATTAGAGATAGGGTGAAGTATCCCTAGAATGAGTAATCCCTAAGATATCCGTTTGTATACCTTAGTAAATTATCTTACTATCCACAGATAGTGAGTATGAGTGCAAGAAGAGAATGAGATAGGGGACAGGGAAGTACCACTATAAATGGTCAATGCTCTGCAACAGTGGAAACAATCTTTCTCTATAAATTTTCTTTGATTCGATTCCAAATTCTATGATTCTTCGTACCAGTTCCAGAAAGAAGTGATGATGGCCCTATGAATCATTGTAGGAAATTTCTACCTCCTATCTTCATCGATTTCTCACCAGTTTTTGAATTAAACTTTAATGAATTTGAAATTGGAAATTCTGAATAAATTAAAAAATTATAAATTGGAGATTTTTTTAATGAAATATAAGGATAAATTTGAATTGTATCGATAAAACGATTTCGTTTAAAACCAAATTTTGAAATTCTGTTATAATTTCTTGGGAAGAATAAATTTTGCAATATAAACATTGATGCATTTCTTAGCCTATAACATTCTAAAACCTTAGAATGTTATTTATGGATTTTGGTTTTAATTGTAGAGGACCTATAATATAAGTAGGGGAGGAGCACTTTCCAAAGCCAGAAGAGTCGGTGAGTATGGTTCATCTAGTAGGGTTCGAGATGATTTGGGTGAACCATCAGTACATGAGGAGGTGCCAGAAGAGCCGGTGGAGCAACCACAACCGCATGTAGAAGAACCCAAAGAAGAAGTGGTTGAATAACCCAAGGAGGAATCAGAAGAGGAACCCGAAGAAGAATTCGAAGACGAAGAAGAATTCGAAGAGGAAGAAGAGTTTGAAGACGAGGAAGAGGTGGTGTCGGAAAATGACGATGCAGTCATTTGTAATTTGGACAATGCAGTGGAAGAACAAGATTATATAGGGTATATTTTGGACCCAGAGGATGTTTATGAGACAGACAATGAGGTGGACGTTAGAGAACTGTTAGGGCCTGAGAGAGGGAGCTCTGATAGTGAAGATATGTAGTTGGTTAGGTTGACTTCTTTTGGATAGGGTGTGTTTATGTACGTGTGTTGGATTTAGAACCGTAGTGAATGTTGGATTTTAATTGAGTAATATATGACTATAATATATGTACGAATATTATGAGTAGTACTTAATATAAGATATATATTATGAATTACCCGTAAGAATCCATGTGTTTACTAGTATGGTTTGAGTTGTCATTGGTCTATTCTGTGTGTGTATAATTCATGAAACGAGCTGTGTAATTTCGAGGACGAAATTCTTTTACGGGGGGAAGTCTGTAACGACCCCGAATTTTTACCCAATTTAAATTGATAATTAAATCAATTTTTGAATTAAAAATGGTCTAGAAATGAATATAAGAATATAAACCTTTGACATAAGAAAGAAAATAAATAAATTGATTTAAATTTTGAATTGATAGGAGTAGAATAAAAACAAAGATATAGATAAATGCAAGATAATTAATATTAAAGTAAAATAATAGTAATAAGTTAAACTAGAAATAGAAATCAATATGTATAAAAGATAATGATAAGAATATAAAGTAAACAATTAATTGCTAAAATTTTAACAACAAAATAAAGGGTGGAAATTCATCCATATTAGAAAATAAATAAATTATATACTTTATGAAATATAAAGTAAATCTTGATATCATAAATCAATATAGATAATACATATAGTATGAAGTAAAGATAATAAAAGAAAAATAAAATAAAATTTGAAGCTCACTTATATCACCAAGTAATGAAGGAAACAAATACATATTCATGTACACTTGCAAATGAAAATATATGAAACAAAGACCAAACAAAAAAATATGAAACATACATATGTAAACATGAAACAAGGTAAACCAAGTAAACAAGAGAAAAAAATGAAGCCACATCAAATTGGTACATCTGAAAGGAAATATTAATATTTGAATTTGTACAAGCTAATTAATGCAGCCCCAAAACAAATTCACATCAGCCTTCAACACATACATCTAATATCAGCCACCACCGAGATCTTGTTCGATAAAACAAAGAAAATATCCCTGTTAAAAATATTTGTACAAATAACATGATCACCTGTACAAACATATTTTTTTTTATCAGCTTAAACGAATAAATATACCATCCTGTAAACTTCATTCTATTGTATATATATCAATATTAACTTCATTCCAAATTCGTTCATCCCTTAAAACTGAGTGAAAACCAAAACAATATCACTTTGCATTCAAACCAAACATCAACTTAAAGCTTCAGATTAAAACAACAACCAATGCAAGCCTGAATCAAGAAAGAAGTTCCAGTAGCAACCTCAAACAGGATTTTCAACATTGCAAAGTTTAAAAAGTCTTCAACTTCAATTTGAAAACTCTGAATCATGATTTGGAAGGTGAGTGACAGTTAGTTCTTTTTACTTGAATATATGTTGCAATGGCTCTGTGCATATATGCTTGTATCAGTGTTTTTTTTCCACTCTGTTACTTCACAGAGTACCAGACAACATCAAAAAGAAAAAATCCAATCTTTCCTTTTCTAATCAATATTAGGCCTTGCTTTCAAAACAAAAGATGTGTATTTGAGCAAGGATTATATTATAAAAATAGTTCAAGAAGAAAAGCAATAATATACAGTATGACATTTCAAAATTTTACAGGAAAACTTATCAAGATGAAAATTTCGAACATGCTGAATTGTCATTTCAAATATATCACATGAATACTTATTCGAAAATAGGTTTTTTAAAACTGTAATGATGATTTTTAATGTTGGGGTTAGGAAGCAGTTGTTAGTTGAACAAAAAATTGGATTTTAGTCAATTCCCAAAGATCAAAGGAATTTCGATCGCTGAAACTTTGCATGAAGTAAGTCCGAAAATCGATTATAATGGGAAAATTGATAAATAATTTTCTATTGAAAGGATTGAAGGAACGAGTGAGGTTTATGGTTTAAGTCGTGGGTTTGTTGGGGTCAGGAAACGAGGTGATTACTTCACCTCTGTCTGACCGAGCTGCGCGAATCTTTGGGAATGCGACGTGAAGGGGGTTGGCGAGGTGTGGTCGAAGTAGTGGCGCCTCACGTGGATGACGTGGAGGGGGTGAGGTGATTTATCTGAGGAGAGTCGAGTCCAGTATTTCGAATGATGGATCAAATTTCGCTCTGGAGGTTTGCGCGTCGAATTGATCTTGGATTTCGAATATTTTGATCAATTGTGACTTGTTGGGTGAGGCGAGGCTCACTAGAGCTCCGACGCCGCCGTGTGCACGTGTTCGGCACGCTGAATCATATCAGAGGCATTATTGACATCTGACTCGAGTCGTACTCGAGTTTGGAGATGGGTTGCTTCGAGTTTTGGGTTGAGTTCGAAAGCGAGTTACCTAATGATATTTATGCTTGGTTAAACTTTAAACTACAACAAAAAAAACAAAGAAGAAGAAGATGGGTTGCATACAGGGAGTCTCGGGGAAGATGGGTAAATGACTCGAAGTAATACTCGAGTAAATCATGTAGTTTACTCGAAGCAGGTATTGTCAAACTCGAGTCAGAGTTTTGTTCCAGGTTTTAACCCAAACCCGCTTCTGTTTGATTTTTTTCAAAAATCAAAGTTTCAAATGATAAAAACAAAAGTAAAATGGGTTTGAAGTTCGAAAAAAAAATTGAATTCAAGTTTAGTTTAAAGCTTAGTTTGGTAATAAAATTTCTAAATTTAAATTGTTTGATAACCTAAAAGGTTTAGGTAAGTAAGTGTAATTTACAAAGAATTGAATTTAAACTAGAATTTGAAATGTAAAGGTAGAATTTAAAACATAGTTTTGAAACCTGGATTTAAACTTACCTTTAAATTCTCAATTTGAAATAAAGTAAGTTTTATGAATTTAAATGTTTACATAAATTATATGTTAAAGTAAAACTTTAAATATGTTGAATCTAAAAGGAATTTGAATTTAACCTCTTTTAAATTTTCTCATAACAAAAGTAGTAGTTTAACATGTGAATTTAAAGCAAGTTGAAAATCAAAGTTTCAAATATATTTGTGAGTGTTAATTAAATCATTAATAAATACGAGTTTTACTTTTAAGTAAATAAAGATTCAATAAATTGTAACTCATAAATTTTGAAGTTAATTTGAATGGAATAATTAATGTTGGATATTAATTAAATTAGCAATTATAAGTTTAAACTAATGAATTAATTGTAATTAAGAACTAATTAAGTTGCAATTAACACCTAATGAATTAAATAATTAGGATTAATTAATGGATTATTAATGGTTAATCAATTTTTATAAATAATAATTAATCAAGTGATTAAGATGTAATAACATTTAATGTAATTAAATGTTGATTTATTTATAAAGGTAATTAATCACTTAAAGGTAATTATTTAATGAAATTAATTAAGGTTAAATGATTATGTAATTAACTTAAGGTTAATCTAATTAATTTATTAATTAAGAATAATTAAATTAAAGTGTTTGATAAATTAATTTATATCAAATGATTTGTAATTGATTAATCAGGATTGGGTTAATTCATAAGTAATTAATTTAATTGGAAATAAATTGAATTAATTGGGATTAAACAATTTATTAATCCTACTTATAAATGATTACCGAATGTTTGACCTTACTTGTGACTGATTGTATGGTATGAGATGCCTTGAATTGTTTGTCCTATCTGATTTGTGGTATTTTGTTTCTCTAGATTGTGCTATGTATAATTTATTCATTTATTGATGATACATCTGTATATGTATGTGATCTGTGAATAATAGATAAGCGTTATACTTTATACCGCTTATCAAATATATATATATATATATATATATTGTTGTATTTTGATCTGTGATGATTGAATGTTGTTGCACTATCGTATTAAACCCCTGGACTACACCATACACACACAAATATGGATTTCGCGTGGAAATCGGTTAAGTCACAGACTTTTGACAATTTTAAAGATTGAATTTTTAATCCAATTTAGTTTTGGAATTGGAATTGAGAGCCTTTGAAAATGAGTTCCAAAAATAAAAGTTATTTTAAATAACTTAATAAAACTTGAAATTTAAATCATTTGATTTAAATTTGAATTCAATATTTGAAATTGAATTCAATGATTTGGAAATTATGGTCTAAAAAGATCATCCAAGTTATAAAGTTGTTCATATGTGTTTTTAACCATTTAAAAGTTTGGTTTCGTGAATTTAAATTTAAATCCAAGTTTTATACTTGAATGATTTTGGCTTATATAAATTGTAATAAGTTTTTCTTAAAATGAAAACTATTTGTTTCAGATAATAATAGCTTTCATAAAAAGAAAGGATTTCCAATTTGTATCGAAAGATTTCCAAGTTTGAAGTGAAATTGTAAATAGTTTTGAAAAACTATGAATTAACCTTTGTGAAGATGATTAAATCTTGTTTTGAAATTAAAGAGGATTTCAAATGGTGAATCTTTTATATTATAAAAGATTTGAATTGTGAATTGTTTTGAAAGCTATTGATAAAATCTTTGACTTAAAGATTGAATGGGTTAGTTCAATTTGAAATTGAATTGTCTTGAAAAGCTATAATTGAATCTTTGTAGAAGATCGTTAAACTTTGTTTTGAAATTGGAAAAGCATATTTCTTCTATAAAAAATTCAGAAATTGAAATTGTTGAAAAAATATGAATGAATCTTTGTGAAAGAATGGGTGAACTTTGTGAATGAATCTTTTTGTTTAAAAGATTAAAGTGGTAATTTTTTTAAACCATTTGAAAGAAAGGTTTTGGGTCTTAAAGTTGTGACTTAATTGAAATCCCAATATCCATATGTTTTTAAAATATTGCGCTCACTATTAGGATTAGCCGGGAGAGGACCTTTGTGTCATATAACCCATTCCGAATAGGTGATACGTCGTATATGGATAACATTTGAAGACCGGATATTTTTGAAAATGAAAGGATAACTTGTCGAACGTCTCTGCATCGGCTGGTCCCCGGTATAGAGACTCAATATGTCATGGGAAGTCCGGACGTGATTAGGAATTATCCGGATTGCAAGGGCTTCTTTGGAAGTGCCTTCCGTTCTGTTCGAACCTGGAATAGACTTGTATGGTTACGTGTCTGACATTACATTTTGAGATATAAAGCTGATTTCTTTCAAATACATCTCTGTTGGTGACGGAGAATTTATTCTCTTAGCTTAACACCCTTCTCTAAGACGCATGAGCTCAGAGGTTTTGTAGTTGAAAGCTATCAGTGATATACTCCCAATTTGGTAATGTGTCATGCTGAGTGTTGCTGTGTGATGATTATTTATTGATCATTTGTTGATCAAAGCGTGGCTTTGTGAAAAAGCGTGGCTTTGTGGACGAGACTTCGTCAGACCTCACAACCCGGAAATGGTCGAAACAGGAATATGCGGCAAGGTTATGAGGGTCGCGCCCTTTAGGGTATGTCATTTCCTTCTGGAAAAGGGTGGTGTCAGGTATGGAGCCCTGATGCTTAACCTATGTGGCTGCTCCAATCTCATTTTCTGTGTGGTTGTTGCTTTGTGAAAGAGGGCGCTCGGATAAAGGTCCTAAAGGACCGGGGGTGGCATATTCGTGTAGTAGTTACCTAGTTACAAAGGTAACCCGACCTTGTGTTGGCAGAGAGCTGGTTAAGTTCTCGGGACGTCTCGCCAGAGGCGATCCTATGTGGCAGTAGGAATTTCCTTAGCCTGACCATTTGTTGGAAATCCAAAGAAACAATACGAGCCATGTACGGTTTTAGTTGTATAACCTGCCATTTACTTATGGTGTCGCCCCACTGTTTAAATGGTAGCTATAGTAGGCATAGTTCGGAATGTCTATGCTGGCTAAGATTAATATTCTATTTTCGAAATGCTTTCATCACTATGCACTAATAATAATATCAAAAATGATTTGTTTTGCGTAGTAAGCATCTTTGACTATCATAAGGGGAAATCTCCTCCAATTCTGCGTTTGCATTGTGTGTGTGTGGGGAGGCCTTATGGTAGTTTCATTTTCCAAAAGCATTGCGGATATTTTTTTTCACTTCCCTTGTTTTTGTTGTTTTAAAAGATAAATAACGGTTTTTGTTACTCACACCAGTCCCATGACTGATCCAGAGTTTATTGTTTCTTTCCTAAACTCTGGGTGCTCACTATTTTTCACACGAGCAGTCTAGAGTTGGGTTTTTCAGATAATTAGGTTCAGTAGATTAACTGGAGCTAGTTTAGTCTTTGGATACGGACGAGACTTGCTTGTCTTAGTGAATCGTTATTCGGAGTTCAAGCTATTTCTATATTGGTTCTTGGAGATGGAGTTGCAGTTTTGGAGTTCTTCCTTGAAGACTATTTTAGAGTTATTTTTTCAACTGCTGGTGTTATATATTTTTCTTTTCCGCTGCTATTTTATCATATCATATCTCTGACGTATATTGGTATCTATTGTATTATCTGTTGTGCCAAATATTGTATCAATGCTGTATATCAATGTATTATTCATTTCTTCCGCTGTGTTGTTTATTTAATTGCGTTATAAGCTCCGGCGACTCGGATTTGAACGATCGAATCTACGGCATTCGAGTACGATGAAAGTATGGATGTCGATTTTCGGACGCGAAAAATCCGTTCGTCAAAAATTGTTTTAAGGATTATCTTAACAAGTTTAGAAATAATATTAACTCATTTAAACATAACGTTCATAACTTTGACACTAATAATAATTATGTTAATACCTATTCTAATTTAAATGATGTTCACATGATGCATATTAATTTTCTTCCTATTATAGGTCCTTAAAGATGCTTCCAGTATTGTTTTTGTTTTTTATTTTAGTTTTTGTTCTAGCTTTTTATTTGTTTACCTTTTTCAAATTAGTTTATATTTCCTTTGCTTTTTAGTATTGTTATTATTCTCACATATATGTATACAAATTCTATTTATATACATATATGTGATTATTACTAATATGTTTTCCTAGTTTTTTTTACAGGTTTGGATTAGGTAGATTGCTAGTTTCTCTTTTCAGGTTTGTAGGACAGTTAGCGTCTTTGTACAGATGTGCCGGATAGTCATACCCAGGAGTTTTGATTGTGTCAGACATTTCTTTCTGATATACCGTGTCTTCAGAGTGGAGTACTTCTTTATGGATTACTTCTTGGAGTTCTTCTTTATGGATCATTTCTTATTCGAGATTGCTTTTCTCTTCTGAGGCAGCTACTTAGAGGTTCTTTTTGACGGTGCTGACTCTCATTTCCTCTGGTTTTCGATGCTTGTTCAGTTTAGGTACCTCTAACACCCTAATATTGGGCAATGGCCTTGCCGGAGCTCGGTATTAGGGTGTAATGGGCGGTGGCTTTGCCGAAGCTCATTATAGAGGTACTTGTTATTTTATTTTTTCCAGTACTTAGACTTATCACCTGCCAAGCATGTTGGCACTACCATATTTTGTGTTATATATATAACTTCATGTGTGCTCTCCTGTTTTATTAGAGGATTGCACGTTTCTCTCAAATCATTATTTTGGAAATCATACTTGGAATTGAAATAAATTTGAAATTGGAATTTGAAATTAATTTGGAATTGGAATTTGAAATGGGAATTGAAATTAATTTGGATTTGGAATTTAAGGAATTGAAATTGAATTCGACTTGAAATTGGAATTAAATTGATTAAATCGAAATGGAAATTGGAATTGATTTGCACTGGGAAATTTGAAATTGAATTGGTTTGACTTTGAAACTATTTTCAAATGAATTATGTTAGTATAAACGGTTTAAAATCGATATTCTTCTAATATTCAATTTTTTTTCATTTTCCAAACTATTTTACTATATAAACCATTTTTAACACTCAAACTATTTTCTATTAAACTATATTAACTATTTAAGCTATTTTAAAACTATTCAAACTATTTTCTTAAAAAGTCAAACTAGTCAAAGGGTGGAATGTTTATATTTAAATCTTGAATTTACATAAGAATTGGGTTAAAGTGTAGTTATAACCTAAATTGTAATTTAAAAAATAATTTGAAATGAAATCGATATATCGAACTAAATTGACATTTTGAAGTAAAATATGATTTTTGAGGCGAATATGATGATTTCGAAATGGACTTTATTTTAAAGCGAATATGATATTTTGATATCAAGTACGAACTGTTATTGAAATATAAAAGTATCAACCGGTGTGTAAAACGACGTTTGGTTGTTAAAGAGACCTGGGCCTCTTATTGGGATACTCTCCATTAATATTAGAATCACTTTGACAACCGTGTACGCGGTGGATGATATCCTGAATGTAATGGTTGAATTGGTGATGTTTACTGGAATGAAGTAAGAGAACGATGATGGATAGCTTTGACACTTGTGTCATAATTAAATGACTAAAATAGGAGTCTATGTTTGGCCAATGAGGTTAGCTACCTCTTGCGACGTTGATCCCTCGTATTACTATTGTTATTTCGTGTTCGATGGGTGCACCTTTTTCGTTTGGATTGATTGCCGCGGTCGACAACGATGGGTTATGATAAACCAGAAAGGGTAAACTGGTAGAATCCTACCTTGGGCATTGCCTCACATGCCTTGTCATATTTATCCTTATATGTGCCCATTAGGACTTCGGTTTAGTACTGTACCTATAGGGAACTCACTGGCTACCGATGTTACTAGTTGTGTTATAGGACCTGCATAGACTACATGTTATACAAATGTGTTAAGGGGGATAATGTAAAGCTTTAACGTTATTTTTATTTTTATTTTAAGGAGGCATTATTTATTATAGCGTTTACTATATATATAAATAGTTTAACGGATCGTTAGGAGATGGAAAATCCTGTAACATCTCTTAAGTTATTGCACTCATATTTTGTGATATTGATTTGACTTATATATGATTATTTTAGTTCTCACTCGAGTGTTTTGCCTTTCCAGTACGCTTGGGTCGGTCCTGAGTTTTGTCGGTGCATTAAAGATCAGTTTATGGAGGACGAAGATGAAGTTAGTATATTATTATTATCCCCTGCATCATGCTATTTTGTTGTATTGATTATTTATTCCTATTGTATATATATAACTCTGAAAAATGCACAAAGATTATAATCAAATGTATAGTAAACGGCTTCATGAAATGTCTATTTGATTATTACATTTTATCATTCCGCTGTGAGACTTTGTGTTTGTTTTCTTCTTCTTTACTTATTTTTCTTATATAACCCATTGATTACCTACGTTTCAGATTGTTTAAGTTGGATACTTGTGGATTATTGTCGATTTAAACCTTTCGAAACGTGGTTCGTCATAGAAACACAATTGAAATACATTAAATAAGATCATCCATCAGCACGTAGACATGTATGACGATGATGACGTCTCTCATCATCATTATCTCCACCGTCGCTTGGGCCATCTAAATGCTCATTGTACGTCTACATGTCAGCAAATCTCTTACGCTCTTCCTATAGCTGTGTCTGCAGTCGTGCTGCTGCCTCTACCTATTGACGTAGTTCACTATCAAAGTAGTCTAGGCTACACCTATGCTCTTCATACCCTGTATGTCTGATCCCCATCTACATATTGTATAAATCAGTGTAAGATATTTGAGTTGGATTCAGCAATTGATCATGTGCTAAAGGATGAAACACGTCAACATAACGGTATTGTCCAATAGGAATTACCACGGTCCATTCGAAGTGAGTAGCAGCCAACACATGATCGGGTGCACGGTAGCTCTAATTGGGCTGGGTAAGATCCTCGACAACCGGGGGAAGTTGTCGTGGTGTATAGTGGATGGAGTGAATAAATCTATCATCGCTGCATGGGCAATGGTATCAGCGGACCTACTGTAAAATCTACACCAAAAGTCAATGTATGATGGACCGGTAATAACAAAGGTCTCGGTAGGACACCAATCTCCTTCTCTCGCCAAGTTTAGCTACTTTGAAGGATAAATCATACAACGATAGGTATGAGGGTATGGACCATCGAGAATAGCATTAAAGTCATATAACTGTCTCTAACACACTAAGATACCAATATACACAACATAACGAGGGATAAGATAGGAGTGAAAATCTCCGCTCAGCAAGCATCCTAGCAATCTCTATAAAATCAAGGCCGATGGACACAATATCATGAAATGAATGCTATATAATCCGATGTCTATGAATCCTCAAATCTATTTGGTTGTGGGCAAACGAATAAACATGATGTGATTCATTATCCCTGGGCCCCCTATCCATGCACCAAAATGAATAACAGGGGAAAAAAAGTAGATGCGTCTAAAGTCAAAGTGATAACCTGGAATACTCAAAATGCCAGTACTCTAGTAACTCTCAGAAACCAATAATGAAACATGTGCGTCCATAATGATGCACTGTACATCAAGACAACTGTACAAGTACACAAGAATAGGCGTACCCCAGTCATATAGGAAAGCACTGCTGAAATCCAAATGAGACGCGACTTCAATAAACCCGACCGTTAAACTACCGCTCGAGGTGCTAAAAAACAAGTTACCCATAAGGTATATAACAAATAATCTTGCAAGCTCTAGACCATCATTAGGAGAGTAATGACTGACTATGTTGTCTATGGCAGCATGAATACTTTGACTCTAATAGCACCTTGGCTTGATATGATGTCGCAGAAGCGTCAAAATGTGGTAGAAGATCGTGAACAAGTATCAGATCACGCCATGGAGAATTATCGTATGGTAGCAATAGAAAGCGGCCACTCCAATGCTAATGTCGGTAAGCATAGAGAAATCAAACGGTATAATTCCTAGCTCACCGCAAGGAAAGTGGAATGTGTCAGTGATTTTATGCCACCATAAAGCAATAGCTGCGCACAATTGCACAACACCTTTTATAACATTGTTAATTCCTAGAATTGTAGAGTACATAGAAAGTTAAATTAGAAGTGATGAATTAAATGGTTTTTTAAATAAATGGTTCGTTAGATTACCTGAAAAATGATGGAAACCAAGCCCATGTAAAAGTGCTACGACTCTATCCTCATTTGCTAAATTTGTATGAAAATGTCTAAGCATACTCGCTAAAGAACCCCGTGAACGGATATTTCGAGACCGTTAAAGTTAAATAAAATCATACTTATACATTTAAACTTACAGCACACTACAATTATTTTAATCTTATAAAGAAATACTTAAAGTCAAACTCGTTTGTATGCTGACATGTGTAGGAAATGCCAATTATGGATCTTAAGGTAGAATTAACACTAAAGGGAGGGGGTGAATAGTGTTTAATTAATTTTATGAACCTTTTTGAAATCTTTTAAAATTAAACCCAAACAGATGCAACTCACAAACACAGAGATAATCACAGAACCAGACACATATGCAGATAGTAAATAAAAGAAGTAATGGAAAGAACACACCGAAATTTTATATTGGTTCGGAGATACCGTGCATCTAGTCCCATTCAATTTCTTGTATAGATTTCTTTTCGAATATAATGTCAATATTACAACCTCAATTTCAAGGCCACGAGATACACCCTCTTGTCTCCAAGCCCAGGCAAACTCTCTTGATTTAGCCAGGCCACAACTTCACCTAATTGATTTACAGGCTACAATCACATCCAATTGATTTACGGGCCACAATCACACCGTTTCCAATCACACTTTGATAGAGAGACTCGATACACTTCGATCATTCGATCTGTAACGACCCATAATTTTCGATAATTAAAAATAGTTAATTTAATAAGATTTTATGATTTAATATTGGAAGAAATAAAAATTTGGGATTTAATAATAAGAATATAACTGGATTAATTTAAGGCAATTGATAATGCTTTAAATACAATTCCAGTTAATAAAAAGATTAAAAAGTTACAATTAGTTATAGACTGTAAATAAATTGTAATAATGTGTGTATTAATTGATAGTTGGATTAAAAGGGTAACTGATAATTTAAATGTTTTATTAGTTAAATGAGAAAATGTGTAATAAATTGTAATTGATAAAAGTAGTGTTGTACTAGTAGTTATGACATTTATGTGTAGATAATAAACTTATAAATGTAATTAAATGAAAAATGGTGACAATCGATATATGTTACCAATCTATTTAATCAATTATAATAAAATGTAACTAAATGTTATGTAAGATGAGTTAAGATAATAACTATAAAAGTTGAATGCAATAAAATGTATAGAAATGTCAGTTACATTTATAAGGTAATAATTGATATAATAAAAAGAGTGAAACAAGGATAAATTGATTTATTGGATTTTAAATTATAATAAAATTGACAAAAATTTAATGTAATTGAAATATTGCAACTAATATGGTAAAAGATGATAATTGTAGAATATTAGTGTAATAATATATAAATCAATGTTAACTATGTCCATAGATTCAAATTGATTGAATGAAAAGATTGAAATCAAAATAAAAGGATTTAATTGAATTTAAATTATACTTAATGAATTTATTGCAATTGACATGGACCATTGTAACTTGTGACGACCCGACTTTCTATGCCCAGAAAGACGTGTCATCAATAAGAAAGAAAGGGGTAGAAATAGAAAAGAAAAGAAAGAAAGAACAACAACATCAGAATCTCACAGCGGAACGGAATAAAATATAATATATCAACATAAATATTACATAGTTATATATATACATCAGAGTTAAACAATATCATACAACATGACTATCATATACATATCTGTCAGAACATACATCTCAAATACATAAACTAACTAACACAGCGGAACTATATAGATATATATGTCTACAACGCTGAAGCCTCCTGCTCCACTGCTCCTCCAGAAGTCGTCAAAGCTAACCTGAATCCCTTGACTACCCGTAAAAATTTGGGCACCCGAAAGTTTATCAAAAACAACAAAATAAACTCCGGGTCAGACATGGGTCTGGTATGAGTAAACGGGTTAAAGTTGCTTAACTTTGAAATCATTTAAAAGAAAGGTATCACGTAAGACTCCCCACAAATAAATACGGGTAAGTTTTTACCTTACGCTAACCAAAACATTTCATAGGAAATCCAGTGATATTATAATAGTGTCTAGGGTTTTCAAGTAAAATACAGAAATAGCTGAAATGCTTACATCTCACATTTCAACATAGTTGGGCACAATCAAAACGTACGGCGCTTATTGGAAATTGGATCCCATACAATGGAAGGGCTACTGGGGTACCGCCCATCACAGTACGTGGTCTAGAACACAATACCGAGGAGCCACCCTAACTCCCCTGCAACACAAGGCCGGAACCATTCCTTACTGAACAGTCCCGAACAAGATAACCCCGCAGTTGGTGTACATCCAACCGCCCACACAGCCGAATTAAAGGGACATCTAGACAGGGGTATATCTCGTCCTGCTTGGGCATGACCCACCTCACCTTGCCGCACCTCCCCTGTTTTAGCCATTCCCGGTTGATGAGGCTTGAGGCTGCGATTACCTTTTATAGAACATATCACTTAGAATGCTCATCGTCCGCCTGACGATGTGTTGAAAGCATTCAATCCATACAAGTTCGTTCCGGGTTCGAACGAAACCGAAGGCATTATCTCGTTATACTCGTTTTCGAGTCACCCTCAAAGTTAACGACGATAACCCTTGCATTCAGAAAGCACCATCTCGATCTTCACTTGAGATTACACGACCTAACGTTTAATTTGGATCGATGTGGTTTTCGGAATATCAATCGATACCCGATCCCGGTCTCATCGAAATCCAAACGCCATTTTAAAGTCCAAGTTGTCTAATTAACTTAACAATTTAAATTTAACAATTGAATTCATATAGCAATTTAACACAGATAATTAACATCAGATAAATCATATAGCAAGTTAACACAGATAAATCATACACAATCATCACAGATATATCCAAAATATCACAGAACATCACAGATATAAATAAACATCAGAGGCAATCAATATAATCATCGATTCATATCAACAGTTTGATTTGTTTTAAACTTAATTGCATTGCTTAAACATAAATTATATTTTACTCATGCTTAACCAATTACGATTAATTAACTATTTCAATTTATTAATTATTCCTTAATCAATGAAGTAAATTCTTAATTACTAATCAATAACCTTAATATTGATTTATAAAACTTAATTACACAATTAATTATTGTTAATTGCTTAATTAATCATTAATTATTAATTAACTTAATCGTTTAATCCTTAAATAGTAAATTAATTTACTAACTATGATTTGTTAAATTATTAACTATCAATGATTAATTAAATTCTTAATTACAAACAAGATTACACAAGATTATTAAAAACCTTTAATTACAAATTTGATTATACTTTGAAACTACTTATTAAATAACAATTATAAAATGTATTACATTCTTAAATAACTTTGATTTGTAAATTAATTGCTCATTTGGTTTTCCGCAAAGTTTAACGTTCATCTTGGCTGAAACAACTAGGTCAACATTAATAATATAATTTATACTTAGCTTATATACTTTAACCTCAAATTACAGTTAACAAAAAACCAGGCATTGGAAAACCCGAAGCATGCATCGTGCTCAACTCGGGTAGGTTTCGAGTCCACCCAGCCAATTTCTCGCGTTCAACTCCCTGCACTTCTTCTTTCCTGTTTCTTTCTTCTCTGTTTCTTTTTTTTTAAGTTTTAATTCCTGTTATAACATATAAACCCACGCGCAAAATCACACTCACCCCAGAAACACAACTCGAAGCAGAGCACGATAATACTCGAGTTCTTCTCGAGTCGACCCAACTGCGTCCATCTCCGCCGCCGTGCACATGCACGGCGGTCCACCACCGCGCCACCAACTCGCGACTCCACCCACAAGCCGTAAATCCTCCACTTACTCGATATCAAAACCCAGTTCAACCCCATACGCACGAAATCAAAATTCGACCTAAAAGTCGAACTGTAACCCAAACACCGTTCACAAAATCGCCTCGCGATAGTGATCGCCGCCACCAGAGAGGTCAAAACTTCGGCCACAACTTGCCGACACCACCCCTTAACTTCTCCCAAACCCACGCGACACTCGGTTGCAAGGTGATGTCGCGAGAATCACTCAACCGAACCCAAATATACAGAGTACAAAAACCCCATTTTTCATAATTCCCACAAATTCTTACAATTTAAAAATTTGTCTAACATTTTTCTGTTGATCTATAATCAATACACTAGCTTCATGTTGAATCACAATAGCTATAATTGTTTGTATAATCAGAGTTTCACCAAAATACATTTTTGGCTTACGATTTAACTGCTCCCAAATTTGCTAACTATAAATTATAATTTTTATCATAAAAATCATATCTTTGAATGTAGTATCAATATACAAATTCAAGTTTACAATTCGAATTATTCGAATTTTATCCTTATTTCCCTTTTACTGTAAAATTTGGTTTACAGTATTTTATAATTCACTGATATATAATGTTTTACAATTTATTTTACTGTAAAATTTTATTTAGTTAATGCACTAATTAAAGAAGTTAGCTTTAAATAAAAGTATGAAATATATTCTTTAGATTTTTTTTTCAACAGAACAGAAAACAAAATAGAAACCTGAAAGAACAAGTTAACACTGACAGAACATAGTAAATATTCCAGAACTTAAGCATCCACATAACCATTCTACATAAACAACTTTTTAAAAGTTATAATTTACATCAGTTTACTCACCAAAAGATTGCTGAAGAAACCTGAAACAGAGGATGGTAAGAAAACTGCAGTTGCAAAATTTGAATTCAAGTAACTTCTTTGTTCTCTGAACTTTATTTTGAACTTGCAAATATAAAGTTTGGTTTATATTCTTTTGCTTCTGCTCAGTTTTGTGAAGTTTCTTTTGTTTTTGAAGATACAAATGAATTAAGGTATAAGAAATGATGTATACAAATATATATAACTTGAACAAAGTGTCTTCTTGCATAAGCTTGACATAATAATTATCTTGTTTAATTTCCAATGTACTAAAGCCTAAGATATTTCAACCATTTCGGCGGAGATTTTTTTTTCAGATGCAAAGGTGGCTAATTAATGTTTGTACTAATTGTATTCATTTATGCTAACATATTTTAATGTTTGCAGACATGATTTGTACCAAAATGTTTTGCTGGCACTTACCATATATATAAAGATATTTGCATATTTGTTTTCTGTTGCATAAGAATTAGCTTGCATGTTAACTTAAGTTAACATATAATTGATGTTTGCAGGTCTTCAAGGTTTTCTTCATTGTTGCTGAGAAAGTTTGATTCCTTATGTTTATACAGTTTATACTAATAATGCTTTGCTGGCCAAATTATTTGTATAAGACATATGCAGGTTCTCGTTTGTGTTTGAACTAAATGTTTTCATTTCTATTTATATCTTATACCTATTATATTAGTACTTATGTTTGTAATCCTACCTTTATGTTATTATTTATGTTAAATATAAAGAAGTTTACGTTTATAACCATATTTATAAGTATTTATATTTATATAGGAACTCATGTTAAATAGTTATAAGCTTATGTTATTTTAGTTATAAAAGTTATTGTTAGAAACATTGCTTAAATCTTGTTTTTATTTAAAGTTAAATATTACAAATATTTGATTTGTATACTTATATGTGCATTAATGTATTTATGAATATGATTATGTTATTGAGCTTGTTCTTATTATTAACTGCATACATAAATCTGATATTAAATGTCATTCATACTTAAATTTTATTTAAATAAATAAAACAGATTTAATTTTTTTGAATGTTGTTAAAAGAGTCTACTTAATATTTTGAAGTTATATTCCTTTATAATCAATATAAAACTAATAATATCCAAATTCTTATTTATTTATAAATGAAAATCTTATATTTTAATTAAATTAGATTAAAAACTTATTATAATAATAGGGTCAAAATTTCGGGATGTCACATAACTACTGTAATATTCAACACTGAATTAATATAAAAATTTGGATTAAATTTATTGTAAATGTCTAAGTAATCAAAAATGAAAAAAATTAGCTAATTATATAATTTGAATTGGAAAGTGATTTAATTAATTTAATAATAATAATTTATTTAATTAATGTGAATATAGCTATTTTGGTAACTGTCTCGGATTTGGCAAAACCAGTTTCATCAGTTCCGTAACAGTGAATTATTGTCAGGTTTCAAGTTCTGTAGCAATCGGACTTGTCGTTTGATCATAACGACTCGAAACGCGTAGAAATTAATTTAATTAAATTCAATTGAAATCAATTTGAAATAAGCTGATTTTAAAGCTGACTTCTTTATACGACGGAAATAGGACTTGAAACCTATTCCATTGAGTTTAAAATTATAAAAAACATCTATTTTGATATATGAGTTGTCCTGTTTTCGTTCTAGAAGTAGAGTGGGCTTTTTGGGTCGTATTTGTCATTTCAAATAATTTCAGGTATTATTCATTTCTTATTGGGCTTCGTTAGTACATATTGTTCTGTTCTAACCCTAGTAGCCTTATTACTTCTCATGATTACACCTACAATTCATCTGTCTGCTTTTTCTTCTCAATGGTAGAAACAAAATCAAATTTGCAAACCCCAATTCAATTTCAAAATCAATTTCAAAAATCAAAATTCTACAAACCATATCAAATTATACATTGATTCGAATCTCTTGATGAGCACATTGATCAACTTTGATGGATTGTCGATTTGAGGGTACCATTGCGTGGAGATTTGCAATTGGAGCGCATTGGTGAGGGTCGTTCATCGGTTCAACGACTTGATCATTGCCTAAAATTCAACTAGGGTTCAAAGATGGGCGGCAGCTATCCTTCTTTTCACTCGCGTACGTGGACTTTGATGGCGATCGGAGGGTCGAGGTGGTCGCGGATGGTCGGGGCGTTCACTTGGCAAGTTGCGGTAGGCTCGGGTGGCCCTAGTAGTGGCGGCGAGGAGGGCTTCGTGGCAGCTTGGGTTCGAATGATGAGGGTTCTTGTAAGCACGTGAAAGAGATGGTGACGTGGCCGCATGTAATTGGGTAATCCTCTTTTATTTAATTTTATTTAAATTTTTATTTTAAACCGTCTAATGACTATTCTTGTTCATACGAGTTTGGATTTGGATGCAGTTTCTTTTGTTGGAATCGTATCGAAATTCTTAACGTCATGTAACCAGTTTGGACAAATTCTAAGACCGTTGAATTTTGGGCCCTATTTTGAATTTCAAATTGATTTGAAATCAAAGGTGAGTGTTTTAACCCACTCGTAATTACTAAACTGTCTTATGTTAGTTAAATTAAATTATGGTGTGATTAGAAATTAACTGATCGATGTTTGGTATGTTTAAATTGCCATTCTAGTTAAATTTTACTTTTATTGCATTTAATCATCGTTTAATCTAATATTGAATTTAATTGTCAATTTAATACTTGCTATTGATAATCACTTATCTATTGATGTTTATTGGTTGATTTGGATGATGATTGTGATGGATGTTTGATTATTGATATTAGATGACTGGATGTTATATTTTATATCGTTATAACATTGCAAGTTCCCTATGGGTTGAAATGGTACATACCCGAACGATCTGTAGATTAAAGAAAAATCGTTATGAGTTGAAATGATAGACTCGAGCGAGTTTATGGATTTTTATTTAATTCAAGATTGTGAGCTGAAATGATATATACCCATAAAATTTTGAATTGCAAATTGAAATGATAAATATCCATATCACTTAACCATGGGGTACGAAATTATATACAGACACCGGATTGGTTACATTGAATGATTTTAATTCCTTGAATTTTGAATTCAGTTAACTGGCATTTTGAAATAGGAATTAATTGATATAAACTGAATTATTTCCGATAAGCCAAGAGTTAATGTTGAAATTGAAATTAATTTAATGAATTATCAAAGAATTTAAATTAGAATTTCAAAGTTGAAGTGTCAAATACAAATGAATTTATCAAAATTGAGTTATTGAAATTGTTGGATATAACTTTGAAATCTATTTTAAACAAATTTAAACTATTTTAATTAATTTAAACTATTTTTATCATTTAAAACCTTTTTAATTTATTATAACCTATTTAATCCAATTTAATCTACTTTACCTATTGTAAACTAATTAAATTTATTTAATCTATTTTAAATCCATTTAATATAATTTAAATCTATTTAATCTATTTTAAATTTGTTTACTCTATTTAAAATCTACTTAATATAATTTAAATTTATTTATGCCATATTTAATCTATATGTAAATCTATTTAAATCATTTTAAATCCAATTAAATCAAATTTACATCTATTTAAACTATTTTACTACTTAGACTATTTCAATCTATTTAAAGTATTTTTTTAAACTATTAAACTATTTATGACCATCTAAACTATTTTTTGAAAATTCTAGACTGTGTAAGGTGAAGTATTTATATTTAAATCCTTGATGATGATACAACCTAAGTTGGAGGAATTTGAATTGATATCTTTTTGTGAAATGACATATTTGAGTAAATATGATGGTTTTGGAATGAGGATTTAATTAACTTATCTTATCGGTGATTTCAAAAGTGAATATGATTTTAGAAGTGAATGTGATTTTGAAAGTGAATAAGATTTTGAAAGTGATATGGTTTTGAGAATATGATATTTTGATATCAATTGTGAATTGACTTTTGAAATGTAAAAGAACCATCCGGTGTGAAATAAGTGTTTGGTTGTTAAAGAGACCGAGATCAGGTATTGTTATATTCTCTGCCAATCCCAGAAACCACTTTAACAACTTTGTATGTGGTGGAGATTACAGAAATGAAGTAGGATGGTTTGGCGAACGATTCTGTATGAGGTATTTACTTGACCCTGGCTCCTATGAGTCAACCTGGATGTGACCAAAACAAAAGCCATGCTGGGCCAAGTGAGGTCGCACCTCCGATCGGATACATTTCTTCGATACCATATTATGACTTCCCTCGATGTTGATTATGGGAGTGTGTTCCAAGGTGAGCGGTAGTAGCTGCTATTCGTTACCACCTATCTAGATCTGCAATTGGTATATCTACCGTGGCATTACCTCGAGTGCCATGTTCACATGCCCTATCGCGCCTTCTACGAGTTTGTTTTGTGTCGTACCTATGGAGCGTTTTCTGATAGCCCACCTGCGGGTGAAGTTTACAGTATCTGTATAGACTATAGCATTATATAAAATGTGTTAAGGGAGATATGGATAATGCCTTAACGCTATTTTATACTTTACTTTATTGTAGACACTATTATAATAGCATATTGTACTACATAGTAGATAGTTTAACGGATCCTTAGGAGATGGTAATCCCAAACATCTCTTAAGTTATTGCACTCACATTGACACTGGATAGGAGATGTCAAACCCTGTAAACATCTCTAACACCGTTACACTTATATTTATTTACTGTTGATCTAACTTATGTAAGATCTTTTAGTTCTAACTCGAGTGTTTTGTCCTTTAAATTCTCTCGGGCCAGTTTGAGCTTTTTAGTTTATTGATGACTGCTTTATGGAGGATGAAGAAAAAGATTTTGTACTATTATTACTTATTATATGTATTCTACTGCATCATGTTATTCCCTTGCATTTATTTATTCCTGTTATATGTATCTTTGATTTTGTGCTGCAAAAGAATAATCAAATGTATTTGCAAAACAGCTTCATGAACTGTTATTTGATTATTATATTTTGTCATTCCGCTACGAGATTCTGTATTTGTTTTATTTTTTCTCTTCTTTTTCTTATTTATCCCAAAACAATCTGCCCCTTTGAATGATTCGAGTCTGATGTGTGTGGTTTATCATCGATTTAAACAGTCGAAAAAGGCAAGTCATTACATGATCTTTGATTACGAATGATCCTATAGCTCTGAATAGCACTTAGATCTTTGAGAGAGAGTGGCAAAGAATCAAACTAGAGACGATCGAGTTTGATTCACTTTAGATTTTGGCAGAGTTTTCTTATGAATGTTTGAAAATAAGAATGGAAGAGAAAGAGGAGAGAAAAAAATGAAATATTAAGCGAAATTCATTGAAAACTACTAGTATATATAGGAGTATAACAGTTATGTCCATTTGTGAAAAGTTATGACGAATAGACACTTCGTTTGAAAAATTGAATTTTAAAATCTACGGCTACCATGTCGACATGGGGGGTATTGGCATGTCGACATCTCCTGGTATTTTTTGTTAAATGATTTTTATTTTGAAAGAGATTTTCTGCCTAAAGTTTGTCAAAACAGTATTAGAACTTTGTAAACTAAAATGAATATACTTTATGATTATGAAAACCTTTGGAAAGTGATCTTACCAAATATAAAAATAATAAAAACTAATATATAAATATTTTGAGATTAAAGCCAAAACGTTAAAACCAGGAGATAGTTTAAAAGCAAGAAATGATGCAATACCTTGAATTGGGTTAAAAAGCTTTTAAAGATAAAAGTTATTTTGAATAATTTGATTTAGTTTTGAAATTCAAATAGTTTGATTTGAATTTGAATTCAAAATTTGAATTATGGTTTAACAAGTTATATAATGTATTCATGTGGGTTTTAAACCATTTTAAAAGTATTGTTATGGGAATTTGAATTTAACCCAAGTTTTATATTTGAAAGGCTTTAACTTGAGCAAATGTAATTGGATTTTCCCGAAACAAAAATTATTTATTTCAAATAATAACATCTTTCATATAAGAAAGAATTTCCAATTTGTGTTGAAAAGATTCCAAATTGAAATGAAATTATTTTGAAAGCTATGAATGAATCATTGTGAAAGATGGTGAACCTTGTTTTGAAATTGAAGAGGATTTTAAATGGTGTATCTTTTATATATAAAAGATTTGAAATGGGGATTTTTTTTGAAAGTTATGAATGAATCTTTGGAAATGGTTTTGAAAACTATAAATTGAGAGTTCTGATACCAAATGTGACGACCCGGATTTTCGCGTTCGAAAATCGACATCCATACTTCACTCGTATTCAAATGCCGCAGATTCAAGCGTTTGAATCCGATTCGCCGAAGCTTATAACACATTAAGTATAACAACATAGCGGAAGAAAAATGAATATCATGCAACTCCATTGAATACAATATCCGATACAACTGAATATCAATACAAATCAGAGCTAGAATATAACAACGGAAAGATAACACCAGCAACGGAGCAACATCACTAATATGATCTTCCAAAGAATAGAAAGAAAGATAGAATCTAGAACTGCAACACCATAGCGAAGGCTCCAAAGTCTCCAAGCAAAGAAGCTCGAACCACCATCAAGTTAAACTTGTAGCAAATGCGATCCCGAAATGCTATCGCCAAAATCCAAAGGCTGAAAGCTATCGACTCTATATCTACAAGCTGACTATCTGAAAATCTAACTCTAGGCTGCCCGTGCGGAAAAATTGTGGGCACCCGGAGTTTAGATAAAATAAGCACTACATTCAGATTCAAGTAATTCATAACAAATTTCCACTTTGATCTTTTTAAATAAAAGATCCAACACAAAGGTTCAGTGTGGTTTTCGAATATCCATTCGGAATCCAACCCCTGGTCACATCGGAACTTAAATACCTTTTAAAGGCCAATACTGATAGTCGGTTATTTAACTATCAATCAATATTTACAATAATCACTGTCAAACAATATTCACAATAATCAACAAGATTTAAATAATTTTCCCACATTATTTATTTTCAAAATATCTTCGCAAGATATATTTTATTTTATTTTTTTAACACTTCAATACTTTGAAAACAAATTTCAAATTACTTTCCACATTTCGACCCTTTGAAAACAAATTTCAAATCATTTTCCTTATGTGGAATATACTTCCAAATATTTATTCATTTCCACTGAAAATCTGCCGAGTTCAAATACTTTAAAATAATTTAAATTACTTATCCAAAATATATACTTGGAAACATTCAGAATAAAAACTATTTTAAAACACTTAATTTAAAACATTAATTATGAAAATATTATACTAGTATCTCATATAAAAATTTAAGTCCAAACTAATTTTTAAAATAAAATTAGTAAATAGGGTGTAAATATCTAAATATCCATTTTCTAATCAAATATCAATTAAATCTTCAAATAATCACTTATTTAACTAATTAAATAAATCTTTTACTTTAAAGATTTAAAAACAACTTTAAGAAATAATTTCTCCACAAAACTTTCTTTTTAAAACCAACTTCAAAACTTTTAATTTTGAATTCCATTGTAAAATGGACCATTCAAAACAATAAATAAATTCTTCTTGATTTATTTTAAATTAATCGATCATCCTCTGAAAATTCATCTTGGTTAGACACCCTTGATTAATTAATCTCTAATTACAATAGGTAATTATTCTTTAATTAATTGCACAAATTAATTATCCTAAATCATTTATAGTAATTAACATTTAACTACTTCATTTATATTAATTAAATATAATTAATTACATTTCTCCTTAATTAATCACCACATTATTAATTATTCTTAATTAACCAATTCTTAATTACATCATTAATTATTAATTAATGATCTTTAATTTAGATTTAAATTAAATTACTTTATTTAAATCAATTACATTAAGCAATTAATCTTTAATTAAACACAATTATTAATCATCCTTGATTAATATCAACCAGTAAGTAACTACCCTTAATTACATATTAATAAATTAATTATTCCATAATTAATTATCTCCATAAATGACTCCCTTGATTTAATTTCAAAAGTAATTATCCAAATTACTTTATTGACACATCATCATTCACTAATTACATTCAGTAATTATCATTAATTACTTCCTTAAGTAATTATGCTCCATTGAATACACTAAGTCATTTACACTTATCAATTTATCAAATGATTTCCTTAAATTAATTAAAATAAATAAATTAACTAAAATTAATCATCTTATCAAAATTAGTTACCATAAGTAATTAATCTCTTAATTACTTTTATCAAGTAATTACATTTAACAATTTACAATAGATTATCTAATTAATCATATATATTAATTAATTTATAATCCTTAGTTAATTATCTACATTAACTAATAACATTTCTTAATTTACTTCTTAATTGATCTTTAGTTATAAATTAATTTAAATTATTAACTTAAATACATAAATCATTCCTTAATTACCCTATTATTCTTAAGATAATTTATTTCTTTATTAATGACTTCATTGACATTACATTTTAAATTTACATTCAAATATCATTTGAATTGAAGATTCAAAATGACTATAATTTAAATTTAATTTAAAATCTTTTAAATAAATGTAAATAACATTTATTATTTACATATGAACTTATATAAGAAAACTTTTAAATTAAACTACTTGAATCTTAATTCAAATTTAAATTTCCAAAATACATTAATATTTTAATCTTGCAAATCTCAAGTTTAACAATTTATTTACTTTTCATTCAAAAACCTTTAATCAAAGAATTCTCAAAATCGAGTTAATTTTTATTGAAACAAATTTACGTTTCAAAACTATTTTATTTGAACTTATTTTTAAAACATTCATATTTAAAACTGATTTAAGCTTTCAGATTTGGATTCTAAGTAAACTTGAATTCCATCAACTTATCTTGATTTAAAACTTCGATTTAAACACTCTTTTAACAGCTAGAATTAGAAACTCGATTTTTAAATCCAAATCCATTTTAAACTTTAAGATTCAAATATCCATTTGAATCAATACCTTTAAAAATTCGAATTTAACTGCTGTAAAACTTATGTTTCAGGTATAATTTTTAAAATCTGGAAACTGTCAGGTTTTAAACCTTAAACTCATTTAAATATTTAAAACTTCATTTTAGATTCGAAATATAAATTTGAATCCAACATCAAATTAGATTTACACTTTGTTAAATCTTAGTGGACAAACTTAAATTCAAATACATCATGATTACAACTAACTTACAATTAATTTTGCTTTAAATTTGGTTTAAATTTAAAACTACATGCAGTTTATACAACCTGTAGCAACCCAACTCCACCTGAGACCAAAGCAAAGTTGCTTCGGGTTAATTCTCTCCCTACTTCGAGTAAACAACTCAAATGACCCGAGACTTCCCCGAGCCTAAAAACCCTGCACACCAAAACTGTGACAGTTTCAAAACCGGAACCATCTCAAATTCCAACCCACTTCAATTCTTCGAGTTCTCCATCACCTTACTTCGAGTCACCTACTTTTGTGACTCGAGTATTTCCAGAGGTAAAACTCTGCACACCAAAGGAACAACCCAGCACTCCAATGGCACGGTGCACGTGCACCGTGGCCCCAGCCAACTCCGGCCATCCACTGGCACTCCCACACGACGCCGGTCATCTCCAAATACGACCACGACCACCAAAAGCTACCCCACTTGCTCGAAACAAAATCAAACCTTCCCTCTAAAACCAAGAAACACAACAAGCAACAGCCCCAAAACCTGTAACCACCTCGTTCACGAGATTCCGACCCTCTGCACCTTTGTGATTCCGGCCACACCATCACCTACCTCCCCATTTTCATCCCCTCGAGTTTAGACACACTCGATCAACCAGAGCCGATGCTATGATCTAGGTAATACTACCTGTTCAAACTAGGTTTACCCACTGAAAATGTAAACCACCATCGCCACAGTGATCGAGAGTGGCTCCGACCATTTTTCATGGCCTCTCCGATCACCCATCTCCCTCCAGAACAAACCTCAACCCCTCCGATCAACGACACTTCCAGAGGCAACCCAAAATGCTCGAATTGTTCAACCTAGTAAAGCATGTTCATATCTTAACTAAAAAATGTGATTTGAGTTTTAAAAATCCTAATTTTGATTTAGTAATCAGTTCATAAGCTTGAATTGATGGATCATGACAACTGAATTTTTGACTTTTTTATGATTTGCTCTGTTATTTCATTTTTTTTCCAGGCTTACTCAAGTTTAACTTTCCTATAAATTTTAAACATCCATCTATGCTAAAAAAAAAAACTTTTGATTAAGTCCTAATCCAAACCACAAGTGAGTAAAAAGATGATGATTGTTACATCACACTGATACTTGAAGTAAAGAACAAAATGTTACAGAAATAGCTACACTCATCCATGCAGAGATATAGCAACAATATATATATTACAGACATCAACCAAGCAACCATATTTAAAATTTAAACCTTTAAAAATGATGTTACTCACATTTATTTTGGAAAAAGAGACAGAGCACCAATTTGAAGTTGCTTTTAACTCAGAAAACTTGAATTTCCCTTTGCTATAAAAACTGAACTGTTTATTGTTAAGATTTGCAGGCAGGCCTTGAATTGAAAATGCTTTGCATGTTTGATTGTTGTTTAAATTTTGCAAAAAGAAAATCTTACTTATGTTTTCTAGTTTAGCTCTGTTGAACGAACTAAACAAAAAGCATTGCATATAAATAAGCAAACAGGTTTGTATTAAGAAGGTGTTTACTGGTTTAGGTATTGTCTTTGATCAGAGATATTTCCAAATGGAGGCTCAAATGATCTTCATGCAATTCGAAAAGACTTTGTTTGTATGCTGAGAAATGGAAGCATTTAATGAAATGGTACTTTATGTTTCACTTATCTCATTTTTGTCTCTATAGATATTTTCTATTTTGTAGCATATGTAGCTTCCTATATAAGATTCTTGCCTGTTTTGTTTTTATACTTCATGCATAGACATTTTTGTTTATTCTTGCCTTGCATACATTACTTACAAGTTACATAATCTATTACTTTTACACTTTGTTCTCGCCTTGCATCTTTATTTTACAGGATATGCATAATTTACTTGCCTACTTATGTCTTCATACTTTCTTCTTGCCTGATTGCCTTTATTATTTTGTTTTGTTTTATACTTATCTTATTTGGGTATGTTGATGTTTCTTTCTTTTGTCTGGTTATGCTTTATTACATATATAAGGTTGCTTTAGTTATTTGTTATAATTTTAACTTATGTATTTATTCTTATTGCTTATGTTAATATCATAGTTTTCTTATGTTTATGTATTTATAAAATTTATTTTATCTTAAACATTTTGAAAGATTTTATTTAAAATTTCAATCATAGCTTTCTTTTCAAAATACAAGTATATATATATATAAATTAATTTAAAATAACAATTCCTATTTGCACTAAAAATCCATTTGTAAAGACATTACATCATTAATATTGTTTCAAATACCTCAATATTAATTTAAAATGATTTATAAAAGAAATTAATCCTTTATTAATAAATTATTTATTGTATCAATCTATATTTTAAAAACAAACGAACCTTTTGTTTAATTTAAATTTAAGCAAAAATTATTTTAAACAAATTAAACTTAAATCTTAAGTATTTTAAAACCATGTGATTATTTAATAGCTTAATACTAAATTAAATCAAATTTCCAAATTTACCAAAAATATTAGAATTAGAAAACATAACTTTATTATTAAATTTAAAACAAAGATGAACTATCTACAATATATATAAATATATAGATATATATTGTAAATAGAAAACAATTAAATTAGTTCTCAAAAGATAAATTATCAGTTAAATACTTATTTAAAAGAAGATTATTAAACCAATTCAAATATTTATCAATTTAATTTAAATTTTTACACAGATTATTAAATTGATATTGCCAAAAATTTCTGGGATATCACATTCCATCCCCCTTAAAATAATTTCGTCCCCGAAATTTAAAACAAAGGTAATTTAATTGTGACCCCCCCTCTATACCCACGCTTGCCAAGGACACTACAGGGTAATGCCGTCAACTAACACGGAGAATAAGGCTGGATAGGAGCGACCATCTATAGCCTTGCTTTAACTATCTATCAAATACGTCGACAATAATCATACCAAACAGATCGACATATTCAATGAATACTTAAAACAAAACCATAGGTGGCTGGAGGATCTATCAGAACATAATATAACAACTCAAATGTAATACACATCACAGAACAGTAGATCATCATATACACATATACAGATACATAACAGAGTATACAAAATAATACATGTCAAGTGGTATGGCAAACCACAATATACAGACGAGTTTACAAGAATAAATGTCAGAGTTACAACAAAAGGACTACACAAAAGCTATGACAAAATGGAACAAGGTGGATAGTCCACGCGGAAGCAAAATAGGCTAAGTCCAAAAGCACCTAACCTGAAACATCTCGGTCTGACCCGAGTATAAAATACACGGGTCAGTCTAGCTAAACAAATCAGTTAGATAAACTGAACAACAATAAACCTGCAAGGTTACAAAGTATAACAAATATCTCTAAAAGAGATAACACAATCATCACAAAAGATGAATCATATAGAACAAGCCTCATATCATCGGCGTCATAGATAAACAAAGGATATAATTATCCCAAATCAAGCCAAAAGGCAAATAACAAATACCCATAAGGTATACAAGTTCCACAAGGCAATCGATACACATCATGCGGCTCAAAAAGACCAACACCGAAGGGCGATACCAAGGGAATATACATATTAATGAAACATCATAAAATTGCTCGAGCTCAGTACTGTATAAACAAGGATCCGTGAGCCCGAAGACTCCATACCCAATATCACCCATGCGGCTCATAACGACCAACATAGAAAGGGATACTATAGGGTGACAAACCCGAAGGCACAAACCCAATATCACCCATGCGGCTTATAAAGACCAACATCGGAAGCGATACTATAGGACGACAAGCCGTAGTGGTGAAGGTCGAAGACCTAGTACTGGACACCACTAACTGGCGGAATGTGTCACAACTCTCGAAAAGGAATTCGAAAAGTGTTAACGTATGTCCCATAACCACTCGTTCGCACTAAACGGTTTACTATCCGTCAGTCACTTTCACTCTCAAAGTAGTACAAAGTTCACCTCATATCATTAGTAAACCAAACCCGAAGGTCAAAACGATCAATTGAATAGGTCGGGGATTAATCGGAAGGATAAACGCACAGATTCATGGTCCGTGTTTTGCCCAACCATTTAATCACCCTTCCACTTCGCTCGAAGTGCGAAATTGTGCGTGTGGTTTAAATAGAATTTATAAATTGGAGAAACAAGCTTTTAATGCGATTTTAGAAGATTATTTATAAAACCCGTGGATGAAGTCAAAAAGGAATCATCATGGTCAAATATGCATAAGCAACTAATTGGAATCAAATTTAAATCGATAAAAGTGGGAATTACAAACAAATAGGCACATTAGGCAAAATGAGGCAGGTCAGTCGACTGGTTCACTGCAGTCAGTCGACTGATCCAGAGACTAAAAATCCCATTTCCTGCATTCAGTCGACTGACTAAAATGGCCAGTCGACTGGTTGCAGGAAACAGAGTCTTCTTGTCTCTGTTTACGGCCTTGATACGCCAATTGGCTACAGCCAGTCGACTGACTGCAGAAGGTCAGTCGACTGACTGAGCCTTAAGGCTGTATCTCAGCCCTTCTAATGAAGGAAACACTCCTTCAAAATGTAATCGACGAGCAACGACACTAGGGAATTATGCCCAACGACAACCTAGCGCTATTGGCTCTCTTACCCAACTCCAAACACATGATCAAACCTCAAACTATGATTCTAGAGTTTTATACTTCCAAAACACCAAAATTTGCAATTTTCATAAAACCAATCCGAATCATAAGCAATTGCACATGAATAATTGTTGGGAATTCATACCTACAACCCAACATAGTTGTAAACATAGATGTTAGATAAAAATCTCACCTTCTAATTCAAAACAAAGAAGAAGGAGTTCAATTTGCAAGGAGAAGACCAACAAATCTCCACTTCAACTCTACTAGCTTCAATCTAAGAATAATACAAGTATTTTCCTAAATTAGGTTTAGGAAATTTCTGAGATTGAAGAGAGAAAGAGATAGAGAAGATGAAGAGGAGCTTACCAATGGCTTCTCTATGATTTTTGGAGCAAGAATTTAGAGTTTGCAAATGGATTTAGGGCTTGCAATTTCTATTTCTCTTTCCATTCCACCATTTTCAGTTTTTAGCTTAAGTTTTAAGAAATGGAATAAGTGAATGAGAGGAGAGGGCTGAGTTAGGGTTAATTAGATAGTTAGTGGGCTGAACCCAAACCCAAAACCCAACAGAAAAAGGGTCAAAATTTCACAAACTCCAAACATATCAAAGATTGTACTCAAAAAGATCGCAAACGCCATTTTGGAACCAATGGAGGTAGTCCCGAGCTCCAATTCGGCCGTTTGCAAAAAGTAACATTTCGGACTCCAAAAATCCGACTAACGACGCTATATTTAAATTAAACATTTAAATATAAAATCGTTAAATATGCGGGTTGTTACAGATCTCCCCTCCTTACAAAATTGCGTCCCCGCAATTCCTAGAGACGATATTTGTAACAACTACATACATACAACATTCAAAAGAGAAGGAAATAAGCTAGAGATGAAAAGATAATCTCACCATCAACAAGCAAAGATAGAAAACCCGGATAAGATCGCTCGATATACTCTCTGGTTTCCCAAGTACAGTCATCGGGATAAGCGGACCATTGAACTTTAACGAGCGGCACGTCCTTGTTCCGAAGGTGTCGCACCTCCGTGACATGTACGTGCATAGGCTGTTGTACAATAGATAATCCGGTGAGACCTCAAGCTCTTGCAAGTCAGGAGAAGTAATAACAGAATCCGACTCCCGAAGACACTTCCGAAGTTGCGAGACGTGAAACACGTCATGAATGCCAGATAAATGAGCTGGAAGTGAAACTCTAAAAGCCACAGGGTCAATACGTTCAGTAATAGAAAATGGTCCTATATAACGAGGAGCCAATTTCCCAGTCATACTGAAGCGCATAACCCCATTTTAAGGAGAAATACGAATAAAAACAAGATCGCCCACTGAGAACTCGAGAGGCTTCCTACGGTTGTCCATGTAGGATTTCTGGCGACTCTATGCCTCTTTCATTCTCAATCGAATAAGATAAATTTTCTCGGAAGAATCACGAATAAAATCTGGACCAAGAATAAGCTTCTCCCCAGATTCCAACTAACAAGAAGGTGATTGACAAGGCCTTCCGTACAAGGCTTCGAAAGAGCCATACCAATACTAGACTGAAAACCATTATTGTAGGAGAACTCTAAAAGAGGCAGGTGATTCTCCTAACAACCACAAACATACCAACTCAAAGAATAACAGAATAAGAAGTTCACCATAAAGAGCACGAGAGGATAAGTCCGAACTTGCTTGCTCAGAGAATTCTACGGATTCCTAAGCTCAAAATAATTTGGAACACCGACGTGGTACAAACAATACGTCAAATGAACCAAAGCTCAACAAAAGTGAAGTACAACAAAACATCCGATGAACTTGGTAAAAAGATCATTCCATTCGGACATCGGCAAAGAAACAATCACCTATTGCTTACAACTAAATGCATTGGCAACACGATCCCCTTTTTGAGAATAAATATCAAGATCATAAGATGCTAGGAACTCGAACTAACATTAAGTTCCATATGAGAAGATAAACATTTCACAAATATGATTGGTGAGGAGAGCAAAATCCCTCACTCAAAAGTAAAGATGCTAAATATAAAAAGCGAAAACAATAGCCGCGAGCACTAGATCATAGGTGGCATATCTAGTCTCGGTAAGCTCTAATGGTTTAGAAACATAGGTGATAGCACGTTCTTCTTTGCAAGGGAACGACATCCAAACCAATACGACTAGTATCGGTACAAATAGCAAAGTCTTGGTTCCCCTTCAGGAATCACAAGAATAAGAGTATCGAAAAGAAAGAATTTCTCTTAAATAATCTTCTTTCCTGAAAAGTTAAAACTTTCAAAATTACATTTATCTTTATGTAATAATCTTTCTAGAAAAATTTAAATTTTTACAAGTCAATATATCGTGTCTGACTGTCTCATCAAAGCGTTTAGGAAATTCCTATCGATAACGTTGATCAAGCGCATCGACCAAAATTCTTAAAACACTCAATAGGCAATACAATCACAAAACCATCTTCTATATGATAAACATGTTTCTAAAAACTGTTGAAAATTCTCTTTGTTCGTTTTTAAAAAAAAACAAAAATCCCATTTATACTTATAAATAATTCTTATGAAAAAGATTTGCAAAAATTTTAGATTGCCAATTCCATCCAAAATCAACAAATACAAAAATGGAATCATCGAGATATTCATAGAATACTCGATTCATAAAATGGATGAAATGAGCTAGACAAAGGGAATGACATAACAAATCATTCATAAGAATTACAACGAGTGCGGAGAGCGGTAAGTGGAATGCTAACTTCCGCAACTCGTAGTCAAATGAAAACCTGTGGTAAGGTCGAGCTAAAAACACTTTAACACTACAACAAAAGATTGCTTAGGTGATAATCATAAGACAAGACTAGAAATACCAGAAAATTCTCAAACTACAAGAATGAGAGAAACAACACTTTCCTCATCACGAGGACTTAAAGAAAAATGATACCATCAAATTGGAAATCGAAATCACAAAGAAAGATAGAAATCTGTTTAACAGATTGAAAATGTTGAGGATGAATAGACCACTCGGGATATAGGATATGGCTTCATAATAATTAAGTCAATCCTTTCAAAAATATCAATTCTTAAGCCTAAGTAACGCATAACATGCAAATTGGCTCGGAAAGAAGAATCACATAGAATAATCTCGACATTAATACAAGCAAATTGAGCGTTGCGGATCCACCAATTCGGATTCGCAATTCTCAAAGAAGTAACCATACAAGAAACATCCAAAGACAAAGAGCTTCTTCGATACGAAAGATTGTGAAGCACCCGTATCGAAGAGAACTCGAGTACAATAGTCATGAAATACAATAGAACCTTCCTAAACAGATGGAGATGTACCTTTTCCCTGAGAAGAACCTCCAGAAGCATCCGCTATATTTAGTTTTCCAGATAGAGGATTATTCGGAACAATAGGACAAGTGAAAATACGATGGTCTTCCTTCTTGCAATAGTGGCAGAAGAGAGGCATAGGGCAAGCTCGAATCATATGATCAGATGAACCACAATTGAAACACTTCCGAGTGGAAGGTGTTCCAACAGACTGAGACTCAGTTCCAACATGCTTTTCTTCTTGGAAGGGAAAAATTTCCGCTTATCGAATGGAAACTGTCTATTGTTGGTGTTCTTATGAACCTCAACATCATTCCCACAATCACACTCCTTCCCGAAGGCTTCGAGATGAAGTGCCGAATCAACCAACTCCTCAAAGGAAAGCTTAAGCTGGAGCATTAAGGACTTCTTAAGACATTTCTTAAGACCAGATACCAACTTCGGATTCTTCCTATACGAGGTACTAATGAATTCAAGATCATACTTAGATAAGGCCTCGAAAGATGCAACATATTCAGAAACGGAAGACTCCCCTTGCTTCGATTCAAGAAAGCGCCAGGACAACAAAGCTTTCTCAGATTCAGGAACGAACTTGAGTTCGAATCGTTCCCGAAACTGAGTCCAAGAAAGAGCAGACTCATCAAATTCAACTAAAAGAAGCTCGTACCAATCAAGGGCACGCTTTAGCAATAAGCTAGAAATTACAAGATCTCGATCATGGTCAGAAGGATCCATGCGAGAGAGAACATGCTCGTACATGCGAATCCAAGCTTGGACCTCAAGAACAATCTCGGAGCCTTTAAATGGCTTCCTTCCAAGATGAGAAAAATCACTGCACAACCGTGCGAAGGTGGACTTACATGGAGGAGATGTTCGAGTAGGAGCTGGAGGCTGTGTGCTCCTAAACCACTCTAAAAACTGATTGGCAGATATATAAACGCCGTCCGGATGTGAGCCACTGGATTGCCCAACATCCGAGCGTCGTCCTCCGTCTCTTCCAGCCATAAGCTGAAAGTTAAGATAAGGTAAAGATTATTCCCAAGGTAGATAATTCGATATGGAATACTACGGAATTTAAATGCATTCCTAGGCATATTCCCAAATCCTATCTAACCTTTGACGGTAGAAGGAATAGAGAGGCACGATGATTCAAAGATTTGTATCACTTGTACACTTTGATGTATCGTAATATGTGCTCTATTTTGTGTTTATTATATTTTGTTCTGAACCTCGCTCTGATACCAAGCTATGACGCCCCACCTCTATACCCACGCTAGCCAAGGACAGTACAGGGTAATGCCGTCAACTAACACGGAGAATATGGCTGGATAGGAGAGACCATCCATAGCCTTGCTTTAACTATCTATCAAATACGTCGACAATAATCATACCAAACAGATCGACATATTCAGTGAATACTTAAAACAAAACCATAGGTGGCTGGAGGATCTATCAGAACAGAATATAACAACTCAAATGTAATACACATCACAGAACAGTAGATCATCATATACACATATACAGATACATAACAGAGTATACAAAATAATACATGTCAAGTGGTATGGAAAACCACAATATACAGACGAGTTCACAAGAATAAATGTCAGAGTTACAACAAAAGGACTACACAAAAGCTATGACAAAATGGAACAAGGTGGATAGTCCACGCGGAAGCAAAATAGGCTAAGTCCAAAAGCACCTAACCTGAAACATCTCGGTCTGACCCGAGTATAAAATACACGGGTCAGTCTAGCTAAACAAATCAGTTAGATAAACTGAACAACAATAAACCTGCAAGGTTACAAAGTATAACAAATATCTCTAAAAGAGATAACACAATCATCACAAAAGATGAATCATATAGAACAAGCCTCATATCATCGGCGTCATAGATAAACAAAGGATACAATTATCCCAAATCAAGCCAAAAGGCAAATAACAAATACCCATAAGGTATACAAGTTCCACAAGGTAATCGGTACACATCATGCGGCTCAAAAAGACCAACACCGAAGGGCGATACCAAGGGAATATACATATTAATGAAACATCATAAAATTGCTCGAGCTCAGTATTGTATAAACAAGGATCCGTGAGCCCGAAGACTCCATACCCAATATCACCCATGCGGCTCATAACGACCAACATAGAAAGCAATACTATAGGGTGACAAACCCGAAGGCACAAACCCAATATCACCCATGCGGCTCATAAAGACCAACATCGAAAGCGATACTATAGGGCGACAAGCTGTAGTGGTGAAGGTCGAAGACCCAGTACTGGACACCACTAACTGGAGGAATGTGTCATAACTCTCGAAAAGGAATCCGAAAAGTGTTAACGTATGTCCCATAACCACTCGTTCGCACTAAACGTTTTACTATCCGTCAGTCACTTTCACACTCAAAGCAGTACAAAGTTCACCTCATATCATCAGTAAACCAAACCCGAAGGTCAAAACGATCAATTGAATAGGTCGGGGATTAATCGGAAGGATAAACGCACAGATTCATGGTCCGTGTTTTGCCCAACCATTTAATCACCCTTCCACTTCGCTCGAAGTGCGAAATTGTGCGTGTGGTTTAAATAGAATTTATAAATTGGAGAAACAAGCTTTTAATGCGATTTTAGAAGATTATTTATAAAACCCGTGGATGAAGTCAAAAAGGAATCATCATGGTCAAATATGCATAAGCAACTAATTGGAATCAAATTTAAATCGATAAAAGTGGGAATTACAAACAAATAGGCACATTAGGCAAAATGAGGCAGGTCAGTCGACTAGTTCACTGCAGTCAGTCGACTGATCCAGAGACTAAAAATCCCATTTCCTGCATTCAGTCGACTGACTAAAATGGCCAGTCGACTGGTTGCAGGAAACAGAGTCTTCTTGTCTCTGTTTACGGCCTTGATACGCCAATTGGCTACAGCCAGTCGACTGACTGCAGAAGGTCAGTCGACTGACTGAGCCTTAAGGCTGTATCTCAGCCCTTCTAATGAAGGAAACACTCCTTCGAAATGCAATCGACGAGCAACGACGCTAGGGAATTATGCCCAACGACAACCTAGCGCTATTGGCTCTCTTACCCAACTCCGAACACATGATCAAACCTCAAACTATGATTCTAGAGTTTTATACTTCCAATAACACCAAAATTTGCAATTTTCATAAAACCAATCCGAATCATAAGCAATTGCACATGAATAATTGTTGGGAATTCATACCTACAACCCAACATAGTTGTAAACATAGATGTTAGATAAAAATCTCACCTTCTAATTCAAAACAAAGAAGAAGGAGTTCAATTTGCAAGGAGAAGACCAACAAATCTCCACTTCAACTCTACTAGCTTCAATCTAAGAATAATACAAGTATTTTCCTAAATTAGGTTTAGGAAATTTCTGAGATTGAAGAGAGAAAGAGATAGAGAAGATGAAGAGGAGCTTACCAATGGCTTCTCTATGATTTTTGGAGCAAGAATTTAGAGTTTGCAAATGGATTTAGGGCTTGCAATTTCTATTTCTCTTTCCCTTCCACCATTTTCAGTTTTTAGCTTAAGTTTTAAGAAATGGAATAAGTGAATGAGAGGAGAGGGCTGAGTTAGGGTTAATTAGATAGTTAGTGGGCTGAACCCAAACCCAAAACCCAATAGAAAAAGGGTCAAAATTTCACAAACTCCAAACATATCAAAGATTGTACTCAAAAAGATCGCAAACGCCATTTTGGAACCAATGGAGGTAGTCCCGAGCTCCAATTCGTCCGTTTGCAAAAAGTAACATTTCGGACTCCAAAAATCCGACTAACGACGCTATATTTAAATTAAACATTTAAATATAAAATCGTTAAATATGCGGGTTGTTACAGATCTCCCCTCCTTACAAAATTGCGTCCACGCAATTCCTAGAGACGATATTTGTAACAACTACATACATACAACATTCAAAAGAGAAGGAAATAAGCTAGAGATGAAAAGATAATCTCACCATCAACAAGCAAAGATAGAAAACCCGGATAAGATCGCTCGATATACTCTCTAGTTTCCCAAGTACAGTCATCGGGATAAGCGGACCATTGAACTTTAACGAGCGGCACGTCCTTATTCCGAAGGTGTCGCACCTCCGTGACATGTACGCGCATAGGCTGTTGTACAATAGATAATCCGGTGAGACCTCAAGCTCTTGCAAGTCAGGAGAAGTAATAACAGAATCCGACTCCCGAAGACACTTCCGAAGTTGCGAGACGTGAAACACGTCATGAATGCCAGATAAATGAGCTAGAAGTGAAACTCTAAAAGCCACAGGGTCAATACGTTCAGTAATAGAAAATGGTCCTATATAACGAGGAGCCAATTTCCCAGTCATATTGAAGCGCATAACCCCATTTTAAGGAGAAATACGAATAAAAACAAGATCGCCCACTGAGAACTCGAGAGGCTTCCTACGGTTGTCCATGTAGGATTTCTGGCGACTCTATGCCTCTTTCATTCTCAATCGAATAAGATCAATTTTCTCGGAAGAATCACGAATAAAATCTGGACCAAGAATAAGCTTCTCCCCAGATTCCAACTAACAAGAAGGTGATTGACAAGGCCTTCCGTACAAGGCTTCGAAAGAGCCATACCAATACTAGACTGAAAACCATTATTGTAGGAGAACTCTAAAAGAGGCAGGTGATTCTCCTAACAACCACAAACATACCAACTCAAAGAATAACAGAATAAGAAGTTCACCATAAAGAGCACGAGAGGATAAGTCCGAACTTGCTTGCTCAGAGAATTCTATGGATTCCTAAGCTCAAAATAATTTGGAACACCGACGTGGTACAAACAATACGTCAAATGAACCAAAGCTCAACAAAAGTGAAGTACAACAAAACATCCGATGAACTTGGTAAAAAGATCATTCCATTCGGACATCGGCAAAGAAACAATCACCTATTGCTTACAACTAAATGCATTGGCAACACGATCCCCTTTTTGAGAATAAATATCAAGATCATAAGATGCTAGGAACTCGAACTAACATTAAGTTCCATATGAGAAGATAAACATTTCACAAATATGATTGGTGAGGAGAGCAAAATCCCTCACTCAAAAGTAAAGATGCTAAATATAAAAAGCGAAAACAATAGCCGCGAGCACTAGATCATAGGTGGCATATCTAGTCTCGGTAAGCTCTAATGGTTTAGAAACATAGGTGATAGCACGTTCTTCTTTGCAAGGGAACGACATCCAAACCAATACGACTAGTATCGGTACAAATAGCAAAGTCTTGGTTCCCCTTCAGGAATCACAAGAATAAGAGTATCGAAAAGAAAGAATTTCTCTTAAATAATCTTCTTTCCTGAAAAGTTAAAACTTTCAAAATTACATTTATCTTTATGTAATAATCTTTCTAGAAAAATTTAAATTTTCACAAGTCAATATATCGTGTCTGACTGTCTCATCAAAGCGTTTAGGAAATTCCTATCGATAACGTTGATCAAGCGCATCGACCAAAATTCTTAAAACACTCAATGGGCAATACAATCACAAAACCATCTTCTATATGATAAACATGTTTCTAAAAACTGTTGAAAATTCTCTTTGTTCGTTTTAAAAAAAAAAACAAAAATCCCATTTATACTTATAAATAATTCTTATGAAAAAGATTTGCAAAAATTTTAGATTGCCAATTCCATCCAAAATCAACAAATACAAAAATGGAATCATCGAGATATTCATAGAATACTCGATTCATAAAATGGATGAAATGAGCTAGACAAAGGGAATGACATAACAAATCATTCATAAGAATTACAACGTGTGCGGAGAGCGGTAAGTGGAATGCTAACTTCCGCAACTCGTAGTCAAATGAAAACCTGTGGTAAGGTCGAGCTAAAAACATCTTAACACTACAACAAAAGATTGCTTAGGTGATAATCATAAGACGAGACTAGAAATACCAGAAAATTCTCAAACTACAAGAATGAGAGAAACAACACTTTCCTCATCACGAGGACTTAAAGAAAAATGATACCATCAAATTGGAAATCGAAATCACAAAGAAAGATAGAAATCTGTTTAACAGATTGAAAATGTTGAGGATGAATAGACCACTCGGGATATAGGATATGGCTTCATAATAATTAAGTCAGTCCTTTCAAAAAATCAATTCTTAAGCCTAAGTAACGCATAACATGCAAATTGGCTCGGAAAGAAGAATCACATAAAATAATCTCGACATTAATACAAGCAAATTGAGCGTTGCGGATCCACCAATTCGGATTCGCAATTCTCAAAGAAGTAACCATACAAGAAACATCCAAAGACAAAGAGCTTCTTCGATACGAAAGAATGTAAAGCACCCGTATCGAAGAGAACTCGAGTACAATAGTCATGAAATACAATAGAACCTTCCTAAACAGATGGAGATGTACCTTTTCCCCGAGAAGAACCTCCAGAAGCATCCGCTATATTTAGTTTTCCAGATAGAGGATTATTCGGAACAATAGGACAAGTGAAAATACGATGGTCTTCCTTCTTGCAATAGTGGCAGAAGAGAGGCATAGGGCAAGCTCGAATCATATGATCAGATGAACCACAATTGAAACACTTCCGAGTGGAAGGTGTTCCAACAGACTGAGACTCAGTTCCAACATGCTTTTCTTCTTGGAAGGGAAAAATTTCCGCTTATCGAATGGAAACTGTCTATTGTTGGTGTTCTTATGAACCTCAACATCATTCCCACAATCACACTCCTTCCCGAAGGCTTCGAGATGAAGTGCCGAATCAACCAACTCCTCAAAGGAAAGCTTAAGCTGGAGCATTAAGGACTTCTTAAGACATTTCTTAAGACCAGATACCAACTTCGGATTCTTCCTATACGAGGTACTAATGAATTCAAGATCATACTTAGATAAGGCCTCGAAAGATGCAACATATTCAGAAACGGAAGACTCCCCTTGCTTCGATTCAAGAAAGCGCCAGGACAACAAAGCTTTCTCAGATTCAGGAACGAACTTGAGTTCGAATCGTTCCCGAAACTGAGTCCAAGAAAGAGCAGACTCATCAAATTCAGCTAAAAGAAGCTCGTACCAATCAAGGGCACGCTTTAGCAATAAGCTAGAAATTACAAGATCTCGATCATGGTCAGAAGGATCCATGCGAGAGAGAACATGCTCGTACATGCGAATCCAAGCTTGGACCTCAAGAACAATCTCGGAGCCTTTAAATGGCTTCCTTCCAAGATGAGAAAAATCACTGCACAACCGTGCGAAGGTGGACTTACATGGAGGAGATGTTCGAGTAGGAGCTGGACGCTTTGTGCTCCTAAACCACTCTAAAAACTGATCGGAAGATATATAAACGCCGTCCGGATGTGAGCCACTGGATTGCCTAACATCCGAGCGTCGTCCTCCATCTCTTCCAGCCATAAGCTGAAAGTTAGGATAAGGTAAAGATTATTCCCAAGGTAGATAATTCGATATGGAATACTACGGAATTTAAATGCATTCCTTGGTATATTCCCAAATCCTATCTAACCTTTGACGGTAGAAGGAATAGAGAGGCACGATGATTCAAAGATTTGTATCACTTGTACACTTTGATGTATCGTAATATGTGCTCTATTTTGTGTTTATCATATTTTGTTCTGAACCTCGCTCTGATAGCAAGCTGTGACGCCCCACCTCTATACCCACGCTAGCCAAGGACACTACAGGGTAATGCCGTCAACTAACACGGAGAATATGGCTGGATAGGAGCGACCATCTATAGCCTTGCTTTAACTATATATCAAATACGTCGACAATAATCATACCAAACAGATCGACATATTCAATGATTACTTAAAACAAAACCATAGGTGGCTGGAGGATCTATCAGAACAGAATATAACAACTCAAATGTAATACACATCACAGAACAGTAGATCATCATATACACATATACAGATACATAACAGAGTATACAAAATAATACATGTCAAGTGGTATGGCAAACCACAATATACAGACGAGTTCACAAGAATAAATGTCAGAGTTACAACAAAAGGACTACACAAAAGCTATGACAAAATGGAACAAGGTGGATAGTCCACGCGGAAGCAAAATAGGCTAAGTCCAAAAGCACCTAACCTGAAACATCTCGGTCTGGCCCGAGTATAAAATACACGGGTCAGTCTAGCTAAACAAATCAGTTAGATAAACTGAACAACAATAAACCTGCAAGGTTACAAAGTATAACAAATATCTCTAAAAGAGATAACACAATCATCACAAAAGATGAATCATATAGAACAAGCCTCATATCATCGGCGTCATAGATAAACAAAGGATACAATTATCCCAAATCAAGCCAAAAGGCAAATAACAAATACCCATAAGGTATACAAGTTCCACAAGGTAATCGGTACACATCATGCGGCTCAAAAAGACCAACACCGAAGGGCGATACCAAGGGAATATACATATTAATGAAACATCATAAAATTGCTCGAGCTCAGTACTGTATAAACAAGGATCCGTGAGCCCGAAGACTCCATACCCAATACCACCCATGCGGCTCATAACGACCAACATAGAAAGCAATACTATAGGGTGACAAACCCGAAGGCACAAACCCAATATCACCCATGCGGCTCATAAAGACCAACATCGAAAGCGATACTATAGGGCGACAAGCCGTAGTGGTGAAGGTCGAAGACCCAGTACTGGACACCACTAACTGGAGGAATGTGCCATAACTCTCGAAAAGGAATCCGAAAAGTGTTAACGTATGTCCCATAACCACTCGTTCGCACTAAACGGTTTACTATCCGTCAGTCACTTTCACACTCAAAGCAGTACAAAGTTCACCTCATATCATCAGTAAACCAAACCCGAAGGTCAAAACGATCAATTGAATAGGTCGGGGATTAATCGGAAGGATAAACGCACAGATTCATGGTCCGTGTTTTTCCCAACCATTTAATCACCCTTCCACTTCGCTCGAAGTGCGAAATTGTGCGTGTGGTTTAAATAGAATTTATAAATTGGAGAAACAAGCTTTTAATGCGATTTTAGAAGATTATTTATAAAACCCGTGGATGAAGTCAAAAAGGAATCATCATGGTCAAATATGCATACGCAACTAATTGGAATCAAATTTAAATCGGTAAAAGTGGGAATTACAAACAAACAGGCACATTAGGCAAAATGAGGCAGGTCAGTCGACTGGTTCACTGCAGTCAGTCGACTGATCCAGAGACATAAAAATCCCATTTCCTGCATTCAGTCGACTGACTAAAATGGCCAGTCGACTGGTTGCAGGAAACAGAGACTTCTAGTCTCTGTTTACGGCCTTGATACGCCAATTGGCTACAGCCGTCGACTGACTGCAGAAGGTCAGTCGACTGACTGAGCCTTAAGGCTGTATCTCAGCCCTTCTAATGAAGGAAACACTCCTTCAAAATGCAATCGACGAGCAACGACGCTAGGGAATTATGCCCAACGACAACCCAGCGCTATTGGCTCTCTTACCCAACTCCAAACACATGATCAAACCTCAAACTATGATTCTAGAGTTTTATACTTCCAAAACACCAAAATTTGCAATTTTCATAAAACCAATCCGAAGCATAAGCAATTGCACATGAATAATTGTTGGGAATTCATACCTACAACCCAAATAGTTGTAAACATAGATGTTAGATAAAAATCTCACCTTCTAATTCAAAACAAAGAAGAAGGAGTTCAATTTGCAAGGAGAAGACCAACAAATCTCCACTTCAACTCTACTAGCTTCAATCTAAGAATAATACAAGTATTTTCCTAAATTAGGTTTAGGAAATTTCTGAGATTGAAGAGAGAAAGAGATAGAGAAGATGAAGAGGAGCTTACCAATGGCTTCTCTATGATTTTTGGAGCAAGAATTTAGAGTTTGCAAATGGATTTAGGGCTTGCAATTTCTATTTCTCTTTCCCTTCCACCATTTTCAGTTTTTAGCTTAAGTTTTAAGAAATGGAATAAGTGAATGAGAGGAGAGGGCTGAGTTAGGGTTAATTAGATAGTTAGTGGGCTGAACCCAAACCCAAAACCCAATAGAAAAAGGGTCAAAATTTCACAAACTCCAAACATATCAAAGATTGTACTCAACTAGATCGCAAACGCCATTTTGGAACCAATGGAGGTAGTCCCGAGCTCCAATTCGGCCGTTTGCAAAAAGTAACATTTCAGACTCCAAAAATCCGACCAACGACGCTATATTTAAATTAAACATTTAAATATAAAATCGTTAAATATGCGGGTTGTTACATTAATAATCCAATTAAAAATTTAAATTTTAAACACAAGCATATATCAACCATAAACTAACAATCATAGCAACCAATTCATCCAAACAAACAAATCTAACTATCCAGACAAAATTTCGGATAGAATTTTCTCGAGTTTCCCCAAGTATAAATACCGGGTTACTCGCTCTATGGAATCCAAATAACCAATACTACTAAGCTACAGAGCTTCCACTCATCTAGATCTACAAAACAAGACAGGATATCAGACTACATGCAAGTCTGAATCAACAACTACAACTCCCTGAACTGCTGATTCTACAACCAGAGATAAATCTTACACGTACTCCCTCAGAGATACGTGAAACACAACGAATTCTAGTTATCCAAACTGACAACTCAATCCTGAAAGCCAAACACAACCAAAATCAAATCTTAGACTTGGGAATCCAAATTCCTTCGTCTTTTATCCACAAAACTCTTCGGACGATCCTGGGCTTCCTTCATCCATACTGATCAGCTCAACTCTTGCTGATGTCCTTAGAAAAAAACTGAACCAAAGACAATCCAACAAAATGGTCTTTCCAAGATTGACCAAAACTCAGAACACAAATTCTATTCCAAATCAGAAAATAGAACTCACTTCTCGCATCTAGAAAAGATAGAACATGAGCACTCCAAACTGGCCTCAGATTCTGAGAAATTTCCTGTAGAACTCTCTAATCCAAACACTGCAACATCCCATTGCTTCCAAACTAAAACAACTGCCACCATGCTTCCACTGCGCCACTCTGACTGATCAGATGAAAATGCTGATTATGAACTCAAGCACGGACTGGTCAACACATTCCAAAAATTAAACCTCCAAAATCTGAGCAGCTTCACCAAACTCAAAAACCATCCTATTACTAAGTTGATCCATCGGTACCACTTCTGAAATCCAGTTGATACCAAACTCAATCTCCAATTGCTAACCAAACCCTGACTTCTCGAAGACACCCAGAAAAATCTCTGAAACATAAGAGAATACTCAAATTATCGCAAGTCACTTTTGCGATCAATCCAGCCTAATTCCAAAGATACTGCTCTCTTTTTACAAATCAGAACAGCTTACACTTATGTGGCCAATCCATCGAAGAAACGGGTCTACATAATTACTTCTGAATTCCATTTCAGAAAAACTGCTAAGCCAGAAGATCTCTTGCCAACACCGAGAACATTCCACGCTGCATTGCTGCCACAGATGCTAAGACTTCCTATCCAAAGCTCTTCGAGAAACTCGGACCTCAAACTAGCAGAAACATCCGCTGAACTCTTCCACAACTCCAAAGCAAATACTCTTTCTTAACTTGTTCCAAAGAAACAACATCGGAGACGTCCATAGTCACTACGTCTCATCACACCGCTACTACACCTTGATGTATCAAGATATCATGCCTGGCTTCTGTCCAATCGACAGACCCAAACTCTAGCTCTTCCAAACTTATACTTCAAAACTAAATTCGAACCTTAACAGATTTCATCAGAGATCGATGAAATCCTTACACCACTCAAAGCTCACTCGACACGGTATTAGGTCTACAGTCTCGACAAGTACACTTCCAACCTCAATCATGAAACTCCAACCATCGGTAGTTGTGTTACACACACCACCACCCAACCTACCTTTATAACTTATATTGGAAAACCCGAACAGGTAACCCAACAATAGGTAGAAATAAATATATATATATATCAAAGTTACAAATACGCTCTCTCAAGAAGAAATCACTCAACAGCCTAGGTATTCACTCAACCTAGTGCTCTGACACCAACTGTAACGACCCAGCTTCCTACGCCCAGGAAACCGTTTCGTTTTGAAGAAAGAAAGGGGTGAGAAAATAGAACAGATAGAGAAGAAAGAACAACAACATCAGAATCTCACAGCGGAACGAATAAATTATAATAATCACATAAGTATCATCATAATATACAACATCAATCAGAGTTATACAGATAATACATCACGTACTAGACAGTTATAAACACTTGTCTAGTTAATATAACACAATTCAAACAAATAACTCAAAGTTACCAACACAGCGGAACTATATATATCTACAACGCTGAAGCCTCCTGCTCCATTGCTCCTCCATAATTCGACAAAGCTAACCTGAATCCCTTGGCTACCCGTAAAAATTTGGGTACCCGAGAGTTTATGAAAAACAAAAGTAAACTCCGGGTCAGACATGGTTCTGGTATGAGTAACAGGTTAAAGTTGCTTAATTTTGAAAATCCTTTGAAAATAAAAGGTATCACGTAAGACTCCCCACACATAAACATGGGAAAGTTTTTACCTTACGCTAACCAAAACATTTGATAGGATATTATAATAGGTCTAGGGTTTTCAAGTAAATAGAAAATAGCCGAAATTGTTACATTCATTAAATTCCAGCTACTAGCCACAAAAGTGGGTAATACAATCAAAACCGTTGGCACTTATTAGATTGTGGATTCCATACAATGGCAGGGCTACTGGGGTACCGCCCGTCACAGTACGTGGCCTAGATCAACGTACCGAGGATCACTCCCGACCCCCTGCAACACAAGGCCGGAATCATTCCTTACTGAACAGTCCCGAACAAGATAACCCCGCAGTTGGTGTACATCCAACCGCCCACACAGCCGAAGTAAAAAGGGACATCTAGACAGGGGAAAATCTTGTCCTGCTTGGGCATGACCCACCTAACCTTGGTGCACCTCCCCCGTTTTAGCAATTCCCGGTTGATGAGGCTTGAGGCTGCGATTACCTTTATAGAAAATATTTCTTAGAATGATCATCGCCCACCCGACGATGTGTTGAAAGCATTAAATGCATACAAGTTCGTTCCGGGTTCGAACGAAACCGAAGGCATTATCTCGTTACACTCATTTTGGAATCACCCTCAGAGTTAACGACGACAACCCTTGCACTTTGAATCTTCATCTTCACTTCAGATTCACGACCTATCGTTAATTTGGAATCGATGTGGTTTTCGGATGTTCCAAGTAAGGAAAACCGATCCCGGTCTCATCGAAATCCAAAATGTGTCTTTTAGGGCCAAGTTGTTTATTTAGTCTTAACAGTTTAATTCAACATTATCGATATACACAAAGATAGATAATTCGTAATATCACAGTAGATAATCATATCATCATCATAAACAGATAATCAAAATTATCAACCCAATCAGATAATAGTATACTATCATACTTAAACAAACATCCAAGTCATATAGATATTATTCATCTCATATCTGAGTTCACAATCATCAAATGAAATATCAATATCATTCATCCATAAGCAATGATTTATAATCATACCATTTGTAATTAATTTAAAATGAATTAAATTAACTACTTCTATCTCTAATTAATTTAAAGTAAATTAAATTAATTACTTCATCTATAAATCCTGCTTATACAGTCATTAATTAATTACAAATTAATTGATCATCCTCTGAATATTCATCTTGGTTAGACACCCTTGATTAATTAATCTCTAATTACAATAGGTAATTAGTCTTTAATTAATTGCACAAATTAATTATCCTAAATCATTTATAGTAATTAACATTTAACTACTTCATTTATATTAATTAAATATAATTAATTACATTTCTCCTTAATTAATCACCACATTATTAATTATTCTTAATTAACCAATTCTTAATTACATCATTAATTATTAATTAATGATCTTTAATTTAGATTTAAATTAAATTACTTTATTTAAATCAGTTACATTAAGCAATTAATCTTTAATTAAACACAATTATTAATCATCCTTGATTAATATCAACCAGTAATTAACTACCCTTAATTCCATATTAATAAATTAATTATTCCATAATTAATTATCTCCATTAATGACTCCCTTGATTTAATTTCAAAAGTAATTATCCAAATTACTTTATTGACACATCATCATTCACTAATTACATTCAGTAATTATCATTAATTACTTCCTTAAGTAATTATGCTCCATTGAATACACTAAGTCATTTACACTTATCAATTTATCAAATGATTTCCTTAAATTAATTAAAATAAATAAATTAACTAAAATTATTCATCTTATCAAAATTAGTTACCATAAGTAATTAATCTCTTAATTACTTTTATCAAATAATTACATTTAACAATTTACAACAGATTATCTAATTAATCTAATTAATCTAATTAATCATATATATTAATTAATTTATAATCCTTAGTTAATTATCTACATTAACTAATAACATTTCTTAATTTACTTCTTAATTGATCTTTAGTTATAAATTAATTTAAATTATTAACTTAAATACATAAGTCATTCCTTAATTACCCTATTATTCTTAAGATAATTGTTTTCTTTATTAATGACTTCATTGACATTACATTTTAAATTTACATTCAAATATCATTTGAATTGAAGATTCAAAATGACTATAATTTAAATTCAATTTAAAATCTTTTAAATAAATGTAAATAACATTTATTATTTACATATGAACTTATATAAGAAAACTTTTAAATTAAACTACTTGAATCTTAATTCAAATTTAAATTTCCAAAATACATTAATATTTTAATCTTGCAAATCTCAAGTTTAACAATTTATTTACTTTTCATTCAAAAACCTTTAATCAAAGAATTCTCAAAATCAAGTTAATTTTTATTGAAACAAATTTACGTTTCAAAACTATTTTATTTGAACTTATTTTTAAAACATTCATATTTAAAACTGATTTAAGCTTTTAGATTTGGATTCTAAGTACACTTGAATTCCATCAATTTATCTTGATTTAAAACTTCGATTTAAACTCTGTTTTAACAACTAGAATTAGAAACTCGATTTTTAAATCCAAATCCATTTTAAACTTTAAGATTCAAATATCCATTTGAATCAATACCCTTAAAAATTCGAATTTAACTGCTGTAAAACTTTTGTTTCAGGTGTAATTTTTAAAATCTGGAAACTATCAGGTTTTAAACCTGAAACTCATTTAAATATTTTAAACTTCATTTTAGATTCGAAATATATATTTGAATCCAACATCAATTTAGATTTACACTTTGTTAAATCTTAGTTGACAAACTTAAATTCAAATACATAATGATTACAACCAACTTACAATTAATTTTGCTTTAAATTTGGTTTAAATTTAAAACTACAGGTAGTTTATACAACCTGTAGCAACCCAACTCCACCTGAGAACAAAGCAAAGTTGCTTCGGGTCAATTCTCTCCCTACTTCGAGTAAACAACTCAAATGACCCGAGACTTCCTCGAGCCTAAAAACCCTGCACACCAAAACTGTGACAGTTTCAAAACCTCGAACCATCTCAAATTCCAACCCACTTTAATGCTTCGAGTTCTCCATCGCCTTGCTTCGAGTCACCTACTTGTGTGACTCAAGTATTTCCAGAGGTAAAACTCTGCACACGGAAGGAACAACCCAGCACTCCAATGGCACGGTGCACGTGCACCGTGGCCCTAGCCAACTCTGGCCATCCATTGGCCCTCCCACACGACGCCGGTCATCTCCAAATACGACCACGACCACAAAAAGCTACCCCACTTGCTCGAAACAAAATCAAACCTTCCCTCTAAAACCTGGAAACACAACAAGTAACAGCCCCAAAACCTGTAACCACCTCGTTCACGAGATTCCGACCCTTTGCACCTTTGTGATTCCGGCCACTCCATCACCTACCTCCCCGTTTTCATCCCCTCGAGTTTAGACACACTCGATCAACCAGAGCCGACGCTATGATCTAGGAAATACTACCTTTTCAAACTAGGTTTACCCACTGAAAACGTAAACCACCATCGGCACAGTGATCGAGAGTGCCTCCGACCATTTTTCATGGCCTCTCCGATCACCCATCTCCCTCCAGAACAAACCTCAACCCCTTCGATCAACGACACTTCCAGAGGCAACCCAAAATGCTCGAAATGTTCAACCCAGTAAAGCATGCTCATAGCGTAACTAAAAAATGTGATTTGAGTTTTAAAAATCCTAATTTTGATTTAGTAATCAGTTCATAAGCTTGAATTAATGGATCATGACAACTGAATTTTTGACTCGTTTTATGATTTGCTCTGTTATTTCATTTTTTTTTCCAGGCTTACTCAAGTTTAACTTTCCTATAAATTTTAAACATCCATCTATGCTAAAAAAAAAACTTTTGATTAAGTCCTAATCCAAACCGCAAGTGAGTAAAATGATGATGATTGTTACATCACACTGATACTTGAAGTAAAGAACAAAATGTTACAGAAATAGCTACACTCATCCATGCAGAGATATAGCAACAATATATATATATATATATATATATATATATATATATATATTACAGACATTAACCAAGCAACCATATTTAAATTTAAACCTTTAAAAATGATGTTACTCACATTTCTTTTGGAAAAAGAGACAGAGCACCAATTTGAAGTTGCTTTTAACTCAGAAAACTTGAATTTCCCTTTGTTACAAAAACTGAACTGCTTATTGTTAAGATTTGCAGACAGGCCTTGAATTGAAAATGCTTTGCATGTTTGATTGTTGTTTAAATTTTGCAAAAAGAAAAGCTTACTTATTTTTTCTAGTTTAGCTGTGTTGAATGAACTAAACAAAAAGCATTGCATATAAATAAGCAAACAGGTTTGTATTAAGAAGGTGTTTACTGGTTTAGGAATTGGCTTTGATCAGAGATATTTCCAAATGGAGGCTCAAATGATCTTCATGCAATTCGAAAAGACTTTGTTTGTATGCTGAGAAATGGAAGCATTTAATGAAATGGTACTTTATGTTTCACTTATCTCATTTTTGTCTCTATAGATATTTTCTATTTTGTAGCATATGTAGCTTCCTATATAAGATTCTTGCCTGTTTTGTTTTTATACTTCATGCATAGACATTTTTGTTTATTCCTGCCTTGCATACATTACTTACAAGTTACATAATCTATTACTTTTACACTTTGTTCTCGCCTTGCATCTTTATTTTATAGGATATGCATAATTTACTTGCCTACTTATGTCTTCATACTTTCTTCTTGCCTGATTGCCTTTATTATTTTGTTTTGTTTTATACTTATCTTATTTGGGTATGTTGATGTTTCTTTCTTTTGTCTGGTTATGCTTTATTACATATATAAGGTTGCTTTAGTTATTTGTTATAATTTTAACTTATGTATTTATTCTTATTGCTTATGTTAATATCATAGTTTTCTTATGTTTATGTATTTATAAAATTTATTTTATCTTAAACATTTTGAAAGATTTTATTTAAAATTTCAACCATAGCTTTCTTTTCAAAATACAAGTATATATATATAAATTAATTTAAAATAACAATTCCTATTTGCACTAAAAATCCATTTGTAAAGACATTACATCATTAATATTGTTTAAAATGCCTCAATATTAATTTAAAATGATTTATAAAAGAAATTATTCCTTTATTAATAAATTATTTATTGTATCAATCTATATTTTAAAAACAAACGAACCTTTTGTTTAATTTAAATTTAAGCTAAAATTATTTTAAACAAATTAAACTTAAATCTTAAGTATTTTAAAGCCATGTGATTATTTAATAGCTTAATACTAAATTAAATCAAATTTCTAAATTTACCAAAAATATTAGAATTAGAAAATATAACTTTATTTATTAAATTTAAAACAAAGATGAACTATCTACAATATATATAAATATAGAGATATATATTGTAAATAGAAAACAATTAAATTAGTTCTCAAAAGATAAATTATCAGTTAAATACTTATTTAAAAGAAGATTATTAAACCAATTCAAATATTTATCAATTTAATTTAAATTTTTACATAGATTATTAAATTGATATTGCCAAAAATTTCCAGGATATCACATTCCTTCCCCCTTAAAATAATTTCGTCCCCGAAATTTAAAACAAAGGTAATTTAATAATCCAATTAAAAATTTAAATTTTAAACACAAGCATATATCAACCATAAACTAACAATCATAGCAACCAATTCATCCAAACAAACAAATCTAACTATCCAGACAAAATTCCGGATAGAATTTTCTAGAGTTTCCCCAAGTATAAATACCGGATTACTCGCTTTATAGAATCCAAACAACCAATACTACTAAGCTACAGAGCTTCCACTCATCTAGATCTACAAAACAAGACAGTATATCAGACTACAGGCAAGTCTGAATCAACAACTACAACTCCCTGAACTGCTGATTCTACAACCAGAGATAAATCTTACACGTACTCCCTCAGAGATACGTGAAACACAACGAATTCCAGTTATCCAAACTGACAACTCAATCATGAAAGCCAAACACAACCAAAATCAAATCTCCGACTTGGGAATCCAAATTCCTTCGTCTTTTACCCACAAAACTCTTCGGACGATCCTGGGCTTCCTTCATCCATACTGATCAGCTCAACTCTTGCTGATGTCCTTAGAAACAAACTGAACCAAAGACAATCCAACAAAATGGTCTTTCCAAGATTGACCAAAACTCAGAACACAAACTCTATTCCAAATCAGAAAATAGAACTCATTTCTCGCATCTAGAAAAGATAGAACATGAGCACTCCAAACTGGCCTCAGATTCTGAGAAATTTCCTGTAGAACTCTCTAATCCAAACACTGCAACATCCCATTGCTTCCAAACTAAAGCAGCTGCCACCATGCTTCCACTGAGCCACTCTCACTGATCATATGAAAATGCTGATTATGAACTCAAGCACGGAATGGTCAACACATTCCAAAAATAAAACCTCCAAAATCTAAGCTGCTTCACCAAACTCAAAAACCATCCTATTACTAAGCTGATCCATCGGTACCACTTCTGAAATCCGGTTGATACCAAACTCAATCTCTAATTGCTGACCAAACCCTGACTTCTCGAAGACACCCAGAAAAATCTCTGAAACATAAGAGAATACTCAAATTATCGCAAGTCACTTTTGCGATCAATCCAGCCTAATTCGAAAGATACTGCTCTTCTTTTACAAATCAGAACAGCTTACACTTATGTGGCCTATCCATCGAAGAAACGGGTCTACATAATTACTTCTGAATTCCATTTCAGAAAAACTGCTAAGCCAGAAGATCTCTTGCCAACACCGAGAACATTCCATGCTGCATTGCTGCCACAGATGCTAAGACTTCCTATCCAAAGCTCTTCGAGAAACTCGGACCTCAAACTAACAGAAACATCCGCTGAACTCTTCCACAACTCCAAAGCAAACACTCTTTCTTAACTTGTTCCAAAGAAACATCAACGGAGACATCCATAGTCACTACGTCTCATCACACCGCTACTACACCTTGATGTATCAAGATATCATGCCTGGCTTCTGTCAAACCGACAGACCCAAACTCTAGCTCTTCCAAACTTATACTTCAAAAATAAACTCCGAACCTTAACAGATTTCATCAGAGATCGATGAAATCCTTACACCACTCAAAGCTCACTCAAGACGGTATTAGGTCTACAGTCTCGATAAGTACACTTCCAACCTCAATCATGAAACTCCAACCATCGGTAGTTGTGTTACACACACCACCACCCAACCTACCTTTATAACTTATATTGGAAAACCCGAACAGGTAACCCAACAATAGGTAGAAATAAATATATATATATCAAAGTTACAAATACGCTCTCTCAAGAAGAAATCACTCAACAGCCTAGGTATTCACTCAACCTAGTGCTCTGACACCAACTGTAACGACCCAGCTTCCTACGCCCAGGAAACCGTTTCGTTTTGAAGAAAGAAAGGGGTGAGAAAATAGAACAGATAGAGAAGAAAGAACAACAACATCAGAATCTCACAGCGGAACGAATAAATTATAATAATCACATAAGTATCATCATAATATACAACATCAATCAGAGTTATACAGATAATACATCACGTACTAGACAGTTATAAACACCTGTCTAGTTAATATAACACAATTCAAACAAATAACTCAAAGTTACCAACACAGCGGAACTATATATATCTACAACGCTGAAGCCTCCTGCTCCATTGCTCCTCCATAATTCGACAAAGCTAACCTGAATCCCTTGGCTACCCGTAAAAATTTGGGTACCCGAGAGTTTATGAAAAACAAAAGTAAACTCCGGGTCAGACATGGTTCTGGTATGAGTAACAGGTTAAAGTTGCTTAATTTTGAAAATCCTTTGAAAATAAAAGGTATCACGTAAGACTCCCCACACATAAACATGGGAAAGTTTTTACCTTACGCTAACCAAAACATTTGATAGGATATTATAATAGGTGTAGGGTTTTCAAGTAAATAGAAAATAGCCGAAATTGTTACATTCATTAAATTCCAGCTACTTGCCACAAAAGTGGGTAATACAATCAAAACCGTTGACACTTATTAGATTGTGGATTCCATACAATGGCAGGGCTACTGGGGTACCGCCCGTCACAGTACGTGGCCTAGATCAACGTACCGAGGATCACTCCCGACCCCCTGCAACACAAGGCCGGAATCATTCCTTACTGAACAGTCCCGAACAAGATAACCCCGCAGTTGGTGTACATCCAACCGCCCACACAGCCGAAGTAAAAAGGGACATCTAGACAGGGGAAAATCTTGTCCTGCTTGGGCATGACCCACCTAACCTTGGTGCACCTCCCCCGTTTTAGCAATTCCCGGTTGATGAGGCTTGAGGCTGCGATTACCTTTATAGAAAATATTTCTTAGAATGATCATCGCCCACCCGACGATGTGTTGAAAGCATTAAATCCATACAAGTTCGTTCCGGGTTCGAACGAAACCGAAGGCATTATCTCGTTACACTCATTTTGGAATCACCCTCAGAGTTAACGACGACAACCCTTGCACTTTGAATCTTCATCTTCACTTCAGATTCACGACCTATCGTTAATTTGGAATCGATGTGGTTTTCGGATGTTCCAAGTAAGGAAAACCGATCCCGGTCTCATCGAAATCCAAAACGTGTCTTTTAGGGCCAAGTTGTTTATTTAGTCTTAACAGTTTAATTCAACATTATCGATATACACAAAGATAGATAATTCGTAATATCACAGTAGATAATCATATCATCATCATAAACAGATAATCAAAATTATCAACCCAATCAGATAATAGTATACTATCATACTTAAACAAACATCCAAGTCATATAGATATTATTCATCTCATATCTGAGTTCACAATCATCAAATGAAATATCAATATCATTCATCCATAAGCAATGATTTATAATCATACCATTTGTAATTAATTTAAAATGAATTAAATTAACTACTTCTATCTCTAATTAATTTAAAGTAAATTAAATTAATTACTTCATCTATAAATCCTGCTTATACAGTCATTAATTAATTACAAATTAATTGATCATCCTCTGAATATTCATCTTGGTTAGACACCCTTGATTAATTAATCTCTAATTACAATAGGTAATTAGTCTTTAATTAATTGCACAAATTAATTATCCTAAATCATTTATAGTAATTAACATTTAACTACTTCATTTATATTAATTAAATATAATTAATTACATTTCTCCTTAATTAATCACCACATTATTAATTATTCTTAATTAACCAATTCTTAATTACATCATTAATTATTAATTAATGATCTTTAATTTAGATTTAAATTAAATTACTTTATTTAAATCAGTTACATTAAGCAATTAATCTTTAATTAAACACAATTATTAATCATCCTTGATTAATATCAACCAGTAATTAACTACCCTTAATTCCATATTAATAAATTAATTATTCCATAATTAATTATCTCCATTAATGACTCCCTTGATTTAATTTCAAAAGTAATTATCCAAATTACTTTATTGACACATCATCATTCACTAATTACATTCAGTAATTATCATTAATTACTTCCTTAAGTAATTATACTCCATTGAATGCACTAAGTCATTTACACTTATCAATTTATCAAATGATTTCCTTAAATTAATTAAAATAAATAAATTAACTAAAATTAATCATCTTATCAAAATTAGTTACCATAAGTAATTAATCTCTTAATTACTTTTATCAAGTAATTACATTTAACAATTTACAATAGATTATCTAATTAATCTAATTAATCTAATTAATCATATATATTAATTAATTTATAATCCTTAGTTAATTATCTACATTAACTAATAACATTTCTTAATTTACTTCTTAATTGATCTTTAGTTATAAATTAATTTAAATTATTAACTTAAATACATAAGTCATTCCTCAATTACCCTATTATTCTTAAGATAATTGTTTTCTTTATTAATGACTTCATTGACATTACATTTTAAATTTACATTCAAATATCATTTGAATTGAAGATTCAAAATGACTATAATTTAAATTCAATTTAAAATCTTTTAAATAAATGTAAATAACATTTATTATTTACATATGAACTTATATAAGAAAACTTTTAAATTAAACTACTTGAATCTTAATTCAAATTTAAATTTCCAAAATACATTAATATTTTAATCTTGCAAATCTCAAGTTTAACAATTTATTTACTTTTCATTCAAAAACCTTTAATCAAAGAATTATCAAAATCAAGTTAATTTTTATTGAAACAAATTTACGTTTCAAAACTATTTTATTTGAACTTATTTTTAAAACATTCATATTTAAAACTGATTTAAGCTTTCAGATTTGGATTCTAAGTAAACTTGAATTCCATCAATTTATCTTGATTTAAAACTTCGATTTAAACTCTCTTTTAACAACTAGAATTAGAAACTCGATTTTTAAATCCAAATCCATTTTAAACTTTAAGATTCAAATGTCCATTTGAATCAATACCCTTAAAAATTCGAATTTAACAGCTGTAAAACTTTTGTTTCAGGTATAATTTTTAAAATCTGGAAACTATCAGGTTTTAAACCTGAAACTCATTTAAATATTTAAAACTTCATTTTAGATTCGAAATATAAATTTGAATCCAACATTAAATTAGATTTACACTTTGTTAAATCTTAGTTGACAAACTTAAATTCAAATACATCATGATTACCACCAACTTACAATTAATTTTGCTTTAAATTTGGTTTAAATTTAAAACTACAGGTAGTTTATACAACCTGTAGCAACCCAACTCCACCTGAGAACAAAGCAAAGTTGCTTCGGGTCAATTCTCTCCCTACTTCGAGTAAACAACTCAAATGACCCGAGACTTCCCCGAGCCTAAAAACCCTGCACACCAAAACTGTGACAGTTTCAAAACCTAGAACCATCTCAAATTCCAACCCACTTTAATGCTTCGAGTTCTCCATCGCCTTGCTTCGAGTCACCTACTTGTGTGACTCGAGTATTTCCAGAGGTAAAACTCTGCACACCGAAGGAACAACCCAGCACTCCAATGGCACGGTGCACGTGCACCGTGGCCCCAGCCAACTCTGGCCATCCATTGGCACTCCCACACGACGCCGGTCATCTCCAAATACGACCACGACCACCAAAAGCTACCCCACTTGCTCGAAACAAAATCAAACCTTCCCTCTAAAACCTGGAAACACAACAAGCAACAGCCCCAAAACCTGTAACCACCTCGTTCACGAGATTCCGACCCTCTGCACCTTTGTGATTCCGGCCACACCATCACCTACCTCCCCGTTTTCATCCCCTCGAGTTTAGACACACTCGATCAACCAGAGCCGACGCTATGATCTAGGAAATACTACCTGTTCAAACTAGGTTTACCCACTGAAAACGTAAACCACCATCGCCGCAGTGATCGAGAGTGCCTCCGACCATTTTCCATGGCCTCTCCGATCACCCATCTCCCTCCAGAAAAAACCTCAACCCCTCCGATCAACGACACTTCCAGAGGCAACCCAAAATGCTCGAATTGTTCAACCCAGTAAAGCATGTTCATAGCTTAACTAAAAAAAGTGATTTGAGTTTTAAAAATCCTAATTTTGATTTAGTAATCAGTTCATAAGCTTGAATTGATGGATCATGACAACTGAATTTTTGACTTGTTTTATGATTTGCTCTGTTATTTCATTTTTTTTCCAGGCTTACTCAAGTTTAACTTTCCTATAAATTTTAAACATCCATCTATGCTAAAAAAAACTTTTGATTAAGTCCTAATCCAAACCGCAAGTGAGTAAAAAGATGATGATTGTTACATCACACTGATACTTGAAGTAAAGAACAAAATGTTATAGAAATAGCTACACTCATCCATGCAGAGATATAGCAACAATATATATATTACAGACATCAATCAAGCAACCATATTTAAAATTTAAACCTTTAAAAATGATGTTACTCACATTTCTTTTGGAAAAAGAGACAGAGCACCAATTTGAAGTTGCTTTTAACTCAGAAAACTTGAATTCCCCTTTGCTATAAAAACTGAACTGCTTATTGTTAAGATTTGCAGGCAGGCCTTGAATTTAAAATGCTTTGCATGTTTGATTGTTGTTTAAATTTTGCAAAATGAAAAGCTTACTTATGTTTTCTAGTTTAGCTGTGTTGAACGAACTAAACAAAAAGCATTGCATATAAATAAGGAAACAGGTTTGTATTAAGAAGGTGTTTACTAGTTTAGGAATTGTCTTTGATCAGAGATATTTCCAAATAGAGGCTGAAATGATCTTCGTGCAATTCAAAAAGACTTTGTTTGTATGCTGAGAAATGAAAGCATTTAATGAAATGGTACTTTATGTTTCACTTATCTCATTTTTGTCTCTACATATATTTTCTATTTTGTAGCATATGTAACTTCCTATATAAGATTCTTGCCTGTTTTGTTTTTATACTTCATGCATAGACATTTTTGTTTATTCCTGCCTTGCATACATTACTTACAAGTTACATAATCTATTACTTTTACACTTTGTTCTCGCCTTGCATCTTTATTTTACAGGATATGCATAATTTACTTGCCTACTTATGTCTTCATACTTTCTTCTTGCCTGATTGCCTTTATTATTTTGTTTTGTTTTATACTTATCTTATTTGGGTATGTAGATATTTCTTTCTTTTGTCTGGTTATGCTTTATTACATATATAAGGTTGCTTTAGTTATTTGTTATAATTTTCACTTATGTATTTATTCTTATTGCTTATGTTAATATCATAGTTTTCTTATGTTTATGTATTTATAAAATTTATTTTATCTTAAACATTTTGAAAGATTTTATTTAAATTTTCAATCATAGCTTTCTTTTCAAAATACAAGTATATATATATAAATTAATTTAAAATAACAATTCCTATTTGCACTAAAAATCCATTTGTAAAGACATTACATCATTAATATTGTTTAAAATACCTCATTATTAATTTAAAATGATTTATAAAAGAAATTATTCCTTTATTAATAAATGATTTATTGTATCAATCTATATTTTAAAAACAAACGAACCTTTTGTTTAATTTAAATTTAAGCTAAAATTATTTTAAACAAATTAAACTTAAATTCTAAATATTTTAAAGCCATGTGATTATTTAATAGCTTAATACTAAATTAAATCAAATTTCCAAGTTTACCAAAAATATTAGAATTAGAAAACATAACTTTATTTATTAAATTTAAAACAAAGATGGACTATCTACAATATATATAAATATATAGATATATATTGTAAATAGAAAATAATTAAATTAGTTTTCAAAAGATAAATTATCAGTTAAATACTTATTTAAAATAAGATTATTAAACCAATTCAAATATTTATCAATTTAATTTAAATTTCTACACAGATTATTAAATTGATATGGCCAAAAATTTCCGGGATATCGCAACAATCATCATCCAATTCAATCAATAACATCAATATAGAATAGATAATAAATAATAGGTATTTACTGGAAGTTTATATTCAATAATAAATTAAATAACTATTTTATCCAAATAAATTCAAATAAATTGAGATGTTGATTCAAAATGTGCCAAACAGTCATAAATAAATTTCTAATCACATCATAAATCAATTTGACAAACATAAGAAATTTTAGAAATTGTGAGTGGGTTAAAACATTCACCTTTTGAATTTAAATTGAATTTAAATCCAATTTAAACCCAAAATTCAAATAGTCTTAGAATTTGTCCAAACCAATGTCAAAATGTCATGAATTTTAATGTGATCCCAACGTAAGAAACCGCGTGTGAATCGAACCTCGTATGTAAAAGTTATGTGAGTTAGAAGTTATACGATTTAGATTCAAATTAATTAAAATAAAATAAAACGCTCCTGTAAAACATTGCCATGTCAATGCACGAAAGCATCGTTCCAGGCAATCTACTCGACCAAACCCTAATGCAGCCGCTGCCCCTTGATCAGAAAACACCGCCACTACCGACGACTACACCCAGATCGACAAGCTCCACCATCTAGCACACACTACGCCACATCTCTTGGTGGCCACGCGACCACGAACGAGACCCCCAGCTGCTCATGGCCGTGAGCCATTCGCCCATGCTCCTCTCCCAATCACTGCGAATCCAAGCGCTTCCTACCCCATGTAGCTGCATGGATCGGACCTGCTCGACACTTCCACTGTGCCAGACCTCACCGATCGATCCAAAGATGAAGATCCATCGTACGATCAAACCCCTACCCAATGGACGACCGAGGTTCAAATCGAATTTCTAGACAAACGATGATTCGAATCCAAAAATGAATTGTAGATCTGAGATGTGTTCATCGAGAGCTTCACATCCATATAAAATTTGATATTGTTTGGAGAGTTTTAATTTTTGATTTTGATTTTGAATTGCAGTAGAATTGAGCATTGGTTGTTTGTCATTGAAGAAGAGGAGCAACATAAATTTCTATACGTATAGAGATAAGAAATAGAAAACCTGCTAGGGTTTATAGTGAGATATTTATAGGTAGATTAGAAAATAGAGATAAAGGATCGGATTTGATTTGGGCTGGAATGGTAAACGACCCGAAAAGCCCGTTTCGACTTGGAACGAAAATGGGTCAACCTATATATAAAAATAGATGTTTTTAAATATTTTAAAATCCATGGAACAGGTTTCAGGACCAAATTCCATCATATGAAGAATTTATGCTAAAATCAAGTTATTTCAAATTGATTTCAATTAAATTAATTTCTAGGCGTTTCGAGCCCGTACGATCAAACGACAAGCCTGATCGTTATGAAACTTAAAATCCTACAATAATTTACTGTAACGGATCAGATGAAACTGGTTTCGTCGAAATCAGAGTCAGTGGCCAAAATGGCTTTATTTCAGTTAATTAAATAAATTAACAAATTAATATTAAATAAATTAAATCAAATTTTCAATTCCAATTCTATAATTAGCAATCTTTATCGTTTTTGATTTCTTAAACATTCACAAATAATTTAAACAAAATAAACGCCAATTTAAATTAGATAAACTTACCAATTACAATATTTAACTTAAATTTCAAAAAAAAATCCAATTAATTTAAATTTAGTTTCAATAGATCGTTTTAATTTTATTTCAACCTTTATACTCAACCAATTTTAAATCTGATAACATAGTTAACATTTGTTTTACATTTCATTACATAACTATACCCAAATTTTCATCTTTATTTATTGTTAACTAATTTATTTCCATTAATCCATTTAATTGAACTTTCATCCTATTATTCAATCCATTATAAATCAAATGAATGAGGTTTACATCAGTTCATGGTCTATTACACTTAAGTTTATATTTGCAACCAATTATTATAATTTATTACATAATATTGAATTTATTCAATTACCACCAATTATATCATTTGATTAGTTAATTCAATATTCACATTTGTTTTCTTATATTAAACTTATAACCAAGCATAACAATTTACATTATTAATTTACAGATTTCTATCTCTCCCAAATTTAATTACCAAAATCTTATTAAATCAACAAATTTAAAACATTGAAAATTATGGGTCTTTACACTCTTCCCCACTCAAAACTTTTCATCCCCGAAAAGGAAAAAGGAGGGAAAGGAAGAATTAAGGAATCAATATATATCTTATTCAAAAATATTAAATTTGTAAACAAATAAACTTACAAAATTTAATGATTTAAATAAAATATATCAATTTATAACCATTAAATCCATTTATATTCATATAACAAATTTTTTGAAAATATTTCGTAAAATTTTCTAAGTCCAAAATTCACGAATTTTTTTGGCAGAGTCTCCTTTGTACGGAGAGGCTTGGGAGAAATTATAATATCAAATATAACAATATACAACATATATTTTCTAAAATAATATATATCCCAATATGGAAAAAATAATATAATAGCGCTATAAAACTGTAATCCGAAAACGTACCTATTTGTTGGGCAATTCACGCTTATTTTATTAAACCAAAAGCAGTAGCAATTGCTTCCATAACCTATATTTCACTTATATAATCCAAAAAGAGTTAATAATTATATAAAATGAAACATTTAAAGTTGTTTTCAACTACTAACAGACAAGTCAATATAAAACAATGACAATCAATTGCAACCAACATACAATCATCATATACAATCAACACAAATCAATTTGTCCATCCACATCAACCAAAACAAGTAGTTAGTTCAGGCTTAGACACTTTTAAATTGTATAGAATGACAAATAAACTATTAAGTATACCATTTAATCAACAGTCTTAGATAAAACTGAATAGACTATTCATACATCCAAACAATTTTAAAGTATCCTTGCCCAAACAACCATAAACCAAAACAAACAACAGATTCCAAGCAATAGATCAAGTTCATTCTTATTGATTTAATTTCATAACATTCGTTTTTTGATTCCCTTTTCATTCATATAATGATTTATCTTTTTAATTTACATTTATTTCTTGCAAATTTTCATTTTTATTCATTCATATCAAATAATTTTCTTTTTATTGCATTACATTCATTCATTTCCAGTTTCATTTACTTAGCATATCAATTCATTAACTTAAGCTTATAATTATTTATGTATAATACTTACCTTTCTATTATATTTAATTAGTAGCATTTCAATTTTACTTAAGTTTATAACAACTACAACATCAAATTCTTATTTATTAAAGAATTTCGTTTGAATACTTTCATTGCTTCAAGTTTTACTTGTATAATATCCATTACATTTTCTTATTAAATATTAGAACTTTTAATATTTGGTAAGTTATATATATGCTTTAAGAATGCAATTGAAAGTTATACAAGTTTTTCTCATTTCTTTTAACTAAATTAATGTTCACTAATCCTATCCTTTGTTTTATAGGTTACAATTTCAACTTTCTTGAAATTTCATTTATAACCTGGCATTTAATCTCTTATTTTAATTGGAGGTTCCAATTATTAATTAGTTACATTCCATTTCACTACAATAATTGAAATTATTAATTAACGGAAACTTAAGAACTAAATACCGGGTTAAGTTTCAAATCATTTTAAAATAATAGATAGATGTATGCACTTACAATTTATATATCCAATTATATTTAAAAAAATATGAATTTTATATTTTTTTATCAAGTAAAACTGCAGTAAAACTACTACAGTGGACTTCCCCCTTAGAAACTCGAAAATGAATGTCGATGATGCGTGCACTCATCATCGAAATTATTTTCCAGCGACAAAGAGGGGAGTACAAAACTTATTTCTTTCCAAAATTTCCTTTAAAATAATTCTTTCAAATTACACTGAAATATTTATATCGAAAAATACTTATGAACAATATTATTATATTCCAAAATCCTTTGAAAGCTGTTTTCAAAAATCCCGGAACTTAAGTTCTAAAATTTCCAATTTTTATTTATTTTCTTCAAATCTTGTTTCCAATCAATATTTATAAATTTCACTAACAACCAATATGTTACAACCAAATATATATCATTTATAAATTTTTTATTTTATATACAGAAAATATAATAGGCATAATTTTATTTACCTATATTTAAAAACAAATATTGTGTCGGTCTGTCCTATTAAGTGTCTAGAAATCCCTATTGATGTCATAACGTCCTATTCATCAACCCAAATTTATAATTACAAAACGGAATAAATTAACACAATATCAAAACCTTTTATAACACTAACAAATACACTCTCTCATATATATACACTCAGCGACTCATCATAGGGCATTACTACCTTATTAATAAAGAGTCAGACCCCACAAAGATAAGGTTTATCGCTAAACTAAAGCTCCGATACCAGATGTAACACCCTACCTTTTTGTATGTTTAAATCGACGATAAACTACACACGTCAGACTCAAACCATATAGAAGGGCGGATTGTTATTGGGGGTGATTAAGAAAAAGCAGAGAAAGAAAAAAAAATAGGGTCTCACAGCGGAAAGACAAAATATAACAATCAAATAACAGTTCATGAAGCTGTTTTACAAAACATTTGATTATACTTATACAACACATATTAAAGTTACACATACCAGAGAATAATAAATAATGCAGCAGAACAGTACGAATGTAGTGGAAATATATAATAAATAATAGTAATACAATCTTCATCTTCGTCCTCCAGAAATAAAGTCTTCGAATCCTGAAATGCTCAGACTGACTTGAGCGAATTGAAAAGACAAACACTCAAGTCATTACTAAAAGATCTTACATAAGTTAAATCAATGGAAAAAAATATGAGTGGAACGGCGTCATGTTTACGGGATTTGATGTGACGCCCCACCTCTATACCCACGCTTGCCAAGAACATTACGGTGAATGCTGCCAACTAGCACGGAGAATAAGGCTGTTGAGGAGCGACCATCCGTGTAATTGCTTTGCGCGAGCATCGATATGTCAGATAGTATAACATGCATTTCTTTATCAAGAGGGAAATCCGACATACCGACACAAACTCAAAGCTACTACACAGTGGCTATAATAATCTTCGGAAACAAATATAGAAATAAACATAACATAAATCAGTCACAGATAATTCATATCACAAAGGAGGAAGAAGATATGAATACATAATTAACACATGGAAGTGTATGTCAGAGTAGTGGTCAAACAAGATCCACAATATCAAAAAGAATAGATACAAGTGCTAGACAAAAGAATAAGTATACATCATAGAGTCTGTATCTCAAATGTATACAACAAAAACTACTAAACTTAAGTAGTCAGCCAAAAGTCAGAAGATGGTTCCAGATAGGAAGCCATGAGGAAGCACCTGTAATATCTCAGTCTGACCCGAGTATTATTTATTAAGAAAATAATAAACAGATCAGTCTAGCTATAAATATCAGATGAAATGATATAGAATAAGAGATATGACTAAACGTATAATAATCACAATGCCAAGCTGTGATAAATAAGTAATTGAAAATCAACAAGAGATTAATCGATATCACAATAATCAACTCAAGGATCAAAAGGAATGTCATACTCCTAATTTCATTCACCAAGCCACAATAATTGATAAATCAAATCAATAGAAATCACGAAGATAGGTGAACCATAAATTCCAGAATTCAACACACGAAATCCAGAAATCACAAGAAAAGGATAGCCAATCCCAGAAAAATAAACTCCTCCTGACAGGGTATAGTCCCCCATTGCGGACATTGAGCCGCAGCTCCTCCTGGTGAGCCGAAGCTCCTCGTGACAGGGTATAGTCCCCCATTGCGGACTTTGAGCCGAAGCTCCTCCTGGTGAGCCGAAGCTCCTCGTGACAGGGTATAGTCCCCTATTGCGGACTTTGAGCCAAAGCTCCTCCTGGTGAGCCGAAGCTCCTCGTGACAGGGTATAGTCCCCCATTGCGGACTTTGAGCCGAAGCTCCTCCTGGTGAGCCGAAGCTCCTCGTGACAGGGTATAGTCCCCCATTGCGGACTTTGAGCCGAAGCTCCTCCTGGTGAGCCAAAGCTCCTCGTGACAGGGTATAGTCCCTCATTGCGGACTTTGAGCCGAAGCTCCTCCTAGTGAGCCGAAGCTCCTCGTGACAGGGTACAGTCCCCCATTGCGGACCTTGAGCCGAAGCTCCTCCTGGTGAGTCAAAACTCCTCATGACAGGGTATAGTCCCCCATTGCGGACTTTGAGCCGAAGCTCCTCCTGGTGAGCCGAAGCTCCTCGTGACAGGGTATAGTCCCCCATTGCGGACTTTGAGCCGAAGCTCCTCCTGGTGAGTCGAAGCTCAGTAAAGATGAGGTGCTGTCCTCCACGTGGACAAAGAGACATCGCACAATTGCTAGTCTAAATCACAAAAATGATCGTCATGATCATCGAGAAGTGTCAATTAGAGTAATCTAGTAAATATATGAGCTTAGCTTCATGTCCCATAACCACTAGCTTAACTTAAATATTTACGAACAAATTGTAGATTTCCACTAGAAAGTTGTCACAAGAGTTTCAATCGAACAAGTCCAAGAATTAACCGACGAAGTAAACGCAAGCGTTTCATACCACTCGTTTTACTAGGTCGTTTAATTAGATTTCTCATACGAGTGAGGTAAAGGCTTGTATATACTAATAGATTGGAAAACGGTTTAGGAAAACGAGCTTTGTAATGAAATAGTATTGAAATCATTTGAAGAAAGAGTTTTGATATTTACTACTAGTATAGAAAACCTTTATATTTTTAAAGTGACGAATCACAAAGAAGATTGTAAGAACAATCATTCACTAAAATTCACATTCGAAGACGTGAATAAAATCCAAAAAAAACCGATAAAGAATCCATCGAAATGGATATTCAAAAATACCTAAAAAGAGTCATCAAAGTCATAAGCGGGAAAAAGTAGCAAAAATCAACTATCTCCAAACATATCGAAGCTTATACTCAAAAAGGTCGCAAACGGCATTTTGAACTCAATGGGGGTGGTCTCGAGTCCCAATTTGACTGTTTGCAAAAAGTAGCTTTTCGGACCAAAATCCGACGAACGATAAAGTATTTAAATAAAATATTTAAATATAAAATCGACAAATATGCGGGTTGTTACAGACTCCCCTTCTTAAAGAAATTGCATCCTCGCAATACTTAAGAAGAAAATAAGAAGTAACAACCATAGAAGCATATTAACACAAAAGAAATTTGAAATAGGAAGTTCACCATAAAGAGCACGAAAGAGTAAGTCCAAACGGGTTCGCTCGATGAATTCCCAGGGACCCCAAGAGAAATCCTTAGGATCGAGAACCAATGAACTTTCACAAGAAGAAGACCTTTATTCCGAAGGCGCTCAACCTCCGAAGCAATGATGCGAATGGAATGTTGCTCATAAGTCAAATCTGGTGAAACTTCAATTTCCTCAATATCACCGGGCTCAAGAATAAAATAGGAAACCTTAAAGCATTTCCATAGTTAAAAGACGCAGAAAACGTCAAGAATAGCAGAAAATTGAGCCAGTGCAACGGCGTAGTACAGAAACGGTATGCCCGAGAAACTTCAAACTCGAATAATTTGGAACACCGACGTAGTACAAAAACGGTACGTCCAATGAACCGATAAACCGAAACAACGATGTAGTGTAATAATGGTACATCCATTGATCCAAATGAGACGGAACATCGATGTAGTACAATAATAGTACATCCGATGAACCGAACACCATAAAAGAACACCAGACACTAGTCCATAAAGGAATGAGATAAAGCTCAATAAAACGAAGTATACCAAAACGTCCGTTGAACTTGATAAAAAGATTATTCCATTCAGACAACATCAAAGAATCAACCACTTGTTGCTTACGACAAAGCGCATTGGCAACACGATTTCCCTTCCAGGAATAAAAAGAATATCAAGATCATAAGATGTCAGGAACTTGAGTCAACATGAAGTTCCTTATGAGAAAATAAATACTCCAAAGATTTATGATCGAGATAGGGGACAAATTTCACATCCAAATATGATGATACCAAATTCCAAAAGTAAAAACAATAGCCGCGAGCACTAGATCATGAGTGGCATATCTAGTCTCGATAAGCTATAATGATTTAGAAGCACAAGTGATAGCACGTTATCTCATGTAAGAGAACGACATCCAAACCAATACGATAAGTATTGGTACAAAAGATAAAGTCTTGGTCCCCCCTCGGGAATCACAAGAACAAGAGTATCGAAAAGAAAGAATTTCTTTTTAAATAATCTTCTTTCCCGAAAAGCTAAAACTTTCAAAAGTACCTTTATCTTTATGTAATAATCTTTCAAGAAAAATTTGCATTTTTCAAGTCAATATATCGTGTCTGATTGTCTCATCAAAGCATTTAGGAAATTCCTATCGATAACGTTGATCAAGCGCGTCGACCAGAATTCTTAAAGCACTCAACGGGCAATACAATCACAAAATCATCTTCTATATGATGAAAATATCTCTTAAAGTTTTGAGAATATTCTTTGCTCGTTTAAGATCATAATCCAAATGTACTTATAAATAAATCTTGTGAAAAAGATTTGCAAATTTTTTAAACTGCTATTTTCATCCAAAATCAATAAATAAAAGAATGGTCTCATCGAAATATTCGTAGAATATTCGATTTATAAAATGGATGAAATAAGCTGGACAAACTGAATGACATAATAATTCATTCATAGGAATCATAACGAGTGCGGAGTGCATAAGTGGAATGCTAACTTCCGCAACTCGTCGCCAAATGAAAATCGGTGGCAAGGTCGAACTAGAAAGACCTTATCACCACACAAGATATTGCTTAGATGATAATCCTAAAACAAACTCAAAAATACCGGAAAATTTCTCAAACTACATGAATGAGAGAAATAACACTTTCCTTATAAGTGGGCTTAAGGAAAATAAATGATGCTATCAAGTTGTAATCAAAATCATAAAGGAAAAACATAAATCTGCTTAACAGATTGAAAATGTCGAAGATGAATAATCCACTCGGAAAAATAGGATATGGGCTTCACAATTTAAGCCAATCCTTACAGAAAAAGTCAATTCCGAAGCCAAAGTAAATATCGGCTCAGAAAGAAAAGTCATATAAAACAATCTCGACATCTAAACAAAAGCAAATTGAGTGTTGCGGATCTACCATCCGGATTCGCAATTCTCAATGAAGTCAACAAGCCCAGAAATGTTTAAAAAAGAAGAATCACAAGTTCTTTTGATATAAAAATAATGAGATGAAACTCGTATCAACAAGAACTCAAATAAAAAGATCACGAAATAAAACAATGCCATCAAGGATTGAGTGAAAAATACCTTGACTGAGAGAATAGTTTCTAGGGGCTTGCACAATATTTAGCTTTCTCATGTCCTTGTTCAAAAGTTTGGGACATGCAGATAAAAGATGACCCGGTTTCTTGCAATAGCGACAAGAATAGGGTTTTGGACACATATACGCATAGTGTTCCTTAGAATTACAATTGTAGCATCCTCCACGATTAGGGATTGGAGTCTTTGCTACAAAAGTAGTTTGCTTCACTCTCTTATTGGGATTAAGGCTCTTGAACTTAATATGCCTCTTCTTGGAAGTCCCAATATCACAAGCACTTCTTTTACCAACCTCTCCATGAAGAAGAGTAACATACACAAGCTGATTGAAAGAAACTTCAAGTTTCAAAGGTAGAACCATTTCGGGGTTCTTACTCAAAGCATAGATAAACTCTTGATTCTTTACAAGATCCAAAAGTTGTTGAGAAGACATGAATACTCCAGAGTAGCACTAGATTGACCGGCACTGGGACGGCCAGGTCTAACCATTTCTCTTCTTTAAGAAAGAAAGAAAGAAGAGGAAAAAGTTATTCTCAGAATAAATTTCAATCAAACTTGATTGATAAAACAAGGAATCATAAAGAAAATAGGATGAATCGGTACGAAGACTCGAACTAAACCCTAAAGCACGACTCCTAAGATGGACTTAGGACGATGATCCTTGTTAAATTATTCTACATTGTTCCGAAGTTTGGCTCTGATACCAAGCTGTGACGCCCCACCTCTATTCCCACGCTAGCCAAGAACATTACGGTGAATGCTGTCAACTAGCACGGAGAATAAGGCTGTTGAGGAGCGACCATCCGTGTAATTGCTTTGCGTGAGCATCGATATGTCAGATAGTATAACATGCATTTCTTTGTCAAGAGGGAAATCCGACATACCGACACAAACTCAAAGCTACTACACAGTGGCTATAATAATCTTCGGAAACAAATATAGAAATAAACATAACATAAATCAGTCACAGATAATTCATATCACAAAGGCGGAAGAAGATATGAATACATAATTAACACATGGAAGTGTATGTCAGAGTAGTGGTCAAACAAGATCCACAATATCAAAAAGAATAGATACAAGTGCTAGACAAAAGAATAAGTATACATCATAGAGTCTGTATCTCAAATGTATACAACAAAAACTACTAAACTTAAGTAGTCAGCCAAAAGTCAGAAGATGGTTCCAGATAGGAAGCCATGAGGAAGCACTTGTAATATCTCAGTCTGACCCGAGTATTATTTAATAAGAAAATAATAAACGGATCAGTCTAGCTATAAATATCAGATGAAATGATATAGAATAAGAGATATGACTAAACGTATAATAATCACAATGCCAAGCTGTGATAAATAAGTAATTGAAAATCAACAAGAGATTAATCGATATCACAATAATCAACTCAAGGATCAAAAGGAATGTCATACTCCTAATTTCATTCACCAAGCCACAATAATTGATAAATCAAATCATTAGAAATCACGAAGATAGGTGAAGCATAAATTCCAGAATTCAACACACGAAATCCAAAAATCACAAGAAAAGGATGGCCAATCCCAGAAAAATAAACTCCTCCTGACAGGGTATAGTCCCCCATTGCGGACATTGAGCCGAAGCTCCTCCTGGTGAGCCGAAGCTCCTCGTGACAGGGTATAGTCCCCCATTGCGGACTTTGAGCCGAAGCTCCTCCTGGTGAGCCGAAGCTCCTCGTGACAGGGTATAGTCCCCCATTGCGGACTTTAAGCCGAAGCTCCTCCTGGTGAGCCGAAGCTCCTCGTGACAGGGTATAGTCGCCCATTGCGGACTTTGAGCCGAAGCTCCTCCTAGTGAGCCGAAGCTCCTCGTGACAGGGTATAGTCCCCCATTGCGGACCTTGAGCCGAAGCTCCTCCTGGTGAGCCGAAGCTCCTCGTGACAGGGTATAGTCCCCCATTGCAGACCTTGAGCCGAAGCTCCTCCTGGTGAGCCGAAGCTCCTCGTGACAGGGTATAGTCCCCCATTGCGGACTTTGATCCGAAGCTCCTCCTGGTGAGTCGAAGCTCAGTAAAGATGAGGTGCTGTCCTCCACGTGGACAAAGAGACATCGCACAATTGCTAGTCTAAATCACAAAAATGATCGTCATGATCATCGAGAAGTGTCAATTACAGTAAGCTAGTAAATATATGAGCTTAGCTTCATGTCCCATAACCACTAGCTTAACTTAAATATTTACGAACAAATTGTAGATTTCCACTAGAAAGTTGTCATAAGAGTTTCAATCGAACAAGTCCAAGAATTAACCGACGAAGTAAACTCAAGCGTTTCATACCACTCGTTTTACTAGGTCGTTTAATTAGATTTCTCATACGAGTGAGGTAAAGGCTTGTATATACTAATAGATTGGAAAACGGTTTAGGAAAACGAGCTTTGTAATAAAATAGTATTGAAATCATTTGAAGAAAGAGTTTTGATATTTACTACTAGTATAGAAAACCTTTATATTTTTAAAGTGACGAATCACAAAGAAGATTGTAAGAACAATCAATCACTAAAAATCACATTCGAAGACGTGAATAAAATCCAAAGAAACCGATAAAAAATCCATCGAAATGGATATTCAAAAATCCCTAAAAAGAGTCATCAAAGTCATGAGCGGGAAAAAGTAGCAAAAATCAACTATCTCCAAACATATCGAAGCTTATACTCAAAAAGGTCGCAAACGGCATTTTAACTCAATGGGGGTGGTCTCGAGTCCCAATTCGACTGTTTGCAAAAAGTAGCTTTTCGGTCCAAAATCCGACGAACGATAAAATATTTAAATAAAATATTTAAATATAAAATCGACAAATATGCGGGTTGTTACATTTGACATCTTCTATCCAGTGTCAAACGTGAGCGCAGTAACTTAAGAGATGTTTGGGATTTACATCTCCTAAGGATCTGTTAAACTATTTACTATGTAGTAATATACGCTGTTATATTAATGTCTAATAGTAAAATAAAATTACTTTAAAATAGCTTTAAGGCTTTACATTTTCCACTTTAACACATAAATAGTGCCAATAGTCTATACAACACCTGCGTACCTCCTGAACGAGAGGCTACGAGAAGATGCTCCTTAGGTCGACACAAATCACACTCGTACAAGGCTCGCTAAGCTAGGTGACACGTCACAACCAGGCAATGCCAGGGTAGATATACCAATGATGCTTTCGGACCGGTGGTAACGCATAGCAGCTACTACCGCCCACCTCGAGCCACACCCCTAAAATCAAATGGACCCCAATCAATCAAAAAGTAATAGAATGGTATCGAAGGAGTGTGTCCGATAAAAGGTGCTACCTTCTTTGCCCGTCAATCGCTCCTGGTTTAGCCACCTTATGCCAACTCACGGGAGTCGGGTCCACATATATGCCTCAAAGGAAACGCCGCCACCATCCTACTTCATTCTGGAATCTCCACCGCGTACACAGTTGTTAAAGTGGTTTTCGGAGTTGGCAGAGAGTATGACAACTTCCGATCCCGGTCTCTTTAACAACCAAACGTTATTATTACACCGCGGTCATTTTAAAAATAATTTATACTTTAAAGCGAAATATCATTGCCATTTAAAAACCAAATCAATATGATTTCATTTTCATTTCAATTATATGCTTTTCTAAAATCTTAACACTTTCAAAGTTATAACACTTCGAAGCCAAAACACTTGAATATAACACTTTCAAATTATAATACCCTGAAACTTATAACTTTGATACATAAGTTCCACCACTTAAATGGTTTAAATATTTAAAATCCTTTATATAATAAATAGCTTCTTTAATTTCACAATCAATTCCAAAACAACTCGAATTTCTTGATTTTATATTTAACCAAATCCAAAATCATAAATTTCAATTCAATTCAGTTTTCAAATAACTATTCCAAATTTATCGATTTCAAAACAGATTTGACCCACAAAATAAACCATTTCAAATTCAATATATTTCAAACTTTAAGTATTCAACAATTTCAAAACTAAGTTTGATAATTTCATATATATATATATATATATATATATATATCAAATTCAATTTTCTATTATTTAGTTTCAAAATATTTACTTAATAAATCCATTATCATTTAAATAAAACCCAAATTACAAATAGCTAAATGTTTCCTTCAATTTATTTATACTCAAAATATTTATTTAATTCACCTTAAACAAGATCAAGCTATAAATCATATCCTTTACAAATCTCAAATTCCATAATTTCCAAATTGGTTTCATCTAATAAATTTCTACATTTAATACAATTTCAAATCAATTCCAAATCTATCTTGTGTGCCTTAATTTTATTAAAAATCACTATAAACTCTATATAAAATATAATTTATATAAATACTTAACCATATTACATTTTTAATAAAATAAATCTTTATTTTTTAAACTTGTTTTATACCAAACAAATTTATACATAGCTAAAATCCAGAATTTAACCATATATATATAAAGTAACGTTTATATAATATCTGAAATCGATATTTCTATAAAACCATATATTTCTTTACAAAACCATAGAAATCATTTCAAAATATTTTTTCATATAGACTACGGTGTCTGTATATAATTTTCTATCCAATGGCCAATATTTATCATTTCAATCCGCAATTTAATATTTTACGGTTATATATCATTTCAAACCGCAATCCCGAATGAAAATAAAAATCCATAACAAATTGCAGTTTATAACCGTATAAATACAACATCCATTCATCCAATATCAATCATCAAACATTTATCACAATCATCATCTTTCAATCAATAACATCAATATAGAAAAAATAATAAATAACAGGTAATTACTGGCAGTTTAAATTCAATAATAAATTAAATAACTATTTTGTCCAAATAAATTCAAATAAACTGAGTTAATGATTCAAAATATGCCAAACAGTCATAAATAAATTCCTAATCACGTCATAAATCAATTTAACAAACATAAGAAATTTTAGAAGTTGTGAGTGGGTTAAAACACTCACCTTCGGAATTTAAATTGAATGTAAATCCAATTTAAATCAAAAATTCAAACAATCTCAGAATTTGTCCAAACCAGCGTCAAAATGACCGTAATTTTAATGTGATCCCAACGCAAGAAACCGCACATGAATCGGACCTTGTAAAAGTTATGTAAGTTAGAAGTTATACGATTTAGATTCAAATTAATTAAAATAAAATAAAACGAACGAGTAAAACGTTGCCACGTCAATGCATGAAAGCATCATTCCAGGCAATCTACTCGACCAAACCCTAATGCAGCCGCCGCCCCTTGATCCGAAAACATCGCCACTACCGACTACTACACCCAGATCGGCAAGCTCCACCGCCTAGCACACACTACGCCACATCTCTGGGTGGCCACGCGACCACGAACGATACCCCTAACTACCCATGGTCGTGTGCTATTCACCCACGCTCCTCTCTCAATCGCCGCGAATCCAAGCGCTTATAGCCCCATGTAGCTACATGGATCGGACCTACTCGACACCCCATATGCGCCAGAGCTCGCCGATCAATCCCAAGATGAAGATCCACCGTACGATCAAACCCCTACCCAAATGACGGCCAAGGTTCAACTCGAATTTCTAGGCAAACAATGATTCGAATCCAAAAACGATTGTAGATCTGAGATGCGTTCATTGGGAGCTTCACATCCATATAAAATTTGATATTGTTTGGAGAGTTTTAATTTTTGATTTGATTTTGATTTTGAATTGTAATATAATTGAGCATTGGTTGTCTGTCATTGAAGAAGAGGAGCAGCAAAAATTTCTATACATACAGAGATGAGAAATAGAAAGGATGCTAGGGTTTATAACGAGATATTTATAGGTAGATTAGAAAACAGAGATAACAGATCGGATTTGGTTTGGGCTGGAACGATAAACGACCTGAAAAGCTCGTTTCGACTCCAGAACGAAAATGGGTCAACCCATATATCAAAATAGATGTTTTAAAATATTTTAAAATCAATGGAATAGGTTTCAAGTCCAAATTCCATCGTATGAAGAAGTTATGCTAAAATCAAATTATTACAAATTGATTTCAATTAAATTGATTTCTAGGCGTTTCGAGCCCGTATGATCAAATGACAAGCTCGATCGTTACGAAACTTGAAATCGTACAATTATTTACTATTACGGATCCGATGAAACTAGTTTCGTCAAAATCCGAGTCAGTGGCCAAAATGGTTTTTTTAATTAATTAAATAAATTAATATTAAACAAATTAAATCAAATTTTCAATTCTAATTCTATAATTAGCAGTTTTTATCATTTTTGATTTCCTAAACATTCACAAATAATTTAAACAAATTAAATGCCAATTTAAAATAGATAAACTTACCAATTACAGTATTTAACTTAAATTTCATAAGAAATCCAATGAATTAAAATTTAATTTCAATATATCGTTTTAATTTGATTTCAACCTTTATACGCAACCTATTTTAATCTGATAACATAGTTAACATTTGTTTTACATTTCATTACATAAATATACCCAAATTTTCATCTTTATTTATTGTTAACTAATATATTTCCATTAAACCATTTAATTGAACTTTCATCCTATTATTCAATCCGTTATAAATCAAATTGATGAGGTTCACATTAGTTCATGGTCTATTACACTTAAGTTTATATTTTCAACCAATTATTATAATTTCTTACATAATATTGAATTTATTCAATTACCACAAATTATATCATTTCATTAGTTAATTCTATATTCACATTTGTTTTCTTATATTAAATTTATAACCATGTATAACAATTTACATTATTAATTTATAGATTTCTATCTCTCCTAAATTTAATTACCAAAATATTATTAAATTAACAAATTTAAAACATCGAAGATTACTGGTCGTTACAAATATTCACGATGTAAATCATATTAAATCCATACTATGTGCCAATTTTGATATGAAAGATCTTGGTGAAGCGAGTAAGATTCTTGGTATTAAGATTACTAAGTCTTAAAAGGGAATTTCTTGGATCAATCTCATTAAATAGAGAAGATTTAATGGAATAAAATTACTAGAATATAAACCTTCTAGTACACTATATGATCCAAGTGAAAAACTATTTAAGAACACTAGTGAATGTGTAAGACAATTGGAATATGCGTGCATCATTGGTTGTCTACGGTATGCCACTTAGACCCGACATTGCATATGTCGTGGGATTATTGTTCAGGTTTACTAGTAGACCTAGTATAAAGCATTGGCATGATATTGAAAGGGTCACGGGACACCTTAAAAGAATTATGAACCTTGGATTACACTATTAGAAGTTTTCCGCTGTCCCTGAAGGATACAGTGATATAGATTGGAATACTTTATCAGACGATTCCAAAGCTACCAGTGGATACATTTTCAGTATTGTAGGAGGAGCTATTCTTGAAAATATAAGAAACAGATTATCTTGGTTCAATCCATTATGGAGTCAGAAATGATAGCACTAGTAATGCTAGTGAAGAAGCAGATTACTTAGGAAATCTGCTAGCTGAGATGCCTCTAATGGAAAAACCGATACCAGGCATGTTGATCCATTGTGATAGTACCACGGCTATCGCAAAAGTTGAGAACCATTATTACAATGGTAAGAGACGACAAATTTTCCGTAAGCACAGTACTTAAGTGAATATATCTATTCAAGATTTGTAAGAGAGTATATTTTTGGCATTAGAGTAAATGTGAAGTCTTGAAAAATGATATTTTTGAGAAAAATAAGGAATTCGAATGTGATTTATTATGGTGTGGTAAGCTTTATTAGCATAAACCATTTTTAAAAGGAAATATAAAATTTTGAGTTTTGATATAGTAAGGGATTTCCATTTGGAAAATCCTTTTTAGTATTATTTTAAGATGCGGAAAAGAGGATTTTAGTTTGATAATGTATGTTACAAAAGTGGTTTAAATGTGTTTTGAAGTAAAAAAAGACTTTTAGTATTTATTTTGAAATTTGATATTTGGGAATTCGAAATATTTTGACTTGAAAATCATTTTTGGGAAGATTTGTTCAATTTGAAGTTGGAATTTTTAAAGGTTTTCTTGAATTATAATCACCTTTATTAATCTTCCAAAGTAATAAAGATTGGTTTCATATTGTATGAATTGTTTCGAATAAAAGTTTGATGATTTTGAAATTAAATGATGGTTTAAAAGAAGAATTTCATTGTAGTTAGATAAGTGGTTATAAAATATTGATGATTGGAATTAAATAGAGATTTTTTAGTAGAATGAGAATTTTATGATTTAAAAAAACTTCGAAATTTTATTTTGATATGTGAAATTCAAATCATGATTTTGGAAATGAGTCATTTTGTCATAAAACTCTTTTTAATTAATACTGGGTTGAATGGTGCATAATTCTATATGATGAGAATTTCGAATGAACGGATTAATAATACCGAGCGGTATGGGATGTTTGATAATTTTTTTTGATAATTCTTTTGACCCATCATATAAAATATTAAATGTTTGCATTGAGTGTAATTTATAACATTGAGTAAACAAGTGTATAATGCCAGGTAGTATAAAAAGCTGGTGTTGATATTCATTTGGTTACTTTTTTAAGTAAATGTTATTAGCCTTATTTTATATATTGGAGGAATGCAAAAATTACATTTAAGTTCGTATTAGGCCATGTAATGACTCGATATTTTCAACCATTCGCATCCACACATGCATGATCTGAATTGCTCAAAATACTAGATTGTTATTTTATATTTGGTGAAACTCATCATATACAGTAAATAAATCATAGAATCACAGACACAGAGTAATATAATAATATACAGCGGAAACAAAAGAATAGTAGTTCATGAAGCTACTTATATATCAGAGTTAAATAAGATACAACAGAAGTGTCAAATACAATAGTCAAATACAAGATCAGAATATATCAATGAATCAACTGAATAACTGCAAGATGAAAGATGTAAATGGATCTCCATACGAAGCTCCAACTCCAAAGGTGAGTCTCAAAAGCTGTATCACTCAGTCTGAACCGAGCATAAAGCAAAACACATACACTCGAGTCAGGATTAACATTCTTATCTCAATAAATCCAACTCAAGTGAAATAACAACTGAAATACAAGTAACTCAAGCAATGTTTGGGATAACCATCCCCTAAGGATCCGTTAAACTCTCTACTATATAGTAATTTACACTATTATAATAATGTCTAAAGTAAATAAACTTACTTAAAAATAGCGTTAAGGCTTTATATTTTCTACCTTAACACATATATAGTGCCAATAGTCTATACAGTACCGTAGTCCCTCCTGATCGAAAGACCACCAGAGGATACTCCATAGGTACGACACAAATCAAACTCGTAGTAAAGCACGCTAGGGTAGGTGACACGACACAACTAGGCAATGCCAGGGTAGATATACCAATTGCACTTCCGTACTGGTGGTAACGCATAACCGTAGCTACCGCCCGCCTCGAGCCACACTACCAAAAAAAATTAAAGGTACACCCAATCAATCACAAAGTAATAGAATGGTATCGAAGGAGTGTGTCCTATCAGAGGAGCTACCTCATTAGCCCATCGATTGCTCCTGTTCTAACACCTCACGCCAACTCACGGGACTCAGGTCCACGTATATACCTCATATAGGATGTCGCCACCATCCTACTTCATTCTGAAATCACCACCGTGTACATAGTTATTAAAGTGGTTTTCGGAGTTGGCAGAGAGTATGACAACTTCCGATCCCGGTCTCTTTAATAACCAAACGTTGTTATAACACCGCGGTCATTTTCAAGATAGTATATACTTCAAAACCAAAATATCGTTGCCATTTCAAAACCATATCAATACGATATTATTTCCATTTCAAAACCAAATACGATAACATTTCCAAAAAAATCATGGCACTTTCAAAGTTACAACACTTTCGAAACCAAACACTGAAAATTTTAACACTTTCAAAACGTAATACTTTGAAATTCATAACTTTGAAAACATAACTTCCACCACTAAACAGTTTGGATATTAAAATAGTGTATATATGTAATGACCCAGAATTTCTATCATTTAAAATTCGTATATTTAATTGATTTTAAATATTAACAAGTGAAATTTGTAAGTCGAATAAATTTTATTTTGAATATCTGGATTTAATTGGGTAATTAAAACGATAATTTAATATTTGAAATTACAGAAATAATTAGAAATTGGGTTTAATGTGATTAAAAATGATTTGTAAAGTTGTATTAAATCATATTGGAATTAGAATGATGTTATAGAACTTTTAAAATTGAATTAAAAGTTAATTTGTGAAAATTGAATATTTTAATATTTAATTGACGAGTTAAAATAGCCATTTTACAAATAGTCTCGGATTTCGACGAAACCGGTTTCATCGGATCCGTAATTTTATATTATTGTATGGTTTCAAATTTTGTGTCAATCGGATTTACGGTTTGTCTGGGGCAAGCTAAAACGCGTAGAAATCGATTCGAGTGAATTTTGAATTTAAATAGTCGATTCAAAAAATTATGTTTCAAATTTGATCGAATTGGCTCCCGATATATATTCCATTGCGTTCCGAATAGGGGTAAAACATTATAAACGCCAGGCGGCACGCTTCGTTTGGAGTTCAGAAAAATTTTGGGTGAATAGTGCACGCAAATTTTCTATAAAAGCCCCTCTAACATTTCATTTTTCACAAAACCCTAGGTTAAACCTTCAGCCGCCACTTACATCATTAATGGCCGAAAATTGTTCTCCTTCTTCCTTTATTTTCTTCTAATCCATTCACCTTCACCAAAAACGTTCAACTACAACATCGAAGAGGGCATCGAGCTCTACAATCTCAACGGCTGTGATCGAATTTGGAGCTACGGATCATCATCAAAGTAGCCGCGTTTGCCTAGGGTTGCGCACGTCTTTTCGTGATAGTGGGAGGGCCGAGTTCGAAGCTATGTTGGCTGAAGATAGCACAAGTGAAGGGCTTCGTGATGGAGTTTGTTGATCGATGTATAGGGGATCGTGGAGGTCGTGATATTCAACCCTAGAACGATAGTGATGGGTTTCTTTCGGCCTGTAGATGCGCGAGGGAGGAGAAAGAGATGCACGGCCAAGATCTGTTGACCTTGGATGCAACGGCTCTGATATGATTTAGGTTGAAAAAAATAAAGAAAATTGTAGTTTAATTATATTATAATTCGTGTAAACTTTAAAACAACGTAACTTTTTCATACGAGGTCGAAAATGCATGAAACGAATTGCGGTGGGTTCGTATTGACGAACACTACGCAATGGAGCTGGATTGGAACTGATTGGAGTTAGTTAAAATTTTGGATAAAATTAAACGCGCGTTTAATTTTATTCGAAATAAAACACTGCGACTTTAATTGAAACCAAGGTGAGAACTTCTCACTCAATCGAATCTGTTTCGATTTAAATTTTAAATAGTTAGATTTAAAATTGCTTGATTGTATGATTGAATGATAAATTATTATCTCTTGTTTTAAATAGACCCTATACGCCGTATAGTAAGCGGATGTTATTTATTAAAAACATATACCGCGATAATTCCATCTTGATTGGAATTGGTATTATATATGTACTTGGAGTTGATTTTCCCGCATTATATAGCGGATGAGACCCTATTGCGCCGCGTAATAGCGGATAATATTTTATGAATCCCATATACCGCGATATTCCGTATTGGAACGGAATTGGTATTGTGCTAACATCTGTGGATGCAGGAAAACAGGGATCCAACTGGATTCCTCAACAACAATTGATTTATTTACAGATATTGAGATATATTCTGTTATCATGTTGATATATGATGTTTAGAGGCCGTGATTTTTATATTTAGTGCTGTTGTAGCATTGGGCCTATTTTGGAAAATTAAAAATGTTTAAGTGATGATTTCCAAATTTAAAAGGATTTTAAAGTGATTTTGAAAGTATACGTTTTGTTAAATTTTGGAATTGATTCATTTTAAATAAATAAACGTTATAATTTTAATGTTATGAAATTTATGATTTTTGAGAAATATAGTTAAAATGTGATTTTTTTTTGAAATATGGAGTTAATAAATTTTATAAAATGGTTTAAATTGAGGTTTTTGAATTTATTATAAAAGCTTTATATAAAAGATTTAAAAAAATTGATATCTATAAATCAAAATATTGAAATTTTAAAACGAGTTTTTATAAGCGTCAAAAAGAAGTATAAATGGATTTCATAAGTGAATGAAATTATAGATTTATAAATTATGAAGTTATAAAATGAATAGATTTTGTAAAATAGAAAATTATAAATAATTAACATGAAAATTTGATTTTTTGCATTTAAATGAGATTTAAATAGAATTGGTTAATAAAGAGATTTTTATAACTTGAAGTTTTTGTAATATATAAATGTGAATTTATAAATTCAAGATTGATTGAATTTGATAAGTTAATTTTTATAGCCGATTAAACAATTTATATTCATGATTTTGGGACAGTGAATAATATATTAAAAAAATGTTTTGGGGAAGTGATATTTAAATAGAATTTAAAATGATTTGAAGTGTTTTAAGATGTATAAGTTTCGAAACAATAGATTTCAACATTCATTGTTAAAATAGACGTTTTTGAGAAATAACGAAAAGATGGACTATAACACTGTTGTTATAGTAAATGATTTTCGAAAGGAAATGTTTTTTTGTATAGTATTGGGATTTATATATCTATCTTAATTTCGAATCCCTGTACTAGTGATTTTGGGTTGTCGTAACGATGTTTTACGCAACATTCATTTTGGCCCAAATAAATGTGTTTAAGGGAATGTTTTCCTTAAAGAATGAAATATATGCTTAATCGGGTTTTAAGTATATTGAATATTTTCTAAGTGTTGAAAATAAATAGATTTGTGAATTACTTATGGTTAAATAAGTATTTGGAATGTTTTCCAATACGAAGTGAAATGTTTTGAGATTATCTTCTTTAATGATAAATTGAAGTGAATATCTGGCAAGTTATTTATTTATGGAAGATTAACCAAAAGAGCCTAGTGATTGTTATAGTGCTGGATATTTGGTTGTTGGCCTTGATAGTTAAATAACCGACTATCAATATTTACCTTTAAATGGGTATTTGTTATGATTGCTTGAATATGAATGCTACACTTATTTTGAAAATAAGCGCTCATTATTCGATTTAGCCGGGAGAGGACCTTTGTGTCATAAATCCCATTCCGAATAAGTGATATGTCATAATGGATAGCATTTGAAGACGGGTGTTGAAGACCGGGTATTTTTGAAAACGGAAGGATTACCGCCGAATGTTTCTGCATCGACTGATCTCCGATATAGAAATTTTATCTCACTTTGTGATGTGAAGTTCGGTCGTGATTAGTGAATATCCGGTTTGCAAGGGCTTCTTTGGAAGTGCCTTCGGTTCTGTTCGAACCTAGAATGGACTTGTATGGATGTGTGTCTGACATTACAATTTGAGATGTAAAGCTGGTTTCTATAAAATATATTTCTATTGGTGGGGGAGAATTTATTCTCTTAGCTTAACACCCTTCTCTGAGACGTACGAGCTCAGAGGTAATGTAGTTGATGGTTGCTAGTGATATATTCCCAAATTGGTAATGTGGCATACGAAGTGCTGTTGAGCATTTGTTGATCAAAGCGTGGCTTTTGTATAAAGCGTAGCTTTGTGGACGAGACTTCGTCGGACCTCACACCCTGAAAATGGTCAAAAAAGGAAAGATGCGGCGAGGTTATTAGGGGATAGCGCCCCCTTAGTGTATGTTATTTCCTTCTGGATAGAGGTGGTATTATGGTATGGAGCCCTAATACTTAACCTATGTTGTTGCTGCAAACTTATTACTTTGTGGTTGTTGGTGAATCCCTGGATTTAGGTCGGTTGCGACCGAGGGATGGCATATTCGTGTCAGCAGTTACCCAGCCAAGGGTAACCCAACCTTGTGTTGGCAGAGATCTAACCGTAATGTTAGGTTAGGTTCTCGGGGCGTCTTTCCAGAGGCGTACGTATGTGGCAATGGGAATTCCTTGGCCTGACCATTTGTTGGAAATCCAAACTCCAATACGAAACCTTGTACGGTTTTAGTTGTAGAACCTGCCATTTACTTATGGTGGCGCCCCACTTTTTAGATGGTAGCTATAGTAGGCATACGATAATGGTCGTATGTTGGCTAAGATTTATATCTTTACTTTCGAAATGTTTTCCTACACTTTGCACTTATAATAATAATATCAAAGAAAATTTCTCGTATCAAGCATATTTGACTATCATAAGGAGAAATCTCCTCCGATTCTCCGTTTGCATTGTGTGTGCGTGCGGGAGGCCTTATGGCAGTCTCATTTTCTAAAAAGCATCGCGAATCTAATTTAAAAATATTTCTTTATTTGTTTTAAAAAAAATAAACTGTTTTAAGTTCTCACACTAGTCCCATAACTGACTTGGAGTTTATTGTTTCCTTCCTAAACTCTGGGTGCCCACCAATTTTAACACGGGCAGTCTAGAGTTAGGCTATCAGGTCATTCTGGAGATTCAGGTGTTGCTGTGGAGATCAGGAGCAGGCTGGATGGCTTGGCGTATCAATAAGTATATAGTATTTCTTTTCCGTTGTTTGTTGTTGTAAACTCTGATTATGTAATGTAATGTAATGTGATGTAATGTAATAACTGATATAGTTCTTTGTTTTAAAGATATTCATTTATCTATTATATGTTGTTCCGCTGCGATTGTGAGATTCTGTTATTGGTTTTGCTGCTTTTCTTTCTTTCTTCTTCTATCTTCTACCTCTTCTTTAACCCTAACGGTATGGTTTTCCGGCCTTTGATTGCTCGGCAGTTGATACAGTGGACGTATTGATGTCGACCTTCGTGGACGAAAAATCGCAAACGTTACATTTGGTATCAGAGCTCTTAGTTAAGAGACAACCTTGGCTCTGTTGGGAATTACTCATTAGGGATAGAGTCAGTAGTACTCTAGAATGAGTCTGAGTGTAATAATAGCTGTGAGAGCGTATTTGTTAGTGAATACAAAATATTATTTTATATTGTGTTTGCTTATCCGTTGAGCTGTTTGTGAATTCTGTTCGGTAGATGGGACGCCATATTATTGATAGGAATTTCTAAACTCTTAAACGAGGCATGTCGACATAGTATCATTTGAAATTGGGTAAAGGAAATAATTTTACCTCGATTATATTTTATATATAAAGGAAATAATTTTTCATAAATTATAAAAGTATATATAAAATTGATTGTTTGGTTGTTGAAAATGTAAGAATATATATAAGTTAATTAAAAGAATAAATTGTATAAGCAAAAGAATTATCAATATGGAATTATTATTAATGTGATTTACAATTGTGAAATAATCTTATGTATAAGAAATGAAACTACATGAATATATTTATAAATATAAATTGTAAACTATGATTCATAATTTGAAATAGAATTCCAGAGTAATATTTGAAAACAAATTTAAAGAAATTGAAATTTTGAGATTTGGGAAATTTAAATTCTTTGAAGTTTGAAAATGATTTTCAAGGGTTTTGGAAAATTGTTTTGAAGGAAAGAAATCACTAAACTCTCTTCGGTCGCTGGAAAATAATTCCGTTGATGATCGCGACATCATCGGTGTTCATTTTCGGGTTTCCAAAAGAGGGATTGCTGCCAAGTTGTTTTAAATGGAAGTTGTTTGGAAAATTTTGAGTTTGGGTTTTGAAATTCAAAGGATAATTGAATTGGTTTCAAAAATGGTTTTGAAAGATTGAAAAGACTCTGGAATGTTATATAAAGTGATGTTTGAGATGGAATAAAACTTAAATTGTTTGCGTCAAAATTGACCACAAACACCCAATATCGTGAAAGTACCCGTTTATGAACACAAATCAGCAACAATCAATATAAAACTCGGATCTAAACAATAACAATCACAATCATTCAGAAATAACAATAACAAACACCAGATTTATAGTGGTTCGGCGATCTTGCCTACATCCACTTTGAAGTTTACGTCTTTATTGATTCACTTGATGATTTCAATTGATTACAGCGGATTACAACTGATGATAGCTTTCAAATCTGATTACAACAGCGATGATGAAGTATGGAATTGAATCTGGCAGAGTCTCGACGTTCAATGGCGGAAGATCCCCATTTCTGAAGGCTTCAGGGTGCTATTTATAGGCGTAAGAGGTCCAGATCTCGCTCAAACTTCGGGAGACTTTTTCTGGCACGTGAGTGGGCCCACGCGACCGACCCCACCAAGTTTCGACTCGATCTGAGATCGATACGAAGTGATTTCGAATCCATCAAAAAATGATCCAATCGAGTTGAAACTTGGCAGGAACAATCTTTACCATGTATGGAAGCCACTATGAAAATTTCGTTGCATTTGGATCAGTGGTTTAGGAGATATGATTGATTCAAGTTGTGGTTTTTCGTGCGGGCTGTTGCGTTCGAATCCATCACTTCGAATCCACTCCCTTCGACTCGATTGGTCACATGGCTCTTTGGTGACATGCGCGCACTCCTCGCATCGATCCTATTTTTCTCTGAGTCGACCGCTTCGCATCCATGATCTTCGCCTTGTTCGTATCATTGAATGACATGTCATCCAAGCTAGTTGACTTGGTGGACATGAACGAGTGATTGTTCACGGATTCGAATCTGATGGATGCGAAGACGATCGATACAAAGCAGTGCATGGGAACGAGACCGATCGATTCGAAGTAAGGCATGGTGATGGATTCGAAGTGCCTCGATGGATACGAAACAGTGTTCTAGCATGGATATGAACGTGCTGAGGGGATGCCCATCTGATGGATTCGAACCGATCGATTCGAAGTGATCAATATCATGCCTGATCGGTTCGAAGACGATCGATTCGAAGCGTATGCAAGCCGATGGATTCGAACAAGATAGATACGAATCCTATGGGTTCGAAATGAGCATCTCCTCCACTTTTTGATGGGTTCAAACGACACTCTTTGGCTAACTTGCATCGATCATATCTCGTTCATACGACATCCGATTAACCTGAAATTTGGAACACTGGCTTTCATGGCTTTGCTTGTCATGTCGTATCAATTGTAGCCTGATCTGGGCTCGGACAAAATTCATCGATATCCATAACGAAGTGAAGTACAACCAATCTCTGAGACGAACTGTCTTTTTTTTTTTGACCGATCTTTTGGTATCATGACTTTGCCGAAAAGCGGGATAACATTTGCCCCCCAAAATATGCCTTGCGGTAGGAAGGCGTGTTTTGTAATGCCATGAATTGGATGTTTATATCCTGTTGATGTCCTGCAAAGGAATTTATAGTTTTATGCGACCTCAAATAACGACCGTTCCGGATCGATATACTTGAGATGAAGTGCGACCGTTCATGGTCAAGTGCCTAACTTCAAATGACGATCGTTCGGGATCGAGCCATTTAAGGTGAAGTGCGACCGTGCACGGTCAAGCGGCAGACCTCAAATGACGACCGTTCGCGATCGCGCCATTTGAGGTGAGGTGAGTCATGCCGTTCGAGGCGAGTTGTGACCGTTCACGGTCTGGTGCCGTTCGAGGCAAGTTGTGATCGTTCACGATCGTGTGCCGTTCTAGGCGATTTTGTGACCGTTCCAGGTCGGGTGCCGTTCGTGGCGAATTATGACCGTTCGCGGTTAGGTGCCATTCGAGGCGAGAAAGTGTGCCCAGGAGGGCTTGGTATTGTTGATACCAGGTTCACGTTCGAGTGGGTCCCTGGATCATTTGTCAGGGCGGTTTATCGCCATCTCATAGCATGCCTAAGGACCGTTCGCGACCCCATACATGTGTAAGTAGCTTAGCCATTTTAGAATTATCAGAATCAAATATCTATTCAACAGATGAGTTTTAAAATAGAAATGTCTAAACAAACAAAGTCCAAATATCCAAATCAAAATGAAACAAAAGCAAAGCAAGAATGTCAAAGTGTAAGTTCCCACTTCTAAACGGTCAATGATCATTCAGAGCATGCCCGGGGATCGCTCGCGATCTCGTACATGTGTAAATGAGTTACTTGTGTTAGTGGGAAGCTTACGACTTGTTCATCGTTATTTCAATCAATTGATAATCAAACGGTGCCTTGATTCAGGGTCGCCTCTAGCTGATGTAGACGGCGGTCGCTTTGGTTCCACCACTGGAGTTCGCCTCCTCACATATTGAAGGAGCATACCGTTCCTGATATGTCCTTCTACCTCGTCCTTCAGATGCCTACAATCATTAGTGTTATGACCGTTTAATTCATGAAATACAAAAAACTTATCTGATCTTCTTTCGTCGGAAGTTGGATCCCTTCGCATTGATCTACGATACGGAACCTGCTCCTTGGTATCCTGATAAATTCGCTCCAGACTCTCATTCAGCTCGGTGTAAGTAGTGAATCGCGGCTCCCTCCGTTGCCGCTTTGACCTGTCGTTATAATCCTCAGCCTTTCGTTTTCCTTTATCCTTGCCTAAGTCCTTTTCGAAAGGCTTTTTGTCTTTAAGCACATAAACTTCTATTCCCTCTCTTTCTTCTCTTTCTTCATTCACATCCTCTAATCGCAAAAACTTTTCTGCTTCGTCGTAGAATTCTGCTAGATCCACAGGCGGATCTTTGGTCAATGAATTTTTGAACTCTGTGCCGTCAGCTACTCCGGACACAGCTGCCATTACCACCATAGATGGATCTGCTCGATCCACCGAAGCTGCTGCTGCATTGAATCATGTTAGATAACTCCTCAAATTCTCTCCGGCTTTCTGCTTTAAAGTTGCCAAAGTCATCACATTCTTGGGTCTTGTAATGTGAACCCTGAATTGCCTCATAAATCTCTCAATTAAATCATTCCATGTTTCGATGGATCCATTCTCCAATTGTCTAAACCACAATGCTGCAATATCCGCCAAGTACAATGGGAAGCACCGGGCCATAACCTCCTCTGATGCCCCCCAGCACTTCCATATCCTCATATACTTCGTTAGATGAACGGTGGGGTCCGTTCTCCCGTCATACATGTCCAACGATGGTAACTTGAAATCCGGTAGGTTCCTAACTTGTCTGATTGCTGGAGTAAAAGGACTCCTATTAACATCCTCCAAATCTTTGTTTACCAAACCGCCTCTCATAGCTCTTCTAACCATCTCCACCAACCTGTCATTGTCTCCGAGATGCAATCTTCGTTCATTACTTTCGCCCTACCCCCCGAGTCCACGAGGGAATTCTGGGATCTGGCCCCTTGACTGAGCGTTCACTCTTCTGCTACTCCCGGGCTGCTCAGATGCTCCTCTCTCTCTCTCTCTCTTCGAAATCGGATCAACGTTCTCCATGGGCGTTCACTCCGGATCAACTGCTCTTGTTTCTTCATCATTGTCTCCGTCTCGTCTCTAGTGATGAAGATCGATGCTTGATTTGCTCCTGAGGAAGCCTCTTGACTTCCTTGGTGTTCACTTCGCTCTGGCCTTGGCCTTCTGCTCGATTGTCTCGTCATAGTCTCTCAAATCTGAACTTTCAAACTTTCTGAATCAACCTCTAATTGGTAGAACTCCTGAGTTCAACTCTCAATGAAAGCACCAAAATGTTTGCGTCAAAATTGACCACAAACACCCAATATCGTGAAAGTACCCGTTTATGAACACAAATCAGCAACAATCAATATAAAACTCGGATCTAAACAATAACAATCACAATCATTCAGAAATAACAATAACAAACACAGGATTTATAGTGGTTCGGCGATCTTGCCTACATCCACTTTGAAGTTTACGTCTTTATTGATTCACTTGATGATTTCAATTGATTACAGCGGATTACAACTGATGATAGCTTTCAAATCTGATTACAACAGCGATGATGAAGTATGGAATTGAATCCGGCAGAATCTCGACGTTCAATGGCGGAAGATCCCCTTTTCTGAAGCCTTCAGGGTGCTATTTATAGGCGTAGGAGGCCCAGATCTCGCTCAAACTTCGGTAGACTTTTTCTGGCACGTGAGTGGGCCCACGCGACCGACCCAATATTGAATGAAGTTGATTTTGGTATCGAAGTAAATTAATAAAGTGAATTAAATGGATGTGAACTTGAGTTATATAAATGAAATTCAACCTTATATTTGTTAAATGAATTAGCAATTGAATTAATGAATGAATGAATTGAATATAAATCAATTGAGTGTAAACAAATTGATATGAAATAATGGATGTAAGTGTTAATTCATTAAAGCTAATTAAAAGTGATGAACCAAATTGAATGAATGTGAATTTAATAATTTGGTTATGATTTGTTTGTTATTTGAGTGTTAGTTGATTGTATAGAAATCCATATGAAGTAGAATTGATAAAAAAAATTGGAAGCTATGAAAATTGATTTGATTTGGAAGTGAACCAACTTGAATATGAATGAATGTTGATTTGGTTATGGATGTTAGTTAGATGGTAGTTGTTTGGTGGTTGCATATGTTGTTTTGTTGCAATTGCTATGTTGGCACATGTAGTTGTTATGTTGCTATATGCTGTATATTGATGTTACTTGCATATATACATGTTCTCATTATTGTTGAGTGTTTAGTAGATGCGGATTTCGCTTGCTTCGCATATGGAGCTCGTTTTCACGCTATATTAGCCGTATATGCTCGCTAATAATATATAAGATACATATCTCGGATTACATATCGTACTTTTACACATTTTTCCCTACGGGATGCCTCATTACTTGATGAGATGTATATTCATGATATATATATTGCCATTTTTTTTCGGATCGAGCCGCGCAAAGGAGGCTATGGCAAATTTTTCTGAAAATTTAAGGCGTAAGAATATTTTTGAGAAAAATGGAAATTTTTTTGATTTTGAGTTGAAAATTGAAATGATACAGTTGGTTTTGAAAAGATAACTAAGTATGGTTTGAAAACTTAGTAAAGTTATTTTAAGAAGTTTAACTATTGGATTTTGGGGAAGTTAAACACTTAAGTGAATTTTAAATTTAATTTGAACAAATGGTTTTGAAAAGTTAATGGATTCTGTAATTTTTTCTTACTTGGTAATTTCGAGGACGAAATTCTTTTAAGGGGGGAAGTTTGTAACGACCCAGAATTTCTGTCATTTAAAATTCGTATATTTAATTATTTTAAATATTAACAAGTGAAATTTGTAAGTCAAATAAATTTTATTTTGAATATCTGGATTTAATTGGGTAATTAAAACGATAATTTAATATTTGAAATGACAGAAATAATTAGAAATTGGGTTTAATGTGATTAAAAATAATTTGTAAAGTTGTATTAAATCATATTGGAGTTAGAATGATGTTATAGAACTTTTAAAATTGAATTAAAAGTTAATTTGTGAAAATTGAATATTTTAATATTTAATTGACGAGTTAAAATAACCTTTTTTCAAACAGTCTCAGATTTCAACGAAACTAGTTTCATCGGATCCGTAATGTTATATTATTATATGGTTTCAAATTTCGTGTCAATCGGATTTACGGTTTGTCCGGGGCAAGCTAAAACACGCAGAAATCGATTCGAGTGAATTTTGAATTTAAATAGTCGATTCAAAAACTTGTCTCTCAAATTTGATCGAATTGGCTCCTGATATATATTCCATTGCGTTCTGAATAGGGGTAAAACATTATAAACGCCAGGCGGCACACTTCGTTTGGAGTTCGGAAAAATTTCGGGTGAATAGTGCACGCAAATTTTCTATAAAAGCCCCTCTAACATTTCATTTTTCACAAAACCCTATGTTAAACCTTCAGCCGCCACTTACATCATTAAGGGCCGAAAATTGTTCTCGTTCTTCCTCTATTTTCTTCTAATCCATTCACCTTCACCAAAAATGTTCAACTACAACATCGAAGAGGGCATCGAGCTCCACAATCTCAACGGCTGTGATCGAATTTGGAGCTACGGATCATCACCAAAGTAGCCGCGTTCGCCTAGGGTTGCGCACGTCTTTTCATGACAGGTGGAGGGCCAAGTTCGAAGCTATGGTGGCCGAAGGTAGCACAAGTGAAGGGCTTCGTGATGGAGTTTGTTGATCGATGTATATGGCATCGTGGAGGTCGTGATATTCAACCCCAGAACGATGGTGATGGGTTTCTTTCGGCCTATAGATGCGCGAGGGAGGAGAAAGAGATGCACGGCCAAGATCTGTTGACCTTGGAAGCAATGGCTCTGATATGATTTAGGTTGAAAAAAATAAAGAAAATTGCAGTTTAATAATATTATAATTCGTGTAAACTCTAAAACAGCGTAACTTTTTCATACGAGGTCGAAAATGCACGAAACGAATTGCGTTGGGTTCGTATTGACGAACACTACGCAGTGGAGCTAGATTGGAACTAATTGGAGTTAGTTAAAATTTTGGATAAAATTAAACGTGCGTTTAATTTTATTCGAAATAAAACACTGCGACTGTAATTGAAACCAAGGTGAGAACTTCTCACTCAATCGAATCTGTTTCGATTTAAATTTTAAATAGTTAGATTTAAAATTGCTTGATTGTATGATTGAATGATAAATTATTATCTATTGTTTTAAATAGACCCTAAATGCCGTATATTAAGCGGATGTTATTTATTAAAAACATATACCGCGATAATTCCATCTTGATTGGAATCGGTATTATATATGTACTTGGAGTTGATTTTCCCGCATTATATAGCGGATGACACCCTATTGCGCCGCGTAATAGCGGATAATATTTTATGAATCCCATATACCGCGATATTCCATATTGGAACGGAATTGGTATTGTGCTAACATCTGTGGATGCAGGAGAACAGGTTGGAGGGATCAAACTGGATTCCTCAACAGCAATTGATTTATTTACAGATATTGAGATATATTTTGTTATCATGTTGATATATGATGTTTAGAGGCCGTGATTTTTATATTTAGTGTTGTTGCAGCATTGGGCCTGTTTTGGAAAATAAAAAATGTTTAAGTGATGATTTCCAAATTTAAAAGGATTTTAAAGTGATTTTGAAAGTATACGTTTTATTAAATTTTGGAATTGATTCATTTTAAATAAATAAACATTATAACTTTAATGTTATGAAATTTATTATTTTTGAGAAATATAGTTAAAATGTGATTTTTTTTGAAATATGGAGTTAATAAATTTTATAAAATGGTTTAAATTGAGATTTTTGAATTCATTATAAAAGCTTTATATAAAAGATTTAAAAAAAATTTGATATCTATAAATCAAAATATTAAAATTTTAAAACGAGTTTTTATAAGTGTTAAAAAGAAGTATAAATCGATTTCATAACTGAATGAAATTATAGATTTATAAATTATGAAGTTATAAAATGAATTGATTTTGTAAAATAGAAAATTATAAATAATTAACTTGAAAATTTGAATTTGGCATTTAAATTAGATTTGAACAGAATTTGTTAATAAAGAGATTTTTATAACTTGAAGTTTTTGTAATATATAAATGTGAATTTATAAACATTGATTTATAAATTCAAGATTGATTGAATTTGATAAGTTAATTTTTATAGCTGATTAAACGATTTATATTCACGATTTTGGGACAGTGAATAATATATTAAAAAAATGTTTTGGGTAAGTGATATTTAAATAGAATTTAAAACGATTTTAAGTGTTTTAAAATGTATAATTGTCGAAACCATAGATTTCAACATTCATTGTTGAAATAGGCGTTTTCGAGAAATAAGGAGAAGATGGACTATAACACTGTTGTTATAGTAAATGATTTCCGAAAGGAAATGTTTTTTTGTATAGTATTGGGATTTATATATCTATCTTAATTTCGAATCCCTATACTAGTGATTTCGGGTTGTCATAACGATGTTTCACGCAACATTCATTTTGGCCCAAATAAATGTGTTTAAGAGAATGTTTTCCTTAAAGAATGAAATATATGCTTAATCGTGTTTTAAGTATATTGAATATTTTCTAAGTATTGAAAATAAATAGATTTGTGAATTACTTATGAATAAATAAGTATTTGGAATGTTTTCCAATAAGAAGTGAAATGTTTTGAGATTATGTTCTTTAAAGATAAATTGAAGTGAATATTTGGCAAGTTATTTATTATGGAAGATTAATCAAAAGGGCCTAGTGATTGTTATGGTGCTGGATATTTGGTTGTTGGCCTTGATAGTTAAATAACCGACTATCAATATTTACCTTTAAATGGGTATTTGTTATGATTGCTTGAATATAAATGCTACACTTATTTTGAAAACAAGCGCTCATTATTCGGTTTAGCCGGGAGAGGACCTTTGTGTCATAAATCCCATTCCGAATAAGTGATATGTCGTAATGGATAGCATTTGAAGACCGGGTATTTTTGAAAACGGAAGGATTACCGTCGAATGTTTCTGCATCGGCTGATCTTCGATATGGTAAATTTATCACCCTTTGTGATGGGAAGTCCGGTCGTGATTAGTGAATATCCGGATTGCAAGGGCTTCTTTGGAAGTGCCTTCGATTCTGTCCAAACCCAGAATGGACTTGTATGGATGTGTGTCTGACATAACAATTTGAGATGTAAAGCTGGTTTCTATCAAATATATTTCTATTGGTGGCGGAGAATTTATTCTCTTAGCTTAACACCGTTCTCTGCGACGTACGAGCTCAAAGGTCATGTAGTTGATGGTTACTAGTGATATATTCCCAAATTGATAATGTGGCATACGAAGTGCTGTTGAGCATTTGTTGATCAAAGCGTGGCTTTTGTATAAAGCGTAGCTTTGTGGACGAGACTTCGTCGGACCTCACACCCCGAAAATGGTCAAAACAGGAAAGATGCGGCAAGGTTATTTGGGGATAGCGCCCCCTTAGTGTATGTCATTTCCTTCTAGATAGAGGTGGTATTATGGTATGGAGCCCTAATACTTAACCTATGTTGTTGCTGCAAACTTATTACGTTGTGGTTGTTGGTGAATCCCGAGATTTAGGTCAGTTGCGACCGGGGGATGGCATATTCGTGTCAGTAGTTACCCAGCTAGGGGTAACCCGGCCTTGTGTTGGCAGAGATCTAACCGTAATGTAAGGTTAGGTTCTCGGGGCGTCTTTCCAAAGGCGTACCTATGTGGCAATGTGAAGTTCCTTGGCCTGACCATTTGTTGGTAATTCAAACTCCAATACGAAACGTTGTACGGTTTTAGTTATAGAACCTGCCATTTACTTATGGTGGCGCCCCACTGTTTAGATGGTAGCTATAGTAGGCATACGATAATGGTCGTATGTTGACTAAGATTTATATCTTTACTTTCAAAATGTTTTCCTACACTTTGCACTTACAATAATAATATCAAAGAAAATTTATCATATCAAGCATATTTGACTACCATAATGAGAAATCTCCTCCGATTCTGCGTTTGCATTGTGTGTGTGTGCGGGAGGCCTTATGGTAGTCTCATTTTCTAAAAAGCATTGCGAATCTAATTTAAAAATATTTCTTTGTTTGTTTTTTTTTTTAAAAAAAACTATTTTATGTTCTCACACCAGTCCCATGACTGACCTGGAGTTTATTGTTTCCTTCCTAAACTCTGGGTGCCCACCAATTTTAACATGGGCAGTCTAGAGTTAGGTTATCAGGTCATTCTGGAGATTCAAGAGTTTCTGCGGAGATCAGGAGCAGGCTGGATAGCTTGGCGTATCAATAAGTATATAGTATTTCTTTTCCGCTGTTTGTTGTTGTAAACTATGATTATGTAATGTAATGTGATGTAATGTAATAACTGATATAGTTCTTTGTTTTAAAGATATTCATTTATCTATTATATGTTGTTCCGCTGCGATTGTGAGATTCTGTTATTGGTTCTGTTGCTTTTCTTTCTTTCTTCTTCTATCTTCTACCTCTTCTTTAACCCTAACGGTATGGTTTTCCGGCCTTCGATTGCTCGGCAGTTGATACAGTGGACGTATTGATGTCGACCTTCGTAGACGAAAAATCGCAAACGTTACAATATATATATATAATAAAATAGTTTATAAAGTTAAATAGTTTATACATAAAAGAGTTATAAGTTAGAATAGTTTAAAATAATATAGTTAGTATATTAAATAGTTTATATTAAAATAATTTATAAAGTAAAATATAAAATATTTTTAAATTTAAAAGTACTTTATAAAATAAAATAATTTCCTCATACTTCGCGAATTTATTCGAATCAGCTTGAATCCAAAAATTCAATTTAAATCAAACCTCAATTCATAAATTTCAACTCAATTCAGTTCTCAATAAACCATTTCAATTTATATTGATTTCAAAACAGAGTTTTAACCACAAAATAAACCATTTCAATTTCCATATATTTCAAAGCTTTAAATATTCCATAATTTCAAAAGTAATTTTTTATATAATTCCATATATATCAAATTCAATTTATTATTATTTAGTTTTGAAATACTTACTTAATAAATCCAATATCATTTAAATAAAACTTTTAAACTCCAAATAACTGAACATTCCTTCAATTTATTTAAACTTGATGCCTTAAACCAAAATCAAGTTATAAAAATCATATCCTTAAAATCTCAAATTTAATAAATTTCAAATCAAACTTATTTGAATATAATTCTTAATCAAAAATAATTTCAAACCTATTCAAATCTATCTTCCCAGCCTTAATTTATTAAAATCATTATAAACTCTGTATTAATTTATATTTTAAATACTAAACCAAATTATATTTAATAAAAAATCAGAATTTAATACTAAACTTATTTTATATCAAAACAAATTTATACATAGCTCAAATCAATAATTTAACTATATATAAAATAACATTTATATAATATCAAAAATCAATATTTATATAAAACTATATATTTCTTTCCAAAAACCATAGAAATCATTTTCAATACACACACACACCCCAGCGGTGTTTGTATATAATTTTTTATCCTTTGGTCAAGTGATATGGATATTTATTATTCCAATCCGTAATTTAAATATATACGGGTATATATCATTTCAACCCGTAATCTCAAATTCGATTCAATGAAAATCGCTTGGGTCAATCATTTGAACCCATAACGATTTTCTCCTATTTTATAGATCATTCGGGTGTGTATCATTTCAACACATAGTGAATTCTATACAAACAGGGAACTTGCAGAGTGATGACAGATATGATAATAATATAACACGCATATATCATCAATATAAATAACAGATAATGGTGTCAGATGTCACGGGTTAACAGATGCAGATAACAGCATATATATAGCAATGTAAACAACTAACTGCAGCATATCTCAATTTTCGATTCAATTGAAATCAAATTTAATAAATATAAGACCTTAATCGTAAGTGATTGCTCACCTTTCGAGGCTAGAGAGAATAGACAATAGAACAAGCTATGAATTCTAAAGCAAAGCCAAGTGGGCACGAATTCGACAAAAGAGCTGATAACAGAAATCGATAAAATGAATTAGAACCGGATTAATGAAGATAAGTGAAGATAAGTGGTATAAATGACCTTATATGTATAACTATACATAACTTTTTATATAAAATCACATTTTAAAATTCAAACACACATCGAATTAAATATATATATATGGTTCCCAAAATTCATAAATATAAATTAAAACACATATATCAAATCAAAGTATATACATTATGTACTTTGAAACAAATACATATGTATATTTTTAAAATACAAAATATTTACGTATATAGTTTACCTACTTCAACCATATATAAGCTGATGGGTTATAAAAACAAAATCCAACATTTACCATTTATAACAAACCCTTGTACGATACATCATACTGTATACATATACAATATAACCGTATACTTTTCAAAAGTCGCAACACATAAAATCTATACAAACTTATAAAACAAATCAGACACCTAATACTGTAACACAACATACATACATACATACATATATATATATATATATATATATATATATATATATAATTTTCATAACTGACCTATCTATACAAACTACTTTTTGATGTTATTTATTTAACATATATATATATATATATACACACATGCCGACAAACATATTCTTTTCGAATCAAATAAAAACCCACCCGAAAATATATATATAGAGTGTCTATATAACTAATATATATAGACATATATATATAACCATATACTTGTAGACAATAGTACATATATGTCAGCTAGACAAACTATATACATAATATATTTTTATTACAAAATCCATTACAAAAAATCTATTGATATAAGAACCCACATCTAGCTACTATATATACGCTCCTAAAAACCAAAGTACTCACCCATATCATATTCAAAATGTTTATAGAATATATATACATTATCTTATAATATGAAATATAGCTTATATATATACAGTCTAAAATAAACAACCTATATAAATTTTTATATTAATAAACTTATACAGTTTTATACAAAAAAAACATATACAAAGTATATATTGAGATGAACACTATACATATATATATGTGAAAAATGTAACAGATGTACAAACAAAATGATATATATTCCTTTATAAATATATATATATATATATTCAAAATCAAAGTATAGATTCATATATATTATATCTTAAACAATACTGACTATAACTTGCTTAAATTTAACATATACGTAAGATATATAAAGTAGGCTTATATATAAAAAAATATACTACCTTTCTATTATCATATATATATATATGATGCTAACCTTTACATATTACTTACCTTATTATATACAATAGGGAAGCTCGGCTAATATGAGTATCATAGGCGGGCGGATGGGTGGTTCGGCCGTTGGGTCTGGTGGAGGCTGTTGAGGCGGTGAAGTGGAGCGGCCGAAGAGCTGTTGGTCACGACAGAAGGGAAGGTGGTTGTAATGATGATGGGAGGAAAGGTAATGGTGGTGGCCAAAGTGAGAGGAAGGCAGGTAGAGGCCAACTCACGTGGTTCGGTTGATAGGTTGGAAAAGTCGCAGGCAAGGCTGGGTAGGGCGGAGGCGAAAGCCATATGTGCGGAAGCTTCAGGTGGATGGCTGTGGAATGAATTCACAGCGATGCGGTGGTCATTGCTTGAAGTGAAGGCAAGCAGATATAGGAAAGTACGAGTGCTGAAGGAGGATCTCAAAAAAAATAACACAAGAAATATTTTGAAGAAGAATAGGCAATTGATATATGAACAATTACTTTAAAAATGTCACAAAAGCAACTTGAACCGTGGTGTAAATTCCAAAATGCTCGAAATGAAAGGTTGAAGGGAATGTTGAAAGGACATATGGATTCAAAAATTATTACGAAGGAAACGACTGCTATACAACTGGAAATTGAAAGGACAAGGAATAAAATTCAAATACGACATTGATTGAATAATCGTTCCATAGATTTCACCGTCTTTCGGATTTCGAAACACACAAACGAATATACTACAGAGATCAACACGATAGGATGATCAAAATGGTATAAAGATATCAATTGTATGGCCATCCTATCAAAAGTCGATATCGGCACCGAAAAATGCTGCAAATTTGCAGAAAATAAGATAAATGAAGCAATAACGGTCAAAATTTGGGAAAACGAAAGATGACGTCTCACTCAGGAGATGATTTACAAATTTATTATATAAAAATATTATTCAGGTTTGGAAAACATTTTATCATCATCAAGTATTAACCGATTTAAATTGAAATAAATTACACAAGAAAATAACTTCCATATTTACAGATGAAAATTTATCAGTGGTTATGTTTAATTAGACATATTCCAAATATCAAATTTTTATTTCCAAATATAATTATTTAAAATTTCACAAAATTTCAATTAATTAAATAAATAAAACCACTAGAATTTACGGGTTGTTATATGTTCGGATCCTAAAATCCATCAAGCTCGGCGACTGTAGCGGACGTTTGACCCCCACCCTTATGCTCTTGCCCGCTCGACTACCCTGCGGCCTCCACAATCATGGCGACCGCCTTCGTCTGCGCCTCCACCCTGATTATCGAGATTTTCAGCGGCTTCTAGCAGATCTTTTATTCCTTACTCCTGCCCGTACGGTACAATAATCTGATCTTCATCGCCCTTGTTGGTGCCTCCAACGCCGCTGCTACTGCCTTCTCCGTGCATGAACTTTTTGGTGAAATTTTTTTGTAGTCTAGACATTTCTTCGAGCGTGGATCTAAAAAACGAGCTTTAATTTGGGTATATACTGATGGATTTGGACTGATGGAGGCGAAAATTGGTGATGTTGAGGGAGGATGGTAGTGGAGTCTAGCTAAATTTAATTTGGAGAGGATGGAGAATGAAAGTAGCGGTTGGGTTGGAATTAGGTTATAAACTTATAACGGTGAAGTCTTTGCCGTTATAATCTTAGCCTGCCAGTTCTGTAGCTAGTTCATATTTTACCTGGACGCGCTCGTTCACTCAGTTGAAAAATAGGAGAGAGAGCGGAGTGAACAAGTCAGATTGTTGGTAATGGTCTTAGGTTACAAATTCAAGAGGGACATACCATTGAGATACGATTTATCAATTGTGTAACAACGGTCTTTTCACAATATATATCATATTTTATCGATATTTTTAATTATTGGAATAAGATAATTTTTTGTTCGAAGTTTACGATGCGTTGTTTGAAATATAAAATATAGATTAACTGAAATAAACTATGTAGAAATATGAAAAAACATTAAAGTAAAGAAAACACTTAATTTTATACTTACAAATATTAATGTATTGATTTTCTTTCTCACTACGTACATATAAATGCGCGTATAAGCAAGATGACCATGGTGAAAAATTACTAGAGAAGATACACTTGGCTTGATATACATATATAAAACTTTGCAAGTATACAAATGCAATTAAATGCAAAAGTGGCTACATTGCGAATAGAGCTTCATTCATAGATTTTGGAACCATCTTCTAACATCTCTTCATCAGAGCATTCAAACCCATCCAACTTTTGATCATTTTCCCCATCTTAGGGCACAACCAACAATGGCCTGTTTGGTTACCAAACAAGCCACGGAGCAACCAGGTGTGGCTTGTTCACTCCGTTGTTGCTACTTTGTGGCTAATTGGAGTTGTTCCCATGGACGGTTGGGTGAAAAGAGGTTAGTTACTATAATGACAAAGTCTTTGTCGTTATAAATTTACAATGGAAAAGTCTTCATGGTTATAAGTTTACAATGGAAAAGACTTTTCCGTTATAATAACTAGCCAACGGCTAATGCAATGGCTCCTTCCAACTCCTTCCAACTGTCAAAACCCACCCTATATCTTCCTTCATTTCACCATCTCCTCGTTACAAACAAAAAAAATTCTATACTTCTTCATTCTTTAGTTCTAGAAATGTCTTCATCTTCCAAACGAATTGAAAAGAAAGTTATCGGCAAGAAACCCACGTCCAATCCGCATTCCTACGGAATTTCCATCCAATTTCCAACGTACCGGCAGCAAACGCTTCGTCCTTCACCTAAGTATGGATATTCGCTGTATTCAAGCTCTGTCTACATCCAACCTTACCAACCAATGGATCCTCTTAACTTTCCTCCCATGCATTCTACTGCCCCGCAACAATATTACCAACAAAATCCTCCATATGGCGCATACGACGATCATTCGTCATACATGTCTCTGATGATGCAGAACGATCAAATGCAACATCAACATCTTAATGCACAATCGTCAGAGAGTCATGACCGTGAAGCAATGTAGAACCTACAAAGGCAATTTTCTTATGCACGCAATGCTCCAACCCATGAAGAAACTATTGAGAGTTAGGAAGAGGGCGAGGGGAAGGAGGAGGAAGAAAACTAAGAAGAAGATGCAGCTAATGTCGAAGAATTCCAAGAAGAAATAGCCGCATGGTTTGTTTTGCCATCTAGCCCGGAATATAACAAGAAGAAGAAGGAGTGGAAATCCTTAAATGACATTTTTGAAAGGTGACACAGAGATTCAGCTGTAATGGAAATAAAACAAGGCATATAATAATTAAGGACGAAAATGTCCAAGAGGAAGGAATGGCAGCTGACAGTAGAAAAAAGCAATATAAGTTTACTACCGAGCAGTATGTTTCACTTGTTAAATCATGGACACGCATTTTGCAAATTAGCATTACTGGAAATAATATGAAAGGTCAGAAATTTTAGGAAAGAGTTGCAAAGTTTTATAACTCCTTGGAACTGAAGAAAAGAACATAGGGATTGCTAAGAGGAGGTTATCGGGTTATGAACGCCCATGCCAAAACAATTGGGCAATACTCACCAGATTGTAGAATGGGCAACAAAGTGGTGCCACTCCCTTTAGGTTATAAGTTTATACCGGCGAAGATTCTACCATTATAAGCTTATAATGGCAAAAGACTTTGCGGTTATAAACTTATAACAACAAATACTTTGCCGTTATAAACTTATAACAACAAAGACTTTGCCGTTATAAGTTGTTTCCCAAACCAACCCATGGCTGGTTCCCCCTTCTAGTTGTGTCGCCCGTTCGCTCGATTGTCGCCGATAAGAGAGAATAGAGTGAACAGAACAGCTTGTTGGTTATGGTCTTATAACTTATCAACTTTACATAATGATATACCACAAAGAAAATTATTTAGATAATTTCCTCTTAGACGGTCATTAAATAAATGCATATGAGTGGAGTTGAAGAATGCAAGAGCAAGCCGATGACATAAGGAGCCAAGGAGGAGAATATAATTTGGCTTTTCTTTAAAAGTGAAGACTAATGGTGGTGGTTGCAGTGGCTAAACTAGTCAGAGGTAGTAGTAGCTCATAGGCAAAACTATAGTCAAGAGAGTTGACGGAGATGAAAGAACTTCGCAGATGAGGAGGAAGACATAGTTCAGATCATTTTTGGATGCTGAGTATTTTGGTGGTGGTCCTGCACTGTTTGTTGGGATACAACAATAGACAGGGAAAGTTGTAGGGTGTACTTTGCAGAGCGGCAAATTTGAACGACAGTGGATTTATGTACTCTTGTTGCTTGTAGGGGCGGGTAAAGCGACCAAACAGTGAAGATCGAGTGTGGGTGAAATGTTTGAGGGAATGAAGAAATAGAATTTTTTACACATCCTTAGAGTTTATAAATTTGCGGGTCAGGTATTTATTGCTGAATTGATAACTTCTTCGAGATCCGTTTAGGAAGCGGTTCACATCATCTGACTTGCTATGAAATCTAAAACATTTTAGTATAACTTTTATACTCATACAAAGAAGAATAGAATTATCGGATAAAATGGATATGAGCGTATATGATTCCTTCATTAACATTACTTATTTCCAATAAATGAAATTTTTACATATTATAGGAATGAGTAATTTCTATGAAGTTCAAACATGTACTTTGTATGAAGTTTAAGGAATGCATTTTGGAAATCTTTAGAAAAACAATAGTCATAACTTCAAAATAAATAAGGGTGGACAATAAAGATTATAGAAGGGTGTTATTAATTAGTGAAAATTAGGCAACGTCCCTAAAATCAAATTTAATAGCCCAAAACTTCTTTCATTTTAAACATGTAAATCCTATCCTTATTTTTTTATAATCTTTGTTTCCCTTATTACCCTCGTTTTTTCATGTTGACTATTCTCGTGTGATTGTATTAGAGATCAAGATTTGAAATCTACTTAGGAAAATCAAAATATTTCATATGTTTCTTCTTTGGTACAACTTTTTGTAGATCGGCTCCTTTTTGTTTTTTTGTTTTGGCATCAATCTTTTCTTCGGTATGTTCTCCGGCAACAATTATGGATTTTTTTGGGGAAACCCTATGTTCTTTTTCTATTGTCGTCTTAGCGTTTCTTTGTAAAAAAATACAAACAGACATTATATAATTTTTATAATAATTGCATTTTCTATGTAACTATTTTAAATAATTGCATACAAAGCACAAAAAACTAAAGTATGTGCATATAAATATGCAATTATTTGAAATTAATACCGTTGTAATTAAAAACTGTATTTTAGTATAGATTTTAACTACATTTTTCATTAATTTTTAACTATGTAATACATATGTAGTCTTAAAATGCAGCAGTTTAGTACCAAATTTTTGAAGGATCTTTTTAGTTTTTAAAAACATATGTAAAATGCAGTTAAAATTTTCTTTTAACAACTGTATTTATCAACTGCATATCAAGTATGCAGTTAAAAAATATATTTAACACCTGTAATTTTTAACTGCATACGATATATGCAGTTAAAAATAATATGATTCATAACTTTATATTAGATATGCATGTAAGTATAATAAGAATCTTATGAATTTTTAACTGCATAAGTGAAATGCACTTCAAAATTTGCATGATTCAAGTGTATGTTTTAACTGCATATGTTATAAGCAGTTAAAAATTGCATTATTTGGTGCTATTTTTCACTGCATAATAGATATGCAGTTAAAAATGGTGCAATTTATAACTGCATAAGTGAGAAATGCAGTTATTCATAAATAATTGCAAACATGTACGCAATTATCATAATAATTGCATATATGTCTGCAAGTATAATAAAAATCTTATGACATTTCAATTGCGTAAGTGAAATGCACATAAATTTGCACCATTTAATTGTATTTTTTAACTGCATATTTCATATGTAGTTAAAATTTGCATGCAACAGCTGTAATTTTAAGATGCATATCAGACATGCATTTAAAAATGATGCAATTCATAACTTCATAAGTGAAATGCATTTAAAAAATACAATTGTTAATAGTAGTTGCAAAGATATAGGCAACTATTATTAATAATTGCATATATGTCTGTTCTAATAAAATTGCATATAACTAGAAATAGTCAACATATCTGCATATAGATGAGAAAATATTTTCTGAATTTTTTTTCATTTTTATTTGTATAATTAGACGCTTTACTGTAAATGTCAATAATATTTTTGCAGTGTTTTATGCATTTAATTTTCAATATTTGCAGATTTGACTGCAAATATTGCACCGCAACTCTAGCCTGCAGTAATTGCAGATTTATCTACAAATACTAAATATAGTCGTATATATGGCTGTAATTATTGCATATAATTGCATAGAAGGACGCAATTATATAAAACTTCTTCTACTGTAAACAATTTGGAAAGAATTCTATATTAATTCAGAATATTGTATATTAATTTGGGAAAATATGTTTAAATTTTCATGTAACTATTTCAATGCATTAAATTAGGCATAATATTGGTTGTATGTGAATGTTTTTTAGCTTTTCTAACAAATGTCTACAAATTTTATCAAATTTATTTATTAAAATGAATAAAAATCGAAATGAAGAAATTTCTTAACATATAACCTTCGATTTTCGGATTTGTGTTGTTTTCATCTTTTGAATATCAACTTTCTTCAGTTCTGGACTCGATTCGGACATCGTTTTTTGAAGTAGCAACCAATTCCAATTTATAATTCATGTGATTAGGGTTTCTTTTTTTAAGATGTTAATTGATGAAAAGAATTTGAAGGGTTTTGGGTTTTGTTCGGAGAAGGCGAAAGGATATTTAGGGAAATCTTTTTGTCGCGTTTAAAATTAAGGACGTGAAACTTATAATTAAAATGGATGGATGTTTTGTGTATTTTCAAACCTATTAAGGATGTATGCTAAATTTTCCCAATTAATTAAGTGGATGTTAAGAAATAGAAATGATTTCCTCAGAATATTTCATCTAGGTTGAAAACTTGAAACAAATAAAAGGCTAGCGTCCATTATACAGCTATTAGCTATACTTGATACGTAAATAGGAAATTATAATTTAGGAAATAAGCAATGGCTAGTAGAATTATAATATGGAAAATAAGCAACGGCTAGTAGAATTATAATTAAGGAAATAAGCACTGGCTAGTAAAATTAAGCTATATATAATCATGTGCAAAGAGCTTCTAGAATCAAAGAAAAAATTTGCAGTAAATTTAATTATTCATCATATTCTCTCTTATCCTCTAAAATTCAATAAGGTATGAGAACATGTCAAATCCCGACTCAAAAGTTCCGCAACAATGTCAAATAACCGTAGTACGTTCAATATGTCTCAATCCGACAACATTAAACTCACAAATATCATACTCAATAGCAACAGAAATTACATTCGTTGGTAAGATCGGTATCAATTGATCCTGGTGGCAAAGGAAAATTAAGCTTTATTACTGCCAAAAAGGAGAAACCTAAAGCAGTAGAGCCAAATAAGCCAACTCTCGAAGAGATAGATAAAAATAAAAATGGGAGACAACTGATCAATTAGTCATGTCATGGCTTCTTAGCACAATGAAACCCTAAATTCCAAACGTACTCATGTACTCCAGCACATCATAGAGGTTTGGGACAAAGCCAAAAGAAAGTACGACCAACAATTTTTTTTTGCTCATATCTTTAGCCTTAAATAAGAGATTGTCCAAATTAAACAGAGTTTCCAAAGTAATAACAAACAATGACCAAAATTATGTCACAATGGGAAGAGGTATAACGACTTGCCTTTTTGGACGTTTTAAGCAGACATACGCCTCAAACTCAAACCATTCAAAAGGGAGATTGTTATGGGGTAAATAAGAAAAAGAAAAAGAAATAAAACAAATACAAAATCTCGCAGCGGAATGACAAAATGTAATAATCAAATAATGGTTCATGAAGCTGTTTATAAGACGTTTGATTATACCTATACAACACAGAATCAGAGTTACACACATCAGAGACAAATTAATAATGCAACGGAACAATATGAGTGAAGTGGAATAAATATAGTAAATAATAGTAATACAAATCTTCATATTCGTGCTCCAGAGATAAGGTCTTCAAATCCTGAAATGCTCAGGCTGACCCGAGCGAATTTAAAGACAAAACACTCGAGTCAGGATTAAAAGATCTTATGTAAGTTAAATCAACAGTAAATAAATATGAGTGGAACGGTGTCAGAGATGTTTATGGGTTTTGACATCTCCTATCCAGTGTCTAACTTGAGTGTAGTAACTTAACAGATGTTTGGGATGCACACCTCCTAAGGATCCGTTAAACTATCTAATATGCAGTACAATACGCTATTATAATAGTGTCTACAATAAAGTAAAGCAACGTTAAGGCGTTACCCATATACCCATTAACATATTTCATATATTCCTATAGTTTATACAGTACCGTAATTCATCCATAAACTGGAGGGCTATCAGAGGGCACTCCATAGGTATGGTACAAAACAAACTCGTAGAAGTCACACTAGGGCACGTGAACACGGCACTCGAGGCAATGCCAAGGTAGATATACAAATTGCAGAACCGGGCTTGTGGTAACTGTAACAACCCGGAGTTTTGGATATTTGAAGTTGGAATATTTTATTGATTTTAAATATTTAAAAGTTAATTTTCAACTTGAATTTTCAAATATAACAATTTATTGGACAATTTAATTATCGAATTTAATAATTGGAAATTGGATAAAATATGAAATTGGGAGTTTCGAGCGTAATTTGAAGGCTTATAAAACTTATATTGATAATACTGAAGATGATAGATCTTTTAAAATTGAATTTAAAGGTGATTTGTTCAGTTTTAAAAATATATATCGTTTAAATTGACATTTAAAAATAGCCTTCCGAGGCACAGTATCGGAATTCGACGAAACTAGTTTCATTGGATCCGTAATAGTGTTTTATTATCGAATTTCAAATTTCATAGTGTTTGGAGTTGTTTATGATCGTACGCAGGTAAACGCGCTGAAATTTGTATCAAAAATTCAATATAGAAACTGGGTCCAGAAAGCTATCTTCTCCATACGATCGAATTATGACTCGAAACCTTTTCCATTGCGTTTGGAATAGGGGTATAACATTATAAATGCCTAGAGACATGCCTCGATAGGACTTCGTGATTGGAAGTTGCATTTATCGAGACAATTTGAATTTTAAATTTAGATATATATATATACACACATATACATATACATACACGCACAGATATATATATATATATATATTTCTGACCTGACAAAACCCTTTCACGTCAAAACTTTTCCTTTGGCAGCTTTTGCTTTTCAAAATTACTGTAGCAAGGCTAATTTTTCACGCTACATCTGGTGTACGAAGATTCCCCTTCGATTTTAAAAACGTGCTATCCCCTTTTTAGTTTCAAACCACGCTCTCACTTCCTTTCCTCTCAGTCAAAAAGGAAAACTGAAAAAAATCATCTTCTTAAACAAGTTCTAATTCGTTCGATCTAAAAAAATAGTAAATAAAGGAAGAGGGCGCGTTGTCTTCAAATTCACATCCGCTTCGTTCAAAAGAAATAAAGCATTCAAAATCCCTTTTTTCTTCCAATCGATTTCTCAGAATCAATTTGTGCGAGTTGATGAGGGAGCTTATGTCTGGGCGACACGAGGTGAAGGGGAGGGTTGTCGTGTTGATAGCTATGGCGCGATGGATCAGTAAGGCATGGAGGATTGGCCATGTGGGCGCAAGCGAGGCGAAATGGCGGCAGTGGTCGTTGCTCTTTTTGGTTGAGGCGAGGAGTAGTAAGGGCGGCGAGCAAGGTCTGATTTTTGCTTGAGCCTACCGTTCTCGGAATTGTAGTGACGTATTAAATAATTTTTTAAATTAAGTTTAAAATATATATAGATATATATAATTTTACAGTAAGGTAAAATAAAATTAAAGAAAAAAGTAAATGTTAAAAATCATATTTTTTATGTGTATAGTAAAGAAAATTTCTGTTTTTTCATTTACAGAAAAATATATATGCATGTATAGGGAAAAAAAAGAAAAAAGAAAAGATAACATATTTGCACATCTAGGTCAACAAAGCGGAAAAAGGAATTTTTTTCTATTAATAGGAAGGTAACATTTTGTTTTGCTGTTTTTCAATTTAAAATTAATATATGTAAGTATATATGCAGAAATAATAATATAAATATAAATATAAATATATATATATATATATGTATACACATGCATATTTTAATTTAAAAAATATATATAGATAAATAGGAAAACAAATATAGATATATTGCATTTTAAATTTGCTGGTTTATTTTAAAAAAATGGATTTGGTGATTAAATTGTTCAATTAACTTATTAAACTTATTATAGCTACGAAAAGGTTTTTAAAAGGGAAATTATCAGTTTAAATAAAATTATTAGTTTAAATTAGTAAATGGTAATTAACTGTTCGATTCGTTCAAATATTTATAAACCATACAATGTTTGCACAAGGTCCAAAATCGTGAAGGAAATAGCCGGTTTGGATCGGATTGCAAAGTAAAGGCAAAGGTGAGTTAATATCACGCACATCTGGATTGTCGGTTAATTTAATTAGTTAAAATTAAATTATTGGTTCATTGCTTGAGTTGATAGTTTATTATCAGCCTGGATGTGATATGTTATAGTAGTATATATATTTGAGTGATTGATATTACCGCATTATATAGCGGATGAGACCCTATGCACCCTGCATAATAGCGGATGACCCTATATACCGTGATATCCTACCTTGAAGCGAGATCGGTATTTTATTTGTTGACTAACATCTATGGATTTAGGGAAACATGTTGGAGGGATCCAACTGGGTTCCTAAAAAATATTGGATTTTATTTTCATATTCATTATATAAAATGTTGAATAATATGTGACATCATGTTGGAAAATTTATTTAATTGATGTTAATATATTGCTGGATATTGTGGCATTTTAAAAGTATAAATATTGAATTTTAAAAGGGAAATAAAAGGGAAAAAATTAAAGAAGGAAATTTATAGTGAAAATGGATGAATTAAAAAGGGTAAAATTGGGAAAAAGCAAATAGTTGATTTTAAAATCCTACTTAATAAATTTCGGAATATGGGAAAGAATAAGGTCTTTGAACAAATGTAAATTAAAAGGTTTTAAAATTAAGGACTTAAGAAATATCGATTTTTTAGGTGTAAAGGATTTATTTTCAAATTTAAGATCTGAATGAGTTGAAAAAAATAAAAGGAGAATTTTGAAATAAAGTATGAAATTGGTATTTTCGATTTACATAAGATTTTAAATCATAAATTAAGGTGTGAATATGGTATAAGTGGGTTTTGGAATAAATTCGGGTAAGTAAAGGAATTTATTTTAAAATGGAGTTAATTTTGAAAAATCGATTTGAAAATCGACTAAGTGTTTGAAAATGGGATTTAAAGGAAAATGAGGGTATGGAAATTATAAACTGGGTTTATAAAGTGGAATGTTTATCAGTGGATAAATCTGAAAAATATAAATTCACGGTCGGAATTTATTAGGAGATGATAACTTGCTTTAAAAATAAATAGTGGTTTTATATTGAAAAAGTATGGAAAAAGAAAGTTTATGGGATTGGGTCGTAAGTTAAACTGGAATAAATCGAGAAGAACTTATAAATGATTAGATGGGCTATATTGGAATGAAAAGTGTATTTTCCTGAAAGGCCAAGTACAATTTCAAAGGAGATTTTTAAGTATTAATTAGAAGTTTTAAAAGTGGTTCTTCGAAGAATGTTTTAGAAAAATTATCATTTAGTTGTTTTAAAATTGTTAAAGTAAATATTTATTTAAGTTAATTATAGTAGTAATTTATTTTAAAGGTTAAATTAGTATTATGGTTTAAAGGATAACTAGTAAATATTTATACCTTATATAATAGTTTTATTTTAAAAGTAGTTTTGGCTAAAGTTTTACTTGGGAAATTATTAAGGAATTTCCTAACTAGTATTTTGAATATATTGATTTAAATTGTTTTATTTTAAATGTTTTAAGTGTATATTTTTCGATAAAGTGATTTGATTTATATGAAAACTAAATTTGATAAGACATAGTGCTTTTCAGTGGAAATAAAATATTTGGCTTGTGATTGTTAATTTGATAGTTAAATAACCGACTATCAATATTGGCAAATGCGCCGATCGTTTTGAAGAGACCGGGAACAGATTTTATTATCCGAAAACCACTTCGATCCAGTTTGAACGTTTGCTAATGAAGACTATGAAGATGATGAAGACGGTGATTTGGTTTTTCCAGACCTAAGGCAACTTGTATGGACGAAGGCTATCAGACCATCGTCAGGAGGACGATGAGCATTCTAAGTGAAATATGTTCTATAAAGGTAATGCATAGCCTCAATCCTCATCAACCGGGAATGGCTAAAACAAGGGAGGTGCAGAAAGGCTAAGTAGGTAGCACCCAAGTAGGGTAAGGTCATTCCTGTCTAGATGTCCCTTTTTGATCTCGGCTTAGTGGGTGGTTACTGATCCCAACTGTGGGGTAATCTTATTCGGACTATCCAGTAAAGGGTAGCTCTGATCTTGCGTTGCAGGGATCGAGAGTGGTCCTCGGTACGCTGATCTAGGCCAGGTAATGTGACGAGCGGTACCCAATAACCCTGCCATTGTATGAAATGCTATCTCCAATAAGCGCCTGTACGGTTTTGATTGTGCCCAACTATGCTGGAACGTGGGATGCAAGCATTTCAGCTATATTCTATTTTACTTTCTATAGACGCTGTTATAATATCAGATGAATTTTATAAAACTGTTTTAGGTTATCGTAAGGTAAAAACCCGGCACGGTTATTTGTGGCATGGTCTTACGAGATACCTTTGATTTAAAGGATTTTGAAAACTTTAATAATTCAATTGAGTGTGTTTTCTCATGCTGGTTTTCCAGACTGACTCGGGTGTTATTTTATTATAATGCTCGGGTAAGACCGAGTATTACGGTTACAGGATTGGATGCTGTGGAGCTCAGAAGACGAGCTGGATGGCGAAACGTATCACACGTACTTAACTTATATTCCGTTGTGTATGGTATGCTGTGTAGTCAGATTTTGTGAGGAAAAATTATTATAACTTTCCAGTATTTGGCTATTGTGCGTATATACTCTGATGATGTAATGTATAAAAACAGTAATATTTCTTTTGTATAAAAATCTTTTGCTATATAGTATATGTTGTTCCGCTGTGATTGTGAGATACTGTGTTGTTTTATCTTCTTCTTCTACCTCTTTCTTCTTTAGCTCTAATGGTTCGTATTTCCATCCAATTTGAGTTGAACTAATGGAGAATATTGCCGACTCAAAGGGGTATGGGTTTGCGGGCTATCAGTGTGGTATCAAAGCAAAAGGTTAAGCGAGAACCTTGGCTCTGGTGGGGATTACCCATTAGAGATAGGATCAGTAGCCCCCTAGAATGAGTTTGAGTGTATTAATAGATATCGGTGCGTATCTGTTAGTGAACATAAAATTGTTTTATATTGTGTTGATTGGTTTGTTGAGTGGCTTATGGATTCTTGTCAATACGAGTAATTGATGTTATTGATAGGGATTTATAAACACTTGTACAGAACAATTCAACCCGGTATTGTTTTAAATAGGGTGAATTAAATAATTTTGCCCGAATTATTTTTGTATATAAAAGGGATAATTTTCAAAAATTATTATAATTATATATGGTTTCTTCGTTGTTAGGAAATGATAATATTAAATTATTATCATTATTTTTTGGAATTTGAAATAAGAAAATGAGATTTAACGAAAGTTAAGAAATAATTATACAACAAAATGAGATTTGTAAATGTGAATTATAAATGTGATTTGTAAATGAAATTAAATAAAAATTCCGAAGTAATATTTGAATATGAATTGAAAGGATTTGGAATTCGAAATTTTAGAAATTAAATTTCCTTTAAGTTTGAAAATGATTTTCAAAGGCTTTGGGGGAATACTAGCGATATTATTCGGAAATATTTTTAAATTGGATATGAAATTTTGCGAGATTGAGAACTAAAAATATTTGAAAATGTTTTTTTAAAGAGATAAAAGCACTGAACTCTTTTCGGTCGCTAGAAAATAGTTTCGGTGATGACTACAGCATCATCAATGTTCATTTTCCAGTTTCCAATGGAGGAATCGCTACCTAAATTTTTTAAATTGAAGTTGTTTGCAAAACTTGGTTTGGTTTGGAAAATCAAAGAAATAATTGAATATACCAAAGGATTTTGGATGTAGTTGATTCCAAAGGTGACTTTGAAATATTGAGAAATTGTTTAAACTCTGGAATCTTATTTAAAATGTTTACGGAATATGAACAAAGTTTGGGAATTTATAAAAGTTTGAACTTTGATTAGAATAAAATTTAACTTAAGAAGAGTTAAATTAAAATAAGCTTGAAAAACGAAATAAGTCAGAAAAGTAAGCCATTTAAATGGAGTAAATTGGAAGAGAGTAGTGAATGGAATTTAAATAAGTTTGAAAACTTATGGAAGTTAAAAATTTAAATGGAGATGGAATTTAACTAAATTAAGTGAAATAAAGGTTGAGGAAATAATTTTTTGAAAATAAGTTTATAAACAAATGTATAGAGGAACCAAGGAATTTACATATGTAATTAAATGGAATTGAAACTGAATATTGGAATTTAATTTGAATTGTGTCAAATAAAGTGAAATGGAAAATTAGTCTAATTGGACTAAAGAAAACAAAGGATTGAAAATAAAATTAGTAAGTAAACTAATTGATTTAAATGGGTAAGCAAATAAATTGAAATTGAATATTGGGATGGCATTTAATTTAAATTGTGTGAAGTAAAGTGAAGTTGAAGAATTAGTTTGAAGTGGACTGTTCGTCGACGGAATTTCTATCTGTTTAGAAAACCGTCGAACGAATTTAGAAATAAAATTTATACCGCAAGCGCACGGTGTACGAATGTAGCACGCGGCGAATACGAGTCGATCCACAGAGAATTGTTGATTTAAATTTCCTACTCAATCAAATTATACCAAAGTCGAGAGTGTGTTTAAGCTAGAAAATGAGAAAATGAACTAACTAACAAAAAGAAAATAAATGCAAATATGAGAGTTAAATGACAATTTAGAGAATAAATCCACTCTCTAGATCATGTAGTTCAACACATGAAATCATGATCTCTCTTTTATGGTCATTAGTGTTTTAATTGATGTGTTTATCATAAGTATGGCATATTTGAGCTATTGATTAGCCAACATAAGCCATCAAACTATAACACACCCCTTAAAACACTTACTAACTTTCATGAAACTTGACAAAGAAAATGAAATCTATTTTAAGTATGGCCTATTAACTATTGATTAGAAACATAGACCATCAAATTTTAATTTCAAATCACTTTCTTTTGCCATAATCATATTTTGATGAAGAGGCAATTAGTGTTAGTGATTGTTTAAGCATAGCCTATTTGGTATCAACAATATAGGCTATCAAAATTCAAAGCAAAAACAACTAGTAAACCATTTCCATCATCATCATTAAGCACAAAAAGAGAGCATAAATTGACAAAATGTTGAAGCTACATTAATTAGAGAGCTTCATTACCCCTAAATTGAAGGGGTTTAGCTTCTCGTATTTGTCATTTTATTAACAAATGTAGCTAATAACATGAAAGCAAAATGAAGAGGAAAAAGAGAGCAAAATGAAAAGATAAACTAATTAACTTGCATAAAAGAAAAGAGATCTACACTACAACATAAAAGCAAATGAACATGAAAGGAAAGAGCATGTATTAAATTGCATAAAATAAAAAAGATTACATAAAATAAAAATGGCTAAGTAGCCATGAAAATAGAAAGAGGAGCTTTCATTTTATTTTTGATCTAAACTAAACTAAAGAGAAGGAGGCCTAAGAGAGACTAAGAGAAGAGGTTAGGATTACATGAAACATAAGGGGTATATATACAAGTTTTAAAACCCTAATTCACTTTTTGGGGAATGCCCAAAATGCCCCTTAGGAAGTGCGGAGGCAAAGTAATCATTAACATTTCTTAATCCACCATTAAGTGTACATGAAACCATTAACTCCATAAGCATGTGCTTTAGCCTTTAATTTGTACATTAAGGTAGGTGGGTAGGAGGGGTCCTCCATGATCTTCACTTTGAATTATTTCCATCTTCATTCCTTTGTATCCATTTTGTGCATGCATGTTTCTTCATGAACCCACTAATATGAGAAGCTAAATTCCTACAAAATATTATAGAGATTTCCAATTAAATTCTCTCAAATTAATATATGCGCACAAATGGCCATTTTGCCCTTATATGAAGATGAATATGTGAAAATTTGGAATTAATATGAATTTTTGTTAAAACAAGTTAAAATACCCAATATGATCATTTATTTAATTTAAATAGAATAAATATGGTGGTAAAAATATGCACATTTACATGCACCTCATGGACTAAATCATAAAAGTTTGGAAATAAAAATTGTTTGAGATTTAAAATAAATTAGTAAGTGGAACTAATTAAAGAAATGGTTAATTAAATATGTTTTGAGATAAGATGAATAGAATTCAATATTAAAAAGTGAAAGGTAAATTGAATTCATATGGAATTGGAGATCCAATTTGAATAAAAGTAGATATAAACCAAAGTGGTGAAATGAAAATAAATATTTAAGGGTGTAAAGTATTTATAATAAACTTAAAAAAGTAGATGGTGAAATTCTTAAGTAAATTTAGAATTGAGAAATATGCTAAGTTAATATTTGAATGAAGATTTAATAAAAGTGGTGAAAGAGAAATTGTGAATAAGTGAATGAAAATCAAAGTAAATGGGAATAAAAAGAAAATTGATATAGTAAATAACCAATTAAGATAAATACGCAGGATGTACGTATATTATTTTATTCGCATAATGATTTGATCCAAAATTCGAACACAGAATTTAGAGATAGTTATATCGATCCGAGTTGGGATTTTTCACTCGATTTTCGAGGGCGAACCCTGGATATGGATTTGTGGTTGATCCTTAAATTCTCTATCATAGTATATGGCTATGCAAGGAGGATGACGGTTTCTTGTCAAGAGACCAGATCTGTGTCCGCACTAGGAAGTCGGGTGGACGATACTAGTTCGGAAGTAAAATTGTGTGATCGAGTGAGCGATCAGATTTGGTATTGCATACCGATGATATGTGTACATTGTATGGGTTTGAATGAAATAGACATTGAAAATTTTGAAAATAAATGAACAAAATGATTTTGAATTCTGTGATTGGATATTATTGCTAAGTGGAGTGCAGGTAATTAAAAGCAAAGGATAAATTGGTGTTTTTGATTTCAAAAGATAAATTTGAATTGTCCAACAAAAAGGTACGTGTTTAAATTACCGTATGAAATTTGATGATTTTCTGATCTAGCCCTTAGCTTTTGTTTTCTTTTGAAAATTTGGGACTCATAAAGGCGTTTTGTAGTTGTGCCGAGCTAGCTGCGCAAAGGAGACGCTGGCAAAAATTTTCAAAAATTTAAGGAGTTAGAAAATTTTGAAGAAAATTTTGATAGTTTAAAATTTGGTTTACACTATAATTTGAATTATTGAGTAAATAATATTGTCTGGAAGCTATGGATGAGTTTGAGAAGTTAGTAAGAACGATGTTGTGCCTTTAATAAAAATATTGTTTTGGGAAGTTGTTTTAAAGCCGTTTGGCTTTGGGAAATAGGAAACGGGTATTGGACCATTCTTCTTAACAAGTAATTTCGGGGACGAAATTCTTTTAAGGGGGGAGGAATGTAACGACCCGGAGTTTTGGATATTTGAAATTGGTATATTTTGATTGATTTTAAATATTTAAAAGTTAATTTTCAACTTGAATTTCAAATATAACAATTTATTGGACAATTTAATTATTGGATTTAATAATTGGAAATTGGGTAAAATATGAAATCGGGAGTTTCGAGCGTGTTGAAAATAATTTGAAGGCTTATAAAATTTATATTGATAATACTAAAGATGATAGAACTTTTGAAATTGAATTTAAATGTGATTTGGGCAGTTTTAAAAATATATCGTTTAAATTGACATTTAAAAATAGCCTTCCGAGGCAGTGTCTTGGAATTCGATGAAACTAGTTCCATTGGATTCGTAATAGTGTTTGATTATCGGATTTCAAATTTCATAGTGTTTGAAGTTGTCGTGTGATTGTAAGGTAGGCAAACGTGCTGAAATTTATATCGAAAATTCAATATAGAAACTGGGTCCAAAAAGTTATCTTCTCCATACGATCGAATTAGGACTCGAAACCTTTTCCATTACGTTCAAAATAGGGGTATAACATTATAAACGCCTAGTGGCATTGTAACAACCCTGTATTTTGTGATTATTTTAATTGTATATTTTAATTATTTTAATTGAATTCATGATTTAAAAACTTTATTTTATTTATTAAAATGGATAATTTTTTTATTTTAAATATAAAATTTGATTTTTATGTGAATTATAATTTCAAACATGAATAAATAGAATATTTTCCAAAAATGTGGATTTTGGTCAATATGGTAAAACTTTGACCTTTAAATTTAAAATTTAAAAATTATAATTTTTGAATTTTATCTTTTATTATGAAAATAAATTATATTTTAAGCATACCGCTTTTCGTTTCGTTGAAATCCTATTAATATTGTGAAAGTGATGCTTTTTACACTATTGTATGTAAATTGTTTATATAACAAAATTGTTTATTTTAATTTATATAAATAATACTTTTGTTTGTCATATGATGTTATAATATGTAAAATATGACATGTTATGTATAAATATTTTTTTAAAACATTTTATAAGTGTAGTTATAATTTTTAAATGTTAATTGTATATTGTATACAATTTTTTAAATTCTAGTTTCAATTTAATAACTATTTCCTTATTTATTTTCTATTTTCCTTAAAATATTTATTTGTTTTCATTTCCAATTTATTTTGTTTTCATTTTTATTTTTATTTACTGATTTTATTTTGTTTATTTTGAATAAAAGGAAATGAAAATACAAAGAGACAAGGACCTTTCATTTGCTAGAGTCTTTTCATATACCTTGCCTTTTCATTTCCTTTTGCCCTTTCATTTCATCTTGAAGCCATCCGTTTCTCTTTGTTGTAGCCATGTTATCTCATTTCATTTTCAGATGAGAAATTTCTCATCTCCTCAAAATCTTCGGCCATTTCAATTTCTGAAATTTTTTGGGTAAAATTCATGGCATCTTTTCCGCTTTTTCTCCTCTCTTTCATTGAATTTTGCCTTCCTCTTCCTCTCTCATAGCTTGGCCCTACTCCATCAGCTCCACCGACCATAACCTCCTCCATCTATAGCAGCAACCACTCCTCCTCCTCTGACTAAATTCAGGCCGTGACATCCATTGATGCTTCCACCACAATACTTTGCACCAAACCCTTCCAAATTTGCATAGCTGAGCCTTGATTCCACCACACCCCTTCATCTTTCACTTCGGCCACTACCTTAGCACCATTACCACCATCATAACCTGACCTTGATCATCACTCCAGCTCTGACCTGACATGAACCCCCTATGGCCGAGCCCAATTGTGGTCATAGCCGAGCCTAAAGTTGAACCAAACTCCACTATTTAGCCTTATTCTTTTGTATGCTCCATTTTGCAACCCTTCTCCTTCACATCTTCTTGCCTAGCCATGAGTTTTGATGCCAAACCTAAGTCTATTGTAACCATGGCCGAGCACTTGAACCCCTATGGTCAAGCATTTGAATGGTAAAGGCAAGGTCAAGTCACTTTAGCTCTTTGTTGCTTTTCATCTCAAGTTGTTTCAATGATATTTTTGTGTTGTAAATATATGTTTACAATGTATTGTTTATTTGTTGTTACAAGATCACTATCTTGGCTCTCTCTTCTCACTTGAATCAAAGTCGTGCTATGCTGTACCGTATCGTGCTTTGTGGAATTTATTCGCGTAGTTTGATTTGCCAACTCCATCTTGAAAAGGTGAGTCCTTCTCATTCTGACATTTTTACTTATGAGATAGTGAATTGATGACAAGTGTTTAGTAATTAAAAATGTTATGCAAGTAAATGATGATTATTTGATATGGTATGCCATGTTATTACCATGTTTACTTTGTTAATCACCACCTGAGAATGCTAAATATTAAGTTTTGAATTTGTGAATTCAAATATGTAAATTTGAAGTAAATGTGATTTTGACTTTAAAATTTTATTTTAAAAATGTAAGTAAATAATGGAAATTAAATTTAAAATTTTGAAATGATAATTGAAGTAAAATGTTAAGTTAATAAATTTATAAGTTAAGAAAACGATGAATTTTGACTTAACAAATGAATTGAGTTTTAATTGAATATTTGATTTTAAAATTTTGTTGTGATAAGTCATATGTTAAAATTATTTAAATGTGAAATTTTGTAGTCTAGAAATATAATTTATAAGTTTAAAATAACAAAAAATTGACGTTTTAAAGGTTTCTAAAGTTATAATAAAATCTGGAATTTTATTAATAGCATTTCCAAAAATGTCGTGGTCTTATGACAGCATTTTTAAATGCTGTTGTTTTTGAATTTAACTATGTTGAAATAACTAAATATCTATTACGACATTTTACAAACGCCGTTGTTCCTGAACTAAACTAGGTTGGAAACTATAAGCAACGATAGCACTTTATTAAATGCCGTCGTTGCTACAATTTGACAATGTTTTGAAATATTATAGATTTTAACACTATTTGAGTTATATTTTAAGGTGTTAAATGATTTAACTTTTGGAATTGATTATTTATGAAATTTTGGGAGTTTTGAATATATTTTAATACTTAAATTTGAATTTTTAAGGAATTTAAATTAAATTTAAATTTAAATAAGGTTTACTTGGCTATGTGTTAAATGGAATGAAATGAAATAAGATAAATGAAATTTTGAATGAAATTTTAAAATGTGTTTTGAAATGATATCTATGATTTTAAATGACAATTAAAATTTAATATTTGAATTTAAGAATGATAATGAATTTATAATGGATTTGAAAAGGAAATGATTTTGAAATGGTTTTGAATGACATAATCTTTATTTTGATAAAGAATGTGAATTTGGAATGATATTTGATTTTGATATATTCGATTTGTTCGATAAATGAATATTTGAAGTTTATATTAGTATGAAAGGATATTTGGTTTATTTGTAATTCTGGTTTATTTAAATTATATTGGATTTATGAAATGAATATTTCAAAACTAAGTAATAATAAAGTTAAATTTGAGATATATGAAACTATAAAATCTAGTTTTGAAATTTGGGATATTAAAGCTTTGAAATATATTAAAAATTGAATAGTTTATTTTGTGGATCAAATCTGTATTTGAAATTGATAAGATTTGAAATGGTTTGTTGGAAAACTGAATTGAATTGAAATTGATGGTTTGAATTGAATTAAATCGAGAATTTGAAAATTTGGGTTTAATTGAATAAATTTGTAAAATGTAAAGAATTAAAGGAATGTTTTATGATTTCAAATGTATGATTTCGAAATGTTATGATTTTCAAAGGGTAATGATTTCAAGTATTTTGGGTTCGAAAAAGTTATAACTTTGAAAGTATTATGATTTTTGAAAGGTAAATATATGTTTGAAATGGAAATGATATCGTATTGATTTGGATATAGTTTTTAAATAAGAATGGTTTTGATATCGAAGTATAAACTATTTTTGAAAGGAATATAGTTTTGAAATGAAATGATTTGATTTTTGAAGTATAATCTGTTTTGAAATGACCACGACGTTACAATAACGATTGGTTGTTAAAGAGACCAGGATCGGAAGTTGTCATACTCTCTGCCAACTCTGAAAACCACTTTAACAACCGTGTACGCGGTGGAGATTCCAGAATGAAGTAGGATGGTGGCGACGTTCTTGAGGTATATTATGTGGACCCGACTCCCGTAAGTTGGCTTAAGGTGGCTAAAACAGGAGCGATCTCCGGCCAAAAGGGGTAGCTCCTCTGGTCGGATGCACTTCTTGGATACTATACTCTTACTTGTGGTTTATTTGATGGCCATCCTCCGATTTTGATTGGGAGTGTGTTCCGAGGTGGGCGTATGTGGCTGCTACGTTACCACCAGCCCATGTGCGTAATTGGTATATCTACCCCGGCATTGCCTTGTGTGCCGTGTCACCTACCATAGCGAGCCTTACTATGAGTTTGTTTTTCTCCCGTAGCCCATGGAGTATTTAGGGTAGCCTCCCGATCTGGAGTACGCTGATACTGGATGGACCACTGGGACTATTACATGTTGAGGTCTATATGGGTAACCCTTCAACGCTATTTAAAAGTAAGTTTATTTTACTGTACACGTTATTATAATAGCGCAATATTACAACATAGTAAATAGTTTAACGGATCCTTAAAGGATGGACGGTCCCAAGCATCCTTTAAGTACTGATGCATTTTTGTTACTGTTCAATTGAGTTGATTTACAGTTCATAAGTATTTAGGTCCTGACTCGAGTATTTTGTGTTTTGCTTTACGCTCGAGTCAGACTGAGTGATTCAGCATTCAAGACTCACCTCAGCCATCTATTTTGTTTTCAGTATCCAGTGATTTCAGTGATGTATTCTGATTTGTACCTGATGTATCTTGTTACTCTTCTGTTGTATCTTCTTTAACTCTGATGTATCTTATATGTATGTAGTAGTTTCATAAACTACTATCTCTTTTACTTCCGTTGCATTATTATTTACTCTGTGTCTGTGATATATTATTATTGAATTACTAATATTCTGAGATTTGCCAAATTTTATTTAAAACGCGGTATTTTGAGCAATTCAAGTTCGACATGTGCGGATGCGAATGGTTGAAAATATCGAGTCGTTACATGTGGTATCAGAGCTTTGGTAGCTTTAGGCAAAACTCAGCATATATGGTGAATGTATTTACAGAATCACTTACATTTGAGTTTGAATCTCTTCCTTTTGACTCGATTCCTTTGAATTTTGAAACATTCCCTGCGGTTCCAAAATTCATTCGCGGCCCTCACTATTCTTCTTCTTTTTATTCTAGAGTGTCCCATAACTCCACTTCGAATGATCTTTATAATGGGCAACGGTTTCGCCAATCTCAAATTGATTTGTAAAGGGGTGAAACTCCTTTACAACAACATTGATTCACCAGATATTTTTATATCCTTGGTTTAGATGCTAGTATCTCTTATAATTCCAAACTCTATCTCTTGAGACTGAATGTAGATTTACCCTAGAAATCCACAACGATCTTATTCTTTAAGTCACGGTTGACCCGGTTAAGGTTGCCCGCGATTTATTTAAGCTTATTCATCTTCCTTTCTATTATTTAATCTTCTCATCTTTTTTCCAACTTATCTTCAAATCATTCTTGAAGTGTATTTGTAAACTAATATTTGAAATGTTTTATATATTGTGTTATTTGAGTTGTTGATGTTGATTTGGATTTTTGATCTATTCGTCCGATCAACGCTATCGATAAGATTTCCAAAACACTTGAACAGAACAAACTGACACAATATGTTTTTCAAATTTAGTAATGAAATAAATTTTGTAACTATATTATATTTTTTCTGGATTTTTATTGAAATTGGTTGTTAAGAAATAATATTGGCTTTTATATATCATTATCTCTTATTTCATATATATAATTGAACTATAAACATGGTTATAAATTTATTTGGAAATTTAAAATGAATTTTAAAACAAGAACTTGAGAATTCAATTTCCGATGGATTTCAAACCTTGTATTTAAAGTTTTAGAAGGATGTACTATTTAAAGTATTTTCGAATAGAAATTTGTTCCCAAAGAATTTTAAAGTTTAACATTAGTGCTCTTTTTTTTGTCGCTGGAAAATAACATCGGTGATGACTGTAGCATCATCGATATTCATTTTTGAGTTTCGAAGTGAGGAGACCGTTCTGTAGTCTTACTACAGTTTTGTTTTGGAGAATTTAATTAATTTGGATTTCTAAAATAAGACTGGATTTATAACATATGCTGATATATGATTTAAATTTGGATGGATATATATATATATACATATATATGTAGTATATGTGCATTTATTTATCTCTAAGTAGTTTGGAATTTATCAGAAATTTAATGCCTAAATTTTATTTTAAAGGATAATTTCAAGTATAATTTCAAGATTTGAATAAATATTTGTTTGCACCAAAAATGGGCAAACACCCTTCGGAAGTTTTTGAAGAGATAGTAAATAAAGAACTTGAATTGGAAATAGGGACTATCTAACAAAAACTCCAAGTCATAGAAAAATAAATCGCGCAGAAGACAAGGATTTAGAGTGGTTCGGCTATGGGCCTACGTCCACTATGAAGTTTTTTCACTTTATTTCTTAATACTTGAAGATTACAAGTGCTTTTCAGCAAATTACAGCAGGAAATGGACTTAAATTCCAAATTGACAGCAATTGAGACAGCATGGAGTGATCCTGGCAGCGTTTAGACTTGTTCTTCTTCCCCAAATTCTCCGACCCCCCTTCTGAATGACCAGGGGGCTCTATTTATAGGTGTGGAAGGCCAAAATCCCGCCTAAATCATGGAGAGACTGCTTGGCACATGACGGGGGACCCACAGGCCCGAGTACTTGAAGTGCGTGCCCAGTTTGGGATCGATTCGAAGTGAACTTCGAATCGATCAAAAAATCGTCCAATTGCGATGAAACTTGGCGTGGACGTTCTTCGTCATGTAGACAAACTTCTGTAAAAATTTCATGGGATTTGGATCAGTAGATTGGGAGTTATGATCGATTCGAGATGAGGCATCTCGGTACGCTGGTTAGTTCGAATCGATCCTCTGGGTCATTCGAATCCATATGTTTCGAATCCATATGGTTCGAACCCTTAGGTTCGAATCCATATGTTTCGAATCCATATGGTTCGAACCCATAGGTTCGAATCGAACCTATTGTATGAGGGGGCGGTGACGCTTCGAATCGATGGCTCCAGATCGATTCGAAGTTGTTTTTAATGTGTAGGGTTCGAGGACAGCATGGATTCGAAGCTGTGATGGACCCGAAGCTTGTGATGGATTCGAAGCTGTCATCGATTCGAAGCTGTCATCGATTCGAAGCGTATTTAGGCGGTGATGGATACAAAGTTTGATGGATGGATTCGAAGTACCAATTGGCTTGATGGATTCGAAGGAAGGCGTTGGCTGATGGGTTCGAAACGGATGGTTTCGAACACGATGGGTTCGAACGCGATGGGTTCGAACGCGATGGGTTCGAATATGATGGGTTCGAATCATGATGGGTTCGGACCGAGCAATGTGCACCTTCTTAACTTGAATCCATCATATCTTGAGCATATGACCTCAGATTGACTTGAAATTTGAATCGATGGCTTCTATGGTCTTTCTTGTTACGCCCTATCAATTGTGGCCCAATCCGGACTCGGACAGAATTCATCGATATCCATAGCGGACTGAAGTACGATCAATCTCTGAGGCGAACTGTCTCCTGTCTTTGACCAACCTTTTGGTATCACGGCTTTTGTCCAAAAAGCGGGATAACATTTTGCCCCCCAAAGTACGTCTTGTGGGAACATGACGTGCTTTGAATAGTCGCCATTTTATTCTGAAGATTATCGCTCCCTTTTCGTCGAGACTCATATACCGTATTGCCGTAACCTTGCCTTGATATGATTGATTACTGTGTGATTGTGCCTAACCGTTGGCTGTCGTTGCTATAACAGGGTAAATATTTGATCCCTGCGAATGTTCAAAATCGAACATTAGTTCGTTATGTGTGTACATACATTAGCTCCGCCCTTATTAACGTCGTGTGTCCATGAGTCATGTCGGTCTTTGTTTGCTGCCGAACTCCGTCCCGGTTTTCTCCTGAATCGATTTTAGATTCAAGCCAAAGTGTTGTTAATTAGTGGTTTTTGATGGGTTCGAAGCTTAGAAGGATTCGAAACTCCTGATGGATCCGAAGCTTAGATGGATTCGAATCAGTGATGGATTCGAGGACTCTGATGGACTCGAAGCCCTTGATGGATTCGAAACTTGGATGGATTCGAAGTTTCCCGTGGATTCGAAACTTAGATGGATTCGAAGTTTCCAGTGGATTCGAAACTTAGATGGATTCGAATCAGTGATGGGTTCGAAGACTCCGATGGATTCGAAACTGGGATGGATTCGAAAGTGGTCGTTCGAATCGATGGGAGTCGAAGTGACACTAATCCCTCTTGGAATCCGTATAAATACATGAGGTTGACTTCATTTTCACTTTTTACCTTTTACCATTGCTTTAGCTGCTTCTCCGAACGATTTCCCAGAGCCAAATCAAACGTGCTTTTTCACGAATCGACCAAATTCCTTCTAGCTTCCATTTGTAATCAAACTAAATCAGGTAATCAAGGGGTCGATTCGGTTTTGAGAATGATAGATTAATCTTTTTTGGCATTGATTCAAACCCTTCTTCTGGAAATTTTTGGAGAGTGACGAGGTTTGAACGAAGTAGGCCGACTCCATGGAACTGAGGAATGCAAACCTTTGAGCCGTATCGATCAGGGGTGCGCACTTTGAGTTGGTTTCGAATGTGTAGCTTCGAACCGAGGATTGCAGGAGAACACAACAAAAAAGGCGTGCGGTGATGGATTCGAAACAGTGGCATTCTGATCGATTCGAAGGAGTTCAACTCCGATGGATTCGAAGCTAGGTGGGACTCCGTGGATTCGAACCGCTCTTGATGGATTCGAAGGAGCACGATTTCGATGGATTCGAAGTCAGGTGGGGCTCCGTGGATTCGAACCGCTCTTGATGGATTCGAAGGAGCCCGAATTTGATGGATTCGAAGTCAGGTGGGGCTCCATGGGTTCGAACTGCGCTGATTCAAGGTTCACCGATCTGACTCGTGTCGAATCGAGTCGATCGATTCGAACGTTCTTGCTTCTGGAACTTCCACCTCATCGATTCGTTCCAATACCTGAACTACGACCACTTTTAAATCGAACTTTAACGAACTCACTAAATTTTTAGCATATTTGATTCCGATGAGCTTCGTCCTTCGCATGATCAAAGTTGACCTGACCTGTCTTTTTGAGCTCGTCGATGGCACCGTGACTTAAACGAATTCATACTTGAATTGGTCAGTAGTATCCGAGGGACGCGAAAGCGACGGTCAGTGATGACGGTCGTTTTCGTTCTCTGATTCAAAAGCCTAGTCGTTCAGACACCGCGTTTTACTCTTGTAAAATTTGTTTTAATTATGTATTTGCATTGCACGGCATATCCATATGCTTCACACCGGGGAATATACGGGCTTTCTTCGTTTTTAACGCTGCTTTTTCGTGAGTTAGTTAGTTATGGAGTCTTCGGGTTCTGAACAACAAGAGTTACAAAGCTTGCCTCCTCTGATGCTAGAAATTCCAGAGATCATTCCTGAAGTAATAGATCCTGCTCCGGACGAATTGCCGGAGGCCTTACTTATCGAGGATCCCATAGATTCCGTCCGATCTAATATTTCTGGAGCATTATTGGGTCGGATATGTTCGAAGCATAGCTTATCCCCGGATGATGTTTTGCTACCGGGAGTTGATGATAGTCCTCACAATCCACCCGAGGGCTATACTGCTTTTTATCGCCACGCTTGTGCGGCTGGAACTCTCCCCCCGTTTAACCAATATATCAGGGAGATGCTATCGTTCATTGGAATCGCTCCCGCACAACTTCACCCCAACGGACACGCGTTACTGAACAGTGTTTTCATCTTATTCATGGACCGCCTTTTTCGTCCGCCTAGGCCAGCTGAGATTAGACATATATTCAACTTCAAGAGCAGGGGTGATAGTCCATCGTTCACCTTTCTGGAGGCAGTTAGAAACTGCCAGATTGTGACGGGAGCCTGGACCAGACTCAGTTACTTTAAGAATGAATGGTTCTTTGTCCGATGCCCCCCAGGATTCGCTAGGCGATGGCTGTCCAGACGTAAGTATCGTAAATCGTGTTAGCCTTCTTTAATGGCCATTGTCAACACTTGAACTGACATCAGGTGTTTTTTCTTGCAGCTATCATATCAAGGCCAGACGGTGGTCGATACAGAAACGTCATCCGAAGTCTACAAGAGGTTCCGAGTGACCTGCGGCACATTGACTTGGTCTTAACCGATGATAACTTAAGGACGCTGGGCTTAATTGAGACGAACCAGAGTATTGTCGTTGAAGGGTTTGTGAAATCGGCTCCGAAGGCAAAGAAGAGGACTGGTGTAGCGATAAGAGGAATGGGCGATGATGAGAGGACGCCTACTGACACCGGGCTAGCGGCTGATTTTCCCCAAGCAGGAAAAAAGCAGAAAGGCAAGGCCGTTGTTCCTAAATTTGCGAGACGGAAGTCTGTAATCGTGTCTCGCTTGATTCCTGGAATTATTTCTTCTGACTCCGCTCTTTGTCAATCAGGAAACATTTTCACAGGACTGGATGACGTTCCCATCCCGGAATGCGTTTCTCTTTATCACAAGTCCGGGTTGGTTGAGCTCCGGGAAGCGTTAGACATAAGCGGGCTTTTACCCACTAGTGCAGTCGAAACCTCTGGTTGGTCGGGGGCTTTGCACATTTGCATACACTCTCATGACACTACATGACTGCTTCACTCGCCCTATTGATTTTTCCTGGTACTTAACTGAACTGTATCTCTTTTCCAGTTAACATGGCTGGTCGTCAGACTACATTGGACAAACTCCGGAGAGTGCATCACCCCTCAACCTATTATGAATCTCGTCGTGGAGGCCCCGATCGTGATCGTGACCGGAGGCAATATGGCCAGGTGTATTATGCAAAGGATCATCGCCGTGGTAACTCCAGCCAGGAACGATCAGACAGAGATCGTAGGCATCGCTCCCCATCTCGATCTCCTCCGCAATCCCGAAGTCATGTCCAGGCATCCGAGCCTCTGCGACATCAGTCATCTTCGCAGGTTTCGAGGCCTGAGCCACATCATTCTCGAACCGGGGTCGCAACGTCTATGTCTGGGGAGGAGACCCTTATTGAGTCTTCTGGCGAAGGGGCCATCAGGCTTGCACAACTGAGGAAAGATTTTCCAGAGATTTGCTTTGATGCTTGTATTTTTCCTCCCAATCTTAAAAGAATTCCCGATGATGCCGCGACTTCGGCGCTCAACTACACCCGTGACTTTTTTGCTCAGTACAAAGAATGGTACAAAGCGGCTGTTAAGGCTTCCAAAGCTGCCTTCGACCGGGCCCAAATCATTGAGAAGCTAGAGGCTGACTTGGCTCAAAAGAGTCGCATCGTCGACATACTCCAATCTGAGGCGGAATCTTCCCGCAAGGCCGAGGTCGAGTCGTTACAGAAGGTTGATGAGACATTAGCTGAAATGGCGAAAATGCAACAGGCACATTGTACTTTAGTTGAAGACTTAGGCCATCGATACAAGAACGTTGAATCTGAGCGGGATGCGGCAGTGAAGGAACTAGAGGAGCTAAAGGCTAGGTTTGCTGACATGAATAAAGAAAAAGACGACGCGAACGTGGCTGCGCAAGAGGCGTGTGAGCAGGCTGTATCTTTTCGGGCCGAGCGCGATGCGGCAATTGCAAGGGTTAAGGAGGTTGAATCGGAGTTGGAGGAGAGAGTCCAAGCAGAGAGGTTCAAGATGGAGGCCGAATTCGACGATCTTTTGGACACATATAATGCCAATGTATTGGAGCATAGAAATCTCTCCTGGCTAGGGGATTACTCGATGCCTCTCTACAATGCTTGGAAGAAATTAGTGGAAAACAAGAGGATGTCTTGTCCGGATTCGGTATTAGATGAGTTTGAGCTTGAGTCACGTCTGCTCAGTGAGGATGAGAGGAGGACCCTTCATGAAGCAATCATTTCTGTTGAAAAAGAAAGACTTGTCGTCCATCAAACGGAGGTTGGCGAAGGTTCGGGTATCGTGCACCATAGCGAGAATACTGAAGTCCCTGTTTCGACTTCACCCGAAGCTGCTGCCGTGGTTGATTCACAAGCTATTCCCGCCTACAATCCGGACCAACCGGAACTGTCTTCGGGCAAGACGCTCGTCCCCGAGCTTGTTCAAGCTCCAAGGCAAGGTAAAGTAGGTATTTCCCTTTACGTCTTAAAACATTGATTTTCGAGGGAATTCCTTGGTCTGATAGCTCTAATTTTGGTTGTTTAGTGACCGAGAGTGTCGCACCCGTGCTCCCTGTCCCTTCGGCTTTACATCCTACACGTGGAGTTATTGTCACCGAGGCGATTTCAACTGCCGCCATGGTTGGTGATATGGGAGAGGGAGGCTCAATGTCATTCGATGTTCAAATGTTTGAAGAGCTATTTGGTCATCCTCTTGACCCCATGCCCGACCTCTCTTTTGTGACGAGCGGAGCTGCTCCAGTTTCTAGTTCGATCGTGATGACCACTGGCGTACCTAGCGCAGCTCAACTGTCTCTAGAGGAGGAGATTTTAGCAGAGATAAGTGCCGAGATGGCCAAGACAGTGACAGTTGGTCCCGGTGGTGACGCCGTTCCTTCAAGCTTATCTTCTCTAATGATGATTTCTCCTGGTGGCACAGTAACCTTCTCGAGTGTTGCTGAACAAGTATCTGTTATTGCTCCCATGCCCCCGGTTCGTCCTTATAAAAGGATCTCCATCCCTTCCAGTTCTGAGGAAGATGTTGATATCATGCCGGAACCGGAGGATGTTCCAAAGAAAGGCAAAAAGTCTCGTAGGAAGCCAGGCAGTGGGTCTAGCGGCTCGACTCCGAGGAAGAAACACCGGAGGAAGAAAGAGTGAGCCCCTCGCTTTGTCGTGAGATTTACGGATAACATATCTTTTGCCTCTTCTTTTGTTCTTTCTTGGGCCATGTGTATGTACGGATGTGGCCTCCACTTAATTGAAACATCTTTACTTGCCATGTAATCAAACTTGTTTTTGTTGGTTGATGAAATGGGAAGTTACACTTTTCTTCTTACCTGAATGCCTTGCAGTATTTGTGTTGTATCCGCTCAGTATTTATATAGCTTCGTGTCGTGATTTAATGAATGAGTCGGATTCTGACTATATTATTACTTAAGCCAGCGATTAGCACTCAGCTTTTTGCCCCTTAGTTGCGGGGAATAATACTCATATTCTGGCGGCTGATTGCATTTATTGCAAGCCCTGAACACATGCCCCCCCCCTTCTGGGGATTCATGACAATTTGAGATTGATAATCTGTCCTGCATTCCAGGAATCTGAGGGTTATCGATGTTTACACTCCATTCCACGCTATGGGAATTGGGAGTTGATATTGATATCTCGGCCCGTATTTTGGGAACTTCGAATTGTTACTTGTACTTTGATTCGCGCTTCGGGAATCTGGATTAGATGGTTATACTCCAATTCGTACTCTGGGAAGTTGGAGTCCGTTCGCGCTCTGGAAACAACTTATTGGATGTTTTATACTCCGATTCACACTCTGGGAAGTTGGAGTCCGTTCGCACTCTGGGAACGATTTATTGGATGTTTTATACTCCAATTCACACTCTGGGAAGTTGGAGTCCGTTCGCGCTCTGGGAACGACTTATTGGATGTTTTATACTCCAATTCACACTCTGGGAAGTTGGAGTCCGTTCGCGCTCTGGGAACGACTTATTGGATGTTTCATACTCCAATTCACACTCTGGGAAGTTGGAGTCCGTTCGCACTCTGGGAACGATTTATTGGATGTTTTATACTCCAATTCACACTCTGGGAAGTTGGAGTCCGTTCGCGCTCTGGGAACGACTTATTGGATGTTTTATACTCCAATTCACACTCTGGGAAGTTGGAGTTAGTAAAAGGATTGTCGTGTATCAATCCCGGTGAATGCTGGTATTATGTTTTGCCCCCGAGCTCGGGTCTTATTTAGTAAGTGACTGGTCGTGTCACAGTTACTCCCTATTTAGATAAATCCCACCGTGTGATGGAATTTAGCTCTTCGTGCAATGTGATATTATGTGCTATTTTCAGTGAATCACAACTTTTGGCTCGAAGAGATGGCGTTTTATTGCTGAAACAAAAGAAGCATGACAACATCAGTTGCCTTATTACAAGTTCAAATTTCAAAATGCAAAAAAAAACAAAATGCTAAGGAAGAAATTGATAGAAAGACAAATAAAGCCTGTTAGGTGTAGTAGGGACGGAGGCTTCCGCTATTCCAGGCTCTTGGTAAAGTGAGACCATCAACGGTCGATAACTTGAACGTGCCATCTCTGAGTTTTTGTGAAATCATATACGGCCCTTCCCAATTTGGGTTCATGTGCGAAGGAACCGGGTAAACTCTTTTGAGTACCATGTCGCCGGATTCAAAAGTCCGTGGGCGGACCTTGGCGTTGTATATTCGAGCGACTCGACTTCGATATGCAGCTGCCCTCACGTCGGCTTCTTCACGTTTCTCATCAAGCAGATCTAGTGATTCAGCAAGTAATATAGCATTCGTTTTCGGGTCGTAGTATGTCACACGGTGAGAGTGAACTTCCATTTCGACCGGGATAACTGCTTCGGAGCCATAGGATAGAGAAAAAGGGGTGTGTCCGGTCGTAGTTTTGTGAGTTGTTCTATATGCCCACAGAGCCATTGGTAGTTCATCGACCCATTTGCCCCCGGCTTTCTCCAATCTTTTCTTCAATATAGACTTGATAACCTTATTGACGGCCTCGACCTGACCGTTTGCTTGTGGGTGCGCTACTGCTGAGAATCTCTTATGGATGTGAAATCGCAGACAGAAATCCCTGAATTCAGTACTGTCGAATTGGGCTCCATTATCGGTGATAATAGTATGCGGGAGACCAAACCGGCAGATGATGTTGCGCACCACGAAGTTGATCACCTTTTTTGTTGTTATCGTTGCAAGGGGCTCAGCCTCAGCCCATTTGGTGAAGTAATCAACCGCAACTATGGCGTACTTTGCACCCCCTTTAGCTAAAGGCAACGCACCGATTATATCCATCCCCCACATTGCAAATGGCCACAGGCTGACCATTTGGGTTATTTCAGAAGGCGGGGCTCTAGGGATCCGAGCGTGTCTCTAGCATTTATCACATCTCTTGGCATAATCCATAGCATCGCGGTTAACGGTAGGCCAGTAATATCCGTATCGAAGTATTTTCTTGGCAAGCGCTTGCCCCCCAGTGTGATCGCCACATTCTCCTTCGTGCACCTCACGCAACACTCGCTTGATTTCGTTATGCGCGATACACCGGAGAAGAGGAACAGAGTAACCTCTCCGATACATAACTCCGTCTTGAATGACGAATCGTGACACCTTTCGAAGAATCTGTCTTCTTTCACTTCGTCGTTCGGGCAGTGTGCCATGCTTAATATAATCTTGGTAGGGAGTCATCCATGATTCCTTCTCGGAGGTAGCTTCTAATGTGAATTCATTCTCCGTTCGATCAATGCTCGGAGAGGATAATGTCTCGACAGGGACGAGTCCCAAGTGTTGAGCTTCGCCTGTACTTGCCAGCTTTGCCAATGAATCGGCTTTCTGATTGTGCTCTCGGGGTATGTAGAAAATGGTATAATAATCAAACTGATCCAGTATTGCTCGGACCCGGGCTAGATAAGCGGCTAGCCTTCTATCCTTGGCCTGATATTCACCCCGAACTTGACATACCACCAACTGGGAATCGCAGTAGATTTCCACAGCGATAATTTTCAGGTCTCGGGCCAACTTCAACCCGGTGAGCAAGGCTTCGTATTCAGCTTCGTTGTTGGTTGCCCGAAAATCAAACTTTAAGGCGTAGCAGATGGATCGGCCCTCGGGGGTCTCAAGCACAATCCCTGCGCCCGAGCATCGATCGTTGGATGCGCCATCAGTGTATAGTTTCCATATATCTTCGGGGGAGTCACTAGTTTCGGGTAAGTCTTCAGGAACAGTGAATTCGGCAATGAAATCTGCTAAGACTTGACCGTGTATGGCTCTCCTTGGAACATATGCGATGTCGAATTGACTCAGCTCAATGTTCCACTTTAGTAACCTGCCAGACGTCTCAGGTCGTGTGAGGACCTGTCGTAACGGTTGGTCGGTGTATACAATGATAGGGTGAGCCTGAAAATATGGACGGAGCTTCCTCGAGGCGATGACTAGGTAGTATGCCAACTTTTCTAGCCTTGGATAACTTCTCTCGGCCCCGGTTAATCGTTTACTGACGTAATAGACTGGTTTTTGTGTTCGGTCTTCCTCTCGAACCAATGCAGCACTAACAGCGTTTTCAGATACAGCCAGATAAAGGTATAATTGCTCGTGATCAACAGGTTTTGAAAGAATCGGTGGTGTGGAAAGATGTTGGATTAGCGATCGAAACGCGCCCTCACATTCCGTAGTCCATTTGAAGTTTCGTTTCCCTTTTCGGATCAGATCGAAAAAGGGTATGCATTTATCCGTTGATTTCGAGATGAACCTGCTCAGCGCTGCAACCTTTCCGTTGAGACTCTGAACCTGTTTTATGGTCCTCGGGGTTTGAAGATTCCTAATTGCCCAGATCTTTTCGGGGTTGGCCTCTATTCCCCGGGCGTTGACGATGAATCCAAGGATCTTTCCGGAAGCAACCCCAAAATGACATTTTAACGGATTTAGCTTCATCCCATATCTCCAGAGGACATTGAACATTGACTCCAAGTCCTTGACATGATCAATGGAGTATCGTGATTTTACCAACATGTCATCCACATAAACCTCCATGGTTTTCCCGATCTGATCGGCAAACATCCGGTTGACTAAGCGTTGGTAAGTTGCTCCGGCATTCTTTAAACCAAAAGGCATGACCATGTAGCAGTATAGTCCTAGGTCAGTTACGAAGCTTGTATGTTCTTGATCGGGCACATGCATGGGTATCTGATTGTACCCGGAGTAAGCATCCATGAAAGACAATAATTCGTGTCCGGCCGTCGAATCCACAAGTTGATCGATTCGAGGAAGTGGAAAATTGTCTTTTGGACAAGCCTTATTTAAGTCAGAGTAGTCGACGCACGTTCTCCATTTTCCATTTGGTTTGCGGACAAGTACAGGATTGGATACCCATTCCGGGTATAAAGCATCTCGGATAAACCCATTCGTCTTCAACTTATCGACTTCTTCTTTGAGGGCGGCAGATCTCTCTGGATCCATACCGCGTCTCTTTTGCTTGACCGGGATGTGTCGCGGGTCAATATTTAAGGTATGGCTCGCGATGTTCGACGAGATTCCACACATATCGGAGTGCGTCCAGGCGAATACGTCTAGATTTTCTTGGAGAAATTCGACCAATTCCTGTTGTGCTTGTAGGTTTAGCTGAGACCCAATTTTCAATATTTTCGAATCGTTATTGTCATCAATTGGAACCTCGATCGTCAGCTCGGCTGGAGAAGCTTGACTTTTCTTGGATTCGTCATTATCTTCAGTGTCTCGAGGGTCAAGATCCTTCTGGAATTGGTCGTGGTGCCCGGGCCGAGGCCCAGGCGCTAATTGTCAATCGTCGGCAAAGCGGACGCGGAGAGATTCCCCCACGCCCTTTCCTTTCTCCTTCCTTTGCGCTTCTCGTAGTTCAGCAACATAACAGGCTCTCCCGGCAGCCTGGTCCCCTTGAATGACCCCAATCCCGTGGTCAGTAGGGAACTTTAGAGTCAAACACCACGGGGCAATTGCTGCCCTAAATTCTACAAGGGCTGGTCGGCCCAAAAAGGCATTATAGGGTGAATGGATATCCAGGACAACAAACTGTAACATTCGGACTCTACGGCGTTCTCCGTTTCCCAATTCTACTGGCAATTCCACCATCCCGGTGGGTATATTAGCACTTCCATCGAAGCCGTGGATCCTACATTGACAAGGCTTTAGATCTTTAGCTTCCATCTTCATCTGATCATATGCCTCTTTAAACAAGATGTTTACTGAGCTCCCACTGTCTACCAGGATCCTCTTCATCCAAGCAGGACCAACCTGTGCGGATATGACCAGTGGGTCTATGGTCGGGGCTTCGACTTTGTCAGCATCTCGGTTTCTAAATACGATATCATCCGTCATCGTCTTCTGTTGTTTAGCCGGAGCCCCTTCATCAAGTGTACTACAGCTTTCAAAACTTACGTGCCTGATCGAATTGGTGTATGATTCCATTTCCCTCCAACTTCGATCCGCTGGATGAGGGCCACCACTGACTGTATTTATGACCAACCTTCCGCTTGTACGAGCGGGCTCTTCCTGTCTTTCTTGGTTCTGCGCACGATTTTGGTTTGACGGGCCCACACCACCGGTTTGTGGTGCTCGCACAAATTGATCCAACTTCCTCTCTCTGATCAGTTTTTCAATAAGGTCTTGCAGATGCCTGCAGTCATTGGTGTTGTGTCCATAGCTTTCGTGAAATCTACAAAACTTCCCCGTTTGAATTTGTTTCTCCGATGATAATTTCGGAGTCGGCTTCTTATATTGCATCGCATTACAGGTTTGTAGATATACGTTTTCCAATGTCGTATTCAGTGGTGTATAGCTTTCAAACATTTGCGCCCTACGTCGCGGGCCACGGTTCTGATCCTGCTTCTTATTCCTATTATCGCCATTCCTTGGCTGGGTTTGCTTGTTCTGAATATTCAACTGCACCCTTCTTGAGTCCTCTCCTGACTGTTTAACCGCCACATTGCTTTGAACCCCTTCCTTATTGGGCCTTGCATCGTCCTGCTTCCTAGATTGTTTCGCATCCTCACGCCTCAGGAATTGGGCGGCTTTGGAATAGAAACGATCCAACGACGCGGGAGGTTTTCCAGCTAGCCAGTTTCCAAAATCAGAGTCGGGGTCAATCCCCTTAGTCAGAGCCATCAAGATTGAATTATCATTGGGGTTAGTGATTTCTGCGCAGGCGGCGTTGAATCTTTCCAGGTATCGCCTGAGTGTTTCCCCAGGAGCTTGAGTGACACTAGATAAAGTGTTTACGTCTTTAGGCCTAGCGATGTGCATACGGAATTGTTCGATAAACTTGGTTGCCAACTGGTCAAACGAGGAGATAGACCGTGGTGGTAATCGTGTAAACCACATTGTCGCAATCCCCCCCAAGGAAATAGGAAAACTACGGCACTTTACTGCATCATCAGCTCTTGCAGCAGTCATTGACCATTCGTACTTTAGAATATGCTGGCTAGGGTCGGAGTTTCCTTCATACATGGGCAAAGCCGGCATTCTGAATCGCCGGGGAGGCTCAGCATATAATATGTCATCGGTGAACGGGGTGTGACTTCGAGAGATCCCCCAATCGTCATTTGTCAAACCTTGACTTTCGCGAACCATTTGGCGGACCATAGCTGAGAGATCAGGTGTTGCTGTATTCGAAGGGTGTCGAGCCAAAGTGTGGTCGGACTCCACAGTGCGAGGTTGGATCGGGCGCTGTCGACGTCTCGCCTCCTTGGCTCGACATCTTCTGGGATATTCGGTCCTGGGACACGTTCCTGTGGGTGGTAGTTTGGACTGGAGTGATTTCGGGTGTGAACTCCTGTGCCAACTGCGGTGGCTTGGTTATCTGCGGTGTGCTGTGGAACAGTGCCTCCTCGAGAGGAGGGTCCCGTATGAAAACTGGCAGAGGGGCCAACTCTTATTTGCCCAACAGTCAATGTCTGCCGGAGGCCAGAAGCATGCGCATGACTTCCGTCTAGCCTGGGGCGCGTAGATCTGCCGTCATAGTCGGATGAGGCAGAGCTTTCCGTGGAAGAATGCGGAGCGTGGTCCCTTTTTGATCTCCTTCGCACTTGGTGGTTTATTTGGTTAGCCAATTCAGCATTGACACGTAGCTGCTCAGTCAGCTGTTGTCGGCTTTTAGTCAATTCCTACAGTAATGTTTGGAACTCCTGTCTTGTAACCGGACCCGACTGATCCGCTTGCCCAACGGCATTCTGATTGGCTGACTGTAGCTGTGCGGGATTCTGCCTATCCTGACCTTCTTGGTTACCAATGTTGGAAGTGGTTCTCGTACTAACCATCCTGAAGGTTGGATTCCTATCCTAGATTTTGAGCAAACCTGAAAAGAATGGATGGAATCTGAATTTGAAGTCTGCATCTCCCTCTTAGATTTGTGCAATCCGGTATCGAAGATAGATCCACGGAGCGGGAGAAAGAACTGGTTCTTTTTCTCTCTCAATGAAAGCACCAAAATGTTTGCACCAAAAATGGGCAAACACCCTTTGGAAGTTTTTGAAGAGATAGTAAATAAAGAACTTGAATTGGAAATAGGGACTATCTAACAAAAACTCCAAGTCACAGAAAAATAAATCACGCAGAAGACAAGGATTTAGAGTGGTTCGGCTATGGGCCTACGTCCACTATGAAGTTTTTTCACTTTATTTCTTAATACTTGAAGATTACAAGTGCTTTTCAGCAAATTACAGCAGGAAATGGACTTAAATTCCAAATTGACAGCAATTGAGACAGCATGGAGTGATCCTGGCAGCGTTTAGACTTGTTCTTCTTCCCCAAATTCTCCGACCCCCCTTCTGAATGACCAGGGGGCTCTATTTATAGGTGTGGAAGGCCAAAATCCCGCCTAAATCATGGAGAGACTGCTTGGCACGTGACGGGGGACCCACAGGCCCGAGTTCTTGAAGTGCGTGCCAAGTTTGGGATCGATTCGAAGTGAACTTCGAATCGATCAAAAAATCGTCCAATTGCGATGAAACTTGGCGTGGACGTTCTTCGTCATGTAGACAAACTTCTGTAAAAATTTCATGGGATTTGGATCAGTAGATTGGGAGTTATGATCGATTCGAGATGAGGCATCTCGGTACGCTGGTTAGTTCGAATCGATCCTCTGGGTCATTCGAATCCATATGTTTCGAATCCATATGGTTCGAACCCTTAGGTTCGAATCCATATGTTTCGAATCCATATGGTTCGAACCCATAGGTTCGAATCGAACCTGTTGTATGAGGGGGCGGTGACGCTTCGAATCGATGGCTCCAGATCGATTCGAAGTTGTTTTTAACGTGTAGGGTTCGAGGACAGCATGGATTCGAAGCTGTGATGGACCCGAAGCTTGTGATGGATTCGAAGCTGTCATCGATTCGAAGCTGTCATCGATTCGAAGCGTATTTAGGCGGTGATGGATACAAAGTTTGATGGATGGATTCGAAGTACCAATTGGCTTGATGGATTCGAAGGAAGGCGTTGGCTGATGGGTTCGAAACGGATGGTTTCGAACACGATGGGTTCGAACGCGATGGGTTCGAACGCGATGGGTTCGAACGCGATGGGTTCGAATATGATGGGTTCGAATCATGATGGGTTCGAATCATGATGGGTTCGGACCGAGCAATGCGCACCTTCTTAACTTGAATCCATCATATCTTGAGCATATGACCTCGGATTGACTTGAAATTTGAATCGGTGGCTTCTATGGTCTTTCTTGTTACGCCCTATCAATTGTGGCCCAATCCGGACTCGGACAGAATTCATCGATATCCATAGCGGACTGAAGTACGATCAATCTCTAAGGCGAACTGTCTCCTGTCTTTGACCAACCTTTTGGTATCACGGCTTTTGTCCAAAAAGCGGGATAACAATATTCAAGGCTTGAAATGATTGAATTAGAAAGTTTTATTTGTGTAATACACAATTTCATTCCAATATAACTTACCTAAATTTTAGAAGTTGAATATGTAATTGGATAATATAAAATAGAAAAAGGATTTTTATTAATAAAATTTGTGTGGTTATAATAAATGTTATCACTTAAATTTTAGTTATAAAAAGATTAACAGTGGTAAATAGAGAAAAGGGTAATGGAATAATCTACAATATAAAATGATATTAAAGGAACTAAGAATAAATTTAAAGCAGTTATAATAAGTATGAATATATTTAACATAGGTGATAAAATATATTAAGAGGAATAATTTTAATTTTAATTGGTAATAAAGAAGAATTAATTTTATTGAGTACAATTATGAGTATAATAAAGGATTTTTCAAATCCATGATTTTAGAGATTGTTTATTTAAGATAATTTGATGAAACGATAATGAAATTAGAAATGATTAAGATTTATTTAACTTATGTAAAACTAATTTTCAATTTAAGTTGAAATTTTCATGGTTTCAAACTGATTATCTTATTTTGTTTTTGAAACTATTTTTTGGTTGTCCTTATTTCTCTTATCTTGCTACAGAATAGGGAGGTTATTGCTTATGAGAATTGCTTGCCATCCACAGACCGTCGGTCAAATGGAAAAAGTGAATCAGATTTTAGAGGATCTTTTTCGTGCTTGTGTTCTTGATTCTGGAGGATCTTGGGAAGTTCATTTCCACCTTATTAAACTTACCTATAACAACAGCTATCAGGTATAATTTCAATCTTCTTATCATCTTGTCTTAATCCTACTTCATTTTACCTTTTTCTGTGCTTTCCCGTACCTCATTCCTTTTCGGGGACGAAAAGTTTTGAATGGGGGAAAGTGTACCAACCCTGTATTTTTTGATTATTTTATTTATATATTTTAATTATTTTAATTGAATTCCTGATTTAAACAATTTATTATATTTATTAAAATGGATAAATTTTTTGTTTTAAATATAAATTTTGATTTTTATGTGAATTATAATTTCAAACATGAATAAATAGAATATTTTCCAAAAATGTGGATTTTGGTCAATATGGTCAAACTTTGACTATTAATTTTAAAATTTAAAATTTTGAATTTTTGAATTTTATCTTTTATTAAGAAAAAAATTAAATTTTAAGTATACTGCTTTTCATTTCGTTGAAATCCGATTAATATTGTGAAAGTTATGCTTTTTACACAATTGTATGTAAATTGTTTATTTAACAAAATTGTTTATTTTAATTTATATAAATAATATTTTTGTTTGTCATATCATGTTCTAATATGTGTAATGTGACATGATATGTATATACTTTATTTTTAAAACATTTTATGTTAATTGTATATTGTTTACAATTTTTTAAATTCTAGTTTCAATTTAATAACTATTGCCTTATTTATTTTCTATTTTTCCTTAAAAAATATTTATTTGTTTTCATTTCCACTAAATTTTGTTTTCATTTTTATTTTTATTTATCGATTTATATTTTTTTATTTTTAATAAAAAGAAATGGAAATACAAAGAGACAAGGACCTTTATTTGCTAGAGTCATTTCATATACCTTGCCTCTTTATTTCCTTTTGCCTTTTCATTTCATCTTGTGGCCGTCCACTTCTCTTTTCTGTAGCCATGTTTCCTCATTTCATTTCCATGTGAGAAATTTCTCATCTCCTTAAAATCTTCGGCCGTTTCAATTTCTGAAATTTTTTGGGTAAGATTCATGGCATCTTTTCCGCTTTTTCTCCTCTCTTTCATTGAATTTTGCCTTCCTCTTCCTCTAGCATAGCTCGGCCCCTACTCCATCAGCTCCACCGACCATCACCTCCTCCATCTACAGCAGCAACCACTCCTCCTCCTTTGACCAAATTCAGGTTGTGACATCCATTGATGCTTGCACGACAATACTTTGCACCAAACCCTTCCAAGTTTGTAGAGCCAAACCTTGATTCCACCATACCCCTTCATCATTCACTTCGCCCACTACCTTAGCACCATCACCACCATCATAATCTGACCCAAATCATTACTCCAGCTTTGACCCGACATGAACCCCTTATGGCCGAGACCAATTGTGGTCATAGCCGAGCCTAAAGTTGAACCAAACTCCACTATTTAGCCTTATTCTTTTGTATTCTCCATGTTGCAACCCTTCTCCTTCACATCTTCTTGCCTAGCCGTGAGTTTTGATGCCAAACCCGAGTCTATTACAGCCATAGCCGAGCACTTGAACCCCTATGGTCAAGCATTTGAATGGTAAAGGAAAGGTCAAGTCACTTTAGCTCTTTGTTGCTTTTTATCTGAAGTTGTTTCAATGATATTTTTGTGGTGTAAATATATATTTACAATGTCTTGTTTATTTTGTTGTAACAATATCATTATCTTGGCTCTCTCTTCTCACTTGAATCAAAGTCATGCTGTGTCTTGTCGTATCGTGCTTTCTGGAATTTATTCGCGTAGTTTGATTTGCTAACTCCAGCTTGAAAAGGTGAGTCCATCTCACTCTGACATTTTAACTTATGAAATAGTGAATTGATGACAAGTGTTTAGTAATTAAAAATGATATGCAAGTAAATGATGATTATATGATATGTTATGCCTTGTTATTACCATGTTTACTTTGTTAATCACCACCTGACATATGATATATGACATTATATTGTGACATTGACATGTTAGTGTAATTATTTATATTGTTTACGCATATGTCCACACTGCAAGTTCCCTGTTAGAATAGAATCACTATGGGTTGAAATGATACATACCCGAACAGACACTAGAATAAGAAAAAATCATTATTAGCTGAAATGATAGGCTCAAGTGATTTTTATTGTATTTTATTTGACTTGGGATTGCGGGTTCGAAATGATAGAACCCGGGTTTTCTTTTTAAATTGCGGATTGAAATGATATATATCCGTATCACTTGACCTAGGTTAGAAAATTATATACAGACCCCGTGGTATATTTTTAAATGATTTTTATATAGATATGTATTTTTAAAGTATGAAATTTTGATTTAAAATTATATATTTTATAGTTTTGAGAAAGCTAAATATTAAGTTTTGAATTTGTGAATTCAAGTATGTAAATTTGAAGTAAATGTGATTTTGACTTTAAAATTTTATTTTAAAAATGTAAGTAAATAATGGAAATTAAATTTAACATTTTGAAATGATGTTTGAAGTAAAATGTTAAGTTAATAAATTTATATGTTAAGAAAACAATGAATTTTGACTTTACAAATGAATTGAGTTTTAACTGAATATTTGATTTTAAAATTTTGTTGTGATAATTCATATGTTAAAATTATTTAAATCTGAAATTTTGAAGTCTAGAAATATAATTTATAAGTTTAAAATAACAAAAAATTGAAGTTTTAAATATTTCTAAAGTTATAATAAAATCTGGAATTTTATTAATAGCATTTCCAAAAATGCTGTGGTCTTATAACAGCATTTTTAAATGCTGTTGTTTTTGAATTTAACTATGTTGAAATAAATAAATATTTATTACAAAATTTTATAAATGCCGTTGTTCCTGAACTAAACTAGTTTGGAAACTATAAGCTATGATAGAACTTTATAAAATGCTATCGTTGTTATAATTTGATAATGTTTTGAAATATTATAGATTCTAACACTATTTGAGTTATATTTTAAAGTGTTAAATGATTTAACTTTTGGAATTGATTATTTGTGAAATTTGAGAGTTTTGAATATATTTTAATATTTAAATTTGAATTTTTAAGGTATTTAAATTGAATTTGATTTCAAATACGGTTTACTTGGTTATGTGTTAAATGGAATCAAATGAAATGAGATAAATGAAATTTTGAAATGAAATTTTAAAATGTGTTTTGAAATGATATTTAAATGATATCTATGATTTTAAATGATATTTAAAATTGAATATTTGAATTTAAGAATGATAATGAATTTATAATGGATTTGAAAAGGAAATGATTTTGTAATGGTTTTGAATGACATAATCTATATTTTATAAAGAACGTGAATTTGGAATGATATTTGATTTTGATTTATTCCATTTGTTCGATAAATGAATATTTAAAGTTTATATTACTATGAAAGGATATTTGGTTTACTTGTAATTCTGGTTTATTTAAATGATATTGGATTTATGAAATGAATATTTCAAAACTGAGTAATAATGAAGCTAAATTTGAGATATATGAAATTATAAAATCTAGTTTTGAAATCTGGGATATAAAAGCTTTGAAATATATTAAAAATTGAATAGTTTATTTTGTGGATCAAATCTGTATTTGAAAATGCTAAGATCTGAAATGGTTTGTTGGGAAACTGAATTGAATTGAAACTGATGGTTTGAATTGAATTAAATTGGGAATTTGAAAATTTGGGTTTAATTGAATAAATTTGTAAAATGTATAGAATTAAAGGAACGTTTTATGATTTCAAATGTATGATATCGAAATGTTATGATTTTCAAAGGGTAATGATTTCAAATATTTTGGGTTCTAAAAAGTTATAACTTTGAAAGTATTATGATTTTTGAAAGGTGAATATATGTTTGAAATGGAAAGATATCGTATTGATTTGGATATAGTTTTTAAATAAGAATGGTTTTTGTTTCGAAGTACAAACTATTTTTGAAAGGAATATATTTTTGAAATGAAATGATTTGATTTTTGAAGTATAATCTATTTTGAAATGACCGCGGCGTTATAATAACGACTGGTTGTTAAAGAGACCTGGATCGAAAGTTGTTATACTCTCTGCCAACTTCGAAAACCCCTTTAACAACCATGTACGCGGTAGAGATTCCAGAATGAAGTAGGATGGTGGTAACATTCTTGAGGTATATTACGTGGACCCGACTCTCGTGAGTTGGCTTAAGGTGGCTAAAACAGGAGCGATCTCGGGCCAAAAGAGGTAGCTCCTCTAGTCGGATTCACTTCTTCGATACTATACTCTTACCTGTGGTTGATTTGATGGCCATCCTCCGATTTTGATTGGGAGTGTGTTCCGAGGTGGGCGTATGTGGCTGCTACGTTAACCCCCGCCCGTGTGTGTAATTGGTATATCTACCCTGGCATTGCCTTGTGTGTCGTGTCACCTACCATAGCGAGCCTTACTATGAGTTTGTTTTTTTCCCATAGTCCATGAAGTATTTAGGGTAGCCTCCCGATCTGGAGGTATGCTGATACTGGATGCACTACTGGGACTATTACGTGTTGAGGGCTATATGGGTAACCCTTCAACGCTATTTAATAGTAAGTTTATTTTACTGTAGACATTATTATAATAGCGTAATGTTACTACATGGTAAATAGTTTAACGGATCCTTAAAGGATAGGCGGTCCCAAGCATCCTTTAAGCTACCGATGCAATTTTGTTACTGTTCACTTGAGTTGATTTACAGTTCATAAGTATTTATGTCCTGACTCGAGTGTTTTGTGTTTTGCTTTACGCTCGAGTCAGACTGAGTGATTCAGTATTCAAGGCTCACCATCGGAGTTGGAGCTTTGCTTGAAGATCCAACCATCTATTTTGTTTTCAGTATCCAGTGATTTCAGAGATGTATTCTGATTTGTACCTGATGTATCTTGTTTCTCTTCTGTTGTATCTTGTTTAACTCTGATGTATCTTATATGTATGTAGTAGTTTTATGAACTACTATCTCTTTTACTTCCGCTGCATTATTATTTACTCTGTGTCTATGATCTGTGATTATTTATATGCTGTATATTCTGAGATTTGCCAAATTTTATTTACAACGCGGTATTTTGAGCAATTCAAGTCCGACATATGCGGATGCGAATGGTTGAAAATATCGGATCGTTGCGGGCATGCCTCAATAGAAGTTCGAGATTGGAAGTTTCCTTTATCGGGACAATTTGAATTTAATATATATATATAGACACACACACACACATAAAAGTTTCTGACCGGACAAAACCCATTCAGGTTAAAACTTTTCCTTCGACAGCTTTTGCTTTTCAAAATTACTATAGCAAGACCATTTTTTCACGCTGCTTCTGCTGTACGAAGATTCCCTTTCGTCTTTTAAAACGTGTTGCCCCCGTTTTAATTTCAAACCACGCACTCACTTCATTTCCTCTCAGTCAAAAAAGAAAACCGAAAAAAATCATCTTCTTAAACAAGTTTAAAATCGTCTGATCTTAAATAAAATAAAGGAAGAGGGCGCGCTGTCTTCAAATTCTCATCTGCTTCGTTCAAAATAAATAAAGCATTCAAAATCCCTTTTTTTTTTCCTTCAATCGATTTCGCAGAATCAATTCGTGTGAGTTGATGAGAGAGCGTGTGTATGGGCGATACGAGGTGAAGGGGAGGATTGTCGCGTTGATAGCTAGGGCGCAATGGATCGGTAGGGCATGGAGGACTGGCGTTCGTGTAGGCGCACGCGAGGCGAAGTGACGGCAGTGGTCGTCGCTCTTTTAGGTCGAGGCGAGGAGGAGTGAGGGCGACGAGCGAGGTCTGATTTTTGCTTGAGCCTGCTGTTCTCTAATTGCACTGAGATATTAAATAATTTTATTTTAAATTAATTTAATATATATAGATATATGTATATAATTTTACAATAAGGTAAAAAAATTAAAGGAAAAAGGAAATGTTAAAAATCGGATTTTTTATGTGTACAGTAAAGAAAAATTCTATTTTGTCATTTACAGAAAAATATATATACATGTATAAAAAAAGAAACGATAACATATTTACACTTCCGGGTCAGTAAAGCAGAAAAAGGAAATTTTTCTATTAACAGGAAGGTAACATTTTGTTTTGCTGTTTTTAAATTTAAAATTAATATATATATAAGTATATATGATGAAATCATAATATAAATATAAATATATATGTATACACACGCATATTTTAATTTAATATATATATATATATATATATATATATGGATAAATAGGAATATATATATATATATATGCATTTTAAATTTACTGGTTTATTTTAAAAATGGATTTGGTGATTAAATTGTTCAATTAACTTATTAAATTTATTATAGCTATGAAAAGGATTTTAAAAGGGAAATTATTAGTTTAAATTAGTAAATGTTAATTAATTATTTGATTTGTTCAAATATTAATAAACCATACAATGTTTGTACAAGGCCCAAAATCGTGAAGGAAATAGCCGGTTTGGATCGGATTGCAAATTAAAGGCAAAGGTGAGTTAACCTCACTAACATCTGGATTGTTGGTTAATTTAATTAGTTAAAATTAAATTATTGGTTGATTGCTTGAGTTGATAATTTATTATCAGTCTGGATGTGATATGTTATAGTAGTCTATATTGGAGTGATTGATATTCCCGCATTATATAGCCGATGAGACCCTATGCGCCCTGCATAACAGTGGATGATCCTATATACCGCGATATCCTGCCTTGAAGCGGGATTGGTATTTTATTTGTTGACTAACATCTGTGGATGCAGGGAAACGTGTTAGAAGGATCCAACTAGATTCCTAAAAAAATGTTGGATTTTATTTTCATATTCAGTTATATAAAATGTTGAATAATCTAAGATATCATGATGGAAAATTTATTTAATTGATGCTAATATATTGCTCGATACTGTGGAATTTTAAAAGTATAAATATTGAATTTTAAAAGGGAAATAAAAGGGAAAAATTTAAAGAAGAAATTTATAGCGAAGATGGATTAATTTAAAAGGGTAAAATTAGGAAAAAGCAAATAGTTGATTTTAAAATTCCTACTTAATAAATTTCGAAATATGGGAAAGAGTAGGGTCTTTAATAAATGTAAATTAAAAGGTTTTAAAATGAAGGACTTAAGAAATATCGATTTTTTAGGTGCAAAGGATTTAATTTTACATTTAAGCTTTAAACAAGTTGAAAAAAAATTAAAAGGAGAATATTGAAATAAAGTATGAAATAGGTATTTCCGATTTAAATAAGATTTTAAATCATAAATAAAGGTGTGAATATGGGATAAATGGGTTTTGGAATAAATTCGGGTAAGTAAAGGAATTTATTTTAAAATGGAGTTAATTTTGAAAAATCGATTTGAAAATCGACTAAGTGTTTGAATTTGGGATTTAAAGGAAAATGAGGGCATGGAAATTATGAACTGGGTTTATAAAGTGGAATATTTATCAGCGGATAAATCTGAAAATATAAATTCATGGTTAGAATTTATAAGGTGATGATAATTGCTTTAAAATAAATAGTGGTTTTATGTTTAAAAAGTATGGAAAAGAAAGTTTACGGGATTGGGACGTAAGTTAAACTGGAATAAGTCAAGAAGGCCTTATAAATGATTAGATGGACTATATTGGAATGAAAAGTGTATTTTCCTGAAAAGCCAAGTATAATTTCAAAGGAGATTTTTTGGTATAAATTATAAGTTTTAAAAGTGGTTCTTGGAAGAATGTTTTAGAATAATTATTATTTAGTTGTTTTAAAATTGTTAAAGTAAATATTTATTTAAGTTAATTATATAGTAATTATTTTTAAAGGTTAAATTAGTATTATGGTTTAAAGGATAAATAGTAAATATTTATACCTTATATAATAATTTTATTTTAAAAATTAGTTTTGGATAAAGTTTGACTTGGGAAATTATTAAGGAATTTCGTAACTAATATTTTGAATAAATTGATTTAAGTAGTTTTATTTTAAATGTTTTAAGTGTATATTTTTGGATAAAGTGATTTGACTTACGTGAAAACTAAATTTGATAAGACTTGGTGCTTTTCAGTGGAAATAAAATATTTGGCTTGTGATTGTTAATTTGATAGCTAAATAACCGACTATTAATATTGGCAAATGCGTCGATCGTTTCGAAGAGACCGGATTGGATTTTGTTACCCGAAAACCACTTCGATCCGGTTTGAACATTTGCGAATGAAGACCTTGAAGATGATGAAGACGTGATTCGGTTTGTCCAGACCTAGGGCAGCTTGAATGGACGAATGCTATCCGACCATCGTCAGGAGGACGATGAGAATTCCAAGTGAAATGTGTTCTAAAAAGGTAACGCATAGCCTCAAACCTCATTAAACGTGAATGGCGAAAACATCGAAGGTGCAGTAAGGCTAAGTGGGTATCACCAAAGTAGGGTAAGGTCATCCCTGTCTAGATGTCCCGTTTTGATCTCGGCTTAGTGGGCGGTTGCTGATCCCAACCATAGGATGATCTTATTCGGACTATCCAGTAAGGGGTAGCCCCTGTATTATGTTGTAGGGGATCGAGAGTGGTCCTCGGTACGTTGATCTAGGCTAAGTACTATGACGGGCTGTACCTCAGTAGCCCTGCCATTGTATGGAATCTATAACGACCCGATTTTTCGACGCCCGAAAATTGACATCAATACAGTCCACTGTAACAAATGCCGAACAATCGAATGCCAGAAAATCGAACCATTAGGGCTAAATAAGAAGAGGTAGAAGAAGAGATAGAAAACAACATCAGAATCTCACAAACGCAACGGAATAATATATATAAAACAATTACACTTTTCTTTATAGAAAAATTTTGAGAAAATTTTGATAATTTAAAATTTGGTTTTAAATTTAAATCTGAGTGGTTGAGTAAGTGATATGGTTGAAACATATAGAAAAACTTTGAAAAGTTAGTAAGGGTGATAGTGTTTTTATAAAAAGATTTTTTTGGGTATTGTTTAAACTGTTTGGTTTTGGGAAGTTGATAAAAACTATTTGGAATTTGGAATGGGAAATAGTTAACGGGTTGTGGACCATTCTTCTTAACTAGTAATTTCGGGGACAAAATTATTTTAAGGGGGAAGAAATGTGATGACTCGGAATTTTTGGATATTTGAAATTGAAATATTTAATTTATTTTAAATATTTGTGAGTTAGTTTAACTTGAATTTCGAATATCACTATTTATTTTGCAATTAAATTATTGAATTTAATAATTTGAAATTGGGTTAAATATTGAATCTTCAGTTTTGAACCGGTTAAAAATAATTTAAACACTTATAAAATTTATATTGATGATATAGAAGATAATAAATGAGTTAGAATTAAATTTAACAGTGGTTTGTTCAGTTTTAAAAATATATCATTTAAATCGATATTTAAAAAAATAGCCTTCCAAGGCATAGTCTCGGAATTTGACGAAACCAGTTCCATTGGATCCGTAATAGTGTACTATTATTGGATTTCAAATTTCGTAGAGTTTGGAGTTGTCGTTTGGTCGTACGGTAGATAAACGTCCTGAAATCTATATCGAAAAAATTCTATATAATAATTGAGTCCAAAAAGCTATCTTCTCCATACGATCGAATTAAGACTCGAAACCTTTTCTATTGCGTTCGAAATAGGGGTATAATCTTATAAACGCCTAGCGGCACGCCTCGGTTGGAGATCGAAATTTTAGGCTTCGTTTTCAAGAGGATTTAAATTTGAATTTAAATTTAAATATAGATAATACAATTATATTGAAACACTATACCAGAATAATGATTTCAAGCAAGACAATTAAACATGTTTCTTCCCTTCAACACCTGGCATCATTCCCTTTTTTTCTAGGCACATGTCTTCTCTGTAAAAAAAAAGTTCAGCCAAAAATTTGAAATACTTCTGTGTGTTGAATCACGAAAACCCTTTTCCTCCCTCAGTTTTAATTCGCGAATCTAAAAAAACCCACTTCATCATCCGCCTCTACCGCCACAATCTAATGCCAGGCGCCGGCCTACTCTCTTCTCCTCTCTCTCTTTGTTTCCATGTTCAAACTGTAAAAAGAATCCCTCTTCTCTAGTTTCAAGACCTTCAGCTGTTTCAATATATAGCGATTCAATTTCCGCTCGCGGCAGCAATAGATTAACGGTATCTCTTCCAAAGCTCAAAAATACCATCAACGCCGTCAAGGGCAAGAAATGGAGCGATTTGTTGAGCTTGAACAGTTGGATTGTTCGCGACGACTATCGTCTTGTTTATTCGATCAATGACATTGAACTACTATTTCATAGATCATCAGAAATTGTAGAGTTTCGACTTCAGTTAAGCAGAGGGGAAACACTTGTAGATATTTAAGTTGAGGCATTTGCTGTGGTAAGAGAAGCTGCTAGAAGGTAACTTGGGACGAGGCACTTTGGTGTACAAATCATTGTTGGAGCTGTGTTACATGATGGGTGCATTGCAGAGATGAAAACTGGAGAAGGGAAGACTCTTTTTTCCATGCTAGCGGTGTACCTCAATGCACTGACAGGAAATGGCATTCATTGTTTGAAATCGTGAAGAGAGCAAGCTGTGTTGGACCGTATTGCCAATAAAATAAAAGGTGAGTTAATCTCACTCAATTGTATTGTCGGTTAATTTAAAATTTTAATTTAAATTATTGAATTGATTGCTTGAATTGATGATTTATTAATCTTTCTGGATACGATAGTATATATTGTAGTGTGTCTATATATATATATATATTGGAGAGATTGATTTCTCAGATTATATAGCGGATGAGACCCTATGCACCCCACATAATAGCGGTAGACCACATATACCACGATATCCCACCTTGAAGTGGGATTGGCATTTTTATATTGTGCTAACATCTGTGGATGCAGGGAAAATAGGTTGGATGGATCCAATTGGATTCCTCAAAATTATTTAGATATTTTTAATATTTTGTGATATGGTTTATTTAATAATCTATGATAAATTATATTGGTAATTGAAAATAATATATGCTATGGTTTGATTGAATATATTTAGGTATACTGAGTTATCAGATATAAAGATTTAATTTTTAAAGAAAATAAAATAGGGAATTTTTAAGTAAAATAATCATAGAGAAGTTGGATAAATTAAAGAATGAATTAGAAGAGGGTAAAAGTTGATTTTTAAATTCTAGTAAATAAATTCCAAGTGTGGCAAAGGATATTTTTGAATAAATAGGAATAAATGAATTCTTAAACTTAAGTGATAATATTTGAAGGAATAAAAGATTTACTTTTAAATTCAAAATTTAAATGGTTTAGGAAGGAATAAAAGAAGAATTTTGAAATAAGTATGAAATTGGTATTTTCACTTTAAATAAGATTTTAAATCATAATAAATAAGTTAAATATGAAATTAATGGGTTTTGAAATAAAATTGAGTAAGTAAAGGAATAATTTTAAAATGGAGTAAAATCTGAATATCGATTTGGAAATTGATTTAGAGTTTGAAATTGTGTTTTAAAAGAAGATGAGACTACGGAATTTATAAACTGGCTTTATAAGTGAAATAAGATATTAATGGGTATTTGGAAGTATAAATTCATGGTGGAAATTTATAAAAAATGGGTGATTTGTTTTAAAAATAAACAGTGGCTTATTTTTTTAAGGGTGTGAAGGAAAAGTGTATTTCCCTGAAAAGCCAAGTACGTTTCAAAGCATAATTTTAAGTATAACTTAAAAGTTTTAAAGTTGTTTAAAGGAATGTTTTTAAGAAATTATTATTTAAGTTTTTAAAATTTTATAGGTAAATATTTATTAAATTAGTTATAGTGGTAATTTTTTTTAAAAGTTAATCGGTATTATGTTTTAAAAAGATAATTATTAATAATTATATTTTATAAAGTACTTTTATTTTAAAGATAGTTTGGTTAAAGTTTTATTTAAAAACTTGTATAGAATTTCTTAACTCTTATTTTAAACTTTAGTTTGGCTTAACTTTTATTTTAATAAAATTTGTTATATTTTATAAAGTAGTTTATTTTAAATATTTTTAAAGTATATATTTTTGAATAAAGCGTCTAAGTAGTTTTAATTTAAATGTTTTAAAGTATATTTTAGAATAAAGTGATTTAATTTTTTTTAAAATCTTAAGTACTTGGACTTGGTGATTTTCAGTGGAAATAAACAATATTTGGGAAATTATTCCATGAGAGAAAGGTGGTTTGAAACTGTTTCCAAAGGTTTGAAGTATGGAAAATAGCTTGCGAAGTTATTTTGAAATAAATAATTTAGAAAATTATTTAAAGTCTGATGGTTGTTTGTGAATGCAATTTGAAGTAAAATAACTCACTATCAATATTGGCTAATGCGTTGATCGTTTCGAAGAGACTGGGATCGGGATTTATTTCCTGAAAACCACTTCGATCCGGTTTGAACATTTTTGTGTGGAAGACAAGAGCTGGGAGTCGAAGATGGAGCAGTAAAGTGTAAGGGCTAATCGCTACTAATCCTGAGGGTGACTCCAAAATGGATGTAGTAGGAGTAGTGCCTTCGGTTCCGTTCGAACCTGGAATGGACTTGTATGGACGAATGCTATAAGAACATCGTCAGGAGAACAGTGAGCATTCTAAGTGATTTGTGCTAAAAGGTAACTCACAGCTCGAGCTTCATCAACCAGGAATGGCTAAAATAGGGAAGGTACACACAAGGCTAAGTGGCTAGCAACCAATTAGGGTAAGGTCACCCCTGTCTAGAGGTCCCTTTTTATTCGGCTGTGTGGGCGGTTGCTGGTCCCAACCGTGGGATGAACTTATTCGGACTATTCAGTAAGGGGTAGCTCCGGTCTTGTGATGCAAGGGACCAGGATGAATCCTCGGTACGGTGATCTAGACCACATACCGTGACGGGTGGTACCTTAGTAGCCCTACCATTGTATGGAATCCAATCTCCAATAAGCGCATGTACGGTTTTAATTGTGCCCAACTATTGCTGAAACGTGAGATGCAAGCATTTCAGCTAGATTCTATTTTACTTTCTATACACACTATTATTATATCAGACGGATTTTGATAAAAATGTTTTGTTTATCGTAAGGTAAAAGCCTGGCATGTTTATTTGTGGCGTGGTCTTACGAGATACCTTTGATTTCAAAAGTTTTTGAAAACTTTAAATAATCCAATTGAGTGTGATTTCTCACGTTGGTTTTCCAAACTGACTCGGGTGTTATTTAACTATAATGCTCGGGGTCAGACCGAGTATTATAGAGTATAGATTTTGGAATGGACCGCTGTTGAGCTCAGGAGAGGAGTTGGATGGCGAGAAGTATCACACATATTTGAAGTATTATCGACTGTGTATGGTTTGCTGCAAATTCAATTTCTTTACGGACAAGTTATCATAACTGCCCAGTGTTGTATTTTGTTGATGTTTTACTTTGATGATGTGTGTGTGTGTCTATATATATATATGTATAAAACAATTACACTTTTCTTTTGTATAAAGATAAGTCATTTATCTATTATATATTGTTCCACTATGTTTGTGAGATTCTGATGTTGTTCTCTATCTCTTCTTCTACCTCCTTCTTCTTTAGCCCTAATGGTTTGATTTTCCGGCATTCGATTGTTCGGCATTTGTTACAGTGGACTATATTGATGTCGATTTTCGAGCGTCGAAAAATCGGGTCGTTACAGAATCCTATCTCCAATAAGCACCTGTACTATTTTGATTGTGCCCAACTATGCTAGAACGTGGGATGCAAGCATTTCAGCTAGATTCTATTTTACTTTCTATAGACACTGTAATAATATTAGACGAATTTGGTAAAATGTTTTAGGTTATCGTAAGGAAAAAACCCAGCATACTTATTTGTGGGGTGGTCTTAAGAGATCTCTTTGATTTCAAAGGATTTTGAAAACTTTAATAACTCAATTGTGTGTTTTCTCATGCTGGTTTTCTAGACTGACTCGGGTGTTATTTTATTATAATGCTCGGGTTAGACCGAGTACTACAAATACAGGATAGGATGTTGTGGAGCTCAGGAGACGAGCAGGATGGCAAGATGTATCACACGTACTTGACTTATATTCCGCTGTGTATGGTACGCTGTAGTTAGCTTTTGTGAGGAAAAGTTATTATAACTGTCCAGTATTTGGCTATTGTTTGTATTACTCTGATGATGTAATGTATAAAAATAATAATAGTTCTTTTGTATAAAAATCTTTTTTTATATAGTATATGTTGTTCCGCTGCGATTGTGAGCTTCTGCATTGTTGTTCTATCTTCTTCTTCTACCTTTTTCTTCTTTAACCCTAATGGTTCGTATTTCCATCCAATTTGAGTTGAATTGATGGAGACTATTGTCGACTCTAAGGGGTGCGGGTTTGGGGGCTATTACAGTAACACATAGCAGCTACTACCACTCACCTCGGAACACACTTCATAATCAAAATCAAGGGGTGGCCACCAAATCATCACAAATGTCATAATAAGGTATCGAAGATGAATCTTCGATCGGAGGAATGACCTTACTTGGCCCAGATGTAGCTGCTGTTTTAGTCATATCTATGCTGACTCAAGGGAGTCAAGGTCACGTCATACCTTATACAGAAATAGTTCGCCAAACCATCCTACTACATTACTGGATTCTCCACCACATACACAATTGTTAAAGTGGTTTTCGATATTGGCAAAGGGTATAATAATATCTGATCCCAGTCTCATTAACAACCAATCACTTATTACACACTGGATGGTTCTTTTACATTTTCAAAACCATTTCATAATTGATATCAAAATATCATATTCAATTCAAATCATATCACTTTCAAAATTTCGAAATCATATTCTCCTTTGAAATCGCATCCCATTTGAAATCATAGCTTCGAAATCGTATTTCCTCCAAAAGTCATATTTCCAAAATAGTTTAAACTCTTACTTCAAAATTATCATATTAAATCAAATATGTTATTTAAATCCAAACTTAGTTCAAAATGTTATTTAAATATATTCACTTTAAAATCGAGGATTTGAATATAAACCCATCTACTTTACTTAGTTTGAAATTTAGAAAATAGTTTAGATAGTCATCTATTAAAGTTAAAAATATATTTTAGGGTAGTTAGAATACTCTAAGATATTTTAAAATAGATTAAAAATAGCTTTAAAATATAATTAAAATAGATTAAATAGCTTTAAAATAGATTAATTTGATTTGAAATAAATTAAAATGGTTTAATTAGTTTAAAATAAATTAAATTGGTTTTAAATAGGTTAAAATAATTTATATAGTTAATGTAGGCAAAAATAGTTTTAACAATTTTGAAAATCTTAATAATTAGAAATTTTAAAATAATGTATTTTAAACAGTTTATATTAAAATATGAATTTCGAATTAACATCAATTTAAATATTTATTTTATTTCAACACATCTGAACCATTTCAATTTCCAAATCAACAAACCCAATTTCAAATCTTTCAATTCAAGTTTAAACAAGCTATTAAATTCTATATCGATTTCAATCCATATTAGAAATATCCATTTAAATTATTCCAATTCAATACATTTCAAAGTTATATTTCAAACAATTCAAATAACTCAATTCTAATAAATTCACTTATATTTCAAATCTCAACTTTAAAATTTCTATTTAATTCTTTTAACAATCCCTTCAAAACAATTCCAACTTCAACATAAAACTCGAATTTCAATAATAACTCAATTTATATAAATCAAATTTTATTTCAAAATATAATTTAACTAAATTCAAAATTTTAAGGGCTTTAAAACCATTTAATTTAACCAATCCAGTGTTCGTATATAATTCTCTAACCCTAGGGTTAAGCGATACAGATATTTATCAATTCAATCCGCAATTTAAAATTTTACGGTTATATACCGCAATCCTGAATTAATATAAAAACCCATAAAATCGCTCGAGTCTATCATTTCAACCCATAACGTTGTTTCCCTAATCTGTAGACCGTTCGGATATATATCATTTCAACCCATAGTGATTTTCCTAATAATAACTAAGGGAACTTACAAAGTGATAATAGTATACAATTCAAACAAGACATCCAATCATCCAATATCAACAATCAAACATCCATCACAATCATCATCCAATTCAATTAATAAATTTCAACAATTAACTAATTATGAATAACAGGTAATTAACTGGCAATTTAAATTCAATAATAAATTAAATGGCAATTCAATTAATTCAAATTAACTGGGATAGCAAATTCAATATACCAAAAAGCCATAAATAAATTCCTAATCACATCGAAAAATTAGTTTAACTAACATAAGAAATTTTAGAAGTTGTGAGTGGGTTAAAACACCCACCTTTGAATTTAAGTCGAATTTAAATCCAATTAAGGGCCCAAATTCACACAATCTCAGAATTGGTCCAAACCATCGTCAAAATGTCTGAAATTTCAATACGATCCTGGTGTTAATCCCTTTCTGAACGGCGACTCAATTACTCATGAAAAGCAACGACCTAACGAGCTAAGGGAAGAGCGACCTAGCGACTTAACGATCCAAGTAGGTCAACGGCTTAGCGACTTAACGACCTAACGAGTTAAGAAGCAAACGACCTAACGAGCTAAGAAGCAAGCGACCTAATGATCTAAGCATTCAGCGAGCTAGCATAAGAGCAACTCAGTGACTTAACGGCCTAATGATCAAAGCAGATCAACGACATAACATAATGGTGAAATGAACACTGCAGCGTCCTAACGACCTAAAGGACTCAGCATTGAAACAGAGTAAAGTCGGTTGATATAGGTCGCTCCCAACCTTAGGTCACTACCTCTTCTAAATCGCTCCATATAAGTCGCCTTCGACTCCCATAGGTCGCGACGACCTACCAGCAGAAGCAGTTGATCAGGCACAACCATTTTAAGCCATAGCCTGTGTCCCTTAGGTCGCTCACGACCTACGACCTAACCTTATGTCGCCCACGACCTACGACTTACTTCCAGATTTTCACTATAAATACCCTGCCTACTTCACCTAGAGGAGGACTTTTGGATCATTTCTGGAACGCTAATACTTTGCTATTTTCTCGACTCCTTCAACACTTCAAACACCGAAGTCGCTCCAACGAACTTTGGGAAAGATCTAACTCATTCAACATGAATTCAAAGAGCTTTTCTACATCGAAGTTCTAGCTACTCGTCTTAATTGTGTTGTAATTGAAGAATCATTGAAAAAGTTGTAATCGAATCGGCAATAAAAGAGATTAAGTGGACGTAGGCTTGACTTTAAGCCGAACCACTCTAAAAACTGTTCTCTCTTTACTATTTCTCTACTATTTTCTGCTTATTTTCAGTTCCCGTACCAACGGGTGGTGCTTTCACTATACTACTACTTACACCAAGGTGTTAGCGTACATTTTTAGTGTTAACATTTTTGGTGCTTTCACTGAGAATCGAACTTAGGGTGCTCTCATCATTGCTCCACAAAGATTTGTTGAAAGACTCTCTCTAAAACCAGAAGTCTCTCGGAGATCATGGCTCCTGGAAGGAAAGGTAAATATGCTAGATCTGGAAGTGCTTATGACAATACCGCCACTTCTCCCGCGTCATATCATGCGGCTCCTAGTGTTGGAATTACAAGGGCCGAATTTGATGCAGCAGTTTGTGGGTTGTATCAACAAATGTAAGCCCAGAACGCTTTGATGTTGGACGGGTTAAATGCTTTGCTTGGAGTTAACCAACACCAGAAAATAGTGAAGAAACCTTTGTCGAAGATGTTCATGATTCTCAAGGAAAGAGTATTCCTCAAAGGGCAGTTGGCACCGCCGAAGGGACACCTCCCCAAGCCAGAGGTTCAAGGCCGCAGCCAACTCTTCGCGAACGTTTGTCCAAGCAAAATTTCGAAAAAGTAGCTGACGTTTATCCCGCGGGGCCTCTAAATGATGAGGAATACCTTTCGGGAATGATTCGGCAAATTATGAAAGAAAGCATGCAAAGGAAAGAAGATGAGAATGAATGGGGGTTTGCTCCAAGCAAGACTCCTTTTACTGAAAGAATCCTGAAAGATGAATTTACAAAGAAGTTTGTTCCACCCACTATTCCAGCTTATTGGGGAACAAGCGATCCTAACCAGTTCTTGTACAAGTATGACTGGCATATGACAGGTGCCAGAGCATCAGATGAGATCAAGTGCAGGTACTTTCCGGTGTATTTGGAAGGAGTAGCCCTGCTTTGGTTCACAAAGCCGCCAGTTCGATCCGTGGATCAGTTCTCTGACCTAACTCGAAAAATCAAAGATCGGTTCAGGTTATATGCTTCAAGGGCCAAGGATATAATGTCACTATCTGGCCTCGAACAAAACCCCAGAGAGCCTCTTAAATCTTTCTTAAACCGCTTCAATATAGCCTTGGCCGGAATTGACAATGCGGAGCCTCGGATGATTCTCACTTACTTGATGCGAGCTATCGACAAATCTAGTGAATTCGGGAAATGGATAAAGATGAAAGAGCCAAATTTGCTTGAGAAATTCTACAAGAAGGCTGATGAATTTATGCGCTTAGAGAGCCTTCCTGTGCCGGTGAAAGTAGTCGTGAACGAAGTTGAGAATAACAACGTTGCTTCTAACAAAAAGGAATCTGGTGGTCAGAAGAAAGAAAAGGACGGTGGAAAAAAGCAAAAAGATGAGAAGAAAACTCGCTACTTTAGACCTTCAGATTTTACTCCCTTAACTGATACTCCAGAGAATATCTTTTTCGCAACCAAGGATGTTGTTGAATACCCTAAACCACCTAAGTTGAGGCTTGGGAAAAATGTTGTGCATAATGGAAGATTCTGTCGATTCCACAATCAACCCGGCCATGACACTAATGAATGTCGCCATTTAAAGAGTTTGATTGAGGAGCTGTTGAGACAGAATAAACTTCAACAATATGTGAAGAGAAATAGAAATGACCCAACATCATCTACTCGGGGGCAATAAGTTCCTGCTTATCAATCCGGCTCAGATGAGAGGGCTGCAGCGCAGGAATCTAAGAGGCCTATCATTAATGTTATCACAGGGGTCCTCACCCAGCGGGCAGAAGTTGGGATGAGATGGAAAGATACGCTCACGCATTGAGATATCCCCCGGCTTGTTCTATGCCAAGACAAGAAAGAGTTTCAGACTAAAGGAGGAAATTTGCCTGCTTACTTGTCAAAGGCCTGGGAGCTTCTTGTTGATTTTGATCATTATACAATAAGCCACATACCCCGGGAAGAGAACATGAAGGCAGATTATCTCGCAAAGTATTCAAGCTCTGGCAAAGCTCAATTATTGGGATTGGTCCCTGTGAAAATCTTGTCAGCACCAAGTACTGATGAGATCCAATTCCGTGGGCCTGGAACAGCAATCACTTGCATCCATATTTTACTTAGAAGCAAAGCTTAAATTTGTAAAATGATTATGGATGTATCATTCTTGTATTTATTCACACTGATTTTACTATAAATCTTGTGTTCTCTACTACTATAAAATGCCTGTTTCATTTCGATGTGCATGTATCTTAAGTATATTGCTAAAATGTCGATTTAATAATGCAGGCTATCAAAGCAAAGCTTACATATTCAACACATCACAAGGCCAAGCGATTCCTACAAATCACTCAACGAGCAAATGTCAAGTCACAAGAATTCCAGATTCAATTCCTACAAAAGAAGTGCTTCTTACAAACAGTTGGTGATTCCACCGAAGGGGCACCTTCCCAAAGTGAAGGTTCCAGGCCCTTGCTAGCTGGTTGCGATCGTTTTTGCAAACAAACATCCCATTAGGTAGCTTGCGTCTGTCCCGTGGATTCACTTAACAATGAAATACACTTCTTTGGAAAAAAGAAAAGCAAACAACTTGCAAAGGAAAAGAACATGTGCTTGGAAACGATAACGAGGAATCGCTGAGAGGCAGATGGTGGGAAGACATGGGCAAGAAGATAAAGAGCAGCCAAAATGGAATCTTGTGCCTCAACCAAAAAGGTTGGTGGAACCACCGAAGGGGCACCTTCCCAAAGTGAAGGTTCCAGGCCCTTGCTAGTTAATTGCGTTCGTTTGTGCAAACAAACATCCAGTTAGGTAGCTTGCGTTTGCTCCGTGGATCCACTTAACCATGAGATGCAACCTTCCAGGCAAACAACAAAGCCCTCTTCGGAGGCCCTCTTCTCCTCACAAGGGGGAAGAGCCAAAAGCCCTCTTCGGAGGCCCTCTTCTCCTCACAAGGGAGAAGAGCCCAAAGCCCTCTTCGGAGGCAAAAGCCCTCTTCGGAGGCCCTCTTCTCCTCATAAGGGGGAAGAGACAAAAGCCCTATTCGGAGGCCCTCTTCTCCTCACAAGGGGGAAGAGCCCAAAGCCCTCTTCGGAGTCAATAGCCCTCTTCGGAGGCACACTTCACCAAGTTGGAGTGCCAAAGCCCTCTTCGGAGGCACGCTTCCCCGCGTACAGGGAAAAAACAAAAAGCCTTCTCCAGAAGCACAAAAAAAAGCCCTCTCCAAAGGCACAAACAAAAAGCCCTCTTCCGAGGCCCAAACAAACAAAAGCCCTCTCCAGAGGCACAAACAAAAAGCCCTCTTCGGAGGCACTAACAAATCAAAGCCCTTTTCGGAGGCCCACTTCACCGCGTAGGGGAATCCACTTCTCAAAAGTAAAAGTGACCATCTTCGAAAGTTGAAGTGTAAAAACTTTTTCCAAGAAAGAAAGAAAACTTCTCTAATACAAAGAACACTCTACTAGAGTAGAATAATATTTCCACAAAATGGAAGAAGTATTCTCCAAAGTAAGAATACAAGTCTTCTCAAAGTGGAAAAATTGTTCTCCGTAGTAAGAGTGCAAGTTTTCTCAAAATGGAGAAGATTGCAATAAGCCGTGCTATGGGGGCAATATAATATAGCTGCATTAATAAAAGAAACGCTCAAGCAACATACCATGAGCTCACTGCAATATCATACAAGGAAAATAAAGAAACTTGTGTGATAAAAAGGAATAAATGCATTTATAAATGCAGTCAAAAGATTGTACAAGTAAAAAAGAATCATTTTATTCCATACTATAAAAAATCTGTTTAGATGTGCAGGTTTCAAAAAGCGGGGGTCGGTACCCGCACAATCTCCGGTCAATAAAATCAAAAAAGCAAAACAAGAAGGATAAAGCCGGACCCATCACTTCTTCTTCCCTCCGCCTTTGGAGCCTCAACCCGGCCTAATGGTTAACTTCTTAAGTCGGCTTGAACGGGTCGGGGAAAGAGGAGAAAGAGGCGCAATTGGGTCCTCTTCTGCTTTCTCATCACCAACAGAAGTCTCCTTCCTTTTCTTCGAAACTCCACGCTTGCCTCTCTTCTTTGAAGAAGATTCGTTGCCCAGAGCAATAAGATCAATCAACTTTGTATCCTCGGCAGTGAATTCCTCCGGGGTCCTCTCACCCTCTTCAAGCTCTTCAGTTTTCTGCTCTTGCGAAGCGGCCGGGTCATCCAAGCCTTGAAGAGCTTCTATCTGTTCTTCTTGAGACCCCGATTGAGAAGCAAGAGAAGGAGTAACTTGAAGGGATGAAGGAGCAACAACTGGAGGAGGCGAAGCTTGTGCAGTACTTGTTTTTTTCACTACAGAAGAAGAAGAATTAAACGTCAGTATTTCCCGCAAAAAGAGGAGATAGTGACACGTCAAGGTTTAAGTAATAATCAAGAAGTTCATCAAACTCATGTGAAGCAAACAAGTAGTCTACTTGTGCTAGATCAGTGTTGAAGTTACCTGGAGGAGTTGGCTTTATCACGTCGATTTCAAAATCGTGGGCTTCAATGTCTTCCTGGGACTCGATGTGGGCAGTTGTAATTTCAGTCTCGGCTTTGGCAGGAGGCGGAGAGTGAGAACTAGAGCCAATAATGTCGACGTCTACCGAAGCTGAAGGACGAGTCGGGTCGGTCAAAGATGCCTTCCCTAAATGCTCTCCTTCCGCCGCTTCGGCGTGTTCTTTGGCGAGTTGTTCCTTCCCTCTGGCAAGGGCAGCTTGACCTTCATCATCCAAAAAATGAGCCTCGAGATCCTCCTCAGCGTAGCCGGCACCTTTAAGCATTTCAACCGTTGCTTCCTACACTTCCGCCAGGCTACTTTCATACTTTAGCCCCAAAAATGAGAGACTGCCATGCCCCAAGACGCTGTGAATGTGAAACTCGAATAAAGTGGAACTGACGTTGGCCTTCGTCTCCTCATGAGATTGTTCAGCTGCTGCCTTTCCAGCAATGGCCTCGTTGCGCTTCTTTTCAAATTTAGAAAGTTGAGATTTTAACATTTCAATCTCCATGTCTTGGGAGCTAGTCTTTTCCCGCAGCTGAGCAACATCACTACGGTAGCTATCCATAATTCTCTGCCGTGCCTCAAGTCTAGCCTCAGCATCTCGTTGACTAGCATGGGCATCTCTTACTTGCTTTTGAAGCACCTCTTCCTTTTGAGTATAAGAAGTGGAAGAGGTAGCAAGGTCATCTTTAAGTTGCTTGACTTCGCCTCGAGTTTCTCATTATATGCGGTGATGTTCTTCATCTCCGTGTCGTGCTGGTCAAGAACTTTTTGCCATTCGGATTTATCATTTTCCATGGTTAGCATAGCTTCAAGATTTAAGCGATTTACCCTTTGAAGCTCATTAACCATCTTTTGACACTCGGACATTCTCTCAATGTCAAGCTTAACAACATCAAGATTCCTTAGCATGGCCTGCTTGTCAATAGGAACCAAGTCCAAATCAAAGCGCACTCATTTTAAACACCAGTTTGGAAACCGACTTTGGAGTGCAGGCAGGGCATTCTCAACTTGATACGTAGGCCTGTTAATAATTGTCCGAATCTCGGCTCTTTTGAGGGCAGGGGAGCTAGAAGGGATGTCTAAAGAAATAGAAGTAGCGGGCACTTTAGAGATTTCAGCTGAAGTTTTCTCGCTAGGCTTGGCCCGCTTGCTGGACTCTTCAGCTTGATAACTCTTCCCCTTGTCGTCATGGGACTTTCTTTTATGGGAATCATCATCCCTTTGGCGAGAGTCATGGCGGTCATCCCTTCTGCCATATCGCTCCTCATAAGCCTGCCTCTCGCGAGCTTTCCTGGCAGCTCTTTCTTCATCGGTTTCCCTAGGGGCAGGAAAATAACGCCTGGGGTCGTAAGAATCACGCCTCACATAGCGTTGAAAGTCGTCGTAATACGAACCGCTGCGTCCCATTGGAGAACCTGAAAGTGAAGAAGAGACAAGTTTAGAAATCTTCGAAATAAAGAAGATAAGTGCACATAATTGCCAAAATTCTAAGTGTGTGTGGCGTGTGAACTACGCGCGTCAAGCTACAAACCACTCTTCATCTTAGGAGCCAATTCTTGGATTTATAGAGTCGACCGCAAAACAGATGTCGCTTCAATTGATGGAGAAACGAGCTTAGAGGTGATGGTGTCATCTTTAAAAAGCTCTTGGGAAGTCAACATAAGGTCACTCAGTCCCTCAAAGACATCATCACCATCATGCCCAATGGAATGGGTCATGCCCTCTTCAGCACACCTTGCACTCTTTATAATGAGACTTTCTTTCTTAGCTCCCTCATCAACTTCCCCAGTGGCCTTCCCAGAATGTTCCCCTTCTTCGATAACTGGGAGAAGTTTAGATTTGCCAGATAATCCCGCATCGTCAACGAAACTTGAGCATTTCACTAACGAAGCCTCCATAATAGATTCCTTCGGTGCGGATTCCTTCACGGAGGCTGGGGCATCTGGCACTTCTACCTGAGAACTCGGGGCATCACGGAGTTGAATAGATCGGGAAGGGTGCAAAAGTTCGAATTGGTGCAAAAAATCGTCCTTCAGCAGAAATTTAATACTTCTCTCTTCAGCAGCTACAACACTCAATCTATCAAAAGTCGGTTTATGGCTAGAACACTACAACAATATGGACTTTTGATAGCACCAACATACAGCGTTTTCCAATATTACCTTTAGTACGTTTTTGAAGCTAAGGTTTCCAATGCTATTTGACTGGGTAAATTGATCGTACAACGCTATTCAATAAAACGAAGGCGACAAACAGAATTTGTGCGGGAAATAAAAAAGCGTGTATTTCTTTGTTGCTTCCTTCTTCAGAAACTATTTTTCCTTTTACTTTATCACCTCCAGAAAACATTAATTGCCGTCATCCACCTCCCGAAAATATTAACTCGGCGAAATCAACCGTAACCACCGTCTCGATTGATGCTGTAATTTCTTCTCTCACACAGTCAATCCCGATCCCAAAACCTAGAGAAGTGTCTCCGACTATCTGATTTGAACTTCCGTGAGAGGTATTATTATATATTTTCATATCATTTTAATTATCATACTATGTGAAAAACTCGTTTTCTTGTAATTTTTCTATTATAGTCTATCTATACTTCGGACATTAATTGTTCTATTATATTCTATTTATGCTTCACGACAGGTTATGCAGTTGTATTATATATTTATACTTCAGAAATAATATGTAAGCTGTGTTGTATTTGTTGTTCAAATTATTTTTGGTTTCTTATTATGAAATAACAGGTGATTTAAAAACTAAGACTATAAGAAAGTGTAAATGACTAAAAACAAATTAATATGTGGCTAAGCGCTCAACAATACAACTATTATAATCCTGAATCCATAATACAATATTTGCTATAGATATTATGTCACTCAGGACAGCGTCTTTCCTTTATAAAGTCCACGCACATGCTTTAAACTTGGACTGCGTCAATTTATATAATACTCTTAAAGTTTTAATAGATATACGTGTTTTACTATAGATAATTATATACATTTACCTTTCATTGTTTTGATAAAGAAATTTGGTTTAATCTCTGTTTTAAACTCGATTAAAAACTATGGTTTGGATGGTTGAATTTATCAATTTTTTGTTATTTTAAACAGGTATTATAAATTGACAAATACATTTTTTTTTTATTTTTAACAAGATTGATTTTTCCATTGAGTTTTCACATAATTTACAGTTTATTATACAATTGAACAACGGGAAACACTTTTCACTTATTTTGTTGATATTTTTATCAAGATTGATGCTGCACGGATAGATAATTGGTTGTTGACTCTCCATCCATAGGTTCACTCATCCAGCCCATTTCTTTACTCAAGGACCAAAAAATTAGAGATGTCTCATTTTCTTAAGTATGTTTGATTAAACCAGTTCATATTGTTCAGAGATATATGTTTAACTCTACTTAATCTATTAGTAAATTACTTTGTAACGGGTTTGACGTACATTAGTACAATTTATTCAATATGGGTGTTCCTTAGAGGTTACGTCCTTTTGACCTGTATGAAAATTGTATGTCTTTACCTTGAGGGTACTAGGAAAAAAAAGTCCGAATAATAAGATGTTCTATTTTGAATTGTCCTGTAAAATGCAATTCTCTTTTATATAACTAGTTGAGGAATCACCATGGTAATTGATCAACTTTAGTTATAAATCTCTTGTTGATTTTTTTATCTTTGTTAGGAAGGATGGCTATCTACCTTTTAATTTCTACCATTTTTTAAGAAATTTACAGAGTTTTAGGGTTGAGCAAGATTTATATTCTAAATTTGTGAATGGCCCAACTCTACTCATTAGAAAGTCTAATTTTAACAATTGACGTAAACATAAAGAAAGATAGGGTTTACACTTCTCTTCTTCCTCACATTCTTTGCTTTTTCTATGTGTGTTCCTACTAGTAAAATGCAGAGAAAACATGTTAGTAGTATCTTTTTTCTATGAAAATCACTTTCATCCCTACACTTTGACTAAGATACCTTCATAAGCAATCTTTTCCTTTAAGAATATTCTTACTTCATCGATATTTTTGTCTTTAACTCATGTATAAATGTAATTCCATGGAAATGAATGTTCAGATGATAGACAATGCAAGAAGTCGACAACATTTGTACTTCAGTAGATAGTCTCATCTGAACCATGTACAATGTATGAAATTCTAAATACAAGTTAATTGATGTGTTATTTTCATGCATATAATTCAAACAAATTTGTTCAATTCTATCATACAACCCTAAGCTATTAACACATAAAAATAGCTTTTAAGTACTTCTGTCAACCATACATTATAGATAACATGTAAAAATAGTTTTCACTTATTTTATGATTTTGAAATTTTAAACTGTTTTGATGTTAGTATCTAACAAGTAAAGTTCACTCTCCAACCATAGGTAGAATGCAACATTAAAAAACGAATCGAAATCCTTTTGGATATTTTTACTTAGAAGATTTTCCAAGTGTAGTTTTCAAACATTTTTTTATCTCCCCAACCAATTCAAGATAATTGGTTCAGCATGGGCCTTTTGTTATGAACACGAGGCATGAAGTTGAGCAGGCCTTTGAGGATTACAGGTTGTGTAAGAATGGGTTCGAGAAGGCTAGGAACCGGTCTTCTCGATGATAGAAATGATGTGGGTTATGTGATGCTGTATTGCTTTTATCCTGTTATATGGTTTTTCTTTGCTGAAAATGGACAGTTGAAACCCTGATTATCTTCAATAAATGGTAAAGATGAGTTGACTGTAAGTTTATAAGTTTATTATCCGTCATAGACGTACGACGCATGATTACATATTGTTTAAAGCGGAACATGTTTCTAAACCATTAGAACGCTAATAAAGCACAAATAAAAGCATAAGCTAAGAGGAACAACAGACGCATTTTTAGAAACAATGTTGTATATGCATACATTTTTAATACATCAAGAATATTGGTTATATTCAGTTATTTACATGTAATGAATCTAAATTTTAACAATACTTATTTATTTTGATTCGTATTGAAACATGAAAGTAATAGAGCAATAAATTGTTTATGTATATGTACATTAATGCATATACATATCATAAAGTTATTATTGATTTTATTTATTAAAAATTATCCGAGAAGCAACGACAATCTTAATAACGATGTTTATAATAAGCCTAGTATGGTAAATCAAATGCTTGCAACAATTGAAAATCTTTTAATATAGAATTTGGAATGAGGGCAGATAGAAAACTAATGATAGAAAATTTTTCACTTAATATTCATATGATATGCAACTTAGTTTTTGTAATTTTTTCAAATAAAAATACATAGTTGTCAGCAGTATGAAGCATAAAAGGTAAAATAAAAATCATAGTTTCATACATTGATATTCTTTTCAAACCTTCAAAAATTTACTTCCAAAATGAAAGAAACATTTACTGTAAGAAAGAAAGAAAGGCAGTTAAGGTTAATTGTCAAATTACAGGCTTTAACAAAAATTATCAATATAACTAAAATGAGTTATTTTTATTATTTAGTAACCAAATAACAAACACTTAATATATCTTTGTATTACGAATGTATGTATGTGTGTGTGTGTGTATGTTCACTAATTATTAGTTTCAATCTATCCTATGACAGTTGAAAATTTTATGAACTACTGTACAAACTTGGACAGTAATGTTTGTTAGAAACATGATCCTAGTAATATACCATGCATGCTTAAAAATCAAATATTTTATGAAATCGGATCCAGTTTGTTATTATGATGGTTTCTTTAATGACCTAACATGTTTAGGTTTAAGTGATTTGAGGTGAACTTTTAGTTTAGTTTAAAGTACGTCAAAATGTTTGGCCATAAATATCTATGAATAAAACATTGTAGATAATTTATTTGCAATTAAAAGACAATTCCTACTAAAATTTATGAGTAAAAGTATAGTCTTATAAAGAATCCATTGCACTTTATTTGATACCTCTCTTTATGATGTGCATATAAGTAAATTTTCCTTGAATTTAGAAGCCTTCTCAATGTTTGCTGCTAAAATATCAGAGATATAATTGTTTGTGCTAATTTAAAGAAATACATTTATTTTTAATTGGTTGTAGAAGAAATATAAGTCATATATATATATATATATATATATATATATGCTTAGATCAAAGCGCACTTAATCATGCAGAAGAAACATTGGTAATTTGGTCATTCAGTAAGGAAAATAATTATTCAGTTGTAAACAGTCCATAAGCTAATGCAAACAAAATTGACATGCAAAAATGAAGATACATAAACTTCGACAATGTCTGGTAAAGGGAATGGTATGCACATGTAATAATTTAAAGGAATTAAGAGGCTAATCTAGGAATAAATAGGCAATAACTTTATAAGTAAATATTAGTAAAAAAATGTGATTGCCTAAAGATTGTAGAAGAGATTGAACAATAGTTTGCCCTGTTTCAAGTATAACACAAATGAATTTTTTGAATGATATACTGACGTAATAGAGAGTTGATTTAGTAGATGGAGAGGTTATTAGGTTTTTTTTTGTTACTACAATTTCAGAGATGGTAATTAGGAGTTTTCATCTGAGGCTGTTGGAAGCACAGCTATAGATGCAATCTCCTTTATGGAGAAAATAAATCTGGGGAGTAGAGACTCGATTTAGTAGATGGAGAGGTTGATAGATTTTTGTTTTGCGTTACAGTAAGACCGATCACGTAATATATTGGATAAATCAAATTGTGAATAAGGTGGTCATACACATGCATATCTCAAGTACAAAATAGTTAATGAACATGAGAAACTGCAGTAGAATAACTAATAGGCAGTAATAATAAACACGCTTAGTTAGTAAAAACATCCAAATTTTATTCGAAATTTAATCCCGACCATTCTTCATGACATGTTTGCTTCCAATGACATGCATCTATGGATTTCCCTAACCAAACTGCAACGCGATGATGATGCCGGAAAACTGATCTTACTACAGGTACAGAGTTCGATATGCAGTTAGATCTATGTCTATGATTACATTTTGTCCAAAATAATTTTTCATATGCAACAACAAAACAAATAACACAACTTGCAACATCTAATGCATAGTAAATTTCAGTTGCAGAATTAGGACTGGCTAATTTTCATATTTCAAAAAACTTCCACAACAATTAGAAACAAAACAGATAACACTGAGTTATGCAGCTGTATAAACGAATAATGTATAATCTCACTTAATCAAAGAATATAGGGTGATAGGAGCATTGCCATTTAGTAAGAAACTATAATATTTCCACTGACATTATATTATGAATCTCAAATTTTCCACTGTCAGAAGACTACAGAGGTTTGAAAATGACGACATTAAAACTTCTCTAAGTAAAGAAAACAAACCTTACCTATACTGATACCGGTTGTCATGTTGTAATAACAAATATTTGCAGCACAATGAGTTAACACACAATCAAAGTGTTTGGGTGTTGTACAATAATTTGCATTAAATCAGTAATGGGACGATTTTCAGCTTAAAACACATACTTTTTATTCACATCACTAAACGATTCAGGCATCGGTTCACTCATGACTAATGCCAGTTTCATGCAATGTAATAATGATTGGTGACATTGTTGTATAAGTTGATAAAATTATTGTTAATGGCGCAAGCCAAGTATCAGGAGAGGGGTAATGCATAGACATTACTCTGGTGCTACAAAATAGCGCCGTTGTAATGGCAAATTTTTTGGAAACAGTTTGGTGCTAATGTTGTATATTGTTCTGACATTGTTGTATATTTGTATCCATGCACCTTATAGTACTCAAGTTTTCCATATGAATTCTATTCTTTTTTGGGTTACATAGTTTCAGCAGGATGGTAACAATACATAAATATAGCTTGTAGATGTTTCATTTTGCTAATAAACTTCTATATGTCAGTTAGGCTTCAGTTTCCCTTTAACCTTAGATATTTAAATTAACTGATGTAGAGTTTTCCTGAAATTCACATTTTGTTTTTGCTCCAGAAAAACGTTGTTGCATCTAAGTGTTTTGCCCATGTTTACTTGAGAGTACATAGGTTATGTTTGTATGCATTTTTTGTGATATTGACATGACATGCAATGATATATCCTGAAAATTTCACTAGATACTTTGTGAGATGGCAAATTCTCTCCCATTTAGGAAGACTAGGGTGACCAATATTGTGTTTACCTTTGCTGTTTAATTTTCAGTGAATGCACTTAAACTATTTCTGCATTCAACTAAATTGAATTATACGATAGTTCTAAATGTAAATATTTTTTCTAATTGTTATTTCGATTTTTCTTATTTTTTTCTTAAATTTAGCAATACGCCATGTTGGAAAAAAGAAAAAGAAAAAAGAAACAGTGAGTGTATACTACCTTTTTCACTTCAGCCTATTGTTTTTGATGTCTTATAAATGTTTATCATTTCAATTATATCTTCCCCTAGTTGCTTTATTTTCTGAATAAATAGATTACCCATTTATGAAATTTGAGATACAAATATGGAAAACTTGTGTATATATTGTTTGGCGTCATTAGTTGCATCTTCCAAAACATGAGTAACGATGCTACTGTTGTAGTAATTGCTGTTTTTGCTAGTGGAAGCAATTTTTGTTATATAAAGAATGAACGAATATGTGTCAAGAGAGATTTACTGTTCGTAAATCTGATACTTTTTCCCATTTGAAAAGACAAGAAATGATGGATAAAGACTGGGTATGCCTAAACAGGTAATTATATGGTACTTAAGTATAATATTGAATTTAAAACATATTTTAATATCTAAGGTTATTATTTGTTTTTTTTATTATTATAGAACCACTAAAGAATACGAGCAAGCAGCTTGGAATTTTGTAAACGATGCAAAGCTAAAGCTGCAAAATGTGGAAAAAAAATTATGCCCTTGTGTAGATTGCAGAAATCTTGCCCGTCTTCATGGAGAAGTTATCGTCGAGCATTTGATTATAAGAGGAATGGATCCTAAGTACATGGACGGTGAGTGGTACAATCACGGCGAGCGAATAAATAAAAGCAAAAATACAAAGTCGGTGATGCGTATGATTTGCTTAAAGCCATTATCTATGAAGACGAAGATTTTATTAATCATACTTTCTTTGATGATGATAAAAGTGAAGATGATGCACATAGACGAGAGGATGAATTACACAAAAATTTGGAAGATGCAGAGACCCCATTGTATCCTGGTTGCAAGGATCAAACAAAGTTATCTGCTATCTTTGCCTTGTATAATCTTAAATGTGAGACTGGATTGTCTGATAATGGTTTTGATAACCTTCTAAATGTGCAGCAATTGTTGTTGCCAAAAAATAACGTACTTCCCAAGTCGTTATATGAATTGAAGAAATTCCTTAAAATATTTGACATGGGTTTCGAGAAGATTCATGCATGTGAGAACGACTGTTGTCTTTTTAGGAATGAATATAAAGATTTGAATAATTGTCCAAAATGTGGATTTTCGAGTTGGAAAGTAAATCAACGGACAAAGGAGATTATGCATGGCATTCCAGTTAAAGTGTTGCGTTATTTTCCAATAATTCCGAGGTTTAGGAGAATGTTTAGATCCAAAAGGATGGCGGAAGATTTAAGGTGGCATTTCAATAACAAAAGCACCGATGGAAAAATGCGACATCCGGTAGATTCTATAACATGGAATGTAGTGGATGAGAAATTCAAATCATTTTTAGCAGATCCACGCAATCTTAGGCTTGGCCTTGCAACAGATGGCTTCAATCCATTTTCTATGTTAAGTTCCAAATATAGTTGTTGGCCTGTAATGCTCGTGACATATAATCTTTCGCCTATGTTGTGCATGAAGAAAGATAATATTATGTTAACATTGTTAAGTCCTGGTCCGAAGCAACCAGGAAATGACATTGATGTATTTTTAGCGCCATTGGTAGAAGATTTATGTCATTTATGGAATACCGGAGTTGAGGTTTATGATGCATATAGTCAATCAATCTTTAATATGAAAGCAATTTTTCTTTGGACAATAAATGACTTTTCGGCATATGGTAATCTTGCTGGATGCTGTGTAAAAGGCAAAAAGTCTTGTCCATTATGCGGTGTCAACACTCATCATCGATGGCTAAACCACAGTAGAAAGATCGTCTATATGGGCCATAGAAGATTTCTATCTCCTTCAAACCCTTTGAGAAAACAGAAGGCCTTGTTTGATAACACCTTGGAGGAAGGGTGTAGACCTAGGATTCTAACTGGGATAAAAATTTCTATCATTTTAAAAGATTTTACGAATAATTTTGGAAATGCAGAGAAGAACCAAAAAAAGAATAACAGAAAAGGTAAAAAATTGAATGAGCAAAATAAAATAGGAAATAAAAGAAGAATTGAGCATAGCAAGAAAAATGAAGATGATGAGGATAAAGATCCCGTGAGAATGGAGCTATTAAGGTGGAAAAAAAGTCCATCTTTTTTCAGTTGCCATATTGGGAGGTTAGTGCATACGTTTTATTTTATTCTATTAGACTAACATTATGGAATCATACAACTAAATTGTTCCATTATTGATTTTTATAGGAACTTACAATACGTCATAATGTAGATGTAATGCATGTCGAGAAAAATGTTGGAGAAAGTCTACTAGGCACAATGTTGCATGACAAGAAATCAAAAGATGGAATTAACTCTAGAAAAGATTTGGAGGATTGGGAATTCGACATGGTCTTCATACACAACCCCGCGGGAACAAGACATATATTCCGCCAGCTCCATATACATTATCAAAAGGAGAGAAAAAACATTTTGCAAAAGGTTGTATGATTTTAGAGGACTGGATGGTTATTGTTCATATTTTAAAGGTTGCATATCATTAGAGGACTGTAAAATTAGTGGCTTGAAGTCCCATGATTATCTTGTTTTAATGCAACAATTATTCCCCGTTTTAATCAAAGGATTACTTCCAAAGAAGCCAAGGAAAACAATAACTCGTTTCTGCTCATCGTTTAATAAATTATGTCAACGTGTTATCGATAGAGAGAAATTAAATCAACTTGACGACGAGATTATTGTAACTTTGTGCGAGCTTGAAAAATACTTTCCACCTTCTTTTTTTGACATAATGATACACTTGACAATTCATCTTGCAAGAGAAGCACCATTGTGTGGGCCAATCCATTTTCGTTGGATGCACCCCTTTGAAAGATACATGAAGACACTAAAGGATTATGTAAGAAATCATGCTCGTCCTGAGGGGTGTATTGCAGAATCTTATCTTGCAGAAGAATGCATGAGATTCTTTGGTGAATTTTTAACAAAATCACAGAAGAAAGAAGTTAGAAATGAAGATTACCAAAGTAATGTAATACTTGAAGGACGTCCAATATCAGCAAATAAGACAATCACATTGTCTTCAAATGAGAAAGAATCTGCTCATTTGGCTATGCTAATGAATATGACCATGGTAGAGCCATTTTTAGAGTAAGTGCATATTCCCTCTTTTTCATTGTTTGATTGTTTGTAATTTTAAATATAACATAACATCTCTTGTTCTACGCTAGTTTGCATTTGGAGGAGTTACAAAATTCAGACAAGCGCATGGAAAGAAATGCAACGTTACTTTGGAAAAATCATATTGCTACGTTCTCTAATTGGATTAAAAAAAAGGTCAATTGAATTCTTAAATGTTACTAATTAACTTAAAACCGTATAACGAATATTTTAATTAAATGAAATTATTTTTTATAGGTATCTGTTAGCTCCAAAGATCACGATGACATATTAAAATGGATTGCTTATGGTCCAAAGAACGATGCTTTGTCCTACACAAGATACATCATTAATGGACAACGTTTTCACACAAAAGATGTTGGGAGAGAAACTCAAAATAGTGGAGTGACTTATGATGCAACAACCATGTGTAGGGTAAGCGCAAAAGATGTTTCTCAAGTGGTTGATGTTGTCAGTTATTATGGGATACTTGCCGATATAATTTTGTTGGACTATAACATTTTTTATGTTTCGGTCTTTAAGTGTGATTGGGCAAACATAAGAAATGGTGTGAAGGTTGAAGATGAATTTACGCTTGTCAATTTACATCAAAGTCAAGCTTCATTTTCAAAAGATCCATATATACTTGCATCTCAAGCAAAGCAAATTTTTTATTCAAGAGAAAATGATTCTTCTAATTGGTATGTGGTAATGAAAGCACCTTCGAGAGTTTTTGACGATTTAGAGATCCACGACTCCTTTGAGGAAGTAAGCCATGTTGGGGAAGATTGCCAAGAAATCAATATGTATGTTGATGAGTATGTTGAGGATGTTTCTTTTGTTAGAGAAGATTGTGAAGGCATACTTGAGTAGTCTTGAAATGTGTCCTTATATTTTCCTTACAAATCTTCCTTTTTTTTGTTGAGGAAGATTGCCAAGAAATGTGTCCTTATATTTTCCTTATAAATCTTCCTTTTTTTGTTGTTTTTTCCAACACTTGTTTAAGAACTTGCTTGTTTAAAGCTTTGCTCACACATCACAAGAATGCATATTCTTGTATTTTGTTGCATGAATGTTTTACTGCCTAATTGAATCCTATAGGATCCTCACAAGAGTATTAAGATAACAAGAGTGCACATTGATAACAAGAGTGCAAGGTGTGTATTTCTAATTCTATGTATGTGCATCATGAGTCCTATAAGTTGTATAGCATGTTTATCATTTGTATTAGCCAGTAAAGAGACCAACTGTCTGATTCTATTTCTTCTAAATAGAAAAATAACAGAAACTCCTCTTCTGATCAAGTAGTCTGATATTTCTTCATAACGATACATAAGACCCTATATAGAAAATAAAAAAATTATAAGCAGGAAAAAATAAATGTGGTATTACAAAATTATACATGGCTAACCATCCATTTAAAGCCAACAGAGGCCATATTTCTATACAGCAGATCCACTTTCTCCTAAACAAAAGTAAAATAAAGATAGCATCAGCTTCATAAAGAGGCATAATTGTATCAAACAACTGACATGGTGAATCGCTTTTACAAATGCAAACATGAATACTGCAGGTTGTATGAATACTGTATCAAACAATAATTCATTAATATATACTGTGGATAAGTGAACTATGCATATTGTATGTATTAAATAGGAAAGATAGCATTCTGTTGTTAACCAATGCAAATTCTTTTTCTTGCTTGATTTATAGTCAAAATTCAAAGAAAAATGATATCTTTGTACTAACTACAGGATATGGCAAAGAAGAGGAAGATTACTCGCAAACAAAAACAAGCCGAGGAACCAAAAGAAGCAAATATTGAATCCAACAAGCAACAGGAACCAAATTTAGAAACCAATGAGCAACATGAAGCAAATTTAGAAACTAATTAGCAACATGAAGTCAATTTAGAAACCAATGAGCAAGGAATTGAAGCATGTACAGACAATATGATGCAAGTTGAAGAAAATATTGAAAACGAATTTGAAATTGGAAATGATGTGATGGAAAATGAGACTGGTATTCAACACACAGATGAAAGTACGATTCAAAAGAAAAAAGCTAGAGGCCAAACTAGAATGAAAAGACTTCCTTCGGATCGTGTGTCTCGGATTAACGTTGAATTTAATGACAATGTTGTACCAATAGGAGAAGGTTCTATAAAATTATCTTCGTACTTAGGACCGCTCGTACGGGAGCATGTTCCATTCACGATTGATGATTGGCGGAATATTGGCGATGATTTAAAACATGTGTTGTGGAGATCCATTCAGGTATCACTATACTAAGTACTGCTTATTAAAACTGAACAGTTGCATAAATCATTTGATATTCATATACAAGTTATCTCCCATCATAAACCCACAGTCAAGAGATGGAAAATAATAAAATTTAAATCAAATATCCATTCTTAAATTGATAAGCAAGTTTGAGTATTGTTTATCTGTATTGACACCAATGTTGATTAAAAGTTCTTTGATTTATAATTTTCCTCCTTGCTTTTTTCTTTTTTGATGATTCTGATTTTTATTCTGCATTCAGATAGATTTAAATTGTTTGAAATATAATAAATTATCTTAATCCATCAATAGAGTTAGAATTTAGAACATATAATACAAATTAAATTTGCACAGTTGAATTAGTTGGTCATCGCTGGTCATTGCAGAATGATAATTATTACGTGCTTTAGTTGGTTCATCTTGAATATTGTCATGGAGGAACTTGCAATGGTGCTGGGCTTCCCCCTTTCCTAGGCCTTTGCTGCCTTTTCCTCTCCATGTCATTTTGAGGCCCTATAAACTGATTTGAGTATTTATACATAGTGGGGTAGTTATGTACTTCTTTTAGCTTGCATAAGTTCAAATAAGGTACCTGCCAAAGTTCGAAGTTTGCAAACAAATTTTTTGATAGTATAGAAAAATTATCTAGGCTCAAGTAGGTAAGTTACTTGTGAAATATCTTATCGGAATTTGATATGCAGGTGAAATAGGGAAGTTGAAAAAAGTTAAAAAGTTAAAAAGTTAAAAAGTGAAAAGCTTATGGACCATATGACAGTTTTGTCATTACGAGCCTAATTGGGAACAATTTATCTATAACTGCTTCAAAAATATTTTAGATTTATGTAAGTAGCTGTAAAGCTGTCGAGTTCCATCGTAACTTTGGATCTAATGATGATGCCAAATACATTTTAGTCGTTGTTTTTATAATCTGGGATGATGTAAATTAGCCAAATCAGATATGTATGGTCTCCTCGGATGGTTTCTTTGTAATTGTATTGTTTGCATAGTTCTGTACTGATTACCAATCATCGATAATTTTTACTGAACACTGTGAACATTATAATATGAATCCTAGAGTTTATCTATACATTATAATCTGTACTGATTACCAATCATCTGGCTGACCAGCTTTTTTTTTATCTATACATTTTCATCTTGTATGTAATTAATAGCATTACATGTAATCACTGAATCACATATGTTCTTTGGAAATTAGATGTCTTCCAGCCAAAAATTCAAAAATATTTATGAGTGACCACATAAAATACTCTCACCTCTACTCCATTATTGTATATGATAAAACATGGAAGAAAAAGAATCGTTAGTGGTGAAAATATCAACTATGTACTTATGAACTTAGTTTGGAAGTTCATCGTATTTATGGGTTCATAGTATTTAAGTTACATACCTTCATATTTCGTTACAAAATAGTTTATAATTTATTTTTATTTATTTTATCGTTTTGCATTTTGCAGGCTAGATTTAAACTGGATGAGGAGTGGAAGAAAGCGCCTATTTTTCAGCAAATGGGATGCAAATGGAGGGATTCAAAAAGCAGGTTCGTTAGGCAAATACTGGAAGCGAAGAACATGGAGGAAAGGATTAAGCTCAAACCTGGTAATGTCGAAAAAATGAAGGACTGGAGGGATTTTCTAGGAAAGTAAACAGACTCAAAGTTTAAGGTAAATAAATACCAAATTCAATTGTATTATGTAGTAATTATAATTATTCAGTGTATTATATATTTTCATCTTAGGCACAAAATGATCAATTCAAAGCTATTAGAAGTTTTCAAGTGCCACATACAGTAAGTCGCAAAGGAATGGCTCGATTAGCGGAAGATATGGTGAGAAAGAACAACTAGTTTAATTTGTGTAAAATATTATGATTATGTATTTAATACAACCACATTCACTTTACTATCATTCTTAACGTAGAAACAGGAGAGTGGTGGCCACATCTCCATTCCTAGAAGTCAAATTTGGATTAAATCCCGCACTCGAAATAATGGCGAAGCAATTAATACATATGCTCTAGAGAATATTGTAAGACACCGCAATATTGATAAAAATTGTATAGTATTGTCTTTCTATCCGTTATTGGCATTCTATCTATTACTTATATGTGAATAAGGTTAACTTTTATAGGAAAGGTTAAAAAAATTGAAAGTGAATCAAACCCAACCAACAGTTCTTTGAGAGAAGATGCTCTCTCCCAAGTGTTGGGTCAGGATAAACCTGGACGACTACGAGCAATGGGAAGAGGTGCAAACTATACCAAATTCTTGCTCTCACAAGCTAAAGATGATAAAATTTCACAATTGGAAGAGGTGGTTCGCATGCTAAAGAAAAATCTGGTATATAACATATCAATCTTTACTTGTTATTCTACTTGTGTGGTAATATTAGAGATATTGTTCGATTTTTTTTTCATATGGTTTTTTAATCCATCGTCCACACTTGATTTTTTAGGTTAATGCATGTCAAAGAGAAGAATCAATGCCTAGGGTAAACATCAAATATTAGCATATGCATAATTTCATGTTTGCATATGTGTGCATATGATACTTTGCTATTAAACATCAAATACATTATCATTGTGATATTGTCTAAAAATTAATTTTAATATAGTATTTAACTTAAGACGCTTCTAATTAATTGCAGAGCAATGGAAATACATTTGATAAATGTGATTTATTGGATTGGAGCGGAACCGATGAAATAGTTGCTGAAGGAAGAGTCGTGTCAAGTGATCCAAATGAGCTTGTACATAGAATTCCTCTAGGACCAAATGCAAAGATAGTTTTGATTGAGTTTCCAAGGAAATTGGATTCTTTTTAATGGAGAGCCGTGTTTCTTCCAATGATATTGGAGAGGCTGCTGGTATGTTAGTAGCATGGCCTGCCGATAAAGTTATTTTGCATAAGCTAGATCAAATCGACAACACGGTAAATTAAATATCACTTTATTTATTATTTTTATTTTAAAATACAACTATTAATTTCATAAATACATATTTTTTTCGAATAGACTAAAAGTAGCAGCACAGAGCCTTCATGCAAGCTATATGATTGGGTTGGAGGTGAAGAAGTAGTTGTTGAAGGACGCTTGTACTCTAGCGATCCAAACCAGCTTGTGAATGGCATTCCTATTGGACCATCAGCTATGGTAGTTTCTATTGACAATACAAACAACCCCAAGGCCTTTTTATGGAAACCAATAAATAATATGATATATGTTGGAGATGCCATTGGTAATAAAGTTGCTTGGCCAAAATAAAAAGTAGTTGTCGAGAAAGCTAAAACACCATCATTTGTTTCTAATAGTGGCAACGTAACATCTCATACGGTAATATGTTTAAACATAATTATAGCAACTTGTTATCAAATTTGTTAATATATATATATTTATTAAAACCATCACTTTTCTTTTTCTTGTTTGATAGAGTGGAAGGCCAGCCCCCAAAAGCAAATGCAGGCTGATTGTTGTTGGTGGAACAGGAATAATAGTTGCCGAAGGGGTTGTGGCTTCAACCGATCCAAATGAAATGGTCCATTTTGTTCAACTTGGAAGAGACGCCGTTAAAGTTTGGGTAGTGGATGCTACAGTTCCCGATACAGTTCTGTGGAGACCATCTTCTGATCTAGTCTGCATTGAAAATGCTATAGGCTCTACAGTGGCATGGCCAACCTCAAAAGTTGTGATAGAATCAAGTTCTAGTAAGTATAATTTTTTCATACATATATACAAAATTTCAAAATGTATTCATATTTGATTGTATGATTTAATTCTTGACATTATACGGTTTTCTTTTATATAGGTAACCATTGTTAAAGTTTGTTGACTGATCAGAAGAAAAGAAAGCTTCACAACTGCACTCTAGGCAAATATACGAATAATACATCATGCATAAAAGTCATTTTATGTTTTTCGTTTGATATGCATATTTTGGTTCTTATCAAAGTTAAATTCTTAATTTAGTGTGGTCAAACAACTATAATACCAAAGTCAGTTTCTTGTCCATAAATACAAAAGATAAATGTATGGGTATTTTTCGCTTATGTATTTTGAGAAAAATTATTCTTCTTTAAAAGCAACCTACAATTCTTATTTCCTTCATTTTTTCAAATTTCACTAATATATTGATGAAAAAACTGCAATTAAAATTGTTCTTTTTGTTTATTCATGCAACTTATGACAGTTTTTGAAACTAAGAAAATAAATTTTGAACCTTATGAACGAACAAAAGTTACTCATAAAGATAGAGTATATGCATACTCTTTTTGGGTTAGGAAATAATATCACAAATAATAATGAGTCTTTTAGGTAGAATCTATCTTGTACATTTCTTGGCTTTGAAAATAAAACTACTATAGAAGACGTTAGCTTGTTCATGATATGGAAGTCTCAGTTAAGGGATGAGTTTTCATGATGTGGTGTAGGATGAAGTGAAGAGTTGCCACGTGATTTGGGTTCGTTGGTGGTGATTTTGGTTTGCAGTGGTTTTGGTAGTGTTTGTAGGAGTATGGTAGCTTGGTGCGGTGTCAGGGGTTGCTTGGTTTTGTGAAGTGCAAGGAAGCATGTGTTGTAGTTATTGGGTGGATGATTGTTATGGCAATGGAGAGGGAAAATTTGTTGTTTTTCAGGTTGCAGGTTGGATGAACTTGTTCTTGGAATTTAGGCGATTTATGAAATGCCTGAGAAGGCAGAGGTTGTGGGATATATGGTGATAGGCAATGTTTGGATCAGTTGATGATGTCAATGTTTGGATCAGTGAAGTTTGATGGTCTGGGTGGTTTCTCTATTGGCATCAGTGTGCAAGCTTTGTAATGGCAGATGTGTATGTGATGATGGTGGGTATGTTTATGGTAGAGGTGATGGTCATTTTTAGTGGGTTGTATGAGAATCAGAGATGAGGCAGTAAGGTTTGGGTGAAATTGTTGTAGCAGGTTGTTGTAGCTTGTGGTTTGCAGTGAAGTTGCACAGTGAGGTGATGTTGGAGTGTGTGGTAAGGAGTTTGATGATGTTAGTATGAACAGAGTTGCAGACCACAAGTGATGAGGTGATGTTGGGTTGTATGAAAATCAAAGATGAGGCAGTAAGGTTTGGGTGAAATTGTTGTAGCAGGTTGTTGTAGCTTGTGGTCATTGTTCGTTCGGGTTGCAGGGTTTTAGGTACGAAGTGATTGCATGCGTCGAATATTAGAGGCAGTAAGGAACTATGATGTTTATGTTCTTGATTGAAGCAGTAGGGTGTTAGGTGCAGGTGGAAGAAGTTAAAGGGCGGTTAGTGATTGGATATGCGGGCAGTGTATTTGTTGGCTGGTGGTGGTCAGAGAAATAGGTGGTGTATGTTGATAGTGCAATGTACGTGAAGTAATTATGGTCAATGGGGTGCGATGAAGTTTGGTCGATAGAATTAATGATGGCTTTATGGAGCAGCAACTTGGAAGTGTTGTATTGATTGCTGTAGAGGAGGCAAGCAATTAAATGGTAGCTTGGGTTGGTCGAAGCAAGGCAGTGGTAGGGCTGTGGTTGTGAACTGTTTTATTTTGCATTTGAAGGGCTTGGATGATGGTGAAATAGAGACGGTTCTGGTCATTGTAGTTTATGTGGCAGTGTTGGGTGTATGGTGAAACGGAGGTGGAAATGATGGAAATGAGAAGTAGGATGTTTCAGAGGTGTAGCACTGATATGAAGAAAGTTCAAGGGTAGTTGAAGTGCGGCGAGTGATCTTAGCATTTTTTATAATAGATTTAGGTATGTAGTATATAGTCCTATGCTTATTTTCATCTTGTTACATGATTTTTCCAGTTAACAAATCAGAAGCTTGACTATACACTATAGTTATACACAAAAGTAGTCAGACTGAGTAAACCATTGATATTGTCGTGCAATGCTGAACTGATGCAAAAATCACCAGAGTTTGTTCTGAACTGAGTAAACTACAACAGAAACTACTTTGAACTAAAGTAAACCAAAACAAAGCTATCCCTAATGATCAAAAGTAGAAGTAAAACGATTCAAGTAGTATTGAGTTAGCCAAACTCTAAGATTACGTCTAATCCGAGAATACTGAAAGGCCAAAACTGGAACAAAACTTACAAGCAATAAAGAAAACTGCTGACTAAAAAGTTGCTAGAATAAAGAACCTATGCCTGGAACAAAGATTGATTGAAGTAAACAAGAGTGGTGGAAAAAATGGAGGATCTGATGATGGTACCGGCGAATAGAATGACATGAATTTCAGTGGAGCAGTGATGCTTTCTAGTTATGAACTGCACGAGAAGTATGCTATTATGACGTTGCATATGCGCCAGCTGGTAGAATATATATACAGTTTTGAGTATGTAGCTGTGGGATATGCACAATGAAGTTTTTTTTGGATAATGGCAGTTTTGTTGGTTTGGTAGGTGGTTTGCAGTAATTGGTGTGCAAGTTGTATGGAAAACAGGGTGATTATGACAAGTTTGTATGGGATGAAGTATTTTGGAGGCAGCAGTGTGGTTGCAGTGTTGATGAAATATGGGATGATGAAGTAGTTGGTTTGGATTTGGAAGTTGATTAGTGGGAGTTAAGTTAGACATTTTCAGTGGTAAGTTGAGAAATGTCTGTGGGAAGAGGCAGTGAGCAAGGTTGAATGCTGCAGTTGTAACAGCGAAGCAGTGATTATGAAAGTGTAGAAGTATGGTGATGGTATTGATCGATGTTTGTAGATATGGTCAACTTTTACCATCTTTGAAACTTATTATCCTATACAAAAAACGATTGGAGTGAAATTCCCTATTCGTAATTCATCAACACTCACCTCAAATTTCAACTAAAATTTGAAATTAAACAATGTGGGTAAAAACAAAAACTCACGTCAAATACAAGATTACCTTTACGTTGTATAATGTACATTTAATCCAAAGCAGTTTGACTAGGTTTAAAACAATGCAATAGCCTAATGAAATGACTACATCGGCCCATTAAAAAGATTATAAAATTCTTTATATTATCGCATCTTTTTTATCAGTACATTAACAAGGGTTAACAACTTAACATATGAGCTTCGCTGCTAAGTATGTTGATGTTCCGCGCATGAATTTTGTGCATATAGTAACTGAATTAATTATTTAATTTTGCAAGCTTGCTAATTCAAATAGTTCATTACTTGCAGTTCAGTAAATGCTAACAATCCTAACATGCATATTGTGTGTGTATTAAAAAGAAAAGAGGTGATCTTGGTATTAATTCCAGGAATAGGTCCTGGCTGTCTAGTGATTTTACCTCCAAGCTCTTTGGTAACTAAATCAACAACTTCAGCACTTTTATACTTTGTCTACTTTGTCATTTAATGCAGGAACTTGGTTAACACTGAAGCAACCTGGAGCAATGTTTAGATCCTTGCAAGAATCTTCTGTAGCAGCCATTTCCGTATCATCGTCTCCATAACTGAGTATTTGTGTCCATTTGTTAGACTATTTTGAGCTATTATCATGTGACCATGTCTTGTAGTATTTGTGTTCATTTGTTAGACTTTTTTGAACTATTATCATGCGACCATGTCTTGTAGGATTTGAAATATTCGCAGAATTAATTGAAACTTTTCCACTGGTTTGATTGTGTGTTTCCAAATTAGAATTCACTACAACGTTATCATTGTTAGATATAGTTGTTGTCATCTTCTCGATTTGTTATTTTTGGAATCCATATTTTAATATGTATATATGTGTGTGTGTGTGTAATGTGTATACATATATCTATCTGTGTGCATATATATATATGTAATATAATAAAATGAAAATTGAAACAAATGCTGAAAATTAATACTATATAGAATAGCATTTGAAAAACGCTATTGATTCATCAAACGCTATCGCAACTCTATATGAGATGTAAGATTTTTCCATCAAAAACGCTATAATAGAATCAAAAACACTATAGTAGAAAATAAAAACACTATGCAAGAACGACAAGAAATGCAATCGAAAAACATTGTAGCGCTATAACATGGTTTGATGAAACGCTATAAAATGTGCTAAAAAACGCTATAGAAGTTAAATGAAGGATTATATTCCCTATAGCGTTTAAGTTTAATAACAGAGAAAAAAGCTATTGTAGGTTGCAAATGCTATGCCCTTTTGTAAACGCTATTAGATATTATAGCGTTTTCCTTCCTGCTATGTAATGCTGCCGGCCTACCATAGCTTGTGGTTCCACGGCGTTCTCTGAAATGCTATGGTAGCCTGTTATAGTGTTTTTCAAACGCTATGAAACCCATAAACTGTTGTAGTGGAATCTCTTGATTGAGGAGGAATTGCTGCAAAAGTAAAGAATGAAGTTAGCACTTGACGACTTGAATTTTGAAAGGCTCACAAATAAAGTGAACGAAGACAAGTCGTCTTACTTCCTACTCTCCAAATGCCGTAGAATCCCGGGGGGCAGCGAACAAAGAAGAACTGATTCAAAAACCCATGGGCACTTTTAGAAAAATCAGTAATCAGTTTACGGTTTCTTGCGCCCATCACAAGTGTAATAGAGGGATGATCTTTGTTCTTCGCAAATGTGCACAAATAGCAAATCTCTTCAAAGCTCGGAAGACAGTCGAGCGTCCTCTTGAACAGTACGCACAATCCCGTCAAAATGGCGTAGCCGTTAGGGTGCAACTGGAATGGAGAGATAGTCAATCGAAGAAGGAGTATTCTGAGAAAATCATTGAAAGGAGGAATGGCTCCATTTAAGCACATCTGATGATTGACTGCAATAAAACCAAGAGGTGGCCTGTCAGCAGTGTCATTTATCCCAAGGAGTAGGGCGTCCGCTTCAGCAATGCCGAACTGAATGCATAACTGACTGAAAACCCGTTGATTTAGGGTGGTTGAAGTTCTTTCCGGGGGACTCTCCAAGGGGTTAGCTATCGAAAAGACCCCTTCGGTTCGCTCTACCATCTCTTCTTGCATTTGTTGAGAAGTCATTCTACACAAGGAACTGGATATTCAAATATGAAGGTGCATGTTTCCTAAAAGTGTGAAGTGTTGTGCAAAACTAATAAAAAGAAAAGAAAATATAACTGGAATTAAACTAATTGGCATTTGTCGATTATAAAGTTTCAGGGCTTGTTATTTTAAGTCCAAGTACAGTATTAATGCAAGCAGATCAGCTTTAATTGATTAATTTAGCTTTGCTTTAATACTTCACCTGAACTTGTTAATTCACAGCACTTCATTCGTGCAATTCCATTAAGTTGATTATTCTTTATTGACTAATCTGTCATTCGATGTGGGCAGTCAATGGCAGTATGTTCGCCCTATTTTTCTGCAAATGTTGTGTTTGACAGGTTGTTAGCTTAAAAATTAATTCAATCTGTGAAAAAATGCAACATGTTCAAGCAGTTTATCCTGCCAGTTCAAGTTGAAGATTCAATTAAGTGTTGTCAAGTTTTACAAGTGATCAAGTTCAAACGACTTAGCATAGGTCGAAGCTTCCTTAAGTCGCTCCATGCGAGTTATGGAGTTTATTATTCATGCTCCTGCGAGTTAAATTTATGATGCGGGTTATGGCATGAGGCTTTAAGTCAAGACAAAGCATATTTGTTTAAGTGTTAGCACGTTCGAATACACCAGCAACCTAAAGGTTATGACGCAAGAAGTTAAGTCGCTCAGATCGCAGTGCGACCCAATGATAGGTCGTTAAGAGGGTTATCCCGTCTGAAGAAGTATGCTATGCAAGTCAAGTCGCTAGTTCGTAAGTTGTTCGCATTCCATTAAGCCGCAAGGCTCCTAGGTCGCTCAACTCATTAGATCGCCCTAAAAGAAACTCAAAAATGCTGAGTTTTCTCCCATAAAAAAAACCCTAAGGCCTGCTCTTCACTCACACTTTGCCACGCATCCACCGCCCTTGCATCACCAGAAGCACCATAGTTTAACCTAAAATCCTCTAACCCGTTAACCAAACATCCCTTCGTCTCCTCCAAGCACCTAAAGCCTCATCGTCTCCTCTAAATCTCCAGAAACCATCGTTAAACTCCACAAATTAAAAACACTTTGTGACGACCCGATATTTTAGCAGTATTATTTTTATTGATATTTAATCTAATTTAAATAAAAAGTAAACTTATCATTTTAAAATGAATGACCTTTGAAATAATTGCCATTTATTTGTATGGGTTTGTATTTGAAAATTTAAAATAAAAATCTCTTAATAATATCCACAATAAAAATTTTCTTATATAATTTAACTAAATTTGCCTTACAATGTTAACATCTGATAAATAGATATACAAATGGATAATAATGTTTGAAATAGAATCAAGTTCTATCAATATATAAAAAAATAAGCATAAATATAAGTAAGTAAAACACATGAATTTTTCAAGCTAGAACAAATATCTTTATATACAAAATCAATGTCAATCTGCAAAGTGTATAAGCTAAAACAAACATCTTACACAATATCTTCACATATAAAACAAACATGTGTATATAAACTATTCAAGCTATAAGTTCACAAGACAAATGTTTATACGCCAAATATCTTTATCTACAAGCCAAAGAATAAAATAAACCTGACACCCACATCTGTAGGTAGATTATTCAAACTGAAGTTAATAACAAAGCAAATGTTTATAAACAAAATACTTTCATAACAAAGCAATAACACAACATATCTTTATACACAAGCCATGGGTCTAGCTGCAAGGTGTACTTTTGCATACAAGTATCTATATGCTCAGTAAAACACAATGAATTATGTAACAACAAACATTTAATGCTATCTATTCAAGCCCAGATTTTGTCATTTCAAAATATCTAGAAAATCCTTACTTTGCAGTAATAAAAATCTGTTCATATAAAACAAATTGAAGTAAACAGCTAAACTAGATAACACCTTCCCATATTACAACTGTTTTCTCTTATAAATATAATATGGTAGGCATCTTACTATTTCATAATTCATTCAGTAACAGCTGAAGTATACCAGAGAAACTAAAAAAAAAAAGAAAAAAAAAGAATCAAAGCTCAAGTTTAAATTCAAAACAGAAATACACAGGCAGTTTCAACAATAAGTTTTCAAAAGGGGGAACAAGAATTATTCTTTGTTACAGCAACATTGCTGGTGAGTAAACATAATTCCTAAATCCTTAAGTTTAATTCAACAGTTAAGGAGATTCTGTGATCTTATGGTATTAAACATGTTTAATCTTGAATATGGTCCTGTGTTGCATATGCATCTCTGTTTAATTTATACAGAGTGAATATTTTGTTGTAAACTCAAGTTTATTTGCTGCTAATCCATGTTAAGTTTTTAAATTTTTCAATCAAACAAGGTATGTAAACTAAAACTAAGATTTTGAAAAGCTGTTGAAAAACTATCTTTGTAAAATATACACTGTAATACTATTTACAGGGCAATCAAGTAATTTATTGATAAATCCAATGGATACAAGAAGCTAATTCAAGTTAGTAACTGGAAGGCTTACTGAAATTCATGATTTTTTAAAACTAAAACGAGGATTTTTAGTTTGGGATTTTAAGAGTAGTTTGTATGTGAACCAAAATTGAATTGTTCTCATTTTCGAGCCATTGAATCAATTTTAAACGTTGAAATTTATGTTAAAGCAAGTTTAAGAGTCTGTGATTTCATGAAAAATATCAGAATATTTTTCTATTGTGAGGATCAAGAGAACGCAATCATCTTAGGGTTTTATGTCCAGTTTTTGTTCATGTCAGTCATGTGTTGAGTACGACCCCTATATGTGATCGAGTGGCACGAGTTGTTGGAGGCTGGTGGTTTAACGTGTTGTCGAGGTGTGGGCGGAATTTGGGTAACTTCGGTGATCTGTGCGGCGATGACGAGGCGTGGAGCTGAGGGAATGTTGGTTACAGTTTTTAGAGTAAATGCCTAAATTTCGATTCGAAGGGTTTGAAGGCGATTCGAGTTGGGTATTCGAGTTCGTGGGTGATTTGTAGTTTGCCTGAAGTGTTGAAGTTCACTGGAATTGAGTCGCGCTGCCGTGCAAGTGTACGGCAGCGGTGATGTGGGTCAGGGACGTTGATGTCCTTGGTCACGAATCATACTCGCGTCGTGTTTGAGTTTTGGGATTGGTTGCTTCAGGGTAGCATTCGCGTTCGAGTGAGATTCTCGACGTTTTAATTTATGCGTACGTTTAAATCTAAGACTTTCTGGAAACCAAGAAAAAGAGGGGAAGAAGATGATGGATACGAGAGGAAACCCAATTGTCTCGGGTTTTTCTTCAAACTGCAGTAAAGAAAGAAAAATGAAGTTAAGCCAATTTGGATTCTACAAATTTTTAGGTGTTATAAACTTAAGAAGGGTTTAACAAGTTAAGTTAAAACCTTAATACAAGTTTAATTATTTTAGTTAAGTGTAAGGCTAACTAACAATTAAGCTTGTAGTTAGTGATAAATTTAATTCCAAAATTTGAAGAAGTTTTCTTTTCCTTTTAAATGTTAATTAAATTGAATAATTAATGCTAATTAATTATTTTAGAATGTGATGAAGACTAATTACTTTATAATAGTAATTAGAGACTTGGTTAATTAATGATCGAGTGATAAACAAATTTGTAATTAACTATATAAGTTAACTAATGAATGATTAGAAGTTAAGTAGTTAAGTAATTTAATTAATTAATGACTAATAATTAATTAACTGGTAATTAAGGAATATTTAAATTGTAATTAAGTTATGTTAATCAATAATTAAGGTTTATTAATTATTGTTTAGAGAATAATTAATCTGCAATTAGGATCTATTAAATTGAATTGAGGGTAGTTAAAGAATGGATTGCCCGATTGAAATTAATTGTTGAATAAAGGAAATCTCTTGTATATTAATTAAATATAAATTCTTGATGAAATTTAGTGAAGTAATTCACAATTACAGGATGTAATAAATTAAAAGGAATTTCTTAATGGGAAGTATTAAAGGGTAATTACCTGGGTAAGTAATTACAGAGGGGTAATTACTGTTTATAAGTAATTGGGGTTGATAATGGATGCAATCGATTACGTTTAATTGATTGAATTAGAATAAACATTCATGGAATTGGTTAAGTATGATTACTGAACGAAAGTAGTTGGGTAAGAAGGATAATCTTAATGTAATTAAAGAATAATTACTCATGGAGGATTGATTGAAATGAATGATTATGGGATGGATAATCAATGGGGTTGAAATTAATTAATAAGCAGGACATAAAGGTAATTGATTTAATTCAATTATGGTTAATTAGATTATTCGAGATGGTGTGATTGGTTTATCTTGCTTAGGTATGATTTAGCGATTGTTAAAAATGCCCTAAATTGATTGATACCCCTGATGTGAAATGGTTTGTAATGTGGTGTAGTTGGGCGGGCAATGATAATGTGGTCATCTGTCAATGATGAATTGCTGAGTGAAAAGGGTGACATCCTTTAAAGTTGAATTGCATTTCACTTGAATAATTTATGTTATGATGAACTGAATTCGAAGAGACCGGAGTCGGGTATTAGTTAATACCCGAAACCACTTCGATTCTTTATAAATTGATACGTGAATCAATAGGGTGTAATGAAATGATTTAGGTGAATTGGACATATTTTATCTAAGTTTGGTGCTTAGTAATTAATGTGTGAAATAGTGTTGCCTATAGCAAATTGTGAATTGGTTAAATTGATATAAGTACCTCGGGTTTATATGAGATGTATACTTTTGTATTCCATGTTAGTTGGGTTTACTCACGTTGGTTTCCAGCCTGACCCGGGTATTACTTTGATGTAATGCTCGGGTCAGACCGAGTATTACAGATTTTCAGGTAGTTACGCTTTGGAGCTTAGGAGGCGAGCTGGATGGCAATAGCGTATAAAGTATTTCTGTTGTTTATATATATATATATATTATTGTTAACCTGAGACATGATAATTGTACATATTTAGTGACTGTATATTATGTGAAACTCTGATGCATATTAATTGTAATCGACAGATATAACATTTTTTTTTGTAAACTGTTATTATTGATTATTATATTTTATCCGCTGCGAATGTGAGGTATTTGGTATTTCTGTTCTTCTTCTTCTATCTCTTTCCTCTTTTCATAACTATTTGGAATTTTCGGGTTTGAAAATTTTGGGTCGTTACATTTGGTATCAGAGCTGGAAGGTTAAGCGAGAACCTTGGCTCTGGTGGGAGCTACTCATTAAATAGAGTCCGTAGTACTCTAAAATGAGTTGTGAATATCTATATATGAGCGCGTACTTGTTATTTTCTTATATAAAGATTTTGAATGATTTTATATAAAAATATATTTTGATATATAAAGAACTATTTCATTCTAATAAATATTAAAGAGATTGGTTGTTAAATTATTGAAATTAAAATCTAGAAGTAATATAGTACAACCAAATCAAAATTTAATAAATTGAAATGAAATTCAAAAATTAGAATTCAGAAATTAATTTTTTTAAAAAGCTTTAAATAGGGGTAAGTTGATACGGGATTCGACTAAAATTCAATGTGAAATTTATGGAAATAAGAATAATATAAAAAGGAAATGGGTATCTAGATATGATATCCTTGGGTATTATCATAAATAGTTGTTGTATTTAATAATGAGATATTTGTTATTAAGTAAGTCAAATGAAGTACATTTATAAGAAGAGTATAACTTTTAAATTCAAAAGTAATGGAAAATAACAAATAGGTATTATTTAAATAACTGGGTTTTGTTGCAAACAATGGGTTATTTGAAGTTTGATTTGAATTTAAAACCAAGGTTGGTTTAAAGTTTTAAAACATGGCTGGGAGGGCCAAGAAATATATATATATATATATATATATATATATATATATATATATATATATATGTATGGATATGCATGATATCATAGATAATTTGGAATAAACTCTAAGGTGTTGAGTTTTGACTTTCCCTGAAGTGTGATGTAAAATTCAAACTGATATAAGTTTTGAACTTACAAAGGGGAAAGAATTTTGAAATTTGAAATGGGAATTTGAATTCGAGTAGAGTTAACTGGGTTAAGCAAATTGAAATTTAACTTGGGAGAAGTTAAATAAGTGTGAATGAACAACTTGAATTGGAAATTTCAAGATGAAATTGGGATTTAACTTGGCTAGTCAAGTGGTAATTTGAATTGGGAATTTCTGTGATCTCAAATGGGTTTGAGATCTGGAAATTGGAAATGAATAGATGTTTTAAAATACATTGGATGATACCATCCTATTGTTGTTAAAAATCTTGAAATTGTGGATCGGATTTAGTTTAAATGAAATAGCATTGAAGTGTGGTGATATATCCATTATTGAGAAAAAGGAAAGTTAAACATTCATTTGAAATTAAGGGTATGGAATTACTTTGAATTAAAAATTTGAATAATTGAAGTGGTAAATTAAAATTGTTTAAGAACTGACTTTGAATTGGAAGATAAAGTTTAGTAATAAATTAAAATTTTAAAATAAAATTGTATTGAATTCTTATTCGAACCTTGAAATACATAAGTAAAGATAATTTAAAATGGAATTTCGAGAAGTGGACTTAGGACTTAAATTGTTGAAGGGGTTAATTTGGTTTAAAGGGTTAATCAACCTTTGAGAATTTAACTCGAATTTATATAATTCGAGATGATTGAATTAGTTCAAATTGAAATTGATTTAAATTAATTGGATTTGTGATTAAAGATGAATAAGCTTAAATAAAAAAAAATTAAATGGGAAATTTAATTGAATTGAAATGATTGAAACTGAAGTTGGTTCAATTGAATTGATATTGGTCCAAATTGATTGGAATAATTTGGGATTGTAATTAAAGTTGGATATGTTTAAAATCAAATGGAATTTGATTTGGATTGGGAATAAATCAAGTCCAATGGAAATTGGTGTTATTTAAAAATAGAATTGGATCAATTTAAATGGAAGTGGAAATTTAAATTGAATTGTTGGGAAAGTGAACGGTTTTGACTCTAGACTATTTTCAATATAAATTGTTTTAATATAAACTTATTTTCCAAGCTATTAAATATATACAACTCTTCTTTCTTAAAGCCATAATATTTTATATTTGTTTTACAATTATTTTTGGAGCTATTTAACCATTTTTCAAATATTTCTAAACTAATTACTATATTTCAACTATGTTACAAATTAATTACTAATTTACAACTATTTTGCAATTATCTAAAATTTCTGAAACTATTTAATTATTTCTCAACTATTTTACAATTAGTTAACTATTTTATAGAAATTTTGCAAACTAATAATTATTTTTCAACTTCTTATCTATTTAAAAAATAAAGTTTCAAGCTATTTTCTAAATATAAACTGGTCGGAGTTTAAAACTATTTATGATTAAATACCCAACTGGGATAAGAATTGAAGTGATAATCCAAATGGGGATTAAGACAAATGTGAATAAGTGAATGAAAATATAAGGGAATGTGAATAGAAATGAAATTGATTTGGCTAATAATCAATGAAGTTAATACGTAGGACATATGTATATTGTTCTATTCGCATAGTGATTTGATCCAGATTCGAGCATAGAATTTCGAGATAGTTTGTCGGTCCGAGTCAGGATTTTTCACTCGATTTTCGACGGCGAACCTGGATATGGTTTGTTGATTGGTTCTGGATGTTCTCTATCATAGTTATGGCTCTGCAAGGAGAATGACTGTTTCTGATCAAGAAACCAGATCTGTGTCCGCACTAGGAAGTCGGGTGGACGATACTAGTTCGGAAGTGAAAATTGTGTGATCGAGCGAGCGATCAGGTTGATATAGCATACAGATGGTATCTGTACATCGTACGAATTTGAATGAAATTGATATTAGAAAGAGAAATTAAATTGGGATATTTGGTTTTGAATAAACAAAGTTGTATATCTTTGTTATATAAGATAAATCTTCCCTTGTTAAATTTATGGCTGCAAGAAAAATGTTTTTGAAATGTTTGAAGTATAAAGGGATTTTATACAAGTTTGAAATGATCCAAAGTTTTAAAAATTATATATACTTTTGGATATATATAAAGGATCTTATGAGGATTTTGGAAAATGTTTTGGGAACATTTGGATTTGGAAAGGCTTTTGATTTTTGGGTAAAATCAATATTGGTATTTGAAAAAGCCTAGTTTGAGAATTATCGATTTTGGGATAATCGATTTTATGTAAAGAAGCTTTGTATGAGATCATACTAGGTGTATGATTTGAAAATACTATATGTATAGTATAAAGTGTTTTGATGATAGCTTTGGGAAAAAGGCGCTGCCTTGAAATGTACTTCTTAGGAGTGCCACAGGGTGGTGCTGCCTTGAGCCCCAAGGAGGGGTTCTAAAGTTGATCCTATGAGGAGTCCGGACAAACTAGTTCCTGAGGATTATTGGGTAGCGAAAGTCGATGGCGCTGATGCCTACGGGGGCATTTGGGTTATATTGTGACGATAGTGTAACTCGATGTCGCTGCGATCTACTGTGGGGACCATAGCGAAATTGTGTGGAGGATGAGTGCCAACAGTCTACACTTGATTTTGCCGGGAAGGCAACGCAACATCGGTAGACTGTGATCTATGGTCAAGTGGAGTGGAGAAGTTTCATTTTTGGCAGCGAAATTCGAGGGCGCTGATGCCTACAGTTATATGGGTTTTTGCTGTGATAGCTATGTAACCCCAGTTGTAGCTGCAATCTGTAGTGGGTTCCATGGCGTAATTGAGGGCCGCGGAGACCTAAAGTTATCTATGGATTTTGTCGGGATGGCAACATAAACATCGGGTTAACTGCGACCATGGATGGGGGTGATGATTTCCAGAGCATTCTCAGTAAAGACATTTCCTCTATTTTCGAAAACTGTTTTCGATATATTTCAATAAAATTATTTTCACAAATATTTTCACTGAATGTTGGAAACGGGTCGGCCAAGCACTTATAGAATTTCAGTCGTACGCCTGATCAACGTATGACCGAATTTCTTTGAGGACAAGGATGGACTTGTCAAAACATTGAGTTATAAAAGTATTTTACAAAAATTATTTTAGAAATATCATATAGATTTTTGAAGTAGTTAAAAAAAATGATCAAAGGAAATTTATTTGATTTTAAGCATTTTAATAACTCGGGTTTTGTTCCTTTTCGAGGACGAAAAGATTCAAAGGGGGATGTTAGCACCAAAATTGGTCACTAACACCCTTGAGTAGAGTTGTGTAGAGAGATTAATGAAGAGAGTAAATTAGGACTGAAAAATAGTGTAATTCAATGAAAAAGAATAACAAAAACGAGAACACCAGATTTATAGTGGTTCGGCGTAACTGCCTACATCCACTTTGAGTTTAGTCTTTATTGCTTTCTCAATTACTTGAATACAGATACAATCCGTAAATCAATCACTTGGATACAAGTTTGAATTAAAAAGAGGAGAGTATAAGAAATGGCAAAGTCTCCCCAGTGTTCCCGGAAAAAAGGGTCCCTTTCACTGTGCCCATGCCCCTCTATTTATAGACGAAGGTGGGTTGGACTTCCCTGGTGGGCCTGTTAACTGAATAACTCGGTCCAAATGGAGTAAGCCCTATGTGCCGACCCAAATAATAATGTCTTCGACTGTCGTTTTGTAACCTGGCGATAATGCCGGTTAACATTTGCCCCCCAAAGTGTGTCGTGTGAAGCAACACAACACACTTTGAATCAGCGAGTATTCCTTGTCTTTAGAAAGAAATCCATCATGTTTCTTGAACAGTCATTATCCTTCGAGTTTCTCCTCTAAAGCTGTCATATCCTTCCTTGGTCGTCTTGACGCTTGGCTGTGGCTAAAAGTTCTTCATCTGCCCATTTGGTGAAGTAATCAACTGCTATGATGGTGTATATCGCACCACCTTTAGGATCGGCAAGAAGATGATTTCAGTGCCCCCAAGTGGCAAACGGCTATGGACTAGCCATTTGAATAATTTCCATCGGTGGGGTTCTTGGCTTTTTTGCAAACATCTTGCACTCGTCGCATTGTCTAGCATGATCAACCGCATCTGGGTTGAAAGTTGGCCAGTAATACCTATAGCGGAGTATCTTCTTTATCATGGTTTTCCCCCTGATGCTATTACCATATTCTTCTTCATAGAATTTTCTCAAGATATCATCATGGGCGATACGCCGAAGCACGGGGATGGATAAACTCCTTTTCACACACGACCTATTCTTGGATGATTTGTCGTGAAGCTTTGAGGAGGATCTGTCATTTTCCATTCCTCTGGTTAGTAAGAATTCCCTATTGTATATAGTCTTTGATAGGAGTCAACCATGACATCTTTTCATTTTGTTCGCTGAGTACGTGTGTAATGGTGTAATACGTGAAGTCGGTTAGTAGCTCTTGGACCTGGCCGAGATGAGGTGCACGACAATGCCCCCTAGCGAGATTAACTTCCTCAGATTTGTACCCTACCAATTAAGAATCACAAAATATGTGTAAAGTTTTCACTTCACATCCTCTAGCAAGTTTGAGGCTTGCAGACAAGGCTTCAAACTATGCATCGTTGTTTGTTTCAGGTGAATCGAGTTTCAGGATGTCGCGGATTGATCGTTCCTCAGAGGTCATTATCATGACTCCTATGCCATAACACTGGTCATTGGATGCTCCATTCGCGTACATTTTCCATCTTATGGTTGGTTCTCTGTTACTCTTTGAGAAGTCATCTGAGGTAGCGAATTTGGGTGTGAGGTCTGCTAGTTTCCGTCCTTGGATAGCCCTTCGAGGGAAATGAGTGATATTGGATTAGCTTAGTTTATTTAAATAGTCTTTCAGACTTTTCAGGCCATTGTATGTCCTGTTGCAATGGCTGGTAGGCATAGGCGTTGATGGGGTGAGCCTAAAAGTAAGAGTGGAGCTTTCATGATGAAATCAATAGATATTATGCTTGCTTTTGTAGCTTCGGGTTGGTATCCAATGCATGGCTCGCGATAGTTAATGAAATCACATATGCATGTCAGAATGGGTCCAAGGGAACATATCATCATTTATTCAGAAAAATCCAACTAATTCTTTTATCATCACTACACTGAGCTGTGATCCGATATTTAGCACCCGGGATGGGGTCACCATGGCTGGCTGTAATGTCGACCGTCAGCTTAGCAGGTGCCATCCCAGATTCTTTGAGTACAGATGTAACTACTTTGCATAACATTCAATGTGAAATATGGTTGGGATGGCCAATGTTGACGGTTACTCTAGTCGAATCCTAGAGTCTTGTCATGATTTTTTAATTCTAATAGCGAAGGACTCTGAATGCTCTAATAGATTATCAACAAATGGCCAAAGATCAGGCTTAAAAGCGCATGAAAGGAAATGTCGAGTGGGGGTTAGCCTCGAGTGGCGTGCGACTGTATAGCTGGATCTTGCTATGAGTTTGAATTTGCTTGTGTATTCGAGTAACGCACTTTCTATTCAATGCATTCATGATCCTTTACCCGTCCTTCGGGTTGGAGTGAAAGTCAATTGCTCATGAGCTAAGGTGTCAATTCAATGATTCAATCTCTAGGCATCCTTTCGGTCATCTCCTTGAGCAACTGTAAGCACTACATATAAGTTTTAATACTGAGCTATCGTAGCCAGTTTTTGGATGACCATGCGTCTTCTCCCAGTCTCGGGTTGATAAATGCACTGCATGGACGGTTAAGTCTCGTCCTAGATATGTTTATGTTTTCACCTAAGTTCCAAAGACATAGAGGTGATCAGTGAATAGTCGGTTCACATTCATCTTGCTCCTCGCTCGTGCCCCCAGGTCTGGGGCATATACCGATAAGTAGGAAAGCCAGCCACGCCCACTTTAGCTTTACTCTCTTTCCTGTTGAATAGTGGGATCATGTCAATCGATGGGAGACTAGGTCTCACCTATCTCGGATTTTATCGTGGTTTTTCATTCCAAGAGGAATACTTCGATGCCACGTCAGTTTCAGGGCGTAATTTGGACAGTGGATGGTCATCTACGTCCACTTTGGTTCATGCTCTGTAATTAGTTCTCGGGGTAAAGTTGGCTACAAATGCAGTCGGGTTATGCTCATCCAGTTTCATACCCCTCCTGACGAATCGAATGAGGGTGCTGGAGAATTTTTGACCAAGTATTCATGGTTTACCCTCCTTTCCACACTCTGGAAGTCATAGTTTTTCAAGAAACATCCGAGTCACATTCGTATGTGCTTGGTGCGGATCGGTATTGACCCTCGATCTGAGGTATGATATAGTCGATTGCTCGTAGCTTCGGATGCCATTTCGATTGGTTCTGCATTGAGTCCTCCCTATAGTCGTTACCTTAAGTTGTAAAGGGTGCTAAGCTAGCGATGTGGCGAGTCTCATTTCTCTTCTTTCAATGACTTGTTCTTCTGCCCCCGGTCTTGGGTTAGCAGAGTTAGTTTGTGGACGGTCTAATTGCATCTGTAGCGAGTTTATACTCCTCCCGTCGACTTTAGGTCGTATTTGGTGAATGAATGGTCGAATCGCATTCTTCATTTGTCTATGGCCGCAGTCGCATTCTGGGGACTAGAGGCAGTTGAAGAGCTATTAATCACACCTATTTGATGTTTATACCCCAGTCCACACTCTGGGGACCGAATTTTAGCAGAAAATGGTAGAACCGCATTTTCTTCGATTAATTCCTCTGGCACTAGACAACGGCGAAAGTCGAAGTGTAGTCGGTCACATTGCGACAACTTTAATTTGATGTTTCTCCTACTGAATTGCAGGAAGGAGTTGATTGGCGGATGGTTGTGTCACATCCGTCTATGTTGCATGCACAACCCGCCAGATCATTGGCTAGAGTTAGCGGATGTATGGTTGTGTCATGTTCATTTGCGGTAGGATGGGTAATCACATCCATTTAGAATAAGACATTCGGCTGGGTTCGCTTTGCGAATCTACATCTCATTGTCGAATCAAGGAAGAAATTTTGGCTTGTTGGGTTGGAGTGCATCCCTATAAGATTATGCTATAGGTACCGTGCTGGGAATAAGAGTTGATGCATGAATGGTCATGTCGTGCCCGCTTAGTGCTAGATGGTCGGATCGCATCCGATTTTTTATGATAAGTGCGCCCCCATGTCCGGGAAAGAGTTGGAAAGCAGATAGTCAAACCACATCCCCTTTTTGTACTACAGAATTTGCTGAGGAACCAGAGTTGATAGAAGGGGAGTCGAATTGCATCCCTCCTGGTATTTACATTCCAGACCATGCTTTAAGGACTGGAGTTGGTTGATGTGTGATCTGTCACATCCACTTGGCATTTGCGCTCCAGTCCACGCTCTCAGGACTACAGTGAGTTAGTGTTTTACATTCCAATTCGTGCTCTGGGCGTCTGGAGTTTTTTGATGGGTGGTCGGTCACACCCATTTAGGCTTTTTAGGAGTTCATTCGCATTCTGGGAATGATGGATCTATCAGGATCATGGATGGTCGGATCACATCCACCTCTTGTCAACAAGTGAGGTTGTTAGATGGACGGATCCATCCTCTTCGAAGCTACATTTATAAGTTTGTACTCCAGCTCGCACTCTGGGAGACCAGAGTCAGTTAAAGGATTGTCGTGTATCAATCCTTTTTTGGCTTCAGTGTGGTGACTTGTCCTCATGCTCAGGATTTAATTTGGCGAGTGATTGGTGGGATCTCGATTATTTTCCACTTATCTATCATCAATGAAGGACGAGTTTTAGTTTATGGATGGTTGAATCGCATCAGTGTTCATTTGGATCCCACTTCTGCCAAGCCTAAGGAGGAAGATTAGTGTTCTGGCAAGCTTTGAGCTCGAGTAGAGGATGGGATGGTCGAACTCCATTGTTAGCAGGTTAGTAATCCTTCGGTCGATTCCATGCCGAAGTTTGTGGAATAGAGAATGGTCGGAATCCACTCGTCTATTTATGGATATTTATACACCACTCTGCATTCTGGTGACCTAGTGTTATTCTCCCCCCGGTTGACTCATGCTCAATTTGTGTTCATGCTTTGGTCCATGCTCCGGGGACTCAGAGATTTGTCGAACGGTTTATGCTTTAGTTCATAGTTCGAGACGCAGAGATTTTCGTCAACTTGTTTATACTCTAGTCCGCATTCTGGGAACTTAGAGTAATCTAGTAAGCTTCTGGGACTTAGAGATTTTTCTCAAGTCTTCTATAACATAGTCTGTGCTCTAGGGAATGAGAAAACCATAGTCCGCAGTCTGGGGATGTAGAGGTTTTTTAAGCCGTTTATACTCTAGTCCACGCTCAGGGGACTTAGAGCACTCTAGTCCGCACTCTTGGGACGTAGAGGTTCTTAGGTCATTTATACTCGAGTCCGCACTCTGCGGACTTAGAGTACTCCAGTCCGCACTCTTGGGACTTGAAGGTTTAGACTCATCTATACTCGAGTCCGCACTCTGGGGACTTAGAGTATACCCGTCCGCGCTCAGGTGATTGGAGCACTTGATGAAGATAAGTACGGAACCTCCTCTCCTACCGACGGGGGTTATGAAGTAGAAATTACAGGCGCCTCTGAGCACACATCCGAATTGGGCATGAAGGAGCGGCTCGAGAAAGAGAAGGAGGAGACGGTCAAGGTCAAAGTCCCGAGTTGTGGACTTGGACGATCCTTTGAACAAGCCGTTGAAGGTCATCCTTCCTGGCGGGTCCAAGCCTATGGAAGTTCTCCATACTTCTTCAGTTGCTACCCCTCTATCAAAGAAGAGTACCAAGAGTAAATGCTATGGAGAGAAGCCGTCTAGAAAGGAGTTGAAGAAGCACAAGAAGTGATTACTATCCTAGTTCAACGAGAGTTAGTCTAAGTCATGTAATTTTTTTCATCTATTTCCTTTAGTCCTTGTAAATAGAATGTCGACTCCGAACTTTGGAGGGGTTGTAATAGGAACTCGTTTCCGAATAAAGTTTAGTTCCTTTTTCCTTCTTACAAAAGACTCTTATTGTTCAGTTTTCTTTGTGATTGTGATGTGGATCCAAGCAGTTGTGAGTAACATAGACTTCTCGGTCCATCTTCATATAACTCGGAAACACTTCGGGAGTTGTTGAACTTCCATTCAGTGCTTCGAGCACTTAGAATACATTCTAGCCCGTATGTCAGGGATTTGACAAATTCAAGTCATCTGTGTCATAGTTCATATTCAGGGAACTAGGAGATCCGAATTGCTTATATTCGAGTCCGCACTCTGGGAACTTAGAGTACTCCAGTCCGCACTCTGGGGACTAGGAGGTTCAAGTCATTCATACTCTAGTCTGCGCTTTGGGGACTTAGAGTGCTCCAGTCCGCGCTCTGGGGACTTGGAGGTTTAAGTCATTTATACTCTAGTCCGCGCTCTGGGGACTTAGAGTACTCCAGTCCGCCCTCTGTGGAGTTGGAGGTTTAAGTCATTTATACTCCAGTCCGCGCTTTGGGGACTTACAGTACTCCAGTCCGCGCTCTGGGGACTTGGAGGTTTAAGTCGTTTATACTCTAGTCCGCGCTCTGGGGACTTAGAGTACTCCAGTCCATGCTCTGGGGACTTGGAGGTTTAAGTCGTTTATACTCTAGTCCGCGCTCTGGGGACTTAGAGTAATCCAGTCCACGCTCTGGGGACTTGGAATTTTAAGTCGTTTATACTCTAGTCCGCGCTCTGGGGACTTAGAGTACTCCAGTCCACGCTCTGGGGACTTGGAGTTTTTAAGTCATTTATACTCTAGTCCACACGCTGGGGACTTAGAGTACTCCAGTCCGCACTCCGGGGACTTGGAGGTTTTGAGTCGTTTATACTCTAGTCCGCGCTCTGGGGACATAGAGTACTCCAGTCCGCACTCCGGGGACTTGGAGGTTTTGAGTCGTTTATACTCTAGTCCGCGCTCTGGGGACATAGAGTACTCCAGTCCGCACTCCGGGGACTTGGAGTTTTTAGGTCATTTATGCTCTAGTCCACGCTCTGGGGACTTAGGGTACTCCAGTCCGCGCTCCGGGGACTTAGAGGTTTTAAGTCGTTCATACTCGAGTCCGCACTCTGGGGACTTAGAGTACTCCAGTCCGTACTCTGGGCATTTGGAGCTTTAAGTCATTTATACTCTAGTCCACGCTCTGGGGACTTAGAGTACTCCAATCCGCACTCCGGGGACTTGGAGGTTTTAAGTCGTTTATACTCGAGTCCGCACTCTGGGGACTTAGAGTACTCCAGTCCGCACTCTGGGGACTTGGAGGTTTAAGTCATTTATACTCTAGTCCACGCTCTGGGGACTTAATAGTCCGCACTCCGGGGACTTGGAGGTTTTAAATCATTTATACTCGAGTCCGCACTCTGGGGACTTAGAGTACTCTAGTCCGCACTCTGGGGACTTGGAGGTTTAAGTCATTTATACTCTAGTCCACGCTCTGGGGACTTAGAGTACTCCAGTCCGCACTCCTGGGACTTGGAGGTTTTAAGTTGAGAGCAGTCGTATTTCCACTCTTTAATTTGTGTACATATACCGTATCGAGGCTAATGTTGTCGAATGAACAGTCGAACCATGTTTTCTCATGGAATGGGATCTTGCCCCCAGCTTGAGGGATGAAATTTGAAAAATGGACGATCGATTTTCGTCCGCTTGGTGATTATAGCTCTTCCCATCAAGTCAAGGAAGGAGGTATATGACAGATGGTTGGATCACATCCATGTTGGGTTAGATAGCCAAATCTCTTATAATTTTCTCCGTATATCCTTCTAGAAAATAAGGATAATAGATTGTTGAGTAGACAAAGTAAGTTGCATATGTTCCAAGGTGCAGTCGTGTCCATGTATTGAGGGCGATGGTTAATGAGTAGGCAGTCCACCTCAACTACTTCAAGTCGGGCTTTCGAATAACCTTTTGTGTTCAAGGTAGGACTTGATGTGTAGATGAACAAATCACGTCCACTCCGGACAGATCCCGGCATCACTAAGCTTTAGGAGGGGCATCTGTATTTTGTCCAACTTTGTTCTATGACTTGATTTGAGTGGGCGATCGAGCCATACTCATTCCAAGCCCTGTTCAGGTCTCTGAGTCAAACGTGGAGGTCAATGAATGGATGGTCAGTCATGTCGACTTTGTATTTGGGCTCTAACCGTGATGAGCTTTTCAATCTCTAGTTCTTGGCCCCAAATTAAAGGCACATGATTGATGATGAGCGATTGAATCATTCTTGTCTAGATGTAACTCCACACGTCCGATCATGGTCTGTGTGGATTGGTTGGTGGCCAAATCTGAGTATCCAATCTCCTGCATCGTTTTGAAAGTAGTTTAGTTCAAGTTAGTCGTAGTTCATAGAACAATTAAAATAGAAATGGAAATAATTGAAAGAAGATTATGATAAATCTCATTGATAAGTGAAGCAGCATCGTGCGCTTGCTATTCGACTTTTGCCCCTGGCTCCTTTCAAAGGGATGTCGGCCGTCAGCAGCCCAACTGATAATCATAGCCCTTTATTAATAGGCATCGGATATTCGCTGCCCGCCATTCTGCAGGAAATGTACATACTATTGAAGCTTTACTTTCTAGATCAGCTTTTCGATCACACCTCGGAGGTGTTTGTAATCGCCCGTGTTAGGATCAGTGAGCATTTGGGAATATACAACATTCCCTTGATTTTCTTTAGACTTTGGTGTACTCTCTCGAGGTTGGTTTCCACTACCACTTCGAGTCGTGAGTCTTCAAGTAGAGGTTGTCAATTGAATCTTTCAAAGAGCATATGAGGCGAATTTTAAGGTCTTGTTTTGGCTACTAGGATCTACATCCTTAGCAAACGGGCCTTCATTGTTATTTTTCTTAGTCTGTTCCGCTCCTCCACACTTTGGTTTAGATTCATTTTTATCATAGAAACGATCCATGGTTGTAGGAGGCTCTCCAGGTAGCTGGCTTCCAAAATATATATGGAGGTCGATTCTCCTCAAGGGTGATCAGTATGGTATCCCTTTGAGTGTATCGTTTGAGTAGCGGTAGTTTGTCCGTTCCCTTGTTGTCGTTTAGAAGCTGTCGCTAGATCCTCTATTCCCTGGCCGACCAAGGGATGTAAGGGAAGTAGATAGGATGTTCCTTTATTAAGTTAAGTTGGGTCATTCGGCATTGGAGAGCGCTCGGCAATTAGAGAGCGTTCAGCCTTAGAGAGCGCTCGGCATTTAGGAACTTTCGGTATCCGAGAGTGTTCGGCATTCAGGAGCGTTCGGCATTAGAGAGCGCTCGGCATTCAGGAGCGTTCGGCATTGGTTCTGTTCGGCCTAATTTTCTATTCGGCCTTCTTTCTGTTCGGCCAAATTTCTACTCGGCCAAATTTCTGCTCGGCCTAATTTCCACTCGGCCAAATTTCTGTTCGGTCAAATTTATGTTCGGCAAAATTTCTGTTCGGCCTTCTTTCTGTTCGGCCAAATTTCTGCTCGGCCAAATTTCTGTTCGGCCTTCTTTCTGTTCGGCCTGGAGGTATGTTCGGCATTCGGATGTATGGATCGGCCTGGAGTATTCGGCATACGCCTTTTCTGGGGCGATCGGCATACGCCTTTTTTGGAGTGTTCGGCATACGCCTTTTCTGGAGTGTTCGGCTGAATTGCCTTTGGAGGAGGTTCGGCCTTTATTCAACTTGAGTGCAAACTTCAATGTCCAATCCTTATATCTTACGTACATCAGTGAATCCAATCCTTTCACATGAACACGAACACTTGATTAACTTACGGCTGTCAGCTTCCTTTAGATTTCTTTCAAATCTGAGTAGAATAGGAAGTTTTCTAGTAAACAACTGGATCTATCTCGCGAATATGGAAATCCACTAGTAGATGATGAGATCCAATCAAGCTGAGAAATTCAATTCTCTGTGAAAGCACCAAAATGTTAGCACCAAAATTGGTCACTAACACCCTTGAGTAGAGTTGTGTAGAGAGATTAATGAAGAGAGTAAATTAGGACTGAAAAATAGTGTAATTCAATGACAAAGAATAACAAAAACGAGAACACCAGATTTATAGTGGTTCGGCGTAACTGCCTACATCCACTTTGAGTTTAGTCTTTATTGCTTTCTCAATTACTTGAATACAGATACAATCCGTAAATCAATCACTTGGATACAAGTTTGAATTAAAAAGAGGAGAGTATAAGAAATGGAAAAGTCTCCCCAGTGTTCCCGGAAAAAAGGGTCCCTTTCACTGTGCCCATGCCCCTCTATTTATAGACGAAGGTGGGTTGGACTTCCCTGGTGGGCCTGTTAACTGAATAACTCGATCCAAATGGAGTAAGCCCTTTGTGCCGACCCAAATAGGCCGAACGACCAAATGCCGAACCTTCATCTTTATGCCGAACGAAGTGAGGCCGGACGCTCTGCGTGCCGAGTGAAACAGGCCGAGCGGTCGGCATGCCGTGCCTTCCTTTCCAGGTCGATGGGTCTCTCTGTTGAATGGAGGAAGCGGGCCGAACGATGTTGGGATGCCAAGTGGAAGGATACGCCTTTGCCATGTAAGAATGCCGAGTGGAAGATATGCCGAGTGGAACTTGTGTGCCAGATGAGGAGCATGCCGAGTGAAAGGCTTGCCGTGTGAAGGGTTTGCCGTGTGAGGCGTGGATGCCGAGTGAAAGGCTTGCCGTGTGAAGGGTTTGCCATGTGAGGCATGGATGCCGAGTGAAAGGATATGCCAAGTAGAGGGAATGCCGAACAGAGGACATGCCGAGCAAAGGATATGCCGAATAAAGGGCAGGCCGAGTACAACCCTTTGACAGCCGAACGTTCAAACGTGCCGAGTGCTCATTTGTGCCGAGTACAACCCTGCATGCCGAATGTTCTAGTTGCCGAACGTGCTTTAGGTGTCTAACGATATTCAATACCGAACGTCGCTTTATGCTGAACGTCTTTCTAATGGGCCTGACAACTTGCTAACACCTCCAGGCTCTTCGAGGTCAAAATCTTGTCTAGCGCTAATAATAATGTCTTCGACTGTCGTTTTGTAACCGGGCCAAAATGCCGGTTAACAGGGGAGGAATCTGACGACCCGATATTTTAGCTGTATTATTTTAATAGATATTTAATCTAATTTAAAAAAAAAGTAAACTTGTAGCGACCCGACTTCCTATCTCCAGGAAATCGCATCACTAGTGGAGAAAGAAAGGGATAGAAGAAGAAAAGAAACAGAAAGAAGAAACAACAACATAAGAGAACTCACAGCGGAACGAATGAAATGTAATATATAACATAAAATATTACACAGTATCATAATACATCAGAGTACACAACTATACAACACATATTAGACAGTTATAAACATCTGTCTAATTCATACAACTCAAGTATATAAGATACAGATACCAACTAAACACAGCGGAACCAATATATCTACACGTGGAAGCCTCCTGCTCCATTACTCCTCCAAAATTCGTCAAGCAAACCTGAATCACTTGACTACTCATACATAATATGAGTACCCAAGAGTTTAATAAAACATAAAATAAACACTCAGGTCAGACAGGGGTCTGGTGTGAGTAAACGGTTTAAAATTGCTTAACTTTAGAAAACTTTGAAAAGAAAAGGTATCACGTAAGACTTCCCACACATAAACATGGAAAAGTTTTTACCTTACGCTAACCAAAACATTTGATAGGAAATCCAGTGATATTATAATAGTGTCTAGGGTTTTCAAGTAAATATGAAATAGCCGAAATTGTTACATGATTAAATTCCAGCTACTAGCCACAAAAGTGGGTAATACAAACAAAACCGTAGGGTCTCATAGGGAGAATGGGTTTCCATCACTAGCAGGGCTACTGGGGTACCGCCCATCACAGTACGTGGCCTAGATCACCGTACCGAGGAGTACTCCCACTCCCCTGCAACACAAGGTCGGGACCATTCCTTACTGAACAGTCCCGAACAAGACAACCCTGGCAGTTGTCCGAATCAACTGACCCACACAGCCGAATAATAAGGGTCTTCTAGACAGGAGTAAATCTTGCTCTCTAGTGGGAGCTACCCACGAAGCCTTGCTGCACCTCCCCTGTTTTAGCCATTCCCGGTTGATGAGGCTTGAGGCTGCGATTACCTTTATAGAACGCATCTATCTTAGAATGCTCATCGTCCACCTGACGATGTGCTGAAAGCATTCAATCCATACAAGTTCGTTCCGGGTTCGAACGAAACCGAAGGCACTATCTCGTTGCACTCATTTTGGAATCACCCTTAGAGTCAACGACCATAGCCCTTGCACTCTAATCTCCATCTCGAACCTATAAGTACTATTCCATCAAACTCATTACGGAATCACCCATAAAGTTATACTGACATATAGCCCTTACACCTCGAGTCTTCACTTGCTCCACTTGGATTAACGACCTAACGTTTAATTGGAATCGATGTGGTTTTCGGATATCCAAATATGGAAACCCGATCCCGGTCTCACCGAAACCAAACGGCATTTTAATGTCCAAGTTGTACTTAACGGATTTAAACAGTTTAACTTATTCAGGATGATATAAACAGATAGATGAATAACATTATCACAATAGATAATTCATATCAACATTCATCTCACAAAGCAGCATATCACAAATATCATAGTCATCCAAATTATCCAAATCATCCAGTATCAACCAATCGCCCAATATCAATCATCCAATATCATTCAACATCCAATATCAATCACTCAATATCAACCATTCAATATTAATCAATCACCCATAGCAGAATTGATTAACTCTTAATCAATTTAATTAACCTCTAATTAAATTAATTACTATCCTTTAATCACTTGGGTTATTGATTTATTACAAATCAAATTCATTATCATCTCTTAATGATCTTCCTTAATTAATCTTCTTCGATTAATTATCCTTTAATTACATTCAAGTAATTGTCATTAACCATGTTCAGTAATTAACCTTTAATTACTATCATTAATTACAATAATTAATGATCCTTCATTAATTAATTAACTATAATTAACTATATTAATCCTCAATTAATTAAAATTAATTAATCATATTTAAATCAATTACTTAAATTAATTACTTCATTAATTATATTAATTAATAATCTTTATTAATTAATAATTCTTTAATTAATTAAATAATTAATTTGTAATTAATCATCTCATTAATCATAAACGATAATTAACAATTTGTAATTACTTATCTTAATTAATTAACTTCTTAATTAATTATATTAACCCTTTGATTAATTACTTTAATTAATAAATCTTAGTTACTTCATTAAGTAATTATTAAACAATTAAATTAATAAATAAGTCCTTAATTAATTGCTTTATTAATTAATTAACATTTTAATTAATTATACTTAGTAATTAATCTTAAATTAAATTAATTAATTAATTAATCACATTGATTAATTAACTAAGTAATTAAGTAATTAACTCTTAATTACTTATATAAGTAATTATCTCTAATTACTTCCTTCAATAAATCTTAATTACTCTCTTAACAATAATTAATTCCATCATTAAATAAATCTTAATTCATTAACTAATTAATTACTCCATAATTAATTAACTTTAGAACAATTATATTAATTAATTCTTAATTAATAACATTAAGTGACCATCCATTAATCACTTCCAATTAATTACTCACCTGAGTAACTCCTCTAATTACTTCCATAAGTAATTACCATTCTAATTCAAAAATTTAACCGTTGATTACTTCATTAAGTAATCACACTTAATTAATTCATAATTAAGTGATTATTTAAAATTAAATAATTAACTAATTATTTAAAATTATTTAAATAATTTATTAACTAATTCCTTATATTTCAAAATCCTTAATTAATTAAGAAAAAGCATTTACCTTAATTAATTCTTTACTTAATTACAAATCATATTCAATCAAGTATTCTCAAGTTAGTAACAAAAATAAATTAACCCTATTCATCTTCGTAATTAAATTATTTGATTAATTCAAATTTTAATAACTTAAACTAATTATTGTATTGGTTTTCCCAAAATTATAACAATATCCTTATTTGGATATAAGACATTTAGAAATCTAATTTAAAATTTAAACTCTTTAAACATCTAATTCAAACTTATTCATTTCAATATAAACTGGAAACTTAGTTTCAAATCACTATTTTTAAATTGAACTTAAATTTTTTGATTCAATATTTAAATTCAAAACATACTTCTTTTAAAATCCAAAATGTAATTAAATTACTTTCAAAAGAAATCATTTTAAATAAAATTTAAAATTTAAAATAAATTCAATTATCATCTTTAAAAGATTGATTAACTTTCTTCAAAGGACAAACCTTTTTAACTTTGTAAATCTATTTTCGTTTTTTAAACTTGTTTATAATTTAAATACTTGATCTCCTGTACTTTATCAACAATAAATTCTGTAACTTAATATTATACAGAACCAAATTAAACACGGTAACATAAAACTCATGAGTCTGCCCCTTATCTAATTTCCAGCATCATCTACTCGAGTCATTACTTACGCATACCTGTGCTAGCTTCGAGTCGCTCCCGCCCACAACTGCTTCGAGTCGTTCACGAACATAACACGGTAACCCACCCGAGCTTCAATCGCCCTCTCCAAACACAAAACCTCAGCTGACACCCATCGTGAACGGTGCACATATCCACGCGCCCCCGGCCACACTGGTTGGTCGCGCCTATCGCCGTCCATCACACGTCCACCCACGAACACGATCGAACAACCAGTTCAAACAAAAATCATTTGAATCAAAATTTCGCTCAAAAGCTCAAAACTTCAGAGAAGCTCGACCACAAATCTTTCCCCATTACCGCCATCTCGTCGCCGTTCATCCTCTCCGATCCCACCATAGAGAAACCACACCCACGCGCAACATCCAACCCAAAAACGAGCGAGCTCGATTCCACTTACACGAGGCAATGCCTCACCATTCATACCGAAAGCAAACTGTGAACAAAAACCCTAATTGTTCCAAATTCGAACAAATTATACATAGGAAAATTTGTTCAACATTTTTCCCTGATTCTACACATCAAATTCTAGCCTTGATCCAATTCCTAGCTACATTCATTAAGCCGATCAACGGCAATTGCCAATAAACCCCAAAACATTCAAACCAAGAATTCAACCTAATTACACAGTTAAAAATTATGATATCAACTCTAAAACTCCTAACTTTTCCATTGTAATTCGATTATAAATTCAAAACTAGAAATTTAAATTACAAATTTTTGCCCAAATTTGATTTTCTACTATAAATTGAAAATTCTGAGAAACTCATCCATTTTTAAATCCTATAATTATTTTTAGATGATAAGTTATGTGATTACAAACAATTTTCATTTACAAATCAATGTCCAATTTGCATCCAAAATCAAGTTACTGATTTTTGAAGGATTTGAACTGTTTTAGTAAACACGGTATCTATTTTAAATTTTACAGGCAATTCAACATTTTAATTCAACATGCATTCCAATGTAAAACAAATTTTCATATAACATAATACAGATTAACACATGCATCAACATTCAATCAAAGGTTATACCTAAAACTGTTTTTAAAATTATTTACTCACCTGTTAAATTAAAGAGGCAGAGTAGTTTCGATTTACTTCCAGGATTTGATATGCTGAAGAAACATCCATTCGCATGCTTTTAAATCTGATGCTTGCAGACAAAATTGAATTCTTGCATGCCCTTTAAATCAGATGCTTTAAAAGAATTGAAAGTGCAGATCTCATTTGCATGTTTAAGTTGCAGGTTGGTTTGAACTTTGAAATGCAGTTTGAATTTGAAGATTGCAGATTTTGAAAAAAAATGCAGATTTGAGGTTGAAGATCTAATTGCATTAGCAAGTTGATTTTGCAGATTGGATTTGCAGTTTTTATTTTATCTTACTTTTGGATTTTATTTTCAGATTTTGGCAATTTGTTTCTGATTTTGCCATTAATTGAAAGAGGAAACAAATTTTCTTCATATTTTAAGTTAATTTTTTTTTAAAGAGAGTAAGCTTTTAAAATAAAGACACTTGTCACATAAGTATTTAATGTTCTTACATTTGTTTATTAAAGAAGTTTGCATGTTAACACATGTCCTTAAGTATTTTAAATTGAATTTTATCAAATTTTAAATGTTAAACTTACATATTTACTTACTTTATTAATAAATACTTACATGTATGTAAATAAGTTTACTTTTTTTTAAAAGAAAATATCCTAAACTAATTATAATATAAATATAATCTTATGCATGTATTAAAAAAAAATCTAAAACTTATACATAAACATTTATAACCATTTAAAATTCTAAACATAATAAAAGAAAAGAAAACAAAGTTTGTTTGAATCATTTTTAAACTATCTTATTTAAAAATGAACAATTATCTTATATTTTTGGAAACAGATTGAAATAAATCTTTAAATTATCTTTTGAAAAAAAAACATTATGTTTTAGAACAAAGCTTCAATTACGATATTTATTCATATATAATTTATTAATAGATCAAATTAAATTTTCAAAACAATATCAAATTATGACATATGCTTATTACAATTTGAAAATTCAACTTTTAATTTAAAACAAAAGATATTCCCATTCACAATATATATCAAACGTATATATTATAAATAGAATAAAATTTATTAGCTTTTGAAAAACAATTCTAACCAATTTTTAAATTGTTAAAAGATATTGATCACACTTACCAGATTAAATATTTGTTATTCGTAATAAGATTAATTTCACCAATTTAAATTATTATTACAAATTATTAAATCGATATTGCCTAAAATTTCGTGTCGTTACAATCCTCCCCCCTTAAAAGAATTTCGTCCCCGAAATTTAAAAGCAAAGGTAATTTAATAATCCAACAAATATTTTAATTCAATCAACAAAGCATGCCTATCATCCAGTTACTAACAACCAAAGCAATAAATCATATAAACAAACTTAACTAATTATCCTGACATATGTCAGAATAAAATTCTAATACTATTTCGAGTTTTCCAAGTAAAAATCACCGGGAGACTCGCTCTACAGAAGCTAACAAACTAACTACACTACCAAAATCTAGAGCTCCTCTCTTCTCTAGATCCACCAATCTGAACAGAATATCAGATTACTCTCAAATCCAGCTCAACATCCAACTCCAATTGAACTACAGATTCAACAAGCAACAATGAATCATACACGTACTCCCTCAGAGATGCGTGAAATATAATGAACTCCAGCTATCCAAACTGACAATTCAATCTCATAGACAACAAATCTTATCTTATCAGAACATAGATAAGGAATCTCAAATGCCATAGCACTAACCAACCAATCTTACTCAATTTCTGCTCTCTTAACCAGAGAAATCTTAACAACAATGAAGTCTCCAACTTCAAATTCCAAAACTCCTTATCTCATATCTGTATATCTTAACAGACAATCCAGGGCTGCCAATCTCTTTCTGATCAGCTCAACCTATGCACATACTTCTAGAGACAACTAGACTAAAGCAAACTAGCTTTTGGATCCTATTCAACAGAAAAGTCTTTATAATCCGACGAAATCCAGAACACAAACTCTACTATTCAAGCAATAGCAAAAGAACTTACTTCCTTCCTTGCACAGCTGCTACCTCGCTTCCGCTGCACAACTCTGATTCTAAAATACATGAGAATACTGTTGATGAACATAAGTACAAACTTATCCAATATATGAGAAACCTTGTTCATCAAATCCATATAAACATAGTGACACATCCGACTCGGTCACACAACTTTACTACATAATCCAATTCAAAAACAAGATCCAACCAAATCCAAATTCCAAAAATAAATTCCTGAGCTGCTACACCAATCTCTACTTCTCCAAGAGCCATCCTACAACCAGGCTAGCTACCAAAATCACTTCTGGAACCAAAACAATACAGAACTCAACTCCAGATGCAGACAACCTTCTGATTACTCCAGCAGCTCCTACTTCCACATGAGAACCCTCAGTCTCAAACAAAGATAACCAAGAAAAATTCCCAAATTAATCGCAAGTCACTTTTGCGATACTACCTAGTTCGGATTCCAAAGAAACTATCCTCTCTTTACCAATTAGAACAGTTTTGAACTTTTCCAAACAAGGTTAACCCTTCAAGAACACACCACCAACTGCTCGGGCTGCTGATAGAAGAACCACCAAGATTTCCTGAACCATCCGAGAAACACCCAACACTGCTGCTTCCAACTCTACTCGATGATAATGCAAAGCCAAAGACCTCCTCGTCAGCACACCGAACACTTCGAGCTGAACTGGTACCACGGCTATCCACAGACTTCTAATCCAAATGCTTCTCGAAAACCAAAACCATCTACAAACCACACAATGAACCTCCGAGATGGCAGACATTCCAAAAGAAACTCGGGCTCCAAACCAAGCATCGACATCTCGCACTCCTTAAGGAATAACAATGAGACCATGCCTGAAGAGAAACAACTCATAGACCTTAGTCTCATATTCCAAAATAGCCAATCTCCATATTGAAGATCCAGATAACTTCTACACAGACGAGTCTTCCCTGAGGCAGGTAAAGACTGTTCCTTAACCACCTCTAAACTACTTCAAGAGAAAACACCTTCAGAAAATATCTATGGATACTGCATCTCATCACGCAGTTACCAAGATACCATCACTTACTTCTGCACTTCCATCAAATCCAATCTCAAGAATAATTCGCTTACCCGAGCGAAATCCAAAATTACACTTCAAAGATAAACTCCGAATCTTAAAAAGATTTCCTTCGGATATCAGAGAAATCCTTACTCCAAACAACAAATCTCACCCGAGACGGTATTAGGTCTACAGTCTCGACAAATACTTTCAACCTCAACATATGGACCTCTTCCATCAGTGGTAGTCGTGTTACAAACACACACCACTACTCCATCTACCTTTAAAACTTATGCTGGAAAATCCGAACAGATAACCCAACAGATCAGGTAGATATATATATATATATATATATATATATATATATATATATAGTTATATAAAAATTACAAATATGCTCTCCCAAGAAAGACACCACTACAGAGCCTAGGTATTCACTCAACCTAATGCTCTGATACCAAATGTAGCGACCCGACTTCCTATCTCCAGGAAATCGCATCACTAGTGAAGAAAGAAAGGGATAGAAGAAGAAAAGAAAGAGAAAGAAGAAACAACAACATCAGAGAACTCACAGCGGAACGAATGAAATAGAATATATAACATAAAATATTACACAGTATCATAATATATCAGAGTACACAACTATACAACACATATTAGACAGTTATAAACATTTGTCTAATTCATACAACTCAAGTATATAAGATACAGATACCAACTAAACACAGCGGAACCAATATGTCTACACGTGGAAGCCTCCTGCTCCATTACTCCTCCAAAATTCGTCAAGCAAACCTGAATCACTTGACTACTCATACATAATATGAGTACCCAAGAGTTTAATAAAACAGAAAATAAACACTCGGGTCAGACAGGGGTCTGGTGTGAGTAAACGGTTTAAAATTACTTAACTTTAGAAAACCTTTGAAAAGAAAAGGTATCACGTAAGACTTCCCACACATAAACATGAAAAAGTTTTTACCTCACGCTAACCAAAACATTTGATAGGAAATCCAGTGATATTATAATAGTGTCTAGGGTTTTCACGTAAATATGAAATAGCCGAAATTGTTACATGATTAAATTCCAGCTACTAGCCACAAAAGTGGGTAATACAAACAAAACCGTAGGGTCTCGTAGGGAGAATGGGTTTCCATCAATGGCAGGGCTACTGGGGTACCGCCCGTCACAGTACGTGGCCTAGATCATCGTACCGAGGAGTACTCCCACTCCCCTGCAACACAAGGTCGGGACCATTCCTTACTGAACAGTCCCGAACAAGACAACCCTGGCAGTTGTCCGAATCAACCGCCCCACACAGCCGAATAGTAAGGGTATTCTAGACAGGAGTAAATCTTGCTCTCCAGTGGGAGCTACCCACGAAGCCTTGCTGCACCTCCCCTGTTTTAGCCATTCCCGGTTGATGAGGCTTGAGGCTGCAATTACCTTTATAGAACAAATCTATTTTAGAATGCTCATCGTCCACCTGACGATGTGCTGAAAGCATTCAATCCATACAAGTTCGTTCCGGGTTCGAATGAAACCGAAGGCACTATCTCGTTACACTCATTTTGGAATCACCCTCAAAGTCAACGACCATAGCCCTTGCACTATAATCTCCATATCGAACCTATAAGTACTATTCTGTCAAACTCATTACGGAATCACCCACAGAGTTATACTGACGTATAGCCCTTACACCTCGAGTCTTCACTTGCTCCACTTGAATTAACGACCTAACGTTTAATTCGAATCGATGTGGTTTTTGGATATCCAAATATGGAAACCCGATCCTGGTCTCACCGAAACCAACGCCATTTTAATGTCCAAGTTGTACTTAAGAGATTTAAACAGTTTAACTTATTCAGGATGATATAAACAGATAGATGAATAACATTATCGCAATAGATAATTCATATCAACAATCATCTCACAAAGCAGCATATCACAAATATCATAGTCATCCAAATTATCCAAATCATCCAGTATCAACTAATCACCCAATATCAATCATCCAATATCATTCAACATCCAATACCAATCTCTCAATATCAACCATTCAATATTAATCAATCACCCATAGCAGAATTGATTAACTCTTAGTCAATTTAATTAACCTTTAACTAAATTAATTACTATCCTTTAATCACTTGGATTATTGATTTATTACAAATCAAATTCATTATCATCTCTTAATGATCTTCCTTAATTAATCTTCTTTGATTAATTATCCTTTAATTACATTCAAGTAATTGTCATTAACCATATTCAGTAATTAACCTTTAATTACTATCATTAATTACAATAATTAATGATCCTTCATTAATTAATTAACTATAATTAATTACATTAATCCTCAATTAATTACAATCAATTAATCATATTTAAATCAATTACTTAAATTAATTACTTCATTAATTATATTAATTAATAATCTTTATTAATTAATAATTCTTTAATTAATTAAATAATTAATTTGTAATTAATCATCTCATTAATCATAAACAATAATTAATAATTTGTAATTACTTATCTTAATTAATTAACTTCTTAATTAATTATATTAACCCTTTGATTAATTACTTTAATTAATAAATCTTAGTTACTTCATTAAGTAATTATTAAACAATTAAATTAATAAATAAATCCTTAATTAATTACTTTATTAATTAATTAACATTTTAATTAATTATACTTAGTAATTAATCTTAAATTAAATTAATTAATTAATTAATCACATTGATTAATTAACTAAGTAATTAAGTAATTAACTCTTAATTACTTACATAAGTAATTATCTCTAATTACTTCCTTCAATAAATCTTAATTACTCTCTTAACAATAATTAATTCCATCATTAAATAAATCTTAATTCATTAACTAATTAATTACTCCATAATTAATTAACTTTAGAACAATTATATTAATTAATTCTTAATTAATAACATTAAGTGACCATCCATTAATCACTTCCAATTAATTACTCACCTGAGTAACTTCTCTAATTACTTCCATAAGTAATTACCATTCTAATTACATTAAAAAATTTAACCGTTGATTACTTCATTAAGTAATCACACTTAATTAATTCATAATTAAGTGATTATTCAAAATTAAATAATTAACTAATTATTTAAAATTAATTAAATAATTTATTAACTAATTCCTTATATTTCAAAATCCTTAATTAGTTAAGAAAAAGCATTTACCTTAACTAATTCTTTACTTAATTACAAATCATATTCAATCAAGTATTCTCAAGTTAATAACAAAAATAAATTAACCCTATTCATCTTCATAATTAAATTATTTGATTAAATCAAATTTTAATAACTTAAACAAATTATTGTATTGGTTTTCCTAAAATTATAACAATATCCTTATTTGGATTAAGACATTTAGAAATCTAATTTAAAATTTAAACTCTTTAAACATCTAATTCAAACTTATTCATTTCAATATAAACTGGAAACTTAGTTTCAAATCATTATTTTTAAATTGAACTTAAATTTTTTGATTCAATATTTAAATTCAAAACATACTTCTTTTAAAATCCAAAATGTAATTAAATTACTTTCAAAAGAAATCATTTTAAATAAAATTTAAAATTTAAAATAAATTCAATTATCATCTTTAAAAGTTTGATTAACTTTCTTCAAAGGACAAACCTTTTTAGCTTTGTAAATCTATTTTCCTTTTATAAAACTTGTTTATAATTTAAATACTTGATCTCCTTTACTTTATTAACAATAAATTCTGTAACTTAATATTATACAGAACCAAATTAAACACAGTAACCTAAAACTCACGAGTCTGCCCCGCATCTAATTTCCAGCATCATCTACTCGAGTCGTTACTTACGCATACCCGTGCTAGCTTCGAGTCGCTCCCCACCCACAACTGCTTCGAGTCGTTCACGAACATAACACGGTAACCCACCCGAGCTTCAATCGTCCTCTCCAAACACAGAACCTCAGCTGACACCCATCGTGCACGGTGCACATATCTACGCGCCTCCGGCCACACTGGTTGGTCGCGCCTATCGCCGTCCATCACACATCCACCCACGAACACGATTGAACAACCAGTTCGAACAAAAATCATTTGAATCAAAATTTCGCTCAAAAGCTCAAAAATGCAGAGAAGCTCGACCACAAATCTTTCCCCATTACCGCCATCTCGTCGCTGTTCATCCTCTCCGATCCCACCATAGAGACACCACATCCACGCGCAACATCCAACCCAAAAACGAGCGAGCTCGATTCCACTTACACGAGGCAATGCCTCACCATTCATACCGAAAGCAAACTGCGAACAAAAACCCTAGTTGTTCCAAATTCGAACAAATTATACATAGGAAAATTTGTTCAACATTTTTCCCTGATTCTACACTTCAAATTCTAGCCTTGATCCAACTCCTAGCTACAATCATTAAGCCGATCAACGGCAATTGCCAATAAACCCCAAAACATTCAAACCAAGAATTCAACCTAATTACACAGTTAAAAATTATTGTATCAACTCTAAAAATCCTAACTTTTCCATTGTAATTTGATTATAAATTCAAAACTAGAAATTTAAATTACAAATTTTTGCCCAAATTTGATTTTCTACTGTAAATTGAAAATTCTGAGAAACTCATCCATTTTTAAATCCTATAATTATTTTTAGATGATAAGTTGTGTGATTACAAACAGTTTTCATTTACAAATCAATGTCCAATTTGCATCCAAAATCAAGTTACTGATTTTTGAAGGATTTGAACTATTTTAGTAAACACGGTATCTATTTTAAAATTTACAGGCAATTCAACATTTTAATTCAACATGCATTCCAGTGTAAAATTTTTTTCTTCATATAACATAATATAGATTAACACATGCATCAACATTTAATCACAAGTTATACCCAAAACTGTTTTTAAAATTATTTACTCACCTGTTAAATTAAAGAGGCAGAGCAGTTTCAATTTACTTCTAGGATTTGATATGCTGAAGAAAAATCCATTCGCATGCTTTTAAATCTGATGCTTGCAGACAAAATTGAATTCTTGCATGCCCTTTAAATCAGATGCTTTAAAAGAATTGAAAGTGCAGATCTCATTTGCATGTTTAAGTTGCAGGTTGGTTTGAACTTTGAAATGCAGTTTGAATTTGAAGATTGCAGATTTTGGAAAAAATGCAGATTTGAGGTTGAAGATCTAATTGCATTAGCAAGTTGATTTTGCAAATTGGATTTGCAGTTTTGATTTTATCTTACTTTTGGATTTTATTTTCAGATTTTGGCAATTTGTTTCTGATTTTGCCATTAATTGAAAGAGGAAACAAATTTTCTTCATATTTTAAGTTAAAAAAAAATTTAAAGAGAGTAAGATTTTAAAATAAAGGCACTTGTCACATAGGTATTTAATGTTCTTACATTTGTTTGTTAAAGAGTTTGCATGTTAACACATGTCCTTAAGTATTTTAAATTGAATTTTATTAAATTTTAAATGTAAATATAAACTTACATATTTACTTTCTTTATTAATAAATACTTACATGTATGTAAATAAGTTTACTTTTTTTTAAAAGAAAATATCCTAAACTAATTATAATATAAATATAATCTTATGCATGTATTAAAAAAAATCTAAAACTTATACATAAACATTTATAACCATTTAAAATTCTAAACATAATGAAAGAAAAGAAAACAAAGTTTGTTTGAATCATTTTTAAACTATCTTATTTAAAAATGAACAATTATCTTATATTTTTGGAAACAGATTGAAATAAATCTTTAAATTATCTTTTGAAAAAAAAATTATGTTTTAAAACAAAGCTTCAATTACGATATTTATTCATATATAATTTATTAATAGATTAAATTAAATTTTCAAAACAATATCAAATTATAACATATGCTTATTACAATTTGAAAATTCAACTTTTAATTTAAAACAAAAGATATTCCCATTCATAATATATATCAAACGTATATATTATAAATAGAATAAAATTTATTAGCTTTTGAAAAACAATTCTAACTAATTTTTAAATTGTTAAAAGATATTGATCACACTTACCAGATTAAATATTTGTTATTCTTAATAAAATTAATTTCACCAATTTAAATTATTATTATAGATTATTAAATCGATATTGCCTAAAATTTCGGGTCGTTACAAAACTTATCATTTTAAAATGAATGACCTTTGAAATAATTGCTATTTATTTGTATGGGTTTGTATTTGAAAATTTAAAATAAAATCTCTTGATAATATCCATAATAAAAATTTTCTTATATAATTTAACTAAATTTGCAATGTTAACATCTGATAAATAGATACACATATGGATAATAATGTTTGAAATAGAATCAAGTTCTATCAATATATAAAAAAATAAGCATAAATATAAGTAAGTAAAACACATGAATTTTTCAAGCTAGAACAAATATCTTTATATAAAAAATCAATGTCAATCTGCAAAGTGTATAAGCTAAAACAAACATCTTACACAATATCTTCACATATAAAACAAACATGTGTATATAAACTATTCAAGCTATAAGTTCACAAGACAAATGTTTATACGCCAAATATCTTCATCTACAAGCCAAAGTATAAAATAAACCTGACACCCACATCTGTAGGTAGATTATTCAAACTGAAGTTAATAACAAAACAAATGTTTATAAACAAAATACTTTCATAACAAAGCAATAACACAACATATCTTTATACACAAGCCATGGGTCTAGCTGCAAGGTGTACTTTTGCATACAAGTATCTATATGCTCAGTAAAACACAATGATAATTATGTAAACATATTAAACAATAAACATTTAATGCTATCTGTTCAAGCCCAAATTTTGTCATTTCAAAATATCTAGCAAATCCTTACTTTGCAGTAATAAAAATCTGTTCATATAAAACAAATTGAAGAAAACAGCTAAACTAGATAACACCTTCCCATATTACAACTGTTTTCTCTTATAAATATAATATGGTAGGCATCTTACTATTTCGCAATTCATTCGGTAACAACTGAAGTATACCAGAGAAACTAAAAAAAAAGAAAAAAAAGAATCAAAGCTCAAGTTTAAATTCAAAACAGAAATACACAGGCAGTTTCAACAACAAGTTTTCAAAAGGGGGAACAAGAATTATTCTTTGTTACAGCAACTTTGCTGGTGAGTAAACATAATTCCTAAAGCCTTAAGTTTAATTCAACAGTTGAGGAGATTCTGTGATCTTATGGTATTATACATGTTTAATCTTGAATATGGTCCTGTGTTGCATATGCATCTCTGTTTAATTTATACAGAGTGAATATTTTGTTGTAAACTCAAGTTTATTTGCTGCTAATCCATCTTAAGTTTTTAAAATTTTCAATCAAACAAGGTATGTAAACTAAAACTAAGATTTTGAAAAGCTGTTGAAAAACTATCTTTGTAAAATATACACTGTAATACTATTTACAGGGCAATCGAGTAATTTATTGATAAATCCAATGGATACAAGAAGCAAATTCAAGTTAGTAACTGGAAGGCTTACTAAAATTCATGATTTTTAAAACTAAAACGAGGATTTTTATTTTGGGATTTTAAGAGTAGTTTGTATGTGAACCAAAATTGCATTTTTCTCATTTTCGAGCCATTGAATCAATTTTAAACGTTGAAATTTGTATTGAAGCAAGTTTAAGAGTCTGTGATTTCATGAAAAATATCAGAATATTTTTCTATTGTGAGGATCAAGAGAACGTGATCATCTTAGGGTTTTATGTCAAGTTTTTGTTCATGTCAGTCATGTGTTGAGTACGACCCCTATATGTGATCGAGTGGCATGAGTTGTTGGAGGCTGGTGGTTTAACGTGTTGTCGAGGTGTGGGCGGAATTTGGGTGACTTCGGTGATCTGTGCGGCGATGACGAGGCGTGGAGCTGAGGGAATGTTGGTTACAGTTTTTAGAGTAAATGCCTAAATTTCGATTCGAAGGGTTTGAAAGCGATTCGAGTTCGTAGGTGATTTGTGGTTTGCCTGAAGTGTTGAAGTCCACTGGAATTGAGTCGCGCTGCCGTGCACGTGTACGGCAGCGGTGATGTGGGTCAGGGACGTTGATGTCCTTGGTCACGAATCATACTCGCGTCGTGTTTGAGTTTTGGGATTGGTTGCTTCAGGGTAGCATTCGCGTTCGAGTTAGATTCTTGACGTTTTAATTTATGCGTACGTTTAAATCTAAGACTTTCTGGAAACCAAGAAAAAGAGGGGAAGAAGATGATGGATACGAGTGGAAACCCAATTGTCTCGGGTTTTTCTTCAAACTGCAGTAAAGAAAGAAAAATGAAGTTAAGCCAATTTGGATTATACAAATTTTTAAGTGTTGTAAACTTAAGAAGGGTTTAACAAGTTAAGTTAAAACCTTAATACAAGTTTAATTATTTTAGTTAAGTGTAAGGTTAATTAACAATTAAGCTTGTAGTTAGTGATAAATTTAATTCCAAAATTTAAAGAAGTTTTCTTTTCCTTTTAAATGTTAATTAAATTGAATAATTAATGCTAATTGTGACGCCCCACCCCGAGACCCACATTAGTAAAGAGAATTAACGAGTAATTCCGTCTACTAATGCAGAGAATAGGGCTGGTTAAGGGCGACCGAATAGTAATGCACTAGCTAATGACTAAGAATGTCGATGCTTACCATTTTTTTCGCGAATCTCAAGGAGTCGACATACTCAGTGATTAACTAATACGATACTACACGGCTAACGGGTCTATTCAGAACAAAGCACAATAACATCATAACATGTCACAGAAACAACAGCCACAGATAATATGTATACTGATACAAAACCAAACATCTGATGTAATACCATTCACCACATAATGTAATACAACATCATCCCATAAAAGAATATATACATGAAGTGATAAATAAAAGATCCATCAAAAGTGGAGATATCCAAGTCCATAGTCATGAGCCCACAAAAGATAGCAAAACGGATCCAAGCATAAAGGATAGTCATCCAACCTAACCTGCAACTCGGTCTGACCCGAGTGATAAACACACGGGTCAGGCAACTGAATCTTATCGTTAGAAAGGAAATACGATAAGGTATAAGGGAAACATACATCAAGGGGCCAATAATTGATAAGAATGACTAAGGTTGATATCAAGAATTATCTATCTCTAAGAATGGTATAATTCTACACTTACTTGGGTTAATACTAGGGGATTCATGCATATAAAGAAAACATCCAAATATGATACATGAATAAATAAACTTCTCAAAGTAGTAAATGAAACCCAAGTATAAAACCATAAAATTGAAATCACCAAAATCCTCAAGAACTCATGTTTCGCCTTATTCATCTCTATAAGGCTAAGTAAACATATCAAAATATGGTGAAATCAAAATTCTCTTAACTCATAAAATAAATCTCAGATTGGCCAATAATTACATGCTAAGGCATGTTGCACGTGCTAAAGTTCTCAGACTAGTGCTAGTAATATAGTTAGGTACCCACATGACTCTTTAAGGCGACCGAAGTCACCCTTTCCCAGATTCTTAATTTCCCAGATTCTCAGATTCCCAGATTCTCAGATGACCCAAAGGTCATAGCACTAGTAATTCCCAGAATGTGTCAGAAACTCTCGGATAGTAACCCGAAAAGTGGTTACGTACGTCCCATACCGTACGTCCTCACTCAGCGGTTTTCTAGCCGCTAGTCGATGCCACACTAACAAAAGCATCAAAATCTCAAAGAATTGCCTCATGTCATTGGCGTAAGGCATAAAATATCTAACATGTCTAATCTCATTGACAAGTGGAAAATTCCATAAAATTATAAATCTAAGAAAATCTCATATAAAACAATTGCCTCATATCATCGGCAATAATGTTTTTCCCAAAATAGTCCCATGTCGTATATGCTCTCGAATACGAAATATTAGACTAAAGTTATTAGTCTAAAAGACTAATATAACACTTTATCCCAGACCACAAAGTGGTAAATCCCAAGGAGGAAATCAAAAAGATTACTCAATGTCGTTTCGATCGTACAAGTCCATAATTAACCGATTAAGTGAATGCACGAGTCCCATTCCTCGCGGATTTACTAAATCGTTTAATTTATTTTCTTATACGTCCGAAAGTATTTATATATATATATATAGTAAAAATAAGTAAAATTATACATATAATATTTTTCATGAGAAAACATGATTTTAAAACAATTTCCAGCAATTTATAGAAAAGATTTTAGAGAGAAAACGGCTTATTTTCAGAGTTTTTAATAAATTATAAAATCTTAGAAAATAAGAAAAATCCTCAAATCCCCAACCATATATGATTTCTTTATCCAATGGTTTAATCATCTAATCTCAACAATTAGCAAATCATGTAAAAGAGAAAGAACAAAAAAAAAAAAATCATCATAAAAAAAAACCAATCAACCAAAGCAAATACAACACCCAAGGCTACATGCAAGTGCTCAGGACAGCGATCTTGCATCAGCTATTTCGACCCTTAAATCTCAAAATTTCAAAAAGTGATACAAATGAAATTTGTCACAATCTTCCTGTAGTTTCCAGAACTATAAAAATTATAGGATTTGGATAAGAAACGCAAAAGTTATGCACAAAATACTAACTCAGGTTTGCACAAAACACTGAGTTTTCAACAACAACAGGACATCGAGTTTGCAAGAGGTTTTTCAACATTTTAGTCAACGAATTATCGAAAGTGATACAAATAAAAGTTGTCACATTCTTTCTTAAGTTTCCAAAACTTCAAAAATTAATGGATTTGGATAAGAAACGCAAAAGTTATGTGCAAAATACTAGCTCAGGTTTGCACAAAACGAAAACAGAATCAGAATTGAAATCACTCGATCCAGCCACTTCGACAACTGATTTCACTGATCAAACCATTTCTGAACACAATGAAAATTTGCATGATTAAACTAGACACATAGACCTTCAAAATGACACCAAGATTGCCTCAATCCGACACCGGATGAGGGAGATATAGCCAAAACAAAATATGCTATTTTCAGCAACAAAGCACAAACAAATTGAATATACTGTACGTATATTCAAGCATAGAATTCAAAAGGTTTTTGCTTTATGGCAGCGAAATTTCTTGTTTACAGTTGCTGTAAGTTTGCTAACTTACCTTTTGCGGCAAAAAGGGGTGAAATTGGCTGCAAGATGAGATCTTCAAGCTAGCAATGGCCTAGGCAGTACCTATAGTTGCTGAAAAAATGAACATGCAAAGGAGAAAACCCATTAAAACAACAATAGTAACTGAAACTAAGATTTTTCCCGGATTTAAGATGGAGATTGGTTAGGAGATTACCTGAATTTAATTTTTAGATGAGAGAATCTCTTAATTTCGTGTGGAATTAACTAAGATTTAGCAAGGGTTTGAGGTTGCCATTGATTTTTCTTTTGAGCTTCTGTTACTAACAGGAGGAGGAGATAGGAGAAGGAAATTGTACGTACGCTATTTTCCTCACCAGAAACTTCTTTATGGGCTAATGGATCAACACTTCAGCCCAAAAACATACTTAGCCAAAAAATCTAATTTATGTTTTTATTATGTATATAATGCTATTTCTCTCATATTTTACACATTTTATATCCGAATTCAACGAAATAAAATGCGTTGGATTCGTTAAAACACAAGGAATCAAATAAAAAGAATAAAATTATATTTTACCAAGTTTTATTATATATTTACCATTTATTCCCTATTTATGGCAAATTTACACTATTTATCCAACTAATGTAAATATGGACATATTTTGTCAAATAAAATGGGTTATCTCATTTTATTATGGGGGAATGTTTTATTTTTAACTCCCCAAAATATTTATCCCCATTATATATCATTTATAACATGATTAATTATTTATTCAACACTTTTCCTGGTGTATAAAAAAAAAATGTAATTTAGACATCACATATATTATTGCCAAATTGTGCATGCTAATGGAATATAGGCACAAATCTCTATTCAAAAGTCATGAAACAAAGAGATATTATATATTTTTTTATTCCATTCCCATATATGTATTACACAACCCCAAAATATATATTCCCCTTTTCATTTTCTTTCTTCCTAAATTTATTTCAAATCATAAAATTGAAATAAATCTCATTTTATTTTATTCTCCTAAGATTAACTCACATAATATTGTTCTATCCCTAACAACAATATTATCCTCATTTTCTCCCCATTAATTTAATTAATGAATCTAATATTGAATCATAACTATAATTATGACTTAATACTAGCGGTAATCTCCAACCAGGGTTGTTACAGACTTCCCCTCTTAACAAAATTGCGTCCACGCAATTTCTAAAGGAAAAACCCATAACAATGCAATAATTCACTCAAAAGAAACAAGAAAAGGCTTGAGAAAGAAAGTTCTCACCGATGTCAAATGAAGAAAGAAAACCCGGAAAAGAACGCTCGATATATTCTCTGGTTTCCCAAGTGCAATCTTTCGGATTCTCCGACCATTGAATCTTAACAAGAGAAACGTTCTTGCTTCGAAGGCGTTTCACCTCCGAATCAAGAACGCGAATAGGCTGCTGAGAAGTAGATAAACTCGGTGAAATCTCAAGCTCAAGCTGCTCGGAAGGATCAATGACTGAATCTGAATCTCGAATACATTTCCGAAGCTGAGAAACGTGGAAGACATCATGAATACCCGATAAATGAGATGGCAGGGACAATCGATATGCTACAGGGCCAATGCGCTCAATAATCGGAAATGGTCCTATAAAGCGAGGAGCCAATTTCCCAGTGGAGCTAAAGCGCATTACTCCCTTCATAGGGGATACACGAAGGAATACATGATCACCCACTGCGAATTCTAGAGGCTTCCTACGGTTGTCCGCGTAGGATTTCTGACGATTCTGTGCCTCTTTCATCCGCTGTCTAATCAAAGATATCTTCTCAGAAGACTCACGAATCGAATCAGGACCGAGAATGAACTTCTCGCCCGATTCTAACCAACAAGAAGGCGAACGGCACGGTCCACCATAAAGAGCCTCAAAGGGTGCCATACCGATACTGGATTGGAAGCTATTATTATAAGAGAATTCAACCAATGGAACGTGATCTTCCCAAGAGCCACCGAAATCAAGAATACACGCACGGAGGAGGTCTTCAAGCACACGATTCACCCTCTCAGTCTGACCATCAGACTGGGGATGATAAGCTGTAGAGGTATTTAGCTTTGTTCCCAAAGCTTGCTGAAAGCTTGTCCAGAAGTGACTAGTGAACAACGGATCACGATCACAAACTATCGAAGAAGGAACACCATGTAATCGAACAATTTCCTTAATATAAAGCTTCGCTAAAAGAGGAGCATTCCTATTAGATTTAATAGGGATGAAATGGGCGGATTTAGTAAGACGATCCACAATAACCCAAATGCTAGAATGACCCGACCTCGAACGAGGTAGGCCGTCAACGAAGTCCATCGATACCTGGTCCCACTTCCACTGTGGAACCTCAAGAGGCTGAAGAAGACCGGATGGCCGCTGATGCTCGGCCTTAACAAGCTGACAGGTAGGACACTGGCTCACATATCTCGCAACATCACGCTTCATACCATCCCAATAATAAAGACGATGCATATCCGCATACATTTTACTGCTACCCGGATGGATGGTATACTTAGAGCGATGACAATCATCAAGTATGTCACGCCTAAGTGCTGAATCAGATGGAACAATTATACGGTTCCTCAGACGAAGGCAACCATGAGAATCAATCGAATAATCCCGCAAATCCTCATTACGGGACTCAGATGAGCAAGACTGAATGAGGCGCATAATATAAGCATCACGTCTCTGGGCCTCAGAGATACGATCAAGGAGAGAAGGTCGAGCCACCATACTGAATAATAAGACCGGTGAATCAGATGACGGTGCTCGATCACGAATGTCGCAGCTGGATAAGGTCTCAAGAACATCCCATTCGGCTAACATCATGGAAACAACTGCCGAATGCTTGCGGCTAAGCGCATCAGCTACACGATTACCCTTGCCAGGGGTATACTCGATATCAAAGTCATATGAGGCGAGAAACTCTAACCATCGCTGTTGCCTCATATTAAGATCTTTCTGCGAAAAGAGATACTTGAGAGACTTATGATCGGTGTAAAGAATGAAGTGCTCTCCCAAAAGAAAATGACGCCACATCTTCAAAGCGAAGACGATAGCTGCAAGCTCTAAGTCATGGGTAGCGTACCGAATCTCATTCGGACGTAATTGCCTTGAAGCGTAGGCAACAACCCGATCCTTCTGCATAAGAACCGCACCAAGACCACTAAGGCTGGCATCGGTATAGACGATGAGATCCTGATTCCCCTCAGGAACTACAAGCACGGGAGCATGGGTAAGAAGTTCCTTCAATCTCCGGAAGGAAGTCTCACACTTATCAGACCAAATATAATGAACACCCTTCCTAGTAAGACTAGTAAGAGGAAGAGCGATACGAGAGAAATCCTTAATGAAACGGCGATAATAACCCGCTAAACCCAGAAAGCTACGAATCTCATGAACATTCTCAGGCCTCTTCCAATTCTGAATAGCCTCAATCTTAGACGGATCGACTGAGATTCCATTGGAAGATACAACATGACCTAAGAATTTCACTTGCTTCTCCCAGAAGTGACATTTAGAAAGCTTTGCCTTGAGTTGATGCTTGCGGAGAGTACTCAAGACAATTCTAAGATGTCGAGCATGATCTTCTTCGGATCTAGAATAAACTAAGATGTCATCGATGAATACAAGGACGAACTTATCGAGATATTCCCTGAATACTCGATTCATGAGATCAACAAAGAAAGCAGGAGCATTCGTCAATCCGAATGGCATGACGAGCCATTCATATGAACCATATCGAGTGCGGAAAGCTGTAAGTGGAATGCTATCTTCCGCAACACGAAGCTGATGAAAACCCGTGGCTAGGTCCAACTGAGAAAAGACCTTTGCACCACTCAACTGATCGAACATGTCATCAATACGAGGCAAGGGATAGCGATTCTTGATGGTTAACTCATTAAGCTTGCGATAGTCGACGCAGAGCCTAAGAGTACCATCGGACTTCCTCACGAATACCACCGCGGCACCCCACGGTGAAGAACTAGATCGAATGAAGTGTTTAGCTTCGAGCTCAATGAGTTGCTTCTTAAGTTCCTCATTCTCCTTAGTAGACATCCTCGTGGGAGGACGACTAACGGGTTGCGCACCAGGGATGAGGTCAATACGAAACTCTATGGCCCGCTTGGGTGGCAAACCCGAAACAGGCTCAAAAACATCAGCGAAGTCACAAACAATCGGAATACGAGACACATCATCATCACTGTCTCGCGAATCAAGAGCATGCAAAGATGCTAAGGAATCAACATCGGTGTCCCGGAGAACTAGGGATAACTGAGAAGAGGAATCTGGATGTCGAAGATAAATGACTCTTTCTGAACAAATAATCCTGGCATCGTATCGAACTAGCCAGTCCATACCAAAGATCATATCAAAACCAAGCGATGGAATCACGTGCAGATTCGCATGGAAAGAAAACCCACAAAGCATAACCTCAACATCATCACAATATAAGCTAAGGGTTGCAGACCCCCCAATAGGATTTGAAATCCGCAAAGAAGTAAGCAAACAAGAAACATCTAAAGAACAAGCATCCACGAGTTCCTTTGATACGAATGAGTGTGACGCACCCGTATCAAAGAGCACTCTAATCGATCGATCATGAAATAGAATGGAACCTTCAAGAACAGAAGGAAATATACCTTTCGGCTGAGATGCATCACTAGAAGCTGCTGCAATATTCAGATTTCCCGGACGAGAACCTTTGTTCTTCTTAGGACAAGAGAAAGCCATATGTCCTTCGGCCTTGCAATAATTGCACTTCTTAGGCTTTGGACATTCACGGGCTGGATGGTTAGGAGAACCGCAGTTGTAGCATGCGAAAGGCTTAGGCTGAGAAGGAGCTTGAGATTGAGAAGAAGACGATCCACCTTGTTTCTTCTTCTTGGAATGAGGAAATCGAGACTTGCGGAAAGGAAACTTCTTCTTTTTAGGATTGGACAGAGGACCACCTTCGTCATCACTCTCTTTCTCATTCTCCACTGTCTCGAGATTGAGAGCTGCATCAACTAATTCTTCAAAAGATAACTTGAGTTGGAGCATCAAAGCTTTCTTCAAATATTTCTTAAGTCCAGATACGAACTTAAGATTTTTCTTGTATGGAGTATCAATGAATTCCAACCCATACTTAGATAGAGACTCGAAGGAGGAGACATAATCAGATACCGATGACTTGCCTTGCTTCAACTCAATAAAGCGACAAGTGAGATGAGCCTTCTCAGAAGCGGGAATAAACTTAAGCTCAAATCTATCTCGAAACTGCTGCCATGTGAGGGTAGTCTCATCCACCTCAGCTATAAGAAGCTCGTACCAGTCAAGAGCACGCTCTTGTAGCATACTAGATGCCACAAGAACTCGATAATGATCAGATAAGTCCATACGAAGAAACACACGCTCGCAAATGCGAAGCCAAGCATGCACATCAAGAACTGACTCGGAGCCTTTGAATGGCTTGCCTCCGAGATGAGTGAAATCACTGCATAGACGTGCGAATACAGATTGGCGAGGAGATGAAGATGGGATAGGAGCGGGAGGTTGTGTGCTCCCATGAAGCTCTCGAATCTGATCGGTAGTCATATAAATGCCTTCGGGTCGAGAACCACTGGACGGTCCTGCTGCCGAAGTGCGACCTCTACCTCTACCAGACATAGCTGAAAGATAAGATAAGAAAAGATTATTCACAGGGTAGACATATATATCGCAATAAAAATGCAGTAGGTAAGGAATACTACGGAATAATATTTAACATTCCTAGACGTATTCCCTCCGATCTACCCCGAAGGAATTGAAAGGATAAGGACATGACTAGGTTTGGCCACTTCTAAGGGATGAGATGCATAAAGGTGTTACACTAGATGTATGGTTCTTAGCGTCTGCTGTTCTGTATTTATTCTATTTTGTTCTGAAAGCTAGCTCTGATACCAAGCTGTGACGCCCCACCCCGAGACCCACATTAGTAAAGAGAATTAACGAGTAATTCCGTCTACTAATGCAGAGAATAGGGCTGGTTAAGGGCGACCGAATAGTAATGCACTAGCTAATGACTAAGAATGTCGATGCTTACCATTTTTTTCGCGAATCTCAAGGAGTCGACATACTCAGTGATTAACTAATACGATACTACACGGCTAACGGGTCTATTCAGAACAAAGCACAATAACATCATAACATGTCACAGAAACAACAGCCACAGATAATATGTATACTGATACAAAACCAAACATCTGATGTAATACCATTCACCACATAATGTAATACAACATCATCCCATAAAAGAATATATACATGAAGTGATAAATAAAAGATCCATCAAAAGTGGAGATATCCAAGTCCATAGTCATGAGCCCACAAAAGATAGCAAAACGGATCCAAGCATAAAGGATAGTCATCCAACCTAACCTGCAACTCGGTCTGACCCGAGTGATAAACACACGGGTCAGGCAACTGAATCTTATCGTTAGAAAGGAAATACGATAAGGTATAAGGGAAACATACATCAAGGGGCCAATAATTGATAAGAATGACTAAGGTTGATATCAAGAATTATCTATCTCTAAGAATGGTATAATTCTACACTTACTTGGGTTAATACTAGGGGATTCATGCATATAAAGAAAACATCCAAATATGATACATGAATAAATAAACTTCTCAAAGTAGTAAATGAAACCCAAGTATAAAACCATAAAATTGAAATCACCAAAATCCTCAAGAACTCATGTTTCGCCTTATTCATCTCTATAAGGCTAAGTAAACATATCAAAATATGGTGAAATCAAAATTCTCTTAACTCATAAAATAAATCTCAGATTGGCCAATAATTACATGCTAAGGCATGTTGCACGTGCTAAAGTTCTCAGACTAGTGCTAGTAATATAGTTAGGTACCCACATGACTCTTTAAGGCGACCGAAGTCACCCTTTCCCAGATTCTTAATTTCCCAGATTCTCAGATTCCCAGATTCTCAGATGACCCAAAGGTCATAGCACTAGTAATTCCCAGAATGTGTCAGAAACTCTCGGATAGTAACCCGAAAAGTGGTTACGTACGTCCCATACCGTACGTCCTCACTCAGCGGTTTTCTAGCCGCTAGTCGATGCCACACTAACAAAAGCATCAAAATCTCAAAGAATTGCCTCATGTCATTGGCGTAAGGCATAAAATATCTAACATGTCTAATCTCATTGACAAGTGGAAAATTCCATAAAATTATAAATCTAAGAAAATCTCATATAAAACAATTGCCTCATATCATCGGCAATAATGTTTTTCCCAAAATAGTCCCATGTCGTATATGCTCTCGAATACGAAATATTAGACTAAAGTTATTAGTCTAAAAGACTAATATAACACTTTATCCCAGACCACAAAGTGGTAAATCCCAAGGAGGAAATCAAAAAGATTACTCAATGTCGTTTCGATCGTACAAGTCCATAATTAACCGATTAAGTGAATGCACGAGTCCCATTCCTCGCGGATTTACTAAATCGTTTAATTTATTTTCTTATACGTCCGAAAGTATTTATATATATATATATATAGTAAAAATAAGTAAAATTATACATATAATATTTTTCATGAGAAAACATGATTTTAAAACAATTTCCAGCAATTTATAGAAAAGATTTTAGAGAGAAAACGGCTTATTTTCAGAGTTTTTAATAAATTATAAAATCTTAGAAAATAAGAAAAATCCTCAAATCCCCAACCATATATGATTTCTTTATCCAATGGTTTAATCATCTAATCTCAACAATTAGCAAATCATGTAAAAGAGAAAGAACAAAAAAAAAAAATCATCATAAAAAAAAACTAATCAACCAAAGCAAATACAACACCCAAGGCTACATGCAAGTGCTCAGGACAGCGATCTTGCATCAGCTATTTCGACCCTTAAATCTCAAAATTTCAAAAAGTGATACAAATGAAATTTGTCACAATCTTCCTGTAGTTTCCAGAACTATAAAAATTATAGGATTTGGATAAGAAACGCAAAAGTTATGCACAAAATACTAACTCAGGTTTGCACAAAACACTGAGTTTTCAACAACAACAGGACATCGAGTTTGCAAGAGGTTTTTCAACATTTTAGTCAATGAATTATCGAAAGTGATACAAATAAAAGTTGTCACATTCTTTCTGAAGTTTCCAAAACTTCAAAAATTAATGGATTTGGATAAGAAACGCAAAAGTTATGTGCAAAATACTAGCTCAGGTTTGCACAAAACGAAAACAGAATCAGAATTGAAATCACTCGATCCAGCCACTTCGACAACTGATTTCACTGATCAAACCATTTCTGAACACAATGAAAATTTGCATGATTAAACTAGACACATAGACCTTCAAAATGACACCAAGATTGCCTCAATCCGACACCGGATGAGGGAGATATAGCCAAAACAAAATATGCTATTTTCAGCAACAAAGCACAAACAAATTGAATATACTGTACGTATATTCAAGCATAGAATTCAAAAGGTTTTTGCTTTATGGCAGCGAAATTTCTTGTTTACAGTTGCTGTAAGTTTGCTAACTTACCTTTTGCGGCAAAAAGGGGTGAAATTGGCTGCAAGATGAGATCTTCAAGCTAGCAATGGCCTAGGCAGTACCTATAGTTGCTGAAAAAATGAACATGCAAAGGAGAAAACCCATTAAAACAACAATAGTAACTGAAACTAAGATTTTTCCCGGATTTAAGATGGAGATTGGTTAGGAGATTACCTGAATTTAATTTTTAGATGAGAGAATCTCTTAATTTCGTGTGGAATTAACTAAGATTTAGCAAGGGTTTGAGGTTGCCATTGATTTTTCTTTTGAGCTTCTGTTACTAACAGAAGGAGGAGATAGGAGAAGGAAATTGTACGTACGCTATTTTCCTCACCAGAAACTTCTTTATGGGCTAATGGATCAACACTTCAGCCCAAAAACATACTTAGCCAAAAATTCTAATTTATGTTTTTATTATGTATATAATGCTATTTCTCTCATATTTTACACATTTTATATCCGAATTCAACGAAATAAAATGCGTTGGATTCGTTAAAACACAAGGAATCAAATAAAAAGAATAAAATTATATTTTACCAATTTTTATTATATATTTACCATTTATTCCCTATTTATGGCAAATTTACACTATTTATCCAACTAATGTAAATATGGACATATTTTGTCAAATAAAATGGGTTATCTCATTTTATTATGGGGGAATGTTTTATTTTTAACTCCCCAAAATATTTATCCCCATTATATATCATTTATAACATGATTAATTATTTATTCAACACTTTTCCTGGTGTATAAAAAAAAAATGTAATTTAGACATCACATATATTATTGCCAAATTGTGCATGCTAATGGAATATAGGCACAAATCTCTATTCAAAAGTCATGAAACAAAGAGATATTATATATTTTTTTATTCCATTCCCATATATGTATTACACAACCCCAAAATATATATTCCCCTTTTCATTTTCTTTCTTCCTAAATTTATTTCAAATCATAAAATTGAAATAAATCTCATTTTATTTTATTCTCCTAAGATTAACTCACATAATATTGTTCTATCCCTAACAACAATATTATCCTCATTTTCTCCCCATTAATTTAATTAATGAATCTAATATTGAATCATAACTATAATTATGACTTAATACTAGCGGTAATCTCCAACCAGGGTTGTTACACTAATTAATTATTTTAGAATGTGATGAAGACTAATTACTTTATAATAGTAATTAGAGACTTGGTTAATTAATGATCGAGTGATAAACAAATTTGTAATTAACTATATAAGTTAACTAATGAATGATTAGTAGTTAAGTAGTTAAGTAATTTAATTAATTAATGACTAAAAATTAATTAACTCGTAATTAAGGAATATTTAAATTGTAATTAAGTTGTGTTAATCAATAATTAAGGTTTATTAATTATTGTTTAGAGAATAATTAATCTGCAATTAGGATCTATTAAATTGAATTAAGGGTAGTTAAAGAATGGATTACCCGATTTAAATTAATTGTTAAATAAAGGAAATCTCTTGTAGATTAATTAAATATAAATTCTTGATGAAATTTAGTGAAGTAATTCACAATTACAGGATGTAATAAATTAAAAGGAATTTCTTAATGGGAAGTATTAAAGGGTAATTACCTGGGTAAGTAATTACAAAGGGGTAATTACTGTTTATAAGTAATTGGGGTTGATAATGGATGCAATCGATTACGTTTAATTGATTGAATTAGAATAAACATTCATGGAATTGGTTAAGTATGATTACTGAACGAAAGTAGTTGGGTAAGAAGGATAATCTTAATGTAATTAAAGAATAATTACTTATGGAGGATTGATTGAAATGAATGATTATGGGATGGATAATCAATGGGGTTGAAATTAATTAATAAGCAGGACATAAAGGTAATTGATTTAATTCAATTATGGTTAATTAGATTTATTCGAGATGGTGTGATTGGTTTATCTTGCTTAGGTATGATTTAGTGATTGTTAAAAATGCCCTAAATTGATTGATACCCCTGATGTGAAACGGTTTGTGATATGGTGTAGTTGGGAGGGCAATGATAATGTGGTCATCTGCCAATGATGAATTGCTGAGTGAAAAGGGTGACATCCTTTAAATTTGAATTGCATTTCACTTGAATAATTTGTGTTATGATGAACTGAATTCGAAGAGACCGGAGTCGGGTATTAGTTAATACCCGAAACCACTTCGATTCTTTATAAATTAATACGTGAATCAATAGGGTGTAATGAAATGATTTAGGTGAATTGGACATATTTTATCTAAGTTTGGTACTTAGAAATTAACGTGTGAAATAGTGTTGCCTATAGCAAATTGTGAATTGGTTAAATTGATATAAGTACCTCGGGTTTATATGAGATGTATACTTTTGTATTCCATGTTAGTTGGGTTTACTCACGCTGGTTTCCAGCCTGACTCGGGTGTTACTTTGATGTAATGCTTGGGTCAGACCGAGTATTATAGATTTTCAGGTAGTTATGCTTTGGAGCTTAGGAGGCGAGCTAGACGGCAATAGCGTATAGTGTATTTCTGCTGTTTATATATATATATATTATTGTTAACCTGAGACATGATAATTGTATATATTCAGTGACTGTATATTATGTGAAACTCTGATGCATATTAATTGTAATCGACAGATATAGCATTTTTTTTGTAAACTGTTATTATTGATTATTATATTTTATCCGCTTCGAATGTGAGGTATTTGGTATTTCTGTTCTTATTCTTCTATCTCTTTCCTCTTTTCATAACTATCTGGAATTTTCGGTTTTGAAAATTTCGGGTCGTTACACACTCACCAAACAACTCTGTGAAATCCTAGGCCGATTCATTTTTAAAGCGATTACCAATGATTAAATGGTGATTGGAGGGGAATCAGGAGGTAATCTTACAGCAGGGTAACGAAAACTGTGTGAAATTGGTTATGGAGAAATCGATGGTAGAAACAATGGATAGATGATCAATTTACCTAGGTTTTTTGTTGGGAATGATGATCGAAGCAACAAGGAAGGGAATTTTGCTTTGAAGTTCTTGAGCTCAAGCACGGCAATGGCGGCAAAGTGTAAGCAAGTTAATGGCTTATATAGGAGAAAGAGGAGAAGACGAATAGGCGCACGAGTTAACGAGCTTCTTGAGTCGCCCATGACCTAACAAAGTTGAATCGAAGCACACGACCTAGAGCATAGGCATATACTTCGAGGGCCAAGTGTTAATCCCTTTATGAACGGTGACTCAATTACTCATGAAAAGCAACGACCTAATGAGCTAAGGGAAGAACGACCTAGTGACTTAACGATCCAAGTAGGTCAACAGCTTAGTGACTTAACGACCTAAAGAGTTAAGAAGCAAGCGACCTAACGTGCTAAGAAGCAAGCGACCTAATGATCTAAGCATTCAGCGAGCTAGCATAAGAGCAACTCAGTGACTTAACGGCCTAACGATCTAAGTAGATCAACGACATAACATAATAGTGGAATGAACACTGCAGCGACCTAACGACCTAACGGACTCCGCGTTAAAATAGAGTAAAGCCGCTTGATATAGGTCGCTCCTAACCTTAGCTCGCTACCTCTTCTAAGTCGCTCCATATATGTTGCCTTCCACTCCCATAGGTCGTGATGACCTACCAGCAGAAGCAGTTGATCAAGCACAACCATTTTAAGCCATAGCCTGTGTAACAACCCGATTTTTAGGGATACTAAATTGGGAATCAACTTACTAAATATAATTAATTTGTTAATAATAATAAACAATTAAATATTTATGGGGAAAATAAAATAATAAATAAGTGAAAAAAAAATTAATATGGTTGAGAGCAAAGTATATTGTAACGAACTCATTTGCTTGGCATTATAAATTATGCATTTTTAGTGGTAATGAAATTAATAAATGAACCATTTTATTAACCTAAACTATTTGAAAAATTAAACATTGAAAATGATAAGTTTTTTTCTTATGAAAGAATGGTAACTAATTACATAAGATAAAACGCGTTTTATGTATGAAAAGTTTACATAAGAATTTTTTTTATGTTGATTTACAATTAAATATAAAAGGAAAAAAAAGAGAAAAAGAAGAAAAGGGTAAAATAATAATAATAATAATAACAAATAATAATATCTTTTTATAATGTCATGTAAGAAAGATCTAGAAAGTGAATAAAATATTGTTAAGTAAAAGAAAAATCTAGAATGAGGACAAAAGATAATGAATAAATTGTTTTTAAAAAGAAAAAAAGGTGAGTAATAATAAATTAAGGTTTAATTGGAAGAAGATTCTAGAGGAGGGACTTTGTAATAAAAATACCATTCCCTCTCCTCAAATTCTTTACCGTACGTACACAAAACAGAAAGCAGAAAGAAAAAAAAACAGAGAAAGAAGAAAACCTAATTCCTAATCCCCTCAATCAAACACAAATCTCAGGTTGCAATTAAAGGTTAAAAAGGAAAGATTCCCAATTACAAGAGTAAGTATCCCTAAATCAGTTCTATTTCATCTCTTTCTTCTTATTTTCATAAATATGTACTTAGGGTTTTCTTTCATTTGTTAGCAATTGAAAGAAGAAGTTTCAACAATCAAAGGCTAGCTGATTAGAGCTTGAAGATTGCAATTTGAAGCTTTAGGTGAGTGAAATTATAGTCTTATTTTATTTTCATGTATGCATGCAAATATGGTGTGAAATTTGTTGAATATAATGGTTGTTTGCTCATTACATAAATCATGTTTATTGATTGAAATATTAAGTTGAAGAAGGAATGAGAAACAATGCATATAATTTGAATGCATGCCTTGTGTTTGTTTAATTGCCACAATGAACTACAGCAGCCTTCTATTCGGGAAGGATGAAGAAAAAAAAGCTTTTGGAACTGCACTGTGCAGTCCAGACTAGACTGCAGGTGCAGCCCCGGCGGGGCTGCCTGCACAGCAGCAGCCCCAGATTGGGCTGCACAAAGGTGCAGCCCAGACAGGCTGCAAATGTGCAGCCAGGGGCTGCATAGGTGTGCAGCCCAGGGTTGCACAGTGGCTGCCCGGGCGTCGCCCGGGCGCGGCCCCGGCCCGAGGCCGGCCCGGGGGTGCCGCCCAGGTGGGCTGCACCCAGGCAGCCCGGGGCGGTGCCGCCCAGGTGGGCTGCACCCGGCAGCCCAGGGCTGCACCCGTGCAGCCCAGGGCTGCACAGGGGGCAGCCCCGGGCAGCCCATGGCTGCACAGGGGCAGCCCCGGGCGGGCTGCCCTGGTGCAGCCCGAGCGGGCTGTGCAGCCTAGGGCTGTACTGGTGCAGCCCAGGGCTGTACTGGAGCAGCCCAGGCAGGCTGCACTGTTACAGCCCAAGTCGGAGCTGCACCAAAGTTGAAAAAAAAAATTAAAATTTTGAAAAAAAAATAAATTTTATTAAAATTAATCTAAATGATTGAATTAAATTTATTTTGGTTAAAGAAAAAAAATATTGTATTATCGATAAATATGTGTTTGAAAAAAATAATAATAGTAACAATATATAAATAGAACATTTTAGGATTTTGATTACGTTTTTGAGTGCTAAGCTTGTTTTTTTTTATTAAATTAATTGTTATCAAATTTTTTTTTACTTAACGAATTTTTTTTTATAATTTTAATCCAATGAATGAGGTTTTTGCGTTTCGCCTTAATACATAAGTGTTATGGGGTACTTATGTGTTAATGCGAAACGGAGATGTAATTATTTTCTTTTATACACACAATTATTTACTAAATTTTATTTGCTTTTGAATATTATACTGGGTTTATTAATGGAATTTTTGGATGGCGGTTGTCATCGTTGACTTTTATTTTTAAGAAGTGTTTTAAAATTATAAACACTTTGATTTTTGGGTCGGGATAGATTGGATTATGTTGTACCAATGGGCCAAAACTCCACCTTGGCCGACCTGATTCAGGATCGCTACCTGAATCGGTAGTATATCACATGCCCTTTTACCACCAAAGGTCAACGGTCTGCTACATAGGGCTAATCTTATTTTGATCGGGATCTCCGATCGGCGGGTCACGGACTATGAAGGATGGAGGCGTGGGGGTCCCACGTGTAGATCCGTGAACGGGTAGCATACGGCCTTTGCCTTAGACCGTCTTGGTTATCCTGGGTTGATCGACAGGTGTATTATGGCGTTATGAGTAGGTTACGGGGTTGATGTCTCCGTGCGCGCTTGAGCTCTACCACTGTGATTTTACAATATTAGCGTCTGTTTATTTGGTATATTTTATGAGTCATGTTATATTTATCCCATAATTCCCATAATGCAATTTTCTTTACTTTATGATTTTTGGGAAGTATTGAAGTTGATTTTGAAAACCCAGTACCTTTGGAGAATGTGTGTATGAACTTATTCTTTGTGTTACAAATGATAATTGGGTTAGCATCGTATTGGATTACATACGATAGGTTTGGCCTAAAACAATTGTTTGATTAAAGAAATTGTTTGTGAAACCAAGTTTGCATGTTGGTTCTCACACACATAGATGCCTCATGTTGCATTATACATGCGGCGCTTTCTTTTCCTTTTGTTGATTGAGACAATTATTGCTCATAGATCTTACTTCACTCACACTAGAAATAGTCTGACCCGTGTGATTTGTTTTATAATCCTCGGGTCAGTCTGAGGATTATGGTTGCAGCTTAGGTTGCGTGGACTGTAGCAGCACTCATATTATTTTCCATGTTTTGGGGTTTTGGACTTTTCAGCTTGGACTTAGAAGTAGTTAATATGTATTATGGTATGTATGTTATTATGTATTTTGGAAGTGATATGTACTATGGACTATGTATCGTGGACATTATGATATGTATTATGCATTATGCTGTTTTTGGTGCTGAATTGTACATTCTATTATATTCTATACTATGTAACCTTGAAATTTTTTATCTTGTACCATTTCTTTGAACCAACACTGCGCACAAATGGTAAGTAGAAGGGAAAAAAATCGAAAAATTTCTCGTGCCAGTGTTAGTTCAAGGGAATGAGTACAACATTTAGCCCTATCGAGTCCCATTCTCCGTGCTTTCCGATAGTAATACTTAGTATTGCTCTTGGTTGGCATGGGTATAGGGGCCGGGCGTTACATTTTTGGTATCAGAGCCCAGGTTAACAATAGTATAGAATATATTTAGAATATAAGTTAGCACAAAGCAGTAGAAGCATTGTACATGTATATACCATAAGTATCACTTCCATAATATAATAATAGTCATACATACCTAAACCAAAACCCCAAATCTTTGATCATTTTAGTATGAGAATTATTTTAATTCCAGCATAACAACATTTCTCACTATGCAGAGTAGTGAGAAAGATGGCTGGAAGAACTCCCCGTCTGACTATGGAGCAGTGGTTAGAATTGATGCGGAACATGCCACAGGCTGCACCCGCTCCTAATGCTGCTCCTAGAGTTGATTTCGCTCGTATGTGTAAGGATTTTGTGAGCCTTGGAGGAAAGCCCTTTCATGGTAATGAAGGTGTGGTTGGAGTTCAGGCTTGGTTGAAGACTTGTGAACGAGTCTTTGGGCACATGGGTGTGACGGACCGTCAGAAGGTCCAGATTGCTTCCAGCTTCCTCCAAGATGGTGCATCTGACTGGTTCAATGTGGTTAGTGCTGAGATAGGCGAGGAGGAGCTTACATGGGAAAGATTTAGGGAGCGATTCGAGTTAAGATTCATTCCTGAGGCGGAGAAGGCCATCCTCGCTCGTAGATTTATTGAGCTGAAGCAGAGAGATATGATAGTTCAGGAGTATGTCAATACCTTCAACTCCCTCTCTAAGTATGGCCCCGATTTGGTCAACACTCCCTTCAAAAAGAACCAAAAGTTTGTGGATGGTCTACGTAGGAAGCTGAAGGAACAACTTCTGACTCAGCTTCGCTCCACTTTTGATGAGATAGTTGATTTGGCGATGAGGTATGAAGACTTGTATCGGGAAAGAGATGATGATGCACCACCGAACCGACAGAGTTTTGTGCCTAAGAGGAAAGCTCCATTCTTCCCTAAGAAGAAGCAGAATCCTCAGAAGTAGCAAAAGAAAGGCCAAGCTTCAGGCTCCCAGAAGAAAGATAAAAGTGGAGTGAAGTGCTATAACTGTGGAGTAATGGGACATTTTGCTAATAATTGTCCCCAAAGGCAGTGTTATGAGTGTCACCAGACTGGTCATTTGAAGAACAACTGCCCACAGCTTATGAAGAAGAAGCAAGTAGCTAAGCTGAATGTGATGGAAGGAGATCCAGGCACGAGTCAGAGGAAGGAAAAGCAGGTGGCGGTCATGGAAGGTACGATTCCTTTTAGAGATACTTTTATTCGTATACTCTTTAACACCGGTGCCTCCCATTCTTTCATATCTAAGGAATTAGTTGATAGATATGATTTGGAAGTTGTTTACCTCGTGACATCTCTAAGGGTTGCGAATCCCATTGGTGGGTCCGCAACACTTGGAATGTTGTGCAAAGGCTTTGAGCTTTCCTTTTGCGGACTCTCTTTTCTCTGTGATTTGCATGTATTTGAGTGCCTTGCCTTCGATATTATCTTAGGGATGGACTAGTTGGATCATTATGATGCACAGCTTTCCTGCTCAGACAGAGCCGTTACTTTGAAGCATCCATCCTATAAAGGGATTGTTAATATGACTCTGGATGTACCGAGCTCTAGTGCTTATGTTTCTTTGTTTTCCATGGAGTCACGAGAGGAAGATGAGATAGCCAGAGTACCAATTGTCAGAGATTTTGGTGATATATTTGAGCCTGTTACAGGCTTACCACCAAAGAGGACCATGGAGTTCCGCATAGATCTAATCCCTAGAGCCCAACCAGTCATTCGACCACCTACTCGTATGCCTCGAGTTGAGATGGAGGAACTTCGTAAGCAGTTGACTGAATTGGAAGGGAAGCAGTTTATCCGATCCAGTAGCTCTCCTTGGGGAGCTACTGCTGTTTTTGTAAAGAAGGCGGATGGCTCTCTTCGCCTATGCATTGACTACATGAAGCTTAATGAGCTGACTATAAAGAATAAGTATCCATTACCTCGTATTGATGATCTTTTTGATCAGTTGAGTGGAGCAAAGGTCTTTTCCCAGCTGGACTTAGCCACTGGATTCCATCAGTTGAGAGTAGCGGAAGATAGCATTCCCCTTACTGCTTTCCACACTCATTATGGTTTATACGAGTGGCTGGTGATGCTATTCGGGCTTACGAATGCTCCTGCATACTTTGTAGACTTGATGAATAGAATATTCAGAAGCTATCTTGACCAATTTGTCCTGGTCTTTATTGATGACATCCTAGTGTATTCCAAGTCCGAGCAAGAGCATGAAGGGCATTTGAGGATGGTTTTGGAGACCTTAAGGGAACATAAGCTAAAAGCTAAGTTCTCCAAGTGCCACTTTTGGCAGAAAGAGGTAAAGTTTTTGAGCCATATAGTCTCCGAAGCTGGTCTGGCAGTGGATCCTTCTAAGATTGAGGCCATACAGAATTGGAAGAGACCAGAATCTGTTACCGAGATACGGAGCTTCTTGGGACTAGCTGGTTATTACCGACGTTTCATTAAAGATTTCTCCAAGATTGTGACTCCTTTGACGAGGCTGACGAGGAAAGGAGTTAAGTATGAATGGACAGATAAGTGTGAAGAAGCTTTCACAAAGTTGAAGGAGATGCTCACTAACGCCCCAGTTTTGGTGATTCCAGAGGGTAATCAGGATCTTGTGGTTTATACGGATGCTTGTGGCTCTGGCCTGGGAGCGGTACTTATGCAGAAAGGGCGAGTTGTAGCTTATGCATCCAGGCAATTGAGGCCCAATGAGATTCGGTATGCTATTCATGATTTGGAGCTAGCAGCCGTGGTTTTTGCTTTGAAGTTGTGGCGACACTATCTTATGGGGGAGCGGTTTGTTCTCTATACAGACCATAAGTCCTTGAAATACCTATTTTCCCAAAAGGAACTGAACATGCGCCAACAAAGGTGGTTGGAGTTTTTGGCTGCCTATGATTTTGATATTCAGTATACTCCTGGTAAAGGAAACCGTGTTGCGGATGCCCTCAGCCGTAAACACCAGGTAGTTGTATCGATGATGGTGGCTGAATGGCGTGACTTGGAGGTGTTAGCTTCTAGTGGGATCTGTTATAGTATGCCTACTCATAGCTCAGGGAGGATGTTAGCTAGCTTGGTTGTGAGACCAAGTCTTATGGATAGGATTTCTCTTGCTCAGAAGGAAAATTCTGTTACTCTAGATCGTATTCATCGGTTGAAGAATAGAGAGGAAGCTGATGATCTGAAAGGTTTTGAGATGGATGCTCATTGTTGTTTGAGGAAGAAGGGTAGAATCTTTGTACCTAATGTTTCAGGGCTTAGACAAGAGGTGATGAAGGACTGCCATTGTTCGCGATACACTATTCATCCAGGTGGCAGCAAGATGTACATGGACATGAAGCGGCCATATTACTGGGAAGGAATGAAGCGTGTTATAGGTGAATATGTTAAGAATTGCATTACTTGCCAACTGGTGAAATGCGAGCATCAAAAGCCTAGCAGTCTTCTTCAGCCCTTGGAGATTCCATTATGGAAATGAGATCAGGTATAAGTGAACTTTGATTTTATAACGGTTCACTTATATAAACCCTTATTTGTGATCCAATTAATGTTCCATTAATACTTTATTTAGGTATCAATGGATTTCATTGATGGCTTGCCTTAATCGAAGCAAGGGCATGATAGCATATGGGTAGTAGTGGATCATTTGACGAAATCTGCCCATTTTATTCCTGTCAAGGCAAAGAGGACTACATCTTATCTGGCAAAGCTGTATGTGAAGGAAGTTATTCGTCTCCATGGTGTACCTAGTGCTATAGGTTGTGACAGAGATCCATTATTTACTAGTGGATTTTGGAGGAGCTTACAAGCAGCTTTGGGGACGAAGTTGAATATTAGCTCAGCCTATCATCCCCAGTCCGATGGGCAAACTGAGCGAGTCAACAAGATATTCGAGGATTTGTTGCGATCCTGTATTCTGGACTTTGGAGGGTCTTGGGAGGACCACCTGTACTTGGTAGAGTTTTCATATAATAACAGCTTTCAGTGTAGTATAGGCATGGCTCCTTTCGAAGCACTATACGGAAGACCATGTAGATCTCCTGCATGCTGGCTTGAGACTGGAGATAAATTAGTTCTTGGTCCCGACACTGTACGTGAAGCTTCAGAAAAGGTAGAGATAATTAGAAGGAGGATGAAGGAAGCACAAGATAGACAAAAGTCCTATGCAGATAAAAGAAGAAAGGACTTGGAGTTTAGCGTCGGCGATCTTGTGTTCGTGAAGGTTACTCCTTTAAAGGGGGTAATGAGGTTCAGCAAGACTGGTAAGCTTGCTCCTAAATTTATTGGGCCTTATCCTATTATGAAGCGGATTGGGAAGCTTGCCTATAGAGTTGCTTTACCTGAACACTTATCAAGTGTGCACAATGTCTTTCATGTGTCACACTTGAGAAAGTGTTTGAGGGATTCTGAGGAGGTGATAGAGCCAAAGCAGTTGCAGCAGCTTGGGATCGCTCCTAATATGACATATACTCGAGAGCCTATCCGTATCATTGCCTCTGAGACGAAGAAGTTGCGTAGTAAGGTAGTTCCACTAGTCAAGGTGCAATGGTCGAGCAATCCGAAGGACTGCACCTGGGAAACACAAGAGTCGATGCAGAAGCATTATCCTGAATTGTTTGGCGCTCGAGTAAGGTATGTCTTATTCTTTTAGAATTTAAATCAACTAATAAAGTTACAGATATCGCCCTTACGTAGAAATTGCGAGGACGCAATTTTTGTAAGGGGGAAGTCTGTAACAATCCGATTTTTAGGGATACTAAATTGGGAATCAACTTACTAAATTGATAATTAATTTGTTAATGATAATAAACAATTAAATATTTATGGGGAAAATAAAATAATAAATAAGTGAAAAAAAAAATTAATATGGTTGAGAGCAAAGTATATTGTAACGAACTCATTTGCTTGGCGTTATAAATTATGCATTTTTAGTGGTAATGAAATTAATAAATGAACCATTTTATTAACCTAAACTATTCGAAAAATTAAACATTGAAAATGATAAGTTTTTTTCTTATGAAAGAATGGTAACTAATTACATATGATAAAACGCGTTTTATGTATGAAAAGTTTACATAAGAATTTTTTTATGTTGATTTACAATTAGATATAAAAGGAAAAAAAGAGAAAAAGAAGAAAAGGGTAAAATAATAATAATAATAATAACAAATAATAATATCTTTTTATAATGTCATGTAGGAAAGATCTAGAAAGTGAATAAAATATTGTTAAGTAAAAGAAAAATCTAGAATGAGGACAAAAGATAATGAATAAATTGTTTTTAAAAAGAAAAAAAGGGGAGTAATAATAAATTAAGGTTTAATTGGAAGAAGATTCTAGAGGAGGGGCTTTGTAATAAAAATACCATTCCCTCTCCTCAAATTCTTTACCGTACGTACACAAAACAGAAAGCAGAAAGAAAAAAAAAACAGAGAAAGAAGAAAACCTAATTCCTAATCCCCTCAATCAAACACAAATCTCAGGTTGCAATTAAAGGTTAAAAAGGAAAGATTCCCAATTACAAGAGTAAGTATCCCTAAATCGGTTCTATTTCATCTCTTTCTTCTTATTTTCACAAATAGGTATTTAGGGTTTTCTTTCATTTGTTAGCAATTGAAAGAAGAAGTTTCAGCAATCAAAGGCTAGCTGATTAGAGCTTGAAGATTGCAATTTGAAGCTTTAGGTGAGTGAAATTATAGTCTTATTTTATTTTCATGTATGCATGCAAATATGGTGTGAAATTTGTTGAATATAATGGTTGTTTGCTCATTCCATAAATCATGTTTATTGATTGAAATATTAAGTTGAAGAAGGAATGAGAAACGATGCATATAATTTGAATGCATGCCTTGTGTTTGTTTAATTGCCACAATGAACTACAGCAGCCTTCTATTCGGGAAGGATGAAAAAAAAAGCTTTTGGAACTGTACTGTGCAGTCCAGACTAGACTCCAGGTGCAGCCCCGGCGGGGCTGCCTGCACAGTAGCAGCCCCCAGATTGGGCTGCACAGGTGCAGCCTGGGGCTGCACAGAGGTGCAGCCTGGGGCTGCACAGAGGTGCAGCCCAGACGGGCTGCAAATGTGCAGCCAGGGGCTGCACGGGTGTGCAGCCCAGGGCTGCACTATGGCAGCCCGGGTGGGGCCCGAGCGGCCTGCGGGTGCGGCCCGGGTGCCGCCCGGGTGCGCGTGGGTGCAGCCCGGGCGCAGCCCGGGTGCGGCCCGAGGCCGGCTCGGGGGTGCAGCCCAGGTGGGCTGCACCCGGGCGGCCCGGGGCGGTGCAGCCCATGCGGGCTGCATTGGGCAGCCCAGGGCTGCACAGGGGCAGCCCGGACGGGCTGCCCTGGTGCAGCCCGGGCGGGCTGTACAGCCCAGGGCTACACTGGTGTACCCCAGGAAGGCTGCACTGTTACAGCCCAAGTCGGAGCTGCACCAAAGTTGAAAAAAAAATTAAAATTTTGAAAAAAAAAATAAATTTTATTAAAATTAATCTAAATGATTGAATTAAATTTATTTTGGTTAAAGAAGAAAAGTATTGTATTATCGATAAATATGTGTTTGAAAAAATATAATAATAATAACAATATGTAAATAGAACATTTTAGGATTTTGATTACGTTTTTGAGTACTAAGCTTGTTTTTTTATTAAATTAATTGTTATCAAAATTTTTTTTACTTAACGGATTTTTTTTATAATTTTAATCCAATGAATGAGGTTTTTGCGTTTCGCCTTAATACATAAGTATTATGGGGTACTTATGTGTTAATGCGAAACGGAGATGTAATTATTTTCTTTTATAAAAACAATTATTTACTAAATTTTATTTGCTTTTGAATATTATACTGGGTTTATTAATGGAATTTTTGGATGGCGGTTGTCATCGTTGACTTTTATTTTTAAGAAGTGTTTTAAAATTATAAACACTTTAATTTTTGGGTCGGGATAAATTGGACTCTGTTGTACCAATGGGCCAAAACTCCACCTTGGCCGACCTGATTCAGGATCGCTACCTAAATCGGTGGTATATCACATGCCCTTTTACCACCAAAGGTCAACGGTCTGCTACATAGGGCTAATCTTATTTTGATCGGGATCTCCGATCGGCGGGTCACGGACTATGAAGGATGGAGGCGTGGGGGTCCCATGTGTAGATCCGTGAACGGGTAACATACGGCCTTTGCCTTAGACCGTCTTGGTTATCATGGGTTGATCGCCAGGTATATTATGGCGTTATGAGTAGGTTACGGGGTTGATGTCTCTGTGCGCGCTTGAGCTCTACCACTGTGATTTTACAATGTTAGCGTCTGTTTATTTGGTATATTTTATGAGTCATGTTATATTTATCCCATAATTCCCATAATGCAATTTTCTTTACTTTATGATTTTTGGAAAGTATTGAAGTTGATTTTGAAAACCCAGTACCTTTGAAGAATGTGTGTATGAACTTATTCTTTGTGTTACAAATGATAATTGGGTTAGCATCGTATTGGATTACATACGATAGGTTTGGCCTAAAACAATTGTTTGATTAAAGAAATTGTTTATGAAACCAAGTTTGCATGTTGGTTTTCACACAAATAGATGCCTCATGTTGCATTATACATGCGGCGCTTTCTTTTCCTTTTGTTGATTGAGACAATTATTGCTCATAGATCTTACTTCACTCACACCAGAAATAGTCTGATCCGTGTGATTTGTTTTATAATCCTCGGGTCAGTCTGAGGATTATGGTTGGAGGTTAGGTTGCGTGGACTGTAGCAGAACTCATATTATTTTCCACGTTTTGGGGTTTTGGATTTTTCAGCTTGGACTTAGAAGTAGTTAATATGTATTATGGTATGTATGTTATTATGTATTTTGGAAGTGATATGTACTATGGACTATGTATCGTGGACATTATGATATGTATTATGCATTATGCTGTTTTTGGTGCTGAATTGTATATTCTATTATATTCTATACTATGTAACCTGGAAAACTTTTATCTTGTACCATTGCATTGAACCAGCACTGCGCACAAATGGTAAGTAGAAGGGAAAAAAAATCGAAAAATTTCTCATGCCAGTGTTAGTTCAAGGGAATGAGTACAACATTTAGCCAATCGAGTCCCATTCTCCGTGCTTTCCGACAGTAATACTTAGTATTGCTCTTGGTTGGCATGGGTATAGGGGCCGGGCGTTACAGCCTGTGTCCCTTAGGTCGCTCACGACCTACGACCTAACCTTATGTAGCCCATGACCTACGACCTACTTCCAGATTTTCACTATAAATACCCTGCCTACTTCACCTGGAGGGGGACTTTTGGATCATTTCTGGAACGCCAATACTTTGCTGTTTTCTCGACTCCTTCAACACTTCAAACACCGAAGACGCTCTAACGAACTTTGGGAAAGATCTAACTCATTCAACATGAATTCAAAGAGCTTTTCTACATCGAAGTTCTAGCTACTCGTCTTAATTGTGTTGTAATTGAAGAATCATTGAAAAAGTTGTAATCGAATCAGCAATAAAAGAGATTAAGTGGACGTAGGCTTGACTTTAAGCTGAACCACTATAAAACTCTTGTCTCTTTACTATTTCTCTGCTATTTTCTGCTTATTTTCAGTTCTCGTGCCAACGGGTGGTGCTTTCACTATATTACAACTTACACCGGGGTGTTAGCGTACATTTTTAGCGTTAACACAAAACAAACTGCGCATGATCAGACTACGTACGTAAAAGTTATGTAAGTTAGAACATTCGACAATTAAAACTAAAATAAAATAAAATAAACAAAAGGAGGATTACTTTTTTTGGCCACATCACGACCTTCTTCCCCGAACCCTAATCATGCATATCATACGCGAGCCGCCACCCTGAAATCGCGTTCCCAAGCCGCCGTCAACCATCGAGGCCACGCTCCATCCCGCGAGCAAAGCCACCGACCTCCCAGGCTCAATCTCGACCACCATCGGCCCACCTCCGGCCAAGAAATGCACCAGCCGCCGCACAATTTCCATGAACTAATCGAATTATAGCGCTCCATCTAACCGTCAATTTGACGAACTATAAGCACCGATGAACTTCCCTCGATCCTCTCTACAAAACCACACCTTCGAATCGACAATCTGTCACAGTTGATCAAACCCCTATGAATGGCTAAGATTAATTTGCCTAGTTCTGGCCACACAGAAACTCCAATCGAAAAATTAATAGCAGAATTTACCTATGCTCGTTGAGAGCTTCAAATCGATATATAATTTGTTTGGGTTGAAGGAGTTTGAATTTTGAGTCGATTTTGATTTGCAATTGAGTTTGGAATTTGTTTTGTTTGTCTGCCATTGAGAAAAAGAAGACAGAGAAAATTACACATATAGAAAAATGAAAATAAGAAGTAGCTAGGGTTTATAATGGGCTATTTATGGGAAAAGTTGAAAAATAGAACGAATGGACAAGATTGATTTATGCGTTGAATGATAAACGCCCCGAAAAGCCCAATATGTCTCCGGAATGAAAATGGGTCATCCCATATATCAAAATAGATGTTTTCAATACTTTTAAACTCAATAGAATAGGTTTTAGGCCCCAATCCCATCGCATGAAGAAGTTAATCCAAAATCAGTTTATTTCAAATTGATTTCAATTGAATTGTTTTCTAGGCGTTTCGAGCCTGTACGATCAAACAGTAAGTCTGATCATTACGAAACTTGAAATCCTAAAATAATTCACTGCCATGGATCCGATGAATTTGGTTTCATCAAAATTCGAGTCATTGGCCAAAATGGTTATTTTCACGTTAATCAAATAAATTGAAATTAAATTAACTAAATCACTTTTCCAATTCAAATTTAATAATCAACAAATTTCATCAATCTTGATTACCAAGACCGTTACAATAATTTAAAACAATTTTACATATCAGTTTGGTGTTTAAAATTTCAGTGGCTGCAGTGTTCAATTTCAATTTGTAATTAAATCCAATTTAATTATAATTTAATTTCAATACTATTTTAATTTGATTTCAACCTTTATATTCAACCAATTATAAATCTAATAACATAGTTAACATTTTTTTACATTTCGTTACATTAATGTACTCCAATTTCCATCTTTTATTTTTATTAACTATTATATTTCCATTATTGAATTTTTTCAACTTTATCAAAATGTAAAATATCAGTAAATTAATTTATCTTTGTTTCATTCTTTTCATTTCATAAATTATTGCCTTGTAAATAAAACTTACATTTCTATACCTTTTATTACGTTCACACTATAGTTATTGTCTTATTCCACATTTATTTACGCTTTTTTTCAATTAATTAATTAAATTGGTAACAGATAACAACTTGTCACCTTTTACCTTTTATTAGATTTATAGGTTTGTTACTTACAAACAAATGTTACAATTGCTTTCATAACACTAATTTTATTCGACTATCATTAATTATGTTGATACGCTAAGATTTTGATCAATGACAATGTGCTTCAACATAAAGGAAGAGTTATGTGCAAAGCTAAAGAAAGAACGATGAAGACCAATGATAAACATAAGTATGATTTTTATATAGGTCTTAGTTTAGATTTATTGTTAAAATCTATCCTCAAGAGGCTTGCACAAACACTAGAACACATTTTATAAATTTCATTTTTTAATGAACATTCACTGTGCACAATTTAGTAGTTCAGTCGACTGAACAGGGATGACCAGTCGACTGAACCTGTTACACATATACAAACATGTACAGTTTCAGTCAACTGAAACACCCTGCTCAGTCGACTGAATTTGTTCCTGAAAATTTTATTCCATATTTTCAGTTGACTGAATTCCCTGTTCAGTCGACTGAATTTGAACCTGCGAATTTTCTCTGAATGGACACCTTCTTCCTCCCAAGAGTTGCAACCATTCTTCAATGGAAATGGAAGCATCTCTTGTCTGCACCCTTAGCCAACAGATGCACCTCTTTTACAAGTATAAATACATGATTCTAACATCTTCAATTCAATTCTCTTGCTTTAATCTTACTATTTTCTTGAACATATTATCCAGAAATTCTCAAAGCAATCACAAATCTATTGCTTGAATCACTGCTTTGTTTTTAACATTCTTTTGATTCATAGCAGTTCACATTTCCAAAATCTTCACAAACACATTGCATACTCTCGAGGATAAGATTATAGGAATACTGTACTACATTAGACTCATTGGTGTTGACAAGAACACAACAAGTCAAATATTGTTTTTTAGTAATTGAGTTGAAGTCCTCTTCAGTAGTTGAGGCAAGAAATCCCGTTCGATTGTTCGGGTAAGTTGTAAACCTATTCCTCCGGGTTAAGTGAGGGTTTTAGTTAGTGGAATTCCTAAGTGAAGCTTAGGCACTAGACGTAGGACTAGAGGTCCGAACCAGTATAAAATCCTGGTGTCTACCTTTCTTTTACTTACTTTATCTACCTAGACAATTTCGTTATTCCATATTACATGATCCTACCGCATAGCATCTTTCAATTGGTATCAGAGCAAGGCCGTCCTATAACCATAACACCGTTATTAGACATATTGATAATATGGAAAATAACGCAAGTACAAGCACAACATCTGCCCATAGTTCTACATTTGCGGAAGGACAATTTACCTAAAGACCTCCTCTATTCAATGGATTAAACTATAACTATTGGGCTACAAGGATGAGGATTTATATGCAAGCAACAAGTTTCGAAGCCTGGAATGCTACTCAAGCAGAGTTCGTTATACCCACAACCGATTATCCTACATGGACACAAACTCAAAAGAATGAAGCTAGTGCAAATGCCAAAGCTATGAATATACTATTTTGCGCCCTGGATAGAAACGAATTCAACCGTGTTAGCATATGTACTACTGCATATCAGATATGAGAAACACTTAAAGTCATACATGAAGGCACAAACAAGGTTAAACAAACAAAGATATCCATGCTGAAGAATCAATTCCAAAACTTTAGAATGCGACAAAATGAATCCATCAATGACATGTACTCGAGATTTCAAGACGTTCATCATGCTTTAATCGGACTAGGAGAAAAATACACCGATTTTGACATTGTATCTAAAATTCTAAATTCACTCACTGATGAATGGGAAAGAAAAGTACTAGCAATCGAGGAAGCAAATGATCTATCTACAATGAAACCAGAGGAATTGATTGGAAATCTTATGTCGTATGAAGTAAATATGCAAGCTAAGAAAGATCAAGCTCAAGAAAGAAAGAATGTTGCTTTTCATGCAAAAAAGGAAGAATCAGAGTCTGAAGATGAGGATTTAGCATTCATAGCCAAAAATTTCAAGAAATTCTTAAGATGTAGAAAAGGAAACAAAAACGGACTCAAAAAGAATTTCTTGAACAAACCTACATCCTCGATTATAGAATGTTTCAACTGTCACAAGAAAGGTCACAGGCACAAGGATTGCCCAGAGCAAAAGAAGGAGAATCAAAAAGATCTCAACAACAAAAACAAGAGAGAGAAATTCAAAAAGAAGGCATTCTCTGTAACATGGGATGATTCAGATTCATCTTCATCCGAAAGTGAAAATGATAGCGACAATGAACATGCAAATGTATGCTTCATGGCTCAAGAATCTGAAGTAAGAAATTTAACTTTCGATGACTTAATTGAAGTAAACTCTGAACTTTTGAGCACAATAAAAATTCTTAAAAAGAAAATTAAGGAAATTCGTGTAAATCTGAACAAAGTTGAATTTGAAAGAGATATGTTAAACGATGAAAAGAAAATTCTAGAAGAAGAACTTGAAAAAGTTCAAGAATCTTATTCAAATTCGGAAACTCAATTATCTCTTTTAAGTCAAGAAATTGAAACTCAAAAGAAAATGAATGATGTAATTATTTCTGAAAATCATGAGTTAAAAACTAAGATTAGACAAGTTGAATTAGAAAATAATAGTCTTCAAGCTAGATTAGATAACATAACTAAAAACGTTTCTAACTTTAACAAAGGAAGGGAAAATTTATCCAAGATATTAGAAAATTCTCAATCATCTTCAAATAAACAAGGTTTAGGATATAAAAAGGAGTCAAAAATTCCTAATAAAAAGGATACAAATCTTAAAAGGAATATTGATTCAAAACAACAAATACTGTTAAGAAAACCTAATGAAACAAAAGTAGAAACCAAGGTAGTTAAAATTTGGGTTTCAAAGACTAACAATGTGTTAATTAGGAATAAATATATTAAAACATGTATGAATAGTGTTCATTATAATAAAAACTATATTTATAAAAAGGATACTAAACCAAATTGGGTTTGGCTTCCTAAGCTCTAACTTTTTAGGACCCTATTAAAAGGTGGGTACCAATAATTTTGTATTTATTTTCAGGTTCCACTTAAAAAGAAGAAATGGATACTAGACAGTGGTTGCTCAAAACACATGACCAGAGACAAAGATATGCTTACAAACATCACATACTTTGATGGTGGCTCGGTTACCTTCGGAGACAATTCAAAAGGTTATATCATTGGCAAAGGAGATGTGAGCAATTACGGTACATCAAATTTACCTTTTATAACAAATGTTTCATTAGTTGAAAATCTAAAATATAATCTACTTAGCATAAGTCAACTTTGTGAAAAAGGCTTTAAAATAACTTTTTCGGAAAATAAATGTAGTATTTTTGATCAAAACCAAAATCTTGTTTTTGAAGGAAATAGAGATAGGAATATTTACGTTTTAATATGAATATTAATCATAATACAATTATGTATTTACTAGCCAAAGATAATCATCCTTCGTTATGGCACAAAAGATTTTGTCATATAAATTTTAAAACTATTAGAAAACTTTCCAAAAATGAATTAGTAAGAGGTTTACCCAAAATAAACTTTAAAATATAAAATCTTTGTGATGATTGTCAAAAAGGAAAATTAACGAAATCATCTTTCAAATCTAAGAAAAATATTTCGACTTTATAACCATTAGAATTACTACATATGGATTTATTTGAACCAACACAAGTTCAATCCATTAATCATAATTGATACGTGTTTGTAATAGTTGATGATTTCTCAAGATATACATGGACTATTTTTATGAAAAATAAAAGTGGTACTTTTGAGCATTTTAAAACATTTGTCAAAAGAATTCAAAACATTAAAGATTTGAAGATTAAGAATATACGAAGTGATCATGGAGGCGAATTCGAAAATGAAGCTTTTGAAACTTTCTGTAAAAAGAAAGGAATAAATCATAATTTTTCATTTCCTAGAACTCCTCAAAAAAATGGAGTTGTAGAAAGAAAGAATAGAACATTACAAGAATGCGCTAGGACATTATTAAATGGAAGTTTTCTACCAAAACATTTATGGGCAGAAGCCGTAGCTACTGCATGCTATGTTTTGAATAGAATATCAATTAGACCGTTAACTAAAAATACTTCATATGAACTATTCAACAACAAAAGCCAAATATATCTTATTTTAAAATATTTGGATCAAAATGTTTTATTTTAAATACAAAAGATCAACTAAGTAAATTTGATCCAAAAGCCGACGAAGGATTTTTTGTAGGATATTCAGAACGAAGTAAGGCATATCGAGTATTTAATAAACGAACAAACGTAATCGAAGAAACCTTACATGCATCTTTTGATGAGAATTTCAACAAATAATTAAGTATAAAAGATGATGAAGAATTTATAAATACAGAAAATACAAATCTTGAAAATTGTAATAATGAACTAAGATCTTCACCATGAATATTACGAGATCACCCTACTCAAAACATAATAGATGAAATCAATTCTGAAGTTAAGACAAGAAATCAACTAAATCAAATGGGACATATAGCTTTCATTTCTACAATAGAACCTAAAAATCCTAAAGAAGCATCAACAGACGATTACTGGATTATTGCAATGCAAGAAGAATTAAATCAATTTGAACGTAACGATGTTTGGAAATTAGTTCCCCGTCCAAATAATCAATCTGTTATAGGAACAAAATGGGTTTACAAAAATAAAATAGATGAAAAAGGTAATATAACTAGGAATAAAGCTAGACTAGTTGCACAAGGATATAATCAAGAAGAAGGTATTGATTTTGAAGAAACTTTTGCTCCCGTTGCAAGACTTGAAGCAATACATATTCTATTAGCTTTTACATGTTTTCACAATTTTAAACTTTATCAAATGGATGTTAAAAGTGCATTTTAAATGGTTTTATAAAAGAAAATGTATACATAGAACAACCTCCTTTATTTATACATGAAAACTATATAGATCATGTATATAAATTAAAGAAAGCAATATATGGTCTTAAACAAGCACCTCGTGCTTGGTATGAAAGACTTAAAAGTTACTTACTAAATTCGGGATTTCAAATTGGAAAAGTTGATCAAACGCTTTTTTATTAAAAATACTACTAAAGATATTTTAATGATTCAAGTATACGTAGATGATATTATATTTGGTTCGACAAATGAAAATTTATGTAAAGAATTTTCAAATATAATGACTAAGGAGTTCGAAATGTCTCATATTCGAGAATTATCATATTTTCTCGGACTTTAAATTAAACAATTAACAAATGGAATTTTCATAAACCAAGAAACATATTGTGCTAATCTAATTAAACGTTTCGGAATGGAGAACACTTCTGCTAAACCTACTCCTATGAGTACCACTACTCATCTTGATCGAGATGAAAATGGCAAAAGTATAGATCAAAAATTGTTTAGAAGTATGATAGGTTCCTTACTTTACTTAATCGCTAGTAGACCAAACATAATGATGAGTGTATGTTTATGTGCACGTTTTCAATCTAATCCTAAAGAATCACATTTAAGAGCGGTAAAACGAATTATGCGATATCTTAATGATACTAAAGATTTTGGTCTTTTCTATCCAAAAGAGTGTCCATTTGAGTCAGTATCATTCAGTGATGCTGATATTGGTGGATCTTGAACAGATAGAAAAAGTGCAAGTGGTACGTGCCATTTCATCGGAAAATCACTTGTATCTTGGTTTAGTAAGAAACAAAATTGTGTTTCGCTTTCCACGTGTAAAGCGGAATATATATCAGCCGCCTTAACATGTACTCAAGTTATCTACATACAACAAACACTTAAGGATTTTAATATAAATTTAACAAACTCTACAATATATTGTGATAATACAAGTACAATAAATTTATCTAAAAATCCGGTTAATCACTCTCGTACAAAACATATAGATATTCGTCACCATTTTCTACATGACAATTTCGAAAAAGGAATCATAAATTTAGAACATATTTCTACCGAAAATCAAATTGCCGATATTTTTATTAAACCTTTATTAGAAAAATCCTTTATAAAATTACGACGAGAATTAGGAATAATCTCTTTTAAAAATATTTTATAGAGAGAGTTATTAAAAAAAATATTTCAGTCGACTAAATCTATATGTCAGTCGACTGAATTAAGAAAACTATGACTTCCAATTTATATTTTCAAATAATGATACATAATGAATAATAATATAAGGGTTGTCTCTAATCTATATATTTCTAACTGATTTATTTTAACCATTAAATCTTTGATCGGTTAAAAATCTTTAATAAATTATCACCATAATATTTTTAGAATATTCATCCTATAAATACACATTTAAACATATTTTTATTTTCACAACTCATTTTCACTTACAAAAGATTGAAAAGTCGATATAAAATGTCCTCAAACAACTCATACTCCCAAATCGACATCACCTCTTCGGTCGATAACTCACCAACATCACCAAAACTTCCTACACCAACACCAAAGCATGAGCCAGTCTATAAATGGGACAACTATCGAACTGGCTACACACCTGAATCAAAGAAGTCAAAATGTGGACTTTTTATATCTCCAGATACAAAAAGAAAGATTGATGAGATTTATCACTTTCAGCAACAACAAATAGTTCTTCAACGAGAATTATATTTCGAAAAAAAAGTAACGGCTAGACGATTAAGCTTCATAGAGCAAATTGGTTTATGTTTTTGTGGCTCAAAGAAAAACGAAGTGAATGAGCCCCTACCTCGAGCTGTTTGTTCGTATGATCCATCTTCGTCATACCGTACACCAGCCGATCCCGTGAATCCTTGGATGTCGCCAAAAACTCCTCAATATGGTCCAAATTCATGGGACAAAAACTATATGGAGAATGAAGGAAATAAAACGCAAAAAGAAAAATAGTCCATCTCCAAAGAAATGATGATTTCGGTGGCCAAATCATGTTGTTATATTGTATACAATTGTAATCATTTATTGAAATTTTTTTAAAAATTTAGAACTCCAAAAACTCAAGGTTTGGTCGACTGAACCTTGCTGCTCAGTCGACTGAACACAAGGCAGAAAACAACTATAAAATAGTTCAGTCAACTAAAAACTCTGTTCAGTTGACCAAAGTTAACACAGAAAATTTTCGGCCAAAAATTCAGTCGATTGAACAGACAATTCAGTCGACTGAACGCCAACTCCCAAGCAACTTTTCTCTTTTATCCACCAGTTTTCACCTTATTTCTTTTACTTTTTACATTGCAAAAGTTCTCTCTTCCCCATTATTTTCCAAAACCCTAGCCCCCAATCCACAAATTACTCTCAAATCTCACAACAAATGGCCCCAAAAAGATCAAGAGCTTCTTCTTCATCGTCCTCCGAGCCAATTGATGCTCAAATTGCACAATGGCTCTATGATGGAGTTGCTGTAATGAGGTGGAATAAAATGAAGAAATCTTGCATTTTCGAACACTCCTTCGTTGATTTTCAAAGCCTTCAGACATACAACATCCAAGCATTAACGGATCGGGCAGGTTTAACTTCTCTCTTGGATTTAAAAAGAAACGACCATGCAATAAATCATGTCATGGTCAAACTATTTTATGCAAACCTTAATCTTGGACACCAAACTCCAAGAAATCCAAATGATAGTGTTTGGAGTATGGTGTGCGGGAAGAAAGTTTGGTTCTCCTTAGATCCAGTAGCACACATCTTAGGATCACCTAATGTAGGGAGAAAGCTTGACGAGGTAGAATTCAATCCACAAATTCGAGATAACATAAACCATCAATTTCTGGATGATAATGTTAACATTCGAGATTTTAAATCCACTTCCCTACGACCTAGGGCTAGAATCCTTCACAGAGCTCTTGTGAGAACAATTACTCCGTGAATGGGTTCATATGAAATTGTCTACCCAATCAATTATCGAGCTCTATACGCTATTTGGGGCAATATTCAAGTCAACTGGGTCCAACTAATTCTTCATGTGTTTCTCACATTTAATAATGGTAAAATGCGAACTATATATTTTGGAGAATATATCATGAGACTTCTCCTCAATGTTGATACGCCATTACCCGAGTCCGAAAATACAATGGTCCATCAAATTAACCAACGGACTATAAGCCATATGCAACTCCCGGATAGACCTCCTCGCATCATATCTCTTGCCGAATGGGAAGATAGGCATCAAGAACAGCAACAACCTCCACAAGCTCCACATGAAGAACCTTTCGACCGAGAAGATGAAATTCGTATCATTGAGCCAAGTTTTACTACCAATCAATCGTAGGAATTTTATCAAGAAATCAACAAATTCTTGATAATCGCCTCAAGAAGGTAGATCACAAACTTGATAAAATTAAAGGATTCTTCAATAAATTATGGGATGTCATCTCATGCTCAACTTCCACTACCGCTTCAACATCACGCGGTAAGCGTCCTGCACCTACTTTCACATGGACATCATCCGAAGAAAATCCAAGCAGTAGCACAAGTGGGAATAGCGGTGGTCAAGGTGGAAGAGCTTATAGACCACCCACAGGTGGACCCGTTATCCGCGAACCAAGGGGAGGGAGAGAAGCCTCGTATGATTGGGATAAAGATGAATAACTCTTTTATGGTTTTTTATTTCAAAAAACACTAAAGGCTTGTATAAATAGCCTTTTATGTTTTATTCATTCATGCAACATTCTATGTTTTATTTCTCATGCTACATTTTTATGCTATATTCTATGCTACATTCTTAAACAATAGACATGCATATCAGTGATTGTTTTGACAATATACTTCCGCGGTTATTACTTCCTTTTTGTCGATGGCAAAGGGGCAGAAAATCTATGATACTAACTTTGTTTTTGTAGAAAAGATAGTGCATATATTCAGGGGGAGGAAATAATCTCTACACACATAAGTATTGTCATCAATCAAAAATGGAGAGAATGTTGATACGCTAAGATTTTGATCAATGACAATGTGCTTCAACAAAAAGGAAGAGTTATGTGCAAAGCTAAAGAAAGAACGAAGAAGACCATGGATAAACATAAGTATGATTTTATATAGGCCTTAGTTTAGATTTATTGATAAAATCTATCCTCAAGAGGCTTGCACAAACACTAGAACACATTTTATAAATTTCATTTTTTAATAAACATTCACTGTGCACAATTTAGTAGTTCAATCGACTAAACACGGATGACTAGTCGACTAAACCTATTACACATATACAAACATGTACAGTTTCAGTCGACTGAAACACCCTGCTCAGTCAACTGAATTTGTTCCTGAAAATTTTAGTTCATATTTTCAGTTGATTGAATTCCATGTTCAGTCGACTGAATTTGAACCTGCGAATTTTCTCTGAATGGACACCTTCTTCCTCTCAAGAGTTGCAACCATTCTCCAATGGAAATGGAAGCATCTCTTGTCTACACCCTTAGCCAACAGATGCACCTCTTTTACATGTATAAATACATGATTCTAACATCTTCAATTCAACGAATTCTCTTGCTTTAATCTTACTATTTTCTTGAACATATTATCTAGAAATTCTCAAAACAATCACAAATCTATTGCTTGAATCACTGCTTTGTTTTTAACATTCTTTTGATTCATAGCGATTCACATTTCCTAAATCTTCACAAACACATTGCATACTCTCGAGGATAAGATTATAGGAATATTTTTCTACATTAGACTCATTAGTGTTGACAAGAACACAACAAGTCGAATATTGTTTTTTAGTAATTGTGTTGAAGTCCTCTTCGGTAGTTCAGGGTAGAAATCCCGTTCGGTTGTTCGGGTAAGTTGCAAACCTATTCCTCCGGGTTAAGTGAGGGTTTTAGTTAGTGGAATTCTTAAGTGAAGCTTAGGGACTGGACGTAGGACTAGAGGTCCAAACCAGTATAAAATCCTGGTGTCTACCTTTCTTTTACTTACTTTATCTACCTAGACAATTTCGTTATTCCATATTACACGATCCTACCGCATAGCATCTTTCAAATTATACACTATTTCACAAATTAGTACAATATTTACATTTGTTTTCTTATATTTAATTTATGACCAAGTGTAACCTTTAAATTATTTCAATTAATTGGAATTTCATTAATGTTGTTAATAATTAACTAGCACCTAACATTATTCCACTTCATTTTTGTTATTATTTCATTATTAATTCCAAATTTTTATTTCTTTCAATATTGAATTACCAAAATCTTATTAAATTAACAAATTTAATTGACAAAATCACGGGTCGTTACACTATCCCCTACTCAAAACTTTTCGTCCCCAAAAAGGAAAAATGCGGGAAAAGAAGGGATTAAGTAATCAATATATCTTATTCAAATATTAAATTATAAACAAATAAATTTACAAAATTAAATATGAATAAAATATATCAATTTATAACCATTAAATCCCCTTTATACTCAGGTTAATAAAAGTTTGAAAACACTTTACAAAATTTTCAAAATCCAAAATTCACGAAAAATTTCGGCAGAGTCTCTTTTGTACGGAGAGGCTTGGGAGAAATAATAATATCAAAATAGAAAAATATATCATATTTTTCAAAATAACATATCCTAAACTACAGGAAAATAAAATAAAATCCCTAGAAAACGGTAATACGAGAACGTACCTATTTGTAAAGCAAATAACATTTATTTTATGAAACCAAAAGCAGTAGCTATTGCTTCCATAACCCGTATTTCACTTAATAATCCAAAGAAGTTAACAATAAAAGTGAAATATTTAAGTTGTTTCAATTTATACTAAGCAAAACAACACAATATAATAATAGTCATTTGCAATCAAATCATATAATCATCACACGAAACCAATGTAGTCAATCATACATCAATATCGAGCAAGACAAATGGTTTATTCGAGTTTAGACACTTTCAATAGTGTAGAATGACAAATAAACTACAAGTATACCATACACTCAACAGCCTTGGATAAAAATCAATAGATTATTCACACATACAAACAATTAGAAGTATCCTTGCCTAAACAACCCACAAATCAAAACAAACAACAAATTCCAACATTAATTAAGTTTATTTACATATTTCTTTTCATATCATTTATTGTTTGTCTATTTTCGTTTGTGCAGTGATTATTTTCTTTAATTTACATCCATTTCTTACAAAAATTCAGTTTCCATTCATTCACATAGTACTTAATTCCATTTATTTACATTCATTTATTTACATATGCCATTCACCTTTTCTTACATATGTTTTTTACATTTTCTTACATATGTTACTTATACACAAATTTTTTAATAATATGCAAATCAATTCGTAAAGTACTAAATAGGTTTCTTTGTAAATAAATTCACATTCATTCATTCAGTACTTATTTCATTCATCTCCATTCATTGCTTACAAAATTTCACTTATTCATGTAATACCAATTTCTTTTCATTGCTTTACATTCATTTCTTACATAAGTTATATCCATTCAATCTTTTATAATAACCTATGATTTCATTATTTAAGTATTACATGCATTTTATTTCAGTTTAGTTCACAATATAAATTTATGTACTTGATTTCCATTAGATATTAATATCCATTAGTGCATAAATTCATTCTCAAGTTTCTTACTTTTAATTTACGTTCATCCTTTCTTATATAATGTCATTGGATACTGAATCCACTTTCAAAATCTATTCAACTTTCTGAAATTATAATCATTTACTTTAATATAGTATTCAATTTTTTTCTATTCATTTTAATTATAAATAACTTCAGACCTTAACTTAAGTCTATGATCATTTATTTATAGTATTCATGTTCAATTCAATTACTTAGCATATCAATTCATTAACTTATGTTTATCATTATTTACTTACAATACTTACTTTCTATTACAAATTATTTTAGTAACATTTCCATTATAACTTAATTTTATAACAACTATAATATCAAAGTTCTTATTTATAGAAGTATTTCATTGAACGCTTTCATTATTTTAAGTTTTACTTGCATAATATTCCATTACATTTTCTTATTAAACATTTCAACTTTTAATCTTTTGGTAAGTTATATACGTGTTTTAAGAGTGCAATTGAATATTACCCAAGTTTTCATATTTATTTTAATTAACAAAAATGTTCCATAATCATATCTTCTGGATATTGTCTCTATTTTGATTTACAGGTTACAAATTTCAAATTCCTTATATATTTCATTTATATCTAAACATTTAGTTTCTTATTTTCCATTTTAGAAGTCCCAATTATTAAATGGTTAAAAATTCATTTCATTATAATAATTGAAATCTCTAATTTATGGAATTTAAGAACTAAATGTCGGGTTCCACTTCAAATCATTTAAAATAATACGTAGACATATACTTACACTTATATCCAATCATATTAAATTTGAAATTTATATTGGTTTATCAAAATAAATATGCAGTAAAACTACTACAATGGCCTTCCTACTTTGAAATTCGAAAATGAACGTCGATGATGCATGCACTCATCATCGAAATTATTTTCCAACGATAGAGAGAGGGAGTACATAACTTATTTCTTTCCAAAATTCCTTCAAAACCTTTCTTTCAAATTATATCGAAATATTTATATCGAAAAATGCTTCCAAATAATATTAATATTATATTCCAAAATCGTTCGAAAGGAGTTTTCAAAAATCCTGGAATTTAGGTTATTTTCCAATTTATATTTATTTTATTTACAAATCTTATTTTCCATCAGTATTCATAAGTTTCACTACCCAACAAAAAAAATATGTTATAATCAAATATGTCATTTATAAAATTATTATTTCATATACAAAAATATAAAATAGGAAAAATTATTTCGTTTACCTATATTTCAAAACCAGCATCGTGTTGGTGTGCCCTATTAAGTGTTTAGAAATCCCTATCGATGTCATAGCGTCCGATGCACCAACCAAAATTCATAAATACAAAATAAAACAAATGAACACAACGCTAAAACCTTTTTATAACACTAACAAATAAGCTTTCTCATATATATACACTCAGCGATTCATTCTAGGGTATAACTACCCTATTTTATATGAGTCAGACCCTACAAAACTAAGATTATCGCTAAACCTGGTTCTGATACCAACTGTAATGACCTGCCTTTTTGGACATTTTAAGCAAACATACGCGTCAAACTCAAACCATTCAAAAGGGCAGATTGTTTTGGGGTAAATAAAAAAAGAGGAAGAAATAAAACAAATGTAGAATCTCGCAGTGGAATGACAAAATATAATAATTAAATAATAGTTCATGAAGCTGTTTACATGACATTTGATTATACTTATACAACACAGAATCAGAGTTACACATATCAGAGATAAATAAATAATACAGTAGAATAGTATGAGTGCAGGTGAATAAATGTAGTAAATAATAGTAATACAAATCTTCGTCATCGTCCTCCAGAGATAAGGTCTTCAAATCCTGAAATGCTCAGGCTGACCCAAGCGAATTGAAAGACAAAACACTCGAGTCAGAACTAAAAGATCTTATGCAAGTTAAATCAACAGTAAATAAATGTGAGTGGAACGATGTCAAAGAGTTTACGAGTTTCGACATCTCCTATCCAGTGTCTAACGTGAGTGCAGTAACTTAATGTTCGAGATGCACACCTCCTAAGAATCTATTAAACTATCTGCTATGTAGTACAAAACGCTATTATAATAGTGTCTACAATAAAGTAAAGTATTAAAATAGCATCAAGGCGTTACCCATATCCCCTTAACACATTTTATATATTTTATAGTCTATATAGTACCATAATTTCTTCATAAACTGGAGGGCTATCAGAGGGAACTCCATAGATATGGTACAAAAAAAACTCATAGAAGGCGCTTTAGGACATGTGAACATGGTACTCGAGGCAATGCCGAGGTGGATATACCAATTGCAGAACCGGGCTGGTGGTAACGCATAGCAGCTACTACTGCCACCTCCGAACACACTCCCAAATCAAAATCAAGGGGTGGCCTCCAAATCATCAAAAATGTCATAATAAGGTATTGAAACGGCATGTCTGATTAGATGAATGGCCTCACTTGGCCCAAATGTAGCTTCGTTTTTATTCACATCTATGCCGACTCACGGGAGTCAGAGTCACGTCATACATTATACAGAAATCATTTGCCAAACCATCCTACTTCATTTCTGGAATCTCCACCACGTACACAGTTGTTAAAGTGGTTTTCGATATTGGCAGAGCGTATGACAATACCCAATCACGGTCTCTTTAACAACCAATCGCTTATTACACACCGGATGGTTCTTGTACATTTTCAAAACCATTTCATAATTGGTATCAAATAATCATATTCAATTCAAATCATATCAGTTTCGAAATTATATTTATTTTCGAAATCATTATCTCCTTCGAAATCGCATCCCATTTGAAATCATAGCATCGAAATCATATTTCCTCCAAAAGTCATGTTTCCAAAATAGGTTAAACTCTCACTTCAAAATTATCGTATCAAATCAAATATGTTATTTAAATCCCAACTTAGGTTAAAATGTTATTTAACCATATTCACTTTGAAATCGAGGATTTGAATATAAACCCATCTACTTTACTTAGTTTGGAATTTAGAAAATAGTTTAGATAGTCATTAATAGTTTAATAAGGTTAAAAATAAATTTTTGGGTAATTAGAGCACTCTAAAATATTTTAAAATAGATTAAAAATATTTTTTAAATTTATTTAAGATAGTTAAATAGATTTTAAATAGATTAAATATAATTCGAATAGATTAAATAGCTTTAAAATAGATTAATTTGATTTAAAATAAATTAAATGGTTTAATTAGTTTAAAATAAATTAAATTGGTTTAAAATAGGTTAAAATAATTTACATAGTTAATGTAGGTAAAAATAGTTTTAACAACTTTGAAAATCTTAATAATTAGAAATTTTAAAAAATTGTATTTTAAAAAGTTTATATTAAAATATGAATTTGGAATTAATATCAATTTAAACTATTTTTTTTATTTCAACACATCTGAACCATTTCAATTTCCAAATCAACAAACCTAATTTCAAATCTTTCGATTCAAGTTTAAATAAGCTATTAAATTCTATATCGATTTCAATCCATATTAGAAATATCCATTTAAATTATCCTAAATACATTTCAAAGTTATATTTTAAACAATTCAAATAACTCAATTTCGACAAATTTACTTATATTTCAAATCTCAACTTTAAATTTTCAATTTAATTCTTTTAACAATCCCTTCAAAACAATTCCAACTTTAACATAAAACTCAAATTTCTATAATAACTCAATTTAAATAAATCAAATTTTATTTCAAAATATCATTTAACTAAATTCAAAATTTTAAGGGTTTTAAAACCATTTAATTTAACCAATCCAATGTGTGCATATAATTCTCTACCCTAGGGTCACGTGACACAGATATTTTTCATTTCAATCCGTAATTTAAAATTTTACGGTTATATACCACAATCCTGAATTAATATAAAAATCCATAAAATCGCTCGACTCTATCATTTCAACTTATAACGATTTTTCCCTAATCTATAGACCATTCGGGTATATATCATTTCATTCCATAGTGATTTTCCTAATAATAACTAAGGGAATTTGCAAAGTGATAACAATATATAATTCAGACAAGACATCTAATTATCCAATATCAACAATCAAACATCCATCAAAATCATCATCCAATTCAATTAATGCATTTAAATAATTAACTAATTATCAATAACAGTTAATTAACTGGCAATTTAAATTCAATAACAAATTAAATGGCAATTGAATTTGAATAATTCAAATTAACTGGGATAGCAAATTCAGTATACCAAAAAGCTATAAATAAATTCCTAATTACATCGAAAAATTAATTTAACTAACATAAGAAATTTTATAAGTTGTGAGTGGGTTAAAACACCCACCTTTGAATTTAAATCCAATTTAGGACCTAAATTCAAATAATCTTAGAATTCGTCCAAACCAGAGTCAAAATGTTCGGAATTTCGATACAATCCCAGCAAAATAAACTGCACGAGAATCGAATCTCGTACGTAAAAGTTATGTACGTTAGAACATTCGACAGTTAAAACTAAAATAAAATAAAATAAACAAAAGTAGGATTACTGTTTTTGGCCACGTCACGACCTTCTTCCCCGAACCTTAATCACGCTATCATATGTGAGCCGCCACCCTGAAATCACATTCCCAAGCCGACGCCGGCCATCGAGTCCACGCCCCACCCCACTAGCAAAGCCACTAGCCTCCCTGGCTCAACCTCGACCACCATTGGCCCACCTCCGGTCAAGAAATACACCAGTTGCCACACAATTTCCATGGCCTAATTGAATTATAGTGCTCCTTCAGCCGTCAATTCGATGAACTACAAGCACTGATGAACTCCCCTTGGTTCTCTCTACAAAACTGCACCTTCGAATCGGCGATCCATCACAGCTGATCAAACCCTAATGAACAGACCTGATTAATTCACCCAGTTCTGACCATGCAGAAAATCCAATCGAAAATCTAACATCAGAATTGACTACTCCTCGTCGAGAGCTTCAAATCGATATATAATTTGTTTGGGTTGGAGGAGTTTGAATTTTTGATTTGATTTTTGATTTGCAATTAAGTATGTAATTTTTTTGGTTTGTCTGCCATTGAGAAGAAGCCAGAGAGAGTTGTACGTACATACAAAAGAAAATAAGAAGTAGCTAGGGTTTATAACTGGCTATTTATAGGAAAAGCTGAAAAATAGAATGAAAGGACAATATTGATTTACACGTTGAACGATAAACGACCCAAAAAGCTCGTTCTATCTCTTAAACGTAAATGGGTCATCCCATATATCAAAATAAATATTTCCAATATTTTTATACTCAATCGAACAGGTTTTAGGTCCTAATTCCATCTTATGAAGAAGTTAGCCCAAAATCGGCGTATTTCAAATTGATTTCAATTGAATTGATTTCTAGATGTTTCGAGCCTATACGATCAAACAGTAAGTCTGATCGTTACGAAACTTGAAATCCTATAATAATTCACTGCTACAGATCCGATGAAATTACTTTCGTCGAAATCCAAGTCAGTGGCCAAAATGGCTATTTTCATGTTAATTAAACAAATTAAAATTCAATTAATTAAATCACTTTTCCAATTAAAATTTAATAATCAAAAATTTCATCAATTTTGATTACCAGGACCATTAAAGTACTTTAAAATAGTTTTACATATCAATTCAATGTTTAAAATTTCACTGATTGGAATGTTCAATTTCAGTTTGTAATTAAATCCAATTTAATTATAATTTAATTTTAGTAAATTTCTTTAATTTTATTTCAACCTTTATATTCAACCAATTATAAGTCTAATAACACAGTTAACATTTGTTTTACATTTCATCACATTAATACACTCTAATTTCCATCTTTTATTTGTATTAACAATTATAATTCCATTATTGATTTTTCTTTTCAATTTTATCATAATTTAAAATCTCCATAAATTAATTTATCTTTGTTTCATTCTTTTCATTTCATAAATTATTTCCTTGTAAGTAAAATTTACATTTTAATACCTTATATTACGTTCACACTACATTTATTGTCTTATTCCACATTAATGTAACATTTGTTTACGTTTATTTGCAATTCATTAATCAAATTGGCAACAGATAAAAACTTGTCACCTTTTACCTTTTATTACATTTATAGGTTTATTATTTACAAACAAATGTTACAATTGCTTTCATAACACTAATTTTATTCGACTGTCATTAATTATATACTATTTCACAAATTAGTTCAATATTGACATTTGTTTTCTTATATTCAATTTATCACCAATATAACCTTTAAATTATTTCAATTAATTAGAATTTCATTAAAGTTGTTAATAATTAAATTTACTAACATTGTTTTACTTCATTTTTGTTGTTACTTCATTATTAATTATAAATTTTATTTCTTTCAATATTAAATTATCAAAATCTTATTAAATTAACAAATTTAATTATCGAAAATTACGGGACGTTACAAGTGCTCAATGTCTATCTCCTACCAAAATAGATCCAGTTGAAATCCTAAAAAGATATGAACAAGAATTAATCTTCACCTTCCTAAGCGCTCTTGATCCAAGCTATGAATCGATTAGGTCCCAAATCTTGACATCAGTCGAGATGCCAAGTTTTGATGAGTGGAATGAATTGAGCAAGAGCAATCTTGGCGAGCCATCATGAGCCCACTACCGTTGGAATGTCAACAGAACAAGGTATATTAGGTAAAACACTCAACCTAAGTTTCAAGGACACCACAAGAAGGAAGGGAGCTTTGAACACCGAGTAGTGTCACCACCGCAAGAAAGCAAAACATAACAGTGATGGCTGTTGGTTCATCCATCCCTACCTTCGACCCATCAAAGTGAAAGAGTACAGAGAAGATAATTAGGGCGGTGTAAAAAAGGAGGAAAAATTTGGTGGTTTTAGAAAAAGAGTGGAGATAGAAGGTAATGGATCTGAATTGGCTTAATGGACTAATAACAACTTCAATTCAGGGGAATCTTCTGTGACTCAAATGGTGCAACTGAATCAACTGCTAACTCAATTGAACAATTTGTTGCAGCAAAAAACTTCTGGTTTTGTACATTCTAATGCCATTTTTAATTCATTGAAAGTCAATAACAATTTTGAAATTGCAAAAATGCATCAAAATACAAATAGACGGATAATTGACTCAGGTGCTACTGATCACATGACATGGGACAAAAATAAACTAACCAATGTTATGCAAATAAAGACCCTCTACATGTAAAGATTACTAATGGAGATAAAGCCCAAATATATGGTTTTGGCACAACAAAGTTTCTTACAAAAGATGTGAAAAATAATTTATATTTACCAGATTTTAATTCAAATTTATTATCATTTAGTAAAATAACCAATGAATTGAATTGCAATGCTATGTTTTTCCCGTATAAAGTGACATTTAAGGATCGAGAATCGGGGAAGAAGATTGGAGAGGGATTCTAGAAAATGGCCTATGCTATCTTGACGAAAGCGTGACAACGTCATGTTTCATTAAATTTAGTAGATCATGATAAATTGATGCCTTAGAGATTTGGTCATCCATCTGGTCAAATTTTAAATAAACTTTTTTTGTTATAAGTTAGATCCCAAAATTGTGATGTTTGTAAACTTTCAAAACAAACTAGATTATCATTTTATTTATCTACTAATAAGTCAAAAAATGCTTTGATTTAATTCATTCTGATGTTTGGTGTCCAGCCCCTGTTGATTCTAACTATAATTTTAAATATTTTGTTACATTTATTCATGATTTTTCTCCCATTACTTGGGTTTACCTTTTAAAAAGAAAAATGAAGTTTTTTCATGTTTTTAGGAATTTTACAGTTTTATAGAAAATCAATATAATCCAAAAATTAAAAAAAATCGATCTGATAATGGGAAAGAAAACGCAATAAAGATTTCCTATAATTTTTTAAATAAAAAGGAATTTTACACCACATGTATTAATACACCTAGAAAATCCAGTTTTAGAAAGAAAAAAATGACATTTACTATCACTAGATCACTTCTTTTTCAAACTTACATTCTAAAATCTTATTGGTTAGATGCTGTGCTAACCGTAACTTACATCATAAATCGATTTCCAGATGTCATGTTTAAAAATATGAGTCCCTTAGAAATTATTAAGAATAAGAAAGTAGATGTTGATCACGTAAGAGTTTTCTGGTATACAAGTTTCATACACATAAAAAGTCATGACAAGCTATATAAAAATGCTGTTAAAACCAAATTTTTAGGATACTCATCCCAAAAAAGGAGTAGAAATGTTATGATCAAAAAAATCTTAAACTTTATATCTCATGAGACATATCATCTTTTTAAAAATGAACCATATTATCAAACAAGTGAATAAGGAAATACACAAGGTAAACCGGTCATATTGTCGCCAATTAGTTTCATATTTCTTGAAGAAATAAATCAAAAATAGGTTGATCATAGAAATGAAGAACAAATCGAAGAAACAAGTCCAATTCATTCAGAGGGAGAAGAAGAGATAAATTAGGCAAGTGAACAACTAACTCATAAAGAACCAACTCAAGAAGAAAATGCCATAAAAAGATCTATAAGAAAAACTCGACCTCCCATCAAATTAAGGGATTATGCATCCCAATAGGTGATGTATTCAATACAAGATTTTATTTCATGTAATAGGGTATCCCCTTCACATCGAGCCTACTTAAGTAACGTCACTAACCAAATGGAACAAACCAACTTTAGTGAAGCCAATCAAAGCCTAATTTGGCATAAGGCTTTGAATGAAGAACTTCAATCCTTAGAAAAAAATGACACATGGGATATTATTAATTTACCAAAAAACAAAACACCCATTGGTTCCACATGTTAGAATCTCCACTATATGGTTTCAATGACAATAACTATACAATCACATATATTATATATATCTTCTCAATTTACAGGTATGCATTACAAAAGATCACTATGCTCAAAGATATCGGGATTCGAACATAGAAAAAGATTTATGGACAATACCGAGGTCATACTAGTGTGTAAATGGTCTTAGATAAATAATGTAAAATCTCCTTGAGTACACGTGCATACATAAAATTCAAATATACAACATTTGCATCAAAACATTTTTCACTTCTAGAATTGTAAGCCACAGACGTCCGTGGAAAGCCAACAGATGTCTGTGACAAGGCTCAAGAAAATTATTCCTAAAGCAACAAACATCTGTGGAAAACCGACAAACGTCTGTGATATGGCTCAGGATTACTAACCTAAAAGCCACAGACGTCTGTGATTTTTCAACAGACGTCTATCATCTGGGCAACTGTAAAATTCTGAATGGATGCTTTTGTTCAATAGAATATTCTCATATCTTCATCAAAAGTTTAGAGCCATTAAATTGAATAGAGTTTATCTAACGGTAACAACTCTTCATCCGCATCTTCTTAATCCTATAAATACTACAAAGATTGAGATTTACAAATTAACTATTATCTCGATTTCTTATTACTCTTTATTTACATATTTGTGCATCTATTGATCATATATTCTCAATCTATCATAACCAAAATATCATTTTGGTTAAACCACTTCCTACAACTCAAAGTATTTACATTCACATACTGAAAGGAGATCATAGGAAGAATTGTACTATTATTCAAAATCTATGTTAATTGAAACACAAGATTGTCAGAGAGATACTTTTGTATTAGCCTATTCCTTTAGGCGAAGTGAGGGTTATTTGGTTAAAAGAAATACCGAAGGAGTTGGGATTGCACGTAGGACGGGAGGTCTGAACCAGTATAAAATATCTAGTGTGTCCGCTTTTATTATTTACCTTCTTTATATTCAATTATTATTCACTTCTTAGTGTAATTAATAATACACTCTCATACTTATATATAAGTTGCATTATATAAAGATCCTATAGACTTTCAGCAAATGAGTGTACAAAGTCAAATACAATAGTGATGGTGTTATTGAAAGGTACAAAGCTAGGTTAGTGGCTAAGAGATTTACCCAAACGTATGGTATTAACTACCAAGAGACTTTTATACCAGCAGTAAAAATGAATATGGTTAGAATTTTGTTGTCAGTAGCCACCAACTTAGTATGGAATTTGTTCCAAATGGATGTAAAAAAACGCATTTCTTTAAGGAAATTCAAAAGAGGAAGTTTATATGACTCTTCCTTCGGGCTACAAAAGTGAGGCGAACTTATCACTGCTGTGTAAATTAAAAAATGGATCTATGGTCTAAAGCAATCTCCAAGAGCATGGCATGCCAAGCTAAGCTTCTCTCTTTTAAAGATTGATTGTTTTAAAAAGCATTATTAATTCCTCTATGTTCATCATGAAGGAACTGGGTCAGCCCACAGTAGAAGATATGGGTGAATTTCAAAAAATTTAACCATTTTGGATCTTTAATGGGCCTATGAAGTCTAAATTCATTTGAAATTCTTCTTTGTTTCTTTTAAATAAAGTCAATGTTTTATTTATCTTCATAAATAAAGTTACATTTTAATTTAATGTGCATGTAAATTAGAGTATATCTAATATACTCTTATATACAAGTTTGTGTGTAACGTTTACTTTTCAAATTTATTTAGAGAAGGACATATTTCATTGCCTTTCTTTTAACTTATTCAATTAATGAGGGGGCATAAATTTATTTAGATAAGGAAACTTTTCATTTTCTTACTCTTAAATTATTCAATTAACGTGGGATCATAAATTTAGTTAGAGAATGAAGCTTTTCATTACTTTCTCTTAATTAAATTAAATAGTTGATTTATAAAATAACATTAATTGCTAATCTATATATGACATGAATTGTAAATATATTCGTAGTAATATTGTGGAAATGCAACATACAGGGAGTGTGCATAGTCCATGGTAATTGACATGTATACATATAATAAAGAAGAATAATTTGAATGGTTATTAAATGGGAATTGAAATGGAAATAAATAAGGGATGACAAGGGTGATTGATACGGTTTTCCTTTTAGTAAACTTAATTAATGCAACATATTAATGACAATCAATATGTACCATAATGTAACAATATGGAAGGTAAACAATGAAATGTATATATACATTATCATCTTAATTAAAAAAGAGAAATGATTTCTTACTATGGAATTATATGTAAAGAAAAATAAATTTTATATGAACACATACAAGTAGATCCAAACATGTATATATGAATTCAATCAAATCTTTTAATAATATAAATTAGATAGCTATTATAGTCAATTTCAAAAATTTGATTTGTTGTTAAAATTCCTTATATTCATATGTAAATATCTAATGCAATAAATAGTGCAAGTAATACATGCAAACATACACACATGTATTAAAATTCAAAACTAAAATTTCACTTTGTTATGAAAGATTAAAACATAGGTCTACAATTGAAACATTGTATTGATTCCATATAAATTTCATTTTTAACTTTAAATATAATTCAATCAATCAACATAAAAATGTAAATTTCTAGATACAAGGAAATGGAATTTAAATTAAACGTTAAAACATAGAAAAAAATAAAACATTGTATTTTAAAATATATAGATTTAGGTTCAATTTAACGAAGAAAAGAAAAGCAGCTAATCAATTCAAACATCTAATTATTCAGATCTGAAAATTTTCAATTTAATTAGAATGTTTAAAAGCATAGATCTACACTTAAATTTTGTTTTAAAACATAATTTATTTAATTTTAATCTATCATATTAAAACTTAATAATATCATTCATCAAATAATTCAATCTTCATAGACAATTTTTTAATTAAGCTAGATAGTAATATATCATACAAATTATGAAAGTTAAACTAAATTTCTATCAAACATTGCAAAATCACTATCTGTATATAGAAAATGACATACCTTGCTACCTAATCCTTAAAACACACCTTGTTGATGTTGCGTTTGATCTACACCTTGAATGAAGAATGCTTCTAGATCCGATTTAATCATCTTAGGAAGTTGCCTAAAATTCACACCTTGAATGATGATATCTCCTCAGATTTTCAAGATCCACATCATACCCTTGCAAGAGATGGATGAAACACTTTTGTTTTATTTTATTTGATCTTTTTATTTGGAGTTGAAAGATTTTGGAAATTCATTTATTTTGTTACTGCCATGAAAAGTTAGGAGGAGAGAAAGGAAAGAATTAATCAGAAGGAAAATGAATCGCACGTAAAGAATGAATTAGATAATATGTTTTATATGAAATAATGAAGCTTTTTCTATTCTTTAATTAAAACTTCCCTAATCAATTCACTTGATTGTTTCTCTCTCCAATCCTTTCTTTACCTGTATGTCATCACATGACATAAAATTTCCATAAATCATATCATCAAATGACATAAATTTCCATAAATCATGTCATCAAATGACATAAAATTTCCATAAATCATGTCATCGAATGACATAAAATTTCCAAATATCATTTCATGCAATTGTCTTTAAATTACCTCAATATCGTATACCAATGCGCGCAAATATAACTTTTATAAATGTATTAAAATGATTAAAAAATTTCAAACATCAAATAAATAATAATTAATATTTCTCAAATATCAACTAATTTAATCAATTTACAATATTTTATAATTGATTATATCATGTGGTTTTTCAAAAAATTCATCATTACGGTTGTGCGACTCAAAGGTGTAAATTTAGTCTGCATTTAATATTGAACTATTCGAATATTAACGTTCATACGTCACTTAGTAGGTGGTGTGACATTTTGGTCAAATTCATCCCTTATACATCTTTTGGTAAAATTCAATTTTACTTATTATAAGCAGTACCTAATAGTGACAATTATTTACAATAATTCTCTTCGTCAAACTATATCACTTTGGATTTATGGAATTTGGTAACGGTTAAAATTCCAATATCATCCACATTCAACTTTATAGTCTAAACACAACGTCCTTGGTTTAATAATAACAATTATTATGAACCGAAATGCTTTGGCCAGAGACTTTACTTTGAGTTGAATTTAGTTGACCGTGATATTAACCTCATATAACTGAGGAGACGAATCCTCTCTTGAATAGTGTTTCACTTCCAATGCTTCCACTCGACCCAACTATAGTCGTTCGATGGACGCCATGCCACGGTTTAACTATAATCAAAGCGTAGCTTTCACATTGAAGATCAACAGCATTCTAAAGTCGAAAGAACTATGTAAATTAGTCACATCGATATTCTCTGCTTGACCTTAGTTATATTAACCAACAGAAAACTATCGAGTGAGTCATTCCATAGTTATCCAGTAACTATCAGTATGTAACCCTTTGTTCCCACAATAGTCATGCGTAATACACTGCCCAACATTTGGAGAGCATTACGTACTCTAGTCTCAATAGATACATCGATATCCAGTCTTGATGCATCTTGACTAGGAACATTAAAATGGTATATTTGTTTCATTGTGATAAATTACTCACGTTTACAACGCTTTGTAACTACTATAACCAAAAATACCATTTATGGATTTTCTATTAAATATACTTTTAATTAAATTGATTAATTAATATAACCACATTAAATTAAGTATATAATAGAAAGAAAACACCTTTATTTTGAACAAGATTGATCAACGAGTTAGATATATGTAACAAATTACATAATTGCCCCTAGGGCATACCCCTAACTTATCACATCAAACACTCGCAAAATACCACTACTATTATTCTGGTTTATGTTGATGACATTATCATCACTAGAAATAATAATAAGGAAATTGAAAGGGTTAAACAATTTTTAAAAAACAAATTTGACATCAAAGATCTTGGAAAACTTTCATATTTTCTTAAAATAGAAATAGCCCACTCAAGTAAAGGATTATTTCTATCCCAAAGAAATATATCCTTGATCTGTTAAAAGAGTCTAGTAAATTAGGAGCAAAACCAGCTAGTACTCCTATGGAGATGAATATAAGATTAGAGTTGAAGATGGTGGGCCATTATCTGATATAGGACAATATTTGAGGATGGTTGGCAAATTAATTTACATTACAGTAACCAGATCTGATATTGCCTTTGCAGTAGTGTCATAAGTCAATTTATGCATGCTCCACGTACAAGATACTTTAGTGCAATTGATAGGATATTGAGATATCTTAAAGGCACTCCAGGTCAAGGAATTTGGATGAAGAAAAAAAATTCTAATGATGTGGTTGGTTTTTCTGATGCAGATTGGAGTGAAAGCTATGGAAGAAAATCAACCACATGGTTTTGTATCTTTGTAGATGGTAACTTGGAAAGTAAGAAGTAGAATGTTGTAGCTAGATTTAGTGCAGAAGTAGAATATCAAGCCATGGCATCCATAATAAGTGAACTTGCTTAGATTAAGCAATTACTTAGTGACATGAAGATATAGCACACATAAACGATGCAGTTGTACTTTGATAATCAAGTTGCACGTCGTATTGCATCCAATCCTGTCTTCCATGAGAGGACAAAACATATAGAGGTAGATTATCGCTTTGTTAGAGAAAAAGTGCAATCAGAGGAAATAGAAACTCCATTTGTCAAAAGCAAAAAGCAACTATCAGATATTTTCACAGAAGCACTCGATAAGACCAGCTATCTAAACATACTTGACAAGTTGGGTTCTATAAATTTATTCGAACCTTACCTGACGGGGGGTGTTGAGAAATAGGAATGATAACCTCAGAATATTTCATTTAGGCTGAAAACAGGAAACATATAGAAGGTTAGCATCTATTATACAACTGTTAGCTATACTTGGTACTTGTTGTAATTATGGTGTAATTAGGCAACTATAATTTAGGAAATAAGCAACGGTTAGTAAAATTATAATTTGGGAAATAAGTAATGACTAGTAGAATTATAATTAAGAAATAAGTAGTGGCTAGTAAAATGAAACGACATATAATCATGTACAAAGAGCTTGTAGAATCGGAGAAATTTTTCGCAATAAATTTAGTTACTCATCATATTCTCTCTTTTCCTCTAAAATTCAATAGTGGGGTAGATTAGTTAGTTGTGTGACATTTACTTGTGTACTCTGCTAATCAAGTTATGTATGATTGTCTCTTTGCATCATTGTAATACCAATTAAAAGAGTGCTTAGTTATGAGTCATATATTGTTCAACCATCATCTAGACCTCAACGTCCTTCTTTTCTTCCAATGCACCCTAGTTTACATTAAAGTGGTTACTCTTGTCATTTGTTCCTTTTGAAAAGTCAGCTTGGTGAGATTTTTTGAAACACTATCTATTTCAATGTGCCTAAACTTTTTGTAATTTAGGTAATGTGGTTTCATTCAAACCAATATTCTTTTTTGTTTTTCATGGTCCGAGACCCCAAATCTGTAGTTCTGAAGAAATAACAATTCTAGAATAGAGAATTGCAAGTGTAAATTGAAAAATCAATAATGAAAACGGGAAAAAATCAAAAAAGACAATAAAAGAAGAGAGAAAAGTCACAAGTTTTATACTGTGTTGGAAAATCTTTGGCATATGTCTAGTCTATTAATATTTTGTTGCTTGATTCTCGGTGAATCTACCAAAATTTACTTGAAGGATTCAAGGTCCAATCTCATAGATTAAAAGTGATAGAGTTTCCCTTAGGTTAAAACAAGGAAAGTCCAAGCAATCCCCTTTATGTTGGAGAAGACATCTTACTTGTAGATGTAGTGTAAAGATCCAGTTTTAAGTCAAATTTAAATTGGTAATTAATATAATTTTTGGATAAAATTGTGAATTAATTTGAAAATTTTCCAAAAACCTATAAGATTTGTGTTTGTTTATATATTTATATATAAATGATGTTAAATAGAATTTTGATTTGAAATTCAAGAATAAATATCTTGAAAATAAATTGGATTTAAAACTTTTTATTTTAAGAAACTAATATATATATATATATATATATATATATGATTATTTATTAGGGTATGCTTAGACTTTCAAAAAAATCATTTTCTTTAAAATTGATATAAGTATAAATATTAAATAAAATGTATGAATACAAATATAGAACAAGAATGGATAAAAGCTTTAATATATATATATATATATATATATATTCTGAAATTAATAAGATAAATATAACAAGTATGATAACTTATGCTTAAAATTTGAATAAGATATTCTTTCTCTTTAAGATAATACATATATCAAAGTAGTTTGTATATTTATAAATATAAGAACGTAATAGGTAAAATTATATAAACATAAATATAATTGTTTTGACATTTGTAAAAACATAGTAACATGCAATTAACATGTGTTGCCTTAATATAAATTGTAATTACAAGTGTTAGCTTACATAAACAAGTGAAAATAGCTTATATTTCTTTTAATTTGATCATGTAAGTAATAAGAAAAGGTAAAACCAGGCCATTTTCAGTTTTAAAACTTCTCACATTTTTCTCAAAATCTCTCTTCTTACTTCCATTTCCAAAACCAAACTAAAACTTGAGAAAGCTATAAACCAGAGAATAAAAAACAAGTTCAAAGTTCAACTCAAACTCCACATAAATCCAACTCAAATGTAAAGCAAAGATTTCAATCTGGAATTAAGCTTCAACCTGATTCATTCTGAAGCAAAGCAACTAATTCAACATTAAGCAAGATCAAAATTTCATATCTTCAAATCAAAGAATCCAATCAAAGAATAATTATGCAGGCTTCTCTGTTCTAAATATTGGTGAGTAAACTAACCCATCTAAACTTAAAGCTGTGATACATCTTAATGTTTTTACTTGTTGTTGTCGAGAAAAATGTTGTATAGAATGAAATTATACATGCATGTGTGCGTGTGTGTGTGTATGAATTAAAATATGCATGTACATGCATATATACCTGTTCTCGTGTTTACAGGCTAGAAACAAAAAACAAAATCAAAATCTCTAAAATCATTCACTTATAAGCTTAGATGTATAAATGAAAGATCTTGAATTAACAAGATATTTGTTTTAAAAATGGTTTCTAGTGAAAATATTGGGTAAATGTTTCTGGAAGAAGAAAATAGCAGAGATGAACTATTATAAGTCAAAAATCGATCACCTCAGTTTCATGATTTAAATTCATGATCGGGTATATTGTGGAAAATAATGATTTTTGATAATCGTTTCGTAATTTTTAAGTTAGTATACGACGAGATATCTCAAGTTGAACGGAATCTGGTTTGTGGGCAAATTCCGACGATGGCGTGGGTTATGGACCTCGAGATCATGGATGAAGGAGGGTGGAGGATGGGGGAGCTCAGGAAAAATGATCGAAGCATTTATAATTGGTCAAGGTAGCGGCACGATGGCTTTGTAGGGTTCTAGGCCTAGATTGGTCGACGAGGTTTAAAGAGGAAATTCGCTGTCGATGGTGGATCGGAAGGGACCGGCCTAGAGGGAACTGAAGCATAGGTTCGTGGTGCAGCTTTGGACGAAGTCACATGATCTCTGGTGGATGAGATCGTCGGTGTGAGGCATTTTTGTCAATGGGTTTGATTCCAGAAAATTGCTCAAGACGCTAAATTTCGATTTCCGACGAAATCATCGGAGCTGGTAGTCGTGATGGATGAGGGTGTGGTCGTCGACGTGCTGGAGGCTGCTACGATGGTCAGAGATGACCAGATGCTCGGTGCACGTGCACCAGTGCACATTTGTGCCTGGTTGATCGAGTTGTTTAGGGGTAGAAGCACTGTTATCGGGAGGAACTCAAAGTATTTTGCAGATTTACTCGAAGTCGTGATGATGCGAGGTTTGCATGGGGTTGGCTCGAGGATTTTATTGTTTTGGCCCGGGTTTTTGTTAAGTTGAAGTGATCAAGTTTTTAAAGTTTATCAAAAGGAATAAGTTTCGAAAGAAAAATATAAATCAAGTTCTAAAGCAAAGTATTAACAAGTTTAATCAGGTTTTCAAAGATTTAAAATGTTTTGAAATCGTTTGTTTAAAAGTAATTATATAATAGATTAATTTCTAAATGTTTTTAAAGGTAATTTAATGATGTAATTAAATAAAGGATAAATTACTTAATGTATTAAATGATGGTTAATTAATTAATGTAACCAGTTAAGGGAATAATTTATTTATTTATTAATTAAGGAAATTGATTTAATGTTAATTAATTTGTGTAATCAATTTAAAGGATTGATTTATTAATGTAATTAATAAATGATAATTACTTAATGGAAGTAATTAAAAGGATAATTACTTAATGAAATTAATTAAGGAGTGATTAATTAATGTAATTAATTAAAAGATAATTACTTAAAGGATAATTACTTAGTGTAAGTAATTAATAGATAATTACTAAATTAATTAATGATTAAAGGTGAATTAATTAATGATTAAAGGTTAATTAATTAAAGGTGAATTAATTAATGATTAAAGGTGAAATAGTTAATTTAATTAAAGGTTAATTAATTAATAATTAAAGGTTAATTAATTATTTAATTAAAAGATAATTAATTAAATGTTAATTACTTAATGTAAGTAATTAAAAGATAATTAGTAAATCAAAGGATTAATTTATTGAATGAATAATTAATTAAAGTAATTAATTAATTGATGTGATTAGTTAGAGGTTTACTTACTTAATTACTTAAAGAATAATTAATTAATGTGATTAATTAATTAATGTCATTAGTTAAAGTTCAGTTTAATGATTAGTTAAAGGTTAATTAAATTATGTTCAAAGGATATTTGATTAATGATTAAAGGTTAATTAATCAAGTGGTTATGGTATAATTACTTAATCAAAAGGGTTAATTAATTAATGTAATGAATTAAGGGATAATTAATTAATAATTAAGGTTTAATTTATTTAGTGATTAAAGGATAATTACTCAATGAGATTTATTGAAGATAATTAATTAATTAAGGTTAATTAGTTAATAATTAATTAAGGATAATTAATTGAAAGATAATTGATTACGGATTAATTTATAAATTTGTTTGAGGTTTAAGGGATAATCAATTAATGTAAGTAATTAAGATAATTACTTGAGATGGATAATTAAGGATTAATCAATTCTTATTAACTAAAAATAATAATAAATGATTTGTAATTAATTAATGTTAATTAACCCGGATTGGTAATTTATTCAAAAGTAATTAATCTGGTTTAAATTAATTATAATCGGGTGAGTGATTGATCTTGCTTATGGGTGATTGAATTTTACTGAATGCCTTAAATTGTTTGATATCCTTAATGTGTGATGTTATGTGACATTATTACTTCGAATTGAGCTTTGAACTATGATTCATTTATCCATGTTGAATTTACTTATTTATCTGTGAATAAAAGATAAGCGTTATAGGATTATACCGCTTATCGATATTATGGTGCTTGAATTGATGATGGTTGTGATATTTTATTGCTGTGTGCAAAACCCCTGGACAACACACACACACAAAAATATAGATTTCATAGAGAATTGGTTAAGTCATGGGTATTTTGAATTTAATAATATTTTATTCAAAATGGTGAAATAATTTCAAGTTGAATTTTGAATCCAAAATGATTTGTAAGTGATTTGGGTTAAATTTTTGAAAAGGGAATTTTGGAATTAAAATATAATATGGTTTGTTAAAATTTGGAAATTAAAATAATAATATGGTTATATAATGTATATGGATTTTAAACCATTTTAAAAGTATTTTAAATGAATTATTTTGGGATTCAAAACAGAGCTTGCCGAGTATGGCAGTTCGTTGATTTTTTCTGATTTTACTTTAAAAGATGATAACTTGAGCATATTTAATCAGATTTTTTTCCCGAAATGAAATCATTTGTTTTTCAAATGATAATGCTTTCATATAACAAAATAATTCCCAGTTTTTGTTGAAAGGATTTCAAGTTATTGGTGAATCAAATTGGAAATAGTTTTGAAAACTATGAATAAATCTTTGTAAAGATTGGTGAACCTTATTTCAAATTGAAGAGAATCTTAAAGGGTGATTCTTTTTGTTTAAAAGATTAAAAGTGGAAAATTGTTTAAGACATTCAAAATGAAAGGTTTTGGGCTAAAAGTTGTGATTTAACTAAGATCCCAATATATCCGTATGCTTTAAAATAAGCACTCATTATTTAGTTTAGCCGGGAGAGGACTTTATGTCATAAAACCCGTTTCGAATAGCGATAAGACGAAATGGATAGCATTTGAAGATGGTGGTGAAGATCGGGTATTTTCGAGAATGAAAGGATTACCTGTCGAATGTCTCCACACTGAGTTGCTCCGGTATAGAGATCTCCATATGTGATGGGGATCCAATCGGGATTGTGAATATCTGGATTTGCAAGGGCTTCTTTGAAGTGCCTTCTGTTCCATTCGGACCCAGGATGGACTTGTATGGATGTATGTCTGACGTTACACTTTGAGATGTAAAGCTGGTTCCTATCAAACACATTTCTGTTTTGTGGTAGAGAGTTTATTCTCTTATCTTAACACCCTTCTCTGAGACGTACGAGCTCAAAGGTTATGTAGTTGATACTTACTAGTGATATATTCCCAATTTGGTAATGTGGCATGCTAAGTGCTGATCATTTGTTGATCGAAGCATGGCTTTTGTCAAAAGCGTAGCTTTGTGGGACAAGACTACGTCGAACCTCACACCTTAGAAATGGTCGAAATAGGAAGGATGCAGCAAGGTTATGAGGGTCGCGCCCTTTAGGGTATGTGCATTTCCTTCTGGATAAAAAGTGGTATCATGGTATGGAACCCAGATATTTAACTTATGTGGTTGTTGCAATTTGTTGGTGAATCCCGGGATAAAGGTCGGTGACGACCAGGGGATGGCATACTCATGACAGTTCGTTGCCTAGTTACAGAGGTAACCCGGCCTTGTGTTGGCAGAGAGCTAGTTAAGTTCTCAGGGCGTCCCTCCAGAGGCGTACCCATTCGGTGAAGGAAGTTCCTTAGCCTGGACCATTTGTTGGAAATCCAATCACCCATTACGCGCCCTGTACGATTTTAGTTGTAGAACCTGCCATCTAACATGGTAGCTATAGTAGCCATACAAAAATGGTATGTACCCTGGCTAAGATTAGTATTAAACTTTCAAAAGGTTTTCTACACTATGCACTGATAATAATATCAAAAGGATTTTGCGTATCAAGCATGTTTGACTATCATAAGAGAAATCTCTCCCAAGTGTGCGATTGCATTGTGTGTGCGCCCCCTTATGGTAGTTTCATTTTCCAAAAAGCATGGCAGATTTCTTTTTATTTCTTTTCGTTTGTTTTTGTTCAAGATAAACTGTTTTTTTTTGCTCACACCAGTCCCATGACTGACCTGGAGTTTATTGTTCCCTTTCTAAACTCTACGTGCCCATAATTTTCCACATGGGCAGCCTAGAGTCAGGTTATCAGATAGTCAGCTCATAGGTGTAGCTTTTGGAAATCTTTGGAGTCTTTGGATTTTGGCGATCGCATTTTGCACCGAATTTGCTTAAGTCAACATGATGGTGGTTCGAGCTTTTGGTTTTCGATATTTGGAGCTTGGCATTGAAGATGTTATCATTCCATTATTTGTTGCTGCTTTGCTTTTCCGCTGTTGTACCTATCTCTAATATATGTTGATCATTTCAGTTGTATCATTGTTGTATCAAATGTTGTGTATCAATAAAAGTTATTCTTCTATTTTTGCTGTGTTATAATCACCTAATATTGTTATAAGCTCCGGCGAAACAGTTTTCAACGTTTGAATCTGCAGCATTCGAATACGGGTGATGTATGGATGTCGATTTACGAGCGCTGAAACCCAGGTCGTCACATGTAGTAAGCTGTGTTTGGGCCTTAGAGTCATTAGATCATGCTTGAATCGTCAATTAATCAAATCCAATATGGTTGGAATAAAATTAAGAGGAAAAAAAAATGTTGAAACCAGGTTAGTCGAAAATGAGTGAAATATGTAGATTTCAATTCATTTTATTTTGGATCATATTGTACCTATGAAGTCTAAAGTTTGTATTAAATCCTGTAGCAACCCAACTTTCTATGCCTTTGAAATAAATTAAAATTGATCAGAATAAAATGTCAAGTTGGATAATTTTTTTTCTAGAAATTCTTATTAAGTTAAATCTTGTTTTGGTAAAGGAATTTGTTTTGTTCAATTGAATTGAGGGATAAATTTATTTCAAAAAATATTAAGCTCGAATAAAATACAATAAATATAAAATATTTTTATACTATAAATAATTTCCACATGGATAAAATAGATGAAAAGAAGATTTTATTTGATACTAATAAAATCATTAAAGATAAAATAATCATTGAATCTAAATATTTGTGTAATTTATTGAATTTTTTAAATATATCAATTAAATTGAATTGAAAAATATATGTAAATATTTGATAAAATTATTTATATGTAAATAAAGAGATTGTTAGTTGTAATTATAAAGATAAAATGAAAATTATTTTCTATAAGGACTTAAGTGAAAATGAAGGAATAAATGATAATACTAATTAATAGTTGTCTATTCTTGCGCTTCTTTATTCTAGAGAGATATCATTTTATCTCATTATCCAAATCCATACCCGCTCCTATCCACGATAATAATATTAAAAAATATGAATGGAAAATATGACAAAAAGAAAAAAAAGCGATGTGCGATGACAAACTAGGAAGCTTAGGTGGCGTGCAATAGGTGCTAATAAAGCAAGGGGTATGTCGATGTGGGCATGATGAAGTAGGGCTGGATGTAGGAGGGATCACATTCTAGTGGCTAGTGTTTAGGTGGTGAAGCACTTGTTGAGCATGATGATGGAGACTTTGGTGATAAAGGACATGAAAGAAACATAGTTTAGGGCTGAAGGTAGCAAGCTATGGAAGGAAAACAAGATTTAAGCATGGAAATCAAGGTGAATATTGTTAATACTCAATTCCATGTCTAATAATGGTTGCATGATTATTTGACTATTTACCATGATAAGTTTGGATGCTTTGGATTTAACTAGTTGAAAATTTAGATGCATCCCATTTGATGTTGTTTGAATCTAGTGAATATTGATGCTATTTTGATTGAAATGTTTGATTGGGTTTAGTTGTTTATTATGTAATTGCTAGGAAAAAGTTGTGTTGATTAATTATATTCTATGCATTGTTTGATATGAGTGGATATGACTAGACTTGTTGTTGGGATTGATTAAAAGGGGAATTGAGTTAAAAGATTTTTAAATGTTTATAAAAATTTATTTGAAGTAATTTCATACTATTTTAAAAAGGTATTGGAATTTTATTAAATAGAGAAAAAAGAGTTAAATAGATTTATTTTGAATAATTTTAAATTATTTTAGATTGAAAACAAAGTGAATAGGTAAAGGTGGTATTTTTTTTTTTAAATTTATGTAATTTAAATTATCTTTGGAAAATAAGATTAGTAGCATTAACACGTTATTGGAACATTAACTGAATCAATTAAAAAATAAATAAAAATAGGTTAATGGTAACATATTTATGAGCTTATTATAATTGAGCCATCGCAAATGTATAACGGTAATATATATAAATATCTATAACCATTATTATAACTAAGCCATTGCAAATGTATAACGGTAATATATGTTTATAAGTCGTTATTATAATTAAGCCATTGCAAATGTATATCGGTCATATATTCATGAGTCATTATTACTGAGCCATTGCAAAAGTTATTCAAAATTCGTTTTAAATGACAATAAATTCAAATCCATCAACATTCATTCATTTTAGTAACGCATATAATTTCCATTCTATCTATTTAAATGACAGAAAGGCAGAAGAGAAAAAAGAGATATGGAGGCAAGTTTTTCTTTCTTGTCCTTTGCATTTTTTCTCTCTTTATGAAACATTACAAGCTATTGAATTAGAAAGTGCAATTTTTGGAACAATTTTCTCTAGTGCAAACAGAAAATTGATTCAAATTTCAAAGGCTTTTTTATGCTAAGGACAAAGCCGTTAATAGATAGCTTGCAAATAAGGGTTCCGACTGTACTGTTGTTCTGTTCAGATACAAAGGCTTGCATTTCAAAATGATGGTGCCCAAAAATGGAGTTTTTTGACTATGTGAAAGGTGGTGCATATGTTGACGATCGAAAAACAAACGCTGCATAGAGAAGCACAAGACGATCATAAAAAGGCTTTGAAGGACTAGATTGAACATGACTGCCTCTGCAAAAAATTATGTTCTTAATGGCTTGAGCAATGATCTGTATGATTACCACAACTCAAACAAGTCAGCAAAGGAGATTTGTGGTGCACTGCAAAAGAAACATGATACCAAGGAAGCTGGAGTGAAAAATATATGTTCTTAGCTCGCTATTTGAAGTTTCAGACGATGGATGACAAATCTGTGGAGGCGCGGTCGTACGAGCTCCAAAAAATTGTGAATGATATCATCTCCAAAGGTATGGTTTTAGATGAATAGTTTCAGATTGTTGTGTTAATTGATAAATTAACCCTAGTTGGAAAGATTCTAAAAATAATCTCAGGCATAAGATTAAGGTATTTTCCATAGAGAGTTTGATTACTTGTCTTTGTATTGAAAAGGAGGCCTTAAAACATGACCAGAAAGAAGTGCTTGTTTTATCTACCAACAGCACTAAGAAACCCATAAACAAGAGTCTGAAACCAAGTGGGAAATTTTTAAAAAATCCAAATTGCAAACTGAACTAGAATCACAATGATCAGCATCATAATAATCAATATAATACCCCCTTAAAGAATGGCACTAGACACTTGTTCTTATGTTACAACTGTGGAAAACCAGGCCATATGGCACGAAATTGTCGGAACATGCCAAATCCTTCACCGCAGGCTAACCTGATTGTAGAAGCCCTTATGGCTATACTTACTGAGATCAACCTAGTCGATGGATAAGAAGAATGGTGGGTAGACGCTGGTGCTTCTCATCGTGTTTGCCATGATCGTGAAATGTTTAAAACATATAATGATGCTTATGACAGGTAAGTGATGTTGGGAAATTATCACACAACCATTGTTGCTAAAATTGGAATTGTGGAGTTAAAGTTTACCTCTAGAAAGAATTTATTGCTGAAAGACCTGATGCATACTTCAAAGATAAGGAAAAATTTAGTATCCGCTTTCTTGTTAAATAAAGATGGTTTTACCCAAACTATTGGATCTGACTTGTATACCATCACTAAAAATGGTTTTTTTTGTAAATGATATACTATAGATGGGATGTTTAAGTTGAATGTTAATGGTTCTATTTATATGCTGTGTGATTTTTATATTTGGCATGCTAGACTTTGTCATGTTAATAAGCGACTAACTCATAACATGGATAACTTAGGCCTAATCCCTAAAGTTTCCATTAATGGTTTGGAAAAATTTGAATATTATAGGCAAGCTAAAATTACTAAGACCCCACTTAAATATGTGTTTGGAGAGTCAGACCCTTTAGATTTAATACACTCTGATATATGTGAACTTGATGGTACTCCAACTAGGGATGGCAAACCCTACTTTATTACTTTTATTGATGACTGTTCTGATTTTACTTAATGTTTATCTCATGAAGAATAAAAGCGATGCATTACATATGTTTAAATTATTTGTCATTGAAATTGAAAATCAATCTAATAAGAAAATTAAAAGATTTCAAAGTGATAGAGGAACATACTATGAATTTAACTTATTCATTGAGTTTTATAAACAACATGGAATAATTCATGAGCAGCCTGAACTGAACAGTAAAACTAAAAGAAAAAATAGAACTCTTTCTGAATTAGTAGTTTTTTTATTAAATTCGGATGCATCATCTCACCGTTGGGGCGAATTTTATTAACTGTTTTTTATGTCTTAAATAGATTTCCTAAATCTAATAGCAAATTTCATCTTTTGAGATTTTAAAAAATCATAAACCCAAATTGTCTTATTTTAAAACTTGGGGTTGCTTAGCCTGTATTCGTATTCCTGACCCTAACAGAATTTAATTAGCAAGTCGAGCATATGAATGTGTTTCATTTGTTATTCCATTAACAGAAATATATATATATATATATATATATATTTGATATGAATTCTCAAGTTATTATTGAGTCAAATGATGCTGATTTCTTTGAAAATAAATTTCCATTTAAACTTAGGAACAGTAAGGGCACTTCTACCACTAATAACCAATAATCAGAAATAATGGAAATAATACAGAAAGTGAATCTGAACTTAGAAGAAGTAAAAGAGCTAGGATAGCTAAAGATTTTGGTCTAGAATATTATGCTTGTGCACTAGAAGATGACCCTGCTAATCTAAAAGAAGCCTTATCTTCTTTGGACTTAGATCTCTAGAAAGAAGCTATAAATGATGAAATTAAATCTCTTGAATGTAATAAAACTTGGTATCTGGTTGAATTACCTCAGGTTGTAAAACTATAGGTTGTAAATGGGTACTTAAAAAGAAGTTGAAACCTGATGGTACAATCGATAAATATAAGGCTCGTCTTATAGCTAAAGGATTTAAACCGAAAGAAAACATTGACTTCTTTGATACATTTTCACCTATTACAAGAATAACATCAATTCGAGTATGAATTTCTTTTGCTTCACTATATGATCTACTAATTCAACAAATGGATGTAAAAACTAATTTTCTGAATGGTCAATTAAAAGAAGATATTTATATGGACCAACTCAAAGGTTTTGTTATACCTGGTCAAGGCCATAAAGTTTGTAAATTAGATAAAACTCTATATGGTCTTAAACGGGCACCGGAACAATGGCATGAAAAATTTGACAATCTAATTATTTCATATGGTTTTAAAGTAAATGAAAGTGACAAGTGTATTTATTATAAATCTAAGAATAACATTTTCACTATCATATGCTTATATGTTGATGATTTACATATATTTGGTTCAAATATTCACGACGTAAATCATGTTAAGTCCATACTATGTGCCAATTTTGATATGAAAGATCTTGGTGAAGCGAGTATGATTCTCGGTATTAAGATTACTAAGTCTTAAAAGGGAATTTCTTTGGATCAATCTCAATATATTGAGAAGATTTAAAGGAATAAAATTATTCGAATATAAACCTGCTAGTACACTATATGATCCAAGTGTAAAACTTTTTAAGAACACTAGTGAATGTGTAAGACAATCTGAAAATGTGAGCATCATTGTCTGTATACGGTATGCCACTAATTGTACTAGACCTGACATTGCATATGTCGTAGGATTATTGTTCACGTTTACTAGCAGACCTAGTATAGAGCATTGGCATGATATTGAAAGGGTCACGAGACACCTTAAAAGATATATGAACCTTGGATTACACTATCAGAAGTTTTCTGTTGTCCTTGAAGGATACGGTGATATTGATTGGAATACTTTTTCAGACGATTCCAAAGCTACAAGTGGATACATTTTCAGTATTGTAGGAGAAGTTGTTCTTGAAAATATAAGAAACAGACTATCTTGGCTCAATCCATTATGGTGTCAGAAATTATAGCACTAGTAATCCTAGTAAAGAAGCAGATTACTTAGGAAATCTGCTGGCTGAGATCCCTCTATGGGAAAAATCGATACCAGGCATGTTGATCCATTGTGATAGTACCACGGCTACCGTAAAATTTGAGAACCATTATTACAATGGTAAGAGACGACAAATTCACCGTAAGCACGGTATTTAAGTGAGTATATCTATTCAAGATCTGTAAGAGAGTATATTTTTGGCATTTGAGTAAATGTGAAGTCTTGAAAAATGATATTTTTGAGAAAAATAAGGAATTCGAATGTGATTTATTATGGTGTGGTAAGTTCTATTAGCATAAACCATTTTCAAAAGGAAACGTAAAATTTTGAGTTTTGATATGGTAAGGGATTGCCATTTGGAAAATCCTTTTTAGTATTATTTTAAGATGCGGAAAAGAGGATTTAATTTGATAATGTATGTCACAAAAGTGGTTTAAATGTGTTTTGAAGTAAACAAAGACTTTTAATATTTATTTTGAAATTTGATATTTGGGAATTGGAAATATTTTGACTTGAAATCATTTTTGGGAAGATTTGTTTAATTTGAAATTGGATTTTTTAAAGGTTTTCTTGAGTTATAAGTCACCTTTATTAATCTTCCAAAGTAATAAAGATTGGTTTCATATTGTATGAATTGTTCCGAAAAAAGTTTGATGATTTTGAAATTAAATGATGGTTTAAAAGAAGAATTTCATTGTAGTTAGATAAGAGGTTATATGTCACGACCCGATTTTGCAACTTTCGAAAGTCGACATTAATACGTCCACTGTATCATATGCCGCACAATCGAATGCCGAAAAATCGAACCGTTAGGGTTTAAGAAGAAGAAGATAGAAGAAGAGCAGAAACAACAACAGAATCTCACATTTCACAGCGGAACAATATATAATGGATAAAGAATAATCTTTAAAACAAAAACACTATATCGGTTTATACATCACATTATCAGAGTTTACAACAACAAACAGCGGAAAAGAAATATTACATATATAAGTGATATGCCTCGCCATCCAGCTTCAACTCCTGATCTCCACAGCAACTTCTTGACTTCCCTCCAGAATAATTGACAACCTAACTCTTGCCTGCCTGTGTGGAAAATTATGGGCACCCAGAGTTTAAAAAGGGAATAATAAACTCCAGGTCAGTCATGGAACTGGTGTGAGATCTTAAAATACTTATACTTTACAGAAGAATTTAAAAGAAATCTGCAACGCTTTTTGGAAAATGGAACTACCATAAGGCCTCCCGGCATGCACACAATCCAATCACACATTTGGGGGAGATTTCTCTTATGATAGTCAAACATGCTTAATGCGCATTTTTTTAATATTATCATTAATGCATAGTGCAGTAATCCTTTCGAAAATATAATATTAATCTTAGCCAGCATACGTACCATTATAGTATGCCTACTATAGCTACCATATTAGATGGCAGGTTATACAACTAAAACCGTACAAGGCGCATATTGGTAATTGGATTTTCAACAAATTGTCAGGCTAAGAAACTTCCTACTGCCACATGGGTACGCCTCTAAAGGGACGCCCCGACAACCAAACCAGATTTCTGCCAACACATGGCCGGGTTACCTCTGCAAAAATAGGTAACTACTGACACGAGTATGCCATCCCTCGGTTGTAAACAACCTTTATCCGAGGATCCTCAATACCAACAACCACATAGTAATAAATTTGCAGCAACCACATAGGTTAAGTATCTGGGCTCCATACCATTATACCACCTCTATCCAGAAGGAAATGAACATACCCTAAGGGGCACTACCCCCTATCACCTTGCTGCATCCTTCCTGTTTCGACCATTCCGGAGAGTGAGGTCCGACGAAGTCTCATCTACAAAGCTACGCTTTTCACAAAAGCCATGCTTCGATCAACAAATGATCAGCAGCACTTCGTATGCCACATGTAACGACCCGTAAATTTCCGATAATTAAAATAGCTAATTTAATAAGATTTCGTGATTTAGTGTTAGAAAAAAATTGTAATTCATTTGGAATAATAATAACTAGAATGAAATGCAACAAAATTTATCTAAGTTAAGTGTTTATTAATTGAATGAAATCCCAAATCAATTGAAATAAGATGTAGTCGAAGGTAATTGAATGAATTTGTATTGTATAGGTAATTGTGACGCTTGTTTGTAAATAATAAACTTATAAGTAATTAAAAGTCAACAGTGATAATTATTTAAGTTACCTATTCATTTAGTTAGTCGAATTGAATTTGTGAACCAATTGCAATTGAAATGAAAGTATATATATTAGTTGAGTGCATTATCTCTAACTGCAGTTAAATAATAACGTGGAATTCATCTAATGTAATATAGTAAATCGACTGATAAAAAAATTTTTATTTAAAAATCCAATATTGAAATCCGTCAAATATTGAACAATTAAATTGTTTAAAATTTAATATTTGGAATTTATTGAATAATTGAATAAAGGGAATTGAATAATTGTTTTAATGAAAATGGTTGTTCTATAATTTGAATGTGTTAAATTTTATAAGTTCGTTTCGAATATTTCAAAAGATACTGATTTAAGAATAATAAAATTGTTTAAATTTAATATTACAAATGTTTGAATAATTAAATTCCGAATTTGATATGATTAATTTGATATTAGAATTTAATATATGAAAATAAAGTGAAAAATTAAAATTTGATTTAATATGATTCAATTTGGTTTCCAAAGTGAATGTAAGTTATATCAGGATTATAATAGAGTTAATAAGATTTTAAATTTGGAATTTATTGGATAAATTGAATAACGGGTTGAATATGACTAAAAATGATTTGTAAAATTTTATTTTATCATACTAAAGTTAGAATGATGTTGTAGAACTTTTAAAATCGAATTAAAAGTAAATTTGTGAAAATTGAATATTTTAATATTTAATTATCGACTGGAAAATAGCCAAATTTTGAACAGTCTCAGAATTGGACGAAACTAGTTCCATTGGATCCGTAATAGTTAGTTATTATCAGATCTCAATTTTCGTAGAAATCGGAGTTGTCGTTTGACCGTGGCAGCTTGAAACGCATTGAAATTGTTTTAATATTAATTTAACGAGTTAAAATAGTCATTTTTCAAACGGTCTCGGATTTCGACGAAAATAGTTTCATCGGATCCGTAATATGATATTATTGTAATATTTCAAATTTCATGTCAATCGGGTTTACCGTTTGTCCGGGGCGAGCCAAAACGTATAGAAATTCGTTTAAATCGATTTAATTCAAATTGATCGTTTATCGCTATAACTGTCGCATATGATCGAATTAGCTTCCGAAACCTGTTCCATTGTGTCCGGAACGCGGGGTAAACCCTAGAAACGCCAGCCGGCACGTTTCGTTTGGAGATTGTTTGAAAAAGCATGTGAATTTTGGAATTAATAATAATATAATATAAAATCTTATATAAACATGTTTGAGCAGAAACCCTAGCCCTTTTCATTCGTGGCCGCCTCCTTTAGAATTCGATGGCCGAAAACTTACGACCTTCCACCCTCAATCTCTCCTCATCCATGTCGTTTTAGCCTAAACCTCCAACACGAATATCGTAGAGCTAGGAGAGATCTCTCCATCCAACGGTAGATTTTGTTTATCGTCGTCGTTTGGAGCCGCGGTGGGGCCGTGAACGTAGGCCGTTCGATCTCGTTTTGCGTGCAGCATATAGGGCCGAGTGGGCCGCGGGTTGGGGCGTGGGTGTAGCTCGTGGAGGCGCTTGACATAGCGTCGCCTGATCGTCGTCTCGTGGGAAGTTGGAGGCTCGGCCTTTGGGGTTTTCGTGCGTGCTTGGGTTCGCTGTTTCTCGTGTGAACGAAGAAGAAGGTGAAAGGAAGGGGCGGCCTGGATTTGGTATCCTGGAAGCAACGGCTGAGATTAAAGGTTAATAATAATAATAAAGAGAAATAGAAAAGTTAATTTGTTTATATAAATTTGTATATAAAATTCAAACGGCTATAACTTTTTGATACGAGGTCCAAACTGGACGAAACAAATTGCGACAGGTCCGTATTGACGAGCACTACGCTATGGAGCTGGATTGGAAGCTTTTGGAGCTAGAGAAAATTTTGGGTTAAATCGAACGTCGTTCGATTTGATTTTAAATCGAGAAAATCAAGGTGAGTGTTTTATAACGCTCACACCGTACTAAATATTTTTATGCTAGTTAAATTGACATTATAAAGTGATATGAATTTTATTGTCGTTGTTTGATATAAATTTAATTATCATATTGCTTGTTATTTGAATTAACCGTTGAAAACTCAAATTGACAGTTAAATTGAAATCGAAATTGAATTGCGATTTACTTACCTGACATCGATAACTATGAAATTGCCATGAATTGTATTGCTTATTGGACGATGTATTTCGATGGATGTTATTGGTTGATATTTGAGTGTTTGGATGTTTATTTGCTTATATATATCCTGTTATGCATACATATGATACTGTGATTTAATTTAAGTAATATATATTCATCCCTGACATTTAATTGAAATAAATAATTACTTGGCCATAGGATAGAAAATTATATACGGACACCGAATTGGCTAAATGAATAATTTTAAAAAAATCGTCGATTTGAAGTTTATTTAAATGTTTTGATTTAAAGGTTATAAATAGAAATCAATTTATAGAAATCGAATTTATTGAAAAATTGAGTTTTGGAATGATGAAATAAATCTTGGTTATAAGAAATTGTTAAGTAATATGATTCGAGACTTTGAAATTTAAAAATTAGAATTTGATTGAATTTCGAAAATTGATTTGTTTAAAGATTTAACCTTAATTCGAGCTTTGAAGATTACCAAGTAAATGTGATATAAAAATGACATTTTGACATCGAGTTTGGAATTGAATCATATTTGAAATTGGAATTTAGACTTGAATATTGATGGAAAATTTGTTAAGTGTTATAAATGGATATTTTGAAATCAAGCTCCAAATCGAAAAAAAAATTGAAATTGAATAAATTGAAGGTGAATGTAGAATTGAATTGATTTGAAGTTAAAGTTAACATTGTTTTGAATTGAAATCGAAATTGAATCGGTAAAATGGAAATTGAAATTGATTGGAATTGGGAAGTTGTAATTGAAATGGATTGGTTTTGAAGCTGTTTTAAATTGTTTTCCAAATTACTCTGTTATATAAACCATTTTGAATACTTAAACTATTTTAATCTATTTTTAATCTACTTAACCCAATTTAAATTATTTTAAACTAATTTATCTATTTTAAATCCATTGCAAGATTTTAATTATTTTTAACTATTTTAATTATTTAAACTACTTTTAAACTACTTAAAACTATTTTCTAAAAATTTCAAGCTGGTTAATAAGGTGGAATGTTTATGTTTAAATCTTGAATTTAAATACGAATTGGGTTAAATGAAGTTGCAACATAAAATTTAAATTCGGGATGATTTTGAAACCGAAATAAGATATTGAGACGCAAAATGATTTTTGAAAAGGAACCTTATACTTTGAATGGCTATGTCGATATTTGAAATGGATTTGATTTTGAAGTGAATATGACATTTGATATCAATCATGAATCGATTCGAAATGTAAAGGAGCCAACGGTGTAATAATACGTAGTTATTAAAGAGACCGGGATCGGATATGGACATACTCTCTGTCGATACCGAAAACCACTTTAATAACTATTATACGCGGAGTGTTGATCCAGAATGAAGTGGATGGTTTGGTGAACGCGTTGACTGAAGAAAGAGAACGATTATTGGATGACCCCTGACATGACTAAAACAGGAGCCGCGCCGGGCCATTGAGGTTCGCCACCTCTAGCGGACACACTTCTTCGATACCATATCTATTACATTTGTGATGCGATTTGGGTGCACCCCTTGATTTCGGAGTGTTGTTTCGCGGTGTTGGGGTAGCTGCTGGCTATGCCCAACATCAGTCCGGATCACGCAACTACTAGTATCCTAGTTGGTATTGCCTCATGTACCTTGTCATACTGATTATCCTATTCGCGACCACTACGTTTTGATTTGTACCTTGAGTATATGGATTGCCCTCTGGTGACTTCCGGTTTTGGGGAAACTACGGTCTTGTATATGCTTTTGGGAATATAAAATGTGTTAAGGGGGATTATGGTAACGCCTTAACGCTATTTTGATATTTTATATTACTGATAGACATTATCTACTTAGCGTATATTACTACATAGTAGATAGTTTCACGGATCCTTGAGAGATGGAAAATCCCGTAACATCTCTTAAGTTATTGCACGCACGTTGACACTGGATATGAGATGTAAAACCCCGTAAACATCTCTGACGCCGTCACACTCATATTTATTGACGATTGATTTAACTTTCATAAGGATATTTTAGTCCTGACTCGAGTGTTTTGTCTTTTCATTACGCTCGGGTCAGTCCTGAGTTTTCAGTTTAGGTGAAGATCATTTCCTTGGAGGACGGAGACGAAGATTTGGTATATTATCTACTACTATTATATTCATTCCATTCCGCTGCATTGTTGTATGATATTTGTTGTGTATGTAACTCTGATAAATGTTGTATAATAATAATCAAATGTATTCATTTCAAATGTATTCATTTAATTAACAGCTTCATGAACTGTTATTTTATTATTATACTTTAGCCTTCCGCTGTGAGATTCTGTGTTGTTTCATTTCCTTTATTTCCCTTCCTTTTCTTTTCTTAATTACCCCAATAACTATCTGCCCTTTTAATGGTTTGGAATCGACATGGGTATTTGATCGTCGGTTTAAACTGTCCAAAGGCGGGTCGTTACAGTTGGTATCAGAGCTTTGGTTTAGCGATAAACCTTGGCTCTAGTGGGGAATAACTCATTGAAATAGAGGTAAACTATATGAATGAGTTGAGTGTATATGAGAGAGCGTACTTGTTAGTGATATAAAATGTTTTATATTGTGTCGGTTGTTTTGTTGAGTGGCTTATGGATTCTGGTCAGTACGAGTAATTAACGTCATTGATAGGGATCTCTAAACACTTAAACAGAACAATTCGACATAGTATTGTTTTGAAATTGGGTAAATGAAATAATTTTGCCCTAATTATATTTTGTATATAAAGAAAATTCTTCAGAAATTAGTGTGACTTATCTAGCTTACCTGGCTGTTAGGAATAAAAATATTGGTTATTATCACTAATTGGATATTGTAATTTGATAACTAAGTTGAATTACAAAAGAACAGCAATAAAATACTTGTGGAATGTTTTAAGAAAGAAATTCCATTAATTTGAAGAAAATATAAAACACTTGTGAAATCTTATAAGAATATTTTATAAAGGTGACTTATGAATTAAAATAGATTTAAATTGGAAAATATTGAATTATGTCCCGGAGGTTTTAAAATGGTTTTCCAAGCTTTGAAGAAATATATATTAATATTAGTTGGAAATTGTTTATGGAAATATTTTGAAAGGGTTTTAAAAGAAGGAATGAATTAAGTACTCCTCTCTTATGTCGCTGGAAAATAATTTCGATAATGACTGCGCAGCATCATCGACGTTCATTTTCGAGTCTCAAAGTGGGGGAGACTTCTAAGAAGCTTTGCTTTTCTTTAAAAATTATTTTGGGTAAATGAGTTTTGGTTTAAACTCCAAAGGTATGATTTGATATATAAAAAAAAAATATATAATAATATAAGTATTTGTTTATTTCAAACAATTTGAAAGGAACCGAGCATTTAAATTTCTAAGTTATGTTAATTAGAAATTTTCAAATTATTTAAATGAAATGGGAATAACCAAAATTTATAAAAATAAGAGGATTAAGATATCTAAGCTATTGTTTAGGAAAACTTTAAAGTTGAAAGGTAAAAGGGATTTAAACAAATTAAATTGTGAACATTCTAAATTAGTAAAATAAAATTCTATAAATTTGTATAATACCGAAATTTGCATTCTGATAACACATAACAAGACTTACCAAATATTAAGAAGTTAAATGATGTTTTGGATATGTAATGAGATGTTGTACAAATAAACAGAACCTGAAAGTAATTGAAGTATACAAGTAAGGAAAACTCAAAATGAATTAAAATGTGTAAATGAAAATTTTGGTTGTGGAAAAATGTTATATACTTAAATATAACCTGAAATGGTGAATGAATAAATGGAACAAGTAAGTGAACTTAAGAAATGAATCGTATTATATCTTTGTAAATTGGTTATAGAAAAAAAAATATAAATTGCAAAGGGATTGTAAAATAATTAAATTTGTAACCTTTAAGATATCTGTAAACTAAGAGAAGTCATATATGAGAAGTTAGACTTTTATGAGATGACAATAAACTAAAGTAATGATTAAAAAAAAAAATGTTCCACAAATGAATTCGTTATTAACTGGAATTATGAAAATGCAATAAGTATAAACAAAGGAATTTCTTATAGCTAAGAATCAATTTTAAAATGAAATTGAATTTAATTAAATTATATAGAATGTTTGAAAATGAACTTGAGTAAGCGAATTCTTTGATAAGGTGTTAAGAAAAGATAATGTTGAAGAATATGCTATGTAAAGAAATGGATATATTAACTAAATAATGGATTGTGAATAATAAATGGTAAATAAAATGAAAGTCAATAAAATAATTTAGTATAGATAAATTGGATAGAAATCTATTGGAAGGTAATACGTGGGATTGTACGTATATTATTTTATTCGCATAACGATTTGATCCAAATTCGAGCACAAAATTTCGAGATGATTTATATCGATCCAATTTAGGATTTTTCACTCGATTTCTGACGACGAACCCTAGATATGGATTTTTAATTGATTCTGGAATTCTCTATCATAGCATATGGCTATGCAAGGAGAGTAACAGTTTCCAATCAAGAAACCAAATCCGAGTCCGCACTAGAGAGTCGTGTGAACGATACTAGTTTGGAAGTGAAATTGTGTGATCGAATAAGCGATTAGATTGATATTGCTCACGGATGATATATGTACGGCTTACGGATTTAATTAAAGTTAATATTGGAAATATAAGATGCCAAATATAAAATGATTCTTTTAAATTGTATAATTGGAATTGAAGAAGATAAACCAAATTGAATGTAAAATTAATATTTTGGTTATGTGGGGTATGATTTGGTTGTTATATGATTGTTAGTGGATTGCATATAATTCATTAAGTGTTAATGAAATTGAAAGCTATAAATCACTGAAATCAAATTGAAAGTTAAATGAATTTAATTTGATTCAAATTGGAAGTGAACTAATGTAAATATAAATTAGTGAATGTTAACTAATTGAATTGAGGATGAATGTTAGAAAAATCCAACGTTAATGAATCAACTATGATTAAAATTGAAACCTAGTCAATAAATATTAATGAGAAGTGAATTTATATTGATTGGATATGGATTTGTTGGATGATAGTTGATTGATGGTTGCACTTGTTGTTTTGTTGCATTTGCTATGTTGGCACATGTAGTTGTTATGTTGCTATATTGTGTATATTGATATTATTTTCATATATGCATGTTTCTCATGGTTTGTTGAGTGTTTAGTAGGTGCGGATTGCGCTTGCTTCGCATTTGGAGCTCGCTTTCACGCTATATTATTCGTATATGCTCGCTAATAAAAATATAAGGTACATGTTTATTTTATCATTGGATTTGGTGATTTTTGATGAGCCACTTGGCTTTTGGATTTTCTTTTGTTTGTTTGGGGCCCGTAGAGGCGTTTTGTAGTTGTACCGATCGAGCCGCGCAAAGGAGACTCTGCCGAAATTTTTCGTAAATCCGGGTGTTAGAAAAATTTTCAAGTTTTAAAATTTTTATAACTTGTTTTGATAACTAACTTTAAATTTAGAAAGCCGTTGGAATAACTTAGTGGAAGCGTAGTTATAACTTTATAAATGGAATTTCATTGTTTTATAAGTTAATAACTTTGAATGAAATATATCTAATGCGAATTCTATACTTAGTTCTTTTCCCTTCTTTTTCCTTTTCGGGGACGAAAAGTTTTGAGTGGGGGAGAGTGTAACGACCCGTAAATTTCCGATAATTAAAATAGCTAATTTAATAAGATTTCGTGATTTAGTGTTAGAAAAAAATTGTAATTCATTTGGAATAATAATAACTAGAATGAAATGCAACAAAATTTATCTAAGTTAAGTGTTTATTAATTGAATGAAATCCCAAATCAATTGAAATAAGATGTAGTCGAAGGTAATTGAATGAATTTGTATTGTATAGGTAATTGTGACGCTTGTTTGTAAATAATAAACTTATAAGTAATTAAAAGTCAACAGTGATAATTATTTAAGTTACCTATTCATTTAGTTAGTCGAATTGAATTTGTGAACCAATTGCAATTGAAATGAAAGTATATATATTAGTTGAGTGCATTATCTCTAACTGCAGTTAAATAATAACGTGGAATTCATCTAATGTAATATAGTAAATCGACTGATAAAAAAAATTTTATTTAAAAATCCAATATTGAAATCCGTCAAATATTGAACAATTAAATTGTTTAAAATTTAATATTTGGAATTTATTGAATAATTGAATAAAGGGAATTGAATAATTGTTTTAATGAAAATGGTTGTTCTATAATTTGAATGTGTTAAATTTTATAAGTTCGTTTCGAATATTTCAAAAGATACTGATTTAAGAATAATAAAATTGTTTAAATTTAATATTACAAATGTTTGAATAATTAAATTCCGAATTTGATATGATTAATTTGATATTAGAATTTAATATATGAAAATAAAGTGAAAAATTAAAATTTGATTTAATATGATTCAATTTGGTTTCCAAAGTGAATGTAAGTTATATCAGGATTATAATAGAGTTAATAAGATTTTAAATTTGGAATTTATTGGATAAATTGAATAACGGGTTGAATATGACTAAAAATGATTTGTAAAATTTTATTTTATCATACTAAAGTTAGAATGATGTTGTAGAACTTTTAAAATCGAATTAAAAGTAAATTTGTGAAAATTGAATATTTTAATATTTAATTATCGACTGGAAAATAGCCAAATTTTGAACAGTCTCAGAATTGGACGAAACTAGTTCCATTGGATCCGTAATAGTTAGTTATTATCAGATCTCAATTTTCGTAGAAATCGGAGTTGTCGTTTGACCGTGGCAGCTCGAAACGCATTGAAATTGTTTTAATATTAATTTAACGAGTTAAAATAGTCATTTTTCAAACGGTCTCGGATTTCGACGAAAATAGTTTCATCGGATCCGTAATATGATATTATTGTAATATTTCAAATTTCATGTCAATCGGGTTTACCGTTTGTCCGGGGCGAGCCAAAACGTATAGAAATTCGTTTAAATCGATTTAATTCAAATTGATCGTTTATCGCTATAACTGTCGCATATGATCGAATTAGCTTCCGAAACCTGTTCCATTGTGTCCGGAACGCGGGGTAAACCCTAGAAACGCCAGCCGGCACGTTTCGTTTGGAGATTGTTTGAAAAAGCATGTGAATTTTGGAATTAATAATAATATAATATAAAATCTTATATAAACATGTTTGAGCAGAAACCCTAGCCCTTTTCATTCGTGGCCGCCTCCTTTAGAATTCGATGGCCGAAAACTTACGACCTTCCACCCTCAATCTCTCCTCATCCATGTCGTTTTAGCCTAAACCTCCAACACGAATATCGTAGAGCTAGGAGAGATCTCTCCATCCAACGGTAGATTTTGTTTATCGTCGTCGTTTGGAGCCGCGGTGGGGCCGTGAACGTAGGCCGTTCGATCTCGTTTTGCGTGCAGCATATAGGGCCGAGTGGGCCGCGGGTTGGGGCGTGGGTGTAGCTCGTGGAGGCGCTTGACATAGCGTCGCCTGATCGTCGTCTCGTGGGAAGTTGGAGGCTCGGCCTTTGGGGTTTTCGTGCGTGCTTGGGTTCGCTGTTTCTCGTGTGAACGAAGAAGAAGGTGAAAGGAAGGGGCGGCCTGGATTTGGTATCCTGGAAGCAACGGCTGAGATTAAAGGTTAATAATAATAATAAAGAGAAATAGAAAAGTTAATTTGTTTATATAAATTTGTATATAAAATTCAAACGGCTATAACTTTTTGATACGAGGTCCAAACTGGACGAAACAAATTGCGACAGGTCCGTATTGACGAGCACTACGCTATGGAGCTGGATTGGAAGCTTTTGGAGCTAGAGAAAATTTTGGGTTAAATCGAACGTCGTTCGATTTGATTTTAAATCGAGAAAATCAAGGTGAGTGTTTTATAACGCTCACACCGTACTAAATATTTTTATGCTAGTTAAATTGACATTATAAAGTGATATGAATTTTATTGTCGTTGTTTGATATAAATTTAATTATCATATTGCTTGTTATTTGAATTAACCGTTGAAAACTCAAATTGACAGTTAAATTGAAATCGAAATTGAATTGCGATTTACTTACCTGACATCGATAACTATGAAATTGCCATGAATTGTATTGCTTATTGGACGATGTATTTCGATGGATGTTATTGGTTGATATTTGAGTGTTTGGATGTTTATTTGCTTATATATATCCTGTTATGCATACATATGATACTGTGATTTAATTTAAGTAATATATATTCATCCCTGACATTTAATTGAAATAAATAATTACTTGGCCATAGGATAGAAAATTATATACGGACACCGAATTGGCTAAATGAATAATTTTAAAAAAATCGTCGATTTGAAGTTTATTTAAATGTTTTGATTTAAAGGTTATAAATAGAAATCAATTTATAGAAATCGAATTTATTGAAAAATTGAGTTTTGGAATGATGAAATAAATCTTGGTTATAAGAAATTGTTAAGTAATATGATTCGAGACTTTGAAATTTAAAAATTAGAATTTGATTGAATTTCGAAAATTGATTTGTTTAAAGATTTAACCTTAATTCGAGCTTTGAAGATTACCAAGTAAATTTGATATAAAAATGACATTTTGACATCGAGTTTGGAATTGAATCATATTTGAAATTGGAATTTAGACTTGAATATTGATGGAAAATTTGTTAAGTGTTATAAATGGATATTTTGAAATCAAGCTCCAAATCGAAAAAAAAATTGAAATTGAATAAATTGAAGGTGAATGTAGAATTGAATTGATTTGAAGTTAAAGTTGACATTGTTTTGAATTGAAATCGAAATTGAATCGGTAAAATGGAAATTGAAATTGATTGGAATTGGGAAGTTGTAATTGAAATGGATTGGTTTTGAAGCTGTTTTAAATTGTTTTCCAAATTACTCTGTTATATAAACCATTTTGAATACTTAAACTATTTTAATCTATTTTTAATCTACTTAACCCAATTTAAATTATTTTAAACTAATTTATCTATTTTAAATCCATTGCAAGATTTTAATTATTTTTAACTATTTTAATTATTTAAACTACTTTTAAACTACTTAAAACTATTTTCTAAAAATTTCAAGCTGGTTAATAAGGTGGAATGTTTATGTTTAAATCTTGAATTTAAATACGAATTGGGTTAAATGAAGTTGCAACATAAAATTTAAATTCGGGATGATTTTGAAACCGAAATAAGATATTGAGACGCAAAATGATTTTTGAAAAGGAACCTTATACTTTGAATGGCTATGTCGATATTTGAAATGGATTTGATTTTGAAGTGAATATGACATTTGATATCAATCATGAATCGATTCGAAATGTAAAGGAGCCAACGGTGTAATAATACGTAGTTATTAAAGAGACCGGGATCGGATATGGACATACTCTCTGTCGATACCGAAAACCACTTTAATAACTATTATACGCGGAGTGTTGATCCAGAATGAAGTGGATGGTTTGGTGAACGCGTTGACTGAAGAAAGAGAACGATTATTGGATGACCCCTGACATGACTAAAACAGGAGCCGCGCCGGGCCATTGAGGTTCGCCACCTCTAGCGGACACACTTCTTCGATACCATATCTATTACATTTGTGATGCGATTTGGGTGCACCCCTTGATTTCGGAGTGTTGTTTCGCGGTGTTGGGGTAGCTGCTGGCTATGCCCAACATCAGTCCGGATCACGCAACTACTAGTATCCTAGTTGGTATTGCCTCATGTACCTTGTCATACTGATTATCCTATTCGCGACCACTACGTTTTGATTTGTACCTTGAGTATATGGATTGCCCTCTGGTGACTTCCGGTTTTGGGGAAACTACGGTCTTGTATATGCTTTTGGGAATATAAAATGTGTTAAGGGGGATTATGGTAACGCCTTAACGCTATTTTGATATTTTATATTACTGATAGACATTATCTACTTAGCGTATATTACTACATAGTAGATAGTTTCACGGATCCTTGAGAGATGGAAAATCCCGTAACATCTCTTAAGTTATTGCACGCACGTTGACACTGGATATGAGATGTAAAACCCCGTAAACATCTCTGACGCCGTCACACTCATATTTATTGACGATTGATTTAACTTTCATAAGGATATTTTAGTCCTGACTCGAGTGTTTTGTCTTTTCATTACGCTCGGGTCAGTCCTGAGTTTTCAGTTTAGGTGAAGATCATTTCCTTGGAGGACGGAGACGAAGATTTGGTATATTATCTACTACTATTATATTCATTCCATTCCGCTGCATTGTTGTATGATATTTGTTGTGTATGTAACTCTGATAAATGTTGTATAATAATAATCAAATGTATTCATTTCAAATGTATTCATTTAATTAACAGCTTCATGAACTGTTATTTTATTATTATACTTTAGCCTTCCGCTGTGAGATTCTGTGTTGTTTCATTTCCTTTATTTCCCTTCCTTTTCTTTTCTTAATTACCCCAATAACTATCTGCCCTTTTAATGGTTTGGAATCGACATGGGTATTTGATCGTCGGTTTAAACTGTCCAAAGGCGGGTCGTTACACCACATTACCAAATTGGGAATGTATCACTAGTAACCATCAACTACATAACCTCTGAGCTCGTACGTCTCAGAGAAGGGTGTTAAACTAAGAGAATAAATTCTCCGCCACCAACAGAAATTTATTTGATAGAAACCAGCTTTACATCTCAAAGTGTAATGTCAGACACACATCCATACAAGTCCGTTCTGGGATCGAACGGAACCGAAGACATTTCAGAAGAAGCCCTTGCAAATCCGGATATTCACTAATCACTTCGGAATCCCCATCACAAAGGGTGATAAAATCTCTATACCGGAGCAACCCGGTGCAGAGACATTCGACAGGTAATCCTTTCGCTTTCGAAAATACCTGGACTTCAACACCATCTTCAAATGCAATCCCATTTCATCGCATCTTTATTCGGAATGAGTTTTATGACACAAGGTCCTCTCTCGGCTAATCCAAATAACGAGCGCTTGTTTTTAAAATAAGTGTTACATTCAGATTCAAACAAATCACAACAAATTCCACTTTGATCTTTTAAATAAAAGTCCATCACAATCACAAAGGTTCGATGTGGTTTTCGAATATCCATTTGGAATTCGACTCCCGGTCGCATCGAAATTCAAATGCCATTTAAAGGCCAATATTGATAGTTGGTTATTTAACTGTCAATCATCATTCACAACAATCGCTGGATTTCAAATAATTTTCCCCCAATTATTATTATTTTCAATATATCTTCGCAAGGTAAAATTTCACTTTTCAACACTTTGAAAACAAATTCAAATCAAATTTTCACACTTCCATCCTTTGAAAATAAATTTCAAATCAATTTTCCCTTACGCGGAAAACATTTCCAATATATATTCATTTCACTGAAAATCTGCCGATTTCAAATATTTTAAAATAATATAAATTATTTATTCAAAATATACTTGGAACATTTAAAATAAACTATTTTAGAATATTTGCTTAAATATTAGTTATGAAAAATATTATACTAATATCTCATATAAAAATTCAAGTCCAAAACTAATTTTAAAATAAAATTAGTAGATAGAGTATAAATATTTAAATATCCAATTTCTAAAATAAATATCAATTAAAACTTTAAAACAATCCCTTCTATGCTTAATTTAAATAAATCTTTACTTTTAAAGATTCAAAACAATTTTCACAAATAATCTCTCCAACAATATTCTTTAAAAACCAAATTTAGAACTTTTAATTTTATTTCAAAAACTATTTTGAAAATATATTCGGCTTTCCAGGGAAAGTACATCTTTTATTCTAAAATGGTTCATTCAAATCGATTTATAAATCTTTCTGGATTTATTTTAAATTTACGTTCCAAATTCGTAAATTCCTTTCCACATTTTTAAAAATAAAACAATTTTATTTTTAAAACATATTTCCCTTTCTTTTATAAAATTCCCATTGTGGATTTTAATCTTCAAATATCCATAGATATACAATTTTCAAATCGTTTTCCAAATATTCACTTTCAACACCAAATCAATTCTCAAATTGATTTCCAAATTTATTTCAATTACCACATCCAATTCCAAATTGATTTCTAATCAATTTTCACATTAATTTCCCAATATGGTTTTATTTTTAAAGCACCAAATTAATTTTCAAATTTAATTTCTAAATTTATTTCAACACCAAATTGATTTTCATGCAAGCACTAAATCAATTTTCATATTGATTTCCCAAAGATTTATTCTTTTAACACCAAATCAATTTCTGAATATATTTTTAAAATAAATTTCTTTATCTTATCCAAATTATTTAAAACAATCACTCCAAATACATATATAATACCAATTCCACTTCGATGTGGAATATCGCAGTATATGGGTTTAATATAATAGCATCCGCTATTATGCGGCGCATAGGGTCTATACTAATATAACTGATTATAAAACAATCATCCAAGCACAATCAATTTTAAATCTAACTATTCAAAATTTAAATCAGAAAATATTTGATCGAGTGAGAAGATCTCACCTTTTCTCTTTTATTTTGCAATCCATTTCCAATTCAACTTGTTTCCATTCAGATATTGACCTTGTATAAACAATTTTATACAGTTTATTAATATTCGAAATAAATCGAACAATTTAATTGGATAAATTTAATTAACCAATGTTTTTATTTTAAAATAATTTCTTTCAATAATTTTATTTAACTAAAAAAATTAAATTTAAAACTAAATTTCCTTTTTAATAAAATATTATCTAGTTACCAAAATAATTATATTATTTATTAGTATTCGAATAAATTGAACAACTCAATTGTCATTTACAATTTAACTAAAAATTTCTTTTTTTGATCGTTTTAGTTAATTAAAAATTAAATTTTATCGAATGATTTATTTTAAACAAATTTTTATTTTCTTTTTAATGATAAAATTGAACTAAACCAATAATCAATCATCATTAATATAAATTAAAAAATCTGATTTTAAACTAGAATATTTTTTTTCTTTTTTTTCTTTTTTTTTCTTTTATACATTACTTTTATATATAAAAAAATATGTAAATATAAAACTTTACTATACATTAATTAAATGAAAAATACCTTCGGCAATCTATCGATACACTGATGTTATTCCCCAATTCGTCGATCCCTTGCAACCCACTACATGCACCCGCCACTCGACTGCCGATGCAACTCCTTCCGCCTTCACCGTCACGGACCTCAAATTGCACAACCTCCCCTAAATGACGTTGCCACGTTCTCGAAATTTCCACCGCGATTCACACAACTCCTCCAAATGACGCGCCTTTAAGTCCTCGTCTAAATTGCGCAATTCCACCCTTTCCTCTAATCGACTTCGAATCGATTCGCGTACCATGCACATGTTTGAGGATTGAAGCACGCGATCTTGATCCGAGATTACAGGCTTGCCTTGATTTCGATGGGCCATTCGCGTGATTTTTTTCGATGGGCCTTGATTTTCATTCGATTTCGGTAACTGATGGAAGAGGAAAGGGGAAATTTGATTTTGATTTCGGTTTATAAAGAGAACTCGACATTTTGATTGAAGAGGGGAGGACGAAGATTTTATCCCGTTTACTTTTATTTTATTTTATCGGCAATTCTTTACTTTGCTTTTGAGAGACGCGTGTTTTTTTTGTTTTTAAATCTTCCAACGCGTGTAAAAATTCTGACAAGTGGATGAAGAAAGAAGAAATGTGTAAGATTGTCTCATGAAAACATTATTTATTTCAATCTAAATTCAAATTCAAATTTAAATTCAAATCATCTCGAATATGCAACATAAAATTTAGAACTCCTATCTAAGTGTGCCGCCAGGCGTTCATAAGATTAACCCCCTATTCCGAATGCATTGGAAAAGGTTTCGAGTCCAAATTCGATCGTATGGAGAAGATAGCTTTTTGGACCAGTTAAAATATCGAATTTTCGATTTAAATTTTGGAGGTTTGCTTACCGTACGATCACACGACAACTCCGAATACTACGAAAATTGAAATCGGAGAATCATACAATATTTCGGATCCAATGGAACAAGTTTCGTCGAAATCCGAGACTGTGCCTCGGAAGGCTATTTTTAAATATCGATTTAAACGATATATTTTCAAAACTGATTACATCACTTTCAAATTCAATTCTGAAGCTTCCATTATCTTCAGTATTGTTAATATGTATCTCCTAAGCCATCAAATTATTTTTAGCAGGCTCAAAATTAAAGATTTACAATTATACCCAAATTTCAATGATAAATTTCAAAAATTAAATTGCCAAACCCATAGTTATATTTGAAATTCAAGTTAAACTACCATTCAAACATTTAAAATCAATTAAATGTTACAATTTCAAAATGTTCAAAATTCTGGGTCGTCACATCCTTCCCCCCTTAAAAGAATTTCGTCATGAAATTACAAGTTAAGAAGAATGATCCTTAACCCATTTGCTATCTTTCCAAAACTAAACAGTTTTATCAACTTACCAAACAAATCCTTTTTATTAACAACCCATTATCGCTTCAACTAACTTTCAAAAATTAATCATAGTTTTCAAATAACATTGTTTTCTTAACAATTCAAATTTAAATTTAAATTCAAATTTCAAATTAGAAGAATTTTGTCAAAAATTTTCTAACTCCCTAATTAGGAAATTTTTTACCAGCGTCTCCTTTGCACGGCTAGCTCAGTACGACTACAAAGTGGCACCACGACCCTCAGATTTCAAAAAGAAAACAAAAAGCCAAGTGGCTAGAAGAAAATCATCAAATTTCATGCTGAAATTCAAATACATACCTTTTTGTCGAGCAATTCGATTTTATCTTCGAAAATCAAATCCCAATTCCATTTCCTTTAATACACCTGTATATCCTGCTAGCCATAATATCCAAATACAACATTCAAATATCATTTTGCACATTTTATTACAAAAATTTCAATACTTACTTCTTATACCATTTTTACTTTACTATTGAAGTTATATATCCATTTTCATTCAATCTTACGTTTTCAATTTCATTTGAATTCAATTTACCTTCTGAATATTGAATTTTATCAATTATCATTCATTCACAACTGATTCATCTCACTATTTTAAATTAGTTTCTTTTACTAATTCATTACAAATTCCAATTCATTTTATCTCAACCCATTTTTTTTCTTTTTCCACCTTTATTTTGGTTCACTTCGAACTAATTTTACAACTTCATTTTACATCACACAATTCAAATTGGTTTTCAATATTTAGTTTCAATTTCATTTATATTCTTTTATTCATTCCCAAAAATTTCTTTTCAATTCACTATTTTGGTTTATAATCACTTATATTAAACTGGATTTCCAATTCTATATGAATTCAATTTACATTTTATTTATAATTATTGAATTCATTTCAAACCATATCTATTTGGTCTTTTCTTCAATTAGTTTCACTTACTAATTTTTATTCCAATACTTCGCTTTGCTTATAACAAATCAAATTCAATTCCAGTTCAATTCTATCCGCTTACAAATTCGAAATGAATTTCAACATTCAATTCAGTTTCATTTACTTGCAATTGCAAATTTATTCATTCATTCACAATTTATTTTCCATCTTAATAAATTTTATTCCAATCATTTAGTCTATAAGACTTCTCAAATTTACATTCATACAAATTAACTCAAATCTTCAATTTCAATTTCATTTTGAATCCATATCATCATTTTGTTTGACTTAAATTTTCAATCTCAATTCTTTTATTAAATTTTCATTTTTAATTCCACTTGATTTAAATTTTTCCTTCCATCTTATTTTGTCTCCACATCTACCTTTATCTAACTTCTCTTTAATTTGGATTTTATTTTAACAACTTCAAACTTTACAAGTTATCAAACTTAATAATATTCCATAAATATTTTATATAGTATTCCAGAGTCTTTTCAACCTTTTAAAATTCATTCTTGAATCAATTTAAATTTTCTTTTGAATTTCCAAAACCAAATCCAGTTTGCCAACAACTTCCATTTAAAATAATTTGGCAGTAATTCCTTTCTTGGAAACTCGAAAATGAACATCGATGATGCTGCAGTCATTACCGAAGTTATTTTCCAACGACCGAAAGGAGTTTAGTGCCTTTATCCCTTCGAAAACATTTTTTTTAAAACCTTTGAAAACCGTTTCCAAACTCAAAAAAATTTAAATTTTTCCAAATCTCCAATATTTTCCAAATTTCAAAACTTTCAAATCCTTTCAATTCTTTTCAAAGCTTTTCTATGGAATTCCATTTCAAATACAAATCACATTTACAATTTATATTTACATATCCTATTTGTATATGAATTTTATTTCTCAGCTTTAAGTTATGATTTCAATTTCTTATTTAATGACCAATGATAATAATTTAATATTATCACTTCCTAACAAACAATCAACCATATACTATGATAAATTATGGAAAATCATTCCTTTTATATACGAAAATAATTTTTGTAAAATTATTTCATTTACCCTATTTTAAAACAATATCGTGTCGAATTGTTCTCTACGAGTGTTTAGAGATCCCTATCGATAGAGTTGTACGGACTATACAGACCAGAATCCATATACAACTCAACAAACCAATCATTACAATATAAAACAATTTTATATTCACTAACAAATACGCACTCATATCTATTATTACACTCAACTCATTCTAGTGTACTATTGACCTTATCTCTAATGAGTAACACCCAACAGAGCTAAGGTTGTCGCTTAACCAAATGCGCTGATGCCACAATAGTCCGACCCAATTTTTTGACTTTCGAAAGTCGACATTAATACGTCCACTGTATCATATGCCGCACAATCGAATGCCGGAAAATCGAACCGTTAGGCTTTAAGAAGAAGAAGATAGAAGAAGAACAGTAACAACAACAAAATCTCACATTTCGTAGCGGAACAATATATAATAGATAAAGAATAATCTTTAAAACAAAAACACTATATCAGTTTATACATGACATTATCAGAGTTTACAACAACAAACAGCGGAAAATAAATATTACATATATAAGTGATACGCCTCACCATCCAGCTTCAACTCCTGATCTCCACAGCAACTTCTTGACTTCGCTCCAGAATAATTGACAACCTGACTCTAAGCTGCCCGTGTGGAAAATTATGGGCACCCAGAGTTTAAAAAGGGAACAATAAACTCCACGCCAGTCGTTGGACTTGTGTGAGATCTTAAAAACAGTTATACTTTACAGAAGAATTTAAAAGAAATTCGTAATGCTTTTTGGAAAATGAAACTACCATAAGGCCTCCCGGTACACGCACAATGCAATCGCACACTTGGGGGAGATTTCTCTTTATGATAGTCAAACATGCTTAATATGTAATTTTTTTTTAATATTATCATTAGTGCATAGTGCAGAAAACCTTTCGAAAATATAATATTAATCTTAGCCAGCATACGTACCATTATAGTATGCCTACTATAGCTACCATATTAGATGACATGTTATACAACTAAAACCGTACAAGGCGCGTATTGGTAATTGGATTTCCAACAAATGGTCAGGCTAAGGAACTTCCTACTGCCACATGCGTACGCCTCTGGAGGGACACCCCGGGAACCTAACCGGATCTCTGCCAACACAAGGTCGGGTTACTTCTGCAAAAATAGGTAACTACTGACACGAGTATGCCATCCCCCGGTTGTAAACAACTTTCATCCGAGGATCCTCAATACCAATAACCACAAAGTAATAATTTTGCAGCAACCACAAAGGTTAAGTATCTGGGCTCCATACCATGATATCACCTCTATCCAGAAGGAAATGAACATACCCTAAGGGGCGCTACCCTTTATAACCTTGCTGCATCCTTCCTGTTTCGACCATTCCGGGGAGCGAGGTCCGACGAAGTCTCGTCCACAAAGCTACGCTTTTCACAAAAGCCATGCTTCGATCAACAAATGATCAGCAGCACTTCGTATGCCACATTACCAAATGGGGAATGTATCACTAGTAACCATTAACTACATAACCTCTGAGCTCGTACGTCTCAGAGAAGGATGTTAAGCTAAGAGAATAAATTCTCCGCCACCAACAAAAGTGTATTTGATAGAAACCAGCTTTACATCTCAAAGTGTAACGTCAGACACACATCCATACAAGTCCGTTCCGGGATCGAACGGAACCGAAGGCACTTCAAAAGAAGCCCTTGCAAATCCGGATATTCACTAATAACGTCCGGAATTCCCATCACAAAGTGTGATAAAATCTCTATACCGAAGCAACCCGGTGCAGAGACATTCGACATGTAATCCTTTCGCTTTCGAAAATACCCGGTCTTCAACACCATCTTCAAATGCAATCCCATTTCGTCGTATCGTTATTAGGAATGGGTTTTATGACACAAGGTCCTCTCCAGGCTAATCCGAATAACGAGCGCTTAGTTTTAAAAATAAGTGTTACAATCAGATTCAAACAAATCACAACAAATTCCACTTTGATCTTTTAAATAAAAGATCCATCACAATCACAAAGGTTTGATGTGGTTTTCGAATATCCATTTGGAATTCGACTCTCGGTCGCATCAAAATTCAAATTCCATTTAAAGGCAAATACTGATAGTCAGTTATTTAACTATCAATCATCATTCACAATAATCGCTGGATTTCAAATAATTTTCCCCCAATTATTATTATTTTCAATATATCTTCGCAAGATAAAATTTCGCTTTTCAACGCTTTGAAAGCAAATTCAAATCAATTTTTCACACTTCAACCCTTTGAAAATAAATTTCAAATCAATTTTTCCATACGCGGAAAACATTTCAATATTTATTCATTTCCACTGAAAATCTGCCGATTTCAAATATTTTAAAATAATATAAAATATTTATTCAAAATATACTTGAAAACATTTAAAATAAACTATTTTAGAACATTTGCTTAAATATTAGTTATGAAAAATATTATACTAATATCTCATATAAAAATTCAAGTCCAAAACTAATTTTAAAATAAAATTAGTAGATAGAGTATAAATATTTAAATATCCAATTTCTACAACAAATATCAATTAAAACTTTAAAACAATCCCTTCTATGCTTAATTTAAATAAGTCTTTACTTTTAAAGATTCATAACAATTTTCACAGATAATCTCTCCAACAATATTCTTTAAAAACCAAATCTAGAACTTTTAATTTTATTTCAAAAGCAATTTTAAAAATATATTCGGCTTTCTAGGGAAAGTACATCTTTTATTCTAAGATGGTTCATTCAAATCGATTTATAAATCTTTCTGGATTTATTTTAAATTTACGTTCCAAATTCGTAAATTCCTTTCCACATTTTTAAAAATAACACAATATTTATTTTTAACAAATTTCCCTTTCTTTTATAAAATTTCTATTGTGGATTTTAATCTTCAAATATCCATAGATATACAATTTTCAAATCGTTTTCCAAGTATTCACTTTTAACACCAAATCAGTTCTCAAATTGATTTCCAAATTTATTTCAATTACCACATCCAATTCCAAATTGATTTCTAATCAATTTTCATATTAATTTCCCAAGGGTTTTATTTTTAAAACCCCAAATTAATTTTCAAATTTAATTTCTAAATTTATTTCAACACCAAATCGATTTTCATGCAAACACTAAATCAATTTTCATATTGATTTCCAAAAGATTTATTCTTTTAACACCAAATCATTTTCGAATTTATTTTTAAAATAAATTTTATTTATCTTTTCCAAATTATTTAAAAACCATATTTTTAAAATAAATTCTTCACCTTTTGAATATTATTACTTGAAATCCATTTATTAACTTCTTCTCATATTTTGGAATTTTATTCAATAAGATTTCACTATAGATTTTCTACCTGAATTTAAAGATCCAATTTTATTTGTTTCTGGTATCCTACGATACCAAAAATATATTCGGCTAAATTTTAGCCTTCAATGGTTTCAATCAAATAGTCACACACAGATTATAAATAATCAACACAAAATTTTGAAAACAAATCAAAATGTTTTGAGGAATCCAGTTGGATTCCTCCAACATGTTTCCCTGCTTCCACAGACGTTAGCCCAACAATTAAATACCAATTCCACTTCGAGGTGGAATATCGCAGTATATAGGATTTATATAATATCATCCGCTATTATGCGGTGCATAGGGTCTCATCCGCTATATAATGCGGGAAATCAATCACTTTAAATACATATATAATACCAATTCCACTTCGAGGTGGAATATCGCAGTATATGGGTTTAATATAATATCATCCGCTATTATGCGGCGCATAGGGTCTAAATTAATATAACTGATTATAAAAAAATCATCCAAGCACAATCAATTTTAAATCTAACTATTCAAAATTTGAATCAGAAAATATTTGATTGAGTGAGAAAATCTCACCTATGCTCCTTTATTTTGCAATCCATTTCACATTCAACTTGTTTCTATTCAGATATTGACCTTGTATAAACAATTTTATACAGTTTATTAATATTTGAAATAAATCAAACAATTTAAATTCCTATTGGATAAATTTAATTAACCAATGTTTTTATTTTAAAATAATTTATTTTAATAAATTTATTTAACTAAAAAAATTAAATTTAAAACTAAATTTCCTTTTTAATAAAATAATTTCTGGTTACCGAAATAATTATATAATTTATTAGTATTCGAATAAATTGAACAATTCAATTGTCATTTATAATTTAACTAAAAATTTCTTTTTTTTGATCATTTTAATTAATTAAAAATTAAATTTTATCGAATGATTTATTTTAAACAAATTTTCCTTTTCTTTTAGTAATAAATTGAACCAAACCAATAATCAATCATCATTAATATAAATTTAAAATTTTGATTTTAAACTAGAATATATTTTTTCTTTTTTTTCTTTTATACCTTACTGTTATATATAAAAAAATCTGTAAATATAAAACTTTACTGTACATTAATTAAATGAAAAATACCTTCTACAATCCATCGATACACTAATGCTATTGCCCAAATCGTCGATCCCTTGCAACCCACTACATGCACGCGCCACTCCACTGCCAATGCAACTCCTTCCGCCTTCGCCATCATGGACCTCAAATCGCGCAACCTCCCCTAACTGACGTTGCCGCATTCTCGAAATTGCCATCGCGATTCACGCAACTCCCCCAAACGACGTGCCTTCAAGTCCTCGTCCAAATTGCGCAATTCCACCCTTTCCTCTAATCGACTGCGAATCGATTCGCCTGCCATGCGCACATTTGAGGATTGAAGCACGCGATTTTGATCCAAGATTACAGGCTTGCCTTAATTTCGATAGGCCATTCACGCGATTTTTTTTCGATTGGCCATGATTTTCGTTCGATTTCGGTAACTAATGGAAGAGGAAAGGGGAAATTTGATTTTGATTTCGGTTTATAAAGAGAACTCGGCCTTTTGATTGAAGAGGGGAGGATGAAGATTTTATCCCGTTTACTTTTATTTTATTTTATCGGCAATTCTTTACTTTTCTTTTGAGAGACGCGTGTTTTATTTATTTTTTAAATCTTCCAACGCATGTAAAAATTCTACCAAGTGGATGAAGAAAGAAGAAATGTGTAAGATTGTCTCGTGAAAACATTATTTATTTTCAATCTAAATCCAAATTCAAATTTAAATTCAAATCGTCTTGAAAATGCAACATAAAATATCGAACTCCTGTCTAAGCTTGCCGCTAGGCGTTCATAAGGTTAACCCCCTATTCCGAACACAATGGAAAAGGTTCCGAGTCCAAATTCGATCGTATGGAGAAGATAGCTTTTTGGACCAGTTAAAATATCGAATTTTCGATTTAAATTTTAACGCGTTCGCTTACCGTACGATCACACGACAACTTCGAATACTAGGAAAATTGAAATCCGATAATAATACAATATTACGGATCCAATAGAACTTGTTTCGTCGAAATCCGAGACTGTGCCTCGGAAGGCTATTTTTAAATATCGATTTAAACGATATATTTTCAAAACAGATTAAATCGTTTTCAAATTCAATTGTGAAGCTTCCATTCTCTTCAGTATTGTCGATATTAATCTCCTAAGCCATCAAATCATTTTTAACAGGCTCAAATTGAAGATTTGCAATTTTACCCAAATTTCAATGATAAATTTCAAAAATTAAATTGCCAAACCCATAGTTATATTTGAAATTCAAGTTAAACTATCATTGAAACATTTAAAATCAATTAAATATTACAATTTCAAATGTTCAAAATTTTGGGTCGTCACATTATAAATATTAAAGATTGGAATTAAATAGATATTTTTTAGTAGAATGAAAATTTTATGATTTAAAAAACTTTGAAATTTTATTTTGATATGTGAAATTAAAATTATGATTTGGAAATGAGTCATTTTGTCATAAAACCCCTTTTTAATTAATACTGGATCGAATGATGCGTAATTCTATATGATGAGAATTCCGAATGAAAGGATTAGGAATACCAAGCGGTATGGGACGTTTGATAAAAAATTTCTGATAATTCTTTTGACGCATTATACAAAATATTAAATGTTTGCATTGAGTGTAATTTATAACATTGAGTAAACGAGTGTATAATGCCAAGTAGTATAAAAAGCCGGTGTTGATATTCATTTGGTTACTTTTGTAAGTGTAACTAACCTTATTTTACATATTGGAGGACCGCAAAAATTACATTTAAATTCTTATAGGTCATGTAATGACCCGATATTTTCAACCATTCGCATCCACACATACAGGATCTGAATCTCTTAAAATACCAGATTATTAATTTATATTTGGCGAAACTCAACATATACAGTAAATAAATCACAGAATCACAGACACAGAATAATATAATAATATGCAGCGGAAACTAAAGAATAGTAGTTCATGAAGCTACAATATATATTAGAGTTAAATAAGATATAACAGAAGTGTCAAATACAATAGTCAAATACAAGATCAGAATACATCACTGGAATCAACTGAATAACTGCAAGCTGAAAGATATAGATGGATCTCCAAATGAAGCTCCAACTCCAAAGGTGAGTCTCAAAAGCTGTATCACTCAGTTTGACCCGAGCGTAAAGCAAAATACAAAACACTCGAGTCGGAATTAACATTCTTGTATCAACAAATCCAACTCAAGTGAAATAACAACTAAAATACAAGTAACTCAAGGGATGTTTGGGATAACCATTCCCCAAGGATTCGTTAAACTATCTACTATGTAGTAATTTATGCTATTATAATAATGTTTAAAGTAAAATAAACTTACTTAAAAATAGCGTTAAGGCTTTACAGTTTCCACCTTAACATATATATAGTGCCAATAGTCCATGCAGTACCGTAGTCCCTCCTGATCGAGAGGCCACCAGAGGATACTCCATAGGTACGACACAAACAACTCGTAGTAAAGCATGCTTGGATAGGTGACACGACGCAACTAGGCAATGCCAGGGTAGATATACCAATTGCACATCCGGACTGGTGGTAACGCATAACCGTAGCTACAGCCCACCTTGAGCCACACTCCTAAAAAAATCAAAGGTGCACCCAATCAATCATAAAGTAATAGAATGATATCGAAGGAGTGCGTCCGATCAGAGGAGCTACCTCATTAGCCCGTCGATTGCTCCTGTTTTAGCCACCTTATGCCAACTCATGGGAGTCAGGTCCACGTATATACCTCATATAGAACGTCGCCACCATCCTACTTCATTTTGGAATCTCCACTGCGTACACAGTTGTTAAAGTGGTTTTCGGAGTTGGCAAAGAGTATGACAACTTCCGATCTCAGTCTCTTTAACAACCAAACATTATTATAGAACCGTGGTCATTTTCAAAATAGTACATACTTTAAAACCAAAATATCGTTGCCATTTTAAAACCATATCAATACGATATCATTTCCATTTCAAAACCAAATACGATAACATTTCCATAAAAATCATGGCACTTTCAAAGTTATAACACTTTCGAAACCAAACATTGAAAATTTTAACACTTTCAAAACGTAATACTTTGAAATTCATAACTTTGAAAACATAACTTCCACCACTTAACAATTTTGATATTAAAATAGTATATATATATAATAAAACAGTTTACAAAGTAAAATAGTTTATATATAAAAGAATTATAAGTTAAAATAGTTTAAAATCAAATAGTTAGTATATTGAAATAGTTTATATTAAAATAATTTATAAAGTAAAATATAAAATAGTTTTAAGTTTAAAATTACTTTATAAAATAAAATAATTTCCTCAAACTTCGCGAATTGATTCAAATCAACTTGAATCCGAAAATTCAATTTAAATCAAATCTCAATTCATAAATTTCAACTCAATCAGTTCTCAACAAACCATTTTAATTTATATCAATTTCAAAACAGAGTTTTAACCACACAAAAAACCATTTCAATTTCCATATATTTCAAAGCTTTAAATATTCCATAATTTCAAAAGTAATTTTTTTGATAATTCCATATTTATCAAATTCAATTTATTATTATTTAGTTTTGAAATATTTACTTAGTAAATCCAATATCATTTAAATAAAACTTTTAAACTCCAAATAACTGAATATTCCTTCAATTTATTTAAACTTGATATATTCATTTAAATCACCTTAAACCAAAATCAAATTATAAAAATCATATCCTCTAAAATCTCAAATTAAATAAATTTCAAATCAAACTTATTTGAGTATAATTCTTAATTAAGTACAATTTCAAACCAATTCAAATCTATCTTCCTAGCCTTAATTTATTAAAATCATTATAAACTCTATATTAATGTATAATTTAAATACTATACCAAATTATATTTAATAAAATCAGACTTTAATATTAAACCTATTTTATATCAATTTTTTTTATACATAGCTCAAATAAAGAATGTAACTATATATAAAATAACATTTATATAATATCAAAAATCAATATTTATATAAAACTATATATTTCTTACCAAAAACCATAGATATCATTTTCAATATATATATATATATATATATATATAGACCAGCGGTGTCTGTATATAATTTTCTATCTTATGGTCAAGTGATACAGATATTTATCATTTTAATCTGTAATTTAAATATATACAGGTATATATCATTTTAACCTATAATTCCAAATTCAGTTCAATGAAAATCGTTTAGGTCTATCATTTCAACCCATAGCGATTTTCTCCTATATTACAGATCGTTCGGGTATGTATCATTTCAGCCCGTAGTGAATTCTGTACTAACATGGAACTTACAGAGTGATAACAGATATGATATTAATATAACATGCACATATCATCAATATAAATAACAGATAATGGTGTCAGATGTCACAGGTGAACGTATAGCATAATAACGTATATATGACAATGTAAATAACTAACAACAACATATTTTAATTATCGTTTCAATTGAAATCAAATTTAATAGATAAAAGAACATTAATCGTGAGTGATTGCTCATCTTTCGAGACTAGAGAGGATAGACACCGAAATTGAGTTACGAATCCAAATACGAATTCCAAAGCAAAGGGAGATGGGTATGAATTCGACGGATAAAGTGATAACAGAAATCGATGAAACAAATTGAATCAGTTTTTATATAACTGAAAATATATACATTATTATTATATTATATATATTATTATTTGTTTCCATGAAATAATTTCAGAACATATATTTTCAAATCCATATTATATCCCAAAATATCCATTTAAACAAAACCCAATATATCACAAGAACAAATAGTTGAACACAAATCAACTGTAAGAAAAAAATATATACTTTACTGTAAAAATCTCAAAATCAGAACATATATTACTTATAAACAATTATATAATGGAAATCTAAACAGAACTATAAAATATAATATATGCATTTATATACAAACAATAACATATAATACATAATATACCCTTGGTGATAATTTGAGAAATATGACATGCATAAAGTACACGTTTCATAAATTTAAAAGTGACAGCAAACATGTTATGCAAGAAAACACAAATTCATAATATATAACATGTATAACTGATAACATCATACACCTAATATATAAGAAAACAACTATTTGTAAGTGATAGAGCTATGTAAAACTTTTATATACCTATAATCGGCAGACCATTATATATATAAACCAAAACGTATTATATTCACATATATACTTATACTTAAAACCGTTAACACACAAAAATCTTAAACACGTATAAAAGCTATTTTGAAACCAAAACCAAATGATATATATATAAAACGTTTGTATAAATTATTGTAAAACTTTCTCCAAAATACAACAATACATAACATATTTTATATATGCATATACTTACAATGTAACAAACTATTATATATATATATATACATACATACATACATATATATATACACATACATACATATATATATATACATACATATATATATACATACATACATATATGTATATATATACATACATACATACATACATATATATATATATATATACATACATATATATATGATATAGCCGATTTTATATATGACTTTAGTATATATAAATAACAGGTTTCAAAATCTAACATGACCAGAATGATATATTAGCTTTCAAACAAATATATTTTCAGAAGCCGTACATAATATATATATATATATATCAATATATCTATATGTATATAAAATCATGATATACATATTTTTTTCGAAACCATAAAGCTTATATTATAAATTATTTATGTACACGTTATTCATAATATATATAACTTGTTTACAAATCTATACGTATACAGTGGTTACAAAATCTAAATTTTCCAAAATGAATATATATAACATATATAAACGGTGAAATACGAAACAAAAGGAACAAAATAGCTTCCAGATTGAAAAATACATGTGACAGTTAAGCTTATATGTACTTACAATATTATATACAAAACTTATGCCTATTGCTTGCTGTCAGAGGAGAAAAGAATGGCGGCTCACGGGATGGTCTGGGATTGTGACGGAGGAAGGGAGGAGTGGTGGCTGTCGTATGTGGCATGGTGGTGAGCTGAGGGGAAAGGACGAGCAAGAGTAGTGACATAAAAAAATTCTCAGACCCAACAAAAAGAAGATGTATAGTGCACGAACGATATTGTAATCTATTTTTATTGTTTTTTTTCAAAAGAATAGGCACGAGAAGACAGAACGAACCAGAAGAAATATTGAAAGCCCAACGGTCATCTATTAAATTCAAAAATATTAAAAGCACAGACTGCTAATATTACATGTTTGTTAAATGAATGGTCACAGAAGTCAAAAGTCCGAAAACGGTTACCGATGCGGTAATGTTTTTACTGATTTTGCGATGTAGCAGACCCCAAAATATACAAACAAATATACTACGGAGACCAACACAACGAGATGATCAAAACGGTATACAAATGTCAATGGTACAATCATCCGATCAAAAGTCAATAATCGGTACCGAAAATGCTGCTAATTTTCTAGAAATAAGACGAACGGCCCAACAGCAGTCAAAATTTGATGAAACGAAATATAACATCTCACTCAACAGATGATTTACAAATTTTCTATAGAAAATATTCAGGTTTGGAAAACATTTAATTATCATCAAATATTAACTGATATAAATTAAAATAAAATTTATACCAGAAATAAACTTTCATATTATCTGATGAAAATTTACCATCTGCTATGTTTAATTGGATGCATTACAAATATCAAATTTAAAATTTAAAAATTTAATTATTTAAAATTTCCTAAAATTTCAGTTAAATATATTATTAAACTAATAGAACTTTACGGTTCGTTACAGGTCAGATATATTTGTTACTTTAGAAAATGTTAATTAGTGATATTTTCACTCTCGAAATTTTTATTTGAGTGTATTGACCGCGAAAAATTTCTAAGGCCTATTTGGTTAGGAGTCGAATTGGGATTTGAAACCACTTCTATTGAAAGATACAATGGTTTCTCTTTTTTTAGCATGGTCATAATAGATTTTTGGACTTATAGTTTAGGAGATATGACCGTTTTAAATTCTGATTGACTTTAGACAGATGAACTGGAAATTAGCGAGTGATTATTAAAACCTAATACTCCAACTTGGGATTAGGGTAAATACCAATCTCCAATAGCAGTCATTAATCAATCCTATTCACTAATTACCTCTTAACCTTCATTAATTTGAAAATACACCTAAATTTCATTACTTCTTCAAGTAAATTAGCCTAATTAAAAATCTAGTGTGAGATAAGTAAGAGGATATTGGAGATCTACAGTTTTAATATCTTAGGATCCATGAAATTTACTATTCCATCTTAGATTTACATTAGGAATTTGGTAATTTGATATGAGTGAGTGATTTTACGCATCTCACTATTCTCAGTATGTCCATATAGTAAAATGATGTCTTTATGTTGATTTTAAGAGTCAAAACATTTTCAAACTTAGATCTAACTTAAGCAAACTATTTAAAAAGGAAAATATGAAACTTGATCATTTTTGACCATTTTGCAAAACATCCCATCATTTGATGTATTGTTTGATCTGAGACATAATATATGTTTGAATTTTGATTGGATAGTTTATATGAGTTGTATATATGTTGTACTTAGTTGTACATGCTTGTTTGTTGTGTTTTAATTCATTTTTACGTAGTTAGAAAGAGATTTCCATTTGAACGATTCGGTGAGAAAATGTGCATGAAACAGATGCAACTTAGATATGTTTCTTTTGAGGATAGGTGAAGCCTACAAAACAAGTTGCAGGAGATTTAGAGGTGGTTTGAGTAGAGAAAATCATGTCGACATTTATGGATGAGTAAAATATAGGGAGTAATCAACTCAAGGGCGAGGAACTTCATGGATTATGGGGACTTTCTTCGGGCTGGAGCGCTAAGTACTTCATGGCATGGATGGGTGAGTTTCAGGCTGGGAAGTTCAAGGAAAATTTGGTTGGTGAAAAAATCGATATCAACATGTTTTATGGGTAACTAAATGTTTATTTCGAGGCATCCAAGATGTTTCTTCGTGACTTAGGGAAGAGGACTTCGTTGTATTTTAGTTAGAGTTTACTTAGCCATTTTTGTTTGACTCAATATGTCAGCACTGACATGTCTAATCATGTCGGCATCGATGTTATTGGGGTTTTACCAATCTTCGTCAAATTTGGCAGAGGAAATGCATAAGCCTTAGAGAGGATGATGAGTGTGTTCATTCGTTTGCTAGAAGTTTAATTTGGACATTATGGCATGAAGAAGAATGACGGTTTACAACAAAGAAAAGGACGAGATGCTTCGACATGATAACTTTGGGACTATGATGAGATGACTCTATTACTTATGAGGGGTGTCTAAAGAGGTTCTGATGAAGACACATCTCTGACGAGATTCAATATGATGATCCAAAGGGTGAAGCCGATGATGGGGGATTTTAGTGGAATTATGATTGAGTTCCACTATGGACATACATGGAATGGAACGTTGGTTGTGTTCTATTATGATGACATGAGCAAAGGGATCATAGATATTCAAAGGTTTCTAGTTTTCTCATGTTAAAAGGATATGTGGAGACACCCACCTTGATATGACCATGTCCAGATCTTATGTGGATTATCCTAGACCTTATGATTGTAGGTCTATTTCCTGACTTTACGAAGTGGCATGGATTAACCACTATGAAACCAAAATTTGGTTGAAACTCTTGCTTTGTTGGTACCATATGAGTTATTTTATAACCCATGCAATTGAGTGATGTGAGCTTTATTTTATGGATGTTGTGTTTGCTATATTTTCATGTTTGTTTTGTTACCTAGAGTTGTCACATTAGGTAGGTATTATGACTTTGGCACCTAGGCATCCTACATTGTACTTAGACTGTACTTTACCCATATGTTGATGATTGTGATAGATTAGCATATATTGATTGTCATGTGCTAACTTTTTGGATGCAGAGACATGTTAGGTATGATTTTCCAAGCCCAATTTCCTATACTATATTGATTTACATAGTATCTTGAGTTTTCTTATTGCTCATACCAGACTGTTGTCCGACTCAAGAATTTATCCCTTTCTTTTTAGTATCTCAAGTACTCTTAATTGAGTAGACTAGATAGCAGGTGTTACACAACACACATCATTGTACCCGTGGACTAGCGTGAGGCTACACGATCATGTATACTGTATGTTTGGGGCTTTTACTATTTTCGCTATGTAATACTATAGAGCTTAAATAGTGTTCAACTTTAATTTAAAGACAAATATTTTTATTTTATTTGCCAATTGTATAATCTATACTACCCTTTTGTATAACTTTGTTGAACATACGCTTTGATTTGTATTAGCACCCCCACCTTTAGACCTATACTACCCAAGAGTTTTACAAAGTAATACTGTCGAGTAATATAGAGAATGAGACGATATGGGGTACACATGTGAATTTTCCCTTGGGATAACATTGGTACATATTTAAAAATTGAATATAACTCACCAGCAATCCATACACTGTATCAACACAAAGCAATAAACACGTGTGCCTTTAGGATAGCATGATACACAATATATAGTAAACATCAAAGATCACAACATTTATCACACCGATAATATATAATATCTAATATACAAAATATATCTAATACACATCATAATGATATACACACAAGAGACTGTACAATACAATATGATAATATATAGTTCTGAATATTTAATCTCCATTATGCCTATAAAATACAAGCTGGTCTCATTGTACCAGGACCTGAAATATTTCGGACCGACCCAAGTATTATATAAATAATAGAGGGTCCGATTATATCTAAATCCTAGGTCAATAAACATATAGATCTTAGTGTATGCTGGGTATAAATACAGTAATATTACCTCAAACTGCCACAATATCATATAATGTAGAACACTATAAAACCTAGCATAAAAATGTCATCACCTATAAAAAAATCATCAAATCAGAAATCATTAAATAACATAAAATGGGTGAATCATCCATTGCACAAATCATTGTTTAAATCCAGCAAACGTCTATAAAGTTGTATCACATGTATAATCGGGCTAACTCTTAAATTGCCCAAACATGTCGCTCAATCTCAATGAATAAAATATCCTTAATATCATTATAAATAATCATCCATAAACATAATCACAGAAATGGCGACACATGTCAGTGAAGGATATAATTGGCGACACAAGCCTATAATGAATAATCGGTGACGAACGCCTAAGAAAGATAAATAGGCCACACAAAAGATAAATTGGCAACATAAGTTAATGAATAGTAGTTGGAGACACACACTAATGAGATATAAAAGGCAACACATAAAAATGAATAGTAGTTGGTGACATACGTTAAAGAAGGATATGAAGATTGATCATACTTTGGACATAGTCACAGATACTCGAAGTTAAGTATATGTCCACATCACACACAATAGAACCAAAGGGGAGACCGACAGACACACTTGTTCTAGGAGACTACACATGTAATTGGTGAACATAACAAATGTATTCCACCAACACGGCTCCTATCACCTTGGTTACCTCGACATACATCGTGACTCATATCCATCGCATGTCATAAACATGTTGCAATACCACACTATGCGTTTGTACCAAAATCGGGCACAACACGCTTCAGACGTATTTGAAGAGATTAAAATGAAGAATTTAAATGTAAAAAGAAGCTAATCTAACAAACACGCCAATTCAAGAAAATAGAAATTGATAGAGATTTATAGTGGTTCGATGTTGTAGCCTACGCACTTTGAATGATTTGTAGTTTTATTGATGATTACTAACTGGTTACAATAGAGAATAACTCAAACACTCAAATTACAATGGATCTCCGATAGAGTATCGGCGCAATAGAGTCAAAAGTCCCTTTTCTATTTGCATTGAGTGCTATATATAGGTATAGTCTAGAAATATTCGACTTAGATGTTGGAATACTTCTTCGCACACGTGGGTTGGCCAACCAGATTAATCCGAGGTCATTTGAGATCGATCCATGATCGATTCATGTGCTCTTCGTATCGATCAAGATCTACTCCTTTTGAGCCGCGATCGATCAGAGGCATTCCTCAGTTAGTAAGTAAGCTTCTGTGAAAAATTGGTTGCATTTGGACTTGTAGATTTTGAGTTATGACCGATCCAAGATTGAGATTGTAGGTTGGCTGAACTGTATGTATCGATAACTTCGTATCGATGATTATTCGTATCGATCGGTCGTGCTTTGATGACATGGAGCGGCAGTCACGTGAAGATCCACTTTTCATGCTAATGGACTGCTTCCTTTGTTTGACCGTGCCTTTTCCATATCGATTTAGTGCAACTCCTTTCGTATCGCTCCTTGCATGCTGCCTTCGTATCGATGCTTGTATATGCTCTTTGTATCGATCATTGGCTGATCGATATGAAATGCGTTCATGGGAGGATCGCCATGAAGCATTTAGAAACGTAACAGATACAAAATGATAACTATTGATGGCTATGATGGGGAATGAGCTTGATGGATACGAAGAGGGGTGGTTTTTGATGGATATGAACTAAGGCCTTCTCTCTTGATTTGGATCGAACCATAACTTGAGCATATGAACTCTGATTGACCTAAAATATGGAATGTTAGCTTTTGTGGCTTTGCTTGTTGTACCATGCTAATTATAGCTCGATCCAGACGCGGACAAAACTTTCCAGTATCCATAGCGAACTTGTGTATATCCAATCTCCAAGATGGATTATCCTTGGTTTCTAGTCAAGTCCTTGGTGTCACGGCCTTGCCAAAAAGGTAGGATAACATATGCCGTACAAAGTACATCTTGTGTGTACATGACATGCTTTGAAAAGCGGTATTCTTTATTCTGACAAAGCTCTATCTGATTCGTTGAATAGTCGTTGCCTTTTCATCAAGAGATGTAACCTTCGATTGATTTCTAGTAATATAAATGCTGATTTTTTGACTGCAAATGATAATGCAGTGTTTTTTGTAATTGAGTGCTAGTAATTTGTTGTCCATTGTTTTGATCATCATCAGATGAGCATTCAATTCCTATTAATTTTGAAATTTGAATGTTAGCTTGTCATACATGCACGTATGTTAACTTGACTCCTGTTCACGGTTGCACGTTCACGAGTCATTGTCAAGTTTTTTAGTTTTTTTTGGGCCAAGTTTCATATCGATCCTCTCCTAGATCGATGTGAAATTCGATTTGTTATAACGTTTGATGATTGTTTTAAGGCATCCCTTCGCATCGATCCTCTCTTAGATCGTTCTAAGAAAGTGGAATGCACGATTCGTATCGATGGCTATCGATACGAAGTAGATAGTCTTTGGAGAAAATTTGTATCGATGGATACGAACTCTTATGTTCTTCAAATAGAAGGATACGAAATGTGTAACATTCCTGAAAATTTACCAAGTTTAAATTGGCAATTTAATTAATTTTTGAAAATAAATTGAGAATTAATTTGAGATTTCTAGAATTAATAAATAATTTTTGATTTAAATAGAAATTTAATTTGAAACTTAAGCATAAGTACCTTATAAATAAATTTTTGGATTTAGGAAGACTAAGTGTATAGGGAATAGATAGAAATTTGATTTAAAATGTAAGAATAAATATTTCATAAAAAAATATTGAATTTCAAAATAAAATGTATTAAAAATAAAATAGAAATTAAAAAAAACTTTGAGATTAATAAAAAAATTAATGGTAATTGTTTTCTAGATTCTTGATTATATTAACTTTTGGAAGTTATAATTTGAAATTAATTTTTTTTAAAGGTTAGCCTAAGTTAAATTCTTATATATATTTATTTGAAAGTTAAACTTTGTATGAGTATATAATTTGATTTAAAATTTTATTTCTTAAGATTATTTAAGAATTTATAAGAATATAAAACATAATGTATGAATGCAAAATTTGAAAATGAGAAGTAAAAGTTTAACATACACATATTTATTTAAAATTAATAAGATTTGGATATATATAAATAGACATAAATGGATTTATATTTCAAGTTCGAATTGAAAATTGAATATAAATGTAAAATAAATATTTTTAAAAAAAATAAGTGGCATTTAGGAAATCATTAAGATGTAATGTGTATAACATAAATATTGGTTAAAAACAATTCTTTCAACAATTACATACATATATATGCAAGTGAATAGGATATAAAAATTTATAAAAAAAATTCTTTTGCCTTATAGAAAAAAAAATCACAATTGTAAACATACATTCACATGGGAGATGGAGTAGAGTAACTAACAAAATCTAGATCTCATGATTTTATTTTTAACAAATGGCATTCACTATGACTCATTGAATAAAATAATGAGATTTAAAAATTGCAAAAAAACCTTTTAACTCCCTATACTCAATTATTTAACTTTTCAGCAAATCTGAAACGACAGTAACAAGAGATTTAGCCTTGCAAACTCCAGCCAAGAAGAGATAGAAAAGAGAAAAATCGGAAAAGAAAGGAAAAACTGTCGGTTTTTCTTCAATTCAAAGTAAAAAAGCAAAAAAATCTAGGAATCTTCTTAAAGCATCAAGCTATAATGTATGTTCCATCTCTCAGGTAAATATTATACTTTATAGTTAATAAATTTGTAGTTTTAAAATCAAATTTTAACACAAAACTAATCCAAAACTGTAGATTATAAATGAAAACAAGTGCTGTAGTTTTGGCCAAAGGAAGCAATGTAGTAATTTTTGAAAATATTTAAAGGCAAGGGGATTTCTTTTTTTCAAAATCTAAATTTGAAGTTTCTAAACAATATTAGAGCAAGGATTTAAAACAATTATGTTAATCTGTAGCAGGAAAAATCATGTTCAAATGTAAAGTTTGCAGCCTGGAAATAAAACAAATTTTTAGCTTTAAACAAATTCAAAACTGTAAGTAAATTTAAGTTATACGTCATTGATGAACTGAATAAACAAATATAATAATGATTAAGCAAATAATTTTTTTATATAAGTCCCAGATTCAAAGCTTCAGGCAGCTAAACACAAACAAAATGCTTCTCTGTCCAACTTCCAGTTTTCAAAATATCAAGTTCTTGTTTCTACTTCATCAACCAGGTGAGAAAACCACTTAGCCCTGCTATGTCTTTTAATGCTTGGATTTGTCTTTGAAGTTTGATATGGATTATGTTTGAATGACTGTGTGAATGTGTTTGTATGCTTTATATATATATATGAAAAACGGGGTGTATATTAGTGTGCAGGCCAAAAACAAGCCTCTGTCCCAGGTTTTAAACCCTACTTGAAAATTTAAATTTTCCCCAACACAAAACATATTAGGTTTGGATTGCTGAATGAATGACGTTTACATGGGTATAACATTGTTTATAAAAATGTAATTAAGCAAAATTGACAGATAATTTATTGGGAATTAAGGAATTCACAGTAATGACCTTTTGATGATAAAAAGTCAAATGATTTAATTTCTGTTTTTGATCATACAATCTGATTAGTGCTCGGGAATGTTGACTTTTAAAAATAAAATTTCAATTTTTAGTTTCAAATTGAAGTGGGGATATGGGTTTGAATGGAATACACAAATTTGTCCATTGCCATTGACCAGCGAAGTTATTGTCAATAAAATCGAGGCTGGAGGTGGAGCATGTGTCGCAGATTGTAGGAAAAATGGAAAAGGATTTTTTAGATGATCGTCGTGGCGATGCGGCGTTGGTTTAGGGTTGGTCAACCCATTTGGTCGAACGAAAAGGAAACGACGAACTCATCGTCGAGGTTGAGCTAGAGGGGATCGGACCAAGGGAAGGAGGATCGTGGGTGAGTGTCGAAGCTTTGGTCGAGTTCGCGTGAATTCCGGTTGCGGGGATCATTGGCGCGAGGTATTTTCGTTGATGAAGTTTGGTTCCAGTTCGATTCGAAATGCCAAATTTCGATTCCTCGTCAAATTTGATGATCTGGATGGTGAAGAAACTAGTGGGAGTCATCAGTGACATGTCGAGAGCAACGCAGTCAACCGGAGATGATTGCGGCGATCGTGCACATGCATGTGGTGTACGGTGGTGTGGGTTACTGCAAAACTTTGGGAAAGAAAATGGTGGCTCGAAGTGGGTCTCGTGAAATTTTGATGATGGCACGAAGAGGATCGGGTCAGGCTATAGTGTGCGTGAGCATTCCTTGTTGCAATCTGTTTTAAAGTTCAAAATGAACAAAGATTAAACGTAAGCTTGGTCTCGGGAACATTGGGTAATTAGCTCGGGTTGAACTCGGGGGTAAAAAGGCTTGGGCTCGGGGAATTTGAAGATTGGCCTGGGTAGATTTAGTAATTACAGGTTTCTACATTTCAAGCTAAAATGTGTTTCCAGGTTTTAAGTTTCTACCAGGTATTATAAAATGAAAAAATAAAAAAGTTTTAAATAAGTTTTCAAAGCTAGTTGTAGAAACAAATTTTAAGTTAAGTGTTTACCCAAGCTTAAACAATTTATTAACTAATACCTTTAAACAATCAATGCTAATTAAAGTTATAATTTATTAAACGTTTGAAAGTGAAATTATTTTTGAATTCAAAGGTATCTTAATAAGCACAACCTTTAATTTAAGGGTTTATTTTAAATAAACTAAATAAAGATAATTAAGGAGTGAATTAAGAAGAAATAAATTAACTTAAAGGTTTAAAAGCAATTAGTTAATGATAATTAACTCTAAGTTGTTTTCAAGAATATAGTAATGTTAAGCGATTAAGATAAGTGGGATATCTTACGTTAATTAAAGTTTTAGGCAGTTAAAAAATTAATTAATTAAGTTTAATTAATGATAAGTAGTAAAAAAAAGGGTAATTAATTAAAGATAATTGCTAAATGAAAGTAATTAAGATAAATTAATTTATAATTCAAGGTTAATTAATCATGTAATTAAAGAATGATTTATTAGAAGATGACCAGTTACTTAAAAATAATTGCCTGATTTGAAGTATTTAAGGACGAATAATTAATGATTTAAAAACTTGATTAATCGAGTGTTTAAAGGTTAATTAATTCAAAGAATAATTAATTAGTGTGATTAGTTAATAAAGGTAATTGAGTTGAGAATAATTTATTAATTAAAAGTTAATTATTTTACGAAAGTGAAGAGGGATGATTGTTAAATAAGGATTAATTAATTAATTATTGTAATTAATTGAAGATAATTACTTTGTGTAATCAAATGAAGGCTAATTACTTTGTGTAATTAAATAAAGATAATTACTTTGTGTAATTAAATAAAAGCTAATTCCTTAGTGAAATTAATAAAGGATAATTAATCAAGGGTTAATTTACGAATTAAAGATAATTAATAAAAAGGTGAGTTAAAAAAAATTAAATTAAATGTTAATCTTTTTATAATTAAAGGTTGATGAATTTTAATTAAGGGTTAATTAATATTATTATAAATGGTTAATTAATAAATGGTAAAAGATTCATTAATCAAAATGATTTGTAATTTATTAATATTAATTAACCAGGATTAGTAAGTCATAAGTAATTAAATCATATTTGAATTAATCAGGCAATTAACTGATTTTACTTATGGATGTTTGGATTCTATTGGGTGATTGAATTGTTTGATACCCTTATACGTTCTCTTTTGATTTGAGCTATGTTGATGTAATTTATTATCTGTGATATATATCTGTGTTCTGTGAATAAAAGATAAGCGTTATGGTTTATACCGCTTATCAAATATAAGCGTTATAGTTTATACCGCTTATCAAATATATTGCTGTATTTGAATTTATGCTGACTGGCGATGTTGCACTTTTATTGTGTAAAACCCCTTGACTACACTTATACACATAAAAATATGGATTACATGTGGAAATTGGTTAAGTCACAGATTTTTGAAATTGTTTTAAATTTGAATTTTTGGATCCAAATGGGTTTGGAAATGGGTTGGGATTAAAATATAAAGTTTTTGAAAGGGGGATTTCAAAGATTAGAGTTATTTTTTTGAATAACTTAATTTAGTTTTGAAATTTGATTTAAATTTGAATTCAAATTTGAAATTGAATTCTATTTATGATTTAAAGAGGTTATACAAGTTTATATGGGTTTTAAACCATTTTCAAAGTGTTGTTTTGGGACTTTAAATTTAACCCAAGATTTAACTTGTATAAGCATAATTGGATTTTTTGAAAAAGAAAACTATTTGTTTTCAAATAATAAAAGCTTTCACATTAGAAATGAACTTCTAATTTGTGTTAACAGGATTTCAAGTCTAAAACGAAAATATTTTTTTTCAAAGTTATGGATGAATCTTTGGAAACGGGTTTGAAAGCTATAAGTTAAATCTTTAATTTAAAGATTAAATTGAGTTAATCCAAATTGAAATGGAAATTGTTTTTGGAATCTATGAATAGATCTTTGAGAAACTAGGTGAACTTTGTGAAATAAATCTCTTGTTTAAAAGATTTAAAAATGGTAATTTGTTTAATCCATTTGAAAAGAAAGTTTTGGGTTTTAAGTTGTGACTTAATCGAAATCCCATTATCCATATGTTTTAAATATTGCATTCATTATTCGGTTTAGCCAGAAGAGGACCTTGTGTCATATAACCCATTCCGAATAATGATACGGCGTTATGGATAGCATTTGAAGACCGATGGTGAAGACCAGATATTTCCAAAAACGAAAGGACTACTCGTCGAATGTCTCTGCATCGACTGGTACTCGGTATAGAAACTCCATATGTGATGGGGAGTCCGGATGTGATTAGGGATTATCCGGATATACAAGGGCTTCTTCGGAAGTGCCTTCGGTTCTGTTCGAACCCGGAACAGACTTGTATGGATGTGTGTCTGACATTACACTTTGGGATGTAAAACCGGTATCTATCAAATACATTTCTGCTTGGTGGCGGAGAATTTATTCTCTTAGCTTAACACCCTTCTCTGAGACGTACGAGCTCAGAGGTTATGTTGTTGATGGTTACTAGTGATACATTCCCAATTTGGTAATGTGGCATACGAAGTGTTGCTGATCATTTGTTGATCAAAGCATGGCTTTGTGAAAAAGCATAGCTTTGTGGACGAGACCTCATCGAGCCTCACAAACCGGTAATGGTCGAAAAAGGAAAGATGCGGCAAGGTTTCAGGGGTAGCTCCCCTAGGGTATGACCATTCCTTCTGGAAAAGGGTGGTATCATGGTATGGAGCCCAGATACTTACTCATGTGGACACTGTAGTATATTTATTACTGTTTGATGTTGTTGGTGTAGAGGGCCCTCGGATAAAGGTCCCAAAGGATCGGGGGTGGCATATCTTAGATTTTATTCCCCGGGAAGGGGGTAGCCGGCCTTGTGTTAGCAGAGGGCCGGGTAGGCTATTGGGGCGTCCCTCCAGAGGTGTTCCCATGTGGCAATAGGAAGTTCCTTAGGCTGACCATTTGTTGGAAATCCAATCAAACAATACACGCCCTGTACGAATTTAGTTGTATAACCTGCCATGGAATGTGGCAGTAACCTGCTATTGAACATGGTAGATATAGTAGGCATACGATATTGGTCGTATGCTGGCTAGGATTAATATTATACTTTCGAAATGGTTTTTCCACACTTTGCACTTATAGTAATAATATCAAAGAATTTTTCTCGTATCAAGCATATTTGACTATCATAAGGAGAAATCTCCTCCAATTCTGCGTTTGTATTGTGTGTGTGGCGGGAGGCCTTATGGTAGTTTCATTTTCCAAAAAGCATTGCTGATATCAAATTATAAAATTTTGTTGTCTATTTTAAAGATAAAATCTTTTTTTTTGTTTGCTCACACTAGTCCCACGACTGACCTAGAGTTTATTGTTCCTTCCTAAACTCTGGGTGCCCACTATTTTCCACACGGGCAGTCTAGAGTTGGGTTTTCCAGATAATCTATAGTAGGAATTGGTTCGTTAGCCTTCGAAGCACTTTGGATTTGTGGATCGCATTTGCTACACTTCTGCATTCGCGACCAGACTTGCTTATCTTTGTGCAACTTGATGGGAGTTCAAGCTAGCTTTGGATTGGAGCATTTGATTTTGGAGATACGTTCTATTAAAGATATTCTTTCCGCTGTGTCTTGTATCTCTGATAGTATTGATATGTATTGTATCATTCTATTGTATCATCATTGTATCTGGATATTGTATCAATGTTGTATATATTGATATTCATTTCTTTGTTCCGCTGTGTTATTGTACTTAATGTGTTATAAGCTCCGGCGAACCAGATTCGACGTATGGATCTATTGCATTTGAATACAAGTGTCGTATTCGGTGCTGATTTTTGAAGGTTGAGTCAGGACCGTTACAAAATGCCAACTCCCAGACCGTTCTGGGTTGATGGATACGAATGAGTCTTTTCGTATCGATGAAAGCGATCGTTCCAGGTTTGTCTGCTTAGTCACTTTCGTATAGATTGGATTCCAACTACTTCAACCCGCTCATGCTACTGTGAGTCGAATCGTTTTATGCTTGGATACAAAACCATATAAATAAAATTTGTATTTACAAAAATTTCACTAGCTCCCATTTTATTCTTGCCTTCGTATCGATAGAGAACCGAAGAAGAAAGATAACTGTCTTCGTCTTCAAACCGTGCAATCCCTCAGTCTTTCGAACCAATTGTTTTGACTAGGTAACTAATAAATCAAAACCATACCAAAAAAATAAGACTCAAGTTTTAACGCCTTTCCATCCATGTTCATTATCGATTTCAGCATTGTTGATGATGGAGTTATGACGGAGCGAGATCAAAGAAGAAGCAATGGTGCGCTAGTAGCTTGGGGAAGAAGATGGGTCGATCGGTACGAAGGAAACATTGGAATATGGGGAAGTAGCTCGTATCGATCCGGAATTTGAAAAAACATATCGATCTTGAAATAATGGAAGTACGCATCGATCTGGAAATGACGGATGAAAGGAGTAGTTTCGTATCAATTGAGGATGGTGGAATTTCCTATCAATCCAGAATGATCGATACGAAGACTTGGGTGGTGATCGCTACGAAACCACAGTTGGTGATCGATACGAAGACCGATTTCCTATTCGATATGAACTGTGTTTCTTGCCATCGATACGAAATGTAATTCCTCTGATCGATATGAACTAGGCTTTTTTTGTGATCGATCCAAGTCCGAACTTTGATGGATACGAGACTTTTGGATACTCAAATGTTTAACTCCAACGAGCTTCATCCTTGCATATATGGACTTAGCTGTTAAACTGCATATTTGACTGCCTTTCGAAGCTGGTTGATGGAACTATTACTCGATAAACTTCATGAACTCTAACACAGATCGTTTTCCAAAGTCAGGTTAGCATGGTTGTGACGGTCAACGTTGTCGGTCTCTCCGATTGAATCTCGAAGTCTTGTCGTTTTAACATCTTTCAAACTCAAAGAAATTCAAAGTATTATGTAGCATTACATTACACAACACAATCACTCACTTCACAATCATAGGGTAACACAGGTTTCTTTCCAACTAACAATGGTTTTTACTAAGTTTAATAGTTATGGATCCCGAAAGCTTTGAGTCGTAGGATATCCAAAGTCCTCCACTTTCGGTTATAGAAATGCCAGATATTCTCGCTAAAGTAATAAGTCTAGCTCCGGATGAGATGTCGGAGGCAACTTTTATTGTGAATCCACAAGATTCTGTCGCTCCAAAGTCTCCAAAGACATGCTTGGTAGAATTTGTCTCAGGCACAGGCTATCTTTAGAAGTCTTTTTGGTACCGAGCATGGAAGATAGAGCCCATAATCCCCCGAAAGGGTATACTGCTTGTAATAGTTTCTTGTGCGTTACTGGAATGCTGCCTCCTTTCAATCAATTCATTCAAGAAGTGTTGTTTTTCTTGAGGATTTCTCCATCTCAGTTACATCCGAATGGATACGCGCTACTCAATAGTTTATACATCATATTCATGGAGTTCCTTTATCGACCTCCGAAAGTCGAAGAAATCAAATATATATTCAATGTTAAAAGTCATGGGGACAATCCTTCATTCACTTTTCTGGAAGCAGTTAGAAACTGTCAAGCAGCGACAGAAGCCTGGAGTAAACTAAGCTACTTCAAAACTGAATGGTTTTTCGTTCGGAGTCCATTGGGATTCGGCAGACGGTGGCTGGTTAGACGTAAATGTTCTAACTTCTTCGATTAACTGAGTAATTTAAGTTGATGCTGAGTCTAATAGTTCGTTTCTTTTACAGCTTCGATCCTATGGCCTGAAGGAGAGTGCTTCAAAAAGATAGTACGAACTCTCCAGTCGGTGTCAGTTGAGCTTAGAGAGATCGATGAAGTTCTCACTGACAAAAACTTAATCGCTATTTGGCTTATAGAAAGTGGCTAGAGCATTAGATCAAGAAACGTTCTTAGAATGGTTCTGGTGAGGCATGGAGGAAGAAGAGCTCCTATTGTCGTAATTACTAAACGAGGCGATGATGAGGATGTGCCCGCTAGAGATAAGCCTACAGTGTGCCTCCATAGAGTCCTTAATCTTCAGAGTTGAAGAGAAAAGGAAAAGCCATTGCCTACAAATCCATGAGATGAAAAACCATCACGATATCTCTGCCCATAACAATTGTTAAATGTTCAAAGGCTCCTCCTCCACAAATGGAGAGTTCTTTGAAAGGATTGGCGGGCATCCCTATTCCAGATGACTTGTCTTCATGTTAAGACCTTGGACTAGAGGGTCTTCAAAGTGCTTTAGATATAGAGGAGCCAACTCCTTCGAGCACGACTGCCACAACCGGTTGGTTGGGAGGTTTTCACATGCATGCACACACTTCGCGACACCACACAACTTCTAATCACAAGTTTCTCAAATTTTGAAGAAAATAACTCTATTTCTCTTTTCATTTTACGAATATGATGGTGAGAAGGGATCAATGCTCGGGAGTTTTTGCTCTGTGTGCCATTCTTCTAGCTCATATTCGAAATCCCATAGGCATGAGTCTGAAAGAGACCATGATCACGGCCACTCCAGCCAAGAACTGGAGCGTTATGAAAGAGAAAGGGACAGGAAGAGGCATTATCAAAGTAGGTGCCATTCCCTGTCGCATTCTCCACAACCTAGAGGTCTCTCGAAACCATCAGGTTCTGGCAGGCAACCTTCTGAGTCTACGCACCAAGTAGTGCCTCCCCATATTTCAACGTCCAACGATCAACGCCGTAGAATAGAGGTAGAAACTCTCATTTCACTGCATCAACCACTATGGAGCCCATGGGTGAGGGAGCTATCAGAATTGCTTAGTTAAAAACTGACTTTCCAAATATCTGCTTTAATGGCTTCCATTTTCCTCAAAATTTGAAGCGAATTCCTAATGATGTGGAGACGAAGGTTCATAATTACGTGCATGATGTCTACAATCAGTACTGGGAGTGGGTGAAGACTATGGAGAAAGCTTCAGCAGTGGCCTTCGAGCAGGAAAAAACAATCGAGAAACTAGAGATTGATCTTGCTCAGAAGAACCATATAATCGAAGTACATAAGAACAAGGCCGAATCTTCAAGGAAGTTGGAAATGAAGGCCCAAAAGAAAACCGATAAGGCAAGTTAGCCTATGGAAATGATGCGACAGAGACATTTTTCCTTGGTTGAGGAGATGGGCCATCGAAATACTATCATCATGGCAGAAAGAGATGCTGCACTGAAGGAGCTTGAGGAGTTAAGGACAAAGTTCACCGAGGTTGTTATGGAGAAAGATGTTGCTAACAAAGCTGTCCAAGAGGCATGCGAGCAAATGGTGTCTCTTAAAGACGAAACCGATGCGACAAACTTGAAGGCTCTAGAAGCCGAAGCCAGAATTGAGAGCAAAGTTAAAGTGACGGAGGCGAGGATGGAGGATGAATTCAAAGATCTTATGGTCCTCTATAACGCCAATGTTTTATGGAATCACAATTCAACTGGCTCGAAGATTACCCCTTCCATCTATATAAGGCTTGGAGTCGCTTAGTCAAAGACGAGAAAATGGCCCGCAACACTTCAACTATTGATGAATTCGAAATAGAAAACCAGATACTAGTTGGAGATGAGGCCAAGGTTCTTCATGATACTATTGTCGCCCTTGAAAAGAAAAATCTAGCGGCTAAGTACCCGGACGTTGGAGAAGGATCCAGGGTTGAGAACCACGAGGTAGGTTTTGAAGTACTCCCAGTCTCTCTATCTGAACCTGCTCCTTCTATTGATCCTCCAACCATTCCAGAATATGACCCAAACCAACCACGCTTATCTCTAGTACATGAACATGGTTCTGAAGGCGCAGCGATTCAACATATGAGTCAATCTGAGGAAGGTACTCTGAATACTTCTTCCATTTGCCCAAATGCATGAGCATTGTTGGAAGATGTCACTAATATTTTCTCTTATTTCTATTCAGTTGTAGATGTCACATCGATCGATCCTACTCCAACCCAAGAGATGCATCATGAGCAGGTGGCCTTAATGATGGAGGCCACATCTACAACGGTTGCCACATCGGTTGGGGAGGTGCATGAAGGCAGCTGCATATTCGATGAACAGATGTTGGAAGCACTTCTTAGTCCTGAAAGTGACCCAAACATTGAAATGCCTATCAATATTGATGAAGATGTTATAATCAAGGGCTCCTCTGGCCTAACTAGCAGTATTCCGATGAGTATCTGGGCAAAGCGGGACGAGGAAATAATGTAAGAGATTAAGTCCTAGATGGTGCAGGTAGAGATGGATCGTGGAGTTGGTGGCATGGCTTGTGACGAAGCGAATTTTGCCCGTTCGAAAATCGACATCCATACTTTACATCGTACTCGAATGCCGCAGATTCGACCGTTCAAATCCGAGTCGCCGGAGCTTATAACACAATTAAATAAACAACACAGCGGAAGAAATAATGAATATCAATATACAACATCTGATACAACATCCTGATACAACAGATGATACAATAGATATCGATATACATCAGAGATACGATACAATACAATAGCAGCGGAAAGGAAAAATAGATAACACTAGCAGTGGAACAAATAACTCGACTAGTCTTCAAGAGAGAACTCCAACAGCAACTCGAACCATCATCACAAAACACTAAGACAAGCAAGTCTCGTCCATATCCAAAGACTGAACTAGCTCCAGATAATCTACTGAACCTAACTATCTGAAAAACCCAACTCTAGACTGCTCGTGGAAATTAGTGAGCACCCAGAGTTTAGGAAAGGAACAATAAACTCCGAGTCAGTCATGGGACTGGTGTGAGTAACAAAAATAGTTTATCTTTTAAAATAAAACAAGATTTATAAAGAAAATCCGATATGCTTTTTAGAAAATGAAACTACCATAAGACCTCCCGCCACACACACAATGCAAACGCAGAATTGGAGGAGATTTCTTCTTATGATAGTCAAACATGCTTAATACGCAGAAAATTTCTTTGATATTATTATTATAAGTGCACAGTGCAGAAAAAATTTTGAAAGTAGAATATAAATCTTAGCCAACATACGACCATTATCGTATGCCTACTATAGCTACCATCCAAACAGTGGTGACCACCATAAGTGAATGGCAGGTTCTACAACTAAAACCGTACAGGGTTTCGTATTGGATGAATGGATTTCCAACAAATGGTCAGGCTAAGGAACTTCCTACTACCACATGGGATCGCCTCTGGCGGGACGTCCCGAGAACCTAACCGGATCTCTGCCAACACAAGGTCGCGTTTCCTCTGTAACTAGGTAACTACTACTCGAGCATGCCACTCCCCGGTCCTTTGGGACCTTTATCCGAGGCGCCTCTAAAGCAACAACCACACAGTAAATGAGATTGGAGCTACCACATAGGTAAATATCTGGGCTCCATACCATGATACCACCCTTTACCAGGAGGGAATGACACACCCTAAAGGGCGCGACCCTCATAACCTTGCCGCATCTTTCCTGTTTCGACCATTTCCGGGGTGTGAGGTCCTGATGCAGTCTCGTCCACAAAGCCATGCTTTGGTACAAAGCCATGCTTCGGTACAAAGCCATGCTTTGGGTCAACAAATAATCAAAGTAATGATCACAAAGATAAATGATCAAACAAATGATCATATCACAAATGATCAAACAATGATCATCAACACACAACAGCACTCAGCATGCCACACTACCAAATTGGGAGTATATCGCTGATAACCTTCAACTACATAACCTCTGAGCTCGTACGTCTCAGAGAAGGGTGTTAAGCTAAGAGAATAAATTCTCCGCCACCAACAGAAATGTATTTGAAAGAAATCTGCTTTATATCTCAAAGTGTAGTGTCAGACATACAATCCATACAAGTCTGTTCCGGGTTCGAACAGAACCGAAGGCACTTCCAAAGAAGTCCTTGCAATCCGGGTATTCACAATCCCGATCGGACTTCCCATCACTTAGGAAATCTCTATACCGGCGTGACTCGGTGCAGAGACAATCGATAGGTCATCCTATCGCTTTCGCAAATACCCGGTCTTCACCACCGGTCTTCAAATGCTATCCATAACGTCAAGTCACATATTCGGAATGGGTTATACGACACAATGGTCCTCTCCCGGCTAAACCGAATAGTGAGCGCAACAATTAAAACATATGGATATTGGGATTTCAATTAAGTCACAACTTAATAATTCAAAACTTTCTTTCAAATGGTTTAAACCAATTACCATTTCCAAATCTTTTAAACAAAAGATTTATTTCACTAAGTTCACCCATTTTCACAAGGATCCATTTACGAATTTCAAAACAACTTCCATTTCAATTGGATTAACTCGTTAAATCTTTAAATTAAAAATTTAACTTATAGCTTCCAAACCGTTTCCATAACTTGGAAAATCATTTTCATTTTTAACTTAAAATCCCTTTTTAACACAATTTGAAAGTTCACTTCTTATATGAAAGCTTTTATTATTCGAAAACAAATAGTTTCCATGTCAGAAAGATCCAATTATTTTTACACTAGTTAAAGCCTTTGAATTTAAATTTAAATTCCCAAATCAATACCTTTAAAATAGTTTAACCCATGTATCACTGGGGTAATATCTTTATTTCCTAGTTTACAAATCATAGAATTCAATTTCAAATATTGAATTCAAATTTAATTCAAAATATTTAAATTTCAAAACTCAATCAAGTTATTAAAAATAAATTTCATCTTTGAAATTTCATTTCAAAAGCTTTCCACTTTAAATCCAATCCATTTCCAAAATACTTGAATTTAAATATTCAATTTTATAAATCATTTCAAAATCTGTGACTTAATCAATTTCCTCGTGAAATCCATATTTGTGTGTGTATAGGTGTGGTCCAGGGATTTAACACAATAGTGCAACATCATTCAATCAGCACAGTTCAAAATATAGAAATATAATTGATAAGCGGTACAAACAATAACGCTTATCTTCCATTTACAGATCCACAGATAATATACAGATGTATCATCAATAAATGAATAAATTATACATAACACAATCCACTAAACAAATTATCACAGATCATATATGACAATCAATTCAAGGCAACTCATTCAATACAATCATTCATAAGCAGGATTAACTAACCGTTTAATCCTAATCAATTCAGTTTATCTCCAAGTAAATTAATTGCTTATGAATTTAATTATCCAGTCCTGATTTAATAATTACAAATCATTTGATATAAATTTATTTATCAAACACTTTAATTAATTAAATTATTCTTAATTAATCATATTAATTAATTTAACCCTTTAAACCAATTACTTAATTAATTTATCCCTTAATTAATTATCTTAAGAAATTAAACTTTTAATTACTTATCATAAAGTAATTATCTCATAAAAAGAAATCATTAATTACCAATTTAATCTAATGATTTTCTTAAACTAAATTAATTAACTTTAATAAATTAAAGTATCCAAAATTAATTACAATAAGCAATTAATTCCTTAATTACTTTCAATTAACAATTACATTTAAAAATGTATAATTGATTATCTAATTTAATTAATCTAATTAATTTTCAAATTTATCACATTAATTACCTAATAATTCCTAGTTAATTATCTTTATTAGCTAATAACATTTCTTTAATTTCTTTCTTAAGAAATTATCCTAGATTAATTCATTATTAATCCTTTCTAATTATAATTTAAATTATTAATTTATAATAAAATGAATCATTCTTCAATCACCTTATTAATTAAATCATTTTAATTACCTTAATTATCTCAAAGGTAACCCATTTCTTTATTAATGACTTAATTAACATTAACATATATATATATTTAAACATTTTACTTTTGAACTTACAATTTAGTTCCAGTTTAAATCAAATTTATTTACATTCCAGCTTTAAAGATAAATTGATTTATTTAACTTACAAATTTAAGTTAAACTAATTTATTAAACTTTTCATCCAATTTTTACTTTTAAATTTCATTTTAAATCCAAGATTTAAAATGAAATACCAGTTTATCTTTAATATAGTCTACCACTAAATTGTTAAAACTTTTAAACTCACATGTTAAATAATATTAGTCTTGTAAAAGAAATTTACAGGAGTTTAAACCCAATTATTTAAATTCAAATCATTGTATAAAGTATATTTGAACATTTTAAAGTTGTTTGAATACTTTAATTTTTTATAAGACTTCATTTATTTCAAAAATAAATTTGAATTCCATCTTCCAAATTCTGAATTGAAACTTATATTAAAATCTGTTTTGAATTCAAGTTATGTTTAAATCAAAACCAACAGGTTCAGGTTTTTAAAACCTGGAACAAACATTCACCCGAGCCTTCCTTTATAAAAAAAACTCGAGTGTTTCTTCGAGTTGCACGCTTGTTTCCCTGAGACTCTCCCCTGTAATTCACGCAACTTCTTCTTGTTCTCTTTTTTTTTTCAAGTTAAATTATAAACTGCTGTGCCTAACCTATCACACGCACGTACCCAAGCCACGTCCCAGAGAAACCCGAAGCGAGTATGATGTTTACTCGAGCAAATTTCCAAATCCCAGAACATTGCACCGTGCACGTGCACGTTGACGCGGCGGCGCTCCGGTCATAGGCGAGACCTCCAGCAAGTCGTGAAATGACCCCATACTCGAGAGCAAACCCCAGTTCGATGCGAAATACACGAAATCGAAATTGAGTGATTTGGCCGAACCTGGAATATCAAAATCCACTGCAACCCAAACTTGGAACGGCGCCTCTAACTCGCCGCTCCGACCACCGTAAATTCTAAAACCTTTGGCCATAAACTCGTCTTCAACCAAGATACCATCTCCTGAAAGCATGTTGAACTCGATCAACTATAGATGACGAACAGATCAAAATGTTTAGCCTCGACAAATCATGAGTTAAAACCCTAAATCCCTCTCGTTTCATCTTCTCTTGTAATAGAAAAATTATTTAGCATTTTTCTTGAAATCATCGATTGTCGAACTAGCTTTGTACAAAATTTCAACACGCAATATTTGCTTGATCGCTGGAAATCAGTGAAAAAGCATTTTTTGTTAAACCAAGAACCGCTCCTTATGTACTTAACTAAAAATTGCCATTTTTGTTTTAAAAATCTAGTTTTTGATTTAGAAATCACTTTATCATCCCGAATCATGATATATAAATTTTGAATTTTTTTGACTTAAATTACATTTCCTCTGTTGTTCTTATTTCCAGAATCAATACAAAACATTTTTTTTTCATAAAAAATCTTTTAAACTTAAATCCATGATATAACAGACATATCCTGTTTAAATTCCAAATCTTAATAATGATTGGATTTAAGAGATAAAGTATTTTAAGTTAAATACTGAGCTTGAAAAGAAATCAGAGGTGTTTTCAAACATTAACAGATGTGTACACATCCACATTCATATATAAGCAAACTTACTCATCTATATATCCACACAAATCGTGATTATCATAAGAATCAATCAGACAATCATATAAGTTATTTTAAATAAAATTGTTACTCACAGTTTTCAGAAAGAAGAAAGAACAGAGCTCTTCTTTTTTTTGACACAGATTGAAACTTGCAAGCTAAAGCTCCTCTCTTTGATTGTAGTTGAGTTAGATTATTGTTTAAGATGATATCATTTTAGACTTTTGTAGCTTTGAGGGAACGAATTTGAGATGAAGATGGTTAATATATATATATAAGATAGAAGCTTACAGGTGAATACATTTTGTTTTTAAGTTCACAGCTTATAGTATGTTTGTACAACAGGGTGACATATTACTGTGTTTTGTACAAATATAAATCAGAGATATTTTTTCTCTTTGATTGACTAAGCTAAATTTCGGCTGATAGATATGTATTTTGTATGCTAAGATTTTGTATTAATTGAGCTTGTCTTGATTTGCAAGTGGTTCATGTTTTGTATTTTGTTCACTTTTGCTTTTAAAATGGTGACTGCACTTATTAGCTTTGTACAAATATATATTTAATTTGTTCCTTTTGTATTTGACTATGCTGAGAAATTTTTATATGTTGTGTACTCAAGATCCCAACATTAATTGCTAAGGATCTATTTAGTGTGCTACATAAATTTCTTTTGTTTGTTTTCTCAAGTCTTTATTTTCTTTGTGTTATAGATATTTTATTTTATTCTGTTTCTATACTTACTCTTTCTTTCCTGCATACTTAGGAATATAAGTGAAGTCCTATTGTTTGTTTATAAATATGAATGTAGTTGTACTGTTTGTAGATATTATGTTCACTTATTTTCTTGCATTCCTATTTTTATTTTTATAGGCAACATACCTGTTATATATAAATATTTTGTTTTGTCTTTGTCTTTGTTTTATTACTTGTTGTTTGAATGCAGCTATATGTTACTTTATATTTTATAATTTATCTTATCATATATCTATTTGATTTGTCAAATTTCTTTTCTAACTTAAATATTTATTTTAACTTTAATGCTAATTGTTTTAATTTACATTTCGAATTTAAATTTCAAGAATCCAAAGTCAAATTCCAAAGCCGAATTCAAATTTTATCCCAAAATTTGTTCAAAATTTACAATAACTATCAATTTAAATTAAATTTAAAAATTGGGGTCGTTACAGACTTCCCCCCTTAAAGAAATTTCGTACTCGAAATTTGCCAGAGAGAGATAACGAAGATAGATGAAAGAGAGAAATATCTTTCGAGATCAACTAGGTATATTTATTCTGCATTTGGCTTACCAAATCAGAATATCACCAATAGATACAAGAACGAATCTATTTAATTTTCAATAAGATATTTGGGTTATCCAGATCTACAAAATATGTAGCGGCATTGGTCATTTCGAAAGGATGACTAACCATTCGTAATATATATCTGGACCCAAATATTGACAGATATATGGATACAATTTCAAAATATTGAGTTTAAAAACCAATTTATACCTATCAACCATAGCAACCAAAGCAAACAAAACAACCAACACATCCAAACAAACAATTTGGTCTATCCGGAGTTTGTGTCCCATACTAATATATCAAATCTTCTTCCAGGATCTACCCGGAACCATCAAAGAATTGACAAGAGATGCTGAACAAAAGAGATAGATTTAATCTTCTATAAGTTTTTCAAATACTAGGAATGGATTCCAAATTCAAGTCGGAACATCTCGTAGTATACATCAACTTGTCCCTCTTCTGACTTCGATCAACCCAAGAAATCATAATAGAATTTCAAATTTGGTTTTACACGAAATCGATTTATCGATACAATTCAAATTATCCTTCATATTCTATTAATCGAGTTAACTCAATCTAAAATTTCCAATTTATTTAAAATTTTAATTCCAAATTTCCAATTTATTCATATTTATTAAAGTTCAAATCGAAAACTGATAAGAAACCGATGAACTACGAAGTAAAGATTTCCTACAACGATTCATAGGGCGATCATCACACTGAAACTTCTTCTGGAGCTGGCACGAAGCAATCAAAAGAATTTGAAAACGAATCAAAGGAAATTGATAGAGAAAGATTGTTCCCACTGTTGCAGGGCATTGACCATTTATAGTCGTATTTCCCTGTCCCCTATCTCGTCCTCTTCTTGCACTCATACTCACTGTCAGTGGATAGAAAGAGAATTTACTAAGGCATTCAAACGGATATCTTAGGGATTACTCATTCTAGGGATACTTCACCCTATCTCTAACGAGCTACTTAATGTGTTATACTCCTGAGCTAAAGTTCAACCTTAGCTCTGATACCAAATGCGACGAAGCGAATTTTGCCCGTTCGAAAATCGACATCCATACTTTACATCGTACTCGAATGCCGCAGATTCGACCGTTCAAATCCGAGTCGCCGGAGCTTATAACACAATTAAGTAAACAACACAGCGGAAGAAATAATGAATATCAATATACAACATCTGATACAACATCCTGATACAACAGATGATACAATAGATATCGATATACATCAGAGATACGATACAATACAATAGCAGCGGAAAGGAAAAATAGATAACACTAGCAGTGGAACAAATAACTCGACTAGTCTTCAAGAGAGAACTCCAACAGCAGCTCGAATCATCATCACAAAACACTAAGACAAGAAAGTCTCGTCCATATCCAAAGACTGAACTAGCTCCATATAATCTACTGAACCTAACCATTTGAAAACCCAACTCTAGACTGCTCGTGGAAATTAGTGAGCACCCAGAGTTTAGGAAAGGAACAATAAACTCCGAGTCAGTCATGGGACTGGTCTGAGTAACAAAAATAGTTTATCTTTTAAAATAAAACAAGATTTATAAAGAAAATCCGATATGCTTTTTAGAAAATGAAACTACCATAAGACCTCCCGCCACACACACAATGCAAATGCAGAATTGGAGGAGATTTCTTCTTATGATAGTCAAACATGCTTAATACGCAGAAATTTTTTTTGATATTATTATTATAAGTGCACAGTGCAGAAAACATTTTGAAAGTAGAATATAAATCTTAGCCAACATACGACCATTATCGTATGCCTACTATAGCTACCATCCAAACAGTGGTGACCACCATAAGTGAATGGCAGGTTTTACAACTAAAACCGTACAGGGTTTCGTATTGGATGAATGGATTTCCAACAAATGGTCAGGCTAAGGAACTTCCTACTGCCACATGGGATCGCCTCTGGCGGGACGTCCCGACAACCTAACCGGATCTCTGCCAACACAAGGCCGGGTTACCTCTGTAACTAGGTAACTACTACTCGAGCATGCCACTCCCCGGTCCTTTGGGACCTTTATCCGAGGCGCCTCTAAAGCAACAACCACACAGTAAATGAGATTGGAGCTACCACATAGGTAAATATCTGGGCTCCATACCATGATACCACCCTTTACCAGAAGGGAATGACACACCCTAAAGGGCGCGACCCTCATAACCTTGCCGCATCTTTCCTGTTTCGACCATTTCCGGGGTGTGAGGTCCTGATGCAGTCTCGTCCACAAAGATATGCTTTGGTACAAAGCCATGCTTTGGGTCAACAAGTAATCAAAGTAATGATCACAAAGATAAATGATCAAACAAATGATCATATCACAAATGATCAAACAACGATCATCAACACACAGCAGCACTCAGCATGCCACACTACCAAATTGGGAGTATATCGCTGATAACCTTCAACTACATAACCTCTGAGCTCGTACGTCTCAGAGAAGGGTATTAAGCTAAGAGAATAAATTCTCCGCCACCAACAGAAATGTATTTGAAAGAAATCTGCTTTATATCTCAAAGTGTAGTGTCAGACATACAATCCATACAAGTCTGTTCCGGGTTCGAACAGAACCGAAGGCACTTCCAAAGAAGTCCTTGCAATCCGGGTATTCACAATCCCGATCGGACTTCCCATCACTTAGGAAATCTCTATACCGACGCGACTCGGTGCAGAGGCAATCGATAGGTCATCCTATCGCTTTCGCAAATACCCGGTCTTAGCCACCAGTCTTCAAATGCTATCCATAACGTCGAGTCACATGTTCGGAATGGGTTATACGACACAATGGTCCTCTCCTGGCTAAACCGAATAGTGAGCGCAACATTTAAAACATATGGATATTGGGATTTCAATAAAGTCACAACTTAATAATTCAAAACTTTCTTTCAAATGGTTTAAACCAATTACCATTTCCAAATCTTTTAAACAAAAGATTTATTTCACTAAGTTCACCCATTTTCACAAAGATCCATTTACGAATTTCAAAACAACTTCAATTTCAATTGGATTAACTCGTTAAATCTTTAAATTAAAGATTTAACTTATAGCTTCCAAACCGTTTCCATAACTTGGAAAATCATTTTCATTTTTAACTTAAAATCCCTTTTTAACACAATTTGAAAGTTCACTTCTTATATGAAAGCTTTTATTATTCGAAAACAAATAGTTTCCATGTCAGAAAGATCCAATTATTTTTACACTAGTTAAAGCCTTTGAATTTAAATTTAAATTCCCAAATCAATACCTTTAAAATAGTTTAACCCATGTATCACTGGGATAATTTCTTTATTTCCTAGTTTTCAAATCATAGAATTCGATTTCAAATATTGAATTCAAATTTATTTCAAAATATTTAAATTTCAAAACTCAATCAAGTTATTAAAAATAAATTTCATCTTTGAAATTTCATTTCAAAAGCTTTTCACTTTAAATCCAATCCATTTCCAAAATACTTGAATTTAAATATTCAATTTTATAAATCATTTCAAAATCTGTGACTTAATCAATTTCCTCGTGAAATCCATATTAGTGTGTGTATAGGTGTGGTCCAGGGATTTAACACAATAGTGCAACATCATTCAATCAGCACAGTTCAAAATATAGAAATATAATTGATAAGCGGTACAAACAATAACGCTTATCTTCCATTTACAGATCCACAGATAATATACAGATGTATCATCAATAAATGAATAAATTATACATAACACAATCCACTAAACAAATTATCACAGATCATATATGACAATCAATTCAAGGCAACTCATTCAATACAATCATTCATAAGCAGGATTAATTAACCGTTTAATCCTAATCAATTCAATTTATCTCCAAGTAAATTAATTGCTTATGAATTTAATTATCCAATCCTGATTTAATAATTACAAATCATTTGATATAAATTTATTTATCAAACACTTTAATTAATTAAATTATTCTTAATTAATCATATTAATTAATTTAACCCTTTAAACCAATTACTTAATTAATTTATCCCTTAATTAATTATCTTAAGAAATTAAACTTTTAATTACTTATCATAAATTAATTATCTCATAAAAAGAAATCATTAATTACCAATTTAATCTAATGATTTTCTTAAACTAAATTAATTAACTTTAATAAATTAAAGTATCCAAAATTAATTACAATAAGCAATTAATTCCTTAATTACTTTCAATTAACAATTACATTTAAAAATGTATAATTGATTATCTAATTTAATTAATCTAATTAATTTTCAAATTTATCACATTAATTACCTAATAATTCCTAGTTAATTATCTTTATTAGCTAATAACATTTCTTTAATTTCTTTCTTAAGAAATTATCCTAGATTAATTCATTATTAATCCTTTCTAATTATAATTTAAATTATTAATTTATAATAAAATGAATCATTCTTCAATCACCTTATTAATTAAATCATTTTAATTACCTTAATTATCTCCAAGGTAACCCATTTCTTTATTAATGACTTAATTAACATTAACATATATATATATTTAAACATTTTACTTTTGAACTTACAATTTAGTTCCAGTTTAAATCAAATTTATTTACATTCCAGCTTTAAAGATAAATTGATTTATTTAACTTACAAATTTAAGTTAAACTAATTTATTAAACTTTTCATCCAATTTTTACTTTTAAATTTCATTTTAAATCCAAGATTTAAAATGAAATACTAGTTTATCTTTAATATAGTCTACCACTAAATTGTTAAAACTTTTAAACTCACATGTTAAATAATATTAATCTTGTAAAAGAAATTTACAGGAGTTTAAACCCAATTATTTAAATTCAAATCATTGTATAAAGTATATTTGAACATTTTAAAGTTGTTTGAATACTTTAATTTTTTATAAGACTTCATTTATTTCAAAAGTAAATTTGAATTCCATCTTCCAAATTCTGATTTGAAACTTATATTAAAATCTGTTTTGAATTCAAGTTATGTTTAAATCAAAACCAACAGGTTCAGGTTTTTGAAACCTGGAACAAACATTCACCCGAGCCTTCCTTTATAAAAAAACTCGAGTGTTTATTCGAGTTGCACGCTTGTTTCCCTGAGACTCTCCCCTGTAATTCACGCAACTTCTTCTTGTTCTCTGTTTTTTTTTCAAGTTAAATTATAAACTGCTGTGCCTAACCTATCACACGCACGTACCCAAGCCACGTCCCAGAGAAACCCGAAGCGAGTACGATGTTTACTCGAGCAAATTTCCAAATCCCAGAACATTGCACCGTGCACGTGCACGTTGACGCGGCGGCGCTCCGGTCATAGGCGAGACCTCCAGCAAGTCGCGAAATGACCCAATACTCGAGAGCAAACCCCAGTTCGATGCGTAATACACGAAATCGAAATTGAGTGATTTTACCGAACCTGGAATATCAAAATCCACTGCAACCCAAACCTGGAACGGCGCCTCTAACTCGCCGCTCCGACCACCGTAAATTCTAAAACCTTCGGCCATAAACTCGTCTTCAACCAAGCTACCATCTCCTGAAAGCATGTTGAACTCGATCAACTATAGATGACGAACAGATCAAAATGTTTAGCCTCGACAAAACCATGAGTTAAAACCCTAAATCCCTCTCGTTTCATCTTCTCTTGTAATAGAAAAATTATTTAGCATTTTTCTTGAAATCATCGATTGTCGAACTAGCTTTGTACAAAATTTCAACACGCAATATTTGCTTGATCGCTGGAAATCAGTGAAAAAGCATTTTTTGTTAAACCAAGAACCGCTCCTTATGTACTTAACTAAAAATTGCCATTTTTGTTTTAAAAATCTAGTTTTTGATTTAGAAATCACTTTATCATCCTGAATCATGATATATAAATTTTGAATTTTTTTGACTTAAATTACATTTCCTCTATTGTTCTTATTTCCAGAATCAATACAAAACATTTTTTTTTCATAAAAAATCTTTTAAACTTAAATCCATGATATAACAGACATATCCTGTTTAAATTCCAAATCTTAATAATGATTGGATTTAAGAGATAAAGTATTTTAAGTTAAATACTGAGCTTGAAAAGAAATCAGAGGTGTTTTCAAACATTAACAGATGTGTACACATCCACATTCATATATAAGCATACTTACTCATCTATATATCCACACAAATCGTGATTATCATAAGAATCAATCAGACAATCATATAAGTAATTTTAAATAAAAATGTTACTCACAGTTTTCAGAAAGAAGAAAGAACAAAGCTCTTCTTTTTTTTGACACAGTTTGAAACTTGCAAGCTAAAGCTCCTCTCTTTGATTGTAGTTGAGTTAGATTATTGTTTAAGATGATATCATTTTAGACTTTTGTAGCTTTGAGGGAACGAATTTGAGATGAAGATGGTTAATATATATATATATAAGATAGAAGCTTACAGGTGAATACATTTTGTTTTTAAATTCACAGGTTATAGTATGTTTGTACAATAGGGTGACATATTACTGTGTTTTGTACAAATATAAATCAGAGATATTTTTTCTCTTTGATTGACTAAGCTAAATTTCGGCTGATAGATATGTATTTTGTATGCTAAGATTTTGTATTAATTGAGCTTGTCTTGATTTGCAAGTGGTTCATGTTTTGTATTTTGTTCACTTTTGCTTTTAAAATGGTGACTGCACTTATTAGCTTTGTACAAATATATATTTAATTTGTTCCTTTTGTATTTGACTATGCTGAGAAATTTTTATATGTTGTGTACTCAAGATCCCAACATTAATTGCTAAGGATCTATTTAGTGTGCTACATAAATTTCTTTTGTTTGTTTTCTCAAGTCTTTATTTTCTTTGTGTTATAGATATTTATTTTACTCTGTTTCTATACTTACTCGTTCTTCCCTGCATACTTAGGAATATAAGTGAAGTCCTATTGTTTGTTTATAAATATGAATGTAGTTATACTGTTTGTAGATATTATGTTCACTTATTTTCTTGCATTCCTATTTTAAATTTTACAGGCAACATACCTGTTATATATAAATATTTTGTTTTGTCTTTGTCTTTGTTTTATTACTTGTTGTATGAATGCAGCTATATGTTACTTTATATTTTATAATTTATCTTATCATATATCTATTTGATTTGTCAAATTTATTTTCTAACTTAAATATTTATTTTAACTTTAAGGCTAATTGTTTTAATTTACATTTCGAATTTAAATTTCAAGAATCCAAAGTCAAATTCCAAAGCCGAATTCAAATTTTATCCCAAAATTTGTTCAAAATTTACAATAACTATCAATTTAAATTAAATTTAAAAATTGGGGTCGTTACATGGCTAGTCCTGGCCCAATCCCGATATTTGTCATTTCTCCTGGTGGTACTATTATCGATACCGGTGCGCCTCCTTCCACCACTGTAGAAACTGCTAGCATCCCTCCAGCCCCGCATACGGAAGATGCTCCAGTTCATGTGAGCTCTGAGGAGGAGATAATTGTAATTCTCTCGGCCAAAGACAAATAAGCTAAAGCAAGCCGGGGAAGTAAAGGATCGAAGAGTCATCTGAGCGATAGTACAAGTGGGTCTACGCCAAAGAAGAAGAAAAAATCAAATGCGTAGAATTACTCTTTCGTATCCTCTTTTTGGTTGATAGATGGAATAGACTTCCTTTTGAATTTTGTAGGTCATGTATAGATTCTAGCCCGGCCCCTGCTTATAGGAATTTGTTGAAAAGTTTTTGTACTTGTCCTTTTTCCAAAGAATAGTAGAAATAAAATCTCCTTTTGTTTTCAGCATATTCTGCGTTTATTTGCTTAAGTATTTTAGCGCTCGTATTTCCATTCAATATACTTGTGAGGCTCTACTCTCTGAGTCAAACTTGAATTCAGTTATTAAGTCCTGAAGTCACGGCTTCGGGTCATAACCAAATGTTGAGTCGAGTCCTAACGTTATGCAGTTTCGGTTAGTAGCTTGTACTTGAGTTATGGCCCCAGTCTTGGGGATAAATTGAAGTATTCACTCGGTAGTCGTTTTTTCACCTTCACCGATTTCAATTTAACTTATTCGGAAAAAAATTAAAGGTAGATGGTTTTGAGTGGTCCTGCTTAATTTTTGGAATCATATCCACGCTACGGGGACATGAGTTAATATACGAGCGGTCAGTCATACCCATTTGATGCCTATACTCTGGTCTGCACTCTAGGGTCCAAAGTCAGTTGATGGACGGTCAGTCATGCCTAGTTAGTGTTTAGGACTACATCCGCATATTGGGGACATAAGTTGTTTTGCGGATGATCGGCCATATCCGTTTAATGTTTATACTTAGTCTGCGCTTTCGGGATCGAAGCTAGTTGGTATTTATACTCCAGTTAGCACTCCGGGAATCTAGAGTTAGTGGATGGGTGGATAGTCACACCCATTTAATGTTTATACTCCAGTCCGTGCTCTCTGGACCAGAGTCAGTTGGTGGGTGGTTAGTAACACTCGATTATGTTTATACTCCAGTTCGCACTCCAGGAATCTATAGTTAGTTGGTGGGTGGTCAGTCACACCCGATTATATTTATACTCTAGTTCACACTATGGGAATCTCGAGTTAGTTGGTGAGTGGTCAGTCGCACCCGATTATGCTTATACTCCAGTTCGCACTCCAGGAGTTTGGAGTTAGTCGACAAATGGTCAATCGCATCTGTACAGGTTTTAGGAACGAGGACCCGATCAAGGTTACGGATGGTCGGATCACATCCACCTTGATTTTGGAAACCGAAGTCATGGATAGACAGGTTCGTCCTCCTTAAGTTTGGACTTGGAATTTGTACTCTACCTCGCATTCTGGGAATTAGAGTTCGTTAGAGGATTGTCATATTTCAATCCGTTTTGACTTAATTTTGTCTCTCCATCAGGGTTTCGCTTAGCGAGTGATTGGTCGGATCACGATCAATACCCATTTGAATAAGTCCCATCGTAAGACAGGACTTAGCACTTTGTGCATCATGATGGCCGCGTGATGCATTTCAATAATCCCCTCTCTAGATTGCTAAGTCTGCATTTTATTTCTGGAATAAGAAAATATGGCAAAGTCAGTTGCTTTATTACAAGTTCAAATTCAAAAAATGCATAAAAAATTTTCAAAGGAAAAGCAGATTAAAGGAATAAAAGCAAGTTATACGTTATAGTAACGGTGACTCTCGCTTTTCCATGCTATGGGTAAAGTGAGGCCGTCAATAGTTGATAGCTTGAATGTGTTATCTCCAAGTTTTCTCTCAATGACATATGATCCTTCCCATGTCAGTTTCATTTGTGAAGGGACTAGATAAATTCTCTTAAGTATGAGACCGTCGACTTCAAAGGTTCCAGGATCAAGGCCCTTAAGGAACTGGTTGTGGTGACCGGGCCTACGCCTAGGCATTAGCTATCAATTCTCTAAAAAACGGACGAAGAGAGATTTCTCTACGCCCTTGCCTTTCTCTTTATGCTGCGCATCCTGCAGCTCAACGACATAATAGGACCATCCAACCACCTGATCACCATGTACTACTCCAACCTTATCATCGGTGGGGAACTTCAGAGTCAAACACCACGGGCAATCGCTGCCCTGAATTCAACGAGGGCCGATAGGTCGAAGAAAGCATTATATGGGAATTAATGTCTAACATAACAAACTGCAACATCCGGACTCCGGCGATCTCCAATACCTAACTTAATAGGCAACTCCACCATCCCAGTAGGTATAGTTGTGCTTCCATTAAAACCATGTATACGAGACTGACATGATTTTAGATCTTTTGCTTCCATTCTCATCTGTCATAAGCTTGCCTAAAAAGAATGTTTACGGAGCTTCCGCTATCTACTAAGATCCTCTTTATCCAAGCAGGATCTATTTGAGCTGATATAAATAGCGGATTGATAGTGGGGGCCTCGACTCTGTTAGCATCTTTGTTCCTGAAAAAAACATCGTCTGTCATCTTTTTTTTCATCAGGGCCCCATCATCAACATTACTGCAACTATCGAAGTCCGCATGTCTAATCGAACTGGCATATAACTCCATTTCCATCCAGCTTCGATCAGCTAGATGAGGACCACCAGTAACTACATTTATAACCAACCTCCCGCTAGTATGCGCCGGTTCCTCGGGCCTAGCATGGCCTTGATCTTGATTCGGGTTAGACGGGCCCGCATCTCCATCCTACGGTGCCGAACAAACTATTCTAACTTCCTCTCTCTGATCAACTTCTCAATGATGTCTTGGAAATAACGACATTCATTCGTGTTGTGTCCATAACAATCATGGAATCTATAGAACTTCCTTATTTGAATTTGCTTCTCAGATGACTGTTTCAGAGCCGGCTTCCTATACTGTCTGGTATTACAAGTTTGAAGGTAAACGTTTTCTAGTGAAGTGTTTAGGGGAGTATATTGGTCGAACATGGAAGCTCTGTGTCTTGGCCCCCGATTTGGGTCTCTCTTCTTTCCCTGACCTCTGTCATCTTTCTATTGACCTTATTTGTATTGTATGTTCAATTGCACATTGCCAGAGTGCTCACTGATCTGTTTCACAGCAATATTACTCTGAATGGCTTTAACACTGGGCCCCACATCGTCCTGCTTTCTAGATCATCTAGCATCTTCTTCCCCCAAGAACTGGGCCGCCTTAACATACGACGCGGGGGGTTTCCCAGCCAACCAATTGCCAAACTTGGAATAGGTATCGATTCCTTTAGTCAGTGCCATTAAGATAGAATTGTCATTTGGGTTGCCGACCTCAGCACAGGCAGCATGAAACCTTTTCAGATAACTTCAGAGTGTCTCTCCCGGAGCTTGGGCAACGATGGACAAGGTGTTGACATCTTTTGGCCTCATAACATGCATACAGAATTGTTCGACGAACTTCATAGCCAACTGATTGAAACTGGAAATAGATCTGGGCGGTAAACGAGTAAACCATATTCTTGCAATATCTCCCTAGGAAATAGGGAAACTCATGCACTTAACCGCATCGTCGGCTCGAGCGGCGTTCATGAGCCATTCGTACTTTAAGATGTGCTGACTAGGATCCGAACTTCCTTTATACACCGGCAAGATAGGCATCCTGAATCGATGAGGTGGCTCAACATAAAGAACATTGTTGGTGAATGGAGTGACTTCAAGAGATTCCCCAATCATCATTCGTAAGACCTCGACTTTCACGGATCATTTGGCGGATCGTGGTTGGAATGTTAGGCATTTGGACATTCAAAGCTAAGGCATGGCCGGGTTCTATGTTGCAGGATCGATCCAGGAGACATCGACAGTCCGTGCCCCGCCTCCTTGGCTCGCGATCATCGAGAATGTAAGGTTCATGAACATGGATGTGTTGACGAAGGGTCAGATCCGCTTGGTTTTGAATCTCTGCTTCCAAGTCTATAGTGGTAGTAGCAGCACAGTCATCCATAACAGGGTAAAGAAGTGCCCCTCCTCGGGAGGAAGGCCCCGCTTGGTGTCTTGTGGAAGGACCAGCCACGACTTGTTCGAATTTCATAGCACGCTACTGCTCAAAGGCTTGTGCATAGTTTCCATCTAGTCGTTGGCATATAGATCTATGGTTGAAATCAAAAGAAGCCGAGCTTTCAGTTGATTAGTAATAAGTACGATCCCATCTAGATCTCCTTCGCCTTTCCACGTTAAGCTAGTTTGCAAGCTCCGTGTTGGCATGAATCTGCTGGGCGAGCCGCTGATGGCTCTGAGTCATCTCTTGCATTAAGATCTGGAACTCCTCCCTAGTGACTGGACCTTGTGGATCTAGAGTTCCGGCTGAGGCTTGGCCTGCTTTGGCAAGCTGCATGGGATTTTTCCTATCCCTTCCTTCTGGATCTGCAACAGTTGAAGCAATTCTAGTAGTAACCATATTGAGTGACATAACTCTTTCCTAGATCTAGTGGAATCTAAATAGAATGGATGGAATCACCGGAGGATAGAACAGGATCTCCTCCTTAGATTTCAGCAATCCAATAACGACAGCAGATCCAATGAGCAGGAGAAAATTTAGGTCCTAAGTTCAACTCTCAATGAAAGCACCAAAATGTTTGTACCAAAATAGTGAAAAACACTCTTCGGATGTATTTGAAGAGATTAAAATGAAGAATTTAAATTTAAAAAGTAGCTAATCGAATAAACACACAAATTCAAGCAAACAAAAGTAGAAATAGACAAAGATTTATAGTGGTTCGACTTTGTAGCCTATGTCCACTTTGAATGTTTTGCTGTTTTGTTGATGATTACTAACTGGTTACAACATAGAATAACTCAAACACTCAAGTTACAATGGATCTCCGGATGAGTAACAGCACAATGGAATCAGAATTCCCTTTTCTGTTAGCATTTAAGTGCTATTTATAGGTGCATTCTAGAAATATCTGACTTAGATCTCGAAATACACCTTCTCATACATAGGTTGGCCCACCAGATCGATCTGATGTCATTTGGGATCGATCCATATGCTCTTCGTATTGATCGAGATCAATTCCTTTTGGGCTGTGATCGATCAGAGGCATTCCTCAAGTGGTAAGCAATCTTTTGTGAAAATTTGGTAGCATTTGGACTTGTAGATTTTGAGTTATGATCGATCCAAGATTGAGATCGTAGGTTAGCTAAACTGTATGTATTGATAACTTTGTATCGATCAACTTTGTATCGATCAACTTCGTATCGATCAACTTCGAATCGATGATTATTCATACCAATCGGTTGTGCTCTAATGATGTGGAGCGGCAGTCACATGAAGGTCTACTTTTCATGCCAATGGACTGCTCCTTTATTTGACCGTGCCTTTTTCGTATTGATCTAGTGCAACTCCTTTTGTATCGCTCCTTGCATGCTGCCTTCGTATCGATGCTTGTACATGCTTTTTGTATCGACCATTGGCTGATCGATACGAAATGCGTGGAGGGGAAGATCGATATGAAGCGTGTAGGAATGGAACCGATATGAAATGATAGCTATTGATGGATACGAAGGGGAATGAGCTTGATGGATACGAAGAGGGGTGGTTTTCGATGGATACGAACTGAGGCCTTCTCTCTTTATTATGATTGATCCATAACTTGAGCATATGAACTCCGATTGACCCAAAAATTGGAACGTTGGCTTTCATGGCTTTGCTTGTCATACCATGTTAATTGTAGCTCGATTTGCGCTCGAACAAAATTTTCCAATATCCATTGTTAACCTTTGTATATCCGATCTCCAAGACGGATTAACCTTGGTCTCTAGTCAAGTCCTTGGTGTCACGGCCTTGCCAAAAAGGCGGATAACACTATGCATTGGTCTAACCCTATACATGCCCCAAAATGGTAACAGACTACTGTCCTAGGTGACACAATAGGGGCAATACATCGTTGACACACGGCTGGACAATTGCCGACACACGACTATAAATTTTGCCAACACACGGCTCGAACATTACCAACACATGGCTATGGGTATCGCAAATCCGAGGCGTTACCACCACGATTAGGCTGCTAGGATGGATGTTAGCCAAGTTGGTTCAACTTCCGCAACAGAAAGAAAGTCGGATAGTGAATAGACAAATACTACGTGCAAATAACAATTGACACACAACACGACAAATATGCCGACACACGATTAAATACATGACTCACCATAATGAGCCATATCATATATAATAAATCCATGTATGAGTGTCATTGACAAGCAAATGATAACCGAATAAATAACACCACGGCATCCTATACCACGTGTGTTACTAGTCTGTTTATTCAGAGTTCATATATCACACCGGTTCCTTCAATATTCTATATAACTAGTCTAATGAATAACTGGAGAAATATTACCGAATGCCTCATCCCAAATGGTATTATAACTCCGTTTGTTCAGATTCCTCATCATACAGAATAGAAATCATCATAAAATCATATAGATGGATGTCATCACCATATCATATCAAATCACTGAACAACTCAATGTCAACAGTGAATCACTCATATAATCCAATTCAATATTCAAGAGAAGAATAATCATAAAACTAATATAAAATATATTATTCAAATAAATAAACATAACAACTAACAACTCTATATTTAATAATGAATCATTTATAACAAAAATAAATACTTAGAAATAGTTACAAAAAATATATTAATTAATATATTCACTTTGTTTATTTAGTCCCAATAAAAGATTCACTTACTAAATTTCATTGCTAAATCCTTATATATATTTCCTAAAACTTCCAAAATCACTTTACAAATCAAAATAATTGAAGAAACTAATTCAAAATTTTCTATAAGCATATAATATTATAAAATAAATTTTATAGATCTCCAAAGTAATTCTTTTCATTTTTAATCATAATTTATAATTCAAAATATTTAATAGCTCATATGAAAACCAACAAATATTGCTTTAAATTCATTTCATAATCTTCTATGACAAAACATTATTTCAAAATAAATTTATAAGTTACAAAATAAATTATATTTATTTGAAACCATAGAATATAATACAAAATCTTATTACCATATATAATTTTCATAATATCAATAAATCAATTTTGAATCACCAAAGTATATACAAAAAGGGTTTATATTGCAATGCTCTTAAAACCATTCAAATATATTTAAAAATTGGTTTATCTTCAAATATTCTTATATACTCAAAAACCCCGTTTCAAAAATGTCTCTTAAGTCCTATTATTAATAAGACACTTCACAAAATAAATTCCTTTTTGAAAATATTAGTAAAACCTTTCAATTATACAAAATCATCAAATAAACTAATTCTGAACCAATAAATTTACAAAAAGGGGAATAACTTTTAAAACTTTTAAAAAAGATCCTTCTAATCAAAAATCTCCTTTATGAAGTTTCCTTTTAATCCTTTTATTAAATATATACACTTTTTAAGAGAATTTCCCTTTTTGGATATATTATTTAAAACCCTCATTTATACTTACAAAAATTCCATGCATTCACCTATACTTGAAAATCTCTGTTTTCATTTTTAAATTAACTTTTATTTGTAAAATACTTCTTATAAATAATTTTTTGAAGCTTTCAAAAATATTTTAAAATGAAAATACGAATAAATTGTCTAAAACAAAAACCGTCGAGAATTTTTTTCCAAAATCAACAATAAATCATCAATATAAATTTTATCGCATTGGTCGAGTCGAATTCCATCGAATTTCGGCCATTCACACAATCTACACACAATATAAATAAATTATACAAATTAAAATGCAAACATACAACATTTCATTTTCATTTTTAATAATCCAATATACATAAATCCAATATCACATAGTCACTTGAATAATTCAATTAAACAATTCACTCTAGCAATCCAATCAACATTTACAATCAATTCAGTTAAGCAAGTCAATTTAATCGGGATAATTATATATCAAACACATAAATTAAGAATATATAGACATGAGCGTGAAAACTCACCGAAATGATGCAACAACGACTGCATTGCTGCCATCAATTCTAACAACCATGCTTCAGTTCATGCCTTTATCATCATTGCTCACTCCAATGTCACAGCCTAAAAAACATGGCCTCCTCCAGTAGGCACAACACCAAAGTATGCACCATCATAAAAACCTGCTTGCATCACTCAGCTTTTATGACCATTGCACCTCACCAAAAAAAATTCATGTCGCCTATGCCAGCCTCCAACATCACGGTCCTCCAAAATGCACAACACCAGGTCGTGACTAAGCTCCAGCCACGTCGAAGTCACCCCGACCGCCTCCCAGTCAAATACCTCGTTCATGGCGGGCCTACCCTTCCAACTTCAATCATCGATGAAATCGCGCGTGCATCGCTCGTCCCTTTTTTCGAGCGTGAAAATTGGGGATTTAGGGCACCAAGGGTTTTCGGTTTGATATAGCCTGGTGTGAGGAAGTAAGAAGCGTATTCCAAAAACAACGTGGGAGAGAAATGTGGGGTTTCTCTGGGCTTGGGCTTTATTTTTGATTCAGTTGATTTTGCAATTGGTTTCCTTTGCATTCTAAATTTAAACATCAATTATTATCATTTATTTTGTAAATGTACTTCGATCCCATTTAAATAAATTTACACTTCAATTTACAATTATATTTCGATAACCACATAATTCAGTACTTGTTTATTTTCATATAATTATCCATCGTATTATCGTAAAGTAAATTTATTTTCAAAATATAAATTATCAAATACCGAATTCAAATAATTTTAATTAGTTTAATTTATTTATTTATATGGCTTAGAAAATGGGGCTATTAAATTTTTGATGGTTTATTTAGTTATATTTATGTTTCATCTATTTTATATCTGTGATTAATAATACATGTTGAAAACACAATTTGTGTTTTGATGGTAATAACTATATGACAATGCTACTAATAAGTTTATGGACTTATTTCTGGTCAAACATCTACACGATGGATGAAAAATTTATACACGCTAAATTGAAGGAAGAATATAAAGAGATTTAAAAAAAGAAATGCCTTGGTGGGAATTGGACCTACATCATGCAAATCAAGAAACAAAATGAAAATTATTCAAATAATAGCAAAATCAGGCATTGAACTACGATGTACAATGCAAAGCACTCCAATAACTAACCATACTAGAAAGGTGTTGGCAAATAATTGAACTATCAGTTTCACATAATGTGTGGAGAGAATGGAAAACTATTTGCAAAATATAAAGGTGCCAGGAATTGAACATAGGTGGACAACAATGACAGGCGTCTCCTAATCGTCTACACCATAGTTGTTAATAATTGGTTAGCACCTTTTCATGTTCCAGAGGAAAGAGGAATTAAATTTTTGAAAAGTGGACAAGATTTTTTGAAAAGTGGACAAGATGCGATTCAATTGCTGGTCAAAGAAGAGAAACACCACCTGCTTACTAACCAAACTACCATTACCTTTGCGTACAACATGATTTACATTCATTTATAATACACGACAATTATTAGTAAAATATGTAAAAGAAATTAGCAGAAGAAGGATTCGAACCTAGACGCTAACAAATAGCAACATACCTCTTTACCACTATGCCACTTGATGATTCAGTCTAAAATATACTAACACATTTTGTGAACATTATAAAATAAGTGGTTAAAGTTAAAGTGACCTTTCAAGCCTCTATTTCAAATGTGGTGAAGGTTTAATGGATGAATCTCTTCCAAATTGAATTGCTTAAGGGTTGCTCGTGTTCAATGGCAGCTTATCGCTTTTATATAAACCTCCCACCATCCCAAAAGTAATAACTCGATCATATAACCTCTAATTACTTTCATATTGCTTCCTAATCTCCATATTCGTTAGAAAAGCATCATTTTGCATCATTTTTGAAGGTTATAGAAGTTGTCCTCCAGTGTGACTACTTAGTGTATTGAACACATAATATACAGTCAAGTTATTTCTTTGTAAAAGCAAAGATTGAAGTCATATCGGAGTTTTCAGGTAGTAAGCGTTGAAGTCATGTTAGGTTGTTCAGGCAGAGTCTGTAAACTTGTTCCTCCTGGTGAAGTTAGTGTGTTGATAGCAAAATTCCTAAGAGGTGCTTAGGGATTGGACGTGAGGTCCGAACCAGTATAAATCGACTGCGTGATATACTATTATATTTCTACTAAATTTACATTATTATATCTGTTGGTTATCTTTGGTCCCGTGCATAGTGACCAACAAGTCGTAACAGATCCTGAAATTCTGTTAATCTTCACAACGTCGTTGAATAATGGCCAGAAAAAGATCCGGGCGAAATACAATAAGAAAAATCCCGGTACTATAAAAAAAACCACTGGTAAGGACTACAAAACGATGCTTTGTAATTAACTGATTTTAGTAAAAGATAATAATGAATTAGTTAGCATAAGCGATAAGATGTCAAAGCTTAATTTTGTTATTTAGAAAAGATGCAATCTATGGAACTTGAAAATGGGAAACTGAAAAATGAGAAAGTAGATTTAGAAAATCAACATGGTGTTTTGAAAAATAATTTAATGACTCTGAAAGACTTTCTGGATGAACAAAACACTATATTTGAAAAGAAACAAAAACTTTCATAAGAAATTTTGGATTTGAAAATACAAAATGATTTATTACAATCCACTTTAGATAATTTAGAATCCCTAAATTTTCTTCTCAAAAATAAGAATTATACGTTAAAAAACAAGAATTCTAAATTAAATAAAAAGACTTATATTTTGAAAATAGTAATATTTCATTTAAAAACAATAATTATGACTTTAAATCTAAATTTGAAAAACTTAAAAATGAAGTTACAAAATTTAATAAAGGTCAAACCAATTTAAACATGATTTTATCTAGTTATTTGACAAAAGTGGTTTATGATATAATAAACTAACTATAGAGATAGTACTAGATACACTTTCATGAATAGTAAAAATGTTTATGCTAGTAATAGATTTCGAGTAAAATCTAAATCGAATTTTTGTGAAAATTCAATTACTTCTGTGCCCAATATAATATCTCTAGAAGTACAAAATCATTGATACGAAATAAAAATTATCTAAGTATTTGGGTTCCCATTAATTGCAAGAACAGAGAAAAATACATTGATTATTATTTTGATACAGTAATTAATAATGAAAAATTTATTTTCAATGGTTCCACCAAACCTACTTTGGTATGGTTATCTTGGACCTAACCCCTTATTCCTTAACATAGGAAGTGGGTACCAAAATATAAAAATTGTTTTTTGCAGGTATCCAAGAAAGACCAAAGGATGAGATGGATTTCGAATATCAAATGTTTCGTACAGATAATGGAGAATGAGCATTTATGCATAACATAACTGCATCAAATTTGGTATATCTAACTCATTTTTTCTTTCAATAAGACCAAATATATAGCTCAAAACCTGTGATAGTTTTCAAATTTTTTGTTGATGAAAAATGAGAGAAAATTATGCATATTGATAGAGGGAGTATATAAATTTTAAGGAGCAACTATTAAGGGGGGTAATATAATATTATTTTAGAAAGTCATATAGTTGTCATCATAAAATGTGGAAAAATGTGATGATAACAACTATATGACAATGTTACTAATGTGTTTATTGAGTTTTTTCAAATCAAATAGCTTTATGGTGGATAGAATTTTTTATACACGCTATATTGAAGGAAGAATAAAAGAGACGTAGAAAAAGGAGAAATGCCATGGTGGGAATTGAACCTAGATCATGCAACTCAAGAAACAAGAAGAAAATTATTCAAATAGTAGCAAGACCAGGTGTTTTACTTGAGTTTACAATGCAAAGCACTCTAATAACAAACCACACTAGAAAGGCATTGGTAAATAATTGAATCAGCGGTTTCATATAATCAGTGGGGAGAATGGAAAATTAGTTTGCAAAATACAGTGGTGCTAGGTATCCAACATAGGTGGACAACAAAGACAGGCGCCTCCAAACCAACCACAATATAACTGCAATTGTTAATAACTGGTCAACACTTTTTCCTAGTCTAGAGGAAAGCGGAATTAAATAATTAAAAAAGTGGACAAGATTGGATTTGATCCCTAGTCAAAGAAGAGAAACGCCATCTGCTCACCAATCACACTACCATTACCTTTGTGTACAACATGGTTTACATTCATTTATAATGGGTGGCAATCATTATAAAAATATATATCGAAAATTGGTATAAGTGGAATTTATACCCAAGCACTCACGAACAACAACATGCCTCTCTACCACTGCACCACATGATGATTTAGTTTGAAGTATGCTAATGCATTTTGTGACCATTATAAAATGAATGGTTAAAGTGACCTTTCAAGCCTCTTCTTCAAGTGTTGCGAAGTGTCACGACCCGAAATCCAGCGTTCAAAAATCGATAGCAAATACCTCACTTGTATTCGATTGCTACAGATTCAAACGTCGAATTTCAGTCCGGATGGAGCTTACAACAACATTAGATGAATATAAATAGCGGAAACAAAATGAATATCATTTATCAACACGGATACAACACCAACACAATATTTGGTTACAATCATCAGAGCTAATATATATGATACAACAATAAAGCGATAACAAATTTATCTCAACTTCGGGAGAGTTTCCAACATACTTCGACTTTGAGAAGATCCTCCAAGAATTCTAAACACTTCAAAAGATTTCCAAGGCCAAAAGATTTCCAAAATCCGATAGCTTCCAAAAAGATTCCAAGCTACTCCAAAAACACGGATAACATGCTTCTAGGCTGCCCGTGTGGAAATTATGAGCATCCAGAGTTTAGGAAGGGAACAATAAACTCCGGGTCAGTCATGGGACTAGTATGAGTAAACAAAACAGTTGTTTGAAACAAAAACAGTTTATAAAAGAAATTAGATATGCTTTTGAAAAATGAAACTACCATAAGGCCTCCTGACACACACACAATGCAATCGCACACTTGGGGGAGATTTCTCCTTGTGATAGTCAAATATGCTTGATACGAGAAAATTTCTTAATATTATTATTAGTGCATAGTATAGAAAATATTTGAAAATACAATATTAATCTTAGCCAGCATACGTGCCATTATAGTATGCCTACTATAGCTACCATGTTAAATGTCAGGTTCTACAACTAAAACCGTACTGGGTTCGTATTGATGATTGGATTTCCAACAAATGGTCAGGCTAAGGAACTTCCTTAGAAATGGAACGCCTCTGGAGGGACGCCTCCAAGAACCAAACTGGTTCCCTACCAGCACAAGGCCGGGTTGCCTTTGTAACTAGGTAACAACTACAAGTAAGCCATCCCCGGTCGTTACCGACCTTTATCTCGGGATTCACCAACTAACAGAAACAACCACACAGATAAATATCTGGGCTCCATACCATGATATCACCTCTTATCCAGAAGAAAATGGAATACCCTAGGGGTGCGACCCCTAAAAACCTTGCTGCAACATTCCTTTTTAGACCATTACCGGGTTGTGTGGTTCGACAAAGTCTCGTCCACAAAGCTACGCTTTTCACAAAATCCATGCTTCGATCAACAAATGATCAGCAGTACTCAGCATGCCACACTACCAGATTGGAACTACATCACTAATAACTTTCAACTATATAACCTCTGAGCACGTACGTCTCAGAGAAGGGTGTTAAGCCAAGAGAATAAATTCTCCGCCACCAACAGAAATGTATTTGAAAGAAATCAGCTTATATCTCAAAATGTAATGTCAGACATACAACCATACAAGTATGTTCCGCGTTCGAACAGAACCGAAGGCACTTCCAAAGAAGCCCTTGCACTCCGGGCATCCACAATCCCGATCGGACTCCCCATCACATATATAGATCTCTTTACCGGAGCAACTCAGTGCAGAGTCATTCCACAGGTTATCCTATTGTTCTCGAAGACACTTGGTCTTCACCACCGTCTTCAAATGCTTTCCATTTCGTCATATCACATATTCGGAATGGGTTATATGACACAAAGGTCCTCTCCCGGCTAAACCGAATAGTGAGTATTCAATTTAAAAATACGTGGATACATCAATCACAAAGATTCACATTCAGGGTTCGATGTGGGTTTCGGATATCCAACTGGAATCCGACTCCCTGCCACATCGAAATTCAATTGCCGTTTACATGCCAATGGGTTTTCACATTCACATAGAAACAATCACAAATATCACAGTTCAGCACAAAGCAATTCACATCACACAGTATCACAATCACAAATAGAGGTATCAATCAGCTTAAGGCATTTCAATAATAATTAACCATCTAACAATGAGATGAATTAACAGTGTGATTATAATCAATTAATCACATAATTATTTTTCATAAATTAACTTTAATTAATGATGAATTATCCTTAATTTTAAGTTAACTAATCCTTAATTTTTAATTAATTAAATATTAATTATTAGTTAATTAAATCCTTAATGATTAATTAATTAAATCGTAAGTACCTTTGTTAATTAATTATTTATTCCTTAATTAATTACCTTAATTAATTAACACTTAATCATACATTAATTATCCTTTAATTTATTACGAATAAATTATTAAGTAATTAAAAATAATTAATTATTAATCATCATTATTATTAATCATCATTAACAATATAAATTAATTAAATTTCAAATTAAGTTAATAAGGTAAAACATTTAATTATCTCCTTAATTACTTTGTTAAATTTTATTTAAAACAATTTTTTTTTAAATATAAGTTTAAAACATTCTTAACTTAAATGATTTAAAATATTTTATTTTAAACCCTTAAAGTACAAATTACAACTTAACAACAATTATCCATTTGAAAAAGAATAAATTTAGAAAACAATTTGACTTAAAATTTTAAAGTTTAAAACTAGAAATATGACCACCCTAGGGCTACTTCGAGTGACACCCGAGACCTTTCCTTACTTGCTTCGAGTTTTTTCCAACATCCACCAGAGAGCTTCAGTTTTTTAAAATTTTGTTTAAGTAAAAAAAATAACCCGATGTAAAGCCATAATTACTTGACCACAACTTCGAGCCATCATCCCTGAACCCCGAGTGTAACTTCGAGTCGAACACCTCCCCTTCCATAAACAAGCGACTGACACAAGCCTTGATGTTGTGCATATGCATAGCGACACCGATGAACTTCGATCGACTCCACCACCTTCCATATCTCGGCAACGATTCGTATGGGTCACATGAGCACCCAGATACCCAAAATATTGACGAACTCGCGATCGAGCATGCTAACCCAGACTGGAACCAGAAACAATCATCACTAAAACCCTTCGTTCCCCCACCTCTGGTCGCCACAGGCCATGAAAATTCAATCGAAGGTTCGTCTCGATCCCACACCACTATCCCCACCGTAGCGATCAACTCCGGTGGTCTGATGAAACCGCGATGATCCAATCTTCTGCTTCGACCAATATGTGGGTTAAAACCTTATTTTAGCAATTTTCGACCACCAAGCTAATTTTTAAATTTGATCAATAATTTTCCGATGATCCCTGATCATCCACCAAGCTCCAAATATGATCGCGAATCCCATCTCGCTGCCGATCACCAGAATTTGGTGAAAAAGGCGATTATGTCCAACCCCGTATTCCTCGCTCATTTCTTCATTAAAAATTTTGATTTTGCTTTTTAAAATCATTGCTTTCAAAAACGATTCCGATGATATGCTTGGAATCAGAAAATGTGATATTTGAATTTTCAAATATTTTGAAGCTTGCCTGTATTTTTAAATTTCCCAACGAACTTTAATTTATTCTTGCTTGAATCTATTTTGAAATTTTGAATCATGTTAAAACTAACAACTTTAGTTTATATTCCATAGTTTAGTTCAGATCAGAGGAAGAGAATTAAATTTTGAACAGAATTTTGAAACCCCGGAAGCTAGAAACAGAGTCATATGACTATTTTTTTGACATGCACACACAAGATCTGTATATAAAATACATGCAAATTTTTCTTTCAACCGTATTCTTATCATTCATCACAAGCATCAACCCAGATTCAACTTTTAAATGTTGTTTACTCACCTTGATGTCAGAGAACAGAAGGCTTTTGAATTCCTAGAAGTTGATTTTTTTCTTTAAAATCCTGAGTTTGATCTGCTGAATTGATGATGAAACTTGATTTGTTAGTTGAAGCTTGCTGATGTTTGTTTACAGATTTGAGTTGAATTCCTGCTCTCTTTTTGACTGCTTCAAATCTTTGTTTTGTTGAATTCCTGGTTTGATTTTCTTATTTGTAAGAAGTATTCAATTTTTTTTCTAGTTTTATCTATTTGCTTTAATCTTTCTTTTGAGTCTTGTTTGATAATTTCCTGTTTTGTTAAGTTTGATCAGGTAAAGGAAATGAGAGAGAGGGAGAGTAGGAAGTTTATGTATATTTGTTTCTTATTTTTATTCATTTTCTTAAAACAAAACGAAACTTGTTAAATATAATTATGAGATTATTACACTTGTTCATTTTCACACCATCTTTCTATACATGCTTAACACTTGTATTTCTTTTATTTTATATTAATTCTTAATCACATTTTCTATTTATTTGTATATACAATTTTAAAAGAAGAAATGTTTTTAACAAATTTTTACATTGAATAAATGACATATTTCTGATTTCAAATGCAAATTATTTTCCTAAGGCATTTATTTAAAATTTTAAATTAAATTAAAATTCAAATTTGAATTATAATCCATTTATATGTATATATATTCTTATATAATTTAAATTCAAATAGTTTTTAAAATATTTATATTTTTGAATTCTTAAATTCAAATGCAACTTCACAACCTTATTTAAATATATAAATATAATTCAACACTTATTTGATTTATTTTCAAAAATTCAGATAAATTACACAATTTATTCTAAAATTTACATTACTTACTAAATTTTAAATTGATATAATTTTGGGAATGTTACAGATTCCCCCTTAAGAAAATTTCGTCCTCGAAATTTGAAAGAGAGAGAAAGACAAACAAAGAATATACGAATACAGAAAAAGATAGAAAATGGCTTACCAGATTAAGCCGAGATATCCACTCTGCAGTTGGGATAGGACTTCTGCGTACTATCCTCTGTTTCCTAAGTACAATCCTTTGGATTGCCACAACATTGTACTTTAACCAGTTTCATAATTTTGTTCCCCAATTTTTTTTCATCACGATCTATAATCTTTAATGGCTCTCTTTTAACTGCTAAGTTGGGAGTGATTTCAAGATCCTGCTGAGCTGCCTCTTCAATAATACTATCTAGATCATGCATATATTTCCGGAGGTTAGAAATATGAAACATATTTTGCACTCCAGATAATCAACTGGGTAGTTGCACTCGGTAAGCTAAAAGACCGATCCTTTCCAATATGGGAAAAGGACCAATATAGCACGGTGCCAGCTTTTTGGTTTTCCCAAATCTCAACACACCTCGCATTGGAGAAACTTTGAGGAATATAGAATCTCTAACTTGGAATTCCAAATCTCTTCTTATGCGGTCATAATAACTCTTTTGTCGACTTTGTGCAGTTACCAACTTCTTTCGAATAAATTCAACTTTTTCAGTGGCATCCTTAATCATACCTGGTCCTATCACCTGACTCGATCCAACATGCAGGTGATCAACACAGACGACCATATAAAGCTTCGAAAGGAGCCATCTTGATACTGGCCTGATAGCTGTTGTTATATGAGAATTCAACCAAATGTAAATGGTCCTCCTATGAACCAACAAAGTCGAGAATACAAGCTCGTAAAAGGTCTTCTAAAATTCTATTTGTCTTTTCAGTCTGCCCATCAGAATGCGGGTGATAAGCAGTGCTGAAGTTCAGTTTGGTTCCCAACGCGGCTTGAAATGCCTCCCAAAATCTACTAGTGAAGATCTAATCACAGGCACTCACTATGCTGCTAGGAATATAGTGGAGACGGACAATCTCTTTCACATATAATTCAGCTAAACTTGCTGTAGTCCGGGTAGATTTTACTGGAATGAAATGGGATGTTTTAGTCAAACGGTCCACAATAACCCAAATTGCTACATTCCCCTTTCGAATGCGGGGCAACCCGTCAACGAAATCCATCGATACTCGATCCCATTTCCACTTGGGTACGTCCAAAGGCTGAAGTAAACCCGCTACTTTCTTTTGATCGCTTTTAATTTGCTGGCAGGTAGCACAACGACTCACATATATAGATATATCCCTTTTCATTGTCTTCCAATAGAAAGTTCTTTTGATGTCTCTATACATCTTATTAACTCCTGGATGGATACTGAGTTTAGATTTGTGACACTCATCTAAAACTTCACATTTCAAAACCGGAATGTCTGGAACACACATTCTGCCCTTCAATCTTATAACTCCACAATCATCGATTCCAAAACTAGAATCTTCACGTCTACGAATCCTCCCATAAATATCTCGTAGAAACTTATCATCATTTTGTTTGCTGGCGATCTTTTCAAGGAGAGTAGGTATGACAACAAGATGAGCAAGAATAGCATGTTTCCTACTTAAAGCATCGGCAACTACATTGGCTTTACCAGGTGTATACAGAATGTCTAGGTCATAGAATGCCAGAAATTCCAACCAACGTTGTTGTCGTAGATTCAAATCTTTCTGGGTGAAGAGAAACTTCAAAGATTTATGGTCGGTAAATAATTCGAATTTTTCACCTAGAACAAGGATAGTTTATTAAGTTAAGTTAAACTTTTAAGTTTTACTTTTTAGAAAATCTGAAAGAAATTTTACCCAGAAGATAGTGCTGACAGATTTTCAAAGCGAAAATAACTGCTAAGAGTTCCAGATCATGGGTTGGGTAGTTTCTCTCTTGTGGACGTAATTGACTACTCGCGTAGGAAATCACCTTCCCATTCTGCATTAATACCGCACCCAAACCATCACCACAAGCGTCGGTATAGATAGATACGCCTTGGTTTTCGTCAATAATAGCGAGAACAGGAGCAGTTGTTAATCTTCTTTTTAACTCCTGGAAAGCTTCTTCACATTTTGGAGTCCAATCGAATTTTGCATTCTTCTTTGTTACCTTGGTCAATGGACTAGCTATGTTAGAGAAGTCTTGAACAAACATTCTATAATATCATGCTAAACCCAGAAAACTTCGAACTTCTTTCGGGGTTGTGGATCGCTTCCAGTCTAGAGTAGAAGAAATTTTTCTTGGATCAACAGAGATTCCCTCTTCATTAACAATATGCCCGAGAAATCTGACTTCTTTGATCCAAAAATGGCATTTGGAAAATTTAGCAAACATAATGTTCTTTCTTAATATTTACAAAACAATTCTAAGATGCTCAGCATGCTCCTCTTAAGTCTTGGAGTAGATCAAGATATCATCAATAAACATGTAACGGCCCGATATTTTCAACCATTCGCATCCGCACATGTCAGACTTGAATTGTTCAAAATACCGCGTTGTAAAAATAAATTTGGCAAAACTCAGAATATGCCCTAAATAACAGACACAGAATCAGAATACTCGCAGCAGAATTTAAAAATACTTAGTGGTTCATGAAGCCATTATAAATAGTCTCAATCAAATAAAATTTACATAGTCTTTAATCCAAATATAGTTTTAAATCATCAGTAAACAATCCAAATGTCCACTAGTCTCGGTTTCAAAATTTTAGATAAAGAACTGGAAAGGAAGTTTGCCAGCAGCTTGAAAGTGATCTACAGAAATCCTAGCTCCGGGATGAAAACTGAACTGCAACTCAGGCCGACCCGAGCGTAAAATAAAACATAAACACTCGAGTCAGGACATACATACTTATATAGTGTAAGCTAATTCAAGTGTACTGTAATATAGAGCAAGTAACTTAAAGGATGCTTAGGACCGCCCTACTTTTATAATGTGTTTATTTCCTTAACTTTGGTTATAAGTTCCAATTTCTTATTCTTTTTCTTCACAATAGTGTTAATAATATTATATTATCATTCCTTAACAATCAAGCATCCAAATACTATAATACTTTACAAAAAAATTTATCTTTCATATACAAAAATAATTTGGGTAAAATTATTTCATTTACCCTGTTTAAAACAATATTGTGTCGAATTGTTCTATTCAAGTGTTTAGAGATCCCTATCAATAACGTTAATTACTCGTATTGACCAGAATCCATAAACCACTCAATAAACCAATCAACACAATATAAAATCATTTTATATTCACTAACAAATACGCGCTCATATCTATTAATACGCTCAAACTCTTTCTAGAGTACTATAACTCTATTTTATGAGTAATTCCCACCAGGGCCAAGGTTATCACCAACCTGGCTCTGATACCAAGTGTAACAGCCCAGAAATCCGTACCCCTTGAGTCAACACTATTCTATCTAAATTAACTCAAGTTGTACAGAAATACGAACCATTTGGTTTTAAAGAAGAAGAGGTAGAAGAAGAAAATAGAAACAACATCAGAATCTATTCATCGCATCGGATTAAAATGTAATAGATAATAAATAATCTTTACTCAAACATCAAATGTCTCTGTGTGTGTGTGTATATATATATATATATATATATATATATATATATTACATCATCAGAGTACATCAATCACAGCTCAACATCAATGTTATACAAATGGATACACAACAACTCAACACAGTGGAAATATATATACAAGTACGAGAGTACGTATCGTCATCCAGCTCGTCTCCTGAGCTCCACAGCATCGTGTCATGTATTCTATAATACTCGGTCTGACCCGAGCATTACAGTTAAATAACACCCGAGTCAGTCTGGAATACCAGTGTGAGAAAATCACACCTAATTGATTATTTAAGTTTCAAAAATCCTTTGGAAACAAAAGCATCTCGTAAGACCACGCCACAAATAAACATGTTGGGTTTTTACCTTACGATAGCTAAAACAATTTTTATAGAAATCCTCTGATATTATAATAGGGTTTATATACAAATACTTATAAAATAGCCGAAATTGTTACATTCATTAAATTCCAGCTACTAGCCACAGTGTGGGTAATACAAACAAAACTCGTACAAGGCTCGTAGGGAGAATGGATTTCCAACTAATGACTAGGCACTCGGGTACCACCTGTCACAGTACGGGGCCTAGATCACCGTACCGAGGAGTACGCCCGCTCCCCTACAACACAAGGCCGGGACCATACCTTACTGGACAATCCCGAGTGAGATCGCCCCGCGGTTGGGATCAGCAACCGCCCACTAAGCCGAAAATAAAAAGGGACATCTAGACTGGAATGACCTCACCCTGCTTGGGTGCTACCCACCTAGCCTTGCCGCATAACCCCTGATTTTCAGTCATTCCCATTTGATGAGGCTTGAGGCTAAGCGTTACCTTTATAGAACATATCTCGTTGAATGCCCATCGTCCACCTGACGATGTTTCGCAAGCATTCATCCATACAAGTCCGTCCCGGGTTCGAACGGAACCGAAGGCACTATTCCTACTCCATCCATTTTGGAAATATCCTCAGGATTAGTAGAGACTAGCCCTTGCACTTCACTGCTCCATCTTCGAATCCAAAATCGTTTTCACGAAACGTACAAACTAGATCGAAGTGGTTTTCGAGAAATTAATCTCGATCCCGGTCTCTTGAAACGATTAACGCATTTGGCCAATATTGATAGTCGGTTATTTAACTGTCAATTAATATTCACAATAACCATCAACCAATAAATAATTTCCCAAATTATTTATTTATTAACCTCAAATATCTTTCAAGATATATTTCACTTTTCAAATCCTTTGAAAACAGTTTTCAAACTACCTTTCTTTTTCTCAGAATAAATTCCGAGTATTTCAGTTCCACTGGAATCACCAAGCATAAGATTTTAGATTTTTAAAATAATTTCAAAACACTTTAATTGTAAAGTATGGTTAATATTTAATTTAGAAAATCTTTCTTTAGTATTTAATTCAAAATAATGCTTTTAACAAAATACCAAGTCATTCTTTATATAAGTATTACGATAATAGATAAAACAAAAATTCTTACTTTGGAATTTACCTTCAAACACTTAAGTTAAGACTACTTTAATAATTCACTAAAATACATATATATATAAACATTTGAAAATAAAGTTACTTAGTAAAATGTAAAACTAGATTTCTACTTTTAAAACCAAAATACTAAGTTACTTCTTAATAATTACTGCTAGAATAGATTAAAGAAAATAATTATTTTAAATATTAGAAATAATAAATTTTACAAAACTTACTTCTTTAAAAACAACTTTAAAACATTTAATTTATATTTGCAAATTTACTTTTAAAACATGTACTTGGCCATCCAGAGAAAATTCCATCTTCAATCACTTAAATCAATTTTCCCAAAATTGATTTCCAATTTATTTTATTTGGAATTAATTCTTTTACTTATCAGTTTGTTTCCAAATTCAATAGTTATGGTCTTTATTAGTAATTCAAATCTTAAATTCTAAATAATGTTTGTTCTTTTAAATTAATAATACTGCATTTTAAACTTCATAAATTTTCTGTTTATTCAAATTTTCCTTTCCATTCTCAGGATTCATTTATTAAAATTTAAAGTCACTTTATATTTTTTTTCAAGTTATTGTTAAATTTACTCTATAATTATTTTACTTGCAATTTCACTTTTTATATTTTTATTCAAATTTATATATTTGGTAATTCATTATACCCAATTATATCAACCAAGCCATAGCATTCAATACTTCCACATAATTCATCATAGAATATCAAATAATCAGAACAGAGAATATTAAATAATTTAAATAAAAGTTGAGGGGTCCAGTTGGATCCCTCCAACCAGTTTTCCCTGCATCCACAGACGTTAGCATCACATAATATGCCAATTTCAAATTATACTATACTATATCACAACAATCAATTCAACCATACAACCAATTATTTAAATTTAATCATTTAGATTTAAATTTAAACTAAGTGAGATTAACTCACCTTTGTTTTGTTTATAACCCAATCCAAATCTGCTCGTTTTTCTCTTCACGATTTCGACCTTGTAAAAACATTAGATTGTTTATTACTATTCGAATAAATCGTACAATTAAATTATCATTTGATTAACTAATTACTTAATTTAAATTAGTAATTTTCTTTAAGAATCCCTTAGGAACTAAAATAGTAAATGAGTTTATCAAATAATTTATCTTAATATATTATTTCAAATTAACTAGCAAGTCTATATATATGTACCTTTAAAACACACATTCCTTTGAAATCTATCCACTTATAAAATTTATTTATATAGATACAAAAAATCTAGTTTTCATAAAACTTTTTCAACACATAAAATTACTATATATTTTCTCCAAAATTTCATATATTTTTAAATTGAAACTTGCATGTGTGTTTATCTATATATATATTATGGAAATATAAAATCCTACCTATTAATATTTCTGCTTCTCATAATATGTATATATAAATATTTTCTTTACTTAATATAAATTTATTTATTAAATCAAAATAAGCAAACTGTAAATACCTCTGTAAGATAAAATATGATTTTAAAGTTTCTTTCTTTTATTTTAAACAGTAGTAAAATGTATATTTTTGAACCTAACATGTATATATATTTTCCTAAGATATTAAATCTGTATGGGTTCCAAAGTCTGGCTTGATACAACTTCTAAACATTTTAAATTTTTTATTTCCTTTTCCTAAAAATAAAACTTTTACCTTACAGTTAATCGTTAAAACAGGCTTCCTTTCTAAAACCTTATCGTACATAGATTCCTACATATACATACCTATATTTTTATTTAAATCAAAACAGAAAGGGTTTTGTACTTCAATATTTTTTTATTCTGTATATTTTTAAAACAGAACCTCTCTTTACCGAACATAAAAAAAAATTAAATAATTAAATAAAAAAACTAAAAAGGAATAAAAGCTCACCGAAAACCCGCTTGCTGCTCGAAGAAATCCTAAAACCTAGATCGTCGAACAACCCCACCATCGTGATCCTGGAAATGGCCGATATCGAATCCCCTCTGCCCTTCCACGCGAGATGAAGCCGCGCTCGATCGACTCCCTTTTGTCGATGTCAATTCGAACGAATCTCGAGCTCCATCATCGAATCGCGAAATCCCTACATCCCACGCGAACGCAAGCGCACACAGATCCCAAGCCGGCCGCGATCGAATTGACGCCACCCCCAACGCAAGTGCACACGCGAGCCTTATAAGTTCGATTCTATGAACAAGACGTGGCGATGAAATCGAATTGGAGAAGAATTTGGGTGTCGGCCATTACTTATTTGATTTTTTTTTCGTTTGTATATGATTTCGTTACTAAAAAAGAAGGAAGGGTTCGTGCTTATTAAAGATAGAAAAAGGAATTGCGTGTTGGATACGCTTGTGATTGAATGGACTTGCTACAGCGATATGAGGTGATGTTAAAAACAGATGAAGTGAGGAAAAGTTTTGATATTGATAAAATTTCAGCTGATGTTGACCAAATATAAATATAAATTTAAATTGAATTCGATATAGATTTCAACGCATTTATATGTCGTACGCTCACACGACAACTCCGATCAATACGAAATTTGAAATCTGATAATAATACAATATTACGGATCCAATGGAACTGGCTTCGTCGAATTCCGAGACTGTGCCTCGGAAGGCTATTTTTAAATTCAATTTAAAACGATAAAATTTTCAAAACCGAACAAATCGTTGTTAAATTCAAATTCTAAAACTTCTATTATCTTTAATGTTATCAATATAAATTTTATAAGCCTTCAAATTATTTTTAATAGAATTAAAACTGAAGATTCAATATTTTACCAACTTCAAATAATTTAATTTACTAATTTAATTATCAAATAAACTGTGATATTCTTAATTCAAGTTAGAATTAACATTTAAATAATTAAATTGATTTAATATTCTGATTTTAAATGCTTGAAACTTTCGGGTCGTCACATTAAGTTTCGACTCGATCTGTGATCGATACGAAGTGATTTCGTATCCATCAAAAAATGATCCAATCGAGCTGAAACTTGGCAGGAACATTCCTTACCTCGTATGCAAGCTGCTGTGAAAATTTCGTTGCATTTGGACCAGTAGATTGTAAGATATGATCGATACGAAATCATGATTCCATGTAAGTTGTCCTGTTCGAATCCATGCTTTCGCATCCATCTTCTTCGACTCGATTAGGCGCACGTGCGCATCGATGACATGGCGCTACTTCCAAGGCTCGATCCACAATCTTTGCCATTTTGACCGCTTCTTTCTAGGAGATACGCTCGTATCCACTCTCCATGCTTGTACGTCTCCATCGCTTCTCTAGAACACACCCAACCGTTTGCATCGATTGCTCTCTCGTATTGATTGCAGGAGTTAGTCGATACGAAAGCAAGGCCAACAGATGGGTACGAAACAAAGCTCAATGGTGGACACGAATAAAGCCTTACCATGGATTCGAAAGAGCCAAACTCTTCTGCCATCGATACGAAAGTATCGATTCGAGACATGCCGCCTTTTCCCATCTTGATCGATACGAAACCATTGAGCCGTGTCCATGTTGATCGATACGAACACTATCGAGTCGAACCAACACCTGATCGATACGAAGCCGATCGATACGAAACTCCTTCTGATCGGTGCGAAGCCGATCGATGCGAAACAACTTCTGATCGGTGCGAAGCCGATCGATACGAAATCCTAAGTACCTGATCGATACGAAATGTATCGATACGAACTATCCTTGCATGCCGATGGATACGAACAACATGTTCTTCCTGCCTTGCATCGATCATATCTCCTTCATACGAACTCCGATTAACTTGAAATTTGAAACATAGCCTCTCCTAGTCCTTTTCATCATCTCCAACCAATTTCGTCCCGATCGGAGCTCAACCAAATTTTGACGCCATCGATTGCAGCCTTGATTCCAATCGATCTCCAATCCCAATATCCATCATTCCTTGCCAATTTGTTAATATCCCAGCTTTGACCAAAATGTGGGATAACATTTTGCCCCCCAAAACATGCCTTGTGATAAGAAGGCGTGTTTTGAATAGTTCCAAATTCGATATCCAAAGTCCATAGCCATATCGTTTGAGTATATCTTCCTTGACCGTTCAGAGTCGATGCCCAATTCCAAATTCAATAACCAAAGCCTTAGCCAATTCCATGTCCATCCGAACTCGACAACTGAGTCCTAATCCATCCTTATCCAATAGCCAATAACCGAATCCAGGACCTCTTCGGGTCGATATCCAAATCCATAACATCTCCAGGCTCTTGCCAAGCGTAATCCACACCTGACGACCGTGGTCCAGTGTCCCTGGACGTTGAGCTAACCTCTTCGAGTTCTTGCCAAGAGTAATCCACATATGACGACCATGGTCTAGTGTGCCTGGATGAAAGAAATGCCGTGACTTAAGTCCTAAGCCGAATCCTGGTCACTTCGGACCCTTGTTGAGCATAGTCCATACTCAACGACCTGAAATAGTAACTGATAATATGGGGCCTAAGTCCTAGGTCGAATCCTGGTCTCTCCGGACCCTTGCCGAGCATAGTCCATACTCGACGACCTGAAACAATAACAGTTGATAATACTGGGCCAAGTCCTAGGCCGAATCCTTGTCTCTCCGGACCCTTGTCGAGTATAGTCCATACTCGACGACCTGAATGAGTCATTTTACCACATTCGGGAAAAGCAACTCACCCCTGGCCAGGCATAACCCATACCCGACGACCGTTTATCAAAAACCAGATAAAAATCCAATCAAAATCCAATCCAAAATCCAAATCGAAACCAGAAAATCAGAAATCCAAACCAGCATCCAAAACCGAAAACAATCATCTAAAGGAAAATCCAAATCAGAAAGCAAAAAAAACCAGGAGTTCAATCCAAACTCCAAAACCAAACCAGAAAAAGAATTAGTGTCCAATCCAAAAGCAAAAGACAAATTTCACAAATCATAGCACCGCGGTTTTTCACCATTCAGAGCATGCCTAGGGGCTATCTCCGTCCCCATACATGTGTAAATGACTTGGCCGTTTGCCAGTAGCCTGTTACTTGTTTCATATTATCCTGGTCAATGGATAATCAATCGACCGTCATTCCTGGGCCCCGCATCATCATGTGTGAGGTAGATGGTGGTTGCTCCTGTTCCACCGCTACATTCCTAGTTTCGACATATTATCGCAACTGTCCATTCCTTACATGCTCCTCGATTATATCCTTTAAGTGCCTGCAGCTGTTGGTATCATGTCCATCCAAATCATGGAAGAGACAGTGCCTTCCTGATGTCCTCTCCCGTTCTGATGGTTCTCTCCTAGCCGACCTTTGGTAGGGAAGGCGATTCCAAGTATCCAGGTATATCCGCTCCAGCGTCTCATTCAATCCTATGTATATAGAAAACTTTGGATCCTTCCATCGCTTCCTATTTTTTCCAGAATCATCGTCCAACTTCCTTTTTCCTTTGTCTTTATCCGAACCTTTGCCGGATGGTCCTCCACCTTCAGTTGCATTCACCTCCTTTAACTTTAAATCTGCACACGCATCCTCTTGTCGGAGGAACCTCTCAGCTTCGTGAAAGAACTCCCCGAGATCCAGTGGTGGGTCTCGTATCAAAGATACCTTGAAATCCGAATCCTCCATGACTCCTGATACTGCTGCCATTAAAACCATCGATGGATCAGGCCGATCCACCGAAGCAACCGCCGCATTGAATCGAGTTAGGAAAGCCCTAAGCGATTCATCCATCCTTTGCTTTACCGATGTCAATGTCATCACGTTCTTCGGTCTCTTGATATGAACCCGAAACTTCCCCAATAACTTATCCACCAATTCCCCCCAAGTCCTGATAGATCCTTCTCCCAGCTTCCTAAACCACATTGCAGCTAAGTCCGTCAAGTATAAAGCGAAGCATCGGGCCATTATTTCCTCCGATGCCCCCAACACGTCCATGTGTCTGGTGTACCTCATTAAGTGATCAGTTGGGTCTGCCTTGCCATCATATACCTCCATGCTAGGTAATTTAAACTTAGGTGGGTTCTGAGCCATCCTTACTTCCCGAGCGAACGGACTCCTGTTCACTCCTTCCAAGTCTCTATTGGTCAAGCCTCCACGCATGCTTTTCCTGATGATCTCCACTAATCCAGCATTGTCTGTCAGGGTTTGCCCCCCATGCCCCCCGAGGGAACTCCGACACATATTCTTCATGTGGCTCACTAGCAGGAACGTTAGCTCTGGCCTGTTGAACTCCTTCCAAAGGTCCTCCCGTGTTGGATCATGTGGGCCTGCACCCAATCGTGTTGATTTCCTTTTGGCTCTATATCCTGTCCTCCACTGGGTTCCACAACCCTAGTCCCTTGTCCTACATCCACAGCCGCTGTAGCTGTTCCTAAGTTCTACATCCCTGCAGCTCTCATTTGCTCAAAGAAAGTCTGCATCATTTCCTGTTAACTCTTCAACAACCTCTCTTGCAGTGAATTTGTTATAGCTTCCATTTCGTCTCTGGTGATGTAGATGGAAGCTTGCCCTTCTCCAGCTCCGGAGGATGCTTCCTGGCTTCCTCCTTGTTGGCATCTCTCAGCCCTTTGCCTTCTACTATTTTGCCTAGTCATTGTTTTCAAGTCAAAACTCCTCAAACTCTTCAAATCTGAACTTCAAATCCGATGCAGCGGGTTCTAGTCCTTCTCAGTGAAAGCACCAAAGTGTTTGCGCCAAAATTGGTCATAAACCCCAAATACCATGAAAGCACCAAAGTATGGATGTAAATCAGCAATATTCAAGCATAAATATCAGATCTCAGCAAATATCAAACAGCAATTCAGAAATGATGAACAAAGACACAAGATTTATAGTGGTTCGGCTATCTCCGGCCTACGTCTACTCCAAAGTTTTATCCTTTTATTGATTATCCGTGCTGGTTACAGATGATTACAGCAGTAATAATGAAAAATTTCGAGTACAATAGTTGTATTGAAGTGTAGAAATGAATCCGGTAGAGTCTTGATGTCCAACAGCCAAAAGATCCTTTTGCTGTAGGCTCTGGGGCTCTATTTATAGGCGTAGGAGGCTGAGATCGCGCTCAAACTTCAGGAGACTTCTTCTGGCACGTGAGTGGGCCCATGCGACCGACCCCACCAAGTTTCGACTCGATCTGTGATCGATACGAAGTGATTTTCTATCCATCAAAAAATGATCCAATCGAGCTGAAACTTGGCAGGAACATTCCTTACCTTGTATGCAAGCTGCTGTGAAAATTTCGTTGCATTTGGATCAGCGGATTGTAAGATATGATCGATACGAAATCATGATTCCGTGTATGCTGTCCTGTTCGAATCCATGCTTTCGCATCCATCTTCTTCGACTCGAGCGCATCGATGACGTAGAGCTACTTCCAAGTCTCGATCCACAATCTTTGCCGTTTTGACCGCTTCTTTCCAAGAGATGCGCTCGTATCCACTCTCCACGCTTGTACGTGTCCACCGCTTCTCTAGAACACACCCAACCGTTTACATCGACTCCTCTCTCGTATCGATTGCAGGAGTTGGTCGATACGAAAGTAAGGCCAATAGATGGGTACGAAACAAAGCTCAATGGTGGACACGAACAAAGACTTACCTGATGGATTCGAAAGTGCCAAACTCTTCTACCATCGATATGAAAGTATCGATTCGAGACATGCCGCCTTTTCCCATCTTGATCGATACGAAACCGTTGAGCCATGTCCATGTTGATCGATACGTACACTATCGAGTCGAACCAACACCTGATCGATATGAAGCCGATCGATACGAAACACCTTCTAATCGGTGCGAAGCCGATAGATACAAAATCCCAAGTACCTGATCGATATGAAATGTATCGATACGAACCATCCTTGGGTGCCGATGGATACGAACAACATGTTCTTCCTACCTTGCATCGATCATATGTCCTTCATACGAACTCCGATTAACCTGAAATTTGAAACATAGCCTCTCCTAGTCCTTTTCATCATCTCCAACCAATTTCGTCCCGATCGGAGCTCAACCGAATTTTGACGCCATCGATTGCAGCCTTGATTCCAATCGATCTCCAATCCCAATATCCATCATTGCTTGCCAATTTGTTGATATTCCAGCTTTGACCAAAAGGTGGGATAACATACCTCACTTGTATTCGACTGCCGTAGATTCAAACGTCGAATTTCAGTTTTGATTGAGCTTATAACAACATTAGATGAATATAAACAGTGGAAACAAAATGAATATCATTTATCAACACAGATACAACACCAACACAATATTCGGTTTCAATCATCAGATCTAATATAGATGATACGACAACAGAGCGACAAAAAATATCTCAACTTCAAGAGAGTTTCCAACATACTTCGACTTTGAGAAGATCCTCCAAGAACTCCAAACATTTCAAAAGATTTCCAAGGACAAAAGCTTTCGAAAATCTGATGGCTTCCAAAAAGACGCCAAAAGATTCCAAGCTACTCCAAAAACACGGATAACATGCTTCTAGGCTGCCCGTGTAGGAATTATGGGCACCCGAAGTTTAGGAAGGGAATAATAAACTCCGGGTCAGTCATGGGAGTGGTACGGGTAAAAAACAGTTGTTTGAAACAAAAACGGTTTATAAAAGAAATTAGATATGCTTTTGAAAAATGAAACTACCATAAGGCCTCCCAGCACACACACAATGCAATCACACACTTAGGGGAGATTTCTCCTTATGATAGTCGGATATGCTTGATACGAGAAAACTTCTTGATATTATTATTAGTGCAGAGTGTAGAAGACATTTCGAAAATATAATATTAAACTTAGCCAGCATACGTACCATTATAGTATACCTACTATAGCAACCATGTTAAATGACAGGTTCTACAACTAAAACCGTACTAGGTTCGTATTGATGATTGGATTTCCAACAAATGGTCAGGATTTCCTTAAAAATGGAATGCCTCTAGAGGGACGCCCCCAAGAACCAAACTGGTTCCCTACCAACACAAGACCGGGTTACCTCAGTAACTAGGTAACACCTACAAGTAAGCCATCCCCGGTCGTTACCGACCTTTATCCTGGGATTCACCAACTGAAAGCAACAACCACATAAATAAATATCTGGGCTCCATACCATGATATCACCTCTTATCCAGAAGAAAATGGGCATTCCCTAGGGGTGTGACCCCTAAAAACCTTGCTGTAACATTCCTGTTTCGACCATTACCGGGTTGTGAGGTTCGATGAAGTATCGTCCACAAAGCTTCGCTTTTCACAAAAGCCGTGCTTCGATCAACAAATGATCAGCAGCACTCAGCATGCCACACTACCAGATTGGGAGTATACCACTAATAACCTTCAACTACGTAACCTTTGAGCTCGTACATCTCAGAGAAGGGTGTTAAGCTAAGAGAATAAATTCAACGCCACCAACAGAAATGTATTTGAAAGAAATCAGCTTTATATCTCAAAATGTAATGTCAGACATACAACCATAAAAGTCTGTTTCGGGTTTGAACAGAACCGAAGGCACTTCCAAAGATGCCCTTGTAATCCGGGCATCCACAATCTTGATCAGACTCCCCATCACATATGGAGATCTCTACACAGGAGCAACTTAGTGCAGAGTCTTTCGACATGTTATCCTATCGTTCTCGAAGACACTCGGTCTTCACCATCGTCTTTTTCCATTTCGTCGTATCACATATTCGGAATGGGTAATATGACATAAAGGTCCTCTCCCGGCTAAACCGAATAGTGAGGGTTCAATTTAAAAATACGTGGGTACATCAATCATAAAGATTTACATTCAGGGTTCGATGTGGATTTCATATATCCCACTGGAATCCGACTCCTTGTCGCATCGAAATTCAACTGCCATTTACAGGCCAATGGGATTTCACATTCTCACAGAAACAATCACAAATATCACAGTTTAACACAAAGCAATTCACATTATACAGTATCACAATCACAAACAGAGGTATCAACCAACTCAAGGCATTTCAATAATAATTAATCATCTAACAATGAGATGAATTAACAGTGTTATTATAATCAATTAATCACATAATTATTTTTAATAAATTTAACTTTAATTAATGATGAATTATCCTTAATTTTAAGTTAATTAATCCTTAACTTTTAATTAAATATTGATTATTAGTTAATTAAACCCTTAATTATTAATTAATTAAATCTTAATTACCTTTGTTAATTAATTATTTATTCCTTAATTAATTACCTTAATTACTTAATACTTAATTATAAATTAATTATCTTATAATTTATTATGAATAAATTATTAAGTAATTATAAATCATTAATTATTAATCATCATTAACAACATAAATTAATTAATATTTAAATTAAGTTAACAAGGTAAAACATTTAATTATCTCCTTAATTACTTTGTTAAATTTTATTTAAAATAAACCTTTTGAAAATATAAGTGTAAAACATTCTTAACTTAATTGATTTAAAATATTTTATTTTAAAACCTTAAAGTACAAATTACAACTTAACAATAATTATCCATTTGAAAAAGAATGAATTTAGAAAACAATTTGACTTAAAATTTTAAAGTTTAAAACTAGAAATGTGATCACCCCAGAGCTACTTCGAGTAACACCCAAGTCCTTTCCTTACTTGCATCGTGTTTTTTCCAACATCTACTCGAGAGCTTGAGCTTTTTAAAATTTTGTTTAAGTAAAAAAAATAACCCGATGTAAAGCCAAAATTACTCGACCACAACTTCGAGCCATCATCCCTGAACCCCGAGTGTAACTTCGACTCGAACGCCTCCCCTTCCATAAACAAGCGATTGACATAAGCCATGATGACGTGTACATGAACAGCGGCACCCATAAACTTCGATCGACGCCACCACCTTCAACATCTCGGCAACAGTTCGTATGGGTCACACGTGCACCCAAATACCCAAAATATTGATGAACTCGCGATCGAGCATGCTAATCCAGACTAGAACCAGGAAAAATCATCACTGAAACCCTTCGTTCTCCCACCTCTGGTCGACAGAGGCCACGAAAATTCAACCGAAGGTTCGTCTCTATCCCACGCCACTATCCCCACCGGAGTGATCAACTCCGGTGGTCTGACGAAACCGCGGCGATCCAATCTTCTGCTTCGACCAACATATGGGTTATAACCCTACTTTAGCAATTTTCGGCCACCACGCTAATTTTTAAATTTGATCGATAATTTTTTGATGATCCCTGATCATCTAACAAGCTCCAAATACGATCGCGAATCCCATCTCGCTGCCGATCACCAGAATTTGGTGAAAAAGGCGATTCTGTTCAACCCCATATTCCTCGCTCATTTCTTCACTAAAAATTTTGATTTTTCTTTTAAAAATCATTGCTTTCAAAAATGATTCGATTGATATGCTTGGAATCATAAATTGTGATATTTGAATTTTCAAATATTTTGAAGCTTTCCTGTATTTTTAAATTTCCCAGGGAACTTTAATTTTTTTTTTGCTTGAATCTATTTTGAAATTTTGAATCATGTTTAAACTAACAACTTTAGTTTATATTCCATAGTTATTTTAGATCAGAGGAAGAGTAATTAAATTTTGAACAGAATTTTGAAATCTTGGAAGCTAGAAACAGAGTCATATGACTGTTTTTCTGACATGCACACACAAGATCTGTATATAAAATACATGAAAGTTTTTCCGTCAACCATATTCTTATCATTCATGACAAGAATCAACCCAGATTCAACTTTTAAATGGTGTTTATTCACCTTGATGTCTGAGAATAGAGGGCTTTTGAATTCCTGGAAGTTGATTTTGTTCTTTAAAATCCTAAGTTTGATCTGCTGAATTGATGATGAAACTTGATTTGTTAGTTGAAGCTTGTTGATGTTTATTTACAGATTTGAGTTTGAATTTCTTCTCTCTTTTTGACTGCTTCAAATCTTTGTTTTGTTGAATTCCTAGTTTGATTTTCTGATTTGTAAGAAGTATTCAGTTTTTTTTGGCTTTATCTATTTGCTGTGATCTTTCTTTTGAGACTTGTTTGATAATTTCCTGCTTTGTTAAGTTTGATCAGGTAAAGGAAATGAGAGAGAGAGAGTAGGAAGTTTATGTATATTTGTTTCTTATTTTTATTCATTTTATTAAAACAAAATGACACTTGTTAAATCTAATTATAAGATTATTACACTTGTTCATTTTCACACCTTCTTTCCTATACATGCTTAACACTTGTATTTCTTTTGTTTTATATTAATTCTTAATCACATTTTCTATTTATTTGTATATACAATTTTAAAAGAAGAAATGTTTTTAACAAAATTTTACATTAAATAAATAACATATTTATGATTTCAAATGCAAATTATTTTCCTAAGGCGTTTATTTAAAATTTTAAATTCAAATTCAAATTCAAATTCAAAATTGAATTATGTTATCCCATTTTTGGTCAAAACTGGAATATCAACAAACTGGCAAGGAATTATGGATATCAGGATTGAAGGTCGGTTGAAATCAAGGCCACGATCGATATCATCAAAATTTGGTTGAGCTCCGATCGGGACGAAATTAATTGGAGATGACGATAAGGATTAGGAAAGGCTATGTTACAAATTTCAGGTTAATCGGAGTTCGTATGAAGGAAATATGATGGATTCATGGTAGGAAAGGCACGTTGTTCGAATCCGTCAAAAAGGGGACAAAGTGATACTCGAACCCATCAGGATGGATTCGAACCCAAAGAACGTGATCTCATCAGGATGGATTCGAACCCATCAGGTTCGCATGCTTCGAATCGATGGGAACTTGATGGACTCGAAGATAATGGATTCGAAGATGGTGGATGCGAAGCACTGGACATGGATTCGAAGATGGTGGATACGAAGCACTAGACATGGATTCGAAGGTGATGGATACGAAGCAGCGGACATGGATTCGAAGATGATGGATACGAAGCAAGGGACACGGATTCGAAGGACGTGGCTTCAGAAAGCATGGATTCGAAGAGCATGGATTCGAAGGAGTCAGCCTTATGGATTCGAAGGAGATGGTTTCGGAGAGGATGGTTTCGAAGCATGGGTTCGAACCAGGCAGAACGCACGGAGCTTTGATCTTGAATCGATCATATCTTCCAAACCGTTGATCCAAATGCAATGAAATTCTTACAGGAGCTTACATACATGTTGAAGAATGTTCTCACCAAATTTCAGCTCAATTGGATGATTTCTTGATCGATTCGAACCTTACTTCGAATCGTTCCCAAGGTGGGCCCGGACCTCCAGATTTCGGACACGTGGGCCCCCTCACGTGCCTGAAGCGGTCTTCCCGGATTTTAGGAGAAATATCAGCCTCCTACGCTTATAAATAGAGCCCCTGGTCATTCAGAAAGGGGGTCGGAGATTCTAGAGAGAGAAAACACGCTTGGACGCTGCCAGAATCATTCCATATCATCATTGCTGCTATTTATTTCAAGTTTTGGACTTTGTAATTGCTGTAATCATCTGTAATCATCAAGGATAATCAATAAAAGGATAAAAACTTTGGAGTGGACGTAGGCCGGAGATAGCCGAACCACTATAAAACTTGTGTCTCTGTTCTTTATTTTGGGATTACTGTTTAGTATTTGCTGAGACCTGAGATTTGTTTTTGAATATTATTGATTTGTATTCATACACTGGTGCTTTTGCGGTATTCGGGGTTTGTGACCAATTTTGGCACAAACACTTTGGTGCTTTCACTGAGAACGACTAGCACCCGCTACATCGGATTTGAAAGTTGGATTTGAAGATTTTAAAAAGTTTGGATTCAAGGACAATGACTAGGCAAAATAGTAGAAGGCAAAGGGCTGAGCGAAGCCAACAGGAAGGAAGTCAACAAGCATCCTCCGGAGCTGGGGAAGGACAGGCCTCAATCTACATAACCCAGGATGAAATGGAGGCTATGGCAAACTCTTTGCAGGAGAGATTGTTAAAGAACCAACAGGAAATGATGCAGACTTTCTTTGAGCAAATGAGAGCTGCAGGGATGTAGAACCTAGGGACAGCGACAGCCGCTGTGGACGCAGGACAAGGGACTAGGGTTGTGGAACCCAATGGAGGACAGGATACAGAGCCACAAAGCAATCAACAAGGGCTTGGGGGCAGGCCCACAGGATCCAACACAGGAGGACCTTTGGAAGGAGTTCAACGGGCTAGAGCTAACGTTGCTGCTAGTGAACCACATGAAGAGTATGTACCGGAATTCCCTCGGGGGCAACCCCCAACAGACAATGCTGGATTAGCAGAAATCATTAGAAGAACTGTACGAGATGGTTTGGCCAACAAAGACTTGGAAGGAGTAAATAGGAGTCTTTTCGCTCAGGAAATAAGGATGGCTCAGAATCCACCTAAGTTTAAGTTGCCTAGCGTGGAAGTATATGATGGCAAGACAGATCCAACAGATCACTTGATGAGGTACACCAGACATATGGAGGTGCTGGGGGCATCGAAGGAAGTGATGGCCCGATGCTTCCCTTTGTATTTGACGGACTTAGCTGCAATGTGGTTTAGGCAGCTGGAAGAAGGATCTATCAGGACTTGGAGGGAATTAGTGGAAAGGTTTTTGGGGCAGTTTCGGGTTCATGTCAAGAGACCGAAGAACGTGATGACATTAACATCGGTAAAGCAAAGAATGGACGAATCACTTAGAGCTTTTCTAACTCGATTCAGTGCGGCAGTCGCTTCGGTGGATCAGCCTGATCCATCGATGGTTTTAATGGCATCAGTGTCAGGAATCAGGGAGGACTCTGATTTCAAGTTATCTCTGATACGAGATCCCCCACAGGATCTCGATGAATTCTTTTACGAGGCAGAAAGGTTCCTTCGGCAAGAGGATGCGAGTACGGACTTAAAAGTGAAAAAGGTTAGTGCAATCGAGGTTGGAGCAATATCCAGCGGTGGTTCGGATAAAGACAAAGGAAAAAGGAAATTGGATAATGATTCTGGAAACGCTAGGAAGCGATGGAAGGATCCAAAGTTTTCCACATACACAGGATTGAACGAGACGCTGGAGCGGATATATATGGATACTCGAAATCGCCTTGTCTACCGGAGGCCAGCCAGGAGAGAGCCTTCTGAACGAGAGAGGGCATCAGGGAGGCATTGTCTCTTCCATGACTTAGACGGACACGACACCAATAGCTGCAGGCACTTGAAGGATATAATCGAGGAGCATGTAAGGAATGGACAGTTACAGCAGTATGTCGAAGCTCGGAATGCAACGGTGGAGCAGGAGCAACCACCGACAACCTCTCGCCGTGATGATGGAAGACCCAGGGATGGTGGTCGATTGATCATCCACTAATCAGGATAATATGGAATAAGTAACGAACTATTAGCAAGCAACCAAGTCATTTACACATGTACGGGGACGGAGATAGCCCCTAGGCATGCTCTGAATGATAATAAACTGCGATGCTATGGTTTGTGAAATTTATCTTTTGCTTTTGGATTGGACATTGCTTTTCTTTTTGGATCGGAGCTTGGATTGAGCTCCTGGTTTTGCTTGCTTTTTGATTTGGGTTTTTCTTTGGATGGTCGTTTTTGATTTTGAATGCTGCTTTGGATTTCTAGTTTTCTGGTTTGGATTTGGATTTTGGATTGGATTTTGGTTGGATTTTTGATAAAAGGTCGTCGGGTAAGGATTATGCCTGGCAAGGAGTGAGTCGCTTTGCCCGAACGCGGTAAATTGACTCATTCAGGTCGTCGAGTATGGACTATGCTCGACAAGGGTCCGGAGAGACCAAGATTCGGCATAGGACTTAGGCCCTGCATTATCAATTGTTATTTCAGGTCGTTGAATATGGACTATGCTCAACAAGGGTCCGGAGTGACCAGGAGTCGGCCTAGGACTTAGGCCCCATATTATCAATTATTGTTTCAAGTCGTTGAGTATGGACTATGCTCAACAAGGGTCTGGAGAGACCAGGATTCGGCTTAGGACTTAAGCCACGGTGTTGCTCAACGTCCAGGGACACTGGACCACGGTCGTCAGGTGTGGATTACGCTTGACAAGAACCCGGAGAGGTTAGCTCAACGTCCAGGGACACTGGACCACGGTCGTCAGGTGTGGATTACGCTTGGCAAGAATCCGGAGAGGTTATAGATTCGGATATTGACCCGGAGAGGTCCTCGATTCGGTCATTCGCTATTGGACAAGGATGGATTGGGACTCGGTTGTCGAGTTCGAACGGATATGGAATATGGCTATGGACTTTGGATATTGGATTCGGAACTATTCAAAACACGCCTTGTTATCACAAGGCATGTTTTGGGTGCGCAAAGTGTTATCCCATTTTTGGTCAAAACTGGAATATCAACAAACTGGCAAGGAATTATGGATATCAGGATTGAAGGTCGGTTGAAATCAAGGCCACGATCGATATCATCAAAATTTGGTTGAGCTCCGATCGGGACGAAATTAATTGGAGATGACGATAAGGATTAGGAAAGGCTATGTTACAAATTTCAGGTTAATCGGAGTTCGTATGAAGGAAATATGATGGATTCATGGTAGGAAAGGCACGTTGTTCGAATCCGTCAAAAAGGGGACAAAGTGATACTCGGTTCGAATCCATCGGATTCGAACCCATCAGGATGGATTCGAACCCACAGAACGTGATCTCATCAGGATGGATTCGAACCCATCAGGTTCGCATGCTTCGAATCGATGGGAACTTGATGGACTCGAAGATAATGGATTCGAAGATGGTGGATGCGAAGCACTGGACATGGATTCGAAGATGGTGGATACGAAGAACTAGACATGGATTCGAAAGTGATGGATACGAAGCAGTGGACATGGATTTGAAGATGTTGGATACGAAGCAAGGGATACGGATTCGAAGGACGTGGCTTCAGAAAGCATGGATTCAAAGAGCATGGATTCGAAGGAGTCGGCCTTCTGGATTCGAAGGAGATGGTTTCTGAGAGGATGGTTTCGAAGCATGGGTTCGAACCAGGCAGAACGCACGGAGCTTTGATCTTGAATCGATCATATCTTCCAAACCGTTGATCCAAATGCAATGAAATTTTTACAGGAGCTTACATACATGTTGAAGAACGTTCTCACCAAATTTCAGCTCAATTGGATGATTTCTTGATCGATTCGAACCTTACTTCGAATCGATCCCAAGGTGGGCCCGGACCTCCAGATTTCGGACATGTGGGCCCCCTCACGTGCCTGAAGCGGTCTTCCCGGATTTTAGGAGAAATATCAGCCTCCTACGCTTATAAATAGAGCCCCTGGTCATTCAGAAAGGGGGTCGGAGATTCTAGAGAGAGAAAACACGCTTGGACGCTGCCAGAATCATTCCATATCATCATTGCTGCTATTTATTTCAAGTTTTGGACTTTGTAACTGCTGTAATCATCTGTAATCATCAAGGATAATCAATAAAAGGATAAAAACTTTGGAGTGGACGTAGGCCGGAGATAGCCGAACCACTATAAAACTTGTGTCTCTGTTCTTTATTTTGGGATTACTGTTTAATATTTGCTGAGACCTGAGATTTGTGTTTGAATATTATTGATTTGTATTCATACACTGGTGCTTTCGCGGTATTCGGGGTTTATGACCAATTTTGGCACAAACAAATTATAATCCATTAATATGTATATATATACTTATATAATTTAAATTCAAATAGTTTTTAAAATATTTATATTTTTGAATTCTTAAATTCAAATGCAAATTCACAACCTTATTTATATATATAAATATAATCCAACACTTATTTTATTTATTTTCAAAAATTCAAATAAATTACGCAATTTATTCTAAAATTTACATTAGTTACTAAATTTTAAATTGATATAATTTTGGGAATGTTACACAAAGTTTCAATGTATGCATCTTCTAAACTGAATTGCTGAATTGCTCTTGTTCAATGGCATCTTATCACTTCTATTTAAACCTTCCGCCATCCCAAAAGCAACCACTCAAACGTATACTCCCTAATTACTTTCATATTGCGTCCTAAATTCCTAATCTCCATACTCATTAGAAAACATCATTCTGCATCATTTTCGAAGGTTATAGAAGTTGTACATCAGTGTGACTACTCAGTGTATTGAAGACATATTATATAATCAAATTATTTCTTCATAAAAGGAAAGATTGAAGTCCTATTATGGAGTCCTCATGTGATAAGTGTTAAATCCTGTTCGGTTGTTGAAGCGGAGTTTGTAAACCTGTTCCTCAGGTGAAGTGAGGGAGTTGATAGTGAAATTTCTAAGAGGTCCTCAGAGACTGATGGTAGGATGGGAGGTCTGAACCAGTATACATCGAATGTGTGAACTACTGTTATATTTGTGATGCATTTACATAATTTATATCTATTGGCCATCTTTAATCCCATGCATATCGACTAATAATATATTTATCCTTACACTGTAAGATATATTACTTGTTTTGTGACTGTTTATTTACTTTACCCCTTGACAACTGTCCTGCATCAATCGGGTACCATTATAATGCTCTATGTTGGTATATTGTGCACTAGAGGTGTTGGGTGGTTGTAACATCCCTTATTTGGAAACCCGTAGTTAAGTGCAATAGAAGCACATGAGTATGAAATAAAATCATAAATTTTAAAAAACAGTCTTTTCTGATTACATTTCACAAAACATGTTTCATATTCTATTACATAATCCTAATCATTTCCTATGTTTAGATCAAATATAATTATTAAAAAATACGCCAAGAGCGACATATGAAAATGCCCATTTGGTTGACCAGAGTACTAAACAGTCATAACTGACTTAATACAACATAGCGGAATAAAACAAATCCTAAATAGCTAGCCATCAGCCTCCTTCTCGACTTTGGAAGCTTTATTCGTCAACCTACTAGACCTATAAATCCTTAACCCTCAGCCTATTCTAATCAATTTTGAGCACCCGAGAGTTAAATGGGAAAAACACAAATTTGGAGTCAGACATAAAGCCTGGTGAAAAGTAATATATATCTCGGCTATTTGATATTTAGTGAGACCATGCCGCTTAGTGGAACGGATTTCCCCTCACTGATATTATTTTAAAACATATCTTTTGCAAACCATAATCCTGCAACAAAAACTGGTTAAAACTCTAAAGCATTATCATGTAAACATACATTTCAGCTCACAAATGAACTATTTATCCAAACATTATAGTTTTTTTGGGGCTAACTACTAACCTTTGGCTAACTTGGGCCTACAAAACAATATAAACAAATAATCCAACATCCGTTGGATACTTCTTTTCTGGAGGTTCGTCCTTAACTTACTTTCTCTAGGTCAACTGATCCTAATGGTTTTGCGGGCTCACCAATAACCCACCTCTGTATAAATATATTCCTTTCTATGTGTAACATCATTTTAGTCTTACCTATGACAAAGCCCTACACACTAGAATTTTGGACTAAATTGGCTAAGGGCTAATAGCTAATGTATAGGGCATGACCTTATACTAGTCCCATCTGGTATACAAATATCCTAGTCACTTTACTTAGGGTAATCTTCCTTTAAATTTTTCATTTAAACCTTTGAATCATACTTTAAGTAAGGAAAATAATTCTATGCTTTAGTCAAATCACCTTGCCATGTTATATATATATATACCCTACACAAATCTTTGTTGATGAAAACATTTTAAACCTTTGAAAGCATCCCTTCGATCCCATTGAAGGCATCCCTTTCGAAACCAAGTCAACCCTTTATAACCAAGGCCGAAAGGCCAAAACATTCCATTACAATCCATTCGTATTAACCTTTCGAAACCATTGAAAAACCTTTCCTACGAAAGCCTTAAAAACTTGGACATCCTATCTTCAAAACACTTAAACATCGCCTTTCGAAAACATGGGAAAACCTTTCCTTTCAAACCTTTCGAAACCATTGGGGAACCACCCCTTGGAAACCTTCATTAAAACATTTCAAAAGCATTAAAACATCAAATCTTTCAAAACCATTTAGGTTTAAGTAAAATATGTGGAAAACCTTTCGTAACCATTTAAAACAATCTTCTTCGAAATCTTTGGGTTCTACCTTAAACAGAACAAAAGGGTCATAAAACATTTAACTCGAAAGCATTCTTTCAAAAACATTTTCTAAGTAAAGAAGTGATGGTGCCGAAATCAACCCTTTAAAAGAATTGGAGAAGTGGCTTGGATTTTAAAACAAAACATACCTTCCGAAATCATTTCTTCAAAAGGTAGAAAATGATAGCTAAGTGTTTCAACCCCTTCGAAAGCAGCCGCAACCCATTTCGAAAACTTTCCTTTAAAACATTTGATTCAGTCGAAAGCCAACCAAGTCGAAAACATTCATTTCGAAAGCAAAGCAGGTGCATTTTCATTTCAAAGCGAAGTAATGCTTCAAAACCATCAGTGCCCCACGTTTCGACCTAGTTCCTCCCGCCTATGTCCAATTTTCTACATACCAAGCTTTAATATCATGCACGTTGGTTTTGATGGGGATGGAGGTGAAGCAGGGTGCCGAAAGTGGTGAAACATGTATAAAGCATGTTTAAACTGATTTTTATCTTTTTAAAGAAATTTTTTCAACTAACCTACCTTATTTTAAAAATATGATTGATTGCAAATTTTCTTTTCCAAACACACTGTCGAAATTTTAGAATTAAACAATTCAAATAATTTACAAAATACCTTTTCTCCTTTTATAAATATATAAAACATTTAAGTCCCATACCTTAAATAATTTTATATGTCTATTAATTCAGTTAGGAAATTACTATAAAAATTCTAGAAAATCGTTTTTAATATATTTTCCAACATATATTAATTTCAAACCCTAAAGGTAAAAAATCTAGTCGCAAATTGTTTTAAACCCAAATAATCATTTTCATCCCTAGAAAATTAATATTAAATCCATAAAAATTAAGAAAATTATGAAAATTGAAACCCATCTCTAAAATATAATTTCAGATCTAAATCTAAAATCGCAAGGTATTTGGATGTCATTTAATAGGTTTTCACATCAAAATATATCATAAAAGCTATATGAATAAGCATAAATCATCAACAAGCATATATAAACATTTTATCATTCAAAAACATAGCTAAACTTTGAAAAATAAGTTGGGTTTAACCTAAAACCAAAAATAATTAGAAAACATTAGATGTAATCATTATTCACCTTACATTTTAGATTAAGGAGTTTGAGATTTGAATGGATTTGATTTTGATTAACCTTCTTCCTTTGATTTTCTTTATCTTATTCCTTTTGCTCTCGCTAATGGTGGCCGGCCTCTATTTTAGTTTGGTATTGCAAATGAACGTATGAAATGAATTCCTAAGGGTTTAATGTATTATAATACTCTTATTCCAACTTTTCCCCTCACTTATTTCCTTTACCCATTTTATTTTAGTTAATTTATTCTCTTGGGCACGGCTACCCCTTAGTTTAATCACAAATCTCCCCTAATCATCACATTATTTTATTTAATTTAGCTAATTAAATTTCCTAAATAATGTTACTAAATGCAGAAAGAATTTCGTCCTCAAAATTACCATAAGGCACACAATAAATCAATAATAAAGATAAAACATACCATCAAACAAATCAAGATAAGCGTCTCCAATCCTACTCTCAGTCTCCCAAGTACAGTCTCTCTCATCATCGCTCCACTGGACATTAACTAATCTGGCTATCTTGTTCCTAAGCCTCTTCTCATCTCTCACATCTATATGAACTGGCTTTCTAACTATAGTCATGTCTGGTTCTACTACTAAGTCCTCTAATACAATCGGTGCTATAGTAGACTCTGGTTCTCTAACATACTTCCTTAGATGAGAAACATGTAAAACATCATGGACTCCTGCCAAACTATTCGATAACTATATTCTATATGCGAGTTTCCCCATCCTCTCTATAAGAGGAAATGGTCTTACAAATCTCGTTGCCAATTTCCCTAATTTACCAAGTCAAATCACACCCTTCATTGGTGATACCTTAATGAAAACATGATCTCCAATAAAGAACCCGAAGTCTTTCCGTCTTCTATCTGCATAACTCTTCTGCCTAGATTGAGCATCCTTTATCCTAGCTCGAATCAACTCAATATTTTCTGCAGCTTCTCTAACCGAAACAGTACCAAGAACCAACCTATCCCTGATCTCTAACCAATAAACGCGAGATTTGCATGGCCTTCCATATAAAGTTTCAAACGGTGCCAAACCTATACTAACCTGATAACTGTTGTTATACGAAAACTCAACTAAGTGTATATGATCTTCCCATGATCCCCCAAAATCTAACACACAAGCTTGTAACAAATCCTTTAAGACTTTGTTAACTCTTTCCGTTTTCCCATCGATCCATGGATTGTAAGTAGTACTCATCTTGAGCTTGGTTCCTAAAATCTCCTATAGACTTTTCAAAAACTCACTAGTGAACAAGGAATCTATATCACTTACTATACTACTAGGAATTCCATGAAGTCTAACTATATTCTTCATAAATAACTTTGCTAAAATAGGTGCCATCCTAGTTGACTTAACTGGAATGAAATGGGCACTCTTGGTAATCTGTCCACTATGACCTATATACTTTCATTTTCTCTATTAGATCTTGGCAACCCATTTATAATCCCTAGAAATAGAATCCCACTTCCATATCGAAATATCCAATGGCTGAAGCAACCCACTTGGCTTCTGATATTCGGCTTTTATCTGGCAGTTCAGACACTGCTTTGTCCAAAAGCCAACATCCCTCTTCACAGTTTCCCAGAAGAAACTCCTCTTCATGTCCTAATACATCTTAGCTCCTTCTGGATGAATAGTGAACTACGAACAATGATATTCCTCCAAAATTTCCTTCCTTATGTTCCCTACATTCGGAACATATAATCTTCCTTTCTTTCTCAACCACCCATTTTGGTCAACACTGGAATCTTTCAAGTTGTCACGACCCGTCCTTCTCGACCCTCGAAAATTGACACAAAATACGCCACAGTATAATATGTCGACGATCGAGTACCGGAAAAGATAGATTGTTAGGGAAAAAGAAGAAGATAGGAGCAAGAAGGAAAACAATAACAGAATCTCACGATCGCAGTGGGATAAAATATAATAGCTAATAACATATCTTTGTACAAAATGAAAACATACCTGTTATATAGGTTACATCATCAGAGTATCACAATCAAACAACAATTAGCAGCCTGACAGTTATAACAGCCTGCCTCACAGCTTGCTGGAAATTTCAAACAACCACAGCAGCAGAAATAGACAAGTACGGATAATACATCTCGGTCTCCAGCTCCTCTCCTGAGCTCCCAAGCATCCTATCTTGTATTTAATACTCGGTCTGACCCGAGCATTATAACGAAATAACACCCGAGTTAGTCTGGAATACCAACGTGATAAAAATACACCCAAGTTGATTATTAAAGTTTCAAAATCCTTTGAAAACCTTAAGCATCTCGTAAGACCACTCCAAAAATAAACATGTCGGGTTTTTACCATACGATAATCAAAACATTTTTATCAAAATCCTCTGATACTATAATAACGTCTATATACAAATACTTATTCAATGTAGCCGAAATTGTTACATTCATTAAATTCCATCTACTAGCCACAAAGTGGGTTATATAATCAAAACCATAAAAGCACGTAGGGAAAATGGATTTCCAATGAATGACTAGGCACTGGGGTACCATCTGTCACAGTACTTGGTCTAGATCAGCGTACCGAGGATCCACCCTAAATCCCCTGCAACACAAGACCGGGACTACCCCTTACTCGATAATCTCTAGTAAGATCACCCCACGGTTGGGATCAGCAACTGCACCAGACAGCCGAAATAAAAAGGGACATCTAGACGGGGATGACCTCACCCTAATGGGCGTGACCCACTTAGCCTTGCTGCATAACCCCTGATTTTCAGTCATTCCTGGTTGGTGAGGCTCGAGGCTAAGCGTTACCTTTTTAGAACATTTCACTTAGAATGCTCACCGTCCTCCTTGATGTTCTGAAAGCATTCATCTATACAAGTCCGTTCTGGGTTCGAACGAAACCAAAGGCACTACTCCTACTACATCCATTTTGGAATCACCCTCAGGATTAGTAGCGATTAACCATTGCACTTCACTACTCCATCTTCAACTCTAAATTCTTGTCTTCATAACGAAAACGTACTCGTTGGATCGAAGTGGTTTTTGGATTACAAATCCAATCCCGGCCTCTTCGAAGCAACATTCGCTATTTCTCGGTTAACTCAACTCCGGTTCTTTAGGAAATACACAGATGAAGATAAGATTGGAGTTCACCTCCTGACCATTAGGGCATGACTTTCCTTACCAACGTCCTAGAAGAACGAACGAGTTTGTACGTACAGTATAGCACCTCGAACGGTAACTGTACCATATAATTCTCATACCTCTTCTAGATATTTCCAAAGTTATATTTGGGTCCAGATTTGATAGTCGGTTATTTAACTATCAAATAAACAAATAATTCAACCCATCATTTCATTTCTACTGAAAACACCAAGTTTCTCAAAATTTAGATTTTTATATAATTTAAATCACTTTTCTCAAAAATATATACATAAAACATTTAAAGGTAAAACTGCTTAAATCACTTTACTCAAAATAATAGTTATGAAAATTCTATAATAAATTTCCAAGTAAAATTTTAGCCACAAAACTATTTTTAAAATAAAAGTTTAAAGTATAAATACTAGAAAATTTCTTTAAAAACATAATGCCAGTTTACCTTTAAAATAATTATTACTAAAATGAATTTGAATAGATTTACTTTAAAATTCTAAAACAATTAAAAATAATAAATCCTCTAAAACAATCTTTTTAAAACAAATTTTAAATACATAAAAATTCCTTTGAAAATATACTTGGTTTTTCAAGTAAACATACTTCCATTTCAGAATAACCCATATAACCCTTTATAAATCCCGCTCGATTTATCTCAATCCAAATTTACATTACAACTATCATTCTGTGATTTACACTAAAAGTGTCCTTCGGGATAAAAAACAAACTTTTTGTCCCTGAAATTAATTTTTTTTCTAACTTTTTTCTTGAACCTAAAAACCCTAATAAAAATAATACTCAAGAAAATCTATAAGGGTTTCCTGAGTAAAACTTAAATCAAAAATTTCCCTTTAAAAATAAAGTTATTACACTAATATGTACATTAAAATTTCCTTTAGAAAACATAATACTAATTTACCTTCAAAATATTAAATACCATAATTACTTAAATAATATTTAACTTTAACTTAAGATAATTAAATAATAATTTTTTCTTTTAAACCATTCAAAAACACATTTCAAAAATTCTAGTTTATACTTTGAAAGCTTTTCTTTGAAAACAAACTTAGTTTTCCAAGGAAAATACACTTTCCATTTTTTAAAAATAATCTCACTATTACTTTTAAAAAAAATTTGCACCTTCTTATAGAAATTCCCACCGAAAACCTATACTTTCAAATTTATCCTCCGATAAATATTCCACTTCATTTATAAACCCAGTTTATAAATTATAATTCCTCATTTCCTTTTAAATCACGGTTTCAAATCACTTCCAAATTCCAAACCAATTTCTTGAATTTAATTCCCTTAAATTCATTACTCAAAAATTCTTTTTCGTTCCATTTAAACCTAATTCATTTTATTTATACTTTAAAATATCAAATTATATTCATCCAAACCATAACACTGCATAACTAAATTTCCAAATTAATCTATCACAGGATATCACGTCACAGGTATGAAAAATAATTACAATAATTTGAAGAATCCAGTTGGTTCCGTCCAACATGTTTCCCTACATCCACAGATGTTAGCACGACAAATAAATATCAATCAGAATGATATTAATATTCATATTCAACCAATCACTCAATCATTTAAATGCTAACCATTTAAAATAACAAGCATTCCAGATGTGAGTGAGATTAACTCTCCTTGAATTCATCGAGCATTCCAAATTTTAAATTAAATTGAACTGTTCGATTTAATCCAAAATTTTCACTTGCTCCACATCTCCAGATCTGCTGCAGCGCGTAGATCGCGTAGCTGCGGTTCGAGCGCTTCTTGTTTTGTTGGAAACTGATCACGCATGCTTGAGATATTCAGTTTTAAAGGTTGTACATATAATTTTTAAAAACACTTTCTTCTCTTAATTGTTAATTTACCAAACAAAGAAATCTGGCCGCACGTTTGATCTCAGAAAATCGTGGCCGCTCAAGCTTCTATTCTTCTTCCCTTATCACGTTTGCGTTCCAGTATCTTCAAACCCACCACACGCGGTTTAGGTTGATCGCCACCACCCCAAACGACAACTGGACCTCTACCAGAACCTACCCTCACAAAGCCCATCGTGACACGCGTCCCTGGCCAGAGCGACGCCGATCTTAGCACCCCCTTCACCTCATAATCGAGCATGAACGAAACCCCTATCAGCCTAAATTCTGGCCACCACGATGAATTTCGTGCCGGATGTGGAGAGCTCGAGAAGCTCTACATTTCTCTAGTTGAAAGTCTCGCGTGAAAGCCTAAGGATTAGATGAAAAATGAGGAAGAAGGAGAAGACCTTTCGGCCATTGAAATAGGAACGGCGGCCTGTGAAAAAAAGAAAATAGGGTTTCTCCCTTAAACGTATATATACGTTTATAAATAATATTTTAATATTAAATTCATTTAAAACAACTTTTTCAAATGATCTCCAAACAATGCATGTCGACAGGCATTTATAAGGTTTTACCCATGTTTCGAACATAATGGACATGTTTCGGAAGCTAATTCAGTCATATGTGGAAGATAGCCTTTTGAATTGCTTTAAAATAATAAATGTTTAATTTTAATTTCAATGCATTTCTCACCCATACAGACAAACGGTAACTCCAAACGCTATGAAATTTGAAATCCGACAATAATACACTATTACGGATCCAATGGAACTGGTTTCGTCAAATTGCGAGATTTTGCCCTGGAAAGCTATTTTAACTCGTCGATTTATTTCAAGCGATTTTCAAAATCGTCGAAATCACTTAAAATTTCACTTTTAAAACTTTACTAACTTAATTATAAATCATATAGAATCCATAATCACATTAGAAATCATTTTGCTTCATTTCGAATCAAAATATGATTATTTACATTATTATATTAAATTCCATTATTAAATTAATATAAAATTTCCAAATTTAGCTTATTAACTTTTGATTCCATCCAAAAGTCCAATATTAAAATTCAAATCAAACTAGATTTAAAATAAATCATAGAAACCATTTTCATAACCATTTATGTCCAGATTCATAAATTATCCCAAAGCAAAATATTTAATTATTATTATTCAAATCCAATTGAATTGCCATATTTGAAATTTTAACTAACTTTATTAATTTAACTAAAATCTTCTTATTTCAAAATCAAATTATAATTCACATTCAACATTTAAAATGGATTAAATGTTCAAAATCTAACGACCAAAATTTCGGGTCGTTACACAAGTCATCGCTCTCCGTTCCATCCCTTAAATTCTTAATTCGTTCAACCAATACTGGGTCCTCCTCCTATTTAGAAGAAATTTTCTCGATCATTACCGGTTGAACTTCTAAACAAGATAACATAACAGACTCTCCACTAGACGCGGCCTCAGATCTCCAATTACATCGACAACGCTTCCAAATCTTTCCACTTTCCTATCATCGCTAACATTGCATTCTGATGCTTTCTACTAAGTGCATTCGCAAGCTTATTACCTTTCCCTGGTGTGTTATTAATTCCGAAGTCTTAAGGAGCGATAAAATCTAACCATCTCCGCTGTCTCATGTTCATCTCCTTCTTAGAGAACAAGTACTTCAACGACTTATAATCCATATATAGCTCAAAATTTTCTCCCAAAAGGTAATGTATCCACGCCTTCAATGCAAAAATCACCGCAGCTAATTTCAAATCATGCGTTGGATATCTAACCTCATGTGGTCTAAGCTATCATGAAGCATATGAAATCACTTTACCTCTCTGCATTAAAACAGCTTCTAATTCAGTTCCATATGCATCTATATAAACTACTAAGTCCTGTTCCCTTCTAGAACGTATTGGTGCATGAGTCAATAAGTGTTTCAAGCTCTGGAGTGCTTCCTTACACTTATCAGTGCAAACAAACTTCACATTCTTTTGCATTAGCTTGGTCACTGGTTCTACTATCCGCAAAAAATCTTTAATGAACCTCCTATAATATCCAGTTAATCTAAGAAAACTCCTTATTTCAGTCACTATCTCGGGTCTCTTCTAACTATTTACCACTTCACTCTTAGTCGGATCTGCAGACAACCCTTTCTCTAGGACAATATGACCAAGAAACTTCACTTCCTTCTTCCAGAAATGACACTTCGAAAACTTCGCCTTCAATTGATGCTGCCTCAACCTCTTAAGCACCACTCTAAGATGAACTTCATGTTACCGTTTATCCTTAGATTATATCAAAATTCCATCTATAAATACCAACACAAATCTATCCAAGTGATCTCGAAAAATTCAGTTCATCAAATCTACAAAGAATGCTGGCGCATTAGTTAGTCTGAACGACATCACTAACCATTCGTATGATCCATATCTAGTTCTAAACGCCATCATGGGCATACTATGCTCTGCTACTCTAAGCTGATGAAAACCTATTGCCAAATCCAACTAAGAAAATACCTTTGATTCACTCAACTAATCAAACAAATCGTCGATTCTAGGCAACAGATATCGGTTTTTTATCGTCTTCTTATTCAACTTACGATAGTCAATACATTACCTCAATGATCCGTCCGGCTTCTTGGCAAACACTGCGGCTGCTCCCCAAGCTGAACTACTTGGCCTAATAAAATTCTTTCCTTCCAAATCTACCAACTGCACCTTTAACTCCCCATCTAGGTAGGTGTCATCCGGTTTGGCGGTCTACGCACTGGTTTTGCTCCAGGCACCAAATCTATCCAAAACTCAATAGCTCATTTCAGTGGTAATCCAACTATGGCTCGAAGACATCTGCGAATTCTCAAACCACCAAAGCTCGATTTGACTTGTCCTCTAACTCCACAACACCCAACAAAGCACTCAACTCACAACTAGGGTTTTCAATGGTATATATAATCCGATCACTACATTCGGGGTATCTAAGTGATATTTCCTATTATGGCAAAACATCCTAGCATCGTACTTACTTAACCAATTCATACCCATAATAATTCCAAACCCAACAGAGTCAAATACATGCAAACTGAAAACAATGGTATGACCTAACAAATCAAACTCTAAGTGGTCACACTTCATCCAAATTGTTGCATACCCTCCTATCAGATTTGCAACCCTTAAGGAAGTAACTAAGTATGAGGTTTCTAGGTTAAGCTTATCTACCAAATAACAAGATACAAAAGAATGCGATGCACCAGTATTAAACAGATTTCTAACAGACATACCATGGATCTGAAACGTACCTCCTAACACCGCCTTTCCTTTTTCCTCTACCATTGGCCTCGAAGTAGATGGCTCTAAAATAAATACTTTGTCTCTTCCATCCTTAGCAGGCTCTTTGTACTTGTTCTTGTAATGACAAATCTGATCGCATTTGAAGCATATAATATTCTTCTTCCCAATCACTTCTTTCGCCTTTCCAGTACGACATTCATTAGCAAAACGTCCCTTTCTTATCACACTTAAAGCGGACAAGTTCTGACTTTCCCTTCTTAGCAACTCCCTCCTTTTGAGCTCCTTTCTTATGGAAGTACTTCCTTTTCTGACTTTGCCCCACCAGGACTTCCTTTGCCTTGTTTCTCCCTAGAAAGGCAAGCATCTCCTCGTGTCTCAACGCCATCTCCACTATGACATCATAAGGATCCCTAATATAAGGTAATGTAGCCTTTTCCAACTCAGGCTTCAACCCCCTTATGAACTTCTCATTCCTCTTCATCACAGTATCCACAGTGGCATATCCATGCCTAGCCAACTCCTCAAACTCCTAGTATACTCCACACAGCCATCTCTCCATGTTCAAACTCAGCAAACTTTCTGATCAAGGTAGACTTTGCCATAACAGACATAAACCTCTCCTTGAACCTCCTCTTAAACTTAGCCCATGTCATCGTTTCTTCATACACTCCAACTATCACACTATTCCACCAGAATGAAGCTGCTTCATGAAGCTATCTCGATGCAAGCCTTCTCTTTTGCTCATCATTAAGCCCCAGGTCTGCAAAGATCCTCTCACAATGAAGCATTCAGTTCTCCACCTCAATAGCATCTTCGGTTTCGATAAATGGCTTTCCTCCAAGTCTAGCATAGTCTCTACTCAAAATAGCATAATCATTGACCAGTAGCAACACCCTCCCGCATCATGTTGACAAAAAACTGATATATTGCTTCCATGTCAACTTGCGGGACTTCAGCACCCAAATTTCCAGCTTATGCCTGACCTTGGTTTCTCCTCGTATTTGGTCTGGCATTTCCATTTGTAGTGGTGCTTCCCCTTCCAAGGTTAACTCTTCCGCTTCTAGAATCCATATCTATATGAAAGCCTAATGAGATATGGAAGAATAGTCTAAGAAAGATATGAGAATAGAGATATAACATATACTTATATATAGCAAATACACATACGTTACTATAGCGTTATCCCATACCCCGATCTTACCTTTAAGTCCTTAAGAATACGTTTACAAAAATAAATCCCTTATCATTTAAATAAAAATAAAATTACAATTAACTAAATATTTCCTTCAATCCATTTATACTTGAAACAATCACTTAATTCACCTTGACCCCAAAATCAAGTTATAATAATTATACCTTTTAAAATTTCCAATTTAATCAATTTCACATCAACCTTTTTGAGTTTAATTCTTAAATAAATTTAATTTTCAAAAAAATCACTAATTTATCTCCTAACCTTAATTTATTTAAACCATTATACACTCTATATTAAAATATTATTTAAATACTTAACCAAATTATATTTTAATAAAAAATCAAACAGTATTATTAAACTTATTATTATTATTATTATTTATTTAACAAATTTATACATAGCTTAAATTAAAGAATTTAACTATATATAAAATAATATTTACATAAAAATACGTATTTCTTTCCAAAACCATAGAAGTCAATTTCAAAATAATTTATATATCTAGACCATGGTGTCTGTATATAATTTTCTATCCTATGGTCAAGTGATACGGGTATTTATCATTTCAATCCGTAATTTAAAGTAAAAATAAGGTTATATATCATTTCAAACCGCAATCCTAAATGAAATAAAAATGCATAAAACTTGCAGTTTACAACAATATAACAAACGATATCCATTCATCCAATATCAATCATCAACCATTTATCACAATCATCTTCCAATTAAATCAATAACATCAATATAAACAGATAATAAACAAGTGGTATTCACTGGCAGTTTATATTCAATAATAAATTAAATAAAAATTTAATTGGTCGTTTACATGCAATAATAAATTTAACAATAATTTATCTGGCAGTTTATATGCAATAATAAATTAGATAACCATTTAATTCAACAAATTTAATTCAATTGGAATGATGATTAAAAATATGTCAAACAGTCATAAACAAATTTCTATACACATCAGAAATTAATTTAACACACATAAGAAATTTTAGAAGTTGTGAGTGGGTTAAAACACTCACCTTTTGAATTTAAATTGAATTTAAATCCAAAATTTGAACAGTCTCATAATTCGTCCAAACCAGCGTTAAAATGTCCGGAATTCCAATATGAACCTAGCGGAGAAAACCGCGTGTGAATTGGACCTCGTTTGCAAAAGTTATGCATATTAAAAGTTATATGATTTAAACTAAAATAAATAAAATAAAACAAACAATTACCTATCACTATGGCCACGTCACCCTCGTCATCTCCTCACTGAATACACGCACGAACCCTACTGCAGCAAATCGAACCACTACCGCCAACCTAGAACACGCCATGCCACCTACGACCGAACTACGATCGTCCACTCATGCCAGAACACCACCGCGCTAGGCCGACCACGAGGCCATCCCCACGGCCCCCACCTGACACCGAACGACACCAAAATCGCCGGCCGCCATAAAAATCAAAACCCTAACTGAATTATAGAGAACGATCCAACCATTAATCCACCAAACGAACACCGATGATGAGAAGCACTCGTCCATCCCTACGCTACGGTAACCTCAATTTGACGATCTGACACAGTTGACCGTCGCGCGATGAACGGTCGAGAATAGTCGAGCCAATTCTGGCTACACAGAAACCTCGATCAAAAAACGAATCCTAGAATTGAGATGCGCTCTCTGAGAGCTTTTCGACGATATAAAATATGATACAGTTTGAAAAGTTTGAATTTTCAATTTGATTTTTGAATTGCAATTGGATTTGAAATTCTCTGTCATTGAAATGAGGATGTGAGAAAGAATTGTACATACATAATAATGACATAAGAAATAGGCTAGGGTTTATAACAGGGTATATATAGGCAAATTTGAAATAGAATAGATGGACCCGATTGATTTACACGTTAAACGCTAATTGGCCCGAAAAGCTCGTTCCGACCCTGGAACGAAATTGGGTCAACCCATATATCAAAATAGATGTTTTTTAATATTTGAAACGAAATGGAACAAGTTTCAAGTCCAAATTCCATTTTATGAAGAAGTTATACTAAAATCAAGTTATCTCAAACTGAATTCAATTGATTTCAATTTCATTGATTTTTAGGCGTTTCGAGTCCGTACGATCAAACGACAAGTCCGATCATTACGAAACTTGAAACCCCACAATAATTCACCGTTACGGATCCGATGAAATTGGTTTCGTTGAAATCAAAGTCAGTGGCCAAAATGGCTATTTTCCAGTTAATTAAGTAAATTAACAATCAATTAATCAAATCAAATTTTCAATTTCAATTCCATAGTTTACAAATTTTATCACTTTTGATTTATTTAGTCATTTATAACAATTTAAAACAATTTTTCATGTTGATTTAATGTTAATTATTTCAATAATTACTACCTTTGCTTTCGATTTCAATAATCCAGAAATTACAAATTTTATTTTCAATAATTCCATTTGATTGACTTTCATTCTATTATTCAATCTATTATAATCAAACAGATGAAATTAATATTGGATTCATAGTTATTGCATTAATTTTCTCACATTCCATCTTAATTTCAATTAACGTAATATTTAGATATTTAATTCATTTAATCTCAATTAATCCAATTATTAAATTTAAATTCCAATAAATTAATAAATCTTGACTTTCTATTCTTTTTATCAACAATTTATCGTATTATAAATGGAATTGGCGTCATTTTCAAATATTATCTTAATTTACATTAACATAATATTTAATTACACTTATTGAAATTTATTTCCTAATTTACTAAATACCATCAATTATAATCTTTCAATTGTTTCAATAAATAGGGATTGCACTAGTTTATTTATTGATTAACTTGCATTAACATTCTTACATTCCATTCCCGTTTTTAATTCGTTAATGAATTCCAAATTTTTGTTTATTCCAGATTTAATTACAAAATCATATTAAATTAGCAAATTTAGTTATTGAAAATTTACGGGTTGTTACACTCTCCCCCACTCAAAACTTTTCGTCCCCGAAAAGGGAAAAGAAGGGCAAAGAAAGAATTAAGTAAACAATACATCTTATTAAAAATACTAACTTTATAAACAAGTAAATTTACAAAATTTATTTATTTGAATAAAATATGCCAATTTATAACCATTAAATCTTTTTATACCCAGATTGATAAATTTGGAAACATTTTTCAAAAAATTTCTAAGTCCTAAATTTACGGAAAATTTCGGCAGAGTCTCCTTTGTACGGGAAGGCTCAGAAGAAAATATAATATCAAATATAACAATAGACGACATATGTGACGCACCACCTCTATACCCATGCTAGCCAAGGACACTACGGTGTAATGCCGTCAACTAGCACGGAGAATAAGGCTGTTGAGGAGCGACCATCTGTATAATTGCTTTGTGCGAGTACCGATATGCCAGATAAAATGTAACTTGCATTCTTTTCAAGAGGACATCCGACATACCGACACAAACTCAAAGCTACTACACAGTGGCTATTATGACTTCAGAAACAAATATAGAAATAAACATAACACAAATCTATCACAGATAATTCATGTCACAAAGGCGGAAATAGATATGAATATACATAACACATAAAAGTGTTCATCGGAGTAGTAGTCAAGCAAGACCCACACTATCACAAAAGAATAGTTACAAGAACTACACAAAAGAATAAGTATACATCATAGAGTCTATATCTCAATTGTGTACACCAAAATAAACTACTAATCTAATTAGTTAGCCAAAAGTCAAAGGAATCAATCCCAAGTGAGAGGTCAAACTGAAGCACCTGTGACATCTCGGTCTGACCCGAGTATTATTTAATAAGAAAATAATAAACGGATCAGTCTAGGAATAAATATCGCATGAAACGATATAAAATAAGAGGTATGACTAAACGCATAATAATCCCAATGCCAAGCTTTGAAAAATAAGTAATTGAAAATCAACAAGAGATTAATCAATATCACAAAAATCTTCTCAAGGTTCAAAAGGAATGTCATACTCTTTATTTCATTCACCAAACCATAAATATTGACAATTATATCAATATCAATATCAATATCAATCACAAAAGTCAATGATGCACAAATTCACCAATGCACAAATATTGATAAAACTTATCAATGAAAAACACGAAAATTGGTGAAGCACAAATTCTAGAAATCATCTCAAGAAATCCAGAAATCACAAAAAGGGGGAAAGGCCTATCACAAACGGGAGCATAAAGCTCACCAACATGTGTACCACAAACGGAACGCTAATTCCATGGTTGCTAACCATCACAAATTGAGCCGAAGCTCCACAAACGGCCCGAAGACCATGGGTTGCTACCCCACCAATTTGAGTCGAAACCCCAAAAAACGGGGTTTAGTGTCCCTCGCAGACAAAGAGACATCGCACGTTGCTAGTCTAAATCACAAAGATGATCGTCATGATCAACGAGAAGTGTCAATTACACTAAGCTAGTAAATATATGAGTTTAGCTTCATGTCCCATAACCACTTGCTTAACTTAAATATTTACGAACAAACTGTAGATCTTCACTAGAAAATTGTCACAAGAGGTTCAATCGAACAAGTCCAAGAATTAACCGACGAAGTGAACATAAGCGTTTGATACCACTTGTTTTACTAAGCCGTTTAATTAGATTTCTCATACGAGAGAGGTAAAGGTTTGTATATACTAATAGATTGGAAATCGGTTTGAGAAAATGAGCTTTGTTATAAAATAGTGTTGAAATCAATTGAAGAAAGAGTTTTGATATTTACTACTAGTATAAAAAACCTTTATATTTTTAAAGTGACAAATCACAGAAATGATTGTAGAAACAATCAACCACCCAAATTCACATTCGAAGACGTGAATAAAATCCAAAGAAATCGATACCGAATCCATCGAAATGGATATTCCTAAAAATCACGAAGAAAATGTCATCATAGTCGATAATAAGTGATAATAAAAAAAGGGAATCAACACGAATCGATTAAAGTTGGAATTCTCAAGCAAACAGGTAAATAGGCAAAAGAGTGCAGATTCAGACATCTGAAATCAAGGATTCTGACGTCTGAATCTGGAAAACCAAAGGTTTTCCAGAACAGGATTCAGACGTCTGAATCATTTAATTCAGACGTCTGAAATAGGCACCTTTTAGCTTATTTCCTTTCTGATTCAATTCGAACCAATTCAGACGTCTGAAATATAGATTCAGACGTCTGAATACTGGGGAATAAAAATTCCCAGTATAATATTCAGACGTCTGAATCTAACATTTCAGACGTCTGAATCAAGGGTTCATGGCATTCCCTGAACCTAGGCCAAAAATGGTCAAACGGATACCGGAAGCGATCGATCGAGCGACAACGACTAAGGATTTACGCCAAGCGACAACCCAGCCTTAACGGCTCTTCGATACGCCTCAAATATCAATGTCCAAATGTCCATAAAAGAATTTTCATAGATTTTGATTTCAAAACACCAAAAATTGGGATATACACCAAATCAATCCAAACCAAAATCAATTGCACAAGAATAAGTGTTAGGAATTCATACGTAACAATCGAAGATAATTATAGACAAAGATGTGAGATAAAAATCTCACCTTTTCACACAAACAACGAAGAATAAGCTTGAAAGCAAAGGGAGAATCAACCACTCTTCAACACAACCCAAACGAGATTGAATCTATACTCAAAAAGAAGAACCTTCCCAAGGTTAGGTTTAGGAATTTCTGAAATTCAAGAGAGAAGGAGTTGGAGAAGATGAAGAGAAGGCTTACCAATGGGTTCTTCAATTAGTTTGGAGCTAGAGTTTGATTTGTGAAAGAAAACAAGGGCTTGGAGTTTTAATCTCCTCTTCCACTCTCCATTGTTATAAATGCTTGAGTATTAGGAAATGAGGAATGAAGTAATGAAGAGGAGAAGGGGTTGGGACTGAATACATAAGTGTTATTGGACTCAGCCCAAACCAAAGCCCTAAGTAAAAAGTAGCAAAATTCCACTAACTCCAAACATATCAAAGCTTATACTCAAAAAGATCGCAAACGACGTTTTGAACTCAATAGAAGTGGTCTCGAGTCCTAATTCGACCGTATGCCAAAAGTAGCTTTTCGGACTAAATTCCGAGTATCGATAAAATATTTAAATAAAATATTTAAATATAAAATCGACAAATATGCGGGTTGTTACAGACTCCCCTCCTTAAAGAAATTGCGTCCTCGCAATATTTAAGAAGAAGATATATAGTAATAACCACGAGAGCGTATTCAACACAAAAGAAATCCGAAATAAAAGGTTCACCTTAAAGAGCGCGGGGAAGTAAGTCCGGATGTGTTCGCTCGATGAACTCTCTAAATTCCCAAGAAAAATCCTTAGGGTTTGAAGACCATTGAACTTTCACAAGCGGGACATCTTTATTTCGAAGGCGTTTGACCTCTGAAGCAATAATTCGAATAGGATGCTGGTTATAAGTTAAATTAGGCGAAACTTCAATCTCTTCCACAACACCGGGCTCAAGAATAGAATCAGAATCTCGAAGACATTTCCGTAATTGAGAAATGTGAAACACGTCATGCATGGCAGAAAACTTAGCCGGTAATGATAGGCGATAAGCCACAGAACCAATACGTTCGGTGATAGAAAATGGCCCAATATATCGAGGCGCTAATTTTCCCGATCGACTGAAACGTACAACACCTTTCATAGGTGAAACACGAATAAACACAAGATCTCCCACAGAAAATTCTAATTTCCTTCTCCGGCTATCGGCATAGGATCTTTGTCTACTTTGGGCTTCTTTCATCCTATGTCGAATAAGGTCAATCTTTTCTATGGAATCACGAATAAAATCTGGACCTAAAACCAGCTTCTCACCGGCTTCAAGCGAACAAGAAGGAGATCGGCATGGCCTTCCATAGAGTGCCTCGAAAGGTGCCGTACCAATACTAGATTGGAAGCTATTATTATAGGAAAATTCAACAAGTGAAATATGATCTTCCCAACTTCCACCAAAATCGAGCATACAAGCACGAAGAAGATCTTCAAGAGTTTGATTCACACGCTCGGTTTGTCCATCGGACTGGGGGTGATAAGCGGTGCTAAAATTAAGCTTCGTTCCTAAAGCTTTTTGAAGACTCTTCCAAAACCCACTAGTAAACAATGGATCTCGATCGCTAACAATAGAAATAGGAACTCCATGCAATTTAACAATTTCTTTAATAAAGAGTTTGGCCAAAACAGGTACGGTCCATTGGACCGAACGGGAATAAAATGGACGGATTTAGTAAGTCTGTCAACTATCACCCATAAGCTATCATGACCAGAACGAGAACGGGGGAGGCCGTCAATAAAATCCATGGAAATTTGATCCCACTTCCAAATTGGAATTTCTAAAGGTTGCAATAACCCACCGGGCCTTTGATGCTTGGCCTTAATGAGTTGGCAAGTCATGCAACACTTAACAAAGTTAGTAATATCAGATTTCATTCCCTCCCAATAATAAAGCCGCTTACATTTTACTACTACCGGGATGAATGGTGAATTTAGAACGATGAGAATCTTCTAAAATATATTTACGAAGATCACCAATATTCGGTATGATAAGTCTACCAAATTTTCGAATGCCTCCACGAGAATCAATATCAAAGTCTTTCAAACCTTCAATATCAATTTTATCCTTAACATTTTGGCCAAGAAGAGCCAATTCAGTATCTAGCCCTTGAGCTTCAAGAATGCGGTCTAAAAGAGAAGGATGAGCCTCAAGGCTACATAAAACAAGTGATGAGCATAAATCGGATACGCGCTCTCGAATCTCACAAGTGGATAAAATCTCGAGATCGTTCCATTCGGATATCATCATAGAAACAACCGCTTGTTGCTTTCGACTAAGTGCATCCGCAACGCGATTTCCCTTTCCGGGAGTATAAAGGATATCAAGATCATATGGTGCAAGAAATTCGAGCCAACGCTGTTGACGCAAATTAAGTTCCTTTTGAGAGAATAAATACTTCAAGGACTTATGATCGGTATAAAGAACAAATTTCTCTCCTAAAAGATAATGACGCCAAATATGAAGGGCGAAAACAATAGCCGTGAGCTCTAAATCATGAATGGCATATCTAGTTTCAGCAGGCTTCAATTGCCTAGAAGCATAAGCAATAACACGTTCTCTTTGCATAAGAACGACACCCAAACCAACGCGACTAGCATCGGTATAAACATCGAAATCTTGATTCCCCTCGGGAATAACAAGAATAGGAGCATTTGAAAGAAGTTCCTTTAGTTTCTGAAAAGAAATTTCACATTTGTCCGACCAAATGTATTTAACACCTTTCTTCGTTAAGCTAGTGAGAGGCACGACAATCTTAGAAAAGTCTTTGATAAAACGGCGGTAATAACCCGCCAATCCAAGAAAACTACGAATCTCCGTCACACTCTCCGGTCTCTTCCAATCTTGAATCGCTTCAATCTTTGAAGGATCCACGGAAATTCCGGATTCGAAAATAATATGACCGAGAAACTTCACACGAGATTACCAAAAGTGGCATTTAGAAAATTTCGCCTTTAACTGATTACTCCTAAGAGTTTCCAATACAATCTGAAGATGCTTCTCATGTTCCTCCTCGGTTCTTAAATACACAAGAATATCATCAATAAAGATGAGAACAAATCGATCAAGAAAATCTTTGAAAACTCGAATCATAAGTTCAACGAAATAAGGCTGAGCATTCATTAAACCATATGGCATAACATGCCATTCATATGATCCATATCGAGTACGGAACGATGTCAAAGGAATGCTATCCTCTGCAATACGAAGTTGATGAAAACCGGTTTCCAAGTCCAATTGTGAAAAGACTCTATCACCACTAAGGTGATCGAATAGGTCATCAATCTGAGGTAAAGGATATTTATTTTTGATAGTAAGATCATTAAGCGTGTGGTAGTCAACGCAAAGCCTAAGTGTACCATCAGATTTCTTCACAAAAATAGCTGAAGCTCCCCAAGGCAAGGAACTAGAGCGAATAAATTGCTTCGTCTCCAATTCGTATAATTGTTTACGCATCTCCTCATTTTCTTTATTGGACATACGATAAGGAGGACGAGTGATAGGTTGAGCTCCAGGAATGAGATTAATTCTGAACTCAATTGCTCGCTTAGGTGGTAATCCTAAAACGGGCTCAAATATGTCGGAAAATTCACCAACAACGTGAATAAGAGAAATAATATCTTCCTCATCATCATTATCGTCATCATGAGGATTTAAAGAGTATAACGATGCAACCAAACTGGAATCCGAATATTTAAGATTAATAGAAACCTGGTTAACAGATTGAGGATGTCGAAGATGAATAGTCCGCTCAGGACATAGGATTTGGGCTTCATAACGGTTAAGCCAATCCATTCCCAAAATCATTCCAAAGCCTAAGTAGCGCATGACATGCAAATTGGCTCGGAAAGAAAAATCACACAAAATAATCTCGACATCATTACACAATAAACTGATTGTTGCGGATCCACCAACCAGATTCATAATTCTCAGAGAAATCATTAAATACATAACATCCAAAGAAAAGGTATCAATAAGTTCTTTTGATATAAAAAATGGGATGCACCCGTATCAAAGAGAACTCTAATAGGTTGATCATGAAATAAAATAATACCATCAAGAATGGAATGAGAAATACCTTGGCCACGAGATGTGTTGCCAGGGGCTTGAGCAACATTTAACTTTCCCTCCTTCTTGCCCAAAAGCTTGGGACATGAAGATATAACATGACCGGGACCTTTGCAGTAGCGACAAGAGAGAGACTTTAGGCACTTGTTCGCGTAATGGTCCTTCGAACCACAATTATAGCATTCCCCACGACCAAAGGAAGAAGTCTTTGCCACATGGGTTGCTTGCTTCCCTTTCTTATTGGGATAAGGATCTTTGAATTTATTAGGCCTTTTCTTGTTGTTGTTGAAGCTTGGTTTGGAACCCACCACTTCAACATCATTCTTCCTATCCGCTTCTTCAAGACGAAGAGCGATATCAATGAGTTGGTCGAAGGGAACTTCTAATTTTAGAAGTAATGGATTCTTGAGATTCTTTTTTAAGCCATAGACAAATCTTTGGTTCTTCTTCAATAGGGTGTTGATGTATTCAACTCCATATTTGGAAAGTGACTTGAAGGATGCAACATAATCAGTCACGGAGGCTTCACCCAAAACAAGGTCTATGAAACGTCGAGCCAATGTCACTTTTTCTGCCTCTGGCACGAATTTTAATTCGAAGCGTTCCCGGAATTGCTCCCAGGTGAGATCCGCTTCATTAATCTCAGAAATAAGAAGTTCGTACCAGTCCAATCCTCTCTCTTGGAGCATACTGGAAGCCACCTGAACACGGTGAAGATCGACAAGATTCATGCGAATGAAGATTCGATCACAGGTCCTCAACCAAGCCTGGACCTCGATGACAGTTTCAGAACCTTTAAATGGCTTCCCACCCAGGTTGGTGTAATCATTGCACAAATGTGCAAACCCAGATTTAGGGTGAGTAGGTTCCGGATTAGAGCTAGCTGCTTGAACATTCGTGACAAGGTCAAGAAGTTGCTGGGTAGTCATAAAAACTCCATCCCGGGGTGGAGCACTAGATGGTCCACTTCTGGGACGACCAGGTCTAACCATTTCTCTTCCCTAAGAAAGAAAGAAGAGAAAGAAGAAGATTATTCACTAATGAATATCAAGCAATCTTGCTAGATAAAACAAGGAATCATAAAGGATATAGGATGAATCGGTACGACGACTCGAATTAATCCAAAGACATAACTCTTAAGATGGACTTAGGATGATGATCCTTGTTACGTTATTCTACATTGTTCTGAAGTTTGGCTTTGATACTAAGATGTGACGCCCCACCTCTATACCCACGCTAGCCAAGGACACTACGGTGTAATGCCGTCAACTAGCACGGAGAATAAGGCTATTGAGAAGTTACCATCATTATAATTGCTTTGTGCAAGTACCGATATGCCAGATAAAATGTAACTTGCATTCTTTTTAAGAGGACATCCGACATACCGACACAAACTCAAAGCTACTACACAGTGGCTATTATGTCTTCAGAAACAAATATAGAAATAAACATAACACAAATCTATCACAGAAAATTCATATCACAAAGGCGGAAATAGATATGAATATACATAACACATAAAAGTGTTCATCGGAGTAGTAGTCAAGCAAGACCCACACTATCACAAAAGAATAGTTACAAGAACTACACAAAAGAATAAGTATACATCATAGAGTCTATATCTCAATTGTGTACACCAAAATAAACTACTAATCTAATTAGTTAGCCAAAAGTCAAAGGAATCAATCCCAAGTGAGAAGTCAAGCTGAAGCACCTGTAACATCTCGATCTGACCCGAGTATTATTTAATAAGAAAATAATAAACAGATCAGTCTAGCTATAAATATCGCATGAAACGATATAAAATAAAAGGTATGACTAAACGCATAATAATCCCAATGCCAAGCTGTGATAAATAAGTAAGTAATTGAAAATCAACAAGAGATTAATCAATATCACAAAAATCCTCTCAAGGATCAAAAGGAATGTCATACTCTTTATTTCATTCACCAAACCATAAATATTGGCAATTATATCAATATCAATATCAATAACAATCACAAAAGTCAATGATGCACAAATTCACCAATGCACAAATATTGATAAAACTTATCAATGAAAATCACGAAAATTGGTGAAGCACAAATTCTAGAAATCATCTCAAGAAATCCGTAAATCACAAAAAGGGGGAAAGGCCTATCACAAACGGGAGCATAAAGCTCACCAACACGTGTATCACAAACAGAGCCCTAATTCCATGGTTGCTAACCATCACAAATTGAGCCAAACTCCACAAACGGCCCGAAGACCATGGGTTGCTACCCCACCAATTTGAGTCGAAACTCCACAAAACGGGGTTTAGTCTCCCTCGCAGGCAAAGAGACATTGCACGTTGCTAGTCTAAATCACAAAGATGACCGTCATGATCAACGAGAAGAATCAATTACACTAAGCTAGTAAATATATGAGTTTAGCTTCATGTCCCATAACCATTTGCTTAACTTAAATATTTACGAACAAACTGTAGATCTTCACTAGAAAATTGTCACAACAGCTTCAATCGAACAAGTCCAAGAATTAACCGACGAAGTGAACGCAAGCGTTTCATACCACTTGTTTTACTACGCCATTTAATTAGATTTCTCATACAAGTGAGGCAAAGGTTTGTATATACTAATAGATTGGAAATCGATTTGAGAAAACGAGCTTTGTTATAAAATAGTGTTGAAATCAATTGAAGAAAGAGTTTTGATATTTACTACTAGTATAGAAAACCTTTATATTTTTAAAGTGACAAATCATAGAAATGATTGTAGAAACAATCAACCACCAAAATTCACATTCGAAGACGTGAATAAAATCCAAAGAAATCGATATCGAATCCATCAAAATGGATATTCCCAAAAATCACAAAGAAAATGTCATCATAGTCGATAATAAGTGATAATAACAAAAGGGAATCAACATGAATCGATTAAAGTTGGAATTCTCAAGCAAACAGGCAAATAGGAAAAAGAGTGCAGATTCAGACATCTGAAATCAAGGATTCAGAAGTCTAAATCTGGAAAACTAAAGGTTTTCCAGAACAGGATTCAGACGTCTGAATCCTTAAATTCAGACATCTGAAATAGGCACCTTTTAGCCTATTTCCTTTCTGGTTCAATTTGAACCAATTCAGACGTCTGAAATATAGATTCAGACGTCTGAATACCGGGGAATAAAAATTCCCAGTATAATATTCAGACATCTGAATCTAATATTTCAGACGTCTGAATCAAGGGTTCAGGGCATTCCCTGAACCTAGGCCAAAAATGGCCAAACGGATACAGGAAGCGATCGATTGAGCGACAACGACTAAGGATTTACGCCAAGCGACAACCCAGCCTTAACGGCTCTTCGATACACCTCAAATATCAATGTCCAAATGTCCATAAAAGGATTTTCATAGATTTTGATTTCAAAACACCAAAAATTGGGATATACACCAAATCAATCCAAACCAAAATCAATTGCACAAGAATAAGTGTTAGGAATTCATACCTAACAATCGAAGATAATTATAGACAAAGATGTGAGATAAAAATCTCACCTTTTCACACAAACAATGAAGAAGAAGCTTGAAAGCAAAGGGAGAATCAACCACTCTTCAACACAACCCAAACGAGCTTGAATCTATACTCAAAAAGAAGAACATTACCAAAGTTAGGTTTAGGAATTTCTGAAATTCAAGAGAGAAGGAGTTGGAGAAGATGAAGAGAAGGCTTACTAATGGGTTCTTCAATTAGTTTGGAGCTAGAGTTTGATTTGCAAAAGAAAACTAGGGCTTGGAGTTTTAATCTCCTCTTCCACTCTCCATTGTTATAAAAGCTTGAGTATTAGGAAATGAGGAATGAAGTAATGAAGAGGAGATGGGGTTGGGACTGAATACATAAGTGTTATTAGGCTCAGCCCAAACCAAAGCCCAAAGTAAAAAGTACCAAAATTTCACTAACTCCAAACATATCAATGCTTATACTCAAAAAGATCGCAAATGGTGTTTTGAACTCAATGGAAGTGGTCTCGAGTCTTAATTCGACCATATGCAAAATGTAGTTTTTCGGATTAAATTCCGAGTATCGATAAAATATTTAAATAAAATATTTAAATATAAAATCCACAAATATGTGGGTTGTTACAACATATATTTTCCAAAATAATATATATCCCAACACAGGAAAAATATAATAGCGCTATAAAACCGTAATCCGAGAACGTACCTATTTGTCGGGCAATTAACGCTTAATTATGAAACCAAAAGCAGTAGCAATTGCTTCTATAATCTGCATTTCACTTATATAATCCAAAAGAGTTAATAATTATAAAGAATGAAATGTTTACAGTTGTTTCAACCATAAACAATCAAATCAATCCAAAACAACAATCACTTGCAACAAGGCATACAACCATCACATAGAATCAACACAAATGAGTCATTCTTTCATATTAAACAAACAAAGGGTTGTTCGGGTTTAAAACATTAGATTGTACAGAATGGAAAATAAACCACTTAGTGCACCATTTACTGAACAGTCTTGGATGAAACTAAATAGATTATTCATTCATCCAAACAATTTTAAAGTATCCTTGCCCAAACAACCATAAACCAAACCAACAACAATTCCAAACGATAGATCAAGTTTATTCTTATCAATTTCATTTCATAATATCTGTTGTTTGATTCCCTTTTCACTCATAAAATGTTTTATCTTTTTAATTTACATTTATTTCTTGCAAATTGTCATTTATTTCTTACTAATTTTCATTTACATCCATTGATTCAGTGTCTGTTTCACTTATTTGCACCTATACTTACATAAATTCATTTTATTTATTCATATCATATAAATAATCTTTTTATTGCATTACATTCATTAATTTCTCAATTTCATTTATTTTCATTCATTTATTACTTAATTTCATTTATTCATTTATTTATAATACTTACCTTCAATTTATTTAATTTGTAGCCTTTCAATTATACTTAAGTAAGTTTATAACAACTACAACATTCAATTCTTATTTATTAAAGAATTCCATTAAATAATTTCATTATTTCAAATTTTACTTGTAAAATTTCCCATTACATTTTCTTTTAACAATTTAACTTTTTAATAGTTGGTAAGTTATATGTATGTTAAAGAATGCAATTGAAAATTATACAAGTTTATCTCATTCTTTTTAAATTAATTAAATGTTCAATAATTTTATCTTTTGTTTTTGGGTTACATATTTAAACCTTCTTTTAATCCCATTTATAACTTAGCATTAAATCTCTTATTTCATTTAGAGGTTTCAATTATTAGTTAAATTCATTTCACTAAAGCAATTGAAACTATTAAATAATGGAAACTTAAGAATTTAAATACCGGGTAAAATTTTAAATCATTTTAAAATAATAGACAGATGTATACACTTACAATCTCCCATTATATTTAAAACAATTTAAAATTTATTTTCGTTTATCAAAATAAATCTGTAGTAAAAATACTATACTGGCCTTCCCACTTAGAAACTCGAATATGAATGTCGATGATGCATGCACTCATCATCGAAGTTATTTTCCAACGACAGAGAGGGGAGTACAGAACTTACTTCTTTTCAAAGTTTCTTTAAAACACTTCTTTCAAATTATACTGAAATATTTATATCAGAAAATACTTCTAAATAATATCATTATTATATTCCAAAATCATTTGAAAGAAATTTCTCAACCCCGGACTCAAGTTCTAAATTTCTAGTTTATTTTCATATATTATACTTTCAAATTTAATTTCAACCAATATCTATAAATTTCACTATCTAACAACCAATATATTACAACCAAATATAATCTTTACAAAATTTTTATTTTATATATAGAAATATAATAGGAAAAATTATTTCATTCACCTATATTCAAAACAAATATTGCGTCGGTCTGTCCTATTAAGTGTTCAGAAATCCCTATTGATGTCATAGCGTCCTATGCACCAACTAGAATTTATAAATACAAAACGGAACAAATTAACACAATAGAAACCTTTTTATAACACTAACAAATATGCTCTCTCATATAAATTCTCTCGATGACACATCATAGGGTATTACCACCCTATTAATAAAGAGTCAGACCCCACAAAGCTAAGGTTTTTGTCAAACCAAAGCTCTGATACCAGATGTAACATCCCGCCTTTTTGTACGTATTAAATCAACGATAAGCCACCCACGTCAGACTTAAACCATATAGAAGGGCGGACTGTTATTGGGTAAATAAGAAAAAACAGAGAAGAAAAAACAAAATAGAATCTTGCAGCGGAACGACAAAATATAATAGTCAAATAACAATTCATGAAGCTGTTTTACAAAAACGTTGATTATACTTATTTGATCATACTTATACAATACATATCAGAGTTACACATACCGGAGGATAATAAATAACCATGTAGAGGAACAATGTGATGCAGTGGAACAACATAATTGTGATATCCCAGAATTTTTGGCAATATCAATTTAATAATCTGTATTAAAAATTAAATTGATTTGATAATTTTTTTAAATTATTTGAATTGATTTAATAATCTTCTTTTATTAAACATTTAATTAGTGAATTTATCTTCTAATAAGCTAATAAATTGTATCTATTTATAATGTGTGTATATATATATTTATATATATTTTAAATGGATGAGTTTGATTTTAAATTTAATTAATATAGCATATTTGCTAATTCCAATATTTTGGTAATTGAAAATTTATGTTTTATCTAATGATTAAGCTTTTCAAAGCTATTTAATAAAGAACTATATGGTTCTAAAATACATAAAATAAATGTTTAATTATTTAAAAGGGATTTTAGCTTAAAGTTTAAATAAAATTTATAATAAGATTTGTTTAACATTCTTTTTAAATTTATTAATTTATAGATATGACTTGTAAATTAGATATGAAGTTTAAAATACAATTAAAATATGAAACATTTATTCATATAAATAATAAGTAATTTACAATCTCTTTTATAAATTTATTTCAAATGATTAAAAATATTATTTTCAAATAATTGATATGTGTATTATTTATTTATAATTATACTTGGTTTTATTCTTTAAAATTTATTTATATATATAACTAAGTATTATAAACTAATTAATTTTTTTGAAAGCTTTTATTAACACTTAATTATAAATACAAACTACTTAAAGACAAGTGTAAGTATATAAAAGCCTCATTTAACATGTGTTAAGTTAAATAACAAGGAAATTAACAAGTGTGAATATTAAAGACAAGTGTCATGTTTTAATTTTTATTTTTCTTTGATTTTTAATTAAATCATAAATAGGTTATATAAACACACATCTTCCTTTCGTTTCCTTTTCTCATTTTTATTTCATACAAAAGAAAATTTTCAACTGAAACATTCCACTCTAAAAACAATCTTCATTTCATTTCCTACAAAATCAGTAAATAAACTCCTCATATCAAACATCTCTGATGAAATCCCTACCCAAAACCATCTTCAAAAATGCAAATCATTCCCGGTTCACATGCAAATCCGAGAATCAAATTCCCTGTAACATTTTCTGCATGCAACTCAGTTTCTAAATAAGTTGCAAATCACTCTTCAAAAATGCATATCAAAATCCCTGATCCATTTTCAAATTGAATCAAACTCCTGTAACTCATCTTCAAAAAAAATGCTGTTAACTCCTATTTCTAAAGCGACCTAAGACTTACGCGAGTTAACGACCTAAGGGCGCTAACGACCTAACTACAGCAGCGACCTAAGGTATTTAGCGATCTATAGGAAGTTCCAACCTAGCGACCTAAAGGCCAGAGCGACCTAAAGGATGGAGCGACCTAACGAGTTAACAGGCTACGACCTAACAGGCAAGCGACCTAACTATGGAACGGTTCTAGCGACCTAACTACAGCAGCGACCTAAGGCCACGAAGCACTCCACGACCTAAGGTCTTTAGCGACCTAGTGCTTCGGTTCTTCAGCGACCTATGAAGTGCACCGACCTAGCGACCTATAGGAAGTTCTGACCTAACACACTCAGTGACCTTACGACCTAAAGACTCCAGCGATCTAACGACCTAAGAACAAAGTGGTCTCAGCGACCTAATCTCAGTTGGCTTACAACCTATGATGAGTCATACACGACCTATTAACTCGCTCAGAAAAGAACCAAGTGCAATCAAGATAGGTCAGATCCCATCTCTTAGGTCGCTGCCGACCTAGTGACTTATTCAGGGAAAGTTCCAATGTGGCTAATACAAGTGATTTCTTATAACGTGGCCGACCTATGGCCTACGATCTACCTTAGGTCGTGCGCGACCTAGGACTTGGAGATTGAATTTCGCCCAGAACCATTCCTATAAATACAGCCCTAACTCCAACTAGCAAAGGACTTTTTTTTGCCAATCACTTCAAGCGCCGATACCCTGCAGAATTCTCGACTCACTCAACACTTCAACTACGAAAGGCATCTCAACTAACTTCGGAAGGAAATCTAACTCAATCTACATGGATTTCAAGAATTCTTCTGCATCAAAGTTCTAGTTGTCTGTCTCATTGGAATTGTAATTGAAGATTGTTGTAAAGTTGTAACCAAATTCAGTACTAAAGAGAGTTAAAGTGGACGTAGGCTTACCCTGAGCCGAACCACTATAAAAACTGTTTTCTTTTATGCTTTCTCTGTGATTTTACTACTTGTTTTTAGTTCCCGTATTCACGGGTGGTGCTTTCGCTTAACTTCAATTTGCATCGGGGTGTTAGCGTCTGGTTTTCACGTTAACATTTTTGGTGATTCACTGAGAACCCAACTCAGGATACTTCCATCATTGCTTCGCAAAGGTCTATTGAAAGGATTTCTTTTAAAACTAGGAGTTTATTGGAAATAATGGCTCCTAGAAGAAGATGAAGTTCTGCAAGGTTCGATAATGTTCAAGGGAATACAACTACCTCTCTTCCTTCAAGTCAAGCAGCTCCGACTGCTGGAGTTACATGAGCGGAGCTGGACGCCGTGGTTTTGGGATTGAATCAGCAGTTGAATGCTCAGAATGCGCAGTTAGAAGCCCAGAATGCTCAGAATTCCCTGATCTTGAGTAAATTGAATGATCTACTTGGGGCAAATCGTCAAACAGGCAATAATGATGGAAACCCTACTCCGGAAGTTCAGGATGTTGAAGGGAACATCTCCCAAAGAGCTGCGGACCCAGTAGAAAGGACTCCTCCTCAAGCCGGAGGATCAGGGCAGCAGCCAACTCTCCGCGAACGATTGTCAAGGCAGAATTCAGAGAGAGTGGCTGACGTGTGCCCTCCAGAGCCTCTAAATGACGAAGAGTATTTTTCGGGTATGGTTCTTCAAATCATGAAGGAGAATATGCGAAGAGATGAAGATGAGAAAGAGTGGGGATTTGCTCCAAGAAAAACTCCATTTACTGAAAGGATCTTGAAGGCAGAGTTCCCAAGGAAATTCGTTCCCCCTACTATTCCGGCTTACAAGGGGACGAGTGATCCTAACGAGTTTCTGTACAAATACGACTGGCACATGACTGGTGCCAGGGCGTCTGATGAAATTAAATGCCGATACTTCCCGGTTTATTTAGAAGGTGTAGCTCTATATTTGTTTACAAAGCTGCCGGTCAGGTCCATCGATCAATTCTCCGATTTGACTAGGAAATTCAAGGAGCAATTTCGATTGTATGCTTCTAAAGAAAAGGACATAATGTCGCTGTCAAGTCTAGAGCAAAATCTGGGAGAATCTATCAGGTCATTCTTGAATCGCTTTAACATAGCATTGGCTGAGGTAGATAATGCTGAGCCACGCATGGTCCTGACGTACTTGATGAGGGCAATTGACAAGTCAAGCGAATTTGGAAAATGGTTGAAAATGAAAGAACCAAACTCACTTGACAAATTCTACAAGAAAGAGGATGAATTCATGCGCTTGGAGAGCCTCCAAGCACCAGCTAAGGTGGTATCAGAACAAGCCGGGACCAATGGTGCTGCTACGAACAAAAAAGAGCCAAACACTCAGAAAAGGGGAAACGATGGTGGAAAGAAACAGGGAGACGCTATGAAAGGTCGTTCTTTCAATTTCACATCCTTGACTGATACCCCTGAAAACATCTACTTTGCAACTAAAGATGATGTCAAGTATCCGGCACCACCTAAAATGAGAGTTGCGGTTAAAATGGAAAAAAGTGGAAAGTACTGTCGGTTCCACAACCAGCCCGGCCATGACACCAATGAATGCCGCCAATTGAAAGAGGTAATTGAACAACTCCTGAAGGAAAACAAACTCCAGCAGTATGTGAAAAGGAACAGAAATGCCTCAGCTTCATCAACTCAAGAACAGCAAGTTCCCGCTCACCGTCCAGGCTCAAGTGAGAAGGTCGTGGAACATGAATCGGAAAGGCCTGTCATCAATATAATAACTGGAGGACCTCACCCAGCAGGCAAAAGCTGGGGCGAGATGGAAAGGTATGCCCGGGCCCTGAAGCGTGTACCGGCTGAAGAGAATGTTTTTGTTTTAGAGAATGATGCGCCTTTAAAGCAACAAAAGACTTCCACAGATGATATTGTGTTCAGTGCCAGGGATTCTTTGGGTATCGAAGCTCTGACCATAGATCCTCTGGTCATATCCGCTGGTATTGGGCCGGCAACTGTGAGAAGAGTTCTAGTTGATTGTGGAGCCTCATGCAACATCCTCTTCAAGAAGACTTTTGATCAAATGAAAATTCCAATGGCTGACGTTCAAGCTTCATCACTTAAGATTGCTGGGTTTGCTGGAGAACCCAAACAGCCAATTGGGACCATAGATTTGTTTGTAGAACTCGAAAAGGGACTGAGTAAGGTGGCTCGAAAGCAAACCTTTATAATTGTTGAAGAATTCTCTGCTTACAACGCCTTTTTGGGCCGTCCAACTCTTGCTGCATTCAAGGCTGTTCTTTCTCAATGGTGCTTGACTCTAAAATTCCCCATAGATAACGGAGTTGGTGTGGTTAAGGGAGACCAAGATGCGGGGCGAGAATGTTATTTTGCAGAATTGCGAGAATCCAGGAAGAGAGAGATGGGAAAAGGTGCGGCGGCTCCAGTCCGCATCAAAGAACCAACCTTGTAGCAATTACAGGAAGGACCCTGCACTGGTGAATGTAGTGGGGCACGAAGAGAGATGGATCCAAGGAAAGCTAGTGCAGGGGAGAATAGAGTGGTACCAGTAGAGGTAACAGTACCGGTGCCTGTTGACCCAAAGGACCCAAACAAAGTTCTTAACGTGGGTTCACAACTCAATCCGACAGTTCAGAATGTTTTGATTTCAATTTTGAAGGATAATTTGGATGTATTCGCTTGGACTCATGCGGACATGTGCGGAATATCCCCAAAGATTGCAGTGCATACCCTGAACATTGATCCAAAATTTACACCTGTGAAACAGAAGAGAAGGACTCAGGGTCTTGAGAGAACGGCAGCGTTAAAAGAAGAAGTGGATCGGCTCATGGAGAACGGGTTCATTAGAGAATCTACTTATCCAAATTGGGTCTCAAATCCAATGCTGGTTAAGAAAGCTAATGGAAAGTGGAGAGTGTGCATTGATTTTTCGGATCTGAACAAAGCCTGCCCCAAAGACTGCTTCCCGCTGTCCAGGATCGATCAATTGGTGGATGGGACAGCGGGACATGAATTGTTATCTTTCATGGATGCATACTCCGGATATAACCAGATTATGATGCATGAGCCGGATCAAGAGGATACAAGCTTCATCACAGATGTTGGACTCTACTGCTACAAGGTCATGCCTTTCGGACTCAAGAATGCAGGGGCGACTTACCAGAGGCTTGTTAACGCCATGTTTAAACCACAGATTGGCAAGACAATGGAAGTTTATGTTGATGATATGCTAGTAAAGTCTAAGAAAGCAGTGGACCACATGGATCACTTGGCAGGAACGTTTGCAGTACTCCGAAAGTATAGAATGAAGCTTAATCCCTTGAAATGTTCATTTGGAGTGGAGTCCGGAAAGTTTTTGGGTTTCATTGTGAGCGCTAGGGGCCTTGAAGCCAATCCAGCTCAAATCACTGCCCTGAGAGAGGTCAAGGCTCCTAGAACGAAGAAGGAATTGCAAAGTCTCAATGGAAAGGTTGCTGCTTTAAGTAGGTTCATTTCCAAAGCTACTGACAAATGCATTCCATTCTTTGATGCTCTGAAGAAACGAAAGAAGAACTTTGAGTGGACTCCTGAATGTCAGAAAGCGTTTGATGAGTTGATTCGTCATATGGAAGTGCCTCCGATACTTTCAAAGCCTGACAGTGGTGAAGATCTCTTCATATATTTGGCAATTTCGTCTCATGCTCTTAGTGCAGTGTTGGTACGGGAAGATGCAAGGATTCAACACCCAGTCTATTATATCAGCAAAAGGTTCACTGGGGCAGAGATGAACTATTCAAGATTAGAAAAGCTCGCCTATTGTTTGTTGATCGCATTAAGAAAATTGAGGCCTTATTTCCAAGCTCATCCCATCAAAGTCCTCACTGATCAGCCTCTAAAGCAAGTCCTATTCCAACCTGAGACTTCGGGCCATCTTTTGAAATGGAATATCGAACTCAGCCAATATGACGTCACTTATCATCCCCGAAAAGCAATCAATGGACAAGCTTTAGCAGATTTCATCGTAGAATGTACGGATAAAGGTGATAGTGAGGAAGAAGTCGTTGATAGCATCCCAATCCAGTGGAAATTATATGTCGATGGCGCAAGGAATGATTACTGTTCCGGAGTAGGGGTTGTCCTTGAAACCCCAGAAGGGCGATCACTATGTTATGCACTGAGACTAGAATTCCCTTCGACAAATAATGAAGCTGAATACGAAGCTCTCATCGCTGGTTTAAGAATCGCTAAAGAATTAAACATCAAGGCATTGCATATCTTCAGTGATTCTCGACTTATTGTTTGTCAAGTCAAGAAGGAATTTCAAACTAAGGGAAGAAATTTACCGGCCTATTTGTCAAAAGCCTAGGAGCTCCTTCAAGATTTTGACCGTTATTCAATAAACCATATTCCCCGAGAAGAAAATATGAAGGCAGATTCTCTCGCAAAGTATTCGAGTACTGGTGAAGCTCAACTATTGGGGTTAATTCCCGTTGAAGTCTTGTCAGCTCCAAGCACAGATGAAATGGATGTTGATTGGATTATGAACATATCCCAAGAGCAAGAATCATGGATGACTCCGATACTTGAATACCTACTCAATGGTTCTTTGCCAGAGAATTCAAAAGAACGACAAAAGCTGATGAGGAAAGCCTCTAGGTATATAGTTCAAAATGGTCGTTTGTACAGATGAGGATTTTCAATGCCATTACTCCGATGTGTGACAAAGGAAGAAGCGAAGACGATTCTAACTGAAGTACACGGAGGGGAATGTGGGGATCATACAGGTGGTCAAACTCTAGCAATGAAAGTCCTCCGTTATGGATACTTTTGGCCAGAAATTAATCAGGATGCTGCTGACTGTTCCCGAAAGTGCGATAAATGCCAGAGATTCGCTAAAATTCCTAGAGCACCTTCCACTGAGCTAACGCAAATGGTCAGTCCATGGCCGTTTTCATTTGGGGAATAGATCTCATTGGGCCTTTGCCGACTGCCAAATCAGGGATTAAATATGCTATCGTTGTTGTTGATTATTTTACTAAATGGGCTGAGGCCGAACCCTTGGCCACTATTACCTCTAAGAAAATGATAAGTTTTGTGACTAAGAATATCATTTGCAGGTATGGTGTGCCTCAGAAGATAATCACAGACAATGGCACTCAGTTTGAAAGTGGGGAATTCCAAGATTTTTGCAAACGATTCAAAATCCGAAAAAGCTTCTCAGCAGTAGCTCATCCGCAGGCAAACGGGCAAGTGGAAGCAGTAAACAAAATCATCAAATCAACCATCAAAAAGCAGCTGGAAAAAGCGAAAAGTGGTTGGGTTGACAAGTTACCGCTTGCACTATGGGCATACAGAACCACCCATAAAAATGCAACTGGGCATACTCCATTTTCATTGGCATATGGATCAAAAGCAATGATTCCAGTGGAAACTGAAGTCCCCTGACACAGAAGGATCCATTTTGATCAAGATGAGAATGAAAAACTGCAATTGGAAGCACTTGACCTCCTTGATGAAAGAAGAGAAGAGGCTAGGCTAAGAATTGCAGCTCATCAACAAAGAATAGCCAGGCACTTCAATTCCAGAGTTCGTCAGCGCAACTTTGAATTTGGGGACCTAGTCCTGAAAAGAATCATGACAACTACAGGTGTGTTTGGGCCAAACTGGGAAGGGCCATATGTTATAGGCACGAAGCTTCTTGACGGCACATTCAAACTCACAACTGTCGAAGGAGAACCAATCCCAAGAGCTTAGAACAGCAATCATTTGCGTCCTTATTTTACTTGAAAGCTTTGCTGAAATGTTGTAAAAGAATTGCAAATATATGATTCTTGTATTGAAAACAATTGTAAAGCAAGTGAATAATGAAAAGCTATAAAGTGGATGTAGGCCCAGTTTTTGGCCGAACCACTATAAATCTTGTGTTCTCTTCTATTATAAATTGCTTTGTTTTATCTCGACATCTAAAATACGTTAATTGTGTTACTAAAATGTCGACTTAATAATGCAGGCAATAAAAATAAAGCTTACCCATCGCAAGACCAATTGATCTCCGACACTACTCAGCAAGCAAGCACTAAACCATTCAAAATTTCCATACTCAAATCCTACAAAAGAAATGCTTCGAACAAAAGTGAGCAATGTGGATGGAAGTGGACCATATCTAACTAACTGCAAATGTTTGAACAAACAAACAACCAGTTAAATAGCCTGTGTCTACCACCACCAACTTGCCTAACTATGAAGTGTATTTCTTTGGATGAGGGAAATCATTGGCAATTAAAAAGTGTTGACACTCGCAAAAGACAATGGGGATCGCCAACGTGAATGGATGGCAAAAGAGACATGGGCGAGCAAGCATCAATCAGCAAAAGACCACTCCGGAGGTGCAAGCCCTCTACGGAGGCACAACTCTTCGAAGGAGAAAGACCTCGAGCGGGCCTAGCCAGAAAAAGAGAGATCTTTCTCGTTACAAAGTTGCGGAATGATCGGTCGATACACTCCCGTGAATCCGTCCAACCGAGAGAAAGAAACTCCAAACTTCCAGGCAAAAGTCCTACTCAGAGGCACACGTTTCACCGAGATTGACATAAAACTTCCAGGTGTTGAAATGTGAAAAAAAGCCCTCTTCGGAGGCCCATTTCACCACAGTTGAAATGCTAAAAGACCTCGAGCGGGCCAACCAGAAAAAGAGAGATCTTTCTCGTTACAAGGTTGCGGAATGATCGGTCGACACACTCCCGTGAATCCGTCCAACCGAGAGAAAGAAACTCCAAACTTTCAGGCAGTAACCCTACTCAAAGGCACACATTTCACCGAGATTGAAATAAAACTTCCAAGTGCTGAAATGTGGAAAGCCCTCTTCGGAGGCCCGCTTCCCAGCGAACAGGGAAAAATAAAAGCCTCTCCCAAGGGGCAGAAACAAAAAGACCTCTTCCCAGAGGCACAACAAAACAGAAAGACCTCTTCCCAGAGGCAAAAATAAAAAGACCTCCCCCCGGAGGCACAATCGGGCAGAAAAACTGTAACGACCCGTATTTTACGTGTCGATAGATCGTAGAATTTGCAGGTCGATAGTGTTGTTTGTGTTGCCTCTAGCTTGAGTCGTTTAGAAGTTAACCCGGGTGGAGTATGAGTTGTGACCGACTCATGAGCATTGCCGAGCTAAGGGATGAGTCGTGACCGACTCATAGGGGACCGACTCAAGGAGGGGTTACGGGTTGGAGTGTTGGCCGAGATAAGAAATTCACCGACCTAAGAGTTGCCGAGTTATAGAAGTAACGACCTAAAAGTTAGGCGACTTAGTGATGGTGACCGACCTATAGTAAGTCGTAGACGACCTTAGGAAGTGGCCGAGTTTAGTGTGGAGCGACCTAAGGTAGATAGGTCGGGAGAGCGACCTAAGGTAGATAGGTCGGTAGAGCGACCTATAGGAATGACCGACTTAAGGAGTGAACGGGTCATAGGAGTGTTTGATTTAGGAGCTAACGACCTAAAAGGTTGCCGAGTTAAGGTTTAGGCCTGTGGAACGACCTAAGGGGTTAGGTCGTATGGGAGATAAGTCGTGAACGACTTATGGTTTTGTTAGGTCGCTAGGCCGTAGCATAGTTAGGTCGTTTGGCATTGTTGAGTCGGCTAGGACTTAGGTCGGCACTAGGCTATGCCGTGTTCTTGTTAGGTCGGCAGCTAGTTAGGTCGTATGGCCCGTGTTGTTGTTATGTCGCTTGAGTTTTAAGTCGGCAGTGTGTTAGGTCGTTGGATGAGATGAGTCGTAGGTCGCGTGGTTGGTTGAGTCGACTTATAGTTAGGTCGGCCTTGGGTTCTTGAGTTGTTTAGGTCGTGAGTCGGTAGGATTTAGGTCGGTCGAGGGATAAGGTCGTATGCGACCTAAGTTGGTTCTGTGCTAAGAGTTAGGTCGGCACGTTGGCTGAGTCGTCGTACGACTTAAGACTTAGGTGTGTTAGCGGCTGTGTAGTTAAGTCGTATAGGTCGGCAGCGACCTATGTTAGGTCGGAGTCTTTTAGGTCGGCAACGACCTAATAGCGAGCTCCGAGTTAAGAAGACGGCCGAGCTAAGGGGTTTTCCAGCCTATAAATAGAGGGGTTTGGCTCACTTTTTGGCACCGGATTTCGAAGCGACGAAGTGCTGCCATTTTGGAAACTCGACTACAGTATTTTCTTCACTTCTTTCTCTACTTCTATCAAGTGCTAACATCCATTGAAGATTGAAGATCAAGATCAAAGATCAAGAGCCAAAGTTGAAGATTTTCATCCGAAGAGGCTAGATTTCACCGTTTCAAGTGAAATTTCTCCGGATCAAGCCCAAGTCCTTGCTGTCCAGATCTGAAGTTGTTTGATTTTAGGTTGTTTTGGTGATTTGGTGAGTGGTAGTTATCTCTCACGCGGATCCAAAGGAGTATATGGGATTGGTGATATGTTTATGTGTTAAAGTTAGCGTTTTCTCGCATTTTCCTTAAGTCTGCATGTAGATCCATCATATTTGAAGATGTTTATCTATGAAAGTTATTTATCAAGTATTAGAGATAAAACCCATGTTTAGATTTGATAGATCTATGCTAAAAACCATGATTTCACGTATGTTGGACTTTTGCTCACTTAATTACGAAATTGCCATTATAATTGATATTGCTTAATAGATCTTGTTTGAATGCTTGAATGTTTGAATGTATGTTAGATTTGATTGCTCCAAGTTAGCTTGTAGTTGATTTGGAACAAGATGGTTGAAGATGATTCAAAAGCTAAGTGGAAAGGCTCTTGAATGGTGAAAGCTGCCGATGGTATATGAAGCGGATGTGGAAGCTCATATGGATGGATTCGATGATGGGACTTTGCCGTGATACGAAGAGGCGAAGTATGAGATCGAGATGGGACTTTGTCAGGATGCGAAAAGGCAAAGTATGGTTGAGTTGAGACTTTGCTTTGGTACGATGAAGCGAAGTATGATGTGAGTCTTGGCTTAATCCAGGCAGGGATCATTCCAAGCATGTTGATAACTTGAAGGGTAGTTCAAGTTGGTTGATAATGGATTGCTCAAGAGGAAGCTTGGGCTAAGTTGATAGAAGTCGTCAAGAAGGATGACAAGGAGGCTTGGATCTCATCGTTATTGAAGGTTCTAGCAAACCTAAAGCAAGAGTACATAGGGACGCCTAAAAGACTACAGGCAGTTAGTCGAGTACTCTGGGCCAAGAAGATAAGTCCTAGGCACAAGGCAGTGTGCGGAGTTTTGTCTAGAACCGGGGTTACCATTAGCCCTTGACAGATGGCTCAGGAAGGAGTCGGTCATTCAATTAACGGTGATTTCGAAGCAAGGTTAACAGTGATAGCCAGAGTCATGGATGTTTGGATGTTTGGTTGTATCATCATTCGGCTTCAAGAGCGGTGTTTTCTGGGTGCTTATCTGATCTTGGTTTAGGCCTTGGGGGTTTGTATTTGGAAAACATCGTCCTTGACTCGAGTGATTATTGCTTTACCTTACTTATCTGATATGTTATGCTTACTTCTCCTTAGTGTGTGTCTGGGGGCTATCACTGTAGAAAGAGGTGGAGTGGGATGGTTTGGTTCCTATTCCTTTATTTCCTTATGCTCTTTTGGTATGCTTGATTGTTAATTTACTGCTCACTAAGACTTTGTCTGACTCAAGGTTTTATGTCTCCTCTTATTACCTTGGGCTGTTCATCCATGTTTGGGATGGGCAGACTAGGTAGCAGGTGGCAGGTGCTGTGCTTAGAGTAGAGTTTTCCGTTGATGATGGCGAAGACGAGCAGGAGGCTATGCATATTATTTTCTTATATGTACTGGGTATCCGCTGCTGTATTTGATGAGTGCTTGTAGTGAGGTCTTGATGTATGGATTTGTTGAGATGATTGTATAAAACCTCTGTGATGCTTATATGATGATTTTCTGTTATGAGACTTCACTATATATTTCTCTATTGTATTTTATCCATGCGCTGTGAGTTACGATAGAGATTCTGCGATTTTATTTTACCCTGACTATCGTCCACGGCTGCCTGGCACACCTTTCAGCGCTCTATTCTCTTGTTTTGGTGCGGGAGTCATGGGCGGTCGTCACATTTGGTATCAGAGCTTTGGTTAATCGATTTTAGCCAACGCTCGCTGACGTAATTACGTAAGAGAGACGTAATTGTATTTTGATGGATGATTACTATATATATAATATAGTAGCTTAGAAGGATTTGCACTCCTTATGCAGTTGTTTCTCAAAGGTGTTCTAATCATTTCTTTTTGTAGATATTAAGGATGAGTCTAGAAAAGGGACAAGCTGCTAAGGAAGGTTGTGAAGCTGAAGGAGTTATTGATCATGATGCTAAGTTCGAGGCTATGGTGACTTCAATCATGAAGAGACAGTTGGTGGACTTTCTGGATAATTCATTTGAAGAATTTATGGAGAAGACTTCTAGGCACAGGAGCCTGTTTCCTAAAGAAGAGTCTGATGTTGTTGTTACCAAGGATGGGTTTAAATCATCGCAAGGCGGGAACAAGAAGAAGAGACAGCAACAGAAGAAGGGTAAGAGTGGCCAAAAGAAGCAGAAGGGCGAGGTGACCTGCTACAATTGCCAACAGAAGGGCCACTTCTCCAGGGATTGCAAGAATCCAAAGGTGCAGGGAAAGTGCTACAACTGTGATAAGCCAGGGCATATTAAGAAGAATTGTCCAGAGCCGCCAAAGGTTGAGCAGGTTGAGCAAGCCTATGTGTTGAGAGCTGTTCCTCCAACTTCAAAAGCTCCTACTGCTGAGGAAAAGGGGAAGAGTGTGGTGGTTTAAAGTACTCTTTCCATTTGAGATGTTTCCGTTTAAGAATGTTGTTCGATGTTGAGATGATACATTCTCTTGTTTGTAATAACTTGTATGACCAATTGGGTTAGGAACCAGATATTATTGATAGACCCTTGGTTGTAACTATTTCAGTTGAAGATTTGTCTGGTTTGTGGATGTTATGGTGTGATCTGGTTGTGTCGAGTCATGATTGCTCGTTTGTTTGTGATTGCTTTGTTCTGAACTTTGCGAGGTTCGGAATTATTTTGGGTATGGACTGGCTTAGGAAGTATGCGGCTAGGATTGATTGTGAGAGGCTGGAGGTGACAGTCGGGAATGTGGATGGGCGAAAGGTTGTGATACGATGTAAGCATGAAGAAGGCGTCTTCATGAGCTTCATGTATTCGCTGGTTGTTCCACGGGATGGACTGTCATCGGTGCCTATTGTGAATGAGTTTGAGAATGTCTTTGAGGAAGTCAAAGGGTTGCCGCCGCATAGGGAGATCGAGTTTCGTATCGATCTAGTTGAGGGAGCCAGACCTGTTGTGATGCCTCTTAGGCGGATGGCACCGAGGGAGCAGCAAGAGCTGAAGGTGCAAGTTGATGACCTTTTGCAGAAAGGATTCATTCGGAGAAGTGTGTCCGAATGGGGTGTGCCAGTTGTGTTCACAACCAAAGCGGATGGATCGTTGAGGTTGTGTGTTGATTATCGTGAGCTGAATAAGGTGACTAAGAAGAACAAGTATCCATTGCCGAGAATAGATGACTTGTTTGATCAGCTTCACGAGGCGAAGGTGTTCTCTCAGATGGATTTGGCAACGGGATTTCACCAGTTGAGAGTGGCGAAGGATAGTGTGCCAAAGACTGCACTCAGGACACCGTCCGGGTTTTATGAGTGGCTGGTAATGCCGTTTGGATTGACTAACGCACCAGCATATTTTGTGGATCTTATGAATAGAGTATTCAGAGATCAGTTGAATAAGTTCGTGCTTGTGTTCGTGGATGATATTTTGGTTTATTCCGGAACTGAGGAAGAGCACAAGACGCACTTGAGAATTGTTTTGGAAATACTACGGAAACATCAGCTGAAGGCTAAGTTTTCGAAGTGTCACTTCTGGAAGAGTGAAGTGAGGTTCTTAGGCCATGTTATCTCTGGAAATGGAATAGCAGTTGATCCCGCTAAGATGGCAGCAATCCAAGATTGGGTTAGACCTAAGAATGCATCTGATGTGAGAAGTTTTCTTGGATTAGCAGGATATTATCGTCGGTTTATCAAAGACTTTTCCAAGATAGCTGCACCGTTGACAGGATTGACGAAGAAGAACCAAGCATTCAGATGGGATGATAAGTGTGAGCAAGCTTTCGTAATCCTGAAAGAGCGACTGACAAGTGCTCCTGTTTTGACTATTCCTAGTGGGAATGATGAGATGGTGGTCTACACCGATGCATGTGGTACTGGATTAGGAGCAGTGTTAATGCAGAAGGATAAAGTTGTTGCGTATGCTAGTCGACAACTGAAGCCGCATGAAAGGAATTATCCAACTCATGATTTGGAGTTAGCGGCGATTATGTTTGCTTTGAAGATGTGGAGACATTTCCTATTGGGAGTTAGATTCGGGTTGTTTACGGATCATAAGTCGTTGAAGTATCTGTTCTCCCAAAAGGATTTGAATCTTCGACAGCAAAGGTGGTTAGAGTTTCTAGCATCTTATGATTTTGGTATAGCCTATACTCCAGGAAAAGGTAACGCAGTGGCTGATGCGTTAAGTCGAAGACATGCAGGATTGGGAGCCATGTTTTCAGAATGGAAGAGTCTTAAGTATTTGGCTGGATTTGATTTCAGGCCTAGATGCGAATTGGAACCTGAGATGTTGGCAAACTTATCGATAAGGCCTACACTTGTGGAAAGAATTGGTGAGAGCCAAAGGCGAGATGATAAGCTTGTCAAGATTATCCGTGATTTGGAATCTGGATTGGATCCAGAAAGGATTCGAGGTCGATCGAGAGGGTTGGCTTCGAAAGCAAGGACGATTGGTTGTTCCCGATATAGATGGATTGAGAGATGAAGTTCTGAGGGAAAGTCATCACTCGAAGTTGACAATTCATCCAGGTGGAAATAAGATGTATCGGGATATGAAGAGAGCTTACTACTGGGAAGGAATGAAGAAGGATGTTGGAAACTTTATTTCCAAGTGTATGAATTGCCAGTTGGTGAAAGCTGAGCAGAAGAAGCCCAGTGGATTACTTCAGCCATTAGAGGTTCCTACATGGAAGTGGGAGCAAGTGTCGATGGATTTTATCGATGGTCTACCGAAAACCAGAGCAGGGAATGAAGGGATTTGGGTCATTGTAGATCGTTTGACCAAGAGTGCAAGGTTCATTCCTGTTCGATCGACTAGGACTGCATCAAAGTTGGCTGAGCTTTACGTGAAGTGGATTGTTCGATTCCATGGTGTTCCGAAGAGTATAGTGAGCGATCGAGACCCATTGTTCACTAGTGGATTTTGGAAGAGCTTCCAGGAAGTTTTGGGAACCGAGTTGTGTTTGAGTACAGCTTATCACCCTCAAACAGATGGTCAGACTGAGAGAGTCAACCGAGTATTGGAAGATCTTCTTAGGGCATGTGTTTTGGACTTCGGAGGATCATGGGAAGATCATCTTCATTTGGTGGAGTTTGCTTATAATAACAGTTATCAGTCGAGTATTGGTATGGCACCATATGAGGCATTATATGGAAGACCGTGTAACTCTCCGACATGTTGGTTGGAAACGGGAGAAAAGCTGATGCTTGGGCCAGAGATGATTCGTCAAACTTCGGATTGTATAGAGATCATTCGGCAACGAATGAAGGCAGCCCAAGATCGTCAGAAAAGTTATGCAGATAATCGTCGAAAGGATTTGGAATTCGACGTGGGTGATAGGGTTTTTGTGAAGATTTCTCCATTGAAGAATGTCATTAGATTCGGGAAGAAAGGAAAGTTAACTCCGAGATTTGTTGGACCATTCCCGATTATCGAGCGTATTGGAAAGCTCGCTTATAGATTGGAGTTACCGGAAAAGATGGCGGGTGTGCACAGTGTTTTTCATGTATCTTATCTACGGAAGTATGTGCACGACCCAACTACGGTGGTTTCTGCTGATAGCTGTGAAGACTTGGAGGTTGATCCTGTTGTTTCGAGACCTCGTAAGCCGCTTCGTATTGTTGAAACCGATACGAAACAGCTTAGGAGGAAGACGATTACGTTGCTCAAGGTACAATGGAGTGACGATGTTAACGACTGTACGTGGGAGGAGGAAGAGAGGATGAAGGAAGCTCATCCAGGACTCTTCGAGATATGGCCCTAAAGTGTCGTGACATCTCATGAATTTGTAGCTTGTTCTAAGTCTTAGAATTCTGCATGCTAGGCTAGAATTGGATGCATGGTTTGTTGATTGCTATGGATGGTAGGCATGCGGAATATCTTTGATTTCTGTTGTTTGCTTGGAATTTCGGGGGCGAAATTCCTAAGGGGGAGAGAATGTAACGACCCGTATTTTACGTGTCGATAGATCGTAGAATTTGCAGGTCGATAGTGTTGTTTGTGTTGCCTCTAGCTTGAGTCGTTTAGAAGTTAACCCGGGTGGAGTATGAGTTGTGACCGACTCATGAGCATTGCCGAGCTAAGGGATGAGTCGTGACCGACTCATAGGGGACCGACTCAAGGAGGGGTTACGGGTTGGAGTGTTGGCCGAGATAAGAAATTCACCGACCTAAGAGTTGCCGAGTTATAGAAGTAACGACCTAAAAGTTAGGCGACTTAGTGATGGTGACCGACCTATAGTAAGTCGTAGACGACCTTAGGAAGTGGCCGAGTTTAGTGTGGAGCGACCTAAGGTAGATAGGTCGGGAGAGCGACCTAAGGTAGATAGGTCGGTAGAGCGACCTATAGGAATGACCGACTTAAGGAGTGAACGGGTCATAGGAGTGTTTGATTTAGGAGCTAACGACCTAAAAGGTTGCCGAGTTAAGGTTTAGGCCTGTGGAACGACCTAAGGGGTTAGGTCGTATGGGAGATAAGTCGTGAACGACTTATGGTTTTGTTAGGTCGCTAGGCCGTAGCATAGTTAGGTCGTTTGGCATTGTTGAGTCGGCTAGGACTTAGGTCGGCACTAGGCTATGCCGTGTTCTTGTTAGGTCGGCAGCTAGTTAGGTCGTATGGCCCGTGTTGTTGTTATGTCGCTTGAGTTTTAAGTCGGCAGTGTGTTAGGTCGTTGGATGAGATGAGTCGTAGGTCGCGTGGTTGGTTGAGTCGACTTATAGTTAGGTCGGCCTTGGGTTCTTGAGTTGTTTAGGTCGTGAGTCGGTAGGATTTAGGTCGGTCGAGGGATAAGGTCGTATGCGACCTAAGTTGGTTCTGTGCTAAGAGTTAGGTCGGCACGTTGGCTGAGTCGTCGTACGACTTAAGACTTAGGTGTGTTAGCGGCTGTGTAGTTAAGTCGTATAGGTCGGCAGCGACCTATGTTAGGTCGGAGTCTTTTAGGTCGGCAACGACCTAATAGCGAGCTCCGAGTTAAGAAGACGGCCGAGCTAAGGGGTTTTCCAGCCTATAAATAGAGGGGTTTGGCTCACTTTTTGGCACCGGATTTCGAAGCGACGAAGTGCTGCCATTTTGGAAACTCGACTACAGTATTTTCTTCACTTCTTTCTCTACTTCTATCAAGTGCTAACATCCATTGAAGATTGAAGATCAAGATCAAAGATCAAGAGCCAAAGTTGAAGATTTTCATCCGAAGAGGCTAGATTTCACCGTTTCAAGTGAAATTTCTCCGGATCAAGCCCAAGTCCTTGCTGTCCAGATCTGAAGTTGTTTGATTTTAGGTTGTTTTGGTGATTTGGTGAGTGGTAGTTATCTCTCACGCGGATCCAAAGGAGTATATGGGATTGGTGATATGTTTATGTGTTAAAGTTAGCGTTTTCTCGCATTTTCCTTAAGTCTGCATGTAGATCCATCATATTTGAAGATGTTTATCTATGAAAGTTATTTATCAAGTATTAGAGATAAAACCCATGTTTAGATTTGATAGATCTATGCTAAAAACCATGATTTCACGTATGTTGGACTTTTGCTCACTTAATTACGAAATTGCCATTATAATTGATATTGCTTAATAGATCTTGTTTGAATGCTTGAATGTTTGAATGTATGTTAGATTTGATTGCTCCAAGTTAGCTTGTAGTTGATTTGGAACAAGATGGTTGAAGATGATTCAAAAGCTAAGTGGAAAGGCTCTTGAATGGTGAAAGCTGCCGATGGTATATGAAGCGGATGTGGAAGCTCATATGGATGGATTCGATGATGGGACTTTGCCGTGATACGAAGAGGCGAAGTATGAGATCGAGATGGGACTTTGTCAGGATGCGAAAAGGCAAAGTATGGTTGAGTTGAGACTTTGCTTTGGTACGATGAAGCGAAGTATGATGTGAGTCTTGGCTTAATCCAGGCAGGGATCATTCCAAGCATGTTGATAACTTGAAGGGTAGTTCAAGTTGGTTGATAATGGATTGCTCAAGAGGAAGCTTGGGCTAAGTTGATAGAAGTCGTCAAGAAGGATGAAAAGGAGGCTTGGATCTCATCGTTATTGAAGGTTCTAGCAAACCTAAAGCAAGAGTACATAGGGACGCCTAAAAGACTACAGGCAGTTAGTCGAGTACTCTGGGCCAAGAAGATAAGTCCTAGGCACAAGGCAGTGTGCGGAGTTTTGTCTAGAACCGGGGTTACCATTAGCCCTTGACAGATGGCTCAGGAAGGAGTCGGTCATTCAATTAACGGTGATTTCGAAGCAAGGTTAACAGTGATAGCCAGAGTCATGGATGTTTGGATGTTTGGTTGTATCATCATTCGGCTTCAAGAGCGGTGTTTTCTGGGTGCTTATCTGATCTTGGTTTAGGCCTTGGGGGTTTGTATTTGGAAAACATCGTCCTTGACTCGAGTGATTATTGCTTTACCTTACTTATCTGATATGTTATGCTTACTTCTCCTTAGTGTGTGTCTGGGGGCTATCACTGTAGAAAGAGGTGGAGTGGGATGGTTTGGTTCCTATTCCTTTATTTCCTTATGCTCTTTTGGTATGCTTGATTGTTAATTTACTGCTCACTAAGACTTTGTCTGACTCAAGGTTTTATGTCTCCTCTTATTACCTTGGGCTGTTCATCCATGTTTGGGATGGGCAGACTAGGTAGCAGGTGGCAGGTGCTGTGCTTAGAGTAGAGTTTTCCGTTGATGATGGCGAAGACGAGCAGGAGGCTATGCATATTATTTTCTTATATGTACTGGGTATCCGCTGCTGTATTTGATGAGTGCTTGTAGTGAGGTCTTGATGTATGGATTTGTTGAGATGATTGTATAAAACCTCTGTGATGCTTATATGATGATTTTCTGTTATGAGACTTCACTATATATTTCTCTATTGTATTTTATCCATGCGCTGTGAGTTACGATAGAGATTCTGCGATTTTATTTTACCCTGACTATCGTCCACGGCTGCCTGGCACACCTTTCAGCGCTCTATTCTCTTGTTTTGGTGCGGGAGTCATGGGCGGTCGTCACAAAAACCTCTTCGGAGGCACAGGTTTCACCAAGATTGAAATAAAACTTCCAGGCGTTGAAACGTGAAAAAGCCCTCTCGGAGGCACAACTCTTTGGAGGCACACGTTTCACCGAGATTGAAATAAAACTTCCAAGTGTTGAAACGTGAAAAACCCTCCTCAGAGGTGGAACTTTTCAAAGAAGCAAAAATCAAAAAGCCCTTTACTGTGGCATAAAAAAAAAGAAGCCATCTTCAAAGGCACACTTTAACTCTCAAAGGAAGAATGATCCACCTATTCTGGAAAATTCTCTTCCTCAAAAGAAGTTAAAGTACCCTTCAGATGCCCGCTTTACCATATAGAAGAATTCACTTGGTAAAATATGTATATGCACAAAAGAAAAAAGTGATATCTTCGAAGGATGAAGCGTAAAAACTTATTTGGAGGGAGTTGTACTCTGTTTTTTAACGAAATGATATTCCTCCAAGTATGGAATAATTATTCTCTAGAAAATAAAAGTACAAGTCCCCTCAAAATATAAAATATTGCAACGAGCTTATGGTATAGGGGCAACATGGTATAACTACATCGGTAAAATTGTGCTCGAACAGTATACCACAAGCTCACTGCAATATCGTACAAAGAAACTTGTACAAAAATGAATAATAAATGCATTCTCAAATACAGACAGAAGTTTGTACAAAGAAAAAGAATCATTTTATACAACACTGTTAAAATTTTGTACAGGTACAGGTTTCAAAGTAAAAAGTAAAAAGAAAAGCGGGGGCCGGTACCCGCACAATCTCCGGTCAGTACATGCCAAAAAGCAAAAAGCGATATGAAAGCCACAGAACCAAAGCCATCATTTCTTCTTCCGTCCACCTTTTGAGCCCGCACCTGGCCGGATGACCAACTTCTTAGGTCGGCTTGTAAGAGTAGGGGACGAAGGAGAAAGGGGCACAGTCGGACTTTCTTCCGTTTTTTCTTCGCCAGTTGAAGATTCCTTCTTCTTCTTAGAGACTCCCTGCTTTCCTCTCTTCTTGGAGGAAGACCCACTCCCTGGAGAAAGAAGTTTAGCTAACGGTTCGTCGTCGGAGCCAGTTGGTTCTGTAGTCTTCTCGCTTCCTTCAGTTTCTTCTCCTTTCGGATCTTGAGAAGCAATAGGATCATCTAAGCCGTGAAGAGCTTCTATTTGCTCCTCTTGTGACCCGGGTTGAGAAGCGGATGGAGGAGTGACCTGGAGAACCAAAGGAGGAATAATTGGAGGAGGAGAAGCTTGAACAATGCCCGATGCTTTTTCTACAGAAGAAAAGAAGTTAAAGTCAGTAAAGAGCGGAGATAAAGGCTCGCTGAGGTTCAGGAAATAGTCAAGAAGCTCATCAAGCTCGTAAGAAACAGATGAGCAGTCTACTTGGGCAAGATTAACAGAAGAGTTACCTGGAGAAGTCGGTTTTCTGACATCAACCTCATAAGCTTGTGCCTCGGCACTCTCGTCGCCTTCATCTCCACCCTGTATACTTGCGATCTCGGTGGTAACTTTAGTAGGAGATGGAGAATGGGAACTGGAATCGATGATGTCAATTTCGGCCGAAGGAGAAGGCTGAACCGGAGCAGTTGAGATAGTTTTTCCTGAATGTTCCCCTACCACCATTTCAGCCCTTAATTTTGCAAGTTGTTCCTTTCCCTTGGCAAGAGCGGCGCGAGCATCGTCATCAAAATAGTGCCGCTCAAGAGCTGGTTCGACGTAGCCAGCACCTTTAGCACCGAGCATATTAAGTGCGGCCTCCCATACCTCAGCCAGAGTAATTTCATACTTGGGGCCTAGAAAGGCGAGGCTACCGCGCCCCAAGACGCTATGCAGGTAGAAGTCAAATAATGCTGAGCTGATGTTGGTCTTTGTTGCCTCATGAGATTCTTCAGCAGCAATTTTACCGGCAACGGCCTCATCACGCTCTCTTTCAGCTTTGGAAAGTTGAAGCTTAAGCATTTCAATTTCCGCCTCTTGAGAGCCGGATTTCTTCCGAAGCTCTGCAACATCAGCAACATAGCCATCGCTGATTCTTTTTTGCACTTCGAGCCTGTCCTCGGCATCTCTTTGAGCGGCATGAGCATCTCGCACCTGTTGTTGAAGCATTTGCTCCTTTTGCGAATAGGATGTGGAGGAAGTGGCAAGCTCCTCTTTGAGTTTTTCGACTTCCGCTTCCAGCTTTTCATTATAAGTAGCAATGCTTCTCATTTCCGCATCATGTTGCTCAAGAATCTTCTGCCATTCAGATTTGTCGTTCTCCATTGTTAACATGGCTTCAAGATTCGCACGATTTACCCTTTGGAGCTCATCGACAAGCTTTTGCCAACCTGACATTCTTTCGATATCAATCTTGACAGCATCGAGGTTCCGCATCATAGCCGGCTTACCAATCGTAACCAAGTCAAGATCAAAGCGCACTCCTTTCAGGCACCAGTTTGGGAATCGGCTTTGAAGAGTAGCTGGACCTGGCCCAACTTGATATGAAGGCCTATTAATAATTGTCTGAATATCAGTACGAGAAGGGGCAGGAGATTGAGAAGGAATAGAAGCAGCGGCCTTTTCAAGAGTGGTAGTTGCATGCTTCTCGCCGTGCCTGGCACGCTTGCTCGGATCTTCAACCATATGACTTTTTCCCCGGTCATCGTGAGATTTTCTCTTGTGGGAATCATCGCCTTGATGGGAAGAATCGTGGCGTTCCTCCCTCTCTTTTCTCTCAGAACGCTCTTCTTGCGCCCTCCTCTCCTGAGCCTTTCGGGCGGCTCTCTCTTCATCGGATTCTCTGTAAGAGGGGAGGTAGCACCTATAATCATATTGGCAACGCCTCCCGTAGCGCTGGAAGTCATCATAGTAGGAGCCGCTGCGTCCCATCGGAGAATCTGAAATAAAAAGAGATAAGTTTTAGAAGTCTTCAAAGTACTAAGAGTCAGAAGCATAAAAGTGCCGAAAAATTCTAAGTGTGTGTGATGTGCAAACTATGCGCATCAAACTACGAACCACTCTTTAATTGTGGAGTAGTTGTGGATGTAGTAGTTAGCGTCAACTCTTGAGTTGACGGAGTCTGTTGCAGAATAGAAGTTGCTTCAACTACTGAAGAAGAAACCCCGACAGTGATAGGATCATCTTTGAAGATCTCTTGTGAGGTGGCAAAAAGGTCGCTCAGCCCTTCGAAAGTGTCGTCCCTGCTCTGCTTGACAGGACTGGTTTCTCAGCTTCTTCGCCAGATTTCTGTGAACGTTGGGGAGATCCCTGAGGCTCTTCTACCTCAATAACCGGGGCAAGTTTTTCAGATGGCCCCGCAACATCAACAGAAGTGGAGCACTTCACTAGAGAAGCCTCAGAGGCAGGTTCTCTCGGTATGGGTGCATCGGTAAAAACTGGGGCATCTAGTGCTTGGGTTGGGGAGTCTGGGACTTCATGAGGGCGTGTAGAGCGAGAAACGTGCAAAAGCCCATACTGATGCAAAAGTTCATCCCTCAACAAAAATTGAATGCTTCTCTCCTCAGCTGGCACGGCCATAAGCCTCTCATAAGTTGGTTTATGACTAGAATCCCTAGAAGGAGGAGGAAGCGCTGAAAAGTAAAAGGCGAAGTTAACATTTGACAACTCAGGCTATGAAAAGATCAGAGAAAAACATCAGGAACAAAGATAAATGCTCTTACTTCCTACTCTCCAGATAGCATAGAATCCCGGAGGATAGCGAACGAAGAAAAATTGACTTAGAAAACCGTGAGCACTTTTGGGAAGGCCGATTATTAGTTTACGGTTTCTAGCGCTTCTCACAATAATGATGGAGGGATGGTCTTTGTTTTTGGAAAACGTGCACAAATAGCAAATTTGATCAAAACTCGGAAGGCGATCCAGCATCCTTCTGAATAGCACACATAACCCCATCAGAATAGCATAGCCATTAGGGTGCAGCTGGAAGGGGGAGATAGCTAATCAGAGAAGAAGCTGTTGAAGAAAGTCGTTAAAAGGAGGGATAGCTCCACTCGTGCACATTTGACGATTAACCGCTACAAAACCATGAGGTGGTATATCGGCAGTATCGCTTCTCCCAGGAAGAATGGCATCTGCTTCAGCAATGCCAAACAGAGCGCATAGTTGGCGGAAAACTTTGTATGTTAGTGTGGTTGAAATTCTCTCTGGAGGATTAACCAATGGAGTATCAATTGGGAAAGTCTCTTCAGCCGATTCTGTTTCTCCTTGTTGAGAAGTCATTCTATACAAGGAACTAGACATTCGAATAAGAAGGTGCACGTTTCCTAAAAAGTGTGAAGCGTTGTGCAGAACTAACGAAAACAGAAAGCAAACATAACTGAAACTAAACTAGTTGACAATTGGTCGACTATGAGATTTCTGGACTTGTTAATATAAAACTCAAGTGTAGTGTTAATGCAAACGAATCGGCTTTAACTGGATGTTTTAGTTTTGCTTTAATACTTCACTTGAATTCATTAGTTCGTAGCATTTCGTCCACACAGTTCATTTAAATTGATTATTCATTGTCAGCTAATCTGTCATTCGATGTGGGCGGTCAATGACAGTATATTCGTCCCATTTTTCTGCAAATGTTGTATCAAACAGGTTGACAGCTTTAAAAGTTAAAATAATCTGCAAAGAAATACAACAAAATTCAAGTTCAAAAAATTCAGCCAAGTCTTCTCAGAATTTGACAAAGTCTTAGGTCGTCCAGCGACCTAGCATAAGTCAAGGCTTCTTTAGGTCGCACTGTGTAAGTTAAAAGGTTCAAGGCAATTCGTTAGTTCTAACTCGGCCGCGACCTACAGCCTATGCTGCAAAAAAAGATTAGGTCGCTCATTTGTTAAGTCATCCTGCTTGGAATTCATATGCAAATCTGTTAAGTCCTAGGTTGTTTAAATCCCAGCGCGACCTAGAAGTTAATTCGCAGATTCGAAGGATCCTTAGGTCGCGAGAATTTGTTAGGTCAGCAAGGTTTCTTAGGTCGCGGAGGTTTTTAAGTCGCTCAGATCTGCTAAATCGCTAGCTTCCTCCTCACGCAATCCATCTCGTCAAACTACAACCCAATAATCCATTACCAACTGCACATAGAAATTCATCCTCCCCCTCATGAAATTCACCATCCATTCATACCACCTGATCACTTCAAAAACAAACATCCTCGATCCATCATAGATTCAATGCATCTCCGTGCCTTCCTAAATCAGTCAAATGACAATCAACAGTCGACCATAACAGTCACTCAAAACGAAGGACGACACGAGGAATTGAACTACGATCGAAAAATGGGGATTCATAATTCAATGATGATTATGGTGGGATGGAGATCAGATTCACTTACGAGATATAATGATAAAGATGAATCGGTGATTGAACGAGTTGAACTTGCTTTTGGAAGCTTGAAAATTCGTCAATGGCAGTGGGAGATTGGAGCAGTAGAGTAAGGAGGAGTTCACGACCTAGCAAATTTATATGGGACAAAAAGGGGAAGGTGAATAGGCGCGCGACTTAGTACAAGTCTTAGGTCACTCACGACCTAACTAGGACAGATCGAAGCACACGGCCTATGGCATAGGCCTGTACTTCGAGGGGCAAGTGTTAACTCCTGTTTCTGAAGCGACCTAAGACTTACGCGAGTTAACGACCTAAGGGCGCTAACGACCTAACTACAGCAGCGACCTAAGGTATTTAGCGATCTATAGGAAGTTCCAACCTAGCGACCTAAAGGCCAGAGTGACCTAAAGGATGGAGCGACCTAACGAGTTAACAGGCTACGACCTAACAGGCGAGCGACCTAACTATGGAACGGTTCTAGCGACCTAACTACAGCAGCGACCTAAGGCCCCGAAGCACTCCACGACCTAAGGTCTTTAGCGACCTAGTGCTTCGGTTCTTCAGCGACCTATGAAGTGCACCGACCTAGCGACCTATAGGAAGTTCTGACCTAACATACTCAGTGACCTTACGACCTAAAGACTCCAGCGATCTAACGACCTAAGAACAAAGTGGTCTCAGCGACCTAAATCTTAGTTGGCTTACGACCTATGATGAGTCGTACACGACCTATTAACTCGCTCAGAAAAGAACCAAGTGCAATCAAGATAGGTCAGATCTTATCTCTTAGGTCGCTGCCGACCTAGTGACTTATTCAGGGCAAGTTCCAATGTGGCTAATACAAGTGATTTCTTATATCGTGGCCGACCTATGGCCTACGACCTACCTTAGGTCGTGCGCGACCTAGGACTTGGAGATTGAATTTCGCCCAGAACCATTCCTATAAATACAGCCCTAACTCCAACTAGCATAGGACTTTTTTTTTTGCCAATCACTTCAAGCGCCGATACTCTGCAGAATTCTCGACTCACTCAACACTTCAACTACGAAAGGCATCTCAACTAACTTCGGAAGGAAATCTAACTCAATCTACATGGATTTGAAGAATTCTTCTACATCAAAGTTCTAGTTGTCTGTCTCATTGGAATTGTAATTGAAGATTGTTGTAAAGTTGTAACCAAATTCAGTAATAAAGAGAGTTAAAGTGGACGTAGGCTTACCCTGAGCCGAACCACTATAAAAACTGTTGTCTTTTATGCTTTCTCTGTGATTTTACTACTTGTTTTTAGTTCCCGTATTCACGGGTGGTGCTTTCGCTTAACTTCAATTTGCATCGGGGTGTTAGCTTCTTGTTTTCACGTTAACAAATGCATAACAAAAATCCTGTATTTCATTTTCAAAATCCTGCATTCATTCAAAATCTGGAAATCAAGTTATCAACATGCATGCAATCTTCAAACCTGGAGCATGCAAGCCTTCATTTTTCTTTTAAAACTGGAAGTTGCATGCAAGCTTATAATCAACATTCCCAAGCAACTCAAGCTTTCAGCAAGCATTCAAACAAGTTTTCAAAAGATTCACAAGGGTTTTCAAAACTGTGCTCTGCTCATCTAACTTAGGTGAATAACTTTATTTAAAAAAAAATTAGTATAAAATCAGGTTGCATGCTAGTTGTATGAAATAAATATTTTTGCGTATGTTTAATTGTTGAATGCTCTTTAGTATGTTGTATACATGCCTGTGATATCTGTAAGTCCTCTTTGCTTCCAGTTTTTAGCTTCTTGTTTTGATTTAAATACAAAACTTCTTGTTTTGACTCTATTAAAACTTAAGACTCAAAGTATACTCGTTTGTTTCATCACATACTTTAGATTAAATTTTTTAATTAAGATAAATAATAATGAATTGTCTCTGGAATTTGAAATAACCAAGCAAGTTTGAAAATAAGTAAAAATTCAAATACATTGACTCAATGTTTCAGGGTTATAAATCAAATCATAATACAAAAGCATGATTTTTAAAAGTAAGATTTCAATTTTAGTGTTAAAACCTGAGTGCAGTTTTATTTTTACTGTATTGTGTATTTTGGGGCATCTATGTTGCCACAAGTGGTTAGAGGTGCCGAGTTTGCTTCTGGAGAAGGAGTCATCAGGGATGAGGGGAAAATTATCAGACTTTGGTGTATTTCATTTTAGAGGTTGTGATTGTGATTGGAAGTTTAGAACCCTAGTTTTACTGGATTTGATAAAATCGATCACTTCGGCATTTGTAGTTGATCGAGTTCAACTATATCTTGGGTATTGGAAGATGGTGGGTTGACGAGGTTTCGCCGGAGTTTTAGATGCAATGGTGGTCGGAGCTGCAAGGGGGAGACGTTGAAAGGTTTTGGTTGAAGTAGGTGATGCCTGTTTCATTTTTATTCCTGGTTGGGATTTTAATCTTGATTTTGATTTCGAGGGGGAAACAAGGTACTGGAGAGTGATATGGGATACATTGGTGATCGATGACTTGTTTCAGTCATGAGGGTTGGTCGGAGATGGGTAGATGGCCGGTGCATGTGCATTGTGCATCATTTTCTGATGATCTCTGTAGTTTTGTTTTTAGGTTTAGTTATCATGAGTGGTTCTCGGGTGTTTGGAGTGATTAACTCGAAGTAGGTTAGGTTTTTACTCGAAGTAAAATTAAAGTTGCTCGGGTATATTGTTTTGTTTCAGGTTTTAAATAAAAACATAAACATGTTCTGTTTTTAAAGTTTAAAAGTAAAGTTTAAATGTAAACTGAAATTTTAAAATAAGTTTAAACCTGAGTTTGAATCTGAATTCAAAGTAGTTTGAGTTTGAGTTTTGAAAGAATTTAAATTTTTAAATTTAAATGTGGTTTTAAACAACTTTTAAGTGTAAAGGTATTTTGGTTTTGAATTTAAAGTGAAAGTTTAAATTGTAAAATATAAGATTTAAAATAAGTTTAAATCTGAGATTTAAAAATCTGGAATTTGAGTTGAATTTCGATTTTTTAAAATAAAATAAAGTTAAAATTAAATTGTTTTAACTACTTTAAAAATGGTTAAATGATTTGAATTTAAGATGAGATTTAAAATGTAAGTAAGTTTTGAACCCAAGTAATTTGGATTCAAATTTAATATATATTCCAGTTCGAAATAAATGGAAATTTTTAAATATGAAAATGGCTTAAACAGTCTTGTTTATTTAAGTGTATTTTTAAATTAATTTGAATTTTAAAATGAATTGGGTTTGAAATCCTTTTAAACTTCTTTGTAAATGAATATATCTTTAACACATGAGATAAAAAGGTTTTGAATTGTTTTTAAACCTTGTTTAGATAAATTTGTGTTCATTTTAAAATCTCAAATTTAAAATGAAGTTTAAAATGGAATTTAAAGTAAATTTGAAAAAAAAATTGTTTTTAAATGCGTGATTAAGTAAGAAATGTTTTTCTTAAATTAAATTAGAATTTAATGATTTGGATTCATTAAATTATTAAGTTGGATAATTAATTATTTAATTATTTAATGATATGGGTGATTAATTAAGTAATTAAGAATTTTTAAATTTGATTAATTAAGACTTAAGATTAATTAATTAAGGTTAATTAATTTGTAATTAAGGATTATTAATTAGATATTAATTAATGATTAAAGATTTATTTATCAAGTAATTAAGGATTAATTATTTTGTAGTTAACACTTAATTAATTAAATAATTAAAGATTAATTAATTGGTAATTAAATATTAATTAATCTGTAATTAATAATGGTTAATCTGAGTTAATTTCTTAAGAAAGAAATTAAAGAATTGTTATGAAGGTCATTACCTCAAAGATTATTTAACAATTAATTAATGTGATTAATTTCAATGATTAATTAGATTAATTAATTAATAATAATCATTTGTGAAATTATTTAAGTTTAATTACTTAATAGAAGTAATTAATAAATTAATTACTTAATGTAATTAATTAGGTTAATGTGATTAGTTTAAGTTAATTAATTAAGTTTAATTAATTTAAGCACTTGATGATTTGATAAACAATTATTTAATGTAATTAATGGAATTGTAATTACTTAGGGAAGTAATTAATTGATAATTACTGGATGTAATTAAAGATGGTTTAATAATGAAAGTGATTTGGATTAAATTACTTTGTAATTAATCAAGGGATTAATTAAGATAATTAATTAAGGGTAATTAATTTATGAAATGTAGTAATTAAGGGTAGTTAATTATTGAATGGGATTAATCAAGGGATTAATTAGAGAATAAACTAAGGAGTAATTTATTTAATGAAGTAATTAAGGGTAGTTAATTGCTGGATGTTATTAATCAAGGGTGATTAATATATGTGGTTTAATGGAAGATTAATTACTTAATGTAATTAATTTAAATAGAGAGATAAATTAAAAATGTAATTTAGAAATCATTAATTAATAAAATTAATGATATAGATTTAGAATTGATTAATTAAAGAATAAATAATAAATGAAGAAATTAATTAATATAGGATTAATGTAATTAATTTTAGTTAATTAGTTGATTAAGTAATTAAAAGTTAATTATTATAAGGAGTTAAGTATAATTAACTTGTGTAATTAATTTAAAGGCTAATTACTTATTGTAATTAGAAAATTGTTAATCAGGAATGACTAATTGAAATGAATAATAAGATGGTGATTAATTAATTAATTTGTAATTAATTAATGGATAAGTTAAGTAGGATTATAATGATGAAGTAATTAATTTAATTTATTTTAATTTAATTAAAGATGAAGTAATTAATTTAATTCATTTTAAATTAATTAGAGATAAGGTAATTAATTTAATTTACTTTAAATTAATTATAGATGGTGTGATCATTAAATCATTACTTATGTATGAATGTATGATATTGGTTGCCTGGAATGGTTTGTAATCTCAGCTATGAGATGGGTAATGTTGTGTGATATGGATGTTTTGGTTGCATTGGGATGATAATATGGATTATCTGTTTATAACGATGATATGGATTATCTGTTGTGATGATAATGTTGATTATCTACTGTTATGTTGTGGATTATCTATCTGTGTGTATATATATAATGAATTGAAATTGTTTAAAACTCTAAAACAACTTGGCCTTAAAAGATACGTTTTGGATTTGGTGAGACCGGGATCGGGTTTCCATATTTGGATATCCGAAAACCACATCGATCCAAATTAACGTTAGGTCGTGAATCTGAAGTAAAGATAAAGATTTAGAGTGCAAGGGTTATCGTCGTTAACTCTGAGGGTGATTCCAAAATGAGTGTAACGAGATAATGCCTTCGGTTTCGTTCGAACCCGGAACGAACTTGTATGGATTGAATGCTTTCAAAACATCGTCAGGCGGACGATGAACATTCTAAGTGATGTGTTCAATAAAGCTAAACGTAGCCTCAAGCCTCATCAACCGAGAATGGCTGAAACAGGGGAGGTGCAGCAAGGCTAAGTGGGTCATGCCCAAGTAGGACGAAATTTACCCCTGTCTAGATGTCCTTTTTTATTACGGCTGTGTGGTGCGGTTGCTGATCACAACTGCGGGGTGGTCTTGTTCGAACTGTTCGGTAAGGAATGGTTCCGGCTTTGTGTTGCAGGGGATTGGGAGTGATCTTCGGTACGGTGATCTAGGCCCCGTACTGTGACGGGCGGTACCCCGGTAGCCCTGCCATTGTATGGAATCCAAAATCCAATAAGTGCCCTCAGTTTTGATTGTATTACCCACTTTTGTGGCTAGTAGCTGGAATTTAACGAATGTAACAATTTCGGCTATTTCTTATTTACTTGAAAACCCTAGACCTATTATAATATCACTGGATTTCCTATCAAATGTTTTGGTTAGCGTAAGGTAAAAACTTTTCCATGTTTATGTGTAGGAAGTCTTACGTGATACCTTTTGTTTTCAAAGGTTTTTTGAAAGTTAAGCAACTTAACCTGTTACTCACACTAGACCCATGTCTGACCCGAAGTTTATTTCTGTTTTCTTAAACTCTTGGGTACTCAAATTTTTACGAGTAGCCAAGGGATTCGGGTTAGCTTTGATGAATTATGGAGGAGCGATGGAGCATAAGGCTTCTGCTTTATAGTTATATAGTGTTCCGCTGTGTTGTTATCTCTGAGTGGTTTATCTGTATTGTATTGAGTTGTAATAACTAGACAGGTGTTTATAACTGTCTAGTATGTGATGTATTGTCTGTGTAACTCTGATAGTTGATGTATACTATGTATTATTTATGTTATTAATATAATTTATTCATTCCGCTGTTTGAGATTATGTTCTTGTTTCTTCTTTCTCTTTTTTCTTTTCTCTTTTCTATCCCTTTCTTTCTTAAAGATGATATGACTTTCTGGTCATTGAAAGTCGGGCCGTCACAGGTGGTATCAGAGCGCTAGGTTGAGCGAATACCTAGGCTCAGGGGTGGTGTCTATCTTGAGAGAGCGTATTTGTAATTTTAATATATATATATATATATGTATATATATAAAATTATTTCTACGTATGCGTTGGGGTACCTGTTCGGTTTTCCAATATAAGTTATAAAGGTAGATAAGGTAGTGGTGTGTGTAACTCGACTACTACCATTGGTTGGAGTTTGGGTGATGAGGTTGGAAGTGGATCTGTCGAGACTGTAGACCTAATACCGTCTCGAGTGAGTTTTGCTTGGTGTAAGGATTTCATCGATCTCTGAAGGAAACCTGTAAAGGTTCGGAGTTTATCTTTGAAGTTAGAAGAGTAGAGTTTGGATCTGTCAGTTGGGCAGAAGCAAGTGAGTGATGGTATCTTGATACCACAGGAAGTAGTAGCTGCGTGATGAGATGCAGTGACTATGGATGTTTCCGAAGATGTTTCTTTGGAACAAGTTTAAGGGAGTATGTCTGTTTCAGTGATGTGGCTGAGTCCAGCAGGGTGTTTCTGTTTGTTTTGAGGTCCGAGTTTCTCGAAGAACTTTGGATTGGGAATTCTTTGGCATTGGTGTTAGCGGTGTAGCTCGGAGTGTTTTGTGTTGGCAGGAAGACTTCTAGCTAAATAGTTTTTCTTAAGTGGAGTTCAAAAGCAGCAGAATGGATCCATTTCTTCGTTGAATTGGCTAGGCCAGCGTAAGCTGTTCTGATTGGTAAAGAGAGAGAGCAGTTTCTTTGGATTAGGCTGGGTTGATTGCAAAAGTGACTTGCGATAGTTTGAGTGTTCTTTTGGTTGTTGGTGATTTTCCGGATGTCTTCAGAGAAGTCAGAGGTTTGTCCGCATCTGGAGATTGAGTTTTCTTATCAATTTGGATTCCAGGATGGGTACCAGTGGTTCAGCTAAATAGAAGGATGGTTCCTTGAGATAGAAGTTGGTGAAGCAACTCAGGTTTCGGAGGAATTTCTGAGTTTTCTTTTATGGATCTGATGAACCATATTTCTGGGAAGTGTTGTCCAGTCTGTGTTCATGTTCTTCATCAGCATTTTCTTCTACTTCGGATCAGAGTTGTGTAGCGGAAGTAGTTTGGGAATGCATCTGTTTTGTCTTTTTTTGATAAGGAGAGGTAAGTTCTGTCTTCTGTAGATTGAGGAGTAGAGTTTGTATTCTTGGTTTTGGATTGAACTTGAGGAGATCATTGTGTTGGGGTGTTTTTGGTCTAGTTTGTTTCTAGTGGAATCAGCAAGGGTTGAGCTGATCAAGAAGGATGTAGGAAGACAAGGATCGTTCGAAGGATTTTGAGAATAAGGGACGGAGGAATTTGGATTCCGAAACCGGAGATTGGGTTTTGGTTAAGTTTTCTTTGATCGAAGGAGCTATAAGTTTTGGTAAGTTTGGGAAGCTAGCTCCGAGGTGTTTTGGATTTCTTCTGTGTTTTGGTAAGATAAGTGCTTTGGTTTTCAAGGGTTGAATTGCCAGTTTGGATAACTGGGATTCAGTGTGTTTCACGTATCTCTGAGGGAGTACGTGTATGATCTATTTCAGGTTGTAGAACCAGCAGTTCAGGAAGTTTGGTTGTTGAGTCAGACTCGTCTATAGTCTGATATCCTGTTTAGAGTTGTAGATCTAGATCAGTTAGAGCTCTGTAGCTTAGTAGTATTGATTGATTGGATTCTATAGAGCGAGTATCCCGATATTTATACCGGGGTAACTCGAGAAAATTCTATCTAGAACTTTTCTAGATAGTTAGATTTGTTTTGATTGGATAAATTGGTTGCTTTGGTTGCAAGCATATGATTATATGTTGTGTTTTAAAATATAAATCTTTAATGAGGTTATTAAATTACCTTTGTTTTAAATTTCAGGGACGAAATTCTTTTAAGGGGGGAGGATTGTGATATCCCAGAATTTTTTGCAATATCAATTTAATAATCTGTATTAAAAATTAAATCGATTTGATAATTTTTGTAAATAATTTGAATTGATTTAATAATCTTCTTTTATTAAACATTTAATTAGTGAATTTATCTTTTAATAAGCTAATAAATTGTTTCTATTTATAATGTATGTATATTTATATATATATTAAATGGATGAGTTTGATTTTAAATTTAATTAATATAGCATATTTTCTAATTCCAATATTTTGGTAATTGAAAAATTATGTTTTATTTAATGATTAAGCTTTTCAAAGCTATTTAATAAAGAACTATATGGTTTTAAAATACATAAAATAAATGTTTAATTATTTAAAAGGGATTTTAGCTTAAAGTTTAAATAAGATTTATAATAACATTTGTTTAACATTCTTTTTAAATTTATTAATTTATAGATATGATTTGTAAATTAGATATGAAGTTTAAAATATAATTAAAATATGAAACATATATTCATATAAATAATAAGTAATTTACAATCTCTTTTGTAAATTTATTTAAAATGATTAAAAATATTATTTTCAAATAATTAATATGTGTATTATTTTATTTATAATTATACTTGGTTTTAATCTTTAAAAATTATTTATATATATAACTAAGTATTATAAACTAATTAATTTTGTTAAAAGCTTTTATTAACACTTAATTATAAATACAAACTACTTAAAGACAAGTGTAAGTTTATAAAAGCCTCATTTAACATGTGTTAAGTTACATAACAAGGAAATTAACAAGTGTGAATATTAAAGACAAGTGTCATTTTTTAATTTTTATTTTTCTTTGATTTTTAATTAAATCATAAATAAGTTATATAAACACACATCTTCCTTTCGTTTCCTTTTCTCATTTTCATTTCACAGAAAAGAAAATTTTCAACTGAAACATTCCACTCTAAAAACAATCTTCATTTCATTTCCTACAAAATCAGTAAACAAACTCCTCATATCAAACATCTCTGATGAAATCCCTACCCATAACCATATTCAAAAATGCAAATCATTCCCGGTTCACATGCAAATCTGAGAATCAAATTCCCTGTAACATTTTCTGCATGCAACTCAGTTTCTAAATAAGTTGCAAATCACTCTTCAAAAATGCATATCAAAATCCCTGATCCATTTTCAAATTGAATCAAACTCCTGTGACTCATCTTAAAAAAAAATGCATAACAAAAATCCTATATTTCATTTTCAAAAGCCTGCATTCATTCAAAATCCGGAAATCAAGTTATCAGCATGCATGCAATCTTCAAACCTGGAGCATGCAAGCCTGCATTTTTCTTTTAAAACTGGAAGTTGCATGCAAGCTTATAATCAACATTCCCAAGCGACTCAAGCTTTCAGCAAGCATTCAAACAAGTTTTCAAAAGATTCACAAGGGTTTTCAAAACTGTGCTCTGCTCATCAAAATCAGGTGAGTAACTTTATTTAAAAAAAATTAGTATAAAATCAGGTTGCATGCTAGTTGTATGAAATAAATATTTTTGCGTATGTTTAATTGTTGAATGCTCTTATGTATGTTGTAGACATGCCTGCGATATCTGTAAGTCCTCTCTGCTTCCAGTTTTTAGCTTCTTGTTTTGATTTAAATTCAAAACTTCCTGTTTTGACTCTATTAAAACTTAAGACTCAAAGTATACTCGTTTGTTTCATCACATACTTTAGATTAAACTTTTTACTTAAGATAAATAATAATGAATTGTCTCTCTGGAATTTGAAATAACCAAGCAAGTTTGAAAATAAGTAAAAATTCAAATACATTGATTCAATGTTTTAGGGTTATAAATCAAATCATAATACAAAAGCATGATTTTTAAAAGTAAGATTTCAATTTTAGTGTTAAAACCTGAGTGCAGTTTTACTTTGACTGTATTGTGTATTTTGGGGCATCTCTGTTGCCACAAGTGGTTAGAGGTGCCGAGTTAGCTTCTGAAGGAGGAGGACCATTAGGGATGAGGGGAAAATTATCAGACTTTGGTGTATTTCATTTTGGAGGTTGTGATTGTGATTGGATGTTTAGAAACCTAGTTTTACTAGGTTTGATAAAATCGATCACTTCGGCATTTGTAGTTGATCGAGTTCAACTATATCTTAGGTATTGGAGGTTGGTGGGTTGACGAGGTCTTCGTCGGAGTTTCAGAGGCGACGGTGGTCGGAGCTGCAAGGGGGAGACGTTGACAGGTTTTGGTTGAAGTAGGTGCTGCCTGTTTCAGTTTTATTCCAGGTTGGGATTTTAATCTCGATTTTGATTTCGAGGGGGAAACAAGGTACTAGAGATTGATATAGGATACATTGGTGATCGATGACTTGTTTCAGTCATCAGGGTTGGTCGGAGATAGGTGGATGGCCGGTGCATGTGCACTGTGCATCATTTTCTGATGATCTATGTGGTTTTGTTTTTGGGTTTAGTTATCTCGAGAGGTTCTCGGGTGTTTGGAGTGATTAATTCGAAGTAGGTTAGGTTTTTACTCGAAGTAAAATTAAAGTTGCTCGGGTATATTGTTTTGTTTCAGGTTTTAAACAAAAACAGAACTCTATTCCGTTTTCCAAATTTAAATGTAAAGTTTAAATGTAAATTGAAATTTTAAAATAAGATTAAACCTGAGTTTGAATCTGAATTAAAAGTAGTTTGAATCTGAGTTTTGAAATAATTTAAATTTTGAAATTTAAATTTGGTTTTAAACAACTTTTAAGTGTAAAGGTATTTTGGTTTTGAATTTAAACTGAAAGTCTAAATTGTAAAATATAAGATGTGACGCCCCACCTCTATACCCACGCTAGCCAAGGACACTAAGGGGTAATGCCGTCAACTAGCACGGAGAATAAGGCTACTGAGGAGCGACCATCCATGTAATTGCTTTGCGCGAGCACCAATATGTCACATAGTATAACATGCATGAAATCCGACATACCGATACAAAAACAAAGCTACTACACAGTGGCTATAATAATCTTCGAAGAAAAATATAGAAATAAACATAACACAAATCAGTCATAGATAATTCATACCACAAAGGCGGAAAAAGATACAAATAAATAACTAACACATGAAAGTGTATATCAGAGTAGTGGTCAAAAAGATCCACAATAATACAAAAGAATAGCAACACGTGCTATGCAAAAGAATACAACTATAAGTCTATATCTCAAGTGTATACAACAAAAACTGCAAATCTATGTGGTTAGCCAAAAGTCAGAGTAATGAATCCCTGGGGATAAGTCAAGCAGAAGCACCTGCAACATTCTGACCCGAGTATTATTTATAAGAAAATAATAAACGGATCAGTCTAGCTATAAATATCAGATGACATGATATAAAGTAAAAGATATGGCATAAACATATAATATCCATAATGGCATACTACTATAAGCATGCAAATGATGATCAACAAAAGATCGTTCAATTCCACAAGAATCTTCACAAAGATCCAAAAAGGGTTTCATACCCAAAACTTGTATTCACAACAAGTCAATGACACACGAATTCACCAATGCACAAAAATTGATAAATCATATCAATGAAAATCACTAAAATTGGTGAAGCATAAATTCCAGAATTCAGCACACGAAATCCAGAAATCATAAAAAGGGGGAAGCCTATTACACGAACGGGAGCATGAAAACTCACCAACATATGTATCGCACGAACAAGACGCTATCTCATGGTAGCTAGCCATTAATTTTTGACACACGAACAGCCCGAAGACCATGGGGCGCTACCCCACAAGTGTGAGTCAAAATCACACTGAAACAGGGTCTAGTCTAAATCGCAAACAAAGCGACATCACACAATTGCTAGTCTAAATCACAAAAATGATCATCGGGATCATCAAGAAGTGTCAATTACAGTAAGCTAGTAAATATATGAGCTTAGCTTCATGTCCCTTAACCATTAGCTTAACTTAAATATTTACGAACAAATTGTAGATTTCCACTAGAAAATTGTCACAAGAGATTCAATCGAACAAGTCCAAGAATTAACCGACGAAGTAAACGCAAGTGTTTCATACCACTTGTTTTATTAAGTCGTTTAATTAGATTTGTCATACGAGTGAGGAAAAGGTTTGTATATACTAATAGATTGGAAAACGGTTTAAGAGAACGAGCTTTGTAATAAAATAGTGTTGAAATCATTTTGATGAAAGAGTTTTGATATTTACTACTAGTATTGAAACTTTTATATTTTTGAAGTGACAAATCATAGAAATGATTGTAGAAACAATCAATCATCAAAGTTCACATTCGAAGACGTGAATTAGTTCCAATAAATCGGTATCAAATCCATCAAAATGGATATTCCCAAAAATCCTGATATAAAAGACATCAAGGTCGATAATAAATGAAAATCAACAAATCGGTTAATCACGAATCGATTAAATTTGGAAACCGAGCAAAAATATGCACAAATAGGCACAATAGGCAAATATGAGAAAATCAGTCGACTGGCCCTCTCCAGTCAGTCAACTGAAGCAGAAACATGAAAATTTCATTTCCTACAGTCAGTCGACTGACCTAAAAATCCAGTCGACTGATTGCAGGGAAACAGAGGACCCGAGCCTATGGAATTTGCCTTCGGAATGCCTATGTGCTACAGCCAGTCGACTGAATTTCAAAACCAGTCGACTGACTGGCACCAAGGCTGTTTTCTTAGCCTACGAAATGAAGATGCAATCTTCTCCAAAATGCAACCGGGCGAGCAACGGACACTAGGGATTTATGTCAATCGACTACCCGGCCCTATAAGCTTCACGATGCATCACCAAAAACATGTTCAAACAATAAAACTATGATTTTCATAGATGTAACAACCCGCATATTTATCGATTTTTATATTTAAATATTTTATCGATACTCGGAATTTAGTCCGAAAAGCTACTTTTTGCATACGGTCGAATTAGGACTTGGGACCACTCCCATTGAGTTTAAAATGCCATTTGCGACCTTTTTGAGTATAAGCTTCGATATGTTTGGAGAAAGTTGATTTTTGCTATTTTTTCACTTTGGATTTGGGTTTGGGTTCAGCCCGATGTTTAACTTATACTCAAATCTGAGCCACTCCTCCCCATTCACCCTCACTTTCTCCTCTTTTCAGTTATAAAGCATCAATGGTGGGAGAGATGGGAAATTAAAACTCCAAAACCCTAGTTTTCTTTTGCAAATCAAACTCTAGCTCCAAACTAATAGAAGAACCCATTGGTAAGCTTCTCTTCTTCTTCTCCAACTCTTTCTCTCTTTGATTTCAGAAAATTCCTAAACCTAATTTGGGAAATGTTTCTCTTTTTAACTTAGATTCAAGCTTCTTGAGTTGGATTTGAAGACTGGTTGATTCCCCTTTTGCTTTCAAGCTTCTTCTTCAATCGTTCGGGTTCAAAGGTGAGATCTTATCTCACATTTATGCTTATAATTATCTTCGAATGTTAGGTATGAATTCCTAACACTTATTCGTGTGCATTAGCTTTTGGTTTGGATTGATTTGGTGAATATTCTAATTTTTGGTGTTTTGGGTTCAATTCTTTAAAAATCATGGCTTTGATGTTCAAATTTTTTTTTGGTGATGCAACGAGGAGCTCATAGGGCCGGGTAGTCGATTGGCATAAATCCTTAGTGCCGATGCTCGTTTGGTTGCGAATTGGTGGAGTATGCACATCAACTAATTAGGTATCAATTTGCAGAACATCAGGGACGGCCGACCGAACCCCTGGGCCGGCCGACCGACCTGCTACTAAGGTGCATGGGCACCTTTCTGTCAATGGTCCGGTCGACTGGCTATAGGGCTCAGCCGACCGACCTGCTTCCCGAGCATTTCTGTTTTTTTGGTCCGGTCGACCGAGCCCTGTAGCCGGCCGACCGACCTGATGAAATTTTGCCTATTCTGCCTAGTTGCTTGAATTTCCAACTTTAATCGATTCATGTTGTTTCCTATTTGTTGTTATCATTTGTTATGACTTTGATGACTCCTTTTTAGGGATTTTTGAATATCCATTTCGTTGGATTCTTTATCGGTTTTGTTGGATTTTTATTCACATCTTCGTATGTGAATTTTAGTGATTGATTGTTCCTACAATCTTCTTTGTGATTTGTCACTTTAAAAATATAAAGGTTTCTATACTAGTAGTAAATATCAAAACTCTTTCTTCAAATGATTTCAACACTATTTTACTTCAAAGCTCGTTCCTTAAACTGTTTTCCAATCTATTAGTATATACAAACCTTTACCTCACTCGTATGAGAAATCTAATTAAACGACTTAGTAAAACGAGTGGTATGAAACGCTTGCGTTTACTTCGTCGGTTAATTCTTGGACTTGTTCGATTGAATCTCTTGTGACAATTTTATAGTGGAGATCTACAGTTTGTTCGTAAATATTTAAGTTAAGCTAGTGGTTATGGGACATGAAGCTAAACTCATATATTTACTAGCTTAGTGTAATTGACACTTCTCATTGATCATGACGATCATCTTTGTGGTTTAGACTTGCAATGTGCGATGTCTCTTTGTGTGCGAGGGAGACTAAACCCCGTTTTGTGCAGTTTCGACTCAAATTTGTGGGGTAGCTCCCCATGGCCTTCGGGCCGTTCGTGTGTCAAAAATTAATGGCTAGCTACCATGAGATAGCTTCTCGTTCGTGTGATACATATGTTGGTTAGTTTTTATGCTCCCGTTCGTGTGATAGGCCTCCCCCTTTTTTTTGTGATTTCTGGATTTCGTGTGTCGAATTATGGAATTTCTGCTTCACCTATTTTTGTGATTTCTATTGATATGATTTATCAATTTTTGTGCATAGGTGAATTCGTGTGTAATTGACTGGATTTCTTGAGATGATTTCTAGAATTTGTGTTTCACCAATTTTTGTGATTTCTATTGATAAGTTTTGTCAATATTTGTGCATTTGTGAATTTGTGTGTCATTGACTTTTGTGATCGACGTTGATATAATCGTCAATAATTATGGTTTGGTGAACGAAATAAGGAGTATGACATTTCTTTGATTCTTGTGTAGATTTGGTGACATTGATTAATCTCTTGTTGATTTTCAATTACTTATATATATCACAGCTTGGCATGGTGATTATTATGTGTTTAGTCATATCTCTTATTCTATATCATTTCATCTGATATTTATAGTTAGACTGATCCGCTTATTATTTTCTTATTAAATAATACTCGGGTCAGACCGAGATGTTACAGGTGCTTATGCTTGACTTTACATCCGGGATTACCTCCTTGACTTTTGGTTAACTACTTAGATTAGTAGTTTTTGTTGTATACATTTGAGATATAGACTCCATAATGTATACTTATTCTTTTGTGTAGTTCGTGTAACTATTCTTTTGTGATATTGTGGATCTTTTTAGACCACTACTCTGATGTACACTTCCTAGTGTAATATTCATATCTATTTTCGCCTTTGTGATATGAATTGTCTATGACTGATTTATGTTATGTTTATTTCTATATTTGTTTCTGAAGATATTATAGCCTCTGTGTAGTAGCTTTGAGTTTGTGTTGGTATGTCGGATTTCCCTCTTGATAAAGAAATGCATGTTATACTATATGACATATCGATGCTCGCGCAAAGCAATTACACGGATGGTCGCTCCTCAACAGCCTTATTCTCTGTGCTAGTTGACAGCATTCACCGTAATGTTCTTGGCTAGCGTGGGTATAGAGGTGGGGCGTCACAATAGATTTTGGTTTCAAAACACCAAAAATTGGAATATACACCAAATCAATTCAAACCAAAATCTAATGCACATGAATATGTGTTAGGAAATCATACCTAATAGTCGAAGATAATCATAGACATAGATGTGAGATAAAAATCTCACCTTTGAACCCAAACAAATGAAGAAGAAGCTCTAAAGAAAAGGAGAATCAACCACTCTTCAAATCCGACTCAAGAAGCTTGATTCTAAGCAATGGGTTCTCTTGAATTTGGAGCTAGAAGTTGGATTTGCTAATGAAGACTAGGGCTTGGAGTTTTAATTTCCTCTTCCACTCTCCATTGGTGCTAAAGCTTGAAGTGTTAGGAATATGAAATGAAGTAATGAAGAGTTGGAGTGGAGTTGGGACTGAATACATAAGTGGGGTTATTGGGCTCAGCCCAAAACAAAGCCCTAAGTAAAAAGTGGCAAAATTCCACTAACTCCAAACATATCAAGGTTTATACTCAAAAAGATTGCAAATGACATTTTGAACTCAATGGAAGTGGTCCCGAGTCCTAATTCGACCGTATGCAAAAAGTAGCTTTTCGGACTAAATTCCGAGTATCGATAAAATATTTAAATATAAAACCGATAAATATGCGGGTTGTTACAGACTCCCCTCCTTAAAGAAATTGCGTCCTCGCTATAGTTAAGAAGAAAATATAAAGTAACAACCATAAAAGCATATTCAACACAAAATAAATTTGAAATAAAAGGTTCACCTCAAAGAGCACGAAAAAGTAAGTCCGGATGTGTTCGCTCGATGAACTCTCTAGACTCCCAAGAACAATCCTTAGGATTTGAAGACCATTGAACCTTAACAAGCGGGACATCTTTATTTCAAAGTCGTTTGACTTCTGAAGCAATGATACGAATAGGATGTTGCTCATAAGTTAAATTGGGCGAAACTTCAATCTCTTCCACAACACCGGGCTCAAGAATAGAATCGGAATCTCGAAGACATTTTCGTAATTGAGAAACGTGAAACACGTCATGCATGGCAGAAAACTGAGCCGGTAATGATAGGCGATAAGCTATGGAACCAATACGTTCAGCGATAGGGAATGACCCAATATATCGAGGTGCTAACTTTCCCGACCGACTGAAACTTACAACACCCTTCATAGGTGAAACACGAATTAACACAAGATCTCCCACAGAAAATTCTAACTTCCTTCTCCGGTTATCGGCATAGGATTTTTGTCTACTCTTGGCTTCCTTCATCCTATGTCGAATAAGGTAAATTTTCTCTGTGGAATCCCGAATAAAATCTGGACCTAAAACCAGCTTCTCACCGGCCTCAAGCCAACAAGAAGGAGATCGGCATGGCCTTCCATAGAGTGCTTCGAAAGGTGCCATACCAATACTAGAATGGAAGCTATCATTATAGGAAAATTCAACAAGTGAAATATGATCTTCCCAACTTCCACCAAAATCAAGAACACATGCACGAAGAAGATCTTCAAGAGTTTGATTTACACGCTCGGTTTGTCCATCAGACCGGGGGTGATAAGTGGTGCTAAAATTAAGCTTCGTTCCTAAAGCTTTTTGAAGACTCTTCCAAAATCCATTAGTAAACAATGGATCTCGATCGCTAACAATAGAAGTAGGAACTCCATGCAATTTAACAATTTCTTTAATAAAGAGTTTGGCCAAAAGAGGTACGGTTCGGTTAAACCGAACGGGAATAAAATGGGCAGATTTAGTAAGTCTATCAACAATCACCCATAAGCTATCATGACCCGAACGAGAACGGGGAAGGGCATCAATAAAATCCATGGAAATTTGGTCCCCCACTTCCAAATTGGAATTTCTAAAGGTTGCAATAACCCACCGGGCCTTTGATGTTCGGCCTTAACGAGTTGGCAAGTCATGCAATGCTTAATGAAGTTAGCGATGTAAAGTTTCATTCCCTCCCAATAATAAAGTCGCTTCATATCGGCGTACATTTTACTACTACCGGGATGAGTGGTAAATTTAGGACGACGAGAATCTTCTAAAACATCTTTACGAAGATCACTAATATTTGTCATGATAAGTCTACCAAATCTTCGAATTCCGCCACGAGAATCAATATCATTGTCTTTCAAACCTTCAATATCAATTTTATAATTAATATTTTGGCCAAGAAGAGCCAAGTCGGGATCTAGCCTTTAAGCTTCAAGAATGCGGTCTAAATGAGAAGGATGAGCCTCAAGGCTACATAAAACAAATGATGAGCATAAATCGGATACGCGGTCTTGAATCTCACTAGCGGATAAGATCTCGAGATCGTTCCGTTCGGGTATCATCATAGAACAACAGCTTGTTGTTTGCGGCTAAGAGCATCGGTGACACGATTACCCTTACCGGGGGTAAAAAGAATATCAAGATCATAAGGAGAAAGGAACTCGAGCCAACGTTGTTGATGCAAATTAAGTTCCTTTTGAGTAAATAAATATTTCAAAGACTTATGATCCGTGTAAAGAATAAATTTCTCTCCCAATAGGTAATGACACCAAATTCGAAGGGCGAAAACAATAGCCGCGAGTTCTAAATCATGTGTGGCATATCTAGTCTCGGCCGGCTTCAATTGCCTAGAAGCATAAGCAATAACACGTTCTTTTTGCATAAGAACGGCACCCAAACCAACGCGACTGGCATTGATATAAACAACGAAATCTTGATTCCCCTCGGGAATCACAAGAATAGGAGCATCGGAAAGGAGTTCTTTTAATTTCTGAAAAGAAGTTTCACATTTGTCCGACCAAACGTATTTAACACCTTTCTTAGTCAAGCCAGTAAGAGGCACGACAATCTTAGAAAAGTCTTTGATAAAATGGCGATTATAACCTGCCAATCCAAGAAAACTACGAATCTCTGTCACACTCTCTGATCTCTTCCAACTTTGAATCGCTTCAATCTTTGAAGGATCCACGGAAATTCCGGATTAGGAAATAATATGACCGAGAAACTTCACACTAGATTGACAAAAATGAAATTTAGAAAATTTCGCTTTTAATTGATTACTCCTAAGAGTTTCCAATACAATCCGAAGTTGCTTCTCATGTTCCTCCTCGGTTTTTGAATACACAAGAATATCATCAATAAAGATGAGAACAAATCGATCGAGGAAGTCTTTGAAAACTCGATTCATTAGGTCAACGAAATAAGATGGGGCATTCGTTAAACCAAATGGCATAACAAGCCATTCATAAGATCCATAGCGCGTAAGGAAAGATGTCAAAGGAATGCTATCCTCTGCAATACGAAGCTGATGAAAACCAGTTGCCAAGTCCAATTGTGAAAAAACTCTAGCACCACTAAGTTGATCGAATAGATCATCAATCCGAGGTAAAGGATATTTATTTTTGATAGTAAGATCATTAAGCTTGCGGTAGTCAACGCAAAGCTAAGTGTACCATCGGATTTCTTCACAAAAATAACCAAAGCTCCCGAAGGCGAGGAACTTGAGCGAATAAATTGCTTCATTTCCAAATCAGATAATTGTATGCACATCTCCTCATTTTCTTTATTGGACATGCGATAAGGAGGATGAGTAATAGGTTGAGCTCCAGGGATAAAATTAATTCTGAACTCAATTGCTCGCTTAGGCGGTAATCCGAAAACGGACTCAAATATGTCGGAAAATTCACGAACAACGTGAATAAGAGAAATAATATCTTCCTTATCATCATTATCGTCATCATGAGGATTTAAAGAATATAATGATGCAGTCAAAGAAGAATCCAAATTTTTAAGAATAATAGAAATCTGCTTTACAGATTGCGGGTGTCGGAGATAAATAGTCCGCTCGGGACATAGGATGTGAGCTTCATAATGGTTAAGCCAATCCATTCCCAAAATCATTCCAAAGCCTAAATAACGCATGACATGCAAATCGGCTAGGAAAGGAAAATCACACAAAATAATCTCAACATCTTTACAAAGCAGACTAAGAGTTGCGGATCCACCAACCGGATTCACAATTCTCAAAGAAGTCATTAAAGCAACAACACTTAAAGAAAAGGTATCAACAAGCTCTTTGGATATAAAAGAATGGGATGCTCCCGTATCAAAAATTACTCGAATAGGTTGATCACGAAATATAATAAATACCATCAAGGATAGAATGAGATATACCTTGACCACGAGATGTTTTGCCAGGGCTTGAGCAACAATAAGCTTTTCCTCCTTCCTATTTTGAAGTTTGGGACATACATGCATAAAATGGTTCGGGCCTTTACAATAGTGACAAGTACGAGGCTTTGAACATTTGTTCGCAAAATGGTCTCTGGAACCACAGTTAAAGCATTTCCCTTCAGTAGAGGAAAAGGTCTTTGTAGCAGGATTTGCTTGCCTCCCTTTCTTATTGGGATAAGGACCTTTGAATTTGTTTGGCCTCTTCTTGTTGCTGAAGTTTGGTTTGGAACCCACCACTTCAACATCACTTTAACTATCCGCCTCTTCAAGACGAAGAGCGATATCAATGAGTTGGTCGAAAGGAACTTCTAATTTTAGAAGTAATGGCTTCTTGAGATTTTTTTTTAATCTATAAACAAATCTTTGGTTCTTCTTCAATGGGGTGATGATGTACTCAACCCCATATTTAGAGAGAGATTCAAAAGACGCGACATAGTCAGTCACGGAAGATTCACCTTGAACAAGGTCAATAAAACGGCGAGACAAAGTAACCTTCTCAGCTTCTGGTACGAATTTTAACTCGAAGCGCTCTCGGAATTCTCCCATGTGAGATCCGCTTCATTTATTTCAGCAATCAGAAGCTCGTACCAGTCTAATGCTCTTTCTTGGAGCATACTAGAAGCCACCTGAACTCAGTGAAGATCAATGAGGTTCATGCGAGAAAAGATTCGATCGCATGACCTCAACCAAGCCTGGACTTCAATAATAGTTTCAGAACCTTTAAATGGCTTCCCACCCAGGTTGGTGTAATCATTGCACAAACGTGCAAACCCAGACTTAGGGTGAGTAGGTTCCGGATTAGAACCAACTGCTTGAGCATTCGTGACAAGGTCAAGAAGTTGCTGGGTAGTCATAAAACTCCATCTTGGGGTGGAGCACTAGATGGTCCAGCTCTGGGACGACCAGGTCTAACCATTTCTCTTCCTTAAGAAAGAAAGAAAGAAAGAAGAAGAAAAAGGTTATTCGCCAAATGAATATCAAGAAATCTTGATAAATAAAACAAGGAATCATAAAAGACAATAGGATAGAACGGTATGAAGACACGAGTTAAATCCTATGGCACGACTCCTAAGAGAGACTTAGGACGATGATCCTTGTTATAATATTCATATTGTTCCGAAGTTTAGCTCTGATACCAAGCTGTGACGCCCCACCTCTATACCCACGCTAGCCAAGGATACTAAGGGGTAATGCCGTCAATTAGCACGGAGAATAAGGCTGTTGAGGAGCGACAATCCGTGTAATTGCTTTGCGCGAGCACCAATATGTCACATAGTATAACATGCATGAAATCTGACATACCGATACAAACACAAAGCTACTACATAGTGGCTATAATAATCTTTGGAGACAAATATAGAAATAAACATAACACAAATCAGTCACAGATAATTCATACCACAAAGGCGGAAGAAGATATGAATAAATAACTAACACATGAAAGTGTATATCAGAGTAGTGGTCAAAAAGATCCACAATAATACAAAAGAATAGCAACACATGCTATACAAAAGAATACAACTATGAGTCTATATCTCAAGTGTATACAAAAAAAACTGCTAATCTATGTGGTTAGCCAAAAGTCAGAGTAATGAATCCCTGGGGATAAGTCAAGCAGAAGCACCTGCAACATCTCGGTCTGACCCAAGTATTATTTATAAGAAAATAATAAACGGATCAGTCTAGCTATAAATATCAGATGACATGATATAAAGTAAAAGATATGGCATAACATATAATATCCATAATGGCATACTGCTATAAGCATGCAAATGATGAGAACAAAAGATCGTTCAATTCCACAAGAATCTTCACAAAGATCCAAAAAGGGTTTCATACCCAAAACTTGTATTCACAACAAGTCAATGACACACGAATTCACCAATGCACAAAAATTGATAAATCATATCAATGAAAATCACTAAAATTAGTGAAGCATAAATTCCAGAATTTAGCACACGAAATCCAAAAATCATAAAAAAAGGGAGACCTGTCACACGAACGGGAGCATGAAACCCACCAACATATGTATCACACGAACGAGACGCTATCTCATGGTAGCTAGCCATCAATTTTGACACACGAACGGCCCGAAGACCATGGGGCACTACCCCACAAGTGTGAGTCGAAATCACACTGAAACAGGGTCTAATCTAAATCGCAAACAAAGAGACATCGCACAATTGCTAGTCTAAATCACAAAAATGATCGTCAGGATCATCAAGAAGTGTCAATTACAGTAAGCTAGTAAATATATGAGCTTAGCTTCATGTCCCATAACCACTAGCTTAACTTAAATATTTACGAACAAATTGTAGATTTCCACTAGAAAATTGTCACAAGAGTTTCAATCGAACAAGTCCAAGAATTAGCCGACGAAGTAAACGCAAGCGTTTCATACCACTTGTTTTACTAAGTCGTTTAATTAGATTTCTCATACGAGTAAGGAAAAGGTTTGTATATACTAATAGATTGGAAAACGATTTAAGAGAACGAGCTTTGTAATAAAATAGTGTTGAAATCATTTTGATGAAAGAGTTTTGATATTTACTACTAGTATTGAAACCTTTATATTTTTAAAGTGACGAATCATAGAAATGATTGTAGAAACAATCAATCATCAAAGTTCACATTCGAAGACGTGAATTAATTCCAATAAATCGATATCAAATCCATCAAAATGGATATTCCAAAAAATCCCGATATAAAAGACATCAACGTCGATAATAAATGAAAATCAACAAATCGGATAATCACGAATCGATTGAATTTGGAAATGGAGCAAAAATATGCACAAATAGGCACAATAGGAAAATAGGAGAAAATCAGTCAACTGGCCCTCTGCAGTCAGTCGACTAAAGCAGAAACATGAAAATTTCATTTCGTGCAGTCAGTCGACTGACCTAAAAATCCAGTCGACTGATTGCAGGGAAACAGAGGACCCGAGCCTCTGGAATTTGCCTTCGGAATGCCTGTGTACTACAGCCAGTCGACTGAATTTCAAAACCAATCGACTGACTGGCACCAAGGCTGTTTTCTTAGCCTATGAAATGAAGATGCAATCTTCTCCAAAATGCAACCGGGCGAGCAACGGACACTAGGGATTTATGTCAATCGACTACCCGGCCCTATAAGCTTCACGATGCATCACCAAAAACATGTTCAAACGATAAAACTATGATTTTCATAGATTTTGGTTTCAAAACACCAAAAATTGGAATATACACCAAATCAATTCAAACCAAAATAAAATGCACATGAATATGTGTTAGGAATTCATACCTAACAATCGAAGATAATCATAGACATAGACGTGAGATAAAAATCTTGCCTTTGAACCCAAACAAATGAAGAAGAAGCTCTAAAGCAAAGGAGAATGAACCACTCTTCAAATCCAACTCAAGAAGCATGATTCTAAGCAATGGGTTCTCTTGAATTTGGAGCTAGAAGTTGGATTTGCTAATGAAGACTAGGGCTTGGATTTTTAATTTCCTCTTCCACTCTCCATTGGTGCTAAAGCTTGAAGTGCTAGGAATATGAAATGAAGTAATGAAGAGTTGGAGTGGAATTGGGACTGAATACATAAGTGGGGTTATTTGGCTCAACCCAAACCAAAGCCCTAAGTAAAAAGTGGAAAAATTCCACTAACTCCAAACATATCAAGGTTTATACTCAAAAAGATTGCAAACGGCATTTTAAACTCAATGGAAGTGGTCCCGAGTCCTAATTCGACCGTATGCAAAAAGTAGCTTTTCGGACTAAATTCCGAGTATCGATAAAATATTTAAATAAAAATTTAAATATAAAACCGATAAATATGCGGTTTGTTACATAAGATTTAGAATAAGTTTAAATCTAAGATTTAAAAATCTGGAATTTGAGTTGAATTTCAGTTTCTTTTAAAATAAAATAAAGTTAAAATTAAATTGTTTTAACTACTTTAAAAATGGATAAATGATTTGAATTTAAGATGAAATTTAAAATGTAAGTAAGTTTTGAACTCAAGTAATTTGGATTCAAATTTAATATGTATTCCAGTTTGAAATAAATGGAAATTTTGGGATTTAAAAATGACTTAAACAATCTTCTTTGTTTAAGTGTATTTTTAAATTAATTTGAATTTTAAAATGAATTGGGTTTGAAATCCTTTTAAACTTCTTTATAAATGGATATATCTTTAACACATGAGATAAAAAGGTTTTGAATTGTTTTTAAACCTTGTTTTGATAAATTTGTATTCATTTTAAAATCTTAAATTTAAAATGAAGTTTAAAATGGAATTTAAAGTAAATTTGAAAACAAATTGTTTTTAAATGCTTGATTAAGTAAGAAATGCTTTTCTTAAATTAAATTAGAATTTAATGGTTTGGATTCATTAAATTATTAAGTTGGATAATTAATTAATTAATTAATTAATGATATGGGTGATTAATTAAGTAATTAATAAATTTTAAATTTGATTAATTAAGACTTAAGATTAATTAATTAAGGTTAACTAATTTGTAATTAAGGATTATTAATTAGATTTTAATTAATGATTAAAGATTTACTTATCAAGTAATTAAGGATTAATTAAGTTGTAGTTAACACTTAATTAATTAAATAATTAGAGATTAATTAATTGGTAATTAAATATTAATTAATTTATAATTAATAATGGTTAATCTGAGTTAATTTCTTAAGAAATAAATTAAAGAATTGTTAATGAAGGTCATTAACTTAAAGATTATTTAACAATTAATTAATGTGATTAATTTTAATGATTAATTGATTAATTAATAATAATCATTTATGAAATTACTTAATTTTAATTACTTAATATAAGTAACTAATGAATTAATCACTTAATATAATTGATTGGATTAATGTGATTAGTTTAAGTTAATTAATTAAGTTTAATTAATTTAAACACTTGATGATTCGATAAACAATTGCTTAGTGTAATTAATGGAATTGTAATTACTTAGGGAAGTAATTAATTGATAACTACTAGATGTAATTATAGATGGTTTAATAATGGAAGTGATTTGGATTAAATTACTTTGTAATTAATCAAGGGATTAATTGAGATAATTAATTAAGGTTAATTAATTTATGAAATGAAGTAACTAAGGGTAGTTAATTACTGAATGGGATTAATCAAGGGATTAATTAGAGAATAAATTAAGGAGTAATTTATTTAATGAAGTAATTAATGGTAGTTAATTACTGGATGTTATTAATCAATGGTGATTAATATATGTGGTTTAATGGAAGATTAATTACTTAATGTAATTAATTTAAATAGAAAGATTAATTAAAAATGTAATTTAGAAATCATTAATTAATAAAATTAATGATATAGATTTAGAATTGATTAATTAAAGAATAGTTAACAAATGAAGAAATTAATTAATATAGGATTAATGTAATTAATTTTAGTTAATTAATTGATTAAGTAATTAAAAGTTAATTATTATAAGGAGTTAAGTATAATTAACTTGTGTAATTAATTTAAAGGCTAATTACTTATTGTAATTAGAAAATTGTTAATCAGGAATGATTAATTGAAATGAATAATGAGATGGTGATTAATTAATTAATTTGTATTTAATTAATGGTTAAGTTAAGCAGGATTATAAAGATGAAGTAATTAATTTAATTTATTTTAATTTAATTAAAGATGAAGTAATTAATTTAATTCATTTTAAATTAATTGGAGATAAGGTAATTAATTTAATTTACTTTAAATTAATTATAGATGGTGTGATCATTAAATCATTGCTTGTGTATGAATGAATGATATTGGTTGCCTGGAATGGTTTGTAATCTCAGCTATGAGATGGGTAATGTTGTGTGATATGGATGCTTTGACTGCATTGGGATGATAATATGGATTATCTATTTATAACGATGATATGGATTATCTGTTGTGATGATAATGTTGATTATCTACTGTTATGTTGCTGATCATAACTGTGGGGCGGTCTTGTTCGGAACTGTTCGGTAAGGAATGGTTCCGGCTATGTGTTGCAGGGAATTGGGTGTGATCCTCGATATGGTGATCTAGGTCCCGTGCTATGACGGGTGGTACCCAGGTAGCTCTGCCATTCTATGGAATACAAAATCCAATAAGTGCCCTCGGTTTTGATTGTATTGCCCACTTTTGTGGCTAGTAGCTGGAATTTAATGAATGTAACAATATCTGCAATTTCTTATTTACTTGAAAACCCTAGATCTATTATAATATCACTGGATTTCCTATCAAGTGTTTTGGTTAGCGTAAGGTAAAAACTTTTCCATGTTTATGTGTGGGAAGTCTTACGTGATACCTTTTTTCAAGGTTTTTTTAAAGTTAAGCAACTTTAACCTGTTACTCACACCAGACCCATGTCTGACCCGGAGTTTATTTCTATTTTCTTAAACTCTTGGGTACTCAAATTTTTATGAGTAGCTAAGGGATTCAGGTTAGCTTTGGCGAATTTTGGAGGAGCAATGAAGAGGAGGCTTCTGCGTTATAGTTATATAGTGTTCCACTGTGTTGTTATCTCTAAGTGGTGTATCTGTATTGTATTGAGTTGTAATAACTAGACATGTGTTTATAACTGTCTAGTGTATGATGTACTGTCTGTGTGACTCTGATAGTTGATGTGTACTATGTATTATTTATGTTATTAGTATAATTTATTTGTTCCGCTGTTTGAGATTATGTTCTTGTTTCTTCTTTCTCTTCTTTCTTTTCTCTTTTCTATCCCTTTCTTTCTTAAAGATGATACGACTTTCTGGTCATTGAAAGTCGGGTCATCACAGTATATAATAATAATAATATCTTCGTCTTCGTCCTCTAAAATAAAGTTTTCAAAACCTGAAATGCTCAGACTGACCAGATCGAATTGAAAAGACAAAACACTCAGTCAGAACTAAAAGACCTTATGTAAGTTAAATCAAGTGAAATAAATATGAGTGTAACGGCGTCAGAGATGTTTACGGGATTTGACGACTCCGATCCAGTGTCAAACATGAGTGCAGTAACTTAGAAGATGCTCGGGATTCACATCTCCTAAGGATCCGTTAAACTATTTACTATGTAGTAATATTTCGCTATTATAATAATGTTTAATAGTAAAATAAACTTACTTTAAAATAGCTTTAAGGGGTTACCTATATATCCCTTAACACGTAATAGTGCCAATAGTCTATATAGTACGGTAATACCTCCTGATCGGGAGGCTACCAGAGGATACTCCATAGGTACGACACAAATCAAACTCGTACAAGGCGCGCTAGGGTATGTGACATGGCACAACTTGGCAATACCAGGGTAGATATACCAATTACGCTTCCGGACCGGGGGTAACGCGTAGCAGCTACTACCGCCCACCTTGAGCCACACCCCCAAAATCAAAAGGGCCCCAAACAATCATAAAGTAATAGAACGGTATCGAAGGAGTGTGTCCGATAAAAGGTGCTACCTTCTTAGCCCGTCGATCGCTCCTGTTTTAGCCACCTTATGCCAACTCACGGAAGTCGGGTCCACGTATATACCTCATAGGAAATGCCGCCAACATCCTACTTCATTCTGGAATCTCCACCGTGTACACGGCTGTTAAAATGATTTTCAGAGCTAGAAGAGAGTATGAAAACTTCCGATCTCGATCTCTTTAACAACCAAAAGTTATTATAACTCCGCGGTTTTTACAAAATAATATATACTTTTAAAACAAAAATATAATATCCATTTCAAATCCATATAAATACAATATCATTTCTGTTTTAAAACCCAAATCAATATAATATCATTTTTATTTCAAATATATCCCTTTCCAAAATCATAGCACTTTCAATGTTATAGCACTTCGAAACTAAACACTTTGAATTATAACATTTTTAAACATAATACTTTGAAATTCATAACTTCGAAACATTTCAATTTCGATAAAACATTTCAATTTCCATATATTTCAAGGCTTTAAATGTTCCAAAGTTTCAAAACTAAAGTTGATAATTTCAATTCAACAATTAAATTTTCTATTATTTAGTTTTGAAATATTTACATAATAAATCCCTTATCGTTTAGATAAAACTCAAATTACAATTAACTAAATATTTCCTTCAATCCATTTATATTTGAATTAATCATTTAATTCACCTTGTCCCCAAAATCAAGTTATAATAATTATACCTTTTAAAATTTCTAATTTAATCAATTCCACATCAACCTTTTTGAGTTTAATTCTTCTTAAATAAATTTAATTTTCAAATAAATCACCAATTTATCTCCTAACCTTAATTTATTTAAACCATTATACACTCTATATTAAAATATAATTTAAATATTTACCCACATTATATTTTAATAAAAAATCAAACTCTATTATTAAACTTAATTTTTTTATTTAACATATTTATACATAGCCTAAATTCAAGAATTTAACTATATATAAAATAATATTTACATAAAAGTATGTATTTCTTTCCAAAACCATATAAGTCAATTTGAAAATAATTTGTATATCTAGACACGGTATCTATGTATAATTTTCTATCCTATGGTCAAGTGATACGGGTATTTATCATTTCAATCCATAATTTAAAATAAAATACGGTTATATATCATTTCAAACCGCAATCCCAAATGAAATATAAATGCATACAAATTGAAGTTTATAACAATATAATATACAACATCCATTTATCCAATATCAATCATCAACCATTTATCACAATCATCATCCAATTAAATCAACAATATCAATATAAACAGATAATAAACAACAGGTGTTCACTAGCAGTTTATATTCAATAATAAATTAGATAATAATTTATTTGGCAGTTTATATGCAATAATAAATTTAACAATAATTTATCTGGCAGTTTATATGCAATAATAAATTAAATAACCATTTAATTCAATAAATTTAATTTAACTGGAATGATGATTAAAAATATGCCAAAGAATCATAAATAAATTTTTAAACACATCAGAAATTAATTTAACACACATCAGAAATTTTAGAAGTTGTGAGTGGATTAAAACACTCACCTTTTGAATTTAAATTGAATTTAAATCCAATTTAAACCCAAAATTTGAACAGTCTTAGAATTCGTCCAAACAAGCGTCAAAATGTCCGGAATTCTAATATGAACCTAGCGGAGAAAACCGCGCGTGAATTGGACCTCGCATGCAAAAGTTATGCATATTAAAAGTTATACGATTTAAACTAATATTAATAAAATAAAACAAACAATTACCTATCACTATGGCCACGTCACCCTCATCATCTCGTCATCGAATACTCGCACGAACCCTACTATAGCAAATCGAACCACTGCCTCCAACCTAGAACACGTCGCGCCACCTACGACCGAACTGCGACCGTCCACTCATGCCAGAACACCACCGCGCCAAGCCGACCACGCGGCCATCACCACGGACCTCCACCTAACCCCGAATGACACCAAAAGCACCCACCGCCATAAAAATAAAAACCCTATTTGAATTATAGAGCATGATCCAACCATTAGTCCATCAAATGAACACCAGCGATGAGAAGCACTCGTCCATCTCTACGCAACGGTAGCCTCGATTTGATGATCTGACACTGTTGATCATCGCGTGATGAATAGCCGAGAATAGACGAGCCAATTCCATCTAGACAGAAAACCCGATCGGAAAATGAATCACAGAATTGAGATGCGCTCTCTGAGATCTTTTCGATGATATAAAATATGATATAGTTTGAAAAGTTTGAATTTTCAATTTGATTTTTGAATTGCAATTAGGTTTGGAATTGTCAGCTATTGAAATGAGGTGGTGAGAAACAATTGTACATACAGAATAATGACATAAGAAATAGGCTAGGGTTTATAACAGTGTATATATGGGCAAAGTTGAAATAAAATTGATGGACCTAATTGATTTTCACGTTAAACGCTAAATGGCCCGAAAAGCCCTTTCTGACTTCGAAACGAAATTGGGTCAACCCATATATCAAAATAGATGTTTTTGAATATTTTAAACGCAATGTAACAGGTTTCAAGTCCAAATGCCATTTTATGAAGAAGTTATGCTAAAATCAAGTTATTTCAAATTGATTTCAATTCCATTGATTTTTAGAAGTTTCGAGTCCGTACGATCAAACGACAAGTCCGATCATTATGAAACTTGAAACCCTATAATAATTCACCGTTATGGATTCGATGTAACTAGTTTCATCGAAATCCGAGTCGGTGGCCAAAATGGCTATTTTCCAATTAATTAAATAAATTAATAATCAATTAATCAAATCAAATTTTCAATTTCAATTCTATAGTCTACAAATTTTATCCCTTTTGATTTATTTAGTCAACTATAACAATTTAAAACAATTTTTCATGTTGATTCAATTTTAATTATTTCAATAATTACTATCCTTGCTTTCGATTTCAATAATCCAGAAATAACAATTTTTATTTTCAATAATTCTATTTGATTGACTTTTATTCTATTATTCAATCTATTATTATCAAATAGATGAAATTAACATTAGATTCATAGTTATTGCATTAATATTCTCACATTCCATCTTAATTTCAATAATTTAATATTTAGAAATTTAACTCGTTTAATCTCAATTAATCCAATTATTAAATTTAAACTAGTGTGTGGCCTGTGCTACGCACACGGGTGGTTAAGTAGAAAAAATGGTTATTAAAATTTTATTTTTTTCGTCCGTATATTTTAATTATATGATTTTTTTAATGAACTTTTTCTTCAAAAGAACGGCTACATATAAAGACTAATAAATATTCAATTAATTGTAAATGTACAATGCAATGTTTGAGATAGTCCATAAAATAAAATGATTTTTGTAATATTTTTTTTAGATAAATAGTATATGTGTCTTTCTATGTATGTACAGTGTAGAAGAAACTTAAAAAGTCAAAAAATGGACCAACATGAAATTTGTTTGGGATTGCAATATTTCAACAATATGCGAATAAAATATGCATAGAAACTTGACTACATGTTGCAACGTGCTGTACCAGTTGAGAAAATGAAAACCATGTACAAATTGTTTAATACACTTAGTTAAATAGTACAATATGATGAACTTCTTTTGAGAGAAAAAAAACTATCATTACCAAGGAAATTATAATTCAGCCCTTAAATTTTCCAAGTATATTACCAATTATGATTATCCAAAAATAACATCCCAACATACAATGATCATCCACTTCTAATCAATGTCCTGGAACCCCCTACTCTTTCGATAGAGAACTAAGTTGGTCTTTGTAGGTAAATACACCCAGTTTTTCTTATTCAATGTCAGTCCCTAGCTCACGCAGATCAGTCTTGAATAGTATCAATCTACTTTCAAAAGAAATTCAGATCAGATTATGCAACGAAGTTATTATCAATATTTAGTCACCTTCCATCACATGGCTGCTTGGACATCCATGTTAGCGTGCTGCACTCATGCACTCATCATCGGCTTACTTAGTTTGTGCAATAAGTTCAGAGATTCTTCTCAATACCAGTTCAATCCTCATCAATCTCCTCCTTTTCATAACGCCTTGCCTTTTTATCTCCTGTCCAGTTTAGATTGTGCACTCGGTTTAGTTGCTACACATCTAGTTCAATTATATTGGTAGGTTTGACGTTCAAGCGCTTCATCACAAACTTTGTTTTTCATGTTTTCACATCGTTCTTCATCAACCATACACGCACTGCTATCATCCATTGGTTCTTCCATAAGGTCAATCACATATATCAACTATGACACGACCCATAACTGAGTTAGGTATAGGGAAGGGCCAGTAGTCCTATAATTATATGTCTACTTAAATTTCATATTTAAACAAGCTGCAGAAAATACAGTCCAGTAAAAAATCCTTATAAAAAGGTCAACTCAAAAATTAATGTACAGAACAACCGGTACTAATAAGATCATAGGTTAGCTTTCATATGAATTGATCAAACCAACTGTTCGTGCTTATCGAGAAAACATAAGTCCGAATGACATTAGCTAAAAATATAGCATCCTTGTTTAAAGCAATCTTATTTGGATCCAAGCACTATAATTGAAACGTAAAATCTCTCATCATGACCACAACCTTATCAAAGAACTAAAATTCACACTGCCATCTAAAAGATTATGAAAGATTGAAAACTGTTAGGATTTGGTAAATTCTACTTCTAAAGAAATCTAGGTCAAACAAATACATAATCCAAATTAAAATAGGCCTATTATTAAGTGATTACCACCATCATCTACTGAAGCATTGGATGTCAAAGTATTGATAGCCAGCTCAAAAAATTTGGACAATGAAACTTAGTTTTTGGTTGATCCAATGATATATGAATTATGAACAGTATATGTATTTTTATTTCACTTTCCTTAAGATGTATAATTTTAGTATTGTAGAATGGCCATAAATGAAACTAAGTAGAGGTATAATAAGATGAAAATTAATACAAAAAAATATAACTTAATAGTAGATGCATAACACACAAACTTCTTTTTTGCACCTTAATAGATTCAGACTAATAAAGGCATAAATTAATTTCAAAGAATTTTGTCAATCTATACCATTGTTGAAAATTTGTAATTTATTTAGTCGACTACAGGCTACGCACTAATATAGTCCACTATGTTAAGTTGGCATGAAGGGACAATATATTTTCTAGTAATATCTCATAGTTTCACTGTTTAAAATACATCCACTTCTTTTGTTAGATAACTAAAGATGTATTGAAGTTGATTCAAACAACAGCAGAGCAATTTTTAAAACAAAATTTTTTGTACCTCTGAAACTTGAAATTGCAAAAATAAAAATATTCACAGTCCTTTGAAAAATGGTCAGTATTCGTATCATGGTCTAAGCAGGAATAAATTTTCCTTAACTATGAGAAGAGTGTACCAGCATGTTCTGACAGAAAATGAGTGTGTAGAATACTCAGTTTCTGAACTATAGTCCCTGTACTTTTTAAGAAAGCTTCATATACTGTTTTTGGTGCTTCTTCCTAAGTACCAGCAGAGGTTAACTGGGGCCACAAAAGAATGTGGTTTAAAGTTTGTAACAAAATCAGTTTGTAAGCGAATGTAAACAAACACATTTATTCGTTAATATTAAATGTGAAATATGATAGTAGACCTTATGTGGTAACATAAGAAAAGGTTTTTCCAAGTACCGATTTATAACCATCCATATTTACTATTGGTTTTAGTAATTGTTAAGAACATAACAGAGACAAAACTTACCATTGGGGAAAACGTAATAAAAGCAATAATGACTAAAATGACAGTAATTTGACTGGCAATATGCTAAAATTGAAGCATATGAAGTAATTATGTTGTAAAACTAATGAAATGATAAAAGTAAGATTTGAAACTGGGAAATGATGGAGTCGTAAGAACACTGGAATCAATAATTAAAGGAAATGAAAGGTAATGAGAGCTTTAAAACTAAAGTTAAGCGGTTTAAATTAAAATTTTAAGGTCTGCAAATAAGTTGTTGTTGATAGCTTCAAAGTACAAAAATGCGTATTTTTGTATCAAAAAATCTATATTTAAACAGCTGTTACAGTAGTATAGAAATCAAGGTCGAAATGATATATGAAGTAGCATATGTTTGATCCTTCATCCACCTACTACTTATGTCGGTAGTGTAGCAAAATAATTGTTATTTATTATTTTATTAAAAAATAATTAAATACATTGCTAACAACAATTTTTATACAACTTGTCATACAAAAATAAGTTGTTTATGTTTTAACGATCGCTTATTTTTGCTTATAATGAGCTTTTAAATATGCCCTAAATGTATATTGGTGAGAATATGTATGAATCGGTAGGTAACGCTTGTGAATTTATTACTTACCACTTCATATATTTTCTATCATTGGTAATAATAAGTCTGAAATAAAAAAATATTTGATACAGAATGAAAAAAACATCCATCCATGGATATTTTATTTTTCCATCTATATATGTATAAAGAATTTAGAGTAATAATTTTTTTTTCACTGTTGCATTAACCATGTGTGTTATAACTGTGTAAACCAAGTTGCGTATATAGTGGTCATATCAAACATTATAAGCATAACAACTTGCCTTAATATTGTCCAAGATCACACTTTAGCTTCATTTCCAGTTAATTCATTCAGTTTGTTTGCTTCATCATCGGTCGCATTGGGCTGTAGTTCATTTCGCATCAAGGTGGAGCTCACTCTTGTGTTGGGTTGTAGCTCTTTCTAGCAGCAGCATTAGCTCTCTGTTTTCTTTCATTTCATAATGCATCAGGCTTCTTCTCCCTAAGTTTGCAGCTCATTCTCATTCTCCTCACCTAGTTTGCAGCAGGTTCCATCTATAGTTGGTTTAGTCATGCATTGGTTCGGTTTAAACCTCTTGCTCAGTTCACTATATAATACCGCTTCAGTTATGTGGTCATTTGTAAGTGGATCGCTCAATGCATTTTACTTGCTTCAGGTCCATGGTTTAACTCCAGTTCCATCTCCCAAATTCCTTCAACCATATTTCTTCAGTTACGCCTTTGAGCATGCACAACACGAATGATTAATTCATAGCAAATTTTAGTAAAGTTGACATTTAATCGATTTAGTTAGCTCTTTCAGTTTCCTGCTTAGTTTAGTGATAGAAAATTTGTTCTCTCATTATAATATACAAAAACAATGTTTAAAGTATAGAAAAATACAGACAGAATACCTTGGAATGAAAATACAAACTGGACATTTGGTTGCCATTTGATTAAGCTGTGATGCAATGTTCAATTTTATTGACAAACGGCCATGACCTGATTTTTCCGTGGTCCTACCGTGCTTCAGGTCTTCAAAACATTGCTAAAAAGATTCGAAGATGCATTATTATCAAATAGGAATGGTCATCATCTTTAATCATGCAATCAGTAATAGCATTGTCTAAGCTTTTCCTTAGTGAAGAAGTTGATCGTTTCCTTGTTTTTCCTCCTAAATCAGGAACCTTTCCTCCTCGTTTCAGCGAAATATCCCTCCACGTAATATCTAAAATATATAACATGAGAAATTAAGAGTGAAATGAAACATCACAAATCTATCTTCCTTTTTGGAAGTTGTTTCATGATATGCTTTAGAGTTTTTATGTATTCATTTGGTTTTCTAATTTGGAGTGAATAAAATATCACTTTTGATTGAAACATTATTGACAAACATCGATACCAAGTTTAACTTGAATCTTTGCAGTGGAGTTGTACAAACTATGCCAAAGACATAGAAATAGCTTTTAGTAATCGTTTATAATCGTTTAAAAAGAGTTATCATAGTGGAAAGCATTAAAGATACCAGTAGTATAGTTTTCTATTATTGGGGTCCATGGACAATAAAATGTTAACATATATTTCTTATAAAAATTATAGGAAGGAGGAATAAAAGATAACTAACTTTATCAAATGTAGAAACTGCATATAAAATTTGTAATATGGAGGATATTTAAAATATTTAGTACTCAGTTGACAACATAAATCTTGGATGTATAAACGTAGAATCCATAGTTTGTGTGCCAAATGACAATGGAGTAGATAGTAAATTTAAGAACTTTTATTTATTATGGTCCTCCTCATGAAACATTGTTGTAGCACATTTATCATTAACCATTTACTACTTAATTCACTTAATCTAGGTTATGGTTAGAAAGAAGATTAATCTACCAATTCTTTATAAGTTCTAGGTATTTGTTCCTTACGGCATAGTATGAGAGATTGTCGAAACAACAGTACAATATTCGTACATGTGATGGATACTACGACCTTATGCTGTGACTATATGATCACATACGATAGTAGGCCAAAAAGGAAAATTTAAAGAAATCATAGTGTAGCAGGATGCAGTTAGAGGTGGGAGAGGTGATTTAAAAAAGTTAACTGGAAGTGTAAATAATGAGGTGATTATCGATTCCAGTATTTGGGTTGTTTCAATAGGTTACGTTTTTGTTGACTTTCGTCAAAAGTTGAATCAACTTGTTAATAGCACCTTGGAGCAGTCAGAAGTCATAACCAATATTGCAATAGCATTTTGGAGCAATCAAAAATCAAAATCAACATTTTGACAGTATTTTGGACCACATTTGAGACAAAATATTATCAAATTATGAAATGTTTTTGGTAACAGTTCATTTCAACAGAGAACTTATACTGAAACCGAAACCCTTCGATAATGTCACCATATTTTAGCATATCTTTTTTCATTTCAAAATTACTCTATCTACCAATTGATAATTCAATATTATCTCAATCGGGAATTTGAGACATTAAATCTTTAGAACTTGGACTATTTAATCATATTAAGATGTGAAATTTTAATTGATATCATGCTTCCAGATTTCAAATAAGCTTCACTCATTTTTTTCTCAATTCCAATTCAGATTACCCTTTTCATTACTTATTACATGCCTAGTTTGCTATTTACCTAGTGACTTTGTATGTATACTTATTTACGTTGACTAATTATACGATATAGTTTAAAGCAGTAAGATCGCTGATATATTTTATTTACACGTCAATTTTTTAAAACTATAGAAATTAGTTTGTAAAGTTAAAAAACTTAAAATCCCCATCCACGTATACCATCCTAGATCATTGGCCGCATCAGGAATAATTATCAAAACTTCCAACGTGTTTTTTGATATCTGTACATGTACATCTGAAGAGAATCTCATTCCTAGCTACTAACAAAAACATTATAATGCTGCTAAAAATAAGAAAGAGGAAAATAATAGAGAAAAACAAAGTTTCATACATTTTCATCTTTGATGGAGTAGTCGAGTAGTCAATCACAAACCGAAGAGATTCATCTTCTCTGTCAACATTACTTATACCCAACAAAAGCAAAGTTTCTTTTATGTTTCCTCAAGATTGGACTCTTCAGACTTGGAAAAGTGGACCAACAATTTTGTAACTACTGTTGAAAATGCAACGTAGTCACAAATTATTATAACAGTAAATTTTCGTATTTATCATCAACTGTAAGATTGAGGAAAAATGTCATGTAGGAGATAGTAGGTAAAACAGATAATCAAATTATATCTACCAACGAAACATGTAAAATAACTAAAATTCAAACGCTTAATATCAAAACTAATAAAAAAGCATGGCTTGTAGGGAACCTGCAATCAGTTAGAGATGAATTAATTTTTTTTAAACATGGTTAACCAATAATGCCTGGCCAGCATGATACCAACTCACCATACATGCGTAATATAGTTAGTGTAGGTGGATTGACTTGGGAAATGTTATAAAAAACAGAATTAGGTGTACCTCTGACCGTGATTAATTTAAGGAATGTATAAATTCATCATCGTGAAACCTTCAGAGAGCATATGCAAATACATATTGAGGGTTAAGGAGTAAACCAACAGTGAATGAACATTTGGAACAACCACTTTAGCAAAAAGAACTTCATGCAGTTACCAGATTACATTCTAAACACATTTCAGGCCAAAGTAATACTTATTGCTAAATTGTAAGATTTTTCCACTAGTGTCAAATTTTATTAAGAAAAGGGTATGTAGCAAAAAAAGGGTGTGTGTACCATATAATAGAACAATTTATCATCAAATCAGGTTTTATGACCCAACCTATCGACTATGTGGTCAATTATATGCGTAATACCCAACTTGAGTGAAAAGGATTAACAAATTAGACCTAAAAGCCTTTTATTTGAAATAGATAAAACGGATATAGGTCAAAATTGGAATAACAGATAATCAAATCAAGTTTCGACTTACCATGTGTTCAAATGTATAAAAACCCCTAATTCGAGCAATAAAAATCAACAGATTACTTACCTAATTCGAGTAAATCCCCAATTCGACTTAGTAATTTCGCCAAGCATATAAAATCTCTATTGTGGATTGATTTTGTGTAAGATTAGTTGATGGGAAAAGGGAAGAAAGAGGTGGGTTGGGTTCTCCGAGCGTGGATGAAGAAGTGGGGAGTAGAAAAATGAATACAGTTTGTGGATTCAAACTAACCGTTGTAGGAAAAACACAGCGGTTGCCAAGTAGCAATGATGTAGTTTAAAAAATCATGTAAGTTAGAAAAGGACACGTGTCATCCTATGAATGATCTTGTTTCTCTTTTCCTATTTAAGTAATAGATTCCAATAAATTAATAAATCTTGACTTTCCATTCTTTTTATCAACAAATTGTCATATTATAAATGGAATTGACATTATTTTCAAATACTATCATAATTTACATTAACATAATATTTAATTACACTTATTGAAATTTATTTCCCAATTTACTAAATACCGTCAATTATAACCTTACAATTGTTTCATTTAATAGGGATTGCACTAGTTTAGTTATTGATTAACTTGCATTAACATTCTTACATTCCATTCCCGTTATTAATTCATTAACGAATTCCAAATTTTTGTTTATTCTAGATTTAATTACTAAATCATATTGAATTACAAATTTAGTCATTGAAAATTTACGGGTTGTTATAGGTCATAAAACATTTAAGTCAAAAGCACTCTTTTGAAAACATTGCCTAAGTAAAGAAGTGATGGTGTCGAAACCAGCCCTTCGAAAGCATTGAAGAAGTGGTCTTGGATTTTAAAACAAAACATACCTTCCGAAACCATTTTCTTTGAAAGGTAGAAAGCAACAACTAGAGGTTTTGACCCCTTCGAAAGCATTTTCTAAAAATAAAGGCGCAACCTATTGTGAAACCTTTGCTTTAAAACATTTGATTCGGTCGAAAGCCAACGTAGTCGAAAACATTCCTTTCGAAAGCAAAGCAGACATATTTTCATTTAAAAACAAAGTAATGCTTCAAGCTCATCGAAACCTCATGTCTCGACCCAGTTCCTCCCGCCTAAGTCCAAATCGCTACATACTAATCTTTGATATCATGTGCATTGGTTTCAATGGTGATGGAGGCGGAAGAATCCATGCGGAAGTAGGGTGCCGAAAGTGGTGAATCATGTATAAAGCATGTTTAAACTGATTTTTGTCATTTTGATATAATCTTTTCAACTAACCTGCCTTGTTTGTCAAAATATGATTGGTTGCAACTTTATTTTTCCAAAAATAATGCCGAAATTTCAGAATTCAACATTTTAAACAATTTACAAAATACACCTTCTCCTTTTATAAATATATAAAACAATTAAGTCTCATACCTTAAATAATTTTATATATCTATTAATTCACTTAGGAAATTTCTATAAAAATTACAGAAAACCATTTTTAATATGTTTTCCAACATATATTAATTTTAGTCCCCAAACATAAATAATTTAGCAGTAAATTATTTTATACCCAAATAATCATTTTTTGTAACGACCCTTATTTTTAAAAATCTAAAAGTATTAAATTAAATAAGTTTTTTGAATAAAATTGTTAGGAATAAAAATTAAGATTTTATTGATACAAATTAGATTATAATACAAATTATGAGCTTAATTAAATTTCTATTAGTGACATATGTTTGCAATAATATAAGGATGATAGTAAATGTTAGTGTGTATTTTAATAATATTGGGTTGAATGATATTAACAATTGTCTGAATGTAAATTTCCAATTGGTTGGAATAATAAATGTTAATAAGGAATAATAAATGTTTCTTTATTAAAAAAGAATCATGTGTTTGTTTATTTGAAATATTTGGTAGCTGAAAGATTGATTGTAGAGATGAGAAACTATTATTTGGTAAGAAATGTATAATTCCTGTTTATATCCAATAGTGCATAAATATGTTTAAATCACTATTTGATAGGAAATAATTGTTCTATTTCTCATTACATTTAGTTTATCCATTTTGAAAGTCACCTTTGTAAACAATTGAAAATAATGTAATTGAATAATTTCAATTAATGATAGAGAGGACACCAAATTATAAATGAATAGGTGTAATTAAACATAGCTTATGTTTTGTGAAAATATAAGGAAAGTTAGTTTAATGAAATGAACATTTATGTCAAATAAAATGGATGTTTCATTTGTGAATGTACGTTCAATTTCATTAAAATAAAGAATAAAATGATTGATTTAAAAAAGAAATCTATGTATATTTGAACTGTGTTTTGGCATATAGATGGATTACAAGAGTAGACAAATAATTTATTTATTGCTCTACTGTATAAACAACAAATTTATAAACGTATTTAAATGACTAAAGGAAACAATTCTATTTTTCATCCATTTGAGTGGTCTATTTTGAAATTTAACTTTATAAGTAATTGTAGTTTATGTAATTGAAATGTTTCAATTAGAAGAGAAGAAAACGTTGATTGCATGTGACAACCCAGAATTTTTAACAATTTTAAATGAAATAATTAATTGGTTTTGAATATTTAAAGGGAATTTTAACTTAAATTTCAAACATAAATATTTACTTGATAATTAAATATTGAATCATATAATTTGAAATTGGGTAAAATGCTGAATTTGGAATTTCTATGCCTATTTAAATAATTTGAAGGCTTATAAAATTTATAATGATGATACTGAAGATAATAGGAGCGTTGAAATTTAATTTAAAGATAATTTTTTCAATTTTAAAAATATATCGATCAAATTGGATTTAAAAATAGCCTTCCGAGGCGCAGTCTCGGAATTCGACGAAACCAGTTCCATTGGATTCGTAATAGTTAGTTTTATCGGATTTCAATTTTCGTAGCAATCGGAGTTGTCGTTTGACCCTGGCAGCCCAAAATGCTTAGAACTATTTCAATCAAATTAATTTAAAATTGATCGTTTACATCTGTAACTCGCGCATATAATCAAATTAGCCTTCGAAACACGTTCCGTTGTGTTCGGAGTGCGAGTAAAACCTTATAATCGTCTGTCGGCACGTCTGATTCGGGGTTCGGGATTTCGCATTATGCACCTCGAGATATTTTCAATATTTAATTATATCATTATATTATAATCAACATATTCAGGAAGCTATTGCTATTTCTATTTTACATTCACGTCTCTCTCTCCATTCGAAGGGCAGAAATCGAACTCCTAATAAAAAAATAAACAGAGAAATTGAAAATGGCCGAAGCCTAGTTTGACCAAAACCCTTCTTCAACTCAATTCAAATCACTTTCCCTTCCCCTATCTTCTCTTCAGTCGTTCAAATCCCTAATTTTCAAAATCATGGCAATTCAATCGCATAGGGGAGCATCGATCGTCATTTTTCGCGAGGTCGAGCTCGCAGCCGAGGCAGGTCGCGTGAGGCAGGCCCTTCAACGAGGGCGAAGTCGTGATGGGCACGAAGCTGTAGCTCGCGTGCGATGGGGAGGCGACTCAACTGTTGCGATGTCGCGTCTTTAAGTGGGTTCGACGACGATCTAGGGCGAATCGCGCAGGGCGCGAGCAATTCAAGGGGTTGCGATGTCATCGAATGGGTCACGACAAAGGCACGGAGATTGGTGAGGGCTAGGGTTTTTCGAACAGGCAGTGGCTCAGTGTTTTGCGGTGAGTAAATTCATTTTATCTGTTATTCCTTTCAGAGTTTGGAAGTTGAAAATTTCTTGGTTCATCTGAGTAACTTGGTTCATCGGAGTTTGGAAGTTGAAAGCATTTTGTTTAAACAAACATATAAAAAAAATGTAAAGACAGAGGGATCGGGTTTGCTACCGAATAACGTTAATTAAAGATAATCGTTTAGTAATGGGTTTTTAATCTTTAACCAAGAGAATGTTTTCCTTAAGTATAATTAAGATTTGATAATTTATAAAATAAGTGAAAGATTAGTTAAGTAATTGGGATTGTAATTAGTAATTGAGTAATTAGTAATTAGTGATTTACAAATGGGTAATTAGGTTTTATAAATTAACAATAAAGGTTTAAGTTCATTTATTAAGATTAATTAATGTAGAATAATTAATAGATGGTTTGATAGGTCATTACCCAATGTAATTAATAAAATAGAATTACTTTGTGAAATAAACCAAGAGATTAAGGTAATTCATTAAGGAGAAATTGGATTTATTTAATAAAGTAAATAAATGGATAATTAACTACATGTTGAGATTAATCGAAAGTGATTAATAATGTGTTTGAATTAAAGTAATTAATTTAGATTGGAACAAATTCAAATATAATTGGAAATAATTAATTAATATAATTAACGATGTAATTGAAGATTGACCAATTAAGATGAATTAATCGGTAATGAGTGACTTATGGGAAGTTAATTAGTATAAGTAATTAAGGATTAATGTAATTAAATAATTAATTAATTCATGAAATAATAAAGATTACTTAATGATTTTGATTGAGACAGATTAATATCATGAAGTTAATTAAAGATAGTTACTTGAATGCAACTAAAGGATAATCAATCCAGGGTGATTAATTTAGATGAATAATGATGGGTTGACTAACCAATTGATTTGGAATTAATTAACGTTAAATGAAGGAAATCTAAGTGATTGAGGTTTGAAATTCAATTTGAATCAATTGAATTGATTTTTATGTGAATAAGCTGTGCTTATGGATGATGAAATGGTAATGGATGTTTGGAATGAGTTGATATCTCTGATATGAAATGTTTAAGTGAATTGGATTATTTTATCTAAGTTTGGTACTTAGAAAAATGGATTTGTTAAATAAGCATTGTCTATAGCAAATTGTGAATTGGTTAAATTGATATAAGATACCCCGGGTTTATATAAGTTGTTTGTTTGGTATTCCACGTTAGTTGGGTTTACTCACGCTGGTTTCCAGCCTGACCTGGGTGTTACTTTGGTGTAATGCTCGGGTCAGTCCAAGTATTACAAATTTTCAGGTAGGCACGTTCTGGAGCTCAGGAGGCGAGCTGGATGACAATATCGTATAGAGTATTCCGCTGTATTTATATTATTGTTAATCTAAGACTTGATAATTGTAAATATTCAGTGACTGTATATAATGTGAAACTCTGATGTATATTAAATGTAATCGACAGATATAGTATTCTTTTGTAAACTGTTATTATTATTTATTATTATATTTTATCCGCTGCGAATGTGAGATGTTTGGTGTTTCTGTTCTTCTTCTTTTTCTTCTTCTTCTATCTCTTTCTTCTTTTTCATAACTATCTGGAATTTTCGGCTTCGAAAATTTCGGGTCGTTACATTTGGTATCAGAGCTGAAAGGTTAAGCGAGAACCTTGGCTCTGGTGGGAATTACTCATTAAATAGAGTCTGTAGTACTCTAGAATGAGTGTGTGTGTATATATATATATACACATATATATATATAAGAGCGCGTACTTGTTATTTTCTTATATAAAGATTTTAAATGATTTTATATAAAATTTATTTTGATATATATATAAAGCAATATTTCCTTCATATAAATATTAGGTGATTGGTTGTTAATTATGGGAATTAAAATTAAGGAATAATATTATACAACCAAACTGAAATTTAATAAAGATGAGTTTGAAATGGATTCAAACTGAAACTGAAGTTTAGAGTTGGAATTAAATTAAGTAGGAAAAAAAAGGGAAAAAATACAACTAAATTAAAATTTAAGTGATTGAAAATGAAATTCTAAATCTAATCCCAGAATTTGAAAAATTGGGTTCAAAGTAATGAGAAATAATAATTAAGTATTATTTGTATAATTGGGACTTGTTGGAAACAATGGGCTGTTTGAAATTTGATTTCAATTTAAAACCAAGGGTGGTTTAAAATTGTAAAACATGGCTAGGAGGGCCAATAAATAAATATGTATATATGTATGGATATACATGATATCAAAGATAATTTGAAATAAACTCTAAGAGGTTGAGTTTTGATTTTCCCTGAAGTGTGATGTAAAAACTCTGAGTGATATAAGTTGTGAACTTATAAAAGGGAAAGAATTTTAAAGTTTGAAGCGGGAATTCAAATTGAGTAAGATTGATCGGATGAAGTAAAATTGGAATTTAACTTGGAAAGCTAAATGGTTAATTTGAATTGAGAATTTGTGTGATCTCACAACGGGTTTGAGGTTTAAAAATTGAAAATGGATGGACCTTTTAAATAAATTGGATAATATTATCCTATTGTTAATAAAAATCTTTAATTTGAGAATGGTATTGTATAAATAAAATAAATTTGAATAATTGAATTGTAAAGTAAACTTGTTTAAGAACTGGCTTCAAACTGGAAGATAAAATTGAATAATAAATTAAGTTTTGAAAACAAATAAAATTGTATTGAACCTTGAAATACATAGATAAAAGTGATTTAAATGGAATTTTAAGAATTGAACTCAGAAATTAAATTGATTAAAAACTTTTAATAAAGGTTAATTTGGTTTAAATAGTTAAACCAACCTTTGAGAGTTTAACTCGAATTTATATAATTCGAGATAGTTTAAATTCAAGACTTAAATTGAACTAGTTCAAAATTGAATTTGGTTTGAATTAAGTGGATTGGTGATTGAAGATGTATAAGTTTAAAAATTTGAAATGGATTAAATGGATAATAATTCAAATTGATTGGAATAATTTGAAATTATAATTAAAGTTGAACAGGATTAAAATTAAATGGAATTTGATTTAAATTGGGGAGGAATCAAGATTGATTCAACTTGAATTGGGAATAAATCAAGTCCAAGAGAATTTGGAGTTATTAGTATTGGAATTGGGTCCATTTAAATGGAAATTTAAATTGAATTGTTGGGGAAGTGAACAGTTGGCTCTTGATTAATTTCAATATAAATTGTTTTGATATTAACTTATTTTTTCTAAGCCATTAAATATATACAACCTTTCTTTCTTTAAGCTAAATTATTATATACTTGTCATACAATTAGTTTTGGAGCTATTTAACCATTTTTCAACTGTTTCTTAAACTAATTACTATTTTTCAACTATTTCACAAACTAATTTCTATTTTACAACTATTTTGCAATTATTTGAAATCTTTGAAACTATTCAATTAGTTTTCGACTATTTTACAATTAGTTAATTATTTTATAGCTATTTGGTGAACTAATAATTATTTTCAACTACTTGTCTATTTTTAAAATTTTAAAGCTATTTACTAAAACTGGTCGGAGTTCAAACTGTTAATTGGTTTAAATACCCAACCGAGGTAAGAATTGAAGTGACAATTCAATGGGAATTAAAGGAAATGTGAATAAAAAGGAAATTGATCTTGGAAAAAGTAATCAAATTTGAATATTTGATTTTGAACAAACAAGGTTATATATCTTTGTTATATAAGATAAATCTTCCATTGTTGAATCTATTGCTGGAAGAAAAGGATTTTTGAACATGTTTGAAGTATAAAAGGAGTTTTATACGAGATTAAAATGATCCAAATTTTTAGAAGTTATATATATATTTGAATATATATATATATATATATATATATATATATATATACATACATATATATATAAAGGATCTTATGAGGATTTTGGGAAAAAGGTTTTGGGAACCTTTGAATTTGGGAAGGCTTTTGATTTTTGGGTAAAATCAAATATTGGAATTTGGAAAGCCTATTTTGAGAATTATCGATTTTGGGATAATCGATTTTATGTAAAAGAGCTTTGTATAATATCATACAAGGTGTATGATTTGAAGATACTATATGTGTATAGTATAAAATATTTTGATCATGGCTCTGGGGTAAAAGGCACTCCCTTGAAATGAACTTCTCAGGAGTGCCACCGGGTGGGGCTGCCTTGAGCCCCAAGGGGGTTTCTAATGTTGATCCTGTGAGGAGTCCGGACAAAACTAGTTCCTCGGGATTATTGGGTAGCGTAAGTCGATGGCGTTGATGCCTACAGAGGCATTTGGGTTATGCTGTGACGACAGTGTAACTCGATGTCGCTGCGATCTACTGTGGGGACCATAGCGAAAATCATGTGGAGGATGAGTGTCAACGGTCTACACTTGATTTTGCCGGGAAGGCAACGCAACATCGGTAGACTGCGATCTATGGTCAAGTGGAGTGGAGAAGTTTCATTTTTGGCAGCGAAATTCGATGACGCTGATGCCTACAGTTATATGGGTTTTTGCTGTGATAGCTACGTAACCCCAGTTGTAGCTGCGATCTGGCGAGGGTTCCATGGTGTAATCGAGGGGCGCAGAGGCCTACATTTATCTGTGGATTTTGTCGGGACGGCAACGTAACCATCGGGTTAACTACGACCATGGATGGGGGTGATGATTTCCAGAGCATTCTCCCCAATGATATTTCCTCTATTTTCAAAAACTGTTTTCTATATTTTCAATAACATTATTTTCCAAATATTTTCGCTGGGTGTTGAAAACGGGTTTACCAAGTACTTATAGATTTTCAGTCCTACGCCTGATCAACGTATGATTGAATTTCTCTGAGAACAAGGATGACTGGTTGAGACATCGAGTTATAAAAAGTATTTTTATAAAGAGTTATTTTAGTAGTATTATGTGACTTTAAAAGCTTTTCTAAAATTTTGAAATAAAGGTGTTGGGATTTTGGAAAATCAAAGGAAATCCAAACTGAAATTATAAAATTAAAACTCGGGAAAATTTAATGAAGTGATTCTTTATAATTAAAGGAAATCGAATATTAAATTAAAAGTGAAAGTAAACCAATTAGCTAAATAAATTATTTAATAGTGTATGTTAATAAAATTTAACTTGGGTAAACAAATGGATGTAAATTAATAATGGAATTCGGTAATGGATTCGAATTGTAAATAGAATTCGACTTGGATTTGAAAATGAATTAAATAAAAAGAGATGTTGTAAAATAAAATAAAATAGAGTTGGATTGAAAATGTGATGGTTTGAATTACAAATAAAATTCAAGGGTGATTTGAATAATGTTTAATGAAATTTGCAAGAAAATTGGATATAAGAAAAGTGATTATAATAGCAATATTTTGAGCTGCAAAACAAAACCCAAGTGAATAAAAATAAATTTAGAGTGACCTTGTATTAATGAAATAAATTTGAAAACGAATTAAGTAAGCAAATTAAAATTTTAAAACGGGTTAATTGAGTTAAATGATAAATGGATGAAGTCTGATTTAATAAAAACTAAATCAAAGCTGTGATTGGAATTGGATTATCAGACTGAACTTAAAATTTGGTGATATATTAATTTAAAGCATAAATGAGCTAAATATGTGCTTGGATATTATTTTGATAAATTGAGAAGGTGAATTTAAAATTAAAATGAATAGGCTGACTGAATTAATGGAAGTTGATTAAATGAGAATCAAATAGAGGTAAACTTAATTTTGATGTTAGAATAAATTAAAGTAAATTAACTTAAGTTTAAAATTTGTGGAAGCTTGGCTTCGAATAAGGGTGAAAGCCTATTCAGTAAAAACTTGGATTAAATTAATTTGGGAAATGGTTATTAATTTATAAGTATTGGATGTGCCAAGTTTAATAAATTGTTTTGAATGGAACAATTGCGGAAACAATTATTCAATTTTTCATCCATTTGAGTGGTCTATTTTGAAATTTAACTTTATAAGTAATTGTAGTTTATGTAATTGAAATGTTTCAATTAGAAGAGAAGAAAACGTTGATTGCATGTGACAACCCAGAATTATTAACAATTTTAAATGAAATAATTAATTGGTTTTGAATATTTAAAGGGAAATTTTAATTTTAATTTCAAATATAAATATTTACTTGATAATTAAATATGGAATCATATAATTTGAAATTGGGTAAAATGCTGAATTTGGAATTTCTAAGCCTATTTAAATAATTTGAAGGCTTATAAAATTTATAATGATGATACTGAAGATAATAGAAGGGTTGAAATTTAATTTAAAGGTGATTTGTTCAATTTTAAAAATATATCGATCAAATTGGATTTAAAAATAGCCTTCCGAGGCACAGTCCCAGAATTCGACGAAACCAGTTCGATTGGATCCGTAATAGTTAGTTATTATCGGATTTCAATTTTCATAGCAATCGGAGTTGTCGTTTGACCCTGGCAGCTCAAAATGCTTAGAACTATTTCAATCAAATTAATTTAAAATTGATCGTTTACATCTGTAACTCGCACATATGATAAAATTAGCCTTCGAAACACGTTCCATTGTGTCCGAAATGCGGGTAAAACCTTATAATCGTTTGTCGGCACGTCTGATTCAGGGTTCGGGATTTCGCATTATGCACCTCGAGATATTTTCAATATTTAATTATATCATTATATTATAATCAACGTATTCAGGAAGCTATTGCTATTTCTATTTTACATTCACATCTCTCTCTCCATTCGAAGGGCAGAAATCGAACTCCTAATAAAAAATAAACAGAGAAATTGAAAATGGCCGAAGCCTAGTTTGACCAAAACCCTTCTTCAACTCAATTCAAATCACTTTCCCTTCCCCTATCTTCTCTTCAGTCGTTCAGATCCCTAATTGTCAAAATCATGGCCACAATTCAATCGCGTAGGGGAAGCATCGATCGTCGTTTTTCGTGAGGTCGAGCTCGCGGCCGAGGCGGGTCGCGTGAGGCAGGTCATTCAACGAGGGCGAAGTCGCGATGGGCACGAAGCTGTAGCTCGCGTGCGATGGGGAGGCGGCTCGACTGTCGTGATGTCGCGTCTTCGAGTGGGTTTGAGGACGATCTGGGGCGAGTCGCACAGGGCGCGAGCAATTCAAGGGGTTGCGATGTCATCGAATCGGTCACGGCAAAGGCACGGAGTTTGGTGAGGGCTAGGGTTTTTCGAACAGGCAGTGGCTCAGTGTTTTGCGGTGAGTAAATTCATTTTATCTGTTATTCCTTTCAGAGTTTGGAAGTTGAAAATTTCTTGGTTCATCTGAGTAACTTGGTTCATCAGAGTTTGGAAGTTGAAAGCATTTTGTTTAAACTTAAACATATAAAAAAAATATGTAAAGACAGGGGGATCGGGTTTGCTACCGAATAACGTTAATTAAAGATAAATGTTTAGTAATGGGTTTTTAATCTTTAACCAAGAGAATGTTTTCCTTAAGTATAATTAAGATTTGATAATTTATAAAATAAGTTAAAGATTAGTTAAGTAATTGGGATTGTAATTAGTAATTGAGTAATTAGTAATTAGTGATTTACAAATGGGTAATTAGGTTTTATAAATTAACAATGAAGGTTTAAGTTCATTTATTAAGATTAATTAATGTAGAATAATTAATAGATGGTTTGATAGGTCATTACCCAATGTAATTAATAAAATAGAATTACTTTGTGAAATAAACCAAGAGATTAAGGTAATTCATTAAGGAGAAATTGGATTTATTTAATAAAGTAAATAAATGAATAATTAACTACAGGTTGAGATCAATCGAAAGTGATTAATAATGTGTTTGAATTAAAGTAATTAATTTAGATTGGAACAAATTTAAATATAATTGGAAATAATTAATTAATATAATTAACGATGTAATTGAAGATTAACCAATTAAGATGAATTAATCAGTAATGAGTGAATTACGGGAAGTTAATTAGTATAAGCAATTAAGGATTAATGTAATTAAATAATTAATTAATTCATGAAATAATAAAGATTACTTAATGATTTTGATTGAGACAGATTAATATCGTGAAGTTAATTAAAGATAATTACTTGAATGCAACTAAAGGATAATTAATCCAGGGTGATTAATTTAGATGAATAATGATGGGTTGACTAACCAATTGATTTGGAATTAATTAACGTTAAATGAGGAAATCTAATTGATTGAGGTTTGAAATTCAATTTGAATCAATTGAATTGATTTGTATGTGAATAAGCTGTGCTTATGGATGATGAAATGGTAATGGATGTTTGGAATGAGTTGATATCTCTGATATTAAATGTTTAAGTGAATTGGATTATTTTATCTAAGTTTGGTACTGAGAAAAATGGATTTGTGAAATAAGCATTTTCTATATCAAATTGTGAATTGGTTAAATTGATATAAGATACCCCGGGTTTATATAAGTTGTTTGTTTGGTATTGCATGTTAGTTGGGTTTACTCACGCTGGTTTCCAGCCTGACCCGGGTGTTACTTTGGTGTAATGCTCGGGTCGGTCCGAGTATTGCAAATTTTCAGGTAGGTACGTTCTGTAGCTCAGGAGGCGAGCTGGATGACAATATTGTATAGAGTATTCCGCTGTATTTATATTATTGTTAATCTGAGACTTGATAACTGTAAATATTCAGTGACTGTATATAATGTGAAACTCTGATGTATATTAAATGTAATCGATAGATATAGTATTCTTTTGTAAACTGTTATTATTATTTATTATTATATTTTATCCGCTGCGAATGTGAGATGTTTGGTGTTTCTGTTCTTCTTCTTTTTCTTCTTCTTCTATCTCCTTCTTCTTTTTCATAACTATCTGGAATTTTCGGCTTCGAAAATTTTGGGTCGTTACATTGCGATTAATTGATTTAATAAAAGAAATGCACCTTTTGTATTAAACAAAAAGAATGTTTTAATGGAAATAAAAGATTATTTTGGGAAAACCAAATTGAACGTTTTCATTTTTGTGGTAAGTAATTTTATTTATTATGCATAGATAAAAAAACCAAATGCGTACAAATTTGAATATTATTTGAGTTAATGTGATAACCCTTATTCGATAAATAAGTTTTATGATTTAAATTAGTTCATGTTTGTTCAAAATTTTTGCATAGAAAAAAACTGTTGCAAGTGTATTGTTTGATTATGGATGTGTACACAAGATAGTGCACACACATACACATACTTCTCTGCATAATGAAAATAGTCAGAAATCAATGTATAAATTAGGGAAAAATAATTAAGGAATATATATTGTGTGGAAGGCATGATTATGTCTTTAATAAGTTAGCAAAAAGGAAATCAAACATGTAGGCGGAAAATAATAAATTCAGGCAGAAAAATACTAGACATTTAAATATATTTAAATCAAAGAAAATAAAGACTTAAGTATACATATGAAATGCATGGGTATAGTCAGGAATTGTAGGCAGAGAAAAATGGTATGAATCCTTGAATAAAAATACTTTATCCATTTTAGTAATTCTTTTGCTTAGAAAAATTTAGTCATGCATATAACATGACCCGGGGTAGGATTAAAAGAATAAGTTTTATTTTCTGAAAATATAATGAGGACAACATACCTTTTCTTTTTCTTTCATTTGAATTAAGACGAAAGGCATATCATATTATGGGGGGTAAAATTGACATTGGGTAATCTCCTTAAACCCTAGAAGCAGCCAGAGTTTATATAAGAAAACCTGGTGCAGTGAAGTTTTGCATGATTCTGCCTCATAAAAGGAAAAATAATAATATATAAAAACAGAAGCTAGAGGAAAATGTGCATTACTGGCTATTAGAGATAAGAGGAAGTGGAAGGCTTAGGAAAAAGAATTAATGTGAGTAACCTCACTGAAAAGCTTGGCATTAAGTCCTGAATATCGAGGCAGCCTAATTGATTTTGTGTTTTATTTTGCAAGTTGTGTTCATTTTGTGATTTGATACTTTTGGTATGTGAATGGTTTATTTAATTACAAAACTCTACAAAGTGATTTATTCAAAGAAAAAGGGTCTTGTGCTTCATGTTTTAAATGACTATCTGACTATGGATTAACCTTGAAATGAAGTGATTGTTTTTATGGGTTCCTTCCTTCAAAATGCTCATTTAAATTCCAGGATTTTGGGTGGTAAATAATTGGTCAGAAATAAAAAGAAATATGGGGCAGTAACATTGTGTTGTTGCTTATGCCTTATATTAAATTGAAAAATATATAGAAGTGCAATGTGATACATGTGCTGAGCTTCTATGATTTTATGAATCTCCCAAATTATAGATCATACTTGTGGTTTAGCCAGATCTAGAAACTAATGAAGATCTGATTGAACTAGAGGTAAAAAGAAAAAAAAAGGGTAACCAAAAAAACTAAATAGGACCATATGTTTATAATCTGATCTACTAGAAACCCTAGGAAAAAATAACCTGATAGGTCACCATATCCATTTGCATGAGTAGATCATTGTTTCTGAGAACATGATTTAAACATCTCTGAATGAATGTATGACTGGATGAAATGTTTAATTTTCCTCTGATTGAAAGTATGTGCTGCATAAGAGATTAGCACAGTTAAGAAAAAGGGAAAATAACACTTAGTAATTTAACTAAGGACTATGGATCTTAGGGCTACAAAAGAAGGCTTGGCAAGGTGAATATTGCAAGCTCACACATGTTATGTTTATACCCAGGGGCCTGAGTGTGCTGGATTAACAGAGATTTGTCCCAGGAAATATGTGTTATAATATGAGAAAGTAGCTAAAGACCTTAAACTGACACTTGATAATGTATAATAAAAAGAAAATAGGGTCAAGTGAGGCATGGGTGAAACCCTGATGGCCAAAAAGAAAAATTTGAAGAAGGGATTTGATGATTGAACTAATGCTTGTATTGAAAGGCTATGATGTTTATTGTTGAGTTTTATGATTATTTTTCTCTGAATTAAATTGCTTAAACCATACATAATCAGTTTTGCACTGACATCAGTGTACATGCTTTATAGAATTATGCACAGTGATGATTTTGGTTTCCTTATTCATATAAAGTAATTAAATATAATGAAATTAAGATAGGTATGTGCTTTTCGGTAGGGTACTCATACCAGACAATAGTCTGACCAATGTGTGATTATACACCATTGGGTGTCTCATATTTATATGAGGCAGTTCATGATGACCGTGTAGGCAAATAGGTTTTTCTCTGATCAAGCTTTGGATGAGATAGCTGCTTAAGGAATTGGATGCAATAGTTTCAGATTAACTGATAATGAAATAGAAGTTTAAGTTTAATTTATGTTATGATATGATTAGTTAAGTTGTTTGAAAAGAAACTTATGTAATGTTATTTTCTGTTTTGTAAGTATTGAACTAAATGATTTAGTTCAGTTAAAATTTCATGAGTTGCTTTTGAAAATGTTTTATTGTGGAATGTAGTTTCTTTCTTGAACTTCCAGAACACTTAACAAAAATGTGTAGTACTAGAAAATCTAAAATGAAAAGTATATTCAAATTAAAAGAATGATCTGGTAACTGTTATGAGAAGCTTATGTTTAAAAGATGATATAAAAGCATGGTAAACAATAGCTTTGAGGCACCTAAAGGAACCCAGAATTATATATTTTGCTTGAGAATGGTGGTAAAAGGAAATAAGGCTAACTTGACCATTTTCACTAAGCCTGGGTTTGAACACCTTTCAATACCTTATAACTTAATTAGCATAAGAGATGAACAATTCAATTATCAAGGAAGCTAAGTTATTTGTGTAGAAAAAAACTGAGTACTTGAAATTATTCAAACACACATGCACAGAAAACATGCATTCACACTTGTACGGGACAGAAATAAAATCATGAAAATACAAATAAATGCTAAGACCAGAAAAGATGATATCAAGAGCTTGGCAAAAATTGTACATGACTGAAAAACTCATTTTGGAAATTATTTTGCTATGTGGGAATCATATAATGATTTCCAATTCAGTTTGGAAATTATTTTGCTATGTGGGAATCATATTGTGATTTCCAATTAGAATTTATCTTTTCTTTTTGCTTCCAAAACTTCTCTACTCTGATTTAAAAACACAAAGCATTATTTATATATTCTCACATATGAGAGCTTAAGATAATTTGGAGAACAAAAATATTTTTATATTGGCTAAGGATCCTGGATAGGGGAAAAGTTAGAGATGACACTCTCTTGAGTAGATGACCACAGTATGACACTACATATAACAAAAATTTAGGGTAGGAAAGTGGGTCATTTCAATTTGGTATCAGAGCTATGTTGCTAAGTAACATAGCAAAATTTTGTATGAATTTGTTTGTATTGAATGTATGATTGTGTTGACTGCTTTGGATGATTTGTTTTGTTAATACATATACTACTAATATTTCTTATAACTAAATAAGGATGAATTAAAGTGAATTAATTTATAGAGGGTTAGGTAAGATGAACTGACTTAAATATCATATCCATAGAACTATGGTGAGACCCAGACAACAAGAGGTAGGACCAAGTGAACCACCCATGGTGAATATGGAAGAATTCATGAGAGCCATAAGGGATGGGGTAGGCAATAGCCAAGAAAATCCACATGAGGAGCTCTCCAAACTACTCAAGACCTATACCAATCTTGGAGGCAAAACTTTTGACGGAACAGAATGGGTCATGGGAGTTCAAAATTGGCTCAGAATTTTGGACAGAATTTTTACAGACATGCAAGTTGAAGACCAAAAGAAGAGGCAAATAACATCTAGACAATTGAGAGGAGCAGCTTTGGACTGGTGGGAAGTTATCATAGCAGGAAGGCCTGAAGGGGAAGTGACATGGAATCAATTTAAGGAAATGTTGGAAGGAAGATTTGTACCTACATCAGCTAAAGAGTCTTTGCTAGAGGAATTCATTAAATTAAGGCAGGGAACTATGAGTGTTACTGAGTATACACAGAAGTTTGAATCAGTAGCAAAGTATGGTGCAGTGCTTATCACAACTAAAGAGGCTAAAAATGGCAGATACATCCAAGGACTGAATGCTAGTCTTAGTAGAGCTATGCTTCCATATAAGGACAGGACATTTGATCAAGTTTTGGATCTGACTTTGAGTATTGAACAGCATGATAAAGCCAGGGAAAATTTCAGAGCACTCAGGAATAATCAAAATAAGAAAGGAAAAGGTAAGTTTCATCCTTATGACAAAAAGAAAATAGGTGTAGCTTCCACCAAGAATCCAGAAGAGGTCAAGACTGCTAAGGTTAAGAAGAAGATCACTTATTATAACTGTGGCTAAGAGGGGCATATGAAGAACTGGTGCATAAATCTTAAACCAGCATCCTTCAAATGTCACCAGTGTGGGAAGGAAGGGCAAATAAGGAGAAATTGTCCAGATTTTAAGCAAGGAAAAATGGGAGCTTTGGAAGGGAAAGGCAAAGCAACTGAGGGACCAAATGTTGAGAGTCATGGCCCAAGTTGAAGGTACTTTGCTCATTCACTCAATACCTTTTGCAATAGTGTATGTTACTGGGGCTACACACTCATTAATTTCCCATGATATTGCATAACAACTAAAATTAAATTGTATGATTGTTGATAAGCCATTGCTCATTAGAAGTCCTTTAGGTAGTTCCTGTGTTTTAGGCATGATGTGTATGCAACTAGGATTGAATATATGGGGATATGTGTTTTGTGCAGACCTATATGTGTTGCAATACCCAGACATAGGAGTTATTTTAGGGGTTGATTGGTTAAGAAAATATAAGGCTGTTATAAATATGGAGACCTCCACCATATCATTGAGAACTTCTGATGGAAAAAGGGTAGTTGTTCTTTGTGAAGCAAATAAGAACAGAAATATAGCAACCCTTGTTAATTTGTCCAGTGAGAAGCACATGCCTGCATTAGAAGAAATCACTATGGTAAATCAATATGCTGATGTTTTTAGTGAGGTTAAGGGAGTTCCAAACCATAGACCAGTAGAGTTTTCAATTAAACTAATTCCAGGAGCTAACCCAGTGGTTAAGAGGCCAACTAGAATGGGGCCTAAAGAATTGATAGAATTAAAAAAGGCAACTGGTTGAACTAGAAGAGAAAGGCTTCATCAGACCCAGTAGCTCATCATGGGGAGCACCAGTGGTTTTTGTTAAGAAACAGGATGGATCTCTTAGATTATGTATTGATTACAGGGAGTTAAATAAAATCACAGTTAAAAACAAATACCCCTCACCAAGAATTGATGATCTCTTTGATCAATTAAGTGGTGCAAAAATATTCTCTAGAATTGATTTAGCCTCAGGATTTCATCAAATGAAAGTAGAGGAGGAAAGCATTAAATACACAGCTTTCAACACTAGATATGGACTCTATGAATTTTTAGTAATGCCATTTGGCTTTACAAATTCTCCCTCTTACTTTGTTGATTTGATGAATAGAATTTTTAGGAAATACTTAGATAAATTTGTATTGATATTTATTGATGATATAATAATTTATTCTAAGACAGTTGATGAGCATGAGAATCATTTGCATATAGTACTACAGAAATTGTGGCAAGAAAATTTGAAGGCAAAAATTTCAAAATGTACTTTTTGGCAAAGTAAGGTAAACTTTTTAGGACATGGATATCAGAGGAAGGTATATCTGTAGATCCTAATAAGGTAATTGCAGTTCAAGCATGGAAAAGGCCTACTAGTGTCACAGAGGTCAGATCATTTATGGGAATGGCCGGTTATTATAGAAGGTATATAAAAGATTTTGCAAAAATTTCAATCCCATTAACTAGATTGACTAGGAAGAATCAGGTATTTGCTTGGACTGAGGAGTGTGAGAAAGCCTTTGGGAGGTTAAAGGAAGCACTAATACAAGCTCCAATACTAAAAGTACCTGAGGGAAGTGAAAATTTGGTGATATATACTGATGCAAGTGGACAAGGACTTGGGGTAGTATCGATGCAACAACATAAAGTGATAGTTTATGCCTCTAGACAGTTAAAGCCCAGTGAGGTAAGGTATGCTACACATGACCTTGAATTGGCTGCTATATTGTATGCTCTTAAATTATGGAGACATTATTTGTTAAGGGCTAAATTTGAAGTTTACACAGACCATAAGTCAATTAAGTACTTGTTTTCACAAAAAGAATTAAACATGAGGCAGCAAAGGTGGATTGAACTACTAGCCTCATACGATTTTGAAATATTATACACACCTGGCAAAGCTAATAAAGTAGCAGATGCTTTAAGTAGACAGCATGTTAATGTAGCTAGGTTAATGATAGAAGAGTTTAACACTCTATCACTATTGATTGACTCAGAAGTAGAAAGTGAAAGTGCAGAAAATATGAACATATGCAGTGAGAATGTAGAGATGGGAAGGTTAAGCTTTATTACTTTGGAGTCAGAATTAAAAAATAAAATTGTAAAGCTACAAGTCCAGGATCCATCTTTACTTGAGAAGAAAACTCAGATATTAAATGGTGAGACAGTGGAAGGTTTTCAGTTGAATAAACAAGGCCAATTGGAGAAAAGAAAAATAATATGTGTTCCTGCCATTGATGAATTGAAGCAAGAAATATTGGATGCTTATCATAAAAGTAAATATACCATACATCCAGGAAACACAAGAATGTATCATAACCTCAAGAGAGATTATTGGTGGAGTGGTATGAAAAGTGCAGTGGCAACTTATGTGTCTAAGTGCATGGTTTGTCAATAGGTAAAGGCTGAATATCAAAGACCTTCAGGGATGCTTCAACCATTACAAATACCATAGTGGAAATGGGAAGATATATCAATGGATTTCATTGATGGTTTGCCTAAAGCTAGGAGGGGAAATGAAAGTATTTGGGTTGTAGTTGATAGGCTAACCAAATCAGCTCATTTCATACCTGTAAAATCAGAAAGGAATGCATGCACATTAGCTCAATTATTTATTAAAGAAGTAGTTAGATTGCATGGAATACCAAAAACCATAGCGAGTGATAGAGATACCATCTTCACTTCAAAATTTTGGCAAAGCTTTCACAAAGCAATGGGGACTAATTTATGCTTGAGAACAGCTTACCACCCTCAATCAGATGGTCAAATAGAAATTGTGAATAAATTGCTTGAAGACATGTTGAGGGCATGTATATTGGATTGGGAAGGAAGCTGGGAAGATCGCATATTTTTAGCAGAATTTGCATACAATAATAGCTATCACAGCAGCATAGGCATGGCACCCTTTGAAGCACTCTATGGTAGGCCATGTTTATCACCCTCAAGTTGGATTGAATCTAGGGAGAAGGTGGTCTTAGGAGCAGAAAATGTAAAAGAGAGTTCTGAAAAGATAGCTTTGATTAGGAGAAGAATTGCCTCTGCCCAAGACAGGCAAAAGAAATATGCTGATCAGAAGAGAAAAGCAGTGCAGTATGATGTTGGGGATTATGTATTTATTAAAATATCACCCATGAAAAAGATTTTGAGATTTGGGAAACAAGGAAAGTTGATTCCAAGATATATAGGGCCATATAAAATTCTAGAAAGAATTGGAAATGTAGCCTATATGTTAGAGCTGCAAGAGGAAATGAGAGCAATGCATGATGTTTTTCATATATCTCATTAAGGAGATGGGTTCATGATAAAGAAACAATTCTAAAATCTCCTGAGGAAGTACAGATTGATCCCAGAATGGTGTATGAAAAAGTGCCAGTACACATAGTGGCTAGAGAGATCAAGAAATTGAGAAACAAAGAAATAAAATTAGTGAAAATGCAGTGGAGTCTTGACCCAAATGATTGCACATGGGAGGTGGAAGGTAAAATCAAAAATGGTTATCCACAACTGTTTGGTTAAATAAAAGTTAAAATATAAATATTTTGATAAATGTTTTGATTGATTATGCATTATGAATTTTTATCTTGATATGAGATAGAGTTTGATTAAGTGATTGGTTAAGAAGATGATTGATTTTCTGGATTGATGATATTTGAATTAAGTATGAAAGAATTGTGGGTCAGAATTCCTAAAAAGAGAGGTATATGTGATAACCCTGATTTTATAAATAAGTTTTATGATTTAAATCAGTTCATGTTTGTTCAAAATTTTTGCATAGAAAAATAAACTGTTGCAAGTGTATTGTTTGAATATGGATGTGTACATAAGATATTCTACACACATACACATACTTCTCTGCATAATGAAAATAGTCAGAAATCAAAGTATAAATTAGGGAAAAATAATTAAGGAATATATATTGTGTGGAAGGCATGATTATGTCTTTAATAAGTTAGCAAAAAGGAAATCAAACATGTAGGCAGAAAATAATAAATTCAGGCAGAAAAATACTAGACATTTAAATATATTTAAATGAAAGAAAATAAAGACTTAAGTATACATTTGAAATGCATGGGTACAGTTAGGCATTGTAGGAAGAGAAAAATGGTATGGATCCTTGAATAAAAATACTTTATCCATTTTAGTAATTCTTTTGCTTAGAAAAATTTAGTCATGCATATAACATGACCTGGGGTAGGATTAAAAGAATAAGTTTTATTTTCTGAAAATATAATGAGGACCACATACCTTTTCTTTTTCTTTCATTTGAATTAAGACTAAAGGAAGATCATATTATGGGGGGTAAAATTGACAATGGGTAATCTCCTTAAACCCTAGAAGCAGCCAGAGTTTATGTAAGAAAACCTGGTGCAGCGAAGTTTTGCATGGTTCTGCCTCATAAAAGGAAAAATAATAATATATACAAAAAGAAGCTAGAGGAAAATATGGAGTACTGGCTATTAGAGATAAGAGGAAGTGGAAGGCTTAGGAAAAAGAATTAATATGAGTAACCTCACTGAAAAGCTTGGCATTAAGTCCTGAATATTGAGGCAGCCTAATTGGTTTTATATTTTATTTTGTAAGCTGTGTTCATTTTATGATTTGAAACTTTTGGTATGTGAAGGGTTTATGTAAGTACAAAATTCTGCATAGTGATTTATTCAAAGAAAAAGGGTCTTGTGCTTCATGTTTTAAAATGACTATCTGACTATGGATTAACCTTGAAATGAAGTGATTGTTTTTATGGGTTCCTTCCTTCCTTCAAAATGCTCATTTAAATTCCAGAATTTTGGGTGGTAAATATATGGTCAGAAATAAAAAGAAATATGGGGCAGTAAGATTGTGTTGTTGCTTATGCCTCAAATTAAATTGAAAAATATATAGAAGTGCAATGTGATACATGTGCTGAGCTTCTATGATTTTATGAATCTCCCAAATTATAGATCATACTTGTGGTTTAGCCAGATCTAGAAACTAATGAAGATCTGATTGAACTAGAGGTAAAAAGAAAAAAAAGGGGTAACCAGAAAAACTAAATAGGACCATATGTTTATGATCTGATCTACTAGAACCCTTAGGCAAAAATAACCTGATAGGTGACCATATCCATTTGCATGAGTAGATAATTGTTTCTGAGAACATGATTTATACATCTCTGAACAAATGTGTGACTAGGTGAAATGTTTATTTTTCCTCTGTTTGAAAGTATGTCCTGCAAAAGAGATTAGCACAGTTAAGAAAAAGGGAAAATAACACTTAGTAATTTAACTAAGGACTATGGATCTTAGGGCTACAAAAGAAGGCTTGGCAAGGGGAATATTGCAAGCTCACACATGATATGTTTATACCCAGGGGCCTGAGTGTGCTGGGTTAATAGAGATTTGTCCCAGGAAATGCGTGTTATAATATGAGAAAGTAGCTAAAGACCTTAAACTGACACTTGATAATGGATAATAAAAAGAAAATATGGTCAAGTGAGGCATGGGTGAAACCCTGATGGCCAGAAAGAAAAATTTGAAGAAGGGATTTGATGATTGAACTAGTGCTTGTATTGAAAGGCTATGATGTTTATTGTTGAGTTTTATGATTATTTTTCTCTGAACTAAATTGCTTAAACCATACATAATCAGTTTTGCACTGACATGAGTGTACATGCCTTATAGAATTATGCACAGTGATGATTTTGGTTTCCTTATTCATATAAAGTACGTAAATATAATGAAATTAAGACAGGTATGTGCTTTCAGGTAGGGTACTCATACCAGACAATAGTCTGACCCATGTGTGTTTATACACCATTGGGTGTCTCATATTTATATGAGGCAGTTCATGGTGATTGTGCAGGCAAATAGATTTTTCCCTGGTCAAGCTTTGGATGAGATAGCTGCTTAAGGAATTGAATGCAATAGTTTCAGATTAACTAATATTAAAATAGAAGTTTAAGTTGAATTTATGTTACGATATGATTAGTTAAGTTGTTTGAAAAGAAACAAAAGGCTTAGGATTAGCAAGAATGGAGGCAAAGTAATCCACAAAAGCAGTATTAATATTCTCTTCATTTACATGCTTTAAACCTTTAATGTCATAAATACAATTAATTCTTTCCTTTGATTGCTTGATCTTGATAGAATCATGAAAGAATTTGTATTCCTATCTCTAAATTTATCGTATTTAGCATGAAGAATCTCTTTAGACTTAGATAGTTCAAATTCTAAAATATCTTGCAATGACTTAGATAATTCAGATTCCTCCATAGCAAGTGAAGAATTCAAAGGATCAGAAAGTAAAGCTTTTTGTACCTCAGATAGCCTTTTTCTCAAATCAGAGGAGAAATAAGATCCAGAACCAAAATTATTCCTAGACCAAATCTTCAATTTGCACTTTAATTTGAAAAGTTTAGTCTTAAGAATATACATAGGATTACCATACACTTCTTCTTGCCAAACCTGTAAAACTAAATCATGAAAAGAAGAATGATTAATCCAAAATTTAAAAAATTTAAAAGAGGAATGTTTTGCCTTTGCGACCTCTCCCCAAGATAAGATGATAGGACTATGATCAGAGATTAAAGGTAGAAGAATGTTACAGTACAAAGAAGGCCAAAATGAAATAGCTGAAATATTTTGAAAAGCATGATCAAGTATGCAAAATGTTCTAGGTCCATCTTTACTTTTGTTGTTCCAGGTGTATAAAGGGCCAGTGGTTTGTATGGGAGATAGAAAAGCATGCAATAACATTTGATAAAGAGGAGAAATATCTTTGGAAGAAAGTGGGGTACCACCTGATTTATGGGAAGACGAATACATACAATTAAAGTCTCCTAAAACAAGCCAAGGCACAGAAGAATTTTTAAGTTTAGGCAAATGATTAAGTAGGTTTTTCCTTCTATCAATGCAGTTCTGGGCATAGACAAATGTAAGAAAAAAAGAAGAATTGGTTTCAACAGAAAAAGCTTCATAATGCAGGAATTGATCTGATTCTTCCAATTTTTTCAACCGATAATATTTAAGTTCCACATCACCATTAGTCTTCCATAGGAAGCACTTGTAAGGTTATCATCATGCTGCCAATAAGGAGCAATAAACATGCAAGCTCTTCTTGTTAAATCGGCATTCAACTTGATTTCACTAACACACATAATATGAATGTTTTCCTCTTTAATCAATTTCTTAATTTCTTTTTTCTTAGAGAGCAAATGCCCTCCTCTAATATTCCAGTATGCTATATTCTTCATCATCATCAAGTATTGGGAGTGCTTAACTTATTAGGATGCCTCCTTGTATGTCTTGTCAATTTTTCTGTAGAATTAAAAACTATGCTGTCAGATTTAGGTTGGATATCCTCAATACAACTATCAATACCATTGTTCATATCCACAACTTCCTTAGTCAATTTATTATTTTTTGCTTTTCTACCCTTTTTAATTGTCAGGCTCAATGTAGAATTGGTTGAAGTATCAGATTTTTGGTAGGAAATGATGGGATTTTCCTTCAAAGATGGTTTGATAATCATAGAGTCATTAAATGATAAAGTAGGAATGGATTTGTCTTGAGAAAAGGAAGAATTCAAATTACCAGGAGAAGAAGTAGTATGTGAAAAAGGAGGAGGAAGTATTATATTATCAGGAGGAGACAAGTGAGAAAAAGGAGAGATAAATTGGGTTGATTTTGAAGGTAAAATATCAGCAGAATCATCCACACTTTTATTATCAGAATTGTTATTATCTCCTTCACTCAAATCAGCTAGAACAGAAAAAGAGTTAGAAGTAACCACCTCACTAGTTTTAAGGATTGCATCTTGATTTCCTTTTGATTTATTTACTTCATCAGAATGGTCCTTAACCACTTCCTTTACATTTACTGTGTTTTGTGTATCACCAGCATGCACACCAATTTCATTTCCATCAACAGTTTCATTATACATTGCCTTGTGCTTTATATTATCCACTAGAATAGTATCCTTTTTCATTCAAATCTTATTCTTTCTTTTTTGAGGAATAAAATTGTTCATTTCCAAATCCCTTGTTTGATTAACTTGCGAGGAATTATTTTTCACCAAATTACCATTATTAGTCTACCTATAGTATTTACTATCTATTGAGTAATTTTTTCCAATGCCATCTTCTTCATAATCCTCATAACAGTTTCCCAATGCAGTTTCTGTACAAATAACTGTAGAGTGACCAAAAACTTTACAAAATTCACAAATTCTAGGTATCCAATCATATTCAATTCTTACTTTATAACTACCTTCACCCAATCCATCGATTTCTTTATAATCAGGTAGCTTCTGATTTGGCTCAATTTCTATCAATGCCATTGCATATTTAAATCTCTTCAATTTTTCCGCACTCTCATCAAAACATATCAATCTTCCAATATGACACGCCGGCCAATTAATACCCATAAGAGTCCATGCAATTGTAGGGATCTTATAAAAATGAACCCATATTGGAACTTTTCTAATAATAGCTTGCACACAACCAATTGAAGGATTCCACAAATTAATTAAAACATTTTTTCTTTTGTAAAAATGGGATCAGATTGAAGAATATGAAGTTTATTTTGCTCATTCGAAAATTTAAAGAAAAAATTCTCATTGTCAGATTTTATATCAACCTCACCTTTAAGCTTCCAAATTCTTTTGAGATGATTAGTAACTGTAAGATAAGAAAGTGCTCCATCCAAGAAAAATCCAACCAAATGATCACTCCTATATTTGATACTTTCATTATTAACATCTTCTGGCAACTGTTTAGGTTTACCATCTCTAACAATATTGAAAACTCTAGGAACATAAACTCTAGCATTCTTAGGCTTTTTCTTTTAAAGAGAAGACCATTTTGGAACAAAATCTTTAATCTGCTGACCTGATTCATTAATTGTATCCATATCCCCAATACACGAAGAATCAACAGCCAAGCCATTAGAGGAAGTAACCTGATCGGAAGGATCTAAGCCAATCTTATTATCAGGTGTTCCAAAGAAAGACCAGGAACTACAAAACAAGGACAGTTTGCAATGCTATTAAGATGGGAAGATGATTTAATATCAGATTCAACTCGAAAATCCCCAATCAAAGAAGAGGGACCAGAGGGAAAAGAAAAAGAAGGAGGGACAGACGAGGGATGGCAAATGGAATGAGGATGAAAAGAAAGAGGGAAAGGGTTCAGGGAAGAATGGTGTTGAGGAGAAAGGGGTTTAAGAGAATGGATCGCGGAATCAGGAGGATGGAAAGAAGAAGAATGGGAAAGGATCAGAGAAGGAGGAGAATGACTCGGGGAAGAAGGACGCAAGGTCTGAGAAGAAGAAAGTGGAATCAAGGAAGAAGGAAGAAGGCTAGGGGAACGAGTAAGAGGAGGAGGAGGAGGGGAAGGAGGAGAAGGGATCGAGGGAGGGGGAGGAGGGGAAAGATTTATTCATTTGATTTATTTATAATTAATAATTTCCACATTCTTTTCATTTGTTTCTCCTTTATTCGTTTTCTCCTTTCAAATGCTTTACTTGAAGTTTTTTCCTTTTCTTTTTTTCCGTTTTTAATTTGAACATCCAAATTAATATTCATGCCATCTAATTAGAATTTACCATTCTCCGTTTTTGAAGTTCATTTTGTTTATACATCATTAGTTCTTGTAGCTTCCTCTCATTGGCAATTCTTTCTCCTGAAGCTTCATATTTAAAACAGAAGATTTATTTTTATTTTTATTGATATATTTATTTCTTTAGTTCACATCTTTCAATACTACGTTTTAGGGCTATTTATATTTTTATTTTATTTCAATTCCTAGTTTGTTTATATATACCTTATTAGCTTTTCATTTGTTTCCATCTTTATTCTTGTAGCCTCATTTTATTTTCTAATCTCATCTTCTATAGCTTCATTTTTTCGAATAAAATTTCCATCTCATTTCTTCTCTCTCTTCACCTTCCTCCTTTCCTTTTCATTTTTTTATTCTTTAAATCTTCTTCTTCTCTTTTTTTGCATCATTTTTATTCTTTTTTTAGTTCTTCTTCGAATCTTCTTCTTCTTTTTCAAAGCTTCTATTTCTTTTTCAATTCTTCATCTCTTTAAATATTCTTCTTCTTTTCCAAACATTCTTCTTTTTTCCAAATCATCTTTTCAAATCCAAATCTATACAAACTTCTCCGTCTCTTCAAACGTTCTAAAAAAAAGACAAAGATAGCAAGGAAACAAACCAAAAGGAGGAAGTAATAGCGGATCCAAATCCAACTAGAAAAGGGAAATCTAGAAGGTGAATATTTAAACTCACTCACAAAATACTAAAATTTTATTACAAGTTAAACCAGGTCATATAGTGACAAATTTTTGATTGTTGGTCTGGAATTTTAATTGATATTTAATTTGAGTCGCTAAATTCCAATATGTGATGACTAATAATTACCGTGACATGTTATTGAATAGGTTGATTTGATGAATTGATTGATTTGAATGTTAATTGTATGTTGTGATGGATGCTATTATGATTGAATGTGTATTTGTTCATTTATTTTGATATATCCTTGTTATCGCCCTATAGTTTATTTAATGTGGAAATTAGCCACAAGGGCCTCTGTAGCAAGTGCAATTAGTTTCTAGGACACACAACTGAAATAATTACTTTTAAGGACAAAATGAAAATTAATTAGTTTCTAAGGCCTAAAAACCTATGAAATTATGTCCTTGAAATTAACTGGACTACTGACTTTGTCCTTAAAAGTAATTATTCTACCGACTTTGGTCTTGAAATTAATTTCTGTGGACGTGTGTCCTAGAAACTAATTGGACTACAAAGTTTGTCCTTCTAGTGAAATTCCCCTTATTTAATCATATAAATTTTCATGTTGATTATTTAAACACTGAATAAAGATATAAAACCCATGAATGTCATGTATTTACATGAGACGGAAAAAAACTAGTATGTTTAGATTTACTATTTGAACCATAAAACTGACTTTTTAGAAACAAACCAACATTACCTTATTTGAAACTTTTCAAAATTAAATTTTGAAACATTGGGAAGTTTCCATAAAATTGAATGTTGAAAATTTGGAACATTTTATAAATCAAATCTTTTGAACTGTGAAATTTAATTGGGAATTGTTCTGTAAATTTGTAAGTTACTAGAGTGGATCTATTGTGAAATCTATTGTATTTTGAATGCGGAAACAATAACATTTTCAAAAATTTGAACCTTCAAAAATGTAGTTATCTAGATTCCTTATTACATCTAATTTTTATTTAATTTGCATAACAATTTTAGTTCTGACTCAAGTATATTATTTTCCTTTATGCTTGGGTCAGCCTGAGTATTTTAAGTGTATTGAAGACCATTTTATTTTGGAGGATGAAGATGGAGATGAATCTACTATTTATTATAATTATTCCACTATATCATGTGTTCCGCCGCATTATTTATTTATTTATGATGCATATATAACTCTGATTTGAATTGTAAAAGTGTAATTAGATGATATTTATAAAACAACTTCATGAACTATTTATTTGATTATTATATTTTGTCATTCCGCTGCGAGATTCTATATTTTGTTTTCTTTTATTTCTTTTATTTTCTTATTTACCCTATTAAGAATCCTCCCTTTTGAATGGTTTGAATTAGACATGTGTGGCTTATTTTCTATTTAAATCGTCCATAAAGGGGGGTCGTTATAGTCGGTATCATAGCTTTGGTTTAGACATACCTTAGCCTGTTGGATTTAACTCATTAGATTGGGTAGTAATACCCTAGAATGAGTTGTCGAAGTGTATATACGAGAGGGTGTATTTGTTAGTGTTATAAAAATGTTTTATATAAGTTTTGAAATAAAATTATTTTTCCTAATATTATATGATATATATAAAGTGTAATGTCTCAGAATTTTGGGCAATATTTATTTAATAATCTTTGTTAATAAGTAATTTAAATTATTTTAATCATCTTCTTTTATAAATATTTAATTGGTAAATTTTATCTTTTAAAGCTAATAAAATTGTTTTCTATTTATAATGTATATATATTGGTATATATATTGTAAATAAGAAGTGTTTGATTTTAATTTAATAAAAGATATGTTTTCAAGTTGTAATATATATATATAGATATATATATTTGTATATGTATATATGTATATATATATATATGAAGCAATGTTTTTAAATTCAATATAATAATTTTCAAGGCTAATATTAAAATATTTTCTATTTATAATGTATATATATTTATATATATTATAAATGGGAAAGCTTTGGTTTGAATTTAATAAATAAAAATATGTTTTCAAATTCTGATATACATTTTGGTAACTTGGAAGTAATGGTTGAATTTAATATAAAACATATGATACATTTATTTATTTAAATATAAGTAATTTATAAATAATATGATATCCCGGAATTTCATGCAATTTAGAATGTGATAATTCCCTTTATAAATTATTTAAAATTAGCAAAATTGTTATTTTCAAACAATAATAATAATGTGTTGTTTTTAAATATAGATAAATAAATTTTAATAGAATTATTATTTTCAAATTGAATTTGTGTTTATATATATATATATATTTGAGTTGATTTTAAATTGAATTTTAAATTCAATTTGAATTTGAATTTAGATTTAAATTTGAAATTTAAAAGATAGATATCTTAAAATATTTTGGATTTAAAATATATTATATATGATCTTATTAGAATATAGTTTGTTTTATATTATTTTCTTTAAAGAGATTTTATTTATTTAAATTAAGAAAGGATTTATTAAAATAACAAAATAAATATAAAAGCTTCATAAAAACATTTAAAATAATAATAAAATGCATAATGACAAATGTTATAAATCATCTTAATAACACATGTAAATTGATTAATAAGTGTAAATTACAAATATTGAGAAGTTTAACAAGTGTCACTTATTATTTTATTTTCTTTTATATTTTGTATAAATCATATTTAGTCTATATAAACATATATCTCCTCTCTTCATTACTTTTCCTATTCTCATTTTTAAAAGCAATAAAAACTCAAGAAAATAAACTGTGAAACATTTTTCAACCAGATCAAAACTCAAAAGTTGTAACACAAATTTTCAAACCAAAAACCTGTAAACATTTTAACTCAAACCAGAAATATTAAGGAATCTTCTCAGTTTAAAAAGCAAGATCATCTCTGTTTCAAAGCTTAGACCATCTCAACAACAAGGATTTCAGTTTTAAGATCAATTATTTTCCTGTGTCAAGTTTCCAGTCTAGGATCAAAAGCATTTTCAAATTCCAGTTTCCAAGATTTAAATCAAACCTCTGTTCCTCTGCTTTTGTTTTATGGTGAGTAAACCTTCCTTTAAAAACAGTTTGAAGTACTGCGCGTGATAATCCTATATGGAGAAGTTGTAATATGGTTTGCATGATTGATTTTATCTGGATATATTTGAATTGCTTTGTTTATATGTGTATATATATAAACTGTCTCTGTTATTCCCACATATTCAAACTACTTTCAAAAATTTAAATCTCCTCATACAACCTGAAATGAGTTTTGATATTCAAATATGATTATAACCTTATAATAACACTTATAAAAATAGTTTCAAGAATTTTAATTTAGTGATTAATTAAAAATTTAGAAATAACAGTAAGAATATTATATAGGTCAAAAATAAATGAATGTGATTTCATGTTTGGATTTCATAAATGGAATCGTGGTAGGATATCATGATTTTTGATATAAATATCTGGATTTTTAGGCTTTTGTTTGTCGAGATAATCAGAGTTGAACGTATTTGCAATTTTGCTAAATTCCGATGAACATGTGATAGTTGGTCATCGCGCTTTGGGGTGGAAGTAGCTGGTGGCACGGTGAACTGAGGAAAAATGGTTAGTGATTTTTCCTGTGGTCGTGGAGTCCTAACAGAGGCGATTTAGGGTTTGTCGACTGTTTGGGGTCGTCATTGTTTTCTTGGCGATTGTGTTGCCATGGAGGGACCGGACTCGATCGTGTGTGGGGGAGACGCTGCGTGAATCTGTGATGATGATCTGGTTAGAAGGTAGTGGGCTCCAATGGATGGAATCATCGTCGGCAAGGGGTGTTGTCGATTTGGTCTGAGTGCCTAATTATGTTGAGGTGCTCATTTTCAATCGGCCGATATTTCCATCGATCTTGGTGGACGTATGGGTCGATGAGATGGTCGGCATCATGTTGATGATCCGTAAGTTAATCGAAAAGGTAGGGAGTTTTCGTACACGTGCATGCATGTATAATATGTCTGGGTTTGTTTGATCGCTGGGGAAGAAGGCTCTGGCTCGGGTCAACTCTTGAGGCATTTGGTGATTTTCTCGAAGCAGGAGGCGGGAAGGAAGTTGGTTCTTGAGTTGCTCCGGGATTTGCTCGGGGTAGTTGTATAGCTGGCTCGGGTTTTAGTGTTTAGGTTACCAGAGTTTAAAGGAAGTGAAAACATGAATAGTTTTAAAGTTTAAAATGTTTTAGCTTTCAAAAGTTATGTCACTAAGTTTTAAAAAGTGTATTTTAAATGAAAATGAATTCTAAATCTAGCTTTTAAAATATATTAACTAGCTTTATAAGAAATAAAATGGAATTTTTCAAAAGAAAGATTTCAAATATAGTATAAGTGTGGATTTAGTATCCAAAGAAAAGTATTTAACAAGTTTTCAAAAAAAATTTATGTTAAAGTTAATGATTTAAATTTGTTTTAAAAGTAGTTATATTAATTATGTAATTATATTAATTATGTAATTAATTACCAATGATTTTTAAAGAAGATTAATGATTTAATTAAGTAATTTATGTAGATAAAGAATTTATCTTTAATTAAGGTTGTAATTAATTAAAGATAATTAATTAGTGAAATTAATTAAAAAATAATCACTTAATGAGATTAATAAAGGTTAAATTGATTTATGTTGATAATCAAAGGATAATTACTTAGTATGTAATTAGTGGGTAGTTAATGAATGTAATGTAAAGATCATTAACTATTAATTATGAGTTGATTAATTAATGTAATTAAATTAAGATAATTGGTTTAATTTATTAAGGATAGTTAATTACTTAATTAATTAAGGGTTAATTGATTTAAGTAATTAAAGGTAATTAATTAAAGAGTAATTAATTAATGGAAGTAATTTGAGGGATTAATTACTCAATGTGATTAATGCGATTAACTTAAGTTAATTAACTAGTTTAACTAATTAAAGATAATCATTTGATGATTGATTAAGTATAATTACTTAATGTAATTAATAAAGTGAAATTACTTAGCGTAAGTAATTAATGGGTATTTACTGGATGTAACTAATTGAAGGGTAATTACTTAATGGAAGTAATTAAGATTCAATTACTTTGTGTAATTAATAAGAAGGGTAATTACTTAGTGGAAGTAATTAAGGATTAATTACTTAATGTAATTAATTAATTAATATAGTTGATTAAGAAGTTATTTAGTTAATGTAAGTAATTAAAGGGTAGTGTTAACGTAAAAATCAGACGCTAACACCCCGGTGAGTATAGAATTAACGTGAACGAACCACCCGTTGGTACGGGAACAAAGTATAAGCAGAGAAATCACGGAAAAGTAGTAAAAGACAACAGGTTTATAGTGGTTCGGCTTAAGATCGAGCCTACGTCCACTTTAAATTCCTTTATTGATGATTTGATTACAATTCTTTACAATGCACTTCGATTACAACACACTTTTCGACTAGTAGCTCAAATTTCGATGTAAAAGGATCTCTTGAGTTCATGTTGAATGATCTCCATTTCCTCTTTGAGTTTGTTGTAGCATCTTTGGTGTTTGGAATGCTTGAAGTGCTGTTTAGGTCGGGAGAATGACAGAGTATCAGCGCTTCGGAGAATGATCCAAAAGTCCCTTCAATGTTGGAGCTTAGGCCGTCTTTATAGGGAATTCTGGACAGGCCCTTAAGTCGTGAGCGACTTAAAGTAAGTCGTAAGTCGTAGGCTACGACCTAAGATAGGTCGTAGGTCGTCAGCAGGTTAAGGAGATATGAGTTACGACCTAACTGGTTCGCACTTGGCCATCTGAACTAACTGGTAGGTTCTAACGACTTAGGGGAAAGCGGCATAGTTTAATCACTAAGTGCTAAGTCGTGAATGACTTAAAGTAAGTCGTGAAAGCATTAGGTCGCTGCCTCTTTAACTCTTTAGGTCGTGAAGTACTTAAGTCATTAAGTCATCCACCTCTTAAGTCGTTAGGTCGTTCCATCTCTTAAGTCGTTAGGTCGTCCAATCCTTAAGTCGTTAAGCAGTTTGGTCGTAAGTCCTTTTATCCTTCTAGGTCGCTAACTCCTTTAACCCTTTAGGTCGTTACCCCGCTTCATCAGTTAGGTCGCTAGCTCGCTTCATTGGTTAGGTCGTTCCACTTCTTAAGTCGTTAAGTCGAGGCTTCCTGTAGGTCGCTTGAGTTGTTTCATACTGTGTCGTTAGGTCGCTCAACACTTTAACTCGTTAGGTCGGTAAGTCGCCTTCAAAGAGGAGAGTTAGGTCGCTGGAACCACTAGGTTGTAGGTCGCTGGCCTCGAGTAGAAGATATGTCGCTTCATTCTTTAAGTCGTATACCGTTTTGGACGGGGCGCTGCCCCTTGGACCCCTGTGACCTGACCGGGCAGGTCAAACACCGTAGCGGTGACGTTGCCCCCGCACCCCTACCTTGGGGGGTTGGCACCCCTCCTGGACCCCCCCTCCGTAGGGGATCTTATCTGAAAACCATTCAACAGAACTTGCTTTGTTGAGTTGACCATTCTTCGAGACGAACTATCATTGGCTTCTCGGCCGATTTTTTGATATCACGGCCTTGCTAAAAAGTGGAGTTATGTAACGACCGCGATTTTATTACTGTCGTAATAAATATTTTTAAAATCTGTAATGACCGTAATTTTTGAATTACTGTCGGAGTGAATATTTTAAATAGGAATTTTTAAATTAAAATTTGAAAAATTAATCTGTTGTCAAGTCAGTTGAATTGCGTTACACTTTTATTCACCTTCGTTGTAGTCGCTACATTTTTTTCAAAGAAGCAAATTTAGAAACTACTGTCAATAAAGTCTAGTAGTGAAAGAAAATGTTCACATTCTTGTAACAAAGCAAGTGCTTCAACACATGATATAAAACTAAGTGTGAACACAGATATTGAACATTGCTACCATCTCATAAATGCAACGTCCTTCCTCCTCTTCTCCACGTACTTTTTTTTTATTTACTCAAGCATGTTTCATTAAATGCTAGTAGACTAACACGTTTTCATCTTAAATGCTATTGCACCCAAAGACTATTGCCAGCACACGTTTTATCTTTGACTTGTATCCATTTTGAAAGAAGAAGTAGCCTGCATCTTTTATTTTTCACTTCCAGTAGGTCAACAAAGAAAGCAATAATGGCAGTTCAACTTTACTCCAAAAAAAATAAGAAAGATTCTTGCTTCCTTTCCTTTGAATCTTGGTTGCTAACAAAAATTGGAAACAAATATTTAGTGAGTGAAAAACTCACAATTCTAATTTATTCGCTACTTCAATCTTGTGTATCGTGTCTTCATTGTGAAAGTAATGCACGAGAGTTGTCTAAACCATATTTCTAAATGTATGCGAATAATCATATCATATGTAGTTGCGTGAAAATAGTATAGCTAGGTTGTTTATATCCTTCTTTCAAACTTCATTTTTGCGTCAAAAAGTAGCATGCTCGGATATGCCACTTGTAACAATAGGTCATTGTTACATTCACAAAATTTTGGTTCAATAATCCATTCACGTGAATGCTAGCACCTATATAACTTTGCCCAGTTTCTTCTTTTCGTTTATTTTTGGGTGCACAGTGTGAAGTAAAAAGAAAAAAAAGAAAAAAAAAGAAAAAGAAAAAAAAAATATTGCGTGCGTTGCGTTTTAAATACATTGCGTGCATTCATTGCATTAACGTGCATGCATATTAAATTCTTGCATGCATATAAACCTTGTCCAGGTTACCAAATTTTTACTACTTGCACATAACTCTGTAGCTCAGGTTATGTTATATTCATTTTATAATTGGTGCAACTTATAATGAGTTAGTGCATTTTATAAAGTGAGTACTGGTTATGTTATATTCAGGTTATAATTGGTCCAACTTATAATGAGTTACTCCATTTCATAAAGTGCGTACATTAATTGCATGCTAATAATATTGTGTCCAGGCTACCCATTAATTCATGCATTGTGTATAATTTGGTGTCCATGTAGCAGTATGTGTGAAAATATGTCTAAGTTGAATAATTTTATGCGTTACTTGCATGCAAATTGTTTACCGCCTGATCAGTGGAAAAAAAAAATCAATTACTTGCGTGAGCATTGTTTTGAATGCCGTGTGTATCATCTTTAAAAAGAACATGATTGTGCATTGTTCCAGAGGCATGCAAGTATACCACTTCTAAATACCTACGTGTCTAATGTCCCTGATGCCTACAAAATTTTGTAGCTTGGATGTCACTTTGTTTTTCAAATATTAAATGGTTATGCCAGGTCTCTGTTTAGTATTCATGAAATTGTATACATGTTCACTCATGAAGTTAGATATGCATTAATACTTGTAATCCCTGTAAGGTTGTGCTCACGCGCGAAAAGATATTAGACATATTGCATGCGTGCATTTGATAATTTAAGAGAGTTACATGCGATTATACTTGTTAGAAGCTCGGTTCAAGTTGCATGCATGAGTCAATGTTTTGCATTATAGTTTTAATATGTAGTTATATGCATGCAAACTGGAACCAAATGCGTGTTCGTCATTTTGTACAACTTATAATAGTGCCACATGCCGGTTAATTTACGTTGAACCGAAGTTTGGTTTTTAACGTAATTTGTTGCCGTTATTTTTATAACGGAATTTCTACACCGGCGCTATATTTTTGAAACGCAGTGTTTTGGTGACATTTTCGATGAATGAAAATCCACTGTTATTTTAACGTCAATAACCGTTAATTTAAAGTGACTTTTCAAGTGGTTAGCCGCAGCACTGATTTGATATCCGTTTTTACGGTGTTTTGTAAAGCGCAATTTCTTTGTCGAAATTGCTACAGATGTTGCAGTTTTAATCACGTGTTTTAAAAATAAAATTGTTTCCAAAATTTTTTACACCTTGCGCTTTCAAAAGAATGAGGAAGCGATTTAAACGTTTCAGCAAAATTGAGGACTATGAACCCTTACTTTTACTGATTCGCTTAATTCCGGACTTGTCCGTTTGAGAACGTAAAATGTATTTATATAAAATACACAATTTTGCACTTTTAAGGAAACGATGAAGAGATTTAAACGATTTAGCAAAAGTGCGGAGTATGGAACCACACTTTTACTATTTCGATTAATTCCGGATTGTTAATTGAAACATCCGCTGTTTGATGATTTTATTGGGCTTTCGAGCCACTCTACTGGACCTTTGGGTCATCTAATGGACCTTTGGGATCAATTACCAGTACTAGACCTTTGGGTCACTCTGCGGACCTTCGGGTCATCTGATGGGCGCCAAAAATTATAGTACTTGGTAGGCTTCGGCCATCTGAGATGCACGTGCGGCGTAGCTAAAACTCGCCATCTGCTGGGATTGATCCACTTTTATGTTGATTTTCTAGTTATATTATTTTGATTTCTAGATTTTGTGACTGCTGATTTGGCTAGTTATCTTAATTGATTTCTGGATTTTTGCGTACTGCTACTTTGAATTCAATTGTGAATTTGGAAGTTGATTTTGATGATGTTTAATGGGATTTCTTCCTTTAAACTATGTTGATTACTATGTTGTATAATCTCACCCGAGACTATAACTTTGTATATAGTCTCATCCGAGAATATGAATTTGCGCATTGCTGTTTTGAATTCAATTAGGAATTTAAAAGCTGATTTGGATAGAGTTTAAATTGAGATTTCTTTATTTGAACTAGTTTCATAATTTATGTTGTATAATCTCGTTCGAGACTATAATTATTTGTTTAAGTGTTGTTTATCATTCACTTATTTCTGAGAATAAATTAGACTGATCCGTTTATTATTTTCTTTTAAATAATACTCGGGTCGGATCGAGTTATTTCAGGGTAATCTCTATCTCTGATTCAGTAGCAGCTTTAGCTTTTGGGATTTCGCTCCATCTTTTATCTAGCCTTCGAGGAGTTCTTTTGGTTTATTGATTCTCGACTTATGTACGTTGATGTATATGTATATGTACATTGGGTTCATGTGAACTAGCGATGTTTGTAGCATGTTTTCCAGACTTGTCTTATGCTATATATCTGATATTTCTGTTCTAATTTGATTATACTATCAGTGTTGTTGTTATTATAAGTTGTTCTGAATTTTTCATTAGCCACCGTAGTTTCGTTTTTGACTTGGATTGAATATATATCTTTGGGAGTAATTTACTCAACTCCTATCGGTGTAATCAACACTCGTCTAAGGCATAACTTACGGATGGTCACTTCTAACAAGCCTTATTCTTCGCAATAGCAGACGTTATTCCTTATAATAACCTTTGTTATTGTGAGCATAGAGGTGGGGCGTCACAAGTTAACAGATAGTTAATTACTTAATTAAGGATTAATGAATGTGATTAATTAAAGATTAATCATTAAATAAAATTAAGTAGAAGAATAATTAATTAATGAAAGTAATTAGAGGATCATTAATTAATGTAATTAATTAGAGTAATTAAAGGTTAATTACTGTAAATGGTTAAGAATAATTAATTTGTGTAATTAATTAAAGGCTAATTACTCAATTTGTAATTGAAGAATAATTTTAATTAGGGATGATTAATTAAGATGGATAACTAAAGGATGGCTAATTAATTGGTTTGAAATTAATTAATGTTAAGTAAGCACGATTTAAAAGTAATTAATTTAGTTAATTCATTAGTGGTAAATTAAATTAATTAGAGATGGTGTGACTAATTAATCATGCTTATGGATTTGAATGATATTGAATGCCTTGGATTGTTTGATATCTCTGATATGGGATATATGTTGATTCTATGATATGAGATGCTTTGGTTGAATTGTGATAATATGGATTATTTATCCGTGATAATGTGAATTATCTATCTGTGTGAATATAGATAATAAACTAAATTGTTTAACTTAAAACAACTTGGCCTTAAAAGACGGCGTTTTGGATTTCGGTGAGATCGGGATCAGATTTCCAAATTTAGATATCCAGAAACCACATCGATCCAAATTAAAAGATAGGTCGTGAAACTCAAGTGAAGATGAAGATTCAGAGGGAAGGCTATGGTCGTTAACTCTGAGGGTGATTCCAAAACGAGTTAATGAAGATGGTGCTTTTGATCGAGATGAATATTCAGAGTGCAAGGTCTATTGTCTATAACTCTAAGGGTGATTCCAAAATGAGTGTAGCGAGATAGTGCCTTCTGTTTTGTTTGAACCTGGAATGAACTTGTATGGATTGAATGCTTTCAGAACATTATCAGAATGATGATGAGCATTCTAAGATAGATGTGTTCTACAAGGTAATCGTAGCCTCAAGCCTTATCAACGGGGAATGGCTAAAACAAGGGAGGTGCGGCAAGGCTAAGTGGGTCGCGTCCAAGTATGAAGAGATTTTCCCCTGTCTAAAGGTCCCTTTTTATTCGGCGTAGTGGGCAGTTGGTTCGCGACAACTGCTGGAGTTGTCATGTTTGTGACTATCCAGTAAGGGATGGTTCCGACCTTGTGTTGTAGGGGATTTACGATGGATCCTCGGTATGGTGATTTAGGCCACGTACTGTGACAGGTGATACTCCAGTAGCCCTACCATTGATGGAAACCCATTTTACCTACGTGCCTTTACGGTTTTGATTGTATAACCCACTTTGTGGCTAGTAGCTGGAATTTAATAAATTTAACAATTTTGGCTATTTTCTATTTACTTGAAAACCCTATACACTATTATAATATCACCGGATTTCCTATCAAATGTTTTGGGTATCGTAAGGTAAAAACTTTTCCGCTTTTATGTGCCGGAAGTCTTACAAGATATCTTTTGTTTTAAAAGGATTTTCAAAGTTAAGCAACTTTAACCTATTTACTTACACCAGACCCATGTCTGACCCGAAGTTTATTTTCTGTTTTTCTTAAACTCTTGGGTACTTAGATTTTTACGAGTAGCCAAGGGATTTAGTTTTTCCTTGATGAGTTTCTGGAGGAGATATAGAGCAGGAGGCTTCAGTGTTTGTAGATATATAGCGGTTCCACCATGTTGATCTCTGTGATGATGTCTTGAATGAACTTGTATTGTACAATAGATAGGTGTTTATAACTGCTTAATTTGTGATGTATTAAGCTGTGTAACTCTGTTAGGTGTGTTTATTATGTAATAACTATGTGATTAATATATTTTATTCATTCTGTTATGAGATTCTGATGTTGTTTAGTTCTTTCTTTTCTATCTTTTCTATCCCTTTCTTTCTTATTAATGATGCGTCTTTCTGTGGGATGAACGGCGGGTCGTTACAGTTTGGTATCAAAGCGCTAGGTTGAGTGAATACCTAGGCTTTGGAGTGATATCTTTCTTGAGAGAGCATACTTGTATATATATACCTATTTGTTGGGTAGTGGTGTGTGTGTAGCACGACTACCACTAATGGAAAAGGCCCGAGTGATAAGGTTGGAAGAGTATCTGCCGAGGCTGTAGACCCAATACCGCCTTGAGTGAGCTTTGCAGCATTTGGTTAAGGATTTCATCAATCTTTGAAGGAAACTTTTTAAAGGTTCGGAGTCCATCATTGAAGTGCAAGTTTGGATGAGTAAGAGTTCGGATCTGACGGTTAAGCAGAAGCGAGTGATAGCATCTTGGCAACTTCAGGAAGAAGCAGCTGCGTGGTGAGATGCAGTGACTATGGATGTTTTCGAAGATGTTTTCTTTTGGATCAAGTTTAAGGAAGTATGTGAGGAGCAGTCTTTACCTACCGCAAGGAAGATTCGGCTGCATAAGGATTTTCTAGATCTCAGTCAAAGGAGTTTGTCTGTATTGGAGTACGAGACTAAGGTCAATGAGTTATCTCGCTATGGACATGGTCTCATTGTCACCCCCTTAGAAGAATGAGGTGTTTGTGCTTGGTTTGAGGCCCGAGTTTCTAAAGGAGATGTCTGCCCAACTCAAGGGTCTATGTGGAATTGGATAATATGGTTTTGAGAATCGAAGAGCTTATGGATTAGAAGTCTTTGGCATCTATGGCATCAGTGCAGCTCGAAAGTGTTTTCATCTTCTGGCCAAGCAGTGTTTAGAGGTGGAGGTCAAAAGCAGCAGAGTGGATCCATTTCTTCAATGAATTGGTTAGACAAGCATAAGCTGTTCTGATTTATGAAGAGAGAACAGTGTCTTTGGAATTGATTAGGGTAGGATCGCAAAAGTGACTTGCATTAGTTGAGTGTTATTTTGAGTAATCTTTTGTATGGAATCGAGGCGTCTCAAGAAGGAGTTATCGAAGTTGCTAAAGATTTTTTTGGATTTTTTCGTAGAAGTCAAGGTTTTCCATAGCGTTGGAGATTGAATTTTCGTATCGACTTGGTTCCAGGAGCGATACCGGTGGTTCGGCTAAGTAGAAAGATGGCTCCTAGAGAGAGGGTTTGGTGAAGCGCTCAGAATTTCAATGGAACTTCTGTGTTTTCTGGGATGTGTTGGACAAGTCTGTGCTCGTGTTCATCGACGGCATTTTCATCTACTCTAGATCAGAGTTGCGCATCGGAAGCGAGGTAGTAGCTGTGCAAGAGTGGAAGCAACTGCAGACTCCTAAGGAAAGTTTTTCAAGATCTGAAGGCGAAGTTTTCAAGGGCACCTGTTTTTGGTTTTCCAGATTGGGATTGTAAGTTCGAAGTCTTTTGATGCTTGTAGAGTAGAATTTATGATCTGGATTTCGGTAGATCTTGAGAGGATCGTTTTGTTGGGTAGGATCCGGAGATCGTCTTGTTCTTGTCCAGATTTGTTTTGAAAGGCATCAGCATAGGTTGAGCTGTGAGGAAAGGATGTAGGCATCTATGATCGTCTAAGGAATTATGTGGATAAGAGACAAAGGAATCCAGAATCTGAAGTTGGAGACATCGTTGTTGTTAAGGTTTCTCCAGTAAAGGAAGCAGTAAGATTTGGTAAGACTGAAAAGCTAGCTCCGAGGTATATTTGATCTTTCTGTGTTCTTGTAAGGATAAATGTTTTGGCCTATAGGATTGAGTTGTCAGTTTGGATGACTGGGATTCACAATGTATTTCACGTATCCCTGAGAGAGTACATGTATGATCCATCACTAGTTATGGAACCAACAGTTCAAGAGGATTTGAAAGTTTAGCCAGACTTGATTATGGTCACATAGCCTGTTCAGATTGTAGATCATTTTGAGAAGGAGTCTGGAGCTAGTAGTGTAGTTTGTTTAGGTTCAGTAGAGCAAGTATCCCAGAGATTGTATCTGGGAAACTCTAGATAGTGATAGGTAGGTCTATCCTGATTTGTGTCAGGATAGTTAGTAAGATTTGGTTGTTAGGTTGAAATGGTTGCTATGGTTGTTAGTATTTAGTTGGGATGTATGATTTGTTGTTTGAAAATTAAAATCTTTATTGGATTATCAAATTATCTTTGCTTTTAAATTTCGGGGATCAAATTCTTTTAAGGGGGGAGGAATGTGATGTCCCGGAATTTTGGGCAATATTTATTTAATAATCTTTGTTAATAAGTAATTTAAATTGGTTTAATATTCTTCTCTTATAAATATTTAATTGATAAATTTTGTCTTTTAAAGCTAATAAAATTGATTTCTATTTATAATGTATATATTGGTATATATATTGTAAATAGGAAGTCTTTGTTTTTAATTTAATAAAAGATATGTTTTCAAGTTGTAATACATATACATATATGTATGTATATATGTATATATGTATATATATATATATGTATATATGTATATATGTATGTATATATTGTGATTTGAAGCTTTGTTTTTAAATTCAATATACTAATTTTTAAGGCTAATATTAAAATATTTTCTATTTATAATATGTGTATATATATATATATTATAAATGGGAAAGCTTTGGTTTGAATTTAACAGATAAAAACTTGTTTTCAAATTCTGATATATATTTTGGTAATTTGGAAGTTATGATTGAATTTAATATAAAACGTATGATACATAAATTCATTTAAACATAAGTAATTTATAAATAATATGATATCCTGGAACAATAATATTAACGTGTTGTTTTTAAATATAGATAAATAAATTTTAATAGAATTATTATTTCCAAATTGAATTTGTGTTTGTTTAAGTGTATATATATATATATATATATATATATTTGAGCTGATTTTAAATTGAATTTTAAATTGAATTTGAATTTGAATTTGGATTTAAATTTGAAATATAAAAGATAGATATCATAAAAAATTTAGATTTAAAATATATTATATATGATCTTATTAAAATATAGTTTGTTTTATATTATTTTTTTAAAGAGATTTTATTTATTTAAATTAAAAATGTATTTATTAAAATAGTAAAACAAATATAAAAGCTTTATAAAAACATTTAAAAATAATAATAAAATGCATAATGACGAATGTAAGCTTATAAATCATCTTAATAACACATGTAAATTGATTAATAAGTGTAAATGACAAATGTTGAGAAGTTTAACAAATGTCACTTATTATTTTATTTTCTTTTATATTTTTAATAAATCATAATTTAGTCTATATAAACATATATCTCCTCTCTTTATTACTTTTCCTATTCTCATTTTCAAAAGAAAAGAAAACTCAAGAAAATAACCTGTAAAACATTTCTCAGCGAGATCAAAACTCAAAAGCTTTAACACATTTTCAAACCAAAAACCTGTAAACATTTTAACTCAAACCAGAAATATTAAGGAATCTTCTCAGTATAGAAAGCAAGATCATCTCATTACAAAGCTTAGACCATCTCAACAACAAGGATTCATTTTTAAGATCAAGTATTTTCCTATGTCAAGTTTTCAGTCAAGGATCAAAAGCATTTTCAATTTTCAGTTTCTAGATCTAAATCAAACCTCTGCTACTCTGTTCTTGTTTTATGGTGAGTGAACCATCCTTTAAAAATAGTTTTTAAGTATTGCATGTTATAATCCTACATGGAGAAATTGTAATATGGTTAGCTTGATTGATTTTATCTACATATGTTTGAATTGCTTTGTTTATATGTGTATATCTGTATATATATAAACTGTCTTTGTTATTCCTATAGTTTCCAACTACTTTCAAAAATTTAAATCTCCTCATACAACCTGAATTGAGTTTTGATCTTTTAATGGAATGTGATTATAACCTTATAATAACAATTCTAAAAATGGTTTCAAGAATTTTAATTTAGTGATTAATCAAAAATTTAGAAATAACAGTAAGAATTTTATATAGGCCATAAATCAATTAATGCAATTTCATGTTTAGATTTCATAAATGGAATCGTGGTAGGAAATCATGATTTTTGATATGAATATCTAGATTTTTAGGCCTTCGTTTGTCGAGATAATCGGAGTTGAACGTATTTGGCAATTTCGCCAAATTTTGACAAACGTGTGATAGTTAGACGTCGCGCTTTAGGGTGGAAGAAGCGGGTGGCATGGTGAACTCAAGAAAAATGGTTAGTGATTTTTCCTGTGGTCGTGGCGTCCCAACGGAGGCAATTTAGGGTTTGTCGACTGTTTGGGGTCGTCGATGTTTTGGTGGTGATTGTGTTGCATGGAGGGACCAGACTCGATCGTGTGTGGGGGAGACGCTTGATGAATCTGTAACGATGATCAGGTTAGAAGGTAGTGGGCTCTAGTGGACAGAATCATCATCGGCAAGGGGTGTTGTCGATCTGGTCTATGTGGCTGATTGTGTTGAGGTGCTCGTTTTCGATTGGCTGATGTTTCCATCGATGTGGGTGGACGTATGGGTCGATGAGATGGTTGCCATCGTGTGGATGATCGGTAAGTTGATAGGAGAGGTAAGGAGTTGTCGTACCCATGCACGCGTGTATGATATTGTCTGGGTTTGTTTGATCGTTGGGGAAGAAGGCTTTGGCTCAAGTCAACTCTCGAGGCATTTGGATATTTTCTCGAAGTAGGAGACGGGAAGGAAGTTGGTTCTTGAGTTTCTCAGGGATTTCGTATCTTTACTTGAGGTAGTCGTATAGCTGGCTCGTGTTTTCGTGTTTAGGTTACCAGAGTTTAAAGGAAGTCAAAACATGAATAGTTTTAAAATTTAAAATGTTTTAGCTTTCAAAAGTAATGTTACTAAGTTTCAAAAAGTGTATTTTAAATGAAAATGATTTCAAATAAAAAGTAAATCTAGTTTTTAAAATATATTAACTAGATTTTAAAAGAACTAAAATGGAAGTTTTCAAATATAGTATAAGTGTGGACTTAGTATCCAAAGAAAAGTATTTAACAAGTTTTCAAAATTTTGATATGTTAAAGTTAATGATTTAAGTTTGTTTTAAAAGTAATTTCATTAATTATGTAATTAATTACAAATGATTTTTAAAGAAGATTAATGATGTAATTAAGTAATTCATGTAGATAAAGAATTTATCTTTAATTAAGGTTGTAACTAATTAAAGATAATTAATTAGTGAAATTAATAAAAAGATAATCACTTAATGAGATTAATAAAGGTTAAATATATTTATGTTGATAATCAAAGGATAATTACTTAGTAAGTAATTGGTGGATAGTTAGTGAATGCAATTAATTGATCATTAACTAGTAATTATGAGTTTATTAATTAATGTAATTAAATTAAGTTAATTGGTTTAATTTATTAAGGATAGTTAATTACATAATTAATTAAGGGTTAATTGATCTAAGTAATTAAAGGTAATTAATTAAAGAGTAATTAATTAATGGAAGTAATTTAAAGGATTAATTACTCAATGTGATTAATGTGATTAATTTAAGTTAATTAACTAGTTTAATTGATTATAGATAATCACTTGATGATTGATTAAGTATAACTACTTAATGTAATTAATAAAGTGAAATTGCTTAGTGTAAGTAATTAATGGATGTATTAATCGAAGGGTAATTACTTAATGGAAGTAATTAAGATTTAATTACTTTGTGCAATTAAAAAGAAGGGTAATTACTCAGTGGAAGTAATTAAGGATTAGTTACTTAATGTAATTAATTACAGGATTAATTAATATAATTAATTAAGAAGTTAATTAGTTAATGTAAGTAATTAAAGGATAGTTAATACAGAATTAAGGATTAATGGATGTGATTAATTAAAGATTAATCATTAAACAAAATTAAGTAGAAGAATAAGTAATTAGAGGATCATTAATTAATGTAATTAATGAGAGTAATTAAAGGTTAATTACTGCAAAATGGTTAAGACTAATTAATTCATGTAATTAATTAAAGGCTAATTACTCAATGTAAATGAAGAATAATTAATCAGGGATGATTAATTAAGATGGATAATTAAAGAATGATTAAGTAATTGGGTTGAAATTAATTAATGTTAAGTAAACACGATTTAAAAGTAATTTAGGTAATTAATTTAATTCATTGGTGGTAAATTAAATTAATTAGAGATGGTGTGACTGATTAATCTTGCTTATGGATTTGAATGATATTGAATGCCTTGGATTTTTTGATATATCTGATATGGGATATGTGCTGATTCAGTGATAGAGATGCTTTGGTTGAATTGTGATTATATGGATTATTTATCTGTGATAATGTGAATTATCTATCTATGTGAACATAGATAATAAACTAAATTGTTTTAACTTAAAACACTTAGCCTTAAAAGATGGCGTTTTGGATTTCCGTGAGACCGGGATCGGATTTCCAAATTTGGATATCCGAAAACTACATCGATCCAAATTAAACGATAGGTCATGAAACTCAAGTGAAGATGAAGATTTAGAGGTAAGGCTACGGTCGTTAACTTTGAGGGTGATTCCAAAACAAGTTAACGAAGATAGTGCTTTCGATCGAGATGAAGATTTAGAGTGCAAGGGCTATTGTCGTTAACTCTGAGGGTGATTCCAAAATGAGTGTAGAGAGATAGTGCCTTCGGTTTCATTCAAACCCGGAACGAACTTGTATGGATTGAATGCTTTCAGAACATTGTCAGGAGGACGATGAGCATTCTAAGATAGATGTGTTCTAAAAGTTAATCATAGCCTCAAGCCTCATCAACTGGAAATTGCTAAAACTGGGGAGGTGCAGCAAGGCTAAGTGGGTCACGCCCAAGTAGGACGAGATTTTCCCCTATCTAGAAGCCCCTTTTTATTTGGCTTAGTGGGTAGTTTGTCCACGACAACTGCTAGGGTTGTCTTGTTCGGGATTATCCTGTAAGGGATGGTTCTGGCCTTGTGTTGCAGGGATTTAGGGGGGATCCTCGGTACGGTGATCTAGGCCACGTACTGTGATGGGCGGTACCCCAGTAGCCCTGCCATTGATGGAAACCCATTTTCACAACGTGCCTTTACGGTTTTGATTGTATTACCCACATTGTGGCTAGTAGTTGGAATTTAATAAATGTAACAATTTCGGCTATTTTCTATTTACTTGAAAACCCTAGTCACTATTATAATATCATCGGATTTCCTATCAAATGTTTTGGTTATTGTAAGGTAAAAACTTTTCCGTGTTTATGTGCGGGAAGTCTTATGAGATACCCTTTGTGTAAAGGTCCGCAAATCTGTACCCCTTTTAAGCTGGTAAAATCCCACAACAATTCAGCCAAAGAGAAACAAACTTATGAATCTTTAGGGTTTAAAGAAGAAGCGGTAGAAGAAGAAGGAAAGAAAACAAGAACAGAATCTCACATATCACAGTGGAACAAATATAATAGATAAATAAATATCTTTGAACAGAATCACTATATAAATTATTACATTACATCACATTACATGGTCAGAGTTTACAACAACAAACAGCGGAAAGAAATATTACATACATAAGTGATATGCCTCGCCATCTAGCTCCAACTTCTTGACTTCGCCCCCGAATAACTGCTAACCTGACTCTAGGCTGCCCGTGTGGAAAATTATGGGCACCCAGAGTTTAGAAAGGGAACAATAAACTCCAGGTCAGTCATGGGACTGGTGTGAGATCTTTAAAAACAGTTATTTTCACAAAGCAAATAAAAAAAAGAAATCCGCTAAGCTTTTGGTAAATGAAACTACCATAAGGCCTCCCGGCACACACACAATGCAATCGCACACTTGGGAAAGTTTTCTCCTTATGATAGTCAAATATGCTTGATACGCAAAATCATTTGATATTATTATTATTTGTGCAAAGTGCAGAAAACATTTCGAAAGTATAATATTAATCTTAGCCAGCATAGGTGCCATTATATTATGCCTGCTATAGCTACGTCCTGAGGAGGTAGGTCATACAATTGCAATCGTAAAGGGCTCGTATTGTTTTGTTTGGATTTCCAACAAATGATGAGGCTAAGGAACTTCCTATTGCCACATGGGTACACCTCTGACAGGAGGTCCCGAGAACTTAACCCTCTCTGCCAACACAAGGCCGGGTTACCTCTGTAACTAGGTAACTACTACACGAGTATGCCATCCCCTGATCCTTTGGGACCTTTATCCGAGGATCCTCTACACCAACAACCACAAAGAAAACTATTTGCAGTAACCATAAAGGTTAAATATCAGGGCTCCATACCTGACACTTCCAGAAGGAAATGACATACCCTAAAGGGCGCGACCCTCATAACCTTGCCACACCTTCCTTGTTTTGACCATTTCTGGGGTGAGAGGTCCGATGAGGTCTCGTCCACAAAGCTACACTTTTCACAAAGTCATGCTTTGATCAACAAATGATCAGCAGCACTTCGTTTGCCACATTACCAAATTGGGAATGTATCACTAGTAACCATCAACTACATAACCTCTGTGCTCGTATGTCTCAGAGAAGGGTGTTAAGCTAAGAGAATAAATTCTCCTCCACCAACAGAAATGTATTCGATAGAAACCAGCTTTACATCTAAAAGTGTAACACCAGCCACACATCCATACAAGTCCGTTCCGGGATCGAAAGGAACCGAAGGCGCTTCCGAAGAAGCCCTTGCAATCCGAATATTCACTAATCACGTCCGGAATCCCCATCACAAAGGGTGATAGAATCTCTATACCGGAGCAACCGGTGCAGAGACGTTCGACAGGTAATCCTTTCGTTTTATAAAAATACCCGGTCTTCAACGCCGTCTTTAAATGCAACCACATTTCGTCGTATCGTTATTCGGAATGGGTTTTATGACACAAGGTCCTCTCCCGGCTAATCCGAATAACGAGCGCTTATTTTTAAAAATAAGTGTTCATTCAAATTTCAAACAAATCACAACAATTTTTCACTTCGATCTTTTAAATAAAAGATCTATCACAAATCACAAAGGTTCGATGTGGTTTTCAGATATCCACTTGGAATCCGAACCCCGGTCGCAACGAAATTCAAATGCCATAAAAAGGCAAACATCGATAGTCGGTTATTTAACAATCAATAAATATTTACAACAATTGCCGGATTTAATTAAATTTCCCAAATTATTTATTTTCAAAATATCTTCGCAAGATATATATATATATATATATATATATATATATATTTAACGCTTCAACCATTTGAAAATAAATTTTAAATCACTTTTCACTCGCGGAATAAGATTCCCGATATTATTTATTTCCACTGAAAGTCTACCGAGTTCGAATATTTTAAAATAATTTAAATTACTTAACCAAACTTATATACTTGCAATATTCAGAATAAAAACTATTTTAAAACACTTTATATAAACACTAGTTGTGAAGATGTTATATTAAAATCTTATATAAAATTCAAGTCTGAACTAATTTTAAAATAAAATTAGTAGATAGGCTATAACTATTTAAATATCCAATTTCTAAATCAAATGCCAATTTAGTCTTTAAAATAATCCCTTTCTTTTATAAAATTCTCATAGTGAATTTAAATTCCCAAATATCCACTGCTATATGATTTTTAAAGCAATTCCCAAGTGTTTACTTTCAATACCAAATCAATTTTCAGAATTGTTTTCCCAAAATTTATTTTTTAAACATCAAGTTAATTTTAGATCGATTTCCCAAATATTCATTATTTTTACCAAATCAATATCAAATTGATTTTCTAATCTATTTTCAAAACACCAAATCAAATTTCAAATTGATTCTTAAATTTATTTCAAACACCAAATTTATTATCTTTTGAAACAAATTCCTTCTTTTAAATTTATGCAATTTTCTAAAATTAATTTACTATAAATTTTCTACTAAATTTCAAAAATCCAATTTTATTTATTCCTGATATCCTACGATATCAGAAATATATTCGGCTAAATTATAGCCTTCAAGGGTTTCAATTACAAATAATCACAACAGGTTATAAATAATCAACACACAAAATATGAAACAAATTCAATATTTGAGGAATCCAGTTGGATCCCTCCAACCTGTTTCCCTGCATCCACAGACGTTAGCACAACAATTAAATACCAATTCTACTTCGAGGTGGAATATCGTGGTATATGGGATTTATAAAATATAATCCGCTATTATGCGGCACAATAGGGTCTCATCCGCTATATAATGCAGGAAATCAACAACTCCAAATACATATATAATACCAATTCCACTTCAAGGTGGAATATCGGGGGATATGGGTTTAATATAATAACCTCCGCTATTATGCGGCGCAGTAGGGTCTAACTAATACAACTGGCAATAAATTAATTATCCAAGCACACAGTCAATCAATTTTAATTTTAACATCACAATTCAATCATCAATCAATAACTGGAATTTTTAATTATTAAAATTTTGAGTGAGAAGATCTCACCTTTGCTTTTATTAGCAGCCCATTTCCATCTTGACTCGATTTTCTCGATTTAAGACCTTGCTTTACAATTATATGATTTTTATTAATATTTGAATTTGTTGAACAAATTAAATTTCTTTTTAATATTTTAAATTAACCAATGATTTAATTTAAACTAAAAGTTTGACATAAACAGATTCCTTTCTACAAAATCTTTAAAATAATTTAACAAGTTAATTAATCAAATTAATCTCCATTATCTTAAAATCAACTAGTAAATAAAGATAGGTATATATGTATATAGACCGATTCATTTACTTTTTGGTGCCGTTGCAGGGGATATTTTTTTTTTTAATTTGGCAATTGGGTATTTTAAACTTTTTTTGTGATTTTAAAGCAAAAATAAACCATGAAAAAAAAGAGAAAAAAAATGGTGATGAGCCCCCCCCCCCCCCCCCCACACTTGATTTTGACCGTGTCCCCACAGTCAACCCAAGTGGAAGGAACATTTATTATTATTTACATGAAAATGAAATGTATTTACATGACATCAGAAAGTATATTGCCAAAAAGTAAATGAAACGGTCTTCCAAAGAACGATTCATTTGTCTCGTCAAGTACACGAGACACAGCCTAAGCACGAAAAACCAATTCGTAGAAGATTTTGAAGTTGATTGTCGATTTGGAAAAACGAATTCTGTTTTATTAAAAATTGAAAGAGTTGTTTTATTTTCAATGATTTTCGGGGTTGATAAAACAATTTCTTGAAATTTATTTTCACCAAATTCAAGTTTATCATCAATTTCATAATTATTGATTTCAAAATCAAAGTGGTGATTTAAATCTTTCCCGTCGGAATTTAACAACTCATCATCCAAAAGTCTAAAAAATTCATGTTCATTAAATTCGTCTTCCTTTGTTGGATTATCAACAACTTCATTGCGTATCTCAAGTTCAAAATCCAAAGTGGTTATTTTCAAATTTTCGAAATCGAGAAAAGAAAGATTGAATTTTACATTTGGTTACACACCTTCAAAAGAATTGAAATCCAACTTAATTACATTGTTTTAACAAATTCATTAAGATCGTCATTATAAAATTCAATAGTTGTTATTTGAAAATAGTCGATTTGGGTAAAAGGTGGATTATCACTTGACTCATCACACGTTGAGATTTGATTTTGTTGTTCACGTTGTTTCATATAAGTTTCAAACAACAAATCTGTGTGATCATCGTAAATTTCATTCATTTGTTCAACAAAATCCAATTTGTAGTTATTAAATTGAGAATTTTCGATTAGGATTTGTTGAGAACAAAAATTTTCACTCATAACATGGTTAAGATTATTCCCATTGCCAAATTCATTTGAAAAGTTGTTTCCATTTTCATGTTGAGTTTGAAATTCATTTTGGATTTCGAAATTAAATTGGCATGGGTTATAATCGTAATCGTTTGAATTGAATTCAAATTTTGAATCCTTGACTCGAGTTATTACACAAATAAGAATTATAAATCATTTATCTCTTGATTTTGTCGTGTAGAAAGTTCGAGTAAAGATGAAATCATTTCAATGCTATTTTCAAGAGTCGAAGGTTGGTCATCGTTTTGAAAATTTTGTTGCTCGAAATTTGAATTATTTACACAACAGTTGTTGTTAAAATATCCATATGAATTTGGACTGAAATCGTATGGATGATATTGATTTTCGCAACTATTGTAAAATTCAAGTGAATATGGAAATTCAGACATTTTAAAGAATGTTTTTTGGTTTTTTTTATAAACGGAAAATATTTACAAAGAAAATTTATTTTTAAAAAGGAAAATCGATTTTTGTTTTGTTTTTATTTTTTCAATTTTTTTTTGTTGAATTTTGGTTTTTCTAAATATTTTTTGGATTTTTTTTTGAAAATTCAAAGAAAAGGATTTAAAAATTTCAAAGAAAAAGGAATATTTACAATTTTTTTAGTTTTTGATTTTGAAATTTTTTGTCTTTTTTTTTTAAATATGCATGAACTAATGCAACTAAATGAATGCAAGGGTTAATTGCAAATGATTTATCCTAAGTTAACACAAAATTGTATAGTCACACACTATCTTAAATCAACAAAAATATTTCTCAGCCAGGTAACGGGCAGGGCTTATCGGTGCACCACGAATCACCGTAGCAATGCAGCCGAAGGTTTAAGTACCTTCAGAGGAACAACCACTATAATATTTACGAATCACCGTAATATTCATAAATGGTTATTACTCTGCCGTAGCCTAGACACCAAGAAAATAAATTGTTCAAAGAAGACAACTGTCAATATACAATTAAGTCAGTTATTATTTAATCAAATTCTAAGATGAAATGCAAAGCAGAAATTAAACGTATATTAACAATGCAACTACAAATGATTTTTGTTTTTGTTCTTTGTTTTTTTTTTGAATTTTTTTATATATAAATTCAAATGCAAGCAATCAACAATGCAACTAACAAAAACAAGAGATATATACAATGCAAGACAACTAAAACATAAAATTTTATAAGCAAGAAAGCGGTTATTTTTTTTTGGCAAGCACTTCAAATCAAGCAATTTATTTAACAAGCACTTTCGCTCTTTCTGTAGTTCTGCTTTGGCAACCTGAAATAAAGCAAGATATATACAACTTTTTTTTTTGAAAGGAAACTTAAAATTGGGTTTTACTTAATTTTTTTTTATGGAACCAATTAAAACAAAGCAAAAGAAATAAAAGAAAACTCAAGAAAAAGGAACCTAAGTTGTTTTTTTTTTTTTGGTTTGATTTTATTTTTTTGTAGAGGAGAACAAGCTAAAGAGCTTTAAACAAAACAAAAAAAAGAAAGGAAAAAAAAAGAAATCAAATTATCTCTAACCCGAACCCAATAAGGAACAAACAACAGCAACTTTCTTTGTATTCGCTCAATTAAAAGACTTCAAACCAAACTCGACCGTGAACTTCAAACAAAATTAGCACTTCTTCCCAAATCGAAATCTACCAAATAATTTTGAACTTCAAACCAAATCACAAACAAATTGTTTAATTCAGCTGTGCATTAAGTGGTGGTTGGAGTTTGTTCAATTTTAGATGGAGTGGTCGTGGTCAGAAATTGAAGCGAAGTTGCGTTTGTAGTGGCAAGGAGACGGAGTTTCGATTCGTTTCAGGCGATGGAATCGTGGTCTTAGAAGACGCGATTATGATGCTCAATTCAGACTTTTGTTAAGTCGCGATTGGGTATTGCTTTGGAGGTTGCGGAAGTGATGAGAAGTGGGGAATAGCAAATGTAGTAGAAGAATGGGTATGGAGGAACAGTTTGTATGGAGTCGTGGAAGAGCACTGAGAAGTGGTAACAGAGGTTGTTAGTGGCTATTGATGATGGGGTAGGAGCAGGGCGGTTTGGAACTGTTGCGCAATGAGTAGTTCGGCAAAGCAGGGTAGTGATGGTTTCAAAGGAGAGGAGATGATGGTTTCAGAGGAGAGGATGAAGTTGTAGAGAAGTTGGCTTGTAGTTAGTTGATGGCAGAGGAATGTTTTGCAAGCTTGTTGTAGGTGGATGTTGATGTAGTGGTTTGGATTGAAGTTATGTGCAGTGCACTGTTTTCTATGGATTTTTGTGCGTGGCTGCTGTTGTTGCTAGATGAGGACTAGATAACTGAAGCAGTGGGGTGAAGCGAATGCTACAGACAAGTGATATGCTTTGAAATGGTGATGGCTCTTGTTTGTTTTCTGGTTGTGAAAGCGGTAAATGCAGATGTGACTGTTGTGAAGTGGTTGCTATTAGATTAATGAGAGGAGACGTTCGTGGAAGCTTGCTTGTTGTAGATGAGTAGTGGCGATGGTGGCTTTGGGATGCAACAGTAGTGAATTCGGTGATGAAGGTGAAGTGTTTGGAGCTGTTTGGCGACAGAGGAATGTGAATTGAAGTGAACTGATTATAAGGAAGAGGTTAACTGTTGATTGTAGTGTGGTCGTTGCAATGCACAGTGTGGTTCAGGGCAGTGCCTTGTTTGGTTATTGGGCACAGCAGTGAGATGATGGGAAATTGAATGAGGAGATGAACTGTGAGGCTTGTGATGTTGAAGGTAGGAGGTTTGAGAAGTATGGAGATGTCAGTAGCAGTTGCTTGTGATGGAACTGTTTGTATTGAAGTGGCTGTTGAAGAATGGTGGTAAGGGCAGGTGCTTGAAGAGTTGGTGACAGCGACACAGTAGGATTGGGCAATGTTTGTTGTGGGGAGATGTAAATGTCGTGAAGTCGTGGTCAGTTGTAGTTGGAAGGAGTGCTTGACCGTGGAGGATGGGCCTGTTGATATGGTAGTGTTTGCCTGTAAATGTAACAAGCAGAAGTTGTAATAGGCAAAAATTGCACAGGCAATGTAATGTTGTTGAAAAGGTAATATGTACAAAGAAAATTGTAAGTGAAAATAGGATGAATTTTTTTTCTTTAATTGAAACAGATCAAACAAATGCTAGAACAGAAAAAATCAGAACCAAAGCAACAGAAGGCCTACAAACCAAAAAAGAAGACAACAGAACCAAAGAACAATAATAAAAGTAGAAATGTATGTTGCCTTGAGCAAGAGTTTTAGGTGGTAGAGCGTATTGTAGAAAACAGAAATAGAATTATATATCAGAAAGGAAAAACAGAAAATAGTGATAGCAATGCAGTGAAGTGATAGCAATGCAGAGAATAGAAAACCAAAATGTGGCTAGTGCATTGATGATTTTTTTTTAATGTGCAAACAAACACACAAAACTAACGTACAAGAAAATCAAACGGAAATAATCCGAAGAATAGAAAATCAAAATCAAAGCAACTCCCTGGCAACGGCGCCAAAAACTTGTTCGTCGACGGAAATTCTATCGGTTTAGAAAACCGTCGAACGAATTTAAAGATAAAAATAACCGCAAGTGCACGGTGTACGAATGTAGCACGTGGCGAATACGGGTCGATCCGTAGGGAATTGATGATTTAAATTTCCTACTCAATCAAATTATACCAAAGTCGAGAGTGTATTTAAGCTATAAAATGAGAAAATGAACTAACTAACAAAAGAAAAGAAATGCAAATATGAGAGTTAAATGTCAATTTAGAGAATAAATCCACTCTCTAGATCATGTAGTTCAACACATGAAATCATGATCTCTCTTTTATGGTCATTAGTGTTTTAATTGATGTGTTTATCGTAAGTATGACATATTTGAGCTATTAATTAGCCAACATAAGTCATCAAACTATAACACACCCCTTAAAACACTTACTAACTCTCATGAAACTTGACAAAGAAAATGAAAATGAAATCTATTTTAAGTATGGCCTATTAACTATTGATTAGAAACATAGACCATCAAATTTTAATTTCAAATCACTTTCTTATGCCATAATCATATATTCATGAAGAGGCATTTGTGTTAGTGATTGTTTAAGCATAGCCTATTTGGTGTCAACAATATAGACTATCAAATTCAAAGCAAAAACAACAATTAAACCACTTCATTGATCATCATTAAGCACAAAAAGAGACCATGAATTAACAAAATGTTGAAGCTACATTAATTAGAGAGCTTCATTACCCCTAACTTGAAGGGGTTTAGCTTCTCATATTTGTCATTTTATTAACAAATGTAGATAACAACATGAAAGCAAAATGAAGAGGAAAAGAGAGAAAAATGAAAAGATAAGCTAATTAACTTGCATAAAAGAAAAGAGATCTACACTACAACATAAAAAAGTGGCATGTAAAAGGAAAGAGCATGTATTAGTAACAAAAAAAAAGGAAAATTACATGAAAATAAAAATGGCTAAGTAGCCATGAAAAGAGAAAGAGAGCTTTCTTTTATTTGATCTAAACTAATAAAGAGGAATATGAAGAGAGGAGGCCTAAGAGATACTAAAGAAGAGATTGCCTAAGAGAGACTAAGAGAAGAGAGGAGAGGTTACATGAAACATATGGGTATTTATACATGTATGAAACCCTAATTCATATTGTTAACGCTTAAAATCGAACGCTAACACCCCGGTGTGTGAAGTGTGAATGTGAAAGCACCACCCGACAGTTTGGGAACAGAATATCAGCTAAAATAATAGAAAATACAGTAAGAGATGGCGATTTTATAGTGTTTCGGCTAAAGGAGTAGCCTACGTCCACTTTAAGTATCATTATTACTGATCTTGTTACAAAATGATACGATTCTCTTCAAGTACAAATCTCTTTAGTTACAAAACATTTGAGCAAGTAGCTTAAGCTTTGATGTAAATGAAAGTCTTCGAATCCATGTCGGAAGTGTGAAAGTCTTTCAAAGTAGCTTGTAGTGTTCTTCGAAACTTCAAGTATAGAGTCGGTTTAGAAACTGGCAGAGTATCGGCGCTTAAAGAGATTGTCCAAAAAGTCCCCCCCCCCCCACGTTGGAGTTAGTGCCGTATTTATAGAGGAGCTAGAGGAGCTCCCGTGCTAAGTTGTAAGTGGTGACCGACTTAAGGTAAGTCTTGGATCGTGACCAACTCAGGATAAGTCGTTTGTCGCATTCTATCTTTTAATCATGGCTCATGGCTTTACTGGGATAAGCATGTTCTCCTGAGTACAAGTCCTGAGTCGCGAACGAGTTAACAGACTCTGGTTCAAGTAACGCGGTATTGGATTTGCTTTCGTGCCTAGGTCGTGTGCGACCTAGCATGGGTCGTGAGTCGGTCGTGGCTTAAGTGAAGTTGCTTTTGAGCCTTTCTTGTCTCGAGTCGTTAGGTCGGCCATTTCTTGAGTCGTTTGCCCCCTTAAACCATTGAGTCGTTGTCCCCCTTGAGCCGTTGGATCGACAACCTCTTAAGGAATTAGGTCGGTAACCCTTCTAGGCCGTTGAGTTGGTAACCCTTCAAGGCCGTTGAGTCAGTCCATTCTCTTAACCCGCCAAGTCATGGCTTCCTTAAGTCGGTAGGTCGTGCCATTCCTTGAGCCGTTAAGTCGTGGCTTCCCTTAATTCGTTAAACCGTTAAGTCGTACTACTCTTAACTCGTTAAACCGCTAAGTTCGTACTACTCTTAACTCGTTAAACCGTTAAGTTCGTACTACTCTTAACTCGTTAAACCGTTTAGTCGTACTACTCTTTATGCAGCTAAGTCATCATTTCTTTAAGTCGTAAACTCATGTTGTTATCTCCAGGTCGCTAGCAGAGTGGAGTTAACATTTTCCCCTCGAAGTTCACGCCTAAGAATTAGGTCATGTGCTTCGATGTCTCCTAACCTGTATTTGCTTAGATCGTTAAGTCATGGACGACTCATGGAAGAGTTAAGTCGTTTGTGCCAATCCATGTTCCTTTCTCTCCCCTATATAAGCCGTTAGGTCGTCCCTTCCTCCTTCACCCTATTGCATTCTGTCGTCGCTATTAACAATCTTTCAAGCCTCCAAGAGTGAATTCAATCAATCAGTTCGTCAATCCATCTTTATCATCAAATTTCGTAAGTAATCTTAGTCAAGACTCAATCACAACCATCTCGGAAACGCGTTTCTCCCCTTTTTCCAATCCTAATCCAATTTAGGAGTTATCAGATACGCTGGCATCCTAATTCATGAGAACGCGGTGATGTGTTGGATCCATGATGGATCTGGGATAGTTTGAATCGACTTGAGGTGATTCAATGATGTTGAAGGATGATGGGTTATTGGGTCACAGATCAACTGGTTGTCGAATTTGTGGGTGAAGCAGAGTTTTCCGGAAACTTGGAGGAGATGACGGAGATTTTAGGTGTTTGGGGAAGACGGGCAGATACTAGGTTGATGGTGTTAACGGGTATCGGGTTGGATAGGAGTTAACTGGTTTTTCGAATCAACCGACTTAGGAGCCCTTGCAAAGTTAATTATGCGCGACTTAATTTTTAGGCCATGTTAAATTCCTGACGACTTAGGACTTAGGACTTAGCAGGATTCTTATTACCTTGGTTAGAAACTTTGCGGCTTATCCTTTAGGTCGTGTAAACGACTTATCACTTAAGCAAATTTGGATTGCCTTGACCTCCTTGGTTCGAATAATGTAATCTTACCCTTGAGATCATGTGAATGACCTAACCTCTGAGTCCTGTTAACGACTTAACTCTTAGGTTACATGAGCAGCTTAGCCTTTAACTCTTGTGAACGACTTATGACTTGAACATCTTGAGAACTTCAAAATTTCTCATGGAATTTGATTGCATTTTTATTCTGACCTTTGAATTGCCGAGATAACTTTCATTATTTTATTATGCTTTGTTTCCAGATTATGCTGACTTTAATGCTAATGACCTGTCAAATACAACATTTGCAAAGAACTAGGGCGAATATACTTCCACTGATTGGCCACATCAAATGACAGATTAGTCGATAAAACATAATCAACTTAAAGAAACTATATGAAATGCTGTGAACCAATCAATTACAGCGAAGTATTAATGCAAAGCATCGTTAACTTGAACTGATTTGTTTGCATCAACATTACACTTGCGTATTTGGACTTAAAACAACAAGCCCTGAAACTTCATTACTGATAAACGCTTGCTAGTCCTAATTCCTGTTATATTTGCTTGTTGCTTTGTTAATTTTACACAGCACTTCACACATTTAGGAAACGCGCACCTTTTCGTTTGAATATCCAATTGTTTATGTAGAATGGCTTCACATCAAGAAGAAGTTACAGAACAAACTGGAGAGGCCCTGCCGATAGTTGTTCCACTGAACAATCCTCCAGAAAGAGTTTCAACTTCTTTATCATACAAAGTTTTTTGTCAGTTATGCACTGAGTTTGGCATTGCTGAAGAAGATGCCATTCTTCCTGAGAAAACTAACACCGCTGATGTGGCGCCTCTTGGCTTTGTAGCGGTTAATCGGCAAATGTGCCTGAGCGGGGCCATTCCCCCTTTCATTGACTTTCTTCAACAGTTTCTACTTCGATTGACCATCTCTCCGTTCCAACTGCACCCCAATGGTTATGCCATTCTGATAGGGTTGTGTGTTTTATTCATGAGAACTCTGGATCGACTGCCGAGTTTCGAGGAAATTTGTTATTTATGTGCTTTCACAAAGACTAAAGATCATCCCTCCATTGTTGTTATAAGAAGCGCTAGGAATCGCAAACTCATCACTGATCTTTCCGAAAGCGTTTACGGCTTCTTAAATCAGTTTTTCTTTGTTCGCTGCCCCCCATGGTTTTACGCCATATGGAGAGTAGGAAGTAAGATTACCTGCTTCTATTTTCCATTCCTGAGCTTTTCGAGATCTGAGTCGCTAATTGCTAATTTCACTCTTTTCCTTTTTCAGCACTTCCTCCCCCTCTAGAGATCCAGGTCATAAGCAAGTTTTTGAAAGATTGAATGCTGTGACCACTAAAGAGAGAAGTATAAAGTTTTAGTTGAGGGACGAACTTTTGCATCAGTATGGACTTTTACACACTTCTCGCTCTACACACCCCCATGAGGTTCCAGATTCCCCATCTAAAGCATTAGATGCCCGAGTTTCTACTGACGAACCCATACCAAAAGAACCTGCCTCCGAGGCTTCTCTGGTGAAGTTCTCTACTACTGCCGACGTTGCGGGGTCGTCTGGCAAATTCACACTTGCCCCAGTCATTGAGGAAGAAGAGCCTCAGGGATCTCCCCAACATTCACAAAGGTTTGGCGAAGAAGCCGAGTAAACAAGCCCTGTCAAGCAGAGCGAGGACGACACTTTAGAAGGGTTGAGCGACCTGTTTGTCACCTCACAGGAGCTCTTTAAAGATGACCCTGTCACTACAAGGATTTCTTCTTCAGTAGTTGAAGCGACTTCTACTTTGCAACAAACTCCGTCGACCCAAGAGTTGACATTAACTACTACCCCCACGATTCCTCCGCGATCGAAGAGTGGTTCGTAGTTTGACGTGCGTAGTTTGCACATTACACACACTTGGAACTTTTTGGCACTTTCATGCACCTAACTCTTTGTACTTTGAAGATTCTAAAGTTACGCTTCTTTTTCATTTTCAGGTTCTCCAATGAGGCGAAGTGGTTCATATTACGACGACTTCAAGCAATACGGAAAGCGTGGTCAGTACGACTATAGGCGCTATCTTCCCACTTATAGGGAAACTGATGAAGAGAGGGCTGCTCGAAAGGCTCAGGAGAGACGTTCTTATGAAGAACGCTATGGAAGAGGGGATGAGCGGTACGATTCTTCCCATAGAGAGGGTGATTCCCATAAACGTAAATCCCATGATGACAGAGGGAAGAGCCACATGGCTGATGATCCAAGCAAACGGGCTAAAGTTAGTGAGCAATCAGTGCCTGCAATTTCTGAGAAGACCACTGCTCCAATTCCTTCTCAATCTCCTGCCCCTTCCCGTACCGATATCCAGACAATCATCAACAGGCCTTCATATCAAGTTGGGACAGGTCCAGCTACTCTCCAAAGCCGGTTTCCACAATGGTGCTTGAAGGAGGTTCGCTTTGATCTCGACTTAGTTCCAATTGACAAGCCTGCCATGTTGCGAAATCTTGATGCCGTTAGACTTGATATTGAGAGAATGTCGAGCTGGCAAAAACTTGTTGACGAACTCCAGAGAGTGAATCGTGCAAATCTTGAGGCTATGCTGACCATGGAGAACGATAAATCTGAATGGCAGAAAATTCTCAATGAACATGACGCAGAGATGAGGAGCATCACTGACTATAACGAAAAGCTCGAAGCGGAAGTTGGAAAACTTAAAGAGGAGCTTGCTACTTCTTCTACTTCCTATTCCCAGAGGGAGAAAGTGCTTCAGGAACAAGTGCGGGACGTTCGTGCTGCTCAGAGGGATGCCGAAGATAGGCTCGAAGTGCAAAACAGAATTAACGAGGGCCATACCGCCGATATTTCTGAGCTTCGAAAGAAAACTAGCTCCTAGGAGATGGAGATCGAAACGTTAAAGCTTCAACTCTCCAAGATTGAAAGAGAGCGGGATGAGGCAGTGGCCGGCAAAATTGCAGCTGAAGAAGCTCATCAAGCCACTAAAGCTGATGTCAGTTCAACATTATTTGACTTCTATCTGCACAGCGTCCTGGGGCACGGTAGTCTCGCCTTTCTCGGCCCCAAATATGAAATTACTCTGGCTGAAGTGTGGGAGGCTGCACTTGACATGCTTGGTGCTAAAGGTGCTGGTTACGTCGAATCAGCTCTTGAGGAGCATTACTTGGATGACGAAGCTCGCGCCGCTCTTGTCAGGGGAAAAGAACAACTTGCGAAATTAAAAGCCGAAATGACAGAAGGGGAACATTTAGGAAAAACTACTTCAACTGATCCAGTTCAGCCTTCACCTTCGGCCGAAATCGACATTGTCGGCTCCAGTTCTCATTCTCCACCCCCTACCAAAGCTATCACAGAAGGTGCAACTGTCCATAACGGAGACGAAAGCCAAGAGAGCGGTGAAGCGCTGGGTTTTGATATTGACATAGCAAAGCCTACTTTGCCAGGTAATCCTAATGCTGATCTTGCTCAAATAGACTGCTCATTCTCTTCCTATGAGTTAGATGAGCTTCTTGACTACTTCCTGAATCTCAACGAGCCTTTATCTCCTCTCTTTACTGACTTTAACTTCTTTTCTTCTGTAGAGAAAGTGCTGAGCATCGTTCATACTCCCCCTCCTTCAGTTATTCCTCCCCCGCCTCTCCAGATCACCCCTCCATCCGCCTCTCAACCCGGGTCGCAAGAGGAGAAAATAGAGGCTCTCCGAGACTTAGATGATCCTAATGCTTCATAGGAACACGGGGGAGAAGGGCTTGGAGAAGGAAATGAGTCCCCGGAGCGAACCATTTCAGATATTGTTTGCTCTTTTTACCCCGGGAAGCGAGTCTTCTTCGAAGAGGAGGAGGAAGAGTACTACTTCTAAGAAGAAAAGGAAAAGTATTTCCGTTACTGAAAAGGAAGCGGAGGTTGATCCGGCAGTGGCCCTCTCTCCTTCTTCCCTAACTCTCCCAAGCCGTCGTGAAAAACTACCTATTAGGTTAGGTGAAGGCTTCAAAGGTAGTGGTAAGAAGAAGTGATGAGCCCTGCTTCCCCTTCCTTGCTTTTACTTTTTGCTTTTAGCTTTTTATTTGTATTGTCCGGACGTTGTGCGGGTACCGACCCCCGCTTTTCTTTTATTTTGAAACCTGCATATGTACATAATTTTCATAACGTTGAATAAATGTACATAATTTTCATAACGTTGAATAAAATTATTCTCTTGCTTGTACAAACTTCTGCCTGTGTTTGAGAATGCATCTATTCTTTTCTTCTTCTTTTTTTATATATGCAAGTTTCTTTATATAAAGTTACAGTGAGCTAGTGGTATGCTGTTTGGGTGTTGCTTTTACCAATGCATCCATACGTATTGCCCCCATACCATAAGCTCATCGTAATATTTCCAATCTCGAGGGGACTTGTACTCCTATTTTTGGAGAATAATTATTCCATATTTGTGGAATTATCATTTCGCCCTAAACAGAGTACACCTCGTTTCATAAAAGTTTTTACGCTTCAACCTTCGGAGATATCACTTTTTCTTTTGCATATATACATTCTTACAAAGTGAATTCCCCTATATGGTAAAGCGGGCCTCCGAAGGGCACATTAACTTTTTCGAGGATGAGTATTTTCAAGAATAGATGAACCAATCTTCCTTTGAAAGCTAAAGTGTGCCTTTAAAGAGAGCTTCCCTTTTTTTTTCATTCCAAAGTTTTTGCACTCCTTTTTTTTTCTTTTTTTTGTTTCTGAAAAAGTCACTTTTTCTTTGGCTAGTGAGTTTCACTTCATAGTGCAGTGGGCCTTTAAAGGATTTCAACCTGCTTGAGCCTCCGATGAGAGTTTTTCATTGTGCCTCTGGGAAGAGGTCTTTTTGTTTGATTGTGCCTTCGGGAAGAGGTCTTTTTGTTTGATTGTGCCTCTGGGAATAGGTCTTTTTGTTTCTGCCTCTTGGGAGAGGCTTTTATCTTTTCCCTGTTCGCTGGGAGGCGGACCTCCGAAGAGGGCTTTTCACATTTCGACTCGTGTGAAGTTTTATTTCAGATCACGGTGAAATGTGTGCCTCTGAGTAGGGCTTTTGCCTGGAAGTTTGGAGCTTCTTTATCTTAGTTGGATGGATTCACAGGGGTGTACCGCCGATCAGTCCGCAACTTTATGTCGAGAAAGAACTCTCTTTTTCTGGCGAGGCCCACTCGAGGTCTTTTAGCATTTCAACTATGGTGAAATGGGCCTCCGAAGAGGGCTTTTCACATTCCAGCACTTGTGAAGTTTTATTTCAGATCTCGGTGGAATGCGTGCCTCCGAGTCTACCTGGAAGTTTCTTTCTCATGGTTGGCCGGATTCATGCGGCGAGCGCAAGTTACTTGGACGTTTGTTTACGTAGATTGTCTCAACTAGTGAACGAGCGCCTTGCCTTCCACTTGGGAAGGTGTCTCTGGTCGTCTCATGGACTCACGGGGCGGACGCAAGTTACTTGGACGCTTGTCTATGCAAACTGTCTCAACTAGTAAACAAGCGCTTTGCCTTCCTGTTGGGAAGGTGCTTCCGATCATTCCATACCATGTTGAGAAAGTTTTCTTGCATGCCCCATTTGAGGTCTTTATCCTCCAAAGAGTTGTGCCTCTGAAGAGGGCTTGTGCTTCCGAAGAGGTCTTTTGCTGTTTGATGCATGCTCGCCCATGTCTCTTTGCCATCTATTCATGTCGGCGATCCCCGTTATCTTTCCCAAATATCAACCCTTTTTAGTTGCCAATAATTTTCCTTATCCAAAGAAATATACTTCATAGTTAAGCGAGTTGGTGGTCGTAGACACAGGCTATTTAACTGGATGCTCGTTTGTACAAACATTCGCAGTTAGTTAGAAAGGTCCACTTCCAGCCACATCGCTAACTTTTGTTCGAAGCACTTCTTTCGTAGGATTTGAGTATGGAAATTTTGAATGGTTTAGCGTTTGCTTGCTGGGTGATGTCGGAGATCGCTTGGTCTTGCGATGGGTAAGCTTTGTTTTTATGGCCTGCATTATTAAATCGACATTTTTAGTAACACAATTAACGTATTTTATATGTCGAAATAAAACAAAGTAGTTTATAGTAGTAGAGAACACAAGATTTATAGTGGTTCGGCCAAAAGATGGGCCTACATCCACTTTATAGCTTTTCATTATTCACTTGCTTTACAATTGCTTTCAATACAAGAATCATATATTCGTAATTCTTTTACAACATTTCAGCAAAGCTTTTAAGTAAAATATGGACGCAAATGATTGCTGTTCCAAGCTCTTGGGATTGGTTCTCCTTCAACAGTTGTGAGTTTGAATGTGCCATCAAGAAGTTTCGTGCCTATGACATATGGCCCCTCCCAGTTTGGCCCAAACACACCTGTGGTTGTCATAATTCTCTTCAGGACTAGGTCCCCAATTTCAAAGCCGCGCTGACGAACTTTGGAATTGAAGTGCTTGGCTATCCTTTGCTGATGAGCTGCAATTCTGAGCTCATCTTCTTCTCTTTTTTCATCAAGGAAGTCAAGCGCTTCCAATTGTAGTTTTTCATTCTCATCATGATCAAAATGGATCCTTCTGTGTGAGGGAATTTCCATTTCCACTGGAATCATTGCTTCTGATCCGTATGCCAATGAAAATGGAGTATGCCCAATCGCAGTTTTGTGGGTAGTTCTGTATGCCCATAGTGCAAGTGGTAACTTATCAACCCAACCACCTTTTGCTTTTTCTAGCTGCTTTTTGATGGTTGATTTGATGATTTTGTTTACTTCTTCCACTTGCCCGTTTGCCTGCGGATGAGCTACTACTGAGAAGCTTTTTCGGATCTTGAATCGTTTGCAGAAATCTTGGAATTCCTCACTTTCGAACTGCGTACCATTGTCTGTGATTATCTTCTGAGGCACACCATACCTGCAAACGATATTTTTAGTCACAAAACTTATTTTCTTAGAGGTAACGGTAGCCAATGGTTCCGCTTCAGCCCATTTAGTGAAATAATCAACAACAACGATAACATATTTAATCCCCGATTTGGCGGTCGGCAAAGGTCCAATGAGATCTATTCCCCAGATGGAAAACGGCCATGGACTGACTATTTGTGTTAGCTCAGTGGAAGGTGCTCTAGGAATTTTGGCAAATCTTTGGCATTAATCACACTTTCGGGAATAGTCAGCAGCATCTCGATTAATCTCTGGCCAAAAAATATCCATAACGGAGAATTTTCTTTGCTAAAGTTTGACCTCCTGTATGATCTCCACACTCCCCTCCTTGTACTTCAGATAGAATTTTCTTGGCTTCTTCTTTAGTTACACAGCGGAGTAGTGGCATTGAAAATCCCCGTCTGTACAATCGGTCATCTTGGATCATATATCTAGAGGCTTTCCTTAACAGCTTCTGTCGTTCTTTTGAACTTTCTGGCAAAGTACCGTTGAGCAAATATTCAAATATCGGAGTCATCCATGATTCTTGCTCTTGGGATACATTCATAATCCAATCAACATCCATTTCATCCGTGCTTGGAGATGACAAGACTTCGACGGTAACTAATCCCAATAGTTGAGCTTCACCAGTGCTTGAATACTTTGCGAGAGAATCCGCCTTCATGTTCTCTTCTCGGGGTATATGGCTTATTGAATAACGGTCAAAATCTTCAAGAAGCTCCCAGGCTTTTGATAAATAGGCGGGTTGATTCCCTCCTTTAGCTTGAAATTCCTTCTTGACTTGGCAGACAATAAGCTGAGAATCACTGAAGATCTGCAATACCTTGATGTTTAGTTCTTTAGCGATCCTTAAACCAGCGATGAGAGCTTCATATTCTGCTTCATTATTTGTGGAAGGAAATTCTAGTCTCAGTGCATAACATAGCGATCGCCCTTCTGGGGTTTCAAGGACAAACCCTGCTCCAGAACAGTAATCATTCCTTGCGCCATCGACATACAATTTCCATTGGATTGGGATGTTATCAGTGGCTTCTTCCTCACTATCACCTTTATCCGTACATTCTGCGATGAAATCTGCTAAAGCTTGTCCATTGATTGCTTTCCGAGGATGATAAGTGATGTCATATTGGCTGAGTTCAATATTCCATTTCAAAAGACGGCCCGAAGTCTCAAGACGGAATAGGACTTGCTTTAGAGGTTGATCAGTGAGGACTTTGATGGGATGAGCTTGGGAATATGGCCTCAATTTTCTTGATGCGATCAACAAACAATAGGCGAGCTTTTCCAACCTTGAATAGTTCATCTCTGCCCCAGTGAATCTTTTGCTGATATAATAGACTGGGCGTTGAATCCTTGCGTCTTCCCGTACCAACACTGCATTGAGAGCATGAGATGAAATTGCCAAATATATGAAGAGATCTTCACCGTTGTCAGGCTTTGAAAGTATCGGAGGCACTTCCATATGACGAACCAACTCATCAAATGCTTTCTGACATTCAGGAGTCCACTCAAAGTTTTTTCTTCCTTTCTTCAGAGCATCAAAGAATGGAATGCATTTGTCAGTAGCTTTTGAAATGAATCGACTCAAGGCAGCAACCTTTCCATTGAGACTTTGCAATTCCCTCTTCGTTCTAGGAGCTTTGACCTCTCTCAGGGCAGTGATCTGAGCAGGATTAGCTTCAATTCCCCTAGCGCTCACAATGAAACCAAAAAACTTTCCGGACTCCACTCCAAATGAACATTTCAAGGGATTAAGCTTCATTCTGTACTTTTGGAGTACTGCGAACATCTCTGCCAAGTGATCCATGTGGTCCACTACTTTCTTAGACTTCACTAGCATATCATCAACATAAACTTCCATTGTCTTGCCAATCTGCGGTTTAAACATGGCATTAACAAGCCTTTGGTAAGTTGCCCCCGCATTCTTAAGTCTGAAAGGCATCACTTTGTAGCAGTGGAGACCAACATCGGTGATAAAGCTCGTGTCCTCCTGATCCGGCTCATGCATCATGATCTGGTTATATCCGGAGTAGGCATCCATAAAAGATAGTAATTCATGTCCCGCTGTTCCATCCACCAACTGGTCAATTCTGGGTAATGGGAAGCAATCTTTGGGGCGAGCTTTGTTTAGATCTGAAAAGTCAATACACACTCTCCACTTCCCATTGGCCTTTTTAACTAGTACTGGATTTGAGACCCAATTTGGATAAGTAGACTTCCTGATAAAACCATTCTCCATGAGCCGGTCAACTTCTTCTTCCAATGCTGCTGACCTTTCTGGACCCTGAGTTCTTCTTTTCTGTTTCACAGGTGTAAACTTTGGATCAATGTTCAGAGTGTGTACTGCAATCTTTGGGGATATTCCACACATGTCAGCATGAGTCCAAACGAATACATCCAAATTTGCCTTCAAAAATGAAATCAGAACATTCTGAACTGTTGTGTTGAGTTGTGAACCCACATTCAGCACTTTGTTTGGGTCCTTTGGGTTAATGGGTACCGGCAGTGTTACCTCTACCGGTACTACCCTACTTTCCCCTGCACTGGCTTTCCTTGGATCCATCTCTCTTCGTGCGCCACTATATTCACCAGTGCAGGGTCCACCCTGTAAATGCTACAAGGTTGGTTCTTTGATGCGGACTGGAGCCGCCGCACCTTTTCCCGTTTCTCTTTTCCTTGATTCACGCAACTCTGTAAGATAACATTCTCGCCCTGCATCTTGGTCTCCTTTAATCACACCAACTCCATTATCTGTGGGGAATTTTATAGTCAGATTGGTCGGCCTAAAAAGGCATTGTAGGCAGAGAATTCTTCAATAATTATAAAGGTTTGCTTTCGAGCCACCTTCCTCAGCCCTTTTCCAAGTTCCACAAACAAATCTATGGTCCCAATCGGCTGTTTGGGTTCCCCAGCAAACCCAGCAATCTTAAGTGATGAAGCTTGAACATCAGCCATTGGAATTTTCATCTGATCAAAAGTCCTCTTGAAGAGAATGTTGCATGAAGCTCCACAATCAACTAGAACTCTTCTCACAGTAGCCGGCCCAATACTAGCGGGTATTACCAAAGGATCTATGGTAGGAGCCTCGATACCCAAAGAATCTCTGGCACTGAATACAATATCATCAGTGGAAGTCTTTTTGTTGCTTTAAAGGTGCATCATTTTCTTAATACAAAAACATTCTCTTCAACCGGTACATGCCTCAAGGCCCGGACATACCATTCCATCTCGCCCCATCTTTTGCCTGCTGGGTGAGGCCCTCCAGTTATTATATTGATGACAGGTCTTTCCGATTCATGTTCTACGGCCTTCTCACTTGAGCCAGGACGGTGAGCGGGAACTTGTTGTCCTTGAGTCGACGAGGCTGGGGCATTTCTATTCCTTTTCACATACTGTTGGAGCTTGTTCTCTTTCAAGAGTTGTTCAATTACCTCTTTCAAATGACGGCATTCGTTGGTGTCATGGCCGGGTTGGTTGTGGAACCGGCAGAACCTTCCACTTTTTTCCATCTTACTTCCAACTCTCATTTTAGGTGGTGCCGGATAATTGACATCATCCTTGGTCGCAAAGAAGATGTTCTTAGGGGTAACAGTCACGGGTGTGAAATTGAAAGGACGGCCTTTCTTAGCATCTCCCTGTTTCTTTCCACCATCATTACCCCTTTTCTGAGTGTTAGGTTCTTTCTTGTTCGAAGCAGCATCATTGTTCCCGGCTTCTACTGATACCACCTTAGCCGGTGTCTGGAGGCTCTCCAAGCGCATGAATTCATCCGCTTTCTTGTAGAATTTGTCAAGCGAGTTTGGTTCTTTCATTTTCAACCATTTTCCAAATTCGCTTGATTTGTCAATCGCCCTCATCAAGTATGTTAGGACCATGCGTGGCTCAGCATTATCTACCTTAGCCAATGCTACGTTAAAACGATTCAAAAATGACCTGATGGATTCTCCTGGATTTTGCTCTAGACTTGACAGCGACATTATATCCTTTGCTTTTGAAGCATACAATTGAAATTGATCCTTGAATTTCCTGGTCAACTCGGAGAACTGATCAATGGACCTGACAGGCAGCTTTATAAACCACAATAGAGCCACACCTTCCAGATATACCGGGAAATATCGACATTTGATTTCATCAGATGCTCTGGCACCCGTCATATGCCAATCGTACTTATACAGAAACTCATTAGGATCGCTTGTCTCTTTGTATGCCGGAATAGTAGGAGGAACGAATTTTCTTGGGAATTCGGCCTTCAAGATTTTCTCAGTAAACGGAGTTTTGCTTGGAGCAAAACCCCATTCTTTCTCATCTTCATCCCTTCGCATACTTTCCTTCATGATCTGACGAACCATGCCTGAGAAATACTCTTCATCATTTAAAGGCTCTGGAGGGCAAACATTAGCCATTCTCTCTGAATTCTGTCTTGACAACCATTCACGGAGGGTCGGCTGCGGTCCTGATCCTCCAGCCTGGAGAGGTGTCTTTTCCACAAGGTGTGCGACTCTTTGAGAAATTTTCCCTCCTTCAACATCTTGAACTCCCGCAGTAGGGTTTCCATCATTATTAATCGGTTGACGGTTAGCCCCAAGTAGATCATTCAACTTACTTAAGATCAGGGCGTTCTGGGCATTCTGAGCCTCCAACTGTGCATTCTAGGCATTCAATTGTTGATTCAACCCCAAAACTACGACGTCCAATTCTGCTCGCGTAACTCCAACAGTTGGGGCTGCTTGACTTGAAGGAGGAGAGGTAGCGGTATTCTCTTGAACATTGTCGGATCTTACAGAACTTCGTTTTCTCCCAGGAGCCATTATTTCCAATAAACTTCTGGCTTTAAAAGAAATCCTTTCAACAACTTTTTAAGGAGCAATGGTGAGAGCAACCTGAGTTCGATTCTCTCAATGAAAGCACCAAAAATGTTAACACTTAAAATTGAACGCTAACACCCCGATGTTTGAAGTGTGAATGTGAAAGCACCACCCGACAGTTCAGGAACAGAATATCAGCTAAAATAACAGAAAATACAGTAACAGACGGCGATTCTATAGTGGTCCGGCTTAAGGAGTAGCCTACGTCCACTTTAAGTATCTTTATTACTGATCTTGTTACAAAATGATACAATGCACTTCAAGCAAAAATCTCCTTAGTTACAAAACACTTTGAGCAAGTAGCTTAAGTTTTGATGTAGATGAAAGTCTTCAAATCCATGTCGGACGTGTGAAAGTCTTTCAAAGTAGCTTGTAGTGTTCTTCGAAACTTCAAGTATAGAGTCGGTTTAGAAACTGGCAAAGTATCGGCGCTTGAAGAGATTGTCCAAAAAGTCCCCCCCCCCCCCCCCACGTTGGAGTTAGTGCCGTATTTATAGAGGAGCTAGAGGAGCTCCCGTGCTAAGTTGTAAGTGGTGACCGACTTAAGGTAAGTCTTGGATCGTGACTGACTCAGGATAAGTCGTTGGTCTCGTTCTACCTTTTAAGCATGGCTCACGGCTTAACTGGGATAAGCATGTTCTCCTGAGTACAAGTCCTGAGTCGCGAACGAGTTAACAGACTCTGGTTCAAGTAACACGGTATTGGATTTGCTTTCGTGCTTAGGTCGCGTGCGACCTAGCATGGGTCGTGAGTTGGTCGTGGCTTAAGTGAAGTTGCTTTTGAGCCTTTCTTGTCTCGAGTCGTTAGGTCGGCCATTTCTTGAGTCGTTTGCCCCCTTAAACCATTGAGTCGCTGTCCTCCTTGAGCCGTTCAATCGGCAACCTCTTAAGGAATTAGGTCGGTAACCCTTCTTGGCCGTTGAGTCGGTAACCCTTCAAGGCCGTTGAGTCGGTCCATTCTCTTAACCCGCCAAGTCATGGCTTCCTTAAGTCGGTAGGTCGTACCATTCCTTGAGCCGTTAAGTCATGGCTTCCCTTAACTCATTAAACCGTTAGGTCGTACTACTCTTAAATCGTTAAACCATTAAGTCGTACTACTCTTAACTCGTTAAACCGTTAAATCATACTACTCTTTATGCAGCTAAGTCGTCATCTCTTTAAGTCGTTAACTCATGTTGTTATCTCCTGGGTCGCTAGCAGAGTGGAGTTAACACATATTTTTGGGGAATGCCTAAATTGCCCCTTAGGAAGTGTGGAGGCCAAGTAACCGTTAACATGTCTTAATCCCCCATTAAGTGTACATGAAGCCATTAACTCCAAAAGCATGTGCATTAGCCTTTAATTTGTACATTAAGGTAGGTGGGTGGGTGGGGTCCTCCATGTTCTTCACTTTGAATCATTTCCATCTTCATTCCTTTGTATTAATTTTGTGCATGCATATCTTCATGAAACCACTTCTATTTGAGATCAAATTCCTACAAAAATATATACAAATTTTCAATTAATTTTTCTCAAATTAATATACGCACAAAAATGACCATTTGCCCCTGGATGAAGATGAATATGTGACAAGAATTTTGGTTTAAACAAGTTAAAATACCCAATATGATCATTTATTTAACTTAAAAAGAATAAATATGATGATAAAAATATGCACATTTACGTGCACATCATATATTCATTTTATTCTATTGTTATTTTAAACCTTACTGTTTTTTTTCTATCTCTACAACACATATAAAATATGAATTAAATTAGAGAAGATAACCTAGCCCATACCTCACTGTCGAGATGAACTCCATCCATCGTGACCCTCGGTCGTCGAAATCCAACAATTGACCACTCCACAACGTTTCGATCAGACCCAAACGCGCACAGCCAAGGTCCTCCGACCTTCCAATCTGCCGCCGCTTTTGCCATCCAAATCGTGACTAAGTCACCTTGCTACAGCCACCATTCCACCTGACATCGATCGAAACTCCACTCGCTACCAAAAATTCATGACTTCACCATCGTCGTGCTCGAAATCCTATCCACGAAGACCACCTCTTCGTTCACCGCCGCCACCATCCTATACTCGAAACCCTAGCCCTCACGAGCATGGTCACCAAACCCTAAGTCGAGATCGAATTCGACGAGCTTCTAGGTTGCCGCTTGCTCCGCCTTCGATTGAAGATGTTACGTCTGGACTTCAAACACGAGGTTTGATTTGAATTTGCCTCAGGAAGATTTGAATTCGATCGTCCTGAGTTTGCCATTGCGAGGCACACTATTCAACAAATCTTTGATCAATTGAATGGATTTAAAATGATTAGAGATAACTTAAGGGAGTGTGGAAGAGTGGTTAATAAATTTTAGTTCGGCCATTTTAATTTCTTCTGATTTGAAACGAGGCTTCGACCAAAAAAACGATTTTAATCGCTCTGAAGATCTGCTGTGAAAATGGGAGGCAGGATTTGATATTAGATTGTTCGAGTTAACAGGCTACATTGTTTTGAACGGAAAGGAAAAAGGCTGATGCGATATAATTTCAACTATAGCTGACTAGTATAAATATTCAATTTGAATTCAAATTCAAACCGTTCGATAAATGCAACTTAAAATCTTGACCTCCTATCGAGGCGTGACGCTAGACGTTCATAATGTTATACACCTATCCTGAACACAATGGAAAAGGTTTCGAGTCCAAATTTGGTCGAATGGAGAAGATAGCTTTTTAGACCAGTTAAAATATCGAATTTTCAATTAAATTTCAGCGCGTTTGCTTATACGGCCAAACGACAACTCCAAACATTACGAAAATTGAAATCCGATAATAATACAATATTACAGATCTAATAGAACTGGTTTCGTCGAATTCCGAGACTGTGCCTTGAAAGGATATTTTTTAAATATTGATTTAAACGATAAAATTTCAAACTGAAGAAATTATTTCCAAATTAAATTCTGAAGCTTCCATTATCTTCAGTATTATAAATATAATTTTCTAAGCCTTGAAAATAATTTTAATCGGCTTAAAATTTCAGATTCAATTTTTACCCAAGCCTTAATAATTAAGCTAAATAATTCAATCGCCAAATTCATAGTTGTAATTGAAATTCAAGTTAAAATAACTTTCAAATATTTAAAATCAATTAAATATTTCATTTTCAAATGTTAAAAATTTCCTGGTCGTCGCATCCTTCCCCCTTTAAAAAGAATTTCGTCCCGAAATTTCTAGTTAGGAAGAATGATCCTCAACACGTTTGATATTTTCCAAACCAAACCGTTTTATCAACTTTCCAAAACAAATATTTTATTAAAAACTCATTATCATTTCAACTAATTTCTCAAATTTAACTATAAGTTTCCAAACAACCTTGTTTACTTAATCAATTCAAATCTAAATTTAAATTCAAATTTTAAATTTCCAGAAATTTCTCAAAAAAATTTCTAACTCTCGAAATTTTCAAAAAAATTCGCCAGTGTCTCCTTTGCGCGGCTAGCTCGATACAACTACAAAATGGTACCACTAGCCCTCAGATTCAAAAGAAAACAAAACGCCAAGTGGCTAGATCAAAAACCCAATCAAATTTCATATAGAAATTTAAATACATACCTTTTGTCAAGCAACTTAAATTTTATCTTCAAAATCCCGATTCCAATTTTTTTTCCTATTTCCTGTAATATACCTGTATATTTTACTAGCCATACTATCCAATTACAACATTCAAATATGATTTTGCACATTCCTTTACGGATTTTAATATATACTTCTTATACCATTTTTACTTTACTATTGAAGTTATATATCCATTTTTATTCAATTTTGCATTTTTAATTTCATTTGAATTTGATTTACACTTCAATTCTATTTGGATTCAATTTATCTTCAACTCTGAATATTGAATTTTATCTTTCTATTATAGCCAATTCATATTAATATTTTAAATTAGTTTCATTCACTAATTTACTACAATTTCCAATTTGAAATCGTTTTTCGCTAACAAAAAATTTTCAAATTTTTTCTATCTCACAAAATTTTCAAAAAATTATGGCAGAGGCCCCTTTGCACAGAGGAGCTTTTACAATTTGACAAAACATATAAATATATATACATCGACCCACCTGGCCGAAAAAACAAAAAAAATTCATATTTCCTATTTTTATTGCGTAGGCGTACCTTATTTGGCATTTTTAAGCAAAGCGGTTTATTATTAGCATTTTAGCGTGACCAAATCCAGCCAAACGGTCCCTCTGTACCTGTACTTAGTCAATTTAAACACCTAAGTGACATATATAGAAAATTCATTTACATTTCACTTATTTTTGACAATAAACACATAGTTTTCACAAGCAAAATATTCAAAATTATTTCCACTAGCAATTTATATGGTTTCGATACAAACTTTAGTTGCTTACAACTAAATCACACATCATTTCCATTCAATTTCAATTGTTTGAAACACACTTTCTTTCATTCAATTCATTTTTAACCGAAACGAACTCATATCCATTTAAATTGATTCAAAAATCAATTTTATTCGCTTTCATTAACTTATAGAATTTTATGCAATCACGTTTGCGTCAAATGTCAACCATTTCTATGCAAATTCGACGATAATCACTTAATAGAATATCCAATCTAGTTTATAACAAATTTAAATTGATACAAACTCAATTTACTATTTATTCTATTTCATTTCCAATTGATTTCGTTCAATTCATTCTGCATTCCATTAATCAAACAAGTTCCATCCGCAACCATTCCATAAAACTTGACAACAACCGTTTCACAATTTTACTGAAGTTGAGCTTTTATCCAATATTTACTTATGTTATTTATTTTCTTCAAGTTATTTCAATTCAAAACTCAAATTTCTTTTTCCTTGTTAACAATTTCCAATTTTAAATCCTTGATTTGATTTTTTGTTTATCAAATCCATTCCATCTACTAATTTAATTAAACCAGTTTTACTCACTTATCCATTTTAAATTTCAACTTTCCATTCTCAATTCATCTCGAATTTATTTTATCAATAACAAGGAAATTTTCAATTTATTTCTACTTACTTGAATTTATCTGCAAATTCAAGCCATTTTTATTTAACTCACAATTCAAATTTTAATTTAACTAATTCAACTTTCCTATTTCATGAATTGATTAATTATCATATTAGTTTACTTGGATTCAATTCCATTTTATTTTTCCCAAGTTTGGATTTTTTTATTCAACTTGATCCAAATCAAATATCATTCCATTTTTTCAATCCAATTCATTTACTTCCAAATGTTAACTCATTTGTTCATTCACAAATTTATTCCACACTTACTTTTATTTATCCCTTTTCAATTCTTATTCCAATCAAATTTCAAATATTTTTATGAGTTATCAAACTTATTTATATCTCATAACATTTTAGAGAAATTTAATCCTTTGAAATTTCAATCCAAATCCTTTAATCCGTATTCCAAAAATTACTTTGGCATCTCATTTCAATTTATAAAACTCATTTATACATTCACATTACCAATTCCATACCATTAATGAATTTTATTCCAAATTATAAATCACATTTACAATTTACAATTCTCATTTGTATGTGGATTTATTTCTTAATCTTTGTTTAACATTTCAATTTCTTATTCAGTAATGATAATAGTTTAATATTACCATTCCCTTAACAACCAAACAACCATATACCATAAAAATTTATAGAAAATTTATTTCCTTTATATACGAAAACAGTTTGGGCAAAATTATCTCATTTACCCGATTTTAAAACAATACTGTGTCGGTTTATCTTGTTTAAGAGTTTAGAGACCCCTATCGAAACAGTTGGCCAAATTGCACTGACCAGAATCTATAAACAATCAACCGATAAGTCAACACAATATAAAACAATTTTGTATTCACTAATAAATACACTCTCATATCTATTATTACACTCACAATCATTCTAGAGCACTGCTGACTCTATCTCTAATGAGTAACACCCAACAGAGCCAAGGTTATCGCTTAACCAAATGCTCTAATAACACATTGTAAAGGTCTGCAAATCCGTATCCCTTTTAAGCTGGAAAAATCCCACAACAATTCAGCCAAAGAGAAACAAACTTACGAATCTTTAGGGTTTAAAGAAGAAGAGGTAGAAGAAAAAGGAAAGAAAACAACAACAGAATCTCACATATCGAGCAGAACAAATATAATAGATAAATAAATACCTTTAAAAAGAATCACTATATCAATTATTACATTACATCACATTACATTGTCGGAGTTTACAACAACAAACAGCGGAAAGAAATATTACATATATAAGTGGTACGCCTCGCCATCTAGCTCCAACTCCTGATTCCCACAGCAACTTCTTGACTCCGCCCCCGAATAACTGTTAACCTGACTCTAGGCTGCCCATGTGGAAAATTATGGGCACCCAGAGTTTAGAAAGGAAACAAAAACTCCAGGTCAGTCATAGGACTGGTGTGAAATCTTAAAAAACAGTTATTTTCACAAAGCAAATAAATAAAATCCGCTATGCTTTTGGAAAATGAAACTACCATAAGGCCTCCCGGCACACACACAATGCAATCGCACACTTGGGGGAGATTTCTCCTAATGGTAGTCAAATATGCTTGATACGCAAAATCTTTTAATATTATTATTATTAGTGCACAGTGCAGAAAACATTTCCAAAGTATAATATTAATCTTAGCCAGCATAGGTACCATTATATTATGTCTGCTATAGTTACCTCCTGAGGAGGCAGGTTATACAATTGCAATTGTAATGGGCTCGTATTGTTTTGTTTGGATTTCCAACAAATGGTCAGGCTAAGGGACTTCCTACTGCCATATGGGTACGCCTCTGATGGGACGTCCCGAGAACTTAACCAGCTCTCTGCCAACACAAGGCCGGGTTACCTCCGTAACTAGGTAACTACTACACGAGTATGCCATCCCTCGGTCCTTTGGGACCTTTATCCGAGGATCCTCTACACCAACAACCACAAAGAAAAGTATTTGCAGTAACCACAAAGGTTAAATATTAGGGCTTCATACCTGACACCACCCTTTTCCAGAAGGAAATGAGATACCCTAAAGGGCGCGACCCTCATAACCTTGCCGCATCTTTCCTGTTTTGACCATTTCCAGGGAGTGAGGTCCGACGAGGTCTCGTCCACAAAGCTACACTTTTAACAAATTCATGCTTTGATCAACAAATGATCAGAAGCACTTCGTGTGCCACATTACCAAATTGGGAATGTATCACTAGTAACCATCAACTACATAACCTCTGAGCTTGTACGTCTCAGAGAAGGGTGTTAAGGTAAGAGAATAAATTCTCCGCCACCAACAGAAATGTATTCGATAGAAACCAGCTTTACATCTCAAAGTGTAACGCCAGCCACACATCCATACAAGTCCGTTCCTGTATCAATCGGAACCGAAGGCACTTCCAAAGAAGCCCTTGCAATCCGGATTTTCACTAGTCACGTCCGGATGCCCCATCACACAGGGTGATAGAATCTCTATGCCGGAGCAACCCGGTGTAAAGACATTCGATAGGTAATCCTTTCGTTTTCGAAAAATACCCGGTCTTCAACACCGTCTTTAAATGCAACCACATTTCGTCGTATCGTTATTCGGAATGGGTTTTATGACAAAAGGTCCTCTCCTAGCTAATCCGATTAACGAGCGCTCAATTTTAATAATAAGTGTTCGTTCAGATTTCAAAAAAATCACAACAATTTTTCACTTCGATCTTTTAAATAAAAGATCTATCACAAATCACAAAGGTTCGATGTGGTTTTCGGATATCTACTTGGAATCCGACCCCCGGTCGCATCGAAATTCAAATGCCATAAAAAGGCAAATATTGATAGTCGGCAATTTAACAATCAATAAATATTTACAACAATTGCCGGATTTAATTAAATTTCCCAAATTATTTATTTTCAAAATATCTTCGCAAGATATATATATTTTTAACACTTCAACCATTTGAAAATAAATTTCAAATCACTTTTCACTCGCGGAATAAGATTCCCAATATTATTTATTTCCACTGAAAGTCTGCCGAGTTCGAATATTATAAACTAGTTTAAATTACTTATCCAAACTTATATAATTGCAAAATTCAAAATAAAAACTATTTTAAAACACTTTATCTAAACACTAGTTGTGAAGATGTTATATTAAAATCTTATATAAAATTCAAGTCAAACTAATTTTAAAATAAAATTAGTAGATAGGATATAACTATTAAATATCCAATTTCTAAATCAAATGCCAATTTAGTCTTTAAAATAATCCCTTTCTTTTATAAAATTCTCGTAGTTAATTTAAATTGCCAAATATCCACTGATATATGATTTTTAAAGCAATTCCCAAGTGTTTACTTTCAATACCAAATCAATTTTCAGAATTGTTTCCCCAAAATTTATTTTTTAAACATCAAGTTAATTTTAGATCGATTTCCCAAATATTCATTATTTTTACCAAATCAATATCAAATTGATTTTCTAATCTATTTTTAAAAAACCAAATCAAATTTAAAATTGATTCTTAAATTTATTTCAAACACCAAATTTATTATCTTTTGAAACAAATTCCTTCTTTTAAATTTATTCAATTTTCTAAAATTAATTTACTATAAATTTTCTACTAAATTTCAAAAATCCAATTTTATTTATTCCCGATATCCTACGGTATCAGAAATATATTCGGCCAAATTATAGCCTTCAAGGGTTTCAATTACAAATAATCACAACATATTGTAAATAGTCAACACACAAAATATGAAACAAATTCAATATTTGAGGAATCTAGTTGGATCCCTCCAACCTGTTTCCTTGCATCCACATACGTTAGCACAATAATTAAATACCAATTCCACTTCGAGATGGAATATCGTGGTATATAGGATTTATAAAATATCATCCTCTATTATGCGGCGCAATAGGGTCTCATCCGCTATATAATACGGGAAATCAACAACTCCAAATACATATATAATACCAATTCCACTTCAAGATGGAATATCGCGGTATATGGGTTTAATATAATAACCTCCGTTATTATGTGGTGCAATAGGGTCTAACTAATATAACTGACAATAAATTAATTATCCAAGCACACAGTCAATCAATTTTAATTTTAACTATCACAATTCAATCATCAATCAATAACTGGAATTTTCAGTTATTAAAATTTTGAGTGAGAAGATCTCACCTTTGCTTTTATTTGCAATCCATTTCCATCTTGACTTGATTTTCTCGATTTATGACCATGCGTAACAATTATATGATTTTTATTAATATTTCAATTTGTTGAACAAATTAAATTTCTTTTTGATATTTTAAATTAACCAATGATTTAATTTAAACTAATAGTTTGATTTAAACAAATTCCTTTCTACAAAATATTTAAAATAATTTAACAGGTTAATTAATCAAATTAATCTCCATTATCTTAAAATCAACTAGTAAATAAAGATAGGTATATATGTATATTCATTTTATTCTATTGTTATTTTAAACCTTATTGTTTTTTTTCTATCTCTACAACACATATAAAATATGAATTAAATTAGAGAAGATAACACAGCCTACACCTCACTGTCGAGATGAACTCCATCCATCGCGACCCTCCATCGTCGAACTTCAACATCTGACCACTCCACAACGTTTCGATCAGATCCAAACGCGCACAGCCAAGGTCCTCCGACCTTCTAATCTGCCGTCGATTTTTCCATCCAAATCGTGACTAAATCGGCTCGCTATAGCCGCCATTCCACTTGACATCGATCGAAACTCCACTCGCTACCCAAAATTCGCGACTTCACCATCGCCGTGCTCGAAATCCTATCCACGAAGACCATCTCTGCGTTCACCGCCACCGCCATCCTATACTCAAAACCCTAGCCCTCACGAGCTTGGTCGCCAAACCCTAAGTCAAGATCGAATTTGACGAGCTTCCATGTTGCCTCTTGCTCCGCCTTCGATTGAAGATGTCGCGTCTAGTCTTCGAACACGAGGTTCAATTTGAATTTGCCTCAAGAAGATTTGAATTCGATCGACCTGAGTTCGCCATTACGAGGTGCACTATTCAACAAATCTTTGATCGATTGAATGGATTTAAAATGATAAGCGAAAACTGAAGGGAAGGTGGAAGAGGGGTTAATAAATCTTAGTTCGGCCATTTTAATTTCTTCTGATTTGAAATGAGGCCTCGGCAAAAAAAACGATTTGAATCGCTCTGAAGATCTGCTGCAAAAATGGGAGACAGGATTTGATATTAGCGTGTTCGAGTTAACAGGCTACAGTGTTTTGAACGGAAAGGAAAAAGGCTGATGCGATATAATTTCAACAGCAGCTGACTAGTATAAATATTCAATTTGAATTCAAATTAAAACCGTTCGATAAATGCAACTTAAAAACTTGACCTCCTATCGAGGCATGCCGCTAGACGTTCATAATGTTATACACCTATCCCGAACACAATGGAAAGGTTTCATGTCCAAATTTGGTCGTATGGAGAAGATAGCTTTTCAGACTAGTTAAAATATCGAATTTTCAATTTAAATTTCAGCGCGTTTTCTTATCGTATGGCTAAACGACAACTCCAAACATTACGAAAATTGAAATTCGATAATAATACAATATTACGGATCCAACTGAACTAGTTTCGTCGAATTCCGAGACTGTGCCTCGGAAGGCTATTTTTAAATATTGATTTAAACGATAAAATTTCAAAACTGAAGAAATTATTTCCAAATTGAATTCTGAAGCTTCCATTATCTTCAGTATTATAAATATAAGTTTTCTAAGCCTTCAAAATAATATTAATCAGCTTAAAATTTCAGATTCAAATTTTTACCCAAGCTTTAATAATTAAACTAAATAATTCAATCGCCAAATTCATAGTGGTAATTGAAATTCAATTTAAAATAACTTCCAAATATTTAAATTCAATTAAATATTTCATTTACAAATGTTAAAAATTTATGGGTCATCACACTTTGTTTTAAAAGGTTTTCCAAAGTTAAGCAACTTTAACACGTTTACTCACACCAGACCCATGTCTGACCTAGAGTTCATTTTCTGTTTTTCTTAAACTCTTGGGTACACAAATTTTGACGAGTAGCCAGGGGATTCGGGTTTGCTTTGACGAGTTTCTGGAGAAGATATGGAGTAGGAGACTTCAACATATGTAGATATATAGTGGTTCCGCTGTGTTGATCTCTATGATGATGTCTTGAATGAACTTGTATTGTATAATGGACAGGTGTTTATAACTGTCTAATTTGTGATGTATTAAGCTACGTAATTCTGTTAGATGTGCTTATTATGTAATAACTATGTGATTAATATATTTTAAACGTTTCGCTATGAGATTCTGATATTGTGTAGTTCTTTCTTTTCTATCTTTTCTCTTTTCTATCCCTTTCTTTCTTATTAATGATGCGACTTTCTATGAGATGAAAGGCGGGTCGTTACATAAAGGAATTTTTTAACTAATATAGTTATTTGTAATGTGTTTGATATATGAAATGGTAATATTTAGTTATTATCATTTATGGTTGATTTTTTGTATTTGGTCAATTTATAAACATTTGTTATTATTGTTGATTGAAATTATGAACTAAACACAAGTTTAATAATGGTGAATTAATGAGAATAAAGCGAATAATTAGGATATTTGGTTATGAAATTGTAATGTTTGGTTGTGTGAATGTTGTTGTTTCGTTGATTAATAGTTTCAGCTATTGAAATAAAAGGGAATATCTGGATATTTTGGATAGTCAAAACTTCTGAATTAAAAAAATGAGTTAAAACTTAGTAGTTTTGTTAAATTATGCAGTTGAAATCAATAACCTTAGTTTGAAAGCAAGTGAAATAAGGTTTAGTTTGTTATATCTATATTTAGTAAATGAATAGAATTGTTTTATTCCTTCTTGGCATGTAATGTAATAATATACAATGTGAGCTTTAAGCCTTGAAATGTTTAAATTGAAATTATGATTATGGAAATGTTGTAAATGAGATTAAATTGAAGAAAAATTTGTTTATAAACATAATTAAAATTTATGAAATGTGTCATAAATAAAATTGAAAATTAAAAGTGAAAACTAATTAAATAAACAAATATGAACTAAAAGTGAAATGATCATAAATAAAGTCATAACCTGTAAATTGTTTATGAAATGAATGCATGTTGCAATAAATGTAATATTAAATGATAAATATTACATGTGGAAATGAATGAATTTAAAACTGAAGAGAAATATGAACAATGTTATGAGGATGAATATATTAATGTTTTATATTGTGACGACCCGGGTTTCGACGCTCGAAAACCGACATCCATACTTCACCCGTATTCAAATGCCGTGGATTCAAACGTTGAAATCCGATTCGCCGGAGGTTATAACAACATTAGATGATACAACACAGCGGAAACAAAATGAATAATTTTTTTGATACACAACATTTGATACAACAATGATACAAATGAAATGATCAACACTATCAGAGATAGATACAATAGTGGAAAAACAAAGCGACGGCAGCGGAAAGATAATATCTTCAATGCTAAAGCTACAAACCACAAGCTCTAACCACTATAAGGCTGAAGTGAAACACAATGCGATCGCCAACCGAAGACTCCAAAGATTGCCAAAAGCTACACCTACTATCTAACTATCTGAAAACGTGACTCTAGGCTGCCCGTGTGTAAAATTGTGGGCACCTAGAGTTTAGGAAGGGAACAATAAACTCTAGGTCAGTCATGGGACTGGTGTGAGAAACAAAAACAGTTTATTTCAACAAAAACAACAAAAAGAAATAAAATTGAAATCTGCTATGCTTTTTGGAAAATGAAACTACCATAAGGCCTCCCAAAACACACACAATGCAATCACACACTTGGGAGAGATTTATCATTATGATAGTCAAACATGCTTGATACATAAATCCTTTTGATATTATTATTAGTGCATAGTGCAAAATACCTTTGCAAGTATAATATTAATCTTAGCCAACATACGTACCGTTATAGCATGCCTACTATAGCTACAATGTTAAATGGCAGGTTCTACAACTAAAACCATACAGGGCTTGTATTGGGTGATTGGATTTTCGATAAATGGTCAAGACTAAGGAACTTCCTTCACCGAATGGGAACACCTCTGGAGGGATGCCCCGAGAACTTAACCAGCTCTCTACCAACACAAGGCTGGGTTACCTCTATAACTAGGTAACTAACTGTCACGAGTATGCCATCCCAGGGTCATCACCGACCTTTATCCCGGGATTCACCAACTATTTGCAATAACCACATAAGTTAAATATCTGGGCTCCATACCATGATATCACTTTTTATCCAGAAGGAAATGCACATACCCTAAAGGTCATGACCCTCATAACCTTGCTGCATCCTTCCTATTTCAACCATTTCTGGCGTGTGAGGTTCGACGAATTCTCGTCCCACAAAGCTACGCTTCACAAAATACATGCTTCGATCAATAAATGATCAGCAACACTTAGCATGCCACATTTCCAAATTGGAAATATATCACTAGTGAATATCAACTACATAACCTCTGAGCTCATACGTCTTAGAGAAGGGTGTTAAGCTAAGAGAATAAATTCTCCGCCACCAAACAGAAATGTAATTGATAGAAACCAATTTTACATCTCAAAGTGTAACGTTATACATACATCCATACAAGTCCATCCTGGGTCTGAATGGAACCGAAGGCACTTCAAAGAAGCCCTTGCGAATCCAGGTATCCACAATCCCGATCGAACTCTCCATTACATATAGAGATCTCTATACCGGAAATTCAGTGCAGAGACATTCGACAGGTAATCCTACCATTCTCGAAAATACCCGGTCTTCACCACCATCTTTAAATGCTATCCATTTTGTCGTATCACTATTTGGAATGGGTTTTATGACCTAAAATCCACTCCCGGTTAAACCGAATAACGAGCGCCAATTTTAAAACCATATGGATATATTGGGATCTTATTTAAGTCAAAACTTTTCAACATTTGTTTCGCAAAACCTTTCTTTTGAATGGTTTAAAAAATTTCCGTTTCAAATCTTTTATACAAAAGATACACCATTAAGATCCTCTTCAATTTGAAAACGAAGTTCACCAATCTTTAGCAAAGATTCATTCATAGTTTTCAAAACTATTTTCAATTTGATTCATCCATAACTTGAAATCCTTTCAACAAAACTGGAAGTTCTTTCGTTATATGAAAACCATTATCATTTGAGCACAAATGCTTTTCATTTTGGGAAAATCCAATTAAATTTGCATAAGTTATAGCCTTTTAAAGTAAAATCAGAAAATCAGTGAGCTATGCCGTATGCTCGGCAAGTTCTATTTGAATTAAATTCAAACTCCCAAAATAATTTATTTAAAATAGTTTTAAATCCGCATAAATATATTGTATAACCTGTATAACCCTTTCAAACCATAATTTTCAAAATAATTTCAAAACTTAAACAAGATATATTATATTCAACTAAATTTCAATTTCAAAACTTCCATTTCAAAAACTTTTCATATTCAACTCAATTTCACTTCCAAATCATTTGGATTCGAAATTCAAAAAATAATATTTAAATTCAAAATATCCATGACTTAACCGATTTCCCATGAAGTCCATATTTGTGTGTGTGTGGTGTAGTCCAGGGATTTTACACACAACAATAACATATCACAACCATCATCAATTCAAACACAGCAATATCGATAAGCGGTATAATCCTATAACACTTATGTTTCATTCATAGATCAATATGTAAATTCATCATAGATAAATAAATCACAATTCACAGCTCGATCCATACAATTCATATCGAATGTCACACATCAGAGATATCAAACCATTCAAGCATTCATTACAATAATCAACCATAAGCAAGATCAATTAGTTGTTCAATCCCTATTTAATTCAATTTAATTTCCAAGTAGATTAAATTAATTATTTGTGAATTAATTACCCAATCCTACTTAATCAATATTAATTAATTACAAACCATTTGATATTAATCAATGAAATTAATTAATCAACCTTAATTATACTTCTTAATTAATTATCCTTAATTATTCTTTAATTAATCACATAAATTAATTAACCTTGATCATTAATTAATTCACCTTTAATCATTAATTAATTATCCTTTAATTAATTAATTATCTTTTAATTAATTAATTAATTAATCCTCAATTATTAATTAATTAATCCTTAATTACTTATATTAATTATTCTTTAATTAATTAATTATCATATTAAGAAATTATCCTTAATCACTTAATTAATTATTATTTAATTATCAATCAATTAACCTTTAATCATTAATTATCTTTTAATTACTTACATTAAGTAATTAATCCTTAAGTAATTAATTTAATTATTTTCATTAATTCATTAACCCTAAATATAATTAATTAATTAATTATTCTTAATTTCTCAAACCTTAATTAAATTTAAACATAAACCATTTATCTTTATTAATCCTTTAATTATATTCAAGTTTATTCAATAAACCTTTTAAATTAATTACCATTAACACATGGATTAACTAAAGACATTTAAGTCAATCAATAATTGAAATCATTTCATTTCCCTAACTAACTATATAATTACAATATTAAATTTATTTAAAATAAACTTTAAAATAAAGGATACATATGTATATATTAAAAACATTTTAAACTAAATAAATTTAAAGTAATTTATTTAAAACCTTTACTAATCCCAAAAACTTAACTGAGACATTTATTATTTAAAAACAATGGGTTAAGAAAATTGTTTAATTTTAAATTTGATTTGTTTTAACATTTGAAACTGCAACTTCAAATACTCGAGACCATCCCGAAACAAACCCGACCCCAGACCCGACTCCCGCTTCGTTACTTCAAGCCAACATGAAATCATCCCCGAGATCAACCCGAGCAACTTCCCTTCTTCCCCATCTTCACAAACAAATCCAAATGCCGATGATATTCGTGCACGTGCACACGAGATTGCCAGAGCTCCGATCAACTCCACCGACATCTACAGGTCGTCGAGGACCCATATACATGCTACGACCACACAGTTTGACGAACTCGACCGGAATTTGAAAATCGAACAATCGAGCAACCCATAAACCCAAATATGGTCGAGAAAAACTCCTCGTGCTACAAATCCCGACCACCAGTGATCATGCGGTCTTGCCTGAACCACCGCCTCAGTCCCCTGCTTCAATTCCCCTAGGTTCGATTGACCCCGATGCACCGACGTCGACGAAATCACCTCGTCTGCCACCTCGACCAAAACAGTACCTTAAACCTTAAATCGATGAACCTAAGCCACTCCGACCATCTATAACAACTCTGATCATTTTTCCCATGATCACCATCCTTCAAGCTACATTCGACAATAAGCACGACCAAAAGTTTGTCGTTGATCAACAGAAAATGACGAAAATGTCAATCCCGTTCATCTCACATTTTCTCACGATTTAATAAACTAAAAATCTTGAATTGATTCTCTAAAATCATTATTTTCAATTTCGAATCGAACTATGAAATCGAAACATAAATTTGTGATCATCAAATTTTAACATATATATGATTTTCATTGTGATTTCTTATTTTAAATATAATTACTTAATATAATTGTCTGAAATTATTTTTTAAAAATAAATTCTAGTTGATACTAACTTATTTCATTTAGAAATCAAATCCAAAAAAAGATTGAAAGAAGAGTAAACAATTTTTGAAATTATTTAAACCTGTAAGCTTTAAACAGAGGTATATATGTGTATATATTCTTGTATATACACAAAATCTCCATATTCTCAGGCATGCAATCGCATTTCACATTCATACTAACTATATCCAAGTTATCATCATCACAGACATCACAGATAAAACAGTTTAAGCTTTTCAGAAGAGGAGTTTACTCACCTCAAAATGGAGAACAAAGAGAAGCATGGAAACTTGATACTGGAAGTGTTTTGAAACTTGAATTTGATCTGTCACTTGATTTGTTTAATGAGATGATCTGAACATGCTTTTTACTTGAACTAATGTTTTGAATTGATCTTGGTTTTGATTCAACTTGCTTTTTTTAAAATTTTATTTCCTGGTTTGCTTTCAGATTATAATTTTTGGTTTGTGTTTTATTTTCCAGGTTTATATCTTGCTTTGAATTTGCTTTAGATTTTAGTTTCCTTTTGGTTTTAGTTTTAATTGAAGAGAAAAGAGTTTGAGAAGGTTTTGAACTGAAAATAGAATAACCAGGTTTCTTTCTCAAAACGCTATATTATATATAATTCAAATCAAAAGAAAACCGATTGCCACTTGTTTTTGTATGTTAAAATTTTGCTTACACATGTTAATACTTATTAAAATTAAGCCTACACTTGTAAATGCATGAAATCCTTTTTTTACAAATGTCATATGCATAAAATTTTATTTTTAAATCCTCTATTTACGTTTTCTTATTTAATTTTATATTTTCATATATTTATGTAATATATTTTTTTACTTACAAAAATAAATTTATTTCAAGTATAAAAGAAAAGTATTTTAAACCTTTTACTTAATCTTACTTAAATTTTAAACTTAAGTTAATATACCCTTATATATATACAAACTATTTTTGTTTCAAAAGATATATAAAATAAAGCTTTGTCTTTATTCTTATTTAAATTTTAAATTCAAGTTATTTTCTAAAATATTTATTTTTGAGATTGAAATTCAAAATTCAATTTAAAATCAATTTGTATACATATATACAAATAAACAGCATATATTATTTATTTTAGAAAATTTAAAATTTAAAATTTAAAATTACAATCTATTTATATAAATAAACAAGCACATGTCGTATTTAATTTGAAAAAATTCAAATTAATTCACAATTAAATCGAAAAATCTATATTAATTATTAAATTAAACTTGACTCAAAACTGGGATCGTTACATATATTAAATGGAGAAATTCTGTGGAAAAAATATTAAAGTATAAAGTGATATTTGTGTTAATTAATGAGGTTAATAATGAATTCAAATTGAAAATGTAATTGTGATGAAACAAGTTGGAATAGATACGTAAGTTGTACGTATACTTTTTTATTCGCATAATTAATATTATCCCGATTTGAGTACGCAAGTTCAAGGTGAATTACACCATTTCGTGTTAGGATTTTTCATTCGATTCTTATAGCGAATATTTGATATGGATTTATGGCTTGATTCTAGGATTCTCTATCATAGTATATCGCTATGCAAGGAGAATGAAGGCTTCCAGTCAAGAAACCATATTGAAGTCCGCATTAGGGAAGTCGAACGGACAATACTCGTTCGAACGCGAACTTGTGTGATCGAGCGAGCGATCGAATGTGATTTTGCGAAATGATGACATATATATATATATCTTATGTTCTAATATTATTGATATATTTTAATGCTGAAATCGAAAGTTGCTGGGTGGGATATTTTTGTAATTTAAATTCGAAATTTTCTTTAATGCAAAACTACTATTAATTAATAACCATTTTACAAAACTATTTTCATTTATTTTTATTTAATAAACTATTTTATTCTATTTTATATATAAAACTATTTTACAAACTATTTTATATACAAAACTATTTTACAAACTATTTTATATACAAAACTATTCTAAATTCAAAACCTTTTATAAAGAAAAGATGTTCAATCCCATATGGCTCTTCATGCAGCATATTTGATTTTGAATTTTTTTTATTCTTATACAAGATGGACCTTATGTAAGTATAAGATAATTTTGAAAACCATTGATTTTGGAAAGTACTCTATCTAAAAATGAAATCTTATATATAATGAAATTTATATAAGTATGATATTTGAAGTTATAATTTTGAAAGGGACTATTTATAGTATGATTGGAGCGACCCTGACTCAACCTTCGAAAATCGACACCGAATACGACACTTGTATTCAAATGCCGCAGATCCAAACGTTGAATCTCGTTCGCCTGAGCTTATAACACATTAAGTACAACACAGCGGAAGAAATGAATAATACAATATACAACATTTGATACAATAAATGATACGATATGATACAACAGATGATACAATGAATATCAATATACATCAGAGATATAATACAAGACAATAGCAGCGGAAAGAAAAGATAACACCAACAACGGAACAATATCTCCAATATGGTCTTCAAGAAAGAACTCCAACATTAGTAGATCTCCATCTCCAAAGCACTAATCCAGAAATAGCTCGAACTCCTAATAACGATGCACAAAGATAATAAAAAGCATTCCATCCAAAGATTGTACTAGCTCCAGATAATCTACTAAACCTGACTATCTGAAAAACCCAACTCTAGACTGCCCGTGTGGGAAAAAGAGGGCACCAAGAGTTTAGGAAAGGAATAATAAACTCCAGGTCAATCACGGGACTGGTATGAGCAAACAAAGACGGTTTATCCATAAAACATACAACAAGAAAATTTAAAATAAATCCGCAATGCTTTTTGGAAAATGAAACTACCATAAGGCCTCCCGCCACACACACAATGCAAATGCAGAATTGGAGGAGAATTCTCCTTATGATAGTCAAATATGCTTGATACGAGTAAACTTCTTTGATATTATTAGTAGGGCATAATATAGAAAAACCATTTCGAAAGTATAATATTAATCTTAGCCAGCATAGGCATTTTGCACTTATGCCTACTATAGCTACCATGTTCAATAGCAGATTGCCACCACATTCCATAACAGGTTATACAGCTAAAACCGTACAGGGCGCGTATTGTTTTGATTGGATTTCCATCAAATGGTCAGGCTAAGGAACTTCCTACTATCCATGGGATCGCCTCTGGCGGGACGTCTCGAGAACCTAGCCGGATCTCTGCCAACACAAGGCCGGGTTAGCTTTGTAACTAGGTAACTACTACTCGAGCATGCCATCCCCCGGTCCTTTGGGACCTTTATCCGAGGCGCCTCACAACTACAAAGCAATCACAAAGTAATAGATCTGCAGTATCCACATGAGTAAGTATCTAGGCTCCATACCATGATACCACCCTTTTCCAGAAGGGTGTGACACACCCTAAAGGGCACGACCCTCATAACCTTGCCGCATCTTTCCTGTTTCGACCATTTCCTGGGTGTGAGGTCCTGATGCAGTCTCATCCACAAAGCTATGCTTTATACCAAAGCCGTGCATTGATCAAAAAATGATACACAGCAGCACTTAGCATGCCACACTACCAAATTGGGAGTATATCGCTGATAAATATCAACTACATAACCTCTGAGCTCGTACATCTCAGAAAAGGGTGTTAAGCTAAGAGAATAAATTCTCCGCCACTAAGTAGAAATGTATTTGATAGAGATCAGTTTAATATCTCAAAGTGTAATGTCGTACATAGAACGATACAAGTCTTTCCCGGGTTCGAACAGAACCGAAGGCACTTCCAAAGAAGCCCTTGCAATCCGGGTATCCACAATCCCGATCAGACTTCCCATCACTTAGGGAATCTCTATACCGTAGCTACTCGGTGCAGAGACAATCGATAGGTTATCCAAACGTTCTCGAAGACACCCGGTCTTCAACACCAGTCTTCAAATGCAATCCATAACGTCGTATCACTATTCGGAATGGGTTATATGACACAAGGTCCTCTCCCGGCTAAACCGAATAGTGAGCGCAATATTTAAAAACATATGGATATGGGATTTTAGTTAAGTCACATTTTTAAAAAAAATCCAAAAAACTTTCTTTCAAATGGTTCGAACCAATTACCATAAATCTTTAAACCAAAAGGTTCATTTCACAAAGTTCACCCAGTTTCATAAAGATCCATTTACAGATTTCAAAACAATTCCCATTTCAATTTGGATTAACTCGTTTAAATCTTTAAATTAAAGGTTTAACTTATAGCTTTCAAACCCATTTCCAATGATTCATTCATAACTTGGAAGACTATTTTCATTTTAGACATGAAATCCTTTTAACACAAGTTGGAAGTTCATTTCTTATATGAAAACTTTTATTATTCGAAAACAAATAGTTTTCGTTTCGGAAAAATCCGATTATATTTATAAAAGTTAAAGTCTTTGGGTTAAATTAAAATTCCTAAAACATTACTTTTAAAATGTTTTAAAACCCACATAAACTTGTATATCCTTTTTAAATCATAAATAGGATTAAGTTTCAAATTTGAATTCAAATCAAATCAAATTTCAAAATTAAATCAAGTTATTCAAAAATAACTTTTATCTTTGCAATTCCTTTTCAAAAGCTTTTTATTTTAAACCTAATCCATTTCCAAAGCCATTTGGGTTTAAAAATTCAATCTTTAAAATAATTTCCAAATTCTGTGACTTAACTCATTTCCACGTGCAATCCATATTTGTGTGTGTATAAGTGTGGTCCAGGGGTTTTACACAATAGTGCACAACATCAATCATCACAGATTCAATCATATCGAGAAGCGGTATAACCCATAACGCTTATCATTATTCACAGATTCATAGATAAAATAAATGATCAATCACAAAGATTCATCATTATTATTCGATGTGGGTTTCGGATAACCAACTGGGATCCGACTCCCTGTCGCGTCGAAATTCAAATGTCGTTCTACGGGTCAAGGGGTTTTCATATTCATACAACAGTATATTCATCACACATATGATAGCTCAGCACAAAGCATCACATAGCATCACATCGCATATCAAATATATCAATCCATCACATAGAATTCAATAACAATCAAACATCTTTGATTAAGGTGAATAAATCGTGTGGTTTTAAATTTTATTACTCACACAATTACTTTCATTAGTAATCTTTAATCAATGATTAATTATCATTAACTACAATTGATTAAGTCTTAACCACCTTTATAATATAACCATTTCTTTTATCAATTATCTAAATTAATTAACCCTTAATTGTAATTAATTGAATCTTAATTACTTTTATTAATTAATTATTCCTTAATTAATTACTTTAATTAATAAACCCTTAATTATTAATTCAATCTTAATTATAATTAACTATCCTTAATTGATTACTTAATTTATTTACCCTAATTAATTAACCACATTAATTAATTATGCTTTAAAGTAATTAACCCTTAACATTTGATCAATCAATCTTTAATTTTAATTATCTATTCTTAATTTCTTTCACTACGTAATTATCATTTGTTATTTAATCATTCATAAATTACCTGATAAATTAACTTGAATTATTAATCAATTACTTTAATTACTTTCATTAAGTAATTCACTTCAAATAATAATTTCCCTTCAACGAATATGTTAACTTAAACTTCGAAAGTTACTTAACCATTTTAAAACATCCTTTATAATAATTATTCTTAATTATTAATAAATTGATCTTAATTATAATTTATTAATTACTTGATTATCATTAACAATATAAATTAACTTACTTTTAAGTAAAAAAAATAATTAAAAACATTCGGCTTCACTCCTAAATCACTTATTAAGTTTTATTTAAAATAACTTGTTAAAAATATAAGTTTAAAACTAACTGTTTTAAAAATCCTTTATTTCCAAGACCTTTAGTTTATACCCTCTAACTTAGTAATAAAATCATCATTTATAAAAGAAACAATTCTTATAAATTTATTTAACTAATCTGCTATAGTTTCAAAACTTCGAAACACAAAACCCCAGGCAACCTGAGTGAAACATAGAGTTTAGGAAAGGAACAATAAACTCCAGGTCAGTCATGGGACTGGTATGAGCAAACAAAGGCGGTTTATCCATAAAACAGAAAACAAGAGAATTTAAAATAAATCTGCAATGCTTTTTGGAAAATGAAACTACCATAAGGCGTCCCGCCACACACACAATGCAAACACAGAATTGGAGTAGATTTCTCCTTATGATAGTCAAATATGCTTGATACGAGAAAACTTATTTGATATTATTACTAGTGCATAGTGTAGAAAAACCATTTCGAAAGTATATTATTAATCTTAGCCAGCATAGGCATTTCACACTTATGCCAAGTATAGCTACCATGTTCAATAGCACGTTACCACCACATTCCATGGCAGGTTATACAACTAAAACCGTACAGGGCGCGTATTGTTTTGATTGGATTTCCAACAAATGGTCAGGCTAAGGAACTTCCTACTGTCCATGGGATCGCCACTGGCGGGACGTCCTGAGAACCTAACCGGATCTCTACCAACACAAGGCCGGGTTACCTCTGTAACTAGGTAACTACTACTCGAGCATGCCATCCCCCGGTCCTTTGGGACCTTTATTCGAGGCGCCTTACAACCACAAAGCAAACACAAAGTAATAGATCTACAGTATCCACATAAATAAGTATCTTGTCCCTATACCATGATACCACCCTTTTCCAGAAGGGAATGACACACCCTAAAGGGCGCGACCCTCATAACCTTGCCGCATCTTTCCTGTTCCAGCCATTTTCAGAGTGTGAGGACCTGATGCAGTCTCGTCCATAAAGCTATGCTTTATACCAAAGCCATGCTTTGATCAACAAATGATACAGAGAAGCACTCAACATGCCACACTACCACATTGGGAGTATATCACTGATAAATATCAACTACATAACCTCTGAGCTCGTACGTCTCAAAGAAGGGTGTTAAGCTAAGAGAACAAATTCTCCGCCACCAAGCATAAATGTATTTGATAGAGATCAGTTTAATATCTCAAAGCGTAATGTCGGACATACAACCATAGAAGTTTGTCCTGGGTTCGAACAGAACCGAAGGCACTTCCGAAGAAGCCCTTGCAATCCGGGTATCCACAATCCCGATCGGACTTCCCATCACTTAGGGAATCTCTATACCATAGCTACTCGGTGCAGAGACAATCGATAGGTTATCCTAACGTTCTCGAAGACACCCGGTCTTCAACATCGATCTTCAAATGCAATCCATAACATCGCCACTATTAGGAATGTGTTATATGACACAAGGCCCTCTCCTGGCTAAACCGAATAGTGAGCGCAATATTTAAAAACATACGGATATGGGATTTCAGTTAAGTCACATTTTTTTTAAAATCCAAAACCTTTCTTTCAAATGGTTCAAACAAATTACCATTTTGAATCCTTAAACCAAAAGGTTCATTTCACAAAGTTCACCCGGTTTCACAAAGATCCATTTACAGATTTCAAAACAATTCCCATTTCAATTTGGATTAACTCGTTTAAATCTTTAAATTAAAGATTTAACTTATAGCTTTCAAACCCGTTTCCAAAGATTCATTCATAACTTGGAAGACCATTTTCATTTTAGACTTAAAATCCTTTTAACACAAATTGGAAGTTTATTTCTTATATGAAAGCTTTTATTATTTGAAAACAAATAGTTTTCATTTCGAAAAAATCCGATTATATTTATACAAGTTAAAGTCTTTGGGTTAAATTCAAATTCCTAAAACATTACTTTTAAAATGTTTTAAAACCCAAATAAACTTGTATACCCTTTTTAAATCATAAATAGGATTAAGTTTCAAATTTGAATTCAAATTAAATCAAATTTCAAAATTAAATCAAGTTATTCAAAAATAACTTTTATCTTTGCAATTCCTTTTCAAAAGCTTTTTATTTTAAACCCAATCCATTTCCGAAGCCATTTGGGTTCAAAAATTCAATCTTTAAAATAATTTCAAAATTCCGTGACTTAACCCATTTCCACGTGCAATCCATATTTGTGTGTGTATAAGTATGGTCCAAGGTTTTTACACAATAGTGCGCAACATCAATCATCACTGATTCAATCATATCGAGAAGCGGTATAACCCATAACGCTTATCTTTATTTACAGATTCATAGATAAAATAAATTATCAATCACAAAGATTCATCATTATGATTCGATGTGGGTTTCGGATAACCAACTGGGATCCGACTCCCTTTCGCATCGAAATTCAAATGTCCTTTTACGGGTCAAGGGTTTTTATATTCATACAACAGTATATTCATCACAAATATGGCAGCTCAGCACAAAGCATCACATCACATATCAAATATATCAATCCATCGCACAGCATTCAATAACAATCAAACATCTTTGATTAAGGTGAATAAATCATGTGGTTTTAAATTTTATTACTCACATAATTACTTTCATTAGTAATCTTTAATCAATGATTAATTATCATTAACTACAATTGATTAAGTCTTAGCAACCTTTATAAATTAATCATTTCTTTTATTAGTTATCTTAATTAGTTAACCCTTTATTGTAATTAATTGAATCGTAGTTACTTTTATTAATTAATTATTCCTTAATTAATTACTTTAATTAATAAACCCTTAATTATTAATTTAATCCTAATTATAATTAATTATCCATAATTGATTATTCTTAATTTGATTACCCTAATTAATTAACCACATTAATTAATTATGCTTTAAGTAGTTAACCCTTAATATTTGATTAATCAGTCTTTAATCTTTAATTATCTATTCTTAATTTCCTTCACTATGTAATTATCATTTTTATTTAATCATTCATTAATTACCTGATAAATTAACTTGAATTATTAATCAATTACTTTAATTACTTTCATCAAGTAATTCACTTCAAATAATAATTTCCCTTCAACGAATATGTTAACTTAAACTTTGAAAGTTACTCAACCATTTTAAAACATCCTTTATAATAATTATTCTTAATTATTAATAAATTTCTCTTAATTATAATTTATTAATTACTTGATCATCATTAACAATATAAATTAAATTACTTTTAAGTAAATTTTTTTGTAAAACATTTAGCTTCACTCCTAAATCACTTATTAAGTTTTATTTAAAATAACTTGTCAAAAATATAAGTTTAAAACTAACTGTTTTAAAAATCCTTTATTTCCAAGACCATTAGTTTATACCCTCTAACTTAGTAATAAAATCATCATTTATAAAAGAAACAATTCTTAGAAATTTATTTAACTAATCTGCTATAGTTTCAAAACTTGGAAACACAAAACCCCAGACAACCCGAGTGAAACCCGGGCTAAACTCCCACGTACTTGAGCCCTACTTCGAGTTTTTCCAAAAATTTACCTGAGTGCCCCAAAATTTTCAATTAAAATTTTTCCCTAAGTACTTTACTCTCGCACCAAAATCCTACTTCGAGTTAAAACCCGAACTACCCCTCGTTCTCCCCGTATCTTGCTTCGAGTTTGATCTGAGTTTCCTCAATACCCAAAAAACCAAAATAACTGACACACCCACGAGGTGGTGCACCTGCACAGTCAACCGAGGCGACTCCGACCATCCTTGCAACCTCTGACACATCGTCCATCGCCTAAACCATCGATCTCGGTCACCAATTCTCCGCCGTAAATCCACAAACAAGATCGAGCATGTTGAGCCAAACCTTGGAACCAACTATGATGACCAAAAACACCTCGTTCATCCTCCTCCGACCATCAGACAACGCATCGCCATGCCCATAGCTGCACCGTAGTTCCCTCCCTCATTTCCCCCAGTCGCGATTCACTCCGACCAACCCACGTCGCTACACGATGTCGATGAACACATCGATCAAACTGGGTTCTTAAACCCTAGAATCATGCCGTACCACCTCCCTGATCATTTATAAATTCTATTGTTATTTTTCTGGTGATCTTCAGCACTCAAACTTCCCTCAACAGCAAATTCGATCCACCACACATCGTAGATCAACGGATAATGACAAAAATAGGTTTTCTGTTCATCTTAAAAATTCTACCGCAAATCAATACTAAAAAATTATGATTTTTATTTTAAAAATCCTAGTTTTTCTATAGGATATTCAGGTTATATATACGAATCAGCAAACCATTCCAGTTGAGAATTTGATATGGTTTAAATTTTTACTGTAATTCCTCTTTTTGTTCAAACATTCTTCATATTCATCCTCGAAAACATTTTTAAACCTTATAGCTTGTTATTACAAAAATATCTTATGTAAAAATCATGACCTAAAGAAGATTTGATAAAGAGTAATGGATTTTTGACTTCGTTTGTCTCTTTTTTTTCTTCTGTAACTAAACAGAGCCTCACAAATATATGTGCAGGCATATATATATCTACATATGTACCTATACAAACACATTCACATCCATGGATCATATTTAATTTCGTGATTTTCAACCAAGCATCAGGCACACAATTAGGGTATAAACAGTGTTGAGATCAAAGGAGGATAATTTTGCTCACCTGTAGTTTAACAAAGAGGAACATAGAAGAGTTTTGATCCTGGAAACTTTCACTTTTGTTTAGCCTGCCTGAATTTTTGTTTCTTCTTTAATCATGGAGTTTAGATCTGTAAATTGTAAATACAGATCTTTATTTATTCTTTGTTGTACTTAATTCATTAGATACAAACAATTTTAAATTACTAACAGGTATGAAATCTTTTATAACTAATAGAGGAACTTTCGTGCATTTGAAAACAGAAAACTGTTTTGCCTTGAACTTGATTTGTTTTCCTGCAATTGATTAACAAAGCTGTTTAAATCTTTGTTTTATTTACTGATTACTAACATCAAATTAAAATTTAAAAAAAAGAAAGTTACGTGCCTTCAATTATTTCCAGTGAAAACTGCAATGCCTAGTTGAACTTGATTTGCTTGTTCCAGATTAGGATTTGAATGTTTTAAATCTGTAATTTTACTTGATCTTTTGCATTCACCTGAATTTGCTTTGAATTTTGCATGCTTTCAGATTGTAGTTTGATTTCTTTATTTCTTTTCTTCCTGACTTTGATATTGAAAATTTTTGCTTAGAATTTCAGGTTGCCTTTCCTTTTTTTTCTGATTTTTTTTCTTTGGTGTTGAGATGTGCCCAAATCTCTTGTTACCGATTTGTTCAAATTTAGTGAGAGTAAATATGATTGCGTATAGGGAAATGGAAAGTTTTTAAAAATTTATTTCTATTATTTTATTTAATTAATTGTATTGAAGGCCATTTGTAAGAAATCATCATGATACTCCCATGTAATTGTTTACTTCTTTATTCCACCTGCTTGTGTATGTTTATCATTTGAAGTTTTCAAAGACAAAATAATTTTTATTTCTAAAATAATTTTTTTATCATATTTACTTTATTAATGAATGTACCTTTTATTTCATTAGCATATATATATATATATATATACATACAATGTTAAAAAAAGAACTGCTTTACCCAAAAATTTACATTACATAAATTACACCTTAATAATTTTAAATACCACTTATTTTAAAAAATTAATTTTAATTTTAATTTCAAATTCCAATTCACTTGAATAAAAATTCATTTATGTCTATTACTTCTACTTATACCAATTTAAAGAAAGAAATGATTTTAAAAACTAATTTTATTAATAAGTGAATCCTTTTCTTTTCAAAAGAAGGTATGTATTATATATATATATATATAATTTGAATTCAAAAGATTTATTAAAATATTTATTTTTTCAAGATTTTAAACTCAAAATAAATTAGAATTTTTTTATGTATAGTTCATTACTCATTTTATTTGATTGAGATTTTTCAATATATTTTTAAATTAAATTTCAAATGTTTAAAATATATTATAAAATTTAAATTGATAAATTTTAGGATGTTATTTTTTATTTATAGGATATTAAATACCCAATTTCAAAGCCCCAATTGAATTATAAAATTAGTATCCAAATAAACAAATATCCTATTTAATTTGAAAATTTCAAATTAATTACAATTTTATTCAAAAATTTATTTTAATTATCAATTTAAATTAAATTAAAAAGGGGATCGTTACAATGATATTTTGAAGTAAATGATATGAGAAGTACCTTCCATCAGACTCCTTTAGTGGGTCATTCGTCGGACCCCTTTGGTGGATCATTTGTTGGATCCTTTTGGTTGGTCATTTGTCGGATCCCTTTGGTGGGTCACTTATTATATTCATTTAATATTGTTGGATAGCATAAATTGAGGGGAAGGATGCCTACATCTACAAGTGATTCCGCTGGGATAGCGGCGTAACCATTGCGTAGTTACGATCTATCACTATGCGTAAGTCGAGGGCGAGATGCCTACAGTTACAAGTGATTCCACTGGGATAGCGATTTAACCATTGCGTAACTACGATCCATGGGGGTATGTACTTTCCATATCTATTTTTAATGTTTTTGTATTTTCACTGGGTGTTGAAACAGGTCTACTAAGTACATAGAAAAGTATAGCCCCGCACCTGATCAACGCATGGCTAGAGTCTGCAAGAATGAGGATGAACTTGTTAAAACAATAAGTTATAAAAATATTTTGATAAAGTATATTATAAATATATTTTAAATTTAATGACTATTGATTTATTAAAGATGTTTGAAAAGTATTTTGAGATTTATAACTAATATATTTATAAATAATGGATTTAAGATTTTCAAAGATTTTTAAATGATATTTAGAAATGAAGCAAGACATTTTATGGATGAAATTTTGAAAAGTGTTAAAGTATTAAAGATGATTGATTTGCAAATGAAGTTTCAAATAAATATTTCGAGTAAAGTCATATGAGTTTCTTTGAATGTATAATTTTAATGATATTAAATGAATTGGGAAATTTATTTTAGTAATGTGCTCGAAAAATAAATTGGAATTGCTATTTGGAAGTATGTTTTGGAATATATACTTGATTTCGAAGCACTAATAGTTGTATGTGATATATTTGTTTCATAGGAACTGAAATTTTATAAATATTAATTGCAAAATAGGATTTATAAATAAAATGAATTTGATTGGAAATTTGAGAACTTAAGTTCTGGGATTTTGAAATTGTTTTTCAAGTGATTTTGGAATATAATACTAGTATTGTTTGGAAGTATTTTGGATAAATATTCTCAAATGTGATTTGAAAGAAATGTTTTAAAAGAATTTTTAGAAGGAAAATAAGTTATGTACTCCCTTCTTTTGTCATTGGAAAATAATTTCGGTGATGAGTGCACGCATCATCGACTTTCATTTTCGAGTTGCAAAGTGGAAAGACTACTGTAGTAGTTTTACTACACATTAGATTTGATAAATAAATCCTAATTTTGTATTTCCAAATATGATTTGATACATAAAAGATATGAATGTGTGTATGTGTGTGTGTATTATTTCATATGATTTGAAATGAACCCGACATTTAATTCTTTAAGTTTCTATAAATTAGAGATTTCAATTATCGTAATGAAGGAAATCTTGACTATATTAATAATTGGAAACATCTAAATTGAAATTAAGAATTGGATGCTAAGTGATTAATGAAATATAAGAAATTGAAAATAACTTGTAAATATGAAAAATTTAGAAGATATAATTATTGAACATTTTGTTAACTGAAGTGAATAAGATAAACTTGTGTAACTTTCAAATTCATTCTATAAAACATATATATAACTTACCAAAATGTTAAAAGTTGAAAATGTTACATAGGAATATGTAATGGAATATTATACGATTAAAACATGAGTTATGGAAATGTTCAATGGAATTATTTAACACAAGTTGATATTGTGAAATAATTTGTATAAGCACATGAAAGAAAGAAAAAGACATTGTATGAATGAATAAAAATAAATAAAAGGTAAATAATGATGCGAAAAGAAATCAATTGAATAAACATAAATAATATTTGAAATTATTGGTTGTTCTGGCTTATGGGAAGTTTGGAAAGGATACTTCCAATTGTTTAAAGTTGTATGGATAATCTATTGAGTAGTTACCCAAGGCTGTTGAGCGTAGGGTACACTTAATGGTTATTTATCGTCTTGCACGATTAAAAGTTTCTGAACTAAACAAACCACTGATTTTGGTTGCTCTGGATGTATGATGGATTCTTTGGTTGGATAAATGGTTGTATTATTTGTTTGTATATGTTTTATATTGATTTCTTTTGTTGCAAATTGAAAACAACGAAATATTTCTCTTGAATAAATTCTCACTACTTTGGATTACATAAGTGAAATACAGGTTTATGAAAGCAATAGTTACTATTTTTGGTTTTATGAATAAAGCGGGTTTGCCCGACAAATAGTTATGGTTTCGGATTATGGTTTTATAGCGATATTATATTGTTTTTCCAATGGATTGGGATGTTTTAGTTTTCAAATACAATACGTATATTGTAATTATTGATGTTATTGTTTTTTGAGACCTCTCTGTACAAAGGAGACTCTGCCGAAATTTTTTAAAAATTTAAGACTTAGAATTTTTTTGTAGAATTTAAGTTATTTTTTATTTTTATTAAACTTAAATATGTAGGTTTAATTTTTTATAAATTGATTTTTTAAATAAAATATAACATATTTTTGGATTCCTTCTTGTTTCTTTTTGGGGACGAAAAGTTTTATGTGGGGAGATTGTAACTATCCTTATTTTTAAACATTTAAAAGTAATAAATTAAATAAGATTTTTGAACAAAATTGTTAGGAATAAAAAAAAATAAGATTTTTTTGGTACAAATTAGATTATAATACAAATTATGGGCTTAATTAAAATTTCTATTAATGACATATGTTTGCAATAATGTAAGGATGATAACAAATGTTAGTGTGTATTTTAATAATATTGGTTTGAATGATATTAACAATTGTCCAAATGTAAATTTCAAATTGATTGGAATAATAAATGTTTCTTTATTAAAAATAATAGTATTTTACTTATTTGAAATATTTGGTAGTTGAAAGATTTATTGCAGAGAGTAAGAAATGTATAATTCCTGTTTGTATCCCATAGTGCATAAATATGTTTAAATCACTATTTGACAGGAGATAATTATTTTATCCATTTTCAAATTCATCTTTGTAAACAATTGAAAATAACGTAACCGAATAATTTCAATTAATGATAGAGAGGACAGGAAATTGTAAATTATTAGGTGTAATTAAACGCAGCTTATGTTTTATGAAAATATAAGGAAAGCTGATTTAATGAAAAGAAAATTTATACCAAATAAAATGGATGTTTCATTTGTGAATGTAGGTTTAATTTCATCAAAATAAAAAATAGAATGATTGATTTAAAGGAAGAAATATATGTATATTTGAACCGTGTTTTAGCATATAGATGGATAACAAGAGTAGAAAAATAATTTGTTTATTGCTCTGCTGTATAAATAACAAATTTATAAACGGTTTAAATGACTAAAGGAAACAATTATTCTATTTTTCATCAATTTTAGTTGTCTTTTTGAAATTTAACTTTATAAGTAATTGTAACTACTGTAATTGAAATATTTCAATTAGAAGGAAAGAAAACGTTGATTGCAATTAATATATTTAATAAAAGAAACACACCTTTTGTGTTAAACAGAAAGGATGTTTTAATGGAAATAAAAGATCATTTTGGGAAAACCAAATGAACGTTTTCATTTTTATGGTAAGTAATTTTATTTATTATACATAGATAAAAAAAGAAATGCGTACAAATTTGAATATTATTTGAGTTAATGATGTCAATTTGGTTACGTTTCACAAATTGAATTTCAAAAAGGTTGTGCGATGTACATGGTACCTTCATTTCTTTTGTTATTAATTGTTGCATATTTTGAGACGCATAAAAATAAAACTTTCATTTTGAACAAGAATGATTTTCTATAAAAAAATTGAATTTTAGAATAATACACACACACACATTAATATTCAAACTTTTAAATATATTAGAGGGTTCATGGTTGCATAAATATTGTGGTATCAAATAGAAATTATGTTTTTTTAACAGTTGTACATTGATTACATAAGTTTATATTTATTTTTCCATTTTATATATGGTTAAACTTGTAAATGAGTTGCATTAATGTGACCGTTACAATAATTAAAAAGTAAAGTAAATCGTTTTTTATAGTGCACAGGTAGATATATATTCACTAATTAATAAAACTTGTTTGAGTAACGCAAATAAATATATGTGTATATATATATTGATTGGTCAATTAATTGATTGATTGATTGTTAATTGATTGATTGTGTTAATGTAGTATGCATATATATTAGCATAAAACGAATGTTTTAATATGTAATTTAATAATGTAAATATCTATATTTGGGTTTATTGATATGAATTAATTGGAGTAAGTTTTGGAATGTGGACCCCAAAGGTTTGTTTATAGGATATAGGTGGTCCCTTCATTTGCTTTATATTTATTATCACCTAGCATTTTCTCTCCTTTCGTTTTCAAGTTCTCGGCGTAGCCTGCACTTGAGCTTCCATGTAATTATTAGACTATTCGTTTGTTTCTTATTAATTAGTAGTGGCTTCATTTGATTTATTTATAATTAACAATTTCCACATTCTTTTCATTTGTTTCTCCTTTGTTTGTTTGCTCCTTTCAAATGCTTTACCTGAAGTTTTTTCCTTTTCTTTTTTTTCGTTTTTAATCTGAACATCTAAATTAATAATCATGCTGTCTAATTAGCATTTACTATTCTCCGTTTCTGAAGTTTATTTTGCTTATACATCATTAGTTCTTGTAGCTTCCTTTCATAGGCAATTCTTTCTCCTTAAGCTTCATATTTAAAACAGAAAATTTATTTTTATCTTTATCGATATAATTATTTCTTTAGTTCACATCTTTCAATACTACATTTTAGGGCTATTTATATTTTTATTTTATTTCAATTCCTAGTTTGTTTATATATACGTTATTAGCTTTTCATTTGTTTCTATCTTCATTCTTGTAGCCTCATTTCATTTTCTAATCTCATCTTCTATAGCTTCATTTTTTCAAATAAAATTTCCATCTCATTTCTTTTCTCTCTTCACCTTCCTCCTTCCTTTTTCATTCTCTTCTTCTTTAAATCTCCTTCTTCTTAATTTTTTTTCTTTATTTTTATTCTTTTTTTATTCTTCTTCAAATCTTCTTCTTCTTTTTCAAAGCTTCCTTTTCCTTTTCAATTCTTCATCTCTTTAAATTTTCTTCTTCTTTTCCAAACATTCTTCTTTTTTCCAAATCATTTTCTTCAAATCCAGATCTACACAAACATATTTGTCTCTTTCAAATCATTCTAAAAAAAGATTAAGATTGCAATGACCCGTAAATTTTCGATAATTAAATTTGTCGAATTAATAAGTTTTGGTAATTTAGTCTGTAAAGAAATGAAAACTTGGTAATTTAATAATGAAATGAATGCTAAAATGAAATGAAGCAATTGTAATTAAAACTAATTTTAACAATTGAAATGGAATTCCAATGATGAAATAATGAAAATTGTTATACTTGGATATAAATTGATATAAGAAAACAAATGTGAACATTGAAGTGATAATTGAAATAGTATGAAATAAATGAACATTGAAAAAAAATTGGGTTATGTAAGAAATTATAACTTTTGTGCGTAAATAATGAATTCATAAGTTTGATTTAAAGTTAATGGTAATAATTAATATACGTTGCCTATTTATTTAGCCTTGTCATATTTAATTTGAAACCAATTGCAATAAATGTAATTAAGTATTACGTTAATGTTAATTAAGGCAATATTTGGTGATAATGTAAATTTTATTCATAATATGACCTGACAGAATAATAAGAATGAGTATCAAGATTTAATCAATTTTTGGAATATAGGTTATAACAATTGAATTTATTGCAATTTAATGTCATTAAATGTTATGTGAATGTAAATAAAGCTGATAGTGGAAATATTAAGGTAATAAGGTATCAACTAATGTAAATCCTATAAGATGAAACCAATGTAACTTCTATCTCATAATATGGTAATGGATTTAATAAAAGAATGAAACCTAGATGAGTGAATTAAATAGGAAATTAAATTTTAATTAATAAGGAATTTTTTTGACAAATTCAATATAATTGATTATAATAGTTAATACAATGGAAAGATGGAAATTTGAATATATTTATGTAATGAAAGATAAAACAAGGGTTAACTAGGTTTATAGAATAATAAATAATGGACTTAATAAAAAGAATGAAAGTGAATCAAATCAATTTATTGAAATTAATTATAAATAATTGGATGTAATTACAATTGAAGTTAAACAAGAGTAATTGGTAAATTAGCCAATTTTGATATTATCTCTAAATTGCTTATAAAGGTTTTAAATTTCTAAGTAATCTAAAATGATGGAAATTATAAATTATAGAATATGAATTGAAAAAGTGATTTAATTGATTTAATATTAATTAATTTAATTTACCTGAAAAATAGCTATTTTGGCGACTGACTCGGATTTCAACGAAACCAGTTTCATAGGATCCGTAACGGTGAATTATTGTGGGATTTCAAGCTTCGTAGCGATCAGATTTGTCATTTGATCGTACAGGCTCGAAACACCTAGAAAATTAATTTAATTAAAATCAATTGAAATCAATTTGAAATAAGCTAATTTTGGCATAAATTCTTCATAAGATGGAATTAGAACTTTTCATTGAGTTTAAAATCATCAAAAACATCTATTTTGATATATGCGTTGACCCAATTTCGTTCCGGAGTCAGAACGCGCTTTTCGGGTCATTTATTGTTCAACTGCCCAAACCAATCGTATCTGCTTCTCTATTTTCAACTCTACCTATATATCCGATTATAAACCCTAGTAGCTTTTTTATTTCTCATTTCTGTATGCACATAAATTTATGTTGCTCCTCTTTCTCAATGGTAAACAAACCCTAATTCCGAATTGCAATTTCAAATAAATTCAAAGCCAAAAATTCAAACTCCTTTAATAATATCAAATTATATGTCAATTCGAAGTTCTCGACGAGCGTGATCCACCGCAATAACTTGTTTTTCAATTCGATGCACTGTTTGTCCTGAATTCATCGATGAACCTCGCCCGTCCACATAGGGGTTCGTCGATTCGAACGGTGGATCGTCATCTTCGCGACGATCAGAGAGTACATACGTGTTGAGGTTGGAAAGCTGAGCGCATCTATGGGTTTTATTCACCTCAAAGATGGTCAGATCATTAGCAAATGGGCGATTAGTGTTTTGCACCTAATCGCCCCTATAGCGGTGGCGACGCCTCAAACCTCGACTGGAGGTGGCGAAGTTCAGGCCGTGGGCGCGCCCTAGGTTGGAGGTCGCGGGGAGGTGCATAGATCATGGAGGTAGGCGGTGTTGGCGGTGCAAATTTAGGTCAAAGGTGATATGAGCGGTCGTGTTCGGTCGAAGGCATTCAGGGTTTCATCTTAGAGAGATGCTTTGCTGACGTGGTAATAGTTGACGTGTTCAATTTTAATTTTTTTTGGTTTTATTATATATCATATAACTTCTAACTTGAATAACTTTTGCATACAAACTCCAATTCACGTGCGGTTTTCTCCGCTTGGATCATTTTGGAATTCCAGACATTTTGACGCTGGTTTGGACGAATTCAAAGACTGTTCAAATTTAGGTTTAAATTGGATTTAAATTCAATTTAAATTCAAAGGTGAGTGTTTTAACCCACTCACAACTTCTAAAATTTCTTATTTTTCTTAAATTAATTTATGATGTGATTAGGAAATTATTTATGACTGTTTGATATATTTAAATTGCCATCCCTGTTAATTGTATCCTTTAAATAAAATTGTCATTTAATTTATTTTTGAAATTAAATTGCCATTTGAATCCCTGTTATTGTAAATTAGTTAATTGCTGATATTTATTAGGTTGATTTGGATGATAATTATTGATGGATGTTGATTGTTGATATTGGATGATTGGATGTTATGTTAATACACACACACATACTGTTATCACTTTGCAAGTTCCTTTAATTATTATTATTTGAAAATCGTTATGGGTTGAAATGATAGACTCAAGCGATTTTATGAATTTTTATATTTATTTGAGATTACGGTTTGAAATGATATATAACCATAAAATTTTAAATTGCTGATTGAAATGATAAGTATCTGTATCACTTGACCTTAGGGTAGAGAGTTATATACAGACACCGGATTGGTTAAATTAAATGATTTTAAAATCCTTAATTTTTGCATGGAATTAAATGATACTTGGAAGTAAAATTTGATTTATATAAATTGAAGTATTTTTGGAAAATCAAGTTTATGTTGAAAAGGGAAATTTGGTTTATTGATTTGGAAATTGAAATCGGTCTAAATGTGTTGAATGAAATGAATATTTTAATTGGATATAAATTCCAAACTTATATTTTAATGTAAATTATTTTAAAAGAATATATTATTTTAAAATTTCTAGTTATTCAGATTTTGCAAACATATTAAACTATTTAACTATTATTAACTATATAAAATTATTTTAATCTATTTTAGACCATTTTAATTCATTAAAATATAATTAATCTATTTTAAAGGTATTTAGTTCATTTAATTATACATAATTTAATTTAAATCCATTTAACTATTTTAAATCGATTTAAAGGTGTTTTAACCTATAATTAAACTATTTATAAATATTTTTTATTATTTAAACTATTTCTAAATTCCCAGACTAGGTAAAGTGGAAGTGTTTAAATTCAATGCTTTGTTTTAAAAGAAAATAAATTGAAACGATGATTTTAAAGTAAGGTTTTAACCTATTTTGGAATATGATTTTTGAAGTAAAATTATGACCTTTGAAAGGAAATATAATTCCAAACTATGATTCGAAGTGGATATGATTTGAAAGTGAATATGATTAGAAAGTGAATATGATTTCAAAAGTATTATGGCTTTCAGAATATAATATGTTGATAAAAATTATGAATTGACTTTTGAAATGTAAAAGAACCATCCGCTATGAAATAAGCATTTGATTGTTAAAGAGACCAGGTTCGGATATTGTCATACTCTCTGCCAATACTGAAAACCACTTTAACAACTGTGTACGTGGTGGAGATTCCAGAAATGAAGTAGGATGGTTTGGCGAATGGTCCGGCGAATGGTTCCTGTATAAGGTATGACGTGACCCTGACTCCCGTGAGTCAACTTAGATGTGATTAAAATCAGAGGCTATACTGGGCCAAGTGAGATCATTCCTCCTATCGGGCACATTTCTTCGATACTATTCTGATTTTTATGATTGCTTGGTGGTCACCCCTCGATATTTAATATGGGAGTGTGTCCGAGGTAGGCGGTAGTAGCTGCTATGCGTCACCACCAGTCCGGGAGTGCAATTGGTATATCTACCATGGCATCTCCTCGTGTGCTGTGTCCACATGCCCTAGCGCCCCTTCTACGAGTTTGTTTTGTGCCATACCTATGGACTGCCCTCTGATAGCCCTCCAGTTTACGAAGGAATTGCGGTACTGTATAGATTATGGGAATATATAAAAATTTGTTAAGGGGGATATGGGTAATGCCTTAACGCTATTTTATAGTTTAACGGATCCTTAGGAGATGTGAATCCGAACATCTCTTAAGTTACTGTACTCAGGTTAGACACTGGATAGGAGATGTCAAACCCTGTAAACATCTCCAACGCCGTTTACACTCATGTTTATTTATCGTTGATTTAACTTACATAAGATCTTTTAGTTCTGACTCGAGTGTTATGTCTTTTCAATTCGCTTCTGTCAGCCTGAGTATTTTAGGATTTGAAGAATTTATTTGTGGAGGACGAAGACGAAGATTTTATTTCTATTATTTATTATATTTAATTACTACTCATGGATTCCGCTGCATTATTTATTATTCTCTGGTATGTGTAACCCTGATTCTGTGTTGTATAAGTATAATCAAAAGTTTTGTAAAACAGCTTCATGAATTTTTTATTTGATTATTATATTTTGCCATTCTGTTACAAGATTCTGTTTGTTTTTTCTCTGCTTTTTCTTATTCACCCCAATAGCAATCCAACCTTCTGTATGGTTTGAGTCGGCATGTGTATTTGCTTAAAACGTACAAAAAGGTGGTATGTTACAAAGATAGCAAGGAAACAAATCAAAAGGAGGAAGTAGTAGCGGATCCAAATCCGACTGGAAAAGGGAAATACAGAAGGTGAGTGTTTAAACTCACTCATGAAATACTAAAATTTTATTGCAAGTTAAACTAGGTCCTATAGTGATAAATTTTTTATTGTTGGTTTGGAATTTAAATTGATATTTAATTTGAACAGCTAAATTCCAATATGTGATGATTAATAATTATTATGACATGTTATTGAATTGGTTGATTTGTTGAATTGATTGATTTGAATGTTGATTATATGTTGTGATGGATTCTATTGTAATTGAATGTGTATTTGTTCATTTATTTTGATATATCCTTGTTATCACCTTATAGTTTATTTAATCATATAAAATTTCATATTGATCATTTAAAAACCGAATAAAGATATAAAACCCATGAATTTCATGTATTTACATGAGAGGGGAAAAAGACTAGTATGTTTAGATTTACTATTTGATCCATAAAAATGGTTTTTGAGAAATAAACCGTCGTTACCTTATATGAAAGTTTTCAAAATTAAATTTTGAAACATTAGGAAGTTTCCATAAAATTTAATGTTGAAACTTTGGAACATTTTATAAATCAAATCTCTTGAACTATGAAATTTGATTGGGAATTGCTGTAAAGTTGTAAGTTACTAGAATGGATCTACTGTGAAATTTATTGTATTTTGAATGCGAAAATGATATCATTTTCGTAAATTTGAACCTTCAAAAATGTAGTATCATTTTCGTAAATTTGAACCTTCAAAAATGTAGTTATCTGCATTCCTCATTACATCTAATTTTGTTTAATCTGCATAAGAATTGTAGTTCTGACTCGAGTGGATTATTTTCCTTTACGCTTGGGTCAGCCTGAGTATTTTCGGTGTATTGAAGACTATTTTATTTTGGAGGATGAAGGCGGAGATGATTTTACTATTTATTATAATTATTCCACTACATCATGTGTTCGGCTTCATTATTTGTTTATTTCTGATGTATATATAACTCTGATTTGAATTGTAAAAGTATAATCAAATGATATATATAAAACAGCTTCATGAACTATTTATTTGATTATTATATTTTTTTCATTCCGCTGCGAGATTCTATATTTTATTTACTTTCACTTCTTTATTTTCTTATTTACCCCATTAATAATCCTCCCTTTTGAATGGTTTGAAGTAGACATGTGTGGTTTATTGTCTATTTAAACCGTCCAAAAATGTGGGTCGTTACATTTTCTTTACTAAAAATTAATATTAAATGCACATAAATCAAAAAATTATGAAAATTGAAACCTACCTCTAAAATATCATTTTTGATCTAAATCAAATATTGCAAGGTATTTCGATGTCATTTAATATGGTTTTCACATCAAAACATATCTTAAAAGCTGTATGAATAAGCATAAATCATCAACAAGTATATATAAACATTTTATCATTCAAAAACTTGGATCAACATTGCAAAACAAAATCGGGTTTAACCTAAAATGAATATAATTAGAAAACATGAGATGTAGTCATTATTCACCTTAGCTTTGAGATTAAGGAGTTTGAGATTTGAATGGATTTGATTTTGATTAACCTTCCTTCCTTTGATCTTCTTTATCTTCTTTCTCTTGCTCTTGCTAATGGTGGTCGGCCTATATTTTAGTTTGGTATTGCAAATGAACGTATGAAATGAATTTTTAAGGGTTTAGGGTATTAATAACACTCTTATTCCAACTTTATCGCCCACTTATTTCCTTTACCCATTTTATTTTAATTCATTTATTCTCTTAGGCATGGCTACCCCTTAGTTCAATCACAAATCTCAATCCCGTAATCATCACATTATTTAATTTAATTTAGCTAATTAAATATCATAAATAATGTTACTAAAAATTTGGGTCGTTATAGTGATTGTCACATTTAGTATAAAAGCTTAAGTTTATGGTTTATTAATACCTCAATTATTTATTTTGATGACAACAACAATATAAAATATGGATACCAATGTTTTTCCAAGTTATAAAGTATATAGTGTGGAATATTATACAGATGATGAGTCGAAGATTGTGTAGTATAAGGACTCAAGATAAAAATTTGAAGCCTCATGAGTTCAAAGACATATATATGAAGAGCTCAATCTTATAATTTACTGTTTATAGTCATTAGAATATATTGTTAATGTCCTTAATAGAAATTTTTGTTCTTTACCCCACTTTTTGATCTTTGATATTTTAAACAAAAATAAATTATTTTACTTTCAAAATATTTTTTTCAATAATTAATAAAAGTTTTTTATGAGTTCAAAAATATTTAAAACTATGTTCAAATTATTTTAAAAGTATAGAATTTTCAAAATAATTTAAAAGAAAACATTTTTCAAAATTAACTAGCATATGTCAAATTACATATTTTCATATGCCGATATGTAGGCCGTTAATTTGTGTTTCAAATTTTAAATGGAAGTGTTTTTTGGACACAACCCATCATGAATGGATACATTTATTCATTCACTATATAAAGGGGAGTGCAAATGAACTTATAATCAATTAATAACTTATTTTTCTCACTCGTTACTCTCTTCAAATTTCTCATGAAAAATATACTGTATACTCATCAAAATCATATAGAATCAATTCATACTTCATTGTCTTAATTCACTACTTCTTACTGATTTGCAAGCATCCCTCTCTCATTTCAAAGATCAAAATTGTTATATCGGAGTGGCTATAGGATCCATGATATCCAAAATAAAACTATCTGTCTTTGGAAAAACACCAATTCTACTCTTGTTTATATGGGTATGCTTATAGCCCATTCAAATCAAGTGGGTGTGCTCCATAGCCCTGTAAACCTAGTGGGTTATCTTGTTGCCCGGTCAAATCAAAAGAGTTTACCACAAACTTGTGATAAAGGAGGGTGTGTCTCATAATCTTGAAATCGAGATTCTATTTTGGTTTTCCTTCTACTTGATTTATAGTTGGGGATTGAAAAGAACTCTGTACAGGCAATTGTATGGAACTGGATGTAGTATTGGTTAATCTAAACCAGTATAAAATTCTTGGTCACTTCACCGTTACTTTACATTATCGCTTTTATATTTATCTATGATTACATATGTGACTAATTATTAGTATAAATCTGTGTTGTTAATTTATGATTTGACATTAATCTTGAAAGAATTTAAAAAATGATTTATGTAAGTTAGGAAACATAACCCCTTCTAGTGTTAAATTAGCCTTAAGATCCATTATTCCACAACCCATATTGGTATCGAAGCATTAGGTTTTCAAAAACTTGTAATATGATATTTGAAAAGTATAAAAGGCTGACAGTACTGTTAGTACATTTGTTAACACTTTTATAGAATAAAAATATACTCCTAGACCCCTACTTTTTGATGGCAGTAATTAAACTTATTAGTGATGTAGGATACAGATTTATTTACAGTCCATGGATTAGATATCTGGAATATTACGCAGAATAAGGACACTAAACCCCAAACCGACTTTTCATAATGGACTGTTGAGTAGAACACACGAGCATCTAATAATTCTAAAGCTATGAATATTTCATTTTGCTCTTTAGATAAAAATGAATTTAGTAGAGTCTCTGTTTGTAAGTTTGCATGTGATATCCGGAGAGCATTAGAAGTTACACAGGGGGCACCAGTAAAGTTAAACAGATAAAAAATTCTTGTTAACTAATCAGTTTCAATTATTTAAATTGAATCAGAATGAGTTTATTTCTGACATGTATTGTAGATTTCAAGATATAGTGCATTCTTTAGTATCATTAGGTAATCATCTGAAGAGGATCAAGTCAGAAAAGTCATTTATTCACACTCTTTAGAGTGGGATCAAATGACATTAGCAATATAAGAGGGTAATGACATTAATACATTAAAATTGGAGAGTTAATAGGTAATTTAATGTCCTATGAAGCATAACTGTAGGGTAGAAGAGAAAGCATGCCAATAGAAAAGAAATCCATTGTTTTCAATGCAATAACTGATGACCAGGATTCGAACGATTATAATGATGGAGATATTTACTTCATGACTAGGAATTTCAGAAACTTCCTAAAGTATAGAAAGATGAACAACTTTCGCAGACTAGAAAACAAAACTTCTGGAAATGGAACTGAAATTAAATGCTTTAGCTTTGACGAACCTGGTCACCCACAAAGAGGATGCCCGTGTAAAAGAAATCAAGGATCTTGCCAGTCGTCGATTCATTCAAAAAAAGAAAAAGGGCTTACACAGCAACATTGGATGATTCAGATACTACTTCAAGTGACAATGAATTGGACATTGAGGATGCAAATATGTGTTTCGCCGTAATAGTAAATTAACTATAACAGATCAGAGGAAAGAAGCAAAAAGTAGTAATTTGTATTTTATTAATTTCATTTTTTTGGATTGTTAAATTTAAGTATAAAATATGGATTAATAATAATATTGGATGCATACAAGTATTTTGGGAAGATTATGAAGAAGATTGATAGGAACTCATCTCCTAAGTTATCTTTTACTTCTATCTAGTTATCCATTATATCTTTTCTAGATTTTATTTTCTTGCATTTCCTTAGTTTATTTCATGTTATCTTTTTATTTTCCTTTTTTCTATATATCACCTTGTTTTAATCAGTGGAAATTAGCTCTTTCTATTATATATTATCCCGTTAGTCTTTGGAAATCATTGAAATATAATGGTATTAAGTAGAAACAAGAATATTTCAAAAAACTTAAAAATGAAAATTCAAGTACATATGTCGACATATATGTTTGTATATGTTGACGTACTATAGCCTATTGGTAATTTTTTTAATTTTTGAAATATCATAACTACTTTTAATTCAGTTATTTCAAACATCTTTTCTTTCCTATTTAAGCCTATTTCTTCCAAAAAAAACTCACTCATCAATTCATCTTTCCATGTCCTTCCATTCTCAATATTTTCCTTAATAAAGATGAATTCTCCACACCAAAAACTTTGTTAAAACCTTGAAGAGACAATACAATCATTTAAAGATGTTATCTTCTCCATGCTAAGGAATCAAAGGTATTTGGAACTAAACCAAACACAAATAACATAAAGAGCAAGAGAAGCATTTTGTTGTTCTTTGATCCTTAGTTTCCACCCTTATAAAAAATTGATCAAATCAATAACCCAAATGCTCAAATACCATGACAATGAAGATTGGGATGCCATCAAAGCAAATCCAATCTTTGGATATGAAGGTTGGGTTGATGTTCCTGGGGATATCTAGATTTCTGTTTTCTTATTTTGTAAGTGTGTATATTAAAAACTTATTATTTCAGTTTGACCTATATGTAAATAATTAACACGCTAAGGTTTGTATTGATTATCATAGGTTTAATTTAGTGTGATTACATAGTGTGGATTGTAAAATAATTAGGTATTGATTTCGATTTTGATTGATTTTGATTGCATTATACTATATATTATATAAATTAAATAAATAAAGTTTGCGTCATTCTGTTTATTTATTATCCTTAATATTGAGTATATAACTCAAAGATTGATCATTGTAGATTTTAATGTATGCACTAATTATATCATATTAAAAATAAAGTACTTTCTTTATTTTATCTCACATATTACATGTTAATATGTCACATTTAATTTTATGCTTTAATTATTTTAGTCCAATCACAATTATATAGTTAAATCTATATTGATTAGCATGTCACTTAAAATTCTAAAATTTTGATTTTGAATCCATAGTTTATAACTATATCATTTAGGGGGAGTTTTATTTTTTCACTCATTATTGTTGATGACAAAGGTGGAGAAAAATATAAAATATACACATGTATATACTTAGGGGGAGTTACGTAACTCAAGGGGAGTTATATCATTTGTTATATACATGAATATTTAATGGTTGTCATCATAAAAAAGGAGGGGATTGTTAATACCTCAGTTATTGATTTTGATGACCACAACCTTATAAATATGGAGACTAATGTTTTGCCAAGTTATATAGTTTATAGTGCAGAATATTACATAGGTGCTAAACAAAAGACTGTACAGTATAGTGACTCAAGATAAGAATTTGAAGACTCATCAGTTCATGGACAAATATATGAAGAGCTCAAGATTAGAATGTACTGTTTAGAATCATTAGAATATATTGTTAAAGTCTTAGCTGCGGAAGCAGCTTGCTTCCCACCTGTACTGTATTTAAGTGGTATGGCCACTATAAATGTGACGACCCGGAATTTTGAGCAATATCAATTTAATAATGTTTGATAATAATTAAACTGATTTGATCATTTTACATTATAAATTGACAAGTTAAAATTATTTCAAAGGCTGAAAATAATAATTTGTTAATATTTATTAATATTTTTCTTTGCAATATAAATAGGCAAGATCAATTCTTTTGAAGTTTATAATAATTTGATTTGGAAATATTTATTTTGGTAAATAAGAAGTTTTTAATGTAATAAACTTTATATTCAAATTGTAGTATATAAATGTATATATTGTGATTTGAGATTTGTTTTAAAATTTAATATGGAAATTAACAAATTTAATGTTAGAATGTTTCCATTTGAAATGTGTATATATATTTTGTATATATACTTGAAATAGGAAAATTATTAATTTAAATTTAACAAGAGTTTTTCAAACTTTAATATATATAGTTTTGAAATTTGAAATGTTAATTTGACTTAATATTTTTGAAATGATATTTGAAGTTTAAATTTTTATAACAAAATTAATTGCTTATTATCATAAACATATAGTTTAACTGGAGTTAGATAAGATTTAAATTTTAAATTTCATTTGCTTAATATCTTTTCATTTTAATTCTTACACAAGATAAATTTGTTTTAAAATCTTAAGAGTTAAATTAAAATAGATGTTTCAAGAATAAACATTTAATTGAATCAAAACATAAGTTACTTGAATTCACATGAATATTTATTATGGATCTAAAATCTTATTTATATAAGATAAAAACATTTTACAATCATATAAATATTACATAATAAAATCACTAATTAAGCATTAAAATACAACACATACATATACACTTCATGCAAGGTTTAAAATAAATTATTAAAAGGAAATACATTTAAAACATTAATTAAACATTAAAATAACATTTAAAAGAAACATTAATAAAAACAATAATAAAACTTGTAACATTATAGAGTGGGTTAAGAAAAGTGTAAGATCCTTATAACCTTAAGTGACAAATGTCTTTTACATTAATAATAAGATTTAAGATTTAATTGTAAAATATAAAATAAGTTTTACTTTCAGCTGAATATTTTCTCATTACAACAAAAATGCAAAAAACAGATCAAGAATGAATGTAAATCAAAACAAAAATAAAAGAATTTAGAATCTGTAAAATCTGGAAGTTCATTTCTGAGGATAAATTCAAATGCAAGATTCTCAAATGGAATCAGAAGCAAGCAAATTCAATCATTAAGCATTGCAGACAATAAAACTAAACATTCAACATGCATTCTGGAATTTATCAACAATTCAACATGCAAATGAATTTAAAGGCCTGGGAAGCAATATGCAGTTCTGTTCTCTGTCCTGGATATCAAGTGAATAAATAAATCTTTTAAAAACAATTTGAACATTGGATTCAACTTGTTTCTATGATTGAATAACATGATGTTGATGGAATATTAGATTTAAATCTGAATGCATGTTTGAATTGGGGTATATTTGTTTTTCCTGTGAAGTATACTTGTGTTCTGTGTAATATAACAGGCTCCAACTTCATAATTAAATCAATAATTCCATATTGAATTAGTATTGACTTTTGATATGTAAGTATAAGATGTTTAAAATCAAGTAGTCCATCATCTAAAAATGGTTGTAGGTTTTAAAAATGTATGATTAGCTTGAATTTAAAAATTTTACAGTAAAATCGTATTATAGGTCAAAAATTAATCGAATCAATTTTGGATTTAAATTATATAATTGAATTCCTAATGCAAAATCATGATTTTTGATATTAGTATCATGATTAGATTCGAAGTTTGAGAGAATTTTGGGATTTACAGATTTGGGGTTTTTGGCCAAATCACGGCGAACGACGGCAAATTGGCCGACGTGGGTGAAGTCGAAGGTGGAGGGGGCTACTGGGATCATGTGAAAAATACTTCGAGAATTTTTAATAGATATTGATGATTGTAGATCGAGGAGTTAGGGTTTAGCACCCTGATAGTACAGATGTTGTTCTTTGGGTTGTTGCGACATCACGTTGCTTTCGGAAGTGATCGCATGCATTGCCGAAGGTTCATGGGAATGCAGGGGAGCTACGGTAGTGGCGGGGTGTTCTCCGGTGATGGGATGGCCGGCGGTGGTTGAATTTGAGGATGGAGCTTTCGAACAGTTTTGGGTTGAAGGTCGAGATTTCGTTCTCGATCGAATTTGGATTTTCTGGGTTTGGAAACTTGATGTTGGGGACGTGAGAAATTTGGGGATGGTCGGCGTGGAGTTCTCCAGCGTCCACCGGCGCTGTGCACGTTAACGTGCACGGTGGCAAGATTTGGTAGTGGTGGTTCTGGGGAGAAGAGGGAGGAAACTCAAAGAATGCATCGTGTATTTGACATTCTGACTCGAAGCAAGGTAAGGTTAGAGGAACTCGGGGAAAACGAGAGTGTTACTCGGGTTTGGGTAGGGGTTTGCTCGGGTTTTTTGGGTCAAGCCAATTTTGGGTTTTGTCAATAAAGTTTTTAAAGGCTTAAGCAAAGAAAATTTGATTTTTGAAACTAAATTGTTTCAAGTTATGGTTTTAAACAAATTATATATTAAATTATGGAAGTTTTAATATAAAATAAGTGAATTTTGAAAGAAATTAATATAAGTTTTATTAAATAACTTTGGGAAAAGTCTTAAAGATTTAAAAGTAATTTTAAAAAAAAAAATGCTTGACTATAAATTGATTTCTAACTGTTATACTTTATTTAAAAATAAAGTGAAATGATCAGAATTTGAGAATCAGTTTAATAAAGATTTATTTTATGTGAAATCAAAATTTTGATTTAAATAAAGCTAAATAAGTTTAGAAAAATAATTTAGATAATTAAATTCTCATTAATTATCAAAGAATTTTGGTTAATATAAATGATTTAATTTAGAAAATGAATTTCTTAATTAAGAATCTTTATAATATAAGAAGTTAAGAATCATTTAAATTAAATTTAAATGATTAAGTTAAATAAATTAAATAATTAAATAAATTAATTAATTATATAATTAATTAGTTATTAATTAAGATAATCACCTATGAGTTAATTTAATATAATTCCTTGGTGAAGTAATTAAGTGATCAATTATAGAAGGTAATTAAGAAAAAGGTAATTACTTTATAAAAAGTAATTAAGTAATGTGATTAAGAGTTAATCACTTTAGTTATTAATTAAAAAATTAATAAATAATTAGTTAAAGATTTAAATTATTTTATTTATGATTAATTAATAAAAGGATTAAGAGTAATTAATTAAGTGATTAATTACTTGTAAAAGTAATTAATTAAGAAAGAAATTTAATTTAGGGAAATAATCATTAATTAATGGAAATAATTAATTAATTGTTAATTAATAATTTAAGATAATTAATTTAAATTTAGTTTTAATTACTAAATATAATTAAAAGCAATTAATCAAAGGGATTAATTAAAAGTAATTAATTAAAGGTGATTAATTAAAAGTAATTAATTAAATATGATTAATTAAAATAATTAATCAAGTGTGATTAATTAAAAGTGATTAATCAGGTGTAATTAATTAAAGGATAATTAAGAAATAATTATCAGGATAATTAAAGAATAGTTAATCAAGTATGATTAATTTAAAAGGTAATTAAGAGGTAATTACTCTGTATAATTTGGAAGTAATTAATCAGGATGATTAATTAATATGGTAATTAAGTAATAATTAATCAAGGAAAATTAATTATAAGTGATGTTAGTTTATTAGTTAATTTGTAATTAAGTAACAAGGAATTGGATTGAAGATAATCCAAGTGTTTAAGTAAGGATTAATTTAATTTAAGGATTAATTAAATTAATTAAGTTGAATCAAACTTGTGTATGAATGATGAATGATTGGTTGATAAGTAACAATGGATGAGTCAATGATATTGATTGATATTATATGTCATAGGTTGATATGTGATATATCTGAGATGGGATATATATATATATATATATATATATATATATATATATATATATATATATAGCAAAATTTTGCGCTCGTACCTAAGTTTTTAATGGCGGCTGGAACAAGTATTCCCGAAACCCTAGACGTAGATGAAGATGACGGTGGTGGCTGGAAGGAGGTTAAAAGTAGGGGAAAAGCGAAAATAACGTTTGCTGAAGCTCTTAAATCCAACAAGGAAGCAACTAGAGCCAGATCTTGGATCGAAGCAATCGGATCTAATATTGAACTCAAAGGATCTGCGAATTTTTATGCTCCACAGAAAAATGGGGAAGAGATCTATCAATTGATAGATGATGAAGACTATGAAGAGTCTAAAAAGCTATGGCAACACTCGATTTATGCGTATATGGCTGGGAAAAGGCCTTACTTTGTTCACTTCAATGCCTATATCAAACGAATCTGGAAGCCAAAGGGATCTTGGGATGTTTTCCCCCGTGATAATGGATTCTACTTAATTAAATTTGAATTAGAGGAAGATTTTCAACGCATTATTAACGGTGGCCCTTGGTTCATGGACAGCAAATTAATTTTGATGAGGAAATGGGAAGCAGATTTTAACTTTGAACATGTTATGCTAACTACATATCCAATTTGGATCAAATTCAATAATCTGGACCTTGCTTTATGGAATATGAGATGCATCAGCAAACTTGCAAGTATAATAGGGAGGCCAATTGATATTGATGAGAACACAAGGAAACTTAAAAAAATTAAATTTGCAAGGGTACTGGTAGAAATCTCAGCTAATACAGTGCTACCAAAAACAGTTAAAGCTATTGATAAGCGGGGATTCATTTACAATCAGGAGGTGGAATATGAGTTCGTTCCACCAAAGTGTGGTGAATGTTTTTGTTTTGGTCATACAAATTTACAGTGCCAAAATAAAGTTACTGACAGACAAAAGATTTGGGTTGAAAAACCAAAAAACACATCATTTCCATTTGAAGCTAGTAACCCAAAAAATCAGGAGGATACTACAAAAAATTTACAAAATATATCCCCCATCATCATACCTAGTGAATTGCATAATGTCACTATGGTGTCGGACTGCGTAACAGAGCAAGAATCTCATCTATCTCTTGCTCAGAAAGAGAAGACACCCTGTTCAAAGGATCATCTGAAGAATGCTGAAAATGATGAACCACTTCATGATCAAGATCAAAATCTGGTACTGCAGGCTGAGGTACCTCCAATTGTTGAACATAATAAGGAGGAGGAGGAGCTTCCAAACTCCCTAACGGATATCCACAAGATGGACATTGATTTGGAATCAACTGATGAAGAAAAAGAAGAAGAAACATCAGAAGACATAAGTAAGTATACTAAATGCAATATTGAATATGACAATCAATTCATTCAAATTGATAAAGGTAGACTCAAATCAGTCTCGGTGGGTAATGCTCCGGTTACACGGAGTAAATCTACCAAAAAATAATGTCTATCATATGCTGGAATGTGAGAGGTCTCAACAATGAAACACGTAGGTTAGACCTCCACATTTTAAAGGCTTATCATAAGCCTACTATTGTTGCTCTCTTGGAAAATAAACTAAATAACTTTAATTTGGAGTTACTGAAAAGTCAGTTTGGTAATCAATGGCAATTTATCACATCTCAATATAAAGGCAGAATTATTGTAGGATGGGAGACTAATTATTGGAATGCAAACATTGTTGATAATGGTGAACAACAAATCTCTATTAAATTTCATAACAAAGGGGGATTACAAATAGCAACCACGTTTGTGTATGCAAAAAATCTAGCATCTGAAAGATTGAGTCTATGGAAACAAATTACTGAATTAGCTAAAGATATTAACATTCCCTGGATAGTTACTGGTGATTTCAATTCTGTTCTTAAAACTAATGAAAAGAAAGGAGGACTTACACTGCGTGTTTCACAAGTGGCTGAATTCAATAATTGTGTATTATCTGCGGGTCTTGTTGAAGCTATCCACTCTGGCCTAAAATACACATGGAGAAGTGGTAAGTCAAAGAAAATTACTTCTAGATTAGACAGAGTTCTGGGTAATGCGGAACTATTTACAAAAATTACAAATTTGAAAGTGACTGTTCTACCTTGTTCAACAAGTGATCATTGCCCCCTTTTAGTACAATTCAATGATGATGACAAAATGCATAAAGGAAACCTTTCCGATATGCAAACCACTGGCCTCTTATTGATGGATTTGATGAAGTGGTGAACTTTAACACTGTTATAATTCCTCCAGGTAACCACATGTACCGTTTTGTAATGCTCATTAAAACCATGAAAAATAGACTCAAGGAATGGAACAAAAACAGACCCAAAAACAATGATAATATCACAAAATTCCATCAACATTTAGAGGAAATACAGCATAGACTTGATGAAGATCCGCTAAATGAAGACCTAAACAATGAATTCCACACGGTTCAAAAATGCCTTAAAGAAGAAATACACAAGAAAGCTGTTGAACTGAAGCAAAAAGCAAAAGAAAAATGGTTGATGCAGGGAGATGAATGCAACAATTTCTTCTATGCGAAAATGTCCATTAGACAACATCATAACAATCTGCTTAACTGCATAGACGAACATGGTGATACATCAAGATACATACAAAATATAGAAGAACAAGCTATATCATATTTTACTAATTTATACAATGGGGACAGCAATGATCACTTACCTCAGGTCAACTGCAGAAGGATCATTTCCACTGAAGGAAGCAGTATGCTGATTGCACCAATTCATGAAAGGGAACTGAGAGAAGCTATTTATTCCATCCATAATGACTCCTCCCCCGGACCTGATGGAATGGGGGCAGCCTTCTTCAAACAGCACTGGATAAACCTGAAGGATTTCATGTTAAAAGCTTATAATGAGGCCTTACAAACAGGTGAGTTTATTAAAGAAATTAATCATACTTTTATCTCTCTTATCCCTAAAGTTAAAAAACCAGACAGAATTGAAGAATATAGACCAATTGCATGCTGTAATGTGACATACAAAATCCTCAGCAAGATTATTTGTACAAGATTGAATAAAGTACTGCCAGATCTGATATCTCAATGTCAAAGTGCATTCATCAAAGGAAGATGTATTTCAGAAAATTCTCTTTTGGCTCATGAGTTGATAAGAAATTTTAATAAAAAAGGAGCTGAAAAAATTTGTATAAAAGTTGACCTCCAAAAAGCTTATGATAAAGTCAATAGGAGCTTTATTATTCATATGCTAGATTCGATGGGTGTTCCAGTGAAGCTTTTAAAACTGATAAAATACTGTATAGACACTCCAACTTTCTCTATATTGGTGAATGGCAAACCTACAGGTTACATACAAAGCAACAGAGGGATTAGGCAAGGTGACCCCCTTTCACCATATCTCTTTGCAGTAGCAATGGAGTGGTTTACTCTCCAAATGGAACTGGCACACAATCAGGGCTTAATACAACCAGTTTTCAATCATCAACCATATGTAACTCATTTACTTTATGCTGATGATTTACTGGTAGTAATAAAAGGGAACTTAAAAGCAGCAGAAAAAATCAAAGATATATTCAGAGATTTGGAAAGTTTTGCAGGGCTAAAATTAAATGAAATGAAAACTAAATGCTACTTCAACAAATTCTGCTCAAACAAACAATCAATGCTAGATAAACTGGGATTTACTGAAGGTTCCCTCCCAGTCAAATATTTGGGAGTACCTCTATCGAATAATAATATTACTGATGTGGAGTGTGGTAAACTTATAAATGAAATCAGGGATAAGCTACAAGGATGGAGATCAAAACTTCTGTCTTTTGCTGGAAGAGTGGAGCTAGTTCATACAGTTATAACATCTAAGGTCAGATTCTGGCTTCAAACTTTCCAAATACCTGATTGTTCTATTGCAAAGATTAACTCTGTTTGTGCTAATTTTATTTGGAGAGGAGGGATACACAAGATTAAATATTCAGATCTATGTAGGAAAAAGAAAGAAGGTGGAGTTGGATTGAAAAATCTATTTGAACTCAAAAAGGTATATTGCCTTAAACAAGCCTGGAAAGTATTAACATCTAATAAATTATGGGCTACTTGGATGCGAGCTAGATATTTGAAAGATAACTTCTGGACTACTAAAATAGACAATAATGCTTCAGTTACTTGGAAAAATATTCTTAAAATCAGAAATGATCTCCAAAAACATTTAGACAAACAAATAGCAAATGGTAGAAATACAGACATTTGGAAAGACCCATGGTTGAACTCGAAAAGTTTCATTGATAGACTTGGTTGGGATATCTTCTCGACATATGGTACTCCTAATTGGAGGGTAGCTGAAATAGTGGATAATGGTACCTGGAAATGCAATAATCATTCAATAACTCTTAACTATATTGAGGAAATCAGGAAGAAATACATTTATACAGATAATTCTGAAGATAAATGGGTATGGAAGGCTAGCATGAAAGATCAGTTCAAGTTCAAAGACATCTGGGAAGAAATACGAGAAAAAAATACAGAAGTTATCTGGTCTGATGTTGTCTGGAGCAAATCTATCCCTCCCAAAATGGCTCACACCCTTTACAAAGCGATAATGAGAAAACTTCCAACAAAAGACAGATTAAAAAAATGGAAGATTTTGGATGACTCAAAATGTAATTTCTGTTGCATAGAAGAGGAGACACATGACCACATCTTCTTTGATTGTGAATTTTCAAAAAGAATCTGGAACACCCAAAAATGCAGACTCCAACTCAACAAATGCGCTACATACCTAAAAGAGGAATTAGAATACCTGCACGGTAGGAGTCACCTCTCTGATTTGATGAAGGAGATTGGAAAAATTGGCCTCGTAGTCAGCTTGTGGTTCATTTGGAAGGAGCGGAACGACAGGACTTTTGAAAACAAAAAGCAAGACACTTTAACTATTACAAAGCTAATCAACAGAGAAATTGCTACTGTAATTGGAAGAATTCCGACAAAGAAACTTACCATTGCATCGGAACAAGAAAAACAACTACTGGAGAAGTTGAAGAAGATGGAATTGATCGAACGAACTCCACCAGGGAATTGGCAGCCGCCATAATCGCCCCAATTTGGAAAGTTTGGAAGTTATATTGACTGATCTTTGATATGTCGGCCTGTGATATATTGTAATGCTATTGGGCCGCAAAGCCTGTTTAGTAATTCAATTAACCAATTTTCAAAAAAATATATATATATATATATATATATATATATGTGTGTGTGTGTGTGTGTGTATATATATATATATGCTGCTTTGTGATATGTATGGATGAAGGTGATAATAGATGATTATCTATCTGTGTTGTGAATACATCCATTTGTGTTAAGTGATATTTCTATATATCTATTGTTTAAATCCCTTAAGTATAACTTGGACATTAGAATGGCGTTTGGTTTCGATGAGACCGGGATCGGGTTTACATAATTGGATATCCGAAAACCACATCGATTCCAATTAAACGTTAGGTCGTTAATCCAAGTGGAGCAAGTGAAGACTCGTGGTGTAAGGGCTATACGTCAGTATAACTCTGTGGGTGATTCCGTAATGAGTTTGACAGAATAGTACTTATAGATTCGAGATGACGAATCAGAGTGCAAGGGCTATGGTCGTTGACTCTGAGGGTGATTCCAAATGAGTGCAACGAGATAGTGCCTTCGGTTTTGTTCGAACCCAGAACGAACTTGTATGGATTGAATGCTTTCATAACATCGTCAGGTGGACGATTAGCATTCTTAGATAATTGGTCCTATAAAGGTAATCGCATCCTCAAGCCTCATCAACCGGGAATGGCTAAAACAGGGGAGGTGCAGCAAGGCTTCGTGGGTAGCTCCCACTGGAGAGCGAGATACATCCCTGTCTAGATGTCCCTTTTATTTCGGCTTTGTGGGCGGTTGGAACTGCAGCCAACTGCGGGGTGGTCTTGTTCGGGACTGTTCAGTAAGGAAGGGTCCCGGCCTTGTGTTGCAAGGGAGTGGGAGTACTCCTCGGTACGGTGATCTAGGCCACGTACTGTGACGGGCGGTACCCCAGTAGCCCTGCCATTGATGGAAACCCATTTTCCCTACGAGACCCTACGGTTTTGTTTGTATCACCCACTTTTGTGGCTAGTAGCTGGAATTTAATGAATGTAACAATTTCGGCTATTTCATATTTATTTGAAAACCCTAGACATTATTATAATATCACTGGATTTCCTATCGAATGTTTTGGTTAGCGTAAGGTAAAAACTTTTCCATGTTTATGTGTGGGAAGTCTTACGTGATACCTTTCTTTTCAAAGGATTTTCTCAAGTTAAGCAATCTTAAACCGTTTGCTCACACCAGACCCATGTTTGACCCGAGTGTTTATTTTCTGTTTTATTAAACTCTTGGGTACTCATATTATATATAAGTAGTCAAGTGATTCAGGTTATCATTGACGAAATCTGGAGGAGCTTTGGAGCAGGAGGCTTCGGCGTGTAGATATATAGTTTGATTTTTCTTCTGTGTGGTATTCTGTGTTGATGTCTTGTATTATATTAGACTGAAATGTTATAACTGTCTAAATTTGAGTTGTTTAGTTGTGTACTCTGATGTATATGATACTATGTATATGTTCTATATTATATTTAAATCGTTCCGCTGTGAAATTCCGATGTGTTGTTTTCTCTTTCTTCTCTTTCTTTTCTTCTTCTATCCCTTTCTTTCTTAATTAATGATGCAATTTTCTGGTGATAGAAAGTCGGGTCGCTACAGTTGGTATCAAAGCATTAGGTTGATTGAATACCTAGGCTCTGGAGTGGTGTCTATCTTGAGAGAGCGTACTTGTAAGTTTCATATAAATATATATATATATTTATATTTAGCTACCTAATCTGTTGGGTTATCTGCTCGGATTTTCCAACATAGGTTATAAAGGTAGATAAGGTAGAAGTGTGTGGAACACAACTACCACTATTGGTTGAGGCTCATATGTTGTGGTTGGAAGTGGATCTGTCGAGATTGTAGATCTAATACCGTCTCAAATAAGTTTTGTAGATTGGTAAAAGGATTTCTTTGAGTTCAGAGGAAGTATTTTTAGGAATTGGAGTATATTCTTGGAGTGTGAGGTAAATTGCTCTTGAGTGAGCGGGATTTCCAAGAGTTGAGTTGTCAACTGAGCGGAAGCAGGTGATGGTATCTTGATAGTTTCAAGAAAGAAATAGCTGTGTGATGAGATGCAGTTTTCATAGATGGTTCTAAAGTTCTTTCTTTTGGAGCCAGATTTTGATGGTGTTGGAAGAGCATTGATGTCTACTGCAGTGAAGATTCGGATGTTTAGGAATTTTCTGGTTTTCAAGTAAGGGTATTTTATCTTTATTGAAGTAGGAGACTAAGGTTGATGAGTTAGCTCATTTCGAGCATGGTCTCATTTGTTTTCTTAAGAAGATATGTGTATGGTTCTTGGTTTAGAGCCGAGTTTCTTGAGAAGATGTCTACTCGTCTCAAGGATTTTTAGTGGAATTGGGTGATAGTTTTGAGTCTCAAGGAGCTTTTGGTTAAGGGAGATCTTATGGCTTAGCTGTATCATTGAGGTGAAGTTTGGAAGCAGCAGCATGGACCTATTTCTTCGATGATTCAGTTGTCTTTGAGATTCTACTATCAGCAGACCAAACAAATGGTGAAGGCTTATTCTTTTCTTTAGGAGGGTCGGCAGAGCGGGATATTTATTAGAAGAGATCTATCAGTTTTCTGATAGTAAGCCATTCTTGAAGATTGGTCTTGAATAGGAAAAGCTGTTCTAGTTGGAGCAAATAGTTCTTTGGAATCTGTACTGAATAGGATCGCAAAAGTGACTTGCGATTAGTTTGGGAGAATATTCTTGGTTTGGGAATTGAGGCATCTCAAGTAGAGGTGAAAGCTATAAAAGTAGTCGGAGATTCTCCAGATGTTTTTGAGGAAATCCGAGGTCTACCTGAATTGGAGATTGAGTTTTCTTATCGACTTGGATTTCTAGGAGCAGTGTTGATGATTCAACCATATAGTGGAATGACTCTTAGTACGAGAAGAGTTTGGTGAGGCAGCTCAGGATTCTTTGGATTGATCATCTTATTCAAAGTTAAGATTCTGTTAGGAGTTTTGACCAAGTGAAAGGGTCACTAAGATTTTATGAGTCGGATGAACTGTGTATAGAGAAAGATTTAGCTGGTGTTCTTCGATAGCATTCTCATCTACTCTAGATCAGAGTTATGCAGTGGAAGCGAGATTGTAGTTGTTATAGAATAGGAGCAACCGAAAGTTGCAGTTTTCTTGGATTATAGGATTTCCACAGGAAATTCAAGTATGAGGAATTTTCTGGATTTGGTAGGTAAGGTTGTCAAGTGCAACTGTTTGGCTATTCCTGATAGGAGTGTAGGTCTGAAGTCCATTGATGTTTGTGGTATAGAGTCGTATTTTGGATTTCAGCAAATTATTTTTGGGAGAGCCATTTTGTTGAGTAGGATCTGGAGATTTGGTTTGAGTTGGTGCTGTTGTTTCATGGAGCAATCAGCAAGGGTTAGGCTGATCAGGAATATTGGAGGTGATTCAGGAGCATCGGAAGAGTTATGCAGTTAAGAATTGAGGAGATTTGGAATGTGCAGTTAGAATTCGAATATTGACTTAGTTTTATCCGATCAAAGGAGATATAAGATTTGGTAAAACCGGAGAGTTTGCTCTGGAGGTATTTTGAGTTTTATCCGTGTTCTCTAGAGATTAGATTTTGATCTACAGGATTGAATTGCCAGTTTGGATAGCTGGAATTCATTATACTTCACATATCTCTGGGGAATATGTGTATGATTCTTTGAGTGATAGAATCTGTAGTTAAGAAGGATTTGGTAGTTGAGCTGGTTTGAGTTTAGTCTAATATCTTGTTTAGATTTTAAGGATCAGATGAGGGAGTTCTTGGTTATAGTAATATAGTTACTTAAGATTTGTAGAGCGAGTATTCCAGTAAAGGTACCTGGAAAAATCTTGATAATATTAGGAAGTTCTATTCAGAATTTTTTCTGGATAGATAAAATTGTTTGTTTGAATTGGTTGCTATGATTGGTAGTGTATGATTGATTGAGTGATTTCTGTTTAAAATTTAAATTTTTTAGCTGGGTTATTAAATTATCTTTGCTTTTAAATTTCGGGGACGAAATTCTTTTAAGGGGGAAGGAATGTGACGACCCGGAATTTTAAGCAATATCTATTTAATAATATTTGATAATAATTAAATTGATTTGATCATTTTACATTATAAATTGACAAGTTAAAATTATTTCAAAGGCTGAAAATAATAATTTGTTAATATTTATTAATATTTTTCTTTGCAATATAAACAGGCAAGATCAATTCTTTTGAGGTTTATAATAATTTGATTTGGAAATATTTATTTTGGTAAATAAGAAGTTTTTAATGTAATAAAACTTTATATTCAAATTGTAATATATAAATGTATATATTGTGATTTAAGATTTGTTTTAAAATTTAATATGGAAATTACCAAATTTGATGTTAGAATGTTTCTATTTGAAATGTGTATATATATTTGTAAATATATTTTAAATAGGAAAATTATTAATTTAAATTTAACAAGAGTTTTTCAAACTTTAATATATATAGTTTTGAAATTTGAAATGTTAATTTGACTTAATATTTTTGAAATGATATTTGAAGTTTAAATTTTTATAACAAAGTTAATTGCTTATTATTATAAACATGTAGTTTAACTTGAGTTAGATAAGATTTAAATTTTAAATTTCATTTGCTTAATATCTTTTCATTTTAATTCTTACAAAAGATAAATTTGTTTTAAAATTTTAAGAGTTAAATTGAAATAGATGTTTCAAGCATATAAGCATTTAATTGAATCAAAACATAAGTTACTTGAATTCACATTAATATTTATTATAGATCTAAAAGCTTATTTATATAAGATAAAAACATTTTACAATCATATAAATATTACATAATAAAATCAATAATTAAGCATTAAAATACAACACATACATATACACTTCATGCAAGGTTTAAAATAAATTATTAGAAGGAAATAACATTTAATACATTAATTAAACATTAAAATAACATTTAAAAGAAACATTAATAAAAACAATAATAACACTTCTAAACAATATAGAGTGGGTTAAGACAAGTGTAAGATCCTTATAACCTTATGTGACAAATGTCTTTTACATAAATAATAAAATTTAAGATTTAATTGTAAAATATAAAATAAGTTTTACTTTCAGCTGAATATTTTCTCATTTCAACAAAAATGCGAAAAACAGATCAAGAATGAATGTAAATCAAAACAAAAATAAAAGAAGTTAGAATCTGTAAAATCTGGAAGTTCATATCTGAGGATAAATTCAAATGCAAGATTCTCAAATGGAATCAGAAGCAAGCAAATTCAATCATCAAGCATTGCAGACAAGAAAACTAAACATTCAACATGCATTCTGTAATTTATCAACAATTCAACGTGCAAATGAATTTCAAAGGCCTGGGAAGCAATATGCAGTTCTGTTCTCTGTCCTGGATATCAAGTGAGTAAATAAATCTTTTAATAACAGTTTGAACATTGGATTCAACTTGTTTCTGTGATTGAATAACATGATGTTGATGGAATATTAGATTTAAATCTGAATGCATGTTTGAATTGGGGTATATTTGTTTTGCCTGTGAAGTATACTTGTGTTCTGTGTAATATAACAGGCGCCAACTTCATAATTAAATTAATAATTCCATATTGAATTAGTATTGACTTTTGATATGTAAGTAGAAGATGTTTAAAATCAAGTAGTCCAGCATCTAAAAATGGTTATAGGTTTTAAAAATGTATGATTAGATTGAATTTAAAATTTTTACAGTAAAATCTTATTATGGGTCAAAAATTAATCGAATCAATTTTGGATTTGAATTATATAATTTAATTCCTAATGCAAAATCATGATTTTTGAGATTAGTATCATGATTTTTAGATTCAAAATTTGAGAAAATTTTGGGACTTACTGATTTGGGTTTTTTGGCTAAATCACGGCGAACGGCGGCAAATTGGCCGACGTGGGCGAACTCAAAGGTGGAGGGGGCTACTAGGATCATGCGAAAAATACTTTGAGAATTTTTAATAGATTTTGATGATTGTAGATCGAGGAGTTAGGGTTTAGCAACCTGATAGTACCGCTGTTGTTCTTTGGGTTGTTGCGACATCACGTTGCTTTCGGAAGTGATCGCGTGCATTGCCGAAGGTTCAAGGGAATGTAGGGGAGCTACGGTAGTGGCGGCGTGTTCTCCGGTGATGGGATGGCCGGCGGTGGTTGAATTTGAGGATGGAGCTTTCGAACAGTTTTGGGTTGAAGGTCGAGATTTCATTCTCGATCGAATTTGGATTTTCTGGGTTTGGAAACTTGATGTTGGGGACGTGAGCAATTTGGGGATGGTCGGCATGGAGTTCTCCAGCGTCCACCGGCGATGTGCACGTTAACGTGCACGGTGGCATGATTTGGTAGTGGTGGTTCTGGGGAGAAGAGGGAGGAAACTCGAAGAATGCATCGTGTATTTGACGTTCTGACTCGAAGCAAGGTGAGGTTAGAGGAACTCGGGGAAAACGAGAGTGTTACTCGGGTTTGGGTAGGGGTTTGCTCGGGTTTTTTGGGTCAAGCATGTTTTGGGTTTTGTCAATAAAGTTTTTAAAGGCTTAAACAAAGAAAATTTGATTTTTGAAACTAAATTGTTTCAAGTTATGGTTTTAAACAAATTATATATTAAATTATGGAAGTTTTAATATAAAATAAGTGAATTTTGAAATAAATTAATATAAGTTTTATTAAATAACTTTGGGAAGAGTCTTAAAGATTTAAAAGTAATTTTTTTTAAAAAAAATGTTTGACTATAAATTGATTTCTAAATGTTATAATTTATTTCAAATTAAAGTGAAATGATCAGAATTTGAGAATCAGTTTAATAAAGATTTATTTTATGTGAAATCAGAATTTCGATTTAAATAAAGCTAAATAAATTTAGAAAAATAATTTAGATAATTTAATTTTCATTAATAATCATAGAAGTTTGGTTAATATAAATGATTTAATTTAGAAAATGAATTTCTTAATTAAGAATCTTTATAATATAAGAAGTTAAGAATCATTTAAAATAAATTTAAATTATTAAGTTAAATAAATAAATAAATAAATAAATAAATTAGTGATTAATTAAGATAATCACTTATGAGTTAATTTAATATAATTCCTTGGTGAAGTAATTAAGTAATTAATTACAGAAGGTAATTAAGTAAAAGATAATTACTTTATGAAAAGTAATTAAGTAATGTGATTAAGAGTTAATCACTTTGGTTATTAATTAAAGAATTAATTAATAATTAGTTAAATATTTAAATTATTTGATTAATGATTAATTAATAAAAGGATTAAGAGTAATTAATTAAGTGATTAATTACTTGTAAATGTAATTAATTAAGAAAGAAATTTAATTTATGGAAATAATCATTAATAAATGTAATTGTTAATTAATAATTTAAGATAATTAATTTAAATTTAGTTTTAATTACTAAATATAATTAAAAGTAATTAATCAAAGGGATTAATTAAAAGTAATTAATTAAAGGTGATTAATTAAAAGTAAATAATTAAATATTATTAATTAAAAATAATTAATCAAGTGTGATTAATTAAAAGTGATTAATCAGCTGTAATTAATTAAAGGATAATTAAGAAATAATTATCAGGATAATTAAAGAATAGTTAATCAAGTATGATTAATTTTAAAAGGTAACTAAGAGGTAATTACTTAGTATAATTTGGAAGTAATTAATCAGGATGATTAATTAATATGGTAATTAAGTAATAATTAATCAAGGAAGATTAATTATAAGTGATGTTAGTTTATTAGTTAATTTGTAATTGATTAATGAGGAATTGGATTGAAGATAATCTAAGTGCTTAAGTAAGGGTTAATTTAATTTAAGGATTAATTAAATTAATTAAGTTGAATCAAACTTGTGTATGAATGATGAATGATTGGTTGATAAGCAACATTCGATGAGTTAATGATATTGATTGATATTATATGTCATAGGTTGATATGTGATATATCTGAAATGTGAGACACATATATATATATATATATATATATATACACACACACACACACATATATATATATATGCTGCTTTGTGATATGTATGGATGAAGGTGATAATAGATGATTATCTATCTCTGTTGTGAATACATCCATTTATGTTAAGTGATATTTCTAAATATATATTGTTTAAATCCCTTAAGTATAACTTGGTCATTAAAATGGCGTTTGGTTTCGATGAGACCGGGATCGGGTTTCCATAATTGGATATCCGAAAACCACATCGGTTCCAATTAAACGTTAGGTCGTTAATCCAAGTGGAGCAAGTGAAGACTCGAGGTGTAAGGGCTATACGTCATTATAACTCTGTGGGTGATTCCGTAATGAGTTTGACGGAATAGTACTTATAGATTCGAGATGACGAATCAGAGTGCAAGGGCTATGGTCGTTTACTCTGAGGGTGATTCCAAATGAGTGCAACGAGATAGTGCCTTCGGTTTCGTTCGAACCCGGAACGAACTTGTATGGATTGAATGCTTTCAGAACAACGTCAGGTGGACGATGAGCATTCTAAGATAATTGGTCCTATAAAGTTAATCGCAGCCTCAAGCCTCATCAACCGGGAATGGCTAAAACAGGGGAGGTGCAACAAGGCTTCGTGGGTAGCTCCCACTGGAGAGCGAGATACATCCCTGTCTAGATGTCCCTTTTATTTCTGCTTTTTGGGCGGTTGGAACTGCAGCCAACTACGGGGTGGTCTTGTTCGGTACTGTTCAGTAAGGAAGGGTCCCGGCCTTGAGTTGAAGGGGAGTGGGAGTACTCCTCGGTACGGTGATCTAGGCCACGTACTGTGACGGGCGGTACCCCAGTAGCCCTGCCATTGATGGAAACCCATTTTCCCTACGAGACCCTACGGTTTTGTTTGTATTACCCACTTTTATGGCTAGTAGCTGGAATTTAATGAATGTAACAATTTCAGCTATTTCATATTTATTTAAAAACCCTAGACACTATTATAATGTCACTGGATTTCCTATCAAATTTTTTGGTTAGCATAAGGTAAAAACTTTTCCATGTTTATGTGTGGGAAGTCTTACGTGATACCTTTCTTTTCAAAGGATTTTCTAAAGCTAAGCAATCTTAAACGGTTTACTCACACCAGACCCCTGTCTGACCCGAGTGTTTATTTTCTGTTTTATTAAACTCCTGGGTACTCATATTATATATGAGTAGTCAAGTGATTCAGGTTATCCTTGACGAAATCTGGAGGTGCTTTGGAGCAGGAGGCTTCAACATGTAGATATATAGTTAGAGTTTTCCACTGTGTGGCATTCTGTGTTGATCTCTTGTATTATATTAGACAGAAATGTTATAACTGTCTAAATCTGAGTTGTTTAGTTGTGTACTCTGATGTATATGATACTATGTATATGTTCTATATTATATTTAAATCGTTCCGCTGTAGGATTCTGATGTGTTGTTTTCTCTTTCTTCTCTTTCTTTTCTTCTTCTATCCCTTTCTTTCTTAATTAGTGATGCGATTTTCTGGTGATAGAAAGTCAGGTCGCTACAATAAAACCATGTATAGTTGCTTTGCGCATGTGCATGGCACCTGCTCATGATTTATATACAGTGACACGGCCCACTATAAAGCGGCTGACCTTGCCAAAAAAAGAATATATTGTTAAAGTTCTTGATAGCATTTGTAATATTTATCTTCAATTTTTGATATTTGATATTTTAAACAAAATAATTTATTTTAATTTGAAAATATATTTTTAAATATTTTATAGATTTTTTTATAAGCTTAAAAATATTTAAAAACTATTTTCAATTATTTTACAAAGTATAGAATTTGCAAAACAATTTAAACGAAAACATTTTTCAAAATTAACTAGCATATGTCGACATATATGTTTTTATATATCAACATATATGCCATTAATTTGTTTTTTAAATTTTGAATGGAAGCGACTTTTGGACACAACCCTTCATGAATGGATACATCTATTCATTCATTATATAATGGGGAGTGCAAAAATTTTTTTTAATCAATTAATAACTTATTTTCTTCTCACTCCTTACTCTCTTCAAAATTTTCTTGAAAAATATATTATGTACTCTTTAAAATCATATAGAATCGATTTTTACTCCATTGTATTGATTTACTACAACTTACTTACTATTTTGCAAGCATCTCTCTCTTATTACAAAGATCAATGCGCTATCAGAGATGCTATAGGTTCCATTGTATCCAAAGTACAACTATTTTTCTTTGGAAAAACATCAACTCTACTCTTGCTTATGTGGATGTGCTTGTAGCCTGTTCAAATCAAGTGGGTGTGCTTTGTAGCCCAATAAATATAGTGGGCAATCTTGTTGTTCGATCAAATCCAGAGAGTTTTCCCCGGACTCGTGATACATAAGGGTGTGTCTCATAGTCTTGAAGTCGAAATTGTACTTTAGTTTGCCTTTTACTTGGTTTAAAATTGGCGATTGAAAAAAACTACGTACAAGCAATTGTATGGGACTGGATGTAGGATTGGTTAATCCGAACTAGTATAAAATTCCTGATATCTTCTCTCTTACTTTAGTTTATTTTTTTATATTTATCTACGATTGCATTTGCGACTAATTATTAGTTTAAATCTATGCTGTTAATATGTAGTTTGATATTAATCTTAAAAGAATTTCAAAAAAAGATTTACATAAGTTAGAAAATACCATTCATCCCTCTCTACTGTTAAATTAGCCTTAAGATCCATTATTCCTCAACCAACATGGTTTACCTAAGTTGATACCATGATCCATTAGAGATAAGGAGGAGTTATCACCTTAGCAAATATCAAGAGCATACGAAAGAGCGTACGTGATATAAATTTTGGTTTTCAAACCTACATAGTAGTGTGTATATAGTATTAGTCGCACTACACACGAGTACCGTTGATGAAATTTTTCTTTACAAGAGTAATCATTTTTATTACAGAAAAAGAATGAGCTTACATACGAGAAACATTGCGAGAAAATCCACCTCTGAAGTCAAGGAAGGGGCAAGGTTAGGGCTGTTATCCCCGATTTGCAGAAAATGTTTATAGAGATGACCGAGAACATGGTTCAGAATGCTTAAGTTTCTCCCTATTCTTCAGGTGGAGGAACTCAAGTATAAGCACCCAAAGTCGATTTTGCTTGGCTGAACCGAGATTATTCTAACTTTAGGAAGGATCTCGTTCCTGGGAATAGAGTCAACTAAGGAAGTCCAAGATGGGATCAACACCTTTGAAAGGACTTTTAAGGACTTAGGATTGGAGGATTTCCAAATAGGAAAGTTAGCCTTTAGTCAGCTTTTAGATCGAGAAATGAGGTAGTGGAATGCCAATGAGGTTATTACACCCGAAGATTAGATCACTTAGGAGTAGTTCGTGATGAGATTTGAGGAGAATTATATACCAGTTGCCCAAAAATTGGTGCTATTTTTGAAGTTTACTGATTTTGAGGTAGGATGGTATGATTGCCTTGGAATATGTTGCAACTACCCGCAAATTCATCGCTTCAGAAATTTTTTGAAATGTTCAAATATGAGATTTTTTTAACATAAATGGTAATGTTTTGAATAATAAATTATATTGGTAATCTTATTTTGAATAATTATGTACGAAAATATATACGTTGGTAGATATATCGATAAAATGACCAAAAATCATATCAATAAACAGCTCTTAGACCATCCAACATCGTGCACGAAGCTGGATACACACACTCATTATATGTATGAGTGAGATATGTAATAAAATTATTTATTTTATTTATGAAAATAAAATCTCTTTATTACATCATAAATGATATCCTTAATTTTGGAATAAATGATTTTTAAATTTAAATTGAGTTTAAATGCTCTAAAGTTATTTAATTTATCAAATAAGCCCTTTTAATTATTATATAATGATAGAAATATTATTGTCAAACTTTGTTTCCAAATATGTATATATAAGAAGTGAAAATATCGAGCCTCACGCTTTGGAGGGTTTTACGCAATGCTTTACCTACCACGTCTAAGCTTGAATGAAATGGCATAAATATTGATACTTTGTGTGAGTTCAATTAGTGCCATAGTGAAGAAAATGTGCATTTGTTCTTTAGGTGTTCTATCACCCATAGTATGTGGGCTAAGGTGCTGTCGATTTATGGATTTTCTCCCCTCGTCCACTTTTTCTTTGATGAGTGGAACCGTATTTTTAAGGCAACCAGGTGGAGTGATGAGTGCTCGATGAGGTTGCTAATTGCTGTAAAAATCTTCATAGATGTGGTGTGGCAAGAGAGAAATGATCGTCTCTTTCGGAAAATCAGCAAAACAAAGGTGGTATTATGCAATGAAATTGTTGCTATATTTATTTTAGATGCAATAGCCTTTGGATTGCTTTTGCCTGAGGCTATGCATGTGTCTTGATGTTGCACGTCAGTTGTTTTGCTTTGTTTTCCTTTTCTTTATATTGCTTGTTTGGTTCTTTCCTTTTTGCTTCTTTCTTTCTCTTTGTGCTGTCCTCATTTTTATTTTGGTAGGTTGAGCTTGTTCAACTTCCCTTTTTCTGTGTGCTCATTTTTCAACAAATCTGGAAAGGGTTTAGTCAACGCTGCTTGCTTTGCAAAAAAAATAAGAAGTGAAATTATGACCGGAGATCAAAATCAGAATCCATAACGATTCAACGTAGAAAAGTTGTGTAATATTGTGAATCATTTGAGATATACATCTGCACACATACATGTACATATACATGAATATATTCTCATGCACACGAACACATATACATACAATATATATACGTGTGTGTGTGTATGTGCGCGTGTGTGCGTGTATATATTACAAAATATCCAAGATATTTTCCTAAAACTTAACCCTTAAGGAAATCAAAGTCAACCTCTTTCAGCCAAAGTACAAGCACATGGCTACACACATGGGAGGGGAACTATGGCCGTGGATGATGAGGTAGGAGGGGGTGTGGTGGTGAGGTGGTGATGAAATGGAAAGCAAATATCATGATATTTTTATTCACATTTTTTCCTATAAATACCACCACACATCTTCACTTATGTATTTCATAAATTCCTAAGCTTTTTCACTTCTCATTCTCCACTTTAATGGCCTTTTACGTAAGGAAAATTATGGATAAAAGAAATTTAAATTATATAGTAAGCATATATTATACAAGCTCTTCCAAACTAGAGCAAACCCACTCCTTTCTCCCTCTACAACCCACGACCACTACCCCTACCACCAAAGGTCAAGACCGAGCCATGTAGGAGCTTCAGTGCAAGTGTAGTAAGCTAAAATTTTCAAATAGCGGAGCTATAGTCATTTTGAAGTTAGTTCGATTAAATAAAAGGTGAGAAATTATGTTTATTTATATATATAAAATGATGATGTGATATGATTGCTATGGATATTTAGTATGCTTTGATCATCAAGTATTAGTCATTTTAATATAGCGTTTAATTATGTAAGCAAGTTACGTTACATACACGTCGATACTACATAAAGAAATCACTCCAAATCAAGTTATAGAAGTGATACGGAATCATTAAACCCCTTTGAAATGATTTAAAATGGTTTATAAATACTAAAACCCAATTTGGTGAAGTTTGGACAAGTTATGAAAATTTTGCCAAAAATAAGCTCTTCGCGTAACGGTTGTTCACGATTTCACACCACAGAAAGTAAAATCCATTTATACGATGAAATTGGAGTCCAAATTATTTGTAGTAAGAATTTTCCAAACACTTATAATCATAGTTTTGAAATGCAAGAAAACAACCGAGATTTCGTTTAGTAGATTTTAAAATATAAGCAAATCAAGTTTCCAAAATAGTCGTGCTTTGGCAGTTCGAAAACTAAAGCGACAAATTCCTCAAAAGTGATATTTTTAATTCTTTAAAAATATGCAATAAATTCTATAAATCTTATAATTTTTTAAAAAGAGATTTGAGTTATGAAAATGGATTACTAAATGATAGAAATGTTGTTTTGGTCAAATAAGCATTAAAAGCAATATTCACAGCATTTTTTGCAGCAATTTTAATAACTTTTTAAGTGTGGCATTAAACTTAAGTATTATTTCCGAAATCTTTTATAAATGTTTTAAATTAATAATTAATTATTTTGAAGATAATGGAGGTTTTATAGTTTATCTAAAAGAGTTTAAATAAACGGTTTAAAGAAATGCTATTATAATCAAGTGATTTAATATTGGCTCTTAGACTAGATTTTTCTATATATAAGATCTGAATGTAAGGTGCTTAAACCAAGGACATGTTCAGAAGCAACCCGTACTCTGGCTCACCTAGCATTTTTCCTGGGCAAGGAATACATAAGGTCGGAATGTCAGAAATGAGACAAGTATAAAAGATTCCATTTTCCAAATTTAAACAACTTGGATTGTATCGATATTATCTTCTTACACTTGATGTTAAATTCTAAGGAGGGAACCGTACTATACATGTGAATTTAAAAGGTGATTTCACTGTTATTCGATGGATGGTAAAGGTTGAATACGGAAACTGATGTTGAGGAGAATTTGTATAATTTCCATCGACTCATTTTTACTCAATAAGGCTTCAAAATATGATTTATGAGAAATGATTTTTATTTGGTATTTCAATAGTTAAAGAGATATTTACCCAATTCATATATACTGAAAAAGAATACGATTTGGGTAAAAACCAAAGGTTGATCAAATGTTATTAATTAAGGAAGTGGTAATCCCGTGCACCCTTAAATTAACTTTGCTACTCTTTAGAAGAATTACACCAGTTTGGGTGGAAAACCATTCAAAAGAGAGAGTCAATTATTGAAGTTTAGGCTTGGATCCACTCCTTTGAAAGAATTTTTGAGGGATTGAACATCAAGGATAAGAATAAAAGGTTCTTAGCTGCTTGGCAGTTACAATGAGGGGCTCTAGTATATTGGAAGTCCATAACTCTGAATGATTCACGAGGTAATTTCTCATGGGAAAGGTTCAAGAAAGTCTTGGAAGAACAATATATGCTAGCTGCTTGAAAATCCCGTGTTTATTGGAGTTTTATGGATTTAAACAAGGAGAGATGTCAGTAGAAGTATATTCCAACATGTTCAAGGAATTGTTCCATTTTCTCCCAAGTCTGATAGACACTCCTTTAAAGATAAATGAAATGTTTATCATTAGGATGGAGGAGAAATATCAGGACAGGATGATCGGGCATGTAAGGGGAACCTTTGTAGATTTGGTTGACATGGGTTTTTGATATAAGACTCTAGACAAAAAGAATCTGCCTACAACTCAAAGCAGGAATAATAGTACAAGAAGATGAAGTTCAACCATTTTAGAAAGAAGACATGGAAAGGCAAGCCAGAAGGAGGACCGCAAAAGAACAATCTGAAGGATATTACTTGTTATAATTGCCAAAAGAAGGGTCATTTTTCCACCACCTATAAGAATCCTAAGGCTCGAGATAGGTAGCGACACAATTATAACAAACCAGGGCACCAGGAGAAGGATAGCCCACTTACAAAAAAGGAGAACAAGTTAGAGTTTTTTCCATTAAAGACGAGTCCTCAACTTTAACTAATGTGAAGGGAAAGACAGTTCTTGAAGGTAATACCTGCATGAACGAAAATCTAGTTAGAGTATTATTTGATAATGGGGCTTCCCACTGTTTTAATTCTAAAGAATAAGTTGATAAATTGAAACTTACCACAAAGATATTAGATACCCCTTTATGTGTCTCTAACCCTATAGGTGGTAAAACAAATCTCGGTATAGTTGTGAAAAAATACAGGTTGCCTACCTATCCTAAATTTCATCATGTGACCTAATAGTCCTCGATTTTATTGGATTTGAGATTATACTTAATATGGATGGTTGTCTAAATATAAGACTATTCTTGATTTTGTTAAAAGGACGATGCATTTGGAAAATAAAAGAAGCGAACCTTATAAAATAACATGTGAAGAATCGATTCCAATAATGGATAATTTTATATATGCCTCAAATTCATTTCAAAATTGTCTGAGAAGAAATACTAATTGTTAAATAATTTTCGGATGTTGTTGAGGAAGTTAAAAGTTTACCCCATCATAAGGAAATCGAGTTTTGAATCGACTTGATTTTTGCTGCGAGGTCTATTTTCATTCTTCTCGAAGAATGGCCCCCAAGGAAGTGAACGAGTTAAGGAATCAAATGGATGAATTGTTAAAAAAGGGACTAATTAGACAAAGTCGCTCAGGTTGGAGCTCAGCAGTAACTTTTATTGAAAAGTCAATCGGCTCCCTAAGACTTTGTGTAGCTATCGAGACCAAAATAATTAAAGGATTAAGAACAAGTGTCCTCTACCCCGTATTGATGATTTGTTTCATCGACTTCATGGCGCTCGAATATTCTCCAAACTGGACCTAGCTATAGGATTCCATCAGTTAAGGATAGTAGAAGATTGCATTCCTTTAACTGCATTCAGAGGACCAAATGATTTCTACGAGTGGTTGGTTATGCCTTTTGGGCTAATAAATGCATCCACTTATTTTGTGGACCTTATGAATAGAGTACTCAGATATGTGCTTCACAAATTCGTGTTGGGTTTTAATGATGATGTTCTTATTTATTCAAAGACCGAAGAACAACTCGAAAGGCATTTAGAGATTTTTACTAGAAATATTAAGGAAGAATGTGCTCTAGGATAAGTTCTCAAAATGCCACTTTTGGAAAGAAAAGGTAAGGTTCCTCGGACAAGTTGTGTCAAAGGAAGGAATCTCAGTTGAGCCAGGAAAAATTACAGCCATTCTAGACTGGAAGCAGCTACAGACTCCAAAGGACATTCGCAGCTTCTTAGGGTTGGTAAGATGTTACAGAAGACTTATTTAGGACTTCTCCAAGATTTCCTATCACTTAATAAATTTGATTATGAAGGATGTTAAGTTTGAGTGGATGCTGAAATGTGAAGAAGCATTCCAAGACTTAAGAAAAGGTTAACTACCACTCCAGTTCTGTTTGTACCAAAATTACGCACAACACTCTTCGAAAGTATTTGAAGAGAAAAATGAAGAATAGAAATGTAAAACGGGGATTATCTAACGAACACCTAAAAAAAATGAAAACACGCAAAAATACAGCAATTCAGAGTGGTTCGGCGTATGGATTACGTCCACTATAAAGTTGATGAATTTATTGATATTCACTTGTCGATTACAACTGATTACAAAGGATTACAGCGGATTATGGTTCTGAAATTCGAGTACAACAACAGCTATGGAGTGCAAAGTTGAATTCGACAGAGTCTGGATGTCAAAGAGCCAAAAGATCCTTTTTCTATAGGCCCTTGGGCTCTATTTATAGGTGTAGGAGGCAAATATCTCGCTCAGATCTCGGGAGACTACTTCTGGCATGTGGGGGGCCTACGCGATCGATCCCGGCAATTTCGACTTGATCTGTGATCAATACGAACGAATTTCATATCGATCAAGAATTAATCCAATCGAGTCGAAATTTGGCAAGAACATTCTTTAGGTCGTACGTAAGCTAATGTGAAAATTTCATAACATTTATACTCGTGGATCATGAGTTATGATCGATGCAAGATTGTGTTTCCTTTAGGCTGCTTCGTTCGTATCGATACCCTTCGTATCGCTCTTATTCGTATCGGTCCAAACACGTGCTTGCAAGTTGACGTGGCGCTGAATTCTTGGGTCGATCCACTTTCCGTGCCCTATTGACTACTTCCTCCCTCGTATCCAGGGTCTGGGCCTTGTTCGTATCGATCACAACAGCTCTATTGGTATCGATAGATTGTATTATTCTGTTCTCGATCGCATTGTCTTGTTCGTATCGATCTTAGGTGTTCAGTTCGTATCAATCGACTGAATTGCAATTCGTATAGATGGGGAGCATTGATTTCGTATCGATCCGTGGTCGATCGATACGAAACATGTCTGAAGCTCGATCGATACGAAATGTCTATTTGCGTTGCAGTCGATGGACATGAAGTAGGAGTGTCTAGATGGATACGAAGTAGACTCTCTGTGGCTGCTGATCGGTATGAATTGTGCTCATATGCCGATGGATTCGAACTGGATCGATTCGAACAGGATCGATACGAATAAGGCCGATTCTCTCGATGGATACGAAAAACAGATGACACCGAGACTTGATGGATACGAATTGATGGATGCGAAATGATGGATGCGATTGTGTTGATTTCTTTGATTTGTACCGATCATAACTCAAGCATATGAACTCGAATTGACTTGAAATTTAGAGCATTGGCTTTCACAGCTTTACTTGTCATGTATTGTCAAATGTAGCCTGATCCGAACTCGGACAAAATTCATCGACAACCATAGTGAACCTGTGCTTACTCGACATTTGGGATGAGTGATCCTTGGTTCCCAGTCAATTCCTTAATATCCAGCCTTACCAATAGGTGGGATAACATTTTCCCCCTAAAGTACTTCTTGTGAGAACATAACGTGATTTGAATAGTCGCATCTTTCATCTTGAATAGTTCTGTTCGACATGTTTAACGATATTCGTCTTTTCACTGAAAATTGTACTTCTTGACTGGTTCTTCAGTACTATGAGTTGTTGGCTGCCAACTGTTGTACCGCGTACCGCTGTAACCAATTGTTGTATGATAACGATTAGCTGTTTGCTGTAGTATTCGTCATCAGGTTGGCATTTGACTTGTGAATTTTGAAAATCGAAAATCGAAAATTATTCTGACATATATGCATATATGTTAACCAGACTCTCGTTATTGTTCGCGCATTTACAAGTCGTTATCAGTTTTCTCACGTTGAATTCCGTATCGATGCTCTCCTTAATCGATGTGAAATTCAAGTTATAACAATGCTTGATTTTCATTTCGGAGTATCCTTTCGTATCAATCCCCTCCTGGATCGAAGTGAAAAGCTAAAAAGTTGCTTTTTTGTATCGATCCTCTCCGGGATTGATTCGAGGAGTTGAAAATTTGCATTCGTGTCAATGGTTTTCGCATCGATACCATTCGCACTGATGGATATGAACTAAGCATTCCGCGTCGATGGACTTATGAGGGATACGAATAGAGTAGTTGGTTCTTCATGCGTTGTTCGTATTGATGGACACGAGCTTTCATGCGCCGTGTGTTGATGGATACGAACAGGATAATTCGTAGCAATGCGCCTCGAATGGAGTCGAAGACATTGGATACGAATTAGCGCTTCATATCGATATAATCCCATGTTTTAGAAAATTTTACATTGCACATCTCGTATCGATGAAGCTCGAGTTGTTGGATTTGAATAGCCAATTTGCATTGCTGCAGGGTGGAACCGGTTGGAATCGGTCAAGATGACTGGGAGGCGAATCGTTTGTCCTTTCACACTCGAGTCCATATGAATACCTTTTGGACTTAGCAATTTTTCCTTACTTGCTCACTTCTTTTCTCCGGCCCTTCGTATCAATCAGATTTCGAAAGTAAAAAGACCGTGTTCACATTCAAATCGACCTATGACCTAATCCATGAACTAATCACGTGAATTATTAATTAATCGACGAATTCATGTAGACATTGACGAGACTCAAGATTCAACGCCGGTTAATCCAAATCCGCTGTCTATTCCAGCACCGTTGATATCGGAGTTGGGCCGAAGTGAGGTTGAGGAGAAAGTAATGGTGTTTGCGTTGATTGGAGAAGAAGGAATGAGGAGGGATACGTAGGAATTGATTGAAGGTTTCTCGGCCTTTATTTCGTATTAATGAAATGAGGAAGATGGCTTGGCTTCGTATCTATTATAAGGCGTAGAGTTCGTACCGATGTAGAATTGACCAATGAATGATGAAGTCCTTATCGGTCTGGAGTGGAGGCAATTTGTATCGATTCGAGGTTATTAACAAGAAATCGTAGGGTAAATGACCGAAACAAAATTTTGGGTAAGTGACCGATGCGAACTTCACCATCTTCGATATATATGAATCATTACACACACTGATCAATACGAAGCTGCCAAGTTGTGATCAATATGAAGTTAACAAATATCGATCGATACGAAACTAACGTTTATCGATCGCCACGAACTAGGACTCCTGACCGATACGAAATTGAGGATTTTGCACAAAACGATCTAAGCTTTAACATTAATGAATATGAACTTCGTGGAAATTCGAACACTTGACTTCGATGTGCTTCAGTCTTACATAGCCGGACTTAACTGCGAAACTACATATTTGACTTCCTTTCAAAGCTCGTCGATGGAACTATAACTTATTTCAATTTTTAACTTGAATCGATCCCTAACATCTGGATGGCATGGTTGTGACGGTCAGTGATGACGGTCACTCCAGTCGAATTTCGAAGTTTCGTCATTTGCACATTTCTTCATACTCTATTGATTTTCTCAAGTAATATACAACACTGCACTGCACAACACATTCACACATTTCACACTAGGGGATGCACAGGCTAATTATCGTCTAATGATGATTTTTCATAAGTTAGTTAGTTATGAATCTGCAAGCCTTTAACAGTAGGAAACTTAAAGTTCGCTTCCACTAATAATCGAGATACTAGCCATTGTGGCCGAAGTTATAGATCCGGCTCCGGATGAGCTACCAGGCACTACTTCTATTGGTAATCCGTCGGATTCTGTTCCGTCCAACGTTTCTCAAGACATGTTGGGACTAATATGTCTAAGGCATGGCCTATCATTAGACGATGTGCTATTACCGCGACCGAACGATAGACCACACTATCCACCGGAAGGGTTTACCGCATTCAATCGCCATGCATACGCAGCTGGAACACTTCCTCCATTCAACCAATACATTAGTGATGTGTTATCTTCTCTTAGAATCGCTACATCTCATCTACACCCCAACGGATACGTGCTGCTGAATAGCCTATTCATCGTATTCATAAAGCATCTCTTTCGACCACCGACCCTGATCGAGATTAGATACCTATTTAATATCAAGAGTCAGGGTGATAGCCCTTCTTATTTATTCCTGGAAGCAATCAGAAATTGTCAAGTGGTTATGGGGTCATGGACCAGGTTGAGATACTTTAAAATGGAATGGTTTTATGTTCGCTGCCCTCCAAGATTCGCCAGCCGATGGTTATTTAGATGTAAGTACCATAGTCTTCTCAAGTAGTTAACAAGATGATCCTCATCGATGTCAAACTAACATTTCCTTCTCTTTGTAGCTATAATTCCATGACCCGAAGTGCGCATTTCAAACAAATAGTTTGGGTTCTCCAAGAAGTTCTGGGTGAAGAGAGGGACATTGACTCGGTTCTGACAGATAGAAATTTGAGAATCGTGGGATTGATCGAGCGTAGCCAAAGCATAAGGCTTGAGGGAACGCTAAGAGCTGTCTCGAAGAAACGAGTGAAACATAGGACACCCGGAGTTGTTATAACTGAGGGGGTTGATCCAGAAAGAACATCCACCGATGATGAACTTGTAGCCGGGCCTTCTGATGCTTTTCAGAATTCCAAAGGAAAAAGAAAAGGCAAGGCAGCTGCTTTCAAACGCTCTAAATCCACGAGATTGAAACCTATGGTCGTATCTCTACTTATTCCTGGGATTAAAATTTTAGAGGCTTCTCCTTCACAGGTGGAAAACCTCGTCGATCTCGCCGATATCCCCATCCCAGATTATACATTACTCCAGGATAACGCCGGGTTGGTTGAGCTTCATTGCGCTTTAGATTTAAGCGAATATCTGTCCACAATCATGGCCGACATTTCTGGTTGGTCGAAAGGTTGCACATACATATACACTTCACGGCACTACACAATTCCCGATCATAAGTTGCTTACTTTGAAAGATTATTAACTCTGTTCATTTGTTACTTTGCAGATACAATGTCTGGCCGAGGCTCAAAGTTGGGGAGTCTTCGAAAAGCTCGTCGATCTTCCATATATCACGAGTCACGTAGGAGAGACATAGATATGGACTATGACCGTGGATACTTTAGTCTGGAGCGACACGACAGAGATAGGGAGTACAGACACCAATCCTGATCTCGTTCTCCCCCTCCTAGTAACCCTACACTTTCTCTTGTTTATACCTCATGTCCTCCAGAAACTTCATGGCACAAGCCATCTCCTCACGTCTCAAGGCCTGAAACTCACCATCATAGAACTGAAACAATGGCTCCCATAATTGCAGAGCAGGTCCCTACCGAGCCTACAGGTAAAGGAGCGATTGAACTTGCCCAATTGAAGAAGGATTTTCTAGATATCTGCTTCAATGGTTATATTTTCCCCTGCACTTAAGGAGAATTCCAGCAGAAGCTGAGAACACAGTGCACGATTACATCCATGACATTTACACTCAACACAAGGAATAGTGGAAAGCCATGAAAAAAGCATCGAAGCTGGCCTTTACGCGCGTGACCACCATTGTAAAGTTAGAGACCGAGCTCGCCCAGAACGATCGCATCATTCAAATACTCAATAATGCAGCTAAATCCTCCCGAAAGTCAGATATAGAGGCCATTCAAAAAGCCGATGAGGCTAACTCGACCATGGAGAGAATGAGGCAGGCACACTATGCCTTGGTGGAAGAGATGGCACTACTACAAAACAGGCCATTTGCATCGGTTGTTTACCACCTTTTGCATCAGTTCAACATCCGATGCAACATGCTTAACAGTTTTGCATCAGTTCTAAAACTGATGAAAAACGGTCCTTTGCATCGGTTGTTACTAACAACTGATGCAAAATACGGTTGGTTGCTTGGGCATAGCCCTCATGTTGCATCGGTTGTATTGAAAACCGATGTAAAAAATGAACTTGTTGCAAAGGTTGTTGTTGGAAACCGATGCAACATAAGATCTTCGGATTTAAAAGGCTTCTTTGTTGCATTAGTTTTTTATAACAACCGATCCAAACTAATCCCTCTATTGCATCAGCTATTTATACTTGATGAAAAAAACAGTTCTTAGAAATCATTATTACAGTTAGGGGTAGGTACGGAAGATTTTCGTACCATCCAAAGCATTTCCTATTCCTTCCGGTTGTCGATGGAATGATGCGGCCTATTCCAAATTCCGTTCCATCAACATTGGAATTCCTATTGACGGAAATCAAAAAACTCGGAACAGAATATGGAATTCCTTTTTCCGATTGAAGAATTTTGTAAAATAAAAATTTCATCAAATTTAAACTGCAAATTAAACTGCAAATTAAACATTATAGGAATTCATGATTATGCTACTGCATATTAAGCACTACATCAAATTTTTCATCACAAAATCATGATCCAGTTTAGTCTTACACTACATATCCACAAAATTCTGGATATATTACAGAAATTTACCTCTTTCAAGGATCTTGAAACTGTGAACATGAATTTGATGTGCAGGTATCATTGGCAGTGTAGTGCAGGCATGAAAAATGCAGGAAACAATTACTTGGTTTACTTCTTATGTCTGTCTCAGTCTGAGAAACCATTAGTAAGAAGCCTCTTGAGCTCAGAAATGATAGAATTTCTAAACAGCCACATGAAATATACAAGGATTTAGAATAAAACAATGGTATTATAAAAGCTTGTACCACTGCTATTATATAAGAAGTTACTAGCTTACTAGACTAGTTGTTACTAACACTGATTACTGTGTACATGACCACAAAGAAGGGCTGCAAATTGATGTAAAATGATGGATGTTACTAGCTTACTAGACTAGTTGTTACTAACACTGATTACTGTGTACATGACCACAAAAAGGGTTGCAAATTGATGTAAAATGATGGATGTACAAATTTGCATATTTGATGGACTCTGTCTATGATTTAGATTTACCTTGTACTCTATCTAATTTCATTAACCCTGATGTAAAATGCAAAGGAACATAGTATAAATAGTGTCAAATGTATGTTTAAATGCAAAATTTAATTATTTTTAAAGTTTCCTTTTCTTTTGGAGGCTTTCAAAAGCAAAGTGCTGATTGCTATAGATTTTCATATAATTTGCTTCATATTCATATCCGCATTATGATATCTGGCTTATAATGAGGTTTTAGATGCATCATATTATTGACAATCTATATATATCATACAATACATGTATATAAAACGATAATTACTTTACACACACACATAAATGGCAACGATGGAATAAGTTATAATTCTACTGAAGCGGGTCCGCATTAGTCAAATGATATATCTTAAGATTTACAAGTACTTCAGATGTTATAACTAGTTAACTGAACCGATCAAAATACTTGACAAACTACCTGGCCTGCTCAAACAATTGTATCACCTCTTGCACAATGTCATATTAGTGATTTTACTCTAAGGAGAAACTACAAGCAAAATCAAGTTACTACATGGGTGATGTAACTCACGATTCTGTAAAGTTCTGCTTAGTAAATAAAATATTAAACATTGAAACATGATTAGAAATAAGTTTGATTTTGATATTTTTATGTGTCTTTTGAAATTTGCTTTAACAATGGAACATGTGTTAAATTGGAATATCCAACTTAGAGAGACCAACTGAATTGTCAGCATGAAGCAAATAAGGAAAAAGGTAAAATTATATGGCTATAGTTTGAAATATTTATCTACAAGTTATATTTTTATATGATATGTAACTATTATGGTATGAAATTACAGATATACTTAATATAATTAGATGAATCGGTAGATGGATGAAGATGGTAAATATAGTGAATCAGAAGGTAAAATACGTACCTGCTTTGAACAATTGTGCCCTCTATGCATCTATTTCGCCATATTATGTGACGATGATGTTGCTAATGACATGGAAGAAGTCCCTGTTGTATTAGAAATAAAAATTATTTTTAAAATAAAAAGAAAATGCACTACAACAAAGAAGTACACTCCCTAATAAAATTTTCTCATATTCTACGATATGGGCCTTTCCAGAATAAGTAGACAGCATCTGTACTTAAATTAACATTATTATTTTTATTACTTTAAAGATCGTCACAAGTATAGATTCAGCTTACCTTAATGCATGACAAGTACCATTAAGCTTGAAATTTATGTAGGTCGGCTAATTAATGGCAGTCTATGAATTTATGACATGTAGGTGAACTCAGGAATACTTAAACAAATAAAAATAAAGTTCGAAAGCACATAACAATGTATAAGAAATATTTTTTTCCAGATTAGCAAAGAGCAAGGGGAAATTAGTTCCACAAATTCCAAAAGCAAGCTCTGACATTTCGAAAAAAACTTGCCACTCCTGCACTAAGCATCACATCATAGCATTGCCACTAGTTATAGCAACTTCTATAACTAATTATAACAAACACTCTTTATAACCATACAAAAGACAGGATAAGTATATGCTAAAATCATGTAATTAAGCATAAAGCCCATACAATAGAACAAAATGTCAAAATGTTAAAAAATGGCAGTTGTAGAATTCATAGGTCACAAAGAATTGAGATGAGAGAAACAAAATTAAATAAAGAAACGCAAATAATAAATATAAACAAGAGAAACTTTAAGCTGCTTTGTATATTTGTTTACTGGCTAACGATGAAGCAAGACAATAAAGTACTGAGAATGAAAATATATAATTGTACAACCCAAAGTGATTTAATGACAGATTTATAATGGATATTAAAAAACAAGAAAGTGCAATAATAAAGTGTACGTACTAATTTATGGTGTTTATAAGTCATGAAGTGGACAGTTTTTAAAAGTGCAGGTTTGTAGTAAAAATGATGGACAAGAAGTTTTACAGTAACTTAAGTAAGTAGGCTAGAAAGGGAAGGACTATACTCACTTGCTCTTGCTAATGAAATGAAAACTTAGGTTGATGAATATGAAGAGTGGCAGCGTGATCTCTGGCTTCCGGGATGTTGGTTCCCACCCTAGCTTTCTGTCTGTAAAGAAATTATATATCATTGAAATCTATATGTAATCGGCTAAAAAATAAGCAAAATATATACAGCTAGACTAGAAGTACATAAATATAAGAAAAGGTCTAAGAAAGAAGCTTCTTAGTAGTACAGTCGCTTTATCAAGAAAACCAAAATGACTAACAAAAGATAGTTTTTTTAGCAATGAATCATTAATATATTTACAACCCAAGAGAATCGCAATAGCTACACACTGAATGGCAATTTTATTCACTACTGAAAGCATAAGAAAGCCAAGAGCCAACATGTTAATCAGCACTTAAAGGAAATTTCAATCCTAATGCAAAATACACAATTAATGAACAACTGGTGTACAACGCTTCAGATTATCAACTTTTTTGACATGAAATTGCAAAAGCCATCAAATTAAAAGCACAATAGACTAACAACAAGCGAAATCAATTTTACTAACCTTTATTACCGGAGAAATTTTGCATTCAACGAACAAGCAAGTTTGAGGAAGGTCTAATTAACAATGGGATGAGCCAATTAAAGAGCACTTGGTAACCATGATTGATTTACGCTAAAAGATAAAATACATGTTTTATCCTTCCATAAAAGTTTGACAGATGAAATTCTATAATATAATAATTATTCCATAAAAGTATAATCTATTCTTGGCCTTGGCTAGATAAAAGATCAACAACTTTGTCTAAATAAAAGATTAACAAAACTTATCAATGCAACACCTCCAAATACACACACCAAATAGTCAAGGGCGGATCTAGGAATTAGCAAAGGGGTGGGCTGAATTTTATATTTTAATTTTAACTTTTTATATATAGTGTTTTCAATATTTTTCCTGTAATACACATTAAAAGAGGAAAAATAATAATTAATAGCAAGCATCAATATCACAAATCACGTTTTAGTAAAATGTTTGCCTAATTTAAAGTTTGCCTAATTTACTCAATGTCAATATCTAACCAAACTTTTATAACACATGTCCTCTTTTCTCAGCTATAGTCGGATTTAATAGGAATTGATCTTCATGCTTTCATATACAAAAAAAGCAAAGATTACAGGCTGCAAGTTTCAGAACACAAGGTAGAAAACAAATGAAATGGAGTCCAACTGTGATTGAAAGCTAAACATTAAAATGAATAACTCTTAATCAACTAAACCCAAATGAAAAGATGTAAAAGGCAGTTTAATAAAAAATGGCCATCGATAAATTCGTCACAAAAATGATAGCTGGCGAGTTAATCGATTCGAAACAGCGAAGAACACGCCCTTGAGCAACATCAATTTGACATCAACCTACTCAAACAAAGCCACAGAGATCAAAAATGAATTTCTTAAGGATCCAAGACAGACTGCACATAGTAAGATATGCCGATTCTGCCCAAAACTCAAGGAACTGAGCTCGTCAATGGAGATTCGAGGAGCTGATCTTCGACTGCCAACACAGCAATACCGTTGGAACTGAACTTCGACTGCCAAAATTTGAGAGCCAAAACTCGTCAATCGATTGTTTCAATTTGGTTTGTGATTGTTTTGATTTTCCAATGGTTATGGGATTGAATTTACACCAGATTGACATAGTTTTGACTTGAAGTTGAAGGGTTTTCATTAATTTTGATTTTTGAATCTGAAGCGGGTTCTTAGTTTGGGAAGCAAAATGAGAAAGCGGTAATTGAAAATTTAGGGAGGGGCGCCTAAATTTTGGATTTGGAGTGAAATAACTTTTGTTGGAATCATTTTGGGTCCAACCACAGTAAAATAGCATCGGCTATAAAAAATTAATGCAAATAAAGGTAGTTGCACTGATTGTAAATAAAAGTGATGCAACTAACACTATTTGCATCAGTGTATTTTCTTCGGTTGTTGACGATAACAGATGCAAATTGTATTTTTGTAACGTCTATTGGTTTCCACATACCAAATGCACAGGTCGTTAAAACGTAATCGATGCAAATACTTCTATTTGCATCGGTTGTGGTAATAACCGATGCAAATGAGGCGAAGCAACATGCGTATTTTGTACTAGTGTGGGCCATCGGAACACCACCGTTGCTGCCGAACGGGATGCGACCATCAAAGAACTCAACGAGCTTAAGGACAAAATACTTTGAAATTGCCAAGGACAGGGATGATGCGAACAACGCAGCCCAGGAGGCATGTGAGCAGGCTTTAGTGCTCCGAGCTGAATGGGATGCGACAGGGGCAAAGGTTCGCGTGGTGGAATCTGAGGTTGAGGGGAAGGTTCGGATGGCGGAGTCCAGGCATGAGGCTGATATAGAACATCTTCTCGTCACCTACAATGCTAACGTGTTGAAACATAGAAATTTGGCTTGGCTCAAAAACTATTCGACACATCTTTATAACGCCTGGGGCCAATTGGTCGAGGGGGAAAAGGCAGTGCATCTGGGCGAATCATTCAACGAATTTGAGATCGAGAATCGCGTGCTGACTGAAGATGAATGGAAGATTCTCCATAAGTCGATGATTTCGCATGAAAAGGAGAAGCTCGGTGCCCAACGCTTGGAAGTAGGAGAAGGTTAAGGTGTTGAGCATCACGATACAAGTCTAGATATTCGTGCGCCAACTCAATCTGATCTTGCACCACCGGTTGAACCCCAATTTGTCCCTATTTATAATCCAGATTAGCCGCAGCTATCTCCTGCTAAAGAGCATACTTCTGAAGCCGCTCAGCCGTCCACCAGCCTAACTGAGGAAGGTACTCTGAACATTCTTCACACGTGTCCAAAGTAAAAGGCCTGATTTGAAGCGCTTACTAACAGTTTTTCTTTTTCTCCATCTTGCGACTAGAGTTACACTGATAGCACCTCCTACAACCGAAGAATCGCATCTAACGCAGGAGGCCATCATTACTGAGGCGATTACCACAACGACAACTACACCGATTGATGGGACGTAGGGGACGCACTTTCTTTTGACGAGAAGATGATGGATGAACTCCTTAGTCGCCACGGTGACCCCTTTGCGGACCTACCATTTGTCATAAGTGGACTCGCACCTGCCACTGGCTCTTCAATGCAGACTACCGATTCCCCCAGCGAGGTTCAGTCGATTCACGAAGAAGAAATATTGGCCGAAATCAATGCTGAAATGGAGGCAATGAATCTCGATGGCAGTTCTGAAGGTGGAATGGCGGCGCCCGGTCCGGCTACGTTGACCTCCCGACGGTACAGTTACTAACACCAGCATGTCTATTCCACCTCCTGTAGTCGATCTAGTTCCTCCGACTCCACCTTTTGGAAGCATCCCCATACACTTGAATTCGAAGGATGATGTTGAAATCATGCCCTCACCTGGAGATCGGCTGTCGAAAAGTAAAGGCTCAAAGAGGAAAATTACGAGCAGCTCCAGCGGTTCCACGCTGAAGAGAAACCGAAAAAGAAAAAGGAGTAGATAGGCCTCTTTGGCACATTTTTTGGTAGATATAAATTTGTTTTGCTTTCCTTCGTAGGTTGTGTATAGATGCAGGTTCGGCCCCTGCTAGTAGGAATTTTGGGAAAAACTTGTATATGAATTTTTTCGCAAATAATCGAAATGTAACTCTTTTTTGTCCCCAACTTTGTTATTGTCTTTTATGCTTAAGTATTCTAGTATTTGAATTCTAGTCCAGTGCATTCAGAGTTCCAACCTTTGAGTCGAGTTTGTTTTTATCCACCAAACCCGAAAATTACAAACACGGGTCATAACCAGGAATTAAGTTGAACTTTGACGTTGCACTACTTCAGTCAATTGTTAACACTTAAGCTCTGCCCCCAGTTTCAGGGATGAGTTGAAAAGATTGGCCAATAATTGCATTTCGCCTTCATATCTTCGTGGTTAACATCATCAAATCGAAGCTAAAATAGGTAGGAGTCGAGTGGCCGAATCACACTCGCTCACTTAATAATGATTACGTCCACACTCCGAGGACTTGCATTTGTACGTTGGCGATCGATCACGCCTTTTTAATTTTTAAGTATGTGTCCAAACTCTAGGAACTTAAGTTATTTTGCGAGTGGTTAGTCAGACCCGAGTTATGTTTATACTCTGACCGCACTCTAGGACTCAAAGTTATTTGAGGTCCACTCCTCGGTTCGTACTCTGGGAATCCGAGGATAGCCGACATTTGTACCCCAGTTTGCAGTCCGGGAACTTGGATTTGGTTGATATTTATACTTCAAATCGCACTCCAAGAATTTGGAGTTGATGTTTATACTCCAATTCGCACTCTGGGAACTTCGATTTGGTGTTTATACTCTAGTTCGCACTCTAGGAACATAGAGTTGATGTTGATAATCCAATTCTCACGGTGAGAATTTGGAGTTGGCCGACAGATAGTCAAACACATTTGTTTAAGTTTTTAGGATTTCGTCCGCGCTTTGGGAACGATGGATTTATCAGGATCATGAATGGTTGATTCACATCCACCTCGAGTTAGCAAGCAAGGTCTTTAGACGGACGGATTCATCCTCTTCAAACTCGGTTAGGGTATTGTCAAAGTCGTTAGGTGGACGGGTCCACCCTCTTCGGAACCGCATTTATAAGTTTATACTCCAACTCGCACTATGGGAGTTTGAAGTTAGTTAAAGGATTGTCGTGTACCAATCCTTTTTGGGCTTTAGTGTAGTGACTTCCCCCAAGCTCGGGTTTCACTCAGCGAGTGGCCGGTTATATCACAGTAACTCCCTATTTGAATAAATTCCACCATATGATGGAACTTAGCTCTTCGTGCGTCGTGATGGTTATATGTCACATTCAATAAATCACAGCTCTGGCTTGAAGAGATGGCATTTTATTGTTGCGATGAGAAAATATGGTAAAGTCAGTTGCCTCATTACAAATTCAAATTTAGAAATTTAGAAACAAATTGCAAATGGAAAATAGACAAAAATAGATAAACCCTGTCATGTGTAGTAGTGATGGAAACTCCCACTGTTCTAGGCTCTCAGCAAAGTAAGACCGTCAACGGTTGATAACTTAAATGTGTCATCTCCGAGTTTTCGTTCAATCACATATGTTCCTTCCCAAATTGGTTTCATGTGCAAAGGAACCAGATAGTATCTTTTGAGGACGAGATCGCCAAATTCAAAGGTTTGGGGTTGGACCTTAGCATTGTACAATTGGGCGACTCAACTTCAGTATGCGACTGCCCTCAAATCAGCCTCTTCGTGCTTCTCATCCAACAAATCCAATGATTCAGCAAGTAGTATGGCATTTGTCTTTGGATCATAGTAAGTCACACGATGAAAATGTACTTCCATCTCGACTAGAATAACGGATTTTGAGCCAAAAGATAGAAAGAATGGAGTGTGTCTGTTCGTGGACTTGTGGGTCATTCGGTAATCCCATAAAGCCATAGGAAGTTCATCAACCCATTTGCCCCCGGCCTTTTCCAATCGCTTCTTCAGAATAGAGTTGAAAACCTTATTAACAACTTCAACCTGGCCATTCGCTTGAGGGTGTGCAACTGTAGAGAGTTTTTTTTGGATGTGGAATCACTGGCAGAAATCCCTAAATTCAACACTTTTGAGCTGGCTTCCGTTATCAGTGATGATGGTATGCGGGAGACCAAATCGGCAAATAATGTTGCGAACTACAAAGCTGAACACCTTCTTCATCGTGATTGTAGCAAAAGGTTTAGCTTCGACCCACTTGGTAAAGTAATCAACCACGACGATAGCGTACTTCGCACCACCTTTGGCCAGAGTAGGGAGCCAATGATATCAATGCCCCTTACTGCAAACGACCATGGACCGACCATTTGGCTTATCTCAGTAGGTGGGCTCTAGGAATTCGAGCATGCTTTTGACATTTATCACATTTCCTGGCGTAGTCTGTTACATCATGGTTTACAGTTGGCCAATAATACCCGTATCGGAGTACTTTCTTAGTGAGAGCTTGCCCTTGGTGTGATCGCCACATTCTTCTTCGTGTACATTATGTAACACTCGCTTAATTTCATCGTGGGCGATACATCGGAGTAGAGCGGCCGAATATCCTCTTCTATACATGATTCCATTCTGAATGGTGAACCACGAAGCTTTTCGAAGAATCTATCTCTTCTCACTCCTGTTTTCGGGTAGCGTTCCATGCTCAATGTAATTTCGATACAGAGTCATCCACGACTCCTCGTGGGGAGTGATTTCAAATAAAAAGTCTGTCTCCATCTGAACAATGCTTAGAGAAGATAACGTCTCTATAGGAACAAGCCCCATTTGTTGTGCTTCGCCCGTACTCGCTAGCTTTGCCAATGAATCAGCCTTTTGATTGCCCTCACGGAGTATGTAGAAGATGGTATAATAATCAAACTGGTCAAATATTTCCTGGACTCGAGCTAGATAAGCAGCCAGTCTTCGATCTTTGGCCTGATATTCACCTCGAACTTGGAATACGACTAATTGCGAATCAAAACAAATTTCCATAGCAATAATTCTCAAATCTCGGGCGAGTTTCAATCCAGCAAGTAAGGCTTCATATTCAGCTTCATTATTGGTCGCACGAAAATCAAACTTCAGAGCATAACATATGGACCGACCTTCAGGGGTTTCAAGTACTATTCGAGCACCTGAGCATCGATCGCGCCATCGGTATGCAGCTTCTAGATATATTCGAGAGATTCATTGGTTTCGAGAAAGTCCTCTGGGATGGTAAATTCGGCTATGAAATCTTCTAGGACATGTCCTTGAATAGCTCGCCTCGGAGTGTAAGTGATATCAAACTGGCTCAGTTCAATGTTCCACTTGAGTAACCTACAAGACATCTCAGGCCGTGTAAGGACCTATAGTAACGACTTATCCATGTAAACAGTGATATGATGAGCATGGAAATACATATGGAGCTTCCTAGAGGCAATAATGAGACAATATGCCAACTTCTCTAGCTTCGGATAATTTCTTTTGCCTCCGGTTAATCGTTTGCTAATGTAGTAGACCGGTTTCTGCACTCGGTCTTCCTCCTGGACTTATGCAGCGCTTATTGCATTTTCTGACACCACCAAGTAAATGTATAATTTCTCGTGATCGATGGGGTTTGAAAAAATCGGCGGTGTGGAGAGATGCTGAGTTATTGCTCGGAATGCAACTTCACACTCCATGGTCCATTCAAAGTTTCGTCTCCCTTTCCGGATCAGATTGAAGAAGGGAATGCACTTGTCGGTGGATTTTAAAAGAACCTGCTCAATGCTGCTACCTTCGTGTTGATGCTCTGGACTTACTTTATGGTTCTTGGAGTTTCAAGGTTTTTGATCGCCCAAATACTTTTAGGATTTGCTTCGATTCCTCGAGCGTTGATGTTGAACCCAGGGAATTTTTCGGATGCGATTCCAAAGTGACATTTCTGTGGATTAAGCTTCATCTTGTATTCTCGAAGAATGCTAAAAATTAATTCCAATCCTCTAACATGATCAATGGAGAATCATGACTTCACTAGCATGTCATCTACATATACTTCCATGGTCTTTCCGATTTAGCAGGCAAACATTCGATTGACTAGTCGTTGGTATGTTGCCCCGGTGTTCTTGAGTCCGAAAGGCATGATTCTATAGCAGTAGAGGCCCAGATCGATCACAAAGCTGGTATGCTCTTGGTCGGGTAAGTGCATGGGTATCTGGTTGTAACCGGAATAAGCATCCATAAAAGATAGTAACTCGTGCCCAACCGTTAAATCTACGAGCTGATTAATTCGAGGAAGTGGAAAACTATCTTTTGGGCAAGCTCTATTTAAGTCAGAGTAATCAACACGCGTCCTCCATTTCCAATTCTGCTTTTGGACAAGTAACGGATTGGATACCCACTTCGGGTATAAGGCATCTCGGATAAACCTATTTGATTTCAACTTATCGACCTCTTCTTTAAGGGCGGTAGTTCTCTCTAGATCCATACCATGCCTTTTTTGCTTGACCAGGATACACCACAGGTCAATGTTTAGGGTGTGGCTCACGATGTTCGACGAGATCACACACATATTAGAATGCGTCCAGGCGAATACGTCAAGATTTGCCCGGAGAAATTCAACCAATTCCTGCTGCATCTGTTGGCTTAACTTAGTCCAATCTTTATCATCTTTGAATCGTCATCATCGTCGATCGAGACATCGATTGTCCGTTCAGCCAGGGAAGCTTAACTTCTTTAGTTTCATATTTACTTTCAGTGTCTCTCGGGTCAAGATCCCTCTAGAATTGGTTGGGGTGCTCAGGCCTAGGCCCAGGCACCAATTGTCAATTATCAATAAAATGGATGTACAGAGATTCCTTTATGTCCTTCCCTTTCTCCTTTTGCTGCATCCTGCGTAGCTCAGCAACATAATAGGCTTGTCCAACAGCCTAATCTACTTGAACGATTTTAACCCCTCGATCGGTAGGGAACTTTAGAGTCAAGTACCATGGGGCAATGGCTGCCCATAATTCAACAAGGACCGGTCGGCCCAAGAAAGCATTGTAAAGGGAGTCTATATCTAAAACAACAAACTATAATATTCGGATTCTCCAGCGTTCTCCAACTCCCAACTCAACTTGTACTTCCACCATTCTAGTGGGTATGGTAGCACTCCTATTGAAGCCATGGATCCGAGATTGGCAAGGTTTCAAGTCTTTAGCTTCCATTTTCATTTGATCTAATGCACGCTTAAACAAAATATTCACAGAGCTTCCACTGTCAATCAAGATCCTCTTCATCCAAGCAGGACCTACCTGAGAAGATATGACAAGTTGATCGATAGTGGGGGCCTCGACCTTATCAGCGTCTCTGTTTCGAAACACGATGTCATCGGTCATCTTCCTCTATTTCTCGGCCGGAGCCCCATCATCGCAATTACTACAAATTGAATTCCGCATGCCTGATAGAGCTGGCATACGACTCCATTTCCCTCCAGCTTCGGTCTGCTGGATGAGGACCACCACTTATTGTATTTATCACCAACCTCCAGTCGGTACACACGGGTTCCTCCTGTCTTTCCTGGTTTGGTACACGATTCTGAGTTGATGGACCCACACCTCCTAATTGCCACGCCCACACAAACTGATCCAACTTCCATTCACGTATCATATTTTTAATGAAATCTTGTAAATGACGACACTCATCTGTATTACGGTCGTAGCTTTCATGAAATCTGCAAAACTTCCATGTTTGGATTTGTCTCTCCGACGATGGCTTCGGAGGCGGCTTCTTGTACCGCATAGTATTGCAGGTTCGTAGATATACATTCTCTAGCGACTTATTCTGTGTAGTGTAATTACCAAACGTTGAATTTCTGCGTCGCGGACCATGATTCTGATCTCGTTTTTGTTTTGATTTCCATTACCCCTCTGCTGATTTTACTTGTTTTGAATGTTCAACTGAACCTTTCCGGAACTCTCAACATTACTTTGAATTCCTTAACCATTAGGCCCCGCATCATCCTTCATCCTAGACTGTTTCGCATCCTCCCTTCTCAAGAATTGGGCTACCTTGGAGTAGAAACGGTCCAATGACGCGGGAGGCATCCCAGCAAACCAATTTCCGAACTAGGATTCAGGATCACTTCCCTTAGTCAATGCCATCAAAATAGAGTTGTCATTGGGATTGCTTATCTCTGCACACGCCGTATGAAACCTCTCTAAGTAGCGTCTGAGTGTCTCTCCAGGTGCTTGAGTGACACTAGATAGAGTGTTAATGTCCTTTGGCCTTGCAACATGCATTCGAAACTATTCAACAGACTTGGTTGCTAGTTTGTCAAAGCAAGAAATAGATCGAGGAGGTAAACGAGTGAATCGCATGGTGGCTATGCCCCCTGAAGAAATAAGAAAACTACGACATTTAACTGCATCATCAGCTCTCGCAGCATTCATCAGCAATTTGTATTTTAGGATATATTGATTCAGATAAGAACTTCCTTCATAGACTGTTAGAGCCAGCATTCTAAATCGCTGAGGAGGTTCAGCATAAACTATCTCATTTGTAAAGGGGATATGACTTCAGGAGATTCCCCATTCGTCATTTGTGAGGCCTTGACTCTCTCGAATCATCTAACGAATCATAGTGGGGATGTTTGGCATTTGTACACTTTATGCACATTGAGCCAAGGTATGGGCGGGTTCCACAATGCGAGGCTGGACCGAATGCTATCGACGGTCCATGTCTCGTCTCCTTCGTTCTAAGTATCAAGGACGTATGGTTCGGGAGTACGTCCATGTTGATGATGGTTCAGATCTGGCTGATTCCGGGCATCAACTCTTGGTTCAGCAACGGTGGTGGCAGCACGATTGTCTGTGGTGTAATAGGGAACAATATCTCCCCGGGAGGAGGGTCCAGTCTGGAAGCTGGTCAATGGGCCAACTCTCAGTTGTCCAACGTTCAAAGTAGGTTGATGTACGGTGGCTTGGGTGTAGCTTATGTCCAGTCGTGGGCGTGCAGATCTGCGATGGTAGTCAAATGAGGCGGAAATTTCGATGGATGAGTAAGAGGCATGATCCCTCCTAGACCTTCTATGCCTTTGGCGGTTTAGCTGCTTGGTCAACTCTGCGTTGGCACGCAGCTGTTCAGTCAGTTGTTGCCCACTCTTGGTCAACTCTTAAAGCAGCATCTAAAACTCTTGTCTGGTAATAGGGACATATGGATCTGATAGTCCGGCAGCATTCTGGTTGGATGGAAGTAGCTGTACAGGATTCTATCTGTCCCGTGCTTCTTGATCTGTAGCTCTAGAGGCGGTCCTTGTGCTAACGATGAGGAATAGTGAAGTCTTTTCCTAGATCTGATGCAAATCTGAATAGGTTGGAAGGATTCTGAACTAGAGATCTGGTTCTTCCTCTTAGATTTGTACAATCTAGTATCGATAATAGACCCAAAGAGAAGGAGAAAAACTGTGTTTTCTCAGTGAAATCACCAAAGTGTTTGTACCAAAATTGGGAAAAAACTCTTCGGAAGTATTTGAAGTGACAAAAATGAAGAATAGAAATGTAAAATGAGGATTATTTTAAACAAGGATTGTCTAACAAACACTACAAAAAAAATATATGAAAAAATGTAGAAACATAGCAATTTAGAGTGGTTCTGAGTATGGCCTACGTCCACTATGAAGTTGATGACTTTATTGATATTCACTTGCCGGTTGCAGCTGATTACAAAGGATTATAGTGGATTATGGTTTTGAAATTGGAGTACAACAGCAGCTATGGAGTGCAGATTTGAATTCGACAGAGTATGGATGTCAAAGAGCCAAAAGATCCTTTTTATACAGGCCCTGGGGCTCTTTTTATAGGCGTAGGAGGCAAATATCTCGCTTAGATCTAGGGTGACTTCTTCTGGCACGTGGAGGGCCCCATGCGACCGATCCCAGGCTATTTTGACTCAATCCATGATCGATACGAATGAATTTTGTATCGATCAAGAATTGATCCAATCAAGTGAAAATTTGGTAAGAACATTCTTTAGGTCGTACGTAAGCTCCTGTGAAAATTTCATAGCATTTGGACTTGTGGATTGCGAGTGATGATCGATGCAAAATTGCATTTTCTTTAGGCTTCTTTGTTCATATCGATACCCTTCGTATCGCTGTTATTCGTATCGGTCCAAGCATATGCTTGCAAGTTGATGTTGCGCTGAATTCTGGGGACGATCTAATTTTCGTGCCGCGTTGACTACTTCGTCCCTCGTATCCAACATCTAGGTCTTGTTCGTACCAATCACAACAGCTCTATTAGTATCAATAGATTATATTATTCTGTCCGTATCGGTCAGTTGCATTGTCTTGTTCGTATCGATCTTAGGTGTTCCATTCGTATCGATCAAATAAATTGCGCTTCATATCGATGGGAAGCGTTGATTTCGTATCGATCCGTGGTCGATCGATACGAAACATGTTTGAAGCTCGATCGAGACGAAATGTATATTCGTGTCGCAGTCGATGGACACGAAGTAGGAGGGTTCAGATGGATACGAAGTAGAATCTCTCTGGCTACTGATTGATACGGAATGTGCTTTTATGCCGATGGATTCAAACAGGATCGATATGAATTAGGCCGATTCTTTCGATGGATACGAACAACAGATGACGCCGAGGCTTGATGGATATGAATTGATGGATGCAAAATGATGGATACGATTGTGTTGATTTTCTTGATTTGTATCGATCATAACTCGAGCATACGGACTCAGATTGACTTGAAATTTTAAATGTTGGCTTTCACAGCTTTGCTTGTCATGTCTTGTCAATTGTAGCCTGTTTCGAACTGAAAAAAAATTCATCGACATCCATAGTGAACCTATGCTTACTCGACATTCGAGATGAGTGATCATTGGTTTCCAGTCAATTCCTTAATATCCCGGCCTTGCCAAAAGGCAGGATCACAAGCTCTAACTATTATTGATGGAAGCGGCGATTTAACCATTTATACTGATGCTTGTGGAGAAGTAGTAGGCACGGTACTAATGCAGCATTGGAAGGTTATCTATGCTAGTAGGCATTTAATAATGCATGAACAAAATTATGCAACACGACTTATAAATATTAACCATTATGTTCGCACTAAAGATTTGGAGACATTATTATGGGCAAGAATTTCTCACAGTTTATTTTTATAAACTTTGTTTGACCTTAATAAATAATACTCCCTCTTTAAATAGGTGAAAATTTCGAACTCATCACAGATCACATCTTTGAAGTACCTTTTCACTCAGAAGGACCTAAATATGGGACAAAATCATTGGCTAGAATTTATCGAGTCATATGATCTAGATATTCTATATACACCAGGGAAAGCCAATGTGGTTGCAGATGCATTAAGCTGAAAGCATGCAATTATAGCTTATTTGATAGTACATCCAACTTCGATTAACCGTGTGGAAGAGAACCAGCTCCAAGATCCGTTCATTCCAAAGATGGTCAAAGCGGTGGAGAAAAATACAGTACGAGGAAGATGGATAGGATTCAAGGTGGATGATTAAGGAATATTAAGTACGAATTGGAAGAATATGCGTCCCAAATGTCGCCGGGATAAGGGAAGAAGTTCTAATAGAATGTCCAAAATTTTGACTTTCAGTACATCCCGGAGTTACCATAATTTATCAAGATACGAAGCATAATTTTTGGTAGGATGGTATGAAGAGGCATATCTCTATCCATAATAGTACGTGTGCAATTTTCCAGTGAAATAAAAGCGATCAGCAAAAGACTGATAGACTAGTACAACCTCTTGAAATTCCAACTTGGAAATGTGACCAAATGTCGATGGATTTCATCGACGACTTACCTCGATCAAGAAGGGGAAATGAAGGCATTTGACTTATCGCAGATCGATTGACCAAAAGCACAACCTTATCTCCGTAAAGCCAATGAGAACAACTACAAGTCTTGTAGAGATATACATGAGGGAAGTTGTTCGATTGCTTAATGTCCCAAGAGGCATAGTCAATGATCGAGACCCAATATTTATTAATAAGTTCTAGGAGGCATTACAAATAGCGTTAGGTACGAAGATGATTATAAGCACTGCATACCATCCCAGACTGATGGGCAAACTGAAAGGGTAAATGGAGTATTAGAAGATCTTCTAAGAGCTTGTATCTTAGATTTGGAGGTTCATGGGAAAACTATCCTCATTTTGTGGAATTCTCCTACAATAGCAGCTATCAGTCAAGTACTAGAATGGCACTGTGCGAAGCTTTATATGGTCATTTATGTAGATCCCATAATGTTGGATCGAAACCGAAGATCGGTTAGTACTGGGTCCTAATATGATTCCAGAAGCCTCAAAAAGGTAGACTTGATCAAAAAGAAGATGAAAGAAGCCCAAAGCAGGCAAAAAAGTTATGTCAAGCAAACACATAGAAATTTGGAATTATCAGTTAGAGATTTTGTATTCTTGAAAGTCTCTCCAATGATTGGAGTAGTATGATTTAGAAGGGTAGGAAAGTTAGCGTCATGATTTATTGGACCTTTTCAATTCTTGAGCGGATTGGCCCATTAGCTTATCGTGTGGAATTGCCCGAAAGGTTTTTTAGTGTGCATAATGTCTTTCACGTATCCTAATTATGGCAATATGTGCATGATTTGGAATAGATTACAGAAATAGCTGCATAGGAAGATTTAGAAGTAGAACCAAATTTGTCGGTTATCAAACGACTAGTTTAAATTGTGGATCACAATGAGAAGCGATTGAGAAGGAAGGTAGTAAGGTTGGTTAAAGTTCAATGGAGTGGTGATGTCGAAGACTGCACTAGGAAAATAGAAGAAAGAACGAGGAAAGCATACCCTAAGTTTAGGACTGATGTATAGTTTGTATGTGGTATCGAGATAGTGTACTCACCGCATGTGGTGTGGTCACTTATCATATCATGTATATGTTTCCCCTTGTCAAATATACATATTCCTTTTGAAGTCATTTTATTCTTATCCTTAATTTTGAGGACGAAATTCTTTTAAGCTGGAACTATGCGACGACCCACAAATTCATCACTTCAGAATTTTTATGGAATATTCAAATATAAGATTTTTAACATAAATAATAATGTTTGAACGATAATGTTTTGAACAATAAGTAATATTAGTAATCCTATTTTAATAAATACTTACAAAAATATGTACTTTGAAAAATATACCAATAAAATAACCAAAAACCGTTTTGCCAATAAACAGCTCTTAGACCATCCGACATCGTGCATGGAGCTGGATACATGCACTCATTTATATATATGAGTGAGAATATGTAATAAAATTATTTATTGAAATAAAATCTCTTTATGACATCATTAATGATATCATACTTGCGAATAAATGATTTTTTGAATTTAAATTGAGTTTAAATTATTTAATAATAATTTTAATTATTAAATAAGACCTTATAATTATTATATAATGATAGAAATATTATTATCAAAATTTATTTACATATATATATATATATATATTATATAAGAAGTGAAAATATGACCAGAGATCGAAATCAGAATCAATAACGATTCAATGTAGAAACGTTGTGCAATGTTGTGAATCATCTGAGATATACATATACACATACATGTACACATACATGAATACATTCAAATGCACGTGAACACATATATACATACAATATATTTATTACAAAATACCTAAGATATTTTCCTAATACCTAACCCTTAAGCAAACCAAAGTCAACCTCTTTCACCCAAAGCCCATGGGTACACACATGGGGGGGGGGAGTACATGATCGTGGATGATGAGGTAGGATGGGGGTGCGGTGGTAAGGCAATGGTGATGAAATGGCAAGCATATATCATCGTATTTTTATTCACATTTTTACCTATAAATACCACCACCCATCTTAACTTCTTTAGTTCATAAATTCCTAATCTTTTTCAATTCTCATACTCCATTTTAATGGCCTCTTTCCTAAGGAAAATAATGACAAAAATTATGGCAAAAAGTAATTAAAATTATACAGTAAGTACATAATATCAAAACTCTTCAAAACCAAAGCAAATCCACTCCTTTCCCCTTTTAGAACACACAACCACCACCACCTACCACCAAAGGCCAAGGTCAAGCTCATCTAGGAGCTTTAGTGTAAGCGTAGCAAGCTAAATTTTCCAAATAGCGGAGCTATAGTTGTTTTAAAGTTAGTTCAATTAAATCGAAGGTGAGAGATTCTATTTATTTATATACATATAAAATGATGATGTGATATGGTTTCTATGGGTGTTTACTATGCTTTGATCATCAAGTATTTATAGTTTTAATATAATGTTTAATTGTGTAACCAAGTCACGTTAAATACACGTCGATATTACACAAGGAAATTGCTTACCAAATGAAGTTATAAAAGTGATATTAAATCATTAAACTCCTTTGAAATGATTTAAAATGTTTTATAAAATAAACACTAAAACCAAATTTGATGATGTTTGGACAAGTTATGAAAATTTAGTCAAAAATAGGCGCTCCCGTAACGATAGTTTACGATTTCGCACTATAGAAAGTTAAATCCATTTATACGACGGAAGTGGAGTCTGAATTCTTTGTAATAAGAATTTTCCAAACTCTTATAATCATAGTTTTCAATCGAAAAAAAAGATTGAGATTTCTTTTTGTAGATTTTGAAATATAAGGAAATTAAGTTTTCAAAATAGTCGTGTTTTGGCAGTTCAGAAACCAAAGTGATAAATTCCTCAAAAGTTGATACTTTTAATTCTTCAAAAATATGGAATAAATTATATAAATATTATAATTTTTTTTACTTAGAATTGATTTATAAAAGTGTATTTCTAAACGGTAGAAAAGTTGTTTTGATCAAATAAGCATTAAAAGCACTATTCGCGGCACTTTTAATAACTTTTAAAATATGTCTTGAAACTTAAGTATTCTTTCTCAAATCTTTCATAAATGTTTTCAAAAAATAATTAAGTATTTCAAAAAAAATGTGGAGGTTTTATCGTTTAGTTTAAAGAGTTTAAATAAATTGTTTAGAGCAAAGCTGTTATAATCAAGTAATTTAATCTTAGCTCTAAATGCCGATGAGTAGAATGGAATTTTATATTCATGAGATTCGAAGGTGAGGTGCTTAAACCATGGAGATGTTTAAGAGTAACCAGTTCCCTGGCTGACCTGGCCTTTTTCTTCGGTGAGGAATAGATAAGGTCGAAATGTCGAAAACGGGACAAGTATAAAAGATTCAGTTTTCCAAATTTAAAAACATGGATTGTATAGAAATAATCTTCTTACACTTGTTGTTAAATTTCAAGGAGGGAACCCGTACTATACATGTGAATTTAAAAGATGATTTCACAATGATTCGACGGATAGTAAAGGTTGAATACAAAAATTGATGTTGAGGAAAATTAGTATAATTTGTATCGACCCTTTTTAACTCAATAAAGTTTTAAAATGTGATTTATGAGAAATGATTTTGATTTGGTATTTCTTAAGTTAAAGAGAGGTTTAGTGATTCCATATATATTTGAAAGGAATATGATTTAACGATTTATACCTATAAAACAGATATTTTATTTGATAAAAGATATTAATAAATGAAATGATAATCACCCTCAAACTTAACATTTTTTATCGATGGTTTGTTTGAAGTAACAAGGATTGGATTTGAATGATTCTTACCCGAAAATCACTTCAAACCAATTTACCTATTCAAAGTAAAGATTTGGAATGATAATAAATGGAATAAAGGGCTACTAGTCACTATCCTTCAGAAGAAATTTCCCATATCATATATATGTGGCATTAGTATCTTCATTTGATCTTCGATGCAAGGGCTTCTTGCTACTAATCCTAGGGATGATTCCCAACAGGATGTGGTTGGAGAGTTTCTTTGGTTTGTCCTATTCGTGGACAACTTCTACGGACGAATGTTTGACATTACATTTCCAACACACACACATTGAGTTTTACAAACGTACATTTTTTTGGTGGTGTAGAAAGTGACTCTTGTATAATTAACACCCTTCTTTGAGACGTACGAGCTTAGAGGTTGTACGTTTGTGAAAATCAATAGTGTGTGATGAAATTGGCAATATGGAATTCAAAGTGGAACGTGTTATGTGAAAGGTAATCGTTACCTCGGGCCTCATCACCTGAAAAAGGCTTAAACATGGCATGATGTAAAGGCTATGTAGTTTGCAACCATTAGGGTATGGTCATCACCCTTTCTAGATTACTCTCTATATATCGAGAATGTTGTGTATGATATGGGATGCTAGATAGGTCGGTTACGATCGGGGTGATGTCATATTCGGTTCTATTCACCACCAGATGGGTCTACGGGTAGGCTGCTCTTGCCAGATGCCGATTTTTCAAAGGTGTTGATCCTCGGTACCTCTAAGGATGTACTGTACAGAAGGTAGTTCCTTACCTGCCACTGTATGGAAATCCATTCTCCAATAAGTGCCTTCAGATTTGGCTGTAGAGCCCATTATGCTGGAATTTAGTGAATGTCACAATTTGTGCTAAGATTATATACGTTTCTTGAAAAGTGTTTCCAAAAGAATGTCATTGAAAAATAATATTTCTATATTTTGCTTAGCAAATGTTTTGGTTATCATAAGGTAAAAATGCCTTCCATGTTTATGTGCAGCGTGGCCTTATGAGATACCCTTTGTTTCCAAGCATCCATATTTTGAGTTTCTCACATCAGTCCCATGATTGACCCGAAGTTTTTTTCTTTTTCCTTAAACTCTGGGCGCTCTATTTTTCGACCAGCCAAGTAGTTAGGTAGCATGGAGCATTTTTGGAGAAACATGAAGCATGGAAGGCCCTATGTAAATAGTTATCTTTTAAATCCGTTGTATTATGTATGATGTATCTACCAGCACTAGTGAGGATTGGAAGTTATAAATATCTTGGCTGGATTAGTACTTACCAGAACTTTGATGGAGCAAATTTGGAGTAATTGCATGTACTACTCTATGTATAATTAAATGTTCTATGCGATGTGAGATTCGATTTTGTTTTGTCTTCTATCATTTATTTTCTTTTACTCCATGATAATCTACCTATCCGACACTTGGATTTATGGCATGCAAATACCGAGGACGTACTAGTGTCAATTGTTGAGGTCGAGGAGGTGGGTCGTTACATATGTTTCCAAATTTAACATGTTGTCAAAATAGGTCTATTTTCCATTTATACTTTACTTACGAATAATGAGAAATTCATTATGGGTTGGGATGACCACTTGGGAGGGAAGCTAGAAGGATTTATTAACGAGTCCTAAGAAAAGATGGTAGGGAAGGCTCTCCGACATGAGAATTCGTATCCTAAGTCTAAGTTGGTTTTTGTTTCCAAAGATGAGCCAAATCCACAAGCTGGAAGGGGTGGGAAGAGAAAGTGGAACAATAGTAAGAAGAAGTAGTACCAAAACGGTGGCGAAAAGAAAGGCAAGTATGAGCCTACATGCTGATAACTGTAGAGGGAAGAGCCATCTCCCTAAGAACTGCAAAGCTGTAGGTAGGAAGAGTCACAACTACAACAAATTTGGGCACATTCAAATGGCCTACTTTGATCCACCGAATCAGATGGGTTGGTGAAGGCATATGCTTTGGATGAAGTTCCATCTTCGTCAGTCACTCCATCGACAAAGTAAAAGGGGTAGAGCATCACTATTCAAGGTATGTTGTCCATTTATGATGTTCCCATATATTTTTTATTTGATATTAGGATTCACATTCCTTTATACCTGGGTACTTGGTAGATAGATTAGGATTGAAATTTAACATATAGACTAACCTTTGATTGCGATAAACCCCGTTAGGAGCACGACTTTCCCGTGCATGGTTTATCGAGGCCTATGTTGCCGAGTCATGGACGCTCTTTTGTTTATGATTGTTGTTTTTATATTTTTGTTAGGTTCGATATTATTATGAGGAGGGATTGGCCAAGAATGTACGAAGCCACATTATATTATGAGAGTCAGTTAGTGATGATAGTGACCAACGAAGGGTGGAGACTGGGGTAAGCTGCCTGGCTGATGATGAGGTGATGGTTAGCTTTATATAATTTCTTAAGATCCCACATGATGAGTTTTTATCAGTGCTTGTAGCTAAGGACTTCCGAACATATTTGAGGAGGTGGCCAGCTTACTACTATATAGGGAGATAGAGTTGCATCTCGATCTGTTCAAATATGCTAGATTAGTAGTTATGCCTTTAAGGCATATGACACCCAAAGAGAAAAGAGAACTAAATGTTCAAGTGAATGATCTCTTGAAGAGAGGGTTTATTGATAGGAGTATATCTGAGTGGGTTATGCCTGTAGTGTTTTTCATAAGGCGAATGTCTTTTTAAGGTTTTGCATTAATTACCATGAGCTGAACAAAGTGACAAATAATAATAAGTACACAGTCCTGTATATAGAAGACTTGTTCGATCAGCTTTATGAATCTAGGGTGTTATATCAATTGGACCTTACGATGGCCTTCATCAGCTAATAGTAGTGAAGGAGTGTTCATATTAAAACATTTCGTACGTCATATGTATTTTATGAGTTGTTAGCATTTGGACTAACCAATGTGCTTGCATACATTGTTGGACTCATGAACCGTGTTTCCTGAGATCAACTAAATAAGGTCATACTTGTATTCATTGATGATATACTTATCTATTCATGGAAGGAGGAGGAACAAAAAATGCATTTGAGGATTGTGATGGAGGTAATGAGAAAACACTGAACGAAGGCGAAGTTTTCAAAGTGTCACTTCTGTAAGAGAGAAGTGAGATTTTTTTTTCATGTTGTTTTCAAGCAGGGCAACGACTTAGGACTGGAACCAACCGAAGAACGGTAAGGATGTGAGCAGCTTCCTCGGGCTGTCAGGATATTATAGACATTTTATCAAGGACTTCTCTAAAGTAGCAACACCATTAGCCAATTTAACAAAGAAGAATTAGACTTTTGTTTGGTAACCAATGTGCGATCACATATTTGTGTGTCCAAGAGGGAAGTTGATGAATGCACCGGTATTGGTTATCCCGAATGGGAATGAGGAGTTGACAATGCACACAGATGCATGTAGTGCTAGATTAAGTGTGGTATTGATGCAGAGGGTAAGGTTGTCACGTATGCTAGTTGACAACCGAAACCGCATGAGAGGAGGTATCTGAATCATGATTTTGAGTTGGTAATGATAGCATTAACTTTCAAAATTTAGGAGGAATTGTTTTTAAGAGAGAGATTTGGTTTATTCACTGTCCATAAATCATTGAAGTATCTCTTCTCCTAAAAGGGCCTCAACCTTCGTCAGCGGTGATGGTTGGATTTCATAGTCTCCTTTCACTTTGACATTTCCTATATGCGTAGTATGGAAAATGTGGTCGTTGATGCTTTAAGCAGAAGACATGCTAGTTTTAGAGTGAAGTTCCTATAGTGGATAGAGCTTGGGTTTATCATTAGTATAACTTCAAACCTTAATTGAGATGAATCCCGAGATGTTGGGGAGTTTGACCATTGGACCTACTTTGATTGAGAGGAATTGGAATTCATCAGAAGCATGGCGTTGGACTAGAGGAGATCATTAGGAAGAGAGAAGGAGTTGAGTATGAGGAGATGAAGCAGCCCGAGCTCAACCGAGATGGTTGGCTCAATAAGGATGGGAGGCTTTTTTTTGATGTAAATGGGTTGAGAATAAGGCGCTATGAGAGTGCTAATATCAATTGAGACTGAATATACATCCCAGAGATAATAAAACATATTTTGAATTAAGTTCTACATTATATTAGGAAGGAATGAAGAACGATGTTAGGGTTTTCACCCCAAAATGTATGAACTACAAATTGGTAAAGGTGGACCGGAAGAAGCCAAGTGGATTGATGCAACCACTTGAAATTCACGAATGGAAGTGGAAACAGGTATTGATGGATTGCCAAGGACCAGAGGAGGGTATGATAATATCTGAGTCATAGTTAGAGGTTGATGAAGAGTGCTAGATGTATACCCATTATGTTTAATAGAATGACATTCAAGTGTTCAAGTTGTATGTGAATGGGCTGTGCAATTCCACAACTAGCCGAAGAGCATGATGAGCAACCGAGGCCCTTTGTTCACCAGCGGGTTTTAGAAGAGCTTACAAGAGGTGTTAGGAACAAAGCTGCATCTAAGTACAGCTTATCGCCCATAAATTAATGGGAAGACCGAGAGGATGGATCGTGTCTTTGATGATCTTTTGAGAACTTGCATTCCTGACTTTGGAGGCTTATGGGATTATCACTTGGATTTAGTAAAGTTTGCATAAAATAACAGGTATCTATTTAGTATCGATATGGCATCATTCATGGCATTATATGGCCAACTGTGTAACATAAATTCATGTTAGTGGGAAGCAAGAAAAAGATTTATATTAGGGCAGATATGGTTTGGGAAACTTCAATGAAGATCAAGACCATTCAGCAAAGAATGGAAGCTTCTCAAGACAGGTAGGAAAGTTATACTGATAAGGGACAAAGAGATTTGGAGTTCTTTGTCAATGATATGGTATTTATGTGGATCTCTCTGCTGAAGAGTGTTATTTGATTCGGTATGAAGTGCAAACTAGCATTGAATTTTGTAGAACCTTTTTTGGTAGTCGACTGGATTAGGGACCAAGAACATAGAGTCAACTTACCCCATAAAATGGCAGGTGTGTGTAATGTATTCCATGTTTATCACTTGTGGAAATTCATGCATGGTTCAGGCATGATAGTGGAACCGAATCAGGTTAAAGATGTTGAAGTTGAATGAGAGGCTTGGAGACCTAGTAGGTATTTTTATGTCATCGGACAAGATACAAATAATCTTAAGAGGAAGACAATGAAATTAGTTAATGTTCAAAGGAGTGGAAGTGAGAGCGTTTGCATGGGAGAACAAGGAGTGCATTGGTACCACTTGCCCAGAGCTCTTTACTTGGTAAGGCTTTATATTTTTCACAATTACTTTCACTTTTGATATCTTATATGATGACTTAGTATCTCACATGCTAGGTGAGGCATAGATATTGTTTGATTTCTTATGATTGATCATGATTGTTAAGCATGTGGGGTAACTATGTTTGACATTTCCCTTTTTGATTTGGGAATTTTGAGGGTGCAATTCCAAAAGGGAGGAGAGTGTAACGACCAGTATTTTATGTACAAAAGGGTCATAAAATATTATTTTTAAATTCGTATTGTGTCGGATTTGGGTATAACTTTTAGAAATGTTAAGCAGATACATTTTTCACACTTAGAATTTTTATTGAGCGCTTTTTACCTTATAATATTATAAGCCCCACATCACCTTATCAAAATGGAACTTGGATTTGAAACCACTTCCATTGGAAAGATATTTTGTTTTCTCTTTCATTAAAGCGGTCAAAATAGTTTTTTAGACTTATGGTTTAAGAGCTATAACTGTTTGAAGTTTTGACCGATTTTGGGAAAATTAGCGGGTGATTAATGCAGCCCATTAACCCAACTCTAGATTAAGGTTAGCAAGCCTCTACTAGCAGTTACTAATCATTTTCTTCATTTCTAATTACCTCCTAACCTCTATTTATTCGAATACACCTAAATCCCATTCGTTCTTCAAGATAATTAGACTAAATGAGATACTAAAGTGAGAATACTAAGGAGGATTGGAGATCTATAGTTCAAACAACTTAGTATCCGTGAAACTTACTATTCCACCTCAGATCTATATTGGTAAATGGTATTTTGGTATATTGTAAGTGATTTGACACATATCTCTATTATATATATATATATATATATATATATATATATATATATATCCACATAGTAAAATTGATGTCTTTATGTTGTTTTTAAAAATTAAAACGTTTTCAAACTTAGGTCTAACTTCAGTAAACATTTTTAAATGGTTTTAACATGATGTCTTTATGTTGTACTTTGGTTGTTCACGCTTGTTTGTTGTGTTTTAATCTATTTTGGTGTTGTTAGAGAGTGATTGCCATTTGAGTGATTTGGTAAGAAAATGTGTATGAAACTTGATGCGACTTAGATATGTTGTACTTGAGGATATGGAGAGCCTATAAAACATTTTGTAGGAGATTTAGAGGTGCTTTGGGTAGAGAAAATTATGTCGACATTTAGGGGTGAATCTTATTCTTGTGTTCAACTCGGGGTTGAGGAGCTTCATGGATTTTGGAGACTTGCATCGAGCTTGAGCGCTAAGTACTTCATGGCATGGATAAGAGAGCTTAGGGCTGAGAAGCTTGACGAAAATTAAGCTAAGTAAATAACTTGGTAACGACATGTTTTCACGATACTGATTTGTTTACTTCGAAGCATCCTATGTGTTACTTCAAGAGGCAAGGAAGAGAACTTCATGTTTTCTTTTCGAGTTTGGGTTAACTTAGCCATTTTTGGCCGACTCGACATTCTGTGTCGACATGTCTAATCATTTTGGCACCGAGATGACTGTGGTTTGACCAGTCTTCCTCAAATTTGGTGGAGGCAATGTGGATGCATTGGAGAGCGTGTCATATGTGTTCGTTCGATCGATGTTTAGTTTTGACTTTATGGCATGAGGAAGAATGATAGTTGATAACAAAGCAAATGGCGTGGCACTTCGTTGTATAAGCTATACTTCGAATTTCTATAATATTGTTGAACCTATCCACTTATGGGTGGTGGTTCATTTAGTTATATTTCTATATCGTCTATTTTATATTTTGATTGGTACTATATTTAATCCTTACAATATGAGATATACCATAAATTCTATTATTATTTATTTACTTTACCCATTGACAATCGTCCTGCACCTATCGGGTATCGTTATTACACTATACATGTATATTGAATATCCGAGGTGTAGGCAGTCATCACGGTAAATATCACTTATGTTTATTTATGTGAATTAATGTCTAGTGGTATTGTTTGTTGTGTGCTCACAAAGCGTATTGTTTTGTTGCCATGCATTGTCGTGTCCTAGTTAGTTGTGTAACTTTCGACCAGTTTATATATGATTATTGGTTGTGTTCCTTGTTTATAGTATGGTTTTGTCTTTTAGCTATGTGCTATATATGCTGCGTGTTATAGTTGTGTGTGATTACCAAATAAGCTAGCGTCCATCATAGCGGCTGATTGAGGGGTCACACTCTGAATCTATAACATCAACTTTTTATTATATGTGTTCTATGCTTTTATTTGTTATGTCCTCTGTTTTTTATGTGATTGTATGCCTAGATATCACAAAAACCAATATACCATTTGATAGTAAGCCCATGACCATGCAAGCACAGGCATGCAACATGCTATAGTGCACAAATGGATATAATGTCATAGTGGCATAGAGTAACTTAAGACTTTAGGTATGTGTTGTGATGCAGGATTTTGGAGTATTCCTAGGTGTTGTCCGTCTCCCATCTGAATTTTACATGAATATATGGTTATATTACATTATTTTTATAACCCTTGTAGATAACTATTTTATGGTGTGAACCTTTTAACTCATCGGACCGACTATTTGATCGTCCATCCCTATGATTGGTTGAATGTCGACCTATTATTGGGACTTGTTGTGTGCTTGTCCATTGTATGTCACTATTGTGTGATTGTTTATCTGTTATGAATAGTCGTGATCTAACCTATGTCTAGACTTGTTGTGTCCTCACTGTTATTAGTATCTAATTGCTAGTTGTTCAATACTAGGTTTTATGCATGCTTATTAGTTAGATATGACTTATATCCTTATTTATTGGATATGACTTGTCGTGTGCTTATCTAGCTTATATTATATATTTGATTATTTTACCTAGCTTCGACAGTTATAAAGTTGATGCTAGTTAATCATATGTTGTAATTATATTATTGTGTTATGTTCTAGCTTTGTCTAGCCTTATGATGCATTTAAGTTGGGTATACTTATTGATATATCACCCTATTATACTCATGCTTTGTTGATATTCGCTATACTTGTACATTACTTTTGTTCATGATATATACATATGGTTTGAGATATATTGTTGCATTTGAGATGTTTATATACCCTTTGTATTACACATGTTATACCATGCCATTGTTACTATATATTGACATCTACATTCTAGACAGAGTGTGATCGTGTGTTATTTATATAATAATGTGGGCCAGTCAGAGAGATTTTAGGTTTCCGGAAGAAGAGACTGGCGTGTGGTTGTTGGGAAAAATTTACAGGATAGGATAGCAGTTAGGACATGGATTGTATATGTTCATTGTATAGCCTCTTATATATATGTTGATGTATTTTTGAGATATATGTTACCGATTTGTACTTTGTATATTTTTAAACATAATGGATATTTAACTTATTGTGGCACCCCAACTCTATACTCACACTAACCAAGGACACTACTGGGTAATGCCGCTAATTAGTACGAAGAATAAGGCAGTTGAGAAGTCACCATCTGTGTAATTGCTTTGTGCAAGTATCGATATGTCAGATAGTATGTCATGCATTTCATTTCAAGAGGAAATCTGACATATCCAATCCATACTCAAAGCAACTACACAGTGGTTACGTGGCCTTCGGAAAAAAATACAAAATAAGCACAACACAAAAATCAGTCATAGATATTCATATCACTAAGGCGGAAACAGATATGAATATAACAAATAGAAGTGAACATCAAAGCAGTGGTCATACAAGATCCACTACATCACAAAAGAATAGGTACAAGTGCTAGACAAAAGAATATGTATACATCAAGGAGCCTCTATCTTGAATGTATGAAAACAAAAGTACTAAGCTAAAGTAGTTAGTCAAAAGTCAGAATCTAGTCCCTTCAAAGAAGTCAAGTGGAAGCACCTGAAACACCTCGGTCTGACCAGAGTATTTTTTTAAGAAGAAATATAATAAACTGATCAGTCTGGCCATAATTATCATGTACGATGAGGTAGGATAAGAGAATGAAAAATATATATGATAACAACAAAAATATACAATATCTCAAATTTCTCAAACAGTAAAAAAAATGTCATATTCTTTATTTTATTCACCAAGTCACAAATATTTATAAAGCTTATCTATGCAAATCGCAGATATTGGTGAAATACAAATTCAAGAAATCATCAATTAGAACTCCATAAATCACAAAAAGGGGGATGACCTATCACAAATAGGAGCTTTAAAACTCACCAACACGTGTATCACAAACGGGATGCTATCACATGGGTCGCTAACCCATAAAATAAGCCAAAGCTCCTCCTAACATGGTATAGTCCCCTTTTGCGGACTATGAGCCGAAGCTCCTCATAACAGGGTATAGTCCCCATTTGCAGACTATGACCCAAAGCTCCTCCTAACAGGGTATAGTTCCCACTGCGGACTATGAGCCGAAGCTCCTCCTGATAGGTTATAGTCCACCTTTGCGGATAAAGAGACATCGCGTATCGCTAGTCTAAACCCTAAAATGATCATCATTGATCAATAAGTGTAAATCACACTAAGCTAGTAAATAAATGAGTTTAGCTTTATGTCTCATAACCACTAGCTTAACTTAAAATTTTAAGAACAGATTGCAGATTTCACTCGAAAATTCTCATGAAAATTTCAATCGAACAAGTCTAAGAATTAACCGGCGAAGTAAACGGAAGTGCTTCATACCACTTGTTTTGCTAAGTCATTTAATTGGATTACTCATACGAATGAGGCAAAGGTTTGTATACACTAATAGATTGGAAAACGGTTTTGAAAACAAGCTTTATATTAAAAGAAATGTTGAAATAATTTTTTGTGAAAGATTTTGAGTATTTACTACTAGTATAGAAACTTTTTTATTTTGAAGTGACATATCATAAAAATGATTGTAAAAACAATCTATCACCAAAAACACACATTCAATAACGTGAATCAAAACCGTGGAAATCGATATTAAATCCATCAAATGGAAACACAAAAAATCCAAGAAAAGAAGTCATTAAATTCGGTATTATTGACAATAGCTATTTTGATCGTTAAAGATTGTTAAAAACTGGAAATCCACTCAAAAATAGTCAAATAGGCAAAAAATAACATAACCAGGCATGTGATCGTTTCGACCAGACGTATGACCTTGGGTTTTGGAAATTTATATTTTTTTCTCCTTTTTCTTTTTATTTCCTAAAGCCTCCTAAACGTCTAGTTGGGTTTAACCAGACGTCTGGTCATGGGCTCTACCATTTTTTCCGATGTTAGTTATTTTATTTTTTCTAGAGACCCCTACCAGAAGTTTGGAATTTTCAACCAGACGTTTGGTTGCTTGAGCTAGGCAGAAACTACCTACGCCAATGATGGCCAAATTGATTTGGAAGCGATCGAATGAGCGATGGAGACTAGGGATTTATGCCAAGCAACAACTCGGCCCTATAGGCTCTTCGATACATTTCAAATAGCATGTCCAAACATCCATAGTTGGAATTTCATAAATTTTGACTTCAAAACAAAAATTGAAAAATTCGCTAAAACAATTCAAACCAAAAGCAATTGAACATGAAATAGATGTTAGGAATTCATACCTAACAACAATGAAAGCTATAGACAAGATGTGAGTTCAAGAACTCACCTTTAAACTCAAAACAAGGAATGAGATGCTCTAAAACAAGACAAGATCAATTCCTCTTCACTACACCTTTCAAATCTTCAAGTTTATATCAAATGCGAAGTTTTTCCTAAGTTAGATTATAGGAAAAATCAAGAATTGAAGAGGGCTTGAGATGAATAAGATGAAGAGGATGCTTACCTAAGCTTCTCCTTGATTTTGGAACTCGAATTTGAGTTTCCTAAGAGAACTAGGGCTTAGGAATTTGTAATCTCCTCTTTTTCCCCCAGTTTTCCTTTAGTAGAGTCTTAGGAATTACTATGAGTAGAATGAATGATTGGGAGAAGATTTAGGGTATTTGGTAGAAGAGTTTGGGTTAGCTTATTGGGTTAATGGGCAAAAACCTAACCCAAAGCCCAAATGAAAACACCAAAATTCTAATCAACTCGAAACATATCGATGTATATACTTAAACAAGTTGTAATATTGTTTTGAACTCAATGAAAGTGGCCTCGAGTCCGAATTCGACCGTTTACAAAAAGTCACATTTCAGACTCTAAATTCAACTATGATACTATATTTAGATAAAACATTTAAATAATAATCGTTAAATATGTGGGTTTTCACAGACTGCCCTCCTTAAAGAAATTGCGTCCTTGCAATATTTAAGAAGAAAATAAAGAGTAACAACCACTCTAAGGCATAACAACACGAAAGAAAAATTTGAAGTGAGAAGTTCACCTTAAAGAGCATGAGAGAGTAAGTCTGGATGTGTTCGCTTGATGGATTCTCTGAATTCCCAACAACAATCCTTAGGATTTGTGGATCATTGAACTTTCACAAGCGGAACATCTTTATTACGAAGGTATTTAACCTCCGTAGCGATGGGACGAATTGGATGTTGCTCGTAGGTCAAATTAGGTGAAACTTCAATTTCTTCAATAACACTAGGCTTAAGAATAGAATAGGAATCCCTAAGGCATTTCCGTAGTTGAGAGACATGGAATATATCATGAATAGTGGAAAATTGAGCCGGTAATAAAAGACGATTAAGCCACGTAATCAATGCATTTGGTAATGGGAAATGGGCCAATATATCGAGATGCAAACTTTCTCGATTGACTGAAACGCACAACACCCTTCTTAGGGGAAACATGAATGAATACCAAATCTCCCACAGAAAATTCCAAATTTCTCCTTTAGTTAACGCATTGGATTTTTGTCTACTTTGAGCATCATTCATCCTATGGCGAATAAGGTCAATCTTTTTAGTGGCGTCATGAATAAAACCTGGTCGTAAAACAAGCTTCTCACGGGCTTCAAGTCAACACGAAGGAGATCGGCATGGCCTTCCATAGAGTGCCTCGAAAGGTGCCATACGAATATTAGATTGGGAGCTATTATTGTAATAAAACTCAACAAAAGAAATATGATCTTCCCAACTTTCAATTCAAGTATACATGCACGAAGAAGATCATCAAGAATTTGATTCACATGCTTGGTTTGTCCATCGGATAGAGGATAATAAGCGGTGCTAAAATTAAGCTTCATTCCCAAAGCTTTTAGAAGACCCTTCCAAAAAGCACTAGTAAATAATGGATCACGATCGCTAATAATAGAAGTAATAACTCCATGCAATTTAACAATTTCTTTGACATTAAGTTAGGCCAAAAGGGCTACGGTCCGGTTGGACCGAATGGGAGGATTTGTAAGTCTATTTACAAACACCCATAAAATGTCATGACCCGAACGAGAATGGAGCAGAACATCAATAAAGTCCATGGAGATTTGATCTCACTTCCAAATTGGAATGTCCAATGGTTGCAATAACCCAGCGGGCCTTTGATACTCGGCCTTTACGAGTCGGCAAGTCATGCAATGCTTAATAAAGTTAGCAATATTTGATTTTATTCCATCCCAATAATAAAGTCGCTTCATGTTCGTGGACATTTTACTATTACCGGAATGAATGGTAAATTTAGAACGATGAAAATCTTCTAAAATGTCTTTACGAAGATCACTAATATTAAGCACAATAAGTCTACCAAATTTTCAAATGCCTCCATGAGCATCGATTTCAAAGTCTTTCAGATCATCCATAGTATTTTTATCCCTACAAATTTGGCTAAGAAGAGCCAATTTGGGATTGTGCTTTTGAGCTTCAAAGATGCGGTCTAAATGAGAAGGATGAGCCTCAATGCTACATAAAACAAGAGATGAACATGAATTGGGGTCACGTTCTCGAATCTCACAATAGACAAAGTCTCGAGATCATTCCATTCAGATATCATCATGGAAATAACCACTTGTTGCTTATGATTAAAGACATCAGCAACACGATTTTCCCTTTTCGGGAGTATAGAGAATATCAAGATCATAAGATGCAAGGAATTCGAGCTAATGCTGTTGACGCAAATTAAGTTCCTATTGAGAAAATAAATACTTCAAAGATTTATGATCGGTGTAGAGAATAAATTTCTCTCCCAAAAGATAATGACACCCAATTCTAAGGGCGAAAACAACGGCCGCGAGCTCTAAATCATGAGTGGCATATCTAGTCTTGGTAGGATTTAATTGTCTAGAAGCATAAGCAATAACACGTTCCCTTTTGCATGAGAACAAAACCTAAACCAATACGACTAGCATCGGTATAAACATGGAAGTCTTGGTTCCCTTCCGGAATCACAAGAATAGGAGCATCGGAAATAAGTTCTTTTAATTTCTGAAAAGTAGCTTCTAGGCTAAATCATTTATTTCATGATCATCTTTTCTGAAAACCTAAGACATTAAAAATTATGATTAACTTTATATAATCATCTTTTTAGAAAAATTTACTTATTACAAGTCAATTTACTGTGTCTGACTGTCTCATCATAGCATTTAGGAGACTTTTATCGATAACGTTGATTAGACGCATTGACCAAATTTTTTAAAGCACTCAATGGGCATTACAACTTAAAATCATCTTCTATACGATTAACATGTCAAATTTTACAAATATTCTTTGATCTTTTTAAGAACAAAATCCAACTATACTTATAAATATATCATATTAGAAAGATTTGTAATTTAAATTGTTGTTTTCACCCATATCAATGAAAACAAGGACAGAATCATCAAGATATACGCAGAATACTCGATTCATAAGATGGATAAAATAAGCTAGAGGATTCGTCAAACCAGATGACACAATGGGCCACTCATAAGAATCATAATGAGTGCAGAATGCGGTAAGTGGAACACTATCCTCCGCAACTCATAGCTGATGAAAGCCGTGGCAAGGTGGAGCTGAAAAGACCTTAGCACCCCTCAATTGATCGCTTATGTGGTAATCCTAAGGCAGGCTCAAAGATATCAGGAAATTCACGAACTACTTGAACGAGGGAAATATCATCTTCCTCGTCATGTGGGTTTAAAGAATAAAATGATGTCACCAAATTGGAATCAAAATCAGTAAAAACAATAGAAATCTGATTAACAGATTGGGGTTGTGGAAGATGAATGGTCCTCTCGGGATATAGGATATAGGCTTCATAACGATTAAGCCAACCCTTTCCCAAAATCAGTTCCCAAACCTAAGTAGCGCATAACATGTAAATCGGCTCGGAAAGCATAATCACATAAAATAATCTCGATATTTTTATAAAGTAAACTGAGTGTTGCAGAGCCACCAACCGGATTCACAATTCTCAGTGCATCAAGCCCATAATATTTAAAGAAAAAGTATCAACAAGTTCTTTTGATATAAAGAATGAGAAGCACTCGTATCAGAAAGAATACGAATAGGATAAACCATGAAACAATATATTATCATCAAGGACAGAATGCGAAATACCTTGACTAAGAGAAGTGCTACTAGGGGCTTGCACAACATTTAGCTTTCCCTCTTTCTTACTTTGAAGTTTAGGACATGAAGATATAAGATGACCCAAACTTTTGCAATAGCAACAATAAAGGGGTTTCAGACACTTATTTGCATAGTGGTCCTTAGAATTACAATTGTAGCATACTCCACGATTAGGGGTAGGAGTCTTTGTTACCGAAGTTGCCCACTTCTCTTTCTTCTTGGGATTAGGGCTTTTGAACTTAATATGCCTCTTCTTGTTGTTATTGAGGCTCATCTTGGAACCTCCAACATCTCTATCACTTCCTTTATCGGCCTCTCCAAGTCGAAGAGTGAAATCTACAAGCTGATCTAAAGGAACTTCTATTTTCAAAGGCAAAACCTTTTAGGGGTTCTTATTCAAAGCACAGATAAACCTTTGATTCTTTACAAGATCCAAAAGTTGTTAGGCAGACGTGAATACCCCTTCCAGAGGAGGACCAATGGATTGACCAGCGTTAGGATTGCCAGGTCTAACCATCTCTTCTTTTTTAAGAAAGAAAGAACGAAGAGAGAAAAATGTTGTTCTCAAAATAAATTCAAATAAGCATGATTTGAAAAACAAAGCATCATAAAAGAAAATATGATAGAATGGTACGAAGACTCGAATTAAATCCTAAGGCACGATTCCTTAGAGAGACTTCGGACAATTCTCCTTGTCATAATATTCTATATTATTCTGAAGTTTGGCTCTGATATCGAGCATTTGTGCCCCACCTCTATACTCACACTAACTAAGGACACTACTGGATAATGCCGTCAATTAGTATGAAGAATAACGTTGTTCAGAAGCGACAATCTGTGTAATTGCTTTGTGTGAGTACCGATATGTCAGATAGTATGTCATGCATTTCATTTCAAGAGGAAATCCGACGTATCCAATCCAAACTCAAAGCTACTACACAGTGGCTATGTTTCCTTCGGAAACAAATATAAAATAAGCACAACACAAAAATCAGTCATAGATATTCATATCACTAAGGCAGAAATAGATACAAATGTAACACATTGAAGTGAACATAAAATCAGTGGTCATACAAGGTCCACTACATCACAAAAGAATAGGTACAAGTGCTAGACAAAAGAATATGTATACATCAAGAGTCTCTATCTCGAATATATAAAAAAACTACTAAGATAAAGTAGTAGCCAAAAGTCATAAGCTAGTCCCTGCAAAGAAGTCAAGTGGAAGCACTTGAAACACCTCGGCCTGACCCGAGTATTTTTTAAGAAGAAAAATATAAACGGATTAGTCTGGCCATAATTATCATGTACGATGAGATAAGATAAGAGATATGACAAACATATATGATAACAACAAAAATCATACAATATCTCAAATTTTTTCAAATAGTAAAAAAATGTCATATTCTTTATTTTATTCACCAAGTCACAAATATTTGTAAAGCTTATCTATGCAAATGGAAAATATTGGTGAAATACAAATTTTAGAAACCATCAATTAGAAATCCAGAAATCACAATAAAGGAGGGGGGAAGGCCTACCGCAAATGGGAGAATGAACACTCACCAACACGTGTATCACAAATAGGACGTTATCCCATGGGTCGCTAACCCATAAAATGTGCCGGAGCTCCTCCAAACAGGCTATAGTCCCCTTTTGCGGACCATGGCCATAAGCTCCTCCTAACAAGGTATAGTTGCCATTTGCGGACCATGACCATAAGCTCCTCCTAACAGGGTATAGTTGCCATTTGCGGACTATGAGCTGAAGCTCCTCCTAACAGGGTATAGTCCTTCTTTGCAGACTATGAACTGAAACTCCTCCTAACAGGGTATAGACCCCCTTTGCGGACAAAGAGACATCTCATATCGCTAGTCTAAACCACAAAATGATCATCATTGATCAATAAGTGTAAATTACACTAAGCTAGTAAATAAATGAGTTTAGCTTCATGTCCTATAACCACTAGCTTAAATTAAATATTCACGAATAGATTGCAGATTTCCACTCGAAAATTTTCACGAGATTTCAATCGAACAAGTCTAAGAATTAACCGACGAAGTAAATGCAAGCATTTCATACCACTTGCTTTGCTAAGTCGTTTAATTGTATTTCTTATATGAACGAGTAAAGGTTTTTATATATTAATAGATTGAAAGACGGTTTTAAAAACGAGCTTCGTATTAAAAGTAATGTTGAAATCATTTTTGTGAAAGAGTTTGAGTACTTACTACTAGTATAGAAACCTTTGTATTTTAAAGTGGCAAATCATAGAAACGGTTGTAAAAAAAATCTATCACCAAAAATCCAAATTCAATAACGTGAATCAAAACCATGGAAATCGATATCAAATCCATCAAATGGAAATACCAAAAATCGAGAAAAAGAAGTCATCAAAGTTGGTATTAATTGATAATAGCTATTTGGATCGTCAAAGATCAATAAAAATTGTAAATCTGCTAAAAAATAGGCAAATAGGAAAAAAATAACAAAACCAGACATCTGACCTGTTCAACAAGATATCTGACCCTGGGTTTTGGAAAAAAAAATTCTCGTTTTTATTTTTATTTTCTGAAGCCTCCCAAACGTCTGGTTGGGTTTTACCCGAGGTCTAGTCATGGGCTCTGCCATTTTTCCTGTGTACGTTATTTTATTTTTTCCCGAGACCCCCACCTGACGTTTGGAATTTTCAACTAGGCTGCCTGAACTGGGCAGAAATTTCCTGGGCCAATGATGGCTAAATCGATTCGGAAGCGATCGAACGAGCGATGGAGGCTAGAGATTTATGCCAAGCGACAACCCAAAGGCTCTTCGATACACCCCAAATAACATATCCAAACATCCATAATAGGAATTTCATAAATTTTAACTTCCAAACTAAAATTGGAAAATCCGCCAAAACAATTCAAATCAAAAGCAATTGAATATGTAATAGATGTTAGAAATTCATACCTAACAACAATGAAAGCTATAGACATAGATGTAAGTTCAAGAACTCACCTTTAAACTCAAAACAAGGAATGAGAAGCTCTAAATCAAAGCAAGATCAATTCATCTTCACTACACCTCTAGAATCTTCAATCTATATCAAATGCAAAGTTTTTCCTAAGTTAGGTTATAGGAAAAATCAAGAATTGAAGAGGGATTGAGATGGAGAAGATGAAGAGAATGCTTACCTAAGCTTCTCCTTGATTTTGGAACTTGAATTTCCTAAGAGAAACATGGCTTAGGAATTTCTAATCTCCGCTATTTCCCCTCATTTTCCCTTTAGCTTGAGTTTTGGAATTATTATGAGTAGAATGAATGAAAGGGGGAGGACGTAGGTTATTTGGTAGAAGAGTTTGGGTTAGCTTATTGGGTTAATGGGCTAGAACCTAACCCAAAGCCTAAATTAAAATACTAAAATCCTAATCAACTCCAAACATATCGATGTTTATACTTAAACAAGTTGTAAACATCATTTTGAACTTAGTGAAAGTCGTCTCAAGTCCGAATTCGACTGTTTACAAAGAGTCACATTTCGGACTTTGAATTCAACTAACGATGCTATATTTAAATAAAACATTTAAATATATAATCATGAAATATGCAGGTTGTTACACTTATTTTGTAGATCGGCTTGGAATTGTATACTTCATATATTGTATTTTATTGCTACGTCTGATGATTCCATGTTTTCTATTGTTAACTTTATGTTGTATATTGTTATATTCTAGAAACATACTTGTTTTTATGCTTATTGTTGATTTCTAGTACGTAGATGTGAGTTATACAAGATTTTAAAATATATGCCAACTTAACCCAAGGGAATATTCACGTGTGATAGCCCAATTTCTCCTTATTCTCCATATTATCAGATAGTATTACCTAGTAATACTCCTTGGTAGTAGCATTGTAGAGGAGGGGTGTTAAGTTGGTATTAGAGCCAGGTTCTAAACAATACAGAGTATAAGAGGCACTAATCTTAGCCTTAGATGAGACTTAGAGTCCTTGTTCCCTGAAATTGGTGTAACGATCGAAAATTTTATTATTTTCATTGTTAATATTTAATTAATTTTAAATATTTAAAAAATTGATTTTAAAAGCTTAATAACTCTTGTTAATTAATAAGTAATGATGGTGAACTCAATTCAAAAATTTGTTTACAAAAATAAATAGTTCGAATTGATATGATGGTATGACCGAAAATCATTTAATCGATAAACGATCTCGAAGCGCATGAAATTATCATCCAGTGGCATTGTCTTGGATTTTTATAAAATAACTTCCATCAGAAACAGAATAATGAGGAGATGTACATCGGACGAGTTTTGTGGCGATTGGACGTAATGTGTGATCGTGCGAGCTTGAAACTTGTAATGTTTTAATTTGAGAATTAAATATAATATTTATTTTATTATAAATAAACCTTTACACTGTTTCCTCCCTTATTCCTTTTACCCTCTTTCCTTTATATTCTTCAGTGTATCAAAAAAGTATAGCCACCACCATTTATTGAATTAAATAAGGAGCTACATATGACGATATGAGCTGTCATTGGATCTGTTAGGTTCGTATAGAGAAGGGCTTCGCATTCGTGTGTACGATGATGAGTGCGAGTGACTTCGGTCGAGCTCGAAGTGTAAAGGCCAAACTAGGATTTTGATTTGAAGGAGCTTGAGGTAGAGATAAGCGAAAAGGAAGGCATAGTTGAGCTTCTTGTCTAAAGCCGAAGAGGGGGGTGCTAGTTGGACGAGGTGTGGCTCGACATAGTGAAATATAATATTGTGCTTGTCATGACTTGAAGCTATAGATTACGAATTGAGGGATGCATTAAATGTGAAACTTTTGGTTTGGGAGCAAACATATTTGAAGGGTAGTTCATTGATGTTGGAGTTAGCGGCGTTGGATTTCATGGATTGTAGCGCGAGTTAGAGGAGGAGATGTACGACCTGGAAATTATGCACAGCGTGCACAGTGAAACGGGAGTAGGGAATATAACTAAAGGGTAATGTAATTAGTTTAATTAAAAAATTTAGTCAATTTATTATTCTAATTGATTCAAAATCTTATTAAATTTATAACTCTTGCATACGAGTTCCAAATCGAATGCGGTCTTTTGTGTTGCACTTGTAGGAGTGTCATTTACGCATTGGAGCTGACTTCTTCAAGTTTGAATCAAGTATAAACTTAAGCTAAAATCAAACGTCGTTCGATTTTAGAATGAGCAGGAAAGCATTGGCAAGAATTTTGTTGAGTTAACGAACCATTGGATGAACACTATATGATATATGCATTGATATAATTATTGTTTGTGTGCTTGAATGATTTCTTTGGTTGGTGGTTGAGTTTCCGCTTTGAAAAGTGGATGACATATAAAATGAAATATAGAGAACTATGGAAATTTTGTAAAGGGATCCTAAGGGATTCCTCACCACTTTTGAATTTAATTTAATTTATATATTGGTTATATAATGTGTTGAATGCCAGAAGCTTGGTTGCTTGGCCTTATTGAATGCGACTTTGATATATCGCAAAAGTTGAACTCTTTTAGTGTAGATCAATGAAAATACTTGTAAAGTGTTCTGGTATTTCTAGGCCTTGTTATAGTATTTTGGAAACAACATTATTTTCTTTTTTTGTTTTGAAAATGGTTTAAATTAAGAAGATGATTTTAAATGTGACTTTTGGAATTTTCTATTGAATTTATTTAGAAATGGTTCTTGAACTTCTCTATTTTACTCCAACCTTTTCATTAGTTTCTTCTAACTTATATAGAAATGTTTTAAAAGTATTTCAGGAAGCATTTATTTTACAGAAAAGTCAATATAATAACGAATGTCTTTTATAAGAAAAAGGGGTTTTATATTTTATAATAAAGTAATTCTATTTTGAAAGAAGATAGAATCATTTTGGAATAAATATTTGTGAAACACTTTATATAAAAGTATCATATAGAAAGATAGATTTATAAATGGTATTTTATAAATAAAAGAAAAGATTTATAAACGATATTTCATAAAAGGGAAATGGTACCATTTTGATAAATTAGAATAATAAATCACATATGTGAATTTATAATGATACATGGTATGATCGTTTTATGGAAAATATTTAGTCTTATCTTGAAACTAAAGATTGGTAATAAGTATATGGTACTTATAAATGGAGTTTTATAAATACTAAGGAGATTTATAAAAGGCTTTTGCAAACAAAAAAGAGATTTATAAAAAGGAATTTATATAAGGAATTGAGATTTGATTTCTATAAATGATCATCTTAAATTTTGGTGGTATGGATATTATTCTATTCATACTTAACACTAAGTTCTAAGGTATGAAAACTCAGCGCTGTCTGTGAGAATTAAGAATGTATGTCGAGGCAAGGACAATTTTCTAACATAACGAACTTCATTGTAAATCGAGAGATAGTACAAGTTTGAAAACGAAAAGTGGTGGTAAGTATATTTGGTCTAATTGTCATACGATCCATTTACTTACGCCAAAGGATAATGAGTTTGGGTTTAAGTGACATTTTTTTGACCCATTTATGTATGCTTTTGAAATAGGAAATCTTTCTTCAGATTTGTGAATATATTTATACCGCTGATATAAGTATATAGAGACATTTTCTAAGTATTGAAAGCATAGTCTTTGTGAACATACTTATACCGATGATATAAATATATGAATATTTTTCCCAGTATTTACAAAGTGGTTTGAATTAATGAAAGGATTAATTAAGAGGTTTAGTGGTTGCTTATGTTCTTAATCATGCTTGGTTTCCATATGAAATTAAATCTTTATTCTAATTGTTTGCTTATTTGATAGTTAGACAACTGACAATCAAATCTTGGCCAATTTTGAAACTATCGATTATTGGTCCGGAAAGAACAGGGCAGATAAGTTATTTGAAAACCACATCAAACTAGCATAAGCTTTCAAATTGAGGAGATCTTAAAGTTGATGAAAATCGAAGACGGTGTTCTTTGAAGTTCAAGGGCTACTTGCTACTAATCTTGAGGCTGATTCCACAAAGGATTTGTAGAAGTAGGGCCTTCGATTTTTTTAGTCCCAAAACAACTTATATGGATGAATGAAGGCATTGCATTATTGTTTGGAGGGTAGTGTTAGCATTTCGAGTGGGGTTTTCGAAAAGGTAATCGTAACATCAAGCCTCACATCCAGAAATGGCTAAAATAGAGGAGACATGATAGGGCTATATGGGTCACTCCCATTAGGATACAATCATCACTTGTATCTAGATTGACATTTATGGATTATGTATGCTGGGCCCACAAAAATGGTTATTCAAGTTGGAAGCCGATGTGGTGATCATATTTGGTACTATCAAGGAAGGATAGGCTGCTGCTATGTTGGTAAAGTTGCAATGTTTGCAGCCTAGGTACATTTTTTCTAGAGACATACTATACAGAAGGTCGTCCTTTACCTTGTCATTATATGGAATCCATTTTTCAATACGTGCCTTATGGACTTAGTTGCATACAAATTATGCCATTGAATGTAATTAATGTAACTATTCCGACTATTTTAAATATTTATATTCAACCATAGACATCATTATAATATCACTGGATTTCCTTGTAAGAATGGTTTGGTTATCGTAATATAAAAAACCATATGTGTCTATGTGCGGCATGGTCTTGCTATATACCTTTATTTTTAAAAGGTTTTATAATATTAAAAATCCATCTGATTTTTGTTTTTCACACTGGTTTACCAGACTGATCTGTGCATTATTTTCTTATAATGCTCGGTCAGCCCTAAGCATATTTCTAGATTTAGTTGGACGCCTTAGAGCTTCAAGAGATGAGCTGGATGCCTCCTAGACCTATTTATGTATTTTTTCCGCTGCATTTCTTGTTTGTATTTATCAATATTTGTGCAGATATGCTGTTATAGCTGTCCAGGATGATGATATGTTAGTTTACTTTGATTGATGTATGTATATCACAGTTTCCTTTTATAAAGATCATTTGTATATCATATATTACTTGTCAGACTATGAGATTCTGCTCTTTCTTTTTTTCATTTTCACCCTAATGAGATGTCTTTCCCGCCCTTAGATGCTCGGTACGTGAATACCGTGGATGTATTAGTGTCAGCTTTTGATGGTCGAAAAGGCCGGCTGTTTCTGTGATATCAGAGCTTAGATTGAGCGATCTCCTAAGTAATGGTGGGGTAGACTCATAAGGGATAGGGTTAGTAACACCCCAGAAAGAGTAGATTGTATTGTATATACAAGAATCTATTTTTTATTATTATAAATGTCTTTTATATTGTGATGATTGGCCTGTTGAGTGGATTATGCATTTTGGTTAATATGAATTGCCAGTGTTATTGATAGCGATTCTAAAAACTTAAACAAGGCAAAACAATATAGTGTTGTTTTTCAAATTGATAAATGAAATAATTTTACTAAGATTATATTTTATATAAAAAGAATAATTTCAAAAATTAGTATAGTTATTTATGATGTGTTTGTTTATTAGATGATAATATTAAATTATTATCATTTATAGTTATGCTCGGCCAGTTAATGAACATTAACTATTGTTTGTTGATTTTTGAATTTTGTTTGACCAGTCTATAACCAGTTTTAGCTTTTCACTGCATGGATTGGATAGATAGTAATTGTTGGAACATTGAAATAAACAACTTGTGAATTAAGTTTCACAGTTTGACTGTAAGGTGTACGGTAATGATGATGGATTAAAATTAATTTTTTATAAAAGTTGTTTATTATAATCTAAACAAAGATAAACGTTTGTGAAATTATTTAGATAAGGAAGTAACTTTATATAAATATGGTTTATAAATAAAAAGGATTTAAATTGAGTATTTAAGAACTTAAATCCAAGTGTTTTTGAAAATTGTTTTTCAAGATTTTGGAGAAAATAATAATATTAATTGAAAGCAAGAATTTGGAAATTTGTTTTGTGAATTGAGACCATGGCACTTAGTAATATTTGCAAAGTATTTGATATTGCTTTGAAAATGATTTTGGTTTAAGTCCGAAAGGCATGATTCGGATGTACTGAATTGACTTCTATCACTATAAAATTATTCCAATGATTACTACAACACCATCGGCGTTCATTTTTAGGTTTCAAATTGGGAATGCTTCCATAATAGTCTGCTACAAAATTGTTTTAACGAAACCATTTTTATTTAAATGTCGAAGTATGATTTGACATCAAAAGGGTATATGTATATATTATTAAAAATAATTTGGAATAAAACTTGGTATTTAGTTGTCAAGTTTCCTTAAAGAAAATTGATCTAAAATGAAAAGGTATTTTGATAAATGAGTGTTGATAAATGAAATTTTTAATATGGGTTTATATCTCTCTTGATTAGAGAAGAAATAATTTAACACATGTTTTTAAATAGGTTAAATTTAATAGGAAGGTTTTAATAAACTCTGTTTTATTAAACCGTGTCTTGTTTTAACATCTAAGTTATGCAAACTATTTGATGTTATTGGGCTGACTAATAAATGTCTTTACCTTAGAGATGTCTAAGGAAAAGTAAAATCTAGGGCTAAGTTTGGAAGCATCCTACTCTTCTTAGTTACTTAGTAGACCACATGGGTAAAGATTTCATAGAGGTTGACTTAATTTAAGACCCTGATTATTTATTTGAGCCTGCATCTGATTTAAGGAAAAAGAAAAAATAAAAGATTAAATTAAATGGTAATATATACTCTAAGGATATACTAGGTTATTATACAAGTTTAAAACTTAAGTTACGCTTTTGAAATATTATATAAATAATTTTGGGAAGTAAAAAGAATTGGTGTAGTTAAGAAACCAATGAATAAATACGTAAATTATACGTATATCATTTTATTCGCATAATTATTCTTGATTCAGATCCAAGTACATGATTTCAATGTTATTTACATAGATCCAAACAAGGTTTTTTCACTCGATTCTAAAATGCAAGCACTTGATATGGATTCTTAATATGATTTTTAAATTTTCTATCATAGAATATGGCTATGCAAGGATAACAGAGGTTTATAATCAAGGAACCTGATCGGAGTTTGCATTAAGGAAGTTGAGTGAGCGATACTAGTTGGGAACAGAAGTTTATTTGATCGAGCAAGTGATCAGATTTAATATTTCGTATAGATGACATAAGTACATCATACGGGATTTAATGTAGTTTTATGTTTCTTACATTAAAAATGCAAGTTACATGGCTTGATATGGCATGTTTATGTATAATGATTTCTATATATGATTTAGCCAGCTTAGATTCATGATATGATGAATGAGTTGTTATATTGTTTCATTTGTTGTGTTTCTCTTTTGGGTTATGTAAGTGGAATACAGGTACATGGAAGCAAATGCTTGCTTGTTGCTTTTGGTTTCATGAGTAGAGTTTGATTGCTCGCACTTAATGGGTGTGTTTGCTATGTGATATACACACTCTATAAGGTATATCATATGTATATATTATCGTTTTGTTGTCCCCAGATATGAAAGGTCCTAGCAATAAAATACAATAGCCAATGATTTTTGTTTGATGATAATAAACATATATATATTCGTTTAAATGTATTTGCTATTGTACTATTTTATGTTGTCACATAAGTAAATAAATATTTGTTGAATAAAATAATAGCTTAGAATTCATATTCAAACAAATATTTTATTACAAATGCAAATAGTACAAATTTGAGCTCTCACTACATATATACATTTTCAATTAATTACAATTTCGATTACATCACAAATGTCAATTTACATATCACTCCTCACAACATATTCACTTAACACTCGAATTTTTACCTTCAACTCTATTCCAATTTTTATCTAGCATCTGAATTAACCGCAAAATAAACACTAACATAGTAAAATTAAAAAAGAAATATTTTGCAATTTAAAATGAATTGTGTGTTTTTGAAAATATTGTTCGCCTCGGTTATTTGGGTTGTTCGTCATCATTTTCTTTTGAATTGATCATACATGAACAACTTGTGACATGCACAGTGTATCATTGTACATGCCATAATGTCGTGCAGACCGATATACATTCGCTTGTTAAAACTAAAGGGATAGGTGAGCACGAGGTCAAACCCAAGTAAAAACTAGATTCAACTCAAGTACATTATGTCAGCAACCAGTGAACATGGCAGTTCAAAATAAAGTAACTCCAAGCGCACTGCAAACAAGGTCAAAGCAAGGATGCAAACCATGGAACAAAAAGCTGTAGAATGATATGATCAAGGGAAACAACACCCCACCAGACCAGAGCTTATGTGGTAGAAGAACATGTAGTTCAGGTGAACCAGATAAGAGAAAGTATCAACCAAAACATAAATTCTCACACATGAAGGCTCATAATTGAACCAATCTTAAATGAACATGCAAAACAAGAACAGATAACAAAGAAACCAGAATCAAGTGCAGACCACATGAACAAGACTCCAAATATGCACTATGGAGCATGCAAACAAACATATACATATGCAACAGTCACAACGCAGATTTCAAGAGCAACAAATAACACAATGTAACATAGACAAGACTTCACGCATGAACCGGAACAAACTCAAGTGTGCATAAGAAAGCTACAAAAGAGATGCAACATAGACTAGAGCAGTTGTAGACGCTAGATCACCTATATGAGATATGCAAGCACTCCATAAGTTCAGGCATCAAGTTCATCAAAAAAATGTATAAGCCAGTGACAACAATGGATAGAGCTATAGTAGGGTACGTGAAACAAAAGGAATGCCATAGTTTAGTTGCAACACACATGAAAACTCCATAACGCAACAAATCAGACTCCATCGAGCTATAGCATGGCATATATAACATTTCAACCTAGCATGATAATATGAATGCAAATGGAATGCAAAACATGAATCAGAGGAAACAACAAGTCCAGACTGCAAATGTACAAAGCTCAACCATTACAACAGTAACTAACCCGGTTCAATCAAATACTCGAATGCTTCATATAAGGGATGCAATAAAGACGGACTCAACTGGAACCACCAGTGTGACATGAAACAAGACCAGGCAACAATATAAACAAACACCAACAATACCAAAGAATTAGTCAACAAGTGAAAACCGAGATAAAAATCAACAGGGGTCAAAAGTATTTGAGGATATTTCAAAGAAATTGTTATAATTGTACATATATCGAATGATGCCAAAGTTGTATAAGTTGAACAAGTCGAAGCCAATTTTTATCTCAAAGTCAAAAAATTCAAATGCCAAAATCAATGGACCAAAAGAAGAACAGACTTCAAATGTATTCAACTGATAATATTATGATCAAGTTAGAATTCACCTCAGTCATTAAATCTAGAATCAACACCGAAGTACAGAAACGTGAAATATTCAAATTAAAAATAAACAAACTAAAATTTACGATTTTAATCCCTATAAACCCAATTACATCATCAGCAAAAATACTATGATTCCAGTTTAAGCAAATACCGGAGCTAGCTAAACCACGAACAAATTTATAACTCGAATCGAAGTCGAGCAAAATCAAAATCAAACAAGAAAATCATGTACCAAATCATTGCATTCAAGCTCGATGCAACTTAAAGCCGCTGCGAATTATTAAGGCCGAGAAATCAATTTGGAAGGAAACTCAAATCATCGCTGAAATTGATCAATTTCGAATCGGAGCTTCAATTAATCAAAGCCCTAGTTTTTGGAAGAGGAACGAAGCGCATCGGCCACAAAAATAATAAAAGAGAGACTTCTTCTTCTAATTACGATTAGGCCGGCTTTATTTTTTATATTGGGCTTGATTATTTAAAATAGGGTTTTGTTTAGTTTGTTTTTATTTATTTTGTAGTTTCCTTTTTAAATTGTGTAACTCTATATCGTGTGACTACAAACTACGGGGGGTAGTTTGCGAATTCACAACTCAATGGCTGAGTTGTGGCAGGGTTTTGAGCATAGAGTTAGGTTAATCATTAGCGGGTGTCTCAAGTTTACGTGTGTAAACATCTAACTACTTAATTTCTTGTAGAAACCTGGGGGGCAGTACGTAGGCAGGATATTGTCGAAGGTGGTTAAATCTGTGTTATTCTATTTCTGCTTTTATTATTCTGCTATTATATATGCTGCAATTATTATATACATATTTGCGCATTAATTTTTATTATTATTAGTATCACCCTATTCAACCTTCTCTAGGGTTAAAACGATCCTACACTAGCTATGGCTTATGTTGATGTTATGATTTTCTCGGACCTTGCCAAGTAAAGGAGGTGCTACCAAAATTTTCTGTAACATAAAAGACTTTAAAAGCCTAAGGCGAGAAGACATTTTCTTCCATTGGGAATTTCGAGGATGAAATTCTTTTAAGGGGAAGGATGTAACAATCTAGAATTTTGTCATTTTGATTTGAATATTTAATTAATTTTAAATATTTAAACAACCTATTTTAAAAGCTTAATAACTCCTGTTAACTAATATGTAATGATGCTGAACTAATTTTGAAAGTTTGTTTACAGAAATAAATAGTTGGAATTATTATCGATAATGTGACCGAAAATCATTTTATCAATAAACGGTCTCAATACACGTGAAATTATTATCCCAGGGCACTGTATTGGATTTTGATGAAACTAGTGCCATTGGAACCGAAATAATGAGATGATGTACACCAACGAGTTTTGTAGTTATCAGACATGTTGTGTGATCGTGCGAACTCCAAACTATAACGTTTTAATTTGAGAATTAAATATAATATTTATTTTAGTATAAATAAACCCTCATACTCTTTCCTCGCACATTCTTTTTCCCCTCTTTCCTTTATCTTCTTCATTAAACTAAAGAAGCATAGCCACCACTGTTCATTGAATTAAATAAGGAGCTATAGTCGATTATAGGAGTCGTCGTTTGATCCGTTGGGTTCGTATAAAGGAGGGCTTTACATTGGTGTGAATGATGATGGGTGCGGTCGACATTAGTCGAGCATGACGTGTAAAGGCCGAACTAGGGTTTCGATTTAACAAAGCTTGAGGCGGAGATAAGCAAAGGAGAAGGCGGAGTTGAGCTTCTCGTATGAAGCAAAAGAGGAGGGTGCTAGTCGGACGAGGTGCAACTCGACTGGGTGGAACGCGACATTGTGCTTATTATGACTTGACGCTACAAGTCACGAATTAAGGGGGTGCATCGAGCATGAAATTTCTAGGTTGGGAGCGAAAAGATTTCGACGAGGAGTTCGTCGGAGTTGGCGGCATTGGATTTCATGGACTGTAGTGCGAGTCAGAGGAAGAGATGCATGGCCTGTGAATTGTGCACATTGTGTGCATGCACAGTGAAACGAGAGTGGGGAAGATAATTAGGGGGTAAGGTAATTATTTTAATTTCCTTCCATTTGACTGCCTTCTTCGACTTCAAACTCTTTTCTCGATTCACGCTCAAAATTTAAAATCACTCTGACAATGGCACCTGAAACCAGAAGCAAATCCATATCTCCAACACAACTGCAAACATCAACGCATGATGAACAACCACAAGAAATTCAATAGAAATCCTGAAACACCCGCACACCCTTTAATATACCTCAAAAGGACACATTAAAAGGCATGGTGCATTGTAGGTATAACTAAAGCTAACAGAAACTAAGATTCACAAAAATAGTATAGTGAAAAACAGCAGAAACTTAAAACTATAACTTAATTAAAATAAAGCTTCATAATTGTTTCATAAATAAGTCAAATACCAAATACCACATACATGTATAAAAGTCCAGTATGTTTCATGAAACAAAAACTTATGTCTCAAAAATTAGAGTACAGAATATCCCTCATAATAAGCCAGTACATAGAAAGAACAAAAGCTAAAAATAAAAGAAATACATAATAGAGAACCCCTCCAAGAAGCTGCCAAGCAACAACAATCTACCGACTTCTCCCTTGATTGCCTATGGGGGGAAGGGGAAAATAGAGGAGTGAGTTAGACTAAAAGTTTGGTTAATGGTAGTAATTACTAGAATCTTTAAGAATGATAAAAGTAATAGAATCTACAACAGTTCAAGCGTAAATAAGGATAACAAAGGAAATAGGAAAGAGATAAACTGAAAATAAGTACCATTAAATATTGCTCAAATTATAAGATAGTTAAACTTTGATTGTTTGCACTTGTTCTTGCTAGCTAGTTTGATTAGGCTGAATTCCCAATCCTAATTTAATTATGCTGAAGTCCTAGTTCTACCCTTTGATCGGCTTCCTACTAACGTTCCTACTACGGATCAGAACCTACGGTCCCTAAACAGAAGACACCAGTGTCTATGGAAGACACCTACAAAGCGCTTTGGAACTCAATAGCGACTTATCTCCCCTAGTCGATGCCGCATGCTCGATCAGTCGGTTCGCACTATCTATTGCTTCCGCTTTTGACCTTTTATTTACCCTAGACGGCATAAGCATGCCGTGATCTCACTTCAGGCTAATGTTGGATCACCATGTCCATAGAAATAATAGGGGATGCTGTTGGTACTGGTCTCTGTTAAACAAACTCTAGCTGTGCTCCTTGTCTAAATCCCCATAACTCGAACTTCTAATTATTTATCGCCTATCTAACCTAACAGCATAAGGGAAATGCTGCCGATACGGATCTTCCTCTTTAACTTTAGATCGCCTATCTACCCTAAACATCATAAGGGAAATGCTGCTGGTATAGATCTTCCTCTTTTACTTCTGATTGTCTATCTACCTTAAATAGCATAAGGGAAATGTTGTCGGTATGAATCTTACTTCTATCCTTTCTTATTAACTTAGATAAATTATTTAATAAGCCTTTACTATCATTCTTGCTATTTTTGCTTATTGATTTATCCTAAGTCTTTAAATAACCTCATTCTGTTCTTTTTCTTATTACAGCCAAAGTTATAATCATGCTTATTACTTAACCCAAGATCTTAGTGTGAAATAAGCTTCTTTCATCTTTTACTCTTTTTAGTTATATCCTAAGTTATAACTAGGCCAATTTCTTTTTAATTCATTCAAATTAATGTCATAATTAGGCATAATTTCAGTCCAATTCCATTTGTATTATAGTCCAATTTATTTATAACAGTCCAATTCCATTATTTATCAGTCTTTATGATCTACATCATATTTTCTTCATTCAATATTCCAACTCATATAATCTCTATTTTCGTTTAATTTATTCTAAACCATACGCGAAGAAAAAGTGAAAGAAGAGAATAGATGCTTGCATAAATTCTACAACGTAGAAAAGATGTAAATAAATCCACAGATAATAGTAAATAAAATTAAATACTGTAAATAAATTGTAAATAAATAAAAGTCATGCTTAACAGTAATAAACTATAATTAACTGAAAAAGAATATCTAAAAAGGAATAGACTGGAAAATAAGTTTAAAACTGATAAAATGGCTATTCCAACATCGTAGTAAAACAACAACTATTGGAAACCCTATTATTTTAAATTACTTAAAGAAATCTTAAAATAATTACAACCACTCAACTCTGATCCTACGCTCTTCCTTTGGTCTTCCCGGATCCACTTGGTGTTGTAAAATAATTTAATTTATAACGATTTTCTCCTTTGAAAAAATTATTCTGTTTAGGTTCCTTCCTAGAAAGGTGAACCCAATTGGAGAAAATCTAAAGTGAGAAAAAGTGTTAGGTCTAGGGGTCTATTTTTAGGTGTAGAAATGGATCTCAGTAAATTGGACTTGGGGATTGAATATGATGCAACCATGTCATAGGCTGAACAGGAGCCATCAGATGTAAGAATGGAGGGATCAGATTAAAATAAAGTTTGAAAAATACGCGTAAAAGATTCGTTCGAACCTACTGGATTAAAGGAATGATTCTCCATTCCTTCAACTGAGGCGCGTCGACCGCCTTCGTACCCAGGTCGATTGGCCTATCGACTTGCCTCTATTTTTTCTTGATTTTCGTTTAATTTGTTTCTCGTTCATATTAGCTCGATTTCTGACGTTCTATAAATGGAAACTGACCAGAAAATTACCACGGACACAATGGTGCAACTCCCATGGTTCAATTATGATAATTTTACAAAATTATTTTATTATTTAGTCAATTAACGTATTAATAATTATGGGTTAAATTTCGGGTTGTTAAATTCTCCCCTCTTTAAGGGATTTCGTCCTCGAAATCTCTAAGAATAAAAGAATGTACTAAATGTTTCATCCAATTCTACAACCAACTACATAATCATCAACCATTCATCCATTGGCGTTAATTTTTTCTAATGCAGTTTATGATACTTTTGCAATTAGTGTAGTGTAAATGTTCATATCCGATGCAACAGATTAGGTGGTCAACTGATTCAGTTGACTTCCTTTTATGCAATCATGCTCGTGCCATGCATCCAAATGAATGCAAAAAAATTCTAATGATAATTGATAGTTCTATATGCATGCTACAACCATCATCCAAATGTAACAATCATGTGATAAACATCCATTTATAGCAACTATAGAAAATAGAATAAAATGCACACACATCCATATGCATATGCTCTAGTGTCCTAGTTAGGCCGATCCCTAAAGAATAATAGTCCCTAGTGTACCTATATGCGTCCATTAGCATCCACTAGCAAACACTTGCATTCGCTAGCATGCATCATTCATAACATGTTCTATTAACATGTTTAAATCAAATCCTACCATCCATAGGTTAAATCCTAAGTTCTACCCTCCCAAAGGATAATAAGGGAAAGACCCTTTTCAAAACTAAAGATGGAAAAAGGAAATTCTAAAACCTATTATCAAAGAGACATGGATATGAGATACGAATTTTCTCCTAATCAAATTAGTCTTCTCCGAGAAATCTCTAACAATGTCGGAACCAAGAAGCAACCTTTCCGTTGACTCCAACCAACATAAAGACGTCTTACGCTGTCCTCCCAAAAAGAGCTTCAAAAGGTACCATTCCAATGCTATCTTGAAAAGTACTACCATAAGAATTCTACTAAAGAAAGATGATTCTCCCAAGTTCCTCAAAAAAAAAAGAGAATGCACGTCCACCTCTACGTGAATCATACCATCTTATTAACATCACTTGCTATTTTCCTTTAGCTAACACATGTGAACCAACATTCTTAGGTTCTCACTAGTGTCCTATGCACTTTACGGAAACTTCCACTATTACTCCCCAAAAGTAGTTACTATTGTCTTCTCTATAGTCTTACACTTATTCCGTTACTCCTTAGGAAATGATTTCTACCTATTCCACTTTTCAAAATTTGGTTTGGTATTTACTCTCTTATTTCAAAAACTAAAGCTTCTACATTTCTAAATCCCAAAGTCTTTGTCTTTAAAAGGTGTTTTTATTAGTTTCAATTAATTTCAAAAATACTTGGTCACCTAATATTATTTCCCAAACCTATAGGGAAAAACTTCCAAATTTTTAAGTCTAAAACTTATACCTCTCTTTCTTTTAAAGACTTTTAAAGTTTTCTATAAAATTTGAATTTTAAAATTTTACTTTTATTAAGTTTTTAATTTCAAAAACTTATTTAATTTTTCACCAAACCATTTTTTTCAAATATCTTTAAAACGTCCTTTATGTGCTTTCAAAATATCTTCTTATTATACCTAGCGTTCTCATACCTTAACGTATTCGAACTACTTTCTCTTACGAGAAGTTCTTAATGCTAAAATCTTCTATGAACTTTTAAAAGAGGGCATCATATTTATATGAAATTACAATGAACTTATTTTATATCTTTTGAAATAGGCTATACAAAATATGGTGCTTCCCATACCTTGTACTGCTCTTTCATGTATTCCTTGTAACTTGCACAAAACATAATTTTTTTCATAGAAAATTATATCATTATTCATTTCATTTCAATATATTAAAGTATGTTTACTTTGTATTCTCCCATAATAAATATCTTCTAATATCTAACTTAAACTTATCTTCAAAATTGTTTTAATATATCCATAACTAGAAAATATTTTCTTATACTTATTAAAACAATAAGCATATTCACAAATAATTTATTTCTATCTTTAGAAATTATCTTTTAAAAAAGCAATTTTATTTGGGTTAAAGCAGATGTTGCGTAAAATACTATTACTATAACCCAAAAATACTAGTGTATGTATTTAACTAAAAGTATATACTAATAAACCTTACATACTATGTAAAAACATTTCCTTCGGCAGTCACCTACCATAACGATAGTGTTATCGTCTATGTTCCCTTCATTTTCATGAAACCATCTATTACAACAATAAATGTTGTAATCTATGTTTTTAATACTTAAAACATTCTAGGTTTTTGTATTTAAAATCTTTGTTTACTTACAATGAAACTACCAAGCTATATATGCCCTATAATTCTTCGAAAAGAATTTTAAAGTTTATATCATATAAAAAACAGTCTAAATATATTATCATATTCCCAAAAACCTAATATTTACCTTTTTAAATATTAACAATTCTTCTTTCCAATTTTATTAATTACATTTTATTGGGTTAGACATAAGTGGAATTTCCTACCTACTACCCTAGGAGTACCTTTCCTAATTTGAAATCTTTTACTCCTATTCCTCTTTGATGCTTATATTTTTACTGTAATTCACTATAATTAAATCCATTTATACGAAATAATTATAATTTCTGCAATAATCTACAGCGGCCTCATAAATGCTATCATTAGAGACCCTAAGCTGATGAAATGCAGTAGCCAAATCAAGATAAGAGAATATTGAAGATCCAACTAACTAGTCAAAAAGATCATCTCTCTTAAAAGGTAGTCCCCTAACCTCCTCAAATACGTCTGGAGAATCTTTGATGACAGGAACTGAATCGAACTCTTACTGATGATGATTCAAGGGAATAATGGAAGCTCAACATAACTGACCTTTGCGGGTTGTAAGAAACCTCGAGATTCCTACTGCTGCATGTCTCTAATCTAACGACTCTCCTCTCGTAGTCCAATATCGCTTCACAAGTGGATACCCAATCCATTCCCAAAATCATGTCATACCCAGTGAATCCCAATACATAATCCTATCCCTATGATAAAATTTTCAAACCCCTACAAACCATAGACAAGTGTCCCGATCCTTCTATAGGGTTTGAAACAACAATGAGGTCCACTATTAAAGAAATATCTAAGTGCAAACGATCCACCATAGAGCTAGAAATAAAAGACTGTGACGCTTACGGATGTAGAATTCGAAAGGGGAAAATAAAAAATAGGAATCAAATTTTCCTACCTCGATCCGGCCTGCTGCTGGAAGGTGCTACCTCTAAATCTTGAATATGTGCCACTGGTGCACCTATTCCCCGCTTTATCTTCTTGGGACAAGCCTTACTAAAGTGACCAGGCTGTCCAAAATTGAAACACTTCCCCTTTATTTCTTCCTTTCTACAGTCTTTTGTGCAATGACCCATCATCCCACAACTCTTGCACTTCTCTTTTTTCTTCATCTGTTTTTGAGGTCCTTCTCCTCTCTTCTTAGAACCATCAAACTTAATGACTTCTTTAGACTCCCCTTCCTTGACTGCGTCTGACATAAGCACCATCTTGGCCAAAGACTCATAAGTAGCTCCTATCGGCACATGAGTCAGCAATAATCCCTGAAGAGGTTGATTCAATCCCATAGCAAACTTCATAGCTTTCTTATGTGGCATGTTCACCAATTCCACACCAAACCATGACAGTTTATTGAATTGATTGATGAACTCTTTAATAGCCAAACTCCCCTGCTTCAAATTGATAACCTCTCCAGTTGTATAGTCACTTCCGCCTAAGATAGAAACTTCCTATCGAATTGCTCCTGGAATCCATCCCAAGTAACATTTCTACCCTCTAACTCGATCACCTCCCACCAATAAGACGCCTCCTCCTTCAGTTGCCAAGAGGCCAACTAAACCCGCTGTTGATTGTCCAATCCCAAAAGACCAAAAATCCTCTCCGTGTCCCTAAGCCACGCTCTAGCCTCTACGAGAATAACCTTGCTAGAAAAAGCATTCCTACCCAAAATTGTAAAATCCTTACAAATCTTCGAAAAATTAAGGACGGTGGGTGGGTTGATAGGGTTCCCACCTGCTGGTGCAGGATTTGGCACTGGCCCATGCACCCTTCGAGTCGTGGCTTGTAAATACCTATGAAACCAGGCTGGGACTGGAATGCCCTCGGGAACATTCGGGGAATCCGCCATTCTATGAAAAGAAAAGGATAGTTTAGGAAAGACTCCAAGGGAGATTGAACTGGACTTATGATGGGCTTTTTCTAAAAATTCTTTTAAAAACATTTCTAAGAGTTCTTTTTGAAAAAAATACTTTTAAAACAAGTTATTTTTGATAAACACTTTACTTCAAATAAATTTTTTGCAATCCTATAACCTTAGGCTCTAATACCAAGTGAAACACCCCACACCCCTTAATATACCCAAAAGGACACATTAAAAGTTATGGTGCGTTGTGGATATAACTAAAGCTAACAGAGACTAAGATTCACAAGACAAATATAGATAAAAAACAGTGGAAACTTAAAATAATAACTTAATTAAAGCAAAGCTTCATAATTGCTTCTTAAATAAGTCAAATACCAAATACCACATACATGTCTGGAAATCCAGTATGTCTCATGAAACAAAAACTCATAGTCTCAAAAATTAGAGTACATAATAACCCTCATAATAAGCTAGTACATAGAAAGAACAAAAGCTGAAAATAAAAGAAATACATAGTAGAGAACTCCTTCAAGAAGCCGCCAAGCAAAAGTAATCTACTAGCTTCTCCCTTGATTTCTTATGGGAGGGCGAAGGGGAAAATAGAGGAGTGGGTCAGACTAAAACTCCGGTGAATGATTGTAATTGCTAGAGTCTTTAAGCAAGATAAAAGTAATAGACTCTATAACAGTTATAGCATAAATAAGGATAATAAAAAAATAGGAAAGAGATAAACTAGAAATAAGTACGATTAAATATTGCTCAAACATAAGATAGGTTAATTTTGATTGTTTGCTCTTGTCCTTGCTAGCTATTTTGATTAGGCTGAAATCCCAATCCTTCTTTAATTAGGCTGAAGTCCTAATTCTACCCTTTGATCAGCCTCCTACTAATGTGCCTAATGCGAAACGGACCCTATTGTCTCTAAACAGAAGACACCATTGTTTGTGGAAGACACCTACTAAGCGCTTTGGAACTCAATAGCGACTTATCTCCCCTAGTCGATGCCGCACGCTCAGTCACCGTTGGTTTGCACTATCTATAGGCTGAATAGGAGCCATCAGATGCATGAATGGAGGGACTAGATTAAAATAAAGTATGCAAAATTCATGTAAAATATTCGTTCGAACCTATTGGAACGAGGGATCGATTCTTTGTTCCTTCACTTGAGGTGGGTCGACCGAGTGGTCGACCGCCTTGGCACCCAGGTCGACCTGCCCCTGTTTTTTTTCTTTATTTTTGTTTAATTTATTTCTCATTCATATTAGCTTGGTTTTGATGTTCTATATGTGGAAATTGACCAGAAAATTACCACGGACACAATGGTGCAACTCCCGTGGCTCAATTTTGATAATTTTGCAAAGTTATTTTATTATTTAATTAATTCACGAATTAATTGTCATGGGTTAAATTTTGAGTTGTTACAAATCCCCAAATCGTGAAATCGAAAAATTGCTCTGCCTGAAATGCAACAACAATGCTGAATTACAAAAACCGAAAACCTAGCTCAAGCAGAAATTCTATAGTAATCCCAAACTTGAGATACTGCTGCCATCATGTTCTTGAAGGAAATTATACGGATGGACAAGTACATAATTTTTTTTTTTACTTAAGAGTACTGCTGCCAATCAAAATAATGACAAAATCAAATACCTAGTAGATGTATGATTGGAATTCATGCTTTGTTATTTGATAAATTATTTTGTCTATTACTTATAACAAAATTGATACCTATATATATTGCAAAAATGATATCTAGTTTCTGTTTGATATAAGTTGTTGCTCTGCAGAATTAATTATTTAGTTGAATGTCATGTATGATAAAAGTAATATCAAAATAGTTCAAAACTGATTCCTAGTAGCTGTTTGATTGGAATTCTTCTTAGTTATCTTATAAGTTATTTTCACTGTCAAAAGCGATACCTATATATATGAAAAACTGATACCTAGTTTCTGTTTGATAAAAGTTAACGCTTAGTAGTTTTTATTTATTTGATTGTCATGTATGACAAAAGTGATACCAAAATAAAGAAAAATCGATACTTAGTAGTTGTTTGTTTGGAGTTGATGCTTACTTACTATAAATTATTTTCACTACTATTTATATCAAAACTGATAAATATATATTTGCAAAAATTATACCTAGTTTCTGTTTGATATAAGTTGATGCTCTGTAATTTTAATTATTTATTTGATTGTCATCTACGACAAAAGTGATACAAAAATAACGCAAAATTAATACCTAGTATCTGCTTGTTTGGAGTTGACACTTACTTTATAAATTATTATGACTATTATTTATCAAAACTGACACCATATATTTGCAAAAACGATACCTAATTTCTATTTGATATAAGTTGATGCTCTATAATTTTTAATTTTTAATTTATTGTTATGTATGACAAAAGTGATAACAAAATAATGCGAAAACGATACCTAGTAGCTGTTTGTTTGGAGATGATGCCCAGTTATTTTATAGATTATTTCGACTATAATTTATATTAAAATTGAAACCAAAATAGATGCAAAAATGATACCTAGTTTCCGTTTCATAAAACTTGATGATATATAATTTTAGAAAATATTATTACTATAGTGTACGATAAAACTAATACCAAATCAATGCATAACTGATACTTAGAGGCTGTTTGATAAGAGTTGCTGCTTAGTTTTCTTTATACTTTTCAATACATACTACCATTGTTAACATTACTGATACTATTTAGTATTTAATATTGCTTCATCCATAACAAAAGCTTATATTTTCCTATTGTGAACATAGATAATCGATTAGTATATATCAAAATGTGGGCTGTCAGAGCATAACTATTGACTAAGCAATGACAATAAATAGAACTTTATTATGCTAGTACATAATAATAGCTACATACATTGAATTGTAACTAATTTCTATATTTCATAGAAAGGGCTAGTCGCTAATATAGAAAGTATTGAAAAACATCTAGTCCTGCTTTTGCTTGAAGAAATTTTGTGGGATAAATACGCAGATGCAATTTATTTCCCTCTACATTGTGAAGGCCATTGGACATTGGTAACATTGGCATATCCTATAATGCAATGGTCACATAGATTCTTTACGTCCTAGAAGATCAATTAAAGGAAACAACCCTAGTCTAAAAGAAGCATTGAAATTGGTATGATTTTTTCTCAAAAAAATAACTAATATAATTGAAACATAGTGAACATTAACTATGAAACGACCCGATATTTTCAACCATTCAAATCCGCACATGTCGGACTTGAATTGCTCAAAATATCGCATTGTAAATAAAATTTGGAAAATCTCAGAATATACAGTAAATAAATATCACAGATTACAGACATAGAGTAAATAAAAATGCAGCGGAATTAAAAGAGAAAGTAGTTCATGAAGCTGCTATATAAAAATAAGATACATCAGAGTTAAACAAGATAGAACTGAAGAGTAATAAGATACATCAGATACAAATCAGAATACAACACTGGAATCACTGGATACTGAAAACAAAATAGATGGCTAGATCTTCAAGAAAAGCTCCAACTCCGAAGGTGAGTCTTGAAAGCTGAACCACTCAGTCTGACTCGAGCGTAAAGCAAAACATAAAACACTCGAGTCAGGACATAAATACTTATAAACTGTAAATCAACTCAAGTGAACAGTAACAAAAATGCATCAGTAACTTAAGGATGCTTGGTATCGTCCATCCTTTAAGGATCCGTTAAAATATTTACTATGTAGTAATATTGCGCTATTATAATAATGTCTACAGTAAAATAAATTTACATTTAAATAGCGTTAAGGAGTGACCCAATATTCCCCTTAACATGTAATAGTCCCAGTAGTCCATCCAGTATCAGCATATCTCCAGATCGGGATACTACCCTAAATACTCCATGGGCTATGGGAGAAAAATAAACTCGTAGTGAAGGATCGGTATGGTAAGTGACAAATCACATAAGGCAATGCCTGGGTAGATATACCAATTATGCACAAGGGCTAGCGGTAACGTAGCAGCCACTACGCCCACCTCGGAACACACTCCCAAATCAAAATCGGAGGATGGACTTCAAATCAACTACAAGTAAGAGTATAGTATCGAAGAAGAGCTTTCGACTAGAGGAGCTACCTCTTTTGGCCCGAGATCGCTCCCGTTTTAGCCACCTTAAGCCAACTCATGGGAGTTGGGTCCACGTAATATACCTCAAGAATGTCGCCACCATCCTACTTCATTCTGGAATCTCCACCATGTACACGGTTGTTAAAGTGGTTTTCGGAGTTGGTAGAGAGTATGACAAACTCCGATCCCGGTCTCTTTAACAACCAAACGTTATTATAACGCCGTGGTCATTTCAAAGAAGTTTATACTTCAAAAATCAAATCATTTCATTTCAGAACTATATTCCTTTCAAAATAGTTTTATACATCGAAACCAAAACCATTTTTGTTTCAAAACTATATTCGAATCAAAATAGTTTATCATTTCCATTTCAAACATATATTCACTTTCAAAATCATAATACTTTCAAATTTATAACTCTTTCAAAACCAAAATACTCGAAATCATTACACTTGGAAATCATAACATTTTGAAATCTTACATTTGAAATCATGGAACATTCATTTAATCCAAATTTCAAATTTATTCAATTATACCCAAATTTTCAAATTTCCAATTTAATTCAATTCAAACCATCAGTTTCAATTAAATTCAGTTTCCCAACAAAACAATTTCAAATACAGATTGGATCCACAGAACAAACTATTCAATTTTTAATATATTTTAAAGCTTCAATATACCACTTTTCATAAATCCAATATCTTGAAATAAACTCAAATTACAAGTAAACCAAATATCCTTTCATACAAACATAAACTTCAAATATTCATTTATCAAAATCAAATATCATTCAAAATTCACATTATTTATCAAAATAAAGATTATGCCATTTCCAAACCATTTCAAAATCATTAAAATATTATATCCTTTCAAAACCTCATTTCCAAACCATTTCAAAATCATTAAAATATTATATCCTCTCAAAACCACATTATCAAATCATTATTTGAATTCAAATTCAAATATTCAAATTTAAGTATCATTTTAAAATCAAATATGTCATCCATTTATTATTTCCAATATCATTATAAAACACATTTCAAAATTCCATTCAAAAATTCATTTATCTTATTACATTTCATTCCATTTAACTCATAACAAAGTAAACCTTATTTAAATTCAAATTCAATTTAAATTCCTTAAGAATTGAAATTTAAATATTAAATATATATTCAAACTCCTTAATTTCACGAATAACCAAATTCAAAAAATTAAATCATTTAACACTTTAAAATATAACTCAAATAGTGTTAAAATCTATAACATTTCAAAACATTGTCAAAATGTAGCAACACAACATTTATAAAGTGCTATCGTAGCTTATAATTTCCAAAATAGTTTAGTTTAGGAACAACGACATTTATAAAATGTCGTAATAGATATTTAGTTATTACAACATAGTTAAATTAAAAAACAACAGCATTTAAAAATACTGTCATAAGACCACACCATATTTGGGAAATGCTGTTAATAAAATTCCAAATTTTATTATAACTTTTAAAAAACAATAAAACTTCAAATTTTTCTATTTAAATTTATAAATCATATTTCTAGACTTCAAAATTTCACATTTAAATACCTTTAACATATGATTTATCGCAATAAAATTTAAAATCAAATATCCAATTAAAATCCAATTCATTTGTTAAGTCAAAATTTCACTGTTTGTTTACTTATTAAATTTAAACAAAAACTCAACATTTTACTTCAAATATAATTTCAAAATTTTTAATTAAATTTCCATTATTTACTTACATTTTAAAAATATAATTTAAAGTCGAAATTCACATTTACTTCAAATTTACATCCTTAAATTCACAAATTCAAAAATTAATATTTAGCTTTCACTAACCACAAAATATATACTTTTAAATCAAAATTTATACTTTAAAAAATACATATCTTTAAAAAAATCATTTAAAAATATACCATGGGGTCTGTATATAATTTTCTAACCTAGGACAAGTGATACGGATATATATCATTTCAATCCGCAGTTTAAAAAGAAAATCCGGGTTCTATCATTTCAAACCCGCAATCCCAAGTAAATAAAAATAACTAAAAATTGCTCAGGCCTATCATTTCAGCCCATAATGATTTTTCCTTATTCTAAAGTCCGTTCGGGTATGTATCATTTCAACCCATAGTGATTCTATTCTAACAGGGAACTTGCAGTGTGAACATATGCACAAACTATATAAACAATGTGAATGTCACAATATAATGTCATATATCATATGTCGGGTGATAATTAACAGTTTTAACATGGTAATAACATAGCATAGCACATCATATGATCATCACTAACTTGTATAAATATTTTATATTACTATACACTTTCCATCAATTTACTATTTCATAAGTAAATATGTCAGAGTGAGAATGACTCACCTTTTCAAGCTGAAGACCACTGCGACAAACAAAACGATTCCAAAGGCACGACAAGCACGATACAGCACTACACATCACGACATTGGATTCAAATGAGAGAGATAGCCAAGATATGATCTTGTAAACAACATCAAAACAAGACTTTAGATGTGTGTAACCACTCCAATGCTCGACCATAGGGGATCTTTTGCTCAGCCATTGATGTGTGTTTGGGTCAGGTATGGTATCATATAGGTCAGGTTACAAGTGGATGAACGTGGTGGAAGAGATACAACATGAAGCATACATGGGTTCATGGCAAATAGTAATGATTTTGGTGAACACAAGGCTTGGCTTGATCAGACATGAGCTCGGCCATGGGTCACTTGGGTCAGGTCAGGTCTGGAGCTTGTTGAAGTGATGGACAAAGGATGAAGTAGCTATAGGTGGTGATGGCTAAGGGGTGTCCGAAACAAACTATGAAGGTGTGTGGTGAAATCAAGGCTTGGCTTGGCAATTTGTGGAGTGTTTGTGCGAATTTTGTGGAGCTATCAACATCAAGTGGTCATGGCTTAACTTTTTGGTCAAAGGAGGGGCTGATGGTTGCTGTAGATGGAGGAGGTGTTGATGGAGCTGATGGTGGAGAGTGGAGTAGAGGCTAGCCCGAGCAAACTTGCGAAGAATCAAAGGCAAAATCAATGGGAAAGTAAGAAGAAAAGAGAGAAAGAAAGAGGCCATTACAATGATTTTTTCATGGCCGTGAGTTTTTGAGCATGAGAAACATTTCTCACGTGAATGCTAGGGGAATACATGGCTAGGGCAAAGGAAATGATCGGCTAGAGTCACTGCAAATTTTAATTGACAATTGAAAAGGCAAATGGCATATGTAAGGTCATGGCATATGAAAAGGTTTTGACCTATTATATTTCTTTTTCTTTTAAATTAAAATAAACAATATGTATTTCAGTAAATAAAATATAAAAAATGAACAAAATAAAGTGGAAAAAGAAAATAAATAAATATATTTTCGAAAAATATAAAATGATTATGAAAATAGCACAATAATAGAAACCAGGGTGAACAATTGTGGATAAAATAAAATAAGCTATGGAAAATTATAACATCACTTTAAAAATATTTTAAAAATGAAATTATATATGACATGTCACATTACACATATATTCAAATTAGAACAAACAAAAATATTATTTATATAAACTAAAATAAACAATTTTGTTAAATAAAACAATGTACATACAATATTGTAAAAAGCATAACTTTCACAATATAAATCGGATTTCAACGAAATGAAAAGTAGTAATACTGAAATTTTATTCATTTTCATAATAAAAGATAAAATTCAAAAGTTCAAAATTTTAAATTTTAAATTTAAAAGTCAAAGTTTGACCATTTTGACCAAAAATCACATCTTTTGGAAAATATTCCATTTATTCATGTTTGAAATTTTAATTTTCATAAAAATCAAAATTTATATTTAAAATAACAAAATTTATTCATTTTAATAAATAAAAATAAAGTTTTTAAATCAGGAATTTAATTTAAATAATTAAAATATACAATTAAAATAATCACAAAATACACGGTTGTTACATTCTCCCCCACTCAAAACTTTTCGACCCCGAAAAGGAATGAAGTACGGGAAAGCACAGAAAAAGATAGAATGAAATAGGATTAAGAAAAGATGACAAAAAGATTGAAATTATGCCTGATAACTATTGTTATAGGTAAGTTTAACAATGTGGAGACGATCTTCCCAAGATTCTCTAGAATCAAGAACATAAGCACGAAAAAGATCTTCTAGAATCTGGTTCACCCTCCCCGTTTGACTGACAGTCTGTGGATGGCAAGTAGTGCTCAGATTCAAAATGAGTTCCAAAGATTATAGAAAGATTTCTAAACAGACTGGTATAAGCAATAGCCTCCCCATTCTGTAGCAAGATAAGGAAAATCAGGACAACCAAAAGATAGTTTGAAAAACAAAATGTAACAACCCTGTATTTTGTGATTTTTTTTTGTATATCTTAATTATTTTAATTGAATTTTTGATTTAAAAAAAACTTATTTTATTTATTTTTAATGATAAACTTTAGTTTTGATATGAATTATCATTCCAAAGCATGACTAAAAAGAATATTTTCCAAAAAGTGAATTTTTGGTCAAAATAGTCAAACTTTGACTTTTGTTTTAAAATTGTAAAAGTTTGAAAATTTAAATTTTTTCTTTTATTGTTAAAGTACATAAAATTTTAAGAACACTGCTTTTCGTTTCGTTGAAAACGGACTTAAATTGCAAAAGTTATACTGTTTTCAATATTGTGTGTATATTGGGTTATTCAGCAATAGCCTTTATTTTAAATTATATAAATGACATTTTTATTTGATATATCTTATTCTAACTTGTATATTTATGTTATATTATGTATGTTTTGACTTTTAATTATTTTTAAAATGATAATAGAATTTTTCCGTAATTTACTGTATTTATTTCCTATTTTTAAAAGGTTGTTTCTATTTTTCTGCTATTTTCTTCATCTAAACTATATTTAAATAATTTTTTTTTTTGTGAATGCATTTTTTTGTTATTATCTTTATTTATAAATATTTTTCAAGTATATAAAATTTTTTCAAACTCCATTGCATTTATTTTCAAATTTTCTAACCTAGTTTCTGTTTTCTTTGCTATTTCCTTAATTTAATTATATATAATAAAAATTTAGTAATTTATTTTACACATTCACTTTTGTTTGCTGTGTTTTAATTTATTAATATTCATTTTTCATGTATTTAAATTTGAATAGATTTTTCCAAAGATTATTTGAGTTGTTTTCAATTTTAAAGCCTAGTTTGCAATTTTAAGCCATTTTCTTAATTTAAATTCTATTTAATTTAAATTTAATTATTTATTTTAGATATTTATTCTTATTTCTGATTTTTTATCTTTATTTCTCAGTTTATGTGTATTTATAAAATTACAAATTGTATATATGAAATTTGAAAGGTTTAAAGGCTAAAAAACGTAATGTCCTTTCACATTTCTTTTACAGTTTCTTTTGTCATCAATACATCCGTTATTTTAGCCACTCCTTACTCTATCTCCAGCCGACTTCCCTTTCTTATTTTTCATGAAATTTTCTCTTCCTCAAACCCTAAAAAAATTCATAGCCTCCATCTTGCAAGTTTTGGTAATGGCTTCCCTTTCTTTTTCTTATTTTTCTTCTTATTTTTCTATGAATTATGCCTTGTTTTCTCATGCTCTCTGCTAGGCTTCTCCTCCATATCCGCAGCCACAAACTCCTACACCTCTTACCTGCCATCACAATCACCTATGCTTCCAGCCATGACCAAGGCCGAGCCATCCATGGTGGTCAAACCCTTCAAAATTGCAACCTACATGCCAAAAACAATGTTTGTTGACCATTTTGGCCTCACCCCTTCAACCACCACCCTAACCACCACCATAGCAGCAACCACCACCTCTGACCTAATCACCACACACCCCTCCAACCTTTGTCCAGTCATGGCACACCCACAGGTCGAGTACACTTCCATGGCCGAGCCCTCTAGCCAACCAAAACTCCATTTGTTTGCCCAAGACCCTTCACCTCTTCATGTATGAAACTCCACCTTGCTCATGACATGAACCCGACCCATGCTAGCCTAGACCTGAGCCAAAACTTAACCAAATCTGAACCAAACTATACCCTAGGCCATGACAAAGGTTTGAGGAAGTAAGGTAAAAAGTTTGGCAATTCGTTTCTCTTTTATTTCAAAGTTATTGCATTTTAAAGTCGTATTGAATTGTGTTGTTTTGATTGTTTGTTTTGGGTTGTACACAAGAGTTGTAGCTTGGATTCGCTCTCCACTTAAGTCCGTAATTGTGTCATAGTGCATTGTTTTCTGTTGTGCCTTTTGTTTTGACATCTTCAGCAATTAGAGGTGAGTAAAGCTCACACGACATTTATACTTATGCAGTTGTGAAACAACAACAACTGAATGTGCAGAAATATTTATGATGTTATAACTGCCATGTGATTTTATATATATATGATGTTAACATGTTAAATTTTATGTCATATCACCTGTTACATGTCACATCATCTGTTACAATTGTATATTGTTAAACTGTTCATTTTGATCTGTCTATCACACTGCAAGTTCCCTGTAGGTTAGAAATCAATATGGGTTGAAATGATACATACACGAACGGACTTTAGAATAAGGAAAAATCGTTATGGACTGAAATGATAGGCCTGACCGGTTTTTAAATTATTCATTTTGACTTGGGATTGTGGGTTTGAAATGATAAAACCCAGATTTTCTTTGTAAATTATGGGTTGAAATGATATATTACCCGTATCACTTTACCTAGCGTAGAAAATTATATACAGGCCCGTAGTTAAAATATGTTTTTCTAAAAATTTTAAATTATTTTAGAAATTTAATTATTATAATATTTTGATTTGAAATTTAATAATAATATAATTTTTGTAAAGTATTATTGATTTTCTGGAAATCTATAAGTTAAATAAATTATGGAAAAGTTAGAAAATATGAATGTAAGTTATTTTGGAAATTTTGATTTAATTTTTAATGGAATTTAAATAACTTTTAAAATATGACAAATTTATGATATTTTGAATTTAAATTAATTTGAAGTGATTTTATAACATATTAATGATTTTGAATAAAGTTAAAATGTGAAATGAATGGATATTTTAAGTTGAAATTTTGGAATATAACTAAAATTGGAAATTTATGAAATTGACTTAAAAATGAACTTTTAGTTAAATAAAAATAAAATTAAGTTATATTTGAGAATTTGAACTTAAGTGTTAAGTTGAAATTTAATGTAATGAATTTAAAATTGAACATTGCAATTTAATAAGTGAATTATTATTAAATCTTGATTTTTGAATGGAAATTTAACTTTATAAAATCATGAACTTGAGGAAAATTAAATGATGTTTATAAATGTGAAAATGTATGATTTTATGAGTTAAAAAAATGTTTTAAATAAAAATATAATTGGTTGAGAAATTATATTGAATATTTAAAGTAAATTTACTACATTTTTGAAATGATATTAATTTCAATGAAAATGATATTACAACATTTGTAAATGCTGTAGTTGATGATAATGAATTAAAAAGCTATTGAATTAAAAACTATTATGGCAAGTGTTGTAAGTGCTGTAATTTTTGAATTTAACTAAGTTTATTTGAAATTTAAGTAAACCCTATTACAACATTTTAAAATGTTGTCTTTTGTCAAATTGAACCGTTTTGAATGTAACCTTCCGTAACGTTCTCTAAATGCTGCGTAAAGTGAAATTTCACTGGTTTGATAAACGTAAGTGAATAAATGAACTTTGAAAGTTGAAATTTTTTGGAAATTTAATAATTTAATTATTAACATGATAACTTCATTTTAATGATAAAAAAATGATTTTTTTTTTGGAATATAAACTGTTTTGAAATATGAATTGAAATGGTATTCTAAATTGAATAAAATGAATAATGATTGAAATGTGGTTTCGAAAGATATGATATTTTGATATATTAAAACGATTGAAATATGGTTTCTAAAAGATATGATATTTTGATATATTAAAATGATTGAAATGTGGTTTCGAAAAGATATGATATTTTGGAAGTGAAGCTTTGAAAAGTTATGATATGTTGATATATTAAAAATGATTTGAAAGGAAGTTTTGAAAGGATAAGATAATTTGATATATTGAAATGGTTAGAAATGACCTAATGTTTATTTTGATAAATATTTGAATTAAAAGATATGGTATGATGATATACTGAAATGGTTTGAAAATGATTTAATCTTTATTTTGATAAAGATTTGGGTTGAAATGACATTTTATTTTTGAAGTATAAAATATTGTTTTAAAGTTATAACTACGGGATATAATAATGATTGGTCGTTAAAGAGACCGGGATCGGATATTGTCTTATAGCCGGCCAATACCGAAAACCACTTTAACAACTGTGTACGCGGTGGAGATTCCAGAATGAAGTAGGATGGTGGGGACATTCTCGAGGTATATTACGTGGACCCAACTCCCGTAAGTTGGCATAAACGACTAAAACAGGAGCTATACCGGGATCACAAAGGGTCGCACCCTTTCATCGTGCATGCTCCATCGGAAACTATTCTATTACTTTTGTGATTCGATATGTGGCGCTACTTTGATACGGGGGTATTGTTCGAGGTGGACTGTAACGACCCGTATTTTTACGGATCGAAGGATCGTAGAACTGTTGTCATTAGGTTGTTAGTGTTGTTAAGTCGTTCAGAATTTAAGTCGTTCGAAGCTTAAGTCATCCAAAGATAAGTTGTCCAGGGTTAGGTCGTGTCGTAGCATAGGTCGGTGGAGCGACTTAGGGGATGGAGCGACCTAAGGAAAGTGAACGGCTTAAGGAGGTGAGCGACTTAAGAGATCGGAGCGAGTTAACGACCTAATGGTTAGCGGCTTAAGGGGTTAAGTGACCTAAAAGAACTAGCGGCGATGACCTAGGAGATTGAACGGGCTAACGACCTAAGAAGGAGATAGGTTGGTTGGACGGTTAAGGAAGATGGCTTAGGTCGTTGAAGTTTAGGTCGTGAGACCCTATGTTTGTAGTTAGGTCGTGGACGAGATAAGGCTTAGGTCGTAGGTCGCATGACGGCAAGGGTGTTAGGTCGCTGGGTAGTTAAGCCGTGTGTGTAGTTAGGTCGTAAGTCGCATGATGGCTTGAGTCGTTGAGTCGTGAGTCGGTAGGTTGTTAAGTCGTCCAGACGACTTAGGAAGGAACGCGACTTGCATGTTAGGTCGCGTGTGTGTTGAGCCGTGTTTGTGTTAGGTCACGTAGAGGCTTGAGTCGGTAGGCCGTGGGGTTGATGAGTCGTAAGTCGTGGGGCCTTGTTAAGTCGTGACCGACTTAAGGGGGGCGAACGACTTAAGGGTTTGGCCTATAAATACACGGCCTTATCTCACTTTTTGGGATCCGAATTTTGAAGCGACGAAATGCTTCCATTTTTAGAGCTCGAGTGCTACACTTCTTCACTTCTTATCTCTTCTCTAATCTAGAGCTTCCTTCCATCCAAGATTGAAGATCTACATTCTTCAAAGAGAGACTTTATCGTTTGAAGCAGAAATTTTGACGGATCAAGCTAGATCCTTTGCTGTCCGGATCGGGAGTTTGTTGCTTTTGAGGTGTTTAGGTGATTCGGTGAGTGGTGGTTATCTCTCACACGGACCCAAAGGAGTATATTGGATCGGTGGCTTGTTTGTATGTTAAAGATAGTGGTTTCATGCATTTTCCTTAAGTCTACATGTAGATCCATCGTTCATAAAGTTTTGATATCCACTTTACTACATGTTAAGTTATGCCAGTTCATTCATCAAGATATTACTTAGAATTCATGCTTGTTAGATTTGGACTCTTTATTTACGAAGTTTCCATTATTGTTATAACTGTTTATTTAGATCTTGTTTGAATGATTGATTACTTGGATTAATGATTGATCTGATTGATTGTTATAAATTAGTTGATTGATGATTTGATTTGGACAAGTTGGTCGAAGATGATTCAGAAGCTAGGTGGAAAGGCTCTTGAATAAGGAAAGCTGCTCGTGGCATATGAAGCAGATGATAAAGCTCATATGGATAGATTTGATGATGATGTTGAGATGGGACTTTGCTATGATGCGATGAGGCATAGCATGATGTTGAGATGGGACTTTGCTATGATGCGATGAAGCAAAGCATGATGTGAGATAGCCTTGGTTTAATCCAGACGGGATCATCCCAAGCATGTTGATAACTCGGTGATATGGTTCGAGTTCGTTGATAATGGTTGGCTCAAGAGGCGCTTGAGCTAGTATGAGAATAGTCGTCGAGGAGGATGACTAGAAGGCTGAGATTTCATCGTTATTGAAGGTTCTAGCAGACTCAAAGCATGATTACGCTGGGCAGATTCGATAGTCCCAAAAGACTAATAGTTGATGGTCGAGTACTCTGGGCAGATTCGATAGTCCTAGGCACGGGTCACGATGACGTGCGGAGTTATGTCTAGAACCGAGGTTACCATTAGCCCTTGACAGACGGATGAAAGAATGAGCCGGTCATTCAATTAACGGTGATATCGAGGCAATGATAACAGTGATAGCCAGAGTCATGAATGTTTGGATGCTTTGGTCGTATCGTCACTCGGTCTCAAGAGTGATGTTTTGTGCGTGCTTATCTGATCTTGGTTTAGGCCTTGGGGGTTTGTGCTTGGAAAACATCGACCTTGACTCGAGTGATAATTGCTTTACTTTAATTGTCTGCTTTGCTATGTTTGTTTCTGCTTAGTGTGTCTGGGGGCTATCACTGTAGAAAGAGGTGGAGTGGGAGGGTTGGATTCCTATTCCCTTTTCCTTTATGCTCTTTTGGTATGTTGTTAGTTAATTTACCGCTGACTAAGACTGTTGTCTGACTTAAGGTTTTATGTTCAACTCTTATTACCTTGGGCTGTTTATCCATTTTGGGATGGGCAGATTAGGTAGCAGGAGACAGGTGCTGTTCTCAGTGACCAACGCTGTTGATGACGAAGACGAGCTGGAGGCTTTTGCATATTATTTTCTTACTATATGTCTGGATGTTCCGCTGCTTGTATGATTTAGGTAGTGAGGTATGATTTATTGACTATTAAGATATTTGTATCAAATTGTTTTGTAGTGTATTGATGAGGTTCTATTTAGTGAAGCTTCACTATGTATATTTCTCTATTGTATTTTATCCATGAGCTGTGAGTAATACGATAGACTATTCTGTGTTTACTTTAACCCTGACGATCGTCTATGGCTGCCTGGCACACTTTTCAGCGCACTATTTCCTTGTTTAGTGCAGGAGTTATGCGCGGTCGTCACATTTGGTATCAGAGCTTTGGTTAATTGATTTTAACCAACGCTCGCTGACGTAACTACGTATGAGAGACGTAATTGTATTTTTATGGATGGTTACTATATATAATATAGTGGCTTAGAAGGATTTGAACCTCTTATGCAGTTGTTTCTCAAGGTGTACTAATCATTCTTTTATAGATATTAAGAATGAGTCTAAGAGGGAGACCAGCTGCTAGGGAAGGCCGTGATTCTGAGGGGGCTGCTGATTATGCTGCCATGTTTGAGGCCATGATGACTTTGATCATGAGAAGGATGCCAGCTCCAGGGCCAACGGTAGATGTTGGAGTTCAAGTTCAAACTCCAAAACAGGTGGATTTTGCTAAGTTGTGTAAAGACTATACCGCTCTTGGAGGAAAGGTTTTCTTGGGAACAGAATCAACCATTGAAGTCCAGAGATGGATAGATGCTTGTAGAAGGATCTTTGGTGATTTGGGAATCGAGGATGTAACCAAAAGTAATCTTGCATCAAGACAGCTTCAGGGAAGAGCTTCTGATTGGTGGAACTCTATCACCATTGATACTCTAGAGGAAGAAATTACTTGGGAGCAATTCCACGTCAGATTTGAAGCTAAGTTCATTTCTACAGCTCAGAAATCTGTTCTGTTCAAGAAGTTTGTGGAACTCAAGCAAGGTGGAAAACCAGTTCTTGATTATGTCTCTGAGTTTGAAGCCTTGTCCAAGTATGCTCGGTCATATATTGAATCTCCTTATTAGAAGAATGAGAAGTTTGTGGCAGGCTTGGACACTTACCTTGGGAGGTAGTTGGTGGATCATCTGAACGATCCATTTGAGAAGCTTGTGGATAAGGCTCTTAGGCATGAGAACCTGTTTCCTAAGGAAGGATCTGTTGTTGCTGTGACCAAGGAAGATTCTAAACCACAGCAAGGAGGAAACAAGAAGAGGAAGCAGCAACAACAGAAGGGTAAGGATGGCCAGAAGAAGCCGAAGGGTGAAGTGACCTGCTACAACTGTCAGCAGAAGGGCCATTTCTCTAGAGATTGTAAGAATCCAAAGGTGCCGTGAAGTGCCACAACTGTGACAAGCTGGGGCATATCAGGAAGAATTGTCCAGAACCGAGGAAGGACAAACAGATTGTGCAAGCTTATGCTTTGGGGGCTGTGCCATCATCATCAAAAGCTCCTACTACAGAAGAGAAAGGAAAGAGTGTGGTGGTACAAGGTACCCTTTCCTTTTTTGGTGTTCCAGTTAGAGTATTGTTCGATACTGGAGCGTCGCATTCTTTTGTTTGTAATGAACTTGTAGGCCGGTTGGGTTTGGAACCGGATATCATTGATAGACCGTTGGTTGTGACTAATCCAGTTGGGGGTTCGTCCTGTTTGTGTATGCTATGCCGTGGTCTGATTGTATCGAGTCATGATTGCTCTTTTGTTTGTGATTGTTTTGTTCTGAACCTTGAGGGGTTTGGAATTATTTTGGGTATGGATTGGCTTAGAAAGTATGCGGCAAAGGTTGATTGTGAAAGGCTGGAGGTGACAGTCGAGAATGTGGAAGGGCGAAAGTTTGTGATACGATGTAAGCATGAGGAAGGCGTCTTCATGAGCTTCATGTATTTGCTGGTTGTTCCACGGGATGGACTGTCATCGGTGTCAATTGTGAATGGATTTGAGGATGTCTTTGATGAGGTCAATAGATTACCGCCGCATAGAGAGATCGAGTTTCGTATCGATCTAGTTGAAGGAGCCAGACCTGTTGTGATGCCTCTTAGGCGAATGGCGCCTAGGGAACAACAAGAGTTGAAGGTGCAAGTTGATGACCTTTTACAGAAAGGATTCATTCGGCGTAGTGTGTCCGAATGGGGTGCACCAGTTTTGTGCAACCAAAGCGGATGGATCGTTGAGGTTGTGTGTGGATTACCATGAGCTGAATAAAGTAACTAAGAAGAACAAGTATCCATTGCCGAGAATAGATGACTTGTTTGATCAGCTTCACGAAGCCAAGGTGTTTTCTCAGATGGATTTGGCAACGGGATTTCACCAGTTGAGAGTGGCAAAGGATAGTGTGCCAAAGACTGCTTTCAGGACACCATCCGGTTTCTATGAGTGGCTGGTAATGTCGTTTGGATTGACCAATGCACCAGCATATTTTGTGGATCTTATGAATAGAATGTTCAGGGATCAGTTGAACAAGTTTGTACTTGTGTTCGTGGATGATATTTTGATTTATTCTAGAACTGAAGAAGAGCACAAGAAGCACTTGCGTATTGTTTTGGAAATCTTGCAAAAACAACAGCTGAGGGATAAGTTTTCGAAGTTCCACTTCTGGAAAAGAGAAGTGAGGTTCTTAGGCCATGTTATCGCTGGAAGTGGAATAGCGGTCGATCCCGCCAAGGTGGCAGCGATCCAGGATTGGGTTAGACCGAAGAATGCATCTGATGTGAGAAGTTTTCTTGGATTAGCAGGATACTACCGTCGGTTTATCAAAGACTTTTCCAAGGTAGCTGCACCATTAACAGGATTGATGAAAAAGAATCAAGTGTTCAGATGGAATGCTAAGTGTGAGCAAGCTTTCGGAATCCTGAAAGAGCGACTAACAAGTGCTCCTGTTTTGACTATTCCAAATGGAAATGATGATATGTTGGTTTACACCGATGCATGTGGTACTGGACTTGGAGCAGTGCTAATGTAGAAGGATAAAGTTGTTGCATATGCAAGTCGACAACTAAAGCCGCATGAAAGGAATTAACCGACTCATGATTTGGAGTTGGCGGCGATTGTATTTGCTCTGAAGATGTGGCGACATTACCTACTGGGAGTCCGATTTGAGTTGTTTACAGATCATAAGTCATTGAAGTATCTTTTCTCCCAAAAAGATTTGAATCTTCGACAGCAACGATGGCTAGAGTTTTTAGCGTCATATGATTTTGGTATAGCCTATACTCCGGGAAAGGGTAACGCTGTGGCAGATGCGTTAAGTCGAAGACATGTAGGATTGGGAGCCATGTTTTTAGAATGGAAAGTCTTGAGTATTTGGATGGATTTGACTTCAGTCCTAGATGTGAATTGGAACCTGAGATGTTGGCAAACTTATCGATAAGACCTACTCTTGTGGAAAGAATTGGCAAGAGCCAAAAGCGAGACGTTAAGCTTGTCAAGATTATCCGTGGTTTGGAATATGGATTGGATCCAGAAAAGGATAAAGGATTCGAAATCGATCGAGAGGGTTAGCTTCGGAAATAAGGACGACTGGTTTTTCCCGATATAGATGAATTGAGAAATGAAGTTTTGAAGGAAATTCATCACTCGAAGCTGACAATTCATCCAGGTGGAAATAAGATGTACCGGGATATGAAGAGAACCTATTATTGGGAAGGTATGAAGAAGGATGTTGGAAATTTTATTTCCAAATGCATGAACTGCCAGTTGGTAAAAGCCGAACAGAAGAAGCCAAGTGGATTACTTCAGCCATTATAAGTTCCTACATGGAAGTGGGAGCAAATATCGATGGATTTTATCGATGGGTTACCTAGAACCAGAACAGGAAATGAAGGGATTTGGGTCATCGTAGATCATTTGACTAAGAGTGCAAGATTCATTCCTGTTCGATCAACCAAGACTGCATCGAAATTGGCTGAGCTATATGTTAAGTGGATAGTTCGATTCCATGGTATTCCGAAAAGTATAGTGAGCGATCGAGACCCATTGTTCACTAGTGGATTTTGGAAGAGCTTCCAGGAAGTTTTGGGAACAGAGTTGTGTTTGAGTATAGCTTATCATCCCCAAACAGATGGTCAGACCGAGAGAGTCAACCGAGTTTTGGAAGATCTCCTCAGAGCATGTGTTTTGGACTTCGGAGGATCATGGGAGGATCATCTTCATTTGGTGGAATTCTCGTATAATAACAGTTACCAGTCAAGCATTGGTATGGCACCGTATGAAGCATTGTATGGAAGACCATGTAACTCTCCGACATGTTGGTTGGAAACAGGAGAAAAGTTGATACATAGGCCAGAAATGATTCGACAGACTTCTGATTGTATAGAGATCATTCGGCAACGAATGAAGGCAGCCCAAGGCCGTCAGAAAAGTTATGCCGATAAGCGTCGTAAGGATTTGGAATTCGACGTAGGTGATATGATTTTTGTGAAGCTTTCTCCACTGAAGAATGTTATTCGATTCGGGAAGAAAGGGAAATTGACTCCGAGATTTGTTGGACCATTCCCGATCATCGAGCGAATTGGAAAGCTCGCCTATAAATTGGAATACCAGAAAAGATGTCGGGTGTGCATAATGTTTTTCATGAATCGTATCTACGGAAGTATGTGCACAACTCGAATACGGTGGTTTCTGCTGATAGTTGTGAGGACTTTGAGATTGATCCAGTCGTTGAGAGACCTCGTAAACCGCTTCGTGTTGTGGAAACTGACACGAAACAGCTTAGGAGGAAGGTAGACAAGTTTGCTCAAGGTACAATGGAGTGATGATGTTAACGACTGTACATGGGAGGAGGAAGAGAGGATGAAGGCAGCTCATCTTGAACTCTTCGAGGTATGGCCCTAAGGTGTCGTGACATCTCATGAATTTGTAACTTGTTCTAGTTTTAGAATTCTGCATGCTAGGTTAGTAATTGGATGCATGGGTTGTTGGTTGCTATGGATGGTAGGCATGCAGAATAATTTATGATTGCTCTTGATTATTTGGAATTTCGCGGGCGAAATTCCTAAGGGGGAGAGAATGTAACGACCCATATTTTTACGGATCGAAGGATCGTAGAACTGTTGTCATTAGGTTGTTAGTGTTGTTAAGTCGTTCAAAATTTAAGTCGTTCGGAGCTTAAGTCGTCCAGAGATAAGTCGTCCAGGGTTAGGTCGTGTCGTAGCATAGGTCGGTGGAGCGACTTAGGGGATGCAGCGACCTAAGGAAAGTGAACGGCTTAAGGAGGTGAACGACTTAAGAGATTAGACGACTTAAGAGATCGAAGCGAGTTAACAACCTAGTGCTTAGCGGCTTAAGGGGTTAAGCGACCTAAGAGAACTAGCGGCAACGACCTAGGAGATTGAACGTGCTAACGACTTAAGAAGGAGTAGGTTGGTTGGACAGCTTAAGGAAGATGGCTGAGGTCGTTGAAGTTTAGGTCGTGCGACCCTATGTTTGTAGTTAGGTCGTGGACGAGATAAGGCTTAGGTCGTAGGTCGCATGAAGGCAAGGGTGTTAGGTCGCTGGGTCGTTAAGTCGTGTGTGTAGTTAGGTCGTAAGTCGCATGATGGCTTGAGTCGTTGAGTCGTGAGTCGGTAGGTTGTTAAGTCGTCCAGACGACTTAGGAAGGAACGCGGCTTGCATGTTAGGTCGCTTGTGTGTTGAGCCATATTTGTGTTAGGTCGCGTAGAGGCTTGAGTCGGTAGGCCGTGGGGTTGATGAGTCGTAAGTCGTGGGGCCTTGTTAAGTCGTGACTGACTTAAGGGGGGGCTAACGACTTAAGGGTTTGGCCTATAAATAAACGGCCTTATCTCACTTTTTGGGATCCGGATTTTGAAGCGACGAAGTGCTGCCATTTTGAGAGCTCAAGTGCTACACTTCTTCACTTCTTATCTCTTCTCTAATCTAGTGCTTCCTTCCATCCAAGATTGAAGATCTACATTCTTCAAAGAGAGACTTCATCGTTTGAAGCGGAATTTTTGGCGGATCAAGCTAGATCCTTTGCTGTCCGGATCTGGAGTTTGTTGCTTTTGAGATGTTTAGGTGATTCGGTGAGTGGTGGTTATCTCTTATACGGACCCAAAGGAGTATATTGGATCGGTGGCTTGTTTGTGTGTTAAAGATAGTGGTTTCATGCATTTTCCTTAAGTCCGCATGTAGATCCATCGTTCATAAAGTTTTAATATCCACTTTATTACATGTTAACCTATGCCAGTTCATTCATCAAGATATTACTTAGAATTCATGCTTGTTAGATTTGGACTCTTTATTTACGAAGTTGCCATTATTGTTATAACTGTTTATTTAGATCTTGTTTGAATGATTGATTACTTGGATTAATGATTGATATGATTGATTGTTATAAATTAGTTGATTGATGATTTGAATTGGACAAGTTGGTCGAAGATGATCCAAAAGCTAAGTGGAAAGGCTCATGAATAAGGAAAGCTGCTCGTGGCATATGAAGCGGATGATAAAGCTCATATGGATAGATTTGATGATGATGTTGAGATTGGACTTTGTTATGATGCGATGAGGCAAAGCATGATATTGAGATGCGACTTTGCTATGATGCGATGAAGCAAAGCATGATGTGAGATAGCCTTGGTTTAATAAAGACGGGATCATCCTAAGCATGTTGATAACTCGGTGATATGGTTCGAGATCGTTGATAATGGTTGGCTCAAGAGGCGCTTGAGCTAGTATGAGAATAGTCGTCGAGGAGGATGACTAGAAGGCTGAGATTTCATCGTTATTGAAGGTTCTAGCAGACTCAAAGCAAGAGTACGCTGGGCAGATTCGATAGTCCCAAAAGACTAATAGTTGATGGTCGAGTACTCTGGGCAGATTCGATAGTCCTAGGCACGGGTCATGATGTCGTGTGGAGTTATGTCTAGAACCGGGGTTACCATTAGCCCTTGACGGACGGATGAAAGAATGAGCCGGTCATTCAATTAATTGTGATATCGAGGCAATGTTAACAGTGATATCCAGAGTCATGGATGTTTGGATGCTTTGGTTGTATCGTCATTCGGTCTCAAGAGCGATGTTTTGTGGGTGCTTATCTGATCTTGGTTTAGGCCTTGGGGGTTTGTGCTTGGAAAACATCGACCTTAACTCGAGTGATAATTGCTTTACTTTAATTGTCTGCTTTGCTATGTTTGTTTCTGCTTAGTGTGTCTGGGGGCTATCACTGTAGAAAGAGGTGGAGTGGGAGGGTTGGATTCCTATTCCTTTTTCCTTTGTGCTCTTTTGGTATGTTGTTAGTTAATTTACCGCTCACAAAGACAGTTGTCTGACTCAAGGTTTTATGTTCAACTCTTATTACCTTGGACTGTTCATCCATTTTGGGATGGGCAGACTAGGTAGCAGGTGACAGGTGCTGTTCTCAGTGACCAACGTTGTTGATGACGAAGACTAGCTGGAGGCTTTTGCATATTATTTTCTTACTATATGTACTGGATGTTCCGCTGCTTGTATGATTCTCTGAGTGTTGTGTAGTGAGGCTTAATGTATTGACTATTAAGATGTCTGTATCAAATTGTTGTGTAGTGTATTGATGAGGTTCTATTTGGTAAAGCTTCACTATGTATATTTCTCTATTGTATTTTATCCCTGCGCTGTGAGTAATACGATAGACTATTCTGTGTTTACTTTAACCCTGACGATCGTCCATGGCCGCCTGGCACACTTTTCAGCGCACTATTTCCTTGTTTAGTGCAGGAGTTATGGGCGGTCGTCACATGGGCGGAAGCTGCTGGCTTGCCGTCACCACCGGTCCGGGAGTGCAAACGGTGTATCCACCCTGGCATTGCCTCGCGTGCCGTGTCATCTCCTTATAGCGAGCCCACTACGATTTTGGTTTTAAAGATCCGACCGCGTTAAGGTTCACCATCCCCTTAACTCTATTTTCTATATGATTATACTTTACTGATTAGACACTACTGTATGTAGCGTATATTACTACATAGTAAATAGTTTAACGGATCCTTAGAGGATGGGCGGTCCCAAGCATCTTCTAAGTTACTTGTATCTTTGCTACAGTTCACTAGAGTTGGTTTACATTGTATAAGTATGTCTCCTGACTCGAGTGTTTGTATTTTTATTTACGCTCGGGTCAGCCTGAGTTATTCACAGATTTGGATTTCCACTTTCTGGAGATTGGAATCGCTGGAGATTATCTACTTGTCAAGTTTCATCTTTTCAATTCGATTGTTCTATTCATCTTGTACTTGGTTATCATATTTAAACTTCTGTTGTACTTTATTTCTTCTATTGTATCTTACGTAACTCTGATATATTTATATAGTAGCTTCATGAACTACTATCTCTTTTACTTCCGCTGCATTATTATTACTCCGTGTCTGTGTTCTGTGATTTTATTTACTGCATATTCTGAGATTTGCCAAAGTTTTATTTACAACGCGGTATTTTGAGCAATTCAATTCCGGCATGAGTGTCTACCTATACACTTATAATGGATGCGAATGCTTGAAAATACCTGGTTGTTACACAAAATAAGATAATAAATTTGAAACCCTGAAAATTTCAACTTAAATTGAAAATTAATTTTAAATAAGTTAAATAAATCTTAACTATCTCTAATTTTATTATCTTATCATCAATTTATCTTAAATAAACAATCTCTAAAATCATGGATTTGACAAAAAACATTTATTATACTCAAAATGTACTCAATAAATTTAATTCTTCTTTATTCCTAATTAAAATTAAATTATTCCTCTCAATATATTTCTTCACCCATGTTAAATTATTTACACTTATTATAACTGCTTTAATTTATTCTTAGTTCCTTTAACATCATTTTATATTGTAAATTATTCCATTACCCTTTTTCTTTCTCTATTTACCACTGTTAATCTTTCTATAACTAAAATTTAAGTGTATAACATTTATTATAACCAATCAAATTTTATTTATAAAAATCCTATTATATAGTATATTATTAGATTACATATTCAACTTCAGAATAATTTAGGTAAGTTATATTGGAATGTAATTGAGTATTATACAAGTAAAATATTTTCCAATTTCATTATTCAAGTCTAAATATTTATTCAAAAATTTTGATTTCATTTTTATAGTTGAAATTATTCCCAACATAAAGTTTAAGAATTAAATTTCCAATTAATTTTAAACCATTTAGAGATAAATATATAGATATACAATATATCAAATCTAATTTAAAATCATATATCAATATATTTTACAAATCAAGTCATATTTTAGTAACCCGAGTCGATTGATTTCCAAAGCAAAACTGTAGCAAAGCTACAGAATAGTCTCTCTACTTCGAAACTCAAAAATGAATGTCGATGATGTGACCGTCATCACCGAAATTATTTTCCAATGACAAAATAGGAGAGTACTATTTTAAAACTCAAAATTCTTTGAAAACGATTTATATTCGAAAATACTTTAAATAATATACCTTTAAAACTTAAAACCAAAGTTTGAGAACATCGGAAAATTTAAACTCCTACTTTCTAAATTTAAATTCATTTCAATTTCCAAATAAATTTATAAACCAGATTTTATAGATTCATTTATTTATATGAGACAAACGGCAATGGTTTACAAGCTATATATAAAATAAAATTTTATTTCTTAACAACCAATTAAATTACTATCAAAATTCATAAAATTATACATATATATAATATAATTAGACAAAATTTATTTTATTTATCAAATTTGAAAATCATATTGTGTCGGTTTGTTCCGTTCGAGTGTTTTGGAGATCCTATCGATAGCGTTGATCAAACGAATCGATCGAAAACCCAAATCAACATCAACAACTCAAACAACACAATATCCAAAACATTTAAATATAGATTTACAAATACACTACCTCGCTCGATGATACAAGAATGGATATCAAAGCAAGGATAGAGATTCAAATTTGATGGACCCAAATCAGAGAAAATTCTGATTCGAAGATAAGTTTGAAAAAAAGATAAGATGATTAAATAACAGAATAAAGGAAATGAATAAGCCTATATAAATCGCGGACAACCTCAACAGGGTCAACCGTGACTTAAAGAATAGGATCGATGTGGATTTTCTGGGATAAATCAACATTCACCTCAAGAGATAGAGTTTCAAATTATAAGAGATACTAGCATCAAAACAGAGGATATAAAATCTCTGGTGAATCGATGCTATTGTAAAGGAGTGTCATCCCTTTACAAATCAATTTGAGATTTGCTAGACTTCCTACTCATTATCAAGATCATTCGAAGTGGAGTTATGGGATACTCCAGAATCAAATAAAGACGAATATTGAGGGACACGAATGAATTTTGGAACCATAGGGAAGTTCCAAAATTCAAAAGAATCGAGCCAAAAAGGAATAATTAAAAGTCGAATGAAAGTGATTCTGTAAATACATTTAACCTAAATGTTGAGTTTTGCCTTGGGCTACCAAAGCTCTGATACCAAATGTAACAACCCGACATTTTCAACCATTCGCATCCGCACATATCAGACTTGAATTGCTCAAAATATCGCGTTGTTAATAAAATTTGGCAAATCTCAAAATATATTGTAAATAAATAATCATAGATCATAGACACGGAGTAAATAATAATGCAGCGGAATTAAAAAAGAGTAGTTCATGAAGCTACTATATAAAAATAAGATACATCAGAGTTAAACAGGATACAACAGAAGAGTGACAAGATACATCAGATACAAATCAGAATACAACACTGGAATCACTGGATACCGAAAGCAAAATAGATGGTTGTATCTTCAAGAAAAGCTCCAACTCCGAAGGTGAGTCTTGAAAGCTGAATCACTCAGTCCGACTCAAGCATAAAGCAAAACACAAAACACTCGAGTCAGGACATAAATACTTATGAACTATAAATCAACTCAAGTGAATGGTAACAAAAATGCATCAATAACTTAAAGGATGCTTGGGATCTCCCATCCTTTAAGGATTCGTTAAACTATTTACTATGTAGTAATATTGCGCTATTATAATAATGTCTATAGTAAAATAAACTTACTTTTAAATAGCGTTAAGGAGTGACCCAATATTCCTCTTAACACGTAATAGTCCTAGTAGTCCATCCAGTATCAGCATATCTCCAGATCGGGAGACTACCCTAAATACTCCATGGGCTACAGGAGAAAAAAAAACTCGTAGTAAATGCTCGGTATGGTAGGTGACACGGCACACAAGGGAATGCCAGGGTAGATATACCACTTACGCACACGGGCTGGCGGTAACGTAGCAGCCACTACGCCCACCGCGGAACACACTCCCAAATCAAAATCGAAGGATGGCCATCAAATCAACCATAAATAAGAGTATAGTGTCGAAGAAGTGCGTCCGACAAGAGGAGCTACCCCTTTTGGCCCGAGATCGCTTCTGTTTTTGCCACCTTAAGCCAATTCATGGGAGTCAGGTCCACGTAATATACCTCAAGAATGTCGCCACCATCCTACTTCATTCTGGAATCTCCACCGCGTACACGGTTGTTAAAGTGGTTTTCGGAGTTGGCAGAGAGTATGACAACTTCCGATCCCGATCTCTTTAACAACCATACGTTATTATAACACCATGGTCATTTCAAAGAAGTTTATACTTCAAAAATCAAATCATTTCATTTCAAAACTATATTCCTTTCAAAATAGTTTTATATATCGAAACCAAAATCATTTTTATTTCAAAACTATATTCAAATCAAAATAGTTTATCATTTCCATTTCAAACATATATTCACTTTCAAAATCATAATTCTTTCAAAGTTATAACCCTTTCAAAACCAAAATACTTGAAATCAATATAGTTGGAAATCATAATATTTCAAAATCATACATTTGAAATCATAGAACATTCATTAGATCCAAATTTCAAATTTATTCAATTAAACCCAAATTTTCAAATTTCCAATTTATTTCAACTCAAAACATCAGTTTCAATTAAATTCAGTTTCCCAACAAAACATTTCAGATCATATCAATTTCAAATATAGATTGGATCCACAAAACAAACCATTCAATTTTTAATATATTTCAAAGCTTCAATATACCACATTTCATAAATCCAATATCTTTAAATAAACTCAAATTATAAGTAAACTAAATATCCATTCATACAAATATAAACTTCAAATATTCATTTATCAAAACCAAATATCATTCCAAATTCACATTATTTATCAAAATAAAGATTATGTCATTTCCAAACCATTTCAAAATCATTAAAATATTATATCCTTTCAAAACCTCATTTCCAAACCATTTCAAAATCATTAAAATATTATATCCTTTCAAAACCTCATTATCAAATCATTATTTGAATTCAAATTCAAATATTCAAATTCAAATATTCAAATTTTTATATCATTTTAAAATCAAATATGTCATTCATTTATTATTTCCAATATCATTATAAAACACATTTCAAAATTCCATTCAAAAATTCATTTATCTTATTACATTTCATTCCATTTAACTCATAACAAAGTAAACCTTATTTAGATTCAAATTCAATTTAAATTCCTTAAAATTAAAATTTAAATATAAATATATATTCAAACTCCTTAATTTCACAAATAACCAAATTCAAAAAATTAAATCATTTAACACTTTAAAATATAACTCAAATAGTGTTAAAATCTGTAACATTTCAAAACATTGTCAATATATAGCAACGACGGCATTTATAAAGTGCTATCGTAGCTTATAATTTCCAAAATATATTAGTTTAAGAACAACGGCATTTGTAAAATGCCGTAATAGATATTTAGTTATTAAAACATAGTTATATTCAAAAAAAAAACATTTAAAAATAATGTCATAAGACCACAGCATTTTTGGGAAATTTTGTTAATAAAATTCCAGATTTTATTATAACTTTTCAAAAACAATAAAACTTCAAATTTTTCTATGTAAATTTAAAAATCATATTTCTAGACTTCAAAATTTCACATTTAAATACCTTAAACATATGATTTGTCACAATAAAATTTAAAATCAAATATCCAATTAAAATCTAATTCATTTGTTAAGTCAAAATTTCACTGTTTATTTACTTATTAAATTTAAACAAAAACTTAACATTTTACTTAAATACCATTTCAAAACTTTGAATTAAATTTCCATTATTTACTTACATTTTAAAAATATAATTTAAAGTCAAAAATCACATTCACTTCATATTTACATCCTTAAATTCAAAAATTAATATTTAGCTTTCACCAACCATAAAATATATATTTTTAAATCAAAATTTACACTTTAAAAAAAATACATATCTTTAGAAAAATCATTTAAAAATATACCACGGGGTCTGTTTATAATTTTCTAACCTTGGTAAAGTGATACGGATATATATCATTTCAATCCGCAGTTTAAAAAGAAAAACCGGGTTCTATCATTTGAAACCCGCCATCCCAAGTAAATAAAAATAAATAAAAATCGCTCAGGCCTATCATTTCAGCCCATAACGATTTTTTCTTATTCTAAAGTCCGTTCAGGTATGTACCATTTCAACCTATAGTGATTCTATTCTAACAGGGAACTTGCAGTGTGAACATATGCATAAACTATATAAACAATGTGAATGCCACAATATAATGTCATATATCAGATGTCATGTGATAATTAACAGTTTTAAAATGGTAATAACATGGCATGGCATATCATATGATCATCATTAACTTGCATAAACATTTTATATTACTACACACTTGCCATCAATTTACTATTTCATAGGTAAATATGTCAGAGTGAGGACTCACCTTTTCAAGCTGAAGACCACTACGACAAATAAAACGATTCCAAAAGCACGATAAGCATGATACAGCACGACATAGCATGACATTGGATTCAAATGAGGGAGATAGCCAAGATATGATCTTGTAAACAACACCCAAACAAGACAAAACAACACATGAATATACAACACAAATCAATATTGGACAAAATCAAAAATGAAAGCAATAAAGACAAGATAGCTTAACCTTGCCTTAACCACTCTAATACTTGACCGTAGAGGATCTTTTGCTCGGCCATTGATGTGTGCTTGGGCCAGGTATGATATCATATCGGTCGGGTTACAAGTGGATGAAGGTGGTGAAAGAGATACAACATGAAGCATACATGGGTTCAAGGCAAATAGTAATGATTTTGGTGCACACAAGGCTTGGATTGATCACACATGAGCTCGGCCATGGGGCAATTGGGTCAGGTCAGTTATGGAACTTTCTGAAGAGATGGCCAAAGGATGAAGTAGCTGCTGGTGGTGCTAGCTAAGGGGTGGCCGAAACAAACTATGAAGGTGTGTGGTGAAATCAAGGCTTGGCTTGTCAATTTGTGGAGTGTTTGTGCCAATTTTGTGGAGCTATCAACATCAAGTGGTCATGGCTTAACTTTTTGGTCAGAGGAGGGGCTGATGGCTGCTGTAGATGGAGGAGGTGATGGTGGAGCTGATAGTGGAGAGTGGAGTAGAGGCTAGCCCGAGCGAACTTGCAAAGAATCAAAGGCAAAATCAATGGGAAAGTAAAAAGAAAAAGAGGGAAAGAAAGAGGCCATTACCATGATTTTTTTTCTCATGGTCGTGAGAAACATTTCTCATGTGAATGCTAGGGAAAGACACGGCTAGGGCAAAGGAAATGGTCGGCTAGAGTCAATGCAAATGTTAATTGGCAATTGAAAAGGCAAATGGCATATGTAAGGTCATGGCATATGAAAAGGTTTTGACCTTTTATATTTCTTTTTATTTTAAATTAAAATAAACTATATATATTTCAGTAAATAAAATATAAAAGTGTAAAAATTAAATTGGAAAAAGAAAATAAATAAATATATTTTAGAAAAATATAAAATAATCATGAAAATAGCACAATAATAGAAACTAGGGTGAAAAATTGTAGATAAAATACAATAAGCTTTAGAAAATTATAACATCACTTTAAAAATATTTCAAAAATGAAATTATATATATGACATGTCATATTACACATATATTCAAATTAGAACAAACAAAATATTATTTATATAAACTAAAATAAAAAATTTTGTTAAATAAAACAATGTACATACAATATTGTAAAACGCATAGCTTTCACAATATAAATCGTATTTCAACGAAACAAAAAGCAGTATTCTTGAAATTTTATTTATTTTCATAATAAAAGATAAAATTCAAATATTCAAATATTTAAATTTTAAATTTAAAAGTTAAAATTTGACCATTTTGACCAAAAATCACATTTTTTGGAAAATATTCCATTTATTCATGTTTGAAATTCTAATTTTCATAAAAATCATAATTTATATTTAAATAACAAAATTATTCATTTTAATAAATAATAATAAAGTTTTTAAATAATAAATTTAATTTAAATAATTAAAAAATACAATTAAAATAATCATAAAATGCTGGGTTGTTACAAACTAACTTTGTATTGTTTTGTCTTTAATAGAGAAAATAAATTGAAGAAATACTGCAAGAACTATGGAAAAACAACAATATACAAGATAAAAAAGTGAAGCCAGATGAAATGCATCAAACTAAATGTGCACAGCAAGCCTCAGACATGTAAGCTATTTTTTCGGTTAAAAATGATGCCTCCTGACAACAAAATTATACTAGAATTGAAACTAATAGTAATAATGAAATCATAATCGCTTAATACTTAGAACTTGTTAACTATTTGCATTATAATCTTTTGTATAAAGTACTACACATCTTTAAATGCCTAGTACATTGAATTGAATTCATTTGATACAAAAGCTATTTTCATTCAGTTCAGTAAACATTTGCTTCGGATCAAAACCAAAACCTACAAGCAAACAAACTGATACTTATAGGCAAAAAACTAATATTTACACACACAAAACTAATACTAAAACCGTATATAATCAAAACTGGAATAAAACAACTATCAAGGCTCTTAAAATGGATACCTATAAACATTTAATTTGATACTAAACTTATGCTAACATTAATACTAAAAATATCGAAGCATATGATCTATTGCACCATTACCTCTCAAATACAATGTTACATACTTGTTGCATACCTAGTACTACAAGTGATGCAAACTAATACTAACAATATATTTTGCTTTAAACAGGATTGACTGCTATATATATATATATATATATATATATATATATATATCTGTGTGTGTCATGATATTCATATTATTTAATAGAAGCTGAAAACCGATCAAAATAAAACCTGAACATATTTTGCAAACAAGAGCGAGAATTGTATACGAGATATTAACAGACAATGATCGCTGTTGGAATTCTGCCAAGTTTATGTCAAGACTAGAAGAAGAATAAATAAAAGAAGTTAATTTGTTGTAAAAACTATTGTGAAGTTCATTTCAAATAAATAATATACATTTGAGATGTTGTGTTAGAACTAATTGAATTTTGCTTTTTTTAATGTGGACGTGAACACTTGTTGAAATTATGTTAGTTTGTTGTAAAAACTACGATCTTATTTCTAACGTTGTAAAATTTAGTTTTGTTTAACTTTTCTCACACATGTTATTATGTTTGATTGTATTTTATATTAGTTTATACCTGAACTGATACTGTAGTGTGCATGAACTGGTACTATTTTTTTATCATACTTGAAATTGATACTGATACTAATATAATGCGAAAACTAATATCGTGTTCTTTTATACCTGAAACCGAAACTCTTATTACTAAACATGCTTATTACTATTTTTGAATACATGTAAATGGTGTATCATTAGACATTGCCACTTGAAGCTTCCTGCATTATTGAATCCATTCCATACAGTTAGTTATCACTAGATAGGAAAATGCCAGAAATTCCCCTCTACTATAAAAGATATTTATCATGGCGATTCTTTTAATCATAACCTCCTTTATATGAGAAAATGCTGGAAATGGAAGTAAATCTGGACATGAAAACATGTATTAGGTTGGTTACGCAAATAGATACTTTGAGATCCTAAATATGTATATGATCACAAAAATAGGTAGTTATCTCAACCTTTCCATTTTACAATATCCTATTTACCTTTTTTTGCTAATTTATTGCTGTGTATTTACATAACTTTTCACACTAAACATATATACCACCATTATTTTCTAGTAGAGAACTCTTAACTTTAACGGTAGAAGAAAAGAATGCACTCTTCTTATACAATTGAAAACAAATCAAACTTTGAAGATCAGAATCGGTACCAACCACGATAACTTTATTTTCAAGCAAATAAGAAATCATAATGGACAAAAGAAGTAAGTTGAGACCAGCAATGACAAATTTCATTCTTCAGATCACAAAAAAAACAATTAGCGAACAACCAAGTGCGGAAAGTGTTATCATCGAATATAAACAAAGAAGAAGACTATTGTCACCACGACAAATAATAAACATCAGTAAAAAAATATCTACTTCAGATTGTCATTTTATCATATTACAATAATTTTCTTTATATAACAACAAAAAAACATATTTTTCAAAAATGATACCAAAATTATGCAAAATTGATATTTAAAAATTGATCCTCAAATTATTTATAAAACTAACACGGATATAGACGTCATTAAATACTAACAAAACACCAATTTAACTTGCTGACTGTTTGACACATATCATCATATTTACTCTCTAACAACTTCAATTTTTTGTACTCAAAGAAATAAATTATTAAAAAACTTTCAGATTGCATTATTTTGAAAAATGATATTATGAAAAAAATTACCTAAAAAGCGATGCTCACTGAACTAAACACAACAATGCATTTTCAATCAAAAAAATATGAATGCAAGATATACATCAGTGAACAAATACTAAATAACATTCAATTTGAAGCACATAAGAAAACAAATGCTGCATAAAAAAGAGAAGAAAACAGAAGATACCAGCTGCAACTTCCCAAATTTCCCAAAGAATAATAAAGAAGTTAACACAATAACAAAACTGAATTTATTTATTTTTAAAAAATAGGGAAAGATAAGAAACAAAAAAAATCAAACTCTGATGGAAAAAGCAAAAACATAGTAATAGAATCATACCAACATCTGAAAATTACAATGTCGAAAGAAACAAACGAGATTCGAAATTAGGAAAATTGAATGGATCGCTAACGAAAAAGGAGAAGTATGAAGAAGAGCATTTAATTTTCAATGCGTAAAAGAGAGAGCGAAGAAGAAATAAAGAAGAAGAAGAAGAAGAACAATGTCGAAGAAGAAAGAGAGAGAGAGAGAGAGAGAGAGAGAGAGAGAGAGCATGCGACGACAGTTAGGGATCATTAAAATATTTGAACATTTTTGTCCTTGGGGAAAAATATTAATGGGCTGCACTAGATAATAAAAAAGCCTTAAAATTTGTCCTTGAGAATATTTTTCTGTTTTGGAAAACCATTATTTGTTGATTTTGTTTTGAAAATGTTTTGGATTCAGAGATGATTTGAAATGTGACTTTTGGAATTTTCTAAGGCATTTGATTTAGAAATGGTTTTCGAACTTCTCTATTTCACTTCAACCATGTTATTAATCTTTTCTAATTTATATCGAAATGTGTTAAAAGTATTTTGGTAGGTATTTATTTTATAAAAAAGTTAATATAATAAGGATGTTTATTATAAAGAAAATAGGGGGTTTATTGTTTATAATAAAGTGATTCTTTCTTAAATGAAAACATAAATATTTTGAAATAAATATTTTTGAAACGCTTTATATAAAAATGTTGTATAGAATGATAGATTTATAAATGGTATTTTATAAATGGTAGAATAAATCTATAAATGATATTTTATAAAAGTGAAATTATATAATTTTGATAAATTAGAATAATAAATCACATTTGTGAATTTATAGTGATATATGAAATGATCATTTAATGGAAAGTATTTAGTCTTATCTTGAAACCGAAGATCAGTAATAAGTATATGAGGTTTATATACGAAGTTTTGTAAATAGAAAGGAGACTTATAAAAAGATTTTTATAAATAGGAAAGGATTTTTATAAATATAAAAGTGATTTATAAAAAGGAATTTTATATAATGAAATGAGATTTGATTTCTATAAATAAACATCTTAAATTATGGTGGTATGGAAGTATTTTTTTTTCACACTTAACAGTAAATTTCAACGTATGGAAATTCATCTCTATCTGCGAGAATTAAGAATGTATGTCGAGGCAAGGATAGTTCTCTAACTTGTCCATCTTCATCGTTAATCGATGGATAATACAAGTTTAAAATCAAATGTGGTGGCAAGTATATTTGGTCTAATTGCCATATGATCCATTTACTTACATGTTAACTCCGCCTCGGCCATGACCCGGAGAACTAAAAAGTTACCGACTTAAGACTTAAGAGAGATGCCGACTCAATGATTTGACCCAGTTGCCGACCTAATGCTTTAAAGGGATGCCGACCTAAGTCTTAAAAGGGTTGCCGACCTAAGGCCTAAAAGGGCTACCGACCTAACTGCCTTAAAAGGAGGACGACCTAAGGCTTGGAAGGGATACCGACTTAAGGCTGAACAGGTGCCACCGACCTAAGATAGCTACCGACCTAAGTCGCCACCGACCTATAATCTATGTTAAGTCATTCACGGTCCAAGTAGAGGAAAACAAGTTCAATGCATCTACTTGGCGCATGGTCTTTTAACTCGTACACGGCTCACGACCTAACTCGGGTCGTCCACGACCTAAAGCTAGTGGGTGAAGGTTTAATGCCGCATAAGTAAGACCGGTTGACTCGTTTGCGACTCAGAGGATGACTCGTGGGCGACTTAGGACTTGTACAAATAAACTCTTGAGAAGCGCCACGACCTAACTTAGACTGGCCACAACTCACCTTAGACCGGTCGCGACTTACGACCTAAGGGGGGTTTCCCCTATAAATACCAACCTACCTCAAGCATGAAGGGGACTTTTGGCCGATCTCTTGAAGTGCCAATACTCTGCTGAATTCTCGACTCACTCAACACTTCAAGTACGAAAGACATCTCAACTAACTTCGAGAGGAAATCTAACACAATCTACATGAATTTAAAGAATTATTCTACATCAAAGTTCTAGTTGTTTGTCTCATTGGAATTGTAATTGAAGATTGTTGTAAAAGTTGTAATCAATCCAGTAATAAAGAGATTTAAAGTGGACGTAGGTTTACCCTAAGCCGAACCACTATAAAAACTGTTGTTTTTTCTGCTTTTTCTGTGATCTCTCTACTTGTTTGTAGTTCCCGTGTACACGGGTGGTGCTTTCACTCAACTTCAATCTACACCGGGGTGTTAGCGTCTGATTTTTACGTTAACATTTTTGGTGCTTTCACTGAGAACCCAACTCAGGAAATTTCCACTATTGCTCCGCGAAGGATTGTTGAAAGAATTTCTTTTAAAACCAGAAGTTTTTTGGAAATAATGGCTCCTGGGAGTAAACGAAGTTCTGTAAGATCCGACAATGTTCAAGAGAATACCGCTACCTCTCCTCCTTCAAGTCAAGCAGCTCCAACTGTTGGAGTTACACGAGCAGAATTGGACACCGTAGTTTTGGGATTGAATCAGCAATTGAATGCTCATAATGCGCAGTTGGAAGCCCAGAATGCCCAGAATGCCCAGAATGCCCTGATCTTGAGTAAGTTGAATGATCTTCTAGGGGCAAATCGTCAACCGGTTAACAATGATGGGAACCCTACCGCGGGAGTTCAAGATGTTGAAGGGAACATTTCTCAAAGAGCCGCAGACCCTATAGAAAGGACTCCTCTTCAAGCTGGAGGATCGGGACCGCAGCCGACCCTCCGTGAACGATTGTCAAGGCAGAATTCAGAGAGAGTGGCTGATGTGTGCCCTCCAGAGCCTCTAAATGATGAAGAGTATTTTTCGGGTATGGTTCGTCGAATCATGAAAGAAAGTATGCAAAGAGATGAAGACGAGAAAGAGTGGGGATTTGCTCCGAGAAAAACTCCATTTACTGAAAAGATCTTGAAGGCAGAGTTCCCAAGGAAATTCGTTCCCCCTACTATTCCAGCTTACAAGGGGACGAGTGATCCAAACGAGTTTCTGTATAAGTACGACTGGCATATGACTGGTGCCAGGGCGTCGGATGAAATTAAATGTCGATATTTCCCGGTATATCTCGAAGGTGTATGTAACAACCCGCATATTTGTCGATTTTAATATTTAAATATTTTATCAATACTCGGAATTTAGTCCGAAAAGATACTTTTTGCATACGGTTGTATTAGGACTCGGGACCACTCCCATTGAGTTTAAAATGCCGTTTGCGACCTTTTTGAGTATAAGCTTCGATATGTTTGGAGAAAGTTGATTTTTTGCTACTTTTCACTTTGGGTTTGAGTTTGGGTTTAGCCATTAGCCAACTTACACTTAAAAACTGAACCCCTCCTCCCCATTCTCCCTCACTTCTTTCTCTTTTCAGTTTTTATAGCATTAATGGTGGGAGAGATTGGAAATTAAAACTCCAAAACCCTAGTTCCTCTTGCAACCTCAAATTCCTAGCTCCAAATTCAAGAGAACCCATTGGTAAGCATTCTCTTCTTCTTCTCCAACTTATTCTCTTAGCAACTTCAGAAATTCCTAAACCTAATTTTGGGAATGTTCTTGTTTTGAGCATAGATTCAAGCTCATTTGGGTTGTGTTGAAGAGAGGTTGATTCTCCATTTGCTTTCAAGCTTCTTCTTGTTTGATTTTGGTAAAAAGGTGAGATTTTTATCTCACATCTTTGTCTATAATTATCTTCGATTGTTAGGTATGAATTCCTAACGTTTATTCGTGTGCAATTGATTTTGGTTTGGATCGATTTCGTGTATATTCCAATTTTTGGTGATTTGGTCTAATTTATGAAAATCCTATTATGGATATTTGGACATTGATAGTTGAGGCGTATCGAAGAGCCATTTAGGCTGGGTTGTCGTTCGACGTAATTCCTTAGTCATCGCCATTTGCTCGTTCGATCGATTTTGATATTCGTTTGGCCATTTTTGGCCTAGGTTCAGGGAATGCCCTGAACCCTTCATTCAGACGTCTGAAACGTGATATTCAAACGTCTGAATATTGTCTGGGAAGTTTTCTATTCCCATATTCAGACGTCTGAATATATGGTTTCAGACGTCTGAATTGGCTTATTTTCAAACAGAAAGAAAATAGGCTAAAATATGCCTATTTCAGACGTCTGAAACATTTGGTTCAGACGTCTGAATCGTGTTCTGGAAATTTTTATATTTCTAGATTCAGACGTCTGAACCACTTGTTTCAGACGTCTGAAACTGTTGTGATTTTGCCTTCTTGCCTTTTGTTTGAGAATTCCAATTTAAATTGATTCGTGATAATCCTATTTGTTGTTATCATTTATTATGACTTTGATGACTCTTTTTAGGGATTTTTGAATATCCATTTCGATGGATTCTTTATCGGTTTCTTTGGTTTTTATTCACGTCTTCGAATGTGAATTTTAGTGATTTATTGTCCTTACAATCTTCTTTGTGATTTGTCACTTTAAAAATATAAAGGTTTTCTATACTAGTAGTAAATATCAAAACTCTTTCCTCAAACGATTTCAATACTATTTTAATACCAAATTCGTTTATAAAACTGTTTTCCAATCTATTAGTATATACAAACCTTTACCTCACTCGTATGAGAAATCTAATTAAACGACTTAGTAAAACGAGTGGTATGAAACGCTTGCGTTTACTTTGTTGGTTAATTCTTGGACTTGTTCAATTGAAACTCTTGTGATAATTTTCTAGTGGAGATCTACAATTTGTTCGTAAATATTTAAGTTAAGCAAGTGGTTATGGGACATGAAGCTAAACTCATATATTTACTAGCTTAGTGTAATTGACACTTCTCGTTGATCATGACGATCATCTTTGTGATTTAGACTAGCAACGTGCGATGTCTCTTTGTCTGCGAGGGAGACTAAACCCCGTTTTGTGGAGTTTCAACTCAATTTGGTGGGGTAGCAACCCATGGTCTTCGGGCCGTTTGTGGAGCTTCGGCTCAATTTGTGATGGTTAGCAACCATGGAATTAGCGTTCCGTTTGTGATACACGTGTTAGTGGGCTTTATGCTCCCGTTTGTGATAGGCCTCCCCCCTTTGTGATTTCTGGATTTCTTGAGATGATTTCTAGAATTTGTGTTTCACCAATTTTCTTGATTTCCATTGATAAGTTTTATCAATATTTGTGCATTGGTGAATTTGTGCGTCATTGACTTTTGTGATATCTGGATTTCGTGTATTGAATTCTGGAATTTGTGTGTCATTGACTTTTGTGATTGACATTGATATTATCGTCAATATTTGTGGTTTGATGAACGAAATAAGGAGTATGGCATTTCTTTGATTCTTGTGTAGATTTGGTGATATTGATTAATCTCTCGTTGATTTTCAATTACTTTTATATATCACAGCTTGGGATTGTGATTATTATGTGTTTAGTCATATCTCTTATTCTATATCGTTTCATCTGATATCTATAGTTAGACTGATCCGTTTATTATTTTCTTATTAAATAATACTCGAGTCAGACCGAGATGTTACAGGTACTTCTGCTTGACTTCTCTATTGGGATTGATTTCTCTGACTTTTGGTTAACTACTTAGATTAGTAGTTTTTGTTGTATACATTTGAGATATAGACTCCATTATGTATACTTATTCTTTTGTGTAGTTCATGTAACTATTCTTTTGTGATATTGTGGATCTTTCTGACCACTACTCTAATGTACACTTTTATGTGTAATATTCATATCTTATTCCGCCTTTGTGATATGAATTGTCTGTGACTGATTTATGTTATGTTTGTTTCTATATTTGTTTCCGAAGATATTATAGCCACTGTGTAGTAGCTTTGAGTTTGTGTCGGCATGTCGGATTTCCACTTGAAAAGATTTGCATGTTATGCTATCTGACATATCGATGCTCGCACAAAGCAATTACACGGATGGTCGCTCCTCAACAGCCTTATTCTCCGTGCTAGTTGACAGCATTCACCGTAATGTTCTTGGCTAGCGTGGGTATAGAGGTGGGGCGTCACAGCTTGGTATCAGAGCCAAACTTCGGAACAATATGGAATAATATAAGAAGGATCATCGTCCTAAGTCCTTCTTAGGAGTCATGCTTTAGGATTTAATTCGAGTCTTCGTACCGATTCATCCTATTTTCCTTATGATTCCTTGTTTATCTATCAAGATTGCTTGATATTCAATTTGGTGAATAACCTTTTTCTTCTTCTTCTTTCTTTCTAAAGGGAGAAAAATGTCTAGACCAGGCCGCCCCAGAGCCGTATCGTCTAGCACTCCAACCCATGATGGAGTTTTTATGACTGCTCAACAGCTTCTTGATTTAGTGACGAATGCTCAAGCAGCTGGAGCTAACCCGGAACCTACTCACCCAAAGTCGGGATTTGCACGCTTGTGTAGCGATTACACTAATTTGGGTGGGGAGCCATTCAAAGGTTCCGAAACTGTTATTGAAGTACAGGCTTGGCTAAGGTCATGCGATCGAATCTTTCTCACATGAATCTTATTGACCTTCATCGAGTTCAGGTGGCCTCTAGTATGCTCCGAGAAAGAGCATTGGACTGGTACAAGCTTCTTATTTCTGAGATTAATGAAGCAGATCTCACCTGGGAGCAATTCCGAGAACGCTTCGAGTTGAAATTTGTACCGGAAGCAGAGAAAGTGACATTGGCTCGACGATTTATAGACCTTGTTCAAGGTGAGTCCTCCGTGACTGATTACGTCGCCTCCTTCGAGTCGCTTTCTAAATACGGGGTTGAATACATCAACACCCCTTTAAAGAAGAACCAGAGGTTCGTCTATGGCTTAAACAAAAATCTCAAGAAACCATTACTTCTAAAATTAGAAGTTTCTTTCGACCAACTCGTTGATATCGCTCTTCGTCTTGAAGAGGCTGATAGGGAGAATGATGTTGAAGTGGTGGGTTCTAAATCAAGATTCAACAACAACAAGAAGAGGCCAAACAAATTCAAAGGCCCCTATCCTAATAAGAAAGGGAAGCAAGAAACCTCCATGACAAAGACTTCTTCCTTTGGTCGTGGGGAATGCTATAACTGTGGTTCGAAGGACCATTATGCGAACAAGTGCCCAAGGTCTCTCTCTTGTCGCTACTGCAAAGTTCCCGGTCATGTTATATCTTCATGCCCCAAGCTTCAGGGCAAGAAGGAGGGAAAACTTAATGATGCTCAAGCCCTTGGCAACACATCTCGTGGCCAAGGTACTTCTCATTCTATTCTGGATGGAATTATTTTATTTCGTGATCATCCTATTCGAGTTCTTTTTGATATGGGTGCGTCCCATTCTTTTATATCAAAAGAACTTGTTGATACTTTTTCTTTGGATGTTTTGTGTTTAATGACTTCTTTGAGAATTGCGAATCCGGTTGGTGGATCCGCAACAATCAGTTTATTGTGTAAAGATGTCGAGATTATTTTGTGTGATTTTCCTTTCCTAACCGATTTGCATGTCATGCGTTATTTAGGCTTTGGAATGATTTTGGGAATGGATTGGCTTAACTGTTATGAAGCTCATATCCTATGTCCTGAGCGGACTATTCATCTTCGACATCCTCAATCTGTTAATCAGGTTTCTGTTATTCTTAAAGATTCGGATTCTGCTTTGGTTGCATCTTTATATTCTTTAAACCCTCGTGATGACGATGATGATGATGACGGTGATATTATTTCTCTTATTCACGTCGTTTGTGAATTTTCCGACATATTCGAGCCCGTTTTAGGATTACCACCTAAGCGAGCAATTGAGTTCAGAATTAATCTCATTCCTGGAGCTCAACCTATCACTCACCCTCCTTATCGTATGTCCAATAAAGAAAACGAGGAGATGCGTAAACAATTATCCGAATTGGAGACTAAGCAATTTATTCGCTCTAGTTCCTCGCCTTGGGGAGCTTCGGCTATTTTTGTGAAGAAATCCGATGGTACGCTTAGGCTTTGCGTTGACTATCGCAAGCTTAATGATCTTACTATCAAAAATAAATATCCTTTACCTCGGATTGATGACCTATTTGATCAACTTAGTGGTGCTAGAGTCTTTTCGCAATTAGACTTAGCTACTGGATTTCATCAGCTTCGTATTGCAGAGGATAGCATTCCTTTGACATCGTTCCGTACTCGTTATGGATCTTATGAATGTCTTGTTATGCCATTTGGTTTAACGAATGCTCCGGCTTATTTCGTTGACCTTATGAATAGAGTTTTCAAAGACTTTGATATCGATTCTCGTGGCGGCATTCGGAGATTTGGTAGACTTGTCGTGCCAAATATTAGTGATCTTCGTAAAGATATTTTAGAAGATTCACATCGTTCTAAATTCACCATTCATCCCGGTAGTAGTAAAATGTACACGGATATGAAGCGACTATATTATTGGGAGGGAATGGAATTCGATATTGCTAACTTTGTTAAGTGTTGCATGACTTGCCAACTCGTTAAGGCCGAACATCAAAGGCCCGGTGGGTTATTGCAACCTTTAGAAATTCCAATTTGGAAGTGGGACCAAATTTCCATGTATTTTATAGATGGCCTTCCCCGTTCTCGTTCGGGTCATGATAGCTTATGGGTGATCGTTGATAGACTTACTAAATCCGCCCATTTTATTCCCGTTCGGTCTAACCGAACCGTTCCTCTTTTGGCCAAGCTCTTTATCAAAGAGATTGTCAAATTACATGGAGTTCCTACTTCTATAGTTAGTGATCGGGATCCATTGTTTACTAGTGTATTTTGGAAGAGTCTTCAAAAAGCTTTGGGAACGAAGCTCAATTTTAGCACCGCTTATCATCCTCACTCCGATGGACAAACCGAGCGTGTGTATCAAACTCTTGAAGATCTTCTTCGGCTTGTGTTCTGGATTTTGGTGGAAGTTGGGAAGATCATATTTCACTTGTTGAATTTTCCTATAATAATAGCTTCCAATCTAGTATTGGTATGGCACCTTTCGAGGCACTCTATGGAAGGCCATGCCGATCTCCTTCTTGTTGGCTTGAGGCCGGTGAGAAGCTGGTTTTAGGTCCAGATTTTATTCGCGATTCCACAGAAAAGATTGATCTTATTCGTCATAGGATGAAAGAAGCCCAGAGTAGACAAAAATCCTATGCCGATAACCGGAGAAGGAAGTTAGAATTTTCTGTGAGAGATCTTGTGTTCATTCGTGTATAACCTATGAAAGGTGTTGTACGTTTCAGTCGATCGGGAAAATTGGCGCCTCGATATATTGGGCCATTTCCTATCACTGAATGTATTGGTCCCATGGCTTATCACCTTGTATTACCGGCTCAATTTTCTTCTGTTCATGACGTGTTTCACGTTTCTCAATTATGGAAGTGCCTTCAAGATTCCGATTCTGTTCTTGAGCCCGGTGTTGTGGAAGAGATTGAAGTTTCGCCTAATTTAACTTATGAGCAACATCCTATTCGTATCATTACTTCGGAGGTCAAACGACTTCGTAATAAAGATGTTCCGCTTGTTAAAGTTCAATGGTCTTCAAATCCTAAGGATTGTTCTTGGGAATCTAGGGAGTACATCGAGCGAACACATCCGGACTTACTTTCTCGTGCTCTTTGAGGTGAACCTTTTATTTCAAATTTATTTTGTGTTGAATATGCTTTATGGTTGTTACTATATATCTTCTTCTTAAATATTGCGAGGACGCAATTTCTTTAAGGAGGGGAGTCTGTAACAACCCGCATATTTGTCGATTTTAATATTTAAATATTTTATTTAAATATTTTATCAATACTCGAAATTTAGTCCGAAAAGCTACTTTTTGCATACGGTCGTATTAGGACTCGGGACCACTCCCATTGAGTTTAAAATGTCGTTTGCGACCTTTTTGAGTATAAGCTTCGATATGTTTGGAGAAAGTTGATTTTTTGCTACTTTTCACTTTGGGTTTGAGTTTGGGTTTAGCCATTAGCCAACTTATACTTAAAAACTGAACCCCTCCTCCCCATTCTCCCTCACTTCTTTCTCTTTTCAGTTTTTATAGCATTAATGGTGGGAGAGATTGGAAACTAAAACTCCAAAACCCTGGTTCCTCTTGCAACCTCAAATTCCTAGCTCCAAATTCAAGAGAACCCATTGGTAAGCATTCTCTTCTTCTTCTCCAACTTATTCTCTTACCAATTTCAGAAATTCCTAAACCTAAGTTTGGGAATGTTCTTGTTTTGAGCATAGATTCAAGCTCATTTGGGTTGTGTTGAAGAGAGGTTGATTCTCAATTTGCTTTCAAGCTTCTTCTTGTTTGATTTTGGTAAAAAGGTGAGATTTTTATCTCACATCTTTGTCTATAATTATCTTCGATTGTTAGGTATGAATTCCTAACGCTTATTCATGTGCAATTGATTTTGGTTTGGATCGATTTCGTGTATATTCCAATTTTTGGTGATTTGGTCTAATTTATGAAAATCCTATTATGGATACTTGGACATCGATAGTTGAGGCGTATCGAAGAGCCGTTTAGGCTGGGTTGTCGTTCGACGTAATTCCTTAGTCATCGCCATTTGCTCGTTCGATCGATTTCGATATTCGTTTGGCCATTTTTGGCCTAGGTTCAGGGAATACCCTGAACCCTTCATTCAGACGTCTGAAACGTGATATTGAGACGTCTGAATATTGTCTGGGAAGTATTCTATTCCCAGATTCAGACGTCTGAATATATGGTTTCAGACGTCTGAATTGGCTTATTTTCAAACAGAAAGAAAATAGGCTAAAATATGCCTATTTCAGACGTCTGAAACATTTGGTTCAGACGTCTGAATCGTGTTTTGGAAATTTTTATGTTTCCAGATTCAGACGTCTGAACCACTTGTTTCAGACGTCTGAAACTGTTGTGATTTTGCCTTCTTGCCTTTTGTTTGAGAGTTCCAATTTAAATCGATTCGTGATAATCCTATTTTTGTTATCATTTATTATGACTTTGATGACTCTTTTTAGGGATTTTTGAATATCCATTTCGATGGATTCTTTATCGGTTTCTTTGGATTTTATTCACGTCTTCGAATGTGAATTTTAGTGATTGATTGTCCTTACAATCTTCTTTGTGATTTGTCACTTTAAAAATATAAAGGTTTTCTATACTAGTAGTAAATATCAAAACTCTTTCCTCAAACGATTTCAATACTATTTTAATACCAAATTCGTTTATAAAACCGTTTTCCAATCTATTAGTATATACAAACCTTTACCTCAGTCGTATGAGAAATCTAATTAAACGACTTAGTAAAACGAGTGGTATGAAACGCTTGCGTTTACTTTGTTGGTTAATTCTTGGACTTGTTCGATTGAAACTCTTGTGACAATTTTCTAATGGAGATCTACAATTTGTTCGTAAATATTTAAGTTAAGCAAGTGGTTATGGAACATGAAGCAAAACTCATATATTTACTAGCTTAGTGTAATTGACACTTCTCGTTGATCATGACGATCATCTTTGTGATTTAGACTAGCAACGTGCGATGTCTCTTTGTCTGCGAGGGAGACTAAATCCCGTTTTGTGGAGTTTCGACTCAATTTGGTGGGGTAGCAACCCATGGTCTTCGGGCCGTTTGTGGAGCTTCGGCTCAATTTGTGATGGTTAGCAACCATGGAATTAGCGTTCCGTTTGTGATACACGTGTTGGTGGGCTTTATGCTCCCGTTTGTGATAGGCCTCCCCCCCTTTGTGATTTATGGATTTCTTGAGATGATTTCTAGAATTTGTGTTTCACCAATTTTCGTGATTTCCATTGATAAGTTTTATCGATATTTGTGCATTGGTGAATTTGTGCATCATTGACTTTTGTGATATCTGGATTTCGTGTATTGAATTCTGGAATTTGTGTGTCATTGACTTTTGTGATTGATATTGATATTATCGTCAATATTTGTGGTTTGATGAACGAAATAAGGAGTATGGCATTTCTTTGATTCTTGTGTAGATTTGGTGATATTGATTAATCTCTCGTTGATTTTCAATTACTTTTATATATCACAGCTTGGGATTGTGTTTATTATGTGTTTAGTCATATCTCTTATTCTGTATCATTTCATCTGATATCTATAGTTAGACTGATCCGTTTATTATTTTCTTATTAAATAATACTCGGGTCATACCGAGATGTTACAGGTACTTCTGCTTGACTTCTCTCTTGGGATTGATTTCTCTGACTTTTGTTTAACTACTTAGATTAGTAGTTTTTGTTGTATACATTTGAGATATAGACTCCATTATATATACTTATTCTTTTGTGTAGTTCATGTAACTATTCTTTTGTGATATTGTGGATCTTTCTGACCACTACTCTAATGTACACTTTTATGTGTAATATTCATATCTTATTCCGCCTTTGTGATATGAATTGTCTGTGACTGATTTATGTTATGTTTGTTTCTATATTTGTTTCCGAAGATATTGTAGCCACTGTGTAGTAGCTTTGAGTTTGTGTCGGCATGTCGGATTTCCACTTGAAAAGATTTGCATGTTATACTATCTGACATATCGATGCTCGCACAAAGCAATTACACGGATGGTCGCTCCTCAACAGCCTTATTCTCCGTGCTAGTTGACAGCATTCACCGTAATGTTCTTGGCTAGCGTGGGTATAGAGGTGGGGCGTCACAGTGTAGCTCTATTGTGGTTTACGAAGCTGCCGGTCAGGTCCATCGATCAATTTTCCGATTTGACCAGGAAGTTCACGGAGCAATTTCGATTGTATGCTTCTAAAGCAAAGGATATAATGTCGCTATCAAGTCTAGAGCAAAATCCAGGAGAATATATCAGGTCGTATTTGAATCGCTTTAACATAGCGTTGGCTGAGGTAGATAATGCTGAGCCACGCATGGTCCTGACATACTTGATGAGGGCGATTGACAAATTGAGCGAATTTGGAAAATGGTTGAAAATGAAAGAACCAAACTCGCTCGACAAATTATATAAGAAAGCGGACGAATTCATGCGCTTGGAGAGCCTCCAAAACACCGGCTAAGGTGGTATCAGCGGAAGCCGGGAACAATGGTGCTGCTTCGAATAAGAAAGAACCTAACACTCAAAAAAGGGGAAATGATGGTGGAAAGAAACAGGGAGACGCTAAGAAAGGCCGTTCTTTCAATTTCACACCCTTGACTGATACCCCCGAAAACATCTACTTTGCAACCAAAGATGATGTCAATTATCCGACACCACCTAAAATGAGAGTTGCGATTAAGATGGAAAAAAGTGGAAGGTTCTGTCGGTTCCACAATCAGCCCGGCCATGAGACCAACGAATGCCGTCAGCTGAAAGAGGTGATTGAACAACTCTTGAAGGAAAACAAACTCCAGTAGTATGTGAAAAGGAACAGAAATGCCCCAGCTTCGTCAACTCAAGGACAACAAGTTCCCGCTCACCGTCCTGCCTCAAGTGAGAAAGCCGTGGAACATGAATCGGAAAGATCTGTTATCAACATAATAACCGAAGGACCTCACCCAGCAGGCAAAAGCTGGGGCGAAATGGAAAGGTATGCCCGGACCTTGAGGCATGTACCAGCTGAAGAAAATGTTTTTTTTTAGAGAATGATGCGCCTTTAAAGCAACAAAAGACTTCCACAGATGATATTGTGTTCAGTGCCAAGGATTCTTTGGGTATCGAGGCTCCGACCATGGATCCTTTGGTCATACCCGCTGGTATTGGGCCGGCAATTGTGAGAAGAGTTCTAGTTGATTGTGGAGCTTTATGTAACATCCACTTCAAAAAGACCTTCGATCAAATGAAAATTCCAATGGCAGACGTTCAAGCTTCATCACTTAAGATTGCTGGATTTGCTGGAGAACCCAAACAGCCGATTGGGACCATAGATTTGTTTGTAGAACTTGGAAAGGGACCGAGGAAGGTGGCTCGAAAGCAAACGTTATAATTGTTGAAGAATTCTCTGCCTACAATGCCTTTTTGGGCCGACCAACTCTTGCTGCGTTTAAAGCTGTTCTTGCCCCATGGTGTCTGACTCTAAAATTCCCCACAGATAACGGAGTTGGTGTGATTAAGGGAGACCAAGATGCGGGGCGAGAATGTTACTTTGCAGAGTTGCGAGAATCAAGGAAAAGAGAAATGGGAAAAGGTGCGACGGCTCCAGTCCGCACCAAGGAACCAACCTTGTAGCAATTACAGGGTGGACCCTGCACTGGCGAATGTAGTCGCGCACGAAGAGAGATGGATCCAAGGAAACCCAGTGCAGGGGAGAATAGGGTAGTACCGGTAGAGGTAACGGTGCCGGTGCCCGTTGACCCAAAGTGTAGGATCGATTTCACCCTAGAGGGGGGGTGAATAGGGTGATAGTGTAAATTATAAAAATTAATCGCGGAAGCTTATCAATTAATTTCAATTCAGATCACGGAATAGCAGCACAGATATCGCAGAATATAAATAACAGAATAAAACAGAACAACACAGAATTTACCCAGCTTCGGCAAAACCCTGCCTACGTGCTGCCCCCAAGGTTTCTACTAGAAATTAGATAGTCCCTCGCTTACACACGTAAACTCGCTATACCCGCTATTGACTAATCTAACTCTACGCTCAAAACCCTGACCACAACTCAACCACCGAGTTGCGAATTCCCAAACTACACACCGTAGTTTGTACCCTAGTCACACGACTAGAAAATTAAAAAGTTTAAAAAAGAAATTACAAATTTAAAAACAATAAAATAAACCCTAATTGTAATCTAAAAGCCCTTTATAATTATAAAGTCCAATGTTAGAATTAATAGCCGGCCCCCTTTTTCTTCTTTTATAATTTTTGGCCCGGTCCTTCTATGTTCGAGATAATGGTGGCCGTGTCTATGCAAATTAGGGCTTCGTTCGATCTCTTTCTTTTCGCTCTTAAATTAGGGATTTTGAGAAATTGAAGCGCCGCTTCGATGATTCGAGTTTCTGATCTTGGATGCTTGCTTTGTCGAATAATCGTCTCTTCGATTTCGCCTGTGGTTGCTTCTCTTTCGACGAGTTCGATTGCTTCGGTATGTATTTTGTGCTTTTTGCTTCTTCTAATTTTTCGTACTTGAACTCAATCTGATTCGAGATGAATGATTATTATTCTCAGTTTTGCTTGAACTCGAATACCTCAATTGCCGATGATGTTAATCACTTTTATAGGGTTCGACCCCCCTGTATTTTCGTCGTATATATTTTATTTGAATTTGTCAATTATTCATCTCTGCCACTTGATTTTTCTTCAACGAATGTGATGACTTCTGACTTCTTCAATTTCGAATATTTCGTGTTTACTTGGTTAACACGGTTTGATTCAATTTCGTGATGACCACGGTATTTTGATTTCTGGAATTTATACTTTGTTGACTTGTTCAACATTGACATGGCGATTTTACTATGACTTCGGCCTTGACACTGATTTCGACTTCACTGAGAACTATAGTCTCTGGCCATCTTCTGATCGGTTTAACACGAACCGACTGCACTTGCTTGCTATGAAATACATATATTTACACAGATGCTTCACTGCATCTGTTGTAGTTGCTTTATACTTCACTGTGCACTTTACTTGGGCATTTTGTATGTTTCATTTTGATCCACTTTGTCATTGCATATCTATATATGCTTGACCTCTGTTACATGCTTGCTGTATTCATTTGAGTTGATTGTTGCATTGTTACTGGTTCATTTGATAGCACTAGCTGTTGGTTACTTGATTGAGTTGTGTGGGAACTGGATTGATTTCTTTTGGCTTCACTTGTGTATACTGTGTCATAGTGATGCATTCTTAGGTCTTGGATATTGAACAGTATCATGTATTTGTAGTTTGCATCCATTGTTGTTTCCAGTTGCACTTGGTCATTTCACTGTGTTGCACTCTCTGATGGTTCATTGGTGCACTGCTTGTTCATTCTGTACTTCTGGTCTTTGCATGATGGTCTTGTGGCAGTTAATAGTTGCTGTGCACTTTGTGCTTGCTGTCATGTTCTTGTGCTCGAGCTTGTATACTGTTATGTTGTTTGCATAGCTGAACTTCACTGTTGCACTCGAGATTTTGCTTCTGGCCTGCATGTAGTTTGCATATCACCTTGTTGCATTGTTGAGTCACTTGAGTGTGTTGATGGAAGATGTTGCACTGCTTCATTATGATTCACTTGATTCACTTGTGCACATTGTTCATTGTGAAATAACTGTCTTCACTGATGTTGCACTTAGTCTTGTCTTTGATGTTCCTCTCATTGCATATGAACTTGGTCTACTTGATGCTGTAGCTTTCAAGTATATGTGCATCACTTGACTTCATTCCACTGTGCATTTCTCTGGTTTATTAACCTAAGACAGATGCTATGTCTTTGTGCATTTCATTCACTATATTCATTTGCTTCATGTCATACTATTTTGTTTCATTGCTGCACTTGACTTTTGTTACTTGAGCTGCTTTCTTGCTGTACTTGTACAACTTCATTTCGGCTTGTTCATACTGTATTGTCTGGACTTGAAGTTGCCTTGTGTTGAACCCAGTTTCAAAACTTGGGTTTGACCTTGTGCTCGTGTCGAAATTTTGAATATACTTCACGTGAGTTGAACTCGGTTTTTCATTTGGGTTTGACCTGTGCTTGCCTGTCCCTGTAAATCAATCAAGTGTATATATCGGCGTGCACGGCCTTGTGGCATATACAGTAATATACTGTGTATGTCACAAGTTGTTCGTGTATGATGAATTCAAATTTAAATGATGACGAACAACCCAAATAACTGAGGCAAATATTATTTTCAAAAACCATATTTTATTTTTGAATTGCAAAAATATTTCTTTTTCAATTTTACTGCGTTAGTTTATATTTTTGCAGATTGCTCAGATGTTGGATTCTAACTGGAATGCAGTTGAAGATAAATACGAGTGTGAGTGATATGTAGTGAGGTGATCTGTAAATATGAAATGTGATGTAATTGTAATCAAAGTTGTATAGTTATAGTGAGAGCTTGAAATTGTACTATTCAAAGTTGTAATAAATATTTATTTGAATAAAATATTTGTTTGAATTCAAATTCTGTGTTATTTATTTTATTCAGCAAATATTTATTTAATCTGTGAAAATAAATAGTATATTATCAAATACATTTAAACAAATGAATATATGTTTATTATCATCAAACAAAAATCATATAAGCGCATATTCAACAATCTCCCCCTTTTGATGATAACAAACATATATTTAAGATTTTGAGTATGTTAAATGTATTTGATCATTGATATATCCTAATTGCTCCCCCTATTTAAATGCTTCCTCTCTACACAAAGCTCCCCCTACATATATGCATACAAATAGAAATATATAAATGAGCCTATATGCAAATGGAAAATTATTTGACCTTTGCTTTGATTCTATTTGACAAAATCTTAACTTTTCTCTCCCCCTTTTGTTATCAGCAAAAGAATAATAGTGTTAGAGAAAATAGAGAAAAAGTAATCGATATCAATTCAACATTAAAACTCAATTTAATATAAATATCAAATTTCAATAAAAAAATCAAACAAAAATCATAAAAATTTTGTTAGGCGCATATTCCACTTTTAGAATGATGGAGATGATGTCATCATATAAAACCATATAATTGTGTCTATTTGTGGTATTTTTATATCAGGAATTTGAATATCTACTAATCATGCATAACCGTTAGGACTTTTAAATGAGATTAGTAGTATTCCAAATTTATTTTAGAAAAATGAATTCAAGTATCTTCTAACCACGCATAACCGTGAGGACTTTTAAATGGGATTAGAATCAACATGTTTATTTTTTTAAAAAATCAACTTTTGATATGTGTTCCATACATGCATAACCGTGAGGACTTTTAAATGAGCATGGAAGCACATAACAAATTCCAAGTAATTCACCCATGCATAACCGTGAGGACTTTTAAATGAGAGTGAATACTTTGGTATTTATTTATTGTTATTAATTTTTTATTTTTTTATTTTTTATTTTTTTTATTTTTTTTATTATTTAAAAAAATGAAAAAGCGAACGATTCCTGTTTAAAGTACCACATATCGACAAACTATATAGAATTTTGATGAGTGATGGTTGATAGAAATATGATAGGTATAGAGATGGTCATGGAATTTTTACCAACAAAAAGTTTTATAACTCTTGTTTACATTTCTAAAGAAATTTTCTAATTATACTTTCTCGAGTTATAATATATAATCAATATCAACACTCATCACTTTTTCAATCACTATTGATCGTTTCGATAATCATTAGGGAGTTAGATTAGTCAAAATAGTCAATTAAAATCAAATCCAAAAATTATAAAATTAATTTTTCAAAAATGACTAATCTGTAAATATGGTCAAACATGATTTTCTCGAGGGGGTTTTATAAGAAAATTTTCTGCTATTTGAAAATTATTTCAGGTGAAAAATATGCAGATATTTTCTTTGAAAAACGATGCAGCAAATGAATGTTTCAAAAATTAATCATGTTACACTAATAATTTTTCTATCAACTATATTACCAGTGTAATCTGCATCTGAATTTAAATTTCACTCAATATTCACTCGTTGAATGTCAAAGACCAGATTGTGAAATTTCAACAAATTATCTCATAATTGTTTTCAACAATTTTTAAATGAAATTTGAAATGAAGCCATGTTATCACTCAAACAAATATCATAGTGTTAATTTCAGAAACCTTAGGATAAACAGTTATATTCATGAGTAATCAACAGTCAATCAACATCATTATTCTTTAAACAAATTCTTGAAGTTTCAACAATTTCTCAAAAAAAACTTTTTAACATCTTTCACATGAAATTTGAAATCGTGCAAATTTATAAGCAGTGACAAAAATGTCAAAACCAATATATCTACGTGTAGCATGAGTAATCAAATACCATCATTTGACCGAACAAATTTATATGGATTAGTTCAATGTTGAAAATCTGATTGGTCATCATTTAAGCACAAATCAATGTCATAAATAAAAACAAGTCAAAAATTTCTTAAAATCCTTTTTACAATTTTTTAAATAGAATTCATTAGGATTTTAAGTTGAAGCCATGTAAATAGAAGAAACCGTGAATATAGATTTAGCCAAAAATATTATCGTCAATCAATAAAAGCACCATCAGCAATCCAAATTAATCGATATAAAGTATTTCAAGGATTGTAGTGTTTTTGGCATAAGAATATAATTGGCCAACTATGTTGAATAAGTCAGAATCAAAATCATCATCTTTTCATCAATCTCAATATTGGCTGATTTAATTCAAAATACGGTGCAGATTATCACATTTAATATATCGTTTAAAACATACCATACCTGTTTTACCTTTACGATATTTTTCGTTGTTGTCCGTTGTGATTCTGTCACCATTATACTAGGCTAAGGAACTTAGCTTTGTCGCCCGTTGTGTTTCTGGAACAGCCAAAATCCAGAGAACACTATTGTTGTTCCTTAGCCTGCTACCACACCTACACGGAAAATGATTTATGTGACCTATTTGTTTTTATAGGTCCATGGTTGTTAGTGGCAGAAAATTTTGAAAAATAATTTTGTGTAGACCCAAAACTATTTATAATTGTTCCCTTTGGCACCCAAATTTGTTTAACTTTGAGAGATTTTATATTTGTGCCTTTTGGAACCCAAATCGGTATAGTTTTCACATGTCTGGGTCTATACCAACAATTATTGTGACCGTGTCCAAATTTTTTACAAATTGTGCACATAGAATTAAGTTGATTAATCTTGTTTTCAACAATTTTCGAATTATTATATCCAAGTCCTTGTCTAACCGTATTAACAGTTTGCTTTCCTAATAGCATATTCAACGATTTTTCACTTTTTGAAAATTTATCTAAAGTCGTTGACAATTGTTGGACTTGTGATTTGAGAGATTCATTTTCGTTTAACAACTGTGTGCACTTTTTAATAGAATTCTCTCTCCTAGTATTTTCATTCTCCTTTAAAATCAGAATTTCATTTTCAAGCGATTTTATTTTAATTTCTGATTTTTTAATTTCTTCATCAAATGTTGGACACTTATTACACTTAGGGATCCTACTTTGATAGGTTTTAACTAATTGATCAAGTTGTTTATTACATTCTATCAAAGTATCTTTTTGAGATTCAAGTTTGGAGTATTTTTCCCTAAGTCGTTCAAAACAACCGTTTACTTCATGAAAATATATAAGCAACTCAGAATGGGTAAGTTTTGATACCTCACTTGTCTCGTCATCGTCACTGTCAGTTGTATCACCTCGAAGACACAATTCTGCCTTTTCGCTTTCACTGCCAGTGCTTTGATCATTCTCGTCTATTTCATCCCAAGTGGCTGCAAAACTTTTCTTTTTCTGTTTCTTTCCGTGGCTGGATTTAATTTGTGGACAATCGGGCTTGATATGGCCGGGTTTGTTGCAATTATAACAAATAAACTTTTGTTCTTCCGAGTAGTCTAGTGCTTTGGCTATTCTGCTTTTTGCTTTTTGAATTCGAGCTGAATTTCCATGTTTTTGATTCCATTTTTTGAATTTCCTTATTAACAGCTCCAATTCTGCTGCTCCATCATCTTCATCGTTATCATCATCACTTTCGGTTGTTCCTTTGAGAGCTATTGATTTCTTTTGAGTGTCACCTCCTTCACGCTCTTCTTTGAATTTCATTTCTAGCTCATAAGTGGTGAGATTTCCGATGAGTTCTTCAACTTTAAGTTGTTTTAAATCTTTCGATTCTTGTATGGCAGTAACTTTTGCTTCAAAGCTTCGTGGAAGGACTCTGATGATTTTCCGGACTATTTCTAATTCGGTGTATGTTTTTCCGAGAGCTTTTGATTTGTATACGATATTGGAGAGTCGTCCGTACATCTCTTTGACATTTTCTTCCTTCGCCATTTTGAAGTTCTCGTATTCGCTGCTTAGCATTGCAAGGCGAGATTCTTTGACTTGAGATGTTCCTTCGTGAGTCACTTCTAGTATGTGCCATATTTCCTGCGCAGTTAGACAATGTGAGACACGATTAAATTCAAATTGATCCAATGAACAGATAATAGAATTCATAGCTTTGGCATTAGTATTCTGTAATTTATTTTCTAGTTCTGTCCATTGTTCCTTTGGTTTCTCTATTTCCTGATTATCTACAGTTATAGTTGGTATACTATAACCTGTCTCAACAATATTCCAAGCGTCAATGGTTTTCAGAAAAATTTGCATTCTATTTTTCCAGTAAGCATATTCACCATTGAACATTGGTGGTCTAACTATGGATTGCCCTTCTGCAAAAGCATTATTAAAAGAAGCCATTTTAAAAAAAAAATTCAGATTTTTAAAACAAAAACCGATTTTTGAAACACGAATTTTTAAAACAAAAATTGATTTTTGAAACACGAATTTTTAAAACAAAAATTGATTTTTGAAACACGAATTTTTAAATTAAAAATTGGTTTTTGTAAAATCAAAATTTTAAAACAAAAATGGCTTTTGTTCCTAGCTCTGATACCACTTGTAGGATCGATTTCACCCTAGAGGGGGGGTGAATAGGGTGATAGTGTAAATTATAAAAATTAATCGCGGAAGCTTATCAATTAATTTCAATTCAGATCACAGAATAGCAGCACAGATATCGCAGAATATAAATAACAGAATAAAACAGAACAACACAGAATTTACCCAGCTTCGGCAAAACCCTGCCTACGTGCTGCCCCCAAGGTTTCTACTAGAAATTAGATAGTCCCTCGCTTACACACGTAAACTCGCTATACCCGCTATTGACTAATCTAACTCTACGCTCAAAACCCTGACCACAACTCAACCACCGAGTTGCGAATTCCCAAACTACACACCGTAGTTTGTACCCTAGTCACACGACTAGAAAATTAAAAAGTTTAAAAAAGAAATTACAAATTTAAAAACAATAAAATAAACCCTAATTGTAATCTAAAAGACCTTTATAATTATAAAGTCCAATGTTAGAATTAATAGCCGGCCCCCTTTTTCTTCTTTTATAATTTTTGGCCCGGTCCTTCTTTGTTCGAGATAATGGTGGCCGTGTCTATGCAAATTAGGGCTTCGTTCGATCTCTTTCTTTTCGCTCTTAAATTAGGGATTTTGAGAAATTGAAGCGCCGCTTCGATGATTCGAGTTTCTGATCTTGGATGCTTGCTTTGTCGAATAATCGTCTCTTCGATTTCGCCTGTGGCTGCTTCTCTTTCGTCGAGTTCGATTGCTTCGGTATGTATTTTGTGCTTTTTGCTTCTTCTAATCTTTCGTACTTGAACTCAATCTGATTCGAGATGAATGATTATTATTCTCAGTTTTGCTTGAACTCGAATAACTCAATTGCCGATGATGCTAATCACTTTTATAGGGTTCGACCCCCCTGTATTTTCGTCGTATATATTTTATTTGAATTTGTCAATTATTCATCTCTGCCACTTGATTTTTCTTCAACGAATGTGATGACTTCTGACTTCTTCAATTTCGAATATTTCGTGTTTACTTGGTTAACACGGTTTGATTCAATTTCGTGATGACCACGGTATTTTGATTTCTGGAATTTATACTTTGTTGACTTGTTCAACATTAACATGGCGATTTTACTATGACTTCGGCCTTGACACTGATTTCGACTTCACTGAGAACTATAGTCTCTGGCCATCTTCTGATCGGTTTAACATGAACTGACTGCACTTGCTTGATATGAAATATATATATTTACACAGATGCTTCACTGCATCTGTTGTAGTTGCTTTATACTTCACTGTGCACTTTACTTGGGCATTTTGTATGTTTCATTTTGATCCACTTTGTCATTGCATATCTATATATGCTTGACCTCTGTTACATGCTTGCTGTATTCATTTGAGTTGATTGTTGCATTGTTACTGGTTCATTTGATAGCACTAGCTGTTGGTTACTTGATTGAGTTGTGTGGGAACTGGATTGATTTCTTTTGGCTTCACTTGTGTATACTGTGTCATAGTGATGCATTCTTAGGTCTTGGATATTGAACAGTATCATGTATTTGTAGTTTGCATCCATTGTTGTTTCCAGTTGCACTTGGTCATTTCACTTTGTTGCACTCTCTGATGGTTCATTGGTGCACTGCTTGTTCATTCTGTACTTCTGGTCTTTGCATGATGGTCTTGTGGCAGTTAATAGTTGCTGTGCACTTTGTGCTTGCTGTCATGTTCTTGTGCTCGAGCTTGTATACTGTTATGTTGTTTGCATAGCTGAACTTCACTGTTGCACTCGAGATTTTGCTTCTGGCCTGCATGTAGTTTGCATATCACCTTGTTGCATTGTTGAGTCACTTGAGTGTGTTGATGGAAGATGTTGCACTGCTTCATTATGATTCACTTGATTCACTTGTGCACATTGCTCATTGTGAAATAACTGTCTTCACTGATGTTGCACTTAGTCTTGTCTTTGATGTTCCTCTCATTGCATATGAACTTGGTCTACTTGATGCTGTAGCTTTTAAGTATATGTGCATCACTTGACTTCATTCCACTGTGCATTTCTCTGGTTTATTAACCTGAGACAGATGCTATGTCTTTGTGCATTTCATTCACTATATTCATTTGCTTCATGTCATACTATTTTGTTTCATTGCTGCACTTGACTTTTGTTACTTGAGCTGCTTTCTTGCTGTACTTGTACAACTTCATTTTGGCTTGTTCATACTGTATTGTCTGGACTTGAAGTTGCCTTGTGTTGAACCCAGTTTCAAAACTTGGGTTTGACCTTGTGCTCGTGTCGAAATTTTGAATATACTGCACGTGAGTTGAACTCGGTTTTTCATTTGGGTTTGACCTGTGCTTGCCTGTCCCTGTAAATCAATCAAGTGTATATATCGGCGTGCACGGCCTTGTGGCATATACAGTAATATACTGTGTACGTCACAAGTTGTTCGTGTATGATGAATTCAAATTTAAATGATGACGAACAACCCAAATAACTGAGGCAAATATTATTTTCAAAAACCATATTTTATTTTTGAATTGCAAAAATATTTCTTTTTCAATTTTACTGCGTTAGTTTATATTTTTGCAGATTGCTCAGATGCTGGATTCTAACTGGAATGCAGTTGAAGATAAATACGAGTGTGAGTGATATGTAGTGAGGTGATCTGTAAATATGAAATGTGATGTAATTGTAATCAAAGTTGTATAGTTATAGTGAGAGCTTGAAATTGTACTATTCAAAGTTGTAATAAATATTTATTTGAATAAAATATTTGTTTGAATTCAAATTCTGTGTTATTTATTTTATTCAGCAAATATTTATTTAATCTGTGAAAATAAATAGTATATTATCAAATACATTTAAACAAATGAATATATGTTTATTATCATCAAACAAAAATCATATAAGCGCATATTCAACACAAAGGACCCAAACAAAGTACTTAATGTGGGTTCGCAGCTCAGCACAACAGTTCAGAATGTTCTGATTTCATTTTTAAAGGCTAGTTTGGATGTATTCGCTTGGACTCATGCTGACATGTGCGGAATATCCCCAGAGATTGCAGTACATACTCTGAACATTGACCAAATTTTACACCTGTGAAACAGAAAAGAAGGACTTAGGGTCCTGAAAGAACAGCAGCCTTAAAAGAAGAAGTGGATCGGCTCATGGAGAACGGTTTCATCAGAGAATCTACTTATCCAAATTAGGTATCAAATCCAGTGCTAGTGAAAAAGGCTAATGGGAAGTGGAGAGTATGCATTGATTTTTCAGATCTGAACAAAGCCTGCCCCAAAGACTGTTTCCCGCTGCCCAGGATCGATCAGTTGGTGGATGGGACAGCAGGACACGAATTGTTATCTTTTATGGATGCATACTCCGGATATAACCAGATTATGATGCATGAGCCAGATCAAGAGGATACTAGTTTCATCACAGATGTTGGACTCTACAGCTACAAGGTCATGCCTTTCGGACTTAAGAATGCAGGGGCAACTTACCAAAGGCTTGTCAATGCCATGTTTAAACCTCAGATTGGCAAGACAATGGAAGTTTATGTTGATGATATGCTAGTAAAGTCTAAGAAAGCAGTGGACCATATGGATCACTTGGCAGAGATGTTTGCAGTACTCCGCAAGTACAGAATGAAGCTTAATCCCCTGAAATGTTCATTTGGAGTGGAGTCCAGAAAGTTTTTGGGTTTCATTGTGAGCGCTAGGGGCATTGAAGCCAATCCAGCTCAAATCACTGCCCTGAGAGAGGTCAAGGCTCCTAAAACGAACAAGGAATTGCAAAGTCTCAATGGAAAGGTTGCTGCTTTGAGTCGGTTCATTTCCAAAGCTACTGACAAATGCATTCCATTCTTTGATGCTCTGAAGAAAGGAAGGAAAAAATTTGAGTGGATTCCTGAATGTCAGAAAGCCTTTGATGAGTTGGTTCGTCATATGGAAGTGCCTCCGATACTTTCAAAGCCTGACAGTGGCGAAGATCTCTTCGTATATTTGGCAATTTCGTCTCATGCTCTCAGTGCAGTGTTGGTACGGGAAGACGCAAGGATTCAACGCCCAATCTATTATATTAGCAAAAGATTCACTGGGGCAGAGATGAACTATTCAAGAATGGAAAAGATTGCCTATTATTTGTTGATCGCATCAACAAAATTGAGGCCTTATTTCCAGGCTCATCCTATCAAAGTCCTCACTGATCAACCTCTAAAGCAAGTCCTATTCCGTCCTGAGACTTCGGGCCGTCTTTTGAAATGGAACATTGAACTCAGCCAATATGACATCACTTACCATACCCGAAGAGCAATCAATGGACAAGCTTTGGCAGATTTCATCGCAGAATGTACAGATAAGGGTGATAGTGAGGAAGAAGTCACTGATAGCATCCCAATCCAATGGAAATTGTATGTCGATGGTGCGAGGAATGATTATTGTTCCGGAGCAGGGGTTGTCCTTGAAACCCCAGAAGGGCGATCACTATGTTATGCGCTGAGGCTAGCATTCCCTTTGACGAACAACGAAGCTGAATACGAAGCTCTCATCGCTGGTTTAAGGATCACTAAAGAACTAAACATCAAGGCATTACAGATCTTTAGTGATTCTCAACTTATTGTTTGCCAAGTTAGGAAGGAATTTCAAGCTAAAGGAGGGAATCTACCCATCTATTTATCAAAAGCCTGGGAGCTCCTTCAAGATTTTGACCGTTATTCAATAAACCATATACCCCGTGACGAGAACATGAAGGCCGATTCTCTCGCAAAGTATTCGAGTACTGGTGAAGCTCAACTATTGGGATTAGTTCCCGTCGAAGTCTTGTCAGCTTCAAATATAGATGAAATGGATGTTGATTGGATTATGAATGTATCCCAAGAACAAGAATCATGGATGACTCTGATACTCGAATATCTACTCAATGGTTCTTTGCCAGAAAGTTCAAAAGAACGACAGAAGCTGATGAGGAAAGCCTCCAGATATATAGTTCAGGATGGTCGTTTGTACAGACGAGGATTTTCGATTCATTACTCCGATGTGTGACAAAGGAAGAAGCTAAGACAATTCTAACTGAAGTGCATGGAGGGAAATGTGGGGATCATACAGGTGGTCAAACTTTAGCAAAGAAAATCCTTCGTTATGGATACTTTTGGCCGGAAATTAATCAGGATGCTGCTGACTATTCCCGAAAGTGTGATAAATGTCAGAGGTTCGCTAAAATTCCTAGAGCACCTTCCACTGAGCTAACACAAATGGTCAGTCCATGGCCGTTTGCTATCTGGGGAATAGATCTCGTTGGGCCTTTACCAACTGCCAAATCGGGGATTAAATATGCTATCGTTGTTGTGGATTACTTCACTAAATGGGCTGAAGCCGAACCATTGGCTACTATTACCTCTAAGAAAATGATAAGTTTTGTGACTAAAAATATCATTTGCAGGTATGGTGTGCCTCAGAAGATAATCACAGACAATGGTACTCAGTTTGAAAGTGAGGAGTTCCAAGATTTCTGCAAACGGTTCAAGATCCGAAAAAGCTTCTCAGCAGTGGCTCATCCGCAGGCAAACGGGCAAGTGGAAGCAGTAAATAAAATCATCAAATCAACCATCAAAAAGCAGCTGGAAAAAGAAAAAGGTGGTTGGGTCGATAAGTTACCACTTGCACTATGGGCATACAGAACCACCCACAAAACTGCGATTGGGCATACTCCATTTTCATTGGCATATGGATCAGAAGCGATGATTCCAGTGGAAACTGAAGTCCCCTCACACAGAAGGATCCATTTTGATCAAAATGAGAATGAAAAATTGCAATTGGAAGCACTTGACCTCCTCGATGAAAGAAGAGAAGAGGCTAGACTTAGAATTGCAGCTCACCAGCAAAAAATAGCCAGACACTTCAATTCCAAAGTTCGTCAGTGCAGCTTTGAAGTTGGAGACTTAGTCCTGAAAAGAATTATGACAGCCATAGGTGTGTTTGGGCCAAACTGGGAAGGGCCATATGTTATAGGCGCGAAACTCCTTGATGGCACATTCAAACTCACAACTTTCGAAGGAGAACCAATCCCAAGATCTTGGAACAACAATCATTTGCGTCCCTATTTTACTTGAAAACTTTGCTGAAATGTTGTAACAGAATTATGAATATATGATTCTTGTATTGAAAGCAATTGTAAAGAAAGTGAATAATGAAAAGCTATAAAGTGGATGTAGGCCCAACTTTTGGCCGAACCACTATAAATCTTGTGTTCTCTATTATTATAAACTGCTTTGTTTTATTTCGACATATAAAATACGTTAATCGTGTTACTAAAATTTCGATTTAATAATGCAGGCCATAAAAGCAAAGCTTACCCATCGCAAGACCAAGCGATCTCCGACATCACTCAGCAAGAAAACACTGAGCCATTCAAAATTTCCATACTTAAATCCTACAAAAGAAGTGCTTCGAACAAAAGTTAGCAATGTGGATGGAAGTGGACCATTTCTAACTAACTGCAAATGTTTGAACAAACAAACAACCAGTTAAAGAGCCTGTGTCTACCACCAACTCACTTAACTATGAAGTATATTTCTTTGGATAAGAGAAATTATTGGCAATTAAAAAGTGATGACACTTGCAAAAGACAATGGGGATCGCCAACATGAATGGATGACAAAGAGACATGGGCGAGCAAACATCAATCAGCAAAAGACCTCTTCGGAGGCACAAGCCCTCTTCGGAGGCACAACTCTTCGGAGGATAAAGACCTCGAGCGTGCCTAGCCAGAAAAACAGAGATCTTTCTCGATACAAAGTTGCGGAATGATCGGTCGATACACTCCCGTGAATCCGTCCAACCGAGAGAAAGAAACTCCAAACTTCCAGGCAAAAGCCCTACTCAGAGGCACACGTTTCACCGAGATTGAAATAAAACTTCCAAGTGTTGAAACGTGAAAAGCCCTCTTCGGAGGCCCATTTCACCACAGTTGAAATGCTAAAAGACCTCGAGCGGGCCAAACCAGAAAAAGAGAGATCTTTCTCGATACAAAGTTGCGGAGTGATCGGTCGATACACTCCCGTGAATCCGTCCAACTGAGAGAAAGAAACTCCAAACTTCCAAGCAGTAACCCTACTCAGAGGCACACATTTCACCGTGATCGGTCGATACACTCCCGTGAGATGAAATGTGAAAAGCCCTCCTCGGAGGCCCGCTTCGCAGCGAACAGGGAAAAATAAAAGCCTCTCCCAAGGGGCAGAAACAAAAAGACCTCTTCCCAGAGGCACAACCAAACAAAAAAGACCTCTTCCTAGAGGCTGAAACAAAAAAGACCTCTTCCCAGAGGCAGAAATGAAAAGACCTCCTCCCGGAGGCACAATCGAACAGAAAGACCTCTTCGGAGGCACACGTTTCACCGAGATTGAAATAAAACTTCCAGGTGTTGAAACGTGAAAAAGCCCTCCTCAGAGGCACAACTCTTTGGAGGCACACGTTTCACCGAGATTGAAATAAAACTTCCATGTGTTGAAACGTGAAAAATCCCTCCTCAGAGGTACAACTTTTCAAAGAAGCATTTCGTCAGAAACGCAAAGCAAAGATCAAAGCCCTCCACCGAGGCGCAATATAAAAAAGGGAAGCCCTCTTCAAAGGCACACTTTAGCCTTCAAAGGAAGATTTGTTCTTCTATTCTCGGAAATACTCTTCCTCAAAAAGAAGTTAAAGTGTCCTTCAGAGGCCCGCTTTACCACATAGAAGAATTCAATTGGTAAAATGTGTGTATGCACAAAAAAAAGTGATATCTTCGAAGGATGAAGCGTAAAAACTCATATGAAGGGAACTGTACTCTATTTTTAACGAAATAATATTCCTCCAAGTATGGAATAATTATTCTCCAGAAAATAAGAGTACAAGTCCCCTCAAAATATAAAATATTGCAATGAACATATGGTATAGGGGCAGCGTGGTATAATTATATTGGTAAAAAATTATGCTCAAACAACATACCACAAGCTCACTACAATATCATATAAAGAAGCTTGTACAAAAATGAATAGTAAATGCATTCTCAAATACAGACAGAAGTTTGTACAAACAAAAAGAATCATTTTATTCAATACTGTCAAAATTTTGTACAGGTACAGGTTTCAAAATAAAAAAGAAAAAGAAAAGCGGAGGCCGGTACCCGCACAATCTCCGGCCAGTACATACAAAAAGCAAAAAGTAAAGATAAATCAAAGCAGGACCCCTTACTTCTTCTTGCCACAACCCTTAGAGCCTTTACCTGAACTAATAGGCAGCTTTTCAGGACGGCTTGGGAGAGTCGGGGATAAAGGAGAAAGGGTTACTGCCGGATCAACTTTCGTTTCCTCTACAAAAACAAGAATGCCTTTCCTTCTCTTCTTGGAAGTGGCACGCTTCCTCCTTCTCCTTGAAGAAGAATCACTTCCCGGAGTAACAAGAGCAGATAATTTGATATTATCAGAAGTGGTTCGCTCCGGAGACTCATTGCCTTCTCCAAGATCTTCTCCCCTATGTTCTTGAGAAGCAATAGGATCATCTAAGCCATGAAGAGCTTCTATTTGCTCCTCTTGCGACCCGGGTTGAGAGGCGGACGGAGGAGTGACCTGGAGAGCCGAAGGAGGATTAGTTGGAGGAGGGGAAGTTTGAACAATGTTCGATGCTTTCTCTATAGAAGAAAAGAAGTTAAAGTCAGTAAAGAGAGGAGATAAAGGCTCATTGAGGTTCAGGAAATAGTCGAGAAGCTCATCGAACTCATAAGAAGCAAATGGGCAGTCTACTTGGGCAAAATTAACAGTAGAGTTACCTGAAGGAGTCGGCTTCCTGATATCAACCTCATAAGCTTGTGCTTCAGCGCTCTCTTCGCCTTCATCTCCACCCTGTGTACTTGTAATCTCAATTGTAACTTTGACTAGGGATGGAGAATGAGAACTGGAGCCGACGATGTCGATTTCGGCAGAAGGAGAAGGCTGGACTGGAATAGTCAAAGTAGTTTTTCCTAAACGTTCCCCTTCGGCCATCTCGGCTCTTAAATTTACAAGTTGTTCTTTTCCCTTGGCGAGAGCAGCGCGAATGTCATCATCTAAATAATGCTCCTCAAGAGCTGATTCAGCATAGCCAGCACCTTTACCGCAAAGCATGTCAAGTGCGGCCTCCCACACTTCGGCCAGAGTAATTTTATACTTGGGGCCTAGAAAGGCGAGACTACCGCGCCCCAAGACGCTGTGCAGGTAAAAGTCAAATAGTGTCGAGCTGATGTTGGCCTTCGTTGCCTCATGGGATTCTTCAGCTGCCATTTTACCGGCAACGGCCTCATCACGCTCTCTTTCAGCTTTGGAAAGTTGAAGCTTTAGCATTTGAATTTCTGCCTCCTGAGAGTTGACTTTCTCCCGTAAGTCTGTAGCCTCAGTATGATACCTTCCCGCTGTTTTCTGCTCAGCTTCAAGTTGTGCCTCGGCATGTCGCTGAGCGGCGTGAGCATCGCGAACTTGCTTTTGAAATACTTCTTCTTTTTGAGTGTATGTGGTAGAAGAAGTAGCAAGCTCTTGTTTACGTTCCTCAACTTTTGCTTCAAGCTCTTCATTGTAAGTAGTAATACTCCTCATTTCGGCATCATGCTGCTTAAGAACCTTCTGCCATTCGGCCATATCATTCTCCATAATAAGCATGGCCTCTATATTCGCACGATTGACCCTTTGAAGCTCATCAACAAGCTTTTGCCAGTTCGACATCCTTTCAATATCAAGCCTGACGGTATCGAGATTTCGTAGCATGGCAGGCTTGTCGATAGGGACCAAGTCAAGATCGAACCGCACTCCCTTCAGGCACCAGTGCGGGAACCGGCTTTGTAGAGTAGACGGGCCTGATCCAACTTGGAACTTAGGCCTGCTAATTATTGTTTGAATGTCTGTCTTCCCGAGAGCAGGAGAGCCAGAAGGAATGTCAAGTGAGATGGGGGCAGTGACCTTTTTAGGAGTTGTAGAAGCATGCTTTTCACCGTGTCGGGCACGCTTGCTTGGGTCCTCAACTATGTGGCTTTTTCCCCGATCATAATGTGATTTTCTCTTGTGAGAATCGTCACCTCTCTGACAAGAGTCATGGCGCTCCTCCCTTTCCTTTCTCTCATAACGCTCTTCTTGAGCCCTCCTCTCCTTAGCCTTTCGGGCGGCTCTCTCTTCATCGGTTTCTTTGTGAATGGGAAGGTAGCGCCTATAATCATATTAGCTACGCCTCCCGTAGCGCTGGAAGTCGTCATAGTAAGAGCCGCTGCGTCCCATCGGAGAATCTGAAATAAAAAAGAGATAAGTCTTAAAAGTCTTCATAGAAAAGAAGCATAACTTTAGAATCTTCAAAGTACAAAGAGTTAGGAGTATAAAAGTGTCGAAGGATTCTAAGTGTGTGTGATGTGCAAACTACGTGCATCAAGCTACGAACCACTCTTTGATTGCGGAGTAATCACGGGGGTAGTAATCAACGTCAATTCGTGGGTCGACGGAGCTTGATGTAGAGAAGAAGTAGCTTCCACTACTGAAGAAGAAACTCTAGTAGTCGCGGGGTCGTCTTTAAAAAGCTCTTGTGAGGTGACGAAGAGATCGCTCAACCCTTCGAAAGTGTCATCCCCGCTCTGCCTAACAGGGCTTGTTTTCTTGGCTTCTTCATCGGACTTCTGCGAACATTGGGGAGATCCCTGAGGCTCTTCTTCCTCAATAACTGGGGCAAGCGTGAATTTTCCAGATGACCCCACAGCATCGACAGTAGTAGAGCATTTTACTAGAGATGCTTCGGAAGCGGGATCTTTTGGTACGGGTGTGTCAGAGGAAACCGGGGCATCTGATGCTCTAGCCGGGGAGTTTGGGATCTCATGAGGATGTGTAGAGCGAGAGATATGTAAAAGCCCGTACTGATGTAAAAATTCATCCCTCAACAAAAATTTTACACTTCTCTCTTCCGCGGCCACGGCACTCAGTCTTTCAAAAACTTGCTTATGGATTGGGTCTCTAGAAGGGAGAGGAAGTGCTGAAAAGAGCAAAGAATGGGATTAGCAATTGATAATTCGGATCTTGGAAATGTTTGGAAATGGAGAAAATAGAAACAGGAAATCTTACTTCCTACTCTCCAGATGGCATAAAACTCTGGGGGGCAGCGAGCAAAGAAAAACTGGTTCAAAAATCCATGGACGCTTTCTGTAAGATCGGAAATAAGCTTGCGATTTCTAGCACTTCTCACGATAATGAGGGAAGGATGGTCTTTACTCTTCGCAAACGAGCATAAATAGTGAATTTCTTCAAAACTCGGCAAGCGATCAAGAGTTCTCCTGAACAAAACACACAACCCCATCAAGATGGCATAGCCATTAGGATGAAGTTGAAATGGAGAGATTGTCAATCGAAGGAGAAGGGTTCGGAGGAAGTTGTTGAAAGGAGGAATCGCACCGCTTAAGCACATTTGACGATTGACTGCAACAAAACCATGAGGAGGACTGTCGGCAGTATCATTCGGTCCGGGAAGTAGAGCATCATTTTTCAGCAAAGCCAAACTGAGTGCGTAGCTGAATAAACGCTCTCGGACTTAAGATAGTCGGAGTTCTCTCTGGAGGGTTCTCTATGGGAATAGCTATCAGAAAGGTCTCTTCGGCTTGAGCTACCTCTTCTTCTTCTTGGTGGGAAGTCATTCTACACAAACAACTGGATATTCAAACATGAAGGTTGTTAGCCTATGAGACAATGTGGTCTGTGAAATAAAGCAACAAAGTTAAAACAATCCAGGATTTAAGCAGTTCAGTCCAGTAAATCGAGTTAAGAATTCAAATTGAAGTTATGCTTTTAAGTGAGGACTCGAGTTGGGCATCCAAGTGTTAACTTGGTTGCGGCCCAAGCAATCTCTCGCGAGTTAAGATTATGTTCCTAGTTCCTTAAATCGGCAGTTCTTTAGGTCATGAAGAGTAGTAAGAAGGAAAACTCTGGTCCAAAAAGTGGTGTGAAATTCCCTAAGGGTTAACTCGGCCACGGTTTGAAGGTTTAACTCGGCTACGATTGAAGGGTTAACTCGGCCATGGTTTAAGGGCTAACTCGACCACGGCTTAAGGATTAACTCGACCACGGTTTAAGGGCTTAGATCGGCAGAAGAATAGGTCGGTGGATTTCCCTCAAATGCTAACACGGCCACGATTTAAGGATTGGGTCGACCAAAAGCTAAGTCACCTAAAATCACCTGGTCGCATCTAAATCAATACTTCGCCCCACTCAACCCGTTAACCCGTTAGCTACTCCGTAAACCAAAAAACCCTCACTTCATTTATACTATTTCATGCTTTCGGATCATCCAATACACCAATTCGAAACCTCTGCAAATTCAACGCCTTGCAATCCTAGCACGAATCAAAATCAACTAGCCTAAATCAGTAAACCATCTTCATCGTCTCATCGGTCAGTTAAAGTCGAACCGAGCAACCTAAACTCCATCAGCCATGGGTATAATACGATTCGCAATGGAGCATCGTGCAAGGAAGCGGTTGAAGTGACGGAATTCATGAGCCAACAGTGATCTATAATCGAAGAAGAGGGTTTACTTACACAATGAATAACAGAGGTTGTCAGTGGTTAATTGGAATTAAATCGCCTTTTGGAGCTCGGAAAATTTTTAATGGCAGAATCAAAGGAATAGGTAATGAGAAGGAAGAAGGGGATGTGATTTATACCTTGCAGTGGAGGGATCTGGAGCGGCACGTACGACCTAACTGTTAGGTCGCGTACGCCTACCGACTTAGAGAATGGATGGGTTAAAGGACATCGAAGCATACGACCTAACCGTTGGGCGTGTACTTCGAGGGGCAAATGTTAACTCCGCCTCGGCCATGACCCAGCGACCTAAAAAGTTACCGACTTAAGACTTAAGAGAGATGCCGACTCAATGACTTAACCCAGTTGCCGACCTAATGCTTTAAAGGGATGCCGACCTAAGGCTTAGAAGGGTTGCCGACCTAAGGCCTAAAAGGGTTACCGACCTAACTGCCTTAAAAGGAGGATGACCTAAGGCTTGGAAGGGATACCGACTTAAGGCTGAACAAGTGCCACCGACCTAAGATAGCTACCGACCTAAGTCTCCACCGACCTATAACCTATGTTAAGTCATTCACGGTCCAAGCGGAGGAAAACAGGTTCAATGCATCTACTTGGCGCATGGTCTCTTAACTCGTACACGGCTCACGACCTAACTCGGGTCGTCCATGACCTAAAGCTAGTGGGTGAAGGTTCAATGCCGCAAAAGTAAGACCGGTTGACTCGTTTGCGACTCAGAGGATGACTCGTGGGTGACTTAGGACTTGTACAAATAAACTCTTGAGAAGCGCCACGACCTGACTTAGACCGGCCACAACTCACCTTAGACCGGTCGCGACTTACGACCTAAGGGGGGATTTCCCTTGTAAATACCAAACTACCTCAAGCATGAAGGGGACTTTTGGCCGATCTCTTGAAGCGCCAATACTCTGCTGAATTCTCGACTCACTCAACACTTCAAGTACGAAAGACATCTCAACTAACTTCGAGAGGAAATCTAACACAATCTACATGAATTTAAAGAATTCTTCTACATCAAAGTTCTAGTTGTTTGTCTCATTGGAATTGTAATTGAAGATTGTTGTAAAAGTTGTAATCAATCCAGTAATAAAGAGAGCTAAAGTGGGCGTAGGCTTGCCCTAAGCCGAACCACTATAAAAACTGTTGTTTTTTCTGCTTTTTCTGTGATTTCTCTACTTGTTTGTAGTTCCCGTGTACATGGGTGGTGCTTTCACTCAACTTCAATCTACACCGGGGTGTTAGCGTCTGATTTTTACATTAACATTACACAAGAAAAGGGTTTGGGTTTACAGTAAATAATGTTTTTAATTGACATTTGTTTTCGGCCCATTTAAGTATTCTTTGGAAACATGAGATCTTCTTAAGATTTGTGAATGTACTTATATCATTGATATGAGTATATTTAGACGTTTTCTAAGTATTGAAAGAGTTTGTGAACATACTTATACCTACAAGATAAATATATGAATATTTTTTCAAGTATTTACAAATGGTTTTAATTCATGAAAGGATTGATTAAGAGGCTTAATGGTTGCTTTTGTGCTTAACCATGCTTGGATTCCATATGAAATTAAATTTTTGATTTTGTTGTTTGCTTATTTGACAGTTAAATAACCGACTATAAAATGTTGGCCAATTTTGAAATTATCGATTGTTGGCTCGGAGAGACCGAGATTAGATAATTTATTCAAAAACTACTTCGAATCAGCATAAGTGTTCGACTGGAAAACATCTTAAAGATGACGAAAATCGAAGACAGATTTCTTTGAAGTGCAGGGGCTACTTGCTACAAATCCCAAGGGTGATTCCGAAAAGGATGTAGTAGAAGATGGCAGCCATGATGGTGATTATGTATTTTGGCCCGTGAAAATGGTTTGTCTAGTTGGTAGCCATGATAGTGATCATATTCGGTACTATCTAGGACATGTTAGGTTGATTCTGTATTGGAGAGGTGTAATGTTAGCAGCCTCAATACATTTTATCTTGAGATAAACTGTACGGAAGATACTCCCTTATCTTGTCATTGTTTGGAATATGTTTTTCAAGACGTGCCTTACGGACTTAGTTGTATACTAAGTGTGCTATTTATGTAATTAATATAACCAATCCATATATTTTAAATATTTATTTTCAATCCTTGACATCATTAAAATCATTGGATTTCATAGTAAAAATGGTTTTGTTATCATAAGGTTAAAAACTATCCGTGTTTCTGTGTGGTGGATCTTATGAGATACCTTTATTTTTAAAAGGCTTATAACATTAAAATTCCATTTGATTTGATTTTTTCACACTGGTTTACCAGACTCGTCCGGGTGTTATTTTCTTATAATGCACGGATCAACCCGAGCATATTTCGAGATTTAGTTGGATGCTTTAGAGCTCTAGGAGAAGAGTTGGATGCCTCCATGACCAATTCATGTATTTTATTTCCACTGCATTTCTTGTTTGTATTTATTATCATTTGTGAGAACATGCTGTTATAGCTGTTCAGGCCAATGATATGTTAGTTTACTCTGATTGATGTATGTATATTATAGTTTTCTTTTGTAAAGATCATATTTATATTATATATTACTCGTCATGTTGTAAGATTTTGTTCTGTATATTCTTTTCTCTCAGCCCAACAATCTGTCTTTCCGGCACTCAAATGCTCGACATGTGAATACCGTGGACGTATTATTATCGACTTTTGAGGATCAAAAAGGCCAGTCATGTAACAACCCTGTATTTTATGCTTATTTTAATTGTATATTTTAATTATGGCACTTGAATTCCTGATTTAAAAACTTTATTTTATTTATTAAAATGAATAAATTTTGTTATTTTAAATATAAATTTTGATTTTGATGTAAATTAGAATTCCAAACATGAATAAATTGAATATTTTCCATAAATGTGAATTTTGGTCAATATGGTCAAATTTTGACTTTTAAATTTAAAATTTAAATATTTGAAAATTTTAATTTGATATTTTATTATGAAAATAGATAAAATTCTAAGATTACTGCCTTTTGTTTCGTTTAAATCCGGTTTATATTGTGAAAGTTATGCTTTTTACAATATTGTTTGTAAATTGATTTATTTAGCAAAATTGTTTATTTTAATTTGTATAAATAATATTTTTTTTGTCATATGCATATTTTAATTTGTGTATATATGTGCATATGACATGTTATGTATTTAATTTTACTTTAAAACATTTTTTAAAGTGTATTTATAATTTTCCAATGTTTATTGTATATTGTTTTCAATTTTTCCAAGTCTAGTTTCAATTGTTAAACTATTTCTTTGATTATTTCTATTTTTCCTTAAAATAATTGTTTTTTTTCTTTTTTTTGATTTATTTAGTTCATTTTTTTATTTTATTTACTGAACTTTATTTTTTGTTTATTTTGAATTAAAAGGAAATGGAAATTCCAAGATACAAAAACTTTTCATTTGCTTGTGTCTTTTCATATAGCCTATGCCTTTTCATTTCTTTCCATTGCCTCTTCATTGCTTTAGCCGTACATTTCTCTTTGCTAGCCATGACTTCCCACTTCATTTTCACGTGAAATACTTCTCCCCATCCTCAAAACTCACGGTACTTCAGAGGAAAAAAAATGTTAATGGCCTTTCTTTCTCCTCTTTTCCTTGTTTTGCCTTTGCTCCTCTTCAAGTTTGCTCGGCTAGACTCTGCCTACATTAGCTCCACCATCATCTCCAGCAGTTCCTCCTTCCCCTCCTCTGACTTTAACCAAGCCATGACCATCCCATGATGATAACACCACAAAAACTCCACCAAAGTTGCCTTAGTCGAACCTATATCTTCACTACCCTTCCTATTGCACTTCGGCCACCCCTTAGCCACCTCCTCCAGCCATCACATCATCTCTAACATCAGCTCTAGACCTGTACCTAACATGTCCAAATTTGTACTAAGCATGGCCGAGCCAAGTAATGTCCTAGCCGAGACAAGTGGTGCATCCAAACTCTTCCTTTTTGCCTTGTCCTTTGCATATTTCGCTTTGCAACTTTCCTACCCCTTCATCTCCTTGTAGCCATGCCTATTTGGCCACCTAGCCTGAGCCTAGTGTGGTGATAACAAGTCCATTTGATCATGTGACAAGCATGTTGTCGTGGTCAGGTACTTTCGTGTTAAAGCTGGGTAATGTTCTTTGTTGATTCAAATTTCCATTTCGTTTCAATTCATATTTGTATTGTCTGCATATGTTTGTATTGTCTTGTTTATTTGTTGTATACAAGATCAATATCATGGCTCTCCATTCATTCAATTCTAATCGTGCTTGTCATGATTTTGCAATCGCTCTTATGTGTGTTGTTTTGGTCTCCAGCTTGAAAAGGTAAGTCCTTCTCACTTTGGCATTTTTACTTATGAATTAGTGAATTGATGACAAGTGTGTAGTAAATAAAAATGTTATGCAAGTAAGTGATGATTATATGATATGTTATACCATGTTTACTCTATTAGTTATTATCTGACATATAATATATAACATTATATTATGATATTGACATTGTTTATATTGTGTATATATATATATATATACACAATATAAACAATGTCAATATCATAATATAATGTTATATATATATATATATATATGATTTATGCAAGTTCCCTGTAGAATCGAATCACTATGGGTTGAAATGATACATACCCGAACGGACTTTAGCATAAGGAAAAATCATTATGGGCTTAAATGATAGGAATGAGCGATTTTTATCGTATTTTATTTGACTTGGGATTGCGTGTTTGAAATGATAGAACCCGTGTTTTCTTTTTAAATTGGGGATTGAAATGATATATATATATCTGTATCCCTTGACCTAGGTTAGAGAATTATATACAGACCCCATGGTATATTTTTAAATGATTTTTATATAGATATACATTTTAAAGTATGAAATTTTTATTTAAAAATATATATTTTTGTGATATCCCGGAAATTTGGCAATATGAATTTAATAATCTGTGTTTAAAAATTAAGCTGATTAGATAAACTTTGATAATAAAATTTGAATTGATCTGATAATCTTCTTTTAATAAATATTTAAATTAGTAGATTTTATCTTTTAAAGCTAATAAACTGTTTTCTGTTTATATATATATATATATAAAAATATATATATATATATATATATATATATAATTGTATATCTTGTAAATGGATAAACTTTGATTTAAAACATAGTAAATGAATCAATTTTTAATTTTTATTTATATTTGGTAAAATTGGAAATTAGATTCAAATTTAACATTTAATTGTTCTAAACAATTTAATAAATAATTATATAGGTTATATTAAAGGAGGATTTTAATGGAATATGAATTTAAAATAGATTAACATTAAAAATTTAGTTGTATTTTCTTTTTAAATTATTACTTGAATTTATATATAAGAATTTAGAATAAAATTTACATATGATCTTAATTTATTAAGTAGTAGAAGAAATTTATGATATCTTTTATAAATCATTTTTAAATATTGGTTTTTTTTGTTATTTTCAAATGATATTGAGAATACTTAGTTTTTATAAATATAAATAAATTTTGTTAGAAATAGGATTTGCTATTTTAAATTTAATAAGAGTTATATATGCACACATATATAACTTGATTTTTATTTTGAAGTTATAATTTAATTTGAATTTGACTTTGATGTTTTGAAATTTAAAAGAGATAAATATTTGAATAAGCTTATATTCATGAATTGTTTGTCTCATTTCCTTTTTAATAAATAAAAAGGGGAGGAACTCATTTATTTATACATAAGAAATAACAAATTTAGAATTAAACTTCTTATGAAACAATATTAATTAAAGTTAAGATACTCTTAATACATATGTTAATTTATTTATACCTAATTGACATGTGTGAGCATAGCATGAACTAAAGTGACAAATGTTTAAAATATGAACAAGTGTCCCATTTTATTTTATTTTAATTTAATGAAATCAAATATATTCTCATGTAAACATTTCTCCTCTTTTCTTCAAAACTTGAGAAAGTTTCAGATTTAAAAATCTGAATCCATCTTCCACAAAACAGAAATTTCTGTTCAAACAAAAACTGTAAATTTCCCCACTCAAACAAATTTGATAACCTATGATCCTCAAACCCAAAAGCTACCCGAATCATTCCAAAACCTGAAATTCATAAAGAAAATCAAACTGCAATTCCATTCTCAGATTCAAAAACCTGAAATCACTTTCCTGCATTTTTCACATGAATAAATGAAGTCTGCCTTTCTGCTTAAATTCAACCTGGAGACAAATATGCAACTGTAATTCTGGGAAATACAAAGTACTACCCCAACTCCAAGTTTAAAAAAGCAAACCAACTGCAGTTTAAATAGTAAAGCACAATTCAAATTCAGGATTCAAAGCATTTTCTGTACATGGTTGCTCTGCTCATATAAATAGGTGAGTAACATTTTTTTTAAAAAAAAAATAATTTAAGTAAACTTAGTTGCTTGAAGTTTATTTACTGATTTAGTCATGATTATGTATACCCTATGTATGGTTACTGATGATATTGCTTGCTGTTGAATATTTGTACTTGCCTGTTTTAACACTCCAAGTTTAAACTCTGGAAAAATCATAACCTCATAATTCAAATCTGGGTAAGGGTTTTGATTTCAAAGTAAAATATATAGTTATGAAATGAAGTTTAAAGTTTAATTTTTATTTAGTAAGATAATAATAAAAAGAAAACCTATAAGTGTCTCTGAAACGATATACAACAGTACTAATTATATGAAAATGATAATTTAACTTGCAGATTCATTGATTTATGTTCACAAATCAATTACATTATCCAAGATATGGATTTTAAAATAAAAATTAGAATTTATAGATTGAATTTATTTGGGCATTACTTGTTTTATTCAAATATGGGTTTTGGGTTGGAGTTGTCAACCAAGGTGGTCGGGGTGGCCATGGAACTCTCTGGTGATAGAGTAAGCAGTGAAGATCCTAGGAAAAATATAGGATGATGGATTTATGAAGGGGATTAGTAGTAATTTGGAATCAAAGAAATTAACCCTAGTTTCCTGTTACTTGAAACAATTGTTCGGTGCGACTTCCATTGATGACCCAGTTATCTCAAATTTTGGGGAAAGGTAGTGGGGGTATGGAAGGGTCTATGGCCGGCGGTGAGGATTTTCTGGTGATCGGTGGTGAGCAATTTTGGTGATTTACTGTTTCGATTTTACTTCCATTTTGAAGCTCGAGGCTCATTTTTGAATTTGGGTTTCTGTAAGTTACTTGAAGGTCGGAATTTGGTTGTAGGATGGTCGTCAACTTGTGTGGGTGGTCGCGAGGGGTAGGTGGTGGTTGTTGCGGCGGTACAGGTGCACGGATTTATGGCGTGCATTTTGTGTTTTGGGGAAAAAGGATTTCTCGAGTATGGTGTCGGGTTGCAGCATGATTTGCTCGAAGCAGAGAGGTAGGAGACTCGTAGTCTTTGAGTTGAGGTCGCGGGTATTCTATTGTTACATGATTTGTTAAACCTGTCAGTACCTATATGTTAGAATAAATGCAAATGAAAAACTACTCGAGTTTACTCAAGTTTACTTAGCATTTACTCGAGTGAATCATTTGAGTTCAAGTTAGTTTGCAGTTTAGTATTTGTCGTGTTTCAAATTTAAAAACTGAAAAGTTAAATCATTAAGCAAAGATTTAAAATATGTTTTAGATCTAATTTTTTATTATGGATCAAGTTTTGATTTGAATCATGGTTGGAAATGATTAAATTTTAAATACAAATTTGTTTAAAATAATTTTAAAAGGGCTTTATTTGTTTAAAAATGTTTTTAGGAAATTTGAATTTAAATTTGAAATTTGAAATATAAAAGGATGTGTTAAAAAGGTTTAAATTTGATTCAAATCTAGTTTGAATCTTTGGTTTAAAATAAATTTAAGTTTTATAAACTTGAAGTGTCTAACAAATTTGAATGATTAAGAAACATTTGGACGTTTTAAATTTGAAGAAGAGAATTTGATTTAAACTTTTGTAAAATTTCTTTATAAGAAAAGTATTATTTATTATTTAAAGTTTTTAAAAATTGACTTTAAAACTTGTTGAAGTTAAATTAAATTTAACAATTAATTATGAATTTAATTATCAGGGTAATTAAATGGATAATTAATTTATTTAATAAATTAATAAGATGGTTAATTACTTAAAGTAATTAAGGGTTCAATCTGAAAGGTTAAGGTTAATTATTCTTAGAATAATTAACTTGTAATTAAGAATAATTAATTAAATAAGATTAATTTTTTTTTTGGCAAGGCCGACGGTTTTATAGTGGACCGACCACTTTTATTACGGATGTAATAAAGATTGAAGTACAGGAGTAAGGTAGAGATACCTTAACTACTACGTAAAAAAAGAACTAAAAATAACAGCACAGGAGTATGACAGACAAGTCATAACTACTATGTAAAAATACTAGACTAGTTCTCCTCCGCAGAGGAAGAATCACTATCACCTACAACAACCCGGTCAGAAACCAGAGTACCATCACCAAGGAAACCAAAATATGGGCGAAAAAGAACAGCAAGAGAAGGATCATAATCATCAACACCAGATGTATAGATAAAAGATCGATCCCAGGAAGTATCAGCTAGAAGAATAGCATTAGACTGAGCATGCGGACCATCCAGATCAGGTACCAAGGAATCACCAGAAATCCTGTAATGAAGGCATCGTAGGTCCAGAAGATCATCAGAGACATATCTGAAATAGGAGACATCCACAGGGTTGAACCTCAAGTCAGAACGGAGATCAACCCAACTATGTTCAGTATCAGCCCAAACAACACGATTCTGCAGAGCAGGAGAAGCACCAGGATCAGGTGAAGCAGGCCGAGCAGAGGAGAGGGAGGGATCGGGGTCAGAAGACTGAGCAGCAACCAGAGAGGCCTTGGGAACCCACTTCCTAAGCGGAGGCCTAGGCAATGGGATCTTAGGAGCAGTAGCAGATGTAACCGATTGTGTGCAGGCTGAGGCAATATGGCCAAAAGAGTGACAGGTGGTACATATGTCAGGGACCCAACCATACCGAACACGCACATCCACCACATGTCCAACAGCAAGCTGGACAGGAATAGATGTAGGAAGAGGCTTATGGGGAGTAATCTCAATCAGGGCCTTGGCGTATACAAGCTTATCACGCGCAACAGTGCTGGAGTCAAAACACTTCAATTTTCCAACATTGCAAGCAAGCCAATTCAATCCAAGCAGAGGTTGAAGAGCAGAAGGAATTTGAGAGAAATAAACCCAGATAGGGATAGAAAGAACCTGTTCACGTGCTCTAGCCACAGTCGGCGACCAAGGGGTAATAATAAATGGCTGTCCATCAAAGAAAGAAGGCTCGTTCTCAAGAACTCGAGTACGTTCCTCAGAGGAGGAGAACAATATGTAATACAACGAATCGACCAACTTGACTTTAAGACTACCATGAAGTCTCCAGGCCCTACGACAAACCGCAGCCACATCATGAAGACGATGATTAGGGTCCAAAAAAAATCCGACTACATATTCAGACCAAAAGTCCAAACCGGCTTGGATAACACTGGGGGGAGGGATCATTACCCCGTTTTCCTCAAGGATGTCAAACTCAACTGGTTCATATACTCCCGCATTACGTGGCAAGGATGTAAAAAGTGAAGACCAAGATTTGGGAACCGTTGGGCCTGGAACAGGACAATTCACCAAACCAGTAGATGCTACAAGAAATGTAGACTCACCAGGTAATTGCACTGAGTTAACATCGGCATTGACCTTAGAGCCGCAAGCAAAACCAGATTTGGGGCTTGCAATCGAAGAGCCACCAACAAAACCATTGAATGGTGGCACATGACAGACTTCAACAGATGTCAGGCAAGGAATAGTTACACTCAGAGGGTTATTCAAATCAAAAGCATTGCTAATTGGAACAGCTCCCTCTTTGTCATTATTACAAACATTTGCCATGCAACAATCTTGCACAGCAGTCTCGGCTATACCAATACCATCACAAGTCAGACCACCAAGATCACACTGTAATGCCATAGTTCCACTCACTTGCTCACCAATAACGTTACGGGGAGACACAACGAACTCCACGTTGGCTCCAACAGTAGATAGTTGCGTACCTGAAGCATCCAATGTCGTACACACAGCAGCGTTTCCAGCAACAGTAGCTTCAATCATACATGGTCGATCAGAAGTAACTAGCGCAGGCAGATTGGGAGCACATAGCGGCGGAAAATCATGGGGCGATTGAAGATCTGGACGGGGGACGCTATCTGAAACCATAGAACCAAAGCGACGGCCAGAACGAGTAGAGGATGGGGAGAGTAGACGCGGTCGATTGAGAAGGGAAAGAGGAGAGGACATGAAGAGATGCGTGAGACACGAAGAAAGGCTAGGTAGAAAAACGAAGGGGAAGCCGCCATCTCCAGGAACCTGAATCAAACATAATTATTATAAATATCTAATAAGATTAATTTTTAATTAATGATTAATAATTAATAATTGATTAATCAAGTAATAAAGGATTAATTAAGTTTTTAACACTTAATTAATTAAATAATTAGGGGTTAATTAATGAGTTATTAATGATTAATTAATTTGAAATTAATAATGATTTAAAATAAGTTAATTATTTTATATAAGTAATTAATAAATTGTTATAGTTAATGAAGGTCATTAACTAAGGATTATTTAATAATTAATTAATGTGATTAATTTCAATAATTAATTAGATTAATTAATTTAAAGATAATCATTTGACTAAATTATTAAGTATAATTACTTATGGAAGTAATTAAGGAAATTAATTACTTATTGTAATTAATTAAGTTTAGTTTGATTAGATTAAGTTAATTAATTCAGTTTAATTAATTTAGAATAATCAATAAATGATTTATGGAGTATAATTACTTAATGTAATTAAATAAAGAGAAATTACTTAGAGAAGTAATTAATGGGTAATTACTGTATGTAATTAATTTGAAGGTGATTTGATGATGAAATAATTTAAGTATAATTACTTTGTGAGTTAATCAAGGGATTAATTTGAGATGAATAATTATGGAGTAGTTGATTCATTTGGTAAAGTAATTAAAGGTAGTTAATTATTGAATGAAGTTAATCAAGAGTGGTTAACAATTATGGTTTAAATTAAGATTAATTACTTAAAGTAATTAATTTGAATAAGGTACTTAATTTAATTATAATTAGAAATCATTAGTTAATATAATGATATAATTAAGATTGATTAATTAAGATAAATTAATCCATAATAAGTGATTAAAGGAAATTAATTAAGGATTAATGTAAATAGTTATAGTTAATCAATTTATGAAGTAATTAAGGTTAATTACTTTATTTGGATTAAGTATAATTAATTGTGAAATTAATTAAAGGATAAGTACATGAAATGTAATTAAGGAGTAATTAATCAAAGGTGATTAATTAAAGTGATTAATTGGAAGATGATTAATTAATTAATTTGTAATTAATTAATAGTTATGGAAGCAAGATTTATATTGATGAAGTAATTAATTTAATTCACTTTAAATTAATCTGAATGATGTAATTAATTTAATTCTTTTTAAATTAATTATATTTAGAATGATAGATCATTTCTTATATGGATAGATTGAATCTCAAATATGAGACAGATAACGTTGAGTGATTTGGATGTATTAGTTGCATTATGATGATGATTTGAATTATCCTTTGATAATGATAATATAGATTATCTGTTGTGATGATGATATTGATTACCTATTGTGAATCTATGATTTATCTATCTATGTATATATAGATAATTGTATTGTTTTAAACCTTTAAAACAACTTGGCCGTAAAAGACACGCTTTGGATTTCGATGAGACCAAGATCAGGTTTCCATATTTGGATATCCGAAAACCACATCGATTCCAAATTAACGTTAGGTCGTGAATCTAAGTGGAGCAAGTGAAGACTCGAGGTGTAAGGGCTATACGTCAGTATAACTCTGTGGGTGATTCCGTAATGAGTTGACGGAATAGTACTTATAGATTCGAGATGGAGATGGAGATGTAGAGTGCAAGGGTTATCGTCGTTAACTCTGTGGGTGATTCCAGTACGAGTGTAACGAGATAATGCCTTCGGTTTCGTTCGAACCCGGAACAAACTTGTATGGATTGAATGCTTTCAGAACATCGTCAGGTGGACGATGAGCATTCTAAGTGATATGTCCTATAAAGGTAATCGTAGCCTCAAGCCTCATCAACCGGGAATGGTTAAAACAGGGGAGGTGCAGCAAGGCTTCGTGGGTAGCCCCCACTGGAGAGCAAGATTTTCCCCTGTCTAGAAGTACCTTTTTATTCGGCTGTGTGGGCGGTTGGAACGTACGCCAACTGCACGATTGTCTTGTTCGAAACTATTCAGTAAGGAATGGGTCCGGCTTTGTGTTGCAGGGGGTCGGGAGTGATCCTTGGTACATTGATCTAGGCCACATACTGTGACGGGCGGTACCCTAGTAGCCCTGCCATTGTATGGAATCCAAAATCCAATAAGTGCCAACGGTTTTGAATGTATTACCCACTTTTGGCTAGTAGCTGGAATTTAATAGATGTAACAATTTCGGCTATTTCTTATTTACTTGAAAACCCTAGACACTATTATAATATCACTGGATTTCCTATCAAATGTTTTGGTTAGCATAAGGTAAAAACTTTTCCATGTTTATGTGTGGGAAGTCTTACGTGATACCTTTCTTTTCAAAAGGTTTTTGAAAATTAAGCAACTTTAACCTGTTACTCACACCAGACCCATGTCTGACCCGGAGTTTATTTTTGTTTTACATAAACTCTTGGGTACTCATATTTTTACGAGTAGGCAAGGGATTCAGGTTAGCTTTGACGAATATTGGAGGAGCAATGGAGCAGGAGGCTTCTGCGTTAGTTATATAGTATTCCGCTGTGTGTTCTGTGTTGTCTCTGGATTATATTATGTTGTAAATACTAGACAAGTGTTTATAACTGTCTAGTATGTGTTATATATCTAAGTACTCTGATAGTGATTGTAATCTATGTAATATTTTATGTTATTAATATAATTTATTCGTTCCGCTGTTAGATTTTGATGTGTTGTTTCTTCTTCTTCTTTTTCTTTCTATTCTCTATCCCTTTCTTTTCTTTTTAGCGATGCGACTTCCTAGAATTTGGGAGTTGAGTCGTTATAGTGGTATCAGAGCATTAGGTTGAGTGAATACCTAGGCTTTGTAGTGGTATCTATCTTGAGAGAGCGTATTTGTAATTTTTATATATATAGATATATTTATTTCTACCTATCTGTTGGGTTACCCGTTTAGGTTTTCCAACGTAAGTTATAAAGGTAGATAAGGTAGTGGAAGTGTAACACAACTACTACCATTGGTTGGAGTTTGGTGTTTGAGATTGGGAGTGTATCTGTCGAGACTGTAGACTTAATACTGTCTCGAGTGAGTTTTTCTTGAAGTAAGGGTTTCATGGATCTCTGAAGGTAACCTGTTAAGGTTCGGAGTCTATCTTTGAATTGGATGAGTAGAGTTTGGATCTGTCGGTTTGGCAGAAGGAAATGATGGTATCTCGATACCTTAGGGATTAGTAGCTGTGTGATGAGACACAGTGACTATAGATGTTTTCGAAGATTTTTCTTTGGAACAAGTTTTAGAAGTATGTTTGCTTCGATGTTGTGGCTGGGTTCAGCAGGATGTTTCTGTCTGGTTTGAGGCCCGAATTTCTCAGAGAGCTTTGGAGTAGGAAGTCTTTGGCGTCGTTGTCAACAGTGTAGCTCGGAGTGTTCTGAGCGAGAAAGAAGTCTTCTGGTTAGTAGTTTTTCTGAAGGAGTTCAGAAGCAGCAGAGTGGATTCATTTCTTTGACGGGTTGGCTAGTTAAGCATTGACTGTTCTGATTGGTAAAGAGAAAACAGTTTTCTTTGGATATTGGACTGGTTGATCGCAAAAGTGACTTGCGATAGTTCGAGTGTTCTCTTGAGCAATGAGAAGTTTGTCCGCACCTGAAGGCTGAGTTTTCTTATCGGCTAGATTTTAAGAGTGATACTGGTGGTTCAGTTTAGTAGAAGGATCGAATGGGGCATCTGAGTTTACTTTTATGGATTTGTTGAACCGTATTACTGTGATGTATTATCCAGTTTGTGCTCAAGTTTTTCTTTTGCTTCAAGATCAGAGTTGTGCAGCGAAAGAAGATGGAAATGCTTTTGTATTATCTTTTCCGGATAGGAGAAGTAAGTTGGTCTTCTAATATTTGTGGAGTAGAGTTGGTGTTCTTGGTTTGGAAATTGATCTTGAGGAGACCATTCTGTTGAGAAGTTTTGGGTCATATTTGTTTCTGGTGGAATCAGCAAGAGTTGAGCTTATTGGTAAGGATGAAGGCAACCCAGGATCATCATAAGAGATCTGTGGGTAAGAGATGAAGGAATTTAAATTCCAGAGTCGAAGATATGATTTTTGGGTAAGTTTTCTCTGATCTAAGGAGCTTTGAGATTGTGAAAGACTGGGTAAGTCAGCTCCGAAGTGTTTTGGATCTTTTCTGTGTTTTGTGAGGATTGGTTTTTGATTTTCAAGGTTGAATTGTCAGTTTGGATAACTGGAATTCATTGTGTTTCACGTATCTCTGAGGAAGTACGAGTATGATCTATCTCTGGTTTTGAACCAGCAGTTCTGAAGTTTTGGTTGTTGAGCCAGACTCGTTTGTAGCCTGATATCCTGTCTAGTGTTATAGATATTGTTGTATAGGAGCTTTGTAGCTTAATAGTATTGATTGTTTGAATGCTGTAAAGCGAGCATCCCGATATTTATACCGGGGAAACTCATGAAAATTCTATCTAGAATTTTCTGGGTAATTAGGTTTGTTTTGATTGGATGAATTGGTTGCTATGGTTGTTAGCATATGTTTGATATATGCTTGTGCTTTTAAAATTAAATCTTAGGATAGATTATTAAATTACCTTTGCTTTTAAAATTTCGGGGACGAAATTCTTTTAAGGGGGGAGGAATGTGATATCCCGGAAATTTGGCAATATAAATTTAATTATTTGTGTTTAAAAATTAATTTGATTAGATAAACTTTGATAATAAAATTTGAATTGATCTGATAATCTTCTTTTAATAAATATTTAAATTAGTAGATTTTATGTTTTAAAGCTAATAAACTGTTTTCTGTTTATATATATATAATTGTATATCTTGTAAATGGATAAACTTTGATTTAAAACTTAGTAAATGAATCAATTTTTAATTTTTAATTATATTTGGTAAAATTGGAAATTAGATTCAAATTTAACATTTAATTGTTCTAAAAAATTTAATAAATAATTATATAGGTTATATTAAAGGAGGATTTTATTTGTTTAAATTTATATTTAATTAACTTGAATATGAATTTAAAATAGATTAACATTAAAAACTTAGTTGTATTTTCTTTTTAAATTATTACTTGAATTTATATATAAGAATTTAGAATAAAATTTACATATGATCTTAATTTATTAAGTAATAGAAGAAATTTATGATATCTTTTATAAATCATTTTTAAATATTGGTTAATTTGTTATTTTCAAATGATATTGAGAATACTTAGTTTTTATAAATATAAATAAATTTTGTTAGAAATAGGATTTTCTATTTTAAATTTAATAAGAGTTATATATGCACACATATATAACTTGATTTTTATTTTGAAGTTATAATTTAATTTGAATTTGACTTTGATGTTTTGAAATATAAAAGAGATAAATGTTTAAAATATTTGAATAAGCTTATATTCATGAATTGTTTGTCTCATTTCCTTTTTAACAAATAAAAAGGGGAGGAACTCATTTATTTATACATAAGATAACAAATTTAGAATTAAACTTCTTATGAAACAATATTAATTAAAGTTAAGATACTCTTAATACATATGTTAATTTATTTATACCTAATTGACATGTGTGAGCATAGCATGAACTAAAGTGACAAATGTTTAAAATATGAACAAGTGTCCCATTTTATTTTATTTTAATTTAATGAAATCAAATATATTCTCATGTAAACATTTCTCCTCTTTTCTTCAAAACTTGAGAAAGTTTCAGATTTAAAAATCTGAATCCATCTTCCACAAAACAGAAATTTCTGTTCAAACAAAAACTGTAAATTTCCCCTCTCAAACAAATTTGATAACCTATGATCCTCAAACCCAAAAGCTACCTGAATCATTCCAAAACCTGAAATACATAAAGAAAATCAAACTGCAATTCCATTCTTAGATTCAAAAACCTGAAATCACTTTGCTGCATTTGTCACCTGAATAAATGAAGTCTGCCTTTCTGTTTAAATTCAAACTGGAGACAAATATGCAACTATAATTCTGGGACATACAAAGTACTACCACAACTCCAAGTTTGAAAAAGCAAAGCAACTGTAGTTTAAATAGTAAAGTACAATTCAAATTCAGGATTCAAAGCATTTTCTGTACAGGGTTGCTCTACTCATATAAATAGGTGAGTAACATTTTTAAAAAAAAAAATTTAAGTAAATTTAGTTGCTTGAAGTTTATTTACTGATTTAGTTATGATTATGTATACCCTATGTATGGTTACTGATGATATTGCTTGCTGTTGAATACTTGTACTTGCCTGTTTTAACATTCCAAGTTTAAACTCTGGAAAAATCATAACCTCATAATTCAAATCTGGATAAGGGTTTTGATTTCAAAGGAAAATATCTGGTTATGAAATGTAAGTTTAAAGTTTAATTTTTATTTAGTAATATAATAATAAAAAGAAAACCTGTAAGTGTCTCTGAAACGATATACAACAGTACTAATTATATGAAAATGATAATTTAACTTGCAGATTCATTGATTTATGTTCATAATCAATTACATTATCCAAGATATGAATTTTAAAACCAAAATTAGAATTTATAGACTGAATTTATTTGGGCATTACTGGTTTTATTCAAATATGGGTTTTGGGTTGGAGTTGTCAACCAAGGAGGTCGGGGTGGCCATGGAACTCTCTAGCGATAGAGTAAGCAGTGAAGATCCTAGGAAAAATATGGGATGATGGATTTATGAAGGAGATTAGTAGTAATTTGGAATCAAAGAAATTAACCCTAGTTTCCTGTTACTTGAAACAATTGTTCGGTGCGACTTCCATTGATGACCGAGTTGTCTCAAATTTTGGGGAAAGGTAGTGGGGGTATGGAAGGGTCTGTGGCCGACGGTGAGGATTTTCTGGTGATCGGTGGTGAGCAATTTTGGTGATTTATTGTTTCGATTTTACTTCCATTTTGAAGCTCGAGGCTCATTTTTGAATTTGGGTTTCTGAAAGTTACTTGAAGGTCAGAATTTGGTTGTAGGATGGTCGTCAATTTGAGTGGGTGGTCACGAGGGGTAGGTGGTGGTTGTTGCGGCGGTGCAGGTGCACGAATTTATGGCGCACATTCTGTGTTTTGGGGAAAAAGGATTTCTCGAGTATGGTGTCGGGTTGCAGCATGATTTGCTCGAAGCAGAGAGGTAGGAGACTCGAAGTCTTTGAGTTGAGGTCGCGGGTATTCTATTGTTACAGGATTTGTTAAACCTGTCAGTACCTATATGTTAGAATAAATGCAAATGAAAAACTACTCAAGTTTACTCAAGTTTATTTAGCGTTTACTCGAGTGAATCATTTGAGTTCAAGTTAGTTTGCAGTTTAGTATTTGTCGTGTTTCAAATTTTAAAACTGAAAAGTTAAATCATTAAGCAAAGATTTAAAATATGTTTTAAATCTAATTTTTTATTATGGATTCAAGTTTTGGTTTGAATCATAGTTGGAAATGATTAAATTTTAAATTCAAATTTGTTTAAAATAATTTTAAAAGGGCTTTATTTGTTTAAAAATGTTTTTAGGAAATTTGAATTTAAATTTGAAATTTGAAATATAAAAGGATGTGTTAAACAAGTTTAAATTTGATTTAAATCTAGTTTGAATCTTTGGTTTAAAATAAATTTAAGTTTTATAAACTTGAAGTGTTTAACAAATTTGAATGATTAAGAAACATTTGGATGTTTTAATTTTTAAGAAGAGAATTTGATTTAAACTTTTGTAAAATTTATTTATAAGAAAAGTATTATTTATTATTTAAAGTTTTTAAAAATTGACTTTAAAACTTGTTGAAGTTAAATTAAATTTAACAATTAATTATGCATTTAATTATCAGGGTAATTAAATGGATAATTAATTTATTTAATAAATTAAGAAGATGGTTAATTACTTAAAGTAATTAAGGGTTCAATCTGAAAGGTTTAAGGTTAATTATTCTTAGAATAATTAACTTGTAATTAAGAATAATTAATTAAATAAGATTAATTTTTAATTAATGATTAATAATTAATAATTGATTAATCAAGTAATAAAGGATTAATTAAGTTTTTAACACTTAATTGATTAAATAATTAGGGGTTAATTAATGAGTTATTAATGATTAATTAATTTGAAATTAATAATGATTTAAAATAAGTTAATTATTTCAGATAAGTAATTAATAAATTGTTAATAGTTAATGAAGGTCATTAACTAAGGATTATTTAATAATTAATTAATGTGATTAATTTCAATAATTAATTAGATTAATTAATTTAAAGATAATCATTTGAGTAAATTATTAAGTATAATTACTTATGGAAGTAATTAAGGAAATTAATTACTTATTGTAATTAATTAAGTTTAGTTTGATTAGATTAAGTTAATTAATTCAGTTTAATTAATCTAGAATAATCAATAAATGATTTATGGTGTATAATTACTTAATGTAATTAAATAAAGAGAAATTACTTAGAGAAGTAATTAATGGGTAATTACTGTATGTAATTAATTTGAAGGTGATTTGATGATGAAATAATTTAAGTATAATTACTTTGTGAATTAATTAAGGGATTAATTTGAGATGAATAATTATGGAGTAGTTGATTCATTTGGTAAAGTAATTAAAGGTAGTTAATTATTGAATGAAGTTAATCAAGAGTGGTTAACAATTATGGTTTAAATTAAGATTAATTACTTAAAGTAATTAATTTGAATAAGGTACTTAATTTAATTATAATTAGAAATCATTAGTTAATATAATGATATAATTAAGATTGATTAATTAAGATAAATTAATCCATAATAAGTGATTAAAGGAAATTAATTAAGGATTAAGGTAATTAGTTATAGTTAACTAATTTGTGAAGTAATTAAGGTTAATTACTGTATTTGGATTAAGTATAATTAATTGTGAAATTAATTAAAGGATAATTACATGAAATGTAATTAAGGAGTAATTAATCAAAGGTGATTAATTAAAGTGATTAATTGGAAGATGATTAATTAATTAATTTGTAATTAATTAATAGTTATGGAAGCAAGATTTATATTGATGTAGTAATTAATTTAATTCACTTTAAATTAATTTGAATGATGTAATTAATTTAATTCGTTTTAAATTAATTATATTTAGAATGATAGATCATTGCTTATATGGATAGATTGAATCTCAAATATGAGATAGATAATGTTGAGTGATTTGGATGTATTGGTTGCATTATGATGATGATTTGAATTATCCTTTGATAATGATAATATAGATTATCTGTTGTGATGATGATATTGATTACCTATTGTGAATCTATGATTTATCTATCTATGTATATATAGATAATTGTATTGTTTTAAACCTTTAAAACAACTTGGCCTTAAAAGACAAACTTTGGATTTCGATGAGACCGGGATCGGGTTTCCATATTTTGATATCCAAAAACCACATCGATTCCAAATTAACGTTAGGTCGTGAATCTAAGTGGAGCAAGTGAATACTCGAGGTGTAAGGGCTATACGTCAGTCTAACTCTGTGGGTGATTCCGTAATGAGTTGACGGAATAGTACTTATAGATTCGAGATGGAGATGTAGAGTGCAAGGGTTATCGTCGTTAACTCTGTGGGTGATTCCAAGATGAGTGTAACGAGATAATGCCTTCATTTTCGTTCGAACCCGGAATGAACTTCTATGGATTGAATGCTTTCAGAACATCGTCAGGTGGACGATGAGCATTCTAAGTGATATGTCCTATAAAGGTAATCGTAGCCTCAAGCCTCATCAACCGGGAATGGTTAAAACAGGGGAGGTGCAGCAAGGCTTTGTGTGTAGCTCCCACTGGAGAGCAAGATTTTCCCCTGTCTAGAAGTCCCTTTTTATTCGGCTGTGTGGGCGGTTGGAACGTACGCCAACTGCGAGGTTGTCTTGTTCGGAACTATTCAGTAAGGAATGGGTCCGGCTTTGTGTTGCAGGGGGTCGGGGGTGATCCTAAGTACGTTGATCTAGGCCACGTACTGTGACGGGCGGTACCCCAGTAGCCCTGCCATTGTATGGAATCAAAAATCCAATAAGTGCCAACGGTTTTTATTGTATTACCCACTTTTGTGGCTAGTAGCTGAAATTTAATAGATGTAACAATTTCGGCTATTTCTTATTTACTTGAAAACCCTAGACACTATTATAATATCACTGGATTTCCTATCAAATGTTTTGGTTAGCATAAGGTAAAAACTTTTCCATGTTTATGTGTGGGAAGTCTTACGTGATACCTTTCTTTTCAAAAGGTTTTTGAAAATTAAGCAACTTTAACCTGTTACTCACACCAGACGCATGTCTGACCCGGAGTTCATTTTTGTTTTACATAAACTCTTGGGTACTCAAATTTTTACAAGTAGCCAAGGGATTCAGGTTAGCTTTGACGAATATTGGAGGAGCAATGGAGCAGGAGGCTTCTGCTTTAGTTATATAGTATTCCGCTGTGTGTTCTGTGTTGTCTCTGGATTATATTATGTTGTAAATACTAGACAGGTGTTTATAACTGTCTAGTATGTGTTATATATCTGAGTACTCTGATAGTGATTGTAATCTATGTAATATTTTATGTTATTAATATAATTTATTCGTTCCGCTGTTAGATTCTGATGTGTTGTTTCTTCTTCTTCTTTTTCTTTCTATTCTCTATCCCTTTCTTTTCTTTTTAGCGATGCGACTTCCTAGAATTTGGGAGTTGAGTCGTTACAATTTTATGGTTTTGTGAAAGCTAAATATTTAGTTTTGAATTTGTGAATTTAAGTAACTAAATTTGAAGTAAACGTGAATTTTGACTTTAAATTTATTTTTAAAATGTAAGTAAATAATGGAAATTTAATTTAAAGTTTTGAAATGATATTTAAAGTAAAATGTTAAGTTTTATTTAATTTATAAGTTAATAAACAGTGAATTTTGATTTAACAAATGAATTGAGTTTTTAAAATTTGATATTCAAATATAAATTTTTATTGTGATAATTCACATGTTAAATTGATCTAAATATGAAAGTTTAGTAGCCTAAAAATATGATTTATAAGTTTAAAATTTGCTAAAGTTAAAGTTTTATTGTTTCTGAAAAGTTATAATAAAATCTGGAATTTAACTAAGTTTTATGACAATTTTTTAGTGCTGTTGTTTTGAATTTAACTAAGTTTTAAAGTAACTAAATATCTATTACGACATTTTATAAATGCTGTTATTCCTGAACTTAACTATTTTGGAAACTGAATAGCTACGATAGCACTTTATAAATGCTATCGTTGCTATAATTTGACAATGTTTGAAATATTATAGATTTTAACACTGTTTGAGCTATATTTTAAAGTGTTAAATGATTTAACTTTTGAAATTGATTATTTGTGAAATTTTAGGAGTTTGAATATATATTTTTATATTTAAATTTGAATTTTTAAAGAATTTAAATTAAATTTGAATTTAAATAATGGTTACTTTGTTATGTGTTAGATGGAATGAAATGTAATGAGATAAATGAATTTTTGAATGGAATTTTGAAACGTATTTTGTAATGATACTTGGAATAATAAATGAATGATATATTTGATTTTAAAATGATATTTAAATTTTGAATATTTGATTTTAAATTCAAATAATGATTTGATAACAAGATTTTGAAAGGATATGACATTTTAAATGATTTTGAAATGGCTTTGAATGACATAATCTTTATTGTGATATAGAACGTGAATTTGGAATGATATTTGATTTTGATTTATTCGATAAATGAATATTTGAAGTTTATATTAGTATGAAAGGATAATTGGTTTACTTGTAATTCGGGTTTATTTTAATGATATTGTATTTTAGTAAGTGATTATTTCAAAGCCAAATATTATGAAAGAGAATTTGATATATATATATATATGTATGTATGTATGTATCTATGAGATTTTCAAATTAGTTTCGAAATGATTTATATTAAAGCTTTGAAATATATTAAAGATTGAATAGCTTACTTTGTGGGTCTACTCTGTATTTGAAATTTATAAGATTTGAAATGGTTTATTGGGAAACTGAATTGAATTGAAACTGATGGTTTGAATTGAATTAAATTTAAAATTTGATAATTTGGGTTTAGTTGAATAAATTGAAAATTTGGACTAAAGGAATGTTTCATGATTTCAAATCTACGATTTCGAAATGTTATGATTTTCAAAGTGTAATGATTTCAGGTATTTTGGTTTCAAAAGAGTTATAACTTTGAAAGTATTATGACTTTTCAAAGATGAATATATATGATTGAAATGGAAATGATATCGTATTGATTTGAATATAGTATTGAAATAAAAATGGTTTTGGTTTCAGAGAATAAACTGTTTTGAAGGGATATAGTTTTGAAATGAATGATTTGATTTTTGAAGTATGAACTATTTTGAAACGACCATGGCGTTATAATGACGATAGATTGTTAAAGAGACCGGGATCGAAGTTGTCATACTCTCTGCCAACTCCGAAAACCACTTTAACAGCCGTGTATGCGGTGGAGATTCCAGAATGAAGTAGGATGGTGGCGACGTTGTATATTACGTGGACCCAACTACCATGAGTTGTCATTAGGTGGCTAAAACATGAGCAATCTTGGGCCAAGTTAGGTCATTCCTCCGATCGGACACATTTCTTCGATACTATACTCTTACTTGTGATTGATTAGATGGTCATCCTCTGATTTTGATTTGGGAGTGTGTTCCGAGGTGGGCGTATGTGGCTGCTACGTTAGCACCATCCCGTGTGCATAATTGGTATATCTAACTTGGCATTGCCTTGTGTGCCGTGTCACCTACCATAGCGAGCCTTACTATGAGTTTGTTTTTCTCCCGTAGCCCATGGAGTATTTAGGGTAGTCTCCCGATCTGGAGATATGTTGATACTGGATGGACTACTGGGACTATTACGTGTTGGGGGCCATATGGGTAACCCTTCAACACTATTTTAAAGTAAGTTTATTTTACTGTAGACATTATTATAATAGCGCAATATTACTACATAGTAAATAGTTTAACGGACCCTTAAAGGATGGGCGATCCCAAGCATCCTTTAAGTTACTAATGCATTTTTGTTACTGTTCACTTGAGTTGATTTACAGTTCATAAGTATTTATGTCCTGACTCGAGTGTTTTGTGTTTGGCTTTATGCTCGAGTCAGATTGAGTGATTCAACATTCAAGACTCATCTTCGAAGTTGGTGCTTTGCTTGAAGGTCCAGCCATCTATTTTTCTTTCAGCATGCAGTGATTCCAATGATGTATTCTGATTTGTACCTCATGTATCTTGTTACTCTTATGTTGTATCTTGTTTAACTCTGATGTATCATATGCTTATATAGTAGTTTCATGAACTGCTATCTCTTTTGCTTCCGCTGCATTATTATTTACTCTTTGTCTGTGACCAGTGACTATTTATTTACTGTATATTCTAAGATTTGCCAAATTTTATTTACACGGTATTTTGAGAAATTCAAGTCCGACATGTGTGGATGCGAATGGTTAAAAATATCAGGTCGTTACAAGTCATGTTGGGTATACTTCATATTTATATAGATAGAACAATAGGATTATATGACGATTATATGGTAGTCATTTGGAGACGTATTTATTATTTACCTACTATATTATATCTCTACTTTACCTCCTTCCACACATTTCCTGTGTGATATGGGAAGTTTGTATGATGGCGTTTATGAAGGAATAAGTTATTAGCTAGACTCGTAATGTCAGCGTTGATGATGTGGATTGGTCCTTTATGTGGCATCAAAGTAAGTTTTTGCACGTAAACTTGAAAACACACCAATATCAATAAAAGACAAATTAAATAAAAGGAAGATGAAAAACCCAAAGAGAAAAGGACATAAACTTTCATGGTGGTTTGACAAAATCTCCAGCATATATACAGTTAGTTGTTTTTATTGATGAATTCTTAATGGAAAACCCAATTTACCATCAATTTCGAATTACAATCCATAAATCAATATTTTGCTGCCGAAGTCTAAGAAAGAAGTAATCTAACCCTTCCTTTTTAGTTCGATAAGGGTCGCTTTTTATAGATGGACTCCAACACGAAAATCGCCATATCAAATTTGAATGAGCAAATATCTTTAGATCTGATGTTCAACCATAATTCCTAAGACACTCAATTTAATCGGTATTAACCAAAGCAGTCTATATTGACCGATATTTGAGTGCCAAATCTTCATGTCTTCTTCATTGCTTAAGTCCTAAGCCCTAGGCACATAAATCAAGGCAACTAAATTGGCTAGTACCGACTCATATCAGTTGGTACAGATTGATTTGAGTTAGCCCGAAACTTAACTTTAAATGTTGAGTTCCTTCATTTTGTCGATCTTTATGTTTTCTCATTCCATTCCTTCATTAGTTTGCAGTCCATCTTCTCCGATCTATGTCAATTTCAAAACCGTAAGGACTTTGTAAAAACACTTCCCACTAAAGCATGCTTTGATCAAAAACTCATATCTATGTGGGTAAATTGTAAGTCGCCGTAACGATCTGTCTTTCTTATACCTAAAGACGACACTTAAATGTAACAACCCTGGTTTTTGGTGATTACTTGGAAATTTAATTACAACAGTGGTTACAATTTAATAATGGAGAAATTAAAAAATTGGATATTTAATTTTTATTTATTTTTAATAAACAAAGAATTTGGAAAGAATAAAATGGAGTTAATATGATAATGTTGGTAATAAATGGTGAAAAATGGAAATATGTTAATTTGGTGATTTATTGAATTAAGTAAAAGATAAAAAGAATTAATTGTATAATAATTTGTTGAAATAAATGTAAAATATTGAAAATAAAGTTTTAAAAATCTTATTGTGTTATTTTGGAAGAAAATGAGCATTGTAGAATTTTAATTTGATAAAATGCAATAATTTTGCAAATTATTTTGAAATATTGACTTTTGCAAATTTTAGCGAAGTACTAAATTTTAATATGTGTACATTATAAATAAAATGATCAAATTTTGTTTAAAAATAATATTTGTGGGTAAAAATGATGTTAATATGGTTATTTGAATTTAATTATGCAATAAATTATTTTGTGTAATTTTTGGTGTTAAAAATAGTATTTTGTGTAAATTATAATGTAAATTGTGTATTTAGTTAAAATAATAGTTTTAATAATGAAAAAAATAGATAGCAATTGTCGACATATTCAATAGATATTTAAGACAAGGCTATAGATGGTCTCCCTTAACCAACCATATTCTCCGTACTAGCAGACATGATTGTTATGTAATTCTCTTTGTTAATGTGGGTCTCGCGGTAGGACGTCACAGCTTGGTATCAAAGCTGAGTTCAGAAAAAAATACGATAAACATAGAAGATAACATATATTACGGTACATCAAAGTACAATATAAGTGTTACATTTTCCCTAATCACCATGTCCTTAACTTTTTTGAGTCCCTTGGGGTAGATACAAGTTGGGAATAGTCTAGGAATACATTTTATTCTATAGTATTCCATAATTGAATTAATAATATCTTACTCTATGAGTAATCCTCATCAAGATTGCTCTAAACGGATGCTTTACCCTCATTCGTATCAAAGGACTTTGTTGAAGTTATATCATTAGATGTTTCTTGTCTTGTTACTTCTTCGAGGATTGCAAATCCTATTGAGGGGATCTGCAGTACTTGGCATGTTGTGTGAGAATATTGAGGGTGTTCAGTGTAATTTTCTTTTCGTGCGAATTTGCACGTTATTTTCTATCTTGGGTTTGATGTGAAATTGGGGATGGATTCGCTTGCATATTATCAAGCCCAAATCCTACGTTTCGAAAGGATCCTATATCCCTAATTCGGCTGATCTATTGTCACTTGTTCTTTGGAATGTAGATGTTTATTCCGAAGCATCTTTAATCGCTCTTGAGTCTCGAGATGATGATGTTGTATCTCGAATTCTTGTTGTTTGTGATTCTGCTGATGTATTTGAGTCCGTCTCGAGTTTACCATCCAAACGGGCAACGGAGTTCTGTATTGACCTTATTTCTAGTTCTTAGCCTAATTTATATATGACAACTTTCATGTTGAACATATTACAAATTTTGAGCATAGTTGATTGAAATTCTTTCACAAACTCCCAGCTCTGTCACTTTGATAATTACACTATCTAAACTTAATACAGTTAGTAAATTGAGCATATCTTTTTCATTTCTAGTCAAATTTAGATAATTCTTAATGTTATGGAAAGATTAGAAAATTTTATAAAACTTTCTTGCTTTGAGTTTACAGAGGTTAAGATAGTCGAAACCTTATTTCTTTGCTGCTACCTTGAGAATAAACGACAGCGATAGTGAATTTAAAATCTGAGAATTATATTGGCCATATCATTTTCGTTTCTTATCCAAATTCAATAATTTTAGATGTTTTGGAAATTTAGACTTTTTGCTAAAATTTTCATGTTTTGTGTTTTCTAGAATTTTGACGTTAGCTTGGTCAAAACTGTGTTTGTTAGTTGCTGTCCCGAAAGGAAAATGACAGCAATAACAATCATTGACCTGAGGATTGTATTAGCTTATTTTTGCACTCATTCTTGATGTTGTTTTTGAGATGTTTTGAGGGCTATGGTGCCTATCAATAGGCTAGCTGTATTTGGAGAATTTGAAATTCAATTTTAAATAGAATTTGAATTGATTTTGGGTTAAATTTGAATTGAATTCGTATTGAATTCAAGTTATTAGTCTTGAGTTATCTTTCTTGTTTTTCATTGTTTCCGAGCACAGTTTTAACTTAACCATTTTGAAGTGATTTTTGAAATAAATGGACATTTCAAATTATTAATATATAGTATTTTAAAATTATTTTTCTAATATAAAATCTATTTATTTCCTATAATAAAGGAATTTCAAATATTGGTTTTATTGATCTTTTCGAGAAAAAATTTAAAAGCTTTTTTCTCTAGTAAACTATTTTAAATATATGACACACACTTTTGCACTATTTCAATGTATGAGAAAGAGAATTAAATGATTTAGTAAATCACGGGGTATGGGACATGTGCGTTTACTATTTCGGTTAATTCCTGACTTGTATGATCGAAGCTATTTGGGTTTATAGATTCTGAGATGTTTCGCCATTTCATGGCGTATTTTGAGTTCTATAATTCCTATTTATTGGAATTATTTAAGATGGCCAATTATTTGGCAAGCATTATGGTTTGAGATCTCCAATGTAGGAGTATGGTGGATGAGAACCATCACGATGTTTTATTTACTTTCCAATGGTACAAGGCAAGTCTTGAGTATATGATTTCATATTTTGAGATTTGTGGTTTATGAGGAACCATCACAATGTTTTCACTTGTCGATGAGTTGAGACAAGTTACGATGCCATTTAATACTTGTCGATGAGATGAGACGAGTATGGTGTCTCTTTATCACTCGCCAATGAGACGAGGCGAGATATGATTTTCTAAGTCTTATGATGTTCCTATTGTGGCATCGACCAGCGGCTAGTAAACCGCTTTGTGCTAACGTATGGTATGGGACACATGTTAACACTTTTTAGGTTTCTATCCATGAATTTTTGACACATTCACAACGTTTACCTAATGGAACTGCTTGGAGAGGTATCAGTGACCTTGTTGTGAGGATGAACTACTTTGGAGGTGTTAGCGACCTTATTAGGGCTGATAAAACGACTTGGAGAGGTGTCAGTGACCTTGTCATAATGACAAACTACTTTGGAAGGTGTTAGTGACCTTGTCAAAGGCTTCGACCATCTGAGTTTAGCACGGCCAGTATTGCTTCGGCATTGTAATCGGGGATCTAGCTAATCCGTATTTTTTGAGTTTTTCTGAGTTTTCTGTTTCTTGTGATTTCACCATTTTACGATGTTTTGTTACATCGATAACCTAGTGCCATATAAGATGTTATACATATGGTGATTTTTGAAGCCTTATTGAGTTCCTTGAAATATGAGATATCATTTTGATTCCACCATGATATGAGGCGAATATGATATTTAGATGGATTTTGCCTTTAGAATCTCATCGATGGCTCATATATTTAATTGTTATTATGTCACTTAAGTTATGGCTATGCTCTTGTTATCTCTTCTTCTTATTAAGAGAAGTAATCTTCCTTTCCTTATGATGGTAATATAATGCTTATGGGTATGGTATCTCTTGTATTAGAGGATGCCCTATCTTTCCTATGCTTTACCTTATCTGTTATTATTATTCACTGTTTTGTTTAACTAGACTGACCCATGTGTTTTACACTCGAGCAGACCGAGTATGTTTCAAGTTAAGCATTTCTTTTGGATATAGTTATTAGATGATGCTTCTGCATGGATGTTGGGTTATCTTCTTTAGCTATTATTGTTTTTTATGAGTTGTATTGTATATTCTTTTGACTCATGCATATAGAGTGGTCATCATACCACTTTGATGTATCATTGGTATTGTATTAAGATGTATCATTGGTATATGTGAGTGTGTGTGTGTATCCGTTGCTGTTCTATGATGAGTTATTCATTTAGCTATGGTATTTTGTTCTGATAGATGCGTTATCCACGTATAGTTTTGTATTAAGTATTATTGGATATGTCGATCCACTTGAGTAAAAAAATAGATAGCAATTGTCGATATATTCAATAGATTTTTAAGATTAGTCTATAGACGGTCGCCTTGAACCAACCCTATTCTTTGCATTAGAAGATGGGATTACTATGTAATTCTCTTTGTTAATGTGGGTCTCAGGGTGTGTCGTCAAATAATACATCCTCGGTATTCATGTGCCGACCATTTAAGTGTCCGAAAGACAGGTCATTTGGGGTTAAAGAAAGAAAAGATAGAATAGAATCTCACAAACGTGATGAGAAATATATGATATAACAAACGATCTTTATAGAAAGAAATCAACTTTATTATATACACAACATCTGAGTACACTAAAAATGTATCAGCCAGGAAAGTTATAACACCCTGTCCTTACAAATGCTGATTAACACAAACAAAAATAAAAGCAACAAAAGCAGCGGAAGAATATAAGATATGTGAATACATCATGGGGAATCCAGCTCTTCTCCTAAAAGCTCTAAAGAATCCAGCTAAATCTAGAAAATATGCTCAGGATAAGAAAGTCAGACCACATGGCATTTTATTTATTTAACTTGTAAAACCCTTGAAAGTCAAAGATATCTCGTAAAACCACGATGCACAGAAACACGGATGGGTTTTTACCTTACAATAACCAAAACATATTCTATGGAAAATCAGTTATATTATAGTAATGTCTAGGGTAAAAGTAAATATTAAATAATAGTCGAAATTGTTACGTTAATTAAATTCTAGTATAATTGATATACAACCAAGTTCGAAGGCTCATATTGGAAAATGGATTTCAACTATGATTAGTTAAGGGACTACATTCCGATGATACACCTCTAGAAAATGTACCCAAGGGTTACAAACGTATTTTCCCCTCTGCTACATAGAGCCTACCTGCCCCTTTAAAATGACAAGTTGGACTAGACATCGAGGGTGCAAACATTACCCCTCGTGCCTACAACTAGAACAACTCTAAGGGGACAATCTAGATTGGGATGGCAGCTCCTAATGGTGGCTAACCACATAGCTTTGCTACGCACTCTGTTTTAGGCATTTTTTGGGTTGTGAGGCTTGAGGCTAACTAAGCAATAATTTCCGACTAACTCAATTTCGGTTCTTTAGAAGTATGCAATAAGTATTCGAGCCCTCAAGGGGACTATAATAAACAATCATACTTCCTGAGTTAAAAAGGTCAAGTTTTGATAGTGGATTATTTAATTTCCAAATAATCAAACCATAATAATTCATAGATTTAATCACCCATAATAACCACTAAGCCTTAAAAAAAATCTTTCATTTATTTTAAATCTCATTCCAAATATATGTTGAAATATTCATATGCTTATCCCATTGGCATAAGTGTATTCACAAAAAATTTGTTAAAGATTTCTTATCCCAAAATCATATTAAAAAGATCAAACAAGGGTTACTTAAATTAGAGGTAAGGATAACCCCAAACACTATTCCTTCGGTGTTAAGCATGGAACCAACGTCCACACGACCATAATTAGGAAGGTCGGTTAAAGAAGATCCCGTATCAAATTCTTTTATAATTTACTTCTGAAAATCCTTTTAATAAATCTCTTTCATTTAAACTCGAAATCCATTTATTAAACACTTTATAAATCATTAAACACTTTATAAATCCCCAATTTTATTTATAGAACCCTTTTATAATTATCAAAATCATTTATATAGTTTTTTATAAATCTCCAAAATCATTTATAAAACTTCTTTTATGAATACTCGAAACTCTTTACAAAACTTATTATAAATATTCAAAATCATTTATAAAACTATGACTACCCACCTTTTCGACCCTCAGATTTCGACATTAATACAACCTCGGCATTCACGTGTCATAAATCCAAGTGCTAGAGAGGCAGACTATCATGGGGTAAACGAAAATAAAGACAGAACAAAATCTAACATATTTTATTTCAAAATATATATCCTACAGCTGAAATTCTAAACACATTTATCGGAGCTTATTTTATAAATCAGCCTGAACAGTTATAAATCTCTTTATAAATGCTGAATACAATTAGTAAACTAATGCAGTAGAAATGGAAATGGAGAACTAACTATATGAATATCTTTAGCTCCAGACTTCAAGATCCATCATAATGCTCCAAGTTCAACCTGACTACTTAGCTGCCCAAAGAAATCGGGCAGCCAGAGTTTAAGCGAAAAGGAAAATAAACTTCGGGTAAGTCATGGGATTGGTATGACAAACTTAAAATATAGATATTTGAAATCAAAGGGTATATCATATGACCATGCCGCACATAAACATGGAACGAGTTTTTTCCTTATGATAACCAAAATATTTACCATGCAAAATTTGTTAATATTATTTTTAATGACATTCTTTTGAAAACACTTTTCAAGTAAACTTATATAATCTTAGCCAAAATTGTTACATTGATTAAATTCCAACATAATAGGTTCTACAATCAAGTCTTAAGGCACATTATTGGTTAATGGATTTCCATACAATGGAAGAAAGGGACTACTTTCTGTATAGTACATCTCTAGAGGGATGTACCGAGGATCAACACCTTTGAAACCTCTGCACCTGGCAAGACATGCATATCCGCAGGCCAATTTGGCGGCGGATAGAACCGAATATGACATCACCCCGGTCATTCCCCACCTATCTAAACGCTCTCGTAGCATACACAACACACTCAATATATAAGAGGGTAAACTAGAAAGGTGATGACCATACTCTAAGGTTGCAAACATCATAGCCTTATGGCATGCCTAGTTCAGGCCGTTATTGGGTAATGAGGCCTGAGGTAATGATTACCTTTTACATAGCACATTCTACTTTGAATGAAACATTTCCAATTCCATCACTCACTATTCATTTCCACAAATGTACAACCTCTGAGCTCATACTTTTCAGAGAAGGGTGTTAATTGTAAGAGAGTTACTTCCTACACCATCAAACAGATGCATGTTCGTAAAAATCAATGTAGAGTATGTTAGAAATGCAATGTCAGACATTCTTCCATGTAAGTTGTCCAGGAACATGACAAATAGAAGGAACTCCCCTACAATATCCTGTCAGGAATCATTCCTAGGATTAGTATTGCACAACCCTTGCATCGAAGATCAAATGAAGATACTACTGTCATATATATATGATATCGGAAATTGCCCCCAAGGGTCGGTGACAAGCAGTCCTACTTCCATCTTATCATTCCATGTCTTCACCTTCGAACACATAAATTGGTTCGAAGTGATTTTTGGATAGGACTGATCCAAATCTGATCTCGGTTCCTTCTAACCAATCATCGGTAAAAGATGTTAAGTTTTAGGGTGATTATTATTTCATTTATCAATATCTTTTATCAATTAAAATATCTCTTTTAGAGGTATAAATATTTAAATCGTATTTTTTTCCACTATATACGAGATCATTAAACCTCTCTTTAAATTTGAAAATAACAAATCAAAATTATCTTTCATAAATCACATTGCAAAACCTTATTGAGTAAACAGGGTCGATAGAGATTGTACTAATTCTACTCAACATAAATTTTCGTATTCAACCTTTACCATCCATCGAATAACGAAATAATCATCTTTTAAATTCACATTGACGGTACGGGTTCCCTCCTCGGAATTTAATACCAAGTATAAGAAGATTTTTTGTTCATAATCCAAGCTGTATTAAATTTGAATCTTTTATACTTGCCTCGTTTCCAAGATTTCGACCTTATCTATTCCTTACCCAAGAAAAAGGCCAGGTAAGCCAAGGCACTGGTTGCTCCTGAACATTTCCTTAGTTTAAGCACTTCACAACCGGATCTTGCGAATTGAAAAATTCGGTCTACTCATTGGTTTTTAGAGGCTAAACTAAATCAGTTAATTATAATAGCTTTTCTTTAAAACACTTATTTAAACTCTTTAAAATATATTACAAAAACTCCCAATCATCTTTAAAATACTCAACTATATATATATGGAAACACTTATAAAATAATTGGGAAACACTTACAAAATATTTGGGAAAGAATACTTAAGTTTAAATCTATATTTCAAAAGTTATTGAAAGCCGCTACAAAAAGTGCTGCGAATAGTGCTTTTGAGGCTTATTTGATCAAAACAACCTCACTATCATTTAGAGATCCATTTTTATAACTCAAATCTTTTTGAAAACATTTTAATATACTTTTGGAATTTATTCCATATTTTTAAGAATCAAAAATAACAATTTTAAAGACTTTATTACTTTTGTTTTCGAACTGCCGAAGCAGGACTATTTTGAAAACTTGATTTGCATATATTTCAAAATATACTAAACAAAATCTTGGTTGTCTTATTTTATGTGAATACCATGACTAGTGGTTTTGGAAAATTCTTATTCCAAAGAATTTCAACTTCAAATCCAACGTGTAAAAGGATTTAAACTTTTACGGCCCTAAATCGTGAACTACGGTTACGCCACGCGCCTATTTTAATTCAATTTTCATTTCCTTTCCAAAAAATTCAAAACACATTTAATTGTCTATAAAAAAATTCCGTATCATTTTAAGCCATCTAAATAGTTTTAACAATCTCGTACACACCATTTCATTTATTAAAGGAATGTGATTTCCTTCGTGATATTCGACGTGTATTAAACGTGAATTGTTTACACATCCAAACAAACATATTACCATATCCAAACATGGTTCACAATCATCACACCAAGCATAGTCAAACAAATATATATATATATCATCCAAAATATCATAATATAAATATAGTTTCTCTCCTTCATTGTATATTAAACTTATTTAAATGGATTATAGCTTCGCTATGATCGAACCAAAGCCTATGAAATCGATCCTTTGACCTTTGGAAAGCCATGGCCTAAGATTATAAGCGGAGGTGGGTTCGGCCAATCATGGATATGCGTGTGGCCATGAGCTTTGAGTGGAGATGTGGAATGATTTGCCTTGGTTTTGAGGTGGAATGACATGGTGTATATCTATGTGTGTATATTTTACTTTATTTTGCCATAACTTTGAAATATTTTTAAAGGCATGGGAGGCATTAAAGAAGAACTCTTAGAGCTTTAATAAGAAGGAGGAAGAAGAAGTGAATGGATGAACAAAACGAGAGAGCTAAGGCCTTGTAGTTATAGGAAAAAATGTGTGAAAAATATCAAAATGTGAATTTCCTTTTCTACTCTCAACCCACACTCTCCTTTCCCATCATTCAACATGTTGATCCTCATCCCCATGTGTCTCCAATATTTCACTTCACTTCATGGCAAGTGCATTGCCTTTGCATAGCTTATGGATGAAGTTTTCTAAAATATCATAGATATTTTTATCATATATGTATATATGTGTTATGTGTGTGTGTATAGGTATATGTATATGTTAAGTTGTGTATATATGTGTTGTATAAGTGCACAAGACATATCAACAAGGTTGCAATAACTTTGAACAACTTTCGTTCGCTAAACCGTTGAAAATCAAAAAACCAATTCTCGGCACATTTTCACTTATTAATCAAATTACGTATAAATGTTAATAAATTTTGAAAATTCATTTATTTTCATTTTTAACCAATTAAAATGATCATATTTGATTTATAAAACCATATGAATTAATATTAAACCATTGTTTGTAGAAAGTGCTATTATATCGATAAAGCGATATCAATTTTACCTTGCAATTTCAAGTCGAATATATATCTTTATAAAACTATTATAAATGATTTATTATCACTTCATAAATAATTAAAATGAATTATTATCATTTAAAAACAATAAGTTAAATAATTATCAAATCATTAAATATTAGTTTAAATTCATATCAATTATTATTAAATATGATGCCATTATTAATGATGTCACAAATACGTTTTTTTTTTCCAAAAATATAATAAATAATTTTATTACATAATATTGTTTATATGGATAATAAGCATATGTATCCGGCTCCAGACACGACTTCTGGTAATTATTAGCTGTTTATTTATAAGTAAAATGATATTCGGCCATTTTATCTATATTCCTTCGAAGTTTATATTTTCATGAATACTTATTCAAAATAAGATTACCATTATTCTTGTTCAAACCATCTTAATCTATGTTTTAAAAAGGATTATGTTTGAATATTTGAAAATAAATATAATTTATTAAATTGATAAATTTGAGGATCGTTACGTACTTTCCCCTTAAAAGAATTTCATCCTCGAATATACAACGCTAAACCCAAAGGTGTTTGCCAATTTTTTTTATTTTTAAACTTACATCTACATGATGTATATAAATCATCCATACGTATTGTCGGATTCGATCTTATGTTCGATTCCATAACTTTACTTTCGAACTAGTATTGATCCCACGATCCTTCAATGCAGACATTGATCGTTCACTGATTATAAACCATCGTTTTCCTTGCATAGCTCTCAACTGTGCTAGAAAATGCAAGTACCTAACCACAAATCCTCATCACTATTCGCCATTAAGAGCCGAGTGATAAATCCTTTTTTGGACCATTTTAAACACCTCAAAGTCCATACTCGAATCTTAGATCAAAATCACACGGTGAAATGATCTACGTATTTCATATGTACTTGGTCAAATCAATTTTTTTTCCAAATTATTTATGAAAATGTTCCATAAAACTTCCTCTTTTATTCAAACATTTTTATAAAGATGCTTCTTTATTTATAATCACTTTAAAACATTTATTCACCAAAAATTTCTATTTTCTTTCCATGAAACTATTTCAATTTCAACAGTTAGGAAATACCTCTATATACCTAAACTTGTAAAAAACCTTTAGGAAAGCTTTATATTTTCCAAAACATATTTTATTGGGTCAAACCGAATGTTGCATAAAAAATCATTTCGACAACCCAAAAACACCAATATAGAGATCTGATTAGTTATACTAGTATTTATTTTTGATGTCAAACTAAACTATTTATTTAGTTAACAATGAAGTTGATCAAGTTAGGGTATTATTACCTTTCAAACCTTAAATAAACGACATTCTTTAAAAACAAATATGAATTACCTACGTCAAATCAATTATAGGATATATATAAATCCTGTATATTATATCAAATATCTTCTTTTATAAATTACTTACTATAACAACAGTGCTATAGTCTATGTCTTTCCCACTTTCCAAAAAACATTTGTTCTCGACAATGAGGTCGAAATCCATGTCTTACTCCACTTAGCACATTTTAAGTGCAACGACCCAGATTTTTCGCCATTTGATTTGGAATACTTAAGTGGTTTTAAATATTGAATTCGAATTTTAAATTGATTGCTAATATGAAAAGTTTTGATTTATTTATAATAATAAAAAGAGAGAAAACGAGAACAGAAATCGTTCTTGTATACGAAAATTGTAGAGGGTTGAGGTCACGATAATGAAGGTGACTCTCGGGGCGAGCACAATGTATGAGAAGCGGCGAGTGTGGGCAAAAGAGGGAAGGACGATCGTCGAAAGGTGGCGTGAGTGTTCCAAGTCACGATGGATGAAGGGAGGAGGTCATGTTCAATGTTGGGTTTGTGATTTGGGAAATCGAAGTGGTGACTGAAGCATGGTGCGATTGAAGGGGTGGACGTGCGAGGCTATAGGTTGGCGAGGTTTTGTATCATTCGATTTGGAGGCGATGATGGGTGTAGTTTTGGGTGGTACAGTCTTGGCGATGAATGGAAAAAGGAAGGAGGCAGTCACGTGTGAGGATAGTGGTCAGGCGATGGACATGGATGGCCTTGTGCGTCGCGTTGGTGTATGGGAAGATTGTGGATAGCTGGCTAATGTCATTGATTAGGTCATAAAAGGGGTTAATTTATTTGATTTATTTAATAATATCTAATTTTCATTGAAATGTTAACAAATTCACTATTCTTTCACATGAGGTTGAAAATGAGCGAAAACAAATGATAATGGATTATTATCGACGAGTGCTACGCAACAAAATTGATTTGGGAATTTTTGGAGTCAACGGAGATTTTAGATTTAATTCAACGTAGCTCAATTAAATTTAAAATTTGAACGGATTGCTATAAAAATTAAAGTTGAGGATTTATCACACTTTTTTGGATTGCTATATTTAAAATTTAAATGTTGAATTTAAATTATTGGATGCTGATTGGATTTATATATTTTAAATTAATGGTTGGGTGACTATTTATATATGGTAGTATATTTATATACATTGGAGTGAATGATATCCCTGCATATTATAGCGGACGAGACCTTATGTGCCCCACATAATAGCGGAAGACCCCATATACCATAATATCCCCCTCGAAGTGGGATTGGTATTTTTATTGTCGTCGGACATTTGTGGATGCACGACAGGTTGGAGGGATCCAACTGGATTCCTAAAATATGTTATTATTTTTTGTATAAATAAAATGCTGGATTATTGTGTGTTGTAAATTTATAAATGTTATAATAGCTTAGAAATTAATTTTTGGTATATTAAATACCATAAATATTATTTTAAAATTCTAAGGAATTACAAAGAGATTTTTAAGTAAAAAATATATATTGAAAAATTTGGGCTATTTAAAGGAGACCGAAATGAATAAACAAAATAAGATTTTTGGTCATACAAAATAACGTGGAAAAAAACATATTAAATGGAGAATTAAAATAAACTATATAAACGAATTTTTTTTTGAAAGGCTGGATTTTAAAATGATATTTGGAAAATATGGAAAGGATTTGAAAATCGATATTAAGATATATTGGCAAAAATAGATGGATTTTTAAAGGAATTGAATTTATAAAATGAAATTTTATAAATGAAATTATTTTTAGATAACTAAAAGGAGTTATAAAATTTTATAAACGAAGTTTATAAATGATGAAAAGCGTATCGGATGATAAATTGAAATTTAAATTTATGGAAAGAATTTATATTGGAATATGGAAATATGGTGAGAAAAATAGTAGATACTATTTTTAAAGTGAAATGGTTAAGGAGACCAGAATGGAAGTAATGTGATGGAAATCGAGGAGATTTATAAATGGAAAATTTGGTTATTATGATTAAAAAATTATTTTATCTATAAGTTAAACTTTTATTTTAAAAGGAAAATTCTTATTTATTATACTATATAAATTTCAAAGTTAGTTAGTAATGAAATACTTCAGAAGTAAATTTTCAAACACTTAATATTTATCTTAATAAATCCTAGATTAAAACCTGCTTTGGAAAGTGATGTTGTAAAAGTGTTTTCAATATTAGAAAATTATTTGAACATGTTTTAAAAATAAATAATAATTATTTTTTTTCAAATACTTATTTTTATTTACGTATGTATATATATAAATTTTTTTGAAAATGGTTCAAATTTATTTATAAACCTTCTCGAGAGTGGGAAATTGGTTATTTATTAGATGGGCTTATAAGAGAATTCTCAGAATGAAAATTTGGAAAAAAAATTAGGGAAATTTTCGAAGAAGTTAGATAAAAGTGAACTTCGAAATTGAAAATAAAATTTACAAAGAAGTACAAAGGGAACTGAGTTTATAAGCAAATATGATTACTTTTGAAAATATTAAGGGAATTAATTAAGGAATTTCAAAATTTATAGAATTTGTGTAAAGCGAGTTGGGAAATTTACAAATGAAATTGTAAATGATTCTGAGAAAGAGAACTAGGAAATAAAAGGCGTATTTTCTGAGTGTTGCAAATATTCCACGAAAATAAAAAGGATTTGAAAACTATTTTCAAATGTTGAGGAACTGGAAATAATATCTTATAAAGATATTTTGAGACAAATTTTGAAAAATATATAATAAAGCCTAATGGTAGTTCATGGACGTGTATTGATGGTTAGATAATTGATTATCAATTTTGGCCAATTTCGTTAACTATTTCAAAGAGACGGGGATCGAATTTGCTTCATTACAGCATTATAAGGGGTTCTCACTTCGTGTTTGGTGGCGAGCAGGAGAATATTACCTCGACATGTCCATGAATGGTTGGTTGCAGTCGAGAGGCTAGCCGTAAAAGCAAATTAGAGGTACCAATGTATGCCATGGCGAAAAGTGGCCGCTGACGGGATTGTTGAAAAGCCTACCATCCGTTACATTTGTTATCAGAGTTGCAGGTTAAGTGAGAGCCTTGGCACTAGTAGGGATTACTATTAGAGATAGATTCATTAGTACTTTGGAATGAGTTTGAGTATTAATAGATATGAGCGTGTATTTGTTAGTGATTATAAATTATTTTATATTGTGTTTACTTATCGGTTGAGTGTTTATAAATTCTGGTCGGTACAATCTAGACAACTATATCGATAGGAATTATAAAACTCTTAAATTAGGAAAACTGACACAGTATTGTTTTGGAAAGTGGGTAAATAAAAAAAAATTCACCCAAATTAAAATTTTTATAAAAGAAATAGTTTTCTAAAATTATTATGTATAGTTGGAGTGTTTGGATGATAATATTATAATCTAACAGGATTTATAAAACTGAAAAGGGTTTATACAACCAATTTAAAGCTATATAAGTACAAATTATACAAATGGATTGTAATTAAAATTGGATTCAAATAAAATCTGGAAATTTAAATCCCAAGAGTATGGAGAAAAAAAATTCAAAGTGGTGTGGAAAATAATAATAAGGGTATTATTTCTGAATATTTTCAAAAGGATTTTTTTTTAAAATGGATTTTGGAAGAGATATAACACTTCACTCACTTCAGTCGCTAGAAAATAATTCTGGTGATGGCTAAACATCATTAGTATTCATTTTTGAGTTTCTAAGTGATGGATTGCAACCGAAATTAATTTGTTTAGATTTTTTGGGCGAACCAGTGTTGTTTTGCAAATTCAAGGGAATTTGTTTTGGATAAAAACTAAGTTTTGTTTACAATGTAAAAGTGTGATTTGGAATGTTTATGATTTCAAAGTGATAAATACCGGGTGTATAAATTCCAGAATTCTTACTTAATATGTTTCGGAAAACAATAGGAAATAAGTATGAACTTTTAAAATTGAGAATAATTTTAAAGAAAAGAGAAAGGTATGGAATTTGAATTTCGAAATTTAATTTTTAACTTGAGAAAGTTAAAACAGATAAAAATTAAACTTAGGCAAAGTAATTGGAATATATAATAAAAATTGAATGAACTTAAAATAAAATGGTTTGGAGCGAAATTAATTAAATATGAATAACTTGAATATTGTTTTGAAATGTGGGTTAAAAGGAACAGAAAATTAAATAAAAAAGTGAATTGGATTTGAGTTATATGGAATTGAATTAAGCATGTAAATGTGAATTATAAAGTGACCATATAACTATAAATTATAAAATTTGAATTGGATTAGGAATAATGTCTAATGGAATTAAATATAAAATTTGAATTGGGAAATGTATAAAACGTTATGGTATCAATTTTGAATAAGATAAAATTTATGTATAAGTTGGAATTGTGAGTAAATAAATTGGACTAGATAAGCCAAGATAAAAAAGTTGATAATTTGAAAATGAAATAAAAACCCAAATTTGAATTATAAAATAAATTTGAACTCAAGTGAATTGGTTGAAGTGATTTTTGAAATAAAAATCAGATATTGAATTATAAAGTGGAAAAGAACTAATTAGGTAATTAATTAGTTAATTGGTTATATAATGGACATTGACTGGGTTGAATAAATTTGGATTGTATGTTAAGAATGGAATTTGACAGTGAAACTTGAGTTATAAATAAAATTCAGCTTAGGTGGTAAGAAAATTAAATAAAAATTGGAAATGTATTGAGTAAAGTGGAAATAGTTGAAATGGTGATAACTCAAGTTATAAATAAATTCAAGGGAAACATTAGTTAATTGATATGGCTTGGGAAATTAAGTAATTGGATAGAATTTGAAATAGAATAAAATTAAATATAAATTGATCTAGAATTAATTTAAAATAGCTATGAATTGAAATGGTTATTTTATTAAACAAATAGCGCCAACTTAGCATAGAAAATTGGCGTTTGGCGCAAATGGAAGTAAATAAAATTTTATGAATTAATAGAAGGTGAATAAATTGATTTTTTAAGCCAATTTGAAAAGGGCATGGGTTTGTTTGATATAAAAATAAATTGAATGAAATAAATTGGGTTGTAAGCATTTCGGACTGAATGGAATGGTATATGGATCGAATGTAAGTAATTAAATTAGAACTGGAACTTTATAATTGCTTAAAAATCTTTATTGGTATATATGAAATTAATGTGTTTAATTGGCTAATTGAATGAAATGTTATTGAACTTTCATATTTTCGATACTTGAGTAGGTACAAGTAACCAGAGGCTGTCGGACTAGATTTTGGTTGCGTATCTGCATATGAAGTAAATGCTTGCTAAATAATGCTTAAAAATGCTAAAATAATGTACATTTTGGATCAGATATATAAATAACGATACATATTTTTGTTTTCCAACTGTGTGGTTTGATGTAGATATATTTATCTCTCTTGTCAAATTGCAAAAGGCTCTTCGTACAAGGGAGACTCTCCTAAAAATTAGGAAATTTAGGGTGTTAGAAAATTTTGAAATTTTAGGAAAATTTTTGGTTAATGGAAATGATTTTGAATTTATAATCTAAATAAAGGATTTTGGTTTAAGATGGAGAAATAATCGTTTTGGATGAGGAAAAAGATTAAAAAATTGAAATATCGAATTTTCACTAAGTGGGTCATGGATAAGTAATGGGTTGGAGCATTTTCCAACCTTAGCAATTTCGAGGACGAAATTCTTTTAAGGACGGAGGAGTGTATCGACTGAATATTTCAACATTTGATTTAGAATATTTAAATGGTTTTAAATAGTGAAATTGAATTATAAATTTATTCTTAATATGAAAGGTTTGGGTTTATTTATGAAAAAGAGAGAGAGAGAGAAAAAACGAGAACGAATATCGTTCTCGTATACGAAAAGTATAGATGGCCGAGGTCGTGATAATGGAGGGGATTCTCGAGGCGAGCGTAATGTCTGGGAAGCGGCGAGCATGGAAAAAGGGGGAGGCACGATCGTCGAAAGGAGGCGTGAGTGCTCCAAGTCGCGATGGATGAAGTGAGCAGGCCACGTTCGATGCTGGGGTTTGCAATTTGGGAAGTCGAAGTAGCAATTGAAGCATGGTGCGATTGGAGGGGTGGACACGCAAGGCTACATATTAGCGAGGTGTTGTGTCATTCTATTTAGAGATGATTAAGGGTGCAGTTTTGGGTGGTACAGTACCGGCGATGACTGGAGAAAGGAAGGAGGCAGTCACGTGTGAGGACAGTGGTCAGGTGATGGACTTGGGTTGTCTTGTGGGTCACATTGGTGTACAGGAAGATTCTGGATAGTCGACTAATATCGTTGATTAGGCAATAAAAAGGGATTAATTTAGTTAATAAAATCTAATTTTCATTGACATGTTAATAAATTCACTATTCTTTCACACGAGGTTAAAAATGAGTGAAAACAAGCGACAATGGATTATTATCGACGAGTGCCACGCAAAAAAATTGATTTGGGAATTTTTGGAGTCAACGGGGATTTTAGATTTATTTGGGGATTTTAGATTTAATTGAAATTAGCACAATTAAATTCAAGATTTGAATAGATTTCTATAAAAGCAAAGGTGAGAATTTCTCACTCATTTTTGGATTGACATATTTAAAATTTAAGTGTTGAATTTAAATTATTGAATGCTGATTAGATTTATAAATTTTAAATTGTTGGTTGGGTGACTATTTATATATGGTAGTATATTTATATATATTGGAGTGATTTATATTCCCGCACGTTATAGCGGATGAGACCCTATGCGCCCCGCATAATAGCAGATGATTCCATATACCGCGACATCAACCTCGAAGTAGGATTGGTATTTTTATTGTTGTCTAACATCTATGGATGCGAGAAAAATAGGTCGAAGGGATCCAACTGTATTACTCAAATATGTTATTATTTTTCGTATATACAAATGCTGGATTATTGTGTGTTGTAAATTTTTAAATGTTATAGTAGCTTGGGAATTAATTTTTGGTATATTAAATACAATAAATATTATTTTAAATTTCTAAGGAATTATAAAGAAATTTTTAAGTTAAAAATATACATCGAAAAATTCGGGTTATTTAATGGAGACTGATTTGAATAAGAAAAATTAGATTTTTGGTCATACAAAATAATGCAGGAAAAAATATTTCAAATGGAGAATTTAAAATGAACTATATAAAGGATTTTTTTTTGAAAGGCTGGACTTTGAAATGATATTCGAAAAATATGGAAAGGAGTTGAAAATCGCCATTAAAATAGATTGGCAAAAATAGATGGATTTTTAAAGGAATTGAATATATAAAATGAAATTTTATAAATGAAATTATTTTTAGATAACTCAAAGGAGTTATAAAATTTTATAACCGAAGTTTATAAATGAAGGAAAGTGATATCAGACGATAAATTTTGGAATATAAATTTATGGAAAGAATTTATATTGGAATATGGAAATAGGGTGAGAAAAATAGTCGATACTATTTTTAAAGTGAAATGGTTAAGGAGACCAGAATGGAAGTAATGTGATGGAAATCGAGGAGATTATAAATTGAAAATTTGGTTATTGAGATTAAAAATTTATTTTATCTATAAGTTAAACTTTTATTTTAGAAGGAAAATTCTTATTTATTAAACTATATAAATTTCAAATCTAGTTAGTACTGAAATACTTAAAAAGAAAATTTTCAAACACTTGATATTTATCTTAATAAATCCTAGATTAAAACTTGCTTTGGAAAGTGATGCTGTAAAAGTATTTTCAATATTAGAAAATTATTTGAAATGTTTTAAGAATAAATAATTCTTATTTTTCTTCAAAACTTATTTTTATTTACATATGTGTCTATATATATACATATATATATACATATATATATATATAAAGTTTTATTGAAAATGGTTTAAATGTATTCATAAACCTTCTCGAGAGTGGGAAAATGGTCATTTAGTTGATGGGCTTGAAAGAGAATTCTCAAAACGAAAATTTAGAAAAAAAGGGAAATTTCTGAAGAAGTTAGATAAAAGTGAAGTTTGAAAATGAAAATAAAATTCATACAGAAGTACAAAGGGAATTGATTTTATAAACAAGTATAATTGGTTTTGAAAATATTTAGGGAATTAATTAAGGAATTCCGAAATTTATAGAATTCGTGTAAACCGAGTTGGGAAATTTACAAATAAAATTGCAAATGATTTTGAGAAAGAGAAATAGGAAATAAAAGGAATATTTTTTAAGTGTTGAATATAAAAGGTAGTGAAGGAAATATTCTAAGTATTGGAAAAGGTTGGAAATGTTTCGTGAAAATAAAAAGGATTTGAAAACTGTTTTCAAATATTGAGGAACTAGAAATAATATCTTATAAAGATATTTTGAGACAAATTTTGGAAAATTTATAACAAGGCCTGATGATTGTTTATGGATGTGTATTTATAGTTAAATAACTGATTATCAATTTTGGCCAATTTTGTTAATCGTTTCGAAGAGACTAAGATCTGATTTATTATACTATATAAATTTGGTTATTGTGATTAAAAATTTATTTTATCTATAAGTTAAACTTTTATTTTAAAAGGAAAATTCTTATTTAATATACTATATAAATTTCAAAGTTAGTTAGTAATGAAATACTTCAGAAGTAAATTTTCAAACACTTAATATTTATCTTAATAAATCCTAGATTAAAACCTGCTTTGGAAAGTGATGTTGTAAAAGTGTTTTTAGTATTAGAAAATTATTTGAACATGTTTTAAAATAAATAATTATTATTTTTCTTCAAAATACTTATTTTTATTTACGTATGTATATATATAATTTTTTTTGAAAATGGTTCAAATTTATTTATAAACCTTCTCGAGAGTGGGAAATTGGTTATTTATTAGATGGGCTTATAAGAGAATTCTCAAAATGAAAATTTGGAAAAAAATAGGGAAATTTTCGAAGAAGTTAAATAAAAGTGAACTTCGAAATTGAAAATAAAATTTATAAAGAAGTACAAAGGGAACCGAGTTTATAAGCAAGTATAATTAGTTTTGAAAATATTAAGGGAATTAATTAAGGAATTTCAAAATTTATAGAATTTGTGTAAAGCGAGTTGAGAAATTTAAATATGAAATTGTAAATGATTCTGAGAAAGAGAAATAGGAAATAAAAGGCGTATTTTCTGAGTGTTGGAAATGTTCCACGAAAATAAAAAGGATTTGAAAATTGTTTTCAAATGTTGAGGAACTTGAAATAATATCTTATAATGATATTTTGAGATAAATTTTGAAAAATATATAATAAAGCCTAATGGTTGTTCATGGACGTGTATTGATGGTTAGATAATTGATTATCAATTTTGGCCAATTTCGTTAATTATTTCGAAGAGACGGGGATCGAATTTGCTTCATTACAGCATTATAAGGGGTTCTCACTTCGTGTTTGGTGGCGAGCAGGAGAATCTTACCTCGACATGTCCATGAATGGTTGGTTGCAGTCGAGAGGCTAGCCATAAAAGCAAATTCGAGGTACCAATGTATGCTATGGCGAAAAGTGGCCGCTGACGGGATGGTTGAAAAGCCTACCATCCGTTACATTTGGTATCAGAGTTGCAGGTCAAGCGAGAGCCTTGACACTAGTGGGGATTACTATTAGAGATAGATTCATTAGTACTTTAGAATGAGTTTGAGTACTAATAGATATGAGCGTGTATTTGTTAGTGATTATAAATTATTTTATATTATGTTTACTTGTCGGTTGAGTGTTTATAAATTCTGGTCGGTACAATCTAGACAACTATATCGATAGGAATTATTAAACTCTTAAATTAGGAAAACTAACACAGTATTGTTTTGGAAAGTGGGTAAATTAAAAAAATTCACCCAAATTAATTTTTTTATAAAAGAAATAGTTTTCTAAAATTATTATATATAGTTGGAGTGTTTGGATGATAATATTATAATCTAACAGGATTTATAAAACTGAAAAGGGTTTATACAACCAATTTAAAGCTATATATGTACAAATTATACAAATGGATTGTAATTAAAATTGGATTCAAATAAAATTTGGAAATTTAAATCCCAAGAGTATGGAAAAAAAATATTTTTCAAAGTGGTGTGGAAAATAATAATAAGGGTATTATTTCTGAATATTTTCAAAAGGAATTTTTTTTTAAAATGGATTTTGGAAGAGATATAACACTTCACTCACTTCAGTCGCTAGAAAATAATTCTGGTGATGGCTACAACATCATCAGTATTCATTTTTGAGTTTCTAAGTGATGGATTGCAACCGAAATTAATTTGTTTAGATTTTTTGGGCGAACCAGTGTTGTTTTGGAAATTCAAGGGAATTTGTTTTGGATAAAAACTAAGTTTGGTTTAAAATGTAAAAGTGTGATTTGGAATGTTTATGATTTCAAACTGATAAATACCGGGTGTATAAATTCCAGAATCCTTACTTAATATGTTTTGGAAAACATTAGGAAATAAGTATGAACTTTTAAAATTGAGAATAATTTTAAAGAAAAGAGAAAGGTATGGAATTTGAATTTCGAAATTTAATTTTTAACTTGAGAAAGTTAAAACAAATGAAAATTAAACTTAGGCAAAGTAATTGGAATATATAATGAAAACTGAATGAACTTAAAATAAAATGGTTTGGAGCGAAATTAATTTAAATATGAATAACTTGAATATTGTTTTGAAATGTGGGTTAAAAGGAACAGAAAATTAAATAAAAAAGTGAATTGGATTTGAGTTATATGGAATTGAATTAAGCATGTAAATGTGAACTATAAAGTGACCATATAACTATAAATTATAAAATTTGAATTGGATTAGGAATAATGTCGAATGGAATTAAATATAATATTTGAATTGGGAAATGTATAAAACGTTATGGTATCAATTTTGAATAAGATAAAATTTATGTATAAGTTGGAATTGTGAGTAAATAAATTGGAATAGATAAGCCAAGATAAAAAAGTTGATAATTTGAAAATGAAATAAAAACCCAAATTTGAATTATAAAATAAATTTGAACTCAAGTGAATTGGTTGAAGTGATTTTTGAAATAAAAATCAGATATTGAATTATAAAGTGGAAAAGAACTAATTAGGTAATTAATTAGTTAATTGGTTATATAATGGACATTGACTGGGTTGAATAAATTTGGATCGTATGTTAAGAATGGAATTTGACAGTGAAACTTGAGTTATAAATAAAATTCAGCTTAGGTGGTAAGAAAATTAAATAAAAATTGGAAATGTATCGAGTAAAGTGGTAATAGTTGAAACGGTGATAACTCAAGTTATAAATAAATTCAAGGGAAACATTAGTTAATTGATATGGCTTGGGAAATTAAGTAATTCGATAGAATTTGAAATAGAATAAAATTAAATATAAATATAAATTGATCTGGAATTAATTTAAAATAGCTATGAATTGAAATGGTTATCTTATTAAACAAATAACGCCAACTTAGCATAGAAAATTGGCGTTTGGCGCAAACGGAAGTTAATAAAAATTTATGAATTAATAGAAGGCGAATAAATTGATTTTTTAATCCAATTTGAAAAGGGCATGGGTTTGTTTGATATAAAAATAAATTGAATGAAATAAATTGGGTTGTAAGCATTTCGGATTGAATGGAATGGTATATGGATCGAGTGTAAGTAATTAAGTTAGAATTGGAACTTTATAATTGCTTAAAAATATTTATTGGTATATATGAAATTAATGTGTTTAATTGGTTAACTGAATGAAATGTTATTGAACTTTCATATTTTCGGTACTTACGTGCTTTAATTGAGTAGGTACAAGTAACTAGAGGCTGTCGGACTAGATTTTGGTTGTGTATCTGCATATGAAGTAAATGCTTGCTAAATAATGCTTAAAAAAGCTAAAATAAGGTACATTTTGGATCAAATATATAAATAATGATACATATTTTTGTTTTCCAACTGTGTGGTTCGATGTAGATATATTTATCTCTCTTGTCAAATTGCAAAAGGCTCTTCGTACAAAGGATACTCTCCTAAAAAATTCGGAAATTTAGGGTGTTAGAAAGTTTTGAAATTTTTGGAAAATTTTTGGTTAATGGAAATGATTTTGAATTTATAATCTAAATAAAGGATTTTGGTTTAAGATGGAGAAATAATCGTTTTGGATGAGGAAAAAGATTAGAAAATTGAAATATCGAATTTTCACTAAGTGGGTCATGGATAAGTAATGGGTTGGAGCATTTTCTGACCTTAGCAATTTCGAGGACGAAATTCTTTTAAGGAGGGAGGAGTGTATCGACCGAATATTTCAACATTTGATTTAGAATATTTAAATGGTTTTAAATAGTGAAATTGAATTATAAATTTATTCTTAATATGAAAGGTTTGGGTTTTTTTATGAAAGAGAGAGAGAGAGAGAAAACGAGAACGAATATCGTTCTCGTATACGAAAAGTATAGATGGCCGAGGTCGTGATAATGGAGGGGATTCTCGAGGCGAGCGTAATGTCTGGGAAGCGGCGAGCGTGGAAAAAGAGGGAGGCACGATCGTCGAAAGGAGGCGTGAGTGCTCCAAGTCGCAATGTATGAAGTGAGCAGGTCACGTTCGATGCTGGGGTTTGCAATTTGGGAAGTCGAAGTAGCGATTGAAGCATGGTGCGATTGGAGGGGTGGACATGCGAGGCTACATATTGGCGAGGTGTTGTGTCGTTCGATTTAGAGGTGATGAAGGGTGCAGTTTTGGGTGGTACAGTATTGGCGATGACTAGAGAAAGGAAGGAGGCAGTCACGTGTGAGGACAGTGGTCAGGTGATGGACTTGGGTTGTCTTGTGGGTCGCATTGGTGTACAGGAAGATTCTGGATAGTCGACTAATATCGTTGATTAGGCAATAAAAAGGGATTCATTTAGTTAATTTAGTTAATAAAATCTAATTTTCATTGAAATGTTAATAAATTTACTATTCTTTTACATGAGGTTAAAAATGAGTGAAAACAAGCGACAATGGATTATTATCGACGAGTGCTACGCAAAAAAATTGATTTGGGAATTTTTGGATTCAACGGGGATTTTAGATTTATTTGGGGATTTTAGATTTAATTGAAATTAGCACAATTAAATTCAAAATTTGAATAGATTTCTATAAAAACAAAGGTGAGAATTTCTCACTCATTTTTTGATTGACATATTTAAAATTTAAGTGTTGAATTTAAATTATTGAATGCTGATTAGATTTATAAATTTTAAATTGTTGGTTGGGTGACTATTTATATATGGCAGTATATTTATGTATATTGGAGTGATTAATATTCTCGCACGTTATAGCGGATGAGACCCTATACGCCCCGCATAATAGCGGATGACTCCATATACCGCGACATCAACCTCGAAGTAGGATTGGTATTTTTATTGTTGTCTAACTTCTATGGATGCGAGAAAAATAGGTCGAAGGGATCCAACTGTATTCCTCAAATATGTTATTATTTTTCGTATATACAAAATGCTGGATTATTGTGTGTTGTAAATTTTTAAATGTTATAATAGCTTGGGAATTGATTTTTGGTATATTAAATACCATAAATATTATTTTAAATTTCTAAGGAATTATAAAGAAATTTTTAAGTTAAAAATATACATCGAAAAATTCGGGTTATTTAATGGAGACTGATTTGAATAAGAAAAATTAGATTTTTGGTCATACAAAATAATGCGGGAAAAAATATTTCAAATGGAGAATTTAAAATGAACTATATAAAGGATTTTTTTTTGAAAGGCCGGACTTTGAAATGATATTCGAAAAATATGGAAAGGAGTTGAAAATCGCCATTAAAATAGATTGGCAAAAATAGATGGATTTTTAAAGGAATTGAATATATAAAATGAAATTTTATAAATGAAATTATTTTTAGATAACTCAAAGGAGTTATAAAATTTTATAACTGAAGTTTATAAATGAAGGAAAGTGATATCAGACGATAAATTTTGGAATATAAATTTATGGAAAGAATTTATATTGGAATATGGAAATAGGTTGAGAAAAATAGTCGATACTATTTTTAAAGTGAAATAGTTAAGGAGACCAGAATGGAAGTAATGTGATGGAAATCGAGGAGATTTATAAATTGAAAATTTGGTTATTGAGATTAAAAATTTATTTTATCTATGAGTTAAACTTTTATTTTAGAAGGAAAATTCTTATTTATTAAACTATATAAATTTCAAATCTAGTTAGTACTGAAATACTTCAAAAGAAAATTTTCAAACACTTAATATTTATCTTAATAAATCCTAGATTAAAACTTGCTTTGTAAAGTGATGCTGTAAAAGTATTTTCAACATTAGAAAATTATTTGAAATGTTTTAAGAATAAATAATTCTTATTTTTCTTCAAATACTTATTTTTATTTACATATGTGTGTATATATATATATATATATATATATAAAGTTTTATTGAAAATGGTTTAAATGTATTTATAAACCTTCTCGAGAGTGGGAAAATGGTCATTTAGTAGATGGGCTTGAAAGAGAATTCTCAAAACTAAAATTTAGAAAAAAAAGGAAAATTTCTGAAGAAGTTAGATAAAAGTGAAGCTTGAAAATGAAAATAAAATTCATACAGAAGTACAAAGGGAATTGAGTTTATAAACAAGTATAATTGGTTTTGAAAATATTTAGGGAATTAATTAAGGAATTCCGAAATTTATAGAATTCGTGTAAACCGAGTTGGGAAATTTACAAATAAAATTGCAAATGATTCTGAGAAAGAGAAATAGGAAATAAAAGGAATATTTTTTAAGTGTTGAATATAAAAGGTAGTGAAGGAAATATTCTAAGTATTGGAAAAGGTTGGAAATGTTTCGTGAAAATAACAAGGATTTGAAAACTGTTTTCAAATATTGAGGAACTAGATATAATATCTTATAAAGATATTTTGAGACAAATTTTGGAAAATTTATAATAAGGCCTGATGATTGTTTATGGATGTGTATTTATAGTTAAATAACTGATTATCAATTTTGGCCAATTTCGTTAATCGTTTCGAAGAGACTAAGATCTGATTTAATTATCCAAAAACTACTTTGATCAGGTTTTAACGTTACAAATGAATACCGTGAAGATGATGAAGACGGTGATTCGGTTTGTCTAGACCCAAGACAAGTTATATGGATGAATGCTATCAATACATTGTCATTGGAGGACAATAAGCATTCTAAGTGAATATTTTTAAAAGTTAATCGTTGCCACTAGCCTCATCAATTGGGAATGACTGAAAAGTAGAGGAGATGTAGCAAGGCTAATTGGGTAGCACCCAAGTAGGGTATGTCTATCACCCTTCTAGATAACCTCGGATATTATCCCTACGTTCAAAAGGAGCTTGAAAAGGGTGGGAACACCTGAGTGATAGGAAATTCGATCTATCCAGGTTAGAGATAGTCCGGTCTTATGTTGGCACGGATCAACAGGTTCAATCTCGGTATAGTGTTAGTAAATATGTACTGTGACAGGTGGTACCGCAGTGCCTAGTTATTCAATTGGAATCCATTCTCCAATAAGCGACATATGGTTTTGATTATGCCCAGCTATGCTGGAATGTGAGATGTAAGCATTTTAGCTATTTTCTATTTACTTTCTATAAACATTATTATGATATCAGATGATTTTGATAATAAAATGTTTTGGTTATTGTAAGGTTAAAACCTGTTATGTTTATCTGTGACGTGGTCTTATGAGATACCTTTGTTTTCAAAGGATTTTGAAAAGTTAATAATTCAAGTTGAGTGTGTTTTCTCATGCTGGTTTCTAGACTGACTCGGGTGTTATTTTATTTTAATGCTTGTGTCAGACCGAATATTACAGATTCAGGTTAAATGCAATGGAGCTTAGGAGACGAGCAAGAAGAGTTCGGGCGTATATCACGTACTTGGTTATTCCGCTATGCGAGGACAAATTATTATAATTGTCCATTTGATGTATTGAATTGTTGTACGTGATTGTGGTATGTATATTAACAACACGGTTCTTTTATTTGAAATATGTTAATATATATTATATTTTGTTCTGCTGCGATTGTGAGATTTTGTGTTGTTGTTTCTATTTATCTTCTACCATTTTATTCTTCCCCTTAATGAACTGGTATTTCCAACGTTGAGCTGCTCGGCATTAAATTCAGTAGACGTATTAATGTCGATTTTTGAGGGGCGAAAATCTCATATGTTACATTAAGTCACTATTAAAACCATTAAACTACATTTGCAAATATTACTTTCAAACATTCCATTAAGAGATTATTTTACTTTTAAAGCGAAATGTATCTTCCTTTCTAAAAACCATCCTCTACTTATCAAGATAAACCCTTTTATATTTATAAAACCATGTCTTATAATCTCCTTCCTATTTTATAAAACTTCTTTTTATAAAATCTCTTTATTTCAAAAATTCCACTTATAAATTTATTTACAAATTATCAATTACAAATCTATCTTTAACATTTATAAAACACCGTTTATACATTTATTACTTTATTTATAAGATACTACTTTTATAGATCTTTCATATAATCCATTTTGGAATCTGTTTCAAACTATTTCTATCTCTTTTAGAAAAAAAACTATATTTCCTTTGTAATAAAATAAGGACTTCTTTGTTAAAACACTCCTTTTTCCAAATAACTTTTAGTTTGAATCAACTTTCCTAAGAATTCAGATTCAAATTTTATTATTTCAAAATATCACTTTCGCATCATTTCTCTTAAAAGATAATTTAACTTTATAAAAAATCTTTGATAAATATGAACTATTCATTTTATATACTCTACTCTTAAAATTAAAACTTCTACCAAATCATTTTTAAATTTTCAAAGCTTTTCCAAAATACCGGGATTTAAATTCTAAAAAAATTCTCTTCGTATAAAACATTTTACAAATCCACTTTATAAAATCACCAATTAAATGCATTCATAAAATTTATTTATCTTAAATAAATTCCTTTAACCTTAAACCAATATTTATCAAACACCATATAGTCAAATTATGAAACTAAATTCATGAGGTGTTCGTATTTAAACTTTTATATAAACAACCAATCAGTCAATGGTAATAACTAAATATTATCAGTCCCTTTAACAACCAAACACTACATACATAACTGTATCATTTGAAAGATAATCCTTTATATTTAAAATACAATCTTGGGTAAAATTATTTCACTTAACAATAAAAATCATTTTTTTATATATCATTAGCAAATACGCGCTCATATATAATACTTACAAAAATGGACTTGATGGGTGGCTAAGCACTAAGATTAGGCTCGGCTTTAGGGAGCTTGGATATGGCCTTGGAGTTTTAGGGTAGATGGGTTCTTGTATTTTGGATGTAAGGTGTTGTGGTACACATCAAAGTGTTATTACCAAGAATTTGAAGTGTTTTAAGTAGAAAAGAAATGTTTTCCCAAAGTAGAAAATATGAAGAAAAGCCATGGATATATTTTCTCAAGCTCTTAGGAATTTTAGAAATGAAGAAGTAGATTGTAAATTGAGAAATATGAAAGGGAATGGGTGTCTATAAGCTTAGGAAAATAACTAAAATATGTAGAGTGGCTTGAATTAAAAATACACACATAATATGTCAAATCAAGTATTAAGTTAAAGTAAATAGGATTTACTTAGTATTAACTCACTATTTTACTTAACATGGCATGTGCATATATAGGTGCATGTGTACAGTGGTGTGCACAATATTTCTCGATAATTTTTCAGTGCCGAAAAGTCGAAAATTCAAAAAACGTTCTTCGGTCACATTTTCTATTTTTATTTAAACTATATATATTGGTAAACAAGTTTTGAAGACCATTTTATCATCATTATTAAATAATTAAAATAGGTTTATTTACTAATAAAAATCCATTTATCGATTCTATAAAATATATATAAATAGCCTATTTCGAAGTGGCAAAATCCTAGGTCGTTACAAATCTATTTTACCATCATTTGTTGTCATAAAAAAGGTTCATTGTAATGACCTGTAAATTTTAGCGGTTTTATTTATTTAATTAATTGAATTTTCATGAAATTTTAAATAATAAAATTTTGAATTGAAAATTAAATATTTGGAATACGTCTAATTAAACATAGCTAATGGTAAGTTTTCATCTGAAGACATAGAAGTTTATTTTCTTGTGTAATTTTATTTAAATTTAATCGGTTATTATTTGATGATAATAAAATGTTTTCTGAACCTGAACATTTTTCTATAGAAAATTTGTAAATCATCTTCTAAGTGAGATGTCACATTTCATTTCTTCAAATTTGGACTACTATTGCTCCGTTTATCTTAATTCTCTCGCATTTTAGCAGCATTTTGGTACCGATTATCAACTTTTGATACGATGATCGTACCACTGATATCTGTGTACCATTTTGATCGTCTCGTCATGCTGATCTTTGCAGTACATTCAATTATGTGTTTTGAAGTCCAATACACAACAGAATCCGCGAAAAACGATTGCGTATCAGTACCGGTTTTAAATCCTTTTGGTTTCCGTCTACCTACCTACCTGTCCAAAATTGAACAGTTATAACCGTTGATATTTTCGTGAACCCTACCGGTGCGACTATTTGCTTTCCATCGGTTCGTGTGCACTCATTCTATATGAATGTATAAACTTACTTTTACAATACATTTATATATATATATATAAATATATATATATATATATATATATATATATATATATATTAGTTTTCATTTCTCTTTGCAATTGAACTGTCCTCCTCCCTCTGTATTTTTAAGCTAATCACTCTCCACCGCAGCAACACCATCATGTCGCACTTCTCCTCCCTCCACGCCAAGCATAGACGAACTACCTACCCTTATATTCATCGTTTGACTATCCTCTAGCCATGCCTGCACCACCGATCGATTGCCAAGAATGGCCCCACCCTACAAAACTCTTCGGCCAAACCCACCAATCAGCCTCACGCAACTCCATCTTCCCTATTCTTTCAGCCACGTCACCGCCTTAATCTCTGTCAACCAAGCTGAGCACTTGACTTCGGCTCCACTACCAGTCTCCACGCCAGAAGCTCCCATTAGCCATTCTTTCTTGCCAAGCCGAGCTACTTTGCTATATTTGCATATTAAGGTATACATATTTTATATATTAGTGCAGTAATTTTAAATATTGACTTTAGATATAATATTTTAGTTTATATATGATATGTCATATATAATATGTTTTGTTAAACTCTAAATTCTATATGTATATATGTATAATATATATTAGTTTATATATATATATATATATATATATGTATGCCCGATCTAGGTATATATGTGTGTCGGCGTATATAAGATTTTGTGGTATGATTTGTTATAAAGTTATAAAAGTTCATATTGGTTTTACTGTTAATTTATATATTTATATACATCGGTATATTCAAGCTAATATACATATAGTACATATATATATAGTTTATGGGTTACGTGAATTATATTCAATAAATTGCAGTTGGGTATATGTACAGTGTGTGTATGTGTATATAGTTTATGCTAATAGTTTGGGTATACATATTATGTTAGCTAAAGTGTATATGTCAGTTATATGTTTTAAAGATATGTATGCAAGTTAAATATATGTTACATAGGTCATATACCATATTTTATTTTGTTTTGCTAAAAAGTAGAGTTGTAGAAAGAATGTTATGTATACATACATATTTATAAATGTTATATGAACCAGTTATTTGCTAAGTATTTTAATATTATATAAAAATAATATTGTATTTGTTTATGAGATTTTCTGTTATATATATTGTAACATTCCTGTTTTTAAACAAATTTAAATTTGTAATTAATTTGGTTCCTAGATTAAATTAAGAATTTAATTTGGTAAATTACTATAAAAAATTGATTAAATTATGAATTGATTTAGAAGTAAATCGAATATTTGGGGATAAAATAAGATTTGTATTTGGAATATGATAAATAAATTAGAATCTAGAGATAAATTGAATTAAATATTTTTATTTTTAAGCTAATAAGAATTTGTTTCTAATTTTATTTAAACTATGCATTATAATTTGAAAATGAACCTTTGAATAAGATTTTAAATATAATATGAATTTGATAAAAGAATTTAAAACACCTTTTCTTTAAAAATGAATAAATATAATTTAATATCTTAAGTTTAAAAATATAAATATATTGAAAATAAAAAAATTTGTACTTACTAACTTATAAATATTGATAAGTAATATATATAATTTAATTTCAAACCATCTTTTGTTTTAAAAAGATTATATAAATGATTAATAAAGAGTTGTATTTACTTAAATAATAAATATAATAGAAAGTTATATTCAAAATAAATTTGAAATGTTTAGAATATAGTAAAGATTTTGAATGTTATTTAAAAACGAGATTTTTATAATGTGAGAAGACATGTGTTACTTAGATTATCATTGTATTTACAAGTGTTAAATTTTGTATAAACAAATTTACAAAAGCTATTCAAAAAGTTGTATAAAATAAAATATAATTTACTTTCATATCATTTTTTTTCTTTAATAAGTTGTATAAGTACAATTTATAGAAAATGCAGATATAAACATAAATATATGATAAGTTATAAAGGTATATTTGAATTTAATATGGTAAATTTCTAAAAGCTAACCCAATATATATGTATATATATTTATTTATTTATGTGTATGAATAAATACTTATTTAAAGGTATAATAGTTTGAAATATAAATAATTAAAGGATTTAAAAGTGCAGATTGCAAATATAAATAACATAAGGGTTAAAACAAAATTTATAAAACAAATTAGAGTAAGGGTTTAAAACATAATTTGAATTTGTTTAACATGTGTAATCATCTTAACAAGGAAATTAAACAAGTGTGAAGATCTTCTTTATACAATTAACAAGTGTATGGTTTATAGAACAAGTGGCAAGTGTGTTCTTTAACTTTCATCTTCGAACTGAAAATTTAGATAGTAAACGAGAAAAAAAAAATACAAATCCTTAAACCTGGAAAGAGGAAGGAAACAGTTTCAGTTTTTAAAAAAAAGTAAAAATTTGCAAAACAGATCAAAGAAGCTGGAAGCTAAAATCTAAAGCAGGTTTCAATTCATGAAGCAAAGCTTCAAACTAGAAACAAGAGACATTATCAAGCAAATCAAACCAAACTTCAACTCTGGAATCAACTCAGTTAATCAAAAAAAAAACCTAGAAATTGAAATGAAGGTCAAAGTAAGAATTTAAAACCTGATTCATAAGCAACTCAGAGATCAAGCAACCACTATTCCCTCTTCTTTGTTCTTTCAGGAAAACAGGTGAGCAACTTAAATTTTTAAACCATTTTTTTCTGAATTCAATGTTTGAAGAATCTGTGAGCAAGCCTGCATCTTTTAGACTTAATCTCATATGTCCGGTTTACGCTTGTTAACTGGCTCCTCTGTCTTCAGTCCAAAGTGAACAAAAAATCTGACCTATTCAAATTGGATTTGTGAATTATTTGAATGTTTGTGAAGTAGAATAATGGGTGTCTACGAATATGTTTGCATATATGCAAATAGGTGTACATATCCTTGTGCATGTTTGATTAAGTACACCTCCCTGTTCTTCCTTTTTGAACAATGTGAGTAAACATCTCCCTAAACCTTAAGTTATTCTGGTTTGTTGCTTGTGAAAGTCTTCTATGATGATTTGATGTTTGTTTGTGAATATTCAGGTGGTATTTCTGTAGGTAAATTAAAAGCATATAATTAAGGTACAGGATGCATAAACCTGGTAAAACAAACATGGTCTCTATTCAAATCCAAAATTCTAATTGCTTGGATCCTTTTTCATCAGTAATGCAAAATCAAAATATGTTCAAACATTAGAGATTAATATATATACATATATAATTTTGATGGAACATGGAGTGGTTCGTCTGGGGATAGATTATACAGTGAAAATTCAAGGTTTACCCAAATTTCGAATTGCATGAATTCTAGATTGGATTGCACGACCTAAAACAATTTCAAAAATGATGATTTTTAAACAAGAGTTAGAATTTTTAGTTGCGTATTATGTAGCATTTGCGAGGTCAACGGATAATGGATTCCTTCGTTTTTCTGATGATCGGCTAAATTTCAAAAGTCGAATTTTGGCATGGAGATTCTAGGGTGATCATAGATTGTTGGAAAAATGCGAGAAGATTTTTAAATTCACCATAGTTTGAGATTTGACTTAAACTAGGGTTTAAGTCATGTTTTGGTTAGTGTCGTGAAATTGATCGCCGCGTCATCAGGATGGTATCGGACTTCATCGCACGTGGGGGATCAAAAGGTGGGGAGGTGAAGCATCTGTAGGTGGAGTAGCAGAGGTTCTTACGATCGAGATCACCGGCGAAGGGGAGATTTTCGATGGGAATGGCTACAGGTCTGGGTTGAATGGGTTGAATTTCGATTTCATGGTGGTACTGGGTCTTTGTAATGAACCATAATTTTTATTAATTTAAATTTGAATATTTAATTGATTTTAAATATTAATAAGTGAAATTTTTAAGTCGAATAAATTTTATTTCGAATATTGGATTTGATTGAATAATTAAATCGGTTATTAAATAGTTGAAATTCCAGAAATAATTGAAAATCGAGTTAAATATGATTGAAAATGATTTGTAAAATTTTATTTTATCATATTAGAGTTATAGTGATGTTATAGAACTTTTAAAATTGAATTTAAAGTTAATTTGTGAAAATTGAATATTTTAATATTTAATCGACTGGTGAAATTAGCCAATTTTCGAACAATCTCAGAATTGGACGAAACCAGTTTCATTGGATCCGTAATAGTCTGTTATTACCGGATTTCAATTTTCGTAGCAATCGGAGTTATCGTTTGACCGTGGCAGCTCGAAACGCATCGAAATTGTTTTAATATTAATTTGGCGAATTAAAATAGCCATTTTTCAAACAGTCTCGGATTTTGACGAAACTAGTTTCATAGGATCCGTAATGTGTTATTATTGTATGGTTTCAAATTTCAAGTCAATCGGATTTACCGTTTGTCCGGTGCAAACTAAAACGCCTAGAAAATCGTTTAATCGGTTTAATTTTAAATCGAACGTTTAATTCCATATTGCGCACAGATGGCCGAATTAGCTTCCGAAACCTATTCCATTGCGTCCAGAACGTGGGGTAAACCCTAGAAACGCTGGTCACCACGCGTAAATCGGAGTTTGAAAAATCCAAAATGAATAGTGTTCATTTTATTTTCTATAAATAGCCCCCTTTACCATAAAATAAAAAAAAATTAGCTAGGGTTTTAAACAATGCCGGCCGCCACCCCTAAAACCGAAGGCCAAAAAACTCCTAAATTCTTCCTCCAATATCTTCCAATCCATGAATCAATTCAACAAACTTCCAACTACAAGATTGAAGAGCACTTTGAGTTCTAGATATCCAACGGTTGTGATCAAAATTGTAGCAGAAATTCGACAACAAGTCCCGTATAAGTGTCGCACGTTCGTCCTCGGGATGTGTGCTAGGGAGGTGGCCGAGTTCAACAGGGTTTGGGCCGAAAGTAGAGGGAGATATGCTCTTCAAAATGGAAGTGCCTGATCGAATTTTAATCGAGCGTAGTGGAAGCAAAATCTAACCCTAGATTTGCATTGATGGGTTCTTGCGCATGTTGTAACCTGAAGGAGACGTGAGAAGATGAAGGGGGGACGTGCGGTCATGATGAAGGAGGCAGGGGTCTACGGTCAGAATTGATTTAGGCTATAAAAATAAAAATAAAAGTTGTAAATTTTATATAAAAAATTTGTGAATGTTTAAATTATCATATCTTTTTGCTATGAGATCGAAAAATGCTGAAACGAAGTGCGTTGGAATCGTATTCGCGAATGGTAAGCAATGCAACTGGTTTGGAGACGATTGGAGTCAGTGAAAATTTTGGATACAATTGAACGCGCGTTTAATTTTTTTGGAGTAGACAACGAGGTTGACTGGACCCCTACCAGTTTATTAATACAGAAAAACGAAGATAACAAACGCAACACAAACAATCAGAACTAGGAAAACTAACAAAAGAAAGAAAAGAACACCACAAAACAAAGACCAAAAACAACAGGAAACACTACAGAATGAAAAACCACAACAGCAAGACGAAAGCCCATGCACAAGATATGCCGTGCACAACCAAGGAGGGCTAACACCATAGGTCAATATGATGTGGGGAGAAACAATGTCCAGAATCACGTAACCCAAACTTGATCTCTCTCATCAACTTAAGCCATAAACTCGGAGCCGGCATAGTCACAGTATGGAAGCATCGCATATTCCTCTCCGACCAAACATTGCGTATATAAACTTTCCGCACGAAGAACACTATATCCCATCTACTGGATCGCCACCTTGTTGCTTTACGAAGAACAGTCCAGTCAGCAGTGGAAACACCATGTATATCGACGACCCCAACTTTATTCATTAATGAAATCCACATGTTAACAAGAAAGCTGCACTCAAAAAGAATATGATCAACTGTTTCAGGGGATGCATTGCAAAAGACACATAGGTCGACCACGTTCATACCAACTGCCATAAGCTTATCCCTTTTCATCAATGCTTTGTTAATAGCTCTCCAGAACAACACATTATCAGAGCAAGTCGTATACGCAGTCCAAACCACTTTGACCCAAATGCAATCAGGCAACTCCTCAATGTTAGCAGTGATTGAAGACCGAACTGATGCTATGAGATTTTCCACACCAGGATAGAGCATGATCATTATCTGTAAATACATTGCACTTAGCCATGTTTCTCCACAGGTTGCTTACAGTTTGATTACTTGTATGCGATGCACTCAACTTCCCATCTGTTATATAATTAATAGCCTTAGCATTTGATCCAATACCGGATTGCTCCTGCTCTTGAGCAGTCAACAGTTTGGATAAGATGCAACCATATTTAACCCATGGATCCATCCAAAAGCTCACAGTACTGTTAGGGGTTATACTGTATTTTAGCATGGGAAGTAAAAGCGGCCTTATGCACGTAATTTTCCGCCATATTCAGCTACTACCCTGAGCAACCACCATTGTCCACAAGTCTTTTTCCTTTATATGATATCTCCACGTCCACTTCACCCACTGACTGTCCTTCTTCACTAAGATGGCATTGACATGAGTGCTAACAGCAGCAATATTCCAAAGTTTGATATTTTTGATACCAAGGCCACCTTTTCTTATTGGTCTTTCCAAGGTTGAATATGGAGCAGGTATAATTTTCCTATTGTGAATGGAACCAGTCCAAAGGAATCTCATCATGGCAGCTCTATCATGTGGAGGAGCTTGGAAGGTAGAATGAAACATCTGGCCCAATATACAGTCATCGAAAAACAAACGGCTTTAATCAACACATGTCTTCCAGCCATGGATAGTAGTTTAGTTGTCCAAGTTGACAACCGACTAGTGATTCTTTCAAAAAGTGGAAGGCAAGCAGATTTGGTAACTCTCGAAGTACACAAAGGTAGACCCAGATATGTCATGTTATTACTCATTGGTTGTAAACCAGAAAGAACCTCAATTCTAATCCTCTCAATGTTGTTTAAACCAGCTATAAGAATATGGGATTTGGAATGTTCAGTTTGAGGCCAATGGCTCTGTTGAACTTGTTCAAAATAACAAGAATTTGCTGAATGGACTGATCAGATGGCTTAGTGAAGATCATTATGTCATCTGCAAAAAATAGGGATGAAATGCAAAGGGGCTGACATTTCGGATGATACAAAACACTTTTGTCTTCATACTTGGAGGTAAGCATGCAGGTGAGAGCCTCCATGACAATGATAAACAAATATGATGATATTGGGTCCCCCTGCCTCACACCTTGCTTCCTTCTGAAGTACCCATTAGATAACCCATTGTAACACGGAGAGTAAGTAGGACTGGATATGCACACATACACCCAGGCCACAAACACCTTTGGAAATCGCATAGCTGACAGAATTCGAACAATTGAAGACCATTGCAAACTATCATAGGCTTTACTTAAATCAAGCTTCATCATAGCATGTGGAGAAATCCGACTTCTTCCATAGCCATTAATTAACTCATGAGCTAACATAACATTATCTAGAACGTTTCTATCAGGAATGAAGGCAGATTGATTTGGGGAAATAATTGTTGGCAGAACTTGAACAAGCCTAGTTGCAAGGATTTTTGAAATGCATTTATAAACAATGTTGCAGCACGAAATCGGTCTAAAAGAAGCTGCATTAATAGTGGGTTTAACCTTAGGAATTAGAACAAGGTTCGTTTCATTTACTTCCCTCAACATTTTAAATTTCTCAAAGAAGTTATGAACAGCTGCCAAAAAGTCAGTTTTCACTATTTCCCAGCTATTCTTATAGAACACAATATCGAAACCATCTGGCCCACCGCAGGAGCTCGATTTCAAGGAAAATAAAGCTTTTTTAAATTCGTTATCAGTTACTTTGGCAACAAGCATGACCTTCATATCATCTTGTAACTTGGGGAGGGGGATATTATTGAGTTCATCAAGTTCAGGTGTAAAGCCAGATCTATTACCAAGTTGATCAGTGAAGGATTGAAGGAGATAACTGTCAATCTCCCCAGCTGTTGTTAGAAGTTTCCCTGCCTCATCCCAGAGCGTGGTTATACGGCTTCTTGCTCGCTTGTCTTTGATAGATGCATGGAAAAATTTTGTGTTTCTATCCCCTTCAGCAACCCACTTCTGATGAAACTGCTGCTTCCTCATACTAGCCTCAGTATTAAGAGCTTCATTGAGTTGGAGAAAAAGATTGGATTCGTTATGTGCAAGGATATGGTTGGAGGGATCTTCATTAAGCTTATCTTGAGCATGTTTCAGCTGAGCTTTGACATTTTTGATTTGTTGAGTTCCATCCCCATAATTTTCATGGGCCCAGTGCTGGAGAGCTATCCTTGTAGCTTTCAACTTCCTGCATAGAACAAACATTGGATTGCCATAAACATTAATAGACCAAGTTGATGTTATTATATTAGTATACTCAGGGTCAGAAACCCATGTATTAAAAGCTCTTTTTCCTCCATTAGCCATACTAGATAGGGTAAGGATGATGGGGGAATGGTCAGATAAGATAGGGTGAGGCATGAAAGAAGAGAGGGAAGGCCAAATAGAGAATGCAGCTGCATTGCAAAAGGTGTGGTCAATATTGGAGAATGTTCGTGCACCAGAACGGCTTCTGTTATTCCAAGAAAATGGAACACCATTTCTAACAACAGGTTGTAGGTCAGCATCAGAAACTGATATGTTTAATGGGGCAATGTCCCTAGGCAATAGTGGCAGACCACCAAACTTATCTGAAAGGTTCAAATAGCAGTTGAAGTCTCCCAGAACAAGCCAAGGATGGGTGTTTTGACGTAATGAAGGGAGAGTGTTGAGAAGAGGTTGCCTGGAGGCAACAACATTGTGAGCATATATAAAGGTTATATAAAAGGTTAACTGGGTAGGCAGAAAGATTGCATGGAAGTACATCATTTGCATGGTGGAAAGAATGAGATTGAGGGAGAAAACAGAAGGATCATGAACAACAAGGATACGACCATAGGAGGCTTCATTCAAGTTGTGGTTGTATTCCCATATTGGATTAATGTAGTTAGCTGCTCTGATGGATAATGGAAGAGACAGCTTGGTTTCCAAAATGGAAAACAGTTTGATGTTATGGTCATGGATGATTGATTTTACGTGGTCAAACTTCTCAGAGTTATGGGCACCCCTTATATTCCAAGCAGCGATTTTGTTCAACATGAAAAACTAGAGTGAGAGATGGGACACACCTGCCCTACTCCTTGTTGAAGGAGGATCTATTCTTGCTGATTTGTACTTAGCAGGGAGAGAGGGGGACTTTGTGGATTTGGGGATTTCAGAGGGTGGATCACAAGGGGGAGAGACCCATCCTGGTAGTGATCCCTTGAAAGTGTAAGGGGAGGCGGTCGAAACGGGCAGAGATGGCATTAATTTTGATGCTGAGAGTGGGAAGAGAGATAGGATGAAAGTTTCAATGGTTTGCATGAATTCATGCTCATGACACTGCTTAGTTTTTGCAGTTGCAGTCACCTTTGCATGTGTTACGTTGCTGTTTTTGCATGGTTGTACAGAAGTACAGCCAGTTTCATATGCATTTTCCTCAGTACCCATAGGACTTTTTTTCTTGTTTCCATGACTTAGTGATGTGTCAGTTTTCTGGTTTAACTGGGCTGACTTTGGTTTTTTAGGCAATAAATCAGGGGGATCGATATCACCTTCCTCAATAATACCGTTCATATTTCCCATTGTGTTTTCACCAGCTTCAGGACAGAGTAAAGAATTAAAAGGGTTATGGGACAAAATTGCTTCGGGTAAATCATCAATCTGCACGATAACCGCACGTAGTAATTCTGGATCCTCATCTGCCACAACCTTAGTATTATCTAGTGAATCATCTGGCTTGTCCTCCTCAGCAATATCACCATTCACTGGAAGAGCAGTAGTTATTACCGTTCTATTTTCTTTATCAACTACACACCTTTTGTCATAGTCACTGGACCTAACCTTCCTATTTGGTACCCTTCTCCATCCACTCCTCCTTCCAATTTTATCCTTGTCATCCACATTAGTGGCTTCCTTCTTATTCTGGTTATCAATCTTTTTATCACCATTTTGATCATTTTTGGATGCTTCCTCATTCCTTCCACTTAAACTTCCCTGAACCATACAGTCCTGCTTGTCATGACCAAATTCCTTGCAAAACCCATAAATCTTTGGTTTCCACAAGTAATCAACCTTAACTACTTGCGTAGTGCCATCTAACAATTTAACTGAAAACGTCTCCGGTAATTCAAACATTGCAGTAACCTCAACCATACACTTGGCATACCCTATCCTCTCTAGCTTTTCAGTTGCTTCATCCATACAGAGAAATTTTCCTAGTCTTGTAGCTAACCAATTTATGCCTAAATGTGACCAACAATAAAGGGGGATATTGGACAGCTTAATTCACACTGGAACAGATTTGATTGTACTTACACTATTTCCAATGGTGGGATCCCATTCCTTCACTATAAACAACTTGTTCCTCATAACTATCGGATCTGACTGGATGATCTTCCTTCTATCCTCATCAGAGGACAGATTGAAGAGGAACAAGTTCCCATCAGACTTGAATTGAATTGAGCCTTTGAGTTTCCACACCCACTTTAGATGATTCAAGACTACTAGGTAGGGCAGTGGTTTATCAAGGAAGAAACCAACAAGTTACTGCCCCCATACCTCATTACCAGCTTGTATAACCTCAGTTGGAGGAACAATGGCTTCCCCATCGTAAACTAATGGGAAATTCATAGGGGAGAATTTACCTGCATTGCGCGGCCTAGTCTTGAAAAGTGAACACCAGGGTAAGGCTTGAGTAGTTGTTGAAGGCATGGTAGGGGAAGAAGAAAAGGATGAAAGAGTTGAAACTGGGATAAGGGAGGGGGTTGGAAGGATAGGAGGAGCTTCAACTGGACAAGTTTGACTGATGACTGGACGAGGAGGAAAAGGTGGAGGGTCCGGAGGTTGAAGGTTGAAAGAAGTGACAGATGAGATGCACGGACGGTACGAAGGGATGGAGGTGGAAGCGAGTAGCGGGAAAGTAGGAGAAAAAGGACGGGGGGTAGAGGCCATGAGAGGAAAGAGAGCGTACTTATGATGAAAACGCGCATTTAATTTTATTCGAAATAAAAGCTGAAAACGGAATTGGAATCAAGGTGAGAGCTTCTCACTCAATCGAATCGGTTTCGATTTTAATCTTAAATAGTTAGATTTAAAATTCTTGAATGTATGTTTGAATGATGATTGTTATCTATTGATTGTTAAAATAGACATTATGCGCCGTTAGTATGCGGATGTTATTTATTAAAAACATATACCGCGAATATTTCATAAACAGTGAAATTGGTATTATATATTATAGCATTATATATATATTGGCATATGTATATATTGCAGTTGTTGATTTCCCGCATTCTATAGCGGATGAGACCCTATTGCGTCGTCAATTAAGCGGATAATATTTTATAAATCCCATATACCGCGATAATTCCATACTGGAGCGGAATTGGTATTGTGCTAATGTTTTTGGATGCAAGGAAGCAGGTTGGAGGGATCCAACTGGATTCCTCAACTGTATTGATTTATTTACAGATATTGTGATATTTGTTGATTATCATATCGATATATGATATTTGGATGTCGTGATTGACTATTTGGGTGCTGCTGCATCATCGGATCCATTTTTGAAGTTTTAAAATAATGATTTTGGTTTTTAAAGGAATTTTAAAGTGATTTTTTGAAAGTATATGTTTTATTAAAATTTTGAATTGATTTATTTTAAATAAATTAACGTTATAAGTTTAATGTTATAAAAGTTATAATTTTTGTAAAATATAACCAAATTAAGATTTTTGAAATAAATAGTGATTAATTTATAAAATGGTTTAATTGGGAATTTTGAATTATTATAAACGGTTTATATAAAAGATTCATAAAATTGTTATTTATAAATTAAAGATACTGGATTTATAAAACGAGTTTTTATAAGTAATAAAGCGAAATAAAAAAATGGATTTCATAAGTGAATTGAGATTTATAAATTTATGAAATATGAATATGTAAAATGGATAGAATTTGTAAAATATAAGATTTATAAGTAATCAACTTATAAATCGGATTTTGGCATTTAAAATGAGATATAAAAAGGATTTTTATAAATAGAAGTTTACAAAAATATAAATGGAGTTTATAAACGTTGTTTATAAATTTGAAATCAATTGAATTTGATAAGTTGGATATAGGAATATATGAAAGGAATTATATTCACGATTTTGGACAGTGAATATATTATTAAATGAAATGGATATGTTTTTAGGGAAGGAACATTATGACATGAAGTTAATGATTTTAAAGACGTTTTAAAATGCATTAAGTATCGAATACATAGATTTCAACATTCATTGTCGAAATAGACGTTTTCGAGAAATAGAAGGAAATAGTGGACTATAACACTGTTGTTATAGTAAATGATTTCCGAAAGGAAATGTTTTGTATAGTATTGGGATTTATATATCTATTTAAACTTTGAATCCCTATACTAGTGATTTTAGGTCGTCGTATCGATGTTTTACGTAACATTCGTTTTGGCCCAAACAAATGTGTTTAAGAGAATGATTTCTTAAAGAATGAAATATATACTTAATTTTCGATTTAAATATATTGAATATTTTTCAAGTGTTGAAATTGAATGGATTTGTGAATTACCTATGAATAAATAAGTACGGGAATGTTTTTCCAATGTGAAATGAAATGTTTTGAGAATTTATCTTTTTGAAGATAAATTGAAAATGAATAACTGGAATCGTATATTCATAAATATTTTGGAATGTAAATTCACTATGGAATTTATAAATGAAAAGGGGAATTTGTTTAAAAATAAACGTTGATTTATTTTTGAAGTGTGGGAATTAATTTACGGATTTGGAACGTAAATATAAAGTAAATCGGTAAGGATTTATTTAATTGGTTTAAATGAACCATTTTGAAATGAAAGTATTTCCGAGTAAGGAAATGATTGAAATTTGTTTTCAAAAGTAATAAAGGATTGAAAAGTAATTTGAAAATTTGTTTTCAAATGGTTAAAGTGTGGAAATTATATATCTGTAAAGATATTTTGGAAAGTAAATAATTCGGGAAATTATTTGGAATTTGGTGATGTTGAGCACGCCTATTGATAGTTAAATAATCCGACTATCAATATTTACCTTTAAATATGTATTTTTTGTGATTTGTTTGAATTTGAATGCCACACTTATTTTTGAATAAGCGCTCACTATTCGGGTTATCCGAGAAAGGACCATGGGGTCGTATAACCCATTCCGAATATGTGATACGTCGTTATGGATTGCATTTGATGACCGGTGTTGAAGACCGGATATTTGTGAAAACGGAAGGATTACCGTCGAGTTACTCTACATCGACTGATCTCCGATATAAAGGTTTTATCACCCTTAGTGACGGGAAGTCCGGTCGTGATTAGTGAATATCCGGAATGCAAGGACTTCTTTGGAAGTGCCTTCGGTTCTGTTCGAGCCCGGAACAGACTTGTATGGATTGTATGTCTGACATTACAAGTTGAGATATAAAGCTGATTTCTTTCAAATATATTTCTGTTTGTGGCGGAGAATTTATTCTCTTAGCTTAACACCCTTCTCTGAGACGTACGAGCTCAGAGGTTATATAGTTGAAGGTTATTAGTGATATACTCCCAATTTGGTAGTGCGACATGTTGAGTGTTGCTGTGAAATGATCATTGTTTGATCATTTGTGATAGGATCATTTATTTGATCATTTATCTTGGTGATCATTTCTATGATCATTTGTTGACCTAAAGCATGGCTTTTGTATAAAGCGTGGCTTTGTGGACGAGACTTCGTCGGACCTCACACCCTGGAAATGGTCAAAACAGGAAGGATGCGGCAAGGTTATTAGGGGGTAGCGCCCCTTTAGTGTATGTCATTCCTTCTGGATAGAGGTGGTATCATGGTATGCAGCCCAGATATTTAACCTATGTTGTTGCTGCATATTTTGTGGTTGTTTGAAATCGAGGATCCTCGGATAGATCGGTTACGATCGGGGGATGACATATTCGTGTCAGTAGTTACCCAGTTAGGGGTAACCCGGCCTTGTGTTGGCAGAGATCCGGTTTGGTTCTCGGGATGTCATTCCAGAGGCGTTTCCATGTGGCAATAGGAAGTTCCTTGGCCTGACCATTTTTTGGAAACCCAAAGAAACAATACGATCTTTTACGGTATTAGTTGTAGAACCTAACATTCACTTATGGTGGCGCCCCACTATTTGGATGGTAGCTATAGTAGGCATACGATAACGGTCGTATGTTGGCTAAGATTTATATCTTTATTTTCGAAATGAATTTTTCCTACACTATGCACTAGTAATAATATCAAATGTTCTTTTAAATACGTATCAAGAATCTTTGACTATCATAAGGAGAAATCTCCTCCGATTCTGTGTTTGCATTGTGTGTGTGTGCGGGAGGCCTTATGGTAGTCTCATTTTTAAAAGCATTGCGAATTGACTTTAAAAATATTCCTCTATTTTGATTTTAAAGATAAATAAACTGTTTTGAGTTCTCACACCAGTCACATGACTGACTCGGAGTTTATTGTTTTCCTTCCTAAACTCTGGGTGCCAACCAATTTCCACACGGGCTGTCAAGAGTTAAGGTTTATTCAGGATATTCAGGATTTGCTGGAGGCAAGATGGATGGCATGGCGTATTACTAGCATATAGTATTTCTTTTCCGCTGTTGATGTTGTTTGTTGTTGTACACTCTGATGATGTAATGTAATGTATAAAATGTAATAACTGATATAGTTCTTTGTTTAAAGATTATTCATTTATTTATTATATGTTGTTCCGCTGTGAATTGTGAGATTCTGATATTGTTCTGTTATTTCTTCTGTTCTGTTCTATCTCTCTCTCTCTTCTTCTACCTCTTTCTTCTTCTTTAACCCTAAGAATTCGTTTTTCCCTTCATCTTGAGTTAATCACTGGAGATTAGTGTCTATTCAAGGAGTACGGATTAGCGGGTCTTTACATTTGGTATCAGAGCTTATGGTTAAGCGACAACTTTGGCTCTGTTGGGTATAACTCATTAGAGATAGAGTCAGTAGTACTCTAGAATGAGTTTGAGTGTAGTAATAGATAGGAGCGCGTATTTGTTAGCTAATATAAATTGTTTTATATTGTGATGATTGGTTTGTTGAGTGGTATATGGATTTTAGTCAACACGAGTAATTAACGTTGTTGATAGGGATCTCTAAACACTTGAATAGAACAATTCGACACGATATTGTTTTAAATTGGGTAAATGAAATAATTTTACCTTGATTATATTTTATATATAAAGGAATAATTTTTCAGAATTATTAAAGTGCATATAATTGATTGTTTGGTTGTTGAATAAGTTAAATAAAAACAACAGCTGTAAAAAGAATGAATTGTAAGCATGAAGTTATAATTAAAATAATTTACACTTGTGAAATAATCTTATATATAAGAAGTGAAATTATATAAGTAAAAGGTTTGTAAATGTGATTTATAATATGAAATGAAATTCCAACGAAGTATTTTGAAATGACTTGGTATTTTGAAAAAAAAATTTGTTTTGAAGAGATGAAAGCTCTAAACTCTTTTCGGTCGCCGGAAAATAATTCCGATGATGATTGCAACATCATCGGTGTTCATTTTCGGGTTTCCAAAAGAGGGATTGCTGCCAAATTGTTTACAAGAAGGTTATTTGGAAAATTTGGGTTTCGTTTTGGAAATTCAAAAAAAATTGAATTGATTTCAAAAATGGTTTTGAAAGGTTGAAAAGACTCTGAAACCCCATTTAAGATTTATTGAAATGATAAATGAGTTGATAACTTATGCCGATTGAATTTTGATAGAATAAATTTAACTTAAAGGATGAAGTTAAATTAAAGGATGTATAAGTAAATCAATAAAATCCAAGTTGAAATAAATTTGAGTTGTCATCAAAGACATGTGATTTGAAATTTAACAAAAGGAAAGTTAAATAAATTGATTTGGATTTGATAAGATGTTTGAAAAGGAATATAACTTAAGTGATGTTGAATAAAGTTGATTTTGGTATCGAAGTAAATTAATAAGTGAATTAATGAAGTTGGTTTTTTGAATTTGAACTTGAGTTATATGAAAGAAATTCAACTTTATATTGTTAAAGGAATTAGCAATTGAATTGATAAATGGATTGAATGTTAATCGATTAAATGTAAACAATTGATATGAAATAATGAATATATAAGTGTCAATTCATTAGAAGCTAATATTATTGGAAGTTGAATAAGTTGAATGGAAGTCAATTTAATATGATCCAAATGGAATTAAAAGTGTTGAACCAAATTGAATGAAACGTTTAATAATTTGGTTGTGTTGAAAATACATTGGTTGTTATATGGATGTTAATTGATTGTATGTAAATTCATTTAGTGTTAGTGAAATTGAAAGCTATGTAATTGAATTCAAATTGAAAGTAAATAAATTTGAATAGAATTGAATGTGAATTGGATTTAATTAGTGAATGCAAAGTAATTAAAATTGAATATGAATCAATGTTAGTAAATCCAGTGTAAATAAATCAAATATGATTTAAATTGAAAACAAATTCATTGAATATTAATGAGAATATGAATGAATATTGAGTTGGTTGATGGTTGCATTTGTTGTTTTGTTGCATTTGCTATATTGGCACATGTAGTTGCTATGTTGCTATATGTTGTATATTGATACTATTTTCATATATGCATGATTCTCATGTTGTTGTTGAGTGTTTAGTAGTTGCGGATGGCATTGCTTCGCATTTGGAGCTCGCTTTCGCGCTATATTAGCCGTATATGCTCGCTAATAATATAATAAGGTACATATCTCGGATTACATAGCGTACTTTTACACTTTTTTTCCCTGCGGGATGCCTCATCACTTGATGAGATGTATATTTGTGCTATATATACTGTCATTTTTTTTCGGATCGAGCCGCGCAGAGGAGACTATGGCGAATTTTTCCGAAAATTTAAGGCGTTAGAAAAATTTTGGAAATTTTGGGAAAATTTGTGAAAACTATAATTTTGGTTTTGGAATTGAAAGTTAAACAATAGTAGTTGTTTTTGAAAAGGATAACCAAGTATGATTTGAAAACTTAGTAAAGTATTGTAAGAAGTTTAACTATGGATTTTGGGAAAGTTAATAGATTCTGTAACTTTTCTTACTTGATAATTTCGAGGACGAAATTCTTTTAAGTGGGGAAGTCTGTAACGACCCAGAATTTTTATTAATTTAAATTTGAATATTTAATTGATTTAAAATATTAATAATTGAAATTTTTAAGTCGAATAAATTTTATTTCGAATATTGGATTTGATTGAATAATTAAATCGATTATTTAATAGTTGAAATTCCAAAAATAATTGAAAATCGAGTTAAATATGATTGAAAATGATTTGTAAAATTTTATTTTATCATATTGGAGTTATAGTGATGTTATAGAACTTTTAAAATTGAATTTAAAGTTAATTTGTGAAAATTGAACATTTTAATATTTAATCGACTTGTGAAATTAGCCAATTTTCGAACAGTCTCAGAATTGGACGAAACCAGTTTCATTGGATCCTTAATAGTTTGTTATTACTGGATTTCAATTTTCGTAGCAACCAGAGTTATCGTTTGACCGTGGCAGCTCGAAACGCATCGAAATTGTTTTAATATTAATTTGGCGAGTTAAAATAGCCATTTTTCAAACAATCTCGGATTTCGACGAAACCACTTTCATCGGATCTGTAATGTGATATTATTGTATGCTTTCAAATTTCAAGTCAATCGGATTTACCGTTTGTCCGGTGCAAGCTAAAACGCCTAGAAAATCGTTTAATCGGTTTAATTTTAAATCGAACGTTTAATTCCATATCTCGCACAGATGACCGAATTAGCTTCCGAAACCTGTTCCATTGCGTCCGGAACGCGGGGTAACACCTAGAAACGCTGGTCACCGCGAGTAAATCGGAGTTTGAAAAATCTAAAATGAATAGTGTTCATTTTATTTTCTATAAATAGCCCCCTTTACCGCAAAATAAAAAAAAAATTAGCTAGGGTTTTAATCAGTGCCAGCCGCCACCCCTAAAACCGTAGGCCAGAAAACTCCTAAATTCTTCCTCCAATATCTTCCGATCCGTGAATCAATTCAACAAACTTCCAACTACAAGATTGAAGAGCACTTTGAGTTCTACATATCCAATGGTTGTGATCGAAAGTGGAGCAGAAATTCGACGACAAGTCTCGTATAAGTGTCGCACGTTCGTCCTTGGGGTGTGTGCTAGGGAGGTTAACGAGATCAACAGGGTTTGGGCCGAAAGTAGAGGGAGATATGCTCTTCAAAATGGAAGTGCCTGATCGAATTTTAATCGAGCGTAGTGGAAGCAAAATCTAACCCTAGATTTGCATTGATGGGTTCTTGCGCGTGTTGTAACCTGTAGGAGACGTGAGAAGATGAAGGGGGGACGTGCGGTCATGATGAAGGAGGCAGGGATCTACGGTCAGAACTGATTTAGGTTATAAAAATAAAAATAAAAGTTGTAAATTTTATATAAAAAATTCGTGAATGTTTAAATTATCATATCTTTTTGCTGCGAGATCGAAAAATGCTGAAACGAAGTGCGTTGGAATCGTATTCGCGAATGCTACGCGATGCAACTAGTTTGGAGACGATTGGAGTCAGTGAAAATTTTAGATAAAATTAAATGTGCGTTTAATTTTATTCGAAATAAAAGCTGAAAACGGAATTGGAATCAAGGTGAGAACTTCTCACTCAATCGAATCGGTTTCGATTTTAATTTTAAATAGTTAGATTTAAAATTCTGGAATGTATGTTTGAATGATTATTGTTATCTATTGATTGTTAAAATAGACATTATGCGCCGTTAGTAAGCGAATGTTATTTATTAAAAACATATACCGCAAATATTTCATAAACAGTGAAATTGGTATTATATATTATAGCAATATATATATATTGGCATATGTATATATTGCAGTTGTTGATTTCCCGCATTGTATAGCGGATGAGACCCTATTGCGCCGTCTATTAAGCGGATAATATTTTATAAATCCCATATACCGCGATAATTCCGTACTGGAGCGGAATTGGTATTGTGCTAATGTTTTGGATGCAGGGAAGCAGGTTGGAGGGATCCAACTGGATTCCTCAACTGTATTGATTTATTTACAGATATTGTGATATTTGTTGATTATCATATCGATATATGATATTTGGATGTCGTGATTGACTATTTGGATGCTGCTGCATCATCGGATCCATTTTTGAAGTTTTAAAATAATGATTTTGGTTTTTAAAGGAATTTTAAAGTGATCTTTTGAAAGTATTTGTTTTATTAAAATTTTGAATTGATTTATTTTATGTAACGACCCAAAATTTTCAAAAAAGAAATTCCAGATAGTTATAAAAAAGAAGAAAGAGATAGAAGAAGAAGAACAGAAACACCAAACACCTCACATTCGCAGCGGATAAAATATAATAATAAATAATAACAGTTTACAAAAGAATATTATATCTGCCTGTTACATTTAATATACATCAGAGTTTCACATAATATTCAGTCACTGAATAAATACAATTATCATGTCACAGATTTATCAATAATATAAATTCAACGGAAATATTCTGTACGATCCTGCCATCCAACTCGCCTCCTGAGCTCCAGATCGTTCCTACCTGAAAATCTGTAATACTCGGTCTGACCCGAGCATTACACCAAAGTAACACCCGGGTCAGGCTGGAAACCAGCGTGAGTAAACCCAACTAACATGGAATACAAAAGCAAATAGCTTATATAAACCCAGGTAAACTATATCAATCTAACCAATTCACAATTTGCTATAGACAACATTTATTTCACACTTCCATTTCTAAGTACCAACTTAGATACAATAATCCAATTCACTTAAATTGTTTCACTCCAGCTTATTGATATTTCAAAACAATTTATAAAAATTTCTAGGTATTTCCTAATACCGGACTCTTCGAAATCAATACCATCTCATACCATCTTATTTAAGTGAACACAATTCAAACTTCAATTACAGGGTGTCACTTCTATTAATTCATCCTCCATAGATAACCCATCTCATCTCAGTTTTAAACCCAACTTGTCTTATCACGAGAACATTTCACTTCACAAAACACCACTACATCGGCTGATCTCCGATATAGAGGTTTTATCACCCTTAGTGACGGGAAGTCCGGTCGTAATTAGTGAATATCCGGAAAGCAAGGACTTCTTTGGAAGTGCCTTCGTTCTGTTCGAGCCCGGAACAGACTTGTATGGATTGTATGTCTGACATTACAAGTTAAGATATAAAGCTGATTTCTTTCAAATATATTTCTGTTGGTGGCAGAGAATTTATTCTCTTAGCTTAACACCCTTCTCTAAGATGTACGGGCTCAGAGGTTATATAGTTGAAGGTTATTAGTGATATACTCCCAATTTGGTAGTGTGGCATGCTGAGTGTTGCTGTGAAATGATCATTGTTTGATCATTTGTGATAGGATCATTAATTTGATCATTTATCTCGGTGATCATTTCTATGATCATTTGTTGACCTAAAGCACGACTTTTGTATAAAGCGTGGCTTTGTGGACGAGACTTCGTCGAACCTCACACCCTGGAAATGGTCAAAACAGGAAGGATGCGGCAAGGTTACTAGGGGGTAGCGCCCCTTTAGTGTATGTCATTCCTTCTGGATAGAGGTGGTATCATGGTATGGAGCCCAGATATTTAACCTATGTTGTTGCTGCATATTTTGTGGTTGTTGGAAATCGAAGATCCTCGGATAGATCGGTTACGACGGGGGATGACATATTCGTGTCAGTAGTTACCCAGTTAGGGGTAACTCGGCCTTGTGTTGGCAGAGATCCGGTTTGGTTCTCAGGACGTCATTCCAGAGGCGTTTCCATGTGGCAATAGGAAGTTCCTTGGCCTGACCATTTGTTGGAAATCCAAAGAAACAATACGATCTTGTACGATATTAGTTGTAGAACCTATCATTCACTTATGGTGTCGCCCCACTGTTTGGATGGTAGCTATAGTAGGCATACAATAATGGTCGTATGTTGGCTAAGATTTATATCTTTATTTTCGAAATGATTTTTTCCTACACTATGCACTAGTAATAATATCAAATGTTCTTTTAAATACGTATCAAGCATCTTTGACTATCATAAGGAGAAATCTCCTCCGATTCTGCGTTTGCATTGTGTGTGTGCGCGGGAGGCCTTATGGTAGTCTCATTTTTAAAAGCATTGCGAATTGACTTTAAAAATATTCCTCTATTTTGATTTTAAAGATAAATAAACTGTTTTGAGTTCTCACACCAGTCACATGACTGACTCGGATTTCATTCCTAAACTCTGGGTGCCCACCAATTTCCACACGGGCAGTCAAGAGTTAAGGTTTATTCAGGATATTCAGGAGTTGCTGGAGGCAAGATGGATGGCATGGCGTATTACTAGTATATAGTATTTCTTTTCCGCTGTTGATGTTGTTTGTTGTTGTACACTCTGATGATGTAATTTAATGTAATGTAATGTATAAAATGTAATAACTGATATAGTTCTTTGTTTAAAGATTATTCATTTATTTATTATATGTTGTTCCGCTGCGAATTGTGAGATTATGATATTGTTCTGTTATTTCTTCTGTTCTGTTCTATCTTTCTCTCTCTTCTTCTACCTCTTTCTTCTTCTTTAACCCTAAGAATTCGTTTTTCCGTTCATCTTGAGTTAATCACTGGAGATTAGTGTATATTCAAGGAGTATGGATTAGCGGGTCTTTACAGTTTTTGGTTGTGGAGTTCGTCGATGAGGTCAAGAATGAATCGTGTATGATCTCGACATTGGTCGGAGGTGGGCCGGTGGATGGTGTATGTGCACAGTGCACATTGGTGCATCTGGAAGATGTTGGGTTGGAGAAGAAGGAAGTTACTCGGGTTTACTATCGAGAAAACATGAAGATGGCTTGAGTTTCAACTCGAGTGAGTGTTCGATATGCTAAGAAAAATAGATAGAAACTTATGTTTGAAAATTTTGATTCCACTCGGGTTGATTTTCGGGAAACTCGAAGCAAAAAGGGAAAAGACTCGGGGGAAACTCGGGGAGAACATGAAATGGCTCAGGTTTTTTATTAAAAACTTGTTGATTCAAAGAAATTTCAAATATGTTTGAAAAAGTTTAAAGTTTATTAAATTGATAAGTTTTAAAAAGATATAAATCGAGATTTTTAAAATAAATTTACTTACAAGGGTTTAAATAGATTTCCAAGATTTATTTCTAAAGAATTTGGTGTTTTAAAAATCTATTAATACGATTTTATAATAGTTTTATTAAGATAATTAATTTAATTTCAAAAGTATAATTTAATGGTAAACCCAAGAAATGATTCCCCAAGGATTTCTTAATTCCATGATTTGATGTAATTAGGATAAGTGATGTAATTAAAGTAACTAATTAAAGATTAATTAAATGAAGAAGTTGATTAAAGGCTAATTAATAAATTAATAATTAAAAGTGGATTAATTATTAAGGTAATTAATTAAGGTAAATTAATTGCTAGTTAATTTATGGTTAACGATGACTAAGTGTTTAAGGATGATCACTTATTATAATTAATTATGGTTAATTAATTAATGTGATAAATTAATTAAAGGGTGATTAATTTATGAAAATAATTAAGCGATGATTATTAATCAAGGATTAATTAATTAAATTTTGTAATTAATTAAGGATAATTAATCAAAGGATTATCATTAATTAAAGGTTAATCAATGAAATTGAGGATTATTAACTAAAGAATTAAAGGTTAATTATTAAGGGTTGATTAATTTATTTATTAAAGTTGATTTATTAATGATAAAAGAATAATTAATCAAATTGTTTGTAATTAATTAATGATTAATCAAACAGGATTAGAAATTTACCCATAAGTAATTAATCCGATTTAAATAAATCAGATAATTAATTGATCTTACTCATGGATGTTAGGATTCTATGGAGTGATTTGTATTATTTGATGTCCCTGATTTGTGATAATGTGTGATGTGAATTATTTTGTTTTGTGAACTGTGATGTAATTTATTCTGTGATGAATTAATTATCTGTAATGTAATTTATATTCTGTGATATATATCTGTGGTCTGTGAATGAAAGATAAGCGTTATAGTTTATACCGCTTATCAAATATATATTGCTGTATTTGAATATGTAATGGTTGATGTTATTGCACTATTGTATGTAAAACCCCTGGACTACACTATACACACACAAATATGGATTGCATGTGGAAATTAGTTAATTCACAGATTTCTTTTAAAATAGTTTTGAATTTGAATTTTTTTTTAAATCCAAATGGTTTTGGATATGAATTGGGTTTAAAATGAAAAGCTTTTGGAAAGGAATTTCAAAGATGAAAGTTATTTTTGAATAACTAGATTTAGTTTTGAAATTTGATTTAAAATTTGAAGAAAAAAATTGAAATTGAATTCTAAATATGATTTAATAAGATTATACAAGTTTATAGGATTTTTTAACCATTTTAAAAGTATGATTTTGAGAATCTGAATTTATACCAAGTTTATATTCGAAAGGCCTTAACTCATGCAATTATAATCGGGTTTTTCGAAACGGAAACAAGTGGTTTCAAATAATAATTATGATGAAAAGATTTCAAGTTTGAAATAGAACGGCTTTGAAAGCTATAATTGAATCTTTGTGAAAGATAGTTGAACCCTATTTTGAAATTGAAGAAGATTTTAAAGTGGTGTATCTTTTATATATAAAGATTGAAGCGGGAATTGTTTTGAAAGTTATGAATGAATCTTTGATAAAGATTGATGAACCTTGTTTAAAACTTAAAGGAGTCTTAAAAGTGAATCTTTTGTTTAAAAGATTTAAATGTGGAAATTATTTAACCATCGAAGGTTTTTGAAATGAATCTTTTTGTTTAAAAGATTGAGAATGGTAATTCTTTTAACCATTTGAATGAAAGATTTTGGGCATTAAGCTGTGATTTAACTGAGATCCCATATCCATATGGTTTTTTAAATATTGCGCTCATTATTCGGTTTAGCCGAGAGAGGATCTTGTGTCATATAACCTATTCCGAATAATGATACGACGTTATGGATATCATTTGAAGAGCGTTGGTGAAGGCCGGGTATTTGCGAGAACGATAGGATGACCTATCGATTGTCTCCGCACTGAGCAGCTACGGTATAGAGATTCCCTAAGTGATAGGAAGTCCGGTCGGGATTGTGAATACCCGGGTTGCAAGGGCTTCTTTGGAAGTGCCTTCGGTTCAGTTCGAACCCGGAATAGACTTGTATGGATGTGTGTCTGGCATTACGCTTTGAGATGTAAAACCGGTTTCTATCAAATACATTTATGTTTGGTGGCAGAGATTTATTCTCTTAGCTTAACATCCTTTTGGTAATGTGGCATATGAAGTGTTGCTGATCATTTGTTGATCAAAGCATGGCTTTTGTGAAAAGCGTAGCTTTGCGGACGAGACCTCGTCGAGCCTCACAACACGGTAATGGTCGAAAGAGGAAAGATGTAGCAAGGTTTCAAGGGTAGCGCCCCTAGGGTATGACCATTCTTTCTGGAAAAGGGTAGTATCATGGTATGGAGCCCATATACTTACTCTTGTGGACACTGTAGTATATTTATTACTGTGTGATGTTGTTGTTTGAGGGCCCTCGGGTAAAGGTCCCAAAGGACCGGGGGTGGCATATCTTAGGTTTTATTCCTTGGAAAAGGGGTAGCCGACCTTGTGTTAGAGATCCAGGTAGGTTCTTGGGGCGTCCCTCCAGAGGAGTACCCATGTGGCAATGGGAAGTTCCTTGGCGTGACCATTTGTTGGAAATCCAAACAAAACAATACGAGCCATGTACGGTTTTTAGTTGTAGAACCTTCCATTTAAAATGGTAGCTATAGCTGGCATAATATAATGGTACCTATGCTGGCTAAGATTAATATTATACTTTCAAAATGTTTTCCACTATGCACTAATAATAAAATCAAATGGGTATCAAGCATATTTGACTATCACAAGGAGAAATCTCCTCCAAGTCTACGTTTGCATTGTGTGTGTGGCGAGAGGCCTTATGGTAGTTTCATTTTCAAAAAAGCATTGCGGATTTCAAATTTAAATTCTTTTGTTTATTTTAAAAGATAAAATTGTTTTTGTTTGCTCATACTAGTCCCATGACTGACCCGGAGTTTATTTTTCCCTTCCTAAACTCTAGGTGCCCACAATTTTCCACACGGGTAGTCTAGAGTTGGGTTTTTCAGATAGTAGATATAGATATCGATTTGGTGGCTTTTAGCTTTCTCTTTGGAATTCTTTGGAGATCCTGGATATTGGATTCTTTGGATGCAATGGACGAGACTTGTTATCTTGATACAATTTGATGGTGGTTCGAGCTACTGGCTTGGAGTTTTTGCATTGATGCTTTGGAATTAAGTTGCTGTTGTTGTTTGGAGTTTTTGGTTCCACTGCTATATCAGATTGCTTTCCGCTGTAGCATTTTTTATCTTGTATCTCTGATGTTGAATCATATTGAATGTTGTATATCAATGATATTCATTCTTTCTTCTGCTATATTGTTATACTTGATGTGTTATATGCTCCGGCACGACTTGAATTTCAACATTGGGATCGGCGACATTTAAGTACAGTGGAGTACGGATGTCGATTTTCGAATGCTGGAATTTGGACCGTGACATATATATAGCTTATATACAGGATACATAAGTTTTAAAAGATATGTTTGTTATATATATATATATATATATATATATATATATATATATAAAGGTTATATATGTATATATATATATGTATGTATATATATATGTATGTATATATATATGTATGTATATATATAATAAGTTGTGTAATATATGTTGTTCATGTTATTTTAAAACTTTGAATTTCAAGTATGTATATGTTGGTTATATTGTAAGTATATACATTAATAACAGTCTAGTTTATATAGGCTTATATATGTTTTGTATTCAATAATGAATACAATTTTTTGTATGTATGTTAACATAGTCTGCATACTTTTTTATGTACTTACATTTATTTTGAGTATAAATTTATATTAGTTTTATAATATACTAGTTATGTTATATGTTGGTTTGTGAGTATATTATCTTTGCATATTGTTGTTCTGCCTGCATATGGGTTGTGAGAAGCCTGCATATATGTTAGTCTACAGCTATATATATCTAGTTGTGCACATATATTTAGTATATATGAGAAGTGGCAGTTTTATAATAAGTTTATATATATATATATATATATATATATATATATATATATCAGTTATATAAAACTGTTAAGTTTTAATGTATTGATTCAAATTTTATTTTATATATATGTTTGACTTTAATATATGAATTTTAATTTAAAACAATGATTTTGGAAACCGCATATATATATATATAATTTAATTATGGTCAAATTTAGAATATGATTTATATATATATATATATATATATATTTATATATGGTTGTATATATATGTTCAATTATACCATTTATCTTCATCAATCCAGTTCTGATTTGATTTCGTCCAATTCCTATTTATCAGCTTCGTTCGTCGATTCAAGTTCAATCTTGCCTTGTTTTGAGATTCGTGCCTGTTTTGCATAACTCAATTTCTATGTTAAATATAACTAGCCTCGAAAGGCGAGCAATCACTCATAATTAACGCTGTTGTATTTATTAAATTTGATTCCAATTGAAACGAAAATTGAAATATGCCGCTGTTAGTTATTTACATTGCTATATATATGCTATTATCTATATTTGTTCACCTGTGACATCTGACACCATTATCTATTATTTATATTGATGATAAATGTGTTATATTATTATCATATCGTTATCACTCTGCAAGTTCCATGTTAGTGTAGAATTCGCTATGGGTTGAAATGATACACACCCAAACGATCTGTAGAAAAGAAGAAAATCATTATGGGTTGAAATGATAAACCCAAGCAATTTTCATTGAATTTAATTTGGGATTGCGGGTTGAAATGATATATACCCGTATATATATTTAAATTATGGATTGAAATGAAAAATATTCGTATCACTGACCATAGGATAGAAAATTATATACAGATACTGTTGGTCTATATATAAATATTTTGAAAATGATTTCTATGGTTTTGGAAAGAAATATATGGTTTAACAAATATTGATTTTAAGATATTATATATAAATGTATTTTTATAAAGTTTTAAATTTTAGATTTTAAATTTATATGTGTTGAAAATTGTATAGTTATAAATTAATTTTGAAATTATAAATTTTAAGAATTTATTTAAAATTCTACTATTTTTAGAATATATAGATAGATTTAATATATATATAAATTTAATAAGATGTTTAAGTATTTATTTAAGATTATATTTTAAAATATATTTTAAAATGATTTTTAAAAGTTAAGATTGGATTGATAAACTCGAATTTATTTGAGATTGTATTTCACTAAGAATTATATTTTATTAAAATCAATTTGAAACTTATTGAATTTGAGATTTTGAAAGGATATGATTTTATAACTTGATTTTGGTTTAAAGTTATTAAATGAATATTTCAAGTTTAAATAAATTGAAGGAATATTCAGTTATTTGTAATTTGAGACTTTATTTAAATGATATTGGATTTATTAAGTAAATATTTCAAAACTAAATAACAGTAAAGTTAAATTAAGATATATATGAAATTATCAAATTTGGTTTTGAAAATATGGAATATTTAAAGCTTTGAATTAATTAAAATTGAAATGGTTTATTTGTGGTTCAAACCTGTATTTGAAATCGATAGATTTGAAATGGTTTACTGAGAACTAAATTGAGTTGAAATTTATGAATTGAGATTTAATTAAATTCAATTTTGGAATTCGAGTTGATTTGAATCCATTTGTAAAATTTAAGGAAACTATTTTATTATATAAAGTATTCTTAAATTATATTTAAAAACTATTTATATATTTTAATATAAATTATTTTATCTTATAAACTATTTTGTATAAACTATTTTATTTTATAACTATTTTATTATATATACTATTATTAATATCTAAACTGTTTATAGAAAAGTGTTATGGTTTTCCAAATTATTATGATTTCAAAGTGTTATGATTTTCAAAGTATTATGATTTCTAAATTATGATGTCCAAAGTGTTATGATTTCCAAAGTATTATGATTTCTAAGTTATTATTTCTAAAGGGTTATGGTTTTAGAAGTTTTATAATTTTGGAAGCACTATAACATTGAAAGTGCTATGATTTTTAAATGGATATATTTGAAGTGAAAAACCATACCGTATTGATATGGTTTTGAAGTGGAAAAGATATTTTTGTTTTGAAGTATAAACTATTTTTAAATGATCGTGGTGTTATAATAACGGTTGGTTGTTAAAGAGACAGAGATCGGTTATTGTATACTCTCTGCCAATGCCGAAAACCACTTTAACAATCGTGTACGCGGTGGAGATTCTAAAATGAAGTAGGATGGTGGCGACGATCCTATATGAGGTATGACATGACCCTATGTAACATCGCAAAATTTTTAATTTAAATTTTTTAACTTGTTTAAATTTTTGTAATTTAATTTGAAAAGTTTCAAAACAAAATAAAATATTATTAATATTAAATCAAATAAAAATATATAACGAACAAGGATTTTTTGTCAAACCATAAAAATAAACATATATATATGTTAAAGTTATATGTAAATATGGATACATCAAATAAGTTGATACATGTGAAATTTTGAGTACGTAAAATAATAAAAAAAACAAAGTGTATGAAAGAAGGTAAGAACAAAGAAAAAAATCTATGTATAAAAAAAAATCTACAAAAAAAAAAACAAGAATGTACTAACAAAGAGAAAAAAAAGATTACATGTAAACAAAGAAGGAAGCATGCACATTAAATGCCATCATCTTAGCACAAACACAAAGCTAGCCGAAATATATGAAAATCATTTCAATTTTCAACAAAAATAATCTTTGACCAAATATTAGTCAACAAAAGAAGCAAAAAAAAATCTGATCAAAGGAAGAATAATAACCAGTTAAAACCTACCTTGTTAGAAACCTGGTTCTTTTATATATACACATCCTTTACTCCAATTCGCTCAAACCAAAACTTAGCAAACCTGGAAATGAAAAAAATTATTATCTTACAAAACTCAAATATCACTCAAGATCAAAACAGAAAAAGAAATCAATATTGCAGTTTCAAATAGTAGTCTCTGTTCAAAACCTAAAAGTTACTATTTTTGTTCGTTTTTCAGCTGAGTAAACTTTCCAAAGCTCTAATGTTTGATGTGTTGTTTGAATATAGGATTTAACCAAGTTGAACATTGTTGTATGCACAAAATCCATGAATATGACCACATCTTTGCCTGTGCCTGTCAGTTTAAGTTGAATCATCTTGTTTCAGGTTTTAGAAATTTATAACCCTGTATAAAATCCAATTCCCTTATCTCTGATCCTCGTTTGATCTCAGAATTCAAACAAAAGTTGTTTGCTTTGACATGTGTAACGCCCTGGATTTTTCGTTCTTCGAAAATTCCGACATCGACACTCACTTTATCGACTGCCGAGAAATCGAAGGCCAAAAACCGAGATGTTATGGGTTTTAAAAAGAAAAGAAAAGAAAGAAGAGAGAAAAAGAAAAATAGAGGGAAAAGAAGATAGACAATTTTTTAGAAAAACAGAGAAAGAAAACAGAGAATTTGAAAAATAGAAGATAGAAGAATTTTAAAATAGAAGAAAATAGAAGAATTTTAAAAATAGAACGGACAGAAAGGAAACAACAGAACAACAACAGAATCTCACAATTCGCAGCGGAACAACATATAATAATAAATGAATAATCTTTAAACAAAGAACTATATCAGTTATTACATTACATTTCATTTCATTACATCATATCATCAGAGTGTACAACAACAACATCAAACAATGCAGCGGAAAAAGAAATACTATATAAACTAGTAATACGCCATGCCATCCAGCTTGCCTCCAGCAACTCCTGAATATCCTGAATATCCTGATAAACCTAACTCTTAACTGCCCGTGTGGAAATTGGTGGGCACCCAGAGTTTAGGAAGGAAAACAATAAACTCCAAGTCAGTCATGTGACTGGTGTGAGAACTCAAAACAGTTTATTTATCTTTAAAATCAAAAAGAGAAATATTTTTAAATTTAATTCGCAATGCTTTTAAAAATGAGACTACCATAAGGCCTCCCGCACACACACACATGCAAACGCAGAATCGGAGGAGATTTCTCCTTATGATAGTCAAAGATGCTTGATACGCATTTAAAATAACATTTGATATTATTATTAGTGTATAGTGTAGGAAAAATTTATTTCGAAAGTAGAATATAAATCTTAGCCAACATACGACCATTATCGTATGCCTACTATAGCTAACTATGTTCAATAGCAGGTTACCGCCACATTCCATAGCAGGTTATACAACTAATACCGTACAAGTCACGTATTGTTTCTTTGGATTTCCAACAAATGGTCAGGCCAAGGAACTTCCCATTGCCACTGAGAATGCCTCTGGAAAGACATCCCCGAGAACCAAACCGGATCTCTGCCAACACAAGGCCGGGTTACTCCTAACTGAGTAACAACTGACCGAATATGCCATCCCCCGGTCCTTTGGGACCTTTTCAACCGAGCGCTCGATATCCAACATCACACCATAATAAATAGAGTGTTTTCAACATGAGTAAGTATCTGGGCTCCATACCATGATACCACCCCTTTCCAGAAGGAAATGCACATACCCTAAGGGGAGCTACAGCAACCCCTAATAACCTTGCCGCATCTTTCCTGTTTTGACCATTTCCGGGATGTGAGGCTCGACGAAGTCACGTCCACAAAAACACACTTTGTACAAAAAGCCGTGCTTTGGGTCAACAAATGATCAACACAATGATCACTAAGATAGACGATCAAATAAATGATCCTATCACAAATAATCAACACAATGATCATTTCAGCATCACTCAGCATGTCACATTACCAAAATGGGATATATTGCTGATAACTTCAACTATATAACCTTTGAGCTCGTACGTCTCAAAGAAGGGTGTTAAGCAAAGAATAAATTCTCCGCCACCAACAGAAATATATTTGAAAGAAATCGGCTTTATATCTCAACTTGTAATGTCAGGCATACAATCCATACAAGTCTGTTCCGGGATCGAACAGAACCGAAGGCACTTACAAAGAAGTCCTTGCAATCCGGATATTCACAATCCTGATCGGATTCACCATCACATATGGAATCTCTATACCAGGTGCGACCCAGTGCAGAGACAATCAATAGGTCATCCTATCGCTCTCGCAAATACCGGTCTTCAACACCGATCTTCAAATGCAATTCACAACGACGTATCACATATTCGGAATGGGTTATACGACCCCATGGTCCTTTCCCGGTTAACCCGAATAGTGAGCGCTTATTCAAAATAAGTGTGCATTCAATTTCAATCATATTCACATCAAATACCCATTCAAAGGAAAATATTGATAGTCGGCTATTAAACTATCAATGGATATGCATACATCACCAGATTCCAAATAATTTTCCAAATTATTTATTTTCCAAAATATCTTTACTACATATATAGTTTCAACACTTCAAAAATAAATCAATATTTATTTTTAACCAATTTCACTTTTCACATATAAATTCCATAATGAATTTATATTTCAAAATATTCGTGCATATACGATTTCAATAATTCATTTCAATTTATCCTCCAAAAAGATAAATTCTAATTATTCACTTCATATTGGAAAACATTTCCATACTTATTAAAAATAAGTAATTCTCAAATCTTTTTATTTTCAACACTTAGAAAATATTCAATATACTTAAATCGAATTAAGTATATATTTCATTCTATTAAGGAAATCATTCACTTAACATATTTATTTGGGCCAAAACGAATGTTACGTAAAACATCGTTACGACAACCCAAAATCACTAGTATAGGGATTCGAAATTAAATAGATATATAAATCCCAATACTATTCTAAACATTTCCTTTCGGAAATTATTTACTATAACAACAGTGTTATAGTCCACCATTTCCTTTTATTTCTCGAAAACGTCTATTTCAACAATAAATGTTGAAATCTATGGTTTCGAATCTCAACACATTTTAAACCATCGTTAGATCGTTTTAATTCTATTTAAAACATCATATCTAAAACAATTTCTTTAACGTATTATTCACTATTCAAAAACGTGAATATACTACCTTAACAAATTTCATCATTTCTATTCATTTTATTTCAAAGGATTATTCAAAGTCTAAAACGTGAATAAAATCTCCATTTATAAGTTATAACAATTTTTTTCACTTATTAAAATAAGTCTTTTTACAAATTTATAAAACAACGTTTATAAATTCTATTTCTATTTATTCTATAAAAACTTCTTTTTTTTTATACATCTCCTTTATTAACTTATTCGATTTATAACTCGGTTATAAACTACAGGTTCATATTATAAGTTAAACACTTATAATCTATTCGTTTGCAAAACCATTCCATTGAACTTCATAATTATAAATCTTATAACTTATAAGATTCAATTATTTATCCAAATCTTATTACTTTAATAACTTTACAAATTTTATAAACCTACTGTTTATAAAATCCCATTTATAACTTTACAGTTTAAAATTTCATAAATTTCATTCATTTAGGAAATTCATTTTCACTACATTCAAACACTTATAAAAACTCGTTTTATAACTTCCATATTTCAATTTATAAATATCCATTTATAAATCTCTTAATATAAATTAATTTATATTATTCTTTTAAACGTCATTAAATTCCTTTAAAATTTCACCGTTCTCTTGATTTATAAAATAATCAAATTTTATAAATCTTATATTCAAACTTCTAATAATAAACTCAAGAATCCAGTTTAAACTATTTTATAAAATCATTGGTTCATATTTCTCAAAAATCGACTTTTAATCGTATTTCTAAAAATCAGCTTTTTAACTATATTTCACAAAAACCATAATTTTTATAACTTTAAAAATTATAACGTTTATTTATTTATAATGGATCAATTCCAAAAATAAAGTATATTTTCAAAATCACTTTTAAAATCATTTTAAAATCCCAAAATCTGGGTCCAATGATGCTACACACCAAATAGTCAATCACGACTAACAACGATATCATATATCGATATGATAATCCATCAAATATCAAAATATCTGAAATAAAATAAATACTGTTGAGGAATCCAGTTGGATCCCTCCAACCTGTTTCCTGCATCCAAAAACATTAGCACAATACCAATTTCGCTCCAGTACGAAATTATCGCGGTATATGTTCTTAATAAATATTATCCGCTTAATAACGGCGTAATAGGGTCTCATCCGCTAAACAAAAAATGCGGGAAATCAACAACTGCAATATATACATATGCCAATATATATATATTGATATTATATATAATACCAATTTCACTGTTTATGAAATATTCGCGGTATATGTTTATATTAAATAACATCCGCTTACTAACGGCGAATAATGTCTATTTTAACAATCAATAATTTACAGTCATCATTCAAACATGCATTCAAATATTTTAAATCTAACTATTTAAAATAAAATCGAAATCTATTCGATTGAGTGAGAAATTCTCACCTTGGTTTTAATTTCCGTTTAAGCTTTTATTTCGAATAAAATTAAACGCGCGTTTAATTTTACCCGAAATTCTCACTAACTCCAAACGACTCCAAACCAACTCCATCGCGTAGTGCTCGTCCATACGATTCCAACGCAACTGAGTTTGCATTTTTTCGACCTCGTATGAAAAAGTTATGAATTTATGAAGTTCGTACACGATTTATATACACAATTTATAACATAACTTTAAAATTTTAACCTCACTCAACTACAGCCGTTAGATCTCAATCCAAGGCCTCTCCCTTTTCTTCCCCACTCACGCAAAAGCTTCCAGGAACCAACGTAGCCGCCGAACCCATATGTAGAACTAGGGTTACATTTTACTCCCCCGATACTCGACGAAATCCGATCACACCAACGCCAACGCGAAGCTCTCGACGCGAGCTATCTCCACCTCCTCCACCATGAAGCTCGGCCACCCTATGACGCGCGCGCACGTAGGTCAGCACGTGATGAACGCGGCCATTTTGCACCCTCCACACTGCTCCATTTTAGATCATAGCCGTTCAACTTGTAGCTCTCACTCCCCTCTCCAACTTTCATGTTGATGATTTCGCGAATCGATTGATGGATGAAGAGAAAAACGAGGTGGAAGTTGAGAGTTTTCTGGCCCTTGAATTTGGTGGAGGCGGCTGTGAATTATTATGCTAGGGTTAGGGTTTTGTAAATTGAAGAAGGGGTTGGGTGTCTATTTATAAGGAACGAGCGACACTATTCATCCCGGAAATTCCGAACTCCGATTTAGACGCCGTAACCAGCGTACCTAGGGTTTATCCCGCGTTCCGGACACAATGGAACAGGTTTCGGAAGCTAATTCGGAAGTATGTGCGAGTTATGGCTGAAAACGTTCAATTTAAATTAAACCGATTTAAGTCGATTTCTAGGCGTTTTAATTTGTACCGGACAAACGGTAAATCCAATTGACTTGAAATTTGAAACCTTACAATAATATCACATTACGGATCCGATGAAACTGGTTTCGTCGAATTCCGAGACTTTTTGAAAAATGGCTATTTTGACTCGCCAAATTTAAATTAAAAATAATTCGATGCGTTTCGAGCTGCCACGCTCAAACGATAACTCCGATTGACACGAAAATTGAAATCCGGTAATAACTAACTATTACGGATCCAATGGAACTGGTTTCGTTCAAATTCTGAGACTGTCCAAAAATTGGCTATTTTACAGTCGATTATTAAATATTAAAATATTCAATTTTCACAAATTAACTTTTAATTCGATTCTAAAAGTTCTAAAATATTTCTATAACTCCAGTATGATTAAATAAAATTTTCCAAATTATTTACAATCATTTTAAACTCAATTTTTAATTATTTCCATAATTTAACATATTAAATTATCGATTTAATAATCCAATTAAATCCAAAATTCAAATAAAAATTTATTTGACTTATAAATTCACTTATTAATATTTAAAATTAATTAAATATTCAATTTTTAATTTCTAAAAATTCTGGGTCGTTACAATCTTTCCCCCTTAAAAGAATTTCGTCCTCGAAATTACAAGTAAGGAAAGTTACAGAATCTATTAACCTTCCAAAATTCATAATTAAACTTCTTATGATAACTTTTACTAAGTTTTCAAATCATACTTAGTTATCTTTTCAAAAACAATTATATCATTTAACTTTCAACTTTAAAACAAAGTTTAAAGTTTTCAAAATTTTCCCATTTTCTTAAATTTTTTCTAACGCCTTAAATTTCCGGAAAAATTCGCCATGTCTCCTTTGCGCGGCTCGATCCGAAAAAAAAAAATGACAGTATATATATCACAAATATACATCTCATCAAGTAATGAGGCATCCCGAAGGGAAAAAAGTGTAAAAGTACGATATTTAATCCGAGATATGTACCTTATATTTTATTAGCAAGCATATACGGCTAATATAGCGCTAAAGCGAACTCCAAATGCGAAGCAAACGCGATCCGCACCTACTAACACTCAACAAACAACATGAGAATCATGCATATAGACAATAATCTCAATATACAACATATAGCAACATAATAACTATATATGTCACATAGCAAATGCAACAATAGCAATATATATTCAACCATCTACCAACTAACATCCAATTACCATTCAACAAATTCATAACCAATATATTCATTCATATTTTCATTCATATACAATGAATTGGTTTTCACTTTAAATCACATTTGATTTGTTTACATTGGATTTACTAACATTCATTCTCAATTCTAATTAGTTTATATTCACTAATTAAATCCAATTCACATTCAATTCTATTCAAATTTATTTACTTTTAAATTTGAATTCAATTTCATAGCTTTAAATTTCATTAACACTTAATGAATTATTACAACCAACTACAATCATATAACAACCAAAGTATATTTTAATTTCAACCAAATTATCTCACTTTACATTCATTTTGGTTTGACATTAAATTGACTTCTATTCCAATTTATTCAACTAGCCCTTTTAATGAATTAATACTTCATTCATTTTTTCCATATCAATTAAATTTACATTTAATCGATTAACATTCAATCCATTAATTCAATTCAGTTACATAAGTTGAATTTCATTTATATAACTCAAGTTCATATTCTTTTAATCCACTTGATTATTTACTTCGATACCAATATCAATTCCATTCAATATCACTTAAGTTATACTTCATTTAAACATCACTTAGTTTTACATAACTTAAATTCCCACTTGTAAATAAATTCAGATTCAAATTCTAAAGTAAATTTTCATTTGACTTTAAATTCATTTTTTATTCACAACTCATATTCATAAATATATTCATATAGTTTCACTTCTTATATATATAAGTTTATTTCACAATTGTAAACACTTTAATTATAATTCAATTCTTATAATTCATTTGCTTATACAATTATTCTTTAATTTAGATTATTCAAACAACCTAACAATCAACTTATATACACTTTAATAATTCTGAAAAATTATTCCTTTATATATAAAATATAATCAAGGTAAAATTATTTCATTCACCCAATTTAAAATCAATATTGTGCCGAATTGTTCTATTCAAGTGTTTAGAAACCCCTTCGGCTCAGTTTCGAGGCTGTGCTGACGAAAGTTCATATGCCACTCAATAAACCAATCATCACAATATAAAACAATTTTATATTCACTAACAAATACGCTCTCAAAGCTATTATTACACTCAACTCATTCTAGAGCACTACTGACTCTATCTCTAATGAGTAATACCCTACAGAACCATGGTTCTCGCTTAACCATCAGAGCTCTGATACCAAATGTAACGCCCTGGATTTTTCGTTCTTCGAAAATTCCGACATCGACACTCACTTTATCGACTGCCGAGAAATCGAAGGCCAAAAACCGAGATGTTATGGGTTTTAAAAAGAAAAGAAAAGAAAGAAGAGAGAAAAAGAAAAATAGAGGGAAAAGAAGATAGACAATTTTTTAGAAAAACAGAGAAAGAAAACAGAGAATTTGAAAAATAGAAGATAGAAGAATTTTAAAATAGAAGAAAATAGAAGAATTTTAAAAATAGAACGGACAGAAAGGAAACAACAGAACAACAACAGAATCTCACAATTCGCAGCGGAACAACATATAATAATAAATGAATAATCTTTAAACAAAGAACTATATCAGTTATTACATTACATTTCATTTCATTACATCATATCATCAGAGTGTACAACAACAACATCAAACAATGCAGCGGAAAAAGAAATACTATATAAACTAGTAATACGCCATGCCATCCAGCTTGCCTCCAGCAACTCCTGAATATCCTGAATATCCTGATAAACCTAACTCTTAACTGCCCGTGTGGAAATTGGTGGGCACCCAGAGTTTAGGAAGGAAAACAATAAACTCCAAGTCAGTCATGTGACTGGTGTGAGAACTCAAAACAGTTTATTTATCTTTAAAATCAAAAAGAGAAATATTTTTAAATTTAATTCGCAATGCTTTTAAAAATGAGACTACCATAAGGCCTCCCGCACACACACACATGCAAACGCAGAATCGGAGGAGATTTCTCCTTATGATAGTCAAAGATGCTTGATACGCATTTAAAATAACATTTGATATTATTATTAGTGTATAGTGTAGGAAAAATTTATTTCGAAAGTAGAATATAAATCTTAGCCAACATACGACCATTATCGTATGCCTACTATAGCTAACTATGTTCAATAGCAGGTTACCGCCACATTCCATAGCAGGTTATACAACTAATACCGTACAAGTCACGTATTGTTTCTTTGGATTTCCAACAAATGGTCAGGCCAAGGAACTTCCCATTGCCACTGAGAATGCCTCTGGAAAGACATCCCCGAGAACCAAACCGGATCTCTGCCAACACAAGGCCGGGTTACTCCTAACTGAGTAACAACTGACCGAATATGCCATCTCCCGGTCCTTTGGGACCTTTTCAACCGAGCGCTCGATATCCAACATCACACCATAATAAATAGAGTGTTTTCAACATGAGTAAGTATCTGGGCTCCATACCATGATACCACCCCTTTCCAGAAGGAAATGCACATACCCTAAGGGGAGCTACAGCAACCCCTAATAACCTTGCCGCATCTTTCCTGTTTTGACCATTTCTGGGATGTGAGGCTCGACGAAGTCACGTCCACAAAAACACACTTTGTACAAAAAGCCGTGCTTTGGGTCAACAAATGATCAACACAATGATCACTAAGATAGACGATCAAATAAATGATCCTATCACAAATAATCAACACAATGATCATTTCAGCATCACTCAGCATGTCACATTACCAAAATGGGATATATTGCTGATAACTTCAACTATATAACCTTTGAGCTCGTACGTCTCAAAGAAGGGTGTTAAGCAAAGAATAAATTCTCCGCCACCAACAGAAATATATTTGAAAGAAATCGGCTTTATATCTCAACTTGTAATGTCAGGCATACAATCCATACAAGTCTGTTCCGGGATCGAACAGAACCGAAGGCACTTACAAAGAAGTCCTTGCAATCCGGATATTCACAATCCTGATCGGATTCACCATCACATATGGAATCTCTATACCAGGTGCGACCCAGTGCAGAGACAATCGATAGGTCATCCTATCGCTCTCGCAAATACCGGTCTTCAACACCGATCTTCAAATGCAATTCACAACGACGTATCACATATTCGGAATGGGTTATACGACCCCATGGTCCTTTCCCGGTTAACCCGAATAGTGAGCGCTTATTCAAAATAAGTGTGCATTCAATTTCAATCATATTCACATCAAATACCCATTCAAAGGGAAATATTGATAGTCGGCTATTGAACTATCAATGGATATGCATACATCACCAGATTCCAAATAATTTTCCAAATTATTTATTTTCCAAAATATCTTTACTAGATATATAGTTTCAACACTTCAAAAATAAATCAATATTTATTTTTAACCAATTTCACTTTTCACATATAAATTCCATAATGAATTTATATTTCAAAATATTCGTGCATATACGATTTCAATAATTCATTTCAATTTATCCTCCAAAAAGATAAATTCTAATTATTCACTTCATATTGGAAAACATTTCCATACTTATTAAAAATAAGTAATTCTCAAATCTTTTTATTTTCAACACTTAGAAAATATTCAATATACTTAAATCGAATTAAGTATATATTTCATTCTATTAAGGAAATCATTCACTTAACATATTTATTTGGGCCAAAACGAATGTTACGTAAAACATCGTTACGACAACCCAAAATCACTAGTATAGGGATTCGAAATTAAATAGATATATAAATCCCAATACTATTCTAAACATTTCCTTTCGGAAATTATTTACTATAACAACAGTGTTATAGTCCACCATTTCCTTTTATTTCTCGAAAACGTCTATTTCAACAATAAATGTTGAAATCTATGGTTTCGAATCTCAACACATTTTAAACCATCGTTAGATCGTTTTAATTCTATTTAAAACATCATATCTAAAACAATTTCTTTAACGTATTATTCACTATTCAAAAACGTGAATATACTACCTTAACAAATTTCATCATTTCTATTCATTTTATTTCAAAGGATTATTCAAAGTCTAAAACGTGAATAAAATCTCCATTTATAAGTTATAACAATTTTTTTTACTTATTAAAATAAGTCTTTTTACAAATTTATAAAACAACGTTTATAAATTCTATTTCTATTTATTCTATAAAAACTTCTTTTTTTTATACATCTCCTTTATTAACTTATTCGATTTATAACTCGGTTATAAACTACAGGTTCATATTATAAGTTAAACACTTATAATCTATTCGTTTGCAAAACCATTCCATTGAACTTCATAATTATAAATCTTATAACTTATAAGATTCAATTATTTATCCAAATCTTATTACTTTAATAACTTTACAAATTTTATAAACCTACTGTTTATAAAATCCCATTTATAACTTTACAGTTTAAAATTTCATAAATTTCATTCATTTAGGAAATTCATTTTCACTACATTCAAACACTTATAAAAACTCGTTTTATAACGTCCATATTTCAATTTATAAATATCCATTTATAAATCTCTTAATATAAATTAATTTATATTATTCTTTTAAACGTCATTAAATTCCTTTAAAATTTCACCGTTCTCTTGATTTATAAAATAATCAAATTTTATAAATCTTATATTCAAACTTCTAATAATAAACTCAAGAATCCAGTTTAAACTATTTTATAAAATCATTGGTTCATATTTCTCAAAAATCGACTTTTAATCGTATTTCTAAAAATCAGCTTTTTAACTATATTTCACAAAAACCATAATTTTTATAACTTTAAAAATTATAACGTTTATTTATTTATAATGGATCAATTCCAAAAATAAAGTATATTTTCAAAATCACTTTTAAAATCATTTTAAAATCCCAAAATCTGGGTCCAATGATGCTACACACCAAATAGTCAATCACGACTAACAACGATATCATATATCGATATGATAATCCATCAAATATCAAAATATCTGAAATAAAATAAATACTGTTGAGGAATCCAGTTGGATCCCTCCAACCTGTTTCCTGCATCCAAAAACATTAGCACAATACCAATTTCGCTCCAGTACGAAATTATCGCGGTATATGTTCTTAATAAATATTATCCGCTTAATAACGGCGTAATAGGGTCTCATCCGCTAAACAAAAAATGCGGGAAATCAACAACTGCAATATATACATATGCCAATATATATATATTGATATTATATATAATACCAATTTCACTGTTTATGAAATATTCGCGGTATATGTTTATATTAAATAACATCCGCTTACTAACGGCGAATAATGTCTATTTTAACAATCAATAATTTACAGTCATCATTCAAACATGCATTCAAATATTTTAAATCTAACTATTTAAAATAAAATCGAAATCTATTCGATTGAGTGAGAAATTCTCACCTTGGTTTTAATTTCCGTTTAAGCTTTTATTTCGAATAAAATTAAACGCGCGTTTAATTTTACCCGAAATTCTCACTAACTCCAAACGACTCCAAACCAACTCCATCGCGTAGTGCTCGTCCATACGATTCCAACGCAACTGAGTTTGCATTTTTTCGACCTCGTATGAAAAAGTTATGAATTTATGAAGTTCGTACACGATTTATATACACAATTTATAACATAACTTTAAAATTTTAACCTCACTCAACTACAGCCGTTAGATCTCAATCCAAGGCCTCTCCCTTTTCTTCCCCACTCACGCAAAAGCTTCCAGGAACCAACGTAGCCGCCGAACCCATATGTAGAACTAGGGTTACATTTTACTCCCCCGATACTCGACGAAATCCGATCACACCAACGCCAACGCGAAGCTCTCGACGCGAGCTATCTCCACCTCCTCCACCATGAAGCTCGGCCACCCTATGACGCGCGCGCACGTAGGTCAGCACGTGATGAACGCGGCCATTTTGCACCCTCCACACTGCTCCATTTTAGATCATAGCCGTTCAACTTGTAGCTCTCACTCCCCTCTCCAACTTTCATGTTGATGATTTCGCGAATCGATTGATGGATGAAGAGAAAAACGAGGTGGAAGTTGAGAGTTTTCTGGCCCTTGAATTTGGTGGAGGCGGCTGTGAATTATTATGCTAGGGTTAGGGTTTTGTAAATTGAAGAAGGGGTTGGGTGTCTATTTATAAGGAACGAGCGACACTATTCATCCCGGAAATTCCGAACTCCGATTTAGACGCCGTAACCAGCGTACCTAGGGTTTATCCCGCGTTCCGGACACAATGGAACAGGTTTCGGAAGCTAATTCGGAAGTATGTGCGAGTTATGGCTGAAAACGTTCAATTTAAATTAAACCGATTTAAGTCGATTTCTAGGCGTTTTAATTTGTACCGGACAAACGGTAAATCCAATTGACTTGAAATTTGAAACCTTACAATAATATCACATTACGGATCCGATGAAACTGGTTTCGTCGAATTCCGAGACTTTTTGAAAAATGGCTATTTTGACTCGCCAAATTTAAATTAAAAATAATTCGATGCGTTTCGAGCTGCCACGCTCAAACGATAACTCCGATTGACACGAAAATTGAAATCCGGTAATAACTAACTATTACGGATCCAATGGAACTGGTTTCGTTCAAATTCTGAGACTGTCCAAAAATTGGCTATTTTACAGTCGATTATTAAATATTAAAATATTCAATTTTCACAAATTAACTTTTAATTCGATTCTAAAAGTTCTAAAATATTTCTATAACTCCAGTATGATTAAATAAAATTTTCCAAATTATTTACAATCATTTTAAACTCAATTTTTAATTATTTCCATAATTTAACATATTAAATTATCGATTTAATAATCCAATTAAATCCAAAAATTCAAATAAAAATTTATTTGACTTATAAATTCACTTATTAATATTTAAAATTAATTAAATATTCAATTTTTAATTTCTAAAAATTCTGGGTCGTTACAACATGTCTTAAATTTTAAAAATGAATTTAAGCAAAATAAACTAAAGTTTCATTAAAAAAATTGAAAATACAGTTAAAATTCAAACCTTGTAGAAATTATAATGTTATAAATCTTTGTTTCGAGTATACTATCTGAAAGCTTATCAAATTTAATGATTTTTGAAAGCAAATTCATAATTTTTAATTCAGTATTCACTGAGATAAGCTGAAATGGTCAATTTTGGGGTTTACGGCCATTGCCGATCATCGATGCGATGGTTAGGGTCGGGGTTGCTCATGAAGATGGATGGATACTCATGGATTAGTGGAAAAGTGCTCATTAATCAGTTGAGGAGGGTTGTCGAGATCAAATTAGGGTTGTAGGTCTAAATTTAGTCGAAGGTAGAAACGTGACTGCTGCGCCGCCGTTAGGCCACCGGAGATCATCAGACCGGGACCATCAAGAACACGAGAGGCTGGCGAAGCTTAAGGTGGAGTATCAGAAACTCTGAAGATCAGGCGAGGGAGAATGAGGAGAGCGAAAGTGGCTCTATCTTGTTCGAACAGTCAAACTACAAATTCATCAACGTTTTGTAATGTTGGGTGTTCTAGTGTGTCGTGTTGATGATCGTCGACTGGTCGATGACCGTAGCATCGACCAGAGGTGATCAAACCAACTTTGCATGTGCACCGTACAGAATATTGTATCAGTAGTGGGTTTTGGGGAAGAAGGGTATGGACTCGAAGCAAGTATGGGGAAAATTGTGTGGTGGCTCGAGTATCAACTCGAGTGAAAATATTGGGGCGCCAGGTTAAAATACTTAGAAAAATTTTAAGTGAAATTTTTTGCCACTCGGGTTCATTTTGAAATGACCTGAAGCAAACGAGAAAAACTCTCACGCGTGACTCGAAGTGAGTCTGGAGATCAACCTATAAAACAGCTTTTTTCTTTAAATTTTTTTTTCAAACTTTTAAACAATTTTAACCATGTTTCAAATTTATACCGTTGACTTAAGTTGAATAAATCAAGGATTTAAGTGAGAAGTTTTTAAAATTTTAATTTATTTAATTTCGATACATCATTTTATAAAGTCATTTATAATAAATAATGTAATTTAAAATAAAATTAAAATAAAATGTTGTTTAAAACTAAATCTTAACCTTTTAAGGTATCTAATGTGATAAAAGTAATTTATTGAATAAGGTTTAAAAAGATAATCAAAGCAATTTAATTATCTTTTGGTTTATTTAAACGATTAATGATTTTGTTAATATAATTTCTTAAGAGATAAATACTTCGTTAAGTATTTAATATTAAAGCTTAAATTAATTGATAATTAAGATTAAATAAATTAATAATTGAGGTTAGTTAATTTGAAATCAATAAATTAGGATAATTAATCAAGGAATGATTAATAAATGAGGGTGATTAAGACTTAATCAATTGTAATTAATGACAATAAATCATTGATTAAAGAGTTCTAATGAAAGTAACTATGCGGTTAGTAAATTTAAAACCGCATGAGTTATTCATCTCAATTGAATATGTTTTGATTGTTCTTGAATGATGTGTGTTAGATTGACATTTATATTATGTGATGTGATGCTATGTAATATTAATTGCTTGGTGCTGAGCTGTGATTTGTATTGAATATACTGCTATGTGATTGTGAATACCCATTGGCCCGTCAAACGGCATTTTTAGTTCGATGCGACAAGCAGTCAGATTTCAGTTAGTTATCTGAAACCCACATCGAACCCTAGATATGAATCTTTGTGATTGATACATCCACGTGTTTTTAATTGAACGCTCACTATTCGGTTCAGCTGGGAGAGGACCTTTGTATCGTGTAACCCATTCCGAATATGTGATACGACGTTATGGATAGCATTTGAAGACCGGTGGTGAAGACCGGGTATTTGCGAGAACGATAGGATGACCTATCGATTGTCTCTGCACCGAGTAGCTACGGTATAGAGATTCCCTAAGTGATGGGAAGTCCGATCGGGATTGTGGATGCCCAGATTACAAGGACTTTCTTCGGAAGTGCCTTCGGTTCTGTTCGAACCCACAACAGACTTGTATGGTTGTATGTATGACATTACAAATTGGCATATAAAGCTGATTTCTTTCAAATACACATCTGCTGGTGGCGGAGAATTTATTCTCTGAGACGTACAAGCTCAGAGGTTACGTAGTTGAAGGTTATTAGTGATATACTCCCAATTTGGTAGTGTGGCATGTTGAGTGCTGCTGATCATTTGTTGATCGAAGCATGGCTTTGTGAAAAAGCGTAGCTTTGTGGACGTGACTTCGTCTAACCTTACAACTCGGTTATGGTCAAAACAGGAATCGTGGCAGCAAGATTATTTGGGGATAGCTCCTCCTAAGGGTATGTCTATTTCCTTCTGGATTATGAGTGGTATCATGGTATGGAGCCCAGATACTTACTGTGTGGTTGTTACAAACTTATTGCTTTGTGGTTGTCGGTTGTGAAGCGCTTCGGATAAAGGTTGTTAACGACCGGGAGGTGGCATACTCGTGTAAGTTATTACCTAGTCACAGCGGCCTTGTGTAGATGAGATCCGGTTAGGCTCTCGGGGACGTCCCTCCAGAGGCATTCCATTTTATGTGGGAAGTTCCTTTGCCCGACCATTTGTTGGAAATCCAATCATCCAATATGAGCTCTTTACGGTTTTAGTTGTAGAACCTACCATTTAATATGGTAGCTATAGTAGGCATACGATAATGATACGTATGCTGGCTAAGATTAAAGTTTACTTTTGAAAATGTTTTCTACACTATGCACTAATAATAATATTTAAAAGAGTTTTCTCGTATCAACCATTTTTTTACTATCATAAGGAGAAACTCCTCCAAGTTTGCGCTTGCAATGTGTGTGTGGTGGGAAGCCTTATGGAAGTTTCATTTTCCAAAAGCATTTCGAATTTATTTCAAATTCTTTTGTTTTTCTTGATGAACTGTCTTCATTTCAAACAACTGTTTTTTGTTTACTCATACCAGTCCCATGACTGACCCGGAGTTTATTGTTCCTTTCCTAAACTCTGGGTACCCATAATTTTCCACACGGGAAGCCTAAATGCATGTTATCCATGTTTTGGAGCTAGCTTGGATTTTAAAGCATTCTGGAAGCTTTGGATTTGGAAATCATTTGAAGTGTTGGAGTTTTGAAGACCTTGTCGAAGTTGAAGTATGTTGGAAACTTGTTGAAGTTTCTGTTGTCGTGTTATTGTTGTATCATATTTGTATCACTCTGATATTTGGGATCGATGTTGTATTGGATATCGTATCATGTTGTACCTGTGTTGATATATGACATTCATCCTGTTTCCGTTGTTTTATATTCATCTAATGTTGTTATAAGCTACATCCGAATGGAGTTCAATGTTTGAATCTTTGGCAGTCGAATACAAGTGAAGTATATTAGTGTCAATTTTTGAACATTGGATTTCGGATCGTGACAAAGTGGTATCAGAGCGAGAGATTGATTAAGAACTTTAGTTACGGAGTATAACACATTAGATGGCTCATTAGAGATAGGGTGAATTATACCCTAGAATGAGTATAAACAGAAAGACTGAAACCCCAAATTTCCTTAGTTTATTCCTTTTAAACTGTTGATGTTTCCTAAGATATCTTTTCCGTATGCCCAAATCAAGTTTTCTTGCTATTTACAGATAGTAAGAATGAGCAAATAAAGAGGACAAGGTAGGGAACAGGGAAATACCACCGCAACTGGTCAAGTCCCTGCAACTGCAATTGTGCCTACTCAATCTCAGCTGAATTTGGTCGATTTATATAAGTGTTTTTTGAGACTTGGTGGAAAGCCGTTTACTGGAAAGGAATCTGTTGTAGAAGCCCAAGCCTGGATTCGATCCTGTGAAAGAATTTTTAAAGGATTGAAGTTGGAAGACGATCAAAAGCGATTAATAGCTTCTTCGCAACTCCAAGAGGAAGCATCAGCTTAGTGGGAAACAATTACTGTGGATGAGTCAGAAGATAAGTTTACTTGGAGACGATTTAAAGAAGTGTTTGAGCAACGATACATTCCTTTTGCTGGTATCTCTTGAATGTACTAGGAGTTCCTAGATTTGAAGCAAGGGAGATTATCATTTGAGGAGTACTTGAATAAATTCAATGAATTATCTCGATTTGGTCCGGAGCTAGTGAGTACACCCTTGAAGAGAAATGAAAGATTCATCGGGGAATGAATAAGGAGTATCATGAGAGAATGACAGCCCACATTAAAGAATCTTTTTCATATTTGGTTGATATGGGTTATTGATATGCTACTCTAGATATGCAGAAAGTTCCAAAGGAGAAGGGGAGTTCAAGTAATTCGAATTGGAAGAAAAGAAAGTTCGAAGGAAAGAGGCCAGTTCTGGGCAAGGAGAAGAAGAGGAGTAATCAAGAGAATTCAGCTAGAAATGTTACTTATTATAACTGTTACGAGAAATGCCATTTAGAAAATGATTGTGAGAAGCCAAAGAAACAAATTAAGAAAGATCAACTTGTAAAGACAAGTCGAAGATCCAAGGAATGCTATTGTTGTCACCAGCCAGGTCATGGTGTTAAGAATTTCCCGGAAAAGAAACTAGCACAAATAGCAAAAGTGTGCGCAATAAAAGATAACCCCTCAACTTTAAAGGCGAATGAAGGAAAGGGAGTTTTGGAGGGTAATCTTATTGTTGGTGAAAGAATTATTAGAGTTTTATTCGACACGGGAGCTTCACATAGCTTTATCTCCCAACAAATCGTGGATGAATTAAAACTTAAACTCAATTTTATCGATGAACCTATTTGTGTGAAGAATCCAGTAGGTGGTCCTGCAAATCTTTGTCTATATTGTAGGAGGGTACCTATCTCTTATTCTGGCCATAGATTTCCTATTACCCTTTATGTTCTCGACTTCAATGAATTTGAAATCATACTTAGGATGAATTGGTTATCGAAATTCGAAGCCAAATTAGATTGAAGCAATCGAACGATTCTAGTTAAAACTAAACTTGGAGATTCCGTTGAAATTTCTTGTGAAGACCCTAGTCCGAAAAGAGAGAAACTGATGTATACGTTGGGATATCTTGAACCTAGTTTGGAGTCCATTCCTATTGTCCTGCATTTTCTCGTTGTATTCAAAGAAGTAGAATCTTTACCACCACACAGAGAAATTAAACTCATAATTGATTTAATTCCGAATGCACATCCTGTCGTTCATGCTAGTCGAAGGATGGCACCGTGGGAAAGAATTGAACTAGTCAAACAAACTGATGATTTGCTAAAAAAGGGATTGATTCGTCCTAGTGTTTCTGAATGGGGTTCAGCGGTAGTATTTGTGGCTAAATCTGATGGGTCTTTGAGATTGTGTGTCGACTATCGCGATCTCAATAAGCAAACTCTCAAGAACAAGATTCCTTCACCCAGGATCGACGATTTATTCGATCAACTTCATGGTTCACTATTCTTTTCTAAGATGGATCTAGCCCAGGGATTCCATCAGTTGCGAATTGCCGAGATTGTGTTTACCTAACTGCTTTTAGGGGTCTGGATGTGTTCTACGAGTGGTTAGTCATGCCTATTGGACTAACTAACGCCCCCGCGTACTTCGTAGATTTGATGACCCATGTGTTTTGGGAGGTGCTGAATAAATTTGTTCTTGCGTTTATCGATAATACCCTAATCTACTCCAAAACCGAAGAGGAGCACGCTGAATATCTCAGAATTGTTTTGGAAATTTTGAGAAGGAACGATTTATTCGCTAAATTTTCAAAATGTCACTTTTGGGTCAAAGAAGTCAGATTTCTTGGCCATGTTGTTAATGAAGAAGGGATTTCTGTTGATCCGAGCAAAGTTTCCACTATTCTTGACTGGAAGCGACCCACGACTCCAAAAGAAGTTCGAAGTTTTTTGGGTTTAGCAAGCTATTACCAGAAGTTTGTTCAAGATTTTTCTAAGATTGCTAGCCCATTGACCAAATTAACAATGAAGAATGCCAAGTTCAATTGGACTCCAAAATGTAATGAAGCTTTTCAGAAGTTGAAAAAGAGATTAACTACTGCCACTGTTCTCGCTATCATTAATGGGAACCAAGGCTTATCTGTCTATACTGACGCGTGTGGTGATGGGTAGGTGCAGTATTAATGCAGAATGGGAAGGTAACTGCCTACACGAGTAGGCAGTTATGTCTGCATGAGGGAAACTACCCAACTCATGATTTGGAGCTTTTGGCAGTTGTTTTTGCCTTAAAAATCTGTCGACATTATCTTCTGGGTAAGAATCTCCTTCAGCTTTTCTAAAAGGAAAATTTTAAAGCTTAACTTAACTTAATACATACTTAATAAATTCTTCTTGTTTAGGTGAAAAATTCGAATTAATCACCGACCACAAATCTTTAAAGTATCTCATCACCCAAAAAGATTTGAATCTATGACAACAATGTTGGTTGGAATTTCTAGCATCCTATGACCAAGATAATCTGTATACACTCGGAAAGCCAATGTAGTTGTCGATGCTTTGAGTAGAAAACACGCTATTCTTGCTCATCTTTTTATCACTCCTACTCTCCTTGAAAAGATTGCCAGCAAATAGAAAGAAGACAAATTTCTTCAGGGAATCTATGGAACGATTCGTCAAGGGGAGGATTCCAGTATTGGAATCGATAATAGTGGAGTTATAAAGTTGAAAGGCAGAATTTGTGCCCCTGACATTCCAGAACAGAAACGTAAAGTTTTGGACGAGTGCCACAAGTCCAAACTTTGCATCCATCCAGGAATCAATAAAATGCATCGTGATATCGAAAGAACGTTTTGGTGGAAGACAATGAAAAGGGACATATCTATATATATGAGTCGCTGTGCTACTTGTCAACAAATTAAAAGCGTTCAAAAGAAAGTGGCCGGTTTACTTCAGCCTTTGGAAGTACCGAAGTTGAAATGGGATCAAGTATCGATGGATTTCATCGACGGATTACCACGATCCAAGAAAGAAAATGAAGCAATTTGGGTTATAATGGACCGTCTAACCAAAACTGCCCACTTCATTCCAGTGAAATCCACTCGGACTGCAGCAAGCTTAGAAGAGCTATATACAAAGGAAATCGTTCGTCCCCACGGTATTCCAAGCAGCATAGTGAGTGATTATGACCCAATCTTCACTAGTAGATTTTGGTAGGCATTCCAAGCCGCATTGGGAACAAAACTGAATTTCAACACTGCTTATCACCCACAATCTGATGGGCAGACTGAAAGGATTAACTGAATTTTAGAAAACCTATTGCGTGCTTACATTCTTGATTTTGGTGGTTCTTGGGAGGATCATATGCATCTGGTCGAATTTTCTTACAACAATAGCTATCAAGCTAGTATTGAAATGTCTCCTTTTGAAGCTTTATATGGTCGTCTGTGTCGATCACATGCATGCTGGATCGAATTAGGTTATAGACTCGTCCTTGGACCAGATATGATTAAAGAAGCCACGGAGAAGGTAGATTTTATTCGAAAGAAATTAATAACTGCTCAAAGTCGTTAGAAGAGCTATTATGACCGTCGAAGAAGAGATTTCGAATTTAAAGTTGGAGATTCTGTATTTCTGAAAGTGTCCCGAATGCGGTATGTATTGAGGTTCGGGAAAACTGGGAAGCTAGCACCACGTTATATTGGTCCTTTTTCTATTCTGGAGAGGATCGGCCCTCTAGCATATCGAATGCAGTTACCCAGCTAGTTATTTGGCGTGCACAATGTGTTTCATATTTCTAACCTCCAAACATTTGTGCACAACCCAGATAGTATTATTGAGGAGGCAGCTCAACAGGATCTTGGGATCACTCCTAACTTGGCAGTAAAGAGGGAACCGATAAAGATTGTGGATCGTGATGAAAAGCGATTGAGAAACAAATTGTAAAACTGGTCAAAGTACAGTGGAGTGGTGATCCAAAGGACTGCACTTGGGAAACTAAAGATAGCATGCAGAAATCATATCCCAATTGCAGAGTGGATATCTCAGCTTAAATTGGTAAGCCATTTCTCTATTCTTTCTGATTTCGTATATTCTTTATTTGCTTTTCGGTCTATTTCAAATTTGAGGATGAAATTATCTTAAGGGGGGATATTTGTAACAACCCAAAATTTTTAATTTAAATTTTTTAACTTATTTAAATTTTTATAATTTAATTTGAAAACTTTCAAAACAAAATAAAATATTATTAATATTAAATCAAACAAAAATATGTAACAAACAAGGATTTTTTTGTCAAACCATAAAAACAAACGTATATATATGTTAAAGTTATATGTAAATATGGATACATCAGATAAGTTGATACATGTGAAATTTTGTGTATGTAAAATAATAATAATAAAGTGTATGAAAGAAGGTAAGAACAAAGTAAAAAATCTATGTATAAAAAAAATCTACAAACAAAAATGTACTTACAAAGAGAAAAAAGATTACATGTAAAGAAAGAAGGAAGCATGCACATTAAATGCCATCATCGCAGCACAAACACAAAACCAGCCGAAATATATGAAAATCATTTCAATTTTCAACAAAAACAATCTTTGACCAAATATTAGTCAACAAAAGAAGCAAAAAAATCTGATCAAAGGAAGAATACTAACCAGTCAAAACCTGCCTTGTTAAAAACCTGGTTCTTTTATATATACACATCCTTTACTCCAATTCTTTCAAACCAAAACTTAGCAAACCTGGAAAAGAGAAAAATTATTATCTTACAAAACTCAAATATCACTCAAGATCAAAACAGAAAAAGAAATCAGTACTGCAGTTTCAAATAATAGTCTCTGCTCAAAACCCATAAGTTATTTTTTTTTGTTCAGTTTTCGGGTGAGTAAACTTTCCTAAGCTCTAATGTTTGACGTGTTGTTTGAATATAGGATTTAACAAAGTTGAACATTGTTGTACGCACAAAATCCATGAATATGTGCACATCTTTGCATGTGCCTGTTAGTTTAAGTTGAATCATCTTGTTTCAGGTTTTAGAAATTTATAACCCTGTACAAAATCCAATTCCCCTATCTCTGATCCTCGTTTGATCTCAGAATTCAAAAAAAAAAGTTGTTTTCTTTGACATGTCTTAAATTGTAAAAATGAATTTAAGCAAAATAAACTAAAGTTTCTCTGAAAAATTTGAAAATACTGTTAAATTCAAACTCGGTAGAAATTCTAATGTTATAAATCTTAGTTTCGAGTATACTATCTGAAAGCTTATCAAATTTAATGATTTTTAAAAGCAAATTCATAATTTTTAATTCAGTATTCACTGAGATAAGCTAAAATTCTCAATTTTGGGGTTTACGGCCATTGCCGATCATCGATGCGATGGTTAGGGTCGGGGTTGCTCATGAAGATGGAGGAAGACTCAGGGATTAATGGAAAAATGCTCATCGATTTTATAATCAGTTGAGGAGGGTTGTCGAGATCAAATTAGGATTTAAGGTCTAAATTTAGTCGAGGGTAGAAACGTGACTACTGCGCCGCCGTTAGGCCACCGGAGATGATCGAACCGACACCATCAGGAACACGAGAGGCTGGCGAAGCTTACGGTGGAGTATCGGAACCTCTGATGACCAAGCGAGGGAGAACAAGGAGTTTGAAAGTGGCTCAATCTTGTTTGAATTTTGGTCGAACATTCAAACTACAAATTCGTCAACATTTTGTAATGCTATGTGTTCTAGTGTGTCGTGTTGATGATCGTCGACTGGTCGATGACCGTAGCATCGACTAAAGGTGATCAAACCAACTGTGCATGTGCACGGTACAAAATATTGTATCAGTAGTGGGTTTTGGGGAAGAAGGGTATGGACTCGAAGCAAGTATGGGGAAAATTGTGTGGTGGCTCGAGTATCAACTCGAGTGAAAATTTTGGGGCACTAGGTTAAAATACTTAGAAAAATTTTAAGTGAAAATTTTTGCCGCTCGTGTTGATTTTTGAAATGACCCGAAGCAAACGAGAAAAACTCTCGCGTGTGACTCGAAGTGAGTCTCGAGATCAACCTATAAAACAGTTTTTTTTCAAACTTTTAAACAATTTTAACCATGTTTCAAATTTATACCTCTGACTTAAGTTGAATAAATCAAGGACTTAAGTGAGATGTTTTTAAAGTGATTAAATTTTAATTTATTTAATTTTGATACATCATTTTATAAAGTCATTTATAATAAATAATGTAATTTAAAAGAAAATTAAAATAAAATGTTGTCTAAAACTAAACCTTAACCTTTTAAGGTATCTAATGTGATAAAAGTAATTTATTGAATAAGGTGTAAAAAGATAATCAAAGCAATTTAATTATCTTTTGGTTTATTTAAACGATTAATGATTTTTTTAATATAATATTAAGAGATAAATACTTCGTTAAGTATTAAATATTAAAGCTCAAATGAATTGATAATTAAGATTAAATAAATTAATAATTGAGGTTAGTTAATTTGAAATTAATAAATTAGGATAATTAATCAAGGAATGATTAATAAATGAGGGTGATTAAGACTTAATCAATAGTAATTAATGATAATAAATCATTGATTAAAGAGTTCTAATGAAAGTAACTATGCGGTTAATAAATTTAAAACCAATGAGTTATTCATCTCAATTGAAAATGTTTTGATTGTTCTTGAATGCTGTGTGTTGGATTGACATTTATATTATGTGATGTGTTGCTATGTAATATTAATTTCTTGGTGCTGAGCTGTGATATTTGTATTGAATATACTGTTGTGTGATTGTGAAAACCCATTGGCCCGTAAAATGGCATTTTTACTTCAATGCGACAAGGAGTCGGATTTCAGTTAGTTCTCCGAAACCCACATCGAACCCTGAATATGAATCTTTGTTATTGATACATCCACATGTTTTTAAATTGAACGCTCACTATTCGGTTCAGCTGGGAGAGGACCATTGTGTCGTGTAACCAATTCTAAATATGTGATAAGACGTTATGGATAGCATTTGAAGACAGGTGGTGAAGACCGGGTATTTGCGAGTACAATTGGATGACCTATCGATTGTCTCTGCACCGAGTAGCTACGGTATAGAGATTCCCTAAGTGATGGGAAGTCCGATCGGGATTGTGGATGCCCAGATTGCAAGGACTTCTTCGGAAGTGCCTTTGGTTCTGTTCGAAACTGGAACAGACTTGTATGGTTGTATGTCTGACATTACAAATTTAGATATAAAGCTGATTTCTTTCAAATACATATCTGTTGGTGGCGGAGAATTTATTCTCTTAGCTTAACACCTTTCTCTGAGACATACGAGCTTAGAGGTTATGTAGTTGAAGGTTATTAGTGATATACTCCCAATTTAGTAGTGTGGCATGCTGAGTGCTGCTGATCATTTGTTGATCGAAGCAGGGCTTTGTGAAAAAGCGTAGCTTTGAGGATGAGACTTTGTCGAACCTCGCAACCCAGTTACGGTCAAAACATGAATCGTGGCAGCAAGGTTATTTGGGGGTAGCTCCCCCTGAGGGTATGTCCATTTCCTTCTGGATTATAAGTGGTATCATGGTATGGAGCCCAGATACTTACTGTGTGGTTGCTTCAAACTTATTGCTTTATGGTTGTCGGTTGTGATGCGCTTCGGATAAAGGTTGGTAATGACCGAGAGGTGGCATACTCATGTTAGTTGTTACCTAGTCACCGAGGGAACCCGGCCTTGTGTAGCAGAGATCCGGTTTGTTTCTCGGGGATGTCCCTCCAGAGGCGTTCCACTTTATGTGGGAAGTTCCTTTGCCCAACCATTTATTGGAAATCCTGTCATCCAATACGAGCTCTTTACGGTTTTAGTTGTAGAACCAGCCATTCAATATAGTAGCTATAGTAGGCATACTATAATGGTACGTATGCTGGCTAAGATTAATATTATACTTTCGAAAATGTTTTCTACACTATGCACTAATAATAATATTTAAAATAGTTTTCTCGTATCAAGCAATTTTTGACTGTCATAAGGAGAAATCTCCTCCAAGTTTGCACTTGCATTGTGTGTGTGGTGGGAAGCCTTATTGTAGTTTCGTTTCAAAAAGCATTACGAATTTCTTTCAAATTATTTTGTTTTGCTTGATAAAAATGAACTGTTTTTGTTTACTCATACCAGTCCCATGACTGACCCGGAGTTTATTATTCCTTTCCTAAATCTGGGTGCCCATAATTTTCCACATGGACGGCCTAGAAGCAGGTTATCCGTGTTTTGGAGCTAGCTTGGAATTTAAAGCATTCTGGAAGCTTTGGATTTGGAAATCTTTTGATGTGTTGGAGTTTTGAAGACCTTGTCGAAGTTGAAGTATGTTGGAAACTTGTTGAAGTTTCTATTGTCGTGTTATTGTTGTATCATATTTGTATCACTCTGATATTTGGGATCGATGTTGTATTGGATATTGTATCATGTTGTACCTATGTTGATATATGACATTCATTTTGTTTCTGCTAACTTATATTCATCTAATGTTGTTATAAGCTCCATCCGACTGGAGTTCGTTGTTTGAATCTTTGGCAGTCGAATACAAGTGAAGCATATTAGTGTCAATTTTCGAACATTGGATTTCAGATCGTGACACCCTGAATCCTGTGAGTAAAGCTTAGATGTGACTAAAATAAGAGCAATTGATGGTCAAGTGAGGTCATTCCTCCAATCGGGCACATTCCTTCGATTCCATATTCTGATTTTGTGATTGATTTGGTGGCCACCATTGATTTTGATTTAGGAGTTTGTTCCGTGGTGGAAGATAGTAGCTGTTATGCGTTATCACCAACCTGGAAGTGTAACATTCCACACCCCACCAAACGTAGATATTGTCTTCAATTTAGTCACCTCCGCCTCATGGGCAAAGCCAAGGTGTGGGGTTTTGTTCCTCAAAAGGCCTCGACGTTATTTTAAGGTGAATGCTTTGGTATATAAGCACCCACTTCATAGTGTTTTTCTACGATGTGGGACTATTATTCCCATTTTGAAGGGGCATTACAATCACCACTCCTTTAGAGCACAATGCCCTCGTTTGCTCATGAACACAGCACCACCCAAGCATCGTGGCTATAATACGTACAGACTACAATTCCAGTTGGGTATGGCTCTAATACCATTGTAACAGCCCACACCTCACCTAACGCAGATATTGTCCCCAACTTAGTCACCTCCACCTCATGCGCCAAACCAAGATGTGGGGTTTTGTTCCTCAAAAGGCCTCAACGTTATTATAAGGTGAAGGCTTTGGTATATAAGTATCTGCTTCATAGTGTTTTTCTGCGATATGGGACTATTATTCCCATTTTGAAGGGGTATCACAGGAAGTGTAATTGGTATATCTACCATGGCATTGCCTAGTTATGCCGTGTTCACATGCCCTAGCGCGCCTTCTACGAGTTTGTTTTGTACCATACCTATGGAGTGCCCCCAGATAAGCCAAGTTTATGGGAAGTTACGGTACTGTATAGACTATGGGAATATATAAAATGTGTTAAGGGGAAATGGGTAATGCCTTAACACTATTTTAATAGATTACTTTACTATAGACATTATTATAATCGCATATATTACTACATAGTAGATAGTTTAACGGATCCTTAAAGGATAGTTATCCCAAACATCCTTTGAGTTACTTGTATTTCAGTTGATTTTTCACTTGAGTTGGATTTCTTGATATAAGAATGTTAATCCTGACTCGAGTGTTTTGTGTTTTGCTTTACGCTCGAGCCATATTGAGTGTCACAGCATTCAAGACTCGCCTTTAGAGTAGGAGCTTCGCTTGGAGATCCCCTCTCTATTCAGCTTATAGTTATTCAGTTGACTCCTGTGATATATTTTAATCTTGTGTTTGACTAATTTATTGAGACTTCTATGTATTCGAGACTTTTGTTGTATCTTGTTTAACTTTGTTTTATGTATATATATTGTAGCTTCATGAACTACTACTCATTTGTTTCCGCTGCTTATCGTTGTATTACTCTGTGTTTGTGATTCTTTGATTATTTATTTACCATATATGCTAATTTTTGCAAAATATAAAATAACAATCTGATTTTTTGAGTAATTCAAGTCCGACATGTGTGGATGAGAATGATTGAAAATACCAAGATGTTAAATAAGAATTGAATTTCAAGTAACTAGTATTATATTCCAATAATCACCTGAAAATAAATTTCAACCCTAGAACTTAAGTTCTTAAATTTCCAATTAAATTCATTTTATTTATAAATCTTATTTTGAAATCAATTATTTTTAAAATTTCACTTCTATCAAAAAAAATGTTACATACAACTATTAGTGCTTCGAAATCAAGCAAATATTTCAAAAAAAACTCCCAAGTAATATTAGTATTATATTCCAATAATCACCTGAAAATAAATTTCAACCCCAGAACTTAAGTTCACAAATTTCCAATTAAATTCATTTTATTTATAAATCTTATTTTGAAATCGATTATTTGTAAAATTTCACTTCCATCAAACAAATATATCACATACAACTATTAATGCTCCGAAATCAAGTAAATATTCCAAAACATACTTCCAAATAGATATTCCAATTTATTTTCAAGCATATTACTAAAATAAATTTTCCAAATCAATTAATATCTTTAAAATTATACATTCAAAGAAACTTACATAAATTTTACTTGAAATATCACTTGAAAACTTCATTTGCAAATCAATCATCTTTAATATTTTAACATTTTCCAAAAATTCCATCCGCAAAATTCCGTGCTTCATTTATAAATACCATTTTTAAAAATCTTAAATAACATCTTTATAAATATATGTAAACTATTTGAAAATAATAATTTACATCATTGCTTACATTTAAAATGGGCTACTAAAAACCTTAATTCCATTATTTACAAATTTTATTAGTTTTAAATCTAAAATATTTTTCAAACATCATTTATAAATCAGTAATCACTAACTTAAGTATGTTTTATTGAATTAATAACTTCTCGCAATATTTACAACATTGATAATTAACTATTAAACCAAGTTGTACATAAATAAACAATATTTTAAACAATTAAAAATATTTAGAAAATAAAAAGGAAAAAATGACCAAAATATCCTTAATATTTATAAAAATTGTAACAACCTATAATTTTGTAAATATTTTTAATTCAATTTAAAGACTTTGATTTTAAATTATTTAAATTTGAAATTTAGGAATTTTCCAATGTAATTTTGGATTTTTTTATAATTTAATTTCCAAATTCAATAAAATAAGTATTTTATGAAATTTTATATTTGGTCAACTATGGTCAACCTTTAACTTTCAGCTGAAAAAAATTTTAATTTGAATTTTTAATTTCTAATCTTTTTCTTTGAAACTGTATTTGATTCTGATATTCGTTTATCTTTTCGTTTCATAAAATTCTGTTGTATACTTTTAAAACTTGATAAATTTCAGTGTTTTACACGCGATTATTTTCCATATTTTGTTTGTTATTTTCTATTGCCTATTTCCTATGTTCATGTCTATTTTATATTTTATTTTCTGTTTTCTATTTTGTTTGGACTTTAAGTTGATTTTTATTTGATTTTTGGATTGGAAATTCTAAGGGACTTAAGTTCCTTTTCTTACAAATGAAGTATACCCTTTTCAGTTACCCAACCCGTTCAAAACCTTTCCACTTTCATAGCTGCTCAAAACTCCTCATTCATTTATAGTTCACGTACAAAAATATTTCTTAGATCTATTTCTCATTTCTTCTCCTAAACAAATCATTTACACTAATTTTTTTTCTCATGGCTTCATCTTCTCTTTTCTTTTTCTCTTTTCGTTTTTTTTTCTATTTGCAAGGCTCGTCCATGACCCTATTGCCGACCATCTCCTCCGCATCCACCACCTTAGACTGGCCTTCACCATCACTATATCATTCCCAAGCTATGTCGTGACCACCTAAATCCAATACCATCAACAAACTTTATTGCAAATCCTAGCCGAGCCCATCACATCATTCAATCCCTATTCACTAGCCTCGTCCACCACTTTGGCCACCACCATTGCCTTGCATTGCCTTGACCGTCCCCATCTCCAAGCCAATCTAGACCTGACCTGAAGCCACAAACTTACCCATGGCCGAGCCATTTTTGCCTTAGACCGAACCCAAACATCATCATATCCTTGACCTTTTGCCTTCTCTTGACTTTTTCCATACCATCACTTCAGTTCAGTCCCTAGCCGTGCCTTATTTCTGGTCATAGCCGAGTGTATGTGCCCTAAACAATGATGGCCGAGCCATGTTGTAAGGATGGTCAAGCCTAATGTGTTGTGGCTGAGCCTAAACGAATGGGTTAAGCCATTTTGCTTCTTCTGATCTATATTTGTGCTTTGTTTTAATTCACGTTCTTTTGTATTATATAGTTACTTATGTATATTCATATTTATTTGCTTACACGTTTTGAATCTTGGCTCATCATCCACTCAAATTTAGTCGTGCCTTTTCGCGCTTTGCGGAGTTTGGATTGTGTTTTGAATTTGATCTCTAGCTTTAGAGGTGAGTTTATCACTCTTGACATTCGTACTTATATAATAATGAAACAATGGCATGTGAATTATAGTTGATGATATGATAGTAATTTATATATGCCTGTGTTATGATATTTCATGATGTTATAACCTGATATTTATTTGTTACATCACCTGATGTGATATGCCATATTGTGCTGTTTATTTTATTTACTATCTCTCACACTGCAAGTTCCCTATAGAATAGAATCACTATGGGTTGAGATGATACATAACCGAACGGACTTTAGAATAAGGAAAAATCATTATGAGCTGAAATGATAGGCTCAAGCGATTTTATTTATTTTATTTGACTTGGGATTGCAGGTTTGAAATGTAGAATCCGGATTTTTATTTTTAAATTACGGATAGAATTGATACATATCTGTATCACTTGACCTAGGTTAGAAAATTATATGACCCGTGGTTAATTGTAAATATTTTCTTAAAGTTATTAAGTATTTTTGAAATTTATAATATGAAATTTTAACTTAAATTGGATTTAAATGATTTAAATAAATAGTGTAGTGATTTTCTATGAGTTAAAATGTATAAATAAATAAATGGTTTAAAATGTAATTTAAAATATAACTTAACTTGATAATTGAAAATTTAGTTTTCAAATACAAATTATAAGATTAGCTTAGCAATAAACATTTTATTTATGAAATGGGTATTTTAAAATAAAGTAATAAGTTATTTGTTAAGTTAAAAAGTTAAGAAAATAATGTACTTTTGACTTAATAAATGAATTATAGTTTAATTTGGATAATTTATTTATAAAAGTTTAATTTATTTAATCATAAGTTAAACGATATCAAAATAAATATTTCTGAAATGTGAGATATGTTTTATAAGTTAAAAATGGTGAAAAATTGAAATTATAATGTTTCTGAAATGTTATAATAAACCTTGTTTTGTATTAGCAGCATTTTCAAAATGTTATGGTTTTAAGGTAGCATTTTCTAAGTGCTACCATTTCTTAAAGTGTACAATATTTCTGAAATATCACTACATCTATAATAGCATTTTCTAAGTGCCACCTTTCTGAAATGAACTGTTTTCTAAAATACCCATATATTTAAAGTAGTATTTTGTAAGTGCTACCGTTTCTGAATAAACTATTTTTCTGAAATACCATTATATTTATAGTAACGTTTTCTAAGTGCTGTTGTTTCTGAAAAGACCATATTTCTGAAATACAATTATATTTACTGTAGCATTTTCCAAGTGCTACGAATGCTATGATACAGTGTGTTTTATTGAAATTGTTACAAATGAATGAACTTAGGAAGGCTACAACTTTGGAAAATGGATATTACTTTTTTGAAAGGTACTGACATTGAATTTAAAATGGTTTCAATGAATATGTTTTAATTTGAAATATAAACCATTTTGAAATATATAACCACGGGTAATGATAACGTTTTGTTGTTAAAGAGACCGGGATCGGAAGATGTCATACTCTACTAACTCCGAAAACCACTTTAACAACCGTGTACGCGGTGGAGATTTGAGAATGAAGTAGGATGGTGGTGACGTTCTACTGAGGTATATACGTGGACCCGACTCCCATGAGTTGGCATAAGGTAGCTAAAAAAGGAGCGATTCCGGGCCAATGCAGTGGCTCCCCTTATCGGACACACTTCTTCGTATGCCACTCTATTACTTTGTGATTGGTTGGTGCGCACCCTTGATTTTGGGAGTGTGGCTCGAGGTGGGAGGTAGTGGCTACTATACGTTACCACCATTCCGGATGCGTAATTGGTATATCCACCCTGGCATTGCCTCATTGTGCCATGTCACCTACCCTAGCACGCCTTATACAATTTTTGTTTTGTACCATACCTATGGAGTGCCCTCTGACGACGCCCAGTACGGGGGAGATTACGGTACTGTATAGACTATGGAATATATAAATGTGTTAAGGAGGATATTGGGTAACTCCTTAATGCTATTTTTAAGTATATTAAACTTTACTTTATACACCATTATAGTAGCATATATTACTACATAGTAAATAGTTTAACGGATCCTTAAAGAATGGGTGGTCCTAAGCATCCTTTAAGTTACTTGTGCGTTTATTTTACAGTTCGCTTGAGTTGGTTTACATTGTATAAGCATGTATGTCCTGACTCGAATGTTTTGTGTTTTTCTTTACGCTCGGGTCAGCCTGAGTATTAGCTTTGGATTTCACCTTCTCGAGCTAGAGGATTTGCTGGAGTTTATCTTCTATCTAGTTGTTATCTATTTCCATTCAGTATTTCTATTCAGCTTAAATACTAGTGAACATTTATGTACTGGGATTTCTATTGTATTTACTTTTCAGACTCTGTATTTTGTACTTGTTTTGAGACTGCGTTTGAGACTGTGTTGTAGTGGCTTCATGAACTATGACAGTTATTTTATTTCCACTGTGAGTTAATTTGATTTATCCGTGTCTATGATTCCGTGATTGGTTTTATTTGCTCAGAATTATATTATAATTTACTATTTTGTATTATTCATGTCAGATAAGTGTGGTTTTATTGTCAATTTGAATGGTCCAAAATAGTGGGTCGTTACATTTGTTATCGGAGCCAGATTTAAGGCAAACCTTAGTCTACAGAGCAAAAATTCATTAGAGATAGGGTAGAAATACCCTAGAACGAGTGAAATCAATCCTGGAATCCTTATTTTTGAGAGAACGTATTTTAAAGTATAAAATGATTTTTCAAATGATTGTCAATCAAAGAGTATTTTGATATAAAAACTTTTCTTGTTTTGAAATCAAATTTTCCTTAACTTCTTTCTTTTCCTTATTCATCTTATTAGTTATTTCTGTGTTTAGGAATTTCTTTCAAGTTGAATGTTATCTTATATTATCTAATCTTGTCTTTGTTTCTCAATTACCTTTGTCCTAAAATTCATTCTTGATTTTTCAGGATGAGTCGTAGGAATGCTAGAGGTAGGGGACATGGTGTTGCCCCAGCTCCTAAGCCTGCTGCACCAGACAGGTTCACTAAACTCTATAAGGAATGCACTGAGCTTAGTGGCACCAAGTTTACTGGATCAGAGAGCATTATTGAGGCTTAGCCGTGGTTCGAGGATTTGGAGAGGATTTCTCCGGTCATGAGATTAATAATGCCCAGCAGCGTCAGTTGGCAGCTTAGTAGTTGAAGGGAGCAGCCTTAGATTGGTGGGAGTCTGTCACAGCTCACACTACTGAGGCTGACATTTCATGGGAGCATTTTAGGTATCATCTCCCGTTTGTTTAAAATTTGGTTCAGTTTCTCCTTTTGAAATCTGACTTATGTTTCTTTATCATGTTTTAGGGATGCTTTTGTTGTGAAATGGATGCCCGAGGTAGGGAAGTCTCAGCTGTAATGCGAATTCAAGGATCTCAAACAGGGTGATATGTCTTTTGCTGAGTATGAGAGGAAGTTCATGAACTTTCTAAGTTTGGCCCTAATCTGATTGACACTCCTCTCAAGAAGAATGAAGAGTTCATTGTTGGTGCTCGTCCGGAGTATTATGATCGTCTCATCCCTCATGTGCATAGCCCTTTCACCAGTCTGATGGATATGGCCATTAGATATGAGAATCCTACTTCTAAGGATCCTCCAGCTGCTTGTTCTGTTTAATCTCAGTCTTTTCCTGGTAATCCTAAGAAGAGAAAGCCTAATTTTCATCATCACAAGAAGAATTGGAACAAGACTCCAGGCTTGGGATCTTCTTTATCTCAGTGGCAGTCTATCGACCTATCCTCCATTACTTGCTTCAGATGTAATCAGAAGGGACATTATGCTAATAGCTATCTTACTTTAGTTGGTGCTGTTATCCCTCCTCCAACTTAGTTGACCAGGCGTGATCTTTGCCACATTTGTCTGAAGCCTGGCCATTTCAAGAAGGACTGCCCTACTCAGCAGAAGGGCAGGTCATCTAGTATTTTTTCTGTTACTTCTGCTTCTTCACCAGCTCCACCTCCTGCACCTACTCCTGCTCCTAGTGATGCTCAAAGGTATACTTCAGGGCACTTTCTCTCTGTTTATTTTTCATGTTCTTGTTCCGTTTGATACTGGAGCTTCCCATAGCTTTATTTCCATGGACCTTTGTGATAAATTTGAGCATCTCCTTTCTCCTAAGTTTGCTGATGAGCCTTTGTGTGTTTCAAATCCTATTGGGGGTCCCGCAAACTTTAGTAACCAAGTGAAACTTCTCTATTTTGATCACGTTTAAGTGGTGATTTCTATGTTTTGGGTTTTGATGCTTTTGATCTATTACTTGGGGGTGATTGGCTGAAGAGGCATGATGTCGTCATCTCTTGTAAAACATGGATTGTTTCTTTTGTTGATGATTTTGGTAATTCTTTGGTGATTCGGTGTTGCATGCCTCAAGATTATGCTGGCAGTTTTATTTATTCTCTTGACTCTTCTCCAGATTATCTTGATTCTACACCTGTGGTCAGACTATATCCCGATATATTTGGTGAAGTCGCTTCTTTACCTCCTAAGCGGGAAATTGATTTTCGTATCGATCTTATTCCTATAGCTCGACCTGTAGTTCTTCCTTCTAGAAGAATGGCATCCCGTGAGAAGATTGAGTTAAGGAAGCAAATTGAGGACTTGTTCTCCAAGGGTCTGATCAGTCCAAGCCATTCAGAATGGGGAGCAGCAGTGGTTTTCGTCACTAAGCACGATGTTTCTTTGAGGATGTGTGTTGATTATAAGGAGATGAATAAGCTCACTATGAGGAACAGATATCCTATGCCTCACATTAATGATATGTTTGATCAGCTTCATGGAGCTACTATTTTCTCTCAACTTGATCTTGCCATAAGTTTTCACTAGCTCAGAGTTGTTGAGGAAAGCATTCCTAAGACTGCTTTCTGTACTAAGAATGGGTTTTATGAATGGTTAATTATGCCTTTTGGTTCGACTAACGCTCCTTCTTTCTTTGTTGATTTGATGAATCGTGTTTTTCGTAAGGTGCTTAACAAATTTGTTCTAGTCTTTGTTCATGATATTCTTGTGTTCTCTAAGTCTGAGGAAGAGCATAAATCCCACTTGAGCTTTGTTCTGGGAACTCTTAGGAGTCATCAGTTAAAAGCTAAATTCTCTAAATGCCATTTTTGGAGGTATGAAGTCCGATTTCTCAAGCATATTGTTTCTAGTAATGGAGTTTCTGTTGATCAAGTCAAGATTGCTACGATCAATGTAATTCTTTCCTGTCTTTTCTTTCTGTAATTTGATCGTTCTATCTTTTCTGCGGTCCTTATTTCTCCATATTCTATTACAGGATTGGGAAACTCCTAGGACTCCATCTGATATCCGCATTTTTCTAGGCCTTGCCGGTTATTATCGAAGATTCATTGAGAATTTTGCTTGGATTTCCGCACCTCTTACTGCTTTGACTCATAAGAATGCTAAGTTCATATGGAGTGATAAGTGTAAAGCTGCATTCAATGAGTTGAAGCGTAAGCTTACTTCCGCACTAGTCCTTACCGTTCCAAATGAAAATGATGGATTAACGGTATACACTAATGCTAGTCGTGAGGGTTTGGGAGCTGTTTTAATGCAAGATGGGAAATTGATTGCTTATGTTAATCGCCAGCTGAAGACCCATGAGGCCAATTATGCGGCTCATGATTTGGAATCGCTTGCTGTTGTCTTTGCTTTGAAGCTTTGGAGGCATCATCTGTTGGGTGCTAAGTTTGAGCTCTTTACTGATCATCAATCTTTGAAGTATATCTTCACCCAGAAGCATTTGAATCAGCATTAGGTCCGGTGGCTTGAGTTTCTTGCTTCTTGCGATATTGACATTAGCTATACCCCTGTGAAAGCTAATGTTGTAGCTGACGTTTTGAGTCGGAAGAAGGCTATGTTGTGTCAGCTTACTGTTTCTTCTTCTCTTCTTTTGGATCGTATCATTGCTAAGCAAGATGAGGATTAGATGTTTAGGCATATGAAGGAGTGTTCATAGCAGAGTTGGATGTAGTAGTCCTGATGGTAGTGGAACTCAGATCGATGATAAAGGTATTTTGAGGATTAATAATTGGGTTTGTCCCGAATGTTGACGGATTGAGGCAAGAGTTACTTTGGGAAAATCATCGATCCAAAATTTCTACTCATCCCGGTGTGACGAAGATGTATCAAGACATGAAGAAGCTTTATTGGTGAAGAGGTATGAGGCAATATATCTCTATCTTTATTAGTAGGTGTGCAACTTGTCAACAAGTCGAGGAAGATCGTAAAAAAAACCCTGGTTTTGTTGAAAGCCCCTTGAGGTTCCCAATTGGAAATGGGAACAGGTTTCAGTGGACTTTATTGATGTTTTACCTAGGACAAGTGGGGGTAATGAGAATATTTGGGTTATTGTGGATAGATTGACCAAATCAGCTCATTTCATTTCGGTCAAATCTACCCGTTCCGCATCCAGTCTGGCTGAGATTTATATGAGGGAGATTGTTCGTCTCCATGGTGTTCCTATCAGCATTGTTTATGATCGAGACCCTATCTTTACCAGTCAATTTTGGAAAGCTTTTCAGGAATTTTTGGGTACTCATCTGAATCTGAGCACTGCTTACCATCCACAGACCGACGGTCAAATGGAAAGAGTGAATCAGATTCTCAAGAATCTTCTCCGCGCTTGTGTTCTTGATCATGGAGGATCTTGGGAAGATCATCTCCATCATGTTGAATTCACCTATAACAACAGTTATCAGGTATATTTTCAATCTTATCTTGGTCTTTTATCTATCTCATTCCGTCTTTGAATTCACGCAAATATTGAAATGTCTCTGTTTGTTGCTCTTTACGGAAGGCCTTGTAGATCTCCATCTTGCTGGTTTGAATCCGGTAATTGTTTGGTTCTTGGTCCTGATGTGATTTTAGAGGCTTCGGAGAAGGTTAAGGAGATTAAGAGAAAGATGAGGATTGCTCAGGATAGGCAGAAGAAGTATGTTGATCGGCGTAGGAGGAGTTTAGAGTTTTCTGTAGGTGACCTTGTTTTCCTAAAGGTCTCTCCCTTAAGGAATGTGATTCGGTTTGGTCGAAGAGGGAAGCTTGCTCTTAGGTTTGTTGGTCCTTTCCGTATCTTAGAGAGGATTGGTTCTTTAACTTATCGTCTGGATTTGCCTGAGAAGTTTTCTGGAGTACATAATTATTCCATATTTCGCATCTTCGTCGATATCTGCATGATCCATCTTTGATTGTCCAGCCTTCTGCTCTCGAGAGTTTGGACATTGATCCAAATCTTACTGTTGAGAGGAAGCCACTTCGTATTACCAAAAGTGGTATGAAGCAGCTGAAAAGAAAATCTATCAACCTAGTCAAAGTGCAGCGGAGTACGGATGATCGAGATTGTACCTGGGAGACGGAGGAGAGCATGCACGCTTCGAATCCGAATTTTTTTTCAGGTACTATTTGCTTTTCATCTAATCTTTCCTTGCTTTCCGTGTCTTGTTTCTTTTCGAGGACAAAAAGTTTTGAGTGGGGAGAGTGTAACAACCCATAATTTTATAAATATTTTTAATTCAATTTAATTGAAGACTTTGATTTTTAAATCATTTAAATTTGAAATTTTGGAATTTTCCAATGTAATTTTTGATTTTGTTTATAATTTATTTTCCAAATACAATAAAATAAGTTTTTTCTGAAATTTTATATTTTGGTCAACTGTGGTCAAACTTTGACTTTCAGTTGAAAAAACTTTAAATTAGAATTTTTAATTTCTAATCTTTTTCTTTGAAACTGTATTTGATTCTGATATTCGTTCTGCTTTTCGTTTCGTAAAATTCTGTTGTATACTTTGAAAATTTGATAAATTTCAGCGTTTTACACGCAATTATTTTCCGTATTGGATTTGTTATTTTCTATTGCCTATTTCCTATGTCCATATCCATTTTATATTTTATTATCTATTTTCTATTTTGTTTGGACTTTAATTTGATTTTTATTTGATTTTTGGATTGGAAATTCTAAGGGACTTAAGCTCCTTTTCTTGCAAATGAAGTATACCATTTTCAATTACCCTACCCGTTCACAACCTTTCCACTTTCATAGCCTCTCAAAACTCCTCATTCATTTATAATTCACGTACAAAAATATTTCTCATTTCTTCTCCTGAACAAATTATTTACAGTAAGTTTTTTTTCTCATGGCTTCATCTCCTCTTTTCTTTTTCTCTTTTCATTTGTTTTTCTATTTGCAAGGCTCGACCGCCACCCTATTGCCGATCATCTCGTCCTCATCCACCACCTAACACCAGCCTCCACCATCACCACATCATTCCCAGGCTATGCCATGATCATCTTGATCCAATCCCATCACCAAACTTGATTGCAAACCCTAGCCGAGCCCATCACTTCATCCAATCCCTATTCACTGGCCTCGGCCACCACCTTTGCTTTGCTTTATCGTGACCATCCCCATCTCCAAGCCTATCTAGATCTGACCTGACTTGAAGCCACACCATGAACCCATGGCCTAGCCACTTTATCTCGTGGCCAAGCCATTTTTGCCTTAGGCCGAACCAAAACATCATCATATCCTTGACTTTTTGCCTTCACTTGACTTTTTCCATACCATCACTTCAGTTCAGTCCCTAGCCGTGCCTTATTTCTGGTCATAGCCGAGTGTATGTGCCCTAAACAATGATGTTTGAGCCATGTTGTCAGGATGGTCAAACCTAACGTGTTATGGCCAAGCCTACATGAATGGGTTAAGCCATTTTACTTCTTTTTATCTGCATTTGTGCTTTTTTTAATTCTTATTCTTTTGTATTATATAGTTACTTAAGTATATTCATGTTTACTTTTTTACAAGATTTGAATCTTGGCTCATCATCCACTCAAATCTAGTCGTGCCTTTTCATGCTTTGCAGAGTTTGGATTGTGTTTTGAATTTTATCTCTAGCTTTAGAGGTGAGTTTATCACTCTCGACATTCGTACTTATATAATAGTGAAACAATGGCATGTGAACTGTAGTTGATGATTGTAATATCCCGGAATTTTTAACAATATCAATTTAATAATCTGTAGTTAAAATTAAATTGATATTGATATTCTGATAATAATTTTTCAGATAGATCTAATAATCTTCTTCAATAAATATTTAAATTAGCTATATTATCTTTTAAATGATATAAATTGATTTCTATTTACAATATAAATATATGGTTTATATTTTTAAATAGATTGGTTTTGTTTTAATTTTAATAAATAAAGCATATTTCCTAGTTTTAATATTTGTAGCAAATTGGAAAATTTGTTTTTATTTATTATTTAAGCTTTTCAAAATTTAATAAATGATTTTGATTTAAATTTAATAAATGAATCATGTTTTAAAATTTGTAATATATAAATTGGAAATTTTGATTTTTATTAGTATGAGTTTTAAAACTATTTCATAAATTAAAATATGATTTTAAAAATTGATAAGAAAAATGTTAAATGTTTTAAAATAAATTAGCTTAAGTTTTAAATTTAGAATAAACAAAACAAAATGATTTTTTTTATTTAATAAAAAGATATTTGAAAACAATATTAATATTGTATTGTATTTTTAAATAAGTTTTGAATAAGAATTTGTAATTTTTATTTCAAATTGAATTTATATTTATAACTTGATTTGAGAATAATTGATTTTGAATTTTGTTTGAATTTAAATTCAAAGTATAAATTTTAAATTGTTTAATTGTTTTAATTTTTATATATATAAGTTTCATTTGTAAACATGTTTTGTTTTCATTTATAAACTCATACAAATATTCAAAATTTAAATTAACATATTGAAACTAAGTTAATATATGCATTAGCTTGTAAATGAATAATAATTACCTTTAAAAGAAAAAAAAGTGTTAAATTCATATACATTCAATTTGACAAATGTTGTTAATTTTGACAAGTGTTAAAATTTTAGTTTTTATTTTTCTTTGCTTTCTTTAAAATCTGAAAATGCATTTAGTTAAGTTTACATCTTCATTTCATATTACATTTTCTTTCCCTTAATCAAATGAAGACCAAAATTCATTTTCATATTAACAATCCACAAATTCATCAAGTTCAAATCTGCATTCCTTAAGATCCAAACAACTGCATATTCACTTCCTAAAAAAATAAAACCTGCATATTAAAAGATCAAATCTGCAAATCCCTGTAACTCATCAAAGATCAATCTGCATATCCAAAACTAAGATCAAAATTCTGTATTTCCTCTTCAAATCAAAAGGAAGCCTGCACACTTTTATTATCTGCATTCTGTTTGAACCTGGGTTAATTTAGCTCCTGCATGCATGTGTTTGAGAATTTAGCAACTGCATTCTTTCTGCATGCAAGTAACTAGAGTATGGGGCATGAGCAACTCAGATTTTAAGCAAAGAGTCAAGCCTGCATTTTTATGTTTTCTGCAAATTCAAAAATTCAACAAAGCTCTTCATAATAAGGTGAGTAACATCACATTCTTTTTTTAAAACTTAAGTATGAATAATGGTTGCATGCTAATCTCTGAGTTAATATTTTATTAAGTACATTCATATGTATGGTTGTGTATTTATATGGTTGTATCTCTGATTGTTTGGTATGCATGCTTATATTACCTGAGTCTTCTCTATTTTGTAGTTCACAGGTTCAAAGTTTGATTTAAAAAAATCAAAATCATTTAATTTAATCTCTGTTTAAACTTAAGATTTAAATCAAACCTGTTTGTTTAATCATAAAATTTAGTTTAGAAATTTAAGTTAAAATAACCTGTATTTCCTCTAGAAACCCAATTTATTGTTCAGGTTTAAAAATAAGTGAAAATTCTAATATCAAAATTTATTGCTTCAGAGTTAGGATCTAAAATAACACCTTAAAACATGAATTTTAAAATTAAAATCAAGATATTTAATTCAGGAATGGGTGTCCAGTTCTTGTCTAAACTGGAAATAGAAATCAGGGGTTAGGATTGGGTCAGTGAAAAGAGTTGGATGGATCGAGTGATTTGGTTTTTGGTGTGTGGGTAGTTGGTGTGTAGAAGCATTCGTGGCGGGAGAGGTTGGATGTCAGGTGGTCGGAGGTGACAAATGTGGTCGTTGACAGGTTTGAGAATAAAACTGTAAATACTTTTTCCAGATTTTGTATTTGGGATCTAGAACCAAAATTTTAAATTCCTGTATAATTGTTCGCTCTGGGTTGATGTTTGAAGTTGTGATGGGTTGCTGGTTGTGGCTTGATCACCTGAGATGGTCGACAGAGGGGGTGGCGATGAGTTCTCTGATGAACTGTTGGGTTTGGGATTGTTTCAGGAAAGATAAGGGGAAAGGTTAGAGTTTACTCGAAGCAAGTATGGTAGAAACTCGAATTAGGCATGTGTTTGACTCGAAGTAGGATATGGGGTTTTCTCGGGTTTCTCTGTATGTTGCAGGTTTCAGGTTGCAGACCTGTTTCCTCTAAAATCTGTTTCTTTTTTAATTTTAAAATCTGTAGTTTTTGTTTAAAGAAAAGTTTAAGTTTAAAATCAAATTCAATTTGTATTTTTGATTTGAATTCAAGTTGTATTTTTTTTATTTGAATTCAAATTCCTGGTTTTGAAACCTGTTTTTCTGTTTTTTTTTTAAAATCTGGATTTAAACTTTTTAAATCTACAGTTATGTCTTGAGTAAAATTTAAGTTCAAATTCAAATGCAAGTTTAAATTTCTGACTTGAATTTAAATTCCAATTTTAATATTAAAATGGAAGTTTTAGAAATTTAACTTAATTATCTAAATTGTTTTGGTAGATAGTTTAAAACTTTAAATAATTAAGGTTTTAAAATGTAAGTAAGGATTTACAGATTTAATTTAAATCTGGAAATATTAAGTTCTAAAATGAGTTCAGTTTAAATTTAAAGAAGATTCAAATTGAAAGTTTAAATTAAGAAAGAGTAGAAATTTCTAAAACACTGAAATGGATTCAACTTCAAAATTTTATTTTAAGACAAACTTTTGATTTGTTCTGGAATTGAAATAATTTTAAAATTATTCAAAACTTTGATGGGTTTTAAAATTATTCTATTTTAAGCTTGAATTTAAATTGAAATTTAAAAGAAAATTTCTTATGTACTTTGTTTTAAATCAAATTGTTTTAAACATGTTTCAAATCAAATTATTTAAAACATAATTAAGTTATGTTTTATTTTGAAATTTAAATTTAGATTTATTTTTTTAGAATTAATTAATAAGGTAATTAAGATTTAATAATTAATTAAATTAATTAATTAAATTTGGAATTAATAATTGATTAATGATTAATCAATTTGGTATTATGATCATTAATTAAATTTTTAATTAATGATGAATAGGTATTAATTATGTAATTAAGTTTTAAATTAAGGTTAATAGATTTAATAATTAACTTTAATTAGTAAATGATTAAAGATAATTTAATTTGTAATTAATTTGAGTTAATTACCTTATAAATAATTTGAGGATGGTTAATGAAGGTCATTAACCATGATTATTTAACAATTAATTAATGTAGTTAATTTTTATAATTAATTAGATTAATTAATTCAATTATAATCATTTATAAATGGGTTGAGTATAATTACTTGATAAAGTAATTAAGGAATTAATTACTTAATTTAATTAATTTAGTTTAATATGATTGTTTATTTTTAATTAATTAAGTTTAATTAATTATAAACACTTGGGTTTTATAAATAATTACTTTATGTAATTAATGATTTGGAAATTACTTAGTTAAGTAATTGTTTAATAATTACAGATTGTAATTAAATGGAGATGCTTAAGTATGAAGTAATTTGGATTAATAATTTAGTAATTAATCAAAGGATTAATTGAGTAATAAATTAAAGGATAATTAATTTATTTAATATAGTAATTAAGTTAGTTAATTACTAGATGTAATTAATCTGTGATGATGATTAATAAGTTAATTACTTAAGGTAATTAATAATTAAGGATCATTAATTATTTAATTAATGATGTAATTAAAGATGATTAATTATGATTAATTAATCAATAATAGATAATTAAGGAATTAATTGAAGTAATTAAAGGTTAATTACTGTTTAGTTGAGAATAATTAATTTTGTGAAATTAATTAAAAATAATTACACGAATGTAATTAAGGATAATTAATCAAGAGTGATTAATTAAGGTGATTAATAATGAATGATTTATTGATTGTAATCAATTAAATGTTAGAGTAAGCAAGGTTTATATTGATGTAGTAATTAATTTAATTTATTTTAAATTAATTATAGATGATGTAATTAATTTAATTCATTTTAAATTATTAGAGATAGAGATGATTAATTTAATTCATTTTAAATTAATTATAGGATGATGAGTAAATCATTGCTTATGGATGAATGGTTGAACTTGATTGTCTTGGATGCTTTGTGATCTCAGTAATGAGATAAATGATATTGTGTGGTACGGATGTTTGATTGTATTGTGATGACAACATAGGTTATCTATTGTGATGATGATATATGGTATATCTATTTGATATTGATAATGTGGATACCTGCTATGTGATAATGTTGATTATCAATTGTGATTGTAAGTCTGTGTGTATATAGATACTGTAATTAAATTGTTTTAAAAACTTTAAAACAACTTGGACCCTAAAAGATTCGCTTTGGTTTTCGATGAGACCATGATCGGGTTTCCATATTTGGATATCCGAAAACCACATCGATTCCAAATAACGTTAGGTCATGAATCCAAGTGGAGCTTTGTGAAGACTCGAGGTGTAAGGACTACGAGTCAGTATAACTCTGTGGGTGATTCTGTAATGAGTTGACGGAATTAGTTCTTATAGATTCGAGATGGTGGTTTAGAGTGCAAGGGTTATTGTCATTGACTCTGAGGGTAATTCCAAAATGAGTGTAACGAGATAATGCCTTCGGTTTCGTTCGAACCCGGAATGAACTTGTATGGATTGAATGCTTTCAGTACATCGTCAGGTGGACGATGAGCATTCTAAGTGATATGTCCTATAAAGGTAATCGTAGCCTCAAGCCTCATCAACCGGGAATGGCTAAAACAGGGGAGGTGCAGCAAAGCTTCGTGGGTCGCGCCCACTTGAGAGCAAGGTTGATCCCTGTCTAGAAGTCCCTTTATATTCGGCTGTGTGGGTGGTTGCCAGCTACAACCACGGGGTTGTCTTGTTCGGAACTATTCAGTAAGGAATAGGTCCGGCTTTGTGTTGTAGGGGGTCGGGAGTGATCCTCGGTACGTTGATCTAGGCCACGTACTGTGACGGGCGGTACCCCAGTAGCCCTGCCATTGTATGGAATCCAAAATCCAATAAGTGCCAACGGTTTTGATTGTATTACCCACTTTTGTGGCTAGTAGCTGGAATTTAATAATGTAACAATTTCGGCTATTTCTTATTTGCTTGAAAACCCTAGACACTATTGTAATATCATCGGATTTCCTATCAAATGTTTTGGTTAGCGTAAGGTAAAAACTTTTCCATGTTTATGTGTGGGAAGTCTTACGTGATACCTTTCTTTTCAAAAGATTTTTAAAAGTTAAGAAGCTTTGACCTGTTACTCACACTATACCCATGTCCGACCCGGAGTTTATTTTTGTTTTTCATAAACTCTTGGGTACTCAAATTTTTATGAGTAGTCAAGGGATTCAGGTTAGGATTCAGGATTAGCTTTGACAACTTGTGGAGGAGTAATGGAGCAAGAGGCTTCCGCGTGTAGATATATATAGTATTCCGCTGTGTGTTCTCTGAGTTGTTGTATTGATTTGTAACTAGACAGGTGTGTATAACTGTCTAGTATGTGTTGTATATCTGTGTACTCTGATATTGGTTGTAAACTATGTAATATTTATATTATTAATATAATTTATTCGTTCCGCTGTTAGATTCTGATGTGTTATTTCTTTCTTCTCTTCTTTATATTCTCTTTTCTATCCCTTTCTTTCTTAAAGACGATGCGACTTTCGGGTATTTGGAAGTCGGGTTGCCCCAGTTGGTATCAGAGCATTAGGCTGAGTGAATACCTAGGCTCTGAAGTGTATCTTTCTTAGGGAGCGTTAGGTTGAGTGAATACCTAGGCTCTGTAGTAGTGTCTTTCTTGAGAGAGCGTATTTGTAATTTTTAATATATATATATATATATATATATATATATATATATATATATATATATATGACTACCTATCTGTTGGGTTACATGTTCAGGTTTTCCAATATAGGTTGTAAAGGTAGATGGGGTAGTAATGTGTGTAACACGACCTACCATTGGTTGGAGTTTGAATGTTTGAGGTTGGAAGTGTTCTGTTGAGACTGTAGACCTAATACCGTCTCGAGCGAGTTCTGTAGTGATGAAGAACTTCATTGATCTCTGAAGGAAACCTATGAAGGTTCGGAGTTCATTTCTGAAGTTGGATGAGTAGAGTTTGGATCTATTGGCTGAGCAGAAGTGAGTAATGGTATTTTGGATACCTCAGAAAGTAGTAGCTGCGGGATGAGATGCAGTGACTATGGATGTTTCCGAAGATGTTTTCTTTGGAATAAGTTAAGGAAGTGAGTCTGTTTCAGTGTTGTGGTTGTGGTCAGCTCGAGTTTCTCGGAGAGCTTTGTTTGGAATTCTTTGGCATCTGTGGAAGCAGTGTAGTTTGGAATGTTCTCAGTGTTGGCAAGAGATCTTCTGGCTTAGCAGTTTTTTTGAAGTGGAGTTCAGAAGCAGTTGAGTGGACCCGTTCCTTTGATGGGTTGGCTAGTGAAGTGTAAGCTGTTCTGTTTGGTTTAAGGAGAACAGTTTTTCCTTGGATTTAGTTTAGTGGATCGCAAAAGTGACTTGCGATTGTTTGAGTGTTCTCTTGGGTTATCTGAGTTTTTCTGGATGTCTTCAAGAAGTTAGAGTTTTGTTTGCATCTGGAGTTTGAGCTTCCTTATCAACTGGAATTCCAAGAGTGGTGCCGGTGGTTCAGCTTTATAGAAGAATGGTTCCAAGAGTTGAGTTGGTGTAGCAGCTCGGAGTTTTGGAGGAACTTCTGAATGTTTCTTATGGATTTGTTGAATCATATCTCTGGGGTGTGTTGTCCTGTTTGTGCTTGTGTTCATCTTCAGCATTCTCTTCTTTGTCGGATCAAAGTTGTGCAGCGGAAGTAGTTTGGAAGTGTATCTGCTTTTCATTTCTGGATAGGAGAGGTTGTTGTCTTTTGATGTTGAGGAGTTGAGTTTGAGTTGTTGGTTTTGGTTGATGTAGAGGAGATCATTTTGTTTGATCTAGCTTGTTTCTAGAGACATCAGCAAAGATTGAGCTGATCAGTAAGTTTGTAGACAGCCCAGATTGTTTGAAGAGATTTTGTGGATAAGAGTCGGAGGGATTTGGATTCTGAAGTCGGAGATTTAATTTTGAATAAGTTTTCTCCGATCATAAGTGAGCTTTAAGGTTTGGGTAAGTTGGAGAAGCTAGCTCTATAGAGTTTTGGATCTTTCCTGTGATCTTGAAGGTTAAGTAATTGATCTACAGGATTGAATTACCAGTTTAGATAACTGGGATTCGATGAGTTTCACGTATCTCTGAGGGAGTATGTGTGATCTATTTCTGGTTTTGGAACCAGCAGTTCTGGAGTTTTGGTTGTTGTGTCAGACTCATTTGCAATCTGATATCTTGTCTAGTGTTATAGATATAGTTGTATATGAGCTTTTATAGCTTCATAGTATTGATTGTTTGGATTCTTTAGAGCGAGTATCCCGATATATATATATATATATATATATATATATATATATATATATATATATGGGGAAACTCGATGAAATTTTATCCAGAATTTTATTTGGATAATTAGATTTGTTTGATTGGTTGTTTGGTTGTTAGCATATGTTTGATATATGCATGTGTTTAAAAATTAAAATATAATAAGATTATTAAATTACCTTTGTTTTAAATTTCGAGGACGAAATTCTTTTAAGGGGGAAGGATTGTAATATCCCAGAATTTTTAACAATATCAATTTAATAATCTGTAGTTAAAATTAAATTGATATTGATATTCTGATAATAATTTTTCAGATAGATCTAATAATCTTCTTCAATAAATATTTAAGTTAGCTATTTTATCTTTTAAATGATATAAATTGATTTCTATTTACAATATAAATATATGGTTTATATTTTTAAATAGATTGGTTTTGTTTTAATTTTAATAAATAAAGCATATTTTCTAGTTTTAATATTTGTAGCAAATTGGAAAATTTGTTTTTATTTATTATTTAAGCTTTTCAAAATTTAATAAATGATTTTGGTTTAAATTTAATAAATGAATCATGTTTTAAAATTCGTAATATATAAATTGGAAATTTTGATTTTTATTAGTATTGAGTTTTAAAACTATTTCATAATAAAATATGATTTTAAAAATTGATAAGAAAAATATTAAATGTTTTAAAATAAATTAGCTTAAGTTTTAAATTTAGAATAAACAAAACAAAATGATTTTTTTATTTAATAAAAAGATATTTGAAAACAATATTAATATTGTATTGTATTTTTAAATAAGTTTTGAATAAGAATTTGTAATTTTTATTTCAAATTGAATTTATATTTATAACTAGATTTGAGAATAATTGATTTTGGATTTTGTTTGAATTTAAATTCAAAGTATAAAATTTAAATTATTTAATTACTTTAATTTTTATATGTATAAGTTTCATTTGTAAACATGTTTTGTTTTCATTTATAAATTCATACAAATATTCAAAATTTAAATTAACATATTGAAACTAAGTTAATATATGCATTAGCTTGTAAATGAATAATAATTACCTTTAAAAGAAAAAAAACAAGTGTTAAATTCATATGCATTCAATTTGACAAATGTTGTTAAGTTTGACAAGTGTTAAAATTTTAGTTTTTATTTTTCTTTGCTTTCTATAAAATCTGAAAATGCATTTAGTTAAGTTTACATCTTCATTTCATATTACATTTTCTTTCCCTTAATCAAATGAAGACCAAAATTCATTTTCATATTAACAATCCACAAATTCATCAAGTTCAAATCTGCATTCCTTATGATCCAAAAAACTGAATATTCACTTCCTAAAAAAATAAAACCTGCATATTAAAAGATCAAATCTGCAAATCCCTGTAACTCATCAAAGATCAATCTGCATATCCAAAACTAAGATCAAAATTCTGCATTTCCTCTTCAAATCAAAAGGAAGCCTGCACGATTTTATTATCTGCATTCTGTTTGAACCTGGGTTGATTTAGCTCCTGCATGCATGTGTTTTTGAGAATTTAGCAACTGCATTCTTTCTGCATGCAAGTAACTAGAGTATGGAGCATGAGCAACTCAGATTTTGAGCAAAGAGTCAAGCCTGCATTTTTATGTTTTCTGCAAATTCAAAAATTCAACAAAGCTCTGCATAATAAGGTGAGTAACATCACATTCTTTTTTTAAACTTAAGTATGAATAATGGTTGCATGCTAATCTCTGAGTTAAATATTTTATTAAGTACATTCATATGTATGGTTATGTATTTATATGGTTGTATCTCTGATTGTTTGGTATGCTTGCTTATATTACCTGAGTCTTCTCTGTTTTGTAGTCCACAGGTTCAAAGTTTGATTTAAAAAAACCAAAATAATTTAATTTAATCTCTGTTTAAACTTAAGATTTAAATCAAACCTGTTTGTTTAATCATAAAATTTAGTTTAGAAATTTAAGTTAAAATAACCTGTATTTCCTCCAGAAACCCAATTTATTGATCAGGTTTAAAAATAAGTGAAAATTCGAATATCAAAATTTATTGCTTCAGAGTTAGGATCTGAAATAACACCTTAAAACATGAATTTTAAAATTAAAATCAAGATATTTAATTCAGGATTGGGTGTCCAGTTCTTGTCTAAACTGGAAATAGAAATCAGGGGTTAGGATTGGGTCAGTTAAAAGAGTTGGATGGATCGAGTGATTTGGTTTTTGGTGTGTGGGTAGTTGGTGTATAGAGGCATTCGTGGCCGGAGAGGTTGGATGTCAAGTGGTCGGAGGTGAGAAATGTGGCCGTTGACAGGTTTGAGCATAAAACTGTAAATACTTTTTCCAGGTTTTGTATTTGGGGTCCAGAACCAAAATTGTAAATTCCTGTATAATTGTTCGATCTGGGTTGATGTTTGAAGTTGTGGTGGGTTGCTGGTTGTGGCTTGGTCACCTGAGATGGTCGACAGAGGGGGTGGCGACGAGTTCTCTGATGAACTGTTGGGTTTGGGATTGTTTCAGGGAAGATGAGGGGAAAGGTTAGAGCTTACTCGAAGCAAGTATGGTAGAAACTCGAAGTAGGCATGTGTATGACTCAAAGTAGGATATGGGGTTTTCTCGGATTTCTCTGTATATTGCAGGTTTCAGGATGCAGACCTGTTTCCTTTAAAATCTGGTTTTTTTAAATTTTAAAATCTGTAGTTTTTGTTTAAAGAAAAGTTTAAGTTTAAAATCAAATTCAAGTTGTATTTTTGATTTGAATTCAAGTTGTATTTTTTAATTTGAATTCAAATTCCAGGTTTTGAAACCTGTTTTTATGTTTTTTTTTTAAATCTGGATTTAAACTATTTAAATCTACGGTTATGTTTTTAGTAAAATTTAAGTTCAAATTCAAATGCAATTTTAAATTTCTGACTTGAATTTAAATTCCAGTTTTAATATTAAAATGGAAGTTTAAGAAATTTAACTTAATTCTCTAAATTGTTTTGGTAGATAGTTTAAAAATTTAAATAATTAAGGTTTTAAAATGTAAGTAAGGATTAACAGATTTAATTTAAATTTGGAAACATTAAGTTTTAAAATGAGTTCAGTTTAAATTTAAAGAAGATTCAAATTGAAAGTTTAAATTAAGAAAGAGTAGAAATTTCTAAAACATTGAAATGGATTCAACTTCAAACTTTTATTTTAAGACAAACTTCTGATTTGTTCTGGAATTGAAATAAGTTTAAAATTATTTAAAACTTTGATAGGTTTAAAATTATTCTATTTTAAGCTTGAATTTAAATTGAAATTTAAAAGAAAATTTCTTAAGTACTTTGTTTCAAATCAAATTGTTTTGAACATGTTTTAAATCAAATTGTTTAAAACATAATTAAGTTATGTTTTATTTTGAAATTTAAATTTAGATTTATGTTTTAGAATTAATTAATAAGGTAATTAAGATTTAATAATTAATTTAATTAATTAATTAAATTTGGAATTAATAATTGATTAATGATTAATCAATTTGGTATTATGATCATTAATTAAATTTTTAATTAATGATGAATAGGTATTAATTATGTAATTAAGTTTTGAATTAAGGTTAATAGATTTAATAATTAACTTTAATTAATAAATGATTAAAGATAATTTAATTTGTAATTAATTTGAGTTAATTACCTTATAAATAATTTGAGGATGGTTAATGAAGGTCATTAACCATGATTATTTAACAATTAATTAATGTAGTTATTTTTTATAATTAATTAGATTAATTAATTTAATTATAATCATTTATAAATGGGTTGGGTATAATTACTTGATAAAGTAATTAAGGAATTAATTACTTAATGTAATTAATTTAGTTTAATATTATTATTTATTTTTAATTAATTAAGTTTAATTAATTATAAACACTTGGGTTTTATAAATAATTACTTTATGTAATTAATGATTTGGAAATTACTTAGTTAAGTAATTGTTTAATAATTACAGATTGTAATTAAATGGAGATGTTTAAGTATGAAGTAATTTGGATTAATAATTTAGTAATTAATCAAAGGATTATTTGAGTAATTAATTAAAGGATAATTAATTTATTTAATATAGTAATTAAGTTAGTTAATTACTAGATGTAATTAATCTGTGATGATGATTAATAAGTTAATTACTTAAGGTAATTAATAATTAAGAATCATTAATTATTTAATTAATGATGTAATTAAAGATGAGTAATTATGATTAATTAATCAACAATAGATAATTAAGGAATTAATTGAAGTAATTAAAGGTTAATTACTGTTTAGTTGAGAATAATTAATTTTGTGAAATTAATTAAGGATGATTACATGAATGTAATTAAGGATAATTAATCAAGAGTGATTAATTAAGGTGACTAATAATGAATGATTTATTGATTGTAATCAATTAAATGTTAGAGTAAGCAAGGTTTATATTGATGTAGTAATTAATTTAATTTATTTTAAATTAATTATAGATGATGTAATTGATTTAATTCATTTTAAATTAATTAGAGATAGAGATAATTAATTTAATTCATTTTAAATTGATTATAGGATGATGAGTAAATCATTGCTTATGGATGAATGGTTGAACTTGATTGTCTTGGATGCTTTGTGATCTCAGTAATGAGATAAATGATATTGTGTAGTATGGATGTTTGATTGTATTGTGATGACAACATAGGTTATCTATTGTGATGATGATATATGGTATATCTATTTGATATTGATAATGTGGATACCTGTTATGTGATAATGTTGATTATCAATTGTGATTGTAAGTTATCTATCTGTGTGTATATAGATACTGTAATTAAATTGTTCTAAAAACTTTAAAACAACTTGGACCCTAAAAGACACGCTTTGGTTTTCGATGAGACCGGATCGGGTTTCCATATTTGGATATCTGAAAACCACATCGGTTCCAAACAACGTTAGGTCGTGAATCCAAGTGGATATTTATGAAGACTCGAGGTGTAAGGACTATGAGTCAGTATAACTCTGTGGGTGATTCCGTAATGAGTTGACGGAATTAGTTCTTATAGATTCGAGATGGTGGTTTAGAGTGCAAGGGTTATTGTCGTTGACTCTGAGGGTGATTCCAAAATGAGTGTAACGAGATAATGCCTTCGGTTTCGTTCGAACCCGGAACGAACTTGTATGGATTGAATGCTTTCAGCACATCGTCAGGTGGATGATGAGCATTCTAAGTGATATGTCCTATAAAGGTAATCGTAGCCTCAAGCCTCATCAACCGGGAATGGCTAAAATAGGGGAGGTGCAGCAAAGCTTCGTGGGTCGCGCCCACTGGAGAGCAAGATTGATCCCTGTCTAGAAGTCCCTTTATATTCGGCTGTGTGGGTGGTTGCTAGCTACAACCACGGGGTTGTCTTATTCGGAACTATTCAGTAAGGAATGGGTCCGGCTTTGTGTTGCAGGGGGTCGGGAGTGATCCTCGGTACGTTGATCTAGGCCATGTACTGTGACGGGCGATACCCTAGTAGCCCTGCCATTGTATGGAATCCAAAATCCAATAAGTGCCAACGGTTTTGATTGTATTACCCACTTTTGTGGCCAGTAGCTGGAATTTAATAATGTAACAATTTCGGCTATTTCTTATTTACATGAAAACCCTAGACACTATTATAATATCATCGGATTTCCTATCAAATGTTTTGGTTAGCGTAAGGTAAAAACTTTTCCATGTTTATGTGTGGGAAGTCTTACGTGATACCTTTCTTTTCAAAAGATTTTTAAAAGTTAAGCAACTTTAACCTGTTACTCACACCAGACCCATGTCTGACCCGGAGTTTATTTTTGTTTTCATAAACTCTTGGTTACTCAAATTTTTTTGAGTAGTCAAGGGATTCAGGTTAGGTTTCAGGATTAGCTTTGACAAATTGTGGAGGAGCGATGGAGCAGGAGGCTTCCGCATGTAGATATTTATAGTATTCCGTTGTGTGTTCTCTGAGTTGTTGTATTGAGTTGTAACTAGACAGGTGTTTATAACTGTCTAGTATGTGTTGTATATCTGTGTACTCTGATATTGGTTGTAAACCATGTAATATTTATATTATTAATATAATTTATTCGTTCCGCTGTTAGATTCTGATGTGTTGTTTCTTTCTTCTCTTCTTTCTATTCTCTTTTCTATCCCTTTCTTTCTTAAAGACGATGCGACTTCCGGGTATTTGGAAGTCGGGTTGTCTCAATGATATGATAGTAATTTATATATGCTTGTGATATGATATTTCATGATGTTATAACCTGATATTTATTTGTTACTTCACCTCATATGATATGCCATATTATGCTGTTTATTTTATTTACTGTTTCTCACACTGCATGTTCCCTGTAGAATAGAATCACTATGCATTTGAAATGATCCATACCCAAACGGACTTTAGAATATGGAAAATTCATTATGAGCTGAAATGACGGACTCAAGCGATTTTTATCTATTTTATTTGACTTGGGATTGCGGGTTTGAAATGATAGAACCTGGATATTTATTTTTAAGTTACGGATTGAAATGTTACATATCTGTATCACTGGACCTAGGTTAGAAAATTATATATAGACCCGTGGTTAATTTTAAATATTTTTTGTAAATTATTAAGTATTTTTGAAATTGAAATATGAAATTTTAACTTAAATTGGATTTAAATGATTTAAATAAATGGTATAGTGATTTTCTATAAGTTTAAATGTATAAATAAATAAATGGTTTAAAATGTAATTTTAATATGAGTTAACGTGGTAATTGAAAATTTAGTTTTCAAATGGAAATTCTAAGATTAACTTAGCAATAAGAATATTTTACTTATGAAATGGGTATTTAAAAATAAATTATTAAGTTATTTGTTAAGTTAAAAAGTGAAGAAAATAATGTACTTTTGACTTAATAAATGAATTATAGTTTATTGGATAATTTATTTATAAAAGTTTAATTTATTTAATCATAAGTTAAATGATATCCAAATAAATATTTTTGAAATGTGAGATATGTTTAATAAGTTAAAAATGGTGAAATACTGAAACTATAATGTTTCTGAAATGTTATAATAAATCTTAGTTTTGTATTGGCAGCATTTTCAAAATGCTATGGTTCTAAGATAGCATTTTCTAAGTGCTACCATTTCTGAAAGTGTACAATATTTGTAACAACCCGGGGTCTTGTAATAATTGATTATCGTCGTGAAACGATTAATGTTGATAACCAATGGCTATTTGGAGTTTTTAATTGGGTTGAAATTCTTTTAATAACTTGTTAAGTGTTGGTGGGCTTTGAAAATTGAATCTTGGCCCATGTTTTATTTTGGGGCTGTGAAAATTCTCAAAGTAAATACCTGTTCCCCTTTATTTTTATTTTCATTCGAAAACCCTAAAACAAAACATACGAAAGAAAAACAATGGCGGCTCGTTCAATCTTCAGAAACTTGGGTTTCGGTAATTCGTTGAGGCCGATTGCAAATGCTCGATTCAACTTGATTCTCTTACTCTAATTGGTTGATCGCCTCTTGAGATGATCGCGGCTGCTTAAAGTTTTGTCGAAAAAGGTGAGTGATTTTCTTCACTCACATCCAATTCAAATTTTAGATGATTCTTTGACTTGTTCGAATTCGTGACTTTCGTTGCTTGATTTTTGACAACCACGGCTTGATGATTTTGGTCTCTGTGATTTCGTCCATTTGAAACGATTTCTGGAATTCATTCGAATTAGTATATTTTGTGATTACTAGTTTTATAGTTTTGGTTTCTGGCTTGTTCGCTCTTTTGCCTTGATCATCACGGTGTTGGTTTCTAGTCGGCATCGACCGCCTTGATTTTGCTAAAATGCTTTACTGTTGCTTTTGGTTTTACTGATGTGTTTTGAACTGAGTCTTGATATTGACTCTGTTCAATTGCCCATGGCTACTGTGATTATCTGGAAGTTTTGGTTTTGTGAATTTCTGGTAACTTCGGCATACTTTGGTTCGCACAGCAGTTGGCTTTGTACATTTCTCTATTGATATCGGCATTGACTTTTAAGCTTGAAATTGAATTTTTGAATGAATTTTGGGTTCGGCACTATCTGGATTTGAAATTGCAGCCCCATGAATTTTCAAACTCGTTTCGACTGTGTCTTGGGCATTGCTTTGAAATGCGGGTTGAAATCCCCTCTGTTTTGATTTTGCAATTCACTATTTACTTATTTTTACGTGTCTTCATTTATGTTCATACATACATTTGTATGTGTGTATGCTTGCATTGTTGAATTTGCACTGCAGTTATCTTTGTTCAAAACTGATATTGTTACTGGCATCGATTATGGTGTTTGTTGAACCAGTGGGTATTTTTCTTGTCTTGGTTATTGATGTTGGCCTCCGTGTCACTGACTTTTGTTGATTTGGAACTTCATCATTTTGTTGCTCCTGAATGTTCTGGCCTCCACTATATGCTGCACTATTGTTATATGTATTTTGGGCCTGATCTTTGATGTCGAGGCTGCTGCACTATTGCTTGTTCCATTATGTAGTAGCTGTTTCACTGGTGCATCCCCTCTTTGTTGACATGTGCATTGCCTTCACTGGTCTTGCATGTGGTCTTCTTGTGTTGTAAGTATTCATGTTCCTTTTTGTGTCTGTATCATATTTGAGATTGCTCATTGAGCTGCTGTGGCCTTCACTTGATTTGAACTATGCCTTATCTAGTTCAATTGATCTGCATTTTATGATTTTTGACTCCACTCTCTGATTTCAAACTTATAAGGCCTACTTGACTGGTTCATTGCAGTTTGATTTGAACTGCATTTTTCTTTTGGCATCGACTTTGACTTTGCTTTTTGTGTAATTGTTTCGTCCCTTATGTCTCTGATTTTGATGACCTCGGCGCTATCATTGTCTACTGGTCATTGGTAGTTTGATTTGGGTTGTGATTCACTGTCGCAGCCTGTTTCAATTGTGTTTCCCTTGATGTTGCACTTTCTTAACTCCAGTTTTGTAGTTTCACCCTTGTTGTTTCACTGTTGCATTATATCTGGACTTCCTCTGATTCATTTCATGTTGTCATCTTTGTTTGCTTTCACCTCCAATTTGCAGTGTCTTCATGTTGTACCACTGACATGCGAATTTGGTCATTCGAGCCTTCGTGCTCTGTTGGTTCAGGTTGCATAATCCATTCTGCCGTGCCTTCATGTTTGTACCACTGCCTTTGTGCGCTTGGTCATTCGAGTTGATTTGATTTGCTGTTGTGTTGTGTCATGATAGCCATGACTTGACCTTTGCAATTTCGACTTGATGTTAATATTTGGAGTTGTGATGACATCATATACTATAGTGACGAGGCAGTGCACGCAAGCGTGTACCACAGCCACACAGTATTGATTTTATTTATATTTCTTTTGCATTTTGATTCATTGAGCTTTCGTGTAATTCATCACTGTAGTGGCGAGGCAGTGCACGTGAACGTGTATTGCAGCCTCACAGAATTGATGTTTCGAATTGATATTTCAATTGCTTGAATTGTTTTGTGTGTCCAATTTAATATTTTGAAATTGTATTTTGATTTAGTTTGATTGATCATTTTGTTGTTGTCTAATTATCTACTTGATAATTAGATTATGAGTTTCTAATTATTTATTTAATAATTAGATATTATTGTTAATTGCCGTTTAGGCAATCCTGTTGTTTTCTAAATTATCTTCATTGATAATCCTTTCATTTATCTTCGTTGATAATTTGAATTTGCTGATATTCTGTTTAACACTATTACGTGTTATATTTACCGTTATCCAATTTCCTTACTATAAGATTGGATAGGTAAGGTTTATTGTGACTGTCGTCTATTTCATTATTTAATTATTATTGCTTCCATGCATTAATAACTGAGTTTGAATTAGACCGACCCGTGTATTATTTTCTTTTGAATTTAATACTCGGGTCAGACCGAGTTATTACAGATTGTAGATACCTTGCTTTGGGTTGCTGCTAGAGCTATGAAGTCTCTTTATACCTTTTGGAGTAGTTGTTGTCATAGTATAGGATGATAGGTATTCAGGTATATTAATTATACTAATGTACTTGTATATGTAACATCCTGTGTCGACAATTGTAATTGTAACATATGTATTGTATCACGTGTATTATAACTGACTTCAATTATATATATATATATGTATATATATATAAGATTTGATATTATCTGTGTGCCGCATTTAGCTTATCTGTGTTGTTATGATATATATTGTCCTAAACTATTATGAACCATCGTAGTTCGTTTTATACTGGAATTGGATATGTGGATGGGAGTAAATAAACAAAGAGATGGAAAAAAATACCACTCCTATCGAGATAATCAATACTAATATAAGGCCTAACTACGGATGGCCGCTCCTATCCGGCCTTATTCTTCGTAATAACAGACAATATTTCCTTTTCATACTCTTTGTTATTGTGAGCATAGAGGTGGGGTGTCACAGTTGGTATCAGAGCCAGGTTTTTATGGAAATAATATAGAACATAACTTAGATGGAACATGTGTTACAACTATTTGTTGATGTTTATTTGTGCCTTGAGTCAAAACTAAAGTTTTGAAATTATGATGATTGATTAATTTGTGTTCTGTTTATCAGAGAGCGCAGCGGAAACAGTGAGACTGTCTTCGCTGAGTACAGCTGATAACCTTTTTGATTTAAAAATCAAAATATGAAAATGAAATTAAATTCATTTTGTTATTACATTGATGTGTTTATATTTGTTTTCTTTTGAAAATTTCAATTCCGATTTGAGGATTCGAAGCGATTGTAGTATGTGACTTTGTTGAGATTTTTGCTGTTTTGAATTATCTTCATTGAAGATATAATCGAGTGATTTCTTTGCTCATTTTGTAGTATACGTGCAAATATGAGTTGCACGTTGCTGCATTAATTTTACGTTGAACCGGTGTTTGTTTTTCAATATATTTTGTTGCCGTTATTTTTATAACGGATTTTTACACCGGTGCTAAATTTTTGAAGCATAGTGTTTTGTTGACTTTTTTATGAATGAAAATTCAATGGTATTATATTTTGATGCGAATTATTTTGATGAGATTTTGACGTATAAAAATTAATGTCGCTTTGACTTCAGTGACCGTAAATTTAAAGTGGATTTTCAAGCGGTTATCCCGCAATGCTGATTTTGAGATCCGTTTTTACGGTGTTTTGAGAAGTGCAATTTCCTTATCGAATTTGCTACAGATGTTACTGTTTTAATCACGTGTTTTAAAAATCGTTTTAAAATAAAAAAAATTATTTCCAAAATTTCTACAGTTTGCGCTTTCAAAAGAATGAGGAAGCGATTTAAACGCTTCATCAAAATTGAGGACTATGAAACCTCACTTTTACCGATTCGCTTAATTCCTGACTTGTCCGTTTGAGAACGTAAAATGTTATTTTTTTAAAATACACAATTTTGCACTTTTAAGGAAACGATGAAGAAAATTAAACGATTTAGTAAAACTCGTGGTATGGAACATGTGCGTTTGCTATTTAGATTAATTCTAGACTCGTTAATTGAAATATTTGTTGTTTTGATGATTTTGATGATTTTGTGTGCTTTCGAGCCACTATGTTGGACCTTCGGGTCATATGTTGGACCTTCGGGTCATATGATGGACCTTCGAGTCAATACCAGTACCAGACCTTCGGGTCATATGTTGGACCTTCGGGTCATTTGTTGGGCGCCAAAATTATGATGACAGTACTTGGTTGGCTTCGGTCATATGTTGTTGCACGAGCGGCGTAGCTTAGACCCGTCATATGATGGGATCAATCCACCCTTTTATGTTGATTTTCTAATTATCTTAATTGATTCTAGATATTTGTTGCTTCTAATTATCTTTGTAGGTAATTAGATATTTTCTGTTATGAGTTCTAATTATCTTTGAAGGTAATTGGATATTTGTTATTATGAGTTCTAATTATCGTTGTGATAATTAGATATTTGTTGTTTCCGATTATCGTTTTTGATAATTAGATATTTGTTGATTTGAGATTTCTGATTATCGTTTTTGATAATTAGATATTTTTTGATTTGTGATTTCTGAATATCGTTTTTGATAATTGGATATTTGTTTATTTCTGATTATCATTTTTGATAATTAGATATTTGTTGATTTGTGATTTATGATTATCATTTTTGATAATTAGATATTTGTTGATTTGAGATTTCTGATTATCGTTTTTGATAATTAGATATTTGTTGATTTGAGATTTCTTATTATCTTTTTTATAATTGGATATTTGTTGATTTCTGATTATCGTTTTTGATAATTAGATATTTGTTGATTTGAGATTTCTGATTATCGTTTTTGATAATAGGATATTTGTTGATTTCTGATTATCGTTTCTGATAATTAAATATTTGTTGATTTGAGATTTCTGATTATCGTTTTTGGTAATTAGATAATTGTTGATTTTAGATTCCTGGTTATCATTTTTGATAATTAGATATTTGTTGATTTGAGATTTCTGATTTTCGTTTTTGATAATTAGATATTTGTTGATTTGAGATTTCTGAATATCGTTTTTGATAATTGGGTATTCGTTGATTTCTGATTATCGTTTTTGATAATTAGATATTTGTTGACTTGAGAATTCTGATTATCGTTTTTGATAATTGGATATTTGTTGATTTTTGATTATCGATTTTGATAATTAGATATTTGTTGATTTGAGATTTCTGGTTATCGTTTTTGATAATTAAATATTTGTTGATTTAAGATTCCTGATTATCGTTTTTGATAATTAGATATTTGTTGATTTGAGATTTCTGATTATCGTTTTTGATAATTAGATATTTGTTGATTTCTGATTATCGTTTTTGATAATTAGATATTTGTTGATTTGAGATTTCTGATTATCGTTTTGGATAATTAGATATTTGTTGATTTCTAATTATCGTTTTTGATAATTAGATATTTGGTTATTTGAGATTTCTGATTATCGTTTTTGATAATTGGATATTTGTTGATTTCTGATTATCGTTTTTGATAATCAGATATTCGTTGATTTGAGATTTTTGATTATCGTTTTTGATAATTGGATATTTGTTGATTTCTGATTATCGTTTTTGATAATTAGATATTTTTTGATTTGAGATTTCTGACTATCGTTTTTGATAATTAGATATTTGTTGATTTGAGATTCCTGATTATCGTTTTTGATAATTGGATATTTGTTGATTTCTGATTATCGTTTTTGATAATTAGATATTTGTTGATTTGTGATTTCTGATTATCGTTTTTGATAATTAGATATTTGTTGATTTGAGATTTCTGATTATCGTTTTTGATAATTAGATATTTGTTGATGTGAGATTTTTGATTATCGTTTTGATAATTAGATTTTTGTGGTTTTGCGATTTTTGATTTATGTTTTCTAATTATCTTTGTTGATAATTAGATTTTTTACAGTTTTCTAATTATCGTATCGATAATTAGAAATTGCTGTTTTGTGATTTTTGTATTCTAATTATCTAATTGATAATTGAATATTGCTGATAATTGCATTTATTCAGTTTTGTTTTTTCTGATTATCTATTTGATAATTAGATTTTCTTAGAAATTTGTGAATTTCTTTATGAAATTGAAAGATTTCTCTGGAGTTTGTATTCTTGACCTTTATTTTTCTAGCTTAACCAGTTTATGTTAGAAAAATAATTGTTATTAACAACTTGAATTATGAAAATTGCGGGGATGCAATTTTTATAAGAAGGGGAGTCTGTAACAACCCGAGGTTTTGTAACATTTAATTATCGTCGTGAAACGATTAATGTTGATAGCTAATGGCTATTTGGAGTTTTTAATTGGGTTGAAATTCTTTTAATAATTTGTTAAGTGTTGGTGGGCTTTGAAAATTGAATCTTGGCCCATGTTTTATTTTGGGGCTGTGAAAATTCTCAAAGTAAATACCCGTTTCCCTTTATTTTTATTTTCATTCGAAAACCCTAAAACAAAACATACGAAAGAAAAACAATGAAGGCTCGTTCAATCTTCAGAAACTAGGGTTTTGGTAATTCGTTGAGGCTGATTGCAAATGCTCGATTCAACTTGATTCTCTCGCTCTAATTGGTTGATCGCCTCTTGAGATTATCGCGGCTGCTTCAATTTTTGTCGGAAAAGGTGAGTGATTTTCTTCACTCACATCCAATTCGAATTTTAGATGATTCTTTGACTTGTTCTAATTCGTGACTTTCGTTGCTTGATTTTTGACAACCACGGCTTGATGATTTTGGTCTCTGTGACTTCGTCCACTTGAAACGATTTCTGGAATTCATTCGAATTAGTATATTTTGTGATTATTAGTTTTATAGTTTTGGTTTCTGGCTTGCTCACTCTTTTGCCTTGGTCATCACGGTGTTGATTTCTAGTCGGCATCGGCCACCTTGATTTTGCTAAAATGCTTTGCTGTTGCTTTTGGTTATACTGATGTGTTTTGAACTGAGTCTTGATATTGACTCTGTTCAATTGCCCACGGCTACTGTGATTATCTGGAAGTTTTGGTTTTGTGAATTTCTGGTAACCTCGGCATACTTTGGTTCGCACAGCAGTTGGCTTTGTACAATTCTCTGTTGATATCGACATTGACTTTTAAGCTTGAAAATGAATTTGTGAAAGTATTTTGGGTTCGACACTTTCTGGATTTGAAACTGCAGCCCCATGAATTTTCGAACTCGTTTCGACTGTGTCTTGGGCATTGCTTTGAAATGCGGGTTGAAATCCCCTCTGTTTTGATTTTGCAATTCACTGCTTTCTTATTTTTACATGTCTTCATATATGTTCATACATACATTTGTATGTGTGTATGCATGCATTGTTGAATTTGCACTGCAGTTATCTTTGTTCAAAACTGATATTGTTACTAGCATCGATTATGGTGTTTGTTGAACCAGTGGGTATTTTTCTTGCCTTGGTTATTGATGTTGGCCTCTGTGTCACTGACTTTTGTTGATTTGGAACTTCATCATTTTGTTGCTCCTGAATGTTCTGGCCTCTACTATATCCTACACTATTGTTATATGTATTTTGGGCCTGATCTTTGATGTCGAGGCTGCTGCACTATTGCTTGTTCCATTATGTAGTAGCTGTTTCACTGGTGCATCCCCTCTTTGTTGACATGTGCATTGCCTTTACTGGTCTTGCATGTGGACTTCTTGTGTTGTAAGTATTCATTTACCTTTTTGTGTTTGTATCGTATTTGAGATTGCTCATTAAGCTGTTGTGGCCTCCACTTGATTTGAATTATGCCTTATCTAGTTCAATTGATCTGCATTTTATGATTTTTGACTCCACTCTCTGATTTGAAACTTGTAAGGCCTACTTGACTGGTTCATTGTAGTTTGATTTGAACTGCAATTTTCTGTTGGCATCGACTTTGACTTTGCATTTTTTGTAATGGTTTCGGCCCTTATGTCTCTGATTTTGATGACCTCGGCACTGTCACTGTCCACTGGTCATTGATTGTTTGATTTGGGTAGTGATCCACTATCGCAGCCTGTTTCAATTGTGCTTCCCTTGATGTTGCACTTGCTTAAGTCCAGTTTTGTAGTTGCACCATTGTCGTTTGACTGTTGCATTATATCTGGACTTCCGCTGATGCATTTCATGTTGCCATCTTTGTTTGCGTTCACCTCCAATTTGCAGTGTCTTTAATGTGCACGTAAATATGCATATTTTTACCACCATATTTAATCTATTTAAATTGAATAAATGATCATATTGGGTATTTTAACTTGTTTTAACCAAAATTCAAGTCACATTTTCATCGTCATCCAAGGGCAAAATGGTCATTTTTGTGCATATATCAAATTGAGAAAATTTAATGGGAAATTTCTATATTATTTTGTAGGACTTTAAACTCGATTACAAGTGGTTTCATGAAGGAATATGCATGCACAAAGAAGATACAAAAGAATGAAGATGGAAATAATTTAAAGTGAAGAACATGGAGGACCTCACCTACCCACTATCTTAATGTACAAATTAAAGGCTAATGCACATGCTAAAAGACATTTAAAGCTTCATGTATATTTAAGTAGGGGATTATTGAAGATAATGATAACTTGGCCACCACTCTTCCTCCAAGGGAATTTTGGGTACTCTCCAAAAATATGCATTAGGGTTTCTAACTTGTATAAATACCCCTTATGTTTCATGTAGCCTCCTCTTCTCTTAACATCTCTTCTATTAGTCTCTCTTAGGCCTCCTTCTCTTTAGTTTAGTTTAGATCAAAAATAAAATGAAATCTCCTCTTTCTCTTTTCATGGCTACTTAGCCATTTTTATTTTATGTAATCTTTTTTTTTATGCAATTTAATACATGCTCTTTCCTTTTCATGTTCATTTACTTTCATGTTGTAGTATAGATCTCTTCTCTTTTATGCAAGTAGAATAATTTTTTCTTTCATTTTGCTCTCTTTTTCCTCTTCTTTTTATTCAATGTTGCTTGCTACATTTGTTCATATGATGACAAATATGAGAGGCTAAACCCCTTCAATTTAGGGGGTAATGAAGCTCTCTAATTATGTAGCTCCAACTATTTGTTAATTCATGCTCTCTTTTTGTGCTTAATGATGATCAATGAAGTATTTTATTTGTTGTTTTTGTGTTGAATTTGATAGCCTATATTGTTGACACCAAATATGCTATGCTTAAACAATCACTAACACAAATGCCTCTTCATGAATATATGATTATGGCATAAGAAAGTGATTTGAAATTAAAATTTGATGGTCTACGTTTCTAATTAATAGTTAATAGGCCATACTTAGAATATATTTCATTTTCTTTGTCAAGTTTCATGAAAGTTAATAAGTGTTTTAAGGGGTGTGTTATAGTTTGATGGCTTATGTTGGCTAATCAATAGCTCAAATATGCCATACTTATGATAAACACGTCAATTAAAACACTAATGATCATAAAAGAGAGATCATGATTTCATGTGTTAAACTACATGATCTAGAGAGTGGATTTATTCTCTAAATTGTCATCTAACTCTCATATTTGCATATATTTTTTTGTTTTTGTTAGTTAGTTCATTTTCTCATTTTCTAGCTTAAATACACTCTCGACTCTGGGTTAATTTGATTGAGTAGGAAATTTAAATCAACAATTCCCTGTGGATCGACCCGTATTTGCTACATGCTACATTCGTACATCGTGCGCTTGCGGTTATTTTTAATTTAAATTCGTTCGACGGTTTTCTAAACCGATAGAATTTCCATCGACGAACAAGTTTTTGGCGCCGTTTCCTGGATTCTATCGGTTTAGAAAAAATTGTGTGCGCGCGCTTTTTGATTGCATTTTGAATGTGTTTCTTGTTTCTATTTGCATTTGCATATATAAAAAAAAAAGAGTTTGCATTACATTCTCACATCTCACTTCTCTATCTATCTCAGTTCTCATTTCATTGTGTATATTTGCTGTTTTACAGTTTGCATGTAATCTTATTCTCTATAACATCCATTCTCTCATTCTCTGTAATTTCATTTTTCTTTGTAGTTTCATTTTTTTGTAAGTTCGGTAATTTCATTTTGTGTTCTCTTTAAAAAAACACACAATTTTCACCACTGCATTACATATAGTGTATTACAATTCATATTGCATTGCTCTTTGTTTTCATTGTTTTACATCACACTGCTCTCCCTCTAACTCACTGTTCTCAACCATTCCTGCCTTCTTCCCATCAATACAATCACTCAACTGTCACTGCCCTCTGTTTATTTCTCCACCTCATATGCAGTCAATACCCTGACACTTTCATCCACTTCATCAAATTTCACCACTGCATACTTCATCAGTCCCTTCACCAATCAACTTACTCTCATCACAACTTCACCATAACTCACCTCCCTTCCACTACAATCCAGTACATCACAGTACCATCCAAACCCTAGCCATCACTGCTACATTTTCTCCACCATTCCAGTCCCTCTGCCCTCTGTCCACACCCACTGCATACTTCACTGACCAAACACTTCTCGACTGCCTGAGCCACCATTCAGACCCTCCACTTCTTTGCACATCCCACAACAAACTTCAATCTACCCTACTTCCTACTCAACTTCCCTTACATACTGTTCCCCCCTTGTTGCAGTACCAATCATCTCTACATCACCTCATCGCCATAGCAAGTGCAGACATCACTGAACTTCAGCCATCATTTGCTCCCACTACCTTTCTACCACCGCATTGTTACACTGCCAGAGACCATCCCCTACCATCTACTTCAGAATTCCAACTCGCTACACCCATTATTCTTCATCACATTTCCTTGCATTCCCCTTCATACTCATCACCACCATCAAACAAATACTAGAGTAACTCCACTACATACTGTAAGAACCATCCATCACTCACATCTTCATAAGCAACTACAATCCATATGCGACCAAACTGAAATCGCGATCACCCAACTCCACTGAACTTGCCGCAAACAAACCATCGAGATTTCAAAAGAAAAACAAACAAAAAGTTTTAGACTACCACAAAACTACTTACAACTTCAACCACTTCTTTTACCTCTGCCGCACTGCAACGAGATCACCTCCGACCATCACCCCTGTTCTCTGCCTCATTGCATCCTCTAACATCAACCAATAGCCACTGCACTTCGGTAACCACCAACATTCACACTTGCAATCCCCTGACCTCCACCACGTCAACATTTAATCACTTACCGCCTTTTCTTCCTCTACCATAGTGCACTGTCGCTTCTGCTACAACTTCACTTCTACTTATACTCTAGCTTCCACCAACTAGTTAGACCACCTTACCCACAACCAAAAAATCCACCTTACAGTCATTTTCCACTACTTCCAACTTATCACAAACATCACATCAGCCCCTTCTTCCATCTCCACTACAGCTTACCACTGCACAAAATTCACCTAGTGAACATCACCTCACAGAGCAAACAACATCATCTCCCCTGCTACCTGACCTCCTGCACAACCGATCTACAACAACTCCAAAACCATACTTCCACATAACCCACTACTCCACAACCATACATCTTCACAATCCATCCACCTGCCTGAACAATCACTCATCCCTCACTATTGCTGCAACCAAAGTCAAACTGTTGATCAAACCCAAACAACACATAAGAAAAAGAAACCGCACATACCTCATCACCACATCAAAACTCATCACAATAACAACCACCTGAAATCATACATGCCTCTCCAATTCGTCAACCCGAAACCGCTTCAATTTGATTTCGCAACTCACGACTTCGGCATCGGCACAGAGAACCACTCCATCGACCAGCAACTCACGCAATTACCATTGGCCAACCAAAACGTCCCTTCAACAATCAAATTCGCAACCACCCTCGAACGGAAGCAATTTTGAATCGAGAAATTTGTACTTGAAAGTAGATTTGAATTTAATTTGACAAAAAGGGGAGAGTTTCTAAGATTCGAAGTTAATTTGAATAAGAAGGGAGAAGTAATTCGTGTAAATAAAACTGTTTTAAGTGGAATGAAGTAGCGGTAGTCGTTAGTGGGCCTGGTTATAAGTTTGAAGGCCTGGTTAAATTTTTTTTAGTCTAGTTTTCTTAGTTTTGTTTCAAAATTGTTCAACCCTCATTAAAAAAAATTCAGAAAAAAAGAAAAAAAATGTAGTTGTGTTTGTCCTTGTTCATTTGACCTTAGTTGTTTTTAAAAAAAAAATGCTTTCCTTTCCTTTTGTTTTGTCTTGTTTTATTTTAAGTTCCATCCTATTCTTCTGTTAAAATAATAATAATAAACTGTTCTTTTTTCTTTCTTTTGTATATATCTTATTTTTATTTTCAGGTTGCCAAAGCAGATTGGAGAAGTCGCTTGCTTAGCCTTGCTTGAAAAAAAAAACTGCTTGCTTGCTATATCTATTGTTTTTATTTGCCTTGCATTGTTGTTTGCTTGCATATATATTTAAAAAAAACCAAAAAAATTCCATTTGTAGTTGCATTGTTAATACACGTTTAATTTATGTTCTGCATTTCATCTTAGATTTTGATTAATAATAACGGTTAGACATCGATAACACTTAATTGTATATTGACAATTTGTCTTCTTTGAACAATTTAATTTCTTGGTGTCTAGGCTACGGCAGAGTAATAACCATTTATAAATATTACGGTGATTCGTAAATATTATAGTGGTTGTTCCTCTGAAGGTAATTAAACCTTCGGCTCCATTGCTACGGTGATTCGTGGTGCGCCGATAAATCCTGTCCATTACCTGCCGGAGAACTATCTTGTTTATCTAAGACAATTTGTGATCATACAATTTTGGGTTAACTTAGGATTAATCATTTGTAATTAATCACTGCATTCATTTAGTTGCATTAGTTCATGCATATTTAAAAAAAACAAAAAAAATTTCAAAATCCAAAACTAAAAAAAATTTGTAAATATTTCTTAACTTAGTTTTTTTTTCTTTCCCTTTTCCTTTGAAAATTTCAAATCAATATTCCAAAAAAAAAAATTGAAATCAAAAATCCAAAAAAAAAACTTTTCAAAAACAAAGAAAAAAATTTGAAAAACCAAAAATCAATTTCCCTTTTGAAAAATAAATTCCATTTGTAAATATTTTTCTTTTACCAAAAAAAACACAAAAACATTCTTGAAAATGTCCAAGTTTCCCCACTTACGTGAAGTTTACAATAGTTGCGAAAATCAATATAATCCATATGATTTCACTCCAAATTCGTGCGGATATTTTAAAGACAACTATTCTTTAAACGATTTGAATTTTGAACCACAAGATTTTGAAAACGACGACCAACCTTCAAATCTTGAAAATAGTATTTCATCTTTACTTGAAATCGCTACACAACAAAATCAAGAGATAAATGAGTGGTGCAATTCATATTTGTGCTATAACACGAATCAAGGTTTTCAAAATAATCAAAATTTGAGTCCACTTCAAAATTCAAATGATTTCGAGTGTAACCCATGCCAATTCAATTTCGAGTTTAAAGATGAATTTCATAATCAATACGAAAATGTAAACCAATTTTCAAATAATTTTGGCAATGGGAATAGTTTCAATAATGATACGATCGAAAACTTTGGTTATCAACAAATTCAAAATGAAAGTTTTCAAATTAATAATCATGAATTTGATTTTGTTGACCAAATGGAAAAAGATAACGGGGATTTATTACTTGAAAAATACAAAAAAATTCGTGAAAATCATAATCAAATTTCAACTTACGAAGAATCAAATAATAATCTACCGTTTATCGAAATTGATAATTCTTTTTCTCAACAAGTTCAAATCGAAAATTTTCAAGTTAATAATTACCAATTTGACTTTGTTGAGCAAATGAATGAAATTCATGATGATCACACAAATTTGTTAATTAAAACATTGGAAAATTTTCATGAGGAACAAAATCAAATTTCAATGTGTGACGAGTCAAACGATAATCCATCTTTTACCCAAATCGATGATTTTCAAATAACAACTTTTGAAATTGATAATGACGATCTTAATCAAGTTGTTGAAAATACGGCAATTAAGTTGGATTTCAATTCTTGTGAGGGTGCTAAATTCGATTTAAACTTCGATCTTCTTTTTTCTGAAAACTTGAATACGACAACTTTGAATTTTAAACTCCATTTACACGATGAAGTTTTTGACAATCCAACAAAGGAAGTCGAATTTAATGAACATGAGTTTTATGGACTTTCTGAAAATGAGTTGTTGAATTCTAAGGGGGAAAATTTCGATCACCGTTTTGATTTTGAAATCGATAATTTTGAAGAAGTTTTCAGTTATAAGTTTGAACTTCAATTTGGTGAAAATAAACTTGAACTTCAATCAATTGTTTTATCAACCCCAAAAATCATCAAAAATAAAACAACTCATACGATTTTCAATAAAAGGACTTTCGTTTTTCCAAATCCACACTCAACTTCGAAATCTTTTACGACTTGATTTTCCGTGCTTAAACTGTGTCTCACACATTTGACGAGAAAAATGAATCGGCCTTTAGAAGATCGTTTCATTTACTTTTTGACTGTATACTTTCTCATCTCTTGTAAATAATCATCTTTCATGTAAATATTGGATTTTTATTTTATCTCCTTCCACTTGGGTTGACTGTGGGGACACAGTCAGAAACAAGTGTGGAGGGGAGACTCATCTTCAATTTTTTATTTTTCATGGTTTATTTTTGCTTTAAAATTTCAAAAAAAAATCACAAAAACAAATTTTCTTTTGATTTATTTTTAAAAGAAACACTAAGATAAGTATATGGTTTTGGTTTATTAAATTGAAATTTTTGAAAAATTATTTGTCTTAACAAAAACAAAAATGAAGTTTGATTACAAATAATAATGGTTTAACTAGCATATAGAAAGATTCATATGTGTTAATTATGAAGTATACCTAATTGAAAATCTTTGTTTTAAAAAGTGGTTGATTTAAAGTAAAGGATATAACATTTTTTTTTGCCTTCTAAGTTAAATGGTGCTAAGATGATTTTGCAAAACTCTCTCTCTCTTTAAAAAAAAATATAAAAATGAAAAATAATAACATCCAAGTATTCACTCTCATTTAAAGTCCTCACGGTTATGCATGGGTGAATTACTTTGAATCTTTGATTATGTGCTTTCATACTCATTTAAAAGTCCTCACGGTTATGCATGTATGGAACACATGTAAAAAAAGAAAAGAAAAAAATAGAACAGTCTTAATAAAACCACCTACGGTCGATAGGTGTATGCACGAAAGTGTGTGCACTCGCCATGCTCTGTACTCCCTCACATAAGCCCGAAAGGCAGTGCATGGGTGGTATATCTGGCCTCAGTTTACCTGAGCTAGGTGTGTAATTTTTCTTACAAATAATGAGAGAGCAAGCAATTGAAATTCTAGCACTATTTTTACTTATTTGATTTGAATTGTTATTGAAAAGAAATGAAAATACCACTTTGATAAACTTTGATAGTCAACTACGGATCCATTTCGTAGATATACTTTGTTATCAACTGAAACAACGAGTTAAACTCTTGTCTATTTGTTATGATAACTTGATTTTTGTTGGAAATTTTGACGAGTAAACGACATAAATTTTCAAGATAATAACGAAAACCTATATTTAACTTATTCATGTCGATTTAAAAATAAATCCTTCATTTGTAAATATTTCAAAAACTTGCATTATTCTCTTTGTAAATAAATCTTACATTTTGTAAATATTTTCATCCTGCATTTGGATTTTGTGGGTAGTATCCACTGAAAAACCTCACAAGACAACACTCGTCCTACTGGGGACACCCATAGGTTTAACGGCTTATTGCATACGCTCAATGCAATCGTGCTCCCTACAAAACGGATTTATCTTAGTTTTTCTTTATTCGAGGACGAATAAAAAGATAAGTGTGGGGGTATTTGATGTGCACGTAAATATGCATATTTTTACCACCATATTTAATCTATTTAAATTGAATAAATGATTATATTGGGTATTTTAACTTGTTTTAACCAAAATTCAAATTATTTGAAATTGTTACATTTTCATCGTCATCCAGGGGCAAAATGGTCATTTTTGTGCATATATCAAATTGAGAAAATTTAATAGGAAATTTCTATATTATTTTGTAGGAATTTAAACTCGATTACAAGTGATTTCATGAAGGAATATGCATGTACAAAGAAGATATAAAAGAATGAAGATGGAAATAACTCAAAGTGAAGAACATGGAGGACCCCACCTACCCACTACCTTAATGTACAAATTAAAGGCTAATGCACATGCTAAAAGACATTTAAAGCTTCATGTACATTTAAGTAGGCAATTATTGAAGATAATGATAACTTGGCCACCACACTTCCTCCAAGGGCATTTTGGGTACTCTTCAAAAATATGCATTAGGGTTTCTCACTTGTATAAATACCCCTTATGTTTCATGTAACCTCCTCTTCTCTTAGCATCTCTTCTCTTAGTCTCTCTTAGGCCTCCTTCTCTTTAGTTTAGTTTAGATCAAAAATAAAATGAAAGCTCCTCTTTCTCTTTTCATGGCTACTTAGTCATTTTTATTTTATGTAATTTTTTTTAATGCAATTTAATACATGCTCTTTCCTTTTCATGTTCATTTACTTTCATGTTGTAGTGTAGATCTCTTCTCTTTTATGCAAGTAGAATAATTTTTCCTTTCATTTTTCTCTCTTTTTCCTCTTCTTTTTATTCAATGTTGCTTTCTACGTTTGTTCATATGATGACAAATATGAGAGGCAAACCCACAAATGCCTCTTCATGAATATATGATTATGGAATAAGAAAGTAATTTGAAATTAAAATTTGATGGTCTATGTTTCTAATCAATAGTTAATAGGCCATACTTAGAATATATTTCATTTTCATTTTCTTTGTCAAGTTTCATGCAAATTAATAAGTGTTTTAAGGGGTGCGTTATAGTTTGATGGCTTGTGTTGGCTAATCAATAGCTCAAATATGTCATACTTATGATAAACACATCAATTAAAACACTAATGATCATAAAAGAGAGATCATTATTTCATGTGTTGAATTACATGATCTAGAGAGTGGATTCATTCTCTAAATTGTCATTTAACTCTCATATTTGCATTTCTTTTCTTTTTGTTAGTTAGTTCATTTTCTCATTTTCTAGCTTAAATACACTCTCGACTCTGGGTTAATTTGATTGAGTAGGAAATTTAAATCAACAATTCCCTGTGGATCGACTCGTATTCGCCACGTGCTACATTCGCACACCGTGAGCTTGCGGTTATTTTTAATTTAAATTCGTTCGACGGTTTTCTAAACCGATAGAATTTCCGTCGGCGAACAGTCTTCATGTTGTACCACTGCCATCTGCATTTGGTCATTCGAGCCTTCGAGCTCTGTTGGTTCAGGTTACATAATCCATTCTGCTGTGTCTACATGTTTGTACCACTGCCTTTGTGTGATTGGTAATTCGAGTTGAGTTGATTTGCAGTTGTGTTGAGTCATGATAGCCGTGACTTGACCTTTGCAGTTTCGACTTGCTATTAATATTTGGAGTTGCGATGACATCATATACTGTAGTCGCGAGGCAGTGCACGCGAGCGCGTACTGCAGCCACACAGTATTGATTTTATTGATATTTCTTTTGCATTTTGATTCACTGAGCTTTCGTGTAAGTCATCACTGTAGTGGCGAGGCAGTGCATGTGAACGTGTACTGCAGCCACACAGAATTAACGTTTTGAATTGATATTTCAATTGCTTGAATTGTTTTGTGTGTCTAATTCAATATTTTGAAATTGTATTTTGATTTAGTTTGATTGATCATGTTGTTGTTGTCTAATTATCTATTTGATAATTAGATTATGAGTTTCTAATTATTTATTTAATAATTAGATTTTGTTGTTAATTGCCGTTTAGGCAATCCTGTTGTTTTCTAAATTATCTTCATTGATAATCCTTTCATTTATCTTCGTTGATAATTTGAATTCGCTAATTTGTTGTTTAACACTATTACGTGTTATATTTACAGTTATCCAATTTCCTTACTATAGGATTGGATAGGTATGGTTTATTGTGACTGTCGTCTATTTGATTATTTAATTATTATTGCTTTCGTGCATTAATAACTGAGTTTGAATTAGACTGACCCGTGTATTATTTTCTTTTGAATTTAATACTCGGGGCAGACCGAGTTATTACAGGTTGTAGATAACTTGCTTTGGGTTGCTGCTAGAGCTATGAAGTCTCTTTATACCTTTTGGAGTAGTTGTTGTCATAGTATATGATGATATGTATTCATGTATATTGATTATAGTAATGTACTTGTATATGTAACATCCTGTGTCGACAGTTGTAGTTGTATCATATGTATTGTATCACGTGTATTGTAACTGACTTCAGTTATATATATATATATATATATATATATATATATATATATGAGATTTGATATTATATGTGTTCTGCATTTAGCTTATCTGTGTTGTTATGATATATATTGTCCTAAACTATTATGAACCATCGTAGTTCGTTTTATACTGTAATTGGATATGTCGATGGGAGTAAATAAACAAAGAGATGAAAAAAATACCACTCCTATCGAGATAATCAATACTAGTGTAAGGCCTAACTACGGATGGCCGCTCATATTCAGCCTTATTCTTCGTTATAACAGACAGTATTTCCTTTTAATACTCTTTGTTATTGTGAGCATAGAGGTGGGGCGTCACAATGTTTCTGAAATATCACTACATCTACAATAGCATTTTCTAAGTGCTACCGTTTCTGAAATAAACTGTTTTTATGAATACCCTAGTATTTACAGTAGCATTTTCTAAGTGCTACCGTTTCTGAAATGAACTGTTTTTCTGAATGCCATTATATTTATAGTAATGTTTTCAAAGTGCTGCTGTTTTTGAAAAGACCATATTTCTGAAATATTAGTATATTTACTGTAGCATTTTCCAACTGCTACGAATGCTATGATACAGTGTATTTTTTTTTAAATTGTTTTAAATGTATGCACTTAGGAAGGCTACAACTTTGGAAATGGATATATTTTTTTGAAAGATACTGACAATGAATTTAAAATGGTTTAAATGAATAGGTTTTGATTTGAAATATAAACCATTTTGAAATATATAACCACATGTAATAATAATTTTGGTTGTTAAAGAGACCGGGATTGGAAGTTGTCATACTCTCTGCCAACATCGAAAACCACTTTAACAACCGTGTACGCGGTGGAGATTCCAGATTGTAGTAGGACGGTGGTGACGTTCTATTGAGGTATGTACATGGACCCGACTCCCGTGAGTTGGCATAAGGTAGTTAAAACAGTAGCGATTTCGGGCCAATGAGGTAGCTCCTCTTATCGGACACACTTCTTAGTATGTCATTCTATTACTTTGTGATTGATTGGTGCGCACCTTTGATTTTGGGAATGTGGCTTGAGGTAGACAGTTGTAGCTGCTATGCATTACCACCAGTTGGGATGCATAATTGGTATATCTACCCTGGCATTGCCTCGTTGTGCCATGTCACCTACCCTAGCGCGCCTTATATGGTTTTGTTTTGTACCATACCTATGGAGTGCCCTCTGACGATGCACAGCACGGGGAGATTATGGTACTGTATAGACTATGGGAATATATAAATGTGTTAAGGGGGATATTGGTTAACTCATTAACTCTATTTTTAAGTATATTATACTTTACTTTAGACACTATTATAATAGCATATATTACTACATAATAAATAGTTCAACGGATCCTTAAAGTATGGGTTGTCCCATGCATCCTTTAAGTTACTTATGCATTTATTTTACAGTTCACTTAAGATGGTTTACGTTGTATAAGCATGTATGCCCTGACTCGAGTGGTTGTTTTGCTTTACACTCGAATCAGCCTGAGTATCAGCTTTGGATTTCACCTTCTGGAGCTAGAGGATTTGCTGGAGTTTACTTCTATCTAGTTGTTTTCTATTTCCATTCAGTATTTCTATTCAGCCTATGTAAAAATGAACATTTATGTATTGGGATTTCTATTGTATTTACTTTTCAGACTCTAGATTTTGTACCTGTTTTGAGACTGTGCTTGAGACTATGTTGTAGTAGCTTCATGAACTAATATGGTTACTTTATTTCCACTGCGAGTTATTCTGATTTATCTGTATCTGTGATTCTATGATTGGTTTTATTTGCTCTAAATTATATTACAATCTACTATTTTGAATTATTCAAGTCAGATATGTGTGGTTTTATTGTCGATTTGAATGGTCCAAAATAGTGGGTCATTGCAAAAATACTTTTATAACTCAATGTTTTAACTAGTTTATTCTCGTTTTTGCAGACTCTTGCCATGCGTTGATCATGCGTAAGGCTAGACTTCTCCAAGTACTTAGTAGACTTGTTTAAACACCTAGTTAAAATACTTAAAACATTAAAAATAGATATAGGAAGTACATTCCCCCATGGATCGCAGTTACGCAATGGTTACGCCGCTATCCCAATGGAATCACCTGTAACTGTAGGCATCTCACCCTCGATTTACGCTATCCAATAATACCAAATGAATATAATAAGTGACCCGCAAAAGGAATTGATAAATGACCCACCAAAGGGATCCGATAAATGAGCCACCAAAGGGTTCCAATAAATGGCCTACTAAAGGGGTTCGATGGAAGGTACTTCCCATATCATTTACTTCACAATATATCATACCATATTCAGTACCCTTTCAAAATCATTATTTCAATTATCGCACTTATATAAATTCCATTATATATATGATTTCATTTTGAGATAGGGTACTTTCTAAAATCAAAAGTCTCAAATATATCAAATCATTCTTATATAAATTCCACTGTATATAAGATTTATCTCTTCATTCAAATACCTTCCAAAATTAATAGACTTCAAAATCATCTTATACCTATATAAAGTCCATTTTAAATAACAATCAAAATTTTCTCCAAATCAATTACGCTACATAAAGAGCCATATGGGATTGAACATCTTTGCTTTATAAAAGGCTTTGAATTTAGAATAGTTTTGGATATAAAATAGTTTGTAAAATAGTATTGCATATAAATAGGTTGTAAAACAGCTTTCTATATAAAATAGTTTGTAATATAGTTTTGTATATAAAATAGAATAAAAATAGTTTGAACAAGATAAAATAAAAGAAAAATAGTTTGCAATATGGTTTTAAGTTAATAGTAGTTTTGCATAAATAGAAAATTCCAATTTAAATTACAAAGATATCCAAGCCAACAACTTTCAATTTTATCATCAAAGCATATCAATAATATTAGAACATAAGATGTACATATGTCATCATTTCGTGAAATCACATTCGATCGCTCACTTGATCACACAATTTCGCATTCGAACTAGTATTGTCCATCCGACTTCCCTAATGCGGACTTTGATATGGTTTCTTGATTAGGAGCCATCATTCTCCTTGCATAGCCATATACTATAAAAAAGAATTCTAGAATCGAACAAAAAATCCATATCAAATATTCGCCATCAATTATTGAATGAAAAATCCTAACACGGAATGGTGTAATTCACCTCGATCTTGTGTACTCAAATCTAGATCAAATTAATTATGCAAATAAAAAAACTGTGACGCCCCACCTCTATACTCACGCTAGCCAAGGGCATTACTAAGTAATGCCGTCAACTAGTGCAAAGAATAAGGCTGTTAAGGAGCGACCATCCGTGTAATTGCCTTGTGCGAGCACCGATATGTCAGATAGTATAACATGCATCTCATTTCAAGAGGAAATCCGACATACCAATACAAACTCAAAGCTACTAAATAGTGGCTATGTGGTCTTCGGAAATGAATATAGAAATAACCATAACATAAATTAGTCATGGATAATCATATCACGAAGGCGGAAACAGATATGAATATAACACATGTAAGTGTACATCAGAGTAGTGGTCAAATAAGATCCATAATATCATAAAAGAATAGATACAAGTGCTACATCAAAGAGTATGTATACATCAAGGAGTCTCTATCTCGAATGTATAACAACAAAAACTAGCAATCTAATGTAGTTAGACAAAAGTCAGATGATGATGATCCCAGATTAGGAGTCAAGCAGAAGCACCTGTAACATCTCGGTGTGACCCGAGTATTATTTAATTAGAAAATAATAAACGGATCAGTCTAGCTATAAATATCAGATAAAAATGAGATAGAATAAGAGATATGACAAAAACGTATGATAACAATAATTTCATACTGTAATAAGTATGCATTTGAAAATCAACCAGAGATTAATCAATACCACAAGAATCTTCTCACAAATCAAAAAGAAAACCATATTCTTTACTTTTATTCGCCAAGTCACAAATATTGGCAATCATCTCAATGCCGATCGTAAAAGTTGTTGAAACAAAAATTCACCAATGCACAAATATTGATAATCTCATCAATGTAAATCACTAAAATTGGTGAGACAAAAATTCTAGAAATCATCATTTAGAAATCAAGAAATCACAAGAACGGGAGGCCTATCACAAAATGGGAGCATGAAAACTCGCCAACACGTGTATCACAAAACAGAACGCTATTCCAGGGTTGCTAACCATTAATTTTGAGCCGAGACTCCACAAACGGCACGAAGACCATGGGTCGCTATCACACCAATTTTGAGTCGAAGCTCCACAGAAACGGGGTTTAGTCTCCCTCGTAGACAAAGCGACATCACACATTTCTAGTCTAAACCACAAAATGATCATCAACGATCATCAAGATGTGTCAATTACACTAAGCTAGTAAATAAATGAGTTTCGCTTCATGTCCCATAACCACTGGCTTAACTTAGATATTTACAAACAAATTGTAGATTCCCACTCACAAATTGTCACAAGAGTTTCAATCGAACAAGTCCAAAAATTAATCGATGAAGTAAACGCAAGTGCTTCATACCACTTGTTTTACAACGTTGTTTAATTAGATTTCTCAAACGAATGAAGTAAAGGTTTGTATATACTAATAGATTGGAAAACGGTCTTAAAAGCGAACTTTGTATCAAAAATAGAGTTGAAATCATCTTTGTGAAAGGATTTGAATATTTACTACTAGTATTGAAACCTTCGAATTTTAAAGTGACAAGCCACACAAATGATTGTATAAACAATCAATCACCAAAAATTCACATACAAATACGTGAATTAAACCCAATGAAATCGATTCCAAACCCATCAAAGAAGTCATCAAATTCGATTAGGGATAACAACTAGTCGGATCGACCAAAAATCGATTAACATTGGAGTTTTACTCAAAGTTAGGCAAATAGGCAGATATGCTGTGACGCCCCACCTCTATACCCACGCTAGCCAAGGACACTATAAGTAATGCCGTTAACTAACACGGAGAATAAGGCTGGTTGGGAGCGACCATCTATAGCCTTGCTCTAACTATCTATTGAATACATCGACATAGACGTAACAATAAGGTCGATATACCCAATGAATACTAAAAACAAAATCATAGGTGGTTGGATCTATCAGAACAGAATATAACAACTCAAATGTAATATACAACACAGAGCAGTAGATCATCGTATACACATATACAGATACACAACAGAGTATACAAAACAATACAAGTCAAGTGGTATAGCAGACCACAATACACAGATGAGTCAATAGAATACATATCAGAGTTACTACAAAATGGGACTACACAAAAAGCTATGAAAAAAAGAAGCTAGCGGAGTAGTCCATGCGGAAGCAAAATAGGATAAGTCCAAAAGCACCTAACCTGAAACATCTCGGTCTGACCCGAGTATAAAATACACGGGTCAGTCTAGCTAAACAAATCAGTTAGATAAACTGAACAACAATAAACCTGCAAGGTTACAAAGTATAACAATTACCTCCAAAGGAGATAACACAAGCATAAACAAAAGATGAGTCATAATAGAACAAGCCTCATATCATCGGCAACTCAAATAAACAAAGGATATAAATATCACAAAGCAAGTCAAAAGGAAAATAACAAATACCCATAAGGTATACAAGTTCCACAAGGTAATCGCTACACATCATGTGGCTCAAAAAGACCAACACCGAAGTGCGATACCAAGGGAATATACATATCAATGGAACAGCAGAAAATTGCTCGAGCTCAGTACTGTATAAACAAGGATCCATGAGACCGAAGACTCGATACCCAATATCACCCATGCGGCTCATAACGACCAACATAGAAAGCGATACTATAGGGTGACAAACCCGAAGGCACAAACCCAATACCACCCATGCGGCTCATAAAGACCAACATCGGAAGCGATACTATAGGGCGACAAGCCGTAGTGGTGAAGGTCGAAGACCCAGTACTGGACACCACTAACTGGCGAAATGTGTCACAACTCTCGAAAAGTAATCCGAAAAGTGTTAATGTATGTCCCATAACCACTCGTTCGCACTAAACGGTTTACTATCCATCAGTCACTTTTACACTCAAAGCAGTACAAAGTTTACCTCATATCATCGATAGACCAAACCCGAAGGTCAAAACCATCAATTGAATAGGTCGGGGATTAATCGGAAGGATAAACGCACAGATTCATGGTCCGTGTTTTGCCCAACCATTTAATCACCCTTCCACTTCGCTCGAAGTGCGAAATTGTGCGTGCTTTAAATAGATAAATCGAAGAAGCGAACTTTTAATACGATTTGAAGAAATAATTTATAAAAACCCGTGAATAAATTCAAAAAGGAATTATCAAGGTCAAATATGCATAAGCAACTAATTGGAATCAGTATGCATCGATCAAATTTGGAAAATTATACGAATAAGGCAATTTGAAAAAAAAACAGCATATTCAGACGTTTGAAAGAAGGGATTCAGACGTTTGAATCTGGAAATCAATTTGTTTTCCAAAACAGAATTCAGACGTCTGAATCCATACTTCCAGACGTCTGAAATAGGCATATTTTGGCCTATTTCCTTTCTGGTCGAAATTTAGCTAACTCAGACGTCTGGAATATAAATTCAGACGTCTGAATCTGGGGATGAAAATGTTCCCCAGAACAATATTCAGACGTCTGAAATAAGGGTTTCAAACGTTTGAAACTCAATGTTCAGGCATTCCCTGAACCTAGGCCAACAATGGCCAAACAAATCGAAAGCAATCGGATGCGTGTTGATTATGGGCTTACGTCAAACGACTACCCAACCTTAACGACACACCCAAACACTCTGAACAGCATAAACATCATCCATATAAGGATTTTCAAAGATTTGGCTTCAAAAATCATAATTTGGCAATTTCACTGAATCAACCCAAATCAAAAGCAAAAGAACATATGAACAATTGTTAGGAATTCATTCCTAACATCAATGATATCAAAAGAAGTAGATGTGAGTTCAAAACTCACCTTTTACCCAAAAACAACGAAGATGAAGCTCAATATCAAGGAGAAGACCAACCACACACTACTTCAACTCAACAAGCTTCAATCTAAGAATAAAACACATATTTCCCAATTTAGGTTTAGGAAATTTTCTGAAATTGAAGAGGAGAAGAGTTGGAGAAGATGAAGATGAGCTTACCAATGGCTTCTCTTTGATTTTGGAGCAAGAATTTGGAGTTTGCAAATGGAATTAGGGCTTGCAATTTCTGTTTCCTCTTCCCTTCCACCATTTCAGTTTTTGCTTGAGAAGTGAAATGAAATGGAGATGAATGAAGAGAAGGGGCTAAGCTAGAGGGTTAAGTGAAGATTGGGCTGAACCCAAACTCAAGCCCAAGTAGAAAATCTAGCCAAAATTTCACTTACTCCAAACATATCAAAGATTATACTCAAAAAGATCGCAAACGCCATTTTGGAACCAACGAAGGTGGTTTCGAGTTCCAATTCGGCCGTTTGCAAAAATTAGCATTTCAGACCCAAAAATCCGACTAACGATGCTATATTTAAATAAAAACATTTAAATATATAATCGTTAAACATACGGGTTGTTACAGGTCTCCCCTCCTTACAAAATTGCGTCCCCGCAATTCCTAGAGACGATATTTGTAACAACTACATACATACAACATTCAAAAGGAAAGAGAATAAGCTGGAGATGAAAAGATAAACTCACCGTTCTCGAGCTAAGATAGAAACCCCGGATAAGATCACTCGATAAACTCTCTGGTTTCCCAAGTACAGTCATTGGGATTAGCGGACCATTGAACCTTAACGAACGACACGTTCTTGTTCCGAAGGTGTCGCACCTCCATGTCAAGCACGCGAATAGGTTGCTGTACAATAGATAAGTCCGGTGAGACCTCAAGCTCTTGCAAATCAGGAAAGGTAATAACAGAATTCGACTCCCGAAGACACTTCCGAAGTTGCGAGACGTGAAATACGTCATGAATGCCAGATAAATAAGCTGGAAGTGAAACTCTATAAGCCACAGGGCCAATACGTTCAGTAATAGAAAATGGTCCTATATAACGAGGAGCCAATTTCCCAGTCGTACTGAAACGCATAACCCCCTTCAAAGGAGAAACACGAATAAAAACAAGATCGCCAATCAAGAACTCGAGAGGCTTCCTACGGTTGTCAGCGTAGGATTTCTGGCGACTCTGTGCCTCTTTCATTCTCAACCGAATAAGATCAACCTTCTCGGAAGAATCATGAACAAAATCCAGGCCAAGAATAAGCTTTTCTCCAGATTCTAACCAACATGAAGGTGATCGACATGGCCTTCCCCATAAGGCTTCGAAAGGAGCCATACCGATACTAGACTAAAAACTATTGTTGTAGGAGAACTCTACAAGAGGTAGGTGATCCTCCCAACTTCCACCAAAATCAAAAATACAAATACGGAGAAGATCTTCCAAGATACGATTCACCCATTCAGTCTGTCCATCAGACTGCGTATGATAAGCTGTAGAAAAATTAAGCTTTGTTCCCAAAGCTTGCTGAAGACTCTTGCAAAACTGACTCATGAATAAAGTATCACGATCACTCACAATAGAACTAGGAACACCGTGAAGTCTCAAGATTTCCTTGACATATAACTTAGCCAAATGCGAAGCAGTCCTATTAGAATTAATAGGGACAAAATGAGCAGACTTGGTGAGACGATCAGCAATAACCCAAATGCTAGAATGGCCAGATCTCATACGAGGTAGGCCGTCAATGAAATCCATAGAAATCTGATCCCATTTCCACAGTGGAATCTCAAGAGGCTGAAGAAGACCAGAAGGACGCTGATGCTCGGCCTTAAAACGCTGACAAGTTATGCAATTATTCACATAACTCGCCACATCGCGTTTCATGCCTTCCCAATAATAAAGACGATGCATATCGGCATACATCTTACTACTACCAGGATGAATAGTATACTTAGAATGGTGACAGTCATCAAGAATGTCATGCTGATGCAGCGGATAATTGACAAAATGATATGGATCAACGAAAGTAGCAATCGGTGGATTGAAGATACTGAAATGCCCAAATCTGTTGATCCAAAGATGCCGGATTCTAGCTATCTTCGTCTCGTTGATCGCGCACGATACCGAGAAACAAAGAACCACGATTCTTCGACGTTGATCAAGCGCACTTGATTCCGCGAATCGGGTTCAACAAACGTTGATTCGAGCGCACTCGAATGACGTAGGTGGAGATAGGAGATTACACTCAACTACCAATTTAAATTGAAAAGCACAAAGCTAACAAAGAGAATTTTATTCAAAAATCAACAACCTTTACAAGTGACACGACTTGTCTATTTATAGGCTTATAACTCAACACACAACTTAAAAAAAATTACAACACAAGTGGTTTACAATCAGACGACTTAGAAAAATACAATCAGCGACTTAAAGTAACTGGCTACGACTTATGAAACCCGGTAACGACTCAAGTTAACTCGGTTACGACTCATCCGCAGGCTATAAGGCAAATTTCGTGACATAAGGATAATAGTTCGCGACTTAAAAAAATAATTTGCTCTGATACCATTCGCGACTCATGAATCGATCACTTGTTTGCTTGCGCGCGGCATATGGAAGAGTCGGAGGGGAAGTTTAAGTCGTTCGCGACTTATTGCAGTATCGTGATTTAGGGTTTTGGGTCGGGAGGCGAGTCATGGATGAGTCGATCGCGACTTAGGGTGGAGGACGAGCCATGGATGAGTCGGTCGCGATTTAGGGTTGACGGAATGAGTCGTAGGTCATTGGAGTCGCGCGACTCAAGGTGGGGCGACTCATGGAGATGGTGGCGATTCAGGGCAGCTTCATCTGATCGAATCATGGTATGCTCTGCATCATCCTCCCCCTGTTGGAAGGAATTCATCCTCGAATTCATACTCTCGTCATCTTTGATAGGTTCCTCCTCATAATACGGAATTAAGTGCTTCACATTAAACACATCAGAAGTGTAAACATCCTCTGGCAGTTTCAACTTATAAGCATTTTCATTGATTCGTTTTATAATTTCTACTGGTCCAATCTTTCGAGTTTTCAACTTGTTATAAGTGCCAGCCGGAAAACGATCTTTCGTCAAAACGGCATAAACAAAATCACCCTCTTTGAAGATTACACTTCTTCATTTCTTATCCGCCATTTGTTTATACCTCTCATTCGTTTTCTTCAATCATTCCTGAACGATTCTATGGCATTCTGTTAATCCATCAACAAAATCAGCAGCCCGCTTGACTGTTCCTTTCGGTTGTGGCACTATTGTCAAATCCAGCGGCCCCTTTGGCAAACTTGAATATACAATCTGAAACGGACTGAAACCTGTACTTCGGTTATTTGCATGATTGTGAGCAAATTCAGCTTGACACAACTTCAAATCCCATCTCTTCAAATTGTCTTTCACAAGACATCGTAACAAGTTTCCCAATGATCTATTCACCACCTCTGTTTGCCCATCTGTTTGCGGATGATAATCACTACTAAATTTCAGTTTCGTTCCCACCATCTTCCACCAACTAAGCCAAAAATGACTTAAAAATCTAGTATCTCGATCAGAAACAATAGATTCTGGTAAACCATGCAATTGATAGATTTCTTTAAAGAATAATTGTGCCACTCGAACTGCATCCGCTGTCTTCTTACAAGCTATAAAATGTGCCATCTTCGAAAATCTGTCCACCACAACAAATATAGAATCATTCCCCCTTTGAGTTCTAGGCAAACCCAAAACGAAATCCATGCTGATATCAACCCATGGTCTGGTAGGCACAGGTAACGGCATATATAATCCCGCATTCGTCGCTGTTCCTTTCGAAACCTGACAGATATGACATCTCTCCACAAATCTCTCTACTTCTTTCCTCATTGAGGCCAAAAATAAGACTGAGAAATCAACTGCAGTGTACGATCTCTGCCTACATGGCCTTCTTCATGTAATTCTTTAACAATCTTCATTCTCAAACTACAGTCTGGTATGCATAATCGATTTCCTTTAAACAAGAATCCATCAACCAACACAAATTCATCAGTATTTCCTTCCTTTACTTTTTCAACAAATTTCACAAAGTAAGGATCTTCTTCAATCAGCTCTGGCAATAATTCAAATCCTGTCACTTCAACTTTCAATGTTGTCAACAAGTGATTCCTCCTACTCAAAGCATCAGCTACACGATTTGTTACCCCTGATTTGTGTTTCACAACGAAAGTAAACTGCTGCAAATAGGCAACCCGTGATGCATGTCTCGCTGAAATCTTGTCTTGTCCTTGCATATGCTTCAACGCCTCATGATCAGTGTACAGAACAAATTCTTTTTGAAACAGATAGTGTCTCCAATGCTTAACAGCTTGTACGACAGCATAAAATTCAACATCATAAGTACTATATCTCATCTTTGCTCCTGACAACTTCTCACTGAAATAGGCAATAGGACGTCCCTTCTGACTCAGCACTCCCCCAATTCCAACCTTTGATGCATCAGTATGTAGTTCAAACAATAACTGAAAATCTGGTAAAACAAGAATTGGTGCAGTCGTCAACAATTCCTTTATCTTCTCAAAAGGATTCCCAGCTTCCTTTGTCCATGAAAATTGTTTTCCCTTCATGCAATCAGTAACTGGAGCCATCACGCTACTGAAGTGTGGAATGAATCTTCGGTAGAATGACGCTAGCCCATGTAAACTTCTCACTTCCGTAATTGTCTTTGGCTGTGGCCAATTCCTGACTGCTACAACTTTATTCTGGTCCACCTGTATACCTTCTCCTGACACAACATATCCCAGAAATAAAATACTATGTGTCATGAACACGCATTTCTTTGTAGCAGCATAAAATTGTTCCTCACGAAGAATAATCAGCACTTCCCTCAAATGTTGAACATGCTCCTCCATACTCCTGCTATATATCAGAATATCATCGAAATAAACCACCACGAACTTCCCAATGAATGGTCTAAAGATTTGATTCATCACCCGCATGAATGTACTAGGTGCATTTGATAAACCAAATGGCATAACCAACCATTCGTATAACCCCTCTCTCATCTTGAAGGATGTCTTCCATTCGTCTCCAGGTCTAATCCGAATTTGATGATATCCGCTTTTCAAATCAATCTTTGAAAACATAGTAGCTCCGCTCAATTGATCCAACAAGTCATCCAATCTGGGCATTGGGAATCTGTACCTCACAGTGATCTTATTCAGCGCCCGACTGTGGGTACACATCCTCCATGTTCCATCCTTCTTTGGCACCAACAAGGCTGGAACCGCACAAGGACTCAGACTTTCCTGCACACGTCCCTGCTCAAGCAACTCTTCCACCTGCCTTCGCAACTCCTCGTGTTCCTTCGGACTCATCCGATAATGTGGTCTATGTGGTAATACTGCTCCCGAAACAAGATCAATTTAATGTTGAATGGCTCTCAGTGGCGGTAACTCCTTAGGCAACTCTTCTGGAAATACATCCTCAAATTCTTTCAAAACTGGCTTCGCTTCTTCTGGGATTTCAACCTCCTCACTACAATCTCATCCAATTAACACAAAGACTTCAGGTTCCTCTTCAACTTCCTTAACAAACTCCTTCAAAGTTAACAAAGTTTTCAGCTCTTCAATCTCCTCAGATTTACTCTCTCCCTGCTGTCACTTCTTTGGAACTAAAATAATCTTAACGCCTTCAAACATAAAAATGTAACTATTGGTTCGACCGTCATGCTGCACCGCTCGATCATACTGCCACGGTCTTCCCAAAAGCAAATGACAAACATCCATCTCAACTACATCACACCAAATCTCGTCCTTATATTTCTTTCCAATGGAAAATGGAACTCGAACTCGCCTATCCACCTTCACCTCTCCTCCTTTTCTCAGCCATGCTAACTTATAAGGATTTGGATGTTTTTCCGTTTTCAATTTCAATTTTCTCACCGCTTCTATAGAAATAATATTGTCACAACTTCCTGCATCAATCACAAATTTACAAACTTTTCCCAGAATAGTGCATGTAGATTGAAAAATGTTGCTCCTCAACCAACTAGCTTCATCTTCTTTCTTTGGTGTTAAACAAGACCTCCTCATCATTAGATTACACCCTTCGTCTCCCGATGCGATCTCCTGTTCATTCTCCTCAACTGGACTATCTTCACCATCAACAACATCCTCACTTTCAACTTCAGCTATCATAGCTCGTTTCTTCGGTTTTGGACACTCATTGCTTTTATGACCCATCTCCTGGCAATTGTAGCATTTGAGACCATTGTTAACCTTCGCCTTCTCACTCTCCTTTACTACGGGTTTACTGACAGGTTTAGAAACATTAGAACTTCCGCTAACACCCTTCACTTGATTGTTGGAATTAGTAAACACACCACCTCCACGCCTTCCCTGCTTCTCCCAAGCCAACGCTTTCTGATATGCCTCCGCTACAGATCTTGGATCGAACATATTAACCATATCCTGGATCTGCATTCTCAGCCCTCCAACAAACCTGGCAGTCAACTGTTCTTTCGTCTCCATTATATCATTCCTGGCAATGAGTTGGTAAAATTCATCGGCGTAGTCATTGACTGATTTCGTCCCCTGCCTTAGATTCTGTAATCTCTGGTACATAAGTGATTGATAGTTGTATGGTAAAAATGTAGCTCTCATCAATTTCTTCATTTTCTCCCAATCTACAATCTTCGACTTTCCCATCCGTTCTCGTGTAAGTTTAGTTTGCTGCCACCACGCCAAAGCTCTCCCCCTCAATCTAGTAGCAACCAACTTCACTCGACGATTCTCCGGAACTACCTTGAAATCAAAGATTTCTTCAACATTAGATAACCAATCCAAGAACTCTTCTGCAAGCATTCCACCCTTGAACTATGGAATTTCCATCTTCATTCCCGATTCCCATCGACGATCATCATCAACATCTCGATTCTGATGTCGTGTTTGTTCTCTATCTCGATAATGAACACTTCCCCTATCACCATCAAACTCCTCATCAAAATCTGAAGTATATTGATGTCGATCACGACCTCCAACATCTCTACTACCACTCCTTTGATCAACATTCCTATCACGATTGTCAATACTTCTGTGATCTTCTCTTCTCTCCCGATCTGAATGTATCGAAGCCCTACTTCTCCCATGGCTCGATTCAGGTGAAACTCTTCTTCTACTTTGATTCATTTCAAGCATCATTCTCTCTAAGCGACCAATTCCTTCGTTCAGCTTTTCAGTAAAACTTCGTGGATTCGTTGCTCCATTTCATCGGCCTCTTCTCTTCCATATAAAGCATTAATATTGCGATGACGTTGGGCTCGTCTCGGCGGCATGATTGAACTTCACAAGTAATTCAACAAATCTCCAAACTTCAACAAATCAAAATTTCAACACAAAATCAAACAAGTCACGGCTCCTTAGCTCGGCTTCAAACTTCAAAAACAACTTCACAAGGCTCGGCTACTTCTCACAAGTATACACGGCCTAACTTCAACAAATGATACCAAAATTGACGCTTCAACTCTCGGCTTATGCTTTAAATTCCAACACTTTTGTACACTTTGACCCAAAAGACTATGGATCAAATACTCCAATCTTGTTGCAACTTCAATATGAACACGATGAACAACTTCAAACTTCAAATACTTGGCTCCAAGACCCGATTTAGCTATGATTGGCTAAAACAAGCTCTGATACCAAAACTGACGCAGCGGATAATTGACAAAATGATATGGATCGATGAAAGTAGCAATCGGTGGATTGAAGATGCTGAAATTCCCAAATCCGTTGATCCAAAGATGCCGGATTCTAGCTATCTTCATCTCGTTGATCGCGCACGATACCGAGAAACAAAGATCTACGATTCTTCGACGTTGATCAAGCGCACTTGATTCCGCGAATCGGGTTCAACAAACGTTGATTCGAGCGCACTCGAATGACGTAGGTGGAGATAGGAGATTACACTCAACTACCAATTTAAATTGAAAAGCACAAAGCTAACAAAGAGAATTTTATTCAAAAATCAACAACCTTTACAAGTGACACGACTTGTCTATTTATAGGCTTACAACTCAACACACGACTTAAAAAAATTTACAACACAAGTGGTTTACAATCAGACGACTTAGAAAAAATACAATTAGCGACTTAAAGTAACTGGCTACGACTTATGAAACCAGGTAATGACTCAAGTTAAATCGGTTACGACTCATCTGCAGGCTGTAAGGCAAATTTCGTGACATAAGGATAATAGTTCGCGACTTAAAAAAATAATTTGCTCTGATACCATTCGCGACTCATGAATCGATCGCTTGTTTGCTTGCGCGCGGCATATGGAAGAGTCGGAGGGGAGGTTTAAGTCATTCGCGACTTATCGCAGTATCGCGATTTAGGGTTTTGGGTCGAGAGGTGAGTCATGGATGAGTCGATCGCGACTTAGGGTGGAGGACGAGCCATGGATGAGTCGGTCGCGATTTAGGATTGAGGGAATGAGTCGTAGGTCATTGGAGCCGCGCGACTCAAGGTGGGGCGACTCATGGAGATGGTGGCGATTCAGGGCAGCTTCAACTGATCGAATCAAGGTATGCTCTGCATCACATGCCTAAGCACAAGATCAGAAGGCACAAAAAGATGGTTCTTCTTATGAAGACACCCATGAGAATCAATACTAAAATCCCACAACGCCTCATCACAAGATTCAGACTCACAAAGCTGAAAAAGATGCAGCAAATCAGGATCACGCCGCTAGGCATCGGCAATACGATCCAATAAAATAGGCCGAGCTCCCAAACTAAATAATAGAATAGGAGAATCAGAAGATGAACCTCGATCACGAATTTCACAAAAAGATAGAGTCTCAAGAACATCCCATTCGGCAAGCATCATAGAAATAACTTCCGAATGTTTGCGACTAAGCGCATCAGCAACACGATTACCCTTACCAGGGTATACTGGATATCAAAGTCATAGGAAGCAAGAAACTCGAGCCAACGCTGTTGTCTCATATTGAGTTCCTTCTGAGTAAACAAATACTTCAAAGATTTATGATCGGTATAGAGAATGAAGCGCTCGCCCAATAAATAGTGTCGCCAAATCTTCAAGGCGAAGACAACGGCGACAAACTCAAGATCATGAGTGGCATAGCAAACTTCATTCGGACGTAGTTGCCTAGAAGCATAAGCAACTACCCGATCTTTCTGCATAAGAACAGCACCGAGACCACTACCACAAGCATCGGTGTAGACAACAAGATCATGATTCCCTTCGGGAACCACAAGAATAGGAGCATTAGTGAGAAGTTCCTTCAACGTCAGAAAGGAAGCTTCACACTTGTCGGACCAATCAAAACGAATGCCTTTCCGAGTAAGGCAAGTGAGAGGAAGCACAACACGAGAAAAATCCTTAATGAACCGACGGTAATAACCCGCCAATCCAAGGAAACTACGAATCTCATGCACATTCTCAGGACTCTTCCAATTCTGGATGGCTTCGATCTTTGAGGGATCAACAGAAATGCCATCGGAAGATACAACAGGGCCTAAGAACTTAACCTTATTTTCCCAAAAGTGGCACTTGGAGAATTTGGCTCTAAGCTGATGATGACGGAGGGTACTCAAGACAATTCTCAAGTGATTAGCATGCTCAGCTTCAAACTTAGAATAAATAAGGATATCATCAATGAAGACAAGGACGAACTTATCAAGATATTCCCGGAATACCCGATTCATGAGATCAACAAAGAAAGCAGGAGCGTTCGTCAAATCGAACAGCATAACGAGCCACTCAAAAGAACCATAACGAGTGCGGAAAGCGGTAAGAGGTATGCTATCCTCCGCAACTCGTAACTGATGAAAACCTGTGGCAAGGTCTAGCTGAGAAAAGACCTTAGCACCGCTCAATAGATCGAACATATCATCGATCCTAGACAATGGATACCTATTCCTAATGGTCAACTCGTTAAGTTTGCGATAGTCAATGAAAAGCCTAAGAGTTCCATCAGACGTCCTCACAAAGACAACCGCGGATCCCCACGGAGAAAAACTGGGCTGAATCAACTGCTTGGACTCAAGCTCTAAAAGCTGCTTCTTGAGTTCCTCATTCTCCCTTGTAGACATCCTCGTAGGAGGACGACTAACTGGCTGTGCGTCTGGAAGGAGATCAATGTGGAACTCAATTGCCCGCTTGGGTGGCAAACCCAAAACAGGTACAAAAACATCAGAAAAGTCAAAAGCAATGGAAATACGAGATATATCATTATCATCTCGCGAGTCAAGAGAATATAAAGCCATTACGGAATTATCCACATCCCCAAGAATAAGAGACAACTAAGTAGGCGAATCCAGATGTCGAAGATATATAATTCTCTCCGAACAAATAATCCTAGCATCATATCTCACTAGCCAGTCCATACCCTAAATCATATCAAATCCCAGACAAGAAATAACGTGCAGATTCGCACGAAAAGAAAAACCACACAAAACAATCTCAACATCATCACAAAGCAAACTAAGGGCCGCTGATCCCCCAATAGGATTCGCAATCCTTAAAGAAGTAATCATACAAGAAACATCCAAAGATAAATCATCGACGAGCTTCTTCGATACGAAAGAATATGAAGCACCCGTATCGAAAAGAACTCGTATACTATGATCCTGAGATAAAATAGAATCTTCCAAAATGGATGGAGATATACCTTTGGGTTGAGAAGGACCTTTAGAACCCTTGGTAGCATAAAGATTGCTAGACTTAGCACCAGCCAGAACAGTAGGGCAAGCTGAAATATGATGACCTTCCTTCTTGCAATAACGGCAGAAGAGAGGCTTAGGACAAGCTCGAATAACATGATCCGGAGAACCACAATTGATACACTTTCGAACGAAAGGTGTTCCGAAAGACTGAGGCTGAGAACTAGGACCACCATTCTTCTTCTTCTTAGAAGGAAAAGACCTGGACTTCTAAATTGGAAACGGCCTCTTGTTGGGGTTCTTGGAAACCTCAACATCCACATCACTATCACACTACTTCTCGACGGTCTCGAGATGAAGTGCCGAATCAACCAACTCCTCAAAAGAAAGTTTAAGTTGGAGCAACAAAGATTTCTTAAGATATTTCTTAAGACCAGAAACAAATTTCAAATTCTTCTGATAAGAAGTGATGATGAATTCAAGACCATACTTAGATAAAGCCTCGAATGATGCAACATACTCAGAAACAGAAGATTTCCCTTGCTTCAACTCAAGGAAGCGATGGGTTAATAAAACTTTTAATCAGGAACGAACTTGATTTCAAATCGCTCCAGAAACTGAGTCCAAGAAAGAGTAGACTCATCAATCTCAGCTACAAGAAGCTCATACCAATCAAGAGCACGCTCTTGTAATAAGCTAGAAGTTACAAGAACTCTATCAGGGTCAGAAAGATCCATACGAGAGAAGATACGCTCGCACATGCGAAACCAAGCTTGGACTTCAAGAACGGATTCAGAGCCTTTAAACGGCTTTCCTCCAAGATGAGAAAAATCACTGCGCTGACGTGCAAAGGCAGACTTGCGAGGTGGAGACACTCGAGGAGGAACTGGAGGCTGAGTGCACCTAAACAACTCCACAAACTGATCAGCAGACATATAAACGCCATCCGGATGTGAGCCACTGGATTGCCCAGCATCCGAACGTCGTCCCCTGCCTCTTCCATCCATACGCTGAAGGTAAGATAAGAACAAGATTATTCACAAGGTAGATATTGCAATATGGAATACTACGGAATAAAATGCATTCCTAGACGTATTCCCAAACTCTATCCAACCTTGATGGAATAAAGAGACACAATGATTCAAAGATTTGTATCACTTGTACACTTTGATGTACCATAATATGTGCATCTATTCTGTGTTTATCATATTTTGTTCTGAACTCAGCTCTGATGCCACGCTGTGACGCCCCACCTCTATACCCACGCTAGCCAAGGACACTATAAGGTAATGCCGTCAACTAACACGGAGAATAAGGTTGGTTGGGAGCGACCATCTATAGCCTTGCTCAAACTATGTATTGAATACATCGACATAGACGTGACAATAAGGTCGACATACCCAATGAATACTCAAAAAAAACCATAGGTGGTTGGATCTATCAGAACAGAATATAACAACTCAAATGTAATATACATCACAGAACAGTAGATCATCGTATACACATATACATATACATAACAGAGTTTACAAAACAATACAAGTCAAGTGGTATAGCAGACCATAATACACAGACGAGTCAATAGAATACATACCAGAGTTACTACAAAATGGGACTACACAAAAAGCTATGACAAAAAGAAGCTAGCGGAGTAGTCCATGCGGAAGAAAAATAGGCTAAGTCCAAAAGCACCTAACCTGAAACATCTCGGTCTGACCCGAGTATAAAATACACGGGTCAGTCTAGCTAAACAAATCAGTTAGATAAACTGAACAACAATAAACCTGCAAGGTTACAAAGTATAACAATTATCTCCAAAGGAGATAAACACAATCATCAACAAAAGATGAGTCATAATAGAACAAGCCTCATATCATCGGCAACTCAAATAAACAAAGGATATAAATATCCCAAAGCAAGTCAAAAGGCAAATATCGAATACCCATAAGGTATACAAGTTCCACAAGGTAATCGCTACACATCATGCGGCTCAAAAAAACCAACACCGAAGGGCGATACCAAGGGAATATACATATCAATGGAACATCAGAAAATTGCTCGAGCTCGTACTGTATAAACAAGGATCCGTGAGCCCGAAGACTCCATACCCAATATCACCCATGCGGCTCATAACGACCAACATAGAAAGCGATACTATAGGGTGACAAACCCGAAGGCACAAACCCAATACCACCCATGCGGCTCATAAAGACCAACATCGGAAGTGATACTATAGGGCGACAAGCCGTAGTGGTGAAGGTCGAAGACCTAGTACTGGACACCACTAACTTGCGGAATGTGTCACAACTCTCGAAAAGGAATCCGAAAAGTGTTAACGTATGTCCCATAACCACTCGTTCGCATTAAACGGTTTACTATCCGTCAGTCACTTTCACACTCAAAGCAGTACAAAGTTTACCTCATATCATCGATAAACCAAACCCGAAGGTCAAAACGATCAATTGAATAGGTCGGGGATTAATCGGAAGGGTAAACGCACAGATTCATGGTCCGTGTTTTGCCCAACCATTTAATCACCCTTCCACTTCGCTCGAAGTGCGAAATTGTGCGTGCTTTAAATAGAATTTATAAATCGGAGAAGCGAACTTTTAATACGATTTGAAGAAATAATTTATAAAAACCCATGAATAAATTCAAAAAGGAGTTATCAAGGTCAAACATGCATAAGCAACCAATTGGAATCAATATGCATCGATCAAATTTGGAAAATTATACGAATAAGGCAATTTGAAAAAAAAAACAGCATATTCAGACGTCTGAAAGAAGGGATTCAGACGTCTGAATCTGGAAATCAATTTGTTTTCCAAAACAGAATTCAGACGTCTGAGTCCATACTTCCAGACGTCTGAAATAGGCATATTTTGGCCTGTTTCCTTTCTGGTCGAAATTTAGCTAACTCAGACGTCTGGAATATAAATTCAAACGTCTGAATCTGGGGATGAAAATGTTCCCCAGAACAATATCCATACGTTTGAAATAAGGTTTCAGACGTCTGAAACTCATTGTTCAGGCATTTTCTGAACCTAGGCCAACAATGGCCAAATAAATCGAAAGCAATCGGATGCGTGTTGATTATGGGCTTACGTCAAACGACTACCCAACCTTAACGACACACCCAAACACTCCGAACAACATAAACATCATCCATATAAGGATTTTCAAAGATTTGGCTTCAAAAATCATAATTAGGCAATTTCACCGAATCAACCCAAATCAAAAGCAAAAGAACATATGAACAATTGTTAGGAATTCATGCCTAACATCAATGATATCAAAAGAAGTAGATGAGAGTTCAAAACTCACCTTTTACCCAAAAACAATGAAGATGAAGCTCAATATCAAGGAGAAGACCAACCACACACTACTTCATCTCAACAAGATTCAATCTAAGAATAAAACACACATTTCCCAATTTAGGTTTAGGAAATTTTCTGAAATTGAAGAGGTGAAGAGTTGGAGAAGATGAAGAAGAGCTTACCAATGGCTTCTCTTTGATTTTGGAGCAAGAATTTGGAGTTTGCAAGTGGAATTAGTGCTTGCAATTTCTATTTCCTCTTCCCTTCCACCATTTCAGTTTTTGCTTGAGAAGTGAAATGAAATGGAGATGAATGAAGAGAAGGGGCTAAGCTAGAGGGTTAAGTGAAGATTGGGCTGAACCCAAACTCAAGCCCAAGTAGAAAAAGTAGCCAAAATTTCACTTACTCCAAACATATCAAAGATTATACTCAAAAAGATCGCAAACGCCACTTTGGAACCAATGGAGGTGGTTTCGAGTTCCAATTCGGCCGTTTGCAAAAAGTAGCATTTCAGACCCAAAAATCCAACTAACGACGCTATATTTAAATAAAAACATTTAAATATATAATCGTTAAATATGCGGGTTATTACATATGCATAGATTCAGACGTTTGAGGGGCTAATACAGACGTCTGGATTTGGTTTCTGGAAATATTCCAGAAATCCAACCAGACGTCTGGTTCGACAAACTAGATGTCTGAAACCATCCAGACGTCTGGATTTAAGAATCAGACGTTTTGGATTGGTTTCTGAACCTTTTTTTATTTTTCTCTGCCTCGTATAACTTTCCCTAGGAGGCAAAACCAGACGTCTGGCATTGGTATCCAGACGTCTGAACACCTGGTAAGGGCAACAATTTGCCTAGGTCATGATGGCCAAAACGATTTCGGGAGCAATCGAGCGAGCAACGGCGACTAAGGATTTACGCCTGCGACAACCCGGCCTTATAGGCTCTTCGATGCATCCCAAAAAACATAACCAAACATCCTTAGTAGGATTTTCACAAAATTGGACTCCGAATCCAAAAAATAGTAAATCACCAAATCAATGCAAATCAAAAGCAAATGATCATGAATAGATGTTAGGAATTCATACCTAACCACAAAGATAGATATAGTCAAAGATGTGAGATAAAAATCTTACCTTTTACACAAAAACAAGGGAGAAGAAGCTTGAAAACAAAGGAGGATCAATCACTCTTCAATCTCAACTCTAAAAACCCCAATCTAAGATAATAAGCAATATTTCCCAAATTAGGTTATAGGAAATTTCTGAAATTGGAGGGAGATTGAGATGGAGAAGAAGAAGGAGATGCTTGCCTAAGCTTCTCTTTGAATTTGGATCTAAAACTTGGATTTGCTAAAGAAATTAGGGCTTAGGATTTTAATTTCCAATCTCCTCCACCATTTTTGCTAAAGCTTGAGTTGTAGGAAATATTATGAAGGAACGAAGAGGAGTGGAGTGGAGATGGGTTGATATGTTAGGTTAATGGGCTGAAACCCAAACCCAGAGCCCTAAGTGAAAAGGTCGAAATTTTAGCTAGCTCCAAACATATCGAAGTTTATAATCAAAAAGGTCGCAAACGCCATTTTGAATTCAATGGAAGTGGTCCCGAGTCCTAATTTGACTGTTTGCAAAAAGTAACCTTTTTGGACTTAAATCCGACTAACGATGCTATATTTAAATAAAATATTTAAGTATGCAATCGTAAAATATGAGGGTTGTTATAACAACGTACTTACAATTTACATATTTATTTCAATTTATTTCATCACAATTACATTTTAATTTAAATTCATTATTAATCTCATTGATTAACACAAATATCACTTTATGCTTTAATATTTGTTTCATTGAATTTCTCCATTTAATTTAAAATATTAATATTCTCAAACATTGCTTATATTTTTCTTTATTTTAAATTACAATCATTTTCACGTGTAATATTTCTCATTTAATACTACATTTATTTGTGAAACATTTCATAAGAAATTTCCTTAAGTTTATGCCCAATTTATGAAGACTTAACTCCTTTTATAAGACTTTATTTGAGTTTAAAGTTATCACAACTTTAATTGTAACCATTTATTGCAACATCCATTTATTTCATAAACAATTTCCAAGTCATGACTTTATTTATAACCATTTCAATTATAGTTCATATGTGTATATCCAATTAGTGTTCAACTTTTACTTTTCAAATTTATTTATGATACGTTTCATAAACTTTAATTCGGTATATAAACAATTTTTTTTTTAAAAACTCATTTACAACATTTCCTTAATCATAATTTCAATTTAAACATGCCAGGGCTTAAAGTTCACACTTTTATATTATTTCATTACATGCCAAGAATGTATACAACAATTCTATTCATTTATTAAACATAGATATAACAAATTAAACCTCGTTTCCCTAGCTTTCAAATTAAGGTTATCAAATTCAACTGCATAATTCATCACAATCACTAAGTTTTAAGTCGTATATTTATTCATACGGTTTCAATTATCCAAAATATCCAGATATTCCATTTTATGTCAATAGTTGAAACTAGCAATCAACAAACATCAAGTTTCACAACACAACATTTCAATTCCATAAACGAATATTCTAATTATTCACTTTATATCTTTAATACACCATTATTAACCTAGTGTTTAGTTCATAAATTAAAATCATAAATAATATCCAACCTTTATAAACTGACAAAATACAAAAAATCCCCAATAAATAATAAAAATTAAATATTACCATTTCATAAAACAAACACATTATAAATAACTATAATAGTTATAAAAATTTCCCTTATATATAACATATAATATTAGGAAATTATCTCATTCCAAACTTATATAAAACATTTTATAACACTAACAAATATGCGCTCTCGTATATATATACACACTCAAATATACTCACTCCAGGATATTACTACCCTATCTCTAATGAGTTAACCACAACAGGCTAAGATATGTCTAAACTTGGCTCTGGTACCAATTGTGATGACCCACCTTTTTGGACAATTTAAGTCGACAATAAACCACACATGTCTAACTCAAAGCACTCAAAAGGGTAGATTTTTAATAGGGTTTAATAAAGAAAATGAGTGAAAAGAAGAAAAGCAACACAAAGAATCTCACAGCGGAATGACAACAATATAATAATCAAATAAAATGGTTCATGAACCTGTTTACAATATATATTTGATTGCACATTTTTAAGACATTAATCAGAGTACAATAAATAAACATAAAAATAATGCAGTGGAAAAATATTAATAAATATGGTCTTCAAACTCCATCCTCATCTTCAAGAAATAATATCTTTGAAACGCTAAAATACTCGGGCTGACCCGAGCGTAAAGGAAAATAATACACTCGAGTCAGAACTAAAATCCTTATGCAATTAAGTCAAAATTAGATGAAGTAAAGAATGCAGATAAATAAATTTTTGAAGGTTCAAATTTTTTGGAATGGTTATTGTTTCCATATTCAAAATACGATAGATTTCACAATATATCCATTCTAGTAACTTACAAATTTACTGAAAAATTCCCAATTAAATTTCATAGTTCAAGAGATTTGATTCATAAAATTGTTCCAAAGTTTCAATATTCAATTTTATGAAAACCTCCCAATGTTTCGAAATTTAATTTTGAAAACTTTTGAATAAGGTAACAACGGTTTATTTCTCAAAAATCATTTTTATGGTTCAAATAGTAAATCTAAACATACTAATTTTTTTCTCATGTAAATATATGAAATTCTTGGGTTTTATATCTTTATTCAGTGTTCAAATAATCAATGTGAAAATTTATGATTACAATAAACTATATAGTGATAAAAAGGATATATCAAAATGATTGAACAAATACACATTCAATCACAATAGCATCCATCACAACAAACGATCAACATTCAAATCAACCAATTCAATAACATGTCACAGTAATTATTAGTCATCACATATTGGAGTTTAGCTAATCTGTAACGGCCCTTAAAATTTTATTAGTTTTAATAATATATTTAAGTGAAATTTTGTGATATTTAAACAATTGAATTTTGAAATAAAAATTTGATATTTGGAATACGTCTACTTAAACATAATAAATGGTAAATTTTCATCTGATAATATGGAAGTTTATTTTATTGTGTAATTTTATTCCAATATAAATCAGTTAGTATTTGATGATAATAAAATATTTTCCAAACCTGAACATTTTTATATAATAAATTTGTAAATCATCCTCTGAGTGACACGTCATATTTTGTTTCCCCAAATTTTGACTGTTATTGCCCCATTTATCTTATTTTCAGCAAATTAGCAGCATTTTCAGTACCGAATATCGACTTTTGATCGGATGATCCTATCACTGATATCTATCAACCGTTTTGATCGTCTCATTGTGCTGATCTCCATAATATATTCATATGTGTGTAACTGCGTCTGGTACGCGGTGAAACTGACAGTCAGTAGTCGTACCGATAATCGTTTCAGACTTTTGTTTCCCTATGCCATTCCATTTTCTAATGTATAAACCTGAATAGCCGTTGCCATTAAAATTTCAATCTTGACTTTCAGCGTTCCCTATTTTCATTATTAGTTGTGGTGTTTCAATTTGCGGTTCACTTATCTTCCTCCTCTGATTTGTTTTATCTTCTTCACAAACAAACCAGAAAGAAAATATACCTGAGGCAAGCTTTCCCTTTTTGATTTTTGAAAGCACGCTCGTGCATTTCCCTGTTTTGCTCGAAGCGTAAATTGTTACCTTCCTCGAAGCCGCTTCTTTTCTCTCCTCTTTTCCCTTACCTGGCACGCATAGCTTTCCCCTCTTCCACCCAAGCCCTGCTCGCGTGCTTCTTATCCCCCACACTCCTTTTCCAATGCTCAGCCACAACCTAAGACCACCAACGCCAGCCAGTGAATGCCCAACATCCTCCTTACCCAACCGGTAGCTTACGCCATGAATTTAACACCCCCAACCGCCGCTGGTCCCATCACCTTCCTTTTGGCATGCCGCCTACCTCCATTCCCAGAGCGCCACCTTCCGATAGCCTCCTAGCGACCACTTCAACCCTTCCATGCAACGGCCTATCATCTCCTATTTCACAAAGGTATTATATAAATATATATTTTATATTATTATGTTAGTTTGTATACATATGTACATATGTCAGTGAGTATATATATTAAGTTTATATAAATTTTGTTTATAGATCTCTTTTATAAATATTATAACAGTTTCGTATATATTTTTGTATATTTGGTTATAATATATTAATGTTTATATTACAATTATATATATATGTATGTATGGTTTGTTTATAAATACAGTCTACATACATACATTAGTTGTATATATACACTTGTTTATATATATACATAAGTTAGGTAAATTATTTTAATATATATAAGTTGTTTATTTTACATAAATAATGTCATAATGTATATATTAGTTGTGATTTGATGTAGCTTTGTCTAGAGCATTTGCGGTTACTTTATGTATATCAGTAAAGTAAATTCCATATATATATATATATGATAGTTTATATTTGTTAATTTATATAAATTATAAAATTTATAGGTATATATCTATATGAAAGTTTACTTAAGTTTTGTAACAGATTTGTTCATATATCAGTTAGATATATATTGACGAGCTTTAGTATTCATTTTTTTTGAAGTCTGCATATGATTTGGTTAGCTACATACAGTTTTTGCTTATATATATATAGCTTACGATTGTACATATAATTGTAAATTTATATATATTTTGTCCGCATAGATGTTTAGCCTAGAGTTATATTTTGTTTGAAAATATAGTCTACAGCTCCTTTTGTTTCTGGTGGTTTCATTCAATATATAAAGTAAGAAATGATATATGTAACAGGTATATAAAAGATGTTGCAAATTTTTGTTCATTTTTATATAATAGTAGTTATATATGTATGTTTATATATGTAACATAAATCAGCTTGTTAAATATATGAATTTGTTTGATGCTGTGATAGCTTTAAATGTACATATTTTATGTTTAAAGATTTACTTGAATTATAGATATATTATATTATTTTACATATATATTTCTAAATTTGATTTTTGAAAAAAAATTTATAGATAATATATATATTAGTTTCAGTTTATACAAAGCTGATTTGATTGTTTTCATTTATTTCGATTTATCAGCTTGTCTATCGAATTCGTGCCCATCTTGCTTTGCTTTGAAATTCGTGCCTAGATTCGTAATCCATCTCATTCTCATTCGTCTCTTGGCTCGAAAGGTGAGCAATCACTCACCATTAACGTTCTTGTATTTATTAAATTTGATTTCAATTGAAACGAAAATTGAAATATGCTACTATTAGTTATTTAAATTGCTATTTATATGCCAGTATCTGTAACTGTTCCCTGTGACATTTGACACCATGATCTGTTATTTATATTTTATCTCTTATTGATGATATATGCATGTTATTGATATGCTATATTATTATCATCGCTGTTCTCACTCTGCAAGTTCCTTGTTAGTATAGATTTCCCTATGGGTTGAAATGATACATACTTGAACGTTCTTGTAGAATAGGAGAAAATCATTGTGGGTTGAAATGATAAACTCAAGCGATTTTTATTGACATTGAATTTGGGATTGCAGGCTGAAAAGATATATACCCGTGAATTGTAAATTGCGGATTGAAATAATAAATATCTATATCACTTGACCACAGTATAGAAAACTATATACAGACACCGTGGTCTATACACACACACACACACACACAGATATATATATATATATAGAAACGATTTTCACTATATTTTTAAATGATTTCCATATTGTTGAAAAGGAAATATATGTGGTTTTACTTAAATATTGATTTTAAATATTATATATATAAATGTTATTTTATATATGTTTTAAATCTTGATTTTTAAAATTATATGTTTTGAAATTTATTAATTATAAGTTAGTTTGAAATTTATTAATTTTTAGATTTTACTTATTATTTTACTATTTAAAAATATATATAATAAGTTTTAATATACAATAAATTTAATAATAAGATTTGATTTAATATAGTTTGATTTAATTAGTATAGATCAAGTTTTAAGCATTTATTTAAAATTTCATTTTAAAAGTAGATCTTTAATTTTAATAAACTAAGGTTGTCAAGATAAATTTAAATTGATTTGAAACTTATTAAATTGAGATTTTAAAGATACGATTTTATAACTTGATTTTGATTTAAAGTGATAAAATGAATATTTCAAGCTTAAATAAATTGAAGTGAATATTTAGTTATTTGTAATTTATGGTTTTATTTAAATGGTATTGTATTGATTAAGTAAATATTTCAAAACTAAATAATGGTGGAGTTGGATTTAAGATGAATGAAATTTTCAAATTGAGTTTTGTAAGCGTTTGAATATTTAAAGCCTTGAAGACTATTGAAATTGAATGGTTTAATTTGTAGTTCAAATCTATATAATGAATGGTTTAGTCATGACTCGCCTTTCTCTCCATAGAAAGAAGCATCATGATTAAGAAAGAAAGGGATAGAAGAAGAAAAGATAAGAAAAGAAGAAACTCAACAACAATAGATTCTCACAGCAGGACGAATGAAATATAATATATCATATAAAATATAACGTAGTATCATATACATCAGAGTTAGACAACTTGTACATCTCAATTTAGACAGTTATAAACACCTATCTAATTATACAATTCAGGAAATCACAGAGATACAGACACAACACAAACACAGTGGAACCACTATATATTTAGTCGCTGAAGCCTTCTGCTCCAATTCTCCTCTAAAATTCATTAAGGCTAACCTGAATACCTTGGCTACTCATAAAAATTTGAGTACCCAAGAGTTTAATAAAACAGAAAATAAACACTTGGGTCAGACATGGGTCTGGTGTGAGCAAATGGGTTAAAGTTACTTAACTTTAAAAATCCTTTGAAAAGAAAAGTATCACGTAAGACTTCCCATACATAAACATGGAAAAGTTTTTACCTTACGCTAACCAAAACATTTGATAAGAAATCCATGATATTATAATAATGTCTAGGGTTTTCAAGTAAATAAGAAATAGCTGAAATTGTTACATGATTAAATTCCAGCATACTAGCCACAAAGTGGGTTTCAAATCAAAATCGTAAAAGGGCACGTAGGAAGAATGGGTTTCCATCAATGGCAGGGCTACTGTGATACCGCCCATTACAGTACGTGGCCTAGATCACTGTACTGAGGATCCCTCCTGATCCCTTGCAACACAAGCCGGAACCATCCCTTACTGGACAGTCCAGAACAAGACCACCCTGTGGTTGGCGCGACCAACCACACACTAAGCCGAAATAAAAAGGGACCACTAGACAAGGGTAAATCTCGTCCTACTTGGGTGCTACCCACTTAACCTTGTTGCACATCCCCTGTTTTAGCCATTCCAGGTTGATGAGGCTTGAGGCTATGATTACCTTTACAGAACACATCTATCTTAGAATGCTCATCGTCCACCTGACGATGTTCTGAAAGCATTTAATCCATACCAATTCATTCCGGGTTCGAATGAAACCGAAGGCACTATCTCATTACACTCATTTTGGAATCACCCTCAGAGTTAACGACCATAGCCCTTGCACTTTGAATCTCCATCTCGAACCTGAAAGTACTATCTCCGTCAAACTCATCTTCGAATCACCCTTAGAGTTTTAACGGCGAATAGTTCTTACACCTCGAGTCTTCACTTTGGCTTCACTTGGATTCACGACCTAACGTTTAATTTGGATCTATGTGGTTTTTGGATATCCAAATTTGAAAATCCGATCCCGGTCTCACCGAAATCCAAAACACCATTTTAATGTCCAAGTTGTTTAAAGGTTTAAACAATTTAACTTATATTCAGATTAACATATACAGATAGATGATTCACATTATCACAGATAGATAACTCACATCAACTAATCATCTCACAAAGCAGCACATATCACATATTAGAGATATCAAATCTAAATCTTCCAATATCAATCAATCATCCATAAGCAAGTTTGATTCACTCTTAATTAATTTAATTAACCTCTAATTGAATTAATTACTATCTTTTTAAATCACTTGGATTACCTTAATCCTGCTTACTTAACATTAATTAATTGCAATTAATTAATTAATCATCTCTTAATGATGTACCTTAATTAATCTTCCTTGATTAATTATCCTTTAATTACATTAAGTAATTATCCCTTTAATTAATTACAAATTAATTATTCTTAACCATTTACAGTAGTTAACCTTATATTACTTTAATTAATTACACTAATTAATGATCCTCTACTTACTTCCATTAATTAATTAATTATAATTAATTACATTGATCATTAATTAATTACATTAATTAATCATACTTTAATTAATCACTTCCATCAATCAACCTTGATTAATTTTATTAATTATATTAATTAATGATTCTCTAATTACTTCATTAATTATCCTTCAAATTAATTTAATAATTAATCTTTAATTAACCGTACTCATTAATTAGCCTTAATTAATCATAAATAGTAATTTACCATCCGGTATTTACTTTCATTAATTAACTCCTTAATTAATTATATTAATCCATTGATTAATTACACTAATTAATTAATCCTTAATTCCTTCATTAAGTAATTATTAATTACATTAATTAATAATCCTTAATTAATTACTTCATTAATTAATCACACTTTTAAATAATTACATTTAGTAATTAATCTTAAATTAGTCACGTTCATTAATTAATTAATCATATTAATTAATTAACCAAATGAATTACACCAAGTAATTAACCCTTAATTACTTCCATTAATTAATTATCCTCTAATTTCTTCATTAAGTAATCTCTCTTTGATTAATTACTTCACTAAGTAATTATACTTAATTAATTCATAATTAAGTGATTATCTTTAATTAACCAAACTAATTAACAATCACTAATTAAATAATTAGATAACACCTTATACTTAAAAGTCCTTAATTAAATAAGAAAATCATTTATCTTAATAAAACTCTTACTTATCAATAAACCATTTACATTAATTAACTATTCTTATATCAATAACAATAATTAATTAACTTTTATTATCTTCAAAAATTAATTATCTTATATTAATCAAAATCTTAATTTCTTAAAGATAAACTCTTTATTATAATTGATTTACATAATTATATCATCAAACGTTATTTTAAAAATAAAGCATTTAGAAATCAATTATAATTAAAAGCAATTTAGACATTAAATTTTAACCTTTAAATCTTTCAAAGATTGTTTAAATAAATTTTAACATATAGTTATTTTAAAACTTAATTATCATATCTTTAAAGACTAATTTATTTTAATATACATTTAAAAATTTTGTTAAACATTTCTTTTAAAAACTAGAAAAAATATCTATAACTTTTAAAAACTTAACTTACTTTGTTTTAAAAATTATAAACTTTGATTTCTTTACAAAACATTTGCTAGAGATTAATCCATAAATTCATCTCGGTCCAAACCCAAGACAATCACATAAAAAAACTCGATCCACCTTCGAGTCAACTGCCAATCTCACCACTTCGAGTCGCAGAACCATTTGCTGGAGCATCACACCGTGAAAATCTTCATCTTCCCAAACTTCACTCGATCCAGAAACAACATGCACGTGGTGCACGTACACCCTCACTCCGACCATTGGAGGTCGCCACCGCAGCTCGCGATAAACTCCCCATACTCGCGTTAACCTCTTATAGACCCCAATCGATCAATTTTCATACGAATCGAAATCGAAACCATCTCGACCAAGACCTGAAACCAACGCTGACGGAAATCCACACCTCTCCATCGCCTCCGAGCTCGGGATCATTGGCCATCATCACCGAAGCTTCGTTTATCCATCCAGCACCATTTTCCCCCCAAGGCGAGCTACTCCGGCGCGATGTCGTCGACAAAACGACCCAAAAAATATATGCGACCGTAAACTACCTTAAACCCTAAATCCACTCGATCGGCCACCACCGAAAATTCGACCCCATCCAACGTGTCCATCAACGATAATCCACCAAAATGCCAAGAATGTTCATCTCAAATATTCTAATTGAATATCGAACAAAAAAAATAAGAAATGTATATTAAAAATCATGATTTTCAGTCACGAATCCATTCATGTAATTCAAAACAGAAATTGAATTGGTTGATTTTTGACCAAATTTGATTCCCACTGTATTTTTCCCAAATTTAAAGTAATTTCTAATTATAAAATCCTAGAACTATTTTTAGAATTAACCTTATGCTATAATGATTATTTTTCATTCATAGATCAGAACTTATTTCTGATTGCAAGAGCAAATATGAATTTTAAATGTAAATCGAGTCTGGAAGTAACAGAGACAGCCTTGCACATATGCAGACAAACATACATGTAAACATCGCAAATTCATCACATATTCCAAATAAAATAAATCAATGCAAACCATATTTGAAATTTTCTATACAAATTTATCACATGCATCCAAAAATTAAAAACTATTTTTAAAAGAAAATTTACTCGCCAGAATTTAAAAGCAGAGGACAGTTTTAATCTTTAATCTAGAATTATGTTTTGATCTTTTTTGATCTTGTATTACTGAAGCTTTAAAAATAATTGATGTTGAAACTTGATGTTGAGCTTGCATGTTTGAAACTTTGAAACTGATGTTATTGCTTATTTGATGCTACATCTTGTTTGGTTTCAGTTTTGTTGAATTTGATTTCTAGATTTTGTTTTTTTAGAAAGAAGAGGAGAAAATGCTTGAGCTTGCAAAACTTTTGAACTGGAAACAAAATCAGGATTTCTCTTCTAATAATAATTTATTTAATTTAAATTTTTGAAGAAAAAATGCATCTTGCCACTTGTTAATTTGATTAATACTTAAGCTACAAATGTCATTCCATGTTATTATCACTTTACAAATACTAAAAAAAAATAGGAGACTTATGTTTAAACCCTTGCTATAAAATTTCTTATGCATTTTAAACAAAGAAATTACAAATGTTTTAAATCATATTTATTCCTTTGTTTAAATTAATAGGTTAATGCCTTAATTAATTTATGAATATTTATGTATTCAAATTACATTTATGCAAGTTAAAATTAAAAAGAAAGAATTATTTAAAACCAAAGAAATAAACTTTAATGCTTAAATAAAATTTCCAATCAATAAACATATTATAAATATTATCTTCATTTGGTCGGAAATATAAAGTTTAACTTTTAAATAGTTTTTGAAAAGTGTTTGTATTAATTTTAATTATAACTTCCAAAATTACAAAATATAGATTAAAATTTGAAAACATGTTTTTATTTATTAAATTCAAATCAAAAACTTTTCTATGTACAATATATATAAATATCTACATATCATAAATAGAGAACATATTTTAATATTAACTTTGAAAATTATGATATTGAATTCAAAAACATTACTCCAAATCACATCTTTAATTAATTAAAAGACTTCCTATTTACAATGTATATATACATATATATATTATAAATAAAATACAATTTATTAGCTTTGATAATTATTATATTGAATATATATATATATATATTATAATTAGAGAGCCTATTTATTTTAGTTTTGAAAAGATTGAATTTTGCCAATTTAAATATTTATTAACTTTTAAAAGAATAAGCTTGATAATTAAAATAATTATAAAAGAAAATTATCAAATTAATTTTATTATTAGTTTTATAAAGATAAATTTTGCCACATTACATACTTACGAAAGAAAATTATTATACAATACTATCAAATTTAAATCAATATTGTCAATTTCAATAAAATTTTTAAATGAAGACTATCAAATTGCTATTGCCCAAAATTCCGGGTCATCACATTCCTCCCTCTTAAAAGAATTTAGTCCCCGAAATTTAAAAGCAAAGATAATTTAATAATCTATCTAAGGTTTTTATATTCAATCAGCAAACATATGTATCGGCCAGATACTAACAACCATAGCAACCAATTTATTCTAATAAACAATTCTAACTAACCATCCTGACACAAATCAGGATAGATTTTTATAACATTATCTAGAGTTTCCTAGGTACAACACTGGGAATCTTGCTCAACAGAAGCTTAACTCTACACCACTATACAGATCCTGAGCTCCTTCTCATCTCGATATATAATCTGAACGAGATATCAGACTATATTCAAGTCCTAAATCCTTATGAACTGCAGATTCTACAACCAGAGATAAACCATACACATACTCCCTCAGAGATACGTGAAACATATTGAATCCCAGCCATCCAAAATGGCAATTCAAAAAATCCTATTGACAAAAGAACTTGTCCTATCAAGAGCACAAATAAGAAATCCCAAATACCTCGGAGCTAGCTTCCAGTCTTAACCAAAATTTTTTGCTCTCTAAATCAAAGAAACCTTAACAACAACGAAGACTCCAACTTCGAATTCCTAATTTATCCATCTTATCCACTTAACTCCTTCTGACGTTCCTGGACTGCCTATCTTCTTCCTGATCAGTTCAACCTATGTTGATGCTTCTTGAAACATACTGGACCAAGAACAAACCAATCTACGGATCCTACTCATCAAAATAGTCTTCCAAGATCCGCCATATCCGAAACACAAGCTCTACTTCCCAAGCATTAGAAGACTGAACTTACTTCTCCCATTTGGAATAGCCAAAACAGGTTTACTCTATTACCTTGCATTTAGATCCTGAAAATTCCTATATACTTAGGAGATCCATAAATCGTAGTGACCCATCTGACTCAGTCACACAACCTTACAGCAGAATCCAAACTTGAAAACTAGATCTGACCAATCCATTTTCGAAAATTCCTGAGCTGCTACACCAACTCTTCTATCTCTAAGAAAAACCATCCTACTACGAGGCTAACCACCGGTATCACTTTGGGAACCAAGTCGATATGGAACTCAACTCCAGATGCAGAAAACCTTCTGACTTTCTCGATGACATCCGAAAAACCTCTGACTACTTCAATAGCTCCTACTTCCACATGAGAAGCCTCAATCTCAAACAAAAGAATACCCAAGATGAACTTCAAACTAATAGCAAGTTACTTTTTCGATCCTACCTATTTCGGATTCCAAAGAAACTGTTCTCTCTTCACCAACTAGAACAGCCTTAAGCTTTTCCAAACAAGGTTAACCCTTCAAGAAAGCCTTCACCATCAGCCCGGATTGCTGATAGAAGAACCACAAAGATTTCTGAGTCATCGAAGAGACGGGTCCATACTGCTGCTTCCAAACTCTACCTTGATGATGCTGCTAAGCCAGAAGACCTTCTTGTCTGTACACAAGACCCCTCGAGATGGGCAGACATCCTCTAAAGGAACTCGGGCTCCAAACCAAGCATTAACAACTTACTCTTCTTAAGGGGTGACAATGATAACATGTCTGAAACTGCACTCATCGACCTTAGTCTCATACTCAATGTAGATAAACCTCCATGCTTGAGAACCACAGAAATTCTACACAGACGAGTCTTCCCTGCGGCAGGAAAAGACTGTTCCTCGAATACTTCCATAACTTGCTCCATGAGAAATCACCTTCAAGAAAATTCATATATTCGACATCTCACCATGCAGCTGCTCCTTCCTGAAGTCTCCAATATGACATCACTTGCTTCTGCTCATCTGACAGATCCAAACTCTAAAAAATCCGCTCATACGAGCGAAACCAAACTTACACTTCAAATATGGACTCCGAATCTTTAAAAAGATTTCCTTCAGAGATCAGAGAGAAATCCTTACTCCAAGTTGCAAAGTTCACTTGAGACGGTATTAGGTCTACTGTCTCGACAGATACTCTTCCAATCTCAACATTCGAGCCTCTTCCATTAGTCGTAGTTGTGCTACACATACCACTGCTTCATCTACCTCTAGAACTTATGTTGGAAAACCCAGACAGGTAACCGAACCAGGTAGATATATAAATATATAAATAAAAATTACATGTACGCTCTCTCAAGATAGATAGAAATCACTCCAAAGCCTAGGTATTCACTCAACCTAGCGCTCTGATACCAACAGTCACGACCCTCCTTTCTCTCCAAAGAAAGACGCAACATGATTTAAGAAAGAAAGGGATAGAAGACTAAAATATAAGAAAAGAAGAAACTCAACAACGTTAGATTCTCACAGCGGAACGAATGAAATATAATATATCACATAAAATATTACATAGTGTCATATACATCAGAGTTACACAACCTATACATCTCAATTTAGATAGTTATAAACACCTGTCTAATTATACAACTCGGGATATCACAGAGATACAGACACAACACAGACACAGCGGAACCACTATATATCTAGTGGCCGAAGCCTCCTACTCCAATTCTCCTCCAAAATTCATCAAGGCTAACCTATATCCCTTGGCTACTCATAAAAATTTGATTAACCAAGAGTTTAATAAAATACAAAATAAACATTTGGGTCAGACATGGGTCTGAAATGAGTAAACGGGTTAAAGTTGCTTAACTTTAAAAATCCTTTGAAAAGAAAAGTATCACGTAAGACTTCCCACACATAAACATGGGAAAGAATTTACCTTACGCTAACCAAAACATCTGATAGGAAATCCAGTGATATTATAATAATGTCTAGGGTTTTCAAGTAAATAAGAAATAGCTGAAATTGTTACATGGTTAAATTCAAGCATACTAGCCACAGAGTGGGTCATACAAATCAAAACCGCAAAAGGGCATGTAGGAAAAATGGGTTTCCATCAATGGCAGAGCTACCGGGGTACCGCCCGTCACAGCACAAGGCCTAGATCACTGTACCGAGGATCCCTCCCAATCCCCTGCAACACAAGGCTAGAACCATCCCTTACTGGACAGTCCCAAACAAGACCACCCCGTGTTTGGCGTGACCAACCACACACTAAGACGAAATAAAAAGGGACCTCTAGACATGGGAAAATCTCGTCCCACTTGGGTGCTACCCACTTGACCTTGCTGCACCACCGTTGTTTTAGCCATTCCCGGTTGATGAGCTTGAGGCTACGATTACCTTTATAAAACACATCTATCTTAGAACGCTCATCGTCCACCTGACGATGTCCTGAAAGCATTCAATCCATACAAGTTCGTTCCGGGTTCGAACGAAACCGAAGGCACCATCTCGTTACACTCATTTTGAATCACACTCAGAGTTAACAATCATAGCTCTTTCACTCTAAATCTCCATCTCGAACCTGAAATTACTATCTCCATCAAACTCATTTTGGAATCACCCTCAGAGTTTTAACGACGAATAGTTCTTACACCTCGAGTCTTCACTTTGCTTTTCACTTGGAAACACGACCTAACATTTAATTTGGATCGATATGGTTTTCGGATATCCAAATTTGGAAATCCGATCCTAGTCTCAACGAAATCCAAAATGCCATTCTAATGTCCAAGTTGTTTAAAAGTTTAAACAATTTAACTTATATTCAGAATAACATATACAGATAGATGATTCACATTATCATAAATAGATAACTCACATCAACCAATCATCTCACAAAGCAGCACATATCACATATCAGAGATATCACATCTAAATCATCCAATATCAATCAATCATCCATAAGAAGTTTTGGTTCACTCTTAGCTAATTTAATTAACCTCTAATTAAATTAATTACGATCTTTTTAAATCACTTGGATTACCTTAATCCTGCTTACTTAATATTAATTAATTAAAAATTAATTAATTATTTATCCCTCAATGATCTAACTTAATTAATCTTCCTTGATTAATTATCCTTTAATTACATTAAGTAATTATCCCTTTAATTGATTACAAATTAATCATTCTTAACCATTTACAGTAATTAACCTTATATTACTTTCATTAATTACACTAATTAATGATCCTCTATTTATTTCCATTAATTAATTAATTATAATTAATTATAATTAATTACATTGATCATTAATTAATTACATTAATTAATCATACTTTAATTAATCACTTCCATTAATCAACCTTGATTAATTTCATTAATTATATTAATTAATGATTCTCTAATTACTTCATTAATAATCATTCTAATTAGTTTAATAATTAATCTTTAATTAACCGTACTCATTAATTAGCCTTAAGTAGTCATAAACAGTAACTAACCATCCTATAATTACTTCCATTAATTAACTCCTTAATTAATTATATTAATCCCTTGATTAATTACATTAATTAATAAATCCTTAATTTCTTCATTAAGTAATTATTAATTAATTACATTAATTAATAATCCTTAATTAATTACTTCATTAATTAATCACACTTTTAATTAATTACATTTAGTAATTAATCTTAAATTAGTCACATTCATTAATTAATTAATCACATTAATTAATTAATTAACCAAATTAATTACACTAAGTAATTAACCCTTAATTACTTCCATTAATTAGTTATCCTTTAATTACTTCATTAAGTAATCTATCTTTAATTAATTACTTCATTAAATACCCATTAATTACTTCACTAAGTAATTATACTTAATTAATTCATAATTAAGTGATTATCTTTAATTAACCAAACTAATTAACTAATCAATAATTAAATAATTAGTTAACTACTTATATTTAAAAGTCCATAATTAAATAAGAAAATCATTTATCTTAATAAAACTCTTACTTATCAATAAACCATTTACATTAATTAACTATTCTTAAATCAATAACAATAATTAATTAACTTTTATTATCTTCACAAATTAATTATCTTAGATTAATCAAAATCTTAATTTCTTAAAGATAAACTCTTTATTATAATTGATTTACGTAATTATATCATAAAAGATTATTTAAAAAATAAAGCATTTAGAAATCAATTATAATTAAAAGCAGTTTAGACATTAAATTTTGACCTTTAAATCTTTGAAATCTATCAAAGATTGTTTAAATAAATTTTAACATATACTTATTTTAAAACTTGATTAACATATCTTTAAAGACTAATTTATTTTAATATACATTTAAAATTTTTGTTAAACTTTTTAACATAAGAGGAGCTCATTGCAAGGAAAAATTAGATCACATCAAAACACTTATTCAAACTCACAAACTTGACTTGGTTGCAATTCTCGAAACCAAGCTTGATCTGTCACGAACCATATCAGCTAGCAACTACATCAATAGTAACTGGGCTTTGCATCATAATCTCCTTGAAGCCCTATATGGGAGAATTATGGTGATCTCCAACCCACAAAAATATTCTCTATCTCCTATCATTGTCTCCCCTCAATTTATCCACTTCCACGCTCTTTTCATCCCTGATTCCATATCCTTCTATCTCACTATTGTCTATGCTTCTAACTCCCCATCCATCAGACAGTCCTTCTTTTGACAAATTCCTGCTTTCAGACAGGAATCCCACCTCTGGCTTATCCTTTGTGATTTTAACTGTTGCCTAAACTTTGATGACAAATGTGGTGGTTTGCCACTAGCTCCTAAAGACATCCAGCCTCTTAATATTGCCATTGAGGAAGCCAATCTGATGACAATAAATAAATCTGGATCCAAGTATTCTTGAAATAATCATAGTCGATCTGGGCATAGAATTTTAACCACAATTGATCGCTCCTTTTGTAACTTTAAATCTTTATCTAATTGGCCCTCTCTCTGCTCACCTTCCTCCTCCAATTCTATCAGACTATTCCCTCACCATTCTTTCCACTGGTCCCCCCTACCATGCTTGAGAAAAGAAGTTTTAAGTACTATAATATCTGGTCTAATGAACCCGTGTATACTAATATAATTAAAGAAGCTTGGTCCACCTCATGTTACGGTAATCCCACTTTTAAATTTTGCAGGAAACTGAAGGATGCCAAACTCTCTCTAAGAAGCTGGTCCAAGAGCAATTTTGGGAAGGGAACTTTGAAGTCAGAGGCAATCAGGAAGCAACCCGAAGAAACTCAAGTTCAAATGCGTAACAGTCCTAATGATGACGAGATTGCGGCTCATGAGAGTGACCTATTTCTTTCTCTTTCTGATGCTTTAAGGACGGAGTGCTCTATGAGGAGACAACAACTTAATATAAAATGGGTGACTGAGGGAGACAGCAACACCGCCTATTTCCATGCTGCAATAAAAGCTAAGCAAGCTCATGAGCAGATTTATCGAATTCAGGACGTTAATGGAGATCTGCTCACCGCTCCTCTTGATATATATAATGCTCTGATTAGATACTTCTCTTGCCTTCTTGGAAATTCTGATAACTTTGAAGCTAACCTTCACCATATTGACATCATTGACCTCCCTTCCATTAATCAGACCCAAGCTGACCTTCTTATCTCCGTTGTCACTGACGAAGAAATAAAAGTCTCTCGCTTCAGTACAAATAAGAATTCTAGTGGTGGTCCTGATGGTTTTAATGTGCAGTTCTTTACCCAAAATGGGATATTATCAAAACTGATTTTTGCCTTGTTGTCCATAACTTCTTTTATAAATTCAAGTTACTAAATGAAGTCAATGTAACTAATTTGGTCCTCATTCCCAAATCCCACCCTCCTTCAGATGTTTCTTCGTTCAGACCCATATCTTGCTGTAATGTGTTGTACAAGTTCATAGCCAAAATTATTGCTACCAGACTCAAATCTGTTTTACCTGACCTCATTTCATCTAATCAGGCTGCCTTCCTGCCTAAAAGAAACTTCGTTGATAATGTGATGCTAGCGCACGAGCTTCTCAAGGGGTATGGTCGAGCTAACACAACTCCAAGTGCTATGCTGAAACTTGATCTCTCTAAGGCCTATGACAGTGTTCAATGGTCTACTATTGTTAGAGTCATGGCTCTGATGGGTTTCCCGAAACCTTTTGTTGCTTGGATTTACATTTACATATCCTCTCCTACCTTCTCTCTAAATTACAATGGTAAAGTTGCACGGTACTTTAAAAGTAAACAAGGCATTCACCAAGGTGATCCACTATCGTCATAAATTTTCCTCTTAGTTATGGAAATTCTAACTAGTATGCTCAATGCCAGATTTCGATCCAAAGAGATAAAATTCCATCCTAAATGTAAACAGCCTCTGATCACTTCTCTTTGCTGATGACATTATGATCTTCACTTCCCATGTTCGTGAGTCCTTAGACAATATAAAAAACCCTTGACATCTTTTATTCTTGCTCAGGTCTTAAGCTTAACCTTTCCAAATCATCCATCTTGATTGCTGGTATTCCTCCCTCCTTATCCTCCGAGATGACTGCTTACTCTAGTCTACAACCCATGCAAAGTGATATGGTTTACCTGGGCATCCCACTCTGTTTGTCTAGAGTCACATTTGCCAACTGCCTTCCTCTCTACAACAAAATTACTAAAATGCTTGCGAACTGGCCAATCAATTTCTCTCTCATGCCGGCAGACTCGTCTTGATTAAATCAATGTGCTTTTCCATTATGGTATACTGGGCTAGAACCTTTCTTCTACCTAAAAAACTGCTTCGTCTGGTCAGACGTGCTATGCTGCGGTTCTGCTGGACCGGCATCATATACAATAGGAAGCCTATTCCTCGCTCTTTTGATAGCATTGAACAACCTATGTCTTGTGGTGGCTTAGGAATCCTAAACATTGAGTGATGGAATATTGCTGCTATCAGTCATCATTTTGACTCCTTACTTTCAAATAATAATAGACTTTGGGTTCAATAGACTGTCACTCATAACTTAAGAAACAAAGGCATTTGGTCTTTAGAGCCCCATGCGGTTGCAGTTGGATTTGGCGTAAGATCCTATCATTGCGAACTGCATTCTTGCCTTATCTCAGATATTCTGTCCCACGTCATAGCAGTAAAAATTTCTGGAATGATCCTTGGTTAAGTAATGGTCTCATCCTGTCTGCTATCTTAACTCAACAACAAATATATCAATCCGGGATTAACAGTAATGCTAAAGCTGTTGACTTCATTGTGGACAATAAATTATACCTCCCTTATACTAGTAATAAAAATTTGAGAGAATTATGGGCTAGTTTAAGTAGTTATCACAACTCTTTTCCTGATGCTGATATGATTTGCTGGGATGGTAAACCTCACTCTATAAGGCATGTTTATCACTTATTATCTAACACTCGATTCAAGCCAAAGTTCCCATGGCATAAGACTATCTGGAATAAACACTCCACACCTTATGAAAATCTTATGTTGTGGAAAGTTCTAACTAAAGCTATCATGACTAAAGACAGGATGTTTGGGTTTGCATCCATTACTGATCACTTGTGAGCCTTCTGCAAAAGTGTTAATGAGAGTGGTAAGCACCTGTTCTTTGAATGTGGTTATCTGCACCAAATTTGGGAGAGAATAATGGTCAATCTAGGAAGGTATTGTGTGCCTATTCAGTCATCTCTTGAGTGGGACTTGATTCTTAAATCCACAAGCAAGAAGAATGGTGCGGGTAATTTACTTTGTTTTTATCCTGAGAAATATGTTCAAACTGTTTGGAGGGAGAGAAATCAGAGATGTTTTAATAATGTAGAGCAATCCCAACTTCAGTTGTGGTTAGTGTTGAAACATTCAATCATGAATGAGTTACAGGATTGCAAGTCCTTTCTATTCCCTCTGATTCAGGATTGGTATGTCAGGCTCTATTGGTGGCTTCGGGGAACTCTTCGGGTTTTCTCTCCTATTTCGCCAAGTCATCACCCGCTCTTTCCTTGTTTGTGCCTATGGGTGGTGGCTTCGGGAAACACGTCGGGATGTTCATGTCATTTCCCGCTTCGTGCTTGTAGTCTGTTCTGTGCATTTTTCCTTTCCCCTTATTTTTTTTTCTTATTATTCTATTTTGTTTTTATTTGATTCTGCTCTTTGTTATCTAATTTGGTTTCTCCTGCTCAAAGCATGTTTTGAGTAGTTTACTTCTTCTTTTTTAATAATATCTGGTAGGGGACCAGCCAACCTCGCTAGCTTTGCTAAAAAAAAAATTTGTTGAACATTTCTTTTAAAAACTAGAAAAAATATCTATAACTTTTAAAAACTTAACTTACTTTGTTTTGAAAATTATAAAACTTTGATTTCTTTCCAAAACATTTGATAGAGATTAAACCAGAAATTCATCTCGGGCCAAACCCGAGACAATCACACGAAAAACTCTAGCCACCTTTGAGTCAATTGCCAATCTCACCACTTCGAGTCGCACAATAATTTGCTCGAGCATCGCACCGAGAAAATCTTCATCTTCCCAAACTTCATTTGATCCAAAAATACATGCATGTGGTGGACGTACACCCACACTCCGACCATCGGAGGTCGCTACCGCAGCTCGCGACATACTCCCCATACTTACGTTAACCGTGCCGTGGACCCCGATCGATCAATTCTCATATGAATCGAAATCAAACCCATCTCGACCAAGACCAGAAACCATCATTACTGGAAATCCACACCTCTCCATCGCCTCCAACCTCAGGATCACCGGCCATCATCACCGAAGCTTCGTTTATACATCCAGCACCATTTCCCCAAGCGAGCTACTCCGGTGCGACGTCGTCGACAAAACGACCCAAAAAAACACGCGACCGAAAACACCTTAAACCATAAATCGACTTTAATCGGCCACCATGTCCATCAAAAAAATATGAAGATATCTTTCCAATCATCGGCCACACTCCAGCCAGCTTCGATCGAAAATTCGACCCCATCCATCGTGTCGATCAACGGCAATCCAACAAAATGCCAAGAACGTTCATCTCAAAAATTCTAATTTAATATCGAACTAAAAATTATGAAATGTATATTAAAAATCATGATTTTCAGTAACGAATCCATTCATGTAATTCAAAACGGAAATTGAATTGGTTGATTTTTGACCAAATTTGATTTCCATTGTATTTTTCCCAATTTGAAGTAATTTATAATTATAAAATCCTAAAACTATTTTTAGAATTAACCTTATGCTATAATGATTATTTTTCATTCATAGATCAGAACTTAATTCTGTTTGCAAGAGAAAATATGAAATTTAAATGTAAATCGAGTCTAGAAGTAACAGAGACAGTCTTGCACATATGCATACATACACACATATAAACACAACAAATTCATCACATATTCCGGATAAAATAAATCAATGCAAACCATATTTAAAATATTCTGTACAAATTTATCACATGCATCCATAAATTAGAAACTGTTTTTAAAAGAAAATTTACTCACCAGAATTTAAAAGCAGAGAACAGTTTTAATCTTTAATCTGGAATTCTGTTTTTATATTTGCTTGATCTTGTGTTGCTGAAGCTGTGACGACCCTCCCTTCTCGACCCTCGAAAATCAACACAAAAAACCCCATAGTATGATATGCCGACGATCAAGTGCCGAAAAAGACAGATTGTTGAGGAAAAAGAAAGAATGTAGAAGAAAGAAGGAGCTAAACAATATCAGAATCTCACATTCGCCGCGGAATAAAATATAATGTATAATACCAGATCTTTACACAAAATGAAAACTATATCTGTTTTATACAATGTATAATCAGAGTATCTCAAACAAACAACATTTACTAGTCAGACAATTACATACAATCACAACAGCGGATATATATACAAGTATGGATAATACGTCTGGGACTCCAGCTCCTCTCCTGCTCCATAACATCCTATCCTGAAAATACAATACTCGGTCTGACCCGAGCATTATAATGAAATAACACCCGAGTCAGTCTGGAATACCAGTTGATAATAATGCACCCAAATTGATTATTAAAGTTTCAAAAATCCTTTGAAAACAAAAGCATCTTGCAAGACCACGCCACCAATAAACATGTCGGGTTTTTACCTTACGATAGCTAAAACACTTTTTATTGAAATCCTCTGATATTATAATAGGGTCTATATACAAATACTTATAAAATAATTGAAATTGTTACATGATTAAATTCCAGCTACAAGCCACAGAGTGGGTAATACAAACAAAACTCGTAAAAGGCTCGTAGGGAGAATGAATTTCCAACTAATGACTAGGCACTGGGGTACCACCTGTCACGGGACATGGCCTAGATCACAGTACCAAGGATAACTCCCGACCCCCTGCAACACACGACCCGGACTATCCGTTACTTGATAATCCCGAGTAAGATCACCCCGCGGTTGGGATCAACAACCGCACCACTAAGCCGAAATAAAAAGGGACATCTAAACAGGGACGACCTTACCCAAAAATGGGTGCTGCCCACCAAGCCTTGCTGCATAACCCATGATTTTCAGTCATTCCCGGTTGATGAGGCTTGAGGCTAAACGTTACCTTTTAGAACGTTTCAGTTAGAATGCCCATCGCCCACCTGACGATGTTTCGAAAGCATTTATCCATACAAGTCCGTCTCGGGTTCGAACGGAACAGAAGGCACTACTACTACGTCCATTTTGGAAATATCCTCAGGATTAGTAGAGACTAGCCCTTGCACTTCACTGTTCCATCTTTGACTCCAAACTCGTTTTTCCCCACGAAAACGTACAAACCGGATCGAAGTGGTTTTCGAGAAATAAATCTCGATCCCGGTCTCTTCGAAACGATCAACGCATTTGTCCAATATTGATAGTCCGTGATCTAACTATCAATTAACATTCACAAATATCCATGACACAATAAATAATTGCCCCATTATTTATTTTCCTCAAGAATATCTTTGCAAGATATGTTTCCATTTCCAAAGCCTGTTGAAAACGCTTTTCAAACCCAATTCTTCTCATGGAATAATTTTCCCAAATTGTTACTTCCCTTGAAAAAACATCCAAATACCCATACTTACGATTTAAAATAATTTAAATTCCTTATTCTTGAAAATACATTTAACATTTATATTAAAACTTCTTACATACTTTATTTAAAATATTCATATATATTTTAAAATATCCCAAATAAAATGCTTTATAAAATAAAAACTATTTCTTTAAAATAAAGTTAAATTATACTAAATTTTAAATAAAGCAATGAAATCCTATACAAGTTTCAAATAAAACTTTGACTTATTAACTTTAAAATACAACAATTTTATAATGTATAAATATTAATAATATCCTTTAAAACAAAATACTGCTTACCCCTTTAAAATAATTACTTCTATATCTAATTTGATAAATGCTTACTTTTAAAATTCTTATAACTTAAATTATTTCTTGAAAACATTCTTTAATACAATTTCTAACCTTTCAAAAACTGGCTTTAAACGCATACTTGGCTTTTCAGGGAATATACTTCTTTCTAGGATAACCCAAAGAATTCCTTTTATAAATCCTACATGTTTTATCGCAAATCAATTTTACGTTCATCCCGTAACTTTCCTTTCCATACTTTAAAAATAGCTCCTTTATTTTTAAACACATTGCTATTTCCTGGAAATCACTTTCAAATATATATTTGAAATATTTAAAATAAAGCTTCGAAAAATTATTTAATTGAAAATAATACTTAAGGAAATCTATAGAGGTTTCCTAAGTAATTTAAGTCAAATTTAACTTTAAAAATACAGTTATTAAATCAAATATTTATATTATAATTTCCTTTTGAAAACGTAATGCTACTTTACTTCTTAAAAATAATTAAATACCATAATTACTTGATCAAATATTTGCTTTCACTTAAAAACAATTTAAAATAATATTTCTTTCAAAAATATTCTAAACATATTTAAACTGCAAATTTATAATTTGAAAGCTTTCTTAAAAACAAAATAAAATTTCCAGGAGAAAGCACACTTCCCATTCTTTAAAAATAAATCTCACTATTCTCAATTCTCTTTTTAAACCACAATTTCAAACACTTCAAATTATCAACCAATTACTTGAATTTAATTCCTTTTAAATTCTTTACTTAAGAATTTCTTTAATTTCCTTTAAATCCCATTTATTTATTTATATTTAAAATTCCCAGGTTGTATTCATCCAATCATAGTACAACACAATTCAATTTCCAATTCAATCAATCACACTATATAAATAGAGCACAGCATAACAAGATCTAAAACAATATATCACTGAATTCCTAAGGATACAAATTTTCTTTCAATTTAATTCTTTGCACCATTTTAAATTCACAATTTTAGATTATAAGTATAACACATAATAGCTTATGTGTACAATTCATTACACAATGACCCTCAATTACAAAGTCATTTTACATTTCAATTTAACCCAAATCAATTTTATTCTAAGTCCAATTTATTTAACTTATCCCAAGTTAAATTAAAATTTTCTATTCACTTCAATATATTCAAGTTAAATTTTAAATCCAGGATTAAAATTTTCATTTCCTTCTTATTTATATCAACTTCACTTACTAAGTTCAATAGTTGATTCATTTTGACTTTACACATTATTTAAATAGAATTTTCCATAATTCAATTGCCCGGTTTTATTTCAAAACCATTTAGAAATAATAAATAACTCATACTCTCCTGGTATATCAAATAAAACTTCCAGATTTCTAAAACAATCTATTTTTACCCAAGCAATTTCCCTTTTTGAAACTTGTAAAACAACTTGTATCTCAAACAAGTCCAACAAATATCATAATCACTCACATGGTAGCAATCCTTCACTTTATAAACATGAAAATGAATTCTAATGATGTGGCCATCATCATGAGGATTATTTTCCAGTGACTGAAGTGAGTTCAGTGCTTCCTCACTTTCACAAATTCATTACAAAACAATTTCCATTCAAACATATTACCCAAAATAATACTCCATCACTGCCTTCAAACACTTTGGAAAACATTTCCAAACATCCCCAAGATTTTAAGTTTCCAAACTTTTGTTTTTCAATCATTTAAAACACTTTTCAAAATTTCCAGGATTTAAATTCTGGTTTAGTTCAAATTTAGTTATTCTTCTTTCGTATAATTTATACTTATATAATTTTATTTGGTTATTACCATTCCAAATTTTAGATCAAATTTTAGATTCTTATTTAATTAAGATATCCACATCCAAACAATCAAATATATATAATAATTTTAGAATATTATTTCTTTTATACCAAAATATAATTTTGGGTAAAATTATTTCATTTACCCCTTTTTAAAACAATACTATGTCGGTTTATCTTATTTAAGAGTTTAGAAACCCCTATCGATACGGTTGTACTTCCCGTACCGACCAAAATTCATAAACACCCAACCGATAAGTCAACACAGTATAAAATCAATTTTATATGCACAAACAAGTACGCTCTCACATCTATTAATACACTCAACTCATTATAGAGTGCTATTGACTCTGTTTAATGAGTAATTTCCCCACCAAAGCCTAGGTTGTCGCCAACCTAAGCTCTGATACCAAATGTGATGACCCGCCCTTCTCGACCCTCGAAAATCGACACAGAATACCCTATAGTATGATATGCCGACGATCAAGTTCTAGAAAAGACAGATTGTTGAGGAAAAAGAAAGAAGGTAGAAGAAAGAAGGAACTAAACCATATTAGAATCTCACAGTCGCAGTGGAATAAAACATAATATATAATATCAGATCTTTACACAAAATGAAAACTATATCTGTTTCATACAATGTATAATCAAAGTATCTCAAACAAACAACATTTACCAGTCAGACAATTCCATACAGCAGCTGATATATATACAGGTACGGATAATACATCTGGGACTCCAGCTCCTCTCCTGCTCAATAGCATCCTATCCTTGACATATAATACTCAGTCTGACCCGAGCATTATAATGAAATAACACCCGAGTCAGTCTGGAATACCAGCTGATAATAATGCTCCCAAATTGATTATTAAAGTTTCAAAAATCCTTTGAAAACAAAAGCTTCTCGTAAGACCACGCCACAAATAAACATGTCGGGTTTTTACCTTACAATAGCTAAAACACTTTTTATTGAAATCCTCTGATATTATAATAGGGTCTATATACAAATACTTATATAAAATAGCCGAAATTGTTACATGATTAAATTCCAGCCTAGCCACAAAGTGGGTAATACAAACAAAACTCGTAAAAGCCTCGTAGGGAGAATGGATTTCCAACTAATGACTAGGAACTGGGGTACCACCTGTCATAGTACATGGCCTAGATCACAGTACCGAGGATCACTCGCGACCCCCTGCAACACATGACCCGGATTATCCCTTACTGGATAATCCCGAGTAAGATCACCCCACGGTTGGGATCAGCAACTGCACCACTAAGCCGAAATAAAAAGGGACATCTAGACAGGGATGACCTTACCAGAAATGGGTGCTGTCCACCAAGCCTTGCTACATAACCCCTTATTTTTGGTCATTCCTGGTTGATGAGGCTTGAGGCTAAGCGTTACCTTTTAGAACGTTTCACTTAGAATGCCCATCGCCCACCTAACGATGTTCTGAAAGCATTCATCCATACAAGTCCATCTCGGGTTCGAACGGAACCGAAGGCACTACTCCTACTACATCCATTTTGGAAATATCCTCAAGATTAGAAGCGACCAGCCCTTGCACTTCACTGCTCCATCTTCGACTCCGAACTCTTTTTTCCCCACGAAAACGTACAAACTGGATCGAAGTGGTTTCCGAGAAATAAATCTCGATCCCGGTCTCTTCGAAACGATCAACGCATTTGTCCAATATTGATAGTCGGTGATTTAACTATCAATTAACATTCACAAATATCCATCACAAAATAAATAATTGCCCCATTATTTATTTTCCTCAAGAATATCTTTGCAAGGTATATTTCCATTTTCAAAGCCTGTTGAAAACACTTTTCAAACCCAATTCTTCTCATGGAATAAATCTGCCAAATTGTTACTCCCCTTGAAAAACATCCAAGTACCAATACTTAAGATTTAAAATAATTGAAATTCCTTATTCTTGAAAATACATTTAACATTTATATTAAAATTTCCTACATACTTGATTTAATATATATATACATATATATATATATACTTTTAAAATATCCTAAATAAAAATGCTTTATAAAATATAAACTATTTCTTTAAAATAAAGTTAAGTCACACTAAATTTTAAATAAAGCTATGAAATCCTATACGAGTTTCAAATAAAAATTTAACTGATTATCTTTAAAATACAACCATTTTATAATGTATAAATATTAATAATATCCTTTAAAACAAAATAATGCTTACCCCTTTAAAATAATTACTTCTATATCCAATTTGATAAATGCTTACTTTTAAAATTCATAAAACTTAAATTATTTCTTGAAAACATTCTTTAATACAACTTCTAACCTTTCAAAAACTGGCTTTAAAAGCGTATTTAGCTTTTCAGGGAATATACTTCTATTCTAGGATAACCCAAAGAATTCTTTTTATAAATCCTACACGTTTTATCCCAAATCAATTTTACGTTCATCCCGTAACTTTCCTATCCATACTTTAAAAATAGCTCCTTAATTTTTAAACACATTGCTATTTCCCGGAAATCACTTTCAAATATATGTTTGAAATATTTAAAATAAAGCTTCCAGAAATTAATTAATTGAAAATAATACTTAAGGAAATATATAGAGGTTTCCTAAGTAATTTAAGTCAAATTTAACTTTAAAAATACAATTATTGAATCAAATATTTATATTGTAATTTCCTTTTGGGAACTTAATACTACTTTACTTTTTAAAAATAATTAAATACCATAATTACTAAATCAAATATTTGCTTTCACCTAAAAACAATTTAAAATAATATTTCTTTCTAAAATATTCTAAACATATTTAAACTGCAAATTTATAATTTGAAAGCTTTCTTAAAAACAAAATAAAATTTCCAGGAGAAAGCACACTTACCATTCTTTAAAAATAAATCTCGCTATTATTTTTAACAATTCTCAATTCCCTTTTTAAACCACAATTTCAAACACTTCAAATTATCAACTGGTTACTTGAATTTAATTCCTTTTAAATTCTTTACATAAGAATTTCTTTAATTTCCTTTAAATCCAATTTATTTATTTATATTTAAAATTCCCAGGTCGTATTCAACCAATCATAGTACAACACAATTTAATTTCCAATTCAATCTATCACGGTATATAAATAGAGCACATCATAACAAGATCTAAAACAATATATCACAGAATATAAATAAATTTCTATTTGTGAGGATTCCAGTTGGATCCCTCCAACCTGTTTCACTACATCCATAGATATTAGCACAACAGACAAATATCAATTCAATTTGATAATAAGTATCATATTTAGCTAAACAACCAATCAAACATTTAAATAATAGCTATTTAAATTACAGGTATCCAGATGTGAGTGAGAATAACTCACCTTGGGTTTACGACGAGCGTTCAAATTTAAATTAAATCGAACAGTGTACGATTTAACCTAAATTTTTACTTGCTCCGAATGATCCCAGAATTGCTCCACAGCGTAGATCGCATCACTGCGATTCCGACGCTACCATATTCGTCAAAATCTGACCACAAACGCACGAGATATGAATTTTTAAAGTTTGAATATAAATTTGAAAACAAATTTCTCCTTTTTTTCATTTTACCAAAAAAACGCGGCCCACACCTTCATCATCCTCTCGAACACACATGCCTGCTCCAGGAAAAACGAACCCATCACGCCGTCGACTTAGGGTTCTAAACTGCACCCACCACGACGCGTTCGGCGACGATCCAACACCACCACGTCGCACGCCTGCCCCAACTCCACCCATGGCCCAAAATTCGCCGAGCTCGATCAATCCGAGGTCGCACTACCCTCGTTTGAATAGGCGACGAATGCAGAGAAATCTCTCCCTCCATGCTGCGTATAAATCGATCACAGCCGTTTAACTTGAAGAACACGATGGCCTCTCCATATTTGCAGTTGGAAGAATTCGCCAATTCGCGACGGATTGCACTAAAATTGGAGGAGAACGAAAGGAAGTTTCGGCCATTGAATTGGTATAAGAGGAGGCTGGGAAAAATAGGGATAGGGTTTAACTATGCGCGTATATATATATATATATATATATATATATATATATATATATATATATAGACATACATACATACATACATACATACATACACACACACGTATAACCCCGTTATTTTATTATTTAATTCACTTTAAAGCATTTCTTCACACGATCTCCAAATGACGCGTGCCGATAGGCATTTCTAAGGTTTTACCTACGTTCTGAACATAATGAAATGTATTTCGGAAGCTAATTTGGTCGTTTGCATGAGTTACGGAAATAAACGATCAATTTTAAATTAAATCGATTAAAGTATTTTCTATGCGTTTTAAGCTGCCGGGGTCAAACGACAACTCCGATTGCTACGAAAATTGAAATCCGATAATAACTAACTATTACGGATCCAATGGAACTAGTTTCGTCGAATTCCAAGACTGTGCCCCGGAAGGCTATTTTAACTCGTCGATTAAATTGGGCGATTTCCGAAATTGTCGAAATCGCTTAAAATTTCACTTCTAAAGCTTTATTAACTCTATTATAACTCGTATAAAATTTATATTCACATTAGAAATCATTTGGACCCATTTCGAACCAAAATCTGATTATTTGCATTATTGTGTTATTGAATTTCATTATTAAATTAATATAAAATTCTAAATTCAAGCTATCGACTTTTAATTCCCTCCAACAGCCCAATATTATAATTCAAATCCAGATGGACTGAAAATAAATTTTAGAATCTATTTTGATATCTATTTATACCCAGATTCACAAATTATCCCAATTCCAATATTAAATTATTATTATTCAAATTTCAATTAAATTACCGTATTTGGACTTTAACTACTTTGATTAATTTAACCAGAATATTTTTATTTCAAAATTCAAATTATAATCCATATTCGACATTTAAAATAAATTAAATGTTTAAATGTAGCGACCCAAAATTCCGGGTCGTTACAGAAGCTTTGAAAATAATTGACGTTGAAACTTGATGTTGAGCTTGCATGTTCTGAAACCATGAAACTGTTGTTATTGCTTGTTTGATGCTACAACTTGTTTGGTTTCATTTTTGTTGAATTTGATTTCCAGATTTAGATTTTTTAGAAAGAAGAGGAGAAAATACTTGAGCTTGCAAAACTTTTAAACTGGAAACAAAACCAGTTTTTACTTCTAATACTAATTTATTTAATTCAAATTTTTAAAGAAAAAATGTATCTTGCCACTTGTTAATTTGATTAATACTTAAGCTACAAATGTCAATCCATGTTATTATCACTTTACAAATGCTAAAAAAATAGGAGATTTATGTTTAAACCCTTGCTATAGAATTCCTTATGCATTTTAAACATATAAATTACAAATGTTTGAAATTATATTTATTCCTTTGTTTATATTAATAAGTTAATGTCTTGGTTAATTTATGAATATTTATGTATTCAAATTACATTTATGTAAGTTAAAATTACAAAGAAAGAATTATTTAAAACCAAAGAAATAAAATTTAATGCTTAAATAAAATTTCAAATCAATAAACATATTATAAATATTATCTTCATTTGGTAGGAAATATAAAGTTTAACTTTTAAATAGTTTTTGAAAAGTGTTTATATTAACTTTAACCATAACTTCCAAATTACAAAATATAGATTAAAATTTGATAACATATTTTTATTTATTAAATTCAAATCAAAAATTTTTGTATTACAGTATATGTAAATGTCCATATATCATAAATAGAGAACATATTTTAATATTTAATTTGAAAATTATTATATTGAATTTGAAAACATAACTCCAAATCACATCTTTAATTAATTAAAAGACTTCCTATTTACAATGTATATATACATATATATATTATAAATAAAACACAATTTATTAGCTTTGATACTTATTGTATTGAATATATATATATATATATATATATATATATATATATATATATATTATAATTAGACAACCTATTTATTTTAATTTTGAAAAGATTGAATTTCGCCAATTTAAATATTTATTAACTTTTAAAAGAATAAACTTGCCAATTAAAATAATTATTAAAGAAAATTATCAAATCAATTTTATTATTAGTTATATACAAAATTTTGCCACATTAAATACTTATGAAAGAAAATTATTATATACTATCAAATTTAAATCAATATTGTCAATTTAAATAATTTTTTTAAAATGAAGATTATCAAATTGCTATTGCCCAAAATTCCGAGTCATCACAGGTTTGATTTTAAGTTTAAAATCTATATCTGAAATTGATATAAACAATTTATTAAGATGTTGAATTAAGTTGAAATTTGTGAATTGAGATTTGATTAAAATGGAATTTTGGAATTTGAATTGATTTGAATCGATTTGTGAACTTTGAGGAAACTATATTTTTGTATAAAGTATTTTAAATATATATAAATATTTTACTTTATAGATTATTTTAATATTAAACTACTTTTAATATGAAATATTTAAAAAAACTATTTTTATATATAAATTACTTTAATATAAACTATTTTACTTGTAACAATTTTTAATATATATACTATTATTAATATATAAACTGCTTAAGAGAAAAGTGTTACGAATTTTAAAGTATTATGTTATCAAGTGTTACGATTTCCAAAGTGCTACAAATTCTAAGCTTTATAATTTCAAAAGTGTTATAACTTTACAAGTGTTATGATTCTGGAAATGAATATATTTTAAGTGAAAAATGATATCGTATTGATATGGTTTTGAAATGGATATGATATTTGGGTTATGAAGTATAAACAATTTTTAAATGACTGCAGTGTTATAATAACGATTGGTTGTTAAAGAGACCGGGATCGGTTATTGTCATACTCTCTGCCAATACCGAAAACCACTTTGACAACCGTCTCCATGGTGGAGATTCCAAAATGGGGTAGGATGGTGGCGACGTTCTATATGAGGTATATACGTGGACCTAACTCCCGTGAGTTAGCATAAGGTGGCTAAAACAGGAGTAATTGACGGGCCAAGTGAGATAGCTCCTCCGATAAGACACACTTCTATGATTGCCAATCTATTACTTTGTGATTGATTTGGTTCACACCTTTGATTTGGGAGTGTGGCTCGAGTTGGACGATTGTTGCGGCTCTGCGTTACTCGCAACCCGAAAGTGTAATTGGTATATCTACCCTGGCATTGCCTAGTTGTGCCGTGTCACCTACTATATCGAGGCCACTAAGAGTTTGTTTAGTGTTGTACCTATGGAGTGCCCCTGGTAGCCTCTCTATCAGGAGGTATTACGGTACTGTATAGACTATGGCACTATAAAATGTGTTAAGGGGGATATGGGTAACGCCTTAACGCTATTTTAATAGTTTACTTTACTATAGATATTATATAATAGTGCATATTACTGCATAATATATAATTCCACTGATTCTTAGAGGATGGTTATCCCAAACATCCTTTAAGTTACTTGTACTTTCGTTGACATTTCAATTGAGTTGGATTTATTGATAAAAGAATGTTAATCTTGACTTGAGTGTTTTGTGTTTTGCTTTATGCTCGGGTCAGACTGAGTGCCACAGCATTAGAAACTCACCTTTAAGGTTGGGGCTTCGCTTGGAGATCCATCTATTATTTAGCTTGCAATTATTCAACTGACTCCTGTGATATATTCAGATCTTGTATTTCACTATTGTATTAAGACTTCTTTGTATTCAAGACTTCTATTGTATTTTTTTTAACTCTTTATATATATATATACATATATATAGTAGCTTCATGAACTACTATTCATTTGCTTCCGCTGCTTATTATTATATTACTCTGTGATTCTGTGATTTGTTTATTTACTGTATATGATGAGTTTTGTAAAATATAAATTAATAATATGATATTTTGATCAATTCAAGTCCGGCATGTGTGGATGCGAATGGTTGAAAATATTGGGTCATTACATGTGGTATCAGAGCTTTGGTTTTAGGAAAAACTTAGCATATATAGTAGATTTAATTACAGAATTACCTTCGTTCAAGCTTGAATCTCTTCCTCTTTGATTGAGGTATCATTTGAATTTTAGAACATTCCTTGCTCTAAAATCCATCCTTGCCTCTCCCTATCCGTGATTTCTTGATTCTGGAGTATCCCATAACTCTACTTCGATTGATCTCTATAATGAATCGGCGATTTCGCCGATCTTAGAATGATTTGTAAAGGGGTGAAACTCCTTTACAGCAGTCATCGATTCACCGAAGATTTTTGTAACGACCCTGAATTTTGAATAATTCAATTTGAAAATATTTAATTAATTTTAAATATTTAAATGATGGTTTGGATTGAATTTTCAAATTAACTTTGAATTTGACGATTAAATTTTAGAATTTAATCTATTGAAAGTTGAATAAAAATTTGAATCTTCAATTTTAAGCCGATTAAAAATATTTCAAAGGCTTGTAAAATTCATATTGATAATATTGAAGATTTTAGAAGCTTCAGAATTGAAATTGAAAGTGAATTGCTCAGTTTTGAAATTTAATCGTTCGAATCGATATTTAAAAATAGCCGTCCGAGGCACAGTCTCGGAATTCGACGAAACCAGTTCCATTGGGTCCGGAATATTGAATTATTCTAGGATTTCAAATTTCGTATTTTTAGGAGTTAATATGTGAGCACACGACACATAAACGCGTCGAAATTTTCAACGATTAAATTTAAATTTAAATTTAAATTTCAGTCAAACTCAACACGTTCTTCCCCAACAAAACGCCTAAAATCACGCTAAAGAAATCGTGTAAGCACGTTTCCCCCTCGTCCTTAAAATCATCTGTCTTCATATTCAATTTGCAGAAGAAAATCAAACAATGCCGAGCGAATAGTTAGAAAATGGTGGCCGATGCTTCCTATTAAAAATCACGCAAGTCATAAATTCGTGAATCAAAAAATCCCTCTCTCAAAAACGAACGAGATAAAATCAATGGCGTACGAGGTCGGCGGCAACGAAGCGGCGCACGCGCGCGACACGAGGGAGGCGATGGCTACAGGGGCGGCGCCACGAGGCAAGCATCAGCAGCTCGCAACAATCACGCGGTCGAGGCTAGTGGAGGGGCGCGCGGTGGTGGTTGCGAATTGGGGGGGTATCGCGATTTCTGGACCTAGTCGCGACAGCTTAGGTCAGCGCGATCGAGCGAGTCATAGGTTCAAGTTCTTGGTCGCGTTCGTGGGTGGCGTTTTGGGGTTGGCATCGCGATTCGGCTGACGTCGTAGGTGGAGGCGGCGATCGAATTGGGGGGGGGGCGACGCAAAGGGCAACGGCGACAGTGGATGTGAGGTGGGTTGAAGATTGGGGATAACTACAGTAAAGGTAAATCAATTTACTGTAAATAGTTTTAAATATAGATATATATATATATATATATATATATATATATATTTTAGGTTCTAAAAATAAACTGTTACGGTATTTAAAATAAAAAGAAAAAAAAAAGCAGACAGTTTTGTTTAAAAATTTTATGCATTGTTGAAAACAGAAATAGAAAACTTATAGTTAAGTTAGAAGGAAAATAAATAAAATTTGTAAGGGAAAATAAAATATAATCTATTAAAAAGAGATTAGTTTATATAAAAAATTTTAGTTAAATAAATCCGTTAAAAAGAAATTGTTCTAGTCACTTAACGAAATTTATCAAATGGAAATTTATTAAGTGAAAGATTTATTTAATGGAAATATAGTTTAAATTAAACTTTTGGTAAATTAAATACAGCGAATGGAAATTAATTATGTGATTTGTCCAAAGATTATATATAATAAAGATTTGGAATTTGGAATTTTAAAGGAACTTATTAAAGAAGATACGTTTAAAATTAAATTTATTTATTAAAACAAAAATTATCAGTTAAAAATAAATTTAGTTTCAAATGATAAATATTTTTGTAAAAGAAAATTTGTTAAGAATTCAAATCATTTGTTTAGAACTAAATCGATAGTTATTTAATTTATAAAAGGAAGATTGAAAATAAAAATAAATATTCAAGTGGATTTGATAAATTGTTGAAGTTAAAATTTTAAAGACAAGAATATTATTTTTAGAATGTGAAGAGTATTTATAAAAAGGAAATTAGTATAAAATTTAAATGTTAGGTTAATTTACTAAAAGGAATTTGGTTTAAAAGAAAATAAATTTATTAAAGAAAAAAATTGTTAAAGATAAATTTAGATTTATTTATTAAAGAGAAAGAATGCTTCGAATTAAATAGTTAGTTAAGAAAGTTTATTAAAAGGAATTGATATAATGATATTGAACAAATATGATTAGTTCAGTTGTTATAAAATAAATAGTATACGATAATAAATTTGTTTTATCTACTATAGTTACTAAAAAGAAAATCTTTAGTTAAAATTAAATCTATAGTTAATTAAATTATTTGAAAGAGAGTTTGGTTAATTAAATTTAATTTTTAGTTGAAATAAAATTATTAAAGAAGAAACGGATTTAAATAAAACTATTGATTAATTTAACCATTAACAATGAAAATTTATTATTCGATTATTTCGAATATTAATAAATTGTGTATAATATTTATACAAGGTATAAATGAAGAAAACAAGTTGAATTGGAAGTGGATGGCAAACGGGAATAAAAGGTGAGAACTTCTCACTCAAAAGGAATTTTTATTGTTTATTTGAATTTTAAATAGTTAAATTTAAAATTGATTGACTGTGTTGATTGATTGATTGAATGATGATTGTTATATATATATTGGATGTGAATAGACCCTATACGCCGTTAGTAAGCGGAGGTTATTTATTACACACATATACCGCGATATTCCACCTCGAAGTGGAATTGGTATTATATTATATATATAGCAATATATATATATATTGGCATATGTATATATTGCAGTTGATTGATTTCCCGCATTTTCTTTTAGCGGATGAGACCCTATTGCGCCGTTAGTAAGCGGATATATATTTATAAAATCCCATATACCGCGATATTCCGTCTTGAAACGGAATGGTATTGTGCTAATGTCTATGGATGCAGGGAAACAGGTTGGAGGGATCCAACTGGATTCCTCACAAGTGTTTGTTTATTTTCATATATTGTGATATTTGATTGTTTATCATGGATGATATATGATGTTGAAAGTCGTGATTTATTATTGATGTGTTACATCATCGGATCCAATTTTGAAGTTTAAAAATAACGATTTTTATTTTAAGGAATTTCTAAAGTGATATTTTGGAAATATACGTTTATATAATATTTTTGGAATTGATTTATTATAAATAAACGTTATAATTTTTATGTTATAAAAATTATGATTTTTGAGAAATGTAGTTAAAAGTTGATTTTTGAAAATATGGGATTAGTGGTTTTATAAAATAAATTGAACTGGGTTTTCTGAATTTATTATAAGAAGTTTAAAAATAGGATTTATAAAATTTTAATTTATAAATCAGAAAGATGAAATTATAAAAGAGTTTTAAGATGTTTAAAGTAGTAATATAAATTGTTTTATATTAAAAGATTTATAAATGGATATTTATAAATAAAAAAAAAATATTGGGATTATAAAACGAGCTTTTACAAGTATTAGAAAGAATTGTGAATGAATTTCACTAATGAATGAAATTTATAGAATTTTAACGGTGAAGTTATAAATAAATTTTATAAATAAAATTTATAAAGTTATTTAGGAAATAGATGAGGATAAATAAATGAATCTTAGAAGTTATTAAATTTATAGATTTGTGAAGTTTAGAGGAACGATTTATAAACTAATAAATTATAAGTGTTTGACTTATAATATGAAATTTTAGTATATCATTGAGATATAAAATTGAATATATTTATAAAGGAAATTTGTAAAAGGAAGTTGTTGTGAAATAAATAGAAATGAAATTTATAAACATTGTTTTATAAATTCAAAATGACTTATTTTGATAAGTAAATTGTTCTAATTTATTTATGGAGTTATATTCATGTTTTAGACAGTGAATAATTCCTTAAACTAAAATGAATAGAAGTGATGAAATTTATTAACAAGGTATATTCACGTTTTTGAATAGTGAATATTATGTTAAAGAAATTATTTTGGAAATGATATTTGAAATATAATTAAAACGATCTAATGATGTTTTAAAATATGTTGAGATTTGAAACCATAGATTTCAACATTTATTGTTGAAATAGATGTTTTCGAGAAATAAAAGGAAATGGTAGATTATAACACTGTTGTTATAATAGATGATTTCCGAAAGGAAATGTTTTGTATAGTATTGGGATTTATATATCTATTTTTATTTCGAATCCCTATACTAGTGATTTTGGGTTGTCGTAACGATGTTTTACGCAATATTCGTTTTGGCCCAAATAAATATGATTAAGTGAATGATTTCCTTAAAGAATGAAATATATACTTAATTTTGATTTAAGTATATTGAATATTTTCAAAAGGTTGAAAATAAATAAAATCTGTGAATTACTTATAAAATAAATAAGTATGGAAATTGTTTTTCCAAAGAGAAATGGAGAGTTTAGAGAATTTATCTTTTTGAAGATAAATTGAAAATGAATATTTGAAATCGTATATTCATAAATATTTTGGAAATATAAATTCAAAATGGAATTTATAAATGGAATTTATAAATGGAATTGGGAAAATAGGTTTAAAAATAAATATTGATTTATTTTTTTTGAAATATGAAAAGTTATATCTTCTAAAGATATTTTTTTGGAATTAAATAATTTAGAAAATTATTTGGATTCTGGTGATGTTGGCATATCCATTGATAGTTCAATAACCGACTATAAATATTTACCTTTGAATGGTATTTGTTGTGATTGCTTGGAATTGAATGCCACACTTATTTTTAAAAATAAGCGCTCACTATTCGGGTTAACCGGGAAAGGACCATGGGGTCGTATAACCCATTCCGAACATGTGATACGTCGTATGAATTGCATTCGAAGACCGGTGTTGAAGACCGGATATTTTCGAAAACGTAAGGGTTTCTTGTCGAATGTCTTTGCATCGACTGGTCCCCGGTATAGAGACTCCATATGTGATGGGAAGTCCGAACGTGATTAGTGAATATCCGGATTGCAAGGACTTCTTTGTAAGTGCCTTCGGTTCTGTTCGAGCCCGGAACAGACTTGTAGGGATTGTGTGTCTGACATTACAAGTTGAGATATAAAGCCGATTTCTTTCAAATATATTTCTGTGGTGGCGGAGAATTTATTCTTTTAGCTTAACACCCTTCTCTGAGACGTACGAGTTCAGAGGTTATATAGTTGAAGTTATCAGCGATATATTCCCAGTTTGGTAATGTGACATGCTGAGTGATGCTGAAATGATCATTGTGTTGATTATTTGTGATAGGATCATTTATTTGATCGTCTATCTTAGTGATCATTGTGTTGATCATTTGTTGACCCAAAGCATGGCTTTTGTATAAAGTATGTTTTTGTGGACGTGAATTCGTCGAGCCTCACATCCCGGAAATGGTCAAAACAGGAAAGATGCAGCAAGGTTATGAGGGGTAGCGCCCTTTAGGATGTGTCCATTTCCTTCTGGAAAAGGGTGGTATCATGGTATGGAGCCCAGATACTTACTCATGTTGAAACACTTTGTTTTTATGATTGTGTGAATTGATTAGAGAGCTCTCGGATAAAGGTCCCAAAGGACCGGGGGATGGCATATTCGGTCAGTTGTTACCCAGTTAGGGGTAACCCGGCCTTGTGTTGGTAGAGATCCGGTTTGGTTCTCGGGGATGTCCATCCAGAGGCATTCTCAGTGGCAATGGGAAGTTCCTTGGCCTGACCATTTGTTGGAAATCCAATTCCCAATACGAAACTTGTACGGTATTAGTTGTAGAACCTGCTATTCACTTATGGTGGTCACCACTGTTTGGATGGTAGCTATAGTAGGCATAGTTCGAAATGTCTATGTTGGCTAAGATTTATATTCTACTTTTGAAATGATTTCCTACACTATGCACTAGTAATAATATCAAATGTTATTTTAATTGCGTATCAAGCATCTTTGACTATCATAAGGAGAAATCTCCTCCGATTCTGCGTTTGCATTGTGTGTGTGTGCGGGAGGCCTTATGGTAGTCTCATTTTTAAAAGCATTGCGAATCTATTTTAAAGATGTTCCTCTATTTTTATTTAAAGTAAATAAACTGTTTTGAGTTCTCACACCAGTCACATGACTGACTCGGAGTTTATTGTTTTCCTTCCTAAACTCTGGGTGCCCACCAATTTTACACACGGGCAGTCAAGAGTTAGGTTTATCAGGATATTCTGGATATTCTGGAGTTGCAGGCGGCAAGCTGGATAGAGTGGCGTATACTAGTACATAGTATTTCTTTTTCCGCTGCATTGTTGTATGTTGTTATACACTCTGATGATTTGATGTAATGTAATATAATGAGATGTAATAACTGATATAGTTCTTTATTTAAAGATTATTCATTTATCTATTATATGTTGTTCCGCTGCGAATTGTGAGATTCTGTTGTTGTTTTGTTGTTCTTTCTGTTCTGTTTTTCTTTCTCTCTTCTTCTACCTCTTTCTTCTTTCTTTAAACCCCCTCAGTGTTCGTATTTTCGTCAACGAAAAATCGTGTCCTGACAATGTGGTATCAGAGCTGTTGGTTAAGCGACAACCATGGTTCTGATGGGTATTACTCGTTAGAGATAGAGTCAGCAGTACTCTAGAATGAGTTTGAGTGTAATAATAGATATGAGCGCGTATTTGTTAGTGAATATAAAAATTATTTTTGAATCGGGTAAATAAAATAATTTTTGCCCAAAACTATTTTTTGTATAGAAAAAGAAATGATTTTCTATGAATTATTATAGTATATGATTGCATGATTGTTAGAAGTGATAATATTGAATTATTATCATTAGTAATGGAATTAAATAAAATGGATTGAATTCAAGTAAACCAACTTGATAAATTATTAATTCATGGACTAATGAATTGGAATTTGAATTGGTTAAATTAAAGTTAGTCGTAAGCTAAATTTGAAGATGAATTTGAATTTGTATATAAATTCAAGTAAGTAAAAGAAATTAATTGAAATTTCCTTTGTTGGTAATTAAGTGAAATCGAGATGAATTGAAAATTTCAATGAATTGGTGAAGGAAACTAATTTAAAATAGTAATGTGAATTACTAAATGAAAGTTAATCATTAGAATTCAATATTTAGAATTGAGAATTTAATTCAAATAGATTTAAAATTGTGAATTGAATTCAATTTAAATTTTGAATTGAATCGAAATGTAAAATTGAATAAAATTGGATATGTAACTTCAATAGTGAAGTAAAAACGTATAAGAAACATATATTGGAAATTTTGCAATAGAATTGGCAAATTGGTTTGAATGTTGTAATTGGATATTTGGATGCTACTACTAGCAGATTATACAGGTTATACAGGTATATAAAGAAATTGAGATTTTGATTTCAAAGATAAAATTGAATAGCTCGACAAAAAGGTACGTATTTCAATTTTAATATGAGATTTGATGACTTTCTTCTCTAGCCACTTGGCTTTTCTCTTTTCTTTTTGATTCTGAGGGGCCGTGGTGCCATTCTGTAGTCGTACCGATCGAGCCGCGCAAAGGAAACGCTGGCGAAATTTTTCGAAAATTTAGGGTGTTAGAAAACTTTTGAGAAAAATTTGAAAGTTTGAAATTTGAATTTGAATTTAAATTTGAATTGTTAGTAAAACAATATTGTTTGAAACCTATAATTGGAGTTGGAAAAGCTAGTTGAAATGATAATGAATCTCTAGTAAAAAAGATTTAGGCTAGTAAGTTGATAAAACTATTTGAATTGTGAAAAATAATAGACGGGATAAGGGCATTCTTCTTAACTTGTAATTTCGGGACGAAATTCTTTTAAGGGGGAAAGATTGTAACGACCCTGAATTTTGAATAATTCAATTTGAAAATATTTAATTAATTTTAAATATTTAAATGATGGTTTGGATTGAATTTTCAAATTAACTTTGAATTTGACGATTAAATTTTAGAATTTAATCTATTGAAAGTTGAATAAAAATTTGAATCTTCAATTTTAAGCCGATTAAAAATATTTCAAAGGCTTGTAAAATTCATATTGATAATATTGAAGATTTTAGAAGCTTCAGAATTGAAATTGAAAGTGAATTGCTCAGTTTTGAAATTTAATCGTTCGAATCGATATTTAAAAATAGCCGTCCGAGGCACAGTCTCGGAATTCGACGAAACCAGTTCCATTGGGTCCGGAATATTGAATTATTCTAGGATTTCAAATTTCGTATTTTTAGGAGTTAATATGTGAGCACACGACACATAAACGCGTCGAAATTTTCAACGATTAAATTTAAATTTAAATTTAAATTTCAGTCAAACTCAACACGTTCTTCCCCAACAAAACGCCTAAAATCACGCTAAAGAAATCGTGTAAGCACGTTTCCCCCTCGTCCTTAAAATCATCTGTCTTCATATTCAATTTGCAGAAGAAAATCAAACAATGCCGAGCGAATAGTTAGAAAATGGTGGCCGATGCTTCCTATTAAAAATCACGCAAGTCATAAATTCGTGAATCAAAAAATCCCTCTCTCAAAAACGAACGAGATAAAATCAATGGCGTACGAGGTCGGCGGCAACGAAGCGGCGCACGCGCGCGACACGAGGGAGGCGATGGCTACAGGGGCGGCGCCACGAGGCAAGCAACAGCAGCATCAGCAGCTCGCAACAATCACGCGGTCGAGGCTAGTGGAGGGGCGCGCGGTGGTGGTTGCGAATTGGGGGGGTATCGCGATTTCTGGACCTAGTCGCGACAGCTTAGGTCAGCGCGATCGAGCGAGTCATAGGTTCAAGTTCTTGGTCGCGTTCGTGGGTGGCGTTTTGGGGTTGGCATCGCGATTCGGCTGACGTCGTAGGTGGAGGCGGCGATCGAATTGGGGGGGGGGCGACGCAAAGGGCAACGGCGACAGTGGATGTGAGGTGGGTTGAAGATTGGGGATAACTACAGTAAAGGTAAATCAATTTACTGTAAATAGTTTTAAATATAGATATATATATATATATATATATATATATTTTAGGTTCTAAAAATAAACTGTTACGGTATTTAAAATAAAAAGAAAAAAAAAAGCAGACAGTTTTGTTTAAAATTTTTATGCATTGTTGAAAACAGAAATAGAAAACTTATAGTTAAGTTAGAAGGAAAATAAATAAAATTTGTAAGGGAAAATAAAATATAATCTATTAAAAAGAGATTAGTTTATATAAAATTTTTTAGTTAAATAAATCCGTTAAAAAGAAATTGTTCTAGTCACTTAACGAAATTTATCAAATGGAAATTTATTAAGTGAAAGATTTATTTAATGGAAATATAGTTTAAATTAAACTTTTGGTAAATTAAATACAGCGAATGGAAATTAATTATGTGATTTGTCCAAAGATTATATATAATAAAGATTTGGAATTTGGAATTTTAAAGGAACTTATTAAAGAAGATATGTTTAAAATTAAATTTATTTATTAAAACAAAAATTATCAGTTAAAAATAAATTTAGTTTCAAATGATAAATATTTTTGTAGAAGAAAATTTGTTAAGAATTCAAATCATTTGTTTAGAACTAAATCGATAGTTATTTAATTTATAAAAGGAAGATTGAAAATAAAAATAAATATTCAAGTGGATTTGATAAATTGTTGAAGTTAAAATTTTAAAGACAAGAATATTATTTTTAGAATGTGAAGAGTATTTATAAAAAGGAAATTAGTATAAAATTTAAATGTTAGGTTAATTTACTAAAAGGAATTTGGTTTAAAAGAAAATAAATTTATTAAAGAAAAAAATTGTTAAAGATAAATTTAGATTTATTTATTAAAGAGAAAGAATGCTTCGAATTAAATAGTTAGTTAAGAAAGTTTATTAAAAGGAATTGATATAATGATATTGAACAAATATGATTAGTTCAGTTGTTATAAAATAAATAGTATACGATAATAAATTTGTTTTATCTACTATAGTTACTAAAAAGAAAATCTTTAGTTAAAATTAAATCTATAGTTAATTAAATTATTTGAAAGAGAGTTTGGTTAATTAAATTTAATTTTTAGTTGAAATAAAATTATTAAAGAAGAAACGGATTTAAATAAAACTATTGATTAATTTAACCATTAACAATGAAAATTTATTATTCGATTATTTCGAATATTAATAAATTGTGTATAATATTTATACAAGGTATAAATGAAGAAAACAAGTTGAATTGGAAGTGGATGGCAAACGGGAATAAAAGGTGAGAACTTCTCACTCAAAAGGAATTTTTATTGTTTATTTGAATTTTAAATAGTTAAATTTAAAATTGATTGACTGTGTTGATTGATTGATTGAATGATGATTGTTATATATATATTGGATGTGAATAGACCCTATACGCCGTTAGTAAGCGGAGGTTATTTATTACACACATATACCGCGATATTCCACCTCGAAGTGGAATTGGTATTATATTATATATATAGCAATATATATATATTGGCATATGTATATATTGCAGTTGATTGATTTCCCGCATTTTCTTTTAGCGGATGAGACCCTATTGCGCCGTTAGTAAGCGGATATATATTTATAAAATCCCATATACCGCGA